>CM070576.1:50143711-55143711 GCA_036346355.1 Rhipidocladum racemiflorum
GGATGGCGTGCAAGTAGAGATGAATCAGAAGTTCACGTCCCGACATTAACAGACAAATGGGCGGAACAAAACAGAAAGATATGTCTCCGAAAGTTGTTTCTGCTACATGCTTTGAAATCACAATTTTGAGTGTGGTTGTCATATCCCCGTCAAAAAAAAGAGTGGTTTCATATTCTCAGGACAAATGTGACAAGAAAATAAATTCTTTGCAGAACAAGCTACCTAAGTTGCAATTAGATTTTAATGTAGTTATTCGTTGCAAGCCATCCCAAACTAAGCCCTAACAAGTTCCATTGTTCTGAACAGTAACATGTATATAGGATCAAAATACAAACGTACTGAGACAGTAATTGAAATAATTGGAAGTTTGGAACTAACCATAATCGAGAAACTGTCACCTGAATAAGCAGCTAAGGACAAGTAGATAAAAACCATACATCCAATGATTCTCCGTGACTCTCTAAAAGGACGAACAATATATTAGATCAGCTTTTCAATGCCTTGTCTTTTGAGTGAAAAATTGAGATGCAAGAAATCAAATGTTAGAAATGAAGGTCAATGGCATGGGGGTGACGATCAAATCCAATGTAGTCTGCCTGAATATCCAACTTTATATCCTTCTGTAGTAAAAGTAGATCTAAAAAATTAACACAGTCAGAGCTTCACTGACAATTTAATCCACTTATAATCCTGTAGTCCTTTGTTATTAAATGCATATTTGAACTATCAGAAGTTCTCCCACGTAGGGGTGGAATTTTAGCTCGAGGCTCGAGGCTCGGCTCGGCTCGGCTCGGCTCGGCTCGGCTCGGCTCGCATGGCCAACGAGCCGAGCCCGAGCCTACCGCCTGGCTCGCTTGGCCAACGAGCCGAGCCCGAGCCAGCTCGTGAGCGGCTCGTTAGGCTCGACAGTCATTGAGTTATATAAGGTATGAATTCACAATACAGTAATCAGTATACCCAATGCTAGACATCTAATGAACAATGCTTGTCATACCTTACTTTTTGAGTTTACTCTTCTTAGTACTTCAAATGTCTTGTATTGGGTCTACTGATTACTTTTGCACAGATAAAAGTAAGCGGAGTATTCTTTTTCCAGATTACATGTTTGCAGTTTTATAAACTGAAAGAGCAGTCTAACCATCTGTGTTTAAAAAGGCGTCCCATAAATGTGAAATTGCTTCTTAACCGAACCCTAGAGGAGGCTGGAGCCTGAGAACGGTGAGAATGGATGGAGGATCTTTGTTTTTTTTGTGAGAATGAAGGGCATTTGGGCCCTTGCCAGTGCCCTTGTAGGCCGGCTCGCGAGCCGGCTCGAGGCTCGAGCGAGCCCGAGCCGAGCTTAAGATTGAGCTCGATGTATGCAACGAGCCGGACTCGGCTCGGCTCGAAAACTGGCGAGCTCGGCCGAGCCGAGCCGAGGCTCGATTCCACCCCTACTCCCACGTACATTGCTAGTACTTCTTCTGTAACAGTGGCATTACAGGTAGTTGAATTGAATCAGCAGTTCCGAGTTGAGATAGCAGAAGAAGTTAGGATTGCATCTAGATTTTATTTCTACTAGGTAGACCCACGTGCTACGTTGCGCTAGGGTGAATTTTGATAGAGTGATCGGATGGCAAGAGCATCATCGAAGTAATTTTCCGCAGTCGCAAGGTTTTTTTGCAAAAGGGCTCGGTCTAAACTCGGGTGCGAATTTGCGGAATCACAGGATCTTTTTTGCAAAAAGGGTATACCCATGGCCGGATGCATTTTCCTGAAACTGCGTGAATCTGATTGCAAAAAGGCTCAGTCCAGACACGGTGCAAATTTGCATAACCATGAGGTCACTCTGGGAATGAGTCCCCCCCTGGCCCCAAGTCCTCGAGCAGCCTTCGAAGGGCCAAACACTGCACCCTCGACAAAACAAGCAAAGCGAGCCGAAGGGGGTAAGCCAAGGGGGGAACAAGAGAACGAGGGCATGCCTACCCTAGCAGTCACCATGAAGCCTACAAGCTAGTAGCCAAAGGGGAAAATACGTCAGGGCCCCTTGAACCCTAGTAGACTCAAAGGGGCACAACCGTAAGATCACTCCCGCCGGTGGAAGCCCTATAAATAGCCCACGGCCCGGAATCTGTGAGGGAAAAAAGGCAATAAAAAATTGCATTGTTCACTTAGAGCATCTCCAGCAAAATCCCTAAACCAGCCCCTAAACCTTAAAATATGGAGTGTAGTTAAAAAATAGATCCAACAGGGCCCCAACTCAAGCCCCTAAAATTAGGAGGCCCCTAAATTTGCCTCCTCAGCCCCAATTCCCACGGACATTTTAGGAGCCCCTAATTTTGCCTCCTCAACCCCAATTCCCACGGACGCGAGCACAACCCCTATTCGGGCGGTTTCCTCGTGCGCACACCTTGGGATCGCCCGCCGAGTTTCAATTCACAGTGCTTCGTAGTTTGACTCATAGTTCGGAGTTTCTATTTATCTATTTATCATGTTTTAAAAATTTTAAATTTAAATTTGAAATATCATGTTTTTAAATTGTAAATGTTAATATGCTTATGTTTTATGTATTACAAATATTTTTGACTGAATTTTAGTGGTGTCAAATGAAGATTATACATAGCGGATATTTCAAAATAAGAGAAAAAGTAAAATATGGGCTGAGATTAAGGAGTTGTTGCTGGACTTGTGCTCTGAAAACAGGGTCCCAAAAAATAAGGGAAGTCCATAAATTCAAAATAAGGACCCTGTTATAGGGGCCCTTGCTGGAGATGCTCTTACATCTTTCTTATCCTTCACACTCACTTGGGTCTTCGACCATAACCCTCCTTGCAAGGTATCAGTCCGGAGGCCTCCTCTTCGTACTATTTGGTATGTAACCATAACATGATATTTACCACAAAAATTGGGAGGCATTATCCGCTGCTTACTTTGAAATATTGTTATGCGACGATTGTAAAAAAAATTGCAATATTTAAAAACAGTTACAGAAGAAACACATAGTAGCAGGCTAGCAACAGACAAAATATTGGAGATGAACCCGGGAAACATCTTATACAAAAACAAACAACTGTACTTAGCATAATGTAAAATGCCAGTTTAACTACTGCAAAATATTTTCCTTTAAACTAATGTAACAACTGACAACTAAAGTAATTTTAGCGAACTGCCAAACTTAAAAGATATTAAACTAATATAACCTAAGAATCTTCGTCATACTTGGAGGAGGATGCACGCTTGACTTGACTTCCTAGTTGGGCCCCTTATGCCAATTCCAAAAGATAAGAACGTTTGTCGTGAATCCTCTATTTTAGTTTGGGCACTATGTATGCTTAATTGCTTACTAAGTTCGTAACGCCCACTGCCTTCCACATAGTTACATTACCTTCTGTGCAAAGGCTGCATAACGTAGTGTTATTGCACATGCTTTATCATGTAAACCACTGTCCTAAGTGAGTGCGCATACCTTATCATGGAAGCCATTCCCTTAAATGCACAAAGCATTCATGGAAAAGTTTGCTAGCAAGCCATTTCAAACGGAATTCCAGGGAGTCTCTGAAAGCCACCATTTGTCTGTTTTCCTTACCTACCACAAGAAATAAAACAATTGAGAACCTTACAGATAGGCCAGATCTCTGTTACGTTCAACAAGTACATGTTCTTTCTCCGGCGATGACAGGAAGTTACGCATCAACATCTATAAGTGAAATCGCCAATCGATCTAATGTCATGCGTGTGCTTCCCTTCTGATGGACACCAATTATATATGTCCATGATAGAGATGAACTCATGGATAAGTGCGGTTAGTGGCTAAGTCTGTTTCAATCCTGCCAACCTCATTATGTTAGATGGCATCAAAGGAACATAGGACCACGAGAAGATCATTCCTAGAAGGACGGGGGCATTGATTCTGCATGGACCAGCTCAGATTATTTAGTTGACATGAGAGAGGGTCATTTCTGATCAGACAATAGGCACTTTACAACCAATGTTTGTGCCATTTGACTCTGCCCCTTCCTCCTCCACAGCTCACACCTGACAATTGAGTCAACGATACTACATTGCCATTATTTGGCAAGAGAACACCTCTGCAGGAAAGAACACCTGCAGTGCTACATTTCTACATCTATCGGTTCGATCTCACTTCGTGCAATTCAGCGCGAATCGATCGAGCCAGAATTGCTTTCAACAAAATAACAATCCACCAACACAAACACTGGCTGTAGGCCTGTAGCAAAATATAAGCACAAGGCCAGGTACAAACCAAGCTCAGTAACAGAAGAACAGCATGCAGCTTAATGTGATGCCTATGAGCATGAAAGTATGGTTTTTGCAACCCTCTGAAGTACCACAATGCAGATGATAGAAGTAGAAGCGTGGAACTACATTATCCGGAAATATGAGTTCCAGCCATGCCTAAGGGTAATTTAAACTTAACAACGGCTGCATCCGAGAAACAACTAGGGATGAGCAAGCTACTGCAAAAATCTCAACTAAACCCTTAACTTCTAGTTCTAGCCCCAATTCCAGCGAAAGTTTTTGAAATCTTTCACTCCGTTCCCCCAATTCACCCCCCATGACGCGAATTACGACGCAAGAGACCTCCAACTTGGCATCCCACCTCGCAGGGAGCCACAATCTGTACTAAGCAGACGCTTGCGATTTCCTTGTTTGGCGAACATTCTTAGGAATTTAGGCAACGCATAGGGAACAGATGAGTGCGGTTAAGCAGCTGGGTTTAGGGGGGGTCATGGGGAAGATCACCTTGTGGTTCATCGGAGGCAGACCTCTCCGGAAAATAACCGCATCGCTCCGCGGCTGCGGCGGCGAGGCGCGCCGTCGCCGGCGACCGGAGGCTTCCCGCGACGGTAGACCACTGTCTAGCTTACGCAACTACCATGCGAAGACGGAGGAAGCGCAGCCTGCAAACGCCTCTCCGAAGAGTTCGTATTGGGCTTTCGAAGGCGGGAAATAAAAAACGTGGCCCGTGGGCAAGCCGCCTTGCTGGGCCTTGTTGAACTGCCCTCCGAAGAACCAAACCAGCCTCTCGGATTTTAATTTCAATTTGAATTCAATTCGTAATCTGTGGCTCAGACACCGAAACCAATTCGAAATTTCGTTCGAATCCGCATCCGACACCGATTCGGCGAAGCTAAGCTTGGCGCCTACGCGACCCCGCGGCTATATCTCCCCGCCCCGATCCCATCCCTCCCCTCGATCCACAGTCCACACGCATTCCCGCGTCCTCCAATCCTCGAGTTCCCTCTCGATCGCCACCGCACCACCTGCGCGCGCGCGATCCTGATGGCGATGTCGCCGCTCTCGTCCGCGTTCTGCTCCGGCGCCGACGGATCCTTCTCCTCGCCGCCTTCGTACACGCCGGACACGCCCCGCTCGCCGTCCTACTGCCGCCCGATGATGGCGCGCGCCCCCTTCTTCCTGGAGTTCGGCGTCGGCGGCGAGTCCTGCCGCTGCCCGTCGTCCCCGGACTACTCTCCGTCGAGCCCTCCGCCGCGCGCAGGGTCCCCTGAGTACGCGCCGTCGACGGATCTGAGGCTCGCTCCGCTGGTGGCGCCTCCTCTGCGCGCCGCGTCACCGGACTACTCGCCGAGCACGCCTCCCCCGACGCAGCGCGGCGCAACCCCGGACTACTCGCCCCTGACGCCGCCGCCGCGGCGCCCTTCCTCGCCGGACTACACGCCGATCACGCCCCCGCGCCGCGCCGCATCACCGGAGTACACACCGTCGACCCCTCAGCGCCGCGCCGCGTCACCGGAGTACACGCCGTCGACCCCTCCGCGCCGCACCGGGTCTCCGAACTACTCTCCCCTGGGTCCGCCCAGGCGCGTCGCGTCGCCGGACTACACACCTTTGAGTCCTCCCCGGCGGGCCGCATCGCGGGACTACACCCCCAGCACGCCGCCGCCGTCGCCCATGATGTCCGACGCCGAGTCGCGCACGTCTCCACCGCCCCGCCGACACCACCCGTACCAGAGGATCAGCGCCAGCACGTGGTCCTCGCGCGCGAGCCGGTTCGGCAGCGGCCGGCACCACCGTGCCTTCTTGAATGGATATTAGTCATCTTGTAATAGGAGACATTGGGTTCTTGATGTGTAGTTCTTGCCTCTCTATGTATGGCGGCAATTGGTCGTGTGCCTTGGTGCGTTCTTTGGCAAATTTTGTATTCTGCTACATGAATTGATGAATATGTATATGTATGAATCTTTGGCGAGGATTTGAGGTTCTTGTTCTCTTAGCCCACTGCTTCTCCATTTGCTGGTTGCAATTGCCACGATGCTCTTTGTTCCTCACATGTAACTCTTGGGTTGGTTTTACTGAAGCAAAAAACATACAACCTGATTCGACACATTCACAAGCTGACGCTGCTTTAATGGGCGAGGAAGAAATGTTGAAAGAAGAGGATAACTGCTACCTTCTGAACGACATTGCTGATTCTTAAAGTTCATCTGCGAGTGTGTTGACCCTGAATTGGGCGCGTTGCGCTTGACTGCTTTCTCTTGCTTCTTCTTGTCCTTTTGATGTACTGGGTATTTGTCGGACCACGGACAGTAAGTAGCTTCGGTTGATAGAGTTGAGAGGTATCCCTCCCGGCTCGAAAAGACCCCAAAAAAAAAAAATGGTTTATTCAGATTGGCTCTACAATCAGTTGATGGAGTTCCTCTCTGCTAGTCAATTTGTTCTGTGAAGTACTAAAACTGAGGCCCTGTGTAGCCAATCTCAGGCTACTGACGTTTTGAAGGAAGCATTTCTGAAAGATCCAGCTACCACATAGCGGCTTCTTTTGACGAAAGCAGTGGTTGCTCTGTGCCAGTATTCCGCTGCTGGAGGTAAGAGCTGTACTTCAAAATAATAATAATAATAATAATAATAATAATAATAATAATAATAATAATAAAATGCTTTTGGTTGCCCAACTTTGGTTAGCACTTAGCACTGAGCAATGTTTCGCCCATGGCATCCCGCTGGCTCTCTCTAACTGTTAGCCACCCCAACAAGACCACCGAGACAGATCTTGGGCGGTCAAGCAGCCGGTAAAGGCCGGCCCACGAAAGAACTAAATTCAAAACACCGTAATTTTTGAGAAAATTTGTAATGTATTATATCGGTAATATATAGTAGTAGTAGAAATGATATCTAGCAACTGATTTGTTAAATGTATTTCTATTAATCTACTACCGGAAAAAGTATAAATAAATCGGAAAAACTAATGCACGGTATGCCGTACGAACCCAAACCAACAGGACAAAATCCGCCGTCCCTTGCCTCTATACGATAGGAAATTAGGAATAAACCATCAGGTGATGCATGTTCTTTTATGCTGGCCTCACCACTGTGTGGCTTGAAGCAACAGATGCTCGCAGGCTTTGCCTCAGTGTGGTGGCAATCAGTGGTGATGGATGAACGTGGGCTCACCCTCGCGTAGTTGCAAGCAACGAGCACCCGTGGGCTTTGCCTTAGTATGGCGGCGACAGACGATCGTGGGCTCGGCCCCACGCTATTGCAAGCAGCGAGCAGTAATGGATTCTCACATGTACCGTTGGGAATGTTTTCAACGATATACTGTACTGTAGGACCATCCGAAATAAATACCCAAAGATTTAAATCACGGTTCGCAATCCGTCACAGTGAGGGATATGAAAATGCTATAGCGATCTATCGCATAAGCAGCTTATGCTACACGCCGCAATTTCCTATAATATTCATATTTTTTGTTTACTATTTCAAGTGTACGGTATCGATAATTTATATATAATAGACAATATTTAAATTTGAAGCACATGTTATGATTGTTATATATTAGTCATACAATGTTGTAATAAATTTAGGAGATGGATTTGGATTTTAGCAAATATTTATTATTCCTACTAACCAAATTGATTCAATTTAAGTATAATAAATATGAAAAAAAAGACCAAATATGATCTTCTACGAGTTCAGAACTTCAGAGACTAGACTGGCTTCCAGATTTAGGCCCCGTTTGGTATGATCTCAGATTCTTGGTACAAACGTTTCAGGTAGAATCAGAATAACTTTCTGCAAACCGTTTGGTACGGTTCCAGATTCTAGTAGGAACTAGTAGAAACAGGGTTGAGGGTGATGCAGCCACGGTGTGGAAAAAGAAGAAACGTTCCAAGGAGAATCGTTCCGAGTTCTAGCCTGTTTGGCTAGGTATCCCCTAGATTTTAGTAGAAATAGCTCGGTTTCAAGTTGCCAAACGGGGCCTAAGTGTGAAGCGCAAGCGCGCACGCACACTGTTCAACCCTTGCAACTTCAGAAGCACACGATGACATCACGAGACTCGATGGAATCTTTTTTGTAAACGTTTTAACAGAGCCGATCTCTGATGGTTCGATCATCCGGGCCAAAACAGCTACTAGCTCGCGCACAGGCTCTTCAGAAGCCAAGCGACTTTCCCGCGACAACGCCGGTAGAATCTCTCTCATCACGAAAGCCGCATGTCGCGTTCCTGTCACTGTGTCAGTGCATGCATGGCGTCGCTCGAAGAGATCGGTCAACAAAACCCAGCAGCAGTAAGAAAGGGATGTTGCGTCAGAAAGGCGGAAAGCAATGTTCGATCCAGAAGATTTGTCCATGGACCAAAACCTCCACGAATTAGCCCAAAATTTCCAACTTTAATCTCATCTTTCCTTGCTCCATCGCCTAACCTTATCTGCAAACACACACACACGCACACACTAGGCGTTGCGGCTAAGATTCTCCAAGCGCAGCCACCAGCACCTGTGGAATTTGGGCGTTCGCCGGTACCGTTCAGGATTTCCTGTAGGAAAAATTTTCAGTACAGTTTTCTGAAGAATGTTCTAATGATGATTGTGCACTCGTGTGTATATATGGACGCGTCTTGTCCTCCAAGTTGAACCAAAATCCTCTCTTTGATCGAGGAGAAAGAGGAGAGAAAGGGAAATAAATTACGTGGAGGAGGGGTGCAAACTCCTCCTCGTGCAAACCCCCTCCTCCATGGAATCCTGATAATCCTGATATATGTGGAGGAGGGAAATAAATTATGTTGACTTGATATATAAATTACAGGATTATCCACGTGACATCAATCGGCATTGGGTATGCACGGGAAGAAGTTTGCACCCCTCCTCCATGGTTTTATTTCCAGAGAAAGAGGAGAGGCTGCTGTCATTCCACAATGAGCATGCGTGCGATGCTGCACGGAATTTCAGTTCATCCACAACGTACTTTGAAAGGCTTGCATGTACTGATCGATATGCAGCCTCTCTCTGCCTCTGCATCTGGTCCAAAGTTACAGCTCGCGGCTAGCCGGTGACTTTTCACAGTGTGTGTTTGGTCATGTATTCTTATCCACGGAATCTGACTTGGAATGCTGGTACAAACTTCAAAGCTTGCTGTTGCTTTGAACTGGCACTTTGCATGCACTTTTGCGCGTCATCACGTTGGCACTTAATTTTTCTCTCTTTTCTTTCTTTTTTTCCCCCTTTTGGCGTAGTTCCATTAATGAAGTTACCTACTGATAATACGCTAGGCTCCAAAACACTAAAACATCAGCCTTTTATAATTGAGTTTACCTCACTAACTAGCTAGGATTTATAGTGACTTGTACAAATTTTTTGACGAATTTACGCCACAGAAACATGTAACCCCATAATTAACTCCACGGGCTGTAATTTCCTGATCGGTCACTGTAGTTTACTAATGGTGTTCTGACCCCAATTTTGAACTAAAAAATGCTGTATATCAAGTCAAATTGTTAGCCAGTTTTCTACGGTTGGAGGTGTGCAGGGTCTGGTCGCGAGTTCACTGTCCAATCTTTGAATGCCGGCGTTGGTTTCCTGAGTTTAAAAAATGCGTGGTAAAACATTGCGGAGAGACCAGTCACTCGCACACCAAACGAAAGCAATTGGCATTTTACTTCTCTTCTTTTTAGCTCTCAAAATTGAATGGCTAGTCTACTGCGTTCAAACAACCCTTTTGTTAGTGATCAGATTTGAACAAAAAATGGGCATGTGCTTCGTGTTAGCACGAGAGTTGAGACCAGAGCGTTCCTGTCCACGAAACAGTATTCCTGATGAGCCAAGGGCTCATGGCACGGAGAGCCTTGTACATGCATACAGGTAGTTCCTGTAAAATCATCAATACCGCCTTATCTCTCGTCTAGAGCTCGCCGTCATGTCATTAACTCGATTTAGACAGTGTGACCAATGAACACAACTGATCATATACTAGTACTTTTAGTGCGTGCGTGCGTGCGTGCGTAATACGATGGTAAGAGAAATAATAGTTATCTGAATGGTGTTAGGAATAGAGAAATTTTACGGTGGATTATACTTGTAGTATAAAATACTCCCTCTGTCCCACAAAGAGTGCATTTCTAGTGTTCAAATTTTGTCCCACAAAGAGTGCATTTCTAGTCCGTAGGGCCCAACTGTAAGTGTATGCATGCTCATTTAAGTGCTTGTGAAAACCGAAGCACCAACATGCTTGTGTATGGAGTAATGAGGGTCACATTAGTCATTTACCTTGCATACTAATCTGTCTTAAAAATCCTAGAAATGTACTCTTTGTGGGACAGAGGGAGTATATAGTAGAAATCACATCTAGCCGTTGATTTGTTAAGGGTGTTTCTACTACTCTACTACCAGGTGTAGTATAAGTAAACTCTAGTTAATCTGATTCATTGGATCGAAAAGAATGAACAGTTCATATTCAATTTTGTGTACCATAAAAGAGCTCTAGGAATATCGCCCTAATTAAACTTAACACATTTTGAATTATAGAGTAATTATCCTGTTTCATGTAAAATTCTTGCAGGACCATGGCATGCAGGGAACTCGGAATTCCTAGTCGTCACTGTACCGGGCAATGGGCATTCATGCGTTCGTGACATTTTCACCTTCCCGAAGTTTACTTTGGTCACCTCCATCTCCTATGATCATATGATCAAGGCAACATCAACATTCTGCATAGCCTAAGCCCTATGGAGATGGGAGTCCCTTAATTTTGGTAGTGCTGCTGCCTCCACCGGCAACACTATCTCAAAAGTGCAGTGTAACCCAGGCTTTTGCACTGCCATAGCCGCAATAAGTTGCCATTAGCACCTACGCACAGAGTTGCAATTGTTTATTTTCAGTGGGCTGCTCGAGACGCCGATCAGTTATGGTGCGTTTGGTTCATGGCATGAGATTGAATGGGATGGGATGATCTTGTATCATTTGGTTTCATTATTTTGGGTGAATGAGATGGTTCAGCATCTATAGGGAATATTCCTTAAATTTGTATCACTTGATCTATGATGAAATGGTTCCATTCAAGCAACCAAACGCATGAATAACTTTTTTTTTGAACCATCTCATAAGGGTGTGTTTGGTTGCATGTACCAAGTGGTACATGTATGAGATGGTTCAAGAAAAAACTCATCCATGCGTTTGGTTGGTTGAATGGAACCATCCCATCCTGGACCAAGTGGTACAATTTTGAGGAATATTCTCTCTAGATGCTGAACCATCTCGTTCACCCAAAATAATGGAACCAAATGGTACAGGACCATCCCATCCTATTCAACCTCATCCCACGAACCAAACACACCCTAAATGTACCGCTTGGTACAGGCAACCAAATACACCCTTAACCAACGGAGTTCCTAGTTTCTACTGTACAGATCATATCTTGTATCGTAGTGATCTCTGTCGTGCAGGAAAGTTTCCCTCTTCCTGTCGTGGAGAAGTGTAACTCTTGCGGCTTAATTAACGGTAATTTTACTGGAATTTTACCATGTGTAGCATGGAACTGGAACTGTTACTATTGTAACACTACCGAGGAATGGACTTTATATGAGGTTTTTAGCTGTATTCAGATTCACTAAAACAAGGGATGAAAGGAAAGAATCCAAGAATTGCTCGTGTTCATCATTATGCTTTTTAAGCACTCAATTTTTCTAGTCATAACTGTCTCATGCGCCATGTTAGCATTACACAGACGACAACACCTCCCATTTGTGTCTGCTGCAAGTGGAATGATCGTGACGCATGGAGTGCTACTCAGGAGTTCAGACTAGTCCTGGAATGTTTACCCTGGACTAGTACACACATCTAGCAGAGAGATCGAAAACATTTACCCTGGAATGTTTCTCGATTACATCCTACGTAATTCGGGCAAATCTCACTTCGAAGTTAAACTTCGTCTCCTTTCAGAAACATGTTTTAACTTTGTCTTTCTTTGTGCTGGCCATGGCCGCTAATTTGTCTGGATGTTGAAAGCTGCAAATTGCAACAGCTTCTGATTCATGCCTTAGTTAACAGTTTAACACCAAACCAGCAAACCTTGCATATATTGCAGTAGCAGCCTCTTCGAATCTGTGAATTGCATTCCATCCGGTCCCCAGCTCTGACTGTGCCCACGCTTTCAGGCCGCAACCGCAACCCCTCTCTCTCTCTCTCTCCTCTGTTCTGGTCCAATCACTAGACCTATCCCTTTCTATGACTACCACAGTAGTACAGTACCACTGAAAGAAAGTTCTCCATTTGCTTCTGCCTTTATCTTACAATAACCCATGTACGCACCTCACTTCTTCGGATCCTCCTCCTCCTCCTCCTCCTCTCTCTCTCTCTCTCTCACACACACACACACCCCTCTCCTCTGAGACTGAGAGAGCCCATATCCAGTACTGCAACCTTCCATCTTGTAACACTGCAACCTTCCATCTTGTAACATCTGTGTAGCTGGAGCTTCTGTTGTGTGGCCTGCTTTATGGCCATCATCTGCGTCAGGTACAACCGCGGGGGCCAGCCACAGCGCAGTAACTCTGCTGCAGTCACTTCATCGGTTCTTGTTACATTACATCAGCACACCGCCATGGATTCTTGATGGGAGCTTGTGATGGGATCGGCATGGGAGTGAGTACTTGTAAGTTGTAACAAGTTGAAAAGGCCTTCTGTTACCGCGCACTGCATTCTGCGTACTATGCTGAACTCTGTAACAAGTCAAAAAAAAAAAAAAAAAAAAACTTATAAAGCTTCTTGACATCCTGTTGCATTTGCTGGTTGCAACCTTGTCTGTGATCATATTTTGCTGGTTTCTTGATGAGTTCTTGATTGGTATGAGTTGGACTAGCTTATTGATCTCTTCTTGGAGCATGAGTTGTGACGGTGCTAGTGTTGTGTGCATGTAGGTTCTTCCGTTTCTTGATGGCATCTTGTTGATCTGTTGGTGCAAAAGATGAGCATACCGCACCTGTTCAGGTGCCCGATCAGCCTGGACATCTTCACGGACCCGGTGACGCTGTGCACGGGGCAGACGTACGACCGGCCGTGCATCGAGCGGTGGCTCGCCGCCGGCCACCGCACCTGCCCCGTCACAATGCAGCCCCTCGGCGATACCACCGTGCTCGTGCCGAACCGCACCCTGCGCCACCTAATCGAGAGCTGGCTCTCCACCGACCCCCATCAGCTCCCCGAGTCGCCGACGGCCGCCGACGAGGATGAGCCGTCGCTTGCGGCGCTCAAGCATTGCCTCCAGCCCAACGCCACCGCCAACGCCAAGTTTGGCGCACTCAAGAATGTCATGACGCTGGCGTCAGAGTCCGACGTTGGCCGCGCGTGCATGCTCCAGTTGGGCTTCCTTCCCGTGCTGCTGCAGCTCGTCTTCCACGGCCCAGTGCCATCGGAGTGCCACGCCGAGGTGGAGGAGCTCGCGCTGCAGTGCGCGCTCAGCCTCATGCCGTCGAGCGCCGCCGCGCCGCAGCTCGACTGCCTCAACATGCTCAAAAATGAGGCCAACCTGGCGTCCTTCGTCCGGCTCCTGGAGCGAGGAAACGGACGGGCCAAGGCAGGCCTGTGCCGCCTCCTGGAGACCATCGCCACGGCCGCAGCGACGCGGGAGCTGGCGCTCGTCGTGGTCGCATCGACGCGCGTGTGGCAGGCGCTCCTGCCGCTCCTGCAACAGCACGACGGGCCGGCCTCCGACGCGCGCGCGTCGGAGGCCGCGGTGCGCGCGGTCGCGGCGGTCTGCGCCGCCGAGCCTGCGCGCGGCAGCGCCATCCACCACGGTGCGGTCGGGGCGCTCTTCAAGCACCTGTCGTGGGCGTCAGCTGCGAAGTGCGGCGGCGCTGTGTCTAGCGCGCTGGCGGCGGTGGAGGCGCTGGCCGCGTCGGAGGCCGGCTGGAGGGCGGTGGCGCGCGCCCCGGGCGCAATGCGGGCCCTGGTGAGGCACGTGTTCCTGATGTCGACGAGCAACGAGGGCAGCGAGCACGCGGTGGCGGCGCTGCTGGTCGTGTGCAGGGAGTCGCGGGCCGCGCGGAGCGAGGCGGTCGGCGCAGGGTTGGTGACGCAGCTGCTGCTGCTGCTGCAGAGCCAGTGCGGCGCCAGGGACGAGGCCAAGGCGAGGGCGGCGGCGCTGCTGAAGCTTGTCAAGTCCACGTGAATGAATCTCGCAGTGATTTAGAAGTTGACGAAGATGCTAGATGTTCTTGTAAGCTGTAAGTTTCTGCATCAAGAATGTCATGGCTTTGTAGGCTGTACAACTCGTGTGATTCTGCAAGGCTGGAGATCAAATTCCAGTTACTTTACGGTTGGGATTTGGGCGCTAATCTCCCAATCATTTTGGTCCAGTACTACAGTTATTCCACATTGAAGCCGCATAACAAAGCGGGGATAGCTCAGTTGGGAGAGCGTCAGACTGAAGATCTGAAGGTCGCGTGTTCGATCCACGCTCACCGCACTTATTTGTTATTTTCTTTTTGGTTAAATCAGTCAAGCACAACACAGCTGTGAATTTAGTTTGATCTCAAACGGCTTTTTCCAGGCGAATATCTGGTCCATGAATCCAAAGTGCCGAAAAAACCAGGAAATTTTTATATTTTATACAAGATTTGACTCGTATTTACAAAACGATACAACAATTTTGCGTATTTACAAAAAAAAAACACTCATATCCGGTTCTCCAAAAACCGGACAAAGCGTATTCGGTTTTTCAAAAACCAGTAATTGCGTGTTTCTGAATTTTAAATTCAAATATATCTGGTTTACCAGGAACCGGATATGCATATCCGGTTTACCACAAACCGGATAATGGGTTTTTTTTACGCATTTCATTCATTTATTCATGTGTAGTTCCATGTTCTAATTTATTAACAAGTTATTTTCCTACAAAAAAAACAGTTATTTCCTGGGATGTCTGAACTAATTATGAACCTGCTTGGTCCCAAGAACAGCTTAACAGAACATCTCTGTGGATTTTATGTATGTAAAACTTTAGATGATGGCTTAATTTCTCTAATGAAGAAGCCTTGCAGCCTGTAAGTTTGGTTTCTCATAATTCAAGAAAAATATAAATATTTGTAATCACAATTTTTTTTCCTTTTTCTTGATCAAAATACACAGTTCGATTACCTATTCTCGAAAAGAATGATAATTTGTGGTCATTTTAGTTTGCATATGGACATTTACATGGAATGCATGATCATCTAGATGCCATGTTCCTGGAAAGGAGTTATTTACAGCCTGTAGCTAGTTTCTGTGGGAGAGAGAATGTGTACGTAAACCACCAATCCTAATCATTCGTAGAGCAGCATTTGTTTAAGCTTGAATAGTGGAGGTAGGAATGAGAGCTGCTAGCTAGGAAAGCTATGAACATTGAGTAATGAAGTAAACAGGCACACTACCTAGTTATACTAATCATATCACTCATGTTTACTTCTTTTTTTATGTTATGTCGTGCAATACAACGATTTTATATGTGTCATCTATTTTATCTTATTTTTAAAACATTTTTGTAAGTTTACTTCTTTTTTTTATCTATGTCGTGCAACTTCATGATTATCACACGTACATTAAAATAGAAAATTTCATCATACGATGTAAAGCGGTACCCCTTGCAGACAAATATCATATGCTATTTTAGCGAGAGAAATACAATCAAACCGGGTATGAAATTTTAATTTCGAAAATACGCAATAACCGATTTTTGAAAATTCGAATATGCAATAACCGGTTTTGGAAAATCCAAATTTTCCGTGACTTGAACATCGTTTGCTGCACAATAATTAAAACTAAAATATTTTTACATATTCATAATCTACATAATTTTACACAAATATAGGAAGCTGTCTCATTGAATTTGGAGTTGTATAGCGAAAGTTATTTGCATTTGAATCATCTCGGGTTGAAAAATAGGAAAACAAAAAAACAAAAAAAAAAACCGATTATCCGGTGTGTGGTAAACCGATATGCATATCCGGTTCCTGGTAAATCGGATATGCATATCCAGTTTACCACAAACCAGATATTTGAATTTAATATTCGGAAATACGTAATTACCGATTTTTGAAAAAGCGAATACGCTTTGTCCGGTTTTTGGAAAACCGGATATTCAAACCCGGTTTTTGGAAATCCGGATATGAGTGGGTTTTTGTAAATACGCAAAACTGTTGTATCATTTTGTAAATACAAGTCAAATCTTGTATAAAATATGAAATTTATCCAAAAAAAACAGTTGCATTTTTGCAAAATATGAAATTTTGTAGAATACAAATTTTTGTATAAAATACGAAATTTCTATCTCATTGTTTGGATTTTTGCAAAAAAAACACACCCACAAATCAGAGAATTTATCAAAAATGCACTTGCATTTCGAATTTCGTCCGTCACACGCACGTTCACGTGAATTTATAAACTCACGGACTTATGGATGGGTTTTTGTAAAAAATCCTTTTTTTTGCGAGGGTCTAACATTAAAATTAGACAGCTTAAAATCCAAAGATCAAAGGATGATAAAATAGAACCCAAATATGTAGTGTGTGTGTATGTATAGCAATGATTCTATGCTTTCTCTTCCAACACAAATTGTACAAATATTGAAGCAAACGAATGAGTAAATAATCGTGATTTAATATGTGTGCAACTTTCTAAAAGAAAAGCACAAAAACACTCGTGAAGACAGGAAGACATCCTTGCGGTCCCATGATTACATCTGCCAGGAAAGCCCTAATGACTACATAGAAATGTCAGCTTGCGCAAGCTAGCGAATTTACAGGCCGTATTCTTATAAGATTATGTAACGATTTACAATATGATATATGGTGGAAGCGACAACGGCCTACAAATATACCGAACTTCCTGTTACAACTTGTTTCCTCGAGAACCCTTTTTTACTGTACAGTAAATCATATCGCTGAAGTCGCGCCAAGTCACAAAATGTTGCTCGCAGAACATCTGTGAGCACCTAACATGGGAAATATTTTTCGTGCTGAATTTTCTCAAAAGGCACTCAGAACCTTCTCGGGGAACTGTAGGGGCTTTGGAGCTTCAACTGGCCAATATCCTGCCAAGGATCTGGAATTGTGGGACTTCGTCTTGTCTGATTCAACGCGTAGCTCGATGGGTTGTAGGCTGTAGCACCGGAGGAAGACGTTCGGTGAGGCGGAGATGGCAGGCAGCTGGATTGCTTAAACTGACGCAATGGGCTTGAGCATGGGGACACCGGTAGAGACACGTTTGTTCTCACAGGAACAGGGCTGCTGCAGGATACACATAATCTGTCAAGTTGCGAGAAGGTGCCTTGCAAAAAGAAAAGAAGCTGCGAGGAAGGGTAAAAACGGAGGGTGGTGGAGAATTAGGGTACCTGGAGGTATGCGGTGAAGGAACAGCTGTGGAAAATCCGGTAAAATCTCTATCACCCAGTTCTATATCCCTCAGAGGAATAGTACCTCTCCTTGATGAGAACTCCCTGTTGGACTGCAACAAGAGTCGAGGCAGGATAAGGAGGGTGAGCATTTACGAAAACAGATACCATAAATGAAGCAAGCGATGGTATTTCTTCCTGAAAAAGCGACAATCCTGCAGTGAACTTTATTCAAATAAAGTCGCAAATGAAGCCCTGCTAATCAACTATTAATTTAGGCCAGATATACGTAAGAGGATCTTTGATGCAACTAAGCCAAAATCCCATGCAATTGAGTTAGCATGCAATTAATACAACTGACCGAAAAACCAGAAGAGTGCTGCCAGTTCTTGGCCAAATTGGTCCAACGTGAGTCCAAAAAATTGGATAGTTCGTGCAAATGTAAGTACCCATACCGGCAGGCCACTATAAGCTGCCTTTTCTTATTGGCCATTGGAAATGACCAAAGAGAACAAAACGTACGTAAAACGAGTTCAAAAAGAGCAAACAAACTATACCATTGTATGCCTCCCATCTGCTGGAGCAGAAAACGCATTTCTCAATGCACTGGATTTTGCAGCTCTTACTGCTGGATGGTCCTGAACAAAAGGGTGATCCATCAACTGAGTTGCAGAGGCGCGAGATGCAGGATCACGTTTTAAGCACAGCTGCAAGAAGCTTTTCCCTTCCTCTGAAAAACTGTCTGGGATTTCAGGTATATCTTTACTGTTTGCGATCTTAAATATTGCAGCTACCTGCAAGATCAGATTCGAGAAGATTTGAGTCAGCCTGCCTTTTGTCAACAGTTACATGGAAATACATCTGGAAAGCAAAAGCATACCCCTTCGTATTGATGCCAAGGAGGACTTGCCGTTGCCATTTCAATAATTGTACACCCCAAACTCCAAATGTCGACAGCTAGACTGTAACCTTTACTATTCATTATAACCTGCAGGTTTCCAATGTTTGGGAGATCTTTACTCACAACTGTACAATGGATGATTACAAAGATGGTTTAAAGGTTTAGTGTTAAAAAACAACTAACCTCAGGAGCCATCCAATAAGGACTTCCTTTGAAAGAGCGTATTTCAGCAAATGATGATATCTGCTTCAACATAAAGTAATGAAATGAAGAGGATTGAAGGCAAAAAGGAACCAGAAATTTATGACCATCCTTCCATAAAATTATTTTCAATTTTTATGTAAGGAGAAGTGGATGGATAATCAGTTTCATAAGAAATTAGAATTCAGGAATGCTTCTATGCCTTCCCGAAAATAAAACTACAGGCATCCTAAAGCAATTGAGCACTATTAGCAAATTCAGCTGCATTTGGAAACTGCAGTCATTTTTAAGGAAGCATAGAAGCATTCCTCATTGTAATTTCTTCCAGGGTGCGCTAGCGAAATCGAACGAAAGTAGACCCAAATAGAAAGTATCTGGAGGCAAAAATCAGTAGTTGGCTGGTCCCCCAAAAAAGACTAAATATTATGGAACTACAGAGTGCCACCCACACAGTAGGGAGGTAAGGAAGGGGATGGAAAGGAAAACTGCATACATGCTTAGCCATGCCAAAGTCAGCAAGTTTGACTTCACCGTTAGGGCCGACAAGTATATTTGCTCCTTTAATATCTCTGCCAAGAAAAGCAGTATTAAGCAATTATTGTATTTTGTACCACCTATGGAATGAGTAAACAATTTTCGACACTGTATACTACCTGTGGACAGTGTTCCTTCCATGCAAGTAGGCAAGACCGGATAGAATTTGTCCAGTATAATTGCGAATCACAGGTTCCTTAAAAGGACCGTACTCTCTAAGTAATTTATGAATTGAGCCCCCAGAAACGTACTCAAGATAAATTGAAAGTGCATCATCAGTCTGTATGGAAACATACATAATTAGAGAAATTTTACGGTGGATTATACTTGTAGTATAAAATATGTAGTAGAAATCACATCTAACTATTGATTTGTTAAGGGTGTTTCTACTACTCTACTAACAGGTGTAGTATAAGTAAACTCTATTTAACCTGATCCATTAGATTGAAAAGAATGAACGGTTCATATTTAATTTAGTGTACCGTAAAAAAGCTCTAATTAAAAGTCTACACATGGCCAAGTACTTCCAATAAAAGTTGATAACCACTAAAACATTAAAACCAGATAATTTCCTTTTGAGATGGAAGAGCAGAGAAGGGGGAAAAAAGGAAAGAAGTAAAAAATGCAAGCCAGGTGAGTGGAAAGAACAACAAAAATCTTAAATCAAACAGTAGCACACCAAAAGAGGTGAATGGGAGTTGAACAATCAAAAGCAAAAAAAACACACACACACACGCACACACAAATACATACATAATAAACAATTGGAAAAAGTTTATATTACCCCTGAAGCACTGCCCCCTAAACTACAAAATTGGGTATCGTAGCCCCTGCTATATTCTAAAAACAGTGCAAACCATGGAATGACAATTGGAAAAAGTCGTAGTACCCCTGAACATTGATCTTTTCCTCCTTTCACACATGCTTAATTGTTTATACTCTTAACATGTAATGAATGTATACCAATACCCTCCCAGACCATTGAATGAATATGAATTCCACATGTTTTCACTCAAACAAGCCACAATATGAAGTGAAAGTGCATCAGAGGAAAGAATGTTGCCATCGCACATGTATATAATCCAACCATTTCTTTGGCGTGATTAAGTATAAAGTCCTGATGAAACCCCTGCAAATGAGTAACATGTTTTCTTTATGTGCGCGTATGTACCGTGCCCTTTGTTAGAACAGCAACTCTAAAAACTATATAAGCTATTTATGGACCTCCCGCTACTTAACAACTTAGGCAAGACAAAATGATATTCATTTTTATGCGATCCCATGCTCATACATGGGCAACCTAACTACTCCATAGTCAATCTAGTTTAGTATGAAGGCGGATTCTACTATCAACTTTTCATGTATATGATACGCGGAACATTTATGAAGACAGATTCTGTCCTCAACTTCTCATTTATATGATACATGCAACATTTCCAATTGTTTTGAGTAAATCTCACAAAACTACAGGTTTTTTATACGAACTATCAGCAAACTGCATGCTTTAGCTTCTATTTCACAAACTACAGATTTTATGAGAACTTGTATCACAAAACTACATGTTTTATAATTGACCGTTTCTTGTAATGGATCTGGCAGTGTGAGCCCACATGACAACCTCGCGTGCGAGTGAAACGGGAAATGGGGGCGCGTGAGGCTGCTATGTGAGCCCACACTGTCAGATCCGTTACAAGGAACGGTCAATTCTAAAACCTGCAGTTTTGTGACACAAGTTTTTCTAAAATCTATAGTTTTGTGAAATAGGAGCTAAAACCTGTAGTTTTATGATATTTTGTACAAGAAACTTGTAGTTTTGTGAAATTTACTCTCTTTTCTATGATAAAGGTTTTATTTCGAGAGCAATCACATCAACCACAAAACGCCTTTTACTCATGGATAAGTAGCAAGGAATAAAAAGACCCATCCTTCATATACATAATTAAAGCATAATTTCCTGCCAATTAGACTTCAATTCTATCTTTGTGCAAGAGCCCTTAGTGTACACATCATTAATTTCCTAATTCCTTTCAACTTTATAAAAACTAGTATTTTCCCCCATACATCCATCCTATCAAACACTATACATGGAACAAGAAACATGATAAGGCAAACAGAAATTATATGGCTGCACAGAAACAAATGCGACAATTAGAACTTACCATCTCACTTCCATAGTATTGCACAATGTTTGGGTGAGAGAGTCGCCTAAGCATATCTATTTCCTGTCAATACCAAAGGTCCATAATGAATACATGCTGGTAAGTCAATCGAACAGGAGATGTGAGTACTGTTGTTATTCATAAAAAGACAACTAAGCCAACTTAATAAGATAAGCATGTAACCTGATTCAATTGCTTGAGTCGTTCTTTTGAATGTGGATCATCCAAAATAACTTGTACCTCCTTAATCGCACAAAACTGCCCATTTTCACTGCATAATTGATCATGAATTAAGAATTCTTACACAAATTGCTTTTCCAGACATTTAGGTAACACCCTAAGAATTTGGTATACATTTCAACACTTTTGTATAAGGAAGATTGAGCAAAATAATGGCATGATCAGCTTATATCCGTTAGCCCTTGAGATTTAAATGCTACTTAAATCTCATTGTCAACTTCCTAAACACATCTACTGGAATATCTGACAATTTATGAGCATCATATATCTTGTGTATAAGCTTGTAGCTTTTAATGCAACACTAATGCATGATGCATCAAGTTCCAAATGATAATCAAACTTCCAATGATGCCAAAACATGGAAAGACATCAATACCTGTTAAATCCAAGGTAAACCTGGCCAAATGTACCACTCCCTAACAATTTCCCCTTTTTCCACTGTGATTGGGATGGTAAGCAAGCAGTGGGAGATGGAGGAAGAGGCGAGCAAGCAGTGGGAGATGGAGGAAGAGGCGAGCAAGCAGTGGGAGATTGAGGAAGAGGTGAGCAAGCAGCCGAAGCTGGAGGAAGAGGTAAGGGATGGGGTGGGCTCCTCAAACCATCTATCATTTTCATTGGTGACTTTGGGCTGAACCCAAATTCTCTTGAATGTGCATTATTCACTGCAAAGGTATGGCCTTTAGGGACAGGGGAGGGGCTTCTCGTTCTTGGACCAAAGACATCCTTAGACAACCTTCTGCCACGTGAACAACTGGCTTCACTAGTTGAAGGTTCATCACTGTGCAAATGAAGTTCTCTCACATTAGAGACAGGCACCTCAAAGAACTTCTGATGCTCCCGTGGCATACTACAAGACATGAAATGCTTGTCTTCATTTAAAAACCTATGTTTGTCAGATGAAGTATTTCTTCCATTGGCAAAAGCAACCGGATCCATTGACCTAGAGATTACACCAAGCAACCAATAACCATCAGAGAACATAAGAATATCATTTTGAAACGAAACATATTAATACTATTTATAAAGAGCTATGAAACAATACAGTAATCCGATCAACCCAATCAAAACAAATGAACTTGGCACTCGAACAAGTTACATACTCTCAAATATGTCAGAATCGAGTGCAAAACATAAAGATAATCTAACCCGTTGGCATTATTATTTCTTGCAAGAATAAGCAATGATTTAGCACAAGCACCAAATCTGCATTTCCACAGAATGATAGCTCCAAAGCAACAAAAGAAACAGTTTAACCTTTTTTAGAATCTTTGTTCAACCATAAACCAGCATCCCGAGTCATCCAGTCTACAATACATATTTACCAAAAAAAGAAATGGTCTAAGATTGTAGAACTGGAACGACCATGGAAGAGCGGCGTCAACTCCTGCAGTTGGTGCGAATCCACACTGTTCAATCCAACTCTGCACTCTCCTCAAAACACCCTAAAACAAGTAGCCAACCCGGCTGACCATTCGCACGAAATTAGAGGGGTGAATAATTACATGAAACCTACAGCTCCACCAATCTAACCACGCAATTCCCCAAATTTAACCACAGTAGCACACCAATTCAGCTGCAACTGCACCCCTAGAAGAGGAAAACTGAACTATCAAGTATCAACCAGGCTGCAGCAAATTCGCAATCAAGCCCTAATCCGGCAGCAACAATTCCACGATCAGCTGCTTACCTACAGATGTGTTGATCCAGCGACTCATCCAACGACCCATCCGAGCACGCGCTCGACCCCGACACCGACACGTACCCCTCACCAGCGACCGCCGCCACATCCACGGGCTCCTTATACAGAGACCCCACAGGCAGGGGCTCCGGGTCCCGGTCAGTCACAGGCACGGGGAGCTTGTAGTTGTGCTCCACCGCCCCAAAACCCCCGCCGCAGCCATGCCGAGCGGCCGGCGAGTCGAGGCTGCGGGCCTTCTCTCTCGCCCGGGGCGTCGGCGAGGGGGAGTACTCGAGGCCGAAGGACTTGCGCGGGGAGGACGCGGCGGAGACGGCGGCGGTCTCGGGCTTGCTCTTCGACTTGGACCTCGACTTGCGGGGCCACCACGCGGGCATCGCCTCGCACGCGAATCACCACGGCTGCGACGGCTATGGCGACGGTGGAGGCAAGCGCGCGGACACTAGGGTTTCTCCGGCCCCGAGCGAGCTCCCGAGCTCCGAGCGGTGGGAGGGAAGCGCGCGCGAGGAAGGCGCGAGGTAGGAAGGAGCCGACGACGCTTTACGCGAAGGGGGAGAGACTAAAAAGTAGACGGAGGGCATTTTATGTATAAAGTTGCACGAAAATATAAGTAAATAGTTTTACTTAAACATTTATACAATTTATATTATAAATGAACGAATAGAAGTACGTTGTAGATATTTTATTTTTTGAATTTAATCTTTTAAAATAAGAAAACGGTCAGGTGTGTACCAGTCCTTTTGTTTTTGAATACACGATATTCTAGCTTTCAATTTTTATTTCTAAATAAATGTTATTGTACAATTTTAAGGTAAATTTTACTATATTATTCCTCTATATATCTTATCTTTAGCTATTTTTAATATTATTTATTATCATAGATATACTATAGTAAAATATATCATCCAAATATTTTATAAAAGAGTAGCAACACATTCTTTATAGATATTTCTTAATAGAAGTGTAAGTACTAATAATAATATACCCCCTCTGTTTTTGAACAGATTTCATTCCACGATATTGCATTTCTAATAAGATATATCTATAAAAGACCGTGTTATCTATTTTTATTACATCTTATTGTTCTTTGGATAATATGTCTTAACTTCAATCTATATCAGTAAATAAAGGCTAAAAGAGATATATGTAAAAAGGAAATAATAAAAAGCCGAACGACACCTGTTTGCATTCGTGTGCTCGACCGAGCAGTTACTGCCAGCAAGTGGCCGGCAGCTGCGGCGCGACCCACCACCGGGGCGCATGCTGCCTCCCACCGACGCGTGGCCCCCGAAGAGTTTAACCGTGGGTGGGTCCGGCGCGTCAGCGGGGGAGTGTGGTTCGGGCGGTGGTCGTGCGTGCTGCCCGCGGGAGGCTCCGTGGCCACTTGGCACTCGCGCGCGGCGGCTTGCTTGGGCGGCCGCGCGTGGGGCCGCGCGTGTTCGTTCGTACGTGCGTCTCCTCCTCCCTGCCTTTTCCCCTCCCGTGTGGAATCTTCGCGGAATGCGCTGCGCCGAGTTTGGCGCTCGCCGGGGGGTTTGGTCATTGGTGGCGTACGCCGACGTGGCAGGTGATCACGGTGCTGCAAGCCATCTGATGACTTTTTAAGGGGCTCTCTAATGATCAAAGATGGTATGTGTTTAGAGACAGTTTTCTAGTCCGGGTATAAAAAGAACGAGTCAGACTATAGTTTTCTAGTCGGGAAATAAAAAAGATCAATTGGGTCAATTTTAAGTACCCATGCTTAATCAAACAAATATTGGTGGATGTCTGTGAGTTTGTAAGAAAGTTTAATCACTTTGAAGAAGAGAAAAAGTTGCTTGTATTAGGGTGTGTACAGTGGTATAGATGGTCGTTGTCTGTAATACACCTTCATATCATCTATAGACAATACTAAAGAGAGCTCATACAATAGACTGTCTATATAACTGTCTGTAATGATCTCTTATGTAAATAATTAATAAACTGTCTGTACAATAGTATACATAGTATAAAGCTGTCTATAAGGCCATCTGTTAAATAGTAGATACTAGTTATATGCCCGTGCGTTGCTACGAAAAACAAAATTGATAACGAAAAATAAAGATTAAAAAATAAAAAAAAATACTATTTCATAAGATCAAACATCTATCTTTAACGCTTCGTTTATTGCAAAAGCTGGCTAATTAAAGCAACGCTTCGTTTCTTGCGTAGGGCAATTAAGCAGGGCAATTAATGCGACTTGGGAAGAAACTCTCACTTTATATAGTAGAGATCATCTTTCTCTTCTTCACATCATCTAAAAATCCTATATGGTATATTCTTATAGACAGTCTATGACTTCTTAAGTTGATGCTTGACGATATATATGGTGGCGCGCACTCTCACTTTTAAGCACATGTTTAAACATCTCACGTGTTAAGTTGGAGCCTTGGAGGTATCCTGAGAGCAGGACAAGTTGGTTAAGGGGCTGTTTGGTTGCCTTCTCAGCTGGCCTCAGCTCCACTCAGGTGATGGGATCTGAGATGCATGATGCAGAGACGGTGTTTGGTTGAGTGTTTAGGAGGCAAGTATTTTGAAATTTAAATATTTTGAAATTTATATAGCAAGTGTGGTCTAGTTTTGTTCGAAAAATGTCGAACCCATTTTTGAAATCGGTTCGAATCGGAGATGCTAATCAAAAGATATAAACAAAAAAGAAAAAAAGAAACTTACATACCCACGTGGCACCACATGCATGGTTGATGGTCACAGAACACGAAATTTGCATCCAGGAGATCGCCATTTTCTACGTATCTCCAGGCCAGTGCGCTGAAGAATCAGATCCAGAGCCAGGCTCAAAACTAGATGCAGGCAACCAAACACGAGAAAAAAGCAAGATTCTGCATCTGTAGATGCAAATCTCTGTGCATGCAGGCAACCAAACAGCCCATAAAGGAGCCGCATCTTTTGTATTTGCACAACTCAAAGCATCTTTTGTGTTTGCACAACTCAAAGTGCTCACGAGTTCAAATTGTAGAAATTGCTACATGTAATGTGACCCACTCAACATAAAGTTGATGGCACAAGACCTGACGGCTGTCACTACACGGCAAGAGCATAAGCCGAGTAAAAGATGTAACAAAGCACGGCTAAAGCATACATTTAACCTTTTAACATCGTTCTCACAGAACATACATGAGATTAATTATCAGACGGTGTATAGTGCTAGCTAGTAATATTGTATGTATTGTCATATTTATGTACATCCTTATATTCTCATAAAAAAAACATATAAAGAAGGGGGAAATTTCCATTTGCCACAGCCGTTTTTTTTTTTTAAAAAAAAATCCCATTTACTATTCATTCTCTCAGAGTGGGTTTTGAGTCTTTTGACCCGCATCGTCGATACCACATGATAAAAGTTTGAAACCTGGGATTACCGTGCACAATAATTTCCTTATAATTATGGAATGATCGATCGCTTTCACGCCCTACAAAATTAGCGATGAAAACAAAACATGCTCGACATATATAAAAAGCTAGTACCATACTCTGCGCTAGCTGAAGTTAGCACTTCACCTTTAATTTCGTGCTGGGATTAGTTGCATATATATATATATATATATATATATATATATATATATATATATATATATATATATATATATATATATATATAGGTAGTAGTAGATACGATCGAAAGCTCTCTCTCACTGTTCCGCTGCGTTAATTCCGCTCGAATGGATAGCCTGAAAAGGTCAAAAAAGTGAAACGAATATCTTTCAGAGAGTCAGCCAGAGCTACGCACATCACACTTGATTTACAGCGAGCTTTCTTTACTTCTTTCTTTACTTGTTCAACCACGCTTGCTTCCATCTCAATCGCCAGCTCTCGGACAGCGTCGCGGCAACAAGATCCAAGCAATAAGGAGCCAAATTAATCAAGAGACGAACCAAGGGAACGTCAGAGAAAGAGAGAGAGAGAGAGAGAGAGAGAGAGAGAGAGAGAGAGAGAGAGAGAGAGAGAGAGAGAGAGAGAGAGAGAGAGAGAGACCACCGTACTATCTATATTACGCCGATGTTATGTGCCAACCGCAAAGGATTACAATAATCGATTCGATCGATCTCCAATATAATTGACCTCGAAGATCATTACACTTCTGATCAATTGATTGTTAATGCTTTAATTCCTCTCCCCTTTCTGGGGCAGGCGCATGCTTAAGTCAAGAGCTTGGCTTAATCTTGAGGCTAAGTCGTAGTAGTTAACTTTGTGTTGCCCCTTCCCATACGTATATGCTTGTCTCGAACTAGTTAGTTAAGCGGTATTGAAAGTGCAAGCTATAGTCAATTAATCTATCGGAAAAGTTTGTCAGGATGCATGAGATGGCAAGTTCACTTCTTGTAGCTGTTCTATCGGTTTCTCAAGTTTTGATACCTTAAAGCTCAAGTTATTAATTCACTCGGTGAGTATCACATCTGAGGGCCAGTGTGAGAGAGTACTATATATAATGTTCCGTATCCAAATATGAAGATCTTTAACTGCGTGAAATTGTTCATTGATAACATAGACTGTTGCAAATATTAACATTTTATACGCCCTTAAGCTTCACACGTATATAGTAGTTAATTAATCTATTAATTATATATATGCATATATATTTATAGAAAAATGGTTCTATATATCCCTAGGAGCACGTACTCCCACTCTCAATATACCGCTTAAATGATATTGTTATACCTCTTTATCCTTTTGAGTATATTCTAATACTGATTATAAGATACTCCAAAGTGAATAATACAAAAGAATTCATCAAAATCTACCTATTATAGTATAATTTGTTTATATACTCTTTTTACATACGAAAAATGGTACAAAGCCAAAAAAAAAATGGTTCCGATGAATTTTTTTTAACAATATTGCATTGTAGTATCTTAGAATTATTATTGGAGTATACTGAAAGTGATAAAATAGTATAATACATTTGTTTAAATGGTATATATATATACTGGATGTGAAAGTATGTACTCCTAGAAGTACGAAAAAGGTTTATATATATATATATATGTATATATATATGTATATATATATGTATATATATATATATATATATATATATATATATATATATATATATATATATGTGTTGTGCAGACAGTTCTCACTTGCTCACTTGGCAGCAAGAAGGGAAACGCCATGCAAGCATCCCTCCTACTCGGCTAGTGCAGTTGTGCCAAGGTTTACGCGTGGGAGACCGGGAGTCATCATTTTTTGGTCTCGCCTAGACCGAAACAATTTTTTTTTGAACGAATAGATCAACCAAAACAATGGATTAATATTTCACAATTTTGACACGGACAAACCCTATATGATATATCAGAAAAACTAAAGCACGGTGTACCATATGGACTAGAAACAATTGAATGCTACCGTTGAAATTTTTACCGTATTAGCTCTACTCGAATGTTTTTTTTTTCGCAAAAATAGCCTTCATCATCTACTTATTCTAAACATGGCACTTGCCGTACAGTGGAGGTGCGGCACAGCGGATAGCCGCCCCCTGCGGCACAACATGGCTTGCAGCCCCTCCCCCCCACCCCCCAAACTCCAAATGGCGCGGTAGCTCTTGCGGTTTTTTTGTTGATTTTTTAAATAAGTAGAGTGAAAAATATGCCGTGGAAAAAAATTTGGTACTAAGTCGAATGTTATTTTTATAATCGAATTTTGTTTTTCACAACCAATGAATAGAATGAAAAATAGTTCCGAGAGAAATGGAACAGCGTAGCGCGGGAAGTTTTTTAATTAATTTATTTTATTTGCTTCACCAGTGTACCAATTAATCAATTGTTTTAGAATTAATTTGGCTCGGTGATGAATAGCAAAGTTATTGAATTTTAGTGGATAGTTTAAGAATTTTTGTTATTCAATGATGAGTAGCAACAAAGTGAAATTTGAATTGATAGTTTACTAATTTTTTTATTGCCTAATGTACTGCAAAATTGTGGAGTTTGAATCGACAATATTTGAATTTTTTTGTTTAGAAAAAAATAAAATTTAAATTGATAGTTTACTAATTTTTTGTTGACTGATGTACTGAAAAATTGTTGTGTTTGACTGATGCACCGGCTAAGATCGTAGCGCAAAATTGGGCAATTTAAATCGATATTTTTTAAAAAAAAATTGGCTCACTAATGTACCGTAAAATTAGGGAATTTGAATCAATATTTTTTGAATTTTTTTCATTCAGTGATGCACTGTAAAATTGTGGAATTTTAACTGATAGTTGTTTTTTTTTGTTGAGTGTTGTACTCTAAAATTGTGAAATTATAATCCAATTGATGCACACGTGATAAACATGAAGATGCACACAAGGCGTATAAAATGAGAGAAGATAGATGGCGCATATGGAATCGTTGCATTGCATGATATAGAAAACAAGTAAACATATGTTGTGCATACAGTTCAATTCGTTACCTATGTTAGCCTTCGTTCTTGTATGGTGCAAATGACGATACATACGAACGATGAACGGGAAGTACAACTACAATACATGTTCGCTTTTTGGAATTATAAATAAGTCATGATGCCTGTCATAGATCTTACATGAAAGGATCCATCGGTGCCTTCCCTTTTGATCTGGCGAGGCTATTGACCGTGGCTTTCTTCCAATTTGGCCCGACATACACACCCAATAACAGTCTTCATCGGCGATCTTTGGCTCCTCCAAGAAATGAGCCACCTCGGCTTACTCATTTAGCTTCTTTTCTTGCTCCTGACGCTCATATATGGGGCTTTCAGAAGTATGCTTCATTTGGACGGTATGGCGGGTGTTTTGGTTTCTGTTCCGTAGTATTAGGGGAAGTTTCCACCGGGTGTAGCGCTTCGGTGTCACTGCATAGTGCAGGTAAAATTTGTGCTCGACGTACTCCCTATCGTACTTGTCGGGGCCGTCGATCCATTAGAAGAAGTAGCAATTGTCGTCTTGCTGGTGTTATGCATGGACGAAGCTAGAAGTATGAAAAACGAATTACAGAATGTACATGCATGTCATTAACCACATACCCCTTCGTTGTTGCACGTGTAGTGTGCCTGGCCAGCGGTGTTGGGATCGCCAAATGGTTGCGGATTGCCGGAGGATGACCGTAGACGGAGTCGTTGCAAGCCTGGAGGCAAGAGAACGGCTGGGATGCTATCTTGAAGCTGCTCGGATCAAGGAGAACCGTTTGATTGCGGTTTAGAGGATGGAGTAGCGGTCAAGTTGGCTTGCTTTGAGAAGTGTGCAAAATCTGTTATGCTATTGGGTTGCGGGTTAGCCCATATATGAGGGAGTGAATCTCAACTTTTGATGAAGTTTCTTGAGGGTCAAGAAAGTATCAAGGGTGGAGATTATTCCAAGGTTGCTATAAATAGAGGGGAAAGGAGTGACTCTCCCTTGAAGGTTTTTGTGCTCCTTTGAGCTTTGCCCACCTTGTTGTGAGGCTGTGTAAACCTTCAACTAGAACAATAAAAATTTATTTTCCTTTACTCCTGAATTTAAATTCCGCGTTTACGTTATGTCTTTACATTTTGTAATTTAAATTCAGTATTTACTTTTCTGCAATTTACTTTACGTACTTACATTCTCACAAATTAATTTTCGCAAGTTGGATTTGCCTACCCTCCTTCTACTTGCTTTTGCTTCTTTTTGTTGAAGATGGGTGATTGATGGATGAGTTTTCTCTCAGATCATATTCCAATTCTCTAGGCAAATCTTGATTCAATCTTTGCGAGAAATCGATTTTTTTTTGCTTAAAACAGATAATGTTTGGTAGATCGTGTTTCTATCTTGATTTCTTGCTTGCTTTGACGTGTGGGGCAGTATTTAAGATCATCTTGATCATCTAAACTCTATGAGCAAGTCCAAAATCAAGATTATGAGTTTATTCGCTTTAAGTGAGGTGTTTAGTTGATCTTTACTTGTTTGGTAGGTGGGAAATTTTAATTTGTGATCATTTACTCTCTCTGATCGTCATCTCAATCTTTCAATGACGTCTAGGGGGAGGTCGAGAGAATATTAGGTTGAGCGGGTGGCCGGCGGTGGTGGGGGAATTAGTGGGCACGGTGTGGCAGTAAACTCACCACTGCCCGCAAGGAAGGTGGTGCAGGGACAGGGGCGACAGATTAGGAATACGGAGCTACAACCGGCGCAGCGATAGCTGCGATGGAGGAGGGGAGACAGTAAAGATGAGAAAGTGGAAGAAGGGAGAGTGAGGAGTAGAAGGAAAGAATAGACGGAGTTGAGATATCCGAATAGTATACGGTTCTCTAGTCGCTCTTGTGATATATACGTACATCATATGTCTAACACTACCTAATAGTGTCAACGCCTAACATGAGTCAAACTGTACAAAATTAATCACTCATGGAGCACCAAGTACACTAAAAGTTCGCAGTGCAGTGTTGATAAGCGAAGTCATGAACCTGCTTATTATCAAATGGGCCTGTGTGGTTAGGCGGAGAGGTGACACTATCGTACAGTACAAGAAAACAATTGGGCCTAGTTCGTGGCCCAATAGGTTGTGTCTTGAAATTAATGTACGGTTGGATCATCCACTTGACGTTTCGTGGTTAACATGAGCAGTCTCCTAATATATCTTTTTCCGAGGGCCCAATCTGATTTAGCAAAGTGATCGCACAATAAATCTGGCTCATGTATCTGCTGCACTGTGTTATTACTTACAGAAAAACTAACCTACGGTATACCGTAGGAACGGTATACCTCTGAAACTCATGAAACTTATGAATTTTTACTTTGAAACTCATGAAACTTAGCACTAAAAACTGATGAAACATGAAACTGATGAAACTAAACACTGAAACTCATGAAACCAGCACTGAAACCGATAAATTTCATAAGTTTCACGGCTATACCATTGGAACGGTATACCGTTCCCTAGTCTCCCTCTATTACTTATTGGCACAGATGAGGCTCTATTGCATGAAGATTTTAACGTGGCTTAGTCTAAATTTACACAAACTCCAAATTAGCAGGGTCTAATAGTCTCTACTATATAAAGTGAGAGTTTCTTCCCACGTCACATTAATTGTCCTGCTTAATTGCCCTACGCAAAAAACGAAGCATTGCTTTAATTGGCCAGCTTTTGCAAGAAACGAAGCGATAATTGTCCTACTTAATTGCCCTGCTTAATTGCCTTACGCAAAAAACGAAGCGTTGCTTTAATTAGCTAGCTTTTGCAAGAAACGAAGCGTTAAAGATAGATGTTTGATCTTATGAAATAGTATTTTTTTATTTTTTAATCTTTATTTTTCGTTATCAATTTTGTTTTTCGTAGCAACGCACGGGCATATAACTAGTATACTAGAAGCATCGGCGCGGCGTATCGCGTGTGAACGAAAATTGGGCTTCAATTAGACCTACGAAAATGTTTGAGGTATTTTCTAGAAATGGGCTGCGATAAAAATTGGGTGTGGAAAACGTTTGTTAGATTTTCTTTGTTTTTTGGTGAGAAATCAGACCGGGAAGAATTTTAATGCAATTATGGGATTTTTTTTGGAGTGGTATTTTCGAATATAAATGGAGTTTTTTTTGGGGAATTTTTTTTAATGCAATTACGAGAATTTTAGAGTGGTATTTTCGAATAAAAATGGATTTTTTTGGGGAAAAAATGAACCGAGAAGTATTTTGCATTTTTTTTGAATAAAAACAATCTTACTAAGGTCCTGTTTGGCAAATCTTCAGATCTCAACCCTACCTCGGAGCTGAAACTTGTAGACTGAAGTAAAATGACTTAAGTTTATAATTTTATTTTAAAATATAAACAAGATGATCCACCTAAACACTTTGAATGTTCATAACCATTTACAATTACCATTGTATCACCAACAAGGTACCTTCGTTATATTCTCCTCCTCTTTTGCTAACTCAAAATTAAACGGAGCATAAACGCAGAACGATACACACGTACGTACACGACAATACACACTCTTATGCATCCACGGAAAATAACAAGAAATGAATTAATTAATGGACATACATCCACCACGATTACATACACACAAATTATTTAACAAGCCGAAACTACTGGCCATATATATGCAACCCGTAGGTTGCAAGCCATTCTTTTTTGAGACCATATATACGTTGCAAACAATTAATAATGTACGTTAATCACACACACACCGCAGATACGTACGTAGATGCACAATCTTAACAGTTGCACAGTAATCTGATCATGCATGCGCGCGTTCTTTTGCCATCACGTAAGTCGCATGCATATGCACGCATGGCAACGTCCAGATGGCGCGCGCGCGAGCATGCTTGAATGACAGGTAATGGCTACTCCCCCTCGTCCCGCTGATGCCTCACGATGTGCTCCTTGACGTCGACCTCGTCCTCGATGTCGACCACCTCCACCAGCCGCCCCGACGGCCCGGCCACCACCTGCTCCTGCACGCGGACGCGCTCCGACACCTCGACGTCCTCCACCTCCTCCACGACCTCCTCCTCCCTCCGGCACCGCCTCCGCCGAGCGAACAGGAGGAGCCCCGCGAGCATCCCGAGGAAGACGAGCCCCGCGATCGGGACCACCACTGCTATGACGACGACGTTCCTCGACGGCGGCGGTGGCGGCGTATAATAGGTCGTCGGAGGAGGAGACGGGTAATCAGATGGTGGCAGAGGAGGAGAAGGCGGCGGGTAAGAAGGTGGTGGGAGATAATGAGGATACACTGGCGGCGGCGACGGAGGCAGAGGAGGTGGTGGGTACGGTGATAGCGGCGGCGGTGGTAGTGGCGGTGGCTCGGTGTGCCACAAGGATCTCGGAGCCATGTAGAAAATCTAGGAATGAAGAATAAACGATATATATCTAGCAATCTCTGTGATCTATGTGCGTCTTTGAGCAAAGATACATGTACACTGGCTGGTTATATAGGATCAGCATAAACTGTATTCGATCATATTAATCCATGTAAATAATTAATTAAGGACAGGGTAGTGAGATCACATTGTGCTTGGTATAATGAATGCCACGAGCAGTTAGCGTGCATGGCAGAAGCAACAATTATTAGTTATGACTTATGAGCTTGTGTTTTCACCAGTTAGATCTCAGCGTAACTGCTGGCTGGCTATATCCTATATATAATTATGACCTAATATAAGGCTTCTTGCAAACTTAAGTAAAGCAAGCAGAACCCTTAATTTTAAAAAAGAGTGAAAATCAAAGCGTACACGTACTGTATTCGTACGTATAATCCATAGTTAAGTGGTGATCACATTTGTGTTTGGTCTAATGTCCATGTGCAATTCGTGTGGTACAAGCAACAACTCGTTAGTTGTGAATCTGTGTTTCACCAGCTAGATCTCTGGGTAACCCTAAATTTATCGCCCGAGAGGATTAGCTGGACACTCGATCATGGGGCACTATTATAGATAATAACATCACAAGTGGTTTGGAATCGTCATCAGTTACCATGTGTCAATGATATAACAATATATCACAGATGGTTTGATCACCGTCTGTGATACTACAATATCATAGATAGTTTCTAACTAGAACCGTTTGTGTTCCCTTTTTTCCCTACACCCTTCAGCAGAATTTCTATCATTAGTATATGTTGTTTAAAATTTTCATCTGCTTAAATTAATATTTCTGTAATGATATTTAAAAGGTACAACCAGTTATAGATTTTATAATTGAATATCTAAGCATCATAGATGCATCGAGGCAATAGCTTGTCTGATCAAGATCGTCTTAAAATATGAATATTTGTAGCGCTTTCATTTTCTTTTTATAATATTGATAGTTTCTAAGGCAAAATCCATTTCATTTCATAGTTCATCCCGAACGCTGTCTTGCTCTGATTTATCACTTCCACTTCATTCTTATCCCCGAACAAAAATACCATAGGCAGCTTGGCTTCTTGAATTATAAAGTTGATTAAATCATCATATAGAGTTGATTAAGTCATCGTATAGAGTCTATTTCATGAATTAATCAACTATATACGATAACTTAATCAACTCCATACGTTGAGTTAATAAACTTTATAATTCAAGAAGTAAGACTGCCTATGGTATTCTCATTCGAGGATGAGGATAAAGTGATAGCGATAAATCAACGCATGACACCTTTCAGAACGAATTATGGAATGAAATAGATTTTATCTTAGAATCCATCAACATTATAATAAGAAGGGAGATAAAAGCGCTACAAAAGTTCATACTTTAATACGATTTTGATTAGACAAGTTGTTGTCTCAATGCATTTAGGATGTTTATATATTCAATTACAAAATCTATAACTAGTTGTGCCTTGTAAATGTCATTACAGAAATATCTAAGTAGATGAAAATTTTGAACAACATATACTAATGATAGAAGTTCTGCTGAGGGGTGTAGGAGAAACAGTTGGTTTATAGTCAGGTCAAATCTTGTTAAGACAAAAGCAAAGGCGGTCATTTTTTTGATGGCCATTTTTAACTAGGGAAATGTTTGCTATAACGATCCAGTTGCTAATTGAAGATTCGGTATTGCTACGGTATAACATTCCGAATATACGCCAAATTCAAATACAAAGTTTCTAATTTATTTTCTAAGATTTTTATGAATTTCCAGAATTTTTCTGGATTTTTTGGAATTTTGAAATTTAAAGAAAATGCTTTTGAATAACATAGTTATTGATTCTAATATTTAAAATTCAAATTTATACCATCACAAAGTCTAAAAATATTTTATTTAACTTCTAAGAATTCCAAGATGCGTCTATAAAAAGTATTAAGAATTTTGGAGTTGAGTTGATGCTTCTGAAAAATTAAATATTGAAGTTTGTATTAAAGCTGAGACTATAAATGAATTTGTGAGAAAAATATTCAAAACCGCTAAAATTGTAAGAAATTTACATGATCTTTAGTGCCTCATCAAATCCTTTCTAAAAAAATTGTCACAAATTTTGGAGCCCTACGGCCATGTCTAGAAATTCGGAAGAGGTATATGACCTAAAACCAAATTTCAAAATCCATTTCCTTGTCTCGCTGACAACTTGAGCCCATGTGTTAGCCCTCTTTTTTTTTGCTAACACGCTAGTCTCGCCTGTCAGTAGCCTTCGGCTCTTAAGTCATTTTCCCTAGCCACCTTCCCCAAGCGAAAGCGTAAATATGCCATTATGCCTTCTCTCCTTCCTTTAGCTAACAGCCAGCCCCACCAGCCAATCTTCTTCTTCCATGGCACACCTTCCATGGCCGAACATGTGTGAAGCTCTCCCACGATAGCCTAGTCACACCGCTGCCCGCTTGCCTGACACATCGCATCGCTTCAGGCACCATGCCAGTAACATCCCAAATTTGTGCTTTTGTTCAATTTATTGAGTTAATTGAATTTTTGGGATTTCCTGGAATTTATTTGGATTTAATTTGAATTAAGTCCTTTATTGAATTGTTTAAATATTTAAAAGTTTCAAATAAATTTTTTTGAAATTATTTTATTTGAGTCCAAAATATCTCAAAGTATTTTCCAGAATTTTTCTGAGCATTTTGCTATTTTTCTCGATTTAAATGAATTTTTGGGAATTATTTTAAAGAATAAAATGAAAAATCGGAAAAACTCTAATGGGTTTGTATTGTTGGTCTGACTCGAGTCCGACCGAGCTGGACCACACCGGACCCGAACCATGTTCGTGTGAACCGTTGGATCGCGATCCAATTGCTGAGATTTAGCCACGTGTACGTGTGCTTTGAACTGTTGGATTGGGATCTGGTGGCTGTGCTCGTGTCCGTGTCTGCGCGTGAGGGAGGCTGTTGGATCGAGCCACGTGTACGGCTGAGATTGAGCCACTTCGCCTCTCCGTGTCCGCGCCGGACTCCGCCGCCCCGTACCGGTCTCGCCGCGGAATCCGCGCCTAACTCGACGTCTGAGCCAGTATTTAATACGTGGGTGCATGCCCGAGGATCGCCTTCGCCTCGCGCACCTTTTGCCCTAGCCGCTACCGCCCGTAGAGCCCTGCCGTGGCCACGATTGCTAGCCGTAGTTCATTAGGGTTCGCTTCGGGTTTTGGTGAGATTTCCGTCGCCGTGTTGGTGCTCAGATCCGAGACCGTTGCAACGAGGCACACCTGGGAGTATGATTCACTTCGCCGGAGACGCGGCCAAACGTCGTTCGAGTGGTTGTCGTCCCCAGCTCCGGCCAGCCAGCTCCGCCGCGACATCACCAACGCCCTTGAGCTCCGCCAGCCGTCCGATCAAGATCCAAGGGCTCATGTTCGTCCACATCACTCCCGTGCAAAATTTAGTGTTACTATTTAGATCTATTAGCAACTGTTGGATCTAGATTCAATGCACCAGATTAAGCCACGTAGCCCCTTAATGCACCATGCTAGACTAGATCTCAGCCGTTAGATCTAGATCGTAAAGTTAGATTCAATCCACGTTGTAGCGCTAGATGTAATCGCAGCCGTCCGATCCGCAGTGTACGGTGTAGATCGTGCCACGTGTCAAATGCCGGATCATGCCACGTTACCCCCCCACTGACGCGGTGAACTCGATCCAATCTCAGCCATCCGATCCAAATTGAACGGTCCAGATCAAACCGCGCAAATCCAAAACGTGCGGGATTAGATCCAATCTTGACCATCGGATTTCAAACCAACAGTCCAGATCGTGCCACCTCGCACGAAGCCGAAGCGACGCTGGTCAGCCCGGTCGTCGTTGACGTCACGCGTGATGTCAGCAATGGGCCCGCGTGTCAGCGTCTGTGTCGGGCGCACGATGACATCATCCGTGACGTCATGCTGACACCACAGTGGGGCCCACATGTTAGTCCGTTTGGCTAAGCCATGCTGACGTCACCCGGTGGGTCCCACGTGTCAGCGACACGTGCACCAATGGACCAGGTCCACGATGGACCAAACCCGAGCCGTGGATCGGCTGACGCAAACATGACATCATAATTCGATTTTCCTTTCGGAAAATAATTCAGCCGAAATTCAAATGCGCGTTGACGTCATGCTGACGTCATATTTCGGGTTTTTCAATAGAAAAATAAATGAATTAATTCGGTTTATTCTTTTTAATTGATTTTTCAGACTTCAAACGGCTATAACTTTTGCGTTTTAACTCCGATTGAGGTGATTCCAGTTTCTAAATTTTCATAAAATTGAGCTATATTTAATGATGAATTTTATTTAATTTTTATACATGAGTTTTTCTCTATTTTTATTTGTTTATTGTTTATTTATCCGATACGCGTAGACATTGAACTGCCCGAAGGCTTCGAAGGAGAGGTTTTGACCCAGGAACAAGTCCAAGACCAGGAACATGATCTTTTCCAAGGCAAGTTATGCTTTGATCATATTGATCCCACTTTCAAAACTATGTTTATTTAAAGTATTGCATGCTAATTTAATTAGAAATGCTTTCAATTAATTCGGGGAATTAGATAAATGACCTATTTGTTGTATGCCACTTTGTCTATAATAATTGTATGCCATGAATCATTTGTCACCCTAAAACATGGAATATTAGTTGGACATTATTAATTCGCCAACATTGGTTATATAGATCGTATGTAGTATGCTTAGCCCTGCAACGTGTTAATGACATCATTTTGGAATGTTAAATGTTAATCTTGACTTAATGAGAGATGGAACATGCTTTTGGGATTTGCGACATGTGTTATTGATGTGATGATGGCACATGGTGCATGGTAATCAACCGGGGTGATAAAATGGTTTATACTGGGGCAAGTGGCAAGATTGTTTCCGGTGGGCCAAGAGTGGCACATGGGAGGTCGTATTTGGTTTCACTGTCTTGAACATTGTAAATTCTTGGGTAGTCATGCCTCGGTCACTTTAAGGACTTAACCTTGCAAGAATTTGAATTGAGTCCAACATACAGCCACAAGTCTGGAATGGGACAGACCTGACCGAGTAAACTGTGATGTCTAGATTTCGGTGCTGTCATGGTGGTGTGAGCCCTGGGTTAATGGGTGGACTCACAGGCGCAAGAGGGGGGCCCTGAGTGTGGTAACCAGTCCCTTCATTGTTGAAACCTTAGCGAGCAGTACCGGATTTAGAAGTAGCTTTGGAAAGGCTTTGTTACGGTCACTCGCCTTGGTGGTGTTTGATTGTATCTTGTAGGTAAAGTGTATAACCTCTGCAGAGTGTACAACCTATTCGAATATCCGAGCCCACGGTATTGGATATTGCTCGGTGATTACAGTCAAGGGTTAGACTTTATGAAAATGAACGTGGTTTGTGGATACTTGGTGTTGGAAATGATGAACTTGTTTAGGTTGATAAATGCTTTACTTGAGGAATTGTTTACGAAGTTATTATTGTTATTACTGTTTTACCACTTTCCAATCTATTACTGTTATTTATGAATGTTGCTTATTGCAAAAGAACCTCTCGTCCTGTTGTTGGAATAAGCCATGCATGTAGCTTTTAGACTGCATTTCTGTGCATGACTTGCTGAGTGCTTTTAAGTGCTCACACTTGCCACAATACAAACATCAGCTGAGGAAGAATCAACACCAGCACTGGAGGAGGAGTTCCAGGAGGAGCCGACGAACTAGGGGCAGACCCAGTCAGTTACCTGTGGCATATTGGTTGGCGCCACTCGTTTCTTTATTTTTTACTGCATGTTTATTGAGTAAGACTTAAGCCCTACGAGGCGTACTTTTGTAACTCGACCATAAAGTCGAGCAATCGGTTATATTTCTCTTTCAATAAAGTACTTTACTATTTCGTTGAGTATGATTGTGGTATTTACCGATGTTGAGACTATGTGCACTAGCGTTATCCTGGACTAGTGCTGAATACACAGAGGGTCCGGATTTGCATATTCGGATCCCGACAATGCCCAATGCCACTGCTTCGCCGCTTGAGAGCTGCTCGCATGCGCGGTGAAACTAGGCATCTCGCTCGCTGCCAAGTGGAAGATGATAATGAGCATCGCCACCCCCACGCCTATTTAAAGCCCTCTGTCTTATCCCTTAGCCTGTTTGTACACCGTCGAACTCGTTTTGGCCAATCGCAAAGCTTCTACATCTCCAAGCTAACTAGAATGCAAACACCACCCTCAATCTCTAGAGCGTGCCTCGCTACAATGACGATTCACCCCCGGTGAGCTCAGGCCTCGACGCCTGCACCATCTTATGCCATTTCCTTCTCTCATTGAGAGCCCTCACTTGATTTCTCACTTCACACAGTGTAGCGCCAGAATCGAGCTTCTTCATCTCTGTCGGGGATTGGCTATCTGGCAAAAGTCCACGGTACCCCCGTGAAAAGCTAAGCCCACCGACCAGGCAAAACTAAAAGAAGATGCTCGGGAGAATGAAACGAGCATCCCTCCTTCTCCTCCGAGCATACGCGTCCGCACCTTTACTCGCAGAAGTACCAAACACACCCCCCCACGAGCAAGCATGCTCGTAGAGGCCACGACCTACTCAGGTGTTTGGTCGGAGGGCCCGGCGAACGCTACGAGGAAGGAAGGAGGCAACCAATCAGCCGAAGATCGAGGAAGATCATACCCGAAATTCAAACAGCGCACGAATCAAGGACGGCGGGTCACGGATATGGATACATAGCGTGATCCCAGGAGGTAGTTGCCTTCTTTGTACCTATAGTCGTATTATTTAAACCCCCCTGAAGATCTGTAATAGGAAAGGGGACGAAGAGATAGAACACAATACACTGGAGTAGGGCTGTTATCCCGGCAGAGGGAGGCCCGAACCAGGATAAACACCGAGTCCCCCCTTTTTTCCTTCTCTCCCGACCTTGGCATCGCTCGAACGACCTCCTTGGCCCGCACGACGGGGCTCTGTTGATCCCCCATTCAACAAGTAAGCTCGACGGGAGCCCGTTCTCCAATCGTCGACAGCTAGCGCCGTCCGTGGGGACGACAGCTTGATTCCCGTGCAGATCAAGATCCTCGAGGATGCCAAACTCAGGAGACACTCGGGACCTTTGCGTTTTTGACCACGTTGAAGACGACGACATGTACTACGCCGGCGACGGCGTGGCCAATGTGACCGATCCTATCGGTCACATTGAGTCTGGGAGCCCTTCCCCGGACACGGGAATGCGAGGACAGGACCTCCATTCCCCAGACATTACCCTCGGGGACCCCGAGGATGACTGCGACGGGCTCTACGATGGCCTGGACATACCGGACGACCTAGAGCTCGACCGAGAGACTGCGTCTCAAGGGGATACAATGATGTCCCCGTCGCTTTCATCCCGCTCTCGTCAAGTCAACATGGCCGGGAGCCGTGCCGAGCCCGGGGAAGGATCCTCAGACGCTGCTAAGCGCGACCACTACGAGGCGGTCAGACTCCACCTAGAGGCGTCTTTGGGAAAGACCCTCGCGAGCATTCGCCGCCAGGCGAAAGGGAGGCGCGCTTCCGCGGAAAGGAACTCTCGCGAGTACCGAACTCCCGATCGCACCCCGGAGCGCCGTCGAAGCTCACCGCCGCCAATTCACCAGAAACGGGAACGGCTACAGGCCTTGGCGGCGGTCGTGCGTGACCTGCGCAGTTTCCCCGAGCAAGTGGACCTAGAGGCCGTAGGCAAGGTCGTGGCCGAAGATCTGGAGAGGTTTGCCGCCGAACTAAAAGTCTCGGATCCTCCCCATCACCGGGATGCCCGGAGTGTTTCCCGGGACCATCGCAAACGCTCCCCCATGCGCTCGCACAAAGGTGAATCTCGGAGCCATGCTCGGAAATCGCCCAGACCGCTAACCTGATCCGGGAAAAGCCCCGGAACAGTTCCAGAGCAACCTCAGAGCGACACCCCTATGATCGCCCGGATTACGAGCGCTCTGAACGCTCCACAACCAAGCGGTCGTCGGCGCGACAGTCGCATGAGGTCTTCTCTCGACTCGGCCCGCGCACGGGGCGTTGGGTGGAAGACCCGCGTGGAGGCCGCTACGACCGAGGGTTTCACCGCGAAACCCCGAGCTTCGGTTGCCAGGCCTTCACAAGCTCCCTCCAGAATGTCGCATGGCCGAACAGATTCAAGCCCGGCCATATCGAAAGATTCAACGGGACCCAGAACCCGGACGAATTTCTCTCAATATATACTACCGCCATCCTCGCCGCTGGAGGCAATGAGGGGGTGATGGCGAATTATCTGCCGACGGTTCTGGACGGAGCCGCTCGTACGTGGCTCTTCAATCAGAAGGAAGGATCCATACGATCCTGGGGGCAGCTCAGCGCCGCGCTCCGAGCAAATTTCCAGAGCTGTTACATCCGCCCGGGAAAGGAGCGCGACCTGGAGCGCTTGATACAGACGGATGGGGAAACCTTGCGACAGTTCGTCCAAAGGTTCATCCAGGTCCGAAACTCAATCCCGAACATATCGGACGAGGCCGTCGTCCGAGCTTTCAAGTTCGGGATACGGGACGTGCGCTTCACGCAGGACCTGGAGATCCACCCGGATCTAACGGCGAACGAGCTCTTCCGAATGGCCGATCGATACGCCAACGCAGATGAAGCCGTCCAATGGAAGAAAATGTTGGATGAAGGGAAGCTGCCGCCTCAGCCTGGCCTAGAGACCTCGGCCAGCAAAAAAGGCTCGAATTCTGTGGACAAGAAGATCAAGAAGAAGAAGAAAAAGCAACCCTCGCCAGCCATGGTTGCCGCGGTGGAACAACAATGCCCCGAGCAATCCAGCCTGCAGGCACGGGGTTTAACGCTCGGGAAGAGGACAACCACACAGGCCTCGAGAACTAGGCGACCAAGCTGCATCGACGGGGCGACCTCTCATCGTCCGCTTCACCAAAGACGGCACGACCTACGGAATTGCCGAAACGTGGGCCTACCGCTGGAAGCGATTTCTGGCGGCAGGGTCCCATGCCGACGCTTCCAGAGCATGGCGAAAATGGCAAAGGTAAACAGCCCGCCGAGGAAAGTGAGGATGACATGAAATACCAAGAACCACAGAATCACATAGCTGTCATCTTCGGGGCTCCTCCGCCTACAAGTCCCAGGACTTAAAGGACGCCGCAAGGGAAGTGCACCATGTTACCTGGGTAAGCCTCCTGCAAAGAAATTGAAATGGTCCGAGATGTCCCTCACCTTCTCCAAGGACGATTGTCCCCTTGGGATGACCAAACCACAAAGGCTTCCGATGGTCGTGAACCCCACCATCAGCAATACCGTTGTCGGTCGGGTCCTCATAGACTCCGGGAGCTCTTTGGACCTTGTTTCAGCCAAGGTTTTGGACGAGATGCAGATTCCTCGTTCCAAAATCAAGAGTGTAGCCGTGCCCTTCTTCGGGATAGTCCCGGGCACCTCGGTCAAAGCTCTGGGGCAGGTCGTCCTACCCGTGACTTTCGGCGGCCCGAATAACTTCAGAACGGAGCTAATCACCTTCGAGGTGGTAGACTTCGAGTCGGCCTACAACGCCATCCTCGGCAGGCCGGCCTTGGCCAAGTTCATGGCCGCCTCGCATCATGCGTATCAGTGCCTGAAGATTCCCGGACTGAACGGAGTTATAACCATCAAAGGGAACCACAAATCCGCACTCAATTGCGACGAAAGAGCGTTGGATATGGTCGGTCAGTTACCCACTCGCGGTCCTGACCAAGAGCCGAAGCATTCCCGGCCTAAACTTGCCCTCCAGCCTGGAGGAGAGACCAAGGCTGTTCCGCTCAACGAGTCGGAACCGGCCAAAGTCGTTCATTTGGGATCTTCCTTAGATCCCAAATAGGAACTTGAGCTCATCGCCTTCCTCCGGGCAAGGTCGGATGTGTTCGCCTGGGAACCATCCAACATGCCTGGGGTCCCAAGGGAGGTGATCGAGCACAAAGCTAGCGATTCGACGACAAAACCCAAGTGAGACAGAAACTTAGACACTTTTCCGGAAAAGCAGGCAATCATCAGGAGGAACTCGACAAACTCCTAAAAGTGGCTTCATCGGAGAGGTCGAGCACTCCGAGTGGCTAGCCAATCGATTCTAGTCAGGAAAAAGGAGGCAATCGGCGCATGTGCGCCGATCACACGAGTTTGAACAGGCATGCCCAAAAGACAACTATCCGTTGCCTCGCATAGACCAATTGGTGGACGCGGCGGAGTCACTGCACCATGAGCTTCCTAGACGCCTATTCGGGCTATCATCGATCGACCTATCACGCGAGACGAGGAAAAGACTTCCTTCATCACCCCATTCGGTACCTTACGCTGCTCGACCATGTCTTTGATGCGAGAAATGCGGGAGCAACCTTTCGATGCCTCATGCGAAAACTTTCCACAGACCAAGTAGGTCAAAATTTGGAGGTTTATGTCGATGACATAGTTGTCAAAAGCAAAAGTACTTCGGGTCACGTTGCTGACTTGGAAGAAACTTTTTGTAACCTCAATAAGCATCGAATAAAGCTAAATCCAAAAAAATGCGTGTTCGGCATTAAGGCCGGCAAGGTGCTCGGCTACATGGTCGGGCCGCATGGCGTTGGGGCAAACCCGGAGAAAATCGAAGCCATTGAGAACATGAGGTCGCCCACGTGCGTGAAGGAAGTACAAGCTCTGACCGGAAGAATGGCCGCCTTAAGCCGGTTTATCTCATTTGGGGAGCGAGGGCTACCTTTCTTTAAAGCCCTCCGCATAAGCATGACGGCTTCACATGGACGGAGGAAGGCGATCACTCGTTCAAAGAGCTAAAGCAGTACATCTCCAAGCCGCCCGCCTCGTCACACCCGCAATGGGGAAGAATTGCTACTATACCTGGCGGCAACCCCGCAAGCGGTAAGCGCGGTGTTAGCAGTAGAGAGAGATGGTACCCAGCGTCCTATCTATTACGTCAGCGAAGTACTTCATGGACCAAAGGAGCGTTACCCTGAGGTACAGAAACTACTATACTCATTGCTGATGGCCTCCAGGAAGTTGCGCCACTACTTTCAAGCACACAAGATCGTGGTGCCAACCAGCTTCCCACTCAGGGAAATCCTGAAAAGTCAGGACGCCAGTGGTCGCATAGCCAAGTGGGCAATGGAGCTCGCCGAGTTCGAGCTGGTGTTCTCGGCTCGCGCGGAGATAAAATCACAAGTCTTGGCTGATTTCGTGGCAGAATGGACGGCTCCGGCACCACCAGCCAGCGGAACCAATGATTCGAGGGAAAACTCCTGGACCTTGTACTTTGATGGATCCTGAGCATACGAGCGCTCGGGGGCTGGCGTCGTCTTGGTCTCCTCGGATGGAGAGCAACTTCGGTACGCCATCCAACTACATTTCGCCGCGACCAACAACGCGGCGGAGTACGGCTGGCCTTTGGCCGCCGGGCATGTAAATCGCTAGGAGTCCAGCTGCTCACCGTGAAGGGCGATTCACGGTTGGTCGCGAACCAGTCAACAAAGAGTATCGTTGTTCGATACCTCAATGGCGCTGTACCTGGCCGAAGTGAGGAAGATGGAGAAATACTTCAAGAATTTCGAAGTAATCTACATCCCCAGGAAGGATAATTCCCTGGCCGACCAAATGTCTAAGGTCGGTTCCTCTCAAACCACCGCTCCGGCGGGGGTGCTTATCGAGCACCTGCATAAGCCCTCCATTCCCTCTGAAGAGGAGGCACCAGAGACCGGCGGTAGGGTCTCATTCCTCGAGCAAGGCGCAAATTGGATGACGCCATTCATCCAATACCTTGCGCATGGGACATTGCCCGAGGAAGAAGCCGAGCGTTCCCGGCTAACAAGGCGATCTTCTCAAGACAAATCGATCGGCGACCTATACCGGAAAAGGCGCATTAGGAATCCTTTCCAGATCGTCTCTCGGGAGGAAGGCAGTACCTTCTTCCGATATCCACGAAGGAATGTGCGGGGCTCACTCGTCTTCGTAACGCTTGTGAGCAAGGCCTTCCGATTGGGTTACATCGCCTACGGCCTTGACGGACGACGGTCAGTCAATCGTGAACGACCTCCCGAGCATGCCGATTCCATGCTCGCAAATCCCGCCAACCAAAGATACGCCACGCAAACCATACCGCTGCGTGGCCATTCTCGACTGGGGCTCGACGTCCTTGGACCCTTTCCCGGTCGAAGGCTGCAAGTATTTGCTCGTGGCCATCGATACCTTCACTAAGTGGATAGAGGCCGAGCCCGTCTCGACCATCTCGGCCCAGGCGGCCAAGAGATTCCTCCGTGGCAATGTGGTAACTCGGTTCGGGATACCCAACCGACTTATCACAGACAACGGGACCCAGTTCACCAGCGAACTGTTCCAAAGTTACTGCGAGGAGGTCGGGACCAAGGTTCTGCTTTCGCCACGTGGCACATCCACGAGTAACTGAGCGGCCGAACGAGCAAATGGGCGATTAGTTCAGGGCATAAAAGAGGGTCTTCCAAAGCCTCACCAACACAGCGGCTATGGGTGGATGAGCTTCCGCCGTTCTTTGGTGCATCCGCACCACGACAAGTCGGGTCACAAAGTAAACGCCTTTCCAACTCGTCTCACGATGCGGAGGCCGTTTTGCCTGCCGAAATTGTGCTAAGTTCCCCAAGGGTGCAGCTGGTCGATTCTGTCGACCAGGAGGTTGAACGCCTCCTCGACCTAGACCTCGTCGAGGCGACACGTGAACGGGCATTGCTACGGTCTGCAATTTACCTACAAGCTCTCCGTAGGCACGCGGCCAAGTCAGTCCGACCAAGGTCCCTGCAAGTTGGTGACATGGTCTTGCGAAGACTTCAAGACCTGTCGAAGGCCAATAAGCTAACCCCGAGATGGGAGGGACCCTACACGGTCGTGTCCACAGCACGCCCGGGGGCTGTCCGCCTCGCGATGGAAGACGGTCGGGAGCTCGCCAGCACCTGGAACATTGATCAACTGCGTAAATTCTACGTTTAGACGAGTACTCCTATCTCGCGCCCCTTGCGTTCTTTCCAATAAAACATTTCCCCTCCTTCTCGCGTTTTGTCCTCGCTTTGTCGAGCGAGCATCAAGATCGGCAGATTTAACTTATCCAACAAGTATGTGCGCACCATTTCCCTTGGCCCCCGGCCGGATGCTCGCCCAATCGTCCACTTTCCACAGTAGCTCTTCACTGTATGCGTGGTCGGGCGCAAGCATCCACTCTAAGCCCGGTTCAGTGACCTCTCGGGTATGGCGGCTCTACGTATTGTTGGTTTAAAGCTCGTCTGCTCTGTGCTCACACTTCTCTCGACACAACCGACCTATTTAAATCATTCAAAAAATCGCTACGACCAAAGCGACCCTTAAATTTTCCCATGAACAAACTCGTGCTCGCAACAGTGAGGGCACGACCTTTGTCCATGGCAGGGGCTCCGTATGATAGGAACGTTCCGTCCCTTCTTCAAGGATCCTTTGCTCGTATCTATGCTATATGCTCTTATGCAGGAACTTGCTTTCTTTTTCTGCAGAACCGGGATCATGTAAGCATATGTTGAAGGCGAACTTGAGAAAAACAGGCAAGGACCCAGACACCTGCGAGTTTGCTCATTTAACCCAAAAGGTTGTTTTCTTTTTTACAGGAGTTACACGAGCTAAAAATCAAAGAAGAGCTAAGTCCTACGCTCGGCCTGAAGGGCAGCAAGCTCCTCCTTAAGGGAGTCGACCTCTGCCTCCAGGTCCAAAACTTTCCGCCGAGCAGCACGACCTTCAGCCGCGCTGTCCCGAAGGCGTTGCACCTCCTTGAGCTGGGACTCCTCGCGCTCCCGAGCTCGCTGGAGGTCGGCGTGCAGGTCGGGGACCTCCTACCGCAACTTCCCCAGCTCCTCTTCGAGGTCGGCACACTTCTGTTCTGAAGTGTTCTTCGCCGTCTCGCTCTCAAAGAGCTGGTCCCGAAGTCCGGCGATGAGACTCTTCGCCAACTCCAGCTCCTTCAGGTTGGCCTCGCGCACCTCGGAGACCCGACGCTCGAGATCGGCGATCTTGGCGTCTTGCTCGCGATGGTACGCCCAGAACTCCTCTGCTGGAACTGCGGAGGCATCGATGTCCTCCATAGCCTTCGCAGCAAACTTGGAGCAAAAAAGAAGAAAAGGGAAGGAAGGTCAAGAAGAACCCCTTGAAAATTGCTCGCCTCATGTAAAAAGTTAGAAGCGAAGCGCTTACCAGAAGAGCCCGGCTGACCAGCTTGTCTTGAAGCCGCTGGCGGTCGGTAGCGCCAGCTCGGAAAAAGGGATTAACCCACGCAGGGCCATCCTGATCCCGAGCTGGCACGTCAGGATCTTGCCCCTCCTGGGCACCTGGTGCTCCCAGGAGGGCAACGACGCTTCCTCCTTCGACCAACCCCAGGACGCCCTGAGGTTGGTCTTCTGCGTCAACAGGTGGCTCGTGGCCGCCTTCCTCCTGCCCGGCCGCTGCGCTCGGGGGCTGGACGCCGACTGCCGCTTCCGCCCCTTGCACTTCCGCGACCGGAAGCAATGGGAGCTCCACGCCCGGAGGCGATTGGTCGAGGACGACCACCTCCGGCCCGTGGTCCGCGGCCAGGGGCAGCTGGTCATCAACGACCACCTCCTCTTCGTGGTCCGCGGACGGAGGCAGCTGGTCGGGCTCGGCGATCGCTTCCGCGGATGGAAGTGGCCGATCGATCACGACCGCATCTCCCCCTTGGTCCGCAGTTGGAGGTGGCTGGCCGGCAGCGACCGGCTCCTCCTCTTGGCTCGCGGCCAAGGGCGGTGGGTCGAAAGCCACCACCCCTTGACCATCGGAGCCCGTCACTTGGGGCTCGCTTGCGCTTACCCCTTCGCAAGGGACCAAGGCCAAGGCTTCTTGGTCTTCAGCCCCCTGCGGCTCTTGCTCCTCCACGGCTGGAATAGGTCCCACGTCCGCTGAAGGAAGCTCGGGCCCCGCCGAGGGAAGCCCGGACTCCATTGAGGCCGCAGCTGGCACCGACTCCTCCCCCGTCTCGGCCATCACTTGGTCGACGACGCGGTCGAGCTCGGCGTCAACTGCAGAGTCGATAATCTCCTCAGCCATCTGACGGAAGTCCAAAACCAACATCCGAGCTATCACGCCCACGCCAAACAGGGTGGGGTTAGCCCGAAGAAAACCGCAAGACGAGAACAGAACAAGAGAATGAAGCAGGAACTTACCTTCTGCCCGGCGAGCAGCGCCATCCTCCTCGGCCTCCTCGCTTCGGGCCACGGGCGACCTGCCCGCGGCGGCCTCGTAGGCCTCGGCCACGACCACGACGCGCTCCTCCGCGGCGTCGCTGGCACGTGCCATCGCCGGGTCGACGTCGTCCATGTCGACCTCTTCCAGCGCCGAGGTTGTTTGAGAGGTCGACCTCCTGCTCCTTCTGACCAGAGCATAGGCGGCCTCCTCTTCTTCCTCCTCCTCGGGATCATCGACCACCCGAGTGAGCTGGTCCTGGAGGGCCTTGATCTGCCTCTCCAGCCGCTTCTTGGTCGGGAGGGACCTGGCCTCCTCCTCGGCCTTCCTCGCCTGCTCGGCGAGCTATTCCAGTCGGCCCATCAGCACCGGCCTCCTCCGTTTGAAGTCATCATACCAGATTCGAAGTTCGCTTACCTCCTGGCGGTCGGCATACTCAAGGTGCGGCGTGTGGGTCCTGGTCGAAGCATGGCGCTTCGACCGCTTGGCGCGGGGAGGCGAGGCGGATGCTTGGCGGCCTCGACCCGCCGACCTCTTGCGGGAACCCCTGGCCAAGTCTTTGGCTGCGGCGGCTGCAGTTGCTCGACACTGGCGAGGTCAAGGGCGACCTTCTCCTGCAAGCGTAAATAGGAGAGGTAAGCTCGGGAAACATGCCCTCGACCGGAAGCAGGAAGATGTACTTACCGCGTCACCGCGGTCAAAAATGTTCTTGGGGACCTGACGATTGGGCGCCAGCTCCTTCTCCTTCGGGGCACCAAACATCTCGGCGACCCTCTCGTCAACCCAGTCCGTCCTCGGAGCTGCGTCACGACCGAAGATTAAAACAAAAAAATATATAGCACCGATCACCAGAAAGCAACGATGCTCGAGAAAAAGGTCCGGGTACATACCTGCGTTGTCCTCGCGGGTGAAGTCATGCCACCCGGTCACCTCGAAGAAGGGGTGCTCGCGGTGCCTCAGGGGGGACACCCGGTTGAAGGTAAAGTCCCGGGCGATATCCCGACCAGTGAGCCCCATCTGGGCAAGCTCACCGATCGTCCTGAGCACCCGCTCTTCCTCAGGTTGCACGGGCGGGCGCGCCGTCTCAGTAGGCGGAGCGTCCTCCCCACTATAGACCAACTGGGACCCCTCCGCCTTCTTCTGGTAGAACCAGAGGTCGGCCCAACCCGACACCGAGTCCTTCAGAGCAACGAAGGGGTACTCGTATGGTCGGTTGGGCCGAAGGCGAAGATAAACACAACCGGCGGAGCCATCCCGGCCAGCGCGGAAGGGGGAATAGAAGTGAAAGAAGAGGCTAGCCGTGGGCACTACACCCACGTAAGCCTCGCAAAGATGGGAGAAGATTGCGAGAGAAAGGATAGAGTTGGGGTGGAGATGAGAGATCTCGCACCCGCAGAAGGCAAGCACGGAGGCGAGGAAGTCGCTCTCGGGCAGACGAAGCCCGTTGACGACGTACAACTCGCAGGAGACGATCTCCGTCTCCCGCGGTGCCGGCGCCGCATCGCCCCCAGGCACTCGACCCGAGCCTGGGTCGACGTACCCCTCGTCCGTGAGCACCTGGAGCCTCCTTCGGGTCATCTGGCTAACCTTGAAACGCGCCATGACCAAAGAAGGAAGGGGAGCGAAAAGGGTTCTTGGGCGCTAGGGCTCTTGGAAGATTTTTTGGCCGAAGACGTGCAAAGAGACACAGCGTGACTCCGACCTCTCCCGGTAGAAAGGGTTAAAGAGGCAGCGAAGGGACAGGTTAAAAATCGCCGCCTATCACGTAGCGACACCTGGCCGAAGAAAGCGCGCTGAGAACCGCCGCATCGTTGCGTGGAGGCTTCTCGGAAGAAGGAACCGCAGAACAACCAAGCACGCGCCCCACGCGGAGCAAGCACGCGGCGGGTAAAGAAGTTCGTCTCCCGACGTAAAATGGTCGTGAGCCACGACCAAAAGAAATTCAATCCCCCCTCACGTCTTCTTAGGCTCAAGGGGAAGCCCGAGGGTTCCCCACTTGAACCTCGGGGGCTAGCTGTCGGGGATTGGCTATCTGGCAAAAGTCCACGGTACCCCCGTGAAAAGCTAAGCCCACCGACCAGGCAAAACTAAAAGAAGATGCTCGGGAGAATGAAACGAGCATCCCTCCTTCTCCTCCGAGCATACGCGTCCGCACCTTTACTCGCAGAAGTACCAAACACACCCCCCCACGAGCAAGCATGCTCGTAGAGGCCACGACCTACTCAGGTGTTTGGTCGGAGGCCCGGCGAACGCTACGAGGAAGGAAGGAGGCAACCAATCAGCCGAAGATCGAGGAAGATCATACCCGAAATTCAAACAAATAAGACGAATCAAGGACGGCGGGTCACGGATATGGATACATAGCGTGATCCCAGGAGGTAGTTGCCTTCTTTGTACCTATAGTCGTATTATTTAAACCCCCCTGAAGATCTGTAACAGGGAAGGGGACGAAGATATAGAACACAATACACTGGAGTAGGGCTGTTATCCCGGCAGAGGGAGGCCCGAACCAGGATAAACACCGAGTCCCCCCTTTTTCCTTCTCTCCCGACCTGGGCATCGCTCGAACGACCTCCTTGGCCCGCACGACGGGGCTCTGTTGATCCCCCATTCAACAAGTAAGCTCGACGGGAGCCCGTTCTCCAATCGTCGACAATCTCTGACTATTAGTATCGCCGATCCCTCCCTCTACAGTGAGTCCTAGCTATGATTGTGGTTATTTTAACTTCTACATGATATGGTGAAGCTAATGGTACCCTTTATCCTCACTAGCTCTCTCTAAACTCAGCTGTCACTGTGAAGCTTCGCCCCACCGTTGTTGCTCGCCGTCAACCAACCGCCCCAAGCTCCCTCCACCACCCTTGACCGCACCTGGGTAGTCATGGTAATACTCAATTTGGCTTGCCTTGGCCATTAATTCCACCTATGCTCTCGCCCTGTTTTGCACCATCACCCTTTGAGTCATCGGCGTTACTCTGATGACCATTAGTCTTCGAGCCCACGACTGTAGCATCACCCATGCCCTAGCAAACTAAACTAATGACCAGGTGCTTCTTTGACCCAAGAAGCCTCGTTGCCATGCTGCCACCACCGTTTACCTCTCCGACCACCAACACCGCCCAAAGCGTCAGCGTGGACCCTTCTAGCTATTCTCAGCCTTGCTCTGCCCTTTTCGCCACAACATCACCACTGACGAGCTCAAGAGTGAGCTCGGCCATGGCGCCAGAGCTAGAGGTGGCAACGGGTCTGTACTCGGCGGGTATCACCACCCTGTACTCACACCCGTGTGAGTAAAATTCACCCGCTACAATACCCATACCCGCATGCGGGTACACAATTTACCCATACTAGTACTCGTGAGGGTAACAAGGACCCAGTGGGTAACCCGCGCCTGCATTATGGATAGATGCCCCTGCAGGCTACAACAACATATCTTATAAGGCAATTGAATGAAAATGCAATGGATATCCGTTTTAAAAAATACATCATACTAGAGTGCACAGTTGGGCTTTGGGCAAGATATATTGTAAGGCAGTTAGGGTTTAGAGATTTTGATAGGCTGACTAGCTGGGTTGCATAGTTGGGCCTTGGACAGTTGGGCCAGATCGCTAGTAGATCGACCCATGGGTGAACGGGTACAGGTAATAGCAGAACGGATCTGTACCCGTTCTCCCGCTAGGGGTAACTTTTACCCGTTAATAAAACTATGGATATGAAAAATGGTTCATACTCGGCCCCTAATGGAGTAAATACCCATCGAATGTTGGATTTTGGGTCCCCGTTGCCATCTCTAGCCAGAGCCATGTCACTATGACATGTGGGCCCTAGATGTTAGGAACATTATTAAGTTAAGGATTAATTTAATTAACCCAGTTTTAAGCTAATCGGTCTATGACATGTGGTCCAATTGAGATTAATCATTTAATTTTAAAACCCAAACTAGTACTTAATTATTGAGATCCCACATGTCAGTCATTTTCAAAAAATAATAAACCATGACATATGGACCCTACCTGCTAGCTTCTATAAAATAAGTTTAAAAACCTCAAAAATGATAAATATGTTTTCATTTCTAAGGAAAATACTTTTTATATGTTAGAAGGCATAATATCTGGAAAGACGCCTTCGATGTCACCCTTCCTTCTCATTTTAGGGAATTTTCAGCCGGTTAAAATTCAAATGCTCATAACTTTTGCAAATGAACTCTAAATTGAGTGAAACTAGTTTCTAAATTTTTCTAAAATCATGCTATTTCTGTTTCTAAAATTTTAAATTTGGTCTCTAGTTGAATTCATTAGGCTATTATTACTGGTTTACGATATACCACGTGTAGATACTGACGCTCCAGAAACATTTCTCGTCAACCTCGAACCCATGAAAGAATTCAATGAACTAGGCAAGCACTTTCTTTGACTATGTTGATCCTATTATTTCATTTAAATTATGTATGCATGCATGCTTGTACTTTCGGTAAAAATCACAATATTGTGTGTATTGGTAGATATTTCTATTTGATGCATAGAACTTCCTTGATAAATACGTATATATCAACATTGATATCCATAAGGTAGAGATTAGATATTAAATAATTTCAAATTTAGGTATATTCGAACATGCAAATATTTTCTTAGCCATGTAAATATTTGATCGAACAAATCATCAATTTGTGAAAGCAGATATTTGTTTTTGATGATGACCTCATTTAGGGATCGATAGTCCACACATATGTCCAGACTACCATCCTTCTTAGGCTGTGTTTGTTTAGGTCAGGTCTTTGGAGGAGAAGTTCTTTGAGTGGAAGAAGCTAATGATCTTTGGAGCTGGAGGTTGGAGCTGGAAGAGACTTGATGAAGGGGATGGCAATTTTTTGTAAATAAGATCAAGTTGCAAGGGTACCAGGGAAGTGGGATTTTCAGAAGCTCCAGCCAACCCGAGAAGCATCGTTTTCCTTGCTTCTCTCATGTAGTGCAAATTGGGTTGGAGCTTCTCCTCTCCAGCTAGCTGAAAAACTACTGTTTGTTTTGGCTTGTGACTTATGAAGACCTAGAAGCCAAATAAGCCTAAGCAGAAGCCTAAACAAACACAGCCTTAACAAAGAGCAGGAGGCTTCTCCATGAATTAAGCTAGGATGGATAAAACCTTTGTCCATTTTCTCATTGAGTTTCTTATTTAATTTAACGTCCTAAGTAGCAGGTCAATAACAAACTCCATATCGCAGTCTGACGGCATTGCTGACAGTTCATCCAAAAATACAGTGTATTCCTAAGCTAGCGGCCACTCTAACCTGAGCTTATCCTACATTTGTGTTTGGTCTAATGTCCATGTGCAATTCGTGTGGTACAAGCAACAACTCGTTAGTTGTGAACACGGTGTTTCACCACTGAGATCTCTGGGTAACCCTACATTTATCGCTGGAGAAGATAGGGTCCGATTAAAAGTAATCATGCAAGTTGATACCCGTGGGGTGGCTACCCTAATTCTTCACGCTAGTATACAGAGAAGATTAGCGTGCGATCACATTATTGATCAGCTTGGTCTTGCACTCTTGCATGCATAAATAAAATAACAATAAGGATTACAAGGTCGTTCTACCACAGAAATGGCATCTGAAATTGTGATGAACTATATTTGGCCACTTGATGTTGAACTATCACGACTCATGAGTATATGAGTGGTATATATATGCATGTCAACTTGTTTTGCGTGAAAGGTAGCACCCAAAAAAAAAAAATAGTTGATCATGCATACATATCTAGGAATCCTTGATTACGAAGCCATGGAAAATACTAAATGTAAAGAGTGTACAATGTACATCTGCAAGCTTGGGGCAGCTAGCTAGCTGTAGTTGTGTACTGTGTACATGCATGCACTAGTTTGTTTGGCTGTAGCTGTCTCATGAAGAAATAATGTTGTAAACGCTGCACAATTGTCGGGTCAAATCTTGTTAGGACAAAGCAAAGGCGGCCATTTTTTTTGTTGGCCATTTTTAACGATGGGAATGTTTGTTATAACGATCCAGTTACTAATTGAATATTCGGTATTGCTACGGCTCGACCGGCTTGCGCGGGGCCTCCCGAGGCTCAGGAAACCGGCCCGTCGTGGACCTCGTGGTTCATGTGGGCTCTCTCGAATCCTAACTGTAGGTTATAAATAGGAGTAGGTTATAAATAGGAGGCATGGGGTCACCCCGTGTACACGAGAGCAATCAGAATAATAAAACAGTCCGTTCCTCCTTATATTGTGTCTTTCTTCCTCTCTCTCTGTTCTCCAATTCAGATTTATTAGGCAACCCCGGACTATTTGATAGCGAGGTTGTCTAACACGTTATCAGCACGACGTTATACCGGAGAATTGATTGAAAGGTGAGAAAGGTGAGCAACGGGAGATTGAATCTAATCACTTGTTTGTTTCTATGCATCTACGTGGCACGAAGCTACGAATCTATATTTTTTTCTTTCGATTTCTAGTATACAAAATATGAATGCATCTGTACGACATGAAGTTACACGATGAATTTCGGTACTTAGCATGAAGCTACAGCACCCCGACAGCTCGAAGTCGTTTGGCTAGTGCACGAATCCGCTTGGCCCCCGCCGCGAGCCCGAAGCCGTGCCAGCCGCTGCCGCTGCTATGTCGCGCTCGAAGCCGATGGGCGCCGCAGCCGACGCCTGCAGCACCGAGCCCACCGCCGCGCATCCGGATGTTGGCCCCGCAGTCGCCGCCACGGCGCCGTGAATTCGCAAATTGTCGGGCTACCATCGCTGCCGCAAGCTTCCGGCGTCGCAGCTCGCATTGCCGGGCAGACGCTACCGCCAGTCGCTCGATGTCGCGTCGCCGCCATGACGCTACCGCCATCGTCGCTGCCAGGTTTCCGGCCCGGCTGCTCGCCGGGCTGCCATCGTGTCGATGCCCGCTGCCGAGCGTTGCCGGCGCTGCCGTTACGCCGCTGCCGCAAGACGCGGTGCAGCAAGACGTTCTCAAGCGCCGCTGGCCGAGCGCCAGCGCCGCTGCGCGCGCCGTCGCGTGCTGCCGACGCTGACCCGGCAAGGCTGCACCATGCGCCGATTGAACTGGAGGACATGAAGTCCAAGTAGAAAAGAATAAGGACATGAAATCCATTGACTTTTGGACATGAAGTCATGAAGTCCAGAGTCTTCGTTTTGGTTATGAAACTCAGTCGGGCACGGGGAGGGAGGGGGGTTTACCCTTTTGCCCTCCCCCACTTTTATTCCATTTTTTTTCTTTTCCGAAAACTAAACAGTAAATCGGAAAATCAATTAGAAATTTCAAAAAATTCTAAAAATTGCTAGAAAACTATGAAAATTCTCATAAAAATTTCAGAAAATTTTATGGCTCTGTTTTAATTTGTACTTAGCCTTATTTTTTGTATTTATGAATATTTGCATGTATTTTCACATTGTTTGCCCTGTTTAGATTACTAAAAATTCATGAGAATTTAATTTTCCGCATGTTATGAATTATGCAACCACATTGCATTAGATTACACGCAGTAATCTAATTATGGAATCTTGTAAAATGCAGATGTTTGGCACTGTGAACAGTGAATTTGAATAACTAGCCCAGCACGGCCAGAACTACCTCACTTGGGCATCCGATGTAAAGATCGTACTCGGCGGCAAGAAGCTCCGAGCTGCCATCGGCTTAGGGTCCTCGAAGGATGCACCACCTACTGCCAAGCAGAATGATCAAGCATTGCACTTCCTCAGGCACCATCTCTCAGCCACCCTGAAGAATGAATACATGGCTGAAGAGAGTGCAATTGAGCTATGGACTGCACTCCATAAGCGATTCGAGAAGCTCAAGTACACAATCTTGCCCTAAGTACAGCAAGATTGGGTTCGCCTGAGGTTTGCAGACTACAAAACAGTGGCCGAGTACAATTCCGCTTTACACAGAATTTGTACCAATCTCTCCCTATGTGGCAAGAAGATCACTGAGGAGGAGAAGATTGAGAAAACTCTTTCCACTTTTCACCCTAATGCTATCCAGAATGCCCGTAGCTATCGTCAGGACGCATACAAAGATTATAGCGAACTGATTGGTGTTATGCAAGTTGCGGAGTCACCAGACGAAGTTCTCCGCAAGAACTTCGTCTCACAGCCACCTGGAAGGGGCATTGTACCAGAAGTCAATGCCAACAGCTATAAGGTGAAAAAGCCCGCCCACAGGAAGAGGGGCAACAAAGGTGGAAAAGGGAAATATCAAGCCAAGGGAAAATCCATAGCCCAAGAAAAGAAGGATGACAAGGAAAAGCCGCAGGGCAAGCTGTATGGACAACATAACCAAACGTGCTTCAAATGTGGCACTTGGGGGCATTGGTAAAAAATATGACGGAAATCGAAGGAAGTGTTCAATGCATATCAGGCCAAAGGAAATGCACCAGCAGAGGCACATCTTGCCGAAGTAGGCAATGATGATGTCATGGAAGTCGACACCCCACATACTTCATCCTCGCAGCCCAGCCTAGACATCAATGAAGCAGCCAAACTCTTGGCCAATGAAGAGAACACATCTATGGATGACATAGAGGCAGAAGTGAACGCATACTTTATAGATTCTGTTTAGTGCATGAATAGCATTACTAGCATTTTCTTTAGGTTGTGGTTGATTAGTTAATATTGAATAATTGTAAGCTCTCAAATAGCATACTTTTACTTTCTCATGAATAAGAATTGCAATTTATTTTTCATTCCAGTATTCTATATTTGCAAGCAATTTTTGAATTACTTTGCCATTATCTGATTAGAATTATATTTCTTTTCATCTAGAAATCGTGCAGCGCCCAATGGAGGAAATATGCATTGTTGATAGCGGCACAACAAATACCATCTTAAGAGAATCGAAATACTTCCAGACGATCACGAAGAACGCTGGAAGAATTACGACAATCGCAGGAAGCGATACGCATATAATAGGCTCAGGAAGAGCCACAATTATATTGCCAATGGGTACAACTTTGGTAATTGAAGAATCCCTCTTGTACCCTGAATCAACACTCACTCTCTTAAGTTTTAAAGATATCCGCACCAATGGGTTTCACGTAGAAACCAATAAAGAAAATGGCAAAGAGCATTTGTGCATTTGTGAAGCACGTGGAATATGGAAAAATTGTATTAGAAAAATATCCCTCATATGAATCTGGGTTGTACTACATGAAAATCAATGCACACACAGTGTATACTTCTATAAAGACTGTATTTAGAAGCTCTGAATTATTTTCTTTATGACATTGTAGATTAGGTCATCCTGGTCTTAGATCGATGAGAAATATAGTTAATAACTCACAAGGTCATGGCATCAATGTTGAAAAAAATTCGAATCATGAAGATTTTGTGTGCCATGCATGTGCCACCGGGAAATTAATAACAAGACCCTCTGTTATGAAAGTGCAACATGAAATCCCTGCATTCCCGGAACGCATTCAGGGGGATATTTGCGACCCGATTCAGCCCTTGTCAGGACCGTTTCGGTACTTCATGGTGCTCATTGATGCTTCCTCGAAATAGTCGCATGTATGTTTGCTGTCAACAAGGAATCATGCATTCGCAAAGCTGATCTCGCAGATCATCAGAAATAAGAATGTTTTTCCTGATCATTGTGTGAAGTCCATTCGAATGGACAATGCTGGCGAATTTACTTCCAAGACATTTGATGATTATTGCACAAAGAATGGAATAAGCTGTTGAGCACTACATCTTTGCCGCGTCCATACGCAAAATGGGCTAGCTGAAGCACTAATAAAGAGGATTAAAATTCATTGCCAGACCGCTCTTGCAGAGTTGTAACTTGCCCAACACTTGTTGGGGATACACAGCCCTGCACGCAGCAGCACTCATCAATTATAGACCATCGGCCTACAACTTCCATTCACCTATGCAATTAGTGCAAGGGGTCATCGCGAAGATTTCTCATCTTAGAAAATTTGGTTGTATGGTATATGTACCTATACCACCCCCACAACGGACTGCAATGGGCCCTCTCCACAAGTCTGGGATATACGTTGGTTATGAGAGTGTATCCATAATCAGGTATTTGGAACTCATGACTAGAGACTTGCATACAGCCCGATTCGCTGACTGTATCTTTGACGATGACCGTTTCCCGTCATTAGGGGAGAGAATCAACCATTGGATGAAAAATACCGAGAAATAATATGGTATTCCACTGGGATCCCTGCGCATGACCCTTGCACTAATGAAGCAAATCAAGAAGTTCAGAAGATAATTGATTTGCAGAATCTAGCAAATGAACTGCCTAATCATTTTTGTGATCTGAAGAGCGTGGTTAAGTCGCATGTACCAGCAAGAAATACACCAGAGAGGGTGAAAATATCAAAGAAAGCAGAAGGTATCCCTCATCCTGTTCAGAGGCCTCAAAGAAAAAGAACATGAAATCTGGCTTCTCAAACCCAAAGTACCTGGAGACGTCTGGGGAAAACTGGGCAAGAGGACTTACCACAGCTAGTCACAAAAGTGTCCCAAAGCAAGAAGGGGAGCCAGTTGAGAGCTGGCACTGGAAAGAAGCCTGTGGAAAAGGCCATTCCAGATCTGAACCTTCCATTGGAAGAAGCCGTCGGAAATAATGTGTGCGTACACATTGTCGGAGAAAAACTAAAGGAACTTGCTCATGGAATGGGAAATAGCAGTGAAGAGCAAGTAGAAGTGCATGAAGCACACCATGACAAAATGGCCATAAATTTTGTAATAACAGGAGAATCAATGAATAGAGCAACAACCAATGTCGATGCATACTTTGCAAAAAAGATTGACACGATCATTAATCATGATCCCGAGCCCGCATCTCTCGCAGAGTGCAAGAAAAGGTTCGATTGGGAAGATTGGAAGAAGGCAATCACCGCAGAGTTAGTTTCTCTGAACAAAAGAGAGTTGTTTGGGCGTGCGGCACCCCATATAAACCTCGTAGGTCACAAATGGGTTTTTGTTCGGAAGAGAAATGAAAACAATGAAGTTGTAAGGTATAAAGCAAGGCTTGTCGCTCAAGGTTTCACTCAACGTCCTGGGGTTGATTATGAAGAAACATATTCTACGGTCATGGGTGGAATTACCTTTAGATACTTGATCTCAATGGCAGTCAACTTGAAGTTGAAAATGAAGCTAATGGATGTTGTCACAGCATATTTGTATGGAAACTTGGATTCGGAGATATACATGAAAGTACCAGAAGGCATCCTTATCCTGAACCAAGACAGAGCAAACATGAACCTATATAGTGTGAAATTGGAGAAATCACTGTATGTGCTGAAGCAGTCAGGAAGAATGTGGTACAATCACTTGAGTGACTTTCTGTCGACGATTGGAGAACGAGCTCCCGCCGAGCCTACTTGTTGAATGAGGGATCAACCAAAGCCCCTTTCTGCCAAAGGTTGTAGCATCGAAGGCGTGGGAGATGGTCCATTAGAAGAAACAAAAACACAAGGATTTTGTCCTGGTTCATGCCTCTCATGATCGAGATAATAGCCCTACGTCCAGTCGCCTAGTGGCGTTTTTCTTTATTGGAATGATGGATACAAGTACATGGATCTTACAACGGGATGTCCCGCCCTCTTCTCCGTTGATGGAGAGATGATTAAATACAAGGTGCACATGTACATACATGGTAACTATTTCCTAAGATCATGCTCGTTGCCCTCTATGGACGTGTCCTTAATTCTCGCCACGTTTGAATTCTTGGTATAACTTCCCTAGATCCTTGGCGAAATAGTCGCCACTTTTCTGTTTTACGGGTTGACCACGTCCTCCGGCAATCTCCGAGCACGCCTTTGTCTGGCTTCTGCCATCCCGCGTCCTTTCCGAGCATGGTTGCTCGGGCACGTCTTTGAGGCCTATAGCCGACCATGCTTTGCTTTCATATTATGGGTATACTTGTCCCCGAGCATGAGAATGCTCGGGGCTCGCGCTCGGGTATCGCATCCGAGCTCATGGTTGGGAGTTGCTCGACCGTCGGGGCAGAATGGTCCTTATAGAAAATAGTCCAATCCCCGACAGCTAGTCCCCGAGGCTCAAGTGAGATTGGTTATCTCCTTGAGACTGAGAAGTCCAAGGAGGGATTGAATTCTTGATGGTGAAGCACCTACCTCAGCATCTGGGCATGAAATGACCAGGAAAAGGAATTGATATATGAGGCAGGCTCATACTATCATATCCCAAGCGAACCATGCTCGGGGAAAAGGTCAGCACAAATTGCGCCGAGTGGGAAAACGAAACGCGACCGAAAGTGGAAAAAAGAAACAAACAGGCCAAAAACATGAAAAATGACGGAAAATGATTAGTGGGTCGTGAGGAAACGCGTATAACCTCGTCCCGAGCATGGATCAGATACCCAGGGAAACTAGGCATGGATCAGACGCCTAGCATAAAGGTAACTAGCAGACTATGAACAAACACATGCTGCCGCATCCCATGCACGGATCAGATGCACAGGGGAACTAGGCATGGATCAGACGCCTAGCATAAAGGTAACTAGCAGACTGTGAACAAACACATGCTGCCGCATCCCATGCACGGATCAGATGCACAGGGGAACTAGGCATGGATCAGACGCCTAGCATAAAGGTAACTAGCAGACTATGAACAAACACATGCTGTCGCATCCCATGCACGGATCAGATGCACAGGGGGACTAGACATGGATCAGATGTCTAGGCAACTAGCAGATTGCGAGCGAACTCACACTGCCGCATCCTAAGCACGGGTCTAATACTCGAGGAACTGACAGACGAGACATGCTCGAGCTGCCGCATCCTGGACATGGACCAGACGTCTAGGGAAAGAAGCTGGGAAGACATGTGCTCAAACGCAGAGCTTGCTTGGAGAAATTTGAACGCGTCCCCGAGCGAAGTGCGTGCTCGGCGCAGAAAGCAGTCCCCGAGCGAAACGGGTGCTCGGAGGGATAGACTCGCGGCCGAGCGAAGTGCGTGCTCGGCGCGGAACATGAACAATCCCCGAGCGAAACGCGTGCTCGGAGGGAGAGACTCGCGCCCGAGCGAAGTGCGTGCTCGGCGCGAAAAGCAGTCCCTGAGCGAAACGCGTGCTCGGAGGGAGAGACTCGCGCCCGAGCGAAGTGCGTGTTCGACGCGAAAAGCAGTCCCCGAGCGAAACGGGTGCTCGGAGGGAGAGACTCGCGCCCGAGCGAAGTGCGTGCTCGGCGCGGAACACGAACAATCCCCGAGCGAAACGCGTGCTCTGAGGGAGAGACTCGCGCCCGAACGAAGTGCATGCTCGGCGCGGAACACGAACAATCCCCGAGAGAAACACGTGCTCGGAGGGAGAGACTCGCGCCCGAACGAAGTGCATGCTCGACGCGGAACACGAACAGTCCCCGAGCGAAACGGGTGCTCGGAGGGAGAGATTCGAGCCCGAGCAAAGTGCGTGCTCGGCGCGGAACACGAACAATCCCCAAGCGAAACGCGTGCTCGGAGGGAGAGACTCGCGCCCGAGCGAATTGCGTGCTCGACGTGAAAAGCAGTCCCTGAGCGAAATGGGTGCTCGGAGGGAGAGACTCGCGCCCGAGCGAAGTGCGTGCTCGGCGCAAAACATGAACAATCCCCGAGCGAAACGCGTGCTCGGAGGGAGAGACTCGCGCCCGAGCGAAGTGCGTGCTCGACGCGGAAAGCAGTCCCCGAGCGAAACGGGTGCTCGGAGGGAGAGACTCGCGACCAAGTGAAGTGCGTGCTCGGCGCAGAACACGAACAATCCCCTTGTGAAACGGGTGCTCGGAGGGAGAGACTCGCGCCCGAACGAAGTGCGTGCTCGGCGTGGAACACAAACAATCCCTGAGCGAAACGTGTGCTCGGAGGGAGAGACTCGTGCCCGAGCGAAGTGCGTGCTCGGCGCGGAAAGCAGTCCCCGAGCGAAATGGGTGCTCAGAGGGAGAGACTCGCGCACGAGCGAAGTGCGTGCTCGGCGCGGAACACAAACAATCCCCGAGCGCAACGTGTGCTCGGAGTGATAGACTCGCGCCCGAGCGAATTGCATGCTCGGCGCGAAACACGAACTGTGCAGTATCGGTCATCAGATGTGGAAGATGACATCTTCGGGATTCCTTTGGCAAAGAACCCATCGATCCCCACGGACGGCGCCAACTGTCGACGATTGGAGAACGGGCTCCCGCCGAGCTTACTTGTTGAATGAGGGATCAACCAAAGCCCCTTTCTGCCAAAGGTTGTAGTATCGAAGGCATAGGAGATGATCCATTAAAAGAAACAGAAACACAAGGATTTTGTCCTGGTTCAGGCCTCTCATGATCGAGATAATAGCCCTACGTCCAGTCGCCTAGTGGCGTTTTTCTGTATTGGAATGATGGATACAAGTACATGGATCTTACAACGGGATGTCCCGCCCTCTTCTCAGTTGATGGAGAGGATTAAATACAAGGTGCACACGTACATACATGGTAACTGTTTCCTAAGATCATGCCCGTTGCCCTCTTTGGACATGTCCTTAATTCTCGCCACGTTTGAATTCTTGTTATAACTTCCCTAGATCCTTGGCGAAATAGTCGCCACTTTCCTGTTTTACGGGTTGACCACGTCCTCCGGCAATCTCCGAGCACGCCTTTGGTCTGGCTTATGCCATCCCACGTCCTTTCCGAGCATGGTTGCTCGGACACGTCTTTGAGGCCTATAGCTGACCATGCTTTGCTTTCATATTACGGGTATACTTTGTCCCCGAGCATGAGAATGCTCGGGGCTCGCGCTCAGGTATTGCATCCGAGCTCATGGTTGGGAGTTGCTCGGCCGTCGGGGCAGAATGGTCCTTATAGAAAATAGTCCAATCCCCAACACTTTCTCTGCAAGAAAGGCTACACGAACAACGAAGATTGTCCATGTGTTTATACAATGATCCCCGAATGGATTTTGTATAATCTCCGTCTATGTAGATGACTTTAACATCATAGGGACGGATGAAGATATTGAAGAAGCATGCTCATACTTGAAATCTGAGTTTGAAATGAAAGATTTGGGTAAAACCAAGTATTGTTTAGGCTTGCAGCTTGAACATGTCCAAGGCGGAATCTTGGTACACCAATCGTCCTACACACAGAAAGTGTTGGAGAGATTTGGTTTTGAAAAGGCATACACCGTAAAGACACCAATGATCGGAAGGTCACTCCAAGCAGACCTAGACCCATACAGGCCTAGAGAAGAGGGGGAGGAAGTTCTAGGAACGGAATTCCCATATTGAAGTGCAATTGGAGCACTCATGTACCTTGCGAATAGCACCAGGCCGAACATTGCGTTCGCCGTGAATTTGCTAGCACGGTACAGTGCAGAACCCACCAAAAGGCATTGGAAAGGGTTGAAGGACATCTTCCGTTACCTCCAAGGAAGCAAAGATCTCGGCTTGTTCTATATAACAAATAATGAATTGAACTTGGTTGGCTATACCGATGCCGGATACCTATCAGACCCGAATACTGGCAAGTCACAAACCGGGTATGTTTTCCTTTGCGGTGGAACAACAATTTCTTGGAAGTCGTCTAAGTAGACTTTTGTCTCGACGTCGACAAACCACTCAGAAATAATTGCATTGTATGAAGCCTCTCGAGAATGTGCATGGCTTCGAAGAATGGTTCACCACATTAAGAAGTCATGTGGTCTGAACATGGAACAAACCCCCACGATTATCTATGAAGATAATGCAGCTTGTGTTGCTCAAATACAAATGGGATCTGTGAAAAGTAACCTCACGAAGCATATCAACCCCCAAGTTCTTTTATGCCCATGAAATGCATAAGATGAACGAGATAAAGATACTGCACACTAAGTCGTGTGAAAATCTCGTAGATTTATTCACTAAGTCACTCCCGGCATCTTCCTTTGAAAGATGCGTTAGAGGAATTGGGATGATGAGGCTTAGAGAAGTGCAGATTTTAGGGGGAGAACTTGTCGGGACCCGAATTTGCAAATCCGGACCCTCTGTGTATTCAGCACTAGTCCAGGATCACGCTAGTGCACACAGTCTCAACATAGATGAATATCACAATCATACACAGCGGAATAACAAAAGTAACTCAGTAATAGAATATAAACTATTGAACGACCTTAAGGTCAACCTTACTTTTGTGAAACCTTGACGGCTTCAACTCTAAATAAGCAGCAGCGGAACGAAGAACATCAGTGAATCCCATCAATACGCCACAGGCAACTGACAGGGTTCGACTCCTAGATAATCGCCTTCTCACGAAACTTCTTCTTCTTCGACGATGTAGATTTTTGCTCACTGGTGATTGTTTGTTTGCAAGGGGTGAGTACATAAAGCACTCAGCAAGTCATGCACAAAATGCAAGTCTAATAACTATATGCATGGCTTATTCCAAATGACAGGCTGAATGGTTATTTTGCAGAAAAGCAACAATCACAAATAAATATAATAGATTGTAAAGCAGTAAAACAAGTAATAACAGTAATAGATTCCACAGTTATTTCACAAGTAAACCATACCACAACCTTAAACAATTATCACTTTTCCACAGGCAAACTGCCTCCAATCCCAAGTTCAATTTTGAGAAAAGCTAACCCTTAACTGTAATCCCCGAGCATTGTCCAGTACCGCGGACACGGCTATTCGAATAGATTTTACACTCTGCAGAGGTTATACACTTTACCCACAAGATACAATCCACTCACCACGTCAGCCGTGAATCGCCATACAAGAGTATGCGAATGAGTGATCATAACAAAGCCTTTCGGAAACTTCTAACTACACAAGTGAACCTCTCCGGTGATTGCACACTAACCCTTCCCTTAGCGAAGGCGAAGTTTAGGCCAATCCACCGTTAGATGGGTACCTGGCCGCAGCCCTGGTACGCTCCCCCGTACAACTACACAAAAGGTATAGTTGACACCCCGAGGTACCACATGCAAGTTATTAGCAACTTAATCAACTAGGTCCATCCCATTCTGGACATGTGGTTGTATGGTTGACTCAGTTCAAAGGCTTGCAAGGTTAAGTCCTTAGAATGACCAGGGCAAGACTACCCGAAGAACCAAATCAACCTTCCCGGTGCCACACCTGGCCCACCCGATCATAATCTTGCCACTTGCCCCGGTCTAAATCATTTTATCACCCCAGTTGATTATTGCGCAACACAATGCCAACAACAACTCAACATCATTAAAGAAGTACGAATACCTCCACATATCAACTTCATCGTGTCGGCAACACGTCACACCGTTCCAAAACACATTGCATATTCCATTAGTCAATATTGAGCTTTTGTATTTCCAAAACGATGCCAAAGGTACGTTGCAAGACTAAGCAGCTACTGACGGTCTAACTAACCCATGTCGGCAAAGTATTTAAAGCCAACTATTAATCAAGAAACCTAGGGTGACAAATGATTCATGGCGTACAGCTATTATAGACAAGGTGGCAATAACAAGTAGGTTAAATACCTAATCCCAAATTAATTGAAATCGGTTTATATCCAACTAGCATGCAATAATTTGAAACAACATAAGTTCGAAAATGGGATCAACATGGTCAAAGCACAACTTGCCTGGCCCTTGCAAACTTTACTGTCTTTTACTCTTTATCCTTGATCCTTGATCCTCGACCTTCAGCTTCCACTTTCTCGATCCTCAGCTCGTTCGAATGACTTCCGGACGACACGTCTAACGATTAAAGAAGAAGCAAATACAACACATTCAAACGACAAATCAAGTAAAACTCCAAATTAAGAACAAACAGCATTGGGCAAACGGCTTGGATGAATTTAGGAACTTGAAAGGATTGGGTCGAAGATTGGACAAAAGAGAACGGCTTTCGGAAAAACACCGAAAAGGGAAAGATTAATAACTGGGAAAGAAAGAATAATATTCCGAAAAATATTTCTTCCGAAGTTATTATCTTGATTGGACAGATAATGACATATGGGCTCTCGATCTATAGATCGGATCCATAAGGATATGTTAGTCCACATTGAACTAAACTGATTCTCGAAGTTGACTTTTGTTGACCGAACGGACACAGTCAAACAAAGGAGAGACGGATAGATCGGGCACAGGGGTATGACAGATGGCCAATGGTCTATCGACCAAGTCCACGAAGGAATTCTCGATTAATGGCAGATTAGGTTTTCAGGGATAAGACAAGACAAGTGTCTTACCACAATTGAAACAACGGAAAAGATTGCAAATATAACAACGCGGCTCACGATGAACTTAGTTCATCGAACCGGTCTTAGGTTAGGGTTTTGATTCGGCTTTGGAGATGATATGACGATGAGGCTAGGCTCACGTCATGATGATAGAACAGATGAAGGCATCGCACTAAGGTTTGTGCATGAATGCACGCATGCGATGAGAACGAAGCGATGAGAGCCAATCGTTAACGATGAAGCGTTAACGGCGGAATGTTAACGGCGGAGCGTTAACGGGGAAACATTAACGGTGGAGCATTAATGGTGAAACGTTAACGGAGGAATGTTAACGACGGAGCGTTAACGGCAAAAGGTAACGGAGGAACGTTAACGACGGAGCGTTAACGACAGAGCGTTAACGGTGAAACGTTAACGGCAAAACGTTAACGGAGGAACGTTAACGACGAAACGTTAACGGCGGAGCGTTAACGACGGAGCGTTAACGGGGAAACATTAACGGAGGAACGTTAACGGGGAAATGCGGCGTTAACGCGAACGGGAAACGCATCGCAAAACGCACCCGTGGATCGTTAACGGCGAACGTTAACGGCGAACGTTAACGGCGGAGGTCAAACAATGATAGGATACTTATGAAACAAGGTAGCGACCGTCGGTGCAACGACATGGCCGCGATAAAACGCTATCAAGGATGGCTAACCGATACACGAACCGGCGGCAACGGTTTAGGCCGAAAGACAACGGTTTAAGGCCGGAATCGGCTCCGACGGCAAACGGAGACCAAAAGAACCTTAATGATGGACCAAAACAGTACATGATGATCCATCGGACGCGACAACACGGCCGGAGCGAGCTAAAATAGCCGGCGTCAAAAGGCGACGCGCGGCGACGGCAAACGGCGGCCTAAATATATAAAAAAATTCCGGAGGATGGGATGGCAAAGGGCGAATGTCTACCACGTAGAACGCGGCGAGACGAACTCAACGGTATAGGCGGATTTTGCAGCGCCCCTCCGGATTAATCACAAACTGGCGATTAACGGGTTTCATATCAAAACTTTGGACGGCCATAACTTCTAGAATAATGATCGGAACTTAACGAAATTTGACCGAGAGCTATATGGGACCAAGAGGCACACCGTGACGCAGGTGGCTCGAAGAAATACCTTCTGCAACAGCGGGGGACGCGCGAGGAAGTTTGCCGCTGTTTGGAACGCAGTCTGAACAGAGAATTTATTTTTCTGCGCCAAATCCAGAGGGCAAAACCTTGGGGCAAGATGTGCATCACGTAGAGGACATCCCTAGTAGTCTACACAAAAAATTTCACCATCAAACTCGAAAAATTGAGGGAGTTATGGCCTCGGCAAGATTCGAGATTGAAACGGCCGTAACTTTTGATCCCTTGGGCTAAATTTGCTGCATTTTGGACAGCAAGCAGATGGTACCTTGTATCACACCACGGCGAAGACGGATCTCGAAAAGAATCGACGAGATGCCCGGGACGCGGCTCCAAAGTTCGGCCGGCGTTGGGCAACATCCGGAGGACATTGGATGGATCTCGGAGTTTTGGAGATGATCCAGAGGTTGAAGATCCGTGGGAGAGATCATGGGAGGCCTACATGAGGTTAGGGTGGCGGCTAGGTCAAGAAAAATCAAGTTTGCACGCGTTTGGAGCAAAAACGGGTCTTATAGGTATTTTACCGAGCACTTCGTGTGCAGATCGGACTCGGAGCTGACGTGGCAGCACGTGGGGGCGACACGTGGCGGCGTTGGGGTTCTGGGCTGGCCCAGGCGGGGGGCGCTCGGCCGGATGGGCCTGGCCCGGTTCGGCTGGAGGTGGAGAGAGTGCGGTGGGTCGGTGGCCTTGAGTGGGCGGCGGGAAGAAGCGCGCCAGGCGAGGCGAGGTGGGCGCGGCCAGCGAGGCGAGGTGGGGCGCAGGATGGGCTGGCGCGGTGGGCCGGCTGGCAGGAGAGAGGGAAATGAGGCCCAATGCCATTTTCGGAATTTTCCAGCATTTTGCGGATAAAAACAATTCCTAAAATTCAAATAATTCATTAGAGGCAATAAAAATACCAGAAAAATTTTAGAAAAATTTCAGAAAATATTTTGAGACATTTTGAACTCAAATAAAATATTTTAAATAAAACTTTATATAAACTTTTCCAAATAATTAATTAATTTCAATAAAAGGGCTTAAAACAAATCAAATTCAATTAAATCCAATAAATAGCAAACGAGCTCCGAAAAATCTCAAAAATTACAGAAGAACTTCTTGAAACACAAGGAATCCAAATAAAATTAAATTTATTTTATTTGAGGTTTAGAATAATCAAATTAAATTATTTTAGCTTTTAGAAAATTCAAACCAAGCTTTATAAACGCGAGAAAATCGACAGAAATTTTTGGGAAGGTAAACAAAACCAAAATTTTTGAAAACCCAAATTTTGGGATGTTACAGAACTTTCACATACTCCTATTTAAATCTCGAACGTGAAGTTTGAGTACCCAACGTGAATCATGAAGATTAACATTGAAGTTTGGGTGGATTGTACTCTTTTCCTTAGTAAGTTTTTCATTGAAGTTTTCTTACATAAGATTTTTGATGAGGCAATCCGTGCAACACAGCAAGCGTATGTTATGTAATCTTTCTCCAAGTATTTTTCCCACTGGATTTTTCTGGAGTTTTGATGAGGCATATGCATCTCGCGTGAAGAGTCCAAGGGGGAGTGTTAGGAAACTGGCCCGTCGTGGCCCATGTGGACTCTCCCGAAACCCTAGCTGTAGGTTATAAATAGGAGGAAGGGGGTCACCCCGTGTACACGAGAGCAATCAGAATAATAAAGTAGCCAGTTCCTCCTCATATTGTGTCTTTCTCCCTCCCTCTCTCTGTTCTCTAATTCAGATCTATTAGGCAACATCAGACTATTCGATAGCGAGGTTGTCTACCAGTTAGATCTAGGTCTGCTGGTGATAAGGTGATGGTGCGAGTCAGGCCTTCTCATTATCTTCGTTCGAACCCATCTCGATTGTTACAACAGTTAAATCGAGTTGTTGTATGAGTTTCTTCGAAATGCTATGTTACATTCTCTAAAGTGTTACGGTAATTTCATTTTGTCTTAACAATAATGTATACTTATGGAGTACATTTTTTAATTACGCATAAGTAGTTCTTATTTGTTATGCTTTTGTGCTTGCTCAACTGGAAAGAGTTTAATGGCATGATCAGTGTTCTAAATAACGGTCGTTAAGGTCCTGTAAACGGTCGTTAAAATGGTAAAGATCCTCTATCCATTACGATTATGGACATTTCAAGGTTTGTCTGTTTTATCTGACTATTTATTCGGTTTAATGGCCATTAACATTTAATAGACATGTTTTATCAGACCGTTTACATGTTAAAATTATAAGATTGCCATATAACATAAAACACTGTGATAAAGATGATTGCTACATTTGCTTTTCATTGTCACTTAAGTTGTTCATTCATTTAATTATGATTTTTTAATTACATTTACATCATATCATGTTATCGTTGTGGATAATTGTTGTTAGCCTAGCAATTTCATTCTTTATGTATGAAAGAAGATGAATTAGATGATTATTTTTGTTACCGCAAACACATGTATGTATTTATCTAAATTTTAAATAGTAAAACCGTTTACAGGATCATTTATAAGGCTGCTTACCGTATAAACACTGAAAGGTGTAGTGATCGTTTGTTAACCGTTTATCGTTATTTAGAACATTGGGCTCGATCGAAGGGCTCAGATTTACATCTTTAAAAAAAGATCCGACCATATATAGGAGTAGATGATAAAAGGGAGTAAATTTCACTTCGTACCACCTAATCTTACCTAGGGATGGCAAAATTACCCGTGGGTTCGGGTATCCGTGGGTACCCGACCCGATGGGTTCGGGTATGGGTTTGATTTCAGACCCGCGGGTTTCAAATTTCGGGTTCGGGTTTGGGTTCGGGTTTCGTTCTGCACCCGTGGGTACCCGAATTAATTAATATAAATTAAATATAATGGAAAGTTAATTCAAGATTTTCAAGCATCGTTTGAGATGTAAGATGCGGTAACTTTCATGATTATATACACCATATATTCTTCCTTTAAACATAGAAATTACAAATGAATTGATTGACAATTGATGGTTGAAAATTTAATTGCAAGGTGATTAGGTGAATTTAATTTCGGGTTTGGGTACCCATTCGGGTTCGGGTACCCATCGGGTTCGGGTATGGGCGTGGGTATGTACCCGTGAGAGATTTCGGGTTCGGGTTCGGGTATGAATTTCGGGTTTCGGGTTCGGGTATGCGGGAGGTCTACCCGCCCGAACCCGCCCGATTGCCATCCCTAATCTTACCAAAGTTTCACAAAACACCAATACTTGCAGTTCTTTTCACTTAACACAACCTTTTTCTTACCTTTTATTGCAGATTGCACCAGAGAATCGATTTGGCTTGAACAACACGGCGTTTGGTTCATCTGTAGGTGTCGCGCAAAGCAGCTTAGCGGCAATAACATGATGTTGATGCAGATCATGTTGTCGCCTCCCCTAGCCCACGGCGCCGCCTCCGTTGTTGTCATCGCCGCTTCGTTCGTGGGAGGATCTCCAATAGTTCCCAAAATTTATTCCCAAAATCATTTTTTAGGAACAAATAAAAAAATTATCGCTCCAATAGTTACCCTATCGGAATCCCAATCTCTCTACACACCCAAAAATTCCGGCCGAAGTGGCCAGATATTGGCCGCTCGTGTGCTTTTCCAATCACTATTTTTTAGGGGAAAATAGGAATTGTTGGAGAATAATATTTTTTTAAAGCCTAAAAACTTTAGGAAACTCCCAATTCAGGATTATTGAAAGTTAAATTATAGAAAACCGTTAGAAATGCTCTTACCCTGGGGAGACCTAACCGGAGGACCCCAAACCCTCCTTCCGCGGCGCCGCCTTCCCCTCGAGGATCCGCCCCCGGACGCCACCATCCGCAAGCAAGTCCGGTTGCCAAGCCGTGCGGCTGCTCGACCGTGCAAGCCACCGTGAACGCGCCACGTAACTACATTGCTGGGCACTTCGTCATCACCGTCGCGGCAGGTATATACCAGGAAAATGTTGCATTTCTGTACGAAAAGACCAGCATTTTGCTGGTGGGAGAGGGCATGGAGGCTACTGTGATCACCGCCTCGCGGAGCGTGGGGTTTGACGGGCTTGCTACTTACGACACTGCGACGGTGGCCGTCATTGGTGATGGGTTCCGGGCACAGGTGCTCATCAGGCGGTGGCGTTTCGGAATTGCGCTGTTCCAGGCAAAGCCTCAGTTGTACTGGCTGTATTTGGGGCGTGGAAGGAATATACGAGGACGGTGCATGTCAGATGCTATTTGGGGAAGGTTGTCAGGCCGGAGGGATGGCTTCCTTGGCCTGGTGCAAACCCACACGGCAAGGGCTGAGTGCAGCAATCAGACACCAGAACAGCATGTCGGATTCTGCGAACTTCATTCAGAGGAATGAATGGATTGCCTAATAACTATAGGGAAAAGTGAACGCTTAGATCAGTGATTCTTGGTGGAATTTGAACATCAAAATGTGAAAAATTCCTGGAACAGCAAGTAAATTCAGCCCTGCTGGGCATGCCCCTTGGTACATAATCCAAGCTGATGTGGTTTCTTTGTATTCTTTATCCACTGCTGTAGCTTAATTCTTATTTTGTATGATTAGTTGCACTTTTTGACTTGTTTAGTTGCAGTTTTGTAATTACATTGTTCCTTCATACAGTAAGTACAGAAAAATGGTTTTGCTACAGAATATTAAGGAACCTATTTACTTTATTTACTCCTGCTCTTGCATTATTATTGCCTTGCCGTTGTCTCTGTATATTTTGTGCGGTAATTCCATGTTATATTACCCATGAAACATCAAGATTTTTCCTTAATTACTAGCTTGATAAACCAATGGAAAAAGAATGATCAATAGACAGTCTGCTCTATGAGCTGAATGATTACCAACAATCAGCACCTCCTTCAGAACTTTCGTTCACAGCAAAATACTTGGTGTTCATCATTTATCTGTGATTCTTTGGAGTCAATGGTATGAGTAAAGTGAAGTTTTCTGATGGATTTTCTTATAATAATATCCTTGACAATAAGATGTGCTTCAACTTTCAACGATTAGTTAAGCATATCTTAAAGTAATTAAATGCTCAGATCAGATGTCCTGGTAACACACTAACACCTTTTTGCATACTTTCTTCTTACTTCATAAATATTTCTATGTAATGTGATTGGCATGAGCTATGTTATGGAGAAATATAAAAGGTCACATACTTATCAGCTGTACTGCTATATTCAAATTTCCTGACATATGGTGATCTGGATTAAGATGGTCATCGGTTCCGCTGAGTGAAATAAATGCAATTACTCTCTCTTTTCACAATATGATAGACCAAGTAGATATAAGATCAAAATAATTAGTAAGATTGGACCATGCTTACCCTTATTTAATGAAATACTCCGATCACTCAACCTTGTCTCATGGTTTTAAAACCATGGGCAAGAGTAAAATGAATGCAATAACTACGCTCTTGATTTCTTCGATGGATAGATATTGTGAAACAACAATTCGCAATAAAATGAACACATATTGTGAAATGGAAGGAGTGCCATTTAACAAATCATTTGGTTTCTGAAAAAAATAAGAATGCACCACATGAATTTGGAAGTTGTAAAGAAACCAATAGGTATGCTGTATGATGTTCGGAGGACTGCAAAACGGAGCAACAATCTGTTGTTACATAACACCAATGAACTGTAGCCTACAATGCTGAAATCTAATGCTATTGAGACTCTGTCGGCCTTGAGGGGAAGTACTAGGTGGCAAAGCTACAAGATGTTACTACTAAAAAGTGCCTATGAGTTGTTATAAGATGTGGTGACCCTATTTCCTTTGACCTGTTTTGTTTCTATCTTTCTCTTGCGGCACACTTTCTCAGAGCAAAATTTTAGCCTAGGGTCACGGATACTCATTCTCCAGTGCTCAGAAGACAAGTTTGCTTTCTTTGCCTGCACAATATCCCATTTTAGTAGAGCTTTCTGCTTCTCATTCAGAAGGCAAAACTTCTGCAGATATGGTGACATCGTATCATGCACTTTCCACCATCTCGCATGCGCTTCATCACTTGCGAACTCTTGCAAGGTATCCACATTCCAGTTGCAGTCATAGTCCTTGAAACACATCCATGGCTTCATACCGACAAAGTGGAGTGCAAAAATGATGGGGGGATCTGCTTGAAACAGATGTGTCTTCTTTGCAGTTGTCTCCTCAGAGTCTCCCTCCCAGAAATGCTTCAAGTAGTTCGTGTGTGAAGGAAGACGATGCCACCATGAGAAGATTTCATTCAGGTAACCTTGGTCTCCTCCATTGTATGATTCTATCTCATCGATGTGATCTATTAATAGCTGAAATGTGCAATTGCAGGGCTCAATCACCATTACACCAGAGTTGAACATTGTTCCATTGTTTCCTGTTGCACTTATCTCTGGCATACTGAACAACAGCTCCATGTTCCTTTGAATGAGAAGGTCAGCATCTATGAAGATAATCTTGTCATATTCTGTCAGCGTCCAGATCCAGAACTTGCTATAGTTCCACTCATTGTATGCATAAGGTGCTGCCCTGGGATATCGGATCCTCTTAATGGTTTTGATCTTCCAACCAGCTGCTTCAAGGCCATTCCTGTGGTGGCTAGTAACTGTCTCATCAATAAGGATGATTAAGTCCCTGTTAGATCCTGCTAATCGAATGCTTTGTGCAACAGTTATGGCACCACAAACATATAGGCTTTCTGAATGAAGTATCGTTGCATACGCTTCTCGTTGAGGCACAGGTATGTAGGGCTCCTCTGCATGCAATGAATGAGTTTTTTCAGAAGTAACCAAGATAATGAACATTGAACAATATTGACTAATGTCTAATCAGCTTCCTGCATGCTGTTTCTTATAGCAGAAGGTGACAGAAGGGCACCAATCTATGGATCTATCTTACTCTCAACCCAGTTTTACTACATTTTAATTATCATTCCTCATCTTTGTGCCATTTTTTCATTTATTTCACTCAAATTAACCGTTCATCTTATGAAGTGCGCTTCATGTGTATGGGTGGGTTTGTGCCGTTGATATTTCCACACAAGAATGAATTTTTAATAGTCGTAATGGTTCTTTATTTGTTCATCGTTTTTTAAAAAAGAAAATGAAGTGAGAACGAGTTGCATGACTTACCTATTTCTTTGAATGGAACAGCAAGTTCACAGGAACCAATTGGAAGCCTGAGCTTCTGCTTCAGCTCCATCATATCTGGTTTGTACAGCCAGATTTGACCCTGGTGCATGACTTCATTCTTGCACTTGAAAAGATTTGGGATTGGAAAGCACCTGCTCACTATGAGAACATGTGCTGGCTGCTGACCTTCTGAAAAGTAAGCAGCTATCTGTGCTGCTGCAAGCTGCAAGTGTAAACGTGGGACATCTCTTGACCAATTTGCTAATAGACTGCAGGGGAGCTTCGCCGCAACAAGGTCATAGCGGGATCCTTCAGGAATCTTTGGTTCTGGTAGATCTGGGCAAGAGGGTGGTTTGTGTTGTTCTTCCTCATCAATCCATTCAGGATACAGGAGCTCCCAGGTGATATTGTTCAGAACATGATCCAGATGTATTACAGAGGCATCTATATGTGGTAGCTGGTTCCCCAATTTACCAATCTCCTCAATGTCAAAGTTCAATAGCGCCACTCTCAGGCCTTCTCTTGCTTCTTCAACTTTCCGTAGTGCCATGGAAATTTGTGGCCAGTCTATCTTCAAGTTTGATGTGTATCCTGAATCTGGCTTCTCACTGTTCCATATCCACTTTACTTTTGCTAGTCTAGACCTGTGTCTCATTGGTTAAAATTAGTATATATTTATATTTTAAGGAATTACTGTCTAGTGTTTAGAGGATTCCTTACCTTGTGCCAGAACGCATATGACTGTCAACATGGTGGATTGCTGGTGATTGCAGAAGGATCATGAAGGATCCACACATGAGTATCAACAGAACAAGCTTCAGATAAAGCATTTTGCTGCTTGAACCCTCGGGTAATAGATTGCTAAAGGGCTTATACTTTGTGTCCTTCCCATTGTTACTTCTCGTGTAACTTCTTTTGCTTAGATTGGTACTGAACCACAAAGAAATTTATTTTGTTAATGTTTGAGTGACCAGCAAATTGCATTTACACAAGTGCATTGAGAACTACAAAAGTACTTGGCTTATGTTACTGAAGCCAATGAGAAGTCGAAAGAAAAAGGAAAATATTGCAACTTGAAAATACAAATATTTGTGAATGTGAGATATGACATACTTGGTTAGAACTTAGAAATGCGGCTTTAAGGCAGTTTGAAATATTTTTTTTTTTGATATATGTATTAGTAAGTTCCAAATTTCAGCTCTTCTTCAATCTTCATGCTCTGAACTCTGAATTCTGAAATAATTTCAAACAACAATATGCCCCAAACTTGGTTTCGGTTCAAGACCTAAAGCGACACATGGGGTTCTCCTGTTCAACACTTTTCTTTTCAAATTATGCAACACTTTATAACCCGAAGCAAGTCTACCATAGAGAGTTAATGCCATAGTAATGGTCCAACTTAAGTACATTTGTGTTATGAGCAATTGTTGTATTGACCCTTGTTTGTCACCTAGCTATTTGTCCCTTTCAATTGCCGAAGCAATCTTATTCACAACTGAAAACTTTGTTTTTTTCCTTAACTTTCATGTTATGATGATAAGCTGAGGCTACAACATGGAAACTACGTTGCCTCAGATTTGTGCGAGTCTTTTCTCCCATTTCTATTTGCTAGGCAGCAGATCATAATTTAGCCAACGATGTTAGTCATGAGGAAAATCAAATGGGTGATTACAAAGCTACTCATTTATTTGACTTAATTGTTGAAGAACTAAGCTTTTTCAAATGAATGCAAAATTAGAATAATCTAAATAAGCCACTAAACATGTTTTAATAGCTCAGATAGCACACGGCCACCGGGGTGCTGGAGATGGAACTTGTGCAAGCTGATGAAGTGTCCCTATTTTGATCACAGTACAAGTCCACATTTCTGTATTACTGAAAAGTTGACTCTCTTTTGCCCAGTTTTGCAGATAAGTAACAGATCACAGACCATAGTTTCTCCACATTCTGGACTTATGCAGAAATTTTATTTTCATACTACGGAACATTAAAAGCAATTTTCAGCTGTAAGCATTGTAAGATGGGATATCTTTTGTTAGAGGACAGTACATATTCGCAAATGGGAAAAAGGTACAGGTTGGAGGTGATGCAATATATTTCCTGCTGAAACTGTACCATAAAGTGTCAATCTTAAAAAAGATTAATGAAAAGCACTTAAACAACAGTTTGATCGAGTTTACACCCTACTGTTAATGCACTTACGTAGGCATGCACGTGCATAGTGTGTGGTATCATCATTCTTTATGCATATTCGAACGCAAATCTGACTTTACAATAATAGAAATGCATAGAGACACATGAAGTTTGCAGGCAAGCAAGGGAGAACTACTCACAGTTCTCCTAAAAAAAAGAACAACTCACAGTGTTCCAGCCAGGCGATGCCTTTTCTCTGCATTAGCAGAGGTAAGACCTCTCATCTTGAAGTAACGGTAGCTCAGATCGATCCTTCTATATTTTTTCAGGTGGCAGAAAAATCCATGAGCCTTGTCCTTCTTTTCAGCTTGAGCTTTGAACTGTCAGCTCAGGATGCCCAACTCGAAATGAACAAAGGGCAGCACCTATCTGAACCTTTTTGAAGTGTAGCAGGCTAGCAGCTATCTTAATGAAGTGTACTATCTATGTGATGTTAAACCATGTCAATGTCTCACTGAGCTCCTAAAGAATTTAGTGGCAGCTTTTTATATTAAATGAGGATTCCAGCTTATGCTTGAATGGACTTATGGCCTAAAGGAGAGGTAGAAAATTTATGTCGAAAGGACGCTTGACTAATGGCGTACCAGCTGGAGTTTGCATGCTTGGTTTCTAGTCACTGATCTTGCTTCACTTATACCCTTCTTACATGTAATGTGGAGTGCAACTCGTCACTGTAGGTAACGTGACAACGATGAGTGGAGCAAGTTCCTTCGGATAAAAAAATATAGATCGAAAATATTCCTAGTACGAATTAATGGTTGTTTCGTTTTTGTTTTCATATTTTTTACCAGTAATGGAAACGAAATCAGAAACTCCAAACATGGATATAGAAACGGATAGTGACGGAAACGAATGCGGAACGGAACAGAGCGGATATGAAAATGAAAACGAAAAATTCCATAAGAATATGGCACATAATCACAATATACATGATCACAAAAATAATGTAATTCATTCCACATCAAAGGTGGAGACAAGAATAGTGTTATATTCGCTGGTATCACTAGGAAGTTTTTTTTCAAGTTTGTGAGCTGAAGGTTTGTTATTTGTCTCCTATATCAGGCTATCATATCCTTCTCTATATTATTATTATCGACATCCTTTTGCTCCACCAACTACAAAGATGTAGTGCCCTAAAATTGTATATTATTGTTTGATGTTTATTTATGATTTTTTGAGATTTATCCTAAATTTTCTGGAGTTTATAAATACCATTTTGTTATTTTTAGATTTATAAAATTAATTTATTCATGAAAAATAAAAATAAACTTATACTGGTAATAATAATTTTAGGTTCAAAATGCTCCAAGGTATTTTTGAGAATTTTTCTGGGATTTTTGAACTATTTGATATTTTATATAAAGTTATTTGTGTTTATGAAATTATTTTAATTTGAAAAAAATGTAAACTCTTCCCTTTTTTGGCCAAGCCCATTCCCTTTCCGGTCTATTTTTGTTTTTATTTATACGGAATTTTCATTTATGTTTTTATTTTCGTCGAACTTGGTTAACGACGAAGAATTTTTGGTTTCTGTTTTTTAAAATTAAAACTTTTGTTTTCGTTTTTCTTTAAACGGTCAGAAATTTTTTTGTTCCATTTTCTTGTCGTGTGTTTGTACTGCTCCTGCAGTTTGGTGGTCTGACATCTTCACGCAACTAGGATTGTGAAGCAAGATTACACGGGGGCGGCGAAAAAAAGCAGCAGCACAAGTGAAAGCTAGAGAGGACCTTGATTTGACGTGTGATTTAACCTAATGGTGTTGGGCCAGATGGTTACCTGCTACCAAGATCGGAACTCTTGTTAGGTGAAGTGTTGGAAGCATGTTGTTATACCTCTTTATTATTTTGAGTATACTTTAATATTGATTATAAGATATTTCAAAGTGCTTTCCACGAAAAATTTCATCAAAGTCCACTCTTTATGTATAATTTGTGTACGTCTTTCTTTTTTATGTGAAAAAGGTTATATAACAAAAAATAAAGGGTTTCAATGAAATTTTTTCACCAAATCACATCGGAGTATCTTAAAATTACCACCGAAGTATATTGAAAGTGATAAAAGAGTATAATACATTTGTATAAATGGTATGTTTGAAGTGGGAATATGCACTCTCGGGAATACGAAAAAGGCTATATACATACACACACAGAGAGAGGACTTCCTATTGACAACGATGGTGCCATAATTCCATGAACTGATAGGGGTATATATATGTCAAAATTCCGCGTAAAAGGGTAAAACTCTAATTAGGATTTTGCAGAGCAAGGTTGTCAGAATGTGACCATGAATCGAATGGGAGATGCTATGATAGGATCAAATTGTAGAATCTAAGATCCTACTAGCTAGATTCTATAAATGATACATTGTTTCAAATCTATCATGTATTTCAACAAAGATACATTTTTGGAGTGGATTTTAGAAGCCTTTACTTAAATATAGTCCAAATGAATAATCTATACTTGCCTGTACAAACAATAGCATATTAGAATGGATAATGTGTGAAATATTACAATCGAAAGCCCATCTACAAGCAATTATTAATAATTAATTACTAGGATCGATAGAATAGGACAATCGAATGTAAATTTGTGATCATGATCCTACCAAAATCTTGCTAGGAGCGTAAGATCATTAACATCCTTCCTACGGTCGAATCGGCTCAATAAATCTAGAGTGGTAGGATCGGAAGGCTTTAAGACTCGAATCAAGAATATGACAACCTTGTTTTAGAGATTTCTTAAACCTTGCATGTGCTTCATATTTGCTAGGAATATACTAGAGCTTACTATTTAGTAACTTATCATGATCAAAGCAAGAAGATATTTCTATTCAAGCTTCTAGGAACAAGACATTTGCAGTGGGACATGGCCACAATCTTGTCATGTATAAAGCACTCAATAGCAATGTGTGCGGCGTGCCTACATGAAGTGGTCGTTTGATCAGCCATGCCATGGTAAAAGGCTAGAAGAGTAGAGAGGGCAAGAGAGTAAGATAGAGAAGCCTGTAGGCTGAAGTCATCACTTTTTTAGCCTTCACGATTTTTTAAAATAAATTCTATCCCTTTCAAACGCAATTACAAAAATAACTCACTTCTTACCGTGAAAGCGCCATCAAGTGACACGTGTCACCTGCCGCTGGGACCATGGAAAGTTCAACCGAGGTCCTATGACTCAGCAAGAAATTGTGACATATTCACTTTTAATTAATTAATCACTTAATTGATGGTTTGTTTCTTAATTAACTCGGTTCATTAATGATATTGAGATTCCGTGGCTCGGCAGGTGCTTCTTCCGAGCTCCTGCTGTAGTACAGGAGCGTGGTAGGTGACATATATCGCCTACCAGCACTTCCGCAGTTAGGGAGGGGGTTATTTTTGTAATTGCATTTGGAAAAGATCATATTTGAAAAAAAAAGTTTTTCAAGGCCTAGAAAAGTTATGGATTCATATAAGTTAGGCACAAAAACGGTACAGTCATGTGTAGTGAGTTGTAATGGTGTTTGTGTTTCCATAAAATTTATTGTGTGTTTGGTTGGAGAGTGAGGTGGAATGGAATGGTTCCATCCCAGATTTCAGGATGGAATGGCTCCATCCCAGATTTCAGGGATGGAATGGTTCCATCCCAGATTCTCAGACAGGGCTGTTCGCGCCAAAAACGTGAAGGGGGTTTTAGGCCTCGAACACACAAGACAAACACCGGGTTTGCAGAGCGTGCCAGTCGATTTGACCTGAAATCGACAAGGTAGAATTTGTAATTCGATCAAAGCCGATAAACAAAGATCTATCGGCTTTTCGCTAGTCGGCAAAAAACCGATTAGGAGATAACTAGATCAACCGATTCTGATTGATCCGGATGTAAGGTAAAATCGGCCGGAAAGCGATGCGCAACAAAACGAAGCAAATCAAACCTGGGTGAAATCGGCCAAAATCAACAATCGGCGTCTTGCGACTATGTTGATTCCGTCGACTTGCAGAGAAATCTATGAAGCTAAAGCAATGTAAAAGAAAAATTTGTAAAAAGTAGGTGTTGTTGGAATTGATTGTGTGTGCATTGTGCTTGGCGCCCTCCTCCTTTTATAACACGCTGACCGATCCGAGTTGTGTATGGATACGGTGCTTTTATCCGTATCGGCCTTTTATCTGATTTCCTTCCCTTTTAGAAACGGTTTCCTTCTCTGATTTGTTTACCGATTTCTTTTCCACATCTCCTCTGTCTTGGACCGATTCCAACACACATCGAATTTTGGTGCAAACATATGCCCCCCATTTTTGAAAGGTAACTTGTTATCTTTCAAAAATCCCTTCGTCTTTTCCGTGATCGGCTTGTCGTTTAGGATTCATCTCGGTAACTTCCCCATTAATAGCGCCGCAATGTCCTCGGTGCGTTTTTATTGCAACAACTGCTCCCGCCTGCTCGCCTTCTTTCATCGCGGTATAAATATGGGGTCCCCCCCACGGTCATTTTCACGCTTTCAAGCTCTCGGATCAGGCACCATCGGCTCTTGTCATCCTCTCTTTGTTCTTTCAGAATCGGCTGACATGGACCCTTCACAGGTATTCATCCCGATTCCTCAAAGTTCCAATCAATTCTACTTAGGACCGATAGGTAGTATGTCGGCAGACACTGATCATCAATACCGAGATCCCTAGACTCCCTCTATCAATTTCTGGGTACAATGTTTCTGAGTGGGGAAAAGTTTTAGGGCATGGCCCACTAGCCTAAAAGGATGGAGATCTTGGTTTATTAGGGTATCGGCTCAAAAGAGGGTAGAATGGGAGAGGATGGGTATAGCCGAGTCTCTATCTTTGAGTCTAGCCGACCCTGAAGCCAATGAACCTTTGGTAGCTGCGGCATGTTATTTTTGGTCGGATTCTTTCAACGCCTTTTTATTCCCGTCCGGCCCAATCGGCCCTACTCTGCTAGATGTGGCCCAATTGTGCTGCCTTAGGCCAGACGGGGACCAGTTATCGGCTTTCAGCGGAAAACCTTCTTTCAAATTAATCCGCAAAAAAGGCGAAGGTTGGCATAGATACATCCAAAATAACAATAGGGTCACTGGTCCAGTATCGTCTGAAGAGCACGTCGCTTTTCTCAATCTTTGGTTAGACCGATATCTTTTCTGTGGTGCTTCCCTTGGCCCTACCCAAACTTTTCAGTTAGTAGCGGAACGTCTGCTGGAGGGTCATCGGCTTTCCCTTGGCAAGATGTTCCTCGGGGCAGTATTTCAAATGATGTACGTAATTCGTAGCCGACTCTTTTCTGGTTTTGCCAAACATGTCGTTGGTAATATAGGAGGTCCTCTTTGGTTCGTCCAAACATGGCTTCATTGTATGTTTAGCCGATCTATTTTATCCGAACCCTCTGGTAGCTCAACTTTCCCTCGGGAGGATTACCCAGAGCATGTCATTCCACAGTATAGAGCTAGCCGATCCTATGGCGAGAGGTTTATCATGTCTTCGGCCGGAGAGCTAAAAATGGACTCGATCGGCTTGCACAAATACCTCAGTTTCTTCCTTTCCTTAGATAGGGCTTCCTTCGGCCAACAAGACTTTTTCCGATATACCGATGTAGCCGATTGCCCACACCCAACATTCCTTCACCTTGATTCTGATAGTTCCTCGATGCCCCAATCTACCCTAGATTTGTACAAAATCATCCTCACTCCTTGCATTTTTCATGTCGGCTTGAATACCCGCAACCGAACATTTCAGCCGTCTTACGAGTTTTACCACCCTTCGGTTTACGCTCGTCAATTAGGCTTTGGGCAAACCATTCCATCTTTCCCCCTACTATCTTGTGTCGAGCCCCGAGCCCGAGTGACCAACAGTGTCGCCGCTGAGATCATCCTTGAAGTAGCCGATGGGTTGCAAATCCTCTCAACGCCACATTTTGTTCTTAATTCCCGTCGGTCGGCTGCGTTCTCATGATGGTGGACTAGAATATCGAAGCCATACTAATGGACAGGACTCGTCGGCTATAATTCACTTATTCCTTCCCGACTTTCATGAGCCGACGGTAGTTTCCGGGTCCAGCACAAGCTCGGGTTATAGCGACTCTTCAGTAGCTGTAGAGGTACCGTTGTTTTTATATCCCTCCGTTTTTACACTTGCTGTCGGCTTTTATTTAGAATGCCTTTGATCTTTCCAGTCGATGCGGTCTTTGGTGAGCCATCAACCGATCCCCATGTCTCTGCCAGTAGTAGCCGACAACGACGTCCAGGTCAATCTGTTGGCACCACTGGGTATACTTCAGGAAACTTGGATATTCAAGCTCCCTCTTTAACGGACTTAGCTCGCCAGCGTGCTCCAAGTAAGTCTTTTGCATATCGGCTAACATGCCCCTTGCTTTGACAATTGCTAACTTGAAAACACTGCAGAGAGGAGGAAGAAGTCGGCCAGGCGCTCACCCAGACCTGTGAGGCGGCAACCTGATGGCTCTCCAGAGCACTCAGCTACTGATGTAAGTTTTATTCTTTATTCTTTGCTCAATATCATTTTTTCATATTGCTGATTTTATTCTCTTGAATCCCTAGCAATCTCCGTCAGTTCAAGTGGCGGGAGTTATAGCCGATTTCCAAGGTGCTACATCGGCTATCCCTCCACTCGCTCCATTGCCGCGGCCATCTTGCCAGCAGACTATCAAGATCTCCGATCGACCCCAGAGCGCTATCAAGCGATCTGGCCGATTCTTTGGGCTTCACTGCGGGCGAGCTCGACGATCCGGAAGTGCTAGCCACCGATGACTACCACCGAGCATCCGGCGCATAATAGCCGCCTGCGCGACATCGGCTGCCGTTACCGCTGAGCGGGTATGCGAGAGCGACTCAATCGTCTCTGGGCCAGTGATGCAGCCAGAGGCAGCTCTTACGGCCAACACTCGGCCCTTGAGGAACGCTATGGCGGCCATGCAAGCCGACCTTCCCCCTGCGACCATGAATGCTTTGCTAGAAGTGTGCCATCACGGATGATCGTCGGCTAGGCGTAGAATCGGCCAAAACCAGACTTGAGCAGAGGAAGGCCCGACAAGCCGACCAAGAGATTACGGACAAACTTATAGCGGATGCTAAATCTCGAAAGGGTGCTTTTGACCAGGGTCTTTGCTATGCTGAAATCGGCCAAAGCTAAGGCCTGTGAGCTGGAGTCATCCAAGAAAAACTTGAAGAACAGTGGCCTTGGTTACAAGAGAACTTGCAGATTGCCAAATCGGCATTGCAGATGCGACATCTTCACTAGCGTCTCGGAGAAGGCAAAGAATTGGCTGTTTTTTGCCAAAGTTAAGAGCCAATCGGCCAAGATAGTCGATCCGGTGATGCGATGAGTGATCAACAATTGATAGACGGCGTTCAAGCTACCATCGGAAGGGCAGCGGCGGCACTATCGGCTTTGGGAGCCCATTTGCGGTCGGGTCTACACTAGTCTTTAACTTCTTGATTAGTTGTGGCCAACCTCGTAATATTGCTTTAAACTTGAGATGCCTTTTGAAATCTTGCTTGATCAATTTGTGCATCCGATTTTGTAAACCTTTAACTGTGGATGGATGTTTCAAACCGACTTGGTCAATTGTATGACCAATTTTATATGCATGTGCTTGTCATTGATCCGATGCCTTCACCTCTATAGTTAGGACCCGACCAGATGCTTGGGTGATATGCCTTGAGATACTTTCCATTGATTGCTTTAGGTAGGGCGAACCCTTCTAATGATTCCAGTATATATGAATTTCCGTCAACCGGCCGATTGATCTTATAAGGTCCTTCCCATGTCGGAGACCATTTGCCGAATCGATTATCCCTAGACCCAATCGGCAACACGGTTTTCCATACTAAATCGGCTTATTGAATGACTTAACAATCACTTTTTTGTTATGCGACCTGGCAACAATCTCTTTGTTCTTTTAAGCCGATCTAGCGTGACTAGCCTTAGTTCGACCAAATCATCTAGATTGTCCAAAGATCGCTTTGTTTGTATTCATCGGCTGATACCTTATCTTGCTCGTGTAGCCTTATTGAGCCGATATTGATTTCAACGGGCAAAACGGCTTCTTGTCCGTATACCAACTGAAAGGGTGACAATTTAGTTGTTCCGTGATAAGATAGCCGATAAGCCCATAAAGCCTCTGATAGCGTCGAATGCCATCTCCTTGGCTTTTCCTCAATTTTTCTTTTTATCAGCTTTATCAATGTTTTGTTCGATGATTCGGCCTGTCCGTTGGCCTGAGCATAGTAAGGGGAGGAGTTGAGTAATTTTATCCCAAGACTTTTACGCAAACCCTTTGAACTCATTGGACATGAACACAGTACCCTGATCAGTAGTGATTGTCTGTGGAATCCCAAACCGATGGACGATGTGTTCGTTTACAAAGTCGATTAGTTCTTTACCAGTAACCTTCTTGAGTGGCACGACCTCAACCCATTTTGAGAAATAATCCGTGGCTGCAAGGATGAATTTATGTCCTTTCTTTGGATGACGGAAATATCCGGCCGATTATGTCTATACCCCATCCTCTAAGCGGCCATGGCTTGACGATCGGATGTAAAGCCGATCTTTGGTCTTGTTGTATGTTACCAAACTTTTGACACGTTTGGCATCCTCTATAATATTTGAAGCAATCTTCTAACATAAATCGGCCAAAAAATATCCTGTTCGTCTCAGTACCCATTTCATCTTACGAGCCGATTGATGTGACCCACAAATGCCTTCATGAACTTCACCCATTGCCACTTTGGCTTCCTCGGTTCCCAGGACATCTTAATAACAAACCTTCCATAGTCCGAAAGTACAATACGTCTTCTAGTAGAACATATTTGAGTGCTTTGCGCCTGACCTTTGCTCGGTCGGCTTAGTGGATCGACAAATAATCCCTTATCTCTGTTCTCCGGTCGGCCAGGGTGGACACGAGAACCGACCAAACGTTTAGCTCGATTGGTCCTTGTCGGCTTTCAATCTTGTACCACGATGCACTTTGTGCCAATCGGTTTGCTTTATCATTAGCTTCTCTGGGGATATGTTTTATGGAAAATGTAGTGAATATCTCGATGATCTGGAGGCATTGATGCAAAATCTTTGGGTTAGTGCATCATCATTGCATCGGTATTCTCCTCGACTTGCTGTACAATTAACATCGAATCCCAGAAAGCTTCGGCGTCTCTCACTCCGATGCTATCTAACAGTTGTAGACCCTTAGTAATGCTTCAGATTCGCTTGATTATTTGAACATCGGCTATTTAGCCGATACATGAAGTCATACTCACTGCTTTCTAGGTGAAACTAATACCACACCGATGCCTTCGCCTTCTTGGCAAACAGACCCATCAAAATACATTTGCCAAGGAGTTACACTAGTTGTTCCTACTATTGTTTCACTCCTGTGATAAAATCGGCCCACGACTTGTCCTTTCACAGATTTAGTCGATTCATAGGATAACTCAAACTCTGTTAGGGCGTATGCCCATTTACCAAGTCGGCCTCGTAGAATTGGCGCCCGATAATATGTATTTTACTATATCGGTTTTGCATATTATGACGCATTTGGACGCCAGTATATAATGTCTTAACTTGGTGCAAGCAAAGTACAATGACAGGCATAATTTTTCTACAAAGGGATACCTGGTTTCCGCATTTAGAAGACGTCGGCTTAAGTAATATATTGCTCGTTCCTTCCTATCGGCTTCTTGTGTTAAAACTGCTCCAATCGAATCACCTTCAGCCGATATATATAGTCTAAAAGGTATACCGTGTTTCGGTGCGGTCAATACTGGTGGACTCATCAGATAACCCTTTATGTCGTCGAAGGCCTTTTGCTGATCGGCTTCCCACTTAAACTCTTGGTTATCTTTAATTTTCAGCAGTGGTGTGAAGGCCCGAATACGTCCTGACAAGTTTGAGATAAAACGTCGCAAGTAATTGATTTTCCCAATCAACACCTGCAACTCCTTTTTACTTGTCGGCGGTTTAGTATCGGCTATGGCTTTCACTTTGGTTGGGTTTACTTCAATCCCTCCTTCATGCACCGTAAACCCAAGAAATTGTCCAGCCGATACTCCGAAAGCACATTTGAGAGGGTTCATTTTTAACCCATGTAACCTTGTGCTTTCGAACATTTTCCTCAGATCGGCTAAATGTTGCCAGTCTTCTTTGGATTTTACCACTACGTCGTCAATGTATATTTCCACAGTATTGCCGATCAAATCATGGAAAATATGGTTCATAGCACGTTGATAAGTAGCTCCGGCATTTTTTAAACCGAAGGTCATAACTTTCCATTCATATAGCCCTAAAGCCCCCGGACATCTGAAAGCCGTTTTGTGTATATCGGCTTCGGCCATGAATATCTGATTGTATCCGGCGTTCCGTCCAAAAGCTTATGATGTTATTCCCAGACGCAGCATCGATAAGCATATCGGCTATGGGCATTGGGTACTCGTCTTTTGGCGTAGCTTTGTTCAAATCTCTAAAATCAACACATACCCTAAGTTTGCCGTTTTTCTTCTTCACAGGGACGATGTTTGAGACCCACTCAGCGTATCGGCAAGGCCGGATAAATTTCGCCTCTAGCAATCGTCCTACTTCTTCCTTTATAGCGTCATACAACGTAGGGTTAAACCGCCTAGGGTACTGTTTGAACGGCCGATATCCAGGTTTTATAGGCGTAGATGTTCAACTAGTCATCGGCTTAAACCTGGCATTTCATAATACTCCCATGCAAAGCAATCCTTATATTCCTTGAGTATTTCGACCAACTTTGCTTTATAAGCGGGTTCTAATTTAGCACTTACAAGCGTTGGTCTTTTGCTATCCCCTTCCCCAATATCGATCTCTTCAAGCGAATCGGTATAAATCCTAACCCCTTTCTTTCTTCTTCAAAATCATCAACGACTTCTTCGTACTCTTCTGCCGATAGCTCCTTGCTTTCTCCTGTAGTTTTGCTATTGTCTTGCGCTCCATCTTCTTATCACTTCGCCTGTCCGATCAAGCGTATTGGGTTTAACGCTGATCGGCTTGAATCTGATTTCTCAACACGAGATAAAATCGCAATTGTCCAAGGCTTTTCACGATATGCATTCACCTCTTCGTGTGGCCAATTGGTGTCGGGCTAGCCATGGCGATATGAGCCGATGTGTAATTGGCTGATACGATTTCTCTTGTATCATCGTTCCATTGCACCACGGTGCATAGTTGATGGTATACAACAGATTAGCATGGATCGATCCGCCCAAGGAGTACGTTGTAATTGCCTTTAGCTTCAATTACAAAAACGCGATCGGCAAAGTTTTATTACCGGTATCGCCGCTTCGACACCATTACGCCTTTAGCCTCGGTTGGGTCTCGGTGAAGTCATTTAGCACCATGTTGGTCTTGATTAAGTCTTCGTCGGCTTTTCCCGACTTTACGAAAGTACTTAACGGCATCGATTGACCGTTGCCCGCCATCGACCAACATACGGGATATTGGTCGGCCATTAATAAATCCCTTTAGATACAATGGTTTCAAATGCCGATGCATGTCTTGTGGTTTTTCAAACCACGTGCCTGGTGCTCAGAGGCACAATCGAGGCGAACACTTCTTCACCGATTCTTCGGTTCACGAACTCGAGGTAAAGTGAATACCATGTTTATATCCATTGGTGGCGTATCATCTCGGATCATCTGAGAACTGGATTGAACCGATTGATCTGAATCACTATCGGTCTGTTCCTTCTTTCTCCACTCCTTTTTCAAAATCGGTACCGGTCTTAACTTATTAAACGTCCGATCCCTCTCACTCTCCTTTCGGCTTCCCTTTCTTCTTGTGTTTTTAATCGTTGAAGCCTTCTGCGTTGCGACTTCTTTGAGACCCGACGGGCACCATCTAGGCCTGGGTTCTATCGGCTTTCTTATCTTTCCAGCTAAATTGCCTATTTCATTTGTCGATTCCATCCTTCTTGCGTTAGCCGATAACTCCTCGACTTTGGGAGGATTCGCCTTGTTACGATGTCGACAACCTTTCATAGATCGGCCTTACGCTTCTCACTTAGGACGATCGCGTATCGGTCTGGACAACTTTGTCTTTTCTGATTGGTTTGGCCGACATGTAGACGAGTGTTGCATAGGACAAGATACAAGCTGTTGGTAAGGTCATCCCTCTTTCCCGACAAAGCGCCAAAAGGACATTGCCGATGTTTCTCTTCCTCATGTAATCGGCCGATGTGGCACATCTGGCCGCCAACGCTCGTCCCTCCTTTGTCACGATCGGTGAAAACCCTGGTGGTGTGGAGGGTTATACCTTTGACTTATCCTTTCATATTTCCCCCAGGAGTTGCGAGAAAGTCGGCTTTGGTTTGAAATCGGCTCTTCTTGGAGCCTTCTCATTCGATACCATTTACCGAGCCTCTAAGTCCCCTCTTGGTTTCACCGTTCTTGAGTTTTGTCCATTTTTATCGGCTTCTATTTGTATAGAACCGGCGGTGATCTACCTTTGTCTCGTCTCGTGATACAATTCCCTTAGTCGGCTTATCCTCTTCCATGAGGCCTCTTTTCTTTCCGTGAACATTGAACCATGTTGACCTGAAAAGGGCCCATATCTATCTGCATAGCCGACTCTTCTGCAAACTTTAACCTGCCATCGGCGATGGCCGATTGGATCTGTTGTCGAAAAATATTGCAATCGTTAGTGTTATGAGAGAACGAATGATGCCATTTGCAATACCTTCGTTTTTTAATTTCCTCGGCCGATGGTATGATATGCCCTTCTGGTAACCTTATGAGTTTTTCTTGTAGTAATAAATCAAATATTTTGTCGCATTTTGAAACATCATATGAATACTTGACTTCCGCCTTATTCTTTGTCGGCCTAAGCAGAGAGCAGACGAGTGGTTTTTTGGAACCTTTGGCCCACTCGGCTATGTTTACTTCTGCTTCGTCGTCGGAGGTGTCGCCCGAATCGTAATCTACCATGTTTACTTTGGCCTTTTCATTGCCGTTTGTCCTAAACCTATCTTTAAACCCTTTGCTCTCTGCATATCGGCTTTCATGTGTCGTCTGCGATGGAGTAGAGTGGCCTAAGTCGGGAACTCTGGCACGACAACTTCTCTTTTAATGGAGGATTAACCCTTGGAATGCTAGGTCGGCCAATTGATCGTCGGGCAATGTTACCTTTGTAGCACCTATTCCGCCCGAAATCTCTTGATATAATCAGAGACCGATTCGTGCATTTCCGGATTGAACTAAGATCAGAAATTCTGAGCTCCATAGTTCCCGAAAGAAGTACTCATGGAATCGGCTTTCTAAATCATTCCATATATGAACTGAATTAGGTGGTAGATTCGTGAACCAAGTGAATGCGGTGCGATAACGACAAAGGAAACAACCTAATTTTTAACCCATCGGTTGTGCGCCTCCCCACTTTGAGCCATGAACCGTCAGATATGCTCAATCGTGGTAATAGAATCATCCCACGAGAATTTAGCAAAGTCTGGTATCCTAAAGTTGTGGGAGTGCGGCATTCGGTCTATGTAATCGAGTACGGCTTCCTGTAGCCGATCACTCTCCTCTGGGTTGTAGACCGAATCTGTTCTCTTAAAACATTGGCAATTTGTTCTGCCCAATTAACATTGTCGGCTTGTGGTGCGGTAGGACATGGCCAATTCTCATTGTTTGCGCCCTGCCCCCCGAGTGCACACTCGGGTCTTTGTCCAACTCGCACCTCAGGAGGTCTTGGTGCTGCGTCATAATTGTGATTAAAACCTAATGCATCGGGTATGGGCGCGAAAGGTTCGACGTATGGCACCACCCTATATGGTGCTTGTTTCATGGTTGTGGCCCCTCGTGACTGTGGAACCTGTCCAATTTCAATCGGCTGATAAGCCGATAACCCGATGTTGGAGGGCGTACTTGATTGATTTGATGCGCCTATCTTGGCTCCATCCGTGTGCCCATGGAAGTGTGTGAACCCATCTTTCTGCATGCTTGGTTTCAAAACAGTAGGTTGAGCCGGCATCATGATAGGCGCTTGAGCCGACATGTTTCTTGTGTTGGTGTTGGGTGCTATGGAATATCTTGAGATGCGTAGGGATGGTTTGTGGTGGGTCTAGCAGGCTTCCAGGTTAGCGGCTAATTCTTGCGCAATTGTTTTCACACTATTTTCTATCATCGGCTTTAAAGTAGATACTAGAGCCGATGATTGGTTAATCAATGCGTGATGAGCAGATTGCTCGATCATAGTTGATAAATCAGCTTGAGCGGAGTGCGTATCGGCTTACCGACTTCGGATGTTGACTCTCAGATAGGATTGATGCTTGGGAGTGCAATCTTCGAGTAACGCCACGGCGTGTTTTACGGAAGCATCGTAGCATCATTTCCTCTAGAGCTGCCTTTTCGATCTTCGATTTCTTTTCGTTGCTCGGGGTTAAATCGGCCATCCGAGGCGCGATTATGGCATCGGTGTTGATGTCGGCGGTGGCGGGCTTGTCGGTTGACGACATTCTTTTGTGTCCCACCGGGCGCAGTTAAAATATGTTCGCGCCAAAGCGTGAAGGGGTTTTAGGCCTCGAACACACAAGACAAACACCGGGTTTGCGAGGCGTGCGGTCGATTTGACCTGAAATCGACAAGGTAGAATTTGTAATTCGATCAAAGCCGATAAACAAAGATCTATCGGCTTTTCGCTAGTCGGCAAAAACCGATTAGGAGATAACTAGATCAACCCGATTCTGATTGATCCGGATGTAAGGTAAAATCGGCCGGGAAGGCGATGCGCAACAAAACGAAGCAAATCAAACACAGGTGAAATCGGCCAAAATCAACAATCGGCGATCTTGTGACTATGTTGATTCCGTCGACTTGCAGAGAAATCTATGAAGCTAAAGCAATGTAAAAGAAAAGGTTTGTAAAAAGTAGGTGTTGTTGGAATTGATTGTGTGTACATTGTGCTTGACGCCCTCCTCCTTTTATAACACGCCTGACCGATCCGAGTTGTGTATGGATACGGTGCTTTTATCCGTATCGGCCTTTTATCTGATTTCCTTCCCTTTTAGAAACGGTTTCCTTCTCTGATTTGTTTACCGATTTCTTTTCCACATCTCCTCTGTCTTGGACCGATTCCAACACACATCGAATTTTGGTGCAAACATATGCCCCCCATTTTTGAAAGGTAACTTGTTATCTTTCAAAAATCCCTTCGTCTTTTCCGTGATCGGCTTGTCGTTTAGGATTCATCTCGGTAACTTCCCCATTAATAGCGCCGCAATGTCCTCGGTGCGTTTTTATTGCAACAACTGCTCCCGCCTGCTCGCCTTCTTTCATCGCGGTATAAATATGGGGTCCCCCCCACGGTCATTTTCACGCTTTCAAGCTCTCGGATCAGGCACCATCGGCTCTTGTCATCCTCTCTTTGTTCTTTCGAATCGGTGACATGGACCCTTCACGAGTATTCATCCCGATTCCTCAAAGTTCCAATCAATTCTACTTAGGACCGATAGGTAGTATGTCGGCAGACACGATCATCAATACCGAGATCCCTAGACTCCCTCTATCAATTCTTTGGGTACAATGTTTCTGAGTGGGGAAAAAGTTTTAGGGCATGGCCCACTAGCCTAAAAGGATGGAGATCTTGGTTTATTAGGGTATCGGCTCAAAAGAGGGTAGAATGGGAGAGGATGGGTATAGCCGAGTCTCTATCTTTGAGTCTAGCCGACCACAAGCCAATGAACCTTTGGTAGCTGCGGCATGTTATTTTTGGTCGGATTCTTTCAACGCCTTTTTATTCCCGTCCGGCCCAATCGGCCCTACTCTGCTAGATGTGGCCCAATTGTGCTGCCTTAGGCCAGACGGGGACCAGTTATCGGCTTTCAGCGGAAAACCTTCTTTCAAATTAATCCGCAAAAAAGGCGAAGGTTGGCATAGATACATCCAAAATAACAATAGGGTCATCGTCGAAGATCAATTTGAAGAAACACGTCGCTTTTCTCAATCTTTGGTTAGACCGATATCTTTTCTGTGGTGCTTCCCTTGGCCCTACCCAAACTTTTCAGTTAGTAGCGGAACGTCTGCTGGAGGGTCATCGGCTTTCCCTTGGCAAGATGTTCCTCGGGGCAGTATTTCAAATGATGTACGTAATTCGTAGCCGACTCTTTTCTGGTTTTGCCAAACATGTCGTTGGTAATATAGGAGGTCCTCTTTGGTTCGTCCAAACATGGCTTCATTGTATGTTTAGCCGATCTATTTTATCCGAACCCTCTGGTAGCTCAACTTTCCCTCGGGAGGATTACCCAGAGCATGTCATTCCACAGTATAGAGCTAGCCGATCCTATGGCGAGAGGTTTATCATGTCTTCGGCCGGAGAGCTAAAAATGGACTCGATCGGCTTGCACAAATACCTCAGTTTCTTCCTTTCCTTAGATAGGGCTTCCTTCGGCCAACAAGACTTTTTCCGATATACCGATGTAGCCGATTGCCCACACCCAACATTCCTTCACCTTGATTCTGATAGTTCCTCGATGCCCCAATCTACCCTAGATTTGTACAAAATTATCCTCACTCCTTGCATTTTTCATGTCGGCTTGAATACCCGCAACCGAACATTTCAGGTAGTCTTACGAGTTTTACCACCCTTCGGTTTACGCTCGTCAATTAGGCTTTGGGCAAACCATTCCATCTTTCCCCCTACTATCTTGTGTCGAGCCCCGAGCCCGAGTGACCAACAGTGTCGCCGCTGAGATCATCCTTGAAGTAGCCGATGGGTTGCAAATCCTCTCAACGCCACATTTTGTTCTTAATTCCGTCGGGTCAATTTGCGTTCGCGATGGTGGACTAGAATATCGAAGCCATACTAATGGACAGGACTCCGTCGGCTATAATTCACTTATTCCTTCCCGACTTTCATGAGCCGACGGTAGTTTCCGGGTCCAGCACAAGCTCGGGTTATAGCGACTCTTCAGTAGCTGTAGAGGTACCGTTGTTTTTATATCCCTCCGTTTTTACACTTGCTGTCGGCTTTTATTTAGAATGCCTTTGATCTTTCCAGTCTGCACGGTCTTTGGTGAGCCATCAACCGATCCCCATGTTTCGCCAAGAGTAGCCGACAACCACGCCCAGGTCAATCTGTTGGCACCATCGGGTATACTTCAGGAAACTTGGATATTCAAGCTCCTCTTTAACGGACTTAGCTCGCGGCGTGCTCCAAGTAAGTCTTTGCATATCGGCTAACATGCCCCTTGCTTTGACAATTGCTAACTTGAAAACACCGCAGAGAGGAGGAAGAAGTCGCCAGCGCCACCTGCACTGTGAGGCGGCAACTGATGGCTCTCGAGCACTCACCATCTTGATGTAAGTTTTATTCTTTATTCTTTGCTCAATATCATTTTTTCATATTGCTGATTTTATTCTCTTGAATCCCTAGCAATCTCCGTCAGTTCAAGTGGCGGGAGTTATAGCCGATTTCCAAGGTGCTACATCGGCTATCCCTCCACCCGCTCCATTGCCGCCGGCCATACTGCAATGACTATCAAGATCCCCGATCCACGACCCAGAGCGCTATCAATCGATTCGGCCGATTTGCTGGGCTTCACTGCGACGAGCTCGACGATCCGGAAGTGCTAGCCACCGATGACTACCTACCGACATCCAGCGCGATAATAGGCGCCTGCGCCCGACATCGGCTGCCGTTACCGGCTGGCGGGTATGCGGAGCGACTCAATCGTCTCGACGGGCCAGTGATGCAGCCAGAGGCAGCTCTTCTGGCCAACACTCAGCCCTTGAGGAACGCTATGGCGGCCATGCAAGCCGACCTTCCCCCTGCGGCCATGAATGCTTTGCTAGAAGTGTGCCATCTGGATGATCGTCGGCTAGACGTAGAATCGGCCAAAACCAGACTTGAACAGAGGAAGGCCCAGCAAGCCGACCAAGAGATTCTGGACAAACTTATAGCAGATGCTAAATCTCGAAAGGGTGCTTTTGACCAGGGTGCTGCTATGCTGAAATCGGCCAAAGCTAAGGCCCAGGAGCTGGAGTCATCCAAGAAAAAACTTGAAGAACAGCTGGCCTTGGTTACAAGAGAACTTGCAGATTGCCAAATCGGCATTGCAGATGCGACATCTTCACTAGCGTCTCAGAGGCAGCAAATTGGCGAAGTTTTTGCCAAAGTTAAGAGCCAATCGGCCAAGATAGTCCCAGTCCCGGGTGATGCAGTAGCTGATCAACAATTGATAGACGGCGTTCAAGCTACCATCGGAAGGGCAGCGGCACTATCGGCTTTGGGAGCCCATTTGCCCGGGTCGGGTCTACACTAGTCTTTAACTTACTGATTAGTTGTGGCCAACCTCTGTAATATTGCTTTAAACTTGAGATGCCTTTTGAAATCTTGCTTGATCGGCTGTGCATCCGATTTTGTAAACTTTTAATCTGTGGATGGATGTTTCAAACCGACTTGGTCATTTGTATGACCAATTTTATATGCATGTGCTTGTCATTGATCTGATGCCTTCACCTCTATAGTTAGGACCCGACCAGATGCTTGGGTGATATGCCTTGAGATACTTTCCATTGATTGCTTTAGGTAGGACGAACCCTTCTAATGATTCCGGTATATATGAATTTCCGTCAACCGGCGATTGATCTTATAAGGTCCTTCCCATGTCGGAGACCATTTGCCGAATCGATTATCCCTAGACCCAATCGGCAACACGGTTTTCCATACTAAATCGGGCTTGGTGAATGACTTAACAATCACTTTTTTATTATGCGACCCGGCAACAATCTCTTTGTTCTTTTAAGCCGATCTAGCGTGACTAGCCTTAGTTCGACCAAATCATCTAGATTGTCCAAAGATCGCTGTTTGTATTCATCGGCTGATACCTTATCTTGCTCGTGTAGCTTATTGAGCCGATGTTGATTTCAACGGGCAAAACGGCTTCTTGTCCGTATACCAACTGAAAGGGTGACAATTTAGTTGTTCCGTGATAAGATAGCCGATAAGCCCATAAAGCCTCTGATAGCGTCGAATGCCATCTCCTTGGCTTTTCCTCAATTTTTCTTTTTATCAGCTTTATCAATGTTTTGTTCGACGATTCGGCCTGTCCGTTGGCCTGAGCATAGTAAGGGGAGGAGTTGAGTAATTTTATCCCAAGACTTTCTGCAAACCCTTTGAACTCATTGGACATGAACACAGTACCCTGATCAGTAGTGATTGTCTGTGGAATCCCAAACCGATGGACGATGTGTTCGTTTACAAAGTCGATTAGTTCTTTACCAGTAACCTTCTTGAGTGGCACAGCCTCAACCCATTTTGAGAAATAATCCGTGGCTGCAAGGATGAATTTATGTCCTTTGCTGGATGACGGAAATATCTGGCCGATTATGTCTATACCCCATCCTCTAAACGGCCATGGCTTGACGATCGGATGTAAAGCCGATGCTGGTGCTGACTGTATGTTACCAAACTTTTGACACGTTTGGCATCCTCTATAATATTTGAAGCAATCTTCTAACATCGTCGGCCAAAAATATCCTGTTCGTCTCAGTACCCATTTCATCTTACGAGCCGATTGATGTGACCCACAAATGCCTTCATGAACTTCACCCATTGCCACTTTGGCTTCCTCGGTTCCCAGACATCTTAATAACAAACCTTCCATAGTCCGAAAGTACAATACGTCTTCTAGTAGAACATATTTGAGTGCTTTGCGCCTGACCTTTTGCTCGGTCGGCTTTAGCTGGATCTGACAAATAATCCCTTATCTCTGTTCTCCAGTCGACGGGGTGGACACAGAGAACCGGCCAAACGTTTAGCTCGATTGGTCCTTGTCGGCTTTCAATCTTGTACCCTGATGCACTTTGTGCCAATCGGTTTGCTTTATCATTAGCTTCTCTGGGGATATGTTTTATGGAAAATGTAGTGAATATCTCGATGATCTGGAGGCATTGATGCAAATCTTTGGGTTAGTGCATCATCATTGCATCGGTATTCTCCTCTGACTTGCTGTACAATTAACATCGAATCCCCGAAAGCTTCGACGTCTCTCACTCCCGATGCTATCTAACAGTTGTAGACCCCTTAGTAATGCTTCGTATTCTGCTTGATTATTTGAACATCGGCTATTTAGCCGATACATGAAGTCATACTCCTGCTTTCTAGGTGAAACTAATACCACACCGATGCCTTCGCCTTCTTGGCAAACAGACCCATCAAAATACAGCTGCCAAGGAGTTACACTAGTTGTTCCTACTATTGTTTCACTCCCTGTGATAAAATCGGCCACAGCTTGTCCTTTCACAGATTTAGTCGATTCATAGGATAACTCAAACTCTGTTAGGGCGTATGCCCATTTACCAAGTCGGCCTCAGAGAATTGGCGCCGATAATATGTATTTTACTATATCGGTTTTGCATATTATGACGCATTTGGACGCCAGTATATAATGTCTTAACTTGGTGCAAGCAAAGTACAATGACAGGCATAATTTTTCTACAAAGGGATACCTGGTTTCCGCATTTAGAAGACGTCGGCTTAAGTAATATATTGCTCGTTCCTTCCTATCGGCTTCTTGTGTTAAAACTGCTCCAATCGAATCACCTTCAGCCGATATATATAGTCTAAAAGGTATACCGTGTTTCGGTGCGGTCAATACTGGTGGACTCATCAGATAACCCTTTATGTCGTCGAAGGCCTTTTGTCGATCGGCTTCCCACTTAAACTCTTGGTTATCTTTAATTTTCAGCGATGGTGTGAAGGCCGAATACGCCCCGACAAGTTTGAGATAAAACGTCGCAAGTAATTGATTTTCCCAATCAACACCTGCAACTCCTTTTTACTTGTCGGCGGTTTAGTATCGGCTATGGCTTTCACTTTGGTTGGGTTTACTTCAATCCCTCCTTCATGCAATCGTAAACCCAAGAAATTGTCCACCGATACTCAAAGCACATTTGAGAGGGTTCATTTTTAACCCATGTAACCTTGTGCTTTGAACATTTTCCTCAGATCGGCTAAATGTTGCAGTCTTCTTTGGATTTTACCACTACGTCGTCAATGTATATTTCCACAAGATTGCCGATCAAATCATGGAAAATATGGTTCATAGCACGTTGATAAGTAGCTCCGGCATTTTTTAAACCGAAGGTCATAACTTTCCATTCATATAGCCCTAAAGCCCCCGGACATCTGAAAGCCGTTTTGTGTATATCGGCTTCGGCCATGAATATCTGATTGTATCCGGCGTTCCCGTCCAAAAAGCTTATGATGTTATTCCCAGACGCAGCATCGATAAGCATATCGGCTATGGGCATTGGGTACTCGTCTTTTGGCGTAGCTTTGTTCAAATCTCTAAAATCAACACATACCCTAAGTTTGCCGTTTTTCTTCTTCACAGGGACGATGTTTGAGACCCACTCAGCGTATCGGCAAGGCCGGATAAATTTCGCCTCTAGCAATCGTCCTACTTCTTCCTTTATAGCGTCATACAACGTAGGGTTAAACCGCCTAGGGTACTGTTTGAACGGCCGATATCCAGGTTTTATAGGCAGCCGATGTTCAACTAGCTGTCGGCTTAAACCTGGCATTTCATAATACTCCCATGCAAAGCAATCCTTATATTCCTTGAGTATTTCGACCAACTTTGCTTTATAACTGGGTTCTAATTTAGCACTTACAAACGTTGGTCTTTTGCTATCCCTTCCCCAATATCGATCTCTTCAAGCTTAATCGGCGAAGTAAATCCTAACCCCTTTCTTTCTTCTTCAAAATCATCAACGACTTCTTCGTACTCTTCCCGCCGATAGCTCCTTGCTTTCTCCTGTAGTTTTGCTATTGTCTTGCGCTCCATCTTCTTATCACTGGTCTGTCCGATCAAACGTATTGGGTTTAACGCTGATCGGCTTGAATCTGATTTCTCAACACAGATAAAATCGCAATTGTCCAAGGCTTTTCACGATATGCATTCAGCCTCTTCGTGTGGCCAATTGGTGTCGAGGCTAGCCATGGCGATATGAGCCGATGTGTCGGGCCGGGTACGATTTCATCAGTATCATCGTTCCATTGCACGGCTTACGGTGCATAGTTGATGGTATACAACGATTAGCATGGATCGATCCGCCTAAGGAGTACGTTTGTAATTGCCTTTAGCTTCAATTACAAAAACGCAATCGGCAAAGTTTTATTACCGATCGCCGATTCGACACCATTACGCCTTTAGCCTCGGTTGGGTCTCGGTGAAGTCATTTAGCACCATGTTGGTCTTGATTAAGTCTTCGTCGGCTTTTCCCAGCTTTCTGAAAGTACTTAACGGCATCAGATTGACCGTTGCCCCGCCATCGACCAACATACGGGATATTGGTCGGCCATTAATAAATCCCTTTAGATACAATGGTTTCAAATGCCGATGCATGTCTTGTGGTTTTTCAAACACAGCGTCTGGTGCTCCGAGGCACAACTGGGCGAACACTTCTTCAGCCGATTCTTCGGTTCTGAACTCGGCAGGTAAAGTGAATACCATGTTTATATCCATTGGTGGCGTATCATCTCGGATCATCGGAGAACTGGATTGAACCGATTGATCTGAATCACTATCGGTCTGTTCCTTCTTTCTCCACTCCTTTTTCAAAATCGGTACCGGTCTTAACTTATTAAACGTCCGATCCCTCTCACTCTCCTTTTCGGCTTCCCTTTCTTCTTGTGTTTTTAATCGCTGAAGCCTTCTGCTATGACTTGCTGAGACCCGACGGGCACCATCTAGGCCTGGGTTCTATCGGCTTTCTTATCTTTCCAGCTAAATTGCCTATTTCGCTGTCAGATTCCATCCTTCTTGCGTTAGCCGATAACTCCTGACTTTGGGAGGATTCGCCTTGTTCTGATGTCGACAACCTTTCATAGATCGGCCTTCTGCTTCTCACTTCCGGACGATCGCGTATCGGTCTGGACAACCTGTCTTTTACAGATTGGTTTGGCCGACATGTAGACGAGTGTTGCATAGGACAAGATACAACTGTTGGTAAGGTCATCCCTCTTTCCCAAAGAAAAGCGCCAAAAGGACATTGCCGATGTTTCTCTTCCTCTGTAATCGGCCGATGTGGCACATCTGGCCGCCAACGTTCGTCCCTCCTTTGTCCTGATCGGTGAAAACCCTGGTGGTGTGGAGGGTTATACCTTTGACTTATCCTTTCATATTTCCCCAGGAGTTGCGAGAAAGTCGGCTTTGGTTTGAAATCGGCTCTTCTTGGAGCCTTCTCAGCTCGATACCATTTACCGACCTCTAAGTCCCCTCTTGGTTTCACCGTTCTTGAGTTTTGTCCATTTTTATCGGCTTCTATTTGTATAGAACCGGCGGTGATCTACCTTTGTCTCGCCTCGTGATACAATTCCCTTAGTCGGCTTATCCTCTTCCGCAGGCCTCTTTTCTTTCCGTGAACATTGAACCATGTTGACCTGAAAAGGGCCCATATCTATCTGCATAGCCGACTCTTCTGCAAACTTTAACCTGCCATCGGCGATGGCCGATTGGATCTGTTGTCGAAAAATATTGCAATCGTTAGTGTTATGAGAGAACGAATGATGCCATTTGCAATACCTTCGTTTTTTAATTTCCTCGGCCGATGGTATGATATGCCCTTCTGGTAACCTTATGAGTTTTTCTTGTAGTAATAAATCAAATATTTTGTCGCATTTTGAAACATCATATGAATACTTGACTTCCGCCTTATTCTTTGTCGGCCTAAGCAGAGAGCAGACGAGTGGTTTTTTGGAACCTTTGGCCCACTCGGCTATGTTAACTTCTCGCTTGCCGTCAGAGGTGTCGCCCGAATCGTAATCTACCATGTTTACTTTGGCCTTTTCATTGCCGTTTGTCCTAAACCTATCTTTAAACCCTTTGCTCTCTGCATATCGGCTTTCATGTGTCGATACGCGATGGAGTAGGTGGCCTAAGTCGGGGAACTCCTGGCCTGACAACTTCTCTTTTAATGGAGGGATTAACCCTTGGAATGCTAGGTCGGCCAATTGATCGTCGGGCAATGTTACACTGTAGCACCTATTCCGCACGCCCCGAAATCTCTTGATATAATCAGAGACCGATTCGCCGTACTTCTGTCGGACTGAACTAAGATCAGAAATCCTGAGCTCCATAGTTCCCGAAAAGAAGTACTCATGGAATCGGCTTTCTAAATCATTCCATATATGAACTGAATTAGGTGGTAGATTCGTGAACCAAGTGAATGCAGTGCCAGATAACGACAAAGGAAACAACCTAATTTTTAACCCATCGGACTGTGCCGCCTCCCCACACTGAGCCATGAACCGTCCGATATGCTCAATCGTGGTAATAGAATCATCCCCTGAGAATTTAGCAAAGTCTGGTATCCTAAAGTTGTGGGGGTACGGCATTCGGTCTATGTAATCGGGGTACGGCTTCCTGTAGCCGATCACTCTCCCTACGGGTTGTAGACCGAACTGTTCTCTTAAAACATTGGCAATTTGTTACGCCCAATTAACATTGTCGGCTTGTGGTGCGGACATGGCCAATTCTCATTGTTTATGCTTCGCCCCGAGTGCACACTCGGGTCTTTGTCCAACTCGCACCTCAGGAGGTCTTGGTGCTGCGTCATAATTGTGATTAAAACCTAATGCATCGGGTATGGGCGCGAAAGGTTCGACGTATGGCACCACCCTATATGGTGCTTGTTTCATGGTTGTGGCCCCTCGTGACTGTGGAACCTGTCCAATTTCAATCGGCTGATAAACCGATAACCCGATGTTGGAGGGCGTACTTGATTGATTTGATGCGCCTATCTTGGCTCCATCCGTGTGCCCATGGAAGTGTGTGAACCCATCTTTCTGCATGCTTGGTTTCAAAACAGTAGGTTGAGCCGGCATCATGATAGGCGCTTGAGCCGACATGTTTACTGTGTTGGTGTTGGGTGCTATGGAATATACTGGGTACGTAGGGATGGTTTGTGGTGGGTCTAGCAGGCTTCCAGACGCAGCTAATTCTTGCGCAATTGTTTTCACACTATTTTCTATCATCGGCTTTAAAGTAGATACTAGAGCCGATGATTGGTTAATCAATGCGTGATGAACAGATTGCTCGATCATAGTTGATAAATCAGCTTGAGCGGGTGCGTATCGGCTTACCGACTCAGATGTTGACTCTCCGATAGGATTGATGCTTGGGAGTGCAATCTTCTGAGTAACGCCACGGCGTGTTTTCTGGAAGCATCGTAGCATCATTTCCTCTAGAGCTGCCTTTCGATCTTCGATTTCTTTCGTTGCTCAGGGTTAAATCGGCCATCCGAGGCGCGATTATGGCATCGGTGTTGATGTCGGCGTGATCGCGGGCTTGTCGGTTGGCGACATTCTTTTGTGTCCCACCGTCGCAGTTAAAATATGTTCGCGCCAAAAACGTGAAGGGGTTTTAGGCCTCGAACACACAAGACAAACACCGGGTTTGCAGAGCGTGCCAGTCGATTTGACCTGAAATCGACAAGGTAGAATTTGTAATTCGATCAAAGCCGATAAACAAAGATCTATCGGCTTTTCGCTAGTCGGCAAAAAATCGATTAGGAGATAACTAGATCAACCAGTTACAGTTGATCCGGATGTAAGGTAAAATCGGCTTCGGGAAGGCGATGCGCAACAAAACGAAGCAAATCAAACCTGGGTGAAATCGGCCAAAATCAACAATCGGCGATGCGCAGCTATGTTGATTCCGTCGACTTGCAGAGAAATCTATGAAGCTAAAGCAATGTAAAAGAAAAGGCTGTAAAAAGTAGGTGTTGTTGGAATTGATTGTGTGTCTGTTGTGCTTGACGCCCTCCTCCTTTTATAACACGCCTGACCGATCCGAGTTGTGTATGGATACGGTGCTTTTATCCGTATCGGCCTTTTATCTGATTTCCTTCCCTTTTAGAAACGGTTTCCTTCTCTGATTTGTTTACCGATTTCTTTTCCACATCTCCTCTGTCTTGGACCGATTCCAACACACATCGAATTTTGGTGCAAACAAGGGCCCACTGTCACTCTCACATTCCAAGTGGGATGGTTGCATTCCAGAAAATTTGTGGAACCTGGCCGTCCCAAATCTAGAGAGAATATTCTCTTTTCTAGAACCAAGTCATCCTTAGCTCTCCAACCAAACACTAGACTTGGTGGGATAGGATGGTTCCATTCCACTCCATCCCACTAACCAAACACACAATTAGTGTTTCTTTATCTCCCTCAACTCTATTAATATCTTTTGGAATATTTAGATTGGATACATAAAAATTATGTGTAGTTATGTTTTGAAAAGTACTTTTATAATAATTTTATTGGGTTTTATAAATAAAAATTAGTGGTCAGAATTGCGTTTTGGGGACCATATTGATATCCAAAATAATATATTTTGTATAGATTAGTTAATGATATCTACAAGAACTCTAGATTCATTCATCTAACCTTGTAGATCATATTTGTTGCAAGGATTTTCTCCTTTGCTAACACGCTGACAAGTTGATATACTCCAGATGTTTGATATGAGTGTAATTAAATAACTAGTAAATATTTCATTGTATTGAATATCATGTATTCGCTATTTTCTGACCAGTAAATATAGTCCTTGGATGATTAGGATTGTATTAATGCAAATGGCCTTGGACAAACCATGAATTATGCTCAAGGTGTTCTATGAGTTCGTAGTTCATATATACATAATTTGTGAAGAAAAAAAATTCGCAGAGGAAGGAGAGCTCTATTTTATTGATGTTTTCATCATGAGGAAAACACATCACAAACCTTTTCTTCAATGTATATCTAGTCATGGGGTGGTAGCTATCGAACATTCGCAAGGTATGTGGCATGCTTCGAGAGATTCATCGCAAAGTCACGATGCACGATATTGGAGTGTGTTCTTGATGTGATACAGAGCATAGATCCTTTGCATGTGAAAAGAAATACATCGGCACGGGCCCTGCGGCGACGACTTCGGTCGCTGGCTGAGCGGCTCACGGTCGACGGCGGTGCAGAGGACAACGCCGACGGGGGCGCGACCGGCACGGGCCGAACGGCGGCAACTTCGGGCCAGGGCCGGGCGGCGGGCACGGACGACGGTGGCGTGCTACAGGCACGCAACATGGCTCTGCGGCAGTGAGCGAATTTTGTACAACGTGTTGCGTGTACAGCCTATATCTCAGACATTGTACGGATTATTGGGATGTGTGCATAATTAGGGAGTTCCATTTACCAAATGGAATACGGTAATGCATTAGTGATTTATACTATCACATCGTATCTAGCATTACTTTGCTGTGTGAACTGTGCTCTTTAATGTGCACTGTGGTGTCAGATGGAAATGGCTGTTTAAGCTGTTCAAATTAATTCAAAGGAAGGACTTACGCCTAAAATGATAAGCTTCGTTGCGTACTTGCGTGTACATCGCCGTTGTAGATGGAAAGGAGAGATGCAAAGACGAAGTCGACGGAGCCCGGGGGCCATGGCAAACACCTCACAATGCCCAATAAATGGGCCTGCAAATGGGTATGTTAGCACATCTCAGTCAATGGGCGAGTTGCTTTGGATGACATTACCTGTCTTCTTGTCAGTAGGAGGAGTGCTACAGATACCAGGGTAGGCAGTGCTGTTCCACGCGGTTTGTAGGCGTGCAGAATGTCTAAGATTTCGATGAACGAGCGAGTAGCGTTAGGATAAAGGAGAAACTGGCAGCCGGAAGTCTATTTTTTTTTATGTTGCGCAATATTCTTTTGAACGTATGAAATATTTTTTTTGAATGTTTGAAATATTTTTTTAACTGTTTGTCGAAGAAAAGTATTTCACTGTATAGAAAAAAAATGTTTCACCAAGTAGAATAAAATATTTCACGCGTAGAAAAAATATTAAAAAAAATTAAACGTCTGATCCCTACCAATTAGGTTAGGATAAGGGTTCAGCCACTCCCAAGTTCGTTTCGATCCGAGCGGTCCGGGAGCGCCATTGGTGGCGGATTTGGTGGAGTGGAGGAAGCAGGAGTAGATGATACAACGTCAATGGTGGTCGCGGGGAAGGCGGAAGCTTGAACAAAAAGGTAAATATATAGCTTATCTGAATAAGCGACAATTGGAACAAAATGCTTCAGTTATTGGTTGTCTAAGTAGGATTTGTAGTCGTATTTGCGAAACTTGTCGTCACGTTTGCCTGTGCTGTAGTACACGTAGGTATTGTATATTCAGATCGTATGATGCAATAAATAGTAGTAGTTATGCTGCCGAAGTGGATTATATGTTGATTATCTTTTCTCTACTATTCTAAAGCAGCACTTGGTGGCAGTGGTCCGTTCTTCCCACGTCATTAATTGTCGCTTAACTGCCCTGCTTAATTACCCTGCTTAATTGCCCTACGCAAGAAACGAAACGTTGCTTTAATTAGCCAGCTTTCACAAGAAACGAAGCGTTAAAGATAGATGTTTGATCTTGTGAAATAATTTTTTTATTTTTAATCTTTAATTTTCGTTATCAATTTTATTTTCCGTAGCAACGCACGGGCATGTAACTAGTTGTTGCTGATGTACAATGAATGTAGGATTCACCGAGGAAAAATACTTGAGGGTAGAGAACCGAGTCCTAGTATGAAAATCGCGCTGCAGCTGGCACTCATGAAGTTTGCCGATAGGAAGACCCCCTTTGTTGTTGATCCATGTGTTGGGACAGACTTTGACAATACAAAAGAGGCCTTTGATTTTTACAACTTGTATTCATGGAGGCCTTTGATTTTTACAACTTGTATTCATGGAGGCCTTTGATTTTTACAACTTGTACGGGTGAGAGACGTGATTTGGGGAAAGGAAAAGTATTGCAGGATGACGATACAAATGTTGTGCAGAAGGGACCCAAAGTGGTCTGCATTATCGTGTGCAGGAAGCTATAAAGATGATTGAAGCTCACTATGTGCAGGACAATTGTAATTTCAAGCTCTATTGGTTATGGTGATTGGTTTTAATTTAATGTTTAATCATTATTTAATGATAAATTTAATCATTATGAGACTAACATGTTCATTGAACTTATTTTTGTTAGTCTCAAATTTGGATGAAAAATGGAAAATACAAGGTATGCACTCGTATTCATTTCATATCCTTTTGCACACTTAAGATTCAAGTTAAAGAATGAACTCTTCTATTCCTTAAACCTCAAAATATGCATTATATTTCCGAAGCCATAGATACATGGATGCACACATTTAAGGGGGGGTTCATACTTTAATTTGATGTTTCAATCGTATTGATCTAATTTGCCTTGCCATATATTAAAGGATCTTGAAACAAAACCTTGAGTATGAATTAACTTTTCTAGTTGTAGTAAACTCATGGTATCTTAGGATAAACTCCAATGCAACCGAAATTGAATATGTGCATATTATTTCCAAGCCAATTATCTATGTATGCACATTTCTAAATGGAGTTTGTTCTATATTTGATGGTCTAAGAATATTGTGTTAATGGTCTAAGAATATTAAACCATTCTATGTATGCACACATTTCTATGGCCCCGTTCGGTAGAGCTCCAGCTCCCGGATTCTCGTCTAGAGGAGCAGGAGCTCTACAGAACGCCTTCAGCTCCCCCATACAAGAAGCAGAATCACCTTGGAGTGATTCTCGTTTTTCCACTGGGAGCAAGAATAAGCCAATAGGTAGCTCCCGTGGAGAATCAGTTTAGAGATTTGTAGTAGTTTGTGTATAATTGTGGTTCTTAATTTCTTGCTCCTGATTCTTCAAGAGATCAGAATCAGGAGGAGTCAGAGCAGAATCAAAAAGGAGCTGGAGCCCTACCGAACAGGCCGTAAGTCAAGGTACAGGATAAGGATGCCATCATGTGTTGATGGGCATCAAGAGGAGAATCTCAAAGAAAAGATGAGCTAGAGAAGGTTCATTATGTGTTGATGAACAAGAAGAGATGACTCGACTTACAAAGAGGAGCTAGAGAATGTTCATTATGTGTTGATGAACAAGAAGAGATAACTCGACTTACAAAGAGGATGATTGAAAATCATAAAAGCTCCAAGTGTCTTGTGCACGGCAAAAAGGTATAACTAGTTAAGACTAAGGATGTTTCCTAGTCTTCTACCGGTCTTAATATTTGGATGGGAGACCGGATTACTAGTTAGGTTGACGTACTATTATTTTAAGAGTGGTTGAGTCTTATAGTTTGGGCTTCATCATGTGTCGATAAACTCAATCCGGTTCACTCTACCTCACTCTCTTATTCGAGTTGGTGTTCCTGCATGAAGCTCATATTTGCATGTGTTGCAAATGTTGAGAGTCGTGCTTGATTATTAATCTGAATTCGTATTCATATTCGACGGATAGTGAGCTACTGAATCCGTATCCATATCTGATAGAATATGTATCTGTTTCCGATCTAATACTATTTAATAAATATTTGAACCGATAAATTCCATATCTGAAAATTATCCGAATCCATAAAAACTATTGAATCCATTTTCATCCCTTCGGACGGAAACTATACTATCGGTTTTCATCCCTACTGCCAACTAGTCAAAACGATGAAAAGTTCACTGTGGAGGTTGGGCTTTATGTCAAGTTCTCTGTCAACTTCACTGTCCAACCATTTGCAAATACAAGAAAATACACTACTAATACAACATGACATAAATGATATTGCAGATAAAACGCACAAATCCCTAAGCATAGCAGACGATCATGATTAGGGTTGTATATCAAATCGGCTGTACATAAACCTTTTCGTATGCGTCATCACTCTTTTTCATTGTTTTGATGAAAAGAAACCCTAATTTGTTAATTAAATTAAACCAGAATGATTAATCTAGGTAATTTAAAAACTAATCTGCTGGATTAAAAGACTGCTCAGGTACGATTCACTTACGTACGGCTTGCAGTTGATATAATTGCTTGATGCCGATCAGAATTCGATGTAGTGTAGATGGATGTAGGCAAACGATCTTGATCGGTTTTGGAAAGCTTTGTGCTGATAACGTATTTTAAAACAATGACGAACGCCGTAGATCAAACTCAATGCACGATCCAATAGCAAGAACAATCACGGGGAGCACACACGATATATGAAGGCAAAAACCCCTCTCTTTATTAAATTGATTCTCTTGTATAATAGGGTAACATGTTTAGGGTTTGCTTGTTTTTACTTTTGGTTCTGGATTCTAATCCCAAAAGCTGAATAAAAAACAAACAGCCCGATTCTAAAATCTAATTCTCACAATCCAGCCCATCCATATACACTAGAATTTATAATCCACTTTATATGTGCTTTTGGATCCTAGCTTTTGGAGAATCAGCTTCTCTATAACCACAATCCAGAATCAGTTTTTAGAGAATCCAAAGCAAAAATATACAAGCCCTTATAGTAGAATCTCATTAGAGTTAACCATATTTGAATAATTAGAATGAAGAGTCTGCTATATATTAACAATATAATGTCTTTCTAAAAACTAAAAGAAAACAATTACTCCATGTCAGCCCTTACATGAATCTTCTACGGGTATCTACAATATATTCACTCACAAGGCCATAATTTAGTTAAATTATTTTTTGAGGGAAAATGGGATGTGATGGACCTTGAACCTTTTGTCCAACACGCTTATGTCTAACACGAATGGACAAAGATGCTTAACATGAACGGATAAACCATTCTCGTCATACAAAACTGACACTTGCATCATTGTATGTAACCCAATAGTACTCTTAGTAGTCATGACGTGGCATTGTAGAAGTGACAGAACTGGAAACCTTTTGATAGGGCTGTATATTTTACACATACAACTCTATAGCCTTGGACAATGATTTGGTAACATCATAAGTTCGATACATATATTTGAAATTTACTAAAATTATAATGCAAATACTTCTAAGCTCTTAAAAAGAAATCATCAAAATCAGAAGTAATTCAATCAGTAAATTTAGTCCATTAATGATGTGCTCTGTATCATTTTTTTAATTTTTTTTTTGTAGGTTCCAGGGCAACCCAGCACCCAAGATCCACCCCTGCACGGTAGCTGGCACCAAGGTTTGAAATTTCGGTTCTAGTTCATATCTCGGAGGCATCTGAAATCCGAAATTTTGGTAAATTTTGAAAATTTTGGATAAACCTCAGACGAAATCCAAAAATAAAATTTCAAAACAGATTTTTTTTTAATCGGGAAATCCAAGATTTTGAGCGAAATCTCGGTGATTTCGCCCAAAATATCCGAAACCTCAGTTAAAATTAAATGAACTAAAAATGGTCGAAAACACATCTAAAAATTTTGAAATTTTTTTTGGATGGCTCTTATGTATTAATAATATTCTCATAAAATTTTTAGATGATGATCAAGCTTGTGAAATTTTAAAAAATGTGTAAGTGGTAATGTCGTGATAAAAGCCTTATGTAAAATCTTTTTTTGAATTTTCAAATGTAGCAAATGAAGTTCAAGTCATTTGGAAAGTTTTCTATGTATTCCTATGTATTATAATGCAACATACAAAATATTTTAACAGAAAAGACTGTAAAGTTAGAAATTTCGACAACATTTTGACTGATTTTCGGATTATGACAGTGACAATTGGCAACAATCAATATATATTGTCATAACAAATGATAGACATGGAATAAAATTAACTCATATGACAATTCAACACATATAGCAAGATGTAAAAGAATAAATACAAAAATAGCTATGAATATGTTTTACAACAAGAGGCATAATTAAAAGGAGTATGAATGTGTAAAGCATGGACAACTACACATTGCCAATTACGAGTAGTAGTATGATGATGGTGAAAACTGGACCTTCGCGTTATCGACAATGATCTCACCATGCATCCTCTGATGTTGTTGCTTGTACTCTTCCCAACTCATGTCCCGTGGTAGCCAGGCGAACTTCCAGTGTTCATAATACGACATCCAGGTCGAAGGATTCTCTTACTAGTATAGGTACCTAATAGGCATGTGTTGTGCGTACGGATCGGCATAGGGATCAGTGCAGTCAAACGATGATGATATGCTCGATCCGTCGTAGGATGAATGTCTGTAACTGTACCCACCCATATCCCCTCCGTAGAGCATCTAGCTGTACCCTAACATAGGGTACCCAGGGAGCTCACTGGGGAAGCCCCAACGGCTGAAAGACAGGCTACTAGACCATGAGTCCATGTCATTCTGGGGTTGTCCTGCCTGTTGCCCACCCCCACCACTCGTCGCGCTACAGGTCTGCCTCTATGAGCCCTTCCTCGGGGTACTTCCCCCGTGTCGCAATCCTATCGGTGAGTGAGGCTGTGAACGGGGTAGAAGGGTGTAGCGGCCGTTGTCACCTCCAGAGTCTATCATCGAGCTGATATCGACGTTTACCTTCTGGGGGTGTCTCTGTGTCATCATCGCTGCCCACATCCGCCATTGTGCTGCGGGCAACAACAATACCGTAGTAGTTCTCCACAATAAATTTACATTATGTGCAAGGTCAATATCGATGGAGGCCTGGCTTGACCGTGTTGATTTGGACCTGCCAAACATTTTACTGATAGTGGATTGGACTGAGGGTCTCGCTGCACCTATCCCAGGACCCGATCCTGGAGTCAAACCTTGGCTTCTAAGGTAATCCTATTCTTTGGAGGCCCTTATGGCCATCTTTAGTTGCTCCTGCTCCGTACGGTAGTCGGTGACCAACGATGCCCAGTTGTCACAAGCCTTCTCCTTACGCAGGCACTCCACCTCTTTCTCCTTCTTCCTTTCCCGACCTCCGCAGAGGTCAGCGAGCATGGCCTGCCTAACCACTTTAGTAACGCTAGGGCAAGCCTTCACCTCATCGAAGCGGTCGGTGAGATGTTCCTTCAAACGGGTAGTGTCTCCCTCCTTCATTACATGGAGATAGTAGTTGCACTTCAACCCTTGCCCGACACGCTCCCCATGCCCCCAGACGGTATCCATCCTGCATACAATATACATACAACAATTAATAACACATGCCACATACATACAATTACTTGAATCATAGCGCATACATATAAGAATTGATAACCCATGCCGCATACACACAATTACTCAAATCATAGGACGTACAAACAAGTATTACACTCACTCGTAGTCCTCATCTCAATTACTTGAATCAACTACTACTACACTCATAGTCCTCATCTCAGTTACTTGAATCAACTACTGCTCTACTAGTCTACTACACTCCCTCAGTCCCTCTCATGGGCATAATCGTCGATTGCATAAGCAGTTAAGCATAAGGTTCACACTTCACAAGTCAAATTTCACAGCTCAAACTTCACAATTACTTCACATAGGATATTAAGTTAATAACATCATCATACTTTCATATGACTGTTGATGACACCATGTGAGTAATTATGCACTGAAAAAAATGATCATTTTCTCTAATTTTCCTAGAAACAGTAAGCATTTTTTTTTGCACTGATTAACGGAATTTTGTGTAAACTCACCGAGATTTCACCTGTGGAGACCAAGATCTCGCCATCAGCAGCCGAGATGTGCCTCAAATATCACCAGCAATGGCTGGACTTGGCCAAATTTGCACAAACTCTGGTGGAGCTAGCAGTGCTGATCCCCGATGAACTCTGGTGTGGGTGAATGAGTGAGTGAACCCGTGAGCAAAATGGAGAAAGCTGCCCTTCTATAGTGGTTACAAAATGAGAAGATATAATTCTCTGTAATCCATCTTAAGCAAGCAAGTACAGTTCGCTAAGTTGGTTACTAGTGCTGGGTTAGGCTTCAAGGAGAGTGGTAAGTTGTGGGTTCGAATCCCATGTCCCGAAAAAAATTCATTTTTCCGCTTTTTCTCACATGTGTTGTTCATATTACTCATTACAATGGGGTTCGAATCCCATGTCCCGAAAAAAATTCATTTTTCCGCTTTTTCTCACATGTGTTGTTCATATTACTCATTACAATGGGGTTCGAATCCCATGTCCCGAAAAAAATTCATTTTTCCGCTTTTTCTCACATGTGTTGTTCATATTACTCATTACAATGCTCTAGAAAAAAAAACTAGTTCAAATACGGTACAAATTCAATGCCATCTGGTCAAAATTATATAAATTTCGGATAAATAACCGGGATTTTGGCGTTTTTGGGCGAAATCTTGCTGAAATTTCTGAGATCACTGTAGCAATTTAATTTTTGTTTCAAATTTTTTTATTAGGCCGGGATTTCAAATTTCGTCCCCGGTCGAAAACCGAAATCTCGCCGGGATTTTGATCCACCGGCACAGACCATTATCATAGCTCCAAAAATGGGCTGCTAGCTGCAACCAAAACAACTCATGCAACCATCAGAAACGCTACTTGATCCACAATACCACCGAGAAAAAGAAAAAAAAACTTTTAATCAGGTCCTTCCTAAATAAACACGGCACTTAACTGTTAAGCGTACATTGGTCTATAGGGAAGGATACCAGGATCTCTCACACATGTTGGGAGTATAATTCCAGTTTTTAACAGGTGCAGATTGTTAGACAACCTCGCTATCGAATAGTCCGGGGTTGCCTAATAGATCTAAACTGGAGAACAGAGAGAGAAGGCGAGAGACACAATATGAGGAGGAACGGGTCTGCTTTATTATTCTGTATGCTTGTGTACAATGGGGTGACCCCCTGCCTCCTATATATAGCGGTTCTGCTTAGAGATAAGGAAGAGTCCATATCGGATACGAATCCGGTTTCCTAACACTCCCCCTTGGACTCTTTACTGCGAGATGCATATGCCTCATTAAAACTCCATAAAAACCCAGTGGGAAAAATAATTGGAGAAAGAGTACATAGCACACGCTTGCTGTGTTGCACGGATTGCCTCATCAAAACCTTATGTAAGAAAACTTCAATGAAAAACTTACTTAAGGAAAAGAGTACAATCCACCCAAACTTCAATGTTAATCTTCAAGATTTACGTTGGGTACTCAAACTTCATGTTTGAGATTTATGTAGGAGTATGTGAAAAATCTCCCCCTGAAATCTGCACTTCTCTAAGCCTCATCATCCCGATTCCTCTAATACATCTTTCAAAGGAAGATGCCGGGAGTGACTTAGTGAATAAATCTGCGAGATTTTCACACGACTTAGTATGCAGTATCTTTATCTCGTTCATCTTATGCATTTCATGAGCATAAAAGAACTTGGGGTTGATATGCTTTGTAAGGTTACTCTTCACATATCCCATTTGTACTTGTGCAACACAAGCTGCATTATCTTCATAGATAATAGTGGGGTTTGTTCCATGTTCAGACCACATGACTTCTGGATGTGGTGAACCATTCTTCGAAGCCATGCACATTCTCGAAAGGCTTCATACAAGGCAATTATTTCTGAGTGGTTTGTCGACGTTGAGACAAGAGTCTGCTTAGATGACTTCCACGAAATTGCTGTTCCACCGCAAAGGAAAACATACCCAGTTTGTGACTTGCCAGTATGCGGGTCTGATAGGTACCCAGCATCGACATAGCCAACTAAATTCAATTCATTGTTTCTTCTGTAAAACAAGCCAAGGTCTTTGCTTCCTTGAAGGTAACGGAAGATGTCCTTCACCCCTTTCCAATGCCTTTTGGTGGGTTCTCGCATCTGCAGCGCTAGCAAATTCACGGCGAACGCATTGTCCGGCCTAGTGCTATTCGCAAGGTACATGAGCGCTCCAATTGCACTCATGTATGGGAATTCCGCTCCCAGGACTTCCTCCCCCTCTTCTTTAGGCACACGGGTCTAGGTCTGCTTGGAGTGACCTTCCGACCATTGGGGTCTTTGCGGGGTATGCCTTTTCAAAGCCAAATCTCTCCAACACTTTCTGCGTGTAGGATGCTTGGTGTACCAAGATTCCGCCTTGGACATGTTCAAGCTGCAAGCTTAAACAGAACTTGGTTTTACCCAAGTCTTTCATTTCAAACTCAGATTTCAAGTATGTGCATGCTTCTTCAATTTCCTTATCCGTCCCAATGATGTTCAAGTCATCTACATAGACGGAGATTATACAAAATCCATTCGTGGATCGTTGTATAAATACACATGGACAATCTTCGCTGTTCGTGTAGCCTTTCTTGCAGAGAAAGTCACTCAAACGATTGTACCACATTCTTCCTGACTGTTTTAGCCCATACAGTGATTTCTCCAATTTCACACTGTATAGGTTTCTGTTTGCTCTGTCTTGGTTCGGGATAGGGATACCTTCCGGTACTTTCATATAAATCATCGAATCCAAGTTTCCATACAAATATCTTTGTGACAACATCCATTAGCTTCATTTTCAACTTCAAGTTGACTGCCATTGAGATCAAGTATCTAAAGGTAATTTCACCCATGACCGGAGAATAGGTTTCTTCATAATCAACCCTAGGACGTTGAGTGAAACCTTGAACAACAAGCCTTGCAATGGTTGTTGCTCTTTTCATAGATTCTCCTATTATTACAAAATTTATGGCCATTTCGTCATGGTGTGCTTCATGCACTTCTACTTGCTCTTCATTGCTATTTCCCATTCCAGGAGCAAGTTCCTTTAGTTTTTCTCCGCCAATGTGTGCGCACACATTATTTCCTGGCTTCTTCCAATTGAAGATTCAAATCTGGAATTGCCTTTTCCACAGGCTTCTTTCAGTGCAGTCTCAACTGGCTCCCCTTCTTGCTTTGGGGCATTTTTGTGATTGGCTATGATAAGTCCTCTTGCCCATTTTTCCCAGACGTCTCCGGTACTTTGGGTTTGAGAAGCCGATTTCTGTTCTTTTTCTTTGAGGCCTCTGAACAGGATGAGGGATACCTTCTGCTTTCTTTGGTATTTCCACCCTCTCTGGTGCATTTCTTGTTGGTACATGCGACTTAACCACGCTCTTCAGATCACAAAAATGATCAGGCAGTTCATTTGCTAAATTCTGCAAATCGATTGTCTTCTTGACTTCATGATTTGCTTCATTAGTGCGAGGGTCATGCACGGGGATTCCAATGGAATGCCATATGATTTCCCGGCATTTTTCATCCAATGGTTCATTTCCTCCCCCTAATGACGGGAAAACGATCCTCGTCAAAGATGCAATCAGCGAATCGGGCTGTATTCAAATCCCCAGTCATGGGTTCCAAATACCTGGTTATGGATGCACTTTCATAACCAATGTATATCCCAGACTTGCAGAGAGGACCCTTTCAGTTTGCTGTGGGGGTGGTATAGGTACATATACCATACATTCAATTCTTCAGGTTGACCCAATGCACTAGTTTGCATGGTTGAATGGATATTGTAGGCCGATTGTCTATAATTGATGAGTACTGCTGCATACAGATGCGTGCCCCAACAATTGTTGGGCAAGTTACAACTTCTGCAAGAGTGGTCCGGCAATAAACTTATTCCTCTTTATTAGTGCTTGACTATTCCATTTTGCGTATGGAATCGTGGATGTGCGATCTGAGTGCTCAACGATTATTCGATTCTTTGTGCAATAATCATCAAATGCCTTGGAAGTAAATTCGTTGGCATTGTCCATTCGAATGGACTTCAGCGATGATCGGAAAAGCATTCTTAATTCGATGATCTGCGAGATCAACTTTGCGAATGCATGATTCCTTGTTGACAAAGAAACATGTATGCGACCATTTCGAGGAAGCATCAATGAGCACCATGAAGTACCGAAACGGCCCCGACAGGGGCTGAATTGGGCCGCAAATATCCCCTTGGATGCATTCCAGGAATGCAGAGATTTCATGTTGCACTTTCATAACAGAGGTTCAAGTTATTAACTTTCCGGTGGCACATGCTTGGCACACAAAATCTTTATGATTCGGAAATTTTTTAACATTAATGTCATGACCTTGTGAGTTGTTAACTATATTTCTCCTCATTCTAAGACCAGGCTGACCTAATCTACAATGCCATAAAGAAAATAATTCAGAACTTCTAAATACAGTCTTCAAAGAAGTATACACTTTGCGTGTGCATTGATTATCGTGTAGTACAACCTGATTCATATGAGGGATATTCTTCTTAATACCATCTTTCCATATTCCGCGTGCTTCACAATGCACAAGTGTTCTTTGCCATTTTCTTCATTTGGTTTCTACGTGAAACCCATTGGCGCGGATATCTTTGAAACTTAAGAGAGTGCGTGTTGATTCAGGGTACAAGGATGTTTCATCAATTACCAAAGTTGTACCCATTGGCAATATAATTGTGGCTCTTCCTGAGCCTATTATATGCGTATCGCCTCCTGCGATTTTCATAATCCTTCCAGCGTTCTTCGTGATCGTTTGGAAGTATTTCGACTCTCTTAATATGGTTTTTGTTGTGCCACTATCAACAATGCATATCTCCTCTATTTGGGCGCTACACAATTTTTTAATGAAAAGAAATATAATTCTAATCATACAGTGGCAAAGTAATTCAAATATTGCTTGCAAATATAGAATACTGGAACAAAGAATAAATTGCAATTCTATTCATGAGAAAAAAAAATGTATGCTCTTCGAGAGCTTACAATTCATTATTCAAAATTCATTAACAACCACTGCTCAGCTTCGCAAACTTGAGGCGAACCCAATCTTCTTTGTGCTTGGAGCAAGATGGTGGACTTGAGCTTTTCGCTATACGAAGTGCGGTTAAGTAACTCAAGATGTACTCACCTCGACCATGTATTCATTCTTCACGATGGTGAAAAGTGATACAGGGAGTACAAAACTTGATCGTTTTGCTCGGCAGTAGGTTACTTGTCCTTCGAGGACCCTAAACCGATGGCAATTCAGAGCTTCTTGCTCATAAGCACGATCTTCACATTTGATGCCCATGTGAGATAGTTCTGACCATTCGGGCGATTCTTCAAAACTCACATACGACAATGCCAGGTATTTACATATTCATTAGATTACTTCGTGTAATCTAATAGAGAGTGGTTGCAAAGATTCATAAATGCATAAATCAAATTCTCATGAATATCCAGTAAACTAAAAGAAAGCAATAATTTCAAGATTCATAAATACATGATTCATAAGTACGGGATTCATAGATACAAGATAAATGCAAGATTCAGATTCATAAATATTCAGAATAAACAATAATTGCACAATTCATAAATTCATAAATGCGGAAATAAATTCTCAGAAATTTCCGAATTTTTCTTAGTATTTGGCAATTTTCTGTTAATTATACAGCAATTTTCCAACATCACTTGATAACAGAAAATAAATTGCAACATGAATTAAACATGGCATGAGTCTAATTATAACTTATATAATTCTCGTTGGTCGGAGCAAAGCAGTAATGAATATCTCTCAATTTGACTCTTGGCCAGTCAACTCGCCTCTAGGGCTCACATGAGGGAGGGAGCACTTCCCGTTTCCGGGTGCCAATTAAAGAACCAAGCCTCATGTGTGTTTTCCTAGACACCAATTGTCTCATATCTGTTTATTCATTACCAAAATCAAATCCCAACCACTCAGTTTCTCATAAAATGCCGTATGAGAAAATCTGGAATTTTCCTAGCACTTTCCATAATTTCTGCTAATTTCCAAGCAATTTTGAAATTCTATTCAATGAAAATTGAATTTCAGCAAATATCAACATGACATAATTTATAAATTCATAAATTCGGAAAATAAATTCTCAGGAATTTCCGATATTCTAAACAGGGCAATTATTGCAAAATTCATGCGAAAATTCATAAATACAGAAAATAAGGCTAAGGAAAATTAAAAGCAGATCCATGCAATTTTCTGGAATTTTCTAGCTATTCTCCATATTTTCTGGCAATTTTCAGGAATTTTCTGACTATTTTTTTTTTCAATTTTCCGAATTTTCTGTTCAATACTCAGAAAATGGATAAAAAGAATAGGGGGGGCAAGAAGGGAATTTCCCCTTGCCCGTGCGCCATCCGGCTTCATTAACCGGATTCAAGTCCGGTGAAATCGGGCCCGCATGGGACTTCGTGTCCAACACAGCTTTCAATAGAAAGTAGGAAAAAAAAAATTGGCCGAGTGCTCCTTATCTGGTCAAAGTGAGAAACCTGCTGGCTCAGGACTTCAAGCCCATGGATTTGGACTTCACGTCCATCCTGTATTCTCAAGAAGAGTTTGGACTTCATGTCCTACATCCCCATGTCAATTTGATTTGTCCCTGGCTTCATGCGAATGGACAATTTGCTTTGTCCCACTGCTTCATGCCGATCGGGTGAAGGGAGGGCCAGCGACCTTGCGGATCGAGCAGGCCGTGTGCGGCCCGTCGGCGCTCGCATGGCTTCAAGACGGCAGCGGCCAGTGACTGCGGCCGCCGGCGTTCATCAGGAGCAGCGGCGGCGCTGGCAGCGAGCGGCCAGCGGCAGAGCTTGACGCGGAGCTGCAGCGGTCCGTCCCTGGCCCGGTAGCGGCCCCGGTGCGGCAAGCCTGCGAGGCTTGGCGCGGTAGTAGTTGCGGCCAGTAGCGGTCGCATCGCCGCATGCGCGCGTTAGCGTCGGCTTCGCGACAGACGACCGGTGTGGTGGCAACCTCGACAGCGCCGCAGCGTCGCGCGGCGACGATGGAGTCGGTGGCGGCGAAGAGGCCATGCGGCGTGGGGAGCCAGGACGAATGCAGCGACGCCGAACCTGGCGGTGCGCCAGGCGCTGGCCGATCTTCAAGCCGGTGGTCGGGGAGGCGCGGTCGGCCGGTTCGGCGCCGGCTCGCGAAGCAAGGCGTCGGCGAGGCGCAGTGCAACCGAGTGGCGTCCGGGACTCCAGGCATCGGCGGGTTTCAAGGTGGCTCCATGGGAGCGCGGCGACTTGATGCATGGATTCATGTCGGCAGCATTGCAGGGAGTGCTCGGCTTCATGCCGAAGCAAACGGCGGCGGACTGCGGCTTCGGTGTGGCAGCCGGCAGCAACCAAGGAGGCTGGGGCGCTGCTTCGCACGGCGGGCGTGCGTGGCTTCATGCCGATGCGATGGTGCTTCGCGTGCTCTGACCAAAGGATACAGCTGGCAGCGCGTCGCGCTTAGTGGCGGCAGCCTTAGTGGTGTTCCGTGGCCGAGCGATGCAGCCTTCATGGCCAGAACGCTCGATCTTAATGGCTTCGTGCCAAGTTGTATCTTTATGTACTTTAGATGCAATTATCTGTACTATACGATGGCTTCGTGCCGATCTGTAGTGTCGATTCAATTCGTAGCTTCGTGCTACTAGAATAGATGCAAATCTGATTCAACGGCGATTAGATCAATCCTCGTATTCTCACCTTTTCTCACTTTTTCAATCTGCTTCCGGAAGACTATCGCGTAGGATAGAGCCGCGTAGGACTTTTATTTCGGCAATCCGAGTGGATGCCGGCTTGATGGCGAGTTGATTGCAGATCGGATCGGGCGATCAATCACCGGTAGTAGACGTTCGTCGTCGTCGATGATCCTTCGCTTCTTGTCTTTTCTCACCTTTCAATCTTTCTCCGTAAGAGCTTCGTGCTGATAACGTGTTAGACAACCTCGCTATCGAATAGTCCGGGGTTGCCTAATAGATCTAAACTGGAGAACAGAGAGAGAAGGCGAGAGACACAATATGAGGAGGAACGGGTCTGCTTTATTATTCTGTATGCTTGTGTACAATGGGGTGACCCCCTGCCTCCTATATATAGCGGTTCTGCTTAGAGATAAGGAAGAGTCCATATCGGATACGAATCCGGTTTCCTAACACAGATGAAGCTGCAATGGCCGGTGACACCAACGTCCAAACGGAAAGAGATGAACTGGAAGACATGCAGGATGATCACGACCAAACCAAGAGAGCCAACCTCTGTGATCGTCGTCCTTGGGCCCTTCAACCAGGCTACTATCTCATGCATTGTAATGGTGATTTTTTATGTAATGGAGCTCTTATCGCCTCATCTGTTATTGCAGGTATATATTGTGACGACACAAGTGGCCCAGAGGCTCAACAAAAGGCCTCAACTTGCTGCCAGATTCATGATGCAACTCCGCAAGGCTTCAAGAGAAAATTAATTTCTGGTTAGAACTTTTTTTTCGCACAACACGGCCCTGTTCACTGTTAGGCTACACCAGTAAATGTACATTCTTCTTTAGGGAAGATCAGGATATCACACCAAAAAAATGCTTTTCATCAAGTGCAGAGGAAGCTGAAATAAATTTCTCACTGCACTCTTTGTTAATGGTATATAGATCATTCGTAGTAAAATTTTACACTTTCAAGTACAGATATGCTAAGTCACAAAAATACATATATTGAAACGTAAAAAAGGCACCCCTCCAAAAAATATAAAAGCAGTAGTGTAAACCTTGTCTTCTTCCTCATACAGAAGACATCACACAGAAGACACCACAGGAAGTAATCTATTCTGTCATTCAGGGTCACGGGAATGCCAGAACGTGGGAATTTTACAGTGACAACAGTCAGCAGGAGCTTGATCCAAACTTGATCTCCTTTGAACTATTGGATCCATGGAAGGTGCCCGGTATAAGGCACTGGACCACAGTATGAGAATAGACCCTTCAGCTCAGGACAACCATCAGGGTATGGAATGGTACGGTGAAACGGGTCCCTCTTGAGCCTCTTTACATGAAGAGAACCTAGGCATCCATATGGATCTTCCTGGAACTGAGATCTAACAGATGCTTCACCTTTCACAGCAGCCTCCCTTGCTGTGGGTGTAGCTGGGGTGCCTGAGAAGAAGAATCTCCCTTCTGGGAATCCGAGGGCAGATCTGTGCAATTGTGCAAACCTTTCCTCCTTGAAATCATAGCTTACGACCTAAGCAACAAAAATGTTCAGATGTGCAGATCAGTGAATGACATCTATGAGAACTCCAAGAGTTTTGAATTATAAGTCCAGCTAAAAGAATTACCAATTACATACTGATAACTAATAGGTGATATAAGATTTTCAGTAGAAAGTCTTGACAAGAGGAAAAATCTTACAGTTATGTTTTGTGGGTATCTTCCAGTGAGTTCTCTGAAACGGCAAACACTAAATAGGAGGTTTTCAAAACTATCTCGTGCATGCTCTTCAGTGAGTGCCCGGCTCCGTACACTCTCATCATTTCCTATGCAAGTACATGCAAACTGTGAGTAGTTTACTGAGGATAGTTGTCAGGTCATTCAATGAACCTGGAAAAAACAAGCAAGATCAACTTGCCGCTAAGGGTACTCCCAGTGTATTGTTTCTAAAGCTGTTTCTAGGAGGTGAGAGAACACATTAAATAGATGTTTAGACACAACTTGTATCTACAAGGCCAACAAGATTATTTATTGTTGCATGTGAGAAAAGATCAATTGTAATCCATTTTTATATGTGGCTAGCACCTTGGTCCTCTCAAATGGCACAAATGATATAGCTTCCTTATCTTGCCTCATTAACTACCCCTCCACATAACTCTATGTCCTATGTGGCTCATCCTTAGAAATGGCTGACTAGGAGCACTGGGAGTGCCCTAATACTACACTAAAAAGAGGGACTAAATACTATCAATTTCAGGAAGTACTAACTTCTATGTGCCTATATTCTGACTATCAATGTTCCAGAGATGGATTTACGCATTGAGTCTGATTTTCAACATAATCACGAAATTATCTTTTAGGAATTGCTCGATGGCCTACAGAAAATTTCAAACAAATAGCTAAACATGAGGCTTTCTAGGATCATTTTCCACTCCTACAACAGTCCTGATTCCTAAATCATTATCATAGTCCAACAAATAGGTAAGGCCCTGATACAAGCATGCTTCTTGTTTTGCATTTGATCAGAGCAACTGAGTGTTCAGTAGTTACAACTAAGAAGTAATTGTACATCTTGGCCTTGCAGTTTGAAGTTCAGGATGCATATGATTAGAGCAAACAACAAGAATCACTGGAAACACAATTTCAAACTCCATTGTGCCAACAATATCACTAGATCACATAAACTGGTAAAAGAAGTTTGTTCAAGTAGCCTGAAACTCACCAAACCAGCCTTTCGATTGTGCTATAGCCCAGTAACTCTGTGCCTCACTCCTCGGTCCTGCATCTTTCCTCGTCTCCCCTCCACTAAACAGCAGGAGCGCTCCCTCATCCTTCGCCGCAATCCCCACCCCCTCCTTGATATGCACCAAGAAGGTGGCCGCCTGACCGGGTTGCTTCTGATACGGCTCCAGGAACCATGAATCCTCGTGGTCAATCTTCCCGCAGCCATCGCTCGTGTATATCGAATGCCCAGCTACCATGACAAGGTTGCGGAGGTTCGGAAACGGATACGTCCCCACCTCATTCGACCACGCATTGCCACTCATCATTCTAAACCGGGTTTCATACACGGATAGTATGATCAGAACGCTCAGCCCAAAAGACAGCAAGATGAGGGCAACCGCGACGGGGTGCGCCTCGTAGAAGTATCGGATCTTCATCAAGGCCGAGTTCAGGAGGCCAGGGGCGTCAAGGTGCGAGTTCTTGGGTTTGCGGCCCTTGCGGGGGGTCCCGGACTCAAGGTCAAAATCTCCTCTAAGGTAGCGGAAGGGCTTGGGGCTCCCGGGACCAAATCCCTGGCTGCTCATTGCGCTCTCAGGCGGAGGCGGACCCAACGTGGGGCATGGGAATTCGGCTGAATCCCCAAAAATTTTGGAAAATAAACCGCTATTAGCACTCCACCACGCAACAAACTGCATGGATTGGAGCATCCATCCCAGAACAAAAGATTTGGATGAGATTGTTCACAGCAAAGAAAAGATCCCCCACGAGGATGTTGACGGGGAACAACCCGCTGGAGCTCACCGCGCCGGCCGCCGGAGAAGGGGGAGGGATCCCACACGAGGATGTTGTGGGGGGATCTCCGGCTGGGGCTCACCGCGCCGGCCGCCGGAAAGGGGGAAGGGAGCAGATCTGGGGAACGGTGGAGAGGAGAAGTGGCGGGGATCGTCTCGGTCGCTTGTGGTCTCGTCCGTGCTCTACCTTTTGGGACGAATGACGGAGGGGCTGTCGATTCTAGAGTATAGACGACATTTTAAATTTTATTTTGGTATATATATTGAAGTTGACCAAAATCTGAAATTTTGATAAGGTTTTAGAATTTCAAATAAAATTTGGACGAAATCTAAAAACCAAATTTAAAATTCGGTCATTTTTCAACCGGAAAATACGATATTTCGGCTGAAATCACCGTGATTTCAGCTGAACTTACCAAGTTTCGTTCAAATTGAAACGACAAAAAAATATCAAAAAAATTTTGAAATTTTTTGTGGCTGATCTTGACCTCCAATTTCAATCAAATCCGGTCAACAAAAATCAAAATCCAATTAAAAAAAGTCCGAGATTTCGGCTGAAATCACCGAGCCCTCGCCGAGATTTGAATAGTTACTATAACATTTTGAATTCTTTTTTAAAAAAATTTGTCCGTTCAAGATTTAGGATCTCAGAGAGATCCGAAATCTGAAATCTCGGCTGAAATTTTCAAAATCTTACGGAAATAGTAGACTCTAGACTGAGCGTGGGGCGGTGAATCTTCTGACACCGTTATTGAAACCAGCCAGGATCGATCATTGACCCGCTCAACCTTCTGGTTCATGTTTCGTTGGTCCAATTGGCGGTTAGTTACGTCCCATGTGCCACATTAGTTTCTCATAGAATATGTTAGACAATATCGCTATCAAATAGTCCGGAGTTGCTTAATAGATATAAACTAGATAACAGAGAGAGAGAGAGAATATGAGGAGGAACTGTTTTGTTTTATTATTCTGATTGCACATGTGTACAATGGGGTGACCCCATGCCTCCTATTTATAACTTACTGCTAGGGTTTCGGGAGAGTCCACATGGGTCACATGGGCCGAGTTTCCTAACACTCCCCCTTGACTCTTCACCGCGAGATGCATATGCCTCATCAAAACTCCAGAAAAATCCAGTGGGAAAAATACTTGGAGAAAAAGTACATAGCATACGCTTGCTGTGTTGCACGGATTGCCTCATCAAAAACCTTATGTAAGAAAACTTCAATGAAAAATTTATTAAGAAAAAGAGTACAATCCACCCAAACTTCAATGTTAATCTTCTAGATTCACGTTGGGTGCTCAAACTTTATGTTCGAGATTTAGCTAGGAGTGTGTGAAAATTCTCCCCTTGAAATCTGCACTTCTCTGAGCCTCATCATCCCGATTCCTCTAACGCATCTTTCAAAGGAAGATGCCGGGAGTGACTTAATGAATAAATCTACGAGATTTTCACACGACCTAGTATGCAGTATCTTGACCTCGTTCATCTTATGTATTTCATGAGCATAAAAGAACTTGGGGTTGATATGCTTTGTGAGGTTACTTTTCACATATCCCATTTGCACTTGAGCAACACAAGCTGCATTATCTTTATAGATAATAGTGGGGGTTTGTTCCATGTTCAGACCACATGACTTCTGGATGTGGTGAACCATTCTTCGAAGCCATGAACATTCTCGAGAGGCTTCATACAATGCAATTATTTCTGAGTGGTTTGTCGACGTCGAGACAAGAGTCTGCTTAGACGACTTCCAAGAAATTGATGTTCCACCACAAAGGAAAACATACCCGGTTTGTGACTTGCCAGTATGCGGGTCCGATAGGTCTCCGGCATCGTCATAGCCAACCAAATTCAATTCATTATTTCTTCTATAGAACAAGCCGAGATCTATGCTTCCTTGGAGGTAACGGAAGATGTTCTTCACCCCTTTCCAATGCCTTTTGGTAGGGTCTGCACTGTACTGCGCTAGCAAATTCACGGCGAACGCAATGTCCGACCTAGTGCGATTCGCAAGGTACATGAGCGCTCCAATTGCACTCAAATACGGGAATTCCGCTCCCAGGACTTCCTCCCCCTCCTCTAGGCCTGTATGGGTCTAGGTCTGCTTGGAGTGACCTTCCGACCATTGGGGTCTTTGCGGGGTATGCCTTTTCTAAATCAAATCTCTCCAACACTTTCTGCGTGTAGGAAGATTGGTGTACCAAGATTCCGCCTTGGACATGTTCAAGCTGCAAGCCTAAACAGAACTTGGTTTTACCCAAGTCTTTCATTTCAAACTCAGACTTCAAGTATGAGCATGCTTCTTCAATTTTTTCATCCGTCCCAATGATGTTCAAGTCATCTACATAGACGGAGATTATACAATATCCATTCGGGGATCGTTGTATAAATACACATGGACAATCTTCGTTGTTCGTGTAGCCTTTCTTGTAAAGAAAGTCACTCAAGCGATTGTACCACATTCTTCCTGACTGCTTCAGCCCATACAGTGATTTCTCTAATTTCACACTGTATAGGTTTCTATTTGCCCTATCTTGGTTCGGGATAGGAATACCTTCCGGTAATTTCATGTATATCTCCGAATCCAAGTTTCCATACAAATATACTGTGACAACATCTATTAGATTCATTCTCAACTTCAAGTTGACTGCCATTGAGATCAAATATCTAAAGGTAATTCCTCCCATGACCGGAGAATAGGTTTTTTCATAATCAACCATAGGACGTTGAGTGAAACCTTGAGCGACAAACCTTGCCTTGTACCTTACAACTTAATTGTTTTCATTCCTCTTCCGAACAAAAACACATTTGTGACCTACATGGTTTATATGGGGAGGTGTACGGCACACATGCCCAAACACCTCTGTTTTGTTCAGACAGACTAACTCTGCGGTGATTGCCTTCTTCCAATCTTTCCAATCGAGCATTTTCTTGCACTCTGCGAGAGATGCAGGCTCGAGATCATGATCAATGATCGTGGCAATCTTCTTTGCAAAGTATGCATCGACATTGGCTGTTGCTCTATTCATCGATTCTCCTGTTATTACAAAGTTTATGGCCATTTCATAATAGGGTGCTTCATGCACTTCTACTTGCTCTTCTCTACTATTTCCCATTGCAGGAGCAAGTTTCTTTAGTTTTTATCTGTCAATATGTGCACACACATTATTTCCAGCGGCTTCTTTCAATGAAAAGTTCAGATCTGGAATTGCCTTTTCCACAGGCTTCTTTCCAGTGCCAGGTCTCAACTGGCTCCCCTTCTTGATTTGGGGCACTTTTGTGATTGGCTGTAGTAAGTCCTCTTGCCCAGTTTTTCCCAGACGTCTTCAGGTACTTTGGGTTTGAGAATCCAGATTTTCTGTTCTTTTTCTTTGAGGCCTCTGAACAGGATGAGAGATACCTTCTGCTTTCTTTTGTATTTCAACCCTCTCTGGTGCATTTCTTGCTGGTACATACGACTTAACCACGCTCTTCAGATCACAAAAATGATCAAGCGGTTCATTTGCTAGATTCTGCAAATTAATTATCTTCTGGACTTCTTGATCTGTTTCATTAGTGCGAGGGTCATGCGTGGGGATCCCAGTGGAATGCCATATTATTTTCCGGTATTTTTCGTCCAATGGTTAATTCTCTCTCCCTAATGACGGGAAACGGTCCTCGTCAAAGATGCAATCAGTGAATCGGGTTGTATGCAAGTCTCCAGTCATGGGTTCCAAATACCTGATTATGGATGCACTCTCATAACCAACGTATATCCCAGACTTGCGGAGAGGTCCCATTGCAGTCCGTTGTGGGGGTGGTATAGGTACATATACCAAACAACCAAATTTTCTAAGATGGAAAATCTTCGAGATGACCCTTTGAACTAGCTACATAGGTGAATGGATGTTGTAGGCCAATGGTCTATAATTGATGAGTGCCGCTGTGTGCAGCACTGAGTGTCCCCAACAAGTGTTGGGCAAGTTACAACTCTGCAAGGGCGGTCGGGCTATGAACTTATTTCTCTTTATTAGTGCTTTAGCTAGTCCATTTTGCGTATGGACGTGCGGTACAGAGTGCTCAACAGTTATTCCAGTTGCTGTGCAATAATCATCAAATGCCTTGGAAGTGAATTCACTGGCATTGTCCATTCGAATGGACTTCACGCGATGATCAGGAAAAACATTCTTAATTCTGATGATCTGCGAGATCAGCTTTGCGAATGCATGATTCCTTGTTGACAGCAAACATACATGCGGCCATTTCGAGGAAGCATCAATGAGAACCATGAAGTACCGAAACGGCCCCAACAAGTGCTGAATCGGGCCGCAAATACCCCCCTGAATGCGTTCTAGAAATGCTGGGATTTTACTTTGCACTTTCATAACAAAGGGTTTAGTTATTAATTTTTCGGTGGCACATGCATGGCACACAAAATCTTCATGATTCGAAATTTTTTAACATTAATACCATGACCTTGTGAGTTGTTAACTATATTTCTCATCATTCTAAGACCAGGATGGCCTAATCTACAATGACATAAAGAAAATAATTCAGAGCTTCTAAAGACGATATTCAAAGAAGTATATACTGCGGGTGCAGAGATTCTCGTGTAGTACAACCCAGATCCATATGAGGGACATTTTTCTAATACTATTTTTCCATATTCCGCGTGCTTCACAATGCACAAATGCTCTTGTCATTTTCTTCATTTGTTTCTACGTGAAACCCATTGGCGCGGATGTCTTTAAAACTTAAGATAGTGCGTGTTGATTCAGGGTACAAAAGGGTTTCTTCAATTACCAAAATTGTACCCATTGGCAATATAATTGTGGCTCTTCCAGAGCCTATTATATATGAGTCGCTTTCTGCGATCGTAGTAATCCTTCCAACGTTCTTCGTGATTGTCTGGAAGTATGTCGACACTCTTAAGATGGTATTTGTTGTGCCACTATTAACAATGCATATCTCCTCCATATGGGCGCTACACAATTTCTAGATGAAAAGAAATATAATTCTAATCAGACAGTGGCAAAGTAATTCAAACATTGCTTGCAAATATAGAATACTGGAATAAATAATAAATTGCAATCCTATTCATGAGAAAATGTATGCTCTTCTAGAGCTTACAATTCATTATTCAAAATTAACTAACAACCACTATTCTGTAGTCTGCAAACTTCAGGCGAACCCAATGTTACTGTGCTTGGAGCAAGATGGTGGATTTGAGCTTCTCGAATCGCTTCTGAAGCACAGTCTATAACTCAAGTGCACTCACATTAGCCATATATTCATTCTTCCGAGTGGCTGAAAAGGTGATGTCTGAGAAAAAGGGCAAAATTTGATTGTTTTGCACTACAGTAGGTTGTGCGTCCTTTGAGGACCCTAAGCCGATGGCAGCTTAGAGCTTCTTGCTCGCAAGCATGATCTTCAAATCTGATGCCCATGTGAGATAGTTCTGACCATTCGAGGTCAGTTCTTAAAACTCATTAGATTACTTCGTGTAATCTAATAGAGAGTGGTTGCAAGATTCATAAATGCGTAATTAAATTTTCATGAATTTTCAGCAAACTAAAAGAAAGCAATAACTGCAAGATTCATAATACAAGATTCACAAATACAAAGATTCATAACTACAAGATTCATAAATGTAATATTCATAAATATTCATAAAGATTCATAAATATAACTTCGTGCATGTATGTGATCGACTTCGTGCCATCGGTTTCATGCATGCGATTGGATTCATGCACACGATCGACTTCGTGCGATTGGTTTCATGTGCGTGATCGGCTTTATGCATGCGATCGGATTCATGTGCATGATCAACTTCGTGCGATCTGTTTCATGTGCGGCATCCTTCCTGGCGCGGCGGTGGCTGCTTCGTGCGGCGTGGTTCATGTGTATATTAGAGAAAAAAAAGGAAGAACTCAAATACACGTGAAGCAATATTTCATAAAATATTCGTAAAAGTAGTAAAAGAAAGAAAGAGCATGGCTTCGTGCGCGCGGGTGCCGCTTCATGCGGCGACGCGGCTTCGTGCCCGTGTTTGTCGCTTCATGCGATGGCGCGGCTTCGTGCGCGCGTGTGCCGTTTTGTGCGTATGCGCCCCGCGGGCGGGCCGGCCGGATCCCTCCCCGGCGACTGCGTGCCGTGCACCAGCGCCGCGTCGTGTCGGACCGGCGGCTTTGTGCCGCACTGCGCTGCATCGCGTCGGGCCTGTTGGTTACGTGCCGCGCACCGGAGTGGAGGCCGGCCGGCTGCATGCCGTGCGCCAGCATAGAGGAGAACCAACCGATTAGCATAGATGCGTAGTATATTTTCCAAACGCAACCATGCATGCACTTCCTGATCAAACACGTACTAACATCCAAATACAACGGATGAACCTGCATGGCTTGCAGTGTGCACCCGCATGACCGTGGGCCCACACGACCGCGCCGCAGGCAATGCAAAATTGGGTTGTGCTTGAGTTCAGTCTTCAAGGCTTGCCTATTTTGCTTGGGTCCAAGAGCACATACACACACTTACCAAAGCACTATGTTGAAGAAGCATATTTGTGCATTGCAAGCCGTCGTTGCATGCAGCAATGTGCTTCTCTTCCATGTGTGCATGCAAAGCAAGCTAGTGCATTGCAAGCCGCCAAGGCACATACATGCAAAGCAAGCTAGTGCATTGTAAGCCCTGCATGCAACGTGCTTCTCTGCACTGCTTGCCACGCCAACCGACCGGTCGGTAGCTGCCGCGTGAGGGGATGCCGGCGATGGCTTCGTGCCGTGCCGAGCGGCTGGCGTCTTCGTGCCGCACCGCGGGCATCTTCACCTAGGAACTTCAAAGATCACAGATTAATATTATTTCCTACCTCTTCTCACCTTTCAATCTATTCGCCGATAGAGCTTCGTGCTGATAACATGTTGGACAACCTCGCTATCAAATAGTCTGGGGTTGCCTAATAGATCTAAACTGGAGAACAGAGAGAGAGGGAGAGGGAGAGAGACACAATATGAGGAGGAACTGCTCTGTTTTATTATTCTGATTGCACACGTGTACAATGAGGTGACCCCCTGCCTCCTATTTATAACTTACTGCTAGAGTTTTGGGAGGGTCCACATGGGCCACATGGGCCGAGTTTCCTAATAGAATAAATGGCTAGTTTCTCATGGAACATGCCCACAAGCTTGCTCGTTTGGTCAGCTGAGGCAGCACAGAGATATCAAAGATCAAGTTCCTGGATGCGAGTCCCCTCCTCACAATTTTTCTTGAAATCTTCGGTTCAAAGCGGCTCAACTGCACAGACGATCCAACAATAAAATCAGACTAAATTGAGCTTTAGTTCTGATCTTTCTGTCGGTCCGGACGTTTTTAATAACTATGAATCTCGAACGAGAAGGCACAAGAAAGATAGGAATATCTCATACAAAAAATAGATTCCAAGTTAAATCAGATAATGGTTCACCAACCATTTGAAAAACCAGTCCAATTTTTTGACGTAAAAAATCATTGCCAAGAGCTCAATATTCACCGATTTCTCTGTGAAAATCAACAAGGGGAAGCGATTATCGACAGGGCTGCCGCACGCAATGATTTCCCTCAAAACCTGAGCGATTTTTGGTAAGAGAAGTCGATTTTTGATTTGTTGTCACTACTATGCTCTGAATATTGTGATTATTATTTTTATTGTTGATTTGGTTGAATGATTGCAGCTCTACACAATATATCGGCATATTTAGGGTTAGGGTTAGTGTGATTGAGCCTTAGGGTTAGGGTTAGTAGTGTTGATGGTTAGGGTTAGTGCGATTCATGAAGGTATTATGGATTTCAATTAAGCAATAGTTATATATATGTGCTTGATGTGGCGGCTATGACTACGTCATCCCGGATGCTCGTGCACAACCTCTCACCCGCTGGTTCTATGAGTGGCAAGACCCTAACTTTTACTCCATGTTGTACCAACAATGGAAAACAACTAGCCCATGGACGGAGCAAAACTAGCACGAATACAAGGCGGAGTTACTAGCTACACGAGGATTGCTAATGATGTCCATTGAGGAGTATAATATGGTCAATCAAGTGTACACTCAATAATACTACCGATAGCCCCAAAGGTAATGTTTCATTTGTATATTTTATTTTATTGCAACTCTATTTTATACTAACATAGCGTTCATGTAAGTCAAAAAAGACATTTATGTGACAATGAAAGGATGATGAAACTTTGCTAAGTGTGAACATTCATTTTCAGTAAGAAATGTTGATTTCAAATATCATATGCCATGTACATTGAGACGTGGACTTGTCGGATTCATGTGTGAATAGTATTAACATGAAATGTTATTTGTTGAGATATTGTTGCTACATGCCTACTTTACAACTTGAGATTGTCTAAAATATAGCTAAGGTTATGCCAAAAAAATTTATAGCAAAGGTCATGCCAAATTTTTTTCATATTTTACCAGTGTTGTGCTATTCATTTTCTCCTATTTTTTCATATTTTTTATATATTTCTAATATTTATTATGATTTTTTGGTCTTTGCAGTGTTTTTACAAATGTCTAACCTTTCTTGGTATTTTTTCCTAAATTTTCTCATTTTTCCTTCACAACCACGATTTTCCACCATTTATCGTCGATAATCGCCTCTTATCGAGCGATAATTGCCATTATCGAGCGATTTTCCAAATTTTCCAATCGGTTTTGATCGAGCGGTTCAAATCGGTGCATTCATACGATTTTTAGCGATTTTCGCTCGAAAATCGATGAAAATCGATACCGATTGAGTAGCAATTTCTTTGTTGAAAACGGTAAGTTGAACCTTGAGCCACATCAACTTTTCGGCAACACTACTGATGCCCCCCCTCCTTCGTCTCCGCCTACTCAAGACCTAACTCGCTACTCACAATCACCCCCCTTCCCATGACACTGTCCATTGCCCTCCTCCATCCCCACGTCGGCTCTCCACCATCACCTCACGGCCCAGCATTGGTCCATCACGACATAATAGTTGGGGATTTTGGTAAACCAAAACTCTAAATCGAGTGAACCTGAACCTTAACTCTATCACACTTCTAGATAAGTTGAAGACTTCATCGACCAGAGCACTAATCTTGTGCAAATTCGACAACAAAAAATTTGATTAGTTTCCTCAAATTTTCAATTGAGTGTTATTTAATAATTATGCTTAAATTATAGAGTAACTCTGTAAGCATACATTTGGATATAGCAGTGCCAAATTTCTTGTACCACCCATGACGAGGTTGAGAAAGGAATACACATCTTATAAGTCTTTATATGCAATATTTTCAAAATTGCAGATATGAGGGTTTGGCGATTGATTAAGATAAATGATATTTTTCAAATTGTCCTATACAAAGTGTGCACTAATTTCTCCTCTTAGCTCTATTTGTATATGATCAGTTTCATTACATAATTTCTTTTAAACAATAGAATTAGTTTATTCTTATTTTGTATAATTTATTTTGCTAAGGAAAATCGATAGGATACACCATACCATGTTAACGATATCTATACTATATCATGACACGCCTGGGATTGCCGAGCAGCCAGCCTGCCCACGTGGCAAGGTTTTTGCAAAAAGAACCACCATAAATTCTAAAATTACTATAACATCCCGAACTTTTCAAAAATAGGAAAAATTAAAAATTAAAAATAGAATCAGATAGAAATTTTAAGTGGGATGAAGAATTTAGTTTAAAATTTATTATTTTCACTTCATTTTCTTGAACTCTGACCACTAAAGAATAACTCCAATATGAAAATTCTTTTTCAAAACGAACAAACTATTAAAATGAGTTTCAAAGATGATCTTAATTTCGAAAATGCATCTTTTCTAAATTTCCCCTCATTAAAATGTCATTTAGTAAAAAGATAAAAGTAAAAAAGGTAAAAAGATAAAAAAGTAAAAAAAAATGTGTCAAAAATATCTAAAATGTTGTAAGAATCTTAGAGCGCTCTGGAAACATGTTTTGTCCAGTCAAAATTAATGTGAACACATTTAAATAAAGAAATGATTAATTATATTAATTGGTTTGACCGTAAAGAGTGCCAAGAAATTTTTTTGTAAATTTTTATCGAACTATAATATGGTTTAAATTTTTACCATAAGATCTCTATACCCTTATTTATCCCTGGTAAAATTGGTAAAAATAAAAAATTAAATTAACTATTTATTTCAATTTAATCTTTCCAAATCTAAAAATCTGTAAAGCAGAGAAAAAGAATTATTAGAGGATAAATACTAAAGTTCTGAACTTGACATTTTTATGGAAGTTATCTGACACTATTAAAACCCTTGTTTAAAAGTTTCAAAAATTAATAACTTGATTTAGACCTTTGATTAAATCAATTCCAAAAATTGAATTTCTAAATAGTTGGTATTGTCAGAATTCTAATAATTAAAATAATACAAATTTTGATCCCAAATTTTTATAAAATGTATATAACTTATCTAGGAACGCTGATAAAAAATTTGGGAAATTCATGAAGTGTCTAGACCCTCCAATTAAATCATTCTTGACCAACTACACAAGGGAATGAATCTAAGATTTGCTTATTTATTCCTCTGACATGTGGGCCCCTGTTTTAATAACACAGCCGACCGGCCGACTCCCAGCTGCACTGACTTCTAGGTGGACCCCTAAGTCATGGACTCATTGTGCAGTCTCTTCTCTTCTCTCTCTTCTCTCTCTCTCTCTCGCTTCTCTCCTTCTCTGACCGGTGGACCCTAAGGCCCACCTGTCATCTCCATCCTTCTACCTCGCCCTCTCACCTCCTCTGTCTCGTTCCTTAATCGGTCAAAAAAAATCTCCTGAGGCATCGCCTCTTCGATCTGTCGTCTTCCTAACCGCAATCTGCGCGCTTCTAGGCTGCCAACTGACACCAAGCCATGCCCATACCTCGCATTGTATGCGAATGAGAAAACTCCAGAGAGTATGATGACCGCCGCCACTTCTAGCTTCCACAGCCAAAGCACCATTCAAACCCTGGTTGAACCGCCTTAGTAGCCTATTTAAGCACAAAAATGGCTCCTCTACCACTTCAAAGTCATCCCAGCAACTCCACTTCCCGAGCAAGGCTATAATTCCTTCTTCCCCCTTAACTCCGGCCACTCAACCGCCGCAACCCAAATTCTGATCCATTCTCTTCTACACAACCCCAAGTTCAAATTAATTTCACCTAAGGCAACTCCCTCCATTACCGATTAGAACGCCCCAACTGATTTTGAAGCCCAGTTACCGTAGACCCCCCCACACACACACACGGTGTGCGTCTTCTCCATCACCGGCGGACCGTCGGTAGGCCACTTTAGGACTCCATTTGCACGGTGAGCTATTCAGTTACAATCCTTAGATACTAGGAAAGCTTAGATATCATTCAATTGAAGAAGCTAGGGCCTAGTTTGCTGTAATGGCTTAACGCCGTTGAAACCGTTGCCGATCGCCGTTGAACCCCACACTCCGGTCACTTTCAGACAATTGATTCATTCCCTAGACTCAACCGAAGATGCTGATTCTCGCTAAGCTCCCAGCCGCCAGCCATTGGTCTTGGTTCGCCGCCGGCAAGCTCATCGGGCATATTCCTCTACCTTGACTCGTTGATCGATGGGACAACATGGTCAGCCTCTGCACTTGTTTGAGACCAACTGACTGACCAACCCCACCAGGCAGTCATCCCCTGCGCGTGCGAATGCCCAATGACCTACGGGTCTAGTTGGGCATGGAAAAAAATTCACACGCAAAATCACTGACTAGTGGGACCCAAATGTCAGTGGGTCGGTCCAGTCTCAATAGAGCATGCACAGAGTTTAAAAATACGCCTACAATGTGTGAAAGCGTATTTTTTAATTTTCTCCAATTTATTCAGGCCGAGCAAAATTCAAATGTATATATCTTTTAAACCGTAACTCCAAATCAGTTGAAACAAATTTCTAAATTCCTATTAAATTCTATAGTTTCATATTATGTAAAAATATTTGAAGTTTGATTAGCAGTTTAAATCAAAATTCAAATTTGAGTTGTAGGTTTGAAACTAACTCAATGTAGAATTTATGCAATTCAAGCCCAAATTGAACGAAACCAATTTCATTAGAATCCTCATATCATATGCTTTCTAAATATGCAAAGAAATCTAAAGTTTGAAGTTAGCTTGTGTCATCTTCTAATTAGGGTTGGAATCAACATGTTAAATATTCAAATTGTCATAACTTGTACTTATGATGTCCAAATGAAGTGAAATAAGTTTTCTTGTGTTAATTAGACCATATAGAACATGACTTTGAAATAATACTAAGTGTGTACAATTGAACTTTTATATATTACCTCATATGTCGCTTTATGTCCTATTATTCGAAACCCTGATATAGTTACTGTAAACTATAATTCCTTGATTCATGAAATGAACTTTAAAATGTCACTGGGGTTATAAATATTCCAAATATGCAAAAACATTCCATAGTTGATTAAAATTGAACTAAGTTAGTAAGTGATCATGCTATGAAAACACTGATGCTTAGTATATGGTTATGATAATTATAAACATAATAATGCATATAAAACTTGTTATGAATAATCTATAGAACGTGACCATTTAATACTACAAGGATGGTTAGACTTGACCCTAGTCTATATTGATTCTTATATGTAAATTAAACTTTAGAAATAGTGTACACTTAGTCGTTGATTAACATATGCTTTCATTTGATAAATAGAACATTAACAAATAAGCATTAGGATCATCCTGAGATTACTCCCTAAGGCTCGACTGTCTTGTTCTGTATAAACATTTTCTATTATAATATGCTTTGCATCTGAATCCTATCAAAAGCATAACTCTCTATATATATTATAAACCCTACAATCCATAAATCAAATGCATGCACTTAAGTAATAAGAAAATAGTGATTAAAATGTTGTTATCACTAGTACCTCCCTAAAGTCAAAGACTTATAACTAGTAGCTTAAGTTAAGCCTTACATACATTAGTAATTGATTGTTAGTGTCTGGTATTCACTTAAGTTTAACCATGCAATTTATACTTGCTTTCACCCCTACTGCTTTAGGTACTAATTTATAATGATATAAACAATTTTGGCCTCTTGAATTCAAAATTAAACATATTTAAATTTACAATCTTAGCTTCTTGAATTTGTAAAATAAAATAAAACAATTCGTAAAGAATAGATGTTGCGTGTTGTTCAACCCAAACTGTTAATAACAGTGAAGACAGCAATACAAACCTAACACAGTGAAAATTGCAACATGAACCTAACACTGCCACATAAACCACAACCATGCTTGTTTTATGTATCAATTTATTTGATTTTATATTTGACTTCTTTTTGCCACTATTGAAAGCTGTTATTTACTATTTGCTATCTTTCTCGTTGAACAACGTGTATACTCCGACGATCCAGACTCCGCCGTCAATTACCCCAAGTTATGTCTTTGACTTCATCGTTGAAGATAACAAATAGCAAGGCAAGCACTTTATGTAGATCCCAGTTTTTCTTTAGCAAGAAGAATTAATTAAAACTTGCATGCATGCATTATATTTTGTATACACTGCTATGTGATTGGAGAATAGTAGTTATAACCTTCATTGATGGCTTCCCTTAATCAGTAGTGATACATGAAAACTCTATATTATGGAGATACACAAAATGGGTATACTCGATTATTACATGCATACGCTTAGCCGTGCTTTAGATTAGGATACGAGCAGATGGTTTACTGTTCGTAATGAACTTAAACATTTGACATATTCAATTAAAATGTTGGACATGATGAACTTTAATCTTGAACATGTTGGAATGTTGTGATTATTGATATTTTCTTTTTCTGAAAATAAAACTATGATTTTGACACGGACGATTATTGGCAATAGCTGGAAGTGCAAATAACAAGTACATAAATAGGTGAGATTTATCGTCTGGGTCGATTAAGGACCGAACATAGTGTTGCATGATCCAACTAATAACCGCACAACTATGAGAGTTGGTATGAGACGATCTTAACCTATTAAGTTATTTAGAACTAGTTTTGTATATTGGAAGACTGAAGTAGCATAAGCAGTAAATCCTGTCGAGTTTGCTTGTAAGGGGCTGCCACATGCCCACATGTGACTTGTGAATAAATGCATACTGATGCAATGATGTACGCTGCCTATGGAGAAAAACGGTTATTATGTTATTGAGCTCAAAAGATTATTATGTGTCATGCACACAACGGCAGCACGGTGTGTCGTGCATGGACCGGAACCTCGTCGTCGCGCCGGTCCGGGAACTGCCCGTCGTGCTTGTGAGGATGCACTCGGCCAACGCCACCACCGGCGACCCGGTGCTGGAGCTGGACGTGTACGCCGAGAAGTACCACAACAAGTGGTGAAACTTCTCTTATCATCTCTTGCATTTCTTGGTGTTCTGAGTTGTTTCTTATCTTTGTTTGGTGGTGGGCTGATTGAATAATAGTGGGAGGTACTTCTATGCATCATTTTTTTAAAGTTGTATAAATATTAAAATATGAATGAACTGATTACTTACTTTTTCACTTGTTTTAAAATTTATACAACATATACTGAGGTTTCTCTTGCTTTAAGAGTTCTGCAACATGTAACGAGGGGTGGTGCTAATGTGAATTTATGAGGATCTTTGATCCTGGGGTAATAATTTTTTATGATATGAACGTGTTTGTTGGCTGAAATGAGTCTTCAAAACTACTTTAGAGAGAGGCGCTGACAGGGAAGGGAGTACTGAAAAGTGATAGAAACTAGAAAGATCGTCAAGTACGTTGCCTAGGCAGAACTTGTACACAGCTACACAAGGGCACTGCAACTGCAAATATACAGTTCTACTCTACAAGAAGACCTCTGTTTACAGAATGAGGACTGAGGTAAACACCTACGGCAACTAACAAAAGGAAATCTTTACACGGCCAAACCAAGACAGTATTCCCAGAACAGAAAGATCGTTTAGCTCTGCCATCAAGTCGACTTCAGTCTGTCCAATCTGAACTTGGCCTGTGAGATGGGCCATCAAAGATTAATATGCAGTGACAGTATCATATGAATTCAATAGCAAGAAATTGTTAAGCTGTAAATACGAATTCAGAAGCAGTGCTAAGCGCTAACCATTATGGCATGTATGTCATCAAGAAAGGGCCGAAGCAACTGCACGAGCTTCTCGATCTCGTCCTTCAGAACATTGCAGTCTTGGCCCTTCCCTACGAGCAAGCTGACGAAGATTTTACCTTCGGGGATGAGCTTCATTGCTATCTGTCCACAAGTTTATTACAACTGTGTTCAGTGTAAGCAGGAGAAGCATTGGTCTTTTCGACAAAATCGCTACCCAAAAATTCAGCAATGCCTGACCTTGTATGCTGCTGAAGAGATCCAGCCATGCCATAGCTTCAGAGTGACCTTGTATGCAGCTTCTACAAGCTGTGCAAAGCTCTGCTGATCAGAATCCACCTCCAGTCTCTGTAATAGTGCAATAGTGAATTCCATGGATCTGGTCGTTAGAAAAGATAAATACAAATGAGAAGAGGTGTGTAAGAAGTACAGTAACATAACATCGCACAGTAACTATCTATGCAAGATTGCAAGCAGCTTAACAGCATAACAAATGGACAGAGTGATGCTTGTTTACCTAGTAAGCCATAGAATAGCTCTTGCACAGCTATCAACCTTCCTTGCAGTGCCCTCCTTGACCTCTTGCTCCACTATATCCGTTAGAGTAGAATATTTGGATGGGTTCAACAAATAAAACTCCTGCAGCCTCTGTAATAGACATCAACTGCTCAGAACGGGAAAAAAAAATGCACGATGGACTCCCGGCCCCACACCCCCAAAAAAAGACAGATTTCTTTTTCCAAGGAAGTATATTATCCACACATGACTGTGAATCTGATGTCCTCAAGGCTATTTCTAGAATGAAAAGAGAGGAAAGAAGAGATAAATGAACATGCATCGTGAAATTAAATTAAAAAATTTCAAAAGATAAATTTTTTTTTGAAACTAAGGGCAGTAGAAAAGAGTAAAACAATAGCTTTCGGAGAGGAAAATGCAACGATTTCGACCGCCAGCCCCAACAAGGAGAGACACCAACAACGGAGAGCAAATCCTAAACTTACAACTTCCCTAAGACGAGAGACACCAACAACAGAGAGCGAATCCTAAACTTACAACTCCCCCAAGACACTAAATACACCATCAGAGCAAACACCTCCTGAAGGCTCTCACCCGCCGCCACCGTGACTCACGAAACACGGGCAATCGACCTGATCAACATCAATACGGCGAAGACACAACGCACCAACCGGCGTGTTTAGCTCGCCGGCGCGAGACTTCCAACCCCTACACACTACCGCACGAGACTTTAAAAGATAATTTGTACCACTGAATTGGATCTAATTAGCTATGCAATCTTGAGCTAATGCCACCAGCAACAACCAACACAAGATAATCCGATTATTGCACCCTTACGAAGGTTTGTAGTAGCTAGGCTACTAGCTAGCCAGCCAAAGGCACCTACAAGTACCCTGTCTGCAACAATTACAGGAACCTATGAGCAGCCCTACTACTCAAATCAAGATAAAATTGTTATATATCCACTTGGCCATCTCCATCGGTGGTTCGGTTACCTTTAGCTTGCAGTAATCTTTAAAGAAGAGACTTTTTTGAGAGAGCTAAGGGGGGCAAAACCTGTAGCTTCTCGTAGAGAAAGAGAAGCGTCAGCAAGAGAGGGACAAGAAAGTTAGCGTCCAAAATTGTACCAAGATGGATGTGACCGGAGCAGTTGAAGCCCTGTGTGTGGCACACGTAAAGGGCCCGTCGTCTCATCGCCCCCTTTGCTTTCATCAAAGTGCGACGAAAACGCCAGGATCACTCCGCGCCATTGCCCGGTGGGGGGGCAGATCAAGATATTTAGAACCTTTGCGTCGATCGTCAAAGCGCCTATATCTAATCCTATCCGGCTTCGTCTTTCTCGCCTAGAACCCGTCGCTGTCTCGCGGTCCAAGAATTGAAGGGCGCCAGAAAGAGACCGATGTATGAGCGCGTAGCTTTGCCTAGATAAGGTTCCTGCTGTGTGGTGCTGGAGCCTGGAAGCGATATTCTTGCGCAGTGGCAGCTGCAAACTCATGCAGTGCTCATGGTGCTTCGAATCAGATCCCTTGGTATACAGAGGTCAGCGCCAGTAACTAACTTCTATCTATGAGAGAGAGAGAGAGAGAGAGAGAGAGAGAGAGAGAGAGAGAGAGAGAGAGAAATAATTAAGCAGGCCATGAGAGAACCTATGCGGCTACAAGGACCGGTTCGTTTGGTGCGTAGCCGTGTGGCCGACACGAGACAGGGGGAAATAGCCACAGGATTACGTGCCCCTACATAGACCACACCAACAGTTCTAGATGTGAAGTTATTGGTGCAGTTTGGATTCAACTTGTAATCCTTTTTTGGTGCCTGCTCTCAGGCAAGTCGAGCTGCGGGTAGGTGCGGGTGCGATTGATTTGAGACTGCGCCTACTGACTCAATTCGTGCAAGAAGGCCTCGATTAATTAGTTGAAAATTTCTGTAGTTTGATCGGGGGATAGTTATAGCCAGAGAGAATTTGTTTACTTACCTCGATGTTTCGTTGGACGTCGAGCCTCAGCACAGCCATGGTCGGACCAATCTTATCTGCAAGCCGGCCCATGAATCACCAAGAACGGTAAGAATAAAAAAAAACACGTAAGAGCGAGGAACCAAGAACAAGATCAAGTTTCAAGAAGTAGAAGAGTGAAGTGATGACACGTAGTGGCGGCAAATCAAGAAGTAGAAGCATGAAATGATACTACAAGTGAGTGCCAAATAAACCAAAAAAAAAAAAAAAAAACTGGAAAAGGAATGAGCTTTTCAATCAAGAACAAGAACAGATGGGAAGCATGTAACCATATATATACTGATCAGTGGCGAGAAGGTTGGTTAGTGGTTGGTACTCACCGAGCACCTGGAGGAGGAGGTGAGACAGGCCGAGGAAGGGCAGCGTGGGAGGGGACGACACCAGCTTGCCGCCTCCAAGCTCGATCACCGGAGACAGCTCCTCCATCGCCAGCCGTATCTCGGACCACTCCTCGTCCTTCTTCTCCTCCTCCTGCTCCTCCTGCTCGTCTCTTTCTCTCTCATCCCTTTCTCCCTCCGTCTTCTCTCCTGGCCCAACGTCTCCTCCTTCCTGCCATGGCCCGTTCATGGCATTCGCTCCTGCCTCATCTATCTCCCTCTCCACCATGAACACGGGCTCGTTGCTCCTCGAAGTCTCAGACTAGCAAGGCATGCTGAGACTGGTGTCCCTTCTTGTTCTTGCTCTTGTTGAGAGAGAGAGAGAGAGAGAGAGAGAGAGAGAGAGAGAGAGAGAGAGTCGAAGTCAAACACCGTGCCTGACCTCGCTCGAGAGGTTTTTTTTTTGGGTTTTGATAACGGTAGCAGAGCTCGAGACTTACGTAGAGTTAAATGCTACGCGAAGCCCTTGCTGCAGCGGTGCCACCTGTATGGCTCGATCCTCTCTCACTGGCTGTCCAACGTTAAACGACACGCTTGTTTAGGGAAATGTAAAAGCACCCACAAAGTAAAAGTTACAACTCCCTCCTCGGTTCTTGAATAGATTAGATACCTATAGAAACGATTAAATGTTCTTCTTGGTCAGCTCACTTATTATTTTTAGATGATACTATATATTACTTTAATCTATAATAATAAATAACATTAGAAATAATAAACAGTAGAGATATACAAAATGAAAAGCAGTTAAAAATTATCTTAAAATTGTAAAATGACGGGTATTCAGAAACAAAATTTGAATTCTACAACATGTATTGGTGGGAGTAGTACAAGTAAACCCACTTCTTGTCACGACAAACAGAGAAATACTACTATTTTGCATCGCGATAAGTTAGACGTGAGTAGTTTACGATCGTGATGCTGATATCTGAGCACAGATCTTAAAACAAAATTAGTCAAGAGCGTCACGTCTGTAATAACTTGTAACATTAAAGGGACGCTCACAAGACGCCAAAACGCGAGAGACAATTTATCTGGCGTCACACCAGTTAAGCAATGACGTATAAATCGACATGCGCATGTCACTCGCCATCTTTGGAGTTTCAGGTGACTATGGAGTATGGATAGGCATGCCGCATTTTTCCTCGTCAACTTCTGCCCAAAAAGCATAGAGCGGTATCACGACCTTGACCGCGCTCGCTCTCTCCAGTTAAGATACTTCTGTTTACTACACATATGCAGTCACAGATCGTCAGAAAACAGCGGCATGCCAAAACCAAACAAATGCTGATTGTAACGACAGGTAGGAACACAGGTGTAAAATGCTTGCAATCGAAACAGATGGTGAGAAACCACAGCAGCAGGCAAAGCTCACAGAAAGAAACATGCACATGCAGGCCGTTAACAAAACAACGCAATCTACAGTTCTACTACCTACTGGCAGGTCAACTCCATAATTCCATACATAGCTCTAAGATCACCGGATTACCAAAGACGCTAACAAACCAACATTTGCACTCCATTTTTGTGTCCACTGTGATCACGCTTAACCATGTTTTTTTGCGAACCGAGTTCAAACAGCAGTCCCATTAGAACCGTGTGTTTTCCATGAACCATATCACTCAGCTCTTTTGACATTTCTGTGTCCCCAATGCCTTGGTAGTTGGTCCCAGTTGAATCCCATCCAGCTCTATTTTAGCATCAAGAATACCAGAATATCCACTAACAGTGCATGTTTGAACTAGATGCGGTAGCAAAACATCAACTGAAGAAGAGTATGAATGATGATAAAGGAAAATTCAATTAAGCAAACGCCAAAGTAACTCACAGATAAAATATATTTATGGAGGCAAGTACATAACCACACACGCAATCCTCATCATAAAGAGCACCAATCTCAGGCATCGAATCAAGTTCAAGCGACCATCTGAAAATCACATGATGATAATATCTTTGCTTCCATGCATACATAGAACTTTTTGAGGTTTTCATACCCTATGGCATCTTAGCAGCACAACAGCCAGCGCAGCAGCTCTTTGGTGTCAGCGGTAGCAGGATAAGCAGCAGCAGAGCGGTAGCAGCGGCAGCAGGACAGGGCACTCAAGACTGAGGAAACAAGGAGTACCCATTTGTTAAAGAGAGCTAATAGCACTGTAAATTAAATCTAAAAATGATAAATATGAGAACTCTATGCATTCAAATTTTTGTTCAATAAAGGCAAAGTCAGCATTCCAGACACCAACAAATTTGTCAATGGAATGTTACGCAGTAGTATGTGCACAGTATACCTTGCAAATACACTGAATTAGGCATGGAATATGTCAGATGACTCAGTTACCAAAGCATGCATTTCTAACCTATCAAAGCATACCATATTATTTTGAAGCTGGAAGAATAATAGAAATATACTGCAATTTAATTACATGGACAACTGTAATACAACTTGAAATGAACTCTTGGCCTAAAATGAATAATTCATTTATCGCAACCAAACTTCAAAGATTAACTGGAGGGAGGGGGGAATGCAGGCGCAGAACATATCATAGGCCATTTCCTTAGAAATATCAATCAGCAGGCCCAACCACAAGAACTAGAGTAATTTTTCTCAAACACCATACCCATATAACAGGTCAATGTCATTGTTGTGGAGTTCATGTATCTAAGAGCAACGTTAATGGAGGAGCTTATCCAGGTAAGGAGTATAATTGACCATATAAAATTCAATTACATCTGATGTGGAATCAAAGTCAACAATAATGATCCCATGGTACACCATTTGGACAGTACAAGTTAGCTTAGACAAATGACGTGAGAATCCGATGGACAAAATTAGCAATCTTATAGAACAAAACACTTTTAACATTGCTATGCCTGTTTTGAGATAAAAATGCAATCCATTGTGAACATTCAGTTGCTACATGTTAGCTTATCCGAATAACAAGAGTACTCGACAAAAAAAACAAAGGCAATCCTAAACATTTTTCTACCATTGCTCTAGCTGTTTTGAATGAACAAAAAGGTTCGGAAGAAATTAAGGTTAGGGTAAATTTGTGATGAAGGATTTCTGGGTGTATACCCTCGTCTATATGTATCTAGCAGCCATGTACAGTAATTTGTTTCTGGGTTTAAAGAAAAAAGAATCACTGGATATAGTTTGCTTTACTTTATCTAACAGAACTTGAGCTTGCAGATGGATGGTAAAAGCGACAGAGAGGTCTACTGCATTCTCCTCGTATGAAATCACGGCAAATTTCAACCTTGTCATTAATCACCTGGGAGAAAAGGTGCAGGGGGGAAACCTTGCTAGTTAGTAGCTTGTAAACTAACAGAAATTCATGAGAAAAGAAAAATACACATACAGACCTCAGTATGCGATTCAGGGTGTGCAAATCTGCAGGATTCTCTATTACACGTTTTCTTCAAGAAATCCCTACAGACTTCCACTGTGTTCTTATTATCTGTGTTTTCCAGAAAAGTATCAGAAAGTATGTTCCCTCTCAAAAGAAAAGAAACAAAAGGCATGCAATCATGCATAATCAAACTATGGTAACAGTCAAGGCTACAATTTCCTAGAGGAAAAAAAGGCTAGCATTTCTTTTCATTTCATTACAACTGAATAGCAACAGTGAATGGTCTAAGAAGGGAAAATAATAGTTCTGTCATGTGTTATTTACCAGCAAAATTTCTAGGAGGTGATGGGGGAGGCACCATCATATTCATAGGCACTCCAAGCGGTGGAGGTGGTGGCATGTAAACCTTGAAGACAATGGATAAAAAAAAGGTTACAGATTATGTAATCCATAAACATCTTATAAAAAAATTGGTAAATAATACAAAACATAATGTGAACAGGTGGCAGCAAAAAGCATGTTAGTTGAAGCAACACTTCTGATTTTTCTCTTTCAATTGATTTACTACCTTGAAAAAACAGATAAATAATATATTCAAAAAGGAACTCTTTCAACAAGTAACAGGTTGTTTGGTAGAACTATATCTAATAGAAATGCATTACCATCTCAGGGTATTGCATGGGAATATCCCTCATTGGAAGCATCGGATGTGCTACAACATGAGAGTATCTACAAGATTTGCGGTCACACCTCCCACGCAAGAAATCTTGGCAAACCTTTCAATAAAACAATGCACAAATCAGCCAAGATATTTGACAAGAAATATGAAGTGCTAAATGGGGAAAATCATTTACTTAGTCCTATAGACAAACTTCTTGTTCTCGGAATTGAGTGGGGGGGGGGGGGGGTATACGATACTGGAGTAGAATATATGAAATGCAAACAATTTTATATGTTTGTTACATTGTGCTAGACTAGTCAGTAATATAGTCGTAATCAACAAAAAGGACTCTCACAATGGTGTAATCTTCAACAGACGAATGGTGCAAGAATCGACACTCATTTGCTGATCTTGAGCATCGACCACGCACAAAATCTCTGCAAACCTGTTTTAAAAAAGATGCTCAGATGGGCAGTCCAGAATGTTGAATGCAGAAGAAAAATCCTGCAATAAGGTAGATAAATATGGGAACACTCTGCATCTAGTATGAAGCAGGACCTTTTCACATTGTTGAACAAGTAGTGCTTCTATGCTTTTCCTCCTAGTACAAGTTGCACAAATTTTGAAGCAATCGAAGGGGTGAGTAATCACCATCAACCCTTCATTCATGATTTAATATTTGTGCAACTTTTAAAAAGAAATGCATAGAAGCACCTCTCACTACCAAAAGGTATTTATTCCACAAGGTCACACAATGCAGAACATAAACCCTAGTATCTAATTCATAGTTACCAGATTCGCTGTAAACCCCTATGAATCGCAAACCGGATTGGTCAAGTCCGAACCGGTTTAGAGTACAATGTTTGTGTTCGTAGTGGAAATTGGAAGAAAAAATGGTGAACCGCAAACCCAAAAATCCCATAACATGACTCGGACGAACCGGGTCTCTGGTTACTATGATCTAATTTCCCTTATCATTTTAAGCAAGCAAATGACTATTAATTAGAAGTTTGCAGTAGATAGTAAGGAAACCTTAGCCACCCAAAGAAAAGGATTAGTCAATGCATGCGTTGGAGAAAATACGAGAATCAAACAGGACAAACTTACCGTCTTCACCTTTGGGTCTTCCACACCAATCAATCTCAGCAATGACCTACACCAAAGAACCAAACAAGGGTAGAATTAGAAGGTTACATCCAAACCCTGCTTCCCAAGATTATCGTAGATCACCCAAATTTCAACATAAAGCATTTTGTATCACAGCAAGCACATAGTATATTTCATTTTGAATCATTATCCTCCAGAGTCCAATTTAGCCTAAAAATCCAAACTTTCTCGTAGATACCCAACACACATATATGTGTACATACCCATAAAAGAGATGCATCATAAGAAGAGTGTATAATTTTCAAGGACACCAACATACTGTCAATTTCCACGCTAAAACGCAGTAGAAAACCAGGCTTTCTCCTAAACCACACTCCCTGCACACCTCCAATGTGTGGAACCACCTATATGAGACACTTAGCAACTCAAGTACAGACACACGTCCGAACAAGCATATCGATAGTGTGTAATTTTCAAGGACATCAACATACTGTCCATTTCCACGCCAAAACGCAGTAGAAAACCAGGCTTTCTCCTAAACCACACTCCCTGCGCACCTTCAATGTGTCGAACCACCTATATGAGACACTTAGCAACTCAAGTACAGACACACGTCCGCACAAGCATATCGATCAAATATATAAACCCATAAGGATTGCAAGTACCTAAAGACATTACACATGTGAGCACATGCACAAACTGAGAGATTGAAACTTTGGGAACTAGTTCATACAAAAGGGCACTTATCAATTCGCATGGTCACAACTTACAAAGACAATGCCAAGCAGCTGATTTCATTCTATAGATGGCACTATGGGGGCACAATCTCGTGTGACGTTATTGCTGTTAATATTTTAGAAATCGAACTGGAACGGAAGATAAACTTGCAGCAGACTGCAACTAAACATCGAACCAGAGTACCAGGCTTCCACAGCCGAAGGACGCGAAGCAAGCCAAACAAATCGGATGGGACAAACAGCAAGGGGGTATCAGCTCATACTCCTGGATATGAGGAGGCGGGTGGTAGTAGCGGCAGGTCCTCCCCCGGAAGCAGTTATTCCTCAGCGAATCCGCGCACGCCGTCACCTTGTTGTCCCTGACCAAATTTACCCACACGCACACCAAAAACAAAATCAGACCAATACGCCGCTAGCACACGCGAGCGCGCGCAGGTGGCACGGGCAGGGGGAGGCGAGATCTCGCGCGTACCGCTCGACGGAGACGGAGTGGTGCGGGTGCGCGTACTTGCACTCGATGTCAGGGCGGGTGCACCTGTCGCGCAGGAAGTCGCGGCACACCTCGACGGTGAGGTCGTTGTGCTGCCGCCGCTTCCCGTCGGGGTAGCGCGGGCTGCGGCTGCGGCTGCGACTGCGGCTGTGGCGGACGCGCGGGGAGCAGGAGCGGGACGAGGGGCGCGTGGGGGAGGGGGAGGGGGAGAGGCGGCGCTTGCGCGGCGGGAGCGGAGGCGACGGCGAGCGGGCAGGGTTGGGGCTGGAGTCGGCGGCGTCGGGGTTGGGGATTTCGGAGGAATCCATGGGGAGGGAGGGGATGGGGGAGGTGTATTGCGGGGGATCTAGGCTTTGATTGATTTCGTCCTTGACGGGAGGATTTGGTGGGTTTTATTGTTCAAACGTACAGATTTAGTTAAAGGTCCCGCTCGGGACACTTTTGGTTCAGCTTCCATTTAACATAAAAACGAATTATTTATTGAAGGTAGAATTTTAGACAGTTTTTCGCACAATTAAAATTAGTAAATTACTCAGAAACAAGCTCAGACTTGATCCTCACTGATTCTCTGATGCCCCTTGAGGCCTCCTCTTATGACCCTCACACCCTCCACCCGAAGCCCATTCGTGTCGTCGGCCCTCGACCCAATGCCCCGTCGCCCTGCCATCCTTCATTCGCTCGACGCCCCACTGTCCTTTGTCCACACGATGCCTCGTCGCCTCGCCGTCCTTCGTCCACCGGAGGCCCCGCCTCCACCTGTGCCGCCGCTGTCCTTTGCCTATCTTCTCCTACACCGCCACCGCCCTCCTCCATCCACGCCAACCTCCTCATGCATCGTCGTCGATCTGAATCTGGCTATAATCTAAATTACTAAACAAGAAAATTCTCCAACCAGCAGATTATTCAAACAGTCGTTTCTTTATATAATTGGCTATAATCTAAAATCTTCACAATCAAAAGCTGTTTCAAACTGAGCCAAAAGATATGAAAGATGAATTTCATTGTTGGACTGTGTTGTGCGAGGGCAACCCGAAGCAATAAGACGTGCCTTCTCACATCGTTCGCCTGAATTGACTTCGATGGAGAGAAGACGCGGCGTGCTTATCTTGTCTTAAAAATTCTATTTCATTTGAGGTGAGGGTTTTATCAGATTTGATGTTCAAGTTCTCTAAAAAAAAGGTTTTATGTTCAAATATGTGGTTGAAACTTGAAAGGTACCAAGTATAGAATTGTCCGGCAACTCGAAAGGAAGTTTATTTTGATGGAGCTTCACGTTACCCGGACGTCAATGGGAATGGAGGCAACATGGAATAGACAGAGTTCGTCGAGTTGGAGTTTAGGATTTGCTAAAAGGGGTTTAGTATGTGGTGAGGAACCAAGAATGAGGATGCATGTGAAAGGCTGCCATATATGTTCGGGATTGTACTTTTTTATGCACAAAAGTTTTCGGTTGTGAGATTGATAGCAGTACGTGATAAGTTTGTTGAAGATATTAAGATGGTCAATGAACCTTTTATCTTCCTCTATACGCAATCTATACAGCTATTGTTTCAGTACTCATCAGTTTGTCAACGATTTTGCTATATACAATTCTTATAAATCTTTCTATAATATTTTCGGTGAATTTACCTTGATCAACAATATTTAATCTCATCGGAGAGACATAGATGAATTGTACTGATAGCATTTCGCTCCATCACCTTCCAATTTTCTTCGGACATCTTTTCCGATATGTTCCATTCAAGAGTAGCGATTAACTCTTGCTGGACAATGACATCCTTTGTCACACATTGCCACATGTTGAAATTTTTTCCACTGTCAAATTTCTTTGCTTGATTCCATATCGTCGACATCGATTTTGATTTTATACCACCTGATGTTTTACAGAACTTCTTGCAAATTTGAGTAATCCGATATTGCCTTTAATACCACTTGTTACATTTTGATACACCTTCTTATGCACGGTAGCTCCCAGATCGAATAAGAGTTTTGTAAGATACGGCATGAGCATACACGGTCTCAAGAACAAAAAAGATAAATCTCGTAAAGATAACCAAGATAACAACGTTGAAGCAACCACGATGAGAGAAAAAATTAGGTAAAGCCAACCGTAAATTCTTTAAGCACAACATCAAAAGAGTACAAGGGATTGTTGCTCTCTCACAACTTCATAAATATTTTAGAACATTTGGATCCTTACCCTATACAAGAATTTAGTACTAAGGAATAACCTTGTATATAATCTTCTTGTGCACCTCTTGCTTTGGATGAATTGTTTTGTTATTTCATGGTTGCTTGTGTTCTGATCACCTCATGGGTTTATATAGCTCCCCTAGTTCTCCTCCAAAGCAAGTAAGAATCCTACTCTGAAAGAAAATAGGAATCCTAATCCTATTATGATTCATATAGCACACATTTTCATATCCTAAAAACAAGATATGAGTTACCACAATTAACATGAATTGATATCAGTTATACGCCCGATATGGATGCTTCGTATCGGGCGCTACCTAGTTGTAGCCCATTCACACCTGTCCTTCCTAACGCTCCACCCCCTACTGCTCCCCCACAACCCACGCCTCTCCACACCAACATTTCCAAATCTCTGGTGAATCATCTCCTCCCCTCCTGCTCCCCCTCCAATGCCTTGTCGACGGTTGAAACTCATCATCGGAGCTTGTCGCTGGATTCTCGCTCCTCCCTTCCCTCTCTCCTATCTTTCTCCTCCAAATACCCACTCCTTACCTCACATCCTCTGTCCTTCCAACATTGCTTCCTCGCCATCATTGATCAAGGGTGTCCATGCTTGTACTCGATGGAGGCTATCCACCATGGCTAGAACTCGTTGGATTTGTTTGCATTTGCAGCCAAATATCACCATATTTTTTGGAAGTAATCTTAGTGGGTTAGGGCGGGACCATGGGATTACGGACCACAAGTGAAGTACGGCATGGTCATGGTGGTGAGGAGGTGGTGCCAAATGTTGCAACAGGTAATTGATTTTGTTGTGGCGGTACTTTTTGAATGTTGCAACACCCTCATGTGAATGTTGAAGTTGTTGCAATGATTTTTCCCTTTTTTACAACAATGATTTATTTTGTTTGGTTTTTTGTGTCGTTGCACCAATGTTTCTCTTTTATTGTAATCTTTTGCTGCAATGCTTTTTAGTTTTTTGTGTTTTTGTTGCTGATGTTGAAATAATTTATTGTACGATTTCTCCTGAGATGTTGCGTCAGTGAGTTTGAAGATGATGTCTGTCATGCAACCGCACAAACTCTAGGATGGCGTAAAAAGGGAAAAAGTGGTTTTGTCATATGATGGTCGAGTTGTCACATGGGTATGAGCTTTTGTTGCACTAATTCGACCCCAAGCTGTTACGCGAGAGAAAGCCAGCTCTCGCCAACAATCCGATGGTCACAATTATTGCACTTGAGAGATGTTTTTTGTTGCAAACTCAGTTTCAAATGTTGCATGGTCAAATTGTTCTTATTTCTATCTTCAAGTGAGATCTGACGATAGAGAGGACCGTACAATGGGAAAGCCTCGTCGTACGTTTGATTTCTAGTCGATCCCTTTTCTAGCACTCGGATGTACAATGGGAAGCTTCCCATCATACGCCTCAATGCAACATCGCTAAATAACATGTGCAACAATTCTAATCAATATATGCAACAAAATACGAAAACGAAGTGCAATATCCTAAAAAGAATTAGGGAAACTATATAAATTCTCATTGATAGTTGGATGAAACCATAAATATAGAACTAAGGTATGGTTTAAAACTAGTTTAGGTATTCGAATCAAACAAATTCATAGTGTTGCAATGTTGCAACATTTGAAAACATAACGGTAACATTCAAAGATAATTGTTGCAACATTTTGCAACAATTTGGGGGAAACCTGCAACAAAATAAATCGAAGAAGACACATCACATCTAACAAGAGTGCCAAAACAAAATCTCGATGTTGCAACGGTTGCTGCTGATTGTTGCACCCATGCATCAAAATGTTGTAACAAAAAAGTCAACAAAATAAAATACTTCTTGCAATAATGAGAACGACGTGTGTAACAATTTGTAAATTTTTTTGCATCAACCAACATAAACAACTGCAAAAATAAACTACTATAACATTTTGAGAATACAAACTGCAGCAAAACCAAGCGCTCCTTGCAACAAACGTGAAGGGATTTGCAATACACTAGATTAGGTGGAGCCTAGCGGCGACATGGCTTCTTCCCTACAAGGTTCGGCCTCCTCCCCGAACAAGATCTTGTGACAACAACCTCCTCCCCACCAGATCAGGCAACGATGGCCTCCTCCCTACTAGATCCAGCGACAATGGCCTTCTCCCCACCAGATCCGGCAATTGCGACCTCTCACGTAGAGAGAGAAATGCTTGCAGGTCACCGGAGATGAGGAGGTCATCAAGAGGTCATGGGGTGGTCCTTAATCACCGCTGTGGGCCGCATACTCAACCGCGGTGCCACTAGGAGGAGGTGGTTTGTAGCAACGGTGTGAGCAAGGAAGGGGTTGATGGCGCTGTAGGTATGGTTGGAATTGCGGTCCTCAATGCCGCTGTTGTGGGATGGGGAATAGGAGATACTTGATTGGGTAAGCGGAAGAACCGGGAGGAAGAGTTGTGGCCTTGTTGGGGCTTGAGGGAGGAGCAGAGGGAGGGGAAAGTGCGGTTGGAGTAGGCAGTAGAGAAATATTGATCAATTTGGGTTCCTGGGTGTATGAGGCGGAGATTGTTCGAGTGGATGGAGTGCTCGCATCAGACGTACGGCAGTGAGTGTTGTGAGGAGAACCTTTATATTACATTGAGATTCAAACCTACATTTTTTTCTTAATGTAAAGGAAAAAAATATAGTTAAAAACGTCGTGGCACATTAACACTATATTATGATACTTTGAAAGTGTATCTAGTACATAACTGTATTCATATTTGAGGTTGAATGGATTACAAGCAAGGATTTAAATCTCATTGAAATTCGATGAAATTTTGTTGAAATCTCAGTTTTCAGACATCCCTGAGTTCAAGATCTCGACAAAATTTAAAAATTTGAAAAAAAAAATCAAATTGTTATAGTAACCAAAATTTTGGGATTTTTGACCGAAATTTGACCGGATTAGATTCTTTGCATCGTTTTCCATATTAAACAGACGGTAGATCATCCCGTTAGCCTATGCACATTAATTCTCGCAGTCATTAAGTAAATACATCGGTTGTCAGAATTTTTAAAAATTTCTCAAGTTTGATAATCATCTGAAAATTTTATAAGAATATTAGTGATGCATCAGGACCATTAACAAAAAATTTCAAAATTTTCTAACATGGTTTGAATTATTTTTCATTCAGTTGAAATTTGTTGGTCAGTCTTTAGTAGCACTGTTTGAAATTTTTAAAAATCGTCAAGATAGATCATCATCTTAAAATTTTATGGTAATATTATGGATGTGTTAGGACCATCCACAAAAAATTTCAAAATTTTATAACATGGTTTACATCATTTTTCATTCGGTTTAAATTTGTCGACCAGCCTTTTTATCAGGGCAGTAGCACTGTTAGATTTTTAAAAAAATCCTCGGGATGGATCATTATCTAAAATTTTTATAGGAATATCAGTGATGTGTCAGGACCATCCAAACAAATTTTTCAAAAATTTTGACTTGTGTCTATTTTTTGGTCGGTTTAAATTTTGCTAAAATCACGGTGATTTTGGTCGAAATTTCGGATTTCCCGGTTGAAAAAAACCGGATTTGTAATTTGTTTTTGTATTTTGTCCAAATTTTTTTGAAATTTTGAAATCCTATTGAGATTTCGGATTTCGGTCACCTTCGAGATTTATACCAAAACAAAATTTGAAACATGGGTTACAAGGTGACTTTTTCCGTCATGGGTTCATGGGTTTGGTTCCCATAAACTCGCCTTTGTATTAACGAAACGAGGCAGAGTCACGCGACGCCACCCCTCGGACGATACTTGATCCTCAGTTCATGCGTTTGGTATCCTGCCTAGAAAGCAAAGTTGAATCGAGAGCAAATTTCGTTTACTAAGGTTATTGCCATTCTAGCATGTTTCCCGTGCAAGAATCTCTTACGACATTTGTTATTGCATGCAAGCTACCCAACTACACTGTCTACACAGCAATTTGGCCAGGCCAAGGGACAGCGTGAACAACAAATTAGATCACATTAGTTCCCCTGATATACTGAAAATTGTGCTATTCGTGAAGTGTTCACAGCAAGATCAAATCACAAACCATGGCGACAACGAAGGAGATGGTTAGTGAAAAGGTATTCGAGTTAGTAGGGATCTAGCTCCAAGCTTCATGGGCTGGTAGAAGTTAGTGGAGATGAATGTGAGAACCAGCGCTGAGAACAACTTGTCGAGCTTAATTTTCAGCAATGCTAGCTGCAACTTCAGCAATGGGTGATCGAAACTCAGTTGAGCGGCTTATTTTCATCGTTCCGCGAAGAATCCCGGTTGCTGAACTCTCGATCGAAATGGATCTGATCAAATTGTAGCATGCCGCTGTTATCGATTGGTTTGTTGTCGCAGACGCAAAGAGCAGTGGCTCTGCAGCAAGTCTGAATTGTGGATGAATTTTTTTTCAGATGGAGTCGTTTACTCTATATGGCATCATCTGCTTTGTGAGAACATCATGAAACAAGTTAAAGCTGATCATGGCACATATGCCTGATGCAGTGTACGGTATGTGTTTGCTTCGATGCATCCAAGCCAGAGAAAAAAGAACGCAGCAAGCACAGATCAAGAAGACAACAAGAATCGGAAATATGTCATCAAAAGCTGACACATATCCATGCTAGCTAATACAGGGATTGCCAAAAGAATAAGTAAAGGCATACAATTGATTATGCCATACATAAACAGGCAAGGATTTACATCAAGAATGAAGAATCCAATATGTCCTATTACAAGATGTCTAGATTCTAGTAGCCGTCCAAGAAGTCTAGTAGAAGCGCAAGAAGGGATGGTGATGCCGGCCGTGGCAGATCCGGCTCGCCCGCGAGGAGCGCGAGCTGGCGCCGCTCCTCTTGTAGGGATGGTGGCGGCGGGGCGGTGGAGACGTGCGCGACCCGGCGTCAGACGCCTGCGGCGACCGGGGCTGCGAGCTGGGGGTGTAGTCCGGCGATGCGGCGCGATGGGGAGGACTCAGGGGCGTGTACTCCGGTGACGCAGCGCCGGGCGGAGGGGTCGACGGGCTGTAGTCCGGTGATGTCGCGCGTCGCGGAAGGGCCGACGGATAGTAGTCCGATGACGCAGCGCGGGGCGGAGGGGTCGACGGGCTGTAGTCCGGTGATGCCGCGCGTCGCGGAGGTGTCGACGGAGAGTAGTCCGGTGACGCAGCGCGGGGCGGAGGGGTCCACGGGCTGTAGTCCGGTGATGTCGCGCGTCGCGGAAGGGTCGACGGATAGTAGTCCGGTGATGCAGCGCGGGGCGGAGGGGTCGACGGAGAGTAGTCCGGTGACGCAGCGCGGGGCGGAGGGGTCCACGGGCTGTAGTCCGGTGATGTCGCGCGTCGCGGAGGGGTCGACGGATAGTAGTCCGGTGATGCAGCGCGGGGCGGAGGGGTCGACGGGCTGTAGTCCGGTGATGCCGCGCGTCGCGGAGGGGTCGACGGAGAGTAGTCCGGGGACAAGGGGCGGCGGCGGTTCTCGCCGCTGACGCCGAACTCCAGGAAGAAGGGGGCGCGCGCCATCACCGGGCCGAAGCAGGACAGCAAGGCGGCAACGCCCGGCGTGTCGGACGTCGGCGAGGAGAAGGATCCGTTGGCGCCGGAGCAGAACGCGGATGAGAGCGGCATCATCGGGCTGCAGTAGGACGGCGAGCGGGGCGTGCCCGGCGTGTACGAAGGCGGCGAGGAGAAGGATCCGTCGGCGCCGGAGCAGAACGCTGACGAGAGCGGCATCGCCGCCATCAGGATCGCGCGCGCGCAGGTGGTGCGGTGGCGATCGAGAGGGAACTCGAGGATTGGAGGGCGCGGGAATGCGTGTGGACTGTGGAGCGAGGGGAGGGGTGGGATCGGGGCGGGGAGATATAGCCGCGGGGTCGCGTAGGCGCCAAGCTTACCTTCGCCGAATCGGTCTCGGTTTCTAACGGCGGCGGGGCAGGTTTGCTTGGAGCCGACGCTGGGACTGGCAGTTTTGCAGCCTCTGGGATTTAGATTTGAATCCGAAATTTTTGCGTATTCAATCGATGACTCCTGGTGAGCCGTAAGACTCTCCGCGTCAGCCCTTGACCCAAAATCAGGCCCATCTGGTAGAAACTTGGTGGTTTCTTTTTGGGGAAACTAAAATTTGTTCCTTGTAATTTTTTTTAATAAGAAGGTGATCTGTGAACGTTACGGAAAAACTGCAGGTTTTCGACCTGTGCATGTGTATATATTTTTGCCATCTGCTGTGCAATTTGTTTTGCGAGGACCTATTCTGCGAAATTACTTCGATGTGGTTCAAATTCTGTCTCTTAATACTCGTGCTCAATTGTTCATGCCACACTCCACGATTGAAATACAATTCAGCTGTGCATTTTAATTTCTTTTGTGACGAATTCAACTCATTCGAGGAAAATGGGGAAAATAAGATAAATATATGGGAGATAGGGAGAACAAAAGAAGTGGGCATTCAGCAAAAACATACCTAAATTTCGTGAAAACCGAATGGCATTTAGCAGCGTAAGCTGGGACTCTACTCAGAATGTGGGCCCAGAAAAAGACTACGATGGGCCGAAAAGGGTCCTAGTATGTTGGCTGGGCCAGCTCGGCAGCAGCCCAGAGCAATTGAGCCCACAAGTAGCCTATGGCAAGCACCAGTAGCCGGTAGACCTCGATGGTTTGTAGCCTGAATTTGCCCCACTTTTCGTCAATAAACCGTCCATTCCGCTACCCCGTACGTTTCCAAACTTTGTTCTTCCATCGTACGGTCCGGCCGGGACCAGCTCTGCGAAATGCGATACCATGACTCGCCACTCGCAGTCCTCGCAAGCCAAGCGTAACAACGTAGAGCGGTTCTCTTTCCAGCACAGCAAGTCATTCCTTACCCCGCACACATGGCTTGGCACCTCTCGCCCCGCACGGTGCGTTATACTCGTATAAGCGTAAGCGTACGGTGAGGAGTAGAAATTATATATAACTATTGATTTGCTGAGAGTATTTTTATATTTTTTAAAAAATATAAAAATAAATACTAACTAAACAATCCCCTTAAATTTGGCGTAAGTAAAATAGTTGTGGGCCGGTACTTAGGCCCTATTTGGTACGGTTCTAGATTGTAGTAGAAACGGATACGGTCCGAGAATCTTGGTAGAAACGTTTCATGTTGGATTCTGTGAATCGGGTGGAACTGGGTTGAGACCGATTCAGCCGCGGTGTGAAAAAAAGAAGAAACGATCCAAAGAGAATCGTTCCGAGCTTTAGCCCGTTTAGTTATGTTTTTTTTCTAGAATATAATAAAAACGGTCCGGTTTCAAGTTGCCAAACGGAACCTTAATCAGCTGTACATACGGCATGCACCAACGAAAGAAAAGAAAAGAAAAAAAAGGCGTTAGCCCGTCGGGACAAATCCGTAGAGAAAGAGACAGACGACGAGGCGGACACATATGTCCCGGTTCCATTCCTTTCCATTCCTCGTGACCACACCACAGCACCCGGCAGGAGGCAGCAGCGGCCGCCATCATCACGGTCCCTCCTCTCGCCATTGCATTTGCTGCAGCCGCGCCATGATGCGACGGGCCGTGGAGCGGCCAACATCGACGCCAATTAACCCCCACGACCGCGACACGCACACACAGAGACACGCACGCGCGTCCAGCGGCCAAGATGAAAGAAGCAAAGAGCGATCGATCTTTCAATTCTAAGGCCATGTTTGGATAGGCTAAAACTAATTGTTAGCTGGCTAATAAATTTAGCCTAATTGTTAAATTAATAATTAGTCCATCTAAAATTAGCGAAATTTGTTTGAATCATGGTAATGGTTGCTAATTTATTAGAAAAGTCATGTCTGCCCCTCATAATAGGTGAGGAAATGAGGATAAGCGTGGTATTTGAGACTTTTTCGTGTTACATGCTATTAGCCCAAATTAGCTCCTCTCCACCAACTAATGGACTAATTGTTAGCTAAGGGGTTGGCTAAAAATTAGCCCACCTATTAGTCTTCCTGTTTGGATAGACTAGAGCTAATTTTTAGCAAGCTAATAATTAGTCCAGGGATCCAAACATGGCCTAAAATACTGTTTCAGAAAGGCTAAGATGGTGCGCCAGCTACTGGGATAGGCTCATTGGCCAGGACCAAAAGCACCTGTCCAGAGTGCTCTTGGCATTAAATGGCATTTGCCATTGAACGCGTCGCTTGCATTGCATTGCATCATTGCATCACCGCGAAGGTAGGAGGCCAAGCTAGTCCTCCGTTCAACTGTCGACGCCAGCTTGGTTAAGTTCAATGGGTGTGGTCGTCGCCAGAACCTTCTTCCCGTAATCTCGCCGCTTGGATTCATACGAGATTCGTGAGCACGACGCATATGGCGATAGCCATTACACGCCCACGCATGCTAGTGCCGGCTCGTGTTAACACGATGAGCCCTTGTGCCCTTTTAGCATTTTCAATATGCCCCATCAGCACTTTAAATAGAGTAATTTTCGATGGCCTTTTTGCAAGGGAACAATGTAGGCTGAAATTTGGATTTTTGGAATCTCTTTGTAAAAAGGGACCTGGATGTATTTTTTTTTAGAATTTTTGAGGGTCTTTTTAAAAAGTTCTGGAGGCCTTTTCAAAAAAGATAGCACCAAAGGGACCTAGATGTAATTTTTGGAATTTCGAGAGGAGGAGGCTTGCCAGAAAAACCGACGAAATCCAGATCCTAGAGCCTTTTTGTAAAAAAAGATCTCAACGTAATTTTCTAAGATTCTCATGACTTTTTTGAAAAAACCGGTACCACGAAAAAACCGCCTGAGCGACATGCGCCGTACTGCCGTAGCGTCCAAACGGGCCGATGGAATTACTTAAAACTGCATGGGTAGACGCGCAAAACGTGCAACGTGACCAACCATGGAGCGAGAGAAATGATGCGAAGGACGCGCGTGGCGGGAACCTTCTGACATAATATACGTGTGTGGCTTAGGAGTCTCCACGTGAAAGTGGCGAGGCGAGAGACCGAGACCGCTCGGGTCTATTCGCGCACAGCCATACGAAGGATCATTATTACTGGTTCATCTGGCTTTGCATGTCTCCCACCCCCCCGCCCCAGAATTATTAGCCTGTCGCCTGTCTCACGAGAAAAGGAGACGGGCATATACATATATATGCTTATCAATCGATCAACCGTGCATGGACCACATGGAATCTACTAAGATCGGCTGATACGAATACTTAGCTTATACATTAAATCTGTGTTTAGAATTGCCAGTAGGGGTAATTGGGTTAGTCTCGCATGTCTGTACCTTTCAGTAGTTCGGTAACTTCGGTTCCAACGTCCTAATATACTGTGGCAAGTGGCAGCAGCGTCGTATTGCTCTCTTCTTGTTCCGGTGAGAGAATCTGACATGTCGTGTTTGTAACGACTACAAGGTAGCTCGTTCGAATATAGAATTGGGATTCATGATTCATTATTTTTTAAAAAAAATTTCATTGTGAGTATCAACCTCGTATTCTAAATTGGTTTGAGTTCATCCTCGTATTCTAAATTGGTTTGAGTTCGATGAATCTGATTCGCGATTGAATCCTGTAACCATGAAGTGGACCTTAAAAACCATGTCAAATGCCGCGCGCCATGTGGATGGGCTGAAGCTTTCCGGGGACGAAAGCGTGGAGGCAAAGAGGGCTCGCGCCGCACGCAACGGGAAGGTATATACGGCCATGGATGGCAAACAACAAGCATGGTTTCTTTACTTCCTTTTCCATTCTTCCAAAGAACAAGTTGAGAGTGTTGGACCCATGTACATTCATATGTAGGGGTGCAAACGGAGTGGATACGGACGGATTTTGTTCATCCCGTATCCTATTCCAAATTTTTTCTCGGATACATAATCGGATCTGACGATGCGGATTCGAATCACGAATCTGGATGACTTGATCCACGAATCACGAGCGAATCTGAGATCGTTAGGATCTGAGTTAGTCCGATCACGAATAGTTAGTCGGATAATGCGTGAAAGCAGAAACCATATATGTCACATATATTAGGATCAATAAACCATACACAAAACTTTACTATAACTTTCAAGACATGTAAGTGTTTCATTTTCAATAATAGTTGCATTCCCTACATAAGAATAATATACAACCAAGTACAATTCCAATCAACATATGCACTTATATGATGTAGCACATCCAACTGCAATCAAGTGTTTTGTAGTGCAATTATAAGAGCTTGCTCCAGAAAATAGTGCAATTATATTACAACTTGCTCACATTATATCACAGGTTCACAACAGCACTATGTTTCACATTATATTACAACTTGCCTAATCAGATAATACATAACCAACACGCAATATCTAAAATACAGCTAGCAAGCATTGTAATTCAAATACACACATTATGAACAATATTGCAAGGGTATCGGGTCGGATATTTACCGGGTATTGGATCGGATATTTACCGGATATCGGATCGGATATTGCTCTTCCCATATCCTAACCCATATTACATGAGATTTTTCGGATACGGATCGGATATTGTTCTTCCCACATCCTAACCCATATTACATCGGATTTTCCAGATACGAATACGGATAACATCGGTACGGATTTTTTTCGAATACGGTATCGGATCGGTCGGGAAATATCCGTTCCGTTTGCACTCCTATTCATATGTTATCGAAGAAGGAAGTAATCACGGGGCAATTTGTATGACATCCATATGGAATCTCGCCTGCGCGTCACGATTCCGACGACGCGGAAACTGTATTAGCAGTTTATAGTTGCTCCTGTCCTGCTGAGGCAGCTGGTTAGTAAGATCAAATATAATAGCAAAATTCATTATAAGTTAAAAGCAAACTAAAAATCAGTTTGTACAATAATTATCTCTAAAAGTTGTTTTTAGATGTTGTGCAATATCTATCTCTTCTCGCTTGTACATAGATAATCTACCTATGTTCTTGTGCAAAGCTGACTACTAAATAAGAGCCAGGTCTATTCTCTTTTCTCACTCTTTTACGTAGACTAAAGTTGATGTTATAAACTAAAAGCTAACTAAAATGATCTTATTGTGCGATTTTTGACGATTTTCTGTCGATTCTCGGAGAAAATCGGTACCGAGCTACACTCGATTTTCTCAGCGAAAACGGTTCGATGAACCTGATCTCGGCTCGTATTAGAATTCACAGGACGCGAGTTGAAGTTCCCAAGAAAGCCTTAACCCACAAGTCCTCAGGCCCCCCTCTCACGTATCTTGGTTATGTACTAATAAAATTACAAAAATAACATGTGATACATATCATCTATTACATCTTATATATTACGGTAAGTGCTGAATCTGTAGCACGGGGGCACAACATGTAAGACGCATTGACTGTTGCACCTTCGGTATTAGGTCAGAGATTACTTTTTTTAAAAAAATAAAAACTTCAAATGGTGACTAAATTTGCAAAGAAAAAATATTGGAGACTAGAAAAGCGAAAAACTCCAAAGATGGAGGATTGGAGAAGCTGCTAGGACGGACTTGCTTGCTGCTCAGCGTTCATGTGAGCAAAGCCTGCATCTAGAAATATATACTTTGCTTGAGCTGTTGCTGCAGTTGCATATTATGTTGTTCGGTGGCCGCGGCTTGGCACCTAATACCAAGGATCTCCGATCCGATGGGGCCAAGTTATCTGATGCGATGCGTCAATCCACAGATCCCCTCAGCATTGGTCCTTGAGCCCTGTAGCACGCTTTTATATTATAAGGGTGTGTTTGTTTATTTGTACCAAACGGTACATATATAAAATAGTTTTTTTTAAAATTATTTATGTGTTTAGTTACTTCAACGAAACCATCCCATCCTAAACGGTGGAATATAAATTTGAGAAATATTCTCCATAGATATTGAACCATTCCATTCACCCAAAACAATTGAACCAAAAGTACATAATCATCCCATTCAATCTCATTCCACCAACCAAACACACCCTAAAAGCGTGATAAATAATGATCAAAGGCGAAGGTAATTCTCCTATGTTCTCCAATTCTAGAACCAACTAGGCACCTGTCAATTTTTTTATTACATGACAGCACACCACACACACCCACACCAACACGTACACGCGCACACACACGTGAATGCATATCTAACACACGTCTAATCTAAAATGGAGCAGCTATGATACCAAGTGTTAGACTTAGGCTAATGATCTAATGACTATGAATCCCTTAGCCTAAGCATGATCACTTAGTTCTAATGCGGAAATAGTTGTACTAACCGGAACCATTAGAAGCCATTAGCGCCGAGAAGACATTCGGTGAAGTAGGGGACACCGGGAGGTGAACGTCGATGTTGATGTGCAGTAGGCGACGTCGTTCACCCGATGAGTAACGGCGGCCTTCGGGTCTCCACCTGCATTGGCCGTGGACTGCCATTCGAGGCTCCTCCAGCGCCGGTGGGGATCGGTAGGTGTTAGGGTTTTGGAAGGGATGGTAACATGTATTAGATCGTTACCTAATTCACAGGCTCATCCTTTCCTATATATTATAGCGCTGAGGATCTCGGGGGCAAGTTCCAATCATATGGAAGGCGCCTCCGATCATGGAGCGTATTAAGGAAAGATTGATTAGGAAAGGTTTTGGTTTTAGGAAAGTGAGGCCGTGAGGGATTGGGTGGTGATATCCCATGCACAGCCAAGATCAACGAACATTCTCCGACTTGATCGAAGGCTATCGTAATGTATTCACTCTCAGTAAAATAGTAGTCCAAAGTAATGTGTTTTCAACAGCAAATGAAAACGCCATTGAAACATCAGTACCTATAGTCCACCACAATACTTCGATAGAATACCAGCTTAGTCATAACGGGTGTTGATTGATTTAATGCCCCTATGTCCAAGATCATGATCAAAGGTCCTCCAATAAACCCATGCTGGCAGTATGTTCTTTAAATAAGTTAGGAGGTAAACCTTTGGTGAGCGGATCCGCGAGCATTGTTTAGTACTGATATGCTCAATTTTAATAGTTTGATCCTGGATTCTATCTTTCACAACATGGTATTTAATGTCAATGTGTTTGGCAGCACCACTTAACTTGTTGTTACTCGAATAGAAAATTGCGGCCTTGTTATCGCAGTATATAGTGAGTGGTCTTGCAATGCTGTCAACCACTCTCAGTCCCGGGATAAAATGTTTAAGTCATACAGTCTGCCCATTTGCTTCATAACATGCCACATATTCTGCCTGCATTGTCGACGATGCAGTTAGGGATTGTTTGGAGCTTTTTCATGAAATTGCTCCTCCTGCTAGGGTGAATATGTAGCATGATGTGGATTTCTTAGTGTCTACACACCCTTCAAAATCAGCATCTGAATAACCCAAAACTTCAAGATTGTCAAACTTTCTATATGTGAGCATGTAATGCTTAGTGCCTTGCAAATAACGCATGGCCTTTTTAACAGCCTTCCAGTGGTCTATATCTGGGTTAGGCTGATATCTGCCAAGCATCCCGATAACAAATGCCAAGTTTGTACGCGTACAGACTTGTGCGTACATTAGGCTTCCGACAGCCGAACATAAAGAATCATCTTCATTTGATCTGATTCTTATAGTATGATTTTAAAAAGGATTTTGAGCAAATTTAAACTTTAATCAATATCAAACTACTAGTCATTACTCCCTCTTGATAATACAACATCTATCTTAGTAAACCGATCTTATCTTCTATCTCCGATATTGGTAAAAATATAAAAAGGTCCTAACTACTCTTGTACCTTGACTTGAAGCACTAAGTCTTCCTATCTTGATACTTTTTTTATCACAAAACTTTTTCTTTTTACATGCCATGAAGTGGACCAACTTATCCTCACAAACTCAAGAGAAATTGTTAGTCCTTTAACGCGATTATCATTAATTACCAAAACCAAATAAAATTAGAGGCCTAGATGCTACATCCTCCCTACTGGATCTATCTTTGAAATGCTCCTAATCTTCGCTTCCCTTTTCCAGTGATGATGTTTACTTGAATTGATTTACTGCTCGTTATTACATTTTTATTATTCGACCTATGTGAGGTGGCTGATGATGAATGTGGTTTACGAGCTTCGGATCTGTGGTGCCGTGACGCTATCCGGGGTCTCCCGTGCGCCGGGGAGCACGCATTGGCCGCCGGCGCGCGTTGTGCCTACCGAGTGCTCATCCAGTTGAGGCCACTTCTAAGGGGGCATATCCTGTGCAATCAATAGTTTGGTGCAATCACCGTGCAATCAAACTAAAAAAAGTTTCAAAAAATTCTGAAAAAAATTATGGATGTACATCTCAACTTACCCCATCTACATATAAAATTTCATGATCAAATTCATCCTATGCTAGAAGTTACAAAAAAGACAAATTTCTAACAAACTTTTACAGTTCAAATGCACCCCAAATTTGTCTTTTTTGTAACTTCTAGCATAGGACGAATTTGATCATGAAATTTTATATGTAGATGGGGTAAGTTGAGATGTACATCCATGATTTTTTTCAGAATTTTTTGAAACTTTTTTAGTTTGATTGCACGATGATTGCACCAAACTGTTGATTGCACAGGATATGCCCCCCACTTCTAATGCTATTGGTACTGCACTGCCTCCTTTCTGCATGCTATTTGGTTCATGTATAGTATTATCTTGATCATCTATCTTATGTCCTTTGAGCTTAGCCTAGTGTATATACGGTTACCTGATGGACCCTAGTTTGTATAATATCGGATAATCTCTACTATATAAAGTGAGAGTTTCTTCCCACGTCATCTCTTCTCTATTATTCTAAAGCAGCACTTGGTGGCAGTGGTCCATTCTACCCACGTCATTAATTGCCGCTTAATTGCCCTGCTTAATTGCCCTACGCAAGAAACGAAGCGTTGCTTTAATTAGCCAGCTTTCGCAAGAAATGAAGCGTTAAAGATAGATGTTTGATCTTGTGAAATATTTTTTTATTTTTTAATCTTTATTTTTCGTTATCAATTTTGTTTTTCGTAGCAAAGCACGGGCATGTAACTAGTGGACCCTAGTTAGAGAGAGGCGCCGACCAGCCTCGGACGGTCAAGTATCTCGATAAGTGAATCTCCAATTAATCGATGCGAAAAAAAGATTGTAATCTCTCCTCTTTTTGTTAATTTAGATGTCATTGCTTCCATTTTAAATACTTTGTGCAGTGAACGCTAAAGTGGATTGGGACGGACCAATTGGAATTAGTCTTGATCGAAATAAATCGTTAGTGTGTGTTGTATTCTTTCTGTAGTATTTCATATGAGTTGTAGTCCAAACTCACAATTGTATTATTTAGTTTAAGTACCAATCGATTGGATTGAGATGCACTTGTACTCTCGTTGTATTGTGACTTTGTGAGTCAACTTTATGTATTTAAGATTGTTGATCAATAAAAGTGATTGGTTGGTTTGTTCTATTCGTGGTTTCCATTTGATTATTATTATTAAGTCTTTGATTTTTCGATTAATATAGATTGAGTTATGTATGTGTGAAGGTTTAATGTGTATATGTATATATATTCGTTTCAATTTAAGTAATGAATTTATGAGGTTTATTTTTAATAACTTTGTTTGCTTATTCTTGTAATCCAAATCACCCTATCCTAATCCCTACTTTGCCAAGTGCTTTGGATAGACGGATCCTTTCAACGTGTGTATATGTGTGGTGCGTGAGTATGACATATGTAGACTGTGCATCTGGTTTATATATCTCTACTATTCTAAAGCAACACTTGGTGGTAGTGGTCCGTTCTTCCCACATCATTAATTGCCGCTTAATTGCCCTGCTTAATTGCTCTACTTAATTGCCCTGCTTAATTGCCCTACGCAAGAAACGAAGCGTTGCTTTAATTAGCTAGCTTTTGCAAGAAACGAAGCGTTAAAGATAGATGTTTGACCTTGTGAAATAATTTTTTTATTTTTTAATCTTTATTTTTCGTTATCAATTTTGTTTTTCGTAGCAACGCACGGGCATGTAACTAGTATATAGGAAAATGGTTCCATACTCCTGGGAGTATGTACTCCCACTCTCAATATACCGCTTAAATAATGTTGTTATACATCTTTATCCTTTTGAGTATACTCTAATACTGATTGTAAGATACTCCAAAATGAGTTTTACAAAAAATTTTGTCAAAGTCCACCTAATATAGCATAATTTGTTTATATACTCTTTTTACATATAGAAAAGGGTATATAGCAAAAAATAAAGAGCACCGATGAATTTTTTTTCAACAATATCACATTGTAGTATCTTAGAATTATTATTTGAGTATATTGAAAGTGATAAAGGAGTATAACACATTCGTTTAAGTGATATAATGAAGGTGGGAGTACGTACTCCCAAGAGTACAGAAAATACTTCATATATATATATATATATATATATATATATATATAACATGCATGGGTCAGGGAATTCTTGTTCTACCGTGCATGCAATGCCAGACAAGGGCACGCCTGTTTCGTACCTTTCTGGTGGCTACATTTAACGACTATATATGTACGCAGTTGACAAACGACATAAGTGAGCAGTGATGCCACTGTTCCGTCGGTGCACTAGCAATAGATCGGCGTAACAGGAGTGCCTTGACTATTTTAATTACCCTACGTACGTACGTCTACCAACCACCGAATTACCAAGTAATTAACCGAGCATGCATGCGAATCCATCGCGTAAATCCTTTGGTTAACCATTTTGTGTGTGTATATATACTAGTGAGAGCTGCGCGCTCCGCCGCGCCGTGCGAAATTTGATCCAAATTTTTATCTTTAAAAAAAGGCAGAATATCCGAGTTTTTTTTGTTCGCTTGGGTATTTCTTGGAAAAAAGACGCTAAGTAAGAACCGTCGACGAACCAGCGAAACAACGGCGTTTTTTTGGGGAAAAAAAGAATAACACATGTTCCGAGAAATATTAGATCCCAAACAAAAAAAACTATAGACGCCGAGTTTAACACCCTATGCGGTCAATGGGCAATAATACATGTCCTAAAAAATATTAGAGATCGAGCCGCAAAAGAAATTTTAAATGCCGAGTTTAACATCCTAGGCGCTTATTTTCCCGCGAAAAATGATGGAAAACGGGTAAAAACGGAGAAACGACGGACGAAAAACGAATTCCCATTTTTTTTGGGGGAAACGACCAACGAAAACATTTTTCCCATGCTCCGGAGGGAAAACGGATCACGAAAACATTTTTTTCGAATAAAACGGAGAAAGGAAACGGGCTCTCATTTTGGGGGGGGGGCAAAATAGCCACCGAAAACATTTTTCCCATGCTCCGGAGGAAAAACGGACCAAAAAAACATTTTTTTCGGGTTACCAAAAATATTTTTCGCATGCTCTGGAGAAAAAACGGATCCCGAAAATATTTTTTTGAGACAAAACGGAGAAAGGACCCGAACGTAAAGCATGAGGACCTAATTGTTATAATTTTGGACCTGTTCGCTATTTTAAAAAATTAGTAAAGGGCTCGCTCGCGATTCGCACTTAACGGGAGGGCCTCCATGCAAAACGAAAAACTAGGGACCTAAACGCGAACCGGGAAAAACATTCTCCTCTCACATAAAATCGCGCAAGGACCTAGACATAATTTCGGAAAAAACGGGGGGGCTTTTCGCAAAAAAGCCGATGCCACGTGGGGTGGCTGGCTGCTCTCCAATTCCTTCCCCTATAAGGGGTTTACTATATATATATGAAAATGGTTTCATACCCTGGGAGTATGTACTCCCACTCTTAATATACCGTTTAAATGATGTTGTTATACTTCTTTATCCTTTTGAGTATACTCTAATACTGATTGTAAGATACTCCAAAGTGATTTTTACAAAAAATTTCGTCAAAGTCCACCTAATATAGCATAATTTGTTTATATACACTTTTTATAAATAGAAAAGGGTATATAGCAAAAAATAAAGAGCACCGATGAATTTTTTTCAACAATATTACATTGTAGTATATTAGAATTATTATTTGAGTATATTGAAAGTGATAAAGGAGTATAACACATTCGTTTAAGTGGTATAATGAAGGTGGGAGTATGTACTCCCAAGAGTACAGAAAAGGCTTCATATATATATATATATATATATATATATATGAAAAATGTTTTATACTCCCGGGAGTAACTAAGCGTCTATAAGCGTAACACCGACTAATTAATCAATTAATCACACATGCACTGTATACTAGGCCCTGTTTGGTACGGTTCCAGATTCTATTAGAAACGGAAATGGTTTCAGATTTTTGATAGAAACGTTTCAAGTAGAATCACAATTACTGTCTGGAAACCGTTTGGCTAGCTGTATGGATTCTGTGAATCGGGGTGGAACGGGGTTGAGGGTGATTCAGCCCCAGCGTAGAAAAAGAAGAAGCGTTCCGAGGAGAATCGTTCCGAGTTTTAGTCCGCTTAGCTGAGTTTCTTTCAGATTCTAATAAAAATGGTCTAGTTTCAAATTGCCAAACGGGACCTTAATTAAACGTGTAATCTGGCCCCCATCAAACGTCAACTGGCCGTCATTTGGATGTGCAACGGCGCGATTATCCTTTTCCTTTTCCTTTCCTTTTCTTTTGCAATGCTCCATTAATTTGACATGCCTCCATTATTGGTTTCACCGATGGGAACATTTACCTACCTATATGGTGAATCTTCTTAATTAGTACATTCTTTTAGGCGCACTTTCATTCCGTAGTGGATCGAGCACGTATGCTCTTTTGAAAGTATCGAAATGCACCGATGATATTAGTGATATTTTTGGATCTCACCGTTATCTCGAAAAAGTAGAAAAAGACTCGTTCGTGATTTGTATTTAACGGAAGCCTTTTTCCGTAAAGTAACGAAAGAGTGACCTAAACGCGATTCGGGAGCGATTTTCTTTCCCTCACAAAAAATCATGAATGATCTTTTCGTAAATTCACAGGAATATATCTGTAATTCGAAGAAATGAAAAGATTTTTTCATAAAACGACGCAGTGACACGTGGCTAAACCCTCCGGCCGGGAAGTCTCCGGTTGTAATAAAGGTTATATATCATATATGCCTCCATTGGATCTCTGTCCTTTTTAAATAGAGTGTAGCACAATTGATATCTGTGTGAGTCCTTTTCACTGTAGAGTTATTGACTTAACCAACCATATAGACTAGAGTAGTTATGACAAGAAATGGGACGTGACGAGAAGATAGTTTGGATCGCTGGTCTAGGGAATTGATCTCCGGGTCCAAGCCTCCAGGGTACAATTATGTGTGTGTGTGTAAGTTTGGTAGAGTTTGCTTATCTCAAGTCCCGTCTATGGTTTGTACCTCGTAGACCAATGACGCGTACCACGAGCTACCGGCTATGGTGCGTACCAGGTCGTTTGTTTCAGCTTTTTTGCATAGTTCTTGTTTAAAAATTGAATTATTCATCTAATAGAAAGATTTTATATAACTTCTCTCACAATTAAAAATTGCTTTCGTTTCAGCTTCTGAATTATGGATTCTGAATTATGGAGAAGTTGCTTCTAATTATAAGAGAATCAGACCGAGTCGGCTGCGATTTCTATATTCTGAACTGGACCGATGAGAATGAGCAAGAATAAGTGAGAATCAGTTTCCAGCTTAATTCTGATTTTATGTAGAAGGCAGCTTCTGATTCTCAGAGAAGCTGTTCAGAATCCCCCTGTTTAGTAAATAATCCGTTTTTTTTAGCAGAAGCTAAAATGAATAGGGCCATAGAATCAGAATCCAACTTAAACCTGATTCTCGCTGGCCCGATCCGAAAACTAAGAGTCGCGGGTTCGACTCAATTCTCCTATAATAAAAAATAGCTTCTTCTATTATTAAGATCAATAATTAAGAAACCGAAACGAATTAAGTCCAAATTTGATAGAGTTAGCTTATCTCAAGCCCAAGCCTCCAAGGTACCAAGTACCACAGGTCCACAGTCCTTTTTCAGGACTTGATTCTGCTATGATCACCGGTAGAATTTGCTAGCGATCACTTCTGACATTATTGTGAATTGCTAAATGGCAATATTAATTCCTTTTTTCAAAGGAGATGATGATGTATAAAAGGATTTAGAACCGTAAAGGGTTCGGTTTAGCCATCTCCTTAGGGCATCTCCAATGGTGCCACTTCAGCTAGCTATAAGGGTGCTAACTCAGCATTTTGCTTAAGTGGATGAGAGAAAAGGAAGAGAGAGATATATGCTTACTACTAACTTATAGCCAGGCTATAGCTGATTCTAAGGCATTTATCACCTCTTACATATGGGCCCATATTTAATTTTGTAGACAATGCTATAGCTAGTCCATTGGAGAGGTTGTCTATTAGCTATCTATAGATGACATGTACACTTCTTATAGCTAGTAGTTGACTACACCATTGGAGATGCCCTTATACAGTATGTTACAACTAGTCAAACGTGTTCTCATTTTGCGTGGAAGTCAGAGCTCTCGCGAGGGTAGTTGCGTCATTAGACAGAAGTAGGTAAACGTTCTCTCCGTGCCACGTTTCCCTCCGGAGCGAATGGGAAACGCGCGTACCCAACAAGGACGCAGCCCTGACAGTCGGCGCAAGTACGCAACGCAACCCCTCAGAATAGAGGTGTAAACGGGTCGGGTACCGTCAGGTACTAGGTATCCTATCTTATTATTTTTTCTTCGGGTATGGGTATGAGCACAGGTAGTAAAAATCGGGTAGGATACGAGTAACGGGTAGTATTTTCTATGAACGGGTAGAAATCGGGTTCCGAGTAGTGTGCGGACGGGTATAATACATACAACGGATATTTCATCGGGTAGTGCACGAAATACCTATGATCAAAACATGCGATGAAAACAATCCAACCATCACACTAATACATCACATAATACAATAGATAATGCCGTGTAGTCTAACAAACATACATAGTCCAACAAAGAGTTCAAATAGTATATAATCAAATATATGGAGTTCAACAAACACACAAAGTCCAATACATGAAGTGAAATTCACACACATGGTTCAACACATATAGTCCAACACATAGAGTTAAATTATGCAAAACAAATTTCTTCATACATATATCAAGATCTCAAGTCTCAACATCGTCATTCGTCCCTGTAAAATTCAGATCTTCAATTAAGGTTGCTATTTTGTTCTTCGAATCTGAAATGGGTAAACAAGAAATTAGTAGTTATGAACCAAGATATTTTCACATATTTTGTTCTTCGAGTAGGAACCTAAATATTTTCATATATTTGGATTGTTTACAATATGTGGATTCTAACAAAATTTGTTTCGTTTGATTTAGAGTTCGTTTGTTTAAATTTTGCATGTAGCCTGTTTTTAGATATATACTTTAAATTCAAATTTGAAATTCAAACAGAGGTCAAATATTCATTATTTTCGCATAATCAGAAACTAGAGGATCATAATATGAATTTAGAAATATGTTTTGTTGTATTTGGAACTTCCTAGCAAAAGATATGAAATGATGATTTAGATAGGGCAAAAAATAAAAATAAAAATTGGTTGAACCCAACTGGTACCCGTACCCGTACTCAAATTGTGAGAATTATCCGGGTACCCGAACCCGACCCGTACTCGTCGGGTATTGCCGATCCTGTACTCGATCCGAACCCGAACCTAACCTACCCGGGTACAACCTGTACCCGTACCCGACGGGTAGTGTAAAATAGTTTTCCATTTGGGTAATTTTGTATCTGGATACGGGTACGGGTTGGGTATTACTCGACCCATTTACATGCTGAGAATATTTCACGCTGACAAGTGAATCAGAATTATATTGGATCCTCATGTCAACGACAACGTAGGGTAGGGTAAGAGCCGAGTCGAACGTTACCTCTGCTCCCACCGCCACGTTAGAAATACGGTGATGGTGAATTGATGTGTCCGTCCCTGAGGTTACAAGCCGTAGCTCGCTTAGGTTTAGCTTATCATGGTATAGATAGAATCTCATTTCAAGTATGAAAACAAACTCTATTTATTGATGGACGAATTCGAATATATTTTTTATTAGTTTTTGTTATATATTAGATACCCTTGTCAAGGTTTCAAATTTCGTATTTGGTATATATCTCGGAGGTGGTCGAAATCCAAAATATCAGCGAGATCTCGGAATTTTAAACAAAATCCAGATAAAATATAAAAAGCAGATTTCAAATCCGGTCATTTTTCAATCGAGATTTTCGAGATTTCGATCGAAATTTCTGAGATTTCGGTCAAATTGAACCGACCAAAAAATAATAAAAAAACACGTTAATTTGTTTTTTCAAAATTTCTTGTGGGTGGTCTAAATCCTAAATCTAATCAAATCTGGCCCACAAAAATAAAAATTCGGTAAAAATTCCTGAGATTTCGGCTGAAATCACCGAGATCTCGTAGAGATTTCGAAAGGTATTGTAGCATATTGAATTTTTTTAAAATTTTTTTTATCCGGTCGAGATTTAGGATCTCGAGGGGTCCAAAATCTGAAATCTCAACCATAATTTCAGAAATCTCGCCGGGATTTGGATCCATGCCCCTTGCACAAAGAGAATCAATCTAAAAAACAAAGAGAACATTGCCCCTACTTACGTGTGTGCTCCCTATTCTTGTTTGTGGGATTTTATTGGCATGCCGTTGATTGGTGTGGGTGAATGACTATGTTTTACAACACGTTATAAGCACGGAGCTCTACAAAGTTGAAGCCCTATATCAATCTGCATGCAACTTGATTTGCATGCTACCCGTATGGAGATCAATGTCATCAACACAAAAACGGAATTGCATGCATGAACGAACGCAAGAAACAACACCGAGGTAAATTGAGATCGTCTGCTTGCAACGATCTACACTGCATCGCGATTGTCCTGCAACATGCGACTAAAATCATCCACGGGCCCTACGTAAGTTCGAATTACGTAAGTGGATTACATCTTCGTTATTTCGATCCCGTAGGTTATTGTTTATCAATAATAATAAAAAAATAGGCCCGAAGACCCATGCCCATGTGCCCCAAAGCATGATGCCCGTGCCCGTGCTCGAAAAGGCGACGCCCTTGCCGGAAGTTGACGCGTTGCAGCCTACCAGCAATAGCCAAGCCGAGGCACCCAAAGCACCGTTCCTGCGCCCCACTAGCGACGACGGTGGCGCCGCCCGACCCGGAGGTGGTGGCGCCCCCTTGACGCGATGAGCCGGCAGTGCCCGCATGACGCCTGTGTGGCATTTGAAGCGCCCGAAGATGCGATGGCGCCAACGATGTTACACACGAGGTGGTGGCGCCCGAAAACACCGCGCGTGAGGAAGACGAGGTGGCGGCACTAGCATGCACCACACGCGTGGAAGCCGAGGTGGTGGTCCCCAAACACGCCGCACGCATGGAAGCCAGAGCGGTGGTGCCCGATGCACCACGCGAAAGCCAAGGCGATGCCGTTACCGACGGCGGTGACACCCGTCGCCCAAGGAGGCGGCGACGCCTGCCCGAGTCGGCATCCGAGGAAGCGTCATGGTGCCCGTAGCACGCCTTGTGACGGCGGCGACACCCGGCCACATTGCATGGGAGAAACAGTGGCGGCTAAGGTTTCAAACCCTAGTCGCCGATTTTAATGAGGCCAAATGGCTCGGATGGGTCGGTGGGTCAAACGGGCCACCCACACGGCCCATTCGGATTTTTTTTTGAAAAAAATTAGCATTAAAATTAAAAAGGGTTTTATAGTTAGACCCTTAGAATTTCATGTAATTTCAGAAATAGATTGATAAATTCTTAAATTTTGATGATAAATCGTAGAAATTGAATTTCTAAGTATATGGACTTTCATAAAATTTAATCAAATTGGTATTAGCACATATTGGAAGTTTTGTACCCCTGGGTTTATTTTTCTATCATTATGCCGTGTTTAATATGTGTTGAAATGTAATTTTCTATCATTAAAGAATTCTGAAAATTTCTTAATCAATAACAGAAAATTGTGAAAAATGCTAGAAAATTTTGGAAAAATATGTATGACACATTGATAATATTGTAGCCCTGGATTTATTTTCTCGCAATTATTCCATCTTTTATATATATTGGAATAATTTTCTTTTATTCAGTAATTCTGAATTTTTTTTTGTAATTAATAGAAACTGTTAGAAAAATTCTAGTTAGTATATTGGGAGCCTTGTGTCTCTGGATTTATTTCTTGGTATTATTACATATTTAATTTATCTTAGAATTTTTTTTGTTATTTTGTAATTCTGAAAATTGCTTGATAATTAACAGAAAATTATGACAAGTGCTAAGAAAATTCTGAATTTTTTTTATAATTATTTACTGAATAGATATAGACCAAGCTTTACTAATTTAAAAGTGAGCATGCATTATATTGATTTTAACAGTAGTAAAAGTTATTTTGCATAAATAGAAATATGATATGTTGGACACCGCATATAGAGAATTTGTTGAGCTTGCCTTGAATGGCAGCAATTACCTTACCCGGGCAATAAAAACTAAGATTAATATGACACCTCGATCTTTTGGAGCCACTATTTTTCCAGCCTAAAGCTGGTACCACCGCTCTTTCTGAAGCCACTAGGTGTATAGCTTTGCACTTCCTGAGTCACCATGTTCATACAGGCCTGAGGGCCGAATATTTGATGAAAGAGGATCAACAGGTATTTTTGAATTCCCTAAAGAAAACATATAACCAGCAAAGATCCGTTCTGTTGCCAGAAGCACAATGCGAATAGATTCTCCTGCGTTTTCAGGATTTTAAAGGTTGTGGCAGCTCATAACTCTATCATACACAAGCTTGTCGCTGAATTAATATTCAGTAACCAGAAAGTTACTGGTGCTAAAATGATCGACAAGATATTATGCATCTTCCACCCTAATATGAGGATAATGCTATAACAATATCGCCATACCAAGTACCAGAAGTACTCCGAACTTATATGCATTTTGCTAGAAGTAGAAAAGTATGATGAACTCCTGGTGAATAATCATTACATACTTCCTAATGTGAGTCATATAATGCCTGAAGTACATGCCAATGCTCAGTAGCTAGCAATGGCTGAAACTGTGAAAAGGGCCACAAAGACATAAAGAGGATAAATGAAATAATAGCATTAAAGATAAGGAAAGAAGTAATCCATAGTGAAAAAGTAAAGATAAAAAGGTTAGGGGGGCTTCCAGAAGCAAGACTTAGCTAATAAGACTTCAAACCCCTGCATAACCCTAATTTAGGTATGGATGCATTGACCATTGGTCGTGCGAATATCATATCATGAAGCATGTGGTAGACCTTTACACAAAATCAACTGGAAAAATCAATAAAACTCGGGGCAAACAATGTTGAAACGTACTTCACCATTCAACCTGTTGTTAACACGAGTGCTGAGAAGTGTGATGATATGGTTCTTAAAATTATTAACTTCGAGGAGTCCCAAGAGGACACCTACGACTCAAATGGAGACCTAGATTAGTCTCCTAAGTATTCTTTCACTTTACTAATTCGGTGTCACATATTCCTTATAAGTCTTCTTATCAATTTAATCCTAGTTCCTGAATGAATATTTGGTCTACGCTCCTGTTCAGCTATTATTATTTATAATTAAATAAATTGATATTTTCCAGATATTTGATTTATTGTGCTATGCTTGTTCTTGATGCAACAATGTCTGATTGTTAACTCTTACTTTCTAATATAGAACAAAGTATAATCCAGTGGCAGAGAAGGAAATCTGTCTAGAAGATAGTTATATCACACTAAATGAATTAAAAATATTATTACTATCGCCGGAAGCAATGCTCTCATATTTGGCACCGAAAGAATACCATATTATACCCTGAGTCCAGTCGTATTCTTTGAAGATTTAATGACATTGGTCTGAATCATTTCCATATGGAGACAGAATGAGGATGGTGCAGAATACCTTTTCATGACTAAGTTTAATAGGTGTAATAAATGTGGTTGAAAAAACTTTCTTCCTTCTCCTCCGGGATATACTATGCATATATAAAACCTGAAGTTTGTGTTGCTATCAAAACCCAGAAATATTTAAGATATGGTAGATCGATTGGGTTATCCTGAGTTGAATCTGAATGAGAAGAATAATTAATAATTTTGCTGGCCATAGCATGAAGACTTTTCTATACCTAAATATTTCTTATACCTTATTTGTGCTATAGGAACAATCACTGAATTTCCTAGAGAAAATTCAAGGTGATATCCGTGGAACCATTCATCCCCTGTCGGGCCCTTTCAGATATTTTATGGTACTGATAGATGCTTCTACTAGATAGTCCTGTTTATGTCTCTTATCTAATAGAAACCATTCTTTTGCTAAATTAATTACCCAAATTATTAAGAGGCTCCTTTTCAAAAGAAATGATAAAGTTTATTCGAATGGACAATGCTAGCAAGTTGACCTCAAAAAGTATTTAATGCCTATTGTATAGCTCTGAAAATTAATGTAGAGCATCTCGTACCTCATGTCTGCAATAAGAATGGCTTTGCACAGTTATTAATTAAAGGAATAAAACTTATTGCTTGGCCACTCTTACATAATAAAAGACTATCCACTAGCTGTTGGAGCCACGCAGTGCTACATGCTGTGGTATTAATTCAACTCAAACCAACTGCATATCTTGAAATTTTCCCGTTGCATATAGTGCATGGAAAAGAATCAAGTATTTCCCACCTGCGAAAATTTAGCTATGCTGCATACACGCCAATCTCTCCATCATAACGTACCGCCATGGGACCTCACCAGAAGTTGGGGATCTATATATGTTATGAATATCTATCAATTATTTAATACCTAGAGCCTATGACAGGAAATCTGTGCATGGCTCGGTATGCTAATTGTACTAAGGACATTGTTCGGCATTAGGGAGAGATAAGTACCACATTAAAAAATGTCTAGTCCTTAGGTCCATGCACTAAAGAGACCAAACTTGAAGTTCAAAGGATATAAATCTGCAATAAATAAGCTAATAAACTGTCAAATGCCTTCACTGATCATAAGGGAGTGAAACGATCTGATATACCTGCAGTATTTGCACCTAAAGAGTTAAAATACATAGAAAGATATTGAACCCACTTTTGACCCTCATAATAAAAGGAGGGGGGCCTCCAGGTGCACAAGACTCAATTCCGCAAAGACGTCCGCAGAAGTAGAGAACCAAATAAATGAGAACACTACTTGTGACAGTGGAAGAAGCTCAACCTGATGTTGAGAAAATATCTGCAGTGAGCTACTCTGGATATGGTAACATCCCTGAAGTGGTCCATCCTAAAGATGATAACTACAACGTATATTTATGCGCACAATCCAACGCTGAAAAGTTGGAACACCTAGACTACATTGTTTTGGGAAATCACGAGGAGCTGGAAGAAATTAATGAAGATATATCCCTGTAGTGATGCAGAAGAATTGTATAAAACAAAGGCTACAATTGTCAACATATATTTCGCCTATAAAATTGCTAAAAGCTGGATCTAGAAACTAAGTCTATGGCAGAGTGCCAGAAACGCTCAGATAGGGTTAAATGAATAGAAGCAATTGAGACAACGCTCGCTTAATAAGAGGAAAGTTTGTGATCCCGTTGACGAAACATCTCCTAAAGTGTTTGTTGTAGGATAAAATGGGTTTTTCATCCAAAAGAGAAATGAAAATATCCAAATGGTGTAAAGCAAAGCTTGTAGTACAAGGGTTCACGCAGAGACTCGGCATCAATTATGATGAAATATATTCTCCTATAATGAATAGAATAATGTTTTGATAGTTAATATCGATGACAGCAAGCTTAAATTTAATGATGCAGTTGATAGATGTAGTGACCGCATACTTATATGGGACTGAAAACAGATATTTATATGAGAATCCCTGAATGAGTTAAAATTTCGGATCTTAATAATTGCAACATGTATAGCGTCAAACTGAAGACATCACTATACGGATTAAAATAGTCGGGAAGAATGTGGTACAACCGACTTAATGAGTTCCTCCTGAAGAAGGGGTATTGTTCTTGTGTGTTCATAAAGAAATCCCAGAATGGATTGTGTATCATCTCAGTATATGTCGATGATCTGAATGTCATCAGAACCACAGAGGAAATAAACCAAGTGCTTACCTTACGATGGAGTTTGAGGTGAAAGATTTGGTAAAACCAAATATTGCTCAAGCCTGCAGCTAAAGCATTTCCCAGAAGGATTTTTTTTTACACCAATCTATTTATACCAAGAAGTTATTGAAAATATTTAATATAGATAAATCTCATCCTTTAAAGACCCTATAGTTAAGAGATCCCTTAAAATGGATAAAGACCTTTTTAGACCAAGAATGAAAAATGAGAAATTCTTAGGACCTGAAGTCCCACACTTGTATCTTGCAAATTGCACAAGGCCTGATATTGCATTCGCAGTAAATTTGCTGGCAAGACAAAGTGTAATCCCAACTAGAAGACATTGGGCTAGTGTTAAGGCTTTACTCATATACCTTCAAGGTACTCAAGATCTTAGATTATTTTTCAAAAGAACCAAGACTTAACCATGGCGGGATATATGGATGTTGGCTATCTGTTTGATCCCCACAGTCTAAATCTAAGACTAAATTTGTGTTTTTATGAGGTGGTTCAGCCATTTCTTGGCGGTATTTTAGGCAGACCTTGGTAGCTACTTCTATAAACCACTCAGATAAGGATGGCAAAAATACCCGTGGGTCCCGGTACCCGACCCGACGGGTCCGGGTTCGGGTCCAAATTTGGACCCATGGGTATATTACTTTGGGTCCTGGTCCGGGTCTCATTTTGGACCCGTGGGTACCCAGACCCAGACCTGACGAGGCAATGACATATGGCCCACCACCGTAATGCTGCTTTGTTGTTCGGGGTAGATCCACTAATGGACGCATGTGTGTGCATATAGAAATAACAAGATCTAATTTGATTTTGTTCAACGTATACAACATCAATACTTAATCAAGTGAGAATGAAAGTGGGACACCACCGTAATATTTTCGGGTTCGGGTACCGGTTGGGTCTGGGTACCCGTCGGGTCCGGGTCCTAGTTTGGACCCATGACTGATTTCGGGTCCGGGTCCTGACTTCAGGTCTTGGACCTAGAGGTACCCGGACCCGTTGCCATCCCTACACTCAGAGATTATAACTTTATATGAAACCTCACGTGAGTGTGTTTGGCTGAGGCGTGTGATTAACCATATCCAGAAGTCATGTGGTCTTAATTCCATCGAGACCCCTACGATTATCTATGAAGATACTTTTACTTGTGTTACACAAATACAAATGGGTTATGTAAAGAGCAATGTTACAAATCATATTGCTCCTAAATTTTTCTATCCTTATGAACTCCAAAAGAATGATGAGGTAAAGATACTACAAACTAAGTCGTGTGAAAATCTAGCAGATTTGTTTACTAAGTTTTTGCCAAAATTTAGTTTTCTAAGATGTGTTAATGGTATTGGAATGCAACAACTTAAAGATATGAAGAGTTCAGATGGAGTAAAGCCCTGAATTATGACCCTTTGTATGATCTTGAAGATCATATTTTTAATCCTGAAGATTATAAGTTGTGCTTTTTTTTCTTAGTGTGTTTTCCTGAAGTTTTCTCACATGAATGTTTTAATGAGGAAACTAGTATAACATGGAGTACGAGTGCAATATACTATTTTCTCCATCTCTTTTTCCCATTGTGTTTTTGGGAGGAGTTTTTAACGAGACATGTGCATTACGCGGTGTTCGCCCAAGGGGGAGTATTATGATATAGATAGAATCCTAGTCCAAGTATGGAAGGACTATATCTGTTGGTGGGCGAATCCGAATCTATCTTTTGTTGATTTTTGTTATATATTGGGCACCCCTTGTATAGAGATAATCAATCTAATAAAGAGAGCGAACTTTGTCCCCTACTTCTGTGTGTGCTCCTTGTTCTTGTTTGTGTGATTTTCTTGACGTACCATTGATTGTTATCAATGAACGACTATGTTTTACAACATAGCTCACCACGCTAAGATTTTGGGCGAGATTCATTAATCACCGAGACATGATTAGGATGTTTGCATTTGATGTGGTAGATTATTTTCAAAAAAAAGTGGTAGTACTACCGTTGCTTCTTAGTAAAAAAAACTTCCTTTAGTCACAAATAGTTATTGTTTTGGACATAGTTGTAGTCAAACTTTTAAAATTTTAACTATCAATATCTTTTTAAATATTTAAATTGGATACACAAAAATCATATGTGTAAATTTGTCTCGAAAAGTACTTTCATACTATTGCAATTTTATTAGGTTTTATAAACATATTATAATAAAAATTAGTGATCAAAGCTACATTTTAGAGATCATGTCGATGTCTAAAATGATAATTATTTGTGACCAGAGAGAGTACTATATATTGCTTATAGAAATAAAAAGGTGTAGTCGCTTTAACAGTTGGTGCTATGACTTTAGAAAAGGTATGTAGTATCAAGTAAAAAAAGTCTTCTAGTTACACAAAACAGTTAAATTACATGAACATGATAGGCAATATATCAATGAGAAAATTTCTCTGTTGTGGTCCCAAAATGAAGCACTTCTTTCCTCTTTTCCTTTTCTCGTGTAAATGCAAAAGACAAAATAAAGAACGCAAATTAAAAATGATTGTCAATTAGCCCTAAAAAATAAGTTGTCTCTTGCTATCCATATCCGTTTTATGGTAGCATGATAAGCATTTTTAGGAGCTGGAATGCTGGAAGCCTGGAATGCCCTTTTAAAAAAGAAATAATTGATTATTTGTCATTACTTACTTTGCCATTGATTATTTATCCCGTGATGTCTCACTAACATGAGAGCTCTAAGGCATATATCAATGAGATATACAGAACAAATAATCAATTTCATCAACTAAAACGAGATGAATGATCAATTCTCCCTTAAAAAAGTGCAAGGAATTCTAGTATCCTATCTTGAAAAATCTCTAGGCTCCGGTTAGAAGAGAGTTCAATTGTTATCGTAATCAACGTACAATCATTGGTTAGAGGCAAAAACAGTCTCCTAGACAGATACGCTCTCCTATTACCAGGCTCCTTAATCAATCCCATTTTGGAGTTGAACTCAAATCAAACTTGGCTGTCACCCGAGACGGAGAAGAATCAAAGCCGCCGGGAGGGGCAGTTCGGTCAACCCGCACCAAAGGGGAAAAAATGGGGGAAAAAAAAGGCGCGACCCGCAGGGCCCCAACCGTCTTGATGCGCCTAACGCCGTGATCCCCATTCTAAGATTACCGAAACGCCCTCCCATCGGTCTCCTCATCCGCCTCGGCTCCTATCGCCTCCGTCCGATCCGCTTTACGATTCGCCAAACCGCTTGCCATGGCGTTATTTAGAATATATTTTGCTCGTGTGGCCTTATCGCATACTTTGTTTTTCAAATTTTGTCTCCTTTTTAATAGAATTGTAAAAATAGTTCGCTCACGATCATGAAAACAGTATATTACTAGTTACATGCCCGTGCGTTGCTACGAAAAACAAAATTGATAACGAAAAATAAAGATTAAAAAATAAAAAAATTTATTTCACAAGATCAAACATCTATCTTTAACGCTGCTTTCTGCGAAAAATTTGGCTAATTAAGGCCCTGCTGTTTCAATGGTTTCACTTGGGCCTAAAGTTTCTAAACAAAGATACCAGCAGTGACTCAAAGCACCAAGACCCCAAAAGCCAAAGGCGGTAGGGAGGTGCTTTTCACCGTGGCTTCACTCAATCGCCTCCTGATCGCTCCATCTCCTCCTCTTCCTGTCAGATCCCCGTCCGGGCCGCCTCCTTGACTCCTCCGGCTCCAGCGCCACCTACCCGACTCCTCCTCACTTGGGCCCACACGGTTGCCTCCAAAAGCTACATTGCACTGTTGTTTGCCAAACGATATATCAAAAGCGCTTGCTTGAAACAATTGCTTTCTCAACAAACCAAAAGCGACTTTTCAAATACCCAAAGAACCGTTTCTTGCGTAGGGCAATTAAGCAGGGCAATTAAGCGGCAATTAATGACGTGGGAAGAACGGACCACTGCCACCAAGTGCTGCTTTAGAATAGTAGAGATATATGTCGTATGCCGCTCGACAGATAGTTAAATTGTGAATCGATCTACCGAGCATGCAGGTCTTAATAAAGCCTGTCGTACTACTTGTGCTCATCAGGACGCTTCAGTATCTAAGCTCAATATGAGAGTATTTTTTATACCAATTATTATAATAATACTGTGTGATAGATGATATGTATTGTATATAAGTGTATATAGAAGAGGAAAAAGTTTGATTTACAAGTGCCAAATATAAAGTAAAGAACAGTGGGTATCGTATAGCCGCTATATAGCGCCACGAATGCCGCACCCAGACGGCGCGCGATTAGTAACAGAAACAAACCAACTCGAGAGGCCAAAAGAAAGAAAGAAAGAAAGACTAAAGCGGCGGAAGAAGGAAAGGAAGCGACGCGAGCGAGCCGCGGTTGCTTGCGGGATTCGCTCTCGAGTTCCTTCCAGCGAGTTGCGTGCGGCTCGGCGGGGAGTTTGATCGGCGAGGAGATGGGGGTGCGGGAGCCTGTGGCGATGGAGATACCGGCGGAGGGGGCGGCGGCGAGGGTGCCGCCGCGGATCAGGAGGAGGCTGCTGGAGGGGAGGAGCGCCGGCGCGCCGGCGAGCGTCGAAGAGATCGAGGCCAAGCTCAGGGAGGCCGACCTCCGGAGGCAGGTAGTTGTCTCTGTCGGGTTACTTTCTCCCTTTTATTTTGCTTTCCTTTCTTCCTCACGGTGGATTGCGAGGCTGGGGGCGTGAACTGTGAAGTCCAAGTTTTTAGAGCTTTTATTTGTCATATTGTCCTTGTTTGGTTTATTAATTGGATTTTTACTGGTGAGATGATGGTTACCTTGCCTGCTCTTGAAATGCTTTTTCTTTTTGTTCTTTTTGGATTTTACAGCAATTTTTAGACTGCTATTAGTTCCGAAATTGGGATTTTTTTTACCGATTTTTAAAAAAAATCTTTTTCGTTCATCATTTTTGCGATTTTTGTTGGTGGACTAAGAGTGAAGAATTGGAATTGTGATGTTGAGAGTATGTGAAAGGATTTCTTTGAGCCTTGTGAGACTTTATTTTGGCGGTTAGGATTCGTGGGGTCAGTTGAAGTAACATTCTTTGGGGATTATTTTAGCGGTAGTTAGTCGTGTGCCTCGACTTGATTTTGTGTTAGATTTTGCCGCGGTTCTGCAATTTTGCGGTCTCTGGATTAAAGCGTCTTTTCCCCAGTGTGAAGGTCCCGTTTCTATCTGTTTCTTCCATTGTCTTTGACTCATTTAATATAGCGTAATTGTCTTTTGGTATTATCTGCAGTTCTGTGAAAGCGTAATCAGTGAATCTCTACTATAAAGTGAGAGTTTCTTCCCAAGTCATTTCATCAAAATTACCAGTTCTGCCATTCTTTAATTATCCACCTCTTTAATTAACCACTTTAAGCATGGATGGAAGACAGCACACACAGTTCTGCCATTCTTTAATTAACCTCTTTAATTGTAGAATGTAGACCAGTAAGGTATTATTTGCACAACATATTTTTTTTCTTGTTTCATGTTATCGTAATAGCAGGACAACCGTTCAAAATGTAGATACCATTGCAACGCACGGACACCTTACTAGTATTAGTAATATGGTAGTTGTCTGCGTCGAGTTATTCCAAGTTGCCTGTAAAAAAGTTTTTCTTTAATCTAATATGAAAGCTAAATTTCATGTAAAAACGGGGACTTGAGCTTACAAATGATTTCTGTTTGCTTACGTGGTAAAAACAGATTATGGTAGTTTGGTAGGGCTAGTTTGCTTTATCACCGACCACCTGGTTTTGCTTACAAGTAACTTATCAGTCGTACCACTGCAATTTTGGTGACCAGTAATATGGTTGAAACTTTTGTTGGTTGATGTAATTTTGGTAGGTCCAGTTCACTAGAATTTGCCTTAAACTGTAGTATTTGGGTCCTTTCGGAATATGTTTTATGTGTGTTGTGTCGAGGGGAGGGTAATGGCCTCAAGGTCGGAGAGTGGTGGATAAGTGATAAAATGTGATCTTCTGCATTCTACTCGGTCCCTTTTCTTGGCACATAGGAGAGGTCTATTTATTGTGCTGAGACATGAGGGATGTAAGATTACCATAGTGTCCTTGTAAAGGCCTTACCATTATAGGGGCTTCACAGTCTTTTCCCTCTTCGACGGTAACCTTGGTGCACGGTGGACCTCGTGGGCTGCGTCCACCACATTACTTTTCCTGGACTTTGCTGGGACTTTGGCCTCCCCCGTGTGTCCCTCCGGGCTACGGGACACCTTCGGGAGGTGATCAAGGTGGTTGGCCGTCTTGCCGAAAGGCTACGGATGCTTTCGGACCCTTTTCCTCTCTAACAAACGGCAACGGTGTGAAGCCCTTTGGTTACATTTGGCCCCTTTGATCGTGGCGAAGGGGTTCGAGTTCTTTAGTTCTCCCCTTGGCCATAGGGGACGGTGAAACAGGAGCCTCTCGCAGTCGAGGGCTTGCTTCACCTTGGTTGAAACCGCGCCTTTTGGTCCGAAGGGTGTAGGCACCCCGTCCCCTTTGGCCTGGTGAAGTGATTGTATGGAAGTAGCTGGAATGTTAGTGTAATATCTGGGCCCGTTAATGTGAAGGTCCATGTAGCCCATATGGAGCGGGGGTAGGATTAGTCTTATATTGCTTGTCTAAAATGAGTAATAGTAGTACATAATGTCTGTTGGGTCCAAACATAGCACATCCGGTAAACTTTTTACACGAAGTGAGGATGAAAATGTAAGCGGGGTGCTATGATGTGTGGGCTAGGCTTTGAGCAGATTTTGGACCAGGTTGTTACAGATGGTATTATAGCATCAACCTTTGCTGCACGGTGTGTGTGGAACATGGGCATGTGGGCTTGGAGTGGACATATGGTATGGCATATATGCTGGCACTAGACACACGGATATGTACCGAGGGGTGATTCTGGGGCATTTGCTGTGTATACAGTGTGCTGCCGAGGGCGTCAACCCTTAAGAGAGGGTGAGTGTAATACCCCAGCCTATTAATGTGAAGGCCTATGTGGCCCATGTGGAGTGGTAGTGGGTTTAGTCCCACATTGCTTGTCTAAAATGAGTTATAGTAGTATATAATGCCTATTGGGTTCAAACGTAGTACAAGCGAGGACGAAAGTGTAAGTGGGGTGCTATGTGTGGGCTAGGCATTGAGCGAATTTGGGCCAGTGTGTTATAGGTCTATTCTAGCAAATTGGGCGGTTGAAGGCGAAGGATAAGTTCCTTGCCACCCTCGTTGTTGAAGGGCGCCTTCCAAATATGGAAATCGTTTGGTCTCCCTGCTTAGCGACAACGCCAAATGCATATAAGAATGCGGCAGTTGTCTTCGCCACGTTTTTTGATGCGGGGCTTAACATCCCTTCAATGTCGGTTGGCGGAGGCATTGGGGATATATCATGCGGAACTGGCCCACTTGATGCTAAACTCCATCGCCTGCTTGAGCATTTTCGAGTGGGCGATGCGGTTGTTGGGCGCGGAAGGCATTGGGAGGCTGCTCGCGCGTCTGAATGATTTGTTAGGGTCGGCTTCTATAAGAGCATGCGGCAGCCTCTTGGCACATTAAGCAATAATGAATTAAGAAGTTCCCCTCTAGTCCGATCTCTCTCCTGGATCCTCTCCTCCCTAGAGCCCCCTTGTTCTCCTAGCGCTTTCTCCTTCTAGCTATGCCGTCTGGCCCCTTCCAACGGTAGTTATCCTTGTCATTTACAAGGTACATGATAACTTCGTATCAAAGCAAGGCGCTGCGCAAACCTCCATGGCGAGTGGCAGTGAGGGATATGATTCCTTGGCTGCGCAACTAGCGGCCATTATCAGGAAGCTTGATGTTTCGAAGCAAAGTGTGATATGTTGGCAACCAGTATGGCGACAATTGGCATGACACTTGCACACTTGGAGAAGGCGCATACGTCGCATATTGTTAAGCCCGCTAATGCCGCACTGCCGGAGTTGGCTTCAAGGCTGATGACACCATCTGTCTTGCCATTGCCACCACCTTCGGCGCATGTGCCCCATCTGTTGAAGTGGTCTACTCCACGTCATCAGTTGATGCCGTGCCTTTGGCGGTGCGGTGCACGGCAGTGTCGTGTGGGGGATCGCGATTTCGTCGCATCTCTCCCAACTTCATCACTTCTTGTGGCAGGAAGCGCGCCAATGTTGTCCCACACCGACAGCCCTCGCCATAGGCAACTTCCTTGATGTCATGCATCGCTAAGGCCTTCATGGCTTCGCCACCAACCGTCGTCAACACCATGCCAAGTTCCTTTGTAAGGCATCGCAATTGCTCGCCGTAGTGGGGCTACAAAGGGCTGCAACCATGGCCGCCACCGCAGCTCGAGGACGAGCTGCATGTCCGGGAGGGGTGTAATGTCACGCGTTTGAAACACTGTTCACGTGCGCATGAACAGTGCCATTGTACTGCAGCAACTGCAAGGGTGGATTAGATTAGTTAGGATTGAGATAGGATTAGTTTAAGAGGATCTTATCAATTAGTAAGAGCGTGCGGCAGCCTCTTGACACATTAAGCAATAATGAATTAATAAGTTCCCCTCTAATCCAATATCTCTCATGGATCCTCTCCTCCCTATGGAGCGCCTTTGTTCTCCTAGCGCTTTCTCCTTCAAGCTATGTGGTCTGGCCCCTTCCGACGGTAGTTACCCTCGTCATTTACAAGGCACATGACGGGAGGGTAAGGGCCTCGAGGTCCCTGGATATGGAGAGCAGTAGGTAAGTGATCAACTATGTTTTTTATATATTCTCCTTAGTTCCCTTTTTCTCAGCACACAGGCGAGGTCTATTTATAGTGCTACAACCTGAGGGATGTAAGTAGGGATGGCAAAATTACCCGTGGGTTTGGGTATCCGTGGGTACCCGACCCGATGGGTTCGGGTATGGGTTTGATTTCAGACCCGCGGGTTTCAAATTTCGGGTTCGGGTTTGGGTTCGGGTTCGGGTTCGGGTTGAGTTACGCAGGTGGGTACTATGGGTACGAATTAATTAATATAAATTAAAAATAATGGAAAGTTAATCAAGATTTTCAAGCATCGTTCGAGATGTAAGATACGGTAACTTTCATGATTATATACACCATATATTTTTCCTTTAAACATAGAAATTACAAATGAATTGATTGACAATTGATGGTTGAAAATTTGATTGCGAGGTGAATTTAATTTCGGGTTCGGTGCAATTCGGGTTCGGGTACCCATCGGGTTCGGGTATGGGCGTGGGTATGTACCCGTGAGAGATTTCGGGTTCGGGTTCGGGTATGAATTTCGGGTTTCGGGTTCGGGTCTGCGGGAGGTCTACCCGTCCATACCCGCCCGATTGCCATCTCTAGATGTAAGATTATAACAGTTTCCCTATAAAGGCCCTACAACTCTAGGGGCTTCATGGTCTTTTCCATCTTCGTTGGTAGCCTTGGTGCAGGACTTCGCTGGGGCTTCGGCATTCCCCTTTGGCACTCTCGAGGTGTTTCCCTTCGGGAGGCGATTGAGGTGATTGGCCGTCTTGCTGAAAGGGTATGGATGCTTCTGGGCCATTTTCCTCTCTAACGAAGGACAGCGGTGCGGAGCCCTTTGGTTAAATTTGGCCCTTCTTTAGTTCTTCCCTTGGCCGTATGGGGGCGGTGGGCCGCCCGTACAACAATGTGCTCTTCAAAGTCTAATGTCCTTTGAGAGTTGTCACTTTTCTTGTTTCTTTGATTGAATTTGGGAGTGAAGTGTTATAGGAAACAGCTAAATGATCATGCTTTGTTAGAAGATGGCCAGTAGTGAATTAGTGATATGTGATCGATCAAGATAGCTTATGAAAATGTTATTTTGCAGCAATTTCATGAATGGTTATCCTGCAAAGCAAGGAAGAAGCCACGGAGCCCATCGTGGTCTTCTCAAGAGGAAGATCATGGGCAGCGCCTTGAAGCGAAGCTTCAGGCAGCTGAGCAGAAAAGGTAACAAAAAAAAACAGTTCCTGATGTTGGTTATTGTTTAATTTTAGTAAAGTAAAATAGCATCCGAGACTAATATATGAATCTTACAGGTTAAGCCTCTTGGCGAAGGCACAGAACCGACTAGCCAAGTTGGATGAACTCCGACAAGCTGCTAAGAATGACGTGGAAATGCGGTTTGAGAAGGAAAGGGAAGAACTTGAGGCTAGAGTTGAGTCTCGTGTCCGGCAGGCTGAGGAAAACCGCATGCGCCTTTTACATGTGCATATGCAGAGGTGGGCTGCACTGAAGGAGAGAACAGCAAGGTCCCTGGTGCGGAAGGCGACATCAGAGAGCAAGTACACGGAGCGGGTGCGATCTGCAATCTTGCAAAAGCGCACCGCTGCTGAGAAGAAACGTCTGGGGTTGTTGGAAGCCGAGAAGAGGAAGGCTCAGGCTAGACTTCTGCATATCCAACGGGCAGCCAAGATGGTATGCAGCCAGAGAGAAACAGAGAGGACAAAATTGAAAGAACAGCTGGACAGCAAACTTCAGAGGGCGAAGAGGCAGAGGGCTGAGTATTTGAAGCAGCGAGGAAGTCCTTGTAGTTCTGCCCACGCCGAGTATGTCAAGCATGTAGATTTTCTTTCAAGAAAGCTGGCGAGGTATCGTTGTGGTACAATACATTTTTGGAAAATTATTTGGTTGTATTTGCACGTGTGGAATTAACTGAAATTGTTTGTTCATTTTGGTTTACTGCAGATGCTGGAGAAGATTTGTGAAGTTTAGGAAGACAACACTTGCATTGGTTCAAGCTTATGATGCCTTGGAAATTAATGAGAAATCTGTCAAGTCTATGCCGTTTGAAAAATTAGCTATGTCAATGGAATCTCCTACAGTTCTTCAGACCACAAAGGCATTGCTTGACCGGTTGGAGAGACGTTTGCTTCTTTCTCAGTCAGCATGTTCATCATCCGTGGAAAATATTGACCATCTACTAAAACGCCTTGGGTCTCCAAAGAGAAAGACACCTCCTAGCAGGGAGGGAAGAACAAGGGTAGCAGCAAAGAAGCCAGCAAGAAGTTCTGAAACAAGCAGATTGTCTAGGTACTCACTGAGGGTGGTACTCTGTGCTTACATGATACTGGCTCATCCAAGTGCTGTTTTAAGTGGACAAGGTGAGCGGGAGAAACTACTTATGGAGTCGGCAGCGAATTTTGTCAAGGAGTTTGAGCTGTTGGTTAAGACAATACTTGATGGACCAGGCAGTGCCTCAAGGCAGTCATCCCTAAATGCTAATGTTGCTGAATCATCTAATTGCCAGGTGTCTTCTGATGTTACTGGTCAGAGGAAATTCAGGACTCAGTTGACTAATTTTGACAAAGCTTGGTGTGCTTATCTTTATCACTTTGTGCTGTGGAAAGTGAAAGATGCAAAATCATTGGAGGAAGATCTTGTTAGGGCCGCCTGCAAACTTGAGCTGTCAATGATGCAAACATGCAAGTTAACTGCAGACGGGCAGTCACATATCCTTACTCATGATATGAAGGCAATTCAGAAACAAGTTACCGATGACCAAAAGCTCCTGAGAGAGAAGGTTCAGCACCTGAGTGGTGATGCAGGCGTTGAGCGGATGAACTCTGCTCTTTCAGATACAAGGTCAAAGTTCTATGAAGCGAAGGAGAATGGAAGTCCGTTGGCACCACCTGTTGCAAACATATCTACTCCTTTGAGCATTAGTTCATCTGGACAGCTCCCACCTTCTGATCTTAATGAGAATTACAAGACAAATGCTGAAGGATCAAGCTCCATTGCCCGATCTTTGTTCAGAGCTTCTTCACCATCAAGAAGTCAATCACCAGTGAAACTGCCAACAGAGAATGAGCAAATGGTCAATGAGATGCTTCATGAGAACGATGGCGCTTTTGCCGGAAACTCTGATAATGCAAGTACTGTTGAGAAGGATTTCCAGGCCAATGTGAGAGAAACAATGGAGAAAGCTTACTGGGATGTGGTTACTGACTCGATGAGAGGAGACGAACCTGACTACAGCCAACTGATCAACCTGGTCAAGGAAGTGAGAGATTCATTACATGAGTTGGCTCCCAAGGGGTGGAAGGAGGAAATCCTTGAGAACATTGACCTCGAAATTTTGTCTCAGGTACTTGAGTCAGGCTCCCAGGACACGCAATATCTGGGGCAGATTTTGCAGTACTCCTTGGATATGGTCCGAAAACTATCTGCTTCTGCAAAGGAGGATGAGATGAAGTCAAGTCATGACAAATTATTGAGTGAGTTGGCTGCAAATTCTGAAGTTAATGATAATAGTGTCAGCTCATTTGTCATTGCTATCATCAAGGGCCTGCGTTTCACTCTGGAAGAAATAAAGGTCTGTTCCCCGTTAACACCTTAAATTAGTCCTAGCATTAATTGCACTTGTTTTATGTTGGCATTCCAACATTTTTCTGTGATAAACAGGAACTGCAGGCAGAGGTGAGTAAGGCACGTCTCCAGCTGATGCAACCGATTATAAAAGGCTCTGCTGGAGTGGAATACCTGCAAAAGGCTTTCGCTGATCGCTATGGACCTCCTGCGACTGCATCAGCTTCTCTCCCTCTAACTCTGCAATGGATTTCGACATCCAAGAATGCCACGGAAGAAGAATGGAGTGCACATTTGGATTCTCTTTCAATTTTGCCAGCAGCAGCTCATGTAAGTTTCTAACTGCATAACTGTTTTACCATCAGTACCATAGCAGCATCCTAATTGTTTTTATCTGGTTGCTGACACTAATAATCCTTCGTGCAGGCTCAGCCGCTTGTTATAGTACTCCGGGCTGGTCATGGAGCTCCAGGGGGGCAAACATCATCTTTGTCTGCAGCAGGCAGTTCAGGTCTACCAGAGTGCAAGGGAGAAAAGCTGGACACGCTGATAAGGATTGGCTTGATACAGCTTATTAGTGGCATGGAAGGCTTGCAATTGCAGTCAACTCCTGAGAGCTTCCAGCTTAATTTGCTCAGATTGAGGGCCGTGCAGGGTCAATTTCAACAGGTGATTGTGATCGCTACAAGGTAACTATTTTATCCTTCTACTTTTAGCCTAGTCGGTCAGAACAATTAATTCTTTGGCGTGTAATAACTGAACCAAATTGTTCTGTTTGTCCAGCATGCTCGTCCTGGGTCAAGTTCTGATGAGTGAGAATTCAAAAATCACTCCTAGAGAGCTGGAAAACGTCATGTCAGAACTGTTCCAGGCTCTCATTAAGCTACTGGATAACTTCCCTGAGGCCGGCACCGAAGAGATTGTGGAGGCGATGATGAGCTCGTCAGCCTCAGCTGGCTCTCTGTCAGATGAAAAGACTCAGACTAGAAGGCAGATAATAACCCGGGTGCTCCTTAAGAGCCTCCAGGCCAGCGACACCGTCTTCAAGAAGGTGTCCCGGTCGGTCTACTGCGCCTTCCGTGGCGTCGTCCTCGGTGGCAGTGGTGCAAAGGGCCAGAAGCTGGCTGATGCGGCCTTGCGCAGCATCGGTGCGGCAAAGCTCGTTGACAGGGTGGTGAAGGCGGCCGAAGTGCTGATCAGGGTGGCGACGGTCTCAGAGAAGGTCCATGCTCCATGGTACAAAGCACTTGTGAATGCGAATAGTTTGGTTCTTCTGTGAATATTCACGGTCAAGTGTAAATTCTTGTCCCACTGGGTGAGGTGGGAATATGTCGTTGTACAGCAATTTATAGGTGTTGATCGGTAGGTTAGTTCACGATGTGAAGAATTCTAGGTGCAGGGCAAATATGGATGTCCCTGCACCAGGATTTAGTCAGGATTCAGAGATGCTCAATTGCATCTGGGAGTTGATTGTTTTTAGAACTAAATAATGTGAATACTTATTTGTATGTTGTAAATATTTCGATCGTTTGGACTGTTGTTAAAACTCTGGTTGACATCATGACATGTATTGATAAGCAGAGTGTATTGAAAATAAGTTTTTTCCCTTTAGGGCAGAATGTGCTTAACATTTGTTCTGATTTAAATAATACTTGCTATGAACATGGTCGCTGTAACATTGAATAATCTGTGAAGCTACAATACTCCGCAAATGCAATCCAAGTTACATCACACGAACTTGGTACAAAATCCTCATCGTTAGAACCCAAAAATTATCCTACAACACAATATACTTTCAAGACGCATTCGCAGTGGAGACGCTTGCTAATTCAGCTTGCTCCTGCATCATGCCTACCTACACCTCTGGGGCTACCCCGCCGCCACTGCCGCCCGCCTCCCCCTGCGCGCTGGACGACAGCTGCTGCACGCCCGGCGGCACCAACGCCCCCATGGTCGACGACGAGCCGGACGTCTCGGTGGGCGCGGACGCCTCGACGGAGGGCCTGGACTGGAGCGCGGGAGCGGCGACGGACGCCTCGACCGTCTGCTGCGCCGGCTTGAACTTGGTGATGTAGTAGCTGAGGGGCGGGCCGGAGTAGTCCGGCCCCTGCACCTGCGGCTGGTTCTTGCCGACCTGGAGGAGGACGGCCGACGCCGCGGCGACGGAGAAGAGCGCGATGCCCGCGGTGACGGCCACGGTGTTCTCGGACCCCTCGGTCGACGTGCCCGCGGCGCCCGAGCTGATCGCGCTCTCTGCCACGTACACCATCGGCTGTCCATGGTAGTGCACTTCTTGTCAGTTTTAGATGAGGAAAAGATTGCAGATAGGAGTCACACCTATACATTACATATCTGTGAATGAGGAAAAGATTACAGCTCCCCAAGGAACAATCGACACTCAAAGACCATTTGATCGAAACGTTCTAGCTGCTCAACTATGGAAGTCTTAACTTTGATTTACACAGAATCGTCTAACAGTTGCAAAGCTGCTGCTAATCGTAATCAGAAACTAGATGGCAAGAGCTTCAGGTCCTCTCAATTCTGCCACCGAATGTTTCAGAAACTAAATCGTCCAGGGGTTTGGTTTGGTGATGAAAAGAATGGATTACCTCAACGGAGTAGATGTTGGTCTGCCCTGCGGTGTCCTTCTCGACGTAGCCGGTCCAGCCTTTCTTCTTCGGAGGGAAGGTGCCCACGACCTTGGTCCTCTCTCCGGCCAGCCACTCCACGCTCAGGTTCCCAACCTGCATACATCAGCACACAGGAAAGAAAGAATCAGTCATCACCACCTTGATTCTGCTCTCGAATCGCATTATTTCTTGATTCGCAGCAAGAGCCAATCAAGAGGTGGAGAGGGGGGAACAAGGGATGGCCCAGGGGATTACCTCCTTCTCGGGCGCGCACTCCTCCGTGTTGCAGTCGGACTCATCCGGCGAGGGGGCGGGTGGCGGTGGCGAGGAAGAGGCATTGCAGGAGACCATGGACAACCTGCCGCTGCCGCCTCCCACGCCAAACCTCTGTGGCCTCCTCAGGAAGGCACAGCTGCAGCTGCTGGCGGAGAGCATGGACTGCGCCGCCGTGCAAGTCATCTCTCTCTCTCTCTCTCTCTCTCTCTGTCTCGCCAGCTACCTACCCTTCTCTCTCAGCAGCAGAAAGAGACTGGTGAGGTCAAGGCGCTTCTTGAGCTCCTGCGGCTCCCTCTTCCTCGGCTCTGCGGCTTGGGTACTTAGGTGCTGCCGCGGAAGGTGCTGGAAGAAGGGAGATAACTCTCGGTGGAAGACCTCGCTCTCGCTGCGCGAATGGCAGGCCAACTCTGGTTTGTGTGGATGGCGTGTATCAACGCGGACCGCGCTGCCTTCGGTTTGGCTACGACTACGACAAAGGTGTCGTGTGACTCGTGTCTGTCCCTGTACCCAACTCGAGGTCCATGGCTGGCGAGGTTCCAGATGGTCGGCCTGTAGGTTTTAATCTTGACATTAATGTCTCTCTAAATTCAGCTAGAGTCGGTCTCTCCTATTGTTTCAGTTTGCTTGGTCAGTTCCAGGGAGTCCTCGTTTTCTGTTAGTATTCAGGTCGAGTTTCGAGTCGTATTGAGTTAGGAGAACAATTTGTCTGGTATCCAAGTTTATAGGTAATCTTTAGCCTATTTAAAGGGTGAATAGAAAACAGAAAAGATACAAGTTTCCTGGCGCATCGCAAAAATACTTATGCTCTGTTCCTCTTCATGTTCTTCGATATATCCAAGAAGTGCTCTGCGTTCTGAAGAAGTTGAGGTGTTCTTCTGAATCCATCTTCAGAGATCAGGTGTCAAGGCCAACAATTGGTATCAGAGCTTTGTTCTTGAGCAATCTGTGATGAGAGTTCATGGTAGGGGGCAATGCTTCATTGTAACACCCTAGTTTTCGCCTTCTGGAGAAAAACCTAATTTAAATAAATTAAATTCAAAAATTGGAGTTTCTTTTGTGTTTATATTAACCTGGCGTCCGTTCCTATCCAAAATCGGGATTTAATTCCCCTCCATCCGAAAAATCGGATTTCCAAATTCCCGCCGGTACCCGAAATTTCACCCGAGTCCAAAAATATTTCAAAAATCCCCAAACCACTTCAATTGTGTTCCAAATATTCCAAAATAATTTTCGGAACCCATCCCAAGATTTTTGGAATTCCGCTACTATTTTATTTCGCGCGATTTTTGTTTAATGCCCGCTATTCGCTCCAGAATGTTCAAATCTACAAATCTCATCCAAATTCAACCAAGCCAATTCCGTTGAGTCCCAATTATTCTCTAACTTGGTTAGGAATTTTTCCAGGATTTTTAGCCTTTATTTCCTAATTTTTCTCGCGCGTCCTAGGAATTGCACTATTTAGAATTCAAGCCATTGGGGAGCAGCCACGTAGCAAGCACTGGGTGTCTTCCTCCCGTGCGATTTCTTTCCTGGGAAGGCTTAGAACTTCCCGTTCTTGGAGCCGTTCATTCAAATCCCCAAAACTTCCTTGTTTCTTCATCAAATCAAGCAAGGCCGGGTTCTTTGGAAAGGTAACGGACAGGGGTTTCCATACCTGGCCTTTAATTTCCCTAATTAGCGTCGAAACGGTCACATTAAGCTGCTAACCCGAAATTTCTCTTTCCTTCTTAGCTCAGCCGTTTCTTGGGCAAACTTTGAGCTTTCACCTCCCTTGTATTCATTTTGACCGTGTACACGCTGCACACGCCGCTTGGTTTGGTTCCTCGCTCCAGTCGTCAGGGAAATCATAAGAACCAGTGTTTGCTGAGTCGACGGCTCGACGTGGATTCACTGTTTTCGGTAATTACCTTTGCAGTTCCTTGCACCCATAGACATCTTTAGAGGTTCTCTATGCGGTACTCTCTTCGGATTCATGAATTTTTGCATATTGTCTGTGATGTGCGAGTTCTTGCCAGAGAACTTGGTTCGTTGCTCGCTCCAATCGGCCGTGGCGCCATCGCGGCGTCGCCGCCGCCTTCTAACGCAGCGTGCCGCACTTATCACCGTCGCGCGCCGCTTAGCCTGCCGCTTCGCCGCCTCGGCCAAAGCCGCCGTCGTTGTGGCGCTATGGCCGGCGTCGCTTGCTTGCCGAAGCCGCTGTCGCCGGTGATCTCGCCATCGCCGCTTCGCCGCTGGCCGCCTTCGCTGACGCCAGCCACGCTGAGCCGCTGCTGGCCGCCCGCTACCTGGCCATAGCCGCTTGATCGCTTTGGCCGTTCTTGCCTCGGCCGAGCCTGGCCGGCTTCTAACGGCCGCCGGACCTCGCCGCCGATCGCCATGCTCCCACTGTCTCGTGGTCGGCGCGCCATGCGCGCCACCGCCGCCGCCAGACTCCCACACTGCAGCATACTGCCCTCGCCTCAACTGAGCCTCCTCGGCTTTCCATGCGCCACCGCGCCTCTGGCTCTCGCCCAGCTGCTTCGCCGCTGAAAGCATGCGCCATTGCCGCCATTGCCGCTGGCCTCGCCGCCGCCGCTTCGCCTCGCCGTCACGCTGGCTCCATGACTCGCCGCACCGCCGCCCCGCTTCGGATGCGCCACACGGCCGGCCCTAGCTCGCCGGCGCAAGGGAGCCCCATGGCTCCTCTGTTCTTGGGCTTTGGGGAAGAACCCCCAAGTCTATGACAGGAGGGCCCCACCCTCCATAGACACATCTTATTTCAAAAATCAGCCCAATTAAAAGATTCCGGGAATATTCCTCCGTTTCGTATTTTCCGGATTTTTCTAAACTTCGGCGGCTCATAACTTTTCCGTCCGAACTCTGATCGACTCCGTTCAAGTTCCTAAATTCATCTAAAATCAATACCTTCCTGCCAGTACTAATTTTGTAATTTTTTGGTTTTTATTTATTTTGTTGTTATTTATTTATTGCCCCGTTTTGCGTGTAGTCGACGAACCCGCCGAGACCGCCGTTCTTCCGCCGCCGAATTTCCTGAGTTCGAGACCCTCGTTGTGATCGAAGGCAAGTCTCCTTGACGCATGTTGATCCCATTGTTTATAAATGTTTTCCACTGCTTTACAAATTGCATTGCTATTTATATTAAATGGATGATGTTAACGTTAGCTTATTAGTTATACCTGTTGTTCCTACCTCCTTGAAATTGCTATCCGTGACCCTTTGTCGCCCCTAGGATGTGATCCACCATAATAAATAATTTTGAGAAAATATTATTTCATTAAGGGGATGACTAGTTGGAAGATATGTCGGTTGGAACATATTAATATAGAACGTAGATTGGAGCTAGAACCCCACTTTATTGGAGATGACCTAAATAATAGTGTTGATGGGGATTAGTCAGTATGCAATGAATCTATGATTAATGATAGTTGTAATATTGAGGGGTTGGATTGTGATAGCAGTTCACAATATAATTTGTATGGATTGCGGGAGTATTGGAAGATGCATGATATTACGAATAGTAATCGGTAAATTAAATCAATAATATTGAGAGTCCTACTTGTGGATCAAACCGAGTAATTGGGTAAACATATTCGGTAAATTTTAACCAGTATACTATGAGATTTAGAGATGACAATGTGAAGGGTTACAACAAGTGGTATTGAGAATGATACTCGATGATTTAGACAGCTATATGATTAAATGTACTCGGTGGAGTAAAGGGATAGTATTGAAGATCATACTCGGGGGTGTAGTGGATGACTTTGGGAATATGGTCTCGCGATAACCCATTATGTGGAATCATGAATAATATGAATTATGGGAGATTTGTTTAGTAAACGTGGTATCATTGGTTATGGAAATGCTGTAGTCGATGAATTAATGAAGTCTTGGATTTATAGAATCTTTCTTGAAAGATGCTTGGGGTAAGATTATGAATTATTCCTGGTGGAGTAAAGTAGATGATTTAGAGGTGATAATGTGAATAATTAAATATATGGTATTATGAAGTATTATTGGTGGATTGTATTCTAGATGATCAGAGATAGTATTGTAAAGTATTCTCGGTGGTTTAGTCGACAATTTTGTGGAATCTTCTTAGTGAATGATAAGATGGATCGTCGTATGAATGATGGATAAATCAATAATACAAAGTATAGTTCAAGGGAAATATTTAGTATATGAACATGATTGTGGTTCCATAAGATTTTGGAGTTATGATAGTACTGTGGATATACTTCCTACTTGTGGATACTATATTGGATTGGATTCTTCAGATGATCGTAAGAGTATAACAATTTAAAGGTTGTTGGAGGTTACAAAATTTATTATAAGAATTGTAACCAAACCCTACAACTTACCTTTTATAAAATAAACTATTGGTGGAATAGAATAGTACGGTAGAAATGCTTAGCCTCGCTATCGGTCAATATTCACCTATGGGTGGGACTTTCAATTATCTCTTGAAAACTTGTATTGGAAGTTATAGGCAAGGAGTATTGCCAATGGTTTACAAAATAAAAATAAAATGAAAAATGATTTCGACTTGGGCGGCATGGAATGTCGGGTGGAAGCGGACCAAGCCTTGGTTCTTTTGTGCAAGTACCGCCCCAAGTCAATTAAGGACCGACGCTTATGACTGTCTCCATTCTAAGCATTACCGTACAACCACATGTCAAAGTGGGCACGACCTGGCTGAATAATTTGTAGAAACCTAACTTAGACTCACCACTCGGTGGTTGTGTGAGAGCCGGAAGGAGGCATTGTTGTTGTTGTTGTTGTTTTTCTCACACGGCGCAAGAGGGGCTTCAGATCTTTGGCGGACGGAACTCCTAACGGTGAAACCTCGCGTGGGTCAGGTTAGGCGATACATTGTAAAGGCCTTGTCATGATATCCTCGCCAGGCACACCTAAGGCAGTGGGCTAATAGCTTGGCATCACGGGAATATCATGTCTTGTGGGTAACGCTGTACACCTCTGCAGAGTTAAAACTATTCGAATAGCCGTGCTTACTGGCCAAAGGCAAAGCTTGCTGAATGCTTTCATCTTGTAGACTTTGGGTTTTAATTTCAAACTAAACAATGTTTTGTTTTTGGATCAGGGAGCGGTTAGAAATCTAGGGTGTGCTTCTGGCATTTAAAGACAGGTAGGTGTAAAGAACCTGATTTTGTGAACCATGGCGGACAGAGCCATTTGATTGGATGGAACGCTGATTTTGTTGAGATGTGGCGGATAGAGCTCAGATATTAGTGAGTGGTGGTTAGAACCTTCACTACAATATTACATAATTCAATTATTAAAAAGAATTGCTCAATGATGCTTTGTGAAAATTATTAACAAGTATGTTTTGTTGAAACTTGGCTTTGTGCAAATAAACCATATTAAGCCACCTTTGGATAGCCTTCATTATGCATAATTTCCCAGACTTGCTGAGTACTTTATGTACTCACGTGCTACATTCTAATCCTCTCTCAGAAGTGAAAGAAGCTGTTCAAGATTTCCAACGACTAGGGTGCGTTCTCCACTCGATTGCCTGTGGGCAATTGGATGGGTCGCATTGGCATTTTCGTCTTCCGCTGCAGTTGTTCAAGTTGTTCAGCCTGTTCAGGCCGTAATGGTAAACCTTGACCATAAGGTCTTTGCTTTCATTTGGTATTATTCTTATTTAGTTATTTGTATTCGTGATATGGTTGTTGATTCATCACTTTTGACTGTGTGTACTAGCTACTGATCTGGGACTAGTACAGAAATACACAGAGGACTCCGGATAGCCGATCCGGGAGCCTACAAAGGTGGTATCAGAGCCATATCGACTGTAGGACGTGCCCTTAGTTAGAATGGTTGTTTTAGGAAGCTTCAAAACTTATTTTCTAAAAAGAAAAATCAAATAAAGTGCTAGTCTCGTCTTTTCTCTCTCGTTCTATTCCTGTTTTCCTCGAATCAATTGCTTCTTCACCTTTTTAGAGTATAAATTGGACTATACCCCCCTTAAAAGCTTCTCTATTAGGGTAATCGAGTTCCCACCTTCGACTTCAAAGCTTGATGACTCCAGAAGAGCAATTCGGCAAGAGTGCTTCGGAAGTTGGGCGTCTTCTTGGTGAGGATCCCGACCTTTGACCGATGAAGACCAAAGAAGCAACATTGATCTTAGACTAACGCTGTAGGTTAAGTGTCCAAGACCCGTTCTGTGTTTAAGCCGGTTAGCTCAGTTAGAGTGAGTAGTGTTATCGAATAGACGAATGGATTTGCTTGGTGTTAAAAAGGTTTTGCTTTTTGTGTTTGGTCCTGTCCTTTGCCCGGACAGTTGGGTGTTGGTGTTGTTAGAGCCTCCCCTACTTCTCTCGTCTGTGCTTTTCCCTCTTATCTGGAAGTCTTGTTCTGCCGTCAGATGGAGAAGAATTGCAGTGCTAACCTCAACAAAGAAGCTGATGCATCAAGTTCCAATCCTTCGGTCAACGTCAACGGCAACCCCAGTGAAGTTCCGGTTATCAACGTCAGGGCTGCTACCGAGCTCAACCAGCAACCCTCCGAGGTGTTAACAACATTTTTTCATAATATGAATCAGTTCCTGGTGACTCAGACTCAACTCATGCAACTAATGATACAACAACTGAACAATCAAGCCCTTATGGTCATTACTCCTCAGCAGTATCCTTCTGTAGTGTTCCTGAAGACCAAGTCCTCCGACGTATTACGTGGTGATGGTGGCATTAGCGATAACCCTTCTGTAAACCTGCACTCAGGGGAATTTGTCATCTGTTATCGATGTGGTGAAAAAGGACATGTTGCCTCTGAATGTCCCCAAAAGGGTAAGACCAAAGAAGATACCTATTGTAGGCACTGCAACAGAAATGGACACCAATTCCACAGGTGCCCTCGAAGGAAGAAGATTCAGCACAAGATTTGCAACTTTTGTGGCGAGGAAGGGCATTATGTGAAACAATGTCCCGTGGGAAAACCAAAATTCTTATCACCACAACCAGTTCCAGCATCAGAAGTCAGTATGGGAGAAGTACCTCAACAGCTGCACCAAGTAGCGAAGATTCTTCAAGCTAGCAAAGGCAAGGCACTGTCCCTGGAGGACAACTCTCGTCAACCGGACTCTCGTAAAAGGAAGATAGTAAGTCAAGAGCAGCAGATAGCCAGTAGTTCTCGGCTTCGTGTGGACCAATTTCAACTTAACCAAGCACCGGAAGCAGCTTTAATCAAGACCCCAGGATCAAAAGTGCAACCAGTGATGCAAGGACGCCAAGCATCTACTTCCAACCCCAACATCCCGGATGCTGTTCTTCTTCTGACCATAACCCCAGCAGCAGGTGGGAGACGCAATCGGCAAATTCTGTCACAGGTTCTGCGATATAGGATGTCAGGTCTGCCTATGATCGCTGAAGTAGAAGAAGAGGCACCTGGAACTTGATGTCGTCAGTAAATGATAATGTATGGTACCTTCAGTAGTACCATACCTCTTTTAAAGAATAAATAAAAGAGTTGTGTAATGATCAATCTGTAAGCTGTACTCGTCAGTATTGTCATCAATAAAGGTTTGGAGGAATTCTAATTGTGGAAGTGGAGTTCTGTTGATAGTTCTTGAAACGTAATTGTGTTTGGGCACCAGTACCGAGATGTTTACAGGATGGCCGTAGAGCCATAGTTCTTGTCCGAACCATGGGAAGAAAGAAGAATGAATTTCACCATTGAACCCCTTGGAACTAAGTCCGGATATGATTCTTTCTAAGGGGGGTAGTGTGGACAGATTGACAAAAGTTGCACACTTTGTTCCGTGGAAGATAACCCCTTTTGGTGATAAACTTATGGAACGTTGCGGGGTTAAAACAGTGCATTTTCAGTGGGCGCCCAAGGAGATCGTGTCAGATCGAGGTTCTCAGTTTCCCTCGAGGTTTGGACAGAAGTGGTATAAAGTTTGGGGTACAAATGTGAATTCTAGTGTTGCTTACCATCCCCCGACCGATGGCCAGACGGAAAGAATCAATCAGATCTTGAAAGATGTGTTGAGAGCGTGTGCGCTGACATGTCAAGGTTTGTGGGATCGGAATGACAACAATCTCCGACGAAGCTGAAGATGGCGCCTTTTGAAGCCCTGTATGCGAGAAAAGGCGAAATACCCTTGTATGGGAAAGAGACCGATAATGGACAAATCAAGAGACTCGATATTCGAAAGAAGTGAAGAACAGTCGATAGACTGGTAAATCAAGACCGCGGCGGTCGAGATAGGAGAGCTATGCTGATAACTGCCGTCAGAAATCAAGGGTAGCACAGGTTGCCCGAAAGGCCGAGGTTTGTTTAAAGATATGGAACCGTAAAAGAGACTGTCATGTCCGGCGTATCCCGCCAAGAGAGGATTGTGGATGAAGCCGAAGGCCGAACCGTAAGTCGGGTGGTCAAGTTCCGCTAGGTTCAGTGGAGCAATCAGGCAGAGAAGAGAGTTACCTGGGAGCGTGAAGAAGATCTTCGAGAAGAGCTCCTAACCTCTTTCTTTCTCCGTCTGAATCTCGGGGACGAGATTCTTTCTAAGGGGGGTAGGTTTGTAACACCCTAGTTTTCGCCTTCTGGAGAAAAACCTAATTTAAATAAATTAAATTCAAAAATTGGAGTTTCTTTTGTGTTTATATTAACCTGGCGTCCGTTCCTATCCAAAATCGGGATTTAATTCCCCTCCATCCGAAAAATCGGATTTCCAAATTCCCGCTGGTACCCGAAATTTCACCCGAGTCCAAAAATATTTCAAAAATCCCCAAACCACTTCAATTGTGTTCCAAATATTCCAAAATAATTTTCGGAACCCATCCCAAGATTTTTGGAATTCCGCTACTATTTTATTTCGCGCGATTTTTGTTTAATGCCCGCTATTCGCTCCAGAATGTTCAAATCTACAAATCTCATCCAAATTCAACCAAGCCAATTCCGTTGAGTCCCAATTATTCTCTAACTTGGTTAGGAATTTTTCCAGGATTTTTAGCCTTTATTTCCTAATTTTTCTCGCGCGTCCTAGGAATTGCACTATTTAGAATTCAAGCCATTGGGGAGCAGCCACGTAGCAAGCACTGGGTGTCTTCCTCCCATGCGATTTCTTTCCTGGGAAGGCTTAGAACTTCCCGTTCTTGGAGCCGTTCATTCAAATCCCCAAAACTTCCTTGTTTCTTCATCAAATCAAGCAAGGCCGGGTTCTTTGGAAAGGTAACGGACAGGGGTTTCCATACCTGGCCTTTAATTTCCCTAATTAGCGTCGAAACGGTCACATTAAGCTGCTAACCCGAAATTTCTCTTTCCTTCTTAGCTCAGCCGTTTCTTGGGCAAACTTTGAGCTTTCACCTCCCTTGTTTTCATTTTGACCGTGTACACGCTGCACACGCCGCTTGGTTTGGTTCCTCGCTCCAGTCGTCAGGGAAATCATAAGAACCAGTGTTTGCTGAGTCGACGGCTCGACGTGGATTCACTGTTTTCGGTAATTACCTTTGCAGTTCCTTGCACCCATAGACATCTTTAGAGGTTCTCTATGCGGTACTCTCTTCGGATTCATGAATTTTTGCATATTGTCTGTGATGTGCGAGTTCTTGCCAGAGAACTTGGTTCGGTTGCTCTCTGCTCCAATCGGCCGTGCGCTTCACTGGCCGGCGTGCCGCCGCCGCCGCCCCTCTAACGCGCGTGCCGCACTCCCATCACCCGGTCGCGCCGCTTAGCCTGCCGCTTCGCCGCCGGCCAAAGCCGTCGCCTCGGCGCTATGGCGGCGTCGCTTGCTCGAAGCCGCTGGCCGCCGGTGATCCGCCGCCGCCATCGCTGCTGCCGGCGCCGCCGCCGCTCGCCGACGCTGCATGTTCTACGCGAGCCGCTGCCGGCCGCTGGGCTGCCAGCCGCTTGATCGCCGTCGCCTCGGTCGGCCCCGGTCTCGAGCCTGGCCACGGCCCCTAACGGCCGCCGGACCTCGCCGGCCGGCCGCCATGCTCCCACTGCCCCGTGGCGGCCACATGCGCGCCACTGGCCGGCCAGACTCTACATCAAGGCCGACAAGCATACTGCCCTCTGCTTCCAACCGAGCTCTCCTCGGCTTTCCCATGCGCCACCGCGCCTCCCCGTGGCCTCGGCCACAGGCTCGCTTCGCTGGCTGAGCCATGCGCCCGCCGGCCAGCCAGCTCTCCTCGCCGCCTCGGCCGCCGTCTGCCCATGACTCGCGCCGCCGTCCCGCCGGATGCTCGCTGGCCACGGCCGCCCTAGCTCGCCGGCGCAAGGGAGCCCCATGGCTCCTCTGTTCTTGGGCTTTGGGGAAGAACCCCCAAGTCTATGACAGGAGGGCCCCACCCTCCATAGACACATCTTATTTCAAAAATCAGCCCAATTAAAAGATTCCGGGAATATTCCTCCGTTTCGTATTTTCCGGATTTTTCTAAACTTCGGCGGCTCATAACTTTTCCGTCCGAACTCTGATCGACTCCGTTCAAGTTCCTAAATTCATCTAAAATCAATACCTTCCTGCCAGTACTAATTTTGTAATTTTTTGGTTTTTATTTATTTTGTTGTTATTTATTTATTGCCCCGTTTTGCGTGTAGTCGACGAACCCGTCGAGACCGCCGTTCTTCCGCCGCCGGATTTCCTGAGTTCGAGACCCTCGTTGTGATCGAAGGCAAGTCTCCTTGACGCATGTTGATCCCATTGTTTATAAATGTTTTCCACTGCTTTACAAATTGCATTGCTATTTATATTAAATGGATGATGTTAACGTTAGCTTATTAGTTATACCTGTTGTTCCTACCTCCTTGAAATTGCTATCCGTGACCCTTTGTCGCCCTAGGACAGTGATCCACCATAATAAATAATTTTGAGAAAATATTATTTCATTAAGGGGATGACTAGTTGGAAGATATGTCGGTTGGAACATATTAATATAGAACGTAGATTGGAGCTAGAACCCCACTTTATTGGAGATGACCTAAATAATAGTGTTGATGGGGATTAGTCAGTATGCAATGAATCTATGATTAATGATAGTTGTAATATTGAGGGGTTGGATTGTGATAGCAGTTCACAATATAATTTGTATGGATTGCGGGAGTATTGGAAGATGCATGATATTACGAATAGTAATCGGTAAATTAAATCAATAATATTGAGAGTCCTACTTGTGGATCAAACCGAGTAATTGGGGAAACATATTCGGGAAATTTTAACCAGTATACTATGAGATTTAGAGATGACAATGTGAAGGGTTACAACAAGTGGTATTGAGAATGATACTCGATGATTTAGACAGCTATATGATTAAATGTACTCGGTGGAGTAAAGGGATAGTATTGAAGATCATACTCGGGGGTGTAGTGGATGACTTTGGGAATATGGTCTCGCGATAACCCATTATGTGGAATCATGAATAATATGAATTATGGGAGATTTGTTTAGTAAACGTGGTATCATTGGTTATGGAAATGCTGTAGTCGATGAATTAATGAAGTCTTGGATTTATAGAATCTTTCTTGAAAGATGCTTGGGGTAAGATTATGAATTATTCCTGGTGGAGTAAAGTAGATGATTTAGAGGTGATAATGTGAATAATTAAATATATGGTATTATGAAGTATTATTGGTGGATTGTATTCTAGATGATCAGAGATAGTATTGTAAAGTATTCTCGGTGGTTTAGTCGACAATTTTGTGGAATCTTCTTAGTGAATGATAAGATGGATCGTCAGATGAATGATGGATAAATCAATAATACAAAGTATAGTTCAAGGGAAATATTTAGTATATGAACATGATTGTGGTTCCATAAGATTTTGGAGTTATGATAGTACCAGGATATACTTCCTACTTGTGGATACTATATTGGATTGGATTCTTCGTATGATCGTAAGAGTATAACAATTTAAAGGTTGTTGGAGGTTACAAAATTTATTATAAGAATTGTAACCAAACCCTACAACTTACCTTTTATAAAATAAACTATTGGTGGAATAGAATAGTACGGTAGAAATGCTTAGCCTCGCTTATCGGTCAATATTCACCTATGGGTGGGACTTTCAATTATCTCTTGAAAACTTGTATTGGAAGTTATAGGCAAGGAGTATTGCCAATGGTTTACAAAATAAAAATAAAATGAAAAATGATTTCGACTTGGCGGCATGGAATGCTCGGGTGGAAGCGACCAAGCCTTGGTTCTTTTGTGCAAGTACCGCCCAAGTCAATTAAGGACCGACGCTTATGATGTCTCCATTCTAAGCATTACCGTACAACCACATGTCAAAGTGGGCACGACTGGCTGAATAATTTGTAGAAACCTAACTTAGACTCACCACTCGGTGGTTGTGTGAGAGCCGAAGGAGGCATTGTTGTTGTTGTTGTTGTTTTTCACACGGCGCAAGAGGGGCTTCAGATCTTGGGACGGAACCCTAACAGCGGTGAAACCTCAGCGGGTGGGTCAGGTTAGGCGTATACATTGTAAAGGCCTTGTCATGATATCCCTGCCGGCACACCTAAGGAAGTGTGCTAATAGCTTGGCATCACGGGAATATCATGTCTTGTGGGTAAAGTTGTACACCTCTGCAGAGTTAAAACTATTCGAATAGCCGTGCCTACTGGTCAAAGGCAAAGCTTCTAATGCTTTCATCTTTGGTAGACTTTGGGTTTTAATTTCAAACTAAACAATGTTTTGTTTTGGGATCCGGGAGCGGTTAGAACTCTCGGGTGTGCTTCTGGCAGTTAAAGCCAGGTAGGTGGAAAGAACCTGATTTTGTGAACCATGGCGGACAGAGCCATTTGATTGGATGGAACCCTGATTTTGTTGAGATGTGGCGGATAGAGCCTGTATATTAGTGAGTGGTGGTTAGAACCTTCACTACAATATTACATAATTCAATTATTAAAAAGAATTGCTCAATGATGCTTTGTGAAAATTATTAACAAGTATGTTTTGTTGAAACTTGGCTTTGTGCAAATAAACCATATTAAGCCACCTTTGGATAGCCTTCATTATGCATAATTTCCCAGACTTGCTGAGTACTTTATGTACTCACGTGCTACATTCTAATCCTCTCTCAGAAGTGAAAGAAGCTGTTCAAGATTTCCAACGACTAGGGTGCGTTCTCCACTCGATTGCCTGTGGGCAATTGGATGGGTCGTATTGGCATTTTCGTCTTCCGCTGCAGTTGTTCAAGTTGTTCAAATTTGCTCAGCCGTAATGGTAAACCTTGACCATAAGGTCTTTGCTTTCATTTGGTATTATTCTTATTTAGTTATTTGTATTCGTGATATGGTTGTTGATTCATCACTTTTGACTGTGTGTACTAGCTACTGATCTGGGACTAGTACAGAAATACACAGAGGACTCCGGATAGCCGATCCGGGAGCCTACATTCATCGAGCAGGAATACACCTGGGCAAGATACAGGTGATTTGCTTGAGACAAGCATGGCCAGAACTCAGACAAATACAAGATTTGTTTCACTTCATTACCCAATGTTGTCAAGGACCAATTACATAACATGGGCTCTGAAGATGAAGGTATATATGCGTGCTCAAGGGGTCTGGGAAGCAATCTTGACACCAGGAGCAGTGGATACCCGGAAAGATCAAATGGCACTGGCTGCTATTTACCAAGCAATCCCAGAAGACTCAATTGCTATGATTTCAGAGAAGGAAACAGCAAAAGAGGCTTGGGATGTACTCAAGGCACTCCATCTGGGTGCAGATCGAATAAAGGAGGTAAACATCCTGAATCTGAGGTGGGAACTTGAAGGGCTAAGGATGGGTGATACCAAGAAAGTGGATGACTGTGCAGCTAAGATTGTCTCCATTGTCGGTCAGATCCGAAGCCTGGGAGAAAAGATCGAAGAAAGCTACATTGTGAAGAAGGTATTGCGCTTTGTCTTGCCAAAGTTCATCCAAATAGCCTTAACCATTGAAGAGTTTGGAGATCTCAAGACAAAAACTTTAGAGGAAACTCTTGGATCTCTAAAGGCACATGAATTGAGGTTATTAAGGCTGGGTGAAAAGGTGGAAGAAAGGGCACTATTGACACAGCATGATTGGAGAACAAGGGATAATCATCACGAGGGATCATCCAGAGGACGAGGGCATGGACGATCACGTGGACATGGGCGTGGATATCACCAGGAACGGGGCAAATCTAAAAATCATGAAGTTGGTGAAGATCCACACAAGAAGAAAACTGGTTTTGACATAAACAAAGCCAGATGCTTTAAGTGCTGAGAACTTGGTCACTTTAAAATTGACTGTCCACAGAGAAGAAACAAGGCTGAAAATTTGAACCTTGTAGAAGAACAAGAATAAGATGATGTGCCCGCAGCATTTGCAGCTGAGGTGTGTGAACTGCAGATTAATGCTTCGGTAGAAAATCAAGAAATCTTGTTGAATGAAGGAGTCAATCCCAGTCTAGGAAATGAAGAGGACAGCCAGCTGAATAATGTTGTTTGGTACTTGGATTCTGGTGCTAGCAACCATATGACAGGGCCTCGGAGTTGCTTCACTGACCTAGATGAACAAGTCACATGAAAGGTGAGATTTGGGGATGGATCTATTATTGAAATACATGGAAGAGGGAATGTATGCTTCAAAACTCTTTCAAGTGAACACAAGATACTATCCTCAGTTTATTTCATTCCAAAACTTAGAAGTAATATACTGAGTCTTGGGCAAATGGATGAGAATGGCTGTAGAACAGTAATTGAGGAGGGATACTTGTGTGTATATGACAAATCCAGGAGACTGCTAATCAAAGTAAAGAAATCCCCAAATAGGCTGTATACTGTGAATCTAAATGCTTCATACCCAGCATGCTTACTTAGCAGATTGGAGGATAATGCATGGATGTGGCATGCAAGATTTGAACATCTTAACTTTGACTCATTGAAGTTGATGTCAGAGAAGAATCTTGTGAAAGGAATGCCACATGTTTCACAAGTTTGTGATGGCTGTGTAATAGCCAAACACAACAGGTCCCTATTTCCTCACGTAGTCCAGTACAGGGCTGGAAAGAAGTTGGAGTTGGTATATAGTGATATTTGTGGCCCAATCAACCCACCAACACTTGGAGGCAGAGAGTACTTTGTGCTATTTGTTGATGATATGACAAGGTATATGTGGATTGAAATACTCACCTCCAAAGATGAAGCATTTGGTGCATTTAAGAAGTTCAAAGCAAAAGCTGAACTGGAGTCTGGACAGAAAGTGCAAACACTGAGAACTGACAGAGGTGGAGAATTTACAAATCAAGAGTTGTAAACTTCTGTGAGCAAGCTGGGATAAAAAGGCAATTAACAACACCCTACACGCCACAACAAAATGGAGTGGTTGAGAGGAAAAATAGAACTGTTGTGTCCATGTCAAGAAGCCTGTTGAAAAGCAAGCAAGTACCTGGGGAGTTCTGGGGGAAGCAATTGTCACAACAGTGTATATTTTGAATCGATCCTTTACTAAAGCAGTGAAAGATTCAACACCATATGGGATGTGGTTTGGTCGGCAGCCCAGTGTTCAGCACATGAGGGTGTTTGGTTGTATTATGTATACAAAAGTACCAAGTCAGCGCCTGAAGAAACTAGATGACAGAAGCAAAGCAATGGTGCTGGTAGGGTATGAGGCTGGCTCAAAAGCATGCCAGTTGTTTGATCCAATCAGCAAGAAGATCTGCATCAGCCGCGATGTGGTGTTTCTAGAAGACAAACAATGGGATTGGAATACAGCAAATGTCGGGCAGAACACTGTAGTACCAAGGCCTGCACAGTTCACAGTGCAATATAATGTGAATGATGCTGATCACGATGGAGGTGTAACCGATCAGCCAATGGCAAATTCTCAGGGAAGCAGTGTGAATGGAGGGTCTGTTGATGTACCCGGACAGCAGAGCTCAGGAGGTGAGCTCACACCTCTCGAAGAAACAGATCAGGAGAAGGACCATCTTGAGAGTCCTGAAGGTCATGTAAAGTACCGTTCACTAATTGACATTTACAATGAAACAACTGAGATTGAAGGTGATGTTGGTCTATACTTCCTGTCTATTGAAGAGCCTTCAAATTATGAAGAAGCCTAAAGAAACCAGAATTGGAAACAAGCCATGCTTGAAGAAATCAGTGCTATTGAAAGAAATAACACTTGGGAGTTCTCTGACCTGCCAGGAGGGGTTAAAGCAATTGGGCTCAAATGGATCTTCAAACTAAAGAAGACTCCAGATGGAAAGATCTCCAAATACAAAGCCAGGTTAGTAGCAAAAGGCTATGTTCAAAGAAAGGGTGTTGATTATAATGAGGTATTTGCCCCAGTTGCCAGATTAGAAACTATTCGATTTCTAATTGCCCTGGCTGCTTAGAAAGATTGGGAAGTGCATCATTTAGATGTAAAATCTGCATTTCTGAATGGCACTTTAGAGGAAGAAGTGTATGTGGAGCCACCTCAAGGTTTTGAGGTAAAAGGCAAAGAGGGCAAAGTTCTCAGACTAAAAAAGGCTTTGTATGGTTTGAAACAAGCCCCAAGAGTTTGGAATCTCAAACTGGACACATGCTTGGCATCACTTGGTTTTGAAAAATCACCATTGGAGCATGCACTTTATACAAGAAGAAAAGGAAGTTCTGTCCTTGTGGTGGGAGTATATGTAGATGACGATCATTCCAGGAATTAATGTTGTAGAGATAGCTCACTTCAAGGGGCAGATGAGAGAAAAGTTTGATATGAGTGATTTAGGTTTGCTGTCTTATTACCTGGGAATGGAGGTACAACAAACTAAATCAGGAATCAAACTCAGTCAAGCAGGTTATGCTATGAAGATCTTGGAGAAGATTGGTATGAAGGACTGCAACCCTTGTCAAATACCCATGGAACCAAGATTGAAGCTGAGTAAGTTTGACTCTTCTCCATCTGTTGATGCATATCTATACAGGAGTGTCATTGGGAGCTTGAGATATTTAGTCAACACTAGGCCAGACTTGTGTTATTCTATGGGCGTGTTGAGCAGATACATGGAAGCACCCACAACTGAACATGTGGTAGCTCTGAAACAAGTGCTGAGGTATGTGCAAGGCACTGCAAATTATGGATGCTACTACAAAAGAAAGAAGCAATCAGGAGATGAACTGGTTGGCTATACATATAGTGATATGGCGATGATATTGATGACCGGAAGAGTACATCAGGAGTGGTATTCTTCTTGGATGGAAGACTGGTGACATGGTTCTCTCAGAAGCAAAAAAGTAGTAGCATTGTCCTCATGCGAAGTAGAGTATGTAGCTGCAACAACATGTGCTTGTCAGGGTATCTGGCGTGGGAGGCTACTTGGTGAACTGAATGGAACTAAAGCTATGAAGACAGTTCTAAGGATTGATAACAAATCAGCAATTGATTTAGCAAAGAATCCTGTTCATCATGGAAGAAGTAAGCACATTGAAACAAAACATCATTTTATTTGCAATTGTGTTCAGAAGCAAGAAGTTGAACTCTGTCACGTCAGGACTAAAGAGCAAATAGCAGATATTCTGACTAAACCATTGAGCAAACAACAATTTGTGATGCTTAGGGAGAAATTGGGGCTGATTGATCTTCAAAAATGTCAAGATTAGAGAGGTGATTTGTAGGTTTTAATCTTGACATGAATGTCTTTCTAAATTCAGCTAGAGTTGGTCTCTTCTATTGTTTCAGTTTGCTTCGTCAGCTTCAGGGAGTCTTCGTTTTTTGTTAGTATTCAGGTCGATTAGTTTTCGGGTAGGCTACAGTAAAGTACCCCAATAAAATCTCCAAGTTTAGCTGTAATCTTTAGCTTATTTAAAGGGTGAATAGAAAACAGAAAAGATGCGAGTTTTCTGGCGCATCGCAAAAATACTTGTGCTCTGTTCCTCTTCATTTTCTTCGATATATCCAGGAAGTGCTCTGCGTTCTGAAGAAGTTGAGGCATTCTTCTGAATCTATCTTCAGATATCAGGTGTCAAGGCCAACAATTGCTCGGACCGGTCTAGCCAAGCAAAAGCCTCAGTGCGCAGACACCCAACTAGCTGGCGTACCATCTCGCCGTAGGCGAGGGAAGCAGCTGAGCTCGCGCCCACTCCGGCCCTGGGCCGGTGTGGTGCCACGCGCGGGAAGGAGGAATTTTTTTATTTAATATTTATTTTAATTTTTTTCAAAAATAATTAACAGAAAGAATATTACAAAAATGGGTTCCTGTCGCCCGGATATGGGGCGATCGCCCTATATTCAGGTGATAGGGACGTAAATGAAAAAAAACGTCGTCGCTAGTCATCCATAGATGTCAATGGTCGTTAGGGGGCACACTGTCAGGGGCCATATCGCTCGGATATAGGGCGATCACCCCATATTCGGGCGATAGGGACCTGAATGCAAAAAAGTCCTATTTTGCATTTAGATCCCTATCGCCCCATAATCTTTTGCATTCAAGTCCCTATCGCCCAATTATCGCCTTGTATTCGGGCGATAGGGACCTGAATGCAAAAAAAAATTACATTCAGGTCCATCTTGCCCGAATATGGGGCGATAAAGATCTGAATGCAAAAAAAAATTACATGGGGCGATAGGGAGCTGAATGCAATTTTGCATTCAGGTCCCTATCGTTTGAATATAAGGCGATAGGGACCTGAATGCAAAACAAAATTGCATTCAGGTCTCTATTGTTCGAATATAGGGCGATATGTCCCCTAACAGTGTGCTCCTTGAAGGCCATGGACGCCTAGTAATTGTGTTTTTTGCATTCATGTCCCTATTGCCTGTGTATGGGGCGATAGCCCCATATCCGGATGACGGGAACTCATTTTCGTAATATTTTTTTCGTTCCGGGAAGGAGTGGCCTGATGCCGCCGCGGCAGGCCATGGCAGGTACAGAGATTTTTTACTGTAGTGTTCTTGTGACATTATGGAATGTGACTTTATAGATTATGGTATTTCGGTACGACTTTATATCGCGTTTTGGGCCGTTTTTCGGGTGTTTGGGCTCTTCCAGGGGAGTTTGGGCCATGGGGAATTGGTTTGGGCCTTAGGTGGAGGGCCTAGGCCCACGTGGGAGAGGAAGGGGTAGCAAACCTGCCGAAATGCTGTAATCTATAAAGTCACATTCCATAATGTCACAGTTCTGTCTGCGACGCGCTGAGACGTGAGCTCGCAGTGGGCTCGGGGCGCGGGTGCGGGCGCCGAGGCGTGCGAGTGTGGGCTCGAGGGCACGTTTCGTGCTGCCAGGGTAGGGAAAGTGGTTTTCGTGTCCCCGTGCACGGAGGATCGGTGGTTTAGCCATTATCTTCTATACTACCCGACTGTGGGATGTGAATTATCTATGGTGAAGAAAAAGATATTTTTGTAAAATACCATGGGTGAACTATTCTTGAAAAAAAATGAAAAGGGTTACTATAGTGATAACTTTCTGAAAACAACCGCGTGCTTAGCGGTAGCAGGAGTGTGATGCCGAATGTGATGCCGAACTACTATCGATGCGTGTGATAAGGGGTGGAAATCAAACCAAATTCTTATTTTTTCGAGTTTTTTTTTCTTCTAAAATTGACATAGTTTGATTTAATATCATTTTACTTATAGTTTGAAAGTATTTTAGAATCGAGCTAACAAGCTGAGCTAAGACAGAGCAAAATTTAATTTCATTCGAAATTGACTCATTCAATATTTAACTAATAACGAGTGTAATTAGAGTAATTTCAAACCGAGCAAAAGGACCCACCAATAAACTTTTTTTTCAGCCCTTCGTGCGGCTGTGCGAGTAGGTCGTGCGCGGCGTGGGAAACAGATAGCGGCGGCGGATGTTGCCACCATCGCCCGATCGTCGCGTCTCCAAGGTACGGCTCCAGGGAGCAGTACAGTTTTGGAAAGCAGGCAGCGGTCCGGTTCTCGACGTCTGATACTACTTCACTTGGGATCTCAACAGCCGCGTTATGATGCACCGCCGACAACACAAACGAACTACAAAACGTCGAGCAAAGCACGACAGTAGCACAAATGCATCAGCATTCCGCGGTGACTATGTATAAACGGTACATGTACTAGATGATTCAAAAAAAGATTCATATGTTTGGTTGTTTGAATGAAACCATTCTATCTTGGGCCAGGTGATACAAATTTAAAGAATATTTCCTCTAGATACTGAACCATTCTATTCACCAAATATTTTGTTCCATTATTTTGGGTGAATAGAATGGTTCAGCATCTAGAGGGAATATTCTTTAAATTTGTATCACCTGGTCCAGGATAGAATGGTTTCATTCAAGTAACCAAACACTTAGATGATTTTTTAACCATCTCATATATATACAAACCAAGGGTCCAAAATTCGGCGAAATCCCAGCGAAATCTCGGATTTCGGACCCCTCCGAGATTCAAAATCCCGGAAAATTCAAAAAAATTTTAAAAATTCAAATCTCGGATTTCTCGGCGAGATCTCGGCAATCTCGGGCGAAATCTCAGCAATCTCGGGCGAGATTTGATGTTTTTTTGCTGGATTTTGATTTTTGTGCATTGTATTAGCTTGGGTTTAGGATCAAGATCATCCACAAAAAATTTCAAAAATTTTTAACATGTTTTTGACCATTTTTTGGTCGGATCAATATGTCGGTTAGGACTTTTCGAATTTTTTAAAATTTTTCAATATTGATTATCTTCTGAAAATTTTATGGGAATATTATGGATGTGTTAGGACCATTCACAAAAAATTTCAAAATTTTCTAAAGTGGTTTGAACTTTTTTAATACATAGGAACTTTTCTAATGCATTGAAACAGCAGAGAGAAATGATATCTGATACTGCTATTGATAGTTGGAATCAATCTGTGTATGACTATGAGAGAATAGTGGAGTGGAAACAGTGGTACAAAACCCACTTCAAAATTATTGAATAACATATATTGAAAAACAAAATTTAAAACCTAAGATAACATGTATTTATAAATGGGTACAGTACTAAATCACCTATGTATATATGGGCGGGGATTCACATATACATGATCAGCGCTCATATTTATGGCATTGATCTTTTCTTACTGGTCAAAATTCAAAACTACAGGTGGTTTCAAAGAAAGAATCTCTCTCAGAACTGCAGGTGGTTTCAAAGAAAGAGCCTCCCTTAATACATAGGAACATATATAAAACTTTTCAAATAACTTGAAGTTCATTTGTTACATTTGAAAAATCAAAAATTGATTTTATATACGATTTTTATCACGACTTTACCACTGTTAGATTTTTAAAAAATTCCTCATGATTGATCATCATCTCAAATTTTTATGGAAACATTAGTGATGTGTTAGGACTATCCAAAAAAAATTTCAAAATTTTTTGACGTATTTTGAACCATTTTTGAGCCGGTTCAATTTGGCCGAGATCTCGGTGATTTCGGCCGAGATCTCGGTGATTTCGTCCGAGATCTCGGATTTCCCGGTAGAAAAAAAACCGGATTTGAAATTTGGTTTTTGCAATTCGTCCGGATTTTGTCCGAAATTTCCGAATCTCACCGAAATTTCGGATTTCGGGAACCTCCTAGATTTGACTCAAAACGAGATTTGGAACCTTGATACAAACAACCAAACACACTGTGCCCAGGCACTATGTAATAATGGAATAATTCGATGCTGTGTTTTTTTTTTTCGAACCCTATCCATATATCAGCATAATCACGATCTACACATACAAAACACACCTCGTAAGGAACCACAAATTAATTCGCGTGAGAAACAGTAACTTCCCGATAGCAACAAAACTCATAGTGGTGCAATGGTACATATAACAGCAATGTGAACATGGAGATTGTCGACGTTTGTTGTCGACAATAATGAATATGGAGCTATGCGCTGGATCCAAACTATATGGAAACACAAGATAGGGGTTTATATAGGTTTGGGCTCTCAACGATGGAGGTAATACCCTAACCCTGTGCTCTGGAATTATGAGTAGCCTGATTTCTATGTCCTCCTCCTCTCTAGGGCCCCCCGCCCCCTTATATAGGAAAGGGGCGGAAGAGTCCGAGTCGGTTACATGATAGAGATTATATCTCTGATCTTCCTTGCTAGATACGCTATCCTTTGGGATTACGATCATATCCTTCTTAACAAGAGTCGGTTACCATCTTCTGTCCTTCCTTATTGGGTACGGTGATGATAGTCCAGATGGTGCCCGATCGCACGTAGCTGGTTCGGCTCGTCTCCTTTTGGTTGGTCCTTACAGCTCGCCATGCAGATACCTGGGGCCCACATACTCCACAGTAACCCCCGAGTGCTTCGCAAGTACATTTAATTAAAATTTTGAAAGAGGACATGATTAGTAAACAAAATTTAATTAAAGGAGAGGATAAGCACAAGATACTAAGATAGAAGAGATAGCAGCAAAGAAACTTAAACTTTTGCAAGTACATTTTTATAAAATATAAGTCCTTAAGGCTTTGCCATGCTAACTAGGTCACGTCCTACGATCGTCCAGTGCTCGATACCACATTGTGAGACCGGATCGGCTATCCGAGAATCTCTGTGTATTTCCGTACTAGTCCTGCATCAAGAGCTAGTACACACGATACAAAGTGATACTTCATTGCCAGACAAAACGAAACTTGCAATATAAATATTCAAGTATGGGCTACATGGCCACTTATTACAATACTCGGTCCAACGACCGGACACACAACGCAGCGGAAACAAAAGAAAGCAACAAGCGAAACGAGCGAACGCCAAAACGCCACAGGCGACGACTAGGAACGCAACTAGTCCTCCTGGCAATCCTCCTCGAAGAACTCCTCCTCTTCCTCGGCATCTTGATAATTCTCTGATGATTACAATGTTGGTGTAGCACGTGAGTACAAAAGTACTCAGCAAGTCGGGAAATTATGATCATGAGGGGCTTTCCAAAGGAAGCTTAATAGGGTTTATTTGCATAAAGCCACGTTTTATTAAACCATACTTAAGTAATAAATTTCACAAAGCATCTTTTTACAATTCTTTTAACAATTGAATTATTTAATATTGCAGTGAGGTTCTATCCACCATCACTAATATAAGGGCTCTAACCGCCAACTTTTCAAAGATCAAGGTTAATCATGTGACTCCATCCGTCAAATGCAAAACAGGTTCTATCCACCTGGTTGGCTCTTTCCGCCAAACAACATTCGAGAGTTCTAACCACTCCCGAACCCCAAAACAAAACACTTTTCGGTTTTAAAAACAAAATCAAAGTCTACCAATATGAAAGCATTCTTCGCTTTGCCTTTAACCGTAGGCACGGCTATTCGAATAGTTTATACTCTGCAGAGGTGTACAACTTTACCCACAAGACAAGATAGACCCTTGTTGCCATGCAATTAACACACTTCCTTAGGTGTGCCGGCAGGGATATCTTGACAAGGCCGTTACAATGTATCTACCTAACTAGACCCACCCGCTGAGGTTTCACCGCTGTTAGGGTTCCTCCACCCAAGATAAGCCCCTCTTGCGCCGTGTGAGAAAAACCACCTTGCCTCCGTCCGGCATTCACATTCAACCAGGTGGTGAGTCTAAGATAGGCTTCTACAAATTAGTGAGCCAGGTCGTACCATTATAGACATGTGGTAGTACGGTTATGCTTAAAATGGCAATCATAAGCGTCGGTCCTTATATGACTTGGGGCGGTACTTGCACAAAAGGATCAAGGCTTGATCCGCTCCCACTCGACATTCCATGCCGCCCAAGTCAAAATCATTTTCCTTTTCTTTTTATTTTAGAAAACAGGACCAAAACCATAATAATAACTTTCAAATCACATTTAATATCGTTCTTTTTGAATAATTCCCACCCCTGGGTTGTTTTCATCGGAAAAGGTCCTAAGCAATTCTACCGTACTACATAGCAATGGATACCATATAAGCCTAAGCATGGTATAAACAAGGTTCTAGGGTTACAAGGGATATGATTAACAATGTCAAGGTGGAATTAACAAGTTCGGAATAACTAACACTTATATTTGACATATTTCATTAAACATAGCCATGTAACTTTATAAACAATTTAAAACATTTTGTAAACATAGGCGCAAAGTGCATCAAGGAGACTTACCTTCTTCGGTGGTGGGAGTGTCGAACTCGAGAAGTCCGGCGGCGGAATCGGCGGTCGCGGAGGGATCGTCGACTAGACGCAAAACGAGGCAATAAATAAATAACAGAAAATAAATAAAATCCAAAAATTATAAAATTAGTACTGGCAGGAAGATCTTGATTTATGATGAATTTAGGAACTTGAATGAGGTCAAACGGAGTTCGGATGAGAAAGTTATGAGCTTCCGAAGTTTGAATTTCGAATAAATCGAAAACCGAGAATATTCCCGGAATATTCCTCTCGGGTTTGACTGGTCAAAGTTTGACCGGCTGACTTTGACTGGCTTACTTTGACTAGGCTTTGGGTGTATGACAGAGGGCCCCACATGTCATAGACATGGGTTGCTTCTCCCAGAAGCTTGCCATAGCCATGGCAATGGCTTCCATGGAAGAGAGAGAGAGATTGAGGAAGAGAGAGAGAGGGGGCTCGCCGGCTGGGAGGGGACCGGCGGGCGATGCCCGGCCGGGCGGCGAGGCGGGCGCGGGCGAAGCGGCCGGCGTGGGCTGGCCGCGCACGGGGCCCAAGCCCACCATGGGAGCTCTAAACAGAGAGCTCCAAAAACATGCTCCATTCCAAAAAAAATGGATTTTTCACTCATTTTTGCACGGATTCGATCCAAACAAAAAGCTAGAACCTCTAGAGGACCTCCTTAGCATCATCTAGGATGAAGGAATTGAACCTAAACTCACCGGAATTGGAGAAATCGACGACGAACGGCGGTTCGGCCGAAAGCACCAAAACTCGAAATTCGTCGCCCACGGATGATGAAACCTAAAACCAACGATCGGGTTAGAAGCTAGACATCCATGCTAACACAAAGAAACGATCGGGAGGAAGAAAGATCCACCGGAGTGGAAGATATGAGCAAGAACACGAAGAACGCGAAGAACAACCAAAGTTCGTCGGTTTTCTTGATCTTGCGGCCAATTGGATTTGAGAGGCTAACGGAGAGCTATACCACCGGAAAGAGGGTTCTTATACGGAGAGATGAGGGGCGGAATCACGCGAAACGGATTAGAAATGGCCGCTCAATCACCATAAAGGTCGATTTTGGTTTCCTCGCAACCGTTCAAAATCCAGCGAGATCTCGGGTGCATTAATCCCATGGATAGAAAGAGGAGGCCGTTGCGATTCCAACGGATCCGGCGGTTCGCGATTTGGAGTTGTAAGGAGGAAGATACATGTATTTGGGAGGAGGGGATAGAGTTTGGAAGCTTCTCTGTTATTTCCTCCCAAGCACTCACGTACAAGTCCATCCCAAGGTTAGGGATGACACTGTAGCGCCACGTGGCGACGCCTCATTGGCTCCCTTTTATGCAATTGTTCCGCCCTAGAGAAAAATAAGGAAAAATGGCCTAAAAATTCCGGAAAAATTCCTAGAGCCATTTTAGATTATTTGGAACTCAATGGAAGTGGTTTGGTTGAATTTGGATGATTTTTGTGGAATTGGATATTCGTGCGCGGATCGCAGGCATTAAACAAAAGCCGTGCGAGATAAAATAGGAACGGATGTCCAAAAATTCGGGGAATGATTCCTAAAATCATTTCGGAATATTTGGAGCATTTTAGAAGTGGTTTGGAGATTTTTGGAGCACTTTTGGACTCGGGTGAATTTTCGGGTCCCGGCGGGAACTGGAAAACCCGATTTTTCGCCCGGGAGGGAATTAATTCCCGATTTCAGAGGGAAATGGATGCCAGGTTATTATAAACACCAGAGAAACTCCAACTTTTGAATTTACTTTATTTAAATTAGGTTTTTCTCCAGAAAGCCAAAACGAGGATGTTACACATTCTCCATTTTTACAAGATTGAGTTGATTCATTTGAATCTCAATTTCATTCTCCAAATTCCCATCTTTGTCCACCTCTGTGAAGCCTTTATTAGCGTTAGCCCCCATTTCAACCTTTTTCGCCACTTTTTTTCTCCTGAAGCCCTTTCCGAGCAAGAGCGCCCCTAAAGTGATTGGGGGTGCCGGCTTCAAGCTTCGTGACGGTCTGAAGAAGTCCTACTTCTTTATCCCCTTCAGAACCTCCAACAAGGGTTGTTACCAGGAATGGTTCTATTGCGCTAATCCTGACCCTTTCCTTCCTTTCTTTGCGGGCGCAAGCCCAATGTTTCTTCCTCTTGGGCCTTGCCTCCCCCCAACAACGAAATGGACCAAGTTGAAGAGCTTCTGGGGATAATCGGTGGGCTAAAGGAGGGCCTGACCGAAGTTGGCATTGCTGCTAGCTTCGCTGTCCACCGAGTGCAGCCCCTCAAGGATCGAGTCCACCTGGGATTCGAGTACTGCGGAGAAGCCGATCTTACTCGAGAAGCGCCTGAGCCAGTCCTGAACAAGGTGTTATCCAGGCGGCTGGGTGACTTCTTCGCCTCGGGCACCCAGACCGACACTAGGGGGTGCCCGAAGACCTTTAACGTGGGACACCTCCCTCCTCAGGTAATGGTCTTTTACACTCATGTGCTTACTCTTCAATCTCCAAGTGGTCGTTACCTGATTGTGTTGTTACCTGCAGGACTAACGCGCCTTCATTTCTGATGCTCCGCTCCCCAGCCTTCCTCAGCATAAGGGGGTTGGGCAGAAGCGGTCTGCTAGCTCCTCTGTCGAGGAGCCAAGTGCAAAGAAGGGGAAGAAGCCAGCGGATAAGGGGCCTCTGATCTTTCTTGCTTTCGGCTAGGTTTCTTGGTGGTTCTCGGTTGGGGGCTTTCGATGGTGACCGAGAAATGGGAGTGTTGCTTGATGCTTTTGATTGGACGGGGAGTAAACAAAAGTATTGCTTGCTCTCCTCAGTTGTAGCAAAAGGCATGGTTCCCTGCCCTTGCCTCAATTGTCGTGTGCCCAAGGGGAATGCAAAGTGGACCATGCTAGTCTTGGCTAGTCCTTTGCTTGCTTGATTGGCTGGGCTGGTCTTTACTAGCTTTGGGTAGTTGAAGTTACCTTCTACCCTATTGTCCATTTACTAAATTACTATGTGTTGGCATTGCTATTGTACTTCACTCGCTAAAGATACCTACAATGCTAATCAAGTTTGTACGATTGCCGCATGATTATCCCAAATCTAACAAGAGCGTCGACCTAGCCCCAACAAGTCTAGTATCCCAATGCATGGTGCCCTCGCCTATGGATCTGATAGCAATCCTCAACCCTACTCTATTCGTTCTACTCACAGTTCAAGTTTTTATAAATAAAATATGTTGATTACTATATTAGTTACCGTCTAATATTCTTATTTATTTAATTAATACTCAAGGGTCTTTCAGTGAATAAAAGAAGACAATTGATAAAGAAACAGTGCACTTGTAAAGAAAAAATATGAGATAAATTCGCCCAGTTATCAAGCCTGGCTACTGACTACACACATGATCCTATCAATAGTATCTTTAACATCTCAGTTACCCTCCCCTAAACAAAAGAAAACCCAATGTATCGACTGTACAGCTCTTTTAAGGATGGGATCAGTTTACATGCAGCTTGAGTTAGCTGCTCAAATGTTCAAAAAATTGGCTCAGGTGAGCCCTCTTGGCTCATCTTTAAAAGCAGTCGAATGACAAGACTCCTCATTTTGGTGTATCAACTATCAAGAATCCAAAATGAACCCCAATGAGGGTTCAAAGAATAGGCCATGAAAAAAGCAGCCAATCCTATCAACTAAATAACTCAATTTTCTTTCCATCTGTTGACATACTTGAGGAATGACAAAAAAGGGTTATCCTTTGGTTGGGCTTGTACACGAGAGGAACGCCGCAATACCGCCTCTTCAAGTAACATTTTCTGTGTGACGTCCTTCAACCTCTTTTCCAGAGCATTACTATAACAAAAAAGAAGAAAAATAATTAGTTGCTACTTGCTAGATAAAAGAGCAAAGCTTTCACTGTATCGGTTGGTATGAATAACTATACGAACTGAGTGTGGCCATATAGCTAAGGGCTGGCCTAATGGCCTGGCCAGCAGGTTCAACGGTAACATGAAAGCATGTAGAGTGAGTAACCAAGGTTTCCTTCAAGTTCGCAAAAAGTATATGATATATCCATAAACTCATAACAAAAACAAAGCATGAACAGTATACTTTTCTAATCAAAGACAAAAAGTAGATGAATTACAATATAAGAACTTGCCTAGCAGGTTTCAAAAACTGTTTGCAAGGAGGAAGAAAAACACTCCATGGGCAGTTAAGTGAAAACTGGCCAATTTTTTTTTTATTTTTTCCCCAAAATTTCAAATTTGAGTTTTTTTTTTCAAGATTTTAATGTTCGGGATTTCGGATCATGTCTAAGAAGTGCATCTGTTCAGCGAAAAATGGGGACTTTTGACGGTTTCTTGAACCCTAGTTAGTGCCAAGTTCTTCCAGATCCAGAATGCAAATATGAAACATAAAATTGGCTGCTTAATACCACTGCTTAAATAATAGAGTTAAAAACTAAAATTATGCCCATCCACATTTGTCTACAAGCCACCACAATGTAATGATCAGATCATCTGATGTGCGATACTGCGATGTCCAGTAAAGCAAGGTCAAAAAGGACAAAACTATAAAAGTATAAACTACACTGAATAACAATTTGCATAAATTCCAGACATATAAGGCTTTAAAAATTTGGAAATATGATTACTATACTTCCTACAATCAGCAACTCTCCCTTTCAAAAATCCACAGAAAGGCAAACATCACACTGTATACAGTCCAATAGTATGAAACAAATTAGAAGATATGCTCATAAAAAAACTTATATACCTTATCTTATCATAGAATTTGTCAAGCTGCCGTTTGAGTGCTCTCTCCCTTACGCCTTTAATATTTAATGATCCAATGAGTGCATCAAGCTGTTAATTACAAATTGAACATATAGTTGTTATGACAAAAAAAAATGAAACATAGGGATTTCCGCAGTTTCAAAGCAATCACCTCTTCCTTAGCGCTGTAGTACCCCCACTCTTTGGAATCTGCACTTTCAACGAAAAGTCTTCCTTCATGCCTAAAAAACCAATACCTGTTGTATAATCTGTCTTTTCCCAGGGGACTAGTTTGTACAGATTGTTTCTCCATTTCTGTTTCAAGATGTCTCCTCTACAAAGAAATAAGCAAAGGTAAGCACTGTCAAGAACAGCTTCAGCAGAGACATGCATGTACATATGTAAGAATGAACAAGTGTGCATGCAAACTCACATGGAAAAAGGTATAAGTTCTCACCAGATGCAATTTCCCATCTCCCATCTTGCTGACAGAAATATTTTTCTTGTCCTTCCCTTCTTTCCCCACAAGCTGACCATTAATATTCTCATTGCCATTTTGTGCAGCATCTGTCTGGTTCATTTCATTTTCTGTCGCCCCTTCTATGTTCAGCTTCTGCTCTTCCTTGTTCTTTCTAGCAACCTCTCTTTTTGCTGCCGCAAGTGCTTGATGATGGCCAATCCGTTCATCTAATTTCTCTCTTACAGCAGAAGTTGTAATGGCTTCATCTACCAGTTCCCGTAGAATTTTAAGTTTAAGACCTATGTGAACAAGACCATAATGACCCCTTCGTACTATTGATACGTTACTGGAGAATTCTTCTTTACTTGTCATTTCCAAGAAATCGCATAGATACTCAGACCAGGTGACTAAAGTTACCTACATATGATGCATGTGGACATGTAAGGAAAAAAATACGGTACCACTTCATGCACATTTAAATTTTGGATAAGAAGAAATCACCTTTAATTTCCTGTTCTTGTTCTTGAGAAATGTAAAATATCCACCTTTGTCTTTAATGAGCAAATGGAAAAGTGCAGCATGTATTTCCACCAGAAGAACAAGATTGCTTTCTTTGTGACAAACTGCATTCTCCAGATCTGAGAGGGAAAATGGCGACAAGCATAAAAGCCTCCCAAAAGACATGCAGAAATCCCAGACCATAATGAGATCTCCCACAGAATCTATAGGCACTCTAAAATCTGTAGATAATGGGCGTTTCTGTGACAAATCAGGGTCATCTGCTGCAGGCTTTACTAAAAGATCATCAATTGGGTATTTAACTGGTGGTTCTATTTGTTCCTCATCTGAAAGTCATATGAAAAGTGGACAGTAAGAACCTTGACAGAGGTGCAGCAGTATCAAAACCATGTTAACATATGAACTGAAAGAGATGACATGGATATCTACTAAGTCACCTTTCTTCGACCTTTTTCTGGCATCTTCTGTGGTTCCATTCTTAAGCTCTTTCCTCACTTTGGACAATCCTTCACCATTCTGTGAGCCATAATTTCTTTAGGATCATAATAATATGAAACGGAATAAAGGAAACAAGGAAAGATGGTTACCGCCATGTCTTTTGGGGGCTCAGTAGGTATGCCATATTTATTTGCAAGATTTGCATGTATAATCCATGGAGAATTTTGCGATGTCGATCCCCTAATAAAAATCTTCAGCATATTACGACTAGCACGTGCCTTCTTGCGAATTAGATCATCAGCTCTGACAACTGAAGTGTTGATTACTGCATTGTCTTGACCAGTCCATCCCACCTCATACATCTTGGTATCACCGGAGCCTAAAACCTTCAAAATCTTGCAAGCATATTCAGAACCATCCTTTTTAGCATGTAATTCTAGTCCTTCAAACAGATCTTCTTGCAGATTACCATATATTTTGTTGACAAGGTCAGTCAAGCTAAGAGTGCCTGAAGCAAATGTAGCACAAAATTCCAGTCCATTAAAAGCGAATAAAAAAACTTAAGTATTCTTAATGGGACAAACAATTTGCCTTCTTCACAGAATAGAATACAAAGTAGTGTATGAAAACATCATAAATAATGCACATCAACAGTTTGTGACAGCATGAAAAAAAGACCTCATTAAAAATTACTGACGATACAACACTTCTAACTAAATGTGCGGCCACATGGTGGCATCATTGGAGGACAACATATCATCAAATTTATCAAAAAAGAATGTTGGTAAACAATCCAATTTTTTTATTTATAAAAAAAGCCAATGATAAGAGAGACTTGCCGATGGGCACAAATGGCAAACCTCTAATATGAAAAACTCCTCACCAACATAAAATTATAAACATGTAATGGTATCACAAACACAGATATAAATCTTCCAAACAATATTGACTCAAAGCAACTTTATGTAGCAAAGGACAAATGAGAAAACACATAACAAAATGCTATATCTATTTGGCCACTGGCCAACAGTGTGCATCAAGAAATAAAAAAATACGAGATTGAAAATGCACAATCATAATAACACTGCCAAGAAATGTAACAAAGTCAGGAAAAGCTTGATCCTACTGTATTGAACCATCTGGAGAACAGGAGCCACTAGCTCTCTTGGCAACTGTTGAGCCTTCTCTGCAGCACGATGCTCTGAGACCATAGCTTCCTCATAGGTTAAATTAGATTTTCCGGACACCTTACATGCCCAGACTCTTTGACGGTAAAGGTTCAACCTATTCAGGTATTCCCTAATCAACAGTCAAGGATACAAGCATATTGCTGCAACATAATCTAATGCAAGTGTAAAAGCTACAAGGTATCAGATATGATTGGAAACTACACTTCATATCAGATGCAAATCAATTAGCTGCCAATAATGGCATGCAAGAGGATACTGGTAATCTCGGAAAATCTCCTTAGTAAACCGAACTTGGAACACCTTCTCCTTGGGATCCAAGTCCTCCGGTGGGTCCAATAAGAAGAAAGGTGACCTCTTGAAGAGAGGCATTGGATCCCTGTAATACAACCTCTACAAAGGGCACAATTTGTTCGACACCTACAAAAGTTCACAATTATTATTGCATTCTCCTTCATGGGAAGCTCTAAGCTGCTAGTGGTCACAGCATGCATATAAAGCACAAAAAAACACAAGAGGGGTATGATTAACCGAGAAATGGAGATTAATGTTAAATTATATGTTGATTTCACGTTGCCTTTGTGTTAACCTGTTATATAAAGATTCAAAATACATTCTGTACATGCTAATCTTCACTAGAAGAATACAATAATCAGGTAACATTTTGCTGATATAGTGGCATAAATACAAACAAAATAGCACCAGTGTGACACCCAAAAATCCAACAAGCAAGAAGTTATTTCGCTTGCATGAACAACAAAATGCACTTCGGATTGTAATACAGTAGCACATATGACAACCAAGTTAGACTCGGAATGCAAGGCGTTCATACCCTGAACTCAACTCTCCCAGGACCAAGAACCAAGAAATCCCCAAACGCACAACAATGCACTAGCCATTTGCATCCTTCCACCCGCAAGCACAAATTACAAAGACAAAATAGGTGTAACCATATGCCCATACCCACCTTTTAACACAGCACGAACATTAAGCGTCAACATGCCGCTCCAATCCGCCGAATCCAGGAACCGAGAAACGCCCTAAACAAATCAACACCCAACTCCCACCATTAAATCACCGATTCTTGGCGCGAACAAGCCTCCCAAATCCAGACAAAACCCCATTCCCAACCACCCAAAACTCGCCCATTCCCCCCACCGCACCACACGAAACCAACCAAAAGGGGGCCTCCAAACCCTAGCCCACCGCAACCCGCCCGTCCCACCGGCCACCTCCCTACCATTCTCGCACGAACAAAACCCACAAGCCCCATCAAAGCCACGACGAAATCACCCCAAACCATCGGTCCTGCATCAACCCGCACCGTAAAACAACGAGAGAAAGATTTCCCGAGGCCTCACCGCCGATACGGCGCTGCCGGGGTCGTCGGGGAGCTGCGGAGCCGGCGGTTCCGGCGGGGCGGGGCGGGGCGCGCCCGCAGCAGCGGGAGGGAGCGAGACTCCCCTGGCGCGGGGGATTTGGCGCTCGAGCTTCCGAGTTGGGTAACTACACAGGAGAGGGAGGGAGATTGGAGAACGAGAGAAGCCAAGGGAGGCAAAGGGGCAAGGGAAGACGGAGGAGCGCCTCGTGGGAAGAGGGAGGAGAAGTTTTATAGCGGTTTGATGTGTCCGAACGGACGGTTTCTCGCAGAATCGAGAGGGCACGTTTTGCAGCTAGCCACCTCGCCTTTCTGTACCGCTTGGACTGGCTGAAATGTATGCTACGAGGCTACGACTTGTCAGCTGGTGCACTGAGAACCAGGTTACACGTGGATTTAAAGGATTTGAACCATTCATTCTCTCGATTGGACGGTGCAAATATGTGATGATTTTTTAAAATGCACTTCTCGTAGGGACGGTCTACTACACCGATCCAATCTTTAAAGGTATGTCTATCGATCAGATATGTTCATAGTCTGTAATAATTATCAGTTAATTCTATGGAGAATGTATATCACAAATTTTCCAGCATTTTTTTACAATTTTTTTTCTTAAATCTTATCTAATTTTTGCTGGGTGTGTCGATTTTCAATGTAAATTGGTCCAAAATCAGTAAAAACTGATCGGTTTTTCAATTAACCACTGAATTCAAAAGTTTACTTTTGCATTTCATTCGGTTTCTACCGAAATCAATACCGCGCGGGGGGATTTCCAAGCTCACTTCAGTAATGTAAACCCTACTAAGAACCTCGACTTGGAGGAGTAGCACTGTTGCCGTGTTGCGCTAGTATGTGAGTTCAATAATAAGTTGTCGTACTCAATCAAGTCGTAAAACAATGTTTCCTATATACTATCTATACAGGGGAATTGATTATCTGCCCTCTAATTTGTTTGTTGATGTTCTAAGATTTGTCATGCTTTATATTGTAATATCACTCCATTGGTCGACTCTTAATTATTTGTCACTATTGATTATTTTATGCATTTCTCATTTGAACTTGTATTTTTTGCCTTAAAAAATGATGGTTTTGCCCTCGTACCATGAGAAGAGAAGGGCAGCGGGTAGTGTGCCTGAGGAAGACGCAGAGGAGGGGCATGGGGAGAGCTCGTCAGGACCGGCGTTGGGGTCCGCGACGCACCAGATGGCATTAGTGTAGTCATCTTATAACCTCACGGGATGAGAGTGGGATTCATCGGCCACCAGTGCGATGTCGATGGCGGTGTGGAGGTGACCACTTTTGAGGATGTATTGGTGGAGGTAGGAAGTATCGGTGTTCTTAGCGAGGATGGTGTTCGGTCACAAGGCGAGGTGTTGGGGTGAGGAGGAACTCATCCTTGCCATAGAGGCGTTGGCATTGACCATTCGGATGGGAGGGGAGGACATCAAGGATCCATGGGAGGCCTCGTCTGTGTTGGTGTCACTATAGTCGTGGAGGGAGTAGTAGATGGGGAGATGCATGGTGAGTAAAGGATTTGGCGGTGTCATTGTGGTGGTGCTCAGCATGGAGGATGAAGCAAGGCAGTGGAGCTGCAATTCGGATGCGGTGGTGGTGGAAATGGTGGAAGGAGGCCATGGGAGGTGGATGATGGCGGAGGTGGCGGCGAGGATACGGTGACCTCGCTGACGTCTATGAAGAAGGGTGAGGGGAGGAGAAGCAAGAGGAGAGAGGTAGCGGAGCCAGTGGAGAAGGGTAAGATAGTAATTTCATAGGGATCATATGAGAAAAATGAATAAAAAATGCAAAAGTAGTATATAATTGATTACACAGCCTATTTGGTGGCAAATAATTATTACAATGTAAAGGGTGGCAAATCTTAGTACGCAGATGAACTAGAGGGCAAATAATTGTCCCATCTGGCTTTAGCTTTTTTATCAGAGGATGGCTTTAGCTTTTTTGTTTGTTGCATGATGGAGCTAAGTTTTGTGTATGTTGTTGTTCTTATGAGCAATACGCTACTATAGCACTAAAAAAATTCGATGTTGTAAGGGATTTTATTTGGTCTGGTCATTGTTTATGGTTTTTTCAATCAGCGCATAGCTGTTGACTAATGGGCATTTATTATATATTTAAATGTACGATGAATAGAAAATAAAAATATGTTCCTCAATCACAAAATAAGAAGTGTGTGGGCTTTGAAAGTTCATTATTGGCTTAGGCCTTGTTTGGCACAGCTCACACTCTAGTTTTTTAGTTCCAGATCTCAAATTCTCAGTGGAGTGGATTCATTAAGAATCTGGAGTTGTCTGCGGGGGTGTTTGGTTAGGTGGCTAACTCCAGATTCTAGAATGGAATAATTGTGTGTAAATTTTCAACAATACCCTTGTGCAAATTGAACAGTATCAGCTAGTGTTGTGTCTGCTTGCTGCTGGTCGTGCAAACACTAGAGATGGTCAGGTTGTCATGGGTAGCAGCAGCAAGTCGATCATGAAATTATTCTAGGTAGTCATGTAGCTAGTACATGATGCTTCTAGCGTTGCACATAGCTGTTATGCTTCTAGTGAAATTCATGGAAATGAGAGCGGTATGATAATTGCACACAATCCACAGAAACAAGAAACTCTGGTTTCAACTCTAAAGTCCAAACATGCAACATGTCAACACAACATAACTGTGCATCACAAAAAGATGTCAAAATTCTCAAGAATAAATGAATTGGCAGAACCAGCAAGTCAAAATTTCCATTTCACAAAAATTTGAGGATTTTATGCACTCGCATATTTCATCAATCAAATGTCACTACTAAATGGTCAACACTGCTTATTCATAACTATTTCCGCTGAAATTTACATCTAGTGATTTACAATCAAATTTACAAACTTTGCAAAATGCACCAACAGCTTGATCTTTCCGTCTACCCCAACTATGTTGGGGGTTCTTGCTCATATCCAGCACATCAGAACAGCAAGTTCTTTTCATGTAAGAAGATTTTGGCTTATTCTTCCGCTGACAAACACAAAAATACAAGTAATGAGACCCTTTCCTATCAGTTAGTCATGAAACAATCTACTGGAATTTTCTTAAAGAGAGGAATGAAACTATATCACTTATTTCACTGATGCTATAAGGTAAAATCTTGCCAATGCTGAATAAATATCATAATACAAGGGCCATTCTTCAATTCTTTGTGATCTGGGCAAATAAACAACAATATTACTAATTTTTTTGTTTTCTAGAATACATGAACTACAGTACAATGAAGCATCTCAAGTATATACAAGAACAAGTAACAAATTCCTTACCTCATATGTGGTCACCGACATCTCTTGCATACAAATTTAATCTCTGGACTTGAATGGAAACATTGTTGCTACTAAGAAACATGCAAAATATCATACATGGCTCACAACAATGTCAGGTTATGCTACGAGTGCGAGATGAACCAAATCTAATCTCCTATTCGTAGAGATCATCCTCCATACCATTCGAATATGCTACCAAAGGCTTTGAACACTTCAACCCTAAATCCCCTAATTATTATCCAAATCAAAACTTGCAACCCTTTAACAACTAGACAACAGGCAATTTTAAATGTGATGCCTAAGAGCATGAAAGTATGGCACTAATTCTTGCAACCCTCAGAAGTCCATGAAACAACTAGGGATCGGAGCATACCTAGGGATTTTAACTGGAGTGAGATCTGGAGCTAATGTGTAATTTTGACTTAACGACAACAACATCCATGAAACAACCAAGGATCGACTAAATGATTCCATACAATTCAGAGAATGTCAGTTAGAGGAAAGGATTCCATACTGTGCACTAGTTGAGGTCACCGATAGGGAGAGTGAAGAGGAGGCTGCAGTTGATGTCGCTGGGTTGGAGGGGTTGTCGGTGGCATGGAGAGGATGCGGTGCCGGATTGGGGGAAGGAGGCGGAGTAGGGATGGTGGGGATGGGGTGAAGCCGACGGCGCGAGGAGGAGGCAGCGATGAATCGGGGTGTAGTCTAGGAGGAGCCAACTCCGGACTAGGGTGAATTGACGAGGATGCAGTGCCGGAACAGGGGAGGAGGTGGAGCAAGGCCCGTGAGGTGGTAGCAAAGCTGCGTGGTGGGGAGGAACCGCCACCGCCTAGGGTTTGAGGATGGTGGAGCTGCGCATGCGCCTGCACCTGTGCATGAGTGAGGACGAATGAGGGATGGCCGCGCGTGTTGGCTCAGTTTGGGGGTATTCCACAGTGGAATTTTATGGGTAATTGCCCCCCAGCTTCAAGGGTAGTTCTGTGTTTTGGTGCTCTGCTCCAGGTGGGAGTGGAGGAACCCCACTCCGAAAATTTGTACATAGATCACTTCAGATCTTCCTTACTCCCACTCTGAAAATTTGTAGAGTTTGTGTGTTTGGCATAGCTCCACTCAACTCCCACTAGAATCTAGGAGTAGAAGCTGTGCCAAACAGGGCCTTATTTATCGTTCAGCAAGGAGCCAAAGAAGCTCATGTGGCTTTTGAGAGTGCTGTATACGATATATTATATTGTAGAAACAACAATCGCAAAAGCATTGCTTGGTTGGGATGAAGTCATGTAAATTCGGGTTAACAGGAGGAGGAGCACGTAATTGTTAATATGCAGTAGTACTCTTAGTCCTGATTGTTCAAATATATTTGGACTCTATCTCTTTATAGACGAATCCGAATATATCACCAATGGAGTACCGCTATACATATAGTACCCTATTGTATAAAAAAATCAATCTAATAAATAGAGAAGAATTTTGAATCCCTATATCGTGTGTAATCCTCGTATTTGTTCTTGCTATTCACTTGCATTGTGTTTGATTTACAATGGTTGTCATCATTTTACAAATATGTTATCATCACAAAGCTCCTGAGGCCAATTAAGATCATCTGTCTGTATCAATCAACACTGTATCAAATTTCGACCGGCATCAAGCGATTAAACTTAACACAAGCCATACATGAGTTCGTGGCACGTAAGTTAATCGCATATGAGTAAATTTTTAAACTATAGATTGTTTTTCCCTAATTGCCTAATTACTTGTTTAATCTAAAATTTGGAAAATTAAGGTTTTTGAGTTGCAAGTGTTCATCGACAATTGGTTTGAGTTGGATTAATGTAACAGCGTGCAACATTGTGTGGCCCCAACAACTGGTGGGTAATCTACAATTTTGCAAGAGTGGTTTGGCAATAAGTTTTATTCTTTTAATTAATGACTCCGCAATGCCATTTTGTTCGTGGATATAAGGTACTAAATGCTCTACGTTAATGCCTAGAGCCATGCAGCAATCATTAAAAGCCTTTGAGGTGAAGTCGCTAGCATTGTCCATTCGAATCGACTCGAATGAGCTTCCCTTTAGTACAAGCAGGGCATAATGTCCATTCGAATAGACTCGAATGAGCTTCCCTTTGGTACAAGCAGAGCAAAAGAAGTCTTCAGGTTTAGGAAAGTATGTAGTTTTTATGCTATGGCTAGCATAATTATTGATTATTCTTCTCATCATATTTAACCTAAGATGACCCAGTCGATCATGCCAGATCTTAAATACCTCTGTATTTGTAAGTATAGTTTTTATCGTAGCACAAACTTTAGGTTTTATATATGTATAGTATTACCCAGAGGAGAAGAAATGAAGTTTTTTCAACTACACATTTATTACACCCGTTAAACTTAGTCATAAGTAGGTATTATGTACCATCTTTATTTTTTGTCTCCATATAAAACCATTCATACAAATGTCTTTAAAACTTAACAAAGTACGATTAAACTCGGGGTATAATAGGACATTTTATATTATTATATGTGCACCTATAGGAAGGACTATGATGGCTCTTCCAGTGCTAATTATAAGAGCATCGCTTCCAGCGATGGTTATAATATCTTCAGTTTTCTTAGTCAAAGTTTAAAAATATTTAGTCTCCCTAAGGTTTGAATTTGTGGTGCAATTGTATACAGGGTATATTTCCTTCCACGCCATTGTATTATATGATGTTCTATGTTAAATAAATGATATCAATCAAGTAAATGTTGCATTAGGAACATATTGTAAAAATATAGAATAAGCATTGCACAATTAAACAAATATCCTAAGAAATAACCATTTATTTAGCTTTTAAATAATAATCACTCAATAGGAGCATAACTGATAAAGAGACCCATAAAGAATACATGATATCAATTAGTAAAGAGAAGGAAAATTTAAGAGACTAAATCAGGTCTCCATATGAGTCATGGGTGTCCTTCTAGGACTCATTGAGCTCACTAAGGTCAAGAACCATATTATTACACTTCTCAGCATCTGTGTCAACAATAGATTGAACGGTGAAGTGTGCATCAACATTGTCTCCTATGTCTTATTGACTTTTCTAGTGGATTGCATGTAAAGATCTGCCAAATTCTTTGGAGTGCGACAATTAAGTAACCAATGGCTAGTACATCCACACCTAAAGCAGGGTTGTGCAGGATTTATAGCCTTGTTGGTTGAGTCTTGCTTCTGGAAGCTCCCTGGTTCATTCCTTTTACTTTTCCACTCATACTTGCATCCTCCCTTCTGTATTATGTTATTCTTTTATTTCCCCCCTTTATGCATTTAGCCTTTTCGCTGCTATGACTATTGCTAGCCTACTGAGCATTTGCATGTGTTTTGGGCATTACATATGTCCCATTAGAAATGATGTGATGGTTCATCATTAGGAGTTCATTATGTTTTTCTGCTTCTAGCAAAATACAAATAAGCTCGGAGTACTTCTGGTACTTAGCAAGACGGTATTGTTGCTGCAGTATTCTTATATTGGGATGGAAGATGCACAATATCTTGTCTATCATTTCCACATCAGTAACTTTTTTATTACATAATGTCATTTTGGCGACAAATTTGTGTATGGCAAAGTTGTATGCTGCCACGATCTTAAAATCCTAAAAGTGTGAGAGGGTCCATTCGCGTTGTGCTTCTGGCAGTAGGGCGGATCTCGCTGGTTATATCGTTCCTTCAGGGAATTCTATAGTGCCAGTGGATTCTCCTTCATCAAATATTTGTCATTCAAGTCCGAATGAAGATAGTGCCTCAGGAAGTGCAGTGCTACACACTTGGCGGCTGCAGGAAAAGCAAGGGCGTCAGCTTCAAGCTGAGTGATAGCAGCTCCAAGAGATTGTGTAAGGTCGAGGATACCCATTAGAGGGGGTGAATAGGCAGCTTTTAAAAAATTCTTCTACAACTAAACGAATAATCGAAGAATGCCTAAGTCAAAACCTAAATAATATGCAGGTGCAAATCTAAGATTTTGACAATTAAAGCCTAAGTTTTCTAGGCACACTATGTGCACCAATAACCTAAGTCTCTACCTATGATTTGCAATCCTAAGAGACAAGCAATGAATCAATTTAATTCTATGAATATAAATTGCTTGAATGTAAATAAGCATAAAAGAACAAACCACAACGAGACACAATACTTTTTACCGTGGTGTTCAGAGACTTGCCGGTCTCCACTAGTCCATGTTGAGGTAAGCCCAAATGAATTGGACTGGCTCCACAAATTGAGCATCCACCTTGATTCCACTAGTGGTAGCTCTTTCTCCCTCCGGGTAGACGAACTGTAACCTTCACAAACTTGCCGGGCCTTCTCACGATCTCTTTTGGGAATGTCACCGTGCATGATGCCTCTACGCCGTCTAGGTGTCAGCAAACACTAAGAGTAATAGGTCAAGCCTTCTAGCTTGAACCTCACCAAGTGCAACACATGCACAATGGTGATCACCGAATGAAACACATTCACAAGGCTCTCCTCAAGTGCAACACATGCATAAGAGACACTCAACGCACTTCTAATTGGAACACACGCAAATTGGAATCGCTCTTAGCTCAAGAACCAAATCAGAGAGTGCAACACATGCACAACTCCTCCAAAATGCTCAATAAACACAAAAAGACCCAAATGCTAGCCTCCAAAGCTCCTTTCATAACCTCCCCCAAAGAAAACTAGCCGTTTGGGGGCATTTTGGGCAGAAATCAGCAAATTCGGCACTACCGCCCTCTAGGGTCTGGTAGTGCTGACCTCAACCCCAACAGTCGCAATAGCTATATTCCCGGTAGTAACACCATGTAATATCCGGTACTACCGCTAGAGCGGTACTACCGCTAGAGCGGTACTACCGCTAGAGCGGTACTACCGAATTTTACCCCCAGTAGTGCTGACATTCAATCCAGCTCGAAAACACTTCTTTGTAAAAAAGCTACCGGCCACTAAGCACCAGTACTACCAACCTTTGGTAGTGCCGCCCTCAATCCAAGGTAGTGCCGGACTCAAGGAAACCTTAAAGAAGACCATTTCTGAAAAATAACTATCGGCCTCAAAGGGGCGGAAGTACAGACACTGCGGTACTACCATGTAACATCCCCAATTTCAGTCTTCAACTAAAATCTAATTTAAACTAATTAAATTCAAAATTTGTATTTTCCTTGGTGGTTAATTTAACCTGGCATCCTTATCCGTTCGAAATTGGAGTTCAATCTTCAGTCGTCCGAAAAATCAGATTTCTAGATTTCGGTCCGTACCTCAAATTCCATCCGAGTTCGAAAATGCTTAAAAAATCCCGAGACCTATTGCAAAAGGTTCCAAATATTCCAAAAACATTTTGGGAATTTTCCCAAGATTTTTGGAGACCCTACGGTATTTTATCGCTCGCGGTCTTTCGTTAAATGACCGTTATTCGTCCCGGAATATTCTAAATTCCAAATTTCATCCAAATTCGATGAAACCAATTTTATTGGGTTTCATTTATTCCCTAATGGTTCTAGGAATTTTTCCGGGATTTTTAGCCCATTTTTGCTAATTTTTCTCCCGCGCGAATCCTTTCATTTACTCCCGGCCAATGGAACGTCGCCACGTGGCAGGCACTGTTTGAGCTTCTTCTCCATACGATTGGCCTCGTTCCAGGAAACCAACAGAGAAGCTCTCTCTCTCTCTCTCTTGGATGAACAATCTTTAATCTTCCATAACTCCCTCCATAATGCCTCTAATCACTCTCGGCCGGATCCGTTGGAAAGGTATCGACGAGAGGATCTCATTCCTGGACTCCAATCGTTCCAAATCTCGCCGGAAACGGTGCCATTAACCAAAAACCGAAAAGCACATTAATGCTCATAACTCGGCCGTTTCTTCACCAAAGTGCGTGCTTCCACCTCTCATCTTTTCGTATTGGAGTGCTCTTCCCGGTGGTATCATCCTTCTTTGGCCTCTCCACGCCATTCGTCCGTGAGATCGAGAAAACCGGCGACAAACCACTTTCTTCGTTCTCGCCGCCGTATTTTCTTTTCCGGTGAGTTAAATCTAACTCCGCTCGATCCATTGTGTGCGTATGGACGCCATGCTCATAACCCCTCAATCAATTTCAGTTTTCATCAAGTTTTGACTTCGAATTTCGCGGTTGAACCTCGCCGGTCGAACCGTCATTCTTCGTCAAATTCATCTTCTCCGATGAGCTTTTGGTTCAATTCCTCGCAATCCTAGGCTCCCCTAGATGCCCTCTAATTGATCCAACATCCAATTGGCAATGACATGTTTAAATTTTCCCCAAATTTTCGGATTTTTTAGGGTTTTGGGGCGTGCTCTGTTTCTCCATGCCCGTGCGTGTGCTCGCTGGCCCGGCCGCCATGCTGCCTCCCGCCATCCGCCGGTGTAGCCCCGCCGCCGCCGCTGCCGATGAGGCCCTCGGCGCCAACTGCGCTGCGGCGCTGCCGGCTCGGCCCGCGTCGCCTCGAGCCTCGCTCGGCCGACCCGCCATCGACCTCCTCGCGCGTGCTCGCCGACTGCGCCGGCGCCGCTGATCGCCAAACTCCACCGCTCGCCGCAGCCGCCGCTTGCCACTCGGCTCCACCTCCCGTCGCCAGCCGTGCCGCCATGCCTCTCACGGCGCTTGAAGCTCCAAGAGCTTCCTCTGTTTTTGCTCCATGGGGAAGAAACCCCATCTCAATGACAATGGGGCCCACATGTAATAGACACTAGCCAATCCAAAAATCAGGAAAAAGAAAGATGCCGAGGAATATTCCCGATTTTCCATTTTCCAGATTTTCCAAATTTCGGAGGCTCATAACTTTTCCGTCCGAACTCTGATTGACTCTGTTCAAATTCCTAAATTCATCTAAAATCAAGATATTCCTGCCAGTGTAACTTTTATAATTTTTAGATTTTATTTTATTTTCTTGTATTTATTTGTTGTACCGTTTTGCGCGTAGCCGAGGATCCCGCCGAGTCCGCCGACCCAGCCGCCGGACTTCACGAATTCGACGTTCCCGCTGTGAATAAAGGCAAGTCCCTTGACGCATTTTGATCCCACAATTGCAAATGTTTTTACAATGTTTTAGCTATTTTTATCATCGTATGTCAAATATAGATTATTAGCTATTCCGATTTGTGATCATCTCCTTGGTTATTGATACCCATGCTATTTGTAACCCTAGGACACTTTGTTATGTCATACTTATTTTATATGGTGACATTTGTTGAATAGTATAGTAGAATTGCTTAGGGCCGAAATTGATGAAAATGACCCATGGGTGGGATTATATCAAAATTGTGATTTAAGATGTGATTTAAGAATTTTGGTAAAATATTTGGTACTATTTTTGTAAAATAAAAAGAAAAAGGATTTGGACTTGGGCGGAGTGGAATGTCGGGTGGGTGCGGATTGAGCACTAGTTTCCAATGTGCAAGTACCGCCCCAAGTCAATTAAGGACCGACGCTTATGACTATCCATTCTGAGCATAACCGTACTACCACATGTCTATAATGGTACGACCTGGCCGAATAATTTGTAGAAACCTAACTTAGACTCGCCAGGTGGTGGAATGTGGGTGCTAGATAGAGGCAAGTTGTACTCCCCACACGGCGCAAGAGGGGGCTTCTGTACTGGGTAGATAGAACCCTAACAGTGGTGAAACCTCAGCGGGTGAGTTGGGTTAGGTGTATACATTGTAAAGGCCTTGTCATGGTCTCTCTGCCGACACACCAAAGGAAGTGTGTTAATTGCATGGCATTAAAGAGATGATCATGTCTTGTGGGTAAAGTTGTACACCTCTGCAGAGTTAAAACTATTCGAATAGCCGTGCCTACGGTCAAGGGCAAAGCAAAGAATGCTTTCATATTGGTAGACTTTGGTTTTGGTTTTGGTTTTGAAAATAAATGATGTTTTGGGATTCGGGAGTGGTTAAAACTCTCGGATGTTTTGTTGGCAGATTGAGCCAACTAGGTAGATGGAACCTGTTTTATTTCATGACGGATAGAGTCATGTGTAGATAACCTTGATCTTTTAAAAGTGTGGAGGATAGAGCCTTTATACTCGTGATAGTGGATAGAATCTTCACTAGAATATTATATAATTCAATTGTTAAAATACTTGTGGAAATGTGCTTTGTGAAAATTATTACTATGTATGGTTTGACGAAACTTGGAGTTATGCAAAAGAACCATATTAAGCCTTCCTTGGAAAGCCCTACATGTGCATACTTTCCCAGACTTGCTGAGTACTTTTGTACTCACATGCTACACAAAATGTTGTCATCAGAAAATTATCAGGATGCCGTTGAAGATGGTGAGTTCTACGCCGAGGAGTTCGATGAGGACCGCCAGGACAACTGAGCGTGTTTGTAGTCGTCGCCTGTGGTGTTAGTTGGGTTTCGCTACTTGTCATTTTGTTTCCGCTGTCATGAACTCTGGTCATGTGACCATGTGATGTAATAAGTAGCTATGTGGCTAATACTTTATGTTTATGTTACTATTTCGTTTGGTTCGGCAATGATGCATCACTGTTGACTGTGTGTACTAGCTACTGATCTGGGACTAGTACAGAAATACACAGGAGATTTCGGATAGCCGATCCGGGGTCTCACATACCGACATCAGGGAGCGGTAGTACTGGCCTCACAACTGTGGTACTGCCGAATTTCCATATGAAAAAATTATTTCACACAAAAATCAATGCTATTCAAATCAACATCAAGAAATATCAATTCCTTGAGCCATGTGACGATCAACACATAATCACAATACTTTGCAAAATACATTTATAAATGTTAATCACATACTCCAAAGGTTTGCATTAAACTTCAACTTATTTGCAAAGTGTGTTTGCAAATAATAAACCAATAATATATAAGATCAATCCTTGAGCTATGTAATGATCAACACATGATCACGACACTTTGCAAAACACATTTGCAAATGCCAACACATGCTTCAGGACCAATCTCATAAACTTTTAGCTTATTTGCAAAACACATTTGCAAATAACAAATTTGTGCAATTAAAATCAATCAAGATCAAATCTTGAGCCATAAGGTGATCAAAACATGATCACAACATTTTGCAAAATATATTTGCAAATGTCTATCTCACTCTCCAAGATACGAAGCATAAATATCAACATTTTGAAAAAACTCATTTTGCAAATAACAAGCAATGACTTGATTAGCCATGTGGTAATCAACACATGATCTCTAGCAATCTGCAAAACACATTTGCAAACTCTACTAGCCACATGCTAAAAAACCAATGCATGAGCTTTCTCTATTTTTGCAATACATGCAAATACTTAACTCCATGCAAAGATCAACCATTAAAACAAATGCATGAGCTTTCTGCTTTTGCAACACATGTAAATCCATAACTCAATGCAAAGAACCAAATCAATTAAGAAGCAAGCATGAGCTTCCACTATTTACAACACATGCAAATATGAGCTCCATGCAAAAACCAACTTAAGAGAGTGACCTAGAGTGAACAGGATTGAGTTCATCAATACATGATGAAGCTCAAGCTATAAGACTCAACCCCTCTTAATAGTACGGCAATCCTATACTGGCAACCCGATCTCCTATCCAAACACCGAGACTGGTAAAAGACTAAGAATACATCCTTAGTCCTATGCTAGTCACACCTTTGCCTCTAGCACATCCACTTAGAGCCTTTATGATCATGATCATCCTCTCTCCAAGGGTGGGTCGTTATCTTCGTTCATCAATACATGATGAACACCATTGCTCTTCGCTTCGAGATTTTCTCTTGATGCTCATCAACACATGATGATGTCCTTTATCCCGATTCTCGACTTGATGGCTCTCAACACATGATATCATCCAAATCTTCATCTCAACCTATTTCAAACTCATTAAAAATGTTAGTCCAAAACACATGGTTGACCCAATCATCAATGCACTCTATTCACATATAATGGATGCCCCCAAAATCCTTTGATCTTCTCTTTTGATGATTGACTACAACCTAAATAAATTGATTTAAAGATTGATTTGTCTTGAGTATATCTAAAAGTGCATCTAGGCCCCTAAATGTGTTTTGGATGATTAATGACAAATGATTAAGGGACTAATGGGTTCAATAAGCAAATGAATAGGTGAAAGTCCCGTAGCAAGATCTTCAGACGTTGGCGACCCTCAAAAAGTACAAGAAGGAAAAACGGCGTCAATTCGATGTAATTTACTTTTTGTGTAGAGTCATAGATATGCCATACTATTAAGAGGGATACAACATAGTCGATCTAGAATAAGTCTCTATGCTCAGATGAATGCTTACTCAATCTTTGGTCGAGAGACACGAGTCACAACACGCACACTGAGTAGTTTTGCTCACTATCCTCATCGGATATTCCGACTACACATCGGAAGTTTCGATGTATCGAACTCTCCGATGTAAGAGTTTTGTGCACTCTCTGGACACATCGAACATTCTGATGTATACATCAGACGTTCTGATATGTGCTTGAAAAGTTTAGGGCATTCTATGGACACATCGGAAGTTCCGATTATCCACTTTGGAAGTTTTGATTAGTATAAAATCTGAAAAGGGTGCTTTCTGGATGTATCAGATGTTCCGATATGTATATTGGATATTCTGATGCTGACTTAAAATCTTTTCAAAATTGTTTTTCAAAAAGGGAACTCTTTAGATACATCGGATGTTCCGATCGTGAATATCGGAAGTTCCGATGCATACATTTTTGACCGTTACGATCAGTTCTTTTCTGGGAATTTACACATGTCGGATGTTCCGATGTATGTTTCGGAAGTTCTGATATATGTCTGAGTAAGGGTGAAAACGGGTCGAATACGGTCGGATAGTAGGTGATCCCGTATCCTACCCTGATTATCTTTACTCGAATACAGATCGGATAGGATAGTTAAAAATCAGGTACGGATACGAATACGGGTAACGGATATCTATAAACGGGTAGAAAACGGGTACCGGATAGTATACGGACGGGCATAATACGGATATTGGGTAATTAGTCGGGTAATTTCTTAGCCCAACCAAAGCATATACCGACACAAATAATACAAAGAGCATAAACCATATAACATAGCACTAGCACAAGATAATTAACAAGTTCCATACAACATAGGACATCTTCATATGGTAGTTCCAAATCTCGCATGACTCACATTAATAGTCCACAAACTTTGCTAATGCTACTTTGGCATGTACCAATAGTCAATTCTAAGCAATATTGATGTGATATCAGTGACAAACTTCACTTGCAAAAGAAAAAGGCCTAGTCTACAATGTGTTATTTTAGCCTGTTACCCTCGACAGATACAATTCACCTTGATGTTTTCACAAAGGTAAAGAAAAAAAAAGATCCTAGGCAACACAAGATTTGTAAGTATTATTTCACAATGAAAAAGTGAAGGCCACATTTGACCTGCATCGGCCCCAGTACATTATATTCATTCAATACAAACAATATATCCACCTTGGATAGAATCATCCTTGTGATGGTAAACACTACCTCAGAGACGCACATGCATAGGCAGAACTGCAAATGTGCTTGAGCAAACACACAAAAACAAGAGAAGAAAAAACACATGGAAGATAAAGGACATGAAGAGCTAACCTGGTTTTTGTGGTCCGCATGACGAGATTCCTCACCGAATCCTTCTGCACTCACCTAACTAATGCAACAATCAAGAGAGTACTACCGATGAAATGAGTATAAAGAGGTTGCCAAAAGACTACAACTCACATATGAAATTAACTAAACAAAAACAAGCCTATCTGGTTGCCATTTAACTTGAAAGGACAGTTTAAAGATCATACTAAATGACAAGATACAGATAACTAGGAAGACAAATTCTCAAAAACCTATTAGCAAGTTATGGAGTATTGCAAAATGCCAAGACCTCCAGGCTCCAGACCTCCACTCCTCTTCTGCTTATCACTCGTGAAGCTCCACAGCTCATTGTGCTCTTCTCCTACAGGACACACACACATGCAGAGGAAACATCAGCCATCAGGCTCACGATTAAGCAAAAGAAATTGTTGAAGCGAAGCCTGGGCAGACCAGCGGCGGCGGTATCTTTGTTGCTCTTCCTCACCGACCCGGCGTGGTTCTTTGGCGCTGCTGCTCTTCCTCACGACCTCACCGACCCAGGCTGCCTGGCGTGGTTCTCCGGCCCCGGGAGCCCCTCCATGGAGCGACGGCCTTGGCGTGCGGCAGTGGAGGCGCGACGGAGATGGCGGCGGGGAGCTGCGGCAGCGGCGGCAGGAGCTGCGTGGGTGGCGGCGATGGCACACAGGAGCTACAAGGGTGGTTGCGATGGGGCGTGGGTGGCGGTGGGGCTGCGGCTGGGGCGACGGAGGCTGAGGCTGCGAAGCGGCGAGGCCGGGTGATGCGGCGGTCGACGGGAGCTGCGGGAACCGAATGGGGATTGACAAGCCGAACTGCCGAAGGGAACCTAATGCGGCTGACGGCTGTATCAACTATCAAGTTATCAACCCTAATGCCAAGTCAATGGGCCTGTTGGGCCTGCCAGCCTTGCCAAGCCGTATGGGCCATATTGTCAACCGGGTACCCGATTTTTAAAAGTATCTGGGTACCCGTATCCGACCCGAAAATCCGGGTATTTACCGGGTATCTACTGTCCTGTATCCGACCCGTATCTGAAACAAAAGTATCCGGGTAATTACCCGTATCTAAAACAAAAGTATCCGGGTAATTACCCGTATCCGACCCGACAAAAAATACCCGTATCTGTATCCGAATTTTTGGATAAAATTTTTGTCGGAACCGGATACGGGTCGGGTATTACCTGACCCGTTTTCACCCCTATGTCTGAGTGGAGGAATAACAGCTAGTTTTTGTCCAAAACTATAAATACCCCTCCACCCCTCTTAAATGAAAAAGCTTTTTGGCTGGGTTTCCTCTGGAGCATTCAATACACTCTATGAGCTTTCTTTTCTTCATCTCCTTTTTGATCTTTGTGATCAATTAAAAGAGTGAGGGTTGAAAAGGGATCTAGAGTAAGAACAAAAGGGAGACATTCATTTTGAGCATTAGACTTCATCCCCAAGATCGAGTGCACGTTGAATTTGTTACTTTTGGAGGTTGAAGAACTCCTAGACAGCTAGGCGTCACTCACGAGCTTCTGAAGATTGTGGGTAGCCGTGAGAAGTTTGTGAAGGCCGATTTCGCCTCCGAAAGGAAATAATTCAAAAGTGGAACCAAATCTCAAGTGTGGCCGAGGTTTGGGAGGAAAGGGTTGGAAAAGACCCGGCTTTTTGTGAGCTTCCTTAACGGAGACGTAAGATCCCCTCAAGGATCCGAACTCTGGGAACAAATTCTTGTCTCCTTTCTTTGATTATCTTTGTGCATTTGAGTTCAATCTTCTTATTTAAAGTTCTACTCTAGTTGCTAGTCTCGTGTAGTTCTCTTACATTATACTAGGTTGGAGTAGAAGCTATTTGGATTTTACTAGACTTATTCTCTTGTTACTTTATTCTCTATAGTGTTCGGACATTCCGATAGTTCTTCGAAAGTTCCGATCCTATATCGGAAGTTCTGAGTTACTCTACAAAGTTCTGACTTTTATTCCGCTGCTATAAATTTAGTTTAAATTTTTAAATAGCCTATTCACCCCCCTCTAGGCAATTATCACGACTTTGAATATCGATGCAACTGATGATTCATATGCTTAAAAACTTTTCGTTTGTCCTTTAACCAACAAGGAATATCATCAACACATGATTGGTTCTTTGATTCATTAAATGATAACTAAACACAATCTAAATTTTATTTAAATTGTTATGAGTATATATCAACTACACAAGTTTCATATACTCATTTTGATGGTTTCTAAGTAATGATCCAATTTGATATGGAGTGGTGGAAATGGATAAATACTCTTGTGACCATCAAGCATAGAATAGACTCCATTTAAATGTGTACATATCTAAAATTTAATGTTGAATCAATATACACATATTCAATTTAAAATTGCTTTGGAGTTTATCTTATATAGGCATGAGTATACTACAACTACACAAATTTTATATACTCAAGCATTTGTTTCAAAGTAATCATTCTTAATTTTGTGGTAAGATTGAAGGGATCAATACTATTAAAACTTCAAGATAAAGCATGAACTCCCCATAAATTATATATATATATATATAATTAGGTTTAAGCAATGGAAGAGTTTTTTCTTTACCTTGAATGCAAAGTATGCATTAAGATAAGATAATGAATACAAGTGCATACCCTGGGTTTTCTATTTTTCATCCAAATGGAACTAATAAGAATTAAGCTCAATAAGAGTTAGTCTCACAATGATTAGATTTGTCATTAAATAAATATTAAGCATTAATCAATCACCAAAACCAAAAGAAGCTTGAACTTACATTGAGCTGTCAAGTTGATATTGGCATCCATTACCCAGGTGAGGTAATTGCTGCCATTCAGGGCGAGTTCAATAAATTTTCTCTTTGCGATATTTGACATATCCTATATGCAAGCGACATTGAATTTTACTACTAGTAAAATATTATATTACATGTTTATCAATACATTAGTAAAGTTTAGTCTATACCTATTCAGTTGATAATTATTTAAAATAAATTTAGTATTTTTCTAGTATTTTTCATAATTTTTTGCTAATTATCATACAATTTTTAGAATTACCGAAAATAATAGAAAATAAAAACAGCATATATAAACATGGAACTATGCTAGAAAAATATATAACTAGAGATATAGAGCTTTCAATATATGATATGTCTAAGGTACCAACAATTTACGAAAGTTCATATACCTAGAAAGTTAATTTCTAAGATTTATTACAAATTTTTAGAATTTACTAACTATTTTTAGGAATTATGAAAACTGCAGGGTCCGTAATGCAAAAATGCTGCAGCTAACTTAGGGGCTAAAATGTAAAATTGTCATGCCCACAAAATTTGGCCTTTGGGCTGGTGCCTAATTAAAGAAATTTATTTATAATATTTCCATGGACAATAGCTACTCATAGACACTAATTTCTAAACTTAGTTTAAACGAGTAATCTAGGCAATTAGGAAAATTAATCTACAGAATTAAAAATTTATTTAGATGTGATTTAAATTACGTGCCACAAACTTACGTATGACTTGCAATAAGTTTATTTGCTTATTGACGATCGAAATTCGATGTAGTGTCAATTGATGCAACCAGACTATCTTGATCGCCCTTAGCGAGCTTCATGCTGATATTGTGTTGTAAAACGATGACGACCACCGTAGATCAAACACAATACACCGATCGAATAGCAAGAACAATCAAGACATGATATATGGAGGCAAAACTGTTATCTCTTTACTAGATTGATTTTTTTGTATATAAAGGGTGCCATATTTATAGCAAAAAATATATTTGAGATGTATTCAAATTCACCCACAAAAAGATAGAGTCCAAACGTATTTAAACAACTTGAACTAGGATTCAAATTATATCTCAACACAACAACAAATATGACACTTACAATCATTCTAATAAAGACAGAAGAGTTTTTGCCTCCCTGTATCATGTGTGCTCTCTTGTGATTATAATTTTTCTCGATTAATTAACTCGGAGTACACGTGAGAAATGGGAGAGGTACCATGCGACCATGATACGTGGAAATGGGCTTGGTGGCCACGTACAGTATGATCTGGACCGGAGGGCCCACTTGAGTTTCCCCTTTTCCTTCTGGCAAATCAGGAAACGGAGGGCATAGTTGGGCACTTGGGCCTAAGTTTTGGGCCCTGAAAACTCTCATGTGGGCCAAATTTTTGGGAAGTAGACGCCGCTCCTTTTCTTCTCTAATTGCATGTGTTTGTAAATTGTAAGCTGTTGGAGCAGAGATAGACCTCCCAGCTTCCAAGTGCATCACAGATTCACAGTAGAAAAAATTCTCCAGAGTCCAGACGTTGTTTTGTACTTGGCTCAATGATCCAGGTTTTCAGGTTACTACTACTTGATCCGACAAATGGTGGCTTCGGTATATCCTACTCCAGTCGTAACTTCCGTGGCATTGGCTTGCATGGTGCACAGTTTAACTTTGTCATTAGAGAGACTAGTTACATGCCCGTGCATTGCTACGAAAAACAAAATTGATAACGAAAAATAAAGATTAAAAAATAAAAAAAATTATTTCATAAGATCAAACATCTATCTTTAACGCTTCGTTTCTTGCGAAAGCTGCCTAATTAAAGCAACGCTTCGTTTTTTGCGTAGGGCAATTAAGCAGGGCAATTAAGCAGGGCAATTAATGACGTGGGTAGAACTCACCACTGCCACCAACTGTTGCTTTATAATAGTAGAGATAATTCTCCAATCTGCAATTTCCATGTTGGAATTTGAGCAGCTGATGCAGTTTTTGCCGGCTCCACTGACAATGAAATCAAGAATTGCTTAAAACTCTCGCTGCGGGAATCCATTTGTTTAAACCGGATATCCTTCGTGTCTTATTTAGGAAGCCCAAAATACCAGTCCAGAGTCGGGAGATTGGCGCCAGCGACACTCTTTAAAATTCGCGTTTTAATATCTGACATTCTGGCCCACAGTCATACACACAGATGGTCCCGCATGTCATACACACAATTCAGAACGACACACGAATTGAGTGTCGTGTGCCCGATTTTTCCATCCAGAGTCCACTAACTTGGAATATATCCCGAACAAGCCCTCGGTGTGAAGTGACAAACCGGGCTAGTTATTACTTAGTGAGCTCCATTAGACGCTGTTAGAGATAACTCCATATCCAAAGATCCTATTTACAGGAGTCTAAATTATCTATAAGTCAGACTCTTTTGGCTATATAAGTCATCCCTAGATATATAAACTTGAATTATTATAGTAGATTGTTTCCTGTGGTTACTTCCCGCAAAGATTTTTCACGTTAAATCTTTGTCTCTTGTTTTTTTGCCGTGCTCCTAACTCTAACAAGTGAAATCAGAGCCTAGGATTATAGATCAAGCCGCTGCCCCCCGGGAGGAGGAGACTCCTGAGGGTAGCCATATCACGGTGGCCATCACACGGTAGGGCCTCCTCACTGGCTTCAGGAGCTCCGCCTCCGACCTCCTCGGCCACCTCCGCCTTCGGACCGTCTTCGCTCCGCCGACGCCGCTTCCCCGGCCTTTGCCGCCTCCTGCCTCCACTTCAGCTGCCACCACGGTGCTCGCTGACTGTCCGACCCTCCAGCCTCATCACCACGAAAAAGACGCTCAAAAACTGCAACGTCCGCTTGGCCAATCAGATTCTAAACCAATCTCAAAGCCGTTTTTAATCCGATCAATCAACTTGGCTCCTGCTTCTTCTGGCTTCGGCTTTCGTTTTCCGACTTTCAGCTCCAGTTTCCACGGCTTCGGCTTCCTGTTTTGGCTCTAGCTCCAGCTTCTGATTTCTATTAGATTTTGCTACGCGTACCCGAAGTGGACCAGAATGTACCATTGAATTGTTATGCGCACCCGAAGCATACTAGAAAGTTTTTTTTTTCAGATTCTACCATATATTTTTTATCTGCAATTTTTCTCCACTATATCATCTACCAAATTTGATATTGAGAATTTTGATGGTAAGATTAGTTTCTCTATATTACAGGTTCAAATGAGAGCCGTTCTCAATGAGCATGAGGAAAGCATTGCTATTTACCCCGACGATTGTTCCAGTGTCAAACTATGGGATTTCATTGCAATGCCAAAAAAAAGTGGGTTTTCATTACGGATTTAGGCTTTTATGCCTATTATTGGTGGATTTCTTTGCAATTAAGGCTGTTATGCTATTATTGGTGGATTTTATTGCAATTTAGGCTTTTATGCCTGTTATTGGCGATATTAATGTGGGATTTATCATTGGTGATTTATTCAACGTTTCATTGTGTATTTGGGAAAAAAAATGTCAGTTGAGGAGACAATGGTTAATTTGATGTTTCATCACCATTAATTTGGTGTTTTATTCACCGTTTTGATACGTTGCAATTTTGGATCGCTTGCTTGACTATTATGGAGGTTTTAGCAATGTTAATTCTCAAGAATTTGATAACATTCTGTTGGTAGCATTATACTCTTTGGAGTTTTACTAGTGAAGGTTTTGCTCCAATATCAATTTAAGATGAATGATTGAAGTGTAAGAAGAAGTTTGTTTCTGCGTGGATACTACAACGTTGTCTTATTGTTTTAGCTCGATACGAGAGGTCTACTGCAATTTATATTCCATTGACAGCATGATAGTTCCCTTCATCTTAACAGTTTTACAGGAGCGGTTTTAATTATATCATGGAATTTAATTCAACGGTTTATCATACGTGATGACTACACATACAAATTGCTCTTTCAATGAGCATTGTTTGCTGAATTTTGTGTTACAAATGGAGCATGTCAAATATCCATGATATGAGTTCTTCACTATTTATCAAGCACCACATGTGATGTTTTGGCTTATGCCATTGATGATTGAGCATTTGTTTCAGGAGGTTAGTTGCACAGACTCAGATTTTACTGAGGTTATGAATTGTTGAAGACCCAGATTTCTTCATCTGCTTTGTTGATAGCTGTGTATATGGATTGACTGTTCCAACCTTTCTCGACCTACTGGTGGTTGGCTCAATTTTGCTTCATGAGAAGAGTTTGGATAAGCCTATTCCTGTTTTTGTCTTTTGCACTACAAGTGTTTAGATTGACTGTTCAGTTTTCCTTATCCAGTAGTCCTTTGGACTTTTAACGCACTTGTATTCATAGTGCTTAATTGTCTTTCGGGGTTTTTCAGAAACAATTTCATTATGGATTTTAAGTTAAAGGGAGATTTGTTAGAGATAACTCAATATTCAAACAACCTATCTATAGGAGTTCAAATCATCTACAACTCGAACTCTTTTTGCTATATAAGCCACTCTCTATGCATGTAAACTTGAATCATTATAGTAGATTGTTTTATTGGTTTTTTTCTGTAGGGATTTTCTATGTTAAATATTGTCTTCAGTTATTCGCCGTGCTTCTAACCCTAACAGACGCATTTGCTCCCCAATTTTCAGCAGAAGTCCGACGTCTGAAGCATCCGACACTGCTAAACTATTACCCCGAATACTTGTCAATTCCTTACTGACTATACAGAAGAATGTCACAAACAAACTACTAGTAGCTATAACAAACAACCATGTAAAATTGATCTCGCGCCTCGTAGATTTCCTTCCACGTCAAACGCTAAAGTTGACAAGCTACCTTGAATGGCGAATTAATGGTTAGGAGGAATAAAAATGTTAGGTAGGTAGATGATTCCTTGCTGCTTTATGGACGCGGGTTGAAAGATCAGGAAACCCCGGTCAATAAAGCTAGCGCTACGCAGATCATGCATGGTGGGTTCCTTATGGAGATCGATCGGAAAAGCTGTAGGATGAGACAACGATGCATCAGACACAATCAAATGATCTCTCTCTTTGAACAATCTTCTTCCTGAACAAAATGCATAGTTTTTTTAGTAATCTGGATGAACAAGGCAAGAGCTGTTGTGTGCAGAATAAAGCTTTCCTCAGATTAGGCCTTTAGAGTTCGGGCTGGATTTCCAGGTTTGACCGAACTGTAATTCAACTGATTAATTTGAACTGCAATTCAACTGATTGTTTTGAACAAGGCAAGAGTATTTGTTTTTTTCTTGCGGGTTTTGCAGATAATGTTCTCAGCTGCTCCCAGAGGAATGAATCATTGAGGCCTGCCTGCCTGCACCATTTTTGGCCGATAAACTGAAGTCAAAATAGCTACTAATAACTAGCATTATTAAACAGGCTCCATGGATCATGAGAAGACTAATGCATGAGCCAGCACAGGATAGCCATGCACATGCTCACTCACATGCATCTTTGTGATCAATCAATCAACCAAGGCATCGGTGTACACCGAGGTCTTCTTATTGAGCCTTAAAAGAATTGTATAATGCAAAGGAATGTGCAGGTGAACTTGAACACGCATGCACGTCGGTTGTGCCGCCGGTAGTCATTTGTTTTTGCGGTGGGGCCGTCTCTGGATCTGCAGCCGCCGACTGCGAAAACATTGGCACTTGAGTCTGCAGGTGTTGAACTGTTTAGTTTGTTTATGGATTAAGTACACCAAACTTTTTTTCTTACATTGGATTTAGAAGGTTCTTTCGGTTCAGTGCAGGGATGCTGACTTGAGAAATGACAAACCACCAATAGTCTACAACTGCTTTGCAATTACAGTCTTCAGAATAATCTGATTTTTGAAGACAACAAAAAGCACTCAAATTCAGAACTTTGTTCAGTAGATAAACTAGGTTATACTTTGGCTATAATAAGAAGAGGTTGTGGTCCTTCTGAAATTCAGGTACCACAGATATATATATCGAGGGAAAAAAAATATGTGCCAGGGATATAAAGATCTTAGGCAAAGTTTGGAATGGAGAATTTCAGTAGGAATTTTAGAAGGATTGCACGTTTCGGTTTGTATTCCTGTGCAGTTGCATCGCAAAATTAGACGCTGATGCTGCAAATTGCAGGACCGGATAAATCAGAAATCGCAGAATTTGATTTCTCCAGGTTTGTGGCAAAATTTCAGACGCCAAGAACTTCACCGCGTCCCGGTCAGCAAATGTTAGGCAGCCATGAAGTTAAACCGTTTACCCCTGTCACTTCAAGGGACTCCATCGATGAAGAAAAAAAACCCGGAACCCTAACAACTCCCGGAGAAAGTTGAGGCCTCAGATTGCACACATTTAGGCACGAGAGCTCACCAGCTCCATAACTACACAGTACAGAGGTGTGGATTTTTAGCTAATTGCAGGACCAATATAAACGGGCTACCAGTCGCACGGGGCTCTGATTTATCAGGGGTAGGTAGGTGCTCTTCAGACTTCAGAATTCAGATTGCTTCATGATCTGGTAGGTCACGTCGAGATGTGATTTTGGTTAGGTTCGTCTCAATGATGCCGGTGCCGGGAATGCCAAGAACGCGCTGACACCAATCAGAAGCACGTCGTCGCATCTCAAGATGGGAATGTCAGATCCGAGAATCAAGAGGGCACGATGTTGCAGACAACACGGTGAGAGCAGAGAAGAGCAGAGCAGAGCAGTGCATACGAGGGAACCGATACCAATAGAGCTCTGGTTTGACCTGAGCAAAATTCTATTCCCCGTGTCATCACGATGGAATCAGTAAACACTAATCAATGAACCGATTAAGCCTTTGTGTTTTTGTGTGGCGCATGCATGCATGCATGAATCTCGCTGCAAACATTCCGCACGGTAAGCAAGCATAACTGCTCGCTGGCCGACCATGGAAAAAGACTTGTTTTTTCAAGAACACGAAGGAGAGCTGCGCATCATTGCATCAAGAGGACAAGCATCCTAGACCTGCATGCTCCATCTCTACATGTAATGTACACATCAAGAAGTTAGACCCTGCCCTGCCCTGCCCTGCCCTTCACACATAAAACAGGGGGAGGAAGAAAGATGGAGACCCAAAAGAAAGAAAGAAAGAAAAATGGCAGGCAAGTCAAGCCCGCTTCTCATCACCTCACTAGCTTTGCTAGCTAGGTCCAAAGAAAGGGGCATCCACTCGAAATGTCCGTCTCTAGCGCCAAGAACGAGCTGCCCAGAACCTGTCACTGACCTGATCTTATTCTCATCCATCCTTCAAATCGGTATACTAAAACAGCACGGATTTTTATTTTTTTTTGCCTTGTGACGCACACCAAGAGGCAAGAGGTGATGGCCGGTCCGGGATTTGCGTTGGTCGTGTGGTGCTTCACCGCCTAAATTAAAAAAGAATGGAGGAAAGATGCAGTCGAGAAGAGGAGTCTGACGAGGAGATGGCGAGCGAACGAATGGCCGGTTGGTGAAACTGCACTACACACTAGTACTACTCCTCCCCAACTTGTTCTCCGGTTAATTGCGTGGCGAACTGGAAGGCCTCTCTTGGCAACAACAACTACACACCAACCTGTACTAGAATCACACCACATTGCAAGCTTATCAATAGGATAGTGCATTGGTAGAACTGGACTGTCAGGAATGGTCTCAATAATGAATGATTTGTTAGGTTATGGCCACCATACATGAGAGATGACAGCAGGTACAGCGGTGTGTAAAATGTGTTGGTGTAGTGTTGGTGGTGGTTCAAAAAAAAAAAAAAAAAACTATTGCAGCAGTTTTGTACAAAATGTGGAATGCTATCTTTCCAAAGACAAAAGACTGAAAAATATGTGTTGGGCTTATCTATGTGTAGCAGTTCTGACACTTGCTACTAATTCAACATTATATTTAGCTATTATGATACTACAACTGTAAAATAGTTAAATCTACTGAGTCTTTGTTTGGCATCGCAGTGGATTCATGGCAATCTTGTTTGGTTGAGCTGCTTTTAGATATTTAGGTCTTTGGCTAACTGTTTTCATAATCAAGTTGCAAATGTATATATTATTGCATTTTGAGAACTGAAATGTGAGAAGATAACTATTGGATAACAAGAATTATCTATCTTTAATATAGTTTACCAAACATATTAATAGGTTTGTCTTTTCACAACAACTTAAAAATAAGCACAACACAATAGCAAACTAAGCCTAGGGCTTGACGGAAAATGTTGAGAACAAATAAAGACGAAGAGATGGAAATGGCAAGTTTTGTCGCCACCTAATGAGCTAAAATCAAAATATTTCCCGTCAAATAATGTGTAAAAAGATCTATTTGCACCAAAATTTCATTCTTTAAAATACTAACGAATGTAACTAATACTAGCAATATCAAATAATAAATAACTACAAAATAGGGGAAAATAAAGAAGAAGAAAAATCCGCAAGAAACTCCCTCGTGTTCTTGCCACCAGGGAGGCCAACCATGCAATGGCATGGCATGGAATGCCTGATCCATCCACATGCCACGTCACGTCGTCGTCGATCCATCGGTGCACGACCGCGACAGCTCTGCCTCGCCGCCGCCGTGCTCATGGTCCTCGCATGCCGCCACGGCTCGCTCGAGCACGCCGACCACCTCGCTCATGGTGGGCCGGTCGCGCCCGGCCAGCCGGACGCAGTCCGCGGCCAGATACCCGACGTAGGCGACGGCCTCCATCTCCCCCGGCGTCGGCAGCGGCAGCCGTGCGTCGAGCACCCGGTGCACACAGTCCTCGTCGATGTGTGGCACGGCGATGTCCACCACGTTCTTGGGCGTGCCGCTCCCCTCGTACCTCTGGATCACCTTGCCCCCGGAGAGCAGCTCGAGCAGCAGCACCCCGAAGCTGTACACGTCGCTCTTGTCCGTCAGGTGCTGCAGCCGATAGTACTCCGGGTCCATGTACCCCACCGTCCCGGCCGTCACGCATGGCTCGTCGTCGCCGGCATTGTCTCCGTCGCTGTTCAGGTTGTTGAGCAGCGAGAGGCCGAAGTCGGAGACCTTGGCTGTCCAGGAGGCATCGAGGAGGATGTTCGAGGACTTGATGTCGCGGTGGATGATGGGCGGCACGGCGTAGGTGTGCATGTACTCGATGCCGCGCGCGGCGCCGAGGGCGAGGCGGAGGCGGGCCGGCCAGGAGGCGATCGGCGGGGAGAGCGGGGCGGGGCGCTTGTGGAGGTGGTCGTGGAGGCTGCCGTTGGGCATAAACTCGTAGACGAGGATGCGCTCGCCGCCGTCGGCGCAGAAACCGAGGAGGCGAACCAGGTTCTTGTGGTTCACGCGGGAGAGGAGCGCGAGCTCGGAGATGAAGGCCGCCTCGTGGTTGACGCGGCGCGCTGCTGCGGCGGAGGAGGAAGAGGGGGCATCGGGGTCGCGGAGCTCCGCGCGCTTGATGGCGACCTCGCGGCCGTCGGGGAGGGACGCGCGGTAGACGGCGCCGAAGCTGCCGGAGCCGATGCGCTGGGACGGCAAGAAGCCGCCCGTGGCGGTCCGGAGCGCCACCAGGGGGAACTGCTCCACCGTTGTGTTGGGGCCCTTGGACAGAAGTGCGCTGAGCCGCCGCTCCACGCGACGCAGGGGGGTCGTCGGCGCGGCGTGGATGCGCCCGGAATCTGGAGAGCTTCTCCTCCGGCGCCGGCGCAGGCAATAAATCACCATGAGGGCGGCGAAAAGGGCCGCGAGTCCTGAACAAATTCCGGCACTGATCAACGCGATCCCCAGATCGCTCAGCCGCCGCTTTCCCCTCGAGTGAGAGGTCGACGCCGACGAGTTGGACGTAGGTGTCAGCGACATTGGCGGAGGAGTGTAGCCGCAGGGGTAGCAGACGGCCACGCCGCCGCCGATCCCGCAGAGCGGCGCGGAGCCCGACCAGACGCCGCACGGGCACGACCTCGACGGCGCGCACGGGCCCGGCAGGACCTTGTCGAACACCTTGCTCACACCGCCCACGACACCTTCGCCCCAGCACACCAGCGAGTAGTCGGACATGAGCACTCCGCACACCACCTTCCCCTTCGCCTCCAGAGCGACGAACTGCTGCTGCGCCACCGCCGGCGGCGGCGCCGCCTCTTCCTCCGGCCAGCACGAGATCGTCCAGTTTCCCCACAGCACGCACGTGACCGCGTCGCCCACCGCCACCGTTGACACCGCGCGACTCAGCCTCGGCGGCGCCGCGGCTGCCACCGCCGCCGCCTCTCCCCAGCACCGTAGCACCCCTCCTTCGTCCACCGCGCAGGCATGCCTCTCACCGGCGGCCAGCAACATGTACCTGCCCCTCGGCTCCCGCCCCACCGGGTCCCCGTCGCCGTAACACCTTACCTCCCCTGTCCCCACTACCAGCCCGCACACGAAACCGCCACCCACCGCCACCGCCGAGAACCCCTTCCCTTCCGGCACCACCCCCCATGCCCACCTCCAGCACTGTATCCTCTTCTCCACTAGCCCGCACACGTACTCCCCGCCGCCCGACACGGCGGACAGCGCCTCGCCCCTGTACACCCTCTTCGACGGCTTCTCTCTATCAGTCAAATCCCACCAGCGCATAGACATTGCCGGCGAGGAAGTCGGGCCGACGGAGCAGAGGTACCCATCGCCGGCGACGATGGCGGAGAACGGCGTGCTAGTGCCGCCGCCGCGGCCGTAGGAGTAGTTGTGGGGGCCGGCGCAGCGGTTGGCGACGCTGGCGCAGGTGAGCCGGTACTCTCTCCCGGCGGGGACGAGGCCGCAGGCGAGGTGGTGCGGAGAGGAGGTGTTGGTGTCTACGGCGGCGATGGCGATGGTGGGGAGCGGGAAGGAGGAGGAGGCGAGGAGGAGAGGTGGGAAAGCTACGAGGAGGTGGAGTAGGAAGGCTAGGAGGAGGTGGTGTGGTGGAGGTGGAGACATTGGGATGGGGGAGAGGGTGGAGAAGAGGAAGAAGGGGAGGAGTTTGTGTAGACCATTGTGGCGCGAAGGAGAACGGGGAGGACGGACGGGGAGCCAGGGAAGAGGGGAAGTTTAAAGGTTGGTGTCTTTTTCTTTAATAAACAGTAGTGATGGGAATAGGTTAGAATTTGGGTGCTTGTGGTTTTTAAACGCTTGGTTGTTGGGTATGAACATATGATTAGGGGGGTTTTTTTTTTTGGCTTGAGTGGTGCCATGCGTATCAATTGAGTAGTGTTTTTACCCATCACTCTTCTAATGCAAACTACACAGATTTTAAAACAAACAAAGATCCTGTTTGGAAGCAAAGTTTTTCAATACCATGGTGTTACAAAGCCATGGCTTAGAAATTGTTTTGGCATAAATACTATGGTTTCATCTATCACCATTGAAACTATGGTTTTTCTTGGAACTACAAACTGTTTGGCTACAAAATCTTTTGCATGGTATTTTCAAAGTATTGACACCTCTCACTCTCTACACCAAGGAAAAAATCCTATTTAGCACATGTTTGAACCCGTAATTCCAAAACAATACAACTTTTTGCAAAGATTTACAGAAACACACCATGGCGGTTCTCGATTCCACTCATGCATGGCCAGGTTTTTGGGGTACCACTCATGGGCTTGGCCGGTTTTACGGCTACCATACAAGCCATGGCCGGTTTTTGGGGTACCACTCATGGGCTTGGCCGGTTTCTGAGCTACCATACAAGCCATGGCCGGTTACTGGTACACCATACAAGCCATGGCCGATTCTTTGGTGTCCCATACAAGCCGTATACAAAGACTATAATCGAAAACTATACAATATCAGTCTTGGAATACAAGCATTGTACTAGAATACAATATCACAATACCCCTAAGTTTTATTGTCAACGTTAACTTTTAAGCCATTTCGGCAGCCCGTAAAATATCACGTTTAAATGTAATTTTTGGCACGAATACTGCAGATGTGCTCTTTGATATATGGAGTACCATATTCTGGGAAAATATTTTATTTACACCTTGCTTTACACAAAATATCTTTGCCATAATACCCCTAAGTTTTATTGTCAACGTTAACTTTTAAGCCTTTTCGGCCATAAAATATCACGTTTAAATGTAATTTTGGCACGAATACTGCAGATGTGCTCTTTGATATATGGAGTACCATATTCTGCAGGAAAATATTTTATTTACACCTTGCTTTGCTACAAAAATATGCTGCACTTAATACCCTAAGTTTTATTGTCAGCGTTAACTTTTAAGCCTTTTCGACGTAAAATATCACGTTTAAATGTAATTTTTGGCACGAATATCGCAGATGTGCTCTTACGATATATGGAGTACCATATTCTGGGAAAATATTTTATTTACACCTTTCTTTGCTACAAAAAATATCTTTGCCGCTTAATACCCCTAAGTTTAATTGTCCGCGTTAACTTTTAAGCCTTTTTCCGACACGACGTAAAATATCACGTTTAAATGTAATTTTTGGCACGAATAATTTGCAGATTTGCTTTCTTTGATATATGGAGTACCATATTCTGGGAAAATATTTTATTTACACCTTCCTTTGCTACAAAAATATGCTGCCGCAATAACCCTAAGTTTTATTGTCAACGTTAACTTTTAAGCCTTTTCGGCAGCCCGTAAAATATCACGTTTAAATGTAATTTCTGGCACGAATACTGCAGATTTGCTCTTCAATATATGGAGTACCATATTCTGGGAAAATATTTTATTTACACCTTTCTTTGGTACAAAAATATGCTGGCGCAATAACCCTAAGTTTTATTGTCAACGTTAACTTTTAAGCCTTTTACTTCTCGTAAAATATCACGTTTAAATGTAATTTCTCGCACGACAGAATCTGCAGATTTGCTCTTCAATATATGGAGTACCATATTCTGCGAAAATATTTTATTTACAACTTTCTTTGGTACAAAAATATGCTGGCGCAATAACCCTAAGTTTTATTGTCAACGTTAACTTTTAAGCCTTTTCGGCAGCCCGTAAAATATCACGTTTAAATGTAATTTTTGGCACGAATACTGCAGATTTGCTCTTCGATATATGGAGTACCATATTCTGGGAAAATATTTTATTTACACCTTACTTTGCTACAAAATATGCGCATAACCCTAAGTTTTATTGTCAACGTTAACTTTTAAGCCTTTTAATACGGCAAAATATCACGTTTAAATGTAATTTTTGGCACGAATACGCAGATGTGCTCTTTGATATATGGAGTACCATATTCTGGGAAAATATTTTATTTACACCTTGCTTTGCTACAAATATGCTGCCATAATACCCACTAAGTTTTATTGTCAACGTTAACTTTTAAGGCTTTTCGCAGCCAGTAAAATATCACGCGTTAAAATGTAATTTTGGCACGAATACTGCAGATGTGCTCTTTGATATATGGAGTACCATATTCTGGGAAAATATTTTATTTACACCTTTTCTTTGCTACAAAAATATGCTGCAATACCCCCAAGTTTAATTGTCAACGTTAACTTTTAAGCCTTTGGCTAAGAGCCACGTAAAATATCACGTTTAAATGTAATTTTTGCTTTACGAATCTGCAGATGTGCTCTTTGATATATGGAGTACCATATTCTGGGAAAATATTTTATTTACACCTTGCTTTGCTACAAAAATATGCTACCGCAATACCCCTAAATATGCTGCCGCAATATTTTTGTAACGCAGATGTGGTCTCTTTCCTTTGGTATTCTTTTCTTTATCTTGTTCTTTTTCTCATCAATTACGACATTACGGTCTGCTTTAGCGCATCATGGAAACTCATATGAGGTACCGTATCAAAGCTAATTGGTACACCTTAAGTATTTTTACTTAATTCATGTTCTTTCTTGCCTACCAGAATAACGTTGACAATAAAACTTAGGGTTATTGTAACATATTTTTGTAGCAAAGAAAGGTGTAAATAAAATATTTTCCCATAATATGGTACTCCATATATCGTAGAGCAAGTCTGCAGATTCGTACTAAAAAATTACATTTAAACGTGATATTTTATGAATTTATAAAATGCTTAAAAGTTAACGTTGACAATAAAACTTAGGGTTATTCTGGCAGATATTTTTGTACCAAAGAAAGGTGTAAATAAAATATTTTCCCAGAAAATGTTACTCCATATATCGAAGAGCAAATCTGCAGTCTCCTGTCAAAAATTACAATTAAACGTGATATTTAAATATCTAAAGGCTTAAAAGTTAACGTTGACAATAAAACCAGGTTATTGCGCCAAAGATATTTTTGTACCAAAGAAAGGTGTAAATAAAATATTTTCACAGAATATGGTACTCCATATGGAAGAGCAAATATTCAGTATTATTGCGAAAATTACATTTAAGCGTGATATTTTACTGCGAAAAGGCTTAAAGTTAACGCTGACAATAAAACTTAGGTTATTGCGCGACGCATATTTTGTAGCAAAGGAAGGTGTAAATAAAATATTTTCCAGAATATGATACTCCATATATCAAAAGAGCAAATCTGCGATATTCGATATAAAAATTACATTTAAACGCGATATTTGCGGTGCTGCGAAAAGGCTTAAAAGTTAACGTTGACAATTAAACTTAGGAATTGCGGCAATATTTTGTAAAAGGCAAAGGTGTAAATAAAATATTTTCCCAGAATATGGTACTCCATATATCGAAGAGCACATGCACAGATTCGATGCAAAATTACATTTAAACGTGATATTTGCACTAAAAGGCTTAAAAGTTAACGCTGACAATAAAACTTAAGAGTATCTGTGGCAGATATTTTAATAGCAAAGCAAGGTGTAAATAAATATTTTCCCAGAATATGGTACTCCATATATCAAAGAGCAATCAAGATTCCCGCCAAAAATTACATTTAAACGTGATATTTTGAAGCGTGGGCAAAAAGTTAACGTTGACAATAAAACTTAGGGGTATTATGCGAAAGCATATTTTGTAGCAAAGCAAGGTGTAAATAAAATATTTTCTCAGAATATGGTACTCATATATCAAAGAGCACATCTCAAAGATTCGTGCCAAAATTACATTTAAACGTGATATTTTAAGTGTCAAAAGGCTTAAAAGTTAACGTTGACAATAAAACTTAGGGTATTGTGATATTGTATTCCATGCAATGCTTGTATTCCGATCTGATATTGTATAGTTTTCGGTATAGTCTTTGGTATACAATGTATGGGGACACCGACAACCGGCCATGGCTTGTATGGTGTACCAGGAACCGGCCATGGCTTGTATGGTAGCCCAGAAACCGGCCAAGCCCATGAGTGGTACCCCAAACACCGGCCATGGCTTGTATGGTATGAAACCCGCCAAGCCCATGAGTGGTACCCCAGCGGCCATGCATGAGTGGAATCGAGAACCGGCCATGGTCAGGTGTTCATAAATACTACAAAAAGTTGTATTGTTTTGGAATTACGGGTTCAAACATGTGCTAAATAGGATTTTTTCCCTACACCAACACCAAAAGCCCAAAACTCCACTTTGAGTGGAGTTTTCAATACTCCAAAAATACCATACCATGGTATTCTCTAAAACCATGGTTTTATTTAGGAACTATGAAAATACTTTGTTGCCAAACAGGCCCAAAGGGTTTAAGAACATGTATAATAGTTTGTCTCTAAATATTATCTTTAAGGATTTTAACTTATCTAGAGACAATATCTCCAATAGTTGTCTCTAAAATTATTCATCTTCATTATATTTTTCCTCTCATGCTTGATTGTTGGTTTGCGTGATTAGATTGTCTCTTGCATAAGAGATAGTACGTTCTCTTTCGTTATGCCCTCTCTCCTCCACTTAAGATTTTACTTACATGGTATAGCTAAGAGATAGCTAAAGCGATACTATTGAAGATACTCTAATAATCACCATTTACTTTGCATTCGAGCTTTAATATTTATACCAAAGAAAAGGGATGTGTTACCGTTATTTTAATGAGAAAATGACATCCAATGCAAGGCTAACAATGGAGCCCTCAACGCGCTCATCCGTTGATGCTATTTTCCAACTTGTATAACCATTACGGTATTACTAAGCAATTTGCCCCTTGCTACTATTGGGATAGGGTTTTTTTTTTTTTTTTTTTTTTTTTTTTCATACGTGATGTCATGCACGCATAAGCATATGATCATGACTTCTGTTGTATGATTTGCGAAAGGCAAGGGCGAAGAAAATTATTTCGAGATCTTTCCTTCCTAACGTGTGAAAGAAATCAATTTTCACACGTGGCATTTCTGTATGTGCCCAGATCGAGTCTAGACTCCAGATCGTTAATGTCCGATAAAGGGAGAAAATGATGTTTATTGTGCTCGTCTCACTCGTAGAGAAAATAGCCAAAAAAAAGTGTGCCTTTTTTTTTTAGAAAGTGAGACCATTGGAAAAGAAAAGGATTGCAATACAGATCAAGAAACAACTCTGTAATATGTCAATTGTCATTAGGAGGAACAGTTTATCAACAGTGGACGATGAGTGCCGCACCGATCCAACGGTTGAGCTAGGATTAGATATTCCTCTCGTAGGGGGCATCCTGAAGCAAGTCTTTTTTTTCGAATTTTTGACCAGGAGCTCTGGTATTTCACTAAAAAAGTAGAAAGAATAACAACCGGACTACAAACGCGCATACACACACCCACGCGCTGCACCCGACCCGTACGCACCCAGGCGAGTCTAGGACTCGAACCCGAGCGGGCAGCTTCGCACATCAGCGTTGCTAGCCATCCGAGCGCTAGCTCGTTCGCGAAGCAAGTCTTTCTCAATGGATCTCCCTTGCCAACTATGTAAGCCACAGGCAAGAGCCCCAGCTACAGTCCAGTTTGTTTGATTGCGTGCGTCTCTGCTAGCTGATTGCTGAGACGGCTAGCTTAGGGTGAAGGGAGAAGCTTTGATTGCACCTCAGATATATTATTTCTGTAGTTGTCAGATGGCAATCGAGCAGATTATTTCTTTAGTTGTAAGATGGCAATCGACAGGTCAGAATATACATGTAGTTCTATATACGCTTTTTATCACTGTGTGCTTGCTCTTGATTTCTTCTGCCGTATAAAACAAAGATGAGACGACATAAGACACAGCTATTTTTGGGGTTTCTCGGAGGACCTGAAGCTTGAGGTCGGATTGCCATACGCGGTTTCAGGACTTCATGACCATCAACGCTCTGACCAAATAAGAACCGAAACAAAGGTCAGCCTCTGGTATTAATTCCTGCGAGGTCCAAAATGGAGAAGATGAAAATCATGCAGTCTCCGTCCATCCTCTTCGATCGAGATGTTCATACGAGGAATACATTGCACTGTTATCTTTCTACACTGTTATACGAGGAATACATTGCACTGTTATCTTTCTACGCTGTTGTCTTTCTACACACAGGAGAGGCGTAGAACACAGAACTGTACGTCAGTTTTCGCAGCCACTCGTTTTGATCCGTTGAAAAAAAATCACCGCTGTTAGCGTACGATCGAGTATGCTGTGTTCTTGATTTACTGGTCACCACTACTTGTCACTTGGATGCTTCCGTGTGGGCATGCAAGAAACAAACCTAATTAACCTGCAGCCAATTGGCATGCCCAAGGGGTTGAGGTGTCAATTACATTCCATCTTCACTCTTGTACTAGTTTTTTCTTAAAAAATTCCCGTTGAGGAATCGACATCTTTCCTTTTTGTTTTCCCTCTCCCTTACCTGTTTCGTCTAACACCACACTATTGTTTATGCTGACATGAATATTTTTTTTTTGAAAATTGGCTAGGAGCTCTGGCATTGCTGTAAAGAAGGAGAAAAACATTAGGCGGGCTACAAACGGACACACACATGCACCCCTCACACACCCGCCTCCACACGCGCGCCCGCGTCGAGCTGCGCCGGAACGCAGGCGGACTAGACGGCTCCCGTTGAGAAATCGACATCTTTCTTTTTTGTTTTCCCTCTCCCATACTTGTTTCGTCGAACACCACAGTATTGTTTATGCTGACATGAATTTTTTTTTAATTGGCCAGGAGCTCTGGCATTGCTGTAAAGAAGGAGAGAAACAACAGGCGGGCTACAAACTTGCACACACACGCACCCCACACACACCCGCATCCACATGCCCGCCCGCGTCGAGCTGCGCTCGAACACGGGCGGGCTAGACGGCTCCAGTCGAGCCGAGGCTCGATCGCTGCTGACATGAATATATCATGATAAATACTTAAGTTGGTGAGGGAGATTCAGATATCGCGCTGCCGTTTGTTGAGCTCACCAGCTTATGTGAATGTGAGGACATGTAAAGATTGAGAGGCACAGTGTGTACTGAACACCAGGTTGCTGCATGTTGAACCTTTCCAATGACCTTTCCTGATTAATTTTCGTTTTTCCATTTTTTGCCTTTTCTATGTGAATGCAAGTGGTTCATCAATCTGCACTTTTGGTCCAAAACCAGTTTTACCTGGTCATTTCTTTTAGGAAAAGTTCAGGGCATCTTTAGAAAAGATCCCTAGAGCAAAAGCGAAGTGCCATACTGTAACTTTCAGGAAAATTCTCCTGCTAAAATTATGATCCGAGTCAAACGGTTGCATCTGCATTCGTACTGAAAGTTTCGGCCTTTTTTCACCTGAACTTTTAGTTTTCCACGTGTGTGATCCGTTCTTGCGTTCTCCCCAGCGATGGCTTCCTTCCGAATTTATAGGCTTTTATATTAAGAAATTTTACGGTACATTATACCGATAGTATATAATTTGTAGTAGAAATCAAATCTAGCTATTGGTTTGTAAAAAGCATTTCTACTACTATATATACCACCGGATGAAGTATCAAATCTAGAAAAGAATGAACGGTCCCGTATTGAGTTTAGTATACCGTAAAAGAGTCAGAGTGCACACTGTTACGTATCTTTAACTGGAAGTTGAATTGTTACTACATCTATGTCATTCGTGGACTATAATAAGTCATGGATACCTTAGTCTATTGCATATTGTCAAATTCATTGCGTCTATGATTTACGAAAAGTAGCCACCACCGAAACTTTTTTACAGGACCTACATGTACAATATATCTTGGAAGTTGACGCAGCACTAGCCGAACCCAAAATCTATGTGCTTTGGGGTTCAAATTTACTTTACAGGTTTTGGAAGTCACAAAGCATGTGATTGTATAACAAGTCTTTGGTTGTGAATGTGACAAAGCAGTGGAGACACCAATCTTCTTCCACTGCGCCTTTTTCTCGTCAATAATCACGTACCAGAATCATTTTTTTTTTTGAAGTAAAGGCAGGAGCCACTACAACACGTCGGGCTTCTAATGGCGCCTATAAATGCCTTTAAAACCTTATAAATGCCTTAAAAAGATTTTAGATGGCGTTTACATGGCGTCAAGAAAAATGGTGTCAGGAAAAGTAATTGGCGGCGCTTAATTATCCACGACGTTTATAAGTGCCGTGGAAGCCTCTATAACCCGGCGTTTATAAGTGCCGTGGAAGCCTCTAACCCGGCGTTTATAAGTGCCGGGGTTTCCTCTATCATGGCACTTTATAAGTGCCGGGTTCTCTATTTATGGCGTTTACAAGGGCCGGGATCCTCTATTCGTGGCATTTAAAATCGAGGTGCACAATGACTTCCAGAGGTCACCCATCTTATTACTACTCTTGTCCAAGCACGCTTAACTTGTAGTTTTTATAAGATCTAGTACTTTAGTGGTGGTATGATCACATCCGATATATAATGCGTCCCTCCTCCCTTAACCCCTTTAAACACCCGAACACCGATTTTCAATTATTTCAAATTAGCAAATTATTGAGGTAATTAAGCAAAATCATCATACGATAAGATCTCCAATTATATTCTTTTGGGCACCAATTCTAGTTTGCAAATACAAAATCCGAGCATATTTCTTAAAATAGACATAACTTTTGACTCGTACCTCCAATTGGGGCGTTCTTAGGCTAATTGGAAAGATAATCTAAAAGTAGCATCTGAAATTGATAAGTGTCACAAAATCGATGTTCAAAAAATTTGAATTTTCAAACAAAATATCAACAAAATTTGAAATTTTAGACAAAATATCATCGAAAATGAAATATTTGGACAGAAATTATTTGCAAATGGAATATTAGTTTCAATTATTTCAAATATAATATTATTTAATTTCAATTCTTTCAAATTCCCCGGTGTGGTATTCACGTTTATAAACGTCGTGGTAGAGTCTACCACGGCGCTTATAAACGCCGGGGAATTCCACTCTATAGCGGCGTTTATAAGCACCGTGGAAGACTGTAACCCAGCGTTTATAAACGCCGGTATAGAGTGGAATTCTGGCGCTTATAAACGCCGTGGAAGATTCTAACCCGCTTTTATAAACGCCAGATAGAGTGGAATTTCGGCATTTATAAGCGCCGTGGTAGACTCTAACCCGGCATTTATAAATGCCGGGGAATTAAATGCCTCGAATGATAAAAAACGCCGGCTTTAGCCTTATTAGGGGCGTTTAGATTAAACGCCGTGTAAAATAAACGCCGGAAAATCCATGTTATCTTGTAGTGAGCTCTGCCAAATCTATTAAGTAAGGGGAAGAAATAAGGTCTCATCCAAGAGAAGACAAGTCAAGTAAGAAAGTAAGGACAACACCCAAAAGCACAACAAAAACCCCCAACCGCCCGGGAGTCTAGAATCGCCGGCGGACTCGCTACTAAACTGTAGCTAAAAATGTCACTAAGAGTTTTTTGAACAACATCGGACACCGGCGAGTAGCAACTATTGAAGATGCGCGCATTCCTCTCTTTCCAGATGTTCCAAAACGCGAAAATGATACTTCCGGCCAAGATCTTGCGTGGACCTTTTAAAAAGAGTCCTAAAAGATTTTGCCACCAGTCAGAGATTGAATCATTTAACAGCAGCAAAGATACCAGAATCATTTAAAAGCAGCAAAGATAGAGCAAGTAGTGCGTACTATCGTAGTACTCGAAGGGTCGGTGGTTCTTGAAGGGAACGGCTTAACAGCAGAAAACCTTGTATGGCTCGTCGATCTCCGCATAGAAGCTAAGCTAATGCTATGAAAATATTGTAGTTTAAGAGCTACTAGGGAGATAAGCGCGCTTCGCTGCGCCGGTAGTAATATTATTGATTCTGAAAAAGATAAAGAGTATAAAATAGTTTGAGGATTATATGTAATAAAGAGGATCGACATAACATCGTTAATTGAATCGATACTAATGTATTTAAGGAATAATGTGTTCTATTCGAAAGCAATACAAATGAGATGGGTAAAAATGATGACACTATATTATAGGGTTGATTAATTCGGTAGAGCTTGCTTTTGGTGTCAGACATAGCATGAAATCCAGGGATAAAAAACATAGGAATGGAATCAAAATAGACAGCGTAATGAAAAGGGATGCATTAATGGTTATGCATTGATCATGGTGAATGCAACGAAAAATGCTACTCATATAGATATTTGGTACCTATAGTTACGCTGAATTGTCCTAACTCTATTAAATCGTTGAGGAATTACTGGTATAAGAGAAGATTTGTAGCCTAATGGGTCTATAAATAGATCAAACTAAAGTTCTTTGAATAAAATATAACTGGAATATAAACAGTATGTTCATAATGTACTTACAATATACCCTATAATAAAGATGAAGTTGATCCAATATTAGCGGTCCACAATCCATTGGCATTGAAATATCTCAGAAATCAGAGCAATATCATATTTGCTAGATCACTGTTACTCCATGCCAAAGAGATATTATACAAAGACAAAGAAAAATGAACAGGAAAAGACACAATAAAAAAGGAAATAAAAGCAATTGTGCTTTCCCCCTAGATTTGCCGATGATAATTAACTTGGCAAATGTTCTCTTAGTGTCTCTTGAATCCTGATAAACCCTAAAAAGTAGCATATTCTTATGTTCAAGCAGATGATTATAACTATTAATAAACAAACTACGTAAAATGTTGAATTTCTTCATTGAAAGGTCTATATAGTTGCATCAGGTCTATAATTGCTCACTACTTATATCGAGGGAAACATTCTTAAGCCCTAATTATACGCAACTGTTCGCAGCTTCTCACTGAGGCAATGTTATTTCTGTTGTATCATATCAAAAGTTACTTAGTCTTTTAAGTCCAACATCGGATAATAAAATCCATTTCATAAATCTTCTTTTTTACTAAAAGTGTTGTTATTTATAATATATGTTTTGAGATTATGCGAAGGAAGGAAAAGGAAAATGTTTTTTTTGGTAAACCTAAGTTGCAGTTCGGATGAACTAAAGAATCCAGGAAACAAAATACATGTACGAAAGCATGATATAGAAATATTCATACGGTCATCCACCCTACATTAGACAGACAAAACAATAGATGAATAGGCAGCAGAAATGGTAGGAAATGTAGAAACATGTGTATTTGCACCTGAAGTAGAACACCATGAAGTAAGTCAATAATGATTAATTTTTGTCGCAATGCATGCTTAGCTCTACATCCCCTGCTTTCCAAATTAATTCATTTTTTCATAAGACAACCCAATAAATTGACCTCAGGTAATGCACGGAACTAAACTAAAAATAATGATTTCCCAACCACTTCATTAGTGCAAAATGGTAAATCCCCTTCTATGTATTATAGGAATAATAGTGGTAATCTGAGGTCAACTCAGACTATAAGGATACATGAGAAAAAAGAATCATAGTAGGCCAGCAAGCATGTACATCTATGCTCAATTCAAACAGAACTTCATCCACATTCTGAAGATCGAGCCGCATGCTAGCGACCATTAAAAATAACGACTTCATAACTACTCCAGCTGTGCAAAATAGCAAATCTCTTTTTATGTATTATAGGAATATCAGCAGTAATTTGAGGTCAACTAAAACTATAAGGATACATAAGGGGAAAAAACACACTGCCAGGTAAGTATGCACATCTGCGGCCAATTCAATCAGCACTCTGTGCACATTCAATCAGCGCTGTTTTCTTTTTAATGAAGTGCTGCACATAATTGAGAGAAACAGAAAATAATGTAACAAAAAAATAGGTGTATTTTGATGGAGCACTATTTGTGATGCAGTTATGGCAAAATCATACCTAAGTACAGGAGGAAGGAAAAAAACTGAGATTTCTACCTCTTATGGATCATTCTAGAGAGGTTCATAAAGCAATCATTACCATGCAGGTTGTGGACTGCCTCTTATGGATCATCTCCTCATGCAATGATTGCAAGATTGCATCGCCCAGTGATAATCATGAAGTAAACTGAAAGAAATCAGCAACCATTGTTATTAGTTTCAATTTCAGAACTCAACATTTAAATTTAAAACTTACACCCCAAAACCCAAACAAAAAGAGAGATGCCAAAAGGGAATGTTCTAACAGAAAAGCTGTAACCGTGAAGTGAGCAATTCAGATGGCACTGTAGTTGATTAAGCAGCCAACATATTTTATTCTCCTTTTTTACTCTTCTTGACCAATGCTCTTCCTGACATAGCAATGGCCCAACATATATAGGAGTACAAAAGGAAAACATATGCAAGGCAATGCGTAAAAGGGAAACTTACAATACGTAAATACTGGATATTTCTCCAAAAGAGAATACAAAATCAAGAAGATGAGAGAAAACTGTACCAAGATAAAGCCAGATGAGTGTTTATACTACTTCATTCTAGTATTTACTAAGTAGAAGTTGGAGCATGATGCATGCAACTCCCAGATGTGTTACTTGATGTTTTCCTACAGGTTTTCCTTTTAAACTCCTACTTTATTCAACATAACTTTGTAAAGCTGATCTCTGGTTGTAAAAGGCTAGTACCGTTACTACCAGAAGACAGCCCTTGGGACCTGTTACAGCTCAAATAGCCTACATCAGTAGAACACATCTTGAAAATTTTAAAATCTGGGCAACTAATTAAAGACCTTGAACAAGTTTTTGCAGAGATCGTACAGCCAAAATAGAATCAACAGGTGGCGAAGTAAAAACATCTCCAGAAACAGCAGCTGTCAACATTCCTTGATCAACAAAGCCACCGTGGGCCCGGGGCACGTCTCCACCAAGCCCTCGATGAACTCCATCGCAACATTTTTATCTCTTTAACTGAATAGTGCAAAAAAAGGAATAGCTGGAGACTCTAATAACCGAATATCCCATCAAAATATATATGCTCATTCTTAACTGCTGATTTACCTAGAGCATCTTATCAAACTAATAATTTTATCCATGATGATTATTTTAACGCTTCCCCAAAAGAAAACCATAGATGCCATGGGAAAAATGTGAGAACTAATAATTTGGTGCAAAACAGGCCCTTCAACCGGTCAATGGCATACGTAGTTTAATTTCAGAATCACAAAAGCACGTTCTGCTATTAGGTACTATAGGAACTGATCAAATGTCTGCAAATTATCAAATGATTTTAGGCGGTAAACCAGCAACCATCATTAACAAAACCAACTAATATATATATCTGATGTTAATGAATTATCAATCTAGTGTATCATTTATGACAATTACGACAATGATCACTAACCTTTGCTGTCATAATGGCATCGATCACATTCATTCAGACAATGATATGAATAAAAAATTTTGGCCACAAACCTAGATCAGTCCGCGCCATGTTATAACCATACAGGAATAGGTTTATTGTTTCCGTGGTTCAAATGAATCAAATCTAGGAATCAGAAGTTCAAATAATATTTTAGCCAAACACGAATTTAAGAATTATATCTCGAGATTGCACAAAGCTAGCAGCTGTCAATGAATTGAGTTCATGAACCTTGGGTTCGGTGATAGCCATAACATATCTAAGCCTAACAGAAGCTCCATGTAATTGTGTTTACCTCTCTTCTCTGCACCAACACCACTTTGGATGTCTATGCCACAGGACGGTAGATGAATGATCACAAAGAGAAAACGATGTATACTGGTTTTGTATATGAAACGCTAGAAGAAGCAAAGAAGCAAACAAACAATATGCATGCTTGAGCCAACTTCCAAAATCCAAAGCAACCGCAAATCCTAGGTAATTGCTGAGTCATAAAATTATGGACCTATAGATATTCACTATGTAAAATATGCAGAACTTTTGTATGAACCAATGAAGGGGGGAGCAGGTAATGTGAAATCAAACTTCGGTGCCGTTTCGCCGATTGGGGCGACCGTCCCGGAGATCCAACAGGAGCTGTTAATCCTAGACCCAATCAAACAGGAGTTGTTAATCCTAGAGCCAATTGAAGCGTACAATGATTAAGGGCAGGAGGAACCAGGAAAGGCCTTAGAGAAGGTTGGGAGGGGGGAGGGGGCGAAGCTCCATGAGCGGAGGAGGCAAGAGGCGATCTGGACGCCTAAACACCCGTGCACAGAGGAAAACGGCAGGGCGAGCAAGGAACCGGGAACACGTGCAGGGAGAGGGAGAGAGAGGGAGGGGAAGCTATGAGAGAGAGAGAGAGACTGACGTCCTTGAGCTGGAGAAGGCAGGCCTCGCCGATGCAGGCGGTGACGGGAGCGAGGCCGGCGCGGATGCGGGGAAAGGGCCGGGGGCGACGGCGGCACGGGCGCAGTGGGGTCCCTCCTGAGGATTCGGTGACGCCTCACGGGCTGGCGCTCGAGCACGGTCGTGAGGCCTCGCCGATGCAGGCGGCGATGGGAGCGAGGCCGGCGCAGAAGCGGGGAAAGGCCCAAGGGCGACGGCGAGGCGGAGAGCATGCGCACCGTGCGGAGAACGCGGACCGTGCTCGCCGATGCAGACGGGCGCAGTGGGGTCCCTCCTGAGGATTCGGTGACGCCTCACGGGCTGGCGCTCGAGCACGGTCGTGAGGCCTCGCCGATGCAGGCGGCGATGGGAGCGAGGCCGGCGCGGAAGCGGGGAAAGGCCCAAGGGCGACGGCGAGGCGGAGAGCATGCGCACCGTGCGGAGAACGCGGACCGTGCTCGCCGATGCAGGCGGCGACGGGAGCGAGGCCGGTGCGGATGCGGGGAAAGGCCCGAGGGCGACGGCGGGGCGGAGAGCGCGAGGAGGGGCGGGGAACGAAAGAGGCCCAATTCCATGACGCTTAACCGGCCACGGTTGGAGACGCGCTGAGCCGGGTGGGAACCGAACCGAGCGACCGTGGCAAGGACCCGAACACAAATACGAACAGCAACGAGGTTTCCTCCGCGCGAAGGGATGACGTGGACCACGCGAGGGGCCGCGAATGCCAGGCTCTATAAGAAGAGTTAATATTAGTGGTTCTCGAAAAACCAGATCGACAAGAGAAGACCTTTCAGGTTACCTTCAAAGAAGAGAATACTTTGCCGGACTCTTCTGTATTCATCAGCAGTATTTTAGATGACACATCTACGTCATTAAAAAAATCGCTGATATTAGGAAACAAATAGCATTGTTATTTTTAACTAGTACATTGCTATTTGCACAGATAGATTAATGCGCATATTTCGTAGATGTAAGCTTGCTTTCATAGGCTTGCATTTTGTCTTTTTTGTTTCATTCTTTCTACCTTTGAGTTGCCAGAAGTGTTACCAATAGCTCCTGTTCCGTTGAGCAGAATGTTCTTCTCTTTTTTGCATGAAAATTTCTAAAACGATTCAGCTTTTGACCATCTCGTCAGAGCTTGATAGCCAGATTTGCAGGTTTGATCACCTAAAGTGAAAAACAAACCAGGAGTGCTTCTATGCATCACTATTTGAAAGTTGCATAGATATTAAAACATAAATAAAGGGTGGACGGTGATTACTTATCCCTCTATTTGCTTCAAAATTTACGAAATTTATATTAGAGAGGTGATGCATAGAAGCATTGCTCAAAACAAAATTATTTGAACAGATCTATTGACAATCTAACATTATTACGGCTCACGACCAATTTCCTTTGCCGTAGCCTGAAAACATGCAACCGCAACCATTTTTATTCGGTTTGGTGAAAACCCAAATTAAAACTTTTCGAAGGAGTGGAATTCCTAGTAAAAAAAATCATAGATTCTTCCACTTAAATGAAAAGGAAATTTTCCAGTAGAACCACAGAGCCCCCCGAGGGCTTGTAGTTGTACACGTACTACAGGAATAGGAAAACTTGCTATTTACTCAGTTTATTTTGCATAAGAGAGATGGCTAAAGATGGTGCTCACGGTGTATAGGAGTATACACGGTGTACACAGGGAGGGGACGCGAAGGGGCTAGAGTACCGGTTCTAACCGTCGTGCCTCTAGTACCCCCTTAGTCCCTCAATCTTTTTCCAATAGTCTTCAAATGTCGTACCGGCCGTTCGCCGTAAATGCAAGGAAACAAAGCAACAATGAGCACCCCCTCTATTTTTCTCCTATGTACACCACTAGGAGTATACATCGATTTTTGAACAAAAAATCAATCTTTGGTCCCTCAACTCTTCATCGAGCTTAATTTTCATCCCTCCAATGCAATACTGGGTAAAACACAGCCTCTAACTCTCAAAACCATTTAGAACCTGTCCCTCCATCTAGAAAAAGACGTTTCCGACTTAGGCCCCGTTTGGCAACTTAGAATCGGGCCATTTCTACTAGAATCTGAGAGAAACCCAACCAAACGGGCTAAAGCTCGGAACAATTCTCCTCGAAACGTTTCTTCTTTTTCCACGCCGGGGCCGAATCACCCTCAACCCCGTTCCACGCCGATTCAAAGAATCCAGACAACTAGCCAAACGGTTTCCAGACAGTGATTCTGATTCTACTTGAAACGTTTCTACCAAGAATTTGGAACCGTTTCTGTTTCTACTAAAATCTGAAACCGTACCAAACAGGGCCTTAGTTTGACCCATGTGGCACGCCACGTTGGATCCAAACTGGCCATGAGGTAGGCTGGCCCCACATGTAAGTGCCTCCTACTTCGCTCACTCATTGACCATGTTGGATCCAAGCTAGCCACGAGATAAGCTGGCCCCATATGTAATTGCTTCCTACTTCTCTCCCTCGTTGAGATATATTGTCCTATAATTTAACCCCTGGGATCACAGAATTTGAATAAGGGGGTTCACATATACTATATATAAGCTAACATGCATTTTAAAAAAATCTATACACTTAAAAAAAATTTACTCGATGTCCTGTGACACCAGGTAAAATACTGTAGCTCCGCCCCTGAAAATACTTCACAGATGGTTAGCGGGATGAACCATCTATGGTATCAACCTATCACAGATGGCTCTTAGCATTTTCAGTAACTTGGACGGTTATGCTAACAAAACCATCCGTGATTAGATTTAACATGGACGGTTTGTCAAAACCGTTTGTGATGAGACGTCTAATATAGGTCTTTATGTAGTAGTGCTCTCATCTGTTTCTCAACAAGGGAGATAAGCAGGAGGCACTTATATGTGGGGCCAACCTACCTCGTGGCCAGCTCGGATCCAACATGTCATTTCACGTCAACATGTCATTTCACGTGAGTCAAACTCAATCAAAACTGCTTTTTTCCAGCAGGGACGGTTTTTAAATGGGTTTGAGAGTTAAATGACGTATTTTACTTGGCATTGTACTCGATGGACGAAGATTAAACCGTAAATAGAGAGAAGTAACCAAAGACGGACATTTTCAATTTTTGAACGTTGACACCATCATTTGTTGGACAAATCCAAGAGACCGAGCTCAACAGAGCCAGAATTCGGCAGGCCTAGCTAAGCTGGCCGCAGAAGCAAGCACGCTTATGAATCCCCCGATTGGCTTTGTTTGTTTTAGTCTTCTTCGGTGCTTAATTCTTGGCGAATAGTCATCCTTGATCATTGGGTAGACTCAAAGTAGCTGTGTTTGACCCCCATTGCGTCCGTGTCTCTGTTCTGCCAAAGTCGAAGGGTTTCTCGCCGGGACGGGATGCGCGCGGCTCGCTATTCTCGTCTGCGACGTCGTTCGAACGTTCGTTCAGAGAATCAGACCGCGATGCTGTATCGGTCCGTGAATGGCCGGCCGGTTAAGTCAAAACGTCGATTTGTAACGCGCACAACTTCTCCGACGCCGACCGACCAATGCAACCTCGTGACCAGGCCACCAGGCTCGCTAGCCGTTGAGGCGAAATAGTTGACCATGCGCGTCAATATTTGCACATACTAGTAGTGACAAATACCTGTGTGATCGTATACCATTAAGTCGTACGTACAAAAAGAGGTGAACACGTACGACTAAAGGCGCGTGTAATGGTGGTTGTCTAATACATCTTTATATTATCAATAGATATGATTAAAGATAATTTATATAATAGATTGTCTATATAGTTGTTTGTAACGATCTCTCGTGTAATTAATAGATTGTCTGTACAATGATATACACAATATAATATGTTAAATAGTAGATATCATCTTTATCTATTTTTCTTATCCCTCATTCGCATCACTCAAAATCATATGTTCTATATAACATATGTTTACCGACAGCTAACATATACTACCGTACCTGCAAATGCAATAAGCTACAAACTGAGTAGCTATGTAACATCCTGAGTTTGTAATCGCCTTTTTAAATGTTAATTATCCTTTGAGAGTTATTTGGAATTCAATTTGGAGTTAATTGTTTTTGGATTTGTTTGCTTGATCTGTTTCGTTTTAGTTTTTGCTTCAAAATCTCGTTTCGTGTTGCGGTTAGAATTTCTGAGCAACCGTAGTTTCCAAACCTTCTTTAGCTATCCTAGAGTCTATCCTAAAGGTTTCCGGGAAGGGTTTTTGAGTTTCGGAGCTTTTTTGGGGTCTTTTGGGGTTTTACCTGGGCAAGCATCTGCCCCTGGCCAGATCTTGCCGGCCGAGGGGTTCGGGCAGGGGGGAAGGGCGCCCGTTCTGACCGGCTGCCCTGGCCACCTCACCGTGTTCTAGAGGGTTCACCTCCCCCAGCCAACTCCCTCTCCCTCACTTCACTCACTCTCACCCTCACCCTCTAGCTCTCCCTCTCTAGCTCTCTCTCCCATGGAGCTCTCTCCCTCTCTCTCGAGTTTTCCCTCCAGCTAAACCTCTCCCTCCGGTGTTCTGGAGCTCGTGGAGCAGCTGGTCAAGGAGGAGGAGGTCGCTTCCTAAACCCTAGACGAGCACTGTGGTGAGTGGAGCAAGTTTCAGCTAGATCTGTGATGACTTGAGCTTGATCTTGTACTTTTCTCCATTTCTATCAACTTTTCTTTTAGCCAAAACCCTAGAAAACCTAGTTGTAGAGCTCAACTTTTAGTTAGCCGAGTATCTAGACCTAGGTTAAGTGCTAGAGTTCTCGTTAGTGCGAAAACTGAGATCAGAAACCCTAAATACGTTTTTATCGGATAGTTTTGGTTAAATGTTGTTTTCGTAGCTTTTGGAATTAAACCTTGGAACCCTAGTTCCAAAAGCTAGGAAAAGGACACTAGAATGTATTCGACGTCGTTAAAGTCCGAGTTTCGCGAAAGGAATCGAGTTTGAATTCGATTCGGGGTGAAAGTCGGAATTTAGCATGAATTAGGACTTTAGAGTTTCTCGGATTAGAATTTAGGCCAAACGAGGTCGGAACCTCGTGTGGGTTGCATAAATGGGTCCTTGTCATCTTCGAGAACCCATCCATGCAATCGCCGTGAAATTCCGAAGTCGTTTGTGCGAAAATCCTTTTTCTGGAAAATTCAGTCAACCTGTGGCCGACACTACCGACGTGGTAAGTCCGGTACTGCCGCTCAGGCCGGCACTACCGACTCTTGCGGCCGGTACTGCCGGGCTTAGGCCGGCACTACCGTTCCCGCAACGCCGGTAGTTATTTTCCAGAGAGGTCCTCGTTTAGGTTTCGCAGCCGCCGGTACTACCGACCCTTAAGGCCAGATCGCCGGCGATGAGGCGGCACTACCGGGATTTGTATGCCGGTACTGCCGGTCTCCAGTTCAAATTTTGGTTTTCGTTTAAGTTTTCCCTCTCGCGTTCGCTTATTGGTTGTTGTCCGCTTCTTTGATCTTTTTGCCTTGTTCTCGTTGGATCTTAATCGTTTCCTCGTTATTTCTTTTGTCGCGCTTTCGTTTAGACGTTGTCACCTCAGGAGCAGTAGGCGAGGATCCGGACTTCGACCCAGAGGACACGCAAAACCCCGAGCAAGTAGGCAAGCACCCCCTTTGAACATATTGCTCCTATAATTGCAAAAGTATTTGATGTTTTGCAAAATGATTACGCATGCATATGATTATTACAAGTATTTAAATGGTGGGAATAGATAGATACCCTAATGGTTGGATGGCTTATCTTAATATCGTTGTTACCCTAAAATCCTTGAGTAACCCTAGTTTAAGGATAGACGCTATAATAAGTGTCGTCAGGGGTTATAAATCTAATAGTTGCATACGCTTAGCCCAACTTTAGACTGATTGAATAATGATCGGTGGACTCAATCAATCAAAGATTTTCGATACGTTATTAGGATTTCGGAAATGGTGATTTCGGAAAAACAAAGGCTATGTTGGTAAAAGATGAAAAAGGAAAGGTGTACGGTGATTTATGCCGGACGGATGATGGGAGGTCTCGTCTGTGCGATCCTAAGGACTGAACTTGACGTTTTTAACCAAGTCCTTTCGTACAACCACATGTGCTAGTATGGGATAGCCTAAACCCAGTACAGGAGTTGGAATTTGATCTTGCGCCGTGGTAGGTCGAAGTAGTTGGGCAATACCGATGTGCTGGTGTTGCTTAGAATACTCCCTCACCACGCGCAGGTGTTGGAGACTTTCGTGAAACAACGGTGGATGCTTTGTTGAGGGTAAAAGGCACGATGGGCTGTTAGCCATCGTTGGATCCGTGTGGGTGAATCAGGTTTAGAGTTTTTGGTACCCAAACACCTTAATTGGGGGGTACTCTCGCTTTGGCAGGGTACTGTGTGGGTGTGTGGAGCCCCCACCTAAAGCAAAGAGCGCACATCGCCGGGGCTGACGCAAGACTAGATGCCGACAATTGGAAGAGTTTCGTCACAATCTAGCAAAACGGATACGGTATGTATCGCGTGGCATGGTTGACATGATTGCTAGAGTGTGTCGTGTGGGTAAAGTGTGCATTCTCTGCAGAGATTAATCAAACTAATCGATTAGCCGTGCTCACGGTCACGAGCATCTTGGGTATTTATTGTCAAGTATAGAATTTGGTTTTGATTTCTGAAAAGGATTTGAAATCGGTAGATCTTATAAATGTTGGGCTGTATCATGCAAATGTTGAGTCGTTGAACTCAGAGATCGGTTGGTTTGGTGATTTGATCAAGCTGGTGGTGATTCCTGATGCCATGTGATGGTGGTGTTGCTTATGTTGGAGGAATTTGGATGTTGAATAAAATGTACAATTACATTATGTATTTCTGTACTCTCATTTACTAAATGTTTTATAAACAGTGCAGTATTCCAATCTATTAATCTATTACAAATAACTTCATCTTCATGCAAATCTGAACTAGAATAGTAACCACCTTCATTGTTTAGCCTGCATTATTATTATACTTGCAAACAATAAAGTCTTGCGAGTACATACGTGTACTCACCGTTTGCTCTGAATATTTGCGTGAGAAGCAGAAGATGCAGGTGAGGAAGAAGGTGACCAGGAGTTCAGTGACCCAGACGCGGGTGGTGCGTTTGACGGCTAGCGGAGCTAGTTGCTCGCCAGTTGCCTGAGGGAATGGAGGCACACCGCGGCCGCTTTACTTTTGTTTCTCTGATGTTTTTCTCTTCAGTTTACTTTAAGCCAATCGGCATTTTATAAACAGAAACAAGTTGTAATATTATTATCTATCGCTGTAATGTACTACCTCTGCCCTTATATTGCGTTCGCTTGGATGAGACTCTACCTTCACAACATGTGACACTAGCCTACTGATCCAGGGACTAGTGGTTATCACATGGTTGCGGGAAGCTCAAATTGAATCCAATTGGCTGGCATGTGACCTCATTACTCGAGTATCGTGCTGACCAAGTGGTTTCAATCTGAGTCTGTCGTGATGCCGTGATCGTTACGTTACTGGTTGCGTGATTAACCAGGCCCGCGCAGCAGTAATGGAGTATCACTGTACCAGGACAGGAGCCCCCACGACAAGCTAGTAGTACAAGTTGTACCGGACAGTGAGCGTAGTCGGTCGACCTTGACCTGATGCAATCACCGGTTTCTGCCAAATGCCCAAAACGCCGATTTTTTTTCATTTAATATTTATTTTTAATTTTTTTTCCCAAAAATAATCAACAGAATGAATTTTTTGTGAAAGTAGGCACCCGTGGGGCGATAGGTACCTGGATGCAAAAAATGTTGACAAATCTAGTCCTTCTGCGTCCATTTTCGCAATTATATTTTTTACATCCAGGTACCTATCGCCCCAATATTGGGGCGACGGGTGCCTACTTTTGCAAAAAAAAAAATCATTCCGTTGATTATTTTTGAAAAAAAAATAAAATAAATATTAAATAAAAAATTTTTCGAAAATGCCTACGTTCTGCGGGTGGGTCTGCCGACGTACCGAGCAGCGTGAGGAAGTGGGTCGCGAGCGCACGCACGGCTTGCAGCGTGGGAAGCGGGACTAGGGAGGGAGGGGAGCTTGCGGCGGTTGGTGCGTGGGCCGCAGCAGCAGAGCGAGGTGAGAAACGGAGAAATTGGGGTGGACGATGGCGGGCGGGGTCGTTGCTTGTCACGCCTGTAAAAAATGGTCTAACCCGGTCCGACTTTTGCTCCTCTTCCTCCTCCGGCCCCCTCTCTTTTCCCCACGCTCGGGCTTGACCTTGCCGCCGCCTCCCTCTCTGGCATGAACACGCCCTCCTTGCCATTTTCTGTGCCAACCCTGCCGTCCTTATCCCCTCCACCGGCCACCCCCTTCCCCCCTTATCTCGTCACCTTTTCCTCGCCGGCCCGCGCAACAACTGCTGCCCTTTCCACGCCCGTGCGCCCCCCTTAGCCGCTATAATTACCCCCACCCCGGTGCCCTCTCTCCCCCGCACTCCCTCCCCTCACTCTTTCTGCTCTCCTCCCCCTCCATGACCGTCCCCGCCGCTTCTTCCCTAGCCCCCGCCGCCCCCATGCCGACCTCCTCCTCGCCCCTCCTCGCCTCAGCCGTTCTGGCCGCTTCTCCCTACCGCTCGGCCATGCCCAAGATCAAGACGCTGGTGCGCACCGGTGCACAGATGCTGCGGGATCCGGTCCACCTGGGTCGGCCCCACCTATCGGCCTAACGGGATTTTTCCCGTTTGAAAATAATTTCGCTAAGATCATTTAAGACGTCAGTATTGCGTCATAAACCAGGTTTTTCTTTTAAAAATATTTTAAAATCCAAAAATCCGGTTGCTGAAGTCAGCATACGCAATAATCCAGATTTTCTTTATAAAAATAATTCTAAAAATTCTTTAAAAATCCTTTTTATTTGTTTTTAACTTCTAGGAGCCCGTTTTCGCCCGTTCAAACTCTGTTCGGTTCTGTTTTTCTTTTCATCTAAAATCCTAAATTTCGATTTGGTGCTAGTTTGGTATTTTATTTGCATTTATTTGGATTTTATTTAAATTTGATTGATTTTCGCGTGTAGATTTCGAAGAGTCTGAGGAGTACCTGAGCGACGATTTCGAGTAGCAACTCGTCAAATCAAGCAAGTCACACCTCCTTGATCACGTTGCACTAAGTTTTTAAATTTGTATTTTGAATATAAATTATTGCATGTTTAATTATTATGAATGTAATTTATGCCCTTGTTTTAAATTAGTAGTTATGCCTAGAATTGTTAAATCACCTTTGAAATTTGTATCTATGTGCCACTGTAACCTTAAGAAAGTATTAATTATTATATGATGGTATTTAGAAATTGCTTAGACATGTTTAGAACTGAACTTAAGAAATTTTGAGAGATTTGTGCCAAAATAATATTCTATTAAAATGAAAGTCATGATGTTAGTATTATTTGGTATGGTTAAAATAAAAATAAAATTTAGACTATGTGAGAAATGGTTGGGTGGTGGTGTGGATATAGATATGGGATTGTGAAAAGTCTTGCCTAGTCAAATAAGAATCAGTCTGAGTTTTGCTGAATGTAAAGCCTAACCGTACTAACACAAGTCTGAAATGGGACAGACCTGGCTAGCCGTATTAAATATACCATAGACAATCATGCCATTTGGTGGTAGTGATGTGGTGAAAGTGTGAGGCTACTACTCTGGTGCAAGAGGGGGTTTCTGATTAGAGCGATTCTTTCAGCAGTGAAACCTTAGCGGGCATGATTACATAGATGGGTTTTTACAGGGCTTTGTCGTAATTTTCTCTATTGCACACCAAAGAAAATGTGCTGACGTAATGAGACTATTATATCTTGTGGGTAAAATTGTATAACCTCTGCAGAATGTAAAACTAATTGATTAACCATGTTCATGGTCATGGGCATGCCGAGCAAGCTATTGACAGACTAGAATTTGTCAGTTTAAATTTTTGAGTTTATAAAATGGATGTTGGGATGGAGAGAGTCCATCAGGGGAAAAACTTGGAGAATTCTAGGAGTGATTTCTAAGTTGAAAATATTTAAATTTAAATTTCTTTAAAATTATGCAATTTAAAATTATTTAGAATATTTAGAAAACTGTTGCTTTTTGCTAAAATGAACCATATAACCTTCCTTTGTTACCTGTACATGATATTGCATTTTTTCGGTGTGATTTATTGAGTACGTTTGTACTCACCCTTACTTAGGGGGTGTTTGGCAAAGCTCCAGCTCCACCAAATTCTTGGAGTTGGTGGAGCTAGGTATTCCTAGCTCCACCAAATTCGTGGAGCTGGAGTTGTGGGTATATTAAGAATGTTTAGGTAAGTCATCTTATTTATATTTTAGAATAAAATTATAAACTTAAGTCACTTTATTTCAGTCTACAAGTTTCAGCTCTGAGGTGGAGCTGGGATCTGGAGCTCTGCTAAACAGGGCCTTAATCTGCTGCTTCAGAAGAGGAGTTCCACGATGGTGAGGACCAATTGGACTAGGCCGTGTCCCCAGTCGATTGCTTGTGGCAATTTAATTGGGCTTTTCTACTGTTACACTGGATATGCTGTGATTTCACTTTTACTGTGTGTACTAGTTTTTTCTAGACTATACAAAATACATAGAGGATTTTACAGATATTTTTTTGGTATTCGACACTGCTGGTCACTCAACTTCCATCTATTGGCCTGTCGTGTAGCAGAACGCGACTGCTGGGGAGGCGACGGAGCATGCCGAGGCTGAGGCTCGCGTACGTCCATCTCCGTTTAAGGAGCGATTCTGTAATTGGACGAAGATGAAGGGATGGATGTGTATTGGAATGGAATCGGTAACCACATTGTTGTCTGGAACAGCTCTTTAGAACATTTGCTTTATTCAAGTAAAACAGATTACGGCTGTTACTCACCTGTATTATCGTCAAAGCTATAAGATAAAATTAATTGTGTGCCATAAAGTTAATGAGAAATGACTATTTTAAGATTTATCTCAAACTAACAAATTTAAGACCTTCCTAGCAGGGGCGGAACTAGAGAAAAAAATTACGGGGTTCACCACTTCATCATATATATGATAACAACATATTATTCTTACTATTTGTTTGTTATTTGCCTCCCGGTATCACAAGATTTAGATCAAGGGGGTTCACATATACTATATATATAGACTAATATACAATAATTTTTTTATATACATAGACTAACATACACTAAATTTTTTTGACCCGGTGTCCTGTGACACCGGGTCACTATATGCAGTTCCGCCACTGCTTCCTAGAATGTCATGTGTCATCTTCTCCATCCATCTCTCTCTTCCCTTTCCCTACTCACTTTCCCCACTCTCTTCTTCCTTCTTTAACACAAAAATTTAAAATTACAACATTTAAACTTTAAAAAAATTAAATAGGAAGTTTCAATTCCAAAAAATTCAACTCAAAATTTAAAACTAAAAAAAATAAATCAAAAAGTATTTTAAATTAGGAAGTTTAAACCCGGAAAGTTTCAAACAAAAAATGTTTCAACTTGGAAGTTTCAACACGAAAAGTTTCAAATAAACAAATTTCAACTTAGAAAGTTTCAACACGAAAAGTTTCAAATTAGAAAGTTTTAACTCGGAATGTTTCAATCCAAAAATTTCAACTCATAAAAACTTTTGATTCAAAACTTTCTGTTCGAAAAGTTCTGATTTAAAATTCATTTCAAAAAAAAATTCAAGCAAAAAAAATCTAATAAAAAAGTTTCAACTCTAGAAAAATTATTTCAAAAAAATTCAAATTAGAAAATTCTATCTCAAAAAAAATTAAATCGAAAAGTTTAGACTCTAAAAAATTAAATCAAATCATGCATGCGTTTCGAAACGTAACTTATATATATATAAAGGGGGCGTTTCTAAAAAATTAAATCTAATTTGATAGTTCGATGGATGTACCAACCACCACCACTAAATTATGCGTTATTCATATGCTAGAAGCAAGAGAAAAAATGATTAGAGAAAGAACACAATGTGGACGGCTAGTTGATATGGCTCCTGGAGCCGCTCCACACGCTTCTTGCCAGGCGAACCGGCTCCGCCCCCCCCCCCCCCACCCCCACCCTCCACGTGTCATGACCAGAATGAAGAAGCGTACGCAAGCTTCGGCATGATTAACCGTAAGTTAACAAATTCAAAGCTAGTGTATATTTGATAAAACCGTAAATTAACAAATTCAAAGCTAGTGTATATTTGATAATTTGCTATGCCATGTCTCACTGATATATATAATCCTAAGATCCAAATATCACGGAGACGTGATGTAATAAATCATTAAATGTATACCAATTTTATGGCAAACAACCAAATCTCCCAAACTACAAATAAAGGAGGTACACTCGATTGCCTGTCCAGCGAGACGATATTTTCTTTAGACGGAAGCAAACGGGATTTAACTAGCCAGTGATAAGAAGTAATATGTTCATTTCTTCTCCACAGAAGAGAGAAGAAATGACAAGTCAATCCCATGACCAATAAAACATTTGGAACCAAAGTTGACTTGATCTCTCCTGGTCATCAGCCCAAGTAGACATGTGGCACTCGGTATTTCAAATGGTATCTTAGATATACAAATGATCACCTTTTTAGATTGATTTTTCATATTTGGTGTTTAATGCCAAAAGAGGGAGAATTTATAAGTGTCTCATAATTACCTCATTTGGATTGTCTTGAAAAGGGGAAGAATTAGTGAGATAGTTGAGTGGTGTAAGATCTTATTCCCCCTCTATGTTTAGTTGTTTTATTTGCCAAAAAGGGGAGCTTTGCTTTAATGCCAAGGGGTTGTTAAAACAAATGTTTAATGCCAAAGGGGAAATTGTGAAAATTTTAAAAAAAAATTTGTCTCATTCGTGTTTGATCTTTAAAACACATTTGCATTGTTTTTCATTCAAATAGGGTATTAATAGAGTGTTTGTCATCAATCACCAAAAAGGAGGAGACTGTAATTTCAAGCTTTATTAGTTTTGGTGATTGATTTAAGATTAATAGTTAATCATTGTTTAATGACAAATCTATTTTTAATGAGACTAACATGTTTATTGATTTTATTATTAGTAGTCTTATATTTGGATAGAAAATGGAAAACCAAGGTATGCACTTGTATTAATATTCACTATTTTAATGCATACTTAGGTTTCAAGTTAAAGTATGAATGCTCCCATTACATTAACCTCAAAATGTACATTATGTTTCTAATATATATATTACATGGATGCACATATGTAGGGGAGTTTGTTAGTTAACTTGATATTTCATTGTATTGATCTATTTATTCACTCAATATATAAGTGATCAATACTTTGGAACCAATCCTTGAGTATATAATTAACTTGCATAGTTGCAATATGCTCATGGTGTTGTAGAATAAACTCCAATGCTTCCTTAAATTGAATATATGCATATTGATTCAAGTCAATTATATGTATGTACCTATCTTTGTGGAGTTTATTCTATGGTTGATGGATTATTGTATTGATCATTTCCAAATATTCCATATATTATGGATCAATACATACCATCACCATGAGTATATGAAAACTTGTGTAGTTAGTATATACTCATATCAATTTAAATAAAAATTTAAATTGAGGTCAATTGTTTTTTAATCATCACAAACGGATTTCAAAAACCGTTTGTATTAAATATAATCATAGACAGTTTTCGAAGAATCGTCTGTGATGATGGCAATGGACATCACAAACAGTAAAACTGTTGTGATACCTCCTGCCAAATATATAAAACAAAGCCCCAACCCACTTAGGGCATGTTTGTTTTTTTGCTTTTGATTCTAGATTCTGACTCCAAAAGCTGAATAAAAAACAAACAGCCTAATTCTAGAACCCGATTCTCATAATTTAGCCCATCCATATCCACTATAATCCACAATCCACTTCATACGTGCTTTTGGATTCCAGCTTCTAGAGAATCAGCTTCTCTATAACCACAATCCAGAATCAGCTTTTAGAGAACCCAAAGCAAAAACGAACAGGCCCTTAGTGTTTTTAGGGTTCGGATCTATCTTGAGGTTGTTGTGGTTGTGAGACGATTTGGTGAAAGAAGACCATTGATTTCGAATAGTGATTGTAGATCTATTTGTTTTTCATGTTCTAAGGTTAGTAATTGGTTCTAACTGCATTACATTCAAGATCTAGCTTAGTAAAGAGAGAATTGTAGGTAGTTTAGATCTAGCTTGGTGTAGATCCATTTGTTCTTTGTTATCTAAGGTTGTAATTGGCTATGATTGCATTATATTTAAGATGTAGCTAGCTTGGTAAAGAGAGATTTGAAGACACTTCTTTTTATAGCAAGTATTAAACATTTGACACAATTTTATTGTACATAGCTTGGGAAAGAGATATTTGAAGATACTTCTTTCTGAATGGTTCAACCTAGGTCTAGTGTGCAACCTATTTTTTTTTAAAGGGGGTATATGGGACCCTACACTTACCCGGAAGGTATAATTACAAGTAAAATCAAAAGTGAACTACTTAAACTTTTATTGGGTTAATTAATATTTTGAAAGAGTTTGTATGTTATCTTTAGTTGTTCGAAGAAACTAGCATTTAGAAACCCATTGTATTGCTTACTGGAGTACTCCTAAATGGCACAAACTGTTACATATGGTCTTTACTGTTGATTATATTCCATTCATCTCTCCTACTTTGCTACGTTTGGATATAGCAAAATATCATAGATAGTATACTTCAATATTTAACACTAATTGTTATATGTGTAGCATAGATAGACCGAAACTAGATGTACGTTGAGAACCGTGAGAGTGCCGAGTGCATTAATGGCATATCTGCTTTCAGAAGAGCTGCAGGGGAGGATATGTTTAATAAGAGGGTGCAATTTATGTCTTGTTCATGCATTGACTACGAGAATCTGAGGATGTTTTGAAACTCACAGCAGGTCGAAGTACATTTGATTCTAAGGGATTTCAAAAGGGGGTATACATGTTGCCACGATAGAGAGCAGATTATACAAAAAGGTAGTTTTAACATCGCCGACGAAGTCAACGATATGTCGGATAATATTGATTGTGCTTTCGATAAGGATAGGTTGCAGGATGACAATCTGGATCAAATGTTACACGATGCAGAAGGGAACTGTGATAAAAGAGAGTATGGTAAATTCCGGGGCTTGATGAAGGTCTCGAAGAAACCTTTGTTCTCGGGATGCAAATTGAAAGACACGAGGTTGTCATCCATGCTGAATTGCTGAAATTGAAGGCAAATAATTATTGGTCCATTAAGAGTTTCACGGTGCCGTTAGGTCTATTAGTGGACATACTTTTGAAGAGAAATGAGTTGCCAATAACCACCTACAAAGCCAAAAAGGTTTTTTGTCCCTTGAGAATGGAAGTAGAAAGAATACATGCATATCCAAACGACTGTATCCTCTACCGCAAAGAGTACGCAAACTTGCATATATGCCTGGTGTGCAACGCATCCTGGTACAAGCATAAGAAGCATTCAGATCATGATGACGATGAGGGCATTGAGGTGAAGAAAGAAGCTCCTACTAAGGTGGAGTGGTATCCGTTAATGTTCAAGACTCGGGGGGTCCCTAGATCGAGCTTATAAATGTAATTTTGAGTTGCCTTTGTATGTAAAACAATATTAAAAGGGGTAGGAGAGGAATGTGAATTGTATTATATCACTAATCTTTTTTACAGTGTACAGACTAACACGCCACGCTCAACACAAACTCTATTTCTCCAGACACTTGACACGCTCTGATCATCTTGAATCCATGTCGTAGTACCATATTTATAGCGTCGAAGGGATGGCAGTTATCATCTTCGGAGAGGTGTCTTCCCGTCAAAGAGTGTCTTTTCATCAAGAGGTATCTTCTCACTGAAGAAGTGTCTTTTCGTCGAAGGGTTGCCTCTTTGTAGGGAGTAGCTTCTAAAACGAGTGTCTGTACCTGTTAAAGAAAGTTTCTTCCACTCGTTATCCTTACACGGAGATTCCTTGCCGACCTGAATCAGGTCAGGACAAAGGTTATCCAATCCGGTCTAGATAGGTGTGATAAAGGACATTATGTTTAACGTACAAAGTTTTCACAGGTCAGGCCGTTTTTGACCTGGTAGGGGCTCAAATCAAGATAAATTCTTGCCCGACCTATATTGCAGGTCGAGTAGTTATTTACGTGGTCAACGGTATCTTTGACCGAATGATCGTGAGACACTTAATGTGGTATGCATTTACGAGGATGTGACTGGCTTCTAAAAACCATAGCCATTTATGAGCCTCAGGCATATCAATTGTCGTCAGTATCTACCTATAATTCCTCGTTTGAAGCGTTTATTTGCAAACCCAAAGGAAACAAAACTATTGTGTTGGCACTCGAAGAAGTGTAAGAATGATGAAATGCTAGGGCACCCTGCTGATTCCACCCAGTAGAGAAACATCGATAGAAGGTTTGAAGAATTCGGTGCAGAACTAAAGAATATAAGGTTTAGATTGAATACATATGGAATGAATTGTTTTGGCAACATGAGAAGTCATCATAGCATTTGGCCTATGAATCTTTATATCCACAACCTTCCTCCTTGGTTGTTTATGAAGCGAAAGTATATTTTATTATCTATATTTATCCAAGGCCCAAAGTAATTTGGAAATGATATTGATGTGTACCTAACACTATTGGTGAAAAATCTGAAAACATTGTGGGTTCCTGGAGTACAGGTATGGGATATGTACAAACAAGAGAACCTCACTATGTGAGTCTTGGATCCCGATATCAGTTCCTGTATATCGACGAGCATGGTTGTAGTGTCCTTGTATATCGACGAGCACAGAATTGAATACGACAAGATAATCTCACACAGCAGAAGTCTTGGATCACGAGACAGCATAACCTTCAATTCAACATATGGTTGAAGGAGCAACCCATCACTAGAAACTTGTCAGGTGATATGTTAAAATGATTGGCAAATTGGCCAACATTTACAGTTATTACATAAAAAGGATACAATTTAAATGGGTATATATTTTACACAAAAGATTATAATATAAGAGCACAAACCAGAACAGTGGTATCTATATAGATGCTTTCAATACTACTAGATCGACAAGGAGCTCCTACAACGAGTTTATAGAGGAGATTTAGAAACAACAACATACTAGGAAATTTAGGAACTCGACAACATACTATTCAAAATTCCCTTATTTCGATGTCGTTGGATCCATCTTCAGCAGATGAAAATTGATAAGTACGACACCACTACTGTAGACCTCGAACATATCGAATATTAAGCTGAACCATTCGTACTCGCTAACCAAGAAATACCAATAATAGGTTCCAATATGCATACAGTACTAGTCCCATGATCAGTAGCCAGTCTAAAATATTTGACGTCCCTGCGCATCAATTACATGGAAAGATCAGCTACAATCCAACCGGGATACATAGCAACATATTCATCTGCATTGCCATGGTAACAAAAATATAATATATAATATACCAAAATTCAGGTGATATGAACTATGAACTATCTCTGCATCTTCACATCCTAGGACAAACCATGTAATGTCAAAGCACCAACTACACAATTGTTTCTTAACCTTGCTACGTTCACTACTCTGACAGTCTGACTTTAGGCAGGGTAGCACCCAAACCGAAACACTAGATCATATGATGAACATTGACAACTAAAAAATTTTGGCAGAAAAACGGTACATCTTTGCCGCATAACGACTGAACAGATGAAGTTCCTTTCTTTACTCAGCCGGTCAACAGATGCTAGCGCAGCCATTTAGACTGGAGATGAGAGAGACCAAGGCAAATCAAAACTGCGTTCTCATGATGAAGATCGACTAGCCATTAATTTGAGGGAATATTTGTGATATCTTCGTAAAAACATCCATGACCTAACAGCAGACATCCAATTAGAAAGAGAAGCAGGGTAAGTCAAATGGTAAACTTACTATGAGAGTCGATGTCAAATGTTAAGAGAATCAAAACATACCTCTTGGTCATTTTGGTATTTTACAATATTCAGAGGGTTCTGTGAGCACTGCATCATGATGACACCATGTCAGAAGAATCAAATAATTAAAATAGTACGAAATAGTTTTTAGAGGAACTTACATCCATTATGGCCGTTTGAATTTTTGGATTCTGGAATGCAACAGCAACTTCTGGGTTTGCCATTATTTTCGATACTACTTCCTCTGGAGTCATGCCAACTTGTGCTGTACAAGCAATCAAAGATCTTGGGAATTCACATCTACTCAATTTTATTGAACAAAAATTAGGGGTAACTAATGTAACAAATTTGCAAAAGACGACTTGTGGTAAGCAATAGAAACTGCTTCAAGGGAAGAATGTATTCTTTAGTTCAGTTCAATTCAACTATTTCCATCACCTACCAAGTATAATAAGAATATAATAATAATAGGAGTCTGTGTGAAAACTATGCTAGGTGTAAAGCACAAGAAAATAGTAGGGGTATTAAAAAAAACACCGGATGCTCAATATAACATATTTAGAAGAACAAGGGAGAAAGCACTAGATGAGAGCTAATGGGAAATTTCCTGCAGAATTCCTGTGTTCCAAACCTGACCCAAGTAAATATGGAAGCGTTTAATTCACTCACCAAACTGCTGCCTGACTTCCGGACTGCTAAGGTCGAAGTTCTTCAAGTGATCAAGCATGCGGTTATCCCATTGATCAGGAGATCCACCCATGTTATTTCTGTCAACAAACAAAACATCAGTATAGAAAGGCCAGGGAAAATTCGTATATTATTTACATTCATATACTGATACTTAGTTCAACTCCATACTGCAAGGGATAACAGGCAGAAATCGGTAGGTAACACCATGGGCCATGGGTTATGGGTATGAGTTCTGGGCTAACACACAAGTTACATAACATGTGTTGGCATTACTAGCAAATACAAGGCACGGTCCTACAGGCTTATACCAGCTCATGGCATCATTGTTCAAGACTAATGCGGGCGCATGAGTTAGTGCCAAGTATACTTGGTTCATCTTTCCAATTACTTCCGGCCAGAGAACACTTTAATTACAGACATTTAAAATATCAACAATTTAACATCCAAGTTGAAATGATAAAAATCAGAAACAGATGTACATACAAAAAGTGCAAAGAATTAATGTATTACAGCATATCCTGTAGTTGTTGGCGGTACATCGGATTCTGAAGCATCCCTGGAAAATAAGATTCTCACACGTCACTATATGAAAACAGAAAATAAACTTCAATTTATGTGAAATGTGATACGGAAGTTTTTAAATAAGTTAACAGGAGCTTACACTTGAATGAATCTGGGTTCCTCATCTCCTCCGGCAAGTAGCTGCAACATGTGAAGAAATCAGCAACCTTAAAAATTCCAAGGTACTTGAAAGAAAAGAGAATTCTTAATTTACACCTAGTTTTCTGCTATACTAGAATTAACAGCTTCAGAATTACCGAAACTGGTTCTCATGCTGGCCATTACATGGGAGACAGTGGTGCATGAACACTTCAGCGGTGCAGCCCCATCACATAACAAGCCATAATTGGAACGTTATTGAGTAATTCATATTGCATGCTGTTGCGCAGGACTGGTTGTTACCCTACTGATGGCAGACTCCGAACTAGTAAAATTCACTACTAAATACTTGGTCTGATTTATTTTGGTATTATTAATCACTTAATTGTCCTTATCATTCGAGAAAAAGAATAAAGAAAGATACCCTATGCAGATGGGAGTATTAGTGATGCCTTATTGGACACAAATGTTGTGGTTGCATCATATAGAACCACTCGACTGATACAGGGCCGGAGCCACCAATATGGCGAGCTCCAGTGTCTGCCAGAGGTAAGGCACGGCGCCGGCCAGTACCATGTTAGATTAATCTTCTTGTGCACGGTGTGTCGTGTGCATGCTAGCCTAGTTGAGTTAGATAGATGATTAGTTAGTTGCATAGATGACTGAGTAGTCAGCTGTGCATGTGCACGTGCATGTATCGAGTGATTTGCTTAAGGCTCAGTTAGTTTGTTGCATGACGATAGGATAGAGTTTGTTGCTAAGTTTTGTTTGTTAGTTTAGACTGATTGTTAGTTAGTTAGTGCTTTGCATTTAAAAGTACGTGCGTAACGCACGTAAGTAGTTTGAGCTGGTTGAAGGCTTCAGTGCAGTTGGTTTCTTGAGTCTTTCGTATCTATTTAAACACATGAGGAAATGAATAACGTGAGTGAATAACAGAACGAAGAAAACTCGGCGCAATGCAATTGCTACGTCACCATGTTTCCGTTCTTGTTCTTTCTTCTGTTTTCAACTTCTCCCAATGAATTGTGTGTTAGTGCTTTTCGATCCTAACAATTGGTATCAGAGCTTGAGTTCTTGATCCGTGTATGCCCAAGATGATATCGCGCTCTCCGGGAAGTGGTGTCAGTGGTGATGAGGTGACATCGGGTGTGATGGCGAAGGAGAGTTTCGCCGTCTCGCTGCATTATCCGATGCTCACGAAGAGCAATTATGTAGCATGAGCAATCAAGATGAAGGTGTATATGAGAGCTTAAGTACTGTGGAACGCGATCAAGGACGGCAACGTCGATGTGCGCAAGGATAAGATGGCCTTGGTGGCCATCTATGGAGGCATCCCGGAGGAAATGTTCTTACTATTGGCCGAAAAGAAGACGACTAAAGCTGCATGAGAGGTGTTGAAGATGATGCATCTTGGCACTGATTGTGTCAAGGAGGCAAAGGTATATACACTGATAGTTGAGTTCGAGGGGCTGCGCATGACGAAGACGGAGTTAGTCGACGATTTCGCCATCCAGTTGACGACAATCGTCAACAAAATCCGAGGGCTTGGAGACAAGATGGAGGAGAGTTATGTGGTAAGAAAATTCCTTTGTGCAGTCCCTGGAAGGTTCCTGCAAATCGTCTCCATTGAGCAATTCATCGACCATAAGGCGATGACGATGGAGGAGGTGATTGGCCGCTTGAAAGCACATGACGAACGGATTAGGGGATCCGGCAGCGATGAAGAGCAGCACCTGCTCTTAACACGCGCTGAGTGGCAGGCCCGATCATTGAGGCGCAACGGCGAGGGCTCATTCGGTGGTTCTAACGCGATGATCGACAAGGCCGCAAGAATCAAAAATTCGACAACGCAGAAGTGAGGTGCTATAATTGTAATGATTATGGGCACTTCGCTTCGGAGTGACACAAGCTGAAGGAGGAGAAAACAATGGTCCTTGCCGAAGCTCAAAGTGATGATGAACCGACCCTGCTATAATGATGCTTGAAGCAAACATGGTAACGTAAAAAGATTAAGGGGGTGATTGTTAGATTAATCTTGTTGTGCACGGTGTGCCATGTGAGGCCTAATTGACTTAGATAGGTGATTAGTTAGTTGCATAGATGGTTGATTAGTCAGCTATGCATGTGCACGTGCATGTATCTAAGGTTACCATGCACACGGCACACCGTGCACAAGAAGATTAATCTAACAATCACCCCCTTAATCTTGTTACATCTTGCAAATCGAAGGCCGATTTTCTGACACACCTTCAAGAATTTTTGCCTCCCACCTTGGCACAGGTTCACAACACAAGATCACCTTTCGTGTCACCGTACCCACGCTGCCGCTTCTACACCATGAATGTTGGCACAACCCCTGGATCACTCACGCTTTCACAACGAAGAGGATAAATAAGCACAACTTCTCACTTGGAGGAGATAAATTCGACAAGGCAAAAGTGATGTGCTATAATTGTAATGATTACGGGCACTTCGCTTCGGAGTACCGCAAGCTAAAGGAGGAGAAAACAACGCTCCTTGCCGAAGTGATGATGAACCGGCCCTGCTATGATAATGCGCAAAAGCAATCATGGTGATGTAACAAGATTAATCTAACAATCACCCCCTTAATCTTTTACGTCACCATGCTTGCTTCACGCATCATCATAGCAGGCCCAATTTATCATCACTTTGAGCTTCGGCAAGAAGCGTTGTTTTCTCCTCCTTCAGCTTGCGGCACTCCAAAGCAAATCGCCCATAATCATTACAATTACGATTCTTGCGACCTCGTCGACCATCGCATTAGAACCACCGAATAAGCCCTCGCCGTCACACCTCAACAACCGAGCCTCCCACTCGACGCGCGTCAGGACCAGGTGTTCTTCTTATCACTGCCGGATCCCCTAATCCGTCCCTTGTGTGCCTTCAAGCGGCTGATCACCTCAATCGTCATCACCTTGAGATCGCCTAACTACTCAATGGTGGAGACGATTTGAAAGAACCTTTCAAGAACTGCATGAAAGAATTTTCTTATCACATAGCTCTCCTCCATCTTATCGCCGAACCCTCGAATTTTATTGATGATTGTCGTCAATTGGATAGTGAAATTGTCGACTGACTCTGCTTCTATCATGTGCAACCCCTCGAACTCAACTTTGAGGGTCTGTACCTTTGCCTCCTTGATACGATCAACGCCAAGATGCATTATCTTCAACACCTCACACGCAGCTTTGGTCGTCTCCTTTTTAGCCAGTAGGAAGAGCGTTTCCTCTGGGATGCCTCCACAGATAGCCACCAAGGCCATCTGATCCATGCGCACATCGACATTGCTGTCCTCGATTGCATCCCACGATCCTTGAGCCCTCATATACACCATCTTGATTGCCCATGCTACATAATTGCTCTTTGTGAGCACCGGATAATGCAGCGAGACGACGGAACTCGCCTTCGCCATCGCACCCGACGTCGCCTCATCACCGGTGACACCACTTCCCGGAGAGCGCAGCATCATCTTGGACATACAAGGATCAAGAACTAAGATTATGATACCAATTGTTGGAATTACCAGGAATAACTCACGCGAACTCGTGGACACAACTCTGACAAGATCACATACACCGGACTACTGGAGGGAGAAAGAACACAGAGAACACGGAAAAACTTCTTCTTTTTCTCTATTATTCTCTCTCATGTTATTCATTTGCTCATGTACTTAAATAGATACCAAAACTCAAGAAACCAACTGAAGTTTTCAGCCATCTCAAACTACTTATGTGCGTTATGGACATACTTCTAAATGCAAAGCACTAACTAGCTAACAATTAGCCCAAACTAACAAATGAAACTCAACAACTCTATCCTATCACCATGCAACAAACTAACTGAGCCTTAAGCAACTCACTCCATACATGCATGTGCACATGCATTGCTGACTAATTAGCCATCTATGTAAGTATGTAACTAACTAATCACTTATCTAACTCAACTAGGCTACCATGCACACGGCACACCGTGCACAACAAGATTAATCTAACACTTGTACTTCAACACTCCCCCTTACGTGTAGGCTCCCTTAGACCTACTATGTGGAATAGAAGTATGCTGCAATTATTTTTTAAATTGCGCCAAACGGTTCTTGAACTCAAGACCTATTGGCTCTGATACCATATTGAGTTGCATGCAAGGGCTAGTTCACCCAAAAGCTTAAGCTGACAAGGAAAGATGGGTAATTCACTTATACTTCAACATACCACCCTCCTTTCAATCCTCACATCTCATCGGGTATGAAGGCAGGCTAGGGCGATGCCACGACGGGCAGAACAGGCAAACCATTTATGAGTTGCAACTACACAACGCCATGGTGTGTTGTTTATGGGACAACCAGCCCGAACCGAATGGCTAGACCAAGCCAATATCGCAGCTACGTCCTCCATCGGTCCATCCTCCATTCCTCTCATCCTGCATCGGCCTAACCCTAGGCGGCCATTGGCAGAGGGGTAGGGCAGGGCCTCGACGGCGTGGAGGTAGAGCAAGGCGTGCAGCGAGGCTAGCGAGCGGTGGGCTATGGCCCGTACGTATGCGTACGGTTGTAGGCACGGGCTTTGGTGGCACCGAGTGTGACCATGCGACGGTTGGGGGCGGGCATGGCCACACGGTTGGGGGTAGGGGTGGGGTGAAGGGGTGTGCGCCTGGGTGTGGCCACGCAGTGATTGAGCGGCACTGCCTTGTGGAGGCCAGCGGGAAGCTAATGTGTAGGGCAGCGGCACCGACCACCACAATGTCTATAGCAAACACAGTAAGTGATTTGAGTGTTCCTTTGAATGCTCCACGGCTGTCTATGGGTTGTGATTTTTGCATCCTGTGTCCGCCATACCTAAGATTTTGTTCTGCGTCTGCCACTGGACTGATATATATTGACCAGGAACCCTTTTGAGCCCAAAAGCACTGACACGAACAGAGCTAGGCATAGGTATATGCTGCGGCACAGCTGGTTACTACAGTGTTACATGTGATATAGAGCGTTTATCCTTCTGCACGAGCATATTGTGTAATAGGTCAGGTGTGCAGATGTCAAGTGTGCACAGGCCATGGGATATTTAGTATATAAAGCATTTAACTGATGACTGGCAAAACTTTACTGAGCTAAATGCAGCCAATTCCTGGGGAAACATTACCATATAAAAAAATTAAAGGCAAAAATAGCACAAGTTGCAAAGTTTAAGTCAGTTGCAAACTTACGGGTAAACCATATTCTGCACAGCTGGATCTTCCATCATTTTCTCGATTGTTTCAACAGATAGCATAGGTCCTGACTTACCTATACACAAGAATCAGTTTTGGGCATTTATCCACACGAGGAAACAATGAATAAAAAGAACATTATAACACCATTTTAAGAAAATGCTTAAATGCAAATAAAAATGCCAAATGTGTGAAAGAAAAAAAATGTGCAATTACTAACTGGATTCAGTTGGCCCAGTAGCAGAATCTTCAGTCGGCTTAAAAGCAGCTCCGTTTGTGGGAACCTTTAAGAACCATAGAAAAGGCATTAAATACTATGAATTGTACAGGAAACCTATTACCAAGCTTCTTAATGAAACTTACTTTTTGCTCAGTATCCTCCTTACTTGCACTTTCTGTACCATCACTTTTTACATCTACTGTCTCCAGTGAAGATTGAAGTTCCTTTTGCTGCAACTCTTCAGGAGAAACATCAACAAAAGCTGCACACATTTTGTTACGATAACCACAATAAGATGTAGATGGCAACTATATGAAGAAAACGGGGTTAAGCATTAAGAAAAGAAGCAGCACGGTCAATGCCACTAGGATCATGTTCTGGCTCAATGGTTGGTGTGATTATTTCCTAATATTGTACTAAAGAGGAGCCAAAAAATAGATTCACAGAAAAATACAATAACTGCTCTAAAAGATATGAATTGAGCATGTTATTGACAGTTTGACAAAAAAACAAGAACCCAGCCCCAATTGAATGACAGTAATTTCCAGATACGAAAGGTCAATACCAAATTTCTTTAGAGGCTTTGATGTTTTAAGCACATTGGCTGCTTCAGAGGTTCCAGCTGCTTCCACTTCAGTAGCCGAAACATCAACAGCTGCACCTTTTGAGGAGGTATCTTTCCTTGGTTCTGAGTATGGGTAACTGCTTGGGGCTGTGGGAGCTGCCTGTGGTGGCATGGCAAATGGGAAAGGCGAGTTTGGGCCAAATGTGTTTGGTGGTGCCTGGGTCATCATTGACTTGAATGCTTGTTGCATTGCATATTTCTGCAACAGATTTAGCAACATATCAAAATGGGCAAGCAAATTAATATCTCTCATGTACAACCAAACATACAATTTTACAATTCGAACAATGTAATTATTACACAGTAGATGGAGTAAAAGGCAACAGCGAAGGGGTAGATGAGCAAGACTACAAACAAAATACTGTATTATTTAAAGCCATGCAGCAAAGTACGGAGTCATGCTTGAAGAGATATATCATAATATCATTTAGGGGGAAACATGGTGCGCCACACAACAACAATGGAAATTGTAGCAATGGTATAAAACTAGAAAGTGTGTGACATAACATAAAAGAAAATGAACTGTCCTTCAAATTACAATACATTGCCACCTTCGTAGGACCACATAACATGCTTTTAACAACTAGAACTAACAACAAAGCTCTGAAATAGCAAGAAATGAACTGGTGTCATACAGATGCACTGATAGGGTAAGCAGGTGTAAGAAAAAAAAAAGGCTCAATGAAATACCTCCCTAACTCCTGCCCTAGCATGCAAAGATAACCCAATGGGACATTCTGTTGAGCAACTATGCAAATAATTGAGGATACATACTGTTTGAAGATGCAGAAACAGAGAACAGCTGTGAGCTCACCTTTACCATTGAAGAGACCTGATACACCAACCAACAAGTATTAAGTTACAGAGAGAAGACATATAGTACGACACCTTAAAGCATAACAGGGAGCAGAATTCGCACCATGGAAAATGCCGCAGACAATGCTACACCAACTCCAATCCAGAAAAAAGGGGAGCCACTGCAGGGATTTTGCAACAAGCCATTATGTGGGGGTAAAATTGAGAACGGCGTTGGAAGACAAAACAAGGAAACAAACTCACATGTATGATGACGGGGGCGGCATGGGAGGCAGGGTACCAGTTCTAGTCGACACATTCTCACTGCTGGTTGAAGATGACATGCTTGCAAAGCCCTTTGTGCTCAATCCATCAAAAACTAACGTAGAAAACAATTTTTTTATGAAAAAAAGTCAGAACAAAGGAGATGCTAATAAAAAGATTAAAATGGTGAAAACATAAGCCGACCAACATTCCCTACTCATCAGCTATTATACTGCAAATACGGATGTATAAGCTGGCCATTCTCTACTTATCAACTACTTCCTCCGTTCAGAAATATAAAACATATTTTTACTTTGCACAAGGATTAAGGTTTCAGTGAAATTAAGAAAGGTACGAGAAAATGACTTAGATAGCCCACTTAATTGTCATGGAAGATGAGAGATAATACTTTGTGTGGATGGTAATGAATAAGTGCATATGGTTGAGAGAGAATAAATAGGAGAATAGTAGAAAAAACCTCATTAAATCTACATGCAAGCCTTATATTTCTAGATAAGACCATTCAAACTATAGGGCTTATAATTCTGAACGGAGGGAGTACTATACTACAAATATGGATGGATAAGCTGACCATTCTCAAGTCATCAACTACCACTGTACTGCAAATACATATGGATAACTTTATCGAGGATGCATGACGGAACGACGCTCGGAATTCGCAAGGATGACGCACTCAATCCCACAAATGAAGTACAGGGCACACCTATGGATCCAGCTGATATAGAATCTGGCAAAACTCCGAACAATCTCACAAATACTACAGTTCCGGCATTTCAAGCTAGCCAAAGCGCACGCTTCCGCCGCCTGCTCCTAGCCAACAGAGCACCGTCCTCGCATCTAAACAGAGCGCAACTACGGAAGCAACAAAACAGGCAGCCCCCTCACCGTTCCTGGATCCGCGGGCCGCGGCGGCAACGACGAGCTTGGGCCTCCTGTTTCCCCTCCGCCCGGAAGCGGCGGCCACGGGTGGCGGGGCCGGGCGGCGGACGCGGGCGGCGGAGAGGAGGGGGAGGCGGGGAGAGGCGGAGCAGGAGGAGGCGGGAACGAGGCTCTCCATGCCGCGCCGCGGTAAACCCTAGCTCTGCCGTCCGTAGGTGAGGTCTCTCTCTCTCTCTCTCTCTCCCTCCCTCCCTCGAGCTAGGGTTTTTGGCTCGCGTGTGTCGCCGTAGCGGCGAGGCCTCGGGCTTTTTACTCGTGCGGCAAGATACGGACTAGGCGGAGGCGCTGAGTAGGATGATGAACCCAAAGCCGAAGCCATGGCCAATCGCTGTGCAGCATTTGGAACTATGCAGTATGCACTACAGTACTAGCACCGGATGTATAGCTGCACTATCAACACGGTTTTTTGTTTGGAACACAGTTTTCTAGTTTCTATTGAAATTTTTTTGAGGAATTCCTGCGTTTAGATATAGGGCTTGTTTGTTTGAAACTAATTTTACCGTGCCTAAGCTTGAACATGCTGTAAATCCTTAGACAGTTATTTGGTTCGTTGCCATAACTATGATTTATCACACTTCTTTAGCCATATGCCCTATGTATCATAGACTAAAAATAATAATTTCAAACTTTGTATATTGAATTATGTTTCCATAAAAAGTGTGGCAATTCATACTTGCCTAAGTTCGTTATAGTAATGTTGGTTTCAAATCAAGTAGACCCTTTGTCTATTTGTTGCTATTTTTTTCTGGACTAAGGGATGCTCTGACTCCATGATTTAGGCCCTATTTGGTACGGTTTCAGATTCTAGTAGAAACGAAAACGGTTCTAAATTTTTGGTAGAAACGTTTCAAGTAGGATACTGTGAATCGGATGGAACGGGGTTGAAACCAATTCAGCCACAGAGTGAACAAAAAAGAAGAAACGATCTGAGGAGAATAGTTCCGAGTTTTAGCCTGTTTGGCTGGATTTCTTCTAGAATCTAGTACAAACGGCCCAGTTCCAATTTGCCAAATAGGGCCTTAATTCCAGCAAAGGCATTTCGCTTAACAGGTCACATTTTCAGGACACAGATGCATCAATACCGTGGAGGAGCCGGACATGGAATAGGCCATAATGAAGATTCAAGACATGGCACATATACCTCTCGTCTCATTATACATTAACCACGAAAGACTATAAAAACATTGACCAGTAAAGAACCACCGATTAGAGCCATTACAGAAATCATGTTGCAATCCACCGGTTAGTTTACAAATTACAAAGGTACACATGACATAACACATGCATGCAACCTGTTCACTGTGCGAAGTTATTAACCATTTTTCCGGCAGTAGAAATGTTCAGTGCAATAGCCCGAGCTCCGTTAACCTCTCTGCTCTCATGGTTATTCAAAGCAGAATGAGCATTGTGATCTGGAATGGGTTTCCTTGTATATATAAAGATACAGAGAAGCTGGAGCATCACGCAGATGAAACCAAAGGGAACTTTTTATACAAGATACATGCATCATCCATTGGAAAGTCTACAAGGTGCAAAACAGCAATCACATTAGAGTCTTTACATGACCCTAAACAAGAAAATGGTATGCTTAGGCCCGAAAGAACTTGGTAGAGTACCTCTGCCTCATACTTCATAGTTGCTGTTCTTTCGCTCTCTTCCGGGCCAGAGCTCGTTCTTTGGCAGCAGCAAGTGCATCAGCACTCCTCTTATAGTGGTCATCTGTAACCTGTGCTGGTTGACTATGCTGCGGGGTCTGAGAAGCATTCAACGAAACATCTGAATGTTTCTCAGTTGATCTAGCAGCTGTTGTATCCCTCAATCTAGTTGTTGCGGGTTCATCCACACTTCTACTTTCACAAGCCATCTCTGATCCTACACTGGATTCTCTTCTGTGCTTAGGAGAACGATTGGATCCTTCAGCATCAAACTTACTAATTTGAATATCTTCTACTTTATTATCCAACTTGTCAAGCTTGGTATGTTTTGTATTGTCATTTGTCCGTGCACCGAAAGCAACATTCTTCTCAAGCGCAAAGTAAAAATCACTCAAGTCTTTCTTTTTAGTTACCTATAGAAAAGCAGATGAAGGAAACAAAATAAGTTAGCCAAAAGACAAGATGGTAGCGAAATATTAGCTATACATTTTCTTTGCAAGGAATCTGATTTGGACAAAAACGTAAAGACAAACTAGCTTTCATTGCATTAATTTTGTGAACAAAGATATTACAGATTACTCAAAAGATGTTTCTCTAATAAGCAGCAACCAGCGGATCATATTATGCATAACAGCAAAAAGCAAATGACGACAATCCTTTAAAAAGAGAGAATACTGAAAGTGTATGCAAAAAAGTAGGTTTGTATAGAAATACAACATCAGAATTCATAAGCACCAAAGCCCCTTTTGTTCTCCTACTCTTCCAGCTAGACAAGTAGGGGCACAAAGCACACTAGTGTGATCAGAAAAGGCATAATTCATACTAAAAGTTTGATTATAAACATTGACAACAATTCAGACTATATCAAGTTTGCATGCATACTATGGCAATGTGGACCAGTCTCACACATGGTCATGGTTCTGAACTTCTGATAGAAAGAAGTAAATGCTAAACCACATAAAATTATATACAAATAAAGTAGAAACACATATGCAACTTCAAAACAAAACAGAAGAATAGAAATATAAACGCATGAAGATAAATATGCATGTATACAAGAAGAAATGTGTAACGATAAACAAATGAGCAAAACTTACATCTTCCTTTTCTTCTTGACGCTGCCGCCGTTTCTCTTCCTCCAGCCATTTTCGCTCCTCCTCAAGTTTCTTCCTGTAGGCAGATGTCACGAACTTGTCTTTGTCAGCAAATAGGTGGTCTTCCTTGCTCCTCTCTTTATGAAGCTTCCTCTCGTATATTATGTCCTGTTCTCGTTTACGCTGTTCTGCTTTCTCCATGAGTGCTCCAATGTACTTCGACTGCAAAAAAAAAAAAAGTGTCAGAAAACAAATAGATATCATATTAGAATAAGAAGCATATCTCATCCAAATATATGTCTATTACTTAGCTGCATTGTGTGATACAAATTATTAGTGGGATTTGCTGAACTCAAAGGCACCCCCCACCCCCCCCCCCCCCAACACACACACACACAAACTGTATCATGCATGATGCATCTATATTCTGTGGTGATCTTTGAATACCGGTCCCCAGTACAAATTTAACAGAATCAACTAGTTCCTTATGCAGATGGAGAGATACAGTCATACAGACAACTTCAGAGACATTATACACCCACCCAAGAAGGAAAATTTCAGTTAGACCTAAATTCTAGTTTACTCTCAATTGTATTTCCAATATTCATCTGGCAAAACTAGCAGGCGCCAACAAACAAGATAACCGTCGCTCACTCAAATTACCATCTCGTGTCATTTTGATGTTTCTTCCCATCAAACAAGACAACAAAAAATTGTAAGCTCCACTAACAAAAGTAAAATTAGGCCGTGAGGCAGGACACAGAAATAAACTGGAAGCGATACTTCATACTACCCCTTTACTATAAAACTAAGTAATTTACCAAAATTATGCAATTTACAATCTGTAGCGCATCCCGGAAAGGAGAAACGGAAGCACTAGAGGCGCAAATAGAAAGCAGCCAATGTACAGGACGGCGAATTACCTCGCGAACGACCTTGTCCTGCATCTTGGGGCGGGCCGTCTTCTCCTTCATATCGTCGTACACCTCGTCGTAGGCGAATACAGAGGGGTCCTCCTCCATCGCCTTCTTCTTCTGCTCCTCAACCTGCGCGCGCCCAATAAGAAATCAATCATCTGATGGCTCGGCAAACAACGAAGGAGAATGCCCGTAGAGGGGAGGGGAGGGGACGGGATTCGTGCTGGTTACCTTCTGGAGGGCGCGCTTCTTGGAGGACTGGCGGAGGATGTCTGCCTCCACGTCGTCGTCGCCGTCGTCGGCGAAGGCCGCCAGGGGGCACGCCGGCGGCGGCCGCGACGACGAGGACGCCGCCGGCTTCGTTCGGAGCTGCAGCCCGTACCTCTGCATCCCGACGTCGGTGGCGAACCGCGGATTCGATGCGGATCAAACCCTAGGCTTACCCCTTGGCACTTGGCAGGCAGGAGAGCAACTGCGCGAGAGAGGCAAGGGAGGAGTAGGTTGTAGGTCAAGGAGGAGGAAGAGGAGAATAAGCGAGCTTGGAGACCGACCATGGTTGGCTCAAGGCGGTGAGAATTAGGCCTGTAAACTGACTCAGCATGTGCGAGACTGGTCTTTCAAGTTTGATCTTCACAAAAATTTGAGATGAGTTTGAGTTAGGCTTTGAAGGTGGATTCAGATTTGAATTTTGCTCGAGTAAGCTCGATAATAATAAACAAATTACTATTGTCGACGATTGGGGAGCAGGCCCCCGCCGAGCTTACTTGTTGGTGGAGGGACCAACTGTGACCCCTTCTCACGTGAGGGATTACTCAAAGGGATGACTCACTGGACTTCAACGAGCGTGGACACAGCAGTTTACCCTGGTTCGGGCCTCTCAAGAAATAGATAATAGCCCTACTCCAGCTAGTGTATATTCTTGCAATGTATCTGAGCGTATGTCTCTTGTCTTCTGACCGTGCATCTGTGTTGTCTGTGTGTCCCTCATGATGGGGACGCTTTTTATAGCACAAAGGATCGAACTCCATGACCCGCTACCCGCACGTTTGGACCTCGTCCAAACGTGGCAACCGGTGGATCCTATCTTTCCGCCACGCTCCACGGAAACGAAGCGGGCTAACGGAAGTTACGGCTCGGGTGGTTATTCTCACCGACCGAGACCACGTAAGGTCGTAGATGGCCGACACCGAGCTCGGACATCTTACCGAGCCCGAGCTCGAATCGACCGAATACGTGGCATTCTAGGTCCCACTGAGCCCGAACTCGAATCGGCGGAATGCGTAGCCTTCCAGGTTACGAGTAGACCGCCAGGGTAACGACCTCCTGGTGGCTCGGGCGGGGCGAGCTTGGTCGTTGGTGGCATCCGAGGTAATTTATGGAAATTACCCGACCCCGACGCCTAGCCCCGAGGTTCAAGTGGGAAAAGGTCTAAGGAAGGCCTTCCCTTGGGCCTACTAGTTCTACGAGCATGTCGGTTCTGCGCGGCGGACAATCGCCGCGACCAACGAGCTATTAACCTTCTCCGAACGAGCTTGTTGGTTACGCGCGGCGGACAAGCTGCCGCGACCAACGAGCTATTAACCTTCTCCGAACGAGCTTGTTGGTTACTGCGCGGCGGACAAGCTGCCGCGACCAACGAGCTATTAACCTTCTCCGAACGAGCTTGTTCCTCACTCGTCGCGCCGAGCGAGCAGTGGGCCCTCTCAGCGGTTCCTTCTCCGGAAGCTCGAATTGTCCTTCTGGGAACCGTCTTTTACGGGGCGGTTTCGATTTACGCGCCACGTGTCGTTTCGGATGGCGAACGCCTCAATCGCCCTCTGTGCCTCTAGGGCTTCCTCGACCATAACGGCGGGAAGTCCTTTTGCTTTCCCATTTCTGGAGGAGTTTTTAAACACTCAAGAGAAAGCCCTTAGACTTACTTGGCCGCTTTTGCGATCGGCTGCGTCTCATACCCCTCCGCTTGGCGCTCATCCTTCTCCTTGATCATCTTTTCCACCCTCATGGCGAGGTTCGGCGCCAAAGAAGCTCGACAGCGCAGTGGAGATCCTCCAAAGAGCGAGGTACGTCGACGCCGGCACATGGAGAGTCCCTGGCGCCGAGGAGAGCCTACACGGGAGGAGGGAGATTGTCTCCACCGAGCTCTACGCCATGAACGGGCTCCGGACGCCCAAAAGTGAGTTCGTCGAGGCCGTACTCGCCTCCTACGAGTGCGAGATCGTTCACCTCCACCCCAACTCCATTCTCATCATGGCCATCTTCACCCATCTCTGCGAAGGGTTCGTGGGCGTCGAGCCCACTCCCAGTCTCTTCTTCCACTTCTACACCCTTTCTCGCACCAAGACGCGCAGCCATGGCCGCCTCTATTTCGCTGCGACCTACCCGACCATCACAGTACCCGAGCTTCACGCTCAAGGACTCGGTGTCGGGTTGGGCCGACTCTTGGTTCTATTTGAGGAAAGCAGAGGGCGGCACGCTTTCCTACTCCGGCGTCAGAGGTCGCGCCGTCGAGACGCCCCGTCCGCTCGTGGAGCCCGAGGAGGAGAAGATCCTCATGACGATCAACGAGCTCACGTGCCTGGGGCTGACCGGCCGGGACGTTACCCGGGACTACGTCAGGAACCGGATATCACCCCTTAGGAGGAGGGAGCATCCCTTCTTCAAGGTCGAGGGGTGGCAGGACATCACCCGGGAGTCACGCTCAGGTACGTCATCGCCCCCGACCTTCTTTTCCGAGCAGAGGATGCCCCTTCTCACGACCTCTCCTTCGGCTGGTATGCAGCTCCGCCAGAGGTCTGGGTGGATGCGAGGGTGTCCGAGATGTTCGGCACCCTAAAGGCAAGGAAATCATTGAGGGCCGCGGATCGAACAACGCCCTTAGGACCGAGGCGGTAAGTCTTTAATTCAGACTTCTTATTTTGTCAGGACAGTTTTTCGGGGTCTTCCGACCTCATTCGAGTTCTCTTTCTTTTCCTTTGGCAGAGAAGGTTGCCCTCGAGGTCGCAGTGGCCCAACCCAGGATCGCGATTGGCGGGACAGGGTCGAAAGACCAAAGGACGGGCGGTCGCAAGCGCCGCGCCGATCTCCGTCGCCACGCCCTCCCGCCTAAGCGTCTGTGCAGCGTCCCGGCCGACGACCGCCACCCCGCCAAAGACTTGAGTATGCCGATCGGGCAGGAGGTGAGCGAACTTAGATTGTGGATGGATGAGTACACCCGAGACAATCCCGAGCCGATGGCTCGTTTGCGCCAAATTCTGTCGCTGGGCGAAGAAGGAGGCCGCAGCCGTGTGGCCGTCCAGCGGAAGGTCGAATCGAGGGCGGATCGCGGCCCTTCGTGAGCTTCAGCTGGTGAGCTCGATCTCGGCCCCGAGGACCGCGAGGAGGAGAAGGACGAGCCGACCCGCCCCTTGGTCCCGAGGTCCCGCAGTCGCTCGCTACGCCTCAACCGCGCCTAACGCCGACCATCTCCGAGGTCGGCTTGGGAGGCCGACCCTTCGGCCGCCAGGGCCGACAAGGCGCGCGAGGACATGGCCGCCCTCTGGACCGCGCCGGGCTCGGCTAAGCGGACGCCGGCGAGGTCGATCTTCTACTCCTCTTGTTTGTCTCTTTCCCCTCGGCACCACACTAACCCCACATCGTCTATAGTGGGTGTGGCGTGCAGTGCGGAGTTATGGGATTTGAAGCGATGGTCGACGATATTCTTGACCTCGTGCTAGAGAGGAGCTCGCCAGTCGCCGAGGCCGTCATGGGCGACGAGGCCGATGTGGGAGCTGGGCCGCGGAGGCCAGTCTCCACGGGCCGTTGGTGGCGACGACGTCGAGGCGGGAGCCGCCGCGAGCCGGGACCGGAGGTCGTGTCTCCGAAGAGGAGGCACGGAGGAAGATCGCGCCGCCGATGCCCGAGCCGCGATGGAGGGCATCCCCACATCATAGTCGTGGAGTCGATGGTGATGAGCAAAGCGGCCGAAACTTCCGCGAGGATTCTTCGGCGCGGCGACATCATCACCGCGACTCTCCAGAGATCGCCGAGGTCTCCCGGGCTCACGACGCCACGCTGGGTCCCCACGGCCGGCCGTCGAGGACCCCAATCTGGCGGGAACTCGTCCGACGAGGAAGAGCCGGCTACCCGCCGGTTGGGGAGAGACGAGCCCGCCATCGTAGGTGAGCCGGGCAGCTTCCAGCGAAGGGGATCTGCCGGGCACCGAGGCTGCTCGATCGAGACCGACCTCCCGGCCGCCGACCGGTGCCCCGATTGACCCAGCGTTCGGGGGCCGCTGCTGCGACCCAAGGCGGTGCCGACCGGTGTCTGGTTGCTCCCGTGGCCGTAGACGCCAAAGGGGTGGAGCCCCCGGGCGCAACTTCTGTCCGGGAGGAAGAAGAGCAGGAGGTGATCCTCGCTCTTGAGGCCGTCCCTCTCCAGGAGGCGGAGGTCGCCCCAGAGGCAAAGCTCCTTCGCCCTCAGGGGACGGGGGAGCTCGGGCTCAAGCCTCCGCGCCCGATCAAGGAGAAGGGATCGAGGCGGGAGATCCCTTGCCCGTCCAGGGGGAACAGGACGAGACGGAGGACCCCGCCGAGATGTTCCAAACAGGGCCGGAGGCTCGGCTTTGTTGGGTAAGTACTCGACTCATGTGTTTTTATCAAAAACTTCGATCACGACACTGAAATACCTTGTCGCGCAGCAGTGCCGGAGTCCACCATGAAGGACTTCCATGCCGCCACCGTGCCGCCAGAAGTTGTCGCGAAGCACCAAGCCGAGCAGGACGCCAAGATCGCAGAGCTCGAGCGCCGGGTTGCCGAGCTGACATCTTCTGAGGCCGAGATCCGGCGGAAGGTGGAGGAGTCCGTGCCACGAGCTCCAGGAGCGTCTCGGCCGGAGCGGCGAGAAAGGTCGGGCCTTGAAGCCACGCAGTGGCGACCTTGCGCGACGCCGCCCAAGCGCCGAAAGGACAATCGACCCGAACGGGAGGAGTCCAGCGACCGACAAGCGGCAAGCGAAGGTCGGAAGCTTCGCCGGCGGGTGCTCGACCTTGAGTCCGAGCTTGACTCGGTGCAGACGAGCTCGTCGCTCTGCAGGGGCGAAGCGTGCGGGCTCCTGTAATTTTCTTTTCCTGTCTTTACCTGTAAAAACTTAAGGGGAAAACCGCTTGATTGAACATAGAAAGAGCGTTTATCTATCTCTAAACGTTTTTGTTGTTTTGTCTGAGATGATAACGATTTGTTTGGTGTCGTGGTTCCTTGTTCGGCTTACTTCGGCCTTACGCGACTTAGCAGTCAATCGTACTAGGGAGTAGCTACCTCGCGTGAGAGCTGCACGAGGTCGTGGCCACTTGGTACCCTATAGCCGCCGCCAACGGAGGTCGTGGGCGTGATCGCGAGCACGACCTCGTTGGCGGAGTAGAGTTAGCGAGGACCGTGTGGCTCTTAAGTACGGTGCGTCGATGCCGCCACCGGCCGACTTGAGCTTCGGAACCGCTCGGAAGGGTGTCTGTGCGAATCTTTGCTTGCGGCGGAGGTCTACCGCGAAAAGATGGTCGTCTTACGAGGAAGGAAGCCCTTGAGGTCGAGCTCTTGTCGTGCGGTGTTTTGCCCCGACGACCGACACGCCTCGACACTTTATGCAGGGTCGAGCTTAATCGTAGAATTTTTGCGGAGGTAAAGGAGAAAGAGAGAGAGAAAGAACGAGAAGACGAGGTGACAAAATTTATTAAAAGGTAGGCGAGTGTGGTTAGACATGGAACTTACGCGGTTGGTCGATGTTCCAAGTCTTTGGCAAGTTCTCGACCATCTTCCATCGCGAGACGGACAGCCCCCGGGCGTGCTGTAGAGACGACTGTGTAAGGACCTTCCCATTTCGGCGTTAGCTTGTTGGCTTTTGACAGGTCTTGGACCCGTCGCAGAACGAGATCGCCGATGTGCAAGGTCCTTGGTCGTAACGATTTAGCGGCGTGCCTGCGGAGAGCTTGCAGGTAGACCGCGGATCGCAGCAGGACCCGTTCACGAGTTGCCTCCGCGAGGTCGAGGTCGAGAAGGCGCTCGCTTCGCTGCGTCGATGCTATCGGCTAGGTTCACCCTTGGGGATCCTAGGACAACCGGCGGTAGGACGGCTTCCGCGCCATATACGAGTGAAAGGGGTCTCACCGTAGCTCGGCTCGTCGTGGTGCGGACCGACCAGGAAGGGCGGGAGGTAGCTCATCCACCCAGGCACGACCATGCCGTCGAGGCTCTTAAAGACTCTCTTCTTGATTCCTTGGACGATCTGCCCGTTCGCGTGCTCGGCCGCCCCATTGCTCTGTGGGTGGGCCACGGATGCGAAGCATATCTTGGTCCCGACCTCCTCGCAATAAGCATGAAACACCTCGCTTGTGAACTGAGTGCCGTTGTCGGTAATGAGGCGACTCGGAACGCCAAAGCGGGTTACTACATTATTGCGGAAGAACCTTTTAGCCGCTTTGTTGAGATGGTTGATATAGGCTCGGCCTCGATCCATTTAGTGAAGGTGTCGATTGCGACGAATGTATTTACAACCCTCCTTCCCTAGGAAATGGACCGAGTATGTCGATGCCCCAAACCGAGAACGGCCAGGTTAGCGGCATGGTCTGCGATGCGTATGTCGGTGGTGGACCTTCCGAGCATGGAAGCGGCAAGATCGGCAGGAGGTTACCATGGAAGCGGCGTCGGCGAGCCGTCGGCCAAGAGTAACCTAACCGGAAGGCTTTGCTCACCAAGGTCTGAAGGGCGAGTGAGCTCCACACATTCCGTCGTGGATATCCACGAGGAGATATTTGCCTTCCTCTTGGGTGATGCATTTGGAGAGGACTCCAAGTGCACCTTTGTGATATAAGAGTCCTTCGACCAATTTGTAGGTGAGGAGCGTCTTATGAGCCGGGATTTCTCGGCTTCCTCCTCGGGCAAAGGTCCCGTGAGCGAGATCTTTGGATGAATGGCGTCATCCAACTCGCGTCTGCTCGAGGAAGGAGACGGTACCACCCGTCTCGGTTGCCTCCTCCTTGGCGGGTATGGAGGGCTTGTAAAGGTGCTCGACGAGCACCCGCCGAAGGCGGGAAGGTGGCGGAACCGACCTTCGATAGATGGTCGGCCAGGGCATTGTCCTTCACGGGAATGTACAAGACCTCGAAGTTTACGAAGTACTTCTCCATCTTCCTTACTTCAGCCAGGTAAAGCGCCATTGAGTCATCGAACACCGATACTCCTTGTTAACCTGGTTGGCGACCACCGCGAGTCGCCCTTCGCGATTAGTCGTTGGACTCAGCGCTTTGCATGCGGCCGGCTAGCAGACCTTCGTATTCTGCCGCATTGTTTGTTGCGCCGAAATGTAGTTGGAGGGCGTCTTGGATCCGCTCCCCCGAGGGATTCGAGGACCACTCCGACCAGAGCAATCGTAAGCTCGGGATCCGTCGAAAGTGCATGACCAGCGACCGTGCTCGGATTGGTTGGGTTCGGGCTCGGCGGGCAGGGTTTGTCCATTCGGCCAGGAAGTCCGCTAGAACACGAGACTTGATCGCGGTTACGCCGAGAATTCGATCTCGACCGGGCGAGCTCCATGGCCCATTTCACGATTCGTCCGCTATGCGTCTCGATTCGAGAATTTCTCTAAGCGGGAAGTTGGTCGGGACTTGGATTTTGTGGGCCTGGAAGTAGTGTCTTAACTTCTTCGAGGCCACGAGGAGCATAAAGGAGCTTACGGACCTCGGGTAACGCTCCTTTGGTCCGTGCAAGACTTACGACATAGTAGATCGGGCGCCGCACCCGTCCCGTTCTACCATTATGGCCAGCGCTTACCGCTGGGTGTGGCGGCGGTAGAGTAAGAGAACCTCTCCGATCTCGGCGTGGTCAAGACCGGGGCCTTGACAAATATAGCTTTAATTCTTTGAAGGAGCGATGCGCTTCCTCTGTCCAAGCGAAACCGTCGTGCTTAGGAGCGCCTTGAAGAAAGGCAGGCCGCGTTCCCCGAGCCGCGAGATGAAGCGACTTAGGGCCGCCATCCTTCCGGTCAGGGATTGCACCTCCCGCGTACAAGCGGGTGGCCGCATGTTCTCGATGGCCTCTATCTTCTCAGGGTTGGCTCCGATTCCTTGCGGACCGATCATGTAGCCGAGTACTTTGCCAGCCTTGACCCCGAACACACATTTTTCAGGGTTCAACTTTATTCGATGTTTATTGAGGTTATGGAAAGTCTCCTCTAGATCGGATACATGGTCCGAGGCCATCTTGCTCTTGGCGACTATGTCGTCTACATACACTTCCAGGTTCCGACCTATTTGGTCCGAGAAGGTTTTCTGCATGAGGCGCTGGAAGGTCGCTCCAGCGTTCCTTAGACCGAAGGACATGGTCGTGTAGCGAGCGTGCCAAGCGGCGTGATGAAGGAAGTTTTCTCCTCGTCGTCAGGCGATATGCCGATCTGGTGATAGCCTGAGTAGGCGCCCGAAAGCTCATCGCCTCAGGCCGGCGATTGCGTCGACCAACCGGTCTATCCGAGGTAGCGGAAATTGTCCTTCGCACGCAGCGGCATTCAGCCCGTGTGATCGACACACATCGCGCCACTTGCCCCCTTTTTCATCACGATAACGGGTTGGCCAACCAATCGGAATGGTCGACCTCCGTATGAAACCGGCTTTGAGGAGCTTGTCGGTTCCTCTCGATGATGGCTTGCTTCTCGGGAGAAGCGCTGGCTCTGCCGCAGGCTTTTGTCGAGCCGAATCGCTAGCTTTGTGCTCGGCGACCTCCTTGGGGACTCGGGGCATGTCGGACGGTTCCCGTGCGAACGTGTCCGCACTTCTCGGAGGAAGGTCACGAGCTCGAGTTCCTATTTAGGGTCCAGGAAGCCCCACGTGTACGACCTTGCTTGGCTCGGCGTCGCACAATGGATGGCCTTAGTTTCTCCTCCGGCTGGAGGGTAGCCTGGGCCGGAAACTCCTCGGCTCTTGGTCGGTCCGCCGGGCAGCTGCCCGACCATGTCTAGAGCCTTCGTCGCAGCTTAGGGCCGCCGGGCTTCCTTTGACCGTGATCACGCCGCCGGGGCCGGGGACCTTCAAGCATTGGTACCCGTGATGAGTGGCAGCCATGAATTTGGCGAGTGCTGGCCGGCCCAGGATGGCGTTGTAAGCCGACTCGAAGTCGACTACGCCGAGCGTGATCAGTTCCGTTCGGAAGTTGCTCGGATTGCCGAACGTTATCGGGCAGACGATCTGGCCGAGCGGCCTGACCGACGTTCCGGGCACTATTCCGTAGAACGGGACCACCAAGCTTTTGATCTTGGAGCGAGGGATTTGCATCTCGTCCAAGACCTTGGCGGATATCAGGTCTAGGGAGCTCCCGCAATCCACAAGGACCCGACCTACCGCGGTGTTGCAGATCGTTGGGTTAACGACCACCGGAAGCCTTTGGGGTTTTGTCAACCCGAGCGCCGTCCTTGGAGAAGTTGATCGGCAGCTCGGACCACTTGAGGCCGACAGAGGCTTCCCTGAGTGACACGAAGCACCTCGCGGCGGCCTCCTTTAGCTCCCGACGTGACCCATAGGCGGCGGAGCCCCGAATATCACGGCGATGTGATTTCGGCTCTGGTACTCCATGTCCGTGTCTTCCTCCTCGGCGGGCTTCTTGCCCTTGACGTCTCCTTCTGCTCGGGAGCGTAGGCATGGGACCCTTGCCGCTGTAGAATTGCTCGGCGGGAGGCCCATGTCCTGCAATTCCGCGAGTCGTGCCCGTGTGCCTGGTGGAAGCGGGCAAAAATAAGCGCTAGCCCGTCCGCGTTGGTCGCCGCGGTCTTGGTAAATCCGGTTTTGCTCGCGGCTCCGTTGGCCGGTCGGCCTTTCCCTTCGCGGCCCCTCCTTTATACGATTGCGAGGTTGGCCGTTGTCGATTCGATGGCCGCCACCATGTGGGAGGCGGAGGGTTTTTTCTTTATTTTGATTTTTTCTCGATCGAGCTCACGCTCTTCGCTTGACAGCCTTCGAGCCCGGCCGAGGGGGCAGCTTTCCTCGTCCGCCAGACTTCTTCCATTGGGCGGCCTCGTCCTCGTTGGCATAACGGTCGACCATACGGAGCGGCTCGTTGGCTGTGATGTCCGGTGAATTTCGAGGTCTGAGTGAAGCGTCGTCTCGGACCCGAACTTGAAAGCCCTGACGACCGCCTCATCCGAGATGCTTGGGATGGAATTGCGCACTTGCATGAAGCGCTGGGCCAGCTGGCGCGAGTCTCGCCCTCCGTGCATCAGGCGCTCAAGGTCGCGCTCCTTCCCCGAGGCGGGCGTAGCGACTCAGAAATTAGCTCGGAGAAGTCTTTGCTCGGTGGGCCCAGGGGCCGGATCGAGTTTTCCTTACGGTTGAATAGCCACGTCCGAGCCGGCCCTGGCCCAGATCAGGCGTAAAGTTAGCCATGACCCTTTCATCACCCCGGCTAGAATGGCCGTGGTGTAGATCGAGAGAAACTCGTCGGGGTTACGAGTCCCGTCGAATCTCTCGATGTGACCCGGCTTGAACCTTGTCGGCCAGTCACACGTCGAAGCGACGTTCGCGAACGCATCTGCACTCCAAAAGCGGATCTGTCGGGCCACCATGAGCGCCGGTCGGGCGATCCCCACCACCGAGCCCGAGGTTAGTGGGCCCAGGCGAGAGAATATCTCCTACGCTGTAGGATGGAGAGTGGCGAAGAGGAATGTTCGGCCCGGTTACGCCGTGGCTCGCATTCCGGCCGGTCCCGAGGCGGCCGAATTGCTCCGGTGCCCTCCCGAGCCCGTCGCTGGCCGGTCACTCTGAGTGCGGCTGCGTGAGTCGCTTGGGTGGAGGCGCTCGGACGCCCGGCGGCGGCGTTCGAATTGCTCTGGGCGTCCCTTTCTCGGGAGGCTTCGCCGCTTTATGTCTGCGGCGATTTCCTCGAGGTCGTCACGGCCGCGCCCATGGCTTCTAGGTCGACCTGCCAGAAACTCTCGAGGTTGCGTACCACCGTGGCCAGGGCTTGAAGGCGTTCCTCGCTCGGGAACGCGGGGTGACGAGCTCGTTCGTCGCCGCGAACTCCGAGTCCCGTGACGCGTGGAAATTCTCACGGACTTGGCCCGGTCTTATCGGTCAGGCCACCTCGGACTTGCCGGCGTAAGCCGGCGTCCGATTCGAGAGATGCTGCAGGTGCTCCTTGGCCGCCTCGTAGTGGTCAAGACGCGCTTGGTAGGGGATTTGCTCGACATTTCGATCCTCCTCCGCAACGAAGGCGTTACGGGATTGGGCCGGATCGCGAGGGGACATCACGGTGTCTCCCGTTAAGCGGTCCCTGGTCGAGCTCGAAAGGTGCAGGATGTCGGACCATCGTAGAGCCCGTCATACTCGTCGTCGAGAGGGCGTCGAGCCGAGCGAAAGAACTACTCCGGTGTGGCGGTTTCATGAGAAGCTCCGAACCGTCGTGATTCCCAAGGCCGCGGCGTTAAGCGGCCCCATTGTCGAAGAATCGCTTGTCTTCTTCCTCAATTCGGCGGCCGAGGCCTGGCGATCTTGGGAATTTGTCATCCTCCGGATTCCTCCACGAAGGGAAAGTCGGTCCCCACGGACGGCGCCGGTTGTCGACGATTGGGGAGCAGGCCCCCGCCGAGCTTACTTGTTGGTGGAGGGACCAACTGTGACCCCTTCTCACGTGAGGGATTACTCAAAGGGATGACTCACTGGACTTCAACGAGCGTGGACACAGCAGTTTACCCTGGTTCGGGCCTCTCAAGAAATAGATAATAGCCCTACTCCAGCTAGTGTATATTCTTGCAATGTATCTGAGCGTATGTCTCTTGTCTTACAGCCCGTCTGTCTGTGTTGTCTGTGTGTCCCTCATGATGGGGACGCTTTTTATAGCTTACAAAGGATCGAACTCCATGACCCCACTACCCGCACGTTATGACCTCGTCCAAACGCGGGCAAGTGGATCCTATCTTTCCGCCACGCTCCCACGGGAAACGTAACGGGCTAACGGAAGTTACGCTCGGGTGGTTATTCTCACCGACCCCGAGACCACGTAAGGTCGGCCGATGGCCGGCACCGAGCTCGGACATCTTACCCGAGCCCGAGCTCGGAATCGACTGGAATACGTGGCATTCTAGGTCCCACCCGAGCCCGAACTTCGAATCGCCGAATCGCGAGCCTTCCAGGTTCTGAGTAGACCGCCCAGGGTAACGACCTCCTGGTGGCTCGGGCGGGAGCGAGCTTGGTCGTTGGTGGCATCCGAGGTAATTTATGGAAATTACCCGACCCCCCGACAACTATGTACTCTTTTCAATAATAAAAAATGATCAAGTTTAAGCTCGGTTCGAGTAAACTCGTTAACAAGTGATTCGTAAATTTATCGGGCTCACAAGCTATTCAATATCGGCTCGTTTGGAGCTTGAACCATGGGTCAAAATCTCGGCGAAATTTTGGATTTCGGGCCCCCAGAGTTTCATAATCCCGGTGACATTAAAAAACCCTAAAAAAATTCAAAATTCTACAGTAGCCTATAATTTCGCCGAGATCTTGGTAAATTTAACCGAAATCTCGGTAAAATTGACCAAGATTTGAATAAAAGTTGACCGGATTTGACTATATTTGACCGGATTGGATTCTTCACGTCATTTCCCATGTGGGACAGTCGGTAAATCATAATTCCCGCGAAATTGAAAAAAACCCTAAAAAATTCGAAGTGTGATAGTACCTAAAATTTCGTCGAGATCTCGGCATTCTGGACCAAAATTTAGTCTATATGCACCGAAATTTCGGAAATTTCGTTTCAAAAATTATCGGATTCAAATTTTGTCTTTTGATTTTCGTTCGGATTTCGTTCGAAATACCGAGATTTCACCGAAATTTCGTCTTTCGAAGGGTGCCGAGATGAAACCTAGAAACAAAAATTCAAACCCTAGCTTGAATTGAGCTCAAATCGATCCTAGAGCTAGCTAAGCTCAAGCAACTCGTGAGCCTCTATATTTTTTACAGCTCTAGTGGGGATCAATGGTGAGAGAAGGGGGCTTAAACTTGGGAGGCACTGAGGTGGGCATAAACGGCCAGGGTTCAAAAAATCGACGAAAATCGCTCGATTTTCGCGATTTTCGGCCATATCGCCGCGGCCCGATATCAAAAACCGGTCGGTAAATCGATCTAATTCAAAAAAATTCGAAAAAATTTACGTGTCAAAAACCGGTCGAAAATCGGTGGAAATCGGTCGATTTTCGCCAAAAATCGTCGAAAATCGCTACAAAAATCGATCGCACAAAAAAGTTCAACAAGGTCGTCGATTTTCCACACGAAATCGTCGATTTTCCACGAAAATCGACGATTTTTGAAATTTTTTTGAAAAAATTTGGTTTTTGAATTCATCCAATTTTTAACGATTTTCGGCCGATTTTCGACTCGATTTTTGCGATTATCGAAAATCACTGTTCATGCGAAAATCGCACGAACCGATTTGGTGAACCCTGTAAACGGCGGCCTTGGCCGGTGAGGGAGGAGTGGCTTGGAGGAGGGAGAAGGTGAGGGGCAAAATAGTCTATGATGACATATAATCAAGTATTTGATCTAAAGGAGGCAAATAATCAATTATATCGAAAGCAATGGTAAAATCGTAGAACACCAATGTATAGAGTTGCAAATAAGCAATTCCTTCTCGCCTTCTTCACTGACTTCATATAGGAAAGAGGGAAAGTCTAGCAAATAGATCCCATAGAGTTAACACCTAACTCCATGGATAGATTTCTCTATATCTGGAACATTGATTCTTCCCTATGGTATAGATTAAGCCACATCAACTTATTCAACTTAATTACTAAACCTCATGCATTTGGATGGACTAAACCCCATGCATTTTGATGGAAATTAACTTTCCATTTATATTCTTCCCTCCAAAATGACTAGAGTAGAACAGCGATTTGATCCTTGTCAGATTTTACACGTCTTTTCCTTTCGCTAAAATACTAGAGGATAAAAAGCATCAAAAAGTAAGTCCAATGTTTGGTTGTTAGTTTGGTAGGTTGAGGGGCTGTTGCTTGACGCGCTCTGGGCGTGGTTGAGAGTTGGAGAGGAATACAAAGGTGAGGTGAAGTAAATGGGATGTCCAGGAGAGCAAGGATGAATTGATTATCTTTTTCAAACTATGCTAAATTCCACATATTTAGAGTAATCTAGAAACTACTTTTAACCTTAATACTAGTGAAGTTTTACAACAAAAGTTCTAATTATACACAAGTCTAGTAATCTAGGAATTGAAAGAATAAGAATTTAAATGCAAAAACATAAAAGGGACAAGAGACATCTGATTTCTCTTTAGAGCGCACTTGCAATATTCTAGCTCCTATTTGAACCTGCACAAGAGTCCAAGCAACCAACTCATGGTAGTTATTCTCTACTCCGGATAGGTGGACTCCAAACCTTCATAACCTTTCCGGTGCCCCATGCAGGCCTCTTGTTGGAAAGTCACCAAAAGTACGCCTCTAAGTCATCTAGGAATCACTGAATCTAAGAGTAATAAGCTTAAGGATGTCACTTGAGCTCAGCAAGGTCAAACAACTAAGAATGATGCACATTAAGGTCTAATCTACTCTCTCACACTCAAGATTTGAACTTGAAGCACTTGAATGCCCTTAAACTCCTTAATATGCAAGCCACTATATTGGAGTTTCAAATGTGCTAACTTCAATGCCCATAATCAACTTATATATAGCCTCTCCATTAAAAAAACTGTTAGGCCGACTCGGATCATACGCCTCGACCCGGATAACCCACCTGAGCCTAATCATGTGCCTTGGTCATCATATCATCTGCCTCAATGAAATCACTCCTTGGAACCCCTCTGGAACAATGATGTGGGTCAATGGTACACCTTGACCCGGATAATCCGCCTCAATACTTTGATCAAATTGAACCCTTCTAGACCAATAGTATGCCTCGGATCATATCATCCACCTCTCAATTTGTCTAAAGACATCTTCTCTAGATAGATGATACGCTTTAATGGTACGCCTTAAGCTAGTTGATACACTTCAATGTAAAATATTCTGGGCACTAAAAACACCCGCTATGGACTGATGTTACACCTCAAAGGTACGTGTTAACTCAAATTATCCACCTCTATACAATTTTCTACAAACACAGAAAATACCCTGTCTAGAAAGAGGATATGTCTAACCTGAGTAATTCACCGTTGTTGATTTTTCTGACTTAGTTAGATTTTGATTCACAATTTGAGATCCTCTAAACGACAACTCAATTCTTGGTACTCTTTGACTCAAGTGATCTAGAAAAATCTCGTGTGTACCAAAAAAAATTTATTCAACCTAACTAAACTCAAGCTACTAGTTTTGAACCCCCTTAATAGTACTATCAAAGCAAAACAAAAACAAAAATATATCAACTAAAGTGATTCATACTCAATTACTTGTATCATTTTTAGTCACAAGATCCTTTATCTTCATAAAAAAAACATTTTTTTACCATCATCTGTAGTTATGGGCATGCATAAAAGTAAGAAAATCCTATTTTCATCATGAGTGCCTAACTTATCATAACCACACTTAAAACAAAGTAAGTCTTAATGATTTGCGGGTAATATTGATCACCAAAACTGAATGACTAAAAAGGTGACTAGAGGGGTGAATATGACTCAAATAAAATTCAGCCGAATCAATTTTTTTCCCCAAAGAACCAAGCCAAAACCTCAGACAATCAAATGGAAGCAAAAGAATCAATTTCAAATAATTTCAGCTTGGGGGCGGCACTATGTAAGTTCAAGTTCCATTGGTTTAGTCGGTTGGTTTTATATTAATGTTTAATCTTTATTTAATGATAAAATCTATTTACTTTGATACTAACATATCTATTGAGCTTAATTCTTTTTAGTCTCAAATTTGGATGAAAAATGGAAAACCAAAGGCATGCATCATATTCACTCTATTGTTCTTATTGCATACTTAGGAGTCAAGTTAAAAGATGAGCTCTTCCATTATTTAAGCCTCAAAGAAATGCATCATGTTTCCCTTTCATATATTACATGGATGCACACATCTAGGGGAAGTTCGTGTTTTGACTTGTAGTTTCAATAGTATTGATCCATATCTTCTTGCCAAATATATAAATGAACAAGACTTTGAAACAAACCCTTGAGTATATAATTTAACTTGCATAGTTTTAGTATACTCATGTCAATATAGGATAAACTCAAATGCTATCTAATATTAACTATGTGCATATTGATTCTAAGTTCAATTATTTATATACACATATCAAATGGAGTTTATTCTACAGTTGATGATCTAAAGTATTGATCTCTTTTCATATATTCCACATATTTTGGATCACTACTTACCATCAAAATAAGTATATGAAAACTTGTGTAGTTATATATAATCATATCAATTTAAATGACTTAAATTGAGTTCAGTTGTTTTTCAATCAATCAAAAAACGCTTCATTGTGTGTTGATGGTGTTTCTTTATTGATTAAAGACAAATGAAAAGTTATTGAGTATAATGAAGCATTATTTACATCGATGTACTCACGACCAAGGATTCAAATTTCGTTTTTGGATCCTATCTCGGAGGTGCCGAAATCTGAAATCTCGGTGAGATCTTAGAATTTCAAATAAAATCCGGATGAAATTCAAAAACCAAAATTGAAATGCGTTTTTTTTTTCAACCAGGAAATATGAGATTTTGGCCAAAATCACCGAGATGTCGGTCCATTTGCACCAATCAAAAAATGATAAAAAAAAAGTCAAAATTTTTTTAAATTTTTTGTGGATTTTCTTGACCCTAAATCCAATCAAATCTAGCCCACAAAAATGAAAATATGATCAAAATCGTCAAGATTTCGGCCAAAATCACCGAGATCTCCCCGAAATTTGGACTATTATTGTAGCAATTTAATTTTTTTAAAATTTTTTTACCCAGCCGAGATTTAGGATCTCAGGGGGTCCAAAATCTTAGCCGAGATTTCTGAGATCTCGCCGGGATTTGGATCTTTGCTCACGACGCAATTAATCATTTAGATTGACTTGGGTTGTGCTCAATCGATCTTGGGGTATCCATTATGTGTTAATGGAGTGCAATTGATGATTGAGACAATCGTATTTGTTGGACTAACTATTTTCAATGAGTTGTGGATATAAAATTAGTCCAATTGATGATGAAGACTTGGATAGTATCATGTGTTGATTAGCCATCAAGTAAAGGCATGGGACAAGGATACCACATGTGTTGATGGACATCAAGAGGAGATCCCTAAGCAAAGAAAAGAAAAGCTAGAGAAGGTTCATCGTGTGTTGATAAACAACAAGAAAGGACGCCGACTTGAAGAGAACTGGATTGCAAATCATAAAAGCTTCAAGTGGTTGAGCAACGGCAAAGGTAACACTAGATAGGATAAGGATGTTTTCTAGTCTTTTATCGGTCTCGATGTTTGGTTAGGAGACCGGGTTGCTAGTTAAGTTGTCGTACTATTAAGAGGAGTTGAGTCATTTAGCTTGAGCTTCATCATGTGTTGATGAACTCAATCCGGTTCACTCTAGCTCATTCTCTTTGTTGATTTTTTAGCACGACGCTTATATTTGCATGTGTTGTAAATAGTGAAAGCTCATGCGTGGTTTTTAATTTGCTTCTTAATCAAATTGGTGTTTGCGTGGAGCTATAGAGTTGCATGTGTTATGAAAAGGAGGTAGCTCATGCAATTTGGTTTAAGTGGATGTTGCATGGAGCTAAGATTTGCATGTGTTACAAATAGAGAGCTGATGCATTTGATTTGTTTGGATTTTGCTTGGAGCTAAGTTTTGCATGTGTTGCCAAGAGATGATGCTCAATCAAACTTGGTTTAGTTGATTCTTGCATAGAGCTAAGCTAAGTATTTGCATGTGTTGCAAATAAAGAGAGAGCTCATGCATTTGATTGTTTGATACTTGTGTTTGCATGAAGCTAAGATTTGCATGTGTTGTAAATAGAGAGCTCACGCAATTGGAGACTTAGATTGTGACTTGATCATGTGTTGATCATCACAAGTCTAAGAAAGATTTATGTCTTAGTTTGCAAAATATTGGATTGATTTGCTATTTGCAAATGTGTTTTGCAAATAAGCGGGAGGTTATGGGCTTGATCTTAGAGCATGTGAATAGGGCTTGCAATCTTGATTTGCAAGTTGACTTGATCTCGTGTTGATTATCACATGACTAAGAGGATGAATTTCATAGGTTCTTGGTTTATTTGCAAATATGTTTTGCAAATAAGTTTGAGTTTGAATGTGATCCTTTGGAGCATGTGAATAGGGTTTGCAAACGTGTTTTGCAAATTGACTTGATCATGTGTGGATCATCACATGACCCAAAGAATCATTCCTTATTGCTGGTTGATTTGAGAAGGAATGATTTCTTTGTGAAATCATATTTTTGCCTAAGGGCCAGCGCTACCACAGTGATATGGTCGGTACTGCCAGAGGTCCGGCAGTACCGTGAGCAGTACTGCCCAGTGAAGTAGTAGTTATTTTCTAGTGGGTGTATTTTTGCGGAATCCCTACAAGCAATCTCAGGGTGAAGGTGGGTAGGGATTTAATGATCAAATATGCAAGAGATCGTGTTCTTGTAGGGATTTAATGATCAAGATAATATTAGATGACCTCTCACATATCACAGCAAGCAAGAGCACCAAAGAAATACCCCTCAAACACTTAAGAACACGATCTACCACAAATCCTTCTTTTTCTAGTCAAAACCCGGTTTCTTGATAAATCTCTTGATGATCAATTGAGAAATTGCTTAGATGATTGGAATATGATATATAGAAGATTCATCCATCAATCATTCATCCTTGACAATACAAGATCAATAGATAAATAAACCAAATAGAGATCAAGAACTCAAGAAGGGGAAGATCAAAACTTGAGTAAGAATGAGTTCTAGTGGATCTTGTTGGGTTGAGACATGATCTAGATGTGTTTATCAACCTCTTACAAGTCCTTGATCCAATAAAACCACAGCAAGTAGAATGCGAGGAGGCAAAGCTCAAGTTTCAAGAAATACTAAACAAATATGCAAGAGATGAAATAAATTTTAGAACATAGAGAAATTTTGATCTTGCATAGCTTAGAAAGGAAGGTTTAAAAAGCCACACTACCAAGTGGACAAAGCTCAAATGATCACAAGAATACCAAAAAATCCTTCTCACAAGCTTAGAGGTAAGGCATCCCTCCACCCCTCTATTTATAGCCTAACATGAGCAATCTCCACCCTTAGATGACTTCCTTCATCCATAAGGAACCACATTAAGGGTTGGGATTGATTCACTCACTCATACATAGGCTAACCCGAAACCCACAAACATAATGCGTTTTGGACGTTTCTCAAAGCACACTAACTTAACCACTACTTCATCTGCGAATCCACAATCAAATGATCCTCCTTTGCTTGAATATGGCTTAATTTAGCATCTTAACCATCCACTTGTCTTTTCGACTTGCAGCGACTCCCCGCCCTCAGTCATCTTCGGCGACATTTGACTGTCTAGGCCTTAGCTCGCCTAGCCTAGTCCTGGTCTCCTCCGTCTCTCCTTAACCTATCTCCGATGTCCTACAACCATCATAGCAATGTTCAAAAGATATGCAATCAAACTCACATAATCTCAAAGATTAACCATATTTCACATGGGCCGGTAGTACCGTCCCGGTATGAACGCATAATGGCATGCTCTGGAAAATAATTACCGCCTACTAGAGACCGGTAGTGTTGCTTGGCTAGTAGTGCCGCTCAGACCAAACCCGTGACTAAGCACTCTAGAAAATGACCAATGCCTCACGGAGGCTGGTTGCACCGCACACCGGTACTACCGCCTCCTAGGACTGGTGGTACCACACCTCGGTACTATCGCCTCCCATGGCCGGTAATGCCGCCTCTTACTAACAAAACATCAAATTGCTTCACATTTAAAACAAGCTCAAATCAAACTCAATAATGAACACAACTAACTCAAATACAGTTAATTACTCATCACACACATGGATAGATCTTCGTACGATCTTTAAAAACCACCTAGCTAATAACTTAGGAATCTAGATAAGAGCTATGGCGGAGACGAGAGGAGAGCAGCCAAAAGCATCGGCCCTAACCTTTCCGCTGCTCGGTGCCATGCCACCGCACGCGTGAGGATGGAGACTGTCTTGGGGCAACGAGTTAAAAAGCGTGGCCATACTTGCAGCCGAGTCGAACTAGCCGGGAGGCAGCAGCGTTCCATGATTCCATCCATGGCAAAAGCTCAACTTCTCGATGCATGTTCTGAGCACAAGGCTAATGCACCCATTAGTGCTTGCTTGGAAAAGACAACCTCTGCAGGAAAGAGACGTGGATTTTGGGGGCAGTGATGTCGTGGCTTGATCTGTGCCATAGAAAAGAAACAGTGGTCAACAATTGATGAAACATATCCAACTGGTGGAGTCAGATATCAAATCTTTGGGATCTTCACCCAATAAGAAACCTGCCCGTAGAGTTCTTTTTTTACGAGAAAATCAACACATGCGTAAATAATTTAGGGCCTATATTTTGAATGCTGAAAATCCTTCTTTAGCAGGTTATAAACCGTGCATAGTCGCATTACTAATTCAAAGATATACATTTACCATAGAGTATGCTTGGTAAGACATAGTCCACGGAGGCGATGCAAGCTTACTATGAAATATCAAGCCACAGAACTCGATGGCCCCTAGGACGACGGTGGTGAACACTAAAACAAGAGGCATGGTGAATTCATTTACCAAAGCAGGGGCAGATCTATTGCGTATGAGTCAGGGTCAAGTAACACCGACATCCTCTTAACTTAGCATATATAGTTCCTTCAGTATATAATTATATGATCATTTTATTACAAGTTAGTGTTACTAATTCAATTAACCCCAACTACTCTGGTGATCTTCTTTACTATATCCGCCACTGACCTTGTCCACGAGTGATCAATAGAAGACCGTGTGAGTTGGCAGTCCGAACGGTTTTTGTGTAGCCTAGTTATGATTTGGTTTTTAAAATATATCTATAATAGCCCTTTCCTCTTTCTTTTTTTTTCTTGAGCCGTCTGCATAATTTATATCAAGGTATTTTACATACAAGAAAAAAAAATTGTTGTGGCAATTTCAATATATTTCGAAGACTAGAAATTTTATTATTTATTACGTGTAACGGATTAAACAACATTGTCATAATGTTATCCATGATGTCCTATTTGGATGAGTGGTAATTTTTTAGTAGGTTTTGAGATTTAGTTCAAATTTGAACTAAATCCTAAAACATTTCAATAAAATACCACTAATCCCAACACCACGTAAATGTTGTAGATAAGATCTTTTTGTCCGTTTTGTGATGTTAAGGTCCTGTTTGGTACGGTTCCAGATTCTTGGTAGAAACGTTTCAGGTAGAATCGGAATCACTGTCTGGATTCTATGAATCGGAGTGGAACGAGTTGAGGGCGATTCAGCCCCAGTGTGGAAAAAGAAGAAACGTTCCGAGGAGAATTGTTCCGAGCTTTAGCCCGTTTGGTTGAGTTTCTCCTAGATTCTAGTAGAAACGGTCCGATTCCAAGTTGCCAAACAGGGCCTAAATTTGACGGTGTAAATTGACTTAAATTGTACTACTCCTATCCTCGTCCATTATTATTTGCTTGACCTCAGGTCCTCAGCTGTCAGGAGGTGTATATTAAGGTCCGATGCTGCGCAATGCCCCGCAGGCCTTACAAAACGGTTAGGATAATTATCTTTCAAACAAATATACCGCAGTGAATCACACAACGTACTACACGTGGAATACATGTATCAATAACGCAGTGAATCACACAACGTTTAAAGGGCATCTCTCTACACGGACAATACATGTATAAAGGGATAATCAATCATCAACGCAAGGAAACATTACTTCAGATTTAAAACAGCAAGCAACTTTGATGCTGTACACCATGCATATCATTTTTAACATAACCCCCAAAGTTATCTGGTGAAACAGAACAGCAAAACACACACCAGCAACTTCAACGTGTCAAAACAATAACGCATTCCATTTACTCGGGAGCATAAAACCAAAATGAGAGATGCCACTTTGCACTCTAGGGTAAATTTCTGTTGTGGTGACCACGATTGCAGCCGCCTAAACACAGGGGGTTCTCAGAATCTACTAACTAAACTCGCCTTTATTTAGCAAACCAGGTAGTCTGATAACTCTTTTATATCTCTGTAAAACTTGGCACCTCTAACCTGTAAACAGCAATCAGAACCAGACCTCTTCTTTCTCTAGAGATATGTACACCCATCTCTGATGAATTGTCTTGAGGTTGTGTATAGCCTCCAGGGGGTCTTGGAAATGTGACCACTGCCACGAGGTACCGATGCCAACCTAATTTCCATCCATTGCTCCAGAAATAGCAACCTTGGGCCCAAATCAAATCTCACCCAAAGGGATTATGAGCTACCTACAGGTGGGTTATGTTACTTCACTATCTCTGTGGATCAAATCATAGAGCTCCCTTTTCAGCTATAGCTGAGATATCGATTGACAAATCTGAGATTGCACTTCATGGAAGCATTTGACCAATGGTCAATTCATTAACATACTTCACAGGATCAACAGCTAACAAAGAAGAATGAGCTGCAAAATCCAGAACTTCTCCACAACCTGCGAATCTGCGATATCTGTTTCGATGAGTACATCTGCAAATAAGTTAATGAATTAATGTATATTTGGTGATAAGATAATATTAATCTTTCGAGACTATTTTTTCGCTACATGTATTTGCTAACCAGGTGTTAAAAAAATCTAGAGCAGATACATACAATAGATGGTGGCGAAAACACGAGGATCGCTGTAGTCTTATAATTATATGAGCAAGGGCTTGAATATAGGTTGAATAAACTAGAGTATCATAGCGTACCGTCAATGGACAAAGTTACGATCCCGAACTTGACTTTTGAACCCATACTTGTCTCTGCACACAGAATTTATAGTATTAGAATTTTAGACGAACAACAAATAACAAAGATCATAGGCCCTTGCAATCAGCCAAGGCAGAGTAAGAAATTATATACTATTCACACCTCATGAGCACCATAGTTGGCGGAGCCCCTCTTTGAAGACTTCCCATCAGGTGTGCTAGCAGAGATCTCAGTTTCCTTCAAACCACGTGGAGAACGGTGGTTGGTGTGCCTATGCCCTGAATGAAAATGACATCATTACTATAATACAGAAACTGATCTAGAAAACAATTTGCAGCTTGTTTGGTAATCACTAATTACAACACACAAATAAGAAACAAACCATTCTCTACATGACCGCCGCGAATACCACCATGACTCCTTGTGTCTATTTTTCTCTCTCCATGGCCTGCATCATCAAGTCACACAGTTAATACAGTAACTCGAGCATTGCGAATTAATAATAATAAAATTGTTTCAGTTAGACTTGTACCATCTGCTTGCTGAGAGATATTATCCCCAGAATGTGAATGCATAAGCGGGAACTCAGACGATGAGGCCTGCGTACCACCTCCTGATGTGGACTTGTCATAGCGACGAGGGGCCCATACACCACGATCAGGCCTATCTCTATTTCTAGCACGTCTATCAATCTTCTCACCATGGAGATGATTGTGTTTCTCATCAAAATGGCTTTTCTCGGCATTTTCAAGTATCTGATCTTTGACAATTGAACGCGAATTTGGAACCCGTGGTGGCCGCTTATCCTTCTCAACATTAATTATGTGACCTTCCTGCTCATGTTGAGATGCAATCACATGGCGCCCTTCCTTGTTTGAAAGTATACTAACAATTCGGCCACTAGCCTCAATTCGCTGGTCTTGTCTGGAACTTGATGGCGGTGTATTTTTCATAGGGGTCACCGACTGCTGCTGAGCTACACCATCAGATGTCTGTGGCAAAAGCTCATTGTCATCGCAGATACCAACAAAATAGAAAAAAAATCATTCTTGAATGTGTTTGCTTACATTAGAATCAACCCTAGCTCTTCCTTTCAAAAGGACAATTTTGTCATTTTTAGCCTCAACAACATGAGCAGATCCAGAAGTTCCGCCACTTGTAGCATCTACGAGACAAGACAAAACCAAAAAACAATATTAATATCGAAGAACGACCTAGCATTTGTATGCCATCATACAGACGGAAAGTGGCATAGCTGCAAAGCACAACACATAGCGTACATCAATAATTTATAACTTGGAGGAGAAAAGATTAATAGAACAACCAGTTTCCCTTCTTGGAAAGGAAATAGACGTCCATGCTTAGAAGAATTAATGAAATAAGAAATGGGATCCATTCTATCTCGAATAGGAAAACATAAACATAACAGTAGTGAAAGCAGATGATGTCATCCAAGGAGGACTGGCATCATTCCCATAATTGGACTGCAAGGTAGCCATAAAAAACCTCCACTTGGCTTACTGCTAGTCCGCCATATGTCAAGTATCGAACCAAACATGCAAAAAGCACAACCTATATTTGTTTGTATCGAGGATGATTTTAGCATTGCGGTAGCTTTTCAAAAATGGCAAAACAAGCTTGGTTGTTATTTTTCAAAGATTGCAAAATAAGCATGCTTTTCAAAAATGCCTATTTTACTCAAAATGACAAAGGTTCCCATATAGCTTTCTACATTCCACAGCACACACAGCAACGCCAACCTGGCTCTGACTCGGTTCTTACAAACTTGAATTGTGTGCCATTCCCCAATTTCTTACTTCGGCTTAAATTGGTAATAATAGGGCTCAAATGCAAATTACCATAGTCCATACATTAGTACATACAACACTTTAACAGCACGTCTAGCCAAGTAAAGATCATAGCAGAAATACTACACTTAGAAATAACCTATAACATACAAATACTGTTGATAACAACAGTAATAACAAACTTATAATGATTAGCAATTTCTTGATTCAGTACCACCTGAAGTTCCAGCAGTAATTTTTTCCCTCTGCGTATGCTCCTCTCTCTTCGGCACTAAGATGTAAGTTGGCTTCTCCTTAGCATTGTCTCGTGAAACATACTGCTAAAGATCACAAAAAAGCAACAAAATTAATAACTTCAGGTCATAATTTATTGTGTAGAACAAACAAAAGGTAATATTTGTTGTTTTCTTGGTTTTCACAGTTAATAATTGTCAAAAGAAATTATGGGACACCAAGACAGAGCTTCTAGCAAACAGGTAAGGCTTTTCGCAGAACAACACAACACTACTAGTCCAAAACTCAAAATAATCAAACTGAAGCACTAAACAGCCAGTGTGATTTGATTGAATATGGCAGCATACACACTTGCATAGGTTGAAAAAAGAAAGAAAAGGAAAACTCTGCATCATAACCCAAAATGAAAACTATGAAGCGGCCGAAATATCTAGTATCTAGAACATATAATTCACAAACCCAAGAGAACTGAGATGCATACAGGGGAAGTAACAATAGTCATATGGATTGACATGATAAACCATAACAATAGGCTACAGTTCAGCTGATGAATCAGGAGAAACATCAAGACGAGTTAGTGCTATAAACATAAAAGAAAATAAAAGAACCATTGCATGTTTATTATGTGAGATCGAAGCATAAACAGAGAACAACAGAACCTTGTTGGAAAGTTTGGTAGGAATAGAATATAAAAACATATGTATGAAATAATTAAGCTCCATTTATTGTGACCATAGAAAATTTCAGTAAGTTCTCAACTGAGTAAATTACCGTTGAAGTGGAGGTCCTGCGCTTCTCAGAGGCTCTTTTAGAAGGACCAGAACTGCTAGTTACAACACCTGCAACTTTTCTGCTAAGTCTGTTACTTCCAGATCTCTGCAACATGTGAAATCGCTAGTTGACACTTGACAGTTGATAAAAAAAGAATAGAACTCCACATTATCATTAGTGAACTAATGTACCTGAGCCATACTCTTTGCTGCCCTTTGCTGACGAACATAAACCATAAGAGGTGTCACAACAGGTGCCTCCTTTCCAGCAGCTGCAATGATGTTGATAACCAAGTAATGACAGACCCCACTTTTATGTTTGGCATCTTTGAACAGATGTATTAATTAAGCAAGAAAGTGATATTACGAATAGAAAGTAATGAGATAATTTACCTGCCCTTTCAGCTTCTTTCCGTTCAAGCTGAATTTCAGCACTTGGCAGATGCTCGGCAGGCTTTGAAATAAGCTCAAGAAATTCCAAGTATTCCGGATCTAGTTATTTAACAAAAAACAATGCTAGCTAAGTTTAAAATAATGATAAATATGACAGTATGGTATTTATAGGACAAACAATTAGAAAATGGTTGTCTAGGACCTTTCATTATAGTTCCTTGACGTGGATCTTTCTTGATATTTGACTTAGGAACCTGTTGTGATGGTGCATACTCCACAAGAGCTTTAAATTGAGCACCTAAAACAAAACCATGGGCAACATGCATGGCACACAATTTAAACAAAATAGATGCATTGCAAACATGTGTTCTAGTATTGAAAAAAAAAAAAAACTTCGCAAATTGATGTATGTTCCAATATAACAGACTATATGGATAAAATACTATCATGTCCACATAAGCAGTGCTTGCTTGCAGTCACCACCTCTGACCACAGTACCTGACCAAACAAGTTTGGACCAACAAGAACAGCAAGCCCCAGAGCTAGAGTTCCACGGTACATCATTATTAAACGTGTACTATAGCACAATGCTCCTTCCTTAATTAAGTGCATCCAGTTTCTTATTTAAGCATATAATAGAACTAGAATATGACAATAAGAAAATAGTTTACCTTGAATCTCAATAATGGCAACATGCTCAAAATAGGCATCCAAAAAGCTTACGATGTTACAGAGTGTATACGAAAGAATATCAAATTAGCAACAGTAACTGATATATGATACTCCTCTGGTCACAAAAAAAAAATGATGTTTGGAGATTTTTACAGTCTCCAAAATGCAACTTTGACCATCAATATATATTGTGATTTATGTGTAAACCTCATTAAATTATAGCATCATGAAAGTACTTTAGGAGAAATCAACTTATATCGTTTTCATATGGCCAATCTAAATATTCACAAAAATGTTGGTCAAAATTCAAATGGTTGAGTGCACATTCCCCATGGTGACACTCTTTCTTGACCAGAGCGAGTAACATAAACCAATATGTGGTTCCAGAAAAGGAGAAAACAATATCACACCAAGCCAACAATTGCCCCCAAGTTTAGATATAGAGGCAGCTTGATATTTAGGAATGAAACTATTTGACAGCCTACACAACAGGAAACTTTGGCTACTTTCAGGACCTAGAGAAATTCAGTTCAAAGCTGCCACGGTGGCACTTCTAAATTTCTAATAGCACTAAACAATGTAATAACAATGTACTCTTTTTTCAATTGAAACTAGTGCCTTCATATTGGATCTTTAGTAGTGTCTTCCTACTGGATATTTTCTTTGCTGCTCACCAATTAAAAGGGAAAACAAAATCCTAGATATCAACAGGTTGAATACACATTAGTCATCTGAGATGGACAAAGGCAATACGCCAATACCTATTCGCTAGTCCTGATTAGCACAATCCAACTTTAGTTAAAAGGCTCTATGAATGCCCAAGCATCAAAAGTTAACATCAATATGCGATGTTGTGCACTAATACAGTTGTTGGAAAGATCCCATCATGTATTCACATATAATCACCGTTCCCCTAGGAGGCCGCCTAGTCCGCCTAATCGGCGATTAGGCGCTAGGCGCCAGTCTACCGCCCACCTAGCACCTAGGTGAACACAGCGCATAATGCTAAACTTATAGCACAAAGGGTAGAAAGAACGCAAAAGGGTGTCTCACTAATGAACTTATCTCTAGCTTGGACATTGTTCAAGCTGACATAATGTGAATATAGGTTTTGCATCCTGAATATAAATTGCATGGGAGCAATCAAACAAAAGAAACATATTGGATAAAGAAATGAAAATTTTACCTTTTTCATTCACAAATACATGCCCATTGAAGAACTCAGCAAACTCAACGACGTCTTCTGGGCTCTTGAAGTTAAGGTAGAGTCGAGAATATCTATGATTCTTTTGGCTGGATAAACAACCTATGTTAGCAAATTGAAAAAAAAAAATTGACAAAGAAGAATGTCATTACCATTTAGCTTGCACTGATTAAGTATTACTAAATTTTTCCAAACAAAGCACTAAATTACAATATTTAAAGTAAAAATTTCACAGACATGGCAATTGAAGTGCTAAGCAGGTCACTAGCTACATCTAGACCATTGAAACTAGTATAAAACAGCCAGCGTATGTTGCTAATCAACTACAACAAAAACCAAGCCTTTTGTCCCAAGCAAGTTGAGGTAGGCTAAAAATGAAACCCAATCAAAGTCAAAAGACCCCTAAACCTTCGATCTTAGGTCATGGTTCCGGTACATAAAACGCTAACTTCCATAAACTCCTATCCAACGCCAACTCTTTGGGTATATTCCAATCCCTCAAATCTCTTTTAATAGCTTCTCACGTTAAGTCTCGGTCGACCTCTACCTCTTGTGTTTTCGAGATGGTTTAAAATTCCACTACGCACCGGTGCCTCAGAAGGCCTCCGTTGGAGATATCCAAACCATCTCAAACGATGTTGGACAAGCTTTTCTTCAATTGGTGCTACCCCAATCCTATAATTACAAAGTAGTTCATCTGTTTTCTTCTATGGAACTTGCTCCATAACAAGCATGTCTTAAGCAAATCCCAGTATACCAGACAGCATACAAATGAAAAAAAAAAACAGAGCAAAACCACTTGACTCTAGTAGCAGACATAAGAGCAAACAAAAAGAACATTTTATTCTCGCTGATAATTATTAGCCATTTGTAGCTGCCATTAGAATCACAGCTCGGTCAGTTACAACTAAAGAGGTGTACTTAACAGGAAGAAAATTTACACAGTTTCATAACTAAGAAAGCGATACTATCCTCACTAATTCTTCGGTAGCAATCAAATATTAAAGCAAATAACAACAACTAAATTACGCTTACACAAATCTAAACTACAGTTTTGCACCACGCAGTTGACTCTGGCTTCACTCAAGGTTGCAAGGGACTGCTAGTGGCACAAAATTGTAAAGGTCCCCATAATGTGCGAGCACTACAAGTCTACAACTCAGTAACTGATGGGTCGAAGCAATCTGTTCGTTTGTAGACATAACGTAATGCACAAGATAACGGCACCAGTACAAGCTATACTTCTCAATTACAAGGATTAACACGCTAATTGCTAACAACAAAACCACACCACTAAAATTAGCATTTGGAATCTACGAAAAAGATCGGGAGAAGGTAGTGTGGCCTACCCACAATTCCTAGGTTAAACAGCCGCGAGCCCAATCCAGACCCAACGAGCGCCGAACCACACACACATACACACGCACAAAGCACAGGCAGGGAGCAAGGGATAGAAAACCAGCACCTGGCACTGCCGGGGCGGAAGCAGGACCAGTCGTACCGGCCGGCGAAGCGCGCGTCGACCTGGTCCACGACGGCCTGCTCAGCGATCGCCGGCGGCAGCCGCCGAAGCACCACCTTGGTGCGGTGCGCCGGGTCCTTCACGTGCGCGCGCGCCGCCATCTCCTCCAACCCCACGTGTCGCACGAACCCCTCCCTAACCCCCGACGAGGGGGGGCCCACACCACCGCACCGCCACAAACCCTAGGGCCGGGTCACATGATCGAGGCCGCGAGATCTGGACGAGGAGGGGGTTAGGGTTTGGAGCAGCGGGCTGGGGGAAGAGAAGGAGGAGGTGGGGAATATTTTTTTTTTTTCCTCTCTCGGACGTTCGCTGCTTCCCTTCTCGCGTCGTTGCGTGCGACTTTTCTCGGTTGGGGTTTGGGAGGAAGAAGAGGAGGAAAGGAAAAATGGAAAAGGCGAGACTGGCGGAAAGAGAAATAATTGATAATTTACCATTTAAAATGACATATAGGATCATCTGAGTCAATAAAATATAGGTCTAGTGGTAAATTTGCGAAGCCATATGTTTGAAGTGAAAACCGTAGAAATTAAAGAAAAGTGAGAAAGAAATATAAATGGGGGAGAAATTGGGATTAGAAAACCGCAGAATTCATTAGATGTCCAATCACAAAATGCTGAGGTCACTCGTTGGGCTAAACATGCCCAGTTTAATTCGGCCTTTTTATCCAGAAAGGCCAGAATTTAATTTTTGTTTTGCTTAGCCTCTTAGGCCATGTTCAACGCACCGGGCTCTTCGTAAGAATCATAGTGATTTCTTGCCACCATGAACGTCAAAGCATGCAGAACCGCTACTCACGCTGCTTGGTATGGAGTCGATCGCTTGAATCGTTTCGTGCATGTTGATTTTAGCATCGATTGATCCCGCGCCTAGGGTGTTTTGCGTAGGAACGGAGAAAGCCTAGAATGCATTGGAGCAAGCAGGCGCTTTGATGGACTTTTAAGTTTTTTAAATTAAACAAGTATCTATAAATTAATTGTTTGCATTGGAGATCTGAACTCTTAAATAGATACTTCATGATATGATATTGTTTCTATCTCTTTAAACATCTATCTAAGCATCTTTGCATTAGACATGACCTTATCTAGAAAGGCTGAAATTGAGAACTCTATTTTTTTATCCAAAAATATAGTTAATAATAGAAGTCCTTGTCGATACTATACATAATAATAAAAGAAAAGAAATCTATTCAATGAATAGCATAAGATCTATTGAGTTCTATTCGCAATTTTTTGTGGAAAAGTAGAATGTGGAAGTTAATGGATCTTGAACCAATTGATAAAAAAGGATAAATACTACTATAGTTAAAGTCAGGGAATAAAAGAGGGTTTCGGGGTAGAGGGCCTTGAATCCTCACGACGTAGCCGAAACGGCCAGCGAATTTATTTTTGGTTAGTCTCAGCTCTGCAGGGGTTCTATCCCAATACAATTTAGGCCCATGTATGCGCGGTTGCACAGGCTATTGGAAATTTGGCGTCGTCGTGCCGGAGCCGGCGACGGATGACGCCGAGCCCTCCCGGGCAGCGTTCCAGGCCGCGGCTAATCCATCTTGCGACGTCTTCGTCAACTACAATGGTGCCCGTAGGGGTGATAATAAGTTTGGACCGGTCTAGGCTTTTGGATTAGACCGATCCAACATTGCAAATGGATTGAACTCATTTTGGATTTATAGCTATTTGGATCAAATCTAGACCAGATTGAATCAAGCTTGGACCTTACGTTTTTCTACTAAATCGTTATATGTCACTAGTTACATGCCCGTGCGTTGCTACGAAAAACAAAATTGATAACGAAAAATAAAGATTAAAAAATAAAAAATAAAAATTCACAAGATCAAACATCTATCTTTAACGCTTCGTTTCTTGCAAAAGCTAGCTAATTAAAGCAACGCTTCGTTTTTGCGTAGGGCAATTAAGCAGGGCAATTAAGTACAGCAATTAAGCAGGGGAATTAAGCGGTAATTAATGACGTGGGAAGAACAGACCACTGCCACCAAGTGCTGCTTTAGAATAGTAGAGATATATATGTATTAATTCTGGTCACATCTGCATTAATATTTTACATGTAAATAGTTTGGATCAAGGTTCAAGCCTTTATTTGGGTCTGGATTAGACCTAGACTTATTAGTTTTAGATTTGGACTAGACTGAATCAAAGAAGCAAAAATTTAGACTTAGATCAGATTTGTGCTGGACTTCAGCCTATTATCACCCCAGGTGCCCGCCGCTAGTTGACAGCCGGAACGTGTAACGCTGTGCAGCAACAGCAGGGTGCCCGTGGAACGCTAAAGCTTCTCCCGACACACCTTGTTCCTGTGGCAGCCAGCCAGCCAGCGAGCTCAAGCTGTCGCAGCTCGCGCTATGGAACTCTCATTGGTCGATGTCGAGGCACGGCGCGAGACGCTGGAGGCGGCGCCACCGCGCGCCGCGGCAGCACACACGCGAGGCGGCGCGGACGCGACCGCGCTTCTTGCAGAGACAGCGCTCCATCGAGGAGGCCGTCCCTGGTATTTCCTCTGTAACTCGACGTTCTCTACTCGATCGTATCGTTACTATCATCACAGCCAGGGGCGGATCCAGGCCCCGGGCAGAGTAGGCTGTAGCCCAGGGCCTAGTACAAAAAGTCTACTAAAATTCTACAAAAAAAAATATTGGAAAACCATTGAAAACATATATTTAATCTAAGATCAGTTGGTCCAGCCCGGGGCTTGATCACAGGCTCGCAGTCGCAGGGCGCATGTAGCGAACAGCTTCTCGTTTGCGCTCTGGAGTCTGGAGAAAGCCAGATAAACTATGTTCTTCCTAGCTCCACAGGAATCCATAAACAAAGCCCAATACCACCAAGCAAAATCATATAGGAGTATATCGCTCCCCATTGGTCCATCAAAAAACGACGGTGGTACTGTATTGGCCCCCTTGCAAATCTTTTATTATGGAAATGGTCTTCGTTTACCTGTAACTATGAAAATAGCCCTCTTTCATGATTCCAAGGTGCTGGTTCAGGCAAAAACCGCGCTTAGGCAAGAACCGTGTCTGGGAGGCGCTGCAACGGCTGGCCGGGAATGAAAAGAGGTGACAATTTGTCTAGAGTGGGGTGAATAGGCTAATTGAAAATTTAAACAATTTAAAGCAGCGGAAAAAGGAACGGATATTCCGATCTAGTATCGGAACTTCCGATATCTTCGGAACTTCCGAGATCAATTCGGAATATCCGATACACTCTGATCAAGAGACTCAAGATTAGGACAAGCAATTTGAACTACTTGTTCTCAGCAAATGAAATAAGCAACAAAGTAAATTCACGTGACTAAAAAGACGAAAAGAGACAAGATGGGACACAATAATTTGTTTCCCGGAGTTCGGATCCTTGAGGGGATCGTACGTCTCCGTTGAGGAGGCTCTAAGGAGCCGGGTCTCTTCCAACCCTTTCCTCCCAAACCTCGGTCGCACTTGAGGCTTGGTTCCACTATTTGGTTCCTTCCCTTTCGGAGGCGGAGCTGGCCTTCACAAACTTCTCATGGCGTCCCACAATCGTTGGGGGCTCGTGAGCGACGCCTAGCCGTCTAGGAGTCCTTCAACCTCCAAGAGAAATAAATACACTTGAATCTCGATCTTGGAGAGGTTCTCTACTTTCTCAAGATGAATAACAACTTAGCCCTTGACTTTCAATCACACTTGACAAACTCTCACTCACTAAATGATCCCTAAGATCAAGGAGGAGAGAAAGCTCAAAGAATGCTCTAGAGAATGCTTAAGAAGCTCAAGTAAATAGCCCAAGCAAGTGTGTACACAGCAAAAGGAGTGGGAGAGGAGTATTTATAGTTTTGGTTCAAAACTAGCCGTTACCCTCGCACTCAGCCACTCTTCGAAATGTCCGAAGCATACTTCGGAACATCCGAAGAGTGCAAATTACCAGAACTTGGAAAGCTTCCAACGGTCGAAAAACTACAGACATCGGAATGTCCGATAGCAACTTCGGAACATCCGATGTCACCCAGAGAGGGAACCAAGCTAAACAACACTAAGTCCTCATCGGAATGTCCGAAAATAGACATTGGAACATCCGAACAAAACAGAGAGTTCCCAAACAGGAAAACAACCACTTCGGAACTTCCGAAGAAGCAACTTCGGACAGTCCGAACCAAACAGAGAGTTCCCAAACAAGAGAACAACAGGCATCGGAACATCCGATGTACCACATCGGAATGTCCGACCCTAGAAGAGCACAACGGACTAAAGCACAACTACACTTTGGAACTTCTGAAACATCGGAATGTCCGATACGACATCGGAACATCCGACTTGAACTCACAAACTTCATTCCGAAGCGAGAGAGGACACTACTAACTCTTGAGAGACTCGACTAAATTCATCTTGAGTGAGGAGACCATCTCTAAGTCAATTTCAATGCATCCCTCTTAATAGTACGGCAATCCTATGACCTAAAAAAAATCGAAAGTTACAAGCTCAAATACCGTTTTTCTTACTCAACGTCACTAGGGGATACTTCACGTACATAGACGATCTCTTCTTGAAGCATTTACCTGTTCATAAACTAGTTGAACACATTAGTTTCTTTAATCGTTTGTCATTAATCACCCAAAACACTTTTAGGGGGCCTAGATGCACTTTCAGGGAAGAGCAGCGGCCTCCGAGCGCTGCATGCAGGTGGGCCCCATGCGACCGGGAAGAGCAGCGCCCTCCGGGCGCTACCTGCAATGGCAAGCCCCACGCGGCTGGGAAGAGCAGCGCCTCCCAAGCGCTGCATGCCTATGGGTCCGAAGGCAGTAAAAAATTATGCATGCATGACCATTTGTGTCTGATTTTATGTTAAAAAAGAATCTCATAGCACTGTTTAATTCGTTAGGGAAAGATAGGGCTAATATCAAGGTTCAACATTTGTTTTTGGTTTATATCTGGTCACACTCCGAAATTAACGAAATTCTGAAATCCGAAATTTCGTTAAGATCTCATAATTTCTAACGAAATCCAAACAAAATTAAAAAAAAAAACAAATTTTGAATCTTTTTTCCATCGAAATTTCTGAGATTTTGGTGGAAAATACCGAAATCTCGGTCAAAAACTGCAAGATCTCGGTCAAATTCAAATGAATAAAAAATGGTTCAAACAACGTCAATTTTTTTTTTGGATAGTACTGACACATCAATAATGTTTTCATAAAAAATTTAGATGATAATATATCCTCAGGAATTTTTAAAAATTTGAAAAGTGGTACAGTCCTAATAAAAGCGTTATTGGCAAATTTGAACTGAACGAAAAATAGTTCAAACCATGTTATAAAATTTTGAAATTTTTTATGGATGGTCCTGACACATCAATAATGTCCCATAAAAATTTCAAATGATGATCAATCCTGAGGAATTTTTAAAAATTCGGACATGGTACTTTCCTAATAAAAGCGTCACCGCCAAATTTGAACCGAATAAAAAATAGTTCAAACTATGTTAGTAAATTTTGAAATTGTTTGTGGATGGTCCTAACATATCACTAATGTTCTCATAAATTTTTTAAATGATGATCAATCCTGATGAATTTTTAAAAATTCAAACTGCGGTACTATCCTGGTAAAGCGTTACCAGCAAATTTGAACCGAATGAAAAATGGTTCAAACCATGTTAGAAAATTTGAAATTTTTTGTGGATGGCCCTGACATATCACTAATATTTTATAAAAATTTTAGATGACGATCGATCCTGAGGAAGTTTTGAAAATTCGTACAGTGGTACTGTCCTGATAAAAGATAAGGGGCCCAACATTCTCAAAGATGCCCATCTGCTTAATGCCATCAATTAGATTTGCTAGCATCACATACAAAGAACCATGACCAACCTCTAATCCAGAGTTCTACATTCACAGCAAATAAAAGTACTAAAACATTTACGACATAGATAACACGAATTAGTGGTTCAGATGCCACGACCGGTCGGACTCCCATGAATCGGACTCCGATTCCTTCGAGGAAGCCCCATCACTGCCGGTCTGGAGCCGTGGTTGCACACAGTGGCACGATCATTGTCATCAGGTTCGATGTCCTGGTGGCCGGCATTTTCTGCGGCCGCAACCACATCAGCAGCTTTCAACGTCAATTCCTCCAAGCGAGACACAATGCAATCCACAGCCAGGAGGGCATAGTTCAGGTCGATAGAATGGCAGCAGTGGGCAAGGCTGAAATTCTCATTTACTATTGACGAGTACCCATACCATGGTACCCCTAGCAGCCCAGGAAGGCGAATGGGCCGCCTCAGGCCCAGCTTCGGACGAAGGCCTCGCGGGGCCACATTGGGTGCACGGCCTCAATTGGTCGACCAAGTGGCAACCCGACCCCCTTGGTCGGACATCCCGCCACGTTCCGACCAAGGGGCGAGTCGGGCGCTCCCGCCGTTCCCGACCGACACAAGGCAATCTCCACCCTGGGTTGCCAAAGTCAAGGCGCTAGTCCCATCGATCTGACCTGTACAGACAGAAGGGCGCGCTCCTTCCGAGACAACGCTGAAGTCAAGAGCCCTGCGTCAACACCTAACACACGCACAGAAGGAAGATACGCTACTTCCCAACGCAAGACAAACAACCATGCGGTCCTTTGTACCTACCAACCCGGCGCATGGGGAGCAGGCACCAGTCATTTCATCGAAAGCCACAGCTCCCGGGCGTGAAGGACCCCCTCTTCTTTTCATTTTTCAAGACTCCCATGTCGCCTGCCCCCTCCGACTATATAAAGGGAGGCAGGACCCTCGTAGGGGGAGAGAGAGAGATCGATCGATCCGAGCAAGGAGAGTTAGAAGGATTGACCATTGAATTCTTCTTCCTCTCAAGGCAAGGAACACTGTAACCTCACGACCGAAAGCAATATAGAACCCCACACAAACTGGAGTAGGGACATTCGGCCCGAACTAGTATACATCTTGGGCTCCTTGAGTCAACCATCGAGGAGAGGGAACACGCGACCCCCTAGACTTACAAATCGTTCTTGCCGGTACTCGAAACATCGACAACTATCTCCCTAAGAGATTCAACCTGCAACTCAACATTTTCTTTCATGCTTCGCAGATAAGCTAGGAGCGTTTGTTCATCCATCTACACAAATAATATCTGTTATTCAAAGCACTCGAGCTGAAATTAACGCATGACCTAGGACAGATAGTACATACCAGCAGAGATCAAACCCAAATGACAGAGATCAATGAATAATGGCACAAATTAATTCCAGATGGGCAGAGATCAATCTATCAGTACAAAGACCTACCCAAATTGCAGAGTTCAAGCCCATAGCACACATCAATCCCAAGTGCCAGAGATGAAGCTCAATGCACAGATGAAACCCTCATTTCGAAGAGATGAACCCCAGAGCAAAGATCAATCTAAAATGGCAGAAATCAAGCCCAAATGACAGATCATTCCCAAATAACACAAGGAGCACACCATAGATCGGAGCTAGAACACAAAGGACGACAGATCAATTCCAACAACCATCTTCCCTATTACATAGACCTAGTTGATTTACGGTTTTGGCCGGCCGCCATCTACTTCATTGCACAGATCGGAGTATAACAAATTGGAGAACAGGTACGATTTGTAACAAATCGGAGCAACACCAAATCGGACAACGAATCGGAGCTACAACAGACGACAAATTTGGGGGAACCAAAAATACCTCGCCTCGACGAGGTTGTGGCCACCGTGCTCCGCGTTGAAGGCATGCGCGCCCTCTTGGTGTGGCCATTTGCGGCTGCTCGTGCGCCAACGAAGATGGCCCTCGACGCGCCTCCACTGGTTCTTCGCCTCGCTTGAGCGCCACTCCGTCGACGCTTCCGCCCCCGCGTGTGAGATCTGCAGCAACGGCTCGTCGAGGGGAAGGGAAAGGAGAGAGAATCTCGCCCGACCGGGATTCTCTCTCTTATCCCCTCCCAGCCGCACCCGGGACGGGAACCTGCTGGAGTGTCGCCGGGGATCCCTACGGGGCGTCCTTCCCATCACGAAGGGAGCGAGGGGGGACGGGAGCCCGCTGGAGATGGTCTAAGCTGTGCCACGAAGACACTGTTCAGGCATAGCTCGTCCAGGTGTAGTGCCGTGAGGCGGTGAAAGTGCATCTAGGCCCCTCAATTTGTTTTGGTGATTAATGATGACACAATTAAAGAGATCTAATGTTTTATCCAAGAATACTGCAGAGATCGAGATCATATCGTGCTTGGAATGACATTGGACGCCCCTATGACTACTTAAAATCAAAAGGACGGCATCAAGACCAAAGTTGTAATCTTTTATTTATTTGTGTCTTAAGGATAGCCGTACTATTAAGAGGGTATGACGAGAAATCAACTTTAGGATGTGCATGTGCTCAACATCAAAGATTGCATCTCTAATTAGCACTCCTACATTTGGTTTTGAAAAGTTTCAATTTGAAACCGAACTGGGTAACCCGGAGTCTCCGGATTTCAGTCCGGAGTGTCCGGATTCAATCCGGAGTATCCGGACATTTTATCCGAGTCTCGGGTTGGACCTCGGTTGCTTTTGGTTCCAGCTAGTCCGAGTATCCGGACATTTGGTCCGAGTCTCGGATAACCCGAGTCTCGGGTTGTTTGTCCGCACACTCGGCCTGTACAAAAGCGGAGTAACGGCTAGTTTTCAAAAGGGTATTTAAAGCCTCCACTCCACTCCAACGGCTAGGATCTCTATTGAGCTCATTCATAGCAGCATTCAAGCCATTCCTAACCATCTCTAAGCATTCAATAGAGCCCCATCTTCCTCCCACCAATTAATTTGGTTGTTGATCCTTTTGGTGAGGAGAGGAAGAAGCAAAAGTGCTAAGTGCATTCATTTCATCTTGTTGAGCACTAGTTCATCCTCCAAGCGATTCTTCGTGGTGCTATTTCTCTTGGAGGTTGAAGGTCTCCTAGACGGCTAGGAGTCACGGGAGCTACCGACGCGTGTGGTGAGCCGAGTCGTTTGTGAAGGCGAGTCTCGCCTCAGAAAGGAAGAGACAAGAAGTGAAGCCGGCGAGTGCATTTGTGCAACAGGGAGGAAAGCGGGTTGAAAGAGACCCGGCTCAAGTGTGACCGAGCCACCTCAGCGGAGACGTAGGATTCCCTTCAAGAATCGAACCGGTGAAAAATCGCGTCTCGCTCTCTTTTACTTCCTAGTCTTGCTTATTTGGATTTGAATTTGTAAAGTCAGATCTAGCTCTTTGCTTAGCTTGAATTCAAATCCTATCTAGCAATTGTTCTAGGTTGTTCTTGCTTTCAATTTCTAGTAGCTTATTGTGCTTGCTAGAGTAGTTTTTATTGCCTCCCGAGCCAGCTAACCCGGAGAGTCCGGACTCAATACCGGACATTCCGGACAAGCCGGAGTATCCGGACCAAATCCCGGAGACTCCGGGTTGACCAGCTCGGCCCGTTTTATTCCGCTGCGTAAATTTTAATCCGCCTATTCACCCCCCCTCTAGGCGACATCGTTGGTCCTTTCAGGCGGCAGGGGCCGGAACCTTGGGCGACCGACCGGAGGGGGCTGCTCTACGCGAGCGCCGGAGGCGTAGTGGATGTCGAGCACGGCCGGGCGACGTCGGATGCAGCGACGGACCCAACTGTTAGAATTTGGTTCATAGGTGATCCATTTCCTTTAATTCCATAGCATGCATGATTTAATACCATATTGCCTAGCTAAGTGGAGGAACGGCAATTTAAAAGGTGAAGTCTTTGCCACCTCTTGATTAATGTGACACTTGGCATAAGGATGGCATATGGTGAATACTTGCTAAACACGCGCGTGCGCGCGTATTCGCTTATTTTCGCGTGAAAATCCGCGTCACTTGTGACTTTGAATTCACCTTTTATTTTGCTAAATCTTGCGATTCTCTCTCTAGTCATTCTATTTAAATGAGATTTAAGCATATATTTCAATTCAGTGTAAGCGTCATAAATGCTGTCAGTTAGTAGTGAGTTAATTGACATTATGTTGTCAGTTACTAGTAAATGCTACATTCAACTGACATAATGCTGTCAGTTACTGCTGCGCGTATATTTAAATACCTAGAGACGTTCAGGCTAGAGACGCTGAATTTCTCCTTCATTCTTCCTGCTCCTCTCTAAACTCTGTATTGATGTGTTGAGCGGTTGAACCTCGTCGGCCTTCCTCTTCAGTGTGCACCGTGAAGGAAGGTGGGCGGTATCTCTGAGCCATTGCCGTAGAGTTCACCTGCACGGGGCGGCAATAAGGTTTTTGGGCAGCGCTTCAGCGCGACCGCTCTGCTTCTTCCTCATCATCAACTACTTTCACGATCGCGTTTACACTACGCTGCTTCCAATTCTTCAGCAAGCCCAACTATAAGTCGTTCAACTCAATCATATTCTATTTCTTGAGTATATATATGTTTAGAAGTATAATATGTAGCCTACTATTAGATTTAATGTGTGCATCACTATTTATCTATGATATTTATCTCCTGATAAAATCTAAAATTAAAATATTGCACACATTTCAAACACCAACTACGGACGGCGACGGAGTGGAATTCCTTATCGGCGTATAGGCGTACAAAACAGTGATGCCATGTCATGAAATTAAGATGGCCGAAGTGGTCTAAGGCGCCAGATGAAGCCCCATGCATGCCGAAGGTCTGGTTTCAATTCCAGGTGCAACATTAAAATTTCTCTTTTGCTTGAGAGCCAAGTGGAATTGTGCCGTTGTGGAAACTCGAACCTGGGTCTGTTCGACGAGAGAATTGTTCTAAGGCTATTTTCAGTGTATGGTATCGTCCTTTAATACTTGCCATATAGAATAGATTGCTAATGTAGCATATGAGTTAAAGAGGAGAAAGAGCAGTACGATATCATCCTGGAGATACTGCTCCGGCTCCGTATCCAACACCTTGGTTTTTGGACGACACCGCACTGAGGTCGCTACGATGTCTTCTCCACGCGTTTTTTCCTTTGGCACGACTTGTTTTACGCAGCAGTTTAATGGACACATGCTGTATTGGATACTGTAGCATGATACTATGCACTGGAGAGGGTGTTTCATCCTAACAGTATCATACTATGTATTCTAAGTGGCTGTCTTGGATTTTGAAGTACGACACCGTCCACTGGGAATAGCCTAACCAATTAGACTCACATGTATTCTTGGCATGTACTCCCCTTATAAGGCATAACTCTCATGGTTCAAATTCTCGCCGAAATCCCGCGAAATTTCGGCGAAATTTCGGTTTTCGGACCCCCCTTGAGTTCCATAATCCCGGCGAAATCAAAAAAACCCTAAAAAAAATTAAAAGTGCTACATTACCCTCTAATTTCGGTGAAATGAACCGGAATCTCGGTTTTTTGACCAAAATTTGTCCAAAATTTGACCGGATTGGATTCCTCAAGTCATTTTCTAGGTCTGACCAAAATTTCAAAAAAATTTGACATCGTTTGAACCATTTTCCGTTCAGTTGAATTTTACCGAGATCTCGGGTATTTGGGACGAAATTTCGGTATTTGGAACGAAATCCCAGAAATTTTGGTTAAAAAAAACGGATTTAAATTTTGGTTTTTGAATTCCGTCCGAAATAACGAGATCTCACCGAAAAATCGGATTTCGGTCGACGACGGGATTTGACCTAAAACGAAATTTTGAACCCTGATAACTCTTATTAACGTCGAGACTAGGGAAGCAATTGCGTCGCGCGAGGCTCGAGAGGGTGAATGTATGGGCATGAGATATATGAGAGAAGGTTAATGCATGCATGCATGGCAATGAGAGATGAAAGAGAAACCAGAACAGGAGTCATACCGCCGTGAGAGTTAATGCCGTGCATGTGAACAGGAACCAAGGAGGCGTCACGCCGTGTATTCTGGGACTTAGAAAAGAAACATCTGTGCCTCATATTTTGAGATAGAAGGTGTCGGTGTTTCGTGCACCGGCAATACGAATTTATGGTCGGATGGGGTCGCGCGCTCCCTCTCCCCGAATGGTCGACTCAAGGAGCCAGAAGATGTATACTGGTTCGGGCCGAATGTCCCTACTCGATTAGTTAGGCGTGGGTGTATTGATCTTTGGGTGATGAACAAGGGGGTACAAGCGGCGGAGGGTCGGTGTCCGATCCCTTGATGTTTTAAGCTAGGGAGTTGAGGCTACCTAGAAGGCCCATTTTCTCGCGCCCCTCCCTCTCGGGCCTGCCCCTCCTTATATAGACGGAGGAGGAGGGTTACACGGAGTTAGAAACCTACGAGAAAGGGGCCCGCACGTCTTGAAGTCAGTTCTGTCTTGTCAGCAAACCGCCTGCCCCGAAATCTGGCGAGGTTGGTGGTTGTGATGGTTGGGCCTTGCGTAGTCTTTGTCTGGGTGGCGTGTCGCGTGGTGCTCTATCACCTTGGTGGCTTTAATGGCGCTGACTTTGCCTTGGCCTCGGAGGCGTACTCTTAACGGTGTGCCGACGGCGGGGCTTGAAGCGGCTTCTTGGTGGCTCTTCGGCAGTCTTGGGAAGGAGCGCCTACCTTGCGGATGTCGAGAACGCTGCACACAAAGCGACCACGACAACTGGCGTGGCCTCGTCTGTGGTGGAGCTTGGCGGACCGCGAGCTCAATGTTAGGTGGTCGAGCCCACCGACCGCCGAGAATCGGAGTCGCCGACTGGCCCGGGGAAAGTCGGCCTACTGCCGATCGGGTTCCCAGCTCCGACCCCAAGTACCTTCCGGTTCTTGGGCCTTTCTTGTGGTTAGTCGGCCCAGATTCGCTGCTTCGGTGATGGGGTACCCATGGCATGGGTACTCGTCGTAACCTCAGAGCCGGGCGGAGTCGGAGAAGCCGCCGGGGTTTAACTGGCGGTGGTAGCCGTCGGCGAGTCGGTGATGCTAGGTCGTGGCCGCTTTGGGAGCCGCGCTTGACCTAGAAGGTCGGGCCGGCGCATCGGCAGGTAGCCCCTAGGCGGATCGGAGGCCCGGTCGAGTTCTTGGCCGTGTGATCGTCGACGGTCAGTGCCTGGCGCCTAGGCCTGGCCAGGCTTGGGAGCCGCAAGCTAGAGTCTTGTGGCGCTTCAGTCGGAATGTAACCAGTTTTGAGCCCCGGCGGGTCGGAGGCCGGTCGGGGTTTAGCCTAAGCGTGGCGATCATCGACCGTCGGTGGCGCCTAGGTCGATCGCCTTGAGGCCGCGCCAGCCTAGAAGGGCCCCGCACATGAAAGCGCACCGTGGCGTCAACTCGAGCCCCCAGAGTCGGAGGCGGTCGGGGTTTCTTGGCCGGACCCTGGCAAGCCACGCCGTTCGCGGGTTTTTTGGTCGGGTAATGACGCGACGCGTTGCCTTCACCGGCCGGCTTGTCGTGCTCGTCGCGAGCTACTATCGGGTAATCCAGAGTGGAACCTTGGCGATCTCCCTCGAGGGATCGTTTCCAAGCGAGCGTAGCTCCGTCGTGGCGTCAGGCCGCCGAGCGTTCATAAAAACCTTTCCTTACTCGTCCGCATCGGGCTCTGCGGGTCGTCCGCCAACCGGAGCGCTTGGCCGCCACTCATCGAAGGAGCTCGCGGAGAGTGAGAGGTATGGTCTCGGGCGGCCACGTGATGGAGTCGTCCGCCATGAGCCTAACTAGTGGCCCTCTGGGGCTCACGCGACCCGCCCCTCGCCCTTTCTTTCTTTTTTACGTGTTGGGGCGGCTTTCATTCCAGTGGCTGATTCGGCCTTCGTAACTGGCCTCGGCGCTGAGCAGCGCCGCTGCTCTCTCCTGAGGCCGGCGGTGGCCGATTTCTTACCTTTCTTGGCATGGGGCGCCCTGGCCCGTTGTAGGCCCGGCCGAACTGCCTGGCGTGGGCGTCTGGCGTCTTGTGTGGCGGCGTCTGTCGGGCGATTAATGCTTAGTGGGGTTTAAATGGTTGCGACGCTTCTACGGAGTAGTGGGCGTGGCGGCGGTCGACGGTTAGGCTGAGATCGCGTCCGCGCGAGTGGCGTCGGTTGAAGCGCGAGGCGCGCCCAGTTCCGCCAGGCATCTATAAAGGAAGGAGAGGGCGACGCGAGGGAGCAAATCCTCCTGCTCGTGTCCTCGAAAAGAAAAGGAGAACGCAAGGGGAAGAAGAAAGGACTTCAGCGTCGCCGCGAATCCTCCGCTCCCCACGCTTATTTGGAGATGTCGCTGCCCACTTGCTCGGCCGCGTAGTCGCTCACCTCGGCTTGGAGAGGAAGGAGTTTCTTCCTCGCGTCCTCAGTCCGGCCATTGGCGGTGCTGCGTCGGCGGGACCGAGGTCCCCGAATCGAAGGCAGCGAGATAGTCTTCTTGGCGGGCCTTCTACGGGGTTTCGGCCTCCACTCCATCCAGATTTCGTCAGAGACTCTTGCACTTCTACGGTGGGAAGTTCACCATCTGAACCGAATGGGAGTCCTCCACATCGCGGTCTTTATGACGCTGCGAGGCTCTTCCCGAGGATCGAACCCCAGGGGCTCTGGCGCCACTTCTTCTACGCGAGGCGCCATGAGATGCCGCAAACCTCCTCGCGCCCTCGCGATCCAAGCTGCGCAACCATGGAGGTCGTCCTACATCGACGTGAAGCTGAAGCGTCCCAACCCGGGGTGGCCGCGAGTGGTTCTATGTCAGGAACATCGGCGACAGCCTTGGCCTTCGAGGAATCCAGAAGTCGCATCCTGCGCTGGACTGGGGTCCCGACGAAGGACGGTCGAAGGTGGATTTGATTCTCGGGAAGTTTGCGGACTTGAAGCGCGGGCCTGGCGAGGCAAGGTGGTCCCCGACGTTTATGGAGAGGCGCATCAACCCCCTCAAGGACCGGTTGCGTCCCCATGTTTGAAAGTACATTGAAGTAAGCCCAGGCCACCTGCATGTCGTCGGGCGGAGCTCCCTCGTCCGGAGATCCTCGGCGCAGCGTGTCCGCGATCTCCATCGTGGGAGATCACCGAGCGGTAGGCGAGCACTGCCGTGGCTGCTCGGCGAATCCTCAGGACTTAGTACGTGCGTCGGTGGCTCTGTTTGCTTTTGTTTTGTTACTGCTCCTCGCCTCATCCGAAAGCGTGCTCTCGCAGGGGCTCGGTGGACTGATCTCCCGCCCCTTGCTGTGGGGAAAAGGAGTTGAGAGCTGGCGGCCAAGAAAAGGAGAAGCGAGGACGCCGAGTCTCTTTAGCGAAAAGGTGGCCACCAAGGCGGAAGAGAGGGCAAGAGCGGACCAGGCAGCGTGGCGAGGAGGTCTCGGAGGAGACCTCGAGTGAGGGTGACGAGTCGTTGCCAAGCGAGGAAGAAGAAGTTGGAGGCGACTCTGGCGTGACGCGGTCCAGGTCGGCCGGGCCGGCGACCGCGGCTCCTCGGAAGAAAGCCGTGAGCCGAGGTTTATCTGCGAGCCTTGAATCCTGTCGCCTCCCTCAGTGGTCAGCGAAGATACGTCAGTCTTAGGTTGTTCGCTCCTCCCGTAAGTGACTTACGCATAATTCCTCTGGGTGTCTTTGTCTTCGTAATTCTGGCCGACATTGCTTGAGGGCCTCTTGTGAGGCCTCGCGGAGGCGGAGCCCTCGCTCGGCGGTGAGGAATCGCCTCCGATCTGTCCGTCTGGGCGTCGCGGTGGTCGTCGGGGCGGGGATCGTCGGATCGCGCTCGCGCAGTAGGGGCCCGTCGGTGAGAAACCCATGCCGGAGGGGGGCGCCAGGGGCTGCCGACGGATGCGGGCCGTCTTGGCCGTCGGGCGTGCCGCGGTCGCCGGACCAGATGAGGCCGGCGGTCTGTCGGCCACCTTCCCCGTCATTGCTATGGAAGTCGGCCTTGAAACAATCGGCCGCCGGGAAGCAGGAGTTCTGGGCGTTCATAGCCGTGGGATCGCCAGATCCACCGCGCCGCTGGCCGCGCCGATTCGCGAAGTGTCGCTGGCGAAGAAGCGCCATAGCGCTCTGGCCCTTCCGGCGGATAATCGGGCGAAGCGATCGCCGTCGAATCTTGACTTCGCCCGACCACGACGGCCGGGGTCGCGTTAGATTACGGGCGGCCAAGCGAGCAGGATTGGACGCTCGAGGAGAGAGATGGGAAGGATCCACGCTGACCTTACTCGTTGTTGACGCGCGTCAAAGCGAGGAAGTCCATTGCTTTCAGAGTCGCTCGGCGGATCGGTAAGTCGGCGGGGATTTGTCTTTTGTGCATCTCGGCCAAAATGGGGCGGCCGGGCGGCGGGTATTCGCAGCGCTTGACATCCGGCGGTGGGCAAGTCGATGTTCCTCCGGCACTTGCACACCGGGTAGTGCCGTAGGGGAAGAGCTGCTCGATGCTCGGAGGGCGCTTGTTCTTAGAAACAGGAAGAGCGCCACTGGCAGTCGGGTCAATTTGGGAAGTCACGAAGCCTTGCGGGAGGCTCGCGACTCGTGGAGTCATTGGCCGTGGAGGGAGAGAGGGCTGTCGTCCACTGGCGGATGCAGGCGGCCAAGACCTGCGAAAGTGCGGCGATATCCGGGCGAGGCCGCCCTCTTGAGAAGAATGCGAGTCGGCGCAGCAGGCCGACCCGGCCATGCGAGCGGGATCTTGCTCGGGGGAGCTTGGCGGCGAGGAGCTTGCCCGGCGCGCCGCTGCCGATCGAGAAGCACGTGCAAGGTCGAGGAGGAACTTCGGCGCCAAAGAGGCCTCCGTGGCGGTGAGTAATTCACTTCTTGGAGCCGTGCGCGGGCGTCTTCGACAGCTCTTTTTTTTACGTGTCCCTGCGAGCTGCGAAAAAAGACCTTAGCGGCGTGCAGAGTCGCGAAGAGGCGGCGGTGGAAGAACGGGATCACGGCCAGTCGAAATCGACTCGGCCCTCGTGGATCGCGAATTGGCGGAGAGGGAAGCGGCGTCGACGTAGAGCCGGTAACTTGATCGCCGTGTGGGCACCCAGGCTATGCGGCCGGTTGTTCGGGCTTACTCGGGCCCGGTGCTATTCTGCCACGCAGGTGGATTCTGGCGCGTCGAGGCGTCGGTCGGGAGGCGGCGGTGGTTATGGCGCTTCCTCTGGTCAACCTCTTGTCTCTTATTATATTGACGTCGACCTTGAGGCGGTTAGAGCGTCGCTGGCTTGGCAAAGCGGCAGAAGAAGTCAACGCTTTCATGGCCGGTCGATCCGTCGCGCCCAAGAGATTGCCGCCGGATCGCCAGGTGAGAGATCCTCCGTCTGGACGGAGGGAGACGATTAGTATCCCTATTTTTTGCTTTTTTGGCAGTGTATGTAATGAACATGATCGCCCACGGGGATTAAGCTATGTCGGGCCGCTTTTGAGATTATTTGGCTGCCTATCCGTGCTTCTTCTACGTAAATTGGGCAATCTTACGACCATATGTAGAGGCCGAGGGGTGCCACGAGGCGCAGTGTTGCTCAACTCCATCTGAAGAAATCGCGGGATAGGACAAAGCTACCCAGTAGCGCTAAGGCCTTTCGCGTTTCTGCCGGAGGGCTTGTTTTCCCACAGCCAGTACCACTTCGAAACCGTAGCGCGGGCGTAAGGGGTCGTAGTACTTTGGACCTGGAAATAAGCCCACGCAGGTGGATAACTCGACGGTCGAACGGCTTAGGTTAATGATTAAATGCGCTTTTAACGGCGAGGAGTCGATCGTCTTGATTTGATCAAGATGTCTTCCGCTCCGGCAACTCCTTTTTGCGCGAAATGCTACTCGGGAGCCGTGCGGCTGGGGCTTTAAGGCGTAGCATTCGGTTCGAGGAGGTTGCTACGAGGAGTTTGTTTTGATCAAATGACTCGAGCCTAAATCGAAGGCTCCATCCGGCCAGATGCCTGGCCCTTCGCTCAACTGACCTCCCTTTGGCGCAAAGTGCTACTACGAAGCCGTGGCCGCGGGGGCGTGGTGTAGCATTTTGGGTTTGAGAGGATTACTATGAGGGGTAGCCCGTCGGAGTGTTATTGCGGTCATCGATCTAGGTCGTGACCCACAGGTCGAGGAGGTAGCCCCAGTGGTGCGTGGGGAAGTCTGATCGCCGCCACGCAAGCTAATCCGCATGAGAAGGATTTAAGTTTTCTTTGGAGATAAGTGTGGATTAACTCGCTGAGGCGCGTGCGTTGAGCGGTCTTTGGGCGCCGTCTTCTGCTGCGGATTCGTGACCCCAAGGCGCCGTCTTAAGCTTCATGGCGACTTTGGGTAACCGTCTCCGTCTGCCAGGTTATAAAGGAGAAGCGCGAGTGCTTGTTCGCCAAGACGCATGAAAGCGAACTTGCCCAGCGTGCTATGGCGGACCGCTACACACAACTTCGAGAGGAGGTGGAGCCACGAGCAAGCCTGGCTGCGGGTGGTGGCGGAGGTCGAGGCCGAAGCCGTGCGCGGGGATGCGCGGCGAGTCGACATACTTGTTGCGGGCATTCCCCGGCTGTGGGAGGTGAGGGCGCCGCTGATCCGGCGCGATGGCGGCGGCGTCAGTCGTCGGTCAGGTGGGCGCACACCAGGAGGAGTATCGCGCCTTTGCCGAGTAAGGGGACCTTGGCGAGTGGTTCCTTTTTGGGTTGGGTTGATGTTCCTCCTGTAAATGAATAAAGTGACCGTGTTTCTCTTTGCTCCATGTTTTCTCGTGCTTGTAATTTGCCCACATCCGTGGTTTTTTTTTTTTTTTTGGGGATCGTAGCGGATCGGCCAGAGGGTTAGAGGTTGCCCCTTGTTCTCCTCGGATTTCCTCGCGTCTTCCCATCACCGGTGGGCTTCTTCTTGCGTCGCGCTTGAGAATATGTGTTTATTCTTTGAATGGGACGGTCGAGCCATCCGTAGGTCGATTGTCCTTGCATTAAGTGGTCTTTGCACGGAAAAGTACTACTTCGGGACCTCGGCTTTCGGGGCGGAGGTCGTAGTACTTGCAATAGTTCAGATGAGAGAGAGCACTCGGTCGTCCGAGAGCTGCAGCTTCTTTTGCTCAAAGCGTTTGTTGAGTGGTAACAAAAAAGGGAGTAGAGATTGACTAAGAATAGAACTTTCTCAGCTTCTCTATGTTCCACGCATTAGTCACGAGATTTCCTTCGGTGTCCTTGAGGCGGAAAGTGCCGGGTCGGAGGACTTCCGCGATGGTGAAAGGGCCTCCTGTATGGGAGAAAGCTGTGCCATCGCCAGCGGATTGGACTTGTCGCAGCACTAAGTCGCCGACTTCGAATGAGCGACCGCGAACTTGTCGGTTGTGGTAGCGGCGAAGCGCCTGCTGGTATTTTGCCGACCGTAAGACCGCGACGTCTCGAGCTTCGTCAAGTCGGTCGAGGTCATCTTGCTGTTCCTCGATTGCCGTCATTGCTTGTAGTTCTGCACCCTTAGGCGCGCCCGTACTCAAGGTCGAGAGGAGCGACCTCCACCAGAACACCAAGAAAAAGGAGTGAACGTCGGCCGACCGGGTCGTGGACCCGCAGACTCCAAAGCGGTGGTAGCTTCGGCCCAGATCCGCGAATTTCTTGATCGGGTGAAGATTAGCGCTTGAGTCCTGGAGGATCATCAGTTGGCTCGCTCGGCTTTGGCCGTTGGCGAGGATCTTGGCCTTTGCCTCGACTTCGGATGTTGAAATCGTTGCGAGAACTCGAGGAACTCCTTTCCTGTGAAGCTGCGTCCGTTATCGGTGATGATGGAGTTGGGCACCAGGCGGTAGACAATGTCGCGGAAGAAACTTCTTTGCTGCTGCCGATGTGATCTTTGCCAATGGCTTTGCTTCAATCCACTTTGTGAACTTGTCTCGGCGACAAGTAAGTGAGTGAAGCCCCGGCGCCTTTTGAAGGGTCAGGCAGTCGAGCCCCAAACCGCGAAGGAGCCACGTGATGGGGATCGATGCGGGACTTAGACTTGTGAGGAAGATGCGTCCGTCTGAAGAATTGGCATCCTTCGAGTCTGCGGACGATTTGGGTCATACGCTCGGCCGATCAAGAGGTAAACCTTGTCGGAAGGCCTTTCCTACCAGGGGACCGCGACGGCATGGTGCCTACACCCGTCGTGGATGTCGAAAGGTGCTTCCCTTGGTGGTGAACGCGCCGAAGGATTCGGACGGGCTCCTCTTGAAGAGGCGCCCTCGATCAGGGCGAAAAGACTTAGCGCCGAGCGGCGCCGAGCCTCGATGGTATCGGCGAGGGCGACCCGTTCGATCAACCGATCGACCGGTTGCCCTCGATCGGTTTCGGCGTCGGGCGAAATCGACCCAGGCGGTGAGCATCCGGCCAGAAGATCGGTGGGGCCGCCGCCTTTGAAGTCGGGCGCCCTCGGCCTTCCAATCAGCCGGATTGAAGAAATTTCAGCTTTGAGTCGAGACGAAGATTGAGAGGAACCGGCCCTTCCCGGGGCGAGGTTGGCGAGGAGTTGGCTTCAGATTATGGCGTCGGTGCGTGATGGAGCTCGAAACCCTTGAACTTCTCCTCGAGCTTGCGGACCTCCAGCGATGGCGGCCATCCGAGCGTCCACAGGGCTCGGTGGCTTTCATCACTGGTCGACCCGGCCGAGTCGCCAGTACGTTGAGCCGTCGATGCGCCAGTCGGCCAGCGTCCGAAAGCCATTGGCGAGGCTTCGTGACTCGGCGACATTGTTGGTGGCGTCGAAGAGTAGTCGTATGGCATCACCGGAGTTTGTTCGCCGTGGGAGATGATGGCGACCGCGCCGGCCCCGTTCTTGGTGTAAGACCCATCGAAGTACATCATCATCAAGATGCTCGGGTCCTCGGCCGAGGACTTGCGCCTCAGTCCACTCGGCATAAAGTCGCCAAGACACTGAGACTTGATCGCCGTCACGAGGGGCGTCGATATGTCAAGGCCGTTGAGCTCGAGAGCCCATTTGGCGATCCTTCCGTAGCGTCGCGGTTGTGACGACTTCTCCGGCGGTGAGAGGTTACCACGGAGATGGGGTGTCGATCGAAGTAATGGGCAAGCTTCCTCTTGGTGATGAGCACCGTCTGATAACCGTATGGGGATGTCGGACCTTTTGTTTCGAGAGCACCTCGACGGCGAAGTAGACCGCCTCTGCACCTTGAGAACAGCGGCCTTCCTCCGCCGCTCCACAACAAGTCTGTGGCCCGGCGACCTGAGTCGTGGCGATGTAGAGGAGCAAAGGCTCCTGTGGGCTCGGGCGACCAGACCGAGCGGTGAGTGTCGAGAAGGCCTTTAGTCGACTAAAGGCTTCCCGAGCCTGGTCCAGGAAAAGCGGTCGGACTTCTTCATCGGCAGAGTGGCATCCAGCGTCACGAAATGCGGATCTGGCGACAATCTTAGTGCGAGGCATCCCATCAACCTTTGAACTCCCTTGGTCGTTGATCGGCCCCATCCTGCGATAGCGAGATCTTATCTCGGTTGGCCCGATGCGCTTCGAGACGATGATGAATCGATAACTTTGCCCTTAGGGACCTCAAGACGCATTTCTCGGGGTTGAGCTTATCGCGAAACCGTCGGAGGTTCGCATAAAGTCTCTTCTAGGTCGGCGATGAGGTCGGCCTTCCCTGGTTTGACAACGATGTAGTCGGCGTAGGCCTCGATGTTACGACCAATTTAGTGCGAAACATGCGCATACACCTACGTGATACGTGGCGCTGCGTTTTGGACCAAAAGGCATCGTGGACGTAGCAGTCTGGCCGTCGGGGTGATGAAGGAGGTCGCGAGCTGATCGGACTCCTTCATCGCAACCGTGATAGCCGAGTAGGCATCCAAAAGAAAGGGACTCGCGGCGGGTGGAGTCCACGACACGGGTCGTCTGAGGTAATGGGAATGGATCTTTCGGACAGGCCTTGTTGAGGCTCGTGTAGTCAACACACATTCTCCATTGCCCCGACTTTTTCTTTACAAGGGCGGGATTGGCGAGCCACTTTCGGGGTGAGCTCACCTCCCTTACAAAGCCGGACCAAAAGTTTGGCGATCTCTTCCCAATGGCGAAGCGCTTTTCTTCGTCGAAGCTTGGCGTACTGAGCGGCCGGCCTAGATCGGTCGAATGTTCGAGAGTGCTTTCGCGACCTCCTTTGGGACTCTGGCATGTCCGAGAGGTCTCCAGCGAAGACGTCTCGGTTTACTTGGAGGAAGTCGGCAAGCGCCTTCCTATTTGGCAGCGATTGAGGCGGCCCGATCCGCAGTCTTGGTGGGATCTTCGGGATCATGGCCGACCTCCTTCGTGTCCTCCGCGGACTTGAAAGAGCTAGGCCCCGACTTGCACTGGAGTCGGGCGGATCCAAGACCTTCTCACAGGTAGGCGAGCTCTCGAAGCGGCGACGAGCCGCGGCTACCGTGCCTTCGCGATTAGTAAGCTGGAAAGATGTGGCCCGCGATGATGACATGCGGCCTCGGCATCTTTAGCTTGAGATAGGTGTAATTGGGGACCGCCATGAACTTCGCGTAGCATGGTCGCCCGAATGTAGCGTGGTAGGAGCCGGGAAAGTCCACAACCTCGAAAGTGAGGCTCGGTGCGGGAAGTTGTCCTGACTCCCAAAGGTGACGGCAGGGCCGAGACTGCCAGGAGGTGGGCTGTTGGCACGATGCGGCAGTGGAAGGGCGCCTTGCTCGTGCAGGAGGCGAGCGAGGACCCAGGGCATCGAGGTCTCAACATACATGATGTTGAGGCTATACGCCGCCGTCCATGAGCACCTTGGTTGGCGCCGTCCCCACGATGGGGTCGGCAGCCAGCGGAGTAGCGTCCGGGTCGCGGATGTGGTCGGGTGGTCGGTCGTCGAAAGCGTCGGGCATTCCGACCACCTCAAGTAGGTGAACGCCGGGGCCAGCCGTGTGGACCTCTCGGTGGGTGAGCCAACTGCCGCGAGTCGGCGTAGCACTCCGCCCCTCAGAAGATCATGAGGCAGTCGGCTGCGGGAACTTCGTCGGTACGACTCATCGATCGCTGCCCGGCGTCGGTGCCGTCGCGCTTCTTCCCCTTTCCGTCGTGACGTCGTGGGGTTCCCGGAGAGGAAGCGGCAGGACTTTCGCAGATCCAGATACTTGTGTTTGTGGGATAGTCGTGGGTTCCGAACACGGACTATCCATCAATTTCGAATCGGTCGGATGCGCCGAACACTCCTGTTGGCGCAGTCGGCTTGATGAAGGGCGACCATACGACCCTCGGCGACCACAGCGCTTCCCCTTAGCTTCCTTTGTCGTGAGCGGCGGGGAGAATCGCCCAGGCCTAGGCCGTCTTGTGGGCCGATCTTCCTTTGAAGATAGCTCACGGCCTCTCGCGGAGAGCATGGTTGGTGGCGATGTCGAGAGCTCCTTGGTGGTCGGGGCCGCCCAACTTGTGGACCAGGGCCTGCGCCGACGTGGTGCAAGTAGATGAAACGCCCGGCGACGTCGGGCGTCGCGGATGTCGAGCTCGTTGCTGGGAGAAGCGGCGGATGTAGTCGGAGGGTCTCCCGACCGCTGCGCTCTTGAGATCTCAGAGTTGCCAAGGCGTTTATGCATTCTGGAAGTTTCGAAAAGGTTAAATCAGTCGGCCCAGTGCCAGATGGTATCTATGTGCGAGTACGAGCCATGCTCGGCGTCCGCAAGATAGATGGGGAGAGTCTTGATAACGAAGGAGTCGTCGTCGCTCCCCGGCACGTACCCGGCCGATAGTCTTCAACCGACACCGGGTTGGTAGCCCCAGTGTACTTGGCTATGTTGGCTCGGGCCGGAATCGGCCAGGAAGTCGGCGTTGCGGATCGCGGGTGGTAGCTGACCCAGGGCCGTCGAATCTCGGTCGGGATGGTTCGTCGCCGCTATCGACTTTCTGCGAGGGTCTTCTTTGCGTCGGTAGCTCTCCTTCGCGCCTCGAGGGTGGTGCGGAGATCATACTTATCCCCAGGCGATGGCGACCGGGTGTATGATGCCTGGGGAGTTCGGTGGAAGCGGGCCGTCTTCGGCCGGGCCCGTCGACCGACTGTGAGAGTAGGCCCAGGGGCGGCGCCCGTCCGTCAGAGCAGGGCGTCCTTGAACGACAGCCGCGTTCTACCAGCCCGAGGTTCGATAGAGTGGCCTTGGCCCCGCTCCCAGTTAGCTCGAGCGACCCTCGGAGCGGCATTGCCGCCAGCAAGATATTCGTTGGCGTGAGGAAGAACGGAAGGTCGTTCGCTTCCTCACCAATTCTTTGACTCTGGCCTTGGCCCGATGCCAGCCGAGCGAGTAAAGCGGGTAGGTCAGTCGGCTTCCGGCCTGGAGCTTGTCGATTTCGACCTTCGGGCCTCTAACTCCTCATGTCGCGGAGGTCAGGCGTTATGGAGTCTTTGTCGTCGTCTTCTGCAGGATTTCTCCGCGCGCCTCGTCGCGGGAGGAAGGGTCCCGAGGTAACTGGGGTGGAGGATAGCTCGCCGCACCCGTCATGTTGCACTCAGTGGTACTGCCGCAGGTACTCCTTGGGGCTGGGGCCGTGGGCGGAGGAATCCGCCACAGTCGTGGAGGGAAGCCGTGGCGTGGCAAGCCATAGCCCGCAGTTGAGAGCTCGTGGAGGGTGAGTCGCCCTTCGCCGCGATCCGTAGCGATGTCGCCGAGGCGGCCAGCGGAGCGCCTGCCGGCACCATGGGGCCTCGAGGCCAGGTTCTTGAGGCGTCCAATCGCATCGAGCTTCGGGAGGGCGTCCGGTCGGGCGGCAATGAGACGAGACAAGCTCCGGCCGTAGTACGATGAAATCGAGGGCGCCGAAGCGGATCGGCCCCCTCGACATCGGCGAATCGTAGTGGAGGCCATCGAGGGGAGGAGAATGGGAACGAAGATGAGGATGTCGGTGAAGCAGCGCGAGCCCCTACAGCGCGCCAAGCGGTGTTGCCGTGCCGTAATCTGATTATGGTCGGATGGGGTCGCTCCTCTCCCGAATGGTCGACTCAAGGAGCCAGAAGATATATCTTGGTTGGGAAGAATGTCCCTACTCGATTCGTTCGGCGTGGGTGTATTGATCTTTGGGTGATGAACAAGGGGTACAAGCGAGGCGGAGGGTCGGTGTCCGATCCCCTTGATGTTTCGCTAGGAGTTGAGGCTACCTAGAAAGCCCATTTCTTCTGCGCCCCTCCTCTCGGGCCGCCCCTCCTATATAGACGGAGGAGCGGAGTTACACGGAGTTGGGAAACTACGAGGAAAGGGGCCTGCACGTCTTGAAGTCTGGTTCTGTCTTGTCACGGCCAGGCCCCGCCCGCGTCCGAGGCGAGGGTTGGTGGTTCTGCGATGAGCGATCTTGCGTAGTGCTCTCCCAGGTGGCGTGTCGCGTGGTGCTCTGTCGGCCTTGGTGGCTTTAATGGCGCTTGACTTTGCCTTGGCCTCGAGAGTGGGCGTACTCTTCTGCGGTGTGCGGTGGCGGGCGAGGCTTGACTTCTTCGGGTGGCTCTTCTCGAGTCTTGGGAAGAGAGCCGCCTACTCTGAGATGTCGAGGAACGCTGCGCACAAAGGCTGACCACGACGACGCTGGCGTGGGCTCTGGCGGCTCGTCTTGTGGTGGAGCTTGCGTCGCGAGCTCCAATGTTAGGTGGTCGAGCCCACCGGCCTTGAATCAGTCCGCCCGGCCGTCCGGTCGACCTGGCCTAAGCCTCCCGCGCTGCCAGTACCTTCCGGCGATTCTTGGGCCTTCTTGTGGTTGGTCAGCCGTTCCGGAGGTGATGGGTACCCATGGCATGGGTACTCGTCAGAAGGAGTACGTAATTTATAAGCTCTTATATATAAATTGTCGCAGCTCCCAGGCATCCAGCCATCAGCACTCAAAGTAATCACAAAAAAGCAAAGAGGATCCGAACTTCCCAGCCTTTTGATCAGTACATGCTATAAAATCTTGCATCGACAACTATGCTACTTCAGAAGTAAAGCTTACGTAATAATTGACATAGTAACAAAGTTGGAAAAAAATTTTAAAATAATAATATTTTTATCAATATTTACAGAAATAATATGCCGAAAATAAAAATAGCAAAACTACCCCCCTGTCGCCATTTCAAATGGCGACAGGGGGCATCCCACTGCTGCCTGTGTGGGGCTCCTATTCCGATTTTACCCCCTGTCGCCATTTGAAATGGCGACAGGACCCTGTCGCCAATTCAAATGGCGACATGGGGGTAGTTTTGCTATTTTTATTTTCGGCATATTATTTCTGTAAATATTGATAAAAATATTATTATTTTTTAAAAAAAATTCAACAAAGTTGCCTCTTGTTTCATGCAAATCTCGACAAATTTCAATCAAATGAAAAATGGTTCATATCACGTTAGAAAATTTTGAAACTTTTTATGGATGGTACTGATGCATCACTAATATTCCTATAAAATTTTTAGATGATGATCAAGCCTGAGGAATTTTCAAAAATTCCTAATAAAAGGCTGAGTACATGTATTGCTTCCATAGATTTGATTGAGCAACCAAAACATATTTATAATTTTTGAAACTTTTAGATAAGGGTGCCGGGGCAATGCTTAAGTTCTCCTAAAAATGTTAGATCATGATCACATCTGAGAGAATTTATAAAATTCTGACAAGGTTACTATCTCATTTATGTTTCTTCTGTTTTTTATTTTTCAAAGAGAACAAATGAAATTCAATTATTTTGGAAAATTTTCTGTATGATCCTAGATTGCTAAACACGGTACCTTAATTTTTTTATCATGCTTGTACATTTTTATATAAATTTGATAGTGTTTCTATTTTTTTTTTATAAAACGTCTCAGTAGTTCGGTTTTTCAAAACATTTTCAAGGAAGATGATATTTTTAAGAGGTATTGACCCAAATTCAATCGAAAATACTTGAAATCCGGTCAAAACACCTGAAATCTAGGCGAAATTTTGCTGAGATTTTCGAAATATACTATATCAATTTGAATTTTTTATCTATTCGAGATTTGGAATCGAGGGTGGCCCAAAATCCGAGAATTCACAGGTTTTTGAACCATGTTTGGTCATTGATATGATCTTCAAAATATAACTTTGATCACTAATTTTTATTATTCCCTTCGTCCAAATCTGTAAGGCGTATTTTTTCTTGGCACATAGACCAAAAAATATTAAAAATAACTAGATTATCCCTAATTATTATTAATAAACACTATACTCAATGCATGCATATAGAAAATATAAAGTAAAAATAACTATTTATTTGGGTTAACATCACACTAATTTTACATTGATTTATATTCATACACAAGACCATTTAAAAAATAAGTCTTATAAACTTGGATGAATGGAGTATAATATATCAAAACCCAATAAAATTATAATATTATAAAAGTACTTTTCGAAACAAATATACACATATGATTTTATATGTATCCAATTTAAATATTTAAAAAGATATTAACAGACAAACTTTAAAAATTTTATTTATATCTATATCTAAAACGATAACTATTTATAACCGAAGAAGTATCAGGGTATAAACCTCACCATGAACTTCTAGAATACTACATCTATTATGCATGGGAGAATTGCCGGCCAACAAAGGTGGCCGCGTCGCCTCCTTTTTTTTGCAAAAAGCCCATCGGCTTTCTCTAAATTACGGACAGGTCCCTGTAAAATTACAAAAAAAATCTCAATTTTTTTATTTTTTTTGTCCCAAACAATGATAGTAAAAATAGTTTTTTTTGCAGAAAAGACCATGTGTTCTTTCGATTTGTGTTTAGGTCCCTCGTTCGTTATTTTACAAAAAAAAACCTCCAGTTAAATATGAATCTCGAACGAGCCATTTTCTAATTTTTTTAGAGTTGCGCCTAAGTCCAAAAAAATAACAAACAGGTTCCCGTCTCTTACGTCCAGGTCATTTATATGTTTTTCCCGAAAAAGATATATTCGTCAACAGAAATATGTGTACAGTTTTATCTCTAGACTTTTTTTGCGGCTCGATCTCTAATATTTTTCCAAACGTGTATTATTACTCGGTGAACGCATAGGGTGTTAAACTCGGTATCTATAATTTTTTTTGCAACTCGATCTCTAATATTTTCCAAAACATGTATTATTGCCCAGTGAACGCATATGGTGTTAAACTCGATATCTATAATTTTTTGAGAAAAACTATATAACGGTATCCCGTTAAATAAGGATACGACGGGATACCTCTTTTGTATATGTGTGTGCTAAAGACAAAGGCAGGGCCTGGTTCCGCTTTAAAGGATTCTCCAACCTCCCGTAGCTAGGCAGGAGACTCAGTACTCAGGACTCAGGACTCAGGAGTCTCTGACAAGTCTTCAACGCTAAATAATGCACCACGGTTGAAACTTATATAATATTAAGTTTCATAGTGTTACATGAAACTCACTTGAATTTGTCCGTGAAATATCATGAACTTATACGTGAGACATCATGAAACTTATCCGTGAAACATATGAAACTCATCCGTGAAACCTAATAAAACTTATTTATGAAACTTATCCGTGAAACCTAATGAAACTTATCTGTGAAACATCATGAAACTTGTTTGTAAAACCTAATGAAACTTATAGCATGAAACTTATCCGTGAAATCTGATGAAACTTATATGTGAAACCTAATGAAACTTTTCCGTGAAATATCATGAAACTTATCCTTGAAACCTGATGAAACTTATCTGTGAAACCTAATGAAACTTATCCGTGAAATATTATGAAATTTATCTGTGAAACCTAATAAAACTTATCCGTGAAACCTGATTAAACTTATCTGTGAAACCTAATAAAACTTATCTGTAAAATATGAAATTTATTCGTGAAACCTAATAAAAATTATCTGCGAAACATCATGAAACTTATTCGTAAAACACAATTAAAATATTCTGTGAAACCTAATGAAACTTATCTGTGAAATCTAATGAAACTTATCTGTGAAATATCATAAAACTAAACGTCATGAAATATATCTGTGAACCTCCTGAATCTCAAGAAAATAAAAGGATTTGTGTGGATATAGATTGAAAGTAAGTGAATGGCTATGTATGAATGACTCAATCCAACGTTATCAAGCTATTCCGTAGATATGGCTTTGGACGGAAAACCGTCGTGTAGTTGCTCTCTAATTTTTTTTTGCAGCTTGGTCTTTGATATTTTTCAAAACATGTATTATTACTCGGTGAACGCATATGGTGTTAAACTCGGCATCTATAATTTTTTTGGTAACTCAAAATTTAATATTTTCTAGAACGATCTCTAATATTTTTCAAAACATGTATTATTATCCGGTGAACGCATATGGTGTTAAACTCGGCATCTTTTTTTTTTGCAACTCGATCTCTAATATTTTCTAAAACATGTATTATTACCCGTTGAACACATAGGGTGTTAAACTCGGTATCTATAATTTTTTTGGCAACTCAAAATCTAATATTTTCCGGAACGATCTCTAATATTTTTCAAAACATGTATTATTACCCGGTGAACGCATAGGGTGTTAAACTCGACATCTATAATTTGTTCCCAGCTCAAAATCTAATATTTTTCGAAACATGTATTATTCATTTTTTTTTTTTGCAAAAAGATCCGTTGTTACGCAAATTAGTCGACGAATCCTACCTAGCATATTTTTTTTAAAAAAAAAAAGAACAAAAAAAATGCTTAGATCCTCCTACTTTTTTTTTTCAGAAAAACCTAGATTAAATTTCACACGGCGCACCTAGTTGACCATAAACCCACAAACTTATAGGATTCTCTCATTAGTGAAGGCTCAACATTTTCCTAAAAAAAAAAAGATGACAGGCCAAACGGCCCAGGAGCGCAGGTGCGCAACGTCCTTTCACCAAGACAATAGACCATGCATAAGCATGATCGGAAGCAAATCGTAAATAGGATAAATCCTTTGCATTATAAGTACAACATACAGAATTTCACTGGAACCAATATAACGCATGCAGAGCACACAGTTGAACAAAACAGGGGATCACTGGGAGGACAGGGATTTACATGTAGTTGCTAACTTAAACAGTTGCGTACGAGCCATTGGATCAAAAAACAAGTTTTATATCGATCCAAACTACCGTAGCAAAATACTGTAGCAAACAGATTTGGATAATCCAGGTCGTTCAGTCGCTCGATCAGACGGTTCACACCACACGCAACTGCTTAAGTTAAAGTTACAATAGCAATTGCAAATGATCCGTGTCCTCACTCGGAACATCAAACATCCGTCTTCGCCATCAATAGCTATAATATATACTAGCATTTCATTACCTTCTTTTTTTATTTTTACAGAATGTCCATCTGAGGAACTCAAATCTTAAATAGACATGGAACACCTACAACATACAGTGACATTACTATTGCGTGACAGAACCACAAAATCGGCAGCAAAGCCCAAATTACTCCACTCCAGAGTTCGGCAGGAACATGTTCTGGTGTGACTTGGTTAGACAACACAAACAACATGAACTAATTCTTCATTTCACTCCGCTTGTCAGGTTGCCAGGTGCGAAATAGATAACATAGCACCCACATAATCTTATACCCCCAGCGAGCGTGTTCATTCAGTATCCGAAAGAAATAAAAAAAGGGATATTTTAGAGGTATGCTACCGACAGCAACTGATCTCTCCTTCCTCCACATCAGCATCCACCGAGGGTGATATGCTGTCCTCCATGTCATGTTCGACCTCTTCCTCAAGATCTTTCTTTATGAAAAGGCCTAGCCTCTCCAGCGGGCTCCCTAGGCCAGGTGGCAGCTCAATCCCATCGACAAAATCGACAATTAATTTACCAGGGGGGTTCAGTTCCCACTTTTTGCTCAAGTTCTCCAGGTCCTTCAGAAAGTCACTGTTGTCAATATCAACAGTCTTCTTCATCTACACAAAAGGAGAAGAGATCGAATAACCATTGTATACATCATGCGTAGAAACTTGCCGGTCAGAAATGGTAAGCAGGTAATACCATGTGTAATGCCAGGCGTGCTGCCCCTCTTTCCTGCTCCCTCTTCATCCTAATTTCTTCTTCTAGCTTTAATTGTGCGGCAGCCTCAGCAGCCTTCACCTGGGCCTCAATCCTTGCTTTCTCTACAATTTGAAAAGGTAGCTATGCAAGGTAAGCACCCACAGGAATGACATAAACCATGTCAATGCAACACAAAAAGTACAACCTAAGAATAAGCCATACAGTATATACTTTTGAGTTTTAGTTATCAATTTCGAAACAGCCATACAGTATATACTTCTGAGTTTTAGTTATCAATTTCAAACCAGCCATACAGTGTAACTCATGTCAAGACAAATATAGTTCCCTCGTATCCACGAAGATATGGAAGTAACTTGTACGAACGCTTCCATAAGCATGCCATCTCGAATTGGTAAAACCATAATCATATCAAACACAACATCTTCACCACTTACAACAATAAACTCCTAACAAAAATTTGTTATAATGTTATGTGCTCGGGCAAAGGATCGAGTGATAGGACGAGAGGATTGTGAGAGTGGGAGCTCAGTGGAAGGTGCCGTGGTGGCAGGTAGGTATTGCTTAGCCGGAAGCAATCACCGGGTCTTAGACCGAGAAACATTCCGCCTTTTAGCTAAACTTCTAAATTTCATTGACTGCCTTTCCTTTACGAACTTGTCACTATTAACAGCCCTCAATTTTTTTTTTCAAAACTAGCCCTGTCGGATTTTTTTTGCAAATTTGGCCCCAATGCAGCGGACGAAGAGCACTGTAATGCCACAATGCAACAAGTGGCATTGCAGCGCCTCCATGCAGCGTCATTAGAAATAAATAAAAAAATAGAGTGCAGCAATACTGTAGTGCTGTATTGCTACAGTACAACTGCATGTACTGTAGCACGCCTTTTTTTTATGTGCTGGCTGGAGGTTAGTTCTAGGAAAAAAATACATTATAATTTTATTAGATTTTATAAATACATTATAATAAAAAATCGCATGCAAGCTAGTTCTGAAAAAAAATTTAGGGGCTACATCAGTGAAGAGTTCTACCCTATATAGAAAGGCATGAAATAACCTCATAAAATATGAACTAGAAAACAGCTTTGACCATTAATTTCTATTATAATGTATTTATAAAACCTAATAAAAAATATTGCCTGCAAAAAAAAAATTATTGACGGCTCGCAGAATTATTGACGGTAATTGGACCGGCAGAATACGGGTCCTCAAATAGATTATGTTATATGCTGCCCCCAGCAGAATATGTATCCTCAAATATATTCTGCGGGCCCAATTGTATTATATTTTTACCACAAACATGGGTCAGCAAAAATATTATTTGCGGTTCAGTTCAAATTTTTTTTTTCAGAATTATTTTGGCCATGAATTGGGCCCCTGAAAAAATAGCACAGTGGCTAATTCTGAAAAAAAAACTTTCTTAGGGGCTACAACAGTGAAAATTTCGCAAATCCCGCGCACAGGGAGCACAAAAAAATACAAATATCGGCGATAAATACCGCGCCTCCACTCAAAGGAAAAAAAGCGTGCTATAGTACATGCAGCGATACTGTAGCAATGCAACGTTATAGTACCGCTGCACTATTTTTTTATTTCTAACATCGCTGAGTGGAGACACTGCAATGCCAAGTGTCGCGTCGTGGCATTGCAGCGCTCTCCGTCCGCTGCACTGGGGGCCAAATTTGCAAAGAGAAATCCGACAGGGGTTAGTTTTGAATTTTTTTAGGGCTACAACAACGAAAAGTTCTTTCTTTACAATCTGCCTTCCCTTTTAAAGGAGCAGGAGGAGGAGCCTAGCCGGCTGGGAGTAGGAGTCCCATCCGTTTTGGACTCTGACTCTGATTCCTAATGACGACTAGGAGTAGGAGTCCCATTCGATTTGGACTCTATTCGGCTGGAAGATTAGCTCCAGCCGATTAAAGATAAGAGTCCTAGGACAATTAAACTAGATTACATTTAAACTAGCTTCCTTATCTAATAACAACTCTAGAGATAAACTAAAATTTCCTAACCTATCCCCTGGCGCTGCCCAAGAATTGTGATGTGCACCCACTTTAAGTTTACGGCGCACATACACATGGCCCCAACGCCTTTGCTGCTGCTGTTGCTGATCCATATCATATAACTTATGAGTTAAATTCACAACAACTGGTTAGGAAAAAACAATGAAAAACTTCCCAAACAAATTCACCTCCTTATCTACTCTAATCCCTAACAATATAATCCCTTTCTAATTATAACTATACCTCGATCTCAAGGTGTCTACGACTGTTGCACATATACACATGTAAATAATTTATTTAAAAAATATGGTGTCCTTATTTTTTATCAAATGATGTGTTGAAGTAAAAGAAAATCCATATCATATCATGTTAATCATATTCCAGTGCAATCCACATGCACTCAACTAGCAATGAAAAGAAGGGGAGAATCTACTTCTTGAAGAGCACTGACTACAGATAGCATAACCAAATAGGGAACAGCATGACAAAAAATAGGAGTTGAACTCTGCCAGAATGGTTGGCACATTAACACTTTCAAGCATAAGTTACTTTGTGAGCAAAAATCCAACAATAATGGAAAAAACTAAAAAACAAGTTGACAGACAAACCAATTTGGAAGTCGAAAAGATTGAAGCTGTTTTGGAATGAACTCAAATCTATTTCATGGGCCAAAAGGGCCAATTGTAGACATGTACAAGGCAAGGGAGTACTGCTCACTGAGACATGTTTTCACAAAGTCAATATACTGAGTCATCTCCAGTGATGAGCATGTCATCTACATAGAGAAGAGTCCGACCTCAAGAGGAGGTGTAAACAAAAAGAGCAGCGAGCAGCGTCATGATCACTGGCGGAGAAGCCGATAGAAATAACAGCAAAAATGAAACGCTCAAACCAAGCACGAGGAGCTAGTTTTCACAAAGTCAATATACTGAGAGTCATCTCCAGTGATGAGCATGTCATCCACAGAGAGAAGTCCGACCTCAAGAGGAGGTGTAAACAAAAAGAGCAGGGTCATGATCACTGGCGGAGAAGCCGATAGAAATAACAGCAAAAATGAAACGCTCAAACCAAGCACGAGGAGCTAGTTTAAGCCCATAGAGAGAATGACATAGGCGACAAACCTAACCGTCGGGAACATAATACCCAGAAGGCGGGTGAATGTAGACCTCTCGCATCTCGCGCCATTGAGCATTCTTAACATCAAGCTGTGAGATAGTCCACTGTCGAATAGAGGCAGAGAGAATGTAACATCCTCATTTTCGCCTTCTGGAAGAAAAACCTAATTTAAATAAAGTAATTCAAAAGTTGGAGTTTCATTGGTGTTTATATTAACCTGGCATCCAATCCAACCCAAAATCGCGATTCAATTCCCTCCCGGTCGAAAAATCGGATTTTCCAGTCCCGCCGGTACCCGAAAATTCACCGAGTCCAGAAATGCTCCAAAAATCTCCAAACCACTTCTAAAATGTTCCAAATCTTCCTAAATGATTTTAGGAATTTATCCCCGAATTTTTGGACCTCCGTTCCTATTTTATCTCGCGCGGCTTTTGTTAAATGCCTGCACTCCTAATATTAAATTCCACAAATTTCGTCTAAATTCAACCAAACTAATTCCATTGAGTTCCAAATATTCTAAAATGGCTCTAGGATTTTTCCGAATTTTAGGCCATTTTTCCTAATTTTTCTCTTAGGGCGGACTGCTTACGTAAAAAGAGGCTAATGAGGGGAGTGACATGTGGGCACATGAATAGTGTCATCTTCAACCTCTAGCCATGCATGGGGATGAAGCTTCAAGCTTGCAAAAATGGAGGAAGTTTCTTTAATCACTCCTAACTTCTCCACGTGACTTCCAAACGACTAGCCGCTTGCCTGCTGAATCAGAAGGCTGCCCTTCGTGCATCCCCCACCACCTTTCGCCGAGAACTCACGGACCAGTGACAAGCGCCAAAACCGAAACGGCCCTCATGGCTTTAATTGCTTATAACTCGCTGCCGGGCCCAAACGCCGCTACCACCACTTCCAATCTCACCGTATAAAAGCCCTCTTCCCTGATATGATCCTCCTTGGCAGCCTCTCCATTCAATCTCTAGCTCAAGAAAACCGAGCGGGTCACTTTTTTCTGTTCTTCGCTCATTGCTGGTTCTTCTTCTGCCAGCCATTCTTCTGGTTCTTAGTTCCTTATGACCGTGAGGAAGTCTAGGAGCTCATCCAACAATTGGTTGTAGGTTGCATCAACTCCAAGTGGGCTTACTAATTTCTGCTTTTCCATTTTTCGGTCGAAGCCCGCTCTTCGCCAATTTCATCCATTCTGGAGAATCAACTCAATTCTTTCCTCCTATAGATCCCTAAGGTTGTTATCTAGATGTTCCATGAATTTATTTGGTCCAATTTGATGCAAAATTGCCCAAAATCCTGATTTTGGAAAAAGTGCACTTTCCGTTGTTTTCTTTGGTCTCTGCGTGGCGCAGGTGTGTGTGTGTAAAGGGCCGACGGCCGAGCGCTACGGCCACCTCGCTGCCGCCGCTGCCGCTTCGCCGCTGGCTGGGCCGGCCACAGACGCGCTTCGCAGGCGCTGGCCATGCTGGGCCACTGCCGCCACACTGATCAGCCGCCACGGCCGCCGCTTCCGCCGCCGCTCTTCCATCACGGGCGACCCCACTTCCTCTTTCTCACTCACTTTCTCTCTCCTCCATTGCCATGCAAGGCAAGCTTCCAGGAAGCCTCTTTCACTTCCTCTCTATGACGCTGGGCCCCATGGCACATACTCTTGGTCACCAAAGTCCCACAAGCAAGAACTAAACGCTGACTTGGCCAAATGGAATATTCCGAATATTCCCTGCTGATTTATTCAATTCAAACTTCTAAGCACATAACTTCCTCATCCGAACTCCGATCGATCTCATTCAAATTTCTAAATTCATCTAAAATCAAGATCTACCCGCCAAGATTATTTTTGTAATTTTAGATTTTATTTATTTTCTCTCATATTTATTTATTGCCTCGCTTTATGCAGAGTCGAAATGTCACGACGCCGATCACGACTCGGCCACGGCTCACGCTGCATTTACGACCTACTCGCGACATGTAAGGCAAGTCCCTTTGACGATTTTGATCCCACGCTTTCAAATGTGTTTAAATGCTTTATAAACTTGCATGCTATGTTTAAAGTCGATGTCAAATATAAGGACTTAGCTAATCCAAATTGTGATTACCTCTCTTTGATATCGATAACTATATTACTTGTAACCCTAGGACATTGCTTATACCATGCTTACGCTATATGGTATCCTTGATCAGAGTACCAGAGAATTGCTTAGACCTTTATCGATGAAGTTAACCCACGGGAGGGATTTTCAAAAATGAATGATTACCAAAATGACTTGAAAGGTATTATAATTGGTTTGATACTTGCTTCCAAAATAAAATAAAAAGGAAAACTGCGGTTTGACTTGGGCGGATTGGTATGCTTCAAAGGGAGCCGATTTGAGTCTTGATCATTTTGTGCAAGTACCGCCTAAGTCATATAAGGACCGACGCTATGATTGCCATTTTAAGCAACACCGCATTACCACATGTCTATAATGGTACGACCGCCCACTAATTCTGCAGCTAGTTTAGACTCACCACTCCTTGGTTGTTGTGTGAGAGCCTAAGGAGGCTTTGTTGTTGTTGTTGTTGCTTTCCTCACACCAAAGAGGGGCTTCTCAGATCATGGAGAGAACCCTAACATAATGGTGAAACCTCACGCGGGGTCTAGCTAGGTAGAAACATTGTAATCGCTTTGTCACGATTTTCTCCGCCAAGACACCAAAGGAAGTGTGCTAATAGCTTGGCATTAAGAGATGATCGAGTCGTGCGGGTAAAGTTGTACACCTCACAGAGTAAAACTATTCGAATAGCCGCGCTTCATGGCCAAAGGCAAAAGCAAGGAATGCTTTCATATTGGTAGACTTTGGTTTTGTTTTTAAAATGGAAAATGTTTTGTTTTGGGGTTCGGGAGTGGTTAGAACTCCTGATGTTGTTTGCTGGATAGAGCCAACCAAAGGAAAGAACCTCGCGGTTTGTATTTGACTGATGGAGTCACATGATTAACTCGAGCTTTTAAAAAGTTGGCTGATAGAGCCTTTATGAAAGTGATGGTGGATAGAACCTCACCGCTAGTACAAATAATTCAATCGTAAAAAGAGTTGTTAAAAATTGCTTTGTGAAAAATTATTGCTTAAGTATGGTTTAATAAAATCGCTTTATGCAAATGAACCCTACTAAGCCTTTGGAAAGCCCGCATAAGCATATTTTCCTGCATTTGTCGTAGCACGCTTGTACTCACGCGTTACACCAACATGTCATCATCGTGAAAATTATCAAGATGCGATCGAGGAGGTAGTTCTACGCGAGGAGCGGGAAGGCCGCTGTGAGGACTAGTCGCTGTTTCCTAGTCGCCGTCATGTATGCTTTGGCTGCCTCGGCCTGCTTCGCTTTTTTTTGTTTCGCCAAGCTTTGTTTCCTGGCCTTTAGACCGAGTATTGTAATAAGTGGCCATGTGGCCCATACTTGAATATTTATAATACAAGTTTCGTTATGTTCGGCAATGAAGTATCACTGTGACTGTGTGTACTAGCTACTGATCTGGGACTAGTACGGAAATGCACAGGAGATTTCGGATAGCCGATCCGGGGTCTCACAGAGAACAAGAGTGCGAACAATAGCAATCTTATAGATCCACTTGCACATGATAGGAGTAACACAAGCGAGAAAGGGAACAAGGTTTTAAGTACTAGTACGCTGCAAAGCAGCAATCACCTCAGTCATAGCGAGCTGCCACTCAAGATGAGATACAGTCACGATAGGAGGTAGGCTCAATAAGAGAAGTAGTAGAAGCTACAAAGCCGTAGCGATCAGGACGAGGAATCGCACTCCGATCACTAAGTGTGTATCTTGGAGATGTAGGAGTAGGACCCAACAAGGATAGAAGAGCATAGGAAGAGGAGGCGGTGCTCAGGTGGCAGTGGCGGCCTAAGGTCAGCCTTTCCCCAACCCTAACCCTAGCTCTAATACCATCTTTTGGAATGAACTCAAATCTATTCCATGGGCAAAAAGGGCCATTTGTAGACATGTACAAGGCAAGAGCAAATAGCAAAAAACACCCTATACAAAGGACTAACACGAATATAAACAAATACTTCTAACAGAAGCATCAAACTCATTCCTGTAACTAATGTGACGATAGGTATCAATCTCTAGCCAGTTCACAATGGTTACCCAGTGCCAAAAAAAAACTATTTCAAATACTAGGTGAAACTTCACTGCAAGGTGCAAGCAAAGGTATGGGATAAGCCGATTGGAGCCAGTTTCCAGAGAAAACTGGGGGGAAATAACACCTTTAACCAATTCTTTTTATTACTCTGCACAAATATTAAGATTGATTGCATCAACTAACAACAAACTGGTCCAATGCCTGATTGACTTGTTCAAAAATCATAATCTACAAGCCACCCAAGATAAAATATCCTGCCACATTGCTGCCGCGCACCGTGTCCGTGTGTGACACTGTGTTAAACACTGGAAACTTCTGACACTTCTGGGGCATGTATCTGGACTGTGTTCATTTTCACACCCCAAAGTTTCTCAAAGCGTGAGGTGTCCAGGTGAGAGCTCTATGCAAATATTATGATACTTGTTGAACTCGCAAAATTTGCAGAGAAAATTAAACAGGTCCAGATCATATAGCTATCGGAAGCTCAGAGCGGGTTCTTACCTTCTTGCTGCCTTTTTTCCAGCCTCTCTTTTTCCAACTGCAATTTTGCAGGGTCTATTTTCTTCCCCTAGGAGATGAAAACAGCATGTCAGCAAGACGTGCACGAGTAGAGAAATACTTGTGCTCTGCAAGAAAATAGCCTAATTGCAAAGTACAAAGTTCAGTATGTATTTTATAAATATTACATGATCCAGAAGTGCCTTCTGCTGCGCCTTTACAATTGTTCCAGCAAAACGACTCTTGAGCATTGCTGCACGAAGGGCTTTGCTTGGTGACAAAGGTTCCTCGTGTAAATAATTTTCTTCTCCTGGAATTGACATCACAGGATGCAATACATTAGCAAAGAATTATATGGAAAAAAGATTGTAAGTTCCTAACTGTTAAGTTATCACTAACAAGGTATTAAACAATAATCACATGAATCAAATAGATGATAAAGAGAGTATGGCAGAAGAACCTTGTCCGGAAGAAGCAAGAGGCGAAGTAGAAGTATCGTTGCGACACCTTGAAACATTTCCTAAGATTGCAAGTGTATTAGCAAGACATAATGTGGGATAAAATAGTGTTGAAATGTTCAACATACCATTTGACTCAGAGCTGTGCTCAGTTGATTGTATCCTTGGTATTTTAGTATCCTCCTAAAAATAGAAGATATTGCTTAATGGTGCTACAATACTGAGATGAGTGATGAGTCAAAAAAGAAATAAGAGAACCCATGCCCAAAACCTTGGTGGAAGGGACAGAATGAGTTAAAGAGCCTTCTCTGCTAGCAGCTGTTTGAAAATGCATATCTGAATTGAAAAAAAAAAATCAGTATAATTGTGACAGTAAAGCATAATCGACCATAGGACAAAAACGTGGGGCACATAATGCAAAGGCGTTATGCCATTCACACCTTTGGAAGAGGTCTGTTCAGAGACTCGCACAGAAAATTTTATTTTCACCTGTGTAGACAGCAGATGGCAGTACTTTAAAATCGTATTGCCATTAGAAAGACAAATCAAATGAATTAAGGTACATGGTAAATTGGTGATTTTACTTTGGAGGATATTGCATTTGTCAATGTCTTCTTTGCAAGTGAATTTGAGCATGCCACTGGCCCTCTAGGAACCGCAGACATTGAATTCAAAGCAGCTCGAACCTTTATTACCTTCATTGACAGCTGTTCTTGTACCTGATTTGTCTCTCTCCATTTTCTTTCCAATGATTTCCATTCTGAATCAAACATTCTATTCAACTGTTCAGCTATTATATGGACATCATTTCCCGGAGGATTATACTTCATAGCATTTGAGAATGTTAGCCTCACATCTGCCGCAAACTCATCGGTGCTAAAGTATTGCTTGTCTGTGAGCTTCTTCTTAATAGTACCCAAGTCCATTGGGTTGCGGATAACATCAAAGTAATCAGGAATCCCATAGAGCACTGGATCAACCGGTTTATGAAAAAGCCAACCACCTTTGTGATCCATGAGCTTCTTCAGAATATTTCCACACAGCCTTGTCTTGCTAGTATTCATGCTTTCAACCTTGTTCTTAGAGGATGGTCGGTACTTGCATGTAGAAATTGATGTCACCCCATATTTTTGGGAGAGCTTACTTCCCTCGGCCTCAGAATCTGTACCAGAATCTTCTGATTCACTGCTTATATAAACTGCCCTCCTCTTCTTACATGTTTGTGTGGTCATTGTGTTTGGTTAGAATGCTTGCTTTCCGGTTTTGTGAGAGGACCAATAACTTGAGACTTGGTTATGCCCTCTGCGATAGGCACACAGAACAGCTTCTTCTCAATCAGGGCTGGAAAACAGAGCATTCAGAATTTCATACCGAAGCAAGCTGTTTAACATGCTGAAATAAAATAGTAGGCCCACATAGGGAAAACAGAGGAACAGTAATGAGAATTGCTTATACTTTATCCATTTGAAACAGAAGTTGTTTATTTAACTGTACATAACTTCTGACAGTATTAATCAAATAAAAAAGTCATGACAACAACACTAAACTCTCCACACAAAAATTCAGTTATCACTACAATTCCTCATAGTTAGAAAAGTAAGAAGTCTGCAATGGGAAGGACAAAATGAGTGTGGCGGAAACACTGAATCAATGGCCTCCATAATCCACTGTAGTTAATATAACTAGTGTATTTGTACTTGCATGCTTTATTCAAAACAGCTAGCTGGTATTTTGAAACTAAATTTGAGAGCAGATATGCACACAATACTTGCAATCAATAATCACAATTCATATGCAGTTGCCAGTTTGCCAAAGATAGCAACACCATAATCTACCCTATTTACTTTTTAGCCCTTTTGTTCCAAAGTAAAGATTAAGTCTACAATATGTGGGAGTGAGGCCAGCACACAGACAATGTAAACAAAATCAAAGCAAAATAAAAAAAAAGAGCACAGAGATCGTCATAGTTTAGTGTCACCTGACAACCAACAATAGTTTTGTACCTTTCCAAATATCAAATTATGGAACTTTTAACTGCATCAACACTTAATTTTCAATTGTTCAAACAAAACCTTAATAAATATTTCATCTAATTTTCATGATTACGAACCTGTTTAACTCCAGCACAAGAAGTAGCAAACGAGAAAATGGACAAATGCATATGCTTTACGGGGACATAGCACTAGCACATTATGAACTCAAGATGTAAATAATACTGTCATTGTAAATATAATCCTTATTGAAAACAACGCAGCTAGGGACTTACTAAAATATATAACCCATAACCATGGTTTGATTGAGTCTTGACTAAGTTATAATACCACGAACATGTGAAGCATGGACAGATATAGCAAGATAGCCAACACAGATGTCATGTGCCATGGGCTCATGGCAGGGAAGAAAACACAGTCTGTTTTCTTGAAGCAATGAAAACATCATATGCTATATTCATTTTACAAGAATGGCAGAAATAGTAACAGTATTGATCAAGTAGCAATGTAGCATTATGAAAGCAAGCAATCTTGTTGCTTGCTCTGGCACGTATTCTTTGAGCACTATATGCATACAGGCACAGCATAACCTAAGGATTGTATGGGAAGTTTGGTAACTTTCAAGCTACAAAATGATACTTTCATTTCCAGTTTTCGATTGTCATAATATTGCATGTTGCCATTAATATATATTTTTTGAAATATTTCATTAGACACAGTAACATTTCTATATTACTATGGTCTAACATGCCATTTGAACTACCTCAACCATAAGTGCACACATGGAGTCCGTGCGAAACGCAAAACACATTAACACAACTACACATAAACGATGCTTGCAAGTTGCAACGGAGGCAACCGATTGTTACAATGACGGAAACTGTTATTATTTATTTACACTTGTTACTGTAAACTAGGCCGAGCACCCATACAGCAATCATCTCAAAAGAACTTACCATCAAAGCAGGACGATGGTACACATCAACATAACACTAAATCCTAAAGCATCATGCAAGAAACCATCGGGCAGGATTTGCAGTTCCTTAAGCAAACCCTAGAAGCCCCATTTATCCCACAAGGCATGTTCCAACCACACGGAACAGGCAATTCCTTAGTCGAACCCTACAGGCACCAATTATGCCACGCCAATCGCCCAATTACCCCAACCCCAATCGACGGGACCATCCCTAATTCCGAACAGCCCATTAGCACGCTCGAAGCGACCCAGCCGCCTCGAAACCCCAGAGATAGGATCAGAACCCAGCCCACGGCACCACTTAACCGCCTAGCGGAGGGAGGCGCAGAGAGAAGAACCAACCTGAGGGTCGCTTCGCCGGCGAGGAGAGCGGGGGCACCCGGACGGGCCTCGCGAGGTTCCCCCCAAATCCTTCGCCCCGGAGGGCGGATCGAGAGGGATGCCTCGGCTTCAGGTTCGCCGACGGCGCCAGAGGGCCGGAGACGCGCGCGCGCGCGCGACACCAAATCCGCCGCCGCGCAGCAGCGCCGCTTCCTCTTCACCGGCGTGGGAGGAAGGGAAGGGAAAAGGGAAAAGCGGGGTCGCGGAGGGTAGGGTTTTAACTCGGGCTCGTCTCCGAGAAAGCGAGGGGGCACGAGACGAAGCCATCCGCCAGCTACACGAACCGAACGTTGCGAGTGTGCGGCTTGGACCGGTCACTTGACTCAGACTCGGACCTGGGAACAGGGCCGAAAAAAAAAACTCAAGCTCCAAACAGTTGAATTTAAGTTTGATCTTGAGCTCATGAGTTTTACCGAGCTAAATTCAAATAGCTCATAAGCCTATTCAAGCTTGGATTGAGTTTCTTGAACTGAGCTTTCCGAACTTACTCGAACTTATCGAGCTTATCACGTTTACCGGGCTTATTTGAGCCAAGCTCAAGTCTGAATCAAAATTCGGACCCTAACTCGAGCTCGGCTCATTTACAGTGCTACATGGAAATGGGCTGTAACCCAAGTGTCTGAGTCAGAGAAGAGGGGCACACGGCGGTAGTGGAGAGGCGATCATGATCGGTGACAACTACAAGTATGCTGCCACTGCTTCCGAAGACCCATGGAAATAGTGGAAAGATTGAAGTTGCACGTAAAGTTTCCTCCAATCACCTCCTACAGATAAAATAACTAACTAGCCTTTTCACTCAGCCTCTCCACGCTACACAGTTAATCATGCTGAGATAGAAAGCCTATGATTCTGGATCTAAGGGGTCAAATAAGCAACCATCTCCCACAAGATTAAGTTTCCGTTTTGAGATAGAAAGGTGTATTGTAGTCATTGAGTTCAACAGCACGTAACTGGTTGTTGTAACACCTTGGTCTTGATACACTAATCTATTAAGAAGCGGAGTTGATATTTAGTCAAATTATTTTAGCCTCGAGATCAAATGGGAAAATGTTGGGTTGATCTCGCGTCCTGATCAGGGGCACAACCAACCGTCATGGTTGTGGTCCCCTGTTGCACACGCGCTATAAATAGAGAGGACTAGACCGGCCCAGAAGTACACGTTCTCTGATGCACATACCCCCTAACAAACCCTGAGAACCCGATTTACTTGCGTGTGGGAGCAACGAGAAGGCCACGACTGTCACCGCCGCACCCTCACCACTGCCCCTACTGCTCCGTCGTTCCCGACACAGGCAATGACATCTTCATCTTAGGGATGGCAAAATTACCCGTGGGTTCGGGTATCCGTGGGTACCCGACCCGATGGGTTCGGGTATGGGTTTGATTTCAGACCCGCGGGTTTCAAATTTCGGGTTCGGGTTTGGGTTCGGGTTCGGGTTCGGGTTCGGTTCTGCACCGTGGTACCCATGGGTACCGAATTAATTAATATAAATTAAAAATAATGGAAAGTTAATTCAAGATTTTCAAGCATCGTTTGAGATGTAAGATGCGGTAACTTTCATGATTATATACACCATATATTTTTCCTTTAAACATAGAAATTACAAATGAATTAATTGACAATTGATGGTTGAAAATTTAATTGCAAGGTGATTAGGTGAATTTAATTTCGGGTTCGGGTACCCGTTCGGGTTCGGGTACCCATCGGGTTCGGGTATGGGCGTGGATATGTACCCGTGAGAGATTTCGGGTTCGGGTTCGGGTATGAATTTCGGGTTTCGGGTTCGGGTCTGCGGGAGGTCTACCCGCCCGAACCCGCCCGATTGCCATCCCTACTTCATCTGTAAATAAATCTAATAAGCGTAAGAGAATAAATCACTCTGTAAGCCATCTTCGGATGGGAAATTTGCGGCATGAGGAATGCTCTTTGCATTGTTAATGGGGATTCAGTGCCAGACTTTACCAGATGAACTATGGTCTACTGCTATCTATATGCTAGTACGTACTTATGTCCAAAGAGTAGTTGAAGACTTGAATCAGATATGTACTTATGAGTTGACGATTAAGCTGCTTGATATATTATTGTGCCTGAAATCTATGTTTTGCTGCAATTTAAGCCCACATTAAGTTGTCTAAACTCTATGTTTTGCTGCAAAACTAGCATAATGTGCTTTCTACTCGTTATCAAGGGACACCTTAACCCAGCATTACTCATTTTCTGATCACTATTTATCGTGCATGTATACATACATCTATACGCATATACAGTTTCAGTCTCATGTTCTTGAGTTCTTCAGATGATGATCTCCTTGCCATCACCCTCTGTTGCAACCTGAGCAGAGGCAGCATCAGAGGCAGAGCCCTCGGCACCAGAATTGTACCATCTTGCGCACAGCAGGTAGCAGAAGAAGTTGAGCACGCTGAGCACAGCGAGCATCCAGTAGAACAGATCCAGCCTGTCCTTGTTGAGGTCGTTGTCACCGAGCCAGCCGCCGCCGCCGCCGTGCCTCGCCGTGGCCCTGTTCACCAGCGACACGAGCACCGAGCTGAGGTAGAACCCGAACGCGTAGGAGCAGTACGTGAGCGCCGTGAGGAAGGCCTGCATGCCGGCGCACGCCTGCTTGTAGAAGAATTCGATGAGCCCCACGGCGGTGAACATCTCGGACACGCCGAAAACCAAGAACTGCGGCACGATCCACAGGACGGACAGCTGCTTCCCGTCCCCGGAGAGGTCGCGGCGCCTGCGCTCGACTGTCGCGGCGGCGACCATGGAGAACGCGACGGTGCAGAGGCCGACGCCGATGCGCTGGAGCGGGGTGATCCCTGACGGCGTCCCGGTGAGCCGCTTCATGAGCGGGACGAGGAGGAGCTCGTAGATCGGGACGAGCGCGAGCATCATGGCGTAGGGTATGGCCTGCAGCGACGCCGGAGGGATTCGAAAGGAGGAGCCCCCGAGCGCGGTGTCCATGGCGCTGCCCTGCTGCACCGAGAAGGTCTGCAGCTGCGCGAGCACGGTGTTGAAGACGATGGTGCACGCGAAGATGGGCGTCACGGCGAGGACGGTCTTGGCCTGCTGCACCTCGGCCGCCGTGCAGAGCCGCCACGGGCTCTCCGGCTTCGTGTTCGGTCCCTGCTGTGCCGCCCTGATGCACGCCTTGTCCAAGAACCTGCAATGTCTCACAGAATTAGTGAAGCTGTCATTTTGTGGTTGGCTTAGACAACTTTTGTCTACTTCTTCCCACTTTGCCACCAATTCAGTGTCAACGTGAGCTTTTTTGCTGCCCATATTGTATATGGGAGATTTGATAATATACCATAAAGTTAATATGCATTTGATAATATACCAGTTGAAAAGCTTATCGAGTATACTTTCTAAGGCATCAGACGACATATGACTCAGAATTTTCCGTAAAAAGTTGTGTGCATTTTAGGTGGCACTGCTTAGTTTTTGTCAGAGAAAACAGCTCGGAGCGATCGGCCGGCTGACGCTGAATGATGGATGTGGTGCTCACATGAATTTGTTGGCGTGGCGGAAGTTTCCGGCGAGGCGTGCCGGCTCGTAAACCCCGGCGTTGACAGGATTGGAGGAGCTGGAAGGGCAGATTTGCGTCCTCTTAGTGAAGGCAGCAACAAATACCTGAAGAATTTTGCACAGTTTAAGCAATTTTGTCAAAGATTCTGAGTTGTAGTGTAAACTGAATACTGTAAGGTGAATCTTACAACAACATTTCTTCTTAGGATTAGGAACTTTTAAGTAGCATCCCCTGTTATAGAATGTGGTTAAGATACATTTCTGTGAGCTAATTAAAGAAAGGAAAGGAATTTTGCATGGATGTAGCAAGTTTGTCAGTAATTCAAGATCACCGGGGACTAGATTGCTGAGGTGAATTCTATTGCAATGGCAACTTCTTTTGTATATTGAATAGGAAATTTTATAATAACATACATAGTTCTCTGTTAAAATATGAGTAAAGGAACATGTCTATGAGCTGAAACGATGTTGACTTAATTTGACATTAACAGCAAAAAGAAAAAAGCTATAGTAATAGTTTGTCATTACTTGCACAAAGAAAGCTTGCCATCTTGAATTCATGCTAAATAATGCAACTGCATATATTGTTCATGTGGCAAATTAAATAATCTGCAGTCAGTTCTGTCGTTATCGGTATGATCAAAATCACAGCTGCACAGAACTGACAGCCTAACAGTCAACAAGTCATAAGAATTTTTAAAACCACTTTGCAAACACAACTTGCAGATAGCACATCAGTTCATAGTATGTTACTAGATGTAATCGAACAAACAAATAAATAAATTACCTCTAACTATCATATGATCTCAAACCAAAGAATTGTACAATACGACAACGTGAGCATAACGCAGGGAACCACTCTGACTGATGACAAAAAACATCTAATACTATTTCAAGTATATCTAATCGTAAGGTTGAACTGTAATAATGTAAGAGTAATTATATCAATGCTTTTCCTCCCAATACAAGTTGCACAGATCTTGAAGCAAACGAAAGGGTAAGTAATCATGTTTTAATATTTGTGCAACATTAAAAGAGAATCATAGAAGCATCTCTCATAAGAGTAATCATATCAATGATCATGAAAAAAGTTCTTGCAAAAGCCAAGCTATTCTTGGAGCTTCCATGTTAAAGGCAATGTTTAACAAATATCAACTCGCTGCTAACACAACAGTCCATACTCTCCAATTTTAGAACGCAGCAAGCTTGTTAGGATGCATGTAAGTTGTAAACCCCCTAGATTATAAGCTAATTAAGTGAAAGACTCTACTAGGATAATTAGTACTTAAACATTTAGCTTCTTAGGGCAAGATCACAAGAAACATATAGTTCAGTAAACAACAAAGCCTTTGAAAATCGTATTGGCACTGAATATGCTGAAAATTTATGTTGTGAAATACATATTTTGGTTGTATAATACTGCGATTCATTTAAATACGAGCATTATCTCAATTGTTCCCTAGCATCTTGATCATATTTAGTTACTGCTCGGAATTAATTCAGAGTAGTTTCAGACTATCGGAACAGTGTGTTAGTGTACACATAGAACAGAACTTGTCTAAAGATCTCACCCTTGCAATGGGAGTGAAGATGCTGCCCTGAGGAAGCTTGTTCCGGTAGAATGCCGAGCCGGACACCAGGATGACGAGCCCCGCCGCCATTGCGGCCGCGGAGATGCCGAACCCGACGTCCATCCCGGAGTGCGTCTGCACCCAAACCAGCGCCGTCAGCGCGACGAGCTCGCCGGCGCAGAAGCTGAAGTAGGCCGAGTTGAAGTACGTCGAGAGCCTCTTGGCATTGTCCGCCGTGCCGCCAGTGAACTGGTCGGCGCCGTGCGCGATCATGTTGGGCTTCAGGCAGCCGCTGCCGAGCGCCACCAGGTAGAGCGCGGCGAAGAAGATGCTGGCCTTGAAGCCTCTGGCCTGCTCGCAGCTGCCGTCCATGGACGCCATGTTGCACGGTGGCGGCTTGAGCTGTGGCAGGTGTGCTTGCAAAGACAGTAGTATGAAGCCCTGAATATAAAAAAAAATAGTGAAAATCCATTGCAAAAAATTTATGAACTTGCAAGTTATACTGTAAAAATGTGAAAAAAAAACTTATTTTTTTTAAATATAGCCAGATTTATTGATTCTATTGTCTGCGTTAAGATGAGAGAATATTCGGAAATCCATTATTGTAGGGTTTTAAGGTAAATTACAAAAGGTTGTATGCCAAAAGAATGAAGTGGCTAAGATGGTAAGTGTCAAGTACTACTGGTACAACTTTCTTTGGTCATGTTGTTTTCAAGTCCCCAACAACATATTCCCTTTCGCATGTGTAGAGTTCGACACCTCTACTCGCTTTGCTTTCCTTATAGGAACAAAACAATTAGCATTTTGTTATGTTCAGCAATAATACCGGTTGCAGTTGCAAAAACCCTGTGGCACGTTCCATGTTGTTATGTTCAGCAATAATCGTCCCAGCTGCAGTTGCAAAAACCCTCCACAGTTCCTTCAAGCACGCACGGGTGATCGATCAATCACCGATGAACGAGTAGATTGACGTATTTCCTCTCGGTTTAAGCTTTTAGGTGAACTAGCAAATTTATCCGTGTAACTGTGCGGCTAAATATTATGATACGATTATCTTTGATATATAACTATATTTTCTATAATTGTGTATTTTTTTATATAACTTTAATATCTATATAGATTAATATGCACCGTTATAATACGATCCTAACAAAAATAAGTTGTGGAGATCCTTAAACTTTTTTTTAATCTAAGCCGTTATGATCCGGGTCCGCTAGATAGACGATTAGATATTTTCTTTTAAATAATAACATCCGATAGTGGAGATACTTGAACTCTTTCTTTTAATCTAAGCCATCATGATTCGGCTCCATCCAAATTAAGGGCTATATATTTTTTTTAAGAATTTCTAGTTTTTTTTTTGTCGTGAGCTTTTAATATATAATAATATATAACTGGTTTGGTTCGTGCAAGAGGTTTTGCCTTTGGTGAGAGGATCGATCGACGGGTGCGTAAGCACGTACCGAGAGCTCGACGAAGCCGAAGGTGAGCATGGTCCAGAAGCAACCGAGGTAGGAGTCGGAGAGGAAGCCGCCGAGCAGGGAGAGCAGGAAGACGGTGCCGACGAAGTTGGTCACCACGTTGGCCGCCTGCGACAGCGGGAAGTGCATCTCCCCGAACACGTACGTGATCAGGTTGTTCCCAACCGCCGCGATCGCCATGATCTCGAACGCCTGGATCCCTGCACACCCATCGCACGTACGTACGTTTGGTACAGGCACCATCAGTTTCTAATTGGCCTCTTGTTTCTCGTACCAACTAACCGGTAATTAACCAACCCGCCATGGGCATTGCTCTCTCGTTCGTCGTACGTACGTACCTAGGACGAAGACGGCGGCGCGCATGCCACCGTGCCGGTGCGGCTCGCACGGGCGGCCACGCCAGTCGACCGAGACCTCCGGCGCCGCCGAGCTCTCCACATCCATATTGCCTTCTCTCTCTCTCTCTACTCTCTCTCTCTCTCTCTCTCTCTCTCTCTCTCTCTCCTGCAGGGTCCAGAATGGGCAAGCTGCAGGCTTAGCCGCTTAGGTAGATGTCAAGCTGGCGTGTGCTTTTATTTATAGGAGGAGGAGGAGGCGGCATGCGATTGGGCTCGTTCGTTGGTTCGTAGGCTGCTAGCTCGATCGATGGTCTGCTAGCTACATGGGCAGCACAGCGAGTCTCCTCCTCTCTTGTGATTTGCGAAAGCCGAAAGGAGGCGTCCAGGCAGGCAAGGTAGTGCGGCCGGGCCTACCCTCCCTTTCATATCGGTGTTTTGAGGCCGATATCAACCCGTAGTGCTAGCCGCTCTCATTTTCGGTAGTTGGGAGGGTGAAAAGATGTCTACACATGCATGCAATGGGGAGGAAGAAGGAAATTGTTGTGGTTATGGGTTGTTTAATCTTCAGTGCATCTGGTGTTGCCAGAATCTGTCCAATTGCTGGGCAGGCACCTGTTTTGCTTAATGTTCTGCTGGAAACTGAGGCAGGAAGTTGGGGTGAAGATGCTACTGTTCTCTGAGTGGGGTGAAGCGGAAAGGTTCAGATAAAAATTTTGGTGTATGACCTGAACTTTGACAATGATATACTATTGATCATTATTTTCTTATCGGCGAGTTGTTTTAACAGCTAAAACAATCACCACGCGACAAGTGTTCTAATTGACCCCTAAAAGGTCTATGAAACTAGTGGAATTGCGTTTACTTCTCCTCTTCTCTGGCATAGACAGTGACACCAATTGGGAATTAGTTCAGAAGATATATATATTGTTCTTGGGCGACCTAGAGAGGCTACCATCCTAGCAAGAATGCCACTAATAAAAAAGGACCATTTTGTAAGGCAATAACACGATCATACGAACTGATTGGCATGCCAATTATGAATTACATGCATCATTCGGAGTAGAGGTATCTTGGATTTGGTGGTGGAGACTTAAAAGGAGCTGCGTGCTAAGCGACAAAACCAAGTAGGGCCTACTTCCCAAATGCTAAGCGACAAATCCTGATTCTTTGCGTGCTGATAAAAAGACGGCAGCTAACTGCAGCTTCGCAGTGCAAATCTTGCAGGGCAACGAGTGAAGCCTTTAGAGAGCCAGTGCCTGCCATACAAAAAAAATCTCTGAAAAGCTCCTCTAGTTTAGTTTTCCCCAGCAGAGATCAGAAGGCATATATAGTTTCCACCATCACATGCTTGCTCCAGTGACTCCATTGAAAATACAGGTTGAAGTGCCAAATCTATACTTGTTCGCAAATCGCCAAAACGAAAAAAAATATGCTAATCATACGAAAACTCAGCAGTTAAAATAGCTCTATACTTTTGAAAGAATCTCACATGGCAGTTTGACACACAGGTTCCTGACAAGTACTAGAGTTTGAATCCCACCAACTACATATTTGGTGGGTTATTTGCTGTTTTTTTCGGGGTTCCATCTCGCGACTGGATAAAGCTTGACAGCGCTCATCGCTCCGAGATGCGAACTAAACAACACTCTGAACTCTGAACATATAGAGCCAGTTTAGATGCTGCGCCGCGCGGAGCCTGACCCGCAGGAAACGGCCGCACGCGTCGTTTTCGCATGAGCGTGCAAATTTTCCTTTGGTTGCATCGGCGGGGCCATGTCAGCGTGTCCCATACAACGAACCAAACACGCGCGCGGAGCGCGATCAACGCACGCGCTCAGCCCCATAGAAGTGCCGGTGGCTACCTAACACGCATGAAATATGTGCTTCTGAAAAGAGTCCGCCATTATCTTACGAAAACCACGCGCTTCTTGGTACGCAATATGGACCGGCGTATGAATATGAAATGAAACGAAACGGCCGATCAGTAGGCCAAAACATCTCATCGCCGCGATCTGCAGACTTGCATCGACCTGAAGCAAAAAGAAAATGGAGCAGATCTTCAAAAAGAGCCAGCGCCGCTGCAAATCCGGTGACTCATCATCGCTCGCTCGCCGGATGGGTCCCCGTCGGCGATCATGGAATGCATGATGGACTGAGAGGGGAAGGAATCTTCTTTGGGCATGTTTTGTATCGCTGATGAAAAGTGCGATGGCTTTGCGGAAAGGAACTGCTCCGGGAAGAGGTCCAATCTTCGGCTTCTGGCCATTCGACTGGGCCACAAAGGCTTGCTTCTGTTCATACTTTTTAGGCTCTAGAGCTACAGGTATATGGGGGCCTGAGCTGTTGACCAGCCATTGGAGGACAATACAGTTCCTGTCCCGGATCTTCGATATTTTTCGTTCATAGTGCGAGCTCAAGCCTAGAGAGCGTCGTAACCTGTGCATCTCTCTCGCCGCCGCTGTTGGTGGCCACGGGCTGGCCGGCGGCGGCGGTGGGGCCTCTCCCAGCTTTCTCTACCATCTCCCCTTCCAGTTCTTTCCAAAGGTGGCAGAGGAGGTGGTCGTCGACTTCGGCGCCGAGCTCGGCTTCATCACGGGCCGGGCTGCGGAGATGGTGCAACCGGCCGAAATCCGAAATTTCGACGAGATTCGAAAATTTCGAACAAAATTCGAACGAAATTCAAAAACTAAAATTCAAATCTGGTTTTTTTTAACCGAGAAATCCGAAATTTCGGTCCAAAATTCCGAAATCTCAGCGAAATTTCCGGGTACCATCACACTTTTAATTTTTTAGGAATTTTTTAACTTCGTGAAAATTATGATCTACCAACTGTCCCATATGGGAAATGATGTGAAGAACCCAATTCAATCAAAATCTGGTCAATTACGGTCAAATCCGGTCAACTTTTATACAAATTTCGGTCCAAATCACCGAAATCTCGGCGAGATATTAATGCACTGTAGCACTATAATTTTTTTTAGGGTTTTTTATTTCGCCGGCATTATGAAACTCGGAGGGGCCCGAAATCTGAAATTTCGTCGAGATTTTGAACCCTGGCAGTCGGTGCACTGCACATAATTTGCGAAGCACAATTAAAACTCAGTTTCTTAACTCTGAAATTAGAGTACTTACCCTTCATAAAGAGCTAGAAAAATTACTAGTAGAGAATAGCAGAAACAGAAGCTACACGCCTAATTTTCTCATGACAAAAGATGCTCAAAGCAATCGATTAATTAGTAGATGCCTACTGCTGCAAACCAAAAAAATGGCTTAATGCAACAGTAAACAACATAGCTGTTACTTCAAAAGATTAACAAAACAACAGCCCAATCAATAGATAATCTAACATTCTAACCAACTAGCAATTTATAAACTAGTATAAGAACGACAACATCTAACACATGCATGTCACGAACGGGAACATAGCTACTGAACTAGTTTATATAGTTTAGGTGTCACTAGGTCTTAGGCTGAGGATTTTTTGGGTGGGCCGTGGCCCACTGGGACCACCCTCTGGATACGCCCCTGACTGTGGGTATATTAAGGGGGTGTTTAACAGAGCTTCAGCTCCACCAAATTCTTGGAGTTGGTGGAGCTGTGTATTCTTAACTTCATCAAATTCGTGGAATTGGAGCTATGGGTATATTAAGAGTGTTTAGGTGGGTCATCTTGTTTACATTTTAGAATAAAATTATAAACTTAAGTTACTTTATTTCAGTCTACAAGTTTCAACTCTGAGGTGGAGTTAGGATCTAGAGCTCTGTCAAACAGGGCCTAAACATATAAAAAAATATAAACTTAATTCACTTTATTTTAGCCTACAAGTTTCAAATCTGAGATGGAGCTGGGATCTGGAGTTCTGTTAAACAGGGCTCAATTGTGCTAGCTAGGGCACAGATTCAACTAGCGGGCAGATCTACGGGTGTTTTCCTCAAGATCCGATTTGTTGTCCAGTGCCATCGACCGCTTTGTGCTACCTAGATCTTCTCTGGTCGATATCCACCTCCTCCTCTTGGCTCGGACCGAATCTGCTCCTTCCCTTACCAGATCCGGTCTTTCGTTGGTGCCTGAGGTGGCTAGGTGGTCGAAACGGACGCGGTGAGGTCTTTGTTGGCTGGAGACGGGGGCAGGGCGAGCAGGGCGCAGACCACGACATTTGCGAACTGCGGTGCTTGAAGAAGGATCGGACCTGAAGCGCCATGTGGACAGGGCGGCGGTGTTGGCCTCAGGCACCGCATGGTGGCGCGCGCGATGCAGTGAAGTCTCTGTCAGCTGAAGACGGGGGCGCGACGAGCGGGGCACTGACTTCGGCATCTGCGGTGCTTGAGGAAGGGTGGCCACGTGGTGGTGGTGGCTGCAATGCTTGAAGAAGGTTGGCCGCGTGCTGTGCCCTCTCGGAGGTCATCCAGGACAGAGTTGGGACTGCGACGAGCAGAGCGCGGCGTTTGCGTCATGATGGCTGCATGGTGGTGTGGTGCGTTGAGGACTGGCGGCTACGAACCATGCAGCTAAAGTAGGGGCCGCGACGAGTGGGGGCGCAAATCTTGGCGAATGTGGTAATGATGGTTACGTGGTGGCGCGGTGCGTTGTGGGCCGGGAGGCTATGAAACTTGTAATGGAGGTCATCACGGTCGCAGAGTACAATCTCCTCCACCAGAAGGAGGAGGTAGAGGACGACGACGAATGTGGGGTGTTTTGTGCCGGTATTCTGCGGTTGCGGTTGTTGACGATGTCAGATGCGCGCGCGCGTGTGTATGTGTGTGTGCGCGTGTGCCTGTTTAGGTAGCCTCGGTCATGTGGTTGTGGGTCATGTTACCTTTGCGATGGTGTTTCGCAGTGGGTGCGGTGCTCTAGCTAGAGGCGCCCCTCTTAGAGGGTTGCAACGTCATTGTTTCTTGGTGGTGCATCTGTTGTTGCTCAGCTTTGAACCCCTCTGCATCGGGTCGGGGTGGTGCTGGTTGTAGTTGTGGTCCGATGGTGCGTGGTTGGCACGATGGTGGTGAATCTGGATTGTGGCGTTGTCATAGCCCCTCGTCGAGGTGGTGTATTTGGTGTTTTTAGGGGAATTCCCAGGTTTTGAGGCTTTTCTATGATGTGTCCCCCGGCTGGGGATGCTGGTCGGTTTTTGTGTAAACTCCTCTTTGAAGGTTTATGTTATTTTCTCATCTTCTGAAATGAATGGTAGAGCTCCTCTTCTTAGTTTCAAAAACTGTACCTAGCCTGGCTACTTGATACTTCAGAAACCAAGAGCCCCTGGAGGAGCAAATATATATATAGTTGCATCTAGTTGCATGAGTATTGAAGTGTATTACCATCGAGATATATAAAGAAAGAGAAATTTCAAACTGATCTTTTGCAGAAACATTTGGAGGTCCAATGAGGAAGTGCTTCAAGGTATCAAGGATGACATGTCAAACTTGTCTTTTGCAGGCGCTCGAGGACTTACACAGTTGATTCATCTCAGGGGCTGTAGTTGATCTGCCTCTCTCTTTCTTTCTTCTGGTTTTTAGTTTTTTCTTTTCTCTTTCCTCTTTTTGTCTCTCCTCGTAATCTTTAGTGTATTCTCTTGCACTTTGTACTTGTTTTCTCTATAATTAATCCAGCTTTGATGCTTTAAAATTTTTTTGCACAGTAACCTTAAAGTTGGCAATTTACTAGGGATGGCAACGGGTCCGGGTCCCTCCGGGTCCAACCTCCGTGGACCCGGACCCGAACCCGTTAGTTGAGTATGCACGCATGAGGTATTCAAATAATATGAAAAAAAATAGCTAGAATGGGGCTTGAACACAAGACCTCTTGATTCAATCACATGGTTCCTTCAATTGAGCTATGGTGTGGCTTGTGACATGGGTGCATGCTATTATATTTTGAACTCACCTCACCTTCTACCTTGAAACCGGGTCCGGGTCTGAGTACCCACGGGTCCAACATGAGACCCAGACTTGGACCCGGACCCGGATCCACACCCGAACTCGTATTCCTGTGGGTCCAAATTTGGACCCGGATCCGGACCCGTCAGGTCGGGTACCCGGACCCACGGGTATTTTTGCCATCCCTACAATTTACCACCTATGCAATCTTACTTTGGCAGTCTAATTATATTTACCACCCGGGTTTTACAAATTAACCAGGTGGTAAATTTCAACACGTGTGCACTAATATGAAAGTATAGGACCAATTTCGACCTTTCAAAGTATAGGTGGGTCTTTATAGCAATTCCCTCTAAAGAAAAAAAACGGATTTTGATAAATACCTACTGTTTCCTTTTTCTGTTTTGAGGGGCTGCAGCGCCTGTTGATGTGTTGTGGTGGTATAGAGAGGAAAAAGATCAAAGGGGCTGGGGCGCGGGAGGAAGAAGAAACTGACGTGGCGCCATCTAGACTACAGAAAATAAATAACGGCTAGGATTTGCTGAACTTCACCCGGTCAATTTTGGGGGCAAAATCTAGGGGATCGATTTGGCTTGAATGCTTGATCCTGCAAATATTTTTTTTTTAATTTTTTGTGCGTGTTAATGTAATGAGAATTTTGGAATCGTTCGTCGTTGGTCTGACTTGCATTAGTAGTCTAGTTTATCAAAGTATAACTAGTCGATTCCAGTTTAGTGTAGTTTGCTAATTCTCCTCTCCTTTTTCCATTTTTATCTATTTTTTCCTCAAGTATTTTTCTTGTTTTAGTTAGGTCTTCTGTAAGCACTAGCATAATGATTTCATTAAAATCAGCGTTACATTATCTCTTTCCTGCTGTATGGAACCTACTGGTTCGTTGGAGCCGTAGGCGGCGGTTTCAGCTAGTTACCATCAATTTTTTTCAGGGAAATGATATGGCGCGAAGGTCCCATACGAATGAAAGCCATCGGACGTCTCACAGTCTACAGATATTATTCACTACCATAAAAATATTATTATCTCACCCCTTCTCATTCTTATCCTCTCTCGCGCTGTAACTGCCATCGACGATCGCGGCAGCTAGCTCTCCCCCCACCCCCTCTCCCTCTCCCACTCCCAAGTGCTGTCATTTGTCATTCCAGCCTGCACGAGGCCGCCATGGCTCGAGATTGCATATTTCTCTTTCATAGGAGCAGCTAAAGTTTGCTGGGCTCGTCGCCATTGTGGCCGAAGCTCACCGGGACTGATGCTCATTGGGCATCAACCGGGATGTTGAGGATGTTTAGGGGAAGCGGGACTCAAACTCACAACCTTGTGACTCTAGCCTCACCCTTCTAACCAACACACCCACCATCGCGTACTGATATACATAGAATATGCATTCCTTTTGAACTTTCTTGAAACGAGGCATCAGTACCGGTTGGTAACACGAACCGGCACTGATGTCATCAGTGCCGGTTCGTGTTACCTACGGGTACTGATGCCCCGTGCCTTTAGTACCGGTTCGTGTCATGAACCGGTACTAATGTGAGGACATTAATACCGGTTCATGTTACCAACCGGTACTGAAATCCCACTACAACCCTGTAGCCATCAGTACCGGTTCAAATCCAATCGGCACTGATGGGCCGGTATGGAAGGCCAGATCTATAGTAGTGTGAGGCCAATACTGAAGAAGCTGGGATGGCAGATGTTGAGCAGAGGACAATATGGTAATTGGGGGCAAGGAGGCGGTGATACCATGAAGGAGGCCGCTGTGACTGTGAGTGAAAAGATGTGATAATTGCCTAGAGGGGGTGAATAGGCTTTTAAAAATTTAAAGCAATTTGATGCAGCGGAAAAATATCGGACGTTCCGATCCAATATCGGAGCTTCCGATGATATCGGAACTTCCGGTATTTAGTCGGAATATCCGAACGGATTGGAGAAAAGAGAGCTGAGCTTAACACTAGCAGTCCAAGTACTCTTCTAGTCTACTAGCTAACACAAGAATGTAAATCAACAAGACTAGGAAAGACTTCAAATGAAAAGCGAGAGTGTGAGACGCAAGAAATTATTTCCCGGAGTTCGGATCCTTGAGGGGATCGTACGTCTCCGTTGAGGAGGCTCCCAAAGAGCCGGATCTTTTCCAACCCTTTCCTCCCAAATCTCGGTCACACTTGAAGTTTGGTTCCACTATGTGTTCCTTCCCTTTCGGAGGCGGAACAAGCCTTCACAAACTTCTCACGGCTTCCCACAATCGTCGAGAGCTCGTGAGCGACGCCTAACCGTCTAGGAGTCCTTCAACCTCCAAGAGTAATGAATGCGCTAGATTCTTGATCTTGAAGATGCTCTTTAGTACTCAAGATGAATCAATCCTTTTCTACAAACTCACAATCACACTTAAAGTTTCCTCACTTACTAGATGATCACTAAGATCAAGAGGAGTGCTCAAGAATGCTCTAGGGTGTGCTCAAGGTGCTAAAGTATTCAGCCAAGTGAAGTGTGTAATCCTCTAAAGGGAGAGAAGTGGGGTATTTATAATTTTGGTTCAAAACTAGCCGTTATACCCGCACTCAGCCACACATCGGAATATCCGATCTCAACATCGGAACATCCGATCTCAACATCGGAACATCCGATGAGTGCAAACAACCAGAACTGAGAGGGTTTCCAACGGTCGAAAACTACGAGCATCGAAGTGTCCGATATCAACTTCGGAACATCCGATGACGCCCAAAAAGAGAACCCAACAAAACTATCTAAGTCCACATCGGAATGTCCGATTAAAATATCGAAACATCCGAACCAAACAGAGAGTTCCCAAACTGGAAAACGGCTACTTCGGAACTTCCGAAGCTTGAACTTCGGACAGTCCGAACTCGACAGAGAGTACCCTTTTTCAAGACAACACACATCGGAACTTCCGATACCCAGCATCGGAACTTCCGAACAAAACAGAGAGTACCCTAACCGAGAGCCAACAGGCATCGGAACATCCGATACAAAATATCGGAATGTCCGACCCTAACAACGCACAACGGACTGAATCACAACTACACATCGGAATGTCTGAACTTCGGAATATCCAAACTAACTTCGAAACATCCGACAGGAACTTGACAACTACAGCATTCCAATGCACGGGAGAAGACTTGGAACCTCTCAAGAGACTAATCACCATTCATCTGAGCATATAGACCATCTTTAGACTAATTTCAACGCACCCCTCTTAATAGTACGGCATTCTTATGACTCAACAAATCAAAATTACAAACGCAGTTGCCGTTTTTCTTACTCAATGACGTTTGAGGATGCCCGATGATCGTAGATGATCTCTACTTAAAACTTTCACCTGTTCATAAACTAGTTGAACACGTTAGATTCTTTAATCGTTTGTCATTAATCAACCAAAACAATATTAGGGGGCCTAGATGCACTTTCAGTGAGAGTTTGATCAGATCTGATTTTTTGCAACTACCCCTTTTATCAATTGTTTTCAAGGAGTGTTTGAATTTGTAGCAGCATGTAATCTCAATAATATTGCAGTAAATTTATTTTTTTTGTTGTAGTCAAGTATGTGATTTATTGCACCCGAATCATTTTTTATTGCAATAGTTTGTGGTGGTTTGTTGCTGCTTTTTTTTTTGTAGCCATGAGTTGTTGCAATTGGATTTTTCTGTTGCAAGCTTTATTAAAATTTGTTGTAACCAGATGTTTCTTTTACTGTAAGCTTTATTAATCTTTTTTTTTCCAGCAAGATTCTTGTTTGCAATTGGTTGTTGGAACTATAGGAAATTTTTGTTTCATGTTCATTATATCAATGTTACACCTCTTTTGTAAATTTGTTGCAACCGACTAGGTTCCTCCTCCATCCCTCCTACACGTCCATAAAGATGAGGCTTCGACGAGACAGCGGCAGCTAGGAGCAGGGTTTATGAAACCACCAGTTCAAATCCAAAATGTAAAATTTTAAAATTTTTGAAAAAATTTATTCAAAAAATTTCTAAAATTAATATTAATTCGTATATTACCAATGGTGTAAAAATTTTCAAAAAAAAAATGTTTGGAGCTGTTTTAGAGGTATTACAAATAATAAAAATAGAAAAATCAAATTTTGGCTTTGTGCTGACCTAATTGCATATGTGTTGGACATTACTATGTGATGGGTTTCCCTTATCTATGATGGTTGCAGGGCTTTGAGCTAGGTCATGATGAGACAGAGGAGATCAGAACTAGGCTAGGAGAGCTAAGGTCCAGAGTTGACCGAGGCCAGGAGTTGTCACAGGTCGAGAAGTGAACAGATGTAGAGGGATGCCTCTCCTGTCTTTAGTGAGGATTTTTTATTTTCCTTGTGCTCATGTAAGCTATATCTACTAGATGGTGTGGCTTTGTAAACCTTCCTCTCAAAGCAATGCAAGATTAAATTTCTTCTTTATTCTAAAATTTCTTTTACTTCATGCACTTTGGATTTAGCTCTCCTCCTTCTGCTTGCTTTTAGATCTTTTGCCAAAGATTAATCTCTTGAAGCCCCACAGGTAACAATACTAGCCGTAGCCCCGTAGGTAATGTTTCACTTGCATATTTTATTTCATTGCAACTTGATATTATACTAATATAGCATCTATACAGGTTCAACATGGCCTATGCCTACTTCACAACTTCAATTAAAAGGTATTATAACGTAAATGGTGTTGACAATTGAATGGTAATGAAATTGCTACGTGGTTACGTAAATGGCCTGTGTGATTGTAATATTGCAATGAAAGATTATTTATTGATACATTATTGTGAAATTTCTAATTTACAACTTCCAAATGTCTAAATTATAGCAAAGATCATGTCGATTTTTTTTTCAAATTTAGGAGATATCATTCTGGAGTTTTTTTCATGTCTTCACATATCTTATTTATATATTTATTACATTTTTACTAAAATTTAGCCTTTCCAGTATTTTTAAAAAATTTACAAGTTTTTTTTTTTTTTTGCATTTCCCCCTATTTTTGGTGATTTCCCTATTTTTCTGAGTTTGGCGGTTTTTCCCCTATTTTTTGCAGTTTTTACCTAAACCAAGCTGTTTTTCGCTCAAACCGAGCGGTTTTGGTTTTCGCGGTTTACCACAAAAACCGAGCGGTTTTTTACTACGGAGCTAGCGAAATTCAAGTTCGAAACGGTTTTGTAAACCCTGGCTAGGAGACTGTATTCTTCCTCCGTGTGCCTCCTCCTTAGAAGCAGATTATGATCACCAGTGTCATAAGTCTCGGCACCAGTACCCTAAGCTCCAGCATCAGCTGTTGGTTTAAATTCTCAGTCGCTCATGCTCGAGGGAGGTCTTTCACCGTGGCCTCCTCCTCCGGTAAGCTAGAGTTCCGGCGAGGTAGCGGCGGTCGGTCATAGACCGTCCCCTTTGACGAAGTTTCATGATGTTTTGTCCGAGCCAAATTAGACTTCTAACACTGTTCACTCGTGGCTCTAATGTGACTATTAAAACTATGTCACAACGACACAGTGATAACTGAAAGCGGCACTTAGCAACCATCAATACACAAATTAAAGACTAGAGTATGTACAATAATACTTAGAGAGGTGCTTCTATGCTTTCCCTCTTAATATAAGTTGCACAAATCTTAAAGCAAACGAAGGGGTAAGTAATTCTCATCTACTTTTCATTTGTGCTTTAATATTTGTGCAACTTAAAAAAAAAAGAGCATAGAAGCACCTCTCTAATACTTATCCATATCATTTAAAGATAAAACTAAAGACACTTTCTATAATATATAATATTTTAAGGTTGTCTTTACGAGATCTCACAATTATTTAATTATAGCATGAGAAAGTGTTTGTTATGGGCAATAGCTAATATGTTGATGTTTTGTGCTGTTTATATGGTCGCCTTTTTACGAATAGATAGCTACTCTCTCTCTCTTTGCTATATCAGCAAAAATCTTAATAACAAAACTTACAGACAAACAAAATCACACCATTATACACGCAGTAAGTGGCAACCAAAGTCTCCCGGTTTTTAATTTGTTTAAAGCGCATGTACTAGCATGCAATTAATATTGGGCCCACCACCACGGATTGTGGCTTTTCGACGTTTTTATAATTTGCCGAAAACCAAAAAAAAAAAGAGGCTACCAAACGATCAGAAGACTAAAAAGGTGGAGTCATTTTCGAGTTTCGACACACAGTGTCGCCTCGAATAGGGATCCGGTGCATTGTCATCGAAACATCGGACGGTTCAGATCGATTAAAACAGAGATAAACAGTGTTTTTACTATAGCATCATAAATTGTATTCTTGTGTAATAAAAATTTATTTAGTACTTTTAAGCAATCCGAACCGTCTATTTTCGATTGATAAGGTTCCGCGGCGGAGGTCACCTCACCGTTTAAATCGCCGTCCCCGCTTGACTGTACCGGATGCCCGATCGTGTCACCTCACCGTCCAGGCGTCTCGTCGACAAGTGGAGGCCAGTTTCGTGTTCTCAGGCAAAGAGAGAAAAAAAAAAAGATGGCTACCGCTCGTTTTCCGCCGTGAAGTCGCGTCAGAGAAAGGGTGATGCGTTAGGTCATGGAGATATGCGGGCTGCACTGCAAGATCAGCCAGCCGCTGGGTGAGGACAAAGTTAGCGTCTCTCCTCCTCCTTCCTTCTCTCGCCTGCTAGCTTGTGCTAATAATAATGCCATGCGAGGTCAAACAGCCGGCCATGAGATAGCTGGTCAGCCCTGACGAGGCCAACAGTGCGTGCACCCAGAGGCCAGAGGTCGCCAAAATGGAGCCAGGGTGCAGCGCTAATCATGGTCCGAGAGTTTGGAGCTGAACAGTGCCTGGCACTGCAGATGATTACAGCGGAAATGGTTACCTGCACCATCTTAAAGCCAGTATGAGCCATCCGTCAGACCGGAGTGGATCTGAGTTAAGTTGTTTGGTTGCTTGTTTGTGCATCTCATGGGCCTGCATTAGAGAGAAGTCTAATTTCTGTGTTTTCTCCATCCTGTATGAGTGGGTGCAATTGTATCCACCTGGCCAGGATGAACAGGAAACCAAATATGCGTCTAATAGATACAGTTGCATTCACTCATGCGATTCAGGCAACCAAACACAATAGTGAATAGTCTCCATTTTCGTTCAGCACGAGGAGCGCTTCGCGATGCCATGGTACGCTTTCCGCGGATAGGGAAGCGCGGCACCAAATTAAACCGCATTCTTGCGCGCTAATTGGCCGGTGTTGATCTGCTCCAACATCTCTCGTCTACGTTAGGTGAAAGTACAGGTAGTTTTTTTTTTCGGTGCAGTAGTGGTTGTGTTACTGTCAGGCGTTATTTTACACGCTTTCTTCACTTGCTTGGGGGGGTTAGGAAGCAATTAATTATGTGTTTGGTTAGAGAGTGGGGTGGAATGGAATGGTTCCATCCCAGATTTCAGAGATGGAATGGCTTCATCCCAGATTTCAGGGATGGAATGGTTCCATCCCATATTCTCAGACAGGACCCACTGTCACTCTCACATTCCAAGTGGGATGGCTGCGTTCCATAAAATTTGTAGAACCTGGCCGTTTATAGAGAATATTCTCTTTTCTGAAACCAAGTCATCCTCAGCTCTTCAACCAAACACTAGACTTGGTGGGGTGGGATGGTTCCATTCCACTCCATCCCACTAACCAAACACACAAAGTGACCATGTCAAGGCATTTCGGAATTCAGATGGTGGCAAAAAGGGGGCCAACGCAAATGGTCGTCGGCAAATCACGCTAGGGATTACATGTTTTCGAGAGCCGCACGAGCACTCCAATTTGACTACTTGTCGAGCAAAAGAAGGTGAAAATCTTTTGCAAAAGAAGGTGAAAATCTTTGAACTTCGCAGAGTCATTTCTGCACTTGCCGACAGTGCTCCTTTCGTCAAAGGAAGCTGTGGTTTCCTGAAAAAGAGTCTCGAAAGCACTGAGGAATTAACCAGGGAATAGAAAGCTCACGAAGACAGGATAACACCTCAAAAAGAATCCACATCAAAAGGAGGTGCGTATATATTGGGGCTTTGCCTGATATGCTCTGGTTAGCACGGCGAGCTGCGTTCTCCTTTAGCTTTCACATAAAGAATGCACAAAAAGAAAGCACCATTTTTGACCTCTTGATCAGTTAAGTGCTGTTGGTTTGCCACCAATTGAATTAATTAGTAATATGCTTGCACGCTAAAAATTACTTTATTGGGGATTTTAAGGTTTGGTGTCATCGGTGGCTCTACCATGTCCACATAAAAGAGAACAAAAAGGCAAAAGAGGGAAGGAAAAAAAAAGGCCTCTCCATAATTCTATTGGATGTAATCAAACCCAAAGAGTACCTTAAACAAAACGAAAATCATTTTGCTTCATGCGAAGTGGCTAGGGCACAATCAACATGAAGGATCGGAATTGCGACAAGAGGAAAGGTAAATGATATTAAATAATTTTTTTCCTTATTTATTGAACAAGAAAAGCCAACCAAAGATCAGAGAATAAAAAACACAAGAGATGATGTCCAAAAATATAATGTATAAAAACATTCTTCTCAAGCACAAAGATCAATTTCTTGCAAAAGAGACACAATGTTTGCCTAAATGATTAGGATATGATCCGGAAACAATTCATCCATCAATCATTCATCCTCAGCAAAAAGATCCAAAAGCATGTAGAAGGAGTGAAGGCAAACCAAATGTGCGAAAAGTAAATTGCAAAAATTTAAAGTGTGAAAATTAAATCGTTCAAATTTAAATTGCAGAGTATAAATATTAAATTTAAAACATAATGTAAATATGAAAAGTAAATTCAGAATAGAGGATGGAAGTACATTTTTATTGCTTTGAGAGGAATAGTTTACAAAACCTCATAACAAGATGGACAAAACTCAAAGCAGCACAACCAAAATTCTTCTCCAAAGACTTGAAGGGAGAGGCCCTCTTTTTATAACAACCTCGAAGAAATCTCCACCTTTGATACTTTCTTGTCCCTCAAGAAACCTCATCAAGGTTTGAGATTCACTCTCTCATACATGGGCTAACCCACAAACCAATAATATAACGGATTTTGAAAGCTTCTCAAAGCTAGCTAACTTGACCGCTACTCTATCCTCTAAACCATGATCCAATAGCTCTCCTTGATCCGAGCAACTTCAAGCTAGCATCTCATCTATTTCCTTATCTTCTAGGCTCGCAGCAACTCCATCTCCAATCATCCTTCAGCGATCCTCGACCGTTTGAACTTCGACGCACATCGCCTAATCTCGGTCATCATCCGCCTCACCATGACCTAGCACCGTCGTCCTGCAAACATCAAAAATAAGGAAACACATCACATAATAACGTCTAAAATGATATGCAATAATCATCTAGTTGCTCAAATTTTAAATATAATTCAAATCAAACTTAAACCCGAACATACCTAATAAAATTTATTACATATTATAAAATATAAATAGATCTCCACGTGATCTTTCGCAACAATTAACCCCTTATCCATGGGCATTGCAATGTATTGAAAATTGCAATTTTTTGGTCTGGCCATTTTTTTTTTTGCTCATCTTTCCGGTGCTAGAATCTGAAGTAAAATAATGCACACACACCGAGACACGCACGCGCACACTCATGCACGCACTTGCACGCATTGGCAAAACAAAAGTACTAAAAAAGCTGCTCTGCTACATGGAAGGGACTCAAGAACAAAGTCCTTCGACAGTGTGATTTTAAATCAAACCTTGGCACGACAATTTGGACTCAAAGAGCCTGTGGATTCATGGACAGCCACTAAAGGTTGACGTTGTTGAGAGCTTTGAGACTTTGAGAGCCCACCTGTGGATGCATCAATCTCCTGTTCTTCCTCCTTAATTCTTCTCATCTTTTGCAAGCAACAAAAAACCAGTAGGTGATGTTGGTAGCGGCGAGGAAATCCTACATTTCACAAGTGAACTGTAAACGCTCAGGATTGATTTTGCCTAGAGATGGTGCAGCATTGGTGAATCCATTGACACTTCAAATCGATCTCTAGCTGTTTGGCATCTGAACATTTCATTTAAAGTTGCAGAAAAGGCAGGACAAAATGTTAACTGCAGCTGCTCAATGCCCCAGTCTGCCTGTTCATTAAGTATATATTTGTTATCTGTCTCATCGTAACTGATGAAAGGAAACCACGTCCTGGTTTTCTTGATTCATGTTTTGTTTTCACTGTGAAAACCGGTATCTTGTGTCACACCATTTGCAGGTTTAATCTGCATCACATGTGGCAGATTAAATTAAGCCTTTTAACCAATAACTTATGCTGGTTTTTATTTGCATTCTGCAGAATATGTTGAGCCTTATTGGCGTCTGCACATTCCTTTCGTAGTTACCACAAACACGCATTGCGCACAGTAAACAGCAGAAGTTAGCACTCAAGAGGTAAAATGCCCCTCACGGCCTTACCACAAACAGTCTTGATCACTTGATCTAAATGGCATAACAGCACATAATTCAACCACTATATGTTAATCGAGAGATATCCAATCCATCCATCATATCATACGAACCCCAATTCTAGTACGTAAATTTGTTTTGATTTTTGAAGATTATGCGGTGACAGCATTTTGCAGGTTTGGTTGATGTACATGCAATCAGTCTCCCATTTAGCCTTATAATGACATCTCCGCATGTCAGGAATTTGCTTCCATTTCCTTTAAACCTCTGGTGTACATTGCACACGGCCGTTCTTCCGACGAAGTGGCATTGTGTGCTACTGTGCTTCACCTTTTCGTCGAAAACCAGAGAGAGAGAGAGAGAGAGAGAGAGAGAGAGAGAGAGAGAGAGAGAGAGAGAGAGGCATTGTGCGCTGCACCTTCGTCGAAAACGAGAGAGAGATGAAAAGGGAAGAACACTGGCTGAAGTGAAATGTGTTGTATGCAATTGGAGTTTTACTAAATTTTAGAAAAGAAAAAAGAGAGAGAAAAAAGTTACTAGATCAACTGAGCTCATAATGCCCATTTAGCCGAGTCAGTCCAACCGGTTGAGGCTAAAGCATCGTATCGATGCCCTAGCCCCAGAGAGCGAGTCAAAAGGGAGAGTTGATGGATGCGGCGGTGAGCGCGTCGTGCGGCGCAGCTTTCCCGCGTGTGGTGGTGAGGTAGCGACACTCCCGGCGAGCGTTGCTCCTCCTCCTCTGTGCTCCTATAAATCCCAGGTCCGTGTTCCTCTATAGAGCAAAAGCGAAAGACATGATTTTTCTCCTTTTTACATTCATAATCCACCTCCATTCTGTGTGTTCTTTAGCAATAGCAAGATCCTCGGCTACTCAATGCCCTCGTGTGGTCTATCTTTGGCCCCAATTCGTCCTTATTCACCTCGTGGATGTCTTTTTTGCGTGTAACCTAAGGTGATTGAAGGGTGTTGACGTTGGTCGGTGACTTGAGGTGCTCCATGTACGGCGAGGTGTGCTTAGTGCTCTCTGTTGCCGAGTCTTTGCACTGACCTTGCTTTCTTGGTCGGTTGCCTCGGCTCCATGGTGGATTAGTGCTCGGTGGAGTGGTGCTTTTCTGTGGAACAAGTCATTCGAAACTTGCTGTTCTTATTCGACGAGGTCTTCTTCTCGCCCAGGAAGGTTGTTATGTGGCTATGTGCAGCTTTGGTTGCATCTCGGGACTACTTGATGAATTACTTCACTCGACGATTTGCGGCTTTGTATCTTCAAAATATTCACTGGTGAGCCTTGGTATTACAACAACGATATTGTTTTATGGGACATCGTCTTTGACAAATTTAGTTGATTACATTGACTGTGAGTCAGTACTCCGTGAGTAAATTTAACATCCATTATTGACTCTACTTTCTGCAAAGGGTCTAGACATTAAACTATCTTCGGGACCTTGCATGTCGGGGTGACTGTTGCTCGATGAGAATTGAGCTAAGTAAGGTAATTTGTGATAATATAGTCAGTTTACTAAAATTATTATTCTTGTCTAGTTAATTCTCTAGTTCAATTATTTTCTTGTCCTCTGTTTAGTTTTGTTTATATGCTATGTTTACCGTTTTCGGCCTATACTATTTATGTTGTTACATTTAGATTGTTATATTTTAATAAGTAAGCACACGCATATACATGAACTGTTAGAATGATCTATTGATATTGATTCATGTTAATTTGGCATGTTTGGAATCTATTTTGGTAAGACTGTTTAGAAAGATTGTTATAAATTAGTCTGTGATCTTGTCCCTAGTGATGACCACCTCTGTTAATTTAGACAGCCTAATATTTGAGAGCAAATATTTAACAACATGAGCTTTGTTACTAGTTGATTTCCTCTATTCATTTTCATTGCCGTGTTTAATTATTTGATCTACATGAGCCGTTTTTGTGCTTTGATATTTGTTAGTATCATGCTCTAGTCTCTATGTTATGGCATTGTTACTATATGGTTGCTAACAAAGTTTGAAATTAAAGTAAAAAGAAAATTGTTAATACCGTATTTATTCCAATAAAATGAACCTCGCCAGGTGAAGGAGAGGCCGCATGGGCTTGTCTAAGAATGAAGAAGCAACGGGGCATGAGCGCCAAAATCGATCGATACGTCACTCGATATCGTCGTTTTTCTAGTTCTACGGTTAACTTCTTTTTTCAAATCTCATACACTTAATTATAAAAATAACATTATTCTCAACCGCGAAAGCGTGAAAGGTGAAACTACTAGCTCCAGGAAACGCTGAAAGTGACATGTGCTACTTTGTGGTACTTCCGCGGTTAATGTTAAAACTATTTTACAGTTGTATTTGGAAAAAAAAAACTAAATTTGCGCGCACATACACAAAGTCACACTCAAAGCTAGAAAAGTGACGAACTCACGTCACTCGCCCACGCACGAATCTTTTGCCAAATGCTTATCCTAGTGCAAACCATCATACGAGATTTGAAGTTTTGAACACGCGGCACGAGGTTGGTTCAGTTGAAGTAGAAGACTCGCTCGTGTATTGTCGCGCTTGCATTACTGCTTAGGTTGCAGGAACCATGCATTTTTTTTTTTGTTTTTAGCTAGTGTAAGTGTATGACTAATACACCACAAAAACAAAACACATTCCAAACAAACAAATCGGATATATATCCTAAGCTATATACCATCCAAGCGAGCTCACCAGAAACCTCTTTGGACAGTGACCAAGCCAAAAAAATTACAAAAAACCGGACAAGACTAAGACCTTGTTTGTTTCAGCTTCTAGACAGCTTCTGCTTTAGAAAAAAGCTGATGATTTGCCGAACGGGAGGATTCTGGACAGCTTCTCTGAGAATCAAAAGCTGATTTCTGTATAGAATCAGAATATAGTTGAAACCTGATTCTCACCGATTCTTGCTGATTCTCGTCGGCTCGGTCCGAAACCTAAAAGTTGTAGTTTGCTCGGCCTGATTCTCCTATAATCAGAAACAGCTTCTCCCATAATCCAGACTCTATAATCCAGAAACTGAAACGAACCGGGTCTAACTACTTGAGAGGTTGAGGATGCAGACTTGTCCGAAAAGCTTCGATTTCATGGCATTTGCAATGGTAGAGCTACGCTGTATCTCCATACCCCGTCACCGGGGAGCTCGAACAGGTGCTCGCCTACCCGGGAGTTGGATCCGTCGTTGTCTTTGAACCTACCGAATAGCTGCGCCAACGCATGATCGACCGATGGTCAACTGGACATACATTGTGCTTTCACGTCGCCACATCGGCTGCTAGATTGCTGCCAACGCTCGCTCGCGATTGGTCGCCAAAACTGCTCAAGTCTATGCTTTCACAGGACCGCTCGCCAAGCCTACTATATATGCCACATCGAAGCCATTTCGTTGGCTCGATCGGTTCAATTTGACTGGACTCCAAGTTTAGTCAATTTCGATCAGGGAACTTTAGTGTGTTTTGCTGTGCTCTAATAGCCCACTAGAGGGCTGGTCTGGTTGCCCAATAAAGGCCTCTTGTAATCTCTTCATCCAGCAATTCATTGTCTCCTTCCTTTCCTGGACGCCGTGATGGAAGTTCCTGTCTGTCAGCCATGGCAAACAGCAAGACAGAGAGGAGAAGGTCCGTCGTCGCCGTCAACCAACTAGGGCAGGTGTCCTAGCTATAGCCCCAGGGGTGGCTCTCCTCTGCTACCTAGTATAACTTGGACTAGACTCTTGCATAATACATATTGTATCCTTACTTTTTTTAGCATATTTAGAGAGGGCACGCGCGTATGATACATATATGACTGGTGTGTTGTGCGTGGATCCGTCCTGTAACAATAAAAAAAAACAGCTGAACAAACAACCTCGTGAGTAAAATAGCATAGGAATTTGATAAAATATCATCCGGATGTTTTTGTTCGCTGAAATCACTCAAATCTAGGAGCATTTGGTCATTGTTGAGATTCAGGAGCATCGATTGCATCCGATCCTAAGATTTGATCCAACGGTTAAATTTTTAATCCTACAATCCAAAATTTAGATGTTACTAAAACCAAAACATCCGATAAATACCTATACACTCCCAATAACATAAGGGGAGATTCCCTTTGCACCCTCGCCGAGTCACTCGATGCCAGGTAGATCGAGAAAGCAAAAGGGATATCTACAGCGGGCACGATGGGAGGGAGGGAGGTCGGCCACCCTCTCCGCCTCGCTTTCGTCCGTCCGTCCACCAGTGCCCCCCTCTCCCGATCAATCCACATCGGGCGGTACGGGGTTGATTCCCGTGCGGTCGCCTCCAGGTCGCGTCACCTCTCAGTAGCCAGTACTCGGTGGTCGCCGTGCTGGCCTGGGTCGTCACTAGGGGTGGAATTTTAGCTCGAGGCTCGAGGCTCGGCTCGGGCTCGGCTCGGCTCGGTCCGGCTCGGCTCGGCTCGACGCAACAACGAGCCGAGCCCGAGCCTAACGCTGCGGCTCGCCGTTAACGAGCCGAGCTCGAGCCGAAGCGGCTCGTTAGGCTCGTTAGGCTCGACGGTCATATGAATAATGCATGTCACGTTAGTATTACTATTACTAAAAGACTACATGTCAAATGATATTACTAAAAGAAAACCAATAACAAAAGATGTATAGTCATGACTACATGCTACAGATCATTAAATAGCCAAATAGAAATGGATGCTACAGATCAACAGATCAACAAATAGCCAGACCCACGCGTCAGGCTGGCTCACGAGCCGAGCCGAGCCGGCTCGAGGCTCGGCCGAGCCCGAGCCGAGCTCAGTTTTCAGCTCGGTCAAGTCAACGAGCCGAGCCTGGCTCGGCTCGCAAACTGCCGAGCTCCGCCGAGCCGAGCCGAGCCGAGCCAGGCTCGGCTCGATTCCACCCCTAGTCGTCACTCCTACCCTGCATGCAATTTTCTTGCACTTGTGGTGCGCGCACACGGAGTCGTGCCGCCTAATTGCAGGGAGAAAGCATGACATGACAAGACTAGCGAGCCACTGGTGTGGTGCATTTCAGGCGGTGCGAAACTGAAAACCTGTACATAAACCGGTAAAGGCAAGCGTCCTGAACATCATATGGTGGCTGCTGCTGTTTAGCCCAAAACAAACTGGGAAGAGTTGATGATAGCGTGACGGTTTGCAACGTCCATAGGGACAAACAGAGACTGTGTCGTGTGTGTGTGTCGACGCGCCCACTCAAAACCTGTTACATCTTTTTATGGTCAGCAACGCGTGAAGCGAGTCCAGCGTCCAACTCGGCACAGAAAATTTGAGTCCCGCGGCAGAAACGGCGGTGCTGCCGAGATGTGGTTCTACTTCTATGTTGGATGGTTGGAGGGTGTGCCTGAGGCTCACTTCGTCTTCTTGTCCTCCAGACTCGTCTCAGCCTCAGCCTCAGCCTCGGTTTGTTGGGCTGCAGATGCTGAATCACTTTCTTCCAAAGTCTGGGGGCCTTGCGGTTCATCTTCCCCTCCGAAGCCGAACTCGTTGACACGCTTCTTGTCAACTGGGTACACCCACCTCTGGTAGACGTATATCAAGAATATAACATCTGCAGATATCAGTCGGAAAATGATCAGCATATAGTGGTTAAATGCACAGGAACGATACGTCCAAAGAATAGAACGTCATTTCCCCGCTGCTATCAGCAGTGATAGTTCATCGTACCATCTCTGAAAACTGAGAGACGATGCAGCATTGGCATTTTAATCACAAATGCAAAAAGATCATCGATTATAGTGTTGAGGAACTTGTAGGTCATCTGTCTCCATGGCATGTGAGCGACGGACTTCAGCTTGTAGTTGATGAATAGTTGTGGGCACATCATGATAAAACCTGAAGAATGCAAAGGCATAAACTAAGTTCCGTTGCTAATGTGCCTCGTAAATCACACGATGAACTAGTGAAACATAGGGTTTGAAGTGATTGCTTACCAAACATGTACACGCAACTTGTGAGGGAAGAGAGTATCCAGGAGTACCAGCTCTTGTGTTTTTCATACTTCAGGGAATAGATGGAGAAACAGATCACAAGGAAGAAAAGGACATAGGTAAGGTACTTCATTGCAATTGCATCATACTCCTTCGTCTTATTTTGTGCATACGATTCACGGTCCCGGAACCTCAACATGGGAATCTTTCCACTTCTATCGATCTGGACACAAGTGCAGAGGGGTTGTGACAGATAGTTCCAAGTAAGAAAAAGAAAACCTCATCAGAAAGATGTTACAGATAGATGTATCATCAAACTCATCAGACAGATGCAATATATATCCATCTCAGGAAAGAATAACTTGTCATAAACTATATCAGTTAGCAATATCTGATAGCAAAATTCCCATATTGGTGTCATCTGATATTCCATCAAAAGCAAGGGCCAATGATGGCAGCAAGTAGTTCTTAGTTTACTGAAACCACATCCTGGCTGGATCACCAAGATGTGGTTTTAATGAATGCACTCAGCAAATGCACAAAATAACGGTGATACAATATCTGATTGTTTCCATTTATGCAGTTATATCTGATTGTAAGATACTAACAGAATCAAACAATACAATGACCTCTGATTGTAAGATACTAGTAGAATCAAACAATACAATGACCTTAGAAGAATAGACAACCGTATCTTAAATTGCTTACCTCAATATGCATCGCTTTTCCAATCTTCCAAAATTCAATGCACACACCAATTCCAGAGCTAACAAGGATCATCCATGAAGTTTCATTGTCAAGCAGGTACAAGAAAACAATCAGCTGACACACAAAGTTCAGAACCACAGATTTTGCCGATAGACCTTCCATGGACTTGTTCTTATTCCAAAACTGAATATCTGAACAATAGCACACGTAGATCATCAAATATATGTCAAGTTATTGTTGGATAATTCTTCTGGTTATGACATACATGGTATAAAAAACTATGCAGTGTACTCACCATTCTTGAAAGCCAAGAAATCAAACAGAGAATGTAACAAAGAAACAACCATGGTCAGTCCCAGAAGATACGGATTCCCTTCAAGGAAAACCCTCTGCATTTTACAAAGAAGTCTAGGATCAGTAGAAATCCATAACCAAAAGCATCTGACTAACGCACTAAGCACATGACAAAAGTAACCATCTCCAGAGAACATGAATTAAAAGTACATATACTAATGGCATCTCAGACAAGACGAAATGGTGTAAGGGAGTTCACTCCCAAACAAAACAGAATTGAGCACTACATATCCAAGAATGCCAGAATCTGGATGGTACAATTGAGAATATCCACATGTACCTTGAGTTCATCAGCCTCGCCTTCAAGCATACTGCCGTAACTACGATGAACTTGGAAGGACTGCTCAATCTGTAGAAACAATTGCCACTTGGTCATGCTAATCGGACCAACTTCGAGGTGTAACGGCAGTTCGTCCACAGTCTCATTGAGTGCTATCAATTTATCCCTCAGTAGCCAAAATTCATTGAAGAATACAGTGGGATAGTAGTTGCCTGTAGCTGGGTCCACATTCAAATCTGTACCTCTACTGTAAAGGAAAATCAATCCCGCTTCACTAATAGTACATGCTACTCTTCTAAATACAGTATTTTGAACAACAATTTAGATTCCATCAGAAGTTGGCAACATGCGATGGCATCTTTAAGCCAATAAATATAATGAAGGATAAGATTAGTGACATCAGAGTAGCATGCCCACAAAAAGTGTAAAGCTGTAGCAAAACAGAAAAGATAACATGATACTATTTGTTACAGTTGAAGGATACATGGAGCAACATTAGCAGGAACATTATTGTGAGGATACCTGTGAAAATATAAAGGGGAAAAATCATTTGATAATTCATGGGAAAGATGAACAGCAACAAAAAAAACTAAAGCCATGAAATTAGACGAATAGTTGAGCATGAATAAAGAAAATAGCATATACCAAAAAAAAGCTATGGTGCAAAATATGATGAAAAAAATCATGCAAATTTGATCCACATATATCAAAATTAACTGAACAGAATCTTAAACACAGCCCATCACATAGTTTAGCAGCAACAATTTGTAATTAGCATCCACTGAAAAAACAAGTTTTCAGCACGCAAATTGCATAAGGGTTGTCTCCTAGCGGGTGATCACTCATAACTGTCAAATTCAAGGGGAGGTTTTTTATTAGTTCTTTCAAATGCACTAATTTAAGGCGAGGCTTTTATTGGTTCTTTCAAATGTACTAATTCTGTTGCCTGCTCCTTCTCCCCCTTCTCATAGGAGACACTCAAAGTGGATCATAGAATCTTTGAACTCTAAATTGAGCCATTCCATTTACTTGTACCAATGTTCAACATTATATAGCACAATGCACATCAATGAAGCAATTCATTTCATTAATTAACTATAAATAAGAGTGCCATAGGTCTGATTAATAACTAGTACTTCATGCCATTTTGAAAGAGAGGTAAAAGACATCAATCAAGTCAACGTGATCGGTGTTGAAGGAACAAAATATTATTCACATGTAATTCCAAATATTGTACATGTGGAACTGAGAAATAGAGTTTGATCTTGTGCATACCGTGTGAAGTCATCGGCAAGGTTTATTGTTACATTTGGTTTCCAATAAGCAATATATTCGACTGGGCCTTCATCTTTATCTTCAGATTCTTTATTCTCCTGGAGCAAATCAAGGTGTGATTTTTCTTGTTGTTGTTTCTGCAGATAACAATTTTACAAGTTGCTAGTTCATACTATCGAAACAACAAATAATAGGGATAAAGACCTTAGGTGGTGGTTGTTCTTCAGAATCATTTGAATCTCCCAGCAAGCTCTTCTTTTTACCAGCTTTTGATTTTCGCAAGAATGCAACAACAGCTAAACAAGTATAATGCAGTGAGCGTTCCATACAAATTAGATCAATAGGATCAGTAGGAATGAAAAGCAAAACTTACGATGCATCCTCCCAAATGTAGACTCTTGCTCATATTCAGGATCAGTAGGATCCACTGGGTAACCCGAGCGGGCAAAGTAAACATGAGCATACAGAGAGCCATTGTGCTTCAGAGCCTATGGCAAAAACATATACCAGTCCCAAAATTAGCTAAAACCGAAAAAAAAAACTATAATTATAGCATAATCTATAAGATTACTGCAAGTAATATCCTACCTCTGAAGGATAGTATGTCAATGAGTGTGTTCTGGTACTGGTAGGCCCCCAGACTGCATATGGTATGTTAGCCTCATGCCAGATGAGTGCATCCTCATTACTGAAGTCATTGAATTTCTCGTTCTCAGATAAATACATCCACATATCCTGCAGCAACACAACAACCACGGTTTTTCTTTACGAAAGCGCAAGTGGTGCTTAGAGCATAAACGGTGCCACCTCCATTTTGTTTACACCAATACTAACTAGAGGCATGAAATTTGGGTGACACTATTAAAGAATTCAATCAAAATTTTGTATTTGCCCCATTAAAAGTACAGATCTAGGAATGTCCTTTCGCTTGAGTTTTGACTATTACCATATACCTAAAAATGCCAAATACACAAACTTATCAACAAAAGGGATCAGACCACATCAAATGGGAGTAATTTAACTAGGTCTACTGAAACAGGCACTGCAGCAACAACCTTGCAACCTTTAATTTGCATAATACTTTAGACTTGCATGATCCATATACACAAGCCTACTGGATCATCAATTTGACCAAAACAGGGTTTGCATCTCCTCATTCAAATACTTGAAGTAATATCATATACCAAGTTCTGAGGTCAGTGTGCAGTGCACTCATTAAAACCAGAAAGTCACTTCTCCACCAACACAAATGGCTCACGACATACTGAATGTTATCATATTTTTTTCAGAACACCCAGTCCAAACGACCAATTTTCACCTCACCAAACTTAATGTGCACAACAAACCCATAAAGGGACCTTGTATACTATCCATGCCTATAGTGACGTCCTCAGCTTCATAGTGGACAGACACTTCAAAAGCCAAAATCCTACCTAAGACTGCAAAACAATTCAAACACCAAACATCTTCACATGATTTACATCTACTTCGTTGCATACTATATTATAGTTATGAAAAACCCTTAACAACCCTCAAATTGGCCTCCTGAGATCCACTCAATTTAGCATATCCAACAAACATACCAAAAGGCATGACCTTCTTTTCTCAGTAAATCGAAATCGAACAATATTGTAGAGCACCAATACGTTCACGTGATCTACTTGATCGGCAGCATCCAAAACGCACCCAAACCCCAAAGTTTGCGCATCAAACCAACTGAATCAGCTCCCCTCAGCCCAAACACGCTCTCTTGCGTTACAGCACCCGCGAGCAATTAACAAAAAAAAAATGGTTCCCGGATCATACTAGCCCAAAAAAAGACTGATAAAACCCTACATAATTTTTCCATCGAAGCAAACACAACCAAATTCTCCGCACAGTATCAACCCGAATCCACATATTTTACAGGCGCACCAACAAAAAAACTGCAATAGAAACCTAGCACGCCTCCTCTACCCAAAATCTCGCATATGTAGCAACCAGCCAAAGTTTGTGGGGGCGGCGTTCTCACCAGCGACTCGCCCTTCTGGAAGAGGTTGGACATGAGCACCCCTGGCTCCGCGGGGCGCTTCGGCCCGAAGAACTTGGAGGCGAAGTACCAGAACACCGCAATCCGCACGATGCCGGTGATGCCCTGCCCCAGGCCGCCCCCCTGCCGCGCAGCCGGTCCCCGCCCCTGCGGCTGCGCCGCCGCCGCCGCTGCCACCGCCGGCTGCGACATAGCCGCCGGCGAGTTGGATCGGAGCGAGGAGGAGGGGGAGGAGCCGCTGAGATGCAAAGGAACAGTGGGGTTTTTTTTTTCGTACTTTCGTGTGATGCTTTGGGGATTTAAGTGCGGGGTGGTTTTACGATAATTTATAGGTTTCTTTTGCAGATAGAGACGTGAGTTGTTACGGAATTTTGTTCAGAGTCCCTGCTCGAGAAGAGCGTCGGATTGTTTAGGGTGTTAGACAACCTCGCTATCGAATAGTCCGGGGTTGCCTAATAGATCTCAAGTGGAGAACAGAGAGAGAGGGCGAGAGACACAATATGAGGAGGAGCAGTGCCTTTTATTATGTATCTTTGTGTCTGATGGGGTGACCTGCCTCCTATATATAAGCGGTTACGCTTGGAGATAAGGAAGAGTCCATATCGGATACGAATCCGGTTTCCTAACACTCCCCTTGGACTCTTCAACTGCGAGATGCATATGCCTCATTAAAACTCCATAAAACCCGAGTGGGAAAAATAATTGGAGAAAGAGTACATAGCACACGCTGCTTTGTGTTGCACGGATTGCCTCATCAAAAACCTTATGTAAGAAAACTTCAATGAAAAACTTACTTAAGGAAAAGAGTACAATCCACCCAAACTTCAATGTTAATCTTCAAGATTTACGTTGGGTACTCAAACTTCATGTTCGAGATTTATGTAGGAGTATGTGAAAATTTTCCCCCTGAAATCTGCACTTCTCTAAGCCTCATCATCCCGATTCCTCTAATACATCTTTCAAAGGAAGATGCCGGGAGTGACTTAGTGAATAAATCTGCGAGATTGACTTAGTATGCAGTATCTTTATCTCGTTCATCTTATGCATTTCATGAGCATAAAAGAACTTGGGGTTGATATGCTTTGTAAGGTTACTCTTCACATATCCCATTTGCACTTGTGCAACACAAGCTGCATTATCTTCATAGATAATAGTGGGGTTTGTTCCATGTCTGAGACCACATGACTTACGGATGTGGTGAACCATTCTTCGAAGCCATGCACATTCCCGAGAGGCTTCATACAATGCAATGATTTCTGAGTGGTTAGTCGACGTCGAGACAAGAGTCTGCTTAGACGACTTCCAAGAAATTGATGTTCCACCGCAAAGGAAAACATACCCAGTTTGTGACTTGCCAGTATGCGGGTCCGATAGGTACCCAGCATCGGCGTAGCCAACTAAATTCAATTCATTGTTTCTTCTGTAAAACAAGCCGAGGTCTTTGCTTCCTTGAAGGTAACGGAAGATGTCCTTCACCCCTTTCCAATGCCTTTTGGTGGGTTACGCCTTTATCTGCGCTAGCAAATTCACGGCGAACGCAATGTCCGGCCTAGTGCTATTCGCAAGGTACATGAGCGCTCCAATTGCACTCAAGTATGGGAATTCCGCTCCCAGGACTTCCTCCCCCTCTTCTTTAGGCCTGTACGGGTTTAGGTCTGCTTGGAGTGACCTTCCGACCATTGAGGTCTTTGCGGGGTATGCCTTTTCAAAGCCAAATCTCTCCAACACTTTCTGCGTTGTAAGGACCCCCTCTTCCTATACCGTACTGTACGCCATCTACTGTAGCGTATAGCACCGTATAGCAACAGGAAGCCTCGACACCGAAAATCTGAATCTAAAAATTCGATCGACGGGATCGAACCCTTAACCGGACCGGTGCTGACGCATCGATCTGGATCCCTGGATCGCGAGCCCAAGATCGCGTACCCACAACCCGAGTATCAATGCACGGAAAGATAAACTAAGGTAATTTACATAGCGGGTGTAAATCTTACACGCAGTACATTACGAAACCAAAAGAAGTAAAGCGACGAAACCAAAAGAAAGACAACCAGCGGTGGCCCGACCACCCCACGACTCGACCGGAGGGAGGGACTACGAAGCCGCAACACTCGCGAGAAAAGGGGCTCGCCATCATCCGACATCATCATTACCTTCCTCTGTGGAAAAAAGGGTTAGCGACAGCGGTGAGTACACGTATGTACTCGCAAGACTTTAGTGTATGGAAATATAAATAAATGCAGGTGATTCAACAGGATAAAGCTTCTACTGGGTTAATTGCAGAAAATTTGGATTTAAAATAGTTCATCGAAAAGTAATACTTAATTTGAAAGAGCAGTTTGAATAAAGCATATGTACTGATATCGTAACAATCGAGCTCCACTGCCACCATCCATGGTCGCAACTGGGATACGAATCGACATCCAGACAGACTCATACTCCCATCGAGAATCATATACACATATCCACAATTCCATCAAGTACCATTCCACCACATACTTTATACCGACTCAGATATAGATTTTCATTTTCAAAACCAAACCAAATCTCTATACTTGATATGATTAGAGAAGATTGCTCATAGCAGTGAGCACGGCTAATCGATTAGAATTATTTGATACTCTGCAGAGTTTGGCGACTTTACCCAAACACAACTCAGACTTGCATCCCTGTCATCCAGGGTACACGCGATACACGAGGTATCCGATATACAAGAATGATCTATTCTTTCCCATCGTTGAGGTTATAGCCACACCCAAAGACCGGTGACGACAAATCCACTACTATGGCGATAAGAGGCCAACCACCACTCAGCGCCACGGAATACTCATCGTGACGACGGCGAATTGTTGGCCGCGGCATTACCCCATAGCAAGGCGTACACCGTTGTATCAACAAACATGAATCGAGCGATTCCTCGCAAAAGTACAAGCGCACACACGGCGCATACGGCGGTCGTGAGAGGACACACACACCGCGCATTTGCTCAACACAGGAAAAGGTCCACTCTTGACCTACCAACAGGCATGGCTATCCTCACACTTCAAGTACTAGAATAGGCCGCCCCATCCCAGCATTGCGGTTGCACGGTGTTCAATTCAAAACCGTCACAAGTTCGGTCCTTATATTTTTGCCTAGTGACTCAAGCGGGGAACTCCACTTAACTCGCCAACCAATCACCACCATGTTTAACTAGCACATATTATACCTCCCGCCAAGTCTAATTACCAACTAGACACTTCACATTTTTATCAATATACCTTTACCATTCACATTTCCAAAACTTTTCCAAAACCAATTACATTTATCATAATTTTGAGCATTTGGTAAGGACTGACTTTGCTCACCTCTATTGCAGTGTGTCTAAGCGTATGCAATTACTAAATCGTTTATACCCAAGTGACATTTTATTAAATTGTCTAACCCTACTAAGGTTATCAATGATCTCAGGAATTAAATTGAGGGAAACCACCAAATCAGGTATATCTACCATTCCCACAAACTAGCAATTTCTTGAATATAAACAATGCATATAGTTTGAGAAATCAAAGTAGACATCGTGAAATATAGGTTTCAAGATGGTCAAAGGAGGTGCTTGCCTTGTTGTTGCACTTCGGTGATGTCAGGGATGATGCTCGGGTTGTTCGAGTGGCCCGACTCGCTAGCCTCTAATCGGTCAAAGCAACAAAAGCAGAAAGAAATACAACTTAGCAAAAGAAAGTTTTAAATGCACCATGAAGTGCATGCAATACACAAGAATGAAGTACAACCAAGAAACCCTGAAGAAACAACGCACTCGGACAACACAACACGGCCAGGACGATCAGCCTAACCGGACGATCCGGGTTTTGCATCCGGACCGATCCGGATAGGCGGACACTCCGGACCGTTTCGTCCGGATACTCCGGACAATCCGGACACTCGGACCATATGCCGGATACTCGGTCCTAGGGCATTTGGTCCAACTTCGACGAGGAGACGGAGACCTTACCACTCCCTACAACTTCACCGCGACCCGATCTACGACTTTCGTACACCTAGCGAACCGGAAGGAGCTCCGAGCTAGCCGATTCTACGGAAACGTCGCTAACCCGCCAAATCTCTAACTCACACTAACAACTCCTTAAATCGACATTACTACTACCCGATCTACCACTCTAGCATACCACATTCACTAATCCCAATCCCATTTTCAACCCAGAACCACTACACCCAAAACCCTAGAATCCAAGTTCAACCTAGCCTCCCAAATCCAAACCTAAGTCCTAATCCCACCATGAGCGACTCTAGAACCCAAGAATCCATGAATCAAACCCTAAGAGAAAAGCTTACCTCCAAGGAAGATGGAGGAGGAGCAACGCCGGGTGTAGGATGGGGAATGACGGCTTGGGAGGAGCACACCGAGATGGAGGAGTCAGGGAGGGTCACCGGTGGCTCATTTGGAGAGGAGCTCGGGGTGGTGGAGAGAACACCAAGGAAGTGGGAAACCAAAGTAGAAGAAGAAAGAATGGAAGGGAGCCACGAAATGGGACTTTTATACAAAACCCCACGCCAATACCGGACTCTCGGACTCAACCGGAGACTCGGGTTGGGGTCTTGATAACACTAACCGGACACTCGGACATTGGTCGGACACTCCGGTTGGACCTCGGCCAGCCCAATCGGACACTCGGACTTTGTCCGGACATTAAGGTTGGATCGGATCTCGGACATCCCGAACTTTTGAACTTGGGCCTTGACGGCTAACGCTTCGAGGTTGATTACTAATTGTCCCAAAGTATTTTGGAAGTTAATAGGGTCACAAGCACTTGCCCAACCTAATTCGAATTTACTTATGAGCGAAATTACTTAAGTTGAAGGGTTCTTTCTGATCCCAAGCCAGTATGTTCACTCAAGACACGAAAATACACAGGCACAGTGTATTATTGAACAGCGTTTGAGTACAAATGTCTGATGGCTTGAGTATAGAAATACTAGGATATTACAGTCTACCCCCTTACAAAATCTCGTCCTCGAGATTGCTAATTCTCTCGAAGAAATTCGGGTATTCTGCTGAATATGGTCTTCACGCTCCCACGTGGCTTCATCTTACGAATGGTTGCTCCTTTGGACCTTGAGCATCTTGATAACCTGATTTGCGAGTGTGACGCCAAATTGTCTCGAGAATACTGATTTGGATACTCGATACGAAAGATCAGTCGCAAATCAAGATGGTCCAATTGGGTAACTTCCGATGGAACCCAAGACTCTTCTTCAATTGGGACACGTGGAACACATCGTGAATGTCCGAAAGATGTGGCGGTAGCTCAAGCCGATAAGCCACAACACCAACCTTCTCAAAAATCCGAACGGACCGATGTATCGCGGGGCTAGCTTCCCGCGGACTTGAAATCTGCGAGTACCGCGGAGTGGTGAGACCTTGAGATAAACAAAGTCACCCACCTCAAAACTCAACTCATGGCGTCGGCGATCGACAAGATAGCTCTTCGGCGAGACTGAGCTTCTCTCGGCCAGGTCTCGAATCAAGCTAACTTGCCTTTCACCTCTTCAATCATGGTGGCCCGAAGAATTGCCTCTCACCAACCTCGGACCAAAATAAAGGGTGGTGTCGCACTTCTTGCCATAAAGAGCCTCGGCGATATCCAAGACCGACTTGATGACTGTTGTTGTAGGAGAACTCAAGAAATGGCAAGCATTTCTCCCACGACTTCTTTGTAGCCTGACACACAAGCCCTTAGCATGTCTTCAAGGATTTGGTTTGCCCTTTCCGTCTGTCCGTCAGTTTGGGGATGGTAAGTAGTACTGAAGGATAGCTTAGTGCCAAGAATGGACTGCAAACTCTCCCAAAATCTGGAGGTGAACTGAACCACGGTCGAGACTATGACTTTTGGAACTCCATGGAGCCGAACAATGTTCTCGCAAATAGAGTTCCGCTAGTTTGGCTCGTAATAGGTGGTATGAATCGGGATGAAATGAGCTACCTTGGTCGACGGTCAATGATCACCCAAATAGAGTCGTGGCCGGTGGAGGACCTTGGTAGACCGGTAATGAAATCCATCCCAATCTCTTCCCACTTCCACTCGAGGATCTGCAATGGTGAAGTAATCGGTGGCCTTTGATGTTCGGCCTTGACACGCGGCACACATCACAATGCGCCACATGAGCTGCAATCTCCTTCTTCATACCGCCACCGTAATTGTACTGCGAAGGTCCTGGTACATCTTGGTGCCGCCAGGATGGACAGAGAGAGGAGTATCATGAGCTTCAGCGAGGATCAACCCCTTGATCTCAACATTATCGAGGACATACACTGCCGCCCATGCAAGATCAGCCCATTGGACTTCACGAGAAAAACACGGAGATGCGCCATTTTGATCAAGTGGCGTCTAATCTCAATCACGACATCATCTTGTAGTTGAGTGCTGACCGAGACTCTAGAGTGGGTTGTACGGCTAAAGCGTAAACGTAACCATACTCAACCACTTCTAGATTGAGCTTAAACTCTTCAACCACCGAGATCGGCCAATGACACCCAAGGCATTCAGCGTGTGCAGCTTGCATCGAGGGCATCCGCAACCACATTTGCCTTGCCAGGATGGTAATGAATACCCAGATCATAGTCTTTGATCAGCTCTAGCCATCGACGCTGTCTCAAATTTAGATCTGGCTGCGAAAAGAAGTACTTTAAGCTTTTGTGGTCGGTGTAGATCTCACATCTGTTTCCTATGAGATAATGTCGCCACACGGCTTGAGAGCATGAACAACAATGCAAGCTCCAAATCATGCGTCGTAATTGGCTTCATGAGGCTTTAGTGTCGAGAAGCATAAGCAACCACTTTGCCCCTGCATCAACACACATCCAAGTCCAAGACGGGATGCATCACAATAGACATCGAAGTTCTTGTGAATGTCAGAAGGACTAACATCAGTGCAAAGGTGGTGAGTCTATTCTTCACTCTGGCGGACTCACAACCAGGTGACCACTCATATTTCTTCTCCTTCTTGAGTAGCGACAATGGTTTAGAAATTTTGGAGAAATTCTCGATAAACCGGCGATAGTATCCGCAAGACCGAAAACTCGAATCTCGGGGACATTGCGGGCTGCTCCCAATTGAGTACGTCTTGTACCTTGCGTGGATCAATTGCTACCCCACCTTCGACAGGACATGCCCCGTAAACTCCACTTGCTTGAGCCGTAACTCGCACTTCATCGAACTTGGCATACAACGATGCTCGCGAAGCTTGCTAAGCACCATATGCAAGTGAAGTGCGTGCTCATCATCATCCTTAGAGTATATGAGGATGTCATCAATGAACACCACCACAAATCTATCAAGGAACTCCATGAAGACTTTGTTCATCGATTCATGAAGGTGGTGGTGCATTGGTGAGGCCAAACGAACAACTGTGTGTACTCGTGAGGCAGTAGCGAGTGGTGAATGCGGTCTTCACGATATCCTCGGACGGATCTTGAGCTGAAAATAGCCGGATCTCAAGTCTATTTTGGAGAAAACTTCGAGCTCCGCCTAATTGGTCAAACAAATCATCGATCCGAGGGAGAGGATACTTGTTCTTGATGACCTCATTCAACGGCCGGTAATCAACGCACATGCGAAGAGTGCCGTCTTTCTTCTTCACAAACAGAATCGGGCTGCCCAGGGAGAAGAATCGGGACGAATGAACCCCTTCTCTAATCGCCTTGAGCTGAATCTTCAACTCGATCGGCTCATCGCCAGCATCTGTCTGACGGACGCTTAGAAATTGGAGAAGTGCCAGGTAAGAGATCGATGATGAACTCCAAATCACGATCGGTGGCAAACCTGGCAGCTCATCAGGGAACACATCAGTACTCACACACCACACCGACTGGTCCCCGAAGTAAAGAGCACGAGCAAAGGCTCGCCTTCTTTGGAGCAGAAGAAAAGGTAACAAAGAATGCCATCGGGGTTGACTAATGAAGCGGATCTCCTGGCACAATCAATATGCCCTCGATGCTTGACCGATCCATACCGAGAATCACATCAAGACCTGGCGTCTCAATGTTGATAAGATCACCCAGAAATTCTACCCCATTGATCTCAATTCTAACCCCTGGACTCACAAGCCTCGGCGTCAAAGCGGATCCAGGCGAACGGATCAACAAGTACTTCTCGAGGTACAAAGAACAGACCTCATCTTTGAACAACAAAGCGTGAAGAAATAAAGGAATGCGACGCTCCGAGTCAACTAAGGCTGGTATGCGGAATGAACAGATAACGTACCCAACACCACATCTGGAGGCTGCTTTTGCCACGCCTTCTGCGGTAGCTTACATTCAGCGACCATGGCCCGAGCCGCGCACGTGAACCGGGGCGTCTGACGCTCACTCCCACGCCCCACCAGGCCGACCCTGGGACGGGCTGGTGCACCACTGTTGTCATTGCCGCTGCCTGCCGGACAGGACCTTTGGCGAAGTGGCCCTTACGACGCCGCAGGCGAAGCAAGTGATATGGCCAAATGGAGTGCTGAGGACCCCAAGCTGGCAACTTTGTCTTGGGCGGCTAGGTGATCGCGACCGAACTGCAGGCGTGGCGAGGAGGTAAGCCCTCGAGACCTCTGAATCAAGCGGCGCCAAGGCTGGAAGCGGAGAAAGTGCGGAGTCTGGAAGGTCCACCATTGGCCGATCGCCATTGAGTTGCCCACTTGCGCTTGCGGCTCTCCATAAGCGCCCTTGGCGCCATCCTCAATGCGTTAAATGGCCTTGCTCACCAAGACACGCAGGCTAGGAATGTCATGACCGGGCGAGCCGGAAGCGGATCTCCCGGTGAGGTGCTCCTTGAACAATGTCACTCTCCTAGCCTCGGTGGTCACCTCATCAAGAACATAGCGTGACAAATGGTTGAAGCGGTGGAGGTAGTCCATCAACGCCATAGACCCCTGGCGAAGGTCGTAGAACTCCCGCTTCTTGATCTCGATCAAGCCCGCCGTAGGTACATGGAAGGAAAGCGAAGGCGGTCTTGAACTCTGCCCATGTGGTGACTGATCTGCAGGCGAGCGACCTGAAGCCGCTCCACCACGAAGCCGCCGGTCCCTCGAGGTAGTAGGCGGTGTCTTCGAACCTTCTCCGCATCGGTGGCAACCGACTAACTCCAACTTCCCCTCCATGTCGCTAAGCCAATCCTCTGCCTTCCATCGGATCTCAGCAGTGAAGAAAAGCTCGGCGGTCGAAGTTCGCTGAACTCCGGCAACCGAGATCGGCTAGCTGCCGCGGCAGTGTCTTGCCCACTGGGCGGCTGGACCATCGACTCCATGGTGAGCTGCCCGCAACATGAGTGCAGCCATATCGGGGAGCAGGAGGAGGTGGAGGAGCTCCTCACTGGGCATGTAGGCCGAGATCGAACCCCTGGTGACTCCACGGTAGGGACCCATTGTTGGGCCCCGCTCCTTTGCCTTTGCCACGCTCCCAAAGATCATCAATTTCTTTGGAAGCGCACCGCAGCTATTCTCTTCGGGGAGGCATCTGAAATGCACAGCCGATTGAGTCAACTAAGCTGTGCAAATCAAGTGCGAGAATGATTGATCCCAAAAGATGCACTCATAAACACAAACACACTACAAGCATTCATTCAAAGAAGCATAAGAACCAATTCAAAACTAACTCAGTGGAAACAACAAATAGTCCCTAATTACAACCACAAACATCTATCCTTAACCCATTCTTAGCTAAAACCGCATTCCTCTTAACTTTTGAACAAGATAGAAGAAGGAAACAAATTTTGAAATTTGGATTAAGATCGATTCATTTTGAAGAGTAGATAGCGAAAAGCTATAGAATGGACAAGAATAGCATTCTACACTTTGAAAATAGAGTTTTGTACTTCAAAATAAATTTTGAGAAGAAAAATGGCCCTAAGTCTAACGCCCGCTAACTAAGTCCTCCTGTGGTCAATAATGGCTCTCATTACCAGCATTTGTAAGGACCCCCTCTTCCTATACCGTCATCAGACGCCATCTACCGTAGTGTATAGCACCGTATAGCAACAGGAAGCCTCGACACCAGTAAAATCGAATCTAAAAATTGACCGACGGGATCGAACCCTTAGCCGGACCACGGTGCTCAGACGATCCGACATCGGATCCTGGATCGAGCCCAAGATCGCTGCATCTACAACCCGAGTATCAATGCCGCGGAAAGATAAACTAAGGTAATTTACATAGCGGGTGTAAATCTTACACGCAGTACATTACGTAAACCAAAAGAAGTAAAGCGACGAAACCAAAAGAAAGACAACCAAATGGTAGCTGGCCCGACCACCACGTGCTCGATCGGAGGGAGGGACTCTGGCCGCATAACACTGCATGAAAAGGGGCTCGCCATCATCCGGGACATCATCATTACCTTCCTCGTGGAAAAAGGGTTAGCGACAGCGGTGAGTACGCGATGTACCGCAAGACTTTAGTGTATGGAAATATAAATAAATGCAGGTGATTCAACAGGATAAAGCTTCTACACCAAGGGTTAATTGCGTAAAATTGGATTTAAAATAGTTCATCGAAAAGTAATACTTAATTTGAAAGACAAATAGCTTTGAATAAAGCATATGTACAAGATAATGAATAATCGAGCTCCACGGCCGCCACCATCCATGGTCGCAATCGGGATACGAATCGACATCCATACATACTCATAATCCCATCGAGAATCATATACACATATCCACAATTCCATCAAGTACCATTCCACCACATACTTTATACCGACTCAAATAGATTTTCATTTTCAAAACCAAACCAAATCTCTATACTTGATATGATTAGAGAAGATTGCTCATAACCGTGAGCACGGCTAATCGATTAGAATTATTTGATACTCGCAGAGTTTGCGCACTTTACCCAAACACAACTCGGACTTGCATCCTGTCATCCAGGGTACACGCGATACACGAGGTATCCGATATACAAGAATGATCTATTCTTTCCCATCGTTGAGGTTATAGCCACACCTCAAAGACCGGTGACGACAAATCCACTACTATGGCGATAAGAGGCCAACCACCACTCGGCCACGGAATACTCATCGTGACGACGGCGAATTGTTGGCCGCGGCATTACCCCATAGCAAGGCGTACACCGTTGTATCAACAAACATGAACCGGAGCGATTCCTCGCCGCAAAAGTACAAGCGCACACACGGCGCATCTGGTCGTGAGGACACACACCGCGCTTGATCGCTCAACACAGGGAAAAGGTCCACTCTTCGGCCTACCAACAGGCATGGCTATCCCTCACACTTCAAGTACTAGAATAGGCCGCCCCATCCCAAAGATTGCGCGGTTGCACGGTGTTCAATTCAAAACCGTCACAAGTTCGGTCCTTATATTTTTGCCTAGTGACTCAAGCGGGGAACTCCACTTAACTCGCCAACCAATCACCACCATGTTTAACTAGCACATATTATACCTCCCGCCAAGTCTAATTACCAACTAGACACTTCACATTTTTATCAATATACCTTTACCATTCACATTTCCAAAACTTTTCCAAAACCAATTACATTTATCATAATTTTGAGCATTTGGTAAGGACTGACTTTGCTCACCTCTATTGGTGTCTAAGCGTATGCAATTACTAAATCGTTTATACCCAAGTGACATTTTATTAAATTGTCTAACCCTACTAAGGTTATCAATGATCTCAGGGAATTAAATTGAGGGAAACCACCAAATCAGGGTATATCTACCATTCCCACAAACTAGCAATTTACTGAATATAAACAATGCATATAGTTTGAGAAATCAAAGTAGACATCGTGAAATATAGGTTTCAAGATGGTCAAAGGAGGTGCTTGCCTTGTTGTTGCACTTCGGTGATGTCCGGGATGATGCTCGGGTTGTTCGAGGCGGCTTGACTCGCTAGCCTCTAATCGGTCAAAGCAACAAAAGCAGTAAAGAAATACAACTTAGCAAAGAAAGTTTTAAATGCACCATGAAGTGCATGCAATACACAAGAATGAAGTACAACCAAGAAACCTCAAGAAACAACGCACTCGGACAACACAACACGATCGGACACAGCCTAACCCGGACAAATCCGGGTTTGCATCCGACGATCCGGATAGGTCGGACACTCCGACCGCTTCGTCCGGATACTCCGGACAATCCGGACACTCCGGACCATATGCCCGGATACTCGGTCCTAGGGCATTTGGTCCAACTCGACGAGGAGACGGAGACCTTACCACTTCCTACAACTTCACCGCGACCCGATCTACGACTTTCGTACACCTAGCGAACCGGAAGGAGCTCCGAGCTAGCCGATTCTACGAGAAAACGTCGCTAACCCGCCAAATCTCTAACTCACACTAACAACTCCTTAAATCGACATTACTACTACCCGATCTACCACTCTAGCATACCACATTCACTAATCCCAATCCCATTTTCAACCCTCCAACCACTACACCCAAAACCCTACAATCCAATTTCAACCCTCGCCTCCCAAATCCAAACCTAAGTCCTACTCCCCCCATGAACGACTCTAGAACCCAAGAATCATGAATCAAACCCTAAGAGAAAAGATTACCTCCAAGGATGTTGGAGGTGGAGCAACGCGGGGTGTTGGATGGGGAATGACGGCTTGGGGTGGAGCACACCGAGATGGAGGAGTCACGGGAGGGTCACGCCGGTGGCTCATTGGAGAGGAGCTCGGGGTGGTGGAGAGAACACCAAGGAAGTGGGAAACCAAAGTAGAAGAAGAAAGAATGGAAGGGAGCCACGAAATGGGACTTTTATACAAAACCCCACGCCAATACCGGACTCTCGACTCAACCCGGAGACTCCGGGTTGGGGTCTTGGTAACACTAACCGGACACTCGGACATTGGTCGGACACTCGGTTGGACCGGCCAGCCCAATCCGGACACTCGGACTTTGTCGGACATTCGGTTGGATCGGACATCCGGACATCCCGAACTTTTGAACTTGGGCCTTGACGGCTAACGCCTGTGGTTGATTACTAATTGTCCCAAAGTATTTTGGAAGTTAATAGGGTCACAAGCACTTGCCCAACCTAATTCGAATTTACTTATGAGCGAAATTACTTAAGTTGAAGGGTTCTTTCTGATCCCAAGCAAGTATGTTCACTCAAGACACGAAAATACACAAGCACAGTGTATTATTGAACAGCGTTTGAGTACAAATGTACAGTGGCTTGAGTATAGAAATACTCGGGATATTACATGCGTGTAGGATGCTTGGTGTACCAAGATTCCGCCTTGGACATGTTCAAGCTGCAAGCCTAAACAGAACTTGGTTTTACCCAAGTCTTTCATTTCAAACTCAGATTTCAAGTATGTGCATGCTTCTTCAATTTCCTCATCCGTCCCAATGATGTTCAAGTCATCTACATAGACGGAGATTATACAAAATCCATTCGTGGATCGTTGTATAAATACACATGGACAATCTTCGCTGTTCGTGTAGCCTTTCTTGCAGAGAAAGTCACTCAAACGATTGTACCACATTCTTCCCCGATCGCTTTTAGCCCATACAGTGATTTCTCCAATTTCACCTTGTATAGGTTTCTCGCTTGCTCTGTCTTGGTTCGGGATAGGGATACCTTAGGTACTTTCATATAAATCTCGAATCCAAGTTTCCATACAAATATCTTTGTGACAACATCCATTAGCTTCATTTTCAACTTCAAGTTGGATCGCCATTGAGATCAAGTATCTAAAGGTAATTCCGCCCATGACCAGGAGAATAGGTTTCTTCATAATCAACCCCATGACGTTGAGTGAAACCTTGAGCGACAAGCCTTGCCTTGTACCTTACAACTTCATTGTTTTCGTTTCTCTTGCGAACAAAAACCCATTTGTGACCTCACGGGTTTATATGGGGAGGCGTATGCACAGGCCCAAACACCTCTCTTTTGTTCAGAGAGACTAACTCTGCGGTGATTGCCTTCTTCCAATCTTCCCAATCGAGCCTTTTCTTGCACTCTGCGAGAGATGCGGGCTCGGGATCATGATTAATGATCGTGGGCAATCTTCTTTGCAAAGTATGCATCGACATTGGTCGTTGCTCTATTCATTGATTCTCCTGATATTACAAAATTTATGGCCATTTCGTCATGGTGTGCTCATGCACTTCTACTTGCTCTTCATTGCTATTTCCCATTCCAAAGCAAGTTCCTTTAGTTTTTCTCCGCCAATGTGTGCGCACACATTATTTCCGGCTTCTTCCAATGGAAGGTTCAGATCTGGAATTGCCTTTTCCACAGGCTTCTTTCCAAAGTGCAGGTCTCAAGCGGCTCCCCTTCTTGATTTGGGACACTTTTGTGATTGGTCGTGGTAAGTCCTCTCGCCGCTTTTCCCAGACGTCTCCGGTACTTTGGGTTTGAGAAGCCGGATCTCTGTTCTTTTTCTTTGAGGCCTCTGAACAGGATGAGGATACCTTCGCTTTCTTTGGTATTTCCACCCTCTCTGGTGCATTTCTTGCTGGTACATGCGACTTAACCACGCTCTTGAGATCATAAAAATGATCAGCAGCTTCATTTGCTAAATTACGCAAATCAATTATCTTACGGACTTCTTGATTTGCTTCATTAGTGCGAGGGTCATGCGCTGGGATCCCAGTGGAATGCCATACTATTTCCGGCATTTTTCATCCAATGGTTGATTCTCTCCCTAATGACGGAAATGATCCTCGTCAAAGATGCAATCGGCCGAATCGGGCTGTGTGTAAGTCTCCGATCATGGGTTCCAAATACCTGATTATGGATGCACTCTCATAACCAACGTATATCCGGACTTGCGGAGAGGGCCCATTGCGATCCATTGTGGGGTGGTATAGGTACATATACCATACAACCAAATTTTCTAAGATGGGAAATCTTCGGGATGACCCCTTGCACTAATTGCATTGGTGAATGGATGTTGTAGGCCGATGGTCTATAATTGATGAGTCTTCTTTGCGTGCGGCAGGCTGCGTGCCCCCAACAAGTGTTGGGCAAGTTACAACTCTGCAAGAGCGGTCCGGCAATGAACTTAATCCTCTTTATTAGTGCTTCACTAGCCCATTTTGCGTATGGACGTGCGATGCAGTGCTCAACAGTTATTCCCGTTCTTTGTACAATAATCATCAAATGCCTTGGAAGTAAATTCACGGCATTGTCCAATCGAATGGACTTCACGCGATGATCGGAAAAGCATTCTTAATTCCGATGATCTGCGAGATCAACTTTGCGAATGCATGATTCCTTGTTGACAAAGAAACATGTATGCGACCATTTCGAGGAAGCATCAATGAGCACCATAAAGTATCGAAACGGCCACGACAAGGGCTGAATCGACCGCATAAATATCCTTGAATGCGTTCCAGGAATGCAGGGATTTCATGTTGCACTTTCATAACAGAGGGTCTAGTTATTAATTTCGGTGGCACATGCATGGCACACAAAATCTTCATGATTCGGAAATTTTTAACATTAATGCCATGACCTTGTGAGTTGTTAACTATATTTCTCATCAATCTAAGACCAGGATGACCTAATCTACAATGCCATAAAGAAAATAATTGAGCTTCTAAAGACAGGTCTTCAAAGAAGTATACCTGCGTGTGCATTGATTTTCGTGTAGTACAACCTGCATTCATATGAGGGACATTTTTCTAGTACCATCTTTCCATATTCTGCGTGCTTCACAATGCACAAGTGTTCTTTGCCATTTTCTTCATTGGTTTCTACGTGAAACCCATTGGCGCGGATGTCTTTGAAACTTAAGAGAGTGCGGGTTGATTCAGGGTACAAGAGGGCTTCTTCAATTACCAAAGTTGTACCCATTGGCAATATAATTGTGGCTCTTCCTGAGCCTATTATATGCGTATCGCTTCCTGCGATAGTCGTAATCCTTCCAGCGTTCTTCGTGATCGTCTGGAAGTATTTCGACTCTCTTAAGATGGTATTTGTTGTGCCACTATCAACAATGCATATTTCCTCCATTGGGCGCTACACGATTTGTTCTTGATGCCGGAAGCGTTGGCTATCGCGTAGGATAGAGTCGCGTAGGACTTTTTCGGCGATCCGATTGGATGCCGGCTTGATGGCGAGTTGATTGCAGATCGGATCGGGCGATCAATCGCCGGTAGTAGACGTTCGTCGTCGTCGATGATCCTTTGCTTCTTGTCTTTTCTCACCTTTCAATCTTTCTCCGGTAGAGCTTCGTGCTGATAACGTGTTAGACAACCTCGCTATCGAATAGTCCGGGGTTGCCTAATAGATCTCAAGTGGAGAACAGAGAGAGAGGGCGAGAGACACAATATGAGGAGGAACGGGTCTGCTTTATTATTCTGTATGCTTGTGTACAATGGGGTGACCCCCTGCCTCCTATATATAGCGGTTCTGCTTGGAGATAAGGAAGAGTCCATATCGGATACGAATCCGGTTTCCTAACATAGGGTTCTAGGCTAGGGTGGATAGCCAGCCGACCCGGCTCAATTCGACTCAACTCGGTCAAACTTGTTAATAACGAGTCAGTTTGATTTGATTCGTTATCTTAACGAGTTCAAATCTCATATTGGCTCGACTCGTTAAACTCGCGAGTTAGCGCATTTAACTCGTTAAACTCGATATTGTCATCTGAGATAAGAATTGCTGTTGAGATTATGCAGTATGCCATGTGTTATCATCTTCGCCTCACACATATACAGCTATACTTGTCGACTCGAAGGACTCGTTAAACTCGTGAGTTGGCTCGTTTAACTCGTTATCTAAATGAGTTCAAATCATGGCTCAACTCGACTCGTTAAGGAACAAGTTTGGGCCGAATCGAGCCGAGTTTGTGAGTACTCGTTTAACTCGCGAGTTTCAAGTTTTTTTTCGCCCCTATCTATGGCTTCGTGAGTTGGAGTGGTATGTAATTATTGGAGACGTCGGGGGCTTTGGGTGGTGATAGCTAAATGATTTGGGATTTTGGAAACAAAATGCTAGATGCACCCAAATACAGGAGTCAAATGTGCATTTGTGTGCGCGCGAATCAAGCGAGTACATCGGTGGTAGACCTAGGGATAAAGGAGTGGTTAGTACTAAGGCCATGTACAATGCATGTGTTTAAAGAGACATTTAGTAATGAAAAAATTGATTTTCTTACCACATAGGATAGGTAAGATGTTTATTTTGAAGCATTGATGTTTAATTAAGTATTCATGCTTAGCAGATGCTTATGTGTATATAAGCATCCAAAAAGTGACGTTTGCATTGAATGTCTTAACTCTTAAATAGATGCATCATGATATGACATTATTTCTCTCTTTAAGCACCTATCTAAGCGTTTTGAATTAGACATAGCCTAAGAGCAAAGTTTATTGATTATAGTAGGGGTGCAAACGTGTTGATACAGATGTGCATTTGTGTGCGCATGAATCAAGCGAGTACATCGGTGGTAGACCTAGGGATAAAGGAGTGGTTAATACTAAGGCCATGTACAATGCATGCGTTTAAAGAGATATTTAGTAATGAAAAATTTTGATTTTTCTTACCACATAGGATAGGTAAGATGTTTATTTTGAAGCATTGATGTTTAATTAAGTATCCATGCTTAGCAGATGCTTATGTGTATATAAGCATCCAAAAAGTGACGTTTGCATTGGATGTCTTAACTCTTAAATAGATGCATCATGATATGACATTATTTCTCTCTTTAAGCACCTATCTAAGTGTTTTGCATTAGACATAGCCTAAGAGCAAAGTTTATTGATTATAGTAGGGGTGCAAACGTGTTGATACATATATATATATATGTATATATATATATATGTATATATATATATGTATATATATATACACTCTGGATTCAAAATTGGATACAGATATCTCAAATATAACTTTAGCAATTGGATAAAGATACAATAAATCGATCATGGATAATTTGATGGATACTGCATAAGAAAAATGTAACTTTAGCAATGACAGTATTAAATTATTGTATCTATTAGATAATTATTTATCATACTTAACAACATAAAAATAATTAAATGTAAATTTATATTGTAAATTAGTCAATGACTAGAAAACCATAGATGATATTAAAGGATATTGATGTTTTATCGGTTTGTCATTTTCTTGATTTGTCTGGTATCTCCCGAATATCCTAACAAATACGGATACAGGGCGGATATTATTCTTCACATATCCTAACCCGTATTTTCTAGATATAGATATGGATAATATCGGATACGACAAGACTAAAAAATAGTATTTTAGGGAGATGTTTTTGGATATGGCGTCGAATTGAGCGAAAATTGACCACCATATTTTACATAGTCGCGAGCTTGCAAGCTAGGATAAAATAAGGCTACATATGCAAGTGAGAGGAGATTATATACAGTTTTGCACTCGTCTTTGAAGTGCCTTGTAAATTTTAGACATGTCTACTTCGCTATATATAAAATCGTATTAGATTTCGAAGAACGTGGATAGAGTATCCATTCTCTGAAATAAAACATTTTTAAGTAAAAAAACCTACAAGAGCTTAAAAGGGGAAAAATATGTGGCTTTATATTATTGCATGGATTAACATTTAAATTAGAGAGTGAGACACATAATTTTTTAGAGTTCGGAGATAAATAATGAGATATTATAAATGAGACGAGACAGATGGATAACTGTAGCGAAAATGCGCACAAAAATATTGTTAAAAAGGCATTTTATAGAAATAACCTCTACGATCTATCATGTGAGAACAAAATGTTGTTAAAATATTTGATTATAGTAAGTGAAGTCTGCTAAAAGTTCAATAAAAGTTTTTCTAAATGTTTATAGTCGGGGATTGCTAATTTGAGTATGAGGATGTTGTAACACCCTAGAATTTGCATAATTTGGTTTAATTAATTATTTGTGGTTTTTTGAATTTTTTGGTGAATTTTCTAAAATTATTAAATGCCTTTTTTTAGCTATTTTTGTGTAATTTATGCTAAAAATAATTTTCCTAAGTTAAAAATAATTCAAAACATTTTTGAGAATTTTTTTAGAATTTTAGACCCTATTTGATATTTATTTAAAACTACTTGGTATTTCTCATATCATTTTAAATTAAAAAGCAAAAAAAAAAAAATGAAACTCCCTCCTTACCTTTGGGCTGATCCCGCTCGCCCGGCCCACTTCCACTACCGCCCGCCGGCCCAACCGAACCGACCTCCTCCCTCCTTAGGCCTAGCCAGTATGCGCCCCTCTCTCCTCCCTGCTGACAGGTGGGCCCCGGCCCCACTTGTCAGGGGTGTCTTCCACCTCTGGCTGGCTCCCTCCCTCTCTCCTGCTTCATTGCCGGCCAAGTAGAGCCTCTCCCTCCTTATTTTTGTGCCAGTTTCCCCTTTTTCCGCACGGATGAGAGCCCTCAACCGCCACCTCCTTATCCCATCGCCTCCCCAACCATTGGTGCCCCTTATCCCCTCGCACTCCCCCATTTCTTACTCGTTTCCCGCGCCGGTCGCCTCCAATCCTGACCGCGCCAACCGCCCGAGCCCCCGAGCTCCCCTTTCCCCTGCACTCAACCCCCCTCCTCTTCTCTCCTCCCCAAGATCTAGCACCGCCCGAGCACCCTCCATCGCCGCTGAAAGCATCTAGGCCCCCCTAATTCGTTAACTATGTTTTATGTTGGTTTTGGTGTTGATGATCAAGAAATATACCTTTGTGAAGTGAATGTTTTTCAGATTAAAGATAAAGGCTAAGGACTCTTATTTCTAGTTTTGGCTTGGAAGTTGATTCAAGCCATGTAGCTAGGATAATTTTGGCTTAGCCGTACTATTGAGAGGGACTATACAAGAGTAAGTACCTTGGTTCCTACGCCAAATTTGTCAAGATTACTTGGAGTAAAGGTCACTTCAATCCTTTCCCTCAAAACTAAGTCTTTCACTCACTCAGTCTAGAACCCATTCACGCCGGACAGACTTTGTTAGTCCGGCGCTAAAATCCTTTCTTCAAAACTCTTACCGAGAGTACACCGTTCACGCCGGACCAGCTTTTTCAGTCAGGTGCTAAGTTCAATTTAGTCGAGAATCAAACCGAGCGTGTGCCATTCACGCCGGATCATGTTTTTAATTGTACACCAGACCAAGTTTTTCGGTTCAACGCAAACTTGATTCTCATTGAAAGTCTTTTTGATAGTCAGTTGGTTATTAGGAAAAATTCCAGTATGTTTCCCTTGTACGCTGGACTATCTTTTTTGGACCAGCGCAATTACTGTTTTGATTGTTTCACGGCGGACTAAACATTGCTCAAAGCATGTGTACGACAGACCGAGTTTTTCGATCCGGCGTAAATGAGATTTCTTCTGAAATTGGTCCGTCGTGCATTGATCATATTGTAAATCTTTTTAATCTTAGCCCGTGGCACATTAAATTAATTTAGTTTGTCATTTTGACAATGCCCAACGGCTAGTAAATGCCTGTAACGGTTATTTTCTGTTTGATGGCTATATAAGCTGTGACAAGACCTTCATTTGAAACAACTTTTGCATTTCTTTGACATTTTAGCACACTTGAGCTCAAAAGCCTTCAAAGAGATTAAATCTCACTGTTGATCAAAAATTCGAGAGTGATTCAAAATGATTTCGAATGGAGTGATTCTATTGATTGAGAAAAAGTTGGTTAGTTCCATGAGTGATTCCTGAGTTGAAAGATATTTAAAAATAAAATTTATTTAAAATTATGCAATTGAAAATTTTAAATAGAATATTTTAAAATGGCTGCTTTATGCAAAAATCAACCATAGAACCTTCTTGTTATCACCCGTATATTAATACTACGTTTTCTAGTGTGACTTGCATAGTACTTTTATACTCATCCTTGCTTACTCTGTTGATTCAGAGGAGGAGTTCTACGCCAGTGACTGTGAGGATCTCGATGGCTAGGCCGCTGCACCAGTTGATTGCATGTAGCAAATTTGACGGGTTCTACTACAGTTTTATTTTTCTTTTGCTGTGTTATTTTATGTTGGTTTGCATGCTATTTATGTTGTAAACTTTGATAATTAAATAAATACAATTTTGCTTGTTATGTTGTGGTATCAACTTTGTTTACTTTATGCACTAGCGTGATCCTAAACTAGTGCAATATACACAGAGAATTTTGAAAGTATTTTTCTAGGGTTTGACAAATGTCTTGTTATTGTCAACAACTCCTCCTTCCTTCCTCATCTCCCCTTCATGCCCTTTCATCCCACATTTTCTTCCCCTCAAACTCAAAATAGTTTTTGTTCTTCCAAAATTTCTCCAAGTTTTTGAATAAGAATTATTTTTTTACCACTTTCAAAAGTCTTTGAATAAAAAAAATTTTGAATTGGAAGTTTTGGATTGAAACAATTCGACGTTGAAAGTTTCTAATTTGAGAATTTTTTATTTAATTTATTTTGAGTTGAAACTTTCTAATTTAAAATTATCTGATTCAAAAAATTTTTGAACCTTTCTAACTTGAATTTATTTATTTATTTTTTTAAGTTAAAACTTCCCGTTTAAAATTTTCAAAGTTAGAAAAATTCTAATTTAAAAGTTTAAGGTAAAGAAGGAAGGGAGGTGGGGGAAGTAAGCACGGAAGAGGAAAAGGGGAAGGATAGAAGTGGATGAAGAAAATGATACGTACCATCACAGAAGATTATTCTTGAATTTTTTTAGTTTAAGAGTAACCACAAATTAGTGATACTTTCTATAGTGAGCAATCTAATAGGGCTACAGTGCAGCCTCGTGGGGTTCTATCAATTTCTTTCCTCCAACGGGACAACGTGACGCTGAATGTGGGGCTAGGCAGGGAGATATTTTTGTGCGGCTCAGGGCCCGTGGGACGCTGGGTGTTTTCCTGTTTAATTAGGGCGATCCATTAGCAGCTAATAGTTAGCTAGCTAATAGTTCCTAGCTAATATTAGCTAGCTAACTATTAGTTGAAGGGTGTTTAGATCCATCAGCTAATATGTGGCTAATAGATGCTATTGTCCATAATACTCATGATATTAAATGCTATTGATGGTAGACGCGAAGGGTATTTTGGTTAAATGCCACATATTAGCTGGGTTTGGCTAGCTAATGAGATAACCATTAGCTGGATGTCCAGCTAATAGTTAGCTGATCTATTAGCTGAGAGTGTTTGAATTCACTCTAACTAATTTTTAGCAGCTAACTATTAGCCATCCAAACAGGCCTTTAATCATCTGGTTTTCCTCGTCCGGAAGTAGTATCGACTTTTTGAAAAAAAAAAAAAACATACAACTGGGCTCAATAAATCGAGTTGGGCCGTATGGGTCTCTGGGAGTCGTCACAAATATCTTACTATCAAGCTTTGGGCTCGCGTCTTCACGTGAAACATTGAAATGAAAGCCCAGGAAATTTCGGCAGGACGTCGGGCTTCTATGCTTCTGAGTTGTGAATTTGGGCTGGACAGTAGTCTCAAGCCCTACGCATGTTGTCTATTTCTTTTTCTTTTTTTCTTTCCTTTTCCTTTTGTTCGTTTTTGAGACTGTGCTGGCTGTAATGTATGACTGGATGGATCTAAATATTTGGTTGTTTTTCAGATATATTGTAGCATAATGCCTCAGTGAAGTTTTTTAATATTACATACATACATACATAATAGTATATTAAGAACATTGAGAGTGGAAGTACATACTCCAGGATGGAGTATGGAATTATTTTCATATTTTATATTTATTTATTTATATATATATATATATATATATATATATATATATATATATATATATATATATATATATATAGACACACACACACAGACATCTGAATATAATTTATAGCCTGTTTGGTTGGCTGCATCTGGGGAGAATTGGCTCTCCAGATGCAACCAAGATCTGTTTGGTTGGTTTCTCGTACCATTGGGCCAGGCTCTGCTCATGCAACCTACCCCCTGGAGCCAGGCGCTGGGGAAACGAAAAATTTCTGCGTTTCTGGCGATGCAACCTGGGCTTCACTTCACTGCGTGTTGGCGGGGCCACCGTCGTGGCCGCAACCAAGCGGAAGAACCTCATGCATGCATGGTGATTAGACAAGATTCCACTTATTTTCTTTTCATTTTTGCCAATATCTTTTTATTATTATCTCCAATCACTGAACCGATTTTATCTTTGTGTTCCTGACATTTTTTCGAACAAAACTAGACCACACTTGTCATATAAATTTCAAAAGATTAAAATTTTTGTTTTTCAATTTTTTGATTTTCTAGAATTTGTTCACCCCACTTCTCTTGCAATGCAGTCAACCAAACAACATCTCTACTTAGCCTGTCCAATATCATACAACTAACCAAACAATATCTCTTGTATCCACTCAGCCTAGCTTCCACAAGCCTGGCTAAACTCATACAGTCTGGCTCGGTTGAGAATGCAACCAAATAGCCCATTAGTCTCTTTAGGCCCTGTTTGTTTCCCTCTCCAGCTTATATAATCCAGCTTATTGGTGCTGGATTATATTAGCTACCTTCAGATAAGCTGGTGGGTTGTTTGTTTTCCTGGATTATTAGTGTGTTGGATTATTAACTTGAGATGGTGAAAGACATTAGTACCCTTGACTATTTTGGGCTATTTTTGAGAGGATGCCATGTGCCTTGCACACATCCTCCACAGTCGTCTGGGATATGTGTCGCCCGTTGTTTTTTTTCACCATTATTTTTCCGTCGTTTTTTTCATCAATTTTGTCCTGTCGTTCTTTTTTTGCATCGTATTTTTTCTCGTCGTTCTATTTTTCATCGAGCGTGTTTGTCATCATCCATGCATGCATAAAATAAATTTAGCAATACGTCTTTTTTCAAAGTGCTCATTAATCAAACTTGATCCATATAAACAGTCTCATAATAAAATAACTGGACCATATTTGATCCATATAAACACATTCTCATAATAAAAACACAGTCTCATAAGAAAATTATAAATTTCTATCAAATAAAGCAGTATCAATATTATCACGGAAGTCATTCATGGCACCTTCCTCGTCTCCCAATTGACTTGCACTCCCTTGTGATGCAGGCATAGGCATATAGTTTTCATCTTCATCACACCGATCAAACTCCTCATCTGCCAACTTACTATCTCTAATAAAGTTATGAAGAGCCATGCATGCATGTATTATTTTAGATTGTTTAAGCATTGGATAGCTTGGCAGATGCATCAAAATTCTCCACTTCATCTTTAAAACACCAAAAGAGCGATCGATCACATTTCGAAGAGATGAATGTAAGTGGTTGAATATCTCCTTCTTGCCACTTGGACGAGGACCCGCTCGAAACTCCGGTAAATGGTACTTGGTCCCTTTGTATGGTGCTAGATATCCCGGTCGGTTCGGATAACCCGAGTCAACAAGATAAAACTTCCCTACACATTTAGTACAAAACATAAGACAACTTAATTATTGTTAAAAAATTGAAGACAATGCAAATCTGATTATACCTGGTGGAGGATGTGGGAATTTCTCCTCGTATTTTAATAAAGCAGCATTGAAAACCCTCATGTCATGTACTGATCCAGGCCATCCAGCAACAACAAAAGTGAATCTCATATCAAAGTCACATATGGCTAACACATTCTGAGTTGGAAATCCATGGCGACCCACATGTTGGACTATTTTTGTGGATGGCACAACCACCGGTATATGAGTACCATCTATTGCACCAATGCAATTGTTGAAATGAGGCTCGAACCGTGCCCCTAGAAGTCTAGGGTGGATTGTTGAGAATTGTGGATCTCTAGGTTTCACAAAAGCTTCTGATAGGAGGTATACACTATGCAACACTTCACTGAATTTCCTACTAATTGTTTCTTTTGACCTCCCAAATCGGTTCTTCACTTGAACAAAAGATTGGGGCGAACCGATCGTCCATAGAAACATACACAATGCCTCCATAGAGTCCATATTACAACTTGACTTCAAACCATAGTATATGACCAACAAATCATGTAACCTCTCAATCAGCGGTCTACTCATCCTGAACATGTCATAACAATCTTGTGGAACGCTAAGTGTTCTCATAACCCATTCATATCCTGATAAAATAGGTTGTATTCTCCTTGACTTGTTCAAATAAGTTTCAGCATAATACATACCACAAGCAGATATCACGGCTCCAAAATTTCTCATCATGTCAACTCGATTGCGTGCAAGAACAATAGCTTCGTCCTCATCCTCCTCATTCCCATTGATATCCATCTACAAACATACAACGTATACAATCAGGCAAAATGATCCATAGATACAAATTCGTAGTCTACCAATCCATATATAATGTAACCATCATTGTAACATAGTTAATGCAAACCAATCCATATATAATGTAACCATCATTGTAACATAGTTCATGGAAACTTAACGACACAAAAAAGTTTTATGCCAACATGACAAAGACAACGATTCATGCAACAATGCCAAATATAACTTCTACATCAACCCTTCCTTGGCGCACCACCTCTTCAGCCAAAGAAGCCTTCCTTCTTTGGTAGTAAATGTCTTGAATACACCACGTTGTTCAGCTTTGACAAATAGTTGTCCTGCCATGAAATGTTCAGCTGATCCTTCTTTCGCTCCACATTCGACTACCAAGTCCATGCATTCCTTAATTGAGCTGAACATCATGTCACCTCTCATCACCTGATTAGCAATGTTACAGTTCAAGTCCAAGGTTGCATGTATATTTTTCATAACCTTAACCATGGGATTTTTGGTTTTCTTCATTGGGCTATAAATTGCAATAGGATTTCCTCTCTTCAATGAAGAGGATCCCTTCAAATTGGTACCACTACCAGCAGGTGATTCTTTTGGATCACTAATATCTTCTCCAAAAGCGGCCTCGAATCCATCCACAAAAGCATCATCACTGCCCCCTATTCCACTAGGATCTCCATGCATTTCACCTGGAACACAAGAAGCAGAGCCATCCACTGCAATATTCTCAAACATCTGCTGCATCAAATCTTCATTCTCTGGTGGCCCTGTCCTTAACTTCTTCCATTCAGGGTGTCCCTGGAAAAAATTGAAAAAACAGTAAGTCTTACATACAGCACATACACAATATTCGGAATACATAGTACACAAACTGTATGATACCTTGGTCATACGTTTCCATTGCTCATCACTTGCATCCACAGTTCCTAAAGTTGGATTCCATCCAAGACCAGTTAAGTCTTTGTTAATGCTTAGCGGAAATTTGTACAACCCCTTCAAAGAAATCCCACTTGTTCTTCAATTGTGTTTTTGAGTGACGAAGACCTGTCCTTTGCAAATACTTAGCAGCTATGTTTTTGTATCCTCGGATGCTCATAACTCCATTAGCCCTATTCCCAGCACGAACCTCCTCAACACAAATCTCACAAAATGCTGTGGTGTTGGAAGACGACCATTCTGCCTTAGCAAAACTCTCCTTCTATTTGGCCGATATATAGACATATATACACATATTTAAACTGATGTACATGATATATTAAATGCATGATAAATTTAGTACAAAACATAAGAAAAAGGCGTAAATGTTGTCAACAATAACATCTGCTACAAAAGGATGATACGAAGAGCATGCATAAAAAACAACAAAAACTCGAAACCATTCATTTTCGTTCAGCTCAGCACAGTTCTGAAAATTGCATTTTCTTGGCAACGGGAACCATGCTTTCAGCTTCAACCATTCGTAGTCTAGATCAGCTTGTGGTATATTCAGTGCTATAGATAAAAAAAGGTCTTGCTCACAGGTTCAAAATTCAGGGGTGCGATGCATCAAAGTGATAGATGAGATCAAAGCCGGACTTGAAGAAGCATGTCCAGAAACAGTCTCTTGTGCTAACATTAGAACTCTAGCTGCTAGAGGTTCAACAAGAAATAAGTTCATATAGTTGACTAAGATGAATAAGTCGCAGGTCAATTGATGAATCGAGCATATCTCAGTCGACTGTTGAGCAGCTAAGCCAAATCGAAAGAGAACTGGAAGATGCACTAAGCAGGACAATGACAAGAATGGTATGATATGGAGTAGAATAACTGGTAGGCAGTAATAGATAAAGAAGTCGCAGCATAAAAGTCATATTCAATTAGAGACTACTCTAGTTTTATTTTTATAGTTATGATATGCATCGAACTAACAGACTACAAGACTACTCTAGTTTTACACCTACAAACGGACAGATGTGACACAAGACATATTCAATTAGAGAGAGTATGTTAAATGTCACAGCATAAAAGTCACCTGTAAATGGTTTTAATTTTGCTCACAACCTAAGAATACGCTGTTTAGTATTACCGGCTGATCAAGAGTACTAGTAAGGCTTGATCATCTGAACTACTAATCAACTATTTGTGGCAGATGACTAGCTAGTTATTGTATTTATTTTGCATCTGAACTATTAATCAACTACTAACAAGAGAACTTGTGTGATGTTTCCTAAGGTATGTCTACACGTGGGCATGCTTCCTAAAACCAAGGTTGCATAAGTACTGAAGAAGTATCGATCCATCCAACTCAAGGCATTTAGCCAGACAAATCAAAGCACAACTAGTTGGACTACCAATTGATTAGTTAAGCATATATTAGCAGAACTGCGTGTACTTAAAATCAATTAGGATATGGAGCACGAACTTGATCGTAGCCTCAATCACATCACAGAAGTGCTTTACCACCACGAGATTGGCATAAGCAACTCACATGCAGAGAAACAGAACACCAAAGTATCCAGTAAACCTATTTCTTGGTCACTGAACCAATTTGTAAACACCAAATGTTTTCTAGATTTGTCAACAAATAAAGCAACAAGTCCAAGCACACAGCAAAACATTTCATACCAAACTAATCCCTATCTTGACAGCTACTATCCAGATATTAAGCAATTCATACCAAACAATTAGCACACAGCAAAACAGTACATATTTGAGATGAATATTACTCACCAAGTTTGCTCCAAGGACTCCAGTAGGCTCCGGCACGTCCTCAGATTCCTCATCGACACCAACATGCACACCATCAAGATCAATTGCTGGATTAGATCGTGGGGGCTTGTATGGAACCTGCGCAGGAGGTCGCTTCCGTCCCCTGCCCTTTGGTGCTTGCGACGCAGCGGCGCTTCCAGAGGCGCTCGAGCGAGCAGCCAGTCCTCCCATGCCGCGCCCGAGCGAGGCCGCACCCAGGCCGTCGCCCAGCCCACCTCCCGGTGCCGCCGTGAAAAGGCCGACCCGCCGCGCCGTCGCCCCGATTCCGCCCCTCTGCGCGAACGCTCCATTGCCGCATCCAAGCGCTTCTGCTCCCATGGCGTAGCCGCTCCCGACTCCATGGATGGGGCGGCTGCCTCCCCGCGCCGTCGCCCCGTTGCCGACGCCTTGCGCCGTCGCCCCGAGGACGTCGCTTTGCGCCGTCGCCCCGACGAAGTCGCTTTGCATCTCCGCAGCGCCGAGACCGCAGGCTCCCATCTCCGCCGCGCCGAGGCCGCCGCGTCCGATCTCCGCTGGGCCGGGTCGGTCGCCTCCAATCTCCCCCGCGCCGCCAACGATACCCATCGGATCCATGTGGTGGAGTTGTTGCGAGTTTGGGAGAAAAACGATTCGTGCTGAGTATACAGGGTATAATGGCAATGGTGGGTAATATACCTGAAGTTTACAGGGTATTTGAGAATGTAGTAATAAAATAAGCTGGATTATGAAAAGATAAGCACCCTAATGGCTGCTTATAGATTATTATAATCTGCTGCTTTGGATTATATAATCTAGATTATAATTTAGGTTGTTTGTTGGCCACATTAACTTATATAAGCTGGATTATATAATCCATAGGGCAAACAAACAGGGCCTTAGTCCACACCGGTTCGTATGAGAGGTTTCTGGGTCACGTACCTAGCAGCTGGCTGGCAATGCAGTGTTAACAATGCATGCATCTTCCTTTCCCGTTAGCTTACGAGCAAAGCAAGTTTAATTATACATTGTGGCGCTGGTTAAGTATGGCATCTTATCTCTCGGTTGTTTTAACGGCTACGAAGCTAGAACAAGTTGTTTTCTTGTTGCCGGATCGAATGCACTGATCGTGATGTCTCTACTACCTTTTGCACCTCTTTGGTAGTTTTTTTTTAGGAGTAGTTCTCGACTGAAGTGTATATATGATTGAAAGGTTGCACGACTCAGTTGAATAGATTTGTTATTTGGTAGCCTAATTTTTAGGTGTAAAAGGTGCAAGCCAGAAATGATGGTGAGAGAGGTGGGGTTTGAGATTGAGAGTGACTAGGGAACGGTATACCGTTGCAACGGTATAGCCATGAAACTTATGAAACTTATCAGTTTCAGTGCCGGTTTCATGAGTTTCAGTGTTTAGTTTCATCAGTTTCATGTTTTATCAGTTTTTAGTGCTAAGTTTCATGAGTTTCAGTGCAAAAAATCATAAGTTTCATGAGTTTCAGAGGTATACCGTTGCAACGGTATACCGTTTTTTAGTTTTTCTGTTTGAGATTATATACTTGGTGGGAGGGGATATTTTTCTTCATTTTTAGTATTAAAGTTAGAATTTTAACCCACCGAAACCGCAGTAAGCTAGCATAAATCAGTTTTTGGCTTTTAGCTTCTCGTAGCACAAATGGCTGCTAGCCTTTTGTTTTCATCTGCGAAGAAGTTAACTATTTAGAATCATTTTTAACCTCTAGGAGAAACTGAAGATGGAACTGTTCCAAATAGGATGACGTATAAGTGCATGGCTGCATGGAGTACAACCGGAGAAGCTGAGTAGGGTGTTCGTAACATCTCTCCGTGTAATTAGGTCCTGTTTGGAACGGCTTCAGCTTCGATTTGTCATCTGAAAGCCAGAAGCTATTCCAAACAGCTAGCTTTTTCGCAGCCAGAAACCAGAAGCTAGCAGCCCATTTGTACTAAAAAAAGCTAAAAGCCGAAAGCTGATCTGAGGTAGCTTCCTACGACTTCGATGGGTTGGGGTTATGACTTTACCACTAAAGTTCAAAGAAAATTACCCATTTCCATCAAATATAAAATTTCAAACCGCACTACTCTCACCCTCATTCCCAACCCGCATCCCTCATACCTAAAAGTTATACTAAAATGCTAGACTGACAAACACCAAACTTCTTCAGCCCAGCCGTTTAGCCGTGCATCCCTTCAGCCATGCAGCTCAGCTAAAAGCTACTTTTCCGAAAAGCTACAACCATACCAAACATAGCTTTAATTGGATCGGATGGCTTCTCAAAACCCACGGGATTTGACGCTTTTACCTGGCTAGCCTACTACTCCGACCCATCCATAAGCCCTTTTCCGCACAAACGTCTCTGCATGCACCGATGCACGCGAGATGGCAGTCGCCACCAACACCCAGCGGGGCGGCTCCGCCAGCGACCGGCTGAGCGCGCTGCCTGCAGCCTGCCTCCTCCACTTCGTCCTCTCCTTCCTCCCGGCGCAGCAGGTCGTGGGGACGAGCGTGCTGTCCAAGAGCTGGACGGACCTGTGGCACTCGGTGCGCGCCTTGCATGAACCTCGACTGGCATGGCTTCTCGACAACCGATCCCATCTTCCACGAGGACTTCGAGGAGATGTCGGCGAACATGGATGGAGGGCTTCGCCACCAACTTCTTCGCGTTCCATGCACGATGCTTCGACGATGGATGTCCTGGATATAGTTCTTTTTCATTTCGGCGGCGACGAAGCCCGATCGATAGATGGATTTGCCGTAGCATCGAGTACCCTTTCGGTGCTCGAGATCAAGATTATCACCAATGACGGTGGTCCGTATGAGCTGCCAGATCTGGGCACCTGCTCTCGACGCCTCGAAAGGTTGCACCTTTCTCGTGTGACCTTGGACAGCCGTTTCGCGGAGTAAATCCGTTCTGGGTGTCCCGTTCGTGCTGGAGGATCTAGAGCTTGAGTGTGATGACCCGCCTTTTTAGGGCAAGTCAGAACATCACAACAGCTACCCAGGAAGACTAGCTGTTGAAAAAGACAAGAGTATTTTACCAGACAAAAGCGAATTCAACTATTTTTATTCAATATAGGGCCTAACGGCCAAGTTTTTTTTTTTTACAAAAGAGGGCGCAGCAGGGCCCGAATGTAATACAACCAAAACACCGCACAGGCAGGGCCTGAGCAAAAGACTAAGACCTGAAAGGGTCGGGGGTTTGCAAGGGTGAGTACGGGAGTACTCAACAAGTCGCACGGAAAACACTGAATACTATATGCAAGGGATTTAGTCAATTGGAGGGAACATGTTTAAGTATTGTGGATGCAAGTTTTATTTTCCAACTCATTTTACATTTAAAGCACAAACCATAAAATAAAGTAGGGGGGTTTCCAACGTTCAACACTACTTAACCATATTCACAAATTCAACAAAGTTACTTAAGCTTAGTTACGGGTAATCAACCCAGTTCAAACTTAACTTCATTAACCAAAAGTACGACGTATTCGAATACCATCATGATTAACTTTGCAGAGGTGCTCAGCTTTACCCACAAGATATCTACGGCCATTAATGCCAAGCGCTGAATTACATGCAACTTAAATGCATGCGGCCAGGCCGAGACTATCACAACATTTCGTTAAATTATTCCTGTGTTTAGTTGTTAACCGATAGGTATACAGCTACCTTGGACTCACAGTCCCCATTAGCACCTACCGTTGTGAGAACCAACGAATGACACTTCGGTCCATTCCTGTTCCATCCCTTCGGTATACTCCCCTGCCAGGGAGGCCGATCCCTATTCTCCTCAGAGAATAGTCCACCAGATTAATCAATTTTAATTCAGGAATGATTAATTTACTGAGCTATGTCGGAAACAGGCCCACAGACCAGTCCGACTTGTGGTTGAGCGAAAACTTAAGTTATTTACTTTGTTCAAGAGGGTTATTAACCTTATGATGCCAAAGATCAAGCAACACAACCACAAACCAATCCGGTACCAACACATACCGGCCACCAAACCAACCAAGGCATAATCATCAGTCGGGAATCGGACTCAACTCTACCACATGGATAGCCCAATACTGTCCCCCAGACTGTAACACTTTTATAAATATCTGAGCCAGCGGCTCGACAGCATTTTATTTCCAAAAAGCATTTGAACTAACTAACAGGATAATAATAACTAGCAAGGTATAAAAATATAGTCATCTAGGGTTAACAAGGATTTAATATGGTTCAATATTTTTCAAGGAAGTTCCATGAGCAATTCAGCATTATCTAGGTATCATGTCATTCTAAAAATAATGGTTTTCAATAATTCAACATACAGTAAAATAATGCGGTAGGAAATAATTACTAATTATAACATGGCATGATTGGGTTCAACATGATCAATGGTGTACGGTTTGCCTTGCTCGGCGATCGGATCGGCTGGACCGTAGTTGACGTAGTCGTACTTGGCTTCTGTCGGGTCCGGCTCCTGCTCCGGGTACTGCGGCTGCTCCTCGAACTGTCCAATGACCGGATCTAGTGCAAAAAGGATGAACAACAATAAATAAATGGAAAACGAAAAGAAGACGGAAACGAAAACCAAACACGGAACCGGGCCGAGAGAGAGAATGGAGGGCAATTTTGTCATTTTGGAATTTTGGAGACTCCGGATTTTGGATCGGAGGTCATTTTTGGACTCAGTGGATCGAAACGGTTCGAAAAATGTATTTGGGGAGCTTCTGGGGTTTACGGAATTTTTCGGGATTTTTCTGGGCTTTCTTTGATTTTTAAACTGATTTTCGGATTTATTAATTAATTTAAAAATAAAAAAACGAGAAAACGGCGGAACAGCGCTGGGCTGGCGCTGGCGCGAATCCGGCCCAACGGCCGGTTACTATGCATGCGGCCGAAACGGGCCGGCCCACGTGCGGGCGAGCGCATCTGACGGGCGGGGCTCGCAGCGCAGTGAGAGAGGGAGAGGGGAGACCGACGGGCGGGCCCAGGCAGTAGGGCCACTGACCGGTGGGGCCATGGGGCGAACGCGCGGAAGCAGGGTAGGGTTAGGGTTTTTACGGGGGCGGGGGCGACGGCGGGGCTGGCTGGAGCCGAGGGGGAAGGACGCGGGGGAGGAGAGGAGCTCACCGAGCGGCGAGGCGGGAGGGGCGAGTGAGGACGGGGAGCTTCGAGGCTTTTATAGGGCTCGGGCGGCGACAAAGGCGAGCGGGCGGAGGCGCCGGACGCGGCGGCGGCAAGGCGGCGTCTGGGGCGGTGCAACAAGACGACACGGGGAGGCGCAGGGCGGCGGGGTCGGGCGGCGCAGCGTGGGTGGCACGCCGGAGCCGAAGGCAGGGCCGGGGATGGAGGAGGCGGTCGGCCACCGGGCCAACCGGGCCGGGGAAGAGGATTTGAATTTTTGGGGTTATTTCATTGAGGTTGCCACCCTGCGTCTTAGGAGTTAGGATCGTCTCGACATATCCAGCCGGCGGCGTCTCATTAGCTGGAAGGTGATCGATCCCTTGTCCAAGAGCATCTCCTCGAGAAATCAAGCCACTGCTTCTTGGTAGCCCGTTCAACGTGACGAACTTGGACCTCGCAGATTTTCTGGCGATGGTGTATCGTAGGTTAGTTTTTCTGATAGTACAATGGCCAATTTGACGATGCTCACATATTGTTTCGACTAATGTGGGGCGTTTGGAATGCCGTACACAGGGCAACTATCATTCTCACCAAAAATTTAGAGAACTTACCATGGCACTGAGCTTAGCGGTGACCCATTCTTTCCGTTTTTTTTTTCCCTGGGATTTTGCATGGAGCCATGGACAATGCCATCTTAATTCTGTGCTGCATGCTTTTAGTGAACGAACAGCCATCTAATGTCAGATCGTTTCCCTTTTGTTCTTCTGTTCTCCTCCTCGAAAAGATATCGTACTGAGCAGTCTGCAATGTTCGGCTAGGCGTTTAAGCTCCATTGCCGTTTTTCTTTCGCTGCCATGCCTGCTGTTTCCAAGATTTGGAATTTTATTTTTTTTAAAAAAATTCGGCATCCCACCAAAATTACCGAATTTCGGTAGAATTTCCGGATGAAATAGGTGCCAAAAAATTTGATTTTTATGGGCAAGATTGATCAGAATTTGGATTTTTGGATTTTTTTTTCAAAATTTGATTATTTTTTTTTTGAAAAAAAAATCAAATGAACCTAGAAAATGTAGTCGGAATAAAATATATTTTGAGAGGTGATTTTCTATACTTTTCTTTTTTAAAGTTACATAAATATTAAAGTATGAATGAAGAGTAGATGGTGACTATTTAACCTTTCGTTTGCTTTAAAATTTGTGCAACTTGTATTGAGAGAGAAAGCATAGAAGTACTGCTCATATATTTTAGGACCCCAAAAGGTTCGAATATCTGTTTCCTGTATAACCAGAGAACTTGAGCAGGTACATGGGTTCGTGACACGTTTAAGCACTGCTAAACTAATAGAATTTTTTAAAATAATATATTTTTTATTTTTTTTACAGAGATAATATACCAAAACAAAAAATTACAAGAAAAACATATCTATTGCCATTTCAATTAGCTATAGAAACCTGCCACCAATTCAAATAACGATAGATAGGTATTTTTGTAAATTTTTGCTTTGTTATACAATTTTTGTTAAATTTTTTAAAGAAATATTTTTTTTAAAAAAAAAACTCAACTAATAATCATAACATCTCAAAAAAGGCCTTCGCCCTGTTTGATCCGAACCGTGCGTAAGTTCGATCGGACGGCTTCCAAAGACCTACAGTGTTCGACGCTTTGACCTAATCTACTCTGACTCATCATATCCAACTATCCAAAGCCCTTCTCGGCACAAACGCCTGCATGAGGTGGCCGCCACCAACACCGAGCGGGGCGGCGCAGGCGGCCCCACCGCGCGACCGGCTGAGCGACCTACCTTACTGCCTCCTCCACTCCGTCCTCTCCTTCCGCCGGCGCAGCAGGTCGTGCAGACGTGCGTGCTGTCCAAGTGGTGGACGGACCTGTGGTGCTCGGCGCGCTGCATCAACCTCGACGTCCACGGATTTCGAAGTGCGGCCCCGAACTCCCGCGACGTCCTCAGGGAGAAGTGGGAAAGGATGGAGGGTTTCACCACGAACCTACTGATGTCTCACAGTGCCTTGACCTTGGATACGTTCTGGATAAATCTTGTCCTCGCCGGCGGTGACCGCTGGGGGCGGCGGCACGCCGATATATGGATCCGCCGCGGCATCAAGTACAAAAATCATAGTTGATCAAATAAGTGCAACATTTGAATCAGAATTTTAGATTACACCTCTACAACACATTGGATGTTTTAATATGTATTCAATTATATTTAGTAGCAATATTTGTTAAAGTAATTCTTCAAATATCATTTTTCGTTTTTAATGGCTTTTTCCAAATTTTACAACAATTTCTTTTACAATTTCCCCCTATTTTTCTACATTTCTCCTATTTTTCCAACTACCATCAGTTTTTCGAGTCTTTTCGAGCGGTTTTCAAACCCAGCGGTTTTTCGATATCTTCGAGCGAATTTCGCTCGGAGGTTTCGAGCCTTTTTGACTAGATTTTAAATTTATTTGACTTTCGAACAGAGCGGGTTTGAGCAAATTTCGAACAAAATTTTGTGAATTTTCATACCACCGGAACATCAAAATTTGACTTCGAAACAAAAGGTGAAACCTGCCCGGACTGCCGCGACGCCCTCAGGGAGAAGTGGGAAAGGATGGAGGGTTTCACCACGAACCTGCTGATGTCTCACAGTGCCCCGACCTTGGATGCGTTCCGGATAAATCTTGTCCTCGCCGGCGGCGCCACGGCACGCCGATATATGGATCCGCCGCGGCATCAAGTACCGCCCTTCGGTGCTCGAGATCGGGACTGCCGCTTGCCGTGATGATCCGTATGAATTACCCCATCTGGGCGCCTGCTCTCGCCGCCTCAAAAGGCTGCATCTTTCTCGCCTGACCTTGGACTGTCGTTTCGCGGAGCAGATCCGTTCTTGGTGCCCCGTGCTGGAGGATCTAGAGCTTGAAGGTTGTCACAATGGATTCCACGGCATTACCTCCAATCCAGCACATTGAAGAACTTGGCTGTTCTTGACAGGTAGCTCTGGGGATACGCTGGTCATCACGGCGACTGGCGTTGCATCCCTGCGTGTTAGGATTATCTCGATGTATCTGGCCAGCAATCGCGTCTCATTAGTTGGAATGAACTCCCTCCCTTGTCAGAGCAACGATTTCTGTAACGTTTTTCGTCGCCCCCAACAAGAGCATCTGTTTGAGAAATAAAGCCATGCTTCTTGGCAGTTTGTTCGACGCGACGAGTTTGGAGCTCACATTTTTCCGGTCGACGGTATAGGCCACGTGTCAGTGAGACATCGTAGGATAAATAATCAAAGACCGATTAATTTCTATATTGAAACTGGGGCAGTTCCTATTGCCCTTCTAATCTAAAAAAGACCGATTAATTTCGGACAGATGATCAAAAGCCGATCAACTTCAGAGCAGATCATCAATTTTTCCTTCTTGGGGAGACCTACTGGGCTGGGATCGACTGATCGTTAGCTCAATTTAGGTTTGATTCATGTGCATTTCAGGTGATGCTAGACAAGGAGTAAGATAAATTCCAAACATTCGGCAACCTGAAAACGTTGTCACTTGACTTGAGAGATGTTTACTTGACGAAAGTGACGCGGACGACAAACCGAAGGCCATCGGGTGATTCCTGCAGAAGGCCCCTCATCTGGAGAAGCTAACTTTGCAGCGCTGCTGGGTACGTAACTTGATTCTGTCTTTATGAGTATGTGATTCTCTTCTCTTGATGCTTAACTGAATGATTCGTTTTATATTGCCAATTAAAGCTTTCATAAGACTCCATGAGGACGGAGCGAAATGCCAACACGATCGGGCCAGATTACTTTCCGGTGTCTAAAGCTGAAATCGATTGAGATCAAATATAAAGGTGATATCGACGACGATCATCAATTGTTTCAACTTATGTGGGCCATTTGCAGGAAATTTACTCCTATAAATATTCCAGTTGTTGGTACTGGTGGTCGGTTCGATCACCATCTCCACTTAAAAAATGACCTTCTGTGGAGAACAGCTGGATCATCTACGTATTGTGTATGTGCGTGACTTATGTCAGCACTTTCGTATGGCTGGCGAAGGGATGCGAATTTTATATGGATTTCTAGATGTTGTGATAATTATTTGCGCACGATGAATATATAGGTTGTCGGGTACTATAACTAGCTAATCGATAATTATTTGTGAACAATGAATTCCGTACGGTCAATTTAGGGTCTGTTTGAGGGAGTTGTGGCTGGGCTGAAAAGCTGCTTTTAGCTTGTTGGGCTATAAAGCAGCTGTAGCTGGCAGCTGTGGCTTTTTTTGATATGTCGTTTGGCAAACTGGCTGCTGCAACAATAGCTTTTGGGGGCAACCGTGTGGCCCCGAATAAGGAGGGAGTCAAGGATGTGGTACCTGAGCCGAAGGGAGTCGAGAAGGCGACCGGGCGGGGAGACGATGGGGTGACGAAGGAGGCGGAGCGAGTGAGGAGGCGGTCGAGCGAAATCACAGCTGAAAAGTACATCCCTACCAGCTGTGGCTTTTAGGGGTGCTTCAGTTATGGCTTAACTGTGCAGCTGCTTTGCAGCTGGACTATTTAGGGAAGCTTTAGGCCCAAAGCTAAAGTACAGCTTCTCCCAAATAGTACGTTAATTTAGTGCGACCTACTAGAAATATAAATGAAACTCACGTGATGAGAACTAGAAATACAAAGGAAACTTGTGATTAGAACATATGGTATATATATAATTATTTAAGATTTGTTGTAATGCACGCGCACTTGGCTAGTTCTCACTAATATTTGGAGAACTTAGTCATGGCACTCATCTTAGGATGATCCATTCTTTCAGTTTTTGTTTTCATGGGATTTTGCTTGGACAATGCATCTTCTGTGCATGCGCTGCTTGTTTTTAGTTAAGGAACATCCATCTATATATTATCAACTCGTTTCTATATGATGTATGTACATCGTATAGAAAGAGTTGATAATATATGATGTACGTGAGTACATCCACACATCCATCTATATATTATCAACTTGTATTTAGTGGTGTGTTGCTTAATTCTATGCTTCCAATAAAAAATGAAAATATTCCCTATATCCATAAAACAAATGAATGACTGATGAGCTGATCTCTACTAGCAATGCAATGTTAAGAATGCATACTTCTACCTTTTTTTCGCTTAGCTTACGAGCAAAGCAAGTTAATTTATGCCATTGTTGCGCTGGTGAAGCATAGCATCTTATCCTCCACAGTTGTTTAAATGCCCTAAGATAAGTGACAAAATGATATGAATCTCCAGACAAAACGGATGGCGGATGAGATATGAGGATATCCTCTTAAGAGGTAAAAGGCTTTTTCAGAGTGCACTACATGCACGCTAAGCACCATTTTCTTTTTATTATTGCACTTCCCCTTTCTTGATTTGAATAGATATTATTACCGAGCATGCATCTAGTTAATTATTCAATTCATTCAACAACTTAGGATTCACGAAATAAGAAAACAATGAAGTAGATTTGATGTTCTTGCAGCTCTGCTGGGTATTCCTGTCAGCTCTCCTGAGTAACTAACTAGACAGCCTAGAAATGCGATATTAGTACTAAAATTTTTAGTAACTCAGGTGTATCTTGGGACGAATTATAACGTCCGTTTTTTTCCCCTGAATGACCAACGTGTGTTGTTTGCATATATTGTGTTATTTTTAGTAGCTCAGATGTATTTATGGCTTGTGTTTCTTGGCATTAGAGCATGTACAAACAAAGCCTAGTATTTACTCCATCTCTCATCTATATCATCTAGAGTAAGCAATAAATCTAGTTTATACAATAACTATCTCTAAAGATTATCTCCAGAAAAACACTTTTGGCTATAACAGTAAAGCTTGTACAATAACTATCTCCCATCCATGTCATATAGAGTAAGCATGCTCGCTCCAACACCGGCCTTTGCCTAGCGATAGCATGTTATTTTCTATGCGATGCTGACTGCTAAATAAGAGCCGGTTCTTTCTCTCTCATCTTTTCTCACTCTTTCGTGTAGGATAAAATTAATGTGTACGTACTAATACTAAGTTAGGATGGTCTTTAGGATATTGGGATCTAGAAATATCCTACGATGAGCCGACGGGAGAAATTAATCCTCTTTTGTCCAAGAACTTTGGAAATCCATTAATTTCCTGCAAGGTTGCATTTGCTCTGAATTCGACGCATTTCAAGTTATCGGATCCTAAAGTCTAAACAGATCCTCGCAGTACGTATTAACCGAACCGGCCCGTTACCGCTAATTAATTTGCAAGCTGTGATTATACTATAAACGCACAAGCAAGGGGGGATAAGCGGGAATATTAGCCCTTGGCTACTGGCCAGGAGACAACCGGCAGCAGCATTGTTTATGTTCTTGGGATGGATTAATCAAACTGTTCGCGCTAAAAACGTGAAGGAGGGTTTCTAGCCTCGAACATACAAGACAAACACCGAGTTTGCAAGGCGTGCCAGTCAATTTGACCTGTAATTGACAAGGTAGAATTTATAAGCAATCAAAGCCGATAAAACAATGATTATCGGCTTAACGCTAGTCGGCTAAAAAGCCGATCAGGAGATAACTAGATTAACCTGGCGGTTAATCCGGGTACAAGGCGAAATCGGCTTTGAGAAGGCGATGCGCAACAAAACAAAGCATATCGAACCTGGGCGAAATCGGCTAAAACCAACAATCGGCGATGCGCAACTCTGTTGGTTTCGTCGACTTCTGAGAGGAGGATTACAAAACTAGAGACTACTCCTAGTTGACAGGAAAATAAGGGAAAAGTAAAGCGTGTTTGTGGGTTGGCTCTGGGCGCCTTTTCCTTCTCGCCTCTGGTCCTCTTATATAGCACTCGGCCTGAACGTATCCTTCTCGGTTTCTTCAATCACCCGTATCGGCCTCAATCTCTCCTTACCATATTAAGTCCGATCGTATCCGACTCGATCCCTTATCCTACCCGTATCGGACACAGTTTCCTTTGAATCGCGGCCCTCCAGTCCGAAACGGTATCAACTTGCTATAACCGACATATCCCTTATCAAAACCGACCTCCACAAGATCGGCTTTACCAAATTTTGGTGCAAACACAAACATTATTAGTGGACCATGGTACGTCGACGCTTGAGGCACACTATGCCAATCGACGACGAGTCTCCATTTGTTTTCTGCCCGCCCCCTGCTCCCTTGGCTTCCCCACCAGCAACCAAGCGGACGAAAGAGAGAGTCCATGAAATGACCCTAAAAATTTCAAAAGAATTTAAATTTGGTTTTTCTTTGGTTTTTTGGATTTTGATTTGGTTTTTGGTTTCGGGCCAAATCTCCTTTGCTTTGGGCCGTTCCGGCCCATCTCCCTTCGGCCTGCTGGCCCAGCCGCCCCAGCCGGCACCGACCCGTCTCCCCCGGCGTCGACCGCGCGTCCATGACCCCGCCGCGCGCACGTCGCCATGTCACCCGCTGCGAGCGCCGCCTTTGCCACCATTTTCGGCCGCTGGTCGTCGCCTCGCCCTCGCCTCCCGGCTATAAAAAGCCGTCGCGCCTCGCCTCAAAACCTCACCCCGCCTCCCGCTCCAAGCCGGTGAGCTCTCCCTCCACCTCGCCTCGCCTTCCCCGGCTCCGACCGCCGTTGAGCCTCACACTGCCGCCCGTGCAAATCGCTCGCCGCCGCCGCTCGTTTTCCCGGGAGGGGAAACCCTAGTCCCCCCCTTTTTCGCGCCGCCACTGGGCCAAGCCGGCCGGCCCAAGCCGCGCCAGGCCTCCCCCTTTTCCACGTGGGCCGAAAGGCCCATTACTGTTCCCAGCCGTTTTTTAATTTGTTTCGTATTTTATATTTAATTATTAAATCCGAAATTCCGTTTAAAAGTTCATAAAATTCTCGAAAAATTCCGAAGACCCCAGAGATCCACAAATATATTTTTCCGAACCGTTTCGATCCACTGAGTCCAAAAATGACCTCCGATCCAAAATCCGGAGCCCCCAAAATTCCAAAATGACCATTTTGCGGGTTCTCTCTCTCGGCCCGGTTCCGATTTTCGTTCTTGTTTTCGTTTCGTTTTCCGTTTATTTATTGTCGTTCGTCCTTTTCGCTCTAGATCCGTTCGTTGGACAGTTCGAGGAGCACCAGCAGTACTTAGAGCAGGAGCTGAACCCGACAGAAACCAAGTACGACTACGGTTCAGCCGATCCGATCGCCGAGCAAAGCAAGCCGTACACCATTGATCATGTTGACACTAATCATGCCATGTTATAATTAGTAATTATTTTATATCGCATTATTTTGTTGTATGTTGAATTATTAAAATCCGCTATTTTAGAATGACATGATACTTACATAACGCCGAATTGCTCATGGAACTTCCTTGAAAAATATTAAACCTTATTAAATTCTTGTAAACCCTAGATGATTATTCTTATGCCTTTATTAAGTTAATTACTATTATTCCTGTAGATAGTTCTAGTGCTTTTAAAATGAAAAAAAAAATACTACCGAATCGTTGATTTGGATGTTTATAAAAGTGCTACAGTCAGGAGGACAGTATTAGGCCAATCCACGAGGTGGAGTTGGATCCGATCCCTGGCTGATGATTATTGCCATGTTGGTTTGGTGGCCGGTATGTGTTGGTACCGGGTTGGTTTGTGGTTGTGTGGCTTGATCTTTGACAAATTAAGATTAATAACCCTCTTGAGCAAAGTAAATGACTTAAGTCCCCACTCAACCACAAGTCAGACAGGTCAATGGATCTTTTCCCGACATAACTCAATAAATTGGTCATTTCTGGAATAGTTTAATTAAAATTGATGGTACTATTCTCTGTGGAGAATAGGGGGCAGCGCTTCCTGGTAGGGAAGTGTTTGAGGGCGTGGAACGGGAATGGACCGTAGTGTCATTCACCGATTCTCACAACAGTAGGCGCTCATTAGAATAGTGGGTTCTAGATGAAGCGTTCAGGGCTATCGGTTAATAAATGAATCCAGGAGTGATTCAACCCAAGGTTGTGATAATCTTGACCCGGCCACATGCATTTAAGTTGCATAGCGTTGGCATTAACGGTCGTAGATATCTTGTGGGTAAAGCTGAGCATCTCTGCAGAGTTAATCAAATGGTAATCGATTACGCCGTACTTCCGATTAATAAAGTTAAGTTTGATTTGGGGTGATATCCGCAACTAAGCTCAAGTAACTTTGTTGAATTTGTGAATATGGTTAAGTGGTGTTGAACTTGTGAAACCCCCATACTATTATTTATGGTTTGTGCTTCAAATGTAAAATGAGTTAGCAAATAAAACTGCATCCAGATACTTAAACCTGTCCCTTCCGCTTGTTAACCCCTTGCATATAGTATTCAATACTTTCCTGTACGACTTGTTGAGTACTCTCGTACTCACCCTTGCAAACCCCCGACACTTTCAGAGTATGAAGAAGCTGGAGCGTATCAGGAATACGTAGATGGCGATCTTGTTTGGTTTCGAGGACTTAGTCTTTTGCTCAGGCCTGCCTGTGTGGTGTTTTGGTAATATAACCTAGGGCCCTGATGCGCTCCCTTTTGTAAAACTCGGCCGTTAGGCCTTATATTCAATAAAAATATTTGAAGTTAACTCTTTGTCTGGCAATGAAATGATTGGTTCCCGACAGCTAGTCATCCTGGGTAGCTGTTGAGGTTTTCAGATTTGCCCCTAAAAAGACGGGTCGTCACAGTCCATTGGTACACTAGTACTACAGTACAGTTTAGTGCAATAATGGCATTTAAAATACTCTTGGCGCTGCCTTTAATTAACTAACTAATCACTGGAAGGGGCAGGATTAAAAAAACCGGGCGTCGATCAATTGGCGTGGTTTATTTTAGCTCTCCTGAGCTTGACTTCTGACGACCAGCGTTCGCGTCGTGCGTACGACCAGGGTAATCGCGGTGTAAAGTTTAAAACTGTAAACCCTCTCTCCTCCTTTGCAGCTTGCAATCGTCAGTAGAATCACAGATAATTGCCGAGAATACATTCGCTTAAGCCATGCTTGGCTTGTGATCAGAGTTTTTCCGCTGGGTAGTTCAGAAAGAAAGAAAAAAGAGTTTTTTCTTTTCGGTGGAAGAACCTGGGAAATGGTCCACCTGTCAGCACCACATGCATGCGTCTGTTAAAAAACCCTCGCCATATATGCCTCGTGCGCCTTGTATGGGGAGCGTACGCAGATGTACGGTCGGAGTTTGAGTTTGTGGTGAGTAATTGAGTTTGACTTGCGAGTGTGTCGGAGTTTGAGCTTGAGCTTCTGTCAGGTGAGTTTCACGCGTGCACGGTCTGACCGGCACATGGAGACCGGTGTGTGTGGCTCAACTGAATCGAGATCACACGCAGTCCGTGAGAACTGTTTAAGTTGTAGTCCTTATAGCAACAGCCGTGAGGGTTTTGCTCTTGAGGGCTTTTGACTTATTTATGACAATGGTTTGAGGATGCTAGGACGTGTGGGAAATCATTCTTAGCTATGTTGGTTTGATTCCTCTCACGAGCTCCTTTCAATCATAGTTTTTCTGTTTTATCCAGTTTTGATCAGGGTTTTTAATTTTGACAAAAATTTCACTGAAATTTCGCTAAATCCAGCCATTCGGCTCAGAACAAAATCTGGCATTTTCGGCCATTTCGCCGAAATTTCACCTTTTGGTAAGATTTTTCTATTTTTGTTTGAAAATTTAACCGAATTTCACCGAAATTTGATTGAAATTTCGGTCTACCGCCCATTTCGCTGGACCGATTTTTCTCCCCAACCGAAATAAAAAACCCTGGTTTTGATGCACTTTGCCTTCAAACTTAAAAAAGTTAGAGCTTGGCCTTGATCTTCGAGGTCTTTAATTGAAATAGGTTAATAGCATCCTCGGGGAGTTGTGTACGAAGTTTCAAGTGATCTGAAGCTATGGATTGAAAGTTATAGCAATTATTGGTTTGATCATCGTGCTAATTTTACTGTTTTGGAGTCAAGCGGTTAGACCTCTATTGTAGCAGTGGTCGAGCCGGTCCTTAGTTGACGGTCAAATCACACTGTAGCAGCGATCGGACCGGTTCCACGTTAGAGGTCCGACCTCTTGGGCACGTGAACACTTGATTTGCTCCGTCTTTCGTGATGGTACGGTTATTTAGGCCTAATCTTCAATGTTTCTATTAGGGCTGGAAACGAGCCGAGCCGAGCCAGGCTCGACTCGGCTTGGTTGGGCTCGGCGAGGTAGCGAGCCGAGCCAGGCTCGGCTCGGTAAAGCGACGAGCTTGAAAGGGCGGCTCAGCTCGGCTGGGTCCTGGCTCGCGAGCCGGCTCGTTGGCTCGTCGAGCCAGGCCCAACAGCACACAGGTTATCTCTACTCTCTAGCAGACTAGCACATCCAAGCAAAATCTCCAAAACACATCCAAGCAACACACATCCAACCATAGTAGCATAACATCCTAGAACACACATCCAAGCCAGGGAGAGACTGGAGTGGACGGGGCGGCGCCAGGGAGAGGCCGGACGGGGCAGCGCTAGGAAGAGACGGGGCAGCGGCGCGCCACCATGTGGAGAACGGACGGGGCGGCGCTAGGGGGAGACGGGGCAGCAGCGCATCGCCAGGTGGAGAACGGACGGGCGGCGCCGGGGGAGACCGGATGGGCGGCGTAGGGGCCTCGGCGGGACGGCGACAGCGGCGCCGGCCAAGCGGGCGAACCGGCGACAGGGACTGGGTGCAGGGAGTAGATCTGGGATTGGGAAGACTGGAAGAGTGGAAGAGTACAGAGGTAGCCAGAGGATGAGAGGAATGAGGATAAGAGTTAAGACTTAAGAGATTAAGTCCACTGTCCACCGAGCTACCCTGGCTCGCCGAGCCGCTCGTGGCTCGAGCCGAGCCGGCTCGGTCCATTAACGAGCCTGAGAAACAGGCTCGGCTCGGGCTCGGTCCGAGCCACGAGCCAGGGCGAGCCGAGCCATGTTTGGTCGAGCTCGAGCCGAGCCGCGAGCCACGAGCTTTCTGCCCAGCCCTAGTTTCTATGATCTTATTAGCTCTTTGTAGCTAACCGAGGGAAGGGTGTTTTGAATTTTTCGAAGGCAAAGTTTTGAAGTGACTCTTATTCACTCCCCTCGAATCATCGGCTACGACCATATATACTAACATATCACGTGCATTTTCCTTTACGCGGATTAGGCCATTCACAATGGAGAGTTTCATTACATGGTTTCCAAAAATGTCACATCAGCTTTTGTCTAGGTAACCGTGTATCTCAGGTTTCATCCTAATGAAACTCACTCACCTCCCATGAAACTCTTTCTATCTCTCTCCTCATAATTATCTTGCCATGTCACCAAACATGATGATGTGTCACATCATTTAATGAAAATGAAACTCCCACTGTGAATGGCCTTATGGTAGTCGACTAAACAGATCCAGGATGGGCATCCCACGTTGCATCATCAAAACTTCAGAATAGCGAAGAAAATTCATCAATCATTGTTCATCGGCGGTCGCTTATTACGTCATCGAACGCCTTGTCCGTGCGAGGGCTCCAGTGATCAACGTGCACAATCGGATCCAACGTGACATCAGCAAGGGCGGATCCAGGCCCTGGGCAGAGTAGGTTGTAGCCTAGGGCTTGGTACCGAAAGCCCACTAAAATTCTACGAAAAATTAGTAGGTTGTAGCCCGGGGCTTGATACCGAAAGCCCACTAAAATTCTACAAAAAATTATTGAAAAATCATTGAAAACAGATATTTAATCTAACATCAGCTGATCCAGCCCGGAACTTGGACCTAGACTAGCTCCGCCCCTGGACATCAGCCAACTCCCAAGGCATAGGGCAGCACGCAAATGGTCGTATGAACTCATGAGAACGTTTGCTAAAAAAAAGAAGGGATAAGCACATGCACATGCTCCGGGAGGGAGGCAGGCAGGCAGGCAGGCCGGCGGCTACCAAAAAGCAAGGGTCGCCCACGTTTTCGTCTCCCGACGAGAAATCTAGACGAGAGGCGTGCGCGGAACACGGCGAAGACCGTGGTGGTCGACAACGACGGCGACACGCATGGCCACGATGCCTGTTTCCATCGTCTTTGTTTTTTTTTTTTTTTTTTTTCCTTGTCCGTGTCTCTCCGTCATTCGTTTTCCCTCAGAGAGCCACTGTGTGTACCCACTGTCCGGTATTTGTTGGTTGTTGGAAGGCATTAGTGTCTGGAGTATGGGCACGCGTAATTGCTACTTCCTCCGGTTATAAATAGTACTACCTCCGTTTTCATAATGATTATAGTTCTAACTAAATTCACATAAAATAAAGAGGCATAGAAAATAACTTTTCTACACTCATTTAATTCACCCCCTTTGTGATTAATACTGTTTGCTGGACTGTTTGTATGCTAGACTGTTTGCATGCCGATGCAATTAAATGACGAAGGGTACAAAGATCATGTTGCCTCCAAAATTGCATTGGATTATGAGAACTACAACTACTCCCTCCGATCTGGTAATATCTGTCGTTTTGGACATCGACACGGTCTTCAAAACACAACTTTGACCGCTAATTTTTATTATAATATATTTATAAAACCCAATAAAATTATAATATTATGAAAGTACTTCTCGAGACAAGTCTATACATATAATTTTTATGTATCCAATTTAAATATTTAAAAATATATTGTTAGTCAAAGTTTCGGAAGTTTGACCATCACTATGTCTAAAACGACAGGTATTACCAAACCGGAAGGAGTATTTTGATAAAAATTTTGAATGCTAGAACTACAACCATTGTGAAACGGAGGTAGTAGGCGGTTTAGATAGATGCAGTTAAATTTTTGAAACTTTAGCTATTAATTTTTTTAAAATATTAAGATTGGATGTATAAAAATTATAAGTATAACGTACTTTCATATATTATAATTTTATTAGATTCTTTAAATATATTGCAATAGAAATAAGTGATCAAAGTTGAGTTTTAAGGACCGCGTCGATGTCCGAAACAACTACTATTTGTGACCGGATGGAGCACTTAAAACTATTGCAATCGATGCACACTAAGGGTGCGTTTGGTTGGGTGAATGAGGATAAATCTATACGGGAAAGTTCAGGATAGGTTTTAATACATGCGTTTGGTTGAGTGTATGGAACCATCTGTAGAGGATAGAGTGGTACATATTTCAAAAATATTATTCAAATATGTTATACCATGTTGTCTCGTACCTCCAAATTGGCCGGACCATTCTGTACCATCTCATACCACCAGTGACGAAGGTTATCATACCAACCTCATCTCTCCAACCAAACATTATCCCGTACCATTCCATCCAAACAACTAAACAAAATTTTGTATCATTCCATTTAGGCAACTAAACACCCTTCTTATACCATCTCATCCAGGATCTCTCAGCTCCATCTCAGACCTGAAATTTGTAGGTTAAAATAAAGTGAATTAAGTTTATATTTTTATTATAAAATATAAACAAAATGACTCATATAAACACTCTTAATATACCCACCGCTCCAGCTCCACTAGATTCACGAATCTGGTGGAGTTGGGGCTCTGCCAAACACCCCCTATATACGATTTGGGGAACTTCAACTTAAAGCGGATCCGATGTTTGAGCTTCGTATGCATGGAGTGTGGTCTTTTTGAACTCCAAATTGGGAGCTTTTAGTTCTCCTTGTGTAGGGAAATGGGGAAGCAAGATCCGATGGTGATGTCTTTGTTGCACAAGTCTCCTTGATGGTTACATTTGTCGAATTCTTCACAACTGTAGTTTTTAATAAAAAAATTTTCTCCAAATTTAGCCTTTGTACTATTTTTTTTTTCAAAAATAACCCCATATCGTGCCTAAGATCCGTTGCATGCCTCATGCAGCAGCTGGGGACCGTTGCAAGGCACATGCAGCTGACCTAGACCGCTGCAAGCCTTGCGCGGTACTGTACCATGCTTCTGAAAAAATATTATTAATGGCCCGCATAATTCTAAAAAAAATAATATTGACCTAAACTGCAAATAATATTTTTGCGGGATATATATTTGCAGGCCCATATTTTTTGCGGGCAATATTTACCATCGCGGGTGGCCATGAGATATTTATTTACCGTCGCATGTCACGAATTTTTCACTATTGTCCCCTAAGAAATTATTTTTCAGAATTAGCCCCTAACCGTAATCCCGTGTTCCCCGTATGCTGAAATGTTAATGCCGCGCAAGAGGAACACTGCAAGCCACACCCAGTTGCTGCAACATACATATTGTAGCGCGGTATCGCTAAAGTTCTGTGCGCGATTTTTCTTTAAAATAAATTTTGGATACGCTGAAATCATTTTGGATTTTTTAAAATAAATTTTGGAAAGATCTCATATACCTGCAGTATATGTACCTGAAAGAGTAAAAATATCCTAAAAGTATATTGAACCCACTCTTGGCCCTCATAATAAAAAAGTGGGGGAGACCTCCAGATGCACGGTACTCAATTCCGCGGAGATATCCACAGAAGTAGATCATCGAATAAATGAGAATACTAGCTATGATAGTGGAAGAAGCTCAACTTGATGTTGACAAAATTCCTGAAGTGAGCCACCTTAGAGATAGTAACATCTCTGAAGTGATCCATACTGAAGATGATACTCCAGCGTATATTTGCGCACACAATCTAACGCTGGAAAGTCAGAACACCCAGACTCTATTGTTGTGGGAAATCACGAGGAGCTGAAAGAAATTAATAAAAAGATATCCACGAAGTGATGAAGGAGAATTGTATAAAAGAAAGACTACCATTGTCGACATATTTCACCTCTAAAAATTACTAAAAACTGGATTTGAAATCAAAGTCCATGGCAGAGTGCCAGAAGCGCTCAGATTGGGTCCAATGAAAAGAAGCAATTGAGGCAGCATTCGTTTAATAAGAGAAAGTTTTTTTTGTCCCGTTGACCAAACAACTCCTAAAATATTCCCTGCAGGATGAATAGGTTTTTCATCTGAAAAAGAAATAAAAATATCAAGGTGGTGAGATATAATGCGAGGCTTGTAGCACAAGGGTTCACGTAGAGACCCAACATCGATTACAATGAAGCCTATTCTCCTGCATTGAGAAGAGTAACGTTCTGAACTTTAATATTAATGGTATCAAGCTTAAGCTTATCAATGCAGTTGATAGATGTAGTGACCGTATATTTATGTCTCACTGGATACAGATATTTGTATGAGATCCCTGGAGGAATTAGAATTCTAAATTCTAATAATCGCAACATGTATAGCGTCAAACTAAAGAGATCGATATACGGATTAAAACAGTCGGGGAGAATGTGGTACAACCAACTTAATAAATTCCTCCTGCCCCTGTGTGTTCATAAAGAAATCCCAGAATAGATTCTATATCATCTCTGTATATATTGATGAACAGGATGTTATCAGAACCATAGAGGAAATAAATGAAACAAGTTCTTACCTTACGATGGAATTTGAGATGAAAGATTTGGGTAAAACCAAATACTTCTTAAGCCTACAGCTAAAGCATTTTCTACAAAGAATTTTTGTATATCAATCATCTATACCAAGAAGGTATTGAAAAGATTTAATATGGATAAATCTCATCCTTTTGAAGAACCCATGGTTATGAGATCTCGTGAAGTGGATAAGACAGTTTTTAAACCAAAGATGGAAAATGAGAAAGTCTTATGACTTGAATTCCCATACTTATGTAACTTGTGAATTGCACAAGGCCTATATTGTATTCATAGTAAATTTACTACCAAGACAATGTAGTCCCATCCAGAAGACATTAGGCTAGTATCAAGACTTTACTCATATACCTCCAGAGTATTCAAGATCTTGGATTGTTTTTTTCAGAAGAACCAAGACTTAACCATGACGGGATATATAGATGTTGGCTATATGTTTGATCTCCACATTGTCAAATCTAAGGCTGATTTTATGTTTTTCTAAGGTGATTCAGTCATTTCTTGGCGGTCTTTTAAGTAGACCTTGATAGCTACTTCTATCAACCACTCAGATATTATAACTTTATATAAAGCCTAACACGAGTGTGTTTGGCTGAGACGCGTGATTAACCATATCCAGAAGTTATATGGTCTTAATACCGTCAATACCCCAACAATTATCTATGATGATAATATTACTTGTGTTACACAAATGCAAATGGGTTATGTAAAGAGCAATATCATGAAGCATATTGCCCCAAAACTTTTCTATCATCACGAACTCCAAAAAAATGGTGAGATAAATATATTATAAACTAAGTCATGTAAAAATCTAACAGATTTGTTTACTTAGTCCTTACTAAAATCTATTTTCAAAGATATGTTAATGGTATTGGAATGAGGCGACTTAGAGATTTGCAGAATTCAGGGGAGTAAATCCCTGAGCCATGACCCTTTTTGCATAATCCTAAAGATCATATTTTATATTCTGAAGATTATAAGTTGTGCTCTTTTTCTCTTAGTGAGTTTTTCTGAAGTTTCTCAAATGAAGGTTTTTAATGAGGTAACTAGTGTAACACGGAGTGCCAGTGCAATGCACTCTTTTCTCCATCCTTTTTTTCATTGGATTTTTGGGAGGAGTTTTTAATGAGACATGTGCATTAAACGGTATTCATCCAAGGGAGAGTGTTATGATATAGATAGAATCCTAATTCATGTTTAGAAGGACTCTATCTATTGGTGGGCGAACCCGAATCTATCTCCTGTTGGTTTTGCTATATATTGGGCACCCCCTTGTACAGAGAGGGACAATACAGTAAAGAGAGAATACTTTACCACCTATATTGTGCGTGCTCACTGTTCTTGTTGGTATGATTTCACTGGCGTGCTGTTGATCGATCTGGGGTGAACAACTATTGTCGGTGTTTCGAGCACCGGCAATACGATTTTTCGGTCTTAGGGGAGATCGCGCGTTCCCTCTCCTCGAATGGCTTGGCTCAAGGGAGCCCAAAGTGTATAATGGTTCGGGCTGAATATCCCTACTCCAGTTCGTTTGCTGTGTATATGCCCTTTCGGGGTACTACAATCGCCGCTTCCAAGGGGAAGCTAGGGTTTGTTTGTTGTCCAAACACCCTTTCCGAATATGTTCTTCTATCTTCTTTTTCTCTCCCTCTCCCCAGGGTCCCGTTCTCCCTTATATAGGAGGGAGTTGCGGGTTACACGGGAGTTCCTCTAATGAAAGGAAAAAAGGAGCCGGGGTGTCCTGTCTCGGGGTTCGGTCTTTGGCCTTGGCGTCCGACTGGCCTCCACCTCCCCGCGTGCTTGGTCGGCAGGCTTGCGGTGGAAGGCTTCGTCCTGTGGAGGAACGTGACGCGCCGCCCCGCACGCTTTGTCAGGCGGCTGGTTTTAATGGCGAATGACCCTTGAGGCCTTGGGTGGAGACGTTCCCTTCTGTTCCGTGTCAGAGCGATGGGACCGGAGCCTGGTTTTGCAGGCGGTACCCCTGACACCTTGGGAAGGAACCACTACCCTGACACGGACGTCCCGGGATGTCGCGTTTGGCAGAGCGGGTACTCGAGTACCGGAGCGCCCAACTGAGGGAGGCTCTCCGACCTGGGTGATCGGGGAAGGTTTGGACGGAGTGTTCGAGCCGAGGCCTGGTCGGGGACCAAACTTGTTTGCGGCCCGCCGGCCTCCGGCTGGAGCTGGACCTTGAAGGCAGCCCGCTCGAGGTTTCCGGGCTGCTGGGACTACCCATGGTATAGGCATTCGTCAACTATATTTTACAATATAGTTGATGTAGGTGCTTTGCTTCGCGTTGCCTACTGCGGCATAACTTGGCTTTGTGGTAGGTGAGGGACATGTTGATGGGCTAGGCGCCTAGGCCCACCCGCTAGTGGGAGGCGTGGGATCAACGAGCTCTTCACAACGTCAAGAGTCGTACAGTTGGTGGGTCCTTTGGTATGGTGCGGTGTGGGTGCATCAGTCGCAGCACCGTCACGGGCCACATTGCACCGTTCATGTATCATGGACTAGTACAGGTCAAGGTTTCAAATTTTATTTTTCGTATATATCTTGGAGTTTATCGAAATCAGAAATTTCAGTGAGATCTCAAAATTTTGGATAAAATTTGGACAAAATCTCAAAACTAAAATTTAAATATGGTTATTTTCAACTGGGATTTTCGAGATTTAGGCCAAAATCACTGAGATTTCGGTCAAAACTACCAAAATTTCGGTCAAAATCAACTTGAACCGACCAAAAAATTGTCAAAAACATGTCAAATTTTTTTTTAAATTTTTTGTGGATGGTCTTGACCCCAAATCCAATCAAATTTGGCCCACAAAAATTGTAATCCAGTCAAAATATCCGAGATTTTGACCAAAATCACCGAGATCTCAGCCGAAATTGCCAAGATCTTACCGAGTTTTCTAATATTACTGTGGCATTTTGATTTTTTTAGTTTGTTTTATCTGGCTGAGATTTAAGATCTCGAGGGGTTCGAAATCTAAGATCTCGGCTAAGATTTTTGAAATTTCGCTAGAATTTTGAACCATGGTACCGGTTAGGCTCCAGAGCAAAACATTGTTACCTCTCCTCTGGTGTAGAAGACGAGCGAGCTAGCCATGTGGGATGTAAATACTGCTAGGTCCGATGCCTCCAAATCTGTGGCGCAGAAGATACTCGAAGCTTGAGTTTTGCTAGCCCTTGCATGTCAAGTAGGACTGAAGTAGCTCAGTAGTAGGTGTGGCACAGGTGTTGCGACAGGGGCACGGTAGGGCAGCAGCGCTTGTAGGGGAACAAGACCTACCATGGTACATGAGCCCTAGCTTGGCAATACCATTTTGCTGTGATCGATGCCCTACCATGACCTTGTCCTCTCGTAGCGGTACACGAGTGCGGTAGGTGCCGGTGCTTCCGAGGTCACGAAGATAACTATTTTTGCAATTGTGTTCATATCATTATACGAGAGATAGATTTGAATTTTTTTTTCGAGAATGCTAGAAAAGATTGGACCTCAAAGATCCCCGATAAAACCCGGCAGGACAAGTTGAATCCAGCTAGGCCTCATGCTGCATTGACAGGGAGAGCGAGGGTGACATCACGAGATGGCGGAGTATGACACGATACACCTACCGGGGAAAAGATTCGCGCTCTTAGCTGTTGCGGAGTAGGGAGCGCAACGCATGGCGAAATACAACATGCCCTTGTGCGTCTTGTGTTGTCTCCTTGATCGGGCGGGCGTGTTTCTTGTTGCAAAAAGGTTTTGGGGGAATTGGTGCTCCATACTGTCATGATCAGCCCACTCAACCAGTTCAAGCCACTGTAACAACAGAGAAAGCCGTGATAGCCTCCCACGATTCAGCTGAAGATTTTTTTTAAATAATACATTTGAAAATAATTTTACAAAAATAATATTAAAAAAACTAATTACAAAAATACACATCTATCGCTAAATATATTGGCGATAGAAGGCTACGAATCAAATCAACCTGTCGCCAAATGAATCAGCGGCAAAACAATCCGCCGGGCAAATAAATCAGCAACAAAATAGACATCTATTGCCAAATAAAATTGTGACACAAAATCTATTGCCACATGAAATGGTGACACAAGATATGTTACCAAATAAAATAGTGACAGATATGTACTTTTGTAATTATTTTTTTAGTTATTATTTCTGTAAAATTGAAAAACCACGCAAAAAGCCGAGCACCACACCAAGTGACGGCCGACGGGCAACAAATTGCCTGCCTAGTGACTACTAGGGTTAACAATATCGATTTGGAGGAAATCGCTTGAAATTCAAAAATCAAAAATATAAAACCAAAAATCGTTTAGTTTCAAAATCAAATTTTTTGAAAAAAATCGACTGTTTTCATGTAAAATCGATGGACTAGTTGATCTTTTTTGCGATCAATTTTTTTCAGAGATTTTCATTTATTTTTGAAGAAAATCGAACGATTTTTACTGATAGATTTATGTCCTATATATTTTTTTAAAAAAATTTAAATTTAAAGTTTTTTAAAATTAAATTAAATTATCGAATAATTTTAAAAACCAAACAGCATTTGATACCCACCCACGCCACGCACGCACTCGCACCGCGCGCCCGCTCCCACCCGTGAGACCGTGACCCATCTCTGTCTCCGGTCTCCTCCACTGCCTCCCCTGCCTCGTGCAGCTCCCCTCCTTCCACCGCGACTGCGACCGCCGCTCGCTGTCAAAACCGAAGAGACTAGAGGTGGACGACTCAAAAGCAGCCGAAGCCGAAGCAACCTACCCACCCGCAGCTCACACCTCTCGCCTCCTCCTCACCACACACGATACACGCCGCCGCCTCCCCCACGCCGCCCTGCTTTTGCGACCTCGTCCTCCGTGACCCGGATCCGGCAGCGCAGCCGCTCCCCGCTGCCCCTCGTGTTTGCCAGGCGAGATCTCCGCCTCCCGGCACCCAACTCGCGGGGTTTCCGTGGTTCCTGGTGGTCTGGCTGCGTGGGCTTGTGGGCGTCGAGGCAGATCCACGGGGCTGAGCTAGGCACAGCGTCAGCGGTAGTAGATCGTGGGGCGTGTTGGCTCGTCGTTTCTAGTGAGTTTTCTGGGCGTTTGGCTCGCGGAAGATGGCAGCGGCGATGGAGATGGCGAATCCTGGCGCCGCTGCTGGCTCAGGTTCGATTTCGCGCCTCCTATCGTCTGCAATTATTTGCCTCTTTTGGAGCTACTTTGTCTGGTTAAAAGTTGGTCTGGTTTCGCGTGGTAAGTTTGGTTTGTGCGAAACCGAGGCAGTAGTTGATTGGGTGGACTTGAGTAGTTGACTTACTATTTGTGTAGAAAAAAGCAGCGAAACTTCTTCTAATTTGAGTCAACTCGATATCGGTAGACGAAAAAAAAAGGCGATCCTGCGCGTTTGTTTGAATTGATTGTGTGCCGTCCCTCGTGTTGATTCGTGCTAATTGCACTCTATTGGGAGGATTTACGATGCTTGTGTAATTGTTCTCTCTCTTTTTCGCGTTTTATGGTCTGTTCTCTCATGCTATGCGTGCGAATTACGATCCGTCAAATGAGAAAGAGTTTGTATATCTTCGCCGCCAATTTATGATTTTATTTTAATCCGGCCAATCCTTTTGTGGCTAGTTTAGCTTGAGTATTGTTGCGTCTCTGTTGATGATACATGGGAAAGTTTGGAGTGGTGGATCTATGGTGCGCTATATTAGTTGGCGTTCTTCAGTTATGTTCAGGGTAATTCATGACTAAACTATGACGATACAACATGGAGAAAACCAACTAGTTCTGCATGCTTCATCTCTTGTTCGATGACCCATTGTTTTACATCAACTGCATCCGTGTAGGAACCTGTAGCGATGCATTATTCAGGGGACTATGGCATGCTTGCGCCGGTCCGCTGGTCACGGTGCCTAGACGGGGTGAACGCGTTTATTACTTCCCCCAGGGCCATATGGAACAGGTACTCACTGATCTATGAGTCATTTCTGTCAATCTCTCTTGATTAATCTTTTTTGGTATATATATTTTTGGCACCTGCTAATGTGCATGGATTAATTGTTTCTCCTCAAACTGACCACGATTTCTTCTTTAGCTTGAGGCGTCTACAAACCAGCAGCTCGACCAGTACCTGCCGATGTTCAATCTACCATCCAAGATCCTATGCAGTGTGGTCAACATAGAACTTCGGGTCAGTGTTGTTTTCTAATCTGTCACGCGGTGGCGGAACTAGAAAAATTTTGATGGGGGTGTTATAGTCTTGTATAATGATTTCGAACCATCATAAATCCAACATATATATTTGAAAATTGCTAAAAGTACAATACAAATAGTTTTAAGGTCTTAACAAAACCATCAAAATCGAAACCAGCTCAATCAACAAATTTAGCCTATTGATGATGTGGAATTTTGGCGTTTCTCAAATTTTTTTGGGTGCTGGGGCATACCCGGCACCCTCCTAGTTCCGCCCCTGCTGTCTGGTATAACCTTCTTCCATGTGAGTGTCCTGGTAATGCTTAGTCTAGTTACTGTAGTTAGAATATTATAATTTCTCACTGGTTGAACTTTGCATGCAGGCGGAAGCTGATTCAGATGAAGTTTATGCTCAAATTACGCTGCAACCAGAAGCTGATGTGAGTATCTCTCTATGAACCCTTGTCAATTTGCAAGAATTGATGTTATTTTTGCCATGTACACTCTTAGAGCATGTTGCATGTTCATTGATTTCTTTCCTTAAATTTGCTTGATTAGCAAAGTGAACTCACCAGCCCGGATCCTGAACCACAAGAACCTGAGAGATGCACAGCCTATTCCTTTTGCAAGACACTAACAGCTTCAGATACGAGCACCCATGGTGGTTTTTCCGTTCTTAGGAGACATGCTGAAGAGTGTCTTCCTCAGCTGGTTAGCATCAAAAGCATTTTATGACTCCAGCAGATGTATAGGCAATTGTATCACATCTCCTCTTGTATATAGCGTCAGTTTCTGGGTTATTGAATAGTATGGTATATTTACAGGACATGTCTCAGAATCCTCCATGTCAAGAATTGGTCGCCCAAGATCTCCATGGAACAGAGTGGCATTTTCGTCACATCTTTCGTGGTGAGTTTGCAACCTCACCATTCAACTTAAAACTGCTTTAACCTTCGTGTCACTATGTTTGGTGTAGCATTTCATTTCACAATTCAAACTGCTTGCCATTGTGCAGTGACGTGGACAACTACTGTCCAGTGGTACTTGAATAGTTGAATATTTAAGTGATATGTCTGTTTTCGGGTTTTCAATCTCATGTCTTTCTTTGTTGTTACTTTCAGGACAACCTAGGAGGCATCTACTTACTACTGGCTGGAGTGTCTTTGTTAGCTCAAAAAGATTGGTTGCTGGTGATGCATTTATCTTCCTCAGGTACACAATACCCTAAGCATGTCACTTGGATGGGCATCTATATCTGTTTCCAGGCTCGGTTTAGTTCGGGATGAACCTCGTATTTTATAGTTTACTGATTATTTCTACTAAGTATTATTCATTTAATTGGCAGAGGTGAAAATGGTGATTTACGGGTTGGAGTAAGGAGGCTCATGAGACAAGTAAATAACATGCCATCATCTGTCATATCAAGCCATAGCATGCATCTGGGAGTCCTTGCAACAGCCTCCCATGCTATCTCCACTGGAACCCTCTTTTCTGTCTTCTACAAACCCAGGTTCAATAAATTTTCATTCTAGTTATGCCTTTGCTGCATAGTGTTGTTAATTCTTGACATTTTATTGTATGTGTTATAATGCAAGATAAAATAAAGGTTTCTGCAGATTTTACTTAGTTCCAAATGCAATTACTTATTGGCTTATTGCACATTCTACTTAGGTGTGAGACAGTTCTTATCATCTGGGTTACTATAGCCTTCATGCTCAATTCTTGTACCTATGGCATGTGTTTATGTCTGATTATTTACCCACTCAAGCCATCCTTCCTTTTGCTACAGTAGCCTAGCATTATGGTTATCGGAATGAGCATTAAGATCTGCAAGCTTATTTCCTTTGTACAATCTTTTCAACAAAACTTAATGTACTTCTTTCATTCTGTTCTCAGAACAAGCCGATCTGAGTTTGTTGTGAGCGTTAATAAGTACATTGAAGCTAAGAAGCAGAAAATGTCTGTTGGAATGAGGTTTAAGATGAAATTTGAAGGTGATGAAGCTCCCGAAAGAAGGTATAGTTTGGCACTTTCTTTTGACAAGATGTTGGCTTTACTCCAACCATGTAGGTGCATATTATAAACATTTCTCTGATTACAGGTTCAGTGGAACAATTATTAGTATTGGGAGCACACCGACAATGCCAACATCTCCATGGGCAAATTCTGACTGGAAATCTCTGAAGGTAATGAAGATTTGGGTTTTGGGAGTTAAATTAGAAAGTATGTTGTCTCCCAAATGCTTGTTGCGGTTCATTGTCTCTTGTTATCCTGTTTGCCTTCCAGATCTGATTCTGTCCTGTAATTTTTGCCAGGTCCAATGGGATGAGCCTTCATCCATCCTTCTTCCAGTTAGAGTTTCACCATGGGAATTGGAACCACTGGATGTAACTAATCCGCAACTCCCCCAACCTCTATTGAGGAATAAGCGTGCACGACCTCCAGCTTCACCTTCTGTGGTTCCAGAACTTCCTCCAAGTTTTGGTAAGAACTACAAAGTCCCTTGGCACTTGTTACAAGTTCTAGTCCTGCTTCGTGAATATTCATAGATAGTATTTCTCGATATGATTTAGTGTCTCTTCTAGTTTTCTTTTTCTTAGCATATCTAAGCTGGTGATATTTATATTAGGACTATGGAAATCCCCAGCTGAACCAATCCAAACTCTCTCATTTTCGGAACCACAACGGGCTCAAGAGTTATCTCCTTCAATTCCCACTTCAATCTTAGCATCTTCAAACACTGGATTCAATTCAAAGAATGAGCCATCCATACTAAGCAATCAGTTCTACTGTTCAGTGAGAGACTCAAGAGCCGACTCTTATGTTGCTAACACCAATAAAGTCACAGTTGAAAGGAAGCAAGAACCCACTACTGCTGGTTGCAGATTATTTGGAATTGAGATAAGTTCAGCCGTGGAAGAAATACAGCCTGTGGTTACTGTTTCAGGTGTTGGTTGTGACCAAACTGCTGTCTCTGTAGATGTGGACTCTGATCAGCTCTCGCAGCCATCCAATGTCAGCAAATCTGATGCCCTGGCAGCAAGCAGTGAGCGTTCTATTCTTGAGACCCAAAGTTGCCAAGTGAGGAGCTGCACAAAGGTGATAGTTTATCACACCATTTTCATTGTCAAGATGCTCAACTTTCCTTTCTTGTAGCTTGTAGAATAATTGATTCATGTTCCTCCTGTAGGTAATTATGCAAGGAATGGCAGTTGGAAGGGCAGTGGACTTGACAAAGCTAGGTGGGTATGGCGATCTTCACCGCAAGTTGGAGGAGATGTTTGATATACGGGGGGAGCTATGTTCCACACTCAAGAGATGGCAGGTTGTTTACACTGACGACGAGGATGATATGATGCTTGTTGGTGACGATCCTTGGGAGTAAGAACCCTTAGTTATTACCTTTCTGTGAATGTATGTAGTTTTCTGGTGTTGAAGTCCTAATCCCACTGTAATGTGTGTTGTTCCAGTGAGTTTTGCAGCTTGGTGAAAAGAATTTACATTTATTCGTACGAAAAGGCCAAGCAGTTGGCACCGAAGGCTAAGCTACCGGTCAGTTGAGACCATCAAGTTGAGTGGTGTGTAACTCATCACCTGAATCAGTCTCATTCCGTGGAGTGACTTGGACAATCCGGCCTCAGTTAACAAGGATTGCTGAATGCTTGCTTTTTTATCTAATTCTGTTGTTTCTTCCATCAATCATCGGGGAAAATGCCCTTGATCCTTCACTCTGCTGGGGAGAGCTACTCGCTGCTTCACAGACTGAAGGCGACAAGGCGTTGTCTGCCTTTGCCTTAACCGTGGCGGCTTTTGGATCGCCAGGGTCCTGTGCCAGCAAGGAATGCCTGGAAGAGGCACTCTGGCTTTGCATGCCTTTTTCCCGTTTGTTTGTGCGCCTGGTAGGGGCCATGTCATTGTTGTCAGATACTCTGTTTCAGGCGAGAACCGGTGAACTGTATTTAGACGGTGCCTTGCCACTCCCTTCATTGCTTACTAGTAAATAGTAGTATATATATGTGTATAGTAGCATTAGAGGATGCCCTGATATTGAGGTTGGGGCCTTTTGGATGCATTGATGCAATTCATCGATTGTTATTTTTAGCAGCAGCAACCAACAACCTTGTGAGTACTGGGCAGGGTTCACCAAATCGGTTCGTGCGATTTTCGCATGAACAGTGATTTTCGATAATCGCAAAAATCGAGTCGAAAACCGGTCAAAAATCGTTAAAAATCAGATGAATTCAAAAACCAAATTTTTTCAAAAAAAATTCAAAAATCGTCGATTTTCGTGGAAAATCGACCGGTTTTCGTGGAAAATCGACCGGTTTTCGTGGAAAATCGACGATTTCGTGTGGAAAATCGACGACCTTGTTGAACTTTTTTGTGCGATCGATTTTTGTAGCGATTTTCGATGATTTTTGGCGAAAATCGACCGATTTCCACCGATTTTCGACCGGTTTTTGACACGTAAATTTTTTCGAATTTTCGAATTATTTTGAATTATTTTTTGAATTGGATCGGTTTATCGACCGGTTTTTGATATCGGGCCGCGACGATATGGCCGAAAATTGCGAAAATCGAGCGATTTTCGTCGATTTTTTGAACCCTGGTACTGGGTAGTGGTGGTGGGATGTTTGTTTCTTACAGCATTTGTACCGTTCTCCCTTGTGGAAGCCATATGTATATACTCTATCTAACAAGTACTGATGTGTTCTCTAATCATCCGGTGTGATGCCCTCTCTTTCTTGTGTTGGCCCTTGCTTCTTGTGGCCGTGTACATACATTTTTTTTACCTTTGTGCTTTGTGATCTCCAATACGATGGAAGATTTGTCGGTATGATTGCTCTCCCACTTGAAGCTGTAAGGAATATGACTTAATATCTAATCTTAAGAAATCTAGTCTCTTCCTTCCATACAACTCAGACTCTTTGGCTATATAAAGCCACTCCTATGTACATGTAAAAATTAAGAGAGGTGCTTCGATGCTCTTCCTTTTAAAAGTTGCACAACTATTAAAGCATGAATGAAGGGTAGATAGTGATTACTTACCCTTTCGCTTGCTTCAAGATTTGTACAACTTGTACTAAAAGAAAAAGCATAGAAGCACTGCCCAAAAATTAAACCATTATAGTGATCTTTGTGTCTCGTGATTTTTTTTCGCAAGGGTTTTTTCATGTTAAATCTGTGTCTTTATTATCTTGCCGTGCTCTAATCCTAACAAGTGGTAACAGAACCTGCTGTTGACCCATACGTGAGGCTATGAGGGAAAGCCAGTCTAGTGTAAGTTCCATAGTTTAGGATGTATTTGGTTGTCTGTACTAAGTGATACATGTATGAGATGGTTCAAAAAAAAAATCATCCATATGTTTATTTGCTTGAATGGAACCATCCCATCCTGGACCAAGTGGTACAAATTTAAGGAATATTCCTTCTAAATGCTGAACCATTTCATTCACCCAAAATATAGAATCAAACGGTACAAGATCATTCCATCCCATTCAACCTCATCTCATCGACCAAACACACCCTAGTGCGCGGCATCCTTCAATCTCATCCCATTGACCAAACACACCTTAGTGCGCGGCATCCGGCGGCGAGGCGGTGAGCGTGCCTGCCACCCCCCGCCAACGCCGTGGCACTGCGACCGCGACGTCCAGGGCTCGTTCCTCGCCTTCGACCCGGCCGTGTCGCCGTACTACGAGGTCGTACTACGAGGTGTTCTTGATCCCACAAAAGATGGTGCCCAGATAAGCGTACTTCCCCGAAGAACCCAAGCCAATCAAGGTGCATGTTCCTCCCAAGCAAGTCACCGTGGAGGAGCTGGGGCCGGTTTTCTTGTCTCAACTATTTGGAGAGGAGGTGGAAGAGACAGAGCACTCTGGATCCGAACGCGAGGAAGACGCACCGCCGGAAGAATCCCTGGAACGCCGCCTTCGCCGCCGACGAGTTCTGACGAGCTGCTGTAGGAAATAATTCCGTCGGAGACTCGGAACCATGATCGCAACAATCATCACTGCCAGGAGAGGCTCCGCTGCCTGAGCAGGAACAGCAGCTTAAACCCGCCGATGCTGAAGCGCCCGCCGATGCTGAGCCGAAGGTGAACGTGCTGCCTCTCCTGGTGTTCTCTTGGACGACCGGGCAGTGGGAGAGCAGGGAACGGCCCGGGCGCTACGCTCCAGGGCACCTCTACGACACGGTAACGGCGCCGCACAGTGCGTGGGATCGGACGTGGCTGTCGGCCGTCTACTCCGGCGGGTCGCTGTACGCGCACTGCCACAGGGACGTGCTCACGGTGCTGCGCTGCTCCGAGGGGGCGTCCGACATGGTCCAGCTCCCGGTCGCCGTCGACGACGAGGTAGGCAAGGATCACTACCTTCCTAGAAGCTCCTCGTCTGCAATGTTGTATAGCATTTCCAAATAATAATTCCCGTCGTCCTTGTCATTAGAGCGTAACGGGGGCAGATTTCCGCCGCCGTGTTTTGTTCATCGTCATGGGGTTCCACCCGTACAAGGAGATGATCTTCCTCGCCGACTCGTCGACGGCCGTGGCGTACCACACCTTGGCAGCTCCAAGATACAGTACTTGGGCCCCTTGATTCCCAAGGATAGGCCGGGTTGCCACGCTGCCGGCGTCACGGACGCGTTCCCCTACCGCCCGTGCCTCGTCGACGCGCGGCGCTCCCTGCCGACGACGACAAGTCCAGATGCCTCCAAGGACTCTGCAGTTCGTACAAGTGTGTACTGCCCCACTTTTGGTCAGAGCGCGTACAAAGCAGTTGGTCGTACACATGTTTAGAATTTTTGTCACCTAGAACACATCATGTTCTAATTTTGTAGCATCTATGGTTGAATAGACATCATGGCCTAACACATACGAGGAGTGCATGTATATTTTTTTTTTCTAATACAAGTTACATAGATTTTGAAGCAAGAGAAATGTGTAAACTTTTTTTTTAAAAAAAATACAAGCACATCTAAACACATATTTATACATATTGTTATCTATAATTAATAGACAATACAATCATTTAAACACCTACAAAGAGGTGATTGCATAAGAGGGGTTGTGCAAGCGGTCCAATCTGCTAGAAGAGAGGGCCAAATTCCAAAATAACTCATTAGAATTATTAATAAGACGGGCTAGAAGGCCGGCTTGTCGGCGCCACGTGGCCAGCTGGGCGAAGGAGGACTAGGGCAAATAGCCACGGTTGCGGGTGAAGACGCTAGGAAGGCGCAAGAGAAGATGTGCGGGAAGAGGGGGTTGTGGTCGTTGACGATGGTATGCCACGCGGCCCACGCGCGACAGACGTGTCGGGACCGGGCTAGGGCGTGGCCTGGGAGGCTGTGGAGCACGTCATAGGGGGAACAGATGGTGCTATCGCTGCTCACGTCCATTAGCCCGGGTTGCAATGCATGCCTGACGCCGTGGGCAGGTCTCCCAAGTAACAACTGTGCGATCTATTAATAAGTACAGCGTGAAATTTGAGACCTAACTAAAAAACACACCCAAAGTAACGCAATTCCTAGTATCTCGAAGGGAAAATCACAGTAGAATCATATCTCAAACAAGGGAGATGCTTATATGCAACTCTATTTAAAAGTTACATCATATTAAAATATGAATGAAAGATAAATTATGATTACTTATCTCTTTATTTACTTTAATATTTATACAACTTGTACTGAGAAGATATCATGTAAAAGCACTCGAGGGGTTACTCGACGCCCGCTATTATTTGCAGAAGCACGAGCAAAGTTCCGAGAGCCTTTGGATCCGAGGGAAGGCGAGCGAGGCCGTGGAGTTGGCAACCGTCGATCAAGGTTCAAATTATCGATGGTAATAACAATAATTGCGCTTATCGAGATGGCACAGAAATTGTTACCAATTAGCAAACCGTTGAAATTCAAATTTAAAAAATTATGAAATTTGAAGAAAAAAATCCATAAGTTCCCTAAAATTAGTGTTAATATATTTGTATCATCTGAGATGAAATTTTCTTAAAAATCAAATTTGGGAGACGTTTTAGACCAAATTACGAATTTACAAAACTGAAAATGGCAAAACAAGCAACAATGTATGCGCACAGTACCCGGCCCATCCGGCCCACTATGCATTTGCACGTATTTATTTTAACACGAGGCCTCTCCGACAGAGCAATCCCCTTCCGACAGTGTTAGAGCTCCCAGCCAAACTCCTTAACGGCGACTTCGGCCAGATCCACCACCGACAGGGTGTTTTCCACCGCCGTGATATCGATTATCAAGTGGTAATCCTTGATTATCGCGCTAGATGTCGATTTTTTTTGTAGCTTTTGATTATCGGTAGTGATAGCCCAATTTTTCAGGTATTTACAGCAATTTTCAGCTTGATTTTGGAGATTATCGGTGTGACAAATCTCTGTAAGTTCTTCTGGTTTAAGTATGGTAGTATGTCCTAGTCAATGTCGTTTTCTTTAAGCCGCCAACAGTGCACGCTATAATGAACCCTAATCAATGTCATTTTCTTTAAGCCTAGTAGCATAGCCTACTAATTAATTGCAAGATGTTTTATTTCCATTATGACATTCTCTGTAGTTTCTGGTGAACCTTGTTCCTGGTGTATTGATTCCTAATATGCATATCTCAAGGCATGGTGAAGACATACATGCATGCATTAGAATTTATAAAGCTTTCACATTTTTAAGAATGGTGTGAAATCCACCTTAAATAGATTAGGTGCAGAAGCTATATATTTGTTGCAAGACAAGATATAGATCGATAGGATTATTCTGTTATTAAGTTTTATCATGTTTCAATTGGTATAAGGTAGGCATATGTACGAAAAAATATACCAGATAGCTAATAGCTGTTCAAAATATCCATAGGATTCCTAAGGCACTAGCTAGATGAAAACACAAGTTGTATGGTTTGAAGATACATGAAAAATAAATACTTAGGTTAGCACGGTGATATATGATGTTTTCTTACTGTTTTGTATTAGTAGATGGTAGATCAAGGTGACATTGTGTGGGAGCACGGTGATAAGATAAGGACTGGATTTCGATGTAAGTACTGTTACCAAGAGAAAAAAAGGAGGTGGTTCAACCTGACTGAAGCATCACTTGACAGGACGTGGTACAAATATTGTTCATTGTAGGCAAGTCCCTAAGAAGGTTTGTGAGTGCTTTCAATGTGACCTAGATAGGATGAATGATAAGAAGAGGGGAATGCGGGATGAGAGACTAAGAAAGTAAGCATCAACTACAGATTATTCGCTAAGGAGAAGTGTATATGCAGAGTACACGGGTGATGCTGATGAGGAAGACCAACTCCAGCATGCTATGGCTGCCTCTAGGGCGAAAGCAAAATTTATCAGTCGGTTAGGTGGCAGGTATGAGCACGGTGGTGGTAGTGGCACCTCTAGAGGGGCTAGAGGAGGGGGTGGTGGTGTGTTGTCGATGATGTTTCGGACCTCATCGCAAAGGAAAATACCGGTCGTGGGGGATTACAACCTTGGTACAGGCCGTAGCCCTATGCAAACAAGGATTAACATTGAGCAATGGGCACAAAAAGGGGAGGAATGCGAAGTAGGCGATTGGCTCAACTTGGGCCAAAATTTTCCACACTAATGGTATTGCAGGGAAAAAAAGCAGATAATCCCTACTTCATTAGCACCGTCAGGAAAACTCAAAAATGGGGTATGTTAGCTTTCAAATTTTCATCCATTTGTATGCCGATTAATAGCTCACATTTGCATATGTTCTCTTTATTTGCAGGCGAGGTGTCCCATCTCCAAGTGGGGGAGATATAGACAAGAAATATTTAGACGCTAACAAAGCGGACATATGGGAGAAAATGGCAAAGTTCATGATGGAATGGCCTACATATGGCATAACAATAATGTGTGATTCTTAGACTGGGCTAACACGCACGAGCATCATCAACTTCATGATATATTACAGTGGCACCATGTTCTTCCACAAGTCAGTGGATGCAATGGGCCTAACTCAGAATGCCTCGTACTTACGCAAGATACTTTCTTTCATTGCTTTGATTGGCACCATGTAATGCAAGTACGCATCATGTAATGGAGGTTTTTATTTTGTGTGTTGACACAGAAATTACCTTAGTGGTCGATGAGGTGGGCCCGAGGAATGTTATACAAATTATCACTGACAACGGTGTGAACTACAAGAAGGCATGCAGACTCACCACATAGTAGCACCGCAACATTGTGTGGCAGCCTTGTGTGGTTCACACGATTAATTTGGTACTGAAGTAGATTGGATATTTTTTTTACCATGCCTCTGTCATTGAGAGTGTAAGAAAAATCCCTCGATGGTTGTATAACCATTCGAAGTTTCACGCCATGGTGAAGAATCATATTGGGTGCGAGTTGGTAAAGTGGAATGCCACTCGCTTTAGAACGAACTACATATGTTTTTAGATAGTTTCCTTCGTTGCAAGAACAAGTTCTTGTAATGGATGGCATTGGAGGAATTTCTGTCATCACACTTTGTTGATACCGTAGAGGGGAGGTTCGTGTACTCTTGCCTCTCAAGCTTGGATTGGTGGGACAACCTTCAATCTGTTGTTAAGTCGGTGGAACAGTTGTATGCTTTCTTGTTTTTCATCGATCAAGATAGGGTGCCTACGTTAAGCGAGGTGCTACTACGGTACAACATAATGAAACAGGAATATAGTAGTTTGTTCCATGACTCTCCAGCTACATTCCAACGCTACGTGGATGGCGTGGATCGAAGAATGTCCGACCTAACACAAGATACTTACATGAATGCCGGCAATACATTCTTCTCTTCAACTTAATATCATATTTTTACACATACGATGCATACTTGTACTGATATATTTTCTTGACTTTGTGCAGCTGCGGCTTTGAACCCCCTAACACACTACACGCACGGTACGACCAACACCTTTTTACCAGATCTCAGGATGCTTTTGAAGAGCTTGTTGATGATACTGATAGCGCCACTCAAGCTCTTCATGAGGCTGCTCTGCACAGAAGGAGGGTCAGAACGTTCACGACTATTCTAGCTGAGCGGACGGCACATGACCACAAAACAAGTGCTGGTATTTTTCTTATGTTGTCTTAATGTAATGCCACCTTGTATTTTCCCCTCGTACTTACTGTTCTCTTTGTTAACTTGTAGCATATTGGTGGGGTGTGTTCGATTCAGATACACCCATGCTTCAGAAGATTGCTCAGTGGATCATTTTGCATTGCGCCTCTTCTAGCAGATGAGAGCGCAATTAAAGCACGTTCATGTTGATCTACAGTAAAGCTTGGAACCGTCTATCCTACAAGAAGCTCTATAAGTTGGTGTACATTAACTACAACCTGCGGCTCCAAATTCAAGCGAAGAGAGTGAAAGGTCCATAGCTAATGATGATACATTCCGTCTTATGGAGTATACATTGTATGACGCTGAAAATCCAGTCCGGCAGTGGATGGAGAAATGAGGTACAATGCTGACCCCTTGACAAAGAGGACACGGAGAGTGACACCCCCCTCTCATCACACCTCGTGACAGACCCAGTTTACACTACTGTGTTGCGTAAGAACATTTGAGCTGCAAGCATCCTCGAATGGGTAGAAAAGATAGTGGATGACAATCACACGGGAAAGAGAAAGTACCAAGCAGTGACGACGAGGGAGAGAGCAAAAAGGAGAGCTCACTCCAAAGAAAAGGGAAAGTGTCACACAGATGTTAGGAGGATGACTCAATTGATAGCACTCTCGGGGACTGTCAGAGCTCATCGTACCAAGAGTCCAATGATAGAAGCTCCAAGGCGGACAGCGATGGCTGTGAGCCCAGTGACGATGTATCGATCCCTCACACTTCCAACTTAGAAGGACAGTGTCTTATAGAATTCACAGGAGAGTCCCAGTACACTCATGGCACACAGGATGAAGATCATGGTTCTCCTCAATCACCAAGGACTACTACTGCAGTAAAAGGGAAAGTACCATTGGCATAGCCATGACCCACCACATGATAGCTCTGGCTCGTACAGCGTCACAGAGACGCACGAGAGTTATGACTTATATGGCGGCTACGACTACGCAGTTCAGATTGAAAGTGCATCTAGGCCCCCCTAATGTTGTTTTGGTTGATTAATGACAAACGATTAAAGAATATAACGTGTTCAACTAGTTTATGAACAGGTGAACGGTTTAAATAGAGATCATCTACGATCATCGGGCATCCTCAAACGTCATCGAGTAAGAAAAACGGCAACTACGGATGTAATTTTAAATTTGTTGAGTCGTAGGTATGCCGTACTATTAAGAGGGGTGCGTTGAAATTGGTCTAGAGATGGTTTATATGCTCAGATGAATGTTCTTTAGTCTCTTGAGAGTGATCAAGTCATCTCCCGTGCATTGGAATGTTATAGTTGTCAATTTCTAGTCTGATGTTCCGATGTCATGTCGGAAGTTCCGAAGTTCAGACATTCCGATGTGTGGTTGTGCTTCAGTCCGTAGTGCGTTGTTAGGGTCGGACATTCCGATATTTTGTATCGGATGTTCCGATTCTTGTTGGTTCTCAGTTAGAGTACTCTCTGTTTTGTTCGGATATTCCGATTCTGTGTATCGGAAGTTCTGATACGTGTTGTCTTGAAAAAGGGTACTCTCTGTTGAGTTTGGATTGTCCGAAGTTTAGCTTCGGAAGTTCCGAAGTAGGTGTTTTCCAGTTTGGGAACTTTCTGTTTGGTTCGGATGTTCCGATATTTATATCGGACATTCCGATTTGGACTTAGAAAGTTTTGTTGAGTTCTCTTTCTGGGTGTCATCGGATGTTCCGAAGTTGTTGTCGGACATTCCGATGCAAGTGGTTTTCGACCGTTGGAAGCTTTCCAAGTTCTGGTTGTTTGCATTCATCGGACATTCCGATGTTGGGATCGGATATTCCGATGTGTGGCTGAGTGCGGGTATAACGGCTAGTTTTGAACCAAAACTGTAAATACCCCTCTCCTCTCCCTTTTGTGGGTTACACACTTCATTTGGCTGAACTCTTGAGCACCTTGAGCACACCCTAGAGCTTTCTTGAGTCCTCCTCTTGATCTTAGTGATCATCTAGTGAGTGAGGAAACATTAAGTGTGGTTGAGAGCAAAAAGTCAAGTATTCATTCATCTTGAACATTAGGCAACCTCTTCAAGATCAAGAATCTAACGCATTCATTACTCTTGGAGGTTGAAGGACTCCTAGACGGCTAGGCGTCGCTCACGAGCTCCCAACGATTTGTGAAAAGCTGTGAGAAGTTTGTAAAAGCCGGCTCCGCCTCCGAAAGGAAAGGAACCAATAGTAAAACCAAGCCTCAAGTGCGACCGAGGTTTGGGAGGAAAGGGTTGGAAAAGACCCGGCTCTTTGGAGCTTCCTCAACGGAGACGCAGGATTTCCTCAAGAATCCGAACTCCGGGAACAAATCCTTGTTTCCCTACTTGTCTTACTGTGTTCACTGCTTCTAAGATTATTCTTGAAGCTTATCTCTTTCAGTAGATTCTTCTCCTAGTCGAAGTCTATCGGACATTCTGATAAAATATCGGAAGTTCCGATCTCGTCGGAAGTTCCGATATTATACCGGAAGTTCTGATACTCTTTCCGCTGCTACAAATTTAGTTTTAAATTTAAATTGCCTATTCACCCCTCCCCTCTAGGCAACTTTCTCATCTTTTCACAGATGCTCGTACACAACGTACCACCCAATGGGTCTATGAGTGGCAAGACCCTGAATTTTATGCCATGATGTATCAACAGTGGGAAACTGAAAGTGCATCTAGGCCCCTCATTTTATTTTGGTGATTAATGATGACACAATTAAAGTGATCTAATGCTTCAACTAAGAATAATGCAGTTATCGAGATCACTTCAAGCTTGGAACAAGATTGAACACTCCTAATCGCGTCAAATTTCGAGAAGAACGGCATCAAGACGAAGACTTGTAATTTTTATATTGTTTTGAGTCTTAAGGATAGCCGTACTATTAAGAGGATGCGACGGAAAATCGATTTTAGGATGTGCATGTGCTCAACATCAAAACTTGCATTCAAACTAGCACTCAAACAATTGCATTTTCCAAAATCTGGAATTCAAACCGTGCCCCTAAACTCGGAGAGTCCGGACATTCTGTCCGGAGTATCCAGATTCAATCCGGAGTATCCGGACAATATGTCCGGAGTCTCCGGGTTGGACCCCTCGGCCATTTTTATTCCAGATTGTCCGGAGTATCCGGACATTGTGTCCGGAGTATCTGGATAACCCGGAGTCTCCGGGTTATAAGTCCGGACACTCCGGTCTGTACAAAAACGAGAGTAACGGCTAGTTTTTGAACTGACTATTTAAAGCCCCCACTCTCTCCCAACGGCTAGGAACTGGATTGAGCTCATTCATTGCAGCATTCAAGCCACTCCTAACCTCTTCCAAGCATTCAATAGAGCTCATACTTCCTCCCACCATTAGATTTGGTTGTTGATCCATTTTGGTGAGGAGAGGAAGAAGCAAAGTGCTAGGTGCATTCATTTCTAGTTGTTGAGCACTAGTTCATCCTCCAAGCGATTCTTCGTGGTGTTATTACTCTTGGAGGTTGAAGGTCTCCTAGATGGCTAGGAGTCACCGGGAGCTACCAATGCGTGTGGTGAGCCCCGGTCATTTGTGAAGGCGAGTCTCGCCTCCGAAAGGAAAGAGATAATAAGTGAAGCCGGCGAGTGCATTTGTGCAACACCGGGAGGAAAGCGGGTTGAAAGAGACCCCGGCTCAAGTGCGACCGAGCCACCTCAACGGAGACGTAGGGTTCCCTTCAAGAACCCGAACTTCGGTGAAAATTCGTGTCTCTCTTATTCACTTTTACTTCCTAGTCTTGCTTATTTGGATTTGAATTTGTAAAGTTAGATCTAGCTCTTTGCTTAGCTTTAATTCAAATCCTTTCTAGCAATTGTTCTAGGTTGTTCTTGCTATCTATTTCTAGTGGTTTATTGTGCTTGCTAGAGTAGTCTTAATTGCGCTCCCGAGCGACTAACCCGAGAGTCCGGATACAAGACCGGACACTCGGACAAGCCAGAGTATCAGGACCAAAACCGGAGACTCGGGTTGACTCGCTCGGCTGTTTTATTTCATTGCGATTTTTAATCCGCCTATTCACCCCCTCTAGGCGACATCGTTGGTCCTTTCAATTGGTATCGAGCCAAATCTCCTTTAGTTTGGCTTAACCGCTTGGAGAATCAAAGATGTCGGAAATAGAGAAGGCTACCAAACCCATGGCCAAGAGAAACCCACGGGTTCGGTATAGGGGTTGCAATTCCTTTAGATTATTCATCTTTTGGAGTCTCAAACTCTTCATCATCTGTCTCCGTTTCGTCAGGACGAGCGCCTCATTTCGACGGCTTTTCGCTACGCGGCATGGAAACATAAGATGAAGATGCATTTGAGATCACTTCACCCGTGCATTTGGAAGATTGTTGAAACAGGTTTCAAGCCCGCAAACCCCAACAATCTTACCTCCGAAGAAGACAAAGCTCAACACTTCAACGACTTGGCCGTCAATGCCTTGTTCAACGCTTTGAGTGACTCGGTTCAACCGAGTCGATGGCCTTGACAATGCCAAGGACATTTGGGAAAGGTTGATGGTGACTCATGAAGGTGTGTCAAGTGTCTGTGAGTCCAAGATCGAGCTCATCATTGGAGAGCTAAGCCGATTCACTTTGGAAGAAGGTGAATCGTACACAAATATGTTTGATCGCTTGATGGTGCTAGTGAATCAAGCAAAGGGACTTGGAAGCACCGAGCTCACCGACAAGGCCGTGGTGAAGATCATACTTCGAGTGATCACCCCAACCAACCGCAACCTTGTGCAACTAATCCGAGACCGGCCAAACTTCGACTCTCTCACGCCTCATGATGTGATTGGCCGGTTGATGATGGATGAGATGATGATCACGGAGGCCGAGGTTGTAGAAGAACTCAAATCCGGCAAGAAGAAAGGTGTAGCCTTGAAGGCCGTCAAGGTTGCACAAGAAGCCGAAGAAAGTTCAAGCGATGAAGAAGAGTCGAGCGGCCCCTTGACAAATGAAGATATGGCCTTGCTCGTTAGAAGATTCAACAAGTTCTTGAAGAAGAAATGATACAAGCCGGGAAGCCATTCCAAGAGCTTCGGCAACAAGTCAAGAGGAAGGCACTCTTCAAGAAAGTGCTACGAGTGTGGGGAACCCGGTCACTTCATTGCCGAGTGCCCACACAAAGAAAAGAAAGAAGAAAAGTCGTACAAGAAAGACAAGTACCGCAAGAAGGACAAGGACAAGAGTAAGAAGTACAAGGGTAAAGGTCACGCTTACATCGGCAAGGAGTGGAACTCCGACTCCGACTCCGAGTCCGAGTCCGACTCCGGCAATGAAGGAGGACTTGCCACCGTCGCTATCGCTACTTCACCAACAAAGTCGAAGAGCCTCTTCGACAACTTGAGCGACGGAGATGAAGATGCTCCAATGTGCCTTATGGCAAAGGGGCACAAGGTATCATCTAAGAGCACTATTCATTCCATTGTTGATTATAGCTTGGATGATTGTGATGATGATAGTGATAACGATGAAGTGGCATTTAAGTCTATGAATGATTTTGATATTGAAAAACTAGACTTGCTACTTAAAGACATTGAAAAATTGGAAGAAGTGGTAGAACAAAAGGAGGCTACTCTTGAAGCTCAAGAGGATCTCCTTATTTTTGAAAAAGAAAAGAATCTTGAGCTAGAGAAGAGCCTAGCTTTTGAAAGAAAGAAAAATGAGGACTTAGTCAAAAACTCAAATTTGACTAAGAATGAAATAGTTAGTCTTGAGATCACCAATGCTTCACTCGTAGAACAACTTGCTCAAGCAATGGATGCTTGCAAGTCTCTTGAAGTGAAGCTTGTTGATCTCTCGAATAATGCTTCCTCCTCAATTAAAAACTCCAATGTCTCAATGCCTTCAAGTAGCAACGGATGCGCTAGATGTTATAATATTGATGTTGCTACTTGTGCTACTAACCGTGAGACTTTGGAAGTCTTGGCTCATGAGAATGAGAAGCTTAAGGGGATGCTTGAAGATGGACTTCAAAAGTCCTACAAGGCTAGCAAAGGTTTAGAGGAGTATCTCGGTAAGCGCCAAGGTAATCCTAAGAAGCATGGGCTTGGATATGTTCCGCCTAAGGGCAAAAAGAGCAACATCGTGGTTGCTCCTTTAAGCAAGCCGATTCATTTTGTAAAAGGCAAAGGAACATCCAAGCACAAGGCTCACTCCGAGTTTTTTGCTTCATATGTACTTAAGAAAACTAACTGTGAGAACCCCCCCTTCCTATACCGTACTATACGCCGTCTACTGTGGCGTATAGCACCGTATAGCAACAGGAAGCCTCGACACCGAAAATCTGAATCTAAAAATTCGATCGACGGGATCGAACCCTTAACCGGACCGGTGCTCAGACGCATCGACATCGATCCTGGATCGGTAGCCCAAAGATCGCGTACTCCACAACCCGAGTATCAATGCACGAAGAGATAAACTAAGGTAATTTACATAGCGGGTGTAAATCTTGAACAAGTGCATTACGAAACCAAAAGAAGTAAAGCGGCAATGAAACAAAAGAAAGACAACCGGTAGCCGGCGACCACCCCACAGGCTCTTGACCGGAGGGAGGAACTACGGCCGCAACACTCGCAGTTGGGGCTCGCCATCATCCGAGGACATCATCAATACCTTCCTCTCGAGGAAAAAGGGGTTAGCGACAGCGGTGAGTACACGTATGTACTCGCAAGACTTTAGTGTATGCAAATATAATTAATATGCAGGCCGATACGATTGAAATGGCTACTACACTAAGTCTATTAAGTAAAAGGTGATTTGAAACAGCTTCATCGAAATGTAATACATAATTTGAAAGACAACATTTTGAATAAAACATATTTACAATATATGTAACATTTGAGTCTCTCAACCGCCACCATCCATGATCGCAGCTTGAGATACGAATTGACATCCATATATTCATAAATCCTTCAAATACCATATTCACTCATTCATAAATCCATCAAGTACCATATCGATCCACATACTTTAGATAGACTCCAAAATAGATTTTCATTGTCAAAACCGAACCAAATTTCTATACTTGATATGATTAAAGAAGATTTGCTCAAAGCGTGAGCACGGCTAATCGATTAGAATTATTTGATACTCTGCAGAGTTTGCGCACTTTACCCAAACACAACTCGGACTTGCATCCTGTCATATCCAGGGTACACGCGATACACGAGGTATCCGATATACAAGAATGATCTATTCTTTCCCATCGTTGAGGCTATAGCCACACCTCAAAGACCGGCGACGATAAACCCACTACTATGGCGATAAGAGGCCAACCACCACTCAGCGGCCACGGAATATCCATCGTGACGACGGCGAAGTTTTGCCGCGGCATTATCCCATAGCAAGGCGTACACCGTTGTATCAATCAAACATGAATCGAGCGATTCCCATTTGCATAAGTACAAGCGCACTCACGAAGGTGCATACGGCGGTCGTGAGGACACACACACCGCGCCGATCGCTCAACACGGAAAAGGTCCACACTTCGGCCTACCAACAGGCATGGCTATCCCTCACACTTCAGGTACTAAAACAGTGCCCCATCCCAAAGCATTGCGCGGTTGCACGGTGTTCATTCAAAAACCGTCACAAGTTCGGTCCTTATATTTTTGCCTAGTGACTCAAGCGGGGAACTCCACTTAACTCGCCAACCAATCGCCATCATGTTTAACTAGCACATATTATACATCCCGCCAAGTCTAATTACCAACTAGACACTGCACATTTTTATCAAATTACCTTTACAAGTCACATTTCCAAAACATTTCCAAAACCAGTTACAATTATCATAAGTTTTGAGCATTTGGTAAATGACTGACTTTGCTCATCTCTATTGCAGTGTCTAAGCATATGCATTTACTAAGTCGTTTATACCCAAGTGACATTTTATTAATTGTCCAACCCTACTAAGGCTATCAATGAACTCTGGGAATTTAATTGAGGAAAAACCACCAAATCAGGGTATATCTACCATTCCCACAAACTAGCACTTTCTTGAATATAAACAATGCATATAGTTTGAGAAATCAAAGTAAACATCGTGAAATATAGGTTTCAAGATGGTCAAAGGAGGTGCTTGCCTTGTTGTTGCACTTCGGTGATGTCCGGGATGATGTTCGGGTCGTTCGAGGCGAAGCCCGACTCGCTAGCCTCTAATCGGTCAAAGCAACAAAAGCGACAAAAGAAATACAACTTAGCAAAAGCAAGATTTAAATGCACAAATGCCAACTAAACATCAAATAAGACCCACTTAAATATTTAAAGGAGAAAGAAATGAAGAAAACGAAGAAAATGTGAAACTATGACCTATTATGTCCATTTCTAGAACAAGTGCCAAAATGGATTAAAACGTGCAAAATGAAGTAAAACCCAACTAAACTTAGTGAAATACCTAAAAATAGGTATAACATACCTAATGGGACTTATTGGAACTTGTTTGAAGTTGAAATGATCAACCGGGAGCTAAAACGACGAAAAAGGCGTATTCTTTACCTACGTGAATAAAAATACGTAAATTGAAGACAAATGCAATTAAATTTGCATGTGGAGCCTCAATATGGCCTCAGGTACATAACTAGGTGCTAAAACGCTCGAAAGATCGAAGAAAAACCTTTCGGCCCTAAAAGCGACAAATTTGCCGAAGCAGTAGAAAGCGATCGCTTTGTCAGAAATCCGTTAAACGGCCAATTTTGCGGATTTTTGCGCAAAACAGGTTTCCGACAACGCAACAAGCTAAAGCAAGATATTTAGGACTTAGTTGGATCGGTTGCAAAGCAATTCCTAATGAAATTGACCAAAATTGAATCAAAATGAAAACCGCGAGTAATTTCCGACAAAACCGCTTTGAGTCCGTATTGAGTCCAAACGCGATCGAATCCGCGTGTGGGTTCCCGATACGGTTCGAACACTCAACACCTAACTAAAGCGCTCGGTAGATTAGCAATTTGCATCGACCGCAAAAGCGGCCAAACGATCAAACGACCGTTAACGACCAAAAACGATCAAAACCGTCAAAAGGTCGTTTTGATCAAGAATGTCGTGAAACTTCGTTCTGGACCCGCAGCTAGACACTTGGAGGTAATAATGACTTATCGGAGCCAATCACCGCCAAAATTGACTTAACCTACTCGGACTTTTGATCAAACGTCCGCGTAACTCCGGTATTTACCCGAAGTACGACAAAAGTCCGGAAAAGGGCCAAAATGGGATCTAAAGCACACGTGAAGCATGCTTTCAACCTTAGGGACCTTAAACGAGGCGAACTGAAGCGAAAAGCCAAGAACGGCTTTGGGCCCTCTAATTATTAAAATAAAATGCGAAGTGCTAAAATACAAATCTAGCATTTTTAGCCACTGTTTTAGCCTCTAAGAAGACTAATGGTGAAGTCGATTCGTGCTCCGGAGCTCTAGGATTTTATTCAACCAATTGAGACCTAGAGCGACAATGTATGTCGCAAAATGGTCAAAACTAAACTCCGTATTTTTATCGGGGTTTCTACTAGCTAGAAAGCTATAGGGGCTATCCATTTGGTCATCGGACCTCTAGGATTTTTCGCAAATAGAGTGACCTAGAGTGACAACTTTGTGTAGGATGCGACAAATTGAATTCGACTCTTCCGATCGCGACTACGGCTATCGGAAGAGCTAATAGAATCGTCGATTCAAGCTACGGACTCCTAGTATTTTGTGAAAACACTTAACACCTAATTAAATAAAATAAAATCCGGCTTATCGTAATTGAATTCGATTCTTCCGATAGCGGCTCTAGCTACCGAAGTGCCCACAAAAATTACTATCCATGCTTTGCTCCACTAGAACTCCGACAAATCGAAAACCTAGCATTAGGTTGCTAGATTTCGAAGGTGGTCAAATGCTAGGTCGATAGTAGAGTTAAATGGACCTAACGATGACCTGAGTCTTGTTTCTGAAGCACAAGTGCCATGCAATGCTCCGAACACATGGCACTTGGACATGACCTAGGCTAGGGTTTGAGGGACATGACGAAACGCGAGCTACGAGGGAGGGAAACTTCGTAGCTACGCGACGAGGATGTCCTGAGCCGAGAAATCAACTCAAACTTCAAAAACACCACGGGTACTCCAAAATCCATCCATGAAATTCGATGAGAAACTCACCTGAGAGGGTCTAGAAGATGGGGATCGCGATGGAGAGGTCGATTCCCGCCTCTAGATCAATTTCCACCGGTCGGATCGCCTCCAAATGGGTGGATTGGGTGAGCTAGGGTTTTGGGAGGCTTCTCCCATGCTTGGTCGTGAGAGGGGAGAGGAGAGAGTGAGTTGGCTGTTGGGTTGGCTTTGGAGAGGTTATAACACATGCACAACACTATGCACTTACTCAAGGGCATTTTGGTCAAGTGTCAAGTTTTGAAGAATTAAACTTCCAAAACTGATTTTTATCGATACTTATATATTCTGGAAGGTTCTTAGGTCGCTTTAACACTTATCCAAATAAATTTGCAATTATTTTTGAGCTAGGTTACTTAAGTTGAAGGGTTCTTTTTAATTCCCATTTAAGTACATATAGCTCAAAATGCAGAAATACACAAGAACAGTGTATTATTGAACAGTGTTTGAGTACAAATGTACAGTATAGAAATACTCGGGATATTACAGTCTACCCCCCTTACAAAAATCTCGTCCTCGAGATTGCTAATCCTCTCGAAGAAAGTCGGGGTATTCTGCCTGAATATGGTCTTCACGCTCCCACGTGGATTCATCTTCTGAATGGTTGCTCCACTGGACCTTGAGCATCTTGATAACCTCGATCGCGAGTGTGACGCCACTGTCTCGAGAATCTGATTTGGATACTCGATACGAAAGATCATTTGCAAATCAAGATGGTCCAATTGGGTAACTTCTGATGGAACCCGAAGACTCTTCTTCAATTGGGACACGTGGAACACATCGTGAACGTCCGAAAGATGTGGTGGTAGCTCAAGCCGATAAGCCACAACACCAACAATACCACCGGTGTCTTTGGGAATTGCTAGATTTCGAAGGTGGTCAAATGCTAGGTCGATAGTAGAGTTAAATGGACCTAACGATGACCTGAGTCTTGTTTCTGAAGCACAAGTGCCATGCAATGCTCCGAACACATGGCACCTGGACATGACCTAGGCTAGGGTTTGAGGGACATGACGAAATGCGGAGCTACAGGAGGGGAAACTCGTAGCTACGCGACGAGGGATGTCCCGGGAGCCGAGAAATCAACTCAAACTTCAAAAACACCACGGGTACTCCAAAATCCATCCATGAAATTCGATGAGAAACTCACGAGAGGGTCTAGAAGATGGGGATCGCGATGGAGAGGTCGATTCCGCCTCTAGATCAATTTCCACCTGGTCGGATCGCCTCCAAATGGGTGGATTGGGTGAGCTAGGGTTTTGGGAGGCTTCTCCCATGCTTGGTCGTGAGAGGGAGAGGAGAGGGAGTGAGTTGGCTGTTGGGTTGGCTTTGGAGAGGTTATAACACATGCAAAACACTATGCACTTACTCAAGGGCATTTTGGTCAAGTGTCAAGTTTTGAAGAATTAAACTTCCAAAACTGATTTTTATCGATACTTATATATTCTGGAAGGTTCTTAGGTCGCTTTAACACTTATCCAAATAAATTTGCAATTATTTTTGAGCTAGGTTACTTAAGTTGAAGGGTTCTTTTTAATTCCCATTTAAGTACATATAGCTCAAAATGCAGAAATACACAAGAACAGTGTATTATTGAACAGTGTTTGAGTACAAATGTACAGTATAGAAATACTCGGGATATTACAGTCTACCCCCCTTACAAAAATCTCGTCCTCGAGATTGCTAATCCTCTCGAAGAAAGTCGGTATTCTTTGAATATGGTCTTCACGCTCCCACGTGGATTCATCTTACTGAATGGTTGCTCCATTGGACCTTGAGCATCTTGATAACCTGATCGCGAGTGTGACGCCAATTTGTCTCGAGAATACTGATTTGGATACTCTCGTCTGAAAGATCAGGCTGCAAATCAAGATGGTCCAATTGGGTAACTTCTGATGGAACCCGAAGACTCTTCTTCAATTGGGACACGTGGAACACATCGTGAACGTCCGAAAGATCTTGAAGAAAACGGCGTACGAATTGCTCACCGGGAAGAAACCTAATGTATCCTATTTTAGAGTCTTTGGGAGTAAATGCTACATCCTCAACAAAAGAGCTAAGTCTTCTAAATTTGCTCCTAAAGTAGATGAAGGTTTCTTACTTGGTTATGGAACTAATGCTTATGCGTACCGAGTTTTCAACAATACCACCGGTGTCGTTGAAATCTCGCGTGACGTAACTTTTGATGAGGCTAACGGTTCTCAAGTAGAACAAGTTGATCGTGTTGTGATTGACAGAGAGGAACCTCCTTGTGAAGCTATCAAGAAAATGGCAATTGGGGAGGTAAGACCTCAAAATCTGGAATCTCACCCGAGCTCCCCAACCCGGAGTCTCCGGCCTGAAACCCGGAGTGTCCGGACTGGTCCGGAGTCTCCGGGTCAAATACCGGAGTCTCCGGATGGGTCAGGTTCAAGTGATGTTCCCACCTCGTCCAAGCAAGCTCAAGATGGTTCCAATGCCACCCAAGATGATGAAGGCCCTATTCAAGCTTTGGACTCAACTGCTCTCACCCGAGAGTCCATCAAAGCATTCAGAGGGATCATCCAGTCGACAACATACTTGGAGACATTAACAAGGGAGTATCTACTCGATCTCGAGTTGCAAACTTTTGTGAATTTTACTCGTTTGTTTCCTCTCTTGAGCCTCTTAAGGTAGATGAAGCACTTGAAGATCCAGATTGGATGATGGCCATGCAAGAGGAGCTCAACAATTTCAAGAGAAATCAAGTTTGGGAGCTTGTCCAAAGACCAAATCAAAACGTGATCGGCACAAAATGGGTCTTCCGGAACAAGCAAGATGAGAATGGAATCGTGACAAGAAACAAAGCTCGATTGGTTGCTCAAGGGTACACTCAAATCGAAGGTTTGGATTTCGATGAAACATATGCTCTAGTAGCCAGGCTTGATTCTATTAGAATATTACTTGCCTTTGCTACTCACCATGATTTCAAGCTATATCAAATGGATGTAAAGAGCGCCTTCTTAAATGGACCACTATCTGAGATGGTCTACGTCGAGCAACCACCTTGCTTCGAAGATCCAAAACATCCGGACCACGTCTACTATCTACACAAAGCCCTTTATGGACTTAAGCAAGCACCAAGGGCTTGGTTTGAGTGTTTACGAGATTTCCTTCTCGGACAAGGTTTTGTAGTCGGAAAAGCTGACCCTACTCTCTTTACTAAACACATTGATAATGATTTATTTGTATGCCAAATATATGTCGATGACATCATATTTGGATCTACTAATGAGCATTTGTGTAAAGAGTTTAGCAAGATTATGACCAAAAGGTTCGAGATGTCTATGATGGGAGAGTTGAAGTTCTTCCTCGGATTTCAAGTGAAACAACTCAAGGAAGGAACCTTCATCTGTCAAACCAAGTACATCAAGGACATGCTCAAGAAGTTCGGAATGGAGGACGCCAAGCCTATAAAGACACCTATGCAAGCCAACGGGCATCTAGACCTCGACAAAGAAGGTAAACCGGTCATCCAAAAGGTATATCGTTCGATGATTGATCCTCTCCTTTATCTTTGTGCATCTAGGCCCGATATCATGCTTAGCGTTTGTATGTGTGCACGTTTTCAAGCCGCTCCAAAAGAGTGCCACATGGTGGCCGTTAAGAGAATCTTGAGATACTTAGTGCACACTCCTCATTTCGGACTTTGGTATCCAAAAGGATCTTCCTTTGAACTTGTTGGCTATTCCGATGCGGATTATGCCGGTTGTAAAGTGGATAGGAAGAGCACCTCGGGGACTTGCCAATTCTTGGGTAGGTCTCTAGTCTCGTGGTCTTCCAAGAAACAAAACTCCGTAGCCTTATCCATCGGCCGAATACATAGCTGCCGGGAGTTGTTGTGCCCAACTACTTTGGATGAGACAAACCTTGAGTGATTATGGCCTAAACTACAAAAGTGTTCCACTACTGTGTGACAATGAGAGTTCCATAAAAATTGCCAACAATCCCGTCCAACACTCTCGTACAAAACACATAGATATTCGCCATCATTTCCTAAGAGATCACGCAACCAAAGGCGAAATTGATATCCAACATGTGAGTACAAATGATCAATTAGCCGATATTTTCACCAAGCCCCTTGACGAGAAAAGGTTCTGTGAATTGAGAAGTGGTCTAAATATTCTAGATTCTCGTAACGTGGCTTGATAAGTGCTCATATATTGGTTGGTGAATGAAAAATGAATTTCAAAAACTTATTCATCTTTTTCTCTGAATTTATTCTGTGTTTTTGGCTTTTGATCGTTCGATCTTGTCATTTGCTATGTGACCATAGTCTGCTTGATTAATTGTTCGCTGGTCATATATCAAGTTGACATCTTAGGGTCTCTTTCTCCCTCTCGTTCCGCCAAATTCCTTGTTTCATCGTGCGATTTCCCTCTCTCCTAACCGAGCTGGGGAACCCGGAGTATCCGGTTTTCCATCCGGACTCTCCGGGTTAGCCCGGAGTCTCCGGACTATTAGTCCGGAGTGTCCGGGTTGAGCCGGAGTATCTGGACTGGTGTCCGGAGTCTCCGGGTTGGGGCGGTCGGTTAAAACCCCGAAATCCCGCGCGGTTTCTTTTCCTTCCTATTCCCACCATGCGCCTCTCCCTCTCCCGTGATCCTCTCGTGGCTAGGGCATTCTCCTTCCCTCCTCTCCATCTCCAAGGGCTTGTGGACTCTTCCTCTCCCTCGGTTTGGAGATCTAGGTAAGGAACTCTTGCCCTAACCTCTTTCCTTCCGGGTTTGGTTCATTTCTTGTGGTTCTTAGGGCCTCTCCTCGTGATCCATCTCTTCTAGGGTGCGGCTTGTCTCGTCGTTCCCCGCAAGATCGGAGTTCTTTGGCCCTAACTCTCCCCTGCTCTTCGCTTTTCAAATCCGCTTGAGGTGAGTTCCTTATTGTGCCCTAATTCCGCGAAATTTCCTTGCTAGATTGTGCCCTATTCATTTCTTGAATATCCTAGTGGCAATCTAGATTCATTTCGTGCAATTTTTGCGGATTAGATTCCCAATTTTTGGGCCGCCCGTGCGCATGTTCTGGTGGATCCGGAGTATCCGGACTGTTGGTCCGGAGTCTCCGGGTTAGTCCGGAGTATCCGGACATTTTGTCCGGAGTCTCCGGGTTGATCCGGAGTATCCGGACGATATGTCCGGACTCTCCGGGTTGAGTGCTTCGGCCAGAATGTGTTTTTCTTTGCAACTCAAGTCGCCTCGCGACTAATCTTTTTCCCTCTCTCTGTCTGGTCAGATGGATCCTTCTCAGGGGTCTTCAGCTGGTGGTGGTGGTGATCTGCCGAGGGACCCTCCGTCTCCTGACAGTCCCTCCAGTTCACCGTCTGCTCGTCCGGCACCCAAGAGGCCGCGTCACGCCGTGGCAAAGAGAAGGGGTGGACTGAGCATTGGGACGTCATCTGCTCAAAGACCTCTTGTCCAATCCTCCTCCCGGCCTCAAGCTCGGTAGTCTCCCGGCCGGCAGCAGCAACGTCAGCCTCAGGCTCAGTCCTCTGCTCAGCCTCAGCCTGATCCAGATGAGCATCCTGCAGACACTCATGCCAGGCTGAGAGATCAGAAGAGGAGAGAATTCCGTGCTTCAGGTCACTTCATTGGTCCCTTGGCCAAAGCCAAGCCTGTGTGGAGGTACCCCATGTCAGTTAACCCCATGAGAGTGATTGACTACATGACGGGTTCTGGCAAGGGGAAGGCTATAGTAGAACAAAGAAAGAAAGATCCGCTCAGTTTCCATCAAGATGAGTATGTGGACCGCCGGTTCTGGAACCGGTTTCAGTCAGACTTCTATGAGACGGTCCTCTACCCTCTTGAGCACCCAGTGGTCAGGATGTAGACCATCGACTGGGAGTACATGGCAGCTGCTGAGCATCCAGTCTTCGCTCAGGTTCTTGAGATCTGTGAGCTGCATGAGGTCAAGGACATCATGTCCTTCAAGTGTGATTGGAACAATGAGACAGTCATGCAGTTCTACGCCACCCTGTACTTTGACAAGACTGAGGATGCTATCTGGTGGATGACTGACAGAGTGTGGTACAAGGCCAACAAGAAGAGATTTGCTAGAGTCCTCAGCCTTCGGTACAATGACAGTCCTAAGCTTCATGACAAGAAGGTGTTGACTCCCGAGCAGATTGAGTCCTTGTATGACACATCGAAGAGCTTCACAGTGGGGACCATCAAGGGTCTAAAGGATGTGCCTGCAGTCCTCAACAGGATGCTGAGGGTCACTCTTTGGCCCAAGGAGGGAGATGCATCTGCCATTAGTTCCTATGGAAGGAACCTGCTATATCACCTCGTTGAGCGCTCTCACCCGTTTGACATTGCTGACTTCATCTGGGAGACGATGAGGCAGAACGCGCAGAGCAACATGGCCAGCTGCAGTTACGCTCCTTTTGTGATGGCTTTGATCACATCTGTCAGCGGTCTCAAGTTTGTCAGGGATGAGGAGCACCTTTCATACAAGGTTCGTCCTCCGACTGCTTCATTGCCTCACGCCTGGTCCTACTCCTCCTAGGACTCGACGCGGTCGTGCCTCGAGTTCTACGTCTGCTTCGGCTCCTACTGTGCCTTCGGGCATCCCTTCTGAGCAGACTGAGGTTCCAAGTAGCGTGCTCCAGAGGATGTTGAAGCACGTCTTCTGTCTTTGCCGCGACATCTCCGCCAGGCAGAAGGTGATGAGCCGGCAGATAAAGAAGAATGGTCAAGACATTCGCAGCATCCGCCGCCACAATGGCGAGGCAGTCTCTCCCAGTGACTCCTCCGGGTCTTCCGAGGAGAGTAGCGATGCCACCTCTGCTGATCAGCTCTTCGGCATCATCTCCTCTACTCCTCCTCCTCCTCCTCTTGGAGACGACCCCGGCAGCGAGTACTCTGCGTCCGACGACGAAGGCGACGACGAGTGATCTCTCGTGTCCTCTTCCTTTTGGTGTCTTGATGCCAAAGGGGGAGTGATATCTTTAAGCGTCGTTTCCTTAGTTGTCTCTTTTGTCGTTTCTGTCGCGTGTGGTCTGGACCTTTTGTGTTGCTTTTTATTATTGTTGCTTATTGTCTTTTCTTTCTCCATGTGCTGTCGTGAACTCTGTTATTTCCTCTCTCTATCCATGTAACGACCTTATGTTTATCTTATGCATGGATTGCTTTCAGTTATTCGTGATGAGATGTATTGTTTGAGGGGGAGCTCTCGGTTATTTCTCGTAAAATATGTGCATTTGATTCCACTCAATACTTCTAATGCACACATTTAGGGGGAGCTCCACCTCTTACTATGATTTGCTAAAGTCTATTTCATATCATTTTATTTGCTGTTAATTGTGTTGTCATCAATTCACCAAAAAGGGGGAGATTGAAAGTGCATCTAGGCCCCTCATTTTATTTTGGTGATTAATGATGACACAATTAAAGTGATCTAATGCTTCAACTAAGAATAATGCAGTTATCGAGATCACTTCAAGCTTGGAACAAGATTGAACACTCCTAATCGCGTCAAATTTCGAGAAGAACGGCATCAAGACGAAGACTTGTAATTTTTATATTGTTTTGAGTCTTAAGGATAGCCGTACTATTAAGAGGATGCGACGGAAAATCGATTTTAGGATGTGCATGTGCTCAACATCAAAACTTGCATTCAAACTAGCACTCAAACAATTGCATTTTCCAAAATCTGGAATTCAAACCGTGCCCCTAAACTCGGAGAGTCCGGACATTCTGTCCGGAGTATCCAGATTCAATCCGGAGTATCCGGACAATATGTCCGGAGTCTCCGGGTTGGACCCCTCGGCCATTTTTATTCCAGATTGTCCGGAGTATCCGGACATTGTGTCCGGAGTATCTGGATAACCCGGAGTCTCCGGGTTATAAGTCCGGACACTCCGGTCTGCAGACAAAACGAGTAACGGCTAGTTTTTGAATCGACTATTTAAAGCCCCACTCTCGCCCCACGGCTAGGAACTGGATTGAGCTCATTCATTGCAGCATTCAAGCCACTCCTAACCTCTTCCAAGCATTCAATAGAGCTCATACTTCCTCCCACCATTAGATTTGGTTGTTGATCCATTTTGGTGAGGAGAGGAAGAAGCAAAGTGCTAGGTGCATTCATTTCTAGTTGTTGAGCACTAGTTCATCCTCCAAGCGATTCTTCGTGGTGTTATTACTCTTGGAGGTTGAAGATCTCCTAGATGGCTAGGAGTCACCGGGAGCTACCAACGCGTGTGGTGAGCCCCGGTCGTTTGTGAAGGCGAGTCTCGCCTCCGAAAGGAAAGAGACAATAAGTGAAGCCGGCGAGTGCATTTGTGCAACACCGGGAGGAAAGCGGGTTGAAAGAGACCCCGGCTCAAGTGCGACCGAGCCACCTTCAAGAACCCGAACTTCGGTGAAAATTCGTGTCTCTCTTATTCACTTTTACTTCCTAGTCTTGCTTATTTGGATTTGAATTTGTAAAGTTAGATCTAGCTCTTTGCTTAGCTTTAATTCAAATCCTTTCTAGCAATTGTTCTAGGTTGTTCTTGCTATCTATTTCTAGTGGTTTATTGTGCTTGCTAGAGTAGTCTTAATTGCGCTCCCGAGCCAGCTAACCCGGAGAGTCCGGATACAAGACCGGACACTCCGGACAAGCCGGAGTATCCGGACCAAAACCCGGAGACTCCAGGTTGACCTGCTCGGCCTGTTTTATTTCCGCTGCGATTTTTAATCCGCCTATTCACCCCCCCTCTAGGCGACATCGTTGGTCCTTTCAGAAACGACTATCACATGAACAGGGCAAAACTAGTATGAATATAAGGCAGAATTGCTAGTTATACGAGGATTAGTGATGATGTCCACCGACGAGTACAGTATGGCCAACCAAGTGGACACGCAATAATACTACCCATAGCCCCGAGGCAATATTTTATTTCATTGCAACTCAATTTTTTATTAACATAGTTTTCATATAGGTCCAACATAGTATATATACGACAGTGGAAGGACCACGAAGCTTTGCCATGTGTGAACATTCATTTCGGTGAGAAATATTGATTTCAAATGTTATATGCCACAATATTGAAATATGGACTTGTCGGACCTTTAAGTTGTGAATAGTATTGAAATGAATGTTATTTGTTGATATATTATTTATACATATTTAGTTTACAACTTGAGATTGTCTAAAATATAGTAAAAATCATGCCAAATTTTTTTTTTGCCATTTTTTCTTCACTTTTCCATAGCTGCCAATTTTCTTCCAAAACCTATTAATAATTGCTACATATCGATCGATAATCGATTAATACTGGTCGATTATTGATTCTTACCCGATGCTGTTTTGACTAACCATTCAACTAAATTTAATTTCGGAATTCATTGGTATCTAACGAAAATCGATCAATAATCAATGATGTAACATCCTCGTTTTTGTAAAAGTTAAAATCGCACATTGTAGCATTTGAAAATAACAATAATAAAAATAAAAATAAAATAAAATTTTGGACAAAATAAAAAAAATGCGTACAAGTGTCTGATTTACTAAAAGAATTTTTGCTAAAAATCTATACGTCGAAAAAAAAATCCCGAAACCAACTTCGTTAGGTTCCAAATATTTCCTAGTATTTTAGAGGAATTTTTTTAGACCTTTAGAACTTTTTACTAATTTTATACTAGACTTGTTTTGAGTACATGTATGCGTATGTATACGTGTATGTAGGCTGTTTCACTCCACAAGGCATGCATGCATACGTTTCTTCCAGCTGCTACACGCTTGAATCTTGAACGTTTCCAATTTACTAGCAATGAAGTCCTAGCTGTTTCTCCCTTCCTGCATGCACGCATGAGATGCCAGGCGTTTCCACTTTTCTTCTCTCGGTAGTGCATGCACGCATGAAGTCCTGGACGTTTCCTTTCTTACGACATCACATTCCAGCCATTCTCCATTAATTAGCAATGCATTAACCACCTCCTGGCCATTTCCACTCCATCCCTTAACTCACGCTTTAATTCCCAACCGTTTCACCACGTTTCCATGCGTATGCATCATTTCTTTTTCTTCTAGTGCGCAGGAAGCCAGGGAAACTCCTGTCTCTTTCCCTCCCATCAGTTACTAGTTTTTGGTCTTCCAATTTGCACTATAAAAAGGAAGCACAAGTTCTTGTGCCAAAACTAATGGGCCAATGGACTCGAGTCCAGGTTCTGCTAATTAGAACCTCCATGCCTTAGCCATTAGGCCACGAATTCATTTGCCGGCCATTTCCTTACGACCAGCCAACGTTGTCCTGTTGCCTGGTTGATCGCCTCCTTCCGCCGTCCGCTTCGTCCGCCGGTCGCCTTCTCTGCGTTCGCCTGGTTCCATCCGGTATTTCTTCTCGCTTGTCTGCACACGCGCTCTAGCTATCTCGATTGATTTATCTCGTCGGCATGTGTTCTGTGCATGTATGTGTGTATGATGGGCTGCGAGCCTGCGATGCATATATACCGATATATATTGGCCGCCTGTGTCGCTGCCGCTGCCGCCGCCACCGCCGCCGTCGCTCGTCGACCTGTGCGCTCGCCGGGCCGGACGTCCTCCTGCGCGCTAGTCTGGTCGGGTGTTTATTTGTCTACTGCTTCCTCACGTACGATACGAGGCCAAGCCAGCCGAGCCGAGGCTCCCTCACGTAGCCCTCATGCTAGCCAAGGAGTATACCCATATACATGATGAACAGTGACATGCATGCTCCCAGCCGAAACACTAGTTGTACATGAATTTTTCCTAAAATTGTGAATTTTGTCTTTTTCACTACAAATTCATTTTAAGTCCAAATCACCTGCAATAAATTTTGTTAATTAGTAAAAATTAACACCTTGCCATGGTAATTTTTATGAAATTTTATAATTAAATCTATACTGTTAAATTATTCGCGGAAAGTCCAAAATTACGAATTTTGTAGCTCCTAAACTATATGTCCAAAAATTTTGAAATAAATTTTATAAATCTTATAAAATGCTAAACTAATTTTATGGAAGTTTTCATGTGATTAAGAATTAATTTGTTTCTTTGTATTTTCCGAATGTTTGTTTATTCGCTGTTTTTCGTTTAATAGAAACGCTAGACGTCGACTCCGTCGCAGAACCGCAGGAAGACAACCCTCTCCTCACCGACCAAGGCAAGTTTCCGCAAGTTCCCACAAGTTCCCCGCAAGTTTATGATAAGTTCCCTTGAAGCATGTTGATCCATGTTTTGAAACGTTTTATAGATTTACTAACGTGCATGCTATGGTTGTTTATATAAAATGATATGTTATGATAGAGTATAGCTATATACCTTGTTAATATGTATGTTTGCTACATATTAATTTATCTATCCTTTGGTTGCCCTAGAATGATTAATTGTATGGCCTAACACCCTTGTTTAGTCTACTAGTAGTGCCTAGTTATGCTAAATACTATTCGTATGTTTAATTGAAAGCTTGTTATTTGAAATTCCAAATGATTGAGCAAAAATGTTATTTTAAAAAGGGCAGTTGGTGCTGCCAGTTTGGTAAAACAAAGTGTCGACGATTGGGGAGCAGGCCCCCGCCGAGCTTACTTGTTGGTGGAGGGACCAACCGCGACCCCTTCTCACGTGAGGGAATACTCAGAGGAATGACTCACCGGACTTCAACGAGCGAGGACACAGTAATTTACCCTGGTTCGGGCCTCTCAAGAAAGAGATAATAGCCTTACTCCAGCTCGTGTATATTTTCGTATGTGTGTGTCCCTGCCTCCCCCTTTCACGGCGGGGACGCTTTATAGTTTACAAAGGGGCATACTTGTTCAACCCCACTAACTTCACGTTCGACCAGGTCCAACGTGGTAACTAACAAATCCTATACCCCAACCACGTTCCCGCGGAGAACGCAACGAACTAGCGGAGGTTACGCAGCTGGCGGTTACCGACCTCGGGATCACGTCAGGTCGGCTAACAACTAACTCCGAACTCGGCCACCTCACCTGAGCACGAGCCATCGATTCACCGGGTTATGCGACCTTCTCAGGTCCCGGCAAGGCCGTCCCTAGGAACGACCTCCTGGTGGCCAGGGCGGGGACGAGCTCGTGCTGCTCGTGGCGCCCGGCTAGGTCGTCCCAAGGGACGACCTTCCGGTGGTTCGGGCAGTAGTGAGCCCGTGCCGCTCGTGGCACCCGAGGTAATTTATGGGATCTATCCGACCCCCCGACACAAAGGAAAAGAGAAACTTCGAATTTCAAAACTTGAATAGGGTGGAAGGTTGCAAGGCGGGTGCAGATTGCACGAGACTCGGGTTTGAGGATGTGTCACCCTAGTCACCTTAAGGACCGATTCCTTGTGATTGTCAAACAATGTACAATAGTACACCATGGGTTCCTGACAGGGCGGGCTGGTGAGTAACTAGTGAAAACTTAATTAAGGCATGCCAAGCGGTGGAGTGGGCGTGGTTGTAGCCTGATGAGTCCCACAGCGCAAGAGGGGGCTTCCAACTTGGTTGTAGCCATTTGGCGGTGAAACCTCAGCGGGCGTGACTTAGTTAAGACGTAGCTAGAGAAATGGCCTTGTGATTTTCACTTGGGGTTATATGCCAAAGGAAGCAAATGACCAAAAAAGAGTGAAATACCTCTCGCGGGTAAAGCGTGCAAGCTCTGCAGAGTGAACAAACTATTCGAATAGCCGTACCCACGGTCAAGGGTGGACAAAGTGCGCTGTCACCAGGTAGATTTTCTCTATTTGATTTCAAACTCGATTTTACAAAAGAAAACACGGTTGAAGCCGTGAATGTTTTGAGTTGATAAAAGCCCATGGTTGGAGCCAAGAGAAAAAGACTTCCAAAGTATTCTTAAAATAAAAACCATGGTCGATGCCATATATTGTTTTATTTTCTATGGTTCGAGCCGTGTTCCAAAAAATTTAAATTATGATTTCATAAAGGAAAATTCCTTTGAAAACTGCTTTTAAAAATTTGAAGACCAAATCTTCAAAGTTGGATTTTCGCAAATTACCCAATACCTTCCCTTGAATCAAATTGCATATTGCATTTCATACCGGACTTGTTGAGTATGTTGCATACTCACCCTCGCTTTTTATTGCGGGGCTGTTTATTCCATGAAGCAGATCAGGAAGATAAAGATAGCTATCCAAGGGCCTGCGTTTCACCATTCGATATCTGCAATGAAGACTTTGAAGAGGAAGATTATTAGGACATCTAGGATCACGTTATCTTCAGTCTTTGCCTGTGGTGTTTCTGGACTTCATTTTATCATGTTAATTTGCCAGTTTAATATTTCCGCTGCTATATGACCTACGGGTCCAACTTTTATAATAATGGGTCTTGTTGGCTAGTACTCTGTATTAAACTTTATTTATCGCATGGTGATGATCCATACTGTTATGATCTGTGTGTACTAGCTATTGATCCAGGGACTAGTACAGGTAAACACAGGTGGGCCCGTGTCCTATTGCGGGTTCCGACAAATGATTATCACTACCAAGCCATCCTCGATTTCCCAGCTGATTTCGACACGATTAACCCTACCGTCGATCGCAACGGTAGAACGCCAGTTCCCAGGAGGAATTTTTTTAAAATAATACATTTTCTAAAAGTAATTGCGATATTAATACGCGAAAAAATAAAATTGCAAAAATAATACTACTTCGTCAAATGGTACGACAAAATAATATTAGTCGCTAAACTGATGGACAAAAAAGAGGTAGTCGACGTACTGTTTGGCGACTACTCGTTAATCCCGCAGTTAACTATGCATCATTAGGGCTCGCGCGACACGAGACAGTAATCACCTACGATTTGGCAGTAACTAATTATTGCCAAACGGTTTGACGACAACAAACTAGTTATCACCAACCGGTATGGCGTCAACAACTAGTTATCGCCAAACCATTGGCTATAACTAGTTATTACCAAATGGTATGGCGATTACTGTCTTGTGTCGCGTGAGGCCTAATGACGCATCGTTAACTACCAGATTAACGCGTCAAACGGTACGGTGACTACCTATATTTCGTCGTACCGTTTTGACGACTACTGCTATTTCGTCGTACCATTTGGCGAAGTAGTATTTTTTTAATTTTTTGCATATTAATATCGTAATTACTTTTAGAAAATATATTATTAAAAAAAATCCCTCCCCGGAGCGTTGGTCGTTGCGTCGCAAACGGATACCGAATCCGCCACAAACACAAAACCATGGCACGCGTTTTACTTGGCATCCACCAACCACCATCCGAGTCGCAGAAAGCCACCTCCCAACCAACGCTACCTACGTCACCTCCAGTTCCACGGCCTCACCGTTCGGCGATATACCTCCTCCCCCGGTCAACCCACGGAATAGTTGCTTCCATTGGCGACCGCGCGAACAAAAAGGTCCCCATCTTTTCTCGCCGGAACCCGCCGCCGCCGCTGCCGGCCCCACAGTTGATGGATTTCGGAAGGCCCACCGCAATCCAGACGACGTCCGAAGCGAACAAGGCCTCCGCCTCCTCCCGCCCGTCCGACCTGTCCTTCTTGGCCCCCTCCACGCCGTGGTTCCGGGAGCTGTGGGTCAACGCCTCCAAATAACAGCTTCCCTCAAGGTGCGCGTGTCTCAGATCTATTGGTGAGTGAAATCGTGTCTCAGATCTATTGATTCATCTCTGGAGTGGATTGGCTGCTCCGTTTGTGTGAATTTTGTGGTCTTCGTTTAAGGGACGGATTAGATGCTATTGAATTTGTGAGGGCGGATATTGGGGGTAAGCTCGTACAGGCGGAAGGCCTAAGAATTGGACTGCTAGCAAAGTGAATTCCGTGTATCATATATTCCTATCCAGGGTTCCAAATTTCGTTTAGGGCTCAAATCTCGTCGCCCTCCGAAATCCAAAATCTCGGCAAAATCCGAACGAAATTTAAAAAACAAAATTCAAATTCGGTATTTTTTTAACCAAGATTTCCGAGATTTCGGTCCAAAAAACGAAATTTCGTTCGAAATTACCAATATCTCGGTAAATTTCAACTGAACGAAAAATGGTTCGAACGATGTCAAAAAATTTTAAAATTTTTTGGATGATCCTGATACAAAACTAATGTTCCCATAAAAATTTCAAATAATGATCAAGCCCGAGGAATTTTTAAAAAATCTAACAGTGCTATTGTCCTGATAAAAGGCTGACCGACAAATTTCAACCGAATGGAAAATGGTACAAACCACATTAGATACTTTTGAAAAAAAATTTGGATGGTTATAACACATCCATAATATTACCATAAAATTCTCAGATGATAATCAATCTTGAGAAATTTTCAAAAATTCAAAAAATGTTACTGAAGACTGACCGATAAATTTCAACTGAATGAAAAATAGTTCAAACAATGTTGGAAAGTTTTTTAAAAATTTTTGGATGGTTCTGATGCATCAATAATATTCTCATAAAATTTTCAAATGATGATCACACTTGAGAAATTTTTAAAAATTCTGACAGCCGAGGTATTTAATTAATAACCACAAGAATTAATGTATATATGCTAACGGGATGATCTACTGACTGTCCCACATGGGAAATGACGTGAAGAATACAATCCGGTCAAGTTTTGATCAAATTTCGGCCAAAAACACCGAGATTTCGGCGAGATTATAGGTTATTGTAGCACTTCGAATTTTTTTAATTTTTTTTAATTTCGTCAGGATTATGAAACTCGGGAGGATCCGAAATCCAGGATTTCACCGAGATTTCGCGGGATTTCGGCGAGATTTTGATCCTTGTTCCTATCTGCGTCGCGTAGCTTTATTTTTCCTCGCTGCTACTTGTTTGTTCATTTGTTGTGAAAAAAGAAGAAGGAATAATTGATTATTTGCCACACAGTTGATGCGTATTTGATGATTTGCCACGTCATATCTCACTGACATTTGGATCCAGAGGTCACATGTCAACGAGACACGGTGTGATAAATCATCGAGTGCGCAAATAACTGGATGATCTACTGACTGTCCCACATGGGAAATGACGTGAAGAATACAATCCGGTCAAGTTTTGATCAAATTTCGGCCAAAAACACCGAGATTTCGGCGAGATTATAGGTTATTGTAGCACTTCGAATTTTTTTCAATTTTTTTAATTTAGTCAGGATTATGAAACTCGGGAGGATCCGAAATCCAGGATTTCACCGAGATTTCGCGGGATTTCGGCGAGATTTTGATCCTTGTTCCTATCTGCGTTGCGTAGCTTTATTTTTCCTCACTGCTACTTGTTCGTTCATTTGTTGTGAAAAAAGAAGAAGGAATAATTGATTATTTGCCACACAGTTGATGCATATTTGATGATTTGCCACGTCATATCTCACCGACATTTGGATCCAGAGGTCACATGTCAACGAGACACGGTGTGATAAATCATCGAGTGCGCAAATAATCAAATCACCAAAAAAAAAAAAAAAACCCTAACGGGCTGTTAGTAAAATATATGACTGTGCATATCGATGGAAACCTCGGCACCGCTAAAGTTATTCTAGAATGTTACAGCATAAAAATGAAAATTCTAATCAATAAAGCATTGGAAACAAATGTTAGTAGCATTTGTAACACCGAAAATGACTTCAAAGCTATATTTGCTTTTCGAGAGGGGCTTATATGCTTTTCTTTTTGAAAGTCGCATAAATATTAAAGTATAAATGAAGGGTAGACGGTGATTACTTACCCCTTCGCTTGCTTTAAGAGTTGAGCAACTTAACTCAAAACTAATGTACAGAACAGTAGTTTGTGTTCTGCAATGTAGCAGTTTGTAATTTCAACTGTTAATGAATGCATGCATAAGTACCTAATTTAATTCTAAAGGTAGCTCAATGTTGGGGTGTTCAAACCCGATTTGAGCGGTTTAGCAAAACCAGATGTGGGTAGCGACTTGCATGTGTGTTCACCGGCAGCAACTGTACAGCACTGCTGATCTGTACAAGAGCTGGTTTGAACGGGTTTTGTGGAACTGTTTTTGTACAGCCCTAGCTCAATGTTAGGTAATTGTTGTCACACATTCATGTCAAAGTTTCAGTTGATGTATTATAACTTCTTCTTCTTTTGCAACTGGTGCTAAGTTTCATTTGTACTACTTCAACATTGCTGCTACACAATCCTAAGATGATCCGATGCGAAAATGTGTTAATTTTTAATGAAAAATTATTATTTTGTAATAAGATTAATTTGAATGCAGTGGCTAAAAGTGGAGCATGTTATTCTCGGAAAGAAAATAGCGTTAGTGATATGTTGTGTTCCAGCTTTTTTGCCGGCTTTTAAGTGTCTTCTTATCAGAAGTTTGTATTAGGTTAAGTGAGTTGACCTTTTTTCCCACATTATAGGAGAGCATTGGTGGATCTCGATTGGTTGAGGGAAGTAAAGCAAAGGGGACCTAGCATCCTTTTGGCTAGCATTGGGGCTTTGCTATTCTAGGCTAAAATAAGGCCGTTTCAAGAAGGCTGTCAACTGTAAATATGTATAAGCAAAACATCCCCAATTCTGGGTGGGCTGCTTTTGATCGCAGGTGGCGTGGCACAGCTGGCAGAGGGGATGATGTTGATGTCAATTCATTTCCAGCGCTCTCAGATTCTAGAGCCCCCAGTTCTGCTAGCAGCTCAGTTACAGAAAATAATAATAGGCCAAAAACAAAGCCTTTTGCATCAGTGCTTCGCCCTTCTGTGGAATTTGCAGCTGTTGGTGATGAAAACGGAAATAAGCACTTGACTGATCACATGGAGAACACAAACTTTAGTGCAAGCTCTGCATCTGATAGCCAAATTAAGCTGCTGAAAGATGCTCATAGTTGTGCTGACATTACCTTAATTGAGGATGTATTGGCTGGTGTGAATAATGATGTTGGCCAAGCATCTGCTTTGTTGAAAGCTATGTTCTGTCCTGATTTGCCGACAGGAGAGAGTCAGACACCTGCTCAACTTGTTTCTGCGACAAATAAAACACATGGTTTAGCATCAGGAAATGCTACAGCAGACAATAAACCTCCAAATGGCTCACATTTGTTGCCACCGCCAATGAATATGGTCCGTATACCCTTGGAACCTGAATTGGAGGAGCTTGGTGACGATTACTTAAACCTCCGGAAAGATGCATTGAAAATGATGAGGTATACTCCAAATCCTTGTTTATTTTATGAGTTTTCAACTGCTCTGATATTAGTCAGCATAATACTTGCACTAGGTTATGCATAGCAGAGTTTAATTCTACATGTGCCATGTGCTATAACGAAGCCAATTACAGGTCTGAACTAATTTCTTCCACAAAGTATGCCTTGACATGTTAAGTTAGGTCTTATGGGCGTTGGGCGGATTCATGCAAACCCAACCAAATATAGGTCTATTAAGTGCAGACCTTGCATAGGATCATACTTAGTTTTGCAATTCATATTGAATTTGGGAGCCATGAATCTATGGAGCTAACTTGAGCCCCTGAAAAATGATCAGGTACTACTGAGACAATCATACAAAGTAAACATGTTAAAACTAAATAATGAATGGACATATCAACTAAGCAATAACATATCAACATTGACAACATGTTAAAGCTAAAGAATCAGGGATATGCCCAAAACATGTGCTGCATTCTTATAGCTGAGGTTCGAACATCTTGTTTTAGTTAGGCTTGAAGTCGTCTTTTTCGGTGAAACTGAGCCATTTGTCTTTCCTTTTGGTCGCAGAGCTGCCACAAAGCATTCTCAGGCTGCCAGCAATGCATTCTTGAGAGGTGACCATGCTGCTGCCAAGGAACTTTCTCTCGGAGCTCAAGAAGAGCGGGCCACTGCTGAAAAGCTGAACAATAAGGCAGCACAAGAAATATTTCGCCTCAGGAACAGCAACAATGACATCTGGAAGATAGACATGCATGGTCTGCATGCATCAGAGGCTGTAGCTATGTTAGAGAGGCATCTACACATGATAGAGTTCCAGCAACCAGGGAATAGTGCAGCTCCAACTGATGAATTGGCTAAGTCAGAACTGGCAATCGCTGGCTCAAACAACATTGAGTTTGCCGCAGAGAAGTTGGTGCTTCTTCGCCCAAGACAGGCCATCTTAGAGGTGATCACAGGTAATCTATCGATCCTCTAATGTGTTCTTTTTGTATTGCTTGTGTAAGCAACACGAGCTTCGGTGATAACTCATTTATGTTTTCTCTTTACAGGGATTGGCAAGCACAGCAAAGGACAAGCTTCCCTACCCGTTGCAGTTAGAGGCCTCCTTATTGAAAATGGGTATCGATTTGATGAGTTGAGGCCTGGTGTTTTTTCTGTTCGTCCTAAATTCCGCCACCGGTGAACCTGTGAAAATTTGCACCATTAGGCAAGTTCTATTAGTTCTGCAAATAGATGCCTGTGAAATAGACTGCCAGCAGAACAAAATAATAGAACTTCGGCCGTCATAGTTGATTTATGTTGGATGTAACAAATTTATACAGATGTTAATGTTATTTATACAGATGTCTGTAACCCTACAGTTGGTTTATGTTAAATGTAACTACAATATACTAGTATTGGCCTATCGGTGCACCACAATTTGTGATTCGTCTATGGTCTCTGCTGCTAAGTGCAACCGATTGTCACAATATGTTCCATCTTCTGGTTTGTGTGCATTACCATATACCACCAGATGCAGCTGTAAGATGACCTTCTCAATTCTTATATATTTCGGTGATGTTTGAGCATTTTGCAATCCTGCGTCCATGCTATTGCTTTTGTGCCGTATATATTTTTGTTTCCTCGCGCTTTGTCAGTTGAGCTATAACAATGCATAAGCTCGTCAGAGTCTCGAAGGGCCTAAGCTTCTTTTCTGAAACAAGAAAAAAGAAAGAAGAGTACCTAGGAGAAACTAGTATTTTTAATTAAGAAGAAAGTAGGTATCCAAATTCAATCGGAAGAGGACTTAGAACTGAGTGTCCCACCAATTGAGCTAGGCTCAGTTAGAGGGCTTAATCTTCATCTTGGCTCTGTGTTGGAACGCTGGAATTTATCCAGGCAATCCATGTTCCTATGTTACAAAAGGGCATCTCTAGTGCTCCAAATTGGCAAGTGCTTAGAGGTAACTTTCTTTCTTGTCACGTTGGAGAGAGAATGCCTTAAATTCCCGAGTAGATGGTTGAGGATATGATATACTCCCTCGCTTCTAACTTCTAAGGGCATTTGCACATTCCGTTTCTTTGGCTGTTTCTTAACATGCCAGCTCAAACAAAAAAATGACGTGGAAGGAAATTAACATAGAGAGAAGAGAATCGTTTCATTTTTGTGATACGGTTTCTGCGCTCCTCCCAAAGCGGTTGAAACGCAAGAAATCTGCGTTGGCTATCCTCATCGTTTCTTCGCCCGATCTGATGCGCCCATCCCCTTTCTTCGCCCACCCATCCTTTCTTCGCCCGTCCCCTTTCTTCGCCGTCCCAGCTAGATTTGTCGCGCTGCCCCGATATTCTCCTCCGCCGCCCGGTACTACTTCCAACCTCAGTGCCTGTCGCCCCCTTCGCCGCTTGATGCCCCGACGCCCGGTGGCCCACCATCCCCTCCGCCGCTCGATGCCCCGACGCCCCCTCCGCCGCCCGATTGCCCTCCATCTCCTCCGTCGCCCGGTGCTCCTCTGCCGCTCGGTGCGCCGACGCCCCCTCTAACTGCCCGATGGCCCTCCATCCCCTTCGCCGCCAGGTGAAGTCAGTGTTTACAAAAGCATTCATGGCAAGCATTGATGATCTGCTTATGTATGATTTAAAAGCAAACCTTCTATATATTGCGCCATTTCGTTGCCTGAATCACCGCATTAATGCAATGACGGCTCGTGCCTACATCGGTGCATAAACCTAACCGTTGAGGCAAGCGTGTAATGATATCTGCATTTTCTTCTTCTTTTCCCATCAGAAGAATCTGATTGGTAGACATTTTTAGACCGAAACCGAATTACCGAAATGAACCGAATTAATTGATTATTTCAGTTTTGTTGTTTATGGTTTTCAGTTCTGTCGACGATCGGGATCGCCTGACCGTAGAAGTGTTAGGGGGTTGATGTGAAATGCGGAACCCGGTATGGCTTCACTCAAAGAGGATAGGGGTCCACTGCCTCAATGGTTGAAGGAAGAAGAAAGAGAGGGACACCGAGAGTTATACTGGTTCGAGCCCCCAAGATCGGGTAATAGCCCTACTCCAGCCTTGCCCAAAGGCGAAGAAGTTCACTATATTTCAGTACAAGAGGTGCTCTCTAGCTCGAGCTCCTGTTATCTGTCTTGCGAGTCTGTGTGTCTAGTTCTATTTTCTGTCTCCCCTTTTGCTATGTTCGTCTAAGGGGATTTTATGCCTCTCCCAACCGTTACTTGAAACGATCGGGAGAGATTCTTGGGGGAGTGGCTTCATGCGCACTAAAGCCGGATCGCAACCGTTCCGGGATTACTGTCCACGACTGACTTAACTCCATCATTTAAGGATCTTTGTAACTGACGGCGCATATGTCTGACTGAGATCCTCAAGCTTGACCCCTTGGTCACGAGCTAGCTCCTTGGTCTCTAGCTCAAAGTCGAGCGGGAGCCGTGCGACCAGCGACGTGGTCAGGGACTCTTAGCTCGAGCTCGAGCTAGGGGTTTGTTGACCATGCCGTCGACCGGGCAGGAATTTTTCCAGTCCCCAACAAGTTCGATTTTTATTTTGGTATAATTCAATTTTCGGTGTTCGGTTCGACTTTTTGCTTTTATAAACCGAAATAGCCTAATAGCTCATATACAATACCACTTTTATAATGCCCTTCCTAAAACTACCAAATAATTCTTATGTTCTAATATCTTTATGCATATACGTGGTATGTCTATGTTTTATTATGCTTATACTGTAATAATCTTTGAATATTATATCGGTTTATCTATACTCAGTACTACGATGGAAGGACCAAATCTAATCTATCTAGTGTTTATACATATTTCGATTAACCGAAAAGCCGAATTAACCAAACCAAAATATTTCGATTAATTCGGTTCGATTTTTCATTTTAATCCAAAAAATTTATGTAGCTAGTTTTTAAAAATTAAATTATTTTAAAACCGCACCGACTAATCGAAAAATCTGAATACCCACACCCCTAAATCCGATGCTGCATTAGTCGTCAACCCGTGTTGTTATTTTCTCATGGGATTCGGAGCTACCAAGACAGTTGAGCAATTGCCGTCAAGCAAGGGAAAGGTTCTCCAAACGTCACATCAGCATATCAGCCAAGATCCAAGCCAAAAAGGACATCGGATACTGCCCCATTTATGCGTTTTTGTACAAGGATACAAGGGTTTCGTCCTTCCTTCTCCCATCGGCCGAAGGCCAATGACCAACGCCCGGTTAGAATCTCAAAGCAAACAACCTACCTGAAACTGAAACCCCATGGCTGTCCAAACACACAAGAGGGGTTACACTGCTCAGTGCAGAAGCTACGGATGAAGAGCTCCTCGCAGCCTGCCTTGGACTGCACGCACCATCGTCAAGCACACTACAAGCGAGAGGAAGCTACAGATGAAGAGCTTCCTCGCAGCCTGCCTTGGACTGCACCATCGTCAAGCGCACTACAGCGAGAGGAAGCAGCCGTTTGACCATCTGTACAGCAGCTCGCCCAGGCACAGGATGGCGTACACCAGCACGACGAACTTGAAGAGGAAGGGGAAGTAGTGCGAGAGCTCGACGCTCGACGAATGCAGGACCTGAAGAAGAAAAAAAAAAAAACATCAGCAAGCGGAAGGCGAATGAGCGTCGTCGCGCAAGGATTCTTATGGTGACATATATGTTTGCGGGAGGGCAGTGACGTGCCATGGCGATTCCGGTCAAGTGTGCTCGCCGTCCCGACGACGACGTGCCGTGGACGACGACGTGGTCCGAGGGCAGCTTCCTCCTGCCCCCGATCTTGCACTGGGAGTCCTTGGGCTTCGCGTTAGAGCAGTTCCTCAGGCGCTGCACATCCTTGCTTTGGAGAGGCTTCACGATGAAATCTTCGGCACCAGCCTTCAGGCATCTGCTCTTCAGCAGAAGGGTTAAAAGTTAAAAAAAAAAAAATCCGGTTACCATCAGCTGCAGGACTCTCGAGCACAATCAAATTAAATCAAAGATCGCAGGACACAGTCAATGCACAAACAAAAAGTGAGATCCCCGTCAGATACCACTTCTTCAAGACCCATTTGGACGACGAGGTGATCGGTGCTCATAATGGGAAGGCAAGTACAGGTATGGACTGAGGCAGTGTTTACTGAAGCACTGTGCTTGCAAAATCTATCCTCTTAAATGGCTTTAAGCCCCATGTACCGCCCTCTGTACTCCTACTGTGCAGCAGAGGCATTCAGAGCAGAGGCGCCTCTTTTTTTTCCTTTCCCCCCGTATAGCTTAGCTGCATCAACTTTGCACAAAAACAGGCGCCGAACGAAGGAAAGAAGAGGCTCACCTGCTGATCCTCTGGGGCTCGTTCTCGGACGACATGACGATCACCGGGATCGGCTTCGGGGGGCTCAGCGCCTGAAAACATGCGCCGGGTTGCAAGGAGGTATGGGCGTGAGACATCAAATTAAGCGTACGATCAAATGCTCACACGGCTGCGAAGAAGCAGTGAGAAGAAGCAGTGACTTCCATTCATTCACCTTGATGGCTTTGAGAAGGTCGTATCCGGTCATCTCCGGCATGCAGTAGTCGGTGAGCACCATGTCGATGGCCTGCTCCTGCAAATGCCGCAAAGGCGAATTAATCAGCCTAATCCAAGGAGCGACCATTCAGGGAGCAGTGCAGGCAGGAGCGAGGAGAGACACGGGAGCTGCGAGAAAAGAAAAAAGGGAGAGAAAAAAAAAACAGCAGGAACTGAACACCTTGTGTTCGAGTATGCCATGGCACACAGAAATCGCATCGTTTTTAAACCATGCCTTTAAGTAACCCAAGCTTCATGTCGTTCAGTTACCAGACAGCTTCGGCGGGCCACCGCTGCGAAAGCGGCGACCTTTTCCTCCCGAAAGAGGAGAACGGAGACCCGTCCGCGCGTGCGCACACAAATGCGCGAGCCGGTACAGTACGGCCGGCGTGCCACCGACAGGTGGCCGAGCGCAGCGCCATGGCTGAACCAATGGCGAGAGAAAAGCTCTCTCTTTTTTTTATTTTATCTTTTGCATTGGTGATTGATCTGTACGGGATGCTGGTTTTTCTTGCCGCTGGCTGAACTAATTTAAGAGGATTACCCACCTTAGTGGCAGATGATATATGAGCTAGTAGCAAGCAACTATTCTATTACCTTGCTTTCCTTCAACCCGAGGAGCTCCATCGCCTTCTTCGCGCTGTCGACGGCGATAACTGGACGAAATTGAGCAGCTGTTCAGATTCTAGCGGCAGCACAACTTATAATATGAACGAACTAAGCATGGTGGCGGCTGCCTTTTTTTTTTTAAAAAAAAAAACAACAACACAAACTAAGATGGTGATAAAGCCTAGAAGCACCACGATAAGGAAAAAAGGGAAGAGGAAAAACAGTCAAAGATGGGACCATAATTGCTATCCCTGCACATATGTTGTTCTTCAGAAAAGGCACCAGTTTTTTTTTTATGAAACGCCAGAAGGAAAATGGAACAAAAGCACGGGAAGGCAAACAAGAAAGCGTCCACTAGCTTGCACAAGCGGAACGTCCGAAAATTGCACATGAAGAGCAAGAAGATTATTAAGCAGCAGCCATCAATGGAAAACCTCAATAAGGCCATAGCCGGCCCAGAGGGAGAATGGATGAACGGATGAACAAGAGCTGGGCTGACCATGGAAGGAACCGGCGCATGTGTTGCTGAGCAGCAGCTCCACCACCCTCCTGTCCACCGGGGAGTCGTCCACCAGCAGCACCCTCATCACCCCCTCCTCCACCTCTGCTACGCCTCCTCCTTCCATCTCTCTCTCTCTCTCTCTCTCTCTCCAAAACAAGAACCAGCGCAGAAGCAGCAGCAGTAACAACAGCCACTACTACCGGTAAGATACTGCGCTGGCTAGTCGTTCTTGCAAGGTCACAGGCGACACCAAGAATGGCTTTTAAGCAGATGGATAGGGGGAGAGAGAGAGAGAGAGAGAGAAGCATTTGATGGCTCGGTGCGCCTGCAGGCGAGCGAGTGATGAGGAGGCTCCTCCTCCTCTTCCGGGGGCGTGACTGCGAACGGGCGTGAGAGAGAGAGAGAGAGAGGAGGGTGTGTGTGGGGTAGGTGGCTCATGGGGCACGGAAATGCTTTTCCTCTAGATTTTGCTGTCGGGGAATCTCTCCACGCTCTCCTCCTCCTCCTCCTCCTTTATCTTTTTTTCCCTCTCCCCCCCCCCCGGTTTCGCAAAAAAAATAACTTCTGATGGCGATGCGTTCCTATGTAGTGCAACAATCCAAAGCATCAAATCGATTCTTTTTAGCAGTGGTAGTTGTGGTTAACCGCTGGTTTATTGAAAAATTTGGAACTCTTTGACCTGCACGGGGCCCGATTTCAATTGATTTTAGTTCGTGCCGCGAGCATGACAGTTTTCTAGTGTTTGGCTGTAGAGGGGCCAGGAAAGCCAGCACGTGGATCCGGGCCTGATACGATATCCAAGTCCAACCGTCTCCTAACGTTGTTAAGCTTGGTACCGAGCATGTGTGTATGCGCATGTTTTCGTCGACTAATTCGTACTTTAAATGACGGATATCTTTCCCAGTGACTCGTTATCATCGTTGGAATTTACATTAATATATTTTGGTTTGAGTGAAATCTTTTATATTAATGTAAATTTTAGCACCCTTTGAAAATGATAGAAGGTCTCTCTTCCATATTATCACCGTTTGAGTCGAGTTTACTACCCTCTCGTTCGAAGAAGATACTATTATTTCAGCAGTGTGATTTTTGGTCCATGAACACTGGTCGTTTCGGTTTTTCCCTGAAGTTTTTACTTCGAAAAAAAAACCACTATTCATCGCTTATGCATAGCAGTGTTAACTGTTAAGGATATCATAATGTATATAAAAATAAGCGCTGATTTTCTTCTTGTTTGTATTGAGCTGAAATAACATGTACATTAGATAGGAGGAAGTACCATGCTTAGGGTATTACTTTTTTCTATGGTCTAGGTTGTTAATTAATCGAGGGAAGAAATTAAGCCATTTGGCATGTTTCTTGTGAAAGTGATGGCTTGTCTAGCCCTCTTTATTTCTTTTTTCTCTAAATCTAACCCTTTTCGAGATGATTTGCAGATCTTACCCTCTTCACCATGCTCCCGCGCTCTCCAACCACAGGAGCCGGTCTACCGCGCCTTAGGAGTGCGGGAGCGGACGAGCACGGCACATGAAATGGCGGTAGGGAAGCACGAAAGCGCGGTGAAAAAAGCTAGATATGTAAATTATCTTAGGAGAGGGTTAGATTTGGAGAGAGAGAAAATGAGAACTAGATAAGTCATCAGTTCTTCCTTGTGTTACCATTGCTGCAGTTGTTTTTCTTGTTTGTCCCCCTATATTTGACAACGACCATCACTGAACGCGGCGCTTGACATAGTGTGTACTTTGTATTGTACGTTGAGCTGAGATTGCCAAGTAGCTACCAAGGATAGTACAACTACATAAGCTGAGTAGTATAGTAAGTATACCAGGGTTCAACTTATCTTATTTAAAAAAATCAACCAATTTTTGAGTTTTTGGGAAAAAATCACTTGAAAATCGCTAGAAATCATATGGTTTAGAAATCCAAAAAAAAAAATTTAAAAAAATCTTTCGATTTTGATCGATTTTCTCTGACCAGTTGAATTTTTATCATAGCTCGATTTTCTCTCGATTTTTACCGATTATCGCGTTATTTACCCCCCATATTTTTTTTTAATTTAACCGATTTATCGGCCGGTTTTAGATGTCATACTCCTTCGATAAAACCAAAAATCACGATTTTCACCGATATTATGAACCCTGAAGTATACACGCAGGAAAAGGAGCTGTGTACCGTAATTGCACTTAAAGCTCTATTTCAGTACGAATCTTAATTTGAACACTTTCGGTTGTTTTACTTGCGTTGTAAAGCTTTTCCTTCCGTGATTTACACTCGGAAGATTTGAGAATAGTGCAGGGTACGCCTCGCCTCCGTTCAGCTAGAATACAGGAATTTTACGAGAAATCTACACAGCGGGAGAAGGGAAAAAAAAAACAGCTAACAGCTTCTGAAATCACATCTCTGACATGACTCGGCGTCCTCCTTGGAGGACACGTGCCCACCTGCAGCGAATAGGGGCCGTCCGTACACGGGATCCACCGCTTGGACTGCGACGGAAGCATCATCACCCGTGAGATCTCGTCTCCTCCGGTGTTTAGTGCCTGGGCCTGTGCGGATCTCTTAGATCTCCCGAGGGCCCACCTGTCTGTCCCGTGCAGCACGCACAGATGGTGAGCGCTCCAGGTCTTGACGCTGCCATGTGGGGCCCACCCAAAATCGCCTCCGTTCGTGCTTGGGCAACTGCAGGGGAATTCTCGACGCGATCGACTGTATGGATCTGTTACTCCCTCCGGTTTGGTATAATACCTATCGTTTTGGACATAGCGATGGTCAAACTTCCGAAACTTTGACCAACAATACATTTTTAAATATTTAAATTGGATACCTAAAAATTATATGTGTAGACTTGTCTTGAGAAGTACTTTCGTAGTATTATAATTTTATTGGGTTTTATAAATATATTATAATAAAAATTAGCGGTCAAAGTTGTGTTTTGAAGACCGTATCGATGTCCAAAACGACAGATATTACCAGACCGGAGGGAGTACGTGCCTGCCTCTGATACCTTTGGAAAGTATAGTTGTGTTTATTATACAACGGTTGTAGTTGTAGTGCTTATAAATAACTAGAAAGATTCGCGCGCTACGCCGTGCCGTGCGAAATTCGAAAAAAAATGATGAAAAGCGGGAAAAAACGGAAAAACGACGGACGAAAAACGAATTTACGTTTTTTTTTTTGGGAAACGGCCAACGAAAACATTTTTCCATGTTCCGGAGAAAACACGGTTCACGGAAATAATTTTTTCAGGCAAAACGAAGAAAGAAAACGGCTTTCCATATTTTTTGTGGGGAAATAGCCACCGAAAACAGCTTCCCCATGCTCCGGAGGAAAAACGGATCACGAAAACATTTTTTCGGAGCAAAACGGAGAAAGGGAACGGTTTTCCATATTTTTGTTTTGAAAAAACGGCCAACGAAAACATTTTTCTCATGCTCCGAGAAAAATCTGATGGCGACAAATATTTTTTCGAGCAAAACGGATAAAGGAAATCTCCCAATTTTTTGGAGGGAAATAGTTATCGAAAACATTTCCCCATGCCCTGCAGGGAAAACCGATCACGAAAACATTTTTTCTAAGAAAAACGGAGAAAAGAAACGGTTCTACATTTTTTTTTTTGGAAAAACGGCTAACGAAAATATTTTTCGCATGCTCTGGAGAAAAAACGGACCACGAAAATATTTTTTTGGGACAAAACGGAAAAACCGATCACGAAAACATTTTTTTTCGGCCAAAACGGAGAAAAGAAACGGTTCTACATTTTTTTTGTGTGGAAAAACGACTACCGAAAATATTTTTCGCATGCTCTGAAGAAAAAACGGACCCCGAAAACATTTTTTTGGGACAAAACAGGGAAAGGACCCGAACGTAAAGCGCGAGGACCTATTTGTTATAATTTTAGACCTGTTCGCTATTTTGAATAATTAGGAAAGGGCTCGCTCGTGATTTGGCCTTAACGGGACGGCCTCCATGCAAAACGGTAAACCAGGGGCCTAAACGCGAAACGGAAAAAATATTCTTCTCTCACAAAAAATCACGCAAGGACTTAAACGCAATTCCGCGGAAACCGGAGGGCTTTTCGCAAAACCGGCGCTGGACACGTGGGGGGCCGGTTGGCCCCCAATCTCTTCCCCTATAAGGGAAGTTTATTTATATAACGCGATCGATTGCTACAATGGAGTTATACAACGATGATCCAGGCCTCAAAAAGCACGCCTCAACCGGCATCTCACGTACACTGGTGCACGGGTCCTCGTAGCAGTCGGACTTTGGGGTGTACTGCCATCCAAAATCAATTGCTACCGTGCATTTCAAGCGGGACAAACAGGGCCGCCTCAACGACGCGACGACAGCGAATCCCCGAACGCGCAGCAATCTGAATGTACACTGAGGTGTCGTGCATGGACGTTGTCTGGCCCAACACCGTATCTGAAGGCAGCAAAAGTTCAGGCTCGCATCGAACGGCCTCAGGAATTCAATGCGCCTTCAAGGCATGTGATATGCGAGCGATGGCAAGAGCAGAGTTGGGGTTTGGCAATATGTGCATGTTGGCTTGCACCAAGCGGAATCCCAGCTTAATTGGCAGTAGTGGCAAAAAAAATCTGTACTATTGCATTTTCATCTGCATCTGCATCTGCAGTTGCGTTTGCAACACAGCACCAGACAAACCTGCCTGATGGTGGTTGCCTTCAATAAGAACGCGGAGAGCGTCTTTAGCTAGCAAGCCCTCATGAAGCGTCCGTTGATCAGCGAGCTTCTCGCTCTTGGACCAGCCGTGGATCATGAAGCGTTGAAGCATCCCTCGTCACGTTCATTCTCAGACGCTAGAAATTGTCATGTTAATCAGCACCAAAAGTGAAAGATCTCGCGTCGACTGTAGTGGGTTTGGGTGATAAGGGTGCAATGCGCGCGTGTGGTGGTGTACATGTGCATATGCATATTCTATTTATAAAAAAAAAATGACAGTTGTTACAATTGCATAAGGAATACATTTTATTATCATCGTAGGATGGAGGCTTCGGAAAGGTACCAAAACGCTGATCATCCTAACATGCTGGAATTGGTGGAAATTAAGAACGCAATAATAGAGTCTTCCAAAATAAATGGGCAACCAACGAAAACATCCTTCAATCAATCAAGGATGAAGCTGCACACTGGATTCGCGCAGGAGCAACTGAGCTTAAAAAACTAGTAGAACATCATCCTTAACAAGACCCTATGCTCTCTCTCTCTCTCTCTCTTCTTCTCTCTTTTCTTTTTCTCTTGGACATGGTCTCATTCGCCTTGTAATTATGTTTTTTTTTTCTGATAATATAAAAACAGCTTCAGCTGTCCTTAAAAAAAAGTATTAGAGTTGCATAGTAATTAAATACAACTCTACATTTAGTTATGAACATATACATTGAAGAATGTAGCAGCGGAAATGCACAGAAAATTCGGCTGGTCGAGTTTAAAACCACGTACGTCACCTCTCTCCTAGGAAGTGCTTGTTATAGGTTAATATAAGCTCGGCGCTCATCGTTGGAGCGCCGCAGGTTTCTTTGTTAAACAACGTATTCTTGTTCCTCGTAATTCGATGACTGTGTGTGTCTCTAAAGTGCTGGTATTAGAAGTAGATAGTGCAAATCAGGCAGCCCGGCTATAAAATTTGTACCTTTAATTTGTCTGGAGATAATCTAACGACTCATGCAAAGGAAGACCTCCCTTTGGACCTTTCTATTGATATTGTTCCTCAAAAGGGCACTGATGGCACATGTCAACTGTCAAGCCTGCATCAAAGCGGGATAATGAGCAGCCAGAGGAGCTAAAAAGTTGAGAACTTGAGATAAAGTCAATCCGGGGCAAGACGCACCATCAAACCATGCTTCAAGGAACTCACTATTTGACCTAAGCAAACGCTTTAAAGATTTCCAATTGACCCTCTTTTGACCAACTGATTGTGAATCGATAACAATTATATACCCACAGTGGTTATGGCCCCCTTCTCTCTCTCTCTCTCTCTCTCTCTCTCTCTCATGTTGCTTGCATATCACCCTATATCCTGTGGCTTTACTAGAAAGGAGTGCTACAATGGAGTTGAACATGGGACACATGGCCTACCAACTCAATTAAAAGGGATAACTCAGGGGTGGGTTTGAACTTATTAGTGTGGCCCGGCCAAGATTTGAGCCACCCCTCAGGAGGGCCAACCACAGATTACACCAAGATTGTTGGTACAGATTCTTCAAACGAAAAGGCATTGCCGAAATATGGACCTCTTAATTAGCTTGGACAACAGTCATTTTCTTCTCTAATCACCAGGCAGGCCATCTCCATCAGAAATCCCAGGAAAAAATGAGAGTATCCAGCACCCCCCACTGCCCCACAAAGATCCTTCAGTAGTGAGAAAGAGGCACACTGAAAGGAAGAAAATCAAAGCACATCTGGCGGCAGTACAAGACAGTAGCAGCAATAATTATTCTCAGGGGCAGGATCTGGTTGAATTGACCGGCAGTACACTCCAGAAAATCCACAAGAAAATGAAGTGCATGTGTCACACCCCTTGACGATCGATGGATATTATTCTCGGTTTGAGGAATAGAACGCCTCCGTTTATCGGTGAAGTTCAAATTTAAAAAACTTAAAAAAACTATTCAATTTTTTAAAAAAATTAGTAATAATAGCTTTATTGTATTTTGTGTGATTTTTTTTTGAAAAAATCAAGTTTGAAAATGTTTTTGAGCAATTCAAAATATAGATAATAGAAAAAGGCAAATAAAAAACCCTAGCCTGCAGGTTTTTAATCCACATGCCAACCCCTACCTCTCGACAGCATTGCCTCAGCTCAGATCGGGTCATCGCTCACCGTTGTACCGCCGTCCACCCCGTGATTTTCAAGCGGTAAGCCCTGAAAACCTCTCGGTTTGAGCGCGAAGCATTCGAAGATTATGAATTTTCAAGTGAAGGGTATCGAAATATGAATGGTATTGATATGTAAATGGTATTGGTATGTCATTATATGAATTTCTATTTTTTGCACTTGTTGGATTGATATGTGAGTAGCATTGAAATGAAAGATTATTTGTTGACATATTATTGCTAAATGCCTACTTTGTAACTTGCAATTGTTTAAAATATAGCAAATGTCATATCAATTTTTTTTTCCATATTTAGGAAAGATCATGCCAATTTTTTTCGTACTTTTTATATACTTATTACGTTTCCCTATTTTTGGAAGCATTTAATGGCTTTTTACTAATTTTACATTTTTTTAAAAAAAATTTCCTAGCTATTTCCGTGTTTCCTATTTTTTCAACTATCACCAGTTTTTCGCCCGAAACCGCTAGATATTCGAGCATTTTCGAACGGTCTTTGCTAGAAACAGCTCAAAAATTGCTCGTTGGTCTGATCGCATTTCAAATTCTTTTGACTTTCCAAACCGTCCGGTTTTCAACGAATTTCGAGCGGTTTTTTTTGTAATTTTCAATACCGTCGGGTCATCGAAATTCGAGTTCGAAAGTTGTAATATCCCGAGTATTTCTATACTCAAGCCACTGTACATTTGTACTCAAACGCTGTTCAATAATACACTGTGCTTGTGTATTTCCGTATCTTGAGTGAACATACTTGCTTGGGATCAGAAAGAACCCTTCAACTTAAGTAATTTCGCTCATAAGTAAATTCGAATTAGGTTGGGCAAGTGCTTGTGACCCTATTAACTTCCAAATACTTTGGAACAAGTAGTAATCAACCCCGAAGCGTTAGCCGTCCAGGCCCAAGTTCAAACGTTCTGGGATGTCCGGAGTATCTGGATCCACACTCGGAGTATCCGGATCCAACCCGGAATGTCCGGACAAAGTCCGGAGTATCCGGATTGGGCGGGCCGAAGCTTCCAACTCCGGAGTGTCCGACCAATGTCCGAGTGTCCGGGTTAGTGTTACTGAAGACCCTAACCCGAGTCTCGGGTTGAGTCCGAGAGTCCGGTATTGGCGTGGGGTTTTGTATAAAAGTCCCATTTCGTGGCTCCCTTCCATTCTTTCTTCTTCTACTTTGGTTTCCCCACTTCCTTGGTGTTCTCTCCACCACCCCGAGCTCTTCTCCTGGCGAGCCACCGGCCAGGTAACCCTCCCTGCCCTCCCCTGACTCCTCCATCTCGGTGTGCTCCTCCCTAAGCCGTCATTCCCCATCCTCCACCCGGGCGTTGCTCCTCCTCCATCTTCCTTGGAGGTAAGCTTTTCTCTTAGGGTTTGATTCATGGGATTCTTGGGTTCTAGAGTCGCTCATGGTGGGATTAGAACTTAGGTTTGGATTTGGGAGGCTAGGGTTGAACTTGGATTCTAGGGTTTTGGGTGTAGTGGTTCTAGGGTTGAAAATGGATTTGGATTAGTGAATGTGGTATGCTAGAGTGGTAGATCGGGTAGTAGTAATGTCGATTTAAGAAGTTGTTGGTGTGAGTTAGAGGTTTGGCGGGTTAGCGACGCTTTCGTGAGAATCGGCTAGCTCTGAGCTCCTTCCGGCTCGCTTAGGTGTACGAAAGTCGTAGATCGGGTCGCGGTGAAGTTGTAGGGAGTGGTAAGGTCTCCGTCTCTCGCCGAGTTGGACCAAATGCCCTAGGACCGAGTATCCGGCATATGGTCCGGAGTGTCCTGATTGTCCGGAGTATCCGGACGAAACGGTCCGAGTGTCCGCCTATCCGGATCGTCTGGATGCAAAACCCTGACCGTCCGGTTAGGGCCGTTTCGTCCGGCCGTGTTGTGTTGTCCGAAAAGGCGTCGCTTCTTCAGTGGTTTCTTGGTTGTACTTCATTCTTGTGTATTGCATGCACTTCATGGTGCATTTAAAACTTTCTTTTGCTAAGTTGTATTTCTTTCGCTGCTTTTGTTGCTTTGACCGATTAGAGGTTAGCGAGTCCAAGCCGCCGAACAACCCGAGCATCATCCCGGACATCACCGAAGTGCAACCACAAGGCAAGCACCTCCTTTGACCATCTTGAAACCTATATTTCACGATGTCTACTTTGATTTCTCAAACTATCTGCATGGTTTATATTCAGTAAATTGCTAGTTTGAGGGAATGGTAGATATACCTCGATTTGGTGGTTTCCTCAATTAATTCCTCGAGATCATTGATAACCTTAGTAGGGTTAGACAATTTAATAAAATGTCACTTGGGTATAAACGATTTAGTAATTGCATACGCTTAGACACTGCAATAGAGGTGAGCAAAGTCACCCTACCAAATGCTCAAAATTATGATAAATGTAATTGGTTTGGGAAAAGTTTTGGAAATGTGAATCGTAAAGGTATATTGGTAAAAATGTGAAGTGTCTAGTTGGTAATTAGACTTGGCGGGAGGTATAATATGTGCTAGTTAAACATGGTGGCGATTGGTTGGCGAGTTAAGTGGAGTTCCCCGCTAGAGTCACTAGGCAAAAATAAAAGGACCCAACTTGTGACGGTTTTGAATTGAACACCGTGCAAACCGCGTAATGCTGGGATGGGGCAGCCTATTCTAGTACTTGAAGTGTGAGGATAGCCATGCCTGTTGGTAGGTCAAGAGTGGACCTTTTCCTCGTGTTGAGCAAATCAAGCGCGGTGTGTGTGTCCTCACGACCGCCAGATGCGCCTTCGTGTGTGCGCTTGTACTTTTGGCAGCAGGAATCGCTCCAGCTCATGTTTGTTGATACAACGGTGTACGCCTTGCTATGGGGTAATGCCGCTGCCAACACCCGCCGTCGTCACGATGAGTATTCCGTGGCCGCCGAGTGGTGGTTGGCCTCTTTATCGCCATAGTAGTGGATTTGTCGCCACCGTGCCGTGTGGCTATAACCTCAACGATGGGAAAGAATAGATCATTCTTGTATATCGGATACCTCGTGTATCGCTGCGGTACCCTGGATGACAGGGATGCAAGTCCGAGTTGTGTTTGGGTAAAGCGCGCAAACTCGCAGAGTATCAAATAATTTAATCGATTAGCCGTGCTCACGGTTATGAGCAATCTTCTAATCATATCAAGTATAGAGATTTGGTTTGGTTTTGAAAATGAAAATCTATTTCTGAGTCGGTATAAAGTATGTGGTGGAATGGTACTTGATGGAATTGTGGATATGTGTATATGATTCTCGATGGGATTATGAGTATGTATGGATGTCGATTCGTATCCCGGCCTAAGTACCATGGATGGTGGCAAATTGTGGAGCTCGCTTGTTACAGATAATCGTAAATATGTTTTATTCAAACTGCTGTCTTTCAAATTAAGTATTACTTTTCGATGAACTATTTTAAATCCAAATTTTCTGCAATTAACCCAGTTGTAGAAGCTTTATCCCGTTGAATCAGCCTGCATTTATTTATATTTCCATACACTAAAGTCTTGCGAGTACATACGTGTACTCACCGCTGTCGCTTAACCCTTTTTCCACAGAGGAAGGTAATGATGATGTCCTGGATGATGGCGAACCCTTTTCTCGCGAGTGTTGCGGCAGAGTCCCTCCCTCCACCAAGAGCCTGTGGGGTGGTCGGGCCAAGCACCGCTGGTTGTCTTTCTTTTGTTTCCGCTGCCGCTTTACTTCTTTTGGATTCAGAATGTACTCGTGTAAGATTTACACCCGCTATGTAAATTACCTTAGTTTATCTTTCGTGCATTGATACTCGGGTTGTGGGTACGCTGATATCGGGCTCGATCCAGGGATCCAAAGATCGATGCACAGCACCGGGTCCGGTTAAGGGTTCGATCCCGCCGATCGAATTTTTAGGTTCAGATCTTCTGTCGAGGCTTCCTGTTGCTATACGGTGCTATACGCTTTGATGAGACGGCAGACAAGACGGTATAGGAAGAGGGGGTCCTCACAGCGCTGGTATCAGAGCCATTGACTGCAGGAGGACTTAGTTAGCCTGGACGTTAGACTTAGGGACAGATTTTTCTTCTCAAAATTTATTTTGAAGTACAAAACTCTATTTTCAAAGTGTAGAATGCTATTCTTGTCCATTCTATAGCTTTTCGCTTATCTACTCTTCAAAATGAATCTGATCTTAATCCAAATTTCAAAATTTGTTTCCTTCTTCTATCTTGTTCAAAAGGATTAAGAGGAATGCGGTTTTAGCTAAGAATGGGTTAAGGATAGATGTTTGTGGTTGTAATTAGGGGTTATTTGTCGCTTTCCCGAGTTGGTTTTTGAATTGGTTCTTATGCTTCTTTGAATGAATGCTTGTAGTGTGTTTGTGTTTATGAGTGCATCCTTTGGGATCAATCATTCTGCACTTGATTTGCACAGTTAGTTGACTCAACTGTGCATTTCGTGATGCCTCCCGAAGGAGAATAGTCAGGCGCTTCCAAAGAAATGATGATGCCGAGAGCGTGGCAAAGGCAGATGGGAGCGGGGCCCAACAATCGCTGGTCCCTACCGGTGGGTCACCGGGTTCTGGGCCTCGGCTACATGCCCAGAGTGAGGAGCTCCTCCACCTCCTCCTCGCTCCCGATATGGCTGCACTCATGTTGGCAGACTCACCATGGAGCCGATGGTCCAGCTGTCCAGTAAGGCAGCAATGCAAGAAGAAGTTAGCCTCGGTTGTCGGAGTTCCAAATAACTCGACCGCCGAGCTTTTCTTCAGCTACAGATCCGATGGAGGCAAGAGGATTGGCTTAGCGACATGGAGGGGAAGTTGGAGTTAGTCGGTTGCACCGATGCGGAGAAGGTTCAAGACACCGCCTACTACCTCCAGTGGACCGGCAGCCTTGCAGTGGAAGCAGCCTGTCAGGCTGTTCGCCTGCAGATCAGGTCACCACATGGGCAGAGTTCAAGACCCGCCGCTCCTTCCATGTTCCAATGGGCTTGATCGAGATCAAGAAGCGGGAGTTCTACGACCTTCGCCAGGGTCTATGGCAGTTGATGGACTACCTCCACCGCTTCAACCATTTGTCACGCTTATGTTGTCGATGAGGTGACCACCGAGGCTAGGAGAGTGACATTGTTCAAGGAGCACCTCACCGAGGAGATCCGCTTCCACCACGGCCATGACATTCCTAGCCTGCAGGTCTTGGTGGGCAAGGCCATTAGCATTGAGGATGGCGCCAAGGCGCTTATGGAGAGCCGCAAGCGCAAGTGGGCAGCTCAATGCCGGGCCAATGGGCGGCGGACCTTCCAGACTCGCACCTTCACTGGGCCTGCCTCCAGCCTTCGGGCCGGGGCTCAGAGGTCCTGTGGCTTACCTCCTCGCCTCGCCTGCAGTTCTGGCGATCACCTAGCCGCCAAGACAAAGCAGTAGCTTGGGGTCCTAATCCATTTGGCCATATCACTTGCTTCTCCTCGCGCCGAAGGGGCTACTTCCGCCAAAGGCTGCTTCGAAAGCAGTGCAAGAAGAAATGACAGCTCAAGGAGCATTAGAGAAGGGGTTCATTCGCCCCAGCTTCTTCTCGGGGCAGCCCGATTCTGCTTGTGAAGAAGAAAGACGGCACTCTTCGCATGTGCGTTGATTAATGGCCGTTGAATGAGGTCACTGTCAAGAACAAGTATCCTCTCCCTGATCGATGATTTGTTTGACCAATTAGGCTGAGCTCGAGTTTTCTCCAAAATAGACTTGAGATCCGGCTATTTTCAGCTCAAGATCCGTCTCGAGGATATCGTGAAGACCGCATTCACCACTCGCCACTGGCCTGCACGAGTACACAGCTTGTTTCGCTTTGGCCTCACCAATGCACCACCCACCTTCATGAATCTGATGAACAAAGTCTTTATGGAGTTCCTTGATAGATTTGTGGTGGTGTTCATTGATGACATCCTCATATACTCTAAGGATGATGATGAGCACGCACTTCACTTGCATATGGTGCTTAGCAAGCTTCGCGAGCATCGCTTGTATGCCAAGTTCAAGAAGTGCGAAGTTCGCTCAAGCAAGTGGAGTTTCGGGGCATGTCCTGTCGAGAAGGTGGGGTAGCGATTGATCCACGCAAGGTACAAGACGTACTCAATTGGGAGCAGCCCCAAGAATGTCCCCGAGATTCGGAGTTTTCTCGGTCTTGCCGGATACTATCGCCGGTTTATCGAGAATTTCTCCAAAATTTCTAAACCATTGTCGCTTACTCAAGAAGGAGAAGAAATATGAGTGGTCACCTGGTTGTGAGTCCAGCCAGAGTCAAGAATAGACTCACCATCGCACTGTTGTTGGTCCTTCCCGACATTCACAAGAACTTCGATGTCTATTGTGATGCATCCCGCCTTGGACTTGGTTGTGTGTTGATGCAGGAGGGCAAAGTGGTTGCTTATGCTTCTCGACGCCTAAAGCCTCATGAAGCCAATTACCCGACGATGATTTGGAGCTTGCAAATGTTGTTCATGCTCTCAAGTTGTGGCGACATTATCTCGTAGGAAACAGATGTGAGATCTACACCGACCACAAAAGCTTAAAGTACTTCTTTCGCAGCCAGATCTGAATTTGAGACAAACATTGATGGCTAGAGCTGATCAAAGACTATGATTTGGGTATTCATTACCATCCTGGCAAGGCGAATGTGGTTGCAGATGCCTCACGCAAGCCGCACACAGATGAATGCCTTGGGTGTCATTGGCCGCCTCACTGGTTGAAGAGTTTCAAGCTCAATCTAGAAGTGGTTGAGTATGGTTACGCTTTCGCTTTAGCCGTACAACCCACTCTAGAGTCTCAGATTCAGCAGCTCAACTACAAGATGATGCTGTGATTGAGATTAGACGCCGCTTGATCGAAAATGGCGCATCTCCGTGTTTTTCTCGTGAAGTCCAATGGGCTGATCTTGCATGGGCAGCAGTGTATGTCCTCGATAATGTTGAGATCAAGGGGTTGATCCCGTCGTAAGCTCATGATACTCCTCTCTCGCCCATCCCGGCAGCACCAAGATGTACCAGGACCTTCGCAGTACCCGTGGCCAGGTATGAAGAAGGAGATCGCGCTCATGTGGCGACATTGTGATGTGTGCCGCGTGTCAAGGCCGAACATCAAAGGCCACCGGATTACTTCAAATGCCATTGCAGATCCCTCGAGTGGAAGTGGGAAGAGATTGGGATGGATTTTATTACCGGTCTACCGAGGTCCTCCACCGGCCACGACTCTATTTGGGTGATCATTGACCGTCGACCAAGGTAGCTCATTTCATCCATTCATACCACCTATTCTCGAGCCAAACTAGCGGAACTCTATTTGCGTAACATTGTTCGGCTCCATGGAGTTCCAAAAGTCATAGTCTCTCGACCGTGGTTCGCAGCTTCACCTCCGCATTTTGGGAGAGTTTGCAGTCCATTCTGGCACTAAGCTATCCTTCAAGATCGCTTACCATCCCCAAACCGACGGACGAGACGGAAAGGGCAAACCAAATCCTTGAAGACATGCTAAGGGCTTGTGTGCCGTGCTACAAAGAAGTCGTGGGAGAAATGCTTGCCATTTGTCGAAGTTCTCCTACAACAACAACCATCAAGTCGGTCTTGAGATGTCGCCGAGGCTCTTTATGGCAAGAAGTGCAGAACACCACTGCTTTTGGTCCGAGGTTGGTGAGAGGCAATTCTTCGGCCAGCCATGATTGAAGAGGCCGAAAGGCAAGTTAGCTTGATTCGAGACCTGGCCGAGAGAAGCTCACTCGCCGAAGAGCTATGCCGATCGCCGACGCCGCGAGTTGAGTTTTGAGGTGGGTGACTTTGTTTATCTCAAGGTCTCGCCACTCCGCGGTACTCGCAGATTTCAAGTCCGCTGAAGCTAGCCCCGCGATACATCGGTCCGCTCGGGATTTTTGAGAAGGTTGGTGTTGTGGCTTATCGGCTTGAGCTACCGCCACATCTTTCTGACATTCACGATGTGTTCCACGTGTCCCAATTGAAGAAGAGTCTTCGGTTCCATCGGAAGTTACCCAATTGGACCATCTTGATTTGCACCGATCTTTCAGACGAGAGTATCCAGTCAGTATTCTCGAGACACCGAAGCCACACTCGCAAATGTTATCAAGATGCTCAAGGTCCATGGAGCAACCATTCAAGATGAAGCCACGTGGGAGCGTGAAGACCATATTCAGCAGAATACCCCGAATTTCTTCGAGAATTAGCAATCTCGAGGACGAGATTTTTGTAAGGGGGTAGACTGTAATATCCCGAGTATTTCTATACTCAAGCCACTGTACATTTGTACTCAAACGCTGTTCAATAATACATCAGGCTTGTGTATTTCCGTATCTTGAGTGAACATACTTGCTTGGGATCGTAAAGAACCCTTCAACTTAAGTAATTTCGCCATAAGTAAATTCGAATTAGGTTGGGCAAGTGCTTGTGACTTATTAACTTCCAAATACTTTGGAACAAGTAGTAATCAACCCTGGAAGCTTTAGCCGCCAAGGCCCAAGTTCAAAAGTTCGGGATGTCCGGAGTATCCGGATCCACACTGAGTATCCGGATCCAACCCGAATGTCCGGACAAAGTCCGAGTATCCGGATTGGGCTGCCGAAGGCTTCCAACTCCGAGTGTCCGACCAATGTCCGGAGTGTCCGGTTAGTGTTACTGAAGACCCCAACCCTGAGTCTCCGGTTGAGTCCTGAGAGTCCGTATTGGCGTGGGGTTTTGTATAAAAGTCCCATTTCGTGGCTCCTTCCATTCTTTCTTCTTCTACTTTGGTTTCCCCACTTCCTTGGTGTTCTCTCCACCACCCCGAAGCTCCTTCTCCGCGAGCCACCGTCGCAGAACCCTCCCTGCGTTCCTCCCAAGTGACTCCTCCATCTCGGTGTGCTCCTCCCCAAGCCGTCATTCCCCATCCTCCACCCGGCTGCTCCTCCTCCATCTTCCTTGGAGGTAAGCTTTTCTCTTAGGGTTTGATTCATGGGATTCTTGGGTTCTAGAGTCGCTCATGGTGGGATTAGAACTTAGGTTTGGATTTGGGAGGCTAGGGTTGAACTTGGATTCTAGGGTTTTGGGTGTAGTGGTTCTAGGGTTGAAAATGGGATTTGGATTAGTGAATGTGGTATGCTAGAGTGGTAGATCGGGTAGTAGTAATGTCGATTTAAGAAGTTGTTGGTGTGAGTTAGAGGTTTGGCGGGTTAGCGACGTTTTCTCGTAGAATCGGCTAGCTCTGAGCTCCTTCCGGCTCGCTAGGTGTACGAAAGTCGAGATCGGGTCGCGGTGAAGTTGTAGGGAGTGGTAAGGTCTCCGCCTCTCGCCGAGTTGGACCAAATGCCCTAGGACCGGAGTATCCGGCATATGGTCCGGAGTGTCCGGATTGTCCGAGTATCCGGACGTAAACGGTCCGAGTGTCCGCCTATCCGGACCGTCTGGATGCAAAACCCGATCGTCCGGTTAGGCCGTTTCGTCCGGCCGTGTTGTGTTGTCCGAAAAGGCCGCTTTCTTCAGGGTTTCTTGGTTGTACTTCATTCTTGTGTATTGCATGCACTTCATGGTGCATTTAAAACTTTCTTTTGCTAAGTTGTATTTCTTTCGCTGCTTTTGTTGCTTTGACCGATTAGAGGTTAGCGAGTCCAAGCCGCCTCGAACAACCCGAGCATCATCCCGACATCACCGAAGTGCAACCACAAGGCAAGCACCTCCTTTGACCATCTTGAAACCTATATTTCACGATGTCTACTTTGATTTCTCAAACTATATGCATTGTTTATATTCAAGAAATTGCTAGTTTGAGGGAATGGTAGATATACCCCGATTTGGTGGTTTCCTCAATTAATTCCTCGAGATCATTGATAACCTTAGTAGGGTTAGACAATTTAATAAAATGTCACTTGGGTATAAACGATTTAGTAATTGCATACGCTTAGACACTGCAATAGAGGTGAGCAAAGTCACCCTTACCAAATGCTCAAAATTATGATAAATGTAATTGGTTTGGGAAAAGTTTTGGAAATGTGAATCGTAAAGGTATATTGGTAAAAATGTGAAGTGTCTAGTTGGTAATTAGACTTGGCGGGAGGTATAATATGTGCTAGTTAAACATGGTGGCGATTGGTTGGCGAAGTTAAGTGGAGTTCCCGCTTGAGTCACTAGGCAAAAATATAAGGACCGAACTTGTGACGGTTTTTGAATTGAACACCGTGCAACCGCGCAATGCTGGGATGGGGCAGCCTATTCTAGTACTTGAAGTGTGAGGATAGCCATGCCTGTTGGTAGGTCAAGAGTGGACCTTTTCCTCGTGTTGAGCAACAAGCGCGGTGTGTGTCCTCACGACCGCCGTATGCGCCTTCGTGTGCGCTTGTACTTTTGGCGGCAGGGAATCGCTCCGCTTCATGTTTGTTGATACAACGGTGTACGCCTTGCTATGGGGTAATGCCGCGGCCAACAATTCGCCGTCGTCACGATGAGTATTCCGTGGGTCGCCGAGTGGTGGTTGGCCTCTTATCGCCATAGTAGTGGATTTGTCGTCACCGGTGCTTGGGGTGTGGCTATAACCTCAACGATGGGAAAGAATAGATCATTCTTGTATATCGGATACCTCGTATCGCTGCGTGTACCCTGGATGACAGGGATGCAAGTCCGAGTTGTGTTTGGGTAAAGTGCGCAAACTCTGCAGAGTATCAAATAATTCTAATCGATTAGCCGTGCTCACTGTTATGAGCAATCTTCTCTAATCATATCAAGTATAGAGATTTGGTTTGGTTTTGAAAATGAAAATCTATTTCGAGTCGGTATAAAGTATGTGGTGGAATGGTACTTGATGGAATTGTGGATATGTGTATATGATTCTCGATGGGATTATGAGTATGTATGGATGTCGATTCGTATCCCGATTCGCGACCATGGATGGTGGCATTTGTGGAGCTCGATTGTTACGATAATCGTAAATATGTTTTATTCAAACTGCTGTCTTTCAAATTAAGTATTACTTTTCGATGAACTATTTTAAATCCAAATTTTCTCGCAATTAACCCAAAGTAGAAGCTTTATCCTCGTTGAATCAGCCTGCATTTATTTATATTTCCATACACTAAAGTCTTGCGAGTACATACGTGTACTCACCGCTGTCGCTAACCCTTTTCCACAGAGGAAGGTAATGATGATGTCCTGGATGATGGCGAACCCCTTTTACTCGCGAAAGTGTTGCGGCCAGAGTCCCTCCCTCCGCCAAGAGTCTGTGGGGTGGCTGCCACCGGCCGTTGGTTGTCTTTCTTTTGTTTCACTGCCGCTTTACTTCTTTTGGATTCAGAATGTACTCGTGTAAGATTTACACCCGCTATGTAAATTACCTTAGTTTATCTTTTCGTGCATTGATACTCGGGTTGTGGGTACGCGATATCGGGCTCATCGATCCAGGGATCCAGATCGGATGCGCATGTGCACCGGGTCCGGTTAAGGGTTCGATCCCGCCGATCGAATTTTTAGGTTCAGATCTTCGGTGTCGAGGCTTCCTGTTGTTATACGGTGCTATACGCTACAAGAGCGGCGACAGACTATGGTATAGGAAGAGGGGTCCTCACAGCGTTGGTATCGAGCCATTGACTGCAGGAGGACTTAGTTAGCCTCGACGTTAGACTTAGGGATGCATTTTTCTTCTCAAAATTTATTTTGAAGTACAAAACTCTATTTTCAAAGTGTAGAATGCTATTCTTGTCAATTCTATAGCTTTTCGCTTATCTACTCTTCAAAATGAATCTGATCTTAATCCAAATTTCAAAAATTTGTTTCCTTCTTCTATCTTGTTCAAAAGGATTAAGAGGAATGCGGTTTTAGCTAAGAATGGGTTAAGGATAGTTGTTTGTGGTTGTAATTAGGGTTATTTGTCGCTTTCCTCGAGTTGGTTTTTGAATTGGTTCTTATGCTTCTTTGAATGAATGCTTGTAGTGTGTTTGTGTTTGTGAGTGCATCCTTTGGGATCAATCATTCTCAAGCACTTTGATTTGCCTGCTTAGTTGACTCAACTGCTGTGCATTTCAGATGCCTCCCGAAGGAGAATAGCTGAGGCGCTTCCGGTGATGATGTCGAGAGCGTGGCGAAGGCGATGGGAGCGGGGCCCAACGATCGCGGTCCCTACCGGTGGGTCACTGGGTTCGATCTCGGCTACATGCCCAGAGTGAGGAGCTCCCTCCACCTCCTCCTGCTCTCCCGATATGGCTGCACTCATGTTGCGGCAGACTCACCATGGAGTCGATGGTCCAGCTGTCTGTGGCGAAGAATAGCCAAGAAGAAGAGCTAGCCTCGGTTGTCTGAGTTCCAAATAACTCGACCGCCGAGCTTTTCTTCAGCTACTGATCCGATGGAGGCAGAGGATTGGCTTAGCGACATGGAGGGGAAGTTGGAGTTAGTCGGTTGCACTGATGCGGAGAAGGTTCAGTACTCCGCCTACTACCTCCAGGGACCGGCAGCTTCGTGGTGGAGCAGCTTCAGGGTCGTCGCTCGCCTGCAGATCAGTCACCACATGGGCAGAGTTCAAGACCCGCTTTTCGCTCCTTCCATGTTCCAAATGGGCTTGATCGAGATCAAGAAGCGGGAGTTCTACGACCTTCGCCAGTGGGTCTATGGCGTTGATGGACTACCTCCACCGCTTCAACCATTTGTCACGCTTATGTTGCCGATGAGGTGACCACCGAGGCTAGGAGAGTGACATTGTTCAAGGAGCACCTCACCGAGGAGATCCGCTTCCACCACGGCCATGACATTCCTAGCCTGCAGGTCTTGGTGGGCAAGGCCATTAGCATTGAGGATGGCGCCAAGGCGCTTATGGAGAGCCGCAAGCGCAAGTGGGCAGCTCGGCCAACAATCGGCGGCGGACCTTCCAGACTCGCACCTTCACTCGGGCCTGCCTCCAGCCTTCGGGCCAGCTCAGAGGTCCTGTGGCTTACTCTCCTCGCCACGCCCAGAGTTCGTGCGATCACCTAGCCGCCAAGATACAGCTTGGGGTCCCGAATCCATTTGGCCATATCACTTGCTTCTCCTCGCGGCGGAAGGGCCACTGGCTCTGCTCGAGCAGTGCAAGAAGAATGACAGCTCAAGGAGCGATTAGAGAAGGGTTCATTCGCCCTGGCTTCTTCTCGGGGCAGCCTGCTGTTTGTGAAGAAGAAAGACGGCACTCTTCGCATGTGCGTTGATTACCTGGCCGTTGAATGAGGTCACTGTCTAAGAACAAGTATCCTCTCCTGGATCGATGATTTGTTTGACCAATTAGGCGAGCTCGAGTTTTCTCCAAAATAGACTTGAGATCCGGCTATTTTCAGCTCAAGATCCGTCCGGAGGATATCGTGAAGACCGCATTCACCACTCGCTACGGCCTGCAGACGAGTACACAGCTTGTTTCGTTTGGCCTCACCAATGCACCACCACCTTCATGAACTGATGAACAAAGTCTTCATGGAGTTCCTTGATAGATTTGTGGTGGTGTTCATTGATGACATCCTCATATACTCTAAGGATGATGATGAGCACGCACTTCACTTGCATATGGTGCTTAGCAAGCTTCATGAGCATCGCTTGTATGCCAAGTTCGGTAAGTGCGAGTTCGCTCAAGCAAGTGGAGTTTCGGGGCATGTCTGTCGGAAGGTGGGGTAGCAGGTTGATCCACGCAAGGTACAAGACGTACTCAATTGGGAGCAGCCCCGCAAGAATGTCCCTGAGATTCGGAGTTTTCGGTCTTGCCGGATACTATCGCCGGTTTATCGAGAATTTCTCCAAAATTTCTAAACCATTGTCACGCTACTCAAGAAGGAGAAGAAATATGAGTGGTCACCTGGTTGTGAGTCCGGCCAGAGTGAAGAATAGACTCACCATCGCACGATGTTGGTCCTTCCCGACATTCACAAGAACTTCGATGTCTATTGTGATGCATCCCGCCTTGGACTTGGTTGTGTGTTGATGCAGAGGGCAAAGTGGTTGCTTATGCTTCTCGACACCTAAAGCCTCATGAAGCCAATTACCCGACGATGATTTGGAGCTTGCGGTACCGTTGTTCATGCTCTCAAGTTGTGGCGACATTATCTCAGAGGAAACAGATGTGAGATCTACACCGACCACAAAAAGCTTAAAGTACTTCTTTTCGCAGCCGATCTGAATTTGAGACAGCGTCGATGGCTAGAGCTGATCAAAGACTATGATTTGGGTATTCATTACCATCCTGGCAAGGCGAATGTGGTTGCAGATGCCCTCACGCAAGCTGCACACAAAGGAATGCCTTGGGTGTCATTGGCCGCCTCACTGGTTGAAGAGTTTTAAGCTCAATCTAGAAGTGGTTGAGTATGGTTACGCTTCTGCTTTAGCCGTACAACCCACTCTAGAGTCTCGATTCAGCAGCTCAACTACAAGATGATGTCTGTGATTGAGATTAGACGCCATTGATCAAAATGGCGCATCTCCGTGTTTTTCTCGTGAAGTCCAATGGGCTGATCTTGCATGGGCAGCAGGTGTATGTCCTCGATAATGTTGAGATCAAGGGGTTGATCTGTCGAAGCTCATGATACTCCTCTCTCTCGCCCATCCTGGCAGCACCAAGATGTACCAGACCTTCGCAGTACCTCGTGGCTGGTATGAAGAAGGAGATCGCGGCTCATGTGGCGACATTGTGATGTGTGCCCGTGTCAAGGCCTGAACATCAAAGGCCACCGGATTACTTCACCATTGCAGATCCCTCGAGTGGAAGTGGGAAGAGATTGGGATGGATTTTATTACCGGTCTACCGAGGTCCTCCACCTGGTCACGACTCTATTTGGGTGATCATTGACCGTCTGACCAAGGTAGCTCATTTCATCCTATTCATACCACCTATTCTCGAGCCAAACTAGCGGAACTCTATTTGCGTAACATTGTTCGGCTCCATGGAGTTCCAAAAGTCATAGTCTCTCGACCGTGGTTCGCAGCTTCACCTCCAGATTTTGGGAGAGTTTGCAGTCCATTCTTGGCACTAAGCTATCCTTCAAGATCGCTTACCATCCCCAAACCGACGGACAGACGGAAAGGGCAAACCAAATCCTTGAAGACATGCTAAGGGCTTGTGTCTTTGTGCACAGCAAGTCGTGGGAGAAATGCTTGCCATTTGCCGAGTTCTCCTACAACAACAGCCATCAAGTCGGGTCTTGAGATGTCGCCTTCGAGGCTCTTTATGGCAAGAAGTGCGTAACACCACCGCTTTTGGTCCGAGGTTGGTGAGAGGCAATTCTTCGGGCCACCATGATTGAAGAGGCTGAAAGGCAAGTTAGCTTGATTCGAGACCTACTGAGAGAAGCCTGGCCTCGTCGAAGAGCTATGCCGATCGCCGACGCCGCGAGTTGAGTTTTGAGGTGGGTGACTTTGTTTATCTCAAGGTCTCGCCACTCGCGCAGTACTCGCAGATTTCAAGTCCATGAAGCTAGCCCCGCGATACATCGGTCCGCTCGGATTTATGAGAAGGTTGGTGATGTGCCTAATCGTCATGACCAACCGCCACATCTTACGGACATTCACGATGAGATCCACGTGTCCCAATTGAAGAAGAGTCTTCGGGGTCCATCGGAAGTTACCAACTTGGACCATCTTGATTTGCGACCTGATCTTTCGTGATCGAGAGTATCCATCCAGTATTCTCGAGACACCGAAAGGCCACACTCGCAAATAGGTTATCAAGATGCTCAAGGTCCAAAGGGAGCAACCATTCGTAAGATGAAGCCACGTGGGAGCGTTAAGACCATATTCAGGCTGATTTCCCCGTATTTCTTCGTGAGTATTATCAATCTAGAGGACGATTTTTTTGTAAGGGGGTTAGACTGTTATATCCCGAGTATTTCTTTTGTCAAGCCACTGTACATTTGTACTCAAACGCATTTGTTCAATAATACACTTGTGCTTGTGTATTTCCGTATCTTGAGTGAACATACTTGCTTGGGATCAGAAAGAACCCTTCAACTTAAGTAATTTCGCTCATAAGTAAATTCGAATTAGGTTGGGCAAGTGCTTGTGACCCTATTAACTTCCAAATACTTTGGAACAAGTAGTAATCAACCCTGGAAGCTTTAGCCGTCAAGGCCCAAGTTCAAAAGTTCTGGGATGTCCGGAGTATCCGGATCCACACTCGGAGTATCCGGATCCAACTCGGAATGTCCGGACAAAGTCCGAGTATCCGGATTGGGCTGGCCGAAGCTCCAACTAGAGTGTCCGGACCAATGTCCGAGTGTCCGGTTAGTGTTACAAGACCCCAACCCTGAGTCTCGGGTTGAGTCCGAGAGTCCTATTGGCGTGGGGTTTTGTATAAAAGTCCCATTTCGTGGCTCCCTTCCATTCTTTCTTCTTCTACTTTGGTTTCCCCACTTCCTTGGTGTTCTCTCCACCACCCCGAGCTCCTCTCCGGCGAGCCACCGGCCGGTAACCCTCCCCGGTGCCCTCCCCGGTGACTCCTCCATCTCGGTGTGCTCCTCCCCAAGCCGTCATTCCCCATCCTCCACCCGGCGTTGCTCCTCCTCCATCTTCCTTGGAGGTAAGCTTTTCTCTTAGGGTTTGATTCGCGGGATTCTTGGGTTCTAGAGTCGTTCATGGTGGGATTAGAACTTAGGTTTGGATTTGGGAGGCTAGGGTTGAACTTGGATTCTAGGGTTTTGGGTGTAGTGGTTCTAGGGTTGAAAATGGGATTTGGATTAGTGAATGTGGTATGCTAGAGTGGTAGATCGGGTAGTAGTAATGTCGATTTAAGAAGTTGTTGGTGTGAGTTAGAGGTTTGGCGGGTTAGCGACGTTTTCTCGTAGAATCGGCTAGCTCGGAGCTCCTTCCGGTTCGCTAGGTGTACGAAAGTCGTAGATCGGTCGCGGTGAAGTTGTAGGGAGTGGTAAGGTCTCCGCCTCCTCGCCGAGTTGGACCAAATGCCCTAGGACCGAGTATCCGGCATATGGTCCGAGTGTCCGGATTGTCCGAGTATCCGGACGAAACGGTCCGAGTGTCCGCCTATCCGGATTGTCCGGATGCAAAACCCGACCGTCCGGTTAGGGTCGTTTCCGTCCGGTCGTGTTGTGTTGTCCGAAAAGGCTGCTTTCTTCAGGGTTTCTTGGTTGTACTTCATTCTTGTGTATTGCATGCACTTCATGGTGCATTTAAAACTTTCTTTTGCTAAGTTGTATTTCTTTACATTGCTTTTGTTGCTTTGACCGATTAGAGGCTAGCGAGTCGGCCTAAGCCTCGAACAACCCGAGCATCATCCCGACATCACCAAGTGCAACCACAAGGCAAGCACCTCCTTTGACCATCTTGAAACCTATATTTCACGATGTCTACTTTGATTTCTCAAACTATATGCATTGTTTATATTCAAGAAATTGCTAGTTTGAGGGAATGGTAGATATACCCCGATTTGGTGGTTTCCCTCAATTAATTCCCTCGAGATCATTGATAACCTTAGTAGGGTTAGACAATTTAATAAAATGTCACTTGGGTATAAACGATTTAGTAATTGCATACGCTTAGACACTGCAATAGAGGTGAGCAAAGTCAGTCCTTACCAAATGCTCAAAATTATGATAAATGTAATTGGTTTGGGAAAAGTTTTGGAAATGTGAATCGTAAAGGTATATTGGTAAAATGTGAAGTGTCTAGTTGGTAATTAGACTTGGCGGGAGGTATAATATGTGCTAGTTAAACATGGTGGCGATTGGTTGGCGAGTTAAGTGGAGTTCCCGCTTGAGTCACTAGGCAAAAATATAAGGACCGAACTTGTGACGGTTTTTGAATTGAACACCGTGCAACCGCAAGAATGCTGGGATGGGGCAGCCTATTCTAGTACTTGAAGTGTGAGGATAGCCATGCCTGTTGGTAGGTCAAGAGTGGACCTTTTCCTGTGTTGAGCAAATAAGCGCGGTGTGTGTGTCCTCACGACCGTATGCGCCTTCGTGTGTGCGCTTGTACTTTGCAGCAGGGAATCGCTCCGATTCATGTTTGTTGATACAACGGTGTACGCCTTGCTATGGGGTAATGCCGCTGGCCAACAATTCGCCGTCGTCACGATGAGTATTCCGTGGCCGCTGAGTGGTGGTTGGCCTCTTATCGCCATAGTAGTGGATTTGTCGTCCACCGTGCCGGGGTGTGGCTATAACCTCAACGATGGGAAAGAATAGATCATTCTTGTATATCGGATACCTCGTGGTATCGCGTGTACCTGGATGACAGGGATGCAAGTCCGAGTTGTGTTTGGGTAAAGTGCGCAAACTCTGCAGAGTATCAAATAATTCTAATCGATTAGCCGTGTGCTCACGGTTATGAGCAATCTTCTCTAATCATATCAAGTATAGAGATTTGGTTTGGTTTTGAAAATGAAAATCTATTCGAGTCGGTATAAAGTATGTGGTGGAATGGTACTTGATGGAATTGTGGATATGTGTATATGATTCTCGATGGGATTATGAGTATGTATGGATGTCGATTCGTATCGATTGCGACCATGGATGGTGGCAATTGTGGAGCTCGATTGTTACATTATCGTAAATATGTTTTATTCAAACTGCTGTCTTTCAAATTAAGTATTACTTTTCGATGAACTATTTTAAATCCAAATTTTCGCAATTAACCAGTGTAGAAGCTTTATCTGTTGAATCAGCTGCATTTATTTATATTTCCATACACTAAAGTCTTGCGAGTACATACGTGTACTCACCGCTGTCGCTTAACCCTTTTTCCACAGAGGAAGGTAATGATGATGTCAGGATGATGGCGAACCCCTTTTACTGCGAGTGTTGCGGCCAGAGTCCCTCCTCCAGCCAAGAGCTTTGTGGGTGGTCAAGACCGCGCTTGGTTGTCTTTCTTTTGTTTCCGCTGTCGCTTTACTTCTTTTGGATTATGTAATGTACTCGTGTAAGATTTACACCCCGTTATGTAAATTACCTTAGTTTATATTTCCGTGCATTGATACTCGGGTTGTGGAGTACGCGATATCGGGCTATCGATCCAGGGATCCAGATCGATGTCTGACAGCACCGGTCCGGTTAAGCTAAGGTTCGATCCGTCGATCGAATTTTTAGGTTCAGATCTTGATGTCGAGGCTTCCTGTTGTTATACGGTGCTATACGCCATGATGAGGCAGTCTGATGCAGTATAGGAAGAGGGTCCTCACAGCGTTGGTATCGTGAGCCATTGACCGCAGGAGGACTTAGTTAGCCCGGACGTTAGACTTAGGGGATGATTTTTCTTCTCAAAATTTATTTTGAAGTACAAAACTCTATTTTCAAAGTGTAGAATGCTATTCTTGTCCATTCTATAGCTTTTCGCTTATCTACTCTTCAAAATGAATCTGATCTTAATCCAAATTTCAAAAATTTGTTTCCTTCTTCTATCTTGTTCAAAAGGATTAAGAGGAATGCGGTTTTAGCTAAGAATGGGTTAAGGATAGATGTTTGTGGTTGTAATTAGGGGTTATTTGTCGCTTTCCTGAGTTGGTTTTTGAATTGGTTCTTATGCTTCTTTGAATGAATGCTTGTAGTGTGTTTGTGTTTGTGAGTGCATCCTTTGGGATCAATCATTACGCACTTGATTTGCCTGATTAGTTGACTCATTGTGCATTTCAGATGCCTCCCAGAAGGAGAATAGCAGTTCGTGCGCTTCCAGATGATCTTTGGAGAGCGTGGCAAAGGCTTGATGGGAGCGGGGCCCAACGATCGCGGGTCCCTACTGGTGGGTCAGTGGGTTCGATCCTCGGCTACATGCCCAGAGTGAGGAGCTCCTCCACCTCCTCCTGCTCCCGATATGGCTGCACTCATGTTGCGGGCACTCGGCTCATGGAGCCGATGGTCCAGGCTGTCCAGGGCAAAGAATACCAGCAATGGCTAGCCTCTCGGTTGTCGGAGTTCCAAATGAACTCGACCGCCGAGCTTTTCTTCAGCTACAGATCCGATGGAGGCAGAGGATTGGCTTAGCGACATGGAGGAAGTTGGAGTTAGTCGGTTGCACCGATGCGGAGAAGGTTCAAGACACCGCCTACTACCTCCAGTGGACCAGCCTTTCTGCAGTGGAGGCCTTCAGTGGTCGTTCGCCTCGCAGATCAGGTCACCACATGGGCGAGTTCAAGGCGCCTTTCGCTCCTTCCATGTTCCCAATGGCTTGATCGAGATCAAGAAGCGGAGTTCTACGACCTTCGCCAGGGTCTATGGCGTTGATGGACTACCTCCACCGCTTCAACCATTTGTCACGCTATGTTGTCGATGAGGTGACCACCGAGGCTAGGAGAGTGACATTGTTCAAGGAGCACCTCACCGAGGAGATCCGTTTCCAGCTCGCCGGTCATGACATTCCTAGCCTGCAGGTCTTGGTGGGCAAGGCCATTAGCATTGAGGATGGCGCCAAGGCGCTTATGGAGAGCCGCAAGCGCAAGTGGGCAGCTCGGGCCGGGCCAGCGGACCTTCCAGACTTCGCACCTTCACTCCTCGGCCTCCGCCTTCGCGCCGATTCAGAGGTCCTGAGGCTTACCTCCTCGCCTGCACTTGAGTTCGGTGCACGATCACCTAGCCGCCAAGATAGCTTGGGGTCCCGAATCCATTTGGCCATATCACTTGCTTCTCCTGCGGGCCGGAAGGGCCACTTCGCGATGCTCTGCTCGAGCAGCGGTGAAAGGACAGCTCAAGGAGCGATTAGAGAAGGGGTTCATTCGTCCCTGGCTTCTTCTCTGGGCAGCCCGATTCTGTTTGTGAAGAAGAAAGACGGCACTCTTCGCATGTGCGTTGATTAATGGCCGTTGAATGAGGTCACTTTGTCAAGAACAAGTATCCTCTCCTCGGATCGATGATTTGTTTGACCAATTAGGCGGAGCTCGAGTTTTCTCCAAAATAGACTTGAGATCCGGCTATTTTCAGCTCAAGATCCGTCCGGAGGATATCGTGAAGACCGCATTCACCACTCGCTACGGTCTGCAGACGAGTACACGCTTGTTTCGCTTTGGCCTCACCAATGCACCAGCCACCTTCATGAATCTGATGAACAAAGTCTTCATGGAGTTCCTTGATAGATTTGTGGTGGTGTTCATTGATGACATCCTCATATACTCTAAGGATGATGATGAGCACGCACTTCACTTGCATATGGTGCTTAGCAAGCTTCGCGAGCATCGCTTGTATGCCAAGTTCGATGAAGTGCGAGTTCGCTCAAGCAAGTGGAGTTTCGGGGCATGTCCCGTCAGAAGGTGGGGTAGCGATTGATCCACGCAAGGTACAAGACGTACTCAATTGGGAGCAGCCCCGCAATGTCCCTGAGATTCGGAGTTTTCTCGGTCTTGCCGGATACTATCGCCGGTTTATCGAGAATTTCTCCAAAATTTCTAAACCATTGTCGGCGCTACTCAAGAAGGAGAAGAAATATGAATGGTCACCTGATTGTGAGTCCAGTTTCAGAGTCGAAGAATAGACTCACCACCGCACCGATGTTGGTCCTTCCCGACATTCACAAGAACTTCGATGTCTATTGTGATGCATCCCGTCTTGGACTTGGTTGTGTGTTGATGCAGGAGGGCAAAGTGGTTGCTTATGCTTCTCGACAGCTAAAGCCTCATGAAGCCAATTACCCGACGCATGATTTGGAGCTTGCAGCTGTTGTTCATGCTCTCAAGTTGTGGCGACATTATCTCGTAGGAAACAGATGTGAGATCTACACCGACCACAAAAGCTTAAAGTACTTCTTTTCGCAGCCAGATCTGAATTTGAGACAGCGTCGATGGCTAGAGCTGATCAAAGACTATGATTTGGGTATTCATTACCATCCTGGCAAGGCGAATGTGGTTGCAGATGCCCTCAGTCGCAAGCTGCACACCGTGAATGCCTTGGGTGTCATTGGCCAGTCTCAGCTGGTTGAAGAGTTTCAGAAGCTCAATCTAGAAGTGGTTGAGTATGGTTACGTTTCTGCTTTAGCCGTACAACCCACTCTAGAGTCTCAGATTCAGGCAGCTCAACTACAAGATGATGCTGTGATTGAGATTAGACGCCAGTTGACTGAAAATGGCGCATCTCCAGGTTTTTCTGTGAAGTCCAATGGGCTGATCTTGCATGGGCAGCAGGTGTATGTCCCTGATAATGTTGAGATCAAGGGGTTGATCCTGTCAGAAGCTCATGATACTCCTCTCTCTGTCCATCCTGGCAGCACCAAGATGTACCAGGACCTTCGCAGGCAAGTCTGGTGGCCAGGTATGAAGGAGGAGATCGCGGCGCATGTGGCGACATTGTGATGTGTGCCAGCGTGTCAAGGCCGAACATCAAAGGCCACCGGATTACTTCACCATTGCAGATCCTCGAGTGGAAGTGGGAAGAGATTGGGATGGATTTTATTACCGGGTCTACCGAGGTCCTCCACCGGTCACGACTCTATTTGGGTGATCATTGACCGTCGACCAAGGTAGCTCATTTCATCGATTCATACCACCTATTCTCGAGCCAAACTAGCGGAACTCTATTTGCGAGAACATTGTTCGGCTCCATGGAGTTCCAAAAGTCATAGTCTCTCGACCGTGGTTCGCAGATTCACCTCAGATTTTGGGAGAGTTTGCAGTCCATTCTTGGCACTAAGCTATCCTTGATCGCTTACCATCCCCAAACCGACGGACAGACGGAAAGGGCAAACCAAATCCTTGAAGACATGCTAAGGGCTTGTGTGTCGTACTACTGACAAGTCGTGGGAGAAATGCTTGCCATTTGCTGAGTTCTCCTACAACAACAGTCATCAAGTCAGTCTTCAGATGTCGCCTTTCGAGGCTCTTTATGGCAAGAAGTGCAGAACACCACTGCTTTTGGTCCGAGGTTGGTGAGAGGCAATTCTTCGGCCACCATGATTGAAGAGGCCGAAAGGCAAGTTAGCTTGATTCGAGACCGGTGAGAGAAGCTCGCCTCGCCGAAGAGCTATGCTGATCGTCGACGCCGTGAGTTGAGTTTTGAGGTGGGTGACTTTGTTTATCTCAAGGTCTCGCCACTCCGCGGTACTCGCATGATTTCAAGTCCGCTGGAAGCTAGCCCCGCGATACATCGGTCCGTTCGGATTTTTGAGAAGGTTGGTGTTGTGGCTTATCGGCTTGAGCTACCGCCACATCTTTCGGACATTCACGATGTGTTCCACGTGTCCCAATTGAAGAAGAGTCTTCGGGTTCCATCGGAAGTTACCCAATTGGACCATCTTGATTTGCGGCTGATCTTTCAGATCGAGTATCGATCGTATTCTCGAGACAGTGAGCGTCACACTCGCAATCAGGTTATCAAGATGCTCAAGGTCGATGGAGCAACCATTCGTAAGATGAAGCCACGTGGGAGCGTGAAGACCATATTCAGCGAGAATACCCGAATTTCTTGAGAGAATTAGCAATCTCGAGGACGAGATTTTTGTAAGGGGGTAGACTGTAATATCCCGAGTATTTCTATACTCAAGCCAGCTTTGTACATTTGTACTCAAACGCTGTTCAATAATACACTGCGTGCTTGTGTATTTCCGTATCTTGAGTGAACATACTTGCTTGGGATCGTAAAGAACCCTTCAACTTAAGTAATTTCGCTCATAAGTAAATTCGAATTAGGTTGGGCAAGTGCTTGTGACCCTATTAACTTCCAAATACTTTGGAACAAGTAGTAATCAACCCTGAAGCTTTAGCCGTCAAGGCCCAAGTTCAAAAGTTACGGGATGTCCGGAGTATCCGGATCCACACTCGAGTATCCGGATCCAACCCGGAATGTCCGACAAAGTCCGGAGTATCCGGATTGGGCTGGCCGAAGCGCTCCAACTCGGAGTGTCGGACCAATGTCCGGAGTGTCCGGTTAGTGTTACTGAAGACCCCAACCCGAGTCTCGGGTTGAGTCCGAGAGTCCGGTATTGGCGTGGGGTTTTGTATAAAAGTCCCATTTCGTGGCTCCTTCCATTCTTTCTTCTTCTACTTTGGTTTCCCCACTTCCTTGGTGTTCTCTCCACCACCCCGAGCTCCTCTCCGGCGAGCCACCGGCCGGTAACCCTCCCCGGTGCCCTCCCCGGTGACTCCTCCATCTCGGTGTGCTCCTCCCCAAGCCGTCATTCCCCATCCTCCACCCGGCGTTGCTCCTCCTCCATCTTCCTTGGAGGTAAGCTTTTCTCTTAGGGTTTGATTCGCGGGATTCTTGGGTTCTAGAGTCGTTCATGGTGGGATTAGAACTTAGGTTTGGATTTGGGAGGCTAGGGTTGAACTTGGATTCTAGGGTTTTGGGTGTAGTGGTTCTAGGGTTGAAAATGGGATTTGGATTAGTGAATGTGGTATGCTAGAGTGGTAGATCGGGTAGTAGTAATGTCGATTTAAGAAGTTGTTGGTGTGAGTTAGAGGTTTGGCGGGTTAGCGACGTTTTCTCGTAGAATCGGCTAGCTCGGAGCTCCTTCCGGTTCGCTAGGTGTACGAAAGTCGTAGATCGGGTCGCGGTGAAGTTGTAGGGAGTGGTAAGGTCTCCGTCTCCTCGTCGAGTTGGACCAAATGCCCTAGGACCGGAGTATCCGGGCATACGGTCCGGAGTGTCCGGCCTATCCGGACTGTCCGGATGCAAAACCCGACCGTCCGGTTAGGCCGTTTCGTCCGGCCGTGTTGTGTTGTCCGAAAAGTCGTCGTTTCTTGAGGGTTTCTTGGTTGTACTTCATTCTTGTGTATTGCATGCACTTCATGGTGCATTTAAAACTTTCTTTTGCTAAGTTGTATTTCTTCTGCTGCTTTTGTTGCTTTGACCGATTAGAGGCTAGCGAGTCGGGCTTCGCCTCGAACAACCCGAGCATCATCCCGGACATCACCGAAGTGCAACCACAAGGCAAGCACCTCCTTTGACCATCTTGAAACCTATATTTCACGATGTCTACTTTGATTTCTCAAACTATATGCATTGTTTATATTCAAGAAATTGCTAGTTTGAGGAATGGTAGATATACCCTGATTTGGTGGTTTCCTCAATTAATTCCACGAGATCATTGATAACCTTAGTAGGGTTAGACAATTTAATAAAATGTCACTTGGGTATAAACGATTTAGTAATTGCATACGCTTAGACACTGCAATAGAGGTGAGCAAAGTCAGTCCTTACCAAATGCTCAAAATTATGATAAATGTAATTGGTTTGGGAAAAGTTTTGGAAATGTGAATCGTAAAGGTATATTGGTAAAAATGTGAAGTGTCTAGTTGGTAATTAGACTTGGCGGGAGGTATAATATGTGCTAGTTAAACATGGTGGCGATTGGTTGGCGAGTTAAGTGGAGTTCCCGCTTGAGTCACTAGGCAAAAATATAAGGACCGAACTTGTGACGGTTTTGAATTGAACACCGTGCAACCGCGCAATGTCGGGATGGGGCAGCCTATTCTAGTACTTGAAGTGTGAGGGGATAGCCATGCCTGTTGGTAGGCCGAAGAGTGGACCTTTTCCTCGTGTTGAGCGATCAAGCGCGGTGTGTGTGTCCTCACGACCCGCCGTATGCGCCTTCGTGTGTGCGCTTGTACTTTTGGCAAGCAGGGAATCGCTCCAGTTCATGTTTGTTGATACAACGGTGTACGCCTTGCTATGGGGTAATGCCGCGGCCAACAATTCGCCGTCGTCACGATGAGTATTCCGTGGCGCTGAGTGGTGGTTGGCCTCTTATCGCCATAGTAGTGGATTTGTCGTCACCGGTCTTTGAGGTGTGGCTATAACCTCAACGATGGGAAAGAATAGATCATTCTTGTATATCGGATACCTCGTGTATCGCGTGTACCCTGGATGACAGGGATGCAAGTCCGAGTTGTGTTTGGGTAAAGTGCGCAAACTCTGCAGAGTATCAAATAATTCTAATCGATTAGCCGTGCTCACGATTATGAGCAATCTTCTCTAATCATATCAAGTATAGAGATTTGGTTTGGTTTTGAAAATGAAAATCTATTTCGAGTCGGTATAAAGTATGTGGTGGAATGGTACTTGATGGAATTGTGGATATGTGTATATGATTCTCGATGGGATTATGAGTATGTATGGATGTCGATTCGTATCGATTGCGACCATGGATGGTGGCAAATTGTGGAGCTTCAGATTGTTACATTATCTTTGTAAATATGTTTTATTCAAACTGCTGTCTTTCAAATTAAGTATTACTTTTCGATGAACTATTTTAAATCCAAATTTTCGCAATTAACCCATGTAGAAGCTTTATCTGTTGAATCAGCCGCATTTATTTATATTTCCATACACTAAAGTCTTGCGAGTACATACGTGTACTCACCGCTGTCGCTAACCCTTTTTCCACAGAGGAAGGTAATGATGATGTCCCGGATGATGGCGAACCCCTTTTCTGCGAGTGTTGCGGCCGTAGTCCCTCCTCCCTCACAAGAGTCTCGTGGGGTGGTGTACCGCGCCGGGTTGTCTTTCTTTTGTTTCCGCTGTCGCTTTACTTCTTTTGGATTCTGTAATGTACTCGTGTAAGATTTACACCCAGTTATGTAAATTACCGTAGTTTATATTTTCGTGCATTGATACTAGGGTTGTGGAGTGCAGCGATCTTGGAGCTCTTGATCCAGGGATCGAAGATCGGATGCGTCTGAGCACCGGTCCGGTTAAGGGTTCGATCCCGTCGATCGAATTTTTAGGTTCAGATCTTCGGTGTCGAGGCTTCCTGTTGCTATACGGTGCTATACGCTACAGTAGACGGCGTACAGTACGGTATAGGAAGAGGGGGTCCTCACAATTGTTAACCCTGTTTCTCATTCTTTCTTCTTTCTTCTTTGTTTTTTTGCAAATATGTGCTTATATCCTTGACAAGACGTATTACCTATCAAATCAAATGTGTTAGCGGTCAGAATCCAGGAGGGGACAGATGAAACGCACCCCTGGTGGTACAACACTCACGGCTCACTGCTCCGCTACGATTTGCGGGTGACGTTCTTGCAGACGGGAGGGAGAAGTTTCAGCGAGAGAGAAGCGAACAAAATCCAAATCCCTGGAAAGGTGGTGGTTGCGCTAGCCTGCGACAGATTGTTATTAAGCGGGGCTAACCTAAACCCTAGGAGATCTGAGGAAGATCCCTGATGGCCCCCACGTACACCCTCCTCCCCTGCTTTTGTCGACAGTCGCACACACCATGGATTTATGGATTCGTTGCCGCTCGGAACCACCACCACCCAAGCTAGGGTTATCTATGGGTATCATGTGACAGACAGCCTCAGTTTCCGGGAAATAAATTCCACGCTGCCGTGCTGCATAAAAGGACCTGTATAGCACCACTCGGATGGCCGTTACGTGTTATGCTAGTGAATCTCCACTGTTGCATTAATTAAGGGGATTAATTGCATTAATTAAGGGATTAATTAACTGACACATTAATGGCATACAGACGATGCAGATTCACTGGCGTAACGCGTGGTGTCCATCCGAGTGATACTGCACAGATCCCTTTGTGCAGCACGACACCATAGAAGGAAGGGTTAGTTGGGTCCTTGTCGACCAACTTCTAGCAAGACATGTTACCACCGTAAAGTCCAGGTAGTAGCTAGCTCCTAACCTGAGAAGGCATTATTCGCAGAAGAAAAGCCGAGTAACACGATCCATCCCCTGTACAGATCGGGAACCTTTGAACCTAATGGAAGAGGAACTCGTCGCTTCGCGATTTTCCCATTGCCGCTATATATACGTACGTACGTACACAGTTTCTACGTAATGGAATACGAACGGCCATACCGAATTTAGTGTACCGTGAGTAGCAGCCGCGAGCAGGTACGTACGTGTGAGCCCTCGCTTCTCCACGGCGGAGGACCCGAATCCCACGGTTTTGACCAATGGGCGGCGACCGGAGCGCATGGGTTTCACAAGCGTCAGCGGCATCGATCGCCTGGCCGCGCGTGCCGTCCGTCCATTCAAGCCGCGTACGGGAGCATCGGCCGTGCGATCCTCCGGACGCTGACCGGAAGATCCATCTCATTCAAGCGCCGATCGAAACGGCGAGACGGTCCGCGTCGCGTCAGCGGGATCGATCTCCCTCGGTAGCCAGCCAGCCGGCCAGCATTCATGCGCGGCGCGGCGCAGTTACGCGACGCAGATGCGACGATCCTGGCCCGTACGAGGGCGGGAGACGGGGGCACGGGAGCGGAGGTTGGCGCGTCCAAGTCGCCCGGATCCGCGCGTCTGGACGAAATGGAGTGATATCGCGACGAGGATACGGGGTATCTCGGGTCGCAAGCAGTTAATGTGATGAAGCTTAGGTTGCGACCTTTTCTTCCTATGGCTGTCAAGCCTAGGGTGTGGGAAATAAATTCTACGGTGTCGTGCTGCACAAAGGATGCAGAAGACTATTTAGCTGAAGATCACGCGTGTTATGTCGGTGAATCCGCACCGCCTACACGCAATTATTGTCGGCTTAATTAATCCCTTAATTAATGCAGCGGTAGAGATTCATTTGGCGTAACCAGAACACGGCAAGATTCATCAGTGGTGCTGCACAGTCCGCAAGAAGACGACACCGTAGAATTTATTTCCGTTCGAGAAAAAAATCATCTATGTGTTTGGTTGTTTGAATGGAACCATTCCATCCTGGATGATCAAGATGATACAAATTTAAGAAATATTTTCTACAAATGCTAAACCATCTCATTCAACCAAAATAATGGAATCAAATAGTATAAGATCATCTCATCCTATTTTTAACCTCATCGCATCAACCAAACACACCATTAGTTTGGAGATCTCCTTGCTGGATCGTGCGGAGGGCGATCAACGAGGCCGAGTACTGCGTGTTGCGCGTAACGGCGGTGCTGCTGACTAGTGAGGCAGCAATAGGGTGCAACCGTGCAAGTGAGGAGTGCAACCGTGTTGAGATATCAAAACTACTTCAAATAAGTGCTGTTTTGTAGCATAATTAATTTTGGCCAGTAGTATCCACGCATGGTATACTTAATTTTGCTAATTTAGCGATAGGGAAGTAATTAACAACAATTTGCTTGACATCTAAAAGCTTCGTAACAATTTATTTAACAAACGCGAGTGATATAATTTTTATGTAGCTAATCTATAATAGTTTTAAACCTATCGGCAGTTGAGATAATAGGACGTCAGGTAAAAACGGACATAAATCGGTGAAACATGCATAAACCGAACCTAGCTAGCTAGCTGGCGGTGAAACATGCATAAATCGGTGACCACACCAAAACCTAAAACTATAACCGAACCTAGCTAGCTAGCTAGCCAGGCTGGCCAACTGCTCAACCGGGCAAATGAGCTCGCGCTAGCTAGAGCATTAACGGCAGCTGGCCGAGACCGGCTGAAACAACCCAAAAATTCAAAATGAATTTATTTGGAGTTTGTTCGAATTTCGAGTTCAAGTTTTGAGTTCGGAATTTGAATTTTGCTTTTTAGTTTGATTTGGTTTTCCGTTCTTGGTTTTGGGCCAAATTCTCCTTGGGCCTTTCGGTCCGTTTCCGTTTCGGCCGTTGGCCTTCGGCCCATGCGCCATTCCGGCCCAGCCGGCCTCCCCGTCTTCGGCCCGTTTGGCCGGCTGACCCAGCTCCCGACCAGCCGCCATCTCCTCCGGCGCCGGCGCCGCTCCCGCCGCCCGCGCCGCTGGCCGTCCGTCGCGCGCCTCCGCGCCCTCGCGCCGCCCGCGCCGCCGTGTTGGCCGCCGCATCGCGCTGCCGCCGCCGCCCTCAGCGTCGCGCCGCCTTCGCCTTAACCCGCTGCGCCGCCGCGCCGCCGTGTTGGCGCATGCAGCCACTCGCGCGACCACCGCGGCCGTCTCGCGCCGCTTAGCACTATCCCATTGCGCCCGATCGCCCGACCGGCCGCCAGCGACGCCGCTGCACGCGTAACGCCCGCCGCCCGCCGCTTGTCGCCGCCTCGCCTCGCCAGCGGCTATAAAAGCCAAGCCCCGCTCTCCATTCCTTGCCCCGCTTCCACGCCTCGCCGGTGAAGCTCCTCCCCGTCTCCCCCGTCCTCTCCGGCCGCCGCGCCCTAGCGCCGCCGCCACCCGGCAGCCGCCGCTTGTGCTGGAAACCCTAGGGTTTTCCTCGCCTCGCCCCGCGTGGGCCAAACCGCCTCGCCGCGTGCGGCGGCTTCAAGGCCCACGCGCCTCGCCGCGTGGGCCGTGGCCGATCCCAGCGCTGAGCCGGCCAGCCTTTGGAGCGATAAAAGTGATTTTTCGATTTTAATTTAATAATTAAAATCCGAAAAATCATTTTAATTCCAGAAAATCCCCAGAAAATCCCCGAAAATTCCAGAGACCCCAGAAACCCACCAAATACACTACCCAAACCGTTTCGATCCCCTGAGTCCAAAAATGCCCTCCGTTCCTCAATCCGGAGTTCCCAAAATTCCGAATTGCCCAATTCGCCCCTTTCTCTCTCTCGGCCCGGTTCCGGTTTCCGGTTTCGTTTTCGTTTTCGGTTCTTTTTCGTTTTCGTTTCCTTATTTTTCGTTCGTCCTTTTCGCGCTAGATCCAGACGTCGGACAATTCCAGAAGCAGTTCCAGGAGCAGCCGCAGATCCCGGAGCAGACGTGGATCCGACGGAAGCCCCGAACGACTACTTCCTCTGCAGTTCTTCCGGCCCGTTCGCCGAGCAAGGCAAGCCGTACACCCTTGATCATGTTGATCCCAATCATGCCATGCTATAGTAGTAATTATTTTATATCGCATTATTTTACTGTATGTTGAATTATTGAAAACAGTATTTTAGAATGACCTGATACCTAGGTAATACCGAAATTGCTCATAAAACATTCCTTGAAATATTGAACCATATTATATCCTTTGTAACCTTAGATGATTACTATTACCCTGTTAAGCTAGATTATTAATTAGTCCAGGCTAGATAATCAAATGTTTTTAAAAGGTTGGAAATAAAATGCTGCCGAATCTCGGATTCGGATGTTTGTGAAAGTGCTACAGTTTGGGGGACAGAATCGGATAAATCCCGGAGTGGATGTAACTCCGATCCCCGGCTGATGATTAATGCCTTGGTTTGTTTGGTGGCCGGTATTATGGGATACCGGATCGGGTTTGCGGATGAAGGCTTGATCTTTGGCAATGTAAGGTTAATGAATCCCCTTGAGCAAAGTAAATAACTTACGAACTCGTTCAACCACAGGTTGGGCCGGTCAACTTCGTTGGCTTGACTCAACGTAGCTCGGTACATTGTACTTTCCCCGGAATACCTATAGGAACAAGGTTACCTTCCCGGTATGGGAGATGGTCCGCGATTATGAGGGGTGGAACGAAGTGTGCACTAGGAAAAGGTGGCATTTCGGGTTCACAACGGTAGGTGTCCACAGTAAGCGGGACCGCGAACTCCACTCTGGCCAGTGGGGACCCGGGTTATTGTGGACCGAAACTCTACCGGATAGGGGCTAAAGGGGAAAGATCCAACGAAAAGCTATGATAACCTCGACCCGGCCGCATGCATTTAAATTGCATGTTTGTTAGCGCTTGGCATTAACGGTCGTAGGTATCTTGTGGGTAAAGCTGAGCATCTCTGCGGAGACAATCTTAATGGTAATCGATTACGCCGTACTTCCGGTAAATGAAGTTAAGTTGGAATCGGGGTTGATACCCGTAACTAAGCTCAAGTTACTGTTTGGTGAATTTGGAAGAAGTTGGTTAAGTGCTGTTGAACTTGTGAAACCCCCTAGCTATTATTTATGGTTTGTGCTTCAAATGTAAAATGAGTTAGAAAAGAAAACTGCATCCAGATACTTAAACCCTAGTCCCATCCCTTGGATAATCCCCGGCATATAGTATTCAGAATTCTCCGTACGACTTGTTGAGTACTCCCGTACTCACCCTTGCAACCCCCGCCCTTTCAGAGTTTGAAGAAGCTGGAGCGTTTCAGGAGTTCGTAGTTGGCGATTTTGTTGGTTTTGAGGTCTTGGTCTTTTGCTCAGGCCTGCCTGTGCGGTGTTTTGATTGTAAGTTATTCGGGCCCTGCTGCGCCCTCTTTTGTAAAAACCCTGGCCGTTAGGCCCTATATTGAATAAAAAGTGTTGAATTGGCTTTTGGCCAGGTAATTTTACTCTTGTTTTACAACAGTTAGTCTTCCTGGGTAGCTGTTGTGAGTTTCGCACTGCCCCTAAAAAGGCGGTCCGTCACAAGTGGTATCAGAGCCTTGGCTTGACCATAGATTAAGACCTTAGGTTGGTATAGGAAAATTTTACAAAATTATTTTTGGCTTACAAACAAAATGAATCTCGAAAATATAAATATTATTGCTTCTCCTTCTTCCCCTGCTACCTTATCTTCTTTAGAGCTTTTTATCTCTCGGTTTGATTTAAAAAGTTTCGTCTGCCCGTCTAAATTTCAAAATCCTCGTAGATCTTCGCCAGCAGCCCGGAGATGATGTCGTCGGCAGTAGTTAGACCGTTAGTCGTAGAAGTTGTGCCCTTGTTCTTTTAGGTCTTTTGGTAGTGTAAAATAGGTTGTTTTGGATACCTTATGACGGTATTGTAAAACAGTCTATGTATAAAAGCTATGTTTCTATCTCTCTGTTAAATTGTTTGTATTAAGTATCCTTATACCTTCCGGCCAAATTCCACTAATTCTTCTCCTTTCGTCTTGCTTCTCACCTACTCAGTCTCTCCGCACCTCATGTTCTAAATCTTACTTACCTTCTGCTTTACCCCAAAACCCTGCTGCAGACCGAAAAGAGAAAGACAGAATAAGACCATGGCAGATTTTGAATCAGAGTTCCTGCATGATACCGAGCAAAGAATGAAGAGTCAGTAAATCACCCAGTCAACCTAGCACAAATACTGGCCATAATGGAAAGAAACAGACAACGAGCAGAAAGACACCATACGCAGTTATTAGAAGGGATTTTGGAACAGCTAGTTGACAAACCTCAAGAACACACCAAAGGAAATCAGGACCGACAAGAGGAAAGTGCAGTAGTGGGATGTCTGCACGAATCCGACTACTTTGCCAGTGACATTTCCATGGAAATGGACATTCAAGCTAAAGAGATGAGAAAATTCTTGGAAGGATTACAGAAAAGCTTGAAATTCCATACCTTAGCTATCAAGGATCTGTCAGCTGTAATGGACAAATGGATAACAATCAAAGAAGCCCGGAATGATCTGGAAAGGATGAAAAAGAGAAAGAGAAAACTCCAGCGGCGTGAATCTGAGACTTCCACCCAGATCAGAGAAAGGACCTCAGCTCTCACTCATGGATTCCCCAATAAGAAACAGATGATAAAAGGAGAGCAGTCAACACCCGCAGCCACTCAGTCCAAAACAGTGAAGTGCTATAAATGCAATGGGAACCACTATGTCGAGATTGTCCCAAAAGATTTCAGGATGTTTCCAGTGGGATGTACCGGACACATCGCACAATCTTGCCCAGAAGGACCTACCAAGCTGCAAGAACTCGATCACAGACGTCGGCCTCGGCCCCCACCAACGGATCGTCGGTGTCTCATCAACAAGAATCCCAAACTCGAGGATACTAAGAATTTCCAGTTGAGTCAGAAGGAAACCCAAGCAGTCAAGGTCAGAACACTTCAGGACACGTCCAAGGGAGAATCAACCATGTCATCACCAAGGAGCAGAGTGGAATAGGATTCCAAGAAAGGGAAACTTGATCTTAAGATGGACCTAACATCGATTCTGAAGCATGAAGCTACAAGTGTCAGGATCAAGAGTCAGAATAATAGTTAAGATTCTGGTACAGCTTGGAGACGGAAATCCAAGGAAACTAAGTCCAAAGATGGATTGTCGTGGACAAAGGGATAGTCTGAATATCATTCGGAAGAGGAATTGATTATTCGGACACAAGGTCAGGATGGATCGTACACAGAAAACAGTGACACCAAGGAATATCAGGTCAGAAATGATGAAACAAAAAGGACCAGAGGATTATAAGAAGAATCAAGGTCACATCAACACCTACCACACTCAGATTAGACAACACGCCCATGATTCAGGGACAAGTAAGTTGCCTCAGAGTCATGACCTGTAGATAAATCAAAAGAAGCCAGAGGACCCTCCGAAATGGAATCAAGGACAAAGTACCGTCAGTAGAGAGTCAGATACCCGGACAGTGAAGAGACCACAGTTGCTAAGCAGTATGGACCACGAGAGTCGAAATGGTTCTGATTGGACTCGCAGATAACATGGGATACTTCATGAACCGAGTATATGGAGTCTATGGACGGTTCATTTTTGGAAAAATTTGGAGAACATCGGCTTGCGCCAGATTCTCTAAATGAAGTTTGGTTGGATAAAACCACTTTCCTAAGTAACAACACCACTAGAGGTGGAATAAAGATGGATCCCAGTGACAGGACAATTATGGAATAGAATCAGCCTGTCAGTGGCAGAGTCAGAAGTTTTTCTGGGAGTAGTGAGACAGAGGTTCAGTCAAAGGATTTTTTTTCAGAGATAACCAAACCTGAGACTCAGCCTCGCAAGCAGTACAGCTCTACAGATGGACATAGAAGTGTGAGGACAATTTCCAGGAATCTGAAAGCAGAGTTCAACGTCAGCACCAGTCGCCATACCCCAAGACACAAATCAAGACTCCCGGACAGATTTCAGTGCTAAGGAGAAAGGATCAACAAGTATACTGGTACAGGATGAAAGGATGATTGAGTATGTTTTGTGACAGCTCAAGCCGTACAAGGAGAATGACCCGACACATGATATGAAGTCAGCCTAGACCATTCATGTTTTGGAAAGGACAGGAAATGAAAGAAAAAAAAAATGGATGGAGCCAAGTAAAGGATTGCGACTCCAGAGTTCAGTACCATCCATGAGGAAGAGCTAGTGTGATAGCTGACGCCTTAAGCAGAAGGGCATGCTATCGCTTAACTCGAGGAAAGAGCATCTCCCCACAGCTAGAGTCAGAGTTATGACAGTTGAACCAAACAGACAAAGGTCGAAGTGTCACAAGATTTTCCACAAGGTACACGCTTATGAAGTCGATTCGATCGGCCAAAGACAACAGATGCACAAGGAAACTCAGAGACACAGAAAGAGATACCTGGAATTAAGCAGTCAGATCCTAATTTCACGAGTATCCTTGATAATGAGGATATAAGAGGATTGGTTTTGATAGAAGTTCACATACCTAAATAATCGATACCCAACGGAGTGCGAGAATGCACCAAGAATTGAGAAGGGAATACCAGCAGGAAGTAATGAAGAAAGATGTGAACAAATACGTGGATGGATGTAACAAGTGTCAGACAGACAAGGTGGACCACCAAAGCGACAGTCAGATAGCCACGTCCACTTACAATGCCCGTGTGGGAATGAAAAGGAAAGGAAAACCTTGCCACTAGGTTACCTAAAAACTCAGCGAAGATTGACGCCAGATAGAACATCACTTATGGATTGACCAGAAGAGTTTACCTCGTACCAAATCGACAGATCTTCAGAAAAGACAAGTTGGCAGGATAAGATTCAGCTCAGATCAACAGACCACAGAGGAGCCCCACTGAGTCAGATTGACAAGCTAGTTAGCCCAATGTTCAGGGAAAGTCTGCATAAGGCTACAAGGACAGATTTGAGCTTCAACACCGTACACCACCCTCAGCCAGATAGACAAGCAGAGAAGAAACAGCCAAAATCTAAAGAAAGTGTTGAGAGCCTGCGCTCTAACACATGAGACTAAATTGGACCACTTAGTGCCGTCCACAGAATCTCAGTACAGCCTCAGTTGACAAGTCAGTCTGGATATGGTACCCTTCGGAACCCCTTACGGAGGAAAGTGTCGACCCCTTTTCAAATTGAATAAAGACGAAAGAGAAATAGCTTTGGACCCCAGCCTATTTCTGATACAGAAGTTCATGTGAGAGTTGTCAGAAAGTTTGAGGACTGATGTGATACGACAAAAGAGTTATGCTGAAGAAGGGACATTAGCTATCAAATCAGAGACTTCATTGTCTAGGAGTAATTCCATTTGAAGTCAGCACCGTTTGGATAAAGAACAGAAGCTAAGCCTAGCTAGACTGAACCGTACCAGGTTTCTAACAAAATCAGAAAAGTGGCATGCAAGTCACAGTCAGTTCAGGATTTTTCAAGAAGTTCGAAGTATGTTTCAGATATTCCCAACTGAGAGGATATTGCAGCCAGCAGTTAGATCAAGTGCCGTCAAAGAATCGAACTTGCCTTGTGGTTCACCGAGAAAGATCAGTCAAGATCATGGAAGTCAGGAAGAAAAAGACTGAGTTTGAGATTGTCAGATTTACCGAGTGCTGTGGGAGGATCACACACTCGAAGGACCCTTGGGAAAAAGGAATCAGTTTGCAGCAGTAGTTTCCCAACCTTTCTCCCCAGGAGGAATAAATCTCGGGGACGAGATTTGTTTTAAGTGGGGTAGGTTGAAACAACCCAAAAATTCAAAATGAATTTATTTGGAGTTTGTTCGAATTTCGAGTTCAAGTTTTGAGTTCGGAATTTGAATTTTGCTTTTTAGTTTGATTTGGTTTTCCGTTCTTGGTTTTGGGCCAAATTCTCCTTGGGCCTTTCGGTCCGCTTCGCTGCCGTTGGCCTTCGCCCATGCGCCTATTTCGGCCACCGGCCTCCGTCTTCGGCCGTTTGGCGGTGACCAGCTCGACTCACCGCCATTATCTCCGGCGCTGGCGCGCTCCGCCGCCCGCGCTGCCGCAGCTTGCGTCCGTTACACAGACGCCTCCGCCCTCGCGCCACAGCCCGCCGTGTTGGCCGCCAGATCGCTGCCGCTGCCGCTTCTCGCTGCGTCGCGCGCTTCGCCGCTTAACCGCTGCGCCGCCGCGCACAGACGCTGCCGTGTTGGCGCCACTGCGCGACCACCGCGGCCGTCTCGCGCCGCTTAGCACCAGCTGCCCTCGCCCTGCGCGATCAGGCCGGCCGCCGCGCGCTGCCACGACGCCGCTGCCGCCTCGCTGGCTGGCCGCTTGTCGCCGCCGCTCGCCTCGCGGCTATAAAAGCCAAGCTCGCTTTCCATTTCCTTGCCTTCCACCGCCTCGCCGGTGAAGCTCCTCCCCGTCTCCCGTCCTCTCCGGCCGCGCTTAGCGCCGCTTACCCGGCGAAGCCGCATTGCGCTGGGAAACCCTAGGGTTTTCCTCGCCGCTTCTCGCTCACAGGCCAACCGCCGCTGGCTGGCGTGCGGCCGCTACGCTAACGTCCCACGCGCCGCCACAGCGTGGGCCCCCCGCGCCAGAGCCGGCCCAGTTCCTTTGGAACAGTAAAAGTGATTTTTCGATTTTAATTTAATAATTAAAATCCGAAAAATCATTTTAATTCCAGAAAATCCCCAGAAAATCCCCGAAAATTCCAGAGACCCCAGAAACCCACCAAATACACTACCCAAACCGTTTCGATCCCCTGAGTCCAAAAATGCCCTCCGTTCCTCAATCCGGAGTTCCCAAAATTCCGAATTGCCCAATTCGCCCCTTTCTCTCTCTCGGCCCGGTTCCGGTTTCCGGTTTCGTTTTCGTTTTCGGTTCTTTTTCGTTTTCGTTTCCTTATTTTTCGTTCGTCCTTTTCGCTTAGATCCAGGCGTCGGACAATTCTGAAGCGATCCTCGAGCCGGAGCAGCTTCAGAGCACCGCAGATCCGGAGCAGACGTGGATCCGACTTTAAGCCCCGAACGACTACTTCCTCTGCAGCTTCTTCCGCCTGCTTCACGAGCAAGGCAAGCCAGTACACCCTTGATCATGTTGATCCCAATCATGCCATGCTATAGTAGTAATTATTTTATATCGCATTATTTTCTTGTATGTTGAATTATTGAAAAGCAGATTTTAGAATGACTCGATACCTAGGTAATACCGAAATTGCTCATAAAACATTCCTTGAAATATTGAACCATATTATATCCTTTGTAACCCTAGATGATTACTATTACCCTGTTAAGCTAGATTATTAATTAGTCCAGGCTAGATAGACAAATGTTTTTAAAAGGTTGTAAATAAAATGATGCCGAATCACTGATTCGGATGTTTGTGAAAGTGCTACAGTATTGGGGACAGAATAGGATAAATACCGGAGTGGATGTAACTACGATCCCCGGCTGATGATTAATGCCTTGGTTTGTTTGGTGGCCGGTATTATGGGATACCGGATCAGGTTTGCGGATGAAGGCTTGATCTTTGGCAGTGTAAGGTTAATGAATCCCTTTGAGCAAAGTAAATAACTTACGAACTCGCTCAACCACAAAGGTTGGGCCGGTCAACTTCGTTGGCTTGACTCAACGTAGCTCGGTACATTGTACTTTCCCCGGAATACCTATAGGAACAAGGTTACCTTCCCGGTATGGGAGATGGTCCGCGATTATGAGGGGTGGAACGAAGTGTGCACTAGGAAAAGGTGGCATTTCGGGTTCACAACGGTAGGTGTCCACGATGCGCGGGACCGCCGAACTCCACTACGGCGATGGGGACCGGGTTATTGTGGACCGAAACTCTACCGGATAGGGGCTAAAGGGGAAAGATCCAACGAAAAGCTATGATAACCTCGACCCGGCCGCATGCATTTAAATTGCATGTTTGTTAGCGCTTGGCATTAACGGTCGTAGGTATCTTGTGGGTAAAGCTGAGCATCTCTGCAGAGACAATCTTAATGGTAATCGATTACGCCGTACTTCCGGTAAATGAAGTTAAGTTGGAATCGGGGTTGATACCCGTAACCAAGCTCAAGTTACTGTTTGGTGAATTTGGAAGAAGTTGGTTAAGTGTTATGAACTTGTGAAAACCCCCCCTAGCTATTATTTATGGTTTGTGCTTCAAATGTAAAATGAGTTAGAAAAGAAAACTGCATCCAGATACTTAAACCCTAGTCCCATCCCTTGGATAATCCCCGGCATATAGTATTCAGAATTCTCCTGCATTTACTTGTTGAGTACTCCGTACTCACCCTTGCAACCCCGCCCTTCGAGTTTGGAAGAAGCCGGAGCGTTTCAGGAGTTCGTAGTTGGCGATTTTGTTGGTTTTGAGGTCTTGGTCTTTTGCTCAGGCCTGCTGTGCGGTGTTTTGATTATGAAGTTATTCGGGCCTGCCGCGCCTCTTTTGTAAAAACCCTGGCCGTTAGGCCCTATATTGAATAAAAAGTGTTGAATTGGCTTTTGGCCGTAATTTTACTCTTGTTTTACAACGCTTAGTCTTCCCGGTAGGTGTTGTGAGTTTCGTGATCGCTTCTAAAAAGGCGGTCCGTCACACCGGCGACCGCCACCGGCGGGCACCCCCGTCCACGATCAATCACGGCAACCGCCCAAACCACCGACGCGCTCCGCGGTCGCTTGCTCGATCGCGGCGGTCCCGAGCGCCCGCCCGCGAATCGAATGGACTTATCGCCGCGGACGCCGGCGCCCTCACGCACGTACGCATCGGCGTCGGATCGGAGGAGACGCCGGGGGCCATGCCATGGAAGCTAGCCGGCCAGCGTTCGAAGGCCAAAAAAGGGCACGGTCACCGGCCGGACGTGCGGACCGCGAGGGGATCGTGCGTGGCGCATTGCTAGGCTAGGCTGGGCGCGCGCTTGCAGCTAAGGCCATGTTTGGATGGGCTAAAGCTAATTGTTAGTTGGCTAATGGCTAGAGCTAATTGTTAGCTAGCTAATAATTAGTTCATCTAAAATTAGTCCAAGGCTGTTTGGATACATGGCTAATAGTTGGGCTAATTTCTTAGAAAAGTCATGTTTGCCCCCTCGTAACGGATTGGGGAGCGAACGCACGGGTGAGGAAGTGAGGATAAAGTAGCGAGGTATTTTTGGACTTTTCCCAACAGTTACCTCGCTATTAGCCCAAATTAGCTCCCTCCCACCAACTAATGGACTAATTATTAGCTGAGGGGTTGGCTAAAAATTAGCCCACCTATTAGTCCTCCTGTTTGGATAGACTAGGACTAATTTTTAGCCAGCTAACAATTAGTCCAGGGATCTAAACATGGCCTAAGACGACCCGATCCGTGGAGATCGCTCCTGATTTGATCGCCCATGGACCATGGTTTTCGCAAGGACGCCCCGCCCGATTCTACCGGCCGGTAAGAGTACGGTGGCTGTCACAAGGCATCCGAAAGGAACGAGGCGAGTTGGGAGAGCGGTTCGTCGAGCTCCCGTACGTGTGTGAGCTTCCTGTACGATTGTACAGATATTTTTTCTTTTCGAGTGAATTTTTGAAAGATTATAATCTTCATGGCGTTAATTACTACGGCCTACGCGCTTGATTTTCTATCGCGAGTGCGAGGGATCCTAGACTTGCTTGGTAATTTTGGTTCTAAACTACGCGGTTATCTGGAATAGGAAGCTCAGCGCGTAGTTCTTCCATGGTTTTGCCGTCCGTAAAGATTGTAGTTTTATGGAGTTTGCTGTAACCCTCTATGTTTGAATTTACCCTCTCACCACTAAAGGGCGTAAAAACGATTTCCTCTGGTAATTTTATTTTAGTTTCCGATAATCAGCGGCGGAGCCAGGCCTCGGGCCACCCAGGCTTGGGCCCGAGAACTGGCCCAAAAAGCCCATGTAAATTTTTCAATTTTTTTTATAAATTTACAATTTAGCCCAATAACTTTTGGGCCGACCCGAGGCTTGGGCCTGGGCTGGCTCCGCCCCTGCCGATAATGGTACACATTCTATACACACTGGATATATACTTCCATGTGTGTATGGCAGGCCAAAATTAGTCTGAATTAGGTCGTCGTTTATACCTTGCAAAAATCGGTGAAGATTGATGCGTGGAGCTAGTCTAATTAACTTGGGGCGCCAGTCTCGCAATATGCGTGGGCTATCAACGAGATTGCATTAAACTTTTATATTTAGTTTTTGTCAAGAGTAGGATCGAGAGTTATTAATAAATTAGTAAAATAACTGCCAACGATATATCCCATTGTGCGATTGCATTTCCAGTTTCTCCCTCGATTGCAACTAAGCAAATTCTTGAGTTCATTCGGTCCAGGTTTCTAGTCCAATTTAAGAGGAACCACTTTTTATCCCATTACTCGTGCGATCGAGGCTTCCTTCTTATTCCTTTTTGGTTAAGAATTCCTAAAAGCTCTATCTAGTTTCACCAAACTATAGCTTTACAACGCAAGTATCAGAGAACTGCATATTTAACCTTCTATATATTTCAAAGAACTACGTATTTTATAGCCAAAATTACCAAGGAACTACAATCCATCACATCCTTAATGGGTCATATATAATTACCCGTGTGGTTCACGAGTGGGATCGGGCTGCCGGCTAACCTCCCAAGTAATGGATTATATATATATATATATATATATATATAGGAAGCCTTTTTCAGATTTCTTAGAGATTCCCACCTTCATTATACTACTTAAACGAATGTGTTATACTCCTTTATCACTTTCAATATACTCAATTAATAATTCTAAGATACTACAATATGATATTGTTGAAAAAAATTCATCTGTTTTTATTTTTTGCTATATACCCTTTTCTATATGTAAAAGGAGTATATAAACAAATTATGCTATATTAGGTGGACTTTGGCGAAATTTTTTGTGAAACTCACTTTGGAGTATCTTACAATCAGTATTAGAGTATACTCAAAAGGATAAAGAGGTATAACAACTTCATTTAAGCGGTATATTGAGAGTGGGAGTACATACTCCCAGGGGTATGGAACCATTTTCCTATATATATATATATATATATATATATATATATATATATATAACCATTTATTTCTTGCTATATACCGTTTTTCATGTATAAAAAGAGTATGCTATAAAGTGTGGGTTTGGATGGAATTTTTCGTGAAACTCACTTTGGAGTATATTATAATTAGTATTAGAGTATACTCAAAAGGATAAAGAAGTATAATAACATTATTTATGCAGTATATTGAGGGTGGGAGTACGTACTCCCAAGAGTATACAACCATTTTCCTATATATATATATATATATATATATATATATATATATTCTTCATAATTTTTTTTTGGAATTTTCTGGCCAGGAGCTCTGGCAATCACTATAGAAGAAGTTATAGTGAGAATTTTTTTCTCTTAAATGTGCGGTTCTTTGAAATAGAAAGTTAATTGTGTCGTTGTTTGGTAGATTTGAAATAAAAGTTATAGTTTTGGAAAATTTACTGGACATTTTTTCCTGAAATCGATCCGATAAGTCACATGTTTTAACCGATTATCGTGAGATTTCTACAAAATTCTCATGTTCTAACGGAAGGGGTAGGGCGTAGCCAGTAGCCACCGTCGGGCCAGTCAGGGTCCGAGCACCGACTCCAGCTAGTGACCCTTGGGACCCCTAGCACCGGCAGTGGATCAATGGTGACACATATTTATACCTATTCCATGCATATTATACACTAGCGAGGTGCATGTTATATTTATATTTACTGCATTTCGTATTTTCATTTTGTTTTCCTTATTAATGTATGAAATTAGACTGTACAAGACCGTCAGATGTATCTCTAATACACACGTACGCCTCATGTTAGGTTTAACCCCAACATGCATGTTCCCTCCATTTTCGTTCCGGCTTTGCAGCTAGCCACGGAGAGACGAGGACTAGGGGAGCTGGTTTAGACTATCTCCAGCAGCTTCTCTTTAGCCTCCAATCCCTTTACGAACAGATCTTAAGTGCTCCAACGGATTCCCTTCGCGATTCCTTTTGAACGGGATTTGGAGAGCGAATCTGGATGAAAGGGATTCTCTCTCCAATCCCTTCACAAATTCCCTTGAAGAGATGCTGTTGAAGATGGTAGAAAATAAAGGGAATGAATATGAAGAAGGGAATAGAGAAGGCAATGAAATGAAGAAAAATTGCTGGAAATAGTCTTAGCACCTGAGAGCCTGAGACTACAAAAACAACAAAGCAAAAGAGCCAAGCTCCAACGCAGACACGAAAAATGCAATGATCTTTCTGCTTTGTCTGCCTTGCTTGCAAGGCAAGGCAAGCAATGCCTCCTGCCTCACGTATCACGCACCAAAATCCTTCATTTTTTTTTCCTACCCTACCCTCCGGGGGGGGGGGGTGCGAAAGTACACTGTATCACATGGCTATGTAGAATCTCATGGCCACTCTCAGCACGATGGCCTACTTCTATTCGCTCACATGGGCTGTGATGACCCTGCGATGCAGCCAATCCTTCCAACTGACACAAAGGGCAGGAGAGCAAACCAACCAGAGCCCAAAAGGTTTCCACAGACACAAAATCCAATTTAATATCACCATAGCTGACGACGAGTTTGTGTTGAAAAAGTTGTTCTTGGCATGCATTACCTCACACAGTGCGGAAAACAATAAATAAAGAAAAGGCTATGGCACATTGGTACTGCTGCTGCTGCTCGGTTCCTTTGATTTAAAAAAATAGTTAGTATATACTCCCTCTGTCTCACAAAGAATGCATTTCTAGTGTTCAAAATTTATTTAACAAAGAGTGCATCTTTAGTCCGTAGGATCCACCTAAAGTCCATTAATTCACATAACTCCACTCCAAGATTTGAAAATTTTTAGCTCTTTTGCGTGCTTAGTGACTTGGCGTGGAGTAATATCCCACTAATCTTCTGCATACAGAGCTGTAAATGTATGCATGCGCATTTAAGTGCCGGTGGAAACCAAAGCACCAGCACGCTTATGTATGGAGTAATGATGGTCATATTAATCGTTTACCTTGCACACTAATCTGTCTTAAAAAAAACTAAAAATCCACTCTTTTGTGGGACGGAGGGAGTACTACGTTTCTTTGGGAGGTGAGAGATGGTGGCAAGCAATGACCACATGCTGGGATCTGCAGGGGCAGCATCATGGCGTCTTGCCCTGTCACTGTTCCCACTTTCTGCTCGTGTCTGAGGTGCCCCGTCACTGGCATGTGGGCCCGGTGACGTCGGGTGGTTGGTGCCTCAGTAAGTCAGTAGATGCCACCGGGGTCGCTGTGCAAGGATCCTGGCGAATTTCTATGAATCTCGCAACAACGTCGGCATGTGACAGCAACAAATAAGGTGTCTCCTTGCTGACATGCGGACGGGCAGTTTGTTTGCAAGCAATGGCGTTTCCGCCATTGATTGACAAGGTAAGCTTTCCAGTCCAGCCTGCATCCTTTTGTTCAGAAAAATCAACGTGTTGGTAATTTGGTATCGACAAAAGTGGTACCATCGAAGTTACAGGAAGGCAGGTGAGAACCACACCGCAAGGCCCAGCTGAGCAAAAAGTGAACACATATACTGCCTGCCACAGATTGCTCTTGAGCATAAACTACCAAAGAAAAAAAAAATCCACTCAATTGCTAATTGGGGAATCAGCTCATTACAGTAAACATCATATTATTGCACGATTCGAGTAACCTCCACAAGGAATAATAATAATAAAAAAAAAAAAGCAAAGGAGAAAGCAGAGGGGAGCAGCAAATGTTTCACAGGGCAGCTTCCTTTTCACGCTGCTAAGCTACGAGGCAACAGCAAACAAAAACATCGTAGGATCTGCCGAGTGCTCTCTCAGGTTGGCCCTCAATGTGACTTGGTGATATTTGGGAACAGCCCATGAATATGCTCATGCATGAGATCGTGCCTTGTAAGAATCCCAACAATGGGAGGCCTCTGCATTGGAACAAGAGAGGATCTGTTATCCATATGTACCTTGTTGGTAGATATAACCAACTCCGCTACACCATGAGCTTCATATCATGTAAAAAAAAGTATGCACAATACAAGATTTAAGGAATTGGGGATGGGTATGGACAGAGAGAGGTCTTACCCCTGGGGTCTTTGGCACAACCAGAAGGTGCCTCAATCCTAGTGCCCTGAAAAGGACTGCAGCTTTTGCGAGTGACATTGTTTCAACCACTGTGTACGGTGATGTATTTGTAATCGGATGGAGGTCGACATACATATCCATTTCTTCATCAGTGAAATCCAGGTCCTCAATTTTCAGGCCTTTCCCGGACCCGGCCTTGGCAAAGTCGAAGGCACCGAATCTTTGCAGCACAAAGCTACCACTTGTTTTCACCTTGTCTTTCATGAAGGACTTGCCTTTTAGCAGAACCAAAAGATGGGACCTAAGCACCAGCCCAACCAGCTCTGGAGCTTCTGATATAGGTGGCTCATCAACCACTGGAAATCCGTTGTGGCCCGTGATCCTTAACGCTTGGACAATGTTCCCCACCTTCTCAACACCTGAGAAGGAGATCAGTGGCCCAGACACAACATCACCAGCAACCAAGTGCCTCATGTATGGTTCAGCATGAGCCTCCATGAATGGCAAACCTTTCATCACTACAATCTGATCATAGACCCCTTTGTTGAAGCTATCGGCTATGGTCTTCGATATCAGAAGAACCAGCATGACCAAAGGAAGCATATGGAGGTCATTGGTGAGCTCCAGAAGGATCACACAGACTGAGACGGTCATTCTCATTGTTCCACCAAGGAAAGATGCCGCACCAAGCAGTGCAAAGAGGCCAGGATCAAGGTCGGATATGGGACCAAGAAGTGTCCCCACTATGCGACCGTATGTAGCCCCAGCAAGTATGACAGGGATAAAGAGACCAGATGGGACAGCAATACCATACGTCACGAGGCCAAGGCAGTAGATAGCAGTGAAGAACACGAAAAGAGTGGACATGTGGAACTCTTTCTCAGTGCCACTGCTAAACAGGTTGCGGATGGCATCGTCATTTGTGTTGAAGAAGAGTGATGCGAGACCGTTGTAATGACCTGGCGGGCATTGGAAGTTCTTGAAATTCCCAGAGCGGCCAATGGTGGGGCATTCCTCCCCAGCATCAGGAGGGCACGGAGTGCATGGAGCAAGCCAAGGGAGCCCATAGGAGCACGCTGACGTGATAATTGATATTGTCATGGTGAGAAGGATCTTGCATGGAGCACCTCTCCTGCAGGCAAGCACGACAATGTAAATGAGATTTCATTTTCAAATAAAATATTAAAAATGGCTAATGTAAATCAACGTATACGATTGGTCCATACTCGTTGATAATACTGTAGGCACGGAGAATCCTATCCAAGAGAAAGTTGAAGAGGCCTCCGAAGACACCACCAATTATTCCAAGGACTATTATTGCAACGAGATCTTGAGCAGTGTATGACGGGATGGTTGAGCTAAGATCAAACATAATCAACCCTCCTTGTCCAAAGAGACCACATTTTCCACTACGACAGAACTCAATCAGGGCCCTCAACACGACAGCAACAACAGCAGTTGTAAAGAATGTTCTCCACAGAAGAGCACTTCGCCACCTGAATAATCAAGTACAGAATCGTATCATCGTGGGAAAGCCGGAAAAGCTGAAAACAGAAGAGTAAACTGTGCATGTTTCACATAATGAAATTACCCACCTAGGGATGTGAAACAGATACGGGTCATCCATATTATTTGACTACCGTTCCATAGGATAATAATCTGGTTTAGAATCCCATCAGGTTAGTAGTTTCTCCCCCCCATTCGAACTCACAACAAAAATTATCGATGCAAATATGGTTTGGGTTTTCCATCTGAAATGTTATTATATACATATCCGAATTCAAATCGATAAAGCAATATATACGTTGTGTTGCTGTACATCTAATTATTTGGACATTTTTCCTTAATTTAGTGTGAATTGATGTGTCATTAGGTTAACTAAATTGCAATGATTAATTGTGCTGAGTATGAGGGTCAAAGGTCGTTTATATCTGGCCATTATGCAGATATCTGAATTTGACAAAATTGAGTAGAAATTCAATTCGAATATGTATTCAACTTTAAAACATGGGTACGAATATGGTTTGACCACTCTTCGATTCGTTTTCACCCCCATACTCACCTACTACATTTGCGATGAGATTTGTCCATTTTAAACCAGTTGTCCTATCAGCATACTGATATAACCTAAACTATTATTGTGGCCTATAACATATCCGTGTCAGTTTCATTGTCAGAGTGGTAAATGATAACACAGTTATCATAAATCAAAGGGCACCTGACAAGATTATCATCAGTGTTAAGATGTAAATGAATAGCTTGAGAAGGGAAAGAGGTGCTACCATGATGCTGCTTCCTCGAGAGCAAAGAGTACACCACCAACGGGCGCACGGAATGCTGCTGCAACTCCAGCTGCTGACCCACAGGTAATCAGATCTCGCCTATCCCTATCGTTCTTAAAATATCTCAGCCAATTACATGTAAGATGGTATTTGCGTGATCCCCCCTGACCAAGCAAGTTGGCAATGCATGCTCCTGTATGTACCATGGGACCTTCCTTTCCAAGTACAAATCCAGCTGAAACTCCAAGTATTGAACCGAATATCTGCAAAGCAATGGAAGAAAGTTTTCGTAACAAGGTAAGCGCTCTGACCTACAATTAGCAAAACTGTGTGTCTGGGTGGAATGATATGGCAGCTACAAATGAGCTCGCTATACATCATTATTCTGAAGTTATCAACCATATGCATTATAAGCTAATCTATCAGAAAATTTCTGCTAAGTTCCAAAAAAGGATAAGCTGTCAGTACCGGGTGACCTTTGGCATCGCAAATCTTAAGAAATATTAAAAGTGACAGTCTCTGACATTTTCTGCAATTGCTGGCAAAAATAAAACGAAAATGAAATAAGGAGCACTGTCCTCATGTAATGGATGTATCTTTGGGAATGGGCTACAGCCATAGGAGAAAGGGTCCTGCCGACCAAAATTAAAAAGTTTGACACCTGGCCAAACTCAATAAAATTAGTCCCTTGCTTACCAAGCCAGTTTCCATCCATATGAATTAGATTAGTTTAGAGTTAGCCAAGTTATTTAGTTTCCTTATTTGATAGGATTTGATTATTATATGCAGGGTTGTAATAAGCAGTTTGAGGCAAATCACCATGGCTGGAAAGAGGCCAGATGTGAGGATTAAGCCTCCAACTCCTACCCATCCATACAATCTCAAACCAATGGGTATTCAAAAGCGGTTTCTACGGTTTTGGCAAAACCATAGAAGGGTCAAACACACTATCCACAAAGGCAGCTGCATGCATGCGCAGGTAAAACCGTAGAAGGGGTCAAACACACTATCCACAAGTGCCAAAGGGTTGAACGGTTTTGGAAAACTGTTTTTGAACACCCCTACTCAAACCCGTCACCTGAAATTCTGGACCTGACAACTCCAAACCAAAAATTACTAGGCAGTAAGTGCAGCTTTAGATTTCAAAAGGTAGTTCATTTCGATAGTACCTAGTAGTGCTGAAAAAGTTTCAGGAGGTTCCACGACAAGTACAAAGAGCATTTCAGAACACAGCATGCAAATGATGAAAATGATCTAAGTAATCCAATAGGTTAAGCTAGTATAGAAAATTAATATAATGTAAATATACTGAAAAAAGATAAGAGATCCTACATGATTTTGTATGTATGTTTTTTTCTGAGTTAAACCTTACCTTCACAAAGAGTGTACTGGGAGCTAATATAGAATAAGCATCAACTCCATTAAGATATGCTTTAACTTCGGGGATACCGGACCCAGCAGCAGCAGGTGCTATGTAAGCACAGATTGCTGCAGCGGTGGCCGCCAAGACTACATTGCAACCTCCGTATACCAAAAATGCTGCGAAGTACCTGCACTGGAAGTAGCATACCATTGACAACTTCACATTATTCCTTTGGTATAAACCAACGAACCATGCAGAGAATCAGCAGAAGGTTTTAAACTACAGCTTATTTTTCTTTTTATGAATACAACTTATGGTAAAATGGCCAAAGCACAAGAGTGAAGCTGCACCTCTGCTTGAGCATAAGATCACTTGTGAGCAACAATTTGAATCCAGCAATATTCTCAACTGCAAGGTTGTTGAAGAAGGCAACAACCCCAGTCAACAATCCAATAAGAAGAACTAAGGCCCATTTCAGAACAATATACTGAAATATCTGCTTCTTCTTTCTCGATCGCCAGTCTTGCTTCAAAAGGTCATTTTCCACAATTCTGAAACACAGTGCATAATTTCAGGAGTGTTACTAATGAAACGGGCTTGCTAAAGTGTACAGAGTGCACTTTGTACACTCTGTTATCAGTTTCTCTTCAGAATTCAATCATTAGTTAGCTTAGAAACTGAATGCAAGAACCTTTGCAGTTGTCATCTTGTCAATTTCTTTGCACCTTGCTTTTGCACATTGTAGTCCAAAACCATCTAAAATTCATCAAAACTTAATATTTACTAAAAAAATATAAGCACATTCCTGCTTGTTTGTGCTCTTCCATTTGCACATAGAAAAGGGATTGTCACGTTGCCCGGGCTCAGTTCTTTTTTTCCTTTTTCAACAGCAGATTTGTGCGATAGATTCCATACTTACTACTTTATAGCAAGTGGTCATTAAATATATTCATAAGATCACCAAAGGAAGATTCTGGCATTGGACTAATAAAAATCCTAAAAATTTATGGATTAACCTCCCCCCAACCTGTCAATATCCATTCAGCATTTACCAGCAGTACAAAACAAACTTCAAAATTTTATATTGTGAACGATGCCATGCCAGTATCTGATTTATTTACAAACCTCACAAACAAGGCGTATCAAGGATCACGATTTTTCTTTTTTAAACTATACCAAGGATCACGTTTTCATCTTCCAAATGCACCGCAAGATCCTAACTTTCTTGCGCCCAAGTCAAACAATAAACTATAATTAGGATCACACATCAAGAATCAAGATCGCTACAACGAAATAATAAAGAATCCCCCCCCCCCCCCCCCTCAAATCCACTCGAAGAGCTGTCAAGAATACGAGAGAGAGAGAGAGAGAGAGAGAGAGAGAGAGAGAGAGGGAGGGAGGGTTTGGGGGTCGCGTACTCGTAGTCGAGGCTCTCGATGGGACAGACGTTGGCGCCGACAATGGCGATCTGGGAGGTGGTGTTCATGGTGCGCTTCCGCAGCAGCGGCTCCCGCGGGCCGCCGGCGCCGTCGTCCTCGTACCGCAGCAGCGCCCCCGACGACAGGTTCCTCCCCGCCGCCGCGGCACCGCCGCCGCCGTCCGTGCTCTCTATGTCGTAGTTGAAGCTTCCGTCTTTCTCCGGCGGCGGGGGGTGGTGCTGGGAACGCGGCGAGTTGTGGCCGTCCATTTTTGTCGTCCTCGTAGGGTGGCCTCGGTGACGCTGCCTTCTTTCCTCCGGTCCTCTTCCTCTATAAAGAGTTTGGGTTATAATATGAGGTGTTGGAGAAACACAACTGGTAAGAAAAGAGAAAAATAAAAAAAAGGGAAATTGAAAAATAAATCACGTTGGCTCGTATCAGTAATTCCAGTAAAAAAAGTATAGGCGTGAAATTTAGAGCAAGGATGGTGTATTCTAGTTAAAAAAAGTTACAAGATTAATTCGTTGTGTATTACTCCAAAACTAAACTATGATTTAAGCCAGGTCTCCTAACGCCACTACAGAAAGAGAGCAGTGCTTCTGTGTTTTTCCTTCTAATACAAATTGCACAAATCTTAAAGCAAGTGAAGATTAAGTAATTCTCATCTACCCTTCATTCATACTTTAATATATGTGCAACTTTAAAAAAAAATCATCAATCAAGCAGTACAGATTTATTATGGTAAACTAATAAACTTCAACTATACATGTGGACAGCAAAACGTCAACAAGGATCTCATCCGTTCATTGCAAACTTATAGTAGTCATTAACTCCACACCGAAACATAAAGGCATATATACAACAGTATATGTAGGTTATCTATAAGAATATATCATATAAATTTTATATAATATAGAGTAGCTAGAGAGAATGATAAGAAAGAAAGATATTGTTTACTATTTAATATACGATCTTATAGATAGTTTTATATTATGTACACCATTGCACAGATAATCTATTAATTATATGAGAGATCATTACATACAGCTACATAGACAGTATATTATATGGATTTAGTATCTCTAGATAACATAGAAGTGTATTATAGACAGCCATCGTCTATAACACCGTACATGCCCTAAGGCCCCGTTTGGTTTGAGATTAGGGGGTTGGTTAGGGTTTTACCCGCCATTGTATTAGAGAGGATTAACTTAGTCTCCTAACTTAGGATTAAATTGATGGAATAAGTTAACCCAGCATAACTAACCCTCATAAATTTTGTTTTTTCTAGAGATAGCCCGTATAATCTAGCCAAACAGTAATATATATTAACAAGATTTGTTAGCAAATACAAAATTTGGGTAAAACCAATCTAGTTGGCTTAAAGATTGTTAGCCCGGTTATTTTAATCTCACACCAAACGCAGCTTAAAAGAGTCGTCTGTTATACTATACTAGTTACATGCCCGTGCGTTGCTACGAAAAACAAAATTGATAACGAAAAATAAAGATTAAAAAATAAAAAATATTATTTTACAAGATCAAACATCTATCTTTAACGCTTTGTTTCTTGCAAAAGCTAGCTATTAAAGCAACGCTTCGTTTCTTGCGTAGGGCAATTATTAAGCATGGCAATTAAGTAGAGCAATTAAGCAGGGCAATTAAGCGGCAATTAATAACGTGGGAAGAATGGACCACTGTCACCAAGTGCTGCTTTAGAATAGTAGAGATCTGTAACCTCAGTATTCACGAAGACAAAAAAAAAATACAAATCAGAGTAAAATTGTCCTGTAACTAGGCCCTCTTGCCACACACAAAACACAGGTTAACGAAGCTAAAAAAAATAAAGATCCCACTCAGGCGGACAGATTTACTCGAAACCAGTGATGTAATTATTCGGAGACAACCCTCGGAACAAAAACAAACGGGTACGAGAATACCAACGGCCAAGGGGGGCCCCCTTCCGAGATGGACGGCCAGATTTGTGGGAAGAACCAGGAAACCAGCATAAGCGACGTGAGGAGCGCAGCGCACTACGTGCGGTCGGCCCAACCTGAAATTTTTCGGAATCCCTGATTTAAGGGTGTCCATACGTGAGATATGGTGTCACCTTTTTTTTTTTTTTTAATCTCCCACTCCTCTTCCATCTCAAAGGTAATATCTCTCTTTAGTCTTCCTTCTCTCCCCCGTTCCCTTTCCAAAAATTTTTGAAATATGTTTTTAAAATTCTGTCTAAGTTTTTTTAATGAAAGTATGTTTAACCATTCTCGAAAGGTTTTGAACCAAATATTTTTGAATTAAAAACTTCTGAACTGAAAATTTTAAATCAAAGGTTTTGGAACCAAAGCTTTTTAATGAAAAGTTTTCAGTTAAATCCATCTAAAAGTTTTAAATAATTTTTTTATGCCAGAGAAGAAAGAGAAAGAAAAGGAGGGCGATGACGAAAAGAGGGGGGGGGGGAAGGTGGGTGAAGAGATGGACACCATATGCCAATGGCTGGATCTGCTCTAACCAAAAAAATTGACAAGGTTAAACTCAAATAATTAGGTCCTGTTTGGTACGGTTCCAGATTCTAGTAGAAACGGAAACGGTTCCAGATTTTTGGTAGAAACGTTTCAGGTAGAATCAGAATCACTGTCTGGAAACCGTTTGGCTAGCTGTCTGGATTCTGTGAATCGGGGTGGAGCGGGGTTGAAGGCGATTCGGCCCCAGCGTGGAAAAAGAAAAAACGTTCCGAGGAGAATCATCTAAGTTTTAAACCGTTTGGCTGGATTTCTCCCAGATTCTAATAGAAACGGCCTAATTCCAAGTTACCAAACAGGACCTTAATAATAATAAAAAAAAAGGTTTAGTGCTCGCTAGGCTCGCAAATGAAAAAAAACTCCATCGATCCCATTGATTGATAGGGTGTTCTCTGGAAAAATGAAAAATCGCACTGCTGACAGTTCTGCCTAAACCAGATCATCATCACGTGCCGCTTATCGAGTGATCAGAAGGAGAAAAGAAAAGAGGATTGCGAAGGCTGGAAATGTTGCTTGATTATGGATGTATGGTGGGGGCAGGGAGAGTCAACAGCTCCACCAACCAAAGATGGATTGTCAGGCTAGACAGAGATCAGATCGGACGGGAGCCTTCATCTTCGCATGATTGAGACTGTGGGGCCATCAGCCAGGAAGGGAGGCGGACGTCCTTGCGCCTGAACATGCCACGATCCAGCAGGCCTCCGATTGGGCAGCATTGGGGGTTCGCACTCCACTTTTGCAGACTCATGGCCCATGCCATAGATCCGGGTGCCGACCAAACCTCATGTTCATTGCGCGACGCTGAGCGTCCACGTCGGTCCGAAATTGACGTAGACGCTGGAAACTATTGGGAGTTTAATCTATGGATTATTTTGACTCGTATATAGTATTTTAGGATTTAAAAATATATGCTGCATGGATCCTAATAGGATTAGGATTTCTAATCCTAGTAAGAATATGATTCCTATTTGCTCTGGACGAAAATCTTATGGTTATGAATATTCTCACTGGGAAAATACACTCGACTTTAACGAGGCAGTTACGTATTTGCTGAAGGTAGAGTCCTTGACAAAGGCATCAAAATCTTTATCCTCGGGCGATCAAGCATTGACTGTAGTGGGTGTTGTGGACAAAAGCAAGAATTACAGGAAGGAGAGCAAGAGCAAGGGCACATATATATGCTATCTATATGATGAGGAATGCTATATGGTAAGAGATTGTCTGGGTTTGAAGCAAATGAATGGTGCATGCTCAATGGTGGTAGAAAGAGATGATTCAGACGTACTTGTCGTCAGTCAATCAGGTATTTTTCATGGATATATATTAGATTCAGGTAGTTGCTTTCATTTATGTTCGGCAAGGGAGATATTTGACGAAGGATCTCTACATCTCGTGTATGGAACTATTCACTTAGTTAATTGCAAGGAGTATACAATTACTAAGGTGGAGGCAAGTACATTTGAGATGTATTGTAACACTCCAATTTTCACGCCTTTTTTGAAGTTTTCAAAATAAAAGTAACCATTTGGATTTTTTTTTAATTAAATAAATCTTAATTGGAAATTTTCTAAAATAACAAGATATAATTTGACTAATATAAACATCAATTAAATTGGGAACAATATAAACGCCGCTTTGTGTTTGGACCTATCATTTTCAAGGAAGCTGGGAACAAGTGTTAATGATCAGAGAAAGAATTAAGGCAGTTCAATCAAATCAGATGAGCTATTCAGATAATTGCCAAAGGTATCAGCAAATTCCAAACCAAGGGAATGATTGCCCAAGATGCATCGAAAATATCCGAGTTTCCAAAGGCCAGAAAAGAGGTAGCTTAGCTGGATTTGTCAAGTCAAAGGAAAGAGTGCCCAATGTCTTCGACGTCTCTCAACTCATGAAGTGTCTTCGAGTGTCAACAAAGTAGGTTCGTTGGAGGCCGCAAAGTTGCAGGGCGATCTCACCTTGAAGGACTAGTTGTCAATGTTTTGGAAGCCGTAGAGCGTCTGGCAGGATTTAAGACCCATGATTTTGCAAGTTCCAGAGGAGCAACCGCGCTGAGGATGGATCTTCCTAGGAGTGTGCTGAAGTCTTGAGAGCTGAGTTCACTATCCTATTTCCTAGCTAGCCAGCTTGAATCTCGAGATCGAGATTTTATTTAAAGGGCTAGGTTTGTAACACACCAATTTCTGTGCCTTTTTGAAGTTTTCAAAATAAAAGGAACAATTTGGAATTTTCTTGAATTAAATAAAGCTTAATTGGAATTTTACTAAAATAAAAATATTTAATTTGACAAATCTAAACATCAATTAAAACAAACTTAGTGTTAGTTAGGTTCCTTGTACCACAAGGATTTTTTATGTTTTTTTTTTAATTTTGGGAGCTCATTTGATATCCATTTGAATTTCCAGCATTTTCGCTTAATTCAGAAATCCATTCCAAAAGCCAAAAACTCCATCGGTCCGAATTTGGCCAGCCCATTTCCCTTTTCCCAGCCTGCGGCCCACCTCCGCTCTCCCCATCACCCTATTTCGTCATCCGCTCGGCCAGCCCCTCTTCGCGGCCCACCTCCCTGACCCGGCCGTTTCCACCCGGCCGTTTCCGCGTGTGTGCTTGGCCCAGCCTAGCCAAAACCCTAACCATAACATCGCCCCCAATTACCATGCAGCCCCCCGCCAACGCATGTGTTGCCGCTAACGTGTCCATGTCATGTGCGCCACCCTCTACTTATGTGTCGTTCATGCCTCCCGAGGCCATAAATAGCCCTGGGGATCCTTGATCTGCATGCCTCATGACCGCTGCTTTCGTTGCCCTAGCCTACGCCACCTGAGGCCTCACTGTGCGCCACCACCAGTGTCATCCTCTCCACTTTCGAGCTCGCTCCGTCGCCATGGAAGCCATGAAAAATGTTCCATTCGTTTCACCGCACTCCATCGAATCCAATCACGGCACAGGATGTTCCCGAGTATCCTTGCCCAAACTCTTGAAGTGATTGGAGCAAAAGAGCAGTGGATGAGGAGATCAAATCTTTCTTCTCCACCTTCGGCAGCCACCCTTCGCCGTTAGATTACGCCGCAGTGAATTTCCGCCGCCATCATCCACACCTCTAACTTCACCTCGTCGCGTTCTACACGATGCTTCCTAATCCTAACAGGGGTAGGATTCCTATTTGCTTTGGATGATAAATAGGGGTGCTATATAAACCTAAGGGGTGGTCATAGAGAACCCAAGTAATCTAGAAGCTACAAACCAACTCATCCAAACAAGAGGTGCACGAGATGGTTAGAGGCTAAGTCATTCTTTAGCGCTAGATTCTTGTATAAGATAAGGATCCAAATATCCTAAAAGATTCGAGAGGTTGTGAGAAAGCAACAATCCCTTGTACACCCTTTTGAGGTTGTGTTTAAAGAATTTGCAGCCAGACTTGTTAAATCTTTTCTCTCTTGTTTTGATTTTTCAACGTTTTCTATATGAGATTCATTTTCTTCGTTCTTTAGATTGTACACGTTTGTACAGTATAACTTTGATTCAATCTCGAGAGTGGCTATGCATAAAAAGGGGTACGAGAGTGTAACACCCCGCTGTTTACGAGCATGCCCTGCGTTTGCGATTCTGCAGTGTCATGATGCAATGCTTCCTACGCAGAATTCAGCCACTAAACAGTTCATTAGGCTCCGTTGGGGTTGACTCCACTTTTTTTTTGAAAAAGGTTTTGAATCCAGCCACCAGGCTGTGATATGGTTCACTAGGCTCCGTTGGGGTTCACTCCACTTTTTTTTTAAAAAAAAAAAAAAAAAAAACAGGTCTTGAATCCAGCCACCAGGCTCTGATATGGTTCACTTTTTAGAAGTTTAAATCGATGAAAAAAAGATAGCAAAATGTTTCAACAGGAAAATCCTTTCTGTCAGATTCTTGAGCACGAAACAGCTAGTAGTGGGCAGTAGTAAAATGCAAGTCAAATTTGCAACCACTCTACCGGTTAGTCCTTCCCTATCCTATCCATCTCCTAAACTAAACTCCGTGCAAAGGCAAGAGATTCCCGCTCCCACGGGACAAATCAAGCCCAAGTCCACGTGGCGAAACAGCAGCGTCGCGCGCAGCCTGAGCTTGCCATTCCCCTCACGGCTCATCATTTGTTAACCTGATCCTTTTTGTGAGCTTCGTTGTTAACCTGATCCTAATTAGCTTTCCGGATTAGTTAAGTAAGGATCTCATTAACTAAAATATAGATGCCTTCCTTACCACACGGGGACAAGAGCTGGCGAAACAAAAACCCCCACCTCCTGTCTGTATTCTAACGAGTGGCAACTGGATTAATCGGCTTCGGAATTGGCTTCTCCCTCTTTCTTTACATGGGTTTTGGCTCATATGATCATAGGCCTACCGATGTGTATAGATCACGAAAATCCAGATATTTGCTACTGGTTTTCTGCCTAGCCCAATCAGCAATAATTTTGGATTTTGAGCGAAGAAAGAAGACGAAAGGGAACCGTAGATCGAGTGACTATGCGGATACCTGATTCCTTTTCTTGTTTGCTAGGCGACCGGCTAGTTCAGCCGTGTGGCTTGCGGATGTTAACGCTACCTCCGTTTAATCAGTAAAAATCTCGCTCTCGCTCGCTCGATCGATCGGAAGAACAAGGAAAGACATGGTCGATTCCGTCCGTCCGTAACCTTAGCAGTTAGCTCTGGAAATGCTCTCGCTGCATGCATCCGTCGCCCGGGTTAAACGACCAAATCATCCGAATATTGCTTTCCGAGAATTGGTCGGCACGGGAAGCAGCCCCAACCATCCCACGAAGGTGGTCTGGTCTCGTTGATCTCCGGGGATACGCAGAACCGACACAAAGCTTGTGCGAAAACGAAAAGAAAAGGGAATGCAGAGGAGCGTTGGAGCGGCAATCAAGACCAGGAACTCGAGATTCGCGAGCGATGCATGCGTACGTACCTAACGATCTTGATTCCAGGGTCGGGCTGATCCGGCCAGGACCGTCGAGATGATCAGCAGGGCGCCTCTCGATCCTGATCTCCTCTCCTCGATCGCTCGGCCCCGTTCCCTTCTCCGATCAATCCCCTGCTTCTCTCGTGACCGAGGGCCCGAGGAAGAAGAGACCCACAAGGTACCGGCCGGGTGGGGGAGGAAAGCTTCTGAAGAAAGTGGAGAGAAGAGGACGACGGGACAAGTCACAGAAGAGAAGAGGGGAGGGCGAGATCGAGAAAGAGAGCAGAGCTGTGTTAGTAGCCTGTGTTCAGATTTAGAGAAATTTTACAGTGGATTATACTTGTAGTATAAGGGGGTGTTTGGGAGATCTCTGCTCCTCAATTTTCAGTTCCACTCTAAATTCGTGTAGCCAAACACCTTTCTACGAGAACTCCGGCAGAGAAAAATGCGAATATAGGGGCTGCTCCATGGTTTTGTGGAGCTCCTCATGGGTACTCAAGAAACACTGTTTCATACGAGGAGGAGCCGCCCGGATCGATCCTCGAGTTCTTTGGATGAGCAGTCGCTCCCGTCGGATTTGGATTCTAGCAGCGAGACCACGGAGGTGATCCGATGCTAATACCCAAGCCCAAGCGAGCCAACTCGACAAACATCAAGCGACTCGACAACAACTCCGGTATTCCGTTGATGCGATCCGAAACTCGCCAGGATCCCACATACCGGGTTCCCAATGCCGTATCAACATTCAATTCGCACAAAGGGGCATCGAGCCCCAAACCTACTACCAGAGGCGCTTACGAGCGGAAGCAACAAAAACACCACACACGGAAGCCCAACAAAAACAACCAGCAGAAACAACCAAGCGAAAGAGTAGACAAAAACCATTGCGAGAGATAAAAAGTCGACGAGTTTACAAAAGTAAAGCCAACTATCCTATACAACAAAAGTAAAACACCCCGGAAGTGTCATGCCCCTGAACACTCCTGGGCGCCTGACGTGCCGACCTCTACCTCGGTGCCCTTGGAGTCACCGAGATAAGCGATGAAGCGAACTCACACCCTACGGACCTCACCTGCAAAACCACAAAGCGTAAGCCTGAGTACAAAAGGTACTACATAAGTCTTACCCATGGTCCATATCGACGGCCGACTCCAAAGGATATGCATTTGGATGTAGCAAGAAACAAGCTGAAGGTAAACTTGCAAATGCTCATATTTTGTGGTTTAGTTGCTTAACTACTCAATTCACCCAAGTCTTAAAGCGGTTATTCTGCACCTACTTCTAGCATGAATTGTAATTAACATTAATTAAAGCAAACACCACCTTTCAAATCAAGGCTCAAGCCCAACGCGAACCACATGTTCAAGTTATTTACTACGCGAGAAGAAGTTGAGATCAAGCTTGCTCATATCAGAGCACGGCAATTCGAATCGGCAATTAACCTTCGCAGAAGCATTGATCATACGACACTTACCACAAGGGCCTAGTGTCAACCCCTCCCAATCATACCCAATCGGCTGAAGCGTCCTCACGTGGCCGAAAACCTAGCACCCGCCGAAAGCTGCCCAAGCGGCTTGGCGCTCGAGTCGGCAAACCTGCGCCTCAACCACGTCCAACCACCAGGAAGTTACGGTCCATCGATTCCATATGAGAGAAAGAAGTGGCTTACCCGTACCATAATCGGGCATGCGACCAACGGGTGTGCTCAAGCGGATTCCACTTACGATTCGGTCCTTAATGCGTACACTGACGGGGCTACACACTCGAGTCTCCATACGAATGAACCAACTCCCGCCCGGTCCACAATTCATTTTCTTTCAAAACCTTTCCCAAATCCAAGTCCAACATACGTAGTATGCGTGATAGTAACTGTCGCAAGTGGCCAGAACCCTCAGTCACTTGGCACTCAACCCGACATCTAAGCATTTCTAAGCGTGTTTCGATATATTACCCATAAGCTAGCTTCAAGGACAGAAATTAACAACATCAAGGAGTAAATGCAAGACAATTGGGATCTAACCTATTACAGTTCAACTCCTAATGCAAATACTTAACCAACAAATAAGCAATTTATTCACGAAAATAAATTAATATAGAGGATCGAGATATGCTAGGGGCTTGCCTTGCTCTTACCGCTTGCGGATCGACAAATAATTGCCACCTCGGCAACTCCCTCAACCACGACCACGCGATCGCCAGCGGAGATCGTTCTCTACGGATACAATGCATAATTAAAATGCATGCAATGCATATGAATGAAGTACAATCGCCCAAAAAACCGAAGAAATGCATGGCCAGGACAACTTTCGACTCCCTTTGGGCCAGACCGGCCCTAACCAGGACGATCGGGTTTTGATCCGGACTCCGGACAATCCGGACTCTCCGGCCCATTCGGTCCGGATACTCGACAGTATGACACTCGGACGGTGTCCGGACACTCGGACTGGCGAAGTTTTAAATAACTTCGGCGGATCCGAGAGTGCGCCGCTTAAGTCCAGCGGCATCGCGGGGACCCGATCAATGACTTTCCTACACGTGGCTAAGCCGGAGAAGCTTATAGCTAACCCAACTCCACGAGGAACAACACTAGCCCATGAAACCACTAGCCAACTCCAACGACCCTTGGATCGGCATTACCACTACCCGATCTACCTCCCTAGAACCCCACATTCACCAATCCAAGCTGACCAACCTAGAATCACTACACCCAAAACCTAGAGCTCAAGATTCAACTCCGAAACTTCAAATCTAAACCTAAGCTCTAACTCCCACCATTGATGACCCTAGAACCCAAGAATCCTACGAATCAACCCCTAAGAAGAGGACCTACCTCCAAGTGGGGCGGAGGATGCAACGCCGGAGTGGAGGATGGAGGATCTTGAAGCGAGGAGGAGTTCAGGGGATGGAGGAGTCGAGGAGGAGCCACTGAGGGTCACCGGAGTGGAGAGCTCTCCGGAGACAAGGTTAGAATGAGGGAGGCGCGGGATGGGTAGAGGACAAGTGGAGAAGAAAGAGAGTGAACCCACCTAAATGGGACTTTTATACAAGACCCCCGCACTTTTATCTGGGACACTCGGCCTCTAACCGGAGACTCGGGTTGGGTCTTCGGTGGAATCAACCGGACACTCGGACATTCGATCCGGACACTCAAGTTGGGGTGTTCAATTAATCCGGATACTCCGGACTTTTATCCGGACATTCCGGGTTGGATCCGGACACTCCGGATGTTTATCCGGATACTCCGGATGTCCCAGGAGTTCTTGAAGTTTGGGGCCTTGACAATACCCACTCGTGAAGTTCATAGGTAACTACCCACCTTTGCCACTAGTTACACATATGAGGTAATTACCCACCTCCATTCAACATCCAAGGGCACAAATGGGTATCCACATCAAACCCATCTATTCTTGAAGCTGGATCTAATTTGCAAACCAAACACCTCCCTTCCCTACTTCAACTTTATGATGGAGCTACTCTATGGTGAAGTTGGTGGAGTGGAGCTGGTTTTTTTGGAGTGGAGCTCTCCCAAACAGGCCCTAAAATGTGTAGTATAAATTATATCTAACCGTTGATTTGTTAAGGGTGTTTCTACTACTCTACTACCAGGTGTAGTATAAGTAAACTCTAGTTAATCTGATCTATTGGATCGAAAAGAATAAACGGTTCATATTCAATTTAGTGTATAAATTTAAGGGTTTTTCCCCTTACATCTTAAAGCAAGGCTTTTGTTTAATCGGCTTCTGTTTTAATACGTGATAAAGGTGGCATTCGTATGAAACCAACCTTTAATAAATATAAATAATAAAAAAATTTATATATATTTTGGCCTTTTGTTACATAGAGATTTATTACTTTTTAGTTAAAAACCCATCTATTTATTTAGCTTTAAAGATAAGAGAGACAAAACCAATCAAACAGATAAAGAAAATATGCCTTGCCTCCCGTGCACTCGAGCTCATCTAGGCGCCTCTCATCGTACTGCGGATGCGGATTATGTTAAACGGATTTTTTTTTTTTTTGGGAGTTAACTTCTATGCATGGCTATTTCATCTTTATGCGTTTGAGCCATCGCGTCTCGTGTGATTCGTGCATTGGCCACTGGCACTAGCCTTTTGAGAGGGATAAGACCGAGTTTTTCTTACGAGACATAGGTCATGTTTGTTTCGGCTTTTTCATCGGCTTAAAAGCCAAAAAGCTTAAGCCGAAACAAACAACTGGTTTTTAAGCTGGGCTTCAAAAAAACCAAAAGCCCATGTATAACTATAAGCCAAAAGTCAGAAAAGATGAGCTTTTTTGAGGTTTTTTTTAATGAAATAACCCTTTGCCACTAAAAGTCTCCAAAATTACCCGCCAAATGCCATCATATATAAATTGAGAATTCATCCACCATCTCATTTAGGGTATTTTAGACTTTTCATCTATAAGTTGTACCATCTAACCCATTAATAAGCCAGGATATCAAACAACATGTCTTGGCTTAAAAGCAGATGACTTAAAAGCTCATTAAACCAAAATGCTAGCTTTAAGCCAAAAGCCAAAAAGCCTAAACCGAAACAAACAGGGCCATAGAAGCCACCGCAGCTGTTTGGGGAGCTTATAGCTTTCTTAGCACTACTCACCTAGTTCTATATGTGTGTGTGTGTATTTGCAAATCTAGTCTTTTCATATGCATTTGCAAAAATATCTCCTTCCATACCACAGAAGGCGCTGCATACGATACGTGTCTCCTGCCGCGCTCGAGGAGCATGGGAGGATACCTTCCGAGCTACCTAGGCGTGTCATCGAGGCCTCCCATGCTAGCGCTCACGCTGCCTGCCCGCTACCTCCGGTGGATTCGAGTAGTTCGCGCGCTCCCCGGACGCGATAAGGGACACGTGTCACATGCCGTGCCTTCTACGGTGGGGGATGGGGCTATTTTTACAAAAACATTCGTGAAAAGGCTAGATTTACAAAAAAAAAAACCATATACAATAAGCTAGATAGGTAATAACTTCTAACTCCGAAGCTTCCAAAAATAAGACATTAGCCTTTCACCCTTTTTGTCCTCTTTGCAATACATTAGTAGTGATCACAATTCACAAGTTATTATTGAAATGATTCGAAGTATTTCAAAGACTCAACATTCATTTTTTTTTGTGTTGGGTTCTTTCATCAACTAATGTAAAGATTATTTAGTCCACTATAGTTTTTCTTTATGGAAAGATAATGAGATGGCTCCCTATGCTCAGATTGATTTGGTATTATGATCTATCTAGGAGCAATACCAAAGTGTTTCAAAGAAAAATTAACTTGACTTAGGTCTGCCTCCTGCCTAAATTAAATTAACCTAAGTGAAATGAAGTATCTATTGTCCTGCTCAAACCTATTGATGGGAGAGGCGAAATTGTAGCTTCAGAATCTCGTTTAATTGAATCTCCTGCTCTGAGTATAATTTTCAAGCGTTCTATATATGAACCCTTTCAAATAGGGCTTATTGCTATCGATTCGATGATCCTTATAGATCACGGTTAGCGAGAATTAATTATTGAGGACTAACTGACAAAACATCGATAGCCAAATATACAATTCTCAATCAAAAAGGGCAAAAATGTTATTAACGATGTAGTAACGAGTTTTTCTTAGAAAGACCGAGATAAAAGAAACTAACCACTTTGCACTTTTGAAAACCTTTTTCCCGCACCAACAATTGCACATTTCTATAAGAAATGGAGATAACTAAAGCATCTCAGGTTCTAAATAATGTATGTTACATTAAGACCCTGTTTGGCAACTCGGAATCGGGCCGTTTCTACTAGAATCTGGGAGAAACCTAACCGAATGGTCTAAAGCTCGAAACGATTCTCCTCGAAACGTTTCTTTTTTTCCACGCCAAGGGCGAATCACCCTCAACCCCGTTCCATGCCGTTCACGTAATCAGACCTAACCAAACCAAGCGGTTTCAGACAGTGATTACGATTCTACCAAACGCTTCTACTTAGAATGCACTCAAACAGGGCCTAAGACAACACCCCAACTAAACAAACATTGAAGCTGGGAACTGCACTCGTGATCATCTCATTTTGAACAGGTGTATGCTCTAATGGTCCTGTTGTGTATGCATGGCTCGTATACAAAGGAGGAGTCATACTCTGGGTTAGACAATTAATGTAACTAAGGTATAAATATACCCTATACTCTTGTAACTTTAACAGTAGAAAAGAAACTTCTTACACGTGAGTACAAGACTTTTGATGCGTTAAGCAACCAGAAGACTTGAATGACCACAGCACCGCCGTCTACTGACGCGTCACGCAAATAGAAGGATCACAATGGTCGTTGTGCAAAAAAAAGTCACTACGCTTCCCCGAAAGCAACTCGTACCATCCAGTCCCGCCATCCACGCGGCCACCGCATCCGTCGGATCTCGATCCGACGGTTACAAGAAGATCCTCGCCAACGCCCAGAGGAGGACGGGAGGAATGCGTCTCTGTCTTACACCGGTGGACCCCACGACCTACACCTGGCCTCCAGCTAAGCCTGACACGTGGACCTAATCAGTTGACCTGGCCAAGTGGACGGCTAGGATGACGGCAACTTTGCATTTGATTTCTCTCTCTCTCTCTCTCTTTTCCGATGCCTCTTATCTACTCGCTCCGTTCGTATTTATCTGTCAGTTTTGACTTTAATTGATCAAATTTTAATTGATGTTTTTAAAGCAATACAAAAAAAAACAAATAGCTCCAGATCTAGCGGATTGATAAAATAATTTAATTACAAATATAGCAATATCACTTTTATAGTATATAATTATCTTGTTTATTACATTATCCTTTTTTTTCGTTCCTGTTCATTGGCTGGCTGCATGGATGGATGGGTCAGAGCTCCGGTACTTGCCGACCAACCGAGGCATCATCCTACCGGCTACCGACCTACGCGCATCACGGGGATGTCCCCTTGTCACATTAAGCTTTGACATGGACGTGTCAGAATAACGTTTCAAATTTTATTCTCGATATATATTTTGGAGGTAACTAAAATCTAAAATTTTAATAAAAATTCAGACAAAATCTAAAAACTAAATTTTAAATCCGGTTTTTTCAATCAAGATTTTCTGAGACTTCGATCTCGGTCAACTTTTAATTTTTTGAAAAATAATTAAAAACACATCAATTTTTTTTAACATTTTTTGTGGATAGTCGTGATCACAAATTCAATCAAAACCGGTCCACAAAAATTAAAATCCAATCAAAATATTCGATATTTCAACCGAAATTACTGAGATCTCACCGAGATTTATCGTAGCATTTTGATTTTTTTTAAAAAAATTATTCGGTCAAGGTTTAGAATCACAGCGCCGATCGGAGAACGAAATTTCGACCGAGATGACCGAAATCTCGATGAGAATTTGAATCATGGTTGCGAAAGCAAAAAAACTAAATAAGTAAACAATGCATCTGTCTGGTCGTATGATAGGTAGTGTACTTGACTGGAGCATGGTTCACAAAACCGCCGAAAACTGCTTGAAAATCGCGGTTCTCGAGCGTGCCGTTCCGGTTCGAGATGTAAAACAGCTCGGTAAACCGGTCTAATTTAAAAACAAATTGAAAATTTTGAAAAAATTTGTATGTCCGGTTTTTCGCGTAAAACCGCTAAAAACCGTTTTCGAAGAGGTCGGGTTAGTTTTTCGTGAAACCCTAGCGGTTTTTCGTAAAAACCGAACGGTTTACCGTGAAAAACCGAACGGATTTAAAAAATTTTCAAATTTTTTGGATTTTTCAACTCTTCGGTTTTTGGCGGTTTTTTTGAAAACCGTACCACGAAAACCGAATCGGTTTTGCTAATTCGTTTTTGTAAACCCTGGACTGGAGGATAAAAAAAGGGGATGAAAGTTGACGTCCACATGTAACATGTTGATACGTAGAGTTAAATTGGATATTAATGTAAATAAAAAGGCATGCAAATGTGCAACTACCGCTACGTACTGCATGTGAGCTGGTAACAAAGCAGGATGAAAATGGATCGGATAATTTTCGTCCGATTCAGAATCGAATACGAGATCGAATTTGACTATCCGGTCGGATTCGAGACGAGATCCGAATACTTGAATTCGGATACGGGATCAGACACGGAATAGCCAATATCCGGTAAATACGGGGTGGGATCCGGATATTCGGATATTTGGATTTTTCCTACTCGGGTGTTCAGATTGGATATCCGGATTTCCTATTCGGATATCAGCAAGGCCCAACCCATTCCATCTCATTTTTTTTTATAGAGAACCCATTTATGTTGACAATTAGTTGATTCTATTAATCCTAAATAAGCACATTCTTTCTATGACGTATATTGGATTTGATTAATATATAACTTGCTACTATGGTAATGTACCCGTATGATTTAATTTAAAATATATTACTCTATATATGCGTGCATTATTCGTATATCTTTATTCATTTTCGACCCAAATCTGTCACATATCTATATCCCGATTAACCCGAATTCGTATCCGTATCTAGCTAGCCCATATCTGATACCGAATAAATAAAAACTATGTTAGAATACAAATAAAGCAATATCCACTCGTATCTACGCGTTTTCACCCCTACAAAGCAGGGACTGTATGCACACGGCTATCCTGTCAATGGGCAGCAAAGCAGCAATATGTGAGGTTAGGACTTATGATTCGCAATTTTTTTTCGTATGAGCATTTATGAATTCTGGGCCTGTTCGGCCATATCCTGATTCGGACGAGTAGTCTCCACAATTCACACACTGTTGAGTGACAGGACTGCATATATGATAGTGTTCTAACACGCATTTTTTACGGTGCCTTCCTTTGATACATCAATATGCAGTCTATCGTGAATTTTTTTTAAAAATAATTTACTCCTTTATTAATTTTACAACAATGTGTAGCCGAAAAAATTACAAAAATATTACTATGTCATCAATTCATTTGGATGCTTTAGTCACCAAATAAATTGACGGTAAAGTATTATTTCTATAATTTTCTGACTACATTTTTTAAAATTAATTAAAAATAAGTGGGTTATTTTTTTAAAAAATCGTCCATCTGTACTGTACCCCAAGTACGAGGGGTTGCTGCCATGTGCAGATGTGCTCGTCCGACGTCCAATGGCCTCAAGATAGATGCATAACTTCACATCCATGTCACGCACATGGGCCCATATTATCACTGGTGTAAGCGATCCTCGGCACATGCAGATGGTTGTCCGTCGACTCCGCCCATGTGGCAAGGGCCTGTCCTAATCGAGATTTCAAATTTCGTTTGCGGTACGTGATCCAAATTTATTTGTTTTTTGTGGAAGGTTTTGACTCCAGATCTAATTAAATCTAGTAAAAAAAATTAAAATCCAATCAAAATATCTGATATTTCAGTCAAAATACCTGAGATCTCGATCAAAATTGCTGAAATTTCCTATATATACGGTAGCATTTTGATATTTTTTTTTCAAATTTTTTTTATCTGGATGAGATTTAGGATCTTGGGGGGAGGGGGGGGCGAAATTCGACATCTCGACTGAGATTTCTGAAATTTTGTCAGGATTTTGAAACTTGGTCCTAGTGGCCATTCCGCAAGAGAACGTTTTGGGGGTTGATTTGTGTTGAGATATAGTTAAACTCTGAGTCCTAATTGTTAAAATATGGTTGGACTCTATCTCGATATGGACTAATTCTAATCTATCTCTTAATGGTTTTATTATATATTTGACGCTCCTTGTACATGAGAATCAATCTAAAAAAGACAGTTTTGCCTTCTTATATCATGTATGCTCTTTGTGATTGTTCTTACAATTTAATTGGTGTATTATGATTGATCTACGCGGACGTCATTGTTTTACGGCAATTAGGATGTTAATTACCCCCTGTGTAAGCATTGATGACAGATCTTGTGTCGTCACTTTTGTAAAATGTAGTCGTTCACCTACACCAATCAACGACACACCAAGAAAATCACACGAACAAAAAACAAGGAGCACAAAGAAGTAGGGGGCAAAGTTCTATCTTTTTATTAGATTGATTTTTATGTACAAGGGGATGCCCAATATATAGCAAAGCCAATGTAGATAGATTCGGATTCATCCACAAATAGATATAGTTCTTCTATACTTGGATTGGGAATCTATCTATATCATAACACTCACCCTTGGGCGAATACCGCGTAATGCACATGTCTCATTAAAAACTACTCCCAAAAACCCAATGGAAAAAAAGATGGAGAAAATAATACATTGCACTCGCACTCCGTGTTACACTAGTTGCCTCATAAAAAACTTTCATGTGAGAAGCTTCAGGAAAACTCACTTAAAGGAAAAGAGACAACTTATAATCTTCAGAATATACAATATGATCTTCAGGATCAAGCAAAAAGGGTTATGGTTCACGAATTTACTGTTGGGGAACGCGGTATGCTACACTAGTACAAATTAAAATTTCTACCGCAAACCAGAAAAGCTACTCGCAAGAAGGGGATCATAGATCTATTACCACTAGACGCGCAGTTGCGGAATCCTTCGCACGTCGTTGTAGTGGATCGTTCTCGGCGTGGATCGTCCACGCCGCGGATCGTCCTCGCCACGGATCGTCCTCTCCACACCGCAGTAGCAGCAGCGTCACCACAGCAGTCCACACGTCCGGGGATGGAACGCCGTGCGTCGGTGTGCAAGCACCGGGTCGCTCGGCAGGGGCAACGAGAGGAGGTGGCTAGGCCGCTAGGGTTTCTGGCGAAACACCTCTAAACCGCACGAAAGTGTATTGTGCGTCTAGCCTCCTCCCCTCCTTATATAGCCACGAGGTGAAACCCTAGGCAGTCAGGGCCCATGTACGCGCTAAGCCCACGAGGTCCATTAATTACGGATCCAATCCGATTTAATGCGTCCCAGCCTGTTAAGTGTGTGACCCTGTAGGTTCATGCGCATTTGGACATGGATTCGGAAAACCCTTTTTCTAATCCAAATAGTCGGTAGCGGCTCCTTGCAGAGCATGCTAACCCCCAAACGCATATGATTAAAGTACTGATGTAATAATCCCTTTACCAAACTATATGAAGATCGAACTCAAGGCGAGAAGCATGTCATCATTTGACAGTTCAATCCATCTCTCGTATCCGTGATATATTAATAAGTTGTGATTGACTTCTCAATCACGGCATGACCATGCACTTCCTTAATCATATCACACGAGTGGCCTAGACATATATCTCCGTTACATTGGAGTGGCAAATTCCATCTTGACTGCTCACTTCCCTCTGCATATTTCATAGTAAACATGAAAGCTACTTTTATAACTATCCGGTTAGGAAATAGTGTTTGTGAAAGGACCAACGATGTCGCCTAGAGGGGGGGTGAATAGGCGGATTAAAATTTACGCAGCGGAATAAACCTGGCCGAGCTGGTCAACCCGGAGTCTCCGGGTTTTTGGTCCGGATACTCCGGCTTGTCCGGAGTGTCCGGTATTGAGTCCGGATTCTCCGGGTTAGCTGGCTCGGGAGCGAGATAAAAACTACTCTAGCAAGCACAATAAACCACTAGAAGTATATAGCAAGAACAACCTAGACCAATTGCTAGCAAGAATTTGAATTTAAAGCCAAGCAAAGAGCTAGATCTAACTTTACAAATTCAAATCTACTTAAGCAATACTAAGAAGTAAAAGTGAATGCGAGAGACACGAATTTTCACCGAAGTTCGGGTTCTTGAAGGGAACCCTACGTCTCCGTTGAGGTGGCTCGGTCGCACTTGAGCCGGGGTCTCTTTCAACCCGCTTTCCTCCCGGTGTTGCACAAATGCACTCGCCGGCTTCACTTCTTGTCTCTTTCCTTTCGGAGGCGAGACTTGCCTTCACAAACTACCGGGGCTCACCACACAAGTTGGTAGCTCCCGGTGACTCCTAGCCGTCTAGGAGACCTTCAACCTCCAAGAGAAATAGCACCACGAAGAATCGCTTGGAGGATGAACTAGTGCTCAACAAGATGAAATGAATGCACTTTGCACTTTTATTCTTCCTCTCCACACCAAAAAGATCAACAACCAAATTAATTGGTGGGAGGAAGTGGGGGCTCTATTGAATGCTTAGAGATGGTTAGGAATGGCTTGAATGCTGCTATGAATGAGCTTAATAGAGATCCTAGCCGTTGGAGTGGAGTGGAGGCTTTAAATACTCTTTTTGAAAACTAGCCGTTACTCCGTTTTGAACAGGCCGGAGTGTCGGGACAAACAACCCGGAGACTCCGGGTTATCCGAGACTCGGACCAAATGTCGGATACTCGGACCGGCTGAAACAAAGCAACCGAGAGGTCCAACCCGGAGACTCCGAACCAAATGTCCGGACACTCCGGGTTGAATCCGGAGACTCCGGACAAAATGTCCAGATACTCCGGGTTACCCAGAACGGTTTCAAATTGAAACTTTTCAAAACCAAGTGTAGGAGTGCTAAAGTGAGATGCAAGACTTGATGTTGAGCACATGCACATCCTAAAATCGATTTCTCGTCATACCCTCTTAATAGTACGGCTATCCTTAAGACACAATTGAATAAAAGATTACAACTTTGGTCTTGATGCCGTCCTTTTGATTTTAAGTAGTCGAGGGGGTGTCCAATGTCATTCCAAACTTCGATATAATCTCGATATCTGCAGTATTCTTGGATAAAACATTAGATCTCTTTAATTGTGTCGTCATTAATCACCAAAACAATTTGAGGGGCCTAGATGCACTTTCAATCTCCCCCTTTTTGGTGAATTGATGACAACACAATTAATTAGCAAATAAAATAACGAGAACAAGACTTAGGCATAAGATAAATAAGAGGAGCTCCCCCTAAAAGTGTGCATTAGAGGAATTGAGTGGAAACAAATGCACATATTTATCGAGAGATAACCGAGAGCTCCCCCTTAAACACAGCATCCGAGAATACAACACAAGTAATTGAAAGTAATCCATGCATAAAATAAGCATTAAAGTCATTACAAGGAATAACAGAGTTCACGACACGAAATAAGCAACACAAGTCCACAAGCGAATAAATAAGCACAAGAACAAACGCCTCTCCAACGCGACTAAAGAAGGCTAAAGACAACGCGGCTAAAGGAATCACTCCCCCTTTGGCATCAAGACACCAAAAAGGAAGACACAGGAAATCACTCGTCATCTCCGTCGTCGGAGGCCTCATACTCAGAGCCCTCATTTGCCGACGTCAGCGGTATTTGGAGGAAGCAGAGGAGGAAGCAATCCCAAACAAGGCATCGGCCAAGTGGCGTCGCTACTCTCCTCGGAAGACCGGAGGAATCGCTGGGAGACCGCCTCGCCATTGTGGCGGCGGATGCCGCGAATGTCTTGACCATTCTTCTTGATCTGTCGACTCATCACCTTACGCCTGGTGGAGATGTCGCGGCAAAGAAGAAAGACATGCTTGAGCATCCTCACGAAGAGTCTTTGCTTTCGGGACCTCGGGCTTTGCTCGGAAGGAATGACTGGAGGCACAATTTGGAGCAGAGCAGAGGTAGAGCTCAAGCACGACCTCGGCGAGGTCTAGTAGCAGGACCGAGGAAGCGGTGGAGGGCCGGAGTAGGCCGAGGCGGACCTTGTAAGAAAGATGCTCCTCATCTCGACAAACTTCAGCCCACTCCTTTGAAGAGATCAAGGTCATCACGAAAGGTGCATAGCTGCAACTGGCCATGTTGCTCTGCGGCTCGCCTCATTGTTTCCCACAAGAAATCGACAATGTCAAAAGGGTCAAGGTGCTCTCAACGAGGTGAAGCAATGAGTTCCTACCATAGGAGGCGATAGCGAACACATCTCCTTCCTTTGGCGAAAGAGTGACTCTCAACATCTGTTGAGCACAGCTGGTATGTCCTTTAGACCCTTGATGGTCCCAAGCTGTGAAGCTCTGGAAGTGTCATACAAAGCCTCAATTTGCTCGAGAGTCAACACTTTCTTCTCATGAAGCTTTGGGTGGCATTGTATCTCGAGGTTGAGCACTCTGGCAAATCTCTTCTTGCTAGCCACATACCATATCTTGTCTGGTCATCCACCAAATGGCCTCATCATTCTTGTCAAAGTACAAGGTGGCATAAAGCGCATGATGATCTCATTGTTCGATCATACTTGTATGCCATGATGTTCTTGATCCGATGCACCGCAAATCTGAATGATCTCGATGAAGACTGGATTGCTGCTGCAGCCATGTACTCGATCCAATGGTCTTCATGCGAACCACTGGGTGTTCAAGTGGGTATAGGACCGTTTCATAGTAATCTGACTGAAACCGGTTCCAAAACCGGCGGTCCACATACTCATCCTGGTGGAGCTCCAAAGGATCTTTCTTTCTGTGCTCCACAATGGCTTTCCCTTTACCAGGTCCTGTCCGGTAGTCAATTACTCTCAATGGATTTACGGACATTGGATAGTTCCACACGGGCTTGGCCTTGATCAGAGGACCAATGAAGTGCCCAGAAGTACGGAACTGGCTTCTTTTCTGATCACGAAGCCTGGCATGGGTATCAGCTGGATGCTCATCTGGATCAGGAGCTTGCTGAGGTGGAGGAGACAGGACAGGTGCTGATCCTGAAGCTAGCTGGCCTCGAGGTCTGGAAATGGGCCTTTTGGCCACTCCAATTCTCTGCTTTTTCTGCGGAGGCTGCGGAGGAGAATTGGTGGGAGACGCCCCCTGAGCGGGATCACCGCCACCAGAAGGCTGCTGAGGAGGATCGCTGCCACCAGCTGTCTGCTGAGGAGGATCACTGCCACCGGAGGTCCCCTGAGAAGGGTCCATCTGACCAGACAAAGCGAACGAGGGATTAGCCGAGAGGCGACGCGAAAAACAGCGGAGAACTGAATCTGGCCGAGGCACCCAACCCGGAGAGTCCGGACAAACTGTCCGGATACTCCGGACTAACCCGGAGACTCCGGACCAAGAGTCCGGATACTCCGGATGTGCCAGAAAACGCGCACGGGCGGGCCAAAAATGCGGAAACCAACCCTAACCGCGATCAAAAACAAATCTAGATTGCCTCTAGGATGAACAAATGAAGATTAGGGCACAATCTAGCAAGAGATTTCGCGGGATTAGGGCACGAAAAGAGAGTACTCACCTCAAGGGATTGAAAATGAAGAACACGGGTGAGTGAGAGAGATTCCTCCGAAGATTGAAGAGCTAGAGGATGATGTGCCGCACCCTAGACGAGATGAAGCACACAAGATCCCCTAAGAAGCGGAGGAAAGAGTCCAAACCCGAAAAGAGAAGGATTAGGGCACGAGTTCCTTACCTTAGGGAACTCCAAACAAGGAGAAGGATGGGTCCAAAGATCCTTGAATGGAGGAGTAAGGGAGGGGAAGGAATCACCCTAATCTCTAGAAGGGCACGAGAGAGGAGGAGGCACGGTGGGAATAAGAAAAGGAAACGAACCGCGCGGGATTTTGGGGTTTAACCGACCGCCCCAACCCGGAGACTCCGGACTTCAGTCCGGAGACTCCGGACCAACCCGGACACTCCGGACAAAAGGTCCGGAGACTCCGGTCTAACCGGAGAGTCCGGATCGAAATCCGGATACTCCGGGTTCCCCTGCTCGGGAAGAAAAGGAATTTTTCAAGGAAAGCTTCGGAGACCCGCGGAGAGAGAGAGAAAGGAGTCCTAGGGCATCCATCCACCATGTGACTAGCTAACAATCAAGCAATCAGACTATAGTCACATAGTAATGATGCGATCCTAAGATCAAGAGCCAATAACACATGGTAAATTCAGAGAAAAAGATAAATAAAGTTTTGAACTTCATTTTTCATTCACCAACCAATATATGAGCACTTATCAAGCCACGTTACGAGAATCTAGAATATTTAGACCACTTCTCAATTCACAGAACCTTTTCTCGTCAAGGGGCTTGGTAAAAATATCGGCTAATTGATCATTTGTACTCACATGTTGGATATCAATTTCGCCTTTAGTTGCGTGGTCTCTTAGGAAATGATGGCGAATATCAATGTGTTTTGTTCGGGAGTGTTGGACAGGATTGTTGGCAATTTTATGGCGCTCTCATTGTCACACAAAAGTGGAACAGCTTTTGTAGGATAGGCCAAAATCACTCAAGGTTTGTCTCATCCAAAGTAATTGGGCACAACAACTCCCGGCAGCTATGTATTCGGCTTCGGCAGTGGATAGGGCTACGGAATTTTGTTTCTTGGAAGACCACGAGACTAGGGACCTACCCAAGAATTGGCAAGTTCCTGAGGTGCTCTTCCTATCCACTTTGCAACCGGCATAATCCGCATCGGAATAGCCAATAAGCTCAAAGGAGGATCCTTTCGGATACCAAAGTCCGAAATGAGGAGTGTGCACTAAGTATCTTAAGATTCTCTTAACGGCCACCATGTGGCACTCTTTTGGAGCGGCTTGAAAACGTGCACACATACAAACGCTAAGCATGATATCGGGCCTAGATGCACAAAGATAAAGGAGAGAACCGATCATCGAACGATATACCTTTTGGATGACCGGTTTACCTTCTTTGTCGAGGTCTAGGTGCCCGTTGGCTTGCATTGGCGTCTTTATGGGCTTGGCGTCCTCCATTCGAACTTCTTGAGCATGTCCTTGATGTACTTCGTTTGACAAATGAAAGTTCCTTCCTTGAGTTGTTTAACTTGGAATCAGGAAGAACTTCAACTCACCCATCATGGACATCTCAAACCTTTTGGTCATTATCTTGCTAAACTCTTTACACAAATGTTCATTAGTAGATCCAAATATAATGTCATCGACATATATTTGGCACACAAATAAATCATTATCAATATGCTTAGTAAAGAGAGTAGGGTCGGCTTTTCCGACTACAAAACCTTGTCCCGAAGGAAGTCTCGAAGACATTGAACCATGCCCTTGGAGCTTGCTTAAGTCCATAGAGTGCCTTGTGAAGGTAGTAGACGTGGTCGGATGTCTTGGATCTTCAAAACCGGGTGGTTGCTCAACGTAGACCATCTCGGAAAGTGGTCCATTTAAGAAGGCGCTCTTCACGTCCATTTGATACTGACTTGAAATCATGGTGAGTAGCAAAGGCAAGTAATATTCTAATAGATTCAAGCCTAGCTCTTTGGAGCATATGTTTCATCGAAATCCAAACCTTCTATTTGAGTGTACCCTTGAGCAACCAAACGGGCTTTGTTCCTTGTCACGATCCCGTTTTCATCTTGCTTGTTTCGGAAGACCCACTTAGTGCCGATAACGCTTTGATTTGGTCTTTTGACAAGCTCCCGGACTTGATTGCGCTTGAAGTTGTTCGGTTCCTCTTGCATAGCCATCACCCAATCTGGGTCTTCAAGCGCTTCATCTACTTTAAGAGGTTCAAGAGAGGAAACAAACGAGTAAAATTCACAAAATTTGCAACTCGAGATCGAGTGGATACTCCTTGTTGATGTCTCCAAGTATGTTGTCGAAGGATGATCTCTTTGAATGCTTTGATGAACTCTAGGATGAGGTGCGGATGAGTCCAAGGCTTGAATAGGGCCTTCATCATCTTGGGTGGCATTGGAACCATCTTGAGCTTGATTGGACGAGGAGGGAATGTCGCGAGCTCGACCCATCCGGAGACTCCGGTATTGGACCCGGATACTCGGACTAATCCGGACACTCGGGTTTGGTAGGAGACTCGGGTTGGGGAGCTCGGGTGAGATTCCAAATTTTGAGGTCTTACCTCTCCAATTGCCATTTTCTTTATAGCTTCACAAGGAGGTTCTTCCTGTCAATCACAACCACGATCAACTTGTTCTACTTGAGAACCGTTAGTTTCATCAAAAGTCACGTCACGCGAGATTTCAACGACACCGGTGGTATTGTTGAAAACTCGGTACGCGTAAGCATTAGTTCCATAACCAAGTAAGAAACCTTCATCTACTTTAGGAGCGAATTTAGAAGACTTAGCCTTTTTGTTAAGGATATAGCATTTGCTCCCAAAGACTCGAAAGTAGGAGACATTTGGTTTCTTCCCGGTGAGCAATTCGTACGCCGTCTTCTTCAAGATCTTGTGGAGGTAGAGGCGGTTGGAGCTGTGGCATGCGGTGTTGATTGCTTCCGCCCAAAAGCTATCGGAAACCTTGTACTCGTCGAGCATTGTCCGCGCCATCTCGATGAGGGTTCGATTCTTCCTCTCGGCCACCCCATTTTGTTGAGGAGAATAGGGAGCCGAGAATTCGTGCTTGATTCCTTCCTCATCAAGAAACTCCTCCACGCCAATATTCTTGAACTCGGTGCCGTTGTCGCTCCGAATTCTCTTAATCTTTACTTCAAACTCGTTTTGAGCTCTTCTCATGAATTTCTTTAAAGTCACTTGGACTTCTCCTTTGTCATGCAAAAAGAACACCCAAGTGAATCGAGAAAAATCATCAACAATGACTAAACCATACTTACTTCCCCCGATGCTTATGTAGGCGGCCAGGACCAAAAGATCCATATGAAGCATTTCCAAAGGTCTTGTGGTCGTCATCACATTCTTGGCGGGATGGGAGGCACCGACTTGCTTGCCGGCTTGACAAGCGCTACAAATCCTATCTTTCTCAAAGACAACATTGGTTAGTCCGAGAATGTGGTTGCCTTTAATGAGTTTGTGAAGATTCCTCATACCAACATGGGCCAACCGCGATGCCAAAGCCAACCCATGCTAGATTTAGCCATTAAGCACGCTTTCAAGATTAAGTCTATCCGTATTGAAGTCTACGAGATAGAGCTTACCCTTCAAACGCCCTTTAAAGGCTATTGAACCGTCAAGCCTCTTAATGACATCCACACCCTTTTCATTAAACAAGCAATTATAGCCCGCTTCACATAATTGTGCAACGGACAATAGATTGTAGCTTAATGAATCAACAAGCAAAACATTATTTAATTGAAAATTGCTTGAGATAGAAATTTTACCCAATCCAATTACTTCTCCTTTTCCATTGTCTCCAAAGACAATGTTTTCACTGTTTGATCCATTTGAGTCCAATTGAGCGAACATTGCCTTTTCTCCGGTCATGTGGTGCGTACATCCGCTATCCAAAATCCAACTCGTTCCACCGGAGATATAGGCCTACAAAATGACATTTAGTTGTTGCTCTTTGGTACCCAAACTTGGTTAGGTCCACGCACGTTAGTGACAAGCGATTTAGGAACCCAAATAGAACGAACACAAGGAGCATTCTTCGCTTCGCCCAACATGATAAGCAACTACACGATCGAGGTTAGTCTTTTAAGCACATAAGAAGCAAAGAACTCGGAGTGAGCTTTGTGCTGGGATGGTCCTTCGCCTTTTACAAAGTGACTGGGCTTGCTTAAAGGAGCAACAACAATGTTGCTCTTTTTGCCCTTTGGCGGAACATACCCAAGCCCTTGCCTCTTAGGATTACCTTGGCGCTTACCGAGATACTCCTCTAAACCTTTGCTTGCCTTGTAGGACTTTTGAAGTCCATCTTCAAGCATCACCTTAAGCTTCTCATTTTCATGAGCTAAGACTTTCAAAGTCTCACGGTTAGTAGCACAAGTAGTAACATCAACATTAAAGCATCTAGCGCAACCGCTGTTGCTCGTCGAGGGTAGTGAAATATTGGAGTTGTTGATTGAGGTAGAAGCTTTATTCGAGAGATCAACAAGCTTCACTTCAAGAGCCTTGCAAGCATCCTTTGCTTTTGCAAGTTGCTCTAAGAGTGAAGCATTGGTGATCTCAAGACTAATTGTTTCATTTTTGGTCAAATTTGAACTTTTGACCAAATCCTCATTTTTCTTCTTTTCAAAGGCTAAGCTCTTCTCTAGTTCAAGGTTCTTCTCCTTTTCAAAAATAAGGAGATCTTCGTGAGATTCGAGAATGGCTTCCTTTGCTCAACAACCTCCTCCAATCTTTCAATATCCTTAAGTAGCAAGTCTAATTTTTTAACATCAAAGTCATCCATAGACTTAAATGCTACCTCTTCTTCATCACTAGCATCATCACAATCATCTAAGCTATAATCAACAATGGAATGAGTAGTGCTCTTAGATGATACCTTGTGCCCTTTTGCCATAAGGCACATTGGAGCATCTCCTTCGCCGTCGCTTAAGTCGTCAAAGAGACTCTTTGACTTTGTCGGTGGAGTTGCAATGGCGACGGTGGCGAGTCCTCCTTCGTTGTCGGAGTTGGAATCGGACTCGGACTCGGAGTCGGAGTCGGAGTTCTACTCCTTGCCGATGTAAGCATAACCCTTGCCCTTGTACTTTTTGTTCTTGTCTTTGTCCTTCTTCTTGAACTTGTCTTTCTTGTAGGGCTTTTCCTCCTTCTTCTCTTTGTGTGGGCACTCGGCAATGAAATGACCGGGTTCCCCACACTCATAGCACTTTCTTGAGTGACGCCCTCTTGACTTGTTGCCATAGTTCTTGGAGTGACTACCCGGCTTGTAGCCCTTCTTCTTCAAGAACTTGTTGAATCTTCTCACGAGCAAGGCCATGTCTTCATTTGTCAAGGGGCCGCTTGACTCTTCTTCATCGCTTGAGCTCTCTTCGGCTTCTTGCACCACCTTGACGGCCTTCAAAGCGATGCCCTTCTTCTTCTTGGGACTTGAGCTCCTCCACCACTTCCGCTTCCTTCACCATCATCTCATCCGTCATCAACCGCCAATCACATCATGAGGAGTGAGAGTATCGAAGTTTGGCCGATCGCGGATGAGTTGCACAAGGTTGCGGTTGGTGGGGGTGATCACTCGAAGGCTGATCTTCACCACGGCCTTGTCGGTGAGCTCGGTGCTTCCAAGTCCCTTTGCTTGATTCACTAGCACCATCAAGCGATCAAACATATTTGTGTACGATTCACCTTCTTCCAAAGTGAATCGGCTTAGCTCCCAATGATGAGTTCGATCTTTGACTCACGGACACTTGATACACCTTCGTGAGACACCATCAATCTTTCCCAAATGTCCTTGGCATTGTCAAGGCCATCGACCGGTTGAACTCTGAGTCGCTCAAAGCATTGAACAAGGCATTGACGGCCAAGTCGTTGAAGTGTTGAGCTTTGTCTTCTTCGGAGGTGAGATTGTTGGGGTTTGCGGGCTTGAAACCTGTTTCAACAATCTTCCAAATACACGGATGAAGTGATCTCAAATGCATCTTCATCTTATGTTTCCATGCCGCATACCGAGTGCCATCGAAGTGAGGCGCTCGGCCAGACGAGACGGAAACATAGGATGAGGAGTTTGAGACTCCAAAGGAGGAATAATCTAATGGAATAGCAACCCGATACGGAACCCGAGGCTTTCTCTTGGCCATGGGTTTGGTAACCTTTCTATGTCCGACATCTTTGATTCTCCAAGCGGTTAAGCCAAAATAAAGGAGATTTGGCTCTGATACCAATTGAAAGGACCAACGATGTCGCCTAGAGGGGGGGTGAATAGGCGGATTAAAATTTACGCAATGAATAAACCTGGCCGAATTTGGTCAACCCGAGTCTCGGGTTTTTGGTCCGGATACTCCGGCTTGTCCGGAGTGTCCGGTATTGAGTCCGGACTCTCCGGGTTAGCTGGCTCGGGAGCGAGATAAAAACTACTCTAGCAAGCACAATAAACCACTAGAAGTATATAGCAAGAACAACCTAGACCAATTGCTAGCGAGAATTTGAATTTAAAGCCAAGCAAAGAGCTAGATCTAACTTTACAAATTCAAATCTACTTAAGCAATACTAAGAAGTAAAAGTGAATGCGAGAGACACGAATTTTCACCGAAGTTCGGGTTCTTGAAGGGAACCCTACGTCTCCGTTGAGGTGGCTCGGTCGCACTTGAGCCGGGGTCTCTTTCAACCCGCTTTCCTCCCGGTGTTGCACAAATGCACTCACGGCTTCACTTCTTGTCTCTTTCCTTTCGGAGGCGAGACTTGCCTTCACAAACTACCTGGCTCACCACACAAGTTGGTAGCTCAGGTGACTCCTAGCCGTCTAGGAGACCTTCAACCTCCAAGAGAAATAGCACCACGAAGAATCGCTTGGAGGATGAACTAGTGCTCAACAAGATGAAATGAATGCACTTTGCACTTTTATTCTTCCTCTCCACACCAAAAAGATCAACAACCAAATTAATTGGTGGGAGGAAGTGGGGGCTCTATTGAATGCTTAGAGATGGTTAGGAATGGCTTGAATGCTGCTATGAATGAGCTTAATAGAGATCCTAGCCGTTGGAGTGGAGTGGAGGCTTTAAATACTCTTTTTGAAAACTAGCCGTTACTCCCGTTTTTGAACAGGCCGGAGTGTCCGGACAAACAACCCGGAGACTCCGGGTTATCCGGAGACTCCGGACCAAATGTCCGGATACTCGGACCGGTGAAACAAAGCAACCGAGAGGTCCAACCCGGAGACTCCGAACCAAATGTTCGGACACTCCGGGTTGAATCCGGAGACTCCGGACAAAATGTCCGGATACTCCGGGTTACCCAGAACGGTTTCAAATTGAAACTTTTCAAAACCAAGTGTAGGAGTGCTAAAGTGAGATGCAAGACTTGATGTTGAGCACATGCACATCCTAAAATCGATTTCTCGTCATACCCTCTTAATAGTACGGCTATCCTTAAGACACAATTGAATAAAAGATTACAACTTTGGTCTTGATGCCGTCCTTTTGATTTTAAGTAGTCGAGGGGGTGTCCAATGTCATTCCAAACTTCGATATAATCTCGATATCTGCAGTATTCTTGGATAAAACATTAGATCTCTTTAATTGTGTCGTCATTAATCACCAAAACAATTTGAGGGGCCTAGATGCACTTTCAGTTTGGTAACCCTACGGTAAACTATTACACATGTAGGGAATATAACAATCTCAGGTCTAAGGATCATACATCTATTATGTATGAGATACACTGATGACACATAAGAATGTAACATTCTCGCAGTGTCCCATTGTGGGTCTATCTAACACATGTTCTTCAACATGCGTCCACAATGTATTGATGATATCTCCATATCTCATGATCTATGAAACATGATCATCGAACAATACATGTGCTGATCTATTCATCATTGTCCTATACGATGATATCCGATCAGAGATATTTATCGAATTATGTCAATAAGTAAAGAGCTTCATAAACAAGTCACACACTTGTTGATCAAAACAATGATATACATTCATTGGACCAATAATCATATTATTATTCATAAACATAGTCATGTTACAATCATCCATATGATTGCCTCAAGGGCATAACACTACCATTTACTCCACCCAAACACCGGGATTTTGCCTGCGGTGGTACCGCATTTGCCGATTTTTCCAAGTTTTGCCCCCCAACGACTAGTTTTCTTGTGTGGGGGTATAAATAGACCCCATGGGGGTGTTGGCTGGTTGATGCACGTGTGGTTGAGACTCTTGGCTCTTGTGTGAGTGTTTGTGGGAAGGTTTGCATGTGTTGCCTTTTCCTGATTTGGTTTTGAGCTCAAGGATGAGGCTAAGTTGTATGTGTTGCACCTAGAGTGTGATTGAGATGATCCTAGCGCATGTGTTGCACTTAGGAATCACCGGATGCGCATGTGTTGCGCATGGTGAAGTTTGACCGGAGTGCTCAACTTATTACTCTTGGTGGTTGCCGCCACTTAGATAGCGTAGGAGCGTCGTGCGCGGAAGCTCTCAAGGTTTGAGACGCCCCGACGAAGTTTGTGAAGGTTCTAGTTGAGCCTACTCGAAAGAGTGAAAAACTTTCGAGTGGATTTGAGGCGGAAGACTCAAGTGAGTGAGCTGATCCAAAGTGAGTTGGACTTCCTCAACTTGGACTAGGGGAGACCGCAAGTCTCCGAACACCACGGTAAAAATCAGTGTGTCCTTATCTCTTTACTTTCAAGCATTTACGTTATTGTATTTTATCTATTGCTTAATTGTATTTAGAATTGGTTAGTATTGCTAGTTAGATCATCTTAGCAATTCTTGTGTATAGACATAATTTAGTTAGTGCACTAGTGTACCTAGTTAATTTAGACTTTAATTGTCAAAATCGTAGTTTACGCTTCCGGAATTTATTTAGGTTTTGACATAGCGGTAATTAGGGCGTAATCTTCGAGTAGAGAATTTTTATAATAGCCTATTCACCCTCCTTTTAGGCGCATCCTCGACCCTACATATGTGCATACATATAATTTACTTAAATCAATATGCACATATTCAATTGTGATTTGCTTCGAAGTTTATCATATATTACTGGATCTATTGCAATTCTTTACAGAAACACCGCGCGAGAAGAGTGGTCAGCAATCTAAAATATGATTTCCATATTTTTTTTTACTGGAAGAAACCTGTAAATTCTGAGATCCAAAATAACTTTGTTGAAAAAACCCTGTACATTCTGAAACCTAACATCGTCACGAGGTCACCTTTTTCTGTTGGGCTTAGATGCTACTCCCTTCCGTCGTAAATATTTGTTGTTTTAGTTATAGATACATGTAAACTTTTAAAACTTTAACTGTTAATATCTTTTTAAATATTAAAATTAGATATATAAACATTATATGTGTAGATTTGCCTTAGGAAGTACTTTTATAATATTATAATTTTATTAAATTTATAAATACATTATAATAAAAATTAGTAATTAAAATTTGATATTCAAAACCAAAACTATTCATGACACGAGGGAGTTATACTTTGTTGGAGCGAATCTTCTGAGGCCTAAATCGACAAGTAAGTAATATGGCTTAACTACCAGGTTCGGGGGGGCCCAAATCTTTACTATTCTAAGAGCATCTCCAGCAGAGCCCCTAAACCAGCCCCTAAACTTTAAAATAGGGGGTGTAGTAAAAAAAACAGATCCAGCAGGGCCCCAACTCAAGCCCCTAAAATTAGGAGGCCCCTAAATTTGCCTCCTCAGCCCCAATTCGCAGGGGGCCCCAACTCCAATCCCTAAAATTATGAGGCCCTTAAATTTGCCTTCTCAACCCCAATTCCCAGGGACACAAGTACAACCTCTATTATTGAAGATAGGAAAATACATGAGAGGCTTCGAAAATTTTATCATGTTTTGAAAATTTTAAATTTAAATTTGAAATATCATATTTTTAAATTGTAAATGTTAATATGCTTATGTTTTATGTATTCCAAATATTTTTGATTGAATTTTAGTGGTGTCAAATGAAGATTATACATAGCGGATATGTTAAAATAGGAGAAAAAGTAAAATAGGGGTTGAGATTTAGGGGCTATTGCTGGACTTGTGCTCTGAAAACAGGGCCCCAAAAAATAGAGGGAGTCCCTAAATCCAAAATAGAGACCCTGTTTTAGGGGCCTTTGCTGGAGATGCTCTAAAGCAGCACTTGGTGGCAGTGGTCCGTTCTTCCCACGTCATTAATTGCTGCTTAATTGCCCTGCTTAATTGCCCTACTTAATTGCCCTGCTTAATTGCCCTACGCAAGAAACGAAGCGTTGCTTTAATTAGCCAGCTTTCGCAAGAAACGAAACGTTAAAGATAGATGTTTGATCATGTGAAATAATTTTTTTTTATTTTTTAATCTTTATTTTTCGTTATCAATTTTGTTTTTCGTAGCAACGCACGGGCATGTAACTAGTTACCTTAAAACGTTATTGGTAATTTGGCTCCCATCGCTGCAGATGATGACCAGTTCTTTTCAGCACGCATAGACGCATAGTTGTGTTTAGTCCCATATCGAGGCTCTAGTTATCTCCGGGTGGGCGAGCTAGCAGGGCGTTATTCCAACATGCTTACTTGGAGATATTTTTTATTTAATATTTATTTTAATTTTTCTCCAAAAATAATTAATGGAAAAAATATTACGAAAATAGGTTTCCGTCGCCCGTATATGATACGATTGCTCCATATTCGGGTGATAGGGTTTTGAATGCAAAAAATGCCTTTTTTGCATTCAGGTCTCTATCGCTCTATATTCGGGCAATATGTCCCCTAAAAGTGTGCCCCTTGACAGTCATTGACGGCCATGGATGCTTAGCGAAGGCCTTTTTTTGCATTCAGGTCCCTATTACCCTTATATGGAGCGATAGCCCCATTTCCAGGCGACAGGAACTCATTTTCGTAATATTTTTTCTTTTGTTGATTATTTTTGAAAAATAAATAAAAAAATATTAAATAAAAAAAATTCCTTACCTCGGTGGGGTTTATGGCCGACTACGAAGGCTCACGGCCTAGATCAATGGCCCATATTGCACTTTGTGAGTGTGCTTGATCTATGATCCATAGTTATCAATACCAGTACGTATCTTCGTATTGTTTTATGTAGAAAAGAAACAAGCCATGAGCTCTTATATATTAACTCTATTATGTAGGGAAGAAATGCTGGCCATCAAGGAAGCCACGCCACCTCCCAGGATTTTTGCGGATAAGCCCCTCAACTTCCTCTAAATTACGGATAGATTTCTAAACATTACAAAAAAAAATCTCAGCATTTTTTTAATTTTTTTAAACCCCAAACCTGTGAGAGTAAAAATCGTTTTTCCAAAATAGACCATGTATTTTTTCGATTTGCGTTTAGGTCATTCCTTCGTTATTTTACAAAAAAAACTCCCGTTAAATACATATCCTGAACGAGCCATTTTCTAATTTTTCGGAGTAGCGCTTAAGTCCAAAAAATTAACAAACAAGTCCTCGTCCCTTACGGCCAGATCCTTTCTCTGTTTTTCTCGAAAAAAATATTTTCGTCAACAGAAATATGTGTACAGTTCTATCTCTACACATTGTTTTGTAACTCGATCTCTAATATTTTTCGAAACATGTATTACTACTCGGTGAACGCATAGAGTGTTAAACTCGACAAAAGAAGGTTGACATCTTTAATATTTTTTAGAACATGTATTATTACCTGGTTAACATATAGAGAGTTAAACTCGACAAAAAAAGTTGACCGGGTAATAATCGAGTGTTAACCAAATTCGTCAAAAGAAATATGTGTACAGCTATATCTCTATGTTTTTTTTGTAGCTCGATCTCTAATATTTTTCAGAAAATGAAATATGTGTACACTCGGTAAACACATAGAGTGTTAAACTCGACAAAAGAATGTTGGCATCTCTAATATTTTTCAGAACATGTATTATTACTCGGTTAACACAGAGAGTGTTAAACTCGACAAAAGAGGGCTGATCAGGTAATAATAGAGTGCTAACAAAATTCGTCAAAAGAAATATATGTGCAGCTCTATCTTTATATATTTTTTTAGCCCGATCTTTAATATTTTTCAAAAAAATAAAATAGGTGTACAACTGTATCTTTATAGTTTTTTTTGCGTCTCGATCTCTAATTTTTTTAAATATGTATTATTACTCGGTGAACGCATAGAGTGTTAAACTCGGCAAAAAAGGTTGATATCTCTAATATTTTTCAGAACATGTATTATTACGCGGTTAACACATAGAGTGTTAAACTCGACAAAAGAGGGTTGACCAGGTAATAATAGAGTGTTAACCAAATTCATCAAAAAAATATGTGTACAGCTCTATCCCTATTTTTTTTAGCTCGATCTCTAATATTTTTCGGAAAATGAAATATGTGTATAACTGTATCTCTATAGTTTTTTTTTGCAGCTCGATCTCTAATATATTTCGAAATATGTATTATTACTTGGTGAATGCATAGAGTGTTAACATCGCCAAAAAAATTTATTTCTCTGTTTTTCCCAAGAAAAAACTGCTTCGCCAAAAGAAAATGTGCATAACTTTATCTCTATAATTTGTTTGTCAGCTCGAAATCTAATATTTTCGAAATATGTATTATTCAAAACTCCGTTGTTATGCTAATCGTCGATGGTTTCTACCCAGTGTATTTTTTCAGAAACAAAAATCAAAAGAAACAAAAAACGCTTAGATCCTCCTACCTCTTTTAGAAAAAAATCTAGATCAGATTTTGCACGGCGCGGCATCGCGCGCCACACTACCTAATTAATATGATCGGCAAAGATTGAGTGATGATTCGTTTCGTTTTCACGTGATCATGTGCAGAGCGAATCCAACGGTGGGACAATTAGATGTGACGCTAATCGCACCGCTGGCGGTACATGGATACGACATTCTAGCATCCTTAGGCTGAACCCAAGGATGACCTGAAAAACCAGGCCTCTATGAGCCTTGAATAGTGCGGTTATTATTTAATTTAGGCCTTTATATTGGGTCGATTTCCAACCATGGCCTGAACTCTCTTTCAAACATAGCACACGTGAAAACGGCCTCTCCATATAGAGATGAACCCCTTCAGCCTCTTCAATAGAGACGCACATAGCACACCCCCTTGGAATGACTACAGGCCTGAATAGACCTTCAAATATCCAAAAAGACCATTTTAGAGGCCATCGTTGGAGAGAGTCTTAACCCCTCTATACTCTATAGGCCGTCGTATATGCAGATCACGAAGATTAGAAATAGGAAAAGAACATCGTCGCACCCGACGGACTCTGGAATACTGGGCCGAAGCCCAGGTTTCTCTTTCCTTTTCGTGGTCAGGCCCATGTATCCGTACTTTCTCGCGAGAGGACGTCTTTTAGTTTGCCTGCAAAGGGGAAGCCGAGCGCCGCAGCTTCAATCGCCGGAGCCCCACCGCCGACTCCTTCTCCGGCCACCGCCGTCGGATTCCGGCCCCAGCCCTAGGCTATTCCTCCCGGTACGCACTGTCGCCTCCATCGACCATCTCTCTCTCTCTCTCATCCGACATCTCTGCAATTCATGAGAATTGAAGTGTCAAGGCCCCAACCTGCTCCTTTCCCTTCCAGATTCTTGTTCCTTGCAGCTGCACCCTGACAACCGCTGGTCAGATGCCAAGATGATGCCCGCGGAGTCCGCGTCTCTACTGGAGTGCTACGGCGGCGACCCTCTCGAGCGGCATCTGGCTTACATGGAGGGAACCAGCAGCGGGGAGGAGGAGGAGAACGGCTTCCCCGACAGGACGAGGCTCTCGCTGGAGACGGCGGCCGCGGAGGACTACTCCGCCCCGTACGTCGGGCTGAGGTTCCCGACTCACGACGCGGCGTACGAGTTCTACAGCGGGTTCGCCAGGCGGTGCGGGTTCTCGATCCGGCGGCACCGGACGGAGGGGAAGGACGGCGTGGGGAAGGGGCTGACCCGGCGGTACTTCGTGTGCCACCGCGCCGGGAACACGCCGGCGAAGCCCTTCAGCGACGGCGCCAAGTCGCAAAGGAACAGGAAGTCCTCCCGCTGCGGTTGCCAGGCGTACATGCGCATCGGCAAGAACGCGGAGGCGGGGTTCCCGGAGTGGCGGGTCACCGGGTTCTCCAACCACCACAACCACGAGCTCCTGGGGCAAGACCAAGTTCGGTTTCTCCCGGCGTATCGCGTTATCTCCGGCTCGGATAGAGACCGGATCTTGATGTTTGCAAAGTCTGGGATCTCTGTGCAGCAGATGATGAGGGTAATGGAGCTTGAGAAGCGTGTCAAGCCGGGGACCCTGCCGTTCACCGAGAAGGATGTGAGGAACCTCATACAGTCCTTCAGGAAGTTCGACCAGGAGGAGGAGGAGAGCGTCGACCTGCTTAAAATGTGCAGAAATGTTAAGGAGAAGGATCCCAATTTCAAGTATGACTTCACCAATGACAGCAACAACCGCCTTGAGAACATTGCCTGGTCGTACGCATCGTCGGTTCAATCTTACGAGGCATTTGGTGATGCTGTTGTATTTGACACCACTCGTCGGCTAACCGCGCTGGACATGCCGCTTGGTATTTGGATTGGAATGAACAATTGTGGGATGCCTTGCTTCTTTGGTTGCACGCTTCTAAGGGAGGAGAATCAGCGGTCTTTTGCATGGTCGTTACAGGTAACCATTCAGGTGAAAGCACAGCCCCCTTTGCAACCGTTGTCTCAGTGAGTCTTTCTTGTTGACAGGTATTTCTCAAATTCATGAACAGAAAAGCTCCTCAGACAATACTGACCGATCAAAATATGTATCTCAAGGAAGCGGTTGAAAAGGAGCTTCCCAACACAAAGCATGCCCTCTGCATGTGGCTAATTGCAGCCAGGTTTCCATCTTGGTTTAATGCAGTTCTTGGCGAACGTTATAATGACTGGAAAAATGATTTCTTTAGGCTGTATAACATGGAAAGCACAATGGACTTTGATCTTGGGTGGAGTAATATGGTGAACTGCTATGGATTACATGGAAATAGGCACATTGTTAGTCTGTTTTCATCACGAAATCTCTGGGCATTGCCATATTTGAGAGGGCATTTTTCGGCAGGTCTGTCTGCTTCTCCGGTGGTTTCAAAGTCATTAAATGCCTTCCTTCAGCGATTCTTGAATGCTCAGACACACCTAGCCCATTTCATCGAGCAGGTGAGCGTCTCATCGCATGTTTACCTAATATCAAGCATTTTTTTGTTAGATGCTGAATTGCTAATTAGATCTTTTTTTTTTGGCAAATTTACGATTCCCATTTGCTACTGCTCCAGTCCAATTTATTCATACTTTGCATACCAACTGCTTGGTTGGGCTTCCTTGATGGTGTTTGATTCTGTTATTTTGTAACACAATTTAATTACATGGTAACTGATTACATTACTTGATGTTTGATTCGCGTGGGATGTAATCAGATGACATGGGATCCGATACTTACAAATCGCATTCCACTCCAGATTGGCTGTATTTCAATTATGTTATGGCCCCAATCCCCTCTTCCCCTCGCATTCCTCTCTTTGTTATCCGCTCTCCTCCGGCATGTAGAGTGTAGAGGCGGTGGCGGCATGCGGCCGGCGATCAAGCACGCACCTTCTCTCAACTTGTTCTCCCCTCCCGGACATGAAGAACTCATGGTAGCCTCCTCTCTCTTCTGTCTCTGTCTATCTCTGTCCAACAAATCCTTCTCTCTTCCAATCCCATGCGATAGCCCTAGCCAATCCATGCCGACCTCACCAGGCTGAACATGGAATCAGATCCATGAGTTTCTATTGAGCTGTTCATGTGGGTGGAGTAGTAAAGGTTGGATCTGCGTTTGTACAGATTGGTTTTGTTCCCTACGTTATTTTGAATTTCTCAACATTGGTTTGATGCTTCACTGCTTCCTTTTGAATTTTCCTTGGCATTTTGGATTGATTTTTTGAATTTCTTGGCGTTGAATTAGGTTTCTGTTTTTTTTTGAGGTTGGATTTATGTTATCATGTTTGGATCGGTAAAGATTTATTTATTTGTTGTTGTTCCATTGTTGCAAACCAAACGCTGTAAAGGATTTCAAAACCATGCCTCACTTACACCAAATAAAATACGTAATCGTCCATTGCACCGTGAAATACCCTTTGAACCCATTCCATTTACATTCACATTATCATTCTTGACCTAAACACCACCGTAGTGTAAATTAAAGGAGTAATTTGTTATATTTCTCATGTTATGATAGGTTGCAGTAGTTGCTGACTACAAAGACCAAGCTGGGGAGCAACAGATGATGCAACAAAATATGCAAAACATAAGCCTCAAGACAGCAGCTCCAATGGAAGGCCATGCTGCTGCAGTTCTCACCCCCTACGCCTTCTCTAAGCTTCAGGATGAGCTTGTTGCGGCTGCCCACTATGCATCATTCCACTTGGAAGGAAATGCCTTTCTTGTCCGTCACCATACCAAGACTGATGGCGGGTGCCGTGTCGCATGGAACCAAGGGGAGGAGATAATTTCTTGCATCTGCCAGATGTTTGAGTTCTCAGGGATCCTCTGCCGGCATGCCCTTCGTGTGCTCTCGACACTCAACTACTTTCAGATCCCAGACCATTACCTTCCTGCCCGATGGCGCAGAACCCAGCCATCACCTTCCAAGTCCTGCAGTGGTGCTCATGATCATGGAGAAGCATCCGAGAGAGTAGAACCATTGCAGTCCATGGTGTCAGCTCTGGTGAGTGAGGCAGCCAAATCGAACGAGCGGATGGATCTCGCGACGCAGGAGGTCTCCATCCTCCTTTCCCGGATAAGGCAGCAACCTGTTCTGGTGCGTGTTTCAGGTGACAGTGTTCATAAGCAGCAGTAACTCTGCCATTGCATTCCCCAGAGAAGGTAAATAGAAAGAAGAGAGCTGCGAGATTAGTGTAATGAGGTTTCTTTTCCGTCGTTCTCAAGAGGTAAAATTTCCAAGGATAGTAACCATTTTTCTCTGTTTTGCCCGTTCTTTAGTAGCACCTGCTGATCTTATGGGTGCGTAAAGAAACGGCACCGTGCTGGTTTCAGGTGCCTGAGCTGGGAAATCTGCACAAGATTACAAGGTGCATTTGCAAACCACTTCTGTCCATGTATGTTCGATATATCTGTAATCATCTCAGCAGTGGAGCTGCATGGTGTGGTTTGACACCCGGGAAAGTGATCGTCAAGGATGCCCGTTGTGCCAAGAAACACCGTGCAAGCCGACGTCGACGGCGTGCAGTCGGGGGACACGGCGCGCGGCGAGTAATCCGGGGACTGGGGAGGGCACTCGCGGCCGACGTCGACGCGGACGCCGAAGAGCATCGATAGGATCGCCTGTCGCTCCCCCGCGCTGGCGATCAAGAGGAACTCGGGAGGTGCCGAGCAATTGTTGCGTGAGTGGTCAGGCGGTGGAGACGGGAGGAGGTGGGCGGTTAAGGGTGTGCGTGGTTGTTTGTATCAAGTGGTATATATGTGAGATGGTTTAAGAAAAAAGTCATTTATGTGTTTGGTTGCTTGAATGGAACTATCTCATCCTGGATCAAGTGATACAAATTTGAGTAATATTCTCTACAGATGCTGAATCATTCCATTCATCTAAAATAATGGAATCAAATGGTACATGATCATCTCATCACATTCAACCTCATTCCATCAACCAAACACACCCTAAAGCAAGTACAATAAAGCTATTTTAGTTTACTATAAATATGTGTATATATCAATTTTATTCTATGTGGAAGAGTGAAAAATGGAGAGACAAAGAGAGTCGGCTCTCTTGCAGTAGACAACGTCGTACGGGAAACAAGATAGAATGTTTATGTATAAGAGAGAAGAGATAATTATTGCACAGTATCTAGAGACAACTTTAGAGATAGTTATTGTACAAGTTGGCTTTAGTGCTTATTCTAGATAATATAGATGGAAGATGGAATAAGTAGTAGGCGTGTGAGGTGCTTGCTCTTACAGGCCGCGAGCTCACGTGGAGCAGGGTTAACCAAACCGAAACCGAAAAAACCGATGGAAAACCGAAATTGAAAATTCGAAAATATCGAGCCAAAAATCGCTGAAAAATTGTTACAAACCGAAGAGTTTCAAAACCGAGCATTTGAACAAAAAACATTCAAAACAAATTAAAAAAATGAAACCATTCGGTTTTCTCGAAAAACAGATCGGCGAGTTGAACGTTTTGGGCGATCGGTTTTTTGAAAAATCGCTCAGTTTTCACCGGTTTTCGATCGGTTTACACCGCACATTTTTTTTTCAAATTTTTCAAATTATTTTTTTAATTGAACCGGTTTACCGACTGGTTTAGGGTTTCGAACCTTCTCGATACGGTCGAAAACTGCGATTTTAGAGCGATTTTCGTCGGTTTTGTGAACCCTAGCGTGGAGGCTAAGCGCCAGGTTAAGCCGAGCTTTGATGCGGATTAAAAAAATGCTGTAGTGGCAGCATGTGAGGTATTAGCTGATTGGACAAATAGGAAAGGAAGGTTTTGAATTCACGAGCTTTCGGGCATGTTTGGGAAGTTGCGGTTTTTATTTTTCTTCTGAAAAGCTGATTTTTTTTTTGCTTTATAGGTTGAAAAATAGTTATAGCTTTTTTTTTATAAGAGACTACTTGGCAAACATCTAATTTTCCTTCGCAATAAATTGGAAAAGCATGTCCCGTCCTATTTTTAGCTTTTACTAGTTATATGTGGCTTCTCCACTTAAAAATTGATCTATTTAGGGGTTTACTAGCCTTTTAGGTACTGAAGCTGCTTTAAACCCTTCAAATAGGGCCTTAATTCATCCATAGGCCAGCCACGCTATACGGGCTTACCTGGACAACCCATGACCTTTGCAACTCAAATACTCTAAAATTGTGAAGCCTCTTTTCTCTCAAGCCTGACATCTCCCGTCCAAGATTTCATAAATCATTTCGAGCTTGAAAATCGCTTTCCCACCAGTTTCAAAAATTGTTGGAAATCGCATGAAAACCGAAGTCAAACACTTTTAATTCGGCGGTAAAAAATAAAATAAAAAATCGATCGATTTTGCAGATTTTCGATGATTTTTATTATTATCAAAAATAGGCAAACTAAGCGACATCAGTTTCCTCTCCGATTTTCAATGATTTTCATCGATTTTTGACAATTTTCGGTTATTTTTCAATGTTTTTTTGGCACAATCAAGGAAAATTGAAAAAATTTGCATAAAATCAAAATAAATCCCAATTAATCTTTAAAGCACCTCAGAGAAATTTTACAAATTTTTGACTTCATTTAATTCTTCTGGAAAATAAAAAATAGTAATTAATGAAAACAAACTGAGACACTGTCAGATTTTTATAAAAATTTACAAGCTTGATCATAATATAAAAATTTATTGGAATCATAAATTGTTCCCAAGAATAATGTAATAAAATTTTCAGAAATATTAGGCTTCGTTTAGTGCCCCTAGAAAATTAGAAATCGAAGAGCATATACAAAGACAGTAGCACTGTCGGAATTTTAAAAAATTACAAATGTCTTATCATTATTTAAAAATTTAGCATCTTCATTATAATTTCCTTATGACCTCACAAATTTTTTTTATAGATATTAAACTTCATTTAGTGCCCCAAGAAAATAAAAAAACACAAGAGCGTATACATAGGCAGTAGCGATGTCAGGACTTTTTTTAAAAAAATGCATAGATATGATAATGATCTAAAAATTTTACAACATTACTACCATTGCCTTAGGGCCTCACACAAAAATTTTCAAATTTTTTTTTAACAAATTTCATAAATATTTTGAAATATTTGAATTTAAATTTGAATTCCACTAGTTTACTGAACGGTTTTAAAAATCATACCCCATCGATACGGATGATTTTTGCAAAACTCAAGCAATTTTCATCGATTTTTAAACCCTGCTTCCATCTCCTCGGCGTCCTTAAGCACCAACATTCACCCCACCAAAATGGTGGGGGTAAGCCCGAGCCCATTCAGCCCGCTCCATTAGGGGTGGGGAAAAATCTATTAGTCGCGCTTCTTAGTTTAAAATTGTTTTAATTACACTGGTTAATTGATTAAACATTTAAATAAATCAATTTCGATTGGGCTCGGCTTGTTACTCTTGATTCTAAAAATACTCTCAAGCTACAAATAAAATGGTATTCAATCAGAATATGTCAACTTCAGGAAAAGCCCGATAAGACAAGCACTTGCTCTATATCCACCCCTACTTGGCATCGAGGGTTTTATTTTGGTTGCATCATTCTTTTTCAACACAATTTACAAACGGCAAAACAGCTACAGAAGCCATCCCAAAGGGGCCACAGAGGCTAGTTATATCATATGGGACAGAGTTCCGCTGAAGCACAATAACGCTGACTTTGTATGATTCTCAGCCGTAAAATCGTAAATGAAAGGCCCAAATCAGATCATACTGAGCTAATGCTAAGGGCCTGTTTGTTTTTGCTTTTGATTCTGACCCAAAAAACTGAATAAAAAACAAACAACCTAATTTTAGAATATGATTCTCACAATCCAACTCATTTAAATACACTAGAATCCATAATCCACTTCATATGTACTTTTAGATTCCACTTTTTGAAGAATCAGCTTCTCAATAACCATAATACAAAATCAGCTTTTAGAAAATCCAAATAAAAAACAAACAGTCCCTAACTCAGGGCATCCAGTAGTATAGATTGATTTTTCATTTTTTTTTTCCCCCCGTTATGCTACGAATAATTTGCAAATATCCAAGAGTAAAATTCACGATCCATGCGCAGAAAGCTAAAAGGAAAAAGGGGGCCAAGCTTGAGTAAAATACACTATGCAATCAGTTTGTACTCGTGTGCGCACAATTTCATCTTCCCTGCAATAAAGTATTACAACAATGGTGGCGGCCTAACAAACCGCGGCTAACCACTTGCTCTAGAAATTAAGCTAAACATCGGCCGCCGAGCCGGCAGCGCACCGGGGGCCGGACTTGAACCCGACGGCCGGGAACGACTTCTTCAGGGGCCCGACGCTGACGGTCACGACCCCGCCGCCCACCTCGACGCCGGTGACGGGAACCCAGACGAACAGCACGCGCACGCGGACGCCCTCGAGCCCCGTGACCCTCCGGGGGGCCACCGTGCCGGAGATCTGGATGCTGTAGAAGACGCGGTAGCCGCCGACCTCGACCTCGCAGCCGTCGTCGAGGTAGACGTCGAAGGAGCCGTCGTCGTGGAGGATGTACCGCCGGGCGGTGTCCGGGAGGAGCGCGCGCGGGAGGCCGAACCGGTCCATCAGCTCCGGCACCGTGGGCGGCTCGTAGGGCGCCGCCGAGGTGGAGTTGGCGACGCTGAGACCGAGGAGGAGCAGGAGGAGGAGGCGGCTGGGGGTCGCGGCCGCCATGCTGACCATCTGGCGGTGGTCTTCGTTCTTGGTTTTGGGCGTTGGTTATCATTTTTCTTTTGAGGGGGGGCCGGGGGGGGGGGGGTTTCGTTGGGCGTTGGTTATTGGATGGATGGGAAAGCGCCAATTGAGCTCTTTTATATTCCCTGCGAAATTGCTGTGTTCCAAATGCTCTTCGCAGTGTTGCTTCAAGATTAGTGCAGATTAGTTTTTCTAGAGCATAGGATCATTGCTTCGGTGTACTACATGATGAGGATGATATTTAGGCAAACAAGCTGGCCAATGGTAAAGAGTGTTAGCTGTGCCCTCGTGTTCTACTCCTTTGCTTAATACCGATATTTAAAAGAAGCAGTTCTTAAGCTTTTCTGAAAGATATTAATCGATAAGAAAATAATGGATTGTTTCTTCGGTGGTTTGGTTTTGATGTGATGCTGGTGTGTTTGTATGAGATATTCCGCGGGCTGATTCCTTTTGTGACGGACCGCCTTTTTAGGGGCAGTGCGAAACTCGCAACAGTTACCCAGGAAGACTAACTGTTGGAAGACAAGAGTACAATTGCCCGACAAAAGCAACTTTCAACACTTTTTATTCAATATAGTTGGTCTAACGACCAGGTTTTACAAGGGAAGCATCCGAGCTTCTAGACTTACATTACCAAAAGAAGGAAACCACAGGCGGCCTCGAGCGAAGACAAAGACCTAGAACTGCACTAAATCGCCATCTACGACCTCCTGGTAGGCTCCGGCTTCTTGAACTCGAAGGGCTGGGGTTTTGCAAGGGTGAGTACGGAGTACTCAACAAGTCAGACGGAACCACCGAATACTATATGTAGGGGTAATCAAGGGATGGCAATAGGGTTTAGTATCTCGGATGCGCTTTTATTTCACAATTCATTTTTCATTTGAAGCACAAACTAATAAATAAGTAATTTGAATTTCACAAGGTTCAACAACACTTAACCAATTCATTCAAAAATACCGAACAAGAATTTGAGCTTAGTTACGGTATCAACCCCGATTCCAACTTAACTTCATTTACCTAAGTACGGCAGAACCGACATACAATTAAGATTAACTCTGCAGAGCGGCTCACCTTTACCCACAAGATATCTATAACCTTTATGCCAATCGCGAGTTTCATGCAACTTAAATGCATGTGGCCCATTTAGATTATCACAAAGATTTCGCTTAATCATTCCTGTCCTTAGTTGTTTACCGATAGTACCGCTTACCTTGGACTCGTGGTCCCCATTAGCGTCACCGTTGTGAGAACCAAGAATGTCACTCTGGACCATTCCTGTTTCCACCCTCCGGTCCATTTCCTGCCGGAAGGTTCGGTCCCCATTCTCTCCAGAGAATGGTAGCCACCAAGACAGTCCAATTATTATCTCAGAATGATTAACTTAATGAGCCGTGTCGGATACGGGTCACCGACGATCCGACTGCGTGGTTGAGCGGAAACTAAGTTATTTACTTTGCTCAAGTGGATTATTAACCTTATACTTTTGCCAAAGACCAAGCCTTCATCCACAAACCCATTCAGATTTCGCAGATCGCCACCGCACTCAACCAAGGCATTAATCACCAGTCGGGGATCGGAATCTCATCCACTCCGGGATTACTCCGATACTGTCCCCCTGACTGCAGCACTTTTACAAACGATCCGAATCGGAGATTCGGCAGCATTTTCTTTAAAATCCAGGTTTTGAACTAACCTAATAATATTACCTAGCCTATTCATGGCAATAAGCAATTAACTAGGGTTCCAAAGGATTAATAGGGTTCAATTATTTCAAGGAGGTTTCAGTAAGCAATTTCGGCATTACCTAATTATCATGTCATTCTAAAATACTGGATTTCAATAATTTAAATATAGTAAAATAATGCGATATAAAATAATTACTACTATAGCATGGCATGATAGGATCAACATGATCAAAGGGTGTACGGCTTGCCTCGCAGAAATTGGATCGGACGAGTCGTCGGGAAGTAGCTCATCGCGCCCTGCCTGGTCCAACGCTCTGCCCGAATCGCCCGACTCGAGGGATCGCCCGGCTCCACCGGGCGTCTCAACGGTCGAATCTAACGCGAAAAGACAACCAACATAAATAAACGGCAAAACAAAGACCGAAAAAGAAAACGGGAACTGAAACGGAAACCGGAAATCGAGTTGGAAAGGGACGGAGGGCAAAACTGGGATTTGGGAATGTTCTGGACTTCGGATTTGGGAACGGACAGCATTTCTGGACTCAGGGGATCGAAACGGTTCGGGAAAAGTATTTGGTGGAGCTCTGGGATTTTCCGGATTTTTACGGCTATTTTTGAATTAAAATCGATTTTCCGATTTAATTAATTGAATTAATAAATCGAAAAAGGAAAACACTGTTTAAAACAGTGTTTGGGCTGGATTTCTACTGGCCGGCCAAGGCCCATCATGGGCGTAGGTTGGTTGGTCGCACTAAATGGCGGCCGAGCGGCGACGGAAAAGGGGCTGGCCACTGGCGGGAACGGGAGGAGGGAGAGAGGCCGACGGGGCGCAGGCAGCGGACGGGGCGCTAGGTTAGGGAACAGGAGGGCATGGCGGAGGAAAGCGGCGCGGGCGGCTGGCCGACACATGGCGCGACGGAGGCGAGGGCGAGAGCCGAGGAGGGAGAGGGCTCACCAAGACCGAGTGGAGCGGGCGAGGTGAGAGCGAGGGGAGGCGGGCTTTATAGGGCAAGGCGGGAGCAAAGGCCGGAGGCGAGGCGACGCGGGCGGCGCGCGGCAAGGCGAGGCGACTGGCCGGGCGCGGTTTGGAGACCGGAGCCAAGGAGGCGGCGGCACGAGGCGTGGCGCGTCGGCGACCATCGCAGACGCGGCGGCGACACGGCTGGAGCGGCTACAGCACGGCGCAAGGCGAAGGCCGAGATGGAGCGGCGCCACGCGCTGGCGGGCCGGGCCGCTGAGCCGGGCGGGAGCAGGCCGACGGGCCGAACAGGAGCAGGCCGCATGGGCCGAGAGCAAAGGAGAAACGGCCCAACAAGGTTAGGGATTCAAACTCGAATTTCGAATTTCCAAATTCAAAATCCAAACGCAAATTCAAACAAAACCGAATAAATTCGTTTTGAATTTTTGAGGGTTGTTTCAACCTACCCCACTTAAAATGGAATCTCGTCCCCGAGATTCATTTCGCCTGGGAAAATAGGTTGGGAAAATTCTGCTGCAATTCCGATTCCTTCTCCCAAGTAGTTTCCTCGAGTGTATGATTCTTCCATAGCACTCGGCAGATCCTGACATTCTTGAACTTGAGTTCCCTTTCCATAGTCTCCACAATCCTGACTGGTTCCTCACGGTATGTCAAATCTTCTTTCAAGTCTATCCCTTTCAACTGCACTTGCTCTGACGGCTGACGAAGGCATTTCCTCAACTGGGACACATGAAAGACATTGTGTACCCTTGATAACTCTGGACTTAATCGCAATTTGTAGGCTACTTCTCCGATTCATCGATCCACGGGTATGGTCCAACATACCTGAGCTAACTTCCCTTTTATCTGAAAACGGCGAACTGGCTTGAAGGGTGTCACTTTCAGATAAACGAAGTCTCCAATCTGATAACTTATATCCTTTCTTCTTGTGTCTGCATAACTTTTCTGTCGGACTTGAGCTGTTCTCAGATTCTTCCTTATTATCCTCACATGAGCTTCGGCATCATGTACCAACTGAGGCCCAAAATTTGTTTCTTTACGGTCTCGGTCCAATTCAACGGGGTTCTGCACTTCCTTCCATACAGGGCTTCAAACGGTGACATGTCCAGACTGGCTTGGTAGCTGTTATTGTACGAGAACTCCGCAAATGGCAAACACTTGGCCCATGAGGCTCCATATGCTAGAGCGCAGGCTCTCAACATATCCTCTAGTATCTGGTTGACTCTTTACGTCGACCATACATGTCGAGGGTGATAGGCCGTACTAAAATTTAGGTCTGTACCCATAGCTTCATGCAGACTCTTCCAGAACTTTGAAGTAAACTGGGCTCCACGATCTGACACGATCTTCTTAGGTATTCCATGCCCCGACGATCCGGGTCGGTACAACTCTGCCAACTTGTCTCTTCCAACAGTCTGCTTTATAGGGATGAAATGGGCTACTTTGGTCAGTCTATCAATGATTACCCAGATAGCATCATGTCCTTGCTGAGTCTTGGGAAAACCAGTGATAAAGTCCATTCCAATCTCTTCCCACTTCCATTCTGGCACTGGAAGGGGTTGCAGCAATCCTGCCGTCTTTTGGTGGTCTATCTTGATTTTCCGACACACGTCACAACATATCACGTGCTCGGCTACTTCTTTCTTCATTCCCTTCCACCAGTACTCCTTCTTCAAGTCTTGGTACATCTTTGTACTGCCAGGATGTATTGAAAATTGTGACGAGTGAGCCTCTGTCAAAATCAATCCTCTTATATCCTTGTCCTTCGGGATGCATATGCGATCGCGGAATCGCAATACGCCTTGCTTGTCTTCTGAGAACTCCGAGGGACTAACTTCCTTCATCAACTTCCTGTATTCCAGTATTTCTTCGTCTGTCTGCTGAGCTGCTTTGATCTGCTTCAGAAGATCTGACTGTATCTCTAGGAAACATACTGATCCTTCTGTCACTATCTGCAGGTTCAACTCCTGTACTTCTGACTTCAGCTGGGGAGAGATAGTCTCGACTAGAGCTAAGTGATGGCATGCTTTTCGGCTCAAAGCGTCTGCTACCACATTAGCTTTTCCTGGATGATAAAGGATCTCTAAGTCATAATCCTTAATCAACTCCAACCATCTTCTCTGTCTCATGTTCAAATTGGGCTGGGTGAACACGTACTTCAGGCTCTTGTGGTCTGAAAACACTTCACAGCGGTTCCCCAACAGGTAATGTCTCCAAATCTTCAATGCATGCACTACTGAGGCTAGCTCCAGGTCATGGGTCGGGTAATTCTCTTCATGCGGCCTGAGTTGTCGTGACGCATATGCAACCACTTTTCCTTCTTGCATTAACACACATCCCAATCCTCTCTTCGAAGCATCACAGTAGATCTGGAAATCTTTATCCGGATCCGGGAGAGTGAGAACTGGGTCTGAGGTTAATTTGGTCTTCAATTCTTGGAAACTTTTCTCACACTTCTCAGTCCAAACGTAGGGGCTGTCCTTTTTGAGAAGCTGAGTCATTGGTTTGGCTATCTTGGAGAATCCTTCGATGAATCTTCTGTAGTATCCTGCTAAACCGAGAAAACTTCTGACTTCTGGCACTGACACAGGCTGTTTCCATTCCAACACTGTCCTGATCTTCTCGGGATCCATCTTCACGCCATCCTTAGTGATGATGTGTCCTAGGAATGCGATTTCATCCAACCAGAAATCACACTTAGAGAATTTGGCATAAAGCTGATGTTCTCTAAGCCTTCCCAGAATTAGATGCAGATGCTTCTGGTGATCTTCTTCAGTCTTGGAATAAATGAGTATATCGTCTATGAATACCACGATGAACTTGTCCAAGAACTCCATGCATACTTGGTTCATCAGGTTCATAAAGTAGGCCGGGGCATTTGTGAGTCCAAATGGCACCACGGTGAACTCATATAATCCGTACCGAGTAGCAAATGCTGTCTTTTCTCTGTCTTGTTCTCTGACCTTCAACTGATGATATCCTGTCCTCAGATCTATCTTCGAAAAGATCTTGGCTCCTTTCAACTGATCGAACAGGTCATCTATCCGGGGTAACGGGTACTTGTTCTTGATGGTTGCATCATTCAGGGCTCTGTAGTCTATACAGAGTCTCTTACTTCCGTCTTTCTTTCTGGCAAACACTACTTGCGCGGACCAAGGGGAGATGCTTGGCCGTACAAATCCTTTGTCCAGCAATTCATCCAATTGCTTCTTCAGTTCCTTCAACTCCAAAGGCGACATTGGACGGGATCGCTTATGGATAGGAGCTGTTCCAGGAACTAACTCTATTGCCAGTTCTATGCCTCTGTTCGGAGGTTTCCCTGGTAACTCTTCTGGAAATACCTCGGGGTACTCCCGAACTACGGGTATGCTGTCTAGTCCACGGGCAACTGCATTGATGATGCTCTGACTTCTCTTGATCAACCTCGGATCATTCTGAATCGCTACTTTCGACCATAACCATTCCCGAGTGTCATTTGTCCGAGAACAATCCAACTGAGCATGGTGTCTAGATAACCAGTTCATTCCCAATATGACATCTAGACCATCCATCTCTAACAACAACAGGTTGGCTCTGAACTCAACTCCTTGGATTTCTATCCTCAGATTACTGCAGCTGAATCTTGCCATCAACCGACTTCCAGGGGTGTGGAAAACACAGGGAGAGGGCAAGGGAGAATAGGGCAACCCACTTTTGCAAGCAAAAGCCAAAGAAATGAACGAATGGGTTGCACCGGGATCAAAGAGGGTTAGGGCCAACTTGGTTTGAACGGGAAACTTACCAATGATAACATCAGTGGCTTCAGCTGCCTCTGCTGCTGACACATGGTTGATTCTTCCTTGGGGGTTCCTTGGCGGATTGGGTCCGCGGTTGTTCGAATATCCTTCTGTCTTAACTGGTGCCTTCAGATAACCTTGATGGGGCGGTTGAGGTTGACGAGGTGCTGACTGTCTGTTGGCGGAAGCTGACGCCTGAGCTTTCGCCACATCACTCGGCAAATCCTTCTTTGGGCACTGCTGCCTGAAATGTCCGGGTTGTCCGCAATGGAAGCAGGCTGAACCTTTCTTGGGACACATATTAGAGTAATGGTTCCCGTTGCAGGTAAAGCATCGAACATTCCCGGGCTGAGCATTGGGCGGAACAGGTCGGGATCCTCCCACTGCTTGTCTCTTGTTTGGAACATTGGGGTTGAAGGTATAAGTCCTTCCCTTGAACTGACTTGCTGCTGACATCCTCTGCTGCTGTGCCTTTCTCTTTCTGGTATCCTCCAGGTCATTCCTTGTCTCTTCTGACACAATCAGCCTATCTACCATGGCTGAGAAATCCTTGAACTCCACTGATGAGATATGGAACTTGAGGTTCTTCTGCAGTCCTTCATAGAATCTTTCTATCTTCTTTTCCTCTGTGTCTACTTCTCTGGGTGCATAGCGAGAAAGGTTGTTGAAGTGGTGCAGGTATTCCATCACAGTCCTTCCTCCTTGATGGAGAGACAGAAATTCCCTCCGCTTGGAGGCCATCAAACCTGCTGGAATGTGAGTCTTCCGGAAAGCTTCTTCAAACATCTGCCACGAAATCTCTTGTCCTGTCTTCAGAGTCTGAAAGTTGACCCACCATGCTGCTGCTTGTCCTTGCAGCTGGTGAGAGGCATAGAGCACTTTCTCCTTCTCAGTGCACTGCACGGTATCCAGCTTCATTTGGATAACCGTGAGCCAATCATCTGCTGATAACGGCTCAGTTGACATGGAGAAAATAGGGGGCCGGGTCTTTTGGAAGTCAGACCAGTGTGACCCACCTAATAATCCATCATGTCCAAAGTTGTTTCCTTGGGGATTCATCTGGGGTCTTGCGGCAACCGTGCCATCATCATCTCAATCATCCGATTCGCCTGCTCGATCGTATCTGTTCCTTTCTATATCCGCCAAGATTTGAGCTATGTTGACCGGATTTACATTTGAGTGCCTCATTCCCGTAACCTTGGTGTTGGGATCCTTCACCTTGATCCATACTGACTATCTTTTAGGTCTTGCTGCAGGGTTTTGGGCAAAGCAGAAGATAAGTAAGATTTAGACACGGGGCAGAGAGAGATAGAATAGGTGAGAGGCGAGACGAAATGGGAAAGAATTAGTGGAATTAGGCCGAAGGTATAAAGATATTAGAGCAAACAACATACAGAGATAGGAAACTCAATTTTACTGATACATAGATTGTTTACAATACCGTCATACTAAGGTAAGAAACAACCTATTTTACATTACAAAAGACTACTCCAAAAGGGTAAAGCCAACTTCTAGGACTAACGCCCTAATCTAAGACTGGAATCTTCAATCGTCGTCGGAGATGTAGATGATGCGCTCCTTCCGGATCTTCTTCCACATCTTACGCCATGGACGAGTCGATCCACAATGACGGACCATCCACGGACATCTCTTCTCGGGCTCGCATCGGGCTGCAGCTGGTCTATCTCCTCACGAAGCTCGCCGATCTCCATCCAGGCATTGCTCAATCAAGTGAAGATCATCTCGCTCGATGAGAAGGGAGGTGTACAGGAAATCCTTGTTGACAAGGAGTTACGCAGCTTCATCGACACGCGGATCTGCCTCGTCCTTCCGAACAGAGGCGATCACCGCGTCTTGAGGCATCCCCTTCATGGGGATCAATCAAATCGATCGTGGTCGAACTCGGGCGAAGAGACGACGCAGGTGCTTTATCGCTCGACGGGCGAGTCCTGAATAGCGTCGGACTCGTGGACGGTGCCCTTGGAAATGACGCGGAATATCTGGATTATTTGGCAGGGGATCCAGATTGAACCAGGCTCTCCACTCAACGCGGACGACACCCTGGAAAAGCTCCTCCGTGTGAAAAACGGGGATCTCAATCTGATCAGCTCCAACATCTTTGTAGCATTCTCCAGTGATCCGGCCCATCCTTCGGGAACCTCGGGAAGTGGGTAGACGTGGTGCACCATCTGCCAAAACGAGAATCTTTTTAAGTCAGACGAGCGGAAAGGTTTTAAGTGAGTTTCAAAGGAGAGAAAAGAATTTTTAAGGAAAAGGTGGGAACAGAGAGAGGAGAGAAACAGGATTATAAGGATAATACTTACAGTTTTCGAAACTCATTTTGTAGTTTGAAATAATCTTTCGAAAAAAAGACTCCTTAAGCCAACTTAGGTCTCAGTCTACGGTCAAGCCTAGGCTCTGATACCACTTGTGACGGACCGCCTTTTTAGGGGCAGTGCGAAACTCACAACAGTTACCCAGGAAGACTAACTGTTGGAAGACAAGAGTACAATTGCCTGACAAAAGCAACTTTCAACACTTTTTATTCAATATAGTTGGTCTAACGACCAGGTTTTACAAGGGAAGCATCCGAGCTTCTAGACTTACATTACCAAAAGAAGGAAACCACAGGCAGGGCCTGAGCGAAGACAAAGACCTAGAACCAGACTAAATCGCCATCTACGACCTCCTGGTAGGCTCCGGCTTCTTCGAACTCTGAAAGGGCGGGGTTTTGCAAGGGTGAGTACGGGAGTACTCAACAAGTCGTACGGAACCACTGAATACTATATGTAGGGGTAATCAAGGGATGGCAATAGGGTTTAGTATCTGGATGCAGTTTTATTTCACAATTCATTTTTCATTTGAAGCACAAACTAATAAATAAGTAATTTGAATTTCACAAGGTTCAACAACACTTAACCAATTCATTCAAAAATACCGAACAGTAACTTGAGCTTAGTTACGGGTATCAACCCCGATTCCAACTTAACTTCATTTACCTAAGGATGCAGAATCGACATTACAATTAAGATTAACTCTGCAGAGCGGCTCACTTTACCCACAAGATATCTATAACCTTTATGCCAATCGCGAGTTTCATGCAACTTAAATGCATGTGGCCCGATTTAGATTATCACAAAGATTTCGTTTAATCATTCCTGTCCTTTAGTTGTTTACCGATAGTACCGCTACCTTGGACTCGGGGTCCCCATTAGCGTCTACCGTTGTGAGAACCAAGAATGTCACTTTGGACCATTCCCGTTCCACCCCTCCGGTCCATTTCCCTGCCGGGAAGGCCCGGTCCCCATTCTCTCCAGAGAATGGTAGCCACCAAGACAGTCCAATTATTATCTCAGGAATGATTAACTTAATGAGCCGTGTCGGATACGGGTCACTGACCAGTCCGACCTGTGGTTGAGCGGAAACTAAGTTATTTACTTTGCTCAAGTGGATTATTAACCTTATACTTTTGCCAAAGACCAAGCCTTCATCCACAAACCCATTCCGGTACTCGCAGTACCGGCCACCAGACCAACCAAGGCATTAATCACCAGTCGGGGATCGGAATCTCATCCACTCCGGGATTACTCCGATACTGTCCCCCTGACTGCAGCACTTTTACAAACGATCCGAATCGGAGATTCGGCAGCATTTTCTTTAAAATCCAGGTTTTGAACTAACCTAATAATATTACCTAGCCTATTCATGGCAATAAGCAATTAACTAGGGTTCCAAAGGATTAATAGGGTTCAATTATTTCAAGGAGGTTTCAGTAAGCAATTTCGGCATTACCTAATTATCATGTCATTCTAAAATACTGGATTTCAATAATTTAAATATAGTAAAATAATGCGATATAAAATAATTACTACTATAGCATGGCATGATAGGATCAACATGATCAAAGGGTGTACGGCTTGCCTTGCGCGGCAGCTGGATCGGACGAGTCGTCGGGGAAGTAGTCGTACTGCGCTCCCGTCTGGTCCAACGTCTGCTCCGGGAACTGCTCCGACTCCAGGGACTGCTCCGGCTCCACTGGCGTCTCAACGGTCGAATCTAACGCGAAAAGACAACCAACATAAATAAACGGCAAAACAAAGACCGAAAAAGAAAACGGGAACTGAAACGGAAACCGGAAATCGAGTTGGAAAGGGACGGAGGGCAAAACTGGGATTTGGGAATGTTCTGGACTTCGGATTTGGGAACGGACAGCATTTCTGGACTCAGGGGATCGAAACGGTTCGGGAAAAGTATTTGGTGGAGCTCTGGGATTTTCCGGGATTTTTACGGCTATTTTGGAATTAAAACTGATTTTCCGATTTAATTAATTGAATTAATAAATCGAAAAAGGAAAACACTGTTTAAAACAGTGTTTGGGCTGGATTTCGGCTGGGGCTGGGCCAAGGCCCATCGCATGGGCGAGGTCAGGTTGGTCGGCATCAGAACTGGCACCCGAGCGGCGACGGAAAAGGCGGCCACTGGCGAACGGGAGGAGGGAGAGAGGCCGACGGGCGAGCCTGCAGGCGTGGACGGGCGGCTAGGGTTAGGAACAGGAGGGCGGCGGAGGAAAGCGGCTGGCGGGCGCTGACCGGACGGCGACGGAGGCGAGGGCGAGAGCCGAGGAGGGAGAGGGCTCACCAAGACCGAGTGGAGCGGGCGAGGTGAGAGCGAGGGGAGGCGGGCTTTTATAGGGCAAGGCGGGAGCGGCGGCCGAGGCGGAGGCGACGCTGGCGCGGCGCAAGGCGAGGCGGGGTGGGCGGTCGGGAGACCGGAGCCAAGGAGGCGCGGCAGACGAGGCGTGCGCGATCGGCGACCATCCAGACGGGCGGCGGCGATTGGCCGGCGGAGCGGCCACATGCACGGCGCGGGCGAAGGCCGAGGCGGAGGCGGCGCCACGGCGCCGGCCGGCTGGGCCGGGCGGAGCTGGGCCGGCGGGAGCAGGCCGACGGGCCGAACAGGAGCAGGCCGCATGGGCCGAGAGCAAAGGAGAAACGGCCCAACAAGGTTAGGGATTCAAACTCGAATTTCGAATTTCCAAATTCAAAATCCAAACGCAAATTCAAACAAAACCGAATAAATTCGTTTTGAATTTTTGAGGGTTGTTTCACCTTTGTTCCCTCACGTTTGGTTGGCAGCTGAACATGACAAGTGGCCAATTTTATGCCAAGTTTTTTGCCTCTACTTTGGTAAAGTGCAGCGAACACTGAAACTGAGCACTACCAGATCGACACGATCTTCGACACCTGGTTAGGTGACTGTTATGTACAATGGTATAGATGGCAGCCGTCTATAATATAGCTCCACATCATCTACAGACAGCACTAAAAATAATTCATACAATGGATCGTCTATAGAGTTGTCTGTAGTGGTCTCTCATTCAATTAACAGACTGTCTATACAATGGTACACAAAATATAAAGCTGTCTATAAGCTGTCTATTAAATACTCCCTCCGTTTCTTTTTATAAGGCGTATTTGGTTTCGTTAGGACAAGACTTTGACCAACGATTACTTCATTAATATATCATTTATGCAATACAAAATCATAATTATATATAAATACTTTTGAATACAAATCTGCTAATATCAATTTTGTGTCATAAAAATTATATGCTAATAGAGTAATTGTTGGTCAAAGCCTTGTCCTAACGAAACCAAATACGCCCTATAAAAAGAAACGGAGGGAGTAGTAGACAGCAGTCTTCTCTCTCCTTCTTCTCTCTCCTCCACATCATTTAAAATCCTACGTGTCATCTCTTATAGACAGCTAAATATAACCATTGTACATGCCCTTAGAAGACTAAAGCAGTTGGTAGGATAATGGGTAGCATCAAGCGCCAATTCCTGTAGCTCGCTGCGAAGTAGGCCAGCCAGCTGATGAGGGGCGCGTTGTACGTGGCCCGGTCGTTTGGGAACACGTCGAGCTGGTCGGGCTCGACGACGATGACGGTGCCCGTGTAGATGAGATATTGTGGCTGCACTGTCCAGTGGAGTGGTTCTTAAGTAGCGGCGAAACCAGATTTTTTTTGGTTAGTGTGTGCTTTATAAGTATAATTCTATAATATTCTACAATGATTTTGTAATATTATAAATCCAACACATATTTTTAAAATTTACTAAAAATATAATATAAATAGTTCTAAGATCTTAACAAATTCTAAACCACTAAAATTAGAACTAATTCAATTAACAAATCTGGTTAGTAAAAAATGTGGAGAGGTGCTTCTATGATTTTCTTTTTAATTTGTACAAATATTAAAGCATGAATGAATGGTAAATGGTGATTACTTATTCGGTTATTCCTTCACTTGCTTCAAAATTTGTGCAACTTGTATTAAGAGTAAAAAACATAGAATCTCTGCTAAAAAAATGTGATATTATAGCATTCTAAAATTTTTGAGGTGCCGGGTAGTATAGCCCCTGTCTGGAACCCCTCCTGGCAGCCGATGTGGGCCGGGTGCCCATGTCCACTGACGGCATGGAGGACGGACACCCTGTGGTGGTATCCTCTGCGGGAACTAGAGGTGGGCACTTGGGCCGGGCTCTTTTGAGCTGGCCCGAAGCACGACGGGATGGCCTCGATGCAAAGCCCGGCACGCAACTATAGCACAGGTCGTGCCAGGCCTGAGAACCGGGCACAATGGGCGGCACGACCCGGTACGATCGTTTGGGTCAGGCCCGTGCCGGCACGGCACGAACGAGCACGAAAACACGGATTAAGATCTAAAAGTTGGTAGATATTATTGATTCAGGGCATCTTCAAGCATTGCATTTATGTTTGACATTTTATTAATGTGATTAGTCTCTTATGTAATTAAAATAGGTAGTTTAGTAGTAGTGATGTATTTTATTTCTTTGCTCATCATAATAGTGAAAATGGGTCGAGCCTGGGCCGGCACGGCACGGTGGGCATGATGGGCCATCGTGGCTCGGCACGGTTCCGGCCCGAAGCACGATGGGCCCGGGCCGGCACGGCACGGCACGACGCCCACCTCTAGCGGGAACCGCGTGACGTATCCCACCATGTAGGGCATCTTCAAGGTTTGTCACCCAAAGATGTAGGGCCTATTTAGCAACAAAGTATTTTCATAGTTTCTAGACAAAACCATGGTTTTGAAAAATACCATGGTATTTTTGGCCATAAGGTGTTTGGAAGCAACAAAAAAAACTCTGTTTTGAAAACCATGGTATTGCCAATACCATAATATTTTTGGAGTATTGAAAACTCCACTCATAGTAGAGTTTTGAGCTTTAGGCATCTCTTCATCATGCAAAAGACTTTGCTTCCAAACAGTTTTCATGCCATAGTTTTGTAATACCATGATATTTATGCCAAAACAATTTCCATGCCATGGTTTTGTAATACCATGGTATTGAAAAAATTTGCTTCCAAACAGGTCCGTAATCCACCTGAAGAACAAGTTCATGTTGACACTAGGGACAGATTGCGACACTAGAAATCCGTGGTCATTGAGAATTTCGATTTTTTTTTTAAATAATACTTTTTTTAAAACAAATTGCGTTTTTAATATACGGAATAAAAAATTTGCAAAAATAATATGTGGTCGCCAAACCGTACGGCGAATACCCTATTTTCGCCGAACCGTGCGGCGAACACCCTATTTTCGCCACACGGTTCGGCGAAAATAGGTTAATTGCGCTATTAAATCGCCAAGACGGGAATCAAGGTATTATCGCCACACGGTGTGGCGAACACCCAGTTTTCGCCAAACGGTGTGGCGAAGACCCAGTTTTCGCCAAACCGTACGGCGAAAATAGGTTGTCGCCGCACGGTGTGGCGAAAATTGCTCGGTAAAAATTGGGTCTCACCAGATCGATCGATCGATCGATCTGTTGTGTTCGTCCGCCGAAGCCAGAGAAGAAAGGAGAGCAGCCGCCGGCCGAAGGAGAAGGAGAGAAAGGGAAGGAGAGAGGGAGAGAGAGGAAGAAGAGGAGAAGAAGAGGAGGAGGAGGAGGAGAAGAAGAAGAGGAGAAGAAGAAGAGGAGGAGGAGAAGAAGAAGAGAAGAAGAAGAGGAGGAGGAGAAGAAGAAGAAGAGAAGGAGGTAACCTCGCATCGCGATTTCGTTTAATTTCGTGTTTTTTAATTTAGAGTAGTGCAATCTAGGGTAGCGATATAGAGCAATGTAATCTAGGGTAGCGATATAGAGCAATGTAATCTAGAGTAGCGATATAGATCAGTGCAATTTAGAGTAGCAATCCTAGTTCTTTAGTTTAGAGTAGCAGTTTTAGTTATTTAATTTACAGTGGTGATATTAGTTTGCATATTTAAATGTTTTGAAATGTACAGTAATGAAATTTAGTTATTAGCAATGTTGAAGAAATCATTAATCGGTAGCTAATTGGTCGACCTAGGATTAACTGAACAAATCGGTCAATTATTGAAAAAGTGATTAATCCCGTTTTATCGATCGGTCGGCCACGCTCTATCACCGTAAACTTAAAAAATGGAATCTTTAGGTCTTCGATCACGAGCCAATCGGCCAGTTAATCGGGTAACCGGCCGATTTTTTCGAACATTTAGCAAATAGACATATTAGACATGCGCTATAATATTATACGAATATAGTATCGATAGCGCGGTAGTTAATTAGCGCGGTAGGGAAGGAAAAATTAATTATGTCTATGTCTATGTCGTCGCAGTGATGTCGGAACCAGTGAAATTCAGGGTATATTATGGCGATGGTGAAGTAAAAAATGGGCAGAATGGAGTGGATTTAGGCTGCTTTGCGGTCACCATGGCCGAGCACTTGTCCCCCGATACTGTTAGCATTCGTGATATAAAACTTTGGTTGACCCAATTTTTTCCCTGGATCCAAGAGTTTATTCTGTTAGCATCCAAATCGTATACACGCGTAGCAAGGGTGACCCGGCTGTGTGGGAGTTGAAGATAGTAGATCGAACACAGTTGTGGCAGAAATGGTTAAGATGGTGCAAGGGATCTAGCCTCGATTGTGTGATGCTGGTGCAAGCTTGCCCTAGGGAAGAGGTGAGTACTCTTGGTGTGAGCGAGAGCAAAGACATCGGCTCTGGTGAACAAGTTCGGCCATGTGTCGGTTGAGCGGCGGCGTGAGGATGATCACATGGATGCAGCAAAGCGCGAAGGTCGGTGATGAAGGGGAGGATATCGATCAACTTGTGGATCAATTGGATTGGGTGGACCGCATGGCGACAGAAGAGGAAGCCGAAATGTTGGACCCAGTCGATACCATCGGCGAAGATGATGACCGGGAGGAAGATGATGAAATGCATGGTAGGACTCGCTCAGCGGAGGTACCCATCCCCGATGAATGGAACAGGCAGAACAAAGCGGGTATGGAAGCTTTGTGGGGCCATGACTCGCATTGTGAGTATGGTACTGGTGCCATTCGGTTGAATCAAATGTTCCCGAACAATTCTGAATTGAAGTTGGCAGTGAGCTTGTGGGCACTATCGCTGCAAAGAGAGTTTCGGGTTGTCCTGTCTAGCCCAGATAAGTACACAAAGGAAGTGCGAATCGATGGTTGTGAATTTAAAGTACATGCATACAAGCCGAAGTGTGAGACATATTGGATTGCATCAAGAGTGGAGGAGCACACATGCAGACTAGAAAATGTTCTTGTCAAACACCGTAACTTGAATGCGGCTGTAATAGCTAGCGTGATGTTTAATGAAATCATTGAGAAGCGGGATATCGAGTGTTCGTATATTCAGAAAGCAATGTTACGAACATTTAAGTATCAGATAAGCTACTCCATGGCCTGGCGTGGGCGTAAAGCATTAGAGAAGAGGTTTGGCACATACGAGGCATCGTATTGCAACCTACCTCGTGTGTGCTTGAAAATCTTGAAGCAAACCAATCCTGGCACCTACACCGCTTTCAAAGAAAGCGAAGGTATGCAAATGGGATCTGTACATTTCGTCGTGCTTTCTTTTCATTGGGGCCTTGCATTGCGTCATTCAGTCTTGTCGTCCATTGCTTTGTGTTGATGGCACATTTTTGACTGGAAAATACAAGGGGCGATTCTAACGACCATTGCAATTGATGCGAACAACCACATACTTCCATTGGCCTTTGCTTTTGTTGAGGGTGAGAATCGGGATAGTGGGCCGTGGTTTTAGACATCTGAAGGTGGGGGTAGTTGGTGATCGGCCCGACATGTGCATCATTCATGATCGTCACAAAGGTATCCTCTCGGCAATCAAGACTCTACAGGAGGACCGAGATGAACCATTTTCGTGGCACGACTGCGAGCAGGTGGTGCATGAGACATTTGGGTGCCAATTTCTTGAGCGGTTCAAAAGCAAGAGCTGATGAATCTGTTTAAGAGGTTATGCAAGCGAGAATCAGGCACGTAAGTTCAACGCGCTTATTTGCCGAGTTGGATAAGCACACCGGCGCATATCGAAGAGATGAAGAAGCAACCACCTACGCCGAGCGAATGTCCACCCAAAAGGCTAACACCCTTGGGAGCTCGATCCTCCTAATATGAGGAGACGAACGTCAAGGAACATTAAGTGTTTCGCCTTTGGATAGAGGCCGAGCCTCTAGAGAAGTGGGCATTGCTCCATGACACCGGAGGCGCCAGGTTAGTATGGTACTTTAAAATATCAAAACAGCGCTAAACAATTTGGCTGTTGCTCTAAAGCTGTTTTATGCGTTGAACAGGTTTGGCGTGATGACAACGAACATAGCCGAGGTTTACAATTGGGTCATCCGAGGCCTCCGTCCGCTTCCGCTTGTGGCCATCCTTGAAGGCATGTTGCACGGCATCGTTAGCTACTACCAAAAGGCATGCGGAAGCGGTACTTCATGCCTCCACATTGCAAACGCCCGTATTGTTCGCGGATGATGACCTACATGGAGGAACGAACCATGAAAGCTTCGGCGACATATGGTGCGTAGCTACGGGTCATCGAATACCGCCGAGGTGACTCTTCGGTGCAAAAGGGGATTGGGAACCGACACGGTTATTACGCACGAGGTTAATCTAGGCCAAGGGGCATCTGGATGGTGTGAATGCAGCTGCAATAAGCCAAGACTTCTCCATATTCCTTGCTCACACGTGATGGCCGCTTGTGGGCAAATTGGGATGAACACGCCGCAATACATGTCCCCTTTCTACTTGAAGGATCATGTTGTCTATATCTGGTCGGGTGAGTTTCGTGGTTTTCGTGCACACGGTGATTTCACCTGCGATTAACAGAGATGAGGGCATCTGTTTGCGGATCCAACCTTGCGGAGGTGTGCGGAAGGGCGATCTGTCGATCCCACAGACTAGGCGCATTCGCAGCGACATGGATGAATCTGAAGTGGGTGGCCCTCTTAGGAGGTGTTACGAGTGGCGAGTATGGTCACAAGGCAAACCCGATTGCACGTAGGGTGTATGTTACGAAAGTGGTGGTGGCTATGTATCGAAATATGTTATTATATGCACGTTAGATGTTTTTATTGTAATATTGACGCGATTGGGTGTCTTTTATTCATGTATGTTGTGTCTCTCACATGTTGTGTACTTTTATTTATGTTCACCCCTTATGTCTTTTATACATATATGTATTGTAATATTGACGTGATTGGTTGTCTTTTATTCATATATGTTGTGTCTTTTATTCGGATATGTTGTGTTTGTCACATGTTTGTGTACCTTTATTTATGTTCAACCCTCATGTCTTTTATTATTATACGTTGTGTACTTTTATTCACATATGTCGTGCTTGCCGTACGTTGTGTAGTATGATTTATGTTGAAACATTTCTATGTGCAGGGATGGAGCAGGTTGACTCATTCCTGGACCCTGTCTTGGATGCGCGGCACCGTGCGCACGTCCACACGACAGAGGGGAATGACAAGTTGCCCTTATCATGGATTCGTGTGCCTAACAAGGCATGGTGCGTTGACGCTCGCTTCCACACCAGGTTAGTTGCAGTACTTGTACATGTTCCATTGTTCGTACAATTAGTGTTCATTACATTCAATTCATTCAACTCTGTGGTTCTTCGTTAGGCTTGCACGCGTGCGGGCTGCTTCCGCTTAGTCCGCATGGTGGAGGGTTCACCGACGAGCCCGTCGAGCACGACCCAGGCACGTGGTGACGACCCGCAGTGATCGCGCGGCGTTTCAGACGACCACTCGCCGTTAGCGTGTTTGGTCGACATTGGAGGCCGGAGATGCACACTTTTCACCTGCTGTCGGGAGATGGCGGTGACGCTGCGGGGCGTCGCCATGCTCATCGGATTGCCGATCGCCGGGCAGCGATCGGCCCCTCGGTGGCTCTGTTGGGTGGGGCGGACTTGCTGCTGCGCTCACGGTCGCGGAGATAGACCCAGAGATCTTGGTAGGCACGAAGCACGGGCCATTGAGGAGGTGGTTGGCACGATTCGAGGTTAGTGATTGTACATATTACTATGTTACTCCAGCTTTGCATAGCATTAACGTGATATCACACTCTTTCAATTGTTGCGAGTCACGGCGGATGGCGGCGAGCCCACGGACTACCAGGTTGCTAGGCACCTCGAGGCCTATCCGCTTTGGTTGTTCGGTGGGTGATGTTCACGTCGAGTCACGGCGACACCGTGGACGCCGTTGGATAGCCTACGACGCGGGCTATTGCGGACTCGAGCCTGGCGATGTACCGGCGGTATCCTGGGGTTCGGCGGTTCTTGCTTCCACGCATCGCGCCCTTTGCGACGCTGCGGCGTGAAGAAAGCGAGAACTCCAATCGGCCGGATGCCGCTTCTTCTTGACTTTGGTCATTCGGCGCTTCTCAGTGGGTCGACCCTGGTCGACCTCACTACCGCCGACATGCCGACATGTGCAGCGGTGATGCTGGACCGACCGACGATGGGCTCGCTCGACCAGGCGACGGTACATGTTCTTACTCATTAATGCAATTGTAATTTCAATGCCATCCGCTACTGATTATTTCTACTCTATTGCGACCACGGTGGGCGGTGTCCAGTGCGTCGCGGCGTACCTCGCCTTCACGGAGGCCTTCGACCACGAGGGACGGGAATGTAAATGCAGGACCCCTACGCCGACGAGCGTGTAGGAGAGAGAGGCTGCGGGGGGCCTGTCCATGCTCTGTAGCGAGGACCAGCCTTCTTGGAAGACGAGGAGGAAGCTTCGTCTTCGACGTCTTCAGAGGACTACGCGCCGCACCGAGTCCTCAGGCAGTTTGGACTATGCCAGGTGGTCCACTGTTCCTTTGGGGAACGCGTGCGGCCAAAGTGCACTCGTGAGTTACTCGCCACTACAGAATGCTAAGTGCTTACGACATATTTGTACTAATGAGGTCTTTTGTGCGAGTTCTCCACCCAGGGACCCAAGAAGGCCATGGTGACCTTGTCGCAGAGGATGGCGCCGTGGCTGCGCTGGGAGGGGGCGCGGAGGGCGTTGTCGAGGAGGTCGCGCCCTCGACCCCTCCTCCTACCAGAGTACTTGTCCCGCACGTGCCCCGGACCGCACTCGTCTCCTACGCGAGGAGCCGGCCCAGTGTTTCTTCTTTGGCATCGCAGACTTGTACTCGAGCCACGCAGACTGCCTTTGCACGGATGGTAAGTCTCGTTGTATTTTTACTCATTAATGCAATTGTAATTTCAATGCTATGTCGTTATGTTTAATGTTTGTTTATGCGTGATAGGTGGGCGAGGCGAGGGCTTGCAGAAGATGCCGTGACTTTCTGTCTAGGCTGCGGCGAGGACCACTTTCACAGCGCAGCAGCTATCAGAGGCCATGCGGCATGTCGAGGTGCACTTCCGACGGATCGTGGAGCTTGGTGCTGTTTGGCAAGCCCCAGTCCCGACTGTTTCGGCTGGCACCTCGTCTAGGCCGCCACCCGGTCTCAGCTCCTGGACACCACCTTCTCGACCACCGCTCTGACCAGGGTCCAGGCCTTCCACACCTGTGTGCCTCGGCTCGAGCACGGTGGAGGATCCGATTAGCGACGCCACCACGCGGGCCTACCATGGTCCCCACACCGTAAGCCGATAAACATTGATTGATCCCGTTTGAATCTAATCTTCTCACTATAATTAAATGTTAATGTCTGTACTATAGGCCTCGTGAGGACATGCCTCTGCCGGACACCCGATCCAGGCACGGCGTCACGACCATCGCCCGATCGATTCTTCGCAGGGGCCGTTCTCACGCAGCCTCGACCACGCAAAGACACGCCACCTCCTCAAGCCACGCAGATCACGCAGCATCCTGCAGACCCGTTGCCTCCCGCTGCGTGTCCCGGTTGATGCTGACCCCTTCGGACTACGGCGGGCGGGACCATCGCGGGTGCTTCGCCCACGACCTCTCGACGATGCACCCCTTCGGCGCGTCCGCGAAGGAGAGCTAGGGGTCAGGGCCAGTGGTCGGGGCTGTGGTCGTGGTCCACCACCGGGGTGATCAGGCTTAGGATGTGCGTTATTTTTGGGTACTTTGTCCTATTATGCTTTACTATCTATTTTGTGTACTTCCTCATATCGTGGTCTATTATATATTTCTGTCATCTTTAGTCATATCAACCGCGTGTCATTATTGCTTTTTCAGCTTTTGCCATATCAACTTTTCCACCTTTGTCATTTCAATTTGCATAATCCGCCAAAAGCCGGCTATGGCAGAGATTCCTGTTTAAAGTTGTGGGCATAGCCACGCTCATGTCATCATGAGCTGCGAAGCATCCGATGCTCGCGGATTTGAAATACTCAAGTCCGCGAGACTCTCCTTTGGTTGCCCCTTCGCGGCTCTTTATAAACCCACCGAGGAGGGATATGTGCATCACACGCCATAACTTCCATAAACTTTACTCTGTTTTCCCACACACACAAGAGGGCCACGATGTCGTTCTACCGTCACCTCTTCAAAGAAGCGAAGGCTAACCCCAATACCGGATGAGAGTAGCGTTGACGCTTGATTCTGCCGGAGTTGCCACGCCGAAATGTGGCTGCAACTTTCTTTGGCGAAGGTTACGCGATCACGCGACGGAGATACGGCCTCCGCGCTCACTCATCAAGCAGTTCGCGGCTTCGGGTAAACCAAATGTTGTCCATACCCTAATTACGGTAACAGTACCATTTTATGCATCGTTATTTGTTTTTAGGGCGGCGACCGTTGTTGCTTTTTCCAATGGATCGGCCAGTAGGAGCAGCGTGATTACGAATTTCTCTACAAGCGCCACGACGCCTACCCCACTTCGCCAGAGAACTTCACACGGTGGGAGAGGCGGCGGGATATGTCCCCTACCTAGATCGGCCGGAGTTAAGGGCCGGTGGGCAAGGGACGAACCAATCGGTCGATTTCACGTGCCTCATGTTTGACTACGATGTACCGATTCTAAATCAATTCATCGCATACAGGACTTCAAAAGAAGTTTGCAAAATGGCTCAAGTCAAGGCAAGAAAATCCTCCTCAGGGGCCAACGCAAAGCCAGGAATCGTGCGACCACGGCCTCGAGGCGATGGTAGATACGGCGACGAGGATCTAGCGGATAGAAGATTCTCACGGTGCCCTTTGTCCGAGGATGCATGGTCTTTGGTACTTCAAGCCCAGGTGGACAGGAGACGTACCACCCACATCTCAAACTTCCCGTATTTGATAAGCGGGAGAGCAACCCTCGCCAGTGGTGCTACTACCTCCCGAAAAAGCCGGACCCGAGCACGCATAAGCGGTATTCTCCAACCACCACAACGCGGGCATCTTGCATTGGCTGCAGAGGCACGTTTTCGGTTGTACAACAAGAAGCCCAACACACACCTCTGGACCATATCGTGGAGTGCGAGCCAAAAGCAGAGGAGGCGTCTCGGCAAGTCTCCTGGAAGGGCAAGAGGGTTCGTCCTCTCGAATGGTCTTTGGATAAGGGAAGCAAATGCCGAGGTCCGCGATGACGCAACAAATCCTTGACGCATTACAAAGGCCATCCGGCAACCCCGGTGGTATTAACATAGGGGCGCTGAAATCGGGAAGCCATGCCCATATGGGAGGGCAGGACTCACAGAATGCACACAAACAAGTTACTTCTTACACCCAGAGACGTATGGCATAGGCTACCCATTCGGCGACGGGAGCACTGCAAGACGGCCATGGAGCTCTTTCATAAGAGAGATTGAGCGGTGTCCGAGAACAAATCGCACAAGATTGACGGTGATGTAATATGTAGAAAATGTATGGCATCATTCCCACTCTCTGAACATAGGCGGAGCGATCACTTGTTCCACCATTACAATCAGTGTTATTGGCACTTCTCCTAGCAATGCATTCACTGTTTAATATCCGTTGTATCTGAATTACTTAGGTTGAGTTTTAGTTATATGATTGCTGTCTTCATCTAGTTGCTTTTGTTATTGTCCTTTCTCTTATTATGTCTTACCATTTAATTCTATCAGCGTAAACAACGGCGTAGATGAAAAATTTCCCATAATATGGAAGTCCATATATCAAAGAGCAAATCTGCGGTATTCGTCTTGAAAAATACATTCGAACGAGACATTTTACAGGCTGAAAAGGCATAAAAGTTATTGTTGACAATAGTACTTAGGGTTATTGTGGCGGTATATTTTTGTAGTGAACAAAGACGTAGATGAAAAATTTTTCCATAATATGGTAGTCCATATATCAAAGAGCAAATCATGCGGTATTCGTGGAAAATACATTCGAACGAGACATTTTACAGGCTGCCGAAAAGGCTTAAAAGTTATTGTTGACAATAGTACTTAGGGTTATTGTGGCGGTATATTTTTGTAGTGGACAAAGGCGTAGATGAAAAATTTTCCCATAATATGGTAGTCCATATATCAAAGAGCAAATCATGCGGTATTCGTGTGAAAAATACATTCGAACGAGACATTTTACAGTCGAAAAGGCCTAAAAGTTATTGTTGACAATAGTACTTAGGGTTATTGTGGCGGTATATTTTGTAGTGAACAAAGACGTAGATGAAATTTTTTTCCATAATATGGTAGTCCATATATCAAAGAGCAAATCTGCGGTATTCGTGCCGGAAAATACATTCGAACGAGACATTTTACAGGCTGCCGAAAAGGCTTAAAAGTTATTGTTGACAATAGTACTTAGGGTTATTGTGGCGGTATATTTTTGTAGTGGACAAAGGCGTAGATGAAAAATTTTCCCATAATATGGTAGTCCATATATCAAAGAGCAAATCTGCGGTATTCGTGCTGAAAAATACATTCGAACGAGACATTTTACAGGCTGCCGAAAAGGCCTAAAAGTTATTGTTGACAATAGTACTTAGGGTTATTGTGGCGGTATATTTTTGTAGTGAACAAAGACGTAGATGAAAATTTTTTCCATAATATGGTAGTCCATATATCAAAGAGCAAATCTGCGGTATTCGTGCCGAAAAATACATTCGAACGAGACATTTTACAGGCTGCCGAAAAGGCCTAAAAGTTATTGTTGACAATAGTACTTAGGGTTATTGTGGCGGTATATTTTTGTAGTGAACAAAGACGTAGATGAAATTTTTTTCCATAATATGGTAGTCCATATATCAAAGAGCAAATCTGCGGTATTCGTGCCGGAAAATACATTCGAACGAGACATTTTACAGGATGAAGAAAAGGCCTAAAAGTTATTGTTGACAATAGTACTTAGGGTTATTGTGGCGGTATATTTTTGTAGTGGACAAAGGCGTAGATGAAAAATTTTCCCATAATATGGTACTCCATATATCAAAGAGCAAATCTGCGGTATTCGTGCCAAAAAATACATTCGAACGTGACATTTTACAGGCTGCAGTATATTTTTGCAGTGAACAAAGGCGTAGATGAAATATTTTTCCATAATATGGTACGATACCTACATATTTTTGCATAAATGGAACATCCAACACTATATGCATGTGGTATAATTATTTTATTCCATAATTTATACATTTTCGCCGTACGGCTTGGCGACTACCTATTTTCGCCATACGGCTTGGCGAACTATATATTTTCGCCGTATAGTATGGCGACTACCTATTTTCGCCGAACGGTCTGGCGAATACCCTATTTTCGCCACAACGTACGGCGAAAATAGCCTAACCCATGTTTCTGAACAATTAATAGCGCAATTAGCCTATTTTCGCCGAACCGTGTGGCGAAAATAGGGTATTCGCCAGACGGTTCGGCGAAAATAGGGTGTTCGCCATACCGTTTGGCGACGGCACATTATTTTTGCAAATTTTTTATTCCGTATATTAAAAACGCAATTTGATTTAAAAAAAGTATTATTTAAAAAAAAAAATCGAGAATTTCAGAAAGAAGATGGTGGCTCGCTAAAGCATGAATATATGTACCTGTTTCTTGGCGAGAGCTCGAAGGGCCTTGGCGGTGACGGGAAGGTTCTGGCAGGTGAAGGCACGGTTAGACCGTTGGAGATGGCCATGTACTTGGCGTAGGTGGTGAGCCAGGAGGTGACGTACTGCAGGTTAGCATCGCCCGACTTGGGCATCCGTCTGCCCGGCGTGCATTGCGTCGTGGATGAAGGGGGTTGGACAGGATCCGGCAGATCAAGTCGTCTACGTTGCGTGTGTGTTACCCCGTGCGGGGAGGACGCGCGCTCTGGCGAGCTTGTTGTCCCAGCTGAACATGTCGACGGCGTCGTTGGCGCCGAGGGAGCTGAGGTAGTTCAGGTAGGAGGCGTTCTTTGTTGCGCAGAGGCCAGAGCAGCCATGCGGATCCCCACAGAAGCTTCTCCTGCACAATTGAAGAACCATCCGCCATGCAAAATCTTAGAAAAGAAAACACCAAGAGAGATTCGTACACGAATGTGTGAGCATTTCAAGGGCTCGGCTGAAACCTTGGAGCAGGATGCGTGTAGTAGGCGTCCATGTCGTCACCACGTAGTCGCTATACTTCCTGTTGAAATATTTTACGTAAAATTAAATACTCGTATAAATCTGTAATTTGAGAGTAAACTTCAAATCTATTGTGCTAACACCAAGAACAGAAGCATCTGATCTATTTTCCATCAACATATAGGAGCCCTGAGCGACCTGATAAGAACAAAACAATGATACATCAGCACAAACATGAATATTAGCTCCAATATTAATCAATCAATTGGTAGATCGACTAGCTGAGAAAACAGTGAGTAAATTACCATACACATGTGTCTCCGTCTCGGCATTGCCAACAGTCACACTGACAGATTTAGAGTTATGTCCCTGCTGATCTTTTCCTCATTTGCGGCTCGGATATTTCTTTGCTCAATATCCAATCACACCACACACGAAGCAAGGCTTGTCATTTTGCTGCCTTTTCTTTTTAAAGTTGGTGGTCTGGACAACTTTTCCATTTGGCTTGAACTTCCCAGAACCAGAACGATGTACAAAATTGGTGTTGGATTGTCCCTCAACCACCTTCGGGTACACATTCTTCACCCGAGCTTTCTCCTCAACATCAAGAGACGCGATCAAACTCTCAACAGAGATTTATTGCCTCTTGTGTTTTAGAGATGTGGCAAAATTCCTTTACGAGGGAGGCAATTTGGCAATCATACCACAAGTTACAAACTTGTCGGGTAACGTGCACTTAAGGTGATCAAGTTCTCTCGCAATGAACTGTATCTTGTAAGCATGTTCAACCACAGAATGACCATCGACCATTTTGTAGTCATGATATTGCTCTATAGCATACAGTTCACTGCCAGCATCCAAGACACTGAATTTATTTTCGAGTGCTTCCCATAACTTCTTTGCATCCGATATGTGCATATACATGCCGCAAAGGCGGTCTGAAAGAACACTAAGAACACATCATACAAAAATTGTGGTGACATTCTTAAACTCCTTTTCGTACTCACCAGTAAGGGTTCCTTCAGATTTGCCAGCTGCAACCTAGTAGACGTTCATAGCTGTGAGCCACAGAGTGGTTCGCGTCTGCCATCTCTTAAGGCATACACTGGTAAATTTATCCAGACTCATTGCCTCAGCAAATTCAGATGCTTTCATCATATTCATCATTAAGAGCCTATCACATTTTTGGATTGTTGGAATATTAGGCATACTAATGATGAATTTATTCCAAAAATAAACTATGATGATAATTGAAGATATAACAGTGGGAATAAATAAACTAGATACTACCAATATGCCAATTATAATGTCTCTTATGTATATTATTAGATGAACAGAATAGGCTAACGAGCATTCTTAATCTATGCATAGAAAATAGATGCGATTTGCGTGTGTTACCGAGTTGACGTGAAGACGTAGTTGAATTGGTAGTAGATGTCGATGAAGATCAGTAGGCAATGTAGTCAAAGCCGATCATCGGTGAAGAAACCAGCGAGCAGTCGTGTAAAGATGCTTTCAAAAAACATGATTCACCCTCTCCTAGTGCAGAATCTTAAGGATGGGCGTTTCGGAGACCTGCTCTCCTAATAGTCGGTGCACGCTGGCGAAGGGATGGAGAAGGCGGCAACGCAATACTGAAGGAAGGCAACAGATTCGAGAGAGAGGTCTGATCTCTATTCTGCATATATAACAGAGAGAGAAAAACGTGGAGCACGATATGCTTAGCCACACACTGCAAAAGAGGATTGCGCTTGCGCAAGCCGTAGAACTCAATTTTGTTGCACCATTCACGCGCATGTCGCGTACATGCGTGTGTGTGTCCACTTCTCATGTTTTAGCGATGTGGAGGGAAGCAACCTTTATAATCTGGTCTCCATTCACCTCCACTAGCAATGTGGTACTATTCTCTTTTCATCTCTCTTCCATTTATTTTCAGTAATTATTTGTGAACTAATAGGTCTAGCCCAAATAATTCCAACAATCCCCCACCTGATCCTAGAGGTCCCATAGATCTTTGCCTGTAGTACTGTTTTTATACCAGCTTTTGGTGACAATGGATATGCCTTGAATTGCACCTAAACTTTAAGCCACATTCATCTACAACTTGAACAACGTATAAGTCATACTCGTTGGGTGGAGCGTATAAGTCATACTCATTGGCCTGTTCATGAGCTTCTTAGAGAGCACCCATGTCTTACGGACTGCAATCAACAGTCGGACTAATATAGGTATGTTATTTCAAGAATGCTTTGCGGGACAACATCTTTGTTTGTTTAAAACCAAAAAAACACTTTAAGACTGTAGTCAACCCGCCTCACAAATTTTAAGAGTACGACATCTTTCATGGTGTGGATGGTGTGGGATGTAGTATGTACCCTTCTTCAGTTACTCTAACAGCTTTGATGATGTTTCCATGCTGATGCCGTTCCTGGGAGTCGCTTCCTCCTGGGGCAGTAGATTGGCTTCTAACCTAGAGCTCTGATATCACTTGTTGGAAAATAATGCACAAAAAAATAGAAACAAGAGGCACAAATTTTATGTGAAAAATCCTTTTTAGAAGAAAACTCACGAATGCACAAAGACTATATTACTATATAAAAGAGATATTTACAGTGAAGCTTTTTTCTTCTTCTTGTTCTTGCTTTGCTCTATCTTCACTAAGGTATATATATTTAAAGAGAGACATAACTCTCTGTGTAGAAGTAGAACTTGGAGTTAGAATACAACGTTAGTGGTGATATCTGACTTTGAGCTAACAAATTGAGATATTTGTTAGAAGCTGGGCCCACCATAACTCATGTTGCGTGCTCTGATCGGGAGCGCACCAAACAGATGGTTACAATCCTGATAACCATCTCTAGATTAAAGGGGAGAGGCAAGCACTCAATTGTTTTTTATTATTCGCGAGTTCAATCTCTATCCCAATACCCCATCCGATCTAAGGTAAGCGCTCAGGTTACCGAAGGCTGCCACCAGCATCGAGAAGGTCTCGGTGTTTTCTTCTTCACCGACGTTCAAGAACACCAACCAGAACTAATGGCTTCTTTATTACCGGGTTAGTTCATCTAATAACTCAATTTCCACATTATGTTTGTGATCCTACTTAAGCTAGTTCATTATTAGTTTACCCTAAGTCTAACATACAAAACGAAATGGAAGCAAATTTGCATCACACTTTGACACAAAACTTTGATAGGCAGGAGAGATCAAGTTGGGTGGGTGTTAAGCAAGGTTTTAAAACAAGGATAATAGGTTCATACAAAAATCATATAGATGGCGATATATCATGAACTTGGCATCTATGTCGTGCGGCCTCTTCCATTGCGTCTTTGTTTGCCCGACTGCCAAGGTATGTTCTTTTGTTTTGTTGTTTACCGCAACTGGAGAGCTCCCAATGGTGGACTGTGTGTCGCGTTTGGAGTTTCCCCGAGGAACACGACGACCGTCTAAAGGGTATGTTGGGTCGTGAGTTGGTCTATTCTAATTAAAGTCCTGTTTGACAGAGTTTCAGATCCCAGTTCCACTTTAGATCTAAAATTTGTAGGTTTACAAAGTGAATTAAGTTTATATTTTTATTCTAAAATATAAACAAGATTACCCATCTAAACACTCTTAATATACCCACAGCTACAACTCCACAGATTTGATTGAGCTAAGAATATCTAGCTCCACTAAATTCATGAATCTAATAGAGCTGGAGCTCTGCCAAACACTCGAAGATTAGAACTCTATGAAAAACGGACTTCATGTGTGTTGGTTTCAAGTGTAGAAGTCGACCAAGGCAAATAAGTCATCTCACTCACTCGGAGATGTAGATACAAATGAATCACAAAAACGCTCAAATAAACCTACAATAGTGTGTTTGGACTATTTCAACCTTCTCGATAGCATTCTATGAAGCAAATTCTTTTCGATTACGGTCTAACGAAATCACCATCCTCTTGAGGGCGTTTTATGAATTTCCCCACTGTAAAACCGTCCGAGAAGGCTCTGAAATCGATGGGCGTAAACATCTTTGGAGAATACGTCTTCCCTCTAAGAAGGCGTATACTCCCCACTGCAGAGTGCAATTTCCTTCGCTTCTCTTTCTCCATTTCCCTTCTTTGCTCCGTACCTTGGTGGAGTTCCCCTCTCGAGATCCTTCTCCGCTCTCCCCAAACACGCGTGACGCGCACCGCTTCTTCGTGCAGCGCAACCCCATCTATGGAGCCCCCGCCGCTCTCCTCGCTGCAGGAGGAGGTGGAGCCCGACGAATCGGCCTCCTCCTCGCCCTCCGCCTTCTCCGCCGCGGCCGTGCCGCCTCGTCCCGCGACGCAGTAAGCCACCTCCCCCCACCTGCCGCCTCCCTCTCGGCGATAAACCCTAACTCACGTGCCTTCTCGGTGCCTCATAGCCACTCTCTCCAGAAGTACGCGCCGCTGGACTGGTCGGCCTACTTCGACGACGAGCGCCGCGTCGCCATCCCCGACACCGAAGACGTACGTGCGCTCGAGAACAGAGAATTTCTCGCATAATTCTGGTGCGATATGATCTGAATATTGGACGTATTCCTTTTTTCGGTGGGGTTTTCGTGTAGGTTTTCAATGTGTACACGGCCGGATCGGAGGGCCCCGTCGTGTTCTGCCTGCACGGAGGCGGCTACTCGGGGTACGTCTGTGTGCCAGTGTGCCACGGTTTATGTATCAAATTTTGCTGGTGAATTGCGTACATGTTCATGGCATTTTAGTTCAGTACTTTCTGGAAACGCGTAGCATGGGCACTGAGTGATTCAGTGGATTGGGTGTCACTGTTTAGTTTTACATAATCATGGCCTCGATGAGGATGGGGCATAAAAAACTGCAAAACCGCTACTAGTGTCTGTGATATTTAAAATTATGGGAGCGAACCTTCTGGAGCCTCGTTCAGTCGTTTACCAAATGTTATGGAAAATGTACCAATCCTAACTTCTGTTGCAGTTGTGTAATGTTTTTGCGAATTTCAATTTGAACTAATGATTAACCAAAAAGAGATAAATGTCAAATGTAGAAAGGCCAGAATGAAATTGTTTTTATTCTGAAAATGTTGGCATTTATTCTTGATTGTTTTTTTTGGGTAGGGAACAATGTATGAAGACAGCATTTACTTTACATTTCCAAAATCATGTGAAACTTGCTCTAAGCAACTTGAGTCCTTATGAAATGTTGCCATAGAAACTTTCTTATTTAACAAATGTGTGGTAAGTGCTTACATTGCTATGGTTATTCCTCAATCTGCCTTAGGCTTTCATTTGCACTAGCAGCAAGTCGAATAAAGGAAAAGACTCGTGTTGTTGCCATGGATCTACGGGGACACGGGAAGTCTACAACAAGTGATGATCTGGATTTGTCCATTGAAGTATGTCCTTTATTGTTTGTTTCCAGAACTTACTAGTTTTGAATCTTTTGATTGATATTTACACTTTTCATACTTAAGAGTTGCTTTGTGACTACTTTACCATTGTCTTATATTTTGTTATTCGCAACTGCAGACTCTTACCAGTGATGTCATAGCTGTTATACATACAATGTATGGAGATTCGCGTCCAGCAATTATACTTGTTGGGCATAGGTGAGTCAGTATTATGGATTTTTCTTATGGTTTTCTTTTGTGCGTGCATCCCTTATGAAGTAAGGCACAAAAATTGACTAAAAGTTCTAGTTCATAACGGATATGCTTTCCATAGGTACCATTGTTAGCATGAAAAATCCCTTTTATGGTGCATGTAACCATAAACCATAAACGTAGAAGTAAATTATCTGAATAATTCCTGGTAAATTAATTCCTCGAAATGTCATGCTATTAATCACCTGACTAATAAGCAATTTATCTTTCCAGTTTCATCTCTGCTGTTACTAGACTGCTTTATACAATGCCTCCTCTTCTTCTTTTTTCAGATTCAGCAAGCATGTTCATTTTGATTAGTGTTTTTGGTAGCTTGTTATTATGTAATTCTCGAACTTTTTTTAGCATGGGTGGTTCTGTGGCTGTAAATGTGGCTGCAAGAAAAGCAATTCGTAATCTTCATGGTCTTCTTGTTGTCGATGTGGTTGAGGTTAGTAGTAGTTTTTCCATATGTTGGAGCTTACTTTATGGTCATACTCGTACAAAAAATCTAGCTTGTTGCTGATTCTGAACATCTCTTTTTCAAAGTAGGGAACAGCAATGGCTTCATTGGTTCATATGCAGAAGATCTTAGCAAATCGAGCACAGCACTTCCCGAGCATTGAAAAAGCAGTAAGTTGATTTAGACCTATACTACTTGTCACGTTAAATCAGCTTTTAATATGTTCATTGTCCTCAGTATCTAAAGTTTCTTGTTTAGTTCATTGAGCTTTCCTTTGTCAATTAAGATATGGATTTGATGTTGTACACAACATGGCCACAAAACTTAACAGGCAGAAATATAAGAAAACAGGAATTAGGAACTACTTTCAATCTTGAACAAGTGGCATGCTTACAAAAGCCAAGTGATTATAACCATGCTTACTAATTCACCATTAAACCTTGTTTAAATAATATTCTTCACCTTGTTTTTGTTTAAACAAACTTAAAATTATGCAGGTTGAATGGAGTGTCAAAGGTGGGCCGTTAAGGAACATTGAATCTGCTCGTGTTTCCATTCCATCTACCTTGAAATATGATGAATCAAGGAAATGGTAACCAATAGCTTGCATAATGCATGTTTGTATCTTGCAGCTCAATGTGGATGGAAAAGAAACTGTGCATGCTTAATATTGACCGTCATTTGGAAAACTAAATATAGTGTTGTACTTTGTTTCAGCTATACATACCGTACTACTCTTGAGGAAACAGAGAAATACTGGAAAGGATGGTATGCTTTAAACCGGAAGATGTTCTTTATGCTATTTCTATTACTTTTACTGAAACCTTGTTTGTTTTTAAATGCTCTTCTATGGTTATTATAAGTATGCTATTAGTGGTTCTATTTGATTTATCTGGTCTTTACAAGAATGTGTTACATATTTTAAATCCAATAAGGATCTAACACTTCAATTCCTAGCTACCAATATTGATGCGACTGTATTACTCTTATTAACGTATGAAAGTGTGAGCTATCTTGAATTGGCTGAAAAAAAGCCTTAGTGAGTTATCATAACTGCCAAAATAGTGGCAGCAAACACAGATGAACTAGGGCAGACTTCATGAGCTATAAAAATTTCGACTAATGCTGTTTTTTTTGGGCAATACTGTTAAGAGCTATTTGCTTGTCTCTTCTGTGATTGGTTGATATTGAAATATGTAAATGTTTCTGTTTTAGGTATGAAGGTCTTTCAGACAAGTTCTTATCTTGTCCAGTACAAAAGATTCTATTATTAGCTGGCGCTGATAGATTGGACAGGTTTGTTACATCCTTCCAGTATGAGAAACTCTATTTTCTCATTCATCACCACTTCACTTTTAGCTGACACTAAAATCATCCATCACTTAAGTCAGTGTAAATCCTTTCTGATTGATTATTATTTTTTCTCACGGCATGTCGGTTGAACCACCATGCAGTATCACCTTGGGTTTTGTAAGGCCAGGCAATACTGCATTTTTAGGAGTTTTAGTTTATCTGCTGTTAGTTCAAATTCCACTAGTGATCAGGCTATCAAGATTAAGGCTGGCAAGAAACTGAATTTCTTTCTAGCCTTTGTTGCTAGCACTTGTTATTTGAATTGCAAATCAGATTATACCAATCTATTATCAAAGCTTCTATTTAACCCATACCTCTTGTCCTCCTGATAAAATTATTAGTTTAACTAACATGCATTGTTATTGCCCTATTAATTAATAGTGTTTTGAAATGTGAAATACCTTGTATCACTGCATGAGCAATCATGCAGGACAAATTGTGTAATGTATTGGTTAATATGTTTTGCAGAGCTTTAACAATTGGTCAAATGCAAGGGAAGTTTCAAATGGTGGTGGTTCGACACACTGGACATGCCATACAGGTTAGCTCCTAATGTACTTTTTGAATCAAATTATTCTAGTGGTATCAAGCGTCTTTTTTTATCATTTATCATTCTTCCAAGGCAAGGATGTTTTCGATCTTTCCTTGAGCTTCATTCTCAGTTGTTCAGTACGCTGCTTAGTGCTTACCACAATGTGCCTAGATACTCTAGTCTACTTGAAAATGCTATATAATTTTCCGACCTGTAAAAGCAGTACAGGAATTAGCTAGCAACCAAAAGTTCATTTATTGAGTGCTGTCCATTATGTTCTGCTATAGTTGATGAACTTTTTCTTTATGAAGCATGATTATTATAAAGATTTATAGCTGATGAATTATAATTGTTTACCAATTTTGACATTATTGAAAACTTAATTTCAGGAAGATGTACCTGAAGAATTTGCGTCACACATACTGAATTTCATATCTCGCAACAAAATAGGGCCTAATGGTGTCGAGGTCAGTAATTAACCTTGGTCTTTCACGTTGCTAATATTTGCTTTGCGCGCGTCTCAATTGCTTCTCAACCTAATGCTTGGTACTTTCTTTTCTCAGATACCTGGCCTCATTAAAAAATGGCAGCATTAGACAGAATATAGAAGTGGCAGTTCCAATGTTGACAGGTTTTAGGAAAAAGATGAGAGCTACGGTCTGTACCGGTTTGTCATATTTTCCAAGGGAAAAGTTGCGCGAAAATGGTTCAAGATGAGGCCGTAGGCACGAGCGAACATTGGTTTTTACCATTCGGTTGCCATTCATCCGTTTGTATGGTACGATTGATTTTATGACGTGTTCTTGCGACTTGGAGCGCCTTTCGTGCCAGATTGTTACGTTTGTGAATAAAGTTTCTAATCCATGAAACCAGATGCATATTATCTTAAGAGTATGATATACCGCCCACCAGACATCACTTGGTTTGCTGCCCCAGTTGTCCTCCCAGTGAAGAACAATGGTTGGTTATTTGCATGCTGTTTTTCATAAGGTTGTATTGTGCCGTTCGCTGTAAGGATGAGGATGTCGATTATAAGAGGGTGAATAGTTGGTTTAATTTTTTTTTCCAAATACATGTTATATTTAATTTTTATGTTAAACTTAAAAGATAATTGCGGAAGCTTAAACTAAGGTTTTAACAATTAAAACTTAAATCAAGTAGGCTCATTAAGTGCATCGATAAACTAAATCTCTAAGTAATTATTTGCAATTATAAAGGCAACCAACCAATCAATTTAATTTTATAAATGCAAATTAGCATAGGGAAGCAAACCACAAGGAGATACGATACTTTTTACTGTGGTGTTTGGAGATTTGCTGGTTTCTCTTAGTTCATGTTGAGGCCCAAATGAATTATATTAGCTCCATGAATTGAGGACTCACCTTGAATCCACTAGTAGTAGCTTTTTTCCGCCTGGGTAGATGAACTCTAATCTCAAGCTGTTGGGTCTTTTACAATCTTTTAGAAGGTCACCGAACTAACGACGCTTTTAACGCCGTCTAGGTGTCGGCAAATATCAAGAGTAAGAAATCAAGCCCTTCGCTTGATCCTCACCACATGCAACAAATGCATAATAATAATCACCAAGTGCAACACATACATAAGAATCATCTCCAAATGCAACACATGCATAAAGAGTTCTCAAATACCACTTTTAATTGCAACACATGCAAATTAGAAGCTCACTCCAAGCTCAAGAGGTAAATGGGAGAAGACAACACATGCACAACACACTCAACCCTAGCAAAATCACAGCACACCCAAATGCCACCCTTGGCAACCTTTTATAGCCCCCACATGAAAACAATGCTGTTGGGGCACACTACAAAAACAACAAATCCGACACTACCGGCCCTAGAGGCGATAGTGTCGGTGTCAACCCAACTGATCGGCTAATGGCTATATTCTCGGTGCTACCGACACAGTCTGACTTCATCGTGTGGTAGTGCCAACCAAAGAACACCGAACAAATTCTTTCTCTAGAAAATAGCTATCACGCCAGGCCGCCTTCAACCTCGGTAGTGCCACCTTAGAAAACCATTAGAAATACTCTTCCCACCATTTTCAATTTTAAAAATGTCACTGGTAATTCTATTTGTGATTGTTCCAAAAAAACCGCTATAAATAAGTGAAAGTGCATCTAGGCACTTATGTTGTTTTGGTGATTAATGACAAATGATTAATGACAAACGCATGTAATGTCAATCAATGTAATTGTACAAATTCTTAACTTAGTGCTTAACAAATGACAAACCTCTAATATGTTTATATTGTGATGAGACTAACATGTTTATTGCCTAGTTGAATATTAGTCTCATCTATTTTAGAGGAAAATCAATTGGGATGGTTAAGCAAAAATGAGGTATGCAATCTCGGTATTCCTTCCATATTTGTCATTGCATTCCTCTTTAGCAAATGCATATTGAACTCTAAGTAACTTGTTGATTTCATATGTGCACATTGATTCTTGTCATAATTGCTTGTGCATATATATATATTCATTTGAGTTCATTATGTGCTTTGTTTTTAATATGCTTGTGTTAACTAGAGTTAAACTTCATTGCTTCATATTGACTTGGTGCTTACATGTCTTAGTTGTGTATCTTCTAATGCACCTCTCTTAGTGAAGTTTAATCTAGAATTGGATCACATCATTTACTCTCATTCCAAATATTATTTGCACATGTACAATTCATGTATATTCTATCATGTGTTTCATTTAAGCAAAGTATGTGATCCTTGCCTTGATTTAAATGATTCATCTTATTGGCAATTATCTCTCTAAGTGCATATAGATCAATCACATATTCATCATGCTGCACTTAGTAGAGAACAATTCTTATGTCAAGTGTTTTCGTTGATATCATGCCTATTTATATGAAACACTTGTTGTATTTCATCTCATTCATTTAATTCTAATTCATATCTTTTGAGCTTGTGGGACTAATGTGTTTGCTGAGTGCTTTGATAAGAATTAGGTCCCAAAGCTGTGTGTATGATGACCAAGTGGTTTGAAGGATGATAAGCGAGTCAAAGTCAACAAGACAGCGGTGTCACCAACGGTGAGGACTAAGTCGATTCGACTTGATGGAGGATCGTCTTGGTGATGATCGAGGTCAAGGTCGAGAGGACGAGAGTCTCATGAGGTGAAGCGCGTTGAGGTTGACAAGACGAAGGGCATCATCAATCTTTGTGGAAGCGTCATCATGCACCGTGCATCCGGAAGAAGTCGGCATGTAAGCTTAGTGTAAGACTTAGATTTTGTGTTTAAATTTGAGTCTAAGGATTGCCGTACTATTAAGAGGGATGCAATCGTTGAAATCACTTAGACAAGTCTCAAGTGCTCAAAGTGGTCTATCCTTGTCTAAGGTTAAGAAACCCAAGTCACACTTTGTTCACCTAGGTGTAGGTGGGTTGGTGTGAGGGTTAGAAGTGTTGTTAGTTTCGGAAAGTGAGAATTTGATGTCACCTTGTGGATTCTTTGTGCAACCTGTTTTTATCCTTTGGGATTTGGGTAGTGAGACCTTGTTAGTTGGATAGCCACCGTTCATAGCTTTCCGAAAAGTCCGAATTCGTCGAAATCGGAGTCCGGGATCAAAAGTTATGCCCGTTTTCGTCGGGCTGCTGAGTGCTGCCTGGGAGATCCGGAGTATCCGGACATCTAACCCGGAGTCTCCGGGTTATCCGGAGTATCCGGACAATCCGGAGTGTCCGGATGATCCAGAGTGTCCGGGTTAAATATCCGGAGTCTCCGGGTTGCCCAGTTCGGTCCAAACGGCTAGTTTTTGGGGTTCCTCTATTTAAAGCCCCCTTCTTGCCCACTTCAAAGGAGCTGTTGGGGGATGTTTTGCTGAGCATTAGAGGTGTTCTTTGAGAGTGTTTGAACCCCCAATACTCCTCCCTACTCCTTAGATCTTAGTGATCCCTTTTTGTGAAGGGTTGGGTAGTGGAGAGAGGTATTTGGATTGAGGATTGATTTGAGGAGTGGAGCTTGTTCCTTGGTGCTTTGAAGTGTTCTTCTTAGTGATCTTGAGCTCCCAAAATCCCCTCTAACCCTAGATCTTAGTGATCCCTTTTGAGTGAAGGTTTCGGTGTGAGAGTGGGTAGTAATTGGATTGAGTGTGATTAATGTGTTGAGCACTTGAGGTGGACTCTAAGTGAGTTCTTCGGGAGCATTTGTTGCTCTTGGAGGTTGAGGTCTCCTAGACGGCTAGGAGTTGCCGGTGAGCTTCCAAGCTTTGTGTGGAAGGCCACCGAAGGTTTGTAAAGGTCCGATTCTGCCTCCGCAAGGAAAGGAATCAAAAAAGTGAAGACCGGCGAGTGCATTGTGCAACACCGGGAGGAAGAGGGTTGAAAGAGACCCCGGCTCAAGTGTGACCGAGCCGCCTCAACGGAGACGTAGGATCCCCTCAAGGATCCGAACTTCGGGATAAAATCTTCGTGTCTCCATCTTCATTTCGGTTTCATCTCTTTCATTACTTGCTTGAATTCATTCCTATATGTGTGATTGAGTTGATTGTATAGGGTTGATTTATTTAGGAGCCCTGATCTATCTTGTTTTTGTGCTTGGCTCCCGTTCTCCACTTGATATAGGTTCTTGGTAGTATTTACTTACTTCTTGTTCAAGTGGATTGCTTCTAGATTGCTCAGATCTTGAATTCTTGGCCGAGACACTCAACCCGGAGTATCCGGTACATTGATCCGGAGTATCCGGATAACCCGGAGTATCCGGACTAAATATCCGGAGTCTCCGAGTTAATTGTCTCGGGCTAAATTGTTTAAGTTGCAAAACTTAATTATACCCTTCGCTTCCGCATTATCTCTGTTTGTTTAATTTTAATTGGGTATAATTTTTTGTAATCGCCTATTCACCCCCCTCTAGGCCGACATCCCGGTCCTTTCAATAAGACATCACCTATGTACTATTTTGCACTAGTACCACCAATATAATATAATGTAAAGTAAATTTTCTCATATTAATCGTGAGGGTTGTAACCGTAATGTAAAGGCGTAATAAATTCAGGAACTTGCACAATGCATTGCCCCCCGATTATATAGCAAACTGGGCAACTCATAACGGCCTTCAGAGGATAAATTTTACTGTAAGTGGTATACCTTAAAAAAATTTTCATCTTTTGTGAATATCAAGATTGTTCATGTCAAGAAAGACGGGCCTTCGGCCGGATCAGGGTTCACCTTTTCGTTTTGCCCATTTTCGAATGAACAGTGAAATTTGATATTCACAAAAATCGAAATAAAATCGTAAAAATCGCATAAATTTAAAAACCAGATTTTTTTGGAAAAAATTCAAAAATCGTCGAAAATCGACGATTTCGATGGAATTTCGACGATTTCGATGGAAATTCGACGATTTATCGATGGAAAATCGAAAACCATGTTGAACTTTTTGTGTGGTCGACTTTTGGTAGCGATTTTTGACGATTTTTGACGAAAATCGACCGGTTTCCACCGATTTTTGACACGCAATTTTTTTCGAATTTTCGAATTTTTTTGAATTTTTTTTTGAATCGGACCGGTTTATCGACCGATTTTTGATGTCGAACCCTAGCGGTACGGTCGAATTTCGATGAATTTCGTCGAAAAGGTGAACCCTGGGCCGGATACAATAGTATTGCTGATACCTACAGTTGTCTTCCTATAATGTACGGAGGACATCGCCATCTTCTAATTTCTTCAACGGTAACTGTCACTTATGAAGCGCATCCTCTGCCGTCCTGTTCAATTGGCACGAACAACGGAGATCGTAAGATCCGATTAATTGCACGCTTGAGATCAACTAGGTAGAACCGTGCGGCAATGACGCACCGTGAAAAATTTGGTTCGAAATTCTTTTTTGTAAGGAAAACGTCGGAGAAAGGACCTAGTCGTAATTTTTTTTTGAGTTTTTTTGGAGAAAGGTGACGTGAAGGATGCGGTCACGAATCTACGAAACGACATGCCTTATTTTGAAAAATAACCGACGAATGTTCCGAAAAATATTAGTGAAGGTCCGGAAAATATCAGAGATGCCAACTTTCTTTTGTCGAGTTTAACACTCTATGCGTCCACCAAGTAGTAATACATGTTTCGAAAAATATTAGAGATTTGAGTTGAGGAAAAAGTCTAGAGATGGAGTTGTACACATTTCTGTTGGCGTAAATATTTTTTCGGGAAAAACGGAGAAAAGACCTAGATGTAAGGGACGGAGACCTGTTTGTTATTTTTTTTGGACCTGACCGCTACTCTGAAAAATTCGAAAAGGATTTGTTCGAGATTTGTATTTAAGGAGAGGTCTTTTCTGTAAAGTAACGAACCGAGGGACCTAAACGCTATTTAAAAAAGTTTTTCTTACCTCACAAAAAATCACAAAGAACTCATTTGTAACTTGTAAGGACCAATCCGTAAATTTGAGAAAGTGGAAGGGCTTTTTTGGAAAATGGAGGGGGGGCGGTGGCGTGTCCGGTCTGAGAGGCCGGCAATTCTCCCACGCATAATAGAGTTAGTATGCGCGCGCGGTATCTTGATCCTCTCCAATTTCTCGTGCGATAATTTTATTCTCTCTTCTTTCTGAATCCAAACCATCCAGAGTTGAACTGTACTGTAACTATATGCGGATTGGACAGATGCCATGGATGAGAGAAGATAGATTAATCTGTGCCTACCCCATGTTTACATGAGGTAATCTAGTGGCATAGCACGATGAGAGGCAGGGGCGGAGCTAGCCCAGGTCTAAGCCCCGGACTAGACCATCTGATCTTAGATTAAATATCTGTTTTTAATAATTTTTCGTAGAATTTTAGTAGACTTTCGGTACCAGGCCCTGGGCTACAGTCTACTCTGCCCGGGGCCTGGATCCGCCCCTGATGAGAGGCAAATAGTTACAGCTTGATCAAAGCTTTGGTGGCAAACCTAAAAATTAGAGCAGCTCTCGCCTTCCTCTGCACCTTGAGAATTCGGCAGCAATCCTTTTCCTGTACCAAAAGTAGGAGCAGCACGTACCTTCCACTGTTGCAAAACCATTTGCCGTATGTCTTGCTTTCGGATGGGTGGCGGTACGGCACGGATTCCCAAATCATTTGATGCAAACAAAGAAATGGGATCCCCTGCGGCCTTTACGTAGTGAAAGCATGTAAGCATAGTGTCTGCTGACTCTTTTCTCGGTTCGTTTCTCTTGACTAAAAATGTCATATGTTGGCTGCGGCAGTTTATGAGATGGTACAATAACCTGTGAGGCTACCCGCTAGGAAACAAATTCTATGCGATTGTGCTGCATTCTGCGGTCTGTCAGCACTGTATGGATTGGTGCCACGCGTCTCGCAGCTTCAATCTCCATGCAAATCTATCAATCTCCAAGCACTTTAATCCTTACCACTTAATTGTTTTTTGTATGGAGATTAACGCAACGGAACACGTGGCGCCAATTCGCACGGTGCTGTACAGATCGCGGTATGCAGCACCGTTGCATAGAATTTTCGATCCCACGCCACACGGAGATAAAGTTCCAATTTTGAAGCAGCGTGTCCTTGTACAAAGATCGAGTAAAACAATGTTGGATAAAAATCAAACCGTAATATTAGTAGTGTTTTTTTATCCATTATCAAATTATCAGCATTAGCCTAACACAGGTAGATGTCACAGATTTCAGAAGCGCAAGCCAAACATGCTGTAAAGAAAACACACGAAACACAGGCCGACAGGCGATACACTTTGCCGCCAAGCCTAGCAGGCGTCCCACAAGGACCCGTGTGACCAGCAGTGCGCGGCCTCCATCTCGCCGGCGCCCGTGGCCCACGCCGGCGGGTCCAGGAGCATGGCCTCGGCCATCTCGGCCCACAGCCTTGGCGAGTCCACTTCGAACTCCTCGTCGCTCCCGCCCAGCTCCACCGGGCCCATCACGGCTCGGCCCAAGCCCGACCCGGCGCCACACCGCGCCACCAGCGCCGGCTCGCACCGCACCCGGTCGGCCGCCTCCGCCGCCGCGGCGCGGATGTCACCCGGGTGCGAGGTCGCCGGCCGGGGCAGCAGGTCCACCGACCCCGGGAAGTTGAGCTGCGCGTCCCGGCCCCGCAGCCGCAGCGCCGCCACGTCGTGCGCCACCGCCGCCATCTCGGCCGACTCGAAGCTGCCGAGCCAGATGCGAGTCTTGGTGCCCGGCTGCCGGATTTCGGACACCCACTTGCCCCATTTCCTCCTCCTGACACCCCTGTACTGGCAGCTGCTCGTCGGAGACTGGTCCCTGCCCAACTGGTTCATCGCAATTCTCGCGAATTAGCTAGCCAGCCAAGAACACAACGCTCTTATCTATTCGCGTGTCACGATGGGAGAAGCAGGTGAAGAGAGAGTGAGTGAGATGCAGTGCAGAACGATGTGATGATGGAGCGCTTTATATAGCGAATGGATGATGGGGCACTGTGCTGTGCCCGCGAGATGTCACCTCGATCAAATGCTAGCTAGCTACTATATAATTATGTTAAGCTGATCATTTGGTGATCATCATTGGCGCAATAATAATGCCGCCCCGGCGGTACTAGTGTACATGCATCCGGATGTGCCGTTGCTATGGGCACTTCATGGTTGTTACTTCGTACGTAACGTACATAGCTGGAGGTGGAGAGCCATACATACTACTGTTGCAAGCAAGAACAGCAAAGGACACTCAAGGTTAGCGGTGCTAGTTCGTAGGCTACGTACCCTTGCCAAGCAGAACAATGAAGGCATGCATGAACACCGAAATTGGCAGCTGCATGGTCAAGATCAGAAGTATCACACACCAAATCAGTCGTTGAGAGCTAGAATGTGCGGAGATAAAGGAGCTAGAGTACGTGAGGCTCCAAACTCCAGCAGAGAACAACCGGGCCTTCAAACTCAAGACCTGTTGGCTCTGGTACCAATGTACCATATTGAGACGATCCTCCTCGGAGGCTCTGTTTCGGACTCTGAGACTCTGTTTCGGACGTAGATTCCTCACGGAATTCTAGATCATTTGTGAGCAACTGTCTCCCGAATAATACCTACGGGTTTCATGCGTCCCAAGTAGAGCCTGGTTCGTCCCAAATAGAGCTGGTCCATCGTGGTATGGGGTCTATGGAGAAACAGCCTGGAGTTGGACTACTATTTCTGACCCCTGAGAGAGACGCACGCATGAGAGAGGGGAGGCTAGCTGGTGACCAACATTGTCATTGAGATCTCACTCAACTGTCAGGCACACCCACGGTTGGATGGAGCCGCACATTTAAAAGCTAGCTTAGCTAGCAAGGATGGTAAGGTTTGAAGAGGGGGGGGGGCTCGAGCCCAAATCGGGGAAGGGGGGCATGTATCGGCGTGGGGCCCCCGATCGGAGGGCGACACGTGTCCGACTGTGGCCGTACAGGAGATCCCTTCCCTAGCCGTACGTCCAGTCATGGTGCGGTACTGCTGCCTCCGTGCAAGCGCTGACCTGGTACTCGATCGTTGAAAGCCTGGAGCTACGTGCCGTAGATCAGAGTAGAAATCCTGAGAATTATTCAGCGAGAAGCGCATTGCCATTGTGCCTTTGTTTCAGTGGCGGAGCCAGCAAATTTTGGGAGCCTGGGCAAACATGACTATGGCTATAAACACAAACAAATGTGTGTGTATAACACACACATGCAAAATTAAAAACCGCAACAAGCTTTTTTACTAAAAGTATAGTCCAATAAATATGTGAACATTAATGGATAAAAACAAAGAAAGATATGACAAGTACCTCATTACGACACTATCAATGTTTCGTTGATTCACTAACAAAGATCCAACCATACACCAAAAGAGACTCTGCAAGATAAAAAATGTTGATTAGTGCATCATGTAACATAAAAAAAACATGTAACATAAAAAAAAAATTCACCAAGGATATGCATATTCTTTTTTCTAGCTTTAGTAGCAAGTACTAGTGCTGCTAGTCCATTACCTCACTGATTAGTATCTAGTCCATTATCAAATTCTCTCTCACTACCCACTATGGCACTATCCACTAGTAAGTAGTAATTTGGTCCCTCGTGGCTACAGAGCGCTTGTTTAGACTTTAGTCCTTCCTCAATACTCAGCACAACGCACTGCCTACACATGCGCAAGCAGCCGAGCACTCATGCCGAGCCGAGCGGACGCGGACAGTAGCTGCCTCCACGCTGACGCGACCAAGCCGGGCATCGCGACGGCGCGACGCTAAGCTCCAGATCTAGTCCCAGGTGGCAGGCGCCACCGAAGTACTTCGGCAGCCAGCGGCCTCGCGCGGCTACAGCTTGGCTGCTTGCTCCGCCTCTTGACCTCCTCGACGAGCCCATCCAGCAGCCTCCGTTGCGAGCCGGCGAGCCGCCACAGGTATGAGATTGCCGATTTGTTGCGTCAGGTTGGTGATTTGGGGGAGAGATCGATGGAATCACAAAATCAAGACCCTGATTTTAGGTATTTGGAGATTTGTGCTTGGGGATTTCAGATCGAGCAGTTTTGTGGGCTTTAGCATTTTGGCCCGCTCTGGTTGGTGACGTACTGACGTTGGTCTGTTTGTGTGCGACAGTGGCCCACTCGTCACATTGGTTTGCCCGGGAGGAGTCCAGCACCGACGCCTTCAACGCTGCCGGTGGTGACCGGAGGTTTACTGTGCGACGCCGGTGAGCCCGGGCAGGCGCCCGCCCTGCCCGGGAGCTGGCTCCGCCACTGCTTTGTTTGGTGAATTACAGACAATTTTTCCTGAAACTAAGCAGGATGGAGAAGTGAACATATCACCAAAGGATGCAGTCTCCGTAGGTGTAAGTCGTCCGATCAGCGCAACGAACAATTTTCATCAGCAAAAAAAAAAAAAATACTATAAAAAATGGGATATCTCACCGTTGTTTTTTAATCGAACAGTCTCGTGTGAAATGCTTAAGTTAGGTCCGCTTCCATCACCAAAATATCTGGCCTGAACGATCTAGGCATGATCTGTTTCTCAGCAGTGCCGATTGATCAGAGCGATGCATACGATGGATCCCCGGCCATGCGCGATTGTCGTGAACGAATTGGCGTTATCTCTGCATGCAAGAGCTGATGAGCATGAGTACAAACATTAGACAATCATTTGTGCAGGTAATGTAGGGCCTTAATTAATTAGTAGCCGTTTGGGGGACAAGCAAACGAAAAAGAAATATCCTGCGTATATATAGTACCCGTACCATATGAATGAATTGGCGTTATCTCTGCATGCATGAACTGATGAGCATGAGTACAAATAATAGATAATCATTTGTGCAGGTAATGTAGGGCCTTAATTAATTAATTAGTAGCCGTTGGGGGCGTGGGCAACAAACTAAAAAGAAAGATCCTGCATATATGTACTTAATTATGTACGTAGTACCCGTATCATATATGCCAGCTGCTTGTAACAGGAGGAACATTGTATTGCAGCAACGCCATGCCTCATGCGGCTGTAAAAAAATCAGAAAAACTAAAAAACGGTATACCGTTGCAACGGTATACCTCTGAAACTCATGAAACTTGTGATTTTTTTGCACTGAAACTCATGAAACTTAGCACTAAAAACTGATAAAACATGAAACTGATGAAACTAAACACTGAAACTCATGAAACCAGCACTGAAACTGATAAGTTTCATAAGTTTCATGTCTATACCGTTGCAACGGTATACCGTTCCCTAGTCATTCTCTAAAAAAATTTCAAGGCTCATGAAAAATCTCTAGGCTCGATGCGAGGTTTGAGCTTCGGACGAGTATGTCAACAGGCCAAGCGAGCATGATAAATCTATCAATCACTTTTTAAATAGTACCGAGCTTACTTGACTCTAGGTTCAGGGTCGGATCTCAGCTCAGACTCGCTCGAGCTCGGTTGAAGCTTCTACCGATCTCGAGCTTGGAAAAAACCAGACTCGTTCGAACTTGGCGCAACAGTCAGAGTTCCACGCACAGACGCCTCACCCAAGGATGACTCACAGGGTGCCATCGATCGACACGTACGGCTGCCCCGTCGAACCTCGAGATGCGCGCGCCCGCGCACCAGCGATGCGTATGTCGGCCGAAAGAGAACCACACACAGGCGGCAGCCGCGCCTGTGGCTGGAGCGCGAGCTGCGTCGCGCGTAGGCCAGGCCTCGAGACCTCTCTCGGTCCATCGATTGGTGGGATTTGACCCAGCCGTGTAGCCCGATGGCGCCGCGGGCCCATGGCATCGATGCAACCGGTCGAGCGAGCCAGGAGGCCCCGCAGATGGCCGGCCGCGTCCGGACGTGCTACGATCCTTCCTCCAAACGCATCGCTCGCATGTCACCCCCGGACCATCTCCATTCTCCAATGTGTCTCTTCCCCTCTCCCATTTCCTCGGCGAAGGGATTTCCATTCCCTTCAGCGCTCCAACGGATTCCTATTCCCTTCAGCGCTCCAACGGATTCCCTTCGGCATTCCCTTCGTGAAGAGATTCTCACTCCCATTCCCTCTAGCAATGGATTCTCTCTCCTTTTGCCTATACAATTCTCTTTAAAGAGAATCTATTAGAGATAAGGAGAAATAAATGGAATAAGAATGAGGAAAGGGAATGAAACCAAAGGAATATGGCTGGAGACGGTCTAAGATCGGCTTCGGGCGGGCGGGCGGGCGCGCGCCACGAATCCCAGCGCCGCGCGCGCAACGCGGAGGCGCAGCCGCAGCCGCAGCCGCAGTGCAAGTGATCGATGATGAGGTCGACGCCGCACGGACGGAAGATTAATTGGTTGAGCCGGGCGGGTGAGCGAATGAATCGAGAGGCGCGTACGTACGTGGGCCCGCGCGTACGGGGCCTCCGTGCAATCAGGGGCGTACTCCATATGAGCTGCTCGATCAATCATTGGGGACGCGACGGGCGACGGACCGGCCGGTCAAAGAAAAGGACCGAGCTAGGACGCGCTCGCTCGCGCCTCACCCTTCAATCCATCGACCCCTTCGTAAACCTTTGCCCTATTTCGTCTCTTTGCACTTGTTTCTTCTTCTTCTTCTTTGCTTTTGACTCCTATCCAAATGAGATCGCAAATATAGTTCTTTTTTTTTTTCTTTACTCCGAAGGCACCGGCAGACGACACGTGTGATTTACGGCTCCTCTACCTTAATACGTCGACGGCACCGTAGTTCTCCTTTATGCCAAGCTCTGGTATCATGGTACCCTATCCTACCTAGCTCGGGTACCGTTGTATCCTATCGTGCTACGCTACCCTAGCTCAGCACCAATCTCCTCCTGCGATCGCCTGGGTTGCCGCGGGTCTAACCATCATCACGGCATACAGACGTGATAAGTGGCATGTATCACATACCGCAGCCTAATTCCACGCTTATGAAGAGAACTATTTTTACAAATGTATTCGTACGAGACCAGATTTATAAAACAAAATCAGGTGGCTAAAATAAAAATCTAAGGTTTCTCCTCCGCGCCTTTGTGCTTGCCATTTGGGCCATGTTTCTAGAGAGAGCTAACAGCCACGCAGTCACGCAAGCTGGCACTACTGTTACGAAGCACCGTGCTTGTAGTGTTGGGACCGATGCTAGCACAGTCGTCGCGAAGTTTGTACCGGTGCCTGCAGTGTCTTGATCGATCGCGAGTCTACCGGGCATGCATCGATCGATCGGACGGCCCAGCAGATAGCGACCGCACGGTGCTGTGGAACGCGCGGGCTCCTAAGGCAGTACCAAACGCAGGTCCCTCGACTCCCTTGATGTGTGTGTTTCGAGAGCAACCGATGCAAGATCGATCGATGGTGATAGCCCTGCATGATAGCTCGATGCATGCATGCATGGCTCCTTTTACTGTTATATTTGTGTTTTGCCGACAGTCGCCATCGCTTCCAAGTTGGCCAATGGCCACACAGACACAGGTCGATCGATAATATATCGTCCGTGCGTGCGTGCGTGCACGCAGCTCGTGGTTGCACCGCGAGTGACAGCTGAAAACCACGACGAACTGTACATGTGTCACAGCGAGCGAGCCCGGTGATTGATGCGTACGTACCGTTGTGGATGATGAGATGGTCCCACGCATACAATTGATGTGGCTGCTGATCTGATTTGAAAGCGTAGGCTAGCTAAGAGGGGTCGACCGATTAACGAAAGAAGACTACTAATCTAGCTACCAGCCTACCATCATCTATCCACTACTAAAAAAAGAAAAATTTATGTTAGACCTCTTATCACCGATGGTAGTTAAAAACTGCCTGAGATAACCCCTCATCACTAACCCTTTTAACCAAAAACCATCAGTGATCACTGACGGTTTTTGGCTAGAATGGTTAGTGATGAGACTATCATCAAAGACGGTACTATTTAAAAACCATCAACGATGACCACTCTATGTATCACAAATGGTTTTAAACTAAAATCGTCTGTGATATCTACATATCACAAACGGTTCTAACTACAAACCGTCTGAGATATAACATGAGACTATATAAACATACCGATCGAGATTCTCATACAAACCTTAGCACCCAGCGCGTTTCGCCTCCCCCAAACCCTAGCTAGCTATCCCCCGACGTCCTCCTCCCTGGCGACCTCCTCCCTGAAAACCTCCTTGTCGGTGACCTCCTCCCCACCCTCCTCCTCGGCGACCTCCTCCCAACCATCCTCTCCCACCTCCTCGGCGACCTCCCCAGCGACCTCCTCTATGGCATCCTCCCCCTCCTCCCCTCGGCGATCCCCTAGTATGGCCTCCTCACACTTTACCTTGATTAGTACTTATCAAGTTAATAGTACATTCATGTCTTTGATGTGTCAATGGAAAAAGCATCAAGGTATAGTGTCATGCTAGCATAGTTATACAAATGAGTTTATCTTGCCAACCTGACCCTAGTTTGACAATGCCATACTTCCAATTTATCTTGCTTAGTACTGGCTGCTGCAGTACAACTTAGTCATATATAAGTTATAGTATTGATTATATGGTGGTGGTGCTGTAATACTGGTTATTGCAGTTATCTTTAATTTGTTCAAAGTTGTTTGAATAAATAGAGTAAATACTGCAAAAAAATGAATCTCTATATGAGATAAAATTAGGTATTATTTGTAAATACTTTTTAATGGGTTAAACGTGATATTCTGTATTTATCTAAATGTTATCCTTGGCCATTTTCTCACTCTATGGAGTATATAGATTTAGTTACATGTGCTGGCTTATCTTGCAAAAATGCACGAGAACCTCTTATCTTATAGCAAATAAGCATAGCACCACTTAAGTCCTTTAAAATTAACTTGGTAGGCAACTTGTTATAGTGTCATTTAGGTTTCCTAAACCTACAACTTACAAGATGTGTCACTTTGATCACTAAGGGTCCTTAATTAGCCAAAACTATGAAATGGCAGTAGAGTGAAGGTGAGCATGTTGTCAATTTTGTTAGCCTGTCTGATGCTTGCTTTCTCAATTTTGTGAATGTGATCCTTTTCCAGTAATGTAGATCTATTATGGTGACTAGTGAGATGTTGAATATTGAATATTGTGTTCTTGTGTGTGAATGCTCTATTTGGTAAAAATAGACAACATAGAAAAGTTGTTAGAAACTAAACAAAAACTTGAGGTGGAGATCAAACAACTGAAGGGCAAGTCTGAGATAACAGAAAAGATTTATGAGATGAAATAAGAACTGAAAGACATAGATGATCGCTTGCAAGATATCGAATCCGTTAACATAACACTCATCATTAAGGACAGTAGGGCGAATGCAGAGTTGGAAGAAACCAAAGCTGAGTTTATAGAGTTAATATAAAGGTTTCTAGTATTCAATTCGATGTGGTTACTGATAATATATCAAGACACCATTTTGATAACAACATAATCACTTTTGTATGCTTTAAGAGATATAACTAGATATCAATTGGTTATTAGTGTCAAACAAATGGGCATTGAACTAGAGTTGTGGAACTTCAGAGAGAACTAAAAAGCCAATGTTGCGAAAGCTATGGCACATATGATAGCAGACATGAAAAAGCATTAAGGTCTTCTTGTCTTCAAATATGAAAAAAAACCTAAGGTCTTCTTGTCAATTTGTCGTATCATTTTTTGTCAATTTATTGTCACATGACATTATCCTTAATATATTTGCTCATTTTGAATGCAATAACTTAATAGTGTCTTGCTTGTTGGAACCAAATATTTTTCGTACACCCCTCAGCAGAACTTCCATCATTAGTATATATTGTTCAAAATTTTCATCTGCTTAGATATTTATATAACGATATTTACAAGGCACAACCAGTTATAGATTTTGTAATTGAATATCTAAACATCATAAATGCATTGAGACAATAGCTTGTCTGATCAGGATCGTCTTAAAATATGAAGTTTTGTAGCACTTTCATCTCCTTTCTTATTATAATATTGATGGATTCTAAGGTAAAATCCATTTCATTCCATAGTTCGTCTTGAAAGGTGTCAAGCGCTGATTTATCGCTATCATTTTGTCCTCGTCGTCAATGAGAATACCATAGGTAGCCTTGCTTCTTGAATTATAGAGTTGATTAAGTCATCGTATAGAGTTGATTAATTCATAAAATAGACTCTATACGAATTAATCAACTGGATAAAAAAATTGAAAAAAAAAATCAAAATCCTACAGTAACTTAAAATTTTGCCAAAATTTCATTTTTTTTAATCGGATTTAAAGTTATTTTTGATCGAATTTGAGCTTATTTGATCAGATTTGAATTTATTTTTACCGGATTTAAAGTGATTTGTGTGAATTGCTAAGCAGGGAGGTGATCCTTCTCAGGAGAGGAATGACATCGTGGAGATAATTTCTTGCTCTCGGCTCGTTTGGCCTTTGGATATATTAGTACTTAATTACAAATCCTAAATCAACTTGGATTTGCATGTAGAGTTTAGTGCAATATTGGGCACTAGATTCATGGATTGGGAGGCTAAAACAAGTGCATTTCGTACAACATGAATTCCTATGGGGGCAAAAGGAAACTTTTGATTGATAAAAGAGGACCTCCTGAGCCGCTCCCACAGAGCGACTCGGGAGGTGACCCCACGTTTGGCGAGAGGCCCCCAACCACCAAACTCCTCTCCTCGCCGCCCCCGCTGGTGGCCATCGGCGGGCCGGCGGCGGCGGCGGGCCCTTCCTTTGCACCGTTTCCTTCAATCCTCTCCCTCTTCCCTCCCCTCTTCAGCTCTATGTGGTACCGACCGAGAAAGAGGTTGTCGTCCCCACCGTCGAGTCGGGTGGACTCCACGAGCGGCGGAGCTGGCGCGGCTCGTGATGAGGACCTATGAGACCTTCGTGTGTGCCAGCAAGTTTGAAGTATACCGAGCAGTTGCAGATCTAGGTGTTGAAATCACAGATCTAGGGCCCCTCAAGATCCCCTTTGAGCCCGCATGGCATGGCGGTGAGAAAGGATGGGAGTAGGTCGACGGCACCGTGGAGAAGATGAGGGTGAAGGTAAGCTGGTCGGCGCCAAGGTAATTGATGTGGAAGCTGAACTCCTCGGGCAGGTCCTCCTTGTTGCGCCAGATGCACCACTCTTCACCCACGACAGCCATAAGTCCTACTCCATCTTCGGGTACAAGAACGACGCGATGAACCCGCCAGCCTGCAACGGAGCACTTCTCACCCCCGCCACCATCGCCCCACGGCGTGCCCAGATGGTCGAAGCGCAAGGGCCGTGACGGGGGAACACAACTGCGAGCTACGTCGTGGAGTGGACTGGTGCGACTTGGAGCATCGATGCAGTTGTGAACCGATGTGAAGGGGTCGGCGGTTCTCCCCCTGGTTCCGTCTGATGGTGGTACAGGGTGGAGGATATTCCGGTCGACCAGCATGCCGACCTCGAGAGTGGCGTAAGGACGTTCACGGTGTGCGCGGGTGGCCATCCCGGTGGGCATCAATGTGACAATTGCTGAGGAGGTTGCGATGATTGGATTGATGAGCTCAAGGTGTGTGTTCATCCTAGCTCCGGACAACAGGAGGAAGTGAAACAGGGATGCGTCCGGTCAGGACCAGTTCGAGGAGGCGTCGTGAGGGCGGCGAAAAAGTCTGTTGAGAGCCATGGGATGTTGGATCCTACCAGGATCAAGGAGGTGTGCTTGGTCTGGGGAAGGCAAGGTAGCTCGGGGAGGGTCACAGTGATCACAGCGGTGCACAAGGTTGCGCAAGGCCTCCGAATCGGGTCGAGTCAGGTCGTTTCAGCTTGATGGTAGTGTGTTTTGTTGCAGAAGTTGAGCGCTGGTGACTGATCGGCGTCAAACCCCTAAGTAGTGGGTTGGGTGGTGGTGTTGGTGGCAGTGTTGTGTCCGTAATGTGGGCGACACAACATTGTGTAGGCGTTTGAGCTAGTTGGCCTAGCTGCTTTATTTAGTGTAATTTGCTCTTCGGAGGCTTTCTTTCTCTCTTAATGGATTGGCAAAGCTCTTGCCCTTAACTTCGAAAAAAAAACTTTTGACCGATGTACTTACTGCTGCTGATAGTGTAATTTTTGCTGAATTTTCACTTGATGTTATAGTCTGAGTCATCTACCTGCAAATGCAAGCATTTGTGAGACTACTACATCTTCACTTTCAAGTTTAGCTAGACGTCCATGGGGGTCAAGTGTGGCTACTAGTAGCGGAGAGAACATTGATGCAGCGATGAGTGCTCCGACTCTACAACTGTATGAGTTTGGTAAAACAATCTGTTGGTTCTGATTTGTAGGCATTCAAATTTAGGAGTTTTAATAATCTACTGATTGAATCCTTTGTTGTCCTTCAAATAGAGGCATGCCCCTTTTGTAGGAGAGTTCGCGAGGCCATGACTGAGCTTGATCTTTCTGCAGAGGTGTTCTTATAATGCTTCCTTCAATTCCGCAATTTTGAGATTATAAATCAATGACTGGAAAAATCATGTAATTTAACATAGCTTTGCTTGCATTATAGTTTTTTTTAAAGGAATTGTGCTGATGTAAATTCGTAATTTGTGAAGCAATATATGCCAAGGAGAATCTTTTTTCTGGATCATCCATGTAGTATTCTAATGTGGTCTTTTTGTTAGTTAATAACTTCGCCTCCAAATATTAACTAAATGCAGGTTTATCCTTGCCCAAAAGGATCACTGAGGCATAGAGATGTTGTCAAGAAAATTGGAGGGAAGGAGCAGTATGTCTTCGTCTATTCTGTATTTACTTATAGCTGTGGCAATGTTTCAGTTGAATAGAAATGCAGATACCTGGAAAGTTGATAAATTCTTTGTTCATCGTTAACATTGTTGGCATTACTGACATCATTTTCTTGTCATATCTTCCTTAGGGTCGCTAAATTGGTGTCTTTTTTATACAGGTTTCCACTTCTTGCTCATGCAAGTACTGGTGTTACAGTGTATGAAAGTGGTAAGATCTAATTGATCTTTCTTTCTTTCTTTCTTTCTTTCTTTTGAAAACTAGCTACTACTAATATGTGCCTTGAATGTGCAGGAGATATTGTGAAGTACCTGTTCAGACTGTATGGACAAGGAAAGCACCCTTCTTTTGGACTCGTTGAGAGGTATCCAGCTTTGCTTATTTTTTTTTCCCGAAATGTATGGCAGGAGTTCTGCTTTTGCATTTCAGAAGGAAAAAAAGGTGGTTACAGAGGGACAGCTAAGGCACTAAATAGAAGCAATCCAGAAGCTAGACAACTAAAACCTGTACCACTAGGAAGACATTACAGCTAAGAAAGAACAGAGAAACGAAACAAACAGAAACGAGTTGCACTGCTAGGAAGACATTACAGCTAGGAAAGCCGAGCTAGGAAGAAATTACAGCTTTGCTTATTTTGAAAAGCCTGTGTGTTTTACCTCTCATAGGTAAGAGAGCTAATATGCTTGTCTATGATACGTTGATGTTGGAATATCTGAAACTATACGTTGATGTTGGAATATCTGAAACTACTGCTCCAAACTAATGCCAGACAAATGTCCTGTCATCCTATGCTTTTCTCAAGTCGTCTCCATATTTTTGCAGTACAATTTTCACAGGATGGGTGCCTACTCTTTTTCGACCTGGAAGAGGAATGACATTGTGGAGCAAAGCTGGTGTGGTTCCTGCAGAGAAGTTAAAAACTCTCCTCGTTTGAGAACAATACTGTAAGAACCACTCCTCTCCTTGCTATCCTTTTTACTTTAGTTGGCTCTTTTTCTTTCTCATATGTGGGTGATTCAGTATGCCAGGATTGTCCGTTGGGCTCTCTCTCTGTGAATTGGAGCTCCTCATAAGATCTTTGAGGATATCAGGTTCTAAACAGGTAAAGGGAGCCACATGATTCACTTTGAAACATGAATTGTTCTGAAGTTAGAACTGCAACTAAATTATTTTGACGATAGGATCTGATACACACACATGTTGCCTCCTATTATTTTATTGGAATGCAGCCTCTATGCCCAATATGCCTGCAAATTGTTTTAGCATCCTCCATTCAAGATAACTTCTAATACCTCATACTATCCTGTTGTTTCAGGTGCCATATCTGATCGACCCTAATACTGGGTTCAAATCGGGCGACCATAAGAAGATACCATCCTACTTATTTCAACAGTACTCGATTAGTAGCTTTTTTATCTCTGAATCTCAGCAAATCCTACACATTCTCAGATAGCTCCGTTTTGTATTTGCCATGACGCGAACTTATCTCTGAAATATGTCTGTGGTTCGTGGTTCTTTTTTTTTTTTTTGACCAAAGTGGTTCGTGGTTCTTGCCGGCAAGGTTTGAAATTTTGTTTTCGGACCTCATCTTGGAGGTGGCCAAAATCCGAAATTTTGGTATTTCGGATGAAATTCAAAATTCAAATATGAAATATGTGTTGGTTGATCTTGGCTATGCATGGCATGTTACCACCCAAATCCTGCATGCATAGTCACCTTCCTAATACTGAACCCCTAATTGATTCTTTCCTAAATCATGCGCCATGATCGGAGGCGCTTTCCAAATCTATTGGACTTGCCCCCGAGCTCCTCAGCACTATATTTAAAGGAAGAAGATGATTGTGCCTAGGTGACGATCTGTGCACGGTTTCCTCACTTCCAAAACCCTAAACTACTACCGATCCTCATTGGCGCTGGAGGAGACTCGAAAGACAGTTCACGGCCAGTGCAGGTGGAGACCCGAAGGCCGTCGCTACTCATCAGCAGCACGTCGGCAACACCATCACAGTGAAGCCAACATCCTCATCCCCTGTCTTCTACACCTCCGAACGACAACAAGGCTCTAATGGCTTCAAATCATTTCGGTCAGTACCACCCAATTCCGCATTAGAACTAGGTAATCATGCTTAGGCTAAGGCTTTATTGTCATTAGATCATTAGATGGATCTAACAATCTGGTATGTTTTAAGGGCGGCAAAACGAAAATTTCGGCGAAATTGACTAAAATTTTGGTCATTTTTAACCCCCATGAAAATGGTCTCCCAATGCTACAAAAAATTTAACCGAGATGCCATGGCATCAAATTGAGATGGCCTAGTTGGTCTATGACATCATTGTGATTCGGATGGTTGTGGGTTTGAATCTCACTCTCAACATTAAATTTTCTAAAATTTTGGAGATGTGGGGATCGAATGCGGGACCTCCCATATGCTATAAGGGAGCTCTACCATGTGAGTTACATGCCCATGTTGTTATATTATGTATAGCAATCTTATGAGCATGTCCATGCTATACAAAAAAAATTGTGTTGTCAGGAATTGAACCTAGGTCTCTCGAGTAAGAGCCAACTATCCTAACCAGATAAACTCAACGAATTTTCACATGTAATCTGGTCCAAAAAAACATCAAATCCGGTCGATTTTGTAGTGATCTCGGTTCAAAAGACCGAAATCTCGGTGAAACTAGACGAAACTTCAAGGAAATTCACCAAATTTAGTGTAGCAACATTAATTTTCCAATTTTTTTTATTCCGCTGGGATTTTTCAATCTTATCACAGGCCGAAATTCGATATTTCGTTGAAATTTTGCGAAATTTTGAATCTTGCTTGCCAGGTAGAATTCTCGTGCTGACTGTGCACCATGTGCCGTAGAAAAGTGGTGTATATTTTGGTTATACAAGACGTGTGACGCTTGACATGGCAGTGGTGTCCAATGTATCATAGCACTGTCTCCTTTACGTGACACTGCATTAATCTCCAGCTAGAGGTGATGTTTATGTAGGAGCACTGCACAAAGGCGTAGTGACGTGCCCGTGAATCCTTGTCATCATTAAAAAAGGGTGTCATATGCGACGAGGAGGGAACAGCCCACCGTCAGCTCGATACAAAAATAAAGGAAGTGTATACATATCATCCGGATGTTTTTGTCCTAAAAATCATTCAAACTTTGAACCGTACGATCAAAACACACATCCGTAGGATTAACCCACCTCGAATTCAGGGGGGGTGCATCGATCTGAAAGCAAATCCAATGGCCCAGAATTTGAATGATGGTTGCTAAAGAAAACATCCGGATGAAACTTATCAAAACCCAAAATAAATGCACCGGCTGATGCCGCTCAGTTTGCTTAGTTTATACACTACGCTTCAAACTTTGAGCTGCGTGAGGGAGGTGACTAATTCACTGGGTCGTCTTCTCCCATATTCTCACCGCCTTTTCCCTTTCAGAAACCTCTTCTCCAAACTCAGGCATCAACTCTCTCTCTCTCTCTCTCTCTCTCTCTCTGCTTCGGTTCTTGAACGTGAAAATTGGAGGCAGGAACAACGAAGAATCATGAGCAACGAATTGTAAGTCTTTCAATCTTGCATTTACACCCGGCATGTTTCTAACTTTGTTGTTTCTTTCATTCGATGTAACGAAATGTTACTCTTGTTGAGGACTGAGCCTGGCTCAGTGGCTAAGGCTTACGGTGGGCAAGCTGGCCACCCGGGTTCGAGCCTTGGCTCGGCCCGGGTGCTCACTGGCTGAGTTGTTTTCGCGTGTGTGGGTGGGTGTGGGTGCGTGTGTTCGTTTTAACTCAGCAGTTGTTCTCTCCTTCTTTACAGTAATGCCAGAGTTCCTGGCCTAAATTAAAAAAAAAAATGTTACTCTTGTTTGCTTGTCCTGAGCTAGTGACTACCTGTTCAAGCTACTCTTGATCGGCGACTCCTCCGTCGGCAAGTCCTGCTTCCTCCTCCGTTTTGCTGTGAGTTGGCGATGTGAATTGATGGCACCGTACTTTGAAGATTAGATCATATATACGGTTGGTGGTTTTGATTCCTTTGTGTTTTATTCAGGACGATTCGTATGTCGACAGCTACATTAGCACGATTGGCGTTGACTTTGTGAGTGGACCCCTCTTGCAATGCCGCATTCTTGATGTTTCTCTTGCTAGGTTTTCAATTCATCCTGTATTTTGATTGTTTCTTTGGTCCGTTGATCCCAGCTTATCGTGGTATGCAGAAAATCCGCACGATTGAGATGGATGGGAAGACCATAAAACTGCAGATTGTAAGTGGTTTATTGATCATTTTCTCAAGTGATGCTTCTAAAATGTTTGTGTTGTCATGGAATATGTTACCAATTAACGTTCTGCTACCAGAAATGCCTAATAGGGAAAAACCTAGAAATCTTCCATGTTAGCTTCTTACAGTTTTGTTGGGAATGCACAAGGACATGGAGGCATGGATTCATTTTGGCTTGGTATGTTTTTCTAGTGCTAAAAGGCTTCTGGTATTTGCTACATAATCATTACTGCATGGTAGGAATACGTTGTGCAAAGCAGGAACTGTAATTCTCCAATGTGGTCTGATATTGGTACATTCTGGATAAATTACAAATTAGCATGTAATGTTTATGTTGCACTGTTGTGTACTTTGCTAATTAAGCTAAATGGGCAATGCAAATCAGTGCAGGCTTATGCTGATGAGATAGGTATTCCTTCCCTAGAAACAAGTGCTAAAGAGTCCATCAATGTCGAGGAGGCATTCTTGGCAATGTCTGCAGCGATCAAGAAGGGGTAGGACAAATAAATTTCAAAATTTCAGATTTCTTTGAAACGACTTATGCTGATGAAACTTCCGTGTCTAACCTAATCTGCAGCAAAGTTGGCAGCCAAGCAGCCCTGGAGAGGAAGACCTCCAATCTAGTCTATATGAAAGGCCAGCCAATTCAAGAGCAGCAGCAGAAGGAGAAGAGCAGCAGCAGAAGGAGAAGAGCAGCAGCAGAAGGAGAAGAGCAGCTGCTGTTCAACATGACGCCTCAGCTATCTCAGTCTTTCAGGAATCAGGATGAACATGGCATTTCTGCCACCTTGTCTTTTTGAACACTTCGGTAGTTGCAAATTGTATCAGTAAGCAATTTCAGATGTTCATATGGATCTTTTGGTGCTGCAACTTCTGTTGAAATCGAGTCGGAAATTTCCTGATTTTGATGATTCTCTACTCAACATTGCATTCAGATTGTTATACCATATTGAACAGATATAAGTAATCTTCTGACTGTCCAGTCTGAAAGATGCTTAATTTACATATGCAAAACCATGTACAAATGCAAACGTTTTTTTTTTTTTTTTTTTTTTTGCAACATGTAGTGCTAGGCACAAACGTGTAAGAGGTCCTTGCAACTGACAAGATAACTTGATGAGTAGTGTTTCTATGCTTCACCCTCCTAATACAAGTTGTACAAATCTTGAAGCAAGCGAATGGGTAAGCACTCGCTATCTATATTTTATTCATGCTTTAATATTTGTACAACTTTTAAACAGTGATGCATAGAAGCAGTAGTTCGGGCTAGAAGTAGTAGTTACTCTCCATGACTGGCAGGAATGGAAATTGTGGTATCATCATGTTGCTGCCGGTATCCAGAATCCCATTCTGCTCAATTAACTGCGGATACAAGATCAAGACAATAAGAAATGTGTTGATCTCTCCCAAAAAAAAAAAGATACACACACACACACACAGTTTATTTTCAGAAAATAGCAGCAATGTCTCTAGCTGGGCTGCCTCTATGCAAACGTAAGCTTATCCTTTCGAATAGTGCAGTTTCTTTAAAATGGATCTGGGTTAGAGGATCAAAGTACCCTTTCTTGAAGTATACCATTGGCAGCCTTCAATATGCCTTCCTGCAAAACGGACTACACATAAAACTACTGGTGAAGGGAATTGCATGTTCATTTCTTCTACATGTAAGCTACTAAGCCCAAAAGTTCATTAGAGGAATAAAACTAAAAAAATTGGAGCCAACCTTGTTCTTGAGCATCTCAATCTCCCTAGACATGATCTGCATCTGCTCAGCAGAAAAGGGCAACGTATTAGAAGTACTCATTTTTAAAAAGTTTTTGATTTGTACAGAGAAGAACATGAAGCTTACCTTTATGGAGCGAATGTCATTTACCCAGATTTCAAGATTACTCTCGAGGGCTTGCAACTCATCAAGATTCATGTGGTTTATATCTCTCTCTCCATGCCTGCATGGATGCGCTCACCTTTAGCAATCAGTCTCGTGCTCAATATTATACTTCTATCCTACTCCCTTGTTTGAAACTTTTTTTATGGATTCTTGGCAGTTTAACATATATGGCTCATCAGCCCATATTATTTTGTCGTTGGCTTTTCCTTTCCTTTTCTTATTTTCATTAGTCGTCGTTCAAAAACTAATAATTGGAAGCCAATATAACCACGCAGTTGCATCCCCCCATCCAATCCAACTTTTTAAAAGGAAAAGAACAGGAAGATCACGTAAGAAATAACTTTCTAGCTATAAATTCTTCCGATTTAGAATGGCAAGCAGAGTACTTTAGTCACTTATCTAGTATAAACTAAACAAGATACACCGGTTGCTCAGACAGAACCCGTTAAGTTGCTTCACTGTATACATGTAATGCAGCTGATTACCTCAAGCCCTTTTGAAGTAAGCCAATTTCTTGCCTTAACAGTGATACGTCTTGTTGTATTGCCTGCAATAACAAAAGAATGTCAGCTCGCAATACTAGAAGTAACCATGCATATTACCATTCTGTCCAATATAATGTAATTCAAAATTGGCATGCATAGAAAGAATCATGTATTATGAAATTTTTGTGAGTCGGTGATGAACAAACGCGCAACTATATAGTGTGCTGAGCCAAAGTTTGCTCATTGGTTGCCCTTACAAAATTTTATGAAAGCACTGTTGTTCCTATGCATATCTTTGCTATGCAATGCTATTTGAAAATTGCGATATAAATCATGCGATCTTTGCTGACCTGAGGCTGGTTCTGCTCACCACTTTCACCTTGTGTTTCTGTATTGCTACTCCTGTACCTCTCGATCAAGCTTTGCATGTTCCTAACATATCTCAGCCATAAAGCATATCAACAAATCTTAAAAAAAGAAATTATCTAGAGTTACTCTTGGATCACTAAACAAGAGAGGGACACAGACCCGTTTGTGGCTAAGTCGCAAATCTTTCCCTGAGGGGAGATTACTATGACACCGATATCAGCATCGCACAGAACAGATAACTCCTTGGCCTTCTTGAGCAGGCCCATCCGCCGCTTGCTGAAGGTGACCTGCCTGTACACCGGGTTTTCTATCCTTTTCATCTGAACCTTACCACGAACCATTACTCTTCTTTTGTCTTTCTTGTCTGTGCACGCAACCGCCCACTAGTTTGGACTAGCTTCTGAGGTTGTTGCAACTAGACCTTGGATCTTCCACTTGCACTCGAGGCAAATGTGACTTGGACCTGTCATGGAGGTGTGCATTTTATAGTGGCTCCTAGAGGTGGGCATTTGGACCGGGCTCTTTCGGGACGGCCCAAAGCACGGCATGGTACGATTCCGTGCCGGGTCGGGCCGGCACGCAACTGTAGCACGGGCCGTGCCGGGCCTGAGAACCGGGCACGATGGGCGACACGGCCCGGCACGATCGTTTGGGTTGGGTCCGTGCCGGCACGGCACGAACGGACACGATATCATGGATTAAGACCGAAAAGTTGGCAGATATTGTTGATTCAGGGCATCTTCAAGCATTGTATTTGTGTTTGACATTTTGTTGATGTGATTAGTCTTTTATGTAATTAAAATAGGTAGTTTAGTAGTAGTGATGTGTTTTATTTCTTTGCTCGTCACAATAGTTAAAATGGGTCTGGCCTGGGCCGGCACGGCACGAAGCCGGCACGAAGCGCAAATGGGCTGGGCCTGGGCTCGCCAAAGGCGAGTCGGGCCGGCACGGCCCGACACGGTGGGCCGTCGTGGCACGGCACCGTTTCGGTCCGAAGCACGATGGGCCCGGGCCGGACTAGTACGGCACGGCACGACGCCCACCTCTAGTGGCTCCTGAGGACAAGGAATAATTGTTAGGCCAGTCCTTGTACACTGCAAAGGGCTGTATGCAGGGCCTGAATTATGTGAATACTGTTACATGTGGTCATGCTTACTGAATACATGTGTTTCTCAGTTTACTGCATACCCTTGGTTCTTGTTCTTGAGCTCTCAAGTTGTTATTACTCTGAAATGCTCTTGTGATTCGTAGATTTTATCATTTATTTTGATGCATTCTCCCTTGATACTCTTGTAATTTATAGATTTAAAATCTCACCCTTTACTTTTACAGAAATACTAAACAACGGTATACCGTTGCCTTCTAAGCCAACAGTATAGCAATGGAAAATTTGATGATTTGCCCTGAAGTTGATGGGTGTTTGATCATTTGCCCAAAGTTGGTGAGCATTTGATCATTTGCCCTACGATGTCTCACTGACATGCGGGTCCTAGGGCCACATGTCAGTGAGACATCGTAGGGCAAATGATCAAATGGCTATCAATTTTGGGCAAATAATCAAACGCCCATCAACTTCAGGGCAAATGATCGTATAGCAATTGGGTGTTGGATACATCCCTTCCCGTGTGCACTGAGACCTGCCACCAAGCAACCTACCTCAATCTCGCCGCTATGGCTCATCCTCAACTCACCACTACTAGTTTACCACACCCCTCTGGTTACAGAGGGAGGCTGGGTTGGCGGCGGAAGGCGGTGGGCAGCGGCGGAGGGAGGTACGGCAAGGTGGCGGTGCACTGAATAATAGGTTGGGTGGGATGGCTTGCAGGGGAGGGGGAGTCAGTGGCGCGGTGAGGTGGCGAGCTCGCTATTGTCCATAGGGGGGAAGCGGGGGTGAGGGAGACAGAGGAGGTGCGCGGAGCTGTGACCGGCATTAGGGAATATGAGGGAGGAGGTGCATAGCGGCGGAGATAGAGATGGGGGAGTGGCGGGTGGCAGGGGAGACGAGCTGTTGGAGCGGTAGGGGGATAGAAGGGGCAGGCGGCGGAGGAGACGAGCTGGGGGAGCGGCGGAGGAGGTGGAGAGGGAGGGAGGATAGACGCGAAGTGTTGGATGATCAATCCAAATGGTATAGTATGATGTAGTTGCTCTCTTATTTTAACTATTTTTTATTATAATTATGTAGGTCAAGCAAATATCATTGTCGAGATTCATAAAGTAGCTTAATAAGTACCTTGTGAACGGCCATAGGTTAACAACTAGTTCAAAGCGTATAAATTTCTTTTTAACAAATAAAATTAATGTTGCTCGTACAGTCCCATCCTAGATAAGATAATCAAGTGCTCCATGATCATAATGAATATTTAGTGAGGAATATGTCTCATGTAAAGGCATTTACACTTTACATTGTTGAGAATTTGTTCTAGTTTGAAAGGTCTGCCCCTAACTTTAAACTCTAGTACTCTACCATTTCCTTTCTTCCAAGCTCGTCTTCTCTATGCCACTGTCTGACAAACAAATGACTGAAATGATAGAAAATAGGAATCCCACACTAGATATTCCACTATTCCTTCTCAAGATTTAAAGAAGGGAAAGGGAAAGTGCTAGTGCACACTTCCTAGCTGTTAAGCCACCACTATATATATTCTACAATTCTCATGTCATAAAGCGTATTTTGTTTTGTAGACTTGGTTTTCAGGCCTCCACCACCTATACAAAATCCAACTCCAACCCGTTCTTGTTTGTACGTTTCACTTGGAACTATCGAGGAAGAAATGTTTGTCCAATTAAAAAAAAAGGTACCTGCTGATTAGCTAATTAATCTCATTTTGCTAGTTGGTTGTACAGTATTGTTCAGTTGAGCGAGGTTGTATTAGTTCACTCAAATAGATCCCAAAACCTGTCATGCCTGCGTTCCTAAATTGGAAAGTACTAGAAGAATAAAGGAAGAGCCAGTATGCAACTACGCATGCATCAAGGCCATTAACAACGCACCACGACCACCCCTTTTTTTTTGATAATATATAAGAAGCTTGCAGTAGGCCCACAAATAATCAATTCGTGCGTGCGCGATCGAAACAAAATCGTAACCGATAAAACTTGAGGCATTTTTAAAGGGTTCATTAAAGGGGTGGTCCTGGTAAACTGCAATCATGGCCCAAATAACCTTATAAGTGATGTACAGAACTAGGTTAATAGGCCAAATTGACAAGCAGATAATACATGAGGTAATACAAGGGTGACTCTGCCAATCTTCAGAATAACTATTCAAGCAATGCTCCAGTGACAGACTAGGGAGAAATGAAAAGCAGCACCAAAAACAAAGGAAACATAGATGTTAATTACTCCCAGGACAAAGGAACAAATGCAAAACTAATGTTTTTTTTTATTTTGTTTCTCTTTTTTCGAGTCTAGCCAATGTTCTTTAGGTAATACCATCCACTGAAGAAGCATAAACCTATGTTGCTAGATATCAGGTAAAAATAGAGTACCTATCCTTTAGATTGAGAAACAAGGTGCCACCAGTCTCACCGCATGATGCAACCATAGTTTTTTTTTTTTTTTTTTAAGTTGGCCATGAGCTCTGAGATCCACTAAAGAAGGAGAACAACAGCCGAGCTACAAACTGAAACACCCTAGAATATTAATTAGCTAAATAAGAGGATTAGACAATAATTAGAATAGTCATTCATGCATTTTTTATTTATGAAAAATCTAAATTGAGATTATAAAGAATAGAATTAGAGTGAGGATTGCCATCAGACCCGCATACGAGGTATCAGTCACCAAGATACCAGCCCTGTTGGGGTCAGGTCGGCACCTCTCGCTAGATATGGGGTTCATCACTTGGTAATCTTTACAAACTTGTTTGGATTACGGGTATTCGTAGCATTTGAAGCCAAATAATAGAGCATGCACCTAGTAACTTAGTAAATGGTCCAAGAGGGGGAGCTTGATAATTTTGATCAGCCAACCATCAAGGCCAACACAGTGGATTCACTCCCCATTGCCACACATCGATCGAGGCAGGGTAGGAGCCCATGCCTTCATTTACAGCCGAGAGGAGCAAAGGTAGCAAAACACCATTTCCACTTTCCCCAGCTGAGCACACCTCCTCAATCCAGAGCAAAAGCCAGCCATTCCCTCTCCACTTCCACCTCCAAACTCAAGACCAAGAACCGACGCAAGAACAAGACTTAAGGAGGAGCAATACTAGGAGCTAGAATGCACCTCAAGCGAGGAGGAGAAGTAGCCCTCAAGCAAGGAGGAGAAGTGACCTCAAGCAAGGAGGAGAAGCATCCCTCAAGCATGGAGGAGAAGTAGACCCCAAGAAAGAAGACCACCAGTCCAATGACCACCCCATCCTCATCCCCGACAACAGCCCTTCTTTCCCCCCAAGCAAACCTCAGCTGCACAGCAATAGTAGTAGCATTGCTAGTATTGTAGGTTACTTAGAGGGGTAGATCGGGGTGGTTCTTGGCCTCAGTAAGGGGGGAGCACAGTAGGGGTTGCATAGATCATCATCGTGACATCTATTGCTTCCTGGCACAATAGGACCCGCGGGTATCGTCGCCATTCCCCCAACCTAGAGCACCTCACCCCCCCCCAAAAAAAAAATCATCATTGGCTAATCCTTGTCAAATCCAAAGAAGAAAAATTTGAAATAAAACTTTAAAATCATGCAAACCAATCAAGAGGACTCCGTTAGAGTAGCTCGGCAATGGAGGGGATTCGGCCAGTAGGGTAGAGAAAATAGAGGGAGAGAACAAGGGAAGTAGAGCGAGGGAAATAGAGGGAAGAGAGGCAAAGGGGAGCAGCCGGAGTAGAGGGAGTGGCTGGAGTTAAAGCTGGCCATAGGGGAGCGGCCGCGGCCGGGCTCAAGGTCGGCGGTAGAGGGAGGGAGTAGAGGCGGCCATAGAGGGCGATGATGGCCGGGCTAGGAATGGCTAAAGAAGGACGTGGCCAGAGGAGCGTGGGGAGCGGAGGAGGTTGGCAGAGGGAGCTCGGTCCCAAGGAGGAGAAACCGAAGGGAAGAACCTGGAGAGGAGAAGAGCCAGGGGCGCGGCCAGGAGAAAAGAAAGAAGGGAAGGGGAAAAAAAGAAAGAAAAAAGAAGAGGGGAAAAATAAAAAGAAGAAAAGAAAAGAAAAGAGGAGAAAAAGAAAAGGGGGGAAAAGTTAGGAAATTAGGTTTTTCATCGCGAATACCGTAGGTTAAATTGCCGTTTATTGGTCGTAGGAAAAATCTTAAATTGAATTCTAAAAGTTGTGATTAAATAGGTAATAAGTGTATAAAATCTCAATTCATGTATTAATTAAATTGATGATTGTAATGCTGCTAAAATAATGAATACTGGGGTCAAATTAGTTTTTTTCAGCTAAGGGGGTGACACCCCTGTATTTACCCATAGATTCCCCAAAAAGGTTGGACATCGTAAAATTTTTGCTATAGATTAATTGCTGTAGTGTGTGAAATCGATTAGAAAAAGGTTGTCCTATAAAGATATTAGGATCTCTACATTGGGTAAGAAAATATAGGCACCCATTTGAGATATGCCAGGAGGCCCATTGGGGTTTGCAACGTAATGGCGGTATATTTGAAGCAATGGGTAGAGTTACTGCTGTCGGGTAGCCAGAGTACAACTATATCTTCGAGTTTGTGGGGCAGTCTGGAATAAGTGTTCCCGACTCGAGTACAGAGTTGGAGATCTAATATTGAATTAGTGATAAACGTTCCAGGGCCTCTCTTGTGGGGGTCACTATGGGTAAAGTGATACAAACCTGCAAAGGGTTAAAATCATGAATTCATACTTGTCTCCTGGATTGGAGGCTATAGAAGCTAAGTCTGTCTCATGTATAAGTGCTAATAGTCAATTTATTAATTAACATAGCCAACCCTTATAGAAAACCAAAAACTTAATTTAAATAAAAAATCTAAGTTGAGGGAAAGTGAGCTTTAAAATAAAAAATGAGAGAAAATTCATATCATGCATTGTTATTATATATTGTTTGCTCTGTACCCTTGCACTCACTCTTGCTTAAATCCCCTTTGCTTAGAAGGAGAGTCCTATGGATCCACTGATGAGTCCTGGGGTGAGGTGATACGCAGGACCAGGATCTACCACCACCACCACCACCACCACCACTACTACCAGAAGGAGTAGGGGTTTTGGGAGACCGTCATCAGGTGTTAGATAGTCGTTGGGGGTAAATTGGAAGTTATAATATATTTTTGTTTTACTTGGATTCGATGTATAATTATTATAATGGACATGTAGCCTTGCATGGCTTTGAAAATGTAATATATTTCCATTCAGTCTCTAATTATTATTCTATTGTAACACTCTGAACATGGTATAATAACTGATAAAATGTCAGATTGCCCGATTTGTTGTTAGCTAATATGTCGAGATTCTTGTAATTAACTCAGTGTAATGATAGTGTTACTATTATTACTCTAGGCTAATTATACGGGTTGCCACACAAACGCACACCTCCACACATACACACACCCCGACGCATGCACCCACGAGCTTGCACTCGGCCTGCGAGCGTGCGTGTCAAGCGAGGCTGAACGCAGGTGGACAAGGCGCACAGCTGTTGCCCTCACCAACCGAGCTGAGCGCCGTTCTCAATGCAACGATAGTTTAAATTTCAATAATAGGATACAAAATGAATAGTTAAATTTCTCCATTGTGCTTTACTGAGAATTTGCAACCTTTGACAGTAGCCTGCTTCAGAAGTTCACATTCTATTACTTTCATATGTACATCCGTATTTTATGCCTAACCTGTTCATTAGTATCATTATTTATTTATAGATACAGATATAGATTAAATAGAAGTGCAGAGTTGCTACACAATTTTCAGTTCCTATAGCAGGAAGTCCACTCAGCATTACCAGTATCATTCTGGACCTCCTACCACTAGTTTTAACTATTGCCCCCCGAACTCAGTTGAGCAAACTGGTTAATTTTGTCTGACTTTTAGCAAAAGCTGACAGAATCTACTGTTAGATTTTCTTTTATCTTTCAAGTAACAACATTACTTACATATTAAAGTAGAGAGGAAGAAATATAGCTAAAAGAAGAGACAAGGAAATTTTGGTTGGTTGTTCATGAAAAAAAAAACACTTACATGAAGGAAAAACGTAAAATATGTAGCCTAAATCTGTGTTAATTCAGCAATCTCAGTGAAATCTATGCCAGGCACCTAATGTGACTCCTCACAAAGAAATCCAAAAATTTGCAGTAAACAGGTGGTCAACTATGGGTGTAGCAACCAGGAGCAGGTTCTCCCTCCAATCACATATGGTGGTTGTTGTTGTTGGTCAAACTTTCGAAAATTTGACCATCAATATCTTTTTAAATATTGAAATTGGATACATGAAAATCATATATATAGATTTGTCTCGAAAAGTAATTCCATAATATTATAATTTTGTTGGGTTTTATAAATATATTATAATATAAATTAGTGATCAAAACTGTATTTTGGAGACCGTGTTAATGTCTAAAATGATAACTATTTGTGATCGGAGAGAATACAAAGATATGCTGGTTCATTGCATGATCCAACATTTAGCTTTAGACCAAACTTTAATGCCTGTAGATGCCGAAAGAGAACAACTAGAGGAAAACAGAAGGCCTCTAGAGAGAATAAATAAATTAACATAAAGCAGGTTTTTTTGGGATAGCTATCCTTGTTTACAAATAAACAAACAACCAAGAAGATAGGGTGCTTTAGTGCATCTGAACCTCACTTTGATACGGCAGGGTATTAAAAGCTATTGCTTGATCATGATACTTTGTCCAAAAAATGAATGGGACAGCTATAAGCCTACAAAAACTGCTCCCTCCATCAGAGTTTATAAGTAGTATTTCATCTTGGCACGTAGACTAAAAAGATATTGAAAATAACTGGATTATCTCTCATTATTATCACTAAACGCTATATTCAATGCATGCATGTAGAGAATATAAAGTAAATGTGGATATTTATTAGGGGTATAGAGGGAATATCACATTAATTTTGCATTGCAATATGAAATACGCCATATATTTGTGGAAACCATTAAAAAAATACGCATTATAAACTCAGACAGAGCGAGTACATAACAATTAAGAAAAACAGCACAGGAGACACTAAAAGTTCCGAAGTAAGATTTCAAATGTTGGGAATAGTCCCACATTGGTTGTGGAGAGGGCATGAGCATGGTTTATAAGGGTGAGGGAGCACCCCCTCATTGAGCTAACTTTTTGGGGGGAGATGGCCCAAGAGACCTTGGCCCGCTGCTCGGGTTGGGCCTGCGAGTGTGTGCTGCAGCCCAACGACCTGGGATCCGGACGTGCTAGGGTGGCGGTCCAGCTAACAAGTGGTATCAGAGCCCAGGTGTGGCCCAGGGGGGCCCGGTGTGGCCCAGGTAGCCCAGGTGGTTCCTAGATAATCTCGACCCAATGTGTGAGGGGGAGATTGTTGGGAATAGTCCCACATTGGTTGTGGAGAGGGCATGAGCATGGTTTATAAGGGTGAGGGAGAACCCCCTCATTGAGCTAGCTTTTTGGGGGGAGATGGCCCAAGAGACCTTGGCCCGCTGCTCAGGTTGGGCTTGACCTGGGATCCGGACGCGCCAGGTGTGGTGGTCCGGCTAACAAGTGGTATCAGAGCCCAGGTGCCCCAGGTGGTTCCTAGATAATCTCGGTCCAATGTGTGAGGAGGAGATTGTTGGGAATAGTCCCACATTGGTTGTGGAGAGGGCATGAGCATGGTTTATAAGGGTGACGGAGCACCCCCTCATTGAGCTAGCTTTTTAGGGGGAGATGGCCCAACAGACCTTGGCCCGCTGCTCGGGTTGGGCCTGCGAGTGTGTGCTGCAGCCCAACGACCTGGGATTCGGACGCGCTAGGGTGACGGTCCGACTAACATCAAACACCTCCAAGATGCTAAAGGCGCCACAAGTAGTGGCCATTACATAGCTTTCGTTTATATATATGGACAAATAATGCTGCTCATTTACTATCCCAGTAGGTGGTGATATCTACGATTAATGCTAAGCATAAAATTCCCATAATCTGTAAGCCTGACATCAAACAGCAACAAGTTCCAATAGCAGCTAATAGTTAGCTGGCTAATAGTAGTTAGTTAATATTAGCTAGCTAATTATTAGCTGGCTAACTATTAGCTAGAGGCTGTTTGGATCCACTAGCTAATATGTGGTTAATAGATGTTAAAATTGATAAATTGTCTAAATTACCCCTGTTTTATTGCAGTCATGTCTACTACTCCAGACTATGGCCGCGTCCGTAATGCAGTGATCGCTAAGGTTCTGGATCTATCAATCAATACGATAGCGCAGGCAATTAAGGGAAAGCAAGCAGCCGAACTCACTGCTCACTCACTCCGTAATTGATTTCGGTGGGAGGGTAATTTCGTCCAATGTAATGTATTAGCTACTATTAGCTGGGTTTAGCCAGCTAATGAGATAACCATTAGCTGGGTGCCCAGCTAATAATTAGCTAACCTATTAGCTGGACCTGTTTGGATCCTTAGCAGCTAATAATTAGCAGCTAACTATTAGCTAGGTGGATCCAAACAGGCCCTTAAGAGATGGCTTTGTCAGGTAGTACCTCGGAATATCGTTTCAAAACAAGCTTGAGCAATTACTTTTATGATAAGCTCGAGTGTCTAGGAGATACTCTTCTGTTTTTCACATCGAGAATTTGAAGGAAAGCTAAAGGATCAACTTTGTTAGAACTCATGACACCAACTGAAATAAGATCCTACCTTTCACTGACCAATGAAATTCAGATCTAATCGCTTAAAGGGATCAAATCCTGAACATCTAGTACGTTCTAATCCAAACCAAGCATCTGGTGCATTCTCTAGAATCACTTTTTACAATTCGGGACGTCAAGTCTAAGAATGGTATATAGAAGTTTTGGTTCGCATCTTTAAGAGCGATCCTGAATTGTGGACAATGAAAAGGTTCCCCTCCATCTTTAATCACCTACTCCCTCCGGTCTGGTAATATCTGTCGTTTTGGACATCGACATGGTCTTCAAAACACAACTTTGACCGCTAATTTTTATTATAATATATTTATAAAACCCAATAAAATTATAATATTATGAAAGTACTTCTCGAGACAAGTCTACACATATAATTTTTATGTATCCAATTTAAATATTTAAAAAATATATTGTTAGTCAAAGTTTCGGAAGTTTGACCATCACTATGTCCAAAACAACAGGTATTACCAAACCGGAGGGAGTAGGAGTTGAGAGCATGAGACTTGAAAAAGTAGCCACATCAATGCCATTGTCTCCAGGTGGAGTCTTGTGTCGCTCCAATTTAAGCTGAATTCACAATTACACTACAGTTTTTGTGAGTATAATTTCTAACCTGTCGCTATCAAATAGTAAGGAACCAGAAGTTGCCAGTAAACAAACAGAAAGGACAATGAGAAAAATCATACCGAAAAATAGAACAGAACAGAAAAAAGAATGCGAGACCATCTTCACTAACCTATAGCTTATGTAATTTATTGTTTGGAAATGCAATTCTAATTTGGCTCCCTGAAGAATCATTTCCGAAAGGACTGAAAATTGGGACCTCGGTGAGTTTTGTCTAATAAAAGCATAAGAATGATGGGTGGGGAGAGCACATTCTTGCCTTCCTGTGCTCTTCTTGTGTGATCTCCTCAATTTCCTCTCTTTTTTTTTAACTTCTCATATGCAATTATTAAATTGCAATGATCATACGTTTATCCATACTATGTCCATGATCTCATTCCTCTAATACTACCGGTACAAAAGGTAGCTGCTCTAATGAGGGGGGAAAGGTCATTCCTGAAAGGGCCATTTAGACATCAGACTGAAGAAACGGGTAGTCAGTGTATCCAATAACTGGATCAGGGGTGTAGAACGTATCACTGTTGTACTCAGGGGCGGATACAGACGCCGGGCAGAGTAGGCTGTAGCCCGGGGTCTGTTACCGAAAGCCCACTAAAATTCTACGAAAAACTATTGAAAAATCATTGAAAACAGATATTTAATATAAAATCAACTAGCCCAGACCGTCTCCAACCATATTCCCTTCATTTCATTCCCTTCCTTGTTCCCTTCTCCATTCCCATTCCCTTTATTTCCACTCATCTCCAACAGATTCCTCTTAAAGGGAATTGTATAGGGAAAGGAGAGAGAATCCCTTCCTGGAGGGAATGGGAGAGAGAATCCCAGGCTGAAGGGAATGCTGAAGGGAACCCGTTGGAGCGCTGAAGGGAATGGGAATCCCTTCGCGAAGGGAATGAGGGAGGGGACGGGAATGGGTTGGAGATGGTCTTTACTTGTTGAGTGGAGCATCGGATTGGAGGAAAAACAATATGCAACCAAATCAGCATAGCCAGCGGAGATTGCTTCTGGGTTTGAGTATGGCGCTTCCGAATAGATGGGCAAAGGGCGACAGCCCTATCCTAACCTTACCAGCTACGGCTTGAACAACTTCTAGCACAAACCAGCAACGATTCTCTAAGCTCCCAGCCTCCCACCATGTTTGTCGGTACGATCATTGACTTGGCCCTTTAAAAACTGATCAATCAAATAAGCATGGGCTCCATGAATTTCAACACCATCGAATCCTACACACCGCACGGAGCATGAAGGTTAGATTTTCCATCGCCTCGGGAGTCGGGACTGAGGATCTTGAGTAAATTGCAGGTCACTGTTAACAGTTTAAGGCATCGTCCATAAGAATCTCTACATGTTAATTTTCTCACGATCCTATAGTTTGGAAGATAGATAAGTCTGACTAAACTAAAAATGCACGTGATTCGTCCTTTGTATGATAATCTTAACATGTTCCTTAAAATTTGGAGCGTACTTACCAGCCTCAATTGCATTTCTAGCAGAGAGAGAGAGAGAGAGACCCCTGAAGTCATTGATGACGAAATGGATCTCATCGGTCTAATCGCCTAGGTGTTGAGAAAGTAGCCATATCTATGCCATTGGCGCTCACTACATGTTTTAGTGGCTTATCGGTCGCCCATTAGGCTGAAAAGCTTCATCAGGACATCGAACATGCGTTGGTATGATCACACAAATAAAAAGCAGAAGTATATAAATGAGTGTGGGTTTGCCATATTCCCATCGAAATCCATTGACTTCTTTTTGTTACGTATAACTACTAAATTAGGATCCGATCCTGCAATAATTTTCTCGGGCATAATAGCTGGTTTGACTTGACAATATCAAACAAGCCATTCTTCTGAAACTGTTGTAATTTTGGGGAATAATTGTGTAATCATGTGTGTTCAATCTGATCCCCACATCCTTTATTTATAGCGTCAATCACAATTGAATTAAAACCAAACTCTATCTCGAATTTATCTCTATCTTGAATCCTATCACTAATATAACTGCGTCGCACACAAGTAAGACTCTTATTTATCTCCAATACTAAGTCTCCAACACTCTTCTCAAGATGGGCATGATACAACCATAGCCATCTTATTACATAATGCAACACTTTCCCTCAAGATATCTAACCTCAAGGCATCTAGTTTTACTGAACCGTCAACACAATAACGAATACCACCACCACAACGTCCACCTCCGCAAAGCTATCTCTAACGTCACGATCGACACCACCTCCACGACCATTGTCCTTACCATTCACACCACCCACGTAATGTCCAATACCATCATACCGACGCACCCTTCGATTGCCATCACCTTGACTACCTCCAACCCAGTCTGAGTCTCAACTAACATCAAGTCATTCGTCTTCTTTGCCACACCCGTAGTCTTGGTCTCCTCCATCTCTACGCATATGCTTCAAGCATTAGTCTCCATTGTCTCTACCTCTAGACCCTAGCCACCCTAGTCTGCACCATCTCTACCAACACGTCCCCGACCACCTCGGCTTCCACCACCTCTCCTAACATACCCTGACTGTTGTCCTACACTCTCTACCAACACATCTACCACACCTCTCCACCAACGCCACCTTTAGCACCAACACCAACACTTCGATAGCTACCACCGACACAAAAAAATATAGCCATAACCTCCACCAGAGCTACCAGCAACTCCTACTCCCATTACTAAAACCACCATCAGCACATGCGCCGACATAACCTTTGGATTTGTGTAACATCCTCAGTTTCGCTTTCTGAGAAAAATCTAATTTAAATTAATTAAATTCAAAACTTGGAGTTTTCCTGGTGTTTATATTAACCTGTCATCCTTTCCCATCCAAAATCGGGATTCAATGCCCTTCCGGTCGAAAAATCGAATTTTCAGGTTCCCGCCGGTACCCGAAATTTCACCCGAGTCTAAAAATGCTCAAAAAATCCTGAAACCACTTCAATTATGTCCCAAATATTCTAAAATGATTTTTGGAATGATTCCCCGGATTTTTAGACCTTCGCTCCTATTTTATCTCGCGTGGCTTTTGTTTAATGCCCGCAATCCGCACCTGAATATTTAATTTCACAAATTTCATCCAAATTCCGCGAAACCAATTTTATTGGGTTCCAAATATTTCAAAATGGTTCTAGGAATTTTTCTAGAATTTTTAGACCATTTTTCCTAATTTTTCTCTAGGGCGGTTCATTTACGTAATTCTCAGCCAATCGCGCGCTGCCACGTGGCATGAACAGTGTCTCTTCCACCTCTAGCCATGAAAGAACATAGAAAGAGCTCAAGCTCTCTCCCATGGTGGTCTCTCTCTTTAATCCTTCGTATCTCCCTCAATTCAACTCCAAATCGCGAACCGTCAGGTCCGGTGAATCCGTAGCGACGTCCTCTCTCCATTCCTTGCCATCAATGGCCCGGGATCTCGCCGGAATTGACGCCGTCGTCCAAAATCCCAGAATAGCATTAATGCTCATAACTCGGGCGTTTCTTCATCAATGCGTGCACTTCCACCTCTCATCTCTCCGTATAGAAGTGCTCTTCCCGGTGGTAGTACTCATTCCTTGCCTCTTCCTCTCATTTGCCCGGGAGATCAAGAAAACCAACGCCGGGTAGCCATTTTCGGCGTTCTTCAAGTTCATCCTCATAGATCTCTCTCCGGTGGGTTTTTTCAACTCCGGTGGGTTCTTTGTGACCGTGGGGAAGTCTAGCATCTAACCTTTCCATCAATTTTAGGATCCCTCAAGTTTTGGAGACGAATTTCGCGTTTTGGTCATTTCGGCCGGAGCTCCGTTCGTCGCAAAATTCGTCGTCTCCGGTGAGTTTGAATCCAATTCCTTGCTCCTATAGATCCCAAGGGTTGTCCTCTAGATGATCTATAATTTTGTTTGATCAAGTTTCATGCGAAAATGGGGCAAAAATCCGGTTTTTGGAAGAAAAATAAGGCTCTGTTCTTTTTTTTTTTTTTGCTCTCTGTGCCGTGCGTGTGCTTGTACGTGCCGAGCTCGCCGCCGGCCGGCCGCCGCCGCCGCACCTGCCGCCGAGCACGCCCACCTGCCCGTCTTGCCTTGTATCTTCCATGTGATCGCCTTGCCATGCCGCCGCCATGGCCGCCAGCCCCTCACGGCCATGCCCTCCAAGCTTCTTCTCACACCTAGCCATAGCCATGGCTTTGGCCCAAGCTAGGAGATGACCAAGAGTCAATGACACCATGGGCCCACCTGCCATAGACACAAACAATTCCAAAATTCAGAAAAATGAAAAATGGAACATTCCGCGGAATATTCCCTGTTTTCCAATTTTTCGAATTTCAAACTTCGGAAGCTCATATCTTCTCCGTCCGAACTCCGATTGACTCCGTTCAAATTTCTAAATTCATCTAAAATCAAGATCTACCTGCCAGTACTACTTTTGTAATTTTTGGATTTTATTTATTTTCTTGTATTTATTTATTGCCTCGTTTTGCGCGTAGCCGAGGACCCCGCCGCGACCGCCGACCCCGCCGCCTGACTTTCCTCGTTCGACGACCTCACCGCGACTGAAGGCAAGTCTCCTTGACGCATATTGATCCTACATTTAAAAATGTGTTTTAAATGTTTTATAAACTTGCATGCTATGTTTATCATCGTATGTCAAATATAAGTGTATAGTTAATCCGAATTGTGATTACCTCCTTTGTTATCGACATCCATGTTATTTGTAACCCTAGGACAATTGCTATGCCATGTTTATGCTTATATGGTACCCTTTGTGCAATAGTACGGTAGAATTGCTTAGGACCATTATCGATGAAAACAACCCATGGGTGGGATTACTCAAAAGTAATGATTTCAAGTATGATTTGGAAATGATTATTATGATTTTAGTACTGTTTTTTTTCTAAAATAAAAAGAAAGGGGAAAATGGTTTGGACTTGGGCGGAATGGAATGTCGGGTGGGTGCGGATGGAGCACTAGTTGTCTTGTGCAAGTGCCGCCCCAAGTCAATTAAGGACCGACGCTTGTGATTGTCCATTCTAAGAATAACCGTACTACCACATGTCTATAATGGTACGACCTGGCCAACTAATTTGTAGAAACCTGACTTAGACTCACCAAACGGTGGAATGTGAGTGCCGGATGGAGGCAATGTCGTTTTTCTCACACGGCGCAAGAGGGGGCTTCTGTACTGGGCGGATGGAACCCTAACCGCGGTGAAACCTCAGCAGGTGGGTTGGGTTAGGCGTATACATTGTAACGGCCTTGTCATGATCTCTCTGCCGACACACCAAAGGAAGTGTGTTAATAGCTTGGCATCAAGAGATGATCATGTCTTGTGGGTAAAGTTGTACACCTCTGAAGAGTTAAAACTATTCGAATAGCTGTGCCTATGGTCAAGGGCAAAGCAAAGAATGCTTTCATATTGGTAGACTTTGGTTTTGGTTTTAAAAACTAAAAGGTGTTTTGTTTTGGGATTCGGGAGTGGTTGGAACTCTGGACTGTTGAATGGCGGATGGAGCCAACCAGGTGGAAAGAACCTGTTTCCTGTCTTGACGGAAGGAGTCATTGTGATTAAACTTGATCTTTTAAAAATCGGCGGTTAGAGCCTTTATATTAGTGATGGTGGTTAGAACCTTCACTGCAATACTAAATAATTCAATTGTTAAAAAGAATTGTAAAAAGATGCTTTGTGAAACTTATTATTTAAGTATGGTTTAATAAAATTTGGCTTTGTGCAAAAGAACCCTGTTAAGCTTCCTTTGGAAAGCCCCACATAATCATACTTTCCCCGACTTGCTGAGTACTTTTGTACTCACATGCTACACCACTTGTCATCATCAGAGAACTACCAGGACGCAGCTGAAGATGGTGAGTTCTACCCCGAGGAGTTCGAGGAGGATTGCCAGGATAACTAGTCGCGCTTCTAGTCGTCGCCTGTGGCGTTTTGGTGTTCGCTTGTTGTCGTTTTCTTTGTTTCCGCTGTCGTGTATCCGGTCTTTTGACCGAGTATTGTAATAAGCGGCTATGTGGGCCCATACTTTATGAATTATGTTACAATTTTCGTAATGTTCGGCAATGAAGTATCACTGTTGACTGTGTCACTGTGTGTACTAGCTACTGATCTGGGACTAGTACGGAAATGCACAGGAGATTTCGGATAGCTGATCCGGGGTCTCACAGCGGTGGTATCAGAGCCTGGACGACCGTAGGACGTGACCTAGTTAGCATGGCAAAGCCTTAAGGACTTATATTTTTATAAAAACATACTTACAAAAGTTTAAGTTCCCTTGCTTCTATCTCTCCTATCTTAGTGTCTGGTGCTTATCCTATCCTTTATTTAAAATTTGTTTACTAATCCCGCTTATTTCAAAATTTGTAGATGCCGGCTGTCACCACTTTTGCCGCTCAGGCTGGAGGTTTCTGCGAGGAGCTGTCGCTGATGTTGCAGGAGTTGGGGTTTCCCCATCGTCGTGAGTATCGCTACCAGTTCGTCCCCGGTCTGGGCCAGGACTTGTGGCATGTCCGGTTGCTGGTTTTCACGAGGAGCCGGGTCCGCGCGGAGGACCGACCATTCTACTTTACGGCCGAGAGGTCGATTCTGGTGTATGCACTTCAGGATGCTGCCAGAAAGGCTATCCTCCTGTTGGGGGAAAGCTACCGCGATCGACTGGAGGACTCCCCATACCGCCTGTTTCCCCGCTTCCAGGTCGGGATGATGTACAGCCAGTTCCGGAGTTTGGAGCAGGAGGCCGACCCGACAGTGGTGCACATGGGGTCTCTCATCCAGGCTCAGGATGAGGCCTATGTGCGGATCACCGGCGAGATGCAGGATTTGCGTCGGCCTTTGACTGCAGTGAGAGAGGAGAACCGTCAGCTCCTAGAGGAGAGGAGGGACGCCCGGTCGCTTCCACCACCAGCGCTTATGCAGGAGGCACAGCCCGTGGCACCACCACCACCAGTTCCGATTCCGGAGGACCCGCCGACCCGCGACGTGCCAATCGACGCCCCGCCAGCCAAGCGTCATCAGGGCCTGAGGACTCGGGAGACCGCGCGCAAGTCAGTCAGGCGTCAGTCGCCTTTGGGAGTGTCTTTGAGCTTTTTGGCCGCCCCTAGAGGGGCAGGACCTTCTTCTTCAGCTACACCGTCCCGCAGCAGGAGCGAGGAGGAGGAGGAGGATCCGTCCCCGCGTGTCTACGAGAGTGACGCGAGTGCCTAGTGTTCTAGTCTGGAGGACCTTGTTTTGTTTCGATTAGAATGTTGAATAAGTGCTTGTTGGATTGTATCGTGCCCTTAGGCATTTGTGATACAGCCATTCCCAAAACTATTTTGTTTTAATTGGAGTTCAGTTGGTTTTCCCTTCTGTTGTGTGCTTTTGGTTATCGAGGAGGTGTTTAGTCCCCTGACTCTTACCTGTGCTTTTCCCTCTTTCCTTGTGCTTGACCGCCCTTGTTGTAGATGGAGAACCTTGGCCGTGGTTGTGGCCGCGGAAGAGCAAGAGGCCGCGGTAGAGGCCGTGGACGTGCCCGTGGACCCGTGCACTTCCAAGATGAGGAGTTTATGGAGCCGCCGGAGCACCAGGATGCCGTTGGATAGTTACCGCCACCCGCTCCACAAGAACCGCCGCCTGCCCCTCAGCATGACCCGCCGCCGCCCCCACCTCCAGTTCAACCGCCCAACCTTGAGCTGATGATGGCGATGCAGATTCAACTTCTTCAAGCCTTGGCCCAAAATGTTCTGAACCAGCCCCAGGCTGCACCAGCTCAGGCATCAGAGCCGCCCCAATCCAAGTTTGGGGAGTTTATGAGGACAAGACCTCCCACCTTTTCGGGAGCAGTGGATCCGCTAGAGGCAGATGATTGGCTGAAGGAGGTGGAAAGGAAGCTCCACCTAGCTCAGTGTGACAATCTAGAAAGCGTCAGATTTGCTTCGCACCAGTTGAAGGGCACTGCAGCTAATTGGTGGGAGAATTACTGTGCCACCCATGCTGACCCTCAGAATATTGCTTGGGATGAGTTCGTTGAAGCTTTCCGAGCCACCCATATCCCGAAGGGCATCATGGAGATGAAACGACGGGAGTTTCATAAGTTACAACAGGGGAACTTGTCAGTGTCAGAGTACCTGAACCGGTTTACCCAGCTTTCTCGCTATGCGACTGCTGATGTCGCAACTGATGAGGCCAAGATTTGGTGTTTTATGGAGGGTCTTGACCCTAACCTGAAGGTTCAGCTGGTTTCGAGCGACTTTTCGTCGTTCCAGCATATGGTGAACAAGGCGCTGATTCAGGAGGATCCTCAACGTCAGCTGTTTGAATCCAGAAAGAGAAAGATGATATTCCAGAGCTAGCGAGGTGCCAGCAGCTCCAGGCCCCGCACGTTTCAGCAGCAGCCCAACAGGCCAGCAGCTTCCAACGCACCAAGGACCCCAATGTCCACCCCGCGCCCAATTGGACAAGCCCCTGCCAGCAATACAGGAGCCCAAGCTCAGAAGAGTGGAACCGCCATGGCAGGAGTGCAGTGCTTTAACTGCAGGGAGATGGGACACTATGCCAACAACTGTCCGCAGAAGCGTCAGCCCGTCACCCCAGTGAGGTTTAATTTGGGATCGATACCAGCCCGCGCTCCAACGCCGGCTCAAGGAAGAGGAACCCCGCAGACCCCGCGCACACCAAGGACGGCTGGAAGAGGGCGCGTGAATCACATCACTGCGGAGGAGGCCCAAGATGCGCCTGATGTGGTTTATGGTAAGTTCCATGTCAACTCAGTACCTGCTTCAGTTCTGTTTGATTAGGGTGCAACACATTCTTTTATATCAGAATACTTGGTTAAAAAGCATAATTGGGATACAGTACGGCTAAGAAACCCTTTGTTAGTGCAATCCCCTGGTAAAGAATTAAGAACAACTGCTGTTTGCCCAAAAATGGATATAGTAATAAAAGGGGTAAAGTTCCTAGCGAACTTAATACTATTGGATACTAAGGGTATAGAAGTAATCCTTGGAATGGATTGGTTAACCAAATATAAGGGTTAGATAGACTGTGTTAGTAGAGCTATCTCTCTTACCAACCCTGAGGGGATTAGAGTGGAGTTCTTGTCTAATCTTTCCTCTAAGGTGTCGGCGTACTAGCCAACAGGCACCTCCGAATCGAGTGCTTATAAGGTTCAGACAGGGGGCTTTCGGGGCAATTGCCGGGGAAAGGAAGAAGATGACCGGAGTACCGGGAAGCTCAGGAGAACAAAGGGGCGCAAGAACTCTTTTCCCAGGTTCGGGCCCTCCGGAGAGTAATAGCCCTAGTCCTGCTTGTCTTGGTATTGCTTGTGTACTAACTTGAGAGGATGAAATCTACCAATTATCGATCGAACCCCTTCTCCCATGCACCCGGCCCCCTTTTATACTTGGGCTCCCGGGGGCACATGGGAGGCTTACACGGCAAAGCCCACTCATTACACTGCCACGGGCGCACTCGGGGGCACATGGGAGGCTTACCCTCGCGAGGGGGGCCACCAGGTTCCACCCGGATCACTCGCTTGAAGCTCCACGAGAGCGGCGCTCGAGCCAGCGAAGGCAAGCGCGCGTCTCTCACCCCCTCCAGGTCCCACACCTGCGGACGGGGCGTAAAACACGGGACAGATGGTAAATCCCTCCACCCGACAGCAAACTCGCCCAGCTCCAGCGTGAAACGAACCGCAACTAGCCCCGCCCCGGGTCAAGCGCAAGCGTACGAAGCGCGAGCATCGCGTGCCCGCCGGGGCGACCCGACCGGCTCAGGGGCTCGGGGGCTACACCCACCGGGTGCGCTCGCGCGCACCCGGTCGAAGACTATCCCCGACAAAGCGCAGTCGGGTGTCGTCTGTGGCGGCGGCCGGACAAGGCGCAACCCCCCGACCTGCTCTCCGACCAGCTCAGGGGCTCGGGGGCTACACCCACCGGGTGCGCTCGCGCGCACCCGGTCGAAGACTATCCCCGACAAAGCGCAGTCGGGTGTCCCGGTACGGCGAAGCAGCAGCCGGACAAGGCGCAACCCCCCGACCTGCTCTCCGACCAGCTCAGGGGCTCGGGGGCTGCGCGCACCCGGTCGGAGACTCTGATCAAGTCAGGCGTACCGCAGCACGGAGGCAAAACCCCCGGGCATCTCTTCGACCTGCCCGGGGGCTCGGGGGCTACTGACGAGTACCCGCACCATGGGTATCCTCAGCGGCCCAAAAAGACGCACGGGCCGACCAAGGCCGATCAAGGCCCGAAGTTACGACCGCCGGGTAAGGTCCGAAACCACGACCTGGTCTCCGATATCCCGGAGAAGCAACGGCATTTATTGCGTATCGGGCGCATTAAATGCCAGCCATAATGACGATGACGCAGCGGCACAAGTTCCCGACCCCCGCATTTACTACGAGCGGCGCGGCAACTACGGCGACCAGCGAGGCGGGAGCCGCGGCGATCCCATCACCGCCACTTTCGGACAACCGAGCACGATCTTTTCCTCTTTTTCCAAACCAACGATGTAACCTCCCACCTCGCCTATATAAAGGCGGGAGGGCAAGCGTGTAAGAGGGCGAACAAGAAAGGAAAATCAATACGATCCAACTCACACGAATCGAGTAGGGACGTTACGCCGAACCAAGATACATCTTGTGCTCACCCGAGTCAAGCCGTTCGAGGAGAGGGAGCGTGCACCCCCGTCGACCTATACAAATTTACTAGCCGGTGCCCTAAACGCCGACAGTTGGCGCGCCAGGTAGGGGCTGCGCACGTCGTCGCCATTGCTTTCCCACTCAGCCTCCTCGACGGCCCTTTTCTTCGACATCACCATGCCGATAGCATCGATCCGCTTCGGCTCCCTCGACTTCATCACCACCGCGGCAGGACAGATGGTGATCATCCCCGCCGTGCTTCGGCGTCAAACGCCCCCCGTGGGCCTTGGCGCCGTCTCCAGCGTCCTCAGTGACCTTCGGCTCGAGGTCCCCACACGGACCTCGATGCCGGAGCACGCCAAAAGCTCCTTCGCCCCGAACGACCCGCAGGGGCGTCAAGCAGCAGCGGTTGCGCCCGTTGCGCCCTCACGCTTCGTAGCAATGGTCGGTCACGCGCCCGACAACGACCATTCGGACAACTCCTCCGGCCACAGCTCTAGCGGAGGGAGAGATAAGAACAGACCGCGCTACCGCGAGCCAGACATCACGGCAGGCGCAAACGACCCCTCCGCTACCCCGGTCACGCCGAAGACTCTCCTCCAACGCACCGAGGAGAACCACCAGACTCGCCGCGCCGACCTTCAGCGACGGCGCGAGGAGCTGGAGGTTCAAAAAGCCGAGCTCGACAAGCTTCAAGCCGATCTGGATCAGCATCCACCTGATTGTACTGCGCTTAGCGGCGACGTACTCGCAAGACGCCAGGTTCACCACCTGTTGGTCAAAGGGACCGACGATTCGTCGTTCTTCCCACACGCCGGCCAAAACATCGCCGCGGCAGCAATGTTGCTCCGCGGCATCCCTGAGCCAGATGATCCCGCGGCCAAGGCAACCCACCAGAATCTCCGAGCGCTGGTGGAACGAGCAGCCGCGCAACATGCGCATGGCTCCGGATCACAGCGTTCGGGCGCCTCCTCAGACGGTCCGCGCCGCGGCGCTTCCCAGAGCCACCGAAGCAAAACAAGGGCGATATCGCCCCCCGAGCAACCCCAGGCATCACGCACCCCGGTGCGCCAACGCTTGGGCGACGAACGCGACGTTCGCGCCACCCTCCAGGCGCGAAGAAGGGCAGGGAACGACCCGGCCCGGACGTACGTCGCCGACAGCGCACGACGCGATCAGCCCGAGCCCCGATGGCCCCGGGCCGCGGGCATTCTGTCAAGGGATCCGCAGCGCGAGATTCCCTGCTAGGTTTCGAGCACCGGTCAACATAGCCAAATACGCGGGGGCTACAAACCCCAGCGTGTGGCTAGAGGATTACCGGTTAGCATGCCGAGCAGGGGGAGCCACAGACGATCTTTTCGTCATCCAGTACCTCCCCATCTACTTGGCGGACTCAGCTCGAGCATGGCTCGAGTACCTGCCCGCCAACATTATCAGGGACTGGGCCGACCTCAAACACCACTTCGTTGGCAACTTCCAAGGCACATACAAGCGACCGGGGAACTCCTGGGACCTGAAGAGCTGCAAACAGCAGCCAGGGGAGAACCTCCGGGACTACATCCGGCGTTTCTCCCAACAGTGCAACGAGCTCCCTGACATTCGCGACGCCGATGTCGTGGGGGCGTTCATCTACGGCACTACCTCCAAGACCCTGGTCCACAAGCTGGGGTGCGCGAAGCCCAGAACCACCAAAGAACTCTTGGACATCGCCACCAACCACGCCTCGGGCGAGGAGGCCGTAGATATCATCTTCGACAAAGGGAAGTCGAAGCGAGGGACTGGCGCCGAGCCCAGCCCCTCCTCCGACCGCCCCGACAAACGGAAGCGCCACGGCAAAGTGTCCGCGAGGACCGCATAGTCGTGGCCGCCGACCACCGGGAAGCCGCAGAACCGCAACCCCGACCATTTCGGCCCGATGGAGAGTCCGTGTCCGAACCACGGATACCCCGTCAGGCACAAGTACCGGGACTGCGAGGTCCTAAAGCGTTTCCTTTCCGGAGCCCCCACGACGCCGCGGGGCAAAGGGAAGAAGCAAGACCCAGCGCCGACCGACGGAGACAAAGGGGCGGACGCCGGCTTCCCCGAAACCGACGGATGCCTCATGATATTTGGCGGACCGGCAAGCTACGCCGACCGGAGGCAGCTCAAGCTTGCCTACCGGGAGGTGCTCGTGGCAAACCCTGCCGTACCCAAATACCTTCGATGGTCGGAATCCCCGATCACCTTCGACCGGACCGACCATCCCGACCACATCCCGCAACCAGGGAGGTACCCGCTTGTCGCCGATCCCATTGTGGGAACAAAGCGCTGACCAGGGTGCTCATGGACTGGTAGTAGCGATCTCAACATTCTTTATGTCGAGACCCTCGACGCCATGGGGATCCCCGCCCGAGCCTCCGACCAAGTAAGGCGCCTTTTCACGGCGTCATCCCTGGCCAGAGGCCCACCCGCTTCGGCGGTCGACTGCCCGTCACGTTCGGGAGCCCGGCCAACTTCCGCGACCGAAACCCTCACCTTTGAGGTTGTGGATTTTGCCGGCTCCTACCACGCCATCTTGGGAAGACCATGTTACGCGAAGTTCATGGCGATCCCCAACTACACTTACCTGAAGCTGAAGATGCCCGGGCCGCGAGGGGTGATCACCGCGATCGCGTCTTTTCAACTCGCTTACAAGCTGCGAGAAGGGCGGTGCGAGTTGGCTTCGGCGGTCGTCGCGTCCGCCCGAACTCGCCGGCCGGCCACGACCAGCCGATCTGCTCGACTCCCGCAAATCCGGGTCGGGCTCCTTCAAATCCGCCGAGGACCCGCAGGCCATCCAGATCGACCCCGAAGATCCAATCAAGACCGTTCGGATCGGGACCACGCTTCCTACCAAATAGGAAAGCGCGCTCGTCGATTTCCTCCGCGCCAACCGAGATATCTTCGCATGGGGGCCCTCCGACATGCCAGGAATCTCCGAGGAAGTCGCCGAGCACTCTCTGAACGTCCGTGCAGGTCTAGACCGAGTCGCCCGGCGCTGCGTCGCTCGACGAAGAGAAGCGCACGGCCATAGGAGAAGAGATCGCCAAGCTCTTGGCGCAGGGTTCATCAAAGAAGTTCGCCACCCCGAGTGGTTAGCCAATCCTGTACTTGTAAAAGAAGACCGGGCAATGGAGAATGTGTGTTGACTACACAAGCCTCAATAAGGCATGTCCGAAGGATCCATTCCCTTGCCCCGCATCGATCGGTGGTGGACTCCAACGCGGGATGTGAGTGTCTGTCATTCCTGGACGCCTACTCAGGCTATCACCCGATCGCGATGAAGGAAGACGACCAACCTGCGACCTCGTTCATCACCCCGTACGGCTCGTTTTGTTACGTGACGATGCCATTTGGCCTGAAAAACGCGGGAGCTACATACCAACGATGTATGCAAACGTGTTTTTCCGATCAAATTGGCCGTAACGTCGAGGCGTACGTCGACGACATCGTTGTCAAGACCAGGAAGGTCAGCGACGTCGTCACCGACCTGGAAGAGACTTTTGCGAACCTTCGACGGTACCGCATCAAGCTCAACCCCGAAAAATGCGTTTTCGGAGTGCCCAAAGGGAAGCTACTCGGCTTTATCGTCTCCGAGCGCGGCATCGAAGCCAGCCAAGACAAGATCTCCGCAATCTTGAGGATGGGGCCGATCTGCAACCTCAAAGGGGCCCAGAGGCTGACAGGATGCCTCGCGGCCTTGAGTCGTTTCACGTCTCGCCTCGGCGAGCGCAGTTTGCCTCTTTACAAACTCCTAAGGAAATCCGACCGATTCAATCGACGGCGAAGGCTCAGGACGCCTTCGATGCGCTGAAAGTTCTTCTAACCTCTCCTCCAGTGCTGGTTGCCCCGGCGCCAGAAGAACCTCTGCTGCTCTACATTTCCGCCACGACCCAGGTCGTCAGCGCGGCGCTCGTCGTGGAGCGAGCAGAGGAGGGACGGGTTCTCAAGGTCCAACGACCAGTCTACTTCGTCAGCGAAGTACTCTCCGAGTCCAAGGCGCGGTACCCACAGATGCAGAAGATGATCTACGCGGTTCTAATCACGAAAAGAAAGCTGGTACACTACTTCAACCGGCACCGCGTCTCCGTGGTGACTTCTCTACCACTCGGCGAGGTCATCCACAACCGCGACGCCTCCGGGAGGATTGCCAAATGGGCACTCGAGCTCAATGGGCACGACATAGTATACATCCCTCGGACCGCCGTAAAATCTCAAGTTCTAGCCGACTTCATCGCCGAATGGACCGAAGCTCAGGCACCACCTCCGCTCGAAGACCCCGAGTACTGGACAATGTACTTTGATGGATCCTTCACCAAAAACGGAGCAGGAGCCGGGGTTGTCATTGTTTCCCCACTCGGAAATAGGCTCCAATATGCCATTCGATTACTTTTCGACGCAACCAACAACGTCGCCGAGTACGAGGCCCTCGTTACCGGCCTCCGCATCGCCGCCGACCTCGGAGCGCAGCGGCTGTACGTACATGGCGATTCAAAACTGGTTGTCGACCAAGTCATGAAGGCCGCGGAACCTCGCGACAGCCGGATGGCAGCCTATTGTCAAGAGGTACGCAAACTGGAGCAGAAATTCATCAGATTTGAGCTTCACCATAGCTACAGGCGGAACAACGGTGAGGCCGACCATCTGGCCAATCTTGCCTCTGGCAGAGGGCCGGTCCCGCCTGGGGTTTTCGTCCTCGACCTACACCAAGCATCCATCCGACCCGACCGTCCGGATGACCGGATGGGTGACTCGCCGAAAGCACCTCCGCCAGACGACCAGCGACCGGAGGCTGAGATGACCAAGCCAAGCTGCAACGTCCTGATGACCAGCACCGATTGGAGAAAACCCTTCATCGATCGGCTGACCGACGGCTCCCTCCCCGACGACCCAACCGAGGCTCGCCGCCTCGCTCGACGGGCGAAATCCTTTGTACTGATCGGCGACGACCTCTACAAAAGGAGCCCCTCTGGGATCCTCCAGAAGTGTATCCCGATCGACCATGGAAGAGAGCTGCTCCACGACATCCACGGGGGAATTTGCGGACACCACGCTGGGTCGCGGAGCTTGGTCGGGAAAGCCTTCCGACAAGGCTTCTACTGGCCGACTGCTGTAGCTGACTCTGAACAAATCGTCCGGACGTGCGAAGGGTGCCAATTCTTCGCCCGGCAAACTCATCTCCCAGCGCAAGCCCTCCAGACGATCCCTATTACCTGGCCCTTCGCCGTTTGGGGACTCGACCTGGTCGGGCCTTTCAAAAAAGCGCCTGGGGGCTTCACCCACCTACTGGTCGCGGTGGACAAGTTTACCAAGTGGATAGAAGCTAAGCCGATCACGACCATCACTTCGGCGCAGGCGGCGGACTTCATCCGCAACATCGTTTACCGGTTTGGAGTCCCGAACTCCATCATCACCGACAACGGAACGCAATTCACGGGGAAGGAGTTTCTCGAGCTCTGCGACAGCTTCAGCATTCGCGTGGATTGGGCAGCCGTCGCCCATCCGCGAAGCAACGGCCAAGTCGAACGCGCAAACGGCATGATCCTACAGGGGCTCAAACCACGGATCTTCGAAAGACTGAAGAGATACGCGGGACGTTGGGCGGCTGAGGTGCCTCCCGTACTTTGGAGCCTGCGGACCACCCCAACCCGATCGACCGGATTCACGCCATTCTTCTTGGCGTACGGGGCGGAGGCCATCTTGCCAATCGACTTAAACTACGGCGCCCCAAGGGTTCGAGCCTTCGACGAAACCCGGGGGCTCGAATCTCAACAAGACGCTGTCGACCGGCTCGACGAAGCGCGGGATATCGCCATCATCCGCTCAGCCAAGTACCAGCAGGCACTACGGCGCTACCACGACCGCAAGGTTAGAGGTCGAGCGTTCAACGTAGGCGACACAGTCTGCGCTGAGTTCGATCCAACAAAGACAAGCACAAGCTCTCCTCTCCTTGGGAAGGCCCCTTTACTGTGGTGGAAGTCCTTCGACCCGGCACTTACCGGCTCAAGGATCCCGATGGCAACATCTTGTCCAACGCCTGGAATATTGAAAAGCTAAGACGATTCTACCCTTAGCCCATTTCTCTTTTACCTCGTCTACTACCGTGAGCAGCCCGACCCTTGGTCGAGCCTACGCGTAGCGTCGGGGTGCGAACGCTCGTGTTAAACTTCTTCGCCTACTTTTCGGAAAAAACGCTTGAACACGTCGATCACTGCTCGGATGGTCCCCTCGGACCCAAGAACGGTGATCCCGGCGCGCTTCACCGGAAAAGCACACCCGAAAAAATAGCGAAAAAGCGCACACGAAACCTCCGAAGAATTCAAACACCTTTATTTCTTCCGATTGGACAGCATTTACATTCTTTGAGAAACGTAAAGCCTAGAAAACCAAAAAGTTTATCTTATTCTAGGGTCCTCCTCGCTTCGGTGATCTCCGGACTTATCGTCCCTCTCCAAGCGCGGCTTCAGCTTCCCGCACAATTTTTGCCGCAAAACGCAGCAGAAACTGGTCGGGTCGCCGAAATCCGCGACGGGAGAGCCTCGATCTGCCCGGGTGCGGCGCCAAGAGCCGGAAGCCCCACCCCCCTTTGTGGCCTCTATGGTTCCCGGGGGAACTCGGGCCTTGCTGCAGAAGGGTCCACAGACGGAGAGGTGTACGGCAGCGTGATTGGGGCGACCGGCAGTGCATTTATTAGCACGGGCCTGGATGTCGCGGAAGACTCCAAGCTCCCTGAAGGAGAAGGGGCACGAGGGGGAACGGCGTCCTGTTCTCCGAATCGCTCGGGCGCTCGCGGCAGCGGTTCCCTCAGCTCGACGACCGCAGCCTGCCGCTCCCGTTCCCACTCCTCCTCCTCCGCCTCCAGCTCCAGCAGCTCCCAATCAATCTCGTCACCCGACGGGGCCGCCGCTTCAAAGTGACCGGCTCGTCGCTCCAACTCCTCGTCCTCCGCCTCTTGTTGAAAGGCGTCCCAGTCGATCTCATCGATAGGTGGGCTCTCGACCTTGGAACAAGGTTGAGAGGGTAAAGCAGCCATGAAAGCGAGTCAGCAGCAGGCCTCAACGTCATTTGGATGAAGTCAGCGCCACCGCCGCCTATTTATAGGCGTCACGCCTTGACGAAGCGACGCTACCGAGGGGGTACCCGCCAGCGTTAACTCACGACGCGCCTTTCCGAGACGATGGTGTGGAAGCCGAAGCGTCAAAACTAACGGTGCGGAAACCAAAGCGTCGCCGATTCTCTACGTTGAACAAAAAACGCCTCGAGAGTCTCGCCGGTCGCAAAGAAAGATAAGTGAATATCCCCTTTCCCTGCATTTGTTGTTGCTACTTTAAAGTGGCGCGCGGCGGTGACAGCCAAACCGCCTCGCACCACTCGGGGGCTATAAGAGTCCCATGGGTTGGTAACACGACCAATTGCCGGGTCCTCCCGAAATCGCCAAACTTTCAACCGGAAGTACTACGGCCTACGCCCCGGCGGCTACGGTTGTGAAATAGTACTTAACGGAAGAAGGAAGTGCCCAAGCGGAGCGACCCACGATTGGTCGGGAGCACCCCTCCCCACTGGCCAAGCCGACGGCGTTCTGAGCGCTCTCGTGTTTCTCCCGCTCCCTCACTTTGTAGAGCACACACACCAACCTACGCCCGACCCCTGTGGTCCCCAAGGCTATGGACGGTAAAAGTGGCCATTACAAACAAAGGGTGCGAAAAACAAGCACAGGGACAAAACACATACCAGTTCCCTACAAATCTAGAGAGCAAAGAAAAAACTGTTTAAATTCCCTTTATCGTTCATCTATGAAGGACGTCGGTCGGGGAAACCCGGTCGGCAATCGCCCTGGCGTGCGGTTCGACCCGAAGCTCCAAGGCGTCGACTTCCTCCTCGGACCGGTTCGCAGCAACCCCGCTACTAACAGTATCAAGGTCGATGCCGTCATAGTAAGGGAACGTACAAACCAGTGCCGAGGCAGCCCCGAGAACAGCACCGGTCGCCACCGAAGCCTCCACGTGGTCAGGCACGCGGGCCAGGGTGCTCCTCAGCGAGCTCGAGCCTGGTTAAGAGTCCACTGGCCCCAGCACCCGATCACGGATCTCTCGGCCGACCGCTCGCAAAAACATCAGCTCGGCCTGATCCTCCTCCACCACCTATCCACGTCGCGGTAAGTGCGCCAGTTACCAAACCCCCGCAAAATGTTAAATACTGTCAAAAAACCGCAGGAAGAACAGGCGCCACCTCGAAAAGCGCTCCCAGCGCCCTCTCAATCTCCGCTCCCAGGCCGGACCAGGGACTGTCGGCGACACGAAGCCCTGTGGCCGTCTGAGAGCTCGCCAGACCGCGCTTAAGGCCCGGCCCAAAGACTGGGGGTGCGAAACCACCAAAACGAATCCGGCTCCACCATGACGAAAAACGAGCAAGAGGTGAGGACAAGGCGAGCCTCAATGGCCCCGATTGGGTCGGCGGACGACCAATCGCCTTAAAACTCACGTCAGGGACCATACCTCGCGCTCTCGCGAGTCCGTCGACGACGGCGGCAGTACACCACTGGATCGGCGAACGGTCCAAGGTCCGATCTGGATCGAGTAAGGAAAGGTTCTTCATGGATCACCCCAAGTGGGGTCGGATACCCGGCAGGATCATCCGCTAAGCGACCCCCTCGCGAGGGGCCACCAGGTTCCACCGGATCACTCGCTTGAAGCTCCACGAGAGCGGCGCCGAGCCGAAGGCAAGCGCGCGTCTCTCACCCCCTCCAGGTCCCACACCTGCGGACGGGGCGTAAAACACGGGACAGATGGTAAATCCCTCCACCCGACAGCAAACTCGCCCAGCTCCAGCGTGAAACGAACCGCAACTAGCCCCGCCGGGTCAAGCGCAAGCGTCTGAAGCGCTTGAGCATCGTCGTGCCGGCGACCCGACCGGCTCAGGGCTCGGGGGCTCGCCCACGGAGTGCGCTTCACAGCGCACCGGTCGAAGACTATCCTCGACAAAGCGCGATCGGGTGTCGTCTGGCAAGCGGCGGCCGGACAAGGCGCAACCCCCCGACCTGCTCTCCGACCAGCTCGAGGGCTCGGGGGCTACACCCACCGGGTGCGCTCGCGCGCACCCGGTCGAAGACTATCCCCGACAAAGCGCAGTCGGGTGTCCCGTCTGGCGGCGGCCGGACAAAGCGCAACCCCGACACGCTCTCCGACCAGCTCGGGGCTCGGGGCTACACTCCAGAGTGCGCCACAAGACCGATCGGAGACTCTGATCAAGTCAGGCGTACCGCAGCACGGAGGCAAAACCCCCAGGCATCTCTTCGACCTGCCCGGGGGCTCGGGGGCTACTGACGAGTACCCGCACCATGGGTATCCTCAGCGGCCCAAAAAGACGCACGGGCCGACCAAGGCCGATCAAGGCCCGAAGTTACGACCGCCGGGTAAGGTCCGAAACCACGACCTGGTCTCCGATATCCCGGAGAAGCAACGGCATTTATTGCGTATCGGGCGCATTAAATGCCAGCCATAATGACGATGACGCAGCGGCACAAGTTCCCGACCCCCGCATTTACTACGAGCGGCGCGGCAACTACGGCGACCAGCAGCGAGCGAGGGAGCGGCCAGTCCCATCAGCCCGCCACTTTCGGACAACCGAGAGCACAGTCTTTTCCTCTTTTTTCCAAACCAACAGTGTAACCTCCCACCTCGCCTATATAAAGGCGGGAGGGGCAAGCGTGTAAGAGGACGAACAAGAAAGGAAAATCAATACGATCCAACTCACACGAACTGGAGTAGGGACGTTCTGCCCGAACCAGTATACATCTTGTGCTCACCCGAGTCAAGCCGTTCGAGGAGAGGGAGCGTGCACCCCCGTCGACCTTGTGAAATCATGTGCTGAAAAATTGGCTTTGAACTGAAAAATTAACTTAGAATTGGTTTTGCAAAATGTGCTTGTGCATGTGTTTGACAATTTGACAAGAAACAGTAAGTTTCGTTTTTACGCGCGGGACCAAGTTCTTAAAAGACAGTAAGTTTTACATGTACGCCAGACCAAATTTTTTGGTCCGTCGTGAATGGCTTTTTGCTCGATTAGGGTTTGTGCAAATTTGGACTTTGAATTTTGATTTGTTTTTGAGATTATGAAATTTGTGAGAATTTCATGATGCTTGAAGTGGACTTTATGCAATGCTCATGTGAGTAGTTGCATGGATTGACATTGAGTCAAGTCGTGGACTTGTGCTCGGATTTGTTTTGTGGTTTGTTCATGTGCAGGTATTGCTCGAAGACGAATGTGGTCGATGACGGGACCGGAACTAGGTTCATGGAGGAACTGAGGTTCGGGACTAGGTTCAGGAGGAACCGAGGTCTTGGTGGTCAAGGATGTCATGCGGGGCGTTCGGGCTAAGAGAATGGTGCACATGAAGAATGGTTAGTCACGTGAGAATGGCAGGAGGTCATTCGGCGTGCAAAGTGTTAGTCACGTGAGTATGGCGGTGGCCATACGGCGTGCAAAGTGTTAGTCACGTGAGTATGGTAGGGTTGCCATACGCGTGCAAGAGTTGTACTCGGCCAAGTTGGGCCAAGTAGAGTTGTGTTGAATCTGATTCCTTCTAGGAATAGGAATCGTATTCAGAACTCCTTGTGGGTTGGTGCTTTAAATAGGAGGGGATGTCTCCTGTTGAAGAGCATCGAATTGAGGAGAGCTAGGCGCATAGAGCCTTGGGCTCAAAGTTTAGGGTTTGTACTCTTTTGATGGGAGTACTTTAGACAAAAGAAATAAAGATCAATTCTTCTAGTTCCCGCATTGCTTCAACGTTCTCTTTTTGGTTCTTGTTTGCATGCTTGTTCTAGTTCTAGATTGGTTTTTGTTCTTTAAGTTTTATCTTGATTTGATCCATCAAAAACCTCTCTAGGGTATTGATCTAGTGTTTCTCAAAGTCTAGTTGATCAATCTTTTGTCGTTCTTGTTTAATCTTGAAGTTTTGATTAGATTAATTTTCGTCAAGTTCTGGAACAGCAAGCTTGCGAAGCTCATAACTTTTGATCCGTAAGTCTGATCGAGCTGATTCTTTTTGGGTTTGATTCGTATTGGAATCTAGTTTCTTGTGTCCAAATTTCAGATCGTTCCGACAGTTGGATCTCTGGTAATTCTCGTTTTACCAAACCTCTGTCCTTCTGTTTTTGTCGAAAACGAGGCAATTATTTGGTTCTGTTTTGGGGTGAACTTTTAATAGATCAAGAATTTTGTTTTAGCTTCCGCACAATCATTCACCCCCCCTCAGATTGCTATATTCGTATACTTCGATCCTACAAGTGGTATCAGAGCAAGGTTTCTCTAATCTATCTTAACCGGTGATTAGATCAATGGATCGTTATTCGACAAAACCATGTGTGTTCGATGGTGTTGATTTTCAGTTTTGGAAGGCCAAGATGGAGGCGTTCATCCAAGCACAGGGCTTCACAATTTGGGAGAAGGTCTACAAGCCATATGAAGTCCCTGCAAACGACAACGTCAACGACACCAATCGCACACATGTTGAAGCAAATAGCAAGGCGCGCAACTTGATCATCCAAGGCTTGGGACGCAGCGACTTTGATCGTGTGGTTCATCTTCGATCCGCATATGAGGTATGGAAATCTCTTTGTGATTACCATGAGGGTTCTAACTTGTCAAAGAGGTTCGCCAAGATATTTACAAAAAAGAATACATGCGTTTTGAGATGAAACCTAGTGAATCTGTAGATGACTTCTTTGCGTTTCAATAAAATTCTTAGCAATCTACGTCTTTGTTGGAGTTAGCTACAACGATGCTGAAAATGCTCGACAATTGCTTAGTGCTTTGGACATGTCAGTGTGGGAGATGAAAGTAACATCTATACAAGAATCTACTACCATGAGCACACTCACATTAGATGTTCTTTACTCTAAGTTGAAAACTCATGAGTTGGATGTTCTTGCCAGGAAGGGTAACATTAAATCAATTGCTTTGATCTCTAACCCTAACATGTCAAATGCAAATTCTTCTTCTAGCTTTGCCTTGTCTTCCATGTCTTCTTTAACAGATGAGCAACTTGAAGAGTTTCCTGAAGAAGATCTGGCACTACTCTCCTCTCGCTTTAACAAAGCTTTGCAGAATGTGAGAATGAGAAAGAGAGGTGGTCCTCCAAGATGCTATGAGTGTGGTGACCTCAACCATATTCGCACAAATTGTCCTAAGCTTGCAGGAAAAACATCAAAGGAGGAGAAGGACAACGACAGAAGGAATGAGAAGAAAAGGTTCTCGTCAAATGATAGGAAGAAGAAGAGCTTCATCAACCGCAAGGTGGTTCACCGAGTTCTTTCCGCTCTTGAACAAGTCAATTTGAGCGATGTGGATTCGGAGAGCAGCGAGGATGATGCAACTCCAAGCAAGCATGAGTTGACGGGGTTGTGTCTCATGGCCAAAAGCAGCGACAGCTTCACCGAGGGCGATCATGACAGCGACTTCAATGAGGTAGATCCTTCTTACGATGAATTAGCTATTCTTTGTTGTTGCTCGTCTTGGTAAATTGCTTGATAAACGTGACAAGAAAATTAAGAAACATGATTTTGTTGTTGAATCATTGAATGCTGAAATTGCTAGACTTAAAACTTTGATTCCTGATGATGATGCTTGCAAATCATGTGACTTAATTTGGAATGAGCTTACTTCGCTTAGGAAAGAACATGCTTCCTTGATTGAGAAAATTAATGCTGAAAGTGAGAAAAATGAGAAACATATTAAACATGCTAGCTGTTTCACTGATGATTTGCATGGTTTAACTTCTTGTTCTAAATGCTCAACTCTTGAATTAAAATTAAAAGATGCAAATGCTAGGGTTTCTCAATTGACTGATGATCTGCTTACACATGAGGTTCTTTCATGCTCAACTTGTCGTAAGCAAAAAGGAAAAGTGAATGTTCCTTGCAATAATTGTTTAACTCTTTCTCGAAAAGTTGATTACTTGGACAAATCATTAGAACGTTTCACTAAAGGAAAGAAGAACCTAAACATGATTTTGGATCAATCAAAAGTCAGCACTCATAACAAAGGTTTAGGTTTTGATTCTTATGCTCATCATAAATCACATGCTCCCACTGTTGTTAAAACACTTGACGGAGGAAAATTTGAAATTGTCAATGAGCCTAAGAAAACTGTCTTTAAGTCTGCTGGAGTGTTATCTTCTACTATGATGAATGCAAATGTTGCTTCTACTTCTAAAGCCAAACATCTGTTAAATACACTTGCACTCATTGTGGTAGAGATGGACATTTAGTAGATTTTTGCTTTAGACTAGCCAAACAACAAAAGAAAGAAAGAGCTAAGGCTAGGTCTAATTCGAGAAGGCACGCTTTGCTTCTCACTACGTGCCTAGGGTGATGCAAGCACCTTTTGTTGCTAGAAACACGAGCAGGCAAATTTGATTTTGTGCATAAGGCTGCTTGTGTTGTGCCCTCTCTTGTTGTCCGTCGTGTGTCTCGATCTTTGGATTCCTAAACATCTTATTTCTAACCCCAGTACCGAGACCTTGACACTTTCTGCTTCTATGTAGGCTTCTCAAGCGAGGAAGGAAAACATATGACTAGTAAATTTCGGATGTTCACGTCACATGTTCGGTGATAAGATTTGGTTCTCCTTCACTCGTGCATCTCGTGCTGAAAAGTGTTATTTTTGAAGATGCTTCTTCCACCTCTGTTTTCGCAAAAGGCACTAGTCCAAATGGTGCAGGTACATGTGCATATGTTCAGGGGGAGAGTATCTTTGTTCATAAAGATGCTGATGCTGTTGAGGATGAGATAATTGGAATTTGCTGTGTGCTTGTGTGCTCGTTTTCAAGCTTTCTCACATGCTTCACATCAACAAACCATCAAGCGAAATTTTCAGGTATCTCTATGGTACTCAAGATTTTGGCATTTAGCTTTCTGCTTCCTCATGCATTAGTTTGAGAGCTTTTTTTGATGCTGATTTTTGGAGGATGTAGAATTGATATAAAAAAAGTACATCTGGTTCATGCCACTTCTTAGGTAGTTCTCTTTCTTGGGCATATCGAGATTAAATTTCACTTTCTCCGAGATCATGTAGAAAAAGGAAATATTGTGCTTCACCATGTGGATACTGAACATCAATTGGCAGACATTTTCACAAAACCTTTGTCTTCTTCTCGTTTTGTTTATTCGGGGAGAACTTGGGGTTGTTCACCTAACAGGCTTGTTTTGAGGGGGAGTTTGTGAAAACTTTGTGATTCTTTGTTTACACTTTCTTCCTTCTTTTTCTTAAATGAAAAAAATTAAAAAGGGAAAATGAAAAAGTATTGAGCATTATATTTGATACACATATGTGATTTGAAGCCATGTCTAAGCTACAAAGTCTTTGTAACTTCATCTTTATGCATATATGGTGTAGTTTATGATATGACTATTTAAATGGAATGAAAACTTGAATTAAATCTTTTCATGGTTGAACTTTCTTGACTATCTTAATCCTGCTCAAAAAGATGCTCAATGTGAAAGTTTTCAAAGTTAAAGAGCTAAAGGCTCAAAAAGTGATTTTTGATAGATGCAAGATCAAGGTTGTGCCTTTGTCGCACTTCCTCTTTCTGAGGCTGCTTATCATTGCACTCTGATATGAACTTGAAAGAGGTTGTGTATGACCGAAACCATGAAACCTTAAGCTCATTGCTTGGCATGGTTGAAAAGTAAGGCTGATGGTGCATATAATTCCTTGCAATTTTATTTTGTGTTACAATCAATAAATAAATCAGCTTTTCAAGCACCAAAGAAGTGCACAAAAATTCAATGTTTTCAGGTTTTGAGATAGTTGAGAAAAGGAAATCATGCCCTGCAAAAAATCATTAATAATACTTGATTTCTAGTTGTGCTTACTCTACATTGTTTATGTGTAGATTTGAGGGTGCAAGTACTTTTGATAGCATGACTTGGAAGATGTTACATTTGTGGATGATTTATAATGCTCATTACATAAAAAAAATGGCAAAACAAAAAAAATAAAAAGTTTTTGTTCTCTCTTTTGTACTCTTGATGAATCCATTGTCAAAGGGGGAGAAATTTGGGAATCGTTGAAAAGTTTAAGGAAAAAGGGGGGAGAAGAAAAAGGGGGAGTTGTTTGAGAATTTTGGGAGAAGTTTGGAGAATTTTGAAATTCTTGGACACATTGCACATTCACACACATTTTCCTTCTCAGGGGGAGATTTTGTTTTGCATTTTGGTCAAAGGGGGAATTCTGTGTTTTCTCTTTTTGGTCCTTGATCCTTTCGATTTCAAAATCTTTTGTAAAGTGAAAGCCAAATGTTCAATTCTAAGTGGTGTTGCCAATGTTTTCATCAAGGGGGAGATTGTGAAATCATGTGCTGAAAAATTGGCTTTGAACTGAAAAATTAACTTAGAATTGGTTTTGCAAAATGTGCTTGTGCATGTGTTTGACAATTTGACAAGAAACAGTAAGTTTCGTTTTACGCTACGTGACCAAGTTCTTAAAAGACGATAAGTTTTACATGTACGCGGACCAAATTTTTGGTCCGTCGTGAATGGCTTTTGCTCGATTAGGGTTTGTGCAAAATTGGACTTTGAATTTTGATTTGTTTTTGAGATTATGAAATTTGTGAGAATTTCATGATGCTTGAAGTGGACTTTATGCAATGCTCATGTGAGTAGTTGCATGGATTGACATTGAGTCAAGTCGTGGACTTGTGCTCGGATTTGTTTTGTGGTTTGTTCATGTGCAGGTATTGCTCGAAGACGAATGTGGTCGATGACGGGACCGGAACTAGGTTCATGGAGGAACTGAGGTTCGGGACTAGGTTCAGGAGGAACTGAGGTCTTGGTGGTCAAGGATGTCATGCGGGACGTTCGGGCTAAGAGAATGGTGCACATGAAGAATGGTTAGTCACGTGAGAATGGCAGGAGGTCATTCGCGTGCAAAGTGTTAGTCACGTGAGTATGGCAGGTGGCCATACGCGTGCAAAGTGTTAGTCACGTGAGTATGGTAGGGTTGCCATACGCGTGCAAGAGTTGTACTCGGCCAAGTTGGGCCAAGTAGAGTTGTGTTGGATACAGATTCCTTCTAGGGAATAGGAATCGTATTCAGAACTCCTTGTGGGTTGGTGCTTTAAATAGGAGGGGATGTCTCCTGTTGAAGAGCATCGAATTGAGGAGAGCTAGGCGCATAGAGCCTTGGGCTCAAAGTTTAGGGTTTGTACTCTTTTGATGGGAGTACTTTAGACAAAAGAAATAAAGATCAATTCTTCTAGTTCCCGCATTGCTTCAACGTTCTCTTTTTGGTTCTTGTTTGCATGCTTGTTCTAGTTCTAGATTGGTTTTTGTTCTTTAAGTTTTATCTTGATTTGATCCATCAAAAACCTCTCTAGGGTATTGATCTAGTGTTTCTCAAAGTCTAGTTGATCAATCTTTTGTCGTTCTTGTTTAATCTTGAAGTTTTGATTAGATTAATTTTCGTCAAGTTCTGGAACAGCAAGCTTGCGAAGCTCATAACTTTTGATCCGTAAGTCTGATCGAGCTGATTCTTTTTGGGTTTGATTCGTATTGGAATCTAGTTTCTTGTGTCCAAATTTCAGATCGTTCCGACAGTTGGATCTCTGGTAATTCTCGTTTTACCAAACCTCTGTCCTTCTGTTTTTGTCGAAAACGAGGCAATTATTTGGTTCTGTTTTGGGGTGAACTTTTAATAGATCAAGAATTTTGTTTTAGCTTCCGCACAATCATTCACCCCCCTCAGATTGCTATATTCGTATACTTCGATCCTACAGACCTATACAAATTTACTAGCCGGTGCCCTAAACGCCGACACCCGGGGAAGTGATTTTCTTTGGGTGGCAGCTTCTCGCCGGCCTGCTGCCGCCAGTCTCCGACTTTTATCTTTCCGTTCTTAATTTCTACGCCATTCACCATATCCATCTTCCCCCCAACTCCGTCATCCTTCTTTCTGCCTTCGCCCACTTCTGCGAAATGTTCGTAGGAGTGTTACCCAATCTCCTACTTTTCCGTTTCTTCTATACCCTTCGCGCCGCGGGCGGCAATTCGCCTGTCACCGGGAGCTGCCACCTGCGACTCCGTGACGGGACCGTGTCGCGCTACATTCCACTGGACTGCCGGTCCAGTTGGAGGAATTGGCGCGAAGAGTGGTTGTACGTCGAGGACGACAGCGGCATTGAAGTGCTGGAGCTCCCGTCTGGTCCGGCGGTCAGCAACCCCAACTGGGGGGCCCAGGTGAGTGAGACGCCCGAGCTCCAGGCGATGCTAGCCCGTGTTGACCAGCTGCGGACGGCGGGCCTGACAGGGCCCATGGTTATCCGGGACTTCGTCTCCCGGAGGCTGTGCCCTCTGCGCCGTCGCGTCCGCCCGGCCTGGCAGTATATGGGCCTGGGCGACGGGACCCGGAGTATCACTGGAGGTAACCCGCTTCACCTTGGATCATCCCTTGTCTCTCTTCTTCATTGGCTGAATCTGGTGCTGACAGCGTTTCTGTCTCCTGGGGCTTCCCTCTTTTCTTCTTCTTCTCTTTTTTTGTTGTCAGCCGCCGGGAACTTGGCTGCCGATGTGCTTGATAGGTGGATGGCGCAGCTGGGCTTTTTCAGCCCCGTCCCGCCGTTCCCGGATGGCGCGGTTCCGCTCTGCCGGTTATCACCAGGGGAGTGCGCGGCGATAATCCGTGCCATGCCGTCGATGGACGCCATGGGCACACCTGTTGTGATACGCCAGGTGCCCTTGACAATCCGGGACCCTCCTCCCGCCGGTGGTCAGGGGAGGGGTGACCAAGGGAGACGCAGGCGTCCGGACGACGACGATGCCGCCGGTGGTCGTTCCCAAAGGCCTCGCCTTCTGGGTTCGGCCGGGGCGGGATCTTCCGCTATGGCCGCGGGAACTTCTTCCGCTGCAGCGGCCGGCTCTTCAATGGTGGCGGGGGGTTCGTCGACCGGCGGGACCTCGTCCTTCCTCGCCCCCGCTGGGGCGGTGACAATGGACCCTCCAGCGCCGGCTCCTTTTCCGCCTCCGCCGGCTTCGATGGTGGGGCAACAGCTGACGCCCTCGGCTTCGCCGACAGCGCTACGGCCACCGCCGCCGCCCGCAGCGGCGATTCTTCCTCCGTCGCCGCCGTCAGCAGCGACGATCCTTCCCCCGCCGCCAGCGCCGGTCCCTAGGCCGCTAGGACCGGCACCGACAAAGACTGCCATGGGAGGGGTAGTCCTCACTCGAAGCGTGCTCGATTCCCGAGGCCGTCACCTAGGTACTCATTCGAAAACGCACATGCAATATGAAAGTTAAGTCCTTTCGGGCCGTATCTTACCACTGTTTTTTCTCTTCTTCCAGGGTTCCTGCTCCGGATGACCCTGCCGCCCAAGCCGGGGGCGATCAGGGCGTCGCGGCGGCCGGGGCTGTGCCGTCCGGGGTCGCCGAGCCTCAGGACGAGCAGATGGAGGGGGGCGATCCCCAGGTGGTCGCTGGCGCCACCGGCGCTCAGGACCTAGGTCCGCTCGGCCCCGTCCCTACCCCGGAGCTCCCCTCCGTCCCCGTTCCGTCAGCAGACGCGGACGCTCTGCTAGCGGCTCTTGGCGAGCTCTACTCCAGCACGAGCAGTCGTCTGGCGACGAGCAGGGAGCGGCTGACGGAGGCTGGAGCCGAAGTCAACCGCCTCCGCAAGGAGGCGGAAGACTTGCGGGAACGGGGGGCGGGGCTGGAGCTGCAGCTGCGGCAGGAGCGGGAGCAACGGGAGCAAAGCACCCGCCGTGCCGAGAGGCTCTCCGCAGAGCTGGAGGCGGAGAGGGTCAACCGGGCCCAGTCGGAGGCAGACACCGTCAGGATGCTGCACCACGCCTTCAACCGGACGATGGCGGCCTTGCTCCATCGGGCCGAGCAGCCGGATCCGCGGAGGAGAAGGCTGCGAATTACGCGATGCCCGCTTTGCCGAACGCCATGAACTTCCTCACGCACCTGCCCGCCGCCCTTGCCGCCCGGTCCGCTCAGGAGGGGCGCGCAGTTGCGGCGGCCACGGAGAAGTACGTGCTGGCCTGTTGCGCCAGTCGCGATGCCAACTTCGATCCCGCGACCGCTGTTCAGGGGGTTGAAGGCGACTGGGCACAGGCGGAGGAGCGGGTCCACGACGCCTCCGAGCGGGTTGCTGCGCAGTTGGCGATGGAGAACCCCCAGCTGGAGGCAGTAGCAGAAGACGTGGCGCTCCAGCTGGACGTTGACCCAACTGATGAAGACGTGGCGGCTGCCGAGGCGGCAGCGGAGGACGAGGAGGACCCCCTGCTCCCCCAGTAGTGTAGTTTTTTTTGCTTTTGCCTGTAAAGACTTCAGATGCAAAACTTTTTTTTTAATGGAACGGAAGCACAAGCTTCCCGCTATGTCACTTAGAGTTCGCTTTTACCCTAATCTTTCCGGTTCTGCGCGATCCAACACATAAACGCTTAAAGACTTAAGGTCTTGTGCTAGGGAACCACTTCTCTCGAACCCCTTGCCTTAACAAAACTTTGCCTCCCAGATAGCCTCTGGGGAACGAACGCTTAGTGAGGCGGGGCTGGAACTTAGGTTCTTGGCAATGGTGTTCAAGTCGCCGACTCCCACGGGGACACCCGGAGTGTCATGACCGTGCTGGGGATCGTGCTGAACTAGCCATCCAATCACCCACTCCCGCACGCCGCTCTCACTTAGCGATTCCGCCTTTGCTATTGGGTTTTTGCAGGGCCGCAGGGTACCGGAGGTAAGTGCCCCGGCACTGCCCGACAATGGGCAAGAGACCGAAAAGAGGGCAGGAAGAACAACTATTTCGGATAAGGAAAATGAGTATTTAATTTCAAACAGAAGGCCTCCCCCGACCCGCGGCGGAGAGGAAGACACACTCCGGTGGTCGGGAACAGAACACAGGACTTACAACCGATTAAGGGTAGAACTTGCGCAGTTTTCTATATTACAGGAGTTCGCGATTCTTCGCCGTCTTGATGGCGGCTGACCGCCGGGGCGAGATCGAGACCACTTTGAAGGGTCCCTCCCACTGGGGAGACAGTTTATGCGACCCGGCATGCGACTGGATTCTTCGCAAGACCAGATCGCCCGCTGCTAGTGTTCTCTCATTGACCCGGGAGGCGTGGTACCGCCTGAGACTTTGCTGATACCTTGCAGCGCGCAGAGCCGCCCGATCTCGCGCTTCTTCCAGGAGGTTGACGTCGTTAAGCGCAGATCCTCTGGTCTTCTTCCACGAACGCAATGACGGCGTGGTGATCCTGGCCCAGTTCTGAAGGGAGAACAGCTTCCGCGCCGTAGACCAGGAAGAAAGGGGTTTCCCCGGTGGCCCGACTAGGGGTAGTCCGAAGTGACCACAACACCGTCGGGAGCTCTTCAGTCCATCGGGCCCCACGCTTGTGGAGTCGATCGAATGCCCGCGTCTTGAGGCCCTTCAGCACCAGCGCGTTGGCCCGCTCGACTTGACCGTTGCTCTTGGGGTGGGCGACCGAGGCAAAGCAGACCTTGGTGCCCATCTCTTCGCAGAAATCTAAGAAGGCCGCGCTGGTGAACTGTGTGCCGTTGTCGGTGATGATGCGGTTGGCGACCCAAAAATGGACGAAAATTCCTTGCATGAACTTGACCGCAGCTGCGGCGGTGATGGATCTTACTCCCTCGGCTTCCACCCACTTAGTGAACTTGTCGATGGCGACGAACAGGTGGGTGTAGCCCCATGTGGCCCGCGGGAACGGGCCCAGGATATCCAGCCCCCAGACCGCGAAGGGCCAAGAGAGCGGGATAGTTTGCAGGGCCTGGGCTGGCTGGTGGATCTGCTTGGCGTGGAACTGGCACGCCTCACATCTCCTCACCAGCTCGCAGGCATCCTAGAGGGCGGTTGGCCAATAGAACCCTTGACGGAAAGCTTTTCCTGCCATCGTTCGTCCGGACACATGGCTCCCGCACACGCCTCCATGGATATCCGAGAGCAAAATGCTCCCCTCTTCCCGAGTGATGCACTTCAGAAGAATTCCGTTCTTACCCCGGCGGTACAGGTCCCCGCCCACTAGGGTATAGTACTTGGCCTTTCGTGCTACCTTCTCTGCTGACGCATCATCGTCGGGGCACACTTGATCCCGCAGGTAGGCCAGGATCGGATCCATCCAAGTGCCTTCCCGGTCAAGCACAGCGACCACGAGGTGGTCGTCCGGGTACTCCGCCTGGCCGGGCGTTTCCGCCGGAACCACTTTCCCTCCAGAGGCGAGGGCTAAAGCGGCATCACCATCGTCCCCGCTAGAAACGGGGGCTGCGATGGACGGTCGCGGAAGCCTTTCTTCAAAGACCCCGACCGGCACAGGAGATCTGGTTGAGGCGAGCTGGAGATGGAAGGAAGAGGGCAATCTAACCACCAATAGCCCCTACCTGGCGCGCCACTGTCGGCGTACTAGCCAACAGTCACCTCCGAATCGGGTGCTTATAAGGTTCAGACGGGGGGCTTTCGGGGCAATTGCCGGGGAAAAGAAGAAGATGACCGGAGTACCGGGAAGCTCAGGAGAACAAAGGGGGCGCAAGAACTCTTTTCCTAGGTTCGGGCCCTCCAGAGAGTAATAGCCCTAGTCCTGCTTGTCTTGGTATTGCTTGTGTACTAACTTGAGAGGATGAAATCTACCAACTATCGATCGAACCCCTTCTCCCATGCACCCTGGCCCCCTTTTATACTTGGGCTCCCGGGGGCACATGGGAGGCTTACACGGCAAAGCCCACTCATTACACTGCCACGGGCGCATTTAATGCGCCTGTCACTGCTCTTACATCCCAAGAATATCCGCCGCAGCTCCACACCTCGCCAAGCCCCACGCCCGCCAACGCCACCTGCTCCGTGGTGAGGGCGCCGTGATGTCACACGTAATTAATGCACGCATGGGGAAGACGCGCCGCCATGCTGTATCCTCCATGCTTTGCATTTAATGCGCACGATCCGCATTAAATGTCTTTGATCTGGGCGCTGCAGCCTCGGGGGTGGACGCCAGGGGAGTGGCCTGCATGCCATGTGTCTTACGGCGACCACCTCGGCCGGTCGCCAGGTCTTTGGCTCGATCGCCACTGTCGGTGGCGACCACCTTGCTTGTCGCCAGGAGTGGCTTTGATCGCCACTGTCTGGCGATCACCTTCTTGGTCGCCAGGGAGTGGCTCGATCGCCACTGTCCGCTGGCGACCACCTTCCTAGCGCCAGTGGTGTGGCTCGATCGCCAGCCCATCGGCGACCACCCGCTGTCGCCAGGCGGCCTGACCGCCACTGTCCATTGGCGACCACTTTCTGGTCGCCCGATGGCGTGGCTTTGATCGCCACTGTCCTTTGGCGGCCATGCTAGGAGTTCTTTGCTCGCCGGGGCGGTGTGCCCGGACGCACTCTGCCCGCCCAGCGGTCTCTTTTATTGCGGGGGAGTGGGGACCCTGGCGTAAAATACGCCGACAGGGGGTAGTACCCTAAATCGTCTGAAAAGTACATCGTTGGAAAATGTACCGATAGTCAATGAGTACCCGGATGTGTTTTCAGAGGAGTTGCCTGGTATGCCACCAGATCGAGATGTCGAGTTTGTGATTGAGCTTGTACCTGGTACCGCCCCAATCTCGAAGAGACCTTACCGACTACCTTCCAATGAGTTAGTCGAGATGAAGAAACAGATTGAAGAATTGCAAGAGAAAGGATTCATCAGGCCCAGTTCGTCGCCTTGGGGATCGCCCGTGATCTTTGTCACAAAGAAGGATGGTAGTATAAGGATGTGCATAGATTACAGATCTTTGAATGAGGTCACAATCAAGAACAAGTACCCGTTACCTCGGATACATGATCTTTTTGATCAGTTGAAGGGAGCTCAAGTCTTCTCCAAGATAGATTTGAGATCGGGATATCATCATCTGAAAATAAGGAAAGAAGATATTCCGAAAACAGCCTTCACTACCAGATATGGGCTGTACGAGTTTACAGTGATGTCGTTTGGATTAACTAATGCTCCTTCCTATTTCATGAACATGATGAATAAGGTGTTTATGGAGTATTTAGACAAGTTCGTCGTAGTCTTCATTGACGACATTCTGGTCTATTCCAAGAGCAGAAAAGAGCACGAAGATCATTTGCGGATAGTCTTGGAGACGTTAAGGGAGCATCAGCTTTATGCTAAGTTCAGCAAGTGTGATTTTTGGTTGAAAGAAGTTTCTTTCCTAGGTCATATCATTTCTGCTGCAGGAGTAGTAGTGGATCCAGCGAAAGTAAGGGATGTTTTGGAGTGGACGCAGCCTAAGTCGTTCCCGAATATTAGAAGTTTTCTGGGATTAGCTGGTTACTATCGAAGATTCATTGAAGGTTTCTCGAAGATAGCCAGACCTCTTACTCAGCTTCTGAAGAAGGAGAAGAAGTTTGAATGGACTAAAGCTTGTGAACAGAGTTTTCAGGAGTTGAAGAAGAGATTAACCTCAGCCCCAGTACTTGTCCTGCCGGATATTCATAAGGATTTTGAAGTGTACTATGATGCTTCAAAACAAGGTCTGGGATGTGTTCTGATGCAAGAAGGAAAAGTTATAGCTTATGCTTCAAGACAACTGCGACCTCATGAAGAAAACTACCCTATTCATGACTTGGAGTTAGCCGCAGTGGTGCATGCGCTCAAGATATGGAGGCATTACTTGATTGGGAATAGGTGTGAGATCTATACGGATCATAAAAGTTTGAAGTATATCTTCACTCAGTCAGATCTCAACCTGAGGCAGAGAAGATGGTTGGAACTGGTAAAAGACTATAATGTGGGAATCCATTACCACCCTGGAAAAGCAAATGTTGTTGCAGATGTGTTAAGCAGGAAAGCTCACTACAACAATGTTAAGGTACAAGGAAGCCAGCCAGCGCTTCATGAAGAGTTCCGACATCTTAACCTGGAATTAGTGAATGAAGGTTGCATTTATAATGTTGAGGTAAAATCCACCTTAGAAGACCAGATCAGAGGGGCTCAGAAGAATGATAAGGGTATGGCAGACCTAAAAGAGGGTTTGAAGAAAGGGAAACACCCAGGATTTTCAGAAGATGACCAAGGTACAGTTTGGTTGGGGGAAAAGAATAGTAGTCCCTAACCAAGAGGAAATCAAGGAGGTGATCTTAAAAGAAGCTCAAGATTTGGTGTATTCCATTCATCCGGGAGGTACCAAGATGTATGCGGATTTGAAAGAGAAGTATTCGTGGTCCAATATGAAGAAAGAAGTTGCTGACTTCGTGGCACGTTATGATGTTTGCCAGTTGGTTAAAGCCGAACATCAGAGACCCGCCGGTCTATTGCAGCCTTTGCAGGTTCCTGTTTGGAAATGGGAAGAAATTGGAATGGATTTTATCACTGGCTTACCAAGAACCAAATCCGATTATGATTCCATCTAGGTCATTGTGGACAGATTGACCAAAGTGGCCCACTTCATTCCTGTAAAGACGACTTATTCGGGTGACAAGTTTGCAGAACTTTATATGGCTAAGATTGTATGTTTGCACGGTGTGCCGAAGAAGATCATGTTCGATCGAGGTTCCCAGTTCACCTCGAGGTTCTGGCAGAGATTGCATGAGGTATTGGGCACAAATCTGAATTTTAGTACTGCTTACCATCCCCAGACAGATGGACAGACCGAAAGAATAAATCAAATCCTAGAAGACATGTTGAGAGCATGTGCTCTAACATATAAAGGTTCGTGGGATCAGAATTTTCCTTATGCTGAGTTCTCGTATAACAATAGTTATCAAGCCAGTCTGAAGATGGCACCTTTTGAAGCTCTGTATGGAAGAAAATGCAGAACACCCTTGTATTGGAAGGAAACCGAAGGTGGGCAAATAATTGGACCTGATATTCTGAAAGAAGCCGAAGAGCAGGTTCGAAAGATTCGGGAGAATCTAAAGACCGCCCAGTCAAGACAGAAAAGTTATGCGGATAATCGTCGACGGGAATTAAGCTTTGCACCTAGCGATCATGTGTATCTGAAAGTTTCCCCTCTGAAAGGAATGAAACGATTTCGAGTCAGCAGAAAGTTAGCGCCCCGCTACATCGGGCCATTCCCAGTGGTTGCCAGAAAAGGAGAAATGGCTTATAAGTTGGAATTGCCCCCGCAGCTTTCAGGAGTACATGATGTCTTCCATGTGTTTCAGCTGAAGAAATGTCTCAGAGTACCCGAGCATCGGATGCCATTAGAAGAAATGGAACTAAAGGAGGACCTGTCGTATCCGGAGTATCCAGTCAAGATTTTGGATGAAGCCGAGCGTCGAACCCGGAGTCGTGTGATCAAATTCTGCAAAGTTCAGTGGAGCAATCATTCTGAGAAGGAAGCTACCTGGGAGCGTGAAGAAGATCTTCGAGCAGAGTTTCCAGATCTCTTTCTTTCTCCGTCCGAATCTCGGGGACGAGATTCTCTCTAAGGGGGTAGGTTTGTAACATCCTCAGTTTCGCTTTCTGAGAAAAATTTAATTTAAATTAATTAAATTCAAAACTTGGAGTTTCCCTGGTGTTTATATTAATCTGGCATCCTTTCCCATCCAAAATCGGGATTCAATGCCCTTCCGGTCGAAAAATCGAATTTTCAGGTTCCCGCCGGTACCCGAAATTTCACTCGAGTCTAAAAATGCTCCAAAAATCCCGAAACCACTTCAGTTATGTCCCAAATATTCCAAAATGATTTTTTAAATGATTCCCCAGATTTTTGGACCTTCGTTCCTATTTTATCTCGCGTGGCTTTTGTTTAATGCCCGCAATCCGCACCTGAATATTGAATTCCACAAATTTCATCCAAATTCCGCAAAACCAATTTTATTGGGTTCCAAATATGTCAAAATGGTTCTAGGAATTTTTTTCGGAATTTTTAGACCATTTTTCCTAATTTTTCTCTAGGGCGGTTCATTTACGTAATTCTCGGCCAATCGCGCACTGCCACGTGGCATGAACAGTGTCTTCTTCCACCTCTAGCCATGAAAGAACAGAGAAAGAGCTCAAGCTCTCTCCCATGGTGGTCTCTCTCTTTAATCCTTCGTATCTCCCTCAATTCAACTCCAAATCGCGAACCGTCAAGTCCAGTGAATCCGTAGCGACGTCCTCTCTCCATTCTTTGCCATCAATGGCCCGGGATCTCGCCGGAATTGACGCCGTCGTCCAAAAACCCAAAATGGCATTAATGCTCATAACTCGGGCGTTTCTTCATCAATGCGTGCACTTCCACCTCTCATCTCTCCGTATAGAAGTGCTCTTCCCGGTGGTAGTACTCATTCCTTGCCTCTTCCTCTCATTTGCCCGGGAGATCAAGAAAACCAACGCCGGGTAGCCATTTTCGACGTTCTTCAAGTTCATCCACATAGATCTCTCTCTGGTGGGTTTTTCTCAACTCCGGTGGGTTCTTTGTGACCGTGAGGAAGTCTAGCATCTAACCTTTCCATCAATTTTAGGATCCCTCATGTTTTGGAGATGAATTTCGCGTTTTGGTCATTTTGGCCGGAGCTCCGTTCGTCGCAAAATTCGTCGTCTCCGGTGAGTTTGGATCAAATTCCTTGCTCCTATAGATCCCTAGGGTTGTCCTCTAGATGATCCATGATTTTATTTGATCAAGTTTCATGCGAAAATGGGGCAAAAATCCGGTTTTTGGAAGAAAAATGAGGCTCTGTTCTTTTTTTTTTTGCTCTCTGTACCGTGCGTGTGCTTGTGCGTGCCGAGCTCACCGCCGCTGCCGCCGCCGATCGCCCACCGCGTGCACGTGCCCGCCTGCCCGTGCGCGCTGGCCAAGACGCTTGCGCGCCGCCCCTCACGCCATGCCCCTCCAAGCTTCTTCTCACACCTAGCCATATAGCCATAGCTTTGGCCCAAGCTAGGAGAAGACCATGAGTCAATGACACCATGGGCCCACCTGCCATAGACACAAGCAATTCCAAAATTCAGAAAAATGAAAAATGGAACATTCCGCGGAATATTCCCTGTTTTCCAATTTTTCGAATTTCAAACTTCGGAAGCTCATATCTTCTCCGTCCAAACTCCGATTGACTCCATTCAAATTTCTAAATTCATCTAAAATCAAGATCTACCTGCCAGTACTACTTTTGTAATTTTTGGATTTTATTTATTTTCTTGTATTTATTTATTGCCTCGTTTTGCGCGTAGCCGAGGACCCCGACGCGACCGCCGACCCCGCCGCCGGACTTTCCTCGTTCGACGACCTCACCGCGACTGAAGGCAAGTCTCCTTGACGCATATTGATCATATATTTATAAACGTGTTTTAAATGTTTTATAAACTTGCATGATATGTTTATCGTCGTATGTCAAATATAAGTGTATAGTTAATCCGAATTGTGATTACCTCCTTTGTTATCGACATCCATGTTATTTGTAACCCTAGGACAATTGCTATGCCATGTTTATGCTTATATGGTACCCTTTGTGCAATAGTACGGTAGAATTGCTTAGGACCATTATCGATGAAAACAACCCATGGGTGGGATTACTCAAAAGTAATGATTTCAAATATGATTTAGAAATGATTATTATGATTTTAGTACTGTTTTTTTTCTAAAATAAAAAGAAAGGGGAAAATGGTTTGGACTTGGGCGGAATGGAATGTCGGGTGGGTGCGGATGGAGCACTAGTTGTCTTGTGCAAGTGCCGCCCCAAGTCAATTAAGGACCGACGCTTGTGATTGTCCATTCTAAGCATAACCGTACTATCACATGTCTATAATGGTACGACCTGGCCAACTAATTTGTAGAAACCTGACTTAGACTCACCAAACGGTGGAATGTGAGTGCCGGATGGAGGCAATATCGCTTTTCTCACACGACGCAAGAGGGGGCTTCTGTACTGGGCGGATGGAACCCTAACAGCGGTGAAACCTCAGCGGGTGGGTTGGGTTAGGCGTATACATTGTAACGGCCTTGTCATGATCTCTTTGCCGACACACCAAAGGAAGTGTGTTAATAGCTTGGCATCAAGAGATAATAATGTCTTGTGGGTAAAGTTGTACACCTCTGCAGAGTTAAAACTATTCGAATAGCCGTGCCTACGGTCAAGGGCAAAGCAAAGAATGCTTTCATATTGGTAGACTTTGGTTTTGGTGTTAAAAACTAAAAGGTGTTTTGTTTTGGCATTCGGGAGTGGTTGGAACTCTCGACTGTTGAATGGCGGATGGAGCCAACTAGGTGGAAAGAACCTGTTTCCTGTCTTGACGGAAGGAGTCATTGTGATTAAACTTGATCTTTTAAAAATCGACGGTTAGAGCCTTTATATTAGTGATGGTGGTTAGAACCTTCACTGCAATACTAAATAATTCAATTGTTAAAAAGAATTGTAAAAAGATGCTTTGTGAAACTTATTATTTAAGTATGGTTTAATAAAATTTGGCTTTGTGCAAAAGAACCCTGTTAAGCTTCCTTTGGAAAGCCCCACATAATCATACTTTCCCCGACTTGCTGAGTACTTTTGTACTCACATGCTACACCACTTGTCATCATCAGAGAACTACCAGGGCCTTGGTGAAGATGGTGAGTTCTACCCCGAGGAGTTCGAGGAGGATTGCCAGGATAACTAGTCGCGCTTCTAGTCGTCGCCTGTGGCGTTTTGGTGTTCGCTTGTTGTCGTTTTCTTTGTTTCCGCTATCGTGTATCCGGTCTTTTGACCGAGTATTGTAATAAGCGGCCATGTGGGCCCATACTTTATGAATTATGTTACAATTTTCGTAATGTTCGGCAATGAAGTATCACTGTTGACTGTGTGTACTAGCTACTGATCTGGGACTAGTACGGAAATGCACAGGAGATTTCGGATAGCTGATCCGGGGTCTCACAGCGGTGGTATCAGAGCCTGGACGACCGTAGGACGTGACCTAGTTAGCATGGCAAAGCCTTAAGGACTTATATTTTTATAAAAACATACTTACAAAAGTTTAAGTTCCCTTGCTTCTATCTCTCCTATCTTAGTGTCTGGTGCTTATCCTATCCTTTATTTAAAATTTGTTTACTAATCCCGCTTATTTCAAAATTTGTAGATGCCGGCTGTCACCACTTTTGCCGCTCAGGCTGGAGGTTTCTGCGAGGAGCTGTCGCTGATGCTGCAGGAGTTGGGGTTTCCCCATCGTCCTGAGTATCGCTACCAGTTCGTCCCCAGTCTGGACCAGGACTTGTGGCGGGTCCGGTTGCTGGTTTTCACGAGGAGCCGAGTCCACGCGGAGGACCGACCGTTCTACTTTACGGCCGAGAGGTCGATTCTGGTGTATGCACTTCAGGATGCTGCCAGAAAGGCTATCCTCCTGTTGGGGGAAAGCTACCGCGATCGGCTTGAGGACTCCCCGTACCGCCTGTTTCCCCTCTTCCAGGTCGGGATGATGTACAGCCAGTTCCAGAGTTTGGAGCAGGAAGCCGACCCGACAGTGGTACACATGGGGTCTCTCATCCAGGCTCAGGATGAGGCCTTTGTGCGGATCACCGGCGAGATGCAGGATTTGCGTCGGGCTTTGACTGCAGTGAGAGAGGAGAACCGTCAGCTCCTGGAGGAGAGGAGGGATGCCCGTTCACTTCCACCACAGCGCTGTCACGGGAGAGCACGGCCGTGCTTCCACCACCACCGATCTGCCGGTTCCGGAGGACCCGCCGACCCGCGACATGCCGATCGATGCCCCGCCAGCCAAGCGTCATCAGGGCCTGAGGACTCGGGAGACCGCGCGCAAGTCAGTCAGGCGTCAGTCGCCTTTGGGAGTGTCTTTGAGCTTTTTGGCCGCCCCTAGAGGGGCAGGACCTTCTTCTTCAACTACACCGTCCCGCAGCAGGAGCGAGGAGGAGGAGGACCCGTCCCCGCATGTCTACGAGAGTGACGCGAGTGTCTAGTGTTCTAGTCTGAAGGACCTTGTTTTGTTTCGATTAGAACGTTGAATAAGTGCTTGTTGGATTGTATCGTGCCCTTAGGCATTTGTGATACAGCCATTTCCAAAATTATTTTGTTTTAATTGGAGTTCAGTTGGTTTTCCCTTCTGTTGTGTGCTTTTGGTTGTCGAGGAGGTGTCTAAACTGAATAACAGAACATGTCTTTGAGCTTCCAAAATTCAACCAAATGAACTGGTAAACTGAATAACAAGTATTAGGTGCTAGATACTAAAATGGTAAACTGAATAACAAGTATTAGGTGCTTGCAAAATTCAAGCAAATGAACAATCGAAACAAGGTCGTTCTGGTACATTGGCTTGTCAAATTCCAAGATAGCAGTGTAGTTGCTTAGGAAATACGAAGTTATAACAGAACATGTCTTTGAGCTTCAATTGCTTCTGAGATGAACACTGGCTTGTTAAATTCTCAAGTGAAAAAATTGCCGCATCAAGCAGGACTCACTTCTTCTTTTGAGCATCATCTAATTAAGGACAAAAGTACAAACATAAGTACAAGTCATTTTTGCATATATAACAAATGCAAGTACCATTATCTAATCAAAAAGGAAGATAACCAAAGGCACGAAACAGCAATCAACTGACCAAATAGACGCGAGTACCAACTAGGCAACTATCAACTAAACAGGAATATATACACCTTGTGAACAAGACAAAAATGCTCTTGACTAATAAAATAGGTAGATAGCATATGTGTTATAAATATGACAGGACATAAGGAGAATTATCAAATTGCAGAACTTACCAGCGAGCATGTGCAGTATGAATTCCCTCCTTAGAGTCTCTGGAAGTGCAAAAGGCATAGTCATCTGACTTGGGACATTAACAAAGGCGCTTGCTGCCTTGATAATACATGAATAAATTAGAATACATGCTACATCACTAAACAAGCAAATATGACATCAAATAGTGTAGGTTAATTCAAGTAAAATAAACAGCAAGTATATAGAAATTCTATCTAAACCTGAGCACATAGAAATTCTATAAACCTGCAGCCAATAAAACTATGTTATCAAGATTAATGAACTGAATCGTCTGGCTTCCTTTCTACATTAGAAAGAGCCTTGTTTCCCGAAACTTTGCAAGCCCTAGGACTTGTAGTTCACATATTTACAATCTTTCAGCCCTAGATCTTATGATGGTTGCTTACATAAATCAGACTGGTTACTGATGTTAAGTTGAATGGACTTCTATACCGAAAGATTGAATGGAGAAAAAAAGATGGGGTGGAGATGGATGGGAGGGAGAAGAAGAGGAATATAGGGGAGGGAGGTCCTCACCGGCGTGATGCGACGGGAGAGGGAGGTCCCAGGCGTTATCTTGTGAGCCTTGATTTGTCTTGTGGATTGCATGGGTTAGGGTTTGGAGAAATGGATCGGGTGGAGAGGGAGAGGGAGAGGACGATGGGGCGGGAGATCCTCACCGGCGAGGATCTTGATGGCCGAGGCCTTGGCTGCTGCGTCGCGTGAGGCCGCGAGGGGACGGGACGACGAAGGGTATCGGATAATGCTGGCTGGGAGCGGTAATGAGCTTGTGAGGGGGCGATATATGATAACGCTGCGATGGATTACGGAGTCGGCGAACCAAACACGAATCAACGCTGTCCGGTAGCGCCGTTAACCATTACGGGCTAAAAAACGCCTAACCAAATAGCTTCTTAATTTTTTTTTAAAAAAAACTAGCCGCTGATCCAAATTAATTACAAGATTAGCTCCTAAACAGTTGAATTCAACTGTCCGGAATCACTATTTTTTATATATTTTTTAATGTGAATTCAGCTGTCCTAGAGCATTGATTTTTTTTTACTTTTGGTATTTAAGCGGTCCTGGACCGCTGAATATATATATATAAATTTTTTTTAATATTTAAGCATCCCCGACCACTAAATTCACTTATTTATTTTTTATTATTTTTTTAATTTTTAAGCAGTCCCTGACTGCTTAAAAATTTCAAAAAAAAATTGGTTTTTAAATTTTTTCGTGCGGATAGAGTTCGCTGATTATTTATTTATTTATTTTGTGTTTTTTTTCTTTTTTTTTGATTTAATTAATCCAAAAAATCCTAAAAAATCAAAAATATATTTTCTTAATCAGTTAGAGCCACTGAGTCCAAAAATGACATCCACTCCACAAAATCAAGTCTCAAAAATCTCTAAAATGGTCAAAATACCCTACCGACCCCTCTTTCTAGATTTTGCCCTTTTCCTTTCTTCTTGCTTTTGTTTTGTTCGTTTATTTATTTGATTTCATTTGTTTGCGTATTTTAATAATGAAAAAGATAATTTAGAATGCCTCCGACCCCAGCAGTTAGGCATGCCTCTGTATTTATAGCAAAAGTTGTTGCCGTATTTATAGCCTAGCTGCTGTCGGTATCGTAATGTATGCGTCACGTACATCAATTTCTTCACAATTGTTGTTGCCCTGAAACAATTGAATTCAACTGTCAGAATCAATATGTAATATGTTAAAAAGATAAAAAGAAATAAAGTACAAGTAAAATGGTAATAAAAATTTATATCAAAGTAAATTTGATCTGGAATTACTTATACTATTCAAAAATGAATTTGAAAGCATTTATTTGAAGACAATTATCCAAAATCAATCAATCTTCCTTATCTGGAGCTAAGGAATTTACCAAACACTCTTCACATAAATGTATACTTTTGGTAAAAATATAAAAAAATTAATACTTAAATTTACTACCTGTAAAAATTCAAGAATGGAAAATATAAAAATCTAAAAAATGTATGAACAGATTTATTGCAAAATAACTACTAAATATATTGTTCTTCTTGCCGATTGAAAGATCAAATCGGCTGGCACACCCACAGCTAGAAATAAACCTTGTGTTTGCATGAGTTGATTACTGATTAACCATTTTTCATATTTTTTGATGTCAACATAAAGTTAAGTCCGGGATCGGGTGTAGGAGCGATATTGTTATGTTTAATGCATGTACTATTATGTCATATTTTTTAGTTGGGATTACCTACTTAGGAGGTGTGACTTCGGGTTTGGCTTCAACTGCATATCATTTTGTCTCGCATGGGTAAAAAGGCAAGTGCATGGTAGAATGATGACTTGGTTGTTAACTCTTATTGTTCTTATTTGTAACTTGTTTATCTTGTTGTTTTACATCATTCATTTTATTTATTATAGAAATGAAATGGTGATAAAAGTAATGATGATGATAATGATAAATGTTAAATATTGATAAATCATGTTGTAGGCATAAAAAACCTACATTGGTGGGCACCTCCACGGGATGGAGGGGATGAGAGGGTGCAACATCGACGAGTGTGCACTCTGCTACATCGGTATACATTATGTGATGAGCATATGATTATGTAGACATATTTGTATTGCATCTCTAATGTAAAAGATGGTGTTAATGAGATAAATATGGTAAATGGTTATGTTATTGTTTCATTATGTACTTGCTGAGCAGTAGGCTTGCTTTTGTTTATTTAATATTTTGGGTAAACAATGGAGATGGCCTGCATGTGATGGGAGTAGCGCCATTATATCACTTTTCACTTTATTTTCCACAATTATCTATTATTAGTGATCACTTTCTTTTGGAAATAATAAAGTGTCCAGTGAATTTATTTCATAAAATTTGTATTCATAATAATGATCATGTGAACTTAGCTGGATTTATAAATTACTAGCCCGTAAGCGCGGCACACGCCGCGCGCGCGAACGAAAAATGTTTTTTTGCATTATTTCTGATGAAAAAATAGACTCAAACGTATTTTTAATCTTTTTTTAGGCTCCAGAAACCGTAGAGATCGAGCTGGGAAAAAATTACACACCTTTTTGTTGACGAAAACTTTTTTTTAGGGGAAACAAAGAAAAAAATGATTTTGCGTTTTTTTTTGGAGAAAAAATAGGCCTAGAGGCACTTTTAAATTTTTTTGAGGCCCGAGAACCCTCAGAGACCAAGCCAGGAAAAAAGCACACATTTTTCTGTTGATAAAAATATTTTTTTCGGGGAAAACGGAGAAAGGACCTGGTTTCTGGCGAAAAAATAGACCTAAGCGTATCCTCAAATTTTTTTTTAGGCTCGAGAATCCCTAGAGACCAAGCCGATGAAAAAGCACACATCAATCTATTTGCGAAAATATTTTTTAGGGGGAAAACGGACAAAGGATCTGGATGTAAAACCCAGGGACCTGTTTGTTATAGTTTTGGACCTTTCCGCTATTCCGAAAAAGTAGAAAAGGGCTCACTCGCGATTTACATTTAACGTAAGGCTCTTTCCGTAAAGTAGCGAGCGAGGGACCTAAACGTGATTCGCGAAAAAAAAATTCCCCTCACAAAAAATCGCAAAGGACCTATTTGTAAATTCGGAAGGACCTATCCGTAAATCAGAGAAACGGGAGGATGTTTTCACAAAATGCATAGGGGACACGTGGGGGAGCTCCTCAGCGAGCTTTCCTCCAAACTTTAATACCGGTAGGATTTGAGAAGCTTAGTTTTTTTTATTTAATTATCTTTAATTCTTATTATTTGTCACCGCTAAAAGATAAAGATTGATCCCGGGCACATGTGATCTGGATGTACATAAGTGCGAAGACTTGGGTATTCCCGAGAGTGCTTGGGCACTTGGTTATAAGATCATTATTGTTGTTGTTGTTGTTATTGTTATTATGTAAATTTTTGTTAATATTGATTAATAGTAGTGTTAATTGTTTAAGAATGCTTACGGAAATTGTAGTTAAAGTCATGATAAAAATAATGAAAAATAAATTATGAGAATATCTTGAGCATAGCGAGTACTGGGTGTTACAAATTCCATGTATGCTCTCTCTCTTGCTCCTCTACTACTACTCTCTTAAAGGATGGCTCCAACTTCCAGGATGGTACTTACATATAACAAGAAAATTTCAAAAGCAAACAAGAATTGACTGGTTTTACTAGCCACTCTGTAGGATCGATATATAAAAATATAGCAATCAGAGGGGGGTGAATGATTGTGCGGAAGCTAAAACCAAATTTTTGATCTATTAAAAATTCACCCCAAATTGGATTTAAATAAGTGCTTCATAATCAACAAAAATAGAGTAGATGCGTTCGGTAAAACACGAATTCCCGGAGATCCAACCATCAGATTGATTGGAAATTTGAACACAAGAAGCTAGATTCCAATACGAATCTAACAGAAAAATAATCAGCTCGATTGGACTTACGGATCAAAAGTTTTGAGCCTCGCAAACTTGTTGTGACAGAATATAACGAGAATTGATCTAACATCAATTTCGTGATTAAACAAAATCTTCAAAAGATTAACCAACAAAACTTTGAGGAACTCTAAATCAAGACCCTAGAAAGGTTTTGGATGGATCAAATCAAGACAGAACTCAAAGAATCAAAGTAGACAAAGAACCAATCTAGAATCAGAACAGATCAGCAAACGAACACTCAAAACAGAGAATACTGTAGCAACGCGTGCACTGTAGCTTCGAGATTACTGTAGAACGCAGGGGATCTGGAAGGAATTGATCTTTATTTCTTTTTGTCTAAAATACTCCCATCAAAAGAGTACAAACCCTAAAGCCTAGCTCAGGCAAACACGCCCTGGCTCTGCGCTCTGCACCACCAAAAAACAGAGGACACTTTCCCCTATTTATAATAAGCAACCCTTAACAGAGTACACATGCATATCCACTTGGTCCAACATGGCCCAATACATGCAAGCTACCCCAAACGATTACAACTCTGCACGCGTATGGCTCACCTGCCATACTCACGTGACTGACTAGACTTCATGTGCATTGTTCTCTAGCCCGAACATCCTTGACCACCAAGATCTCGATTCCTCCAGAATCTAATCCCGAACCTCAGTTCCTCCATGAACCTAGTTCCGCTCCCGTCATCGACCACATTCACCCTCGAGCAACACCTGCACATGAACAAAACACAAAACGATTCCAAGCACAAGTCCGCGACTTGACTCAACATTAGTTCATGCAACTACTCACACGAGCATTGCATACAAATCAACTCAATTTCAAGATTGCAAAAAACCTAACCTGAGCACATCACGTTCACGGCGGACCAAATCCTTGGTCCGGCGCACACAGGGACTAAACCCTAGAAAATCACATTCACGCCGGACCGAAACCTTGGTCCGGCGCAATCCACGGCAGACCGAAAACTTGGTCCGGCGAAAAAGCCTCAAATTCATGTTCACGGCGGAAAATTTGGTCCGGCGTACATGTAAAACCTTCTGTTTCATAAAGATTAGGTCCGGCAAAAATCACATTCACAATGGACTGAAAGAAAATCAGTCTGGCGTACATGTGCTAAACTCGGTTTGCATTACCACTTGGTCCGGCGCAAAAGACCTCAAATGCATGTTCACGACGGACTGAAAATTTGGTACGGCGTACATGCGAAATCACACCTCAAAACGCCGTTCACGACGGACCAAAAATTTTGGTCCGGCGTACATGTAAAACTCATTGTTTCTCAAGAAACTTGGTCCGGCGTAATTTCCTCAAAAACACATTCACGGCGGACCGAAGAAAAGCGGTCCGACGTCAACAGCAAAATCTCTGTTTCTTCAAAACACTTAACTAAAGCTTATCATAAGTATATCAAATGATCATATGGAACAACACATGCAAATGCACCACACAAGCTATGAGCACAACCACTTTGTACTATCAAATTCATCAATAAGCCAATTTTTCAGCACATGATTTCACACACTCGTTACATAATTGTCAGGATCCCTCGTTTGAGTGCCTTCGATGTACAGACAAATAACAAACCACACATCCTCATCGCTATAAAAATTATAAGTCTATATAACGCTTCAGATTTTGGTCAAAAATCCATCTAACATTTCGAACTATAGAACTAGACATTTAACCCATCAAACTTCGCATTCCAGTTCAAATAACAACTTAAACTAGTTTCAGTTTCACATAGTGATATTGCTCGTGTGACATAATAAGTAGATTGTTTTCCCATGTAAGATAACACGCTAGCTATGTTAAACCAGCCACATGGGCTCCTCCCCTGCTGAGGTCCAATCATGCTTCCATGACTATCGACTTCTACAGTTTCCTCACTCTCTATTTCGAGTCGGAAGAGAAGCCCATGTGAGTCTCACATGTCGTAAATGTCATCCTACATACCAAAACCGCCTACTCATCATGCTATACTAGTAATACTATTATGGGAACCAGGTAAGTATTATTTGAATCGGATTATAAAGTTCACAGGGTTAGATATCTAGTTCATAGTTTGAGACGTCGGACGGACTTTCGAACAAAGTTTAAGGTATTATATGAACTTTTTCCAAAAGTAAACGGATGCTGGTGCGGATAGCGACACAAACAAATTTCCGGGACGAAGGCTGAGGAACCTTAGATGGCTTTTAAATATTTTATGGAATGTATAAAGTGAGCAAATGTTCCTTCTCAAATAAAGTCAATAAAAACTAATGCCGGAACACCAAAGACGCAACAAGCCAGCAATGTATGGCTAATGTCAATTATCATCTGACACTGATTTCATGACCATCTCAACGATATCAACATGTTGACAACCTGCAAGACACTAAGACTCCATAGAAGAAGATATTCACCACTGGTATCCGAGATAAATTTCATTTAACTGTACCTGGCTCCACCAGCGAGTGAAAGGATACGCTTTATTAGCTTTCAATAAAAGCTGGGGAATTGCTATTTTATATAAAATGCTTTGTTTTTTCTCAAGCATGTATGCTAGAAGCTCTTATCTGTTTTGCTATATGCCATTCACCCAGGCCCCAACTCGTGGACTTCACTCGCTAGCAATCCTCAAGAAATGGGTAGTCTGTGTAGCCAACAACAGGATCATCGGTATAGAACGTCGATCGGTCATACTTGTTCAGAGGTGCATTCAACTGAAATCTATTTGGCAGATCAGGATTAGCCAAGAACAAGCGACCGTACACAACCAAGTCGGCGTATCCATCAGACACAGCTTTGTTCCCTTCCTCCCTGTCATACCCACCGCCAACCATGAGTGCTCCATTGAAAGCCTTCCTCACTCCATGCAGCCTGTGTGGAATTTGCATCTTGCCATTCACCATGACCATATCAGGTTCCACCACATTGCAGTACAGGATTCCACGCTTATTCAACTCTTGAGCCATATAGACACCCAGTGCATCTGGGTCCGAGTCGCGGCAGTCAAGGTAATTCGAATATGGTGAGAAGCGCATCCCAACACGGTCAGACCCAACCTCGTCTACCACAGCTTCAACAACCTCTAGGGCAAAGCGACAGCGGTTCTGCAGGCTCCCCCCATACTCATCAGTGCGGTCGTTGACACTGTCTTTCATGAATTGCTCAAGGAGAAAGCCATTTGCGGCGTGAACTTCAACCCCATCGAACCCTGCATGTGACACATAAGGGATGACCATGCCATATCCTTGTACATGTTCTAATGGGAACTGTAAGGCGCTAAGGTTAAAAAATATCTATTTAGACGGGCAATCAGATGATTGAGGGCCCAAAGGAATTGGTTACTTGAAATTGAACTAGTTCATTATTTTCTGGGAGAGATTTGTCATATAACACATGTGTTGCAGTATCATGCAACTTTAGAAAGAAGTATAAACAGCCATGATGCTAACTACAAGCATATGAATTATTTGCCTTACTTTTCTAATCATTTGTCATTTTCTCTTTTATTTAAATTAAGTGACCTTACCAGCATCCATAGCATTTCGGGCAGCAATCCTGAATTGATTGATGACAATAGGGATCTCTTCCACAGTTAAGCGCCTTGGGGTGGAGAAATCCATGAAGAAGTTCTCTTCATTCTTCTCTACTGGCTTATCTGTGCTTGAGATGGGTCGTTCCTCTGGCAACACAGAAGATGGTCATTTGTTGGAGTGGTCACTGCTTCAGAAGACATACTAAAATTCTCATTCCACTTTTAGCTACTAACAATCAAGAAGCAACAGGATGCTATCGAAATGCAAATATTACTGAAACAATTAGATTTTCAATTCAGTGTTGGAGCAGAATGAGGGTAGCTGGTTTCGGTGGTGTCCCCAAACCCGAAAACGTTTCTTGTACAAGAAAGGTACAAACAATGTCCTCTGAGAGACACTGAAATGGATCCATGGTATAGTTGGATTATGTCAGATATATATGTTTTATGTGGCAGGTTGTCAATTGTAGTTGAAGAAATAGAATACATTACACAATCATCAATGAATTCAAAAAGGTAGTTATGGTAAATAGAACGTGAAGAATCATATAAGAAAATATTACCCATGTCAGATGCTCTTCCAACATGCCAAATCTGGCAGAAGAAGATCCCACCTTTCGCATGCACTGCATCCACAACTGGTTTCCAGGCCTCTACTTGTTCCTTGGTCCATATGCCTGGTGTGTGCAGAGTTGCGCTCATACCTTGAGCATCAGATGACACACCTGTGGCTTCTGTAATTAGAAGGCCTCCCTCTGTAGCCCTTTGCGAATAGTACAGGATGGCGTGTGGCTGCGGGAGATTGTGATATGATCTTGCTCTTGTCATTGGAGCCAACACAATTCTGCATGAAGAAAGTGAACAATATATGATAAGTAAGCAAATGAGGTCGGCATGATAGCTAGTTCTGTAGTGTGCAATACAGAACTAGCCCAACTTTTCATATGGGACTTCTTAGCTTTTTATCTTAATCTTTAAGGATCAGTTGGTGATAGCACAATGGTGTTTTGTCTGTTTGGTTTTCATTGGTGAACTGACAATGGTGTTTTGTCTGCTTGATTTTGACTGGTGAACTGCTCACAGAAAACAAGTTCTTTTTGTGCCTCACATTAGTCCCCACAAGTACTGCCTATATTATAAGCAATGCCAAAACATTGAAATTATTAGTTGAATCACAATAAGATTTCCATGTTAACATTTTATTGATTTGTCTTTTTTTCAAGCAAATCCTGCTGGCTCTAGAATCATCGTACTTCAAAAAATATTTACCATGAAAACTAAACAGTGCTGATCTCAAACTGCAGGAAAATGCAGCACAAAGGAAGAAAAAACTAGGATTCAGTACAGATACGGCTCGTACAAGAAATGCATGTATGAAGCATGATTACGAAACACATGTCATGTATTGTTTCTTTGCATTCCAGGGCAACTGAAAAGTTGGTTGAAGTATGTAGTTCTTTCCATATAATTAATAATCAGAAAATGTAAACTTCAAATAATCACGAAACACAGATGTGATGAATTTGCAGGTCAACAGCACACAATTGATGCATGAAAACATCCAGGAACAGAAGAAAGCAACGAAATATAACAAATAGGAAACATAGCCATCCATATTTAACGAAACACTAAGGCCAAAATGGTTGCTCCTACTGACCTGTGTGACAGTTTGAATCTTCCCATTTGATAAGGAGTTAGAAGAGATATAGTTTCCATCTTTGCTCTCACTCTCTTAATCCTCTGTAACTCCTCTCTGAGAAGGAACCTGAGAGTGGTTTGCAATATAGTGCCTGGTATCTTACTACCCTCCAGGGTGGAACTTATATATAACAAGAAAATTCTGGAAGCAAACTACCAAGAAAATTCTGGAAGAAAATTCTCTTTTTGAGTGCCTTGAACTTGAAGGGACAAATGCCACAGTGGTCCTTGTGCCTATAAAGGCATGCTGGTGAGGATGGTGTGTGGTGGCACATCAACTTTCCAGAAAAAAGATGGTTCAGGATCCTTAGATGCCTTCTAAATATTTGATGGAATATATAAAGTCAAGTAGATGCCTTTCTCAAAGAAAGTTAAGGAGATATAACCATATCACCAAAAATGCAGCGATGTATACCTAAATGTCAATTCTCATCTCAGATCTTGATCTCATGACCATCTCAATAATGTCAACATGTTACAGCTGGTAGAACCCCATAGATGAAGGAAATCTCTAACATTGTTCAGCAGAAATTCCATTTAAGCTGATAAATATCTGAATAGTTTTATTCTAAAACGGTTTTTTTAATGAACATATAAGAGATGCTAGAAGCAAAAGGGTCTGCTTTATTTCAAACAAAAATTCTTGTGGTGTAAATAGAGCAAGACAGTCTATATCAGCCATAGAGCTTCCAAATTTACTGAAAAATGTCAAAACATAAGTAACATAGCCATCGTGTAGCTTCTAAACTGCAATATATTAGCTACGGACTAAAGTTCATCAATGGTAACCTTTTTGAATAGTAAAATATGTGAAGTACACATGAAGCAAAGACAATTTTGCAATTGCATTTAACAAAGTTGAAGTCACTGGATTGCAGCAAAAGAACATTTGAATTCAAGTCCTTGTCCTCTGTTCCAAGTTATAATTCCTTGTCTTTCTCAGCCATTTCCTTTTTATAGGTCTGCAACTGTTCTTTAAATTTCTTGCTCTCTTCGAAGTTTGCCTTTCTCTTCAAAGCTTTCTGAATTTCATAAAGAGAGTAATGTTGCATTTAGGGAAGCAAAAAAAAAAAAAAACCCAGCACTATCGATTCTAACATAGAAACAAATAAGTAAATTCTAGTATCAACTTACCTCCTGCCGGAAGCACTGATCTAGCTTAATCTTAAGATCTGTGCATTCGCCAAAAAACTTTTTGATGGGATGATCCACATGACACTTTTGGAATGCTTCAATAATCTGGGCAACAAATGGACATTAAATTATATTAAAATGGTGCAAAATACACACTTCAAATGCCAAAGCTTGAGAAAGTCCCAGAGATCAGTACAGAGATACCTCAGCACACATAGGATGCCTGTGTAACGTTAGAGGAGGATGCATTTCCAGAGATCTATGAATATGAACCTGCATGATAGTTGACCATGTTAGCAAAGAACTGATCCTTTTATTAGATTCCACATACAAATGAAAAACTACAAAACCAGAAATTGCACCTAACATCCATAAATACCCACATACACATCAATACAGTGCCATTTCGCAACTAGCGCTGGCATCAGGTTCGTCTTCATGAAAAAGCACGGTGAAACAAGAGTAGTTCACTGTACTAGCCCCCTCATTTTTTTTAACAAAACTAGCCTCTATGCGAAATATATTGCAAAAATGGCACCTAACCCACACATACCGCTCTAGGGAAGCGCAGAAGCAAGATCCCGCGCTACCCGAGCGCGGGAAGCAACATCCCACGGTGCGAGTGCGGAAGCAAAAGCTTCCACGTTGTGCAAGCATTGCACTGAGTAGTGCATGGCCCGAGGACCGAGCGTGAATGGTGAGGCCGCTCGGTGGGCGCGAGCATGGTAAGTCAGGTCGGGTGGGGGAGCGCGGTTCCATCCTCCGAGGAACACTTCGTTCATGGTGGCCGTTCGGGAGGCCACGAAGGCGGCGACGGCTAGCAAGCTGGCATTGACAAACGACGGGGGCAGGCAAGGAGAGGGGATGCTTTTGTGGACAGGTTTGCAACGAAGCCCAGAGTAGAGAGTTAATTTTAATGAAGTCCCTGTGGGTCTTGCCCGTATCATTATTGGGCTGATTGGGCAGGCTGAAAAACCTAGCCCATGAACTTAAGCCCGTGAATTTAATACATTCCTTCTCCACTACGTTAATGGCTCGCGGCACCGCCATTGCGTAATCCGCATCAAAGCTCAGCTTCTTAACCCTGCGCTTAGCCTGCACGCGAGCTTGCAGCCTACAACCCCACACCCATCCCTACCGTCTCTGCCGCCTCACCACTCACGCACCAATTCCTTGCCACTTCCCAAGTTCCTCTTGATCACCAGCACGGGAGTGACCGGCGATCCGATCAAGACAGCAATGTCGCTCTCCTCCACGAGCTCCGCCTCTTGCAACTCGCCCTCGCCATCCTTCATCATGCTCTTTGGTGTCAACCTCGAGTTCCCTCCCCAGTTCTTGGATTACTCGCCGCGGGCCGCGTCCCCCACCCCAACTAAACACACTCGACGCCCCCCGTGCCAAAGCGCCGCGTCTCTAGACTACTCGCCCTTGACGCCGCCATGGTGCGCTTCTTGGCCGAACCACACGCCGAGCACGCCTCTGTCACCACAGGAGTCACACACATCCTCGTTGTCCAGCACCATCACCATTACCGGAGGAGCAGCGGCACCAGGATGTGCACCCCGATCAGCCACGGCCGGCATCAACACCTGCCTGCCGAGACACAGGTAGACATCTTGTAATAGGATTCATCGATTGGATATCTTGAGCCGATCTTGACTCGTTCATGTATCATGTATGTACGCATTGGCTAAAAAATTTAGTACCATGTATACCCATTGGAAATCTTGTATTATGAGCGTGCAAAGACTTAATTTTGCAAAAGATATGAGATTTTTGTTTTCTTGCCTATCTCTTCTTAATTTGCGCTTGCCAATGTGTTCTTGTACTGTTATTGGTCTTTATCTTACACTTGATGATGAAAAAGCTTATCAACGATCTGATTGTGTACCCAAAGACTGTATCTCTGAAAACTATAGCATGGGCATTCAGTATTACGCATAGATAGATATGGATGCACACTGACACGGCGACACTATTTGATGTTTTCCTTGGAGCAAGGGCGAATCTAACGGGGTCTTCAACAGGCTTGAGTCCACCCTCCACGCCGGCGCTGGTACCGCCTCCACCAGGCAGCCATGGCCTCAGACCCTCGGTCCTTTTCTCTGCCGAATGGTAAAGAAGAAACAGAGGGGAAGAGAAGACAGAGAGGAAAAAGAGGTAGACCTTTGCCAAAGTTCACAAGGCCACGAGACCTAATTACGGCCTCAATCCACAGATCCAAATCCAATCCACCCCACCCCCACGTTCCCAAATCCCAATCCGTCAATTGATAGAACAAGAGAGAGACTCCGAGAGGCGAGAGCACACCTGGCTGGAGGAGGAAATCCTAGGTCGCCGTCCGCGGCCGTGTAGCGGGGCGAGAAGCCAGGGGAGCGGGCTCTCTGCATGACGGGCTGGCGGAGAAGCCAAGGAGGCTTGGAGCCTGGGCCGGCGGAGAAAACGAGGAGCCACCGACGCCCGACACCGAGCCGGGCCTAGGGGCGGCGGCGATGAGGAGGAGGGGAGGGGCGAGCCACAGCGAGCCGGCCGCGAGCCGCGAGGAGGAGACTGAGGAGCAGAGCCACTGCGGAGTAGGGGTGCAATCGGCTCGGATTCGGTCGGATATCACTCTTTCCATATCCTAAACCATATTTTTTGTCGGATTCGGATAGTAACGGATACGAATACGGCACGGATAATATCGGTCACGGATTCAAATCAAATACGGATCGAAATCGATACGGTACCGGATAATTTTTCTCGGATAACGCGCGAAAACAGATACCACATAAAACACATATATAGCATTGATTAACAAATCGTATGAGTTTAACATGCAACAAGATTATCAGTCTAACAAGTCATTTGATCAGGTAATCCAACAAAGTTTTAAGAGTACATTCAATTTAAATGGAGCACATACTAAAAGTTATGAAACATAGAACAATGCATAAATAATATCACGATAACATAACCATGACTTCACGTCTACATAAATAATATATGATTTATGTCAAACCAAACAGAGCTCAATCTCTAGCATTTCCTAGAACAACCTATGGACTGATCTGGATTTTATAACCATATTTAAGCAGATTTCAGAAAGTAAACAGAGTAGCAAAGCAAAATCACAATAGAGATTCACCTGACCAACTTTGCACTCTTTGCGTGAGGTAGCTTGTGTCAATGAGCAAGACCAAAGACTCAAAAATGCACCAAGATTTTACAAGGCAAGAAATAAAAGATACTCAAGGTTTTACTATGTCAGTCAAACATCTGTACAATATCCCCAAAACAAATCCTACAAAGTTTCCCAACAATAACTCAGATCAGCAAGATTTATACTTGAAATGTTTTTAGGCAAAAATAGAATCCGATTTTTTTCAAACATGCAGAACAAATTGCAAATGTTGCACAGACTATTTATTTAAGATTCATTTATCGAATCAAACGAACTATCCTACCTTTTGTGTCATGATATATCAAATTCACAAGAGACTTTATGCCAGGATGTTCAGTTCTCAAGCTTTCACCTAAAATTTATGCCAGGACAGACATATGTGCCTTCCACTAGGTGTCTGCATGGCTAGATGAAATGCACCCTATACAAGTGTTATAAAAATTTTACTAATCCTGTTGTCACTAAGCTATTGACCATGGCAAGAAATGTTAGATTGAATATAGTGGCAGGTATCATTTCAAGGACCACATGGAGCATTTCAATTGACATAAAAGAATTAGCAATCAAACATGTAATCTCCCCCTCACCTTGATCTCCTTCCCGGTCGATCAAAACGGGATAGGAGCTCGGCGACAGGACGGGCGGGGGCGGAGGGCGCCGGGACGGCGGGGCCCAGAGGGCGCCGGGAATCGGGGGCGGCGGCGGGACTCGGGGGCGGAGGGAGGGGCGGAGGGCGCGGCGGCGGGAAGCGCGGCGGGCCGGAGCCGAGGAGGGCACGCGGAGGGCGCGGCGGCGGGAGGCGCGGAGGAGCAGAGCCCAGGAGGGCACTCGGGAGGGGCGGAGGGGTCGGGGGCGATGGGTCACGGGAGGGGCGGCGGCCGGCGGGAGCCTTGGAGGCTAGGAGGAGACCGAAGGGCGGATTGGAATTTGGGAGCGAACGCAGTGCGCAGCGCCTGGCCATATGGCCATATGGGCCATCGCCGTAAAGGCCTAACCGGCTAAACCTTAAGGCCCGCCGGATATCCGAATACGAAGTTCGGACATATCCGAAAAAAATTTCGAAATATACGATCCGACGAACAGTACTCTACCGAATCCGAATCCGGATTCGATACAAAATATCTGAATCCGAATCCGAATCCGAAGACTATCCGAAAAAATTTTCCGAATCCGAACTAAAACTATCCGATCGGTCGGTCGGTCGAAAACTATCCGATCCGATTGCACCCCTACTGCGGAGGGCATTGAGATCCTCTGACGTTGGGTCGTTAACATATGGGGCCCACGCGCTGGAAGGGCTTACGTGCAGTGACCCACGTCAGTGACATCGACGTCAGATGAACCGGTTCCCTACGGAGGAGTCAGGAGGCAAGTGGCTGACGGCCCGACGCGGCGACGCCGACAACCGACAAGGCTTTCAAATTTGTTTTTCAGATTTTATGTCGGTACCTCCTCTGAAATCCAAAATTTCAATAAGACTTCATTATTTTAAATGGAATTCAAATAAAATTCAGAAAACAAAATTTAAATCTATTTTTTTATCGAGATTTCCGAGATCTCGTTGAGATTTACCACTCGGTGATTCTTAACTGAACAAAAATTGGTCCAAAAATCATCAGAAAAAAATTCAAATTTTGGTCCAATATTGAAAACAACATGAAGAATCCAATTTGGTCAAACTCCGGTCAAATTTCGATCAAAAAAACCAAAATTTTAGTCAAATATACCGAGATCTCGCCGAGATTTTAGGTTACTGGATCAGTTTGAATTTTTTTAGGGTTTTCTTCATTTCGCCGGGATTATAAAACTTGAAGGGGCCCGAGATCCGAGATTTCGCGACTGCATCTCGATTAGGAGAGTAAGGGCATGTTAGTTTTTTTTATTCTGAATTCTGGCTATAAAGTTGAATAAAAAATAAATATTCTGATTTTAGAAATTGATTCTTACAATCCAGCCTATCTATATACACTAGAATTCACAATCCACTTCAGGCTTATTTATTTTTGCATTAGATTCTCTAAAGGCTGATTCTGGAATGTGGTTATAGAGAAGCTGATTCTCTAAAAGCTGGAATTCAAAAGCACGTATGAAGTGGATTATGGATTCTAGTGTATATGGGTGGACTGGATTGTGAGAATTGATTCCTAAAATTGGACTGTTAGTTTTTTATTCAGCTTTTAGTGACAGAATTTAGGCCATGTTTGTTTCGGCTTAGGCTTTTTGGCTTTTGGCTTAAAGCTAGCTTTTTAGCTTAATGAGCTAAAAAGCCGTCTGCTTTTAAGCCAAGACATGTTGTTTTCATTAATAAGCTATACCATCTATATCCTGTCTTATTAATGGGTTAGATGGTACAGCTTATAGATGAAAAGTACTCTAAAATAACCTAAATGGGATGGTGTATGAATTCTCAATTTATATATGATGGTATTTGGTGGGTAATTTTGGAGACTTTTAGTAGAAAGGGTTATTTCATTAAAAAAAGCTCCTCTTGTCGGGCTTTTGGCTTATAGTTATACAGGGGCTTTTAGCTTTTTTAAAGCCTGGCTTAAAAGCCAGTCGTTTGTTTCAGCTTAAACTTTTTGGCTTTTAAACCGATGAAAAAGCTGAAACAAACAGGGTCTTAAAATCAAAAGCAAAGACAAACATGCCCTTCATATGTGCTTTTAGATTTCAGCTTTTCTGCAACTACAATTCAGAATCAACTTTTAGAGAATCCAAAGCAAAAACAAACAGGCCCTAAGATACTCCAAACTAATTTTATTAGAGTCCACTCCTTATAGTATAATTTTATGTATATATTTTTATATGAAAAATTGTATATAAGGAAAAAAAAAATAAAGAGTTTTAATAAAAACTTTTCAACCAAAGCACATTGAAGTATCTTAAAATAATTATAGATGTATACTGAAAGTGACAAAAGAGCATAACACATTTGTTTAAGTGGTATATTTGAAGTGGGAGCATGTACTCCTAGGAGTACGAAAAATGCTTTATATATATATATATATATATATATATATATATATATATCTTAACTAATAAAAGTTTGAGTTTACCCTGCCTTAGTGGATCGTCCAACACGCGTTCGGCCCAACTCAACGCTCGTCATCCGGCAAGCGACAAGCCCACAAAACGCTGCCACACTTCGATCTCCACGATGCCTCCCTCGCGCCGGTTCCTACTATCCAACCGCCGCACTTGCCACCCTCATCCCTTCCCGATCGGTTGCCCCCAACCCCCTCCCTATCCTATTCAACACCGTCGTAGGTCTCCTCGTCTGCTTTCTTGATTCACATCGTCCAATTTTGGAAGGACAATGCAACAGCCTAGATTAGGGTGCTAGATGGTAAGCTGAGGATTGGGCGGAATCGGTGTGGTGCGGTCCGGTGAGGTGAGACATGCGCCGCTCAATGTCATCGAGGTGCTTGGGCCACATGCAACATCGATGAGCTCAGCCGTGTTGAGATAGAGCGAGGGGACACAACGGTGAGAGGCAGCACAATGTAATGGATTAGGATCGTGGAGGAGCCTCCATAGGCGAGGTTCCCCATCTCAACTTGATCAGCGGGTTCGCAGCGTGCGGATGGCAGCGTGACCAACAACCTCGCCTATGGTGGATCGAGGACGGGCAACCGGTTAGACACTTCCCTAAGGCTGCGTAAGCCACATCAGTAGAGCCATGGAGATAGTGTCCTGCATCTCCTCCTTTCCATTCATCACGGAAGTCTCTACCACCTGGTGTGTCCTTGACGGAGGCAGAAGTAGCAATACGGAAGTATGTTTGCTGATATCATGTGCTATTTACTCTCTTGATTTAACTTTTTGGAAGCAAAACAAGGGAAATTCCATGTCAGATTGTTTCTTCTTTTTTGTGCCCACCACCTGTTCACTCAAATGTCTCAATGATGAGATTAAACTTCTTCTCTGTAATTTACATAGTACAGCTTTTGTTTCTCATTTAGTTAAAACCTATATACGTATTCTTTAATTCATACACTGTCATATTATTCTACCTTCATCAAATGATTCACAAGCTAATGGTTCACATGATTTTCTTCTTGGAAATTCAGGGCACGCCACTGCATTGGTTGGCACTTCTAAAGTGTGAAACATGGGTTGTAGGTGCTTGAATGCTATGATACCTATGCAAAGAAGCAGCTCGATGTGGGATTCATGGAACATTGCTAATTTTGAGAAGATGCAAGACTTTAATCAATAATTCATGAGCTGAAAATATAGAGCAAAGAACCTTGTAAGGCTTCTACAGTATTCCATGTCCATTTGTGGGCTTCGGGGAGTGGTAAACACCAAGCCTATTTACGATTTAGGAGGCCACTCTTTATTGTTCAACAACCATCAAATGTGATGGTTGCAACGGACAGCAATAAGGTTGCAGTGGCAACAATCACCCTCCTGGGCAAAAGTAAACTGGTCATTTCTTCGCTCTTAGCTCTTCTTTTATTTATTTATTTATGAATATTTGAATTCTATATTCGTTTTATATAACTTTGATTGGTTTGTAGAGTTTCTTGTTTCAGTTATAGTGGATTTAATCTGCTGGATCCCTGAATTAGCTAATGGGACTGGTTGTACTCCAGTTTAGTTAAGACATATCGAAGAATAATGGTTATCTGATGGTCTTGTGCATTGGATGGCTTAAGCAGATGCAAGCAACTGTAGATATTGTGTGAGTACATCTATCACAAATATTTGTTTTGAAACACTGTTGTTTTTATAATGCCAAATATTATACTTGTGAGTTGTGAAGTGGTGTTAGAACTTTTGTTCATTTCCTTAGTATCAATAGGGATATTGTCTTTCTACATTTGAGAATTTTTCCTGTATGTTGGCACTTGAATTAATTCTGCGTGGGCTATCTCTTTTCATTGCGTCAACTATTCTTCTATTGCTTTAATTGATTTTTAAAGTCAAACAAAATGACCCTTTTTCATTAAAGAATAGGTTCTTAGACTAGAAATTATGTTGCCATAAGTGATAGCTTGATTGTTTTGCTTGATACATGTGCAAGAAAAAAATTGATGTTCCTTGTACGCTTTGATATGGTTTGATGATATTACATTCTTTTTGGATAAAAGCTACTAACTCAACTAAAGAGACTGGAATATTTAGGATAAAAGCTGCTATTGCATAAGTCCATGCAGAATAGAAGTAGTAGTCTCTTTGTTTGTAAAAGGCTGGGAGCCTGCTAATTGCCATGGACAGTTCAGGGAATCCATTCACCATCAGCAGCAAGAGTGCAATAGAAGAGTGAAACCATATAATAATTTGCTTGAACTCATCAATGCCCATGTGTGCGCAAAAATACTATCCCAGTAATAACTGAAAGTACTCCAAGCGGTTGGGAAAATATGTACTATGTGATGCAAAATCACACTTTTATTTCATCTAAATGGTAAATTCCATTAATTTTTATTAAAAATATCTAAGGCATACACTTTAGCTGTGGTGTTGTACTACAGTTAATTATATAAGCTTGAGCATCGAAGTGCATAAATTGCATATAGTGTCCAAACTGAATGTAGATGCTAACCTGCTAAGCAAGTTCCCAGTGTGCTAACTTTTTGTGGTTGCAGTTTAGTGTAGATTTTAGATATGGTCCAAGAGTTTACTGTTTCCGAGTGTTAAGCACATTCTGTCCCTAATCCCTATAATATTTCGCATTTGAGCACCTATACCCTACATTAGTTTCAACTAAACTATATTAATGCTACAGTTCACTTAAAATTTTAAAGTGACTCATATGCAGATTTAAATGTGGTATAGGAGTTTAAAGTTATCAATCTTTAGTGCAAATGCTTTATTGCAAGCAGCATAGTAACAGAAGAACTTTATTAACTATTGTGCTTTCAGAAATTGAGAAATCATATTGTGTCAAGCTTTTGATGTATTTCTATCTGTAACTAATACTGCACATGGTACATGTAGTTTTTAGATTGTGCGTATGAACTAGAATTCAAAGTACACTCATCAACACCTAGATTTGTGGCTGCAAAAACTGCATGTTTTTGTAATACATAATGTATTCATCGATACCCAAAGTTTGAATTTATCAATTGCACTTTCCTCCAAAAGATAGCTTTCTAATTGCCTATCTAAACAGCTTTTGTTAAGTCATTCATTTTCATGAGAAGAAGCTCCCTTGCAAAACACTCCTTCAAGAGATCCTACTTGGATAATGAGTAGATAATGTTTTTCAGTACAAGGCATTATTATGTCCTTTTGATTTGTCATATGGCTTTGAAAGCTCCTCAGCTTGATTCTGACCAACTTGAGATGCTTGGAACTTATTACAGAATTGGTTAACCATAACAAAATTGCATGTTTCTTTGCTACGGCTCTAGTGTTGCTTTTGATCTTTTTTGACAAGACTTATACATAAGTTTGGAAGGCTGAACAATTCCTACTTTGTGATGATCAGCAACAGTAATACTAACCAGCAAGACAAACCCAGGTTCCTATTCTATATCCAATTACTTCATATTAGCAAGTTGTAGTTTTTGTTGAACGTATATCAAAACTATAGGTTTAACTCCTACATTGCACAAATGTTGAAACTCGGAACATGTCTGTACCAAAGAATTATTACTTAGAGCTCTAGAAAACTAAAATATCTAATTTAGTTATTATGCATATTGCATCAAATGATATGTTAATGTTGCAAACAACGTTTGACATGCCATGCCGTCATTCTGCCTTACTGCACCAACATAAATATTCGTTTAGATTCAACAAGAACTAAAGAGACTCAAATTTGCACTTTTTGTGAGGCTTGTCTCAATGTTTAGGCAAAGTGAAAGACCCATGTGTCATGTATTCATTTTCTTAAATGTTATGTAATAAGCACCATGGCTAATCTGAACTCAGAGACATTGTTGGTGCTTATCTAAACTATTAAAAGAAGGAGTTTACTCCTCTACAGTGTGGATCGTCCACACCTGCGCGACCAGCCCAACTCGATCCTCCTCGGCCCATTTCCCAGGCGGACATTTTGCAAAAACCATCCCTGTTCACGCCTTCTCCCCACGTCTCCGACCCAGTGGCCACCGGATTTGGCCTCCCCTTGAGTTGCCGCTACCCTCAAATCCACCTCCCCTCAAGGCCACCACAGCAACACGAACACCCCCACAGGGGCCGCGGCGTCGTCGCCACGCACGATGCGATAGAGCTTCTCGTCCGCGTCCTCCGGCAGCCACGGCGGCGGGCCTGGGCGTCATACACGGCGACGCACGCCGGGTCCTTCAAGTGCCGCCTCCACCACACCAACTCCCAGGGCCACGGCCACCCAAACCTGTCCCCTCCGACCTCCCCGACCGGTGCCTCCGCCACACCCCAGCCGGTAGTCCCGTCCTCAGCCTCCTCCCGCACCGTCGAGGCCAGTGACCCTGAGTACACACCTCGGAATCGCCAGACCAAGAAATCAAGATGTCAAGATGATGAGAGGAGACGTGGGAAGAGAGAAGAACACCGCGTATCATATCATCAAAGGGGGATTATTTGTATTTCCCTTATTGTGATCTCCATGCTATTGGAGGATTTTTGCTTTCTTTTTCTTCTCTTTTTTGCTGTGTGGGATCTCTCCTTGATGGCCTGCCTACCGTCTATCACACGAAGAAATTCTATTCCCCAGTTGATGTAGCGTCGCCTCCCCCAACATCGCCACCGTATCTGACATCACCCCGTCGATACACTACGGATGCAACCGAAGTCCACCTCCCCACAACCTGGCGCTGGACCTCATCCCCCCGTCACCTTCCCGCCAATGCAGCGCTGCCTCCCCCCAACGCTAGCCACAACATCTGGTGAAGGATGCAACCAGCCGCCGATCCAGACTGAGGGAGACGGCTGCGTGGACGGCGAAGGAGACACCGTAGGAAGGTAGCTGCAGGGACGGAGGTGGCCTCCCCCCAACCCGGTGCCACCAGACCTCGTCTCTCCAATCGTCGACACCCTGCATTCCGTTGTGTCCGCGCCCTTAGCAAAATGATGAGGCGTGTGTGTGGTGTCATCATCCAGAGGATGAAGAACTACATTGTGAGCATTCCCAACCTGACAATTCAATATGGTTATCCTTTTTTTTATTCAATTGTTACGATTCTGACTTTTCTCTCTACTGCTTGTTAGTTTTTAGATTTACGGCGTGTTGATAACAATTCATATTGTGGTAAGTCACATTCTTCCGAGGCCCTGAAGAATCCACTTGCCCAACACTGTAATGCACTTGTTTCAAGTCCCTTTCTGGTGTCGATCTGCAGCTTGGCTTCATGCTGATTGCGCATATATGGAAGTTCAACTTCTCGCCGTTCATGATCCTGGTCATTGCCATCCTGAACGACGGTCGGTTTCGGAAGCAGCTTCAAGATGCTGAACCTCTAATTACTCATCCCCGCAGTATCGATCATTCGCGTACTCAACTTGTTCATGCTTTTAATTGGCTTAGGTACAATCATGACGATCTCCAAGGACAGAGTGAAGCCATCCCCTCACCCAGACAGCTGGAAGTTGAGGGAGATTTTCATCACCGGCATCGTGTACGACACCTACCTGGCCGTGAATATTTCTATACCCTCACCCACATTTCTATACTAGTAAGTTGCCATGTATATTGTAATTCTCTCACAAAACAACTACCTGACAAATCCTCCAATAGCATGGCCATCAAGGAGAGATCCCACGCAGAATTAATTCAAGTGCCAACATACAGGAAAAATTCTCAAATGTAGAAAGACAATAGCCCTATTGATACTAAGGAAATGAACAAAAGTTCTAACACCACTTCACAACTCACAAGTATAATATTTGGCATTATAAAAACAACAGTGTTTCAAAACAAATATTTGTGATAGATGTACTCACACAATATCTACAGTTGCTTGCATCTGCTTAAGCCATCCAATGCACAAGACCATCAGATAACCATTATTCTTCGATATGTCTTAACTAAACTTGTCGACGATTGGGGAACAGGCCCCCGCCGAGCTTACTTGTTGGTGGAGGGACCAACTGTGACCCCTTCTTACGTGAGGGATTACTCGAAGAATGGCTCACCAGATTCCAACGAATGTGGACACAAAGCTAGCTTACCTCGTTCGGGCCTCTCGAAAGAGATAATAGCCCTACTCCACCTCCGCTTACTCTTTGCAATGTGTCCGAGTTTTACAAACGGTGCTGCCATCAAAGAGTGCTGTTATGTGTCCTCTCACGATGGGGACCCTTTTTATAGCTTACAAAGGATCGAACTCCATGACCCACACATCGCACGCTTGACCTCGCCCAAACGCGGGCAACTGGTGGATCCTATCTTTCCGCCACGCCTCCCACGGAAACGAACGCCAACGGAAGTTACGCCGGTGGTTATTCCCACCGACCCCGAGACTGTGAAGGTCGGGCCGATGACCGCACCGAGCTTGATGACATCTTACCCGAGCTCGAGCTCTAATCGATCGAGTACGGCATTCTCGCCCCACCCGAGCCCGAGTCGAATCGCCTAATGCGAGCCTTCCAAGCTCGATGACAACCTCCAGGGTAACGACTGGTGGCTCTAAAGGGAGCGAGCTTTGGTCGTTGGTGGCATCCGAGGTAATTTATGGAAATTACCCACTTCCGATGCCTAGCCCTCGAGGTTCAAGTGGAAAAGGTCTAAGGAAGGCCTTCCCTTGGGCCTACTGCTACGAGCATGTCGGTTTTGCCGCATGACATCTCGCCGCTGACCAACGAGCTATTAACCTCCTTCGAACGAGCTTGTTCTCTCAAATTGCCGCTTTCGAAGCTACCGTATGGGCCCTTCTTCGCCGGTTCCTTCTCCTAGAAGCCTCGAATCGCCCTTTCCTGGGAACCGCCTTTTCTCGGGCAGGACGGTTTCCGACGGCGTGCTCCACGTGTCGTCGGATGGCTTAACGCCAATCGCTTCCTCCGTGCCTCTAGGGCTTCTCATCTCCTGGAGGAGTTTTTTAAACACTCAAGAGAAAACCTTTAGACTCACTTGGCCGTATTATGATCGCCGTGAGTCTCATACTCCCGCTTCGCCGCCATCATTCTCCTTGATCATCTTCTCATCCTCATGGCGGTTCGCGCCGCCAGCTCGACAGCGCAGTCGAGACCTCGAGCGGCGGGCGTACCTCGACGCCGCAGACATGGAGAGCCCCCGGCGATTTAAGAGAGCCCGCAAATGAGGAGGGGGAGATCGCCTCCACCGAGCTCTACGCCATAAACGGGTTCGTGACGCTAAAGTGAGTTCGCCGAGGCCAGACGCCCCGCGAGTGCGTAGATCGCCACCTCCACCCCAACTCGTTTCTCATCATGGCCTATCTTTACCCATCTTCGCTGGTGGTTCGTGGGCGCCGAGCCCACTCCGCCTCTTCTTCCACTTCTACATTCTTTCGCACGCAAGACGCCGCAGCCGGGCTGCCTCTATTTCTCTGGCCAAGGCCTTACTCGACCATACGAGTACCGAGCTTCACGCCATAAGGACTCCTGCTCGGGTTGGGCCGACCATGGTTCTACTTGAGGAAAGCTGAGGGCTGGCACGCTTCTACTCGGGTGCCGTGAGGTCGCTGCCGAGACACCCCGGACCGCCTGCGGAGCCCGAGGAGGAGAAGGTCCTCGCGACGATCAACGAGCTCACGTGCCTCGGGTCGACCGCCGACGTTACCCGACTACGCCAGAACCGGATATCGCCTTCAGGAGGAGGGAGCATCCTTCTTCAAGGTCGAGGTGGCAGACATCGCCCGAATCACGCCAGTATGCCGCCGCCTCGATCTTCTTCTTTTCCGAGCAGAGGATGCTCCTTTTCACGTACCTCTCCCTTGGCCGGTATGCACCGGCAGAGGATCGTGGATGCGAGGGTGTCCGAGATGTTCGGCACTCGAAGGCAAGGAAATCATCGAGGGCCGCCAGATCCCGAACAACGCCCTTAACCGACAGAGGCGTAAGTTTCTTCGATTCGACTTTTTCCGGCCCTTGTCCTGACAAAGCCACGGGGCCTCCCGACCATTTGAGTCTTTTCTTTTCAACAGTGGAGAAGGTTGTTCTCGAGGTCGCCAGGTCCCACTGGACCCTACCGGGCTGGACGGTCGTAAGACCAAAGGGACAAAGCGGGTCGCAAGCGCCGCGACGATCTCCGTTGGCCACGCCACGCTGGCCCTCGCCCAGCGCACACGCAGCGCCTGCTCGACGACCACTCACCCCGCCAACACTTGGAGTATGCGGACCTACAGGAGGTGAGTGAACTGAGATTGTGGATGGACGAGTACACCGGAAACAATCCCGAGCCAATGGCTCGCTTATGCGCCACAATTGTCGCGCTGCCAAGAAGGAGGTCAGCGCACGGCCCAGTCACGGAAGGTTGAGCCGAGGGCCGACGCGCCCTTCAGCAAAGTGAGCTTGCGCGGTGAGCTCGGCGCCGCCTCGGGACCGGGCGAGAGGAGGAGAAGGATTTAGCCGACTCGCTTCTTGGTCCCGGCGGTCCCAGAGGTCGCCTCGCCACGCCTGCGCGCTAACGCCGATCGCCTCCGAGGTCGCTTGAGGAGGTCGACTCGCGCGCCAGGTGTGGCTGATAAGGCGCCGCGCGACATGGCCGCCTCCTCGCCCGCGCCTCGAGCTCGCAAGCGGACGCCGCGCAAGGCCGGGCCTCCGCTTCTTCTCGCTTGTCTTCTCCCAAGACCATTCTAACCCTCTACATCGCCTATAGTGGGTGTGGCAAAGCGGAGTTATGGGGATTTTCGGCGATGGTCGACGATATTCTTGACTGCATAGAGAGGGAGCTAGCCCGGCCGCCGAGGTCGCTATGGGCGACGAGCCGAAAGGCGGGAGCCGAGGTCATGAGGCCCAGCCCCACTGCCACGGTGGGCGACGAGGCCGAAGGGAGCCGAGGTCGCGAGGCCCACTTCCACTGCCGCCGGCAGACGACAAGCCGAGGTGGGGAGCTCATGTCCGCGAGCCCCGGATTCGAGGTCGTGGTCTCCCGAAGAGAGGCACGGAGGAAGATCGCGCCGCCGATGCCCGCCGTTCACACGTGCCGAGGGCATCCCCACATCATAGTCGGGAGTCCGACTGATGAGCAAAGCCGAGACTCCCCGCGAGGATTCTTCCGCGCTGACATCATCGCCGACTCTTCAGAGATCGCCGAGGTCTCCCTGTTCATGACATCACGCCGGCCCTCACGCTGCCCGGGCGCCGGGGACCTTAATCTCGTGGGGCTCGTCCTGACGAGGAAGAGCCGCCACCCCGCCGGGTTTGGAGACAAGCCCTGCCACCGTAGGTGGGCCGGCAGCTCAGCGGAGGGATTCACGGCACCGAGGTCGCTCAGCCGAGACCGACCTGGCCGTCGACCTGCCCCGTTCTCTGCTGATCTCGCACTGGGACGCCACGCGCCCAAGGGCTTCGGATATCGACCCTGGTCCCCTGCTGTTCCCATGGCCGTGGACGCCGAAGGTGGAGCCTGATCGAGGAGGCGAGCCCCCAACTTCTGCTCGGAGGAAGAAGAGCGAGGTAATCCTGTTCTTGAGGCCGCCTCTCCAGAGGCGAGGCTGCCCCTCAGGGCAAAAGTCCATCGCCGGAGGACTGGGAGCCTGCTCAAGCCTCCGAGCCCGATCAAGGAGAAGGGACTAAGGCGGGGGATCCTTACCTGCCTGCAGCGAGGTGGAGGACCCCGCCGAAGTTGTTCCATCGTGGGCCGGAGACCCGGACTTTTTTGGGTAAGTACTCGACTTATGTACTTTTACCGAGAGCTTCGATTACGAAAACGCCTTTGTTGCGCAGGGCCGGAGTCCACCATGAAGCGACTTCCATGCCGCGACCGCGCCGCTAAGTTGTCGCTAAGCACCAAGCCGAGCAGACGCTAAGATTGCGGAGCTCGAGCGCCGGGGTTGCCGAAATGACATCTTCCGAGGCCGAGATCCGGCTAAGGTGGAGGAGTTCAGGCGCTGAAGCCCAGTGAGCGCCTCAATCGAGCGAAAGGTGCAAGGCTCGCCTTGAGCCACGGGCGACTTTGCGCGACGCCTCGGCGCCGAAAGGACAATCGACCAAGAACGGGAGGAGTCCAGCATTTTGACAAGCTACGAGCTTAAGGTCGGAAGCTCACGGCTGCAGGTGTCGACCTTTGAGTCCGAGCTTGACTCCTGATTTAGCTCGTCGCTTGCAGACGCAGAACGCGTCGGCTCCTCAGAATTTTCTTCCTGCCTTTTACCCGAAAACTTAGGAGAAACTATCCATTGAATATAGAATGAGTTGGTTTAAAATGGACGCTTTTTTGTTTTTCCCGAGATGACAACGATTTGTCTGTCAGCGTCTTACGCGATTTAGTGGTTAATCGTATGAGGAAATGACTATCTCGCCGAAGTAGCACGAGGTCGAGGTGACCATTTTCGCTAAAAGTTGCACGAGGTCGAGGTCGCGGGCCACATGGTACTTATAGTTTTCGCCGCCAACGGAGGTCGTGGGCGAATCGCGAGCACGACTTCGCTGGCGGAGTAGAATTTCAAGGGGACCGTGGTGGCCCTTAGGGTTATGGTACAAGCATCGCGCCAAGACCGGCCGATTCTGAGCTCTGAACCGCTCGTAAGGGTGTCCTCAGGCGGACCTTTACTTGGCGGTGGAGGCTCTACCGCGGTAAAAGATGGTCGCCTTACGAGGAAGGAGGCCCTCGAGGTCGAGCTTTTGTCGACGGGTGTTTTGCCCCAACGACCGACTCTGCCTCGACACTTTGTCTAGGTTGAGCTTAATCGTAGAATGGGGAAAGAGAGGGAGAGAGAGAATGGGAGGGTAAGGTGATAAAGTTTATTAAAGAGGTAAAACGGAAGCGAGGTTAGACATGGAACTTACGCAGCTGGTCAATGTTCCAAGTACTAGCTAGTTCACCATCTTCCATTGTACATGAAGACACTTCGGCGTGTTGTTGAGACGACTGCAAGGACCTTCCCATCTTGGCGTTAGCTTGTTGGCTTTTTGATGTGTCTTGGACCCGTCAGCAACGAGATCGGCCGACGTGTAAGGTCCTTGGTCGTAGCGATTTGGCTGGGCGTGCTCGCTAAGAGCTTGCAGGTGTAAACTCGCGGATCGCAACAGAGCCTGCTCACGAAGTCGCTTCTCGCAAGGTCGAGGTCGAGAAGGCGTCGCTTCCTGGCCGATGTTATCGCCGTTCACCCTCGGGATCCTAGGACAACCTCGGGCGTGGTAGGACAGCTTCCGCGCCATATACGAGCCGAAGGGGGCCCCCCGTGGCTCGCTGGCCGTGGTGCTGATCGACTCAAAGGACGGGGGGTAGCTCGGCCCACCCAGGTGCCTCGACCATGCCGACGAGGCTCTTGAAGACTCTCTTCTTGATTCCTTGACGATCTGCCTGTCGCACGCCGTCGCCCCATTGCTCGTGGTGGGCCACAGATGCTGGCATATCTTGGTCCCGACCTCCTCGCACAAGCCTCGAAACACCTCGCTTGAACTGAGTGCCGTTGTCGTAATGAGGCGACTAATGCCAAAGCGTGTTACTACATTATTGCGGAAGAATCCTTTAGCCGTCGTGCCGATGGTTGATATAGGCTCGGCCTCGATCCACTTAGTGAAGGTGTCGATTATGCATTTGGTCAGTATTTACAACCCTCCTTCCCTGGGAAATGGACCGAGTATGTCTATGCCCCAAACCGAACGCCAAAGGTGATGGTCTCAGTAGCGCCAGATGCCTACTGATGGACCTTCCGAGCATGGAACCGGCAAGATCGGGCAGAGGTTACTATTGAGCGCAGACGGCCAGGCCGTTGGCCAATAGTAACTCAATCTCGGAAGGCTTTTGCTCACTAAGGTCCTAAAGGACGAGTGAGCTCCACACATCCTGGCCATGGATATCCTTGAGGAGATATTTGCCTTCCTCTTGGGTGTGATGCACTTGAGAGGACGCCAAGCGCCAGCTTTATAGTATAAAGAGACCTCGATCATTTTATAGGTCGAGGAGCGCCACTAGCCGGGATTTCTGGCTCCTCCTGGCAAAGGTCCTGCACGGCGTATTGGATGAATGGCGCCATCCGCCAGATCCTCGCCGAGGAAGGAGACGGTACCACCTGCCTCGCTGCCTCCTCCGGGGTATGGAGGGCTTGTAGACGTGCTCGATGAGCACCCTCGCCGAGCGAAATCAAGGAACCGACCTTCGACAGATGGTCGCCAGGGCATTGTCCTTCCTTGGGATGTATAGTATCAAGTTTCAAGTACTTTTCCATCTTCCTTACTTCAGCCGTAAAGCGCCATTGAGTCATCGAGCAATCGATACTCTTGTTAACCTGGTTGACGACCACCGCGAAGTCGCCTTCGCAGTTAGTCGCTGGACTCCGAGCGCTTTGCATGCCCGGTCCCTGGCTTAGCGCACCTTCGTATTCAGCCGCGTTGTTTGTTGCGCCAAATGCAATTGAGTGGGCGATCGATCCGCCCCAGGGGATTCGAGGATCACCGCACCCCGAGCAATCGTAAGCTCGGATCCGTCATGCATGACCCACTGTCGACCGTGCTCGCCTGGTTGGGTTCGGGTTCTGGACGGGCGGGGTTTGTCCATTCGGCCAGGAAGTCCGCTTAGACCTGGGATTTGATCGCTGTTTAGCCGAGAATTCGATTCCGACCCTAGCCCATGGCCCATTTCGCGATCCGCCGCTATGCCCCGATTCCCGAGAATTTCTCCGGGAAGTTGGCTCTGACTTGTATTTTGTGTGCCTGGAAGTAGTGTCTTAATTTCTTCGAGGCCACGAGGAGCGCATAAAGGAGCTTCGACTCGTAACGCTTCCTTTGGTCCGTGGCAAAGACTCGATGTAGTAGATCGGCGCCACTCGGGCCCCGTTTCTATCTGCGTGATGACGGGCGCTATCGCATGGGGTGTGGCGTTGTAAAGCAAGAGGACCTTCCTATCATGGGCGTGGTCAAGACCGGGGTCTTGACAACACAGCCTAAGCTCTTTGAAAGAGCGGCCCGCTTATCTGCCCAAGTGAAACCGCTGGCTTCCTGAGCGCTTCTTGAAAAAGGTAGGCCGCTCCTCGAGCCTCGAGATGAAACGACTTAAGGCCGCCATTCTCCCGGGCCAGGATCGACCTCCCGAGCACAAGTCGGGTCGCATGTTCTCGATGGCTTCTATCTTCTCCGGGTTGGCCCCGATTCCTTGTGGGCCGATCATGTATCCGGAGCACCTTGTGCCTTGACCTAACACACATTTTTCAGTGGTTTAACTTTTATTCGATGCTTATTGAGGTTATGAAAGTCTCCTCTAGATCGGATACATGGTCTGAGGTTATTTTTGTTTTGACGACTATGTCGTTTACATACACTTCCAGTGTTCCGACCTATTTGGCCCGAGAAGGTTTTTCGTGATAAGGCGCTGGAAGGTCGCTTCCAAAGATTCCTTAGACCGAAGGACATGGTCGTAGCGTAATGTGCCAAACGGCGTGATGAAGGAAGTTTTTCTCGCCATCCGGGCGATATGCCGATCTGGTGATAGCCTCGAGTAGGCGCCCGTAAAGTGCTTCATCGCCGAGCTTCGGGCTGGCCGTTTCACCAACCGGTCTATCCGAGGTAGCGGAAATTGTCTCGCATGCGCATTTAGCCCAGGTGATCGGCTACACACATGCGCCACTTGCCTCCTTTCTTCATCACGATGATCAAGTTGGCCAACCAATCGGAATGGTCAACCTCCCGAATGAAACCGCTGAGGAGCTTGTCCAGCCTCTTCGATGATGGCTTGCTTCTCCGGGAGAAGCGCTCAGCCACAAGACAAAGTTTTTGTCAGTGCCGAATCGTTAGCTCGGTCGACGACCTCCTTGGGACTCCTCGGCATGCCTGACGGCTTCCTGTGCGAACGTGTCGCGCTTCTCCTGAGGAAGGTCACGAGCTTGAGTTCCTATTTAGGATCTAGGAAGCCCCCACGTGTACGACCTTGTCTCGGCTTTGTGTCGCACAACGGATGGCCTTGGTTTCTCCTCTGCTTGAGGCTAGCCTTGGGCCGAACTCCTGGCTTGTCGCCCACACAAGTACGACCGATCATGTCTAACGCCTCTCGCCGCAGCTTTAGAGCCGCTTTCGCTTCCTTGATCGTGGATCACGCCGGGCCGGGACCTTCAAGCACCGGGTAGCCGCGGATGAGTGGCGCGCTATGAATTTGGCGAGCTGGTCGCCCAGGATGGCGTTAAGCCGATGGAATCACCACTTCGAACGTGATGAGCCTCCGCTCGAAGTTGCCTGATTGCCGAACGTGAATCGCAGACGATCTGGCCAAGTGGCCTCGACCGACGCTCGCACTATCTCCGCAGAATCGACCACCATGTTTTTGATCTTGGAGCCAGGATCTGCAGATCTCGCCCAAGACCTTGGCAGATATCGTGTCTAGGAGCTTCCGCAATCCACAAGGACCCACCCACTGCGGGTGTTGCATTGTTGGGCTAACGACCAACTGAAGCCTTTGGGGTTTCGCTATCCCCTCGAGGGCGCCGCCCCCGGGAGAAGGTGATCTGCACTGACCACTTGAGCCTGGACAGAGGCTTCCCGAGTGACACGGCACTTCGGCCTCCTCTTCAACTCCCGACGCGACTCCATAGGCAAGTGAGCTCCCGAATCATCACGGCGATGTGATTTCTCGCCTTGGTACCCATGCTCTGTCTTGCTCTTCCGCTGGCTTGCCCTTGACGCCCCTTCCACCTCCTGAGCGTGGGCATGGGACCCTTACCATTGAGAATCAAGCTTCCAGCGGGAGGCCCACGCCCCAACACCAAGGTCATGCCCATGAGCCCGTGGAGCTGCAGAATAGGCACCAGCCCGCCTGCTGTCGCTGCTTCTGGTCGTTCCGGCTCGCTCGTTGTTCCGCACGAACCTGGCCGACCCTTTCCTTTCTGGCCCCTCTATACGCATCGCGAGGTCGGCCGTTGTCTTTTCGATAGCCGCCACCATGCCGAGACAGAGGATTTTTTTCTTCTTTTGATTTTTTCTCGATAGAGCTTACGCTCTTCCTACGATGCCCCTTCGAGCCCGGCCGAGGGGCAGCTTTCCTCGCCCAAAGAAATTTTCTTCCACCGACGGCCTCGCTCGCATTGGCATAGCGCCACCATGCGGAATGTACTGCTGGTCGCGTGATGTCCGGTGGATTTCGAGGTCCCGAGTAAAGCGACGCCCTGACTCCGAACTTGAAAGCCCTGACGACCGCCATCCGAGATGCTCGATGGAATTGGCGCACTTGCATGAAGCGCTGACGAATCGGGCGCAGGTCTCGCTCCTCCGCCTCAGACGCTGAGGTCGCGGCTCTTCCCTGGCGACGAGCTGCACCCGAAGTTGGCTCTGAGAGTGCCGCCACCGGGCCCAGGACCGGACGAAGTTCTCCTTCGTTGAATAGCCACGCCCGAGCCGCCCGCCCCAGATCAGGCGTAAAGTTGGCCATCACTCTTTCATCACCCCCTGCACTAAAATGGTTGTGGTGTAGATCGAGAGAAACTCGCTTGGTTCTCGAGTCCCGCGTCACCTCTCGATGTGGGCCCGCTTAAACCTTTGTTTCGCCAGTCACTGTCAGCCGACGCCGCTAACGCCTTCGCACTAACACGGATCGCTTGGCGATCACCACGAAGCCGGGCGGTCTGGCGATCACCACGAAGCGCGGCCGGGCGATCCCCACCACCGAGCCCGAGGTTAGCGGGCCTGGGCGAGAAAGTCTCCTACGCTCAGAGGATGGGGAGGGCTCGGCGAGGAATGTTCGGCCTGCTCGTCTGGTGGCTCATATTCCGCTGGTCCGAGGAGCTCCCCTGAATTGCTCCGGTGCCCTCCCGAGCCCAAGGCCGCGCCGGCCACTCGGGCCGCTGAGTCATCTGGGGCGGGCGCTGACGCCCTGGCGGCAAGCGTTTCTCAGAATTGCTCAAGGCCCCTTTCCGGAGGCCTCCGCCGCTTTATGTCCTGGGGCGATTTCTCGAGGTCGCTTGGCCACGGCCGCGCCATGGCTTCTAGGTCGACTTGCTCAGTGAAACTCTCTCGAGGTTGCGCACCACCGCGGGCTGGGAAGCTTGAAGGCGTCCTCGCCGGGGAACGCTGGCTTAGCCTGCTTTGCTGTCAGACGGGCTCCGGAGTTCAGACGCTGCGGAAATTCTCACCTAACTTCGCCCTGGTCTTATCGCCGCCAAAGCACTCTGACTTGCTGCCGCAGTCGGGCCCGATTCAGGGATGCCCGCAGTGCTTTTGGCCGCTTTCAGAAGCGGTGAAGACGCCGCTTCACCGGGATTTGCTCCTGCGCGTTTATCCTCTTCCGCAACGTAAGACGCATGGGATTGGACGGATCGCGAGGGGGACATCACTTGTCTCCCTCGCGTGAAGCGGTCCCCTGGTCGAGCTCAGAGGTCGGGATGTCCGCACCATCGAGAGCTCGCCGCATTTCGCTGGCCCGAGAGGGCGCTGAGTTGGGAGCGAAAGAATCGCTTCCGGCAGTAAGCTAGCCGCTTCAGGGAAAAGCTCTCGAACCGCCTTGATTCTAATGGGCGACGCCGCGCCCCATCGTTGAAGAATCATGGTCCTCTTCCCCGATCTCGGGGCGAGCCTCTCGTGGTTCTCGGGATTCCGACATTCTCCCGATTCTCACGAAGGGAAAGTCGCCCCCACTGACGGCGCCAAATGTCGACGATTGGGGAACAGGCCCCGCCGAGCTTACTTTGTTGGTGGAGGGACTAACCTGCGGACTCCTTCTTACGTGAGGGATTACTCAAGAATGGCTCACCAGTATTCCAATCGAATGTGGACACAAAGAAGCTTACCCTGGTTCGGCCTCTCGAGAAAGAGATAATAGCCCTACTCCAGCTCTCTTAAGCATTTTGCAATGTGTCCTGGAAGTTTTACTAAATGCCGCTATCGTTGTTGTTGTTATGTGTCCTCTCACGATGGGGACCCTTTATAGCTTAAAGGATCGAACTCCATGACCTCACTACCCGCACGCTTTGGACCTCGCCCAAACGTGGCAACCGGTGGATCCTATCTTTCCGCCACGCCTCCTACTGAAACGTAACGGGCCAACGGAAGTTACGCCGGTGGTTATTCCCACCTACTCCCGAGACTGTGAAGGCTCGGCCGATGACCGGCACCAGCTTGACATCTTACTCGAGCCTCGAGCTCTAATCGATCGAGTACGTGGCATTCTCTGGCCCCACCCGAGCCCGAGCTCGAATCGCGCGAATGCGTAGCCTTCCAAGCTCGATTAGACAACCTGGTAACGACCTCCTCGGTGGCCTTCAAGTGAGCGAGCTTGGTCGTTGGTGGCATCCGAGGTAATTTATGGAAATTACCCGACCCCCCGACAAAACTGGAGTACAACCAGTCCCATTAGCTAATTCAGGGATCCAGCAGATTAAATCCACTACAACTGAAACAAGAAACTCTATAAACCAATCAAAGTTATATAAAATGAATATAGAATTCAAATATTCATAAATAAATAGATAAATAAAGAAAAGAAGAGCTAAGAGCGAAGAAATGACCAATTTACTTTTGGCCAGGAGGGTGATTGTTGCCACTGCAACCTTATTGTTGTCCGTCGCAACCATCATATTTGATGGTTGTTGAATAATAAAGAGTGGCCTCCTAAATCGTAAATAGGCTTGGTGTTTACCACTCCCCGAAGCCCACAAATGGACATGGAATACTGTAGAAACCTTACAAGGTTCTTTGCTCTATATTTTCAACTCATGAATTATTGATTGAAGTCTTGCATCTTCTCAAAATTAGCAATGTTCCATGAATCCCACATCGAGCTGCTTCTTTGCATAGGTATCACAGCATTCAAGTACCTACAGCCCATGTTTCACACTTTAGAAGTGCCAACCAATGCAGTGGCGTGCCCTGAATTTCCAAGAAGAAAATTATGTGAACCATTAGCTTGTGAATCATTTGATGAAGGTAGAATAATATGACAGTGTATGAATTAAAGAATACATATATAGGTTTTAACTAAATGAGAAGCAAAAGTTGTACTATGTAAATTACAGAGAAGAAGTTTAATCTCATCATTGAGACATTTGAGTGAACAGGTGGTGGGCACAAAAAAGAAGAAACAATCTGACATGGAATTTCCCTTGTTTTGCTTCCAGAAAGTTAAATCAAGAGAGTAAATAGCACATGATATCAGCAAACATACTTCCGTATTGCTACTTCTGCTTTCGTCAAGGACACACCAGGTGGTAGTGACTTCCGTGATGAATGGAAAGGAGGAGATGCAGGACACTATCGCCATGGCTCTACTGATGTGGCTTACGCAGCCTTGGTGAAGTGTCTAACCGGTTGCCCGTCCTCGATCCACCATAGGCGAGGTTGTTGGTCGCGCTGCCATCCGCACGCTGTGAACCCGCTGATCAAGTTGGGATGGGGAACCTCGCCTATGGAGGCTCCTCCACGATCCCAATCCATTACATTGTGCTGCCTCTCACCGTTGTGTCCCCTCGCTCTATCTCAACACGGCCGAGCTCATCGATGTTGCATGTGGCCCAAGCACCTCGATGACACTGAGCGACGCATGTCTCACCTCACCAGACCGCACCACGCCGATTCCGCCCAATCCTCAGCTTACCATCCAGCATCCTATCTAGGTTGCTGCATTGTCCTTCCAAAATTGGAGGGTGTGAATCAAGAAAGCAGGCGAGGAGACCTACGACAGTGTTGAATAGGATAGGGAGGGGGTTGGGGGCAACCGATCGGGAAGGGATGAGGGTGGCAAGTGCGGCAGTTGGATAGTTAGGAACGGGCACGAGGGAGGCATCGTGGAGATCAAAGTGTGGCAGCGTTTTGTGGGCTTGTCGCTTGCAGGATGACGAGCGTTGAGTTGGGCCGAACGCGTGTTGGACGATCCACTAAGGCAGGGTAAACTCAAACTTTTATTAGTTAAGATATATGTATGTATGTATGTATGTATGTATGTATGTATGTATGTATGTATGTATGTAAAAACTCTGGCCTGTAATATAGCTGTATACTTGAATTTACTCGTATATTTGCCATAATGGAGAAATGGTGGTTGAAGGAGGCAGAGGAGCTGCAAAGCCAGGTTGGAGGTGTACATCATGAGGGGCTGGGGGCCAAGGCAGTGGCTGCGGAGGGTTGGGGCAGCAGGTGTCGTCTTGGATGGGATCTCAGAGGTGAGTCTATAGTTGTTGTACCATTACATAAGCGAAGGGTGGTTTCTTGCTTCTTTGCATTTACATCTCATTTTAGATTTCAGGAATTGAAGCGTGGATAGTTTTATTGGTGAGTAATTCTTGAAATGGCATTTAGGCTCCATAGGAACATTGAGTCGGTGGCCATGTTGTCAGATGGGGCGGAGAATAGACAAGAACATTTAGCAACAGGGTAGGTACCTATCATTAATTGCTAGTGCTATGTATCACGATTTCTTTCTCCGACCTGTAGAATTACAAATATTTTGTTGTTCTCCCATTTGACCCTGACGGCAAACCTGAGGATGGTGCTAGTGGCAAGAGGAAGCCAATGCAGAGGGCGGTGTCGCTGGCATGAGAAGTCATGGCTAGGTGGAGGGTGAACGGGAGCCAAGGACCTGAGGCAGAGGGCGGACGGCAGCTTAGTTCTTTAAGCACACTCTATTTTTATTCTGGCTTCGCCACTACCTTTGATTAACATGATAACTCACTAGTCTGAGAACACCCAGGTTAATTAGGAAGGATCCTGTGACTTTTGAAGTTAAATTTGTGTGTTCATAGCCAGAGATGAAACGGGCCACAATGTGCTTGTCTTCACCTTAAGATTTCCTACAAATTCAGCAACCTAGGCCCCATTTGGAGAGAGGCTTCCAGATTTGATGTGAATGACACTGTTCCTTGCAACTTCAAAAGCAACTGATCACAGCTTGGCATTATAAGATTCTATCAAATCTTTTAAAAAAGATTAACAGATGTATTACCTCCTACAACTGACGACACCTCCATCACCTCGTCACTCCTTCCCCTCTTCTCGTATGTAATCATTGTTAGCAAACCTAATTAGAGTCTAGGTATCTTCACGCTTCGCCCTCAATGCGACCTTACGGCCACGACCCAACTTTGTTTCTATTGCTGGCTTTGCCAGCACTGCACCATAAAATGACATAATGTTTGCTAATTGCTAGTAACTATAAGTACTATCAGTAAATAACCGGTTCTTTATGATTAAGATGTAAAGTGCCTAGAAACAAACACACTAGTGGCTGGTCGCACTGCTACTACTGTTGAAGGAATAACTAACACTTCCCTGGACAAAGCATGTAAGGACGCCAGTGAGCCTCCTCACACCTCGCTCCGAAGGGAAGTGGCACAGGGTCGGACTCCGATCGAAGCCTTCACCCTCAAAGGCCACATCTCCAACTCTATGCCTCCTATGACTCTGCGCACAGGCATAAGGGGATTATCATCAAGAGTCGAAGCTATCTGAAAGGTACATCCATCCCTAGTGGATCTCGTAAGATGAGTAGGCCACGCTGGCCTAAGAATATGCCCTAAAGCATGGGGGACACACATCATACGGCCATGCAAGTACAGTGCGATCGACGACTGATTAGAAGATATGCAAATCAAAGAACTATTGTTATTGTTATACCTAGAAAGGATAATAGTACCCCCCCCTTCGCTTGTACTTACAAATTAGCTATCTCCATGGCGGTATTTTTGTCATATGTACAGACCCAAGAGTCTATAAATACCTCATGTATCCCTCATTTGTAGGGAGAGCTCTCAAGGAATGTAAAAAGCGGTCCAAATTGGTGTGCCTCGAGGAAGGGACCCCTCATAGGCCATCAATGGGAGTAGGGCGTTCCTCTTGGACCCCTGAACATGTATAAACCCCTGTGTTATTTTTGCTCTCATGGACACTGACCAGTAGCACTTCCGACGTCCATCCCTTACTCATGTTTGGTTCAAACACCTAAATCGTTAGCGCCGTCTATGGGGATCATAACTAACTGACAAGAGGCTATGGCTCCTACCAAGAAATACTCAAAGTCCACGGAGACTCCTCCAGCTTCGAAGCACAAGGAGCTCATGGATGACCCGTCCGCTCTCCAAAGGAGCCCCGGGCACGTACCCTCCTCGGAGGTCGGGGTTATCCACCTTGGGGTGGACAACATATTAGAAGTCACGAGGCTTCCAAGCACGCCCTCTCCCTTGTGCTGATTGTCGTGGGGTCTGGTCAAGGATGGGAAACTCAAGTTATCATCGCAGCTCCAAGGCTAGGGGTTTCGGGGCCAACTATCACTCTTGAGTCGTTGGATATCACTAACTGGAAGGTAATGATGGAGGCAACCGCCTGACAACCACCTGACAACTATAGGGCATGTACAATGGTTATATTTAGCTGTCTATAAGAGATGACACGTAGGATTTTAAATGATGTGGAGGAGAGAGAAGACTGATGTCTACTATTTAATAGACAGCTTATAGACAGCTTTACATTTTGTGTACTATTGTATAGACAGTCTGTTAATTGAATGAGAGACCACTACAGACAACTCTATAGACGATCCATTGTATGAATTATTTTTAGTGTTGTCTGTAGATGATGTGGAGCTATATTATAGACAGCTGCCATTTATACCATTGTACATGCCCGGCCACTTACCACCCCCCACATATCTTCATCACTCCAAGCTCCACCTTTCGGTCCTTGTAGCTACTAATACAGGCACACGTGGAATCCCAACTTTTTCCCTTGAGGGTGGGCAAGGCAAAAACCCTTAGAACCTTCCTCCGTTCACCCATGTTGCAATGATGAGGCTTCTTTCTGGCCACTGCACCCGTCAAGTCCCAGAGTTGGAGGGGCTCCACCTATTCCGCTACAATTTACCACGTCGCCTCAACCCCCGGCCACAGCCTGAACTTACACCCCAAAAGGCAAGAATTCCGAACCCTCCCCCCAAGCTTCCTCACCTAGGCAAATGCACCTACAACCAGAGATGGTAAATCAATTCCCATCTGTCGGGGAGGATCCATTTGAATGTGTTGACTTTAGGGATGATGTGTGGAAACATTTTCTTCCTTTTTGGTTTATTGCAATTTTACTTAGTTGTATTGCACCTTAGGTACAGCTTTTACCTTCGCTTAGCCATTGATATGTTTTTTTTTACCTTCATCAAAACACTTCTTAGCTATACTATATTTTTACTTTGGTGTATGAAATGATTCGCCATTAGATGTATTCATATGTTCTAAGAACTAGATATAGCTGCAATATTTCTTAAAGAAATCTTTTATTATTTATAGTGGCTTCGGTGTGAGGCAATCGATGGGAGTGAATGGGAATACAATTGGTGGGATTTTGGTTTTGAGGCTGACTAGGAATCTAGGTATCTAAATCCCTTTCCCTAATAAATAAGTCAATTTGGGTTTTTCTAGTTGTGTGAGTGGTATATTTGCAGTTATCTTGCCATCCATATTTGGCAATTTAGTATGGCATGCTAAGGGAACAATATGTTTGCAAGAAAAAAAATAATATATAGAGTGGGAACCATTTGATTTCAAGCAATATGAATCAATTGTGCTCACTATTTATGGTTTTCAACCTCAAAATGAATTCATGAGGTATATTAGACAGGCCATGAAAGCGTATGTGAATTTGGAAGAGATATGTTTACATGATGCGGAGAGTAAGGAAGACCAAGATAGTGAGGGTTGTAAGGTATCAAATCAATTAAAGGAAAACGTCCCATATGAAAATTGTCTAATTATCTTGAAATTCTATAAAGTGAACAAATTTATTGATTGATCCTATCCTATGCATGTTGCTACTTTCTACGATTGGAGTTAGGTGGTTGTATCGTTGTTTTCTTGTTTATTTAGTTTATTCTGATGGTTGGAAAAATGTCTTCAATTGCCAATTGTGAAGTGTGTGGACCCCGGGTATCTACAAGATAGGCCGTAAGGACCCACCAAGAGGGGACATCCCAGGTGGGTTATAAAGAATTGGGCTTTACTCGGACTCTCACCATCGTACCCTACAAGAAAGGATAAAGATGGTAACTAACTTTTGTTAGAAAGGATACGATTGTATTCTGGAGATAGAATCTCCATAATGTAACCGATTAGGAATCCACCCTGTAACCAACTCGGATCCCTTGGCCCCCTACCTATATAAAGGGGACAAGGGGTACAGGGCAGGGGACAGACAAACACAATAGAGTGAGCAACACACAATATGTGAGATACATACCTCTCATAATCCCAGAACACAGGACTAAGGTATTACCTCCACCGTTGAGGGCCTGAACCTGTCTAATCCCTTGTCTTGTGTTACTGTCGAGTTTGGATCTAGCGCATAGCCTCACATAAATTATTGCCGACAACAAATATCGACACCAATGTGGTATCGAGAAGTGTAAACCATGTTGAATATTACAGGCTTAATTTGTCATGGTCAGGGCCTTAGCCTTTCTAACCGTTGCCCACATTAGTGTTCACATGCTTAAGAATTGTGCTCAGTGTTGATCATTGTGAATTTGTTGCACTTGTAATTTAGGTTTCAAGTTGATCTAGAGCCACTACCTATGTACCCCCCAACATCTTGGTTTTGCTACCCAAAGGACAATATAGCAAGATGTATGGATATGCTTGTTTAGGCTTCGAGTTGATCCGGATCCACTTCGTACATACCACCAGTGTCTTGGTTTTGCTACCCAAAGTGCAGCATGACAAGAGCCACGGATATGCATCGTGTGGAGTATGAATGTAGGATACGTAATTGATTTATGTTTTGCTAATTGTCTACATTTTAAATGTCTTATGTGGACTAGCTGTTGATATTGTTATATATTGGCCCTTCTCACTATAAGGAAACTTTGTCTTTTTCAGATTGTTGCCCAATGTCACTTATGAGTTGGTGAAGATTGAGCATCAGAGGCCAAATTATTGTTATATGTCTTACAATAACTCCATCCAAGCAGAACAAGTCTAATAAAGGGTGATATTATATTTCGAAAGATCTTTGTACTGACCATAAGTTTAATGTAAACTAGTCGAATTTTTCTACGCAACCGCGTGGCTAGACACTACAATGCATATGCTTATTTACACAACTCTAATGTTATTTCCACATAAATATAATAACTCATAACTATACATATTTAATCTACACCATTATAATCTGGACCCACAAAAATCGATGGTGTAGATATTTATCTTTTCATTCCAATTAATGCGGTAATTTCTAGCCCTTAACAACAAATGTGGTGGCTTCTTTTCTTTGCTTTAATAATATAATAGATTATAATTTTTTTCCCAAATGGATATATATTTTTGGGTTTCGGTTTCATGCTAAATTGATTCAAAGAAACAACTTGCATTTTGAAGTATAATCATTGTATGAAATTTTCATGCAATTGCTCATAACTTCTAAGGCTTCATTTGGAATATATAAATTGAATTGATTTCTATGAAATTCATGCATTCCAAACATGCTCTAAATATTTTTCGATCAACTGTAATTGGAGTTAGCCACTTCCTAATTAATTAAAAACACATAAAGTGAAACTATGATCACTACTACATGAATATACATCACAGTCAGTTCTTTTTCGTCATCATAGTCGGTTTTTGTGGTGATACAAAGTCTTTAGATAGTGATGAGAATGCTCTATCACAGTTGGTTTTCGCGCTATAGTAATAATACGTCATCACAATCGATTCTACCATTTTACAATTGTACACCATCCGAAAACAATCCCACATTCACAGTATATATATGCATTCACAATACAAATCAAAGTATACATATATTCACAATATCACAGAACATTCAGAATACTTATACATAGCACATAACATTCACAACACAACCATATCACATTGATAGTACACATATCACATTCACATGATATAATATTGTTTACAACATATATATGGAGTAGTAGGAGCCTATCCGGTCTCTATACATACTGCCCTCCAATATAACCTCTATCCAGTACTACTGGCACATGTGGTCTCGTAATTTGTTGAGATCTTTGTTTTCTAAGCTCTTGTGGGGTATATCGATCTTCTGCAAAATAGAAATGAGGCCACTAATTTAAGTTTTAAAATTTGTATGTAAAAGGTTGAGTGTATTATACATGTACATATACCTTAGAGAAAAGGTATGAGCCGCCAACCAGGATCAACATATGATGCATGACGTAGAAGTCGCATAGGTCGTCGCATCCCTATTGATGACATTGTTAACAAAGAAAATCAAATTAAGAGATGAAGAATAGATGTAAAAAAATTCTATGCTAGGCACTTATACCTTGAAGCGCTTCCACTCTAACTTGTTGCCTCGGCTAATATCGTGTAGCCCTCCTTCAACAACGTAAGACAAGAAAGCCCTACAAAAATTGGAGAGATGTCATTGAGGCAAAAAAAAGGAACGTAGTTAAATACAAAAGGTGTTAGTTTAGATGAATGGACTTACTTCTGCAAAACAGGCTTGATCGCACAGGCTATTGGTCTTTTATTTAGTGAGTTCAAAGTGTAGACTCTATTTTCACTCAAAGCAACCACGAGTAGAACCCAATGATTGCTTAGAAATGGTATGTAGTGCAACAAAATAAGTTCATATACGGTTTACGTGTACACAAGTAATTGAAGGGTAAATTCATCACATTAGTATTTACTCATCATGGTATGGGAAGAGAATGAAGTCCTTTTTCACCTCAACCGGCAATGCCTCCTTGATGTATTTGATAAGGAACTCTGATTGAAGCCTAGCCATGGTCGCAGCCACCAATTCAGGTTCGACGAACCCAACTATGTTTTGATCTGTCACGGCCCGCTGACCCATTATCTTGCAACTCGTGTCAATTGTTAAAAAGATAATACAAAATCATATAATAGTCATAGGCTTATGCTGTATGGTGTGGTACTCATTGCGTCCAGGATCGTACAGTGCAAGCTTTGAAGCTATACAAATGGAACATATCCTCAAAACTCACTGGGAATATCCCATCCTCGTCGCGGTGGAAATGTCCTGCTCGATAAACGTGAGGTTGGGCTACATTTGCCTTGTCGATGTACCATCCATGGAGCAAACGAGTGCACTTGCCTAGTGCACTTCCTTGTATGTACCTCTTACAATTTTGAGGGGCGCTGTGGCATATGTCATCTTTGCTTTTTGGACAAAGGTAGTCTCCGAGGTTGAGACAAGGAGCTTTCCTTGCATTTTGAGGGGGCCTTGAGGCCCCTAACAACTTTGTCTTCTTGACAGAAGGATCCTCCGAGCTCTCTTGTGGTTCTTTCGTCATTGTGCTAGTAGTCCTTTTGCGCACCAACTCTGCACTCTGTGTAGGAGCAAGAGCAGGTGCAGGAGCATAAACAGGAGCAGGTGCAAGAGCAGGTGTAGACGCAGGAGCAGGTGCAGGTGCAGAGTTGGTAGGAACCTGCAAAGTATATGCATATGTAACATGATGTGTTGTAATACTGGAATGATCAAGAAGATGTGGGGATTTATACCTTCAGCAATATGACACCCATCGTGGGCCACTTGATGAACAACATCCGTGCTTGCCCGAGAGTGGTGATATCTTTGTTCAGGGGGAATTGCAGCACATGAGATGCAAATTCATCGTGGACATATTCCACCTGCACCTGTAGCCCTTCCCCAAAGGGCTACGATGCACCATGTTATCCTCCTTGCATGGAAAAACAACCCTGCGTCCAACCTCAACGGTAAATCTGTCTTCCATCAGGACTAGCTGGCACTTAGCAGGCGCCTGCAAGAAGTGCGCAACTTGATCGTAATTATTGTTTAGCTTACTCCCATACCTCTAAGTCATAAACAGTTATTACCTTGAGCTAAGGACCGGGTTTGTTGGAGATAAACTCATCGGCTCCCGGAGGAAGGTTTCGTGCCCTGTGTGAGGTCCACGCCTGGAGGAAAATTGACCGTCTCCTAAGGAGAGGCTCCATGCTCCATGGCGGGTAGTGCCCACCCACCGAGATTCGTCGCGGGAAGGCTACGGGAGATCCTCCCATACCCCGCGGGGAGTCCTCACGTCCCAGGGGAGGTCTACGCCTCCCCGGGGGCGTACCTCGCGGAGAGTCCTCATGTCCCGAAGGCGGTCTATGCCTCCCCGGGGACATACCCTGCGGGGAGTCCTCACGTCCCGAGGGCGGTCTACGCCTCCCCGGGGCATACCCCGGGAGTCCTCGCCCCGAGGGAGGTTCACGCCTCGCGTGAGGCATACCTCGCGGAGGTTGCCATCTCCGGGGCATACCCCGCGGAAAGTCTCCTCACGGGAGACTTGAGTGATGTCACCAAGTCCCCTGTGGGGCCCGGATGTCAGGGTCCACTCCTTCAAGGTGGTCCCGCGGGGCCCGCTTACTTCCCTCGCGGAATGACTAAAATGCCCCTAGTTAGGATGGTCTAGTAGGGGTATAATGGTATTTTTATGTAAACAGGCTGGGTGCCTATAAATACCCAATGTAACCCCCTCATGTGGAGGGAGCTCTCATTGAATGCAAAACCTAACAACTGGAGTGTTCCTTGGGGAGTCTGGACAAGGGCACATCCCTCTACCCCCCGGGGAACACACCGACAGGAGTAGGGTGTCTTTCTTAAGCGCCCGAACCTGTATAAATCCTCGTGTCACATTTACTCTCGTGGACGACAGCCCGTGAAACGGCCGGCGTCCGCTCTAACTTCTGTGTCCTGTTTCCGAACATACGACAGGGTTGATCATTTCTAGAAGCGCAACTGCTAGGGCGTATCACAGCCAGTTCTACGAGAGGCGAGGTCATATGACTTTGACTCTGGGAGATTATCGCCATCATCTCGGCCCTCAGGCACTCATCACATGCCATCATCTCCTCCCTCAACTCGAACCTCAAGTGCGCCTCACGTGCTTCCTATGATCTTGATATGGCACTGAAAGGGCCCTCGTCTCGGAAAAAGGACCTCTTCATATGCCCCGCACCTGTGGCAAGCACCCACCCTTATGGTCGGGCTTCCCAATCACCAAAGATAGGATGTTCCTCGACCTTGGCTTTGAAATGTCCCCTGCTTTTTTTGTTGGCTTACCTCCTCCAGCAAGAAGTGAAAATAAGTTAGTGCTAAAATACAACGGGAAGGGTCAACTGCAATATTCTAAGTTAGATGTCTTACAATGGTGAAGACAATCTACGCAGTCGAGGGGTTTGGAAGCATAAGCCAACCGTCAAAGGTTTTCTTCATCCTCGCTAATACCTAGTTGCATGCCCGCTCTTCACATATGTGGGAGTAAGGCATCGCCGTCCCAGAGTTTACGCACTCCACGACTAGTCGCGCCCACTCTGCCTTCTTCCCTACATAGCCACTGGAACAGAGGTGGTGCGCGTGTGTGCTCTGCCTATGGATAGTGATGTTCTTCTCTCTTAGCTCCTCCGCATCTTGCGTACTCTTCATCCTTGTAAACTCCTCCCAAACCTCGGGAGTCACAAACAGATACCTCTGGAAGGGATTACAACCTTTCAGCACGTAGTTAGCATGCATGAAAACCCTAAAGTGCCTCAAAGACACACCCATTCTCTGCAAGGCATGCCATCTCGCATTGATTTCATCTTTCTCTGGTATAATTCATTTCCCCTTAACTTCGTCCCACAGTCGGTTCTTCTGCTCGGTGCTGACTTCCTTCCTCTAGTTCTTAACTGTTGTCGGCGTTTTCGGTCGGCAGGATATCTCCCGGAGGGATAAATTTGGTTCGGTATGGGGTGCTTTCGCGGCGGGACACCCGGTGGTGCTCTCTCGGGGGATCCCGGCGGTCGATAGTCTAAAGAACACACGCAGCACCGGAGGGCGAGAAGAAGAAGGAGCAGCACACCGATGTACCCAGGTTCGGGCTCCCGGTGTGGGTAACAGCCCTACGTCCTGCTAGATCGTTGTTGATGTATATTGGAGTGGTTACAAGGCTCCTTTCTCTTGGAAAGAAGAAGAACTCGACCCCTTGTCCGCCGTCCCCCCTCTCCCATGCACCAGAGCTCCCTTATATAGACGGGGCTGGCTCGGGTAGGTGAGAAGGTGGCTCCACACTGATCTATGACTCATTTATTATACCCATCACTTCAGTCTTGTCCCCCAAGCCTCATTCTCTGTGCCGTCGAGAGGTTTCGCCCGGTCCGCCGGGATATGTCTTGCCTGCGACAGGTTAGGTGTGAGGCGTCAGAGGGACGGACAGTCTTTGCAATCAATGGCCCTGACACAGTGTGTCAGAGGGAGGAGGCTTTAGGGCGAAGCCTCCTTTTTATCCTTTTGGTCGCCCACTTGGCTTGGCCGCCTGGCGAGAGGGGCCTGGTCGCCCGCCTACTCGCCTAGCCATCTTACTCGTCCACGATGGAGAGGGTATCCTGGCGTAAAGTACGCCGACAACTGTGATCGGCACTCTCTCCCTCACTAATTGGCTGAGAAAAGAGGAGCAGCGCCCCTTATACTTGCCAGGATCTGTGCAAACCCCCCGTGACATCAAAGTGGAGAACTTGTGGGGTTATCCCTATGGCCCCTTTATTCGGTCATCGGCCCTTTCTCACCTTACTCAGCGGCACCTCAACAGCACCTTCTTCTCTCTCTAGCGTTGAGCCGGTGCTCTCTCTTTGCGATATTTCAAATATATATATCAAACGTAAACTTCATGAGAGAAAGCAATTCATATATTTGTCATGGTCATATATATATTTCATATGAGCGAAAGCATATTGTAGTAAATTAACAAATTAATGGATAATTCATACCATATAATTATACTAGCTAACAAATTAATGGATGATCTTAAAGAAAACGTACCAACGATGACTCCTAATATCTAATTAGGTTAGGTCCTAATCCCATTCAAGGATATGTAGTTTGGACAAGTTCCTAAGCTGTTGTACAACTCCAGAGAAAAATTTCGGCAGCATCTCCCCGCTGTTCTCCAAATATACGTCTCAACAATAGGTTAAGAGGGTGTGTATCTGGAGAACACCAAGGAGATGCTGCCGAAACTTTCTCTAGAGTTGTACAATAATTTCATTAGGAACTTGCTCAAACCACATATCCTCAAACTATTCAAAAAAATATGGACAATTCGAGACTGTTTATTTATAAATATATCATTTCAGCACATTTATAAATAAGCACCCTCGAATGGGAGATGCATAGGTTACGCAACCTCAACTCTAGCATTGATCATATTAATTGTAGCAACAATAATGACATGTAACACATTCACCAAATCAAAATTGAATTTAATTCCTAGTGCAAAATTGAAGGGATTTGAAGGAATGCTCACCTTTTGAAGAAAACCACAAATGAGGGGAAATCTCCTCAAGCTAGGGGTTTAATTTTACTCTCTTAACACCCATCCTCGATAATTTCATAATTTCTCGTCCATATTGGTTTCAACCATAGCACTAATGACATGTAACACATTTACCAAATCAAAAGCGAATTCCTTAATGCAAAACTGACAGAATTTGAAGGAATGCTTATCTTTTGAAGAAAACCACAAATAAGGAAAAATAGAGGGGAAATCTCCTCAAGCTAGGGCGTCAACTTACCCTCTTAATGCACATCCTCAAGAATTTCATATTTTCTCACCCAAGTCTATGTTTCAACCAGAGTATGTTCTATTTTTTGGGGACGGCGGCGGGTTTTTTTGCTCTAAAATACCAATAGAGAAGAGTTCATCCCGAGCGTATATAAAACCTATCGAGACACATCACAATCGATTCCTAAAAAAACTGATTGTGATCAACGCCGTCATCACAATCGGTTCTAAATCAGAACCGATTATGATGAGGGGTGCCATCGCAATCGGTTCTAATCTAGAACCAATTGTAATGAAGGAGATCATTACAATCGGTTCTAGTTCAGAACCGATTGTGCGTCATCATAATCGATTCTAGATTAGAACCGATTGTGATGAGGGACCCCTTAGGCCTCAGCACAATCTAATTGTGACGAGGGGGTGCATCATCATAATCGATTTTTTTTTCTAAAAAGTTAGGAACCAACACAGATAAAACAATAATATTATACCATTCTGTAGTAGTGGATATTTATAAAGTGAAACTATGATATTTGATTTGACATTGAACGGTTAATTTGAACTGACAGGTTAATTAGTTTCAAAGTTATTTGATCAATCTAAAGAAAAAGGTAATTATACGATCCTATGAGGCTATGAGTTCTTATATCTTCGATAGAAGAGAGATTATAAATAGTAACATGCATATACGCTATAATTCCGTGCTGTGCACGTTGCACAACATTCAAATAGAGGTTTCAATCTCTGTGCTCAAGAATTAACCATGCAAGATTCAAATAGAAAAGATAAATGTTGCATAAAAGTTAAATTACAACGATGAACTTAATTATCATCATTGAGTTTATGACTACAGGTTAGGAGAAGGGCATGCATGCAGAACCCCAAATAATTACTGCCGCCCACTTCCAGTCCACACACGCTCTACATTTGTATCCTCCATACATGGCAAGAAAAACAACAAAACTTAAATTCTTCCGATTTTGTCCTTCGACACATGTAACAATTTAATCACCAATTACTACACACCAATATATATCCTTGGTTCTTATTACATAAAACAACAACAAATTAATAACACAACATATACACACATATCATCCAAAAACACCAAAAACTAATAAAATCAAATCATATATTAATTGCCCACCAAGAAACCTCATTGATAGGAGCTCATCGATCATGCGTGCGAGATAAATTTGTAACCAAATTTACCTCCCATAACCCCACAAGTCCATCTCGCCACCTCGTTGGCCGGAGCTCATGGCGCTCATCTGCTGCACCGCCGCGCTCCCGCCGTTGCTGAACCCGTCCATCGCATGCCACTGCTGATCGGCTGCACCATTCGTCTGTTCTCTTCCGCCACCCAGCCCATCCGCGGCGACACCGACGCTGCTGCCGACGTCCAGGCCAGGGTGCTCGACCGGCAGGCCGGAGAAGTCGTAGCCAGCGCCGGCCGCGTCGGCCGTCGGCCGGTGATTCGTGAGGAGGTCCTGGACCTGCACGTGGTGCGAGTACGCGGCGTGCGGTTCCGCCGCCGTGGGCTGCATCTGGGAGTAGTAGAAGGAGGAGGCGTGGTGGTGGTACTGGTGCGGGTGCATATAGTTCGACGCCAAGGCGGCCCTGGCCTGGTCATGGCCTCCCAGCGGTGAGGACACGGCCAGGTGGCCGCCGGCATCCTCGCCCTGGCACGTGCTACCCTCCCCGCCGCCGCTGCCGCCTATTTTGAAGAAGCACTTCTTCTTGAACACGCGGCACACCACCCATCCATCCTCCTGCATGCCATATTGCATGAACGCAGCAGTCAGTGAAACCCTAAACACGCTGCATGCACGCACGCATCCACTGTTAGATATTAATCTTGACAAGATTGTTGTTTTTTTGTGTTCTATGTCTTGTACACATGCTTGTGTGCACGTTAGCAGGCAATTTTGTTTTTGGTGTTCTGTTGTTTTTCCTTTTATATATTGACTCTTGTTAGGAAACGGATTCGTATCCGATATGGACTCTTCCTTATCTCTAAGCAGAACCGCTATATATAGGAGGCAGGGGGTCACCCCATTGTACAGAAGCATACAGAATAATAAAGAAGGCCCGTTCCTCCTCATATTGTGTCTCTCTTTCTCCCTGTCTATTCTCTACTTAAGATCTATTAGGCAACCCCGGACTATTCGATAGCGAGGTTGTCTAATACGTTATCAGCACGAAGCTCTACCGGAGAAAGATTGAAAGGTGAGAAAAGACAAGAAGCGAAGGATCATCGACGACGACGAACGTCTACTACCGGCGATTGATCGCCCGATCCGATCTGCAATCAACTCGCCATCAAGCCGGCATCCACTCGGATTGCCGAAATAAAAGTCCTACGCGACTCTATCCTACGCGATAGTCTACCGGAAAGCAGATTGAAAAAGAAATCGTGTAGCGCCCAATGGAGGAAATATGCATTGTTGATAGTGGCACAACAAATACCATCTTAAGAGAGTCGAAATACTTCCAGACGATCACGAAGAACGCTGGAAGGATTACGACTATCGCAGGAAGCGATACGCATATAATAGGCTCAGGAAGAGCCACAATTATATTGCCAATGGGTACAACTTTGGTAATTGAAGAAGCCCTCTTGTACCCTGAATCAACCCGCACTCTCTTAAGTTTCAAAGATATCCGCGCCAATGGGTTTCACGTAGAAACCAATGAAGAAAATGGCAAAGAACACTTGTGCATAGTGAAGCACGCGGAATATGGAAAGATGGTACTAGAAAAATGTCCCTCATATGAATCTGGGTTGTACTACACGAAAATCAATGCACACTCAGAGTATACTTATTTTAAGACTGTCTTTATAAGCAATGAATAATGTGCTTTATGGCAATGTAGATTAGGTAATCCTGGTCTTAGATTGATGAGAAATATAGTTAACAACTCACAAGGTCATGGCATTAATGTTAAAAATTTCCCGAATCATGAAGATTTTGTGTGCCATGCATGTGCCACCGGAAATTAATAACTAGACCCTCTCGTTATGAAAGTGCAACATGAAATCCCTGCATTCCTGGAACGCATTCAGGGGATATTTGCGGTCGATTCAGCCCTTGTCGTGGCCAGTTCGATACTTTATGGTGCTCATTGATGCTTCCTCGAAATGGTCGCATGCATGTTTGCTGTCAAGAAGGAATCATGCATTCGCAAAGATGATCTCGCAGATAATCATAATTAATAATGTTTTTCCTGATTATCGTGTGAAGTCCTTTCTATTGGACATTGCCGGCTAATTTACTTCAAAGGCATTTTTTGATTATTGTACAAAGAACGGAATAATCTGTTGAGCACTCGCACCGCACGTCCATACGCAAAATGGGCTAGCTGAAGCACTAATAAAGAGGATTAAGTTCATTGCCGACCGCTCTTGCAGAGTTGTAACTTGCCCAACACTTGTTGGGGACACGATCTCGCACGCAAAGCAAAGACTCATCAATTATAGACCATCGGCCTACAACATCCATTCACCAATGCAATTAGTGCAAGGGGTCATCAGAAGATTTCCCATCTTAGAAAATTTGGTTGTATGGTATATGTACCTATACCACCCCACAATGGACTGCAATGGGCCCTCTCCGCAAGTCCAGGATATACGTTGGTTATGAGAGTGCATCCATAATCGTGTATTTGGAACCCATGATCGAGACTTACACACACCCCGATTCACGATTGCATCTTTGACGAGGACCATTTCCCGTCATTAGGGGGAGAGAATCAACCATTGGATGAAAAATGCCGGGAAATAGTATGGCATTCCACTGGGATCCCCGCGCATGATCCTCGCACTAATGAAGCAAATCAAGAAGTCCAGAAGATAATTGATTTGCAGAATTTAGCAAATGAACTGCCTGATCATTTTTGTGATCTGAAGAGCGTGGTTAAGTCGCATGTACCAGCAAGAAATGCACCAGAGGGTGGAAATACCAAAGAAAGCGAGAAGGTATCCTCATCCTGCTCAGAGGCCTCAAAGAAAAAGAACAGAGATCCGGCTTCTCAAACCCAAAGTACCCGGAGACGCCTGGGAAATCGGGCGAGAGGACTTACCACAGCCATCACAAAAGTGCCCCAAAGCAAGAAGGGGAGCCAGTTGAGACCTGGCACTGGAAAGAAGCCTGTGGAAAAGGCAATTCCAGATCTGAACCTTCCATTGGAAGAAGCCGCCGAAAATAATGTGTGCGCACACATTGGCGGAGAAAAACTAAAGGAACTTGCTCCTGGAATGGGAAATAGCAATGAAGAGCAAGTAGAAGTGCACGAAGCACCCCATGATGAAATGGCCATAAACTTTGTAATAACGGGAGAATCAATGAATAGAGCAACAGCCAATGTCGATGCATACTTTGCAAAGAAGATTGCCACGATCATTAATCATGATCCCGAGCCCGCATCTCTCGCAGAGTGCAAGAAAAGGCTCGATTGGGAAGATTGGAAGAAGGCAATCACCGCAGAGTTAGTCTCTCTGAACAAAAGAGAGGTGTTTGGGCCTGTGTGCCGCACGCCTCCCCATATAAACCCCGTAGGTCACAAATGGGTTTTTGTTCGCAAGAGAAACGAAAACAATGAAGTTGTAAGGTACAAGGCAAGGCTTGTCGCTCAAGGTTTCACTCAACGTCCTGGGGTTGATTATGAAGAAACCTATTCTCCGGTCATGGGTGGAATTACCTTTAGATACTTGATCTCAATGGCGGTCAACTTGAAGTTGAAAATGAAGCTAATGGATGTTGTCACAGCATATTTGTATGGAAACTTGGATTCGGAGATTTATATGAAAGTACCGGAAGGTATCCCTATCCCGAACCAAGACAGAGCAAACAGAAACCTATACAGTGTGAAATTGGAGAAATCACTGTATGGGCTAAACAGTCAGGAAGAATGTGGTACAATCGTTTGAGTGACTTTCTCTGCAAGAAAGGCTACACGAACAGCGAAGATTGTCCATGTGTATTTATACAACGATCCACGAATGGATTTTGTATAATCTCCGTCTATGTAGATGACTTGAACATCATTGGGACGGATGAGGAAATTGAAGAAGCATGCACATACTTGAAATCTGAGTTTGAAATGAAAGACTTGGGTAAAACCAAGTTCATTTAGGCTTGCGCCTTGAACATGTCCAAGGCGGAATCTTGGTACACCAAGTATCCTACACGCAGAAAGTGTTGGAGAGATTTGGCTTTGAAAAGGCATACCCCGCAAAGACCCCAATGGTGGAAGGTCACTCCAAGCAGACCTAGACCCGCATGCAGGCCTAAAGAAGAGGGGAGGAAGTCCTGGGAGCGGAATTCCCATACTTGAGTGCAATTGAGCGCTCATGTACCTTGCAAATAGCACTAGTCCGGACATTGAGTTCGCCGTGAATTTGCTAGCGCACAAAGATGCGTAACCCACCAAAAGGCATTGGAAAGGGGTGAAGGACATCTTCCGTTACCTTCAAGGAAGCAAAGACCTCGGCTTGTTTTACTGAAGAAACAATGAATTGAATTTAGTTGGCTACGCCGATGTCGGGTACCTATCGGACCCGCATAATCGCAAGTCACAACCGGGTATGTTTTCCTTTGCGGTGGAACGGCAATTTCTTGGAAGTCGTCTAAGCGGACTCTTGTCTCGACGTCGACTAACCACTCGTAAATCATTGCATTGTATGAAGCCTCTCGAATGTGCATGGCTTGAAGAATGGTTCACCACATCCAAGTCATGTGGTCTGAACATGGAACAAACCCCCACTATTATCTATGAAGATAATGCAGCTTGTGTTGCACAAGTACAAATGGGATATGTGAAGAGTAACCTTACAAAGCATATCAACCCCAAGTTCTTTTATGCTCATGAAATGCAGAAGATGAACGAGATAAAGATCTTGCATACTAAGTCGTGTGAAAATCTCGCAGATTTATTCACTAAGTCACTCCCGCATCTTCCTTTGAAAGATGTGTTAGAGGACTCGGGATGTTGAGGCTTAGAGAAGTGCAGATTTCAGGGGGAGAATTTTCACATACTCCTACATAAATCTCAAACATGAAGTTTGAGTACCCAACGTAAATCTTGAAGATTAACATTGAAGTTTGGGTGGATTGTACTCTTTTCCTTAAGTAAGTTTTTCGTTGAAGTTTTCTTACATAAGGTTTTTGATGAGGCAATCCGTGCAACACAGCAAGCGTATGCTCTGTACTCTTTCTCCAATTATTTTTCCCAATCGGGTTTTTATGGAGTTTTAATGAGGCATATGCATCTCGCAGTTGAAGAGTCCAAGGGGAGTGTTAGGAAACGGATTCGTATCCGATATGGACTCTTCCTTATCTCTAAGGTAACCGCTATATATAGGAGGCGGGTCACCCCATTGCATGTAAGCATACAGAATAATAAAGCAGGCCCGTTCCTCCTCATATTGTGTCTCTCTTTCTCCCTGTCTATTCTCTACTTGAGATCTATTAGGCAACCCCGGACTATTCGATAGCGAGGTTGTCTAACAACTCTCAATACGTAACAAATTAATTAACTGACTACATGATCTGCCTGCTAGTCTGTTAGCTTGAGTTAGTTGAGATAAGACTGCTAGTCTTGTAATCAAGTTGTTCCATTTAAGATAACAAAGGAAGAAAAGCTACATAAAGAGTGCGGCAACAAAAACTCAAGCCTTCTTAATTTCAGCGTTTGTCTTCAGAGTCCTCGTGTTCGAGGGCGTGCCCGTGACGATGAGTTAAGAATTATGGATTTTGATAAGTTTCATCCGGATGTTTCCTTTAGTAACCATCATCCAAATTCTTGGTCATTGGATTTGCTTTTAGATCAATGCATGGCCCCCCTGAATTCGAGGTGGGTTGATATTACGAATGTGTGTTTTGATCGTACGCTTCAAAGTTACAAAAACATCCGGATGATGCCTCCGGATGATGCCTGCACACTCCTAACATCCACGCTGGGTATCTAGAGAGAGGAGAGAGAGCTTACGCTGGTGCCGCCCTGGGCGTCGTCGGCGTCCTCGAGGCGGTACTCGTGCATGATCCAGTCGGTCTTCTGGCCGTGCGGGGCGCGGCCGCGGTAGAAGACGAGCGTCTTGCGCATGCCGATCTTGCGGTAGCTGGTGCGGATGCACTTGTCGCGGCCGGTCGCCTTCCAGAAGCCGACCGTCGTCGCGCGGTTCGTCCTCGAGCCCGTCGGGTACTTGCGGTCCTTGTGGCTGAAGAAGTACCAGTCGTTTTGCGGCGCCGACCCGATCCTGCACCTCTCTGCATGCGCGCATGCATCGACAACAATGGCGTCAAAGCTCAACTAGCTAGATATATCACCATGGACATGTACTAGCTACAATCAAACTATATATCCATTATGATTCCAAAGCTGGCTTAGCTTACCTTGCAGCTCCCATGGCTCGATCTTGTTAAGGTCGACCTCCCGGATGACCTCGAGGTCGAACTTCTCGAATCCGGCCTTCTTCTTGAGGTAGTACAGCAGAAGCTCCTCGTCGTTCGGGTGGAACCGGAACCCCGGCGGGACGCCGTTGCTGGACGAGAAGGCCGCCATTCGAACTCGACCGATGCGCAATGCAAACTAGAGCTTTCTTTGACGCGGGGGAGGCCTGTAGCACGTATATATACGCGCGCCCTCCATGGGCGGGCAACTCGCAACTCGCAAGTGCATCAACAAGCAGCTAGACGTAGGGTGTGGGGAGAGTTGACACCGGCCGCCACGGCGGTGGACGGGGATAAAAGTTGGTCGCGTCGGACGCAAGGCAAGGTCATGATCAATCGAGGCCTGTGCGGAGGTGCATTATTCTACGCCGTTAACGATCCCGATGCTCGCAGCAGCCTTTGTTTACGGATAGCTTGATTGCTCTCAAAGCAAGTGCATGCTAGCCTTCGAAGAGCTGCTATCCACTTATAAAATCCAACTGTATATACGGAAATGCAATATCTCAGTTAGCGATGGCAATTTTACCCGATTATTCATGTAACTATAGATAAAAACCCTAATAGAGATAGCTATCTTCTTCTTTTATTGCCTACGGATATGTTTATGGGCCTAAACTTTGCCCAACGGGGGGGGGGGGGGGGGCCAACAGGTACAAGCAGGAGGAGTTAGCTCTAACCGTACATATTTCTGCCTGATTACCTATCACCCTCTACTGATATGTGGGCTACACGATGAAACCCTAGATTCAGTGACCCAATCCATTCATCCATTAGCCCCTGTAACCCCATCCCACATCTGGTTGCCACCCTGAATAGGTGAGTTTTTCATCAATCGTGAGCAACGGTTTGCGGTATGTGTTGAATTTGAACTTTTTTCTCGTGTTTCACTCTTGTCAAAACCAAATACTGATGCGAGGATGCCACAAGTTGCTGCCTCGCTTGCGTCGGGCTCACAGACGCCGCTCCACCAACTAGTGTGTGAGATCCTCCCTTTTATGATACAGTATACCATTAAAAGAAAGGCTCTAATACAGTACTATCCTCATGATCAATGGCTAGTACGCACAATCACAAATTAAAATTACAACCATACATAATATGTCTTTATTTATTACAATGGGAGCAGTTTTACACATAATATTATACAAACCAAAATAATCCAACAGTTGAAATATTTTATCTTGCAGTGTGCCATTAAACCCATTATTCCCACAGGCAACTGACAAGGTAAATCCTAGAAAAACTTGTCATTATCAACCATGTTTCCTGTGTCAAAGTAAGTATCATCGGGGATTTCGGATTCTTCATATGAAAACAACATTAGTAGCAAGTTGAGTACCTACGTACTCATAAGACTTTTGCAAAACCTAAAATACATACAGGTTGTATCAAAGGAAAAGCTACTACAGTTATTTTGCATAAAGCTAATTTGAATTGGAAATACTAAATAACAAATTAAAAAGCGTTACTTTATAAAACAATCTGATAGGTATATAAAATAACAAATAAATAAACAGGAATATAGCAACTCACGATTTCTTCTGAATGTGAGTAACAATTCGCATCAATCTGTACCAACACACGACACACCATCTGAAACCAGGTTCTTGCCAACACATGGCATAATTTTAGCATGTCATATCAAAGATTATCCAATATAATTATGTATCATACCATCCATCCCATTTTAAAATATTCAAAGCTTCTAACTATGTGATGATTTTACCAAGTGCCTTTGACCACGGGCGTGGCTTTTCAAAAAGATGTAACTCTGCAGAGGTGTAATGCTTTACTCATAAGATATGATCAATTTTTTATGCCAAGCTATTTACACACATCCTTAGGTGTGCGATGGATGATCATAACAGAACCGTTACAATACTTAGTCCTAACTTTGCACCAACTTGGTGACGACAAACCCTTGCTATGGCGGTGAAAATAAACTTTCACATAATCGTAAAAAATCATGAGCTCATTCCTGTCAATAACCATTTCCTCCCATATCAAGGGGTACACCGTTGTCTCGGTAAATGTTTGTTCCATAATTACCTCGGTGTGGATGTCCCTTCGAGCAAACCTATACCGGAATGCCCGTACTACTACAGCTTTTCAATGAGCAAATCTAGCTCTAAGTAACTTAATAGGTTAAGGCTATCACATACCAGCACTTGTATTTGTACAGTTATCTTGGCCTGATGACAACACAATAGGTTGATCCTTAATCGATCCGGGCGAGAAATCTCCCCCTATCTACGTGCAAGTCATATAACTTCTGGCTATTGCCAATAGCTCACCACGTCAAAATTATAGTTTTGTTTTTATTTTTATTAAAATACAATTAATCATAACTATTCCAACATGTTCAACATTTAAATTCAATATGTCCAACATTTAATTTCATTACGAACAATATACCATCTGTTTGTATCCCAATCTAAAGTATGGCTAAGCTTGTGCAATTATAAATGAGTATAACCATTTCATATTTTTCATGTGTCCATCCTTGATCTAGGGTTATCAAGGTTCACATGTTATCATTTAATTAAGGAAATCCATCAATGAAGGCTATATCTACCATACCCCATAATATAGCATTTTATGAAACATAGCGCATGCATAAAAACTTTTGATAAATATTTTAAAATGTTGGGATCAATATGATCAATGGGGTGTTTGCCTTACTGTTCATTTTAGTCAACAAAGTCAGGGTCATCGTCGATGATGGCGTCATATACGTCGGTGTCTACACGTTGTTTAACAAAAATATAGCAAATAACAAACTTCAATAAGGGCAAAATGAAATCAGATGTAAAGTCAAATAAAATTTGCAACATAAAACAAGTATGGTTTCGGGTTATGGTTTCATGATTACTTTCTACCGTTTCAATCTTACTTATTGTTAACAGTCTTAAGTTTTGCTACAACAAGGTTACTTATTTTTCATAATTTGTTCATTCTTATTTTTTACAAATTCAAGAAGATAAAATTTTATATATATATAAATTTTACTTCAAATTAGAGAGGCTAAAATTATATATTTATATATGTTTAATTTTGAATTCAAGAGGCTAAAATTATTTGGATTGGATTTAATAAGACAAAGTACAAGGGAAGGTGACATGTATAAACTTAATGGTTCACCCCAAGTATTTTTTTCATATATAGGATATTCACCATCTAAATAACATGAAGAATTTAACTACATTTAATTTAAAGTTCATTTGAACAAGTTATATACATATGAGTATTTAACACATTGAAATTAACTTACTTTGGAAAGAGATTGAAACTAAGGTGAAACTTAAATCTCTTTGCACATTTGAGTTTCTTATGACCTACAGATTCTAATAAAATTGGTCTTACTCAATTTGGAGCTCATGTGCACAAAATTTGTACTAAACATGTTTTGAATCCTTCTCTTCAAATTTGAATTTCAATTTTACCCATTGGTCAAATTCAAAATATTTTTGCATATCTAGAAACTGCATGATTTATCATGAATTTAGAAACATTTTTCATATAATTTAGAGCTATATTTTACAAGTTATTCTAATTTGAATCGGCTTGGTCTAGAAAATTCAACAAAATTGGAAAATACGTTTTCTTAGTGTCGAAAGCGTATTCTTAAATTTTGCACACACGGGATTTGAATTTTGGGCCACAGCCACTAACATATGGGCCCTACTATCAGTGATTGCAAGCGTGAGTGCGCATGACCGAGCGACCAACACGGTGGGCCCAAACAGCAGTGGTGCATGGTGGCTGACAGGTGAGACCCGAGTAGCAGCGTGAAAGTGCATAAGAGAGAGGCTGCTAGTGGGGCCGCCAATCAGTATGCATGCGCACTAGAGTGGCTATCATGTGGGTCCACCATGTCATCTACACTAAAACAAAGGAGGTCGTCCTTGGCTTGCCAACGGAGAGGTAGTGCCAGAGGCGGTGAATAGATGTCTCTGTGTGCTACATGGTGCTACTGTGCACCTAATGGTAGGTTCGATTGAGGTCAAAGGTAGCTCTAACCCCACCTGCGATGGTGAGGGGAGGCAGTGTCATTGGCGTTGAATCGTGGGAACAAAGGAGTGGTGCTCGCGATTGGACGTGCATGGCATGAGCTTTAGTGAGGTTTCTAGTTCATGTTTTGAATTTTCACTAAGAGGGAGATACCTTGGGGCGAGTTGGCGACAGAGGCCGGAGTGGAGGAAGATGAGACTTGCGGCGATGAGACTTCGGCTAAATAAGTTTCAAATTAAAAGCGGGACTACGATCATGGACTGGTAAGGAGCCTTTAGGTGCGAGTAATTTGAGATTAAGGCCGCGTAGAGGGAGCTAAGTGAAAGTTAGGTTGAGACGGTGGTGTGATCGAAAGTGCAGAAGAAAGGAGAAATTTGGGGGCTCGGGATGAAGTGCGATGGTGGTGGAAGTCTTTGCAGATGCTTGGCATTTTTATAGCCTCTTGTGGCAGAGGAGAAATTTGGGGGCTCGTCAACAGGGTTTAAACCCGAGGATGACTCTTGTGGCCGAGGGGGGTTGAGGTGGTGCCACAACTCGGTCGTAGAGAGGGTATGGTGGAGCAGGGTATGGGCGAGCTGGTCGGGGCAATAGCGTGCCGGCTCGACGTGGAGATATTCTCAAGTGATGCAAGTCTTAGCGTTGATTGGAAGAACATCCGAGAGAAATGGAAGAGGAAAGCTCGACCGCAAGAGAGAGAGAGAGAGAGAGAGAGAGAGAGGGGAGAGGAGATGAGGAGGGAGAAGAAGCCAATAGGTAGGCCCAGGGTCCATGTGGCAGTGAGAGGAAGAGGAAGGGAGAAGAGAGGAAGTGGCTGGTGCGTGGATTCGGGCGAAGGGAAGGGCCCACCGGACCGTCAGTAATGGGGAAGAGAGTTATCCCCTAGTTAGCTGGCCCAATTTAATGGGTGGCCCCACGTGTCAGTGGTACAAAGGAATGCCACTCAGTTCTTGCTATGGATAATTCACGAATTAAGCATTTATTTCACTTATCATTTCATGTCTAAAATTTTTTCTAATTTTTTTGGGAGTTCTACATAAAGTTTCTTACTTGCTTAGAATTGTGAGGTTAAAAACCTTCGTAGAAAAATTATGGTAAATCTTTTAAGCAGCATTGTTCAAATTTTATTTTTTGTTTAAAATTAAATTTAAGATTTAAATAGAGTCAAGAATTTTTGAAACTTTTTGAAAAGAATTCAAATAACCTAAATGATCTTGTGTAAAAATCAAAGATTTCAAAATTGAATATTTATTTTCTAATAAATCTAAAAATTCAAATTTTAGAATTTCTAGTTTTTAGTTTTTTTAATTGAAAAAGGCATTAAATATGGATATTAATTTTAAATATTTTTACTAAAGGTAAAAATTGATATGACGAATGTGTGGTAATACTTTTAGCTAAAGATAAGCTAGGTAAATTTTTATAAAAATATGTCAATGCATTGTTCATAGTCAAGATGCATTAATTTGAATTTCTTTTCATTAATTAATAGGTTCAAATGAATTTTGACTACAATCAAGTAATTCTAGAGATTTATAATAATTTAATATTGTTTTTATAGATTTTTTTGAAATTTCACTTTTACCTTTATCTTTTTACTAAATCAATTTAAATAGTTTTTCCTTAGGGAAAATCATCAAAATATTTCAAAAATCTAAAAAATGTAAGATTAAAAGTAAGAGAGTGACTAGGGAACGGTATACCGTTGCAACGGTATAGCCATGAAACTTATGAAACTTATTAGTTTCAGTGCTGGTTTCATGAGTTTCAGTGTTTAGTTTCATCAGTTTCATGTTTTATCAGTTTTTAGTGCTAAGTTTCATGAGTTTCAGTGCAAAAAATCATAAGTTTCATGAGTTTCAGAGGTATACCGTTGCAACGGTATACCGTTTTTTAGTTTTTCTGTAAAAGAAAATACACATTTTGAAATTTTATTTTCTCTTTTATACAAACTTTGGGATGTTACATAGGGCCATGCTGCTCGCTCCTCTAGCTTCGTTGATTCGGGGAGACCGGGCAACAATGCCACAGGATTAGGCCGGCACCAAGCCCCCAACCCAAGGTTCATTTTTCACCCATTCCCCATCCCAAATCTTGATATAGTGTCTGTTTTGAGTAGTTGATGGTGACAGGTAAACGGGCATGCCCATGGGCATTGAGTACCCGTAGGCAACGGTATGGGTGCAACATAAATGAAAAGTTATGTAGTGCATACTGTGCTAGTCCCATGATCAGTAGCTAGTACGCACTAGCATAATTTGAAATCACAGCCATACAAAAGTTGTAATATTTTATTACAGCGAAAGTTTAAACACATAATATTACATTACTAAAAGTAAATAGCAGTAAAAACTTTCATCTTGTTGTATGCCAGCTAAGCCCAGTAATCCATAAGCAACAAACAAGGTGAATCCTTAGCAAAAACCATCGTCATTCAACCCATATTCTACGTTATTGTAAATGTCTTCTGGTATTTCTAATTCTTCACCTAAAAACAGTAGTAAAGCAAGTTGAATACAAAAGTACTCGCAAGACTTTTACAAAAAAAACTAAATATATGCAGGCTGAATCAAATGAAAGGTTGCTAAGGTTACTTTTGCATAAAGCTTAAATTTGAATGATAAATACTGAATAGTAAATTGAAAGCGTAAAAGAAATAAAATAATTTGACGAGTAAGTAATATAGCAAGTAGTAAAAACATAAATGAAATAAATTACTCACAGCCCTTCGCGAGTAAACTCACAGTCCTTCGTGAGAAATAAAGTAATCAATACCATCATGGCAACAATTGTGTGAGCATAAATAAACTTTGTGAAATCAAGTATTCCATAACACTTGTTCCATTTTATTAAAATAAAAAATAGCTAACTAGTGTCAGTTCTCCAAGTTATCCATGACCGTTGATACGGCTAATCGATTAGTTTTACACTCTGCAAAGGTGTACTGCTTTACCCATAAGGAATGATCATCTCTTTTTGCAAAGCTTAATTAACACACTTCCTTTGGTGTGTCGCAGAGAGATCATACATAACCGTTACATTATCCAAATCTAGCTTTGCACCAGCTCGGTGACGTTAAACCCTTGCTATAGTAGAAACAAATATTCGTATAAATCATAATCTTTTGAGCTGAATAAAGCAACCATTTTCCCCCATAGCCAGGCGTACACCGTTGTATCGGTAACCGTTTGTTCCAAATCACCTCAATGTGGACGTCCCTTCAGGTAAACCTTCCCGGAATACCCGTACCACTTCAACCTACCAATGTGCAAAGCTGGTTTCAAATAACTTGATAGGTTAAGGCCGTCCCATACCAGCCCTCATGGTTGTACGGTTATTGCTTGGATCATGCAACACTACGTTCGGTCCTTAATGTGACATGGGCGATAAAACTCCCCCTATCTACGTGCAAGTTAAAGATCACACAACCGGCTATTGCCAATAATCACCCACGTCAAAACCATAGTTTTGCTTTTATTTTTAATAAAATATCAGTATCCTTTACTATCATAATTAACTAGGTAAAATTTCATAGAGAAAGGTGTGGATGTATCTGACACCCATATTCTTCTAAAGCAATACTAAGCATATGCAAATATTAAATGATTATATTCCCAATCTATCTATTCATCAGCTAGGGTTCTCAAGGCTCACAGTTCAACAGTAATTAAGGATATCCATCAGTGTGGGTTATAACTACCAGTAACCACAAAATAAGGATTTGCTCAAAATATAAAGCATGTAGGAAGATTCTTAATTACATTTTAAGTGGTTATGAAAACTGGGATCAATATGGTCAAAGGAGGTACTTGCCTTGCTCTTCTTCAATGAACTCTGCAGCAAAGTCGTCGACGGTAGCGTATGTGACGTCAATGTCTACAAGTCGTCCGTCGAGAAATAAAGCAGCAACAACAACGACAATAAGAAGCAAAAATAAGTCAAATATACAATCAGATTTTTTATTAAAGGAAGGTTTTGGTGATAAATATTTTACTTATTGCTTATGCTATGAATTCTTAAGTCCATGTTATGAGATAGATTTTTAGTAAGGTTCAAGTGCAATATACCTCCAAAATGTTTTGTGGTATCAGAGAATCCTGACCTTTGGGAAACACGTTTGTCGTATCATCAGAGGGTCCTAACCTCTGGGGTTCTTTTCAGTTTGCTTTCAATCTCACTGGTCATAACATTTATTTTGTGGATGTCATTTATATTCAAATCTTAGTAGAGGGCCATAATTGTTATATTATTAGTACTTTTTTTATTCTAACCTTTATAGTCCTAATAATTGAGAGCAAAAGCTAATGTTACTAGTGTGCTGCTACTTTTGAATGGCCACAACAGAGAAAGAAAATCAAGGGAAGGTAGGAACAAAACAAAGTTCACCAAGCAGGTGCTATGGCAACTAACCAATGATGCTATTGTGCTCACCTTTGGATGGATGAAGGGCTATCTAACAGAGGAAGCCATAGCTCAAAGCAAAGGACACGCCACAGCTGTTGCTTTAGGAGCTTATGTCTGTAGCAGAACATGTATGGAGGAGCTGAGGTGAGCACCAAAATGGAATCCCGAGACTTTGTGGGTTCTGCAGGTGGTGGTGGTTAGAGTTGAGGTGACTCGTGGTGGCTACGCACAAACAAGGAGCGAAGGCTTGATATGGAGCTCGGTAGTTCAGTGCTTGAAAATGGGAAGCGAGGTTTATGGAGGGCTTGGGGTGGTTTTTATAGGGTGGAGCAGGAACTACAATGCACTTCCAATGTTGAGAAAATGTGACTTGTTTTTCGTAAACAAAAATGCAGGCGACTGATATCTAGCAAATTCAATGTGTAAATTAAGAAGTTGAGATTTTTAGGTCTAGAGATAGGGTCTAGGGATGAAAGGATCATGGTTAACCAAACTATTTTCAAATTGAAATCAAGGTCCTGGTGGTACCGGTTTACCGCGAAAATCATCAAAAACCGAAGAGTTTCAAAACAAAGCGTTTGAAAAAAAATTTAAAAATAAAAAACAGATCGGTTTTCTCGAAAAACCGATCGGTTAGTTGCACCTTTTGGATGGCCAATTTTTTGAGCGATTTTCGTTGATTTTTGTCGAAAATCAAGTGATTTTCATCGATTTTCGACCGGTTAAAGTCACATAAAATTTTCTGATTTTTATTTTATTTTTTTGAATTCGATCGGTTTACCGAGCGGTTTAGAGTTTTGAACCGGCTCGATACCATTCATTTTGGCAAAAATAAATAAAAATCGATCGGGAACCTGGATAGGATCTTTTTAATGAACATGCTCATGCACAGGATTCGAGTAGGAAAGAAGTAGACAGGGCAAGATCCAATATGAATCATAAATGATTTGGATTCTGATCTAATTATCCTTGATCACGTAGCTGCATGACTATGTGTCAACTAGCATGCATGCATTGCAACAAGGTGGACAGATCACCCTTTATCACGTAGCTGCATGACTATGTGTCAACTAGCATGCATCCATTGCAACAAGGTGGACATGGACATGGACATGGTCGATCAAAACATAATTTTGATCACTAATTTTTATTATAATATATTTATAAAATTCAATAAAATTATAATATTATAAAAGTACTTCTCGAGACAAGTCTATACATATAATTTTCATGTATTCAATTTAAATATTTTAAAAAATATCAATAGTCAAAGTTTCGAAAGTTTGACTACTAGTACTATATCTAAAAGATAGCTATTCATGGCTGGAGGGAGTACATCGTAAATGTAATAAAATGAATCTAGAAAAGTAATCAGTACTGGATTTTTACCGTTGTTTTGCACTGCATGCAATTCGTTCAAGTTTTGTTTGGAGTTAGCACAGGAGGCAGGGTCACTAGAAGTAAACTAAATTATGTGGCCCAAACACTTCGTACCTAGCACCCAAACCAACCAGTCCCTCTGGCTCTGGGGAGTGGGGATCAAGCGCCACAGGCACAGTTTTCCCGATCGAAACCTTAACTGAGATTAATTGGAATTGAAGGATCCATCCTTAATCTCACTAAACCAAGGCTTTGTTTAGGTCTGTTTAGGCTTAGGCAGTTTAGCATGCTTAAAGCTAACTTTTGAGCTTAAATAGATTAAAAGCTGGCTTAAATAGATTAAAAGCAATTGGCTTTTATACGTAGTAGATGTGAGTAATTTTACCTTAATTTCAGTAATATTAGTTTAAAACGAACCCTCAATAAACTATAAAAGCATATCTCCGATGGCTTTTGGCTTTTAGTTATATAGAGCCTTATGGCTTTTAAAAAAATCAGATAAAGAGCCACTCATTTATTTAGGCTTTAGCTTTTTGGCTTATAGCTTAAAGCCAATTTTTAAACTTAATTAGCTTAAAAGCAATCGGCTTTTATAAGTAGTAGAGGTGTTTAAATTCATCATAACTTCAATGACATTAGTCTAAAACTAACCCTCAATAAGCCGAGAAAAACATATCTCCAGTGGTCTTTGACTTTTAATTATATGAAGGCTTATGTTTTTTAAAAAAGCTTAAAGCCCTGTTTGGATGAGTGGTAATTCCTTGGGAGGTTTTGGGATTTAGTTCAAATTTAAACTATATTCTAAAACATTCCAATGAAATACCCCTAATCTAAGCACCCCCTAAGTAAAAAACCACTCACTTTATTTTTATTTTTTATTTTTTTTACTTTTTACTTGGTGATAAAGCCCAAATAAATAGGACGTAGGAACTCTAGTATTTCACCAACGAACCAAACCAACTCTTCAGCACTGGCTGCCACTGCAATGCAGTAGTACTTGGCAAATGCACGTATATGCAGTCAAGCACCAGTGAAACATCAGCATGAAACACTGTGGAGTGTTTCTAACTTTCTATCTTTTCCAATGCATATAACTTCTAGTATTCAGCTCACCAGTTTAGTTTACATATTTCTCAGGGGAAAAAAAAATCATTAGTCACAAATATATACTAGACCTCATTTTGCCAGCTGAATTGAAATCAAAACAAACGGCCAGTCACATATAGAAACCGAATATATAATCAGTTAATGGCGTGATTAGTCTGAGCATGAGTTCAGGGGCGCCCCAAGTGATAGTGAGCCAAGACTTGTGGGGGAGTCGTCCATGCATGCAATGGCGCCACGAGAGCATCTCCAAGAGAGGTCTTAAATATAGCCCTAATTTGCATTATAGGGTTTTTGGAGGAAAGATTAACTCCAACAAAGATCCTAAATTGTTAAAATTTAGCAAATTGTTTTAGGGCTCCTAGGAGAGTAGCTATATTTAGCAACTCTGTGATTAAATCTTATCTTCGTTGGGTTTTAGGACATAATTGCGGGAGTGAATATATCATTGAAGCCCTAAATCTAATTAGTTGTGGTCCTAAATTAAAATTTAAGCCATATTTTTAGAGATTTCTCTTGGAGATGATTTGAGCCTTGAGTGAGATCCACTCGATCCCCACCGTCATCGCGACGCCCCCGGCGGCGAGGCTCCCGATGAGGGGGGGCTCGTGCGGGCGCGCGCGGGGCGCTCAATCTTGTGTGGTGCAGAAGAAAACTAACAGATCAGCGGCTCCCACGATTCGCGCGGAGAAGAACGTACGAGACGCTTTGAGTGAGAAGCTAGTTGCGCGGCGCAAATGATTAGGAGCGCGTTTACGTAGAGGCAGGAGTAATCTGGAGTTTACAGCAATTAACCGGCTGTGTGGGCAGGCAGCACGATCTGATTCTTACTACCTAGGAGCCTAGCTTCTGCTGCTGCTGGCCTCAGCTTGCTTCCTGTGTCATTTGCTTGCTGCTCCTGGTAACCTGGTGTACGAGCTAGCTAGTGTGTGGTGAAACGTTTGCACTTGCCACGAAAGACTGTGCCTCCACTCCGGCCCATATTATTTTAAACTTACCGATTTGCCACATATCAGTGCATGCATGCTAGCTTCTGGTACGCATATGTCATAGATGTTGGCCCTGGGGGTTTACAATGAACATCTATGGGCATGCATTCCTCAGAAGAATATCTGTGAAAACCACAAAAAAAAAATTTTACTGAATAACCATGTTTGATCAGAAGATATCTAGAAGGAAAATGAAAGAGATGCATGGCTTGTTCAGATACATTTTACTTAGAGCAAGTACAATAGTAAAACCTACTATAGACTAATAGTAAGCTAAAAGTCAGTTTGTACAATAACTGTCTCTAAAAGTTGTCTCTAGGTGTTGTGCAATAGCTATCTTTTCTCTCTTGTACATAAATAATCAACTTATGCCCCGTGCAAAACTGGCTACAAAATAAGAGCTAGCTCTCTTTTCTCTCTTATTTTCTTACTCTTTCACGCAGACCAAAGCTGATGTATACAGACTAAAAGCTAGTTGAAATGATCTTATTGTACATGTCCGTGTAGTCTTGCGTATTGACCGTCTTGCCGTAAATGCTTGAGCTGTCAGAGAACGGCATAGGACAGTTAAACAAGACATCTGAATATGCTTTGTACCATGCATATCAACTTTTAAAAAACAACATAGATAAGCCTAATTTATTAGTAGCTAACAGCTCCATACAGAGTAACACGGCTAGCTCATATGATAATGGTACCAATTAGAAACTAAAAGAAGATTTGCTTCCTTCTCAAGTGTTCTAAAGTGAATTCGCGTTGAATAAGATCAAAGTTGTTTAATAATTAATCGTGCGAAAGTCAATCCATGTGAATCGCGAATAGAGCGGCATGTAGTCTCTGCGCGGCACCCTCCCTCCCCTCGCGCGCACTAATCTGTGTGCGTGTTACGTGCGAGCACACGTGTGTGAGAGCATGCTCTGCGTGTATGGCGAGCACTTGACATTACGTCTCCACTCTGTAAGTAAAGAGACATGGAAAATCTCTCTCCAAAGTAAACGATCGAGTCGATCGTGCGCTAAATCCCTTCACAGAGACGAGAATTTTACATCAGAGCGAGAGAATTTTCTGCAGGTGAAAGTGATTTGTGTATGGCCAAAAGAACTGATATATCAGCAAGAGAATGCAACGCTATATATGGTTTCGCGTAATTAAACGTCTCTGAACCTGATGCATAATTCGCACCACAGGGAACCACAGTCGCCATTACTGTGCTTGTATGAAGAATTTCATCTGATCCACGACCGGTTTGATCAAAGCAGTCGCAATTACTGAACTCTCAAGACGCTGCAATGAGCTAGTTGTCCGGTGAGAGAGGACTGCAGGGAAAGCCACGGGATCCTCGCTCGATCAACCCGTCTTTGATACCCTTGGCCAGTCTCCAGTCGTCATCCTCGACGATTAACCCCTGGTCAAGCACCATTTTCGCCGGGCATCGAGCGAGCACGAGCGCGTCGCGTCCTCCAGGCTGCAGCAGCCACCCTACCCAAGAAAAGCCCCCATCGATCGCATCCATGGCGACAGCCACCGTGCCCTCCTGGAACGTCTCGATCGAAGGCTATGTGCCACGGTGCGCGGTAGCAGAGCTGCCTCAGGCTCAGCGAGGCGAAGTCGCACCAGGTCGACGATCTCCTCGGCGAACCCTGCCTTGCCTGCACCTGCAGGGCCACCTGCCGGGTAAGCCCAGAGTCCCAGCTGTTTGGTGCACTGTGAAATCCGACAGGATGGGTAAAAATGAGTAATTACTGTTTGCCATCCAACAAACGATGGGTAGTAGTAGCGAGTCTGTTATGTTTTTTGAATTTGCAATGTCAGTTTTTTTTTCTTACCACCTTGCCTGTTATCCGGCTTGAAGATGCTGAAAACACCTAAAATGACGGCTAAGCAAGATAGTATTGTTATGAATAGCACTTATTGTATTCAATATGAGGCCAATGGTCAGAATATATAGAGTACACAAGGGTACAAAAGGAAAGCCTATATAAGGCAATACCTAAATAAGGAAAACTTATATAAGAAAAACCTATATATGGATAATCTATATAAGACAATGTTTATATCCTTAACACCCCCCAAATGGCTCTATATATTCTGACCATTCAGATAACTAGGAGTACTAGCAGTAGATATTAGCAGCAGCAATATTAAGAAAATAATGAGCCAGCAAGCCAAGATGCCGAAGAGTCGAGACGACTGAATGAGCCGAATAGCCAAAAAAGCTAAAGTGCTGGAGTCATAGCGTGACAAAAAGCTGGAGCCAAGACCAAGGGCATGCTTCAGTTCCTTCGGGTGCAGGGCAGCCGACCGTGTAAGGCTGACGGCGCGTCGGCCCGGCAACAGAAGGTGAGCAGCGGACGGCGTCGCGAGCGAGCGTCGCGGTTGGAGCGGCAGCGGCCGAAGGTGAGCGGCGAGTGTCGCAGCTGGACCTCAGACCGGATCCAGCCGGCCAGAGGAAGGAGGCAACCAGCTGGGAGGAGAGGAGTCGACGCGCAGGTCGCTGTCCTCGATGGAGCGGTCGGCCTGGAGGAGCCGCATCGCGAGTAGAGCCTAAGGTCGACGGCAACGAGCGGTTGGCTGGAGGAGGCGAAGATCGATCGCGTCGCGGGCAGGGAGGAGCAGCAACGAGCGGCGTGGGGACGATGGATCCGGCCCCAGGTGGCATTGATTCATGCGAAGGCGGTGGCGACGTCGCTGTCCTCCTCGACTCGCTCGAAGGAGCCCATGGGAAGAAGGGCAGTACGAGCATGGAGTGGATGAAGAGCTTGGGCAGCACGAAGACGGCTCGCCGGAGACCGGCGTGGATGCGCCGGCGCTCGTTAAAGGCTAGTGGCGATAGATGTCGAGGCGGCCGTGGAAGACGAGGCGGTCGTCGCGGCTAGCCAGTGACGAGGCTGACGGGAAGAGCTCGCCAAGAAGGATAGTGCAAGTGCGTGGCCACCCCTAGGAGTGGAGATTGCTCCTCCCGGAGGCAGCAGCAGCGGAAGAAGATGGGAGGCTAGGGTTTGAACCGTAGCTCTGATACTATGTTATGAATGGCACTTGTTGTATTCAATATGAGACCAATGGCTAGAATATAGAGTACACAAGGGTACAAAATGAAAGCCTATGTAAGGCAATACCTAAACAAGGAAAACTTATATAAGGAAAACCTATATATGGATAGTCTATATAAGACAATGTTTATATCCTTAACAAGTATGTCTTCTCTGAACTCACCTATATGATACCACAATTGTCTTGTTTAAAGACTATGTGGGAGTTTATTCTTGTTGGTGATGAGTAATTGATTATGTTTGAGCATGTGGTACTCAGATTTAAGTTTGATTTGAATATTAAGTTTTTAAGATGATTATTGCATATCATTTTGAACATTGCTATTGATGCGTTTCTTTGTTTTTGATGATTGCAGAACGTCGGTGCGAGGTCATAGTGAGGCGGAAGATGATGGGGACTAGACGAGGTGCGCTGGAGATCCAAACGGTAAGGATCACCGGAGGATGACCGGAAATGGAGTCACTGCAAGCCATGCAAGAAATGGAACGAATGAGATGCGAACTTGGAGCTACTAGGATAAGGAGAGCCGTTAAATCGTAGTTTAGAGGATGGAGTAGTGGTCAAGTTAGCTTAGTAGAGAAAACTCGTTTGTTAGTGGGTTTTGGGTTAGCCTATGTATGAGTGAGTGATCTCAACCCTTAATGAGGTTTCTTGAGGGCCAAGAAAGCCATCCAAGAGTGGAGATTGTTCCTAGTGGTTGAATCAATCCTAACCTTTGGAAGGGTTGCTTAGGATTGAAACAACTCATTCAAGGGTGTATTATGATTCATGAAGGCTACAAATAGAGGGGGGAGGGGTCTCTCTTGAAGGTTTTGTTGCTCCTTTGAGCTTTTGTCCAATTTGTTGTGAGGCTATGTAAACCTTCAACCAAAGAGCAACAATAGCTTGGAAACATAGTGGTATAAAGCAACATGGCTGTAAATCATGGCCATTGTCTCCCATAACTGATAACTGATTAGAGTTCAGAACGATGTTGAGAAGCAAAGGCTGCATGGCCATTGTCTCCCATAAGGCCATAACTGATAACTGATTGGAGTTCAGAACGATGTTTGAGAAGCAAAAGCTGCATGGCCATTGTCTCCCATAAGGCCATAACTGAACTGATTGGACTTCAGAACGATGTTTGAGAAGCCAAAGCAGTCAGACTCTAACCATACACGGTAAATTCCTCAGCTCCTAGCCCAACCTTCAGTTGGTCAAGAGCGCGCCATACATTGACTTTTATGCTCATACCCGCCCCTGTTGCCCTCAAGTTCTCATCCCTCTCAAGAACAAGGCTGTTTTTACCTTTCCTTTTAACAATTTATATTTAGGAGTGTATAGGCATCATCCGGATGTTTTTGTCCCAAAAAATATCCAAACTTTGGACCGTACGATCAAAACACACATCCGTAGGATCAACCCACCTCAAATTCAGGAGGGCTGTGCATTGATCTGAAAGCAAATCCAATGATCAGGAATTTGGATGATGGTTGCTAAAGAAAACATCCAGAAGAAACTTATCAAAACCCTTATATTTTGCTAAACACAACACTAGTCCTTATCTCCTTGTATCACGCTCAATGCATGATAATCATACCTGTAAAGTCCACCGCCGACGATTATAACACCGTGAAGTTCGTCCTCCCTTGTTGCCATCTCTTCCCTTCTGATCACTACCTTGTCATCTTCAAGCCTACGATGCAATTAAGGAAAAGTTCTTTAAGAGTAGGTAGACAGTGCATCTTCCATGCGCTGTGAACGATGGAGAAATTGTTTGCTTCCCTGATCATGACAATTACTCGCAACTTTTGTGCTGATAGGTTTGGCTGCTTCCAGCAAAGATCGACATCCAGATCCCTAATTGGCATATGTCGCCGTTGATTAAAGTTCCTCTTTGAGTGAACAAAAATGTAACATAAACATAGTTACAGGTGCAGAATTGATGACAAACCGTAGCAGAGCTCACAGTTGAGAATTGTGTTAGTCAACACGTCGGGATAATTAGTTAAATTATTTACAAACTTAGATATTAACTTTGACAGACCAATTAAAATTGGCTAAGCTATCAATGTTGGTAGACCCGCACCCCCCCCCCCCCCCCGGCGGCGAAAAAAAAAGAGCGGCCACAGAATGGGAAAGAAAGAATTTGAAATTCCGTTTTCTTCTCTATTCCATGCTGAACTTTATTGTGTACTGATGATTTCATTGATGTAACATGCAGCCATGGACCATTCAAGAAAACCACGTCCCTAAGACACGGAGCTTCTTCAACCATTATAGAGCAATGTTTGAGAGGAAATCTTTCATCCAGTATTCCTTTGCAATGTAATAATCTTGGAAGACTTTCCCACAAAAAGAAACATCCTGAGCATTTGGTTATGCTGACTGCTGAGTATAATTTGTGTGGAAGGAGCATGCTACACTCGAATACCTGAAACTGAAAACATAGCACCAAAATAAGCTTGATAGTCAAATGAAAATGCATCTTTCCTATATGAAGGTGTAATATGCAGTTTAATTACCTGAAGCAGGCATTGGGGGAATCAAGCTCCTAGGAGGCATAGGAGGTCTCATGCGAACTGGTTTGCTTTCTTTTGCCTCGACAACCACAACATCAGAGGTGAGAAATGACTTGGCAACCACAGCTGCATGCTCTATGCAACATCTCACAACCTGGTAAACATTCGTGGGGGTGAAAAAAATCACTGCATTAGTGTGCCATTGAACATTGTTGGCCTAGTTCTAAGTGGCATAAAGATGACTTGTGTTCTGCTACCACCTTTGATGGATCCAATATTCCAGCAGCCATTAAGTCCTCGTAGCAATTCTTGGCAGCATTGTATCCATAACTTGTATTGTCATTCAACAACACCTTTGTACAGCAATATTCAAACGCATGTTATCCAGAAAATTTTTGATAAGACTTCACAATTAATTCAAAAATATGTGTAACATGTAATGTAACTGAGAGCTCTACTAACCTTTTCGATGACAAAGTTGCCATTCATCCCTGCATTGTTTGCTATAAGTGCGGTAGGGTAACTCAAAGCCTGTTTGAAGATGTCGGCACCAATCTAAACATGCATAAAATTGAAGCCAGAAAAAATTCAATGCATTTTTTCAATTTGGTAATTGATCATTCAAATTTCGAACTATATATGTTTTACAAGAAACAGCTATGGATCGATAAACCTTCACCCGGACTCTTATAAAAGTAGACTTACACAAGTAGGCATGGATTTCAGTGACAAAACAAGTAGATTCATCAAGTTACCAAGATCTATTTGAACATGTTACCCTCTTACTCATAACAGCAAGGTGCGAGGTACCTTCTGCTCTGTATTATCCAATGACTCCTTGAGCCTGTCAATCTTCTTGGATAATCTTAATAGGCTACATCCACCACCAACTACAACACCTTCCTCAATAGCTGCCTGAAATATCCAAAGCTTTGTTAGGAAATAGAGCTTTTAGTTTACAAAACCATGCATAATATGAATCTTGATTGGACAGAAGTACCCTAGTTGCATTAAGAGAGTCCTCAATTCTCAGCTTCTTATCTTTCATCTCAATGACTGTTTGAGCACCAACCTGCAATTTAGCTTTGCGCCAAAATTTCAAAATCTGGCATACTAATGGTGCAAATGCTAGATGCACAATGTTTTTGTTTAGTGAACTAAAAATACGTGTGGCACCTGAATTATTGCAATTCCGCCACATAACCTTGCTATCCTCTCAGCCAATTCCTTCTTCTGGTACCTCTCCTCTGAGTTCTGGAAGTTCAAAATAAAGAATAACAGGACCGAGTATGATCATAGGTGCACTGTAGCTTTAATGTAGAAGCTTTAGCTACATTTTTTGAACATACATGAAATGTAAGTTAACAAAGGCCACATGAGAATGTTATTAGCCGAACGTTTGGAGTACTTATACCTCAACTTGACCTTTTATCTGAGCAACCCTTTTCTCAACTGCACAATGGGTGCTTCCATCAGTAACAATTAGTGTTGAATCTTTTCTGATTACCACCTTACAAGCTGAACCTAGTACCTCTTTCCCTGCCTTTTCTAGTGTATATCCCATGTCATCCCTCACAACTGTACCTGAAAACCAAGAAGAATATGCCAATGATGGGATTGCATTCAGTGTTTTAGGAGTTCTTGCAATCCTCGGTTAGTCTTATACCTCCTGTCAAGATGGCAATATCATCTAAGCATTGAGTTTTTTGTTCTCCAAAGGAAGGTGCCTTAATCGCAGCCACTTTAATCGTGCCTGATAGCTTGTTTCTGATCAAAGGAGCCATTGCTTCTTCTTCCACATCCTCGGCAACTATTAACAATGGATAATTTTCTTTGACAGCACTATCCAGTATCTTTATAATCTCACTTGCATCAGTAATTTTCTTGTCAACCAACAATATCTACAAAAAAAAAAAAATAATGTAATTCTATTCCAAATAATGGTATTCAATCCTGGTTAAATTAGCGCTTACCTTGCAGTCAGTAAACTCCACGGACATATTTGCACGATCAGTCACAAAGTAAGGTGAGAGGTAACCACGACCAAATTGCATTCCTTCGACGATCTCTAGACCGGTTTCAGTGCCTCTTCCATTTTCAATTCTCACCATGCCTTTCCTACCTACTGTTTTAAAAGCATCAGAAATCATATCTCCAACAGCATAATCATTTCCCGCACTAACTGCAGCCACATGTGCAATTTCATGGTCTTCAATCTAGAAGATGACATATTAAACAATGCTAAGATATTACACAAACATAAATCTGTAAAATAAAATACAGAAACATCCATGATAAACTGGCAAAGCATACCTCCCGTGACATCAACCTGAGTTCAGACACCAAAGCAGCAGCGGTCTTCTCGATGCCACGTGCCACCTGGACCGGATTAATTCCAGCAGCAAGAACCTACTTTTTGGAAATAATCATAAGATGCATGTTCAGGTTTCAGGATTCTTGTACACACCAGCGAGCTTTTCTTGTTAGCTTTTCAAATGTTGCATTACAGAAAGCTAGAACGAGGAAACTAGAAAGTTTGTATGCTAACATATTCATCACACCAGCGTATATACCTTCATTCCTTCAGCAATCAGGCCTTGCGCAAGGATTATAGAAGTGGTACAACCATCGCCAGCAATATCATTCGTCCTGGCACCGGCCTGCCTGACCAATTTAACTCCAAGATTTTCCAGTGGGTCCTCCAATTCGATCTTGTACAACCCAAACAGGTAGAGAAATTCAAGTCACTGAAAGCTTCGATCACCGCAAAACAATGCAAAATATCCAATATCGCAGGAACAAACACAATTACAGGGAAGAGCATCAGCAGTAATCAATGGAAGAACACCATAGCCCTCCCCATTCGAGATTCAGACATCCGGTGCCTCTGTATTGGGTAAGGAAGTAGACCGGCATGAGGTGGATGCATGGCATTTACCTCCTTAAGGACCGTCTCCCCGTCGTTGACGATCTTCGGAGGGCCATACTTGTTGCCCAGCACCACATTCCTCCCCTTGGGCCCTAGGGTCACCCCCAGCAACCGCGCCACCAAGTCCACACCAGCCTGCAATGGAACCCAATGCCCAGCCATCGCAAGAAATTCAGTTGCCCACTCCAGTATAACCGAAGCACTGTGGAGTGCGACGCGCTCTGTGCTACCTGGAGCTTCTTGGTGGCAGAGAGGTCGCGGTTGAAGTGCAGGTCCTTGTACACCGGCATCGACGGCGGCTTCCTGGGGGAGAAGGGGAGGGTGGGAGGAGGCTTGATGGAGAGGGGAGGTGGAGCCATTCTTGACATGCGTCCCCAAGCAGGGGTGAGGAGAGCCGAGAGCACGAAGTGGCGGAGAGAGTGAAGAGGATAAGGCGGCGGTTGCTGCCGGAAGGAAGGTAGTGAGACAGACACGCAGTTGCATCGCGCCAAAAAGCGGAATTTTTTTTTTTAATAATACATATTTTATTCAAAATTGCAATCATATACCACCAAAAAAAAAAATTACAGAACTAGACCTCTGTAGCTCTTTCATTGGGCGACTAAGCTTCTGTAGCTCTTTGAAATGGCTACTGAGATTCAGTAGCTCGTTGAAATGGCGACAGAGCCTCTGTAGCTCTTTGAAAGAGCTACAGAGCCTCTGTAGCTCTTTGAAATGGCGACAGAGCCTCTGTAGCTCTTTCAAAGAGCTACAGAGGCTCTGTAGCTTATCCATTAGGCGACAGAGCCTCTGTAGCTCATTGAACTGGCGACAGATAGATCGATTAGGGTTTTTTAATTTTTGAAGGTTGAAATCGAATGAAATAAATGTCTAAATTTTTGTTAAGCTATAAGGGTTCGTAATATATAAAAAAAAGTATGATGTCGCATGGAAAATTAAGTTGTATGCATGGCTGCTAAAGATCACTTATTCGTAAGGTAGATGTCAATTTTGAAAAAATCTTTCTGAATGAACTGAATTAATAAACCAAATGACTTAGCTTTTTGAGACATAATTAACGACATTGCAACGCAGAGCCCTCATGATGAACGCAATAACGGCAACATCATAGCATTACAACATTGGAAATGCAGAAAATACGAGGAAAAAGGCTTAAAGTTAACATGCCTTAGGTTAAGGAAACAACAAGGGTCCTACGCCACACTCTGAGTGCACCGTGGATATTTCCCCTTGCGCAACCCATCGGTGCACTCGCCCCCTAGCCCTAGACGCCCTCTCACGCTTCCTCTCATTCTCGGCCTCCCGCTCGGCGCGAGGGCTGCCCGTTCGGCCTCCTACGTGCACGCATTTCTTGGCAGCCTTCATGCGCTTCTCCTCCTCGTCCTGCTCACGCCCTTTCTTCTGTACCATAGATCTGCGATCACGAGTACTCCCAATTCCGCATCCTCTCCATTTGAGGAGTTTGCTCCGCATCGTAGAATCGATGAACTCGCACAATGGAGTGCAATTGGTAATGAGAAGATGGTAGTAATGTATTAAGGTTTTCCACGGTTCGATGTTACAAAATGCGAGTCACGAACATCACGGGCTTCTCCGCCGCATCCGCATCTGCATCGTTTGCTCGGTCGCGGTTGCGGCAGCTCGATTACCTCATACCGTGCGTGTATGAGTTGTCTCACGACTGCCGGAGCGGCAAGGATCCCCACATAGGCACATGGGGACTGCGTGCCTTCGAGGATGGCCGACAACGGCTTGTGCCTTGGGGCGATGGGAACTCCATTGGCACCGGTAAGTTGGTGGTGAACTTGTGCGGCGTAGTTCGAATTGCTAGGTTGGTCCGATTATTTGGAGGCGACCACTGGGTTTAAATAGTCGACCATGACCATACAAGAGAGTGGCGGACTTAAGAGAAGTTCACGTCCGCCAAAGATCGGATTCCGCCGCAGCTTTGCATGTGATGGGGCGTGAGCACGCCTATGGCCACGACTTTACACAGGCTTTCCTGGTTCTCCACATAGTTACGAACTTGCTCTCCTGGTCACCGCTAGCACGGTCTTTTAAACATATTCATCAATTCCTGTGTTTTCACGGAGGCGAAGTCCGAGGAAAGCACAATTAACGATCGAAATAATAAAACATACGTAGCGTGCAAAAGAACGGCGACACATGAGTCGTCAATGTCATGAAAAGTACAACATATAAGTATTATCAAAAGTAGTAACAATCATAAACAAAACAAACTAGCATCGGCCCCGCTTCGGCTGTGGGGGCCTCCTCCGACGGATCTGGTCCCGTGAGTCGTCGGTGGCCGGCAGCGTGCGGCCTCGATGGTCTAAGCGTCACGGTGTCTTGTAGCCGGTGAGTCCGGCGTCGGTGGTGGTGCCCCGTGCAAATGCGATGGTCCAGGCTCCTCAGGAAAAAACCTGGACAGTCCAGCATCGTCTAGGTCATGGTCCGCGTAAGCTGAGTCGTCAGGCTGATCGTCGTAGTCGTCAGGTGCAGCTGCAGACGTAGACAGGAACAACCGTGCCTGTGAGCCTATATGAAATGGAGAATTGTTGGATGAGTTAAAAAGTGATTCGAAAACAAAAAAAGTGGTTGAAAAACAGAGTAAGTGCGATGGAGTACTCACCTCCAGCGTGACCTGAGTGCCTGACCCTCGGCCTCTCGCAGTCGGCGGCGTGATGGTGGCACGGGAGGATGGAGGGCGCGCAGACGTACCAGCAAGACCCGTGCCTCCTCCAAGCGGTACCTGGTCGCCTATCACATCAGAAGGCTGGCGGCAGCCTGCCATCTCTAGGACGCGTCTGGCACTGAGCTGTAACCTCACGAAGAAGGTGTTCACCTCCTGTCGGGTCACCTCAGCTCCGCTGGTCAGACGGGCAAGGTAGCTCCCCGCCTCGTCGTGGTACTGCTGCAAAACGTCAGTCTAAACAAACATTACGAATTGGTTAGCTCTGTTACCAACTAAGCGTGCACGAGATCGTAGATAGGGCGCAACGTACTGCAGCGTGGAGAGCCGAGTCGGTGTGGGACGGGTACATGTCCGCCACCGTGGGAACATGTCTAGGAGGATCGGGGTCGACACGTACCAAACGCAGGCGCGTACGAGAAGTGTACCACCGTCGGTAGGCGCGGTACGTCTGCCGGTCGTACACCGCCTCCTCAACGTGGACGTCCTCCAGGGCTGCCGCCCACTCCTCAACCCACGGCGCCATGCGTATGTGCCAGGGGGTGGCCCCATGCACACCCTTCCTACTGTGACTGTGGATAAGAATTACCAAGACCATGAGTAGATTGCATGACACAGCAAGTATTATGAAACATAGATGGACGAAACTTACAGCGTGGTGGTGGTGGGACCAAGCGGCCGACTGCAGACCGGGAAGGCCTGTCGTGAGGCCGAATCGCCTCATCACTCGATGGACGGCGTAGCCCTCCACTGTCGTCGAACACGAGGCACCGACAGCGTGAACGATGACGCGCGCGTCTCGTGTGCAAAGGGTGGAAAGGCCACCGGCGCCACGACCCTGGACCTCGGCATCTGCGTATGGCGTCCAGCCAGACGTGGTCCTCGGTGAGGTGGTCGAACGCAGCGACGAAGTGGGTAGCCGTGCGCACCGTCTTGTGTGCCCATCTAGGTTTGTAGGCAAAAGCAAAAGTATATGCTATTAGTCACGGATGAGAAAGCAAATTTGAAAATCGTTATTGCAATAGCTTACCGTCTATGGCACCAGATGGTGCCGATGGTGGGACCGTCGGCGTCGCCATCGCTGTCGGGTGAAGAGGCTCCAGTCGATCTCGGGCCGCCCGATCTGGAATCTCTCGTATGCCCACAATTTGTACAAGCAATGGACATCCTCCAAAGATGGCGCCGTCTGTGATCCGTACAACCGTCGCAGAGTGCGTGACGTCGTCGTGCATAGCACGGACCCCAAAATCTTGGGCACGGCCTCAAGTGGGGAGTCGGCGATCTCCCTCGCGACTGGATGAGGTGCCTGCCCACGCTATCCCCATGGGAGCTCGTGAACATGCACCACCCAAAGAGCCTATGAGATACGCCTCAGGTGTCGGGACACCTATACTCGTCATTTGGTCGACGATCTCATGACCTACAAAATGAAGTCCTCTTGTTATTTTAGGGAGCACATGCAAAAATAAATTTTAAAGTGCGATTGCGCACGAACCGGCCGAAGCCACCGCAGCGTCGGACCGTGTGTACTGTCGAAGGTCCGGTACCCATCGGCTGGTAGCACACCGTGGAACCTGTCGAAGGTGTCCTGCCGCCACATCGGCCCGACATCCTCCGGCACCACCGGGTGACCGGCGATCGGCAGCCCTAGAAGGTAGGAGGCGTCTGCGGCGTGATCGCCATCTCTCGACGGGTAGATGGAAGGTGTGGAGTCTCGGCCTCCACCGATCCACCAAAGCGGTGATCGGGGACACATCAAGCGGAACCGGTGACCACCCACATCCTCCACCATGCGGGCGAGTGGCAGCAACCCGAGGCTCGAACCTGCGAAACACAAATAATGTAAATAATGTCGATTACTATACTAATCATCGTAGTACAAGCAAGATATATGGAAAATTTTGTACTAGTATGTTACCTGGGATCCAACGAGGATCGAGGGCCCAACCATCTTGTGGTGTCCTCGTAGAAGTACACCGAGCTGCACAGGATCCTCCTCCTGTGGACAAGCTGTCGCGAATCAGACGCAGTGACGATGATCCACGACCGGATCTAGCGACTCGAAGGGCGGTCGTCATCGCATCTTTCTTGAGCCATACACGCAAATGTCATAGATGAAAATTATAATTGGCCAGGCATGTACAAACAAAAGTGTCACGAAAAACTATAAAAGCATGACTAATGCGTTCCAACAAAAAAGCACATAGAACATTACACCATTGAACTTGCTAGTTCGAAACAAATGGGCGTGAGGACACAACACTCACAACTACAGGGAACAAGCTTACGGTAGGCACAAAATAGAGTTCGCACAACACGCATTACAGCGGTAAAATGTCAATTTGACGAGTTCACGATACACACATTACATCGGTGAAATGTAAATTTGTGAAATTCATGATACACACATTACATCGCTAAAATGTAAATTTGACATAGTTCACACAAAGACGCATTACATCGGTGAAATATAAATTTGACATCATTTAGTTGATATTTGAAGTTGCTTCTCATCCGTGCGATGGGGTCGTGCACCACTCCTCGCAGAGGAGGATCCTTCCCCACCGCCGGATTGACATCTCCTCCTTCACCTCCTTCCGTTCCGTGCAAGGCGGTTCTTGAATGTATGTCTGTTTGCTTGCACAACGAACATTTCTTCAGCGCGTTTGCCACCCGACTCATCCATATCATTTACGATCGCCTTGTTTTCCGACGCTGGCTTTGCATCTTCTACCATCGAAATCAGGCACCCAAAATCTTTCATCAATAGAAGGAGTTGTGGTGAAAGAACCCACAACACCATAACCATAAAGCTCCTCGCTCCAAGTTGCCATCACCCTTTCCTTCGTAAAATATTCAGATAGGTGCGTGCAGGTTGCATTCCAAACAAAGCACAAGCGGCTATGACATGTGAACATGGCCTATGCAAAAGGTAGGGCTTGTTACACGAGCATTTGCAATCATCCTGTAATGTGCACTCTTGGGTGACCACCCATTGGTTGGTTCCACGCCGAGTCCTTTATCCCTACAAATCACCTCGGCGCAATGTTCGTGCACCAACTTTGATAGCCCTATGCTTTGGCGCCTTCAAACTCTTCTCATCCATGTATTTAATGATCATGGAAGAGTAAAGGCACTTCTCATCTCTCATAACTATCTCGTGACTTGATGCTGTCCACAAAGTACTTGGTTGTGCCACGCGGCACTCCCTCAACAATTCCAACCAGGGAGGCACCTCATTCCTCTCATCACCCAGTTGTAAACTTACGCAAAGTTAGTGGTCATGACACCATATCTAGCACCATGTGTGTCATGTAATAGTGACCACTTCTCTTTACATTCGTGCTTGATCCAATCGAGAGAAACATTTTATTGGCCTTTGCCTTCGACGGCGAATGGTGGCGTCATCTTCTGTTGGCGAGGGAAAAGAGGCATCGCTCTTTGTTGTGCACTCGTCCTTGTGTTTTCTTGTGAGCTCATCAAGGTTTCTCCATAGAGTCATAAACTTTCTCTCACAGTTACGCTTGCAGTCTTTTGAACATGTTCATCAGTTCCTTGTTCTTGAATTGCTTATAGAAGTTAGCACCCAAATGCCTCATACACCATACGCTATGCAAGTCCGGCCATGGGAATGGCTCCTGCCCTTTTGTTGCAATCGGTTGATAGCACTAAGCGAGACCAGCATGCTGTCATGCAAAGACGCACACATCTCGACGAGTTTTGACCACCCCATCTTCAAGTTCGTAGGAACCATAGCCAATCATCATAGTTCTCGCTTTCCACAAAGGCGAAGGCAATCGCGAGAATCTGGTTGTTTCCATCAACGCCCACGGTCAAGATGTTGCCCTCTGTATTTCCGGTCAAGAATGTCCCGTCCACACACAACAGTGGACGGCAGTGATAGAACGCCTTGATGCAAGGTCCGAATGCGAAGAACACTCTTTTGAGATGCATTTTAGTCGGCCACTTCATTGACGGACAATCTTGCAAATTATAGTAAGTGCCAGGATTTCTTCCCTGAATGCAAGCGAGCGGTCTTGGGCAGATTGTGGTACGAGTCTTCAAACTTGCCGAACCTCATTTCCAATGCCTTCTGTTTCGCCCTCCATGCCTTGCCATAGCTAATTGTGTACTGATATCTATTCTCGATTGCTCGGATAATTGCACGGCTCAAATCTCGGGTTCTCCACTATCTCGGCGTACATAATGTTCGCGACAAACCGGATAATAGGTTCTGTGAGCCATAAGTGCTTCCTCAGTCATTCTGGCAATCTTTGCTCAACCTTCGAACATTGCCAATGGGTGCCCCATTTGGCCTTGTACGCATGCACTCTCCACGGACACCCAACGATCTCACACACCACGTCGTAGGATGTTGGGGTGGATTTCTTAACCTTGAAAGTCCTTCTTAACGATAAGGCCCAATCTTTCACAGCATCCTGCACAGCCTCTTTTGTCGGGTACATACTGTTAAGCCTAACCTCATTTTCACTATACTGCCAAGGTGTCTCGCTGCTTTCGTTGACAATCAACTGATCAAATTGTTGCGTGCTCCACTCGGCTGGCACAAGCGGCTCCGTATCTTCATCTTCCTCATCCGACTCATCGTCGTCTTCCACTTCATGTGCCTCACAGTCTTCCTCTTCCATCCTATGAGTTATTTCGTCAATTTCCTCGCCTTCGTCCGCCTGTCCCCGTGCTTCCTGCCCAACATTCTCATCATCCTCGTCGAACTCAGCTTGTTCACCACTCTGGCAAATGGTCTCATCGTTGCATTGCTCAATGTGCTGCTCACGGCCAGATCCCCCTGTTTCATCCTCACCTAAACTGAACTCATTTCCTGCCTGACTACACTGACCACCGTCCAATTGCTGCCGTACACCAACATCCCTCTCATATGCTTGCACAAGAAGGACCAGACTCCATCCCCGTTGCTGTGCCCCCCTAACATATGATCTCCACGATGCGGTACCCTTCAGCTCAACTAGCTCCCAACAAATAGGAGCGTTTTGCATGCTACATAGGCTAAATACCTTTAGATGGCACTTCTCCTCTTCCATCCTAAAAGTGTAGTACAACCACTTCAACACAGATGACAATGTGCGCTCTCCAACCCTGGTCAAACTTCTGTCCACGTACTGGAAATTGCTTAGATCCGCGCCCTCCGAACCATACATTACAACCCCTTCTCCGTAATAGATTCTAAATGGAACTCGTTCTCCCATATCTGCGAATCCATTCATTCACGCACGAATTAATTAATTTCCGTAAAAAAGGCTGTGACACCTAACATAACTATGTATACAAGATACAAATATACATATCCATCTATGCAAAAAGTAGCTACATTCCTACAAATATATATGTACCTACATCGAAATACTTTATTTCTACTCGGACTACATTCCAATGAATAGATATGTAATGCATTTGTATCGATCAATTTATGTAGATATGAAATTATTTGCACTAGAACATTATTTACTTCTAACGAAATAACCCAGTACATAATCTATAACTTATTGGTACTCTACCATTAGTTCTTTCCACTACCATCACTGACTGGCGAATCGATTTAACTATGTAGTCCGCTAGATGTTAACCATCCAGTCTACTCATTTTTCAACGATATTAGTACCGATGTTACTAACTGATATTACTACCACCTCTACCATATGACTTAAACGAATACACACTCCTTTATTAGTTTCCGTATACTCTAATAATAATGATAAGATATAAAATGCGATTTTGTTTAAAAAATTCATCATAGTCCTTTGTTTTTGGTATGTATCCTTGTCCATAGGTAAAAAGAGTATATAAATCAACTCGCTTATAAATATCAGCGATATGTAGTACGCTAGATGTTAACCATCGAGTCTGGTCGTTTTTCAACGATATTACTAACGATTTTACTACCGATATTTCAACGATATTACGGCTCAAATATCTACATTCGCTACATCTATCCGTAACCTCAAAATTTATGTACATCTAAAAGTATATTCGCACTGCTAAAGCAATAAACAGCTACATAATCACTAAGACTACATCTACATCTATTCGTACTCTCTAAATCTGATAAATTAACATCTACATCTACAACTACATTTGCTAAATCTACATCTACATCTACATTTACTAAATATATTTCTACTGTACATATAGATCTACTACTACTAATAAAAATAAAAAATCGAATATTACCTCAACTTGCGCAGAGGAAAGACTGCAGCCTCTTCTTCCTCCTTTTTCTTCTCTTCTTCCTCCTTTTTCTTCTCTCTCTTCTTCCTCCTTTTTCTTTCTCTCCCGTAGCCTCTCTTCTCTCCCTCTCTCGCTGGCGCTGCTCTCCTCTCTCCCTCCGCTCGGTGGAATGGTCACAGTGGCCGTGCGAAAGCATTTTGTATACCTCTCTGTCGCCAGCCCATGGGGCGACAAGCTCCCTGTCGCCAGACCATATGGTCATTTTTGACCAATCGCCTGATGAAACAGCTACTGCTGTCCAATCGCCAGATCATCATACTACTAATGTCCAATCGCCAGATCAAAAAGCTACTGGCGTCCTGTCGCCCAATGGCTGAGCGACAGACATACACTTCTGTGATTTTTTTTTTTCGTGGTATATTATTGCAAATTTGAATAAAAAATGTATTATTAAAAAAAAAAATTCCCAAAAAGCGCCCCTGGAAAATATCTTCCCGGAAGCGACGGCGAGAACGTCGAGGCGGCTGCTGCGGCGGAGGAGCCGGGCCACCAAGAGAGGCAGGCCGGCTGCTGGGCTTGCACAAGGCCGGCGTAGAGGGAAGCGGTGGGGAGGCCCATGTATACGACGGAAGGCCGACCTGAGCGAAGGACGGGACAGGCCAACGCGGAGAAGATGGCCGGACCGACGTGAGCACAGTTTTACACGGGAAGACGTAAGCGCTTTCATCGAAACTAGAAGCATCAAAGATAAATAAATGAGTTCATGTAGACAGGTGCTCTTATAATTTTTTTAGTTGTACAAATATTAAAATATAAATAAAAAATAGATAGCGGTTATTTATTACTTTATTTATTTTAAAATTTATGCAACTTGTATTGAAAGAATAGGCATAGAAGTACTACTTATTCATATCCGAAATTTGGCACGCCGCTTCAATAGAAGCAAAAAAAACACCAACGCTGTTTCTCTAGCTTGATATGGTCCTGTACCATTTGGTTCTATTATTTTAGGTGAATGAAATGGTTCAGCATCTATAAGGAATATTTTTTAAGTTTGTACCACTTAGTTCAGGATGAGATAGTTCCATTCAAGTAACCAAATACATAGATGATGTTTTTCTTAAACCATCTCATACATGTATCACTTGGTACAAACAATTAAACATATCTTTACTCAATCTACTCTAAATAAGAGGTCTCCCTGCTAGATGGAGAGATTGGATATCGCCCCTGTGTGCTACATCCTCCTTGAGGGGTGCTTCCAAATGCTATATACCTAACCTTGCAACTGGATCAATGCCGGAAGAGGCCTAGGACAGGGCGACCGGCTATCTCCCTCCCCCTCTATTCTTGCGATTGACGCTCTCTGCAATGGTTGCTGGATCTAGCAACCGAATCGCAGCCAGGGTGCGATTTTCGCCCATATCGTCGAGGCTCAATATTAAAAACCGGTCGATAAATCGATCCGATTCAAAAAATAATTTGAAAAAATTTGAAAATTCGAAAAATTTTACGTGTCAAAAATTGATCGAAAATCAGTTGAACTTGGTCAATTTTCGTCAAAAATCGCTACAAAAAATCGATCGCACAAAAGTTCAACAAGGTCGTCGATTTTCCACGAAAATCGTCAATCGACGATTTTTGAATTTTTTTTATTTAAAAAATCTGGTTTTTAAATTTATCCGATTTTCGACTCAATTTTCGCGATTATCAAAAATTACTGTTCATCCGTAAATCGCCAAAACGATTTTGTGAACCCTGATCGCAGCAACTTGAACAAATGAGAGGACGCTTCACTCCAGTGGTGGATCTGAACAAGGATGTACACATATACATCTAAACTTTTTTGACAAAACTTAGTAGTAGTAAATATATTATATGTATATATTAGTAAACTAGTTATATGCCCGTGCGTTGCTACGAAAAACAAAATTGATAACGAAAAATAAAGATTAAAAAATAAAAAATACTATTTCATAAGAATAAGATCAAACATCTATCTTTAGCAACCGTTTCTTGCAAAAGCTGGCTAATTAAAGCAACGCTTCGTTTCTTGCGTAGGGCAATTAAGCAGGGCAATTAAGTAGGGCAATTAATGTGACATGGGAAGAAACTCTCACTTTATATAGTAGAGATTAGAGAGCTTAATATGTATGACGCTTCGTTTCTGGCACTATTGAAAGTTTTTTTCAAAATTTTCCTGACGAGGCGCGGTCTTGCGTTGGTTTTAATGTGAAAGCTGGCTAATTAAGAAGGGCAATTTACCAAGGCAATTAAGCTGGCTAATTACTGTGTTTGTTTCATTTCAAAATATCTGGAAGCGGGAAACGGTAGAACGGACCGCTGCCACCAACTCGTGCTTTAGAATAGTAGAGACTAGTTATATGCCCGTGCGTTGCACGAAAAACAAAATTAAAAACGAAAAATAAAGATTAAAAAATAAAAAAAATTATTTCACAAGATTAAACATTTATCTTTAACGCTTTGTTTCTTGCGAAAGCTGGCTAATTAAAGCAACGCTTCGTTTCTTGCGTAGGGCAATTAAGCAGGGCAATTAAGCGGCAATTAATGACGTGGGAAGAATGGACCACTGCCACCAAGTGCTGCTTTAGAATAGTAGAGATAAGCTCAAAAGTACGTATTTCATTCTCTAAATCTATTTTAACCCATTCCATCCATTTCTTCTCCCGATCTTCTTTACATGGCCTAATCACTCAAGGTCAGTCTCCCTCCGTGTTTCAACCTCAGCACCCAACTCTATGTACATTCCGCATGCCCACTTTCTTTAAAGCATTCTAATTTTATTCCTGTTTCTTTAAAGCAGAGAGACTAAATTGTGTGCGCGTTTCAATTTTACGAATCTTGAGACAAAATGTGAAGTAAGTAGTAATGAACATATTAGTCCCACTGAAAATCTTTAAAAAGAGAAATAAAATATTGGCGACCAGTTGGTCCGGTGAATTTCAAATTTTGCTACGATCAGGGGGACAATATTGGACTAACCGCGAGGTGGATGTGAGTCCGATCCCCGACCGATGACGTAAGCCATGTCTAGTTTGATGGCTGGTACGTGCAGGTACTAGATGGGTTTGTGGATGGTTGTAAGGCTTGGTCTTTGGCAATATAAAGTTAAACCCTTTTGAGCAAAGTAAATAACTTAAGTTTTCGCTCAACCATAAGCTGAGACCGATCAGTTCAGTTGAATCGTTTCCCAACATAGCTCAGTATATTATTCGTCCCTTAGAAATACTTACATTACATGGTGGTACCATTCTCGGAAGGAGAATGAGGAGCAGCATTCCCGGCAGAAGAATGCCTAATGGGTTTGGTGGAATGGGAATGGACGTTGAGGCGTCATTCACCGATTCTTACAACGATAGATACCCACTCAGTATTGGAGCGCAGCTCCTGCGTTGGCCAGTGGGGTCCCAAGAATAATGGATCTAAAAACCTATCGGGTAGGAGCACTGGCAGAGCCAGGGCCCGGTGTGCCTGGGCCATTGCCCGACCTCAGGTGACGGGGAGCAGGCGGCGGAGGGAGCAGGCGACGATGAGCGGTGGCCCGACAGGGAGCAAGCGACGCCGCGACGGCGAGCTTAGTGAGAGCTCGCCCAGGCTCTAAACTTTTTCTGGCTCCGCCAGGCTGTGATAGTCTCGGCCCAGCCGCATGCATTTAAGGCCCCGTTTGGTACGGTTCCAGATTCTAGTAGAAACAGAAACGGTTCCAGATTCTTGGTAGAAATATTTCAGGTAGAATCAGAATCACTTTCTGCAAACCGTTTGGTACGGTTCCAGATTCTAGTAGAAACGGGGTTGAGGGTGATTCAGCCACGGTGTGGAAAAAGAAGAAACGTTTCGAGGAGAATCGTTCTGAGTTTTAACCCGTTTAGCTGGGTTTCACTTAGATTCTAGTAGAAACAGCTCGGTTCCAAGTTGCCAAACGGGACTTAAGTTGCATGTGATTCGCGCGTGGCATTAACGGTCATAAATATCTTGTGGGTAAAGCTGAGCAGCTCTATAGAGTCAATTAAATGGTGTTTGAATACGTCATACTTCTGGTTATTGAAGCTAAGTTTGATTTGGGGTGACTCCCGTAACCTAACTCAAGTAGACATTGGAATTTTGAGAAATTAGAGGCATATTGTGATAACTTTGTGAAACCCCCTCCGGTTACTATTATTTATGGTTTGTGTTTCAAATATAAAACGACCTTACAAATAAAATTGCATCAACAATACTTGGACCTTATACTCAACATTTGTTAATCCCCTGCATGTAATATTAAGCATTTTTCGTGCGACTTGTTGAGTACGGTTGTGTACTCACCATTGCTTAACCCATCCCTTTCAGAAATTCAAGAAGCTGGAGATTACCAAGAAATCGTAGATGGCGAATTAGTTTGGTTTTAAGGTCTTAGTCTTTTGCTGCAGGCCTGCCTGTGCGGTGTTTTGAATGTAATCTATTCGGGGCCCAGCTACGCCTCCTTTTGTAAGAAATTTGGGCGTTAGGCCTTATATTTCATAAAAACAGTTGAATTCGTCCTTTGGCTGGCAAGGTATGCTTGGTTCCCGATAGCTAATATTCCTGAGTAGCTGTCGAGGTATTTAAATATACAATCTGAAAAGGCGGTCCGTTTCATATTGTATCGTTTTGTAAATACGAGTCAAATCTTGTATCAAATACGAAAAATTCCCATTGATAAGTGACTGAGAGAACAGGCTAAAGTAGTAGCGAGTTCATATGGAACAACGGAGATGTATTCTGTTGAGATAGAATCCGACTGATAGAGTTTGCTAGCTTTTCCGATATCTATGTCTCGAGTCCCAGAATTTGGCCTTCCACCAGTCACCACCAACCTCAAAGGCCGTGGATGCGGTAAATAATTGCCAGGCAGTTGGGATTTGTTAAACATCATTTGAATATTTTGTTTGCTGAAATTATCTAAATCTGGGAGCATTGGATCATTGTTGAGATTCGAAAATATCCATTACATTTGATCCTATAATCTGATCTAACGGTTGAAATTTTAATCTTATGATCCAAAATTTAGAGGTTTTTTAAGACAAAAACATCCGAAAAACACCTATACACTCCCTTTTTGGTATCTCGTTCCACCTACAAATGCTGCAGGCCGGCAGCTGCACTGCACAGGTCGCTAGCTACTAGCGCTTCACTAGACCATACGCACGCGCAAACCGACACCTCCTAATGCATAACCTATGGAAAATGGACCACCTCGTCTCCATGTGTAATATCCCGAGTATTTCTATACTCGAGTCACTGTACATTTGTACTCAAACACTGTTCAATAATACACTGATCTTGTGTACTTCTGCAATTTGGGCTGTGTGTACTTAAGTGGGATCAAAAAGAACCCTTCAACTTAAGTAACCTAACTCAAAAATAATTGCAAATTTATTTGGATAAGTGTTAAAGTGACCTAAGAACCTTCCAGAATATATTAGAATCGATAAAAATCAGTTTTGGAAGTTCAATTCTTCAAAACTTGACACTTGACCAAAATGCCCTTGAGTAAGTGCATAGTGTTTTGCATGTGTTATAACCTCTCCAAAGCCAACCCAACAGCCAACTCACTCCCTCTCCTCTCCCTCTCACGACCAAGCATAGGAGAAGCCTCCCAAAACCCTAGCTCACCCAATCCACCCATTTGGAGGCGATCCGACCGGTGGAAATTGATCTAGAGGCGGGAATCGACCTCTCCATCGCGATCCCCATCTTCTAGATCCTCTCGGGTGAGTTTCTCATCGAATTTCATGGATGGATTTTGGAGTACCCGTGGTGTTTTCGAAGTTTGAGTTGATTTCTCGGCTCCCGGTACTTCCCTCTTGCCGTAGCTACGACTTCCCCCTTCGTAGCTTCGCATTTCGTTAAGTTATCTCAAACCCTAGCCTAGGTCAAAACTAGGTTCCATGTGTTAGACACGTCGCATGGCAATTGTGCTTTAGAATCTAGACTCAGATCATCGTTAGGCTCATTTAATCCTATAGCCAACCTAGCTTTTAGTCACCCTCGTATTCGCTCAAGTCCATCGCTAGGTCTTCGATTTATCGGAGGTCTAGTGGTGCATAGCATGTATAGATTTTTCCCATAGCAGCCTCGTGGCTAGAGTCGCTCTGAGGAATCGGAATTCAATTTCGCTAAGCCGAAATTTATTTTATTCATTTAGGTGTTAACTATTTTTACAATGGACCGAAGGTCCATAGCGTATAACGATAGCTCCATTAGCTCTTCCGATAGCCACTGGTTGCAATCGGAAAGAGTCGAAATAAGTTTCGTCAAAACTGCTACAAGTTGTTAGCTCTAGGTCTCTTTTAATTTATTTTTATTTCATAAAATCCTAGAGCTCCGAGGCATGTATTGACTTTACCATTAGTCCCCTTAGAGGCTAGAAAAGCGATTAGAATCGCTAGATTTGCATTTTAGCACTTTGCATTTTATTTTAGTAATTATAGGCCTCACAAGCCGTTTAAGGCATTTAGCTTTGTTTAGCCGTTTAAGGTCACTAAGGTCGATAGCATGCTTCCGCGTGTTTTGGATCGCATTCAAGTCACTTTTCGGACTTTTTAGTTTCTCGGGTAATTCTGGAGTTAAGCGGGCAATTGATCAAAAGTCGAGAAGATTAAGTCATCCATCTTTGGGGAATGGCTCCGATAGGTCGTAAGTATCCTAAGCAACTAGCCGAGGGCTTAAAACAAGTCTCGCGGCATTTCAGCTCAAACGGCCCTTTTGGGCGAGATTGCTCGTTTTCGAGCAAAATAGCCATTTTGGCCATATTCCACATTTAGGGGTTTCTTCGCGATTATTTAGCCGAATGAGTCATTTAGGGTCATTTAGACTTAGTAGAGTCGAACGTGCTCCTCGCGCAAGTGGAATCGAGTTTGAGCCGTTTTCGGACCTGTCTTGAATCGAGGCGTAAACCTCGGCTTAATTTGCGCTTTCGATCGGATTTCGATGCAAATTAAGTGAATTTTCAAGGGGCAAGGTCCAGATAGGTCATAGACATCCTAAAGTACCTAGTGGAGTCGCTGGAATCGGTTGCAAGTCGTTCGAATGGATTCTGGACAGAAATGGCTCTTGCATTACGGTGAATAGTGTCGTTTTTCTTTTTTCTGATTTTTCAGCATTTTGTGTATTGATTTTCACTATTTTGGCTTACGTTTGTTCGTTTTAAATCCAAACGAGTTCCCGTAAGTTCCATTAGGTGTATTATACCTAATTCTAGGTGTTTAACAAAATTTAGTTGAATTTTAAATTATTTTGCGCATTTTGTTCAAGTTGGCGAAATTAGCCAAATCGCCGTTTCGAATCGCGATTTCGCCATTTTTCTCGCTTGTTTCGTTTCTTTGCTTTCTTAGTGTCTAGATGAGTTCTATTTGATGTTAAGTTGGTGTTTATACTTCTAAAGTCACTTTTTGCTAATTTATTTCTCTGTTATTGCTTTTGATGTTTTTATTCGATTAGAGGCGAGTGAGTCCGAGTCGCCTCGAACAGTCCTGAATTCGTCCGGATCCATCGTGAGCAGAGCAGACAGTGCAAGCACCTCCTTTGATCATCTTGATCCAATATTTTACGATGTTTACTTTGATTTATCAAACTATATGCATGCGTTTAATTTCGATAAATGTGCTAGTTTGTGGGAATGGTAGATATAACCCAAATTGGTGGTTTTCCTTAATCTATTTCCCATGGTCACATTGATAGCCCTAGTAGAGGTTAGGCAACTTAATAAATGTCACTTGGGTGTAAAATGTTAATAAATGCATATGCTTAGTCAATGCAATAGATTTGAGTCTAGTCCTTGGCGATTACACTCATCAATCAAAATATGATTTCAAAATGAATTGAGTCAAAATGGTTAATGGTTAATTGATAAAAATGAGTGGTGTAAATGACTCGGGAGGAGGTATAGAATGTGAAGGTGATGGTGTGGTTAGGATTGGAGTCCTTGCCCGAGTCAACAAAAATATAAGGACCGAACTCAAAGTTAATCTTTGGCGAGTCTCGCGCAACCACATGAACTGAATCCAGGCGAGAATGCCTATGTACCGCACGACTTAGGGGATAGCCGATTTGTTGGTAGGCCGAAGAGCAAGATGAGAACTTGCGCAGCTGACAGTGTCTGCAATGGCGGGTTCTCGGAAGGGACTTCTGTCATCCATTGATGAGAAGAAGGGGTGTTGTGGGTTCCCGCTGCAACAATAGTGCCACTCGTGGGGTAATGGGGCCCGGGCAAGGGATACCCGTGTTGCGCCTGCGTCAGACGGCCGCCCTAAATCCGCCAGGGTGGGATCACGCTATTGTGGCCGATGTCCGGCCGACACCGATGATGGGAACGGCATGGTCAATCTGCAAGAGTCGGCATTGAAAAGTATCGCACGTCGTGGCAACACGCTTGCTAGATAGACCCATGTGGGGAATGTGTGCAACTTCTGCGAAGTGTTAAGTAAAACTAATCGATTAGCCGTGCTCACGGTTAAGACATCTAGCCAGATAAGTATGGAGAGTATAGAAGTTTGGTTTTGTGTCTTCTTACGAAAAAGTGTGAGTCTCGAGCGGAAAGGAAGTGTTTGATGGATAGAGTCGACAATCTAGCCCATCGGTTGCATTCAAGCGGGAATGGCGAACCGGTTGGGATAATATACATTATACATATCTTGTGAAATATGTTTTATGTCAAATGCTCTTTCAATTACTAATGCTATCGGTTGTTAAATGTTGTTTACAAATAAATGCTGCTTTATGCAATCAACCTAGTATAGAAGCTTATTCCTGTTGAAATAGCCTGCATTTAAATATATTTCCATACACTAAAGACTTGCGAGTACATACGTGTACTCACCGTTGCTTTCTCGTTGTTTACTAACCTTGTCTCGGAGGATGGTTCCGATGGTGATCCGGATGGCTCAGGTGGTCCTCTCTGCTCGCGAGCCGCGGCGGTTGTGGTCCTTCCTCGATCAAGAGCTTTGTGGGGTTGTCGAGGCCACCGCGCTGGTTTAGTGTTTCTTTTGCTTCCGCTATTATTCCACTTTTGGATTTTGTAATGTGTATGTACAAGATTTACACCCAGTTATGTAATTTAACTTTAGTTCATTACTTTGTGCATTGATACTCGTGTTGTTGGTACGCGATACTGGGCTACTGATCCAGGGAACCGGTATCGGATGCGTACAGGCACCGGGTCTGAAGCTAAGGGTTCGATCCCGTCGATCGAATTTTTTTTAGATTCAGATTTTCGGTGTCGAGGCTTCTGTTGCTATACGGTGCTATACGCCACAGTAGACGGCGTACAGTACGGTATAGGAAGAGGGGTCCTCACACCATGCTACCTCCTCTCCCCGTCTTCTTCACCCTATGCCTCCTCCTCCTCGCATCGGCAGCCTTCCTACGGATCAAAGGTGGCCGTGAAACTGGCCTCAAAGCGAGCGTGCTGCGCCGTAAGCATGCGGGGCCGCTGCGGACTCTGGCGCCGCAGGGTACCCGCCGCGGCCTGTCCATCCAGGTGACGGACCCAGCCGTGGCGCACCGCGCCCTGGTGCAGCACAGCGCCGCGTTCCTCGACCTCCCCACCGGCGCCGTGCCGAGCACCATCCTTGTTGATTGTAATCCTGACTCAAGCCACTACAAGTTCGGAAGAAACACGTCTGAAGAAACCTTGACGGAAAGCAAATAGTAGCCGTATCGTAATTAGCTAGCTGTTTAGTCTTTAGCAGAATTGGCTTCGGATTCGGAAGTCGAGTCCGTTCTTTACTTGTAAACAATGTTCTATTTAAGCAATAGAAAACAACAGAAAAGCTGCAACAGATCGTGCAACACCAATTGCTTGAGTTCCTCTCTGAACATTGGCTTCTAGTTTTTGTTCTATCTGTTGTTTGGTTTTTTTGCCGAACGTCAAAGCGTCTGCAATTTCAGAGCAGGCAAAGGAGCGTTCGACTCTGGGAAGCCTGTCTCCAACATTTGGTATCAGAGCTCCTAGGTTCACGTTCAAGACCTCAGAACTGCGATTCCATGGCGGCAAAGGAGAACGGCGGAGTGACGTTCCAAAACCCAACCTTGACGACGTCCAACTACACGACATGGGCGATCAAGATGGAGGCCATCATGGATGCTCAGGGTATCTGGGAGGCAGTTCAACCACAGGTCGGAGTGGCCGTGGAAGAGAAGAAGGACAAATCAGCCAAAGCATTCATATTCCAAGCAATCCCGGAGGATGTTCTATTGCAGATTGCAAAGAAGAAGACGTCCAAGGAAATCTGGGATGCACTAAAGACTCGATTTATTGGTGCTGATCGAGTACAAAAGGCACGGCTTCAAACTTTGAAGAGCGAATTTGAAGCAATGCGCATGAAAGAGGGAGACTCTGTGGATGATTTTGCGGGAAAGTTGAGCAGCATGCCGGCAAGGTACAGCAACCTTGGCGCCACCCTAGAGGATGCTACGTTGGTCAAGAAACTGCTCGACTCAGTGCCCGAGAAGTTCTTCCAGCTGGTTGCATCCATTGAGCAATACTCCGATCTGGAAACAATGTCCTTCGAGGAAGCAATTGGAAGGCTGAAGGCATATGAAGAACGGTTGCGTGTTCGTACTACCAACGCCAATGCTGGCAGTGATGGGCAGCTATTGCTTACTCACTCCGAGTGGCAAGCACGGCAGAAGAGCAATAACAACAGAGAGTCCTCGTCGTCAACCGGCAGAGGCACAGGAACCGGCAGATCAGAGGGATCAAGCCGAGGAGGTCGGCGTGGACGAGGTCGTGGCCGTGGCAGAGGAGATCGAAGCAGCTTCAATGCAACTCGACATGACAGCAGCAGCACAAGTAGAAACAAAAGCCATATTAAGTGTTTTAATTGTGACAAGCTTGGACATTATGCCTCGGAGTGTCGAGCTCCAAAACGCAAAGAAGGTGAGGTGAATTTGACAAAGACTCAGGAAGAAGAAAAGGCTGTCATGCTGTCCATATGCGAGCAAGAAACCATGGACATGGTCCTTCTCCATGAAGATAAACGTGGCACTGCAGACCACAAGGAGGAAGAAGGTATGTGGTACCTTGACAATGGAGCTAGCAACCATATGACAGGGAATCGTTCGTTCTTTGCCGAACTGGACGAAAGCATAAGAGGCCGAGTCAGGTTTGGAGATGGTTCCACGGTCCAGATACATGGGAAAGGCTCAATACTGTTCGAAAGCAAGAAAGGAGGACAACGCTTGTTCACAGATGTGTACTACATCCCAAACCTACAAAGCAACATATTGAGCCTTGGACAGATTACAGAAGACGGCCATAGAGTAGAACTCAACGGTGAACTTCTGAAGATTCACGATAGTGAAGGAAAGCTTCTTATGAAAGTACAGCGTTCAAGCAACAGGTTGTACAAGGTTTTGCTACACATCGCAACACCTATATGTCTTGTAGCAAGCTTGGAGGAACCGGCTTGGCTGTGGCATACAAGGCTAGGGCATTTGAACTTCCAAGCAATGAAGGATATGGTGACAAAAGAAATGGTACAGGGGGTACCAAAGATTGACCACATTGCACAGATTTGTGAAGGTTGTCTAGTAGCCAAGCAAAGCCGACAGCCCTTTCCTCAGCAGGCTCAATATCGTGCAAAGACTCCTTTGGAACTCATACATGCAGATTTGTGTGGTCCAATCACACCTCAAACCCCAGCTGGAAATCGGTATTTTCTACTCTTGGTAGATGATTGCAGTCGTTACATGTGGGTGTATATGTTAAGAACAAAGGATCAGGCCTTGTCTGCATTCAAGGAGTTTAAAGCACTAGTTGAAAACGCAAGCAATCATAAAATAAAAATCCTGAGAACAGATCGCGGAGGAGAGTTCACCGCTCGATCATTTTCGGATTTTTGCATGGGAGAAGGAATTCAACGGCACTTGATAGCACCATATACACCACAACAGAATGGCGTGGTAGAACGCCGTAATCGGACAATACTCAACATGACAAGGAGCATGTTGAAGTCCATGGCAGTACCCGGAGAATTGTGGGGCGAAGCAATCAGGCACACCGTGTACTTGCTAAACCGGATACCAACTAAGGCAGTACAAGATGCCACTCTGAAAAGATGAGAAAGTTGCCTAGGGGGGTGAATAGGCAGTTTAAAATTTAAACTAAATTTGTCGCAGCGAAAAGAGTATCGGAACTTCCGGTATTTTATCGGAACTTCCGATAACAGTTCAGAATGTCCGATCGACTTTAGACACGGACAATTAATCACTGAGAGTAATGAACTTGGAAAGCAATCTAAGAACGTTGTATCAACTAAATAAGGAAAAACGTTTGAGAGAAGTAAAGTAAAGACACGGATTTGTTCCCGCAGTTCGGATTCTTGAGGGAATCCTACGTCTCCGTTGAGGAGGCTCCAAAGAGCCGGGTCTTTTCCAACCCTTTCCTCCCAAACCTCGGTCACACTTGAGGCTTGGTTCCACTATTGGATCCTTTCCTTTCGGAGGCGGAGCCGGCCTTCACAAACTTCTCACGGCGTCCCACAACCCTTGGGAGCTCGTGATCGACACCTAGCCGTCTAGGAGTCCTTCAACCTCCAAGAGAAACAAATACACCATTGAACGATCTTGGAGGAACACTCTTAAGCTCGAGATGAATGACACTCGCTTTTCACTTCAAACTCTAGATCTCACTTATTGTCCTCACTCTCTAGATGATCCCTAAGATCAAAGAGGAGGACTCAATAGAAAGCTAGAAGGTGCTCAAGGTGCTCTAGAGTTCTGCCAATAAGAGTGTATATGTTTCAAAAGAAAGAGGAGTGGGGTATTTATAGTTTCTTGCAAAAACTAGCCGTTATACACCCACTCAGCTGCATATCGGAACTTCCGATATCAACATCGGAATGTCCGATATGTGCAAACAATCGTAACTCGAGCGCACTTCAATCAGCCGAAAAAGGTGCATCGGAACTTCGATACCAACATCGGAATGTCCGATGTTTCCAGAAAAGCACCTCGACAAATGCTTCTAAGTCCATATCGGACTGTCCGATATAAAATCGGAACTTCCGACTTAACATCGGAATGTCCGATCTAATATATCGGAGTGTCCGATAATCCAGAGAGCTCCCATTTTCAGGTTTGAACACATCGGAACTTCCGATGTCAAATATCAGAACTTCCGATATTTCCAGAGAGCACCCTAGAAAGCATCAGCAACGTATCGGAACTTCCGATCGAAAATATCGGAACTTCCGATGCATCTACCACGCATCGGACAGAAGCAAGCATGCACATCGGAATGTCCGGTCACATCGGAACTTCCGATGTAATATCGGAATGTCCGACCTGAACTTTGATAAAAACACATTCCGGTGCATGCGCGGTGACTTAGGGTCTCAACAAGAAATGAAGTAGCATTCATCTGAGCATAGAGACTATCCTAGATCATTTACGATGCATCCCTCTTAATAGTACGGCATTTCTACGACACAAAGCATGGAAAATACAAGCGTAATGCCGTTTTACTCGCGTAATCTTGTTTGAGGGTATCCATCGCATGTCAACGATCTCACATTGAACCTTTTACCTGCTCATAATCTCATTGAAGACATTAGTCTCTTTAATCGCTTGTCATTTATCAACCAAAACCAATTTGGGGGCCTAGATGCACTTTCACACTCCTTATGAGGTTTGGAAAGGCAGGAAACCAAACCTGGAACATCTAAAAGTCTTCGGTTGTGTTGCACACGTCAAAGTGCCAGCAGTACACACAAGGAAGCTAGATGACAGAAGCAAACCAATGGTTCATCTAGGAATTGAGGAAGGAAGCAAGGCCTATCGATGTTTCGATCCAGCAACCAAGAAGATTTGTGTGAGCCGTGATGTGATATTTGAAGAAAGCAGAAGATGGGAGTGGGATCAACCGGACGAAAGCGATCGAGGTATCGGCGTTTCGCTCAAAATCCGGCAATTCAAGAAGGGACTGAATCTCCTATGGGGAGTGAAGTGAGCCACACCAAAGATAGTCCAAGTTCAGAAGCACCTGGATCGGCAGAATCACAAATATCAGTTCCAGAACAGACCATCTTTGACTCAGAGATGTCGCCCACTCCAGACTCAAATCCAGGCAGTCCGGCTACACCAACTTCATCAACTTCAGGGGAAACGCCACAAAAATTCAGATCTCTAGCTGAAATCTACGAGGTAACGGAAGGTACTTATTCCTACGAAAACTTGTTCCTAGCAGCTTTGGAAGAACCAGCACGGTATGATGAAGCAGCAGGAAGTCAGAGTTGGACGGAGGCCATGCAACAGGAATTCGACTCAATACAGAAGAATAAAACCTGGACTTTGACTGAACTTCCAGAAGGAGTCAGACCAATTGGACTCAAATGGGTGTTCAAACTAAAAAAGGATGCAACTGGAAAGATTGTCAAGCACAAAGCCAGATTGGTGGCAAAAGGATATGTGCAACAAAAGGGAGTAGACTTTGAAGAAGTATTTGCACCGGTTGCAAGAATGGAAACAGTAAGACTCCTTCTTGCGTTGTCAGCCCAAAAGGGATGGAAAGTCCATCACCTCGACGTCAAGTCGGCCTTTCTGAATGGAGAACTACAGGAAGAAGTGTATGTATCACAACCTGAAGGTTTCATCATCCCTGGAGAAGAACATAAGGTTTACAAGCTGTCCAAAGCGTTATATGGTTTGAAGCAGGCTCCACGAGCTTGGAACATAAGGTTAGACCAAGCGTTGAAGGAACTGAAGTTTCAGAGATGTCCCCAGGAGCAAGCCGTGTACAAACGAAGCACCAAAGACTCCTTGTTGCTCGTTGGCGTCTATGTGGACGACTTGATAGTCACAGGAACAAGTGAGAAGGAAATCCAACTGTTTAAAAAGCAGATGGAAGAACAGTTTGAGATGAGTGACTTAGGTACACTCTCATACTACCTCGGGATAGAGGTAAAGCAGACAGGAGATGAAATCATATTGAAACAATCAGGATACACTGAAAAGATCCTGAAACAAGCAGGCATGTGGGACTGCAATCCATCAAAATTCCCAATGGAGGCGAAAATCCATCTGACAAAAGAAGGTGAGGGAGATCCTGTGAATCCTACAGAATATCGGCAATTGATCGGATGTTTACGCTACCTAACGCACACCAGGCCAGATCTATGCTATGCCGTGGGAATAGTCAGTAGATACATGGAGTCGCCGAAGAAAAATCACTACCAAGCTGTAAAGCACATAATGAGGTATGTTAAAGATACAGTATCTTTTGGCATTGTTTACAGAAGAGGAGGAGACAACGAGATAATCGGATACAGTGACAGCAATCTTGCAACCGATCTAGACGATCGGAAGAGCACAACCGGGACAGTGTTCTATCTTTCAGGAAGGCCGGTTACTTGGTGTTCCCAGAAGCAAAAGACCGTGGCATTATCTTCCTGCGAAGCTGAATTCATGGCGGCTACAGCTGCAGCATGTCAGGCAGTATGGTTAAGGAATTTACTCGGAGAATCGACAGATCGCGGCACCGCAGAAGGTAAACCGCTGAGTTGACAATAAGTCTGCCATAGCCCTTATGAAGAATCCTGTTTTCCATGGGAGGAGCAAGCACATAGACACTAGATATCATTTCATACGGAGTGTGTTGATAATGACTTGATTTCGGTGGAGCATGTCACATGAAGAAAAGATAAGTGACATTTTAACTAAAGCGCTTGCCAGGATAAAATTCGCTGAGATGAGAAGTCTATTGGGTGTTAGAGACCTCTCAAATTCAAGCCAGGATTAAGGGGGAAAATGTTGATTGTAATCCTGACTCAAGCCACTACAAGTTCGGAAGAAACACGTCTGAAGAAACCTTGCCGGAAAGCAAATAGTAGCCGTATCGTAATTAGCTAGCTGTTTAGTCTTTAGCAGAATTGGCTTCGGATTCGGAAGTCGAGTCCGTTCTTTACTTGTAAACGATGTTCTATTTAAGCAATAGAAAACAACAGAAAAGCGTCTGCAATTTCAGAGCAGGCAAAGGAGCGTTCGACTCTGGGAAGCCTGTCTCCAACAATCCTCACGTGCAGCCGTCACTACAACATTTTGTCGGCGCCGTACGGCCCCTACTGGCGTGCCGTCCGCCGCAACGTGGCCGCCGGCGTGCTCCACCCTTCTCGCCTCCGCCTGCTCGGCGACACCCGCGCCCGCGTGCTCGGGGGGCCTGGTGCGTGCCCTCAGGTCCGGCGCCCCGGCTGGAGAAAGCCTTCACTTCGCCGTGTACTCCATCCTCGCCGAGATGTGCTTGGGCAGGAATATCGTTGCCAAGCTCGGCGAGACCCGCCTCCGTACCATGCAGAAGTTACAGCGTGACATCCTCCTTGCGTTACCCTCCTTTGGGGTGTTCGTGAGGTACCCGAGGATGAGAGTTTTCAGAATTTGACACACTTTAAAATTCGCATTTCGGAATTTGACACTCTGGTCCACTGTCATACACACAGACGGTCCCATATATCATCCAAATAAGCCGAAAGGCCTGCGAATTGAGTGTCAAATTCTGAAATTACACACCCGAGGATAGGCAAGTTCCTTTACCGGTCAAGGTGGCGCCAGCTTCTTGCCCTCCGGCGGCAGCAAGAAGAATCGTTCCTGCCGCTCATCACCGAGGTCAAGAATAACCGGAAGGACAACTGTGACGCTACCTTCATGACTTACGTGGAAACCCTCCTCGAGCTAGCTACGCATTCATGAAGACGGTGGCCGGAAAGTCACTGATGGCGAGCTTGTCAGCCTCATCTCGGAGTTCCTCGGCGCCGGCACCGAGTCCACGGCCGCTGCGCTCGAATGGACCATGGCCAACCTCTTCAAATGCCCTGACCTGCAGCAAAAGCTCCGCGTCGATGTCGAATCCGTCGCCGGCGGCGAGCGCGTCATCGAGGAGGCGGAGCTGTCGCACATGCCATACCTCAAGGCCATCGTGCTCGAGAGCCTCCGACGCCACCCGCCCGTCCCGTTCGTGCTGCGCCACGCGAAGGGCGAGGAAGCCGCGAAGGCGCTCGGCGCTGCTCGACGGTGAACTTCCTCGTAGGCAAGATCGGCCGCTGCCCAGCGGCGTGGTCGGATCCGATGTCGTTCACGCCGGAACGGTTCATGCCCGGCGGAGAAGGCGAGGGCGCGGACTTGACCTGCACGAGGGAGCTTGAAACAACCCTCAAAAAATTCAAAATGAATTTATTCGGTTTGTTTGAATTCGCGTTTGATTTGAGTTTTGGAAGTTGGAATTTGAGTTTGGAATTCAAACCTTGTTGGGCCGGATTCCTCTCCTTCGTGGGCCTTCCGGCCTGCTCCCGCGCGGCCTGCCCCGCCGGCCTCCTCCCTCGGCCCGGTGGCCGTCGCCGGCAGCCGCGCGGTGCCGACCGCCTCCGCCGCCTCCGCCTTGGCGCGCTCGCGCGCCGTACGCTGGCCGGCTCCCGCCGCCAAGCCGCTGGCGTCGCCGCCGCCTCCTCGGCTCGCGTGGTCTCGGCCGTCTGCCGCCGCCTCGCCGCCTTACCGTCCTCGCCCCGGACCGCGCCTCCTCCCGCCGCCTCGCGCGCCGCGGCGCCGCGTCGCCGCCTCGCCCGGCCGCTGCCTCCTCGGCTCCGGCTATAAAAGCCCTCCTCCCCTCGGTTTCTCCTCGCCCGCTCCCTCGCTCTCGTGGTGAGCCCCTCCTCTCCCTTGCCCTCGTCTCGCCCCGCTCGGCCCGGCCGCCAGTGCCGCCCGCCGCCGTCCCCGTCGCCTCCCTGTTCCCTCAGGCCTAGCCCTCCCGTGCCGTGCCCGGCCGACGAGCGGGCCCCGCCGTCAGCCCCCCTCCTCCCGCGGTGGCCCCTCTCTCTCTCCTCTCGCCCACCGTCTTTGGGCCTGGCCAGCCGCCCACAGCGCGCCAGTGGGCCGCGGCCCATTTCCCAGCCGAAAGCCAGCCCAGCGCCCAAAAACAGTAAAACGGATTTTTCGGATTTTAATTAATTAATTAATTCCGAAAATTCCTTTTTAATCCAAAAATAGCCAGAAAAATCCAGAAAAATCCCGGAAAATCCCAGAGCTCCACCAAATACTTTTCCCGAACCGTCTCGACCCACTGAGTCCAGAAATGCTGTCCGTTCCCAAAACCGAAGTCCAGAAAATTCCCAAATCCCAGTTTTGCCCTCCGTCCTCTTCCGACTCGATTTCCGGTTTTCCGTTTCAGTTCCCGTTCCCTTTTTCGGTTATTGTTTTGTCGTTTATTTATGTTGGTTGTCTTTTCGCGCTAGATTCGACCGTTGAGACGCCCGTGGAGCCGGAGCAGTCCCTGGAGTCGGAGCAGTTCCCGGAGCAGACGTTGGACCAGACGGGAGCGCAGTACGACTACTTCCCCGACGACTCAGCCGATCCAGCTGCCTCGCAAGGCAAGCCGTACACCCTTTGATCATGTTGATCCCATCATGCCATGCTATAGTAGTAATTATTTTATACCGCATTATTTTACTGTATTTGAATTAATGAAATCCGGTATTTTAGAATGACATGATAATTAGGTAATGCCGAAATTGCTTACTGGAACCTCCTTGAAATAATTGAAACTCTATTAATCCTTGGAACCCTAGTTAATTGCTTATTGCCATGAATAGGTTAGATTATACTGCTAGGTTAGTTCAAAACCTGAATTTAAAGAAAATGCTGCCGAATCTCCGATTCGGATTGTTTATAAAAATCTTTGCGATCGGGGGCGATGATCGGATTAATCCCGGAGTGGATGAGATTCCGATCCCCGACTGGTGATTAATGCCTTGGTTGGTCTGGTGGCCGGTACTGCGAGTACCGGAATGGGTTTGTGGATGAAGGCTTGGTCTTTGGCAAAAGTGTAAGGTTAATAATCCCCTTGAGCAAAGTAAATAACTTAGTTTCCGCTCAACCACAGGTCGGACTGGTCGGTGACCCGTATCCGACACGGCTCATTAAGTTAATCATTCCTGAGATAATAATTGGACTGTCTTGGTGGCTACCATTCTCTGGAGAGAATGGGGACCGGGCCTTCCCGGCAGGGAAATGGACCGGAGGGGTGGAACGGGAATAGTCCGGAGTGACATTCTTGGTTCTCACAACGGTAGACGCTAATGGGGACCCCGAGTCCAAGGTAGCGGTACTATCGGTAAACAACTAAAGGACAGGAATGATTAAACGAAATGCCGTGATAATCTAAACTGGGCCACATGCATTTAAGTTGCATGAAAACTCGAGATTGGCATAAAGGTTATAGATATCTTGTGGGTAAAGCTGAGCCGCTCTGCAGAGTTAATCTCAATTGTAATCGATTACGCCGTACTTCCGGTAAATGAAGTTAAGTTGGAATCGGGGTTGATACCCGTAACTAAGCTCGAGTTACTGTTTGGAATTTGGATAATTGTGGTTAAGTGTTGTTGAACTTGTGAAATTCAAACTACTTATTTATTAGTTTGTGCTTCAAATGTAAAATGAATTGTGAAATAAAACTGCATCCAGATACTAAACCCTATTGCCATCCCTTGATTACCCCTACATATAGTATTCAGTGGTTCCGTACGACTTGTTGAGTACTCCCGTACTCACCCTTGCAAAACCCCGCCCCTTTCAGAGTTCGAAGATGTTGGCGCCTTCCAGGAGATCGTAGATGGCGATTTAGTCTGGTTCTAGGTCTTTGTCTTCGCTCAGGCCTTGCCTGTGGTTTCTCTCTTTTGTTAGTGTAAGTTTAGAAGCTTGGATGCTTCTCTTGTAAAACCGGTCGTTAGACCAACTATATTGAATAAAAAGTGTTGAAAGTTGCTTTTGTCAGGCAATTGTACTCTTGTCTTCCAACAGTTAGTCTTCCTGGGTAACTGTTGTGAGTTTCGCACTGCCCCTAAAAAGGCGGTCCGTCACAGAGCTCAAGATGATGCCCTTCGGTGCCGGAAGGCGCGTTTGCCCGGGGCTTGCTCCGGCGATGCTGCACCTGGAGTACTTCGTGGCCAACCTGGTCAGGGAGTTCGAGTGGTGGGAGGCGGACGGCGAGGACAAAGTCGACATCGCCGAGTTCCGCGGCTTCTTCTCCACCATCATGAACCGCCCGCTCCGCGCGCGCCTCGTGCCTCGCCACGCAGCGGCCGCATCACGGACGGCGAAGTGAGCTAGAGTTGTCTCGAGGCTGTGCACGTTCGTACCAATCGTACGTGCCGGTCAGATTTGTTTTTGTCAGACGGTCAGAGTGCATGTGCGTGACAACGTACGTCGTGTACCTGTAAGCATTGGGCGAGTCGTAGGATGTGGTGCCGTGTCCTGACACGTGCGCGTATGATCCGGATCACAAGAGTTAGCTTAAGTTGTGTTTCTTAGCTGGGTTTCGATAAGTTTCACCCGGATGTTTTCTTTAGCAACTATCATTCAAATTTTGGGCCATTGAATTTGGTACGGTTTTAGATTCCAGTAGAAATGGAAACGGTTCTAGATTCTTGGTAGAAACGTTTAAGGTTGGATTATGTGAATCGGGTGGAACTAGCTAGGTTGAGACCGATTCAACTACGGAGTGAAAAAGAAGAAAAGAATCCGAGAAAAATCGTTCCGATCTTTAGCCCGTTTGGTTGGATTTCTTCTAGAATGTAGTAGAAACGGTTCGACTTCAAGTTGTCAAACGGGACCTTAGTATTTAAATGTTTAACTTTGTTGTTGTTGTGAGGTGAGAGGAGTCAAGAAAATAACCGAGACATGAGTGGGCGTGAACTTGTCTCTTCTTTTTATCTTTGATGATCCTTTTCCGTACGTGTGAGTGTGTGTTTATCTCGTATTCATGCATGTATCCGTGTCTTTGCGAAAGAGATCGGCGATTGATTGCAAGCAGACACTGTGATATATATGTTAGACAACCTCGCTATCGAATAGTCCGGAGTTGCCTAATAGATCTAAACTGGAGAATAGAGAGAGAGGGAGACACAATATGAGGAGGAACGGGCCTGCTTTATTATTCTGTATACTTGTGTACAATGGGGTGACCCCCTGCCTCATATATATAGCGGTTCTGCTTAGAGATAAGGAAGAGTCCATATCGGATACGAATCCGGTTTCCTAACACTCCCCCTTGGACTCTTCACTGCGAGATGCATATGCCTCATTAAAACTCCATAAAAACCCAGTGGGAAAAATAATTGGAGAAAGAGTACATAGCACACGCTATTGTGTTGCACGGATTGCCTCATCAAAACCTTATGTAAGAAAACTTCAATGAAAAACTTACTTAAGGAAAAGAGTACAATCCACCCAAACTTCAATGTTAATCTTCAAGATTTACGTTGGGTACTCAAACTTCATGTTTGAGATTTATGTAGGAGTATGTGAAAAATCTCCCCCTGAAATCTGCACTTCTCTAAGCCTCATCATCCCGATTCCTCTAATACATCTTTCAAAGGAAGATGCCGGGAGTGACTTAATGAATAAATCTGCGAGATTTTCACACGACTTAGTATGCAGTATCTTTATCTCGTTCATCTTATGCATTTCATGAGCATAAAAGAACTTGGGGTTGATATGCTTTGTAAGGTTACTCTTCACATATCCCATTTGTACTTGTGCAACACAAGCTGCATTATCTTCATAGATAATAGTGGGGGTTTGTTCCATGTTCAGACCACATGACTTCTGGATGTGGTGAACCATTCTTCGAAGCCATGCACATTCCCGAGAGGCTTCATACAATGCAATGATTTCTGAGTGGTTAGTCGACGTCGAGACAAGAGTCTGCTTAGACGACTTCCAAGAAATTGCTGTTCCACCGCAAAGGAAAACATACCCAGTTTGTGACTTGCCAGTATGCGGGTCCGATAGGTACCCAGCATCGGCGTAGCCAACTAAATTCAATTCATTGTTTCTTCTGTAAAACAAGCCGAGGTCTTTGCTTCCTTGAAGGTAACGGAAGATGTCCTTCACCCCTTTCCAATGCCTTTTGGTGGGTTCTGCACTGTACCGCGCTAGCAAATTCACGGCGAACGCAATGTCCTGCCTAGTGCTATTCGCAAGGTACATGAGCGCTCCAATTGCACTCAAGTATGGGAATTCCGCTCCCAGGACTTCCTCCCCCTCTTCTTTAGGCCTGTACGGGTCTAGGTCTGCTTGGAGTGACCTTCCGACCATTGGGGTCTTTGCGGGGTATGCCTTTTCAAAGCCAAATCTCTCCAACACTTTCTGCGTGTAGGAAAATTGGTGTACCAAGATTCCGCCTTGGACATGTTCAAGCTGCAAGCCTAAACAGAACTTGGTTTTACCCAAGTCTTTCATTTCAAACTCAGATTTCAAGTATGTGCATGCTTCTTCAATTTCCTCATCCGTCCCAATGATGTTCAAGTCATCTACATAGACGGAGATTATACAAAATCCATTCGTGGATCGTTGTATAAATACACATGGACAATCTTCGCTGTTCGTGTAGCCTTTCTTGCAAAGAAAGTCACTCAAGCGATTGTACCACATTCTTCCCGACTGTTTCAGCCCATACAGTGATTTCTCCAATTTCACACTGTATAGGTTTCTGTTTGCTCTGTCTTGGTTCGGGATAGGGATACCTTTCGGTACTTTCATATAAATCTCCGAATCCAAGTTTCCATACAAATATGCTGTGACAACATCCATTAGCTTCATTTTCAACTTCAAGTTGACTGCCATTGAGATCAAGTATCTAAAGGTAATTCCGCCCATGACCGGAGAATAGGTTTCTTCATAATCAACCCCAGGACGTTGAGTGAAACCTTGAGCGACAAGCCTTGCCTTGTACCTTACAACTTCATTGTTTTCGTTTCTCTTGCGAACAAAAACCCATTTGTGCCCCCACGGGGTTTATATGGGGAGGCGTGCGGCACACAGGCCCAAACACCTCTCTTTTGTTCAGAGAGACTAACTCTGCGGTGATTGCCTTCTTCCAATCTTCCCAATCGAGCCTTTTCTTGCACTCTGCGAGAGATGCGGGCTCGGGATCATGATTAATGATCGTGGCAATCTTCTTTGCAAAGTATGCATCGACATTGGCTGTTGCTCTATTCATTGATTCTCCCGTTATTACAAAGTTTATGGCCATTTCATCATGGGGTGCTTCGTGCACTTCTACTTGCTCTTCATTGCTATTTCCCATTCCAGGAGCAAGTTCCTTTAGTTTTTCTCCGCCAATGTGTGCGCACACATTATTTCCGTGGCTTCTTCCAATGGAAGGTTCAGATCTGGAATTGCCTTTTCCACAGGCTTCTTTCCAAAGTGCCAGTCTCAAGCGGCTCCCCTTCTTGCTTTGGGGCACTTTTTGTGATTGGTGTGGTAAGTCCTCTCGCTTGATTTTCCCAGGCGTCTCGGGTACTTTGGGTTTGAGAAGCCATATCTCCTGTTCTTTTTTGAGGCCTCCAAGCAGGATGAGGGATACCTTCTCGCTTTCTTTGGTATTTCCACCCTCTCACGGTGCATTTCTTGCTGGTACATGCGACTTAACCACGCTCTTGAGATCACAAAAATGATCGGGTAGTTCATTTGCTAAATTCTGCAAATCAATTATCTTACGGACTTCTTGATTTGCTTCATTAGTGCGAGGGTCATGCGCTGGGGATCCCAGTGGAATGCCATACTATTTCCGGCATTTTTCATCCAATGGTTGATTCTCTCCCCTAATGACGGAAATGGTCCTCGTCAAAGATGCAATCAGCGAATCGGTGTGTGTAAGTCTCCAGTCATGGGTTCCAAATACCTGATTATGGATGCACTCTCATAACCAACGTATATCCCAGACTTGCGGAGAGGGCCCATTGCAGTCCGCTGTGGGGGTGGTATAGGTACATATACCATACAACCAAATTTTCTGAGATGGAAAATCTTCGGGATGACCCCTTGCACTAATTGCATTGGTGAATGGATGTTGTAGGCCGATGGTCTATAATTGATGAGTGCTGCTGCGTGCAGGACTGCGTGTCCCCAACAAGTGTTGGGCAAGTTACAACTCTGCAAGAGCGGTCTGGCAATGAACTTAATCCTCTTTATTAGTGCTTCAGCTAGCCCATTTTGCGTATGGACGTGCGGTACAAAGTGCTCAACAGTTATTCCAGTTGCTGTACAATAATCATCAAATGCCTTAGAAGAAAATTCGTTGGCATTGTCCATTCGAATGGACTTCAGGTGATGATCAGGAAAAACATTCTTAATTCTGATGATCTGCGAGATCAGCTTTGCGAATGTATGATTCCTTGTTGACAACAAATATGTATGCGACCATTTCGAGGAAGCATCAATGAGCACCATAAAGTATCGAAACGGCCCTGACAAGGGCTGAATCGGGCCGCAAATATCCCCCTGAATGCGTTCCAGGAATGCAGGGATTTCATGTTGCACTTTCATAACAGAGAGTTTTGTTATTAGTTTCCCGGTGGCACATGCATGGCACACAAAATCTTCATGATTCGGAAAACTTTTAACATTAATGCCATGACCTTGTGAGTTGTTAACTATATTTCTCATCAATCTAAGATCAGGATGACCTAAATATACTATGCCATAAAGAAATAATTCAGAGCTTCTAAAGAAGTATACACTGCGTGTGCATTGATTCTCGTGTAGTACAACCCAAATTCATATGAGGGACATTTTTCTAATACCATTTTTCCATATTCCGCGTGATTCACAATGCACAAGTGTTCTTTGCCATTTTCTTTATTGGTTTCTACGTGAAACCCATTGGCGCGGATATCTTTGAAACTTAAGAGAGTGCGGGTTGATTCAGGGTACAAGAGGGCTTCTTCAATTACCAAAGTTGTACCCATTGGCAATATAATTGTGGCTCTTCCTGAGCCTATTATATGCGTATCGCTTCCTGCGATAGTCGTAATCCTTCCAGCGTTCTTCGTGATCGTCTGGAAGTATTTCGACTCTCTTAAGATGGTATTTGTTGTGCCACTATCAACAATGCATATTTCCTCCATTGGGCGCTACACGATTTCTAGATGAAAAGAAAAATAATTCTAATCATAAAGTGGCTAAGTAATTCAAAAAAAAATTGCTTGTAAAGAAATAATACTGGAATAAAGAATAAATTGTAATTCTATTCATGAGAAAAAGTATGCTCTTCGAGAGCTTACTATTCATTATGCAATCTGATGTCTATGTGAGATAATTCTGACATGTCAGTTCTTCAAAAACTCACGTTAGATAATGCCACACCTTTGCACATTCATAAGGTTCTTCCATTAGATTACTACGTGTAATCTAATAGGAAATGGCTGCTAGATTCAATAAAATGCATAATTGAATTCTCATGAGTTTCCAGCAAACTAAAAGAAAGCAATAATATCAAGATTCATATATTCAAAGATGAATGCAAAATTCATAAGTACAAGATTCATAAGTACGGAATTCATAAATGCAAAATTCATAAGTGCGAGATTCATAAATGCAGGATTCATAAATACAGTATTCATAACTGCAAAATTCATATATACACAGATTCATAAATATTCATAAATACGGAAAAAAATCCCACATAAATTAAATGCGGTGTAATGCTAATTACAACTTATGTAACTCTCGTTGGTTGGGAGCGAAAACAGGTAACGAATATCTCCGTCAATTCGACTCTTGGCCAGGTCAACCTGCCCCTAGGGCTCACATGAGGGAGGGAGCACTTCCCGTTTCCGGGTGCCAATTAAAGAACCAAGCCTCATGTGTGTTTTCCTAGACACCAATTGTCTCATGTCTGTTTATTCATTACCTAAATCAAATCCCAACCACTCAGTTTCTCATAAAATGCCGTATGAAATATTCTGGAATTTTCCTAGCATTTTTCATAATTTCTGCTAATTTCCAAGCAATTTTCAGAATTACTGTACAACAGAAAATTTTAATTTTAGCAAATATCAACATGACTAATTCATAAATTCAGAATAAACAATAATTGCACAATTCATAAATTCATAAATGCGAAAATAAATTCTTATGAATTTTCGGTATTCTAAACAGGCAATTATTGCAAAAATTCATGCAAAAATTCATAAATGCAGAAAATAAGGCTAAGTATAGATTAAAACAGAGCCAGTAAATTTTCTACAATTTTCTGGAATTTTTTCATATTTTTTCTGGCAATTTTTTAGAGATTTTCTGCTATTTCTTATTCAATTTTCCAAATTACTATTTATTTCCAGAAAAGAATAGAATGTCAAAAAAAAAAAACGGGGAGGGCATATGGGTAAAACCCCATACCCTCCCGTGCCCAACCTGTTTAAAAAATCAAATTTGAGTATGGACTTCAAGTCCAACTCCATGCTATGGACTTCATGTCCAGATCCAGCCGATTGGAGGTGCGAGGGGGCCGGCGGGCGCACGACAGCGCGGTGGTTCCCGGAGGACGGCGACGGCCGACCAGAGCGGTCCTGCTCTGGCGCGCTCGGAGGCGGCGACGGCCGGCGGCAATGACCGCTACGGCGGCGCTTCAGCGTGGTGGCGCGGGTCGCGACGACGAGGTGTGATTCAGGCACGGGTGGCCGACGATTCGGGCGGAGAAGACCGAGGCACCCGGGAGCTATGGCAACACAACTTCATGCCGGCGCGTGGTGGCTTCATGCCACGGAGCAGCGGCTTCATGCCGCCCGGGTGAGGCGGTCGGACCAAGGGAGGTGGCTGCAGCGGCTTCAAGCCGTCGGGCGTGATGCTGATGCATGGCGGCGCCGTTCGAGGCCGACGAGGCGGGCCGGCGCTGGCGCGGCATCAGCCAAGGGCGTGGCAGCGTTCGGCTTCATGCGACGGGCGGCCGAGCGGCGCTTGTCAGGCCGAGGCGCTCAGGCGCGGAGGCTGTGTGCGTACGCCAGGTATCGCTGCGGCGACGGTGGCCGGATACAACGCACGTAGCCGGCGGGCCAGAGGAGGATGGCGGCTTCTTAGGCCGATGCGCGACGGTCGGGTGCGGCGGGCGCGTGCTTCATGGTGTGCTTCAGGCAACTGCCGAAGCGGCGTCGGATCCATGCGCGGGCCGAGGCGCTTCGAGGCCGGGAAGTCGGCCGGCGGAGCAACGCGTTGGCGGGGTACCGCGACCACACGACGTGCCCGTGCGGCGCATGTGCTGCTGGCCGCCTTTGCTTGCGTGCTGCCACTGCCTGGATACATGCTAGTTGCTAGTTGTCTCCGTTGCATGCATTGCGAGTTGCATGATGCATGGATTATTATTGAATGCTTGCATGCATTATTACTGAATGAAGGCTTGTTGCTCATGCATATGGGTATACATGCTTGCTCGAACCCAGGACTTCAAGCCTGGAGGCTGGAGCGGAGAGTCCCATCCACTGAGCTGCGATATTTCTTGCCATGTAACTGCCCCATCCAAGCCTCCCATCTGCCGCACTTGTGCATGTTGGCAGTGCGTGCCTTGGCGACTTCGTGCGCCGAGCAGGGGCGAGCGGCTTCGTGCCGCGCAGATGTATCTATAAAATTCATTCGAGAGATTAGATCAATTCCTATGTTTCTCACCTTTCTCACCTTTCAATCTATTCACCGGTAGAGCTTCGTGCTGATAACGTGTTAGACAACCTCGCTATCGAATAGTCCGGGGTTGCCTAATAGATCTAAAGTGGAGAATAGAGAGAGAGGGAGACACAATATGAGGAGGAACGGGCCTGCTTTATTATTCTGTATGCTTGTGTACAATGGGGTGACCCCCTGCCTCCTATATATAGCGGTTCTGCTTAGAGATAAGGAAGAGTCCATATCGGATACGAATCCGGTTTCCTAACAATATATAGCGTGTGTATACGTGAGTTCCCTGGTCGCGTGCATCCGCTCCGGTCGCGACCTTTGCGCTTGCCGATCCGGGGCTAGCTAGAACCCACATATCGGGCATTAATTGTTGCATGCATGCAATGCAATGCATATATATGGCATAGTTGACTGGTTCGGCCGTTCGGGGTTTGGGTTCTGTACAATGTACAATGCAATACATACAATGCATGTACAACTGTTCGGGAGCAGGTGAATAGGGAAATAAATTCCGTGGAGTATATAAACTTTTTCCGGTGTATACCTGATGCTGATTGATGCCACTTAAATAATCCTACAATCCAACGCCACGACTTAATTCAGGTGGAAATAAATACTTAACGCTTATTTCGATGCAAATTTGGTTGCTTAATTCAGACTTAATGTCATAACGTTGGATTGCAGGATTGTCTCCGTGGCATCAATCAACGTTAGGTATGGGAAAAAGTTTGCATACTAGCCCCACGAAATTTATTTCCGATGAATAGACCATCACGTGGCTACGTGCAATCGTGATCCTTCTTTTGTACTTTTACTATCCGGCAGATCTGTAAGTACGCCTGAAATCATGCTGCTGTATGGATTTGCCACTTTCTTGGGGGTTGTCCGTGAATTGCTCATGCACGCATGTAGTACAACTTTTTTTCAGATTGCAAATTACACGCTGCATGGAAAAAGTCCTCGCAAAAAAAGAGAGGACGAAAGGAATAGAACAGCAAGTCAACAACCGCGGTACGCGCCGTGGCCCGTGGATCTCCCCTCTCGACGCCCAGGGCGGATATGGGGCACACTGGCGTTACGATATCACGTCTTCAATAGATTAAATTAGTTTTGATTTTGGTGGATTAAGATTGTTAGGACCTTAGAACTATTTGTGATATACTTTAATAAACATTCTTATTTGTAGCAGCCTTCGGATTGGATTATAGTTTTGTGAGATAAGGCACGAGCATTCATAATCTCGAATGGATTTTATATATTGTAGTTGGATACATTAAAATCATGTGTATAGATTCATCTAAAAAGCATTTTCGTAATATTATAATCTTAATGGATTTTATAAATATATTACAACAGAAATTAGTGGTCAAAATTGCGTTATGGGAATGGTGTCGATCGATGCCCAAAACATGTTTTTTGACGGGGTGAATATTATATTTTGTAAAAAAAAAAATTTGAAATAAGGGCAGGAGCTTTGCCGATTCATTTAAGAAGAAAGTGAATTACAAAAGACCCAGAGTCCAAACATAGATTACAGTCAAGAAAAGAAACAGGAGAAGAGAAACCTTGAAAGGGTCCCTAACAACACAACCCACCGAACCCTAATTCGGCCTCCTTGCTTGGTGGAACACCGTGAAATCTTGGGTCGTTTTCTGGACCACCTCTAGCACCGTAGAGTACAGCTCATTGAAAGTGCGGGCGTTGCGTTCCTTCCAAATGTTCCAGAAGAGAAAAAGGAGTAACCCATCCAATTCTCTGCGAATCTCTTTGGGGAAGATCGCATGCAGCCTTTGCCACCAGGATGCTATAGATAGAGCTGGGTCCTAGTTTTGAAGTGGGAGTTGTAGAGTATGCAGTCTGTGTGATAATAGCGCCCAAGCCTGCTTTGCGAAAGGGCAAGAGATCATGAGATGATGTGCCGACTCCTCTCCTGAGCCGCAAAGGCAGCATACCGGACAATGAAGCCATCCTGTCAAGATTAGGTTGTCTACTGTGAGGATCCTGTTTTGTAGTAGCAGCTATGCAAAGAACCTACATTTTTTATGGGTTTTTGATTTCCAGATTAAATGATAGTTTTGATCAGCTATGGATCCCTGGAATTGTACCCTATACGCCGATTTTGCTGAGTACTGTCCATCTGAGGTCCATCTAAGCTCACCCCCTGCAAAAACTGCCAGAGTTTTAGAAATTCTTATATCTGCGTCTCCGTCTAGATCCTTCTCAACGGGATCATAGCTTTGGATCGTAGAGTACAGCTCAATGATTTTGTAACTATATGATCGTTATCTTGCATTTGAGGTTTTCATAATCAAGATCATGCGGATTTTCATATATAATAGATTTGGATTGTAGTTTCGAGTATTGTTGGGTTCCAGAACATATCACAAGACCATAATAGTGAAGCTAGTAAGCATGCTTTTCAGAACCAACAGAGTTTGCTGAGAATAGAATAAACTGAGAAGTGAACCAGTAGAACAGCTAGTGCTTGTGCCAAAACAGGGAGCAACTGTGAAACTTAAGCCAATTGAAATCTTTGAAAAGATAACCTGTCAAAAAAAAAACATGAGAGAAGAAGCATACTTACTAAGAAGAGAATAACCAGTTCATAAAAAGAACAAGCATAAGCAAGCAGGCAAGGATAGCAGTTTTTTATATTTAGTAGCAAAACAAAAGGACAGCAAATACATGCTGATGGAGCCAACTTCAGGGTTGAAAAACATATGATCTTGTGGTTGTTGATAAACAAAGCTTGTAAAACTTTTCGTATATGTGCATTCAAACCGTGAAAGGGGCACAAGCCTAAAAAAAATTCCTTTCTGAATTTATCGACCTTGTTCGGAAAAAAAAAATCCACATTTACTATTTCTATATAACAATTTTATAAAAGCTATGTTGAAGAGAACATATAATTAAGTTGCAGAACCTTCGTCAATCATCAATATCTTTTTTTCATAACTTGTCTCAGATGCAATAATTCTATGCAGAAGCTAGTATGATATATATATATATCGACATTGGAATTGAGTTACCTGGCCAAACTTGCTTTTCTTACAAATATTACCTGCAAAGCTTCTTGCCAAGCAAATCCCACAACGATCATTGTACCCAACATGCAGATCATATCGCCACACAAAAAGGTAACAAAAAGATTGATAAATGATCCTTGTTTCAGGCCTGAAAATATCACCACGCTATAAAATAAGTGCTCATCATAGTTTCATATGAAATCCATTTTTTCCAACTTGTGTGAATTTGCATTAGAGGTAGATATCTCTACTACATACAAAAGGGGTTGCTGGAATTAGCTATCTACATAACTACGCTCCTATCCTCTGTTCCTTCTATTGCAATGATCTACTGCGATCGATGACACATCATGGTTGTGTGGGTTTGAAAACAGCGAAAAATACAGGAAAATCTGAAGGAAAAAAAAAGTAGGATGAACAATAAGTAGCACGGTATTTTACCTTGACTGTTCTGTGAAAAAAAACCTATTGAGCAGCAACCTTTTGAGGTAATAATACTTGGAAAATCTAAAAAAAAAACAGAAAGTAGGATTACCTTCCATTCTACCAATAATGAACAAAATTAAACAACAAAGGTAAGCAAGTTTTGTTTCTCTATTGAACCATCTCCATTAGAGTTCATTCTTCGGCAATCCTAAACTGCATCTTGGCTCAAACAAAGGAAGCTTTCATGCATCAGCTTGCTCGTTAGCTCATAGGCATGAACAAAGTCGCCACCTTCTACACTACCAATCAATCAGCTTAGTGTTCGTGTTGTGTTTGGCGCCAACCCCTGCTGAAGCATCCTAAACTGCATCTTGGCTCAAGGAAGCTTTCCCTCTTTACAATACGCTAGAAAACAATAGGAAAACAATACCACAGTAGTGTTGTCACGCATTTAGGTGATGTCTCACTACAAAGTAGTGTATACGACTTACCAGGGTTCTAGCAGTTTTGCCTTGCGGGTATGAACAAAAACTGATGATTCAGGACCTTGCTTAATGGACTCCACACACTATTAATTAGAAGTACAACAGTTAAGGATAGGTAAGAATGCAGAAATTCTAATGGAACCATGCTATGTCAAAGAAAAGGGAGCTTCTCAAAGCACAACGTATTGAATAGTTCATTTTTCTTGGTGTAATCCCTTTCACTAATTCCAATGTACTGTGGAGTGAGGGGAACTGGACGTTAACTTGAGTCAAAAAAGAAAAGTCCAGTATCCGGTTTAACTCACAAAAGTGGTGCAATACGAAAAAAATGTAAAATTCCATGTTATAACTAATTGCAGTTCATGGTAGATTACATGATACTTAAGGTAACCTATTATTGTGGTCTTCCTCAACTCCGGTGACTCTGCCTCAACCCCTTGCTGTCATTTTTCCTCTACTACTGCTTCTGCTCAGGTCCAGCTCCGATGCGATTGCCTGCTACTGATCTGATGCCATCCATATGTGTGCTTCCACTACTTGTTGGTGTCTCAAGGTAACAGACATGTAAGTAAGTGGGCAGGGTAGCAGATAGGCCAACAATTTGCATGGACTCAACATGTTAAATTCAGACAATCATTATGGGTGTGTTTGGTTGCCTGCATGGTGTCTGAATCGCATGAGTGGATGCAACTGTATCTGTTAGACACATGTTTGGTTTCCTGTTCATCCTGGCCAGGTGGATGCAATTGCACCCACTCATACAGGATGGAGAAAACACAGAAATTGAACTTCTCTCTAATGCAGGCTCGTGAGATGCACAAACAAGCAACCAAACAACTTAACTTGCATCCACTCAGTCAGGGCAAGACTAGCCTGGATGGCTCATACGAAACAAGTTAGGATGGTGCAGGTAACCAAACACACTTTGCATAGACTCAACTGTTCAATAAAAGAGAGGGCCATTCCTACAAAAACAAAAACACACACTTTAGATATTACTGAAAATGTCAACTATTTTATACCAAACAGCCAAAAAAAACTCCAAACTACATGCATGTCTATCAGATTACAGCCATTAAAGGAAAATCTTAAACTTGAGTTTTTAACTCACATTGATAACTTCAAACTGATAAAATGATATTACTGTGTCCTACCTTTTAATAGTTATCCGATTCCTGTAACTAAGGTCCTCCTAGTCATATCCAATTAACACATAAGAGGTTGTGCTGAGATCAAATGGTGGTCAACATTAATATCAGAATTAGATCATGATCAGCAATGTAAATATATACACTACCAGAACAATGCAAGGATGGCAAAATACTTCATGTAGTATAAAACACAGAATCTACCTAGCAATTATAATTGTTTCCGACGGCATTGACAACTATCATTCAGTTATGCAAACTTGCAAAGTTGATTTCATCCATGTCCAGTTGCTAGACTAACCTGTTGGGCATGAGCATTCGCCAAGACACAGAAGATGAACCACTCTCCTTGAGCACTCAACTGCTCGTGCCATCAAACAACTCCTTGACCTCATCCCACTTGCCAATGATCTCTAACAAAGATATTTGGGTATGGGACCTCTGGGTTCCCTTCCTGCTGCATTGCAGTGAAGAATCGCAGAGCACGTTTCATATTCCCAACTGCATTGCCAATTACATCCCAAGTCAGCAATATCCGGCTTGACCCTTCTGTGCGCATTTTGTCAATCACCCTGCGTGTGTGGCTACCGCCGATAATTAGAATTTATAATATCTTAAAACTATTTGTATCGTACTTTTAGCAAATTTCGAATATATAGACTGAATTTACGATGTTAATTACGAAACCATTGTGCATGACTAGGAAGCTGTACCTGTACGTGTGAAGTGTGTATCTGGTTAAAAATTTTCGAGTTCCGTACCTGTGGCCTGTGGACAACAAGGCAGGTGAAGAAACGCTGGTTGGCACCGTCTCATGATACTCGTGGGAAATCTGTTATTGTTCATTTGTTTGGCCCGTCCATCTGGCTCATTTAGCTAGTTCAGGTCAAATATAGTACACCTCCCTCTGTTAAGTTCGTTACTTGTAAATGCTTACTCGTAATCTCTACAAAGTCGTATCAGTCTTGGCAGTGTATTTTTTATTTTTGATTTAATATTTATTTTAAATCTTTTTTTTCGAAAATAAGCAACAGGAAAAAAAATATTGCGAAATTGGGTTCCCGTCGCCCGTATATAGGGCGATCGCCTTGGGAGAGGATACCTATCGCCTGTGATAGGGGGCGATCGCCAGGTGAAGGGGCGATATATTGCTTTATAAGCCTGGCGCTCGCCTCATTTCGCCCAGGTGAAGAACCAGCCACCGAAGCTAGCGAGAGCCGGAGGAGGAGAAGAGGAAAGAAAAGAAAAGAAAGGAGAGAAAAAAAAAGAGAGAGGAGAAGAGGAAAGAAAAGAAAAGAGAGGAGAGAAAATTTTGAAAAGAAATCGTAGATTCGTCATTTTTGTGGAGGTAAGTTCGAAAAATTTATATTTAGAAATATAGTGTAGAAATTTAATGTAGTAGGATTGTCTAGTATTTAGAAATATTAGGATTGTGTAGTATTTAGTATTTAGAAATTTGATGTAGTAGAAATATTAGGCAATATTTAGAAATTTAATGTAGTAGGACTGCGTAATAGAAATTTTGTTATGCAAATAATGTATTAGGCAATGTATAGAAATGTAATGTGGTAGAAATTTAATATTATGATAAAACATAGTAGGCTAGCCATATGTTGCGCGAGTAATGTTTGGAAAATTGCGACGTAGCCGTATGGTAGGCTAGTCGAATTACTTATTTATAGTTAAATTTCTTAGTATGATCAACATACGTTTTATATATTGTATTTTAGAGTAATATTTAAAAAATATGGTAGGCTAGCAAGCATATCGTACGTTGTTAGGCACCGTGCTACGTTAGAAATTAGTAGAGTAAAAAAAAGTTTGGAAATATCAGGCATCGTTAGAAATTAGTAGAGTAAAAAACATGGTAATGCACGATGCGGTTAGATGGACAACTGATGAATTTTTCGGTCCGACGTTGTAGGCAGCATGTCGAAGAAGTTGTATTTTCAAATATTTTATGGAGATGGGGAGATAGCACAGGGGCCGGATGGAAAGGATTTGTCATCATTTTCAAGAGTCATACGGGGCTAGGGCTGGAAACGAGCCGAGCTGAGCCCGGCTCGGCTCGGCTCGGTGCGGCTCGGTCCAGTGGCGAGCCGAGCCAGGCTCGGCTCGGCCCTGAGGCGAGCCCAAAAAACCGGCTCGGCTCGGCTCGGCTCGCGAGCCGGCTCGTTGGCTCGCCGAGCCAGAACATTTTATCAGAAAATTAAATATTTATACAATAATTCATGTATTTACAGTGAATAATATTAACTTACTAATTACTACTAAATAATAGTAGTTGCTTAATTGCTCTCTATCACACTTGTAGGAAATGGAATTGTCTCAACATCATCTTCATCATCTTTTTCCTAAAAATATAAGTCATTAGTCATACTAAATTCCCTGCATGGGCTGGGCCGCCGAGCCAATTTGGCTCGCGAGCCAGCTCGCGAGCCGAGCCGGCTCGGTGTTTTTGCGAGCCTGAAAAACAGGCTCGGCTCGAGCTCGATCCGAGCCACGAGCCTGTGCGAGCCGAGCCAGGCTCGGGCGAGCCCGAGCCGAGCCACGAGCCACGAGCTTTTTTTCCAGCCCTATACGGGGCATATCTAGATCGAGTGATAGGACATACAGGGCTGTGTTGGAGTGGATGTTTCGAATGTTCAATTTGGATGCACAAACTGTTCAGCTGCGGGTTAGAGCAGTAGTAAGCCGTGCGCAACACTGTTTTTATGGAGAGTTGATTCCTATTAACCCGACATCATCGTGGAGGAGCTATGTTGGGTTTGCCGTAGAGCGGGGCTGGCCGCTCATGTTGCTGGTACAATGGTGCCCGATAGCTCCATAGGTGTCGAAAGTTCGTGATGTCAGGGTAGATATTACGGAGAAGGGGAAGACAAATATGCGAGAATGCGATGATGAAGGTGGCGAGGAGCCCGGAGACAGGGAACACGAGATTGGCGGTGGCGAGGGGATCGGGGAGGGGGGTGAGGAGACAGTGGTGGAGGCGCGGGGGGTGGCCGACGAGGGGGAGGAGATGGAGGACATAGTTCACATGATGGAGGAGGAGGACCGTGCGGATGAGGAAGTCTCAGATGGCGAACACTCGTATGAGGAGGACAATACTCCTGAGGTGCCTGTTCTTGGTGCGTGGACTAATTATAATTTCAAAGACATAACAATGAATGAAGGGAACAGTGATGCATGGGAGTATCATGAGAATGAGGTCACGCAGGGGGCCATATATAAAGACAAGGAGGCTGTGATGGATGTGGTGAAGTACTTGGCAATGTCTCTTCGGCGGCAATTCAGGGTAGTGAAGTCTAGCAAAAAGAAGTACGACGTGAAGTGCGTAGTTGATTTATGCCCATGGCGGGTGCATGCATACAAGGGGAAGTGGAAGGACTACTGAAAATGTTCCATAGTGATAGAGCATAATTGCGAACTGGAGGAAGCAGAGTAGGAACACCACAATCTGTTGTCCACTTGGGTGGCAAATGTGTTTTATGGTCAGCTCATGGACAATCTACATCTGCAGTCTCGATCTATTATCAGAGCCGTGGAGGAAAGGTTTCAGTACAAGATTAGCTACGGAAAGGTATGGAGAGCAAAAAGGATAGCTTTACAAATATGGTTCGGGACATACGAGGCTTCCTACAAGAATATTCCACACTTGCTCAGGGCAATATCACATAGGAATCCCGGTACATTCATCGAGCTTGCGGAGTTTCCCGCGAATGGTGTGTGCGCGGGTAAGTGGGTCTTGCAGTAGGCCTTCTTGGCCCTCGGCGCATGCATAAAACGTTCCAACACTATCGCCAGGTCATTTGAATGGACGGCACATTCCTAACAAGAGGTGAGAGATAAATTCGTAAACTTACCAAGTGTGTGTAGTTGTACTCACACAACAACTCAGTCAAATTATTGAGGGGTGGTTCCTGGTTTCACCACATCATTTTCAACACTTTTGATGAATGACAATATTTCACAAGTTCAAAAAATCGAATTCTGGTCACCCATGCGATTATGGCTTATGCAGGCACCTTCTAGGCTTTCCTGGGTTGCTATCTCTCTCTCTCTCTCTCTCTCTCTCTCTCTCACACACACACACACACACACACACAACAAACATAGCTCTAGACTTCTCACTAGTACAGAAAAACCTTATTACAGATGATTCATAAACGTTATCACAGACGGTTTTGTGAACCATCAGTAACAATGGGTCAGTGATGAAAAGAGATCATCAGAGACGGCTTTTGACCCATTTGTGAAAATAGACATCACGGATGATTCTAAATAAGAACTGTCGGTGATGATCTTTTATCATAGATGGTTTCTATTCTGAACCATCTATGATATTAATGTTATCACTGACGATCCACATTAGAACCGTCTGTGATAACAATAACATCATAGACTGTTCTAAATAGAAACCGTATGTGATGTGTTTTTGTTATATGGAACTTTTTCTGCTTATTGGCTAGCCTCAGAAAATGCTAGCCATGCCCTCTGAAACAAACATATTTATGGTGACGCATGTACACAGTTTTGCACGAGTGATTCAGCCACACACTCTCAATACTATCTAACAGTGAGTGCACGCTTTGGCTCCTTTTGTACTCTGGCCCGATAGGTTAGCAAGGGCAGGGTAATCATTTATGGTGTAGAACAATAAGCAGTGCAAAGTGAAATTCTCTCATTTTTGCACATTCTATACCTGAACCTTAGGAACCCATAGTACAACGGGAAGGTTGTAGATACAGAGTTTCACGGGCCAAGTGTTATGCCGGCTGCTCATGTTACCGAAAGGATTCATTCCATTTGTACCCAATCCAAACCTTATATTCCTCGGATCCGCACCAAATTTTTGAAACCTCCTATCGATATTTCTCCACCGGGTGGAATCAGCAAGGTGCCTTACCATTACATCATTCTTACGCTCCTCGGAGCGCCAACGCAGCAGTTTGGCCTCCTTTGGGTTCGCAAACAAACGCTTCAAATGGAGAATAACAGGCAGATACCATGCCACCTTTGCAAGTGGTCCTTTCTTCACCTCGATGCCCGCGCTGTCATCATCTGAATGACTCTTACACTTGTACCTGGATGCGTTGCACACTGGACATACATGCAAGTCTGTGTACTCTTTGCGGTACAGGATATAGTCGTTTGGATATGCATGTACTCTTTCTACTTCCATTCCCGAGGGACAAAGAACCTTCTTAGCTTTGTAGGCTTGTCGGCAACATGTCTACCAATAGACGAACAACGCTGTGAAACTCTTGTCGGATCAACCGTTGCTTGCCTTCAATTTCAGCAGTTCAAGCACGGATGACAACCTTGTGTATTTGAACTTGCAGCCTGCGAACAAAGGTTTCTCTGAGTTGTAACATCCTCATTTTTGTAAAAGTTAAAAATCGCACCTTGTAGCATTTGAAAATAATAATAATAATAAATAATAATAATAGTAATAATAATAATAAAATAAAATTTTGGACAAAATAAAAATATAAAAAAAATACGTACAAGAGTCTGATTTACTAAAAGAATTTTTGCGAAAAATCTATGCGTCGAAAAGTTACGAAACCCCCTTCGTGAAGTTACAAATATTACCTAGTGTTTTAGAAGATTTTTCCAAGATGTTCAGAGACTTTCTACTGTTTTGTCCCAATCGTTGTCTCTTCTTAACACTATTCAAATTCATGTGAAAATGAAACGCCCCTAGCGTGTGAACTGAACATCTTTTTCAACCGAACATCATGACTGCAGTTTCTTCAGCACCATTACCGTCTCAAGCCAAACTCCAAGCACCAAGAAAAAAAAAACAGCACCATTAATTCACATTTTGTTCCTGTGCAAGCAAAGGAATTAAACGCCACCAAATCATAATTAAACCGGACTGTTTACTTTCTATTTAAGCGCACTACCCTTGCGTTACTGTCGCTGGCCGTCGGAATTTGCATGTCCGTTGCCGTCGCTTCGAGTGCTCCAGGGCTATAAAATGGAGGCCACTGGGTCTCCCAAAGCAACGTAATTCCATTCCACCCCTTCCTAATCCTTCAGCTTACTCGTTTGGCTGCAACCCATGAAGAATTAAAGCGTGACTTGGACAACGGCGCCGCCTCTCCGCTGTGCCGTTGGCATCTCAGGCCACCTCACCGAGCGTAGGTTCAAAAGGAACTAAAGCTTCTTTCTCCGTTAAAGAAAAACCGACGTTTCCTATTTTGGTTCCTCATGTATACGGTATGCTCAATGGTGAACAGTGCAGTACAGTAAGATCGAATAGAGCCCTTGCCAGTTAAATTGTACATGACAATTTCTATTTTTGCGAAATTTATCATTTTCGTTGCAAATTTGTTCTAAGTCCAAATTGTATGCAACAAATTTTGTTAATTAGTAAAAATTAATACCTTTCTACAGTAATTTTACTAAAATTTAATAATCAAATCTATACTGTTAAATTATTCGCGGAAAGTCTAAATTTACGAATTTTGTAACTCTTAAAATATACGTCCAAAAAATTTGAAATAAATTTTATAAATCTTAGAAAATGCTAGACTAATGATCTGGAAGTTTTCATGTGATTACGAATTAATTTTTTCTTTGTATTTTCCGAATGTCTGTTTATTCGCTGTTTTCGTTTAATAGAAACGCTATACGTCGACTCCGTCGCAGAACTGCAGGAAGACAACCCTCTCCTCACCGACCAAGGCAAGTTTCCCCGCAAGTTTCTGATAAGTTCCCTTGAAGCATGTTGATCCATGTTTTGAAACGTTTTATAGATTTACTAACTTGCATGCTATGGTTGTTTATATAAAATGATATGTTATGATAGAGTATAGTTATATACCTTGTTAATATGTATGTCTGCTACATATTAATCTATCTATCCTTTGGTTGCCCTAGAATGATTAATTGTATGGCCTAACACCTTGTTTAGTCTACTAGTAGGGCCTAGTTATGCTAGATACTATTCATATGTTTAATTGAAAGCTTGTTATTTGAAATTCCAAATGATTGAGCAAAAATGTTATTTTAAAAAGGGCAGTTGGTGCTGTCAATTTGGTAAAACAAAAGAAAAGAGAAACTTGGAATTTCAAAACTTGAATAGGGTGGAAGGTTGCAAGGCGGGAGCAGAATGCACGAGACTCGGGTTTGAGTATGTGCCACCCTAGTCACCCTAAGGACCGATCCCTTGTGATTGTTAAACAATGTACAACAGTGCGACCGCGGGTTACGGTATGGGACGGACCTGGCTGAGTAACTAGTGAAAACTTAATTAAGGCATGCCAAACGGTGGAGTGGGCGTGGTTGTAGCCATGAGTCCCACAGCGCAAGAGGGGCTTCCAACTTGGTTGTAGCCATTTGGCGGTGAAACCTCGGGGCGTGACTTAGTTAAGACGTAGCTAGGAAATGGCCTTGTGATTTTCACTTGGGGTTATATGCCGAGGAAGCAAATGACCAAAAGAGTGAAATACCTCTCGGGTAAAGCGTGCAAGCTCTGCAGAGTAAACAAACTATTCGAATAGCCGTACCCATGGTCAAGGGTGGACAAAGTGCGCTGTCGCCAGGTAGATTTTCTCTATTTGATTCCAAACCGAGATTTTACAAAAGAAAAGCACGGTTGTAGCCGTGAAGGTTATGATTTGATAAAGTCCGTGGTTGTCTCCACGAGGAAAAGATTTCAAAAGTATTCTTAAAATAAAACCATGGTCGATGCCATGCGTTGTTTTGATTTCACAATTGGAGCTGTGTCCCAAAAAGTTTAAACTCTGATTTACCAAAAGAAAATACTTTTGAAAACTGCTCTTAAAAATTTTAGGACCAAACCTTCAAAGTTGGCTTTTCGCAAATTAACCAATACCTTCCCTTGAATCAAATTGCATATTGCATTTCTTACCGGACTTGTTGAGTATGTTGCATACTCACCCTTGCTTTTTATTGCGGGGCTGCTTATTCCATGAAGCAGATCAGGAAGACAAAGATAGCTACCCAAGAGCCTGCGTCCCACCCTTCGACATCTGCCAGGAAAACTTTGAAGAGGAAGAATATCAGGATGACTAGGAACACGTTTGCTTCAGTCTTTGCCTGTGGTGTTTTGGACTTCATTTTATCATGTTAATTTGCCAGTTTAATATTTCCGCTGCTATATGATCTACGGGTCCAACTTTTGTAATAATGGGCCTTGTTGGCTAGTACTCTGTATTAAACTTTATTTATCGCATGGTTATGATCCATACTGTTATGATCTGTGTGTACTAGATATTGATCCAGGGACTAGTACAGGTAAACACAGCTGGGCCCGTGTCCTATTACGGGTTCCGACATGAGTCCTCCATCAAGCACTGGAATTTATCATATTCCCTGTCATCACGGTTCCCTTGTGCGTCGCGCAGTATCTGATCCAGATTGTCATCCCGCAACCTATCCTCATTGGAAGCACAATCGATATGATCATCCGGCATATTGTTGACTTCGTCAACGATGTTAACAGTACCAGCTGCTTCCTATATATTTTGCTCTTCGCCGTGACTGGTCCAACATGTATACCCCCTTTTGAAACCCCTGAGATCAAGTGTGCTTCAATCTGCGCTAAGTTTCAAAACATCCTCAAATTTTCGCAGTCAATGCACGGACATGACATAAATTGCATCCCCTTATTAAACATATCCTCCTCTGCAGCTCTTCTAAAAGCGGAGACACCATTAAGGTACTCGACAATCGTACGGTTCTCAGCATACATCCAACTTAGATCCATCTATACTACACATGTACATTTAGTGTTAAATATTAAGTACATCGGTGTGCGCAAGCACACATTCTTAAATTAATCATGCAATGCTAGTTACTTTTTGAATATAATGCAATTATACAACCAATTAGTCCTTAAATCACGAAGAAAAAATTAACCTACAAGCTAGATCTAAACACAATATTCAAATTCTCTCTTTACCAAACTAGCTAGCTAAATCTTAAATATAATAATACAATTAGAACCCATTACTAACCTTAGATCACCAAGAATAATTTGATCTATAAGTTAGATTTAAACAATCTTTAAATTCTCTCCTTACTAAGCTAGATCTTGAATATAATGCAATTAGAATATATTACTGAACTTAGATCACCAAGAACAAGTGGATCTACAAGGTAGATCTAAACAATCTTCAAATTCTTTCGTTACCAAACTAGATCTTGAATATAATGCAGTTAGACCATTACTAACATTAAATCACTAACAACACATAGATCTACAAGTTAGATTTAAACAATCTTCAAATTCTCGCCTAACCAAACTAGATATTGAATATAATGAAGTTAGACCATTACTAACATTAAATCACTAACAACACATAGATCTAAAAGTTAGATTTAAACAATCTTCAAATTCTCATCTAACCAAACTAGATATTGAATATAATGCAATTAGAACCCATACTAACCTTAGATCACCAACTACATATGAGTCTATAAGCTAGATCTAAACAATCATTAAATTCTCACCAAACCAAGTTAGATATTGAATATAATGCAATTAGAACCCATTACTAACCTTAAATCACCAAAATCAAATGAATCTACATTCACCCTTTGAAATCAATTGTCTTCTTTCACAATATCGCCTCACAGCCGCAACCAGTCTCAAGATAGATCCCGAAACCCTAAAAAACACGAAGTGGCTCGGGGCTCTGTATTATATACTATTAGAATTTATCACAGACGGTTCTGTTCATAAACCATCCGTGATATACATAATATCACAGACGATTTTCTATAAAATCGCCTGTGATTGACACCTGTAGCTATCACAGACGATTTTAAATTAGAACCGTCTGTGATGACTCCTGTAGATATCACAAACAGTTTTATTATAAAACCGTATGTGATATTGATGTATATCACAGATGGTTTATTAAAATAACCGTCTGTGATATTGTCACTGACGATTGCAACATTGAACTGTCAATGATGTTCCTTATTACAGACGGTTTTTCAAAACTATATGTAATGAGGCGTCTAATATAAATCTTTCTGTAGTATTATCTAATTCTTTAACTCCTCCAAAGTCGCAGCAAATTAGCTTACACTTAATTAATACTAGGAAAGTGAGCGCGACGCACGCCGCACACGTGAACGAAAAAAATTTTGTGTTGTTTTTTCGGAGAAAAAACGAACCACGAAAATATTTTTTTTCAGAAAAAACAAGGGAAATGGACCACGAAAGCATTTTTCACGGGGAGAACGGAAAAGTTTTTTTTTCGGAGGAAAAACGGGCCACAAAAACATTTTTTCCATGGAAAACGAGAAAAAACGGGAAACGAAAACATTCTTCGCGGATCACGAAAACATTTTGTCCATAGAAAACGAGAAAAACGGACCATGAAAACATTTTCCCAAGAAAAAACGCGGAGCACGCCGCGCTCGTGAACGGAAAACGGATTTAAATTTTTTTTAGAGAAAAAAATGGATTACGAAAACTTTTTTTCGGGTAAAACGAGGGAAAACGGGCTACGAAAACAAATTTCTCGGGAAAAACAAGGAAAAATAGACAAAAACGGAGAAACGACGGACGAAAAACGAATTTCCATTTTTTTTTTGAAAAAATGGCCAACGAAAACAATATCTTTTTGGGGAAAACAAGGAAAAACAGGCTACAAAAACAATTTTTCCGGGAAAAACGGAGAAACGACGGACGAAAAACAAATTTCCAATTTTTTTTTTAGAAAAACGGCTAACGAAAGCATTTTCCCATGCTCCGGAGAAAAAACGGACCATGAAAACATTTTTTCCGGGCAAAACGGAGAAAGGAAACGATTTTCCATTTTTTTTTTGAAAAATGGGCAACGAAAATATTTTTCGCATGCTCCGGAGAAAAAACGGACCACGAAAACATTTTTTTCGGGCAAAACGGAGAAATGACCTGAACGTAAAGTGTGGGGACCTATTTGTTATAATTTTAGACCTGTTCGCTATTTTAAAAAATTAGAAAAGGGCTTGTTCGCAATTCGTATTTAACGGGAGGCTCCTCCTGTAAAACGGCGAACGAGGAACCTAAACGCGAACCGGGAAGAAAGATTTTCCTCTCACATAAAATCGTACAGGGACCTATTCGTAATTCCGAAGAACCTGAGGACTTTTTTGCAAAAATGGGGGTGGACACGTGGGGGTCTGTCTGAGCTCCTTTTCTCCCAATTGTAATGAAAGGGCTCGTTCGCGATTCGTATTTAACGGGAGGCTCCTCCTGTAAAACGGCGAACAAGGGATTTAAACGCGAATCGGGAAGAAAGATTTTTCTCTCACATAAAATCGTGCAGGGATCTATTCGTAATTCTGAAGAACCAGAGGACTTTTTCGCAATAATAGGGGTGGACACGTGGGAGTCTGTCTGAGCTCCTTTTCTCTCGATCATAATAGGCTTAAGATATGATATGATTCCCGGCCCAAATGTTATCAGCTCAACTCAAAACACTAATAATCCTCCCACCCACACCAACACAGCAACTCCATCCGGCCAGTCGAGTCCAGGTGCACCAAACCCTCTCCAACAGAGCAAAATAATAAGATGAGACCAAACTCCTCATAAATCTTAGCCGCAACGCATAATTAAGCTCACGCCGACGTGCGGAGGAGCGCGCCAACATGTCATCGTTGCCGGGTGCACGGACTCCGACCACGGTGGTCGACAGCGACGTCGTCCTCTCCGGTGTCGTTCTCCTCTTCGTCGCTCTCGCCTTCGCCTTCGTTCTTCACCACTGCCTAACGGTCCATCGCCGCGGCCCGCGGGATGCCGCGGGGACGTCGTCGGTTGTTTGGCGCGGCATGGGCACAGATGCTGCTCCTGGCGGACAAGGCGCTGATCCGGTGCTTCTGCGGGCGTTGCCGGTGAAATTGTACCGTGCGAAGGACTTCGCGGAGGCGCTGGAGTGCGCCGTGTGCCTCGCCGAGCTGTCCGACGGCGAGGCGGCCATGTTTTTGCCCAAGTGCGGCCACGGCTTCCACGCGGAGTGCGTCTACCTGTGGCTGCACTCCCACCCCACCTGCCCGCTCTGCCGCGTCGACATCGGCAAGCCGGACGCTTCGCCTGCGCCCTCGCCTCTGGCTCTCCCTCCGGTACTGCCGGAGTCGGCCAACTACGCGACGAACCTACCGACCAACGTCCTGTTCTGGGGATCCCGGGACGCGGTGACGACTGCAAGAACCGTCGGCGCCGTGGACGGCCCGAGCTCGTCCGACGGAGTGGAGGTGCTAGTCATCGAGGTCCCGGAGATCACGGCACCGGCGGCGGCGCCGCTTGTGGCTGATGCGGCGAAGCCGCGGGGTTTGGCGAGGCTGAGGTCGCTCAGGAGGCTGTGGAGCAGAGGGGAGCACGAGGTGGGCGCTAGTAGCACTCGTTCTCGCGGCCGCAGCAGTGGCACGGCTGCTGGTGCTCACGCTGCGCACGGCACCGGCGTTGCCGCTGGCAATTTGGAATCGTAGGGGCCGGACATGTGTTCGTCCGTCCATGAAGAGCGTAAGCAGTGACAAGTTGTCATATGTTTGGGGCACGTTACATATAGGGGACAGGCTTGGGCTTGCCACTTCCTTTCCTTTTGGCTTTCGCAATATAGCATCATATCATTGGTGAATAATGAATTGATCGGCTGGGGATCAGAAAACAGAAGGTTTTCTGCTAAGCAGGAATCGCCATTGCTAAACGGGCTGGCGAAGTGGCTTCTAGACGTCAATGGGCCCATTAATTAAGGGCATGGGCATATATTCTAGGTAGGTCTTTAGAATACTACAACTCTCAAATAGAGATGGCAAGGGTATATACCCGGCGGGTATCACCACCTCGTACTTATACCCATGTTCATAAAATTTACCCGCTACAATACCCATACCCGTGCGGGTACCGGGTACCCACGGGTAACCCACACCCACAATCTAAATGTGAAGACTCAACTGGTTTCAGATTTTTAGCATAGCGTATACAATTTCTTAGCACAAAACTAATCCTTTCAACCAAGGATATTAATACCGCTGACATTCAACTGACTGTGTGAATGATTGATTGTAATTAAGACAATGATTCAACCTACATGTTCCCGAATTATGCCCTTGCGCAGTGGCAGTTATCTCATCGTTAGACTTCTAACAGAAGTTGGTTGGGAGGGCTTCGACCAGAGCAATATACAAATTAACCTGTATTGTTTAGTAGCCAGTATGCCAGGTCGGCTAGAACATGCATGTTACATTAAAATGCAAGTACTATTTGAGCACGCACAATGTATTACTATGCAAAGCTGTTGAACAAACTAAACAATGACTTACAGACCCGTACCCACGGGTGAACGAGTACGGGTAATAGTAGAATGGATCCGTACCCGCTCTACCCGCCGGGTACTAATTTTTGCCCGTTAATAAACCCACGGGTATGAAAAATAATCCATACCCTGCCCCTAATAGAGTAAATAATCGTCGGGTTACGGGTTTCGGGTCCCCATTGCCATCTCTACTCTTAAAATGGAAGGAATCGCCGATCAGGGAGAGCGTCACGTCAGTAATTTTGTGCAAGGCCTCTCGTCAATTCCAAAATTGTGTTAAGACCCTCCACCAGCTCTTTTATAAAAAAAACCCTTGTGGTTTTGGAAAAATGCATCAAGACCCAGATTGAGCTCTTTTGCACAAAAACCTCGTGGTTTCAGAAAATTACATCCAGACCGGGACCGAGCTCTTTTCCAAAAAAAAAACCTCGTGCTTCAAAAAAATCTTCGTAGGTCCTTAATCCCCGTTTTTACAAAAAAACCATATATTTTCTAAAATCTTGTTCTCATTCACCATTTCTGCGAAAAGGCCCTTGCAAATTCTTCGATTGTGATTATTTTAGTTTTTCTTAGGTTTTGCCAAAAGAAAAATGACATTTAACGTGGAGCTTAGTTTTGCCGTCCGAGTACTCTATCAAAATTCATGTAGCGCAGCATAGCATGTAGCTCTGTCTAATTCTTATGACTCTAATGCAACACTACTCCATCGGGAATCATATAGTCGTAAACTAGGAACAAAATCTTTATATATACTAATTGGAGGCCCTCCTAGAAGCCCCATATTAATCCAATAAATTTCCATGGTAATATGATAAAAAGAAAAATTGCTAGAAAAATTGCACATTATTCTAAAAAAGAGAAAATCTTGATCGTCTCGTCCAATCTCCTTAATCATTTTCATCCATGGCTTAAATCTATTTATATATTCATAAGAGATATGAAATATACTTCCATCCTAAGGAGATGCAATAATAAACCTTTCCATGTCTATGCAAGTGTCGGGGATTGAACTATTTACCATGAGGACCATCTCGCCCCAGTAACTCAAAAGCCACCGATCATACAATACCCTCGGGGGAATGCCCGAGGAGAGCGTCCGAGCAACCCTATGGTCGGGCAACGAGCATGCGCATCCACCTGTTAAATACCGGATGCTCGTCTGCGAGCACGCCAGGCAGGTACGAGCAACCGTGCTAGGATAGGCCTAGCGGATGCTCGGGTGGATGGTCGGAGGGCTCGGTCAAATCACCAGGAAGGAAAGTGGCAACCAATCTGCCGAAGATCCAGGGTTGGTGCGCCATAAATTCAAAACGAGGCGCGATTCAAGGACTCTGGATCACAGGCGCGAAAGATATGGAAGCATGACGTAAATATAGGGGGTAGTTACCATGTATACGACTCAGGACCTTGTATTTAAACCCCCCTGACCCCTGTGGAAAGGGGGGAGAAAAAATAGTGTACGCAGCTTTACAGAACTCAAATCATATACACTGGAGTAGGGTTATTATCTCCGTGGTGAGAGGCCCGAACCAGGATAAACACCGTGTGTCCCCGATCACCTGAGCATTGCTCGGACACTAACTCCCCTCTCGTGCGAAGGGGCCCTTGTTGATCCCTCATTCAACAAGTAAGCTCGGCGGAAGCCCGTTCTCCAATCGTCGACAGCAAGGAAATAAGGAGCTGATTTTCAGGAACACATACATGCTTCGGACGTTGCCCTGAAGATGAACCAGCACGCAAGGAAATTAAGAAGCAATCAACCTTTGTCGAAAATAAAAAAAAGAAGTTATCAGCCTATAAGTAGGGATACTAAGATGCATGACTTTGTTGTCCCAGGACCAAAGATGTCGAAAAAAAAGATAGAAGCTGGAGGTGTTAGCAATACAAGTGTATACTATTCTATTCATCAGAACATTAAATAAAGAAATAAACTATTAGGTTCAAACCACTATGCTCATGACTACCATAGGTTTCCTACAATTCCATATGAATTTCATGAGAGAAAAACATCCACTCTAACCTCTCTTTTTTTCACTCATTCGCATTGGATGGAGGCAATTTTTCTATGTTTTTTCATGCATCCTATCCAAATGGGTATTCCTATATTTTTTTCTGCATTTTCCTCTATTTTACACTTGTGTTCCTGTCAAATTCATGTGTTTGTTCTATTTCTTTGTTTTTTCATTCTTGTTTCAAAGAGGTCCTAAGTAGCCGTAGAAGATGACAGTAAAATGCCAACATCAGATCAAGCATCCCCCTTCCTATCAGTTTGCTGGTTAGAAGTCACTAGTCATCAACACGTGCATCGCACGGGCTAGATTATTTAGATAGAATATTAATAATGCTAGTTTATATAGGACAATATTATTTATATAGGACAATTTTAGTTTCAAACTAAAGTACACATATGTCTTATAAAATGTTTTACTCTAACCAATGCAGGGTTTGTTTATCCTCCATATTCTTTCCTTTGAATCTACATATATTCTGGCATTTTTGTTAGGATTTTAGTTCACAGTTTTTAATGCATTGTTTGTAAATTAAAATTTATTTTTTTATTTGGTGGATGCCATAATTTTTGGAATTATTATTCTAGATTTTTATATTTATGTAGCATATTATTTTATCTATAATTTTAGTTACAAACTAGGATTTATTAGGACACTACACATTTTTTGCAATTTCAAATTCAACTAGCCTGTATTTGGATTTATATATAATTTTTTTATGTAATTTATATTTAGAGTACAACCTACAATGGTAAAAAATACATATATTCATACACAAATCACATTAATATAATTGTCCTCTCTATGAAGTTTGTAGTATTTTTGTAAATTTAATTTGAAAAGGAAATTTATAATTTTTAACAATTTATATTTAGTTTGACACCATATTTTAAATTTTTTAATTCCATATTTACATATATATATATATATATATGGTAGATTATTTGAAAGATAAATAAATGCATTTGTATAGCATAATCTTTTTAGTTATTTGGATTAGCATTTGATGTAGTTTATAAAAAAAATAAAAGAATCATCTTGAGGAACGCTAACTAAACGATCTTGAATAGCGTATCGGAATCCATGTACCATGAATTTTTTTCCCCTTTCGCATGTCTACCTTCATGGTACATGCATCTTTTGATTTGTGCTATGCCCGGCCTCTATAACAACAAGCAGCAGATAACGCAAGGGCGATTGACGGTTTATTTCTTGTGCCGACCAATTCCGATGTATTAGCTTTTTTCATATGTAACTTAGAATTCAATAGTTTTTTTTCTTCAAGAAAACAGAATTAATGCATGAATTTCTAGTCTTTTATATTTTCTTCAATTAATATAGGAATTTCTATCTTTTGTCCTCCTAAAATTAACAGGTACTCTAAGAGGAGTCCCAAATTAGTAAAGTAAAAAACAAAGATTGCACTAGAGTAGATGGGATCTTAGTTTGATTCGTGTTTGGTTAGAATTGCCTTGTTCCTTTAATTTTGTCCCATTGTGAACATAGTAGATTAGATTAATCTACGTACGTTTACAATTTGAGTTGTATAAAGTTTTTCTAGCAGAGTTGTATCTGGACTTGGGAAGTTAGCTATTTTAAGTAACTGGGACATGTTACATATCTTTATTTTTCTATTATACGTATCCGGTACCACTACTACAGAACTGGGCATCACAAGCGGTATATTACAAGCGGTTAGGTGCGAACCGGTTCTGGCCCACGCACCAGAAGCGGTTCGTGAGCAACGGGCGGGAGGGGGTCACTAGAAGCGGTTGGTCATACGAACCGCTTGTGTTGACAACCATCACAAGCGGTTCGTTTGCCAAACCGCTTATGAATTATCACAAGCGGTTTGAGACCTCAACCGCTTGTAGATATTTATATTTAGAAGCGGTTCGTGTATAAAACCGCTACTGAAGTCTTAGTTTTAGTAGCGGTTTGTTTGTCAAACCGCTTCTACAAAGTCAGAAGCGGTTTGACATACAAACCGCTTCTAGAACTCAACCTTCGTAAGCGGTTTGTATATGAAACCGCTTCTAGAATCCCTCCCGCCAAAGACTTTAAACTTCTTCTTCCTCCCGAGCCAACGATCGATGAGCAGAGAAGGGCCGAGCACTCGTTTCTTCCGGGAGGTGCTGCCCAAATTTTTGTTTTGAAATTGCTGGTGATTTAGCTTCAAATTAAGTGTTTTAAGGTCAAGAAGAGCATGTTAGCATCTTTCTCACCTACATATTGCTGTTTTTTATGCATTGGATGTGGAGAAATCATGATTTATTCATGTTGAAATGTGTTGCTTTGCTAGGTAGAACATGTTGAAATGTGTATGGTATGAAGTTGTTCCCCAAAATTTATTTTGTATGCTTGTTGTTGTTATGGTATGAAGATGTATGGTGATCTAGTTCAAAATATGACATTGCAATGAAGTAATTAGCAGTGTATAAAATAAAATAAGGATAAAAAAATAATTAGAAAGGTAGAAAGGGATAAAAAAAATTAGAAAGGTAGATCTTTAATTGCATGAAGGTGTAGGTGGGGTTGTTTTTCTTGGAGAAGAAAAAAATATATGAAATTATTACTTGTTGTAGATGAACCGGCAATGGATGTACAATGCGGACCGTCGATCGAGAGAGTTCATTGATGGCGTGCAGGCTTTTCTCGATGCGGCCATTGCATTCCTGCCTCCAGCGACTTCATATGTTGTCCGTGCGTAGATTGCAAGAACGAGAAGGAGCACTCACAGCGATGGCAGGTTATGAACCATTTGATGATGAGAGGTTTCATGCCAAACTATACCAGTTGGACCAACCATGGTGAAGACGAGGAAGACGAGGAAGAAGACCAGGAAGAAGAAGAGGGATTCAAAAATATCTCGGACGCCACGCAATGCTATTCCGTGGGAGGTACACTCAGTGACTTTGGTGATGATGAGCTGGACCAGATGCTGCGTGACGGTGAGGGAGACTACACAGATGAAAGACAGTTCGAGAAATTCCAGCGCATGTTAGAGGACCACAGAACTCCTTTATACCCAAATTGTGGGCAGGACCACAAGAAGTTGCGTACCACACTTGAACTTATGCAATGGAAGGCCACAAATAGTGTGTCAGATAAGGGATTCGATGAGTTGTTGACACTCATAAAGAAGTTGCTTCCAGAAGATAACACTCTGCCTGAATCTACATATGAAGCAAAGGAAGTCGTCTGCATCCTTTGGGACTGAAAGTACGTAAGATACACGCATGTCGTAACGATTGCATCCTGTATCGCAATGCGTATGCCAATTTGGATGTTTGTCCAAAGGTGCAAAGAATCACGGTATAAGGTGAAGAGAGATGATCCAGGTGAAATAGATGGGGAGCGTAAGAAGAAGAGACCTCCAGCTAAAGTGTTGTGGTATTTCCCAGTGATTCCCCGATTGAAGCGTATGTTTGCTAACAAAGCGCATGCCCAGATGATGCGTTGGCACAAAGAAGAGCGTAAAGATGACGGTATGCTTAGACACCCTGCAGATGGATCACAGTGGAGGAAAGTCGATCGGACGTACCCAGACTTCGCACAAGAGGTGAGAAACATAAGGTTTGGGTTAAGTACCGATGGGATGAATCCTTTCGGAGAGTTGAGCAAAGAACCATAGCACCTGGCCTGTTACACTATGTATGTATAACATTCCTCCATGGCTGTGCATGAAGCGAAAGTACATCATGATGCCGTTGTTGATCCAAGGCCCCAAGCAACCTGGAAATGACATCGATGTCTACCTGAAACCATTGGTTGCAGATCTTGTGACGTTGTGGGAGGATGGTGCACGGTATGGGATGAGTACAAAAGGGAGTATTTCACCTTACGTGCATTGTTATTTGTAACAATCAACGACTGGCCTGCTCTCGGTAACCTATCTGGCCAAACTATCAAAGGATATAGAGCTTGTGTCCAATGCTTAGATGAAACGGACAGCATGTACACGAAAAACTCTCGAAAGGTTGTCTACATGGGCCACCGTAGGTTTCTTCCTACGAGTCACCCATGGCGGAAGAAGTGCAGGAAATTTAACGGGCAAATAGACCTTCGTGCTAGGCCTCAAAGATCGCATCGGGCCACATGTACTTGCTATGGTAAAGAATCTGAAAGTAGTATTCGGAAAGGGTCCCGGAAGCAAACCATGCGTAATGAGGATGGTCAGCGCCAATGTGGAAGAAGAAGTCAGATTTTGGGACTTGCCTTATTGGGAAGTCTTGGAGGTTCGTCACTCACTTGACTTCATGCACATCACGAAGAATGTTTGCTTGAACACGCTAGGCTACATAGATATGTATGGCCAATCAAAAGATACACTGCAAGGTCGGAAGGACCTTAAACTCTTGGAACCGAGGAACGACCTACATCAGAAAAAGAGAGAAAAAGGACAACATTACCTACATCCTGCGAGCTACACTCTAAGCAAAGAAGAGAAAAAGCATGATAGAGTGCACGAATAGTGTGAAGGTCCCTTCCGGATACTCATCAAATGTAAAGAGACTCATAAACACGAGCCGTAATAAAATCGTACACCTAAAATCCCATGACTGTCTTGTGTTGATGACACAAATTTGCTCCTGGCTATAAGAGGTATACTTCCGAGTGGGTACGGGGATAATCACAAAGCTGTGTTCTTTTTCAATGCGATTTGGCATAAGGTCATCGACCCGGATAAACTAAGTAAGGCTGCAGGATGACGTGGTACAAAGTGTGGTTTGTCTTGAGATGATATTTCCTCCTGCGTTCTTTGATATTATGGTTCATCTCACTGTTCACCTTGTCAAAGAGATAGGTATTCTCGGACCGTGTATCTGCACAACATGTTCCCTTTCGAGAGGTACATGAGTGTGCTAAAGAAGTATGTTCAGAACCGCTTCGTCCGGAAGGATGCATTGCCGAGGGTTATGGGACAGAGGAGGTGATTGAATTTTGTGTGGATTACATTAATGATCTAAATCCGATCGGCGTCCCTATATCACGCCATGAGGGCAGGCTACGAGGAAAAGGGACGAGGGAAGGAAAGCAATTGCATGCAATGATCTTCTTACATTTAAGCAAGCACATTTCACGGTTTTGAAACAATCAACTGTGGTGGCCCGTATGTTGTTGAGCACAAGAGTATTCTACGCCGTGAATTCCTGGGAGGTCCGAGGATTGGATAACATCAAGCACATGGATTCTTTCGGCGCTTGGTTACAAAACTATATCCTTTTCAAAGGGTCGGACAATGAACAATTGCAACGATTGGCACGGGACCTTCTATCAAATCGTGACATTCAAGGGGTACGAGATAAATGGTTACACATTTTACACCAGATCCAGGATGACAAGAGCACCAATCGTAATGGTGTCCGTATAGATGCCGAAGACAACAAAGGAAAGGTGGACACATATTATGGTTTCATAGAAGAGATATGGGAGCTTGACTATGGACCTTTAAAGGTCCCTCTATTTAAGTGACAATGGGTCAAACTCACTTCAGGCGGCGTAAAGGTCGACAAATACGGCATGACAACCGTTGACCTCACGCAAGTCGGCTATAGGCGTGAACCGTTCGTCCTTGCAAATGATGTGAGACAGGTCTTCTATGTAATAGACATGTCAAGCAAGCCTAAGAAGCAGAAAGATAATAATAATAATAAGCCAAAGCGACACGTGGTTCTCCAAGGCAAACGAAGGATTGTCGGAGTTGAGGACATCACAGATGAGGAAGACTATAGTCAGTTCGACGAGCTCCCTCCTTTTGCGGTGGATGTTGACATAAGCCTCCTGAATGACACAGACCTGGATGCTTACATACGTCACGATCATAACGAAGGAAGACTTGTAAAGACATAGTATGGTACTACTTAAAATGTAGTATTACTGTATGAACTTATTTATTTGAACTTGTGTGATCATTTTTAGACGTGTCTTATACTGTACGTGTTTATTTGAAATAAACCTCATTAAATAAACCCCAAGAAATAAACCTTATGGAATAAACAATAAATAAATAAAAAATATAAACCTCAAGAAGTAAACAAAAAAGAAAGGTAAAGAAAGTAAAAAAAAAGAGAGAAAGGTTTAACAAATGAAGAATATAAACAAAAAACAATAAAGAAATAAAGAAAATAAAAAAAAGAAAGGTAAAGAAAGTAAAAAAAAAAAGAGAAAGGTTTAACAAATGAAGAATATAAACAAAAACAATAAAGAAATAAACCTTATGGAATAAAGAATAAAGAAACTAAAAAAAAAAGAAAGGTAAAGAAACTAAAAAAAAAAAGAATATAAATGAAGAATATCAACAAAAAAGAAAGGTAAAGAAAGTAAAAAAAAAAAGGTAAAGAAAGTAAAAAAATGAAAGGTAAAGAAAGTAAAAAAAAAAGAAAGGTTTAAAAGAAAAAAAAGAAAGGTTTAACAAATGAAGAATATAAACAAAAAACAATAAAGAAATAAAGAAAATAAAAAAATGAAAGGTAAAGAAAGTAAAAAAAAAGAAAGGTTTAAAAGAAAAAAAAAAGAATGGCCGGCGGGGAGCGAGTGGGGCTCGAACGGGCGACCTCGAGCCCGCACTCAAGCGCCCGCGCTAGCCAGGGGGGAGAGGAGAGTTCTTGTTAACCGTAATAGGCAACATACTCTTTTAAGTAGTATGTATCGGTTCCAATTATAACAGCTGAGATGGCTTCTACAAGCGGTTTGTATTAATAACCGCTTGTAGAGATATCTCTACAAGCGGTTCCAATTAATAACCGCTTGTAGAGAGAGCTTCTACAAGCGGTTATTAATTAGAACCGCTTGTAGAGATCTCTCTTTACAAGCGGTTTGTATTACGAACCGCTTGTAGAGATCTCTCTCTACAAGCGGTTTGTATTAAGAACCGCTTGTAGATCTCACGTTTACAAGCGGTTTGTATTAAGAACCGCTTGTAGAGGTGGCTGCCTTTATACACGCTCGCGCTCTCTCCCTTCGTCAAACCTCCAAATTTTCCTAAGTCCCGCGCGCCCTGCAGCTCACGCCGTGCTCGCCTGCTCTGTGCACCGCGCCGACGCCGCCTCCGCCACCGCGCCTGCGCCACCCCACCCCGGAGGAGGTAGGTATAGCTGTGTGTACCCCCCCCACCTCCTCCTGTTACAGTCGCCCATAAGGTGTTCGATGAAATGTCCACAAGGCATTTTCATATATGTATTATTGATATGTTGGTATGTATGTTGTTAATTATGTTCATATATGTATTTGGTATGTTGGTATGTTGGTATTGTTGGTATTTGGTATGTTGGTATTTGGTATTGTTGGTATTTGGTATGTTGGTATTTGGTATTGTGTATATATATTGAGAGACATTGTATATATATATATATATGTGTGTGTGTGTGTGTATGTTGTTGGTGATGGTGTATGGTATTTGGTATGTTGGTATTTGGTATTAATTGTGTATATATATTGAGAGACATTGTATGTATATATATATATATATGTGTGTGTGTGTGTGTGTGTGTGTGTGTGTGTGTGTATGTATGTTGTTGGTGATGGTGTATGGTATTTGGTATGTTGGTATTTGGTATTAATTGTGTATATATATTGAGAGACATTGTATATATATATATGTGTGTGTGTATGTTGTTGGTGATGGTGTATGGTATTTGGTATGTTGGTATTAATTGTGTATATATATTGAGAGACATTGTATATATATATATATATATGTGTGTGTGTGTGTGTGTGTGTGTGTGTATGTTGTTGGTGATGGTGTATGGATCGGCTTGGCTCGTTAGCTCAATTCCAAAAATAAATTGAATTTTGCGGTAGATCGGCTCGTTAGCTCAATACCATATATATATTGAAATTGAATTTTGCGCTAGATCGGCTCGGCTCGTTAGCTCAATTCCAAAAATAAAATGATATTAAATTAAACTATGTTAATTTTAAAAATGACCGAAAAAATGTGAACTTGACTCATTTCCACCCCTACCTCCACCTCACACAACAACTCCTGTGAGATCAGTTCTTTCACCGACGTCCCCTTTCCTCCTCATGTTGGTATATGTATACCTATATATATATGTTGTTATAGATGTTTTCGAATTTAAGGTTACATTATATCAACATTTATAGATGGCACAACCAACACGTGGTGACCCTTATTTCAACGAGGAAGAACAGTTCCTGTTAGACTCCATCGCCGACTATGAAGGTTATCCTGCAGCCGCTGTGGCCGGTAACACTGGTTTCGGCGAGAATGTGGACACCGTTAACACCGAGGTATGGTCAGAAGAAAATAATTCCTGTGGGCATGTTAATTAATCGCAATTCATTATTAGAATACACCCTGACATGTTATATATATGTTTGTTTATTTAAAGCCTGTTACATTGAGCAACCAATCCAAGAATCGGGGACCTAACAAGAAGCCGTCCACAAAGCATGTGTTTACCGAAATTGACAACGATGGGAAGCCGATTGCCCCTCTTTCAGCAGTTGGGCCGTTCAACAACGCCTGCGGTTACCACGTAAGAGATCACGTCCCAATTAGCATCAAGAAATGGGCTGAAGTTCCTCAAGCTACCAAGGATCTCCTCACGGCAAGATATTACGGAAAATTTCACATTTCCTCAAGGGTTTGGAGACAAGGCCAAGAATTATACGTTGAAGAAGATGGCACTCTCATTTCAGTCATGGAAGTCGGCTCTCGACAAAAATGCGTGCGAAGGGAGAAAGACCTGACTTCAACCAATTTCCTTATCTGGCCGATCACCGGAAGCATTCGAGGAGTACAAGATGTCGGTGAAGGCCAGGTGCAAGTCGGAAGAATAAGACCAATGCACGAGATGAAGAAGTACCACCACCATCTCGGCACGGTGGTTACCTCAAGGCTGTCAGAAATGGGACAAGAAAGAAGAAGAATTATTGGCCAAGGAAGTCACACGATTCTTGCTTTGTGGGAAGAGCGCTGCGCAATTGGTTCATGGGTCACTGGGAGCCTTGCAGATGATGGCAGTTTGGTGATGCTACCAAATGTACAAGATGTTGGCGGAAGAATTGTACAAGCCGTCGAGCGATCTCGGTCGAGGCTCTTTTGTGGTAGACAGGGAGAACGATGAGCTAACACATGCCCTCCAAACCCACGAGCACCGGGACGGACACGAGGTTTTGGCAAGACGCCATGGAAATGCGGTTTAAGTGAAGGATACGCTTTAAATGCAGAGAGCCTTGAGAGAACCAAAACAAGAGAAGCAAATAAAATGGCTCAATTGGAACGGGGGCTTAGAGCAACCCAGGCTAGCATTGGAGATCTAGTTGCGCAACAAGTGCGGGTAGCTCTCAGTAACCTTCAGGGATCAGCATGTCCAATCAATCAGCCGGACGCCATGACCAGCCCGTCAGCGCGGCGGAGCAGCTGCGCGTCCACCGGGGCCCCTCAAGGGGATGAAGACTTGCAAGCCCATTATCCCGTTGATGACATAAGGGTTTGCCGCCAGTGTGAGCTACACATCGATGCGCGCAACCTCTCCATCAGGGTGGCTTACGGCATGGCATTGCCGGTGTCACCGGGCCAGACCTTCCACTGCAACACAATACCCATGGGTTACTCGAAGGTCGCAGTGGAGGAGGAGGTCTGGCGGATTTGAAGAACTAGTACTCGATATTCTTTGGAGGCGACAGCGTTACCAAGCTTGGACAGGCCCTCCACAATATCATCCTCTGGCGAAAAAGGTTGATCATATTTCCAGATGGCGTGGAGGCGTCATCTCCGAGCCGCCGAGGGAAGCTTCGTCTCCTCCACAACGACAACCCACGCCTCCTCGACAACCGACGCCTCCTTCGGCGTCGCCTCCTCCTAACGACAACCGACTCCTCCTCCACAACGAGCAGACGCCTCCTCCACAACGAGCAGACGCCTCCTCCACAACGACAACCGACACCTCCACCATCTCCTCCGAGGAAGAAGCTCAAGAGCCATACTACTCCACCTGCTCCCACGAAGGCACTGATCCACCCGGTCAAAAGGGTAAAGGAACCTCCAAAGAGGGCATATGATAGGACCGACGAGGAGAATTACGCGATCGTCACCGAAGAAGTGGCTGCACACTTCGCACCAAAGAAGTCGGTGACCCAAGCGTACAAGTTGATCCAAAAGTGATGGAACACTTCTTGACCTGTCGTGCAATGCCACTCCTGTGCCGTCCAACTATGAACGTTACAATAATAAAGGCTACGGAAGAGTAAACGGGTCGGCGGCGGCAAAGCGAAGAGAGATCAAGATCAGTGCGGCAAGATCAGGGAGAACCTTGAGAGATTTATGAAGGAGGCGGGACTCACTTCCGTAGCTGGTGCTCTAGGATCGAGATGTTCTCCCAATAGCGTAAGTCGGATGGCAATATAAGCTTGGCCGGGAGTTAATTGATCCAAATAAGATAAAGGACCTGCCAACCAAGATCGACAATTTCATGAATGGTACATGATAGAGTCTGCTCAACAAAGAAAAATGTTCCCCCTCAAGTCGAGACAAGAAGATTTCTATCGTGGGGACAACACCATATGGCTCGAATTCAAGACATATACAATATCTACCATAGCGACTCTATGAACGTGTCTCTCATGAAATTTCTTTGGTGCTGTAAGTATCAAGCTCATAACTTTACCATTTACTTCCTTGTACCATAGAAGTGCAACTCTAATAACTTATACATTTCTATGTAGAATGGAGATACAACGATGTAGAAAGCAGAACATATTCAACGTGGGCTTCCTCGACCGGAAATTGTCAATGAGATCGTATTCGATACAGCGCTAAAGCTCTTGAGGATTACGTTCTAGATGCATTCATGGGACAACACTATAAACCATACATATTTACGCCCTTCAACTTCATGTACGTATATTTACGTGTTCTCATAACGCATTAATAAACTTTTCTTTTCCAAGGCATTGATAATACTGCTAGCTAGTTATATATATGTCGCAATATATGACCAGGTATCACTTTGGATCCTTTTGGTCATCAAGCTTGATAGTAGCAAGATCATTGTTCAAGACTCAAAAGGGGACCGGTGGAACAATATCGATATATCATTGATGTCCTAAACAGGTTTATAGCAAATATATATACAATTGTTTCCTTATTATATTGAAATACCTTGCTAATTCCAAGTCGATAATTGCTATTCATAATAACGCGTCACACAGGGCATTCGCAAGGTTTCGCAAGAAGCAACAAGGACAATTCGAGAATGAATTCACTTTGTCCAAATAAGCACTCGAGTATTAAAGCAGGCATTTGGAAACAACTTATGTGGCTATTATGTGTGCCACTACATGCAAAATATTACCCACGGCGATGTGCCCATAGCGACAACGAGGTGAGTGCACATATCAATTAATACTTACACTTTAATTACATGCTCAGAGATTTATTAATTTCGTTCTTTGTCACCCAACATCGATGTGCAAGATGTGATCCCGCCGCACCGGGTTGAAGCACTTCAAGAACAACTCATTGGCTTTATTGTTGTGAGATTGTATCTCGGCGGCGAGTTCCACACACCTGGTTGGAGAGATTGTCCTTCTATAAGGACAGGTGATCGACATCAACGTCTACCAAGGGCGTAAGCAATGATGCACGCAAGAATTAAATCAGCTCGAGATTCACCCTTTTATTCTTTCAAACTTGTAAAAGTTGCTTATGTGTAAATCAAACTTGTAAAAGTGCTCATTATTTCATGTCTTGTCCATCAAACCTATCCATCTTTTAGTCTATTAAGTTCGTACTTTTACGTAAATGATCTGTGATTATTTCAATGAGTACGTATGAGTAATATATATTTAATTGTATACAAAAACAAAATATTTCTATGTATTATTAATGTCAAAATCAATACATATTGATAAACAACACAAAAAAAAATTATATATTGAATATATAATATAAAATGCATCTACACAATAGGTTATTATCTCCAACCGCTTGTGGAGAGAGCACCTCCAGGCGGTTTGTAATGTCTGAACCGCTTGTGGAGAGGAAATCTTCTGGCGGTTTATAACACAAACCGCTTGTGAAGATCTCCCACGTGGCGCTCCCCGAGCCTTCTGGGCGCCTTCGAACCGCTTGTGGTGTCTCACCACAAGCGGTTGTCCGAACCGCTTGTGATACCCCGAAGGGTATCACTCCCGGTTGCTTACCAGCGGTTCTAAAACCACTTCTGAAAGCGGTTACGAACCGCTTGTGATGACCGGTTCTGTAGTAGTGTACGTGTAATCTATGTTATATCCATATACATAGTAATTTAAATCTAACTATTCAACATCAATCCAGACTCAAACAAAATAAAAATACTTTACCAGGTGCAAGCAATTTTTATAAATAGATCTATAACATGGGTAAAAATTATTAAGAAGATTAGACGACCAAGATTTTCTCTTTTGTTAGAATAATGTGGGATTTTCTAGCATTTTTTCTTCTTCTTAGAATAACGTGGAAATTTCTAGCATTTTTCCCTCTTATTATTAACGTGGGGGGCTTCTAGAAGGGCCTCTTATAAATAGATCTAAGCCGTGGATGAAAATTATTAAGGAGATTGGATGACCAAGATTTTCTTTTTTTTTAAATAATGTGGGATTTTCTAGTATTTTTTTTCTTAAATTAACGGGGGAATTTTCCTCTTAGGATTAACGTATGGACTTTTAAGAGGGCTTTAAATTAGTATATATAAAGATAAAGATTCGGATACCGCAGATCAGCATGGGCAAGCCCTCTGTATTAAGTTGGGCTAGGTAATGTTGGGGTCACTGGATCCTATATCCTTCTGCACCGGATCCAAGAGTCCGACGGCAATGGAAGAACGCCAGCGACGCCTCATCGATCGCCGTGACCGATCTCCTCTCCCTTCTTCCTCACCGTCATGAGCCGCCCACCCCACGCTCGCCTCGTGCCGCGTGGCGCCGCGGCGAACCGAAGGTTACTATTCCCGTACGTGCATCTGCCTGTACGCCGCAGGTGCACAATGCAGATCGAGGTGGTACGTGGCGTGTGACGAAGCACGGACGTGTCTGAATCAACTGGGACGGTGCCTGAATTTCTTGCCGTGTCTTCGGCTGCAGGTTGCCGCCGTGCACTCCGAGTCCGTTGCGTTCCGCACATGCACGCCGAGCCCGAGACGGGTCGACACGGAGGGTTGTCAGATTCTCTTTTCGGGCTGGATGCCGCCGGGCCGGTGTACGTTGCATAAACGGCGACTTCGTGCGTGCGGATGCGGCGCGGTGGAGAGGGACAGCCGAAGGAACACCGGTTTTGGATGGCTACAGCCTCGCTGACGAATTATTTGCCGCGCCCGCTCGCGGTGGCGCTGAAGCACCACGTCTCGCCTTCCCCGGTGCGCGTCGTGAGGCGGGAGGACACGGGCGGCGCCGGCGCGTGCTCCCTGCGCCTGTGCTGCTCCCGGGCGACGTCCTACGGGTCCCACCAGATAGGGGGCCCGGGGCCGGAGGTCGAGTCCGAGGAGGAGGAGGCCACTGCCCACGAGAGCTCGCTCGACGGCGTCGACCCCGCCGTACTCCGCAGCCGCGACACCTGCCGCTCCGCGGTCCGCGACTTGCTGTTTGCGCTCGCGCCGACGCCCCGCGCGCTGCTCGACCCCGCCGCGGGCGACTGGTACGAACCCGCGCTCCGTTCCGCCGCCGACGAGATCGTCAGGCAGGTGAGCGCGGCAAATGATGATCCCGATGGCGAGCAGAAGCGCAGGCACGCCTTCGACATCTTCCTGTCCGTCCAGGAGAGCGTCCTGTACGTCAAGCCGGAGGCGCTGCTGCTGGCGTGCGAGGTAGCTGTCGCGGCAATGCCTTTCCAGCCAGGCTGGGCCCCGGACATGCGCTGCGCCGTCTGTTTGGATGGCTTGCCGGCCCCGGGTGGCGGCGCGGCCGGTGACCCCACGTTCACCCTGCCGGCCTGCGGCCACACGTTCCACCGAGGGTGCATGGCCTCGTGGTTCAAGAAGGGGAGCACCTGCCCACTGTGCCGACTTGACATGATCGGCTGCCTCGCTGACATGGAGAAGGAATTTGGAATGGTTCGATAGCGAAAAGCAAACGGGGACAGATTACAAACTTAACGTAGGGAATAGATAAGACACTACTGTTGTGTTGTGTGGAGTAATTCATTTGTGGACACCTCCGTAAACCGATCCACTAGGTATATACGGCTCATTAGCCTGGTTTAGTTCCATATATACATACTGTTTATATGGATCTCATGGTACGTAGAACTTCTCATCGATCCCACTATAAATATAGGGCTAGGCTCTAGCTTGTACATGTTAGACAACCTCGCTATTGAATAGTCCGGGGTTGCCTAATAGATCTAAAGTGGAGAACAGAAAGAAAGGGCGAGAGACACAATATGAGGAGGAACGGGTCTGCTTTATTATTCTGTATGCTCTTGTACAATGGGGTGACCCCCTGCCTCCTATATATAGCGGTTCTGCTTAGAGATAAGGAAGAGTCCATATAGGATACGAATCCGGTTTCCTAACACTCCCCCTTGGACTCTTCACTGCGAGATGCATATGCCCCATTAAAACTCCATAAAAACCCAGTGGAAAAAATAATTGGAGAAAGAGTACATAGCACACGCTTGCTGTGTTGCACGGATTGCCTCATCAAAAACCTTATGTAAGAAAACTTCAATGAAAAACTTACTTAAGGAAAAGAGTACAATCCACCCAAACTTCAATGTTAATATTCAAGATTCACGTTGGGTACTCAAACTTCATGTTTGAGATTTATGTATGAGTATATGAAAATTCTCCCCCTGAAATCTGCACTTCTCTAAGCCTCATCATCCCGATTCCTCTAACACATCTTTCAAAGGAAGATGCCGGGAGTGACTTAGTGAATAAATCTGCGAGATTTTCACACGACTTAGTATGCAGTATCTTTATCTCGTTCATCTTATGCAATTCATGAGCATAAAAGAACTTGGGGTTGATATGCTTTGTGAGGTTACTCTTCACATATCCCATTTGCACTTGAGCAACACAAGCTGCATTATCTTCATAGATAATGGTGGGGGTTTGTTCCATGTTCAAACCACATGACTTCTGGATGTGATGAACCATTCTTCGAAGCCATGCACATTCTCGAGAGGCTTCATACAAGGCAATTATTTCCGAGTGGTTTGTCGACGTTGAGACAAGAGTCTGCTTAGATGACTTCCACGAAATTGCTGTTCCACCGCAAAGGAAAACATACCCAGTTTGTGACTTGCCAGTATGCGGGTCTGATAGGTACCCAGCATCGGCATAGCCAACCAAATTCAATTCATTGTTTCTTCTGTAAAACAAGCCATGGTCTTTGCTTCCTTGAAGGTAACGGAAGATGTCCTTCACCCCTTTCCAATGCCTTTTGGTGGGTTCTGCACTGTACCGCGCTAGCAAATTCACGGCGAACGCAATGTCCGGCCTAGTGCTATTCGCAAGGTACATGAGCGCTCCAATTGCACTCAAGTATGGGAATTCCGCTCCCAGGACTTCCTCCCCCTCTTCTTTAGGCTGTGCGGGTCTAGGTGCTGCTTGGAGTGACCTTGAGCCATTGGGGTCTTTGCGGGGTATGCCTTTTCAAAACCAAATTTCTCCAACACTTTCTGCGTGTAGGAAGATTGGTGTACCAAGATTCCGCCTTGGACATGTTCAAGCTGCAAGCCTAAACAAAACTTGGTTTTACCCAAGTCTTTCATTTCAAATTCAGACTTCAAGTATGTGCATGCTTCTTCAATTTCTTCATCCGTCCCAATGATGTTCAAGTCATCTACATAGACGGAGATTATACAAAATCCATTCGAGGATCATTGTATAAACACACATGGACAATCTTCATTTGTTCGTGTAGCCTTTCTTGCAAAGAAAGTCACTCAAGCGATTGTACCACATTCTTCATCGTTTTCAGCCCATACAGTTGATTTCTCCAATTTCACCTTGTATAGGTTTCTGTTTGCTCTGTCTTGGTTCGGGATAGGGATACCTTCAGTTACTTTAATATAAATCTCAGAATCCAAGTTTCCAAACAAATATTCTGTGACAAAATCCAGTAGCTTCATTATCAACTTCAATTTGAATACCATTGAGATCAAGTATCTAAAGGTAATTCTGCCCATGACCAGGAGAATAGGTTTCTTCATAATCAACCCAGGACGCGTTGAGTGAAACCTTGAGCGACAAGCCTTGCCTTATACCTTACAACTTCATTGTTTTCGTTTCTCTTGCGAACAAAAACCCATTTGTGACCTATGGGGTTTATATGGGGAGGCGTGCGGCACACAGGCCCAAACACCTCTCTTTTGTTCAGAGAGACTAACTCTGCGGTGATTGCCTTCTTCCAATCTTCCCAATCGAGCCTTTTCTTGCACTCTGCGAGAGATGCGGGCTCGGGATCATAATTAATGATCGTGGCAATCTTCTTTGCAAAGTATGCATCGACATTGGCTGTTGCTCTATTCATTGATTCTCCCGTTATTACAAAGTTTATGGCCATTTCATCATGGGGTGCTTTGTGCACTTCTACTTGCTCTTCATTGCTATTTCCCATTCCAGGAGCAAGTTCCTTTAGTTTTTCTCCGCCAATGTGTGCGCACACATTATTTCCGGCGGCTTCTTCCAATGGAAGGTTCAGATCTGGAATTGCCTTTTCCACAGGCTTCTTTCGGTGCAGGTCTCAAGCGGCTCCCCTTCTTGCTTTGGGGCACTTTTGTGATTGGTGTGGTAAGTCCTCTCGCTTGATTTTCCCAGACGTCTCCGGGTACTTTGGGTTTGAGAAGCCAGATCTCCTGTTCTTTTTCTTTGAGGCCTCTGAACAGGATGAGAGATACCTTCTGTTTTCTTTGGTATTTCCACCCTCTTTGGTGCATTTCTTGCTGGTACATGCGACTTAACCACGCTCTTCAGATCACAAAAATGATTAGGCAGTTCATTTGCTAAATTCTGCAAATCAATTATCTTCTTGACTTCTTGATTTGCTTCATTAGTGCGAGGGTCATGTGCGGGGATCCCAGTGGAATGCCATATTATTTCCCGGCATTTTTCATCCAATGGTTGATTCTCTCCCCTAATGACGGAAGCGATCCTCGTCAAAGATGCAATCGAATCGAATTTGTATGCAAGTCTCGATCATGGGTTCCAAATACGATTATGGATGCACTCTCATAACCAACGTATATCGGACTTGCGGAGAGGGCCCATTGCAGTCCATTGTGGGGTGGTATAGGTACATATACCATACAACCAAAATTTCTAAGATGGGAAATCTTCGGGATGACCCCTTGCACTAGTTGCATAGGTGAATGGATGTTGTAGGCCGATGGTCTATAATTGATGAGTCTTCTTTGCGTGCAGGCTGCGTGTCCCCAACAAGTGTTGGGCAAGTTACAACTCTGCAAGAGCTGATGCGGCAATGAACTTAATCCTCTTTATTAGTGCTTGACTAGCCCATTTTGCGTATGGGCGTGCGATGCAGTGCTCCATGATTATTCCGTTCTTTGTGCAATAATCATCAAATGCCTTGGAAGTAAATTCCCCGGCATTGTCCATTCGAATGGACTTCACGCGATGATCAGGAAAAGCATTCTTAATTCTGATGATCTGCGAGATTAGTTTTGCGAATGCATGATTCCTTGTTGACAGCAAACATGCATGCGACCATTTCGAGGAAGCATCAATAAGCACCATAAAGTATCGAAACGGCCCCGACAAGGGCTGAATCGGACCGCAAATATCCCCCTGAATGCGTTCCAGGAATGCAGGGATTTCATGTTGCACTTTCATAACAGAGGGTCTAGTTATTAATTTCCCGGTGGCACATGCATGGCACACAAAATCTTCATGATTTGGGAAATTTTTAACATTAATGCCATGATCTTGTGAGTTATTAATTATATTTCTCATCAATCTAAGACCAGGATGACCTAATCTACAATGCCATAAAGCAAATAATTCAGAGCTTCTACAGACAGTCTTCAGAGAAGTATACACTGCGTGTGCATTGATTCTCGTGTAGTACAGCCCAGATTCATATGAGGGACATTTTTCTAGTACCATTTTCCCATACTCCGCGTGCTTCACAATGCACAAGTGTTCTTTGCCATTTTCTTCATTGATTTCTACGTGAAACCCATTGGCGCGGATATCTTTGAAACTTAAGAGAGTGCGAGTTGATTCAGGGTACAAGAGGGCTTCTTCAATTACCAAAGTTGTACCCATTGGCAATATAATTGTGGCTCTTCCTGAGCCTATTATATGCGTATCGCTTCCTGCGATAGTCGTAATCCTTCCAGCGTTCTTCGTAATCGTCTGGAAGTATTTTGACTCTCTTAAGATGGTATTTGTTGTGCCACTATCAACAATACATATTGATGAAAAGAAATATAATTCTAATCAGACAGTGGCAAAGTAATTCAAATATTGCTTGTAAATAAAGAATACTGGAATAAATAATAAATTGCAATTCTATTCATGAGAAAATATATGCTCTTCGAGAGCTTACTACACATTATGCAATTTGGTGTCTATATGAGATAATTCTAACCATTCAGGCCAATTCTTCGAAAACTCATGTTAGACAATGCCAGACCTTTGCACATTCATAAGGTTCTTCCATTAGATTACTACGTGCAATCTAATAGGAAGTGGCTGCTAGATTCAATAAAATGCATAATTGAATTCTCATGAATTTCCAGCAAACTAAAAGAAAACAATAATTTCAAGATTCATAAATGCGGAATTCATAAATACAAGGTTCATAACTGCAAGATTCATATATACACAGATTCATAAATATTCAGAAATACAACTACGTGCATGTAGGTGATCGGCTTCGTGCAAACGATCAGATTCATATGCACGATCGGCTTCGTGCGATCGGTTTTAACGCGGCTTCATGCGCGTGGTGCATTCAGTTCCATGCGTGTCGGCCTTCCTGGCGCGACGGTGGCCGCTTCGTGCGGCGTGCTTGAATTTCATAATAAATTATATGAAAGAAATAAATACAATGCATGGAACAGAACAATAATTGCACAATTAATAAATTCAGAATAAACAATAATTGCATAATTCATAAATTCATAAATGCGAAAATAAATTCTCAGAAATTGCTGATATTCTAAACAAGACAATTAATGCGAAAATTCATGCAATAATTCATGCAAATATTCATAAATACAGAAAATAAGGCTAAGTGCAGAAAACAGAGCCAATTAATTTTCTGGATTTTTCTAGATATTTTTCAGGCTTTTTTAATCAATTTTCTGATTTCCTAATCAATTGTTTGAATTATGTAATTGATTTCGGAAAAAAAAAACAATTAAAAGAGATAAAAAAAGGGGGGGCAAAGGGGTAATTTCCCCTTGCCCCCCACCCACGTGCACCAAAGAAAACTATCTAATCCAGTGCATAAAAAGAAACGCTAGTGCCCTTGTTGGTTTCAATGCAAAATTGAGGCTTCTCGCTTCATGTCCAGAAGTATGTGGACTTCATGTCCTTATTCCTTTTGCTTGGACTTTATGTCCCTTGGACAGTGTTGGCCAATGCTTCACACGCGCGCGCTGCGAGTGGAGGCCAGAGCAAAGACGGGCATGTGGGGCTGCGGAGGCTGAGCAACGGGGCGACGTGCCCGGCGGCGCTTCGTGCGCTCGGCCGCGGGGGGTCAGCCGGATGTCGCGGCGTCGGGCAGCCGGCAGCGCTGGGCGCTCCAACGCAGACCGAGGAAGGCAGGCGCGGCGCTAACACTTCCATTCAACGTTGGACTTCATGTCCACTTCCTTGTCCAAACCGGTTTCAAGATGGACTTCTAGTCCTTAGACTTCATGTCCGATCCGGACAGAGCAGACGGCAGGGCACCGAGTCCGGCGATGCGTCGAGTCTGGGTCGCGCCGCTTCGGGTGTGCGGCTGGGCGGCCGGGCCAGACAGCGGTGGCCTTGTGGGCGGCTTCGGGCCGGTTGCGCTACATGCGTGTTGCAGATGCAAAGCCGGCGGCTCCTCGGCTGTACGCGGTTTCAAGCCGGTAGACACGAGGGCGGCTTTGCTTCGTGTGCCGGCTGGTTTAATGGAGGTCTGCTCTTCGTGATCGACCGTGGCGGCTTCGTGCCGTAATTTTCTTTTTACTGTACTTCATGTTTACAACTTCGTGCCGATTTGTAGATGCATAACATCTTTCTTGTACCGTGGCTTCATGATATGATACGGCTTCGTGCCGATCTTGCCTTGTTGCACTGTAGCGATTCTTTTGTACAATGGCTTCCAGTCATGATCTGTAAAACGCTATATACTGTAGCTTCGTGCCACGTAGCGTAGATCAAATGCAAAATGCAAACGAGCGATTAAATTCAACCACCCGATTCTCACCTTTCTCACCTTTCAATCTGTTCTCCGTAGAGCTTCGTGCTGATAACATGTTAGACAACCTCGCTATTGAATAGTCCGGGGTTGCCTAATAGATCTAAAGTGGAGAACAGAAAGAAAGGGCGAGAGACACAATATGAGGAGGAACGGGTCTGCTTTATTATTCTGTATGCTCTTGTACAATGGGGTGACCCCCTGCCTCCTATATATAGCGGTTCTGCTTAGAGATAAGGAAGAGTCCATATAGGATACGAATCCGGTTTCCTAACAGTACATTCACATCTACTTTATTAGTAAAGAGAGAGACGGTTAAGATTATATCTTTTGTCGACTTCATGTTCGTGCGTGGATATTTTTTTTTTTTTGAAAGGAAAGTGGTAGCTATATTAAGTAGGAGAGTTTATTAAGAGAACAAAGTGCAGAGGCTGCACAAGTTACAAAACAAAACAAAGAAGAAAAGGAAAGAGGAACAGAAGCAAGGACTCTGAGTGTTTGATCATCGGCACCCCAGTATACAGGTACTTCGATTCATTTAGAGACACTACCAGCCAGCGACTCTTCCCAGGAGCAAGATGCGGCTGTCTTAATTGACTTAATCAGATGAAATATGAATATGCGGCACGTTTGAATATATTGATTATGTAATGACCTGCGCAAGATCAATTGTTTTCTGTTTAATTTGACTGACCATTGTTTGAAAGAGAATAAGATATGCGGATCATCAATCGTGCGCCATGAGCCCTAGCATTAACAACGAAGTACGTACGTACGTGTTCATTACCATCACTGCCCATGTCTGTGAAAGCGTGAGCTAGCTGTTTTTGGCTGGAGGATGTTTGTCAATATCACCGAAGATGGAGATACAGAACTAGCTAGTTTCCTGGATGCTTGCATGGTCATGTGCATGTCCATTCGCGATTTCTCCGTTTAATTAACTTAATTGTTTTCTTGTACATCTTACGATGCTACAGACACCTGAAGACTATCTTAAAAAAACTTATTGTTGCCCTTTCTCGAGCGTCTCTAATGCTCCATCGTGTCAACACTAGCTATCAAGCGTTTGGAGCATGCATGCCACGTTGGACGATGCTTAGAGCTCGATCGTCTAAGATAATGCATTGGAATGGATCGAGACTCTTAAGCAAATTAAGGTGGTGTACTCTGTTCCAATAGCCCATGTTTTTTTTACCCTTGAGGAGAACAGCTGGAAAAGTTCTTACTGTGTACCCTTCCAGAAATCAGAGCTTTCTTGGCGGTGTTCTTGTTTCCTGACGGGCTCGCATTAGACCGGTAGAAATAATTATTTCCTTGACAGGCTCATGACACCGCCAGGAAAAATGTTCATTTCCTTGATGGTGTCATGGTGATAAGTAAAATCGTCAGATAAAATCATTTCTACGACGTGCATCTGGAACCGTCACAGAAATAGGATGTGCTAAAATTAGGGGGGGTGCATGCATTAATCTAAAAGTAAATCTAATAGTGCAGAATTTAGATGATGGTTGCTAAAGAAAACATTCAGATGAAACTTATCAAAAACCCAAGAGTAAACTCTCCGCTAGTCACGATCCATTAGGCCATCTCCAACAGGTTCCCTATCCCATTCCTCATCCCTCAAAATGAGTAATCCGTACATGCAAACATGAATCACCTTGCTCCAACAGATGTTCTATCCGATTCCCCATTTATGCAGAACGGAGAGAGCTTCTCGAAATATCGGGATTCCCCGTCCGTTCCCCATCGCATTCTCGATCTCTGGTCGGTGCTCTCCCGCGTGGCGAATCAGCGAGGCCACGCTCCGTCGTCGACCAGTCTTCACCTACTTCGCCGGCGCTCGAACCTCGACCCGATCGCGTGCCGCTCCATCCTCGACCCGTCGCCGCCGCGCTCCATCCTCGACCGGTGCGCCGCCGCGCTCAACCTCGACCGGTCGCCGCCGCCGCTCCATCCACGACCAGTCGCCGCCGCCCGCTCCATCCTCGGCGCCCGTTCCATCTGAAGTTGCAAGAGCGGTAAATCCCATTGTTGCTCCTCCATTCCATCGGCTTAGATTGAGATAGGTTAGGGTTAATTAGTTTGCATGACATCTGAACCTAGAATGGTATAACATCTTGCCACAAGCGTGCTTACAAAGTTTCATTCCACGATTGGAGTGCAGGAAGTAGATGATTAAATCGTCTTGCGACTTATCATATACTTCATGCCCACAACACTCTGAAAAATTTTTTAAGGAAAAAGAGGCTTAGTTGTGCTCGATTATCTGCTAAAAGCGATGATTGGTTAGGTGGTTGTTCTGCATTGAATTCATTGTGATTAAATCTCTTTTGTTACCCTTGAGGAGATTTTAGTTGGGGCGACATTCTTGCAGTTTATTGGGTTTAATTTGTAATTTTTCAGCGTAAAGATTTGTGCTCGGAGAAATTGTAGTAAAATGGCAGCCTTGCTATGCAATTTCTTGTTGTGTTCTTTGATTGTATCGGACGATGTATGCTAATTTTGTAGTTGATGACACATCGTATGTGTGATAGTATAGGAGTGAAACTTCATATGAGATACGTTCCTTACAATTGTTATTTAGTGGAGTCTAAATAAGTAAGGAAGTGCAATGTAGAATCTTGGTCTCTTGTTGGACCATTTGTTGCGATGTCACATTTGAGCTACATGTTCTTGGAAAGTGCAAAATGTGACTTGAAGTACTGAGAAAAATTTACAATTCTTTGCAAGCGTACATGTCTAGGATGGTGGGGATTTTACAAAATGTTCTAATGTTAATACCATTCTTCTAGTGTATGATAAAATGACTGTTTCTTTTTCGCTTGAGATGAAATAATTTATTTTTGGTGGTATTATATTTGCTATTAGCTATGTATATACCCCTAGAAAAGATTTACTATTTATGTTGTAAATCATAACAAAGTTGTACATTTAATTTCATGTTTAGGCCCAGTTAGGTGCATGAAAAAATTGTTGACTAATAATTGTATCCTATTGTATCATTGGTACTAGAAAAATTACAGGTGAAAGTCCATCGTAGTAAAAATTATGCAAGCTAATTGAGATTATTCTGATTGAACATGATATCCAAATGTAAATTGTGCAACCAAGAAGCTATTCAGTTATGACCCTTCATTCTTGAATACATAACAATCACAAATGAACAGAATAGAATCCAAAATGTGCATACGAGACCTTTAAAAATCAAATGATCCGCATTGCTAGCTCAATAGAGGAAAATAGCTTCTTGAAGATCTTATGGGATGAATGGAGTAAATGGGTTTGCTTGGGCCGAGATGAGGTACCGGAGGAGGTAGTCATTGAAGAATACTTCCTCTTGAGTTGGAGATGCAGCGGTGGAGCTGTAATTCTAGGATTAGGGACCGAGCTAGATTGGGGAGGGATCGTTTTGTTGTTGGGGCGCTTCTCCCCTGTGGACTTTAGTCATCGAAAAAGAGGCTTGCCAGAGAAGACAATAGACAGCTAAGATACTTGTTAGAGAGGCCTTAGTGTCTTATTTATTCAGGATCATCTGTTTGCGAAAACATTCAGGAAATGTGTTTCTATGGCTCTTTTTGTATGACTCGCTAAGCTAGCCTTACAAGTGTATTCACCATGCTTGTTATGATTAATATCATTGTGAGATCCTGGTAAACCAAAAAAGGCATTGTCCTTCAGCTAGCTTTGCGAACAGAGGGGAACGGTGAAGAACATTAATATCATTGTGAGATCCTGGTAAACCAAAAAAGGCATGCCAAATCCATAGATCTTGTGAAGCAACGGCTTCTAGAATTATTGTTGGCTTGTGTACATGCCCGAGTATAAGCCTTGCCATCTTTGTAGGACAATTTTCACCTCCAATGCATGCAATCTATGCTTCCTAGCATTCCGGAAAACCTCTTTCCTACCGATTGCAAGTAATCTAGCGATATCATTCTCATTTGGAGATCTCAAATACTCATCTCCAAAGAGGACAATAATGGCTCGCACAAACCTTTTAAAACTCTCTATGGCGGTACTTTCTGCAATCCGTGAGACAATCATCAATAGCATCCGCCGGTACTCCATAAGCTATCATCGGAATGCTGCGGTTACCTTCTGTAAAGAAGATAACCCGATAGTTCGACACAATTCCTTTTACGAACAAAATAATCATCATGGGTTTCTCTGACATGCAATATCACGAAGAAATAGAGTGGCGACTCATTCTAAACTGCGCCATGAAAAGAAGAATGAGCTATAGAAAAGATGATCAATCAAAAATACAAACAATTGAAATATTTCTCATCATAAACCTCCGCTGAAAGAAAGTTGGGCCGTAGGCCAGGAGGATCGGCAAAATAGTCTCGATACGAGCTGGCATGCCCTTATCTCTATTGCGATGTATGTATTGATGGCCAACAATAGAACCCCATGGCGTCGACCACTCACACACTTATCTTGCTTTCTTGTGCTAGATAATACTCTGCTGTAAGAAGAGATTCATCGTCGTTATCCGGCGGCGATGAATCGGAGAGAAATCTTGAACTAAGTTCGGCGACTCATTGAGATATACTAGATAATGAACATTGAGATATGGGGCAAGGATTGGAAGTGTAAATGGTACATTATATATAGCCTAAAATATAGCCCGTTACAATATAGCCGTTACAATATAGCCGTTACAATATAGCCGGGTTACAATATGGCCGTTACAATATAGCCGTTACAATATAGCCCGTTACAATATTGCCGTTACAATATAGCGTTCACGATGTGAGGGAATGAAATTTTTAAATTCCTGCAATTAAAAATAGCCGGTCAAATTTTTTCCGCTAAAAATTAAACATGGCTCATATGGCGGTTATGAAATATCATTATAATATAGGAGTGATAAAATAGAGAATGAGATTTGAGGAATGCTGTTGGAGAGGAAAGAGATATAGGGAAGGAATCTTTATAGGGAATTCTGTATATGAGGATATAGGGAATGAAATTTGAGGAATGCTGTTGGAGATGGCCTTAGCTCGTCCAAATCCCAAATGAAAATGCTAATTTACCGGCGCCCTTAGCGTTGTTCCCGACACGCTTACTACGTGCCACGTGTCGCTAACTGATCTTGTTAGTGTCCTAAAGACAATGCTTCTATGCACGACACTCGTCGTACGTGCGGGAGGCAAGAGCAAAAACATGAATCGTTTGGCAATCTCAATCATTAAAACTTAATTTTGTTTGGGAAAATTCCAAAACTTTCATTTGGGGCAACTCGGATTCAAAACTTCCATTTAGGTAAGATTCAAATCAAATTCAAAACTTTTATTTGGGGCAACTCAGATTCAAAACTTCTATTTGGGAAAGTTGCAGAACTTTCATTTGGTAAGTTCCAACTCAATTTTCAAAAAACTTGAGCCGGTGAAATTTCAAATCAAATTTGAAAATATTCAACAGGGCAAATTTCAACCTGAAAATCAAAGAAACTTTTGACTACCACATGATTTGAATTTCATGTCAAAAAATTCAAATTGTGCAAAGCCATCTAACGGGACGGTGGCGTCGCGGCGGCGCTCAGACGCGATGGCCCTCTTCCGGGCGGACGTGCGGCGGCTGGACGGACGTGATAGTGCTCATGGACGGCGGCGCGGTGGCCAAATGGATGCACGACACGATGGTGGTGCTAGCGGACACACGAGGCAGCGCTTCCGGACGGTGGCACCGACTGCCCCATGGACGGGGTTGCCTCAAGCTACTAGTCTCGAGCAAGAAGATAAAAAAAGCTGGTCTTTTTGCCTAGGTCGGTTGGCTTGGACTTTGGAGCAAGAAGACAAGGATGGTTGTGGGGGTGGCCAGCCTTTGCCACGACATGCGATGGACTGCGTCCGGGAGGCGGTAAGTTCGGCAAGGACGTCCCCAAATTAGAACTACCAGTTCCCAAATCGTTATCTTCTCCCCCCAACACACACACACAAAGGCCCGAAGAGCATGCACATACCCTATTTAGTATGGTTAAAGTTTTTCTGAAAAGTAGCTTTTAGCTAAGCTGTATGGCTAAAGGACTGCACAACTGAACGGCTGAACTGAAGAGGTTTGGTATTTAATAGTTTGGCCTTTTAGTATAGCTTTTAGGTGTGACAGATGCGGGTTGGGAATGGGAGTGAAAGGGGTGCGGTCTGAGATTTTATATTTAATGAAAAGGGGTGATTTTCTTCAAACTCTAGTGGTAAAATCATAACCCCAACCCACGGAAGCCGCAGGAAGCCACCTCAGACCAGCTTTCGGCTTTCAGCTTCTTCTAATACTAATGGACTGTTGGCTTTTGGCTCCTGTCTACGAAAAAGCTAGTGATTTGGAATAACTTCTGACTTCTAGAGGACAGAAGCCAAAGCTAAAACCGTTCCAAACAGGGCCATGTGGTATAGACGACGATTGTATGTAATACGCATCTTTATCATCTATAGTGTAGGATCGAAGTATACAAATATAGCAATCAGAGGGGGGGTGAATGATTGTGCGGAAGCTAAAACCAAATTCTTGATCTATTAAAAGTTCACCCCAAAACAGAACCAAATAATTGCCTCGTTTTCGACAAAAACAGAATGACAGAGGTTCGGTAAAACGTGAATTCCCGGAGATCCAACCGTCGGAACGATCTGAAATTTGGACACAAGAAACTAGATTCCAATACGAATCAAACCCAAAAAGAATCAGCTCGATCGGACATACGGATCAAAAGTTATGAGCTTCGCAAGCTTGCTGATCCAGAACTTGACGAGAATCAATCTAATCAAAACTTCAAGATTAAACAAGAACGACAAAAGATTGATCAACTAGACTTTGAGAAACACTAGATCAATACCCTAGAGAGGTTTTTGATGGATCAAATCAAGATAAAACTTAATGAACATAAACCAGTCTAGAACTAGAACAAGCATGCAAACAAGAACAAAAAAGAGAACGTTGAAGCAATGCGGGAACTAGAAGAATTGATCTTTATTTCTTTTGTCTAAAGTACTCCCATCAAAAGAGTACAAACCCTAAACTTTGAGCTCAAGGCTCTATGCGCCTAGCTCTCCTCAATTCGATGCTCTTCAACAGGAGACAATCCCTCCTATTTAAAGCACCAACCCACAAGGAGTTCTGAATACGATTCCTATTCCCTAGAAGGAATCTGTATCCAACACAACTCTACTTGGCCCAACCTGGCCGAGTACAACTCTTGCACGCGTATGGCAACCCTACCATACTCACGTGACTAACACTTTGCACGTGTATGACCACCTGCCATACTCACGTGACTAACACTTTGCACGCGAATGACCTCCTGCCATTCTCACGTGACTAACCATTCTTCATGTGCACCATTCTCTTAGCCCGAACGTCCCGCATGACATCCTTGACCACCAAGACCTCAGTTCCTCCTGAACCTAGTCCCGAACCTCAGTTCCTCCATAAACTTAGTTCCGGTCCCGTCATCGACCACATTCGTCTTCGAGCAATACCTGCACATGAACAAACCACAAAACAAATCCGAGCACAAGTCCACGACTTGACTCAATGTCAATCCATGCAACTACTCACATGAGCATTGCATAAAGTCCACTTCAAGCATCATGAAATTCTCACAAATTTCATAATCTCAAAAACAAATCAAAATTCAAAGTCCAAATTTGCACAAACCCTAATCGAGCAAAAAGCCATTCACGACGGACCAAAAAATATGGTCCGGCGTACACATGAAAAAGTCACTCAAAAAACCATTCACAATGGACCAACAAAATCGGTCCGGTGTACAAGTGAAAGTCTCGGTTTCAAGAAGAAATCATTCCGGCGAAAACACGTTCATGACAGACTAAAAGAAATCAGTTCGTCGTACATGCGAAATCAATCCTCAAAAAGCCGTTCACGACTGACCAAAGAAATTGGTCCGACGTACATGCAAAACTTACTGGTTTCTTGGAAAATTGTCAAAACACATGAACAAACACATTTTGCAAATTCAATTCTAAGCCAATTTTTCAGCATATGATTTCACAATCTCCCCCTTGATGAAAACATTGGCAACACCACTTAGAATTGAACATTTGGCATTCACTTTACAAAAGATTTTGAAATCCAAAGGATCAAGGACCAAAAAGAGAAAACACAGAATTACCCCTTTGACCAAAAAGCAAAACAAAATCTCCCCCTGAGAAGGAAAATGTGTGTGAATGTGCAATGTGTCCAAGAATTCCAAACTTCTCCAAACTTCTCCCAAAATTCTCAAATTTCCAAACACAACTCCCCCTTTTTCTTCTCCCCCTTTTTCTTAAACTTTTCAATGATTTCCAAATTTCTCCCCCTTTGACAATGGATTCATCAAGAGTACAAGAGAGAGAACAGATTCAAAAATTTTCTTGAAACAATGATTTCACAAAGAGAAACAAGGAAGTGCCAAGATAGGAAAAGATGAGCTCATTCGATCATATAACCTTATATATCACATAATATGCAAAATACATGATCTTGATGTGATTTTAACAAGTTAGGGAATGACATGCATCTCAACCTCAATTTAGTCAACTATAGCCAAGTACTAAGCAAGATCTTAGCAGAAAAAAGCAAGGCTTTAAAAATTGAAGCAACTAACAACTTAGGGCGAGCAAGTAGTTTCAACTCCAATCTAGTAGACCAATTTAATCTTTAAAGAATAAGTTGCATGTGGCATGCTTGAAGCATACTTCTTTTATTTTCTAGGAGTGGCATGCTTGAAGCATACATCTTATCTTTGAGGAATGGCATGCTTGAAGCATACATCTTATCTTTTAGGGAAAGCAAGCACAAGCACATAACTTGAAGCTTTTGCTTTTAACAGCCCCCTTTTTATATTGATTCCCTTTTCTTTTTCCTTTTTCATTGATTGTAAACATGCAAAAGTGATTAAGGGTCTTATGAAAGAGTAAAGTTGAAAACACACTTGCTTCATAGCCCAAATTTGTCAAGAAGATTCAATATCAAGCCTAGAAGAGTGAGATATCACAGAGTATTTAGCTATAGGCAATCAGTCCAGGGAATTCCGCAATGTCATTTTTAGTTCAAGTGAGATAATTAGATTATCATATATTAGCTCAATTACATAACATATAAAGAAATATGATAAAGTGAGCTCATTAAGTGAAAGAACTTGGCAAGGAAACTCCCCCTCAAAACAAACCCATTGGATGAACAATCCCAAGTTCTCCCCGAATAAAAGCAAAACGAGAAGAAGACAAGGTTTTGAAAATGTCTGCCAATTGATGTTCAGTATCCACATGGTGAAGCACAATATTTTATTTTTCAACATGATCTCTAAGAAAGTGAAATCCAATATCAAATGCTCAAGAAAGAGGATTACTCAAGAGGTGGCACGAACCAAATCAATTCAACATCTTCCAAAGTCAACATCAGAATAAGCTCTTAAACTAATGCATAAGGAAGCAAAAGCCAAATGCCAAAATCTTGAGTACCATGGAGATACCTGAAAATTCACTTGACCGTTTGTTGATGTGAAGCACGTGGGAAGAGTCTCTCATGTAAACCTCCAATTATCTCATCCTCAACAGCATCATCATCTTTATGAACAAAGACACTCTCCCCCTGAACATATGCACTGCACTGCATCATTTGGACTAGTGCCTTTTGCGAAAGCAGTGGAAGAAGTATCTCCAAAGGCAACACTTTTAGCATGAAATGCACGAGTGAAGAAGAACCAAAACTTATCCTGAACATATGAAGTGAGCATCCAAATTCACTAGCCACATGTTCTCCTTCCTCGTGAGAAGCCTACATAGAAGCGAGAAATTGTCGAGGCCTCGATCTTGGGGTTAGAAATAAGATGTTTAGGAATCGATCTTGAGACACACGACGCTGTGATGAGGCACAACACGAGTATTCTTATGTACAAAATCAGATTTGCCTTTTCCCGTGTTTTTAGCATCAAAAGGTGTTTGTTTCACCCTAGGCACATAATGAGAAGTGGAGTGTGCCTTTCTGAAATTAGACCTAGCATTAAACCTTTCTCTCTTTTGTTGTTTAGCTAGTCTAAAGCAAAAGTCTACTAAATGTCCATCTCTACCACAATGAGTGCAAGTGTACTTAACATTATGTTTAGCTTTGGAAGTAGAAGCAACATTTGCATTCATCATAGTAGAAGATAAAAGACCAGCAGATTTAAAGACAGTTTTCTTAGGCGCATTGACAATTTCAAATTTTCCACTTTCAAGTGTTTTGACAACAGTGGGAGCATGTGATTTATGATGAGCATAAGAATCAAAACCTAAACCTTTGTTATGAGTGCTGACTTTTGATTGATCCAAGATCATGTTTAGGTTTTTCTTTCCTCTAGTGAAACGTTCTAATGACTTTTCCAAGTAATCAATTTTTCGAGAAAGAGTTAAACAATTATTGCAAGGAACATTCACTTTTCCTTTTTGCTTACGACAAGTTGAGCATGAAAGAACCTCATGTGTAAGCAGATCATCAGTCAATTGAGAAACCCTAGCATTTGCATCTTTTAATTTTAATTCAAGAGTTGAGCATTTAGAACAAGAAGTTAAACCATGCAAATCATCAGTGAAACAGCTAGCATGTTTAATATGTTTCTCATTTTTCTCACTTTCAGCATTAATTTTCTCAATCAAGGAAGCATGTTCTTTCCTAAGCGAAGTAAGCTCATTCCAAATTAAGTCACATGATTTGCAAGCATCATCATCAGGAATCAAAGTTTTAAGTCTAGCAATTTCAGCATTCAATGATTCAACAACAAAATCATGTTTCTTAATTTTCTTGTCACGTTTATCAAGCAATTTACCAAGACGAGCAACAGCAATAGCTAATTCATCGTAAGAAGGATCTACCTCATTGAAGTCATTTGTCATGATCGCCCTCGGTGAAAGTATCATTGCTTTTAGCCATGAGACACAACCCCGTCAACTCATGCTTGCTTGGAGTTGCATCGTCCTCACTGCTCCCTGAATCCACATCGCTCAAATTGACTTGTTCAAGAGCGGAAAGAACTCGGTGGACAACTTTGCTGTTGATGAAGCTCTTCTTCTTTCTATTACTTGAAGAGAACTTCTTCTCTTTTCTTACATCGTTGTCCTTCTCCTCCCTTGATGCTTTACCTGCAAGTTTAGGACAGTTTGGACGAATATGGTCGAGATCACCACACTCATAGCATCTTGGAGGGCCACCACCACCTCTCTTTCTCTTTATCACATTTTGCAAAGCTTTGTTAAAGCGAGAAAAGAGTAGTGACAAGTCTTCTTCTGGGAATTGCTCAATCTGTTCATCGGTTAGTGAAGACAAGAAAGATAGAGCAAAACTTGAAGCAGCACCATTATGAGATATGCTAGATTGAGATGTCAAAGCAATTGATTTATGATCAATCTTTCTAGCAAAAACATCTAATTCATGAGTTTTCAACTTAGAATAAAGAACATCTAAAGTAAGTGTACTCATGATAGTAGATTCTCTAATGGATGTAACTTTCATCTCCCAAATAGACATGTCTAAAGCACTAAGCAATTGTCTAGCATTAGCAGCATCATCAAAGCTAACTCCAACAGCACGCAAATTGCTAAGAATCTTATTAAAACGTGCAAAGAAGTCATCTACCGACTCACCGGGTTTCATCTCAAATCGCATGTATTCTTTTTTGTAAAGATCTTGACGAACCTCTTTAATAGTGTTAGAACCCTCATGGTAATCACAAAGAGATTTCCATACCTCATATGCAGATCGAAGATGAATCACACGATCGAAGTCGCTGCGTCCCAAACCTTGGATGATCAAGTTGCGCGCCTTGCTGTTTGCTTCAACATGTGTGCGATTGGTGTCGTTGACGTTGTCGTTTGCAGGGACTTCATATGGCTTGTAGACCTTCTCCCAAATTGTGAAGCCTTGTGCTTGGATGAACGCCTCCATCTTGGCCTTCCAAAACTGAAAATCAACACCTTCGAACACACATGGTTTTGTCGAATAACGATCCATTAATCTAATCACCGGTTAAGATAGATTAGAAAAACCTTGCTCTGATACCACTTGTAGGATCGAAGTATACAAATATAGCAATCAGAGGGGGGGTGAATGATTGTGCGGAAGCTAAAACCAAATTCTTGATCTATTAAAAGTTCACCCCAAAACAGAACCAAATAATTGCCTCGTTTTCGACAAAAACAGAATGACAGAGGTTCGGTAAAACGTGAATTCCCGGAGATCCAACCGTCGGAACGATCTGAAATTTGGACACAAGAAACTAGATTCCAATACGAATCAAACCCAAAAAGAATCAGCTCGATCGGACATACGGATCAAAAGTTATGAGCTTCGCAAGCTTGCTGATCCAGAACTTGACGAGAATCAATCTAATCAAAACTTCAAGATTAAACAAGAACAACAAAAGATTGATCAACTAGACTTTGAGAAACACTAGATCAATACCCTAGAGAGGTTTTTGATGGATCAAATCAAGATAAAACTTAAAGAACAAAAACCAGTCTAGAACTAGAACAAGCATGCAAACAAGAACAAAAAAGAGAACGTTGAAGCAATGCGGGAACTAGAAGAATTGATCTTTATTTCTTTTGTCTAAAGTACTCCCATCAAAAGAGTACAAACCCTAAACTTTGAGCTCAAGGCTCTATGCGCCTAGCTCTCCTCAATTCGATGCTCTTCAACAGGAGACAATCCCTCCTATTTAAAGCACCAACCCACAAGGAGTTCTGAATACGATTCCTATTCCCTAGAAGGAATCTGTATCCAACACAACTCTACTTGGCCCAACCTGGCCGAGTACAACTCTTGCACGCGTATGGCAACCCTACCATACTCACGTGACTAACACTTTGCACGTGTATGACCACCTGCCATACTCACGTGACTAACACTTTGCACGCGAATGACCTCCTGCCATTCTCACGTGACTAACCATTCTTCATGTGCACCATTCTCTTAGCCCGAACGTCCCGCATGACATCCTTGACCACCAAGACCTCAGTTCCTCCTGAACCTAGTCCCGAACCTCAGTTCCTCCATGAACCTAGTTCGGTCCGTCATCGACCACATTCGTCTTCGAGCAATACCTGCACATGAACAAACCACAAAACAAATCCGAGCACAAGTCCACGACTTGACTCAATGTCAATCCATGCAACTACTCACATGAGCATTGCATAAAGTCCACTTCAAGCATCATGAAATTCTCACAAATTTCATAATCTCAAAAACAAATCAAAATTCAAAGTCCAAATTTGCACAAACCCTAATCGAGCAAAAAGCCATTCACGACGGACCAAAAAATATGGTCCGGCGTACACATGAAAAAGTCACTCAAAAAACCATTCACAATGGACCAACAAAATCGGTCCGGTGTACAAGTGAAAGTCTCGGTTTCAAGAAGAAATCATTCCGGCGAAAACACGTTCATGATAGACTAAAAGAAATCAGTCCGTCGTACATGCGAAATCAATCCTCAAAAAGCCGTTCACGACTGACCAAAGAAATTGGTCCGACGTACATGCAAAACTTACTGGTTTCTTGGAAAATTGTCAAAACACATGAACAAACACATTTTGCAAATTCAATTCTAAGCCAATTTTTCAGCACATGATTTCACATATAGATAGAACCAAGAACAACTCATACAATAGATTGTCTATATAGCTGTGTGTAATAATATCTCGTACAATTAATAGATTATCTATACAATGGTATAAAGAGTTTAAAGCTCTCTATAAGGTCGTCTATTAAATAATAGATATCATCTTTCTCTCTCTCTCTCTTCTATCTCGTCTACATCATCTAAAATCCTATGTGGCATACTCTTATAGACAACTGGCATGCACTATTGTACATGCCCTAAGGGCATGTACAATGATTCACAATTAGCTGTCTATAAAAATGTTACGTAGAATTTTAAGTGATATAAAGAAGAGAGAAAGTTGTTGTATACTATTTAATAGACAGTTTTAAAGAAACATCATACAATGGGTTGCCTTTGGCTTTCTCGCAGCAGATCTGTTAGATGCCCCAAATAAGCTCACTGCAGCTTTGACGACTCAAAAGGAACCCTTGTGTCTATTTCCCCAACCTCCATTTTTTCTGCATCAGTACAAGGTGGATGAACTTTTGTAGCCATATTTTCCTTTACAGCAATATATATTATATGCAAGCTACAATAAAAAAAATCAATGGAGTTACATAAAGATGGTGGCAGAAAAGTTATTACTATGCACAGGAAGTCGATAATAAATACTAACATGATCAATTTGACGAAGGAAACTACTAGGATGAGCTAATATATAGGCCTTGAAACAACAGTAATATATGGTTTACCAACATCTCAAAAAAAAAAATGATGATTCCTAGGGTCATACTACTAGACATTAGTTTCAGACAATGCTACAGGTTAGCGAGACAATCTGGGATTTGTGAACTCTAGCGTTTAGGTGAGGTCCATATATCCAATATCTGGGCACCAAGCAGTTTTTTAACATTTAAGCAGAACATTCTGCTCTCCGATCTCTCTGTCCTTCCCCAGCTCCATATATAGGCCATGCGTCCATGGTGACTCTCACTTGAAATTTGATCATATTAAGCTCTAGACACAAGCTCTATGTATCAAAAACAGTCGTGTCATCATCTGACGTCGCATATAAAAAGTAGCAAGCATATCATAATGGACACATGCAGTAATGTACATTGAACAAAACCATTTGGCCCGAGAGTGAGAATTTACAAGCGTAGCCTCGTCCCCTAACCATTTAAGCATTACAAATGCATACATGGCATGATAGAACATGCTTATCCAACGCAAATGGTTTTGTTGCAGTATGCACAACTCCAAATTCACTTTATACAGTAAGAGCATCTCCAGGAGGGATCTTGAATATAACCTTAATTTGAATTATAGGACTTTTGGAGAAAAGATTAACTCCATCAAGAACCCTAAATTGTTAAAATTTAGCAAATTGTTTTAGGGCTCCTAGGAGAGTAGCTATATTTAGCAATTATGTGATTGAGCCATATCTTCGTTGGGTTTTATGGTCTAATCGCTGGAGTGAATATTTCGTTAGAGCCCTAAATCTAATTAGTTAGGGTCCTAAATTTCATTTTAGGGCTATTTCTTAGAGATGCTCTAATAGTCGGCATGCATTCCGCTTTTCTAATCTAAAATCCACCAAATTTGGCATCAACCAAGCCCCTCCAAACTTTCCCTTCCACAGCGGTGACGTTTGAGAAATGCTGCAGAACTTTTAACATTTCAATCCCCACGACACACCCGAGGAGAAAAAGGACACAAATTTGCCCCGAAATTCCCTTGAATACTGCCCGAAACATCTCGAAACGGACGTTGCTTAGAAGACGACAAGGATTTCGTCCAGAATTGAAAAAGCGTACACAAATTAACAAGAGAAAAGAAAAATAAAATCGATCCAAACAACCAAGATTAGGGCTTAACACGAACTAAGAAGCCCTTATAGAAGGGAGACTTAATTACCTACCGTAAAGTTGATATGTATTTAATGATTTACCATATCATATCTTGTTTTTAGACCTAAATATTAATAAAACATGATACAACAAATTATCAAACACACATGAAGTTTGTGAGAGATAATTAATTATTCCCTTATTATTAGAACCCTAACCTCTGGAGAAGCCACCATTGCCGCTACCACGCAGGTCTCCATCCCAAGCCCCTGCCTCCGCCCTCTAACCTCCAAATCCTCAGCCTCCAGCCACCTCCTCAAATCTTTGCCTTGCGCCTCCTTCGTCCATATCCCTTTCCACTGCCTCCCACTTCCTCGAATCCCGCTCTCTTACATGTTACATCCTCCATCCCCTCCAGGCGCCACCTTGAGAAGATCTGGACCCCCGATGTCCATGAGCTACTGCGTTGCATCCACACATCTGGTCTGACCCCGATGTCCAGGAGCAGCAGCGGGATACCGCCGACGTCGAGTAGCGGAGATGGCATGAATGGAGGTGGCTGCTACTCCAGCGGCTTGCCGTCCATCTGCATTCTGACATTCACGAGTCCACATGGATTCCGGCCGGGAATAGGCCTCCCAAGCAAGACCTGGAGGGGGAAAAAAAGCTCCATGTATGTTTGATGCGCTAGCAACTTAACTTGCCCACCATACGTTTGTTGAAATGCCACGCGGAGATAGTCTTGTATTCATCTGCTAGGTGATTTTCTACAAAATAATTCAAGCTACAGTTTTCTATTAGTTTTCAGATCTAGTTCTTTCTGCAATATTCAAATTACAGTTTTCTTTTTAGTTGTCATCATGTTAATAGTATGCCATTTAGCTTATCTAGAGACAAAATGAGTCAAGCCAGGCTTACCTCTTGTTAATAGGTTGCCATTCAACTAGGACTCCTTGCTATCACAACTCTGCAGTCTGCATTTGTAATATGACCATAGACAAGTTTACTTGGTCATGAGCAATGTTGTTTGTACAAAATTTCATTGAGATGCCCCTGCTGTTTAGGTTAAAATCTAAATGTTTAGCGTGTTGTAGCTTCCTTCTTAAGCTGCTTCATATCAGTTTCAATTCATCGACCGTGCTAGTCTCCAAGTTTTTGTTTATTCTCTGTCTTGCTAAACAAAGCTCTTTCAACTTATAACTGCATCTCAAGGTGTTTGCTCTGTGCATGCGTATATTCCTTTTAAATTTGATCTTCCATTTGATTTGTGCAACTCTGAATGTTTGCATGAACTCTTAAAAAGTGATGCTTGCCCTTGCTTACATTGGTTGGTGGAGAATTAAAACAGAAGGACATTTTTGTATGGCTATCTTCTATGATTCTTCTTTGCGCTGCGGTGTGTTTCTACTCTGTTAACCCTAAAAAGGGTAAATGTGGAATACATGGGCCCCGGGTATCTACGGGTTAGGCTGCAAGGGCCAACCAAGAAGGGAAGGGCCGAGCTAGTTGCGCGGGATCGAACACCGCATAGACCGACAACACCGTACCTAACAGGGGAGGTCAGAGGATGGTAACCGATTCTTGTTAGGAAAGATACGATTGTAAACGTGTCCAATAGAGAAAGGATAAGGGTAGAATCTCATCCTGTGATTGATCAGGATTCCCCTTTGTAACCGACTCGGACTCTTCCACCCTCTCCCTTTATAAGGGGGCGGGGGTTCCTGGAAAAGGAAGGGAAGGATCAGAATTGGCACAGTAGAACCACTCATGGTGCCAACCCTTGTTGGAGGTTCTGAAAGGGATGGAGAAATATGACTTATTCAGCCCATCCCGAAGTTGAAAGCCAGCACCCCCAATCGTTTTGGAGGCACTCTTGCTCGGGAAGGGCTTGAGAAGAAAAAGATGGCGAAAAAGACTGAAGTGGGGGCTAAGGCCGATATAGGCTTCGCAGAGGTGGACAAAAATGAAAATATGAAGAATGTAATTGGGATTCAAGTGAATCAATTCAATTCCATAGAAGTGGAGAAGACTCCGAAAGAAAGCGCTGGCAGGGAGACCAAGCCCGCGCTGGAAGAAGGATTCGAAAACCACTATTTCCTCAGGGCGAGGAGTAGGAGTGGACTCACCCGCCACCGGGCGTGCATCGATCAGCACCAGCGCGGAGAGAACTCCGGTGGCGACCATCTCCTCCAGGTGTTTCTCTGTCGTTACCGAGGCGGCCCAGTCCCCGAACGAAGGCGGCGCAGAGGCATCGTCGGAGGGCGGGGAAGACATCTTGATTGCGGGTGAATGCGGCGGCGCGAGGTCTGAGGAGCGCCGACGTGGGAACTTGCAGGCAAGGAGACGGATGTGCGAAACGGGGAATGAGGCTCTTTGCCTGCGCTGAAATCCTTTAAATGCGGGCGGCGACGCCTCGCCTGCGCCGAAATCCTTTAAAGGTAGGCGACGACGTCTCTTCTGCGCTGAAATCCTAAAAAGGCGCGCTGCAACGCTAGGTTTCCTGTTCATGGGCGGGAATAGCGTTTCGATCTCTGTCAAGTGGTTCAGACCCGAAGCCAAATCCCCAACTGAGGTTTAATTTAGGTTTCAGGCCTGCTAACTGTACACCGCGAACGTCGAGCTAAGCCACGATATGCCCCATGTTGGTTTACAGGCTACGTGTCACGACAGCCAAGTACAGATACCACTCGGCCGGAAACTATTCAAGCTATGGTGCGCCCCAAGTCGGGCTGATCTCCAGTATCTTAACAGATATAGCTATGATGCATCCCAAGTCGGGCTGATCTCCAATATCCAAATGGATATAGCTATGGTGCGCCCCAAGTCGAGCTGATCTCCAGTATCCTAACGGATATAGCTATGGTGCGTCCCAAGTTGGGCTGATCTCTATATGGTGCGCCCCAAGTCGGGCTAATCTCCAGCATCCTAATGGATATAGCTATGGTGCGCCCTAAGGTGGGTTGATCACCAGTGTCCTAATGGCTGTATCGAATATCTCTCAGAATTCCTAACCGGCGGAGCTCTATCGAGTTCTTCACCATCTCCCTGCCTGCAACAAAGCACTCGGCATAAAAGGAGGGCCAGTCAGGAAAGCTGCGCCAAAAACTGGGAGCACTCGGCATGAAGCAAGACTCGGCTGGCTGTAACCAGAAAGATGGCAACTCGATTGCAAAACACTCGGGGGGCTACTGTGGAATACATGGCCCCGGGTATCTACGCGGTAGGCTACAAGGACCAACCAAGAAGGGAAGGACCGAGCTAGTTGCACGGGATTGAACGCCGCATGGACTGACAACACCGTACCTAACAGGGGAGGTCAGAGGATGGTAACCGATTTTGTTAGGAAAGATACGATTGTAAATGTGTCAAGTAGAGAAAGGATAAGGGTAGAATCTCATCCTGTGATCGTTTGGAATTCCCCTTTGTAACCGACTCGGACTCTTCCGTCCCCTCCCTTTATAAGGGGGCGGGGGAGTTCCTAGAAAAGGACAGGCGGCACAATACGCAACACGCGGCACAATACGCAACACACAATGCGTGAGAAATACACTGCCCATAATCCCAGAACACAGGACTAGGTTGTTACCTCCACCGTTGAGGTTCTGAACTTGTATATACCCTTGTCTGGTGTTACCATCAAGTTTGGATCCAGCGCATAGCCCCATATTTATTATTGCCGACAACAAATGTCGACAGTAGGCTTATTGTAATGTGTTTATGTTTGCAACTATTTATATGTGGAGTTAATTCAAACTTTTCAACTTTTTGAGAATGTCAACTTCATGATGTGTGTTGATGGCTGATGCTTCTGGTGCTTTTTTAGTGTACTTGCATGGGTAAGAACGAGACTTCTAGTTTGTCTGTAATAAAGTAAGAGGATGAAAAGCATAAATTGTTCATTGACAAATGAAGAGAAGAAGGCCTCTTCTGTGCTAGAAAGCTGGTACTGGTTCAATAATTCATAGTACTGCTACTGGTTAATTGATTAGGGGCATTTTGATGGTTTGCTCTATTATTTTCCTCACTCATGTATTGCTAGTTTCTCATGTCTGTTGTTTTTTTAGGCATGCTAATTCTTCTAATTTATGTTGCAATACAAAATTCTAATTAATTACTACTCTTGTGCAATTTACTGAACAATAAAACGAGTCAGTGCCTGGCTTCCTATGTGTGATATTGGTATGCTCTAACCTTGATTGTTAAGTACTGACATAGTCATTTTGTGTAGCTGATCTGATATGGTGTGAATTGGATTCTACTATATAATATTGTCAAATAAATAGCGTTGTGCAATGATAGTTCGTGCAGTTTAGTGTTAGCAGTCTTTATTCACAGAATTATAGGTCTCTTGTTAAAATTAGGAATACAGCTTAGTAGTGTCTAAAAATCTCTACTACGTTGGAGTTCCTCTTCATCTCGTAAAATTGTTTATGCTTCCATCATTTTCTTTTCAAACATTTTATTAATTACATCAACCAAGATGTTTCACCTACTGTAGTTTTTAGCCTTGCAGTTATTGGCAAGTACTAGTGCCATATAGTGATAGAAAGTTGACTTGATAACTGAATTTTGCATGCTAAATTTTACTGATTTGCTCCATAGCAGGAAGTTGCACACGAAGCTTGAATGTGTGATCTTGGATGAAGCCATGGAGGCCTCTTGCAGATTGGGATAAGAAATAGAAGAGGATATAATATACACCATGTACTGCTTGATATTGTGTGAACATTTACATGATCTGTACGCCTTTGATTTGATGTAAGCTATTGGTGCCCAAAAAGTGATACAGTTTCTTTATTGTTTACAATTACCCTTTTTCCTGACGGTAATATGAAGATGACAGGGAAATAAGTATAACACATGCCCAACGGGAAAATATATCCTGACAATTTTTCCTGACGGTTAGTTGTCAGCATGTTCGTTAAATGGTGCAGTATTACATTGCACCCGAACGCAGGAAATACAACCACATACTACCCAGCTATATTAGCGGAAGGATCCCGGCCTCCTCACGCTCCCACGTCACCCCACCCTCTCTCTCTCTCCCATTTTTGCAAAAAAAACCTCCGGTTTTTTAAAATTACGGATAGGTCCTTTGTAATTTTCTGTGAGTGTAGAAAATTTTTCCCGTTCGCGTTTAGGTCCTCCGTTCGCCGTTTTACACAAAGAACCTCCCATTAATACGAATTGCGAACTAGCCCTTTCCTACTTATTCGAAATAGCGAACAAGTCCAAAATTATAACAAATTAGCCCCTTGACTTTTCGTTCAGGTCCTTTCACCGTTTTCCCCGAAAAAAATGTTTTCGTGCTCCGTTTGCTCTCCGGAGCATGGGAAAAATGTTTCCGTGGTGTGTTTTTTCTCCGAAAAAAAAACAAAAAATATTTTTCGTTCACGCGAACGGCGTTTTTCTCGGAAAAATATTTTCGTGATCCGCTTTGCTCTCGGAGCATGGGGAAAAATGTTTCAGTGGTCGCTTTTTCTCGAAAAAACAAAAAAGATCCCCATTCACGGGCGTTTTTCTCGGAAAAAATATTTTCGTGGTCCGTTTGCTCTCCGGAGCATGGGAAAAATGTTTCCGTGGTCTGCTTTTTCTCAGAAAAAGCAAAAATATTTTCCGTACCCGCTTGCGGCGCTTTTCCCGCAAAAAATATTTTCGTGATCCGTTTGCTCTCCGGAGCATGGGAAAAATGTTTTCGTGATCTGTTTTTTCTCCGAAAAAAAAACAAAAAATATTTTTCGTTCACGCGCGCGACGATTTTCCCGGGAAAAATATTTTCGTGGTCCGTTTGCTCTCCCGAGCATGGAAAAATGTTTCCGTGATCTGTTTTTTCGCCGAAAAAAAAATATTTTCCGTTCACGCACGCGGCGTGCGCCGCGCTAGCGTTTCTAGTTTACCAAGCAACGTTTCAGCTGAGATGGAGATTGGAGATGGGTCAGATTGGGAGGGATAGAACAAGCGTTATCTACACTACACCAGTGACAACTGACAAGAGAGATTCGTTTGGTGCCTTGAGAACAAAACATTTTTATCGGTGAATAAAAACTAATTCTTTTTTTCAAATAATATATATATTTTTTAAAAAAATTATAAAAACAATGTCAAATTAAAAAATTATAAAAATACCCACCTATCGTCACTTGAATTGGCGACAAAGTCTCTATCGCCAATTGAAGCTCTCTGTAACCGTCCGTTTGAAATGACGATAGAGACCTGTCGCCAATTGAAATGGCGACAGGCATGTAGTTTTGTAATTTTTTTAATTTGGTATATTATTTTTGTAAATTATTTTTAAAAATATATTATTTTAAAAAAATCTGAATAAAAACAGGAAACAGAAATGAAGCAAAGTTTTCACGGTTAACACGAAATTAAAACTTCTGGACTTTTTACCCGTATAAATATACGCCGGCCTGAAGTTGAAATGAACCTGCAGTTAAAATGCATATAGAGGAGAATTAATCATGCCGGCTTTCTGGACAGCACGTACGTAACTGTACGTACCGCCGGCCGGCGGGCCTGAACGCCCGATGGAACTGCGGGGATTGTTGGAATTATCTTGGATAAGTGCAAGATCGATACTTTTGTGATCGCGTGCATGTAGAAAGATCGATCAGAGTTAAGTCCCCGTTTGGTACGGTTTCACATTCTAGTAGAAACAGAAATAGTTTTATATTCTTGGTAGAAACGTTTTAGGTAGAATCAGAATCACTTTCTGCAAACCGTTTGGTATGGTTCCAGATTCTAGTAGAAACTAGTGAAACGGGGTTGAGGGTGATTCAACCACGGTATGGAAAAAGAAGAAACGTTTCGAGGAGAATCGTTCCGAGTTTTAGCCGTTTGATTGGGTTTCTCCCAGATTTTAGTAGAAACAGCTCAGTTCCAAGTTGCCAAACGAGGTCTAGTTGAGTGGTTAGTTTGGTGATGAATCAGTGGACCAGTACAGTACTTCTTGACGAACATGGTGTGAGTTCGGGCGAGGCTTTTAGCCCATTCAAGTAATCTGGCTTAATTAGGAAAACAAAGACGAGAAGAAAGGGACGCTAAGTTGCACCTCACCAAAAGAAAGGATCCGGTTGTGCGCGCGCGCTTTTTTTCGGGTTCTTTTAGGGGGCAAGAGCCAAGAAGGATGTACATCTAGCGTTGAAAACAGAACGAAAAGTTTCCGATCGTTTCGGATAAAAATAGAAATGGAAGCTTTTTTTGCAAACAGAAACGGAAAATATCGGTATAGAAACGAAAATAAATTTTTTTTTTTTTTTGTCGAAAATAGAAACAGAAATGAGAGAGCTAATTCTAACGAAAACGAAAATTCCGTATAAGTGAAACTGAAAATTAAAAACAGAAATGGACCAGAAGGGGAAATGGCTTAGCCCAAAAAGAATAAGGAAGAGTTTACATTTATTTTTGAATTTAAATAATTTTAGAAATACAAATAACTTTATAGAAAATATCAAATAGAGTTCAAATTTTTTGAAAAATTCTCAAAAATACTTTGGAACATTTTGAACATAGAAAAATTATTTTTAGCTTTTTTTATTTTTCATGAATAAATTAATTTTATAAATTCTAAAATAGTAAAATTGTATTTGTAAACTCCAAAAAATCCAGGATAAATCTCAGAAAATCATAAATGAACATCAAAAAATAATATGCAAATTTTATGGTGTTACACCTTTGTAGTGGTGTAGCAAAAGGATGTCGATGATAATTATATTAAGGAGGACATGATGTTAATTATGATATGAGAGACAAATAACGAGACTTCAGCTAACAAATTTGAGAAAAAACTTTCTAATGATACCGGTGAATATAACATTATTCTTGTGTCCATCTTAGAGGTGGAATGAGTTACATGCATTATTCTTGCGGTCATGTATATTGTGATCATGCACTATGTTCTTGTAGAATTTTTCGCTTTCGTTTTCGTATCCGCTCCGTTCCATTCTGTATCCGTTTCTGTCACTATCTGTTTTTATATTCATTTCTAGGGTTCCCGATTTCGTTTCCGTTACGGGTAAAAAATGTGAAAACGGAAATGAAACAATCATTTACCGACCGTTTCTATCCCTATGTACATCATACACACACCTTACTTGCGCTACACATGCATGCACATACACCCGTACGCGTCCACTGCACTCGCTGGAAAATTTTACAAAACCTCCACACGTATACTCTAAATAAATACAGAAAAACTAAAAAACGGTATACCGTTGCAACGGTATACCTCTGAAACTCATGAAACTTATGATTTTTTGCACTGAAACTCATGAAACTTAGCACTAAAAACTGATAAAACATGAAACTGATGAAACTAAACACTGAAACTCATGAAACCAGCACTGAAACTGATAAATTTCATAAGTTTCATGACTATACCGTTGCAACGGTATACCGTTCCCTAGTCATTCTCAAATAAATAAGATACATCACGTCGATCCTACGGATCAAACCTGGATAGGTGGAAACGAACACCCTCGCTTTCGCCACTAGGCCACATGCCCATCCGTGACTCGGTTGTGTGTTATTGTCCCTTGTTGTGTGGTTTATCTTCTTTATTGAGACAATGCGTGAGTTCTCTGCGGGGGAGGTCTAGCTGTACATGTGAAGCACGTCTGAAGGGTACGTTGAGGTGCGATTCCCTACAGGGATGAGCAGTATAGTGGCCAAGAAGTGAAGACGATCCAATCGACTTTTGCCTGACGTCTACGTTCAAAACCTGGATTCTACACTTCGGTGGAAATTAAAACGTACGCTAGCTATATATATAGCTTATGTCCAGCTGCTCCGACATCGTCTTGTGACATTGCCGTTCCTCTGGCTAGCGGTGCATGCAGCTGCATGCCATGCATTGTAGTAGCACAGAGCGCCTACTGTAAACGGTGACAGGACTAAACCAGTGGTACTCCAGTAGGGCTAGCTGCTGCCATGTGAAACGCCTAAGGATACATGCATGCATACAGATGCAGCGAACAGGACACAGCTACATGCATGTGTGGGTGTCCACGCTATGTATGTATGATCCGAAAACGCCGTAGTAACGGGCCAGCTACGTACGAGATCGAGTACAAGTCCTTACTGACCAAACGATAAAAATGGAATCAAACTAGACGTGAAACGACACCTTTCGTACGTACGTAGGTATATATATATTTTTCCGCCCATGTGTGGGAGCACAGTAGAGTCATGTATGAGCAAACAAATTTGTATACTTTTGAGAATATTGAATTTCTGACGCAGGCAGGCATTCAGAGTTTCAGAGATAACGTAGTATAGGCCCTAGAAAAAGCTCTAGCTAGTCTCTGATGTACGTACTCCTCCCCGTCCTCTACATGAGCTCTAGCTAGTCTCTGATGTACGTACTCCTCCCCGTCCTCTACATGAGCTCTAGCCTCTGATGTACGTACTCCTCCCCGTCCTCTACATGAGCTCTAGCTAGTCTCTGATGTACGTACTCCTCCCCGTCCTCTACATGAGCTCTAGCCTCTGATGTACGTACTCCTCCCCGTCCTCTACATGAGCTCTAGGCTCTGATGTACGTACGTACGTACGCAGGCTGCATCCGAATGCATGAGGAAGGATCGAACGACCAGCCCATGTTCGTCTCCATAATTAGTCCGTCGATTCCGAGCAGGTGAAGCGTCCTGTTCACCCCCAACAGTTGCTGCACTCTGATTCGTGCAGGCGACTCACTGGACCATTCTCTTGTGAAACCTTAACTTCCTCATAGTACCCTCTCTAGCTACTGCCCACCTTGCACCACTAGGGTTCTGAACTGTCCTCTCCAGTTTCCTCCTCCTTATTGCTCTTGTCTCCGGACTTGCGGTCAGTACATTTGATTAATTCTAGCACAAATATGCGTGATATATATAGCTATGGAAGTACGTACCCTTAACAACTAAAAAATGCAACTAGCTAGACTAGACAGATAGATCGATCATCGATCGATCGGCAGGGGCGGATCCGGTTAACAGGTCATGATTGGGGCCACTGTGATTAAGTAATACTGATCCCTCCGGTCATAAATAGTTACCATTTTAGAGATTAACAAGATCTCTAAAACATAGTTTTGATCACTGATTTATATTATAATATATTTATAGAACCCTATAAAATCATAATATTATGAAAATATTTTTTTGAGGCAAGTCTACACATATGATTTTTATATATCCAATTTAAATATTTAAAAATATATTGACGATCAAAGTACTTCTCAAAACACAACCTTAACTACTAATTTTTATTATAATATATTTACAAAACTCAATAATATTATAATATTATAAAAGCACTCCTCGAGACAAGTCTACGTATATATATAATTCTCATGTATCCAATTTAAATATTTAAAAATATATCGATAGTCAAAGTTTTAGAAATTTGATTATTACTGTATCCAAAACGTCAGCTTCTTGAAGCAGCGCGGAAGCTGGTTCGACTGTCGCTGTTTGAGGATTGAAGTTCATCATCCCCAGGAGATTCAGGCAGGAAGAAGATAAGGAGAGACAACACATGTACAAGAGGAGATAGGGCCATACGACTCAAGTCTACTCGCTTAAGGGCTTGGGGTATAGCTATCGCCCATGCATGTCTGGCCTATCCAAGTTGGCCTGGTCCCTCTCCCTCCCCTCGCGCGGCCCCGTGCTGCGCTACGTACGAGCTCAGCACAGTGTCATGCACTACACATCCAATTACTACAGTTTTTACCGTCCTTAAAAAGTACCATAAGAGTACTTTTAAACTCTTGTTAATATTTAGTGCCTCTATTTTTTAAAATTTTTGTTATCTCTTGATGCTATATATATATCTTAAAGAATAGCTTGGTATATATCTTTGAAGCTGGATGGTAAAAAGTCTTCGTGTTGAACAGTTAAGAGGTGAAAGCTATCGCAGAGACTGCACGAGGCGTCGAGTAGAGTAGATAGAGAGGGTGGCCAGGGAAGAAAGAGAGGCGCGGATTAACATCCTGGGCATGCGCGCATGCAGCGACGTCTCAGACGCCGTTTGTTGCGTTCGATCTCCTAGCTGCTAGCTTTACTGCAAATGTGTTGTGCTGTGGATGCAGTCAGGGTGAACTGTTTGGTTCCGACAGGGCAGCCCCACAGCCACGCCGGCCGGCCATAATATCATGGAACCTCCAGGCCTAGCTAGCTAGCTCGGTGATATACGCTACGCCACATTTTATCAGGGATCATCTGGGTTCTTGGGCTCCTGTGCGTCGTGAGGTAGAGGTAGCCTAGCCGGCCGGGCCATGGACAGGGAGGAGGGGCTCAACCTGAGCCTGTCGCTGCGGCCGTCGCCGCCGAGGTTCCAGGCGGTGTTCTCCTGCTGCTACTGCCCAAGGAAGTTCCGGAGCTCGCAGGCGCTCGGTGGCCACCAGAACGCGCACAAGCTGCAGCGCAACCTGGCCAGGCGGGGCCGGGAGGCCGCCGCGTCGTCGTCGTTGGCGGCGGCGGGAGGGCAAGGTAAGGCCGGCGGCGGTGAAAGCGCTCCGCGCTCCGCAGGTCCCGACGCCGCCGAAGCGTGGGGGGAGGGGAAGCATCGTCCTCATCTGCAGGGATCAGGTGGCGCAGCCTCGTCGTCCGATGCAAGGGGCAACGGAGAGCTTGCGGATGAGATGATAGACCTGTCCCTGAAGCTATGAAATGCATGCATGAGCTTTGCTAGCGGCAGTTCGTCCTCCATTAATTTGCTTAATTTCTTCGCGTCATTTCTTGTGTTCTTCTGTTATCACTTATCAGTTTTACTACTGATTCTGGTGATTGTAGTGTTCAAGGGCCATTCATGCATGGAATATTGTTAGGCATACTGATCGGAAGCTTTTTATGGAACTGCTTGCCCGTAGTGTAGTGCTGGTCTTCTGTAAATATTCTGTCCTACAAATCTACAATCGCTTTGAACTTGGTTTAATTTCCAGTTGCAGTTAATTAGCTGCTTGCTTGTTGCTTCAAGGACTAATCTTGGCTTTCTCTGGTAGTAGTGGTTTCATGCCATATATATCCGGTTCCTAATGCTGATCTGTTTAGATAAAAGACAACAGATTATTACTGTCTTCCCTGATTATTACCTGAAAATCAACAGGCGTACCACCGTCTTAGATGACAAACATCGGTGTGTTTCAGATGCATTATTCGGATTTACATCTTTGCATGATGCATTTAGAGGTAATACCCAATGCGTTTGGATGGTGCATTCAATTGATTTGTTCTTGGACATATAAGCTAGCTAGCACAGTCAGAGGTGATGGCCATTATTTATGCTTTGCACCCTGCTACATATTAGAGAATGCCAAAGAAAAAAGAGAGAACTTGCAGTGCATCTCTTTTACTTAGAGTAATCCCCACAGATTGTGGCAGCCATATGCTTGGTCGAATAATCGGAGCAATGCTGAGGGAGTGGGAGGTAAACTGAACTGACAAAACCACTGTGAAAGAACAGCTCCAGCTGACAGCAGTCCATGGCCAAAGGGCTGGGCTATGTTAGTCAATACCGATATAATTTTCTTTCCTTTTGATTCTCTTGATATTGGACGACTGATGAAAAGGGTAAAGACATTCAATACTTACAAATATCGGAGATTCCGAGCCGACAACTTATGATATGCTCTCAAACACAGTTCTTCAACTAGCTGTTTATAGAGCTTTGAATATTAGAAGCAAGATAAAGTTTGTAAAGGGTAGAGATAAATTAAACCATTTGAACTGGCATATCCTAGCTACTATTAATTGTTCTATGGACTTTCCAGCCACTAGAAGTTTTGTTAGTCAGCAGAATGTATTTTTTTGGTGGTGGGGACTCCGGAATCCCAAGTATTTTACATGGATTCAAAATAAGGCTCTGTTTGCGATTGTTGTGTTGTGCTTATTGTTTAAGCTGCTGTGAGAAAACATGTTGTAAAAATTCTATTACTCATTTTGTTAAATTATATTAAAGTTGGGTCAATTATGTTATATCCGAGAATTATCCTTCTCACATTTCATTTCATATATATGTTTAGGAGTGCAATAATATATTTACTTGCAACTTGATTAAAAAATAAATAGTTAGCCAAACACTGAAATATCTAAATGCAGTTCAACCAAATGAGATTATCATATTAATCCACCGCAATATCAAACGGAGCTAATTAACTCAAGCAGGGGTAAATTAAAAATACTCTTTCAAGAAAAGTTGAAGTTTAATTTGTTCAATCGGACCAAAATCCCATTGCAGGGTTTAATATAAATGTCATTTTGTATATGCTAGAAAGTTAGATTCTGTCAAATAGGGTCATCTAAACTATGTATTTAGAATAGATTTATGTCATTAATTTGTAACAAGTTAAAGCCAGTTTTTTCTAACAAAAATGGTTAAAGGTCTATTTAAAAAAGTTAAAGGCATTCTCCTAAATTTATTTAGCAACCTAATATCTTTAAAAGAGGTGTTAAATTGCAGCGAATTATAAAATTCCTAGAAAGACTATTTCATCATAAGGTTTTTTAAAAATCATGACAAAAAACTATGGATAGCATTAATTTCCTGGTGTATCATCATCTTCCGTGTGTATCTAGTTTTCACTTAATTCCATGGATTTTCCTTTGAAAGGAACTCAACTATTCTAAGATCACAAGTATCACCCCAAAAGCCGACCGGATATTTTTAGGCGCTGCCATGTGAACATATGGATCCCATCTGTCAGTCTCTCTAAAAAAAAATCATTTTCTTTGAACAAGAAATATGCTTTCAAACCAGTAGAGAATGTGTCTTCTTTGTTGGAATACACATTAATCCTCAAGAATGCGTCTTTGAAGTCACCCCTCTTTTGACTTTAGGGATTTTCTAGTTGATTTAAATTCAAATGTTTATAAATTTTCCATACAAACTCCAAATTGAGTGAAACTAGTTTCTAAAATGTTCTAAAATCATGCTCTTTCTTAATATGCATACTATTTGAATTTGGTCTCTGTTTGTATTCATTGGTTTTTATTTGTGCTTTACGATACTTTGCATGAAGATACTGATGTCCTAGAAACCCTCATGGTCGAGCCAAAGCAAGCCCAAGAATTCAACGAAGAAGGCAAGCACCTCCTTTGACTATATTAATCCTATTATTTCACTTAACATATGTTTATTTACAAATTTATGTATGCATACATGTACTTTTAGTGAATGGCTATATTGTGGGTATTAGTAGATAGTTCTACTTATTGCATGTAACTTCCTTGATAAATACACAAATCTTAGCATTGAAATCTATAAGATAGGTTTAGATAATATTTGATGTCAACCTTGAGTATTAATTATCGATAATACATGCATACTTATGCTTAGCCATGCTTTATAATTGTAGGACCGAAAAGGCGACAAGAGGGGGGGGGGTGAATAGGAGCCAAATAAAAATTTTCCTCTAAAATTCAAATTACCAAGAGAACAGATCGAATGAACTGTACAATCCAAACAATTGGTCCGATGAACAGTTTCCCCCTTGACTAGGAGGTTGGATCAACAATGCTCAGATAAATAATGAAACTGCACTGGTTGAATGAACAACAAATAGCAAATTGGGTTGGATTAACAGTAAAACTGCGCTAGTCGGTTGCATTGGTCGGATGAATAGTGTTAAGATGAATAGTAAAATCAATACGATCTCAAAAACAAGAATCGATGTAACTTTTGATCGGCTGATCTAAAACCTGTGCAACATTGTGTGCACTTTCTTATGGATGTTAGGAACATATTCCAACCTTCAATCATAAGGATTGATGTTAAAGTTCTAACCTTTTTCAGTTTAGTGAAGGTTGCACCAAAACCGGGTCAAACACAAAAACTTCACCCTTTGCTTACTCGTGGGGAATTGATGATCAAGATGATTTTAGATGACCTCTTACATGTCACAGTAAGTAAGAACACCAAAGAACAACCCTTGAAACAAACAAGAACACGATATACAAGGATTTTTCTTCTTCCATGCACAAAGATTGGTTTATTACAAAAATTGAAAAGAAGAGATTTAGATTGCCTAGATGATTAGGATATTATGAGGCCCCCATTTTTGGTATTAAATACCAATCATGGTTCCATGTGCATACAATACTGGTTTCATGATCAATGACTAGTATGCACATTTACAATGTTGATAACACATCCATACACAATTATTACATATAATAGGGAAAACTGTTTATACAATAGTCTTAAAAGATAAAATAAATTGTAGCGAAAATTCAAAAGTCTTGTAGTGTGACACTTAACCCTCAGGCAACTGACAAGGTATAAACCCTAGGAAAACTCATCATGATATTCCCCGTATCTTGCGGTATAGAAAGTATCATCAGTGTTTTACCTAAAAATAACAATAATAGCAAGGTTGAGTGCATAGAGTACTTCGCAAGACTTTTGCAAATCTATAATAAATGCAGGCTGTATCAAAGGAAAATCTTCCATGGTTATTTTGCATAAAGCCAATTTGAATTGTAAATACTAAATATAGACCACAAACAGAATATTGTAAAATCAATTTGACTAGTATATAAAAATAACATGTGTGAATAACAAAAACAAAATCCACAGTTCCTCCATGAATGTGAGCTTCGAACTGTAACATCCCAAAATTCAATAAAGAATAAAATATAATAATAAAATGTACATCTTATTTATTATTGAATTTTTGGAATTTATGTGCCTTTTTGGTGAATTTCCTATTGAAGAATAATTGAATTTTGGAATTTGTAAAGAAGATAATGGTAAAAGACAAAAAGGTAAAAAGTAAAAACATGCTAAAAATATTTAAAATAGTGTAAGAGCCCTAGAGCCTTCTAGAAATACACTTTGGCTAGTCAAAAATTGTATGAAACCATTAAATTAGTGAAATGACTAAATTTATTAATGAATTTTGACTTTGATCATAACAGTAAAAGATTTTTGTAGAATTCTTTAGACCTATCGCGGAGCTAAAATTTTTACCATAAGATATTTAGACATTTACCCTTATCTGGTAAAATTGTTAAAACTTAATAATTACATTTACTACTTATTTCAATTTAATCTTTCCAAATTAGAAAATTTGTAATTTGGAGTAAAAGATTTATGAGAAAATAAATATTAAATATTTAGACTTGAAATTTTTATGGTAGGATCTTGACACTGTTTCTAATTTGATGTAATTTTTTTGAAAATTAATAAGTTATTTTATCCCTCACGTGTGCACCCTATGGCCCACTATCAACTTCCTTCTTCCTCTCCCTCTTTCGCTCACTCTCTCTATTCTCTCTCCCGACCGGATGAAGCCGCTAGTGAAAGATTGCAAGAACCACCTCGCCCTTGTCTTTTCTGGCCGCCATCTTGTGCCACTCGAGACCATTGCCCATGCCCCTTTGGACAGCTCAATGGAGCGCCCATACCATGCACTGTAGCGCGATCGAGAGAGCTCGGGATTTCCTTGACCGGCCGTCGCTCGATTCTTCCGTTCCTACACTACTTCACTGCCTCATTTGGCTACTTAAGGGAAAGAGCAAGTGCGTAAGAGCTACTGCAACTTCTTTCATTCATCTATTTCCTTCCTGAGTTCCTGCTCCACCCGCACTAGTCCCTTCTTCTCTATCTCTAATCAACTTCCACCGTGAACAAATTCCGGCCTAGCTCTCTGTCAGAGAAGTTGAAGGCAATGAGCGCATCTTCCTATTTGGCATCCATACCTGATCCTATCCGAATAGTTTTAGACTAGTCGGCAGGATCAATAGGAATAAGCTTGACTTGCTCGTTTGGCTGAGGATTGGCCTTCAATTTCTCTGTCTTGTGAGAATTATCACCTTCACAAGGCTTTCTTGCACCATTAGTATCTCTTAATGGTAGTTGATTGACAATTTTGATTAATTTTTTATAACAGTTTAATGCAGTATTCAAATCACCTTGACACTTATCACACCTTTAGGACTAGGTATTTTTATACTCTGGTAGGCATGATGAATAACTGCCATAAACTTAATGAGTGAAAGTCTACCCAAAATGGCGTTATATGCTGACTCAAAGTCAACAGCTTCAAATGAAATCAACTTAGGGCCTGTTTGTTTCAGCTAGGGATTATAGAAAAGCAGCTTTTAAAACCTGGATTGTAAAAGCTAGATTGTTAAAAGCTGGAGGTTGAAAAACTAATGGCTATTTGGCAACCCAGATTATAGTGTGTTTGGATTGCTGTTTCTACAATGGGGGGTTGGCAATGGTGGGTAATTTCGACTGAAGTTCGACGGGCATTTTGGTCTTTTGCAAAAAAAAAGCTGAGGAAAGCTCCTCTAGAGTGGATTGTGGGATTGCTACAATTCGCCCCCCAGATTGTTACAGTCCAAATTGAAAATTGCCTGTTTGTTGACCTTCTGGATTTTAAAAGTTGCTTTCTACAATCCCTAGCTGAAACAAACAGGCCCTTAGTTCTAAAATTTCTAGCATCTCCAAAAGTGACACGTAATACAATATGCCCAATTGGAGTTACCGAAGGACCGGGGATAATTCCAAAAAAGGGATTTGTTACTGGTCGGATCTTAGAATAAGGGATTTGCATTTTGTCAAGGGTATTAATGAAAAGTAAGTATAACAAACTTCCTTCATCTATTAAGATTATTCCTACCTTGCAATTACTAATAGTAGAAGACAGAACCAAAGGGAGTTTTCGAGAAGTACACATACCTTTTGGACAATCATCCTTGCTAAATTCCACTGTAACATCCTTACCATTTCGAAGTTCTGGCTTTCCAGGTCAAGCACTTATGTTGTTTACCTCTCGGTAGTCAGATTTAAACTACCATTTTGAGACATATGTATATGATCTACCATAATCATATAGACATGGTGGTCAAGTTTTTGGTATCATATAGCCACATCACCATCTGCATCTTTTACGCTTCTCCCTTCTGGCAAAACGGCATTGGACCCTTACTAGAATAAAAATCTTCTATGCGCCTTAGCTACGTTCGGCAATTGCGCAGGTCATGCCCTGGTGCACCGTGCAGAGGGCACCATCTTCTATTCCCGTTGCTTGAGGTAAAAGCTTTAGGATTGAGCTGGTCATTGGTCCGATCAGGCTTCTTCTTTCAAAGTTGTTTATCCTTAGAATAAACTGGTCGTTCTGAGATGCCTGCGACCTCTCTTTGAGAGATCTTTTTTCCATTTTTCTTGTTTTTACTCTTCCGCTATTCAGATGTAGAAGATTTCTTCAATTTATTACCTTTAGAAACCTTCAGACCTAGCTGTGGGGGCGTATGGCCTTTATGGACCATACGGTTTCATTCAACCACTTCATGAGCATCTGAATATCAATCTGCCATGCCAAAAAGTTCTGATATATGGTGGACGGCTGGTGAATATTTAAGTCTTTTGTGAAGCACTTGTAGCGTACAGCCTGCTTAAAAGCACGAATCACAGAGTCGTCTAATATATCAAGGATCATGTTATAGACCTCTACAAACCTTTTAATAAACTGACGTAGATTTTCATCAGAGATTTGACGAAGATGATGTAAGTCATCTTCTTTTTCAGGTTTCGCATAACAACTTTTAAAATTATTTAAAATGGTATGGCACAAATTTTCCCAACTATAAATAGATCATTCTGGTTGATTGAATAACCAAGTTCTTGCAGATCTTTTTAAAACAGCAGGTAAATAATTGGCCATTATCTTCTCATCACCACCCGCAGCCTGGATTGTGGTGGTATAAATTTGAAGAAATTCTAATGGATTTTGAGTACCATCATAACTCACCAAAGATCCTGGCTTAAATTTTTTTAGGCCAGACGACATTTTTGAGCCCGACGAAAAGGCTTTACATCCTGGGCCAAGCCTGTCGAAAGCACTTCTCTGTTGTGGAATATTCTTCTATCGACGTCGACTAGAAGATGATTGTTCCTCACGGGAATCTGTCAAAGTCCTCGCAGAAGGAGATTTACTCTGCACATTTGCAACAACTTCTTGTAGGTCAGTGTAACATCCCAAAATTTGTCTCTAATATATTTAGTGTGTTTCTGAGATTATTTAGAATTTTCTGGAATTTATTTGGATTCAAGCTTATTGAACTATTCGCATTAAAAAAAGATCATGCATTTTTACATAAGCATAAAATCTAAAAATTCATTTATAATAAAGATAATAGGTAGACGAGAGTGTTCTCTTCAAATATTTTCGAAAAATATGCTATATAACGTAAGTCGTTGATTTTATAAAAATCGGTACAGGTGTCTGATTCACAAAAAGAATTTTCGCGGAAAATCTACACGTCAAAAAATCACGGAACCAACTTCGTTAGGTTCCCAGTAGTTCCTAGTATTTTAGAGGTTTTCTTTCAGATTTTGGAACCTCTCCGTTTTTTTCCCTCTCAACATGTTTTGGAACGTATATACGTATATACCTTCAAGACGATTGATTGTCCAGCCTATTCTGCGTTTCCATGTGCCCAGTCGATTCCTTTCCAGCCGTTACCCCTGTCCTTACACTGCCTTTACTAGCAGCCGTTTCTCCGTTAGCCTCTGCACGTAGACTAGTAATGTCATGGTGCATGCACGATTTAATAGTAACGTGATCACTAGGTAATCATGCATGACCCATGGGCGTTGGGTATTCTAGCCTTTACTAGTTGGTTCAAACTCTCAGTCATTTCCAGTTCTCAGTTGTTTCATCTCCATTGGAAATGTCTCCACACGCACACCTTCATTACTAGCAAACCAAAGACGTTCAAATTGCTCCCATTTTGTTTAATGACGCTTGAATGGGTTCCATTTCTCTCCAGCCGCTCCATTTCCATGCACTTCATTTCGTAATTCACGTTTTGCTCTCCAGCCGTTGCCTTCACATGTGTGTGTATGTATACATTAGGCAAGGGACGCAGGAAGTCTTTTCTCTTGAGCCGTTTCCAGTCCAGCCGCATGACGCCAGGACGTTTTCCATTCTCCGGCCGTTGCTGCTTACGCATTGAACCAGACGTTTCCATTTTCCAGCCTTCCACATTCCCAAGCTGTTTCCATTTAGCCCTCACGTCAATATCTCCATTTGATTTCCATTCCATTCTAGTGGGTAAACTTCCAACCATAGCCCTTGTTATCAGAGCCCTTCTCTAGTCACTTCGCTTCCTCCCCGCCGTTGACGCAGTCGCCGTCGTGGTTGTCGTTGTTGCCGTTGACATCGTGCCGCTGTTGGAGTCGCCATCGCCGTCGCTGCTATCTCGTCGCTGTCGCCGTTGGTCGTCGCCGCCGCCGCCATCTCGTCGCCGCCGCTACCGTCTCGTCGACGTCGTCACTGCCGCTGCCATCTCGTTGTCGACGGTCTGTGCTACTGCCTGCGCCGAATGGTATACTTTTTCTCTTCTTTCCTTCGCGCGTGCTCTATCTTTACTGATCGGTGGATCTCATCGTATAGTTACGCATGTATATGTATATATATATATATTAGTTTAGAATGAACGCCAGAATATACGTAAGTATGCTAGACATGTAGTCTTGTACTCGTGCCTGTAGTCTTGTATATGTTAGTATATATATGTGAATATATTAGGCAGTACATGGAGAATACATATATTCGGTAGGGCGTATACACTTATGTCAGAGGCATGCATGTATTCCTAATAGCTGTACGTAGCCTGTTCCTGTATATGTATGTACGCACACATTAGGTTTACATACATGTTGATTCAGTTTTATTCTCACGTGTCCTAGCCGACCATTGAAGCATACACATATATGTGATCAACAGTGCCATGCAGTAGCCTTGTGAAGTTACTTTGTACATGTGTTTGAACCCAAATTGCGAATTTTGTCTTTTTCGCTAGAAATTCGTTTTAAGTCCGAATCGTTTGCAACAAATTTTGTTAATTAGTAGAAATTAATAGCTTTCTACCTTTTTTATGAAATTTTATGAATAAATTTGTACAGTTAAATTATTCGCGGAAAGTCTAAACTTGTGAATTTTGTAGCTCTTAGACTATACGTTCAAAAATTCCAAGATAAATTTTATAAATCTTAGAAAATGCTAGATTAATGATCTGGAAGTTTTCATGTGATTACGAATTAATTTGTTTCTTTGTATTTTCCGAATGTCTGTTTATTCGCTGTTTTCGTTTAATAGAAACGCTAGACGTCGACTCCGTCGCAGAGCGCAGGAAGACAACCCTCTCCTCATCGACCAAGGCAAGTTTCCGCAAGTTCCTGCAAGTTCCCCGCAAGTTTCTGATAAGTTCCCTTGAAGCATGTTGATCCATGTTTTGAAATGTTTTATAGATTTACTAACTTGCATGCTATGGTTGTTTATATAAAATGATATGTTATGATAGAGTATAGTTATATACCTTGTTAATATGTATGTTTGCTACATATTAATCTATCTATCCTTTGGTTGCCCTAGAATGAGTAATTTGTATGGCTTAACACCCTTGTTTAGTCTAATAGTAGTGATTAGACTATCTCCAGCAGCTTCCCTTCCCCTCCAAATCCCTTCGCGAACAGATCCCAAGTGCTCCAGCGGATTCCCTTCACGATTCCCGTCAGAAAGGATTCAAACAGTAAATCCCTTTAGAAAGGGATTCTCTCTCCAATCCCTTCACAAATCCCTTAAGGGGATGCTGCTGGAGATGGTAGGAAATAAAGGGAATGAATATAGGGAAGGGAATAGGGAAGGGAATGGAATGAAGGGAAATTGCTGGAGATAGTCTTAGTATGCTAAATACTATTCGTATGTTTAATGGAAAGCTTGTTATTTGAAATTCCAAATGATTGAGCAAAAATATTATTTTAAAAAGGGCAGTTGGTGCTGCCAGTTTGGTAAAACAAAAGAAAAGAGAAACTTGAAATTTCAAAAATGAGAATAGGGTGGAAGGTTGCAAGGCGGGTGCAGTATGCACGAGACTCGGGTTTGAGGATGTGCCACCCTAGTCACCCTAAGGACCGATCCCTTGTGATTGTCAAACAATGTACAACAGTGCGACCGGGTTCCTGCAGGACGGGCCTGGCTGAGTAACTAGTGAAAACTTAATTAAGGCATGCCAAACGGTGGAGTGGGCGTGGTTGTAGCCACAGTAGTCCTACAGGCGCAAGAGGGGCTTCCAACTTGGTTGTAGCCATTTGGCGGTGAAACCTCAGCGGGCGTGACTTAGTTAAGACGTAGCTAGGGAAATGGCCTTGTGATTTTCACTTGGGGTTATATGCCAAAGGAAGCAAATAACCAAAAAGAGTGAAATACCTCTCGCGGGTAAAGCGTGCAAGCTCTGCAGAGTAAACAAACTATTCGAATAGCCGTACCCACGGTCAAGGGTGGACAAAGTGCGCTGTCACCAGGTAGATTTTCTCTATTTGATTTCAAACTCGACTTTACAAAAGAAAAGCACGGTTGTAGCCGTGAATGTTTTGACTTGATAAAAGCCGTGGTTGAAGCCATGAGAAAAAGACTTCCAAAGTATCAATAAAATAAAAACCATGGTCGATGCCATGTATTGTTTTATTGGTTGGAGCCGTGTTCCGAAAAGTTGAAACTATGATTTCATAAAGGAAAATTCCTTTGAAAACTGCTCTTAAAAATTTTAGGACCAAATCTTCAAAGTTGGCTTTTCGCAAATTAACCAATACCTTCCCTTGAATCAAATTGCATATTGCATTTCTTACCGGACTTGTTGAGTATGTTGCATACTCACCCTCGCTTTTTATTGCGGGGCTGCTTATTCAATAAAGCAGATCAGGAAGATAAAGATATATCAAAGGGCCTGCGTTCCACCATTCGATATCTGCAATGAAGACTTTGAAGAGGAAGATTATCAGGACATCTAGGATCACGTTATCTTCAGTCTTTGCCTGTGGTGTTTTTGGACCTCCTTTTATCATGTTAATTTGACAGTTTAATATTTCAGCTGCTATATGACCTACGGGTCCAACTTTTGTAATAATGGGCCTTGTTGGCTAGTACTCTGTATTAAACTTTATTTATCGCATGGTTATGATCCATACTGTTGTGATCTGTGTGTACTAGCTATTGATCCAGGGACTAGTACAGGTAAACACAGCTGGGCCCGTGTCCTATTGCGGGTTCCGACAATCAGCAACTAAAGATCTTATAAGAAGCATACTATCTCCATCCGCGGGTTGACTTAGGATTGCATTAGTGATAATGTGAATCCTCTCCACAGGAGTTTCTTGTGGATTATTTGGGACAATGTTTATGTTCCTACCGCCGTCCTTAGAACCTGAGGCGTGATTGGAAGGGCCAATCGAGGATGACTTCCAGATGGGTCTAGCCTACGCGAGGTTCCTGGTTGGCTGTCATGGTAAAGGTGTCTTGCTGGCTTGGCAACCGTGAGATTCTCATGTTGCTCTTGGGCAGATTTTTCTTGAGATTCGTGCTGTTCGTGCTCCACCCGTTGCTCCTCTGCCCCCTCCGTAACCGCGCACACTTGGATTTCGGATTTGAGTGCAGGGGTGTACATTTCCTCATCGGAGGATGATGATGGAGTATAATCAAGTTCAAGACTTCGAAGAAAATCCTCTGAAGACGAACTTTCATGGAAGTCATTGTTGTTTTGATAAATTCGTTCATTATCGACTTTTATAGGGCATGTGTCCTAGTTCTCTGCCTCTGAGATAGGGGCAGGCACGGAGTCATTCTGTTTTCCTGATTGGTCCTTAGAATCGATGTTCCTGACGTGGCCTTATCCTTATCGGATGATGTCACCAACTTGGATGCCTCCGCTTCTGAAATGTACTCGGAGTAAAAATCACACTTACATTCCTCTTCTTCCAAGTAATCATCGGCGGTGAGGTGTGATTAGTTGGCGAGATCAAATGAGTTTTCCTCATTCATGACATGCAATGATTGCACATTAATCCTTTTCAACGTCAAATCAAAACGAAGGCCCTCCCTCTAGTGCCAGCTGTTGATGTTTAGGACCTGAGGGTCCCTAGATCGAGCTATGATTATAATTTTGATTGCCTATCTTTGGAAGTGAGATTGAAAGGAAAAGGAGAATGGATGAAAATTGTATTATTATGCTCTTTACAAAGTATAGATGATGTCTATTACAAGTGAATGTGACAATATATTTGAATATATATTGCTCTAGCTTCATATATCGATCCCGACCCCCTTTGCCCTTAGCGGAAGAAGTCTATTTATAGCGTCGAATGGATGGCAATTGTCGTCTTCAGAGAGGTGTCTTCCCACCAAAGGATGTCTCTTGGTCCAAAGGTGTCTTCTCGCTGAAAATGTGGCTTTTCGTTAGAGAGGCACTAAAAGTCCATCTAGACACTGAAAGTGCATCTAGGCCCTAAATGTGTTTTGGATGATTAATGACAAACGATTAAGGGACTAATGGGTTGAATAAGCAAATGAACAGGTGAAAGTCCCGTAGCAAGAAGATCTTCAGACGTTGGCGACCCTCAAAAAGTACAAGAAGGAAAAATGGCATCAATTTGATGTAATTTACTTTCTATGTAGAGTCATAGATATGCCGTACTATTAAGAGGGATGCAATGTAGTCGATCTAGAATAAGTCTCTATGCTCAGATGAATGCTTACTCAATCTTTGGTCGAGAGACACGAGTCACAACACGCACACCGAGTAGTTTTGCTCACTGTCCTCATCGGATATTCCGACTATACATCGAAAGTTCCAATGTATCGAACTCTCCGATGTAAGCGTTTTGTGCACTCTCTGGATACATCAGACATTCCGATGTATACATCGGATGTTTCGATATGTGCTTAAAATGTTTAGGGCACTCTCTGGACACATCGGAAGTTCCGATTATCCCCTTCAGAAGTTCCGATTATTATAAAATCTGAAAAGGGTGCTCTCTGGACAGATCAGATGTTCCGATATGTATATCAGATATTCCGATGCTGACTTAAAATCTTTTCAAAATTGTTTTTCAAAAAGGGAACTCTCTGGATACATCGGATGTTCTGATTGTGAATATCGAAAGTTTCGATGCATACATTTTTTACCGTTACGATCAGTTGTTTTCTGGGAATTTACACATGTTGGATGTTCCGATGTATGTTTCAGAAGTTCCGATGTATGGCTGAGTGGAGGAATAATGGCTAGTTTTTGTCCAAAACTATAAATACCCCTCCACCCCTCTTAAATGAAAAAGCTTTTTGGCTGGGTTTCCTCTTGAGCATTAAATACACTCTTTGAGCTTTCTTTTCTTCATCTCCTTTTTGATCTTTGTGATCAATTAAAAGAGTGATGGTTGAAAAGGGATCTAGAGTTAAGAACAAATGGGAGACATTCATCTTGAGCATTAGACTTCGTCTCTAAGATCGAGTGCACGTTGGATTTGTTACTCTTGGAGGTTGAAGGATTCCTAGACGTCTAGACGTCTAGGCGTCACTCACGAGCTCCCAAAGATTGTGGGTAGCCGTGAGAAGTTTGTGAAGGTCGATTTCGTCTTCGAAAGGGAAGAAATCAAAAGTGGAACCAAATCTGAAGTGTGACCGAGGTTTGAGAGGAAATGGTTGGAAAAGACCCGGCTCTTTGTGAGCTTCCTTAACGGAGACGTAAGATCCCCTCAAGGATCCGAACTCCGAGAACAAATTCTTTGTCTCCTTGCTTTGATTATCTTTGTGCATTTGAGATCAGTCTTCTTATTTAAAGTTCTACTCTAGTTGCTAGTCTTGTGTAGTTCTCTTACATTATACTAGGTTGGAGTAGAAGCAATTTGGAATTCACTAGATTTATTCTCTTGTTACTTTATTCCCTATAGTGTTCGGACATTCTGATAGTACTTCGGAAGTTCCGATTTACTCTACAAAGTTCCGACTTTTATTCCGCTGCGATAAATTTAGTTTAAATTTTAAGTAGCCTATTCACCCCCCCTTTAGGCAATTATCACAACTTTCAGGCACCTCTTCGCAGGGAGTAACTTCCAAGCAGTTATCTGTACCTGTTAGAGAGAGATTCTTCTGCATGTTATCTTTGCGCAGAAGATTCCCCCCTACTAGAACATGGTCGGGCTGATTTATATCTAGGTTGGCATGGTAAATGATGTCACTGCCCGACCTAGAAAGGTTTTCAGGTCGGTCTGCTGCCAACCTGGTAACGCTTAGCTTTCGTCCGACCTAATTCAAGTTGGGTAGTCATTTATGTGGTCAATAGTAATTTTGACCTAAACATTTAATGTGTCTCTTTGTTACATGAGACGCATTTATGGCTGGCTTCTCAGAAGCTGTAATCATTAATAGATTTCAGACAATCGTCATCACAAACGAGCTATCGCTTCTCTGCTGACTTCTGCTTCTCAACAAAGGAAAAGATGGTCCTCTCAAAAAAAAAAGAAAAGAAAAGGAAAGGGAGGTGAGTCTATTCTACAAATAGTAGTGCCACAAATTTGCCTGGATTTCTCTGATACTGAGTAGTAACTTTCATCACAGGCACTGGGGAGGTTGATGTCTTGCTTTCCATCAGTGGGGACTCCCACTATATATGATACTTCTCAATATATGAGTGGAAAGAAACTTGATGGCTGCGAGCGACAAACAACTGGGTGCTGCTCACAGCAATCGAGAGATGGATAATATATCGGATGCATCAGTGAAGTAATCAAAACAGACAGAAAGATCAACAGGTACGGTGCATCCACACAGTCCACTGTAGGTTGCTGCACAAATGATGCTACTGGGAGGTACGAAGGACCCCATATTTATTTTAGATTTTCTGGGATAGAATGTACATTTGATCCCTCAGTTTGGATTGATCACTTTCCAAATTCAAAAAAATTTAAATTCGCAAACTCATTTAACTCCTCGGCTGGGGGTATATTGGCTCACTTCCTGGTAGAAAATTAATTGGGTCGCAACAATATGGTTCAGGCTTAATTGATTGATCTTGATGTTATCACATCCACACAATGGAAGGTCATATATATTTTATTTATAAACAACAACAGACATTTGTCATTGCAATCCCTAAATGTTGCACCAGGATATGATAATATGATTAATAAGAGATGTAATTAAAAATGGATTGTACCACCTGTAATTCCACATGAATTTGGTTTATTAAACTTTGCACACTGTACTGTTTTTATTTAACATTATGATAGTTAGATATAGGCATATAGCTCATAGTAACATTATGATAGTTAGATATGGGCGTTTAATCTTTGTCTGTTGGAATATTTGGAAAGAGCGTAACGCTCGGATTTTCAATAACAAGTACTCTACAGTGCTGACAGTAGTTCTTCAGGCGATCCAAGATTCCTCTAATTTCCAGGTGGTGGTGAGAGATATGGCTCAGGAGTAGTCCCTTAGTCTTTTGTAGGGGCTGTCGGCCCTCGGGGCCGTAGGGGTGTTGTTGTGGTTCTTTCTACGGGGACTCTCAGTTTTCGGTCCCCGTTTTGTTGTACTCTGGACTTCTCTCTACTTAATTGATCGGCAGAGCTCCTGCCTTTTATTCAAAAAAAAATGTTATGCAATGATGTATAACTTCAAGCTTGCATTTTTGTACCGAGGTTTCCTGGTGAGTCTTATTCATGCATCATTGGCTCCTCTACCCTATGTTTGTGTTTATTACATGTGATTCAGGGAAAAGCATCAAATCGATGCTGATTCGGAGTTTGTTATCTTTATGAACTTGCGGAAATCTGCACTCTGCAACCTATATCAATTCAAACTAAGAAAAAAAATATGTATAAGATTCCGTTCTCTCTTATTCTTATGCGCAATTTTCCTTCTTTTTGTTAAGCACTAACTGCTACTTTTTAAGCCCCTTTCTTTACTTGAAGAGTTTTTTTTTATGTGAGATGAAAATATTATACTCGTAATAAAAAACATTTTTCTAATCATCCACATGTAGATTCATATGTTAATTTCTTTATTGCTTCCAAATGGTTGATGTAGCAAACTGTTGATTTATGTTGGTGAATTTTCCCAACATCACTTGTGTAGATTTTAAATTGTAACACATTGGTTACATTTTAGTATTGTGATAGCACAGACAAAATTAATTCAATTTATTTAGAACTCCATTACAACACCGAAAATAGCACTGCAGTGCCCTCAACCTACCCTTGCAGGCTCGCTGCATAGCATTAGGCTATGCCCAATGCAAAAAAGACGTTTAGATAGATGATTACAGCGAGAGAAATAACAACATATCATGAAGTATCCATCAAAAGTCAATACCTCTAATGCAAGTATCACTTTTATAGATGTTTATATACACATAAGCACCTGCTAAGTATAGACGCTTAATTAAGCATTGATGTTTCAAATTAATAAGCATCTTATCCATCCTTTATAGCAAGAAAACTTAATTTTTTTTATTACTAAACATCTCTTTAAGCACATGTATTGTCCATGGTACCCATAGCCGATTCATGCAACCTTGCCACTTTGGCCCTCCTTCACGAACCATCATATCACACGTGGCGTCCACTTGGCGGCCCACTTGTCAGCGAAACTAGTCATCTGCCCAGCGAAACGACCGACTAGTGGGCCATCCGATCGTAAACCCACCTGTCAGAGCCAAGCGCCGGTAAACACGGTAGTGCACAATCCCATTCCCCATGGAAGGAAATCTCCAGCCAAACACTCCTCGAAGGATTCCGGCCACCACACGCAGCCACCTCATCCCCACCCTCTCTCTCTCCCTTTCTTGCAACAAGGCCCTCAGGTTCTTTTCAATTACGGATAGATCCTTTCTATTTACGAATAGGTCCTTTGTAATTTCTTGTGAGTGTAAAATATTTTTTCCCGGTTCACGTTTAGGTCCTCAGTTCGTCGTTTTACACAAAGAACCTCCTGTTAAATACGAATTGCGAGCGAGTCATTTCTTACTTATTCAAAATAGCGAACAGGTCCAAAATTATAACAAATAGGTCCCTGCATTTTCCGTTCAGGTCCTTTCTCCGTTTTCCCGAAAAAAAAAATTTCGTGGTCCGTTTGCTCTCTGGAGCATGGGAAAAATGTTTCCGTTGTCTGTTTTTTCTCCGAAAAAAAAAACAAAAAATATTTTCCGTTCACGTTCGTGGTCCGTTTGCTCTCCGGAGGTCTGTTTCTTCTCAAAAAAAAAAACAAAAAATATTTTCTGTTCACACGCACGGCGTTTTTCCCGGAAAAAATATTTTCGTTGCCCGTTTGCTCTCCGGAGCATGGGGAAAATGTTTCCGTGGTCTGTTTTTTCTCCGAAAGAAAAACAAAAAATATTTTCCGTTCACGCCAAGACGGGCGTTTTCCGGAAAAATATTTTCGTGGTCCGTTTGCTCTCCGGAGCATGGAAAAAATGTTTTCGTGATTTGTTTTTTCTCCGAAAATATTTTCCGTTCACGCGCGCGGCGTTTTTCCCGGAAAAAATATTTTCGTGGTCCGTTTGCTCTCCGGAGCATGTAAAAATGTTTTCGTGATATGTTTTTTCTCCAAAAAAAAACAAAAAATATTTTCCGTTCACGCGCGCGGCGTGTGCCGCGCTTCCTTTTCTAGTAATAAATACCCACCCAGCCGCCACAGCTCAGAGCCCCGTCGGTCTCCAACTCCCCCACTGATATCCGGTCCCACTTTTTCCTGCCCCAGCTGTCACACAGTTACGCCATGCGGTTATAACCTCGGGGATCCAGTGGGCCACGCCCGTCAGCGTGAGGGCGCGGTCGTTGACGCCTCGTACGCGAACCAAAACCAGTAAACAAAACGGCGGCCATAGGCGGGCACGTAACATACGGATCTCCGACATTTCTCTCTCTCTCTCGGCCGCTCGCGCTCGTGCTCGTGCTCGCCCCAAGTCGTCGTCCAGTCGCTGCTGCTCTGCTCCGGCTCGACGCGAGCAGAGCAGCCCAAGCACGCGTGTCCCCCGCTCGCATGCAGCGAATCCCCCCCACAGATTCTAGGCCGGCTGCTGCGATTCGGTACGGCGCCTCCTTGGCTGTGGTTCGGGTGCTGGATTTTACGGGCTTTTGGAGGGGATCTTTTGATTCGGGGTTTGCGGTCGTGGGTGCAGATCTGACTGACGGCGGCAGGAGTGAGGCGTGCGCGGTGATGCAGACGCAGGGGCGGCACCTGGAGCGGTCGGGCTCGAAGCGGGCGCTCGACCCCGGCGGCGGCGGCGGCGGCGGCGACGACGAGCGCGCGCCCAAGCGCCCGCGCGTCCCTGCCCTCGCGAGGTGAGTTTGCAGGAATGGGCTGTTTGTTTGAGGATTTGGGATACTGATTAGGGTTTAGGTTTGTGATTTAGTTCGGGATGAGTGTTCCGTAGCTTCACAGTAACTTAAATTTGGAGTAAAAATCGATCCCTAACTTAGGTTGCTACTTAGTAAGAGATGAAAATTGTAATCTAGTGTGGAGATGTAGCTATGCTCAATTTTTGTTCAAGCAGTTTTGCTTTTAGACTGACGACTAAGCTATGTAAATATGGACAAGTCTGTATTTGTTCTCAGGAGAAGGTAGTTGAATTGCTATAAATCCGTGCCTATGCTTTTAGAGAGCTCGAATTGGGCAGTAGAAGTTCAGTGAATCAGTTTCACTTGAATGGATTGGTTAATCGAGAATGGGATTTTCCTTCCAAAAAATTAAGAACGGAGTTCAAAACAGAGTTTGTGTGTCCAATTCCGAGTAGCATTTCCCATGTCCAATTTTTTTTTTGCCGAATTGGACACCCGAATCTAAGTCGGATTCTGACTCTCATGTCGTGTCCAAGTAACAGTGGTGTCAGAAATGAGGACAAGTCTTGGACTACTAATTTTAGCCGAAAGAACTTAAAAGGATGATTATGAGCTCAAAAGTGTAGTGTCCACATAGAATTAGTGCCTTGGTTGGGACTGTTTAAGTGTGCTATCCATCTCCTTTCAAACATCTATACTTTTCAGTGTTCAATAGAAATATGGGGGTTTTTACTAGAGTTTATAGTTTTATTTCTCTGTGATTGACATTCACTGGAAGAGGACTTAAATCAACATTGTTTTCCTTTTTAAGTAATCTAACTACGATAGCCTTCACTTTCCAAATGCCCACACGGTGTTGTCTACCATGATCTGAATTTCTGAATGTTGAATGAAGTTTTTTATAGGCATTTGTCTGTTTGCTTTGTAGATTTATGTGTCATTGAATATCCATTTTGTATCACCATAATTCATCTAGGATTTTATCTTGGTAATTTATTGTACAACAATGGTCTGCAAATCTAGTTCGGTTAGGTGTGCTCCCTTTGTTTCGTTGACCTTGAGGAATTGTTCGTACCATGCTTTAATAATTTTTCCTGATGGTTTACCATAGCAAGTTGTCTTTGTTTGCAGTGTGATTGTAGAAGCCCTCAAGTTGGACAGTTTGCAGAAGCTTTGTTCATCACTGGAGCCAATTCTCCGAAGAGTTGTGAGTTGCAATATCTTTTATTAAACTTGTTGATATACCCATCTCGCCGCTTTCTTGATCAGTTGCCATACATTATTTGCTCTGTAGGTCAGTGAAGAAGTAGAGCGCGCTTTAGCCAAACTTGGTCCTGCAGCTCCTGCTAGAATTGAAGGACGGTACAAGATCATGCAACTTGTTCTTTCTTATTACACTTGTTGATGCAATTTATGCAGGGACAAAGATATATGTTTCTAAAGTTTTTTTTTTGGATCTGCCACATTAAGTCGAATTTCATATACCGAATAAAAACAGGACCTCTCCCAAAAGAATTGAAGGCCCTAGTGGTAGAAATCTCCAGCTCCAGTTTAGGACTAGGTTATCACTCCCACTCTTTACTGGAGGAAAAGTGGAAGGCGAGCAGGGAGCGGCAATACATGTTGTGTTGCTGGATGCAAACACTGGACATGTTGTTACTTCAGGACCTGAGTCATTTGCAAAACTGGATGTTCTTGTGCTTGAGGGTGATTTTAATAAAGAGGAAGATGAGGATTGGACTGAAGAGGAATATGAGAGCCACATTGTCAAAGAACGTGAAGGGAAGAGGCCTCTTTTGACCGGTGACCTTCAGGTGACTCTTAAAGAAGGTGTAGGGACCATAGGTGAGCTTATCTTCACTGACAATTCCAGCTGGATAAGAAGCAGGAAATTTAGACTTGGGTTGAGAATCTCTTCAGGATTGTGTGAAGGAATTCATATTAAAGAGGCAAAGACAGAGGCTTTTACTGTTAAAGATCACAGAGGAGAATGTATGTTTTTGTGTTCGTTACTGATCCATTGTCATTGTTAAATAATACAATGTGATTCTTAAAATTTATTACATTCCCTAATTTTTTTGTAGTGTACAAGAAACATTACCCTCCTGCGCTAAAGGATGATGTTTGGAGATTGGAAAAGATTGGAAAGGATGGTTCGTTCCACAAGAAGCTAAACTCAAGTGGAATATATACAGTCGAACATTTTCTTCAACTTCTTGTTAGAGACCAACAGAAATTAAGAAGTGTAAGTTACATTGTGTCTATTTGTGACTTACGGGTTATGAATATTGTTGATTCATAACCAAATATCAGTTTCTTCTATTGGCTCTTTGCAGATTCTTGGCAGTAATATGTCAAATAAGATGTGGGAAAGCCTTGTTGAACATGCAAAGACATGTGTTTTGAGTGGCAAGCATTATATATACTACTCAAGTGATGCAAGAACTGTTGGTGCAATATTCAATAACAAATATGAGTTCACTGGTTTGATTGCTGATGATCAGTACATTTCAGCTGAAAATCTCACTGAAAACCAGAGGGTTAGTATCTTATGAATGCCTTGGTAACACTGATCGATGGAAGTTTAATATCTTATCACCACTGTCTATAAACAGATATACTTGATGTTGAAATATCATTTGTCTGATCTCTTGAACGTTGGTGCTGATCACAATGTAGTATTTAATGTACATGCATATTTCCCATTCTGAAAGTTTTCCTCTTTTCCTGACCCGCAAATGTTCATTGACCATTTTCACACTTGCCTGGAATAGTCTGTCATACTTATTTGGCCTAGGCAGAGCATTCACAGAATCACAGTGTCTGAGTAGTTTGATTTCAGTTTGACCTGTTGCCTATATTAGCTGCTTTGAGGTGCTTATTACCAATGCTATGACACAGAAGCATTTGAATGGTCATAGTGTAGTACATCATTTCCTTGGGTATGTCCACAACAGTCTGATATAGATTTGCACCATTTCTTGAAATTTAATTACGTAAGTGGTTGACTTGTTTATGCTCAGTTTGGCCAATAGCTTAGTCTGAACAGACAATGGTAATGGCTAAATTATCATAATTCTAGCTTGAAAAAATATTTGTTTTCTTAAGATATATCTTATGTTCTCGATATAAGTTGTTGAGCGGCGTGCCACACAATAGATAAAACAAAACATAGTAGTATAGTACGGTTTTCTTGCCAGCCTTTTTTAAGTGATCTTATGATATCTCAATTTTTTCATGCTACCTTGATATTTCAGTTTTGTCAGCTTTGTTGCCCCTATTCTATCACCTAAATCACTGCCCTTAAAAGATGTAAAACACTGTAACCCTTGTCTTTTGTTTAGCTCAAGACTCAATCATCGTGGCTCTAGTATGAATCTAAGGTTTAATTGAACTGATTCATAGGATCGCAACAAGATAATTTCTATAAAAAAAACTGCTATATTTTTTGCATTATTTATTTACTAGTAAAACAAAAACAAGAGTAGATCTGCATTATGCACACACACGAAAAAAAAGAAATCAAAAATAGGGAAGAGAAAAGTCAAGAGGCCTCTAATGACCAACATAACGCAAAGAAAGAAAGACAGATGAGCCAACTCGAGTTTTTTTGGCATTATCATCACAAAGAATAAATTGTGGATTTTTTTTTCTTATTTCATATTTTCAAGGCAAATCGTCCCAATAATCCAGTGGCTGATGAAGTTTTGAACCCATTTTTTTTCTAACTTCCGTTGAAAATTTATGTGTTTCTGCTTGAGCCGTACGAGATGAAATTTTCATATACGGTTCTCGGAAGGGGACTCAGGTTAGTTGCCTATCTAAATAAAGTATATGATTGGTTTGAGGAACGTCTTGAGATTTAGGCAATTGTGGATGATATAACTAGTAAATATGTTCCTCCTCATGTCAACATATTTTATTGTTTAGGGGGAGTTACACTGACACCATACTTGCAATTTGATGCTTGTATGGTTATAGCTGAAATACAAAACTTTTGTTGCAAAAGTCACAATCTCATTTGACTTGGTCACAGGTGTTTGCGGATACATTGGTGAAGCAAGCATATGATGGTTGGATCAATGTTGTAGAATATGATGGCAAGGCGCTGTTGAAATTCAAGCAGAAAAAGAAATCTGTCACAACAAGAAGTGAGGCTGCAAAAGCTTCAACAAGCTACCCTGCTTTGTATGGTTCAGCACACTCACAGAAACAATTGACAGGAGGACCTGCAAATGTTGAGCAATCTTCCATGAGCAGTATGAGTGGAGGTATCTGGATTTGGGCTCTTGTAGCTAAACATACATTTTCTGAATGTTTTCGTGCACCTTTTGTTTTAGGCATGCTTCTTGAGCAGTAGTTTTTTTATCTTTCAAAAAGTGCACTTCCCCTTTCTTATGACCTGAACTGTATGATTCCAGTTTCTATCTGCCTATCATCTTTACAGGACTAAACAATTTATTCTCAGTGTCTGTTTCTCTCCACAGTGACAATTTTTTTAATGTTGTTTTGTATCTGTTGGATTATATTAACATGTTTGAAATACATAAAAGTGGAATGCTAGAAGGTCTAACAAGTAACAATGTTCTTACTCTTGTTGTTTGACTTCATGAATGCACATTGTTTTAGAATGGCTATTTTACTAATTCAATTTAGCTTGGTGCTTAGAAAAACTTTGTTTACAGCGTTGCTGCTTTGGTGTATTCTCGAGATTGACATGATGCTGCATATATAAGCTCAGCTAGCAATTTTATTATTCACTTTGCTAATTACTATCATATTGAAGTTAGAAGCTCCTTTGTTCTGTTCAGCAGGAGGAGCTAGAATCGCATCCAACGGGAACCAGGCAGCAAGATACGCAGCCAATCCTGAGGACATTTCACCAAGTATTACCATGCAATATGACTTGAGTCCATTGACCCCTGAAGGCCAGTTCAATGGTTCCTCCATCCAAACTCAGGCATCAAGAAGCTCCAGCATGGTAGCACTGGGACCTCCACAGCAGCAGCAAAACTTTGAATTCTCAGCACCTGGTCAGCCCATGCAGTCTTCGGCTCTCAGCCCTTTTGATGACTGGTCCCGGTTGCAGGAGAACCGTGGAGGTGTTGATGACTACCTGATGGAGGAGATCAGGATGAGGAGCCACGAGATGCTAGAGAATGAAGAAGAGATGCAGCAAATGCTGCGCATTCTGAGCATGGGTGGGGCACCAGCCAACCTGAGCAACGTAGACGGCTTTCCTTCCTACAAGCCGTCTCCTGCACCAGACTTCAACTTTGAGGATGATCGCACTCGCTCGTCTGGTAAGGCTGTTGTTGGGTGGCTTAAGATTAAGGCTGCCATGCGGTGGGGCATCTTTGTCAGGAAGAAAGCAGCTGAGAGGAGAGCTCAGCTTGTTGAGCTGGAGGACTAGCAGATAATGGACTGTTGGTAAGACACTTATTATTTTTTTTTGTCTGGTTTTGTACAATAGCTACGTTTATATTTGTTTATGGCAAAATGGGCTCAGCTATGTATCAAGCGAGGATAGTCTAGATCCCGAGCTCGTAAGTATGAACCGACTCAGTTTGGTTGTATTGCTGTGTGATGGTCATTATCTACGTTTCGCTAGTGTCATGCCTTAGTTCATCCTGTTACAACCCTTGACCTGAACTGTGCAGATTTATCTGTTGGAGACTTAAAACAGGAGTAAAACAAGGCGTTTGGTCATCCATGTACAAATTTATGATCAAAACAAGTTCGAGTCTTTTCACAAGCGAGAATATCTTGTGCCATTTGATAGCAATGTGCACTCGTAGAGTCGTAGTTGCAGCATACCATTGTGAAACTAATCATTAGTGTTTGCCATGTGATTCACGTGTGTTTGCCATGTGACTCACGTGGATTAGGGTTGGTTAGCGAGCTTAATGAGCTATTATCAAGCTTCTTTTGAAATCGATTTAGTTCGATGAAAAATAATTTTATTTACCATTTAAATGGTTATTTCAAATTTGAGTTAACAAGCCATAGTTGAACCGAGCTTTATTACTTTTTTTATGTTTGAAATAGACTCATTTCAATTTTTAGCTTATTAACTACCGTAATCGAAGCAATTTTGAGCTGACATTTCTTAGATCATCACGAACATTTGTTTCTTTTCTTATATAATAGAAATCTCTCAGAAAGTCACGAATGTTTGTTACTTGACTATCCCCCTTCTCTTAAAAATCCGAACGGAGACTATTTTATAAAACAAGTCAATATCTGACCAAAGTCACCGAGCTAATATTCGAAGCCTTAGCTTTTCATGCCCTCTCGCAATTTTTTTTCTTCAAATCTAACATCCTTCCAAATAAATTTATAAAAATAACTTATCCCTAAACACGAAAGACATGTTAGGTAACACATGTCACCTATAACATCTCAAAATTTGCAAGAAAAAGAAAATGCACATTTAAAACCTTGATTGTGTCTAATATTGAATTTGTTGGCTTTATTATTCTTTTTGGATTTTTCTCTAAATGGAAATAATTTATGTGGATTAGTAAAAAGGTAAAAACAAATACCTACAAAAATAATATTAAAATATAATAAATATATGGAAATATTTTATTGCTGTCAAAAATTAGTATGAACATATTAATTAATGATAAGAAGTTTAAATAAATGAATTTTGACTAGCAACAATACAATGTCAGAATTTTGCAAAAAAGCTCGAAGTTTATGTTAAGCTAAAATTTTCACCAGATCTTCCTCAGAATAATATTTCTCTTTAGTAAAAATATTAAAAATTAATATTTACTTTTAGTGACTTTTAAAATTCAAAAACTAAAAACTAGAAAAATCTAGAAATGTCAATGGTAGATTTATTAGCAAATAAATACTCAAGATATTAATTGTGCAGATCTGTTTGTCTGATTTATTTAAATTTTTCTAACGTGAAATTTTTGCAGTAGCTAGATAACTCGCTGAAGATCTTTTAAAAAAAAATTGCAAAATTTTGAAACATAATTTGACCCATCAATTTAATGTCCAACCCGGGTGTCTAAGAGGAGAAAAAGGAAGTGAACTTCACTGCGACTTACAAGTGGACCCGAGCTTAAATGGGACCCCACCAACCAGAGCCTAGGGATGACAGTTTTACCCATATGTTTGAATACAAGCAGGTACCCGAGCCGATAAGAGTGGGCATAGTAGCACTTTAAATCTACGGGTTTTCGGGTTTGGGTACCCGATAAGGTTATAGAATGGGCATGAGTACCAATTTGTACCATGGGTATCCTATAACATGTGAGCCCCACTTAAAATATGCATTAAAAATAAAATATGAGCAGTGCTTCTATGCTTTCCCTCATAATACAAGTTGCACAAATTTTGAAGCAAGCAAAGGGATAAGTAATCATCATGTACCCTTCATTCATGCTTTAATAGTTATGCAACTTTTAAAAGAAGAGCATAGGAACACCTCTCATAAAATATTACTTCTCCAATCCCTCTACTCGGGTTCGGGTTCGGGTACCCATCGAGAGACACATGATGCACCGATTTGGGTTCGAGTTTTGGGTACCTATTAGGTTTCGGGTACCCATAGGGTTTGGGTGTGGGTACACATCCGTGCCAATTTTGGGTTTCTGGTTTGGATGGGTACCATGATTTCGGGTTTCGAATTCGAGTAGGTGGTAATCATACCCGAAGATATCCGCCCGATTGCCATCCCTATCAGAGCCTACCAGGTCACTCTCTCTCACTGACTGACTTGTGGGCCTTCACTGTGTGGCCCCACATGTCAGGTCGGCCTGCTCCCTCTTCTCTTTGCGTCTTACTTTTCTTCCAACACCGGCCGAACCGACGTCCACTCCACCGCCTTATCTCCTTCCTGTGCTGCGCCGCCTTACCTTTTCTCTGGACAACGCCGTAATCCAGGACACCTCCATGTCACGTCTGACACGCCGCTGCCACAAGGCCATCTCGGCTGGTGTGCCCCATGCTCTGCACCGTGGAACGGCCGAGAAAAGCCGGGCACCGCCTTGACCAGCAGACAAGCCGACGACATGTCCCAACCCTGTAGCACAACCACCATTTACCAGCTATTGAAGTCCCAGTAGGGATTATCAAACCTTCATATCCCACTCCCCTACTTGTCCATTACATCCCGCGCCGAAATCTCACCGCCCTTCTTCGGCTCCGACCAGTTCTCCGCCCCAACCGAGCCGCCACCCACCTTCATCAACACTGCCCCATTCCCAAATTACTTGCAATCAAAGTCTCCTCACCTGCTCACAAACCAACACCCCCCCCCCCCACACCCCCCAAAACATCTAATTTGGATTGGAATTGAAAATGGATGTTGGAAACTTGTTAAAAAGTTGTTTGAGATAAACTTGCCATTTGTTAGCCAGGTTATGATTACAGATATGGCATTGGATGATATGTTGCTCATATTTATTGAGGAAGTGTGAGTTGTTATGATTACGATGATATTCATACTTGTTATTTTCATATACCTATCAAATTGCTTTTAAAAAGTTGTGCTTTCAATTTATTGTTCAATATTTTCAGATCAAATTAGTTTTATGTAAAATAACCGTAGTATTTCCTCGGTTTCATCATGGTTGTAGTTTTAGCTAAATTCATGCAGAATAAGGAGACGTGGAAAATGACTTGTCTACCCACATTTAATTCATCTCGTTTGTGATTAATGAAGAGTAGTTGAACAGATTAGCTAAACATATGGCTGCATTGATGAAAGATACAAAGGTCATGTTGCCTCTAAAATTGCATTGGAATGTAAGAACTGCAACCATTTTGATAAAATTTTTGAATGCTAGAACTACAACCATTGTGAAACGAAGGGAGTAGCTTTTTTGACATAGCTTGCATATATTATAAGCTCTGCAAAAGTCTTGCGAGTACGTAATGTGCTCAACTTGCTATTATTGTTGTTTTTAGGTGATGAGACAGAATACCCTGAGGATTCATATTTTGATGCAGGTTTTGGGGATAACGACGACAAGTTCTTCTAGAATTTACATTGCTAGTTGCATGTGGGAACTTTGGGTTAAAAAGGCAAACTACAAGATAATAATATTTTCACTGCAAGTATATTTTGGTTTGTAAGAATTTTTTTTGTGTAACCGCTTCTGTTGTAATATATAATAATATATTGTGTATGGATGTGATCTCAATTTGTGGAAGTGTATGCTACCCATGATTAGTATAGTATGCACTTTAGAACTTTTTTTATAGTATACTGTATCTTTTAAGGGTCTCACATCACCTACCACACATGGAGAGCTCGACAGCTTTTCGTGCCCGTGGCAGGCCGATTGACCGTGGCAGCAGCCCCGAGTCCTCCTCACTGCTGCGCTCCCCTAGCTCGTAAGGACCTCACGCATTCGGCCCCACGCTCGATAGGCCTCCTACCAAGCTCCGATGCTTGGTAGCATCTCTACTGAGTTTCTATGCTCGGCAGCTACCTAGAAAACTACTGAGCTCCTTAAGCACAGCAGGTGATATATGTTATCGTGCTTTCCTTTCCACATTTGAGAAGAAGGTTATTTTTACAAATATACTCAGGCTATCCTACTACTTGTCACATCTACCAGAGCCGTCCGTCGCACTCCTTGTGATGTCAGCCGCCACACTACTACTTTTGCCACATCCGCCGCTTTGCTTCTCCATGTTCATCTCTGCACTCTGCTCTCTTCCTCTTGAAGTTACGCAGCTGACGCTGGCTCCTCAACCATGCACGCTCGTTGCTACCCTGCAAGTAGGATAGCAATGGCCCCTGGTCCTCATCGAACCGTGAGGATTTCTTCTAATAGAGGGTACGTACGGCGAAGACTTTGTCCCTACTACCTTATATGGGGATGGAGACGGAAATACTTGTGACGGACCGTCTTTTTAGGGGCAGTGCGAAAACTCACAACAGTTACCCAGGAAGACTAACTGTTGGAAAACAAGAGTAAAATTACTTGGCAAAAGCCAATTCAACACTTCTTATTTAATATAGTTGGTCTAACGACCGGATTTTTACAAGGGAAGCATCCAAGCTTCTAGATACATTACCAAAAGAGGGAAACCACAGGCAGGGCCTGAGCGAAGACAAAGACCTAGAACAGACTAAATCGCCATCTACGATCTCCTGGTAGGCTCCGGCATCTTCGAACTCTGAAAGGGGCGGAGTTGCAAGGGTGAGTACAGAGTACTCAACAAGTCGTACGGAGCCACTGAATACTACATGTAGAGGTATTCCAAAGGATGGTAGTAGGGTTAAGTATCTGGATGCAGTTTTATTTTCCAATTCATTTTACATTTGAAGCACAGACTATTAAAGAATAAGGGGTTTTCACAAATTCAACACTTAACCAACTTATCCAAGTTCCAAACAGTAACTTGAGCTTAGCTACGGGTATCAACCCCGGTTCAAACTTAATTTCATTAACCGGAAGTACGGCGTAATCGATTACCATCAAGATTTACTCTGCAGAGCGGCTCAACTTTACCCACAAGATATCTATAACCTTTATGCCAATCGCGAGTTTCATGCAACTTAAATGCATGTGGCCCAGTTTTAGATGATCATAGCACTTCGTTTAATCATTCCCGTCCTTTAGTTGTTAACCGATAGAGACCGCTACCTTGAACTCAGGGTCCCCATTAGCGTCTACTGTTGTGAGAACCAAGAATGTCACTCCGGACCATTCCCGTCCCACCCCTCCGGTCCACTTCCCTGCCGGGAAGGTCCGGTCCCTATTCTCTCCAGAGAATAGTTCCACCAAACAGTCCAATTATTATCTCGGGAATGACTAACTTACTGAGCTACGTCGGATATGGGTCATCTGACCAGTCCGACCTGTGGTTGAGCGGGAACTAAGTTATTTACTTTGCTCAAGGGGGTCATTAACCTTACACTTTTGCCAAAGACCAAGCCTTCATCCGCAAACCCGTTCCGGTACTCACGGTACCGGCCACCAACAAACCAAGGCATTAATCACCAGCCGGGGATCGGAATCTCATCCACTCCGGGATTAATCCGATACTGTCCCCCTGACTGCAGCACTTTTACAATTATCCGAATCAGAGATTCGGCAGCACTTTATTTTAAATTCCAAGTTTTTGAGCTATCCTGACAGTATAGTCTAACCTATTCATGGCAATAAGCAATTAACTAGGGTTCCAAAGGATTTAACAGGATTCAATATTTTCAAGGAAGTTCCATGAGCAAATTCGGCATTACCTAGGTATCATGTCATTCTAAAATATTGTTTTCAATAATTCAACATACAGTAAAATAATGCGATATAAAATAATTACTACTATAACATGGCATGATTGGATCAATATGATCAAGGGTGTACGGCTTGCCTTGCGCGGCAGCTGGATCGGATGAATCGTCGAGGAAGTAGTCGTACTGCGCTCCCGTCTGGTCCGACGTCTGCTCCGGGAACTGCTCCGACTCCAGGGACTGCTCCGGCTCCACTGGCGTCTCAACGGTCGAATCTAACGCGAAAAGGCAACCAGCATAAGTAAACGACAAAAACAATAACGGGAAAAGAAACTGAAACTGAAACGGAAACCGGAACCGAGTCGGAAGAGAACGGAGGGCAAAACTGGGATTTTGGGAATTTTCTGAGTTTCGGATCTGGGAACGGACAGCATTTCTGGACTCAGGGGATCGAAACGGTCCGGGAAATGTATTTGGTGGGGCTCTGGGTTTTTCCGGGATTTTTCTGGATTTTCCGGGCTATTTTTGGAGTTAAAACGGAATTTATTAATTAAATAAAAACCAAAATCGGTTTTTTTTACTGTTCCGGAGCGCTGGGCCGGCGGAGCTGGGCCAAGGCCCACTTGCGGGCGCGGACAAGGCAGCGAGGCTGGGCCACGGCTTTGGCTCGGCCTAAGCCGGCGAAGAAGGGCAAGTGGCCGACGGGTGGGGCGGGGCCACCGGACAGTGGGAGAGGAGGCGGCGGGTGGGGCCCTCCCGTCGGTGGGGCGTGGACAGGGAGGGGTTAAGTCTGAGGGAGGCAGGGCCGTGAACGTGGCGTGTGAGCAATGTGGCCGGAGCCGAGAGCGAGGCGGAGCGGGGCAAGGGAGGAGGGCTCACCGGGAGAGGAGGAGCGGGGCGAGTTGGAGAGGTGGAGGGCGACAGCTTTATAGGGCGGGCGAGGAGCAGCGGCGAGCGGCGGAGCGGCGAGCGGCCTTGGCGACGGCGAGGCAGCAGGCGGTCGAGGCGGCGCGACCAAAGCGGCGACAAGCGGCAGCAGCGCGGCGTCTGGCAGCACGACGGCTGGCGAGGCACGCGACGAGGCAGCGCCGCGGCCGGAGGTAAAGTGGAATCGAGCCGAGCCGAGCCGAGCTCGCTGATTCGAGCCGGGCCGAGCCCGGCTCGTTGCATACATCGAGCTCAATATTGAGGTCGGCTCAGGCTCGCTCGAGCCTGGAGCGGGCTCGCGAGCCTGCCTACAAGGGCACTTGCAAGGGCTTAAATGCCCTTCATTCTAAAAAAAAAACTAAGCTCCTCCATCCATTCTCATCATTCTCAGGCTCGGCCTCCTCTAGGGTTCGGTTAAGAAGCAATTTCATATTTATGGGGCGCCTTTTTAAGCCTGAGATGGTTAGATCGCTCTTTCGGTTTATAAAGCTGCAAACATGTAATCTGGAAAAGAATACTCCGCTTACTTTTATCTCATTGCAAAAGTAATCAGTAGACCCAATACAAGACATTTGAAATACTAAGAAGAGTAAACTCAAAAAGTAAGGTAAGACAAGCATTGCTCATTAGATGTCTAGCATTGGGTATACTAATTACTGTATTGTGAATTCATACCTTATATAACTCAATGACTGTCGAGCCTAACGAGCCTAACGAGCCGCTCACGAGCTGGCTCGGGCTCGGCTCGTTGGCCAAGCGAGCCAGGCGGTAGGCTCGGGCTCGGCTCGTTGGCTATGCGAGCCGAGCCGAGCCGCACCGAGCCGAGCCGAGCCCGAGCCGAGCCTCGAGCCTCGAGCTAAAATTCCACCCCTAGCCGGAGGAGAACAGGCCGGAAGGCCCAAGGAAAAGGGATTCGGCCCAAACAAGGTAAGGAATTCAAACTCAATTCCAAATTTCCAAATCCAAATCAAACGCAAATTCGAACAAAAAAAGCAACAAATTCATTTTGAATTTTGGATTGTTTCAACACTTCTATCCAGGCTCCCACTGTACTCCGATAGATACTCATATACAGATATATCTATATATACATACCTGAAACATTGGTATTTTGTCTCTAGATTAATAAAACTTTGTATAATCTGTAGTATATAACTCATTTACTATTATTCTACTGTCTTGTGTGATTAATTAATATAGTTCAACGTAACTATATGGTAAATTTATGAAAATACCTTAGTGTAATTCAAATTTAGGTTCTTACTAGAACTCTGTTCCCCACCAAATCCTCAATAAGGATGGAAACATGAGGGAAATAGCTATTGATAGCTATATAGAGATCGAGAATGGGATGGCACTCACCATGGCGAATGGCCCCGTTACCATCTCTACCTACAAGCCATCAAATATCATCATCAAGGTCTGCTTGCTTTCCCCTCCGACATCTCTCATCCTCCCTACACATTGTGCTCTTCCTCACTCCTTTAGCAAACTCCACCACCTCCACCGTAACTTCACAGGTTCTGGATGAAAGCTCGAAATTCCAATTGAAAGCTCAAATTTTTTGGTTAAAAGTTCACTTTTCCTACGGAAAATTTCGATTCCCTATTTTAAATTTCAAAAAGGGAATTGTTGTTAGAACTCTCAAGATTAAACACACGTGAACACATGAATAGATAATACAAGAGCTATACACGTAGAACAAACACACTTGTATATTCTTGCACTTAGCTCTCCGAGAATACAAGGAACACACACTTGGAGATGCCTATCGACTCAATATTACAACGGACTTGAGTCAGCGCCGTTCTTCTGTTTCCTTGCTACTCTCTACTTTGAGCATCTCATATACAAGATTACCTAGATGCACCTCAACTACTCATGCATACACCCACTACCAACTTGTCTGCTTAAATAGCAACTAACAAGGAAGACTAAATACTAATGGTTGTAACTAATCCATAACTTGAAAATAAAAACTAGTACCTGACGTGAAAGAATACTAGTAACCGGCCACATTGCTGTTACTAGTAACCGGTAACTGACACTAAAACAATTGCAAAAAAACTAAACATGCATTGAGAAAATGCCAGGATTAATGACAATCTCCCCCCTAATACTGGCGTCGTTCATCTGAGCTCACTCACAGAAGCGTCGGTTCATCTTCAACATCGGTGAAATTCAGCTCCTCCTGCTTCTTCTTCCTGGGCTTGGTACATTCTGATTGGAAATGTCCCAACTTATTGCAGTTGAAACACCTCACATTTGTTTTGTCGAACCTCTTCTTGCCAAAGCTTGAACTGCCATCCTTATTCTTCTGTCGAGCCTCCCACTCGGCCGCAGTGAGCAAGAGTTGGCTATCACCAGTCTCACTAGCCTGAGTGCGGCGCCGAGAACGCTCGTCGAAGGCCTTTAGCCTCCCAAGCACCTCCTCAAACGGCATCTGCTCAACATCACAGAACTGCTTGATCACCACAACAACAGGGCAGAGCCGATCTGGGACAGTGTCGAGGACACTAAAACAATTGTTCGTGCTGAAGTAGCGCCAAGAGACGCTTACATTAGCCTGTTTTAGATTGCAAGATTAGTGCATGGAAAAGCCAATAAGCCGGTTGCACAATGTGCATCGAGTATCTTGGTCCGCTTCAAGGAAGAACATTTCTTACACCGGTTTTTGGATAGCTTCTTCATGGTTGGCTTCAACGACTTATTCGACCTGTATAACCTCAACACCATCGATGCTTCACTAATGAGATGCTAGACATTGTAAGTGTGTGCAATCACGGTGTATATTTGTGTCATACCGATAAATGTCATATATATATATATATATATATATATATATATATAGAGAGAGAGAGAGAGAGAGGATTGCTAGTGTACAATCTATAGTCTGAGATCCTCAGTGCTATATTATTTGTGTTTGCAAAATCGAAGGCGAAATTGTTGATCAAACCGTGCATTATGTTCATCTCATTGAAATCTCACTACCCACCAAATTTTATATTTTTTGAATTTTTTCTCATATTTATTTTGTATTTTTCAAAATCCACGATCTAATTAGTTGTGGGCCGTCCAATGAAGTTGGTTTTGAAAAATACAAAATAAATATGAGAAAAAATTCAAAAAATATAAAATTTGGTGGGTAGTGAGATTTCAATGAGATGAACATAATGCACGGTTTGTATCAACAATTTCGTCTTCGAATTTTGCAAACACAGCGCTATAGCACGGAGGATCTGTATTATCGATAGTACACTAGCAATCCTCTCTCTCTCTCTCTCTCTCTCTATATATATATATATATATATATATATATATATATATATATATAATCATTGATTTTGTATATGTAGATACATGATCATAGAAGCAAAAGCAAGAGAACAACCAGTGGGTTTCCTCGACCCACACATGGTGTCGAAGCAAACCATGGACAAAAATTTACAAGTTGTCCACGAGTATGTGGAAAAGTATTGCTGACTCAATGAGACAAAAAATTCATACTTTTACCCCACAACCCGGGCAAGTGTTTCATACTTGTTGATTTGTACTATATAACGCAACTTGAAGTTAGGTTGAATGACCATGCCGACATGCCTGTGTAGGTTTCACTAGGTTCTACTTGTAATTATACCAAGATAGAACTGGGTAATTAACCTTGATTCTAAAAAGGGCGGCACCCACGATTTGATGCCTATTAAAAATTTACTCGACGCGTCGTAGTTTCTAAAAAGCTCGTGGTGGGCCACACAGCAAGGACCCAGCAAAACTGAAGTATATTTATAACTTTTCGGTATCCGCTAGTACGCAATAATCCTTCACACTCCATAATAATACCTTCGGAACTAATTAATCTATTATATTTTGGCAGTGCCACCAGCAGCCAAAGGGTACTAACCTATGCGGATTCTACATTTGCCACAACATGGAGCTCATTGGTTCGAAGAAGAACAATGCCATAGAGATTTGTCAACCTTTCAACAAGCATTTCCACTTATTAATTTACATACACGCAAGACTTTACTCTTCCCATCGACAGGCTTGGCAATGCGCTGAATCTGCATTAGAACAGACTGACCTGTTAGGTATTTGAGGACAACCCTATACCTTCTTGATGCGTGAGATCATTAATCCACAAGGCAAAAGTCACTCACGTCTCGCCTGATGAGTTGTGAATTTGTTAGATATCATTTTGGATTAATTTGTGAACCTTATGTTGTGAATTTGTGAGTTGTAATTCTGAATTCAATTGGTTTTTATATATGAGTTGGTTTCAGAAATTGATGCATTGTACATTGTAATGTGCGACGTACAAGAGCTGATTTCTAAAATAGATGCGTTGTATGTTGTAATATGTGATCCAAGTTCATTTATGAAATATATGTTATAATAATATGTTGGTGATGCTATGTACTTGTTTTGTTTCAGAGGGCATGAGTAGTATTTCCTAACGCTAGCCAATAAATCAGAATTACTAACAATAATATAAAATCAACATCACAGACGGTTCTAAATAAGAACAGTCTGGGATGATCCCACATCCCACATCACCGTGATGTGAGCTTATTCCACCGTCTATGTTGATTTCTTTCGCTGACGGTTAAAACTGACAGTTTGATACAGACAATTCGTAAAACCATTTGGGATGTGGTTTATGAATCATGTACGACGTTGATGTGCGCAGCAGCGAGGACAGTAGCGAGGAGGGCCAGAGAGATGAGCCAGAGCAGTACAGCCGACGGCCCTAGATTTCCGGTACGATTAACAACGCCACGCAGCGCAGCACAAACAATAATAAGCTGGATCCGCACTCGATCGTACGTGTGCTGTCTGGCCCAGGCGCGCGGCAGGTGGCGGGGGCATGCAGGTGCATAGAAAAAGGCCCCGGAAGAACACGTACGAGCAGGGTTCACTAAACCGTTTCGGCGATTTTCGGATGAACAGTAATTTTCGATAATCGCAAAAATCGAGTCGAAAATCGACCGAAAATCGTCAAAAATCGGATAAATTCAAAAACCAAATTTTTTCAAAAAAATTTCAAAAATCGACGATTTTCGTGGAAAATCGACCGGTTTGCGTGGAAAATCGACCGGTTTTCGTGGAAAATCGACGATTTCTCGTGGAAAATCGATGACCTTGTTGAACTTTTTGTGCGGTCGATTTTTGTAGCGATTTTCGACGATTTTTGACGAAAATCGACCGATTTCCACCGATTATCGACCGGTTTTTAACACGTAAATTTTTTCGATTTTTCGAATTTTTTTAAATTATTTTTTGAATTGGATCGGTTTATCGACCGGTTTTTGATATCGAGCCGCGGCGATACGGCCGAAAATCGCGAAAATCGCACGATTTTCGTCGATTTTGCGAACCCTGCGTACGAGGCAGCGAGGATGGCCAGGGGAGACGAACCCCTCCCCACACCAGGATCCCGTTCCTTTCCGTCCCTTCGTAAAAGCCCCTCCTGCTTATAATATTCCCCCACCATCGCTGCAACTTGCGTCGTAGGCGATGACTAATCGCGCTTGATGCAGTGCATCCATCCCCCCAGGCCGTCTCTATTCTCGCCCCTAGCTAGCTACCGTCTCTCTCTCTCTCTCTCTCTCTCTCTCTCTCTTCCTCTGTGTGTGTGTCTTGTCTCTCCGTCTCTTTCTTTCTTGAGCTTCTCGTCTACTGTCGTCTGTATCGATCTCGCAATCCACGCAGGAGAGGTTGTCAAAGTCCTGATCAGTGCTAGCTGATACCAAGCTAGACGACGATAGGATGGGCATGAAAAGATCTAGATGCTGCTAGCTGCCATCGATCGATCTCACCTGGTATGCTTTAGTTTGTTAATTTGTACGTACGATCGATCGATCGATCGATGGCCATCTGGCTAGCTTTGGTGGTGATTCCTGCACCGCTGCATGTGTTTGCATGTGATCGTATGTGATTCCTGTCGGTGCATGTATACAGCATGCTTGCATATGTGCGCAAGGCTAGGCTCTTAATTAGCTGGATACTAATTAAGATTGCCCTTGCGGTCTTCTTATATGGAGTACATATGTATTCCTGTATATATGGCGCTTGATCGACCGATCGATCTATAAGTAGCTATTAATTACTCTTAACTCGTGTTTAGTTCTACTGGTCAAATAAATAATTGTTGTGTTGGGCAGTACAATCTTTTCATCCTGTTTGTTCTTTAGCAAATTAGCGAGCTGGGTCCCTTTCTGAAAAAACAAGGAATGCCAATTGCTCCTTTATGATGCTTTTTTTTAAGAAAAAAACGACCTCCTTTATGATGTTTTCCTTCACTTTTGCTACGGATTTACCAGCTTTTCTTGGTGATTATTACTTCGATCGCTTCACATGCTAATTCGATCTTTTTTTTTGGCAAATCGCAGGCTAATTAACTAGATCTGATCTGATTCGGCAAGCATTCAGAGCTATGAAAGCTTCAACTCTATGCTCTGGCTAGCAGCGCACCATCTTCAACTACAAGAGGACACACACAAAAGGGCAACGTATCGATCGAATGCACCTCATGTTCTTGAGCCCAAGAAACGAGCCTCCAGAGGGCATCCAAGAACTGATCAATAATAATCCCAAGTGCCAACCATCTACCTCAGCCAACGACATGGAGAGCGGCAGAGGAGGAGGAGGAGGAGGAGGAGGAGGAGGAGGAGGAGGAAGCGGCAGTGGCGGGAGCACGTCGTCGTCGCCATTTTCACCGTCCGATCAGAGAGCACACTGCAGGGAGGAGCCCAATAGCGGCGGTAGCTTCTGCGGCAAGTACTTCTCCGTGGAGTCGTTCCTCCTGCTGCTGTGCGTCACCGCGTTGCTGGTGATCCTCCCGCTCGTCCTGCCGCCGCTGCCGCCGCCGCCGTCCATGCTGATGCTGGTGCCGGTGGCAATGCTGGTGGTGTTGCTGATGCTGGCGTTCATGCCGACGTCGGGCGGCCGCAACGCGACGGGCCGGACCTACTTGTAGATAACAGTATGGCCTCCTTTTTTCTTTGTTTTGGATTTTGTGATACAGAGGCTTGGATGAATTAAGTTCATCTTCTGCAATTATTAATGCTATCCTGGCCTTTGTTCAGATAAAACGAATATTTTTAAAAACACACGCACAATAGCGCTAATTAATTTGCGTCTTTGTTAATTAGTTGGTATATTTACACAAAAAAAATGTAGAAGGTGGCCTAGACATTCCTCCTCTTTACATTTTGTTTTTGAGAAAATCCTCCCTGCATTATTTCACTATGCTAGCAGTAGTACCTCATTTCCAACATCTTTTGCTTTGCTTTATGAATGTTTATGAAGATATATATATATATGAGCATATCAAATTAATGCCAAGTATATTTTCACTTGACAGTGGGAGACCATGATGACTATCATGAATAGGTTACCAATTTATCATGAAAATTAGTGTTAAAAAAAGTAGCATAGCCTAGGGTTCTATTTATTTGTCGGCAATGGTTTCAAGGTTGTTACATAATGTTAAAAGAACGCTATAAAAGTAAAAAAAAATAGCATGAAAATAATATCAACTAGCGAAATTTACTGTGCAACTGTGCGGCTAGATACTATAACAAACATGCTTCAATCTGATAGACTTGTATTTCTTATACAACACAAATGTTTGTGATTAAAAGTATAGTTGCATTTCATATACACTTGTAATAGCTCTGATATAATCAGCACTATGTTATAATTTGGACATGCCAAAATAAATGATGTAGATCTTTCTATTTTTTTTATCGGATTAATAAGAGAATTTCTACCCTCTTAGAGTGAACAGAGAGTCTTCCTTTTATCCTTGTTTTAATAATATATTTAACTATATAATATATATATATTTAACTATATAATATATTAAATAATCGTATAGAGTTGATTAAGTCATCGTATGAATTAATAAATTATATACGATGAATTAATTAACTCTATACAGTGACTTAATCAACGCCATACGATGAGTTAATTAACTCTATAATTCAAGAAGCATGAGTGCCTATGGTATTCTCATTTGGCGATGAGGATAAAGTAATAGTGATAAATCAATGCATGACACCTTTCAGGACAAACTGTGAAATGAAATGGATTTTACCTTAGAATCTATCAATATTATAATAAAAAAAAGAGATGAGAGTACTACAAAACTTAATATTTCAAGATAATCCTGATCAAACAAGCTGTTATATCAATGCATCTATGATGTTTAGATATTCAATTACAAAATCTATAACTGGTTGTGCCTTATAAATGTCATTGCAGAAATATCTAAGCAGATAAAAATTTCGAACAACAGATACTAATGATAGAAGTTCTGCTAAGGGGTGTAGGAAAAACATTTTGTTCTTTAGTTGAAGACAAGAATGGGGAAAGGTCAAAGCTGCATACATTTGGTGTTAACTTGCTAACTCTTCACACGAGTCATTTGATGATATCTTAATGAATCAGATTTGTCGGTGTTTCGTGCACCGGCAATACGAATTTATGGTCGGATGGGGTCGCGCGCTCCCTCTCCCCGAATGGTCGACTCAAGGAGTCAGAAGAAGTATACTGGTTCGGGCCGAATGTCCCTACTCTTATGCGGTGTGAATGTATTGATCTTTGGGAGACGGATAAGGGGTGTACAGGCGAGGCGACGGTCGGCTGTCCGATCCCTTGAGGTTTTCGCTAGGGAGTCGAGGCTACCTAGGAGACTGCTTTCTCTTTTCTCGCGCCCCTCCTCTCGGGCCTGCCTCTCCTTATATAGACGGAGGAGGCAGGTTACACGGAGTTGGGAAGACTACGAGGAGAGGGTCTGCACGCCTTGAGGTTTGGCTTCGTCTTGTCCGGCCAACCCCCGTCCCCGAGGTAGGGTTGGTGGCTCTGCGTCTGATCTTGCGTAGTCTTTGTCGGTGGTGGCGTGTTGCGTGGTGCTCTTGTCAGCCTCGGTGGCTTTAATGGCGCTTGACTTTGATTTGGCCTAGGGAGTGGGCGTACTCCTCTGCGGTGTGCCAGGCGACGGGACGGGGGCTTACTTCTTCGGTGGCTCTTCTGACAGCCTTGGGAAGGAGCCGCCTACCCTGGTACGGATGTCGAGACGCCGCGCACAAGGCGCCGCGATCGGCGTGGGCCTGCTGGCTCGTGGCGCAGTGGAGCTTGAGCTTCAATATTAGCGCGGCGCGATGCCGACCGCCGAATCGAGTCCGCCGACCGTCCGGGGTCGGCCCCGCATAGGTCGGGGCTCGTTCCCTGCGGCCCAAGTACCTTTCGGTGGTGCCGGGCCTCCGCCGTGATAGGTCAGCCCGTTCGTGCCTCCGGGCTGATGGGGGTACCCATGGTATGGGTACTCGTCAAGATTCATCCTTGATCTATGGATATTATGCTTATAAAATATCTCCAATTTGATTCCTCTAAATCTCATCGAATGGCTCACGTAAGGAGTTTATCAAGTTAGCATTTAAAATGGGTTTGCGCTAAATACATATTACGAACTTGCATGTGTTAGATTAACTTGTTGAGTCAGTTGATAGACTTTAGCCTAGTATTAGAAAATACATATTGATTGCATGAGAAAGTTATATTGAGTAGAGGATCAAAGAGAACCTCACTAACTTTAAGAGTTCATAGTTTTATGAATTTCTTTTGCTGAGTATCATCAGAATCAGAAATTTTTAGCAAGATAATTGAATCTCTTACCTCCTCTACATTTGGGTCAAGTTATCACAATTGAGCTAAACAATTAACTAAGCAAATAAGATTTTTAACCCTCACCTTCCTAATTATGCACAGAAGAGTACTTTACAATTAATTTTACTGTTCAAGAGAACAAGCTTTCAGAATATGTTAAGTTCAGCCAAAGGTAGACAAGCAACCAAACCACAGTGCTACAACCAGAGCTATTAAAGACATACATCAAACATACACACTGATATGATTTGTATTGACATACACAGTTCATTGAATCTAGTTAATTTGAGTACAGCATACAAGAAGCAATGCTATACAAAAAGCACCATTCAACTACTAGATATATGGACAATACCTCACATATTTATTAGTCCATCCATTTTCAACTATATAAATTTGCCCATCATTTATTTTGGATGTGAGAGGCTCAGTAGCAACAACACAGTATATTGAATATCCAATGCATTGTCATATGAAAACTAATAGAACTTGAATCAATTGTATAGCAATGTTATTCACTCATAATTCCACTTGTAAATATTTTACACATTCTACTGAAAATCAAGAACAGTATATAGGCCTCACTGTCATACTCACCTTTGTAGGTTGTCATCCACCGCAAGAACATGGAACCGGGGATATAGAAAATACAATGAGATGCATAGCCCACCACATCAAGCAACTACCATCTCCTCCGAAGAAAGCAAGATCGGACCAGATCAAACCTCGGTGCAATAGTGCCAGCTGCCAAGCAAGATCGGCCTAGGGTTTGCTCAAAACCCCGTTTCCCCAAATTCCCATGAGAGAGAGGTGAGGTTGGAGAGAGACCTTGGGGGTTCACGGCATCGATAGAGGTCATGACCATGAGTGGGAGACAACAAGCGTTGGTTCCAGGCGACATCGGTGTTGGGGTACCACCGACGCGGGGAGGCATAGGGAGGACGGCTGGAAGGACGGTGGGGAGGTGCGGGGAGGTCGCCCAAGAGGAGGTCGCCGGGGGCTAGGGTTTGGGGGAGGCGAAAAGCACTAGCGCTTATGTGTATTGGGTGCTAAGGTCTGCGCGAGAACCTCAGTATATTTATATAGTCTCAGGTCATATCTTAGATGGTTTTAGTTTAATTAGAACCGTCTGTGATATCTATAGTCATCACAAACGGTTTGTAGATAGATATGTGATGATGGTCTCATTACTGACCCTTCTAACCACCACTGACGGTTTTTGGCTAGAAGGGTCAGTGATGAGGGGTTATCACAGATGGTTTTTGGCTACTGTCAGTGATGAGAGATCTAATATAAGTCTCTTTGTAGTAGTGTTCGTCCCCAATTGGATCATTCACACCCTATGTCACAAACCCTAACCAAAAACCATCAGTGGTGACTATGGTAGTCACCACTAACGGTTTTTGGCTAGAAAGGTCAGTGGTGAGGGGTTATCACAGACGATTTTTGGCTACCGCCAGTGATGAGAAGTCTAATATAAGTCTTTTTGTAGTAGTGTTCGTCCCCAATTGGATCATTCACACCCTATGTCACAAACCCTAAATGAACACATATCAACCATCAATTCGAGTCTCGAACAGTTAACTCAAGTGAAATTAGAGAGGACGGCCTCCTGGTCCTTAGCGTTGATGGTGGGCGGCTGGCAGGGAGCATCGAGGTGTCGACCCGAGCTAGCTTGTGCTTGCTGCACAGGTCGGAGATGGAGATAATGGGGAGTGGCTCACTGGACCATGATGAGTTTTTTGCTTGTTGCCCTTGGACACTTCTTTTTTTTTTATACAAATCTAGTTTTACTTTGAACGAATTTGCAAAACTAGTTCTGTCTCTGACAGTGAAAGTAGTGACAAGCGACACGTGTCACCTGCCGCAAGAGCACAGTCCATCACGACAACGGTAGTTTTGGACTCAGCAAGTCACCTGCCGCGCAGTAAAAGCTCGGCAGAAGTGACTTGCTGAATATGCCCAGCTCGGTAGGTGGGGTGCTTGATTAATTAAGTGACTTAATTAAGTAATGTCATAAATTAAATGATTATTTAAGTGATTAATTGATCAAAGTGCCTTGAAATGAGATCTGACAGAAAACCTTGTCAGGATACAAGAGAACGACATGTGCTTAATTTACTTGAGGCGTTGTCTGTCCGTTCCCTCGAACCGATGTTCTTGCGTTGTTCACAAAATCCCCGATGAGTTAGCCAAAGTCCATCTGTATCTCGGTTAATAGATCAAATTAAATATACTCACTCGCGTTAAAAGAGACATGTCCTTGAATTGTGTGAAGTTAAATCCTACTAATTCTAATTAAAGATATTATTTAAAATATACAGTTGGATATATAAAAATAATATAAGCGAACTTTTCACCAAAGTACTTTCGTAATATTACATGTTTATAACTTTTTTTGAATATACAATAAAAAAATTTAGTAGTCAAACAAGCATCTTATATCATATAAAACCTACTATTGGTGGGGAGGTATGGTAGCCAACCGTTCTCCCTACCACACATTCCATATTCACTGTATAAACTATAACCAATAAAAACAGTGATGGCCATAGTACTTTTCAAAAAATTTTGGAAAAAATAGAAAAGTATATATACTTTTTTAGATTTTTTTAAAAAATTTGAGGTTCTTTTTTCTTTTTTTGGAGGTATTTTTGAATAATATTTTCTCTCTATTAAAATATCTGTTTGTCTCGATAATTCTTTTCATCGATAGTAACACACGAATTCACTATGCATCTAGTTAACTTTAAAAAATCAATAGATCACTCTTTTACGACCGAATGGGTTATTAGTTTGCAGCAGTCCAAATTCATTAGTACATAGCCTGCCACTGATACAAGTTTAGAGTATTTACTACCTGTTGGATGTTACACAAGGTGTCTTATATTTTCATAGCAAAATATCCGGTGTAACCACCGTTTTCGTGCAACCACCGTGCAATCCTACTAAAAAAAGTTTTAAAAAATTCTGAAAAAAAAATCATGGATGTACATCTCAACTTACTCCATCTACGTATAAAATTTCATGATCAAATACGTCCTATGCTAGAAGTTACAAAAAAAAAAAATTGTGCTGTCTACTGTAGCAAGATTCCAAGCGAAAATTTGTCTTTTTTGTAACTTCTAGCATAGGACGTATTTGATCATGAAATTTTATACGTAGATAGGGTAAGTTGAGATGTACATCCATGATTTTTTTTCAGAATTTTTTAGAATTTTTTTAGTATAGTTGCATGGTGGTTACACGAAAACAGTGGTTGCACTGGATATTTGCCCTATTTTCATGGTCAAAAGATGCCTGACAGGCTGACAATTCTGTTTCTTCAAGCTACGGGGAAAAAAAATATAAAGCTAGTCGGAGTGCCAGATCTGCAGATCTCCCTCTTTTCGAAAGCATATATACGAAGGGCCCATATACAATGTAAACCAATTTTATAATTTTCAAAAATTCTCAAAAGAAATTACTGTATATAGTGAAGGTGAGCTTCTGCAACTCTGTAAAATTTGAAGACCAAATTTAATCGTATTTAAAAGATATAAAATTGTCAAACAGCGAGATAAATAATGCTAAACAATGAAAAATCACTACTTAGCCTAAATTTATCTTTTTGATATTTTTCAAATACGACTGATTTTGATCTTTAAATTTTACAGAGCTGTAGAATCTTACCTTATGATAGTTTTTTTAAAAAAATTAGAAACTCGTATATATAATTTTTATATAATTTATATAATAAAAATTATTTACACTAGATGCGTACCATGTATTTTGAATACACCACAAAGTCCTCTCTCGCTAAGCTCGATGTGTTCTTTGCTGTAAAAAATAAGAGTTGCTGAGAAAAAAACCCAAGATCTGCCAACTCTTCGAGCTCCACTCACCGACAGGGCGAGAAGCAATTCAGCACGTGTGCGATCGACGGTGTCCGACCGCGACGCATGGCAAGGAAAGAAGCAAGAGCTAGTGTGCGACACATGCACCCACGTTTGCATTGTGATCTTTAGGCATGTACTATTTTCAGTTGTCTATAAAGACATATCATATTAGATTTTTAGATGATATGAAAAAGAGAGAGAGGGAAGAAAGAGAAATATGCTATCTACTATTTAACAGACGGTTTTATAAACAACTGTATACTGTGTATACCATTGTACAGATAGTCTAATAATCATGTGAAATCATTACAGATAGCTATATAGACAATCTATTGTACAAGTTGTCTTTAGTACTGTCTGTAGATGACATGAAACTATATTATAGACAGCTACCGTCTATACCACTGTACATGCCTAACTGTATTCGAAACAATGAACTCCAATAATCAATATGCACGTGTGTCTATGTATAGGCGTGCATGCCTATCATGCTGCACCACCAGCTCCCACCGGTGACTTTCTAGCTTTTTTTGTCATTCGAACTTTTTTTTGCAAGTTTAGTTTTTGTTCGAAGAAATTGCAAATCTAGCTAGGGCTCACAAAACCGAAACCGTCTAAATCGCTCGAAAACAGCAACCGTGAGAACCGCTTAAAACAGCTAGAAAACCGAATGGTTTGAAAGTCAAATGAATTTAAAATTTCATCAAACCACGAGCGCTTTTTGTGCTTTTTGAATGGAAACCGCTAAAAAACACACGAATTTTGAGCGATTTTTGGCGAAAACACACAACTGTTGAAAAAACGTCTCCAAACTTTGTTTTTTCAAAAAAAATATTGTAAAATAAATTATTAAATCCCAATTAATCTATAAAACACCTGAAAGAAATTTTAACAATTTTTTAATTCATTTAGTGCTTCTCCAAAATAAAAAAACAGTAATTAATGAAAAGGAACATAAATACAGTCAGATTTTTATAAAAATTTACATGCTCAATCATGCTCTGGAATTTTAATGTCATAATAAATAGTTCGTAAGGATCATGTATTAATTTTTTTTATAAATATTAAACTTCATTTAGTGCCCTAGTAAATCAAAAACAGAAGTGTATATAAAGATAGTAACACTGTCAGAATTTTAAAAAATACATATGTATGATTATTATCTAAAAATTTTAAATAATCATTATTATTTCTTCGGTAACTCAAAAAAAAGAAATATTAGACTTCTTTTATTACCCAAAAAAAATAAAAGAACATAAAAGAACATAAATTCTAACAGTAGCACTGTCAGATTTTTAAAAAAATGCACAGATATGATAATTATCTGAAATTTTATAGCATCATTAGATCATCCTCAGCACCTTACACAACAGTTTTCAAAAAAATTGAACACTTTTTGCTAAATCTTTTCAATTTTTTGAATTCGGATTTGAATTTGATCGGTTTGCTGAACGGTTTTTGCTGCCAAACCAGAGTGGTAAGGTAGAAAACCATGATTTTTGAATGGTTTTTGACGGCTTTGTGAACCCTAAGCCTAGCTCTTACCACTGTTACAAAACATGTACTTACGATTAGATCATAATTGGGTAAACTTTCATTCTTAAATTTAAAATTCATATTCAAACAAAAAATTCCAGACTTTTTTCATGAAATTTCTGGTTACCACTAGTAACCGGAAATCTTGACGACCCCGATATTTTTTTTTCCTATTGAGATTTTAACCCTTGTGCTACGAGTACTCGAAACTATGAGATAAAAAATAATCATCAATATATGAAAGAGTGTATATTAGCTAAATAAAGAACAGGGGACATGCCAATGGCCTATTAGATGAGACTATTTAAACTTAAAACCCACTCAGGTTCACCTAGGATTGGTTTGGGTCCCTATCTCTTTTTTTAAGGTGTGTTCGGTTGCTTGTATTAAGTGGTACATATATAAGATCGTTAAAAAAAATCATTTGTGTTTGATTGCTCAAATAAAATCATCATGTTCTAGATGGTGGAATACAAATTTGAGGAATATCCCCTATATATACCGAACCATTTCATTCACCAAAAATAAGGGTCCATTTGGTTCAAGGGCAAATAGTGATGGGATAGGACCATCCAGTTTGCCAGGGATAAAGTCATTTAAGCTCATGTTTGATTGGAGGGGATAAGAAATGGATGGGATAAGCCAAGTTTTTGTTTGGTTGGAGAGATAAAGTTGGATTGGATGAGAGTTGGATATCGATGGGGTGAGAATTCAAATTTGATTGGTAGGATGAAAGTTGGATTGGATGAGAATTGGATATGGATGGGGTGAGAATTCAAATTTGATTGGTAGGATGAAAGTTGGATAGTGAATGAGATGAAAATTGGATAGGATGAGAGTTGGATGATCTCATTCACTCATCCATCCAAGCAAACAATGGGATCGATGAAAAAAGATGGATGGAATCATCCCATCCATCGTGAGCCCTCGAACCAAATGCACTCTAATTGAACCAAATGGTACATAACGATTCCATTCAACCTCGTCTTATTAACCTAACACAGATTTAGCGACCAATTAAAAAAAAAGCTACTTACAGGAGAATCAGGGTTCTTCTCGTGTACTGACACGAGAGAGATGCCATTGAGGGCAGAGTGCTGTAGCTGCGAGGGCCTGTACGATGACACTGACGAAGAAAGTAACAAGACAAAAGCAAACGTTAGATATGCATTGACCTAATAAACATGGATGATAAGATGGGTGAAGCATTGATCATGGGATGATTTGAAGAGGAGAACGATCCTTGCTACCATATGGCAATTCTTGCTATGCTGTATCCCAGTCTGTCCATGATGCAGGAGTTGAAGCCGAAGGAGACCTGCATAAGAACATCAGAATTCGTCACCGAAATGGAAGAATAGATCTTTATGCTACACATCTTCTAAAGCATAACATTAGCTATATTTGAAACGAAAGGCTTGATATGTGAAGTGAGAACGCGAAGGCGATCTATAATCGATTCAACGAAGAAATATGCAACTCAAAACACAATCTGGAACAGGATGAACTGGGTGAGGATGAGCACAAACCGGGACTCTGTAGAACCAGAACTACCCCTGCGACGGCAGTGTTCTTAGAGGCGACTTCGTAAGCCAGCTGAGTTATGATGTGCTCCAGCTTCGTCCCAATCAGAAGCAGCAGCTGCAGGCAAAAGAAATAGCATAAGCACAAGGGCAAAAGTGGAACACTTTTGAACAGAACTGCTAGCTGCCTAGTAGTACGGAAACACTAGCACTGCAACCAACAGGACTAGCGAGATCCAGAAGTAGAGATCCGGTGAAATTTCACAGACCTGGATAGAGATTTCGGATTTCGGTTAGAGACAAGATTTCAAATAAAACCGTTTGTGATGTAAAATTATATCACAGACGGTTTTAGCATGCAGACAGTTTTTGGTTAAAATCGTCTGTGATATGAATATGAGGTATTTTGATCAGATTTTAAGTTTTTTGGGCTAAGATTTTGGTGTTTCTCGTCGAGATCTTGGTAATTTTTACTGAGATCTTAAAAATCCCGGTCCAAAAAAAAGCCGGATTTTAAATTTGCCTTTTCGATTTCGTCCGAAATTCCGAGATCTTGTTGGGATTTCGGATTTCGGTCACCTTCGAGATAGATCCGAAACCGAAATTTGAAACTTTGCCCTGCACCAAGAAGATTGTCATCATGGTTAATTCTGTGAATACTGACAAAAATAGATATACTGTACTGACGAACAAGGGAACACAGTCATAGAGATGCAAGAAAAGTTAAGCATACCGGTGACATTGAGTAGCAGGAAGATCATCACAAATATCGAGTAATACCATCTGCATTGTACAAAGAAGTTACTAATTTGTTGGTCTTAATATAAGCTCTGAAGAACAAAAGTCTCCATGTGCAAACTTACTTTATGCCTACTACTCTTTTGCAAGGTTCAAAATTTCCTGTTTCAGATCAAATCTCGTCACCCACCAAAATCCGAAATTTTGTCGAGATCTCGTTACTTCAGATGAAATCTGAACGAAAATACATAAAACAAATTTTGAATCCAGATTTTTTCCACCGAGATTTCCAAGATCTCGGTGGAAAATACCGAAATTTCGGTCCTAAACATCGAGATCTCGGTCCACTTCAAATGGGCTAAAAAGTGTGCTTCTGACACATCATTAATGTTTCTATGAAATTTGGAGATGATGATCAAGTTTTAGGAATTTTCGAAAATTCACAAAGTGCAAAATATTGTAAAATAGTATCCCGCAGCTAAAAATGGGGAAAAATTGAAAAAATCATGAAAGAATGTGTGTGACATTCCCTTTCTATTTAAATGCAAATTACTAAGTATTTGCAAATTCTAATGCTTCTTTAGTGGTCTAAGAGTGAGCTATTTGTGCAAATTTGAGTAAGAGACGACTACATCCGCTAAAACGAATGATGTGGTGGTTAAAAGGCATTGGACTCCGGTCCTAGCTCCTTTTCAGTGTGAAAATAAAAGGTGGAGACAATGAAGTTTATGTGCAAATTTGATGCAAGTTGAACATGCTAGGCTGTGTACAAAATCAAGGATGGTGACATACCATGAGATGTAAATGGAATATTGACCACTACATAGTATCAACAAATCCATTAAAGGAAACCAACATGCATATCTCCTTTTCTCCCAGATTATATATGTTTTTTTCCTTATATTTCCATTGCCCTCGTGAAAGAATCCCATCTCCCATGTTCTCACAAAAATGAATAAGGGGCATGAATGAAAAATGCAACAAGAGAATTCTCATCTCTACAATACATATTTTCATGCCACAACTTCACTCTCACTTACACCAGTAACCATCGCTAAATTATCAAATAGCTTTGCATGCCCCCACACATCAAATAGCTTTTTCCCATTCTTTTTTAATATTATGCAGAAGGACAGTGTATGCAACACAAATAATAAAAAATATGGCCATTAAAAGTGTAAATCCGATCCAAATACATGAAATTTTGGCGAGATTTGATAAGATCTCGGCCAGATTTGGCGTAATCTTACCGAGATTTTAAGTTATTGTAGTAGTTTGAATTTTGTTTCAATTTTTTTCATTTCGCTAGGATCTTGAATCTCGAGGGGTCCAAAATCTGAGATTTCGCTGAGATTTCTAACCTTGCTCTCTTGTAATCCTTCTCGAGAGCTTTTACCACGTAGTTGTAACACCCCGGTACAATTATGTGCTCAAATCTCGAGAGCTTTTACCATGTAGTTGTAACACCACAGTATATTATGTGCTCAAGATATTATCACTACTTATATTTTTCATCACTTTACCATGATTCTAACCATAATTTCACAAAGCAACCTAAATAGTTATCACCACTACTGAACCAACAATAACAATAATTTGCACAACCATATAAACAAGCATAATAATATTGGAACCACGTGCCAAAAGCACACCCAAGTCCACGCGCTCGGGAATCCCCAAGTCTTTGCACTTGGGTATGCTCGGATCACATGTGTCTGAGAGCAATCTTTACCTTTTGGCGACGACGATGATCAAGAATAAATAAAATAAATAACTAAACTTCTCATTTAATATAAAACTAACTAGTTCGTATGTCCATTACGAAGATTACGAAAGCCCATCAATTAGATTGGCTAAGCACTTTATTACTCATGAGTGAACACTAAAACTAGGTATTTGTGGAAGATGATGTGATAAGTGATACAATGGCACTACTGTCACCCCATATATATCGCCTTCAATGATCACCTAAAATATTAAAATAAGCAAGGGTGAGTTCACGACTCAGCAAGTACATAATAAAATAATAGCATAGTCATTTATCACATTCATCTCATTAATCATCTTTGTGTGACTCCACGACTCAATAACCTAACTATTAATCACATTCATTCATTAGTCATCATTCATCATTAACGATGCAATGCAATTATGTCTACATGCTCATACGCTCATTACATAGCGTATACCGATATATCTGAGGGAACACCCATCAATTTGGCTCATGCGCTCCGGACTAGTTATATGAGTTTCTCACTAACCTAACTTATATGCATTTTTCATGATGGGAATGCAAGTGATGCAACACTTTTCAATAATCATTCACCATGTACTAACATTACTGAGTGACCATCCACATCATATACTCATCATCATCATATCACATCATGTTGAACAAGAATCAAATAAATAGCATTTTAAATAACCAAGAGCAAGAATAAGCAACCGCCTATTGTTCTACTATGTATTTGTCTTTTTACCCACGAGAAATGAAATGGTGTGCAATTGAAGTCAAACCGTAGTCACACCTCCTACAATAGGTAAACCCATCTCAAAATCATGCCATAACAGTACATACATCGAACATAGCAATATCACTCCTACGTACATCCTCGAACTTAACTTTCTCCCTCGTCAGACAGTTTACCATTTGCTATCTCGACGGTCGGAAGACCATATCTCCTAACTCAGGAGCCAAAACATAGTAAACCATACATTTTATGAAAATTACAGGAGATTACCTATAATTTTCTAGTTATCCATATTTTCCAATTAAATCACTTAACCCCTCATTTCCAGCCCCAATCACGGTCTGTTGTTTTACTGGACAACAGACTTCACAATTCCATAACTATTTTTATATAAATCCAAACATTGTAAACTATAGTATTTATAGAATCTAAAGAAAATTTTCTAGCTTTCTATAATTATTTATATAAATTGTTTAGGCCACCATCTAGCCCTAACAAGCAATTTAATAGAATTGTGCTCAGCAACAACCGATTTCTGGATAGTAGCCTTCGATGAGCCATAACATTCTAACCACTAATCCTAATTAAATATTATTATACTCTATAGAAACTTTAGGCAATTACCTACACTTTTCATGTTGAGCAAAGATTATGAAATAGGACGTGGCTACCCCAAAACTCAAACAACAAACATGACAACATGTTGTACCGAACACCAACATCAACAAGATCACCAGTAGTGCTTTCCATCTACCACAATCTCACATGATCACGACTACATATTGATCTACGGTGCTAAAAAATTATTAGAGAGCACCAATATAGAGTTTTTCAGCAATTCTAATAGTACTAAAAACACATCTACTACAACACCCGAAAACCAATGTAACCCATGAATTAGCAAAGAAAAAGGCCTGGTTTGTTATCCTAGAATTTAAACATCGAGAATAGTATGAACGCATAACCTTCTCTCTTCGTCTAGTTTCTTCTTCTTTGTCATCTTTCCCGCTGTTTTCATATTAGAGTTGATGCATGTTGCTCTTGCCTCCTGTGTTCTCTCTCTTGGCTGTAGCAGCGCCAAGTAATAGCAGCAACCAAGTAAGAAGAGCAGCAAGGCCTTGGAAGCAGCGGCAGGTAGGGGTGAAAATGGACCAGATATTTCCCACCCTATTCAGAGCTAGATCCGCTTGGGACTGGATTTGGGAAGGGATTTTAATATCCGACCGGATCCGAATACTTGAATCCTAATTCGAGATCGGATTAGGAGCAATCAATATCTAGTAAATACAGGACGAGATCCGAATATTCAGATTTTTTCTATTCGGATATCCGGTAAGGTTCGGCCCATTAATTACATATTTTCCATGGCATCTCATTTATCTTGATAATTAGTTGGTTCTATTGATTCTCAAGTAGCATATTCTTTCTATGATGTTTATTGGATTTGGTTGATATATAACTTTCTATAAGATCATGTACTCATATGATTTGATTCAATATATTATTCTATATATGCGTACATTATCCGTATATCTTTATCAATTTCTAACCCAAATCCATCACATATTCGTCTTGTGATTATATCTTGAATAACTTGGATTCGTATTCGTATCTGGTTCTGAATTCGATAAAAAAGAGAGCAGTGCTTCTATGCTTTTTCTTCTAGTACAAGTTGCACAAATCTTGAAGCAAGCGAAGGGGTAAGTAATCACCATCTACCATTCATTCATGCTTTAATAGTTGTGCAACTTTTAAAAGAAAGAGCATAGAAGCACTTCTCTAAAAGAATATGGGTTAGAATATGAGAAGAATGATATTCATCCGTATCGGACTCATTTTCATCTCTAGCGGCAAGGCAGAAGTAGCAGTGCTAGGGACGCAACAACAGCAGGGAAACTAGGGTGGCTAGGGCTGGGCAGAATAGTGATTTCTCTTTTTTTTTCCCTACCATATTTTTTCTCCTATGTGTGTTTCCTTGCGCCTTTTATACAAGCACCCATGCTGAGATCTAGTTGGCCTCGGTCTGGTTGTTTTTTTTTTCTCGAATAATCACAACCATCTAATCTTTATGTAATCAAAAGACATCAATCCGAACTCCGAATTAGGCAACTAGGTAGTCGAACGGAATTGACTCAAGGAGACCTACTCATCTGCGATCTCCGATTTCCATTATAAGAAAAAAAAATTGGCTTAATTTAAAAAAAAACAAATTCATATTCATATTAAATTTACATTAAAAATTCTGTCAAAACTTGAGCATTACAGTAGTTGTAAAAGTTGAATTTTGGGTTCCCCATAAAGTGTGCTTGTCAACAACAAAGATATGAAATGACCACACACATGTTGGATCAGAAGGCAGAAAGAAGAGCAAATGACAACATTATTGCCAAGTATATTATTTGAGATCTTTTATGATATACTACATTTAGTCTAGATCATTGTGTTCACCTATTTTGCAAAAAGGTCCTTGTGGTTCTTGAAATTCTTCTAAGGCCCTAAAATATTATGTTCATCCGATCGGAGCCAAAGGGTAGATCTTGTCATCCGCACATGCTCTAGGCCCCATGCCCTAGCTTCTCTCCCAATCCCCTCGCATCGAGCGTCACCTCCTCCTCTCGCTCACTCCTTCCCTTCACTCCCCACAGTTCCCGATGGCGGTTGACGCCTCATGGTCACCCCCCCCCTCACTCTCACCTTCTCCGTCTTTCTAGTGACGAAAGCAAAGGTGGCAGCGGCAGCACGACACAATGATGAGGCAAACACAGCACAACACCCGCAACGTGGGATCACTAGGTCAACTGTTCCCACTAGTACTATGGTAATCACCTCCACCACCTTCCCCTCCTCTCCTCAAACCTCCATGGCTCAGTTTTGTTGTTAGGTTTTTTGTTGCATTTGACCTTAGATTGGTGTGCGCTTTGGTTCCTCGGTCCATGCCTATGCTTCGTTGCGAATGGAATATGTGTATGGGGTTTGCATTCGAGTTGGTGGAAAGTTTTGTTGCATTTGGTTGGATTCAAGTTGGGACTGGTGGTTTCTCTAGCTTGCCTATGCATCGATGTCATGAACTCATTGTGATGTACTGCTTTAAGTTGGATTACTTAGTGCTTGCTTTGGCAATGTTTTTTTTGTTTGGTTTAGTGAAGTGCTGCTCGATTTAGTTCATCTTTTGACTTTTAATTTGATATCATCAGCTTTGGATTAGGCTGAGGTACAAACACTTGCTCTTTATGAGTTGTTTATTTTTATTTTATGAATTCAAGAGGCTAAAATTATGTGTGTTTATATGCATCATTTCAAATTCAAGAAGCTAAGATTATCTAGATTAATAATAAGTTATTATACTACCGGGTGAATCAACATGTAAACCTAACATGTTACCTTATGTATTTTAGCTTAAATAGGCACCTTACTATTTTAAGGATATTTATAGAATGTTTGCATCAATTTAAAGCTCATTTACTTACACTATACATGTATAAACATTCTACACATTGAAACTAATTCATATTAGAAAATGACTTAAATCAAGCATAAACTTAAATATTTTTACAAATTTGGGTTTCTTACAACCTGAGGATTCCAACAAAATTAGTTTCATTTAATTTGGAGTTCATCTGCTCAAATTCTGTATGTAGCAAACTTCAAGCCTATTCTTCAAATTTGAATTTAAATTTTAAACAGAGGTCACATTTTAAATCTTTCTTGCATAATCAGAAACTAGATAATTAAACATGAATTTATAAATTTATTTCACTAATTTGGAATTGAAATGTGAAAGTTATGGGAGTTTAAATTTCTAGGTTTCTAAAATTTCCAAAAACAGAATATACGCTTTCCGACTTGAAAAGTGCACTTTCCCTTTTGGGTAGGGCTTTGAATTTGACTATGCTGACAACAGTGGCCCACATGTCATCGGGAATGAGTAGAGGAGCTTCGGCCGTAGTCTTGCCACCGGCGAGAGGAGGTCGGAGGCCGGTGTCCGATGACACAAGAGGCTCCAGGGGAATGCAACGTACCTAGGGATGGTGTCAATCACGACTGATGATGGCAAAGATGGTTGTCAACATGCGCCAACCTGGGAAGAATGGTGACAGCTCGAATCTCACGGTGTCAACTCAACTAGGCGAGTACTAGCAATGGAGAGTAATCCCATTAGGTTTGCCTTGATGCGGAAGAGCTCTAAATGGCCTTAATTTGAGCTACGACTTACCGAGGAGAAGAAAGGAACTCGGCGACCAAGTCGTCAGAATTGAAGAAGATGACCAAATTCCATGGCTCCACTTCTTGAAAGGAGAAATTAAGTGAGGGGAATCAAATAAGGAGGGAAGTAACATGTTGTGATGTGCTTAATTTTGTTAAAGCATACTGCGGGAGGTGTTTAGCCCAAATTGCGCACGCGTCGGTTTCGGGGACCAAGAACGGGTTTGACTATCTTAGGGAAATTGATAGCTGGGGTATAGTCTAAATGAAGTCTGGTGCATACAAGAGCTGGGGGAGCAAAGGCTAGCCTTAAATAGGCAGGGATGGCGGTGGAGCCAAGCTTCGGGCAAAGGCGAGACAGTGAGCTCCGATCAAGCAGTGGCTCGGGGATTTTAGTGGCAAGACACGATGGCGGTTGACAAAGTTAAGTATGGGCAAGCTGGCCATGTCAGTGTAGGGGATGGAGTGAAGCATCGGTCCAAGGGAAGTGCAGCGTCGATGAACGTGTTGATTGGAGAAAGGAGGCGGTGCTCGCTTCGATGAGGAAGAAGGAAAGGGGTAGAGAGAAGGTGAGCAGTTATCGACATGTGGGTTCGGGACCCATTGGCAGTGAGGGAAAGGGAGGAAGAGAGGAGAAAATAGTGCGGCATTGGTCGGTGGGGTCATAGGAGAGGCTGGGCCCACTGGCAATGAGGGAAGATTAGCTGATCTCCTTTCTTTCTTCGGACAGTGACAAGGAAACATTTAATTCACTTGTCAAGTCACTTCAAAAGTTTTTGAGAATTTTTACTAAAAATTTACAGAGACTTATTTATCTACTATAATTTTTATAGATCAAAATATTTGGTAAAAAATTCTAAAAAAATCTGACAAGTGGAACCCTTCAAATTTTTATTTTTGGTAATTTATTTATTTGAGGGTCCATATTGAATTATTAATTTTTGATAAATTTTTTATATTGATAAATTTTTTATAAGTTTTTTATGAACTAGAAAAGTTTGTGTAAAAATTTCAAATTTGTTTATTGAGTATGTATTTTCTAATAAATCTTTCAATTCATTTTTAATATTTATATATTTTCTATTCTTGAATGTTTACAGGTGGTAAAACTAAATATTAATTTTTAATATTTTTACTATAGGTAAGTATTACTATAAGGAGCATTTGGTAAAATCCTTAGCTTCAGATGAGGTTCTAAATATTTTATAAAATTCTACCTTGACTGCATTTTGAAATAAAAAGTTATTATTTTTAGATATTATCCTCAATTAAATGCTTTCACATTCATTTTTGAAAAAATTAAAAGTAATTCTAGAGAAATTTTACTTTGGTGTATATTTTTACTTTATTATTTTTATCTTTTTACTATATTACATATTGTTTTTCTTTTGAGAGCGAAATCCAAAAATAAGAAATAAAAGCCACAAATTCAGATTTAATCACACTCACATTTTCAAGATGCACATTTTTATCTTATGCAATGTTTTGGGATATTACACGTATCAAGTAAACCTCTTGACCATTTATTATGTATACAAACTATTGTAAGTACTGGAGTGCCATTGCAATTTGAATTATATCATAACTTTTTTTTTTCAAAACTTTGGACAGGAGCTCTGTCATTTCATTAAGAAGGAAGAAAACATCCGAAGAGAAAAATACAAAGATTAGAGAACTATGGGTAGAACAAACTCAACCCTCGGCCATCGCTACCGAGCTCACCCTCCAGCGCGGCTTACATCCCTTACACCATGCTGCGCCGCCGTCGGCCGCAGTCGAAACACCGCACCACCCTGAGTGCTGCCAACGCCATAGCCCACAGCCCACAGCTAGGAACTGTCCCTGCTACGGCCACACCGTAATTACCGCGGAGATGCTCGAAGAGCTTTTGCACCTCCAGCTTTGTCGCTTTTCCCCGGTCGTGCAGGCCTTTTGAAGTTCCCCGGATTCCAACCGAACACGCAGCCCTCGCTGGATCTCGACCTCCATCTCCGATGACTATTGGAATAGTTTCCTAGGTTGGAATAGTTTCCTAGGTTGGAATAGTTACAATTATATCATAACATGATTATAATTTTCTAGGTTTTCTAGTTCTTTTTTAGACTGTTGGAATAGTTTCCAGTAAAATGTTACTTAACGTCTACAAACATAAGTAAATATATAGAGTTGTACCCTTTTAGATTTGTTTGATGTACTCCTATTAATTGAGAATTTTTTAAAAAGAAATAATACACTATTTAAATAATTTTACAAAAATTATACGCCAAAAAAATTACAAAAATATACATCCGTCGTCATTTTAATTGGTGAGAGAACCCTGTCGCTATTTCAATTGACGACATGAGCTCTGTCGCGCGATAAATTAGCGACATGACTTTCTATCGCCAAATGAATTGGTGACAGGGTTCTGCCACCAATTGAAATATCGACAGAAACCTTAGCCGTCAGTCAAACAAATCCGAGACTAAATATATGTCGCCCAATTCAATCAGTGACAGAACAGACATCTATCGCCAATTGAATTGGTAACAGATGCTTCTATCGCCAATTCAATTGGAGACTGATCATCTATAGCGATTTGAAATGGCGACAGATGTATATATTTGTAAAAGAAAATTAAATATATTGTTTTTGTAAAAAATTTAAACAGTGTATTATTTCTGTAAAAAAAATTAAACATTGTATTATTTTTTTAAAAATTCTATCAATTGATCTAGACAAATCTGCATCAGCAGTTTGTAATAAGTATTTGTGCAATTCTATATTCTAAAAGCAGCAACAATAACCCTTTGAAACTACTTAGAAACAAATTCTGTGAATGCAAGTTGAAAATTGAAATGTCTACCGGAGTGGTGACTGCAGTTCAACATATATCGATTACTCTATGACCAATTTAAGGTCTAATTCTCCGGTTCTACACCAGATCTTTATACTAATGTGGATTTAAACCGAGCAGATTTCACGTTTGACTGAATTATAGATTTGTTGTCAGTTAGTTATATTTGTTGCGTGCGACCTGTGATTCCTGAACCATTTTATGTCTATCTCTACTATTCTAAAGCAGCACTTGGCAGTGGTCCGTTCTTCCCATGTCATTAATTACCGCTTAATTGTCCTACTTAATTGACTCGCTTAATTGCCCTGCTTAATTGCCCTACGCAAGAAACGAAACGTTGCTTTAATTAGCCAGCTTTCGCAAAAAACGAAGCGTTAAAGATAGATGTTTGATTTTGTAAAATAATTTTTTTATTTTTTAATCTTTATTTTTCGTTATCAATTTTGCTTTTCATAGCAACGCACGGGCATGTAACTAGTTTATTCACAAACTTCACTGCTTTACCGTCACCAAACGACTGCTACTCTGTCTAGTTCCTTTCAAATGGGAATTTTGGTACTCATATTTAATTCGAGCCGTTCTTGGTTTGATCGCCTTGCCAAGGTAATGGAGCGAGTGCTCGAACTCGAAGATGACGACGGAGCACACCGACCCGACGGTCCATGTCGGCGTGTCCTCGAGCCTCACCACCGACATCACCGACAACAGCTGGTCCCCTGCTCTTTCGCCGGCCACCGAGTCCCACTCGTCGTACGTTCTACGAGTCCGACTCAAGTGGCCCTCATCCTTCTGAGTAAAGGAGCACTAGCTCGCCGTGTTTCCTTTTTCAGTGGATTATACTATTATTATCTCATGTCTCGTTTTCTGATCGGGACCGAGATCCTACATCTTGATTGAATTAAAAAAAAAATTAAAACGTTATAGTAACTTTCAAAAATTTCATCAAGTTCTCGGTGATTTTGACCGAAATCTCGGACATTTTGACCGGATTTCAATTTTTGTGGGCCATATTTGATTGGATTTGTGGTCAAGACTATCCACAAAAAAATTTAAAAAGTTTTAATGTGTTTTTGACCATTTTTCAAAAGTTCAAAAGTTGACCGAGATCTCAACGATTTCGGTCAAAATCTCGGGATAAAAAAACCGGATGTGAAATTTAGTTTTTGAATTTTATCCGGATTTTATTTAAAATTTTGATATCTCACCAAAATTTCAAATTTCGTCCACCTTCAAAATATATACCAAAAATAAAATTTGAAACCTTGCTCCAGAGTATTTCTACCACTACCTTAAAAGATTTGAAGGCAGCTATATGGATGCTTTTTTAGATTTACATGCATGAAAGCCACTTGGATTTTCTATTCCATTGACGCGGAGATGTTTCGTTGCAGCTTTGCGGGTGATTAACAAGTAGATATATCATGAACTACCTCTTAATAGGATGATAAAGATGTAGGTATACGAGTCTTATCTATCAGGATTTAAATTATGGTATGTATCTTTACGCGCATACAAGTATGTTTTTATTAGAAATTTTGTGAGGTCACAGACTTATTCCCGTCCTTGTTTTTCAAAGCTCGATAAGGAGTAACTGAAAAAAAAAAGTTAGGTATATTTAAGCGTGTGTTGAGAGAGCAGCCGACGAAAAAAGTTCTGTGTGTTCAATTTGTGGCTAGGATCAAATTTATTGTGCCTATGTTTTTGTGAAGGATGTGAAAAGAGAGGAGACAGCTTAGGTATGTTTGGCAGAACTCTAAATTCTAGTTTTACCTCAGAACTAAAACGTATAGGTTAAAATAAAATAAATTTATATTTTTATTCTAAAATATAAATAAGATGATCTACCTGAACACTCTAATATACCCATAGCTCTAGCCCTACAGAGCTGATAGCGCTAAAAATATTCAATTCTACCAAATCTACGAACTTAATAGAGCTAAGCTCTACCAAATAGAACCTTAGCAGTAGCTCGTGAGCTTGTCCTACACAATTTGCTAAGCGCCCCAAGCACGCTGCTGTGGGGAGGACGAATCCAACTTGCCCACCGCCCAGTCGGCAGCATGAACTACGAGATGACTGTTTTTTGCAACTCAAAAATCGAAATGATCATATATTTGAAAGACGCACATTGACAAGTGCTCACCCCCAGACTTCTATGCAAGGGTTAGTCGCATGTGCTAAGAAATCAACTAACAATAAAATGGAATGAACTGTAATGTAATGTAATATACGATAAGCCAGAGGCTAAGACTATCTCCTTCGACGACCATGGGAGAGAGAGAGAGAGAGCGTTGGTGAGGATACATTGGGGATTTTTTCCGCCGACGACCATGGGAGGGCTAATCAAGGTCCTTCCTCCTTCGGATTGCTGCCACTTGGGCAAATCTCAGGCGAGGACAAACATCGGAAGGTTCTCCATCAGGGGTGTGCGGTAATTTCACCATTGCATTGTAGATCGTCGCCACCTGGAGGACTGGATGTTTCGATTGAATCTCCGCGCGAGGGGCAATCTCGGGATAGCAATGATCCAAATAATGAAATCGATACAGAGGACGTGGAGGATTTCTTCAATCAGCTTTGGGCCATCCCTAGCCCCCGTCGAACTAGGGTTAGGGCAAATCGTGGGGTGTTGGTTTGGATTCGTCGGGATCTTATCTCTTCTGGAAATTTTTCTATCTCCGATTGCTTTCCAACATCTTCTAGTGATTTTTTGATTCCTAATCCACGCTCCTTACTCTTTGCGAGAGATTTCTGTGGCAGTGGAAAAGGGAATCCTTCCTTTGATTCAGTGTTGAAGATGGCGGAGGGCTGGAATCAGTGGGGTCGAGGTGGGGGAGGTCGCGGCTGGCGCCCTCCGCCTCCGGCGATGTTCAGAGGTCAGCGAGCGCAACGGGGGAGATTTCCTCCGAGAAGTCATCATCAATGGATCCAGCCTCAACCCCGTCCTCCAGCGCTTCCAGCACCTCCACAACCTCAGAAACAACAACAAGGTCAGGCTTCTGATAATCTGAGAGTTGTGGTAAAAGATCACTCTAAAGGTACTTCTCCCTCAGATCTGGTAGATGATCAGCATGATCAATATGTGAACTCTATATGCTATAACTGTGGTGAGTCGTGTCATCTAGTTGGAAGTTGTAGAAATCCCAAACTATGCTTTATCTGTGAAGAGGCGGGTCATCAGTTGGAATTTTGCCCTAATCGCCATAAACCACAAAAGATTGCTAGATACATTGGGAGTGCGGCTGGTGGATTAGGTTTCTATCATCTGGAGATTCCTGAATCAAGCTTATGTTCTTCTTTCCGATTTAAAAACTGTGGTATCATTACGATAGACCAAGGTGAGATTTCTCGGGATGAATTGGAGAAAAACCTGTCGGATATTTTTGATGCTCACTGGCCGTGGCAAGTAAGGGAGTTAGAGAAATTCAGATTTCTTGTCAGATTCCCCCCTCAAAAGAAAGTAGCAGATTTAGCTCTCCTTCCGAGTTTTAATCTTAACAAATCTGGGGTTACGGTGTATATAGAAGCTTGGAAAGGGGATTTAGATCTTGTTGATGAACTTCATGAAGTTTGGATTCAGGTCAGAGGGATTCCCCCTAAATGGTGCTCTTGGAAAATTTTTGAACAAGTTGCGTCATGTTTTGGGATTCTGTTGAATGTAGACTGGACAGGCATGTTCAAAAGCTTTTATGAGGTGGTTAGGATGCAAATTGCCTGTAGGGATCCTTCTAAGATACCTCAACAAAGAGTTATGGGGGCTGAAAAAAAATCTTATTTCTGATTAAGATCTCTGTTGAAGAAGGTGCAGATGTTCATTTAGGTGATGATAATGATAAAAAATGATGATACTGATGATGATTTTGATGATCTGGATGAGGATGGGAAGAAATCTGATGATAAGAGGGATATCATGGATACTGAACATGTTTTAGCTGGTAATGTTTCTTCTCACTCTGGAGGTTCTTCTTCTGGAAACCCTAGTTCAACTGCTTGTGATAAAACTGTTGATTCTAAAGGGAAAAAGGTGATGATTGATTTTTGTGATAGTTCTGTGAAGAAAAAAAATGGATGATACTGATTTGAATGTTGCTGGAAGATCTTGGTTGGAAATGTTCAATGAGAATGCTAGTAAAATTTATAAGGATGAGTTGGATAGAAACAAGAACTGCTTTAGAATTCTTAGAGACTTGGAGATGGGTGGTTCTAATGAGGTAGTGGAAGATTATTTAGAGGAAGATTTAGAAAATACTGCAGTGCCGGTTGGGTTTAATTTTCCTCATCCTGTTGAAAATGTTTCCTCTGGAGAACAGTTAGTGAGTCCACATAATCAACAGATGGAAAAAGATATCCATAAGGAAATTACAGAAGACAATACTACTGACAAAAGTATAGAGTTTGATTTTCTCAGATCTTTACGCAGTAAGGCAGCCAACAAAAGATAGCAACAATGGGGTCCAATACCTTGTCAAAGAAGAAGTAAAAGAGTAGATGATAATGGGAAGACCATTCTCCAAAGAGCACAAGAGCTTCAGCAACAAAAAAACTTGGAGAATTGCCCCAAACCAAAAGGTATATCTTTAACAAGTTCTTTTGATTCTTATAGTGTTCATGAACTAAATGAGATTTCTGGAAAAGTTGATATTGACATGGGTGTTTCGGCTATAGAAAGAATAGAGAATATTACATTGTGCAAAGAAATGGATGCTCTGAGGTTATTGAAATATAAAGAAGATATCTCATTTGGAGATACTCTTAGCAAGAATGAAAAAAGTTCAGATTATATAGCAAAGGTAGATGAGAGGGCTAAGAGCTCTTGTTTTTCTTCTCCCATTTCTCTCAAGGAGAAAGTGGAGGGGGATGTTATGGATTCTAAATTAGATGATTGGACATTAGTAGGGAAACACAGACGGGGCAAGCACCCCATGAAAGTGAGTAAAAAATGAGGGGTATCTTCTGGAATGTTAGAGGCTTGGGACAACCCGGAAAAACTCAATGTTTGATTGATCTCATTAGAAATCATAGAGTAGATTTTGTGGGTTTTCAAGAGACCAAAAGAGAAAATTTTAGTGTTTCGTTTCTTAATTCTATCAATAGCTCAAAAAACTTTGAATGGCATTGGGTTCTAGCTAAAACCACTGCAGGTGGTATTTTAGTTGGTGTTGATGGAGACATAATGGATATTTTACATGTTGATTTGAAAGATTTCTCTATTCAATGTCTTATTAAGAATAAAGATGATGAGTTCGTTTGGAGACTAGTTGTAGTGTATGGGTCTCCTTACGATGAAGGGAAACAAGCTTTTATTTCTGAACTTCATGAAATTTTTCTTAACGATGCTCATATTCCAATTATGTTGGGAGGAGACTTCAATTTGGTTCGATCTAGATCTGATAAGAGTAATGGAAGAGTAGATCTTAAATGGTGTGACAGATTTAATGAGTGGATAAATATGTGGGGTCTTATGGAAATGAAACTTTCTGGAAGACAATTTACCTGGGCTAATAACCAGGATAATCCAATTATGTCAATAATTGATAGAGTTTTTTGTAGCACCTCTTTTGAGGCAAAATTTCCATTGAGCTATATATCTTCTCTTGCTAGGATTGGTAGTGACCACACACCAATTGTTTGGGATTCGGGGGCTAACGTGTCTTATCCTAAACCTGTCTATAGATTTGAGAAATGGTGGCTTCTTCATGAGGGGTTTGATAATGTTGTTGGAAAAGCCTGGAAGGCTCTGATAGAGAGATGAATGCCCTTGACAATTGGCATAATAAAATTAGAAATATTAGGAAAATTACGAAAGGTTGGAGTATTAATGTAGATTCTGAAATTAAAAAAAGGAAGAGACTTATCATTGAGGAAGTTAATGATCTAGATGTTCTTTGTGAGTACAGATCCCTCTCTTTAGAAGAAAAGGAAAGATGGTTGAGTTTGAAAAGAGAATTAGAGAGAATCTGGGCCATAGAAGAATCTAAGGCTAGACAAAGGGCTAGGAAGAGGAACATTTTAGAAGGAGATAGAAATACTAAGTATTTTCATGCAGTGGCAAACCAGAGAAGAAGGAAAAATACTATTAATATGCTTGATGGGCCTGAGGGGCCGGTTTACGATACTAATGCAATGCTTAACGTTGCTTGCGATTATTATAAATCTTTGTTTGGTTTTGCGGCTAAACCCAATATTAATCTTGGAGATAATTTTTTCAAAGATGATGAGTTTATTATCGATGATGAGAATAAGTTACTAGAAGCTCCTTTTACGGAGGAAGAAGTGAGGAAAGCTGTCTTTGATTCTTATGCTGATGGTGCTCCCGGTCCGGATGGCATTCCGTTTTTCTTTTATCAAAAGTACTGGCATATTATTAAAAAAGACTTAATGGATTTGTTCCGGGAACTGGAAAATGGTGAGCTTGATCTGTTTAGACTCAATTATGCTATGATCTCCTTAATCCCAAAGGAAAGTAATGCTACGAATATTCGAAAATTTAGACCCATCAGTCTGTTAAATTGTAGCTACAAAATCATTACTAAAGTGCTGACTAATAGGATTGGTGCTATTTGTAGTAGAATCATAATGCAAAATCAAACTGCCTTTATTAGAAATAGATATATTTTGGAAAGTGTAGTGACTGCTCATGAAATTATTCATAAAATTCATAGAGAGAAAAGTAGTGGTCTTGTGTTCAAACTTGATTATGAGAAAGCTTATGACATGGTGAATTGGGATTTCTTATTGGATATCTTAGCTAAAAGAGGTTTTGGAGTTAAGTGGAGATTTTGGATCTTTTCCATTTTAAGCAAAGGTTCGGTCGGGATCAAAATCAATAATGTTGAAAGTAAGTTTTTCCATACTGGGAGAGGCTTGAGACAAGGGGATCCTTTATCTCCTATTTTGTTTAATTTGGTGGCTGGTGTTTTTGCTAGGTTGTGGTCTAAAGCCACTAATATTGGTTTGATCAGAGGGCTTTGTGAAGATTTTTGCCCTGGTGGTATTGTTAGTTTACAATATGCTGATGATACGCTTTTGTTTGTCAAGAATGATGAAAAAATAGTTTTACATCTTAAGTGGCTTCTAACTTGTTTTGAACAAATGTCTGGTATGAGGATTAACTTTCATAAAAGCGAGTTGATTGCTATGGGTTGTGAGAAAAATGAGATTGAGAGATATGCCAATGTCTTTTGCTGTAAAACTGGTTCTTTTCCAATTAAATATCTAGGTATTCCTCTCCATTATGATAAGATTAAGAGGGAAGACTTTCAACCGATTGTTGATAAAATTTCTAACAGAATTGCAGGTTGGAGGGGTAAACTTCTTTCTTCTAGTGGCAGGCTAGTGCTTATTAAGTCTTGTCTAGCTAGTATTCCCATTTATCTTTTGTCTTTCTTTAAATTTCCCAAGTGAGCCTTAAACCTCATCAATACGAATATGGCGAATTGTCTTTGGAATGATTTTGAGGGTCATAACAAGATTCATTTAGCCAATTGGCAGCTAGTATGTATGGAGAAGAAGGTTGGTGGTCTCGGGATACCCAATCTTAGAGATTTGAATATGTGTCTTTTGGCTTCTTGGATAAAGAGATTTTGCTCTAATGAAAATAGACTGTGGAAAGATCTAATTAGCTTCAAATACAAAACCGATAGGCCAAATATTTTTTGTTGCCACACGAATCACGCGTCTAACTTTTGGAAAGGGATTCTTTGGGCTATTCATGCTACCAAATTTGGCTATAAATAGAAGGTAGGGAATGGTAATAAGATAAGATTTTGGGAGGATATTTGGTTTGGCCACTCTAGTTTAGCGACTCAGTTTTGGGATTTATACATCTTAACAAATGAGAAAGGTATTACAATTGCTGAAATTTGGGACGGTTCTAATCTTAAATGCGCTTTTAGAAGAAATTTCTCAGAAAGATTGATGAACTAGTGGATGGAGTTGAAAAGTATGGTTAATGGGGTTAATTTTTTGGATGATGATGATGTTTTGATTTGGCAGTATAATAAGAATAGTGTTTACTCAGTCAAATCTTTATATACCATTATTAGCTTTAGGGGGGTGTTGCCTGTCTTTATTCCCTTGGTTTGGAGTTTGACTGTTCCTCCTAAAATTCATTTGTTCTTGTGGCTCTTCTACCATAATAAGATCATGACTAAAGATAATTTGCGGAAAAGAGGAATTGGTAAAGGTGTAGTTTGTAGTTTTTGTGATGAAGATGAATCTATCAACCATCTCTTTTTTGAGTGTGTTGTTGCTAAGAATATTTGAAATTTGATCAGTAGTTTCTTTGACCTTGATATTGGTTATAATTTCAAATCTGTGGCTCGGTTTTGGATTAGCAATGATAAGAATGCTTGTTTGAATACCATTTGTGCTTCCGTAATTTGGAGTTTATGGATTACTAGGAATAACATAATTTTCTTGTCGCAGAATTGATTGAATGTGAAAATTATTTGGAGAAAGATCCTTGTGCTAATAGGGGAGTGGAAACCTTTGTACATGGAAAGTATGATGGTTACAATGAACCTATTCTGCGCAAATCTGGAGAAGAAGTGTCGGGCACCGCTTCCTTTGAACCTGGGAGAGTTCTAGTCAACAAGGAGATGTCTAATGTGCTGGACATTGAGGAAGCAATACCTGAAGATCTGCTCAAAATCTCTGACTACCTTAAGAGCATGATGAACTGATTGTTCCCTGTTTTCCTATTTTCGTTTTAGTTTCTGTGTTGGAGCTGTTAAAAGAGGATGATTTGGCATATGATGATTGCGTTCTTGCTGTTGGCTGGGACTAGAGTTGTAAGGGGCCTTGCAGCTTTCTGGTCCTTATGCTTTTGCTTATGACTTTGTAAGATATCTGGTTTCATAATGAAACTGGGGCATCTTTGCTGCCCTTTCTGTCAAAAAAAAAAGAAGAAAGAAATCTAATAGTTCATTTGATGATATTTCAATAATTCATCGCCGATGCTCCAGTGATAGTGCAAGGTGAAATGACCAGTTGAGAGGCAAATCAACGCAATTAGCTTAACAAATAAAAAAATTACTGATAGAACAATAGTGTCAAAATTAAAGTGAGCACAGGGAACAACAAAAAGACCTAATAAGAGAACAACAACAGTATTTCCGGCTCTCTTTTTTTTTTGTACGCAGGATCAAATGCAGGTCCATATAAGGCAATTGCGCCCAAAATCAAGCATGGATTTGGAAGCTATTTGGGCGTCCATGTGAATGGTGATGTTAAACACAATTTATATGATTATTAGCCCCCGTAGAGATTAGCCCACTATTATTTGGGCGGAAACTCGGCTTAACTTCCGTCCTTGGTTGCGAACTCAAAAATGGGCTTGGATTTGAACTCGGCCCACGAACTCAAAAAAAAAAAGAGGGCCTACTTCTTTAAACTCATAGTATTTTCTCAAGAGAATTTTAAACACACACGCACCCCAAAAAAAAAAAAAAAAAAATCGCTCCTCTCCATCTCCGCCGCTGCCGGCTCGACTCGAAGCCTCGAACTCCATCTCCGCCGCTGCCGGCTCACGCTGCCTCCGTCTCCGCCCGCCTCTGCGCCCCACCTTTCTTGCCCAGCATCCGTCGCATCCGCAGCAGATCTGAGTGCTGGGATTCCGGGGGCACACCGCCGGGGCCTCCTCCCACAGATCTGCTGCTGATCCGTCGTCCGCGCGCCGTGCGACGCGATCCGCGGGGTTCCGTACCAGGTGAGTGCCTGCTCTGGCTCCTTCCGTTACCCGATTGACGGCTCAGAGAAGATCCGATTTACAGCTAGGGTTTTTAATCGATCGACCTGAAGTGTACCCACAAGTCCACCGGCTTCGTTAATCCAGAAGAATTGGATCTTGCCTGTGGCATGGCTCTCATCTGCCTCGTGTCTATTCGTTGCGAGATTAGGGTTTAGTGGTTTTGGTTGTCGCAATTAGCCTTACAAATTTTGGTTTGCAACCTAGCTGGGTTAAGGGTTTAATTGTATTATGTGTTGATTTACAGAGGTACTAGTATCATGGAACTTCCGCGAATTTGTCGAAAGCAAAACGACCTCTGCCATGAATTTACGAGAATAGGGCGTTGTAAGCTCGTAGCTCCCAATATAGTGTGAAACTCCGTGCCTGTATGTTTCTTGGGGAACAGTCGACACATAGTGATTTTGCCCAATATTGCTCCCTGGTTATTATCTCGTAAATCTAATGAATATGGTTGTGTTACTCGTGATGACAGTAAAGTTTTTCATTGAAACCAAAGTTTTGTGAGATGTTCTTGGATGAAGTTGCCTCTTTTGACTCGTGATAACTTTCGCATTCAGTAGCTGACCAGTTGTTTTCTTCTTCATTGGTATTTTCTCAAACACACAATTAATACATCTACTTCATTCACCAAAATATATTTCTAGGTGTTGAAAGAATCCGTTTGTAGTGGCTGTGTTGTAATTTTTATTCACGATCTGTTTTTCATGTTTTAATTTGAGGCATTGCACAGGAAATTCATGCGCACGCTTTCCAGATGTTGCATTATTTGGTACTGGATGTTACTTTGGATTGTTTTCCTCCTTTGTTCTGGCTGATTCTGATTCACTTCTTCGCACCACTTTGTAACTTCTATATTGTATTGACAGTTTAGGGAGTGATCATGTCTTCTTCGATGGAATCGTCATGCCTTCCGGCAAACACTGAGTCAATTGCAAAGGCTCAGGAGGCTAAGGATGCTTCGGAGTCCATTTCAATCCTTTACCGTGTGCTTCAAGACCCATCTTCTTCTGCTGATGCATTGAGAATAAAAGAAGTTGCGATTACAAATCTTACAAACCACCTCACTAAAGAGAACCGAGCTGAGGAGCTGCGAAATCTTTTGACCCAGCTCAGGCCATTTTTCTCACTGATTCCCAAAGCAAAGACTGCAAAAATTGTCCGCGGGATCATCGATGCTGTTGCCAAGATACCTGGAAGCTCTGATCTTCAGATCTCACTTTGCAAGGAGATGGTGGAATGGACCCGTGCAGAGAAGCGTATGTTCCTCAGGCAGCGTGTGGAAGCGAGGTTAGCGGCCCTTCTGTTAGAGAATAAGGAGTACACCGAAGCCCTTACCCTCCTTACTGGTCTTATCAAGGAAGTCAGGAGACTTGATGACAAGTTGCTTCTTGTGGACATTGACCTTCTGGAGAGCAAACTCCACTTCTCTCTGAGAAACCTGCCAAAGGCCAAAGCTTCTTTGACTGCTGCAAGAACAGCAGCGAATGCCATTTATGTTCCTCCAGCTCAGCAGGGCACTATTGATCTGCAGAGTGGAATCCTTCATGCAGAAGAAAAGGATTACAAGACTGCTTACAGCTACTTCTTTGAAGCATTCGAAGCTTTCAGTGCTCTGGAGGACCCAAAGGCCATCTTCAGCTTGAAGTACATGCTCTTGTGCAAGATAATGGTTAACCAAGCTGATGATGTTTCAGGAATAATCTCATCCAAGGCTGGCCTGAAGTATCTTGGTCCTGATGTTGATGCTATGAAAGCTGTAGCTGATGCCTACTCTAAAAGATCTCTCAAGTACTTTGAAACCGCCCTCCGTGATTACAAAACCCAGCTGGAGGAGGATCCTATTGTTCACAGGCATCTTTCATCTCTGTATGATACCCTCCTGGAGCAGAATCTCTGCAGGTTGATTGAGCCCTACTCAAGGGTGGAGATTGCACATATCGCACAGATGATTGAATTACCAGCTGATCATGTTGAGAAGAAGCTATCACAGATGATCCTTGACAAGAAATTTGCTGGGACTCTGGATCAGGGTGCAGGTTGCCTCATTATCTTTGAGGATCCCAAGACCGAGGAAATCTTCCCTGCTACACTTGAAACTATTTCGAACTTTGGAAAGGTTGTGGACAGTCTTTACATGAGGTCGGCCAAGATCATGGCTTGAACGCTGCTAGTCATGTGGTAGTCTACTTGATGGTTATGATTTCATCTCGTTTCAGTTCTATTGGTGTCCTCAAAGACATTTAATCCTGCGTATCGACATTTTATTCTGCATGTTAGTCTGTTTTAGTTTAAAAAACATCCGGTCTTGCTAACGAAGAAGGCAATTTGTTGTCTCTATGTGGTGTAAAATGTCCCTAGGATATGTTATGCTATTGCAACAGTATTGAGATCCTCTGACATTGAATCCTTTGATGCTGGGTCATTGACATGTGAGGCCCACGCGTTGTGAGAGTTCACATGCAGTGACCTAACGTCACTGACGTTGACGTCCGAGGAACCGGTTCCATTGCAACATCTCATGTTATGATTGCCCGACTAGATTTGCTTTTTCATGACATCGTAATGCTGCAAATGCAATGCTGAGTGGTGGAATAGCATTTCATTGGCACTGGCGCTTGACATGTTATCCAATGATGGCGGCGGCGAGTTACCAAGGTTTTACCGGATTAGGGTTCAGGTTTACCAGGATCAATCATAGAGGGAGATAGGCAGCGGTTGCACGGGTCGCGGTGGAGGTCAATGGGGATGACGAGAAACAACTAGCAATTCGGAGGCAAGGGTGTAACGGTGACGGAGAAAGAAGGCAGGGATGGAGGGGGTGAGGTGGGAGGCGGCCAGCGCCGACGGAGAAGAGACATTATTTTTCTCTCTTTTTTAAAAGTTTTTGGGAGTGTATAGGTATCATCCAAATTTTAGACCATTAGATATCTCATCCGGATATCACCGGGCCGTTAGATTAAATCATAGGATCGGATGTAATTGATACTCCCAAATTTCAACAATGATCCGATGGTAATGGTGACGGAGAAAGAAGGCAGGGATGGAGGGGGTGAGGTGGGAGGCGGCCAGCGCCGACAGAGAAGAGAAACATTGTTTTTCTCTCTTTTTTTAAAAGTTTTTGAGAGTGTATAGGTACCCTCTAAATTTTGGACCGTTTGATACCTCATCTGGATATCACCGGGCCGTTAGATCAAATCATAGAATCGGATGTAATCGATACTTCTGAATCTCAACAATGATCCGATGGTTCTAGATTTAGGTGATTTCAACAATAAAAACATCCAGATAAAATTTATCAAATTTCTTTGGGTTTTAAAATTCATGTTTCGCCCGCGGTAACACGCTTCCGTTCCGCAGCAACATCCGGCGAACGGCGAGCAACTACTTACTTGTATAATACATGATGAGATGCATTGGTTGGGACCAGCTTGTGCTGCATCTGATACAGTTCTTCTGGTAAACAACATCCGAAAGGCACTACACTGAGTAGCAGGAAGCGTTGCGTGACGATTGTACTGAATTATTTCTTGTAAAATGTTTCGGAAATTTTGCCACAATGTCGTCATCTATGCTCACCTTCCCTACAATGATAAGTTCTCGTAACCCTGTATCATCACAATTGTACGCGCCCAAAACAAAAACAACAAAGGAAGAAACAACAAGCGCATTACCAAACGGGCGGCGCCGCGCGTGATGCCGCGATCAATCTCGTCGGTCATGTCATGGGCTTCTCGAGCAACGCCGAGACGTACCACTCGTTCCTCTCGGCACCGCGGTCGAGCTTCCGGCCGTTTTTCCACCGAAGGCGGCGGAAGCCGACGCGGTCGAGGATGGGCACGTAGGTGCCGTTGAGCTGCGGGCCGAGGCAGAAGAAGTGGTCGAGCCAGAAGACGCCGCCGGGCCGGAGCACCCGGTAGATGTCGAAGAGCGCGAACTCGAGCACGGCGTCGGGCACCCAGTTGCTGAGCACGTGCATGGAGTGGACGATGTCCAGCACGCCGTCGGCGAAGGGGAGCCGCTGCATGAGGCTGACGTGCAGCGGCACGAGCCCGCGCGAGGCGACGAACCGGTTGAAGGGCGCGTCCATGTCCAGCGTCGTCGTCATCACGGTCACGTTGCGCTCCCGCATCCGCGCCGCGAAGGTGCCCGTGCCGCCGCCGATGTCGAGCCCGATGCGCACCGTGCCCCGCGGCCTGGACCGCAGCACTCCGTCGATGCTGAATCCGGGGCCGCCGTTGTCGCTGAGCCACCGCCGCCGCTCCTTGCCAGCCAGGTCGAAGCAGTCCTTGCAGTCGTACGACCCGCCCTTGGCGCGGGCGCGGCTCACGAGGCAGGTGTAGTTCTTGCACGTGTACGGCGACCAGTTCACGGTGGTGTCTGGAGGTATGGACCAGAGGCTGGCCGGGAGCGGTCTAGGCTCTACGTACCCCGCCGGCGACCTCGGCCTGCAGCGGCGACGAGGCAGAGGCTCACACCCCTTGAGCATGAGCTGCAGCGCAAGGGCGTCGTCGTCGGGGCACTTGGCGCTGGCGTTGTAGGTCATGTACTGCGTGAGCTCCTCCTGGAAGTTGCGGCAGGCGAAGCCGAGGCCCGGGTAGAGCTCGTCGGTGCCGAAGTTCACGGAGAAGCCGAGTGGCAGCCGGTGCGGCTCGATGGCAAGCTTGAGCTCGCCGGCGGGCTCCTCGGGCCATCCGTTGAAGTCCTGGGCCGTGGGCTTATCGCCGTGGACTGCGCCGAGCCCAGCGAGCACGGACTCGAGGAGGAGCGACGACGTGTTGCATTGCGCCCGGAGTGCAGCGAGCTCTTCGCGGGCCACGGAGAGCGCGGTGCGGGTGGCGTTGATGTCACGCAGCAGCGCGGAGGAGTCCCAGAGGTGGATGCTCGGCGCGGTGGCCGGCAGGTGGAGGGACAGCGACGCGCCGGAGAAGAGGTAGACCGAGACGAGGTTGGTGGCGATGACGACGAGGAGGATCTTGAACTTGGCGCGCCGCGGCGCCGGCCGGGCCGACCGGTATCCGTGGCCGTCCGCGCCGCCGCCCATATTCGCGTCGAGCTGCTGCTGCGACGTTGGGACCCGGTGCTTGGCCACCTGCTGCTGCTGCGCGCGCTGCAAGGCGACGCGAAGGCGATCGGCAACAACAACTAGCCAGCGGCGTCCTCGAGATTGGCGCGCTTCCGCTGCTCCCCTCGCTACGTTTACGCCGATTTCCCTACCATTAATGGTGGGGAAAATGCCACTCGGTGATTAGTACTGGTAGTGAGGTGCAAACATTATCACTCAAATCAGTTAATTCGTCATGTCAAATGACGCTAATTACTGATGCATCAGGGAGAACTGTGTGCAATGCGTTGTGCCGAAACTGGCAGAATTGGATGTGAAGTTTTGAGGTCTGGTTCTTTTGACTTTGGATGTGCTTCCACATGTGTGTGGATTGCAGATGACGCATTGACGACGGCGAGTATCGAGGGAAGTTTAGCGGGTGGCTTTTAGGTCCTTGGGCATTGACCTGCGGCCTAAATTGGGGGTTACGCTACGCCATTGGGGGATGACATGGAACTCGAGGACGGGGAATTGGGGATGACTCTGGCCTTGAAGAAGCAAAGATTGGCGCGAACATCATCGTCTTCTTTCTCTTTGCTTTGCAGTAACTCTTGCCAGACCGGGTGATACAGCTTTTCGAAATCTCAGAAAGCCAAGCACTGAGAAATGTAATTGCTTGTAAGACGACGGAGCATCGAGCACTGTCCTCCATTAAGCTTGCATGAACACGAAGAAAAAAGAACAAGGGTTTTGATAAATATCATCCGGATGTTTTTATTACTGAAATCACCCAAATCTAGGACCATCGAATCATTGTTAAGATTCGGAAGTATCGATTACATCCAATCATATGATTATCTAACGGTCCGATAATATCCAAGTGAGGTACCCAACGATCCAAAATTTGGATGTTAACTAAAACAAAAATATCCGGATGATACATATACACACGAACACACATGACACGGATGGCATTCGATACAAACTAATTATACGTGGCCCAGCCTGCAAACCCCTCACGTGGGCATGGCCCAAGGACGAGAGTCGCTCCTGCAGAACGGCGGAGGTCGCAATGCCGCCGTGGCCGAGAGCTCGCCTGCTCTGCTGCCGTCACTGGCCAAGTCCGTGCTCGAATTCCTGTTGTGGGCGGTCTTCCTCACGTGGGACGCGGGGATCTTCTTTCTTCTTCTACCCCACCAAGCCCGCGCAAAGTCAGCCGCGATTCGATACTTTGCCCTTGCTACTCAAAATACACGATACATTTTGATCTGCATTTTGAGTAGTAAAGACTAAAAAGTTTGAAAAAAAAAAATCAAATTGCTACAGATTTTTTTTCAAAAAATCTTGTTTAAAACTATGATTTCAATCAAAATATCCGAAATTTCAATAAAATTTACGAAAATCTCGAATATTGTAGCAATTTGATTTTTTTTATCAAATTGTTTTAGCATTTACTACTCAAAATGCACCCCAATCGCGCCAAGCAGTCCCTGTTCAGCATCACCAGTACAACCCCCTGAAGAATATCTCTCTCTCTCTCTCTCTGTCTCTGTGTGTGTGTGTGTGGAACAGTGGAAGCAGGGGGGAGTGAGCGAAAAATCGATCGCTTTTGAGCAGGGGTTAGTGATTGGGTTCTTAATTTCCCCCTTTTCTTTTCTTGGTTCTTGCAGGGAGCATTTTCCTTGCCTTCAGCGCGCCGATACTGATCATTGCAGTCCTGGCGTATGGCGTATGCGTACATCTCTGTGTGGCGTAGGTATTTTTCATCATGTAGTTCTGAGAATTCTGCTGGGGAATTCGGTGGTTTTAGTTCATTTATTTAGGGTTTTAATCCGATATATCGTGGGGGTTCAGTTGAGACCCTTTTTTTCCTTCTGAATTGTAGGAACTGGAAGAGTAGTTCAGTCTAGAATCACTGTTGATGGAGAGCAGAGCTGGCACTGAAACATTCAGAGGGTTTGTTGATTCAAGCACTCAGTATTCTCAGGATAATTTTGCCAAACCTTGCCACTGTAGTCCAATTCTCTCAGGTGTTATTGCAGGCTTACAGCCTAATTACATGGGTGTGCTCATTTTGATGTGAAAGCCAGCACGATGAATTCAAATTCGAAACCATATAGTATTCTACAAAAAGAATAGCTAAACCATATAAGTTGAGATCATAGTTTTGCATAATTTTTCCTTCGATTGCTATGAGAGTGACTTCATGCCTGCGGCTCATCGTTACTTGCTCTTTGATAGCAGAAAGAAGATGCTGAGGCCACTGAGTTTCCGTCTTCATCGGAATTGTCCTGTTTATCGTCTGTGTTGTCTACTCAATGGCCTATTACGCTGTGCTGTATTTATAAAGTGTTGTTTGCCACAAGGGAAGCCTTTTTTAGTGAAGAATGTTACATTTTCGACCAAGAAATTCTTCTTGTTATCTATACCATTTTCGAGCCTGAAGAACAAAGTGATACATTTATTTTAGTGCTACCTATTATTATCATCTTTGAGGCTGAAATAAAAAGAATAGTGTACTTTTTAGTGTCACTACATACTAATTATTGTTGAGTCTGAAGTATAATGTTGTTGAATGTGACAGAAGTTATGCTGTTCGACAAAAAATTGTTGTGGGTGATGGATGAATGAATATATATTTATTTGCAGAGTTATCACTCAATTTGGCTTGGAAGTTGAAATGGAACATACACATCTAGTTCAGAACCTTAAAATAATGTTCTGTATATGTCAAATCCAGGTTTATACGATGATACCTCATTGTATCGTAATGATTTAAAATGTGCAATTCGCGTGCTAATAGTGATGATACTGCTGAAACATAGGCTGTAAGACAGATTAGCTCTACCTGATCTCAACACGAATTTTATTTTAAAATAATATATTTTTAAAATAATTTTACAAGAATAATACGTCGAAAAGAAAAAATTTAAAAATACACCTCTATCGTCATTTGAAATAGCGACAAGAGACTCTGTCGCCAATTGAAATGGCAACAGAGACTGTTTTGTCGCAGATTGGATTTGGTCGATGGATTATTTTGTTGTGGATCCATTTAGTCAACAAGATTGAGGTCTCTGTCGCCATTTGAATTGGTGACAGGCCCTGTTACCATTTCAAATGGTGCATGTCGCCAATTCAAATGGTGACAGAGATGTATTGTTGTAATTTTTTTTAACGTATTATTCTTGTAAAATTATTTTAAAATATATTATTTTAAAATTAAATTCTCTCAACACAGTTGTAAGGTTTTGAAAATTTTGCCTTGTGGTGAGTTGATGTTGGATATTTTGATTATTATCGGACTCAGTTTTGAGTCAGTTGGATTATTCTGTATGCTCTTCCTGTTCCTGCCAGTCTCGAGCAAGGTTCACAATTTCAGCGATTATCGTGCGAAAATCGCGATAAACTAAAAAAAATTATGCAACGTAAATATCACGATAATCGGTGAAAATCGAGAGAAAATCGCTCAAAAAATCGTTTTTTGAGATACATTCAATTGGCCGGTCAAAATATTGCGATAATCGGTGAAAATCGAATAAAAATTGTTGAAAATCGAGAGAAAATCGTGATTTTTTTAAAAAAATTGTTTCAAAAATTTGGATTTCGAAACTATGTGATTTTTGACGATTTTCGGAGAAAATCGATACCGGGCTTAACTCGATTTTCTCCCTCTAAACTGTAAGTGGAACTTTGGTCTCGAGGGGTTCAGTTCTTCTCCGGCTTAAAGCACGCTACTAGATAGCTTGTCTGGTTGGGGCATCTTACAATTGTGATTTTTTGTTTAAAAAATACATCATTTAATTAATTTTACAAAAATAATATTGTCGGGGGGTCGGGTAATTCCCATAAATTACCTCGGGTGCCACCAACGACCAAGCTCGCTCCCGCCCGAGCCACCAGGAGGTCGTTACCCTGGACGGGTTAGTTAGAACCTGGAAGGCTACGTATTTCGGCCTGTTCCGAGCTCGGGCTCGGGAGGGACCTGGGATGCCACGTATTCCGATCGATTCGGGCTCGAGTTCGGGTAAGATGTACGAGCTCGGTGCGGCTATCGGCCGACCTAACGTGATCTCGAGGTCGGCGGGAGTGGGAGTAACCGCCGAGCGTAACTTCCGGCCCGTTACGTTCCCAGCGGGGCGTGGCGGTTGTAGGATCCACGGTTGCCACGTTTGGATGAGGTCCAAACGTGGGATAGTGGGGCCGATGGAGTTCGATCCTTTGTAAGCTATAAAGCATCCCCATCATGAGGGGATAGGACCTGATCGTAAGACAAGAGACATACACTCGAGATACGTTGCAAGAGTACACAAGAGCCGGAGTAGGGCTATTATCTCTTCCCTGAGAGGCCCGAACCAGGGTAAACTGCTGTGTCCACGCTCGTTGAGATCTGGTGATTCGTTCCTTGAGTAATCCCTCACGCGAGAAGGGGTCACAGTTGGTCCCTCCACCAACAAGTAAGCTCGGCGGGGGCCTGTTCCCCAATCGCCGATACCGGCGCCCGTCCGTGGGGACCGACTTTCCTTTCGTGAGGAATCCCGAAGAATGTCGAGAATCCCGGGACCACCGGGGCCCCTACGCCCCCGAGATCGGGGAAGAGGACAAGCAGTTCTTCGACAATAGGGCTGAAGACGTCGCTGGCCTTAAGAATCATGACGGTTCCAGGAGCTTTTCCCTGGAAGCCGCTGCTGCACCGGAGCAGTTCTTTCGCTCCCAGCTCGACGCCCTCTCGGACGACGAGTATGACGGGCTCTACGATGGTCTGGACATCCCCGACCTTTTCGAGCTCGACCAGGGGACCGCTTCACGGGGAGACACCGTGATGTCCCCCTCGCGATCCGTCCAATCCCGTAACGTCTTCGTTGCGGAGGAGGATGGAAATGTCGGGAGCAAATCCCGGTGGCCAGCGTCTTCACCGCTCTGGCGGCCAAGGAGCACTGCGGCATCCCTGAATCGGACGGCCAGCTTACGGCAGAAGTCCGAGGTGGCCTCGACCGATAAGACCAGGGCGAAGTTCGTGAGAATTTCCACGCAGCGTCACGAGACTCCGGAGTTCGCGGCGACGACGAACGAGCTCGTCACCCCGCGTTCCCCGGCGGGAACGCCTTCAAGCCCTGGCCACGGTGGTGCGCAACCTCGAGAGTTTCTGAGCAGGTCGACCTAGAAGCCATGGGCGGCCGTGGCCGGCGACCTCGAGGAAATCGCCACAGACATAAGGCGGCGGAGGCCTCCCGGAAAGGGACGCCAGAGCAATTCCTCGAACGCCGCCGCCGGGCGCCCGAGCGCCGCCACCGACGACTCACGCCGCACTCAGAGTGGCTGGCCTTGGCGCGGCCGGGCTCGGGAGGGCACCGGAGCAATTCCCGGGGGCTCCTCGGGACCAGTGAATCTGAGCCACAGGCGTAACCGGGCCGAACATTCCTCATCGGGCCACTCCCCATCCTACAGGCGTAGGGAGATATTCTCTCGCCTGGGCCCACTAACCTCGGGCTCGGCTGGTGGGGATCGCCCCGACCGCCGCGCTCGTGGTGACCGTCCCGACAGTCCCGTTTTCGGTTGCAGGGCGTTCGCGACGTCGCTACGACGTGTGACCTGGCCGACAAGGTTCAAGCCGGGTCACATCGAGAGATTCGATGGGACTCAGAACCCCGACGAGTTTCTCTCGATCTACACCACGGCCATTTTAGCCGCCGGGGGTGATGAAAGGGTTATGGCTAACTTTCTGCCCACAGTCCTGGACGGGCCGGCTCGGACGTGGCTATTCAACCAGAAGGAAAACTCGATCCGGTCCTGGGCCCACCGAGCAAAGACTCTCCGAGCTAACTTCCAGAGCTGCTACGTCCGCCCGGGGAAAGAGCGCGACCTTGAGCGTCTGATACAGACGGAGGGCGAGACCCTGCGCCAGTTCGTCCAGCGCTTCATGCAAGTGCGCAATTCCATCCCAAGCATCTCGGATGAGGCGGTCGTCCGGGCTTTCAAGTTCGGGGTCCGAGACGTACGCTTTACTCAGGACCTCGAAATTCACCCGGACATCACAGCCAACGAGCTATTCCGCATGGCTGACCGTTATGCCAACGCGGACGAGGCCGTCCAATGGAAGAAGCTGCTGGACGAGGGAAAGCTGCCCCCTCAGCCCGGGCTCGAAGGGGCGTCAAGCCGAAAGAGCGTAAGCTCGATTGAGAAAAAAATCAAAAAGAAGAAAAAATCCTCTGTCTCCGACATGGTGGCAGCCATCGAAAGACAACGACCGACCTCGCAGTCGTATAGGGGGGGAGCCCCGAAAGGAAAGGGTCGACCGGTTCAGCGGAACAACGAGCAGAACCGGGACGACCAAGAACGCGGCGACCAACGCGACGGGCTAGTGCCTATTTACGCCCGCTCCACCAGGCGACGGGCATGACCTCGAATTGCGTAACGTGGGCCTCCCGCTGGAAGCAGTTCTACAATGGTAAGGGTCCCATGCCCACGCTCCCGAGATGGAAGGAGACGTCAAGGGCAAGAAGCCCGCCGAGGAGCAAGATACCGAGCATGGAATACCAAGAGCCGAAACCACATCGCCGTGATATTCGGGGGCTCCGCCGCCTATGGGTCGCGTCGGGAGTTAAAGGAGGCCGCGCGCGAGGTACTCCGTGTCACTCAGGGGAAGCCTCCTGTTCAGCAGCTCAAGTGGTCCGAGCTGCCGATCACCTTCTCCAAGGACGACTGCCCTCTGGGGATGACGAAACCCCAAAGGCTTCCGATGGTCGTTAGCCCAACGATCTGCAACACCGCAGTAGGTCGGGTCTTGGACGAGATGCAGATCCCTCGCTCCAAGATCAAAAGCATGGTGGTCCCGTTCTACGGGATAGTACCCGGAACGTCGGTCAGGCCACTCGGCCAGATCGTCCTGCCAGTAACGTTCGGCAATCCGAGCAACTTCCGAACGGAGCTAATCACGTTCGAAGTGGTCGATTTCGAGTCGGCTTACAACGCCATCCTGGGCCGACCAGCGCTCGCCAAATTCATGGCCGCCACTCATCACGGGTACCAATGCTTGAAGGTCCCCGGCCCCGGCGGCGTGATCACGGTCAAGGGAAGCCCGAAAGCAGCTCTAAACTGCGACGAGAGGGCGTTAGACATGATCGGTCAACTGCCCCAACGCGGGCCCGAGCAAGAGCCGAGGAGTTCCCGGCCCAAGGCTAGCCTCCAAGCTGGAGGAGAAACCAAGGCCATCCCGTTGTGCGACGCAGAGCCAGACAAGGTCGTACACGTGGGGGCTTCCCTAGATCCTAAATAGGAACTCGAGCTCGTGACCTTCCTCCGGAGAAGCGCGGACACGTTCGCCTGGGAACCGTCCGACATGCCCGGAGTCCCAAGGGAGGTCGTCGAGCACAAAGCTAGCGATTCGGCGACAAAAGCTCAGGCGGCAGAAGCCAGCGCTTCTCCCCGGAGAAGCAAGCCATCATCAGAGAGAAATTGACAAGCTCCTCTAAGCCGGTTTCATTTCGGAGGGTCGACATTCCGATTTGGTGGCCCAACCCAGTTATCGTGATGAAGAAAGGGGCAAGTGGCGCATGTGTGTCGATCACACGGGGCTGAATGCCGCATGCCCGAAAGACAATTTCCGCTACCTCGGATAGACCGGTTGGTCGACGAACGGCCGGCTCCGAGGCGATGAGCTTTCGGGCGCCTACTCAGGCTATCACCAGATCGGCATATCGCCCGACGACGAGGAGAAAACTTCCTTCATCACGCCGTTTGGCACATTCTGCTACACGACCATGTCCTTCGGTCTAAGGAACGCTGGAGCGACCTTCCAGCGCCTCATGCAGAAAACCTTCTCGAACCAAATAGGTCGGAACCTGGAAGTGTATGTAGACGACATAGTCGTCAAGAGCAAGATGGCCTCGGACCATGTATCCGATCTAGAGGAGACTTTTCATAACCTCAATAAGCATCGAATAAAGTTAAACCCTGAAAAATGTGTGTTCGGGGTCAAAGCTGGCAAGGTGCTCGGATACATGATCGGCCCACAAGGAATCGGGGCCAACCCAGAGAAGATAGAAGCCATCGAGAACATGCGACCACCGACTTGCACTCGGGAGGTCCAGTCCACGGCAGGAGAATGGCGGCCTTAAGTCGTTTCATCTCGCGGCTCGAGAACGTGGCCTACCTTTCTTCAAGGCGCTCAGGAAGCACAGCGGTTTCACTTGGACAGATGAAGGCATCGCTCTTTCAAAGAGCTTAAACTATATTTGTCGAGACCCCCGGTCTTGACCACGCCAAGAGTAGGAGAGGTCCTCTTGCTTTACCTGGCCGCCACACCCCATGCGGTAAGCGCCGTCATCACAGTAGAACGGGACGGGGTACAGCGCCCGATCTACTACATCAGCGAGGTGCTGCACGGACCAAAGGAGCGTTACCCCGAGGTCCAGAAGCTCCTTTACACGCTCCTCGTGGCCTCAAAGAAATTAAGACACTACTTCCAGGCGCACAAAATCCAAGTCCCGACCAACTTCCCGCTGAGAGAAATTCTCGGGAATCAGGACGCAAGCGGGCGGATCGCGAAATGGGCCATGGAGCTCGCCGAATTCGAGATCGAATTCTCGGCCAGAACCGCGATCAAATCTCAGGTCCTAGCGGACTTCCTAGCCGAATGGACAAACCCCGCCCCGTCCGAATCCGAACCCAACCAGGCCGAGCACGGTCGCTGGGTCATGCACTTCGACGGATCCCGAGCTTACGATTGCTCAGGGTGGAGATGGTCCTCGAATCCCCTCGGGGAGCGGATCGACGCCCTCCAAGCGCATTTCGGCGCAACAAACAACGCAGCCGAATACGAAGGTCTGCTAGCCGGGCTTCGGGCATGCAAAGCGCTCGGAGTCCAACGACTAACTGCGAAGGGCGACTCGCAGCTGGTCGTCAACCAGGTTAACAAGGAGTATCAGTGCTCCGATGACTCAATGGCGCTTTACCTGGCTGAAGTAAGGAAGATGGAAAAGTACTTCAGAAACTTCGAAGTACTATACATCCCCAGGAAGGACAATGCCCTGGCCGACCATCTATCGAAGGTCGGTTCCGCCCAGTTTCCCGCTCCGGCGGGGGTGCTCATCGAGCACCTCTATAAGCCCTCCATACCCCCCGAGGGGGAGGCAACCGAGACGGGTGGTACCATCTCCTTCCTCGAGCAGGATGCGAATTGGATGACGCCATTCATCCAATACTTCGTGCACGGGACACTGCCCGAGGAGGAAGCCGAGAAATCCCGGCTAGTGAGACGTTCCTCGACCTATAAAATGGTCGAGGGCCTCTTATACCGCAAAGGCGCGCTTGGCATCCTCTCCAAGTGCATCACCCAAGAGGAAGGCAAATATCTCCTCAAGGATATCCATGACGGGATGTGTGGAGCTCACTCGTCCTTTAGGACCTTGGTGAGCAAAGCCTTCCGATTGGGTTACTATTGGCCGACGGCCCTGGCTGACGCACGCTCAATAGTGACCTCCTGCCGATCTTGCCAGTTCCATGCTCGGAAGGTCCATCACCAAGATACGCGCTCTGAGACCATGCCGCTAACCTGGCCGTTCTCGGTTTGGGGCATCGACATACTCGGTCCATTTCCCAGGGAAGGAGGGGTTGTAAATACATTGCGTCGCAATCGACACCTTCACTAAATGGATCGAGGCCGAGCCTATATCAACCATCTCGCAAACGCTTTGGCGGCTAAAAGGTTCTTCCGCAATAATGTAGTAACCCGCTTTGGCGTCCGAGTCGCCTCATTACCGACAACGGCACTCGGTTCACAAGCGAGGTGTTTCGGGCTTATTGCGAGGAGGTCGGGACCAAGATATGCTTCGCATCCGTGGCCCACCCACGAGCAATGGGGCGGCCGAGCGCGAAGCAGGCAGATCGTCCAAGGAATCAAGAAGAGAGTCTTCAAGAGCCTCGTCGGCATGGTCGAGCCTGGGTGGACGAGCTACCCCGTCCCTTCTGGTCGATCCGCACCACGACGAGCCGAGCTACGGGGAGACCCCTTCGGCTCGTATATGGCGCGGAAGCCGTCCTACCCGCGAGGTTGTCCTAGGATCCCCAAGGGTGAACCTGGCCGATAGCATCGACGGAAGGCGAGTGTCTTCGACCTCGACCTCGCGGAGGCGACTCGTGAGCAGGTTACATTGCGATCCGCGGTTTACTCGCAAGCTCTTCGCAGCACGCCGCTAAATCGGTGCGACCAAGGACCTTGCGTCGGCGATCTCGTTACTGCGACGGGTCCAAGACCTGTCAAAAGCCAACAAGCTAACGCCAAGATGGGAAGGTCCTTACACGGTCGTCTCAACAAAGACGCCCGGGCTGTCCGCCTCGCAATGGAAGATGGTCGAGAACTAGCTAGTACTTGGAACATCGACCAACTGCGTAAGTTCCATGTCTAACCACACCCGCTTTTACCTTTTTAATAAACTTTGTCACCTTACCCTCCCATTCTTTCTCTCTCTCTCTTTCCCTCCGCAAAATTCTACGATTAAGCTCGACCCAGACAAAAGTGTCAGGGGCAGGTCGGTCGTTGGGGCAAAACAAATGCGACAAGAGCTCGACCTCGAGGGCTTCCTTCCTCGTAAGACGACCATCTTTTTTCGCGGTAGACCTCCGCCGCAAGTAAAGATTCGCACAGGACACCCTTCTGAACGGTTCCGAGCTCAGGTCGGCCGGTGGGCGGCGTCAACGCACCGTACCCTAAGGGCCACACGGTCTCCGCAGAACTCTACTCCGCCAACGAGGTCGTGCTCGCAGTCTACGCCCACGACCTCCGTTGGCGGCGGGGGGGCCATAGGGGTACCATGTGGCCACGACCTCGTGCAACTTTCGCGCGAGGTAGTCACTCCCTCGTACGATTGACTGCTAAGTCGCGTAAGGCCGAACTCCGCCGAGTAAGGAACCACGGCACGAAACAAATCGTTGTCATCTCGGAGAAAAACAAAAGACGTCCATTAAAAATAACGCTCTTTCTATATTCAACTGGGCGGTTTCTCCTTAAGTTTTTTACAGGTAAAGACAGGAAGAAGAAAATTACAGGAGGCCGGCACGCTTCTCGTCCTGCAGAGCGACGAGCTCGTCCCGCACCGAGTCAAGCTCGGACTCAAGGTCGAGCACCCGCCGGCGAGCCTCACGACCTTCGCTTGCCGCCTGTCGAAGCCGCCTGGACTCCTCCCGTTGCTGGTCGATTGTCCTTTCGGCGCTTCGAGCAGCGTCGCATAAGGTCGCCACCGTGGCTTCCAGGCCCGACCTTGCTTGCTCGCTCCGGTCGAGGCGCTCCTGGAGCTCACGCACGGACTCCTCCACATTCCGCCGGATCTCGGCCTCAGAAGATGTCAGCTCGGCAACCCGGCGCTCGAGCTCCGCGATCTTGGCGTCCTGCTCGGCTTGGTGCTTCGCGACAACTTCGGCGCACGGTCGCGGCATTGAAGTCCTTCATGGTGGACTCCAGCACTGCGCGACAAGGCGTTTCAGTCGTGGATCGAAGTTTTGGTAAAAGCACATAAGAGTCAGGAGTACTTACCCAACAAAGCCGAGCCTCCAGCCCCTGATGGAACAACTCGGCGGGGTCCTCCGCCTCGTTCTGGGCAGGCAAGGGATCCCCCGCCTTGGTCCCTTCTCCTTGATCGGGCACGGAGGCTTGAGCTCGAAGCCTCGCCCCTCCCAGGCGAAGGACCTTTGCCCTGGGGACAACCTCCGCCTCTGGAGAGGGACGGCCTCAAGAGCAAGGATCACCTCCCGCTCTTCTTCCTCCCGGGCAGAAGTTGCGCCCGGGGGCTCCACCTCCTCGACATCCAGGCCCTGGACTGCGGCAGCATCTCCGGACGCGGGGTCGACTGGGGGCACCAGGTCGGCGGCCGGGAGGTCGGTCTCGATTGGAGTGGCCTCGGTGCCCGGCAGATCCCCTTCGTCTGGAAGCTCCCCCGGCCCGCCTGCGATGGCCGGGCTCGTCTCCCCGACCAGCAGGCTAGCCGTCTCTTCCTCGCCGGACGGGCTCCCGATCGGATTGGGGTCCCCGACGGCCGGGCCGTGGCTGGACCCGGCATGACGTCGTGAGCCCGGGGAGAGACCTCGGCGATCTCCTGAAGAGTCGCGGTGATGATGTCGCTGGCACCGGCAGAGTCCTCGCCGGGAGTTTCAGCGGCCTGCTCACCACCATCAGACTCCCCCGAGCCGTCGTCCTCCACAACTATGATGTGGGGGATGCCCTCCGTCGCGGCTCGAGCATCGGCGGCCGCGATCTTCCTCCGTGCCTCCTCCTCGGGAGACACGACCTCCGGGTCCCGGGGCTCCGCGGCAGCAGACTCCCCCACCTCGACGTCGTCGCCACCGGCGGCCCGTGGGGATTGGGCCTCATGACCTCGGCCCCCGCCCGGCCTCGTCGCCCATGACGGCCTCGGCAGCCCGGGCAAGCTCCCTCTCTAGCACGAGGTCAAGAACATCGTCAGCCATTGCTTCGAAATCCCATAACTCCGCACCAGCCGCCACCCCCACTATAGACGATGTGGGGTTAGTGTGGTCTTGGGAGAAAGAGAGATGAGAGGGAATAGGAGATCGACCTCGCTCGGCGTCGCTGCTGAGCTCGGGCGCGGACAAGGAGGGCGGCCATGTCCTCGCGCGCCTTGTCGACCCTGGCGACCGAGGGGTCGGCCTCCCCCAAGCCGGCCTCGGAGATGGTCAGCGCTGGGCGCGGATGAGGCGCAGCAGCCGACCTGCGGGACCTCGGGACCAAGGGGGCAGGGTCCAGCTCGTCCTTCTCCTCCTCGCGGTCCCCGGGAGCCGGGCTCGAGCTCACCCGCGCGAGCTCCGCCTGAAGGGCTGCGATCCGCCCTCGCTTCAACCTTTCGCGCCGGACCAGCCGCGGCAGCGGCCTCCCTCTTCACCCGCGCGGCAAGCTGGCGCAAACGAGCCATCAGCTCGGGGTTGTCCCTGGTGTACTCATCCATCCACAATTTTAGTTCACTCACCTCCTGCCGGTCTGCATACTCCAAGTGCTGGCGGGGTGAGCGGTCGTCCGGGCCGGGACGCCTGCGTGTGCGCCTAGGCGGGGACGGCGTGGCCGACGGAGATCGAGCGCGGCGCTTGCGACCCGCCTGTCCCTTGGTCTTTCGACCCCGTCTCGCCAACTGCGATCCCAGCTGGGTCACGGCGACTTCGAGGGCAACCTTCTCCTGTTAAAAAAAAGAGAGAAAAAAAAAGAAAACTCGAATGAGGTCGGAAGGCCCCCGGAAAAACCTGTCCGGACAAAAGCTCCGAAAGAAGTCCGAATCAGAGACTTACCGCCTCGGTCCGGTTAAGGACGTTGTTCGGGATCTGGCGGCCCTCAATGATTTCCTTGCCTTTAGGGGTGCCGAACATCTCGGACACCCTCGCGTCCACCCAGTCCTCTGGCGGAGCTGCGTACCAGCCGAAGAAGAGGTCGTGAGAACGGACATCCTCTGCTCTGAAAAGAAGATCGGGGGTGATGACATACCTGAACGCGACTCGCGGGTGATGTCCTGCCACCCCTCGACCTTGAAGAAGGGATGCTCCCTCCTCCTAAGGGGTGATATCCGGTTCCTGACGTAGTCCCGGGTAACGTCCCGGCCGGTCAGCCCCAAGCACGTGAGCTTGTTGATTAGCATGAGGACCTTCTCCTCCTCGGGCTCCACGGGCGGTCGGGGTGTCTCGACGGCGCGACCTCTGGCACCGGAGTAGGAAAGCGAGCCGCCCTCTGCTTTCCTCAGGTAGAACCAAGAGTCGGCCCACCCCGACACCGAGTCCTTGAGCGTAAAGCTCGGATACTCGTATGGGCGGGTGGGTCGAAGGCGGAAGTAGAGGCAGCCGGCCTGCGAAGGCGTGCCGGTACGCGAGAGGGTGTAGAAGTGGAAAAGAGGCTGGGAGTGGGCTCGACGCCCACGAACCCTTCACATAGATGGGAGAAGATGGCCATGATGAGAATAGAGTTGGGGTGGAGGTGAACGATCTCGCACTCGCAGAAGGCGAGTACGGCCTCGATGAACTCGCTTTCGGGCGTCCGGAGCCCGTTCATGGCGTAGAGCTCGATGGAGACGATCTCCCCCTCCTCCGGCTGCGGGCTCTCCTCGGCGCCAGGGGCTCTCCATGTGCCGGCGTCGAGGTACTTCGCCCGCTCAAGGATCTCCAGCTTGCGCCCGTCGAGCTTGCTGACGCCGAACTTTGCCATGAGGATGAGGAAGACGATCAAAGAGGAGGATGAGCGCCGAAGCAGAAGAGTATGAGGCGCAGCAATCGCAAAATGGCCAAGTGAGTCTAAAGGATTCTTTTCGAGTGTTTTAAAAACTCCTCCAGGGAACGGGAAAGTAAAGGGACTTCCCGCCGTTATGATCGAGGAAACCCTAGAGACACAGAGGGCAGTTAAGGCATTCGCCATCCGGGAAATGACACGTGGGCACGCAAATCGAAACCGTCTGCCCGGAGAAGACGGTTCGAACTTCCCGAATGAGGCTTCCGGGAGAAGGAACCGTTGAGAGGGGCCCACTTCTGTTCGCTCGAAACGCGACAAGCTGGAGCAACAAGCTCGTTCCCGGAGAAGGTTAATAGCTCGTTGGTCGCTGCAGTTGTTCGCCGCGGCAGAACCGATATGCTCGTAGAACGGTAGGCCCAAGGGGAAGGCCTTCCTTAGACCTTTTTCCCACTTGAACCTCGGGGGCTAGCTGTCGGGGGGTCGGGTAATTCCCATAAATTACCTCGGGTGCCACCAACGACCAAGCTCGCTCCCGCCCGAGCCACCAGGAGGTCGTTACCCTGGACGGGTTAGTTAGAACCTGGAAGGCTACGTATTTCGGCCTGTTCCGAGCTCGGGCTCGGGAGGGACTGGGATGCCACGTATTCCGATCGATTAGGGCTCGAGTTCGGGTAAGATGTACGAGCTCGGTGCCGGCTATCGGCCGACCTAACGTGATCTCGAGGTCGGCGGGAGTGGGAGTAACCGCCCGAGCGTAACTTCCGCTGGCCCGTTACGTTCCCCGCGGGAGCGTGGCGAAGTTGTAGGATCCACCGGTTGCCACGTTTGGATGAGGTCCAAACGTGGGATAGTGGGGCCGATGGAGTTCGATCCTTTGTAAGCTATAAAAGCGTCCCCATCATGAGGGGGATAGGACACAGACTGTAAGACAAGAGACATACACTCAGATACGTTGCAAGAGTATACAAGAGCTGGAGTAGGGCTATTATCTCTTTCCTGAGAGGCCCGAACCAGGGTAAACTGCTGTGTCCACGCTCGTTGAAATCTGGTGAGTCGTTCCTTGAGTAATCCCTCACGCGAGAAGGGGTCACAGTTGGTCTCTCCACCAACAAGTAAGCTCGGCGGGGGCCTGTTCCCCAATCGTCGACAAATATGTTAAAAAAATAATTACAAAAATATACTTCTATCGTCATTTCAATTGGTGATAGGGTTCTATCGCCATTTTAATTGATGATAGAAGCTCTGTAGCCAAATAAATTTGTGATAGGACTTCTGTCACCAAATGAATTCGCGACAGGGTTCTGTCGCTAATTGAAACGGAGATAAAACCCTTAGCATTGTTGGCCAAATGAATTCGCGAGTAAACAATCTGTCAACCAATTCAATCAGCGACATAGCAGCTTCTGTCATCAATTCAATTGGTGAAAATTTGGTACCGTTCATCTGTCGCTATTTCAAATGCGATAGATGAACGGTACCAAATTTTCGTGATTTTGTTTAGCGTTAGATGAATAGTAGCAAATTTTCGCGATTTCATTTGGCGACAAAGCGTATGTCATCAATTGAAATAGTGACAGAGATATATTTGTGTAATTTTTTTCGACGTATTATTTTTATAAATTTTTTTAAAAGATGTACTTTTTTTAAAAAAAAAAATCTTACAATGGCTCACTTTACATTGCATGGCTTGTGCCAGGGGCGGAAGTAAATTCATTTACCCGGTGTCACAGGACACCGGGTCAAAAAAAAAATAGTATATATTAGTCTATATATAAAAAAATTTATTGTATTTTAGGCTATATATATAGTATATATGAAACCCCTTGATCTAAATCTTGTGACACCGAGAGGTAAATAACAAGCAAATGGTAAGAATAATAAGTTGTTATCACATATATGATGAAGCGGTGAACCTCGAAGATTTTTTGTCTAGTTCCGCCCCTGGCTTGTGCTATGAGATCTCATGGTCTCTTGGGGCCGCCTACCTGAAGAAGTAAGTGCAAACTGATTTATAACAATTCAGGATAAGTATTTGGCATTGCCACTGCCTTGTGTGTTTGTCCTTATTTTGCTATGGTTTGTTGATAAGCAATCACAATCTGTTGAATAAATAGACAGGGCATATGTGACTGAAAACACTTTTAGATCTGAAAAATATATGCGGTCGACGACGAAGTCGGCATCCTGCCCCGCTGCACCCACAACGGCGACAGCTACGTCGTCGCTGCGCTCCATCCCACGCTCCGCCTTGGCGTGTACGACCTCCACCGGTTCCACCACGAGGCATGGGCATGGAGTTCCAAGGTCGTCTGTGTCGATCCGCCAGTACCGCAGAGCTTCCCTTTCGAATGTATAAACAAGGTGATCACGATCGTAGGAGAAGATGGTTCGATGGGCTGGGAGCCTCTGGCGGGGTATATATCCTGGTCTTCGACGCGCTCTCCGACGATCCGCAACGTGCCATGCATGGGTTCTGCAAGGTCTTTCCGAGACATCGTACGTTGCCGTCCATGGTCGCATCAAGTATGAGATTGCGCATTAAGATCAGACAGGGATCATTTCACCGACGACACCTTCGTCGCCGAAGGTTGGACGTCTGACAGTTCTCGGAAGTGGCACGAGTGACTGCAGACTCGAGGACGTTTTGTGATCGGCCTTAGTCTCTGCGAAATTCCTAGCGTGTGTAGTGAATATATGCACATGTCCTTAATTTTTACTGTAAAAAAAAAAACATCTTATCGCCTAAGGGAAAATATGTCATTGCCAATGGTTCCCACATGAACACAGATTTTTAATCGAAGGGCGAACTCGATCGATCACTGCTTGATTGCAGCAGTTCTAGCCAGCTCCAGAATCCTGACCAGTGGCTCGCCGGCGTTGCCGCTGCACCTTCGGCCTTCGTCCAGCGGTGTGCTTCCCCACCTGCAGTTGTTCGTTGCATCATGGATAGAAATTTCATCTACCGAGCAAACGAAACCCAAAGCTCTGTGTATGCTGCGCACCTGTCCTTGGCCAAAACATCTGCCCCAAATTCTATCAACATGGTGGCGACGAGGTGCAGGCCCTCGGCAACGGCAATGTGAAGCGGTGTCCTCTGATCATAGTTCCTGCAGTTTGGATCGGTTCCGAATTTTAGCAGCCTCTTCAGCAGGTCGATCTTGCCATCCGTGACTACTCTGCACAGGTAGCTTCCTGCGTCTTCCAGGTTCAGGATCGCACCATGCTCGACGAGAAGCGAGATGATCCTGTCATGCCCTGATTTTACTGCCAGCAGCAATGGCGAATTTCCAAACTTATCTGCATTTTCAAACACGTTCCTTTATATATATATAACAAGAGATGGTTAGAAGGTGTCTTTTACTATTTGCTTTGAACTGATTCTTTCATACCTATACTGTTGACATTTGCTCCCCTTTGGATAAGGAACCTGATGATATCTTCATACCCTCTTAAGGCAGCAACATGCTGCAAGGAAAATGTAAGTTGAAGAGTTGGAAAATCATATTCATAGCAATGATTTTTACAAGTGGTTTTTTGCCAGAACTCTTCTAATCTGACGAATGATTCTATGAGAGAGTTGACATACTAATGCTGTCCTGCCATCATAATCGACTCTACTTGGATCTGCTCCTGCATTGATTAAGCCTTTCAAACGAAACAAGTCACCATTATAGGCTGCATTGTTGACTCCAAGGACCAGTTCTGTCTCTTGCTTTGCTAACAGATATGTGATATCTGATTCCAATTGCTTCGCCTTTGACTCGGTCTCTTTCCCCTACAGAAGGAATGTTTATCCCTAAAATTTTCCTCAAAGTGCTAATTAAAATATGGTTCTAGTGAGATGTACCTTTAGTAGGTTGCTCAATACCTGACGGCTATCCTTGAAGTAAATTTGTAAGATATTAGTCAGAGATTGCTTGTCAATTCTCAAAAGGCTGCAAAGTTCACAGACCCTAACTGTGTATGGTTCTGGAATGTTGCAGATTACAGCGACATCGCCAACGATGTCATAAGGCAGCAGTTCTGAGATGATCTCTTCTGATCCATCTTCTCCAGCGGCGACCTCTTCCTGCCACAGTGCATGGAATAGGACGAGTGAAGGTGAGAGCCATACAGTGCAGTTGTGTGTTTCTTGTGATTTATGTAGGTTTGTTTTACGAACAGATCATACGTATACGATCATGGTTATAAATGTTAATGTCAGTGACAGGAAGTACCAGACATCCGTGTGCCACAATATAAATTTGATCCACCACGGTGCCTTGCTCTAAGATAACTTCCCCTGGGAGGAAGAATTCTTCATTTAATTTTACCACCTGAGATAATCAATTGAAGAGTTGAATGAATTCTATTACTGGACTAACTGTAATCGGATAAACATGAATCCATCAAAATCTTACAATCTGGCTTAGGAAGTCCTCTGAGCATCCTTTGAACAGGTGCACTTTTGAAACCATGTCCAAGTACAATGCCTGGGACATCTGCAAAACAAAATCAAACGACAGCCTACATATACTTAACTGCTCAAAGCAATTTAAATCACTCCCCATCTGTATTTGGTCAGAGAAAACTGGCACCTTAGATCGAACCGCAACCGGTATGTCATCGACAACTCTGTCTCTCGTATAGCTGCTCTCGTACTGCAGCATCAGGTGAGCCTTCACCTGGGACCTGATATCACTGCCCAGCTTGTTCCTGTTCATGTACCTGATGAGGTCGGTCATCTTGTCCCTAAATCTTTCGGTCTTTGAGCCCTTGACGATGAGTGCAGTCATGTTGCCAATCAGGTACGCACTAAGGAGTATGGTGAACGAGATGTACACCACGGTGAAGACCATCTCCCTGGTGTTCACTGCATGGATATCACCATAACCTGCATGTATTTTTCAGCACTATTATATTTAGCATATATAGAGAGGGAGACTATGGAACGGTATACCGTTCCAACGGTATAGCCGTGAAACTTATGAAACTTATCAGTTTCAGTGCTGGTTTCATGAGTTTCAGTGTTTAGTTTCATCAGTTTCATATTTCATCAGTTTTTAGTGCTAAGTTTCATGAGTTTCAGTGTAAAAATTCACAAGTTTTATGAGTTTCAGAGGTATACCGTTCTTACGGTATACCGTTTCTTAGTTTTTCTATATATATATATATATATATATATATATATATATATATATGGTAAATCAATAATTGCGATTTTGTTTCCTTTTTTTTTTTTTTTTTTTTTTTGCAATTGTCTTTGAGATAGATATGATGAGAACTAGAGGTGGGCATTGGGCCGGGCTTTTTTGGGCCGGTCCGAAGCACGATGGTATGGCACGGTGCAAAGCACGGCACGGCAGATTCGGGCGGGCCGGCCAAGACGCAATCAGCAGACGGGCGTCTGCCCGGAACTGTGCACGACGAAGGCGACGCGGCACGGCACGACGATTTGGGCGGGCGTCTGCGCACGACGGCAAACGGGCACGAAATCACGGATTAAGGCTTAAAAGTTGGCAGATATTGTTGATTCAGGGCATCTTCAAGCATTGCATTTATGTTTGACATTTTGTTGATGTGATTAGTCTCTTATGTAATTAAAATAGGTAGTTTAGTAGTAGTGATTTGTTTTATTTCTTTGTTCGTCACAATAGTAAAAATGGGTCGGGCTTGGGCCGGCACGGCACGAAGCGCAAATGGGCCGGGCTTGGGCTCGCCAAAAGTGAGTCGGGCCGGCACGGCCCGGCACGGTGGGCACGATGGGCCGTCGTGGCACGGCACGGTTTCGGCCCGAAGCACGATGGGCCCGGGCCGGGTCGGCACGGCACGGCACGACGCCCACCTCTAATGAGAACATACCAACTGTTGCCATGGTGACAATGGCCAGATACAGCGAGGTGACGTAGCGAGTCAGCAGGTCGGTCTCTCTGAAGTTGATGTACTTGTAGTCTCCCAGGACGAGGCTCCCGATCCAGGTGCTCCCCTCACGCGACGGCGGCAGCGTGGTGGCGAGGTAGTAGAAGACGCAGGCGGCGGTGTGCGTGCAGTAGAGCTCGACGGTGATGAGCTTCACGATCCTCGTGAAGAGGTAGCTGATGCGGATGTCCTTCTCCATCTTCTTGAAGAAGTCCATGATCTTCCTGGCTCTGTACAGCCTGAGCCACACCAGGTACCTGACCATCTCCATTCTTCCTGTGACCTGACACAAGTATATAGTGAACAAATCTTTCTTCTCTCTGATGCATGCAGAATGGTGCTGGTTTTTAAGATTGTGATGTTACATTGTAGATGGCGTCCCATGGGAAGCAGCCAAGGATATCAAGAGCGAAGCTGCCTTTGATGTAGCTAAGAACAAGAACATCAGAAAATCAAATATTCTTAGATACATACATATGCTCTTGCTTTTTTTCATGTCATTCTATTCTCGGAGGAACCGGCCTCACCGTAGCGCGATCCTCCGCTTGTCGTACACCATCCTGTAGGTGTGAGCATCCCTGTACGCAAGGAAGAAGTGCGCGACGACGTCGGCGAGGAAGACGAGCTGCACGCACTCGAGGTCCAGCAGCTGCTCGGGGAGGCCCCGGAAGAAGCTGAACTCGAAGGGGGTGAAGAAGGTGGAGTAGATGGACCACAGGAACACTATGTTCACCCAGATCCTGTACCATCTGCAGCCGGACAGAGCAAGAAACATTGGCTTCAATCTTCATGCATGACACTGCATGGTATATCTGAAACCTCTGGCCATTTTCCCGTCTAAATCACAACCGTCGATCTCGTTCTCATGCAGAACTTCTCTAATTGGCTACTCATTATCGCCCTTGCATGCAGTATTGGCATCATCTTTTTTTCAGTGCTATTTGACGGTTAGTTTGGGTAGCTAGATTAAGCTGAACTGATGATCGAAAGAGAGAGGGAGAATATTCTTGTCATACCTTCCATTAGGATGTATGACAAAGCTGTCACAGCAATTCTTTGGGAGCTTCAATGCACTGCTGCTGTGCCAGCTGCTGCTCCTCCTTGACTTGAACTCCCTTGCAAACAAGGAGAGCCTGCTCCCCACAGAGCCATGCAGGGTGTCATCTATCTCATTCAGCTCATACTCTGCAGCCATCTCACTAGCCAGTCCTCCTCCTCTCTCCTTTATCAGTATCACATTAATTCCTCTGTGCAGTCCAATGCAAGCACAGGATGCTACACATATATATATATGACCAAGTGTCCTGTCAATTTTGGTTGCACAAGGAGCAATTGGGCACTGCACAAATGGCACTAGCATTTCAAGCAGGTTGTTGGGGGCTTAAGTCAACTGGGGGTGAGTTCAGTTTAGTTACACATGCTGTCATGTCATACGGTCATACCTCATCTGCTATCGCCTTTAAATGCCTAAGAACTACTTGCAGTGCATGACATGGTGGTAGCTAGCATGGTGCACTACCACTGTACCTAAAGAAAATCAATCAGCTGGCGACCAATCTGTTACTCCTTTTCGGCACACCGGAGCAACCCAGCAGATGCCTTTTTCTCCTCCATGCAGTTTTAGTTTGTTTGTATCTACGGCTCCGTGACATGGACGATCGTTTAAAATTGACAGGCTTTTGACCCTGGGTGTCAGGCTAGGTCCTTTGTTGAATGCTGCGTGTTGCAAGTTGCAATGAAGAAAACATCGGGTTTGATTGTGTAATGTGTTGGAGATAACTCAATATCTTAATGTACTACATCTTTTAATTTTATGAAAATAGGTTGCTAGTTCAAATCTTCAACTACTTGGACTCTTTTGACTATTTAAAGTCACTCCCTGTATATGTAATCCTTAAACATAATATTGAATTATTCCCGTGGCTTTTTCCCACGTGGGTTTTTCCACGTTAAAAATAGGCCAAATTCAAATCATCTAGATGCATAGGCTTTAGTCTTGGCCAGATCGGACTTCAAATAAATCCCTCGAGTGCTTTTAATTCGGATTGTGAGTCACATGGCTCGGGCTTCGAAGCCAATTCGGCTTCTCGTTCGGGTTTTCAGCTCTAGCTTCGGCTTCTCAGCTCTAGTTTCTTATTTTTAACTTTAGATTTTCATCAGATTTTGCTACGCGCATCCAAAGTGTACCAGCAACGTACCAGAAATTGCTACACCACCCGAAGCGTACCAGATTTTTTCTTCTTCAAAATCTACCATATATTTTTTTATCTGCAATTTTTCTCCATCATGTCATCTATTAATTTGATGCTGAGAAGTCCGATGGCAAGATCAATTTATCTAGATGGCAGGTTTACATGAGAGTCGTTATTACACAAACGAACGTGAGGAAAGCATTGCTATTTACCCCGGCACCTGTTCTAGTGTCAAACAGTGGGATTCCATTGCAATGCCAAAAAAAGGGTTTTCAATGCGGATTCAGGCTTTCATGCTTATTATTGACGGATTTTTTTTGCAATTCAGGCTATTATGCCTATTATTTTGTGCTTATTATTGGTGGATTTCATTGCAATTTAGACTTGTATGCCTGTTATTGGTAGCATTCATGCGGGATTTCATTCCCGATTTCTTAGCGATTTCTTTGATGTTTCATCATCTACTTTGCAGAAAAAAAAATGTCAGTTGAGGAGACAAATCACCGTTAATTTGAATTTGGTGTTTCATCACCGTTAATTTGGTGTTTTATTGACCGTTTGATACATTGCGATTTGGATCGCTTGCGCAATCATTATGGATGTTTTGGCAATGTTAATTTGGAATTTGATGACACCCTGATGGTAGCATTATACTCTTCGGAGTTTTACCAGTGAAGATTTTGCTCCAATATCAGTTTGAGATAAAGTGCAAGAAAGAGCTTGTTTCTGTATGGATACTACAATGTTGTCTTGTTATCTTAGCTTAATATGAGAGGTCTACTGCAATTTATACTCCATTGACAGCACAAAAGTTCTTTTCATCTTGATATTTTTGCATGAGCAATTTCAACCATATCTATGATATGAGCTTTTTGCTATTTATCAAGCGCCACATGTGATGTTTTGGTTTATGCCGTTTGATGATTGAGCATTTTTTTAGAAGGTCAGTTGCACAAATTCAGACTTTTCTAGGGTTATGAATTGTTGAAGACCTAGATTTCTTCATCTGCTTTGTTATAGCTATGTGTTTGGATTGACTGATCCAGTCTTTTTCTTGACCTACCGGTGGTTCGCTCAATTTTGCTTCACAAGAAGTGTTTGGATAAGACTATTGGCTTTCTGGAGATAATTTTATTATGAATTTTGAGTCAAGAGGAGGTTTGTTGGAGATAACTCAATATCTCAACTTACCATATCTTTTAGTTTTATTCAAATAGGTGATTATTTAAAGTCGCCCCCTAAACATGTAATCCTTGAATCATTATAGTAAATTATTTCCCTAGTTTTTTCCGTAAAATTTTTTTCACGTTAAATATTGTCTCCTATTTTTCGCTGAGTTATAAGTCTAACACAATGCAATCAACTGTGTGTGCATCAGTGGTAGCTGTCTAGCCGCTATTATCTCCCTGCCGGCCATAGCTGAGACTTGAAAGTACCGCAGCATTGCAACCGGCTTCTCATGCCTCACATGCTATGTACTGCATGTGTAGCAGTTATGGGGCAAAGTGGTGGTGCTGGTTTTTACTCATCGTGCAGTTCCAGTCTAGCCATCTTAGCTCCTCCAAGGACCAGCCCTCCTTTGTATTGGTCAAAGATCCTACAGGGATCAGCTGTATTTTGGGCAGTTCATTTCGCCACCAAGAGTGCATCGAGAACCCCTGTCTGATCAGATCTGGATCCCTTGCCGGCATGAGAGTTTTCCCAGAGCTTTGAGTTCTTCTTTTTGGTAAAAAAGATCGAACAATCGATAAGAAGTTGAACAGGAAACCGCCACACTGTGCCGTCCGCCTTCATCTAAAGCACGACGATGCATATCCTGAATGGCATTTCGTTTGGAAGGTAGATCGTACAGATTTGATCATGACGACAGCGCTAATTAGAAATCAAACATCCTAATTTGAGTGCTTAGATGTGTACTTTGGCCTACAGAGAGCGTGCATGCCAAATTCCCATGGCTGAAATTTGGCTACAACCAAATCTCAAACTTACGTGGATAATCTGGCTACCTGAGATCTGGCCTGAACCAAGCGTAGCCAGATTTTGAAACTCGCCAAAATAGTTGGTAGCAAACCGAACGCAGGCCAAAATCCAACCAAAATTTTCCCAGCGGATTCAGAAGGCAGGGAGGGGTAAATGAGCGAGTTGCCAGTAAATACTTGCCAAATCTTAGCTAGTGCGTATACTACGTGTCGTCTCCGGAGTAATCGATTCTGCCGAGTTCTGCCGCAGAAGATCAAAAAGGAGGTCAAAGATGATGGTGAGTTGTGACCTTAATTAGCCAATTAAGCTTAGCCCTCTCACTTGGTTAGCTTTTGCGTTGACAAGGCTAAAAAACTATAAGCTGACCAGAGCTTTCCCTTTCAAAGGGTTGTTAGCTAATAAACAGCAACTCATTTTTGTCTCCGTTCTTTGTTATTATTACTCTATGAAATTATTACATTTCGGGGAACAAGTTCAAGTTTTACCTCAGTTTTTGGGTGAATCGATTGGTTCAGCAACTGTCATCTTATCTTGAACAAAGAGTACATGACCTACACATTTGAGATCAATCCTCTTGTGCATCGTTAAACATATCCTGAGGCGGCATAAACAAGCGGAGTAATGCTAAATCCAGTTGGCCAGCTTTTTCCTAAGGCAAAGTAGCTGGGGGAAAGTTCAAAAACGCACAAAGACAGTTTTTTCTTCGCTCCATAACGAAGGATCCGGCAAAACTTTTTTTTCAAGGCATGCACTGACCGAAGGCCTCACAAATGCAAACTAATTTAGATGCAATTTGGAGTCTTTTAAAACCCATCGGCTTAAACTAGTTGCATCGTGTTGGGAGAGCCGGACAAAGGAAGAACACTGGGGCCTGGGGGAAAAGCAGTGGAGGGAGATGGATGGCCATGGGCGATTGCTCCACTAACGAGTGCCAATTGGATTAGATTATACATGGATTAGCATAAGCGGTAGGAGGTTTGATAAGGTTTAGCTTTTAAGTTGTGGTTTACGCTGGTAAAGCGTGTGGATTAGGACGACGGTGTAGTGCATCTAACACTGACTTGACTGCTTTGTTCCTTTCCTTTTTATCCTAGTATACACATGTGAGCATGATATGCTAATGTTTTGCTTGCACTGACTCGAACTCATGGGGTCATAAACTAGTGGATAATGCTCAAGCTCAAGGTGTGCTGGGTTGTCGTGTCCTCTGTTTTGTCCATGTGTTCCACTCTTCGCTCTCCTTGCTCTGCAGTCTACTTGTCGTGGTGTCCTTCTACCGTAGGATTTTTTTGGGTGTCGAGTCCCTGGGTGTGCTGTTGTCCCGGGGGCGTGCTTCTGTGTTTCCTGGTTACCCCTTTTAATTCTGGATTTTAGCCTTAAAAGCTTAATTAAAAAAACGAACAGCTCGTTTCTAGAGGTCGATTATCACAATCCAGCACATTCAAATTCACTAGAATCCATAATTCACTCCATACGTGCTTTTGGATTCTAGCTTTTAGAGAATCAGCTTTTCTACAATCGCAATACATAATTAGCTTTTAGAGAATCCAAAGCAAAAACAAATAGATCGTAAGTCTGCTCATGTACCCGAAAATGCCTTGTCATGGCCTGTTGCCCTGTGTTGGGGCAACAAGTTGTCCAGTGCGACACTACTCCAGGCCCGAGCCCATTGTGCTATGCGGATTCTTCTCTTCTTCACCTGTGCTCTCCTTTCTGCTATGCGGATTCTTCTCTTCTTCATCTCGGTCCTTCTAGGATCAACACGGCTGCTTTTCCTTCAGGTTTCCAGGTGGTTCAGGTTGTCTAAACTCTAAATAAACCTACGATGCAGGAACTAAACAAGGCTGTCTCAGCAGGTTGTCCTAAAGGTGCGTACATAGGGCAGCTGTGCAAAATAGCATGTCTCATCGGATTTGCCGGTTCCTAAACTGGAATGTAAGGGGTCTCAACTCAGTGGCAAAGAGAGCGGTTGTTGAGGAGCTAGTCAGGGAGATCAGGGCAACCTTAGTGTCTTTAGGAGACAAAACTGGACCAGTTCGATGAGGCCCTAGTAGCCCAGATCCGGGGGAACAGCTTCAAGTAAGAATTTTGTTTCTTGACAGCTTAGAGCACTAGAGGGGGTTATCTTGCTGGCATGCTTTTTGGATTATTTTTTTTCAGTCTGTCTAATGTTCGCTTGGGGACAAATACACTTTTCGCGTCAATTCTTATGAAAGATGACGGAGTAATTTGGTCCTGCACCGGAGTCTATGGGCCTTAGCAAAACACTGAAAACTTAATTTCCTGCGAGAAATTAAGGATCTACAGGCTCTCATGCATGCGGAATGGCTTGTTCTAGGAGACTTCAACATGATTTATCAAGCTGCCGACAAAAGTAACGGCGACGATCTCAACAGGATGATAATGGGGGCTTTCCAGAAACTCCTAGACGACACTGGACTCAAAGAAATCAGGTTGAATGGAAGAAGGTTTACAAGTGTTACCATCTATTACGTCCAACCCCCCCCCCCCTCCTTTGTACGGATGTGTCCACGCACAGTGCTGGGCCTGTTTGGCAACAAGGTTTTTTCATAGTTTCGAGACAAAACCATGGTTTTGGAGAAAAACTCTGTTTTAGAAACCATGAGGTGTTTGGTAGCCTTTCAAAAAACTCTGTTTTAAAAACCATGGTTTTTATAAAACCATGGTTTTTTCTCTGTTTTGGAAACTTTGGTCTTGGGCAAATTTTTCTGAGCAATGGCGCCAAAACAACTCAAAAACTTTGAAAATGTCAACCAAAAACTTTGTAGCCAAACAGTTGATAGTTCCAAGAAAAACCATGGTTTCAATGGGGTTTAGTAAAACCATGTTTTTTATGTCAAGACAATTCTCAAACCATGGTTTTACAAAACTATGGTTTTGCAAAACCTTGTTGCCAAACAGATGGTTTCAAATTTGAATATTTCTGGACAAGGATACCGGACTTCTGCCAGGTTTTGTAGACAGCTTGGGACAAACCAACCCTCACAAAGAATGCAGTGCTCGGGATCCATATCAAACTGGCCAGAACGGTCAAGTCCCTAAGGGCCTGGAGTAGATGCCACATCGAGAATATTCAACTTCAGTTCGATGTGTCCACTGAAATAATTTTCTAGCTAGATAGGGCATAGGACATTAGACCTTTTTCAATGTAGGAAAGGTCTTTGCGAACCAGGCTAAAACAGAGGTTACTAGGCCTAGCGGCTATCCAGAGGATTCGCATGAGACAGTGGTCTCGCTTGACCGTCATCAGAGAGGGGGATGCAAATACCAAATTCTTCCATATGAAAGTCAACGGGCGTAGGAGTAAAAATCACATCCATTGCATCCAGATAGACAGGGGCATACACCAGACACATGAGGAAAAACACAATGAGCTCTTTTGTTTTTCCACTGGCTTTTAGGTGCGACTAACACAAGATCGCACACGCTCAATCGGGATTCTCTAGGCATGCAACCAACAGATCTCATCCACCTTGAGGAACCTTTCCAGCTCCAAGAAATCAGAAATGTCATCTTCTCCATGTCACCAGACAAGGCACCAGGCCCTAATGGTTGTATCAGCATTTTCTTTACAGCATGTTGGGAGATCATTCAGGCTGACCTTTCGGCAGCATTATGCTAGCTGTACAACCTTGATGGTCAAAATTTCCACCTCCTAAACTCAAACATAGTGCTTTTGCCCAAGAAGCAAGATGCAGGGTGAGTAGGCGATTACAGGACAATAAGCCTCATTCACAGTGTGGGAAAATCTTCTCCAAACTTTTGGTGAACAGGTTGGCGCCTTTTCTGAAGGATATAGTTTCAATTAATCATACATCTTTCATAAAGTAGATATTTATATATGATAACTTCTTATATATTCATAACCTAACCAGGGAGTTGAATAGGAAGAGGTGCCTCGCACTCTTCATTAAGCTGGACATCTCCAGGGCTTTCGATTCAGTCAGTTGGGAGTACCTGCTAGAGTTCATGGAGACTATTGGTTTTGGCCAGCGATGGAGGGAATGGATCTCAATGATCCTTGCTTCGTCCTCCTTAAGGATTCTCCTCAATGGAATCCCGGGCCAATCATTAAGGCACAGGAGAGGGCTACAATAGGGAGATCCGCTTTCTACAATGCTCTTCATCCTGGTCATTGACCCTCTTCAGCAATTGATCACAAAAGCTTCCAGGGACAATCTTATCTCTCTGTTGCCGCTACGGCCGGCTAGGTTACATATCTCACTTTACGCTGATGATGCAGCTATTTTCACAAACCCAACCACGCAGGAGTTGCAAGCTATATATCCGCGTCACACTCGATATTTTCGGGGCAGCCATATGACTACAAACGAATACCCAAAAGAATGAGATTTACCCCCATCAGGTGCGAAGGCTTAGACTTGTCACTCATTCTGTAGGTTTTCCCAGCTCAAAGGAAGGAATTCCCCTGTAGGTATCTTAGATTGCCGCTCCAACCAACTAGGATAAAGAGAATTGATGTTCAACCCGTTCTGGATAAAGCACGTGCAGGCTAGCAGGTAGGAAGGGGGAAATGCTTTCCAGGGTAGCACATCTCATACTAGCGGACTCAGTCCTTACAGCGCTGGACATCTATTACATCTCCTTCCCCCATTACTCAAGATGGGTGATAAAAAGCTTGATAAACTACGAAGAAATTTCATTTGGAAGGGGGACGACTCCTGTACTGGAGGACACTGCTTGATGAACTGGGCAAAAGTGTGCATGCCCAAGAACCTAGGTGGACTGGGAGTTAAGGATTTCGATAAGTTCAGCTAGGCACTATGCGTACATTGGCTGTGGTATGAATGGAAAGAATATCACAGGCCATGGGTTGGTATGGACCTCCTGTGCAACGATACTAACTGAAGCTTCTTCAGTGCAAGCACTACAATAACTCTTGGAAATGGTCGCATAGCTAGATTTTGGACCTCTCACTGGATCAGCGGGACAGCTCCAAAGGACCTAACTAGTTTCTATGTTCTTGTATCTTTCAATCTCTCTTTTGAATGAAAGGCAGAGCTCCTGAAAATCTTTCGAAAAAAAGGAGATGATTTTGATCCTCTATTTAAATTATTGTATATTCCCATTGGTGCCCATTGTGCAACATAAGTCCATTTCGCACGGAAAAAAATCATTTTTATATAAGAATATGGGAAAAATTCATGCATTTCAAATAGGCCTAAACATTATACGTTCAGTAAGTGAAAGGGAACTCATTAGTGGGATTCTATTTTCTAGGTTCTTGGCAAATACCCTCCAAATATCTTATCTCTCACGCTGGAAGGAATTGGCGCGCCCTCCCTGTGCTATATCATCATTCTTGCGAAAAAGTCTTCCATGAATTTTGAAATTACATAGAGACCCTCTGCCGGCTATTTTGCAAAAAAAACTTATGGTTACACAAATATGCACCCGACTCCGGACAGTGTCCTGCCGATTAGGTCCTCCGTGAATTCAAAATTGTGTCCAGCCCCTCCCGTCGGATCTTTTGCAAAAAAACCCCATGGTTCCATAGATTCGCATCCAACTCCGGGGCGAACCCTTTTGCAATTTATCATAATTCACCCGACACAGCGTAGTGCATGACTCTACCTAGCATTGATAACACTCATGTTTCCCAGTGGGTTCCAATAAAGTGTATTTTCCATTTGTTTTTCCTTTATTTTTTCCCTCAAATTTTGATGTTCTCTTAACCTTGAAAAACAATATTAGTTCTTGAGTTCTTTTGAAATAGCATCTAACATAACTAAAATGGATCGATATTACAAATACTGGTACCCACCATGATTTTTGGTGGCCGGTATCACCCAGGGTTTGAATTTTTGTTTTAGGGTTTCATCTCGGCATGCACCGAAATATGAAATTTCGGTGAAATCTCGGTATTTCGAACGAAATCAGAACGAAATTCAAAAGGCAAAAATTGAATCCAGTAAATTTAAAAAAAAATTCTGAAATTTCATTCAAAAAAACCAAAATTTCGTTAAAAAAAATGAAATCTCGATAAAATTCAACTGAACAAAAAATGGTTCAAACAATGTCAAAAAATTTGATTTTTTTTTGGATGTTTCTAACACATTAATAATATTTTCATAAAAATTTCAGATGATGATCTATCCTAAGGAATTTTTTAAAAATCTAACAGTGCTATTGTCCTGATAAAATACTGATCGGCAAATTTCAACCGAATGGAAAATAGTGCAAACCATGTTAGAAACTTTTGAAAAAAAAATTGGATGGTCCTAAAACATCTATAATATTCTCATAAAATTTTTAGATGATTACCAATCTTGAGGAATTTTTAAAAATTTGGACAATGCTACTGAAGATTTTGAAAAACCGACAAAATTCAACCAAATGAAAAATGGTACAAACCAAGTTAGAAAATTTTGAAATTTTTTTGTGGATTATAATAATGCATCAATAATGTTGTCATAAAATATTTAGAGGATTATCAATCCTAAAGAATTTTTAAAAATTCTAACAGTGTTACTGTCCTGAGAAAAAGCCGAGTAGTAAGCCATCAATGCCTGAAGGTAGTGAGCCACTCAAAGAATTGTTTGAAAGATTAATAAATGATACATCATTAATGTTTTTATGATCTACTGACTGTCCCACATGGAAAACGAGCTACAAGTTTTAATCAGATTGTAAGGTTGGGAACATGAGTGATAGAAGCGTTAATATTTAATGAGATAACAGATTGAGTTACAGGTTTGGATCTAAGTGATTCAACTTTGTAAGTTTAGAGATATGATCAAATTAAATTGCAAGTTTACATACCTACGTGATGGTTTAGGAACTCATGATACATATCATCCCAACATATATGTTGATTCCATCGATGTCTAACAATTTACCTATATTGCACATGTAGCCCTAATGGGCTAGCTAACCAATCTTGGTCAAACACTCAAACTTAGTTCAATTAAATCAGTTTTATTGATTTATTCTTTAAGCATAGATAAGAGCTAACGAAGAGACATATTTTAGTTTTGGATTCTTGCAAATTTGCAATGCAATCTTTCCACTGTGCATTCACCTTTTGCTCATGCCGACACGTTACTTACATATAATACCAAAATTCACTCTCTCGAATGATACAACTTCTTATAGTCAATATAGACAGTATATCCATGCATAACCAACTTTTCTCCGGACTACTACATGCATCTCCAAACTAGGCAGCACATACCCCATCCACTGAGAACTAACAAACTCTTTAATTATAAACATTTCCCTTATAAAAGGCTAATCGGCAAATTTCAACCGAATGGAAAATGGTGCAAATCACATTAGAAAATTTGAAAAAATTTGTGGATGGTCTTAACACATCCATAATATTACATAAAATTTTCATATGATGATCAATCTTGAGGAAGTTTCAAAAATTCTGACAATGCTACTGAAGGCTGACCGACAAATTTCAATCGAATGAAAAATGGTTCAAACCACGTTGAAAAATTTTGAAATTTTTTGTGGATGCTCATTATGCATCACTAATATTCTCATAAAATTTTCAGATAATGATCAAGCTTGAGGAATTTTCAAAAAAATTCAACTAAACTTTTTTTAAACTTTTTTCACCTTTTCCCACATGTGTTGTTCATAGAAGGCATTACAATGCTCCCTAAAAAAAATTATATAAAATCCGGTCTTGTAGCTATGAAATCTGGTAATTTTTGTGCAAATTTCATCAAGATTTACCGAGATTTCGGGCGATATGGACGAAATCTCACCAAGATACTAATACAATGTAGCAAATTTGATTTTTTTTTTTAAAAAAAAAATTATTCTGCTGGAATTTTAAAATTCGAAGGGTGCCGAGAACTGATATTTCGCGAAATCTCACCGAAATTTCTATCCCTGGTATCACCTTGGTCATCAGCATGGAGCTGCGAGTTAAATAAATCACCATTCTATAATATTTTGAGCTTTCATGTAAGCACAAATAGGTGCAACTAAAAAATTAAGTTTGTCCTCTAATTTACAGCACTTTCGAAAATGCATGAGCAAAAAGAGTATCAATATATCTATCTATACAAATACAAGCAACTATTGAGATTCAAAGCATTCCCTTCGTTTTGAGGCAAGAAAATCCAACAATAACCTTTAAAAAATAGAAACTCTCAAATTAACCAAGAAAAAAGAGAGAATGATCTACATCACATATTTTGGTAGGATTAGATTAATAATATATAGACATTAGAGTTGTATATAAAATATTATGCTAATTGAGATGAATTACAAGACTAGATCGCTATAGCATCACATAAAAGCACAAATCCTTATTCAGCATAGAGAAGAACAGACACTCTTCGCAAAAAGAAAGAAAGAAAGAAGAAGAATACACACCAAGGAAAAACAATTGAAACGAAAAGACAAACACAAGTGTGTAATCCACAGAAATCTCTCCCTCTTTTTCCTAAAATAAAGGACATCACTCCGGTCCATTCCTTATACATATTTTGAGCATTTCCATTTGCGGTGCTCTGGAATACCGAATGTGCTAGGTGTTCTGGACACATCACCCACACAATCAACACTAATATAGTAATTACTAGCCAAATTATAAGCCATTGTTCTCCCATTTCTTAACCGAAGATATGGCCATTATGTTTTCCCTTGTCCTTTTATACTTCGCGAGGCACGCACGCGTCGAGCGAGAGAGCGACCGGACGGCAACGCAAAAACGGAATCGATCGAGGGCCTCTCTGCAGAGTCAGCGACGTTGAGGGATCCGGCGCGCGTGAAAACTTTCGAGTTTAATAAAAGTAGTATGATCATGATACTTAAGCAAGTCCTACCTTAATCGCTTGCATTAGCTACTTAATCAGTTACCGCACATCTCACATTTTAATAACTGGATGTTGTTTCAAGCCCCCCGACATAAACAGTTGTACCCCCTTTCCATTAATGCAATGATGTGCAGCTCTTCTGCGGGGAACAAAAGTTGAGAGATGTTCCTAAAATAAGTTGCGAGAGGTGCTTCTATGCTCTTCCTCTTAATACAAGTTGCACAAATCTTAAAGCAAACGAAGGGGTAAGTAATCATCATCTACCATTCATTCATGCTTTAATAGTTGTGCAACTTTTAAAAAGAAGAGCATAGAAGCACCTCTCATAAGTTGCATACATACACAAATTCCACACTGGCCTACTTGCCAGTGGCGGAGCCAGAAAATTTTGGGAGCCTGGGCAAATTTAATTATGATCAATAAACATGAATACGTATATATACATGTCACACAAGCAAAATTAATAACCACAAAAAGGTTTGTTACTAAAAGCATAATCTAATACACGTATGAACATTCTATAGATGAAAAAAAAGATGAGTCAAGTACTTCATTATGACACTACCAACGCTTCGACGATTAACCAACAAAAAGTGCAACCACATACCAAAAGAGACTCTACAAGATAAAAATATGTTGCTTACAGCATTACATAACGTATGAAACATTTTTTTTAAAGCATGAAACATTCTTTTTACTGTTTGTCGAAGAAAAATGTTTCACTACGTAGAAAAAATGTTTCATGCGTAGAAAAAAAAATGTTGCAAAAAAATCAGTCGTATGATCCCTAACAATTCCCAAAGTTGATCTCATATGTTCCTAACCCGTCCAGTCGGTCTTTTGGTTTGGTGGGCTTAATTTCTTCCGTTCATAAAACAACAAGTCTCATCTCTTTTTTCCTATCGTGGCTGGTCCAACGACGATGCTTGCTCGTTGGAATTTGGAATGGTGATTCCCAACACAGAAAGTACAAACTCATCAACATTGCAGTAGCATTGTTCCAGCCTGTACGCGCATAGCTAGCTAGACGAAATAAGCAGGCAAGAATCTCGCATGATTGTATGCACATGAACATACAGCTCAGCTAGCGACGTAGTTAGCTGTGGGTATGACATGTTGGAAGTGTTGAATCCCCTGTTTTTCATCAAGGCTAGCATGCTTAAGCTCATATCAGTTGGTGCTCTTGTAATGGCACGTCACTGTTGATGTATTGCATGACTTTATCTCGTACTAGTCTAGCTGGTGCTTCGCAGGTGAGCCCGGGCAGCCGCCCGTGCTGCCCGGGAGTTCCCTCCGCCGCTGGCGTAGCCAACAAACTGCTTACAAAACTAGATTCAAATTTTAGACGCATGCAGAGACGGAGGCTTGATACATCTCCTTTGGGAGGATATAGCAGCCCACCAAGTCGGGGGCGCTTCAATGATTGTGATGACACGGCGTGGACGTCGAGTGGATGCTGGCGAGCCAACGAGGGTGCGAGTGTGCAGCAACGGGCAATCCACCGCGGCAACAGCGAGCATGCAAAGAAGGAGGCATAGCGTGAGTTGGTTTGTGCTTAACCAGCTGAGTGGGTTGACCACAACAACAAATAGATAATTTGAGCCCCCTTTTGATATACGATTTTTTTTTTTTGTGAATTGTAACTGTGTCAATGGATTGAATAGAGACAATAGCTAATTTGTTTGATTAATTGGTGTTAACTTGTTCATAGATTTCTAAAAGTTTGACGAGCGAACATTGCACAAGTATTTATCAAATAATGGTGTATTAGTAGTAACCCTCGAACCGATAAAAACACAACACGAGATGTTTAACATGTTTATCTCAATTTAGCCTTCTCCTTTGAGCATGTCTATCCTCTATTTTTATCTTGACTTCGCCACTGCTAATTGCCTCTAATAATTGGGGGCATGTCATGTTCAAATGCAACAAAATAGGGTGTAAAAGTTCCCCAAAGTTCTTAACCAAAAAAAAAAATCAGAGATAGGGAAAGACACAAAGTTCTTAACCAAAAAAAAAAAAAAATCAGAGATAGGGAAAGACACGTCCTATATCCACGCAAAGTTTCAATATGAAAATCAGTCTTTGCTAGATACCAAAAAAGAATAGCACTGCATAATCGGCCATTGCAAATCCGTCCAAAAAACGTTCTCGGCCTGCTTTTAGCCCAATCTGGTCCATCGAAAGCCAATCTCCCCATACCGAGAGAGCGAAACCAAGAACGGATCAAAAAGCGAAGCGGCGGCGACGGCGATGTCGTCGGGAGTGTTGGCCAGACCGTCACACCTAGTGTGTCTGGATCTAGATCGTTAGGCTGTATTACATTTATAGGCCCAATCAGAATAGCAGGTCAAGGTTTTTTGGTTACCTCTCCAAAAAAGCTAGCTCAATGAAAAAGTGTTCTCTTACTCTTATAAATCATGCTTAAGTCCTTCAAACAACCGATGTGGGACTATTTCCAACAGGAAGGAGGAGCGAAGGCGCAGAACTGTCAGGACCCAAGCTAAGCTAGATGTTCAGAGTTCAGTTCAGTTCAGTTCGTCAGTTTTCAGAAGTAGGCTTGAAGAGGGAAGTCGGCCGGAGAAGCAACAGGTACTGTGCAACATAAGTTAGATCACATTCACATGGCTGTAGATTGTTTAAGTAATTACTGCTTGGCACTGTTGAACGTAATTTCGTTTCCACCGCTCGTTGTCGAAGTAATTCAGTTCTAGCTTATCTTTGGTTACCTGCTGTAAAACTGAGAAGGCTTATAAGCAGGACTTGCCTGGAAATGAAGGCAGAAAATGATTCCCAGAGTATCGTTCTTACTTTCCCCAATACTTTTACCCAGAAAAAAAAACCCAAATTCTTGTCAGGTCTTTTCTTTCGGCATGATCAATAGCCAGCTACAATTTGTCGGAAACCATTCACCAGACGTCCGCAGAGATCATATGTCAAACAAATGGCAATTCTTTGTTGGCGAGAGTGCTGGTTGGCCTGCTTATGTGTAGGAGATTTTAGTTTAGTCATTCTTAAATTTATTAAGATAATTTGATGAGGTTGAGTGAGCTATATCACCATACGCGATGTGATGGGCTGTGTAGAACAAACACGTCACGCAAGTTTTTTGTCAAATACTTGGGTTTATGGTCCTGATGAAGTTTTATTTCCCCAACATGCAAGTGCTAGATTAACACAACTAGTAGTGGCACCGTGCGGATACATGGGCCTAGCCGTCCAGATAAAGTTTCAAATTTGAAAATACAGCGTAGTCACCACGCGCATGAATGTCTAATTCAGAGTAATGCATTGTGATAGCCCGACGCACCTTAGGATTCAGACTCAAAACTCATCAGTGTCTGTTTAGTTGTGTATTACATTTACATGCGCTTTGTCTTTGTTGATTCCACAGCGAGTGAAGAAGCTATTCAATTCTGAGTGAAATAGTATTCTTCCCATTGTGTTACAGCGCTAGCTTTCTTGAGCATTTGGGTGGAGTTGTGTATACATTGCTCTCCTACATTTGGTTCGAGATGTGCGCGTTAACCTTCTCAAGAAGATTATGAGAAGACCCGGTAAGGTTGTGAAGGTTGGAGCTCACCTACCCGGAGGGGAAAAGAGCTATCACTAGTGGATTCGAGGTGGGTGCTCAATATGTGGAGCCGGTTCAATATGTCTTGGCTAACGTCAACGTGGATTAGGGGAGACCGGTAAGTCTTCGAGCACCATGGTAAAAAATATCGTGTATCTTTGTGTTCTGCTTTCTTGTGCTCATTTATATTCAAGCAATTTATATTCATATAATTAAATTGATTGATTGCCTATCTTTAGGATTGCAAATCTTTGTTAGAGACTTAGATCGTTGATACACATAATGAGCCTAGTTGATTTAGGCCTTGATTGTCAAAATTTTAGATTTGAGATTCCACATATTATTTAGGTTTTGACTCAAGCTTCTTCGATTATTCGTTTAGTCACAAAACAATTTTTAAAACATCTATTCACTCCCCTTTAGTTAGCCTTCTCAATCTTATAAGTGGCATTAGAGATTGGTCTCTCATTTATTAGGTTTTACCGCCTAGAGAGTAAGAATGATGACTATGGATTTAGTGCACTAAGGTGAGACACCTATTTTTGATGGCTCTAATTGTTCTCCATGAAAATATTTTATGACATCTTATTTTAAATCCATGAGCCCCAAAATTTGGTGGGTCGTAGATGTGGGTTTCTCTTCTCCTTTAGATCAAATTGCTTTGCCTATTCACCCCTCCTCTAGTTTGCATCATCGATCTTACAACTGCCTCTGCTGTATGCTTCGATGTCATTTTGTCCATCTTCTTCCGGAGTGCATCAAACTTCCTTTGCTGATTTTGATAATACAAACTCTTGAAAAGGTTCAAAATCTTCTTGTTCCTAAATTCTTGTAAAAGTCTGCACCTATATGCCGCTTGCACCACTTACTCTGCAAATCAGCCTATGGATGGGCCTTATCTTGCCCTTGTAGCTGCATAATCACCTTCAAAAGCTCGGGATGTCAATCGTGTATGATACAAACTTCAGATCGATGGCCGATAATACTGGTTTTCACATTCCTTAGAAACCACAACCAGCTATCCGTGTTCTCACTCTTCGCAAAAAGTCAGTGTGACGGAAATAACCTGATTGTTGCTATCTACTCCTATGGCAGTCAATATCTAGATCTTGTACTTCCCAGTCAGTAATGTGCCGTCCACACAAAGCAACAAATGATAATGTCTGAAGGTGTTGATGCACGCATCAAAAGCAAAGAATGCTCTCTTAAGTACCATCTTTCTAGGGAACCATTGTGAAAGAACATGTGGAGGTTTACCTATGTTGGTGATGAGTATTTGATTATATTTGATCTAGTGATGCTTATGTTTGAGTTTGATTCTAATTCATTTTGAATTTGGAAGCAATTTGAGTTTTATCAGGTTTGAGCGGCACTACCGGCCTTGGAATGGCGGTAGCACTGGCCACCGCTTTTGGAGTGTTGGTTGTACTGAAGTGCGGCACTACCGACCCATGGGAGCGGTAGTGCCAGCGAGCGGTACTACCGGCCTATTCATTCGGTAGTTATATTACAGAGAGGTCTTCGCCTAGTTTGGAGTGCGAGCGGTACTACCGGCGTCTAAGGAGCGGTATTGCCGGCCAGTGGCACTACCGAACCCTAGTTGGTGGTAGTGCCGACTTTGTCTGTGAAGCAATATTTGATTTTGAGTTTTGGTGATTGTGATTGCATATGTGTTGAACAATACTATGTGATGGGTTTTCCTTATCTATAATGGTTGCAAGACGTCGAGACTAGGTCATGGTGAGGCGAATGTTACTTGGACTAAGCTAGGAGAAGCTTAGGTCCAGACTATCAAGGCGGCGCCGAAGATGATTGAGGCCGAGAAGTGGTTGCAAGCCGAGAAGATAAGTGGATGGATGGAGATGTTAACTTTAACATGTTCAAGTGAAGGAGGATTGTCAGATCAAGTTTTCGTGGATGGAGCAGCGTCCAAGTTAGTGCGCTATGAGAAACGTGCAAAACTCGTTATATGTGTGGGTTTCGGGTCAACCCGTGTATGAGTGAGTCAATCCCAGCCCTTGATGAGGTTCCTTATGGATGAAAAATTTTGGTGGAGACTACTTAGCTTAGGCTATAAATTGAGGGGTAGAGGGGTACCTCTCCTCAAGTCTTGTGAGAAGGATTTTGATTTTCTTGTGCTCCTTTGAGTTTTGCCCACTTGGTTATGAGGCTTTGTAAACCTTCATCTCCAAGGAATGTAAGTTAATTTTATTCTATATTCTAAAATTTACATTATGTCTTAAATTCTTGCAGTTTACTTTCCACACATTTGAATTTGCTTCCTCTCTTTCTAAATGCTTGTGAATCTTATGCCAAGGATGAATGATTGATCGATGAATCTTCTTCAGATCATATCACAATTATCTGGGCAAATCTCGTCTATGTTTATCCTAGAAACTGATCTTTTTGCTTGAGAGTAGAAAATTTTTGTAAATCGCGTTCTAGCTAGGCTATTTGAGGCTTGTTTTTCCCTTGTTCTTGCTTGTTGTGTTATGTGGGTTGGGCGTCCATCTAGGATTTTTTGATCATCAAATCTCCACGAGCAAGCTTTGAGGGAAGTTATTGGTTTTTGCTCAGTTTTGGTGCAACTTTTGGTAAACTTGAAAAAGGTCGTAACTTTGGCGTCAATCCTTGCGATTGAATGTTGGAATAGGTTCCTGACCTCCTTGGGAAGGTGCACACAAAGTTTGGAGGTTTTCAATTAGCCGATCAAAAGATCTATCAATTTTTGTTTTTAAGTCGTGCTAACTTTTATTGTTCATATGCCTGAAATCACTGTTCACAGGTGGTACCGGATTTTGCACTGTGGTAGTGCTAATTTTTCGGTAGTGCCGCCCTCTACCTAGCGGTAGTGAGGATTCCAGGCTAATTATTCTGAACTCTAATTTTTTCGCTACCATTTGAACTTTTGGGGATTTTGGTTGGTTTCTTTAGGGGAAAAAAATTAATTGTGATCATTCACCCCTCTGGTCACCATTTTGGTCCTTCACACTGCGAGTGCTATTAAAAAATATCGATATATGTCCCAGCATTCCTTTCTTGATTCACTTAAAGCATACCTAGCATATTCTGGTATGAGTCTTCATAAGTACAAGACCTAGCTTCTAGGGCCTTTTGCTTTTCCCTCCAGGCCTTGGTATAGCTTATTGTGTACTAAAACCTCTACTTATTGCAAGTATGATGGAATGTGGCTCAAATTCCATGTTGCCCACAATCTTTTCATGCATTGCATTTGCAACAAAGCTTGAATAGATGTTTCTATACGATTGCAGAGACTCCGTCAACACATATGTGTGTGGAACGACTATTGAGCACTTCCAAAGGGTGTCTCACTTTGGCTAGTACGCATGGACATGCCATGGGCAACACTTCACCTTGCATCTCGCATCATACACCCATGGAGCTGACTTCACAACTCGTGGTTCAATGAGAACAGGTGGTATAAACTGTCCTATAGATGCTACCTTGTATGTAACAGGCTAGCCATCACACTCAAAAAATAACCTAGTTTGACTCTTTTTGCACCCATGAGGAACCCTTTCTCCATTATGTATTATAAAATGTACCTACTCATCCATATCGACAATTTTATCATATCGACAATTTTATCATATCGACAATTTTATCAAATTGTTAGATCACCACTAATGTTTATGTATAACAAAAATGTACTCTACAATACAACAAAGAAATGTGATAGAGGTATATTTCTGTAATTATTTTTTCGACATATTATTTCTATAATTTTTTTATTTCACGTATTATTTTAAAAAAATTCTAAATTACTGTGACAAGTTTGGTTGACACTATGTACTAGTTCTTCTCTGTTGGCACCCCGTGATTGTGATCTGCATTTGCGAATCTGGTGTGTGAATTTGCGAGTATCGTTCTCTATTGATAGAAAATCGCCTGTCCAGTTTCTGCGAACTCAGCCCGGTCCTCTTTCATCAGTTCGATTACACCTTCACATTGGCATGGAGGTTGGAAATAAATTGTATGCATCCGGTATCCACATTGGTGCATATGCATACCTGCCCAGATGAACGCTACGTGTCTACCCAGTGAATCTCTACCGTTGCATGCAAGAGGGATAATTAATTGGCGCATTAATTACATGCAACGGTGGACATGCAACGGTGGAGATTCACTGGATAGACACGTGGCGTTCATCCGGACAGGTATGCATATGTATCATTGTGCATACCGGATGCACAGAATTTATTTCCACGGAGGTTTGCTGCTCCCTTCCATGCTCGAAATGAATTACGAAACGCGCCGCACCTGCTGCCATTGTTGGTAGATTATTATGCTGTCCAATGGCCAGGTTATTTTGTTCCTGCATCGAAGCAGTGCTTTCATGTCAGTTGCGAAGCTGCTGGTAGAAGCAGGGAGCTCTATATACTCTTTAAAAGAACCTAACGACAGTCAATTATGCGTTTTCATCTTCTCAAATTCCACCCACCTCTCCTCAGATCTCTCTTTCACCCTTAGAAAACCTCTATTAACAAACAAAAAAATCATTCCATAGCAAATAAATTATTAACTATTAAAAATATAATACCTCCCTTCTCTCCCTTGGTGCCACAAAATTGCGATTCAAATAACGTTGGTGAAGTCAAAGATGGGCATAGCATAAGTAAACTCAACTGCAGAGGCATGATGTAAGTGATCTCGACCAGACATTACGAACAACTAAGATCCTGTTTGTTTCAGCTTCTGCTAAAAAAATCAGATTATTTGTCGAACGAGAGGATTGAAACGAATTGAGCCTAATAATATAACTATGCTAAGCCTGAGTAACAACAGCTTAGCGCACGTTGAAAAGCACATGCGATCTGCTAGAGGTACATAGAGCAGAACTATTGGACGGTATACTGTTCCAACGGTATAGCCCGAAACTTATGAAACTTGTGAAACTCGTGATCGGTTTCATGTGTTTCAGTGTTTAGTTTCATGAGTTTCAGGTTTCATCAGTTTTTAGTGTTAAGTTTCATGAGTTTCAGTATAAAAAATCACAAGTTTCATACGTTTCATTGCTATACCGTTTAGACGGTTTAGCGTCTGACAGGGTTCACTAAATCGTTTCGTGCGATTTTCGATAATCGCAAAAATCGAGTCGAAAATCGGCCGAAAATCGTTAAAAATCGGATGAATTCAAAAACCAAATTTTTTTCAAAAAAAATTCAAAAATCGTCGATTTTCGTGGAAAATCGACCGGTTTTCGTGGAAAATCGACGATTTCGTGTGGAAAATCGACGACCGTGTTGAACTTTTTTGTGCGATCGATTTTTGTAGCGATTTTCGACGATTTTTGGCGAAAATCGACCGATTTCCACCGATTTTCGACCGGTTTTTGACACGTAAATTTTTTCGAAATTTTGAATTTTTTTGAATTATTTTTTAAATTGGATCGGTTTACCGACCGGTTTTTGATATCGGGTCACGGTGATATGGCCGAAAATCGAGCGATTTTCGTCGATTTTTTGAACCCTGGCGTCTGATAGTTTTTCTGGGTACATATAAGTGAGGTCAGTGGGGGTTGAACCGGACGGCCTGGCCCACACAGAACGCTGAGATCCTTCGGGAAATCTCTCCTCCAGGCTCCAGCCCCCGCCACGAACACGCTCGAAACCTCTCGAGCGCGTCGTCGAACCTTCTCGCTCGCTCGCCACCTTTGTCCAGTGCCCTCTTCACGCTATAAATAGACCCCCTCGCCATCTCGTCGCCATCGCGCCATACATTCTCGACCAAGAAACACGAACAACAAAGATCGCCCGAACGCGCATTACCCAGCAGATAGCCTCTTAATTACGACTTGCATCTGTGTTAGCGAGCTTAAGTGGAGAACTACTTGCTTAACGTGCCGTTGATCACGTGAAGAACGTCCTGGAACCTGCGATGATGCCGTCGAAGAGAGCGGCGGCGGTGCTTGCGTGCATTGCCGTGGCGGCGGCGGCGGCGGTCGCTACGGCGGACGGCGCGTTGCTACCGTGGTCCCGCGGTGGCAACCGCGGGGGCGACGAGGCGGCGATGGAGCCGATGTCCGACGTGGGCCTCCTCGCAGACCCGTTCCGGATCCTGGAGCACGTGCCCTTCGGGTTCGACCGCGACGACGTGGCCATGGTCTCCATGGCCCGTGTGGACTGGCGCGAGACCCCCGACTCCCACGAGATCGTCGTCGACGTGCCCGGCATGAGGAAGGAGGACCTGAGGGTCGAGATCGAGGAGAACCGGGTGCTGCGGATCAGCGGCGAGCGGCGGCGGGAGGAGGAGAGCAAGGGGGACCACTGGCACCGGGAGGAGCGCTCCTACGGCAGGTTCTGGCGTAAGATTCGCCTCCCCGACAACGCCGACCTCGACACCGTCGCCGCATCCCTCGACGCCGGCGTCCTCACCGTGCGCTTCCGGAAGCTCGCGCTCGACCAGATCAAGGGCCCCCGCGTCGTCGGCATCGCCGGGGGTGAAGACGGCGCCGCCACCGCCAAGAAGAGCATCGGCGGCGGCGGAGAGGAGCACCATGCCAAGAAGGTCGAGCTCTGAACCGTCTGAAAGTGTCGGTGTGCCTGCAAATGTGCTTGTCAGTTTCTCCAAGTATGTGTGTACAAGTGTTCACTTCACTGTCATGTACGAGAAGTTAACTGAGGAATAAGAAGCTACGGTTCACTCGTCTGCAACATTCTTCCCAAACCACGTACGCGCCAAAAGCATGTACGCGCCACCGATAGCTGCACACGAAAGAACAGATTGATTCGCTCGAACGCTCATCACTCGCACCAATCGACGCGACCACACACCGTTCCACGTCGCATCGCGCTCCCTCCCCAAGGTCCCAGCCATGTCGGGGAGGGGAGGCGCCTTGTCGCCTCCGCCGCCGCGGCCTCCGTGGTCCCCCGCGCTCATAGGCGGAGCTGTAGCCGGGGCCTAGGTGGGTCTAGCCCTCGGTCGACGTTGATTCAGTAGGACTAGGAGCCAGAAGGGTTGGACGTTGATTCAGTAGGACTAGGAGCCAGAAGGGTTGGCCGGCTGGTGCCCGGTGGGATTCGTGAAGACATGGACTCATGGGAAGACGGCCAGACGAGAGACCGAATGATCGCATTCGCGACTTTTCGCGTCCAGTCATCGGCGTCGCGGTTTTGCGTGCTCCCTCAATCCCTCCATGACTCGTCTCACATGCGGACTCGCAAATATCAACTATGGCCTCATGTAAAATAATTAGTGGTACGTTTTCATTCATAAATCCTTGCAAGTTACAAGTGTTACATATTATACTTATCATATACTGAACTTTGAATATCAATAGAGGTTTATTTCATTCTTAGCCTCCTCCTTTAGAATTTTCTAGCTCCACCACTGCCTGCGCTCAAGCTGCCGCCTCCGCCCCGGCGCTTCTCCACCCGCAGGTCCAGGGGCAACGCAAGTGGGACGGCGGCGGCACCGAGCCCGAGACGTGTCCCATCCGCGTGGAGGTGCCCTGCTCGCGCTGCCCCAAGCACATGGGCGTCCTCTTCTGCCGCCACGCGCTGCCCATGCCCTCCACCGCCGGCGGCGGCTACCAGGCGCTCAACCTCTGCCCAGCTGCCGCACCGCCTACTTCTTCCGCCCGTCCCACTCCAGGACACCTTCGTTGAGGTCGGCTGCGCCCGCGCCGCCGCCACCAACGGGCACCAGCCCGAGACCCTCAGGTCCAGGTCGCCTCCTGGGGACGACGGGGACAGGAGCGGAGTCGCCGTGAACCCGCACCCCGGGCCGCCGTTCCCGCTGAACAGTAACATCGTCCACGTCGCCGGCGGTGGCGGAGGAGGTGGTTGCGGTGGTGGTGGTGCGGCGGGGGAGGGTTTGGAGGGAAGAGATGGGTGGGGAGGGTCGAACCTGGGGAAGAATTTGCCGACGCCCACGGAGATCTGCGAAGGGCTCGACAAGTATGTGATCGAGCAGAAGAGAGCTAAGAAGGTGAGTTCTTTCCTTGATTCTGCCGGTTTGGTGGTTAAAATTGGGGATTTGTCGGCATTTTTTTTTATCGTATTGTAGAAGGTAGTAGGACTTGTGGTTCTTGGCTCGGTTCAATTGGAAATTGTAATTTTGATCTTTTTCGAACCTCCGGATGGTGAATTAGGAGTGAAGATTTGTTTTTATCTTTTCATGTGCTGTTACAGACTAACAAGGTGAGATGTGGAGCTGGTCTTGTTCTTCTATCCGTGGTTTAGTCGATCACTTGTCTAACTCATGACTGCTTTTCAGTTCTGATTCTGATGAGCTCAGCTGGTCTCAGTTTAGTTCTGTGAATAAATGACGCAGAAGAAAAATGTTCTTAACGTCAGAATTGTTCTAATTTTGGGCAGTCGTGTAGGTGCTTTCTGTGGCAGTATACAGCCACTACAAACGAATATACCATCAATATTTACATAAGGGGTCAATCTTAATGTGCTTTCTAAATGACACTCCTTTCAGTTGATAGATTCATAGCGATGACAAATTCCAGTAGCAGTAGAAATTAGAATATGTTGTATGTTTCGGTGACTAATTGTGTGGTATATCAGCTAAAACATTTAGGTCCGGAGCAGATTCGGGTATTTTTCATGGTGAAGCTTACAATGAGGATAACATTGCAATGTACTTTTAATTGGGCCAACTGGCTCCGGTAAGACATTTCTTACCATTGCTGATTCGGCCAATGCTATGTGCCTGGATAATATTTGGTTGCCTATAAAAGATAGTTCACTCACCATGATTTGGTTTGGCATGTTTCATTTGCAGGCAAAACTTTACTTGCTAAGACATTAGCACGATTTGTAAATGTGCCATGTGCAATCGCTGATGCGATGACATTTGACACAGGCAAGTATTGCATAAGTGTTTATATTCCACGGAGTGGAAAAATGGAAATGTAATGTCTAAGCATGCTATCAATGTTATTTTGTAAAACCTTGTATAGATTAATTAGCAAAATTATGTAAACGATGTTTGAAATGTACCATCAATAACTTCTGCATTGAAGTATTTATCCAATCATACTATATTGTTGTTACTCACTGTAGAGTACTTGCTATTTCAAATTTTTAGTTTATTGCTTAGGAGATTGTAGATTGCTAGCTACATGGCTGAGCATGCATGGATTCATATGTCCTAAAAGTTCTGCCAAGGCCACAGAGCTAAAATATCAAATATGTGCTAAATAAGAGATGTGCTTCTATGCTTTTCTTTTTAAAAGATACAGAAATATTAATGCATGAATGAAAGGTAGATGTTGATTACTTACCACTTCATTTGCTTTAAGATTTGTGTAATTTTTATTAGGAACATGACTTCACATTTATTCATTACTAATGCATGCTAGATCCTCAGATTTTTATCACAAACTTGTGTCAAATTTGACAACTAAAGTTTTTGTTTTGCTACAGGCAGGATATGTTGGAGAAGATGTGCAGCAGGCATTACTGAAAATGCTGGAAGGCACGGTGAGTTAGCACTTAGCAGGCATGCTGTGGCGACCTGCATAATTAGTCTACGGTAATAATAATAGCACTGTTATTACACCAGTTAATTACACAAATCTCGGTATAGTTATTAACAAAATATCAGACGATCCGATATTTTATCAGTTACTACACCATGTTTAGAGTGTTGCAACAGAACAATAATTAGAGACTAAATAAAAATATATTACATTCCAAGCCACGCAGGGCTAAATGTTCGGTACATAATTATACATAGGATCCAAGTACAACAAAAATACCATACAGACGTTCTAACTACCCAACAGCCAACAAAAGCTAGAGCATAGCCTATCCATTAATCTAACTCTTCTAGTAGCCTCCCTCCTCATAGCCCTGATCTTGCGAGTGCTCCTCACCCTAGGCCTCATAGACGAGTCCACTGAGATCTATATCCCCACTTGGCGCTTGACCACCAAGACAATTTTCTAGCAAAGAGGGATTTAGCAAGAGTGAGTACAAAAGTACTAAGCAAATGTTAATAGCAAATGCAGTAGATGAATTTTCCTCATATCAATCCTCTCATGTCCATCCAAGTCCACTTTCCCTCCAAAACCATTTTTCATAAAATACAATTGGGAAGTTGTGTGTTAATTTTAATTATCTAAAAATGCTACCAGCACTCGTATATGAGGCAGGCCTAGCTTCCGTAGCCTTCAATCCAGGAGAAGCATGAATTCATGATTTGACCCTGCGCAAGTTTGTATCACTTTACCCATAATAACCCCCACACGAGAGGCCCTAGAATGTTTATCACTAGTCCAGTATTAAATCCCCAACCCTGTTACTCGAGTGGGGACACCTATCCCAGGCCGTCCCACCAAACTCGCAGCTAACAGTTGTATCATGCTACCGCAGTAATACTGATACTCAACCTAAGGCTTTATACATATATAGCCTGAAAGAATCAACCGCGGCTGATTTTCTGTTTCCTTTATTGGGACCCACGGCATACCCAGCTTCTCACTCCTGTGTCCTTCACTGGAACCCGTGGCTTACCCAATTTCTCACTCTGTGTCCTTCACTGGCTCTGGCATGCCCAGCTTCTCACTCCTAATTATCTAAGCTTACCCAGTGTGAAGTTCAAAAAACCTTCCTAGGATAACATTTCCTGACCGATTTCACATACTATGGTTGATTAAGGACAACCGAATGTGATTGAGTATATGAAGCTTTAGTAGCACTAGTATACTAAAGATTCAAGATTAATTTAATTTAAATCATTCTTGATTTGGGTTGTCATCAATTATCAAAGGAGTAGATCAAGAGATCTAGGGCAACCATTATGTGTTACTGATGTGCGTTGATGATTGGGGCAACCATGTGTGTTGGACTAATATTTTTCCTTTGAGGTTGTGAAAATAGGTTAAATCCAATTGTCGGCGTATTCTACACCAAGGTACCCGCTCCCCCGCACTAAAAAGCGGTCAACTGATGGTCAGGGCATGCCTGGGCCCACCGCCACGGCAAGAGAAAGAGCCCAAAGGTGGACGCCCAGTGGACACGTGGCGTCTGAGCCCGCCACCGGCGACAATGAGGTGGTCGCCAATGGACGCATGGCGTCTGAGCGAGCCGCTGGCGCCAGCAAGGTGGTCGCCAGCCGGACACGTGGCGTCTGAGCCAGCCGCTGGCGCCAAAGAAGGTGGTCGCCGCTGACACGTGGCGTAAGTCCTGACCACTGGCGCACCATCCCCAGGATGGTCCTGACGAGATCAAGGGTGTTTAATGCGGATAGTGCGCATTAAATGCCGGGCGTAGAGGCTGCGGTGGCGGCGCGCCTTTCCCCAGCGCATCATAATTGCGGAGAGCGTCACGGCGGCACCTCATCCCTCGACGAAACGAGCGGCGTTGGTGGGCGTGGAAGCCGAGGCAGAGTGTAAACGGCTACGGCAAACATTTATTGAGGCGTCAGATAGTGACCAGCGCATTAAATGCGCTGTGTGATGTAATGAGTATGGCTTGCGATGTAAGCCTCCCATGCGCCTCAGCAGCCCCAAGTATAAAAGGGAGCCGGTGCATGGGAGAGGGGGTTCGAAGGTCGTAAGGTTTTCATTCTCTCCTGCAAGAACACTAGCAATACCAAGAAAGGCAGGACTATGGCTATTACTCTTAGGAGGGCCTGAACACTGGTAAATGTCCGCGCCCCCTGCTCCGTGAAGTTTTACGGTGCTCGGTCATCTCCTCCTGCCTCCGGCGATCGCCCAAAGCCCCGTTTGAAGCTCATAAGCACCCAATTAGGAGGTGCTGTTAGCTAATCTGTTGTGATGGCGCGCTTGAGTAGGGGCTATTGGTGGTTAGATTGCCCACTCTCTTTCATTCCCGATTCGGAGCTCGGCAGAGTAGGGCGCTTGTCTGCATGGCGGAATCGCATTCCAAGCGCAGCAATCCGCTCGAGGAAAGTGGCGCCCATAGCCGGTCCCGACATTCGGAGAGGGAGCCGGGCCACCTGGGCCCCTCCGCCGCAGGAGCGGTGCACTTGGCTCCCGCGCCCGAAGTCGGGTCACCGTCTAACGGCGCTTGGTCTTTGAGGGCGACACCCCAGCTGAAGCCTTCATGCGGCCCAGCTTCTCCTCGATCATCCTCCGGTGACCCTGGGGGGCGATACCCCGGCCACTCCTTGGCTGCGGGATATCGTCCACCTGGTTGATGCCGCTCAACAGCAAGTTGAAGCGGCGACCCAGCCGGGGGCTTCTGGCATGTGTCGACAGGGAGCCCGCGCAACCGACGCGCCGGGTTCCAGCCGCTACATGACAACTTCTCCCGGCACTAAGGGCCGGGACAAGGGGAAGGGAGTCCTGGCTGCAGCCCCTTCCGTCACTGGGGGACGTGCACGTGACTCCGCCTCTTCGCGCGGTCCCCCCAAGTCAAGGGGGAACCGCGAAGATCTGAGATCATACCTCGACGAGCGGCACCTCCAGCGCGACGGTGACCTGCGTCACGTCCTCAGGGGGCGTCGTAAGGGCGCGCAACGACGCACTAATCCCCAGATGTCTTCTGGGCGACGGGGGGCTTCCTCCTCAGACTCCGGGGGGAGCGCAGGGTCGCACTCCTCGTCCTCTCCTCAGGATCGAGGGGTTGGCGAACAATGTCGTTCCCCCTACAACGTTGGATGTCAGGCGTTCTCCCTCCGCCTCCGGCAGGCCGCATGGCCGGAGAGGTTTCGCCCTGCTTCCATCGAGAAATACGACGGCACCGCCAACCTTGAGGGGTTCTTGCAAATTTACACCACGGTGGTGCGTGCGGCGAGAGGGTCCGAGAAGGTCATGGCCAACTACCTCCCGACATCGCTAACGGGCTCTGCCCGGTCTTGGCTTCTTAACCTCCCGCGAGGTTCCGTGCACTCGTGGGAGGAGTTATGCGACATCTTCGTCGCCAACTTTCAGGGCTCCTACGCTCAACCAGGCGTGGAGGACGACCTTCACGCTGGAGCGGCAGAGGGAGTCACGAGAGAGTTCATCCGGCGGTTTAGCCACCGCCGCAACACAATTCCGGATCTACGAAAGTCGGTCATCATCGCGTTAGAAGGGGGTCCGAGACCGTAAAATGCGGGAGAAGATGGCTACCCGCACCATCGTAACAACATCTCGAGTTCTCCCTGGCGCACAAGTGCGCGGCAGTAGCTTCGGAAGTGCGCATCAAGGCCGTCGACCCTGATGACGCCGGCACCTCGAAGTCCTCCGACCGCAAGAAAAAGAAGAAAAAGCGGAAGGAGACCGCCGCCAGGGAAGTTCTGGTCGCCGAGCCGGAACCTAAATCCCGGCAACGTGACGATCCAGACCAAGGGGATGAGCGCCGACAGCGCGCAACGCAGAACCGCCGCTCGCCCCGCCGCGAAGATGAGGGGGGCAAACCCTATTGCCCCATCCATCGCACAAGTGGACACGACTTGGAGGACTGCCAAGTAGTGTCCAAACTGGTCGACAGGCGGCTCAAGAAACGCCGCGAGAAAGACCGCGCCGACGGCGACGACGAAGACACAGCTCCACTGGCCTTCCAACAAGCGGAGCATACAGTGGCGTTATTCACGGTGGCTCAGCCACCTACTCGTCGAACTCGCAGTACAAGCGAGACCTGAGGCAAGTCTGTGCCACCGCATCACCCCCCGGGGCGAGTAGGCCACTGAAGTGGTCGAACAACCGATCACCTTCACCGGCCGACCACCCGAAGCGTTCGGCCGAGCCATCCGCCTATCGTGGTTTCCCCACGGTTCGCAATCTGGCTTCTGACGGAGTCCTCGTTGATGGGGCAGCTCCATCAATTTACTATCCGTTAGAGGCGTACCAAGCGCTCCAGATATCAGTATGAGAGCTGCGCCGGCTCCACTTTTCCATGGAGTCGCCCGGTAGGCCTCATGCCCTGGGGCAGTCCGACCGCTCGTTACGTTCGGGAGCGCGGAAAACTTCCGGACGGAGTTGGTCGACCGAGGTTGCCGACTTCGACCTCCCTTAGCATACGCTCGCTGGCCGTCCGCCCTGGTCAAGTTCATGGCGGTTGCTCACTACGCCTACATGTCGGTGAAGGTCCGGGCACTGGGGCTGATTACGGTGAAGGTGGATAGGTGGAAGCCTGCGCCTCGACAAGCAGTGCAGGACTGGCCGGCACCACCGCTTTCGGCCCGCGACAGGGCGACAACCGGGCACTCCTCGGTCGGGACTCGCCGCCGCCAGGCCATCGGCGAAGCAAAGGCGGTCAGTAGGTGAGGAAGGCTCGGGCAAGGTCATCAAGATCGGCACCGACCTCGATCTTGAATAGGAAGACGCGCTCGTCGCCTTCCTCCTGGCCAAGCCTGGATGTGTTCGCTGGGAACCATCGAAATGACCGGTCCCCAGGAGGTGATCGAGCATCGATTGACAACGCTCCCGAGCGCACTGCCGATTCGGCAAAGATCCGCGGCAGCGCCAGAGCGGCAGGACGCCATTCGGACGCAGGTGGAGAAACTTTTGTCCGCCAGACCAGCGGGAGGCCACCTATCCGGAGTGGCTGGCTAACCCCGTGCTTGTGAAGAAGTCCAACGGGAAGTGGCGAATGTGCATCGACTTCACCGACCTCAACAAAGCCTGCCCCAAGGACCCATACCCCCTTCCGTGGATAGACATCGTCTTCGACTCCACGGCGGGGTGCGAAGCTTTGTGCTTCCTCGATGCCTACTCCGGCTACCATCAGATCAGCATGGCGCAAGAAGATGAAGAGAAAACTGCTTTTGTGACTCCTCTCGGTGTGTATTGCTATGTCAAGATGCCTTTCGGGCTGAAGAACGCTGGCGCCACCTATCAGCGGGCCATGCACATAGTGTTTCGGCCCCAAATAGGGAAGAACCTGGAAATGTATGTTGATGATTTGGTGGTAAAAACGAAAAAGGCCGATGAGCTCATTCAGGACCTGGAAGAGACCTTCTCTCGCCTCAGAAAATACTGTCTGAAGTTGAATCCCGAGAAGTGCGTGTTTGGTGTCTCGTCTGGGAAGCTACTCGGATTCCTGGTCTCCAGTCGTGGGATCGAGGTCAACCCAGATGTGGGATGACAGAAACAGGGGTCCCATAAGAGGGACCTACACCCGGCTGGGCCTGACAGGCGGAATGGAAAGCCCAAGGCCAAGCAGCACCACGACGGGCCCAGAGGAGACCTTCGACTTGCTCCCCAAGACAACTCCCAGTCCTTCAAGGAAGCTTCGTGCCCCGCCCTAACAACCCGCCAGGGACGAGGCATGCTTGATGCGACATCGCCAGAGCTGCGGGAAGCCGGAACTGACAAGGCGGCGTGGAGTCGGAGAAAGCATAACCTCCTCTCCAGGACATAGAGCGTGAAGGCGGATAAGGACAAGGGACATGTCGTCCAGGCCACCATGTTTAGGGCCCGGTGGCGCCCATCTATCATGTATTCTCCCAGGTATATAAGGGAGGAGGAAAAAACAAGAGGAGGCTCTCTCTCTTGCTCTCTCTTGAACACACACAATACATCCAAGAACACAGGACTAGGGTATTATCTCCTCCGAGAGAGCCCGAACTTTGTCTAAAAGCAGATTGCCCAGATATCTGTGTTACCATCAAGCTCGAGATCCCGCACAAATCCCTAGAATCACAAATCTCATTGCCGTGAAACCGATCGTCGGCGGTTGGCGCGCCAGGTAGGGGACTTGTGTCAACATCTTCGTCAAGCTTGATGGTCGCGACAGCGAAGTCTCCACGATCTTCGCCTGCCAGTCTTCCGTTTGAACCTCGACCTTCATCTCCAACGACCTCGGAAGCCTCTCTCTCCAAGGGAACGCCACTGGTAGCGGTGAGGTTTCCGGCGATCCATCGTCACGACTTCCGCGCCCGATCGGAAGGTCCCCTGTCTCGTACTCTAAAGTACCGAGCGGGATCCGAAGACCCGTTCGGTAGCGAGTGAGTCGCTCGAGGACGCCGAGGCACGAAGGGTGGGAGTTCTCACCGCCAAGCCACTCGGCACCCCAGCGCCTAGGTTTGTCTTCTCGAGACTCACCCACCTCGGCCGAGTCGGAAGAAAGCCTAGAGAGGCTGCTGGAATTTCCGTGGAGGTGTGATCGAAGGCTCGCAGAAGCGGTCAGCAGCGGTAACCCGACACCTCGATCGCCGCGATTTGGAAGGAGGCCGAGTGATCGAGCTTTGACAGTAGCGTACTCCGGACGCGCCGGGCTGTCAATGAAGACATTCGCAAGCCAAGATGGGGACCGGTGTTTCGTACCCAGCCAGAATATCGCCGCCTCCAAGACACTCCTGGATACCACGACCCTATCTTTGAGGCGGATGATCCAGCTTGCCCGATCATGGCCCAAGTAAAGGCCATGGTGACGGCGGCGACTATCCAAAGATACTCAAACCGACCCGGTGGCGAAGGAGGCATCACGTGGTCGGCGAGGACCAGGCATACCGTGGCCAGTCGGGAAGCCCGTCGAGATACATCATGTTCTACCCCGCGAGACGACTTGCGACATAGCATCACCGCGACCTCCGTTCGGACCTCGACGCCAGCGCCGCGGCCAGAAAGGAGGAACAACGCCCGTCAAGCCGGCGAATATGAGCGCCGGCATCCTTCCGCGAGGCCGCGAAATCGCCAAGTCGCGATCCCCTCGCGTCGATCACCTCCCGGGTATCGCAGAGTCATCGAAGGGTCCGTCGTTTACTCCTCACCTACGCCGAGTGGTTTGGCACGATGGATTTAATCCTAAAGGCATCACTAGGTTTGACGGTGAGAGAGACCGCAGACTTGGCTACAAGTATACGCTCTGGCGGTCGAGGGCAGAGAGATCAAAGTAATGGCAAACTACTTGCAGGTTACCCTCTCGCCTGCCCAAGCATGGCTCACCGGACTTCAGCGAACTCTATAGATTCTGGGGAGATCTGTGTGAGCAGTTCATCTCAAATTTCCAAGGCACTTACGAGCGCCCAGGCACCCCTTGGGACCTATATCAGCTACACCAGAGGAGGAACGAATCCCTACGGGAGTTCGTCAAGCGCTTCATGAACAGGAAAAGCACCGTTCGGGACGTCACAGATGCGGTTGTGATAGCTGCCTTCCAGAAAGGAGTCAGCGACCCCGACCTCATCAAGAAGATGTCCCGGAAGCCACCCACGTCGGTCCGGAGTCGTTCGCCCTAGCGGACCGTTACGCTTCGACCTCGAGGCTCTGGCGAACGACGTGATGAAGGGAAGGATCGGCCCGAACCCCTCGGCGGAAAGAAAAGAAAGCGCAAGGGCGAAGAGCTAGTGGCGATCGCCGCGCCAACTCATCCTCGCGCTCTCAAAGAGGATGGATATGATAAGGTCATGAACTCACTCTGCCCTTTCCATCCAAAGGGAGGCATGCCGCCAAAGATTGTTTCACCCTAAAGAGGTTCGCGCGAGAGAGCAAGAGGCGGCGGGACCGAGTCCGAAGCGGTCATGCCGCCGACAAACCGCCTCCTCGCCGAGGAAGACTATCAGAAGTCGACCTCGAGCTTAACTACATATTCGGGGTTCACCAAGATATGAGTCCAAGCGGAAGCAAAAGCTCACCGCCGGGACATCTATGCGAGAGCCGGAGACCCCGATATGTCCGGTGGTCCGAGGTCGCAATAACTTACGGCCACGGATCACCCAGATCGCGCCCCATTCCGGCAGATACCCGCCGGTCTGGCGCCGGTTGTCCGCGACATCAAGCTCAAAAGGGTGTTGATTGGCGGTGGGAGTTGGCTCAACGTCCTCTTCGTGAAGACACTCGACGATATGGGAATCCCGCAGTCGACCTCAAACGCTGGTCATCGCCTTTTCATGGAGTGATACCGGGCGTCGGCGGTACCACTCGGACAAATCACTCTACCGATCACGTTCGGCGCAAGGGACAACTACGGATCGAGAGCCTTAGCTTCGAGGTGGCAGACTTCGCGACGGCGTATCACGCCATCTTGGGGAGACCAGCTGGCCAAGTTCATGGCGGTGCCCCACTCTGGCGTATCGATCTTGAAGATGCCGGTCCGAGTGGTATTATCACTCTGTGGCGATGTTAAGCGATCTTTCTCTTGCGACGAGAGAGTTGCGAAATGGCCGAGTCTCTGGAGGCTGGCGGGGACGGGAAAGGATTCGTCAAGAGGCGGATTTCGACAAGCGGAAGGCGATGTCCCTACCCGCAAGCCGCAGAACTCGGATCGGCCAGGAAGGCACCAAAAGGATCCTCCTCGACCCGTCCGATCCGGCTCGAGCCGTTTCGATCGGGACAAGGCTCGGGGATGAATAGGAAGGCGCTCGTCACCTTTCTGCGGGCAAACCAAGACGTCTTTGCCTGGAAGCCGTCCGACATGCCCGGGGTCCCAGGAGGTGATCGAGCACGCACTAAATGTAAACCAATCCGCCAGGCCCGTCAAGCAAAGGTTACGACGGTTTGCTCAAGATCGTCGAGAAGCCATCAGAGAGGAGATCACAAAGGCGCTAGCCGCGGGTTTCATCAAAGAAGTGTATCATCCCGTGGTTGGCGAACCCTGTACTCGGCCCGTAAGAAGAATAAAAGTGGCGCATGTGTGTTGATTACACCGACCTCAACAAGGCTTGTCCGAAAGATCCCTTTGGTCTCCTCGTATCGATCACCGGTAGACTCCACTGCCGGATCTCGGTTACTCGGCTTTACGGGCGCCTATTCAGGCTATCATCGATTCGGCCGAGAGGAAGGCTGCGAGAAGACTTCGTTTATCACTCCATTCGAGCATATTGCTATATCACTATGCCGTTCGGGCTCAAGAATGCGGCGCAATGTACCCGGTAGCCGCCGTGCGGCTGCTTTCACCATCGGCTCGGGCGCAATGTGGAAGCTTATGTGGATGATGTGGTAGTTAAAAGCGCAGACAGAGGACAGCCTCACCTCCGATCCGCCGAGGCGTTCGCAAGTGCGAAGGCGTTCGAGATGAGGCTAAACCAGAGAAGTGCGTTTTGGAGTGTCTTAGGAAACTACTCGGGTTCATCGTCTCCGTCGTGGGATCGAGCCGAACAGGAGAAAATTGGAGCCATTATGAAAATGGCCCCGCCTACCCGACCAAAAGGAGGTCCAAAAGCTCACCGGATGCATGGTAGCGCTTGGCGTGTTTATCTCACGACTGGGGTCCGGGAATGCCTTTCTTCAAGCTCCTTAAGAAGCAAGATCGCTTTGATTGGGCCAGAGGCGCGGCGAGGCCTTGAAGAACTCAAGGTGTTTCTCTCCACTCCCAGTCTTAGTCTCGCGGCGCCAGGTGAACCTCTTACGCTCTACATAAGCGGCAACATCTCATGTAGTAAGTGCCGTGATAGTTGTGGAAGCGGGAGGAATCTGACACCGCTTCTGGCGTGCAACGCCTTGATTTATTCGTCGGTAATCTTGGCGAATCCAAGACAAGATATCCTCCAATCCGTAAGCCGTTGTACGCCATTTTGATCTCGTCACGGAAGCTGAAGCATTATTTCCAAGGACATTCGATTTGATAGTCACTTCTTTCCCGTGGGAGAGGTCCTCATAATCGGGAAGCTCTTGGAAGAATTTCAAAGTGGGCGGTGAGCTTGGAGCTTTCGACATCTCGTTCAAGCCGCGCGCCGTCAAGTCCAGGCTTTGGTGACTTTACGGCGAGTGGACCGAATCCCAGGACTCCTGCGCAGAAGAAGAGCCGAATATTGGGTCATGCACTTCGACGGATCTCTCATGCTTGGAGGAGCGGGCGGGAATCCTCCTTATCTCGCCTAAGGGTGACGGGTTGAAGTATGTCCTTGGATTCACTTCCGGCCTCAAACAATGCCGCGAGTACGAGGCCCTCATCCATGGGCCGATATCGCCACATCACTCGAATCCGACAATTTGGCGGTTCGAGGCGACTCGATTGGTGGTGAATCAAGTGCTGAAGGGCTGGTTGTGCGTGGATCGAGAATATGGCGGTATCTTGCCCGGCAAGTCCGAGAATTGGAAGGCAAGTTTGTGATGCAGAGCTGGTTCATGTCCTCGCCGCAATAATGAGGCGGCCAGGCGAGTTGGCTAAGATGGGAGCCACTCAGGCAGATGTCCCAAGTGATATCTTCGTGCAGGATCTTCACGAGCCAACCGTTACAAAGCGGCAAAAGCCAAGCTAGGGTCACAGGAACCGGTCCTGCTCATCGATCCAGATCGACTACCGTACCTTGATTATCTCTGAAGGACAAACTCCGGAAGCAACCACTCTGGCAGAGCGCATCTCGGAGCAAGCCAAATCCTACGTGGTGGTGGGCGGCGAGCTCTTCAGAAAAAGTGCCTCGGGTGTCCTCGAGCGGTGCATTTCGGGACAAGCGGGAAGAGAGCTGCTCCAAGAAATCCATTCGAGGATGTGCGGCCATCACGCGGCATCAAGCGCCTTGGTTGGGAAAGCCTACAAGCGGGGTTTCTTACGGCCAGCAGCGTAACGGATGCCAAGGAGATAGTTCGAACCTGCGAGGGCTGCCAATTCTATGCAAGGCAGACACACTTGCCGACACGGGAGCTACAGACTATACCCATTTCTTGGCCTTTCGCGATGCGGGGCTCGACTTAGTGGGCCCGCTCAAGAAGGCTCAAGGCGGTTTCGCTTACCTCTTCGTGGCCATTGACAAGTTCACCAAGTGGATCGAAGCCAAGCGGTCGTAACTATCACCGCTGATTAAGGCCAAGGAGTTCTTCCAGGATATTGTAGTCGGTCGGAGTGCCCAACCGGATCATCACGGACAACGGCACCCGATTCGAGAGTGAAGAATTCCAAGAATGGTGCGAAGGCGTCGGGATCAAGATGCCTTCGCCTCGGTGGCTCACCCACGAAGCAATGGGCGGTCGGCGAGCTAGCAGTGCAGTCCTTCAAGGTCTCAAGGCCGGGATCTTCGACCGCCTCAAACCATACGCCGCCCGATGGGTGAAGGAGCTCTGTCGATTACTACGGGACTCAGAACCACCCCAGTAGAGCGGCCGCCAAACCCCTTTTACGGTCTATGGCGCAGAGGCGGTTCTCGCCGATCGAGGATTCGAATCCCGAGGGTTCGGAACTACAACGGCCGAGTCCGAGGAAGCCGAATGGTGGAGCTTGATCAACTCGAGGAGGCTCGGAGCGTTGCCGCCCTCGGTCGGCTAAGTACCTCCAGGGGACTTCGCGCTACCACTCGCAACGTCGAGAAATAGAACCTTTTGAAGGAGATCTGGTCTGAGGAGGAACTAAAAGCGAGCACAAGCTCTCTCCAATTTGGGAAGGTCCATACATCGTCTGCGAAGACAACCCGGGTGCTTATCGATCAGGCGAGAAGACGGCGAGGTTAGCGAATACTTGGAGCAGCCGAAACGACTCCGTCGCTTCTACGCATGAGTTATGTATCCCACTCTTACACATTAAATAAAATAGTGGTTCGTCTTATTTTACGAAGTTACGTGTAATGCTAGCCCCGAGTGGTTATTACCCGGCCTTTGTAGGCGCCTAACCCTGGTCGTGCCGATATAGAATGCACGGAAACAACAAACCACGATGAGCATAAAGCCTCGGCGGTTTATACCAGCGACAAGTGAGCGGGTAGAAAGCACTAACCACTCGGGACTGCAATTCGCAGCGCGAGAATTTAACCAAGATTTGCCTGGTCGCGAATTTCTAGCAGTCAAAAGCTCGAGCCCGACCCCTCGTTCTTTGGCCTTTGGAGCAATGACTAGAATGAGTTGATCGGCGGAACCACTAAGTTCGGGTTAAATGTGATAGGCACGAACTGGATAAAATTTCGCATTTCATTCCATAATGTTAATAATTTACATCGCTAATTTTCTTTTTCTTTTCTCGCTAAAAAAAAAACTACAGTCTTCTTGGTCTTGTTGGTACTCCTGCCGCTTGGTGCCAGTCTTTAGTCTTCTTTAGTCTTGGCCTTGTGGGAGACCAGGCGAGATCGGCTGAGGTTAGTCGCGACCCACGCGACCCAAAGTCGCGAGAATCTCTCGTCAACCACCCACAAAGGGGGTACAAGGCGACGAGGGCCACGGCGGCAAGGTCGTCGCGACGATCGCGACCAACCATCTCGAGGATGATCTCGCCACCTCGTGGAGCCACAGGGCGACCTCCAACAAGGTGGCCACGCGGCGGCGGCGTCCTCGCCGCTCCGTCCTCCGCCTCCGCCTCCGGTGTGAAAAAGTCAAGGTCTTCCCATGCTTCCGCCTCCTAGGTTGTGCAACATCCCGAAGAATCGATGGCTAAACAACGCCGCGTGAGGGACCAACGAACCTCCCCGTAATAGACATGGAAGGAAGCTGGAAGAGGAAGGCGAAGGACAAGGCAAGAAGAAGCGAGCGATCGCTCATTAGCGGTGGCGCCCCATTTATAAGCCACCCGACCACGAAAATCGAGCGTCTCAAAAGCAATCAAAACGCGCCACCTCACAATCAATGAAGCGCGAAAAGCGAAGCGGCGGTGCAAATACCGAAGAAGATCGGCGCATTGAACAAAATCAAGGAGAATTTCACGGACACGTGTTGTAAGCGGTTCAAGCTCATTCGGCTTCCTCGCTTAATTATACCAAATTAAGCGCCAAAAGCCCGGTGGAGAGCTAGCAAGTGATGCAAGCAGGGGCTAAACCACTCGGCCAGGTGGCCAGCGTAAGTCCCGACGCTTGAGAGGCACGCCCGACCTCTCGGAAAAGCGTGTCTGGGGCAAGAAAGCCACGGGCCAAGGCCACTGGCGTTTGGAAGCCATACCCGATCGGTGAAGCCCATCAGGAAGGCACAACAGGATCCAAAAGGCTACGGGCCTATATTCAGTCTCAAGACCACTCGGCGGAAGACAATACAAGCGAATTATCTGAAGTAAGAAGACAGTATTTCAAACAAGGAGGCGAGCACTCGGCATCAAGGCCCACGTCAAAGTCGAGAATTCCAGATTTTCCAACAGGGCTGCGATGCACGGACACCTCTTCGAGGAGCGCGTTGGCCTTGTCTTCATCACGAGCAAAGCCTTCTTTCACGGCCGAGGTCAACTCTCGGATAATGAGACTTGACCACCGCCAATGCCTGGTTCGCGCTCATCAGCTGCGGACTCTTTGGCGTAAGCTCACGATCTGTCGGCTCCTCCCGAGAGAAGTGGAACAGCGTCGTCCCCCTGGCGGCGTGGCTCCTTCAATCGCAGAAGGTGCGGGGCGGCTCGCGACGGCCAGCGCGATTCGATCCGCCTGCTCGACGGCGCCATCTTCTCCTTGCACTCTGCCACAAAGTCAAGCGACCATCAAGAGCACACCCGACGCCAAGTATGTTCAACCCAAGTCAAATAAATTTACCCTTCGGCTCATTGCATCCTTTCCAGTGACTCGAGCTTGAGGCGAGAATTTTACGAAGCCTCGGTAGGCCTCGGCTCAAGACAGCGGTCGAGTCGCTCTCAAACACGAGTGTGTCATCATCCTCTCCAACCACCATCCAAAAGCATCGAACCGTATTCGGGAGAATCTCACCTTCAAGCATATGCTCAAGCCGTCTTCTCCTCCGGATCGTCATACACTCGCCACTGAAGCTCGTGGACTTCCTTCCACTGTCCATGGCCCGATCTCGTTGAGCTTGTCTGCATCGCTTCGCTCCTTGAGCTTCGGGAGCACCTTAGGAAAAACCGCGACCTTTGCTCCGGCGCTCCCCATGTCCTAGGTAGCAGGCGTAATCTCGAGGAGAAGTCGGCCAAGCAGATTGAGGACAAGAAGCTCACCTCGACGAGCGTGCTACACTTGACGGTGAGCTCATAAAGCTCCGTCCGAGCCGCTCTCTCCATCTCGTCGTCCTCTTCCATCCCCTTCGGTGGAACCCCTTCCCACCATACGGTCCGATTTGGGGGCTTCGGCAGAGGGCCGAGCGGCGGTGGCTTTCGAGGCACTTCCTCGCTCCGGGAGGCGGCCGGGTCGATCTCGTCGGCGGACGGACCACCGGATGGTTCCATTGTCGGACCGCTGCGCCCGGTGGCGACGCCCGGCGATTAGCGGCGGCAGCGACCTAGCCGGCGGCGAGGCTCCGCAGGAAGCCCTCGCTGGGACTCCTTTTAGAGACCCCTCCACGAGGACGTCCATAGCGGGGGTCTGAATCGGCAAAAAGGGAAGACACCTCGGCCTGAGCGGTAACAAAAAAGTCAAGGATCACCCAAAAGAATACCTTTTGGATTTCTTGAATTTCATCGAGTCTCATCCGAGACCCAAAGACCACTCGGAGGGAAGTTAGCGCTGCGGTGGAGCTGCCACTGAGACAGAAGGCGTGGCCCCGCTTTGCGATCCGGTGCACCAGTGAGGTCGAAGGTCCGGTGACGAAAGGCCGGCGACCTCCTCCGCCGACTCCGGTGCGGCTAAATCGACTAAGGTGTCACCGCCGCTCGCCGCTGGCGTGTCTCGGTAGAGAGAGGCCGACAAGCTGGAGCGTCGAGAAAGGAAGGGCGGCGCTCCTGAAAAGGAACGATCGCACCTGTTTGAATCACACATCGATCAAAGAAATCATGGAGCGACCTTTCGAGAGAATAGTGCACTCCACGGGAGGAGGCCTTGCCATCGAAAATTCTGAGGCAGCCTGTTGGTGATTATTGTGCCAGGCACGAAAAAATCAACTACCGTCTTTGCCAGCGCCTCCATCGACAGTCCATTTCCGACTCAGCGTGGGGTCCAGAGGCCCGTTGTATTGGAACCCCAAATGGACTCTCTCCTTCAAAGAATTTGCACTTTTCGGCGCTTCACAAAAGCGGCCAGCGATCCGGGGCCCGTCGACCCTCGATTCTTGGATCGTCAATCAATGCCGAAGCTCGGGGACTTGCGCCAAACCTCCTCCGTCAGGGTGTCGCTCCGGCATCGGGAAGCTTTAGGAGCACAGTAGGCAAGGGGCGAGGAAAGGATCAACGTTGGCACAATAGAACCACTCCCGCCTCCAACCTTTGAGGAGGTCTTGAGAGGAACGACAAAATCTTGTTTCTTGAGCCCTCATGGTGGAGCCGGCGCCCCAACGACATTGGGAGGCGGCCCGGTTCGGATGAGGCTTGACGGAAGAAGAAGGCGGAACAAATCCAAATGAGGGCGTATCCCAAGATCGCCTCGCAGAAATTGGATGAAGATGACAATGTGAAGAATCGAGTTGGGGTTCAAATTGATCAACTCAATTTCATAGAAGTGGAGGAGCCCGGAAGAAGGCGCTCCCGGGAATGCTAAGTCCTCGCCGGAAGAAGGACTCAAACACCACAATCTCATTCTCTAGAGGTGTGGGGTAAGGGTCACTGCGGCGAGGCGGCGGAGATCAACTCGTGGAGGGAGGACGCCGGCGGCAACCATCCCCTCCAAGCGGGACATCGTCGTGATGGAAGTCTCCCACCCTACCGTCGCGAGGGTCGGTGCTACCCTCCGATGACGAGGAAGGCGACATGGCGAAGAAGAAGACACGGAGGAAAGAACGCCGCCAAGCCAAGGCGCGAAATCGAAACCCTAAATCGCCAAGGAAGGTTTGAAGGTTTCGCGGTAGTAGTGGAGAAGGTGCGAGGAGGCCGTTGCTCGGCGAGGTCCTTCCAGGCTTATAAGAAATGGGCCCCAATTTCCACCTACGGTGGGAAGAAGCGAGGGCCCTCTGTTCAGTCTGGGCGGATCAGGGCACGCCCATGACGGGCCAATAGGCTGCGTCAGCGCAAAAGCGGCCAGTGTCAAATCTGGTCGAAGTTTGGGAAAAAGTCGCCCCATGTGGCCGGGCACGAGCCGAACGCCACACGGAAGCTTGAGTGGGCACTTTCCGAACATCCTCTGACGGCACACCCCATAATTTGGGGTCAATTCTGGTCATTTGTCTCACAATGCGATTGGGTGTCAGCGGGAGGATCTATAACCAACACGGTCTTGAGAATCGCGCCCATGAGGGTCTAAAGCGATCTTGGCAAATAGCGAACCTGAGGCATTACTCTGTATGACCAAGGTATGCCCCATGAGGAGTCAACCGAAGCGACAAGCCGGTTCTGCGCCAGTAAGCGGGCGCGGTACCGCCCCGACCCGAGCCAAAAGACCAAGGTATGCCCCATGAGGGTCAGAAGCGACAAGCCGATTCTGCGCCAACGTAAATGGGCGCGGTACCACTCGACCCGAGCCAAAAGAACAAGGTATGCCCCATGAGGTCGGTAGAGGCGACAAGCCGATTCTGCGCCAAATAAGCGGTAGCGGGTACCACTCGACCCGAGCCAAAGAACAAGGTATGCCCCATGAGGGTCGGTAGAAGCGACAAGCCGGTTGCAGCGCCAAATCAGGCGCGGGTACCACTCGACCCGAGCCAAAAAGAATAAGGTATGCCCCATGAGGGTCGGTAGGCGACAAGCCGGTTGTCGCGACCGTAATCCAAGCGCGGGTACCACTCGACCACGAGCCAAAGAATAAGGTATGCCCCATGAGGGTCGGTAGGCGACAAGCCGGTTGCGCAAATCAGAAGCGCGGGTACCACTCGACCCGAGCCAAAGAACAAGGTATGCCCCATGAGGGTCGGTAGAAGCGACAAGCCGGTTGTCAGCAAGACCGTGAGCAGGCGCGGGTACCACTCGACCATGAGCTAACCAACCACGGTGGCTTCATACTACAAGTTCTTTATGATCTCTCTCCCGCATAATCCTCATGACAGGGTAAGGGGCGGAAAGTCGATCCTAAAGCACTTGGGGCCGCTTTGTGGGATAGCGAAGCAGGAGTCCCATAAGAGGGACCTACACACATTGGGCCTGACAGCGGAATGGAAAGCCCAAGGCCAAGCGGCACCACGACGGCCCAGAGGAGACCTTCGACTTGCTCCCCAAGACAACTCCAGTCCTTCAAGGAAGCCGTGCCCCGCCCTAACAACCCGCCAGGGACGAGGCATCTTGATCGACCTTTGCCCGAGAGCTGCGGAAGGCTGGAACGACAAGGCGGCAGGCGTGGGTCGGAGAAAGCATAACCTCCTCTCCAGGACATAGAGCGTGAAGGCGGATAAGGACAAGGGACATGTCGTCCAGGCCACCATGTTTAGGGCCCGGTGGCGCCCATCTATCATGTTGTCGGTGTTTCGAGCACCGGCCAATGAATTTGTATAGGTAAGAGGGGGGTGCACGCTCCCTCTCCTCGACGGCTTACTCGGGTGAGCACAAGATGTATACTGGTTCGGGCTGAACGTCCCTACTCCAATTCGTGTGGGTTTGATTGTATTGATTCCTTCGTTGTCTGTTTTCCATGCTCGCCCCCCCCCTTTATATAGGCGAGGAGGGAGGTCACACTGTTGCTTGAAAAAGAGAAAAAAGTGCTCTTAATTAGTCGCGCAAGTGGCGGTGATGGGATGGCCGGCTCCTTGCCTGCCGGTCGGCGTAGTTCTTCTTGTCGCTCGTAGTAAATCACGAGAGTTGGGGACTTGTGCTTGCTAACGTCATCATTACGGCCCGACATTTAATGCGATCGATCACGCAATAAAGTGTCGCTTCTTGAGGATTTTCTTGACTTGGTCATTCCTCGCCCGGTAGTGGCTTTGGGCCCGGCCGGCTGGTTCGGCCCATGCGCTTTTGGGCGGTAGGGGTACCCATGGCACAGGTACCGTCGGTAGCCCAGAGCCCCGTCTTGGTCGGAGAGGTGCGGGGGTCTTGTTCCGTCTTAGTGATGCTAGTGATTAAACGCTTGGCCTGATCGAGTCTCGGCCGGGTCTTGTGGCCTCCGGTGGAGTGTAACCCAGAGCCCCATTTGGTTGGAGAAGCGGTCGGGGTTTTCAGCCGAGTTTGGTCGGGAAGAGTCTTCGGCCGGTCTTGTGCGCCTCTGGTGGAGTCTTCCGAGCCCCGAGCCGAGTCGGAGAAGCGGTCGGGGTTTCGCTTGCTTGGTCGTTGCTTTGCGGTATCGGGAGGTCCGATCGCGATATATATCTGTGCCCGGTCGTGCCGCCAGCGTGATGGGCCGATCGCCTGGCGAGCACGTGGCGTGTGGTGGTCGCATACTGGCGGGCACGTGGCGCCCGGAGTCGTGCCGGCGTATGATGGGCGACATACTGGCGAGCACGTGGCGCCGGGTTAAGCGTATGATGGTGACCATACTGGCGAGCACGCTGGCGCCCGAGTTAAGCGCGCGGTCATCTGGCGGACACGTGGCGCCGGTCGAGCAGCCGGCGTATATGATGGCGGTCGCTGGCAGCGTAAGCGCCGTGTCGAGCCGCCGGCGTGCCAATGTAATCGCCCTGGCAGCGAACACGTGGCGCCGGGTCGTGCAGCGCCTGGCGCAATGGTAGTCGCCACAGCGGACACGTGGCGCCGGTCGAGCCGCCGGCGTATGATGTTGTCGCTCTGGCGAGCACGTGGCGCGCCGTGTCGAGCCGCCGGCGCTTGGCCGGTCGCCAGCGGACCACGTGGCGCCCGAGTCGTGCCTTGAGCGCCACAATGGCTGGTCGCCCTGGCGGACACGTGGCGCCGGTCTAAATCCCCTTTTACGCCCGTCCGTCGGTGGGGGACCAGGAGGAGTGAGAAGCGCGCTTGCCTTCGTTGGCTCGAGCGCCGCTCGTGGGGCTACAAGCGAGTGATCCGGGTGGAACACGGAGGCCCCTCGCGAGGGGTCCCTAGCGGACAATCCGGCGCGGCGTCCGACTCCCACTGGGGCGATCCATAAAGAATCTTTCCTTACTCGATCCGTATCGGACCTTGGATCGTTCGTTGATCCAAAGCGCGGTACTGCCACCCGTCGACAGGTTCGCGGAGAGCGTGAGGTGTGATCCAGGACGTGAGTTAAGGCGATTGGGTCGTCCGCCGACCCAACTAGGGGCCCGCTGAGGCTCGCCTTGTCCTCGCCTCTTGCCCATTTTTCTTTGTGGTGGATATCGTCGCCGTCTCTTGCCTTAGGGACCACGAGGGTCGGGCATTGGTCGGTGTGTGTATCACAAAAGTTAGAGAGTTGGGAAATCGAGAGAACAGCTCAACCGTGGGAGGTCATTAGGACCGATCGTGGGTCGACCGGCAGGCACTTCCTTTCTTCGCCAAGCACTACTTCAGAATGTAGTGGCCGGGCGAGGGCCGTAGTACTTTTTGGTCGAAAGTTTGGCCGTCTTGGGAGGACCAGCGATTGGTTGTGACAACCCGACCAGCGGGACTCTTGTAGCCCCGAGTGGGGCGGGCGGTTTGTTCGTTACACGCGGCGCCACTTGAAGGAGTAATAACGAGTGTGCAAGAAGAAGGTACTCACTTGTCTTTCTTTATGGTTGGCGAGGTTTTTGTTCAACGCGAATTGGCGGTGCCGGTTCCGCGTCGCTTGCTTCGCGCCGGCTTCTCGCCATCGATTTGAAAAGGTGCGGTCGTCATGAATCTTTGGCGGGTATCCGTGGCGTCGCTTCGTTGGCCGGATCGCCTATAAATAGGCGGAAGGTGGCGCTGGGACTTCATTCAACACGCGTTGAGACGAATCGACTTGCTTTTATGGTCGCCTCGCTCTCTCATTCCCGCTCTAAGGATGAGAGCCCACCGATCGATGAGATCGATCGACTCCTTCAACGAGGCGGAGGATGAGGAGGAGTTGGGGCGACGAGCTGGCCGTCTTATGGCAGCGGCCCGTCAGACAGCGGAGGTCGGCCCAGGGAGCTTTGGAACGGGAGGCGGAGGAGGAGGAGCGAGCGAGCGGCGCGACAAGCCATGATCGTCGAGTGAGGAACCGCCGCCGCGGCGCTGAGCAATTGGGGAGCGGGCGCCGTCCTCCCGCGCTCCTTCTCCTTCCGGAGCCTGGAGTCGGCCGCGACATCTAGGCTCTTGTGACGACGGCCGTCTTGCCGATCGCCCCGATCGTGCTGCCGTACTCTTCTCCGACGGCGGTCCCCCCTGTGTCGGACTCCGAGCTCCCCCGGGAACCATAGAGGTCACACAGGGGGGGCGCAGGGGCTGCCGCTTCTTGAAGGTGCGTCCGGGCGGATCGGGGCTCTCCTGCTGCGGATTTCGGCGACCCAGCTATTTTCTGCCGTGCGTCGCGGCAAAAATTGTGCGGGAAGCTGAAGCTGTGTTTGGAGAGGGACGATAAGTCCGGAGATCAACTGTCGGCGGGGAAGACCCTTTAAACGAAAAAGGCTTTCTTGGTTTTAGATTTTCTTCTTTCTAAAGAATGTAAATGCCGTTGAATTGGAAGAAAATAAAGGTGTTCGAGTTTTACATGTATTTTTCGCTATTTTTTCGGTTTGTTGCTGGTAAGAAATGCCGGAGTCATGGTTCTTGGAGTGTGGGGACCAACCAGGCCGATGATCGACATGTTCAGCGTTTTTCAGAAAAAGTAGGAAAAAGCAGTTTTAAGCGCGGCGTTAGTTCCTCCGGCAACCGAATATCATCTGTTCTGTCTCTTTTTCCTTGGCGAGACACCACTGCAACCGCAGCCCGGGCGAGGCCGTGGTACTCGGGTTGGAAGAAAGAAAAGAAAACCGATTGATCGAGGCAGATAGACGGCCGGTTGAGCGGTGTCAACCCGAGTGGAAGAAATGCTACAGCGTAGGCGGTAAGAAAGGTGAACATGGTAACGAGCGAGGTAGAAAAAAGGGCTAAGGGTAGAATCGTCTTAGCTTTTCAATGTTCCAGGCGTTTGACAAGATGTTGCCATCGGGATCCTTGGCCGGTAAGTGCCAGGTCGAAGGACCTCTACTACTGATGAAGGGACCCTCCCAAGGAGGAGAGCTTGTGCTTGCCTTTGTTGGGTGAACTGGCGCAGAACTGTGTCGCTGTGTTGAGCGCTCGCCCTCTAACCTTGCGGTCGTGGTAGCGTCGCGATGTCTGCTTGGTATTTGGCCGAGCGAGCAGCGGCGACATCTCGCGCTTCATCGGCCGGTCGGCAGCGTCTTCTTTGGGACTCGAGCCCCGGGTCTCGTTGAAGGCCTGAACCTTTGGGCGCCGTAGTCCAAGTCGGTCGGTAAGATGGCTTACGCTCGAATGCCAGGAAGAACGGCGTGAACCCGGTCGGCCGGTCGGGTGGTCCGTAAGCTCCAAAGTACGGAGGTACCTCGGCGCCCAACGTCCGCGTACTTCTTGATCGATCGAAGATTCGCGGCTTGAGCCCTTGGAGGATCATGCCGTTCGGCGTTCGACTTGGCCGTTGCTCCGTGGGTGGGCGACGGCCGCCAATCCACGCGGATCTTTGAAGGCTGTCGCGAGCTCGAGAAACTCCTTTCCGTGAAGCTGCGTTAGTTGTCGGTGATGATGGAGTTCGGGACTCCAAACCGGTAGACGATGTGCGGATGAAGTCCATACTGTATTGAAGTGATTGTTGTGATCGGCTTGGCTTCTATCCACTTGGTGAACTTGTCTATCGCAACCAGCGGTGGGTGAAGCCCGGGCGCTTTCTTGAAGGGCGAGCAGGTCGAGTCCCCAAGGCGAAGGGCCATGTGATAGGGATTGTTTGGAGGGCTTGCGGCGGGAGGTGAGTTTGTCGGCGAAGAATTGGCACCCTTCGCGCGTCCGGATGATTTGCTCGGAATCGGCCACGGCGGTCGGCGATAGAAACCCTGTCGGAAGGCTTTCCCGAGCCAGGCCGTGACCAGGCGTGGTGTCCGCAAACCCGCCGTGGATGTCGCGAGTAGCTCTCTTCCTTGGTCGGCGGGATACATACGGAGGATCCGGAGGGGCTCCTTCAGAGAGTCGTCGCCGATCAGTCTGAAGGATTTTGCCCGACGAGCGAGGCGGCGGCCTCGGTTGGGTCGTCGGGAGGAGGAGCCGTCGATCGGCCGATCGATGAAGGGATTCCTCAATCGGTCGGGTCATCGGGGCGTTGCAACCCGGCTCGACCAGCTCGGCCTTTGTCGAATTAAACTTGGCCGTCGTCCGGCGTCGGTCGGATGGATGCTTGGTGTAGGTCGAGGGCGAAAATTCTGGCGGGACCGGCCCTCTGCCGAGGCGGGCCACCAGTGATCGGCCTCTCCGTTGTTCCGTCTGTAGCTATGATGGAGCTCAAATCCTTTGAACTTTTGCTCCAATTTGCGTACCTCTCGACAGTAGGCCGCCATCCGATCGTCGCGAGGTTCTGCGGCCTTCATGACTTGATCGGCGACCAGTTTTGAGTCGCCATGCACGATAACCATGAGCTCAGGTCGGCGGCGTCACGGAGGAGACCCGATGCGAGGGCCTCATACTCGGCGGCGTTGTTGGTTGCGTCGAAAAGTAGCCGGATGGCGTCATCAAGCTTGTTCCCGAGTGGCGAAAGAATGGCGACCCGGCCCGGCTCCGTTTTGGTGAAGGACCCATCGAAGTACATCGTCGATGCTCGGGGTCTTCGCGGAGAGTGGGGCCTGGGCTTCGTCCACTCGGCGACGAAGTCGGCTAGAACTTGAGATTTTATGGCGGTCAGGGACATAGGATATGTCATGCCCGTTGAGCTCGAGTGCCCACTTGGCAATTCTTCCGAGGCGTCGCGGTTGTGGATGACCTCGCCGAGTGGTAGGGAAGTTACCACGAAACGTGGTCTTTGGTTGAAGTAGTGTACCCGGCTTCCTTTTCGTGATCGAAGCTGCGTAGAGCATCTTACGAATCTGCGGTACCGTGCCTTGGACTCGGAGAGTACTTCGCTAATGAAGTAGGCCGGCCGTTGGATCTTAAGGACCCGCCCTTCTTACCGCTCGCTCGCGACAAGTGCCGTCTTGTGACGACAGGTCGTGGCGGCAATGTAAATGTGAGAGGCTCTTCTGGCGGCCGGCGACCGGCCTTGGAGAGGTGGTCGGGGAAGACCTTGGTAGCGTCGAAGGCGTCTGAGCCTCACTCGAATCGGTGAAGTGGTCGGATTTCCTCGGGAGTTTGTCTGAGGGCAAGCGCGTTCGCCAGAAGCGGGGCGTGAAGCGACTTCAGGGCCGCTAGGCACCCGTCGACCTCACGGGCCCCTTTGAGGTTCTTTGATCGGCCCCATCCTTAAGATCGCGGAGATCTTGTCTCGCCGCCGATGCCGCGCCGGAGATGATGAAGCCGAGTAGCTTCCTTGGGTACCAAAACGCATTTCTCGGGGTTGAGCTTGATCGCGAACCGTCGAAGGTTCGCGAAAGTCTCCTCGGTCGGCGATGATGTCGCTGGTCTTCCTGGTCTTGACAACGATGTCGTCGACATACGCCTCGACATTGCGGCCGATCACGGTCGGAAAAGCGGTCTGCATGCATCTACGGTATGTAGCCCCGCGTTCTTCAGGCCAAACGGCATTGTCACGTGAGCGAAACGAACCGCACGGAGTGATGAAGGAGGTCGCGGTGGGTCGTCTTCTTTCATCGCGATCTGGTGGTACCCTGAGTAGGCATCCGAGAAGGGCGAGGATTCGCACCTGCGGTGGAGTCTACCATTTGGTCGATGCGGGCGAGAGGAATGGATCTTTTGGACACGCCTTGTTGAGGCTTGTGTAGTCGACACACATTCTCCATTTCCAGTCTTCTTTTTTACAAGCACAGGGTTTGCTAGCCACTCGGGGTGGCGAACTTCTTTGATGAACCTGCGGCCAAGAGCTTGGCTACTTCCTCCCTATGGCCACGCAGCGCTTTCCTTCGTCGAAGCGGCGCCAGACGCCAGGCGGCCCAGTCTAGACCAGTAGGATGTTCGAGGAGTGCTCGGCGACTTCCCTCGGGATCCGGCATGTCGGAGGGCTTCCATGCGAAGCGTCGGTTGGCGCGAGGAAGTCGGCAGCGCTTTCCTATTTGGCGAGGAAGCGTGGTCCCGATCCAGCGGTTTTGGTCGGGTCCTCTGGTCGACCTCGATCGTCTTCGTGTCCTCGGCGGACTTGAAGGAGCCTGGTCGGACTTACTAGAGTCGGAGCGGACTCGGAGGTGTCTTGGCTCGAGGCCCGGCGAGCTCGGTGGATGCGACGACCGCCGAGGCCAACTTCGCAATTGTCTTTCGCTTGGTAGTGGCGAGTGGAAAAACGCTTGATTCTGATGATCACCCCATGCGGCCGGGCATCTTCACCAGGTAGGTGTAGTTGGGGATCGCCATGAACTTCAGCGTAGCATGGTCTCCCCAGGATGGCGTGGTAGGAGCCGGGAAAATCCACGACCTCGAAGGTGAGGTCTCGGTCGCGGAAGTTAACAGGGCTCCCGAGCGTGACGGCGGTCGACTGCCGGCGGGTGGGCCTGGCGGCCAGAACGACGCCGTGAAAGGGCGCTTTGCTTGGTCGAAGGCTCGGCGGGGATCCCCATGGCGTCGAGGGTCTCAACGTAAAGGATGTTGAGGCTAACTGCCGCAGATCCATGAGCACCTTAGTCGGTAACCGTTCCCACGATGGGATCAATGACGAGCGGGTACCTCCTGGTTGCGGGGCGTGGTCGGGGTGGTCGGCCGGTCAAAGGTGATCGGGGACTCCACCACCAGAAGGTATTTAGGAACGGGCCGGGCTTGCCGCGAACACCTCTCGGCGAGCGAGCTTGAGCGCCTCCGGCCGGCGTAGCTTGCCGGTCCGCCGAAGATCATGAGGCAACCGTCGGTCTCGGGAAACCGGCGTCGCCTCTCGATCTCGGTGATCGGGCGCCGAGTCTTGCCTCTTTCCTTTGCCGTGGCGCCGTGGGGTTCCGGAAAGAAAACGCCAGGACTTCGATCCGATACTTGTGCCTGACGGGGTATCCGTGGTTCGGACACGCGTACTCTCCATCGGCTTCGAAGTGGTCGGGGTTGCCGGCCTTGCGGCTTTCCCGTGGTCGTGGCGCCACTCAGGCGGTCCTCGCGACTTTGTTTGCCGTGGCGCTTTCGCTTGTCGGGCGGTCGGAGGAGAAGTGGGCTCGGCGGAGTCCTCGCCCGACCTTCCTTTGTCGAAGATGACATCTACGGCCTCCTCGCCCGAGGCGTGGTTGGTGGCAATGTCCAGGAGTTCTTTGGTGGTCTGGGCTTCGTGACACCTTTGATTTATGGACCAGGGTCTTGGAAGTGGTGCCGTAGATGAATGCCCCCACGACATCGGCGTCGCGGATGTCGAGGAGCTTCGTTACCTTCTTGGGAAAACGCGTCGGATGTAGTCGGAGGTTTTCCTGGCCGCTGCGACTTTTCAGTCCCAGGAGTTGCGGGCGTTTGTAGGTGCCCTGGAAGTTGCCAACGAAGTGGTGCTTGAGGTCGGCCCGATCCGGATGATGTTGGCGGCGGATATTCGAGCCATGCGGTGAGTCCGCCAGGTAGATGGGAAGGTATTGGATGACAAAGAGGTCGTCGTCGCTCCCCGCCGGCATGCGGCCGGTAATCTTCGACCACACACCGGGGTTTGTAGCCCTGTGTACTTGGCTATGTTGGCCGGCGCCGGAATCTGGCGAGGAACTTCGGCTGCGAATCCACGACGAGAATGCCGTGGCCCGGACCATCGGGGCTCGGTGCGATCACGCCCCGGTATTGTCGGCTGACGATGCGGCCGGTCGGGTCGTTCCTCGTTCTTCGTTTGGAGGGTGGTGCGGCGTCGCGTTCGTCCCCCAAACGTTGGTGCACGGGTGCGCGATGCCTGAGGTTGTCCGGAAGGTGACGCTGCCCTTGTTTCGCTCCGACGGCCTCGGTGGCGTTGCGTATGAGCCATCAGAAGAGGCGTCCGAGCAGCTGCGATCCGTGGTCATACAGCGTCTTCTTGTGCGGCCGCTCGCTCCACCAGGCCGGAGGTTACGGTGGGTAGCCCTGGCCGCAGGATCGTCGGCTCGGGAATGCCGCGGAGCGGCATTCTTTCTTCTTGGCGGCGATGTTTGGCGGCGTGGGAAAAAGCGATGAATCGTCCGTCCCCTTAGCTTGGTGGTGGTGGACTGGCGTCTTGTGGCCTTGTGGCCGCCAGCGCAGTGGAGCAGCGAGCGAGGATCGCTCCAGTCGGCTGGAGCTTGTCGAGCTTCGGCCTTTTGAGCCTCCGGCTCGTCGTCGCCGCTGGCCGAAGGTCGGCGCGGCGAGCACGGTGATCCTCCTCGGTGTGTTGGCGGAGAGTCTTCGGCGTGGCCGGGTAGCGGCGCTGCCGCGGTGTCGGGTCGCGATAGCGTGGTGCATTCTTGTCTCTTCCTCCGCTAGAGCCGTGGTCGGAGGAGTTGTCCGAGTGGTGGTCGCCGGCACGTGGCCGACCATTGCCCTGGCGCGAGGTCGCGGCGGGTCGCGACCGCCATCGCTCGATGCCTCCGCGCATCGGCAGGGTGATGGGGCCTCTGGCGTGCTTGGCGTCGGGGTCGCGCGGAACCTCAAGCGAAAGGTCTCGAAAAGCGAGTGAAGCGTCGGGAGTCCTCGGTGGACACTTGGCGCCGAGTATGGCGGGGACGATCACTATCTGTCCCGCCGTGGTGGTGACGGTCGAGGAGCCGAACGGATCGACCTTCTCGGCATGGCGATGTCGGAGAAAGAAAGGGAACCGTCGAGGAAGCTAAGCGGGAAAATGGCGACAACGTCGTGCACGAGCCCCTACCGGCGCGCTAACCGCCGGTGTTCGAGCACCGCCAATGAATTTGTATAGGTAAGAGGGGGGTGCACGCTCCCTCTCCTCGACGGCTTACTCGGGTGAGCACAAGATGTATACTGGTTCGGGCTGAACGTCCCTACTCCAGTTCGTGTGGGTTTGATTGTATTGATTCCTTCGTTGTCTGTTTTCCATGCTCGCCCCCCCCCCTTTATATAGGCGAGGAGGGAGGTCACACTGTTGCTTGAAAAAGAGAAAAAGACTGTGCTCTTAGTCGCCCGCAAGTGGCGGGCTGATGGGACTGGCCGGCTCCTTGCCTGCCATTGGTCGGGCGTAGTTCTTCTTGTCGCTCGTAGTAAATCACGAGAGTTGGGGACTTGTGCGGCTGCGTCATCATTACGGCCAGCATTTAATGCGATCGATCGCAATAAAGTGTCGCTTCTTCAGGGATTTTGCCGACTTGGTCATTCCTCGCCCGGTAGTGGCTTTGGGCCCGGCAGGCTGGTTCGGCCCATGCGCTTTTTGGGCCGCTGGGGGTACCCATGGCCTGGGTACCCGTCACATGTATTCTCCCCCCAGTATATAAGGGGAGGAGGAAAAAAACAAGAGGAGGCTCTCCTCTCTTGCTCTCTCTTGAACACACACAATACATCCAAGAACACAGGACTAGGGTATTATCTCCTCCGAGAGAGCCCGAACCTGTCTAAAACAGATTGCCCCAGTATCCTGTGTTACCATCAAGCTCAGATCCCGCACAAATCCCCTAGAATCACAAATCTCATTGCCGGCGAAACCGATCGTCGACACCAGAGAAGATAGAAGCGATTGAGCGGATGCAGCCGCCCACCCGGCTCAAGCAACTGCAGTGCTTGGCCGTGGTAACCTCCCTGGCCGGTTCATAGCCCTACTGGGAGAAAAACTGCCATTGCTTCAAGCTACTGAAGAAGACCAACTCGTTTGAGTGGACCCCAGAAGCACAGCGGGCGTTTGAAGACCTGAAGGAGTACCTCTCCTCCCCCCCAGTATTAGTCGCCCCTGAGCCGGGCGAGCCGTTGCTATTGTACGTGGCGGCTAGCCCTTCCGTGGTGAGTGCAGCGCTGGTGGCGGAGCGGGAAGGGGTTCAGCGGCCGGTCTACTATATCAGCAAGGTGTTGCACGACGCGGAAACAAGGTACCCTCAGGCTTAGAAGATAGTGTATGCCGTGCTGATAGCGTCGAGGAAGCTACGCCACTACTTTCAGGGGAGAGAAATCACAGTGGTCTCCTCCTACCACCTGCGCGAGATCCTCCACAACCGGAAGCGTAAGTCGCATCGCAAAGTGGTCCGTCGAGCTGGGGGAGTTCGGCCTCAAGTTCGCCCCTCGTACTGCAATAAAAAGTCAAAGACTAGCGGACTTCGTCGTCGAATGGACTCAGTAGTCCGGTCGAAGAGGACCTCGCGCCCTCCCCTTGGACACTCTTCTTCGACGGGTCCTTGGTGGAAGGCGGCGTGGGTGGGTCCTCCTGGTTTCTCCGACCGGAGACCCCCTCAAATACGTGGTTGCCCTCGACTTCAAGGCTACTAACAACGTCGCTGAGTACGAGGGCTTGCTGGCTGGGCTCCGGGCCGCCGCAGCCATCGGTGTCCGACGCCTGCAGGTGAAGGGCGACTCCCTGTTGGTCATCAATCAAGCAAGGAAGGATATCTCCTGCCCTGACCCCATCATGGCGGCGTACCTGGCGGAGGTTAGGAAATTGGAGCGGCACTTCGAGGGGTTGGGATATACCCACATCCCGCGACGCGACAACCACCTGGCAGACGAGCTCGCCCAGCTCGCCTCAACCAGATCTCCTGTACCGGTCGGGGTCTTTAAAGAAAGACTTCCGCGACCGTCCATCGCAGCCCCCGTTTCCGGTGGGGACGATGGTGATGCCGCTTCAGCCCTCGCCCTGGAGGGAAAGTGGATCCGGCGGAAACGCCCGGCCAAAGTGAATGCCTGACGACCACCGTGGTCGCCATTTGACCGGAAGGCACATGGATGGATCCGATCTGGCCTACTGCGGGATCAAGTGTGCCCCGATGATGATGCGTCAAGAAGAAGGTAGCACGAAAGGCCAAGTGCTATACCCTGCGGGCGGGGACTGCATCACGGGTAAGAACGGAATTCTTAAAGTGCATCACTCGGGAAGAGGGGAGCGGTTTGCTCTCGATATCCATGGAGGCGTGTCAAAGGGAGCCATGTGTCGGGACGAGCGATGGCGGGAAAAGCTTTCCGTCAAGGGTTCTATTGGCCGACCGCCCTCCAGGATGCTTGGTAGTGAGGAGATGCAAAGCGTGCGATTCCACACCAAGCGAGATCCACCAACCACCCCAAGCTCGCAAACTATCCCGCTCTTGGCCCTTCGCGATGCAGTGCAGACATCCTGAGCCCGTTCTCGCGGCCACAGGGGCTACACCCACTGCTCGTCGCCATCGACAAATTCACTAAATGGGTGGAGGCCGAGGCGGTGAGGTCCATCACCGCCGCACCGCGGTCAAGTTCATGCAAGGGATATTCGCCCGCCGGGTCGCCAACCGCATTATCACCGCAATGGCGCCTGATTTACCGGTAGCGGCCTTCTTAGACTTCTGTGAAGAGATGGGCACCAAGGTCTGTTTGCCTCGGCCGCCACCCCAAGAGCAACGGCCAGGTCGGCGGGCTAACGCTATGTCTTGAAGGGCCTCAAGACCCGGGCGTTCGGCCAAACTCCACAAGCGTGGCGCCCGATGGACCAGAAGAGCTCCGGCTGTGTTGTGGTCACCGGACCACTCCTAGCCAGACTGCAGGAAACTCCTTTCTTCTGGTCTCTGACGCAGGCTGTTCTCCTTCGGAATTGGGCCCAGGATCACCTCGCGTTCTTGCATTCACGGAAGAGGACCAGGAGGGTCTGCGCCGAGATGACGTCAACCTCCTGGAAGAGGCGCGGGATCGATCGGCTCTGCGTGCCGCAAGGTACCAGCAAAGTCTCAGGCGGTACCACGCCTCCCGGGTCAATGAGAGAACACTGGCAGTGGGCGACCTGGTCTTGCGAAGAATCCAGTCGCATGCCGGGTCGCATAAACTGTCTCCCCAGTGGGAGGGACCCTTCAAAGTGGTCTTAGTCTCTCGTCCCGGGGCGGTCAGGCTGGCCACTGAAGACGGCGAGGAGCTGGCGAGCTCCCAGAATATAGAAAACCTGCGCAAGTTCTACCCTTGACCGGTTGTAAGTCCCTGGCTCCTTCCCCCGACCGGCCGGAGGGTGTCTTCCTCTCCACTGCTGGTTGGGGGAGGCCTTCTGTTTGAAATTAATATTCGCCTTCTGTTATCCGGAATGGTTGTTCTTGTTGCCCTTTTTTCGGTCTTTCTCATTTGTTGGGCGGCGCAGTAGCGCTTGCTCGCGGAGCCCTACTGCCTTGCAAAAACCCGGTGGCAAAGATGGAGCCACTAAGTGAGAGCGTCGTGCATGAATGGGCGATTGAATGGCTAGCTCGGCACGACCCCCAGTACGGTCATGACACTCCGGGTGTCCAGTGAAGTCGGCGACTTGAGCACCATTGTCGAAAACCTGGTCTTGCCACGACTCACCGAGTGCCTGCTCCTAGAGGCCGTCTGGGAAGAAAATTTTGCTAAGGCAAGGGATCCAAGGAAAAAGATTCCTGGTGCAAAACCCCGAGTCTTTAGCGATCACGTGCTCGTTCACGTGTAACCAAAAGCGAAGTAAAAGCGGTCTCGAGCGGCATAGCGGGAAGCTTGCTCTGCTTCATTTAAAGCATCTTGCATTTAAAGTCTTTTACAGCACGGCCAAAAAAGAAAAAGAAAAGAAGAAAAGCTGCGAGAAGTGGAGGGTCCTCGCGTCATCGCCATCCGCCTCCTTGCCGCCGCCGCGTCTTGGCAGGAAGGTCCATGTCCGGCGCCACGTCTTCCGCCGCCGCCTCCGCCTGGGTTCTCCATCGCCAACAGAGCGGCGACACGCTCGGAGGCGTCATGAACTCGTTCCTCCGCCCGCGCTTGATCACCCTCAATCCCTTGAACAAGGTGGCAGCGGGATCGAAAGTGGCGTCGCGGTTGACACAAAGGCCAAGACATACTTCGCAGCGAAGAATCGCGCGCCTCCTAAGCGGACCTAGCGGTGGCGGCGGCAAAGCGCGTGAGGAAGTCCGTGGTGCAGCAGAGGCGTAAGGCGTAGTGCCGTGGCCTCTCCTCCGCGGCCCGGCATTGCTCCAACCCCAATGGAGCAAGGCTGGCCACCGTTCGGTTGAAGGCATGGCGTAGCATCCGCAGAGTGTCCACCTCTGACTGGGCCCGATCGGCCCTCTCCGTCTCTAGCTCCGCAGAGAACCTCTCGGCGCGGCGGGTGCTTCGCTCCTGCTGCTCTCGCTCCCGCCGCAGCTGCAGCTCCAGTCCCACCCCCCGATCACGCAGATCTTCCACCTCCTTGCGGAGACGGTTGATCTCAGCTCCCGCCTCCGTCAACCGCTCCCTGCTCGTCACTAGACGGTTGCTTGTCTTTGGAGTAAAGCTCGGCCGAGCTGCCGCCACAGAGCATCTGCGTTCTTAGAGAACGGAGGCGGTGGGGAGATCCGGTAGAAGCGGGGGCCGAACGGACCTCGGCCCTGGCGGCAACGGCAACGGCGCCGCATGGGGATCGCCCGCCTGCGCTTTGCCCGAATCTGGCGCTCGGCGACCCGGCTAAGCCAGCGCCGCGTACTGGCGCTTGCCGCCGGCAAGACGGTAGGATGTCCGGAGCGAGAACCCTGGAAAAGGAAGAAACAATGGTAAGGATCGGTCCTAAAACATTTCTTGAACTTCTATATTGCATGTGCGTTTTACGGTGAGTACCTAGGCGGCCTCGGGAAGCGGGACACGCCGAACAGAGACCCGACCGCTGGCGCTGCCAGCCGGTGGCGGAGGAGGATCACTGGCCGGTGGCGGCGGAGGCGGGCGAATCTCGCCGCTGGTGGCGGCGGCGGAGGCGGGCGAGTCCGCCATCGCCGACGGCGGTGGCGAGGCGAGGTGTCCGCCATCGCCGACGACGGTGGCGAAGGTGGAGGCAGGTCCGCCACTACTGACGGCGGTGGCGGAGGTGGAGGAAGATCCACCGCTGCTGGTGGCGGTGGCGGTACAAAATGAACCGGCGGAGGAGTCCATCGTCGCGCCCGGCAGGGGCAAAGTGGACGAGCCCCGCCGGCCGACGAGCCCCGCCACCATGGAGGAACCCATTACCACGGGCCAAGAAGCTCCGCGCAGGCACTGGAAGTCCAGCCGGTGAACCAGTGAAGCGGGGCCACTGGGAAGGATTGGCGGAGTCGTCGTCATCGTCCGGGCGCTTGCGCCTCACTCGGTCGCCTCTCCCCTGACCACCAGCGGGAGGAGGATCCCGGATTGTTAAGGTCGCCTGGCGTATCACGACAGGCGTGCCCATGGCGTCCATCGAGGGCAGGGGGCGGATTATCGCCGCGCGTTCCCCGGGTGACAACCGGCAAAGTGGGAGCGCGCCCGCCGGAAACGGCGGGATGGGGCCGGATAGGCCCAGCTGCAACATCCACCTGTCGATCACGTCGTCAGCCAAGTTCACGTGTTTGTCGGCGCAAAAGAAAAAGGGATCGCAGGAGGATAGAAGCCTTTATCGACATCGGGTTTTGGCGTAAAAAAAAGTGAGAAAGGACAAGGAATGATGCGAGGGTGAAGCGGGTTACCTCGGGGATACTCGGGTCCCATCGCTCGCCCATGTATCGCCAGGCGAAGTGACGCGACGGCCAGGGGCACGCCTCCGGCAATAAAATCCGGATCACCATGGCCCTGTCGCCAGGCCCGCCGCACCTGGTCGACGCTGGCTACCATCGCCTGGAGCTCGGGTGTCTCGCCACGTGAGCCCCTGGGCTTGGGTTGCCGACCGCCGCCGCGGAAGCTCCAACACTTCAATGCCATTGCCGTCTTCGACGTACAACCACTCTTCCCGCCAATCTCTCTAGTTGGACCGGCGATCAGTGGAATGTAGCGCGACACGATCCCGTCAGCGAGCCGCAGGTGGCGACTCCGGCGACTGCGGGACGCCACCATGGCGCGAAGAGTGTAGAAGAAACGAAAAAGGAGAAGATTGGGCAGCACTCCTACGAACATTTTGCGAGAAGTGGGCAAAGGCGAGAAAGGAGGATAACGGAGTTGGGGAAGGTGGATGTGGTGAATGGCGTAGAAGTTAAGAACAGAGAGATAAAAGTCGAGACCGCGGCAAGAGTCGGGCGAGGAGCCGCCACCGAAGAAAATTACTTCCCGGGTCGGCCATGAGGCTCAACGATCCGTAGCGGAGGCGGAGGGTGCCTCCGGTGATGGTGCAGGAAAACTGCTGCCCTCTCCTCCTCGATGGACGAAGAGGAGAACCGAGCCATCGGAAGGAGAAGAAGCGAGGAGCTCTAAGGCGGCAAGAAAAAGCGGAGTGGGGGAGTTGAAAGGAGGAAGAACCGCCTCCTCGCCGGCCTCTTATAAGGCTGCGGAAGAAGGACCGTGAGGAAAGCCGAAAGGGCGCCATGATTCAAAAAAGGAAGTTAAAGAGCCTCATAAAGGGGCGCGTTCCAAGGAATGTCACGGCCAGTTACAAAGAGGAGGCAACCACAAGAAACCGCCTTGGGAATCGGAGAAGCGGAGATCTTTTATGGGCGCGTGGGCATTTAAAGGGCCCCACCCGGGAGCCTAAGCGGTTCTCAAAAGGCCAACTAAAAAAGAGAGAAGAACGGAAGACCAAAAAGTGCTCCTGCGTGGGCCCGGGGGCTACTGTCGGCGTATTCTACACCAAGGTACCCGCTCCCCCGTACTAAAAAGCGGTCAACTGATGGTCAGGGCATGCCTGGGCCCACCGCCACGGCAAGAGAAAGAGCCCAAAGGTGAACGCCCAGTGGACACGTGGCGACAGCCCGCCAGCTGGCGACTGAGGTGGTCGCCACGGACGATGGCGTCTGAGCGAGCCGCTGGCGCCAAAGGTGGTCGCCAATGGACACGTGGCGTCTGAGCCAGGCCTGGCACTCAAAGAAGGTGGTCGCCAATGACACGTGGCGTCTGAGCCAGGCCGCTGGCGCCAAGAAGGTGGTCGCCCAAAGGGACACGTGGCATACAGCCCCGACCATCGGGCGCACTATCCCCGTGATGGTCCCGACGAGATCAAGGGTGTTTAATGCGGATAGTGCGCATTAAATGCCGGGCGTAGAGGCTGCGATGTGGCGGCGCGCGCTTTCCCCAGCGCATCATAATTGCGGAGACGCCACGGCGGCACCTCATCCTCGACGAAACGAGCGGCATTGGTGGGCGTGGAAGCCGAGGCAGAGGTAAACGGCTACGGCAAACATTTATTGAGGCGTCAGATAAGTGACAGCGCATTAAATGCGCCCGTGGCGATGTAATGAGTATGGCTTGCGATGTAAGCCTCCCATGCGCCCCAGCATGCCCCAAGTATAAAAGGGAGCCGGGGTGCATGGGAGAGGGGGTTCGAAAGGCTGTAAGGTTTTCATTCTCTCCAGCAAGAACACTAGCAATACCAAGAAAGGCAGGACTAGGGCTATTACTCTTAGGAGGGCCTGAACCTGAGTAAATGTTCCGCGCCCCCTGCTCCCCTGAGTTTTACGGTGCTCCGGTCATCTCCTCCCGTCTCCGGCGATCGCCCCGAAAGCCCCCCGTTTGAACCTCATAAGCACCCAATTCGGAGGTGCCTGTTAGCTAGTACGCTGACACCAATGATATGAATAGTTTGGACGACATCAAGTGTTGATGGTCATCAAGTCAAGATTCAGAAAGAAAGATATCATGTGTTGAGCATTAAGGGTGGACCCCGAAGTGAAGGAAGTTCATCATGTATTGATGAACAAGACGAAGATCCAAACTTGGAGAGATGATGATGATCATCAAACAAAAGATCCAAGTGGATGCGTGAGACAAAAGTATAACTAGCATAGGGATAAGGATGTGTTTTGAGTCTTACCATTCTCGGTATTTGGTTAGAAGACCGGATTGCTATTTAGGTTGCCGTACTATTAAGAGAGGTTGAGTCTTATAGCTTAAGTCTTATCATGTGTTGATGGCTCAATCCCGTTTGCTCTAGCTTAACTCTTAATTTGGTTTTTGCATGGAGTAAATATTTATGAATGTGTTTTGAAAATAGTTATAGCTCATGCTTGATGTTGATTTGCAAATGTGTTATGCAATTTGAGCTTAAGATCATCTATGTTTGGAGCATGTGAGTAGAGTGTGCAAATATGTTTTGCAAACGGCTAAAGATCATGTGTTGATCATCACTTGGCTTAAAGATGTGATCTTGATTGTTCTTTGTTGCATAATGGTATTTGCAAATGTGTTTTGCAAAAATGTTAAAAATCAAAGTTCTCTTCTTAGCACGTGACTAGAATTTGCGAATGCGTTTTGCAAATTACTAAGATGATGTGTTGATCATCACATGGTTATGTTTGAGTTCATGCATATAATCTTTATGGTTTATTTGCATGGATTTGTCATATGCAAATGTGTTTTGTAAACAAGTTAGTATTTATGCAATTCTTGATATGCAGGTGACTAACATTTGCAAATGTGTTTTGCAAATTGTTGTGATCATGTGTTGATCATCACGTGGCTCAAGAATTGATCTTGTTAATTATTAAGTGGTCTTGTTTGCATGATTTATATTGCTAAATGTGTTTCGCAAAATATTGGTGTTTATGCATTTGATCTTGGAGCATGTGATGAAAATTTGCAAATGTGTTTTGCAAATTTGTGTGATCATGTGTTGATCACCACATAATTCATAAAGTGATTCTTGATTTGAAAAGGAAAGATTTCTGTGTGAAATCTGATTTTATTTGAAAAGTCAGCACTACCGTTGTGGTGTGGCCAGTACTACCGCATGTCTGGTAGTGCTGCCTCTTATGGACGGTAGTTATTTTTCAGGGGTGGATTTTCTGAGACCGGCACTACCGCTGCCTAGGTCCGGTATTATCGCAGGTTCGGTAGTATCATTCCTGAGGCCGGTAGTTATTTTCCAGAGCATGTATTGCTCGGTGTTTTTTCGATGGCCGGTAGTACCGTAGGAAGAGGCTGGTACTACCGCTCGGGCGGTAGTACCGGCTCTACATGGGTCGTAGTACCGGATTTGCTGATTTATGTCGGTTTTGCCCTCGAATGGTTAGTTTTCTTTAGGAGGGCTATAATAAGATGCTTTGGGCTGGTATTTGGGTGTAGCCAGAGTTTGGTTGAGTTTGTGGGAGATGTGTGCTTCATCTCTTGCATTCTTCTTGTGCTAGAGTGAGCCTCTCCTCACAAATGTGCATGTATTGCAATTTGTGAGCAAGAAGAGTTTCTATTTGTATGTGTTGCATTTAAAAGAAGATTGAGAGATCTGCATGTGTTGCACTTGGAGAGGAGCATTGTGCATGTGTTGCACTTGATGTTCACAAGCTTGATTTGTTACTCTTGGTGTTTACCGATACCTAGACGGCCGAGAGGTGTCGTGGTTGGTGATCTTCTCAAGAAGAGTGTGAGAAGACCCGACAAGTTGTGAAGGTTGAAGCTCACCAACTCGAAGGGAGAAAGAATTATCATTAGTGGATTCAAGGTGTTTGCTTAATTCATAGAGCCGGTTCAATTCATTTGGATTTACCTCAGCGTGGATTAAAGGAGACTGGTAAGTCTCCAAACACTACGGTAAAAATAGCGATGTCAACTCTTGGTTTGCTTTCTATCGCATATTTACCTTTAAACAATTTACATTCAAAAAATTAAATGGATTGCTTGTCTATCTAGGATTGCAAACTTAATCTAGGCAGTAAGTCTAGAGGGTTTAGTCCTTAATTGGACAAAATCTTTTGTTTATCGTTTCATATTTTAATTAGATTTCGACTACAGTGTTTTAGAGAAACTTTTTTAAAACCGCCTATTCATTCTCCTCTAATCGTCGACATCTTCGATCTTACCCATGTCCAAAAACATGGGTGCACGAGGATTAAGGGCTATTCTTGAGAACATTCTCATGGATGCCATGTATGAGGTTCGTTTTCTGATTAGTATATTTGCTCTGTCATCCACCTACTTACCCCTTGATGTGCGTCTTGCGTACTGGGCGAAGAACATTCATGAGCTGCTGCTTCCGTGTAGATTCCAAATGTAAAATCAGGAGCAGAAAGAATTGACGCGCCTGTTGTCGATGAAGCAGCAGTGGACTCAGCAGACCAACCGGGTTCTGGAGCCAAGGTCCTTCGGGGCGACGGTGCTTTGGATCGGTATCTCTCCGAGAGGAAGGTAGACTGCTAATCATGTGCTTACTGGTTTGCTGTCCGAGCTCTGAACTCCGATGAAGTAAACAGATTTCTTGGAGAATTTTGCAGGAGACGGGAGGTGGAACAGGAAGCGAAGCAGATGGAGAAGTTGCGCTCTCTTCGTCAAGTGCGATGAGCATGTGATTTTGCTTCCTACAGCTCTAGTGTTCATAGCAAAATCTCAGCACAGTAGTATCGTTGAAAGTATTACTCTGTTAAGAAAAGAAAGGTTCATCGCTGCAAAATGATCACTTGTAATTTGTAAACAGCCGCACATTGCTCAGGCTACAAGCAGTAAATACGACGATGAAACAACAAAAAAAAAGATTAAGGAGGTTGGGCACGGCAGCAACCATGGAATATTTCAGAATTTGACACTCAATTCGCAAGCCTTTCAGCTCATTTGGATGACATATGGGACCGTCTGTGTGTATGACAGTGTGTATGACAGTGGGCCAGAGTGTCAAATTCCGAAATACGAATTTTAAAGAGTGTCAAATTCTGAAAACTCCCTTGTACAATCCGGAGTTTTATTGGACTGCGATAGATTGATGATCCGTAACACCCAGCATAACATGGTTGGCATCAGCCATCAGAGCAGGGATAGATACGAGGTACAACAACGCACTCGAGCATTACGATTATTACTCACCACACGTCGCGATCTGCCTGCCAATCTGTCGGTCTACTCGAACTTGTAGTGCTTGTCGACCGCCTCGGAGACGTCCCAGGTGCAGCTCATGCCCTTGGGGAACACCACCAGGTCCCCCGCGGCGATCTCCACGAAGTCCCCCTCGCCGTCGGGGTAGACCTTCACCTTCCCCTGCAGCAGGTAGCACGTCTCCTTGGCCGAGTACGTCCACGGGAACTTGCTCGCCTCGCACCCCCACCTACAGCCAGGCGCCGTCGCATCGCGTCGTCACCGGTCGGTTCATCGCCAAGAAAGAAAAAAAAAAAAAACACAGCCAGATATGATATAGAGAGGCGAGAGGAGGGCGGCGGGTGGGGTTGGGATTGCTGCTACTCACTTGGGCCACTGGCGGACGCCGAGCTCGGAGAGGCGGGGCTCCGGCGGGTTGCGCTCCACCCTGATGCCGAGCTTCTCCGTCGCCATCGCCTCCGCCGACGCCCGCACCGCCGCGAACCGCCGCCTGGCTCTTCCTGCTGCGGGGGTGGAGGAGCAGAAGCCGAGACCTAGGCCGCCGGTGGCCTGGAGCTGGACTGGGGTCACCACCATTGGGCTGCTCGCCATTTCACCCTCGCTTGATGAAGTGGAGAGAGCACCGCGTGTAGCGATGGGTTGGTTGAGATTTTGGGCCCGCGGTGTGCACACCAATGGGCGGCGAAGGAAGCTTCTGGATCATGCTGCGACTCGTGGCCCAGGATTGTCGTCTCGAGATTCAAGAACGGCGGAGAGGGTAGAAGAATCGAGGCCCACTTGTTTCTTATCCTCTCCGCGCCGCGCGTAGCCTCGGAGCTATCTCGAGGATTTTTTAAAAAAATAATATATATTTTAAATAATTTTATAAAAATAATGCACCAAATTTTTTTTCAAGAAAACTGCGCCCTGTCGCCACGACAGAGATCTCAATCCCGTCGACTAAATGAATATGAATCCACGACAAAATAAACCATCAACTAAGCCTTTGTCGTCATTTTTGTAATTTTTTTCAGTATATATTTTTTTTGTAATTTTATTTTAAAATATATATTATTGTTTTAAAAAAATCGCTATCTCGAGCTCTGGAGCGCTCGTGGCCGTACGTAGCTTACCAGTTCGGCTCGTGTAGGCCAAGGCCAGGCCAGAGTTTGAGCCTAGATCAGGTTTTGACTCTAGCAGTTAGGTTCTAGATTGGGTCAAGTTTTTATTGATTAAATTTGGATTTACACTAGATTTGGACTAAGCTTTGGCCCATTAGCAGCACGTAGTCCTCTCAAACGAGGAACTCTGCAGCGGTTACTCTTAAGGTTTCAAGTTCAACGTAGTGTTGAAACTTGTTAGCAGCAAGAAAATTCACTAATGACTAGTTTAGTATCTATGCTTTGTTACAAATAAAAAAATCATATCATCCTAGCATTTTGGGTTGACGGGCTATGCTATCTTGCTTGGCGTCTTCGTCACACGCCCCATCAAATTGTTGAGAAGAGTGGGGAGATTATTGGAATGAGAATAAAAGAAACTAATTTGTTTGTTGAGAAGGGTTTTTTTTTTTTTGTTATAGAGTTTTTTTAGATGCAGAATGGGAGAAAGGAGGGTGAATGAACCACCAAATCAATAAAAATCCTCCACTATTACTTTTTGTTCAATGTTGAAGAGTGCTCAATGCATTATAGTAGTATCCTAAATCTTACTAATAGTGATACACCGATAAACTTTTTCCGTCGTATGTTTTACGTAATAGGATGTCAAGTGCAGACTAACTTGCTGTACCTACGCTGTCTCCTCCTAAGCATGTTTTATCCTAAATCTTGCACTCCAGATTAACTTGTTGTTTGCACCACAATTCGGTATAGTGGGATCCGTTTGAATCGGATAAGGACGTTTGTACGAAAAGAGATCAGGTGGCCGAATCAGAAGGAAACTCCGTTCCTAAAAAGGAAACCGGATCAGAGGCCGATACGGATTAAAAATGTAACCATGTACAACTCGGATCGGCCAGGCGTATTATAAAAGGAGGTGGGCGTCAAGCGAAGAGAATAGAAATCAATCCAACAATACACACATCTACTTTTTACAAGCTTTTCTTTTACATTGTTTTTAGCTTCATAGATCTTTCTGCAAGTCGACGGAATCAACATAGTTGCGCATCGCCGATTGTTGATTTTGCCGATTTCACCCACGTTTGATTTGCTTCGCTTTGTTGCGCATCGCCTTCTCGAAGCCGATTTTACCTTGTATCCGGATCAATTGTAACCGGTTGATCTAGTTATCCCCTAATCGGTTCTTGCCGACTAGCGAAAAGCCGATAGATCCTTGTTTATCGGCTTTGATCAAATTACAAACTCTACCTTGTCAATTCCAGGACAAATTGACTGGCACGCTCTGCAAACCCGGCGTTTGTCTTGTGTGTTCGAGGCCAAAAACCCTCCTTCACGTTTTTTGCGCGAACATATTTTGGCACGCCCAGTGGGACCAAGAAAATCAAAATGTCATCAACCGACAAGCCTGCGGTCACCGCCGATATCAACACCGATGCTATAATCGCGCCTCAGATGGCCGATTTAACCCCTGAGCAGCGAAAAGAAATCGAAGACCGAAAGGCGGCTTTGGAAGAAATAATGTTGCAATGTTTTCAGAAGACTCGCCGTGGCGTCACCCAAAGGGCTGCACTCCCCAACATCAACCCTATCGGGGATTCATCATCCGAATCGGTAAGCCGATACGCACCCGCTCAAGCCGATTTATCAAATATGATTGAGCAATCTGTTCATCACGCATTAATTAACCAGTCATCGGCTCTAGTATCCACATTAAAGCCGATGATAGAAAATAGTGTGAAAACAATTGCTCAGGAATTGGCTGTGTCTGGAAGCCTGCTAGATCCACCACAAACCATCCCTACGTACTCCAAAGATATTCCATAACACCTAACACCAATACAGTAAACGTGTCGGCTCAAACACCTATCATGATGCCAACTCAACCTACTGTTTTGAAACCAAGCATACAGAGAGATGGATTTACACACTACCATGGGCACACGGATGGGGCTAAGATAAGCGCATCAAATCCGTCAAACGGGCCCTCCAATAGCATCGGTTTATCGGCTCATCAGCCGATCAAAACGGATCAGGTTCCGCAATCATAGGGAGCCACAACCGTGAAACAAGCGCCGTATAGGGTGGTACCGTACGTTGAACCTTTCGCGCCCATACCCGATGCATTGGGTTCTAATCATAATTATGACCAAGTGCCAAGACCTCCTGCGGCGCGATTTGAACAAAGACCCGAGTTTGCACTCGGGGGGCAGGACACAAACAATGAGAATTGGCAATGTCCGGTTGCACCACAAGCCGACAATGTCAATTGGACAGAACAAATTGCCAACGTTTTGAGGGAACAGTTCGGCTTACAGCCCAGAGGAAGAGTGATCGGCTACAGGAAGTCGTATCCCGATTACATAGATCGAATGCCATACCCACACAACTTTAGGATACCAGACTTTGCTAAATTCTCAGGTGATGATTCTGTCACCACAATTGAGCATATCGGACAGTTTATGGCTCAATGTGGGGAGGCTGCACAGTCCAATGGATTAAAAATTAGATTGTTTCCTTTATCATTGTCTGGTGCTGCATTCACTTGGTTCACTAATCTACCCCCAAATTCAGTTCATATATGGAACGATTTAGAAAGCCGATTCCATGAATACTTCTTTTCGGGGACTATGGAGCTTAGGATTTCTGATCTTAGTTGATCCGAAGTATACTGGCGAATCGATTTCCGATTATATCAAGAGATTTAGAGGCATACGGAATAGATGCTTCAGTGTAACATTACCCGATGATCAATTGGCCGATTTAGCATTCCAAGGGCTAATCCCGCCATTAAAAGAGAAGCTATCGGGCCAAGAGTTTCCCGATTTAGGCCACCTACTCCATCGCGTATCGGCACATGAAAGCCGATATGCAGAGAGCAAAGGGTTTAAAGATAGATTTAAGCCAAACGGTAATGAAAAGGCCAAAGTAAACATGGTAGATTACAATTCAAGCGACACCTCTGAGGACGAAGTAGAAATAAACATAGCCGAGTGGACTAAGGGTTCCAAAAAACCACTCGTATGCTCTCTACTTAAGCCAACGAAAAATAGGGTGGAAGTCAAGTACTCATATGATGTTTCAAAATGTGACAAAATATTTGATTTATTGTTACAAGAAAAACTCATAAGGTTACCAGAAGGGCACGTCGTCCCGTCAGCCGAAGAAATTAAAAAACGAAGGTACTGCAAATGGCACCATTCATTTTCACATAACACTAATGATTGCAATATTTTTCGACAGCAGATTCAATCGGCCATCGCCGATGGCAGGTTAAAGTTTGCGGAAGAGTCGGCTATGCAAATAGATATGAATCCTTTCCAGGTCAACATGGTGCAGTGCTCACAAAAAGGAAAGGGACCTATGAAAGATGTTAAGCCGACAAAAGGAAACGAAACAGTGCAGATTACTATCGGCTCCCTACAAATAGAAGCCGATAAAAACGGACAGAACTCAAGGACGGTAAAACCAAGAGGAGACCTGGAAATCGAAAAATGGTATCGGGCTGAGAGGGCTCCAAGAAAAGTCGATTTCAAACCAAAGCCGACTTTCTCACAACTCCTGGGGAAGTATGAGAGGATAAGTCGGAGATGTGACACTCAACACCACCAGAGTTTTCGTCAACCAGATTAGAAGACAGACAACTATTATTGGCGACCAAATATGCCACATCGACCAACTACTGAAGAGGAGAAGCATCGGCAATGTCCCTTTTGGCAGTTTTGCTGGGAGAGGGGGATGACCTTACCAACAGTTGTGTCTTGTCCTATGCAACACTCATCTGCATATCGGGCGAACCAATATGTAAAAGACAGGTTGTCTAGACCGATACACAATCGACTAGAAGTGAGAAGCAGGAGGCCGATCCATGAAAGGTTGTCGACATCAGAGCAAGGCGAGTCCTCCCGAAATCAGGAACTATCGGCTAACGCAAGTAGAATGGAATCTGACAGCGAAATGAGCAATTTAGCTGGAAAGATAAGGAAGCCGATAGAACCTAAACCTAGGTGGTGCCCCTCGGGTCTCAGCAAATCACAACGCAGGCGGCTTCAGCGATTAAAGACACAAGAAGAAAGGGAAGCCGAAAAAGAGAGCGAGAGGGATCGGACGTTCAATAAGTTAAGACCAGTGCCGGTTTTGAAAAAAGAGTGGAGAAAGAAGGAACAGATCGATAGTGATTCAGCTCAATCGGTCGAATCCGGTTCCCCGATGATCCGAGATGATACACCACCAATGGATATAAACATGGTATTCACTCTGCCTGCCGAGTTCAAAACCGAAGAATCGGCTGAAGAAGTGTTCGCCCAATTGTGCCTCAAAGCACCAGACGCTGTGTTCGAAAAGCCACAAGACATGCATCGGCATTTGAAACCGTTATACCTAAAAAGGTATATTAATGGCCGACCGATATCTCGTATGTTGGTCGATGGCGGGGCGACAGTTTATCTGATGCCGTTAAGTACTTTCAGAAAATTAAGCAAAGCTGATGAAGACTTGATCAAGACCAACATGGTGCTAAATGACTTCACGGGAGACCCAACTGAGGCTAAAGGCGTAATGGTGTCAGAACTGACAGTCGGCAATAAAACTTTGCCAACTGCATTTTTCGTGATAGAAGCCAAAGGCAATTACAGTGTGCTCCTTGGGCGGGATTGGATCCATGCCAATTGCTGTATACCATCGACTATGCATCAGAAATTGGTGCAGTGGAACGATGATACAGTAGGAGTAGTACCAGCCGACACATCGGCTCATATCGCCATGGCTAGCCCTGATACCAATTGGCCACACGAAGAAGCCGAATGTATATCAGGAAAAGCCTTGGATAACTGCGATTTTATTTGCGTCGAGAAGTCAGGATTCAAGCCGATCAGCGTCAAACCCAATACGTTTGATCGGACAGACGAAGTAGTGAGAAGATGGAGTCAAAAACACTAGCAAAGCTGCAGGAAAAGGTAAGGAGCTATCGGCAAGAAGAATACGAAGAAGCTGTTGAGGATTTTGAAGAAGAAAGAAAAGGGTTAGGATTTACTTCTGCCGATTTGCTCGAAGAGATCGATATTGGGGAAGGTGATAGCAAAAGACCAACGTTTGTAAGTGCTAAATTAGAACCCAGTTATAAAGCAAAGTTGGTCGAAATACTCAAAAAATATAGAGATTGCTTCGCGTGGGAGTATTATGAGATGCCAGGCTTAAGCCGACAGCTAGTTGAACATCGGCTGCCAATAAAACCTGGGTATCGGCCATTCAAACAATACCCTAGGCGATTTAATCCTACATTGTATGACGCTATAAAAGAAGAAGTAGGACGATTGCTAGAGGCAAAGTTTATCCGGCCCTGCCGATACGCTGAATGGGTCTCAAACATCGTCCCTGTAAAAAAGAAAAATGGCAAACTTAGGGTATGTGTCGATTTTAGAGATTTGAACAAAGTCACACCAAAAGATGAATACCCGATGCCTATAGCCGATATGCTTATTGATGCTGCTTCCGGAAATAAAATCATAAGTTTTTTGGACGGAAACGCCGGATACAATCAGATATTCATGGCCGAAGCCGATATACCCAAAACGGCTTTCAGATGCCCGGGGACTTTAGGGCTGTATGAGTGGAAAGTTATGACCTTCGGTTTAAAAAATGCCGGTGCTACTTATCAGCGTGCTATGAACCATATTTTCCATGATTTGATCGGCAATACCGTGGAAATATACATTGACGACGTGGTGGCAAAATCCAAAGAAGACTGGCAACATTTAGCCGATCTGGAAAAGATGTTCGAAAGCACAAGGTTACATGGGTTAAAAATGAACCCTCTTAAATGTGTTTTTGGAGTATCGGCTGGACAATTTCTTGGGTTTACAGTGCATGAAGGAGGAATTGAAATAAACCAACAAAGTAAAAGCTATAGCCGATACTAGACCACCGACAAGCAAAAAGGAGTTGCAGGTATTGATTGGAAAAATCAACTACTTGCGACGTTTCATCTCGAACTTGTCAGGGCGTATTCGGGCCTTCACACCGCTGCTGAAAATTAAAGACAACCAAGAGTTCAAATGGGGAACCGATCAACAAAAGGCCTTCGACGACATAAAGGGTTATCTGATGAGCCCACCAGTATTGACCGCACCAAAACATGGTATACCTTTCAGACTATATATATCGGCTGAAGGAGACACAATAGAAGCAGTCTTAACACAGGAAGCCGATAGGAAAGAACGAGCGATATTTTACCTAAGCCGACGCCTTTTAGATGCAGAAACCAGGTATCCCCTAGTAGAAAAATTGTGCCTATCTTTGTATTTTGCTTGTACTAAATTAAGGCATTATATGCTGGCATCGAGATGCGTCATAGTCTGCAAAGCCGATATAATCAAGTACATACTATCTGCACCAATTTTGCGGGGTCGGCTTGGTAAATGGACATACGCCTTGACTGAGTTCGACTTGACATATGAATCGGCTAAATCTGTAAAAGGGCAGGCTGTAGCCGATTTTATCGCGGGAAGTGAGACATTAACAGGATCGACCGATATAGCTCCTTGGCAGTTATATTTCGACGGATCCGTTTGCCAAGAAGGTGAGGGCATCGGTGTCATATTGATTTCACCTAAAAAGCAGGAGTACAACTTCATGTACCGGTTGAATGGCCGATGCTCGAATAATCAAGCAGAGTATGAAGCATTGCTAAGAGGGCTGCAATTACTGGACAGCGTCGGGGTAAAAGACGTTGAAGCTTTCGGGGACTCAATGTTAATTGTACAGCAAGTCAGGGGTGAATACCGATGCAATGATGATGCGCTAACTCAATATTTACAGCAATGCCTCCAGATTATCGAGACGTTTACCACATTTTCCATAGAACATATCCCCAGAGAAGCTAATGACAAAGCAAACCAATTGGCACAATGTGCATCAGGATACAGGATTGGAAGCCGACAGGAACCAATCGAGCTAAATGTTTGGCCAATTTTATGTGTCCACCCTGTCGACTGGAGAAAAGACATACAGGATTATTTGTCAAACCCATCTAAGCCGACTGAGCAGAAGGTCAGGCGCAAAGCACTCAAATATGTTCTGCTGGAAAGTGTATTGTACTTTCGAACCATGGAAGGCTTATTGCTAAGATGCTTGGGAATTGAAGAAGCCAAAATAGCAATGGGAGAAGTCCATGAAGGAATTTGTGGATCACATCAATCGGCCCATAAAATGAAATGGATACTGAGACGTACGGGATATTTTTGGCCGACGATGTTAGAAGACTGCTTCAAATACTACAAGGGGTGCCAAACATGCCAAAAGTTTGGTAACATACAGGCGGCGCCAGCATCGGCTTTACACCCGATCATCAAGCCATGGCCGTTTAGGGGATGGGGCATAGATATAATCGGCCAGATATTTCCGTCATCCAGTAAAGGACATAAATTCATCCTTGCAGTCACAGACTATTTCTCAAAATAGGTTGAGGCTATACCACTCAAGAAAGTTACTAGTAAAGAGCTGATCGACTTTGTAAATGAACACATCGTCCATCGGTTTGGAATTCCACAGACGATTACTACTGATCAAGGGACTGTGTTCGTGTCTAACGAGTTCAAAGGTTTTGCGGAAAGTCTTGGGATAAAATTACTCAACTCTTTCCTTATTACGCTCAGGCCAATGGACAGGCCGAGTCGTCAAACAAGACATTAATAAAATTAATAAAAAGGAAAATCAAGGAGAAACCGAGAAATTGGCATTCAACGCTATCGGAAGCCTTATGGGCTTATCGGCTATCTCATCATGGATCGACTAAATTATCACCCTTCCAGTTGGTATATGGACAAGAAGCCGTCTTACCCGTGGAAATCAACATCGGCTCAGTAAGGTTATTCAAACAAGATGAGGTGCCAGCCGATGAGTACAAACAGGCAATGCTTAACAATCTAGATGATTTAGCTGAACTAAGGCTGATTACGTTAGATCGGCTTAAAAAGAATAAAGAGAGGGTTGCCAGGTCGTATAATAAAAAGGTGATTTTAAAATCGTTCAGTCAAGACGATTTGGTATGGAAAACCGTGTTGCCAATCGGGTCTAAGGATAATCGATTTGGCAAATGGTCCCCAACATGGGAAGGGCCTTATTAGATCAATCGGCCGATTGACGGGAATTCGTATATACTGGAGTCCTTAGACGGGTTCGTCCTACCTAAAGCGATCAATGGAAAATATCTAAAGGCATATCACCCAAGCATATGGGTCGGGTCCTAACTACAGGAGGAAAAAAAAATCAGGATCGATTACAAAAAACACATGCATATAAAATCGGTCATACAGCCGACCGAGTCAGTTAAACAAACATCCATCATCCATCACGGATTAAACAGTTTACAAAAATCGGTTACACAACCGATCAAGCAAGTTTCCAAAAACGTCATCCCAAGGTTAAAATAAAAGGTTGGCTACACAGCCGATACTGATAATTCGAAGTCTAGTGTAGTCCTGATCCGGGCAAATGGGCTCCCAAAGCCGATAGTGCCGCTGCCGCTTTGCCAATAGTAGCTTGGACACTATCTATTAGTTGTTGATCGGCCACTGCATCACCCGGAACTGGAACTATTTTTGCCGATTGGGTTTTGACTTGTGCGAAAACCTCGCCAATTTGCCGCCTCTGAACGGCCAGTGAAGACGTGGAGTCTGTGATGCCAATCTGGCAGTCTGCAAGTTCTTTTGTGACAAAGGCCAACTGTTCTTCGAGTTTAATCTTGGTCGACTCCAGCTCTTGAGCTCTGTTCTTAGCCGATTTAAGTGTGGCAGCACCCTGATCAAATACGCTCTTCCGAAGTTTGGCATCTGCTATAAGCCTGTCCAGGAGCTGTTGGTCGGCTTGCTAGGCCTTCCTCTGATCAACCCTTAGTTTGGCCGACTCCACATCCAGCCGACGAGCGTCCAAATGACATACCTCTAGTAATGCGTTCATAGCGGCGGGGGGAAGATCGGCTTGCATGGCCGCCATTGCATTCCTCAGAGGTTGGGTGTTGGCCAGAAGAGCCGCTTCCGGCTGCATCACTTCATCCAGGAGGCGGTTGAGTCGCTCCTGCATGCCCGGCGTAGCAGTAACGGCAGCCGACGCTGGAGCGGAGGCCGCTATTATACGTTGGATATCGGCTGGGTAATCATCGGTAGCCAGAACCTCCGGGTCTTCAAGCTCATCCAAAGTAAAGCCCAGCAGGTCAGCCGGGTCCGTCAACAGCACTTTGGGATCAAGATCGGATATATCAATCGTCGGAGGCGGTACTGCCGGTAGCGTTGGAGGAATAGCCGATGTAGCACCCTGAGTATCGGCTTCAACCCTCGCTACTTGCACCGACGGAGATTGCTAGGGAATAAAAAACAAAGTCAGCAATGCGGAATAAACGTAAAAGCAATATTAAGCAGGGAGTAAAACTTACATCAGTAGCTGAATGCTCCGGGGAACCATCGGGTTGACGCCTCACGGGTCTGGGCGAGCGCCTGGCTGACTTCTTCCTCCTCTCTGCAGTGACTTCGGGTTAACAATTATCAAAGCAAGGGATATAGTGGCTAATGCGAGAAAATAACTTACTTGGGGCACGCTAGCGAGCCAAGTCCGATAAGGATGGACCTTGAATATCCAAGTTACCTGAAGAATATCCCGTAGTACCGACAGATTGACCTGGACGTCTCTGTCGGCCACTACTCGCAGAAACATGGGGATCGGCTGTTCGCTCACCAGCATTCGTGCCGCCCTAGAAAGATCAAAGACATTTTAAATAAAAGTCGATAACCAGTGTAAAGAACAGAAGGATATAAAAACACCGGTACCTCTACAGCTACTGAGGAGTCGCTATAACCGGAGCTCGCGCTTGACCCAGAAACTACCGTCGGCTCATGAAAATCGGGAAGAAATAAGTGAATTATGGCCGACGGAGTCCTGTCCATAAGTACGGCTTCCGATATTCTGGTCCACCACTGCGAGAATGCAGCTGACCGGCGGGAATTAAGAACAAAATGCGGTATTGAGAGAATTTGCAACCCGTCGGCTACTTCGAGAATAACCTCCGCGGCGACGCTATTGGTCACTCGAGCTCGGGGCTCGACACAGGATAGTAGGGGGAAGGATGGGATGGTTTGCCCAAAACCTAGCTGACGGGCATAAACCGAAGGATGGTAGAACTCGTAAGATGGCTGAAATGTCCGATTACGGGTATTCAAGCCGACATGAAAGATGCAAGGGGTGAGGATGATTTTGTACAAATCTAAAGTAGATTGGGGCATCGAGGAACTGTCAGCATCAAGGTGAAGGAATGTTGGGTATGGGCAATCGGCTACATCAGTATATCGAAAAAAGTCTTGTTGTCCGAAGGAAGTCCTATTTAGGGTAAGAAAGAAGCTGAGGTATTTGTGCAAGCCGACTGGGTCCATTTTTAGCGGATTAATTTGAAAGAAGGGTTTCCGCTAAAAGCCGATAGCTGGTTCTAGATAGTCCTCCCGAGGGACATACAATTTGATAAACCTCTCACCATAGGATCGGCTAACTCTATACTGTGGGACAACATGTTCTAGATAGTCCTCCCGAGGGAAAGTGGAACTCCCCGAGGGTTCGGATAAGATGGATCGGCTGAACATACAATGGAGCCATGTTTGAATAAACCACAGAGGGCCCCCTATATTACCAACGACGTGTTTGGCAAAACCGGAAAAGAGTCGGCTACGAATCACATACATCATTTGGTATACCGCCCCTAGAAACATCTTGCCAAGAGAAAGCCGACGCCCCTCCAGCAAACGTTCTGCCACTAACTGAAAGGTTTGGGTGGGGCCAAGGGAAGCACCACAGAAAAGATATCGGTCTAACCAAAGATTGAGAAAAGCGACATGCTCTTCGGCCGATACCGGACCAGTAACCCTATTGTTATTCTGGATATATTTGTGCCAGCCCTCGCCTTTCTTGCGGATTAATTTGAAAGAAGGGTTTCCGCTAAAAGCCGATAGCTGGTCCCCATCTGGCCTAAGGCAGCACAATTGGGCCACGTCAAGCAAAGTAGGGCCGATTGGGCCGGACGGGAATAAAAAGGCATTCAAAGAATCCGACCAAAAATAACATGCCGCAGCTACCAAGGGTTCATTGGCTTCAGGGTCGGCTAGACTCAAAGATAGAGACTCGGCTATACCCATCCTCTCCCATTCTACCCTCTTCTGAGCCGATACCCTAATAAACCAAGATCTCCATCCCTTCAGGCTGGTGGGCCAGGCCCTAAAACTTTTCCTCCACTCGGAGATATTATACCCAGCGGCCGACAAGGGGAGTATAGGGATCTCGGTATTAATAACTGTGTCTGCCGACATGCTACCTATCGGTCCTAAGTAGAATTGATCTGAACTTTGAGGAATCGGAATGAATACCTGCGAAGGGTCCATTTCAGCCGATTTTGAAAGAGCAAGAGAAAGATGACGAGAGCCGATGGTGCGTGATCCGAGAGCTTGAAAGCGTGAAAATGACCGTGGGGGGACCCCCATATTTATACCGCGATAAAGAAGGCGAGCAGGCGGGAGCAGTTGAGCATTTAAAACGCACCGAGATTTTTACGGCGCGGTTAATGGGGTGGTTCCCAAAAAAGATTCTTCTGTAAAGCCGATACGAATGAAAAGGCCGATATATTCTTTTTGGAAGATAACAAGTTATCTTCCAAAAACAAGGGGCATATGTTTGCACCAGAATTCGGTATAGTGGGATCCGTTTGAATCGGATAAGGACGTTAAATGCGAAAAGAGATCAGGTGGCCGAATCAGAAGGAAACTCCGTTCCTAAAAAGGAAACCGGATCAGAGGCCGATACGGATTAAAAACGTAACCATGTACAACTCGGATCGGCCAGCCGTATTATAAAAGGAGGTGGGCGTCAAGCGAAGAGAATAGAAATCAATCCAACAATACACACATCTACTTTTTACAAGCTTTTCTTTTACATTGTTTTTAGCTTCATAAATCTTTCTGCAAGTCGACGGAATCAACATAGTTGCGCATCGCCGATTGTTGATTTTGCCGATTTCACCCAGGTTTGATCTGCTTCGCTTTGTTGCGCATCGCCTTCTCGAAGCCGATTTTACCTTGTATCCGGATCAATTGTAACCGGTTGATCTAGTTATCCCCTAATCGGTTCTTGCCGACTAGCGAAAAGCCGATAGATCCTTGTTTATCGGCTTTGATCAAATTACAAACTCTACCTTGTCAATTCCAGGTCAAATTGACTAGCACGCTCTGCAAACCCGGCGTTTGTCTTGTGTGTTCGAGGCCAAAAACCCTCCTTCACGTTTTTTACGCGAACACTTGTCTTTTCCATGCATACGAGGAAAGGAACGATCTAATTGCTGTGCGACCGACACTGTCTCCTCCTGTGCCGACGCGCGCGGGCTGGCCGTGATCGCCACGAACCAGACGCTGGCCAACTACACGGCCGCGGTGGCCACGATCAAGGCGATGGAGCGGCGTGGGGGCTGGACGGAGGGCGCGCGGGCCGCGCTGGCCACGTGTCGGCAGTGGTACATCGAGGCGCAGAACGTCGTGCACAGCGCTGTCCACGCGCTAGCCACCGGGAACACGCAGGCGTACGTGGCCTACATGCGCGTCATCAGGAGCGCAGCCACCGCCTGCGAGGACGCGTTCAACGGCGCAGGCAGCGGTGGCAACGGGTCGCGGAAGGCGGCGGGGGGCGACGGCGAGTCGCCGCTGCGCAAGGTGCACGAGGACGCCGTCAATCTGACAACCGTGTCCATCCTGATCGTCCTCTCGTTGTAAAGATGGACGTTCCGTACGTAGTGTTAGATTGAGAAGAATAATCAGTGTGTGATCTTGTTGCCTGATAAAAAGTGTGATTTCGAGTTCTTGTGTAGCTACTTGCAATGTGCGAAATGAGGTGTTAGTAATTCCTGCTGCTCGGGAACCCTGAAGGAAATTGGGAAACATGATCGCCTGTATGAGAACAAAATTCTGCGACTAGATTGCAAGAGAGTTCTTGCTTTAAAAATCAAACGAGCTTTTAATCCAAAATCCTATTCCAGAGTTTCTCCAAGCACATCTGTGCATGATAAGAACTTCCATTGCACACTCAACCGCAAGCATTTGAGCTAATCGAGACATGTTCGGACTAATAAGTCTGGTTAGGATTCTGAATCCTATCAGGAAATACTAGTTTTCCTATTTGGATTGCTTAATCATATTCTATTTCTTAGAGCTTTAGATTTGAGTAAAAATTCAGAGATAGTCATAAGTTTTGTATGTAAGAAGTAAGGATGAGAGCAAGAGAATAAGAAATGTGCTAGTTATGCCGCATCACCAAATTATTTGTGTTAATAAGTTCTTGTGCTTGATCTTTTTGCCGTTGTACGTGTGCGTTGATCCGGGCTAAAACCAATAATTGAATTCAGAACCTAAGTTCTTGATCCGTGTATGCCCGAGATGATGTCACGGTCTCCCGGAAGTGGTGTCACCAATGATGAGGCGGCGTCGGGTGCATTGTCGAAGGAGAGTTCCACCGTCTCGCTGCATTGTCGGATGCTCACGAAGAGCAATTATATAGCATAGGCAATCAAGATAAAAGTGTACATGAGGGCTCAAGAACCGTGGAACGCAATCATGAACGACAACATCAATGTGCGCAAGGATCATAAGGCCTTGGCGGCCATCTATGGAGGTATTTCGGAGGAAACGCTCTTCCTATTGGCTGAAAAAGAGATGGCCAAAGTTGCATGTGAGGCGTTAAAAGACGATGCATCTTGGTGCCGATCAGGTGAAGGAGCCAAAGGTGCAGACCCACAAAGCTGAATTTGAGAGGCTGCGCATGATGGAGATGGAGCCGGTCAACAATTTCGCTAGACGGTTGATGACAATCGTCAACAAAATTCGAGGGTTTGGCGACAAGATACATGAAATCTATATGGTAAGAAAATTCCTTTGTGTAGTCCCTGGCAAGTTCCTGCAAATCACCTCCACCATTAAGTAGTTCGGCGACCTTAATGTGATGTGGCGGAGGGACTCTGCGACTGAGTCTGAATGTCTGATTGAGCGAGCCGAAGAGATGCGTCGATAGGAGCGTATAGGATAGAAAGTCCCTGCTCGCAAGCGATAGGCGCGAAAGATTTTCACCACCTCCAAACAAGATGTTTTTTAGCCCCGTGGGTTGGGATGGATCAGGGGAGTTTGGCCTTGGGTTTCCTCTTCTCACCCATCCTCCAAACACGCTACTAGTCCGACCGGAGATATTCACCACGGGCCACGATTCCCATGGGGAATTTGCAGGGATCCCGGTGGGGGTTAGGCTTCCCAAACACGACCTAGTAGTTTTCAGCTAGTAGGATCGTACCATTTGTAATTCTTTGCCGATCAATATTGCTTTGTATTTGATATATGTTAATCTATATCAGTTTTATGTCTATTTGAGAGTTGGTTATGTTGGATATTGCTTCATATCGATGTTTTGACCAAAAATCGGCTTTCACATTCGGAGTCAGGTGATCTCTGCTAATTTCACGTCTTTTTGCCAATTCGATTATGTTAGCTGACACGTCTTGATCTACCGTGTGCTTAACCTCTGGACCCTCTATAGACGCACGGTGCTACCGTATTAGGAATTTCTGACGGCAATACTTTTATACAAAGCTATGCATGCACAGAAAATATATATATATATATATATATATACAACGCCATGCTTCTCTCTGCTTATTCTCATTTATGACCGAGGATCCATTTTCCTGTTATTGGTGCCTTTCATTAAAGGCTTGTTTGGATTCATTAGCAGCTAATAATTAGCTAGCTAATAGTTCCTAGCTAATATTAGCTAGCTAACTATTAGTTGGAGGGTGTTTGGATCCACCAGCTAATATGTGGCTAATAGATGCTATTGTCCAGAATACCCATGCTACTAAATGCTATTGGTGGTAGACGCGAAGGGTATTTTGGTTAAATGCTACCTATTAGCTGCTATTAGCTGGGTTTGGCTAGCTAATGAGATAACCATTAGTGGGTGCCCAGCTAATAGTTAGCTGATCTATTTAGCTAAAGGTGTTTGGATCCACTCCGGCTAATATTTAGCAGCTAACTATTAGCTGCATGGATCCAAACAGACCCTAAATAAAACCAAAAGACAACCAACTCTCACACGGAGAACGTGTATGTTGATTCGGACTAAAACCAACAATTGAAATCACAAGATTTGTCCATTTCTTATTAGAAAAAACCAAGCTCCCTAGGCCCCAAGAACAAGTGCATAAACCCACCAAAAGACTCAACAACACCCAAGCCAACAAAAACGTGGGAATCCAATCCAAGCAAGACCACACTGCACACGCAATGGCAGCGAGTCTTCTCCTCTCCTTCCTCCTCCTCCTGGCCGGCGGCTCCCACGCGGCGGTCGCCTCCTTGGAGGAGACCTGCGCGAAGGCGACGGCGGGCGAGCACGGCCACAAGGACCTGGCGTCCTTCTGCGTGGCGTCGCTCCAGGCGGCGCCGGGGAGCGCAGGCGCCGACGCGCGCGGGCTGGCCGTGATCGCCACGAACCTGACGCTGGCCAACTACACGGCCGCGGTGGCCACGATCAAGGCGATGGAGCGGCGTGGGGGCTGGACGGAGGGCGCGTGGGCCGCGCTGGCCACGTGTCGGCAGCGGTACATCGAGGCCCAGAACGTCGTGCACAGCGCCGTCCACGCGCTAGCCACCGGGAACACGCAGGCGTACGTGGCCGACATGCGCGTCGTCAGGAGCGCAGCCACCGCTGCGAGGACGCCGTTCAACGCAGCGGGGGCAACGGGTCGCGGAAGGCGGCGGGGAGCGACGGCGAGTCGCCGCTGCGCAAGGTGGACGAGGACGCCGTCAATCTGACAACCGTGTGCATCCTGATCGTCCTCTCGTTGTAAAGATGGACGTTCCGTACGTAGTGTTAGATTGAGAAGAATAATCAGTGTGTGATCTTGTTGCCTGATAAAAAGTGTGATTTCGAGTTCTTGTGTAGCTACTTGCAATGTGCGAAATGAGGTGTTAGTAATTCATGCTGCTCGTGAACCCTGAAGGAAATTGGGAAACATGATCGCCTGTATGAGAACAAAATTATGTGACTAGATTGCAAGAGAGTTCTTGCTTCAAAAATCGAAGGAGTTTTTAATCCAAAATCCTATTCCAGAGTTTCTCCAAGCACATCTGTGCATGATAAGAACTTCCATTGCACATGCAACCGCAAGCATTTGAGCTAATCGAGACATGTTCGGACTAATAAGTCTGGTTAGGATTCTGAATCCTATCAGGAAATACTAATTTTCCTATTTGGATTGCTTAATCATATTCTATTTCTTAGAGCTATAGATTTGAGTAAAAATTCAGAGATAGTCATAAGTTTTGTATGTAAGAAGTAAGGATGAGAGCAAGAGAATAAGAAATGTGCTAGTTATGCCGCATCACCAAATTATTTGTGTTAATAAGTTCTTGTGCTTGATCTTTTTGCCGTTGTACGTGTGCGTTGATCCGGGCTAAAACCAATAATTGAATTCAGAACCTAAGTTCTTGATCCGTGTATGCCCGAGATGATGTCACGGTCTCCCGGAAGTGGTGTCACCAATGATGAGGCGGCGTCGGGTGCATTGTCGAAGGAGAGTTCCACCGTCTCGCTGCATTGTCGGATGCTCACGAAGAGCAATTATATAGCATAGGCAATCAAGATAAAAGTGTACATGAGGGCTCAAGAACCGTGGAACGCAATCATGAACGACAACATCAATGTGCGCAAGGATCATAAGGCCTTGGCGGCCATCTATGGAGGTATTTCGGAGGAAACGCTCTTCCTATTGGCTGAAAAAGAGATGGCCAAAGTTGCATGTGAGGCGTTAAAAGACGATGCATCTTGGTGCCGATCAGGTGAAGGAGCCAAAGGTGCAGACCCACAAAGCTGAATTTGAGAGGCTGCGCATGATGGAGATGGAGCCGGTCAACAATTTCGCTAGACGGTTGATGACAATCGTCAACAAAATTCGAGGGTTTGGCGACAAGATACATGAAATCTATATGGTAAGAAAATTCCTTTGTGTAGTCCCTGGCAAGTTCCTGCAAATCACCTCCACCATTAAGTAGTTCGGCGACCTTAATGTGATGTGGCGGAGGGACTCTGCGACTGAGTCTGAATGTCTGATTGAGCGAGCCGAAGAGATGCGTCGATAGGAGCGTATAGGATAGAAAGTCCCTGCTCGCAAGCGATAGGCGCGGAAGATTTTCACCACCTCCAAACAAGATGTTTTTTAGCCCCGTGGGTTGGGATGGATCAGGGGAGTTTGGCCTTGGGTTTCCTCTTCTCACCCATCCTCCAAACACGCTACTAGTCCGACCGGAGATATTCACCACGGGCCACGATTCCCATGGGGAATTTGCAGGGATCCCGGTGGGGGTTAGGCTTCCCAAACACGACCTAGTAGTTTTCAGCTAGTAGGATCGTACCATTTGTAATTCTTTGCCGATCAATATTGCTTTGTATTTGATATATGTTAATCTATATCAGTTTTATGTCTATTTGAGAGTTGGTTATGTTGGATATTGCTTCATATCGATGTTTTGACCAAAAATCGGCTTTCACATTCGGAGTCAGGTGATCTCCGCTAATTTCACGTCTTTTTGCCAATTCGATTATGTTAGCTGACACGTCTTGATCTACCGTGTGCTTAACCTCTGGACCCTCTATAGACGCACGGTGCTACCGTATTAGGAATTTCTGACGGCAATACTTTTATACAAAGCTATGCATGCACAGAAAATATATATATATATATATATATATACAACGCCATGCTTCTCTCTGCTTATTCTCATTTATGACCGAGGATCCATTTTCCTGTTATTGGTGCCTTTCATTAAAGGCTTGTTTGGATTCATTAGCAGCTAATAATTAGCTAGCTAATAGTTCCTAGCTAATATTAGCTAGCTAACTATTAGTTGGAGGGTGTTTGGATCCACCAGCTAATATGTGGCTAATAGATGCTATTGTCCAGAATACCCATGCTACTAAATGCTATTGGTGGTAGACGCGAAGGGTATTTTGGTTAAATGCTACCTATTAGCTGCTATTAGCTGGGTTTGGCTAGCTAATGAGATAACCATTAGCTGGGTGCCCAGCTAATAGTTAGCTGATCTATTTAGCTAAAGGTGTTTGGATCCACTCCAGCTAATATTTAGCAGCTAACTATTAGCTGCATGGATCCAAACAGACCCTAAATAAAACCAAAAGACAACCAACTCTCACACGGAGAACGTGTATGTTGATTCGGACTAAAACCAACAATTGAAATCACAAGATTTGTCCATTTCTTATTAGAAAAAACCAAGCTCCCTAGGCCCCAAGAACAAGTGCATAAACCCACCAAAAGACTCAACAACACCCAAGCCAACAAAAACGTGGGAATCCAATCCAAGCAAGACCACACTGCACACGCAATGGCAGCGAGTCTTCTCCTCTCCTTCCTCCTCCTCCTGGCCGGCGGCTCCCACGCGGCGGTCGCCTCCGTGGAGGAGACCTGCGCGAAGGCGACGGTGGGCGAGCACGGCCACAAGGACCTGGCGACCTTCTGCGTGGCGTCGCTCCAGCGGCCGGGAGCGCAGCGCCGACGCGGCTGAGCTGGCCGTGATCGCCATTTAACTCGACGCTGGCCAACTACACGGCCGCGGTGGCCACGATCAAGGCGATGGAGCGGCGTGGGGGCTGGACGGAGGGCGCGCGGGCCGCGCTGGCCACGTGTCGGCAGCGGTACATCGAGGCGCAGAACGTCCGCGGCACGGGGCCGCCCACGCGCTTAGCCACCGGAACACGCAGCGCACGTGGGCCGGCGCGCTGCTGCGTCGTCAGAGCGCAGCCACCGCCGCGAGACGCTGCTTCAACGGCGCAAGGCCGTGGGCAACGGGTCGCGGAAGGCGGCGGGGGCGACGGCGAAGTCGCTGGCCGCGCAAGGTGGACGAGGACGCCGTCAATCTGACAACCGTGTGCATCCTGATCGTCCTCTCGTTGTAAAGATGGACGTTCCGTACGTAGTGTTAGATTGAGAAGAATAATCAGTGTGTGATCTTGTTGCCTGATAAAAAGTGTGATTTCGAGTTCTTGTGTAGCTACTTGCAATGTGCGAAATGAGGTGTTAGTAATTCATGCTGCTCGTGAACCCTGAAGGAAATTGGGAAACATGATCGCCTGTATGAGAACAAAATTATGTGACTAGATTGCAAGAGAGTTCTTGCTTCAAAAATCGAAGGAGTTTTTAATCCAAAATCCTATTCCAGAGTTTCTCCAAGCACATCTGTGCATGATAAGAACTTCCATTGCACATGCAACCGCAAGCATTTGAGCTAATCGAGACATGTTCGGACTAATAAGTCTGGTTAGGATTCTGAATCCTATCAGGAAATACTAATTTTCCTATTTGGATTGCTTAATCATATTCTATTTCTTAGAGCTATAGATTTGAGTAAAAATTCAGAGATAGTCATAAGTTTTGTATGTAAGAAGTAAGGATGAGAGCAAGAGAATAAGAAATGTGCTAGTTATGCCGCATCACCAAATTATTTGTGTTAATAAGTTCTTGTGCTTGATCTTTTTGCTGTTGTACGTGTGCGTTGATCCGGGCTAAAACCAATAATTGAATTCAGAACCTAAGTTCTTGATCCGTGTATGCCCGAGATGATGTCACGGTCTCCCGGAAGTGGTGTCACCAATGATGAGGCGGCGTCGGGTGCATTGTCGAAGGAGAGTTCCACCGTCTCGCTGCATTGTCGGATGCTCACGAAGAGCAATTATATAGCATAGGCAATCAAGATAAAAGTGTACATGAGGGCTCAAGAACCGTGGAACGCAATCATGAACGACAACATCAATGTGCGCAAGGATCATAAGGCCTTGGCGGCCATCTATGGAGGTATTTCGGAGGAAACGCTCTTCCTATTGGCTGAAAAAGAGATGGCCAAAGTTGCATGTGAGGCGTTAAAAGACGATGCATCTTGGTGCCGATCAGTGAAGGAGCCAAAGGTGCACTCCACAAAGCTGAATTTGAGAGGCTGCGCATGATGGAGATGGAGCCGGTCAACAATTTCGCTAGCCGGTTGATGACAATCGTCAACAAAATTCGAGGGTTTGGCGACAAGATACATGAAATCTATATGGTAAGAAAATTCCTTTGTGTAGTCCCTGGCAAGTTCCTGCAAATCACCTCCACCATTAAGTAGTTCGGCGACCTTAATGTGATGTGGCGGAGGGACTCTGCGACTGAGTCTGAATGTCTGATTGAGCGAGCCGAAGAGATGCGTCGATAGGAGCGTATAGGATAGAAAGTCCCTGCTCGCAAGCGATAGGCGCGGAAGATTTTCACCACCTCCAAACAAGATGTTTTTTAGCCCCGTGGGTTGGGATGGATCAGGGGAGTTTGGCCTTGGGTTTCCTCTTCTCACCCGTCCTCCAAACACGCTACTAGTCCGACCGGAGATATTCACCACGGGCCACGATTCCCACGGGGAATTTGCAGGGATCCCGGTGGGGGTTAGGCTTCCCAAACACGACCTAGTAGTTTTCAGCTAGTAGGATCGTACCATTTGTAATTCTTTACCGATCAATATTGCTTTGTATTTGATATATGTTAATCTATATCAGTTTTATGTCTATTTGAGAGTTGGTTATGTTGGATATTGCTTCATATCGATGTTTTGACCAAAAATCGGCTTTCACATTCGGAGTCAGGTGATCTCCGCTAATTTCACGTCTTTTTGCCAAATCGATTATGTTAGCTGACACGTCTTGATCTACCGTGTGCTTAACCTCTGGACCCACTATAGACGCACGGTGCTACCGTATTAGGAATTTCTGACGGCAATACTTTTGTACAAAGCTATGCATGCACAGAAAATATATATATATATATATATATACATATACAACGCCATGATTCTCTCTGCTTATTCTCATTTATGACCGAGGATCCATTTTCCTGTTATTGGTGCCTTTCATTAAGGGCTTGTTTGGATTCATTAGCAGCTAATAATTAGCAAGCTAATAGTTCCTAGCTAATATTAGCTAGCTAACTATTAGTTGGAGGGTGTTTGGATCCACCAGCTAATATGTGGCTAATAGATGCTATTGTCCAGAATACCCATGCTACTAAATGCTATTGGTGGTAGACGCGAAGGGTATTTTGGTTAAATGCTACCTATTAGCTGGGTTTGGCTAGCTAATGAGATAACCATTAGCTGGGTGCCCAGCTAATAGTTAGCTGATCTATTAGCTAAAGGTGTTTGGATCCACTCCAGCTAATATTTAGCAGCTAACTATTAGCTGCATGGATCCAAACAGACCCTAAATAAAACCAAAAGACAACCAACTCTCACACGGAGAACGTGTATGTTGATTCGGACTAAAACCAACAATTGAAATCACAAGATTTGTCCATTTCTTATTAGAAAAAACCAAGCTCCCTAGGCCTCAAGAACAAGTGCATAAACCCACCAAAAGACTCAACAACACCCAAGCCAACAAAAACGTGGGAATCCAATCCAAGCAAGACCACACTGCACACGCAATGGCAGCGAGTCTTCTCCTCTCCTTCCTCCTCCTCCTGGCCGACGGCTCCCACGCGGCGGTCGCCTCCTTGGAGGAGACCTGCGCGAAGGCGACGGCGGGCGAGCACGGCCACAAGGACCTGGCGTCCTTCTGCGTGGCGTCGCTCCAGGCGCCGGAGCAGAGGGCGCCGACGCTGAGTTGGCCGTGATCGCCATTTAACCTCGACGCCAACTACACGGCGCGGTGGCCACGATCAAGGCGATGGAGCGGCGTGGGGCTGGACGGAGGGCGCGCGGCCGCCGCCACGCGGTCGGCAGTACATCGAGGCGCAGAACGCCGCGGTACGCCGCCCACGCGCTTAGCCACCGGAACACGCAGCGCACGTGGCCGGCGACATGCGCTGCCGTCGAGCGCAGCCACCGCCGCGAGGACGCTGCTCAACGGCGCAGCAGCGGGGCAACGGGTCGCGAAGGCGGTGGGGCGACGGCGAAGTCGCGCCGCGCAAGGTGGATGAGGACGCCGTCAACTCGACAACCGTGTCCATCCTGATCGTCCTCTCGTTGTAAAGATGGGCGTTCCGTACGTAGTGTTAGATTGAGAAGAAGAATCAGTGTGTGATCTTGTTGCCTGATAAAAAGTGTGATTTCGAGTTCTTGTGTAGCTACTTGCAATGTGCGAAATGAGGTGTTAGTAATTCCTGCTGCTCGTGAACCCTGAAGGAAATTGGGAAACATGATCGCCTGTATGAGAACAAAATTCTGCGACTAGATTGCAAGAGAGTTCTTGCTTCAAAAATCGAAGGAGTTTTTAATCCAAAATCCTATTCCAGAGTTTCTCCAAGCACATCTGTGCATGATAAGAACTTCCATTGCATACGCATAGCAGCAAGCATTTGAGCTAATCGAGACATGTTAGGACTAATAAGTGCAGTTAGGATTACGAATCCTATCAGGAAATACTAATTTTCCTATTTGGATCGCTTAATCATATTCTATTTCTTAGAGCTATAGATTTGAGTAAAAATTCAGAGATAGCCATAAGTTTTGTATGTAAGAAGTAAGGACGAGAGCAAGAGAATAAGAAATGTGCTAGTTATGCCGCATCACCAAATTATTTGTGTTAATAAGTTCTTGTGCTTGATCTTTTTGCCGTTGTACGTGTGCGTTGATGCAGGCTAAAACCAATAATTGAATTCAGAACCTAAGTTCTTAATCCGTGTATGCGCGAGATGATGTCACGGTCTCCCGGAAGTGGTGTCACCAATGATGAGGCGGCGGGTGCATTGTCGAAGGAGAGTTCCACCGTCTCGCTGCATTGTCCGATGCTCACGAGGAGCAATTATGTAGCATAGGCAATCATGATAAAAGTGTACATGAGGGCTCAAGAACCGTGGAACGCAATCATGAACGACAACATCAATGTGCGCAAGGATCATAAGGCCTTGGCGGCCATCTATGGAGGTATTTCGGAGGAAACGCTTCTTCCTATTGGCTGAAAAAGAGATGGCCAAAGTTGCATGTGAGGCGTTAAAAGACGATGCATCTTGGTGCCGATCAGGTGAAGGAGCCAAAGGTGCAGACCCACAAAGCTGAATCTGAGAGGCTGCGCATGATGGAGATGGAGCCGGTCAACAATTTCGCTTAGCGGTTGATGACAATCGTCAACAAAATTCGAGGGTTTGGCGACAAGATACATGAAATCTATATGGTAAGAAAATTCCTTTGTGTAGTCCCTGGCAAGTTCCTGCAAATCACCTCCACCATTAAGTAGTTCGACGACCTTAATGTGATGACGATTGAGGAGGCGATCGGCCGCTTGAAGGCACACAATGAATTGATTAAGGCATCCGGCGGCGGTGAAGAAGAGAACCTACTTCTGACGCGCGCTGAGTGAGAGACCCGATCATCGAGGCATGACGGCGAGAGCTCCTTCGGTGGCTCTAAAGGCAATGGTCGACGAGACAGCAAGAATCGAAAATTCGACAAAGCAAATGTGAGGTGCTATAATCATTTCGCTTTGGAACGCCGTAAGATGAAGGAGGTGAAAAAGCATTTATTGCCAAAGCTCAAATTATCGATTTAACCGGTGTTGCTTTGATGCTATGTCAAACAAGAGAGCAAGAGCATAAAAAAATGTGCTAGTTATACCGCATCACCAAAATATTTGTATATATATATATATATATATATGGACTAAAACCAATAAGACATATCCAACGCAGCATTTATGGGAACATCTTAGTCATTTTCTACCTGCAATCTGTCCGCTCCAACTTGGAGACGCTTTGCTGACAGTAGAATGCATGCATGCAGATGCAGTATGCTGTGTCTATCTCCAAGCTAGAGCGACGAGACAGAAATTTGGAGAGCCTTTGGATCTCGTGCCCCCCACGTATTTTTTTTTCTTTCCAAATTTATCGTAGTCCGAACAAAATTACAAAAGAAATCATATTTTTTTTCATAACTACCACAAGTGACATATGCCTTCCACTACTAGAAAACTAGCCTTCCATACCGGCCTATCAGTACCGGTTACGCATGAACCTGGACTGACAGTTATATCAGTCCCGGTTCATTAGCTACAGGGTCGTAGTAGGCTTTCAGTAGCGGTTCGTAACACGAACCGGTACTGACGCCCTCACATTAGTAACGGTTCGTGACACCAACCGGTACTAAACTACTAATGCTCTATCCTCGACCAGCAGCTGCTTAGTACCGGTTTGTTACACCAACCGGTACTAATGCTCTATCCTCGACCAACCGGTTTGTTCTTAGCAACGTGTATGTTGATTCGGACTAAAACCAACAATTGAAATCACAAGATTTGTCCATTTCTTATTAGAAAAAACCAAGCTCCCTAGGCCTCAAGAACAAGTGCATAAACCCACCAAAAGACTCAACAACACCCAAGCCAACAAAAACGTGGGAATCCAATCCAAGCAAGACCACACTGCACACGCAATGGCAGCGAGTCTTCTCCTCTCCTTCCTCCTCCTCCTGGCCGGCGGCTCCCACGCGGCGGTCGCCTCCTTGGAGGAGACCTGCGCGAAGGCGACGGCGGGCGAGCACGACCACAAGGACCTGGCGTCCTTCTGCGTATGTCGCTCCAGCGGCGCCGGAGCGCAGCGCCGACGCGCTGGCGGCTGGCCGTGATCGCCACGAACCTGACGCTGGCCAACTACACGGCCGCGGTGGCCACGATCAAGGCGATGGAGCGGCGTGGGGGCTGGACGGAGGGCGCGCGGGCCGCGCTGGCCACGTGTCGGCAGCGGTACATCGAGGCGCAGAACGTCGTGCACAGCGCCGTCCACGCGCTAGCCACCGGGAACACGCAGGCGTACGTGGCCGACATGCGCGTCGTCAGGAGCGCAGCCACCGCCTGCGAGGACGCGTTCAACGGCGCAGGCAGCGGGGGCAACGGGTCGCGGAAAAGCGATGGCGGCGGCGAGTCGCGGCTGCGCAAGGTGGACGAGGACGCCGTCAATCGACAACCGTGTCCATCCCGATCGTCCTCTCGTTGTAAAGATGGGCGTTAAAATGCGTAGTGTTAGATTGAGAAGAAGAATCAGTGTGTGATCTTGTTGCCTGATAAAAAGTGTGATTTCGAGTTCTTGTGTAGCTACTTGCAATGTGCGAAATGAGGTGTTAGTAATTCCTGCTGCTCGTGAACCCTGAAGGAAATTGGGAAACATGATCGCCTGTATGAGAACAAAATTCTGCGACTAGATTGCAAGAGAGTTCTTGCTTCAAAAATCGAAGGAGTTTTTAATCCAAAATCCTATTCCAGAGTTTCTCCAAGCACATCTGTGCATGATAAGAACTTCCATTGCATACGCAACAGCAAGCATTTGAGCTAATCGAGACATGTTCGGACTAATAAGTCTGGTTAGGATTCTGAATCCTATCAGGAAATACTAATTTTCCTATTTGGATCGCTTAATCATATTCTATTTCTTAGAGCTATAGATTTGAGTAAAAATTCAGAGATAGCCATAAGTTTTGTATGTAAGAAGTAAGGACGAGAGCAAGAGAATAAGAAATGTGCTAGTTATGCCGCATCACCAAATTATTTGTGTTAATAAGTTCTTGTGCTTGATCTTTTGCCGTTATGCGTGTGCGTTGATGCCGGCTAAAACCAATAATTGAATTCAGAACCTAAGTTCTTAATCCGTGTATGCCCGAGATGATGTCACGGTCTCCGGAAGTGGTGTCACCAATGATGAGGCGGCGGGTGCATTGTCGAAGGAGAGTTCCACCGTCTCGCTGCATTGTCCGATGCTCACGAGGAGCAATTATGTAGCATAGGCAATCATGATAAAAGTGTACATGAGGGCTCAAGAACCGTGGAACGCAATCATGAACGACAACATCAATGTGCGCAAGGATCATAAGGCCTTGGCGGCCATCTATGGAGGTATTTGGAGGAAACGCTCTTCCTATTGGCTGAAAAAGAGATGGCCAAAGTTGCATGTGAGGCGTTAAAAGACGATGCATCTTGGTGCCGATCAGGTGAAGGAGCCAAAGGTGCACTCCACAAAGCTGAATACGAGAGGCTTGCGCATGATGGAGATGGAGTTGGTCAACAATTTCGCTTAGCCAGGTTGATGACAATCGTCAACAAAATTCGAGGGTTTGGCGACAAGATACATGAAATCTATATGGTAAGAAAATTCCTTTGTGTAGTCCCTGGCAAGTTCCTGCAAATCACCTCCACCATTAAGTAGTTCGGCGACCTTAATGTGATGACGATTGAGGAGGCGATCGACCGCTTGAAGGCACACAATGAATTGATTAAGGCATCCGGCGGCGGTGAAGAAGAGAACCTACTTCTGACGCGCGCTGAGTGAGAGACCCGATCATCGAGGCATGACGGCGAGAGCTCCTTCGGTGGCTCTAAAGGCAATGGTCGACGAGACAGCAAGAATCGAAAATTCGACAAAGCAAATGTGAGGTGCTATAATCATTTCGCTTTGGAACGCCGTAAGATGAAGGAGGTGAAAAAAGCATTTATTGCCAAAGCTCAAATTATCGACGAACCGGTGTTGCTTTGATGCTATGTCAAACAAGAGAGCAAGAGCATAAAAAAATGTGCTAGTTATACCGCATCACCAAAATATTTGTATATATATATATATATATGGACTAAAACCAATAAGACATATCCAACGCAGCATTTATGGGAACATCTTAGTCATTTTCTACCTGCAATCTGTCCGCTCCAACTTGGAGACGCTTTGCTGACAGTAGAATGCATGCATGCAGATGCAGTATGCTGTGTCTATCTCCAAGCTAGAGCGACGAGACAGAAATTTGGAGAGCCTTTGGATCTCGTGCCCCCACGATTTTTTTTTTTTTTTTCTTTCCAAATTTATCGTAGTCCGAACAAAATTACAAAAGAAATCATATTTTTTTTCATAACTACCACAAGTGACATATGCCTTCCACTACTAGAAAACTAGCCTTCCATACCGGCCTATCAGTACCGGTTACGCATGAACCTGGACTGACAGTTATATCAGTCCCGGTTCATTAGCTACAGGGTCGTAGTAGGCTTTGAGCTGATTCAGAATAACACGAACCTGCATCGACGCCCTCACATTAGTAACGGTTCGTGACACCAACCGGTACTAAACTACTAATGCTCTATCCTCGACCAAAGTTTGCTTAGTACCGGTTTGTTACACCAACCGGTACTAATGCTCTATCCTCGACCAACCGGTTTGTTCTTAGCAACGTGTATGTTGATTCGGACTAAAACCAACAATTGAAATAACAAGATTTGTCCATTTCTTATTAGAAAAACCAAGCTCCCTAGGCCTCAAGAACAAGTGCATAAACCCACCAAAAGACTCAACAACACCCAAGCCAACAAAAACGTGGGAATCCAATCCAAGCAAGACCACACGCACACGCAATGGCAATGAAGTCTTCTCCTCTCCTTCCTCCTCCTCCTGGCCGGCGGCTCCCACGGGCGGTCGCCTCCTTGGAGGAGACTGCCAAGGCGACGGCGGCGAGCACGCCACAAGGACCTGGCGTCCTTCGCGTGGCGTCGCCCAGCGGCGCCGGGAGCGCAGCGCCGACGCTGCGTGGCTGGCCGTGATCGCCACTTAACTCGACGCCAGCCAACTACACGGCGCGGTGGCCACGATCAAGGCGATGGAGCGGCGTGGGCCGGACGAGGGCGCGCGGCCGCTGGCCGCCACGTGTCGGCAGCGGTACATCGAGGCGCAGAACGTCGTGGCATGGCCGCCCACGCGCTTAGCCAAGGAACACGCAGGCGTACGTGGCCGACATGCGCGTCGTCAGGAGCGCAGCCACCGCCTGCGAGGACGCGTTCAACGGCGCAGGCAGCGGGGGCAACGGGTCGCGGAAGGCGGTGGGGCGACGAAGTCGCCACGCAAGGTGGACGAGGACGCCGTCAATCGACAACCGTGTCCATCCCGATCGTCCTCTCGTTGTAAAGATGGGCGCCCGCACGTAGTGTTAGATTGAGAAGAAGAATCGGTGTGATCTTGTTGCACGATAAAAAGTGTGATTTCGAGTTCTTGTGTAGCTACTTGCAATGTGCGAAATGAGGTGTTAGTAATTCCTGCTGCTCGTGAACCCTGAAGGAAATTGGGAAACATGATTGCCTGTATGAGAACAAAATTCTGCGACTAGATTGCAAGAGAGTTCTTGCTTCAAAAATCGAAGGAGTTTTTAATCCAAAATCCTATTCCAGAGTTTCTCCAAGCACATCTGTGCATGATAAGAACTTCCATTGCATACGCAACAGCAAGCATTTGAGCTAATCGAGACATGTTCGGACTAATAAGTCTGGTTAGGATTCTGAATCCTATCAGGAAATACTAATTTTCCTATTTGGATCGCTTAATCATATTCTATTTCTTAGAGCTATAGATTTGAGTAAAAATTCAGAGATAGCCATAAGTTTTGTATGTAAGAAGTAAGGACGAGAGCAAGAGAATAAGAAATGTGCTAGTTATGCCGCATCACCAAATTATTTGTGTTAATAAGTTCTTGTGCTTGATCTTTTTGCCGATGTACGTGTGCGTTGATCTGGGCTAAAACCAATAATTGAATTCAGAACCTAAGTTCTTAATCCGTGTATGCGCGAGATGATGTCACGGTCTCCCGGAAGTGGTGTCACCAATGATGAGGCGGCGGGTGCATTGTCGAAGGAGAGTTCCACCGTCTCATTTGCATTGTCCGATGCTCACGAGGAGCAATTATGTAGCATAGGCAATCATGATAAAAGTGTACATGAGGGCTCAAGAACCGTGGAACGCAATCATGAACGACAACATCAATGTGCGCAAGGATCATAAGGCCTTGGCGGCCATCTATGGAGGTATTTCGGAGGAAACGCTCTTCCTATTGGCTGAAAAAGAGATGGCCAAAGTTGCATGTGAGGCGTTAAAAGACGATGCATCTTGGTGCCGATCAGGTGAAGGAGCCAAAGGTGCAGACCCACAAAGCTGAATCTGAGAGGCTGCGCATGATGGAGATGGAGCCGGTCAACAATTTCGCTAGCCGGTTGATGACAATCGTCAACAAAATTCGAGGGTTTGGCGACAAGATACATGAAATCTATATGGTAAGAAAATTCCTTTGTGTAGTCCCTGGCAAGTTCCTGCAAATCACCTCCACCATTAAGTAGTTCGACGACCTTAATGTGATGACGATTGAGGAGGCGATCGACCGCTTGAAGGCACACAATGAATTGATTAAGGCATCCGGCGGCGGTGAAGAAGAGAACCTACTTCTGACGCGCGCTGAGTGAGAGACCCGATCATCGAGGCATGACGGCGAGAGCTCCTTCGGTGGCTCTAAAGGCAATGGTCGACGAGACAGCAAGAATCGAAAATTCGACAAAGCAAATGTGAGGTGCTATAATCATTTCGCTTTGGAACGCCGTAAGATGAAGGAGGTGAAAAAAGCATTTATTGCCAAAGCTCAAATTATCGACGAACCGGTGTTGCTTTGATGCTATGTCAAACAAGAGAGCAAGAGCATAAAAAAATGTGCTAGTTATACCGCATCACCAAAATATTTGTATATATATATATATATATATATATGGACTAAAACCAATAAGACATATCCAACGCAGCATTTATGGGAACATCTTAGTCATTTTCTACCTGCAATCTGTCCGCTCCAACTTGGAGACGCTTTGCTGACAGTAGAATGCATGCATGCAGATGCAGTATGCTGTGTCTATCTCCAAGCTAGAGCGACGAGACAGAAATTTGGAGAGCCTTTGGATCTCGTGCCCCCCACGTATTTTTTTTTCTTTCCAAATTTATCGTAGTCCGAACAAAATTACAAAAGAAATCATATTTTTTTTCATAACTACCACAAGTGACATATGCCTTCCACTACTAGAAAACTAGCCTTCCATACCGGCCTATCAGTACCGGTTACGCATGAACCTGGACTGACAGTTATATCAGTCCCGGTTCATTAGCTACAGGGTCGTAGTAGGCTTTCAGTAGCGGTTCGTAACACGAACCGGTACTGACGCCCTCACATTAGTAACGGTTCGTGACACCAACCGGTACTAAACTACTAATGCTCTATCCTCGACCAGCAGCTGCTTAGTACCGGTTTGTTACACCAACCGGTACTAATGCTCTATCCTCGACCAACCGGTTTGTTCTTAGCAACGTGTATGTTGATTCGGACTAAAACCAACAATTGAAATAACAAGATTTGTCCATTTCTTATTAGAAAAAACCAAGCTCCCTAGGCCTCAAGAACAAGTGCATAAACCCACCAAAAGACTCAACAACACCCAAGCCAACAAAAACGTGGGAATCCAATCCAAGCAAGACCACACTGCACACGCAATGGCAGCGAGTCTTCTCCTCTCCTTCCTCCTCCTCCTGGCCGGCGGCTCCCACGCGGCGGTCGCCTCCTTGGAGGAGACCTGCGCGAAGGCGACGGCGGGCGAGCACGGCCACAAGGACCTGGCGTCCTTCTGCATGGCGTATCGAAGCGGCCGGGAGCGCAGCGCCGACGCTGGCAGCGGCTGGCCGTGATCGCCACGAACCTCGACGCCAACTACACGGCCGCGGTGGCTACGATCAAGGCGATGGAGCGGCGTGGGGCTGGACGGAGGGCGCGCATGGCGCGCCGCCACGCGGTTTCGGCAGCGTACATCGAGGCGCAGAACGCCGCGGCACAGCGCCGCCCACGCGCTAGCCACCGGAACACGCAGCGGCGTCGTGGCCGACATGCGCTGTCGTCAGAGCGCAGCCACCGCCGCGAGGACGCCGTTCAACGGCGCAGCCGGGGCAACGGGTCGCGGAAGGCGGTGGGGCGACGGCGAAGTCGCCGCTGCGCAAAGGTGGACGAGGACGCCGTCAATCGACAACCGTGTCCATCCCGATCGCCCTCTCGTTGTAAAGATGGGCGCCTGCGTAGTGTTAGATTGAGAAGAAGAATCAGTGTGTGATCTTGTTGCCTGATAAAAAGTGTGATTTCGAGTTCTTGTGTAGCTACTTGCAATGTGCGAAATGAGGTGTTAGTAATTCCTGCTGCTCGTGAACCCTGAAGGAAATTGGGAAACATGATCGCCTGTATGAGAACAAAATTCTGCGACTAGATTGCAAGAGAGTTCTTGCTTCAAAAATCGAAGGAGTTTTTAATCCAAAATCCTATTCCAGAGTTTCTCCAAGCACATCTGTGCATGATAAGAACTTCCATTGCATACGCAACAGCAAGCATTTGAGCTAATCGAGACATGTTCGGACTAATAAGTCTGGTTAGGATTCTGAATCCTATCAGGAAATACTAATTTTCCTATTTGGATCGCTTAATCATATTCTATTTCTTAGAGCTATAGATTTGAGTAAAAATTCAGAGATAGCCATAAGTTTTGTATGTAAGAAGTAAGGACGAGAGCAAGAGAATAAGAAATGTGCTAGTTATGCCGCATCACCAAATTATTTGTGTTAATAAGTTCTTGTGCTTGATCTTTTTGCCGTTGTACGTGTGCGTTGATCTGGGCTAAAACCAATAATTGAATTCAGAACCTAAGTTCTTAATCCGTGTATGCCCGAGATGATGTCACGGTCTCCCGGAAGTGGTGTCACCAATGATGAGGCGGCGGCGGGTGCATTGTCGAAGGAGAGTTCCACCGTCTCGCTGCATTGTCCGATGCTCACGAGGAGCAATTATGTAGCATAGGCAATCATGATAAAAGTGTACATGAGGGCTCAAGAACCGTGGAACGCAATCATGAACGACAACATCAATGTGCGCAAGGATCATAAGGCCTTGGCGGCCATCTATGGAGGTATTTCGGAGGAAACGCTCTTCCTATTGGCTGAAAAAGAGATGGCCAAAGTTGCATGTGAGGCGTTAAAAGACGATGCATCTTGGTGCCGATCAGGTGAAGGAGCCAAAGGTGCAGACCCACAAAGCTGAATCTGAGAGGCTGCGCATGATGGAGATGGAGCCGGTCAACAATTTCGCTAGCCGGTTGATGACAATCGTCAACAAAATTCGAGGGTTTGGCGACAAGATACATGAAATCTATATGGTAAGAAAATTCCTTTGTGTAGTCCCTGGCAAGTTCCTGCAAATCACCTCCACCATTAAGTAGTTCGGCGACCTTAATGTGATGACGATTGAGGAGGCGATCGACCGCTTGAAGGCACACAATGAATTGATTAAGGCATCCGGCGGCGGTGAAGAAGAGAACCTACTTCTGACGCGCGCTGAGTGAGAGACCCGATCATCGAGGCATGACGGCGAGAGCTCCTTCGGTGGCTCTAAAGGCAATGGTCGACGAGACAGCAAGAATCGAAAATTCGACAAAGCAAATGTGAGGTGCTATAATCATTTCGCTTTGGAACGCCGTAAGATGAAGGAGGTGAAAAAAGCATTTATTGCCAAAGCTCAAATTATCGACGAACCGGTGTTGCTTTGATGCTATGTCAAACAAGAGAGCAAGAGCATAAAAATGTGCTAGTTATACCGCATCACCAAAATATTTCTATATATATATATATATATATATATGGACTAAAACCAATAAGACATATCCAACGCTACATTTATGGGAACATCTTAGTCATTTTCTACCGCAATCTGTCCGCTCCAACTTGGAGACGCTTTGCTGACAGTAGAATGCATGCATGCAGATGCAGTATGCTGTGTCTATCTCCAAGCTAGAGCGACGAGACAGAAATTTGGAGAGCCTTTGGATCTCGTGCCCCCCACGTATTTTTTTTTCTTTCCAAATTTATCGTAGTCCGAACAAAATTACAAAAGAAATCATATTTTTTTTCATAACTACCACAAGTGACATATGCCTTCCACTACTAGAAAACTAGCCTTCCATACCGGCCTATCAGTACCGGTTACGCATGAACCTGGATGGCGATTATATCGATCCGGTTCATTAGCTCTGGTCGTAGTAGGCTTTCAAGATGCGGTTCGTAATACGAACCTGCATCGACGCCCTCACATTAATGTAACGGTTCGTGACACCAACCGGTACTAAACTACTAATGCTCTATCCTCGACCAGCAGCTGCTTAGTACCGGTTTGTTACACCAACCGGTACTAATGCTCTATCCTCGACCAACCGGTTTGTTCTTAGCAAAGTGTATGTTGATTCGGACTAAAACCAACAATTGAAATCACAAGATTTGTCCATTTCTTATTAGAAAAAACCAAGCTCCCTAGGCCTCAAGAACAAGTGCATAAACCCACCAAAAGACTCAACAACACCCAAGCCAACAAAACGTGGGAATCCAATCCAAGCAAGACCACACCGCACACGCAATGGCAATGAAGTCTTCTCCTCTCCTTCCTCCTCCTCCTGGCCGGCGGCTCCCCACGCTGGCCAGTCGCCTCATGGAGGAGACTGCTGAAGCGGCGACGGCGCGGCGAAAGCACGGCCACAAGGACTGGCGTCCTTCTGCGTGGCGTCGCTTCAGCGGCCGGGAAGCGCAGCGCCGGCAGCGCTGGCTGGCCGTGATCGCCATTTAACCTCGACAGCCAACTACACGGCCGCGGTGGCCACGATCAAGGCGATGGAGCGGCGTGGGGGCTGGACGGAGGGCGCGCGGGCCGCGCTGGCCACGTGTCGGCAGCGGTACATCGAGGCGCAGAACGTCGTGCACAGCGCCGTCCACGCGCTAGCCACCGGGAACACGCAGGCGTACGTGGCCGACATGCGCGTCGTCAGGAGCGCAGCCACCGCCTGCGAGGACGCGTTCAACGGCGCAGGCAGCGGGGGCAACGGGTCGCGGAAGGCGGTGGGGCGGCAGTCGCCGGCCGCGCAAGGTGGACGAGGACGCCGTCAATCTGACAACCGTGTCCATCCTGATCGTCCTCTCGTTGTAAAGATGGGCGTTCCGTACGTAGTGTTAGATTGAGAAGAAGAATCAGTGTGTGATTGTCGGGACCCCGAATTTGCAAATCCGGACCCTCTGTGTATTCAGCACTAGTCCAGGAACGCGCTCGTGCACACAGTCTTAACATCGGTATATATCACAATCATACCATACGATACTATCAAAGTACTTTATTTAAATAATCAAAGGGTTACTCGACCTTATGGCCAAGTTACAAATATATGCCTTGCAAGGCGAAACTTATTAAAAGAGAAATAGCAGCAGAAAATCAAATAAACTTCGTGGCGCCATCCAAAGATACCACAGGCAATCGATCGGGCTCGCATCCCTAAGTAAGCGGGTCTTCTTGGAGTTCCTCCTCCAAAGTGGCGTAATCTCCTCTTCAACTGATATTGTGTTGAGGCAAGGGTGAGTACTTGGTACTCGACAAGTCATGCACGAGAATGCAAGCTAATATACTATATGCATGGCTTAGTACAAAGGAATAGCTCAGGTATATTTGCGAGAAACAGACTTTTGACAAGTAATATGAGTAGATTCGAAGCGGTACAAATAAGTAAAGCATAAATAACTTTTCAAGAAGTTTAATAAACATTTTTCCCATCCTAAACCATATTTCCATCATCTTCCTTGTTAAACCAACCCATCTTTTCAAAACCAAGTTATTTTCAGAAAATCTAACCCTTGAATGTAATTCCCGAGCATTGTCCAAAGATCGTGGACTCGGCTATTCAAATAGATTCTACACTCTGCAGAGGTTATGCACTTTACCCACAAGATACAGTCAAACACCACAAAGGCGAAGTTCAGTAACAAAGCCTTTGGAAGCCTCAAACAACACAGGTGGTCCTCTCCCAAGACGTGCTCTACACCATCCCTTCCCTTAGCCAAGGCGAAGTATGGGACCAACACACCGTTAGATGGGTACCTGGCCACACCACGATACGCTCCTGCACAATCACACAAAAGGTGTAATCGACACCTGAGGCTCCACAAGTGAGTCCTTAGCGACTTAGTCAACTAGGGCCGTCCCATTCCAGCCATGTGGTTGCAAGTATGACCAGTTCAAAGGCTTGCAAGGTTAAGTCCTTAGAGTGACCAGGGCAAGACTACCCGAAAAACCAAATCATCACTCCCAATGCCACAATCGGCCCCACGATTACTCTTGCCACATGCCCCGATCGAAATCAACTTTATCAAACCCGATTGATTACCATGCACCACGTCTGTCAACATCACATGATACTTTTCCAAAACAGGTTCAATATATCATTAAGTCCATATTAGCGTTTGATTGTCCAAAATCATGTCATGAGCACGAAAGTGTGTCTAAGCGACATACTACAACGATCTAAACCCATGTTGGCAATTTAGTAATGTCCAACTAGTAAACCACAACTAGGGTGACAAAAGGTCATGGCACATACTTAAGTAATCAAGGTGTCATATAGCAAATTGGTATTTATCTAACCCCATGTTTAAACAAAGTATCTTTCTAATTGAACTAGCATGCAATAGTTTAAATCAAAATAGATTTGAAATGGGATCAATATGGTCAAAGCACAACTTGCCTTCAAAAAGTACTTGCTCTTGGTCTTGAGTTGGATCTGAGTCAACACTTTTCCTCGAATCCTTAGGCACTTCAACGTCTACTCTTAAAGCGTGCAAATAGCAAATACACAAATGAACACTATGCAAAAAGATCCCAAAACTCCAAATAAAATCCATAAACAGAGAGAACATAATTTTCTGGATTTTTAGAAACTGGAATCACAAATTTGGAGTTAAAGCATAAAAGTTATGATTATTTAAAGTTTAAATAATCAATTAAATAATTTTGCAGAGAAAAACTTTAGTCCAAAAATTAAATAAAATTCATATTTAGGTAGATCTCAATTTTATACAAATTTAGAAATTTGAATCACTCAAATCGGAGTTGAAACGCATAAAAGTTATAAGCGTTTGAAGTTTGAATCTAAATTTGAATCAATATTTCGAATTAATAAATCATTTTCTTTTCGGAAATTAATTATTGCGTCGGCATGGACACGTGGCAGCTCCTGATTGGCCTGCTGGCGTCGGTGATCCATGGGCTCGGTCCACGCTCGGCTCGGGTCTCAGTGGACTCGGCCCACGACTCACGTGTCGCCGACATGTGGGCCCTCTCGGGTGACGTCATCGGCCGACGTCGGGGCTCAGCCACGGTCGACTGTGTGGGACCCATTGTGACGTCATGGGTGACGTCGGCGCTGGCGGTCGACCATCGACATGCGGCCTCTCGACACGCTGCGGGCCCTGGCGTCATCCTACACGCCAGCGCTGGGCGGCGTTGACCGCGGCGGTCCATCTTCCCGACACGTGGCGCAATCTCGGCCGTTGGTTTGAAAATCAACGGCGCGGATTAGATCCAGGGTTAACACGCGTTGAAACTACTCGTTGCTCGTGGGCCGCTCGATCTAGATCGGACGGTCGAGATCTAATCCTATATTCGCCTTTGCTACGACGCGTGGCAATTGTGAACCGCTGGATCTTGATCCAACGATCCGCATCTAATCGGGTTTGGGAACACGTGAGCTCACCTCAACCGTCCGATCTGGATCCGACGGTCCTCCGAGCTCGCAGACGGCGATGGTTTACGCAAGGCGCCGGCTTGACCGGAGACGGACGACGACGAGCCCGACGGCGTTTGGGGCGTGTTCCGGCGAGATGAAGCCTCCCTTCAGTGCGTCTCGTCGCGGGGACTCGGATCTGGGCTCCTTCGGCGGAAGACGACGGCAGACGGCAGCGGAAGCCGGCGCAAACCGCAGCGGAGGGATGAGACAACTCCGGCGAGCGATTGCGGCTCAACGGTGGCGGCTCCGGCGAGATGGCTCGGGGGACCGGGTGCGCAAGGATGAGGGCAACCTCGGGGGACGTCTCACGCTTTAAATAGCCTCGGCGTCCGTGCCCTGAGCGGAAACCTAGTTCGCTACTGGCGGCGCGGCGGCGCGAAGTCCGGCTCGGACTCGGCGAAGACGACGAAATCGTGGCCGTCCACGTGGCGCGATCAACGGCCACGATCGCACGGGCGCGATCGGATCCGGCCCGGTTACGGCTCGAACCGGTACGGGCGGATCTCAGCCGTTGGATCTTGATCCAACGGTTGGGATTGATTAGGGTTAGGAGTGGGTTCGGTCGAGTCACGTGGCTCGGTCGGGTTCGGGTCGGACTCGAGTCCGACTCGGACCCGAGGAATAGTAACCGACCCGGTCGGTCCTTTTCCAGCGAATTAATATTTAAAATAATTCCCAGTAATTCATTTAATTCATTAAAAATAGCAAATGACTCAGAAAAATTCCAGAAAAATTCTGGAAAATATTTTGGATCATTTTGGACTCGAATAAAATATTTCCAACAAAATTTTATTTGCAAAATTAAATTCTTTAATTATTTCAAAATGGAATAAATTCAAATAAATTCCAAATAAACCCAAATAAATTCCAGAAAATTCCAAAAATTCACCAAAGTGTCAAATCACACATGAATTTAAGAAAAGCAAAATTTTGGGATGTTACAAACCTCCCCCCCTTAATAGAATCTCGTCCCCGAGATTCAGGGCTCACTAAAGGAATAGGTTTGGAAACTCTTTCTTCAAATCCTCTTCGCTCCCAAGTCGCTTCGCTTTCTTCATGGTTGCTCCAATCGAACTCTACAAAAGCGGGTTGACTTGTTTCTAGTTTCTCGATCCATTGTGTCTAGAATCCTCACGGGATGCTCCTTATAGGTCAAATCCTCTTGCAACTCAATTGACTCTAGCGGTGTCTGTTCCTCAGGAACTCGGAGACACTTCTTTAATCGGGACACATGGAATACATCATGTACTCCTGCCAACGATCGTGGCAACTCCGGTGATAAGCAACCGCCTCTGCGGCTCAAAATCTTAAATGGTCCAACATAACGGGTGCGAGTTTCCCTTTGGCATGGAACCTCTTAACTCCCCGAGAGGCGTAACTCTGAGGTAAACAAAATCTTACGGTTCAAAACTCAAGTCTCGACGATTTATTGTCAAGATAACTCTTTTGTCGAGATTGGGCTATCTTCAACCTTTCCCTAATCATAGCGACCGCTTCTTGACCTCTTGAAGAATATCAGGCCCAAAGACACGGCGCTCGCCAGGTCTCATTCCAATTCAATGGCGTCCGACAGTGGTCGACCATACAAAGGCCTCAAAAGGTGACATCTCAGAACTAGCACGATAACTATTGTTGTAATCGAACTCAAGATACGGCAAACTCTTATCCCAAGAGGTAGCATAGGCCAATGCACAAGCTCTTAGCATATCCTCCAGAATCTGGTTGACTCTTTTCTTGCCTGTCCATCCGTGCGTGGATGATAAGTCAGATCTTGAAGTTCAAACGGGTTCCCATGGCTTTATGCAACTTATTCCAGAACCTTGAGGTAAATTGGGTACCTCTGTCCGATACAATCCTCTTTGGCACTCCGTGCAAACAAACAATCCTGATCATGTATAACTCTGCTAATTTATCTCCCGAATAAGTGGTCTTCACGGGGATAAAATGGGCTACCTTAGTCAAGCGATCCACTATAACCCATATGGAGTCATAACCTCCTTGAGTCTTCGGCAAACCGGTAATGAAATCCATTCCGATTTCCTCCCACTTCCACTCAGGTATTTTCAGCGGTTGCAGCAATCCTGCTGGTCTCTGATGCATTGCCTTGACTCTCTGGCATACGTCGCACAATGCAACATGCTCGGCAACTTCACGTTTCATACTCGGCCACCAGAATCTCTCCTTCAGATCCTGATACATCTTGGCGCTTCGGGATGAATCGAGTACTTGGAGTCATGGGCTTCTTCAGAATCGCTTGCTTTAACTCCTTTTGTTAGGCACACAAATGCGATCCTTCATCCACAACGTGCCTTGCTCATCCATCTTGAAGTCCTCTCGCCTTGCCTTCCTCCTTGATGGACTTAATCCTGCGGATCTTGTCATCATCCTTTGTCCTTCTCGAATCTGATCCTCCGAGGTCGGTTTTACTTCTAATGCGGCCAAGAATCCGCTAGGTACAACCTCAATCTTCATTTTACGAAACTCCTCACATAACTCATCCTCGACTTATGGCTAGCAACATACTCGCGGTATGGCTCTTCCGACTTCAGAGCATCGGCAACTACGTTGGCCTTCAGGGATGGTAATGGATTCCAACATTGTAGTCCTTGATTAACTCTAGCCACCTCCTTTGCCTCATATTCGAGATCCGATTGGGTGAATATGTACTTAAAACTCTTATGATCCGTATATACTTCACATCTGTTTCCAATCGAGATAGTAGCGCCATATCTTCAAGGCATGCACTACGGCCTAACTCCAGGTCATGTGTCGGATAATTTTCCTCATGCGGCCTCAATCGCCTTGATGCATAAGCGGCGACCTTTCCATTACGCATCAAAGACACATCCAAGTCCTTGGCGCTGATCGCGTCACAATAAATATCGAAGCTTTGAGCAACATCAGGTAGAACTAACACCGGTCGATGTCAATCGCTTCTTGACTCTGAAATCCTTTCTCACATTCTCGCGTCCATGCAAACTTCTTTTCCTTCTTCGGCAATTGCGTAGAGGTTACGCAATTGTCGAAAAGCCTTCGATGAAACGGCGGTAGTATCACGCCATTCCAAGGAAACTCCGACCGGGTCACGATCTTGGTGCTCCCAATGTAACACGGCTTCTACTTTGCTTGGATCTCTGGCGACTCTTCTGCGGTCATCACATGTCCAAGGAACTCCACTTTGTCCTTCCAAAAGTCACACTTGCTGAACTTGGCGAAAAGTTGCTGTTCCCTCAGCTTTTCCAAAACTCGCCTTAAGTGTTCGGCATGTTCATCCTCTGTCTTGGAGTAGATTAGGATATCGTCTATGAACACGACGACAAACTTGTCCAAATATTCCATGAACACCTTATTCATCACGGTGACTTCATTGAGTGCACGGTAGTCAATGCACATCCTGAAACTCCCGTCCTTCTTCTTGACAAACAAAACTGGTGCTCCCCACGGCGACGAACTCGGTCTGATAAATCCTTTCTCCATTAACTCCTCTAGCTGTTTCTTCATTTCTACCAACTCCTCGGTAGACATCCGATAGGGTCTCTTTGCTATCGGTGCTGTACCAGGTACAAGCTCTATCACAAACTCTATGTCCCTGTCTGGCGGCATACCAGGTAGATCTTCGGGAAAAACATCGGGTACTCATTTACTCTTTGGGACATCCTCTATGCTGATTGCCTTGATGCATTAACCATCAACTGTCCATCTCTAAGCTAGATGGCTTGAAATTCCACTTTCTTCCCACACGGGCTCTCAATCGAGATAGTCCTTCGTCCACAATCCAATACGGCCTTGTGCTTGGATAACCAATCCATTCCCAATATGACGCCTAAGGTGCAGGTCTCCAAAATTATAAGGTTTGCTAGGAACTCTATTCCACCTATTAGTATTCTCACCGGAACATCCTACTTCCGTTCGGAGTTCGAACCAGGGGTTTGAACTAAAAGCATGCACTTAAGTCTTGCAATTCTCAAGTCATTTCTAGCAGCAAAGCCTTGCGAAACAAACGAATGCTAAGCTCCGTGAGTCAAACAAAATCTGCAGGTGTATCGAGTTAACAAGTAACTTACCCAAGACGGCGTCAGTAGCATTCTGCGGTGCATCTGCGGTGACATGGTTGACTCGGCCTCTCACCACGGCCTGGGTGTGGCTCCTGGTCTTTGGCGTCCTAGCTGGGTGGTTCCTAGATTGAAGCGAATCGGGGTCGCTCCTCGCTGTCTTCTTGGACAAGCTGTTGGCAAAGTGTCACGGCTCGTTGCAGCTTGTAATGGCGTCTCCTTTGTTCCTTGCCGATTGCCTGGGTAGCGTTTCTAAGCGGGGCTGGGTGCAGTAGTTTTGATTGGCAGGTCTTGGTGCTTGGGGATGGTGTCCTCGTTGCATTACGTGGTTGGAATCGAAGAATTGATTTGGTGCAACTCTCGGCGCTGCTATGCGTTCCTCGACGTGATCCTTGCTGTTGCATCCTGCGCTTCTGTTCTCATCCGGTTCCTTGCGCTTGTCCTCAAGAATAAGTGCCTTATTCACCAACTCTTGGAAATCAGGAAAGGTGTGGGTGATCAACCCAACTTGCAATCTGAGTTAAGTCCCTTCATAAAACGAGGTATGCGGATTTATCTGTCGCTACATCCTCAAAGCGTGGCGTGCTAGCTGTGGTGAACTTGTTCGGGTAGTCGGCCAACTGGTGATTACCTTGCTTCGTTGCTCTGAACTCCTCCTTCTTAAGGTCCATGATTCCTTCAGGCACGTGATCTTGTCGGAATGCACTGTGAACTCTTCCCAAGTGATATCTTGAGGGTTCTCTGCGTGGCAACGAAGTTCTCCCACCATTCGTAATTTGTTCCTTCCAAGCGATGAGAAGCGTAAAGTACCTTCTCATTCCCTATGCATTGAGCTATATGTAGCTTCCTCTCGATTGATCTTAACCAATCATCGGCCTCCAATGGATTGGCATTTCCAGAGAAAGTGGGTGGGTGAGTCCTCATGAACTCGATGACCTTGTATTCGGGCGTGGTCACTGATTAACTTGATTAGCGTGGCTGAGCAAAGGACGTGCTGCATTTGTTGCATCATAGCATGCATCAATCGAGTCTGAGCAGCAAGAAATGCCCCAAAATTCTGCATATCATCTGGCGGTGCCGGTGCTCTATCATTAGGAGTTTCTGCTTTGGCGAGAACCGCTCCGTTGCTTCCAAAGTTTCCACGGTGTTCACCATCTGTCCGATTTGCTCTAGGTTTAGAGATGAGAGAAACGAGAATAGACAAGTAATATGGAACTTATGCGGGGCAAAAGGTGTAGCCTTAAGGTCCAACTTTATTATTAGTAACTTGGTATGGCTGCTTACAATGCCTAAGGGCCTTGCAACACATCGCACACTCAAAGAAACAAAGCAAATCCAAATCGAACTAACTCTGGAATCTATCGCCTAAAGGGTGACTCTTTATTCTATGACTCGACTCGTGAAGGAGTCTCACTATAGAACCTATGCTCACTCATCAAGAAAACCTCCATCCTGTCACAAGAGTGCTTTACGTAAGAACTCGGAATTTTTGAATTGTGACAAGGTAAGGAAAAATTTCAGCAAGAGACAAGAAAAGAGAGAAAGGGATAAGTCGAGATGTCATTTCTTGTCTTCACAAATTTTTAGATTTAGAAAATAGGTTTTATCCTCACTACGACCATTCTAGCTAGGGTTGAGCCTACTGGTCAAGTATGGCTCGATACCACCTCTGTCGGGACCCCGAATTTGCAAATCCGGACCCTCTGTGTATTCAGCACTAGTCGAGAACGCAGCTAGTGCACACAGTCTTAACATCGGTATATATCACAATCATACCAGACGATACTATCAAAGTACTTTATTTAAATAATCAAAGGGTTACTCGACCTTATGGCCAAGTTACAAATATATGCCTTGCAAGGCGAAACTTATTAAAAGAGAAATAGCACAGAAAATCAAATAAACTTAGTGGCGCCATCCAAAGATACCACAGGCAACTGATCGGGCTCGCATCCCTAAGTAGACGGGTCTTCTTGGAGTTCCTCCTCCAAAGTGGCGTAATCTCCTCTTCAACTGATATTGTGTTGAGGCAAGGGTGAGTACTTGGTACTCGACAAGTCATGCCTGAGAATGCAAGCTAATATACTATATGCATGGCTTAGTACAAAGGAATAGCTCAGGGTATATTTGCAAAGAAATGCTTTTGACAAGTAATATGAGTAGATTCAAAGCAGTAGAAATAAGTAAAGCATAAATAACTTTTCAAGAAGTTTAATAAACATTTTTCCCATCCTAAACCATATTTCCATCATCTTCCTTGTTAAACCAACCCATCTTTTCAAAACCAAGTTATTTTCGTAAAATCTAACCCTTGACGTAATTCAGAGCATTGTCGATCACAGTGGACTCGGCTATTCAAATAGATTCTACACTCTGGCAGAGGTTATGCACTTTACCCACAAGATACAGTCAAACACCACAAAGGCGAGTTCAGTAACAAAGCCTTTCTAAGCCTCAAACAACACAGTGGTCCTCTCCCAGACGTGCTCTACACCATCCCTTCCCTTAGCCAAGGCGAAGTATGGGACCAACACACCGTTAGATGGGTACCTGGCCACAGCCACGATACGCTCCCTGCACAATCACACAAAAGGTGTAATCGACACCTGAGGCTTCACAAGTGAGTCCTTAGCGACTTAGTCAACTAGGGCCGTCCCATTCCAGCCATGTGGTTGCAAGTATGACCCAGTTCAAAGGCTTGCAAGGTTAAGTCCTTAGAGTGACCAGGGCAAGACTACCCGAAAAACCAAATCATCACTCCCAATGCCACAATGGCCCACCTGATTACTCTTGCCACATGCCCCGATGAATCTGTTTATCAAACCCGATTGATTACCATGCACCACGTCGTCCAACATCACATGATACTTTTCCAAAACAGGTTCAATATATCATTAAGTCCATATTAGCGTTTGATTGTCCAAAATCATGTCATGAGCACGCGTGTGTCTAAGCAAAGATACTACAACGATCTAAACCCATGTTGGCAATTTAGTAATGTCCAACTAGTAAACCACAACTAGGGTGACAAAAGGTCATGGCACATACTTAAGTAATCAAGGTGTCATATAGCAAATTGGTATTTATCTAACCCCATGTTTAAACAAAGTATCTTTCTAATTGAACTAGCATGCAATAGTTTAAATCAAAATAGATTTCGAAATGGGATCAATATGGTCAAAGCACAACTTGCCTTCAAAAAGTACTTGCTCTTGGTCTTGAGTTGGATCCTGAGTCAACACTTTTCCCTCGAATCCTTCCGGCACTTCAACGTCTACTCGTAAAGCGTGCAAATAGCAAATACACAAATGAACACTATGCAAAAAGATCCCAAAACTCCAAATAAAATCCATAAACAGAGAGAACATAATTTTCTGGATTTTTAGAAACTGGAATCGTCAAATTTGGAGTTAAAACGCAAAAGTTATGATTATTTAAAGTTTAAATAATCAATTAAATAATTTTGCAGAGAAAAACTTTAGTCCAAAAATTAAATAAAATTCATATTTAGGTAGATCTCAATTTTATACAAATTTAGAAATTTGAATCACTCAAATCGGAGTTGAAACGCAAAAGTTATAAGCGTTTGAAGTTTGAATCTAAATTTGAATCAATATTTCGAATTAATAAATCATTTTCTTTTTCGGAAATTAATTATTGCGTCAGCATGGACACGTGGCAGCTCCTGATTGGCCTGCTGACGTCAGCCGGTCCATGGGCTCGGTCCACGCTCGGCTCGGGTCTACCGTGGACTCGGTCCACGACTCTACGTGTCGCTGACATGTGGGCCCTCTCGGGTGACGTCATCGCTGACGTCAGCGGGGCTCAGCCCACGCAGTGGCGGCAGTGGGACCCATTGTGACGTCATGGGTGGCGTCGGCGCTGGCGGTCGACCAGCGACATCGCGGCCCCTCGACCACGGGCCCAGCGGCATCGGCGTCACACGCTGCCAGCGTGGGCGGCGTTGACCGCGGCGGTCCATCTTCCCGACACGTGGCGCAATCTCAGCCGTTGGTTTGAAAATCAACGGCGCGGATTAGATCCAGGGTTAACACGTTGAAACTACTCGTTGCTCGTGGGCCGTTCGATCTAGATCGGACGGTCCAGATCTAATCCTATATTCGCACTGCTACAAAGACGTGGCAATTGTGAACCGTTGGATCTTGATCCAACGATCCAATCTAATCGGGTTTGGGAACACGTGAGCTCACCTCAACCGTCCGTCTGGATCCGACGGTCCTCCGAGCTCGCAGACGGCGATGGCTTCACGCGGGCGCCGGCTTGACCGAGACGGGACGACGACGAGCCCGACGGCATTTGGGGCGTGCTCGGCGAGATGAAGCCTCCCTTCGGTGCGTCGTCGCGGACTCGGATCTGGGCTCCTTCGGCGGAAGACGACGGACGACGGCGAAACCGGCGCAAACCGCAATGAGGGATGAGACAACTCCGGCGGCGATTGCGGCTCAACGGTGGCGGCTCCGGCGAGATGGCTCGGGAACGGGTGCGCAAGGATGAGGGCAACCTCGGGACGTCTCACGCTTTAAATAGCCTCGGCGTGCGTTCTAGACGGAAACCTAGTTCGCTACGGCGCGGCGGCGCGGCGCGAAGTCCGGCTTCGGACTCGGCGAAGACGACGAAATCGTGGCCCGTCCACGTGGCGCGATCAACGCCACGATCGCGACGGGCGCGATCGGATCCGGCCCGATTCACGGCTCGAGCCGTGCAGGCGGATCTCACCGTTGGATCTTGATCCAACGGTTGGGATTGATTAGGGTTAGGAGTGGGTTCGGTCGAGTCACGTGGCTCGGTCGGGTTCGGGTCGGACTCGAGTCCGACTCGGACCCGAGGAATAGTAACCGACCCGGTCGGTCCTTTTCCAGCGAATTAATATTTAAAATAATTCCCGATAATTCATTTAATTCATTAAAAATAGCAAATGACTTTAGAAAAATTCGGAAAAATTCTGGAAAATATTTTGGATCATTTTGGACTCGAATAAAATATTTCCAACAAAATTTTATTTGCAAAATTAAATTCTTTAATTATTTCAAAATGGAATAAATTCAAATAAATTCCAAATAAACCCAAATAAATTCCAGAAAATTCCAAAAATTCACCAAAGTGTCAAATCACACATGAATTTAAGAAAAGCAAAATTTTGGGATGTTACAGTGATCTTGTTGCCTGATAAAAAGTGTGATTTCGAGTTCTTGTGTAGCTACTTGCAATGTGCGAAATGAGGTGTTAGTAATTCCTGCTGCTCGTGAACCCTGAAGGAAATTGGGAAACATGATCGCCTGTATGAGAACAAAATTCTGCGACTAGATTGCAAGAGAGTTCTTGCTTCAAAAATCGAAGGAGTTTTTAATCCAAAATCCTATTCCAGAGTTTCTCCAAGCACATCTGTGCATGATAAGAACTTCCATTGCATACGCAACAGCAAGCATTTGAGCTAATCGAGACATGTTCGGACTAATAAGTCTGGTTAGGATTCTGAATCCTATCAGGAAATACTAATTTTCCTATTTGGATCGCTTAATCATATTCTATTTCTTAGAGCTATAGATTTGAGTAAAAATTCAGAGATAGCCATAAGTTTTGTATGTAAGAAATAAGGACGAGAGCAAGAGAATAAGAAATGTGCTAGTTATGCCGCATCACCAAATTATTTGTGTTAATAAGTTCTTGTGCTTGATCTTTTTGCCGTTGTACGTGTGCGTTGATCTGGGCTAAAACCAATAATTGAATTCAGAACCTAAGTTCTTAATCCGTGTATGCCCGAGATGATGTCACGGTCTCCTAAGTGGTGTCACCAATGATGAGGCGGCGGGCGGTGCATTGTCGAAGGAGAGTTCCACCGTCTCGCTGCATTGTCCGATGCTCACGAGGAGCAATTATGTAGCATAGGCAATCATGATAAAAGTGTACATGAGGGCTCAAGAACCGTGGAACGCAATCATGAACGACAACATCAATGTGCGCAAGGATCATAAGGCCTTGGCGGCCATCTATGGAGGTATTTGGAGGAAACGCTCTTCCTATTGGCTGAAAAGAGATGGCCAAAGTTGCATGTGAGGCGTTAAAAGACGATGCATCTTGGTGCCGATCAGGTGAAGGAGCCAAAGGTGCAGACTCCACAAAGCTGAATCGAGAGGTTTGCGCATGATGGAGATGGAGCGGTCAACAATTTCGCTTAGCCAGGTTGATGACAATCGTCAACAAAATTCGAGGGTTTGGCGACAAGATACATGAAATCTATATGGTAAGAAAATTCCTTTGTGTAGTCCCTGGCAAGTTCCTGCAAATCACCTCCACCATTAAGTAGTTCGGCGACCTTAATGTGATGACGATTGAGGAGGCGATCGACCGCTTGAAGGCACACAATGAATTGATTAAGGCATCCGGCGGCGGTGAAGAAGAGAACCTACGCCGACGCTACCGAGTGAGAGACCCGATCATCGAGGCATGACGGCGAGAGCTCCTTCGGTGGCTCTAAAGGCAATGGTCGACGAGACAAAGAAGAATCGAAAATTCGACAAAGCAAATGTGATGTGCTATAATCATTTCGCTTTGGAACGCCGTAAGATGAAGGAGGTGAAAAAAGCATTTATTGCCAAAGCTCAAATTATCGACGAACCGTTGTTGCTTTGATGCTATGTCAAACAAGAGAGCAAGAGCATAAAAAAATGTGCTAGTTATACCGCATCACCAAAATATTTGTATATATATATATATATATATATGGACTAAAACCAATAAGACATATCCAACGCAGCATTTATGGGAACATCTTAGTCATTTTCTACCTGCAATCTGTCCGCTCCAACTTGGAGACGCTTTGCTGACAGTAGAATGCATGCATGCAGATGCGATTATCTTTGTGTCTATCTCCAAGCTAGAGCGACGAGACAGAAATTTGGAGAGCCTTTGGATCTCGTGCCCCCCACGTATTTTTTTTTCTTTCCAAATTTATCGTAGTCAGAACAAAATTACAAAAGAAATCATATTTTTTTTCATAACTACCACAAGTGACATATGCCTTCCACTAATAGAAAACTAGCCTTCCATACCGGCCTATCAAGACGGTTACGCATGAACCTGGATCGATTATATCGATCCGGTTCATTAGCTACAGGGTCGTAGTAGGCTTTCAGTAGCGGTTCGTAACACGAACCGGTACTGACGCCCTCACATTAGTAACGGTTCGTGACACCAACCGGTACTAAACTACTAATGCTCTATCCTCGACCAAAGAAATGCTTAGTACCGGTTTGTTACACCAACCGGTACTAATGCTCTATCCTCGACCAACCGGTTTGTTCTTAGCAACGTGTATGTTGATTCGGACTAAAACCAACAATTGAAATAACAAGATTTGTCCATTTCTTATTAGAAAAAACCAAGCTCCCTAGGCCTCAAGAACAAGTGCATAAACCCACCAAAAGACTCAACAACACCCAAGCCAACAAAAACGTGGGAATCCAATCCAAGCAAGACCACACTGCACACGCAATGGCAGCGAGTCTTCTCCTCTCCTTCCTCCTCCTCCTGGCCGGCGGCTCCCACGCGGCGGTCGCCTCCTTGGAGGAGACCTGCGCGAAGGCGACGGCGGGCGAGCACGGCCACAAGGACTGGCGTCCTTCGCATGGCGTCGCTTCAGCGGGCCGGGAGCGCAGGCGCCGACGCAGCGGGCTGGCCGTGATCGCCATTTAACCTCGACGGCAGCCAACTACACGGCCGCGGTGGCCACGATCAAGGCGATGGAGCGGCGTGGGGCTGGACGAGGGCGCTGGCGTCGGGCCGCCACGCGGTCGGCATGTACATCGAGGCGCAGAACGCCGTGGCACGCCGCCGTCCACGCGCTAGCCACCAGGAACACGCAGGCGTACGTGGCCGACATGCGCGTCGTCAGGAGCGCAGCCACCGCCTGCGAGGACGCGTTCAACGGCGCAGGCAGCGGGGGCAACGGGTCGCGGAAGGCGGTGGGGGGCGACGGCGAGTCGCCGCTGCGCAAGGTGGACGAGGACGCCGTCAATCTGACAACCGTGTCCATCCTGATCGTCCTCTCGTTGTAAAGATGGGCGTTCCGTACGTAGTGTTAGATTGAGAAGAAGAATCAGTGTGTGATCTTGTTGCCTGATAAAAAGTGTGATTTCGAGTTCTTGTGTAGCTACTTGCAATGTGCGAAATGAGGTGTTAGTAATTCCTGCTGCTCGTGAACCCTGAAGGAAATTGGGAAACATGATCGCCTGTATGAGAACAAAATTCTGCGACTAGATTGCAAGAGAGTTCTTGCTTCAAAAATCGAAGGAGTTTTTAATCCAAAATCCTATTCCAGAGTTTCTCCAAGCACATCTGTGCATGATAAGAACTTCCATTGCATACGCAACAGCAAGCATTTGAGCTAATCGAGACATGTTTGGACTAATAAGTCTGGTTAGGATTCTGAATCCTATCAGGAAATACTAATTTTCCTATTTGGATCGGTTAATCATATTCTATTTCTTAGAGCTATAGATTTGAGTAAAAATTCAGAGATAGCCATAAGTTTTGTATGTAAGAAATAAGGACGAGAGCAAGAGAATAAGAAATGTGCTAGTTATGCCGCATCACCAAATTATTTGTGTTAATAAGTTCTTGTGCTTGATCTTTTGCCGTTATGCGTGTGCGTTGATGCAGGCTAAAACCAATAATTGAATTCAGAACCTAAGTTCTTAATCCGTGTATGCGAGATGATGTCACGGTCTCCGGAAGTGGTGTCACCAATGATGAGGCGGCGGGTGCATTGTCGAAGGAGAGTTCCACCGTCTCGCTGCATTGTCCGATGCTCACGAGGAGCAATTATGTAGCATAGGCAATCATGATAAAAGTGTACATGAGGGCTCAAGAACCGTGGAACGCAATCATGAGCGACAACATCAATGTGCGCAAGGATCATAAGGCCTTGGCGGCCATCTATGGAGGTATTTCTGAGGAAACGCTCTTCCTATTGGCTGAAAAAGAGATGGCCAAAGTTGCATGTGAGGCGTTAAAAGACGATGCATCTTGGTGCCGATCAGGTGAAGGAGCCAAAGGTGCGAGACTCCACAAAGCTGAATCGAGAGGCTGCGCATGATGGAGATGGAGCGGTCAACAATTTCGCTAGCCAGGTTGATGACAATCGTCAACAAAATTCGAGGGTTTGGCGACAAGATACATGAAATCTATATGGTAAGAAAATTCCTTTGTGTAGTCCCTGGCAAGTTCCTCGCAAATCACCTCCACCATTAAGTAGTTCGCGACCTTAATGTGATGACGATTGAGGAGGCGATCGACCGCTTGAAGGCACACAATGAATTGATTAAGGCATCCGGCGGTGAAGAAGAGAACCTACGCCGGCCAGCGTCGAGTGAGAGACCCGATCATCGAGGCATGACGGCGAGCTCCTTCGGTGGCTCTAAAGGCAATGGTCGACGAGACAAAGAAGAATCGAAAATTCGACAAAGCAAATGTGAGGTGCTATAATCATTTCGCTTTGGAACGCCGTAAGATGAAGGAGGTGAAAAAGCATTTATTGCCAAAGCTCAAATTATCGATTTAACCGGTGTTGCTTTGATGCTATGTCAAACAAGAGAGCAAGAGCATAAAAAATGTGCTAGTTATACCGCATCACCAAAATATTTGTATATATATATATATATATATATATGGACTAAAACCAATAAGACATATCCAACGCAGCATTTATGGGAACATCTTAGTCATTTTCTACCTGCAATCTGTCCGCTCCAACTTGGAGACGCTTTGTCGACGAGAATGCATGCATGCAGATCTGATTATCTTGTGTCTATCTCCAAGCTAGAGCGACGAGACAGAAATTTGGAGAGCCTTTGGATCTCGTGCCCCCCACGTATTTTTTTTTCTTTCCAAATTTATCGTAGTCCGAACAAAATTACAAAAGAAATCATATTTTTTTTCATAACTACCACAAGTGACATATGCCTTCCACTACTAGAAAACTAGCCTTCCATACGGCCTATCAAGACGGGTTACGCATGAACCTGGATCGAGCGATTATATCGATCCGGTTCATTAGCTACAGGTCGTAGTAGGCTTTGATGAGCGGTTCAGAACACGAACCCATCGACGCCTCACATTAGTAACGGTTCGTGACACCAACGGTACTAAACTACTAATGCTCTATCCTCGACCAGAAATGCTTAGTACCGGTTTGTTACACCAACCGGTACTAATGCTCTATCCTCGACCAACCGGTTTGTTCTTAGCAACGTGTATGTTGATTCGGACTAAAACCAACAATTGAAATAACAAGATTTGTCCATTTCTTATTAGAAAAAACCAAGCTCCCTAGGCCTCAAGAACAAGTGCATAAACCCACCAAAAGACTCAACAACACCCAAGCCAACAAAAACGTGGGAATCCAATCCAAGCAAGACCACACTGCACACGCAATGGCAGCGAGTCTTCTCCTCTCCTTCCTCCTCCTCCTGGCCGGCGGCTCCCACGCGGCGGTCGCCTCCTTGGAGGAGACCTGCGCGAAGGCGACGGCGGGCGAGCACGGCCACAAGGACCTGGCGTCCTTCGCGTGGCGCGCTTCCAGCGGGCGCCGGGAGCGCAGCGCCGACGCTGGCGGGCTGGCTGGCCGTGATCGCCATTTAACCTCGACCAGCCAACTACACGGCCGCGGTGGCCACAATCAAGGCGATGGAAGCGGCGTGGGGCTGGACGGAGGGCGCGCGTGGCCGCCGCCACGCGGTTTCAGCGGCGGTACATCGAGGCGTTAACGCCGTACGCCGCCCACGCGCTAGCCACCGGAACACGCAGCGTCACGTGGCGGCGACATGCGTCGTCAGAGCGCAGCCACCGCCGCGAGGACGCGTTCAACGGCGCAGCGGCCGGGGCAACAGTCGCGGAAGGCGGGGGCGACGGCAGTCGCCGGCCGCGCAAGGTGGACGAGGACGCCCGTCAATCGACAACCGTGTCCATCCCGATCGTCCTCTCGTTGTAAAGATGGGCGTTCGCACGTAGTGTTAGATTGAGAAGAAGAATCGGTGTGTGATCTTGTTGCACGATAAAAGTGTGATTTCGAGTTCTTGTGTAGCTACTTGCAATGTGCGAAATGAGGTGTTAGTAATTCCTGCTGCTCGTGAACCCTGAAGGAAATTGGGAAACATGATCGCCTGTATGAGAACAAAATTCTGCGACTAGATTGCAAGAGAGTTCTTGCTTCAAAAATCGAAGGAGTTTTTAATCCAAAATCCTATTCCAGAGTTTCTCCAAGCACATCTGTGCATGATAAGAACTTCCATTGCATACGCAACAGCAAGCATTTGAGCTAATCGAGACATGTTCGGACTAATAAGTCTGGTTAGGATTCTGAATCCTATCAGGAAATACTAATTTTCCTATTTGGATCGCTTAATCATATTCTATTTCTTAGAGCTATAGATTTGAGTAAAAATTCAGAGATAGCCATAAGTTTTGTATGTAAGAAGTAAGGACGAGAGCAAGAGAATAAGAAATGTGCTAGTTATGCCGCATCACCAAATTATTTGTGTTAATAAGTTCTTGTGCTTGATCTTTTTGCCGTTGCACGTGTGCGTTGATCTGGGCTAAAACCAATAATTGAATTCTGAACCTAAGTTCTTAATCCGTGTATGCCCGAGATGATGTCACGGTCTCCCGGAAGTGGTGTCACCAATGATGAGGCGGCGGCGGGTGCATTGTCGAAGGAGAGTTTCACCGTCTCGCTGCATTGTCCGATGCTCACGAGGAGCAATTATGTAGCATAGGCAATCATGATAAAAGTGTACATGAGGGCTCAAGAACCGTGGAACGCAATCATGAACGACAACATCAATGTGCGCAAGGATCATAAGGCCTTGGCGGCCATCTATGGAGGTATTTCGGAGGAAACGCTCTTCCTATTGGCTGAAAAAGAGATGGCCAAAGTTGCATGTGAGGCGTTAAAAGACGATGCATCTTGGTGCCGATCAGGTGAAGGAGCCAAAGGTGCAGACCCACAAAGCTGAATCTGAGAGGCTGCGCATGATGGAGATGGAGCCGGTCAACAATTTCGCTAGCCGGTTGATGACAATCGTCAACAAAATTCGAGGGTTTGGCGACAAGATACATGAAATCTATATGGTAAGAAAATTCCTTTGTGTAGTCCCTGGCAAGTTCCTGCAAATCACCTCCACCATTAAGTAGTTCGGCGACCTTAATGTGATGACGATTGAGGAGGCGATCGACCGCTTGAAGGCACACAATGAATTGATTAAGGCATCCGGCGGCGGTGAAGAAGAGAACCTACTTCTGACGCGCGCTGAGTGAGAGACCCGATCATCGAGGCATGACGGCGAGAGCTCCTTCGGTGGCTCTAAAGGCAATGGTCGACGAGACAGCAAGAATCGAAAATTCGACAAAGCAAATGTGAGGTGCTATAATCATTTCGCTTTGGAACGCCGTAAGATGAAGGAGGTGAAAAAAGCATTTATTGCCAAAGCTCAAATTATCGACGAACCGGTGTTGCTTTGATGCTATGTCAAACAAGAGAGCAAGAGCATAAAAAAATGTGCTAGTTATACCGCATCACCAAAATATTTGTATATATATATATATATATATATATATATGGACTAAAACCAATAAGACATATCCAACGCAGCATTTATGGGAACATCTTAGTCATTTTCTACCTGCAATCTGTCCGCTCCAACTTGGAGACGCTTTGCTGACAGTAGAATGCATGCATGCAGATGCAGTATGCTGTGTCTATCTCCAAGCTAGAGCGACGAGACAGAAATTTGGAGAGCCTTTGGATCTCGTGCCCCCCACGTATTTTTTTTTCTTTCCAAATTTATCGTAGTCCGAACAAAATTACAAAAGAAATCATATTTTTTTTCATAACTACCACAAGTGACATATGCCTTCCACTACTAGAAAACTAGCCTTCCATACCGCCTATCAAGACGATTCACGCATGAACCTGGTCGACAGCTTATATCGATCCGGTTCATTAGCTCTGTGGTCGTAGTAGGCTTTGAGCGGTTCGTAACACGAACCAGATCGACGCCTCACATTAATGTGATTCGTGACACCAACCGGTACTAAACTACTAATGCTCTATCCTCGACCAAAGAATGCTTAGTACCGGTTTGTTACACCAACCGGTACTAATGCTCTATCCTCGACCAACCGGTTTGTTCTTAGCAAAGTGTATGTTGATTCGGACTAAAACCAACAATTGAAATCACAAGATTTGTCCATTTCTTATTAGAAAAAACCAAGCTCCCTAGGCCTCAAGAACAAGTGCATAAACCCACCAAAAGACTCAACAACACCCAAGCCAACAAAAACGTGGGAATCCAATCCAAGCAAGACCACACTGCACACGCAATGGCAGCGAGTCTTCTCCTCTCCTTCCTCCTCCTCCTGGCCGGCGGCTCCCACGCGGCGGTCGCCTCCTTGGAGGAGACCTGCGCGAAGGCGACGGCGGGCGAGCACGGCCACAAGGACCTGGCGTACTTCTGAATGGCGTCGCTTCCAGCGCGGCCGGAGCGCAGCGCCGACGCGCTGGGCTGGCCGCGTGATCGCCATTTAACCTCGACGCCGCCAACTACACGGCCGCGGTGGCCACGATCAAGGCGATGGAAGCGGCGTGGGGCTGGACGGAGGGCGCGTGGCCGCTACCGCCACGTGTTAGCGGTACATCGAGGCGCAGAACGTCGCGGCAGCGCCGTCCACGCGCTAGCCACCGGGAACACGCAGGCGTACGTGGCCGACATGCGCGTCGTCAGGAGCGCAGCCACCGCCTGCGAGGACGCGTTCAACGGCGCAGGCAGCGGGGGCAACGGGTCGCGGAAGGCGGTGGGGCGACGGCGAAGTCGCCGCGCAAAAGGTGGACGAGGACGCCGTCAATCGACAACCGTGTCCATCCCGATCGTCCTCTCGTTGTAAAGATGGGCGCCCGTGCGTAGTGTTAGATTGAGAAGAAGAATCAGTGTGTGATCTTGTTGCACGATAAAAAGTGTGATTTCGAGTTCTTGTGTAGCTACTTGCAATGTGCGAAATGAGGTGTTAGTAATTCCTGCTGCTCGTGAACCCTGAAGGAAATTGGGAAACATGATCGCCTGTATGAGAACAAAATTCTGCGACTAGATTGCAAGAGAGTTCTTGCTTCAAAAATCGAAGGAGTTTTTAATCCAAAATCCTATTCCAGAGTTTCTCCAAGCACATCTGTGCATGATAAGAACTTCCATTGCATACGCAACAGCAAGCATTTGAGCTAATCGAGACATGTTCGGACTAATAAGTCTGGTTAGGATTCTGAATCCTATCAGGAAATACTAATTTTCCTATTTGGATCGGTTAATCATATTCTATTTCTTAGAGCTATAGATTTGAGTAAAAATTCAGAGATAGCCATAAGTTTTGTATGTAAGAAATAAGGACGAGAGCAAGAGAATAAGAAATGTGCTAGTTATGCCGCATCACCAAATTATTTGTGTTAATAAGTTCTTGTGCTTGATCTTTTTGCCGTTGTACGTGTGCGTTGATCTGGGCTAAAACCAATAATTGAATTCAGAACCTAAGTTCTTAATCCGTGTATGCCCGAGATGATGTCACGGTCTCCCGGAAGTGGTGTCACCAATGATGAGGCGGCGGCGGGTGCATTGTCGAAGGAGAGTTCCACCGTCTCGCTGCATTGTCCGATGCTCACGAGGAGCAATTATGTAGCATAGGCAATCATGATAAAAGTGTACATGAGGGCTCAAGAACCGTGGAACGCAATCATGAACGACAACATCAATGTGCGCAAGGATCATAAGGCCTTGGCGGCCATCTATGGAGGTATTTCGGAGGAAACGCTCTTCCTATTGGCTGAAAAAGAGATGGCCAAAGTTGCATGTGAGGCGTTAAAAGACGATGCATCTTGGTGCCGATCAGGTGAAGGAGCCAAAGGTGCAGACCCACAAAGCTGAATCTGAGAGGCTGCGCATGATGGAGATGGAGCCGGTCAACAATTTCGCTAGCCGGTTGATGACAATCGTCAACAAAATTCGAGGGTTTGGCGACAAGATACATGAAATCTATATGGTAAGAAAATTCCTTTGTGTAGTCCCTGGCAAGTTCCTGCAAATCACCTCCACCATTAAGTAGTTCGGCGACCTTAATGTGATGACGATTGAGGAGGCGATCGACCGCTTGAAGGCACACAATGAATTGATTAAGGCATCCGGCGGCGGTGAAGAAGAGAACCTACTTCTGACGCGCGCTGAGTGAGAGACCCGATCATCGAGGCATGACGGCGAGAGCTCCTTCGGTGGCTCTAAAGGCAATGGTCGACGAGACAGCAAGAAGAATCGAAAATTCGACAAAGCAAATGTGAGGTGCTATAATCATTTCGCTTTGGAACGCCGTAAGATGAAGGAGGTGAAAAAAGCATTTATTGCCAAAGCTCAAATTATCGACGAACCGGTGTTGCTTTGATGCTATGTCAAACAAGAGAGCAAGAGCATAAAAAAATGTGCTAGTTATACCGCATCACCAAAATATTTGTATATATATATATATATATATGGACTAAAACCAATAAGACATATCCAACGCAGCATTTATGGGAACATCTTAGTCATTTTCTACACGCAATCATCCGCTCCAACTTGGAGACGCTTTGTCGACAGAGAATGCATGCATGCAGATGCAAAGATATCTTGTGTCTATCTCCAAGCTAGAGCGACGAGACGTAAATTTGGAGAGCCTTTGGATCTCGTGCCCCCACGATTTTTTTTTTTCTTTCCAAATTTATCGTAGTCAGAACAAAATTACAAAAGAAATCATATTTTTTTCATAACTACCACAAGTGACATATGCCTTCCACTACTAGAAAACTAGCCTTCCATACCGCCTATCAAGATGCGGTTACGCATGAACCCTGGATCGACAGTTATATCGATCCGGTTCATTAGCTCTGTGGTCGTAGTAGGCTTTGATGAGCGGTTCGTAACACGAACCGCATCGACGCCTCACATTAGTAACGGTTCGTGACACCAACCGGTACTAAACTACTAATGCTCTATCCTCGACCAGAAATGCTTAGTACCGGTTTGTTACACCAACCGGTACTAATGCTCTATCCTCGACCAACCGGTTTGTTCTTAGCAACGTGTATGTTGATTCGGACTAAAACCAACAATTGAAATAACAAGATTTGTCCATTTCTTATTAGAAAAACCAAGCTCCTAGGCCTCAAGAACAAGTGCATAAACCCACCAAAAGACTCAACAACACCCAAGCCAACAAAAACGTGGGAATCCAATCCAAGCAAGACCACACCGCACACGCAATGGCGGCGAGTCTTCTCCTCTCCTTCCTCCTCCTCCTGGCCGGCGGCTCCCACGCTGGCGGTCGCCTCCTGGAGGAGACTCGCTGAAGGCGACGGGCGGGCGAAAGCACGGCCACAAGGACTGGGCGTCCTTCGCATGGCGTCCGCTTCCAGGCGGCGCCGGGAGCGCAGGGCGCCGACGCGTGGCTGGCCGTGGATCGCCATTTAACCTGACGCAGCCAACTACACGGCCGCGGTGGCTACGATCAAGGCGATGGAAGCGGCGTGGGCTGACGAGGGCGCGCGGCCGCTAGCCGCCACGTGTCGGCGGCGGTACATCGAGCGCGAAACGTCGTGCAGCGCCGCCCACGCCGCTAGCCACCAGGAACACGCAGCGCACGTGGCCGACATGCGCTGCGTCGTCAGAGCGCAGCCACCGCCGCGAGGACGCGTTCAACGGCGCAGACGCGGGCAACGGTCGCGGAAGGCGGTGGGGCGACGGCGAAGTCGCCGCTGCGCAAGGTGGACGAGGACGCCCGTCAATCGACAACCGTGTCCATCCCGATCGTCCTCTCGTTGTAAAGATGGGCGTTCCGTGCGTAGTGTTAGATTGAGAAGAAGAATCGGTGTGTGATCTTGTTGCACGATAAAAGTGTGATTTCGAGTTCTTGTGTAGCTACTTGCAATGTGCGAAATGAGGTGTTAGTAATTCCTGCTGCTCGTGAACCCTGAAGGAAATTGGGAAACATGATCGCCTGTATGAGAACAAAATTCTGCGACTAGATTGCAAGAGAGTTCTTGCTTCAAAAATCGAAGGAGTTTTTAATCCAAAATCCTATTCCAGAGTTTCTCCAAGCACATCTGCATGATAAGAACTTCCATTGCATACGCAATGACAAGCATTTGAGCTAATCGAGACATGTTCGGACTAATAAGTCTGGTTAGGATTCTGAATCCTATCAGGAAATACTAATTTTCCTATTTGGATCGCTTAATCATATTCTATTTCTTAGAGCTATAGATTTGAGTAAAAATTCAGAGATAGCCATAAGTTTTGTATGTAAGAAGTAAGGACGAGAGCAAGAGAATAAGAAATGTGCTAGTTATGCCGCATCACCAAATTATTTGTGTTAATAAGTTCTTGTGCTTGATCTTTTTGCCGTTGTACGTGTGCGTTGATCTGGGCTAAAACCAATAATTGAATTCAGAACCTAAGTTCTTAATCCGTGTATGCGAGATGATGTCACGGTCTCCGGAAGTGGTGTCACCAATGATGAGGCGGCGGCGGGTGCATTGTCGAAGGAGAGTTTCACCGTCCTCATTGCATTGTCCGATGCTCACGAGGAGCAATTATGTAGCATAGGCAATCATGATAAAAGTGTACATGAGGGCTCAAGAACCGTGGAACGCAATCATGAACGACAACATCAATGTGCGCAAGGATCATAAGGCCTTGGCGGCCATCTATGGAGGTATTTCGGAGGAAACGCTCTTCCTATTGGCTGAAAAAGAGATGGCCAAAGTTGCATGTGAGGCGTTAAAAGACGATGCATCTTGGTGCCGATCAGGTGAAGGAGCCAAAGGTGCGAGACCCACAAAGCTGAATGCGAGAGGCTGCATGATGGAGATGGAGCCGGTCAACAATTTCGCTTAGCCGGTTGATGACAATCGTCAACAAAATTCGAGGGTTTGGCGACAAGATACATGAAATCTATATGGTAAGAAAATTCCTTTGTGTAGTCCCTGGCAAGTTCCTGCAAATCACCTCCACCATTAAGTAGTTCGGCGACCTTAATGTGATGACGATTGAGGAGGCGATCGACCGCTTGAAGGCACACAATGAATTGATTAAGGCATCCGGCGGCGGTGAAGAAGAGAACCTACTTCTGACGCGCGCTGAGTGAGAGACCCGATCATCGAGGCATGACGGCGAGAGCTCCTTCGGTGGCTCTAAAGGCAATGGTCGACGAGACAGCAAGAATCGAAAATTCGACAAAGCAAATGTGAGGTGCTATAATCATTTCGCTTTGGAACGCCGTAAGATGAAGGAGGTGAAAAAAGCATTTATTGCCAAAGCTCAAATTATCGACGAACCGGTGTTGCTTTGATGCTATGTCAAACAAGAGAGCAAGAGCATAAAAAAATGTGCTAGTTATACCGCATCACCAAAATATTTGTATATATATATATATATATATATGGACTAAAACCAATAAGACATATCCAACGCAGCATTTATGGGAACATCTTAGTCATTTTCTACCTGCAATCTGTCCACTCCAACTTGGAGACGCTTTCTTGTGATAGAATGCATGCATGCAGATCTGATATCTTGTGTCTATCTCAAGCTAAATGACGAGACAGAAATTTGGAGAGCCTTTGGATCTCGTGCCCCCCACGTATTTTTTTTTCTTTCCAAATTTATCGTAGTCCGAACAAAATTACAAAAGAAATCATATTTTTTTTCATAACTACCACAAGTGACATATGCCTTCCACTACTAGAAAACTAGCCTTCCATACCGGCCTATCAAGATCCGATTACGCATGAACACAGATGTGATTATATCGATCCGGTTCATTAGCTACTGGTCGTAGTAGGCTTTGATGAGCGGTTCGTAACACGAACCCAGATGCACGCCCTCACATTAGTAACGGTTCGTGACACCAACCGGTACTAAACTACTAATGCTCTATCCTCGACCAGCAGCTGCTTAGTACCGGTTTGTTACACCAACCGGTACTAATGCTCTATCCTCGACCAACCGGTTTGTTCTTAGCAACGTGTATGTTGATTCGGACTAAAACCAACAATTGAAATAACAAGATTTGTCCATTTCTTATTAGAAAAAACCAAGCTCCCTAGGCCTCAAGAACAAGTGCATAAACCCACCAAAAGACTCAACAACACCCAAGCCAACAAAAACGTGGGAATCCAATCCAAGCAAGACCACACTGCACACGCAATGGCAGCGAGTCTTCTCCTCTCCTTCCTCCTCCTCCTGGCCGGGCGGCTCCCACGCGGTGATCGCCTCATGGAGGAGACCTGCTTGGCGACGGCAGCGGGCGACGACCACAAGGACTGGCGTCATACGCATGGCGTCGCTCAGCGGCCGGGGAGCGCAGCCGGCAGCGTGGCTGGCCGTGATCGCCACGAACGGCAGGCCAACTACACGGCCGCGGTGGCCACGATCAAGCGATGGAAGCGGCGTGGGGCTGGGCGGAGCGCGTGGCGCGGCCACGTGTCGGCGGCGGTACATCGAGGCGCGAACGTCGTGCCTGGCGCCGTCCACGCGCTTAGCCACCAGGAACACGCAGCGCACGTGGCCCGACATGCGCGCGTCGTCGAGAGCGCAGCCACCGCTGCGAGGACGCTGTTCAACAGCGCAGACGGCGAGGGCAACGGGTCGCGGAAAAGGCGGTGGGGCGGCGAGTCGCCCGTGCGCATAAGGTGGACGAGGACGCCGTCAATCGACAACCGTGTCCATCCCGATCGTCCTCTCGTTGTAAAGATGGGCGTTAAAATGCGTAGTGTTAGATTGAGAAGAAGAATCGGTGTGATCTTGTTGCACGATAAAAAGTGTGATTTCGAGTTCTTGTGTAGCTACTTGCAATGTGCGAAATGAGGTGTTAGTAATTCCTGCTGCTCGTGAACCCTGAAGGAAATTGGGAAACATGATCGCCTGTATGAGAACAAAATTCTGCGACTAGATTGCAAGAGAGTTCTTGCTTCAAAAATCGAAGGAGTTTTTAATCCAAAATCCTATTCCAGAGTTTCTCCAAGCACATCTGTGCATGATAAGAACTTCCATTGCATACGCAACAGCAAGCATTTGAGCTAATCGAGACATGTTCGGACTAATAAGTCTGGTTAGGATTCTGAATCCTATCAGGAAATACTAATTTTCCTATTTGGATCGCTTAATCATATTCTATTTCTTAGAGCTATAGATTTGAGTAAAAATTCAGAGATAGCCATAAGTTTTGTATGTAAGAAGTAAGGTCGAGAGCAAGAGAATAAGAAATGTGCTAGTTATGCCGCATCACCAAATTATTTGTGTTAATAAGTTCTTGTGCTTGATCTTTTGCCGTTGCGTGTGCGTTGATCTGGCTAAAACCAATAATTGAATTCTGAACCTAAGTTCTTAATCCGTGTATGCCCGAGATGATGTCACGGTCTCCGGAAGTGGTGTCACCAATGATGAGGCGGCGGGTGCATTGTCGAAGGAGAGTTTCACCGTCTCGCTGCATTGTCCGATGCTCACGAGGAGCAATTATGTAGCATAGGCAATCATGATAAAAGTGTACATGAGGGCTCAAGAACCGTGGAACGCAATCATGAACGACAACATCAATGTGCGCAAGGATCATAAGGCCTTGGCGGCCATCTATGGAGGTATTTCGGAGGAAACGCTCTTCCTATTGGCTGAAAAAGAGATGGCCAAAGTTGCATGTGAGGCGTTAAAAGACGATGCATCTTGGTGCCGATCAGGTGAAGGAGCCAAAGGTGCAGACCCACAAAGCTGAATCTGAGAGGCTGCGCATGATGGAGATGGAGCCGGTCAACAATTTCGCTAGCCGGTTGATGACAATCGTCAACAAAATTCGAGGGTTTGGCGACAAGATACATGAAATCTATATGGTAAGAAAATTCCTTTGTGTAGTCCCTGGCAAGTTCCTGCAAATCACCTCCACCATTAAGTAGTTCGGCGACCTTAATGTGATGACGATTGAGGAGGCGATCGACCGCTTGAAGGCACACAATGAATTGATTAAGGCATCCGGCGGCGGTGAAGAAGAGAACCTACTTCTGACGCGCGCTGAGTGAGAGACCCGATCATCGAGGCATGACGGCGAGAGCTCCTTCGGTGGCTCTAAAGGCAATGGTCGACGAGACAGCAAGAATCGAAAATTCGACAAAGCAAATGTGAGGTGCTATAATCATTTCGCTTTGGAACGCCGTAAGATGAAGGAGGTGAAAAAAGCATTTATTGCCAAAGCTCAAATTATCGACGAACCGGTGTTGCTTTGATGCTATGTCAAACAAGAGAGCAAGAGCATAAAAAAATGTGCTAGTTATACCGCATCACCAAAATATTTGTATATATATATATATATATATGGACTAAAACCAATAAGACATATCCAACGCAGCATTTATGGGAACATCTTAGTCATTTTCTACCTGCAATCATCGCTCCAACTTGGAGACGCTTTCTTGTGATAGAATGCATGCATGCAGATGCTGATATCTTGTGTCTATCTCCAAGCTAGAGCGACGAGGCGTAAATTTGGAGAGCCTTTGGATCTCGTGCCCCCCACGTATTTTTTTTCTTTCCAAATTTATCGTAGTCCGAACAAAATTACAAAAGAAATCATATTTTTTTTCATAACTACCACAAGTGACATATGCCTTCCACTACTAGAAAACTAGCCTTCCATACCGCCTATCAAGATCGGGTTACGCATGAACCTGGATCGATTATATCGATCCGGTTCATTAGCTTCTGAAGTCGTAGTAGGCTTTCGATGGCGGTTCGTAACACGAACGATCGACGCCCTCACATTAGTAACGGTTCGTGACACCAACCGGTACTAAACTACTAATGCTCTATCCTCGACCAGCAGCTGCTTAGTACCGGTTTGTTACACCAACCGATACTAATGCTCTATCCTCGACCAACCGGTACTAAGCAGCTTTATTTGAAATTTAACTAAGCCCTCAAATTTATTATGACTTGGATGTCTTATAGGAAATTTACCATGAACACTGATTTAGTATTCTCCTACTCCGAACTAAGTCCTCAAATTTACCATGACTTGGATGTATGAAAATTTAACTAAGTCCTCAAATCATGGTAAATTTGACAACTTGAGAAGTGCGAAATCAATATTCAGGTGCTCTGTGAGGTTAAGAGAATGGGGATGCGTTATAAATCAAATACGTTCATACCAAAACTATAGTCGTAGATCATATAAAAACTCTGAAGTTAAGCGTGCTTAGGCGAGAATAGTACTATGATGGGTGACCACTTGAGAAGTGCGAAGTTCTAATCAGTACCGGTTGGTACGTGCTTGGGCGGGAGTGGTAGGATGAGTGACCTCCTAGAAAATAGAAATCTTCGTGTAGCTTATCAGTACTGATAGGACTGGGAAATAAAAATATTCGTGTAGTTTATCAGTACCGGTTGGAGTCTCCAACCGGTACTGATAGTCTATTAGTACCGGTTGGAGTCTCCAACCGGTACTGATAGTCTATTAGTACCGGTTAGTGGAACCGGTACTGATGCCCAATGGGCATCAGTCCCGGATGGCTTGTACCGGTTCAAAAACCGGTACTGATGACCGTTGTCAACCGGTACTGAGGGCCATATCTGTAGTAGTGTTCTTTCACACTCCTCTAACTCAGTAGGTAGTTGTAACCACGGCAATAGCATCCCTGATGGCAAGCCCGATGGGACCACCATGAGAGTCAACCTACCGAGCATACCAGGCTGAGCAAGACCTACCGTAGTGCCGTGCTCGGCAATACCTCTCCTGCCGAGTTTTGGGAAATTTTCGTATTTGATACAATATATGACTTGTATTCATGAAATGATACAGCACTTTTGCGTATTTACAGAAAACACAGTGATACTCGGTTTTTGAGGTCTTATTTTTTAATACCCGGAATTTCAAAATCCGATTTAGCCATACCCGAAATTTAAAAACTCGTTTTTTTGCGTATTTAGATTTCAAAAATCCGATTATGCCATAACTAAAATTTCAAAATCCGGTTATGCCATTTACGCATGTGACCCTAAACCCTGGCCTACGAATTAATCCTTCTGGCCATGTATTCTTTCCGCGGACACTTAGGTCTCCTCTCCACCCATGGAAATTGGAGAATGTCCAACACATACGTACATGCATGTCATAATCGGGATTTAAAAATCCATAACCGGATTTTGAAATACCGGTTACGGCATAACTGGATTTTCAAAATCCGGTATACATAATTATCGAGAATTTAAATTCCGGGTATGGTTAAATCGGATTTTGAAATTCTAGGTATTTAAAAACGAGATCTCAAAAACCGAGTATGACTGTGTTTTCTGTAAATATGCAAAAGTATTATATCGTTTCGTGAATACGAGTCATATATTGTATTAAATACAAAAATTTCCCCGAGTTTGGCAATAGGGTATATGTGGTGCCGATCACCTATGCAGAGAGAAGCACGATGGGTAACACGTTTCATCTACCTGTGTTTCGCGGTTAAGAGAGGATTAGATTTATAATTTCTCGAAAGATGACAAAAATGGAGGAAAAAAACAATTGTGAAGGGGCCTACATACGTAGCTTCAAATTTGTTCAGGACATTCTAACGGGCATAAGAGGTAGTACAACAACTGGGCCGGGCCGGGCCCGGGCCCGGGTTTTGACGCTGTTTGGCCAGGGTCTTCCTTCACTTTGCAGCACATGGCATTGCTTGTCTGGCTGGAGCAGGGTCTGGCAGTTCGGGATGCAGGCCAGAAGCGGCTAGCGCATCGCCGTTGGCCGCGCGCCAGTCCGGGACGCGAAGATCCAGCTCCTGACGAGGCGAGGCGACGGGCCCGCGGGACGCGGAGTCGCCAGTAGAGTTTAAAAGACCCATGTAAATCGTCCTTATTGATGTGGTTTGATTTTAAAAATTGATCAGAAAATCGGTATAATTTAAAAAATTTATATTACGTAAACCGTTCGAAAATTGATGAAAAGATTTTTTATTTTTTGTTTAAAATTTTTATTTCAAAACTATTTGATTCTTGGCGATTTCCGATTTTTGAATTTTGATTTTTGAACGATTTTTCCAAAATTGATATTGTTAACCCTAGTCGCAAGTGTAGATGATATAGGATGCAGTGGGTGGATGAGTGTCCGTGGTCTCGCCCACGTATTGTCATCATGTGGCGCATCGCCTCAGATCGACGCTCCGCAATGCCGACATGATCACCGTGCTCGACTACCAAGAGCAGTAAGAGAAGGATTTTACCATTTTGCAGTGGTGGCATGAGCAAAAGATAACATATCCAGTGCTTTTTATATTAGCACATGATGTGCTAACAGTTCATGCCCCCACGATTTATTTGGAGTTACTTTCTGTCGATGTTCAGGACATGGGGGTCCCTAAATCGAGCTTATAATTATTATTTAGATTGCTTTTTCGTAGGTGATATGACAATAAAAGGAATAGAAGAATGGATGGAAATTGTATAGCTCTGCTCTTTTAAAAAGTAAAGATGATGTGTATTATAAGTGCTCAATGTGTAATGTGTAATGCGTAACATCTCCTTTGTCCTTGGTGGGTGAAGCCTATTTAAACCATCGAAGGTGTGGTAGTTGTCGTCTTCAAATATGTGTCTTCATGTTCAAAGATGTTGCTTGGTCAAAAGGTGTCTTCTCGTTGAAAATATGGCTTTTCGTCAGAGAGGTGCCTCTTCGTAGGGAGTAACTTCCAAACGGCTGTTTGCACCTGTCAGAGAGAGCTTCTTCTGCAAACACTTAGTTTTCATCCGACCTAGGTTAGGTCGGGTAGTCATTCACGTGGTCAACAATAACTTTGATCAAAAAATTTAATACGTTTCTTCGTTACATGGGCCGCATTTATGACTGGCTTCTCAAAAGTCGTCATCATTAATGGGTGATTATCAAGGTTTTCTTGTGTTGAGTTTTTACTTGGCAAAATTTTTAATGAGGAAGCCAAACATCAACAAAGCTTATTATTTAATTTCAATTATTTGTCTCATTTTAGAATTTATTTTATATTTTTAGCTTTTTCTTAATTTATATATATTTATAAAAAGTTTTTCAACATCCTTTGAGTTTTTTAATTATTCTAATTTTTTCCATTATTATTATTTTTCAATTTTTCTATATTATTCATACTTTTTAATTTTTCTATTTTGTCGACGATTGGGGAACAGGCCCCCCGCCGAGCTTACTTGTTGGTGGAGGGACCAACTGTGACCCCTTCTCACGCGAGGGATTACTCAAGGAACGGCTCACCAGATCTCAACGGGCGTGGACACAGCAGTTTACCCTGGTTCGGGCCTCTCAGGAAAGAGATAATAGCCCTACTCCAGCTCTTGTATACTCTTGCAAAGTATCTGAGTGTATGTCTCTTGTCTTACAGCCTGTGTCATATCCCCCTCATGATGGGGACGCTTTTATAGCTTACGAAGGATCGAACTCCACGACTAATTACTACCCGCACGTTTGGATCTCGTCCAAGCGTGGCAACCGTAGTGGATCCTATCTTTCCGCCACGCTCCACGGGGAAGCGTAGCGGGCCCAGCGGAAGTTACGCTCGGGTGGTTATTCCCACCGACCCCGAGACCACGTAAGGTCGGGCCGATGGCCGCACCGAAGCTCGACGCCTTACCCGAGCTCGAGCTCGAATCGGCGGAATACGTGGCATTCTCGGTCCCACCCGAGCCCGAGCTCGAATCGGCCGAATGCGTAGCCTTCCAAGTTCGATTAGACAATCCAGGGTAACGACCTCCTGGTGGCTCGGGCGGAGCGAGCTTGGTCGTTGGTGGCATCCAAGGTAATTTATGGAAATTACCCGACCCCTGACGCCTAGCCCCCGAGGTTCAAGTGGGAAAAGGTCTAAGGAAGGCCTTCCTTGGGCCTACTGCTTTCTACGAGCATGTCGGTTACGCGCGGCGGACAACTGCCGCGACCAACGAGCTATTAACCTCCTCCGGGAACGAGCTTGTTCCCCCAGCTCGTCGCGCTTCGAGCGAACAGAAGCGGGCCCCTCTCAACGGTTCCTTCTCCTGGAAGCCTGAACTGTCCTTCCTGGGGAACCGTCTTTTCTGGCAGGACGGTTTCGATTTGCGTGCCCACGTGTCGTTTTCCGGATGGCGAACGCCTCAACTGCCCTCTGTGCCTCTAGGGCTTCCTCGACCATAACGGCGGGAAGTCCTTTTGCTTTCCCATTTCCTGGAGGAGTTTTTAAACACTCGAAGAGAAAACCCTTAGACTCACTTGGCCGTTTTGCGATCGCTGCGTCTCATACTCCTCTGCTTCGACGCTCATCCTTCTCCTTGATCATCTTTTCCACCCTCATGGCGAGGTTCGGCGTCAGCAAGCTCGACAGGCGCAAGCTGGAGATCCTCCAGCAGGCGAGGTACGTCGATGCCGGCACATGGAGAGTCCCTGGCGCCGAGGAGAGCCCACAATGAGGAGGGGGAGATCGTCTCCACCGAGCTCTACGCCATGAACGGGCTCCGGACGCCCGAAAGTGAGTTCGTCGAGGCCGTACTCGCCTCCTGCGAGTGCGAGATCGTTCACCTTCACCCCAACTCCATTCTTATTATGGCTATCTTCACCCATCTCTGCGAAGGGTTCGTGGGCGTCGAGCCCACTCCCAGTCTCTTCTTCCACTTCTACACCCTTTCTCGCACCGCAAGACGCCGCAGTCGGCCGCCTCTATTTCCGCTGCGACCTACCCGACCGCACGAGTACCCGTGCTTCACGCTCAAGGACTCGGTGTCGGGTTGGGCCGACTCTTGGTTCTACTCGAGGAAAGCGAGGGCGGCACGCTTTCCTACTCCGGCGCCAGAGGTCGCGCCGTCGAGACGCCCCGACCGCTCGTGGAGCCCGAGGAGGAGAAGATCCTCATGACGATCAACGAGCTCACGTGCCTGGGGCTGACCGGCCGGGACGTTACCCGGGACTACGTCAGGAACCGGATATCACCCCTTAGGAGGAGGGAGCATCCCTTCTTCAAGGTCGAGGGGTGGCAGGACATCACCCGGGAGTCACGCTCAGGTATGTCATCGCCCTCGATCTTCTTTTCCGAGCAGAGGATGCCCCTTCTCACGACCTCTCCTTTGGCTGGTATGCAGCTCCGCCAGAGGACTGGGTGGATGTGAGGGTGTCCGAGATGTTCGGCACCCCTAAAGGCAAGGAAATCATCGAGGGCCGCCAGATCCCGAACAACGTCCTTAACCGGACCGAGGCGGTAAGTCTCTGATTCGGACTTCTTTCGAAGCTTTTGTCCGGACAGGTTTCGCCGGGGGCCTTCCGACCTCATTCGGGTTTTTCTCTTTTTTAACAGGAGAAGGTTGCCCTCGAAGTCGCCGTGTCCCAGCCGGGATCGCAATTGGCGGGACGGGGTCGAAAGACCAAGGGACAGGCGGGTCGCAAGCGCCGCGCTCGATCTCCGTCGGCCACGCCGTCCCCGCCAGCAAGACACGCAGCGCCCGGCCGACGACCGCTCACCCCGCCAAAGACTTGGAGTATGCGGACCGGGCAGGAGGTGAGTGAGCTAAGATTGTGGATGGATGAGTACAGAGACAATCCCGAGCCGATGGCTCGCTTATGCGCCAAATTGCCGCGCGAAGAAGGAGGCCGCAGCCGCGCCGGCCCAGCGTGAAGGTCGAATCGGAGGGCTGGATCGCGGCCCTTCAGGCGGAGCTTCAGCGCGGTGAGCTCGAGCTCGGCTCCCGGGGACCGCGAGGAGGAGAAGGACGAGCTGGACCCCGCCCCCTTGGTCCCGAGGTCCCGCAGGTCGTCTGCCACGCCTCAACCGCGCCCAACGCCGACTGTCTCCGAGGTTGGCTTGGGGGAGGCCGACCCTTCGGTCGCCAGGGCCGACAAGGCGCGCGAGGACATGGCCGCCCTCCTGGCCCGCGCCCGAGCTCAGCTAGCGGACGCCGAGCAAGGTCAGTCTCCTACTCCCCTCTTGTTTGTCTCTTTCCCCTCCGGCGCCATACTAACCCCACATCGTCTATAGTGGGTGTGGCGGTTGGTGCGGAGTTATGGGATTTCGAAGCGATGGCTGACGATATTCTTGACCTCGTGCTAGAGAGGGAGCTTGCCCGGGCTGCCGAGGCCGTCACGGGCGACGAGGCCGGCGGAGCCGAGGTCATGAGGCCTGGGCCCCACTGCCGGCTGTGGCGGCGATGTCGAGGTGGGGAGCCCATCGCCGCGAGCTCCGGAGTTGAGGTCGTGTCTCGAAGAGGAGACACGGAGGAAGATCGCACGCCGATGCCCGAGCCGCGATGGAGGGCATCCCCACATCATAGTCGTGGAGTTCGATGGTGATGAGCCAGGCCGAAACTCCCGCGAGGATTCTTCGGCGCCCGGCGACATCATCACCGCGACTCTCCAGGAGATCGCCGAGGTCTCCCCGGGCTCATGACGCCACGCCGGGTCCTGGCCACGGCCGACGTGGGGACCTAATCTGGCGGGAGCTCGTCCGACGAGGAAGAGCCGGCTACCCCGCTAGTTGGGGAGACGAGCCCGGCCACCGTAGGTGAGCCGGGGCAGCTCCCAGACGAAGGGGATCTGCCGGGCACCGAGGTCGCTCGGTCGAGACCGACCTCCGGCCGCCGACTTCGGTGCCCCGATTGATCCCACGCTCGACGCCGCTGCAGCCTCAAGGGCCGGATGCCGACCGGTGTCCCGGTTGCTCCCATGGCCAGACGCCGAGGGGTGGAGCCCCGGCGCAACTTCTGCCGGGAGGAAGAAGAGCGGGAGGTGATCCTCGCTCTTGAGGCCGTCCCTCTCCAGGAGGCGGAGGTCGTCCCCCAGGGCAAAGCTCCTTCGCCCTCAGGGGACGGAGGAGCTCGAGCTCAAGCCCCCGCCTCCGATCAAGGAGAGGGGATCGAGGCGGGAGATCCCTTGCCCGCCCAGGGGGAACAGGACGAGACGGAGGACCCCGCCAAGATGTTCCAAACAGGGGCCGGAGGCTCGGCTTTGTTGGGTAAGTACTCGACTCATGCGTTTTATCAAAAAATTCGATCACGACCTGAAATACCTTGCCGCGCAGGTGCTGGAGTCCACCATGAAGGACTTCCATGCCGCCACCGTGCCGCCAGAAGTTGTCGCGGAGCACCAAGCCGAGCAGGACGCCAAGATTGCGGAGCTCGAGTGCCGGGTTGCCGAGCCGACATCTTCGAGGCCGAGGTCGGCGGAAGGTGGAGGAGTCCGTGCACGAGCTCGAGAGCGCCTCGGCCGGAGCGAGCAGGCAAGGTCGGGCCTTGAAGCCATGGTGGCGACCTTGCGCGACGCCGCGGCGCCGAAAGGACAATCGACCAAAGAACGGGAGGAGTCCAGGCGACCGACAAGCGGCAAGCGAAGGTCGGAAGCTTCGCCGTAGTGCTCGACCTTGAGTCCGAGCTTGACTCGGTGCGGGACGAGCTCGTCGCTTTGCAGGGCGAGAAGCGTCTGCTCCTGTAATTTTCTTTTTCCTGTCTTTACCTGTAAAAAACTTAAGGGAAAAAACAAAAACCGCCCAGTTGAACATAGAAAGAGCGTTTATCTATCTCTAAACGTTTGTTGTTTTGTCCGAGATGACAACGATTTGTTTCGTGCCGTGGTTCCTTACTTGGCGGAGTTCGGCCTTACGTGTCTTAGCAGTCAATCGTACGAGGGAGTAGCTACCTCGCGCGAGAGCTGCACGAGGTCGTGACCACATGGTACCCCTACAGCCCTCCCCCCCCCCCCGCCGCCAACGGAGGTCGTGGGCGTAGACTGCGAGCACGACCTCGTTGGCGGAGTAGAGTTCTGCGGAGACCGTGTGGCTCTTAGGGTACGGTGCGTCGATGCCGCCCACCGGTCGACTTGAGCTCGGAACCGTTCGGAAGGGTGTCCTGTGCGAATCTTTACTTGCGGCGGAGGTCTACCGCGAAAAAAAAAGATGGTCGTCTTACGAGGAAGGAAGCCCTCGAGGTCGAGCTCTTGTCGTACGGTGTTTTGCCCCAACGACCGACACCGCCAATCGACACTTTTGTCTGGGTCGAGCTTAATCGTAGAATTTTGCGGAGGTAAAGGGGAAAGAGAGAGAGAAAGAATGGGAGGGTAAGGTGACAAAGTTTATTAAAAAAGGTAAAAGCGGGTGTGGTTAGATATGGAACTTACGCAGTTGGTCGATGTTCCAAGTACTAGCTAGTTCTCGACCATCTTCCATTGCGAGGCGGACAGCCCCCGGGCGTGCTGTTGAGACGACCGTGTAAGGACCTTCCCATCTTGGCGTTAGCTTGTTGGCTTTTGACAGGTCTTGGACCCGTCGCAGAACGAGATCGCCGACGTGCAAGGTCCTTGGTCGTACCGATTTAGCGGCATGCCTGCGAAGAGCTTGCAGGTAAACCGCGGATCGCAACAGAACCCGTTCACGAGTCGCCTCCGCGAGGTCGAGGTCGAGAAGGCGCTCGCCTTCTGCGTCGATGCTATCGGCCAGGTTCACCCTTGGGGATCCTAGGACAACCTCGGCGGGTAGGACGGCTTCCGCGCCATATCTGGTGAAAGGGGTCTCCCGTAGCTCGGCTTCGTCGTGGTGGTGATCGACCAGGAAGGGCGGGGGTAGCTCGTCCACCCAGGCCTCGACCATGCCGATCGAGGCTCTTGAAGACTCTCTTCTTGATTCCTTGACGATCTGCCCGTTCGCGCTCGGCCGCCCCATTGCTCTGTGGGTGGGCCACGGATGCGAAGCATATCTTGGTCCCGACCTCCTCGCAATAAGCCTGAAACACCTCGCTTGTGAACTGAGTGCCGTTGTCGGTAATGAGGCGACTCGGAACGCCAAAGCGGGTTACCACATTATTGCGGAAGAACCTTTTAGCCGCCTGTGCCGAGATGGTTGATATAGGCTCGGCCTCGATCCATTTAGTGAAGGTGTCGATTGCGACGAATAGGTATTTACAACCCCTCCTTCCCCTGGGAAATGGACCGAGTATGTCGATGCCCCAAACCGAGAACGGCCAGGTTAGCGGCATGGTCTGCAGCGCGTATGCCGGCTGATGGACCTTCCGAGCATGGAACTGGCAAGATCGGCAAGCGGTCACTATTGAGCGTGCGTCGGCCAGGGCCGTCGGCCAATAGTAACCCAACCGGAAGGCTTTGCTCACCAAGGTCCTAAAGGACGAGTGAGCTCCACACATTCCGTCGTGGATATCCTTGAGGAGATATTTGCCTTCCTCTTGGGTGATGCATTTGGAGAGGACTCCGAGTGCACCTTTGCGGTATAAGAGGCCTTCGACCATTTTGTAGGCTGAGGAGCGTCTTATGAGCCGGGATTTCTCGGCTTCTTCCTCGGGCAGTGTCCCGTGTGCGAGGTCTTTGGATGAATGGCGTCATCCAACTCGCATCTGCTCGCCGAGGAAGGAGACGGTACCACCATCTCGCTGCCCCCTCCTCGGTGGGTATGGAGGGCTTGTAAAGGTGCTCGACGAGCACCCCCGCCGGAGCGGGAAACTGGGCGGAACCGACCTTCGATAGATGGTCGGCCAGGGCATTGTCCTTCCTGGGGATGTATAGTACTTCGAAGTTTCTGAAGTACTTTTCCATCTTCCTTACTTCAGCCAGGTAAAGCGCCATTGAGTCATCGAACGCGATACTCCTTGTTAACCTGGTTGGCGACCAATCGCGAGTCGCCCTTCGCGATTAGTCGTTGGACTCAGCGCTTTGCATGCCCGGCCCGGCTAGCGAGACCTTCAGATTCTGCTGCGTTGTTTGTTGCGCCGAAATGCGCTTGAGGGCGATCGATCCGCTCCCCGAGGGGATTCGAGGACCACTCCAGCCCCGAGCAATCGTAAGCTCGGATCCGTCGAAGTGCATGACCCAAATGACCGTGCTTGGCCTGGTTGGGTTCGGATTCGGACAGTATGGGTTTGTCCATTCGGCTAGGAAGTCCGCTAGGACCTGAGATTTGATCGCGGTTACGCCGAGAATTCGATCTCGACCGGCGAGCTCCATGGCCCATTTCGCGATCCGCCCGCTTGCGTCTGATTAGAGAATTTCTCTCGTGGGAAGTTGGTCGGGATTTGGATTTTGTGTGCCTGGAAGTAGTGTCTTAATTTCTTCGAGGCCACGAGGAGCGCATAAAGGAGTTTACGGACCTCGGTAACGCTCCTTTGGTCCGTGTAAGACTTCGCTGACGTAGTAGATCGGGCGCTGCACCCCGTCCCGTTCTACCGTTATGACGGCGCTTACCGCCTGGGGTGTGGCGGCCAGGTAGAGCAAGAGGACCTCTCCTGCTCTTGGCGTGGTCAAGACCGGGGGTCTCGACAAATATAGCTTTAATTCTTTGAAAGAGCGGTCTGCTTCCTCTGTCCAAGCGAAACCGTCGTGCTTCCGGAGCGCCTTGAAGAAAGGCAGGCCGCGTTCCCCGAGCCGCGAGATGAAGCGACTTAGGGCCGCCATCCTTCCGGTCAGGGACTGAACCTCCCGCTTGCAAGCGGGTGGCCGCATGTTCTCGATGGCCTCTATCTTCTCAGGGTTGGCCCCGATTCCTTGTGGACCGATCATGTAGCCGAGCACCTTGCCAGCCTTGACCCCGAACACACATTTTTCAGGATTCAACTTTATTCGATGTTTACTGAGGTTATGAAAGGTCTCCTCCAGATCGGGTACATGATCCGAGCTCATCTTGCTATTGACGACTATGTCGTCTACATATACTTCCAGGTTCCGACCTATCTGGTCCGAGAAGGTTTTCTGAATGAGGCGCCGAAAGTTGCTCGGCGTTCCTTAGACCGAAGGACATGGTCGTGTAGCAGAACGTGCCAAACGGCGTGATGAAGGAAGTTTTCTCCTCGTCGTCGGGCGATATGCCGATCTGGTGATAGCCTGAGTAGGCGTCCAGAAAGCTCATCGCCTCGGAGCCGGCCGTTGCGTCGACCAACTGGTCTATCCGAGGTAGCGGGAAATTGTCTTTCGGGCATGCGGCATTCAGCCCCGTGTGGTCGACACACATGCGCCACTTGCCCCCTTTTCATCACGATAATCGGTTGGCCAACCAATCGGAATGGTCGACCTCCGAATGAAACCGGCTTTGAGGAGCTTGTCCAGTTCCTCTCTGATGATGGCTTGCTTCTCCGGGAGAAGCGCTGAGCTTCGCCGCAGGCTTTTGTCGAGCCGAGCGCTGCTTTGTGCTCGACGACCTCCTTGGGACTCGGGCATGTCGGACGGTTCCCAGGCGAACGTGTCCGCGCTTCTCCGGAGGAAGGTCACGAGCTCGAGTTCCTATTTAGGATCTAGGGAAGCCCCCACGTGTACGACCTTGTCTGGCTCTGCGTCGCACAACGGGATGGCCTTGGTTTCTCCTCCAGCTTGGAGGCTAGCCTTGGGCCGGGAACTCCTCGGCTCTTGCTCGGGCCCGCGCTGAGGCAGTTGACCGATCATGTCTAACGCCCTCTCGTCGCAGTTTAGAGCTGCTTTCGGGCTTCCCTTGACCGTGATCACGCCGCCGGGGCCGGGGACCTTCAAGCATTGGTACCCGTGATGAGTGGCGGCCATGAATTTGGCGAGCGCTGGTCGGCCCAGGATTGCGTTGTAAGCCGACTCGAAATCGACCACTTCGAACGTGATCAGCTCCGTTCGGAAGTTGCTCGGACTGCCAAACGTTACTGGCAGGACGATCTGGCCGAGCGGCCTGACCGACGTTCCGGGTACTATCCCGTAGAACGGGACCACCAGGCTTTTGATCTTGGAGCGAGGGATCTGCATCTCGTCCAAGACCTTGGCAGATATCAGGTCTAGGGAGCTCCCGCAATCCACAAGGACCCGACCTACTGCGGTGTTGCAGATCGTTGGGCTAACGACCATCGGAAGCCTTTGGGGTTTCGTCATCCCCAGAGGGCAGTCGTCCTTGGAGAAGGTGATCGGCAGCTCGGACCACTTGAGCTGCTGAACAGGAGGCTTCCCCTGAGTGACACGGAGTACCTCGCGTGCGGCCTCCTTTAACTCCCGACGCGACCCATAGGCGGCGGAGCCCCCGAATATCACGGCGATGTGGTTTCTCGGCTCCTGGTACTCCCTGTCCGTATCTTCCTCCTCGGCGGGCTTCTTGCCCTTGACGTCCCCTTCTTGCTCTGGGAGCGTCGGCATGGGGCCCTTGCCATCAGAGAATCGCTCCAGCGGGAGGCCCATGTTCGCAATTCCGCAGTCGTGCCCATGCGCCTGGTGGAGCGGGCAGAAATAGGCACTAGCCCGTCCGCGTTGGTCGCCGCGTTCTTGGTCGTCCCGGTTCCGCTCGTTGTTTCGCTGAACCGGTCGACCTTTTCCTTTCGGGGCTCCCCCCCTATACGACTGCGAGGTCGGTCGTTGTCTTTCGATAGCTGCCACCATGTTGGAGACAGAGGGTTTTTTCTTCTTTTTGATCTTTTTCTCGATGGAGCTCACGCTCTTTCGGCTGGACGCCCCTTCGAGCCCGGGCTGAGGGGGCAGCTTTCCCTCGTCCAGCAGCTTCTTCCATTGGACGGCCTCGTCCGCGTTGGCGTAACGGTCAGCCATGCGGAACAGCTCGTTGGCTGTGATGTCCGGGTGAATTTCGAGGTCCTGAGTAAAGCGTACGTCTCGGACCCCGAACTTGAAAGCCCGGACGACCGCCTCATCCGAGATGCTTGGGATGGAATTGCGCACTTGCATGAAGCGCTGGGCCAGCGGCGCGAGTTTCGCCCTCGTCATGTATCAGACGACGCTCAAGGTCGCGCTCCTTCCCGGCGGGCGTAGCAGCTACGGAAGTTAGCTCGGAGAGTCTTTGCCGCCACCGGGCTCAGGACCGGATCGAGTTCTCCTTACGGTTGAATAGCCACGTCCCGAGCCGGCCCGGCCCAGGATCAGGCGAAAGTTAGCCATAACCCTCTCATCACCCCGGCTAAAATGGGCGTGGTGTAGATTGAGAGAAACTTCGTCGGGGTTACGAGTCCCATCGAATCTCTCGATGTGACCGGCTTGAACCTTGTCGGCCAGGTCACACGTCGTAGCGACGTCGCGACGCATCTGCACCAAAGCGGGATCGGGGACGGTCACCACGAAGCGGCGGATCGGGCGATCCCCACCACCGAGCCCGAGGTTAGTGGGCCCAGGCGAGAGAATATCTCCTGCGCTTTGTAGGATGGAGAGTGGCCCAATGAGGAATGTTCGGCCGGTTACGCCGTGGCTCGCATTCCCGGTCCCGAGGAGCCCCGAATTGCTCCGGTGCCCTCCCGAGCCCGTCGCGCCGCATGGCCGGTCACTCTGGGTGCGGCTGCGTGAGTCGTCGGGTGGAGGCGCTCGGACGCCCGGCGGCGTTCGAGTGAATTGCTCTGGGCGTCCCTTTCTCGGGAGGCTTCCGCGCCTTTATGTATGTGGCGATTTCCTCGAGGTTAAATCGGCCACGGCGCGCCCATGGCTTCTAGGTCGACCTGCCAGGAAACTCTCGAGGTTGCGTACCACCGCGGGCTGGGGAGCTTGAAGGCGTTCCCCGCTCGGGAACGCTGGGCGACGAGCTCGCTCGCCGTCCGCACAGGCTCCGAGTCCCGTGACGTGGAAATTCTCACGAACCGGCCCTGGTCTTATCGGTCCAGGCCACCTCGGACTTGCCGCGTAAGCTGGCCGCGTCGATTCAGGGATGCTGCAGTGCTCCTGGCTGCCTCGTAGCGGTGAAGACGCGCCCGGTAGGATTTGCTCGACATTTCCATCCTCCTCCGCAACGAAGGCGTTACGGGATTGAGCGGATCGCGAGGGTGACATCACGGTGTCACCCCGTGATGCGATCGCTGATCGAGTTCAAGTATGTCGGGAATGTCCAGGCCATCGTAGAGCCCGTCATACTCGTCGTCCGAGAGGCGTCGGTGAGCGAAGAAGCGCTCGGTCTGGCGGCGGCTTCCAGGAAAAGCTCCTGGAACCGTCATGATTCTTAATACGGCGACGTCGCCGCCCCATTGTCGAAGAATCGCTTGTCCTCTTCCCGATCTCGGGCGTAGGCCCCGGTGGTTCTCGGGATTCGACATTCTTCGGGATTCCTCACGAAAGGAAAGTCGATCCCCACGACGGCGCCCGGTATCGGCGATTGAAACAGGCCCCGCCGAGCTTACTTGTTGGTGGAGGGACCAAGCTGTGACCCCTTCTCACGCGAGGATTACTCAAGGAACGGCTCACCAGATCTCAGCGGGCGTGGACACGTTAGCTTTACCCTGGTTCGGGCCTCTCAGGAAAGAGATAATAGCCCTACTCCAGCTCTTGTATACTCTTGCAAAGTATCTGAGTGTATGTCTCTTGTCTTACAGCCTGTGTCATATCCCCCTCATGATGGGGACGCTTTTATAGCTTACGAAGGATCGAACTCCACGACCCCACTACCCGCACGTTTGGATCTCGTCCAAACGTGGCAACTGGTGGATCCTATCTTTCCGCCACGCTCCCACGGGAAACGTAGCAGACCCAGCGGAAGTTACGCTCGGGTGGTTATTCCCACCGACCCCGAGACCACGTAAGGTCGGCCGATGGCCGGCACCGAGCTCGGACGCCTTACCCGAGCTCGAGCTCGGAATCGACTGGAATACGTGGCATTCTCGGTCCCACCCGAGCCCGAGCTCGAATCGGCCTAATGCGTAGCCTTCCAAGTTCTGATTAGACAATCCAGGGTAACGACCTCCTGGTGGCTCGGGCGGGAGCGAGCTTGGTCGTTGGTGGCATCCGAGGTAATTTATGGAAATTACCCGACCCCCCGACATATTTTTTCTAATATTTTTTTAAAATTTTAATAATTTTTTTGACGTCAATAGCCAACATGGCCCATTTCAGCCTGTCAACCCTTAAGGTAATAAACCGATAAGGTACAACCATTTGACCACTCAACACGCCTTATTTATTAACGGATGTGCCACCTGGTAAACAAGTTGGGCTATGCCGGGCCTAGAGCCGTTTGGTGACGCTACCGTTGGTGGAGTCGTGCCGATTCAAAATCAAAATCAAATCCCGTGAGTTCTCACGGCCAACCACCGCTTTGCTCGTCGTACCGGATCGGCTATCCGAAATCTCCTTCCTAGGACATAATTTTCTGATCGATTCCACACATTATGATTGATACTGAAAATATGGCTCATTATCCGTGTGAGACCCCGGATCGGCTATCCGAAATCTCCTTCCTAGGACATAATTTTCTGATCGATTCCAGACATTATGGTTGATACTGAAAATATGGCTCATTATCCATGTGAGACCCCGGATCGGCTATCCGAAATCTCCTGTGTATTCCCGTACTAGTCCCAGATCAGTAGCTAGTACACACAGTCAAACAGTGATGAATCATTACCGAACAGAACGAAATAATATAATAAACATAAAGTATCAGCCACATGGCTATTTATTACATCATAAGGTCACATTACCAGAGTTCACGGAAGCGGAAATAAAACAACGAGTCACAAAATCCAAATAACACCACATGCGACGACTAGGAACGCGCGCCCAATTGTCTTGGCGACCTTCATCAAACTCCTCGGTATAGAACTCATCTTCAATCGCATCCTGGTAGTTTTCTGAAGACAACATTTGTGTAGCATGTGAGTACAAAAGTACTCAGCAAGTTTGGAAAAGTATGCACATGTAGGGCTTCCCAATGAAGGCTTATTGTGGTTCTTTTGTATAAAGCTAAGTTTCATCAAACCATACTTAATAATAATTTTCAAAAAGCACATTTTAACAATTATTTTAACAATTGAAGTATTTAATAGTCTAGTGAAGGTTCTATCCACCATCACCAGTATAAAGGCTCTATCCGCCACATTTTAAAAGATTGTGGTAATCCAATTCATGACTCTATCCGTCATGATCAAAACTGGTTCCATCTACCTGGTTGGCTCAATCCGCCAATTAAACATCCGAGAGTTCTAACCACTCCTGAACCCCAAAACAAAACCTTATTTATTTTCAAAACAAAAACCAAAGTCTACCAGTATGAAAACATTCTTCGCTTTGCCTTTGACCGCAGACACGGCTATTCGAATAGTTTTAACTCTGCAGAGGTGTACAACTTTACCCACAAGACATGATATTCCCTTAGTGCCATGTACAATTAACACACTTCCTTAGGTGTGTCGGCAGGGATATCATGACAAGGCCTTTACAATGTATACGCCTAACCCGACCCACCCGCTGAGGTTTCACCACTGTTAGGGTTCTATCTACCCAGTACAGAAGCCCCCTATTGCGTCGTGTGGGGAGTACAACTTGCCTCTATCTAGCACCCACATTCCACCAACTAGTGAGTCTAAGTTAGGTTTCTACAAATTATTCAGCTATGTCGTGCCCACTTTGACATGTGGTTGTACGGTAATGCTTAGAATGGAGACAGTCATAAGCGTCGGTCCTTAATTGACTTCGGACGGTACTTGCACAAACTAAGACCAGTGCTCTATCTGCACTCGCCCGACATCCCATTCTGCCCAAGTCCAAATCATTTTTCATTTTATTTTTATTTTACAAAAACAGTAGCAATACCATGCTAACATTTCTCAAACATTATTTAAATCATACATTTGATGAAATCCCACCCGTGGGTCAGTTTAATCCATTTTACAACTAAGCATAACTACCGTACTAATCATCAAATGTCATAGTATAAATTAGGAATGACATAACAAAGTGTCCTAAGGTTACAAGTAAGCATGGATAGCAACAATCAAGGAGATGATAGCAATTCGGTATAACTAACAGTCTATATTTGACATACAGTTATAAGGATAGCGATGCACATTATAAAACATTGTAAAATATTTGCAAACATGGGATCGAAATGCGTCAAGGGACTTGCCTTCGTGCGCAGCGAAGGTCTCGGAACCTTGAAGTTCGGCGGCGAGGTCGGCGGACTCGGCGGGATCCTCGGCTACACGCAAAACGGTACACAAAATAAATACAAGAAAATTAAATAAAATCTAAAAGTTATGAAAGTTATACTGGCAGGTAGATCTTGAATTTTAGATGAATTTAGGAATTCGAACGGAGCGAATCGGAGTTCGAACGGAAAAGTTATAAGCGTCCGAAGTTTCAAAATCATGGAAAATACGAAATTGAGGAATATTCCAGAGCATCTTTATTTTGCCATTTTCTGATTTTGGCTAGAGTCTATGGCAAGTGAGCCATTGATGTCATTGACTTGGGGGTTCTTCCCCCAAGCCTTTTTCCATGGAAGCAGAGAAGCTAAGCTCCTCCATGCGCGCCGGCCACGGGGCGACGGCGGGTGGCCGGGCGGCGGCAGGCGGCGGCGAGCGGTGGGCTCGGGCTGCGGCGTGATGGCGCTGGCGCGGCGCGGCGCGCGTCGCCGAGGGGTAGCGGGGCGTGGCGGGCGGCAGCGAGGCGGGCGGTGGCGTCGGCCGAGTCGAGCGCCGAGGTGGCGAGAACAGTGGACCAAGACGCTGGGCGATGGCCGTGGCGGGCGGTGCCGGTGAGCCGGTCGGAGGGGGAGCGACGGCGGCGACACGGGCACAAGCATGGTAGAACAGAGACTCGCAAAATCCAAATTCCAAAGAATTTAATGAATGAACTTACAAATTGGATGGAGAACTAGCTACAGGACATCTAGATGGGCTCAAGATTGCAAGGAATTGAACAAAAGCTCACTGGAGAAGATGAATTTGACGACGAACAGCGGTTCGGCCGACGAGATTCAACCGCGAAATTCAACGTCAAAACTTGATGAAACCAAAAATTGATTGAGGGGTTATGAGAACGGCGTCCATACGCACACATGGGATCAAGCGGAGTTGAATTTGACTCACCAGAAAAGAAAATATGCCGGCGAGAGCGAAGAACAATGGTGGTCGCCGGTTTTCTCAATCTCGTGGACGATTGGTGAGGGGAGGCAATGGGAGAGTGTATGCACTGGAAAGAGGACTCCACCACAAAGGTATGGGAAGTGGAAGCACGCGCTTTGGTGAAGAAATGGCCGAGTTATTGTCATAATGGTAGATTTCGGTTTCTCCTCAAATGCGGATGTTTCAACGAGATTTGGAAAGATTGGTGGCCGGGAATGGAATCTCCTTGCCGTTACCATTCCAACGGATCCGACCGGGAGTGATTTGAGGCATTATTAAGGAAGTTATGAGTGTTTTAAGGAGGGAGGTCATGGAAGGAAAGATGAGGAGCCTTCTTTGGTGTTTCCATCGTGAGGTTGAAGACGAGCTACAGTCGCGCACACGTGACGGCCTCCCATTGGTCCAAGATAAGTGAGAGGTAACGCGCGGGAGAAAAAATTAGAAAAAATGGTCTAAAAATTCCGGAAAAAATTCTTAGAACCATTAGGGAACATTTGAAACCCAATAAAATTGGTTTCATGAAATTTGGATGAAATTTGGAATTTAGAATATTCCGAGACGAATAACGGTCATTTAACGAAAGACCGCGAGCGATAAAATACCAGAGTGTCTCCAAAAATCTTGGGAAAATTCTCAAAATGTTTTTGGAATATTTGGAACCTAATGCAATAGGTTGCGGGATTTTTGGAGCATTTTCGAACTCGGGTGGAATTTCAGGTACGGACTGGAATTCGAAAATTCGATTTTTCGGACGAAGGGGATTGAACTCCAATTTCGGATGGATAAGGATGCCAGGTTAAGTTAAACACTGAGGAAGAACCTAATTTTGAATTTAGTTTAATTTAAATTAGATTTTAACAGAAAGCCGAAATTGGGGATGTTACAATCCGAGTGTAGTTATTTATCCTTATATCATAGCCTATGCAGAGGGACCCACCCGCCAACATACCCTTCTCATCGGTGCCCTATGCCCACCACATTAATATTCATATGCCACATTCAACTTTCATTCCCTCAATTCAAACCAAGTATCAACTCCTCAATTCCATACCAAACCAAAATCCATCCGATCCAATTTTAAGGTTTCCAAATTTACATATAAAGCTTTCAATGCATGAATGGTACAAATAATGATACTGAAATCACTTTTAAAGACATTTAATAAAAATTGATCAAAGAAAAGCTTGCATGAATTTGGATTATAATACTCGGCCTCACCCGGAGTCTGAAGGTGATCTCTTGAGAGATTCAACTCAGGCCCTGACAACTATGAAATATTAACAACGGCAATTAATTAAACTCAACACGCTACGGAGACCGACCTCCTACAGATAATACCTTTTTTAACTAAAACCCGCTGACTACTCAATATTTTTATTATTCTAGCAGCAATTAGATCACTACTAATGGCAAAATTTATACTCCTACTTCCTATTTAATCACGGTTTTTATAAATTTAAATCCAATTTCCTACGGTTACACAACGGTGACTTAATCTACGTAAACCGCAGGGGAGGCAAAAAATTCTAATTTTCCCCTTTCCTTCCCTCTTCCTTTTTTATTTTCTTCTCCCTTTTCCTTTCTTCTCTCTCTCTCTCTCTCTCTCTCTCTCTCTCTCTCTCTCCCTCTCTCTCTCTTTTTCCCTTCTCTTCTTTCTTTTCTTTTTCTTTCCTTTCCTTCCTCTCTTCGGTCGACACCCTCCTGGCTTCCTCTTCCACCTCGGGCTCTCCTCTCCCTCACATCCTCCTCGGCTCCACGCCTACCGCCTCCACCTCGACACCTCTACCGTCGCCACCCTACGGTTCCCCTCCCTCCTCTACTCTCCCCTCCCCTCCCCTCCCTCTCTTCCTTTCTCTCCTCTTAGGCTCACTCTCTTCTCTTCTCTGTCGATCCCCCTCACTCTTCTATCATCAACCCTACTCTCCTTTGTGACCAGATCACCGCCTCTCTCTACCCCAGCTCGCCTCCTCTACTCCAGCCGAAATCCACCAGGACTCCTCTACTGCTCTGCTCCCAGCCGACTCCCTCTCCTCTTCTCTTCTCCCCTTCCTCTCTTCTCTAATCCCCATCTACTGCTGAGATAAGAACAGTGCTACTCAATCTATATTTTTGGGTTTCTCCTACATGATTTTGCAACTTTTACTTTTTGCTTATACTTTTGATTTGCAATAAAGGGTCAATGATGCAAAAGGGGGCTCTAGGTTGGATGGCAAGGCAAGATCATAGCAACCCCTAGGGTTTCTATTGAGACCACTAGTTTCCCTTCCCGATCTACTCAATCAAGCAACTTATGAGAGTACTAGTGCTACAGCTAGTCATGATACGTCTATGGGTTGCACCTGAGGTCAGGTTGGGGATGTTGGTGTTGTCCGGTTGATTGAAGAGGAAGAAGGTGAGGTAGCTGGTCTGGCCTGGATTGAGCTCCCCTCCTGGACTCCTTGCACCTTGCTCGGCTTGGTTCCCCTTGGGAACCTCCTATTAGTGCTTGAGGCTCCTTCGGTTGTTCCTGCTGCTTGGCTTTGAGATCTTCGGTCTTGGTTTGCTCTTGCTCTTCTCCTTGTTCTTGGTCTCCTTCAGTTTTTGGGGGCTGGAGGGGAGAAGGGGCTAGTTGCTTTGGCTCTTGAGTCTCTCAGTTGGGCCAGAAATTGAGGAGTGGCTGCTGCTGCTGCTCTCTTGCTTCGGTTGAGGCTGGGGAGGAGGAAGCTGGTTGCTCTCTTTATTGTGTTGGCTGAACAAGGAGGCATGGCTCCAGTCCATGCTTCGATGGTTGTGCTCCTAGGGGGGCTGCACTTGCTTGGCTGGTGAAGGCTGGCTTGACTGAGTGGTTGCTTGATCAAATCTACTGAGTTACCAAGTTACCTCTTTGGTTCCTTTTACCGAGTTACTAAATGGTAACTACTATTCGACTCTAAATGCTACGGATACCCGTAATCCGACATGTAAGTACGGATTGTCGAATGATGAACCCGATCTAGCAAGAGGTGCCGACCTGGCCCCAACGGGTCTGGTATCTAGGTGATCGATACCTCGCCTGCGGGTCTGACGGCATCCTTCCTAATTAATTTAATCGCTTTATTCGCATTTTGAATTTTACAAGCGCAAAATATGCCAATTAATATTCTAATTATTAGCTAATGATAATATTTGTTTAATTAATATTCTAGGGCATTTCATTGTTTCTCACTGATTCTCGTCAGCTTAGTCTGGAATCTAGAAGTCGCAGTGACTCGGCTCGATTCTCCTATAATCAGAAGTTGTTTCTCCCATAATTCATAATCTGTAATCTAGAAACTAAAACAAACTGACCAAAGTGGTTGTGTAATGTTGTCATGATGATAAGACCATCACTTGATCAAATTATCCATCAACTCAAATTATCTCCTTGCCTCCATTGGTTCTCGACTTCTAGCACAGGTCTGGCCTTGTTTAGAATACATAAATATTGCTAAAATGACAAGCAGTCCGGCACAAAATCACAACTTCACAGGATTGGATATGTGAATCACCGCAAGCACTTATTTGAACATGTACAATAATAGAAACGACTGCTGATTATATACTCCTTTATATGATTTAAAGATAAAAATTAGATCTAACTTCTACAATATATAGCATCTTAGGTAGTTTTATGAGATTTAATATTTTAATTATAACATAAAAAGTATTTATTATAAATAATAACTTATACGGTAGTGTTTTATGCTATCTAAAGATAGAGAGGTGTTTCTATACTTTTTTTAAAAGTTGTACAAATATTAAAGCATAAATGAAGGGTAGATAAGAATTACTTACCCATTTGCTTGCTTCAAGATTTACACTCATACGGTAGATGGTTCGCTTCGCATGCAAGAGGCACCGGTTCGGATTTTTTTAAAATAATTAAAAATTACAAAATACACTTCTGTTATCAAATAAATTAGCGACACCTCAGTCATCAAATGAATTAGCAGTAGGCTAATTCAATTGGCGATATAAACCTATGATTTAAATCATCCAGTTGACTAAATGAATCAACAACAAAATAATCTGTCAGTCAAATAAATCAGCGACAAAATAGATATCTGTTACCAAATGAATTAGCGATAAATGTGTATTTTTGTAATTACCTTTTAACTATTATTTTTGTAAAATTATTTAGTAAATATATTGTTTAAAAAAATTCCACCGGTTGGAATCTGCCACGTCTCCGTGATCTCGAAAGGGTGTCCTTTTCTTTTCCACATTCAGTTTTTTTCCTAACTGTACGTGTTGAAATCTTGTATGTTCTGCTTGGTAGCTGCAGGGTTGCAAATATGTTCAATAATTATCGATCATATCAAGCTGATTTGTGATTAGAAACCGGTCAGTAAACCGGTTCAAAAAAAAAATTATGTTACATAAACCGATAAAAAATTCTTTGCCTAAAGAATTCAATTGATCGGTTGATTATCGAGAAAATCGATCAGTTATCAGTAAAAATCAATTTTTTTTAAGAAAAATGATTTCCAAACTCTTCGATTTTTAATGATTTCCAAACTCTTCGGTACCAGTCGGGGACAATTTTTAAGACTAAATCGATCATGTAAACCTGCGTAGCTGCACTAGCAGTCTAGCAGGTTAGATGCTCGAAACATCATGAATTTGCATATTCCATCTACGCTTTTATTTATGTTTCTTCCCCTAGCAGTGCATATGGAGATTCCGTGTTTTTGCAGTACACAAAGAACTCGTCATTTTTGTCCAGTTAGTGACACGGGTCAAACCTAACACGCAGCCGCGCCAATCACAAGGAATCTCTTCTCATAAATAACTGACAGTATCTTTGGAACACTACGGTCTGCAGAAACAGTGAGATTCCTCGGTAACTTCTAGTCTTTCGAAGCTTGCATACGTTTGACCCTTTACACATTTTTTTAAAAAATTTCGTCTCATCTCAAAAGAAGTTATAAATGTAGTCTTTTCATAAATCAATGACACTTCCTGCCTTGCACTTGAGCTTGAGCTTGACAGGAAGGGAGCTACGTTGCCACCGCCTGTCCAGTGTCCACTGTCGGTCCCTTCTAGCTTGCTCAGTGTCCACTCAATATTCTTCAACCGTGTCCCTTTCCCTCTTCTTTTCCCTCCACAAAAGGATTCTCATTCCCTTCAGTGCTCCAACAGATTCCCTTCAGCATTCTCTTCGTGAAGGAATTCTCTCTCCCATTCCCTCTAGCAAGGGATTCTCTCTCTTTTCCCTATACAATTCTCTTTAAAGGGAATCTGTTGGAGATGAGGAAAAATAAAGGGAATAGGAATGAATTAAGGGAACAGGAAAAGGAAAGGAAAGGAAATGAAGGAAATATGGTTGCCGCTAATTCTAATTGCCGCTAGTCCCTACTAGTAAAAATTTCTTCTTGCATTCAGTATAAGCTAAGTTGCTGCAATGCAGTGCAATTCTAGGGCAAGACCGATACAAATTCTCGAATCACTGATCCCGTGGTGCCTTATTCAGAGAGCCATTACTGGCTCTCCTCTTCATCCTCCTCCTCGTCCTCCTCCTCCTCATCGTCGCTCTGCTCGCCGTCGTTGGAAGCTGCAGCGGCGGCGACATTATTCTCGTGGTACTGATAGTGCGGGCGCGGGGCATGGCGGTGCCTGCCAACGTCGCTGACGCGGTACCGGCCGTGGTGATTGCTGGTGGTTCCAGCATTAGTAACCGATGCCATTCTCCTAGATGAGCCACCGGCAACGGCAGCGGCGGGAGAGGCGTGATTCTTGACCTGCGACAGCTCCATCAGCGTGTTGAGGAAGAACTGCTCGCGCTGTGACTCCAGCTCGCGCGCGAAGTCCAGCCGCCGCCGCTCCATCTCGGCGGCCTGCTCCAGCTTGGCGGTCTCCACGCGCTCGTACGCCTCGCCGAGCCGCCGTATCGCCTGCGCTAGCTCCCGCGGATCCTGCGCGCGGTCGGCGCTGCCGACGCCGTCCCCGCCCCCCTCGTCCGTCCTCCTTCTCTTCCCGTTCGCCGCCGGGAGCACCGGCTCCTGCGGGAACCCGTCGGACGACTCGGACGACGGCTCCGGCGACGGCGCCCTCCGCTTGACTGCCGCAGCGGCGGGCATCAGCGGCGTGCGGCTGCGCTGAGAGAAGCCCACGCGCAGCGCCATGGGCACCGGGTTGCGATCGTTAGGGTTGCCGCCGGGCTTTTGGTTGTAGGTGGGCGCGAGGAGCACGTCGAGGCGGTCAAAGAACTGCCACGACGAGGCTGGCTTGGCCCTCTCGATCTTGTACTTCTTCTTGAGCGTGTCGATGCGGTTCTTGCACTGGACGTCGGACTTGGGGGCTTTGGAGTAGCCGTCGCGGGAGGAGACGGCGTCGGCGACCTCCTGCCACTGGGGGTGGCGGAGGCTGCCGCGGCCGAGCGCAACGAAGCGCTCCCCCCAGGCGTCGATGAGCGCGGACGTCGCGCCCTCGCTCCACGCGTCCTCCCTCCCGCCGCCACCGCCGGGGTTGGGGGAAGCCGCGGGCTTCTGGATCGGGAGTGCGAGCCCGAGGAGGCCGGTGGGCGGCGCGGCGGCTACGGTGATGGGGTCCGCGACGGAGAGCGCGGAGGCGACCAGTAGCGGGGAGGAGGAGGCCGGCGACGGCGACGGCGACGGCGACGGGGAGGCGTCAGCAGGCGCGTCGTCGTCATCGTCCATCGCCGCAGATCTTGGGGTACGGCGCCGGCCTGCGGAATTGGGGATTTTATTGGGGAACCAAAGAAATCCGATTTGGTTTGGTGGCCGGTGGTGCGTGCGGCGGTGCTGGCGGTGTGGGAGTGTCGTTGGTTTGAGGGGATCCCGTTGGGGCTCGGCGGGGGGAGGCCGGGAGGGTTGACTTGGGCCAGGCCGGGAGGGAGGATGGCCCGGCGCCGTCGTGGGTTAGGTCAGGTCGGGTCGGAGAAAACGGCCGGCAGGCAAGAAGACAGCCGCACGAGACGAGACACACTGGTTTTCAGGGGTGATTTAAAGCATTCGTACTACCAGTATTTGTCGGACAGATGCATATAGTCAAACTTCAAAAAAAATTGCTGTTAATATTTTTTTAAATATTTAAATTGAATAAATGAATATTTATCTCAAAAAGTATTTTTATAATTTTATTAGGCTATGCATGGTCCCCACAAAAGTGGACAATCTAATAATCTACGGGCCACAAGTATTGAAATATCGGAATTGCTACTCTACACACATCCGACGGCATCAAAACATCGTACGCTCCAGTCAACTAATTCAACTCCACCGCTTTTATCTTATCCGTTCACTCTCTCTAGTGCCTTTTCCCCTCTCCGCCTACCTCAAGTGCTCATCTTTCATGTTCTTCCCTCCCACGTCCTGTCAGCTCTTGGCCCACCACTCCACACACCACCTTCTTTGGTGAGGAGGTCAAGCTCACTGAGGGCAACGATAGCACCGTGCGTGCTGCCCACGCCGCTGTCACGTGCCTAGAAGCAGTGCTCAGACCATATGAGGTCATCCACGGGATCGAACACCTCCTCGTGCCACGGTGCATCCACGAGGACTTCAACCGCCGCTGCAAACCTCGCCGCAATCTCGGGCGTGCTATCCATGGGCGCACTTGAGGTGGATCCGAGGGCGCATTGCCTCAAGAAGCCGGCACAGCCTGTTCCCCCCTAGCGCTCCCCTTGTGCTTCCGATCTGAGACGCCATGGCGCCCAGGCACATCCAAGGTGGTGGAGGTCACCAAGCCAGTGCTCATGTGACACCGGCGGCTCGACTTGCTCGCATGTGACCTCCGCCTCCTTGACCCGCTCTTCGTCTACCCCTCCACCATCCTTGGTAGTGAGCACTTCGTCGTCTGCAACCTCGAGCAGATACATTGTTTGGAAATTTGTTGTGGTAAATTTCTTCATTTTTCCAAGAAACATTTTTGTTATGTTGCATTGTGTCTTACAAAAAATGTTGCAGCAAGAGATATTTGCTGCAATAGTATCGTTTAATTGTTGCATCACAGTGATTTATTATTGCAGTAGGATTGCCAATTGTTGCAATATTATTTTCAAATTTGATTTTTTATTTCGTTGCAAACATTTTATTCGATTGTTGCATGAGCAACTATAAAATATTATAACTATTCTTTTCAAATGTTGAAGTGTTGTGTTCTTATAATTTTCTTTTGTGACAATGTTTGAACTATTTTAAAATCTAGCTACGTTCTATACTAATGGTTTCATTCAAATTATATTTTTTTTCTCAACATTACCACCGTTATTATGCATTTTGTTGCACGCAGTGATTATAATTGTTATACGTATTGTAAAAAAATGTTGTGTGGATGCGTCCGATGGGAAGCTTCCTATTGGATGTCCGATTCCTAGTCCTCTCCTTGAAATATGGCTCTATCGCTAGCCCACAACTGCACATCTACATTCTTGTGCGAGTGGTAGATTATAATTGTTGTAAAACGACGTTGTCCGCTCTTGATCAACCACAACGCATCAATAAAATGACAAGAACAAACATGGAGCACACACAAATTAGGGAGGCAAATTGTTCTCTCTCTTTATTAGATTTATCTTTCTGTATAAGAGGGTGTCCAATATATAATACAAACCAACATGAGATATATTCGGATTTGCTCACACCTAGATAGAGTCCAACAATATTTGGACTTTAAGTATACCCCTTAGGCAAATACCGCGTAATGCATGTCTCGTTAAAAACCCCTCCCAAAAACCCAATGGAAAAAAGAGGAGAAAAGAATAAATTGCACTCGCACTCTATGTTAAACTAGTTGCTTTATTAAAAACCTTTATGTTAGGAAACTTTACAAAAACTCACTAAGGAAAAAAGCGTACAACTTATAATCTTCAGAATTTAAAGTAGGATATTCAGGATCATGTAATGGGTCATGGTTCAGGGATTCACTCCCACTGAACTTTGCATAATTCTAAGACATCTCATTCTAATACCACTAACACATCTTTGAAAAATAGTTTTTGGTAAAGACATAGTGAACAAATCTACTAAATTTTTACATGACTTAGTTTGCAATATCTTTGCCTCATCATTTTTCTGGAGTTCGTGAGGTAAAACAATTTAGAGGCAATATGCTTCATGATATTGCTTCACATAACTCATTCGCATTTGTGCAACATAAGTAGTACTATCTTTATAGATAATTGTGTAAATATCGACGTTATTAATACCACATGACTTCTGGATATGGTTAATCATACGTCTCAGCCAAACGATGTCGCCTGCTCTTGATCAACCACAACACATCAATAAAATAACGAGAACAAAAAGGGGAACACAAAGTAGAAAGGCAAATTGTTCTCTCTTTATTAGATTTATCTGTACAAGGGGTGCCAATATATAGCACAAACCAATAGAAGATAGATTCAGATTCACCCATATCTGGATAGAGTTCAACAATATTTGAACTTCGAGTCCACCTCTACCTTAATAATAATAACCTAAGAAACAAAGGAATATTACACTACGAAAAATTACACGGGGAGAGGAAGAACGACCAGAGAAACTATAAACTGTAATTTTGAAGTCTTTACATTATTCCAGATTTCTTACAACATGACATACATGGGGAGTACCGAAAAGAATTTTTCTCATCTAAACAATCGTATCCGGTCATGGGCTCATGACAACACCACTCAATAAATCAAAATTTGTTCCTTGAAGACGAACAAAAGTGGGTAAAATCAAGCAGGCGGCATCTAATTAAGGCATTCCTCGCTAAATTATCAATCGCCAGAGGATGCTGCAGCAGGCTGTATATTTCTGAAGCCAAGACGAATCACCGCTTGAATGGTGCAAATACTACCACCGAATTGTGCCTTCCAAATCCAAATGAATTGGAAATGGCTGCATCGAAAAGACAGCAAACATGCATAAGATAGAGAAGCTAAGGAAGGGATTGTCTACACTTAAGAAGGGGTGGTAAATTTCATGGATGATATATTTGAGAGAGATGCTTCTATGCTCTTCTTTTTAAAAGTTGCACAACTATTAAAGCAGTCTCCTTCAAGAGAGACGGGGGCTAGGACGAGGTTTTACTGTGATGGTGTTGTTTGGGATGAAAGAACTCGCCAACATTAACTTCATACTGCTTCTTTTCATTGGGTATTGTATCAAATTCAACTTCAGGTTCTGGATTCTACAAAAGAGTATGACTGAAACATGAGAAACTCTGACAATGTGACAATGAAGAAACCTGACAATGAAAGTTTATAGACATTGAAATAAAATAAGGAATAATCTGATATATGCCACTCCTCAATCTGAAAATTCGATGGCATGTGTAAAAAATGCCACTCAATGGCATGATTTTCAACATGCCATCGAATTTCCAATTCCTAGAGTGGCAAATATCCAAATGCCCCTTGAAATAATGTCCTGGATTTTGTTCTTTTCTTGGTGTCTTTGTGACGCCAACAACTTGTAATAAATATGGATGTGGCTTTGAAACCTACAATAAGTTAATCTGTACCAGTAACTCAAAGTAGGTAAAACAGAAGGTTAAAGTAACTCTTGCCAACATTGTTTTTGCCTTGGAATTTATTCGATCTGTATGAACCATCAGATGATGCCAACAAGAGATTTAAAACGGTTAATGGTTACTTACAAATTGGTTAATGGTAGGATGCACCCATCCAGTAGTTATGGATTTGACAGTGGCAATGGCTTCTAAGCCACCAGCTACACCCAGGCAATGACTTGTCATAGACTGGCAGGGAAGGAAATAAATCAGATAAAAGAGGAACTATGAAATGTCACATTCCAAATGGAAGTGAGCAAACCTTTGTTGAATTGATTTTAATCTCAGTTGTATTCTTGAAGACTTCCTTGATAGCTCTTACTTCAGCCAAGTCACCAACTAGCGTGGAAGTCGCGTGTGCATTGATGTAGTTCACCTAAAATGCACAGAATGGAATCAAAAGGCACAGACTGTTAATCTGCATCAAGAAATGAAACAAGAATGATGAAAACAGGAAACTAAGAACCTAGAACTACAGCTAAACAGGAGAACATAGAGTTTACAAACAAGAAACTAATGCTGTAAAGTAACAGTATTGTGTTTCCAAATGCGCCCAATTTCAAACTTCCGCATTGCACATAACAAGAAAGGATCTTGCCAAGGGGTACCCCAGATGAAAATTTCGATTTACCTTTCTACTGCACCATTGTTTGATGTTAGACTAGGGAAGAACACGGAGAGAAAAAAGCTGTTGGGACTTGTATTTTTATTTTTATAAAAAAAAATGGTTGAGGCTTGTATTTCAGAGAGTTACCTCCTCTGGTGCAACACCTGCATCTTCAAGACTCTTTGTAATACAGGATGACACACCCAGTCCATCTGATCTAGGATCAGTCATATGGTAAGCATCACAGTTCACTGCACCTCCCAAGTATTCAGCAATTATCGGTGCACCACGCTTCACTGCATGCTCCAGGCTTTCCATAACCTATTGTTCAATAAGAGTATAACTGGTTAAGTTGCATGTAGCTAAATAAGCATTGTTAGTAGTATGATGAAACATCCTACAATATTAATTAACTAAATAAGAGTATTAGATAGTAATTACTATAGTAATCAACGTATTTTGCTTATATAAAAATTTAAATTGCGAGTATAACGAATAGAGTAGAGTTGAGGATTGCCGTCGGACCCGCAGGCGAGGGTATCAGTCACCGAGATACCAGACCCGTTGGGGCCAGGTTGGCATCTCTCGCTAGATCGGGGTTCATTACGCTATAATCTTTACAAACCTGATTAGGATTGCAGGTATCCTTAGCAATTAGGGACCAAATAGTTATGCCAACACTTGGTAAACCAGTAAAGACCCAAGAGGGGACATGGTAATTTTGACCAACCAGCAAGTCCAGCTAGCACATCCAGCTGAGCAACACAGAGGTGCACTCCCCTTGGGCGCACACAGCGACCGAGGTAGTAGGGGAGCCATGCCTTCACTCCAACTGAGGCAGCAAAGGCTCCTTTTCTCCCCATCCATCTGAGTGGAGAGCAAGCTCTCTCATTTCTCTCAGCCCCAGCCAAAAGCCCTCGGTTCTAGAGCAAACCGAAAGCAAGAAGAGCCAAGTAACCAAGAACACAACCATCATCTTCCCCTCTTCACACCCCCAAACCGAAGGCAAGGTAGCTAAGAACCAAGAGCAAGACTCAAGCCGGAGCAAGAAAAGGAACCCCAAGCAAGGAGGAGGAGGCTGAACCCCAAGCAAGGAGGAGGAGACCCCAACAAAGAAGACCTCCACTAGTACACCGAACCAACATCTTCATCCCTGGCAACCCACCGACCAGCATCCTCATCCTCAACCAACCCCAGGTGCACACTAGTAGTAGGAGTACTACTTGTAGAGTGCTTAGATGGTAGATCGGGTAGAGTAACCAGTAGATCGTGGGGAGGGACAGCGGTAGTTTCAGTGGGGAGGAGCCCTAAGGGATGCGAGGGTGTGCCGGAGTCACTGGTGTCATCACCTCACCTCCAAACCTAGTACCTCACTCCCCTTAGTCATCATAGACTATGGTTTTATTAAGCAAGTAGCGAGTTTTCTCCATTACACGGTAGATCGGGAGTTAACCAAGCCATCAGCCACGGTTATCTCGAGCTTAGAGACTAGAGGTGAAGAGGGGAGGTTCGGCCGGCGAATTAGGGCCAGTAGAGGGAGAAGGGGGAAGTTGTCGGGCCTGGGGTCGGCCAAGAAAGGGGTAGAGGGGGAGGTAGAAGACAGGAGGGCCGCAGCTGGAGTAGAGCCAGCCATAGAGGAGAGCGGCAACAGTCGGGCTAATGGTGGCTGGAGTAGAGGTGGCCATAGGGGAGAAGACAAGTGGCCGGAGTAGCTAGAGTAGAGGGGAGAAGAGGATAGGGAGAGGCTAGAGTAGGGATCGGCCGGAGGGAGGAGAAGTGGCCGGAATATGGAGTAGGAGCAGAGGAGCCAGTGGGGAGGAGTCGGCCAGAGGAGAGGGGAGCCAGAGAGGCTTTGGCCAGAAAAGAAAAGGAGGAGAGGAAAAGAAAAGAAGAGAAGGGGGAGAAAAGAAGAAGAAAAAAGAAGAAAAGAGGGGAGAAAAGGGACAGGGGAAGAAAGAAAAGAAGAGGATAAAAAGAAAAGGAAAAAAATTAGGTTTTTGTCTCCCATTGCGAAAGGCGTAGGTTAAATTAGCCATCTATTGGTCATAGAAAATTTTGAAATGAATTCTAAAAGTGACAATTAAGTAGGTAATAAGTATATAAAATTACAAATTTAGTAGTAATTAAATCTGCTGATTTAACCCCTCACAAAAATGAATTTTGGTGTCAACTAGTGATTTTTAGTTAAGGGGGCAACACCCCTTGTAGTCGTCTTTAGCCTTCCCGAAAAAGTTGGGAGTCCATAAAAATTTATTATAGATTAGTTACCATAGATTAATACTTTATAATTGTTAGGGCTCGAATCAAACCTGCCAGATCACCCACCCTAAAATTCGAGCCAGGTCGTACCTTTCAGTTCTATACCAGGCAAGTCTCCTTTGATCAATTTTCACTAAATGTCTTTAAATGATTTCAGTATAAAATATATCCTTCATGCATTGGAAAGTACATGTTTAAGTTGAAAATATTAAATTGGACACGGATGGAATATGGTCTGATTATTGCACTGAGGAATGGAAAATTTAATGAATTTGATAATTGATAATTGGATGGCATTGGGAAATTCATAATTGGTTTGAATTGAGGAAATAAGAGTTGGATGTGGCGTATGATTATTATGGTGGGTAGAGGGTGCTGATTAGAAGGTCTGTTCGCCGATGGGGCCCTCTAAATAGGCTAGAATATAAGGATAAACAACTACACTTAGGCAATGAGCTATAATTTCAGTATCAACTATAGTGTGTGAAATCGGTCAGAAGAGGTTGTCCTATGAATGTATTAGGGTCATCACATTTGGCAATATTAAAATTAAGTGCACCCCTTTGTAAACGGTGGCGGTATATTTGAAGTCATAGGTCCAGTTACTGCCTGCGGTTAGCCAGAGTACAACTGTTAGCTGCAAGTCTGGTGGGGCAGCCTGAGATAGGTGCCTCTGACGAGTAATATGGTTGGAGATCCAATACTAGATTAGTGATAAACATTCTGGAGCCTCTCTTGTGAGGGTCACTATGGGTAAAGTTATACAAACATGCGCAGGGTTAAAATCATGCATTCATGCCTGTCTCCTGGATTGGAGGCTACGGAAGCTATGTCTGCCTTATATACAAGTGCTAGTAGTCAATTTCTTAAATTAAAATGACCAACCCTTAAAAACCAAAAACTTAATTTAATTAAAAATCTAAATTTGAGGGAAGATAAGCTTCAGTTGAAAATAAGAGGAAAATTCATGTCATGCATTTGTTATTTATGCTTGTTGAGTACACATGTACTCACTCTTGCTTAAATCTCCCTTTGCTTAGAAGGTGAGTCCTATGGATCCACCTACGAGGCATCGGGTGAGGGTGATACACAGGATCCGGACCTTCAGGAGGACGATTACTACTACCACCACCGTCAGGAGGACTAGAGGGTTGGGTAGACAAAATTATCATTTTGGACAGTCATCAGGGTAATGAGACCATTGTAATATATTTTTTTGCTATACTTCGATTCTATGTAAAATTATTGTACTGAACATTTAGCCTTGTATGGCTTGGAATGTAATATATTTCCATTCAATCTCTAATTATTGTTTTGTTGCAACACTCTAAACACGATATAATAACTAATAAAGTGTCGGGTCACCCGATATTTTGTTAGCGACTATGTCAAGATTCGTGTAATTAACTCGGTGTAATCATAGTGTTACTGTTATTATCTTGAGCTAATTATGCGGGTTGCCACATATGATCAAAGTGATCACTAGAACACATGGTGGGGAAGTGGGAATGAAAGTAATTAACTCGGTGTAATCATAGTGTTACTATTATTATCTTTGGAACTGTCGACAATTTTAGAATAGAATTAATTTATCTTGAAATTGTTGATTTTGAATCAGCATATAATGCCATTTTGGGTAGACCTTCACTCACTAAGTTTATGGCAGTTACTCAGCATGCCTTCCAAAGTCTCAAAATACCTAGTCCAAAAGGTGTGATTAATGCGCAAGGTAATCCAACTCTGCACTAAACTGTGATCGAAAATTGCTCGAAATTGCTGATCAATTGCCACTAAGAGATACTAATGATGCGAATAAACCTTGCAAGATTGAAAAACCTAGCAAGTCAGAGAAATTGAAGGCAAACCCTCAGCCCAATGAGCAACTAAAGCAGGTCCCCATTGACCCCATCGACCAATCAAAAATTATTCGGATAGGGTCAGGAATGGATGCCAAATAGGAAGTCGTGCTCGTTGCTTTCCTCTGGGCCAATGCAGATGTGTTTGTGTGGAAACCATCCGACATGCCTATGGTCCCACGAGAAGTAATATAGCACAGGTTAGCCATATGACATGAAATACGACTAGTAAAACAGAAGCTATAGCGATTCGCTTCTGATCGGCAAGAGGCTATCCGACAAGAGTTGAACAAACTCTTAGATGCTGGTTTCTTCTTGAAGTTGATCATCCAGATTGGCTTACAAACCCGGTCATGGTCAAGAAAGCAAACGGTAAGTGGCGTATGTGCATTGACTTTACCAGCTTAAATACCGTTTATCCAAAAGGCAATTTTCCTTTGCCCCAAATAGACTAGTTTACCGACTCAATAGCAGGTTGCGAACTGATGAGTTTCCTGGATGCATAGGTTATCATTAAATAAGCATGGCAAAAAAAAGATGAAGAGAAAACTTCCTTCATAACCCCGTTTGGAAGCTATTACTACCAAAAGATGCCATTTGGGCTGAAAAATGCTAGGGTTACATACCAGCGACTTATGCAAAAAACTTTTATAAGTTATTGACATTGTTCCATAAATTTTCCTTTTTTGCAGAGATGTGAGAGGTTAGGGGATAGAACGGGTGGTGCCATTTGTTCTGGAGGAAATCTAATGTTCCAGGAATTTTGTTCAAACGTTGCGAAAGTTTTAGAAATGTTTTTCCCTAGAAAGTTAAAAGTTAGAGAAAATGAAATAGATAGGGGCCAAATTTTCCATAACACAAAACTTAATGTTCCACACATTTGATCGGAATGTTTCAACAGTTCATCTGCAGTCTCCATAAATTTTCCTTTTTTGCGAAGAAGTGGAAAAGTTAGGGTGAATGAAATGTACTAGGAAGATAAGGCGTGGCGCACGCCGCGCCGCGTGAACGAAAAAATAATTTTGCGTTTTTTTGAATTTTTTTTAGACATAGACGAAAGAAAAGTACACATATTTTTGTTGACGAAATTTTTTTTTTTTTGGAAAAACGGAGAAAAGACCTAGGCCCGTAAGCGCGGCGCACGCCACGTGCGTGAACGAAAAATGATTTTGTTTTTTTCCGGAGAAAAATGATTTTGCGTTTTTTTTCCGGAGAAAAAAATTGACCTAGACATATTTTCAATTTTTTTTAGGCTCGAGAAACCTTAGAGACTGAGCCGGAAGAAAAGTACATATCTTTCTATTGACGAATTTTTTTTTTTTGGAAAAACGGAGAGAGGACATTGGTCCGTAAGCGCGGCGCATGCCGCGCGCGTGAACGGAAAATGCTTTCGCTTTTTTTTCCGGAGAAAAAATAGACCTAGACGTATTTTCAAATTTTTTGGAGGCTCAAGAAACCCTAAAGACCGAGACGAAAAAAAGTACACATCTTTCTGTTGGGGAAAATATTTTTTTCGAGGAAAACAGAGAAAGGACCTAAACGTAAGGGATGAGGACCTATTTGTTATATTTTTGGACCTGATCGCTATCCCGAATAATTAGAAAAGGGTTCGTTCGATATTTATACTCAGTCGGGGGGGTTTTCGTAAAGTAACGAACCAGGGGCCCGAACACAATTTTGAAAAGGTTTTTTGCCCTCACAAAAAATCACGGAGGACCTATCTGTAATTCATAGGGATCTATGCATAATTAAAGAAAAGGGAGGAGGGTTTTCGCAAATTGGTAAGAAGGGTGAAGTGGAATCTCTCTTTGGCCTCCAAAACTAGGCACTATAAGGGGTTTATACTATTGCCCAATGTTCCATAAGAGAAGAAAAATCAACACCGCAAAAAAGTTACATGAAACCTAGCTCTAACAAAAAAATGAATCAAATCCATAAATCAACCTTGTGGAACAATAAAACCACATATTCAAACAGCAATCACCGCATCTTCATCTATCCTCCGCCCGATTTGAGCTAACACGAAGGAAAAGTAGGAGAAACATCATATAAATTATATAAATCTTGAAGTAAGTAAAAAGATAAATAATCACTATCTATCTTTAATTAATGTTTTATTATTTACGTAATTTTTAAAAGGAGATGTATAGAAGAATTTGTTTTTTAAAAAAGAGATGTATAGAAAAGAAAAAGGAGGGGCCGTGTGTTAACGGGCTGTGGGGTGGGCGGCCCCCACAAATCCTTGCCCATTGGTCAGTGCCTCGTCGCGCCTCTTATCAATCATCCTCTTCTTTAACTCTTCCCTGCGTCAACTTCACCGCAAGTACAGCAGTTCAATCACCGAAGCTTTCCCTAATCCCTACTTCTCCCCGCTTCGATCCGCGCAATTCTTCTCCACTCAAACCCTAGAAGCAATCCCCTGGAATCCCCACCAAACCATAGAGCTTCAATCCCGGCTGCGGCTGAATAGGGCAGTCTACTGCGGTTTCTAGCGCCGGATTTGGGTTCCTCGCGATGTCTTGGGCCGGGCCCGACGAGATCTTCCTCTCCACCTCCCTCGCCGGCTTCTTGGACAGTGAGATTCTTTTTTATCTTTTTAAGTTTCCGCGACACTGGTGGTGGTTCGTACTAAGGAACCGTTGCGCCAAGATTTGATTTTTAATGGGGTTCTTGGATCCGATTGGCGTAGGTTCCGGCTTGAGTAGACCGCGATGCTTAGCCAGTTTAGTAATTGTGCGCTATTTCGCGCTTAGATTTGATTTTTATGGGTTGTTCTCTCCAAGAAATTGGTGCGCTTTGGTGTTATTTTGTTGGAAATATCTGCGATTGTATTAAAAGGAGACGCTTTTGATGGGTCATGCAGGCTAGGGTGTTACTCATGTGAGTAATTTGCGCGAAGGTCATGTTTTTATCTGTTTACTAGCACCAAATTGGTGCAGATGTGTTGAAATTTGATGTGGTGCACTCAAAGGTGGAAGCTCTGGGTAGGTTACGCTGGCTGGAGTTCAGATTTTGCATGGAATATTGCGGCTGAATGCCTCGCATTATTGTTAGAAATCTTGCATAGAGCTGCTTATGGCTATCAAGGTAGAGCGCTGACGGGTTACATGAAGCACATGCGATGGTACCTGTGGATTATGTTATAGTAGGGGGTAAGGCCCCATAGCTTGCAGTAAGGTCCGTGTGCAAACGTCATGCTAAATTGCTAATAAAAAAAGTATGTTTGGCTTGTTGATGGAGGCATGGAGTGCTTGTATACAAGTTATTGTATTGCATTAAAATGTGGGAGATTCAGTTGGTTGGTAGGCTGGATCATGAAATATTGCATATGTGAGTAATTTTGTGATTTGGTTACGAACATATGACAATTTTCCCTAGCTATCTGGGGATTCAAATGTGACATGTTGGATTGCATATTAGGTTGAAGTATTAGCGCTGATACTGCATTTTCAAAAAAAAAAAATGCGGTTGGGAGGTGTTCAACTGAACCCCCATAAATCAAGTCCACTCATGTCATTCATAGTGATTCTTTATGCAAACTTGTCTTATTGAAGAATGTAGATTGTTATTTTCCTTGCTAGTTGTGCTTTAATAGATTATATATGTACTTTCATTAACTTGAATATAAAGTATATGTTTTGGATTGTTTGTCAGTTGTAGTTTTGTTGAATTAGAGTTATAAGGCTTGCTATTTGAGCCCTCCATTTGATGGTCATTGGTTACTAAGGGTTTCACCTACCTTTGGTATTGCCAGTAGCATATATGGATTTGTCCACCTGAGCTCCTTTGGATTAGTTGATGACTTTGACATCTTTACAGATGTCTTAATTGTTTGACCTGTGCTTGGCAGTAGAATCTCTGATGTATTTTCTAATGCGATGACACTTCACACTTGTGCATTTATTAATATTAAGTATTCTACTTAGTCATTATGATTGCTTGATAGTTTGATTGGTACATTGAGAAGAGCAATGGAACTTACAGAGGCAGTGGCAAGCTACAGAGCTATGCAAGATTGTTAATTGTATATTTGGCAAATCTTCACCGGAGCTAAACTGTGTACCAGTGAAGTTTTTGAAGTGATCAAGTGAATATATACCTAGCTATTGCTTTTTTTTTGGCATATTTGTAAATCTCAAGTGTACTTTTCATGCTATATCCAAAGGATATTGGAATTTTTATCAGTTTGTTTGATAATGGGTTCTACCACTACTACGCTATGCGGGAATAGTGTACTCATATCCTTCATCATCAATTAGTATAAATAGGTAGATTAGAAACAAATGTGGTTAATTTCATTATTTCACATCATTTTGGAGGTAGGATAGGAGAGTGCATGGATAACATAGCTTTTTTGAGCTAGAACTATTGTTTACCAAATAATTGAAAACAATAACACATGCAGAATTTGAGTAACAATGTGAATCATGTGACTACTAACTTTTGCTTCATCCAATGCAAACAGGTACAATTGCACCTCATTGTTGTGACACATGTATTGGTTGACTTGTATAACTAGCTTCACATTAGAAGTGCACCCTATTTGTTTGGTGATGCTATTTAGTGACAGTTTACATATTTTCTTGATTCCAGAGAAACTTATTGTCCTACTACGAGATGGACGAAAGCTGCTTGGAACCCTCTGCTCATTTGATCAGTTTGGTATGCCACTTTTTACATCCGCTTTTCTTCACATTGTCTCATATCATATTTTTCTGCCATAAAGCTCCACTTTTAATGTTTTACTTTGTAGCAAATGTTGTTCTCCAGGGTGCTTGTGAACGAGTAATTGTAGGAGAACTATATTGTGATGTTCCTCTTGGTCTATATGTGATCCGGGGAGAGAATGTTGTATTGATTGGAGAATTGGTAATGATCCCTGTTGCACTACAAAATGACCATGGTCAAATCAGTTTCCCCATATTTATGCTTTAGATCTGGTATTACATTGAGCAGGATCATGAGAAGGATGAACTCCCTGCTCACATGACTTGTGTTTCAGAGGCTGATATAAGAATGGTACACACTTCTACCAGATATTATTTTTTAAGTTATAGTGTTTTATTGTCTGATTTTCAGTTAAAGTTGTATGCAAGTTATTGCACTTTGGGTGTACAATTTAGCTCTCTCCTTCCCATATGACTAATACAACCACGGCCCGAGGCCAAGGAAAAACTATAACATGCAAACCATGGATGCAATCCTGGTCATGATTTGGGGTCCTTCCCTCTTTGCTCACTGTCTTGAGATGCTCTATCAGAGTAATCTAGACTAACCGTGTACTTGAACAATAAACAGGAGATGATAGCCCAGCTGCGAACTTATATCATTTGAGATCAACTGCATTGTTTTGAGTTATTTATTTCTTCTATAACGCACTTTGTCTATCACATGGAGCAAAAATGGAATTTTACATACATACAGCTGTGTGAAACCATGTTTTCTTCCTGGCTATCTAACAACCGATTTTACAACACAAATATGTATAAAAAGGAGGTATGGTAGACTCTTGGTATGCTTGTTGCCTGTACTGATGTAAATTGTAGGTAGGGTGTAGTCTTTTTTTCTTCTTGAGAACATGTAGAGTGTAGACTTGCTGGTATGCTTTGACATTGGATCCTGACTCCTTATTACTGTTTGCAGCTGATACTATGTTTCCTCTTTTTTCACCCAGGCTGAGAAAGCAGAAAGGGAAGCAAGAGATCTGAAAGGCACAATGAGGAAGAGGATGGAGTTCCTAGACTTTGATTAGCATCCATTGATCTTCTTGATAGTTGCTGCTTCCATTGTGGCCGCAGGTTTTTAATGGCGGCTTCTGCTATATTTGTGGGCGAATGAAAGCCCCTGATTGCACTGTATCTCATGCTCTGCTTAGCCAGAATGCTTTGGACTGAGGAGTTCAGCGAACAGATTCGTTTGCAGTAGTAATGTACTTGTGTTCTTACTGTTTCACTTTCGTCAGATCTCTCATTTTACCCCGGCATTTTTGTGCTTCAAAATTAAGGGGAATCTTCACATGATCGGAGCTGGCCGGTGCCCTGCAGGATCGTTCAGCTGTCATGTCTGGGTTTTGCAATAATATCTCGTACCAGTAGAGCCATACCATTTTGTCTATCACTCAGTGCAGCTACCTTTTACCTTTCACCCTTTCAACAACTGTGCTAGTGAATCACTCTTAAGTGATATCTATACGATGTATGGTGATGTTGCCGAACATAAAATGAGGAGATAATGCACGTATCTACTACATAACGTATACTACCTTTATTACATTCCGAAGGTTTTGAGAGTCATAAATATAGCCCATCCTTACCGAAACCAACCATTTTGTTCAGAAGCGCATGTCCAACTGACATGATGCAAACAGGACAGGGAACCGGAACGAACAAACAACGAAACAAGTATCCATTCAAACAAGAAAGACTGAAAGAGCCAGAGTTCACAAGTTATTAGGCAATTAAGCACGAGAGGAAACGGTACCTCGATCGATCTCCTTTGAGAAGCCACCGCGCATGACTCGGTAAATAAAGCCTAAGAGCCAACAACCCAGTTCATCTGAATGGAATCAAATTAACTGATGAAGATCAGTTTTTTCGGTTTTTGATATTCTGTTCAGATTTTATTTCGATACAATACGGTCTTCGGTTCAATGTTGTAATATGAGAGGTTGAACTAACCGAATCACCAAAATCACAGGCACTCCCGTAGGATCAATGATAATCGACTAGAGGGAGGTGAACAGAAGGTTTTTAAGATTCTTTGGCTCTAAAAGTAATAACCTAGCAAATAATACTAGAAATAAGAATTTCAACAATTAAAACCTAAATCGTCTAGTTTTTTCTAAGTATACCAACAAGAGTAATCTAAGCAAATTACACGATCCTAGAATTAAAGACAAGTACCAAGTATACTAGAAATGTCAATTTGCACAAATGAACAATAGAAATCAAACCACAAAGCAAGATTACACAATGATTTTTCTTGTGGTCTCAGAGACTTGCCAGTCTCTCCTAATCCACATTGATGTAGTTTGATCCAATCATCCAATCATGCTAGCTCTTTGTCCAAATGAGCCTTCCCTCGATTACAATTTGTAGCTCTTTCCCGCTCCGAGTAAACAAGCTCCGGCCTTTATACGCACCAAGACTTCTCACAAACTTATTTGAGAAGATCACCGGTTCTCCCGCCTCCAAGCCAGACAGGAGGCGGCAATCTCCAAGAGAATAGAGTGATGACGCTTGCTTGAAGTTAATTCAAGTGTCTAATTAGCTAAAACAATGAAATGCACATTTGAATGCTCCCAACCCTCTCAAAGAGTGAATTTAATGCACAAGAGAAAGATGAGACTTACTAGAGCTCAAATATATACAATGAGTATCCAAGAAGCTATATTGATGCATGTGTGAGGTTGTTTATAGCCCCCACCAAGAATTCCAACCGTTGGAGGCAATCTTCTAAAAAATTCAACATTTGCGGTACTACCGGCTTGCAAAGCCCGGTAGTACTGCACCCAGTCCAACGATCGGATCAAAGCAATTAATGCGGTAGGTAAAAGCCATTACAGGAAGTCCGGTACTACCGACGCATAAAGTGTGGTAGTACCGACTTTTGAAGCATGATTGGCTCAAAAAGGGTACCTCTTTGTAAAATGAGTATCAGTATTAAATTTGCGGTACTACCGAATCCAAGTAGTACTAACTATTTCATTGCGGTAGTACCCGCGTTCAAAATACATAAATCCCTCTCAAAAACATCCTTTTCTGTAAAATAGCTACCAGGCAAAAACCTTGATACTACCGACCTCCAGTAGTACCGCTATTTAAGCGTTGGTAGCTCTGGCTACAGAAAAATACACAAAAAGGAGTGGTTCTATTAAAAAGCTACAGCTCAATTGCTCGGTACCACTGCCGCACTTGCGGTAATACCGCTTTTTGCATTGCGGTACTGCCAGCCCAGAGAGAAAAGACAGAGCACAGAAGATTACTCTCTGGAAAATATCTACCGCTAAATAAAACCCGGTACTACCGAGCAGCGGTAGTACCGTTCTTACAACAACGGTAGTGCCGACTTTACTGTAAATGCAAAACAAATTTGAAAGCCAAGTCCAAATGCAACTAGGAATGATTTTTTGGAAGTATTTTGAGCCAATTGACCTTAAACAATTTTAAACTACTAGGCATCACTCCCTCTTGATAGTACAGCATCTATTCTAGCAATTCAATCTTTTACTCCTAACTCCAAGATCGGTAAAACTACATAAAAGGGTCCAAGCTACAATTATACCTTGACTTCAATCTCTTAATCTTCTTTTCTTGACCCCTTTAGCTCACAAAATTTTCCTTTTTCCTATGACGTGATAGAGGTCAACATATTCTCACAAACTCAAGAGAAATTATTAGTCCTTTAATACTATTGTCATTAATTACCAAAACCAAATGAAATTAGGGGCTTAAATGCTTTAACTCCTCTCCCAGCAAGACTGCAAGAGCCTCACTACCAAGAAGAATACGTTCCTAGAGGCCGCCGCTCCTTTGGTCTCTACTGCTTTTGCTCCGGTGAACTCGCCCCTAGTACGCTGCACCAACAGTCCCTCCCATCAAACTTCCCCCATCATGCCATCCATTCGGAGTTGGACCATTCCCCGTGAGGCCACTCCTCCCTCTCTCACCCTCTCCCTCTCAGGCCCCCACGCGTGGCTAGCCAACCGCCTCCTCTCTTTGCGCGCGGCTCCAGGCTCCCTCCCTCGCCCCTGTCGGCCACTGCCACCTCCCTCCCTTGCCCCCGCGGCCCGCGCCGTCGGGGACTCCCTCCCTAGCCCTTGCCGCCTCCCTCCCTCTCCCCGCGCGGCTCCCTCCCGCCCCCTCCGTCTTCCTCGCCCTACGGCCCCCTTGCCTCCCTCCGTCGCCCCTCCTCCCCTTCCCTTCCCCCTCAGACGCAGGCGCGACGACAGCGATAGCAACGACATGCGTAGTGACGGTGAGCACGAGCGGGGTGACAGCGACGGTGAGCACGAGTGGGGCGATGGCGGGCGCAAAGCTCATGTGCAAGCGGGGTCCACATGGGCGAGCAGGAAGAAGGCCAGCATGAGGCAACGCGCAGGGAGTCAGGACCTGCTTGGAATTTTTCGGTGAACCGAAACACCGAAATAACCGAACCAAACAAATTCAGTTCAATTTTCGAAATTGTTCGGTTCAGTTAACAATTCTCAAAAACCAAACAAAAAAATCGAATGCCTGCCCCTACCAGCCAGCCAGAGAGAATTTATGTACTGATCTCTTTGTCCCGTATCCAAGAACTTTCCAAAAGCAACAATCGTCACATAGCATTTATGAAAAACCGTGAAGGTCTAGAGTCGGTGTAGCTTAGAGCAAGTATAATAAAACCATCTTAACTTACTATTGGTTTATACACATCAGCTTTGTCCTATGTAAAAGAGTGAGAGAAGAGAGCTAGCTCTTATTAAGTAACTAGCTTTGCACGGAAATATAGACATATTATTTATGTACAAGAGAGAAAAGACTCCTATTGCACAGCATATAGGGACAACCTTTAGAGATAGTTATTATACAAACTAATTTTTAGAACTTTGCTATTACACTTGCTCTTAAACCTCCTTTGAATCTCTCTTTGCCGTAGCGACTTCTAATCCAATGATCGCAGTATTTTAACTGCCATGTATTGTTTCATGCGGCTTCTAGTCTAGTTTAAATGTGTTTCCATCTACAGACTAGCTTTTTTTAACTTTATAAACTACATTTACAGAGGTTTCATGTGTACGAAAAATCTCTCCAAGTTTCTTTTGGCAGGTGGTTACTTAGTCCCAAAGGTTCAGTCAGTACTCAATAGGGCTCCGCGACCATTTTATTAGGATCCCTTAAAATGGTAGCACACCTCTGTTAACTGACTACAGCTTTACTTGCCAGAATCTTTTGACAATGTTCCACGATCCCTTGTTCAACTTTCCTGACCACAAATAATTCTAGGGTTAGGCAGGAGAACATTTAGGTTAGGCACTTTATACCGAAGCTTTGTAGAAGTTCCTGGTTCCCACAAAAGGGCAACTTTATCTTATGCTTGTTCCACAATTCACAACATAATATGTTAACCAGGGTCAGAACATGAACAGCGTTCAGTTTAGTGCACCAAAAGTTCAAAACTGGTTCACCAATAGCTGTTCGAGATACAAAGAGAAGATTCAACAATTATTGATTCCCGTTATCTAAGATTGGTTCACCATTGAAGCACTGGGATATAGTAAGAAGAAAATATTTCGAGATTCCTGAATCCTGAGTCCTGACCTACTAAAGTTTTTGTCGATCAAAAGGCAGAGAAGAGAAAATTAGCTTAGCATGTGCAGTTCTAGATTATACAGAACTTTCATAGGACACCAGAAAAACCAGTGAAGCAGAAATAGAACACGGTGAATCCTTTTCATCCCAAGTGAGATCCGCATCAAGAATAGGACGTGTAGTGTACCTTTTTCTTGCACTTTACCTCAGAAATCAATGATCCTGATTCCTGAGATTCAACAGCTCCAGTCAGCATGGTTAAGTACATGAAAGGGACCTTCGAGAGATCTCGTCCTTCAAAGTAAGGAAAAACACTTTGGCAACAACAACAAAAGGTAGTACTGCAAACAGCAGGGAAATCAAAATTTTCTCTTAACATAGGGAATGCACCGACAAAATAGCAAAAAAAAAAGAAATCAAACTAAGTTCAGTGGAAAGCTAAGAAACATTTGCCTGCATTTCTAAGCTCTAACAGTTGGGGACTTAACTAGAAAGAGATGAACTCTCCTGAAGTGCACAAGAATAGAAGATGGAAGATGGGCATCAACCATATGACACTAACAAGATGCAAACCTTACAGTTTCTTGTTGGTTACGCCATCCATCTCATACTTCATGTGGCAGCTTTACATGCATAGGTTATTAGCTTCATTAGCCATACTTCTGCCAATTCTGAATTGCCTGGCAAAAAATCTTGTGGCCTATATTCATCACCTTTACCTCCCCCCCCCCCCCCCCCCCCACACACACACACAACGTTTTCTTTCGGCTAACCACCCAATACATATCCGCCTGCATGCATGTTAATCCACATGTTGGCTGCTACTTGTCATTGTATACGTAATGCTTCTCCAATTCATAGATTGCCATATTTCCTGACAGATTGTTAATTGCTGAACAAAATATATTCACAAAATAATGCTATCAAATTCAACCAATTTCTATAGGTAAGTTCAACCGCTGAACGCAAAAAATAAAAATATAATTATTGGTCACCTGGGATTATGATCGCTGGTAGTATACAGGGTGCATGTACCCAGAGGCCAGAAATACCTTTCCATGTACATGGATAAAGCAAGGCTAACTTCCCTCAGACAAAAATCATATGTGCAATAAGAAGCGGTAACAAATATTATGCCTTCCAGTCAAATACTCAAATCATTATTTTGCCCATGTGCTGCATTGCATGGTCCTCACTCGCATAGTCAGTAGATACGCTTTTTCAGGACATATCATCTGATAATGTTATGCCCCCTAGATTTGGCAAGTTACAAAATTCTGGCAGCATAATTTGTAGCAGTTTGAGATGAAAAGAATAAAAAATAGTACTGTATCCTCAAACAATATGCGTTAGTGTGCATAAGAAGTACTCACAGAGAAAAGCACATAAAAGTGAGATTGTTTCAAACTAATAAGCAAGAAGGAACTTCTGAGAACTGTCACCAAAGATGCTGCTTTAGGAAAGTTAGACAAAGTCTATTCAACCGGAGCAGGTTTTCAGGAATTGCTTTATGTGGGGCTTTTATCCAACTTGCAAGAAAAAAAGAGCTTGCTGTGACTTTCTGTTGTAGAGAAACTCTTGAACCACCACACCTAATGAATGCTCCTCTTTGCTTCTTAGCTTGGGTGACTGTCTTCTTCAAAACAACCATCCTCTGCCCACAATATAAGTACTCGGTTGCTAGCCAGTGGCCACAGAACATGCTTGAGGCAAGACAGACACACTGAAACAGGAATTCAGACCAAGCAATAGGGTTATCTCTCTTTATTTCTTGAGCAGTATCAAGTGATGGACAACAGCATGCCTGTAATTAGCAAGATTTTTTGCTCAAGCATTCCAACAACCCTGATGATCAGGAGGAGGCCCATTGTGGTGAATGGTGGTGGTTTTGTTGTTACTGACCTTAGTCATAATGTTATTTTCATTGTGGATGGTTGTGGAATGCTCGGATCTAAGGGAGAGCTGATGGTAAAAGACGGTGACGGAGAACCAATACTATTCATTTCTAGAAAGGTAATGGGTTATAACTGCAAAGTACTTACTCTTAGAAATAGGGTTATTTTCTCTATTTCCCATTGTTTTGACTTTTGAGTGCTTCACCTGAATAGACGTATATTGATTAGGTTTAGAACTATTTGCTCTATGAAGTTGTTCTGATTCCTATGTACTTCTTCCTTCGTGTTATTCCATAATATTTGTGCGCAGGCTAGCTCTTAAATTTTATGAACAAGCTAGAACTTCTTCTGATATTAAACAAGAAGGGCTCAAGTAACTTCAAATATTTTTTTCTTGAGAGAATGCAGAAACATAATTAACAGTTTAACACAGACAAGACGACAAACACAGACATTTTCCCTCGCACATACTTGCATCCTATATTTCTTTGGCAATCACCATAATATAATTCTCCATTGCAGGGAGGACTTGTCCAGGCTCTAAGCACTCGGAACAAATGGAATGGGTACTCAATGGATTACCAAGGCAAAAACAAGGTCTTTAGCCTAACTGATCCAAAATCATGCATAGCAAAAGGTGTACCAATTAGAATCCACATTGAACCCAAGAGGCACTGCAAAAATTGGGACTTCGAGATCCGTGGATCTTTTGTAGATCGAGACTGTACAATAATTGATTGCACTGGCAAAATAGTGGCACAGGTATGCCACCCATACCTTCATAATCCCCTACAACCAAAAATTTCTACATTTGCTTTTGAAGCAAATTACATTTATTTTGTAGAATTTCCTTTTTGTTATCACTAAATTGACCAAACACATACATATCTTTATGTCATATTGTCATGTACAGTCATGTACACAAGTCAGTTGTGAACTACAGATGCCTCATGAGTCATGATTAACAAGAATTACTCCAGGACAGCAGAGGTGGGAAAAGCAAAGCCTATTCCAAAGTGAGAGTAGCACGATGTTAGTTAAGGAGAGGTGTTTAATTATTTACAGGGATTATGCTTGCTTTCTATGTACATGTGCATGCAATTGTGTGCAGGCAAAAGTGTATGGGGTAAACATTTGTGCATCCCGGTACCAAGGAGAGAGAGAGAGATCTAACGCATCTACTCTTCATGCTGTAGATGGGGAAGAGAGAGCTGATAGGAAGCAAGGACTTCTACCACGTGGCAGTGCAATCAGGCAGTGACCAGGCTTTCATCATCGGGGTGATGGCAGTTCTTGACAACATCCACGGAGAATCCACCAGATGCTGATAGCATAAATAAATGAATTTGCTCATTTACAGTGGGTTTATGTTCAATAGCACTGGTATTGAGCTACCTACTTTAATCTCGGAGTAGAAATCAATCCATGTTCACTGATACCATACCATTGTATCAGCTACATTGTATATCAGATTTAGCCGGTATGAAGACATCTTAGAGGCTAACGCGAGGTTAATTGATGATGTAACAGTTCCTAGAGCTTATCATATGAGCTTAACTTGTGCTGCACTTAATTATTTCTTTGACAAACAGATAGACACATAATAGAGCAAAAGGAGTACAAAGTACACAGAGATAAAAATTACCTAATAGATAATCAAAGATGCCACATAATCTGGAATTATTATTCAAAGTTACTACACCAACTTCAATTGCAATCCTTCTTGGATGATAAGCAAAGTAGTTATAGTGTGTACTTTGTACAGTGGAAAGTAATATCCAAAGCTATCCCTTATGGCAGGAAAAAGAAAAGATCCTAGAAAAGTTAAAAATACTGTTAACAACTAACAATCATCCATTTTGTACGTGGATCGCTAACTTCCAACCCCAACTCTCTGGATACATTTAAATTCCTCAAGTCTCTTTTAACCGTATCTTTCCACTATGCACCGGTGCCTCAAGAGGCCTCCGTTGGAGATGTCCAGGCCCGGCCCTAGGGCAAGGTGAGCGAGGCGGCCGTCCCGGGCCCCCAAATTACCGGGGCCCCTCCGTGACTCTGTCCTAGCGTGAAGATTACGCACCTACACGAGAGTCGAGAGCGATTGCTGTGGGTAATCAGCCTAAGAACTAGATGTCAGCGACAAGTTTTCTGTTCTTTGTCTGAAAACGCTCCGGCCAGAAATGCTTCGGCTGAAACGTTCGTGTGTAACTCTTGGCTGAAACTAACTAGTAGAAGCTTCGGACTTGAATGCTGTTTTCAGAGGAAAAAACAGCCATGGAACTAAAACTACAGAACAGACTTGTTTTTACGATGTGGGAACTGCTCACGTCTTTTCTGGTTTTATTGCAATATATAGACTCAATTACAAGTGTTCGGTTGCTTCACATCAAAGCAGAAACCGAAACAAAATTGGACTGAACTTCTATTTTTCACCGTGAGGACTGTAGCACATTCGAGACAGAGATTGAACACAACACGCAGTGTCTATCTAAAATTTGAAAAACTGTGCAGCTACTATGGAACTATTGCTTATCAGATCTTATTTACTATACCGGTAACTGTGGGCATCAGCTGAAAGAAACTTTTCAAAGTTGAAATTATTGAAGAACTATTTGAGGTCTACAATGTCTCAAGAAAGGTTAAATGGTCTGGCAACTTCATGTATTGAGAAGAAGTTATTGGATGACATTAATGTTGCAGCCATAATTGATGATTTTGCATCTAGAATTGTTAGAAGATATTTCCTAAGATGATCTCTACAAAATGTTTGAGGTAAATAATCTCACTTTTGTACTTCCATTTATTTATCGGTAACAATTTCTATAGTACACTGAATATTATCTTTTTAGTTGATACATGGTAGTATAAAAATATTTTGATACTTATGTTATGAAGGGTCTCCGTTTATAATTTCGCCCCGGGCCCTCAAAAACTCAGGACCGGCCCTGGAGATGTCCAAGCCATCGCATCTTAGCAATGTTAAAAATAATAATAATAAAGATAGAAAATGTTCCAGTTTAGCCAATGAAATAATGAAGGATGTTGCAAAGTGAACTTGTGCTTCTCTGGAACGGTTTAGGCTTAATTTTCAAGCTGCCAAAGCTTAAGCCCTAACACTTCATTAAGAAACTTAGGTTATTACTTTTCTGATAAGCCCACTTTATGAGACTTCTAGGCCCCTCAACATGCCATATATTCTGTTGGGAAAACTAGAAACTTGGTACTAAATACTTTAAAGCATGGTTAAGAAACAAGATAATAAGCATCGCAAGGCAAATTTATAAATTGCACTGCCAAAACTGTATGCTTGGACTTGTGTAGACATGGTTATTGGTAAAATGCACAACAATGTGCCTGACAGTCAAAATGATCAACTATCCTTTACTAAAAAAATCTTCTGTACTAGAGTGAATAATGCACAAAAAAAACACATGGGCCAAAGTAACTGAATTACCTTATGCTCTGAAACTCATGAAACTGACCAATCATACATGAGGTGTTTAGGAGTGTGTCAAGCGTCCAATGAGCAATTGCTGTAGCATCACTGCAGCGGATCATCAGTCCCTATGAAATCTGCAGATCTGCCACTTGCTTCTCTTTATGTACTCATTGAATCACTTCACCAAACAGCTTGCCTTTTTCTTTCTCGTTAGCATGAAGTTGCTTTGGATTAGTTTCTCAATAGTTCCATAGCCTTGGTGAAACCAAGATCCCGATATATACATTCAAGTTTCTTTTAACTGAATGTGCTGCAAAACAACTGATGTAAAAAAATCAGTATAATGCCTTCCAATCTTTAACTATGTTTTAATTGAATACAACCGAAGTAGAGTTCACACGATCAGACATGTTAATAAAATCAGGAATCCTGCCCGTTAGGTCTCTAATTTCGATAAAATCAGATTAGCACAGGTGAAAAATCTTGTTCACAGTTTGTAAAGACTCGAAAAGACTATAAAACCCAGTCATTATCTGTGACTAACCATGCTATTATATATGTGATGAACTAAAATGTAGAGACGACATTAAACAGACTACTAAAGCTATTAAATTAACACATTTTGAAAAACTAGAATGCTAATTCGGAATTTATGAGGTTGGATGGAAATGGAAATAGTTCAAAGTAGCAAAATGTACTAGTTAGTAGATGATGCAAGAGGCCACTGATTCAAAATAATAAAAACAAAACACAACTCACCAGAGCTTGTTCTTCTTGACAAGTGCCAAATGCCCTGCAATGAGCACAGGAAACAGTAGAGGTGCTATTCCTTGCATTCTGTACTGTGCCATTCACTATACAGCTACTGAAATATCTAGGCTTTGGCTCACAGGAGAAGAAACTTTCTGACATGAGGCACTCCCTGATGCAATAAGCATTATGTGATCAACCTCACTAGGCATCCCAGCCTTTAAGAGGCAACTAATAAAAGAACTAACTGTAATACTGTCAGGGGAACACCCAGTCTCCACCATTTTATGGAAAATAGCAATGGCTTCTGATGCCCTACCCTTCATGCAGTGCCCGATTATTAGAATAGTATATGTATACTTGTCGGGCCTACACCCTTTCCCTACCATCTCCATTAGGATCAAGTTTGCTTCGTCCACCTTTCCACCCTTGCACAGTGCATCGATCACAGGGTTATATATGAAGGCTCGTGGTGCAATGTCTGCTCTCATGTTCAATTCCTTCAAAATACCAAGTGCTTCCTCTGATCTGTTATGCTTACAAAGTGAGTGTATTATGGTAGAGAAGGTGTACACATTTGGTTGAATATGACCCTGAGCCATCTCATTCCAAATGCTCATAGCATCATCCAGCTGTCCACACCGACAATACCCATCAATCAACGAACTAAATGTCACAACATCAGGAGGGCAGCCACTGTGCATCATTTGCTGATACACGGCCACTGCGGACCCCTTATCCCCAGCCTTGCCATATCCATTGATAAGCACATTGTAAGTGACAGCGTTGGGCATTGTCCCAGACCCAACCATGTCACTGTATACTGCAATTGCATCCACCATCTTGCCAGCTTTACAATAACCTGAGATCACTGAGGTGTATGTCATTACATTGGGCATGCAAACACCATCCCTCTGGAGCCTCCTCAATACCTCACGACCCCGATTCACCTCCTTCACCCTGCATAGCCCATCCACAAGAATGTTGTGTGTGACAGTATCCGGTGAGCACCCAAACTCACCCATCCTTTCAACCAACTCAAGCGCCTTCTGGACATCCCCCACTCGACACACCCCCTTGATGACAACATTAAAGCTCCACACGTCCGGAGAATATACTCCCCCCTGGAGCCACCGCTCAAACAACACCACAGCATCTTGCACCCGATCACGGCCAACGAACGAGCTCAGGAGCTTGTTATATGCATGGGCTTCAATGCGGCAACCAAACTGTACTGCCTTTGAGAGCAATGCTGCGGCGGCATCAAGAAGGTTGGCATTGGCGCATGAACCGGACAGGAACGAGAGAAAACGCGAGTCGGGATGGTACCCGTACTGGTCCGTCATTTGGTCGAACAGTCGGAGGGCGTCGGCGTGGCGGCAGGACTGGCACATCGACGCGATGACGTAACGGAAAGAGTGCGCGGACGGGGGGATGGAGAGAGGGGACGAGTGCATGGCGGCGAAGAGGTGGAGAGCGGAGGAGGCGCACGGCACGAGGCGGAGCGCTGCGGCGGCGACCGGGGAGGGCGGCGCGAGTCGGCGAAAGGCCGGGAGGTGGTGGGGGCAGAGAAAGGCAGCGACCACGAGCGCCTTGGCGATCCAGAGCTCTGCTGGGTGCAGCGGGGGCGGGTGGTGCGGCGGCGGGCCGGCAATGGGGCTGGAGGAGTGGACGAGGCGGAGGGGGGAGTGGCGAGGGGGCAGGCGGATCCGAAGGTGGGTGTGGAGGTGGAGGTGGGAGGGCATCGGGGAAGGCGACGGCGGAGGAGGGGAGGAGGAGGCGGTCATGGACTCACGGCGATGGGACGGGGAGAGGAGGCGGAATAGACTGCACAGTGGCGCGCGCGGGAGGGAGGGGAGAAGGGTTTTGGAGGTAGGGGTTTTCTGGATGCGATTATGCGAATGACAAGAAGAAAACCGTTAAGAGTACTAGCAGTAATCTATACTATATAAAGTGAGAGTTTTTTCTCACGTCATATTAATTTCTCTATTTAATTGCCCTGCTTAATTGCCTTACGCAAGAAACGAAGCGTTGCTTTAATTAGCCAGCTTTTGCAAAAACGAAGCGTTAAAGATAGATGTTTGATCTTATGAAATAGTATTTTTTTATTTTTTAATCTTTATTTTTCGTTATCAATTTTGTTTTTTGTAGCAACGCACGGGCATATAACTAGTCGCAATGAAGGCAGAGATTAGCACTGACACTATCTCCATTGAAAACTCATGTTTTTTTTTTATTGCATTAGTTGTACGTATAGCTGTTTAGAGTTAATATTTTTTTTTCGCGGCTTCGGTGGTGCCTTGATTATATTAACGGATCAAGTGAAACAAATACAAATCCGTGTGATTTGAATGTATGTCTAAAGTCTAAACAACTACTTCCATTCCATGTTGAACTAATAGTAGATTCAAATAAAAGAGCATGGGTAGAATCGGGTAGGCTCGCACGTAAAATGTGATCATGGTACTACCAAAATTTTGCTAGAATCATAATATTAGTAAGATTATTCTACCACATTAAGACCCTACTTACGATTGAATCAGTTCAATAAAAACCTAGGTTTGTATAATCGAAACACTTTAACACACGAATCAAGAAAACCGTTACAAAATCTAGGTTTGCACTTTAACACACGAATCAAGATTTTAACAACCTTGCTTGCAATTACTAGAAAACAAGGCGATCATCTATGCCTCAAAAAACACGTTAGATCTTACAATTCGAAATAAACTTATAAACATATCATAAGTTGCAACAAGAATGCTAGTTAAACTTGGCATTTTGGGCATCCATACGTTTTGGTGATCATCCATCGTAAATCCATATTTTCACTTTTATACGTTATATATATTTTTCGTACTCTTGGGAGTACGTACTCCCACCTTCAGTATACTACCTAAACGAATGTGTTATACTCTATCACTTTCAGTATACTACAATAATAATTCTAAGATACTCTAATACGGTATGAATGAAAAAAATTCATAGGATCCATTTATTTTTTCTTATATACCATTTTTCATGTGTAAAAAGAATATATAAATAAATTATGCTATACATGGTGGATTTTGATGAAATTTTTCGTGAAATTCACTTTGTAATATCTTATAATTAGTATTAGAGTATACTCAAACAGATAAAGAAGTATATCAATATCATTTATGCAGTATATTGAGAGTGGGAGTACATACACCCAGGAGTATGGAACCATTTTCCTATATATATATACACACACACACACCTTTGGGAGTACGTACTTCCACTCTCAATATCCTACTTAAATGATATTGTTATACATCTTTATCCTTTTGAGTATACTTTAATACTGATTATAAAATATTCCAAAGTGAGTTCCACAAAAAATTTCATCAAAGTCCACCCTTTATAGCATAATTTATTTATATACTCTTTTTACATATAGAAAATGGTATATATCAAAAAATAAATGGTTTCGATAGTTTTTTTCAACAAATATCGCATTGTAGTATCTTAAAATTATTATTAGAGTATACTGAAAGTGATAAAAGAGTATAACACGTTTGTTTAAGTGGTATACTACAGGTGGAAGTACGTACTCTCAGGAGTACGAAAAAGGCAATCCATGTGATGCCACTTCAAAACCTTGCAATTAGAGAAACAGGAATACTAACATACCGTATACCATTCCAACAGTATACCACTGAAACTCATGAAACTTGTAAAATTTTACACTGAAACTTGTGAAATTTTACACTAAAACTCATGAAACTTAGCACTAAAAACTGATTAAACATGAAACTCATGAAACTAAACACTGAAACTCATGAAACCAACCATTGAAACTAATAAAACTCATGTATACCGTCCAAACGGTATACCATTGGCTAGTCCAACTCTTAGAGAAATGCCACTTAGATTCATGTATTTAAAACTATGCCACACAGTTTTTTGCTTCCTTTGCAATATGCCATTTTCTACTCTTTTCATAATTATGGTAATTTGAAATACCCTTTTTTCCCTTCCATTTCCTTATCTTTGGTTGGATTGAACCAGATGCAAGGTAGAACTAGGTAAATCGTGCGCTACGCCGCACCGTAAAAAATTTGCTCCGATTTTTTTTCTGAAAAAAAAGTAGGAGGATCTCAACGCAATTTTGGTTTTTTCGGAGGGACCCGTTCGCGAATGTACGAAACTACGGATTTTTTTTACAAAATAACTGGCAGAAGGACCTATCAGTAAATCTAATTTTTTCAAAGGTTGTTTTTGCGAAGAAGGCCACGTGGCTATGCTGCCTGAGCGGCAATTCTTCCCAGATTAATAGAGTTAGTATTAGATTGCCACCGTCGCCACCACATTTGTCGTTGTCGCAGGCACCTCTCCGATGAGTTCATTGCCGCCGCCTCGCCGCTGAGTTCGTCGCTGCCGAGTTCGCCGTGGACACTGCCCGTCGCCGCTCCCACGAGCTTCTTACTGTATTGGTGCTCGCCGAGGACGCTGCCTCCTTTGATGATATTGAGGTGAGGCCTCCGACGTCGTCGCCGAATTGCCCTGTCGAGGTATGTCGTCACGAGGAAGAAGACGTGGTGTTCTTGCTCGAGAATCGAGATGGATTGGTCTGGTTGAAAGAGATGGCAAGGTGCATGTTTGACGTGGCTTTAACGGATGGATTGACGTAGTTTGATTCAATCCGAAGTTAGCACGCGTAAATTGGGAAGATCACTGGAGAATAACATGGGATAACAGAGAAAAGGCTAAGAAACATAGGAAAGTTGGAGATGATTAGGGGTGGAATTGAGCCGAGCCGAGCCGGGCTCGGTCTAGCTTGCCAAAATTCGAGCTGGGCCGGGCTCGGCTCGAAGAGTGCATCGAGCCAAAAGTTCGGCTCGGCTCGGGCTCAAACGAGCCACGAGCCGGCTCGTGGCAGCTCGTGAGCCGGTGGTTTTATACACGCAGGCGCCTGCACCGAGCGAAACCGAAACGAAATCCCCCCAATTCCTCCGCCCGTGCGCGGTCCGCCCCCCACCCAGAACCCTAAACTCGTTTCCGCCACCTCAAAGGACCGTCTCCGGCTCCGGGACTTGGCCGGTCGGCGCCACCCTCGACCCCCTGTTCCCCGCCTCAGCCTCACTCGGGCTCCTCCGCGGCTCTGCCCGACCGCCACGGCGCCCCGCGCGGCCGCACCCGTCTGGCCGTCCCTCGGCGCCTCCCCCAGCCCCGCGTGATCCCTCGGCGACTCCGACGCGGCGACGCCTCCCCTCCCTGGCCGCGTCCCTCAGCTCCTCCGACGCCTCCCCCGGTCGGCCAGCCAATGGAGCGAGTGTAACAGAAGAAGAGAAGAGGTACACCCGTCGCAGCAGACCCGTCACCGACGTCGGCTGATGCTCCAGATGCAAGTGCTAATCTCGGCGCCGCCTCCACCGGGTCCACACCAACAGGTCCAGCTCCAGCAATACCACGAACTGACTCGGTGAGCACTGAGCACTGAGGACTTATTGTTGAATCATTCAACTGCAATGTTTAGTTGTTTAGTGTTGTTGAATCATTCAACCTCAGAGCAGATCTCAGTACTAAGCCATGAAAATTGTTTAGTGTTGTTGAATGTAAAATGTTGAATTATGAGTTGTTGAATGTTTACTGTGATTTTATTGTTGTTGAATGTAAAATGTTTACTGGATTAGTCTTTATATTGGTTTAGAGTTGGATATATATTTCTGGATGGCTATATGCAGCACTTGCAGGTGAAGAAAGGATGCCTGGAATAACTTGTTTTGGTGTAGGATTAAAGTTTGGTTGACCTTGATTTATGCCATGGTTATTTTGGTATGACTGTGTGAGACATTGTGTACCATGGCTTTCAGTTTGGTTTGCTGTCCCTTCTGCATTCCTAACTTATGATGGGGATGTAGAGGTTTGCAGTCTCCTTGAAGCATTGAGTCTCAGCCTTTTTTCCCGTCACATGTAATGGACATGAAGAAGTTTGTTTCCTTCACAAGAATGAGATTTTATTGTTGATGTTAAATGACTGGCTTTAGTTTTGTGACTTTGTGTGCATTGCCATTTTGTTTAATATTTGCTCCTATTGTGTCCAATTGATGATGCTGCATTTGCTGTGTCGACTCATCCCTAGAAACTTAACCTACCGGCGCTAACGAGCCAACGAGCCGCTCGCGAGCCGGCTCGGGCTCGGCTCGTTAGCTAAGCGAGCCGAATAGTAAGCTCAGGCTCGGCTCACTGCCGCTTCGAGCCGAGCCTCGAGCCTCGAGCTTAATTTCCAGCCCTAGAGATGATGGTAAACAATGGGATAGCTTTTCATCATTCGATCTAGTCATTCTCATGAATTAGGGATCCAACGGGGCATGATGATATTATCGTTAGTTGAAGTTGAAAGAGAGTTGTGGGCCGTTCGATGAGTAGACACGTGAAGCTCCTCCATTCCACTAATTAGTTCTCCGTTATCTAGATTCTATCTATATACCGCTTCGACCTCACTCCTCATGCTATCATTTAAGTGGTGTCGAGGCCTTTGCTGCAGGCGCAGCACCAACTCTTGCCTACAATTGCAAAAAGTCACCACAGGTCCAGAGCCATAGGGGAGCGCGGTGAGCGAGAGTTGTGGCCATGACAGCTCAATAATCGCATAGTGGCAGCCATGAGGAAGCATGGGTATTGAGAGCGGCAGCTCCACGGCTCGCTGGATGCCGAATAACCGCATGTCAGAGTCCTAACGGGCGGCACTGATGTTGTCGTTGTTGGCAAGCTCTCTGTCGGCTCATCGGTGGCATCCCATTAAAGATGCCATGAATGGTAATACTTAGATTTTTATAAATCTTTTATTATTTTCTTTGAAAATATAGCCTGATTTTTATGAAGCTTGCTTGAACCCCCTCCTACAACTCACTCAAAATTTTCAAACCTTGTTGAAACTCTCTGAAACTTGAAGTTTGTTTTTTTGGAACTAAGTGAAATCATACTGAAACTAGTTGTTGTTTTAATTTTGAAATATGAAACTCACTTTTGGAGTTGTTTCAATTTTCAAACTTGAGTTTCAGTTTTGAAACTATATGAAACTAAAGCGAAACTTTCCTAAAACTCACGTTTTGGAGTCTGGTGTTTCAATTTTCAAACCTAAGCTTCAACTTCGAAACTCTATAAAACTTGATACTTTCTGAAGCTAGTGTGAAACTTTCTTTGAACTTGAGTTTTAGTTTTGAAACAATGTGAAACTAGTGCAAAACTTTCCCAGAACTCACTTTTTGGAGTTTGATGTTTCAAATTTCAAACCTGAGTTTTAGTTTGAAACTCTATAAAACTTTATTGACTCTCCAAAACTAGAATGAAACTTCGAAACTTTATGAAACTAGCGTGAAACTTCAACTTTGAAACCGTGTGAACTAGCATGAAACATTCTCGGAACATACTTTTGAAGTCTAATGTTTCAATTTTCAAACTTGTTTTTCAGTAGTCAAACTCTCTAAAACTTGATTGACTCTCTGAAGCTAGTGTGAAACTTTCCGGGAACTTTGAGTTTCAGTTTTGAAACTCTGTGAAAGTAGCATGAAATTTTTTCGAAAGTCACTTTTAGAGCCTGATGTCCAATTTGTGAAACTTGCCTCTCAATTTTGAAACTCTCTAAACTAGTATTAAACCTTTGCGAAACTCACTTATGGAGCCTGATGTTTTAGTTTTCAAACTTGAGTTTAATTTTTGAAACTTGATTGGCTCCCTAAAACCAACATGTAACATAAAACTCACCTCAAACTTACTGAGATGCTATACCATTGGAAACTTCTTTGAAATTATAGAACTTTGATACGTTTCAGTCTCTGCAGGTTTTAACCTACTTTCTTAAACCTAAAATTTTGACATGTTTTAGGTTTTAGAACCATTCAATTGGCTAACCCAGTGGATATCGAAGGGGTCTCAATGTTATTGGATAGAAATGGGTCCATTTTTGCGTGGAGGAAGAAAATGATCGTGTCCCCGTGCACGGAAGAGAACGATCATAGGGTCTTGCGCTCACAGATGATGACACCTATTGCACATACTTGCACCTAGAAGGACAGCGATGGGGCCTCACATAAGCGTAAGGAGGCGATCTGATGCGGATATGCATATGTCCAGTAATTTTCGGTATAATATCTTAATTAACTGAAAATAATTATTAAGTTGTATGAAATATCAACAGGTACGAAGATTGCACAAATGTATATTGGGGCCCTAGTGGGAGGCGAGGGAGGATGGGAGCCACATGGAAGATACTATTTTTGCATTGTTCATGTACCCATATTTCCTTCCAAGTATGCACGCAAAAAGCAAAGGAAAGAAACAAGAGGGAAGGCAGGAGGGATTTCGGCCATCCTCATACAAAGAAAAAGAAGCAAGAGATAAGAAATGAGAGATTTTAGCAATCTTGAAGCAAGGAAAGAGATCACATTGATTTGGCAAGAAGAGATTGTTTTCAAATTATAGTAATTTCATTTCAAACTTTTGAGATTGTTTCTAATTAGATGAGAGAGAGTATATGGTAGGTGATGTATTGTTCACATCACTATTTATGCACTGTTCATGCACCCCCTACCCCTATATGTGTGTATTCCATCCATTGCAAACGTAACCACGTTATTTTCAAGATAGTTAATATTGCTTATTCTCAGGTTTATGCTACATGCTGCCTTTTGAGAATTGGGCAATTTTCTTGGAATACCTCTATTGTTCTGGTGATTTCTTTGTGTGATTACAGGAACCATGTGTCTACTTATGTGATCGACTAGACATGGATCACGAGTGTGTTATTGGGCAAATTCATTTGTTGCAGGTTACTATACTGGGACGGTGGTTGGTGCCATCGTATTCGTTAGGGCTCGCGGATCCAAAGTTATTCTTGATCTTGCATCATGAATATCGAGCACCCCTTATCATCTTGGTAGCAGAGCACCGGATTGACACAGTAGGATTATTTACCCTTGGATTAGTTTTTATTTTTGGTCCTAAATTGAAAATTGCCCTACAAAAATTCAACCTTTATTTTCAATATGGTATTTTAGTGAGTCTTATTAGGTTTTGATCCATTAGAGTCCATGTTTTAGTTACTGATCATTTTTCCTTTGTGTAGCTTTTGTTTCAATCTGTACAGTACCTTGTTTTGTTCATAACTTTCATATACAAGCTTGGATTTTTCACACTCTTGTACTTTCCTAAAATCTTACAAAAATGTCTTCAAAATATCTTTTAGGCACCTATCCAGATTCGGACTTTATCTGTGAAATCTTTTACTGACAATGTCGGTGCTCCAAATCAGGGTTTCCAGATCGGTTCGGTATTTTACCCATAATTCCTGCATCCAAACTCTAATTTGAAAAAAACAAAAAATCCTAAATCCACAAAGATTCCTCTACAAAATGGGTTTTAGGCAAACTTTGTGATTCGTATTCATTCAATCCAAAATTAAATTGGATTTGATCTCATTGGCTGAAATCAGGTCAATTCTGAGGTGTTCAGTATTTTAGCTATAAATTTTGCATCCGAGCTCCAAATTTGATGTTATTATACTATATTGAAATCTTATAACACAATATTCAATTCATTCCATAGTGAACCTCTCATATTTGGTTATTTTTAAACTTTAATCTATACAACAAATCCGCTGCACTAGATAAGCCGAATTAGGATTTCTTAGATCATTTTGAATATATGTTGTTCCTTCGAGTCTTTGAGTACAATAGTATCTATAAACCATAAAATCCCAAAAAATATCAGTAGACATACCTTTGGAACCAATTCATCCTTTGTAAATACTTTGATCCCAATTGAGTCTAGCTATTTGATATTTCTTAGGGCTATTCATATTGATACATTGTATAATCTTGAATTATTATATTATTATACTATATTGTGATATCAATTTGGGGATTCTAAAATTTTGTTCATAATAATGTTGGCTGAAAATCACCAAAAGAACGAAAAGAGAAAGAGAGCAAAAGGACCCAGAAAAGAAAAGAGAATATCGACCGACATCACTACATTAAGCAAAACTCTAATTTATGTTTATTATATTTGGATTGTGCGATTATATTAATTAATGAGCAACTTGTGCCTTTTTTATTTTTTGAAGCAATTAGCTAGCGTCTCTCTATAACTTATGCAACATGACATGATCTTTGGTGCTAGAATTATTCCTTTTTAGCTCATGCCATTGGATGCATTAAGTTCCATCATCTTTGCACGTGTGTTGCCTTGAAAATTCATTTATATCTTTGAGATCAACAATTAGGGCTTGTGAATTCTAGTTTAGATTATTACTTATCATTACAATAACTAGAATTTATAGATTGCATAGGATATATACTAACCCTCCAAGCTCCACATATTAGTCATTATCATGTGCACACCTTGATAGTGAATTCGTTTGAGTAATCACATGTCCTGTCTACTGTCACTGGAGGTGTACAACTGCTCAATCCAAAGAAGGGGTCATAAGAAGTTCGGTTGGTAAGGAGATGGTGAGGATGAATGATTCCACATATATTTCACATATACATGCTACTTTTGCTTGCTGCTAATCATGGTAGGTTACGAGTACGAGGAAGTTCCATTCTATGAAAGTAATGATCCAGAGAAGTATCTCACTTGGGAAGAACAAATGGAAAATGTGTTCAAATTTCAAAAGCATCTCAAAGCCAAAGAGGTTATGCGTTCCACTATTGAGTTTGATGATTATGCTTATAGTTGGTGGCAACAACTTTTTAGGAAAAGCCTCATTACATCTTAGTAGAGATTAAAGATGATCATGAGAAGTGAGTTTGTGCCATACTATTATGAGCAAGAGCTACTTCACCACTTGGAGAGCATTACCCAAGGGTGCAAACTTGTCCAATATTATTATGTTGAGTTGAAATATGTATTACGACGTACCAGTATCACTATTGCATTAAAAGAGAAGGCATACTTCAAAAATGTTTGAATTTTAATATCGCCACCGCACTTCAATGTAAGTATTTTTGTAGCATGCTTGATCTTGTGGATTGTGCTATTAAGCAGGAAAGAAAACTTAAGGAGTGTCATATACTTAGTTTATTCTTAAGGTGCCAATTCATGAGGTTTTTCCTATGACCGAGGTGTTGTGTGGTGCTATTCCATTGCTACATGCAACATGTGAGATCGTGGTTGATGGCAATTGTGCCACTGCTAGCCCACAGTCTACTAGAAATGAGATGCATCAACACCCATGTGAGCATGAGAGACACATAGCCAAAAATAAGTGATTGTTGAAAAGAGTAAGCTGTGTGATTCCACCAATGTGAGGTTGAGAACATCTAAACTGAGAGTATGAGAGATACACCAAAAGAAATGAGAGAAAAAGATGAAAACAAAGTGTGGATATTTCTGACACTAATGACTTACTCTTTGTTTCTAGTATTGTTTCTTACATTGTGTAGGTTGACATTGGAGATGAACGATACACAATCTGCATCTCTTGAGATGGAAGATGAGGAGATAACCTTGGTTGGAGAAGGAACGAATGTTGTACTATGGTTGGATCATGAAGCTATGCTACCTACAACATGTAAATCAATTGATGAGAACGATAAAGATAATTACAAGGTGTTGAATTGGTAGTACATCAAGAAAAGGTGAGTTAAAGCGAAAATTCTTGTGCTAAGTTAGAGATTCCACGTTCTGAATTTGATATGCTTAATTTACATAATGTGAAATTGATTACTCATAAAGAAGTTCTTACTGGAATATCCCCTGATGACTCTATATGCTATATCATGTTTGATGATCCATTAGAGCTATCGATCATGATTGAAAAAGTTTCTAAAATTACATGCTTAAAATCGCTAGTTAGTTCCTACATCTACGTTTATAAATTCAATTTGATAGGAGATTATGGTGTAGACCATAAATTTCATGTTCATTGAATATGCGTTACCTGTGATAAGCTTGTTGAATTGAAATTGCATGTTTTGGACAATCCATATATTGTGCAATGTTTATGTAATCAGAGTAGCGCAGTTGAAGAATGGAAGGTGCTAAAATTTTTCACACATATCAAAACGATTTGATGTGGTGTTGTCCATTACTAACTTATGTGCATGTTTACAAAAGTCAACAATGATTTTATAATCATGTGTGTTAATTTGATATGTACATCGTATATGTCTTATGATTGTTAGTGTGCTAATCATGATGTGCAAAACAAAGTGAGTTTTAAAACAGATGATAAATACATATACCATGCACACACATTGTTTTGTTTGCTTCATAGACTTTCATATTACTAGAAAACAAGGCAAAAGCCGAGCATGACTTTCTTGAAGAAGGGGAGGATGATGCAGATATACATACATCCAGTATTTTTCAGTATAATATCTTAATTAATTGAAAAGAATTATTAAGCCGCATCAAATATCAACTGGTACGAAGATTGCATAAATGTTTATTAGAGCTGAATTGCACCAATGTATTATGGTCAACCCCAGGGGGGTTTGAGGAAGAACAGGAGCTACATGAAAGATACTATTTATGCACTATTATGTATATCTATTTCCTTCCATGTATGCACTCAAAAAGCAAAGAAAAGAAGTAAAAGAGAAGGCAGAAGAGATTTCGGCCATCCTCGTACAAAGAGAAGGAAGCAAGAGAGAAGGAAGGAGAGATTTTAGCAATCTTGAAGCAAGGAAAGAGATCACATTGATTTAGCAAGAAGAGATAGTTTCCAAATTATTATAATTTGTTTTAAAACTTTTGAGATTGTTTACAATTAGATGGGAAAGTGCATATGCAGGTTTTCTACTATTCACAACATTATTTTTGCACTATTCATGCACCCCCACCCCTATATATGTGTATTCCATCTATTGTAAATGTGATCATGTTATTTTCAAGATAGTTAATATTGTTTATTCTCGTGTTTATGCAACACACTATCTTTTGGGAATTAGGTGGTTTTCTTATAATATCTTTGTTCTTCTTGAGATTTCTTCGTGTGATTGTAGGAACCATGCGTCTGCTTCTGACTTGGTTGAGTAGACATGGACAACGAGCATGTTCTTGTACGAATTCATTTATCACAAGTTGCTGTATTGAGACAGTGGTTGGCGCCATCGTGTTCGTTAGGGTTCACATATCCAAAGTTATCCTTAATCCTACGCCGTGAATATCGGGCACCCTATCATCTAAACTAATCTAGGGAGGCTCAACAGGCTTAGCAAGAAAGGCGAGCAGATCAAAACTTATCATATAGTCGAGACATGTTCCGCCGTGACATCTCTCTACGGTACACCATTGTATAGTTGTTCCCATTTCTATATGAGAGGAACTGCACAACGGTATACCATTGTAATGGTATAGCAACATGTCTCATCAAGTTTTGGGAAGTTCCACGAAAAATATTTGAAAATGTTTCATGTTTCGATGAGTTTCAAGAAGATTCCAAGGAAGTCTCAAGACCAAGTTTCAGCAAAATTCATATTTTCGAACTTCAGTTTCAACCAAAGAGTTTGAAGAAGTTTCAACAGGTTTCATCAAGTCTCAACCCAAAATTATCAAGAAGTTTAAACAAATTTCAATAGGTTTAATCAAGTTTCAACTAAAAGTATCAAGAAAATTTCAACCAAAAGTATCAAGAAAGTCTCGATAGGTTTAGAAGTTCCGACAACTTTCGTAGAAAATCAAACAAAGAGTAAAAAAATTCCGAAGCGCTTCACTTTGTGGCCACTGATTGATCGCCATGGCAGCTTCACGTCCGCTGGGACGCTACAGCCGATGGCCTTCTTGCGTGCCACCAAACTCACCTATGGTTCAGTGTTGACCAGGGATGTGTGAGGCTACTCACCTTCCTGCCAGACACTACCTGATTCCCACAGTTGTACACACTTCTATCGAGGACGAGTGTCGCCATGTTTGTCGCTCCCGCAGTTGAACCCACCGGAGCTGTCCGCAGCATCACCCTCGCCTCCTGTCACCAAGCCCACTTGCTGCCATTGAAATCCCTTACCCGTTGCTGCATGAGCTTTCTCGTCGCTCGCTATGGTTGAGGCCATCACTGTTGAGGGCCCTCATGCCGACCACACACCACTCACTACGCCTGCACGACAACCACTGTCCGCGCTGGATGGGAAACAGAGAGAGGGAAGGGGGGAGAGAGAGAGAGGGAGAGGGGGGGGGGGCGGCTTCTTGAAGAAGGACATGCCATCCATAGGGTTCGCATGAAGTATACTCAATAGATGTGTAAAAAGATATCGGACGGTTTGATTTCTATCATATAATGGCGAGGGGACTGCGTTGTACTATTGATTGGGACTCATACGGTACAGTGTGGATTAGTTTTTGTGTCTAAATATATGAAACTAAGCGGCATTTTTCTTCTAATCAGAAGGTTTCTAAATTTATTCGAATTTGCCTAATTTACGTAGTACTAATACTATTTCGCAGATAGTTCTCCTATGCAGTAAGATGTAAATGCAAAGGGGCGATGTGCAAAAGCGCCAGTCCTTACCGGATTACGGCCGGGTGGCGCGGGCCGGTCAGTTCATTCCTCCTCCCTGCCGTCGCTCCGCCGCCCAAATCCACCCCAAGAAGGAAAGCGAGCCTCTTCTCTCTCGCCTCCGATGGCCTCGAGCCCGGGCGTCGGCGGCGCCGGCAGCGGAGGGGCGGAAGGGGGCGTCGGAGAGGGGCCGACGACGCTGGACGAGCTGTACCACATCAACGTGGTGCCGGCCGAGCTGCACTTCAAGTTCCGCAAGGAGCTCCAGGGCCTCCGCGTCGGCCTCAACCTCGAGGTCGGCTCCATCTCTTACCTTCTTCCCCCCTCCTAAACCCTAAACCTCAAAGGCTCAAGACGAATTGAACTAGCTCGTTGATCTCTTCGTTCCTTCTCCGAATCGTTTATCTCGATTTTTTTTTCACGAGAATCGATCTTGTTAATTGTGAAAATTCTAAGTCAGAGAGAATAGCGATGCCTGTGTATTGGACATAATGGGACTCTTCCTGGAATCTTTGCCCCTGGTGGTACACTAGGACAGTGTCAACCTGCTCAAAATCAGATCGATTTAGACTTTGTCACAGGGTTACGTTGTTAAGATGGTTATTGCTACTCATATGTGTTGTCTGAAACCGGTTGCGCTGAGATCTAATTCCTACTGTAATGCTGTCTTGTTCTCTTCAGTTCTATAACCTTGAGGTGAACGATTTCGAGGCAAAAGTAGTTCTGAAGCCCCTGGACTACGACCGGAAGTGGAAGTTCCAGTACAAGCCTATCAGTGGTGACGTACAACTGCTTTCCAAGAAGATACCAGTCACAAAGTTTCTCAACCTACAGGTTCTTTTCTTCATTGAATCTTGTTATTTGTGCATGTTGCCGTGTTATTAAGAACCGGGGTTACATATTTGGCACAGTTTTGTTTGAGACAAGTGACAGCTAGTTTGTACTATCCATTGATATCTTCCTTGCTATATGCCGATATGGCTTTTACTGGTGCAACTATAAATGTTAATTGGTCATTGCAGCTACAAATTATGCATTCCGATGCTTTATTATTTCAACGTTTTTCATGGATAAGATGCCACTCTATGCATGCAGTTATCTTTTACTTGAATGCACAGAGTTCATGTGAGTAAAATTTAGTAATAAGGAGGTTAGGAGTTGAGGTAGTTCAGAGGTTGGAGTGCTAAAAAGCTTATTCTTATGTATTTTCTGACGCGATTCTAATAGCGGAATGTAGAATTTAGAAATAAGGAGATTAGGAGTTGAGGGAGTTCAGATGTTGGAGTGCTAAAAAGCTTATTCTTATGTATTTTCAGATGCAATCTTGAGAGCGGAATGTAGAGTTTAGAAACAAGGAGATTAGGAGCTGAGGTTGTTCAGACACAATGTTTGGAGTGCTAAAAAGCTTATACTTATGTATTTTCTGCCGTGATTCTGATAGTGGAATGTTGGATACAAATATTTGTCACACCTCAATTGAGTACACTTATTTTCTCTAGAAACTGCGTCTTGTATATGCGTCAATTTTGATCACAATATTCTTCAGAAAGTGCTCCTTTGCATGCATCAAATTTTATTAATTTAAGCTAGAATAACATGTGGTCATTTCTTAGTTTATGTGAAATAAGAGAAACTCTAAATAATGGAGTAGATGTACTTCTCTTTTTTTGGTTTACAATTTGTCATGGGCAGATGGGGGTAATTAAGAACACAATTTTTTGGCTATGCTATAGTACCTAACCATGTATGATGTATGATGTTGCTTAACCACTATCGCATGCCAAATTCTGGGTGTCTAAAATGACAAAGTTCCTGGGCGGCCTAACAATATGCTTTGATGATAAATGGTACTATTTGCTTCAGTTTGCAATCTCAGCGGCGGATTTGTCCTTAAAAATTGATTCACAAAAGATCAGTGTGTTGCTTTTCTTCACATATACTTCAGGGACAGAGTGTCGACTATTTGTCTTAGCCAGACAGTAATTGCCATTACCCTGGCAAAAGAAATGTAGACATGTACTACCATCTGAATCTAACAAACATATGCCATAAGCATGCTAAGGTAGAAAAGATCAGATTTGTTGGTCATACCACACATGATCAACACGTGGTAATACATAAAATGCCTCTCTAGGAAGTTCACTTTGATTGGAGAAGTTCCTTTTGTGGCGTTGATAATACATAAAATTTCTAACGACAATGGTAATACAGGTTGGCATTGGTCACAATTTCCAGCTTAATGCAACTGGATGGAAGTGGAAGCTTTCTACTTGCTTGGGGGGAGATGGTGTCTCTCAGATAAGAAACAAATCAAAAATCAGCATGTTCCCAGGGTTTGATTTGAGGATTGGATGGAAAGCTGAATATGTGCTTCCTGAGATTCATGGGTAAGTCTTAGTCAACACTCAACACTGCTGAAAATACTTGTGACTCGTGAGTAGACATTGTTGCAAGCAGGATTCTAGTATTTGTCGATAGCCTACTAACCGAGGGCAATTTGAACTCACAATCACTACTACTCTAACTATTGTTATCTTTGCTACACTCAGGGCTGTTGGCACAGGAGAACCTGCCTTCAGTATGAACTATGGGCGATTGCAAGCATCCATTGATCGGGTTGAGGCTATTGTAACCCATTCAGATCGTTATTGATCTCCTATGATGGAGGTATACTAGGATGGTGATGCTGATATGGTCCGAAAGGGGGTCTTCGACTGCAATTATCTCACTCGAATCCCATGCATTTTGAGGCTTTGTATCTGATGTACAGCAGTTAGAAACTGTTATTTTAGGATCATCTGAGTATTTTCGAGTTCCTCCGAACCCTTGTGCGGCATGTCTTGATTTGGGCAACATAATAAATTATGTTCTGGCTGCTTGTGTTTGGCACATGGACCGTCTACTTTGGACTATTCGTGTTCATCGGATAGGAGGCCGGTATATGATGTCAAGCATTTAGGAAGTGCTGACACATTACCATCCCAATATACCTGCCTACAACTTGCATAGTAGAAAAAAAATACTCCCACCAGTCGCAAATACTTGTGTTCTGGATATAAGTGCAGCAAAACTTTCGTAATTTTGTTAATATATTTGTACATATTTAAATTGGGATACATGAAAATCATATGTAGTTGTCTCGAAAAATACTTTCGTAATATTATAATTTTATTAATTTTTTTAAAAATACATTAGAATATAAATTAATTATCAAAGTTATGTTTGGAATCCACGTGGATATCTAAAACAATAATTATTTGTGACCGGAGGAAGTAAATAAGTACACACGCTCCAATGGGTACCTGATTTTTGTTGAAATGATGAGGTGACAAGAACAGAACGAATACAATAGAAAGCTCAGACCACAGCGCTATCATACACAGTGATTAAATAACCATTGTTAAACTTGTATAAAAACTGCACCGATGCATGTCTGGAACGGTACTTCATTTGCCAGTAACAGTGCTGTCTCAAAAAAATGTCTATTTTGATTAGGCTAAGCTTTCTTCCACGGAAGGGGTATCCCTAGACGGCTAACATCAGAGACACGAGCTACCAGTTCATTTGTTCTTGCGCTCGCCGTTGTAATCATCAATCAGTCTCTCAACATCCTTCCAGAACAGGCCCTCCACAAGAACTCCTTCCTTGGTAAACCTGCCCAAGAACACTGTTAATAAGTTTGCAAATGAAGAGTAAGGGGAAAAGAAAAGAGTTACGCTACAAGGATGCCCCTATACACCAAAATACAATAAAAAAAGACAATCTTTCCTGGAGAATTAAAACATTGTGCTCACAGGTTAAACCATAGGTTTCACTTACGCTCGGATTGCATGTTTTTTCATGTCATGAAATAAGACCTGGAAGGCAACCACTAATGATTTACAATGTGTATCTAGTATCTGCCGAGTGCCGACTAAGTAATATCAAACCATATAGGGGTTTTAGATACATGAAGCATTTTTGGAGCAGCCATGCATTAACTATCATTTCTTAGTCGGCACTCGGCAGATACTGGAAGCATCAGTTGATTGCACGCTCGACGGCAAGCATTACAGTCAGATTTAATAAACTTAACTGTGTGAACAATGTTAACTAAAAGAAGGTGCCTTTGCTATGATTCAGATTTAAACAAGAAATACATATTGATAACTTCAATTAGCTGACTGAATTGAGGACTAACAAATACATACCATTTTGTAACACTCTTAGTGAAATGGACCGGCTTATTGGCAGAGATAGACTGTGGATCAGCACTGGCTATTGTAAGATTGTACATGTCCGAGAATCTTGTTAACTTTGAAGAGATAACTAGGCCAGTGCTATTGAAAGAACCCTGGAACAAAAAATATCACAAGTTAACAAAGCTATAAACATTATGGAAACAAATATGGTGATATTGAACATCAATCACAAAGATATCTGTTAATCACCATTATGCATAGTCCAATATAAAATGTGTTCACTGTCCAACAAGCGAGGCATTCACTACCACATCCATCTTGATAAGCAAGGCGTTCACAAAAGGGAATTTTTGGACCAATTACAAGCATTGCATGAAATATATGCTCCAGTGACTACAATAACTGAATAGCCAGGCACATTTGCCATTATGGTCAGAGTCTCAAAGCAAAATAGTCAAATCATTAACCTAAACACCTCCTTGATGTTTAAGGTATCCAAAGTGGTTTCATTTCTTCTATCATTGAACATATCTATAATATTGTAAGCTGTAACTACAGACACTAATGCTCGAGCATTTGACCAAAAGTGATATACAAGTATACAACTACTCAGCATAGTGTACCACACAAATAACCAAACGGAGTGGTGCAACTACTCAACATACTGCATCACGGTGAATTGAATGGCATGGTTTACACTTTCGAGGCATTTACTGTGTTGTGATGCAACAGCGGAACAACTGCTCAATGAGAGGAGGAAACAGGGCTCTGGTGTCTCTCATCTGAATTATTCCTAATTAGCATAACATCTTTGAAACAAAAGGGACTTTATTTGCAACAAAAATGTTTATAAAGCAAGAATAGGGATCATATCACACCTTTTAGAACTCAAGAACTTCCGGACCTGTGGCAATTAAGATAAAACTCAATAACTTCCAGACCATTGGCAATTAAGATACCAATGATGTGGGTCATCAGAAATTGCAATACGAGAAAATGTCTTGGAACATTATTCAACTTCAACACTGGCAAACAACTTCACCACATGAATATTTGATTAAAATGCAACCTCTTCGGTTAGAATTTCAAGATAGAACACATAGAAGACATGCAGTTTATACACTTTTCATTTAAGTCATTGTCAGAACTGCTTCCTAATCGTGGCCAACCATGTCTAATTGATGTAGCCACACATGCCGAGAGAAGAAAGTTTGGTTTTTGTCACATATACCACAGTCGGGACTAAAGTAATTGATGAGATCTGCACTTCGAATTCAATAGCAATAAATTGAGATGAATATAAAACTCACCGCAGGAGGGTGGGTGAAGAGGATGGCATCCTTCTCCTTGGTGTAGCTAAGGATCAGAAGCACCACATTCAACACCACATACGTATCGACCCATCAAGTCAAGGACCAACAACAACAGACAACAAATTCCACAAAACTCCCAATAAAAAATCAGATCTAACACCAATTCTCTGGACAGAGAGAACATCAGAGTGGAAAGGATATAGCGCGATGCAGCCGAGGAGGAACTCGCGGTTCTGGGGAAACTTCTTCGGGTAGAACTGCGCGAGGAGCGCGACGGCGATCACGGCCGCCCCGATCGCCAGCTTCCAGTTGCCCAGCCGCGTGTCCTCCGCGTAGCCCTTGTTCTTCACGACCTGATCGCACAAAGGAACCACCTCATTAGTGGCAAAATCTAGAGGAACCAAGTGGGGAAGAGGCAGAGGGAGAGAGATCTCTAAGGGGAGAAGGGGGCTAAGGTTTAGCGTATATCGCAGTACGTCGGAGATGGTCTCGTCGAGGAGGTGCTTGATGGAGTTGGGGTCCAGGAGGTTAGCCTTCTTCGGGGTCGCCTTCGCCGGCGTGGCCGCCGCGCCGTCGCTCGCCATCTCCGCCGCCGCGGCCTCTCGGGAACTCGTCGAGGAGGAGGTGGACGATGAGGGGACGGGGATCGTGCTTAGATGCGAGTGTGAGTCAATGACGGGTGGGCGGCATTTGTATTGGGCTTGGCTTGTCAGTGGCGTACGGGGGACTGCTGATTGTTCTGCTCGGTAGGTGGACCGAGTTTGCCATGTGGATGGTGGGTGGGGCCAAATGGGAGACGAGGGGTACGTCACCAGAGCGCCATGTCAGCACCAGAAGAACTGAATTGAAGGCATTCGAGAGGGTGCTTCCATGCATCTCCCTCGCTACACAAATTATGTGAATTTTGAAGCAAATAAATGAGTAATCAATTATTATCTACTATTTGTTTATATTTTGATATTTTGCAATTTCTAGACAGAAATGTATAGAAACACCTCGTGTCATTCGAAGGGTCCAGATTCATTGCCCAAATCCCATTTGGAAACGCAGGAAGAATTTGTATGGTATTGTACTTCTTGAAACAAAATTGCATGTTCCAAATAGGTTCTAATTGAACTAACAATTAGGGTTCAACTTATCGAAATCACGATTTTTGAATGGTCTGTGATTTTCAATTATCGCAAAAAAAAAAAACATATCAAAAATCGCCAGGAAACCAAAGGTTGTAAAATAAACTTTTGGGAATTATTTTTTAAAAAAGCAACAATCGATCGGTATTCACCGATAATCGGTCGATATACCTTAATAATCGACCGACCAAGCAAACTTCTTCAGCGGTCGATTTTTTGAGCAATTTTTTTTGCTCAATATGCATCGTGATATTTGCATCACATAACTTTTCTCAATTTTTGATTTTTTTTAATTTAATTGGTTTACTGACCAGTATCTAATATCGTACCAGCTTAATAAGATCGATTATCACGATATTCGAATGATAATCAATGATAAGTTCAACCCTGTGGACAATATGTAATCCGCAATAGATCAGAATCCTAGTCAAATATGAGGTCCTAGAAGAGATGCTGCTAGAACTTATTATGATTTTTAAATAATATTTTAAAAAAATTCTAGAAATAATATGCCGATTTAAAAAATAACAGATCTACATCTATGTCGGTGTTTGAAATAGAGAGTCTGTCGCCATTTGATATAGCGACGAGGCTTATCGACAAACGATTGGGCTCTCTAACCAAGAGCAAATTTATTTTGTTGTTGTTGTTGGAAACATCGTTGGGAGGGAGTTTTTGTATCGATTTTGTTTGTTTAAAATAAAAAATTACAGAAGCAAATTTGTTTTGGGTATAGCAATTAGTGAAGTACGAAAATGTTTATAGGAAATGGGATTTTATCGGTAAGAACTGAAATTCGCGATTATTTTGTTTCCCGTGTATTACACTGGAATGACTTAATGAAAAACTGAAGTTCGCCATGATAAGGAATAATTGTATGGTATATGTGTTGGTATTGTGTCGGTCATTGTGAACTAAAAGGACATTTCACATTGCAATAAAGGCAAATGGATATATATGGTGAATTTTTTTTGTAAGAATGAATATATTGCAACCTGAATTGACATTTAATGTTGTAGAAAATGAGAGAAGATAGATGGCGCATATGGACCGTCACATTGCATGACATAGAAAATGAGTAAACATATGTGATGCATACAATTTGGCTCGTTGCCTATGTTAGCCTTCATACTTGTACAATACAAATGGCAACACAGATGAACGATGAACGAGAAGTACAACTATGATACATGTGCGCCTTTTAGAATTGTAAAGAAGTTATGCTGGCTGTCATAGACCTTACACGGAAGGATCCATCGGTGCCTTCCCCTCTGATTTCGCGAGGTTTGCGGCCTTGGCTTTCTTCCAATTAGGCTCATACATATCCACCCAATAATAATCTTCGGCTCCTCCTGACAGCGAGCCACCTCGACTTGCTCCTTTAGCTTTTTTTGTTGTTCCAGTAACTCATAGTGGGGCTTCAAGAAGGCAGCATCTTCAGGGCGGTAGGGTGGATGTTTTGGTTTCTCTCCGTATTCTTAGGGGAAGGTTTCCACCAAGTGTAGCGCTCGAGCTCAACTGCGTAGTGTAGGTACAATTTATGCTCGAAGTACTCCCCATCATACTTATCTAGACCATTGATCCATTAGAAGAAGTAACAATTGTCGTCTTCCTAGTGTCATGCGTGGACGAAGTTAGAAGTATAAAAAATGCATTAGGAACGTACATGCATGTGAATTTCGTAGCGGCACGTGTAGTGTGCTCAGCCAGCGGTGTTGGGATGTATGGACTGCATTATCCACGCAGAAGCATCACAGACGCAGTTTGGGCGAGAAAACTCTGGTGGCATAGGTGTATCCTTGCAAGAAACATCTAGGTAGCTTTTCACCTTCTTGCCAAGCCACTTTCGCTTACGAAGAATCGCTCCGCAGTCGGTCATCGATGAACCTGTCGGTGAAGGGGTCTGTGGTGCTAGTAGAGATGTGGTGTTCGGTGTGGGGGTTGGCTTGGTGTAGTGTAGAATGTATATGTTTGACATGGCTCTATATTTATAGTAAATTTTTGGTGGCAGCTTGTTGCCCAATCGGCCTGAGAAAGCTGTTGTCTGTGAGTTATCTAATCGGCCTAACAAAGTTGTTGCCCGCGAGTTGTCTAATCGGTCTGACAAAGCTCATGGTCATAAGGGGTAGCCTCCTCGTGTACGTCTGCCCATGCCTGTGCCTACTGCTGAATCGCGTCTATCACTAGGGCAAGCAACTCGTACTGCTCGACGCTCGCCATATCTGCAATTGAGAAGTTTAATATTATTACAAATTCAAATACACATACAAACTGAATACAATAATTACAAATAGAATTTGAATACAAAAAATTACATATAAAAATTGAATACAAAATAGTTCCACTAACTACCAATACGTGGAATCCCGTCTCCGACACCCTACCCCATGCAACTTGAGATCATGCAAATCACGGTCCAACGATAACATGTGGTACAACCATTTGGTAATCGTGCCCCATGAATGCTCCCATGCACGTCATAAGCTAGCCACTATACTTAAAAAATGACTTAGTTCCACCTCTTATGCACCCATTGTTGGGTCAAGGATGCCAACTAGAGGGGGAGAATAGGCAGCTTTAAAAATTCTCTCTACAAATAATTACTCGTCTAAGTACACCTAAATCAAAACCTAAACAATAATTGATACTGAAGTGATAAACTAAGGTTTTGACAAATAAAGCCTAAATCAACTAGGCTCACTAAGTGCACTATCTAATTAAGTCTCTACTCAAGCATTGCAATCCTAATGATAATCAAGCAATTTAATTCTAGGAAAGTAAATTGCAACAATGTAAATAAAGAATTGCAAACAAACACAAAGAGACACATCGATGTTTTACCGTGGTGTTCGGAGACTTGCCGGTCTCCCCTAATCCACATAGCTTGACTCACTTCAAGCCGGCTCCTTTTCATAATTGAGCCTTCCTCGATACTCGAAATAGCTTTTTCCCACTCCGGGTAGGCGAGCTACGTGCCTTCACAACCGATCGGGCCTTCTCCCAAACTCTGTTGAGAAGATCACCGGACCACGACGCCAGAGTAACAGGCCAAGCCTCTTGCTTGATCCTCACCAAGTGCAACACATGCACAAGGATGCTCAATCCTTCCCTAGATGCAACACATGCAACTAGAGACCATTTCTCATTGCTCTCAAAGTGCAACACATGCACAATTGAGATGAGAGGCCTGGACTAGCTCAATAGAATGCAAATCAAAATGCCAAAGAATCAACACATAAAAACTTTAGCTCAAATGGTACTCAAATATCTCAACCATACCTCTATGTGCTCTTGAGCTTTTGCTCTCACAAGAACACCTAAAATGGGTGCTAGAATGGCTGCAAAAACCTTCCCATTCGGCCTTATATAAAGCCCCTCAAAGAAACTAGCCGTTTGGAGCATTAAATGCACTAAAACTAGCCGTTGCTATAGTACCGTGGTATTACCGCCATGTAAAATGCGGTAGTACCGATCATCGGTAGTACCACTGTGTAAAAAGGGTTAGTATCAATGTTTCAACAACTAAAACGGTCATAACTTTTTAATCCGAAGTCCGACTTAGGTGATCTTGGACTCTATGGAAAGCTTATCAAGAGGGCTACAATTTTCACCCCTTTTTAGATTTAATCAACCACAGATATTTCCAAAGAACACAAAACTCTAATTATTACACTCTCTGGAGAATATGTACCGGCAACTAAATAGTGGCACTAACGGACTAGCGGTAGTACCGACATTTGAACCAGGGTAGTGACAGAATTTAAACTCAGAGAAAAATACACTTCTGCAAAATAACTACCACACAAGTGCCACGATACTACCGGATCTGCGGTATTACTGGCTTTGACAAAGCGGTAATGCCGCCCTGAGGAATTTTCCAAGAAACACATTCTCTGAAAAATAACTACCACTCCCAGGAGCGGTACTACCGGACTTCGGTAGTACCGACCTCATCACGGCGCAGTGCTAGCCACAGGTCAAAAGCAAGATTTCACACAGAAATCTTCTTTTCAAATTTCAACCAAAAACTAACAAGATCAATTCATGAGTCATGTGATGATCGACGCATGATCATGACACTTTGCAAAATACATTTGCAAATGCTAATGACATACTCCACAAGAATTGCATAAATTTCGGCTTATTTTTCAAAATACATTTGCAAATAAACCAAGAACTATAACATTCATCCTCTTAACCCTGTGATGATCAACACAAGATCAAGTCGACTTGCAAACCACGATTGCAAGCCCTATTCACATGCTCTAGGATTGAAAACCATAACCTCCCGCTTAATTGCAAAGCATATTTACAAATAATAAATCCAACTTAAACCAAGTGCATGAGCTCTCTCCTTTTTTTCAACACATGAAAATCCAAAGCTCCATGCAAAAACAAGCATTTAATTCAAATGCATGAGCTCTCTCTTATTTGCAACACATGCAAATACTTGGCTCTGTGCTTAAATCAAATTGCATGTGCTTACTCCTTTTTGTAACACATGCAAATCCAAAGCTCTATGCAAGAACCAAATCAATCAAGATTCAATAAGAAGCAAGCATAAGCTTTCACTATTTGCAACAAATGCAAATATGAGCTTTATGCAAAAACCAAATCAAGAGGTGAGCTAGTGCAAGTGGGATTAAGCCATTAACACATGATGACACTCAAGCTATAAGACTCAACCCTTCTTAATAGTAAGGCAACCTAACTAGCAATCTGGTCTCCCATCTAAACACCGTGTGAGGAGCCGCCCAGATCGTCATCGAGTTGTTGGATAAATAGTCACTCCCATCGGATTTGGATCCTAGCAACGAATCACCGAAGGTGATCTCAGTGCTAACACCCAAGCCCAATCGAGACAACTCCAAGAAACATCCTAACAATTCGACAACCATCCCGGTATTCCCCCGGTATGCGACCCGAACTCGCCCAGGATCCCCACATACCGGTTTCCAAAGCCGTTATCCATTCAATTTGCACAAAGAGGGCAACGAACTCGGAACTTTCGAACCAACACGCAAGCGGAAAACAACGGCACAAAGACAAACCCGACAACCACCAAACCAAGATCAAAACAACGCCAAGACTCTAAACTAGGTAAGAACGGGAAAAAGACCAAGACCCCGAAATCAGAAAATTTCGGCATGACCTTTCTAGATTCTACGGACATCCACTCAGCAGACAAGGAAACACAGTTCAATATATATATATTGAAAGTAAAAGCGACATCCACAGTACCACAGCAGTATCAACAGTCAAAGAAAATGCATACGGAACCCGACATACGCGTAAACGTCCATTACCAAATCCAAAAGCCCAACAACCGCATCTATCTATACAACAAAAGGGATGCAATCAGCAAAAGTAAGACAACTCCGGAAGTGTTCTGCCCCTGAACACTCCCGGGCGTAAACGGCGTCGGCAAGCCTCTACTCGGTGCCCCGCCCAGTCACCGAGAGGCAGTACGGGCAGAACTCGCATCCACCCACCTGATTCTCACCTGAAAACCACAAAGCAGAAAGCATGAGTACAAAAGGTACTCGCAAGACTTACCCGGGGGTCCATATACGACTGACTCCAAAGGATTATGCATTTAGTTGTAGCAAGAAGTAAGCTTAGGGTAAAAGTGCAGAAAATTATTAACATTTGTAATATAAATGCGACCATTAGACCAATTACACATTTAAAGCAGTTATCGACCGCACTTACTTCTAGTGTGAGGTTAAAAGTAACAACAATTAAAGTAGAGCAATACATAACCAATTTAAAGCTCAAGCCCAACGGCGAACCACAAGTTCAAGTTATTTACTACGCAGAAGAAGTTCGGATCAAGCTTGCTCATATCCGAGAGCGCGGCAATTCGAATCGCTTAATTAACCTGGCAGGAAGCATTGATCGCGACGACACGTACCACGAAGGGCCTCGTGTCAACCCTCCCATCCATACCCAATCGTTGAAGCGCCCTCCTGCGGTCCGAAAACCTAGCACCCTCGAAGCTGCCCCTAAGCCCGGCTTGGCGCCGAGCCGCCTAAGCCTCGCCCTCAACCACGTCCAACCACAGGAAGTTACGGTCCATCGATTCAATATGAAAGAAAGAGTGGCTTACCGTACCATAATCGGGCATGCGACCAACCGGGGTGTGCTCAATCTTATTCCACTTACGGATCGGTCCTTAACTGACACAGACGGGGCTACACATTTGAGTCTCCATACCCAAATGAACCAACTCCCCGCCTGGTCCACAATTCATTTCTTTCCAAAACCTTTCCCAATTCCAAGCCCAACATAATGTAGTATGTGTGTAATAATAACAACCACAAGTGACAGAACCCTCCGTCACTTGGCCCAACCCACTTTCTAAGCGAACTAAGCATGGACTCTATTATATTACCCATAGCCTAGCTCCAAAGGATGTGTTCAACAATTACCAATGGATGTATGTGCAGCAAATGGGATCTAGACCTATCCCTCAATTAAATTCCTAATGCATCACTTAACCAATCATGTAGCAGTTTATTCACAAAAATACATTTACATAAAGGTTGAATATGCTTAGGTGCTTGCCTGATGCTTCTGCCTGCGAAACCACACCCTCTTGACCCACAAAGACTCGTCGGTTGCCGCCGCGTCAACTCCCGCGGAATCGTTCGCTACACGATACATATGCATGAAATGAGATGAATGCTATGCATAAGGATGAGTTGATCAATGCAAAAGCAAAGCGAGTTTCGAACGTGCAACAACATTACATTTCACAACTAGTGACACGGTTTTACCATTCATTTCAACCTAGAGCAAAGAAAACCGAAATTAGAGAGAACGCCCAAAAATTGACTTATTGCAACCTAAATGACCAAAATAGGATAATACCCCTTGATTACTCATTTTCATACTTGTTGAATGGGCCAAAAGCCCCTAATCTGAAAATTGAAAACAAAAACTGAAATTGGATTTTTTTCTAAATCTTTAGAAATCTGGGCACCACTTCAAACCGTTATAACTTCCTCTAAATACACCCAAATCAAGCAACCAAATACATTTTTGAAATCTACAGGAAATTTCCTAGCCTTCTCTAGGCAAAATTAAATTCTAATTCGGTCTGCAAATAATCCTAATTCACACTTCTATTTTCAGTCTCCAATTTCAGCAATTCCGGACAAACCTTGATGAGAATTGAGATAACTTTTTAGCCGCTCAACCAAACGGAGTAAACTCAGGCTCCAAACGATCACGAGACACACACCTTCGACTTAGTTTTGGCCAATCACCAAACAAACTCTTGAAGCACTCCCAGCTCGAGAATGTTCAGAGGTCATTTTCTAGCACCTACTGCTTTTGAGCTCAAACAAGATTACACTCAACACAGCACAACTAATGACCCATGAATCCAAATCAAGCAAAATCATACATTTTTGAAATCTACACGAAATTACCTACAAGTTCACAGGCAAAACTTTTTCCAAATTCGGCCTCCAATTACTTCTAATTCGCAGCTCAACAATCAACTCACCAATTTCATCCATTTCGGACAGCCGAAACTAAAATTGCCATAACTTTCAAACGAAAAGTCCAATTGAAGTAATTCCAGTTGGAGATGCTAGATAATTTCACCCTCTACAACTTTGTCTACAGCCGAATGAACAGGAGATGCCCCGAAATCGCTCAAAAACGCTCATTTCTGTAGCTACAGTGTTTGCTCGAAAATGGCAGATTCTGCCCCAACCCTAAATTGAGTTCCCCACCTCATTTCTCCCCAAATCCAAGTGCTAGAACTCAATTAACAGCAATGGGGGACTTCATGGGGTAGATCCAAGCATTGGGAAGGCTCTCACCTATCTCATTCAAGAGATGGCCATGGAGGAGAGAGATGGAGCTTGGAGGAGATGGGGAAGCTCGTGAGCAGGTTGGGGGAGCTGCTGGGGTGGCACGCCAGAGGAGGAGCAGCAGGGGAGGTCGCCGGAGCTGGGGTGGAGGTCGCCGGAGTTGGAGCTCCAAGGGGAGAGCACGGCGCGGAGGAGCTCCAATGGAGGGCACGGTTTGGAGAAGAAGGTGGTGGCTATTGCTTGTGCTTGAAGTTGGCTGCCACTTATCCTTACTTCCACACTTTTCCACTTCCCAAAATACCCCTCAAGCCACCAACAATTTGGCTAAGTCCTCCAACACAAAACCGCACTAGATTCACTTTTTGAGCCACGTTTAAAACTAGTGTTTGACACTGGATTGGCAAGGCAACTCCACCACTAGGTAGAGAAATGTTTTTACTTCGCAACCATGCAACTCGCACACTCTAGCCCTTTCTAGATTGCAAGTTACAAGCCTCCAAACTTCGAATAAAACCACATTTGCGCTCGGAATTTTTCGGCTCTAAACTTTTGATTAAGTTCATAATACTTCTAAGTGGCAGTTCAGGAGTTTCACTGAAGCCGGAAATGACCTCAAGAGCGGCTAAAACTTAGTTGACACGAAAATTAGCCGCTAGAATCGAATTCGAATTCGGGACCGTGACAAATCCTCCCCCCTTAGGGGAATCTTGCCCCGAGATTCAAAAATAAGCGTATAACGGAAAAGGATTGCATACAGACGAGAATTGCGAAGGACACTCAAATTTTGGAAGAACTCGGGATACCCGCTTTTTAGACGGTCTTCTCGCTCCCAAGTGGCCTCATCTTCAGTGTGATTACTCCACTGAACTTTACAAAATTTGAGAGTCTTCCTTCGAGTCTTACGTTCAGCTTCTTCCAAAACCCGAATCGGATGTTCTTGATAAGACAGATCAGGTTCAGTCTGAACCTCGAGTTCATCCACTGCAATCTGCTCGAAGGGAGTACGAACACACTTCTTTAGCTGTGAGATATGGAACACGTCGTGGACCATCGCTAGAGATGGAGGAAGCTCTAGCCGATATGCCACTTGACCATGCCTTCCAGTGATCCGGAAGGGTCCAATACAGCGAGGTGCCAATTTTCCCTTAACTCCAAAACGATGGGAGCCACGGAGGGGAGACACCTTTAGATAGACAAAGTCACCGACGTTGAAGGAGAGAGGTCTCCTACGACGATCAGCATAGCTTTTCTGTCGCGATTGCGCTACTCTCAGATTCTCTTGGATAGTCTTCACCTTTTCTTCTGCCTCCATGACTAGTTCAGGCCCGAGGAATGAACGCTCACCACTCTCGGACCAGTTCAGGGGGGGCCCGACAACTACGACCATAAAGTGCTTCGAACGGAGACATCTTGATGCTGGTTTGGTAGCTGTTGTTGTACGCGAACTCGGCGTACGGGAGACACTCTTCCCACTTCTTCCCGTAGGACAAGATACAAGCCCTCAACATGTCCTCGAGGATCTGATTGACCCTCTCGGTCTGACCGTCTACCGAGGGTGGTATGCTGAACTGTGGAGCAACTTCGTGCCCAAAGCTTCATGTAGGCTTCTCCAGAACCGAGAGACAAACTGAGAGCCTCGATCTGACACTATCCGTTTCGGTACTCCATGGAGACACACGATCCGAGAGATATATAGCTCTGCATATCTCTTGGTCGAATAAGTGGTCCGGACAGCTAGAAAGTGCGCGGACTTCGTCAGTCGGTCGACGATCACCCAAATTGAGTCATGGCCTGAGGAAGTGGTCGGTAGGCCGGTAATGAAATCCATGGTAACATCCTCCCACTTCCAAACTGGAATAGGAAGAGGCTGAAGAGTACCGGCTGGCTTGAGGTGTTCGGCCTTCACCTGCTTGCATACGTCGCACTCAGATACATAGCGAGCGACTTCGCGCTTCACGCGAGCCCACCAAAACTGCCGTCTCAGGTCTTGATACATCTTGTTGCTGCCCGGGTGAATAGTAAGCAAGGAGTTATGCGCCTCATCGAGAATCATTCGCTTCAACTCCTGGTCATCAGGGACAACTATGCGGTCGCCGAACCACAAGGTTCCCTGATCATCCAGGCGAAACTCAGCAACTTGCCCCAAATTCAATTTATCCCGGATTTGAGCAACTTCTTCATCCTTTGTCTGTGCCTCTCGAATCTGATCGAGCAATGTAGATCTCAACTCGAGATTAGCTATGAATCCCTGCTCGCCCATCTCCCACACAAAAGCATAAAGTATGATGCACAACGACATGGTAAACATATGCATGCATGACATGACACGAACCTCGTATGCATAGTATGAATGCACGATTCCAACGTAATCGTTTCTCCCACGCTCACCATTTAACGTAACTCTCCTAAATATATACATAGGGCGGGTAATCAGTACCAAGTTCTACCTAATGCATCATGCAAATCCTAATCAATCACCTAAGTGGTCGTCAAGTTTAAGTTCGTCTTTATACACCTTGCTCTGATACCAACTTGTGAGGAGCCGCCCAGATCGTCATCGAGTTGTTGGATAAACAGTCACTCCCATCGGATTTGGATCCTAGCAACGAATCACCGAAGGTGATCTCAATGCTAACACCCAAGCCCAATCGAGACAACTCCAAGAAACATCCTAACAATTCGACAACCATCCCGGTATTCCCCCGGTATGCGACCCGAACTCGCCCAGGATCCCCACATACCGGTTTCCAAAGCCGTTATCCATTCAATTTGCACAAAGAGGGCAACGAACTCGGAACTTTCGAACCAACACGCAAGCGAAAAACAACGGCACAAAGACAAACCCGACAACCACCAAACCAAGATCAAAACAACGCCAAGACTCTAAACTAGGTAAGAACGGGAAAAAGACCAAGACCCCGAATCGTAAAATTTCGGCATGACCTTTCTAGATTCTACGGACATCCACTCAGCAGACAAGGAAACACAGTTCAATATATGAATATTGAAAGTAAAAGCGACATCCACAGTACCACAACAGTATCAACAGTCAAAGAAAACGCATACGGAACCCGACATACGCGTAAGCGTCCATTACCAAATCCAAAAGCCCAACAACCGCATCTATCTATACAACAAAAGGGATGCAATCAGCAAAAGTAAGACAACTCCGGAAGTGTTCTGCCCCTGAACACTCCCGGGCGTAAACGGCGTCGGCAAGCCTCTACTCGGTGCCCCGCCCAGTCACCGAGAGGCAGTACGGGCAGAACTCGCATCCACCCACGATCCTCACCTGAAAACCACAAAGCAGAAAGCATGAGTACAAAAGGTACTCGCAAGACTTACCCGGGGGTCCATATACGACCGACTCCAAAGGATTATGCATTTAGTTGTAGCAAGGAGTAAGCTTAGGGTAAAAGTGCAGAAAAGCATTAACATTTGTAATATAAATGCGACCATTAGACCAATTACACATTTAAAGCAGTTATCGACCGCACTTACTTCTAGTGTGAGGTTAAAAGTAACAACAATTAAAGTAGAGCAATACATAACCAATTTAAAGCTCAAGCCCAACGGCGAACCACAAGTTCAAGTTATTTACTACGCAGAAAAAGTTCGGATCAAGCTTGCTCATATCCGAGAGCGCGGCAATTCGAATCGCTTAATTAACCCTGCAAGGAAGCATTGATCGCACGACACGTACCACGAAGGGCCTCGTGTCAACCCCTCCCATCCATACCCAATCGTTGAAGCGCCCTCCTGCGGTCCGAAAACCTAGCACCCTCAAGCTGCCCCAAGCCCGGCTTGGCGCTCGAGAGCCGGCCTAAGCCTCGCCCTCAACCACGTCCAACCACAGGAAGTTACGGTCCATCGATTCAATATGAAAGAAAGAGTGGCTTACCGTACCATAATCGGGCATGCGACCAACCGGGGTGTGCTCAATCTTATTCCACTTACGGATCGGTCCTTAACTGACACAGACGGGGCTACACATTTGAGTCTCCATACCCAAATGAACCAACTCCCCGCCCGGTCCACAATTCATTTCTTTCCAAAACCTTTCCCAATTCCAAGCCCAACATAATGTAGTATGTGTGTAATAATAACAACCACAAGTGACAGAACCCTCCGTCACTTGGCCCAACCCACTTTCTAAGCGAACTAAGCATGGACTCTATTATATTACCCATAGCCTAGCTCCAAAGGATGTGTTCAACAATTACCAACGGATGTATGTGCAGCAAATGGGATCTAGACCTATCCCTCAATTAAATTCCTAATGCATCACTTAACCAATCATGTAGCAGTTTATTCACAAAAATACATTTACATAAAGGTTGAATATGCTTAGGTGCTTGCCTGATGCTTCTGCCTGCGAAACCACACCCTCTTGACCCACGGCACCCTCGTCGGTTGCCGCCGCGTCAACTCCCGCGGAATCGTTCGCTACACGATACATATGCATGAAATGAGATGAATGCTATGCATAAGGATGAGTTGATCAATGCAAAAGCAAAGCGAGTTTCGAACGTGCAACAACATTATATTTCACAACTAGTGACACGGTTTTACCATTCATTTCAACCTAGAGCAAAGAAAACCGAAATTAGAGACAACGCCCAAAAATTGACTTATTGCAACCTAAATGACCAAAATAGGATAATACCCCTTGATTACTCATTTTCATACTTGTTGAATGGGCCAAAAGCCCCTAATCTGAAAATTGAAAACAAAAACTGAAATTGGATTTTTTTCTAAATCTTTACAAATCTGGGCACCACTTCAAACCGACATAACTTCCTCTAAATACACCCAAATCAAGCAACCAAATACATTTTTGAAATCTACAGGAAATTTCCTAGCCTTCTCTAGGCAAAATTAAATTCTAATTCGGTCTGCAAATAATCCTAATTCACACTTCTATTTTCAGTCTCCAATTTCAGCAATTCCGGACAAACCTTGATGAGAATTGAGATAACTTTTTAGCCGCTCAACCAAACGGAGTAAACTCAGGCTCCAAACGATCACGAGACACACACCTTCGACTTAGTTTTGGCCAATCACCAAACAAACTCTTGAAGCACTCCCAGCTCAAGAATGTTCAGAGGTCATTTTCTAGCACCTACTGTTTTCAGAGCTCAAAACAGTACTACACTCAACACAGCACAACTAATGACCCATGAATCCAAATCAAGCAAAATCATACATTTTTGAAATCTACACGAAATTACCTACAAGTTCGCAGGCAAAACTTTTTCCAAATTCGGCCTCCAATTACTTCTAATTCGCAGCTCAACAATCAACTCACCAATTTCATCCATTTCGGACAGCCGAAACTAAAATTGCCATAACTTTCAAACGAAAAGTCCAATTGAAGTAATTCCAGTTGGAGATGCTAGATAATTTCACCCTCTACAACTTTGTCTACAGCCGAATGAACAGGAGATGCCCCGAAATCGCTCAAAAACGCTCATTTCTGTAGCTACAGTGTTTGCTCGAAAATGGCAGATTCTGCCCCAACCCTAAATTGAGTTCCCCACCTCATTTCTCCCCAAATCCAAGTGCTAGAACTCAATTAACAGCAATGGGGGACTTCATGGGGTAGATCCAAACATTGGGAAGGCTCTCACCTATCTCATTCAAGAGATGGCCATGGAGGAGAGAGATGGAGGTTGGACGAGATGGGGAAGCTCGTGAGCAGGTTGGGGGAGCTGCTGGGGTGGCACGCCGGAGGAGGAGCAGTAGGGGAGGTCGCCGGAGCTGGGGTGGAGGTCGCCGGAGTTGGAGCTCCAAGGGGAGAGCACGGCGCGGAGGAGCTCCAATGGAGGGCACGGTTTGGAGAAGAAGGTGGTGGCTATTGCTTGTGCTTGAAGTTGGCTGCCACTTATCCTTACTTCCACACTTTTCCACTTCCCAAAATACCCCTCAAGCCACCAACAATTTGGCTAAGTCCTCCAACACAAAACCGCACTAGATTCACTTTTTGAGCCACGTTTAAAACTAGTGTTTGACACTGGATTGGCAAGGCAACTCCACCACTAGGTAGAGAAATGTTTTTACTTCGCAACCATGCAACTCGCACACTCTAGCCCTTTCTAGATTGCAAGTTACAAGCCTCCAAACTTCGAATAAAACCACATTTGCGCTCGGAATTTTTTGGCTCTAAACTTTTGATTAAGTTCATAATACTTCTAAGTTGCGCTCAGAGTTTCACTGAAGCCGGAAATGACCTCAAGAGCGGCTAAAACTTAGTTGACACGAAAATTAGCCGCTAGAATCGAATTCGAATTCGGGACCGTGACAAATCCTCCCCCCTTAGGGGAATCTTGCCCCGAGATTCAAAAATAAGCGTATAACGGAAAAGGATTGCATACAGACGAGAATTGCGAAGGACACTCAAATTTTGGAAGAACTCGGGATACCCGCTTTTTAGACGGTCTTCTCGCTCCCAAGTGGCCTCATCTTCGATGTGATTACTCCAATCGAACTTTACAAAATTTGAGAGTCTTCCTTCGAGTCTTACGTTCAGCTTCTTCCAAAACCCGAATCGGATGTTCTTGATAAGACAGATCAGGTTCAGTCTGAACCTCGAGTTCATCCACTGCAATCTGCTCGAAGGGAGTACGAACACACTTCTTTAGCTGTGAGATATGGAACACGTCGTGGACCATCGCTAGAGATGGAGGAAGCTCTAGCCGATATGCCACTTGACCATGCCTTCCAGTGATCCGGAAGGGTCCAATACAGCGAGGTGCCAATTTTCCCTTAACTCCAAAACGACGGGTGCCACGGAGGGGAGACACCTTTAGATAGACAAAGTCACCGACGTTGAAGGAGAGAGGTCTCCTACGACGATCAGCATAGCTTTTCTGTCGCGATTGCGCTACTCTCAGATTCTCTTGGATAGTCTTCACCTTTTCTTCTGCCTCCATGACTAGTTCAGGCCCGAGGAATGAACGCTCACCACTCTCGGACCAGTTCAGGGGGGGCCCGACAACTACGACCATAAAGTGCTTCGAACGGAGACATCTTGATGCTTGTTTGGTAGCTGTTGTTGTACGCGAACTCGGCGTACGGGAGACACTCTTCCCACTTCTTCCCGTAGGACAAGATACAAGCCCTCAACATGTCCTCGAGGATCTGATTAACCCTCTCGGTCTAACCGCTACCGAGGGTGGTATCTTTGAAGTGGAGCAACTTCGTGCCCAAAGCTTCATGTAGGCTTCTCCAGAACCGAGAGACAAACTGAGAGCCTCGATCTGACACTATCCGTTTCGGTACTCCATGGAGACACACGATCCGAGAGATATATAGCTCTGCATATCTCTTGGTCGAATAAGTGGTCCGGACAGCTAGAAAGTGCGCGGACTTCGTCAGTCGGTCGACGATCACCCAAATTGAGTCATGGCCTGAGGAAGTGGTCGGCAGGCCGGTAATGAAATCCATGGTAACATCCTCCCACTTCCAAACTGGAATAGGAAGAGGCTGAAGAGTACCGGCTGGCTTGAGGTGTTCGGCCTTCACCCGCTTGCATACGCCGTGACTCGAGATACATAGCGAGCGACTTCGCGCTTCACGCGAGCCCACCAAAACTGCCGTCTCAGGTCTTGATACATCTTGTTGCTGCCCGGGTGAATAGTAAGCAAGGAGTTATGCGCCTCATCGAGAATCATTCGCTTCAACTCCTGGTCATCAGGGACAACTATGCGGTCGCCGAACCACAAGGTTCCCTGATCATCCAGGCGAAACTCAGCAACTTGCCCCAAATTCAATTTATCCCGGATTTGAGCAACTTCTTCATCCTTTGTCTGTGCCTCTCGAATCTGATCGAGCAATGTAGATCTCAACTCGAGATTAGCTATGAATCCCTGCTCGCCCATCTCCCACACAAAAGCATAAAGTATGATGCACAACGACATGGTAAACATATGCATGCATGACATGACACGAACCTCGTATGCATAGTATGAATGCACGATTCCAACGTAATCGTTTCTCCCACGCTCACCATTTAACGTAACTCTCCTAAATATATACATAGGGCGGGTAATCAGTACCAAGTTCTACCTAATGCATCATGCAAATCCTAATCAATCACCTAAGTGGTCGTCAAGTTTAAGTTCGTCTTTATACACCTTGCTCTGATACCAACTTGTGAGGAGCCGCCCAGATCGTCATCGAGTTGTTGGATAAACAGTCACTCCCATCGGATTTGGATCCTAGCAACGAATCACCGAAGGTGATCTCAGTGCTAACACCCAAGCCCAATCGAGACAACTCCAAGAAACATCCTAACAATTCGACAACCATCCCGGTATTCCCCCGGTATGCGACTCGAACTCGCCCAGGATCCCCACATACCGGTTTCCAAAGCCGTTATCCATTCAATTTGCACAAAGAGGGCAACGAACTCGGAACTTTCGAACCAACACGCAAGCGGAAAACAACGGCACAAAGACAAACCCGACAACCACCAAACCAAGATCAAAACAACGCCAAGACTCTAAACTAGGTAAGAACGGGAAAAAGACCAAGACCCCGAAATCAGAAAATTTCGGCATGACCTTTCTAGATTCTACGGACATCCACTCAGCAGACAAGGAAACACAGTTCAATATATATATATTGAAAGTAAAAGCGACATCCACAGTACCACAGCAGTATCAACAGTCAAAGAAAATGCATACGGAACCCGACATACGCGTAAGCGTCCATTACCAAATCCAAAAGCCCAACAACCGCATCTATCTATACAACAAAAGGGATGCAATCAGCAAAAGTAAGACAACTCCGGAAGTGTTCTGCCCCTGAACACTCCCGGGCGTAAACGGCGTCGGCAAGCCTCTACTCGGTGCCCCGCCCAGTCACCGAGAGGCAGTACGGGCAGAACTCGCATCCACCCACCTGATCCTCACCTGAAAACCACAAAGCAGAAAGCATGAGTACAAAAGGTACTCGCAAGACTTACCCGGGGGTCCATATACGACCGACTCCAAAGGATTATGCATTTAGTTGTAGCAAGGAGTAAGCTTAGGGTAAAAGTGCAGAAAAGCATTAACATTTGTAATATAAATGCGACCATTAGACCAATTACACATTTAAAGCAGTTATCGACCGCACTTACTTCTAGTGTGAGGTTAAAAGTAACAACAATTAAAGTAGAGCAATACATAACCAATTTAAAGCTCAAGCCCAACGGCGAACCACAAGTTCAAGTTATTTACTACGCAGAAGAAGTTCGGATCAAGCTTGCTCATATCCGAGAGCGCGGCAATTCGAATCGCTTAATTAACCCTGCAGGGAAGCATTGATCGCACGACACGTACCACGAAGGGCCTCGTGTCAACCCCCTCCCATCCATACCCAATCGTTGAAGCGTCCTCCTGCGGTCCGAAAACCTAGCACCCCCTCGAAGCCGCCTCTAAGCCGGCTTGGCGCTCGAGAGCCGGCCTAAGCCTCGCCCTCAACCACGTCCAACCACAGGAAGTTACGGTCCATCGATTCAATATGAAAGAAAGAGTGGCTTACCGTACCATAATCGGGCATGCGACCAACCGGGGTGTGCTCAATCTTATTCCACTTACGGATCGGTCCTTAACTGACACAGACGGGGCTACACATTTGAGTCTCCATACCCAAATGAACCAACTCCCCGCCCGGTCCACAATTCATTTCTTTCCAAAACCTTTCCCAATTCCAAGCCCAACATAATGTAGTATGTGTGTAATAATAACAACCACAAGTGACAGAACCCTCCGTCACTTGGCCCAACCCACTTTCTAAGCGAACTAAGCATGGACTCTATTATATTACCCATAGCCTAGCTCCAAAGGATGTGTTCAACAATTACCAACGGATGTATGTGCAACGGATGTATGTGCAGCAAATGGGATCTAGACCTATCCCTCAATTAAATTCCTAATGCATCACTTAACCAATCATGTAGCAGTTTATTCACAAAAATACATTTACATAAAGGTTGAATATGCTTAGGTGCTTGCCTGATGCTTCGTCACAAACCACACCCTCTTGACTCCACGGCACTCGCTGCCGCTGTCGCTGCCAACTCCCGCGGAATCGTTCGCTACACGATACATATGCATGAAATGAGATGAATGCTATGCATAAGGATGAGTTGATCAATGCAAAAGCAAAGCGAGTTTCGAACGTGCAACAACATTATATTTCACAACTAGTGACACGGTTTTACCATTCATTTCAACCTAGAGCAAAGAAAACCGAAATTAGAGACAACGCCCAAAAATTGACTTATTGCAACCTAAATGACCAAAATAGGATAATACCCCTTGATTACTCATTTTCATACTTGTTGAATGGGCCAAAAGCCCCTAATCTGAAAATTGAAAACAAAAACTGAAATTGGATTTTTTTTCTAAATCTTTAGAAATCTGGGCACCACTTCAAACCGTTATAACTTCCTCTAAATACACCCAAATCAAGCAACCAAATACATTTTTGAAATCTACAGGAAATTTCCTAGCCTTCTCTAGGCAAAATTAAATTCTAATTCGGTCTGCAAATAATCCTAATTCACACTTCTATTTTCAGTCTCCAATTTCAGCAATTCCGGACAAACCTTGATGAGAATTGAGATAACTTTTTAGCCGCTCAACCAAACGGAGTAAACTCAGGCTCCAAACGATCACGAGACACACACCTTCGACTTAGTTTTGGCCAATCACCAAACAAACTCTTGAAGCACTCCCAGCTCGAGAATGTTCAGAGGTCATTTTCTAGCACCTACTGTTTTCAGAGCTCAAAACAGTACTACACTCAACACAGCACAACTAATGACCCATGAATCCAAATCAAGCAAACTCATACATTTTTGAAATCTACACGAAATTACCTACAAGTTCACAGGCAAAACTTTTTCCAAATTCGGCCTCCAATTACTTCTAATTCGCAGCTCAACAATCAACTCACCAATTTCATCCATTTCGGACAGCCGAAACTAAAATTGCCATAACTTTCAAACGAAAAGTCCAATTGAAGTAATTCCAGTTGGAGATGCTAGATAATTTCACCCTCTACAACTTTGTCTACAGCCGAATGAACAGGAGATGCCCCGAAATCGCTCAAAAACGCTCATTTCTGAAGCTACAGTGTTTGCTCGAAAATGGCAGATTCTGCCCCAACCCTAAATTGAGTTCCCCACCTCATTTCTCCCCAAATCCAAGTGCTAGAACTCAATTAACAACAATGGGGGACTTCATGGGGTAAATCCAAGCATTGGGAAGGCTCTCACCTAGCTCATTCAAGAGATGGCCATGGAGGAGAGAGATGGAGCTTGGAGGAGATGGGGAAGCTCGTGAGCAGGTTGGGGGAGCTGCTGGGGTGGCACGCCGGAGGAGGAGCAGCAGGGGAGGTCGCCGGAGCTGGGGTGGAGGTCGCCGGAGTTGGAGCTCCAAGGGGAGAGCACGGCGCGGAGGAGCTCCAATGGAGGGCACGGTTTGGAGAAGAAGGTGGTGGCTATTGCTTGTGCTTGAAGTTGGCTGCCACTTATCCTTACTTCCACACTTTTCCACTTCCCAAAATACCCCTCAAGCCACCAACAATTTGGCTAAGTCCTCCAACACAAAACCGCACTAGATTCACTTTTTGAGCCACGTTTAAAACTAGTGTTTGACACTGGATTGGCAAGGCAACTCCACCACTAGGTAGAGAAATGTTTTTACTTCGCAACCATGCAACTCGCACACTCTAGCCCTTTCTAGATTGCAAGTTACAAGCCTCCAAACTTCGAATAAAACCACATTTGCGCTCGGAATTTTTCGGCTCTAAACTTTTGATTAAGTTCATAATACTTCTAAGTGGCAGTTCAGGAGTTTCACTGAAGCCGGAAATGACCTCAAGAGCGGCTAAAACTTAGTTGACACGAAAATTAGCCGCTAGAATCGAATTCGAATTCGGGACCGTGACACACCGAGACCGATAAAAGCTTAAGAACACATCCTTAGTCCTATGCTAATCATACATTTGCCTTTAGCACACCCACTTAGAGCTTTTATGATTACCAAGCATCTTCTCTCCAAGTTGGGTCTTCGTCTTGTTCATCAACACATGATGAACTCCTCTTCTCTTAGCTTTGAGATGCTCTCTTAACGCTCATCAATGATGATGTTTCTTGTCTCAAATCTCGACTTGATCGCTATCAACACATGATACCATCCAAATCTTCATCATCGTGGGACTCAACCTACTTTCACAATTCATGAAAAGGTTAGTCCAACAAACATTGTTGTCCCAATCATCAATGTACTCAATTTACACATAATGGATACCTTAAGATCTTTTGATCTATTTCTTTGATGATTGACCACAACCCAAATCAAAAGATTAAAAGATATTGATTTGTCTTGAGTATATTAACGCAACTAATGCTTTATATACTTAAGAACTTTTGATTGTCCTTTAATCAATAAAGTGTACCATCAACACATGATTGGTTATTTGATAATTAATTGATAACCGATCACAATTTAAATTGACTTTAAATTGTTATGTGTGTGTGTGTGTGTCAACTACACAAGTTTCATGTACTCATTTTGATAGTTTTCAAGTAATGATCCAAATTATATGGAATTGATAGAAAGGGATCAATACTATTTGAGACCATCAAGCTATAGAATAAACTTTCTTAACTGTGTGCATATAAATAATTGAAATTTGAATCACTATGCAAATTTAAGATTGCTTTGAAGTTTATCCTATATTTCCATGAGTATACTACAACTACATATGTTTTATATATACTCAAGGATTTGTTTCTAAGTAATGATCCTTAGTGTATTTGGCGAGATGAAAGGGATCAATACTATTGAAATTTCATGATAAAGAATGAACCCCCCCTAAGTGTGTGCATTTAAGTATATATGGACTTAAAAACAACATGCACAACTTAAAGTACAACTATGGTGGGGTTCACCCTTTTCTTGAATCCAAGAAATGCATCTAGAAATAATAGAATTGTATTGGATGCATACCTTTGGAATTTCCATTTTTCAATAAGATGAGACTTTGATACTTCCATCTTTTCATCCAAATGAGACTAATACGAATTAAGCTCAACAAAGAGTTAGTCTCACAAGAAAATTATCATTAATTAACAATTGAGACTAATCAATATTATAATTATCAAAAGAGTTAGTCTTATAATTAGGTTTGTCATTAACACTAAAAACCAAATGAATGGAGCTTAAACTTTCACCCATGCGTGGAACCCCTTCTATGCAGTGTATTTTAAATTATACTCATTCATCCATACCTATCAAGCATGTCATCCAATTCTTAATATGTTCACAACGCAACACTATCACCTTTTAAATTCTCAACCTACCCATACCGCATCACCTATGTACTACGATGCCCTACTTTACACTACTTGAAACAACTGCTACAGACATACATAAATTTATGTTTTCAACTACATATTATCCCGCATACTTTTCACAATTTTGTATGTCCAATCCGATCCATACTAAACCATACATGCAGCTACTGCTAATATAAAAATACTTATATATATGCACATAGCTATTGCTACTCTATATAGCTAATTACTTACAAACCAAATTAATCTGATCGCTATCATGTAAGTAAAACAAACTATTCCTACTCAACACAACTAATTATGTACATAACTAATTAATTTGGTCACTAAGTCGTGTATCTAAATAACCATTGCTACTCTACACAGCTAATTACTTACAAACCTAATTAATATGCTTGCTAAGTCGTCTATCTAAATAATTATTGCTACTCTATATAGCTAATTACTTATAACCTAATTAATCTGATCACTAAATTGTATTTTCAAATTTTAATTCAAATGAGCAAAAAGAAATTATCTACAAAAATGCGACACCTTTCTTCCCCTCTCCTTTCTTCCCCTCTCTTTCTTTCTCTTCACTCAGTGGCTGTGGTTGCGAAATGAGTATTCTGGCCACGCTAATGCGTGGCCAACGCTTATGCTGCTCTTGTGAATAGGATCTCTGTCGCATTTCAAATACCGACAGAGAGTCTGTCGGTATTTGAAATGACGATAGAGAGTCTGTCGGTATTTCAAATGAGAGAGGTAGATTTGTTATTTTTTTAATTCGATATATTATTTTGTATTATTTTTTAAATATTATTTAAAAAATTCAACTTATTCGTTTATTAAAGGAGTAGCACATGTTGCAGCAACTACGAAGGACATGACTGAAAGGTGGCAATTAGGGAAAAGAAAAGAACAATCCAATAGCTGTACAAAAAGTACGGGTCGCCTCCAGACAAGGGTTCAAATTCTCGCCGAAATCTCGCGAAATTTCGGTTTTCGGACCCCCCCAGTTCCATAATCCCGGCGAAATTAAAAAAAACCCTAAAAAAAATTAAATGTGCTACAGTACCCTATAATTTTGGCGAAATTTCAGTGAAATGGACCAAAATCTCGGTTTTTTTACCGAAATTTGTCCAAAATTTGACCGGATTTAACCGGAGTTTGACCGGATTGGATTCCTTAAGTCATTTTCCAGGTTTGACCAAAATTTCAAAAAAATTTGACATCGTTTGAACCATTTTCCGTTCAATTGAATTCTACCAAGATCTCGGGTATTTGGGACGAAATTTCAGTATTTGGAACGAAATCCCAGAAATTTTGGTTAAAAAAACGGATTTAAATTTTGATTTTTGAATTTCGTCCGGATTTCGTCCGAAATAACGAGATCTCGCCAAAAAATCGGATTTCGGTCGACGACGGAATTTGACCTAAAACGAAATTTTAAACCCTGCTCCAGACAGGTTGGGTTGTGTAGGGAGGGGCAGTTGGTAGCTATCGCCAAACAACCAGCTCATTTTTAGACCTGATTGTAAGTTTGCCGTGAAGCTGAAACTACGAGGGATGTCTTATGGGATTGCGAACAACATACGTGACACATGGATACATACATTACATAATAAGCTTAGTAAATTGGTTTATTAGACAAGGCCACGCAGACCCTTAATAAACTCAAGGGTTTGAAATTCACATCTCTAAAAAGAAACATAAACTAGTGTACTGTTTGTTGTACCAGCCTCCAGCCTTTTTTTTTGTTATTGCAAAACTAGCCTTTTTACGAAATAATTTCTAAAAATAGCCCCACAGCCCATTCTTACCTTGCATGGAGCTTTCGCGGTCTTATAGCACGGAAATGAGCTCCAGCGCTCAGCCCCCACGTAGCGCCTTGTTCGCGCATGCCACGCGCCCCCCGCCCATCGGTCCCGCACGCTCAGCTTAGTAAATTGGTTTATTAGACAAGGCCACACAGACCCTTAATAAACTCAAGGGTTTGAAATTCACATCTCTAAAAAGAAACATAAACTAGTGTACTGTTTGTTGTACCAGCCTCCAGCCTTTTTTTGTTGTTGCAAAACTAGCCTTTTTACGAAATAATTTCTAAAAATAGCCCCATAGCCCATTCTTACCTCGCATGGAGCTTTCGCGGTCTTATAGCACGGAAATAAGCTCCAGCACTCAGCCCCCACGTAGCGCCTTGTTTGCGCATGCCACGCGCTCCCCGCCCCGCGAGAGCGCGCACGCTCAGCTGTCCACGGGACCGAAGCTTTGCTCGCTGAGCTGCCCACGGGACCGAAGCTTTGCTCGCTTGGGGACTAATTTGTTCGCTGCGCTTGCCGTACGCGGAAGCTTTGTTTCCGCGCTTAGGAACTGCGGGAGCTCGCTTCCACGGTACCAGATAGCGAAAGCTTCCGTACTCTTTAAGCGTGGTAGGTGTAGGGGCTAGTTTTGTAAACAAAAAAAATCGAGATCAAATATAGAGTTAAGAACATTCGACATCTTGGCCTTCAGCAGACAGCTGCTCCGTCAAGGTCGGCACACATTTCTGCTGTCAATTCCTTCAGGGTTTGGATCTGAGCACCAAAATATAATCAGATTTGTTGAGTTGTCCAAGATGCAAATCAGAAACATATATAACTACTGACTATCTGTCTCGCACATGCATGAACAATGATTCTTGTACCATTTCATATTCAAATACCATTTGACCCTAATATATATGGTCCTTTTTTCTCTCTCTAAGGCAACAAAGAAGAGATGTGTTTCTTATCTGGCGACGCGTACTTCGGATTGAGTCGCCTTTTATGCATCACAGTAACATGCAATGCCTGCCAGAAGGGTAACAGAGGAAGTAGACAGCTTAGGATAACATGAACAGCTGGTGAGTAATGGAGGAAATAGCACCGATGAAAATGGATTTAACACGTTACCGAGCAGGGCATAGCAGACATATATACAATTCTTCATGCAATAAATAAATAAATCTACTTCTACCCATAAATAATTGCTGCTTTCGCCTTTGTAAGAATTGGCATATCAATGCACAAAGCTTGGAAGATGGTTCTACCATAGATACAATATTTACTTCCTCGCAGCATTTCAACCCGGGGGGTCATTGGTTCAGAAATAGAATTAAAGTGCATAGAGATATCACTGTTCTATACTTTTCATAATGTCGATGCCACTAGGATGTTTTCACTTGTTGTAAAATGGAAATTAGCAATATCCTTCTCGCAGACATTTCTGGATGAAAAAGAATACGATCTGATGCAAAGATTCCACAGCCACAAGTGCTACTTCACTAAATCTCATGTCAATTTTGCTTAAAAAAGCAATGTGAGATTTTCATGATCTACTTTATCTCTCGGTCGTAGTATGCTTCAAACAGTATTATCTACATCATCCATAGCAACTACAACTTGTTACTTTTCTATGTTTGCTAGATGGTTGATACTTAATACCCCTGAAAATTTCATCATGGTCGAGTTATTGTGCATATGCAAATTCGAAGTAAACATAAGACAGAAAGAACAATATTGCTAATCACTAAGCTATCCTAGCAGGTGCCTTGGAATTGCAAGCGGACGGGGTTCGTAAGTGCAATTTAAATGTGTAATTGTTGGCTCAATCAACCCACATGAAGCAACATTGATTGTAAAAAGTGCTACTACAGGTGACAAATTTAAGTGTTAAGATGGCGGCTCTGCGATAATTGATACTCCCTCCACATCAAAATAGTTATCGTTTTGGATATAATGATGATCAAACTTTCAAAACTTTGACTTTCAATATTTTTTAAATATTTAAATTGGATAGATGAAAATTATATGTGTAGATTTATCTCGAGAAATACTTTTATAATATTATAATTTTATTGAGTTTTGTAAATATATTATAATAAAAATTAGCTATCAAAATTATGTTTTAAAGATCATATCAATGATATGTCTAAAATGATAACTATTTTAGACCGGAGGGAGTATCACTTTGTACATTCATGCCCATATAAGCATAGTAAGCAATTGAAATCCTACCCCACACATGAATGAACACAGTAGTATATCACCGTCTCGCAAGCTAGATCACATAGTAATACAGCTCTCATATCACATAGCCTCTCTACTAGAACCTGCATAGAGTGATAGAGAAGGAGCAGATTGTACACGGTACAGCAAAGCGCTCGCGTGCTCGATCTCCGCAAGCACAGACGAAAAGAATGGCGTCTAAAATGGAGTCGAGAAGAAGTGGAGCTACATCATCATGGCTTTCTTTACAACACCGCATCAGAGCACGAACAATTAAACCACGGACCTGACGAGACGAACTCAACGCGACGGGCAGGAAGGCAGGTGAATCCTTCCGGTCAGGTGAGGGGCGTGGAGGAGGATACCTCGGCCTTGTCCAGCCGCCGCAGCTGCCACGCGCGCAGCGCCAGGAAGGCGCCGAGGATCACCTGCATTGCGACGGCCACGCCGGCGAAGGCGATCCCGAGCCTCTCGCCGAAGTTGAGCCGCCGCCTCGGTGGCGGGGGCGGCGGCTGGCGGTGCCGGTGGTGGCGAGGGTGGCGAGGGTGGTGAGGGTGGCGCGGCGACGGCGGCGAGGGAGCGGGGTCGTCGGCGGACGAGACCTGCCACGGCGGCACGCCTAGCGGGGCGGCGGTCGGCGGCGGCGGCGGCGATGGGTCGGGAGCGGCGGCAGAGAAGGAGAGGAGGATGAGGAGGAGGGTCAAGGTTGCGGCTCGGGGGGGTGGCCGTGGGAAGGTGCGAGGACTTGGCGCCATGGGAGGGAAGGCGGCATAAGGTAGAGGCGAGGCAAATCTGGTCGAATTGGGTAAAGAGGGGGTGGAGAGAGAAGGCGAGTGAAAGATGGACGCGTGGTTTGTTTTTTTGGTGTCTGGTAGGTGTCACCGTTCGGGGAAGCGACGTGACGCGGCTGGCCTGGCGTGGCCTGGCCTTCGGACCTCGACAACACCACAAGGGGAAGGATTTTTTTAAATAATATCTTCTAGAGAGGTGTTTTTATGCTCTTTCTTTTAAAAGTTGCACAACTATTAAAGCATGAATAAAAGGTAGATGGTGATTACTTACCCCTTCGTTTGCTTCAAGATTTGTGTAACTTGTACTAGAAGGAAGAGCATAGAAGCACTATCTTTTAATGAATATTTATAAAAATAATATGCCGTTAAAAAAATAACAAATCTACACCCCAGTGTCCGTTTGAAATGGCGATAGGCTCATGTCTTCATTTGAAACGGCGGCAGAGGGCCCTCCCCCGTTGGAAGTTGCTGCAGGGGTAAAATCTCGTTTATACCCCCTGTCACCATTTCAAATGGACATAGGAGAGTTAACTCAATAAATTAAGAAAAAATCAGATTTATCTGTGATAATTCATGTAGTGTTGCATAAAATAAGAATTGTCAAGGAAAATAATGTAAAAGGGTGAAATAATATTGTTTGATTGTTTATACTGTAAATTATATATGAATCACATACATGAAATGTAGATTATATATTTCTTCTTTCCGAAATTTTTGAAAACGAAGAAATGAATCACATGAATTATGAAATAAATTTATAAATTTGTATTAAGCTCTAAGGATTCAGATTACATAATAAAAACTACCATGTTCCATGCAAATGTAAATTGTTTAAATCAAGTTTACTTAAAGACCCATTTATGTATTATAAAGAAAGTATACAAACCATGGCTCCAAACATACATTTAATAAATATCATTTGTTGCTAGGGTCTTAGATGTCCCATTTTTGCAAAAAAAAAAAAAAAACATTTAGGAATGAACTCAGTTGAATAAACCAAATGATTATAAGGAACCTCTTGCATGAAACACTTAAGCCTTTTCGGCAGCCCGTTAGATAGCGTGTTTAAATGTATTTTTTGGAGGAATGGGGCAGATTTGCTCTTTGATATATGGATTACCATATTTTGGAAAAATATTTTATTTACACTTTTCTTTGCATCTAAATTCTACTAGTGCAATAACTCTAAGTGTTATAGTTGACAACAAACGATAACGCTTAAGCCTTTTCGGTAGCCCGTTAGATAGCGTGTTTAAATGTATTTTTTTGGAGGAATGAGGCATATTTTATCTTTGGTATATGGACTAACATACTCTGAAAAAATATTTTATCTACACCTTTTTTTGAATCTAAATTCTACTAGTGCAATAACCCTAAGTATTATAGTCGACAACAAACGATAACGCTTAAGCCTTTTCGGCAGCCCATTACTGCGGAGGGTGGGAGAGGGAGAATAGAGACAAGGCGATTCACAAATCAGATGTTACCTGCGGAAAATAAAGTAGACCACACTCTTTATTACAGCTTAAAACTGAAAGGAGTACCACAAACAAGAAAAATAATAGTTACAACTAGACGTCTACTGAGTGCATCGAGGCCACTTCCCCTTCGCCCATGCCTCTGGTGGAGCTTCTCTGGCACGACGTGCCCTCTCTCGTTTCCTCTCTCTCTCGGCTTCCTTCTTCTCTGCTTCCTTTCTACGTGCCTCCTCGCGTGCGGCATCACGCTGCTCTTGTAGCTGCCGCCTGAGCTCCTCGTCTCGGTTGACTTGATCAAGGAGCCTTTGGTCCTCGGGGTTGATCTCCATGTCAAACCACTGCTCAAAATCAGACAGTGGCGGAGGCAACCGCAAGATACATAAATTAACAAAGTGTCATGTAGAAATATTACGAAACATGTATGATTATTACCATCTGGTGATTCTTTAAGCTCTTCTCCGGCGGGTCGAAGGTGTAGTTGCGGCACTTCCAATACCTCTTCCAAGTTGGAATTTCCCAAGAGCGCACAAGCCTGCAAGAATCTCCACACAAACACATCGGTGGGATAGCTCCAGGAGGTACAAAGAGGTCTTGGTACGTAAAATTGCGCGAACAGCCCGAAGCGCCTCCCTCTTCCTTAACTTTCCCCTTTCCCTTTCTGCTTGCACGCCTCGGCATTCTTTCCTCCCCCTTTTTTCCCTCTTCCTCTTCCCCTCTCTTTTTTTTCTCTCCTCTTCTTTCGGTTCTGGGTTTGGTCTTCTACAGGCCCGGTGAGAACGAAGGCAGGAGGTGAGGTTTAAAGGGTAGATATCAACCTTATATAGGGCGATCGCCCCATATTGGGGTGATATGATCCCTAACAATGTACCCCCTGACGGCCATGGACTTGTCCTTCGTGAAAAGCTGCACGACTTGTCACCCTTTATCAATCCTGGTCGTCTGTCACCCTCTGTGAAAAGCTACACGAACTGTCACCCATCATCAAAGCTGCACGACCTGCCACCCTATGTGAAAAGCTGCACGATGTGTCACCCATCATCAAAGATGCAGGACCTATCGCCCTATGTAAAAAGATGCACGCCCTGTCACCCTCTGCGAAAAGCTGCACGACGTGTCACCCTCTATGAAAAGCTGCAGGACCTGTCACTCATCATCAAAGTTGCACGACTTGTCACCCTCTGTGAAAAGCTGCATGACCTGTTTTCAGCGAGTGTGTTGTCACGTTGTGTGAGAAAGTAAAAGAGATGACATCATAATTAACAGTCCAAAATGATAAAACATATGTACACGAATTGTCACTGTCAATGAAAACTACAAGGTACAAAAAAATTACAAGGTAAAACTAGCTGGCGCCCCTGCGCGGTAGGACCCCTCGTGTGGTCCCAGGCCTCCTACGACGCTGAACATGTCTAGATGGATATGTCAGGTGGTCAGGAGGTAGTCCGCGAGTACTCCTAGCAGACCGTACTAGTGCTGTCAGAGTAGCGAAGGGGGCCTGCGATAGCTAGCTCGGTCGGGGGCGCATCGGTGAACTGCGACGGACCAAGGACATCATCCATCGTCTCCTGCTGGGGATCCATAAGCCAATCGTAAAAAATCCCCAAGTCAACTAACGAGCTCGAGACGTCAGAGTGGGCCGCACTTCGGTCATCGACGACTGCTGATAAATATTTTACGTTAGTACACCGCATAGTGTAAAGAACGTAGGGGATAGGGGGAGACCACAAAAGTATACATGCAGCGGGACGGTGCCAACTGGATAGCGGCAATCACGGTGGTGGCCTCCTCGTGCGCCTCCATGGCAAGGTCACTTTGCGAAAAAGGCTTGTTAGTTGTTGATTCTGTATGAATGATACATTATATGAAATGTTGGAGTAAGTACTAACCACACGATGAAAAGCAGAGTCTGGCTGCATAGGGTAGGTGTCTGCCGTGGAGGGAACATGCCTCGGAGGTGACTCCACGACACGCACAACTCAAACGCGTGTGCGTGGGCTGTACCATCAGATGTAGTCGACGTATGTGGCGTGGTCGTAAGGGGCAGTCTCGTCATGCACGTCCGCCAACACCTGCGCCCACTGCTCAGCATGAGGCAACATGCGTGTCGACCAGCTCGTAGTACCAACAAAGCCCTTGCGTGTGTGTCTGCATAAAGCGATTTGCAACATAAACCTCATTAGTAAGAGATGCAATTAAAAGAGATGTAAAATAGTACTAATGTGTGGACGCTCGTCGGGACGATGTCACCAGTAGGGGGGAACGCCTGTCGGAGACCGAATTAACTCATGACGCGGTGGGCGGTGTAGGTCTCAACGAACATGTCGTAAACCAGCTGATGCCGTGTCAGCCAATACGCAACGTCATTGGTGCACTGCAGCGAAAGTCCATGAGGTGCTCGCGCGGCAACAAGCTCTGGAAGGTATGGTCACCAAATGACGCGATCATTCATCATCTGGTCAAACATCGCGATGTACTCAGGGTACAAAGCGTGCGACGTAACTGGGGTGAAAGTCGGCTGCAAAAAAAAGGAATAGACTACCGTCAGTATGATAAAGTATTGTTACAATTAAACATGGAAAATGATTTTATAATTCATGATAAGTCGCTAAATCGCTAAGTCGCTAAGTCACTAAGTCGCTAAGTTGCTAAATAATTTTTAAATTGATAATAAAGTTTTTTGTACTAACCCGTTGGCGACACCACAAAGACCCCATGGTAGGACGATCGACGTCATCCCCGGGGGGGCCGTAGAAGCCTATGCCGTAAGGCTCTAAGTCTATATGTGGTCATTCAATCTGAAACCTCTCGAACGACCACAACTGAAGCAGTAGAGGACACCCCGCGAGAACGGAGGCGTCGGAGATGCGACGACACCCATCGTAAAGGGCTCGGTAGGTGGCTAACAGTATAGCTGGTCCCCAAGCCAGCTGTGGGATCTGCTCCAGGTCGGCCTCCGCGATCGTCCTGTTGAACTGGATCATGTGTGTTTTCGACGATGTCCCCGTGGGTCGAGCAGAACATGACCCAGCCGAACAACCAGATCAAGTACGCCTCAAAGTGGCGGCTGACAACGTAGTACCCCACTCTGTCCACCATCCTATCGGGTTGCAAAAGGTAATGGTCAGGTCTAGAACTGCATGGTAAAATAAAAAAAATTAGAACTGCACCAGACACCTCTGCGTCGGGTCGTGCGCATAAACGGAAGGGTTGTATCCTGCATCCTCTGGTAGCACGTCCACGAACTGCTGCAGTATGTCCATCCGCCAGTCCGGGTCAACATCGGTAGGCACCACCGCATCCCTGGAGCAAGGTAGGCCCAGGAGGTAACTGACGTCCTCCAGTGTGGGCGCCATCTAGCCGCATGGTAGGTGGAACGTGTGCGTCTTTGGGCGCCAACGGTCCACCAGAGCGGTCAGTAAGCTTTGGTCGTATGGGAACCTCCTGGAGGCACCCTGTCTGTCCTGCTCGTCTGCTACTGTCACCTCTACCATCCTGGCTAATGGAAGCAACCCCGTTGCTCTCAGATTGCAGGAAAATATTGTAAGCACGATCACTGCACACATACAAGACATCGTAGTAACGCAACTATGTGATTAGTGTACTAACCTCGGAATCCACCGCGGATCAATCCTCCATGCTCTCATGGGGGGTGCGCAAGCGTAGGGCGCTGAGCTCCTGAGGTGCCTCCCCCTCTGGTGGCGGCGCGGTGGCTAAGTGTCTCCGGTGAGTCGCGTCTATCACCGGGTCAAGCAACTCGTACGCCATACCTGCAATTCAATAGCTCAATGTCAGTACAAATAGAATATACATACAAAATGAAAACTGCAATTTCAAAAAGAATAGAATGTAAATAAAATTATTTCATACAAGTCAATGTGACGTTACAAATTGAACACAACAACTACATATACAAAGTCCATACATTCATTACATATAACAATATTACATACTAAATTACAAGTACAACAATTTCATTGCAAAGTCGATACAACAATTTTATGGCCTCTGAACCGTGGGGCAATACTTGGAAGTGTAGCCCGTCTCCTTGCAAATTGAACATTTCTTTATACGACAATCGCTTTCCGTTGCATCCATATCGTTCCTTATACGCCCTGTCTGCCATCGCCCTACACCCTTCAGCCTGCTTACATCCGGAACCCACCGTGTGTCCTCCCATCTCTGATGCTCCGTGAATAAATCCACCACTCGAAAACCGTAAATTTTCGCACTCTAGGTTGGCATCACCGCTTCCTTATTGAAAAAATGTGATAAGAATATACCTAGATCCATTCAGATTGTTGAGCACGTAGCCATGACGTGTGTGCATGGCCTGTGTAACAGACGAGGCTTGTTGCAGGTGCATACACATGTTTGTCTATGCATGATGCATTCATGAGCAACTTTTCGTCGGTTTGTCCCACGCCCGGATTTATCTTTATATAGTACCTCAAAACGAAGCTCCCTCGTGCCCATCTTCAAAGCTCCATGCATCTCCCCCTTCTTGCCGTTTTCCTCCATGTACGTAGAAATCATCTCGGAGTACTTTACATCAGGGGCATTCATGTGAGCGATGGCCCTAGTATGGCGATCCATAAAGTACTTTGTGATGCCACGAATAACACCCTCCACTATAGCAACCAGGGGAAGCGGTCTCAACCCCCGCATGACCCTATTGCAAACCTCAGCCAGGTTAGTCGTCATGACCCCATACCTAGCACCATCGGTGTCATAAAGCAGAGCCCATTTCTCCCTAGGCTCATGCTCTATCCATTCGGAGAAGCATTTCATAGCCCTTCCGTTCCTTCGAACCAGGTGCGGAGGGTCTGTGGGTAACTCTTCAAGCGCTACTGGGGCCTCCCCTAAGGAAGGTGTTGCCTTCTTCGCTGCCTCCGCTATATACCTTAACGTCAGCTCGTCCAACTTCTTCCACAATGCATCAAATTTTCTCTGTTGGTTCTGATCGCACAACCTCTTAAAAAGCTTCGTCAGTTCTTTGTTCCTGAACTGCTTGCAGAAATTGGCACCCATGTGTCGCTTGCACCACCTACTACACAAATCAGGCCATGGATGTGTCTCATCTTCACCTTGCTGCAATTGCACAATCGCCTTCAACAGCCCTGCATGCCGATCATGTATGACACACACACCATGCCACTGTTCCACAACACCGGCTTTCACATTCCTTAGAAACCATAGCCAACTGTCAGTGTTCTCACCCTCTATGAATGCGAGCGCTACGAGAAGAACCTGCTTGTTGCCATCGACTCCTATGGCAGTCAATATCTGGCCTTTGTACTTCCCGGTCAGAAATGTGCCGTTCACGCATAACAACGGACGGCAGTGTCTGAACGCGTTGATACATGCACCAAAAGTAAAGAATGCCCGCTTAAGTACCATCTTCCTAGGGAAACGCTGTAAAGGCTGCTGAAAAATATTGACATAAGGCCCAGCATTCCTTTCCTTGATCACCTGAAGCAAACCTGGCAAATTCTGATAGGAGTTTTCGTACGTACCAAACCTTACTTCTAATGCCTTCTGCTTCGCTCTCCATGCCTTGGCATAGCTTACGGTGTACTAGAACCTATGCTCTATTGCAAGTATGATGGCACGTGCCTCTAAATCCAAGTTGCCCACAATCTCCTCGTACATTGCATTCACAACAAAGCCTAAAGATATATTTTTGTACGATTGTGTAGACTCCGTCAGCAGACATAAGTGCGGGACGACTATAGAACACTTCCAAATTGTGTCCCACTTAGGCTAATAACATGGACACGCCATGGGCAACCCTCCGTCTGGCATCTGACATCATACACCCGCTGATCTGACTTCGCAACTCAAAAGGGTTTACGCAGTGACACTGTCCATGCTGTCACTGCTTCCTGCACCTCACCCTTATCCTTGTAAATTGCACCTTGCCGCACCTCATTCTGATCGTACCCCCATTGGACATCTTCACCCTTATTGACCATCAACCTATCAAACCGACACTCATCTCACTCCGCAGGGAAAGGCTCTTCATCCTCTTCATCGTTACTTAAAGCCTTGTAGTCTTGGCTCTCTGCGTCCATCAATTGTATCAGCGATTCAATATGTTCTCCCTCGTCTGTTACACCCATTGGTTCCTACACCTCTTCCATTGGAACATCAATTTTCTCACCTTGCACTGCCTCTTGACACAAACTAATATCATGCCTCACTGAGTATTCTCTAACCTGGCTGCTCTCCCCAACTTCCTCCACGTCGTCACCAACAACCTCATGTTGTGTCGCATGGATGCCCCCTGCTTTCTCAAATGCTTGCGGCAACAACACTAATGGCCATCCTCTCTCAATCGCTGCTCTTACATACGAACTCCATGACTTCGGACCTGTAATTTCAAATAACTCCCAATGCGTGCAATCCGTCTCCGACACCCTACTCTGTGCAACTTCATACCATGCAATTCACGGTCCAATGAGAATATTTGGTATAACCATCTTCTAACTGTGCTCCATGAATGCTCCCCTGGACATGACAGACCAGCCACGACACTTGAAAAATGACTTAGTTCCACCCCTTCTGCACCCATGTGCGGAACCCCTTCTCCGTAATGTATTATAAATTGCACTCGTTCATCCATACCTGTTAAAAACATTTCATGAAATTCTTAATACCTTGTACCTGTGTACCACCCATACTTCATCGCCAAAAAACTATTGCTATTCAACACATCTAACTACTTACAAACCCAATTAATATGGTTGCTAAATCGTATATCAAAAAATATATATTGCTATTCTACACATTTAACTAATCTACAAACTAATTAATCTGATCACTAAGTCATGTGTCTAAAAAACTTACTGCTAGTCACTAAATCGCTACATCGCTAAATCGTTGGTATGTCGGTAAATCACTAAATAGTTGCTAAATCGCTAAATCATCGCTATGCCGCTAAATCGCTAAATAGTCGCTAAATTGCTAAATCGTCACTAAATCGCTACATCGCTAAATCGTCGCTACATCACTTACTCGTCGCTAAATCGTCACTATCGCTAAATCGTCACTATGCCGCTAAATAGTAGCTAAATCGTCACTATCGCTAAATCGTAGCTAAATCGTTGGTATGTCTCTAAATCGCTAAATAGTCACTGAATCGTAGCTAAATCGCTAAATCGTCGCTAAGTCGCTAAATCGTCGCTATGTTGCTAAATAGCTAAATAGTCGCTAAATCGCTAAGTGGCTAAATCGTTAAGTCGCTAAACAGTCACTAATTTGCTAAATCGCGGCTAAATCGCTAAATCGTCGCTAAGCCGCTAAATAGTCGCTAAATCGCTAAATAGTCGCTAAATCGTCACTAAATCGTTACATCGCTAAATCGTCACTAAATCGTTGGTATGTTGGTAAATCGCTAAATAGTCACTAAATCGTAGCTAAATTGCTAAATCGTCGCTATGCCGCTAAATCTCTAAATGGTCGCTAAATCGCTAAATGGTCGCTAAGTCGCTAAATCATCGCTATGTTGCTAAATCGCTAAATCGTTGCTAAATCGCTAAGTGGCTAAATTGTTAAGTCGCTAAATCGCGGCTAAGTCGCTAAATCGTCGCTGAGCCGCTAAATAGTAACTAAATCACTACATCACTGAATCGTCGCTAAATAGCTAAATCGTCGTTGCTAATTAGTCGCTAAATCCTTAAATCGCTAATTAATCTGGTAATTAAATCTCTAATTAACTACAAAAAATAGAAATTTACCTGCAGATGAACACAACTATTCTTCTTCTTTCTCCTTGTCCCTTCTTCTCCCTCTTCTTCCTCCTCCCTTCTTCTCCTCTTCTTTTTTTCTTTCCCTCTTCTTTCTTTCTCTCTCTTCTTCTCTTTTGATCTGATCTGGGCATCGGTCCGGGCGAAGCTGAGGCGGACGAGTGGTTTTGAAGCTCCTATCGCCAAATGGAATAATGACAGAGAGCCGGATGATAATTTTGCCCTCTGTTACCAAATGAAATGGCAACATAGCTCTATCTTGTTATTTAAACGGACACAGGAGGGTAGTTTTGTTATTTTCTTTAACGGCATATTATTTTTGTTAATATTCATTAAAAATATTATTTTTAAAAAATCCAAGGGGAAAGGAGGATGTACATCTCATTACGAATGCGATCTATATCTATACTATTTAATGTGAACGAATATTTGTACATTGAAAATATTTTGGAAGTAATTTTTTCTTCCTTCACTCGTTTCAAAATTCAAATTGTATTGAATAGTTTAGATAAGAGTTATAGATAAAATGGGATGTACAAAATCCTCTCTCTAACCACAAGTCCACAGTAGCAACCTTGGGTTACGGCCAAGGAGGGAGGGATGCATGACTTTGAACTAGGTATGGTGGACTGGTGGAGTCTCTGTTAGGGCCTTAGAGGTGGACCTATACGAAGTTTGGGATATCGGATCTAATTTCGTTTTACTTTTCTCAAGTCTGAATATGTATAGATGCACATCTCACTGTTTAAGCTTGGTAACTCTATGCGTATGCAGTGAATATGTATGATGGTCCATCGTTGGATGCCATTTTGTTTTCATGTTTCTTTTTGCCTGTATTCGTAACCATCCCTTGGTCGCTCAATTTGGATTGTGTCTCGTGCATCCCTCTCTCCCAGCAATCGCGCGGTGACAATAGTTGGCAACCTACTATTTAGATATTAGGGTTTTAGGGGCAGCAATGGCAGAGCTTCGTGCCTAGAGTAGTAGGGAAGGTGTACAATAACGGATGGGGTGAGGTAGCACATTTGCTTGTTCGATTGGACAGTCTACGCCTCCTGAGACTGATTAAGTTGTGGTCCCAGAGGGACTGCACCTGATCTGCTTTGGTGTTTTGCTGCAGTAATTGCTACGTGTCCCGCTGCGTCAATCTTCATGCAAGAAACAATTAAGTGATAAGGATTAAAGTGCATTAAAGTGCTTGGAGATTGATGGATTTGCATAAACATTGCGCAACGAGACACGTGGCGCTAATCCGTACTGTGCTGCACAGACCGCAGTATGCAGCACCGTTGCATAGAATTTGTTTCCCTAACAGGCGGCCCTCGCTTGTACTGTCATGCAAGCAGAGGGGGTGATGAGATAGGGTTTGATGTGGACCAAGCCGACATGGCAAGCGTGAGGTGAATAGTTGAGGCACAATAAAACTAGATGCGCAATGTATTCGTGCGTTACTATGGACAGAAAGAATTGCCTTGTTCCATCCATACACATCGTGAATTATGGCCACAAGCCCATTAGGATGTTGAGTACAACTAGATTTTGATAGATGGGCTAGTACAATAGTGTTTTGTGCAACTCAAGTCTAATATTTCTTTAAAGAAAAATTCCCTGATTTATATTAATAATAACTCAATAAGTAAGTACATGAATACCCAACTTTACATTAAAGGTTGATGAACAACATGTCACTATCAAGTCCTTGGGTTGATGCAAATGTTAAGACTTCTTTATCTTCCTCACTATCAACTACGTATCTTAAAAGTAGTGTTTTGAATGCCAACAAAACACAACAGCGTGAGGTTGATTGTCGATGATCTCCATAGATGTGTAGGATCTACATATTGGTAGCGGTGTTGTTCGTTGAAAGAAAATCAGAGGGGATTTATTTGCACCCTTCTCGACCTGGTGTCGATTTCCAGCATCACCATCTTCACCAAGTTGAGTTGGTCTGATGAAACAAAATCAATAAGTCCCCACCTACTTAGCGTTGTCGAGAACGCCCGAGAAGAAAGGAGGGATGGATGGAGTGATGACGGAGTTGTGGCCGATGGCTAGGGTTCCTTGCGTGACTCCCTTGGAATTACTTGTCTAGGGCACACGACAACTCAAGTTAATGTTAGATGTGCCGACGAAATGAGCAAAATGACGTCAAAAATTAGTGGTGCGATGTGAAAAAGATTGAAATGTCCCCAAATTTCAAAGAAAATCAAAACCTAATTTGAACCCTAATTTCGAGTTTAATTGGAGTTAATCGAGTTCTTTGTTCTAATATGGAATTTGGGGGTTTGGGTTTGGAGTTGTTGGAACCTTACCTGGAAGCCATTGCTCGGACCATTGGTCCTTCGCCCGCTCCATCGCCGGTCGTCCCGTCCCGTCCCGTCGTGCGTGCGTCATCCACGCCGCATCAGTGTGCCCGCGCTCTGCTAACCTCGTGTCATCCACGCCTGCCTCGCCTACCGCTCCTGCTCCCGTTGCGCGTCGCCTCGTCCCGCGCGCTGCCTACTCCTCCTCTCTTACGCAGTCATCGCCATCTTGTCACCCGGTCACCTCCGCGCGTCGTCGCCCATGGCGGCAGCTCGCTCGCTCCGACCCGCACCCATGCCGTGCGCGGATATAAAGCTCGCGTCGCGCCTGTCTTCGCCCCCGTGCTCGCCTCTCCTTCGCCCTCGGTGAGCTCCGCCTCACCCTCACCCCCTCCGTCTCCCTCGGCTCCGGCCGAAGCCGCGCTAAGCTGCCCAGATTCCCCACCTCCACCCAGGAAACTCGAGCCCTAAGCCTCTCCCCTGCCCTTCGCCTCCCTCGCTAAGCCCTCCCGAACCCCTTCTTCCCCGGCTCCGGCATCCCCTGCCTTGCCTCGAGCCGCCATCGCCCGAATCGCCTCGCGGTCGCCTGCCCTCCCCCTAACCCTAATCCCCACTCACCCCCTTGCTCTCTGTCTCTCACTGACCGAGGGCCCCACCTGTCATATGAACCCCCTCCCCCCGCGCGCACTCGCTCGCCTATGGCCCCACCAGCAGTGCACTGAGCCGCAGTTCGCATCGATGCCCGCCTCGGCCCCATCTGTCGATCCACTGCCTCACCGCCCTACGGCCCCGCAGATGTCGATCGGCCGGCCACAAGATACCGGGCCGACCCATCTCGCCAGAGATGTCGCGCCCATGGGCCGAACGGCCGAATTGGCCGCGCCACTGTGCAGCCCAGCACTGTTTTAAGCTTTTTCTTTTCGGATTAAATTAATTCGAAAATCCAATAAAACTCCAAAAAATCCCAGAAAATTCCCGAAAACTCCAAAAATAACCAAAATACACTATCTTAGCCATTGCGAGCCACTGGATCCAAATACGACCTCTGTTTCACCATTTGAAGCTCCCAAAATTCCAAAAATGCCCAAATCACCCTTCAACCCTCCCTTCGGCCCTTCTCTCTCAATCCTTTCTGTTCCCCCTCATTTTGTTTTTCTCTTTTCTTTTCTTTTATTTTTATTCGTTTGCTTATTATTCTCGTTCTTTCGCGCTAGACCCGATGTTCGCGTGGTACCCGGAGCAGGAGCAGTTTTCGCGCGGAACAGGAGCCGGACCAGACGAGAGCCGATTGTGATTACGTCGATTACGACCTAGCCGACCCCGCCTCGCAGCAAGGCAAGCCGCACGTCTTTGATCATGTTGAACCCAATTTGCCATGATATTGTGGTTTTTAATTTCTACTGCATTACTTTGAACTGTATGTTGCTATACTGAAAATCGTTAGTTTAGAATGACATGCAACCTAGCTATACCTAGTTTCGCGATTAGCCTCCTCGATATTGATGAACCCTATTTACCTTGAATAACCCTAGGCAATGATTATGAGTACCCTAGTTAATTAAGTAGTCTTAATTGTGTCACTCAAAATTCTTTAAATAAGAAACAAAGGTTGGCGAGCAGTTGGCTCGGAGAATCTAATTGTGCTACGGTCAGGGGACAGTATTGGACTAGCCACGATGTGGTTGTGAGTCTAATCCCCGGCTGATGATTAATGCCATGGTTGGTTTGGTGGTTGGTACAGCTGGTACCAAATTGGGTTGAGGATGGTCCGATGGCTTGGTCTTTGGCAATATAAGGTTAAACCCCCTTGAGCAAAGTAAATAACTTAAGATCCTGCTCAACCACAAGTCGGGTCGGTTAGTTGAACCGCCTCTGATATAGCTCAGTACATTGTTCATCCCATGGGAATACCTACATGCTTGGTGGTACCATTCTCCGTGACGAGAATGGGGATCAGCATTCCCGGCAGGGGAATGACTGAAGGTTTTGGTGGGACAAGAATGAGGTGCCATTCGCCGGTCCTTACAACGGTAGGTACCCACTCAGTATGGAGCGTGGCTCCTGCGTTGGCCAGTGAGGTCCCAAGAACAGTGGGTCCAAGGATCTATCGGGTAGGAGCTATCATGGGAATGTTCAATCAAAAGGCTGTGATGGCCTCGGCCCGGCCGCATGCATTTAAGTTGCATGTAATTCGGTGGCATTAACAGTCGTAGACATCTTGTGGGTAAAGCTGAGCAGCTCTGCAGAGTCAAATAAGATGGTATTCGAATATGCCGTGCTTCCGGTTAATGAAGCTAAGTTTAAATTGGGGTGACTCCCGTAACCGAGCTCAAGTTAGTCTTTGATGAATTTTGAGAATATGGCTTAATGGTGATATCTTTGTGTAACCCCTCTGTTACTATTATTTATGGTTTGTGTTTCAAATGTAAAATGATATTACAAATAAAATTGCATCCACAATACTTAAACCTTATACCAATCCATTGTTGATCCCTTACATGTAATATTCAGCATTTCTCGTGCGACTTGTTGAGTACGGTTGTGTACTCACCCTTGCTTAACCCAACACTTTCAGAGTTCCAAGAAGCTGAAGATTACGAAGAAATCGTAGATGGCGAGTTGGTTTGGTTTTAAGGTCTTAGTCTTTTGCTCAGACCTGCCTGTGCGGTGTTTTGGATGTAATCTACATGGGCCCAACTGCGCCTCCTTTTGTAAGAAACTTGACCGTTAGGCCTTATATTCAATAAAAATGTTTGAATTTATCTGTTGTCTAGCAATGAGTATTTGGTTCCCGATAGCTAATCTTCCTGAGTAGCTGTTGTGGTATTTAAACGTGCCTCCTGAAAAAACAGTCCGTTACAAAGATCGCTTAGACTGATTTGTGCAACTCAAGTTGAAATAGGCTATGTAATGTGCAGCTTGCATCCTTTTTACACGAGGCGATTGCGTCCATTACTTGGATTGGATCCATAGGCAAGATACTTATATAAGAGTATTTAAAGAGAGACTATAACCACATTATTAAGTATCTGCGTAGAAGTTATTTTCTCTAATACAAACATCTTTTTTGTGGGTGCTTAGATGATATATTATCTATTAATTACATATAGTTATATACATAAGCATCTTAGAAATCAACATCTTATCTATCTTATATGGTAAGGAAAATTAATATTTTATTGCTAAGCACATCTCAAAGAAATTTTTAAAAACAATATATTATTTAAATAATTTTACAAAAATAATACATCAAATTTTTTTTTACAAAAATATACCTTTGTCGCCATTTCAAATGGCTACAGATCTACAGTCGCCAATTGGATTGGCTTCTTGGCGACATAAGCTGGTGACTGTTCATCTGTATCCAATTGAATTGACGACCTATATTTAATCGCGGATTCGTTTGGCCGACGCTAAGGCTTTTGTCGTCATTTCAATTGGTGGCAGAGCAATTCATTTGGCGACAGACTGCATGTCGCTAATTTATTTCATGACAGAGCATCCGTCGTCAATTGAAATGATGATAAAACTTCTGTCGCAAATTGAAATGACGAATATTTTTTTAAAAAATTCCCTCTCAAAGCATCTGTACTGTACATGCGAGGCCAGACCGAATTCCCGTTTGCGCCAACTCCTCGAGGCCCAAATCCAAAGCAGATATAAAAATGAAAAATCGCACAGGTTGAAGGGCGTACCAGCAAAAACGGCACCTCGACGCCTTTAGCCGTCCGCCGCGCCGCTAAAACCCCATTTTAGGGTTTCTCGCCGCGACGCGACGCCCCCCTCTTCTACCACCATCTCGAAGCTTCCAAAACCCCACCATTTTCAAGCCTGTCCCCCCCCCCCACCGAGGCGCCTCGCGACACATCCGTCGAGCTCGAGCCGCAAACATGTCGTCCTTCTGGGGTAAACAACAATCGATTCGATCGGCGTGGACGCCGCCGTTGATTCCTCTCCTGTGCTTTTCGTTGCCCTGTACGGTACTAATCGTTTGCCCGCATGCTCCGCTCGCAGGCGCGGAGGTGAAGCCCGGGAAGCCCTACACCCACACCGACAGCAGGCGCCGCGGCCGCCTGCGCCTCACCCAGGTACGCTCCGCTTCGATCTCTCGCCCTTTCCATTTCGATGCTTCCTGCGTTAATGGCAAGAGATGGAATTGTTGGGGTCTCTAGTTGCGGTGTGAGTCTACAATGTTGTGTGACGATGTGGGGCTTTGTTGGATGGGCAACGCAGGCGACGCTGGGTGGTGAGGTTGGTAAGGGTGAGAAGGGCGGCGGCGGTGGGAAGAAGGGCGTGGTACAGGTGCAGTGCAGCGTTAAGAACAAGGATCCCGTGTTCCTTTGCGCCCTGGTCCCGGGGCAGTCGGAGACCTGCCACCTGGAGCTCGAGTTCGAGGAGAAGTTCGTCACGTTCTCGGTGCTCGGGCCGAGGAGCGTCCACCTTGTTGGATACTATCTTGGGTATCCTTTGCTGCATTAGTGTTACTTGCTTTTCTTTGATTGTAGTTGATGGCTGTTGGATACTTGGATGCCTTTTCGTTGTGAGAATTGTTTTTCTGGGATTTCGGATTTTACTTAACTCTTTTGTCAGTGATGTGTATGAGGACATGGGTGACAGTGATACTGGTAATGACTCTCTGCTAGGCTCGGATGATGATGGTTTCTTGGACACTGATGATGATGATGATAACACCGTAATCATCCCTCTATCTCCTGGGGAGATGAGTACAGGTAATGCTTATGAATTTTATCCCCTTGTGCAAGCCATGTCAGTATGTTACTGACTGAGGTTATGGGACATTCAGACAGCGAAGGTGATGATTCAGACTATGATTCAGAGACTGATGATGCGGAGATGATGTACAATCAGCGTAGAGGCAAAAGTTCAGGTAATGCTTTCACATGTTGCTATTCCATTGCCCTGAGATATGATATATGGGAGTGTGTCCCCTGGGAATTTGGTTGAATGTTATCTATGTTTTTCCTGTCTTCCTGGTCATTGTTTCCAACCATAAGATATGTTTCTCTCTAGATATAATTTTTTGCTTTATTTCACACTTTAACTGGTTCCTGACTTATGATGATGTTGCATTTTATTTTGGAAATAGGCCTAGGGAGAACTATTGTACAGAGGCTATTAGCATGAACTGGTAGTGATGGGCATTGTGAGCGCATATAACCAGTGGATAACTGATGGTGATACTATGTAATATCAGGTTAAAGTTAGCACAGAGGTTCATATAGTAATGATGTGAAAATCCCTGCTTGTATCACGAACTTTGTCAATTGGAGACAAGCCTGTGAATAGTATGATAAGCTGGTGTTACTCGTACTCATTGATTTCTACTTTTGTGGGCATTTACATTATTTCAGGAACTGTGACGCCTGCTGTGCATAACGAGATTGCAGTTATTTGCATGTTCTGTTACTGATGTATAGATTAGATGATATGCCAATTGTATATGCATATAAATATATAACCTACATGCTGCACTGTGAAGTAATGTTCATGCTTATGTAGAATTAGCATTGCAATCTATGGCCTTATTTTCCCCCATGAAACAAAAGAAATCATGTCTTGATACGGTTTGTTTCACTTAGTTTTATAAAATTGGTTTTCAATGGCATTGAGATTACATGATATGGGATATTAATTGTCTCAAGCCTCGTCCAACATCATTTCATGAGTTTTCCTTTCCTATGACAAATTTTGCAGTTGTTATTGAGGAAATTCAAGAGGATGATAAGCCTGTTGGTGGTGAAGGATGGAAGGGATCAAACAAGAAACGAAGCAGTGAAAATGGTGATAATTCTCAGTGTCAGCTTGTTGTCATGACTCCACCTGCTGAATCCTTGCAAAGTGAAGATGAAGATGGATTTCCTGTATCATTTTCTGAATCAAAGAAAAGTGCTGAGGGTAGTTCCAAGAAAAATAGGAAGCTAAAAAATGAGACCAGTAATGAGGACAGGAAAAGGAAAAGCGGTGCCACTAGTGATCATCCTGACTCTTCAGGGTACATGCCAATTGCTCGTTCATCGTTTTCCCCCAGTTGGTTTGTTTAGTTAGGGCATAGTAACATGTTGTGATTTTTTTAATTTTGCCTGCGGTTCTAGGGAGGTAAAGGCTGAAAATGATGGGGTGTCAAAGAAAAAGAAAAGGGCCAAGGACAAAAGGACTGCTGTGGACAGTGAAGAAAAGGAGAGCAACCAACAGGATTCCCCCGCTGATCCTGTTGATGCAAAACAGAAGAAAAAGAAAAACAAGAGCATAAGTGCTTCTGAAGCTGATACTGATCAGCAAGCTGATAAGGAAAATCATATGCAAGTATCTTAAGATACCATATATCGTGTTTGCTTCCCATGTGAGTGCTATTCGCATGGCTCTGTACTGTTTGACAAAATTGCCTTATGCCCTTTTCCAGTGACAATGATGGTGAGGAAGTTACTGCACAGGAGGCTAAGAAAAAGAAGAACAAGAAAAAGAAGACACAGGAGAAGAAAACAAGTGAAAACCAGGCATCAACAGATCTTATGGAGTCAGAGAGCAAGCAGCAGCCACTTCAAACACGGACTTTTGGCAATGGTTTGATAATTCAGGAGGTAGTGATGGGCAAACCAGATGGTAAAAAAGCTTCCCGTGGGAAAAAGGTAAACATTTCTGAGGGGGTATGAAGGGAAGATTCCTTTTCAAGCCTCCATTTAGTAATGTAATCTCTCAAAGCTGCTTCAAATAATATTGACATTTACATGCTCAAGTTTCAATTGCTTAATGTGTCCACTACCTGCATGTCTTTGCATGGTTGTAATCAATTTGACCACTTAGGAGACTTTCTGTTCTCAGATTATATACGTTACAGACTCGTACTGATAATTGTGTCCTCTAGGTTTCTGTCAAATACATTGGCAAGTTAAAGAATGGCACGATTTTTGACTCTACTGCTGGTGGAAGGCCGTTTGAGTTTAGACTAGGTAACCTTTCTTCCCCTCTTTACCCTCTAGCGTCCTCGCTATTAGTATCTGGTGTTTCTAATGTTAATTTGGCTGCAGGCGTTGGGCAGGTTATTAAAGGCTGGGATATCGGCATCAATGGTATATGAACTTGCATCTTGTGATCTAACGTGTACTTGCGGGGTTGTTCGTACTCTGTACTTGAGTTTGATGGTTAATTCTCATTCAATCCTTCTTGTTTGTGTGTTGTAGGTATGCATGTTGGGGATAAAAGAAGACTCATCATTCCACCATCAATGGGGTAAGATATAGACTAGCATTGTTTTCATGTCAGCAGCTGCTCATTTCAACTCTGATGGCTTCTTCTCTTCCATTGTAGCTATGGAAACCAAAAAATGGGGGCGATACCACAGAACTCGACTCTTGTGTTTGATGTGGAGCTGGTTAATGTAAAATGAAGAGGACCGGGCCACCGAAAGATCCATGAGAAACTTAGCCGGTTTCAAAGTTGTGGAGCACACCATTTTCCTTCTGCACGCGATAGCTTCATTCGAATATTGTTGAGTGGATTTCTATGCCTTATTTTTTTGTCGGTACCATGACCTAACAATCGAAGGTTTATGGATTTTATTGATTTTGATTTGATTTTATTCCTAGCTTATCCCAACTGGTTTGGGACAAAAGTTGTTGTAGCTGTCTATCTCTACATGTAAACTGAAGCCATCTGGGCTAATTTTGGGAGCTTTGCATTCCGCCTACTTTCTTTGGAGCTTGTTACTGTGGTGATACTTATACTGTGATGATGGTTATGATTTCAACCAGAGGTAAAATTTAGTCACGTGAAAATGTTTGTGACCAATGTACAAACCACAACGGTCAACAAGGAACCTTGTGAAGGTCAGATCCTTCGGGGAGTCATCCCTAGCCTACCTTTTTGACCACACCGCAGGTTGCAAGGTTGGTGGTAAACAACCTAAATATAGTTCCTAACAGTTCACAAGAGGAAACTCTTGTGCATAAAATTCGCATTATAACTAGTGAAATTTTAACTTAACCCATGGATAGGGACAATGTATTGCTTATAAGATCTTTTGATGCTAATTCGTAAGAAGCTGCTGTAGAGTACTGAGCATATCCTCATCTATAAGATCTTTACTGATTCACTTGTGGATTATTTCTCGTGTGGTTGGTGTCAACAGAGCTTTGGCCCATGTGAAAATTTTAACCATGGTCAGCGATAACCTCGTTCTTCTAATTATACAGAACAAACGCCTCACGTACGAACATGTTTGGGATTGTATACATGATGCAAAGTCTTTTCTCTAGAGCTCAAGAGCGTCACTTAGCCTGCAAAATTTAAGAAATGTCATTTGTAGTGCTATGATGGAACTCAAAATCCATTAGAATTCCTTCAAATCTATACCACCGCTATCTAAGTTGCTAATGGCGATGAGAAGGTAATAGCAAATTATCTTCTTACTGTTTTAAAGGATCTGCAAGAATTTGATTATTTAAGCATCCAGAAGGATCCATATTTAGTTGAGAAAACTTATGAAGATGGCTTGTATCGTCATTGCCAAACCTTGCCAAACCTTTGATGAAAATTTATGTTAGTTTATTAAAATGTTTGTAGAAGTCCGTAATATAATTCCTAATATGTCTGATGAATCTGTGATACGTGCATTCAAGCAGGCCGTACGTTAAAAATGTTTCACAAAGGACCTCAACATTCATCCGCCATTTACCATATCAGAACCTTTTGATATGGCAGATCGGTATTCAGATGCACATGAGGCGGTTGAATGGAACCGTAAGGTTGACAAGGGCCATACATCACCTCAATCAGGCCTGAAGATTATTGAAGGTAACAAACTTAAAAAGATCTTCACATCTGATGACAGAAAAAATAAAAGTAAGAAAAAGAATAAAAAAATATTTCTAAAAGAGAAGTTGCAAGTGTCTTCAAATGACCTACGTACTCTAAGGATAAAACACCTTGAAAGAAGAAACCTGGTCGGACAGGTGACCAGTTCATTCACAAAGGTTTCACTTCAAACAATGGGAATGGACAATGGTGTCCTCTGCATAATGCACCAGAACACAACTTGCGTATTTATTGAACATGGCAAAGGCGAATGAATGAATTTTACTACGGTAAGGATCTTATGCCGACTTTACTAGAAGGATAAAGTATTAAAGATGCAGATGGTGACAAAGATACAGGCTATCAAAAACTAGAAAACCATGTCAACATGATCCTCAGTGGATCATCTGCATATTCTTCAAAGCGATAATTTAAATCCGCTTGGAGGGAGGTCAATAACATCGACACCTGATCAGCAAGACCAGACTTTCCCAAGTGGTCAGATGTCGCAATCACCTTTAGTAAGGACGATTGCCCAAAAGGTATGTATACTTCTCATAAACTTTCTTTGGTAGTATCTCCTACTATTAGTAACAGTAAAGTATGAAGAATTTTAGTTGATGGAGGAAGTTCATTAGACTTACTTTTTATCCATACTCATTATGAAATGCAAAATTCTCATTCTAAAATCCGACCTGTGACAAATCCCTTCTTCGGAATTGTCTCCAGTCCGTCGGTAACTCTAATAGGATAAATTGTGTTACCTGTCACTTTTGAAGATGCCCGTAATCTTAGAACTGAGTTGATTATTTTGAAGTCGTCGACTTTGAGTGTGCATACAATGCCATTTTGGATAGACCTTCACTCATCAAATTCACGACAGTTACCCATCATGCCTACTAGAACCTCAATATACCTGGTCCAAAAGGCATGATTAGTGTGCAAGGTAATCCAACTACTGCACTGAATTGTGATTGGAAATTGCTTGAAATTGTCAATCAATTACCATTAAAAGATGCTAATGATGCAGATAAATCCTGCAAGGTTGATAAACCTATCAAGTTAGAGAAACTGAAAGCTAATCCTCAGGCGAATGAGTGAATAAAGCTTATTCCCATTGATCCCACCGACCAGTCAAAAACTGTTCGAATAGGGTCAGGAATGAATGCTAAATAGCAAAAACTGTTCGAATAGGGTCAGGAATGAATGCTAAATAGGAAGACGCGCTCATTGCCTTTCTCTGGACTAACGTAGATGTGTTTACATGGAAACCATCCAACATGTCCGGAGTCTCATGGGAGGTAATTGAGCACAGTTTAGTTATCCGACCTGAAATACGACCAATGAAGTAGAAGCTATGGCGATTCGATCCTGTTCGGTAAGAGGCTATTCAACAAGAGTTGGACAAACTCTTAGAAGCTGGCTTTATTTGCAAAGTTGATCATCCTTATTGGCTTTCGAATCTGGTTATGGTCAAGAAGGCAAATGGTAAGTGGCGAATGTGCGTCAGTTTCATCAGCCTATATACCACTTGGCTAGAAGATGATTTCCTTTTGCCCCGAAAATAGTCTAGTTGGTCAATTTAATAGCTGGTTGTGAAATGATGAGTTTTCTGGATACATACTTAGGTTATCATCAAATAAGCATGTCAAGAAAAAATGAAAAGAAAACTTCCTTCATAAACCCGTTTGGAATCTACTATTGCTAGAAGATACCATTTGGGCTAAAAATAGTAGAGCCACGTACCAATGCCTCGTGCATAAAGCTGTTATAAGTTAAATAGGAAGAAATCTAGAAGCTTTTGTAAATGATCTCGTTGTAAAGAGTAATAAAAACTCTAATCAGATTTGGTCAAAGCATTCTATAATTTGAAGAAACATGGAATAAAGTTAAATCCCCAAAAGTGTACTTTTAGAGTTTTTTCTTATAAATTGCTAGGATTTCTTGTTTGTTCACGCGGAATAAAAACTAATCATGAGAAGATTCATGCTATTGAATCCTTAAAATCTCCTTCTTCAGTAAAGGAAGTATAAGAATTAACTGGTTAGATAGCTGCTCTCACTCGCTTTATATCCAGATCGGGAGAACGTGAATTTCCTTTCTTCAAGGTAATAAGAAAATACGACAAATTCTACTGGTCAGATGAAGTAGAAAAGACTTTTAAAGACATTAAAAATTATTTATCAAGCCCACCAATATTGGTATCACCTAATCCAGAAGAACCTTTGTTGCTCTATCTAGCAGCTATAAATAATGTGTTTAGTGCTGTTCTGGTCATCGAACGAGATAAGGTTTAAAAACCTACATACCATAAGTGAAGTTTTACACAGACCTAAGGAGAGATACCCTCAGGTTCAAAAATTACTTTATTCTCTAGTAATGGCTTCATAGAAATTAAGATACTATTTCTAAATACATCAGATTACGGTACCATCATCTTTTGCTTTTGATAACATTCTCCATAACCAGGAAGCAGCTGGTTGGATTGCTAAATGGGTAATTGAACTTGGATCCTTTGATATCCATTTTATCTGCCGGCCAGCAATCAAGTCTCAAGTAATACAGACCAATAGCAACTCCACCACTTAGTAAAACAGTAAAGGACCAAGAGGAAATGGTAATTTTGACCAGCCAAAGCAAGTAAAGACCAACCAACACAGTAGGTTCACCCTCTTAGCTTCACGTTGACTGAGGCAGAGCAGGAGAGCCCTTTTTCCTCTTATTCTCCAACCGAGCCAACTAGCAGCCACCATTCCTTCACTCCCAAACCGAGATCAAAGAAAGAGCTCCCAGGCAAGAACCAACCGAGAGCAAGCTAGGAAGGAGGAGCTCCAAACTGAAGCACCAGGAAGAACCGGGAGGAGCCAGAAGGGGAGCCCAAGCCGAAGGCAAGAACCAGGTGCCAGAAATGAACCCAAGCCAAAGCAAGGAGATAGGAGATCAGAGAAGAAAGCGCAGATCAAGACCGAGAACTTGGCCACCTCTTCATGGACCTCACCATTGTCATCCCCACACCGAAACCAGCTCCAACACCATCAAACTAGGACCATCAGGTGCACAACCGTAGTAGTAACAATGCTAGTTGTAATAACTCAGAGAGGAATGAGGAGATTTGTGGTGGGTTTTTCCTGTTGTGGGTGGGGCTGTCCTGGCTGGCTATTTTCGGGCCTCGAGGGACTATTTCTGGGCAATCAGTCGTTGGTATTGGCCCTTGTGTGAGAGGTGTTCTTTGTTTTTTTGTGTCCAAAGCACCTCATGTACACCTGCCCTTTTCCCCCCAAATAACCAAAAAGCAGCCCACCCCTCCTTTTTTTTGTTCACTCGAGCTCTCCTCCTCCTCCTGGCTTCTCCCCCCATGACGCCTCCTCCTCCCTGGCCGAGCTTCCTCCCCTCAAGTTGTCTCCTCCTAGATTCCCCTCCCATGGCGCCTCCTCCCTGGCCGAGCTCCTCCCATGGCGCCTCACCCTAGCTGCAGTTCCTCCCCAACCGAAGAAGGTAAACCTAGAGGGGATGGTTATTGTTTTAAAGGGTTTTGGTTCTTGCATGCTGGTGTTTAGAGAGATTTGGTTAGGGTTCTTCAATTTGGAATGGGGATTAGTTGAGATTTGGGGGATTAGAGCAGTCCCTTGTTGTTTTAGTTTTCGGGCAGATTGGATCCCCTCTGTTAGGGCTAGTTTTCGAAGACTTTAGAGGATTTTCTTGCGGGTTTGACTACGGAGAAAGTTGTAGATCTCTGTCTTGCAATTCAGTAGAGATGGAAAATGCTCAATTTGGTTCATCCCTTTAAAAGTTATGCTTGTTTTACTGCCTGCTGTACATAATCTATCTGCATTAGTAGCTGACGCGGTAATCTGCTGTTTAAGGATATTTAGAGGCTGAATCAGAATTTCTCAATACCTAGAAAAAGTTAGAAAATTTCAAGTAGATGCTGAAAATGTCTTTATTTGCTTAATTTGGAGTTGTATAACTCTATATATGCTCTATTGAAGTATGCTATCCAGAACTGGGATCCCTGCTGGAAGCTCAGATTTCTCGCTGATGTTCAGGTTACGTTTTGGGGTTCTTTTGTTCAGTTCCTGAGGGTCCATATGTTGTGAAAGTTGTGTATTTTTGTATTAAGTTTCGTTAGAGACTAAGGACATGAATTTTGGATTAGCGGTTTAAAAGTTATGGTCAGTAGAAGTGGGCTGTCCCAAATTAGAATAGCTCTGCTGTAATTTCAGATTTGGGGTTGTTTGTTGGATTGAGCTTCAGATCTTGTTTTGGGGCTCTTATTTTAGCTTCAAGGGGTTTGTATGTTGCGAAAGTTGTAAAGATTTATCTTAATTTTTCATTAGAGGCCAAGAATGCGAAGTTTGGTTCAGCCGTTTAGGAGTTATGACCATTCTTGTGTCTATTGTCCAAAGTTTGGTGCTACAGCAGAAGTTTCGGTGTTGTGTTGTTTGGGGCTATTTAGAGGCCAAATTTAATTATTTCGTTAACTAAGGAAAGTTAGATAATTTCTGGTAGTTTTCAAAATGTCCTAGTTTGGTTATTTTGGAGTTGTATATTGTGAGTTATGACATCGTAAAGTGGACTGTCCGTGGGCAGTCAGTGCTGAAACTAGAGTCACATTCGGAATGGTAAATGACTTGTGAGAATTGGGTGAGCAACTAGAAAATGGTTGAAATTCTTGTGTAGTTCCTGCAAAGAGTGTGGTCTTCTATGTTTGGGCACTAGAGGTCGAAATTGTGGTGTTTTGTCCATCGGGACAGAAAGGGACGCGTAGTTGTGAGGTCACTTTTTTGTGTTTAAATTATTGATGCTGAATGTTATGATTGCATTATTTTGAGATGTATGTAATTGTTATTTCAGGGAGTGTGACTTTGGGGGTGGCCTCAACCCCGTGCCAGCCCATTCTTCACGGTTAGAGGCAAGTGTATCATGCAGATAGAATGCTAAAAGGAATTATGGCATGTTTTACTTTGTGATTTTGATTATGATGATAATTATGAGTTTGATTAGAATGATGAAAATGCTTAGTGTATGGGTACAAGAGTATGTCTATGAGTATGATGATGATGAGGTACACGCTAAGCTTATGCATTATTCGCAAATGTTGGTATAGTTTGCACTCCATTCCTATGAAGATGAGAATGGATTAATATTGTGAATGGTCATTTGGTAATGTGATTCATGGCAAATGAATAATAAAAAAATGTGCATCATTTGCACACATGACAAGAAAACATTTGCGAGTTCGGTCGGTGAGAAATGTCATATGAGGTCATATGACTAATCCGGAGTGCTCTTGAAAAGTCCTACCTCGTAGTCCCATCCACAGGGAAAGATGGGAGCGAGACAGAAAGAGTTGACCCCTCCACAGGGATGGTAGGGAATGAAAGGGTGCGACACCGATGGGTGTGCACTCAGCTGTAACACCCCGGCATTTAATATGCCCGAATGCTACCAAACATAAGCTAAACAACATCTAAATACCACATTTAAACATAAATTCCAGCAAATGTACATATGCTAAAAACCGATATTTCGGCAACATCTCCTTATTTTTTCCATGAATTAACACCATATCAATATCATGGCAAGATATATCATAGCACACGACATCTAAAACATCAACATAAATGGATATATCATCAAATTACGCCAATAATACCACGCTCAACCACTTCATAAACTAAAACGAAGCAAATAAGGAATCACTATCATGCTAAATTAAACAATACATTAAGTTTAAGGCACAACTCTTAATATCATGTCTCCAAGTGATTAATTATAGACTATGATGGTGGAGCTACGTGTAGAAGTGTAGCTAGACCCCTTTTTCCCGCATGCCGATCTCAAAGTACCTAAAAACAACATAAAACACAAGCATGAGTTCGAAAACTCAGCAAGCATATTGTAATGGACAACAAGATCATTTACAAGACAATAATACCTTACATCACATATAACATCTCATACTTGAGCACATAACAACATCATCATCATTAAATATGTATTGCAATGCAATGTTATGCTCATATCTCCTTGGAAACTCATACCGGTATGGTTGAGTACACACCCGTCGGTGTGCACCCTTTTCCCCCCTTCCATCCCGAAGATGGAGGGTGCCTACTCCTCGCTTCCATTCACCACGTGGATGGAATCACGATGTAGGTCTTACTCAATGGCGTTCCGGACTAGTCATAACTTTCTCACCGACCTTGCCGGACTAGTTATGACTTTCTCACCGCCCTCTCCCTATCTCATGTCATGCATGCAACTATGCCAATTATCATATTTCACATGTACATAAACATATGGCATCTCATCATGACAAATATTACACATGGCATCGAATCATGATAAGTATAGACACATAGCATCATATCATGATAATCATACTCAATATATCATTGGAAAACAGCAAGCAAGGCAAGTGATCATAGCAAGTATTCAATCTTTCATCCAATATCAACAAGCAACCTACAATCCGCTATACATTACAACACACTTGCCTCAACCGCGGGCGACGGATTTGTGGGAAGTCGAGGGCACTCCCGGTGTCACACCACCTGCACATAGGCATCACACACTCACAATCATGCCCACAAAATAGTACACAAATCCCCATCTAACCCGACATTGCCCACTACTTGCAAACCTAAAAACAGAGGTTCTGTCCCGGCGGGACAGCAGCCTTGCAAAGGCCATAACTTGAGTTCTGGGACTCCAAATCGATTAAACGAGTACACCATCGCGAAGCTTAGGAAATTTCCTACCTTTTTCTAGTTATACGGAAAGACTTATTCGGACTCTAAAATTGTTTAATCTGCAGATTACTACGATCTGTTCCAATCGCGTCACAGATTTTAACACGCTCGGTAAAACGGCCATAACATTCAAACGGCTGATCGGATTTTAACGTGCTTTATGTCCACGGAAAGATAATTAAATTATCTACAACTTCTTTTAAGTCCGTACGGACAGATTCGGATTCTAAATCGACGAAAACTCGAACCCTAGCCCGATTGCTCAATCTGCCCGAAAACAGAAACGTGGCAACGTCTAGATCTAACCCAAAGAACTCCAACCCAGCACCACCAATTGATCTAAAAATTTCATAAACACCCTAAGAACAGTACCTAGATCAAACCCAAGGATCACCATGATCATACCTTTGCCCAACGAACGAATCTCCAATAGATCTCCTCGCGGATCGCTCCTCGCTCCTCGCTCCTCGCTCTAACGGATGGATCCACAAGGTGCAGAGGTGTGGAGACCACCCTAGGGCAGCAAGGGGGTGGAGGAGAGGTGGTGGAGAGGTGGGGAGCAATGGGGCAAAGGAGGGGGAGGCGCACGGCCAAGGGAGGAGGGAGGCGGCTAGGGCAAGGGCAAGTGGGAAGGGGCGCACATGGGGCTGGGGTGAACGCCCAAGGGCTGGTGGGGAGCCCTTTTACCAGCCCCCACACCCAATCCTAGTCCGTTACGGAGACCTACTCCATCCCACCAAAGCCCACTTAAGGCCCAAACTCCCCCGGGAAGGCCCAAAACCCCGAAAACGGCCCGGAAACGTTATTAACCTCCATACCTTATGGTTTTAACCTGCCATACCATATTTCATAAAGTTTTGACCTTAACATGCACCATTTAAAAGGTTACGACACTCCGTGGTGACACATCACTTCAAACGGCCCAAAAACGCGAGTAAACCTCAAGCCGAAAGGTTTTATTCTCTAATTTCACATTCTATAATGTCACACCATACCGTAGTATCACATTCTCCCCCCCTTCAACAGGATTCGACCTCGAATCCGAAGGACGCATAAAATCAATGACAAAATCCCCAAGGGACAAACGGCTTCTCTGCAGCACAAAACATTCACACAACGACTAAAACCGGAACAAACAACAAACGAGTTCTCAAAACCAACACATAGAGAAAAAGTGTTGATCTAGCTCAACTAAGGGCAACCCCTCACAAATCGACCTTCACTTCAATTCCCCAACAGAATCTGCGTTTCAACCACAAAGGGCTCCATCAACCCAAAACGCTCGAATCCTCACGGCAAACACTTCATACTTCTATCACAACCAACCTGACTACCATACTCCATTAAACTCAACATGACATAATCAAAGGAAGTCACAATTCCTTTAACGACATTTCTACATTCCCGAAAATTTCCATCGAGGGGAAAACTCATTAAGGCACACTTGCCCTTCCGATACACCATCATACTAACATTTTATTCCATCCTTTCCCAGACAAGACTCAAATCCAAGAACAACTAGTGACGACAAATGCTCACGGCAGGACAAATATCACCGAACTACCGTCAACTTCACTTCCACCCATCGCTACACTTAATAATGGTTAGACCCATACATCATCAACCTCCATCACAAACCACCCTTATACCACAAGGGTTCAACACCTAGCCCCAAGCTAGGATCAAAAAACCTTACCAAACCACAATTGGTTCCTTTCTTAAGAGGGTCTCGCCCTCACACAAAAACACTTAGGTATCATCCCCAAGTGTACACACGACAACTCAAACCCAAAGCGTTAACAACTATTTTGGAAAGAATTCGGCAACATCCAAGCCAAATCACAAAGGAAGCATAAATCCTTCATTCTTTCTTTTCATACTAGAAAGAAATGGACATCTCGATTCTTGACATGCATGCACACTTTTCAAGAGCACTCCGGATTAGTCATATATCCTTATATGACTTTCTGACCGACCTGGCTCGTCGACTCCTTTATGATTAATTATGCATAAACAATGTCTCGTTTTCCTTTTTCACCCTTCATTCATCATGTAACAACGGCACCGAATAGTCATTCACCAAATGACTTCTTCCTCGGTATCAAATGATGGAAACACAATTAACATCGAAGGTTGCGGAAATTCATATAGACTATGACGGCAGCATAGTTGATAGTAAAACACCACGTCGTAAAAGACCCCACATCAGTTGAAAACTGAACTTGCACAACATTGCATTTCATCCAAATTCAACATTTTGGAAAAGAACATCAAAATTTCAAGTCGAGCATCTGCTCCCACAACCATCACGAACTTCCTCAAGGAGAGGGAAACTCATTCCCAAAAGGGAACACCTCACTAACAAAATCACTTTGTAAAACTTTCATAAAGTCCACCTTTTTGAAGCACTCGCAACATCACACACATTTTCAAAACAACTCCAACTCTAGCCAAAAAGAGTTACACATTAAGGGCTCAACTCAAAAGTTTCCAACACAACCCTTTAAGACCATCTGCTTCCTTTTAAAATTAATTCCAAAGATAATCCAGTCGACGCGAAAGGCGCGATCGACTCAAAACTTTTGGATGTAAATCCAAACTCACAACACGAACTAAACAAATTCGCCAAAACCAAAGGTCGACACCAAACATTACGAGTTTTGGGGAAACTCAAACACTGTATAAGGAACACCTTGACCGAAAACCCTTCAACCAAAATGGCAAACAACCAAACCAGTCCAAAAACTTTTAAACACAAGCTCAGCGTAAAAGAACCATCTCTAGAACTCCACTACGCTTTCCATTAAAAGACTTTAATAATCACTTTTTACTCACTCGAGGAGCCCCAACTCAATTCAACCAAAAGCTTCACAACAAATTCTTCCTCTAGTTACCATTCCCAAAACTTTTAATAAGGGTTTATGATGCTTATCAAGAAGGCACCCAACCAAGACTATAATGATATGATCCCCACGGATCACCGAATCATAATACTTCTTATTCTAAATTTGAAACATAGTACTTCAACAAATCTTTCAGCAAGATCAACATATAAATTTCATACCTCCTATCTATTCACGTCTCGATAACCGAACCTTATTCAGTTAAACAACGACTTCAACATGTAAATATTATCTCTACAAGACAAAGTTCATAGCTAGGATTCCAAGGCATACATTCATTAAGGATAAAACTCTACATCAGGTTAATTATCCATGGTTCACTCCATCACCACAGGTTACAACACCCTCCATTTAGTCAATGGTTTCCAACAAGTATTCTACACAACTACCACCACTACTAAGTCATCAATAAAAACAAATGGGCATAATCATCAACCGATCAACATTACTTTTAGCTACCCTATACATAGGTGATAACAAAATTACAACATACTCCAACTATTTAAAATAGATTGAAAACTAGCATTGAAGTGTCACAACTGCATACTTCCAAATATACTAATAGTTTGCAATAACATAAATAACCACTCCAATCAACTTCCAAATTAAAGTCACTAGTCTCTACTAATCCGTTAGATTAGCACATCTTTAAACACCAAGCAAAGCTTCTTAACAATATCAGCAGTTTACATCATCTTAATGTTTTAACTATGCATCAAGGTTTAAACTTTTAACATTAACGAGGATCATAAGCACTTTTAAAGCAAGGCAACAGATTCTAAGCATGAACATTAACACTTTCAATCATTCTCGCTAAGAGTGAACTACAACACTAGTAGTCTATTTATTCTCAAACTTAGAAATTTTACTCACATTGAATTGATTCAACTCAAAATTTAACTTAGCAACACATCAATCCATAAACCACATTGTTACCTACTACATAACATGCTAAACATCAATTCTTACTAGGGACAAACGATTTCAGTCAAAAGACTACTTACTTTGTTTACAGCATTTTAGTTTTAAAACTCATCCCAAATTCATAAGGAAATTGCAATGAGACAAACCCAAACTTGGTTATGCAAAGGAATTCTCCAAAACACTTTTCAATTTCAAAGACTTCCATAGAGGAAACTGGTTGGAAGACAACTTTTCTCGAAAGGGAACCAAGTGCTCCATTAACATTTTCAAATAAAACTTTAACACCAAACCCCTAACTTTCACGACTCAAGAGGGGTTTTCAAAGATGATTTCTCAAACCAGTAAAATGATGAAATCAAACACCAGTTACTACTACGAAGCCACAGAACTTCAGCCTGGCCAGTGTCGGCACAACTCCGAACAAAACTCCTTTAGCCTTGGAGACAGACAACCACAGGAATAAATCGAATGCTTGTTCTTCATAAAGCAATTAACAGGCATCAAAAACTGGAAAGGTGCCCAAAAGAAGCGCAACACTAGACTCCTCTTCTACGTCTTCACCCAAGGAAGACAAAACCACACACCGCATACGGAACGATCCGCGAAAGCCCATCACCTTTTCATTTGGTTCAAAACAGCTAAAGCCAAGAAAAGCAACAAACACCGACCGTCAAAACGACAAAGAACATCCGAAGGAAACCACCATTAACTCTTCCTTTTCGTCTCCAATCAACTACCCGATTTACGACAGAAAGGGTAAGCGCTTTTCTCCTACAGGGGTTAACAGTTCTTCGGTGATGGCGCTAACTGGCCACACCGTCAAACCTCACCCTAACTATAAACAACAAGAGGTGACCGAAACCCTTCGGTACCACAACCCCACTCTTATCACCACAACATATATCATTGACATAGCAACATGCATTGTCAAAAGAAGCATTCAACATCAAAGCTTAAATACAACATTTAAGCGTAAAGAAACGATACCCATACCCTTTCCTCTGTGCATCGATTGTGTGTCAAATTTTAGATTAGTTATACCATTTTTTGCAAGTTTTAATGTTGCTATCCTATGACAAAGTTTTAGTTGAAACCTAAGCCATGTTTCTAAGTTATTCCACATCATATTTTAGTTGTACCCTATGGCATGACACTAAAAATACGCATTCCAAGGACCTCTGACCGCTCGATACCAACTGTAACACCCCGGCATTTAATATGCCCGAATGCTACCAAACATAAGCTAAACAACATCTAAATACCACATTTAAACATAAATTCCAGCAAAGGTACATATGCTAAAAACCGATATTTCGGCAGCATCTCCTTATTTTTTCCATGAATTAACACCATATCAATATCATGGCAAGATATATCATAGCACACGACATCTAAAACATCAACATAAATGGATATATCATCAAATTACGCCAATAATACCACGCTCAACCACTTCATAAACTAAAACGAAGCAAATAAGGAATCACTAGCATGCTAAATTAAACCATACATTAAGTTTAAGGCACAACTCTTAATATCATGTCTCCAAGTGATTAATTATGGACTATGATGGTGGAGCTACGTGTAGAAGTGTAGCTAGACCCCTTTTTCCCGCATGCCGATCTCAAAGTACCTAAAAACAACATAAAACACAAGCGTGAGTTCGAAAACTCAGCAAGCATATTGTAATGGACAACAAGATCATTTACAAGACAATAATACCTTACATCACATATAACATCTCATACTTGAGCACATAACAACATCATCATCATTAAATATGTATTGCAATGCAATGTTATGCTCATATCTCCTTGGAAACTCATACCGGTATGGTTGAGTACACACCCGTCGGTGTGCACCCTTTTCCCCCTTCCATCCCAAAGATGGAGGGTGCCTACTCCTCGCTTCCATTCACCACGTGGATGGAATCACGATGTAGGTCTTACTCAATGGCGTTCCGGACTAGTCATAACTTTCTCACCGACCTTGCCGGACTAGTTATGACTTTCTCACCGCCCTCGCCCTATCTCATGTCATGCATGCAACTATGCCAATTATCATATTTCACATGTACATAAACATATGGCATCTCATCATGACAAATATTACACATGGCATCGAATCATGATAAGTATAGACACATAGCATCATATCATGATAATCATACTCAATATATCATTGGAAAACAGCAAGCAAGGCAAGTGATCATAGCAAGTATTCAATCTTTCATCCAATATCAACAAGCAACCTACAATCCGCTATACATTACAACACACTTGCCTCAACCGCGGGCGACGGATTTGTGGGAAGTCGAGGGCACTCCCGGTGTCACACCACCTGCACATAGGCATCACACACTCACAATCATGCCCACAAAACAGTACACAAATCCCCATCTAACCCGACATTGCCCACTACTTGCAAACCTAAAAACAGAGGTTCTGTCCCGGCGGGACAGCAGCCTTGCAAAGGCCATAACTTGAGTTCTGGGACTCCAAATCGATTAAACGAGTACACCATCGCGAAGCTTAGGAAATTTCCTACCTTTTTCTAGTTATACGAAAAGACTTATTCGGACTCTAAAATTGTTTAATCTACAGATTACTACGATCTGTTCCAATCGCGTCACAGATTTTAACACGCTCGGTAAAACGGCCATAACTTTCAAACGGCTGATCGGATTTTAACGTGCTTTATGTCCACGGAAATATAATTAAATTATCTACAACTTATTTTAAGTCCGTACGGACAGATTCGGATTGTAAATCGACGAAAACTCTAACCCTAGCCCGATTGCTCAATCTGCCCGAAAACAGAAACGTGGCAACGTTTAGATCTAACCCAAAGAACTCCAACCCAGCACCACCAATTGATCTAAAAACTTCATAAACACCCTAAGAACAGTACCTAGATCAAACCCAAGGATCCCCATGATCATACCTTTGCCCAACGAACGAATCTCCAATAGATCTCCTCGCGGATCGCTCCTCGCTCCACGCTCCTCGCTCCTCGCTCCTCGCTCTAACGGATGGATCCACAAGGTGCAGAGGTGTGGAGACCACCCTAGGGCAGCAAGGGGGTGGTGGAGAGGTGGGGAGCAATGGGGCAAAGGAGGGGGAGGCGCACGGCCAAGGGAGGAGGGAGGCGGCTCGGGCACGGGCACGGGGGGGGGACGGGCGCACACGGGGCAGGGGTGAACGCCCAAGGGCTGGTGGGGAGCCCTTTTACCAGCCCCCACACCCAATCCTAGTCCGTTACGGAGACCTACTCCATCCCACCAAAGCCCACTTAAGGCCCAAACTCCCCCGGGAAGGCCCAAAACCCCGAAAACGACCCGGAAACGTTATTAACCTCCATACCTTATGGTTTTAACCTGCTATACCATATTTCATAAAGTTTTTGACCTTAACATGCACCATTTAAAAGGTTACGACACTCCGTGGTGACACATCACTTCAAACGGCCCAAAAACGCGAGTAAACCTCAAGCCGAAAGGTTTTATTCTCTAATTTCACATTCTATAATGTCACACCATACCGTAGTGTCACATCAGCTATACCGGTGTTAGCTATGAAATGAGCATTATGAGCATGCATGTTGCATTGGGTCCATGGACCCGAGGACCGAGTCCATGGACCCAAGGTGTATGAACTCATGCTTGTTTTGTGATGTTTTTATTTTAGGTACCTACAGAGCGGCATTTTGGGAAAGGGCTTAGCACTACTTCACTCGCATTGATCGTTCATATAGTTAGAGTCGCTGTAGTTTATTTCCTGTTGAGATGGTGCTAGGTTTGAAGCACTTGCTCTTGTCTAATTAACCTTGTACGGAGTTGATGGATGAGCTTTTGTGCCTTAATTGATTATGTGGTGTTTTACACTAGGTGGTTATCGCTTCGTATGCTCCACTCACTAGTATGATATCATGGTTGCTATGTGCTGTATGCGCTATTCCTTGTTATTTATGCTTAAATGGTTTTGTCGTCTGGATGGGTCGAGAGTTTGTTATAAGTTGTGTGTTCTTATTGATTGTTATCTCTTTTGTCTACTGAGTGGATGCCCCTTTAGTAAGGGAGGTATTGCAGTTTTTTTAGAAATTAGGAAAGTTTGATTATTTGCATTTGTTTTGGTGACACTCTGGGCACGATTGGTGCTGAGGTGTTACACTAGTAATGTGTGATTCTTAGAAGTAGTAGATCGGGTAACTTGCAAGTAGATCGAGTGTAGTTCCCTTAGCCTCAGTGAGGATGAACACCTAGGGGCTGCATAGCTCATGTCCAGTGACATGGGTATCGTTGCCATGCCTTCAAAACCTAGAGCACACCCCCAAAATCATCGCCGGCTGAATCACTACCAAGTTGAAGTGTTGAGCAAAAATAAAAGCCTGCAAAAAAATCAAGAGGACTCCATTTGATTAGATCAGCCGGGGGGCCGATGGCCATGGCTAGCACGAGCCCAGGGTCCAGGGGAGGATCGACTAGAGAAAGGGAGAGGCTGGGCTAGAGGCCGGCAAGAGAAGGGAGGTGGTGGCCGTGCCGAAGACCGGCTGGAGGAGCGACCGGAGTAGGGAGAGATTAGAGAGGGAAGGGAGAGAGGGAGGAGCTGGGCAAGGCTAGCAGGCTGAGCCTAGGGAGGGGAATCGATGAGGGGCCAGGAGAGGGGGTGCTGGCGGGGAGGGTGACGGTGATAGGGGTTGGCTGGAATTGGGAATGAGAGAGTAGAGGGAACAGATCTAGGGGAAGAAGCTAGGAGAGGAAGAAGAAACAAGAGAAAGGGAGGAAAGTGCAGCCAAAGGGGAGAAGGAAGAAAAGAGAAGAAAATAAAATAAAAAAATAAAAGAAAGAGGAAAAAGGGAAAAGAGAGAATAAAATGAGAGAAGAGGAGAAAGGAAAAGGAGGGGGCAGGGAATAGGGAAATATGCTGATCATTGTGAATTGTGTTTGCAGTACGTTAGAAAATGTAAAAAGAGGGTAAATATCCCCAAGTAAATAAATAAAGGATTATATAAAATTTACAAGCAATGAACCACCTTGATTAAAATATGTCAATGAATAACTTTTAGTTGGGTAGCACATCCTTATTAATTCCAAACCATTCATAAAAGGTTGGATGCCATAAAACGTGTGAAAATCTATTAGCCACTTGAAATATGTTATTTTTGATCATTTTAATAATCTTAATAAGTTGCATAAAATTAAACAACGCTGAATTAAAATACAGACAGTAAAACCACGTCAATTTAAAATGTACAAGATTAAAAATGTAATAAATTCATACATCTTAATTGAAAGTGAGCTTCATATCTGTACTAATTTCAACTCGTTCAGTAAAATACTGGACACCGTAAAACACATAACAAGTTAATAATCATCTGAAATATAACATTCCATAATTTCAGGAATTGAATTAAATTAGGTAGGCGATCGGTTGCAATATCCGGGTGAGGACGCATATTATCCAGGCAAGTTTATTTTGATCATATTTATCAAAGTTTTCAACTAATTTCAGAGCATATTCTATCATCAATGCATGGAAAAGTATATTGCAAATAAAAACCTTAATTCGGTCACGGATGAAAAGATGGTTTGAAAAATGATTCATTGAGGTAATAAGTGAATAATGGGTATGTAATAGATAACTAGGGTGGTAAGACCAGTATTGACCTCGTGAGGCATATTGGTAAGATCAAGGGAAGCTGATAAGATTGGTAAGACCATTGAGGCAAAACCAGTAAGACGAAGGGGAACTGGTAAGATCGGTAAGGCTGTTGAGGCAAAATCGATAAGACGAAGGGGAATTGGTAAGATCAGTAAGGCCGTTGAGTCAAAACCGGTAAGACCAAGGGGAACAGGTAAGATTGGTAAGACCGTTGAGGTAAAACCGGTAAGACCAAGGGAAATTGGTAAGATCGGTATGGCTGTTGAGGCAAAACCGGTAAGACCAAGAGAAACTTGTGAGATCGTTAAAATCATGAACTCTTGTCTGTCTCCTAGATTGGGGCTATGGAAGCTAGTCTATCTCACAAACGAGTGTTAGTAGTCTTTCTTTTAAACTTAAAACTTGCAACATTTTCATTTTAATGAAACCTAATTTGAGAAAAAGGTTGAGAAGGTGTAACACCCCAAAATTTTGCTTTTCTTAAATTCATGTGTGATTTGGCACTTTGGTGAATTTTTGGAATTTTCTGGAATTTATTTGGATTTATTTGGAATTTATTTGAATTTATTCCCTTCTGAAATAATTAAAGAATTTGATTTTGCAAATAAAAATATGTTGGAAATATTTTATTTGAGTCCAAAATGATCCAAAATATTTTTCAGAATTTTTCTGGAATTTTTCTGAGTCTTTTGTTATTTTTAATGAATTTCTGAGAATTAATTGGATTATTTAATCGCTGGAAAACCTAACCGGTTTGTACTGTTCATCGGCCAGGACCGAGTCGAGTCGGACTCGAAGTCCGACCGAGCGGCCGTTTGGTCGAACCCGCTCGGCCGAACCCTAACCGCGTGACCGTCGGATCTTGATCCAACGGCCACGATTGAGCCACGTTGACCGAACCCGAGCCCGACCGAGCCAGCCAGCTCGCCCGAGCCAGACCCGCGCCCAAACCCCCGCACCGTTGGATCTTGATCCAACGGCTGACGTTTAGCCACGTCACCCAATCCGAATCCCTTTCGGATTCCGCCACCGCAACGGAGTGGGCCTCGGTTTCCGCGCGTTTCACGGACGCTGAGGGCCCTATTTAATGCGCCGCCGTCGCTGTCGTGTTGCCGACTTCCGTGCGCACCCGTAGCCCTAGCCCACGCCGCCTGAGCCGCCGCCGTTTGCCCGCGCGAGCTCGCCGTAGTTGGCCTAGCGCTCCGCCGCGTTCGTTTGCAGATTCCGCCGCCGTCCGCCGTCCTCCGCCGCCGTTGAGCCTAGATCCGGAACCGTGAGGTCAAGCCGCGTCGGTGAGCACCACTCACTTCGCCGGAGGAGCCCCGCAGCGCCGTCGGGAGTGTCGCCTTCCCCGTCTCCGGTGACCTTGCTCCGCCGCAAGCTATCGCCGTCGATCGAGATCCAAGGGCCCAGATCGCGCCACGTCACCCCCTCGGTGAGTTCCACGTTGAAATCCCCAGATCTATTTCCAACCGTTGGATTTAGATCCAACGGCGTAGATTGTGCCACGTAGCCTTAATCGCGCACTACTAAATCCATTCTCAGCCGTTAGATCAAACGGTTAGGGTTAGCCGCGTTGTTTTCCTTAGATTGGATCTTGACCGTCCGATCAAGATCGAACGGTCCAGATCAGCCGAGTTGTTTTCCAAACGCGTTAAGCCAGATCCAATCTGGGCTGTTGATTTGAAAATCAACGGCCAAGATCAAGCCACGTGGCTGGGAGGCGGCCGCGTGATCGGCCAGCGTCGTCGGCGACGACACGCCGCGTGTCGGCATTTGTCCCGGCCGTGCGGTGGCGTCACCCATGACGCGTCACCGGTGGGGCCCAGCGTGTCGTGTAGCCAAACGCGACGTCGGCGATAGCGTCACCCGATGGGTCCCACCTGTCAGTGAGACATTGGAGCCGTGGACCGAGTCCACGGTGGACCGAGTCCATGGACCCGAGGCGACGTAGCGGCTCCCGATTGGTCCACGTGTCATGCTGACGCAATAATTGAATTTCCGAAAAAGAAAATGATTTATTAATTCGAAATTTTGATTTCAGAATTTGTTTCAAACTTCAAACGCTTATAACTTTTGCATTTTAACTCCGATTTGAGTGATTCAAATTTCTAAATTTGTATAAAATTGAGATCTACCTAATGATGAATTTTATTTAATTTTTGGACCAAAGTTTTTCTCTGTAATATTATTTATTCGATTATTTAAACTTTAAATGCTTGTAACTTTTGCATTTAAACTCCGAATTTGACGATTCCAGTTTCTAAAAATTCATAAAATTATGCTCTCTCTGTTTATGAACTTTATTTGGATGTTTGGACACTTTTTGTCTATGGTTCATTTATTTATTGCTATTTGCACGCTTTACGAGTAGACGTTGAAGTGCCCGAAGGCTTCGAAGGAGAAGTATTGACCCAGGAGCCAGCTCAGGACCAAGAACAAGTACTCTTTGAAGGCAAGTTGTGCTTTGACCATGTTGATCCTATTTTCAAATTAATTTGGTTTTAACTATTGCATGCTAGTTTAATTAGAAAATACTTTATTTAAATATGGGAAATTAGTTAAATGCCAAATTGATGTATGACATCTTGGTTACTTAAATATGTGCCATGACCCCTTGTCACCCTAGTTGAGGACTAAATAGTTGGATATTATTAAATTGCCAACTTGGGAATTTAGATCGTTGTAGTACATTGCTTAGACCTGCTACGTGCTCTTGACGTGATTTTTGGACAATCAAATGTTAATATTGACTTAATGATATATTGAACCTATTTTGGAAAGGTATCATGTGTTGTGATGTTGATGGCACGTGGTGCATGGTAATCAATTGGGGTTTGATAAATAGTTTTCGACCGGGGCATGTGGCAAGAGTGATCGGGTGGGCCAGTTGTGGCACCGGGAACGTTGTTTTGATTCTTCGGGTAGTCTTGCCCTGGTCACCCTAAGGACTTAACCTTGCAAGCCTTTGAACTGAGTCAAGCGTGCAACCACATGTCTGTAATGGGACAGACCTAGTTGATTAAGTTGCTAATAACGTACCTGTGGGACCTCTGGGTGTCAACTATATCTTTTATGTAGTTGTACGGGGGAGCGTCATCGGGCTGCGACAGTACCCATCTAACGGTGGATTGGCCTAAACTTCGCCTTCGCTAAGGGAAGGGTTAGTGTGCAATCACCGGGGAGGACCACTTGTGCTGTTAGAAGTTTCCGAAAGACTCTGTTACGGACACTCGCCTTTGTGGTGTTTGACTGTATCTTGTGGGTAAAGTGCATAACCTCTGCAGAGTGTAACATCTATTCGAATAGCCGTGTCCGCGGTATTGGACATCGCTCGGGAATTACAGTCAAGGGATAGACTTTCTTGAAAACAACTTGGACTTGAAAGGTTGGGTTTGGTTTAATAATGATGTTGATGGAAATGTGGATTAGAATCGGGAAAGATGTTTATTTAACTCCTGGAAAAGTTATTGATGCTATACTTGTTTTTACTGCTTTCGAATCTACTTATGATACTTGTTAAATGCTCTTTACTGCAAATATACCTTGAGCCACTCCATTGTATTAAGCCATGCATGTAGTATATTAGCTGCATTCTGTGCATGACTTGCTGAGTACCAAGTACTCACCCTTGCCGCAATACAACACCAGTTGAAGAAGAATCTACACTAGCTTTGGAGGAGGAGCTCCCAGAGGAACCGTCTAACTAGGGAGGGAGCCCAGTCAGTTGCCTGTGGTATACTGGATGACGCCACGATGTTATCTTACTTTTTCCGCTGCAGTTATTTCTCTTTTAATAAGTTTCGCCCTGCGAGGCGTATATTTGTAACTTGACCTTAAGGTCAAGCAACCAGTTTGGTTAACTAATTAAAGTACCCTATTATTCGTTGAGTATGATTGTGATATTTGCCAATGTTGAGACTGTGTGCACTAGCGCGTTCCTGGACTAGTGCTGAATACACAGAGGGTCCGGATTTGCAAATTCGGGTCCCGACAGAAGGAGAAAGTGATGTTCTGATGAAAGTGGAATTAGTTTCTCATTATTGCATATTGCTATTAATGCTTTTTGAGCACTTTGTACTCACTCTTGCTTAATTCCTACTTTGCTTAGAAAATTACTTCGGTGGTCAAGCAGTTGGTTTGGACTTGGATCCCAAGAGTGTCTACGAGGCAGGGGTTAGGGATCGCCCGTAGAATCAAGTGTACAAGGATATCGGCTACTAGGAGGGTTAGGATGTTGGGTAGATCGTACACCCGCTTGGTTGGACCTTGGGTGATTAGTACTTGTGTATTATATTTTTGTTGTACTTGGATCAATGTGTAATTAATAAACTGAACCTGTAGCCCTGCGTGGTGGTGGATTGTAATAAATATACATTCAGTCTCTAATTATTATTCTGTTGCAACACTCTGAATACGATGTACTATCTAAGAAAACGTCGGGTGCGCTTAATGTTTTGATTAGCTAGTATACCGAGATTCGTGTAATTATCTCAGTACAATGGCGGTGGTTACTACCGTTACCCTGAGCTAATTATGCGGATCACCACACTTTGTTGTTAGATCAAAATATTTGTACTTCGTGATTCATGATGAAGTCAAGGGCTAGCTTATGCTTTTAACTTAATTGTGTCATAGTGATGGAGTAGGTTAAGACTTACACGTTCCTTCAATTTTGTTGATATGTAAGTTCTCTTTGCTTCAGCCATGTTGTAGCTTAGAGCTCAGTTCCCCATCTTCTTAAGTTCTTTGTGTAACAATGTACTACAATATCCTGCACTTTTGGGCTTTGGCTGCTTGTAGTTTCAATTTTTGTATGGATAGTTACAGTCGTACAGAGTGTCAGCATGTTGGAATGTAAATATGACATGATATTTACCTTCTAACCACATAATAGCATACTTTAGCATAAACATATGCATAGTCACATTGATATGCCTAGTATTGAGATGCTAGTTTTGGATTATATTTCTTTGTTTTTTTTTTGGTGGGTAATTGTCCTAGGATTAAAGCTGAGATGAAACATGTAACATGGGATCAAATGGCTGGAATGTTGTGCGCCTGCACCTATATACCATGTTAAGAGTTTTGGTAAAGTAGCTAAGCTTTGTTTATTGAGTGACCTGGTTTGTACACATACATATTAGGCCTCTGAGAGTAGTACAGGATCATTGCTCTGATTTTTTAAAGTTGGGCCTTAATGTGAAGTCAATGGTTAAATGTGATTTGCTTACGTTTATTGTTACAGAAGTAAATTCGCGAAGAATTATTATCTAACGTGAGCTCGAAGTTACTCAGAATAGATGTCAATGCTTATGTGTATTACAAATTCGAACCTTTTACACTATTTTGAAGATAATCCCCTCATTGATAATGAGCTAGATTTTCAGAATTGCATCCATGGTTTCAAATTAGTTTATACGTTTGATCCGACATGGATTGGTTTGCCAACATGGTATGGGAAAGAGTTAGTCTAACCTTGTTAGACTAGGTTAGCTGTCTATTATTATTTCAAAATTCTTGTTTTGCTAAGCAAGATATTCCTCCGTTCAGAAATATAAGACGTATTTCGACTTTGCACAAAGATTAAGGTTGCAGTAAAATTGAGAAAGGTATGAGTTAGATAATACTTTATGTGAGTAGTAATAAATAAATGCATATGGTTGAGAGAGAATAAATACAGGTATAGTAAGAAAAACCTCATTAAATCTACATGTCAGTCTTGTATTTCTAAACAAGACCATTCAAACTATAGGCCTTAAATTTACGAACGGAGGGAGTAATCACCATGATGTACATAATTCCTGCGTTGTGCAGAGCTTCCCCCACATGAACTCAGCCACTGGAAGCCTGGAACAATCACAATTTGGGGGATTATGGTCACCGCCTTTTCATCTCTGTGCTGTTCCTCATAATACGGGTGGTGATTCCTCCTAGGCCCCCATCACCCTTCATTTTACATCCATATATTTTATTTACCTCATTTTTGTGTTTCATTCATTCGTTTGCCACCTTTGGCATTGCCTCTGGTACTCAGTTCTGTTAATCCAGATTATGATCTCAATGCATGTTTTCCGCAACTTTCAGCTCTGAAGCTTCTTGATGTAGCAGACACTGATGTTGCTTTTTTTTTTATTCGTAAAATTCTGTTCAGTTGGGCAGATTTCCAGGTATACAACTTGGTTTTCAAAAAATTGCTGAGAAGCTAGTCATGATACTGTGTCTCCTTAACATACCCTGAAATCATGTGTTTTTTCCTATGCGTAATTCCATCGTCTTTGCTTTTGTAATAGGCACCATTGATTCACTGTGCATGGTTTGTCTTAGCTTTCTGGGCCTGAAGTTGTCATCGCTGGAGTTCTATTTGAAAGGTAAAAGCCGTCTTTGAGCCTCATCATGTTGAAGTCCATGCAAACCATCCCAAGCATCCAAGGGCAGTATCCAGATTTCCTCATCTTGGGTGTTTCCGTTTCTCTCTAGTGAAAGCGGCTCAGAGCGCTCTAGAAATTAAGGTTTTGGCCCGCCGTAGCGATCATGGTCATCTTTGCTTTGCTAGTCTGGGAATCTACGTATCAACTTTCTTTTAGCAAAGCAGTTGAGATGTTGGACTCAGAGCAACGCATTGCATGTTCTGCGTGTCTAAACCGGTGTCCAAAATCACTTTCGCCGGTTATCTTATCTGCTTGCCATGGACCACGATGCACATCATGCCTTGCAAAGTACTCCGTCACACTTGCAGGGCCGTTCCTGGGCCGGTGCAATAGGTGCTGTCGCCTAGGACCCACGATAGGGAGGGGCCCTGGTCGGCCCGCGGCCCAGTCCATGTAAGTATACAACAAATCTGCACATATATGATCATCAGGTCATTGAGTCATGAGATTCAATGAACGCCATTGCTCTCTTCCAGCTCGAGCCATCACGTGATTGCCGCGAACCAGCAATCTATTCCCCAATCCCCGTTCGTCTCAGTCCTTTGACTCCTCGTGACGAAATGTTTGCGTCAATTTTGCAACTGAAGAAATGTTTTGATTATATACTTAACATATGCCTTTGCAATTAATAGATAAAAATAATTTTATGTTCCTGAAATCAAGGGCCCCATTTCTCGATTTACACTAGGGCCCCTGAAATACGAGGAATGGCCCTGCACACTTGGATACCTTTTCTTATATGCAACAGTTTCGGATTGCGTCAGGGTTTTGTAAGATACGGTACGAGTAAACACAATCTCAAGAACGATATAGATGAATCTCGTAGAGAGAACAAAAATAACGATGTTGAAGCAACCACGAAGAGGTAAAAAAGATTTGATGAAGCTGACCGCAAATTTTCTAAGCACAACCTCTAAACAGCACGAAGGATTGTTGCTCTCTCGCAACCCCCTCAAATCTTTTAGAACTCTTGGATTCTTGCTCTATACATTATATTAAAACCGCTCTAAATAGATGGAAGAGGCAATGTGAACTGGTTTTGATAATTGAGGCTTTGGTTTCACACTGTTTTAAAGTGGCACCTTCAAAATCAGACTTAGATCATAGTTGGGAATTGCTAAGTGGCACTTTTGTGAGCATTCAATTTTTTTTTTTTTTCATATAGAGTACTTAAAATGTGAGGAGATATAGCAAATTGATTATATTAATTGAATCTAAATTTAAAGGCTCAAAAATTAAATGCTATTTAACAAGAAAACACTCAGGTGCTCCTTAGACACCCCCATCATAGTTAAGGGTTGTATCCTCATATTGCGTGCTGAACTGCCGAAGCACTTTTCGTTGCTTTTGCACCGATGTCAAATATACATCCGGTTTGTTTTGACTTTTTTTTATCAATTTAAAAACCAAAAAGAAGCATAAACAAATAAACAGTTTTTTATCTAGTCTTTTTTAAAAGTTATAAGTTTCTATATAACTAAAAGTCAAAAGCCATCGAAAATGTGCCTTTTGTTGTCTTAGTTAGGGCTGATTTTAGAGTAAAATTATCTACATTTACCACGTATAAAAGCTAATTGTTTTTAAGCTATTTAAGCCTAAAACACATTAAGCTACATGAAAAAGTCTAATTTTAAACAAAGGACCAAGTCTCGTTGGCTGTTGCTATCAGTCAAAACTTACCACTGCCTAGGTTCAGTATTGACCATTTGTTCGTCAACCGTAAAATTGTCACCCTTTCACCCGTTGATACTTGATGACCGGAATTACCTGTAATTCGACATGGATTGTCCGAGCTGATTTCCTGGTGTTACTGTCGCGGTTTCAAACTGATACTACATATGTTCCTTGCCTCTTTTTTTTTTTTTTTTTTTTTTTTTTTTTTGCGACGAGGAGTTCCTAGTCTATTGTTGATGTCGTGTATTGTTTGACTGCACTAATAAGGCCATTCATAATGGGAGTTTCATTCTCATTAAATGAGATGCCACATAAGCAAAAATGGTGACATGACAACAAATTTATTAGGAGAGAAGAGAGTTGGGTTTCATGGGGATGAAACATGGTCTACACGCTTACCAAGTACTTTAAAACTGGGATGAAACCCCACTGAGAGTGATTTGTTTCATCTCTACACTTTTTCTGGATCCTGTATAGCCATATTGTAGTGTGCTAGATATAATTGCAAGTGGCTACATAATTTATGTAGCACATTTGATCACAACACCATCCAACAATTAAATGTTGTCATGCCTATGAAATTACAAAAATGAAATTATGCATTGAGAGAGGTTGTTTTATTCCTCAACTCAAACATCTAAATATGACGTGGCACTATTAAAAACCGTGTAATGAAACTCTCCATTGTGAATGGCCTAAGAAACTAAGACCTGGCACCGAAGTCTTTACAGCCTGTTGGCGTAGCGTGCAGCGCCAAGCTGTTTACCGACGAGCACTTTACTCTTAAGCAGGTCTCAAATTATCATAAAAAATCCGCCGATTTTCACGATAATCGCTCTTGTCGAATCGGTACGATATAAAATACCAGTTAAATTCAAAAAAAATTAGAAAAACTTATACGACACAAATATCGCTATTATCGTGGTATATCGAACGAAAATTGCTAAAAAATCGACCGACGAGGAACTTCGCGTGGTAGGTTGACTTTCGAGGAAAATATCGCGATTATCGATCAAATATTATAATTTTTGAAAAAAAAATTCAAAAAAATTGAAATTTGAAAATGTTCAATTTTTGATGATTTTTCACTGGTGTTTAATTTGATTTTGCCAATTTCCAAAATTTGATTTTCGCGCTATTATAGAGGAACGGTAATTGAAACCCTGCTCTTAAGCTTGACGAAATTGTTGCAGCGTGTGTCAGCATGGACTTCTCCTGACATACTAACTCTATTATGTGGGGAAGAATCGACAGCTTCCCAAGTGTCCACCTCATCCCCCATGGCATTTTGCAAAAAAGTCCTCCCTTTTCTTTGAATTACGGGTGGGTCCCTGTAAATTACAAATAGGTCCTTTACAATTTTTTGTGAGTATAAGAAAAATGTTTCCAAATTATGTTTAGGTCCCTAGTTCGTTACTTTACAGAAAAAAAACCCCGCTAAATACAAATCTCGAACGAGCCATTTTTTAATTTTTCATAATAGCGATTAGGTCTAAAAAAATAACAAATAGGTCTTCGGCCCTTACGTCCAGGTCATTTCTCTGTTTTTTCCAGAAAAAATATTTTCGTCAACAGAGATACATGTGCAGCTCTATTTCTAGACATTTTTTTCAACTCAATCTCTAATCTCTAGACTTTTTTCCTAACTCGATCTCTAATATTTTTCAAGTATGTATTATTTCTCGGTGAACGCATAGATTGTTAAACTAGACAAAAGAAAATTGGCATCTCTAATATTTTTCGGAATGTATTATTACCCAGCTAACGCATCGAGTTTTAAACTCGACAAAAGAAGGTTGACGGGTAATAATAAAGTGTTAACCAAATTCGTCAAAAGAAATATGTGTGCAACTCTATCTCTTTATTTTTTTGTAATTTGATTTCTGGTATTTACCGGAATAAGAAATATATGTATGCAGCTGTATCTCTATATTTTTTTTGCGACTTGATCTATAATATTTTTCAGAAATTGTATTATTCACCGGTGAACGTATAGTGTTATCGCTCCGAAAAAAATATGTTTAGGTCCTCCTGCAGTCTTTTTTAGGGAAAAAAATTGAGTAACTTTTACACGGTGCGGTATGCGCCGCACATTCTACCTAGTTATTTCTAGTCAGGCTGCTATGTCACATTTGTTAATCCTTTCCCGACCGAATACCAAGGTTATTGCTTGTATTTTTAAAATGTTATTTCGGGTTGTGTAGTGGTTTATAGGAACATCATCTGATTTTTATTTAGATAATACATATTTTAAAAAAATTATAGAAAAAATAACCGAAATAGACATCTGTTGTCAATTAAAATGATAATAGATACTCTGTCATCATTTCAACCAACGTCAGAGTATCACGTGGGTTGCCACGCAACCTATCACCATTTAAAATGGCTACAGAGTAAATGAATCGTTAGTTGAAATAACGACAGAAATCCTCATTCCCTTTGTTGCAGTTTCAAATGATAATAGACTCTATCGTTGTTTCAAATAGCGACATAATAAATAAATCATCAATTGAAATGGCGACAGAGACACCACGCCTCTACGCCATTTGAAATGGCGAAGGAAGCCTACGTTTAAAAACTGGTGTGGCCGGCTCTATTGTCCTTTCAACCAAGAGCTAGAGCAGCGAAAGGAAGAGGAGAGTGAAGAAAAAGGAGAAAAGGGGAACACATTTCAGAGGTGCATATTTTTAGCCTTTTAGATAATATTTTGAAACCATGGTAGGTTAGCAACCCAAACAATTAGATCTGTAGTTGTGTAGATATGTAGTTTTGTAGATTTATGTTGTATTATGGTGTAGAAATTTAGTACCGTAGATCAGGGTAAAAATAGATCAGATAGTTTTGAACCAATCCATACAATTTTTAAATACAGATTATGTCAGCTCGGAACAATTCGGACAATTTTCAAAATCGCTTTCGTATTGAATCAATATAGAAATCAAGTTTCAATTTTGAAAATTGGTAATCTTGCTCAAAGCATTCTGAAAATATTTGGGGACACTATTGACACAGTCTAGAATTTTTTTTAAAATATTTTCAAGAATTTTGCAGATTTTAATTTTTTTAAAAAAATTTCAAACATGTTGTCTTTAATAAGAAAATACTATTTTAAACATAAATGAACACACAATGGAAATCTTGGGCCATTACATGTTCTTCATAAATATTTGGTCCAAAAAACTAGTTATATTTTTTTGTATGTACAATTAAAAGGGTTTTTGTATTCGGATAAATAATCGTGATAGTATTCAATTCGATTATTATTCGCTCTCTATATTTATTTGATATTAGATGGCCTTTATTCGATATTGGTATGCGCATTCGGGGAATAGTGGTCTGATTAATTTTAGAAATCATTAGGTTTATTACGTATTTGATTAATGGAGTGGGAAACCATCATTGATATAATAACTTTTGATGAAATGCTGATAGGTATGGATGAGCAAATACATTCTAAATACATTATAGAGAATGGGTTCCATAAATGGCTGCAGAAAGGGTTGAATTGGGTCATTCTGTAAGTGTGACGGCTAGCCTCTCACGTACCAGCTATTCTCGTTGGACCATATGTTGCATGATATAAAGTTATACAACGTTCGTACTCATGCATGATAACACACATACTGGGAGTTATTAGAATTGAAGGACCCAAAGTTGTGGAGTTCATACGCAAGGTTACAAATTTCATTTTCGGTTCACATCTCATCACCCTCCGAAATCCAAAATTTCAACAAAATCTTGTTATTTCGAACGAAATCCAAACAAAAGTCAAAATTCAAATCTAGAATTTTTTTTACCAAGATTTCCTAAATTTTGGCAAAAAATCCGAAATTTCATCCAAAATTGCATGCATGTAGAGAATATGAAGTGAAGATAAATATTTATTATGGGTATATAGGAAACATCACACTAATTTTGTATTAAAATATAAAATACGTCTCATATTTATAGATAAGATCATTAAAAAATAAAACTTATAAACTTAGACGGAGAAAGTACCACTGAAAACACCCAAAAGTTTGACCACGCAACACCTGGTTTTCTCCATTTAACCTTGGTCTAATCAGATGGTTGCCTGCTACATGCTTGGTAGAATTTCCTGTCCAGATCAAATCATGAAACCAGTCGCCAATGTGCACGTTAAACCTAATTCAGCATCAAAAAAAGCGAAGAATGGCACTTAATTCTGACCAGATTTAGGAGATCCTGAGAAGGGGCCCACGTTTGAACCCAATAAACTGTCGGAACCATCCGGTGTGCTGCATGAGTCACGCGTCGGGAAGCCTCCATCACGTAGCATCTCCGGCAAGGTCCCAAATTTCGTTTTCGGTTCATATCTTATCACTCTCCGAAATTTAAAATTTTGACGAAATCTTATTATTTCGAACAAAATCCAGAAAAAAAGCAAAATTCAAATTTGCAATTTTTTAACAGATATTTCCAAAATTTCATGCACAAATCCAAAATTTTGTCCAAAATTGCCAAATTCTCGGTAAATTTCAACTAAATGAAAAATGATTCAAACAATGTCAAAAAAATTTGAAATTTTTTTCGATGGTTCTGACACATCATTAATATTTCTATAAAAATTTATAATAATGATCAAGCATGAAAAATTATTAAAAATTCTAACAGTGCTACCGTCCTAATAAAAGGCTACCCAACAAATTTCAACAACAAAAATTAGTGCAAACCACGTTAAAAGCTATTGAAATTTTTTGTGAATGGTACTGATATATCCATAATATTCCTATAAAATTGTCAAATGATGATCATGCTTGAGAAATTTTCAAAAATTCAGACGGTGCTATAAAGGCTGACCAATAAATTTCAACCGAATGAAATATGGTTCAAACCACGTTAGAAATTTTTTTAAAAAAATTGGATGGTATTGGTGCATCACTAATATTCTCATAAAACTTTCATACGATGATCAAGCTTGAAGAATTTTAAAAAATTCTGAAAGTGCTACTGTCTTGATAAAAGGCTGACCGGCAAATTTCAACCGAATGAAAAGGGTGTAAACCACTTTAGAAACTTTTGAAATTTTTTGTGAATGATCCTGATACATTCATGATATTCTCATAAAATTTTTATATGATGATCAAGCTTGAGAAATTTTTAAAAATTTGAACAGTATTACTGAAAACTGACTAGCAAATTTCAACCGAATAAAAAATGGTTCGACACAAGTTTAAATTTTTTGACATGCAATGCAAGCTTGTCTTGATGCCACCTAGTCTCTTCTTCTCTGTGATTATCTCTTTTTTTGGGTTTATTTAGGACATGATGCATGCATGTGCGAGTTCTATTGCTTTAATCTATTAATTTGTCATGTAATTTGTTTTTATGGTAAATATGATTGCATATTTGATTTTTTTTCCCACCTTAACCTTACACAAACAAATATTAGATGGCTGAGGCCTGAGATAACCTTTATGTGAGCATTTTTCTCTCGCTCTGCCATGAATGTGAGGTTGCCGAGTTTGTACTTTGTTGATGGCACTACTCTAGTACACCACAGATCCTTGAGAACAACAATTTTTAAAATTTTGCACTAAAGTTTGGGAGGTGAGGGATCGAACATGCAAGTAAAATGATGCTATTTTTAAGGGTGTGTTTGGTTGATGAGATGAGGTTAAATGGGATGGGATGATCCTGTACCATTTGGTTATATTATTTTGGGTGAATGAAATGATTCAGTATCTAGAGGGAATATTCCTCAAATTTGTATCACTTCGTCTAGAATGGGATGATTTCATTCAAGCAACCAAACACATTGATAACTTTTTTATTAAACTATCTCATATATATACCACTTTGGATACATTACAGCCAAATAAACCCAAAATCATGGATACATTACAGCCTTTCTTTGGATCGATCGATGATTTCCAGAGGGCTCATGTTATCATCGCTACAAAGATATGACTGACACCTGCATGAAGATGTAGATTGGTAAACTAATTAATAAACACTGCCGTCGCTTGCTTAAGGTTTAGACTGTATGCACATATGATGTGAGTGCTCAAGTACTATTAATCTTTTGCACAAACAAATACATATAATGGCCAAAAGGGAAAGGAAATTTTTGTATTTGATACAACTTTTGACCTGTATTCACAAAACGATACAACACTTTCACGTATTTACAAAAAAAAAACCAATTATACCTGGATTTTGAAATTCCGGTTTTGAATACCCGGATTTTCAAAAATCGGATATTGCTTATTCAGATTTTCAAAACGATATTGCGTATTTCCGAATTTAAAAATCAATACCCAGTTTTTGAAAAACCGGGTATAGCATACTCGGTTCTCCATTTCCCGGTTAAGCCGTACGCAGTTTTCCAAAAACCGGTATGGTTTTTTTTTGCTCGAAATCACGGGAATTGATGTAGGCTATATCCGGTTTATCAGGACCCGAATATGAGTCATGACAAAACATGGAAACAACATCGTAAGGAATCGGGTCTTCTTCTCCCTCTCCTTTACAAAATTCTGTAAAACTCTTCTATCTTTTTAATTGATTGGCAGATTTCCTGTTTTTACTTTCCAAAAAAAAAAAGCATGCTGTGCATATATCGATGTTATTTAGCGTTCAGCAATTGGCGTGAGAATTAATATTCTTTCTGGACAGGACTTGTACACACAAATGACAGAGCGCATTGATCATGCGGTCATCCTGGGCGAGGTTCATGAGGAAATCAAAGCATAGCGAAGATTGCTTTTCATGTTTTGTCCCGACTCATATCCGAAACCAGGTAAACCAGGCATGGCCTCCACTGATTCCCGTGATTTTTTAAATTCGGAAATACGCAATATCTAGTTTTCGAAAATTCGAATACGCAATATTCATTTTTTGAAAATCCGGGTATTTAAACCCGGAATTTCATAATCCGAGTATAATTGGATTTTTTACAAAAATGCTGTATCGTTTTATGAATACAGGTCAAAAGTTGTATTAAATACGAAAATTTTCAAAGGGAACAAAAGGAAGAAGAGCTGGGTACTCGCCCTTGACCTACTATGTGCTAACAGCCAAGGGTGGACACCAGCTGAGCTACATAACTTGTGGTGATTTGTGAATGTTATTCTCTTTAGATTCGAATGCCTTAAAATCCAAAATAAATTGCGCGCTCGATTGGAATCGAACTGGCGACCTCTCAAATGCGAAGCAACCCTACCATTTGAGCTAATCCTCGGTCCGGTTCAAATCAAGTTCTAAGGACATCAAATACAATCCATTTTGCAGTGATTTCGGCCCACAATCCATCCTGAAATCTCGACGAAATGTCACTGAAATTTTCATAATCACTTTAGCAATCTATTTTTTTTTATTAAAAATAATTATTCGCCGGGATCTAGAATCTTCGAATGGAGGCCGAAATCCATTCTGATCTTTGGTCTCCGGCGGGTCACGCTCCGACCACCTCCGTTCAGAAACCGGGAGCATGGGCACGCACTGCATGGACGGCGAGCCGCAGTGTCCCGCCGGTGGTTGCTCGTGCTACATCAGGCATGGGTGGTGCACATTTTGTGCGTGCGTTTTCTCCAGCCTCTAGTGGCGCTTTAGCCGTTTTTTCAAGCCTCTGAAAACGCGACACCTTGGCTGACGTGGTAGTCGGGTTATTCCTTTTTGCTACTTTGACCAAGTATACCAGTAGTACTGGAGTACTCCATGGTCTAAATCGAGGGGGTTATTGTTTATTCCTTATGGTTAACTAGCTACTCCCCTTTTTTTTGACGGAATTATGGCTTAACTACTTCGTTGAAACTTCTGAAAAGGCTCTACCACCTTCAGTCCAACATGGTAAAAAGCTTCATTGCTGGACGGTTTAGGCAGGTTAATTCTTTACCGATTGGTTTAGGCCTTCTCGTAGCGGTTTAAGTACAGTACAGGAGTGCCTGCGATGCTTGTGTTGTGTCCTCCGTGGCTTCATGGGGGCAGCAAACGATAGGCTAGGCCGGCCTCCTACGCCATCGAAATACTAGTACAGTATTCATCAACCTTCCAGACCAACCAACCAGCTGAAGAGTTACATCGGAATATTAGTACGGTCGTGCAATTGAGCCATACTTATCATAGAAATAGTACCGCTCCAACTAATATATTGTTTAAATATTGTGCTATTCGGTAGCACGCCGGACTTTTTACTGTGAAATACAGAGAGTGCATTCCTAGCTATTATTGCCATCTTTAACACGATGGCTGTGTTAGGGAAACGGAGAGTCTACTCTAACGTAAATTCAAAAAAATTTATCGTGTAACAAATGAATCATTGCAAATTATAGATTACAAAATTGTCACTAGACTTGCAGATCTATAGCAGAAGTAGAGTCGATGTAACGCGGTGGTGCAGATGTAATCGTACTAGCCTCGTACCTCCTTTGACTTGCGGATCGCCCTAACGTTGAAGCCTCGTAGCAACGCCTCCAAGGTATCACACGTACGAGGCATGAACACCACGCTCCGGAGTGTTAGCGTCGGTTGCGCGGTTCTAGGCGGAGGAAGGGTGGTGGCTAGGGTTTCGAGAATTTCAATTTTTTACTGTCTCTTAACCCTAAAGCCAGCACTACATCCCTTTAAATAGACGCCCCATAATGGGCTATACATTAAAGACCCAATAGGGACATAAAACCCATCAAATTTTGGGTCACCATCCGAATTAAGTCACAGCCCTTTAAGCATGCGATCCTATAGGTTCACGTATGCCTAGACATGGCTCGAGTACTCTCACTCGACCATTAACTGATAGCGATCCCTAGAAGGGCGTGCCGACTCCCGAGTATATATAAAGATCACATCGAACGAACATAAACAATGTTTAGTTATATGCATATCCCTTTGCCTCATGATATCGGTCAAACTCAAGACGAGTACATACCATCCTTGTTTAGTTAGCTTGACCATTCTTTCTCGATCATGTGACTCAGAGTCCTCAACTAATGTTAACTATTTAACCGTGAGTAGATGATCATGCATTTCTAGAATCCGACAACTCAAGAGGCATAGAGATATCTTTCTCATTGAATGGAGGGGCAAATCTTATCTTCATCAACCATGCTACGCAGCATGCTTCATGACAAACCCGAAAACCACCTTTAACTGCACAGTTACGAAATATCGTTTAGCAACCCCTAAGTAAGTCATTACACAACTCGAGTACACGCGCCAATCTCGAGTCTAAGGATGTAGCATACACTTTGTATATAGGACCAACTGATGACAAGAAGATTACAACGTTCTCACAGTGTCTCAAGGTGGGTCCATCCAACTCCATATTTTCTAACATGTGTCTATATTATTGGTTTGATATCTCCATACCTATGACCCGTGAAACACAGTCATCAACCAATATATATACTTGCTAATAAATAACAATGATAATATGCAAGATAATTAATCATGAATATAGGGAAATATAATCATCTCTATAATTACCTCTGGAGTATATTCTAATAGGCTGGACATGATGTAAATAGACAGGTAATTTTTGGCCAAATAGATCTTTTTTTCATAAGCGAACTCCGCATGAGCCGAAGCTAGAGAGGTAACAACGAGGCTTAATATCCAAAACCGCGTGCTACAGCCTACAGCTCTTATGTTTAGGTTGATGGAAAATGACCAGGTAACAAAACAAGCATATGACAAGATACCAAATCCGAAGGCATGAATTAAAGCCCCGTTTAAAACGTGTGGATTTTTCCCGATATCCACAGGAATTTAACCACTTTTTCTATTAAATTACTACGTCCTAATTAAACGAGGCTTTACCGTTTGCTCTCGTTGAGTTATAGCTATGAGTAGTTAATTATTTCCTTGACATGTCACTAGTTTTTTTTAGAAGAACTAGCTTGTGCAAGAAATGAGCATCCAGTGTCCGATCTCCAGCCGCTCGATCCAACGATCGTGAGCGGTGCACGGTGCAACGCTCCCCTGGTCTTTTCGTTCTTCAAGTTGAAGGAAGATGATCGATCCGTTCCGCTGTACCCTGGCCCACGTGAAAGCTTTGGTCGTCCGGTGTGGTCCCGCTCCACGCATCTCACACATGTAGCCACGTAGCCCTTACTTCGTGCAACCACCGGCCGATGGACGCCTGGTCCCGCGCGTACATACGTCACAAGGTGGTCCAAGAGAAGTATAATAGTAAAATCTACTATAGACTAATATATTTTTATACGAAACTGACTACTAGATAAGAGATTGCTCTTTTCTCTTTTATATTTTCTCACTCTTCTTATAGACCAAAGGTAAGGTGATTTTATTGTATATATCCTAAGTATTGAGAAGTATATATCAATCGGTTCGTATAAAGATTAAGCTGATGAGCAAAGACGAACAATTCACTTATACTTTGACACCGAGTTATCACAGACGGTTTTGAAAGCCCGTCTGTGATGAGGAACATCGCTGGCAGTTCTATAGTGAAATCGTCAGTAGCATCACCACAGATGGTTGTAACTACAAACCGTCTGTGATATGCAGTAACACCACAGACGATTTTAGTACAAAACCATCATATCTATCCATCATAGATGGTTCTAATTACGAACCGTCTGTGATATCAACTGAACTACTATATAAACATACTGATAGAGGTTCGTCGCACAGATCACCAAGTCCTAGCGCGTTTCGCCTCCACCAAACCCTAGCCCCCGACATCCTCCTCCCGAGCACCACCTCCTCTCCGACGTCCTCCTCGGCACACCTCCTCTCCGATGTCCTCCTCCCTGGCACCACCTCCTCTCCAGCGTCCTCCCCGGCATCCTCCTCCCCATAAAGATGAGATCAATTTCTATCTGGTTTCCGAGTTCCTTACAAGATTTTTCTTTCTAATTAACGTATCTGTTTGGTTGTTTGTGTTGTGCATCCAAGGTCTAAGAGCTCTATAAGCTAATTTAGCAATAAACTTTAAGGATGACATTTCTTTGTTCTGGCTACTATATCCTAGTATCAGAGGGTACTTTATGGGTTTTTTTTTTGTTGATGAATCAATTATTTTGAGTAGATTTTGTTCTTGATTGGGTTTCTAATTGGTGATTGGTGAATGATCTAGTAAACATGGTTTTCTACGATATCATGGTTAGTAAGTAGAGCTCTAAATATAGGGGCATCCCTTCTTACCGACAATCCAATATGATTTCTTGGGTAAATAGTTTCCTTTGATAATTTTAGCCCATAATAATTCAAGAGTTGTAAGTAAACACCAAGTATATTCCAAAGATCTGATAATTAGATATCTTGTCCACTTAATCCAACAAGCAGATGGTGCCTCATATGAAACAATCAAACATTTTGTCACTAGGTGTTTGTACATATAGTAATGGTAGCATAACATGAACTAAGACTAATCAGCAGCAAGGCTAACCTCATCCATGCATTATAATGATAAATGATTGATCAAATAAAGTAGCTGCACCTTGTCATATGGACGCTTTGTTGGTCAGTTCTGTACAACCGCAATATTGTTTGGTGAGGCCAGCACATTAATTTCTAATATGAGTTGCAAGATCAAACAAGAACTATACAATGACTTAATCAACTCTATACGATGAAGTTAATCAACTTTATAATTCAAGAAGTTATGATGTCTATGGTATTCTCGTTCGGGGGGTGAGGATGAAGTGGAAGCGATAAATCAGAGTATGACAACGTTTAGGACAAACTATGAAACAAAATGAATTTTGTCTTAGAAACCATTAACATTATAAAAAGGAGATGAAATCGCTATAAATATTCATATTTTAAAACGATCCTGATCAGACAAGCTGTTGTCTCGATGCATTTATGATGTTTAGATATTCAATTATAAAATATATAACTGGTTGTGCCTTATAAACGTCATTGCAGAAATATCTAAGCAGATAAAAATTTCGAACAATAAATACTAATGATGAAAGTTCTGCTGAGGTGTAGGGGAAAAATGAGATCACATATGGTTCTAATTAGAAACCGTCTGTGATATTATAGTATCACAGACGATTCTAGTAAAGAACCGTCTGTGATTTGTACCACAATACAGATGGTTCTAGAACCGTCTGTGAGTTGAGTTTCACTAACAATTCAAGAACCGTCTGTGATACATCATTGGTATAACTGACACATGTTCACAGACGGTTCATAAAACCATCAGTGATCACTTTTACAACCGTCTATGATATCTGTAATAGTGATCGTCGGCGTGCGGCGTGGCCGATCCCATTATTATCGGTGGAATCCTCCTATCACCATTCGCCCGCCGATCGTCGGGTGCACGTACGGCTAGCTGCAGCGACGCCGAGCCGCCGACCGAGCGTGCTACTTTCCTAGCTCCAGCTGCTGACCGCGTCGTCATGGCGCCATGTGGATGGATGGGCGAGCTGTAGGGGGAGCAGCAGCGCCTCGTGGACGCGCCTAGCCATCGGCCGAGGTAGTAGCCAGTAGCGTAGGACTGCTTAGTCAACCGGATTTAAATTCGCTACTGACAGCATGTAAGGCCACGCGAATTTGCAACCGGTAGATCTCAATAGTCCCAGGTGTCATGTCGTACGAGAAGAAATCGTGTTTTTTTCCGAGCAAATAGGGCTAGACCATTATGCCTCGTTGAATAGTTTGGGTATCAAATTGATAGGCTTGAAATGTCTGCCTCGTGGAAGAAGCCAAAATCAGCCGGGGATGCAGATTGCAGGTCACCGGTGGATTCCATCTGTTGGACAAAGTCGACTAAACCAACTTTTTTTTTATTAGATTATTTATTGTTTTTGGATAATACGTAGTATTCTAGTCTATAACAATAAATGGTCTTGGAAAAAGTTACAGAAAAATAATCTTGAAATTGTATAATAACATATATTTAGAATAAAATTCGAAAGCTAGAACGACATGCATTTAACAAAAGAGCGAGTACTAATTAGCTATGTTCCTTGTGGCTCATGTCATGGAAAGTCCCAGTGCAAGCAGTCAAGCACGGTGAAATGGCTGGCTTTACATGGCAATAAGTTGTAGTCCTCAACCGCTACCAGACCGCCCATGCGATCGACCGCATTTCTGACTGATACTAACCGGCACGGGTTCACTGTTTACCAACAGTCGAGCGATCGATGTCTCTTACCTACATTTACTACTACTGGGAAGGAAAAGTTTAGTCAAAACCTTTTCATGTTTGTCAACACCCCAATTAAACAACACCAGAGCCATGAATGCGTGACGATGCCGATTAATTGCAATGCGTGTGTGTGCGCGCGCGCATATACGCTGCGTTCGGTTATGTGATTCTGCCCCTGCCACGCCAGACTAATTTTGCGGGAACGTACGACTCGCAACATGTAACTTCATTAAAAATGTAAAGTCAGTATATTTTTTTTCAATAGGATGTTCAGAAATTACATTTTTTTTAAGGCATTCACAAATTTACTTAAACACTGATGAATCAGGAAGGTCCATACATCAGGAAGCAGGTAGTGTGCTAGCAATATCTACCTGTACACACGTACCAATGCTCAAGCGGCATGAACACCGGCCTCGGAAAAGAACATACTTACATAACTGAATATATTCACGGATCGATGTACTACTAAACTGACCAACATAGTAGTAGTGCAATAAAAGCACACTAGATCAGTACTCCTACCATACATACTTGTCTTAGTACGCAATCCCACAGCAATTGCCCAGGATCTGTACTTGAGTTGGTCCCGGGCTCCAACCCCACGAAACTGCAACTTGATTGACTATGGGAGCCCGCGAGGACATCCAGCTAGATATAGCCAGGTCATGAGACCGAGGCGTGCCCCATATAGCGTCAGGGCTAGAGAGTGGAGACAGCTATAGCTGAGCAGGTGAGGAGGCACAGTGCCGCAGGCGTACAGCTTGGCGCTACTGCTAGCTTAGTACACATTACAATAGTCCGAAACGAGATCGCGGGCTCACGGATATCAGGGATCTGGGTCGATGGAGTGGTTTGCGCCTACACTGTTCTGAGATGCGATCCATCTGATAAGGACCCTTCGCCACTAAAATGATCTACGCAGAGTTGCTGGGTTAAGGTTCCAAATTTTATTTTTGCTATGTGTTTTAGAGGCGGTCGAAATTTGAAATCTTGACGAGATTTCAAAATTTTAAATAAAATTAGGATAAAATTCAAAAATTAGATTTCAAATTTGATCATGTTTCAACCCATACCGAGCCAATGCTCTGCTTCACACTCCTCCCCTTTTTTGCCCACTGATGTCTGTCAATCCTTGGTTACACGGTGCCACGGGACGTACCAACGTTATAATCTCCTACCACCTGCGGTCTTTCTCATTGCAAGGAACTCCAAAACATCTTGAACAACACACCGCTGAATCTCCTCCATCCCTCCTGGAGGAGCAACTACCATCACCATGCTCATACCTACCACATGTCCAGCTTCTAAATTCTGCCTCCTCACTGAAGGTAGCCATGGCATGTTGGAGTTGGAGCCAAGGTTTTTTTTTTTGCCTTTTCTATTTTCTACAATTTAAATGGCTCAACATCTCAAAACTTTATTTTTTTTTCAAAAAAATATTTACACTGGAGGTCATAAAGCTATTGTTACTAATTTTAGGGAATTTTTGGATAATTTTTTTTCAAATTTTTTATCGGTAAACCGAGTGGTTTTATTTCTCAAACCGCGGCAGTAAGCTCAGTTTTTGCGGTTTTCGAGTGGTTTTTGTCGATTTTTGAAACCCTGTTCGAAATAGTAGGAGCCTGTAATGAAAAGTCAGATGAAGCAAGTGGACAATAAGATACTTTAAGGCCCTTTTTTGGGGCTTTAAGCCAGCTTCAGCTTCTGAAAAGCTAGCAAACCCCCTGAATAGCTCAACTTTTAAATGGCTTTTGGCATAATCTAAAAATCATATATAAAAGCTAAAGGCTGGGTTGGACCTGCTTTTGCAGTTTATTGCTAAGAAAAAATAGCTATTTGTTAAACAGTCTCTTATAAAAAATTATAGCTACTTTTCGGTCCAAAAAACCAAAAAGGAGCTTTTTAGAAAAGATATTGCTCTTTCAAACAAGCCCTAAGTATTAGTCATGAACAAATGTGTCTCAGCATCCACCGAAAAAGCACACGCCTATGCTCAGTTATAGCTTGCTAGCCTCCGTTGACAGACAGATAAGTTTGACCGATAGGTTTCTGTCGTCAAACGAATCAGCAATATATCTATATTTATGTAATTTTATATCTATATTTATGTAATTTTCTATGTATTTTTCTTGTGATTTTATTTTAAATCGTATTATTTTAAAGAATCGGACATGGAAGCTAATCGGGCAGGTAAAGAAATTCACCTTATGGCAGGCTGACGTAGCACATGTCCATCTAGGCTTCTAGCGCGACATTTGTGGAAATTCCGTTCGTGATCTTCTCCAGCTCTTCGTGCCCGTTTAGGGTGGGGGATCTCAGCCCACTGGTGTATTATACTGTTAGACAACCTCGCTATCGAATAGTCCGGGGTTGCCTAATAGATCTCAAGTGGAGAATAGACAGGGAGAAAGAGAGACACAATATGAGGAGGAACCAGGCCTGCTTTATTATTCTGTATGCTCAGTACAAAGGGGTAGCCTTGCCTCCTATATATAAGCGGTTCATAGAGATAAGGAAGAGTCCATATCGGATCTGGATCCGCTTCCTAACGAGGATACTGAATCCGCTTTCCTAACACTCTCAGCGACTCTTCTGCGAGATGCATATGCCTCATTAAAACTCCATAAAAACCAGTGGGAAAAATAATTGGAGAAAGAGTACATAGCACACGCTTCGTGTTGCACGGATTGCCTCATCAAAACCTTATGTAAAGAAAACTTCAATGAAAAACTTACTTAAGGAAAAGAGTACAATCCACCCAAACTTCAATGTTAATCTTCAAGATTTACGTTGGGTACTCAAACTTCATGGTTGAGATTTATGTAGGAGTATGTGAAAAATCTCCCCTAAATCTGCACTTCTCTAAGCCTCATCATCCCGATTCCTCTAATACATCTTTCAAAGGAAGATCCTGGGAGTGACTTAGTGAATAAATCATGAGATTTTCACCACGACTTAGTATGCAAGTATCTTTATCTCGCTCATCTTATGCATTTCATGAGCATAAAAGAACTTGGGGGTTGATATGCTTTGTAAGGTTACTCTTCACATATCCCATTTGTACTTGTGCAACACAATGTTGCATTATCTTCATAGATAATAGTGGGGGTTTGTTCCATGTTCGGACCACATGACTTCGGATGTGAACCATTCTTCAAGCCATGCACATTCCCGAGAGGCTTCATACAATGCAATGATTTACGAGTGGTTAGTCGACGTCGAGACAAGAGTCCGCTAGACGACAAGAAATTGCTTCCACCGCAAAGGAAAACATACCCAGCTTGTGACTTGCCGTGTCAGTCGATAGGTACCCAACATCGGCGTAGCCAACTAAATTCAATTCATTGTTTCTTACGTAAAACAAGCCGAGGTCTTTGCTTCCTTGAAGGTAACGGAAGATGTCCTTCACCCCTTTCCAATGCCTTTTGGTGGGTTCCCAGCACTGTATCAGCTAGCAAATTCACTGGCCAATCGCAATGTCAGGCCTAGTGCTATTACAAGGTACATGAGCGCTCCAATTGCACTCAAGTATGGGAATTCCGCTCCCGGTGACTTCCTCCCTCTCTTCTTTAGCCTCTGCATGCGGGTCTAGGTGCTTGGAGTGACCTTCCGACCGTTAGGGTCTTTAAGTGGGTATGCCTTTTCAAAACCAAATTTCTCCAACACTTTCTGCGTGTAGGAAGATTGGTGTACCAAGATTCCGCCTTGGACATGTTCAAGCCAGCAAGTCTAAACAGTGAACTTGGTTTTACCCAAGTCTTTCATTTCAAACTCATTTCAAGTATGTGCATGCTTCTTCAATTTCTTCATCCGTCCCAATGATGTTCAAGTCATCTACATAGACGGAGATTATACAAAATCCATTCGGGGGATCGTTGTATAAACACACATGGACAATCTTTCTTGTTAGTGTAGCCTTTCTTGCAAAGAAAGTCACTTAAGCGATTGTACCACATTCTTCTGGCGCCGACCGCTTTCATACGCTGATTTCTCCAATTTCACCTTGTATAGGTTTCTCGCTTTGCTCTGTCTTGGTTCGGGATAGGGATACCTTCCTGCATTTTCATATAAATCTCCGAATCCAAGTTTCCATACAAATATCTTTGTGACAACATCCATTAGCTTTATTTTCAACTTCAAGTTGACTCGCCATTGAGATCAAGTATCTAAAGGTAATTACGCCCATGACCGGAGAATAGGTTTCTTCATAATCAACCCTAGGACGTTGAGTGAGACCTTGAACAACAAGCCTTGCAATGGTTGTTGCTCTTTTCATAGATTCTCCTATTATTACAAAATTTATGGCCATTTCGTCATGGTGTGCTTCATGCACTTCTACTTGCTCTTCATTGCTATTTCCTATTCCGAGAGCAAGTTCCTTTAGTTTTTCCTCCGCCAATGTGTGCGCACACATTATTTCCGTGACTTCTTCCAATGGAAGATTCAAATATGGAATTGCCTTTTCCACAAAGGCTTCTTTCGATTTTGGTCTCAACTGGCTCCACTTCTTGCTTTGAGGGCATTTTTGTGATTGGCTATGGTAAGTCCTCTTGCCCATTTTTCCCAGGCGTCTCCTGGGTTCTTTGGGTTTGAGAAGCTGATTTCTGTTCTTTTTCTTTGAGGCCTCACGAGCAGTGATGAGGATACCGCTTTCTTTGGTATTTCCACCCTCTCGGTGCATTTCTGGCTGTACATGCGACTTAACCACGCTCTTGGATCCACAAAAATGATCGAGCTTCATTTGCTAAATTGCAAATCAATTATCTTACGGACTTCTTGATTTGCTTCATTAGTGCGAGGGTCATGCGGCGGGGATCCCAGTGGAATGCCATATTATTTCCAAGATTTTTCATCCAATGGTTCATTTCTCCACTAATGACGGAAAAGCGATCCTCGTCAAAGATGCAATCGACCGAATGGCTGTATTCAAATCCCAGTCCATGGGTTCCAAATACCTGGTTATGGATGCACTTTCATAACCAATGTATATCCAGACTTGGCGAGAGGACCCTTTTCGGGCCATGTGGGGGTGGTATAGGTACATATACCATACATTCAATTCTTCAGTTGACCCAATGCACTAGTTTGCATGGTTGAATGGATGTTGTAGGCCGATTGTCTATAATTGATGAGTCTTTCTTGCATACAGGATGCGTGTCCCCAACAATTGTTGGACAAGTTACAGCCGCAAGAGCGGTCCGGCAATGAACTTAATCCTCTTTATTAGTGCTTCACTAGCCCATTTTGGCGTATGGACGTGCGGTACAGAGTGCTCAGCTTATTCCCGTTCTTTGTCTGTGCAATAATCATCAAATGCCTTGAAGTGAATTCACCGGCATTGTCCATTCGAATGGACTTCACGCGATGATCAGGAAAAGCATTCTTAATTTCGATGATCTGCCGAGATCGGCTTTTGCGTAATGCATGATTCCTTGTTGACAAAGAAACATGTATGTGACCATTTCCAGGAAGCATCAATGAGCACCATAAAGGATCGAAACGCCCTAACAATGGCTGAATCGGTCAAATATCTCGAATGCGTTCCAGAATGCAGGGGATTTCATGTTGCACTTTCATAGTAGGGTCTAGTTATTACTTTCGTGGCACATGCATGGCACACAAAATCTTCGTGATTCGAGAAATTCTTAACATTAATGCCATGACCTTGAGAGTTGTTAACTATATTTCTCATCAATCTAAGACCAGGATGACCTAATCTACAATGCCATAAAGCAAATAATTCAGAGCTTCTAAAGACAGTCTTCAAAGAATAATACACTGCGTGTGCATTGATTTTAGGTGTAGTATAGCCCAGATTCATACGAGGGATATTTTTCTAATACCATTTTTCATACTCCGTGCTTCATAATGCACAAATGCTATTTGCCATTTTCTTCATTGGTTTCTCACGTGAAACCCATTGGCGCGGATATCCTTGAAACTTTAAGAGAGTGCGGGTTGATTCAGGGTACAAGAGGGCTTCTTCAATTACCAAAGTTGTACCCATTGGCAATATAATTGTGGCTCTTCCTGAGCCTATTATATGCGTATCGCTTCCTGCGATTGTCGTAATCCTTCCGCGTTCTTCGTGATCGGAAGTATTTCACTTTCTCTTAAGATGGTATTTGTTGTGCCACTATCAACAATGCATATTTCCTCCATTAAGCGCTACTACGATTTCTAGATGAAAAGAAAAATAATTCTAATCATATAGTGGCAAAGTGATTCAAATATTGCTTACAAATAAAGAATCTTTGGAATAAAGAATAAATTGCAATTGATTCATGAGAAAAGAAAATGTATGCTCTTCGAGCTTACAATTCATTACTCAAAATTCATTAACAACTTTCAACATTTCTATAGCCTGCAAACTTCAAAGAACCCAATCTTGCCGTGCTTGAGCAAGATGGTGGGCTTTGAGTTTCTCGAACCGTCAAGCGCGATCCAGTAACTCAGTGTGTATCACCTCACCCATGTATTCATTATTCATAGTGGTGAAAAGTGATACTGGAGAGTACAAAATTTGATCTGCTTTGCTCGGCAATAGTTTGCGTGTCCTTCGAGGACCCTAATGAGTGGCACTGGAGCTTCTTGCTCGCAAGTATGATCTTCAAACCTGATGCCCATGTGAGATAGTTCTGACCTTTCGGGGTCAGTTCTTCAAACTCACATTTAATAATGCCAGGTATTTGCATATTCAAAAGATTCTTTTCATTAGATTACTTCGTGTAATTTAATAGGGAGTGGTTGCAAGATTCATAATTGCATAATTAAATTCTCATGAATTTCCAGTAAACTAAAAGAAAGCAATAATTTCAAGATTCATAAATACAAGATTCATAGATGCGAGATTCATAAGTGCGAGATTCATAAATACAGGATTCATAAATACAGTATTCATAACTGCAAAATTCATATATACACAGATTCATAAATATTCAGAAATACAACTACGTGCATGTAGGTGATCGCCAGGCAAACGATCGATTCATATGCACGACGGCCAGGCGTCGATTTTAACGCGGCTTCATCGCGGCGTGCGTGCATTCCTTCCATGGCCGGCCTTCTGTAGCGACGATACGTCTGGCGTGCTTGAATTTCATAATATTAATACAATGCATGAACAGAACAATAATTGCACAATTCATAAATTCATAAATGCGGAAATAAATTTGAAATTTCCGAATTTTTCTTAGTATTTGGCAATTTTCATTAATTATCTGACAAAGAATTTTCAAAGATCACTTGATAACGAGAAAATAAATTGCAACATGAATTAAACATGGCATAAGTCTAATTACAACTTATATAATTCTTGTTGGTACAGGAGCGAAAGCAGTAATGAATATCTCTGTCGACTTGACTCTGGCCAGGTCAACTCCGCCTAGGGCTCACATGAGGGAGGGAGCACTTCCCGTTTCCGGGTGCCAATTAAAGAACCAAGCCTCATGTGTGTTTTCCTAGACACCAATTGTCTCATATCTGTTTATTCATTACCAAAATCAAATCCCAACCACACAGGTTCTCATTTTATGCCATATGTAATATTCTGGAATTTTCCTAGCACTTTTCATAATTTCTGCTAATTTCCAAGCAATTTTCAGAATTACTTTTCAACAGAAAATTTTAATTTCAGCAAATATTGACATGGCATAATGCTAGGGAAGATAAAAACCAGATTCAAGATTTTTCTGAAATTTTATAGCTATTTTTCATAATTTTCTAGAATTTCTAATCATTTTCAGAAAAGGAAAAGAAAAAAATAGAGAAACAAAGCCGGGGGCAAGGGGGTAATTTCCCAGTCCCCGTGCGCCACAGCCTAATACAATTCGGTTTTCAATCGATTGCATCCGATCGGTTTTGCAATTTTTACCGAGTCCTGGACTTCATGTCCTAGCAACGTTGGAGTTTGGACTTCATGTCCAGTATGAAGTGGACTTCATGTCCGATCGGAGGGAGGCGGCTGGTGGTCCCGGTGTGGGCGACCAAGGCGGCACGGGAGGCCTGCGAGGCCGGCGGCCGGAGTTGGAGAGACAACGCGGCAGCGTGGGAGGCCGAGTGCGCGCCAGCACGCGAGGGCGGGGACCGCATGGCGTCGGCAGCGCTAGCGCTGGGGTCCGGCAGCGGTGGTCGGATTTAGCGCAGGCGGCGGTCGGTGCCGTGCATCGGCACGACGGCCAGCCGATCCGAGATAGCGCGCGCGATCGAAGCGCGGTGATGGTTCAGCGAGGCGGAGGCTGCCGGGTGACTCGCGAGGCCGGGCGGCCATGCGAAATGCGCGTGCGTGCTGCGATCACGGGCTTGCGCTTCATGTCGGTGGTTGGAAGGAGTTCTGCCGGTGGCCGTCGGGCCGTGGATGGCTTCGTGCCAGCAAAGAGATCCGTATTGCACTGAAAACATGGTTTCGTACCATGAACAGTAAAAGATGATGCGAACCGTAGCTTCGTGCCACAATTGCAAAGATTGATGCTTATGGTAGCTTCATGCCACGTGGATGAAAAAACGAACGAGCGATTAGATTCAATCGTCGTATTCTTACCGATTCTCAATCTATTCTTTGGTAGGCTATCGCGTAGGATAGAGTCGCGTAGGACTTTTCTTTCGGCAATCCGAGTGGATGCCGGCTTGATGGCGAGTTGATTGCAGATCGGATCGGGCGATCAATCGCCGGTAGTAGACGTTCGTCGTCGTCGATGATCCTTCGCTTCTTGTCTTTTCTCACCTTTCAATCTTTCTCCGGTAGAGCTCGTGTGATAACGTGTTAGACAACCACGCTAACGAAAAGTCCGCCGTTGCCTAATAGATCTCAAGTGGAGAATAGACAGGAGAAAGAGAGACAATATGAGGAGGAAACAGGCACGCTTTATTATTCAGATGGCTGTACGCGCAAAGGGGTATTTTGCCTCCTATATATAGCGGTTCTGCTAGAGATAAGGAAGAGTCCATATCGGATACGGATCCGTTTCCTAACAGGATACGAATCCGTTTCCTAACATATACTACTATATATCTGGCTTTGCGTGTGCTAGGGGAGTGATGAGCGACCGATTAGCACGTTGTTGCTGTCGGGCGATTCCTAACACAGCAGCGCTACGTCTCTACGGAGGGTGCAATTAATGGTCAAGCACACGATGGATTAATAAGGTGTGTAAGAGCCGATTTAATCGAATTTGATAAGGAGATGCGAAACCCGAAGAGGGCAATCGATTCCCCGGTCGAAATGCCGATGCGAAACAATATTAAACTGAAACAACCCTCGTCTTGGCTTGGGCCGATATGGATCGACACGTTAGGTAGACGCTGTTTAATTACGTTTACAACCTTTGATGTGTTCAGAACATATAAACAAGGGATGCAGCAGCATATTATACTCGAAAAGAAAAAGGAGCTAGGGGAAACACGCGTGCCACGACACCTGATGTTTAGCTACTGTCCCGTACGTTTAAATTTTTAATTAGGAGGGAGTAGCAGCAGCTAGCAGAAGGTTCTTGGGCCCTTCCAATGATTTCATGCTAATTGGAGATCCACGTCCGCACTGCTCCTTTCGCAGCCATTCGCTGCATCTAGCTACCTGTTAGATCACTTGCTTATTCCATGCAATGCACGTACTATACATGGAGCACAAGCAGCCTACTCGCTACTCATCACGTGCAAGCTTTTTTAAATTTTAGTAGATTAAAAGCGGATTGATCCGCTTTTGTACGTGGTAGAGATGAATAATTTTACCTTAACTTTAATGATATTATTATAAAATCGATCCTCCGTAAACAAAAAAACACATTTTTTTACTTTCAGTTATATGGACATCGATAGCTTTTGAAATAAAACAATTTTACCTTAACTTTAGCTTCTAGACTAAAGAAAAAGGACGGACAAGAGACCTTAAAGTCGCTTTGATCAAAACAACGACCCAAATCTCCGATGATCGGTCCAATCGGATACGCGAGCACGATGACTCAATCCGGTCATCGCAACTATCATTTCTTATTGTTACTAATTGTCAGCTGCTCACGGCCACTACTACCACCTAGAAAGCAAGCCAACTTTTTTTTTTTTGTCCTAGTTAGGCCAAACTCAGAGCACGCATGCTTGCTAGGCTGCTAGCTACGGCGCGGTCATTGGATCAGGGCACAATCTAGTCTCTTGCAGAGGGCGGCAAAGAGCTGGTTGCGTACGATGATGGGTTGGAACTTGAAATCGAAAAGATGGGCTAATTCGCGTTGAGACTTCCGGGGTCAAAGCGGAAATAGAAACCAGAGGCAAGTGTCGTGAATACACACATCTAGTACACGATACATGCGTAGACGTGCACGCGCGGGTTGCAAACTTGAAATCGCAACGACGTACGTACTCTTACACATCATCGGACTTCTGGGTCAAAGCAAAACTAGGCCAGGATATACCCCTTCTTTTCCGTCATAAATAGTTATTATTGTGGATATTAACACATCTACAAAATAAAGGTTTGATCATAAGTTTTTATTATAACATATTTATAAAATCTAATAACAATATAATATTTTTAAAGTATTTATCGGGATAAATCTGTATATATGATTCTCATGTATATAATTTTAAAAATATTAATAGTTAAGTTTCGAAAGTTTGATTATACCTATGCCTACAATGATAACTATTTGTGATCGGAGCGACTAATTAGCACAGAGACAGAGTCGTGTATACAAACATATGTACACCATACATGAGCAGCCTTGCAAGGAGGATTTGTTGTTCTCTGGGTTTTTTTTCCCCTGCATACGAGATCAGTCCAACAGAACTACAGAAGTGGTTTCCTATCCACACGTGTCAGAAGACAGGGCAGAAAAGCTTGACTCATGCGTGCATAAGACTTGGGCTAGCAACATGGGTCACGAGAACACGTATCGTAGTAACGTCTGTCGAGGGAGAAAAAGTGCATCAGCCAGCGTGCACAAGAATACATGGCTGTTGAATTGTCTAACAGTTCGCAGGCTACGAAATCTGAGAGAAACATGATCAGATGACCTGAGCTTGTTCGTAAAAGTGTACATATAACTTATGATCAGACCGAGCCTGTACTTATGGTTATCTGTTACGCCCACAACGTAACCTATACGAGATTATTTTTTTTTTTGTAGAAATAACAATGGGGTTTTGATAAGTTTTATCCGGATGTTTTCTTTAGCAACCATCATCCATATTCCTGGCCATTAGATTTGCTTTCAGATCGATGCACGCCCCTCCTGAATTCGATGTGGGTTGATCCTACGGATGCGTGTTTTGATCGTACGGTTCAAATTTTAGATGTTTATTGGGACAAAAACATCCAGATGACTCCCATAACAATGAGGTAAGCCTGGTCTTATATAGTGCGTTAATCGGCAGAAAGAAACAGCCGCATGACTAGAGCATGTGATGCTGTCGCATGGGTCCCACATGGCGGAGCATGCAATCCGTTCCCGGCCGGCGGCAGATCTGCAGCTAAGCCTGCAGCAACCGGCGGGGGGCCAGCCGTACCTCGGCGCCGCGGATGCGATCAACGGCGACGGGCGCCGCCGGTCAGCTGCAACACGGTTTTGACGACCCCCCCGCCGCGAGTGAGGCGGGCCTCGCTCGTGCGTGCGACGTCGCGTCCCAGTCCCTCGATTCTTACTCGATGACCCGACGCAGAGGGAGGAAGCTAGCTGGGGAAACGTAGGTCAACACGCACCCTCGGCCTCCAAACTCCTACTTTAATTTCCCCGGCCCCCTGCCATGCGCACAAAAGGCACATGCATTTGCACCGCGTGCTACTTTGTTTTTTTTTTTTTTTTTTTTTGGTCAGAGGCTTTTCAGGGTTGTTAAAGCGGAGATTGCATATCAAATATATCATCACTATTCACTAGTAAATGAATACCGGCCATTAGATATTCCAAAATGGATCAGCCTAAAGTATGTTAGGTGTGTACCTTAAAAAATTCCTTCTCCCTGTCGATTTTTCCCCTTAATCCGGACCACATGTCTGCCCCCGGTCACGTACTCCAATTCCTTGCTGCTCAGATCCCCCCCGACACCCTGTAAAGACGTGCGAATAGTTGGGCTAGCAATGTGACTGGTTCAAACGTTTTCCCCCTATTTAGCGAAGTTTTTTATCATTAAATTCTCTTATCATATTATATACTAGATGCTCCACAGGTCCACACGTGTTGCTGCAGACGAAAGGAAGTACCGAGACAGATAGAGATTTTAATAGATGGAAGAAATATTTTTCGGGGATACCTCCAAAATAACAAAAAAAAAAGTGTTAAAAACTCTAAAATGTTTCTTTGAAAAACTAAAAATATTCCTTTAGAAAGTTTTAAAACTAAAAGCTTATTATTAAAAAAATAAAAAAAGTATTTTTAAAAAATAAAATAAAATAAAGTATTACAGCCTATACGGAACAACGCGTGGCAAGGTGGTGGTTGTCGGCCGTACATCACCAAAAATGTATATATATATATATATATATATAACTCACTCATATTATTTTTATATATCTGAACCATACTATTTAAAAAATACTAGTTACATGCACGTGCATTGCTACGAAAAACAAAATTGATAACGAAAAATAAATATTAAAAAATAAAAAAATTATTTCACAAGATCAAACATCTATGTTTAACGCTTCGTTTCTTGCGAAAGCTGGTTAATTAAAGCAACGCTTCGTTTTTTGCGTAGGGCAATTAAACAGGGCAATTAAGTAGGGCAATTAAGCAGGGCAATTAATGGCGTGAGTAGAACTCACCACTGCCACCAACTGTTGTTTTATAATAGTAGAGATACCAGCTGTACACACCTCCTTTTTTAACTTGTGCACAGTACAATGACTTCTAGGCTCCGGTGGCCTCAGGCCTAAATTCGGCCCTGAAATTAAGTACACGTAGAACTACGTCATCTCTTACTGCGAGTCTGTGAGTGATCTGCCCTTTACCCTTTTTCGGTGTGGTAGAGCTTTTTAGTGTAGGCCATGTAGGAAAAATTGAGCAAATAATCTACAGTTAAATTTAAATTGAAAAAATAACCTTGAGTAAAATTAAATGCGTTGAATAGCACTGGATTCCGCCATATGGGGTGGCTTCCGCCGTGGGAGATGGTGGAAAGGGCGTTTCGCCATGCCGATGGCTATTTCCGCCATGGGAGGCGGAAAGGGGGTTTCGGCCGGTGGGTGGCGAAGCCGGCCGTGGCGAACAGTGGGGGCCGAGGCAGCTCCGTGCATCCCGGCTTTGCTCCACCCGTGAAGACTTTTGGCCGTGCATGCACATGGAGCGACAGGAGGCACGAAAGTTGGTCGCTGCTTTGTCATTTGGTTAATTAATGACCAACCTAACTACAAATTAGTAAAAAATGACTTGCTTAATGTAATATAATGAACAAAAACTAATCACCGCTTCGTCTATATAATAGGCCGTCGTTCGAGCAATTCTCTGCTCTCTCCTCACTCTCACTCGGCTCCGGTGCGTTCTCTGGGGTTCTCTCTGTGAGTTTATTATACGTATTATTTTCATTTGCTAATTATTGTTTTATTTTATGTAAATAAACCGTTAGGTGCAACGATCCGACACCACATCGCTCTTGTTCTTACTCCGCCTCGAGGTGCGTGTTTTTGTGAATAAATTTTCATGCTAATAAGCACACCGGGAAAGAATAAAGATTAGTCCGCTTGGATGAGGATTCGTAGTTAATTCTTGGTGGGCTGCCTGCTAAAGCCGATTCAGCGCCTAAATATAAGAAGTCGTAAGTTCAAGTGGAACGCATTTTTGTGGAGTAGTAACATCGGTGCCGACGCATGCTTTAGATTTGGCATCCTTAATTTCAAGTATAGAAAAGTAGTATTATCCTGGATTGACAATAGTTTTTAATCGAGCATATTTTTGCTACTCTACATGATGTTCCCTACAACCGTTAGACATCGCTTGAATTTTATTCATCGCTTAATAAGAAACAACATTAGTCGTGCTCCTTTGTAAGTTATGAATATTCCTATTGAAGCTGATAATTTTGCATTATGCTCGCTGCTGTACCAAAATGGTAGATCGCTGTTATATTCACCAATCATCCATAAGCCTTATTTATATGAACATAGGATCAACTTGGAACACCATAGAAATTAGTGATAAAATGGTAGGGTAGATAATAAGCCTGCTTGGTTGTTTGATGATAAGAGAAGGTGGTTGAGTGTTATGTAGTATTACATGCTATTAGTTTAAGTTTGGTGTTTATTGAAACGTTAAAAATTTGACGTAATTAATTCGTACGTAATTACACTATTGCAAGGTGCTTTGGTGGACGAGCCAAGGACTTTAATCTTTGTGCTGTGAAGGTGCTGTGAAGGTAATTTAATCTTTTGTTGTACAAACGTTATTATTTCATGTAATTAAAAAATCATGTTTACTTCGTAATGATTATATAAACTTTTGTACATAATTTGGCTGGTGTGCATTGTAGTGGAAGTCAAGAATTATTGTACCAACGGTAAAATATGTAGAAATAATTTAAATTGTTATATTTGATGATATTAAATTTAGTTGGTACCGTGAAGAACCGAAATGCGAGAATAGCAATCGGAATCCGCCAGATGGTGTGGCTTCCGCCATTAGTTTACGATTGGTGGTTGAGTGGTACGTAGTATAACATGCTATTAGTTTACGATTGGTGTTTATTCAAATGTAAGAAATCTGAAGTTATTAATATGTACGGTGTTTACGAGGTGTAGTGTAAAAGGAAAAAATTTAGAAGGAGTGTTGTCGACTGCTAAGGGGTGTGAATGGGTTTCGACTTTGTCTTGTATACGATGTTTTCATATTCGTCTTTGTGTTGTAACATCACAAATTAATAAAAAGCTTATAATGAAACATTAAAATATGAAATAATTTGTTTGCTGTATTTTATGATATTGCATGCATTTATTGAATTGTTCGACGATGGAAATGATTGTTGGAATAGATAAAAGCAAGGAAAAAGAGAAAGTAAGAAATGGTAAAACGGTAAAATAAAAAGAATTACCTTAGTAAATTATGTCTAACCCTAAAGTACCCTGGATGATGACCTAGCATGGTGAAAAAAAGTGTGAACATCATTAAACCATGAAGTGATTAATTTTTTGGAATATTTACACTTGCAGTAAAAATTTTAAAAATTAATATGTCCATATAGTCCTTTACAAAAATCAAAAACCGAAAAAATTGAACTGTGCAGCAGGTAATGTTAGAAATGTTATAAATTAAAAAAAAAAATTTAGGCTAAAATTTTTATGGTAAAACTATCATGTAGATTCACACTTCCAGTAAAAAGTTCAGAATGACCGTAATAACCGTAAACAATTTTAACCTAAAATTTGTACTGATGGTGGAAAACTTATCCCTTAACTTAGTACAAAACTTATCCCTTAACTTAGTCCAACAGGTAATGTTACAATTTTTATAAAAAAACCGTAAATAATTTAAGGCTACAATTTTTATGGTAAAACTATCATATAGATTCACACTTCCAGTAAAAATTTAAAAAAATTAATATGTCCATCCAGACCCTTACAAAAATCAAAAACCGAAATAATTGAATCAGGCAAAGACTTAAATGTTAGAGTTGTTATGAAATAACCGTAAAGAATTTTAGGCTAAAATTTTGATGGTAAAACTATCATGTAGATTAACACTTCCAAAGAAAATTTCGAATTTTAACATGTCCATCTAGATTTGTCTTGTGGAGGTGTAATGTCGTAAATGTTATAAAATAACCGTAAGTAATTTGAACCTAAAATTTTTATTGATGGTGGAAAACTTATCCCTTAACTTAGTATTAAAGTTTGGGAAATTCTGGAGTTGAAATGACCCACAAACCTGGAGCGGGAAAAATGGTTTGCTTGATGAACATTAGTACAACAATAAATGATCAAGTTTAATAATTGAAATTTTTGTGAAATAATGGCTTACATAAAAATACGCTTTTGTTCTCGCAAGCTACCATGTATTACTAAATGATGCAATTAAATTTAATGACGCATGGACAGATTTCGATGGCTACAACACGCATATTTATTATGGAGATTCTCCTACGTATGCGGACCTTTGTTAGCATGCAGAGCTGTACGCACACGCAGGCCGCAATAGATCTTCCTATTGGACCTAAAGACCTGATAGGGATAGTAGCTCAAAAAATAGGTATAGACCGGAGAAGATATAAACTGCGCCTACAAGCGGTTCGGCCCGCTTGTGCCGAACAAATGCACAAGTAGTGTGCAACCTGTGGGAGCTTCAAACAGAAATTCCTGGGACTCAGACGCAAAGTCCGTGGATGAATCTTTTCAGATTGGTGTGTACGCCGAGATGGTACCACGCCAATCAAAGCGAGGAGGAAGGCATAGGGGCAACCTCGCTTGCTCAGAGAGGGCGACATTGGTATTGCCAGGTAACACGTTAGAGGTGGGAGGGTCATCTCGGGGTCATACTACAGTAGCGGAGAGTGTGGGGGGAGAGCACGGGGTTAATGTGGTCGAAGAGGAGGTCGATGTGGAGGTCATGGATGACGAAGGCCTTGACGCCACGGGTGAATGCATAGAGGATGGTGAGGATGATGTGGGTCTGGCCGTCGCAGATTTCCGCCAATTAGATGCGGATCAAGGCGTAATTGCTGATTACTCACATATTTCCACCTGTCCCTGCATCGCGACATACAGCTAGAACAGGTCTTTCCCACTAAAAGGGAGCCGTGCACTTCATTAGCAACTACGCCATCATGACCCGGCCAAGACTATGTAAAAAGTCAGGGCGGATGTCTATGTGGTTAAATGCGCTAAGATCGGACAATGCCCGCATCGCGTACAAGACCGACCAAAGAATGAGAGCCGCTTTATCATTTCACGCTACACTCGCACACTGTTGCGCCGAGGTGGTGATGACCATTAACAATTCCATGGATGCCAAATTCATAGCCCAGAAATCCTTGGAGTCGCCGGTCGACATCAAACTAGCACCAAAGTCCATAATTGCCTGTGATGCAGAGCAAATACGGATGGTAATCCCGCACCATCTGGGCGTGGCGAGCAAAACAGAAGGCCCTAACGATGTTATTCGGGTCATTCAAAGAGTCCTACAACTGGGCTCTCGCCTTCGCGAGATAGCATGAGACCAACCTGTACGAGAATGGGGCATTGACCAACACCAGGCCTTTGCTAGAGAATGGATCTCATTGAAGGTCACCAATTCCTTATGAGGCTTTTTGGGCATTTGCACAAAGGTATCGAAGCATTTAGGCATTGCCGCCTGTGGTATGTGTGGATGGCACGTTCCTAATCGGGAAGTACCAGTGACTCTTCTCACCGCCCTAGCTGCTGACGGAAACAATCAAATAGTCCCAGTTGCCTTTGCGATTGTAGAGAGCGAGAACAACGATAGTTGGCTTTGGTTCATGCGGTTCGTGAAGACCAAGGTGGTCAGGAATAGGCTCGGGGTGTGCGTTGTCTCTGATCGCAATGCTGGGCTGTTGCATGCTCTCGAGGTTATGAAGGGGGGGAGGGACCCTTCGTGTGCCTGGCCTGATGTGGAATGCCGGTGGTGCATGCGACACCTAGGTGCAAACTTGTACACCGCATACAAGAATCGCAGATGGTGAAGTTCAAGATTATGTGCATGCAGTAACTGGCGCGTAAGTTCAAGCAATATTTGCACGCTTGAACGAACGCACGAGGAAGTTAGTGGCAGATCAGAGCAACAAACCTCCCGCATTGTTGGTGGTCAAGGAGTTTCAGACGGCGAATACTACGTCAAGAGTGGATCGCCGCAAACCGGCCGGAGAGATGGGCACTGGCACACGACACGCACGGCGACGTAAGTAGTAAGAATCTAGTATATACCCCAATCTGTCCCTTTCTCTACTTGAAGTGTGACTGCATTTTCAGTTACATGGTGATGACCACGAACATCGCTGAGTCGTACAACAATGTTCTGAGAGGGGTCCGTGGGCCGATATGCTCAATAATTGAGCTCACTTTATCGGACCATGGAGTACTTCCGAGACCGTGGCCGCGGCAGCGTAACAATCGGAGTCCACATTTGCACCGCTGTGTCGAAGTTTTTCTAGAGAAGCGCCGCTTGAAGGCACAATTTCACTTGGCGCAGCTTGTTCGATCCCGCGGAACGAATTCAAGATTTCATGTAGAAGGAAATATGCCTCGGCTATATCGCTGGGCGACACCGCCCAAACGTGTTGGATTGGAGCGGACAAGGCTCATTGCACTTGTAACAAGCCCCGCCTGGAGCATATTCCGTGCTCCCATGTGCTTGCCGCCTGTCGTCAGCTTGGTGGCAACACGGGAGCCCAGTTTGTGTCCCCGTACTACAGAATGCAAGCTGTACGAAACACGTGGCAGCCAAAAATGAGAAACTTTGGCGATCGTAGTTACAGTGGACATGGTGGCCCTCAGACGTGGCATCCGCTCCTTCGACGAAGCCGGATCAACCAGAAGGCCATCGCCATCGCGACGTAGGGGCGACATGGATGCTTCACAAGGTGGTGTTGGTCTGCGGCTTTGTGGAAAATGCAGGCAGCCGGGCCATGACCGCAGAGCATGCCCTAATAGGCCTTAATGTCGCAATTGAGCTATTTCAAATATTGTATAAGTGCGAACTTATGTCCATGTCAAAAGCCGCTATGCATTTATCTAGAAAATAAATGGAGAAATTTTTTTATGTCATTGTGTTGCCTTCTTATTTCAATAGGATGATGATAAATTTTTCCTTATGGAGTAATCTCGCCTTTTATTTTTCTTGAAGGTAACGGAAGCGGCCACCAAAATGGCAATCGCCAGAGTTGCTCCACGAACAAATCGACTCAAAGCATAGGGCCAGAAATTGGCCGACGTGAAGAGGTTGTAAGACACACTACATAAGTTCATGGTTTTCATGCACATTAATATTTTCCGTCTGATATACCATCTTCCTCTCCACTTCATGCCATGCTTAAGGGGATCCCGAAACCTGAAAATTCTTGACGGCAGATTCGATGTCCCACTTGCACATTGCGGGTCGCTCCCATTTGGCGAAGCTTATGAATGGGGCAAACATGGGCCGTGGAAGACGGACTCCTCTTCCGGCTTTAGACGCTGCACTTTTGATGCCCTTGTTGATCGTTGGCGACCAGAGACGATACTTTCCACCCGCTTGGGGAGATGACTATCACCCTACGAGATGTGGCGTTGATTACAGGCTTCCTATTGCTGGCCAACCATTTGTTGTTGCAAAGCCAGAGCGAGTGGCATGGCACCACTACCTAGAGAACAGGTAACATATACATATTGCATTTAATCAGACCACTCAATCAAAATTTTAAAGGCCTCGACATGATTAAATGAAATCAGAGGTTCGGGTGGAGTACCATGGGAGCGACCAGGGGTGTCATTCTCATGGTTGCGCCAGCTTGGAAGAGTTCCAAGCTTGCCCAACAGACGCGACTGGCAACCGTGAATGACACTACGAAGTGTACCTACCGGACTCCTAGGGGTGTGATGTTCACGCACACAAATGGAGACAACGCCGCTACACATCTTGTGTGGGTTGCCCGGCAGCCTAGCCATGGATGCGCGAACGGGACGCACCACGTGGTTTCAAATTGGGATCCGCGGTTCTAGCGGACACCTATCGTGCCTTGTGTGACGCGTGCAGACGGACAAAGACAGAGCTCCATCTTGACGGGTTGTCCGTATCTTCTCGCAGCCTTTGGTCATGGTTTTACCTTCCCATGTCTCGGCCCAAGAGTGGACAACCCTTACTACCTGCTCGTGGTCGATGATGTACCCCACCGCATGGCCCAACTTTTGGTTACATATACATGCACGCTAGGTTGCGCGGCGCAAGAAGTTGATCGCGGGTCATACATGCGCGCCGTCGCCGACCTGGACTTTCTCGACCCAGGATCACGCCGATTGGGACCCGCTTCTCCAACGACGCATGCACGTAGCACAAGGAGGACGCATATCATTTGCGTGCAACCAAGACGGCTGCATCGCTCACGCAATGCCACCTAGTGTGCATGAATGCCGCCGAGGTGTACTCACCGAGCGTGTGCAACGCATGCTTGTCGTCGACAGTTGATTCCTCCACCCCCCCCACGATCCGCCGGTCCGTCGCATGGGTAAGCTGAAATCAACATTACATTTCTGAAGTCCCACTATATTTATCATCATATTGGACTAACGGCATGTAAGCTCAATTTTCAGGAGGAGCTCACAAGGCCACAACTACGACTGGAGAGTCGTACATCAAGCACACATCACGCGATGGCTGGAGTCAGCTACGGCCGATGTGTACGAGCCAACTGGGCCTTACAATGGCACTGAGTACTGGGCCTACCTCGACTGGTACAGACCTCGAACAAGGTGTGTTCTTCTTGCACGGCAAGCCCACGAACAAGCACAAAACTATGTGCAGGACTACGCCGAGAGAGTTCACAGGCTGGTACGTGTACAGACTCCCATATGTGTTTAAATACTTTCAATAGCATGTACAGCTTGGACATCGATATGTACTAACAGAACGATGTATTCCTACATTGCACTCAGGAGTCCGCAAACTTACAGACGAGGCGGACGAAATGTTTACGCAACCGGGCATCGTGGTCAAGACAAAGTGGAAATCCTAGGCGTGGTTTCTTTTCGTAGGGCGGGGATCGCTATGACCGCCATTCGGCAGCTTGGAGGTCACCGGCCACCACACGAAGAAGCTATGATGAGGCGGCCGATCCAACCCCCAAAGATTCGTCCCCACCCTTGAGATCAATGTCCATGAGGTATCTCTACCGCTTCAGCGGCACCGACACACCAAGACGGGCATCCACATCAAGACATGGTGTCGAAAGCCATCGGCGCTCAGCGCTCACGCCACCACCGGCCCCATCCAACGGGAGAGATGTCACAGGGCCTCGATATGAATCGCCCACCGACTCCACCGATCGGGATGGGCGATTTACATGTTCGCTTCCAGCAGACATTTGATACGCGTAACGCTCCCCAAAATGAAGGAAATCGCGTGCCTTCGACAATGCGCTCATCGAGACATTTGGTGCCGACTTTGGATTTTCTAGCTTGCTGCAAACGCCTTTACCTCGCACTCCACGCCCCGACCAGCCGGAGGATCTAATCGGTTATCTTCGGCCAGGTGGTTCACAGCTGACCAGACACCACTACCACCGCACCGCAGCCAGCCCATTTGCAGATGGAATATTTACCCTGGATCGGGTATGTTGTCGCCCGCCAAAGACCGACGGAGGATGACCAGATGGCGCAAATGACAGACGAAGTTGGACCGCCGCAAGCGAGGGACAAGAGTAAGACGTGAACCCCAACATTACACCCCTAGTGCATATGATAGTAGATGGGGAGCTGGGGACGTTGATTGTCGTTGGGGTGTATGTACCTTTTGTAACACTAACAATGCAATCAATAAATATTTGCTACGTGTTGACTAATATTCCTATTTCTTGCAATAAATTATGCGATGTCGGGTATTTTGAGCCCATTTGTGATTGAAGACAAAAACTAAATTGGGGATTATGAGCTTTCTTTTTTTTAAATCTGGGCACTACTTCAAACCGACATAACTTACTCCAAATTCGGCCTCCAATAAAGTCAAATTGATCGCAATATCCAATTCACTAATTTCGTCCATTTCGGACAAATAAACTAAAAGGCATAACTTTCTAATGGAATGTCCAAATGGATTGATTCTAGTTGGAGATGCTAGATAATTTCACCCTCTACAACTTCCTAAGCAAATGTAAACTCCAATTCGGCCTCTAAGTAGCTCGAATTCGCAGAAAATCGAGAGCCAAAAATCTGGCCAAAAACAGCACTAGATTCACTTTTTGAGCCAAGTTTAAAATCAGTGTTTGACACCGGATTGGCGAGATGAGTCCACCACTATATAGAGAAATGTTTTTACTTCGCAACCATGTAACCCGCGCACTCTAGGTCATTATAGATTGCCGCCATAATGCTCCAAAGTTGGTTGAAAGTCATAAGTGCGGACTGAAATTTTTGGCTCTAAACTTTTGGTTAAGCTTGGGATACTCCTAAGTGGCGGTTTAGGACATTAACTGAAGCCGGGAATTGACCTTAAGAGCGGTTAAAACTTAATTGATGCGAAACTGAGCCGCTAGAATCGATGCATAGGCACAGCTGCAAAGGAATCCGATGTCGCCACGTGTAGCTTTCGCCCCGCCTCAAGACGATAATGTGCCGCCAGTTGCCCATCGCCACCGGCTAAGCTATAGCCAGGCCCCACACGGCAAACGATGACTCTGCCAACAGATTCCAGCTCACTTCGCGGCGCTTTTGGTGGGTGAAATAAAGATCGAGACGTGATACGCCGTGATCAAGTTAATTCATGACGGAATATCAACGCCAGATATCCTAGTATTACAGCGCAAGACAAACCCTAACGATGAAGGATTTTCGCGCCCGTAAGAAAGCATGTCCGAAGATATTTTTAAGGCCGAATGTAGCAGATTTGCTATTTGGTAGACGAACTACCATGCAACCAAGACAAACCCAAATGCATGCGTGGCGTATACATCGCTCGAGTCATCTGGTTAAAGCCTAGCCGCCAAAGCCTGACCGGCACCTCCTACCACCTACAAAGCCGCATGCATCTGTCGATATCAAACACAGCCACAGCTGCAAGGGAATCCGATGCTCCTGGATTCTTTCTTTCCTGTCGGGGACCACGGATATTCGAATTTCAAAATGAAATAAAAATACCGCGACGAGAAGCTGCGGTTTTGCAATGTTATCTGCTCACCAGGCCCCCACCTCGCGCTTAATGTTCCGCTAACCGGTGGCTACTCCCAAGCCATCGCCACCGCAAGACCCCCTTGAGCGCATCGCAAACGCCGCCACGCGTCGATTCTTTGTCTTGGCCCTCGCCTCAAGACGGTGATGTGCCGCCCGGTCTCATTTCTCCTCGCTCCTCGCCTATAAATTGCAAGGCCGCCTGCACTTCTATCAGGCAAACGCGATACATTGCTCCGAGTTCATAAAGTTTGGATTGAGTTGAGAAAACCCAGAGCGCAAAGAGGAGAACTGGTAGTTTAGCTTTCCTTTTTTCGTGTAGATACCGACTTAAGTGTTCTTGGTTCTTGGTTCTTGGTTCAGTACACATTATTTTGTACTTATTATGCTTCTTATTGATGTTTTTTGCTTCGTGTAGATACCGACTTAAGTGTTCGCTTCTGTCTAAGTTTACCACGACGGCCGAGCCTGGTTGGTTGCCAATGCAGGGCGGGTAATGTGCCCTAATCGCCATGTGGAAGTCCACACTGTACTCCACCACTACAGAAAATAACGAATCGGCGTATTATAGATGCCCTAATTTCTCTCAGACGTCTCTACGATTTTTCGATTTCTTCATGTTTTCATGAGTACTCTCCGCCGAGTTTGGTATAACCATGTTAACATCGCCGTAGCCCACGGATGCCAATATCAGCAAGGGCATTTAAATAAATACACCGACATCTTTAAACAGACGCTCCAATGGTAGAGCAGAGGACGGATCTCGCTGAACTTAACAGTGCTAACGGTACGAGAATTACCGCAGAGAGAGGAGTTCGGCCTGAACAAGAAGAAAACCGTGAAGCGTATGATCGCTTCCTTGAGCAGGCCGTAGAAGATAACAACGGCCGTAAGTCCTCATTTGGTTGTTCCTCTTGACGGCCCCACAATAACTCTACAAACGTGACTGCTGGGAGTTTTTTGAAGAAGAGGGTGTTGCATTTTATGATAGTGATGATTCTGGAAAGTTCTAAAGCCGCTCAACCTTGCATCCATTTGTATGTTAGTTCTTCTTCACAATAAATGTTGTTGTAGTTGTTCTCCCTATTGTACCTTGTAATATGAATGTCATGCTTCTTTATAACTCAGATTTGTCATCAAATTTGTTGCACATAAAACAATACAAGGAAGAACGAATTTTCAATTTTTAAAAACTGCAGTGATTATTACAAACAAACGATGACAACAAAAACAAACAACAAACCGTGAGCAAACGACGCTTACCATCGCAGTTGATTATTATAAACAAACAATGATATTAGCACTTAGTCCATACACCATGAGTTTTCTCATCCCATACGCTTGCATTTTATAATCCAAGCAAAGGTCGCTCGAGACGCCCTGCGTGAAAGCATTGCCGCAAAGTCTCAGTAGGACATATCATATCATAATCATGTCTCGCCGGGCCTCGTCCGAAATGTCATGTCAAATGCATGCGTGCGAGATATTGCCTCGAGTCGTCCCGCCAAAGCATAGCCGCCAAAGCTTGATCGCACCTCCCTCCAAGATACAAAGCTGCGGCATATGTCCGTATCAAGCACAGCAGAGCTGCAAAGCGAATCCGATTCTCGCAAGAAAAGCATTGCCGTAAAAGTCAGAAAAAGCATTGTCACAAAGCCGTAAAAAGCATGCCTCGCCATGTCATATCAAAAGCACGCTCGTTAACTTTTTCAGCTTTGTCATCGGTAAAACTGCACAAAGCATTCTAGCTAATCTTGTCGCTTTGTTCGATTCTCTCGCTTATCGGTGCCGCTATTTAAACCCCGTGCTCGCCTCCGAATACTCACACGGCAAGCAATCCAAACCACGAAGCACAAGTTCGCCGCCAACCAACCCGTGCCAATGGAGTTCCTCGCCCCAAGGCACAAAGATTGTCCAATCCGGCCCCCGACGGCACGGAGGTCCCCATGTGCCTATGCGGATCCTTGCCGCTTTCGGCAATCAGAGACAATTCATACACTTACGGTGATGAGGTATTGAGCCGCCGCAACCACGACTCCGAGCCAATGCTGGGGATGCAGATGCGGCGGAGGAGCCCGGTATGTTTGTACTCGCATTTGCTGTTGCATCAAACCGTCCAAACCTTAACATTGTTATACCATCTGTTGTCACCAACTGCAGCCTCCATTATGCGAGTTCATCAAATTCTACGACGCGGAGCAGACTCCTGAGATGGAGAGGATGCGGAATTGGGAGTACTCGCATCGCAGAGCTATGGTAGAGCTGCAGTGCCGTGAGCAGGAGGAGGAGGAGAAGCGCATGAAGGTTGCCGAACAAATGCGTGCAGAGAGGGAGGCCGAACGGGAGGCCGAGCGTGACAGGAAGCGCGAGAGGGCGGCTAGGGCCAGGGCGGCGGCAGGCACCGATGGGTTGCGCAAGGGGAAATATCCTCGGTGCACTCAGTAAAGTGTACGAGAAGGGCCCTTGTTGTTCTTCCCTTTCCCTAAGGCATGTTAGGTTTAGTCCCAGATACTCTGTGAGAGTGTGCCATACATGCCATTGTTGTTTAGCATTTCTAAGCCATATGCAATTCAAGACATTCTTATTTCTCGCACATCTATTTATAAAGGTACCGTATATATATTTCATATCTTTGAGGATAACTACACGAAGTCTCGAAAAAATTATTACAAAGTGATAATTTATATGACCTGCATAAAAAACAAATATCTCGCTTTGCAACCCCGAGGTTGCGCTTAGGCCGACAGGCCTGACGTGCGCTTTCCGCCTAAATGGCTTGTTTCTTTAAAACAGGTTATCTCCTCCTATAAATATAAATATGAGATGTACTTTGCTTTTGGGTTAAAGATTAACGTTATGGTAAAACTTAAAAGGTACGGTGAAATATAACTTATATATTACTTATAATGGTCTTGTCCCAAATCTAAAACGAGTATGCATATTTAATTATATCTTTCCTTCTATACCTATATTTATTGTCTCTCAACTATATGCATTTATTCTTTATTATCCACATAAAATATATCTTCCATTCATTATTATTCACACAATTGATGATTTCAGATTTTTTTAACCGTAAAATTTTAACATGATCTATTTCACAAATTTTTCTCGCTATCTCCGCCGCATGACTGTCCGTGCAAGGGTTTCCGTGCCCGCCCCGCTTCCACCGTGTGGTGTGGCGGAAGCCACCTTTCCACCGCCCTGTGCGGCGGAAACCATGTCGCCTGGCGGAATGAACTGCTATTCGCCATATTCCATTTCATCGCGAGCAACGCTACAGCTTTGCCATCGAATATCATTTTATCAGAGATTATTATTTCCTTAATTTTAATTTAATTGTTATTTACTCAACTTTTCCAGGATTCGATGGGGATTTGGGAAATTAAAATATGCAACTAAATAGATAAAAGGAGCGAGCCCACGACTACATTTTCCACAGCGACGACCTAATTGAAAACGATCCGCGTCGCAATCTGCAGAAATGGGAAACAGAATCTTCGGTGATTATGTTAAGTTAGAGAGGCTTTGAATATCTCTAAACGATATGAAATTTAAATAAGTATCTTTTTAAAGATAAATTTATTGAATAAAATATTATTGGAATATTGATATTGTATAGTAACATAATATTTGCATTAAATTTGTTTAAAAGTGATTTGCATATTGTTTGGCTATATGACACTTGTTAGTACGGGTGGGCATTCGGTTTATTTGGATTTTTTGATTCGGTTTTAAATTATTTTGGTTTTTAAAAATCAAAAACCAAACTGAATCGATTCAAAACCGAAAACCAAATCGAATAAACCAAAAAAATTCGGTTTGGTTTATTCGGTTTATTCGGTTAACCGAATTAAGCCATTGAAAACACTCCAGCAGCGATAGCATACATAGCATTAGGCATGATAACTCTATTATTTATATGCGCAAGTAAAAAAAGGAGGAACTTGAAAGCAGCGATAATTACGTACCTTTTGTTGTTCTTTTCTTTCTCGGATCGTAAGTCCAACAAAGAAGTACAGCCAATACAATCACAAAGAACTTCCAAAGGAAAGTAATTAGGATAGCTAGTTTATGTCTCCATGAGCTTGCAATTTTATTGCACACACCTACACCCAAGTCATTCCTCGAAAGTAAGATAAACAATGTGTTGTATTTTGTGAATCAAAGATACGACCTAGCAACAATTGGTCCCAAAAGGAGTTACTTTCAAATATTCAAAGGTAGAATAGTATAAAAAAGATGAGTCATAGGAAATTCCAAACCTGAAATCAAGTGAGTTTGGACTATGTTTGTGCGACTTTCCAAGTGAATCGTATTGAATCGCTTAAGTTGTTCTTGTGAAATTTGCACTATATGCACATATACTACGTTGTTTATGCACCTATATTACAATGTTTTTGAAGAAAGGTATCTCATTCGTCACTTGTTGTTTACAGCTTAATCTGTAGGCTATAGCTAATAAGTGAAAACTTATTGATATGTAACACAAATTTTTATCTCATATATCCGACAGATTAATTTTCAAAATAAATTAGTATCCGGCCGGCAAAGTGCATTCAATGAGACCGGTCTTGTCCCTCCCGTCTTGCTCCTCAAGACGGCCGAACCCCCTTCCGCCACTACCGGGCTTCCGCCACCCCAAGACGGCCGAAACCCCTTTCCGCCACCTCCCATGGCGGAAGCCGATGGCACGGCGGAAACGCCCTTTCCGCCGCAAGACGGCGAAGCCACTTATCTCGGGCGGAAACCGGTGGCATTCAACACATTTCGTTTACCTGCAGGTCATTTTTTAAATTTCAATTTCTGTGTGGTTTATTTGACCAATTTTTCCGGCCATGTAGCGGCCAAGGAATCTTGCCAATCAGCCGGTACAAGTAAGTGTCTTTTCGATGGGTTGGATGAGACGGCCCCGGGACCATGCGCCGTCTGTATTAATTGTTCCTTCTGCTTGGGCGGTTATCATGGTAATGCAATGGTCACGGATATGAGCCATGCGGTGGCATGGGATTATGGCTTAACCAGTTTTTATGTCTCTATTGAATCAAAAATCAGTGTACCAGATCTCCCTAGAATACTATAGCAAAGCATTATGCCGACATTGCACTGTAACAACTACTGCAGCAAGTACCGTAGAGTGCACTCAATACGAGCCGTCCATTGCCTCCATCCAACGGCTATGTGTCATGGGGACCGATTAAGTTGTAGCCTCCATATCGACTACACGGAATCCCTGCCCAATGGTCATGAATGCTAGTTAACCAAAAGCTATTTCCTTCGTTTTCGAATATATGTCATTCTAGCGTTTAAATTTTATTCATAAATACATATTATTCTATAATTTTGAGATGACTTTTTACAATTTTTGTCTTCTATAATATCTCGTTTAGCTATTTTCAATATCATTTACTAATGCAAAATAAAGTAAGATATACCATCCAAAGATATAATAAACATGGGTAATACAGTTTATTTTAAAATACATACAGTCAAACTTTCAAAACTTTCGTTATTGATATCTTTTTTAAACAATATTTAGATTAGATACATAAAAATGATATTTGTAGATTTTTCTCAGAATATATTTTCATAACGTTATATTTTTCTTGAGTGTTGTAACTATATTACAATAGAAATTAGATCAAGTCAATGTCTAAAATAATATGTATTTGAAACCGAAGAAAGTATTCCCTTACTCCCTCCGTTCTATTGGGTAGGCTCGATTTAGAGTACGAGTAATCGAACTTTGACAACTAAAATACGCTTATGTTTTCTCATGTACAGGTGACATTTTCAGACATTGGATCAAAATCAGGATCAGACATAACTATCTTAAGGCTAATGCAAAAGTCAGGGAAAACCAAGAGTTAACAACAAAAAAAGCAACTCACAAATAACAAAACCAACAAAAAAAATAAATAGCCAAATCTACGATGCTTCTAACGACTGTTTATTTCGTGAGATCTATTTAATAGTTTTGAATTGATTTGGATCTCTTTGAAACATAGGAATTTCACATAGATTTTACAGAAATTTTACACCAGGCAATGTGAGTCATCTAAAATTCTACCCTGATTCTAAACAGGGCCTTACTTTGCACACTGAAAGCTACCTCTGCACGGAAAATAAACAGAGTAATTTCCTCACTAGTAGAAACTTGTTGGTTTGCAACTATATTTGCTGAGCTTGCCAATCAATATAACTATGAAATGTACAATGTGGAAAAGGAGTGACATGTATTTATCGTTTTCTTTTGCTCTTCACATAAAGATAAAATTGTATGCCTGCTGAGCTACTTACTTTTTAGCCAGAGGCTTGTGACTTGTGAGCCACTTTCTACGAGTGATAGAACCTCAATGCAAATGATTTATGGATTATATCATACTACTACTCTGTCCAAGTTTATAGGGTGTGTATTCTCTTGGCACATAGACCAACTAGATATTAAAAATAACTATATTACACCTAATTATTATCTCAAGCATTATATTTAATGCATGCATATAGAGAATATCGAGTAGATCTGGATATTTATTATGATATAAAGGGAACATCACACTACTTTTTGCATTGGAACGTGAAATACGTTCTATATTTTGAGGCAAAATCATTAAAAAATAATAATATACCCTACAAACTTGGACATAGAGAGTACAAAGTAGCTGCAAAAATAAATGATGATTGAGCAGTGCTTCCATGCTTTTTCTCCTAATACAAGTTGCACAAATCTTGAAGTAAGCGAAATGATAAGTAATCACCATCTACCCTTCATTCATGCTTTAATAGTTGTGCAACTTTTAAAAAGAAGAGCATAGAAGCACCTCTCTGATTGATTTTGAAATACCTTTCGGCTATATGCTCTTTCATTGCGGTGTCCTCCCTCCAACCCCTTTATCCTTGCGCTGTCTTTCAAGATCAAACTTCTTAAAGGAGCTTAATATTTGGCTAAGTTGATAGATGGAAGCTAATCTACAATTCCTAGCTAATTAGGTGGAACGAAGGAAAAGGTATAAAGGAGGCTACGACGATAGCCAATATTTGGCTAAGCCGATAGATGGAAGCTAATCTATCCACAAATCCTAATTGCGTGGAAGGAAAAGGTATCAAGGAGGCTACAGCGATAGACAGTAAGGCCCACAGACTGTCAGTTCCATAAAACCAAAGAAACCTTTCAACATGGGAGCTCCCACAAGAAGCATGTTCACCATGGGCACATGTTTCGGGGTGGTGGCGTGGAGCCCTACCACTACGCAAGGGCATATTCACCTTGCAACATGTAACTAACATGTGTTTCATTCACCACCTTGGCATCCAACGTGAGGACATTTCCATATTAGAAAAATGCGGAACATAATGTACAAGATTTGAGCTTCCAGCGTCCCAAAAAGAAGAAGAGGAGGAGGAGGAGGTTTTCTTTTGCGGTAATGCTAGGGGTCGGATGTCTAATTTTTTCGAAACATTTTTTTTCTATATAGTGAAACATTTTTCTTCGACAAACAGTAAAAAAAAAATGTTTCATACGTTACAAAAAATGTTTCACTACGTTCAAAAAAAAAATGTTTCACACGTTCAAAAAAATATTGCGACGTCGTCCGAAAAAATAAAAAAATCGGACGTCCGGCTGCAAGTTCTTCCCTTTCTTTTGTCCAATTTTCTAAACAAAAGAGAAACACTATTGGATAAAATACCGTCCAAAGGCCACAAAAAACCTTGCAAGCCATCAGATCCTCTCTTGTTGGCATCCATTGACGCCCATCTTTTTCCACGAATTTTCACATTTCCATGTTGATTCCTCTAGTTTGACGACGTCATGGATTACACCACCGTTCGTCTTCATCGCCACTGGTGAGCCCTAGCCCAGCGTAATAAATCCAGGTTTTTCGTTTCCTTTTCCTCTTGATACTTGCGAAATATGTTTGAGATTTTGCCGAAACACGCGCTTAGGATTTGACGCTTTGGGGCTAAAACCCGCTTGAAACTTACTATCCCGTTGATTCCAATTCCAAGTAAGCACCAATACGTTTTTAAAACGAGATCAAGCTACAGTTTGATCATCGCCCGCCAGTACGATTCGTGCCTGGCTATGCCCTCCCACGGTCCCACCGTCCCAGGGGGGAAAAGGCGGTGGGTCGATGCAACTGGCCACCGGACGGCTCGGCGGCGTCAGCGCGCTCCCTGGTTTTTATTGAGGTGTACCGGGGCACTGTTGTCCGAATCAACAACCACACACGCCTTCACGATAAACCTCACCACCGGTCACCGCTCCTCACCGCGTCGAAGCCTCCGTCGAGCCCGCTTGTCTATTCGCCTCTTCCCATGGATCCAAAAACCCGTCAGATTTCAAAAATCTCGATTTTGGACTCTCTCGAGATCCTAAATCTCGATCAGTAATTTTTTTAAAAAAAAACTTCAAATGCTACAGTATCATCCCAAATCTTGGCGGGATCTCGATGACTGTGACCGAAATCTCGATTTTTTTTTTACTGAATTTTCATTTTTTTTATGGCTGGATTTGATTGGATTTAGAGTAAAAACCATCCACAAAATTTTCAAAAAATTTTAATGTGTTTTTTTACCATTTTTCGATTAAAATAAATTGATTTTTAGTTTTTCGGATTTTGTTGGAAATTCCGAGATCTCGTCAAGATTTTGGATTTCGACCACCCTTGAGATTTCTACCAAAACGAAATTCTGAACCTTGCTCTTCCCCAGCCGCGGCGCGAGTGCGTAGGATGTATAGAACACGTGAGGGAATCTGCGTCGCCCGCCCGCTGGTTGTCTCGCTCTTGTTAGTGCGTGCCCTGACCAGCCTTTAGGGTCAATTGTCGTGCTTAACGAGATATTATCGGGCTCCTTTCGAAATTAATATGAATTATTAAAAAATTATTTTACTATCATTTAAATGATTATTTTAAATTCATCCGTTCCAAATAAACTTATTCAAATTATAAGCCCATTAATTACTGTATAAGAGATGCTTCTATGCTCTTCCTTTTAAAAATTGCACAACTATTAAAGCATGAATGAATGGTAGATGGTAATTACTTACCCCTTCGCTTGTTTCAAGATTTGTGCAACTTGTACTAGAAGGAAAAACATAGGAGAACTGCTCGTACGTGCGTCATCCCTGGCGCGCCCGCATCTATATAATGCTTCCGCTCCGGGAAAGGCAGCACAAAGAAACAGAGGGAATACAATCCTTTCCTTCCCCCTCGGCCGCGAGAGGGAGCTGCTTTGACCCGAAGTTTTTTTTTTCTTTGGTACGATTAACCTTATTTCATTTGGCACGATCGAGGGGAAGGTCCTACTTTCATGGCGTCCATGGAGCTGTTGGGTAGATCGTTCTTGCCGGGCTCTGCCGGCCCCGCGGCCCTGCGCGGCGGCCGGGAGCGGGGAGGCGGGGTCTGTTTCGCGAGCCTGGAGGGGAGGCAGGGGAGGGCGAGGCGGCCGGTGGGCGCCCTTGCCGAGCGGCTTGTCGTGACGCCGGCGCCGGTGGAGAAGGCCGGGCGGCCGGATGCGCACTCGCAGAGCGTGCCCGCGAGGGCCGTGGTGACCGTGCGGCGAAAGCGGAAGGAGGGCGTCAAGGAACGCGTCGTCGAGCAGGTGGACGCCTACACTGACAGGGTCGGCCGAAGCGTCCAGCTTGAGCTCATCAGCACGGAGACCGACGCAAGTAAGCTCCCCATCATCTCCGTCGCCGCACGCGAAGCTTCGCGATGCGCGGCGCCCCTACATCTCCTTGCAGAGCTCTTGCGTTGCATCTTTGAATTGTACTCGCGCAGTTTGCCTCGCCTTTTTCTTCCCTTTTTTTCCCCTCTCCTTGCTTTCCATTCGCTGCTTCAGTGTCAGAGAAGCTGGAACGAGAATATTCCAGCCCGGGGTGTCTATTCTCGAGTCCAAATGGGCCAGCAAGTGGAACACCCCAATCTTCTTTCTTGATTTGATCTGTTCCTCTCACATGTCGTATGAGGCATCGAAATCAAGACGAACTATTCGAAGCATGCATTAGGCTGAGTGAATCTTTGCTTGCTATGTTGGTTGATAGGAAAGGGGGGCCCCAAGAAGAGCAAGAGGTCGGGGCTGGTGGGCTGGTTCGAGAAGAAGGACGTCAAGGCGGAGCGGGTGGTGTACACGGCGGAGTTCACCGTCGACGCGGCCTTCGGCGAGCCTGGCGCCGTCACCGTGCTCAACCGGCACCAGCGCGAGTTCTTCATCGAGAGCATCGTCGTCGAGGGCTTCCCGTCGGGGCCCGCGCACTTCACCTGCAACTCGTGGGTGCAGCCCACCCGCGTCAACCGCAAGCCCCGCGTCTTCTTCACCAACAAGCCGTACCTGCCGTCCGAGACGCCGCCGGGGCTGAGGGAGCTCCGGCGCCGGGAGCTCAAGGACCTGCGCGGCGACCGCACCGGCGAGCGCAAGACCACCGACCGGGTGTACGACTACGACGTGTACAACGACCTCGGCAACCCGGACAAGGGCGTCGGGTTCGCCCGCCCCGTCCTCGGCGGCGGGCCGCTGCCGTACCCGCGGCGGATGCGGACGGGCCGGTCCAGCACCGTTACAGGCAAGTTAATCAGCCCCGCCCTCGCTCTCCCTTCTCTCCACCATCTATCAATCCAATAAATTCTCCGATAGTAACAGCGGCCACCATGACATGGAGGGGAGGGAACCGTCGGGTCCGACGCGTTGCTTTCCTATCCGAACCACCCGATCGCCATTGACGCTGACAAGCACGGCCATGTGAATTAAACTGCAGACGAGGGCGCGGAGAGCAGGGTGGAGTACCCGGAGCCCACCTACGTGTCGCGGGACGAGGAGTTCGAGGAGGGCAAGAACGAGATGCTGTCGGAGGGCGCGATCAAGGCGCTGCTCCACAACTTCATGCCGCTGCTGGTCAGCTCCGTGTCGCCCAACATCCGCGACTTCGCCGCCTTCCACGAAGTCGACAACCTCTTCAAGGAGGGCCTCCGCCTCAAGCAGGCGCTGCAGGACCAGCTGTTCCAGAAGATCCCCTTCGTCTGCAAGATCCAGGAGAACAGCGAGGGCCTCCTCCGCTACGACACCCCCGACATCATCAAGAGTAAGCCTAAGCCAGGCCAAAAAGCCTCCCCATCATCCATGGAGATACGATACGACCGGTACGGATACGGGTGATCACGGCATAGTTGTTCTGACGCTGTCGTTTCGTTGGTTTTTTTCCCCCCTTGGCGTGTGGCAGAGGACAAGTTTGCGTGGCTGCGTGACGACGAGTTCGCGAGGCAGGCGCTGGCGGGCATCAACCCCGTCAACGTCGAGCGTCTTCAGGTAAGCCGTCGCTGTCGCGCCAAACGCCGCAGCGCTGAAACTTCCAAAACAGACCCAGCTCCCACTATGTTGTTGCTGTCTGTACTATGTACAAGTTACAATGGAGCTGAAAGATCGGTCGCCACTGTTTTACTCTTGCGTTTCCAGGCGTTCCCGCCGGTGAGCAAGCTCGACCCGGCAGTCTACGGCCCGCCGGAGTCGGCGATCACGGAGGAGCACATCATCGGGCACCTCGACGGCATGTCGGTGCAGCAGGCGCTGGAAGAGAACAAGCTGTACATGTTGGACTACCATGACATCTTCCTACCGTTCCTGGATAGGATCAATGCGCAGGACGGCCGGAAGGCCTACGGGACGCGCACGCTCTTCTTCCTGACGGCCACGGGGACGCTGAAGCCGATCGCGATCGAGCTGAGCCTGCCGCCGACGACCGACGACTGCAAGCGCGCTAAGCGGGCGTTCACGCCGCCCACCGACGCCACCAGCAACTGGCTGTGGCAACTCGCCAAGGCCCACGTCTGCTCCAACGACGCCGGCGTCCACCAGCTCATCAACCACTGGTAATGCCCCTTTACGACCTGACATTCCAATTTCCGCGGCAGTCGATGCAGAAGAACCGAACGGTCTGACTGATGTGCCGGCTGCACAAACACAGGCTGAGGACGCACGCGTGCATGGAGCCGTTCATCATCGCGGCGCACCGGCAGATGAGCGTGATGCACCCGGTCTTCAAGCTGCTCAAGCCGCACATGAGGTACACGCTCAAGATCAACGCGCTGGCGCGGCAGATCCTCATCAACGGCGACGGCGTCATCGAGTCGGGGTTCACCCCTGGTCGCTACTGCATGGAGATGAGCTCCTTCGCGTACCGGGAGCTATGGCGGCTCGACCAGGAGGGCCTCCCCGCCGACCTCATCAGAAGGTACACGCTTTACTCCACCACCTCGAGTGTCTGCTCTTTTGCTAGATGCGAACCTGCGATGCGTGCAATGCAACACAAACGGAATGGGCGCTTAATTCATTTGGTGTTTGGTTGTTTGCGCAGAGGTATGGCCGTGGAGGACCCGAGCCAGCCACACGGGCTCCGGCTGCTCATCGAGGACTACCCGTACGCCACCGACGGGCTGCTGCTCTGGTCGGCCATCTCGCGGTGGTGCGACGCCTACGTGGCGGCGTACTACCCGACCGACGAGTCCGTGCAGAGCGACTACGAGCTGCAGTCCTGGTATACGGAGGCCGTGCAGACCGGCCACCAGGACAAGTGCGACGCGCCGTGGTGGCCGCGCCTCGTGACGCCCGGCGACCTCGCGTCCCTGCTCACGACGCTGGTGTGGCTCTGCTCGGCGCAGCACGCGGCGCTCAACTTCGGGCAGTACCCGCTCGGCGGGTACATCCCGAACCGGCCGCCTCTCATGCGCCGGCTGGTGCCGGCGGAGGGCGACCCGGAGTACGCGCTCCTGGTCGCGGACCCGCACCGGTTCTTCCTGTCGGCGCTGCCCAGCCTGACGCAGACGACGACGTTCATGACGGTCATCGACACGCTGTCAACGCACTCCGTAGACGAGCAGTACCTCGGGGAGCGCCCCGACGAGGAGTGGACGGCCGACTCGGCGGCGCTGGCGGCCGCGGGCGAGTTCGCGGCCGACGTGCGCCGCGCCGAGGAGGAGATCGAGCGGCGCAACGCCGACCCTGCCCGGCGCAACCGGTTCGGCGCCGGCGTGCTGCCGTACGAGCTCATGGCGCCGTCGTCCGGGCCGGGCATCACCTGCCGAGGCGTCCCGAACAGCGTCACCATATAGGCCTCAGATGAAGTGAAACGATTCGCGCGGATTTTCACACTCGTTATACTTGGGAAGGGAGAAGTTTCAGCAAAAGTAGTTGAGTTTGCTGTAAATTTTGCCCTCGTAGGCCAAATTGCCATTGATTTGGGCCCGAACATAAGGGTCGAAATTTTTGCTATGAGTTGGGGAGCTGATATTGTAGAATGTAGATAACTTGGTATAGAGAAGGATACCTAAAGATAAACAGGCAATGGAATGTAGAGTTCTCTCATGATGTCTGAACTTCTGTAGTGCGAAGTGTTCCTTGCCATGCTATCGCTGCTGCTTGTTGGCTTGTTGCCATGTTAACGATGGCGTCGTTCAATCTTGAATTGCCAAAGCGAGGCCCACGAGAGATGTGATCACTGTAGTAATCCTCTCTCTTTTTTCCTTTTCTTCTTTTTTTTTGAAAGTAGCTCAATGCCAAATAATCCTCTCTCGTTTTTTCTTTTTTCTTTTTTTTGAAGCTAGCAATCGAGCTCGAGCGCATGCCACGTGAGATTGGCGAGCACAGGCTTGCTCGCGTTCAGGTACCGTAGAATCTTGTGATCAAAGAGCTATTTTTATAAACTATTTTGCCAGAAAGCTATTTTTATTTAAAAAGAAAAAAGAAAAAGAATACAGCGCTACTATAGTGATCTCCCCCATGAGATGGGCTGGCCCGGTTCAATAAACAGAAAGGAAGATGCGGAAATTGAGCATCATCCTCTGGCAAGTTGAGACTTGAGAACCTTTATAACATCTCGTGTGGATTGCTTTATAGATCAATATAAAATCAGGAGTTCAAGATCTAGATCATGTTTGATAGAGCTTCAACTCCGTTAGATGTATAAACCTAACAGAACTAAATATTTCTAACTTTATCATATTTATAAAACTGAAGCAATGTGTATATTAAAAGTGTTTACATGAATATCTTGTTTACTTAATTTTAATCTACAAATTTCAAATCTAAGATAACTCTGCCGAACAAATCCTTAATCAACCAAGGATCGTGTTCATTAGTTCTGCATGGCTACAAACCAGGCGTTTAAATATCTAGTGCATATTTAAGCATTTATCTTCACCGTCCTCATAATCAGTTTCTTAAAAATGAAAAACCGATCTGATTACATATTTCAGGTCTCATCCTTTTGGTCCATTAGACTCGATTACGTGAAATAACGACCACTTTTATGGGAGCGACGCAGATTCAAGCGCTGGCGTAAATTTAAAAAAAACTCACACATTAAGAACATCGTGTGCTTAGCGAAGAATAAACAAATATAAACTGGCCAAATCATTACGTTAAAAACTCAATCGAAACAGACCGAAAAAAACAAAACAAATCTCGACGAAACAACAGGCAAAATAAAAGATCGAAGAACTGTATGGACAAGTTGAATGCAGCAAGCCATATCAGAGGATGGCGAGTGCCAGAATCTTAGCCCAAAGATTTCCTCTCGGCAACGTACAGCGCTGAAGACGCTATTGAAAAGAAGCGCATCAGAGACTCTAATGTATTGCCTCAAACAAAAAAAAAAGGAAGAATAAGAGTAGAAAAAAGAGAGAATCTGAAAACGATTGGAAAAGCTAGCATTAGACTCACGAAAGGTTTGAGCAATCAACAGAGCGTATGATTGATTCAGAGTTTGATGGTATAATCGTGTAAATCATCATCGCCTAATGCACAGCGCGAGATCGGAAAAACGAAGAAGAAAAAACAGAGCGAGAGGGGCAAAAACCGCAAGAGGAAATCACAATGGGGGCTTCTAAAACGAAGCGGAGAAGAAAATCGTCTGATCGGCGGCGGATGGGGGAGGAGGAGGAGGCGGCGTCATGTACTCTTATATAGAGGGGGTGCTGCCCGCTGGTGGTGGATGGAAACCCTAGTTACCGTGAATTTACACGTTTGCCCCTATCTGATTACTACCACGGAAAATGCACACGGAGGCGGTTTTCTCGTGTGATCCTGAGATTCCTTGATCGTTGAGGAACCAGATTCCGGCCCTTTCGGTCGTTAGATCAAAGAACAGTGGATCATCGCTAACTTGGTACGTAAAATCCATCGCTACGGTCCACCATACAGTTCAGAGTACAGGCCCAGCCCGGTGTCTTCAAATGATCTTTTTTTTTATCCGAGCATCTAATTCACTGCTCGTTCAAGCTATTTTGTTTCTTGTGACGAGATTTTTAAAACTAGAATATACTTGTGTGTGTGTGTATTTAGAGTTAGTGCATGATGTCATTAAGGCATATCTTTACCCCTATATAATCCACCAGTTAATTCTTTGCTACAGACACACACTATTCATCCCCCACAGAGGAGGCCTTTTCTTTGTTCACCCTAACACGTGCACCCAGAAATCCCCCTTCCTCATAATCAAGCGCTAAGATGCTTTATCTCCCTTCTTCATCAAATCTAATGGACCAAATCATCCGGTTCATCCAATCTCCGTGTGGCCCCAATCGCCCGCGTGTCCCCTATTCTCCGCGTGGCCCCGATCCCCCAATCTCCGTGCGCCTAAACACCCGTGCGCCTCCTCCCCTAATCTTGGTGCGCCTTACTCCCATCGCTCTGCGCCTTACTCCGTCGCCGCCTCGAGCGGCCAGGCCCATCACTCTGCGCTAATCGCGCGCCTCTACTCCGTGCGCCTCCTCCGCTTACTCCTGGCGCCTAATCGCTGCCGCCGCCTCCCCTACTCCGGCGCCTAATCCCCTGTTGCTGCCCTCGCATTGCCGGAAGGAGTGGGAGATGTCGACGCCTATCTCTTCAAGTACATCATCATCGGCGACACAGTTCGCCCGCCCTCCGCCTCCATCGATCGGTCCTTCGCCTCGGTCCGGGGCGGATTGGAAATCTGATTCTTGGTCGCTCTTCTTTGTTAGGGCAGATCTATCCGCCTAATCTTGATCACCGCTTTGGCTTGCGACGTGGCGCGCTTGATTCTCGATGATGTGCATGTGTTGGCAAGTCGCGGCTCGCTGCCGCAGCTTCACCGACAAGCGGTTCCACCGCCCATGACCTCACCATTGGCGCCGAGTTCGGCGCCGGATGATCACCATCGACAACAAGCCCATCAAGCTCCAGATTTGGGACACGGTATCGTATCCTGCAACTCTTTACGCCTTTTCTACTCTACCTAGATCGTTTGGTGTTCGTAAGATATTGTATCAATGGGGACAACGCTAGGATTTGCTTCATTAAAACTAGATCACCTAAGTGGACTTGTTGCCAATTGCTGGGATCGGTAGAATGAAGTTTGTTACTGAGAACGATAAATTAGATGAAGTTCCATTATATAGTCACTGTTCCATGTGAATATGCCCTCATTGAATCGAGCGAAGTGTTTAGCTCTGCTTTGCAATCGAAACTATTTGACCATTTGTTAGCAAGTTATCCTTGGGTCTCCTGTCATGTGGTAAACCTTAATATTGCATACCCACATTCGTTCTAGGGGCACTCATCTCGTGCTGTTACTGTAAACATTACAGGCAGGCCAGGAGTCCTTCAAATCTATAACTAGATCATACCGCATAGGGGCTGCTGGTGCTCTTTTGGTTTACGACATCACCAGGTACTTGCCCAGATAAATCAAAAGCTGATTGGTTAGTTTTAAATGCATGGTTTCCTGATTCATGCTTATGGTGGCATGCACATTTTTGTTTAACCGGCTTCAGGAGGGAGACTTTCAACCACCTTATAATTAAAAATCGCAAAAGAGGGCAAATGATCAAATCTCCTAGAGATCAGAAGAATATAGATTACAATGATTTTGTTCTGTTTTGCTGAATAAAAAGAACAATGTTGTGCTTATATAGAGTCGGCCATCTAACAAACAAATCTAAAACTTCTAATCAATAAAGATAACATTATAAATGAGATGAGGAAAGCTATAGCTAAATATGATAACTAATCAATTTATTCCCCTTAATTAACGGGATTGCTGATGCTACCAAGGATTCCTTACAGCTGATCCACGGCCATAACATTATCATTGATTGTGTTGTGCTTCATCAGGGGCCAGGCCGAGAAAGATTTCAGGGTGGAGGTCGCGATGATCGGGCGTGTTCGACACAAGAATCTGGTCGATTCTTGGAGTTCTTGCAGCGAGGGAGCTTGCAGGTACGTTTGACACAAGAATCTGTTCATTGACTTACATGTTTAGGCCACATTTCTTCAGTTATTTTTGTTCACCCTGAATTGGCAGCAGTTTGATCCATAGCATTGTTGTGGTTGGATATGTAGGATGCTTGTCTACGAGTATATGGAGAACAACAATCTTGATGAGTGCCTGCATCACGATTATGGTGAAGTGAGTCCACTGACCTGGGATATCGTGGATGCACATACTTCTTGGAACTGCTAGAGGGTAATGCTTCCTTTCCTGTCACCAATACTAATTTGCACATGTAATGATTCAGCAAAGACTGGACTGGATTTACCTGATTTATTTTGAGGAGAACTATGTTCTGTTAAGCATTCACCGTTGCTAGCTTGGCATGATTAGGCAAATGGTGCTAGAAAGCAACATTGTCAGTCCTGTTTTGCTTAAACAACGCATATATGGAAATACTGATCTATCTGGAACACTGACTGCTCAGGTTGGCCTACCTTCATGAAGGGCTGGAACCCAAGATCATCCACCGCGATGTCAAATCCAGCAACATCCTTCTTGACCGGCAGTGGAACGCCAAAGTGTCAGATTTCGAGCTCGCCAAGCTTCTATGCTCGGAGAGGCCCTACGTCACCACTCGTGTCATGGGGACATTCGGGTCAAGCTTCTCGCAAAAGGTGTTTCCAGCATCCAAATCGCAAAAGGTGTGCCAGCCATATAATTAAAAATTTGAATTTAAATAAACTCGAGAAGTTTTTAAATATATTCTGTCCTCAGCAGTAACCGGTAGCATGAAGTCTGCTTTGCGCTTGCTAATCATTTGAATTACACCAAGACATCTCCTTTCTTTAGTAGTGACATAATGTCTCAATCATCTAGCTTGATGTGCCGTAAATGACATGAAAGACACAAAAATAGGAAAATGATATCCCTTACTGATGAACATTTGCTCATTAGGGCTTGGTATATAGGAATTGATATTCATTTTTTTATGAATAATCTGTGAATTGATTACAAGTGAAATGGGTTGGCTTTCCAAGGAAAGGAGTACTCTTCAAGAGTACAACAGGGAGCAACATGGTTGGTGGTATCAATTCTCTTTCCCCGAACCTTCAGAAGAAATTGACAGCAGCTTTGAATCTGCATCTGAAGCTCCAGTCCACTAAAAAAAGAAATTTCTGGAGGGGAAACGATTGCACTTCAAGAAAAAAAGAAATGCACAGAGACAAAGGGTCTCACGATTCCATGCTGAGATAGCCTTGCATAAATATAATAGTGCAAATGACACCAAGGTGTCTCTCTTTCTGTCAATTGATATTTAATGATTAAATACAATATTTTAATTGTACTCTTTTGTGTGGTTTTCAGTTTGAGCTGGTGGATGTAAGAGCGCGGGTCCTATTTTTGAGTTTGGAGGGGGCTGCTACCATTGTAACCTCACAACTAAGCGAGAGGATCATCATTCCGTTGATGGCAGTATGAAGCTTTTCTTCATTGAAGTTGGTTACTGTCCTCGGAATGACGATGATTTTCCGCTATGCTGTATAGTTTGGAATAAAGATGCAGGTATGATTCATTCATTAGCTGTGTTAATGTTTTCTTCATTGTTACTAATGATTCTTTATTGATTCTTATCCTCTCAAACATTAATGTATCTGTAATTCTTCCTCCAAGATTACTTTTCCACATATTACATCATCAGTTTAACCCTTTCCATTGCAGTTATGCGACTTGCTTTGTCATGCTTACGTTATTTTGGATATAAATGGTTTATGAACTGAAGTATGCTCGCAAGTACAAATATTAATGGAATGTGGACAAATAACTATTTTCTTTTTTATTATGTAATGAAGAACACCATGTTCCTATAGAATAGACGGATCAAGAATAGTAGTTGGCTTTGTGTAATCAGCAGGCAGTTGATTGCATTGAGGAACTTTTTTGTCAACTTCTTGGCTATTGAAATTCCTATTTTCAATTGGAATTTCTTAGGCTTTAATTTACTATAGTCTTTGGGTGGATAAGCATATAGTTTTTTAGCATCATGCAGTGTAATGAATTATTTGGTAATTGCATCAACCTTTCTAAAATTGAAGCCTTTTGTTCCAGAAAAGTCGTTAGTCCCTAGCTCATTCTTCTATATCCTTACTGTCCTTATCCTCTCCTTAATTTTGGTTGGTTGTATTTTTTCTAATGTTTCATTTAGTCCTATTTTAGCAAGCACCTCACATTAGATGGCCATCGCCAAACGAAATCTATTTTGTTTGGATATGGGTGCCATCCTGCCTATGCTTTCCAAATCATGACCAGATCGCATTCTTGGACTGCGGCAAAGGCTTACATCCTCTGGTGAAGTTTTCTCTCATCCATCTCTATTTTTTCCAACACTACCCTACTCCTTTTGCATGTTGGTCACTTACTAATGCTGCCCTTCCATGAAATTAAATAGCAGATGGTCTGCACATCTTTATTAGTCTTGTGCTTCTAGCTTACTACATAGTATGGATATGCTATTGTCTAAATTATCAACTCATCGTATATATTATCTAGCTTATGTGCTTCCTCATATGCCCCTATGTGAATTTGTAGAACTTATTTTTTTACCAAGTTGTTTAAAACTTCTTACCAAGTAGAACAAACATTGCATGAAGCCATGAAAAGATATGCTTTAAGATGCAATCATCATCATCTTTTAGTTGATTTGATATTTGTGTCAAGGGATATATTGTTATTTGTGTAAAGTTTGAGGTCCCGTTGCCGTAGCGTTAGCACGGGCAATATACTAGTGTTCTATAGTGGGTTAAATAAAATGTCTCATGCATTGCTCTCCAATGTCCTAATAGTTCATGTGTGATATTCTAGCGTGTATCTTTTGAATTTGGTAGAGGGAATCAACTGAATGTGTTGGGTGTTGTGGTAGGTAAAACGAAATATTCCTCGCGTTCCTTCTAATTAGTAAGTCATGGATGATGCTCCCCGTGTTATATGTTTTGAATTCAATATAGGGAATGAACCGAGTGGTTGTTGGATGTTTAGGTAGGTAAAAATAAAATATTTTACATATTCAGTTTCGATGTTAGGGGTGGCCACTTTTAAACCAAAATCTAAAAAATCGAGTCGAATCAAACCGTATAAATCAATTATTTTGGTTTTTGAGTTTTTGATTTTTGGTTTGATTTTCATATTGATTGTATTCGGTTTTCGGTATACGGTTCGGTTTCATGACTCCCGAAGCCGAACAAACCAAACACCAAAATTTCCCCGTCACCCATCGTTCATTCTACCATGCGAATCGATCCCTATTCCCCACTCGGCCGCTCCACCTCTGCTCCAAGCGCTACCTCCCCTATCCATTCCCCCACTCGACTACTCCACCATGCACCAGTGCTCACTTCCCAAATGGCCAAATCTCCTCCTCCTGTCGAGCTCTCATTCACCATAGCCCTCAAGCGGTCAAGTCCCACCGAACCCTAGCTCAGGGTCTCCATACTCACCGATAGATGCGCCGCCTGCTCGCCCTGCTACGCGCTGACCCTCAATCCATTCGATGACAACTGCGGGTCCAATCGGATCTAACGAAGAGGAGCTGCGCGGCAGCGAGGGCTTGTTGTCGTCCTCGTCTCCAAATCCTGCCGGGCCCTGTCACGGCGATGGTGTCACCGGATCTACTACATCCATGGCTCTGCCTCCTCCAGCCTTGGCTGCTTCGCCGCCACATCCACGACTCTGTGCCTCCGCCTCCTCCGGCCTCCACTGTTTCCCATGGAAAGCTTAACGCAAATATGAGTAAGCATCAAGCTTAAACTTTATGCAATTTTTTCCATTGGAATTTGAAAGTACCGAAGTAGTATGGTTTACATGACTACATATAGCGAAAAATAATAACAATTTGTGACTGGAGGGAGTATCTCTCCGCGAAGAAGAAGATATTTTGATTAGTTCAATACTGGTCAAGACGATGGGGATCATGATTGCGGAGAGTTCAATTCCACCTTTGTTGTGTCCTTGTTTTTTTGAGAGACAAATTTTGGTTTCTCGAAAAACCGATCCGAATTTGTTCGGGTTTAAAAAAAATTCAGTTTTTGGGAACTGCAAACCGAACGAAACAGAACAAATTTAAAAACCGAACCGAATAAACCAAATTAACTGAAAGCCCACCTCTAAACATCGGCAATCAATAGTTGGAACACTTGAAACCAAATGTGTTGAACATTAGCTCGTCCTGGGAGGAACATCACTAATAAATTGTTAGAACATTAAAACTAAATGCGTGGAATATTGTCAAACAGTTGGAACATTGGACCAAATATACAAGGTGACTCGATTTGTGGGAGAACCCAAATACACACATCATCAAGGTTTTAAATTTCGTTTCGGTATAAATCTTAGAGGTAGCTGAAATCCAAAATCTCAGCGAGATTTGGAAATTTTGGACAAATTTTGGACAAAATACAAAAACCAAATTTCAAATCTGTTTTTTTTTCAACCGAAAAATTTGAGATTTCGGCCCACATTGAACCGACCGAAAAATGGTCCAAAACACATCAAAAAATTTTGAAATTTTTTTTGGATGGTCCTGACACATCACTAATGTTCCCATAAAAATTTCAGATGATGATCAAGCATGAGAAATTTTTAAAAAATATAACAGTGGTAATATCATGATAAAAGCCTTATGTAAAATCTGTTTTTGATTTTTCAAATGTAACAAATGAAGTTCAAGTCATTTAGAAAGTTTTCTATATGTTCCTATATATTATAATAAACGTAATATTTTAATAGAAAAGACTCTAAAGTTAGAAATTTCGGCACAAGGACAGGCCTTCACCTCACCCATAGAACATATATACACATACACTAGATAGTAGATATATAGATAATACCTCATTAGGACATGTGGTTTACATATTACATATTACACTAGACATGATTTTATTTTGGTCCTAAAGAATTAGTGCAAGTGGATGAGATAAAATCGACTTAACCTAATTCACATCTCACATATAGGGTTCAATATATTAGTAGTTCACTTTGTGCAAGGTTTGGATATCTACTTTTCAATCGATGCTTTCTATACAGAATATTTTGACGAAAGCAACAATCAATCAATGGTCCCAAAGCAATGTTGGCAATTGACAATAAGGTGTATGATGTAGCCAAGGCACTAAAAGACTCCTAGGCCACAAGCTGAGCAAGGCAAGCAACACCAAGAAACATGTACCGGGCTGAAGCAAATCAGCATTCAGTCCAATGCTCATGTCATGTAGAAGATATGCAAAATAGCATTCTAATAAGAATAGCACAGTGTTCTATTGATCTATTCTAACATGCGTTAAGCAACAATCCCTATTGGTGAAGTGCACTAATCTGTTCAAAGACGGGTGAAGTAAAGAAATTATGGTCATATTGGTTTGGTGCCGTCATTTGTAACACCCCAAAATTTTGCTTTTCTTAAATTCATGTGTGATTTGGCCCTTTGGTGAATTTTTGGAATTTTCTGGAATTTATTTGGATTTATTTGGAATTTATTTGAATTTATTCCATTTTGAAATAATTAAAGAATTTAATTTTGCAAATAAAATTTTGTTGAAAATATTTTATTTGAGTCCAAAATGATCCAAAGTATTTTCCAATTTTTCCGAATTTTTCTGAGTATTTGCTATTTTTAATGAATTAAATGAATTATCGAATTATTTTAATTATTAAATCGCTGGAAAATCCAACTCGGTCAAGTATCTGTCTCATCCGACCGAAGTCGACTCGCCGAGTCCTAATTCTGAGCCGCTTGACTGATCAACCAACTTGAAAACCTAATTGATCCCAACCGCCGGATCAAGATCCAACGGGCCGAGATCCGCCTGCACGGCTGGAGCCGCTGCTCCTGACCTCCGACCCGCTCGCGATCGCATGGGCGCTGATCGTGACGCTGCGGACGGCTGGGATTGGCGCTGCCTTTCCTGCGGATCGAAGCCGGATCACGCCGTGATAGCCGCTGTGGACCGATTAGGTTTCGCTGCACGCCGCGAGGCCATTTAAGGCGGTTACGCCCGAGGATCGCTGCTCAGGTGGCGCTTATTGCCCTAAGTTCCAACGCCTAAGCCGCTGCCGCCGCGACTTCGAGTTTGGGGAGTGCCGCTGGGTTTTTCTTCGCTTCCGCGCCGCTCACATCCTCCGCCTTTCAAGTTTCGGATCCGAGAACCTTGGCGCCGAGGCGCACTTACCGGGTGCACTACTTTACCGAGACGCCCAAGCTGTTAGGGTGGTCGCCGCCCGCCACGGCACTGCAACGCCGCCGCGAGCCATCAAGCCGTCGCGAAGTCTGGCACCGTTGATCGAGATCCAACGACGAGGCAGGCCACGCCGCCGCATCGCTTCGCTTCGACAGGTTTCAACCGCTAGATTTAGATCGCACGGCCGTGGGTTAGTTGTGTTGTAGCTTTAGGTTAGATCTCGACCGGCCCGATCTAGATCGAACTACCGGATCAACCGTGGTAGTTTTGAACGAGGTTCAGATTCGACCGACCGCTGATTTTCAAATCACCCGCCGAGATTGTGCCAATGCGGTGCTCACCACGCCACGCTGGGGAGCGTTCGACACGCTGACCCGCGAGTCGAGGCCCACGCAGTCACGTTCCGCAGCACGCTGCGCGTGAAACCCGGGCCACTGGCAGCGGGCCCACATGTCGGGCCAGAGACGAGTCGCGGACCGAGTCCACCGCGGGACCCGGAGCTAAGCGTGACCGAGTCCATGGACTGCCGACGCCACAACAATCGTAGGTCTGACACGCGGTCCATGCGACGCACACCACTCCAAAAAAGAAAATGATTTATTAATTAATAATGATTTCAAATTTAGATTCAAACTTCAAACGCTATAACTTTTATGCTTTCAACTCGATTTGAGTGATTCAAATTTCTAAATTTGTATAAAATTGAGATCTACCTAAATATGAATTTTATTTAATTTTTGACTAAAGTTTTTCTCTGTAATATTATTTAATTGATTATTTAAGCTTTAATAAATCATAACTTTTGCATTTTAACTCCAAATTTGATTTATCTCCAGCTTCTAAAATCTAAAATTACGCTTCTTCTGCTTATGGATTTTATTTGGAGTTTTGGGATGTTTTTGCCTATTGTTTATTGGGTATTTGCTATTTGCACGCTTTTACGAGTAGACGTTGAAGTGCTTAAGGATTCGAGGGGAGAAGTGTTGACTCAGATCCAACCCAAGACCAAGAGCAAGTGCTTTTGAAGGCAAGTTGTGCTTTGACCATGTTGATCCTATTTCAAATCTATTTTGATTTAAACTATTGCATGCTAGTTTAATTAGAAAGATACTTTGTTTAAACATGGGGGTTAGATAAATACCAATTTGCCATATGACACCTTGATTACTTAAGTATGTGCCATGACCTTTGTCACCCTAGTTGTGGTTTACTAGTTGGACATTATTAAATTGCCAACATGTGGTTTAGACCGTTGTAGTATATCGCTTAGACCGCTACGTACCTATGACATGATTTTGGACGATCAAATGCTAATATGGACTTAATGATATATTGAACTTGTTTTGGAAAAGTACCATGTGATGTTGATGGCACGTGGTGCATGGTAATCAACTGGTTTGATAAACGCTGACCGGCATGTGGCAAGAGTAATCTGTGTGGCCGCCAGCTTGTGGCATTGGGAATGTTGATTTGGTTCTTTCGTAGTCTTGCCCTCGTCACTCTAAGGACTTAACCTTGCAAGCCTTTGAATCTGGGTCATACTTGCAACCACATGGCCGAATGGGACTACGCCCTAGTTGACTAAGTCGCCATGGACTCACTTGTGGAGCCTCAGGGTGTCAGCCATAACTGCTTGTGTGATTAGACGGGGAGCGATCGCCGTCGGGCCGATACCCATCTAACTGTGTTGGTCCCATACTTCGCTTTGGCTAAGGGAAGGGATGGTGCAGAGCACGAACCTGAGACCAATTGTTGTTTGAGGCTTCCAAAGGCTTTGTTATGATCGCCATTCAAGATACTTTTGTATGGCGATTCACTACGACGTGGTGAGTGGATTGTATCTTGTGGGTAAAGTGCATAACCTCCGCAGAGTGTAGAATCTATTTAAATAGCCGAGTCCACTGATCGACAATGCTCGGAATTACAACAAGGGGTAGATTTTCTGAAAATAACTTGGATTTGAAAAGTTGGGTTGGTTTAACAATGAAGATGATGGAAATGTGGTTTAGGATGGGGAAAATGTTTATTAAATTTCCTGAAAGTTATTTATGCTTTACTTATTTCTAACATCGCTGAATCTACTTTTTATTACTTGTCAAAAGTCAAGCATCGCAAATATACCCTCGAGCTATTCCTTTGTACCAAGCCATGCATATAGTATATTAGCTTGCATTCTCAGGCATGACTTGTCGAGTACCAAGTACTCACCCTTGCCTCAACACAATACCGCTTGAAGAGGAGACTACGCTTTGAAGAGGAGTTCCAAGAGGACCCGCTTACTTAGGGGATGCGAGCCCACACGTTCGTGGTATACTGGATGGCGCCACAAGTTTATTTGATTTTCCGTCGTTATTTCTCTTAATACATTTTGCCTTTGCAAGGCATATATTTGTAACTTGGCCATAAGGTCGAGTAACCCTTGATTATTTAAATAAAAGTACTTTGATAGTATCGCTTGGTATGATTGTGATATATACCGATGTTAAGATCAGGTGCACTAGCTGCCTCGACTAGGTCAATACACAGAGGGTCCGGATTTGCAAATTCGGGGTCCCGACATCATTGTAGAATCTTTCCTTCAAATTACGAATGCAATTGCAATCTACCCCAAAATTACCAACATGCAAAGTGAGTTTGCTCTAAACATTGCAACTAGAACGGTTACTTATGTTCACTGCTTGAGGAAGTAAAATAATTTTGGCAGAAACAAAGATACAGAAACAATGCGTTACCTTAGCCTCACGCAATTGCATGTAGATATCAGAAGCAAGAGTAGCATATAACTGTGGGTCCTTATAGTTATTGTCAACATCACAAATGTGGTCGATTTTTATTGGGCACACTCCTATCATGCACAGTAGATTGAGTATCCGGAGGTCAACTTTTGAACTTTTAAAAAATGGTCAAAAACACGTCCAAAATTTTTTGAAATTTTTTGTGGATAGTCTTGACCCCCAAATCCAATCAAATCCCATCGGCAAAAAATGAAATTCGGTCTAAATAACCAAGATTTCGGCCAAGATCACCAAGATCTCGGCCGAAATCACCGAGATCTCGCCGAGATTTGAATTTTTTTATCCAGACGAGATTTAGGATCTCGGAGGGTCCAAAATCTGAAATCTCAGCCGAAATTTCTGAATTTTGTCGGGATTTGGAACCTTGCACATCATACGCCAGCCTTCTCGACCAAGACATTGCTCGGGAACTTATGTATTCTGCTATGTGCTATCTAAACACACAAAAAATGATTGCATGCGTCACTCAGCAGACCATGCCCCTGTCTCCATGTAGCTTCCATCACCATTTCAGTCATAAACTCCACAGTTTGAAGCAGATCCACTCAAATGAGATGCACTGTAAGTGTGCAACAGTCGAACCACGTAAAACAACAACACACCTAAAAAATCCTAAAACATTTGAAGTTTTCCTAAATCTGACATATCCAACAACTATATAGCTCAATTCCTTAATGGGCTGTTTGGTTGGCTGCATCTAAAGAGATTTGCATCTGCAGATGCAAAAGATGAGTGTTTGGTTGTCTTCTCATCAAACTCAGCCTGGCTCTACAGATGCAAAACACCCCTTTCAGCCTGGCTCCAGGGAAACGAAAAAATTCACCATTTCCCTAGGGCCAGGCTCTGCCGAGCCATGCATGCATGCTGATATCAGCATTTACTATCTAGTTTTCTTCTTTTCTTTGCTATATCTTTTCATTAGCATCTTCGATCAACGAACCGATTTCACTTATGTGTTCTTGATATTTTTTTCAAACAAAACTAGGCCATACTTGCTATATAAATTTCAAAAGATTAAAATTTTAGTTTTTTCAATTTATTGATTTTCTAGAATATATTTTAAAACTTTTTATTTTCATTTGTGAAATTATTGATTTTCTAGTATTTTTAAAATTTGTTTCATCCCTCTCTTGAATTTGTATATCACACTTTAATTCTAGTGCAGCCAACCAAACAACATCTCTGTGCAGCCTGTCCAACCTCATACGACCAACCAAACAACATCTCCTTGCATCCACTCAGCTTGACTCCCACTAGCCTGACTGAGCTCATGCAGTCTGACTGAGCTGAGAAGGCAACCAAACAGCCTATAAGACATCTCACGCCTCATCTAGGGCTGGAAAAGAGCCGAGCCGAGCCCGGCTCGGCTCGGTGCGGCTCGGTCCAGTGGCGAGCCGAGCCAGGCTCGGCTCGGCCCTGAGGCGAGCCCAAAAAACCGGCTCGGCTCGGCTCGGCTCGGCCATGAGTCGTTGGCTCGCCGAGCCAGAACATTTTATCAGAAAATTAAATATTTATACAATAATTCATGTATTTGCAGTGAATAATATTAACTTACTAATTACTACTAAATAATAGTAGTTGCTTAGTTGCTCTCTATCACACTTGTAGGAAATAGAATTGTCTCAACATCATCTTCATCATCTTTTTCCTAAAAATATGTCATTAGTCATACTAAATTCCCTGCATGGGCTGGGCCGCCGAGCCAATTTGGCTCATGGCCGCTTCATGAGCCGAGCCGGCTCGGTGTTTTTGCGAGCCTGAAAAACAGGCTCGGCTCGAGCTCGATCCGAGCCACGAGCCGAGCCAGGCTCGGGCGAGCCCGAGCCGAGCCACGAGCCATGAGCTTTTTTTCCAGCCCTAGCCTCATCTCTGCAATTTTCCAATTCCCGTTTCAGTAACAGAAGCACCGAGTAAGAATGCTGCATTAGTATGCAATATGACCAGCCATCTCTACGTAGCACAAATCCAAAACATAAGCCCTCGAAATTCGATGATAGCCGATGAACTGGAGAATCCACACCAAAAACCTCCCAGCACAACTAAATCCATTGGGTTTTGGGGTCGAGCAAATGGGAAAAATCTCTCGTTGAAACATATTATAGAAAACCAAACAAAATGTTAAAACAAAATTTTTTGATGAATATAGAGAGATCTACGAGAAAACTCCTCAAGATTTAGGGTAGAGGTGGTGGCAATACCTTCCTGGAGCCCACACAAGTCCTCAACATTTTGATTCGTGGCAGTGATTGTCGTGGCCCGATAAAACTAACTGGCTGGATTCATGGAACCACCGAGAGACTTTGAATGGGTGGACCAAAGGGTAGCGGTGGTATGTAGGGGTGGCAACGGGGGCATTCCCCGCCGGGGAGTGCCTCCCCATCCCCGTCCCCGCGACATGAAATTTTCCCCATCCCCGTCCCCGTTCCCCGTCTCGGGGGAGAAAATCCCCCTGTCCCCATCCCCGTTCGGGTATCGGGGCCCCGTCGGGGATCCATCCCCGCGAAAAGTTCACACAAGAGAAGAGCTCTTATAGCCATTTTAACTCTAAAATTATATCAACGGGCAAGGAAAAAAAGAATGCATGCATTCATTGAAAATTATGTTGTCCCGTTTATAAAAATGTGATTATGATGGGCTAGAGAATATGTTTGCAATCTAACAATTAAATTGGACTAAACTAAATTCGGGTCCCCAACCGGGTCCCCGCGGGGAAAGAAATTCCCCGTCCCCGTCCCCGCCATCCCCGATGGGGAATCATTTTCCTGCTTTCTATCTCGCTGGGACGATTTCTTCCTATACCCGTCCCCTAATAGAGGAATTCCCCGCCGGGGATCGGGGAACGGGTCCCCATTGCCACCCCTAGTGGTATGGAGGGCATAGGAGGCGACGGTGCTGGTGAGGTTGGGGTGACCGAAACCTCGAGGGTTTGGGGGGCGGGGGTTGGTTGTGAGGAATGCGGAATTGGAGGATGCAACGTGTGGCACTAAAACAGAAAAGGCTAGGAGAATGAAGTGTCAATGATGCATAAGGAATGAATTGACTCATGCAGTCCCACCAACATGAATTTGGCCTTTGTTGGGCGCGACAATCACAAATTCACCATCTATCTCCCGACTGGTTGTTTTCCATTCCATGTTATATTTCAAACCCCCCGAGACAGGATATGGAAATGCTACCCAACAATTAAATAATTTTTTTTATGATTTCTTTCGAATCTTTGGTTACTAAAAAATTTCTATCAATTATATAACCTTTAGGTTACTTGAAGAATCACGCGCCACCTCAGCCCCACCTCTGTCTTTGATGAGCTCACGAATGATGCCTCCAACAAAATCAGCTTTGGCACTGATGCAAGGGGAAAATTGTAGGGGGAAGACATGAAGGAGGCATCGAGCCTGAATGGAAAGGGCTAGGAAGAGGCGGTAAGGTGTCGTGGAGGTGGTGGTATGTAGGGGAAGTGCTAGGGTTAGAAATGAAGGGGAGGGGGGGAACTTATAATCAGGGAAGGAGATGAGGTGGACAGTTGGACATAGATCCAATATTTCAAAAATTCCTGAGGAATTTTGTCAAAATTCATTAGACAATTAATATATAGAAAATAGAAGCTTCTATCTCAAGGTCGACCTTTGTGAATCTATCTCACGGATGGTTTTACTTTCCCATTTTGTAAGGTGAACAAGCGGGATAGTGATGACCGTGGTTTCCCCCTCCGTTGTCACTCCTCCACGTTGGCTCATCCCTCCTGCTTTGGTGCCTCTGCTAGGGCTATAGAAAAAGCTTGAAGCTTATGATCTGCTAGAGTTTAGCTCACTCTAGGCTCGATTCAAGCTCCAAACAAATTGAACTCGAGCTTGATCCCAAACTGGCGAGCTTCACCGGGCCGAGCTCGAATAGCTTGCGAGCTTGATAATTTTATGAATTACTTGTTAAATATTGCTATATGTTAACTCTTACTAAGCTTACTTGTGCCCAACTTGAGCTTGAGAATTTTTCATCATTGAAAAATAGTGCATATTGGATTGTTTATTGTTACCGAACTTGCTCGAACCAAGCTTGATATGCTCGAGTTTGGACTAAGCCAGACTCGAATCTAGGTCCAGGCTCGGACCCCAACTTGAGCTTATTCAAGCTCGGCTTAAGATTTTACTAAGCTCAAGCCTGGGAGGCTAGGCTCGCTCGAGCTCAGCTCGTTTACAGGTCTTGCCACCGTTGAGCTTGCCACCCCTCTGAAACTGGTTTTCAACATGAAATTTGGAGATTTCGACAAGAAATTTCATATTTTCAATGAAAACTCATACTTTCAACAAGGAAAAAAATGTTCAACTCTAATTTACTTGGAATTGAGCTTTCCAATGAGAGTGATCAAGCTTTTCACTGGCATGGCGATCTACGGTGGTGGTCTGGCTGCGACAGCGATAACCAAAGTTGATGGGGATGGTGGTTGACCGAGTAGTCAAGGCGAATATATCTACAACCGAGTTACAACGGAGACGAGGATATTTGGTATGTGCATTAGGGCACTACGTGGACAAGGGGCGTCATCGATTCCGGAGAAGACAGTGGTGGCGGGAAAGCATCCAACAACGCGTGAGGAAGATGGGGGAGGGGCGATAAGATTATAGTTATGTCTCAGTTCCTCGTGAAGTTGGGGGCCAATGAAGATGTAAAAAGCTAATAACACATGGGACAGAAGCAGGTATTGGGTAGTTGTCCTTGATCCTACGCTCCAACTTGCAGAAGTTCATTGGCTCACTATCTCGTGGACACTAGCTAAATATCAATTTTGACGTTCCACCCTCTAAAATGCATTGTTAATTATGATGACCCATATATAGTCTTTTAGATTTTAAAAAACCAATGTGATTAGGATTCCTACTTACTTTCAAAGTAGGATTTTTACTTGCTTTGAAGGATGACTAAGAGGGCTATATAAACCCATGAGGAGGTTATGGAGAACCCAAGCAATCACAAATCCACAAACCAATTCATCCAAAGTAAGAGACGCACGAAAGAATTAAAAACTAGGTTATTCTTTAGCACTAGATTTTGTATATGGTAAAGACTAAAGGTCCTAAAAGTATCGATAGGTTGTGAGAGAGCAACAATCCCTTGTACTCTTTTGAGGTTGTGCTTAAAGAATTTGCGGTCGGCTTCGTCAAATATTTTTTCTATCTTGTTGTAGTTGTTTCAGTGTCGTTATTTTGGTTATCTCTACGAGATTCATCCTCTTTATTTTTGAGACTGTGCACGCTTATATCGTATCTCACAAAACTTTGATCCAATGTGAGAGGCTGTTGCGTATAAGAAGGGATATCATAGTGTAACAATGCTGATGCATTATATACGTTATTGCAGTTGCACCTCAACTCGACACGTGTCTATACATGAACCTGTCAGCAAGAGCAGATCGTTGGCACGATCAAACAATACAGAAAAATTAACCAGGCAAATGAGGTTCTCAAATGAAATCACACAAAAAAAGAAGAAAAAGAACACTGTCGGATCAAGAATTATTCTTGCACGCTTGCGCACATTGTAGGGGTATCAGCAGACGAGGCTGCTCTTCTTCCTGGCGACGAGCCTCCGCCAATAGGTGGCCACCTCCTTTTCGATCTCCCGCACCGTCTTCTTCATCGGCTCGGCGGCGATGGCCGCCTTCTTGGTGGCGTGCCCGTCCATGTCCCCCATCACCTTGTTGAGGTCGGCGATGAGCCGCTCGGCGAGGCTGCGGCTGAAGTCCTCACGGATGACCACGCGCATGACGGCCACGTGCTCGGCGTCGGCCGGCATGGTGTAGGCGGGCACGATCCAGCCGAAGCGGCGCAGGCTCTCGGCCACCTCGAACACCGTGAACCGGGACGAGTCCCTGAGGGAGAAGGCCACCAGCGGCACGCCCACGTCCTTAGACACCACGTCGAAGTAGCCCATCTTCTCGATGCCCTCACGGAGCACCGTCGCGTTGTCGCGGCAGTTCTGCATGATGCTCTTGTACCCCTGCATGCACGCCAACCACACCAAATTAACCCCTTAGTTTGTGCAAGCCTGATTTCGTAAGACGACTATTTCTGCGATACAGATTAGTGAATTTACACGAAGTGTTAGCTACAGTTAAAAATAACAATAGAAGACAGTAAGTGGTAGCTAGCCGAGAGCATTCGGATGGCATCATCAAGCAACCGCCAGAATCCCAACGAACTAGACATCCACATGAAACGCATGGACTACTCGTGTTTCTTTGCTTGCAGATGCAAACAACAAAAGTTTTCCGTGTTCCTTGCAAAAACAAGCAACATGCACACGGCAGGGGATGCCAGTCAGAGTAGTATGCGCAGATGTTCATCAGTGATTTGCAAGAGAACACGGGGCACGCAAAAACCCAAGTAGAAGAGTAGAAATTAGGATCGTCATCACGCATTCGAACATGCAATTACCTCGAAGCCGAGACGGATGAGCTGATAGTACTGCGCGATTATCTGGCTCGAACCTATCCAACAGAGCAGATGAGTTAACAAATTAACTTAGTTATTCACCGAAACAAACCATCTATCACGTATCAATCGTACTACTCTTGGGAGTACGTGCTCCTGTTCAATCCAGACATGCATATGCCTGCTACCTTTGGAGAAGTTGAGCGTGAAGGTTGGCTGGTCTGCGCCGAGGTAGTTGATGTGGAAGATGAGCTCCTCTGGCAGGTCCTCCTTGGTCCTCCAGATCACCCACCCGACGCCGGCGTAGACGAGGCCGTACTTGTGCCCGCTGACGTTGATGCTCTTCACCAGTGGCAGCCGGAAGTCCCACTCCAGCTCCGGGTAGATGAACGGCGCGATGAACCCGCCGCTCGCCGCGTCCACGTGGATCGGAGTGTCCCACCTGACAAAACCAGTACATTACTGACCGACCAAATCACCACTGCTGGTTTGCTACGTGTGCCGGTCCCAGTTAACCAGTTTGCATGTTGTGCGCATGCGTACCCTGTCTCGGCATTCTTGGCCGTTAGCAGATCGTTGAGCATCTTGACGTCCTCGAACTCGCCGGTGAGGGTGGAGCCGAGGATGGCGGCGACGCAGATGGTGTTCTCGTCGACCATCTCCACGGCCTTCTCGGGGTCCATGACGTAGTACCCTTCCTTCAGCTTCACCTCCTTCAGCTCCACCTCGAAATACCGCGCGAATTTCTCCCAGCACACCTGCGTACGCATGCGAGAGATCATCTCAAATTAATGTAAAGGTGGCCGTGACTCGTGACTGTTCGGGCGATGATCGTGTTACTGCTGAAAAATGCTGCAGTACTTGAGTTTTGATTTGTGCACCTGAACATTTGCACCGGTGACGATGTTGGGCTTGTCATAGGGCTTGCCCTCGCCTTTCCTCTTGTTCTGCCACTTGCGCTTGAACGCCAGCCCGGCAAGCATGATGGCCTCCGAGGAGCCGACGGTCCCCACCCCAACCGCAGTCTCGTCGTCGTCGATCGGTGCGTTGAAGAGATGCGCGATCATGTTGACGCACCGGTTCTGTTTCACGCAGTCGCAAATGGATCATGTCATGTGGCGCATGCAGTTGTAGAGCTCGATCGACACGCACGAATCATGTCGAGATCGATCCGCCATACCTGGAGCTCGGTGGTGACGGGGTACTCGTCCATGTCGACGTAGTTCTTGTTGACGGAGGCCTGGATGAGCTTGTCGCACTCGGGCTCCATCCACGTGGTGACGAACGACGCCAGGTTCAGCCGCGGGTTCCCGTCCAGCATCAACTCATCGTTGATGATCTGGTACGCCGCGTCCTTGGGGATCGACTGCTCCGGCATCTTGAACCTACGTACATACATACACAACAGCGACACCCACACTCGTATCAATCTCTGCATACTCAAATCAAGGCTTAGAAAGCGACGGACACGCCATTGTCGATCTGTACCTCGGGAGGGAGGTGCGCACATAGCGTGACGCGAAGGTGGACGAGTGCAGGGACTCGCCGGAGTTCGTCTGCGCTGTGGAGACCGCCATTTGCTTCGATCTCTCAGTTTGTCTGAGACGACAAGGGCATGCAGTGGGTTCACATGACGCATCAGAGCTGCAGCGTTTGTTTTGTAGTGTGAGGAGGGGGGCATGGGCGCCACGTGGTTGGGGCGCCATGGTTCTTGGGGGAGAGGAACAAGGTTGCGTCCACGCCATCTGCGCGTACGTCGGGCTGGGCAAAACACGGCCTTCGGCACTGGACTCGGGCAGTAGCTACGTTTGTCCCGAGGTTTTACTGCTTCCATATCTTGGCATGTTCCATTTCGAGTGACTTCTGGATGTTAGTGTTAATCTTGTTGTTAGAATAATTGTACACGTTAGAATAATTGTGAACGTGTACATGTATGTGTTTATTTTGTTTTCTGTTATCTAGTCATTGCATGCGTGAGTGCCAACTGAGGTTTGGTTGAGTGCAAGTGCATGCATACCTGGTCAAAGGATTGCTAGTAGTGCAACTGCATGCAGGGCAATTGGTTGCCAAGTGAGGGCGCATGCATGGTGCAGATCCAAACGCTGAGTGCAGGGCTGCATGTGACTTATTCAATGGGTGACCAAGTTTGTAGGAGGGCTCATTCAATGAGGGACCAAGTCTTCAGGAGAGCACGATCTGTGCATGCGCGTGGAGTCAGGAATGAAGAGGGGTTGCATCTCCTTCCATTGCATCTATATATATATAAACTTGTACATGGGATGCTCAAGGTAGAGAGTAGCTAGGAACAAAGAAGTAAGACACTAACTCAAGTCCGTTGTAATCTTGAGTCGGTAGGTGTCTTTAAGGGTGTGTTCCTTGTATTCTTGGTGAGCTAAGTATGAGAATATATAAGTACGTGTGTTCTTGGTGTATTATCTTGTTCTTGTGTCCACGAGTTTGTGTTTGATCCTTGGGCTAGTTCCAACACTGGAGTCATTTGGTATTTACGGATGGATGCATATATCAAGGTATCAGAGTATTAGTATTTACGTTTTTAATGCATCGACATTCTGATCCAATTTTCTTATACTGCCAATTAATCCCCATTGCATGCATATTCATGGATCGATGCTAGTGCAGAATTGTAAATTGAAACACAACTCTTCTTTCCTCTTGCAGATTCCTATTACGGAGGAGTATCTACTTCAACAAGCATGTTGGGTTGCCTTCTGCCTTCTGGTCTAATTAACCGTGCGCGTAGCGGCGGCGTCGCCCCTCTCCTATCCATGCTCCGGTGCTCGCAAGGTGAGATGCCTGCCTGCGAGCACCGGCCGACGGGGCGAGATGGCGCAAGGTGCAGGTGTAGCGATGACAAATCTTCCCGTTGCATGCATGCCACGTCGTACGGGGCAGGATCGACCACCCGTGGTAGCGACAAGAAGTAGCACGATGGGGGGCCCACATGCAGTCATACAGGCGTTCGATCGATACTATGACTTGGCATCACAGCGCTGGGGCTCCGGCGGGATGGTTGCTTTGTCACGTGCATGACGGTGGTTGCCAATCTGGCACGCAGGTTGATGATAACCTATAGCAAATGGTTCCTGTACCTGCTATCTCCGACGTCCAAGTAGGAGCACGACGATTTTTCATGACATACTTCGTACGCGCTAGTACGTACATGGATACTTGCTCATTGACAGCATCGAAACTCGAAAGATCACCTCTCGCGGGTAATTACTGATATCTTCAGTACATGTGTGTTTGTACAAAAATTTTTGACATTGGTCCACTACTAGTTATCAAGTTTCCAATGATGGATAATATTCTTTTCATATTGAACATGGCTTCTGCTACTATTCAAGATTTTTAGTCATTCTAAGTGTATGTTATTTTTCAAGTTTACAATGTACTCCATACCACTCTTGAAGTCAACTAATTAATCTCAATCTTGATGATTCCTCACTGCACATGTAGACATCAACGTACAACAGATATGAGATGAGATTGATGACTCATTTTCTTAGCCGAGCAATCAGTGCTAGATATACACATAGATGGGATAGCAAATGATCGAGGTATATATACTTGAAAGTGGTGCAGGTTATGTACTTTAAAAGTGGTATGGAACATACTCCATGGTTAATTTTTTAGCGGAATATACACGTGCATACTCCATTCTAGCTCGGTCCATATACTCCATTCTAGTAGCTAGCTAGTGATACCTACGACGGAACGCATATACGGTGTATATATGCGCCCTGCAGGCATGAGCATATAAAAGGGACGGGGACACGTTTGTTACATTTTTGGACTTGTTCGCTATGCTGAATAATTAGAAAAGGGCTCGTTCAAGATTTGTATTTAGCAGGGGGATTTTCCGTAAAGTAACGAACCAGGGACCCGAGCGCAATTTAGAAACACATTTCTTCCCCTCACAAAAAATCGCGTAGGACCTATATGTAATTTACAGGGACCTGTACGTAATTTGAAGAAAGAGAATGACCTTTTCGCAATTTGGCATGGGGTGACACGTGGAGGCCTTGGTTGGCCTCCAATGTTAGGCCTCATAAGGGTGTATATATATATATATTTACAAACAACTAGCGATATTAAAGAGAGCTCCTTTATTTTACAGGTCTAGAAAATCCCATAATAACCTTTAAATCACGGGAAAAGCAAAATTTCTAAAAATTCTCTCATTAATCGAGAGAAAAAGAGAAAAAAAAATCTACGCCGCTTATTTGGTGGGACTAGATTATAACGATACAGATTAATTATAGATAAATAAGAAATTCTCATTAATCAAGACAAAAAGAGGAGACTATAACACTTATTTTGGCGCGATCAGATTGTAATACATATTACAACTATATTTTTAAAAGAAAATAGATTTATATACTAAATACAACATATATTCCTCTGGCCACCGTAAGCTTGGACGAAGCAATTAACTCATGCATGGCTATGACTTTGTCATTTTAGTGCGTGGGGTTCACATCGTGATAGTCCGTCCGTTTCACCCGCCGAGCGCCGTAGCGCCGCAACGCACCGCGGCCCAGGAAAACTAAGTCGGCAACGGCCCACTTAAGACCGCGCGGCCGGCGGCAAGCAGCCATCCCATCGCACGTAAAGCAAATGCTCACAGCTGCAGCTAGGGGTGAAAACAGATCGGATACGGACGGATAATGACTCTACCATATTTGTTTTCATATTTTTTCGCGGATTCAGATACGAATACGAATACAGATAATGTCGAATACAGATACGGATCGAATACGAATCGAATCGGATACGGTTACAAATATTTATCGGAACATGATAATCCCTTAGATTGTACATAAAAAAATCAATGAAAACACATAACTAGTTGATTTGATTAAAACATTATTGAAAATTGAATAAATATAAGCATTTTCATTCACTTAGACAATAGTTAGATACCATGTTGCAAACAAAATTATGTAAGACTTAGTTCATCATGTACATATGATTAATCCATCATACATGTAGATCAAAACACAAAATAAAGGTGATCCTTGCTCAGCGATACAAATGGAAACAAATCTAGAATACACAAAAAGTTTGATAATACTTAATTACCATATCTCTAGAAAACATATATAACACTTACATTTAATGACCCCAAGATTTGTATTATTTGTTAAATTATGTTTAAAATAATAAATTATGTATTTTATGAGTTTTTATGCATTTTAGCTACTTATTTAAAATATTTTCCTATTAAAGACAACATTTTTTAAATTTTTAGAAAATTTAAAATACGATAACAATTTTAAAAATAATTTTTGTAAAAATTATAGACTATGTTAGGAATTTTATCAAAAAATTTCATAATTTTTGGAGCTAGTTTGCTAATTTTAATAATTGAAACTTGATTTATGGATTAATTAAATTAGAAAACAAGTTAAAATTTAGTAACCTTTTTGGGCCAAAAGAGTAGCTTGGCCCAGCCCACATGTATATCCGGATATCCGATCCATCACTATCCGGACTATCCGAATCCGTATCCGTATCCGACGGATAGTGAGCTACCGAATCCGTATCCGTATCCGACAAAAAATATCCGTATCCGTATCCGATCCGATACTATCCGACAAATATCCGATCCGACAGAATCCGTATCCGAAAATTATCCGGATCGGTAAGAAACTATCCGATCCGTTTTCATCCCTAGCTGCAGCTTGTGGGCGGAGATCGAGCAACGCGTGCGGCCACCGCTGGGCCGCGCTTCTCACACGCGAAACGCAGCAAACACCGGCGCGGCGCACATGCATACAGTGCGGCTGACGGGGGAATAGCTGTTACTGTTAGAATATTAGGCGTTATTAATATTAGGCATAATAAGCATGAATTTATTTAAAAAATAAATTATGATGATAATTGAAGATATAATAGTTGAAATAGATAGGGTAGACACTAGTAATATGCCAATTATAATATCTATCTCATGCATATTATGATATGAACAAAAACATAGAGACGGTTCGCGTGTTTTACCAAGTTGAAATGAAGACGTGGCCGAACTGGTAGTAGACGTCGATAAAGATCAGCAGGAGATGTAGTCGAAGCCAATTGTCGATGACGAAATCAGCGAGCAGTCGCGTGAAGATACTTCCCAAAAACGTGATTCGCCATCTCCCAGTGCAAGATCTCAAGGACGTACATTTCGAAGACCTGCTCTCCCAACCGTCGGTGCACGCTAGCGAATGGATGGAAAAGAAGGAAACAACACAGTACAAGTTGGAAGGCAAAAGGTTCGCACAAGAGATATATAATCTCTGTTTGTGTATATATAACACAGAGAGAGAGAATCCGAAAATGATACGAATCGGTTACACGCTTAAAATCCGAGCACGATACAAATCGATTATGGATTTGTACGCGCACACATAAAATCCTCCACTAAGTCTGTTTGCGTATATAACACACACACACACACACAGAGAGAGAGAGAGAGAGAGAGAGAGAATCCGAACACGCACGCATAAAATCCGAGCACGATACGAGTCGATTACGGATTTATATGCACACACGTAAAATCCGCCACTAAATCCCACGCTGCAAAAACTGCAAAAGAGGATTGCGTCTGCGCAAGCCGTCGGTGCATGTCGCATACGCACATTGCGTGGCGAGCGAGCGTATATCCTCTTCTTCTCTTGCTCTAGCAAGGTGAAGGGAACCATTTCTTATAAAGTAATCTCCATCCACCTTCACTAGCAATGTTATACTATTATCTTTTTATCTCTCTTTTATCTAATGGCCTTTTAAGATTTTAAAAAATTATTTATGAATTAATAAACCTAACCCAAATAATTCCAACAATAGCGTGACCACGTTTTCTCGGTATAGCCAGGACAACCACGCGTGCTTCTCCCTCAGGAATAAAGTGGCGGCGGTGGCCGAGCAGAAAGTTTTACAGCTACCGCCGGCTGCTCGGCCCAACGCTTGTCGTCTATTTTTTGGTTCTAAAGAAACAATAATTGTACTGCTGGTCGTACAGGGCTAAAGAATGCAAGTGCTTTAGCAATTTGATGTCTTCTACACAGGGTTCACTAAACCATTTTCGTGATTTTCAAATGAAAAGTGATTTTCGATAATCATAGAAATCAAGCCGAAAATCGGTCAAAAATTATTAAAAATCGTGTTGTTTCAAAAATCAATTTTTTTTGAAAAAAATTCAAAAAATCATTGATTTTTGCTCGATATTTGGCTCAATAATCACAATATTTGCCTCGAAAATCAGTTGACCAAACAAACTTCTACGTGTGTCGATTTTTTGAGTGATTTTCGCTCGATATTTGGTGATAATCGCCCAATATGTTTCGATAATTGCGATATTTGCGTCGTATAAATTTTTTTTTGAATATTTGATTTTTTTTAAAAAAAATTGGTTTACCGATCGTTAATTAATTTCGTGTCGTATCGATACCCTTAAGAGCATCTCCAGCAGAGCCCCTAAACCAGCCCCTAAACCTTAAAATATGGAGTGTAGTAAAAAAAACAGATCCAGCAGAGCCCCAACTCAAGCCCCTAAAATTAGGGGGCCCCTAAATTTGCCTCCTCGGCCCCAATTCCCATGGGGCCCCTACTCAAACCCCTAAAATTAGGAGGCCTCTAAATTTGCCTCCTCAGCCCTATTTTCCAGGGACACGAGTACAACCCCTATTATTGAAGATAGGGAAATACATGAAAGGCTTCGAAAATTTTATCATGTTTTGAAAATTTTAAATTTAAATTTTAAATATCATGTTTTTAAATTGTAAATGTTAATATGCTTATGTTTTATGTATTACAAATATTTTTGATTGAATTTTAGTGGTGTCAAATGAAGATTATACATAGCGGATATGTCAAAATAGGAGAAAAAGTAAAATAGGAAATTTGAGATTTAGGGGTCATTCTCGACTTGTGCTCTGAAAACAGGGCCTCAAAAAATAGGGGGTCCCTAAATCCAAAATAGGGACCCTGTTTTAGGGGCCCTTACTGGAGATGCTCTAATGCTCGCGATAATCGGATGATTATTGACGATAATTCGAACCCTGCTTCTACATCTATGAAAAGCGCTGTTAGTCCATTTGCAGCTCGGGAGCCAGACGAATTAATAGGTCTTTATTTATTTCTTCGATGAATTGCAAGAAGTAAACTTCTTATCTTCGATGGTACAACAATAACCCACTCGTATTGTGGGCCATTCATACGATTGAACAACATCCATTGCAGAGCTGATTCTTAAAAAAAACACCCATTACGGAGGGTCGCCTGAAATGCAGCAGCATGCCCAGCATCCTACGCTGTTATACACATAAATAAGCATACAAGATTAAATTAATCTTATTATATATAGCGTACCCACTAATGTGCATGGTAGATTGTATCCTAATTTAATTATGTTTTGAAAAGGAAAACCGTATCTACGAAGCACGTACCTTCACCGTTGCATCCATTTTGTTGCTTGAGTAACTTTGGTGAATCTTGGTGTTTCTATGTTTTTTAAGTTATACAAATATTAAAGTATAAATGAAGAATAGATGATGATTATTTATCCCTTCGTTTGCTTTAAAATTTGTACAATTTGTATTAGTAGAAAAAACATACAAACACTGCATAGAAAACAAACTAATTAAATGAATACGAGATATAAACGATGCTAATATGTAGATTTCCGCCCATTAGGGAAGTGGTGAACAGGCAGAAGTTAACGCGTAATTCTGTTGACAGTTGCCACCAAAATTTTTAAATAGCATGAAAATCGACTTTTGCATATTTTGGAAAAAACATATCAGAGCATTTAAATGGAAAACACACGCAAAAAAAAAAACGATGCAAAAAGCATATTGCAACTTTCAAATGAATTATATTTTAAAAAAACTACCACCTCTCCGCCACTTCCCCAGCTGGCGATCATCTAAGGATTAACACTTATGGTAACATATTAGTCAGATGTGGCAAATTTCCTCATCGAATATTGATGCAGTAAATTTTTTTACTTCTTACCCTGGAACACGGCGGCTCGATGGATGATTCATTTGGGTTGGAGAAAGCAATGCAATTCGGCATTAAAAAGCCTGGTTGTTCTTACCCAAAACTGTTACTAAAACATATCCTGCGGCCTGCCCAGGAAAGCAGAAGTTTCTGGTGCTTCGAGTGTAACTTGGTACAATAAATAGAGGAAGGGACTATTCCCAGTGCTGGGATGGTCCCACCTGTCAACGACAGCGGAGTGGCATTTTTAGCGAAGCCACTTCTGGAGAGTGGCATTTTATCAATTTTTCCGTCTAAAACAGGGAAGGGCTCTAACCTTTGTGAGGAAAATGACCAGCTGTCTCACTGCCTTGGTATCACTAGACTTGAACCCTTCCTCTGATGTGGCATGTGAGAACCAAGTCCCTACCGGAGAATCCACGAATATTACATTGCTCACCTGCAGAAGTATGTAAATTCAACAACCGAAAATTGAAAAACTTCAGAGATGGTAGCTTGCCATATGCTTTAAAAATGGCACATAATGTTTGCAGAGAGACAATAACTGGCATAAGACCTTAGTCCATGTCTCGGGTCGGTAAAGTGGGTAATCCGCTTCAGTACCCTTGAGCATCGAATACGAAGGGTCCTATATGTATATGAGCAAGCACACCCATATGCACATCTCATCATCAATTAGTTAGTTATAGTATATGTCGACGGTCGGTGCCGTCGGCAATGAGATTTGTGATTCGTGGGGATTCGTGCGAGATCGAAGCTAAATGGTAACACAGGATGCGAGGGCGATTTTTAGACAGGTTCGGGCTCTCTTGATGGAGATAATACCCTAGTCCTGTGTTCTTGTTGGTTTGAGTTTTTTCTTTTTCTTTTTTTTCTCTCCTTCACAGGGTTGTCCCCTCCCGCCTTATATACTGGGGGATGGCACGTTACAAAGGGGCACCATCTGGCCTTGGACCAGATGGACTCATGAGTAACCTATTTGTCTCTATTTGCCGGACTCGACTGCCACCAAGGGATTTGGTTGCTACTTTCCCGACCCACACCTGCTGATTCGACAGGGTTAGGTGGCCACAGGCTGCAGACGCCAGGCTGCAGGCTTTGCTTTATCCAGGGTTGTCCTGGCGCGAGGCGAAGCTTCGTCGGGGACGTATCACGCTGTTGCCTTGGAGGGAAAGTTGGGCCCTGGCTTTATCCTCTTCGTGGTGTTGCCAAGCTTACGGCCCGGTACATGCCCACGGATGGGCCGACTATGGGCTTCTTTGCGGGACCCTGGTCTTGGACATCCCACAGTATATGTTATCTATCTTGGTGTGAAGTAACATAACTTGCTAGTAATTACCTATCCGTGGGTAAAGCCTGAGAATGTTCCAATAGTTAAAACTAAATATTCCACATATTATATTTTAATTTTGTGGTAGTTCATGGCCGATGTTCTAATGTTATTTTTCATAACTGGGTAGCTAGAAAGAATGATCAGGTAGGTGTTGAATGTTTCAGTAGGTCAAACTAAATGTTTCATGTATTACACTCGAATATTCCATAATGATCGGGTAGATGTCGAATGTTTCAATACGTAAAGCTAAATGTTTCACGCATTACACTCGAATTTTCCAGTTGTTCACGGTCGATGTGTTCGAATGTTATTTTTTGGCACTTGGTAGGGGAAATGAACCGGGTAGGTGTCGGATGTTCCAGTAAGTACACCTAAATGTTTCACATATTACGCTCGAATGTTCCAATAGTTCATGACTGATGTTCCAATATTTATTTTTCGCAACTAGGTAGGGGGCATAGTGTCGGAACCATGCTTGCTTAGCTTACCAAGCTAAGTGCTAAGGATTTTTTCTAAGAATGTCTAGTTGGTAAAATGAAATGTTCCGTACTTTACATATGAATGTTACAGTAGTTCATTTCCGATGCTCCAATGTCTATATTTTTTTTTTGGAACAAATCTATCCTTTATTAAAAATGGAAGGATTCCCGGCTGGAGGGCCTAGCCACGGGCACCGTACCGTTTTGCGAAAAAGTTCCTCCGTTTCTCCAAATTACAAATAGGTCCCTGCGAATTTACAAAGAGGTCCTTTGCGATTTTTTGTGAGGGAAAGAAAAATTTTCCCGGATTGCGTTTAAGTCCTCCATTCGTTACTTTACGGAAAGAGGCTCCTGTTAAATACAAATTGCGAACGAGCTCTTTTCTAATTTTTAAGGATAGCGCTCAGATCCAAAAATATAACAAATAGGTCCCTGCTCCTTAGATCCAGGTCCTTTCTCCGTTTTTCCCGAAAAAATATTTTCGTGAACATAAATACGTGTGCATCTCTATCTCTAGACTTTTTTTCCCCAACTCAACCTCTAATATTTTCCCCTTTTTCGTTCGCGCGTGCGACGTATGCCGCGCTTGCTATCCTAGTTGCTCTTAGACCTTGGAGCCTGTGTCTCTGAGGTCACTGTCAATGATGGTTCAACTATTGATCTCATAGGTAAAAAGTAAACAGAAAAAAGAAAGATGTTTAACTCAATTCAAGTCATTATGGAACTTGACCATTGGTGTTGACATCAAAATGTAGTGCACAAGTGGAATTATCCTGATATTTTTTATATGGTTATATATTAACTCTTCCTTCAAATTGCAGGTTCAGGAAGCACACCCCTTCACTATGCAGCTTGTGGTGGAAGTGCAGTATGCTGCCAAGTATGCATCAACTTTTCCCTCATGATATTTCAAGCAATTGGTCAATTCCCATTTACTGATTGCTGTTAAACAGCTTCTTGTCGCAGCAGGAGCGAACATGGGAGCTGAAAATGCTAACAGGTATGCACTGGCAGTTCCATCATAAAATTATTGTTTTTTACACTGCACCAATTGAAATTCTCTCCTAAAAGAATGTTCCCTTACAATTGCCACATCAAGTTCTTATATTCTTTGTTTGTCTGACATGTAAAACATACATGTGGGAGAAAGGAAGAGTATGGGTGGAACAAAATAAAAAAAATATGCTAGTAGAAAAATAAAAAAATACTAGTAGACAAAATCAAGGGTATTAAGTAGAATAAAGGAAAAATATTGGTGAAACAAACAAAAAGTACTGATGGAACAAAGGAAAAGTATAAATGGAACAAATCAAAAGGATAAGTGAAAATAAATAATAGAGAGGTGCCAGTGGAACAAAAGGGAAAAATTAGTGGAACGAATCAGCTATTAGGAAAAAATGGGGAAAAAATATTGGTAAAGCAAATCAATGCAATTAACTGCACAAATCGAAAAACTATCTTAGACGTGTTAAGGGCACTTCCAATGCAGGTTTCTTGATGGTTTCTACATGTGCCATGTAGGATGAAAGGCTTAGGTGGCAGCAAATTAATGCAGAGAGAGAGGGTTAGAGTTTCTTAAACTAGAAATCGTTTCTTCATTGAATGCTTTAGCTTAAGAATAATAAGGTAGTAGATGGATATTTAATGATGAAACCATATCAAGAAACGATGCATTGTATCTATTGTATTAATTGATGTTTCTTAGTGACATGGCTTTATTTGAAACGAGTTGAAGAAACTCTCCATTGTGAATGCCCTAATGGGCCTCAGCCTTCGCAGAGCATCACAGAACAGGGCCGGCGCAAAACAGAATTGAATGGACTGACAACGGGCAAGCGGTGACTCCCTAAGGCACTTGGTCGGCTTATATTATTTCTTTTGTTTCCATGCTTAAATCAGGAGCTTCGAGACGAAAGGTTTTACAAATAGAATTTCGTTTTAGGAATTTCGACTGAAATTTGGTCAAAATAGAAAAATCAAATTTTGAATCCAGTATTTTAGCTGTTGGCAAAACCGAAATTTTGACTAAAATAACTGAAATTTTGGCCCTATTCAACACATTGTGAAATTTCTTCCAATATAATCGAAATTTGTATATGTATTTTTTGCAAAATTTTCACACATATCCCTAAAAAGGTATTACAATTCGTCACAAAAATACTAAATTCGGTCCCACAAACATAAAATTCGATCGAATTCGTGATTAGAGCTATAAACGGACCGAGCTCAAGCGAGCTTGAATTCCTCAGGCTCGAGAGTCGAGCTTGAGTTGTGATCTGAGTCTTGATCTAGGCTCGAGCTCGACTCGAGTAAGCTCGGTAAACATGATAAGCTCGAATAAATTTGGTAAGCTCAAATAAGCTAGGTAAACCTGGTAAACTCGGAAAGCTCGATAACAAACTCGAGTAGGTTTGGCTCGAGTAAGCTCAGTAACAAGTTCGAATAAGCTTGATTTAAAAAGCTCGGTCAAAGCTCAAGTAAGCTCGCGAGTTATTCGAACTCGGTTCGGTGAAGCTCGTGAGCTCGAGTTTAACTCGTTTGGAGCTCGAATTGATCCAAGCTCACGAGCTCGAGCTTTTTTTTCACAACCCTATTTGTGACCATCTCATTAAAAAAAATTGAAATCTCATCGAAAAATCTCGAAATCATTATAATAATTTAAAAATTTTCAACTTTTTTTCACCTCGCTGAGATTTGGAATACCGATCCCGACGAAAGCCGAGATTTTGAGCCCTGATAGAGTCAAGCATGGGTTTGTTTGAGCGACCAACAAATTTCTACTCACCAAATCATGCTTACTGAGGCTAATTATAAAAATCCCTTTAATAATATCTTTGGCACATGGAACAATGTATGGAAGTGGGACGAGATGAATAGTCATTAGGTCGTTAGGAAAACATGCATTGGGATGCGCAACGCGAAAATTGCTCCGTCCGTCCCGCAACTAGTCTTGTCTTGGTTCCGTGCACTCAAGGTTTGAAAATACTGACCATTAAAGTATATAAATTGACTACATTAAAATAATATTGTAGATTTATCCAACAAAATACTTTTATAATATATAGTTTTTTATTACTTTTGTCAGTACATCATAATATAAAAAATCACAATCAATATATTACATTGAAGACCATAAATTTTAGCGCTCTTCTCTGTAAATATAGGATGTATTTCATATTTTTAATGTAAAATAAGTATGATATTTTCTCTATACCTCTAAGAAATATACATATTTACTTTATATTCTCTAAATGCTTGTATTAAGTATAGTACTTAGTGATAATAATTAGAGATAATCTAATTATTTTTAATATCTTCTTGGTCTATATGTTAAGAAGAAATACATCTTATAAGTTTGAACGTAGTAAATACTCCATCCGTTAATAAATATAAGGCGTATTTTGATTTTGCACAAGGATTAATACTACGGTGAAATATAGAAATACATAAATAGAAATGACTTATGTGCCCCTCTTGATTATCTTAAAATATAATAATACTTTGAGTAGATGGTATTGAATAAATGCATATATTTGAGAGAGAATAAATATATGTATAATAAGAAAGGCTAATTAAATCTACGTACAAGCATTATATTTTTAAATAAAATTATTTGAACTATAGATTTTATATTTCTAAACGAATTGAGTAGGATAGAGGTGCTATTTACGGAAGAAAATGTTGTCCAAAGTAGGGCTGTAAACGAGCCGAATTCGAGCGGGTCTGGGGCTGTCAGGCTCGAGCTCGAGTTGGGGTCCGAGCCTAGATCCAGGCTTGAGCTCGGCTCGGTCCAAGCTCGAGTAGGCTCGAGCTCGGCTCGAGTAAGCTCGATAAGCTGATAAGCTCGAATAAGCTCGGTAGGCTCGAGTAAATTCGGTGAATTTGGTAGGCTCGGTAACAAGCTCGAGTAAGCTCGATAACAAGCTCAAGAAAGTTCGGTTCACGGAAGCTCGATCCAAGCTCAAGTAGGCTCGCGAGCTATTCGAGCTCGGCTCGATGAAGCTCACGAGCTCGAGTTCGTCTCGTTTGGAGCTCGAATCGGGCCTAAACCGAACCAAACTCGAGTAGCTCGCGAGCTCGAGCTTTTTTTCTACAGCCCTAGTCCAAAGTGCCGATCACTGGGAAACGAGGCTACACGTACAATAGGCCGAGCTCCAGGGAAAAACTAAAAGGTGCGACGTGGCCGATGATGCGTAGGGGCACGCAGGATTCGGGCAACTTTTTCAGCTCACGCGGGCTTGTCTCGTGTCGTAGTTCTCGGCGGCGCAGTGGTTTTCCTGGCGTAGTCTTGAGAGAATTTAAGGCCGATAGTTCTCTGCTCTTAGAATAAGTACAATAAAATTCTTTTGGTTTACTTTTAATTTATACATGTAAATTTTGTTTTATGTAAAAAAGTAAGGAAAAAAAAAGAAGAGAGTTGGCTTTTATTTAGTAGACAGTTTTGCACGAAAATATAAGTAAATTATTTACATACAAGAGAGAAGATAGTTATTGCACAACATATAGAGATAATATTTAGAGACAATTATTATACAAGCTGATTTTTCGTTTACGCTAGATGATATATACAAAAGATGGAGTAAGTAATAGACTTTGCTATTGTACTTGCTCTAATGATGCACAACACATAGCATTACCTGAAGGAGGCCGCCGATTGTTGGTATTCAGCAGGGGCGGAAGCAGTGTTTGTTACCCGGTGTCACAGAACACCGGGTCAAAAAAAAATTTTAGCATATATTAATTCATATATAGTATACATAAACCCCCTTCATTCAATTCTTATGACACCGGGAGGTAAATAACAGATTACGTGATAAAGTAGCTAGTGAACCCTGATCATTTTCTCTCTAGTTCCGCTCCTGTATACAGTGCAGTCCCCTGTTGCTTCTATGCTCTATGGACAAAATGGTAGATGAACAACAGTAGAGAAAATAGAGAGTAGACTTGTATCACTCTGAATCTCTCTTTTCACTCAGAATTCAGAGAAGAAATGTATTTCCTCCGTTGATAAATATAAGTCGTATTTTAACTTTACACGAGGATTAAGCTTGTAGTGAAATTGAGAAAAAACGTAAGAGAAAATAACTTAGATATCCCTACTTAATTGTCTTAGAAGATGAAAAAATATACTTTATGTGGGTGGTAATGAATAAATACATATGGTTGAGAAAAAAATAAATAGTGGTATAGAAGGAAAGACATAATTAAATCTACATTTAAGCCTTATATTTACAGACACGACCATTAAAAAATAAGTCTTATAAACTTGGACAAAAGGAGTAACAAAGTTTCTTTTAGTCTAGAACTCAAGATAGATGAGAAATACTTCTGTGTTTATTCCACGCGCCTTGAACAAACGAACTAATGGGGATTAAAGATACACGCCGGTAACAAACTTGACTGAAACAGCACTATACTGGATCTAAACTAACGACTGAACTTTGACGTAGCAAAGTGAGATACAAAAACTCGGAAACAAACTTAACTAAGTTTAGTACAAATAACACCGATCTAGTTCAAAATGAAGGATCCCGGCGAAGCTCAACATATGTGGATGCTAATGTGTTGTGCTCTAGATCATGGCTCAAAATCTCACTAAGATTTCGGTAATCTTGAACGATATGAATTTTGATTGGGATCAAGATACCAAATTTCAGAGGGATAACAAAAATTTTAAATTTTTAAATTGTTATAATGATTTTGGCAAAATTTTGGAAGTTTGGATTGAAATTGGTACATTTTTTTACTAGTTTTCATGATTTTAGAACCGGATTTAGCATCAATTTTTGTGCGGAGAATTGTGTTGTCTTTTCTGAGGAACACATATGAAAATTTTGTAAAAAAAATACATATGCAAATTTTTGTCATTTTTTTCCTGAAATTTCACAGGGCATGAAAAGGAATTTCGGTTTTCACGGTCTAAAAAAGCCGGATTTGAATTTCGTTCGGATTTCGGTCAAAATCTTGAAATCTCAACGAAATTTCGAATTTCGGCTACCTACGAGATGGATCTGAAAACGAAATTTCAAATCTTGCTCTAGATAGAAGGGGGTAAGTAGAATGTGTTGATTGCAGAGATGCGAATGGCCGGTTCATTGCTGCGTCCGTCAGGGTTCAGGACCCAGCATCTTTGGAAGTTCTGGCTTGCACTGACTGCCTGGAATGTGTTGAACAACATCAAGACGCGTTCGAAGCGCCGCTACATGCCGGTTCTCAATGAGTTTGAGGCGAGAAAAAAAAAACTAGTTTTCCGGATATCAGACACGAAGTGAGGGAGGCAAATTCTGAAGCACATTATTTTTAGCAAAATCCTCTAGTAACCTCCGGGATTGGACGGCACGCTTTGCTGCTAAATCCACCGAAGGTTATTGCTTTATATATAAACTCTTAAGACTATGAATGAATACAAATCTCTCTTTTCCCTTATACACGTAGCGTACATAACGTATACGTATATATACTTATGGTACCATGTGAGTGAGCCAGTGAGGTATGCGCGTCCAGGTGTACTCTCGCCCAATTCATAAATAGTTATCGTTTTGCATATTGATACAAATAAAATTTTAAAACTTTCGCGGTTAATATATTTTTAAATATTTAAATTAGATACATAAAAAATATGTATAAATCTGCGTCGAAAAATGTTTTTATAATAAATAATTTTATTCAATTTTATAAATATATTGTAATAAAAAGTAGGGATTAAAACTATGTTTTAGTAATCATATTGATATTTAAAACGGTAGCTACTGGTAACTTAAAAATGGCATGTAGCTACGTGCCTACCCACAGGCCACAGCACACAAGGACACGATAAGAAATTGGAGGGGAAAAACGTAGAAACGCCTCCTGTCCTGTGTACCATCCAAAACCGAACAGACAAATAAACACCGACAACAGACAAATAAACCGGCCGGCCATGGCGTCACCAGGGAGCAGCGACCGACCCACCAAAATCCCGGAGATCCTGGCGGGCTTCAGCGGGCGGGCGGGCGGGCCCGGCGGTGGGGCTCGGCACGGCGTCGTCACGTTCGTGGCGGACTCTGAATTGGCATGCCATGCCTATCCGATTGTTAACTGGCACTACTACAAAATAGTACATAGGTGACGTCTTATCTGTGGCGGTTTTTGTTGAACCGCCACAAATAGAAGTGTCAGTAGCGGTTCTTTAATTCCGAACGGGGGGAATTTAACAGTGGCGGTTTGTTCCTAGGACCGCCACAGATAATTCCATATCTGTGGCGGTTTTTGGTTGGAACCACCACGAATATTTTTTTTTGACTATTTGTGGCGGTTCCAACCAAAAACCGCCAACGATATGGAATTATCTGGGGCTGTTCTAGGAACAAACTGCCACTGATACCTCGCAATTATATGTTGCGGTTCTGAATAAAAACCGCCACTTTTAATATGAGTATTGGTGGCGGTTTTGTTTTAGAACCGTCGCAGATATTATTATCTGTGGCGGTTTTAATTTGAAACCACCACAAATAATACTACCTATAAATACCCCTACGAGCCTACACCACTGCTCAGTCATCTTCCTCCCCGAGAACAAAGCAAAGTTTCAAGATATCAGATTTTGTTTGCAAAGAATCTAGAGCTTTTATTTCCTAGAGTTGTTTCAAGGTGAGTATTTTGTTCTCCTCTCTTCATTTGTGGTGATGTAGTTGTAATTTAATGTTTAGATCTAGTTTATTTAAGGCTCTCCTCTCTTCATTTGCAAAGTTTGCATCTAATTTGTTTTTATTTACCTAGCATTTTTTAGATTAATTTATATCTAGATGATGAATTTATTACATTGTTCCATTAGATTAAGTTGTCTCCCTTTTTTAGATGGCAAATTATGAGCAAGCATATATTAATTTTTTTAATTAAGGTTATTGGATATTAATAGACATTAAATTTTAGTTAATATGGTAGATGGGCGATCATGAAGTTGCCTTGCATTTTGAGATGGTGAATTTATTATCTAGCTCTTTAATTTTGGCTATGTATGGTACTTAAGATTTATTTTTTAATTACCATTAATTTTTTACCGTTAGTGCGTGCACATACATCTTGCTCTAGTGCCTATTGTTAGCTCATTTTTATCAATGACGGTTTTTATTGGGAATTTTTATTAAGCTATAAGGATGATGATTACGTAATAAAAATTACTATGTTCCATGCAAATTAAAATTGATTAAATGAGGTTTAATTAAATATCATTTTATGTATTATGAAGCAACAGATCTTATTACAAGGCCATTACAATAGTGACAACATTGCTAGAAGAAATGACGATAGCATTGGTTGTCATGGTGGAACAAGTGATCGTTCTGCCTATGTTCGTAGAGTGGGAATGACGCGCCACATCTTCTACATATTACGGCTCCGTTTGGTAGGGTTCCATATTCTAGTAGAAACGGAAACGGTTCCAGATTCTTGGTAGAAACATTTCAGGTAGAATCAGAATCACTTTTTGCAAACCGTTTGGTATAGTTCTAGATTCTAGTAGAAACTAGTGAAACGGGGTTGAGGGTGATTCGGCCACAGCGTGGAAAAAGAAGAAACGTTCCGAGGAGAATCGTTTCGAGTTTTAGCCCGTTTGGCTGGGTTTCTCCCAGATTCTAATAGAAACAGCTGGTTCCAAGTTGCCAAACGGGGCCTACATTATTTCTACTCAATCACAATTTACGATGGCCCCTCAGATTGCATATTAATAATTGTTACATTAATTAATTGTAGATGGATCACAGATGGATGTACGATGCGAACCGTTACAGCCGAGAATACATCGACGGCGTATCTGCTTTCCTAATATCAGTCGAGTAGAACAAATTGCAAAAGAAGACGGAGTACATACATTGTCCACGCATTGATTGCAAGAATGAGAAGATGTTTTCGGACAAAGACCATACCCACTTGCACTTTATTCGGAGGGGCTTTGTACCTAGCTATACACGTTGGACAAGGCACGGTGAAGAGGAGATCATACTTCAATGTGATAATGTCGACGACGACGGAGCTGACAGTGTGGCAGCTGACATTGGTTATGGATCCGATGAGGATAGCTTGGCCGTTGATGATGACAACAATCTGGCTCAAATGTTGCGCGATGCAGAAGAAAACTACACTAGTAAGAGAGAGTTTAATCAATTCAAGGGTTTGATGGAGGACTCGGAGAAACCTTTGTTCCTGGGTTGCAAGGAGGAATACGCAAAGTTGCACACCGTGCTTTCACTACTTAAATTGAAGGCAAGCAGTGGTTGGTCCGACAAGAGTTTTACGGCGTTGCTCCATCTCTTAGCGGACATGCTTCCAAAGGGAAACGTGTTGCCTAAGACCACGTATGTTGCCAAGAAGGTTGTTTGTCCCCTGGGATTGGAAGTAGAAAGAATACATGCGTGTCCGAACGACTGTATACTCTATCGCAAAGACTATGAAGACATGCATGTATGTCCGGTGTGCAAAGCATCGCGATACAAGTGTAAGGGCGGGACACCGAAGGCATAGAGGTGAAGAAAGGAGCTCCCGCTAAAGTGGTATGGTATTTGCCAGTAATACCTTGTCTAAAGCATTTATTTGCAAATAAAAAGCATGCCAAGCTGATGCGATGGCACTCGAAAGAGCGTATTAGGGATGGAAAGCTGAGACACCCAGCTGATTCTGCCCAGTGGAGAACCATCGATAGGCTCTTCAGGGAGAACTTCAGAAATGAGCCGAGGAATATAAGGTTTGGGTTGAGTACAGATGGAATGAATCCTTTCGGTAACATGAGCAGCATTCATAGCACTTGGCCCGTGACTCTTTGTATGTACAACCTTCCTCCGTGGTTGTGTATGAAGCGAAAGTACATTATGATGTCGCTGCTTATCCAAGGGCCGAGACAACCTGGCAACGATATTGATATGTACCTACAACCATTGGTGGAAGATCTTGTGCTACTGTGGAACGAAGGTGTACAGGTTTGGGATGAGTACAAACGGGAGTACTTCACTCTACGCACATTGTTGTTCTGCACCATCAATGATTTACCAGCCCTGGGTAACCTGTCCGGCCGTACTATAAAAGGAGCTAAAGTCTGCCCCCAATGCCTGGATGAAACTAATAGTGTGTGGCTTAACAACTCGAGAAAAACGGTCTACATGCGTCACCGCTGGTTCCTTCGAAGGAATCATCCGTACCGTAATATGAAGGCACAATTCGATGGTACAAAGGAAGATGGTTCAGCTCCAAGGCCTCTTCATGGGGAAGAGGTATATGACATGGTTAAGGATATTAATGTTGTACATGGAAAGGGGGGTACTAATAGTACATTGAGGTCTCGTACTGAGAAAACCACGTGGAAGAAGAGATCCTTATTTTGGGACTTGCCCTATTGGAAGGACTTAGAAGTTCGACACTGCATCGACGTCATGCATGTGGAGAAGAATGTATGTGACAGTGTGCTTGGTCTTTTACAGAATATTCCTAGCAAAACAAAGGATGGACTCAAGGCACGAAGAGACCTGGAAGATATGAAAATCAGAGCCGAGTTACATCCTCAAGACACCGTGAAGGGCTAACTTTACCTTCCCCCAGCTTGCTACACTCTGTCCAAGAAAGAGAAAACAGACCTCTGCAAGTGCTTACATGCTGTGAAAGTTCCATCCGGTTACTCCGCAAACATCAAGAAACTGGTATCGATGAAAGATTTGAAGTTAACTGGCATGAAGTCTCATGATTGTCATGTGATGATGACACAAATGCTCCCTATTGCAATTAGAGGTATTTTTCCTGACAAGGTCCGAGAGGCAATTATGAGGTTGTGTTTATTCTTTAATGTAATTTCACAGAAGGTCATCGATCTCGTTGTTCTTTATGAACTGCAGGCTGATGTGGTCAAGATTCTGTGTCAGCTAGAGATGTATTTTCCTCCATCATTTTTCGATATCATGGTTCATCTCATTGTTCACCTGATGAATGAGATAAATATTTGTGACCCAGTATTCCTGCACCAGATGTACCCGTTCGAAAGGTATATGAGTGTTCTGAAGAAATATGTACGTAATCGATCTCGGCCGGAAGGTTCTATTGTAGAAGGTTATGCAACTGAGGAGGTTATTGAGCTCTGCGTCGATTACATGGATGAGGTTGAACCGGTAGGAGTGCCTGTATCACGCTATGAGGGGAGGCTAGCTGGGAAAGGAGCAATAGGAAAGAAATCCACAAATTCTTACGATCATTTTTTGTTCGAACAAGCTCATTTCATAGCCTTGCAACAGTCAGTTGAGGTGTCCCCATATATGGACATCCACAAGGATAAGCTATGAAGGGAAAATCGTGGACGATCAGAGGTTTGGATAACAAAAGAGCACAATCGTTTGTTCAATCATTGGTTCAAGGAGCACATGTCTGGTGAAGAAACGAGTGTTACGTTGAGGTGGTTGGCAAAAGGGCCATCAGGTATAATCGTGACATGGCAAGGATACAACATAAATGGATATACATTTTACACGAGAGCTCATGATAGCAAAAGTACTTATCAAAATAGTGGTGTCCGCATAAATGCCTACGACAACACAGGTAGTAAGAAGAGCAACTTCTATGGGTTTATAGAGGAGATTTGGGAGCTCGACTACTGCATTTTCAAGATCCCGGTATTTCGGTGTCGTTGGGTCCAACTCCCAAAGGGTGTCAAGGTGTACAAGTACGGTTTCACTACTGTGGACATCGAACAAGTGGGGTATAGAGACGAACCATTCGTACTTGCGAAGCAAGTAGCACAGGTCTTCTATGTAATCCACCCGGTAGATAAGAAGCGTCATGTAGTTCTACAAAGAAAACGAAGGATCGTCGGAGTTGAGAATGTCGTGGATGAGGAAGAGTACAACCAATTTGAAGAGTTGCCTCCTTTCGTAGATGGCAACATCAGGCTCGACGAAGAAACCACTCAGGAAGCTACCTATCATCGCGATGATCATGAAGAAGGCCAAGTTGTGAAAAAAATAATTAGCTAGGAGTAATGGCAAAATGTGTGTATTTATGTGGGGTAATAGAATGTAATGTCAAAAATATGCATTTATGTGGAGTAATGGCAATTTTTTGTAACTAATACGCTTTTATTTTCATCATAGATAAATTAATTATGAATAAGCAGTAGTTAATATATATGATAGGGATATTAATATATTTTGTTTGAAATACATTAATACATAGGTTTTTATTACTAGGATATATGAAAAATACATTAATACATAGATTTTTATTAAAAGGATATCTAAAATACATTAATACATAGGTTTTTATTAATAGTATATATGAAAAATACATTAATACATAGGTTTTTATTAATAGGATATATGAAAAATACATTAATACATAGGTTTTTATTAAAAGGATATCTGGACAATACATTAATACATAGGTTTTTATTAAAAGGATATCTAGAAAATACATTAATACATAGGTTTTTATTAATAGGATATATGAAAAATACATTAATACATAGGTTTTTATTAATAGGATATATGAAAAATACATTAATACATAGGTTTTTATTAAAAGGATATCTGGACAATACATTAATACATAGGTTTTTATTAAAAGGATATCTGGAAAATACATTAATACATAGGTTTTTATTAATAGGATATATGAAAAATACATTAATACATAGGTTTTTATTAAAAGGATATCTGGACAATACATTAATACATAGGTTTTTATTAAAAGGATATATTGAAAATACATTAATACATAGGTTTTTATTAATAGGATATATGAGAAATACATTAATACATAGGTTTTTATTAAAAGGATATTTGGACAATACATTAATACATAGGTTTTTATTAAAAGGATATCTGGAAAATACATTAATACATAGGTTTTTATTAATAGGATATCTGAGAAATACATTAATACATAGGTTTTTATTAAAAGGATATCTAAAAAATACATTAATACATAGGTTTTTATTAAAAGGATATCTAGACAATACATTAATACATACGTTTTTATTAAAAGGATATCTGGAAAATACATTAATACATAGGTTTTTATTAATAGGATATCTGAGAAATACATTAATACATAGGTTTTTATTAAAAGGATATCTGAAAAAGAGTATCAGTGGCGGTTTTTAATACAAACCGCCACTGATGATAGTTATCAGTGGCGGTTTTAATTGGGAACCGCCCCTGATGATAGTTATCAGTGGCGGTTTTAAGTCAAAACCGCCATTGATACTTATTTTCAGTGGCGTTTTATTTTAAAACCGCCACTGATAACCCTCCTTATATATCTCCCTAACCGGCATAGCTCGCTAGCGACTAAGTCCTAACCCTACTGTCTAATTAATTTAACTCGAGGAGTTTCAGAAGCACACCCATGATTCATATGGAGACATAAATTAGTATTCTACATATTTCTTCGCTTTGCTAGTTAATATCACATATTTCTTATGAGTCTCCTTATCAGTCTAGTCGTAGTTCCTACACGAACATTGGTCTATGCTCATGTTGAACGATTCATTTAAATTAATTAAATTGTTGTTTCATATGATATTTGCTTCATTTATTGTGCTATGTTTTTTCTATACTTTACAATATGTTTATGATGAAATAATTATTTGATTGTTAAATCATTCCTTTAATATAGAACAAAGTATAAAACACGAAGTTTATGTTGCAATGAGGACTATACTTAAAAACCTAGAATATTTAAGATCTGGTATGATTGACTACGTTATCCTAGGTTGAATATAATGAGAAAAATCATTAATAATTCTACTGACCATAAAACTACTGACTTCCCTAGACTTGAAGACTTCTTATGTCCTACTTGTGCAAAAGGGAAGCTCAAAGTTATAACCTCTTATCTAAAAGTTAGAGAAGAATCATTGAATTTTTTGGAGAGAATTCAAGGTAATTTTTCTGAATCTATCCAATCCCTGTCGGGCCCATTCAAATACTTTATGGTACTGATAGATGCTTCTATTAGATGGTTCCATGTATGCCTCTTATCTACTCAGACCATACTTTTGCTAAATTATTTGCCCAAATTATTAAATTAAAAGTATGCTTTCCAGAAGAAAGGATCAAATCTATTCGAATAGACAATGTTAACGAGTTTACCTCAAATATATTTAATAATTATTGTATGGTTCTAGGTATTAATGTATAGCATTCAATACCATATATACACATACAAAATGGCCTTGCAGAGTCATTAATTAAAAGAATAAATGTATAGCATTCAATACCATATATACACATACAAAATGACCTTGCAGAGTCATTAATTAAAAGAATAAAGCTTATTGCTCGGCCACTATTGAAGAGAATTATAGGTTACTCAACAGCCGTTGGGGCCACGCAGTGTTTCACACTGCTGTATTGATTCAACTCAGACTAACTGCATACCATAAAGTTTTCCCTTTGCTGATATTGTGTGGGAAAGAACTAAGGGTGCGTTTGGTTGGGTGGATGGGATATGGCCATCCATGGTTTTGGAGTCATCCAATTGTTTGTATGGGTGGATGGATAGGATATGGTCATCCAGTTTTTGGGAATATTCTCTCAAGATGCTGGATAAAGCCATCCAAATAAAAAGGCCGGATATGCTCATCCAGTTTGCTGCACGAAGAGGTGTACACGGTCAAATTCAAATTTCGGCAAAGTTTCCTTGGCCAAAATTAAACTTCGCTCAAAATATGGTCAAATTTTGTTTGAAAATTCAAATTTTAGTAAAAAATTGTCCAAAACTAAAAATTTGTTTGAAAATACAAATTTTATTCAAAAATTCAAAATGTGTCAAAAAAAATTCAAATTTTATCCAAAAATTCAAATTTTGTCAGAAAATTTAAATTGTGATCAAATTTTGTTCAAAAAATTCAAACCAAATTTTGAAACCTTGATTACAACTAGCTCATCCATCTAACCAAACAAAAAATTAGCTCATCCCATCCATCCAACCAAACAAAAAATTGGCTCATCTTTATCCACCAAACCAAACAACTACCTAGATGGCTCCATCCCATCCAAGTTAGATGGCCATATCCCATCCAACCTCATCCAGGCAACTAAACGCACCCTAAGTATTTCTCAACTAGAAAAAATTTCAAATCCATTGCTTCCTCGCCCGGCTGCCGTGGGAGGAGAAAATTTCAGATGCACTGCCCGCACCCGCCCGTTGCTTTATTATTATAGTTATATGCCCGTGCGTTGCTACGAAAAACAAAATTGATAACGAAAAATAAAGATTAAAAAATAAAAAAATATTATTTCATAAAATCAAACATCTATCTTTAACGCTTCGTTTCTTGCAAAAGCTGGCTAATTAAAGCAACACTTCGTTTCTTGTGTAGGGCAATTAAGCAGGGCAATTAATGTGACGTGGGAAGAAACTCTCACTTTATATAGTAGAGATTATTGTTATTATTTCTTGAAAGTATTAGGAGGGGAAATTTCGGATCCACTTGTAAAATTGGTTCTTTTGCCCCGGTGCAATGGAGTGTACTCCAATAGAACCACTGGGTGTGGGACCATGCAGGACGGAGGAGACTGCAAATTTTCAGAATGATCCTCCTAGTTGCTACTGTAGTTGAGTTCCAATTCAGACATTGTTTTCTAATTCTCCCGCTCATTTTAGGTCCCGTTTGGCAACTTGGAACCGGACCGTTTCTACTAGATTCTGGAAGAAACTCAACCAAACAGGCTAAAGCTCCGAACGATTTTCCTCGGAATGTTTCTTGTTTTTCCACTATGTTGTTGAATCGGTCTCAATCCCGTTCCACCCGATTCATAGAATCCTACCTAAAACGTTTCTACCAAGAATCTCAAACCGTTTCCGTTTGTACTAGAATCTGAAACCGTACCAAACAGGACCTTATATGCTCAAAGTAATAAAAAAAAAGTGCAAAAATTGTGAAGAAGGGATTGTAAAGCACACTACTGCCCAAACTATGCTGCTGGCTAAACTACCAAGATGCGCATCCTTTCTGGAGCAGTTAGAAATAGTTGGCGAGATGCTTGCTTCGCATGGAGCCACTTCGTGGCTAATCATTTCTTGTCTTTTCTTCAAGCGGATTAAGGGGAAAGATGCCTTCCGTTTTGCAACCAACTTCTCTCCATGGTCATCGAAATTTTATCGAGTGTGACGTTAACACTCGGTACTCAAGTGGTATGCTGGTATGTACTCTCTCCATTTATTTTTGGGATTTGGTAAACATCTGGATGTTTTTATTGCTGAAATCACCCAACTCTAAGACCATCGGGTCATTGTTGACATTCGAGAGTATCGATTACATCCAATCCTATGATTTGATCTAACGACCCGGTGATATCCGGGTGAGGTATCCAACGGCCCAGAATTTGAATATTAGCTAAAATAAAAACATTCGGATGATACCTATACACTCCCTTCATTTTTATAAGATGTATTAAAAATTAAGGTTACATTAAAATTAAGAAAAATATGGAAAAAAATAATAATTTAGATGTTCTCGCTTAATTATCTTGAAAAATAAAAATTATATTTTGTGTGGGTGGTAATGAATAAATACGTTGAGGGAGAATAAATAGAGATATAGTAGAAAAGACTTCATTAAATGTACATATAAGTTTTATATTTATAGATAAAATTATTTAAAAACAAGCCTTATAAAAATAAAGGAATAGTAACTACAAAAAATATAATAAATCGATTCCGGCAGAAACCAACCAATACACCAAGACTAAAGAAAAAACAGTATTCACACTCGTCAATATAAACGTGACGGACGGAACACGCGCCTCCACTGCAGTATTGCACGTCTGCGCCCGCAGTTCCACACACGGGCACATCACCCGCGCCGCTTGCGACGAAGCTGACCACTTGCAGAGAAGACGCATGGCCTCGCCGGAGACGGGAACGACGGTGGTGGTGCCGGAGGTGGCCCTGCGTTCTGGCAACGCGAGGACCATGCCGTCGATCGGCATGGGCTCGGCGGCGTTCCCGGTCTTGCCGGAGGCCACCATGAACGCCGTGCTGGCGGCCGCCGAGGTCGGCTTCCGCCACTTCGACACCGCCGCCGTTTACATGACGGAGCAGCCGCTCGGCGAGGCCATCGCGGAGGCGATACAGCGCGGGATCATAAAATCCCGGGAGGAGGTGTTCGTCACGTCCAAGCTGTGGTGCACCCAGTGCCACCCGCACCTCGTGCTCCCGTCCCTCCGTGAAAGCCTACAGTAAGACACGACCACTCGCAAAAAATAATTCGACATCCAATAGAAGGCAGCACAGCTAGTAGTTCTCCATCGATCATCTCGATGGATAATTTCCCTCGTGTTCTTGTGAGAACAGGAACCTGCAGACGGAGTACGTCGACCTGTACCTGATCCACTGGCCGATCTGCCTGAAGCCCGCGCCGCCCGCGCTCCCCGCCAAACGGGAGGACGCCGTCCCGTTCGACTTCGAGGGCGTGTGGCAAGCGATGGAGGAGTGCCAGCGGCTCGGGCTCGCCAAGGCGATCGGCGTCAGCAACTTCACCACCAAGCACCTCGACAGACTCCTGGCATCTGCCACTATCCCCCCTGCTGTGAACCAGGTTAGTTTGCTGTTGATTGGGCAATCGCTCGGGCGACAAGGATGCGGTGGCGAGGCGGCGAACGGGCGACCAGGCGGTGGGGAGGAGGCGGCCATTGGGGGCTGATCGGGCGGACCTGGGGCTAGATCGGGAGGTGGGCGGGCGATCGGGCAGCCGAACCGATTGGGAGGTGACGGTGAGATAGCAACAAGCGACAACACGCCCAGGTAGGGATGCAAATGGGCCGACCCTAGGGTTTTCTTTGGCCCACTTTAGTTCATTTGTTTGCACTAAAAACTTAATTTTTACTCCACTTTTTAAGTTTTAGTGCAAACAAATGAACTAGAGTGGGTCAAAGATGACCCTAGGGTCGGCCCATTTGCATCCCTACGCCCAGGCGGGGAGGAGGGCGGCGAACGGACGGCGCGGAGGAGGCGACCATCGGGAGGAGGGCGACCAACGGGCAACGCGGAGGAGGCAATGTTGCGGGGCGAGACAGCCATACGGAGGAGAAAGAGACATGCCAAAGCCCCCAAAGCACGCCTTCCAAACAGCACTTTAGTTAATTTGGATGTTAGCTAAAATTTAGATGTTAGCTAAAACAAAAACATCCGGATGATACCTATACACTTCCTAGTTAATTTGCACGCGTTTCTTGCTTCTTGGGTGTGTTTGGTTACCTGCATCATTCTAGCTTGTTTCGTATGAGCCATCCAGGCTATCCTTGGCCTGACTGAGTGGATGCAAGTTAAGTTGTTTGGTTGTGCATCTCATGGGCCTGCATTAGAGAGAAGTCTAATTTCTGTATTTTCTCCATCCTGTATGAGTAGGTGCAATTGCATCCACCTAACCAGGATGAACAGGAAACCAAACATGTGTCTAATAGATACAGTTGCATCCACTCGTACGATTCAGGCACCATACAGGCAACCAAACACAGGAATAACGCGTGCGAGAATACGGAAGTGATAGTATTAGTTTTTAGCAAGCCGTCGCTCCAAAGAACTCTGCCGGTGATGATCTGCAGGTGGAGATGAACCCGGTTTGGCAGCAGAGGAAGCTGAGGGAGTACTGTGCAGAGAAGGGCATCCACGTCGCGGCGTACTCTCCGGTGGGAGGGCAGAACTGGTCAGGAGAAGGAAACGCCGTGCTGGAATCTGGGGTGCTCGCGGAGATAGCGAAGGCCAGAGGAAAGAGCATCGCACAGGTACGTACGTAGATCCATCGGTCCATCGATAAGCTAGACGAGAATCGCAAAAGGCCTCTTGCTAGATAAGATTGTACGCTTGAAGCTTGCCACGTTTCTGACGTTTAGCGGATGCTTTCCGGCCGAGTGGAGTCCGCGCTGTTAAATTCTACTTTAATAATTTGGTCCATCCACACCCGTCTTGTGACTCTTTTAAAAACATCTGTCTAGATATTATTACTCTCTTCGTCCAAAAGAATATAAAACATATTTTAATCTTGTATAAGGATTAAAGTTGTATTAGAATTAAAAAATGCATAGGGAAAAATAATTTAGATGTCCTCGCTTAACTGTCTTGGAGGATGAAAGATACATTTTGTATGGGTGATAATGAATAAATGTATATGATTGAGAGAGAATAAATAGAGGTATAGAAGGAAAGACCTCAATAAATGTACATGCAAATCTTATACTTATGGATAGGACCATTAAAAAAAAATAAGCCTTACAAACTTAGGCCATGTTTGGATCCCTGGGCTAATTGTTAGCTGGCTAAAAATTAGTCCTAGTCTATCCAAACAGGAAGACTAATAGGTGGGCTAATTTTTAGTCAACCCCTCAGCTAACAATTAGTCCATTAGTTGGTGAGGGGGAGCTAATTTGGGCTAATAGCAGGTAACACATTGGAAAAAGTCTAAAATACCCTCGCGCTGGTCTTATCCTCACTTCCTCACCCGTCCGTCCGCTCCCCAGTTCATTATGAGGGGCAAATATGACTTTTCTAAGAAATTAGCTCAACCATTAGCCATGTATCCAAACAGCTCTAGACTAATTTTAGATGGGCTAATTATTAGCTGACTAACAATTAGCTCTAGCTATTAGTCAGCTAACAATTAGTTTTAGTACATCCAAACATAGCCTTAGATGGGGGAGTATTGTCAATTAGAGTGGAATTTTACTGGTTTGGGAACGATCGGTTATGCGATTGCCACCATGTCCGATGTCCTTGTTTGAGGATGTGTGGTGTGGGTAAGCGCAATTTTTGGAAATGAATATCGGTATGCAGCGACACTTTCAGCTGGGGCACATACATTTTGTTATTTTGATCTGATCGAGAAATATTAGGCCACGTTTACATACGATAGTATGAAAGTTGAGAATGGCTAAGTAACACTCGAGTGTTTTTTTGGTTTGTGAGCACTCAACTTGGGGGCCTATAAAGAGGAGAATGGTGGGGAGAGATGGTAAATTGATTGGATCAATGAATCTAGATCCAAAGGCTACAAATTTGAGTTCTCACAAACCAAAAAAACACTCAGGTGCTCCCTAAACACTCCCATGAAAGTTTCTGTAATAGTACTGTTTCAAGTTCATGGATAAATACTGTCTAGCTACTGCTAGTTGTGGTGAATAATGTAGTACTATAATCCAGTGAAAATCCTGCTTGGCACTTGGCAGGAATAGTGAGCCTTCTATTCGCCAACTGTATGCGGACCATATACATTTTGCTTGGTGAAGTGTCCACCATATATACTTCTACAGTCAGATAATCAAATACCATGCTGCCCCTTCATGCTTACACACTCTTTTTTTCTTTTTTTGCTTCCTCAGGTGTCATTGAGATGGATTTATGAGCAAGGAGCGACCCCAATCGTCAAGAGCTACAACAAGGACAGGCTTAAAGCAAACCTTGAGATCTTCGACTGGGAGTTAACCGACGAAGACCTGCTCAAGATCAGCCAGATCCCACAGAAGAAGATGGTCAAAGCTACAGGCTTGTTCGCGCCAGACGGCGAGTTCACAGCGCTTGATCTTTCCGACATCGAAATTGTCGAGGAATAGATACCAAAAAATGCCCGCTTCACAGTTTCTGTATCAATAAGGCAACGTCTAGAGTTGCGTCGATGCCGTTCTTTCGCGCCAATATTATGATGGAATTTCTTCGGTAAAGATTGCAATCTGCTATATATCGATCGGCCCATCAGAGGGTCCGATAGACGTGGATACTTTACCTAAACTAGGCCTACTCATGGTTGAGGCCTGATAGATCCATTAGTGTAGTTTAATCTCGTATTACTTATTTTGTTAAGAGTGCATACCTTCTCGGTTGCTTTTCAAGTTGTGGTGTAAATCCACAAGGCCGAGCTAGGCCTTATGCCGCTGGGGCAATAGCCCGAGGCTTATGCCGACTTAGGAGTGGAAGCCTTTTCTCTATATGTAGCCAGGCAGACGAACAAATTTGGACGCCCGGCTGTCACTAGCGTTTATCTTCCCTTAAGTAGGTAAGTGTAGTGCACAGCTGTTCACAGCCCAAACTCACTCCTTCCCTCCTCCCCCCCCCCCCTTTTTTTTTTAGAAAAACTAGGAAATGGTACACCGTTCCTAGCTTTTCAACGGTACAGTCTAGTCTTCTCTCCTGTTGCTCGTCCCTCCTCAGCGATGTATGAAGACTGCACCAAGGTAGCTAGAAGCTTGCCAAAATTCAACATTGATCATCACACAAAAGAAAAGCCTTCTAATCCCATCGATTGATTTCATGCGTTAGCTTTACCAATCCATCTGAGACTGCCAGACGTCCATGGATCCATCTGAAACTTAACACTGAAACTCATGAAACCTTTGAAACTTAACACATGAAACTTACCGAAATATAGTTGTAAAAACCAAACTTATCTGTAAAACCTGATGAAACGTATCTGTGAAACTGGTTCATGGAACACTATGAAACCCGGTAAAAACTATCTTCATGTGAGGCATCATAAAACTTAATGAAACTGAATTATCCGGATAAAACACTATGAAATCTTATGAAACTTGTTTGTGAAATGTTGTGAAACTTAACACTAAAATTTATGAAACCTTTGAAACTTAACACATGAAACTTACTGAAACATGGTTGTAAAAACCGTGATACGTTGTGAAACTTATATGTGAAACCCCTAAGACAGCCTGGTTGATTGAAACACTATGAAACATGATGAAACTTATTTATGAAACATCATGAAACTTAATGAAACTGGATTATCCGGATGAAACACTCAGAAACCTCATGAAGCTTGTTTGTGAAACTTAACATTAAAACTCATGAAACCTTTGAAACTTAACACATGAAACTTACCGAAACATAGTTATAAAAACCAAACGTGTATGCAACGCCGCCCTCCGCCCTGACCACCTCCCCCTTGGTCTGATTCTTGCTGTGCCATCTGTGCTGCTCCCCTCCGCAGGGATTCTCGTCTGCTCCAGCAGCATGGCCACAAGCCAAAGAGGAAGGCAACGACTCAAGTAGATCCATTTCTCGCCCCTATCTTTGATTCGTATCTTGCCTCATCCCATCTTAATCTGTGCAACTGAGAATAGATCTTTGATTCATGATTTTTCCTTACGTGTATGCTAGTGAAGCCCAGCTAGGAAAACACGCGAGTAGCTAGCGTTCCCTGCTGTTGAGGAGATATACCGTTCCCTGCCTATCTACGGCATAACGTACACTAGTCACAAGTCCTTGCCTCCTCGGCACACCAAGTGTCCGTGATAGTCCACGGCCTACAAAGTTGAGAAGTGAGAAACCCTATCGACTATCAGAATCAGGTCATAGCGCCATTGCCATTTGCTCGCTCTGTCGACCATGCTACCTCTTCTCTTCTCTCTCTCTCTCTCTCTCTCTCTCTCTCTCTCTCTCTGACGAGACGAGGGATGAGGCGTAGAGTTAGCGCAGGCTCCAAGACGGCAAGCTCTCCACCCTGCGCCCTCCTCAAGCATTTAAGCTATTCATCCCGTCAACTCTAAGTGATTTTCGCTTAATCCTTACTTTGTCGTATTGCATAACCCACTTTCCGAATTAGCCATCTAGGCCTCTAGGGATTAATTGATTAAATTCAATTTGATGTAGTAGCCACATGAGTTTTTCATTAGTGTATCACCTCATAGAAACCTCGCTATCGAATAGTCCGGGGTTGCCTAATAGATCTAAACTGGAGAATAGAGAGAGAGGGAGAGAGACACAATATGAGGAGGAACTGCTCTGCTTTATTATTCTCATTGCTTGTGTGTACAAAGGGGTAGCCCCTGCCTCCTATATATAGCGGTTCTGCTAGAGATAAGGAAGAGTCCATATAGGATACGTCAATCGGTTTCCTAACACTCCCCCTTGGACTCTTCACTGCGAGATGCATATGCCTCATTAAAACTCCATAAAAACCCAGTGGGAAAAAATAATTGGAGAAAGAGTACATAGCACACGCTTGCTGTGTTGCACGGATTGCCTCATCAAAAACCTTATGTAAGAAAACTTCAATGAAAAACTTACTTAAGGAAAAGAGTACAATCCACCCAAACTTCAATGTTAATCTTCAAGATTCACGTTGGGTACTAAAACTTCATGTTCAAGATTTATGTAGGAGTATGTGAAAATTCTCCCCCTGAAATCTGCACTTCTCTAAGTCTCATCATCCCGATTCCTCTAACACATCTTCCAAAGGAAGATGCCGGGAGTGACTTAGTGAATAAATCTGCGAGATTTTCACACGACTTAGTATGCAGTATTTTTATCTCGTTCATCTTATGCAATTCATGAGCATAAAAGAACTTGGGGTTGATATGCTTTGTGAGGTTACTCTTCACATATCTCATTTGCACTTGAGCAACACAAGCTGCATTATCTTCATAGATAATGGTAGGGGTTTGTTCCATGTTCAAACCATATGACTTCTGGATGTGGTGAACCATTCTTCGAAGCCATGCACATTCTCGAGAGGCTTCATACAAGGCAATTATTTTTGAGTGGTTTGTCGACGTCGAGACAAGAGTCTGCTTTGATGTCTTCCACGAAATTGCTGTTCCACCGCAAAGGAAAACATACCCGGTTTGTGACTTTTCAGTATGCGGGTCCGATAGGTACCCAGCATCGGCATAGCCAACCAAATTCAATTCATTGTTCCTTCTATAGAACAAACCGAGATCTTTGCTTCCTTAGAGGTAATGGAAGACGTCCTTAACCCCTTTCCAATGCCTTTTGGTGGGTTCTGCACTGTACCGTGCTAGCAAATTCACGGCGAACGCAATGTCCGGCCTAGTGCTATTCGCAAGGTACATGAGTGCCCCAATTGCACTCAAAAATGGGAATTCCGCTCCCAGGACTTCCTCCCCCTCTTCTCTAGGCTGCATGTGTCTAGGTCTGCCTTGGAGTGACCTTCCCACCATTGGGGTCTTTGCGGGTATGCCTTCTCAAAACCAAATCTCTCCAACACTTTCTGCATGTAGGAAGATTGGTGTACCAAGATTCCGCTTGGACATGTTCAAGCCGCAAGCTTAAAGAACTTGGTTTTACCCAAGTCTTTCATTTCAAATTCAGACTTCAAGTATGTGCATGCTTCTTTAATTTCTTCATCCGTCCCAATGATGTTCAAGTCATCTACATAGACGGAGATTATACAAAATCCATTCGGGGATCGTTGTATAAACACACATGGACAATCTTCGATGTTCGTGTAGCCTTTCTTGCAAAGAAAGTCACTCAAGCGATTGTACCACATTCTTCCCGACTGCTTCAGCCCATACAGTGATTTCTCCAATTTCACACTGTATAGGTTTCTGTTTGCTCTGTCTTGGTTCGGGATAGGATACCTTCTGGTATTTTCATGTATATCTCCGAATCCAAGTTTCCATACAAATATGCTGTGCAACATCCATTAGCTTCATTCTCAACTTCAAGTTGACTGTCATTTGAGATTAATTATCTAAAGGTAATTCCTCCCATGACCGGAGAATAGGTTTCTTCATAATCAACCCTAGGACGTTGAGTGAAACTTTGAACAACAAGCCTTGCAATGGTTGTTGCTTTATTCATAGATTCTCCAATTATTACAAAATTTATGGCCATTTCGTCATGGGGTGCTTCATGCACTTCTACTTGCTCTTCACTGTTATTTTCCATTCCAGGAGCAAGTTCCTTTAGTTTTTCTCCGCCAATGTGTGCGCACACATTATTTTCGGCGGCTTCTTCCAATGGAAGTGTCGGGGATTGGGATATTCATAAGGACTATTCTGCCCCGACGGTCATGCACTCGCCGACCATAAACATCCTCGGACGCGGTACCCAAGGATGGGTCCCGAGCACCCCCATGCTCGGACACGGGCATACCCGCTATGCCTTGGCAAAAAGTGCTCGGCTACGAGCTTTAAAGACGCGCACGAACAAACGTGCTCGACGAGGCTACGGGGCGGTCGAACCAGGACCAAAGGGACCCTCGGAGATCGCCGAAGGACGTGGTCAACCAATAAAACAGGAAAGTGGTGGTTATTTAGTCAAAGATCCAGGGAAGTTACACCAGAAATTCAAGTATGGCGAGAATCAAGGACACGTCCAAAATGGCAACTAGCATGATTTTAGGAGACAGTTACCATGTATGTACCACGATACCTTGTATTTAAGCCCCCTCCAACAACAAGGAGAGGGGCATCCCATTGCGAGATACATGTATTCGTATCCTTCAATCCAATACAGAGAAACGCCTCTAGGCGACTGGACATAGGGCTATTATCTCAACTGTGAGAGGCCTGAACCAGGATAAAATCTTTGTGTTTATGTCTGTTCTAGTGGACCGTCTCCCACATCTTCGACGTTACACCTTTGACAGAAAGGGGCTTTGGTTGATCCCTCATTCAACAAGTAAGCTCGACGGGAGCCCGTTCTCCAATCGTCGACAGGAAGGTTCAGATCTGGAATTGCCTTAATCACAGGCTTCTTTCCAGTGCCAGGTCTCAACTGGCTCCCCTTCTTGCTTTGGGGCATTTTCGTGATTGGCTGTTGGTAAGTCCTCTTGCCCAGTTTTCCCCAGACGTCTCCGGGTACTTTGGGTTTGAGAAGCCAGATTTTCTGTTCTTTTTCTTTGAGGCCTCTGAACAGGATGAGGGATACCTTCTGCTTTCTTTGGTATTTCCACCCTCTCTGGTGCATTTCTTGCTGGTATATGCGACTTAGCCATGCTCTTCAGATCGCAAAAATGATCAGGCAGTTCATTTGCTAAATTCTGCAAATCGATTGTCTTCTTGACTTCATGATTTGCTTCATTAGTGCGAGGGTCATGCACGGGGATACCAATGGAATGCCATATGATTTCCCGGCATTTTCATCCAATGGTTCATTTCCTCCCCCTAATGACGGGAAAGCGATCCTCGTCAAAAAAATGCAATCAGCGAATTTGGGCTGTATGCAAATCTCCAGTCGTGGGTTCCAAATACACGATTATGGATGCATTCTCATAACCAACGATATCGGCACTTGCGGAGAGGGCCCATTGCATTCATTGTGGGGTGGTATAGGTACATATACCATTCATTCAAATCTTCAGATGACCCATTGCACTAGTTGCATAGTTGAATAGATGTTGTAGGCGCCGCGGTATATAATTGATGAGTCTTTGCTGCGTGCATGGCATCGCGTGTCCCCAACAGGTGTTGGGAAGTTTACAACTCTGCAAGAGTGGTCGGGCTATGAGCTTAATCCTCTTTGTTAGTGCTTCAGCTAGTCCATTTTGCGTATGGACGTGCGGTACAGAGTGCTCAACAGTTATTCGATTCTTTGTGCAATAATCATCAAATGCCTTGGAAGTAAATTCGCTGGCATTGTCCATTCGAATGGACTTCACGCGATGATCAGGAAAAGCATTCTTAATTCTGATGATCTGCGAGATCAACTTTGTGAATGTATGATTCCTTGTTGACAGCAAACATGTATGCGATCATTTCGAGGAAGCATCAATGAGCACCATAAAGTACCGAAACTGCCCCAATAATGGCTGAATCGGGCCGCAAATATCCCCTCGAATGCGTTCCAGAATGCAGGATTTCATGTTGCACTTTCATAATAGAGGGCTTAGTTATTAATTTCCCGGTGGCACATGCATGGCACACAAAATCTTCGTGATTTGGGAAATTTTTTAACATTAATGCCATGACCTTGTGAGTTGTTAACTATATTTCTCATAATTCTAAGACCAAGATGACCTAAATATACAATGCCATAAAGAAAATAATCCAGAGCTTCTTAAAGAAGTATACACTGCGTGTGCATTGATTCTTGTGTAGTACAGCCCAGATTCATACGAGGGATATTTTTCTAATACTATTTTTCATACTCCGCATGCTTCATAATGCACAAATGCTCTTTGCCATTTTCTTTATTGGTTTCTACGTGAAAACCCATTGGCGCGGATATCTTTGAAACTTTAAGAGAGTGCGAGTTGATTCAGGGTACAAGGAGGCTTCATCAATTACCAAAGTTGTACCCATTGGCAATATAATTGTGGCTCTTCCTGAGCCTATTATATGCGTATCGCTTCCTGCGATTTTCATAATCCTTCTAGCGTTCTTCGTGATCGTCTGGAAGTATTTCGACACTCTTAAGATGGTATTTGTTGTGCCACTATGAACAATACATATCACCTCCATTGGGCGCTACACAATTTCTAAATAATAAGAAATATAATTCTATTCATACAGTGGCAAAGTAATTCAAATATTGCTTGAAAATATAGAATACTGGAATAAAGAATAAATTGAAATTCTATTCATGAGAAAAGAAAATGTATGCTCTTCGAGAGCTTACAATTCTTTATCCAAAATTCATTAACAACCATCGCTCAGAGCACGCAAACTTCAAAGTAACCCAATCTTCTTTGTGCTTGGAGCAAGATGGTGGATTTGAGTTTCTCGAGCTTCGGGTGCGATCCATAATTCAAGTGCACTCACCTCGGCCATGCATTCATTTTTCCGAGTGGTGAAAAGGTGATGCTTGAGAAAAAGGGCAAAGTTTGATCCTTTTGCTCGGCAATAGTTTGCGTGTCCTTCGAGGACCCTAAGCCGGTGGCAGCTTGGAGCTTCTTGCTCGCAAGTATGATCTTCAAACTCGATGCCCATGTGAGATAGTTACGACCTTTCTGGTCGATTCTTCAAACTCACATTTAATAATGCCAGTATTTGCATATTCAAAAGATTCTTTTTATTAGATTACTTCGTGTAATCTAATAAAGAGTGGTTGCAAGATTCATAATTGCATAATTAAATTCTCATGAATTTCCAGTAAACTAAAAGAAAGCAATAATTTCAAGATTCATAAATACAAGATTCATAATTACGGGATTCATAAATGCAAGATTCATATATACACAGATTCATAAAAATTCATAAAAATTCATAAATACAGCTTCGTGCATGTATGTGATCGGCTTCGTGCATGCGATCAGATTTATGCGCGCGATCGACTTCATGTATGCCATCGGATTCATGTGCATGATCGACTTCGTGCATGCGATCGGATTCATATGCATGATCGACTTCATGCGATCTGTTTCATGTGCGTGATCGGCTTCGTGCAGGCGATCGGATTCATACGTGCGATCGGCTTTGTGTGCACGATCGGCTTCGTGCGATCGGCATAGCGCGGTTTCGTGCGTGCGGCGCTGTCAGTTCCATGCACGTCGGCCTTCTTGGCGCGTCGGTGGCCGCTTCGTGCGGCATGCTTGAATTTCCAATGAATTATATTAAGGTAATTTTTCATCATTACTTGATAACAGAAAATAAATTCCAACATAAATTAAATGCGGTGTAATGCTAATTACAACTTATGTAACTCTCGTTGGTTGGGAGCGAAAACAGGTAGCGAATATCTCCGTCAATTCGACTCTTGGCCAGGTCAACCTGCCCCTAGGGCTCACATGAGGGAGGGAGCACTTCCCGTTTCCGGGTGCCAATTAAAGAACCAAGCCTCATGTGTGTTTTCCTAGACACCAATTGTCTCATGTCTGTTTATTCATTACCAAAATCAAATCCCAACCACTCAGGTTCTGTTGCCAATTAAACGTGCATGTAGTGATGGCTTCGTGCCCACGTACTGTTGCTTCGTGATAGGGCTTCGTGCCGATGTACTATAGCGATCTGTAGCTTCATGCTACGATCTGCGAAAGTTGTTGTGAACTTGTAGCTTCGTGCCACGTTGAAGAACCCGGTACTTAGATGCATACTCGTAGCTTCATGCCACGATTAGATGCATTCATACTATGTACTAGAGAAACACTGCGAACTCGTAGCTTCGTGCCACGATTAGATGCATTCATACTATGTACTAGAGAAACACCGCGAACTCGTAGCTTCGTGCCACATAGATGCGCGTAAAGAATTGAACGAGCTATTAGATTCAATCTTCTGTTTCTCACCTTTCCAATCTATTCTTCGGTAGGCTATCGCGTAGGATAGAGTCGCGTAGGACTTTTTCTTTCTGCAATCCGAGTGGATGCCGGCTTGATGGCGAGTTGATTGCAGATCGGATTGGGCGATCAATCGCCGGTAGTAGTCGTTCGTCGTTGTCGACGATCCTTCACTTCTTGTCTTTTTCTCACCTTTCAATCTTTCTCCGGTAGAGCTTCGTGCTGATAACGTGTTAGACAACCTCGCTATCGAATAGTCCGGGGTTGCCTAATAGATCTAAATCGAGAATAGAGAGAGGGAGAGAGACACAATATGAGGAGGAACTGCTCTGCTTTATTATTCTCATTGCTTGTGTGTACAAAGGGGTAGCCCCTGCCTCCTATATATAGCGGTTCTGCTAGAGATAAGGAAGAGTCCATATAGGATACGTCAATCGGTTTCCTAACATTTAGAACGGATAGTAAATCCGATTACGGCACAACTATCGGTTGTTACGGCATATTTCCTGCGATGGCACTATGAGACAGAAGACAGATAACGAATATAAACGTGACATCACGAAACCCCACATGGCGGGATGGCCAGCACATGGGGGTTCAGTTCATGGAAAATTTTTTAAATAATACATTTTTTACTCAAAATTGTAAAAATATACTACGGAAAAAGAAAATTTCAGAAATATACCTCTGTAGCTCGTTGGTTGGGCGACAGAAAAATGTAGCCCAACCAACGGGCGACAGCAGTGGCCAAGACTTTATCGCACGGGCGTTAGGCGACAGAGGTTAAAATCGCCTGATCATCAAGCGACAGAGGTTAAAGTCACCCAACCAACGAGCTACAGAATCAACAGCAACCAAGTGGATTGGGGTTTAAGGGTTTTGTGATTTTTGAAGCTCCGAATCGAACGAAATAAATTTCTAAATTTTTATTAAGCTATAAGGATTCGTAATATGTCACAAAAAGTATTATATTGCATGCAAAATTAATTTGTATAAATTAAGTTTACATAAAGACCCTTTTATGAATTGTGAAGAAACTATAAACCATGGCTCCAAAAATCATGAAATAAATATCACTTGTTCCTAGGGTCTTAGATATCCCATGTTTGCAAAAATATGTAGGAATGAACTGAGTTGAATAAACCAAATAACTAGAAGAAGCCTTTGTTGCATGAAACGCTTAAGGTTTTTCGGAAGCGCGTAAAATATCGTATTTGAATATATTTTTCCGGAAGAATGGGGCATATTTGCTTTTTGATATATGGACCACCATATTCTGAAAAAATATTTTATTTACACCTTGCTTTGCATCTAAATGCACTAGCGCAATAACCCTAAGTATTATGGTCGACAAGATTTTGGTAACGCTTAAGCCTTTACGGGAGCCCGTAAGATATCGTGTTTGAAGGTAATTTTTTGTAAGAATGGATGAGATTTGCTATTTGATATATGGACTATCATATTATGGGAAAATATTTTATTTATACATTGATTTGCATGTAAATTGTAATAGCGCAATAACCCTAGTATTATAGTCTATAACAAATTATATTCCAACATGTTAAGTATGTGATCCTGTAGGTTAATGCATATTCGGCTATGGGTCAAAACTCCTTTTGGCCCATAAGTCAGTAGCACCCTTAGCCGGGTATAGCGACTTCCAAATATGCACAACTATTATATCGAACGAATCTATATAATGCTCGTGTATTGATTCATTTGCCTCATGATACCAAATCAAAATCAAGACGAGAAACATGCCATCCTATAATAATTCGATCATTCACTCATTCTGCAGTGGATTACTCAGTTGCAATTGACTACTCAATCATATTCGTCACGGTCATTCACTTCCTTAATCCAACCACATCGAGAGGCCCAAAGATATCTCTCCCATTATATAGGAGGGGCAAATTCTACCTTGATCGCTCACATTCCTCTACATATTTCATAGTAAACTCAAAAGCTACCTTTATGACTACCAGTTATAGAGATGTGTTTGACAACCCGTAAGTATATTGTTACACATTAGAAAACCATGACGAACTCAAGTCTAAGGATCACACATACACCATGTTCTTCAACACATGTTCACATTATTAATTTGATATATTTATATTCGTAACCCATGAAACATGATTATCAATCAATACATGTGCTGACCTTAAACCATAATTATCTCACATGATGATATAAGGTCAAGAATAATTCAGAATAATATCAAAATATGAATAAAGAGTTTCACAAACAAGTCGCATACTTGTTGATTGATACTAATAATATTTATTAAAAAAATAATCATATTATTACATAAACATAGACGCGATAGATTGCCTCAAGGATGTATCACTAACAATCTCCCACTTATACTTGAATAAATCATGTAAGTATCTAATACTCATAGTTCTTGTACGTGCCTTATGCTTTAGCTATGAGGGTGGCTTTATCAGCAGATTAGAAATATAAAAATCCGTGTGCACTTTGCATATATTCACGATATGTGTGGTATATGCCGCGCTAGGTTTAGAAGATCATTGGTCTGAAGACTGAAGCAGATGTGTCTAGAATAACATACAAACTGATTCGACACATTCGCAAGCTGATGCTGCTTTAATGGGTGAGGAAGTTGTGTCGAAAAAAGAAGATACTAGCTTCTAATGAGTGACTGTCTTCAAGTTGTGTTCTGAAATTTCACCTGTGAGTTGTTGACGAGTTGGGCGAGTTGCCCTTGACTACCTTCTTTTGCTTCTTGTCCTCTTTTGATGTACTGGGTGTTAGAAATAAGGTCTAAGTGACCCATTTATCTCTAATGCTAAAGCTACAAAGAATAGTACCATATTGCTAGTTGAAAGAGGAGAATACCAATTTAAAAAGGAGAGCTCCCACCATTGCCTTGTAATGAGGCATATGGAGGGTGAGGAGCACGGCTAAAGTCACACGCATGCGCGCGTATTTCATGAATTACCGCATATTTTTTCCGCGTGACTTGTGACTTGCGAGACATCGTCGTGCGGTGGATTAAATCCTGGCACGTTTAAACCCTTTTATTTTTTGGTTTCTCTCTATTATTAGTGAATAGATGGGGTCATTTACTGAGAATTGAAACAGCCATGATAATGACGTCAGTTTCTAATAGACCAGCAGTTTACTAACGTTTAATGGTGTTGTAATGGTCAATTATTGACTGTTACTGGTGCAGGCTATAAAATATAGAGATGTCGAGACTTAAATGAGTTTTTTCCTCTGGCACTCGCGTTCATCCCCTAATCTGTGTTGCGTCTTCGTGCTGCGCTCGTTGTTCACCGACCTTCCTCTCGGCGTGCACCGCGAGGCAAGGAGAGCGGGATCTCGGAACCGTTGCCGTAGCGAGAACCTACACGGGGGTGGCAATAAGGTTTCTGGGCAGTGCAATTGCGCGACCGCTCGAGCTTTCTCTGCGTCGACTACTTCCTCTACGGCCAGTCGCTACCCTTTTATTTTTTGGTTTCTCTCTATTATTAGTGAATAAATGGGGTCATTTACTGAGAATTGAATCAGCCATGATAATGACGTCAGTTTCTAATAGACCTGCAGTTTACTAACGTTTACTGGTGTTGTAATGGTCAATTATTGACTGTTACTGGTGCGGGCTATAAAATCTAGAGATGTCCAGACTGAAATGAGTTTTTTCCTCTGGCACTCGCGTTCATCCACTAATCTGTGTTGCGTCTTCGTGCTGCGCTCGTTGTTCACCGACCTTCCTCTCGGCGTGCACCGCGAGGCAAGGAGAGCGGGATCTCGGAACCGTTGCCGCAGCGAGAACCTGCACGGGGGTGGCAATAAGGTTTCTGGGCAGCGCAACTGCGCGACCGCTCTAGCATTCTCTGCGTTGACTACTTCCTCTACGGCCGGTCGCTACTGCGCTGCATCCTTTTCGTCATCAAGCCCATCGTAAGAATTCTCCTATTTTCCCTCTGTTTATCTCGTACACATCATTTCTAGATCTACTTTTCAAACATATGTGGTATCTTCTGTCTAGCCTGTTGTGTTTGATTATTTTAGAATTATGTTTCATATTCAAATCTGAAATTAAAATAATACCTATATTTTTAACACTGGATAATTGTCGGGCCATGAACAGTGGCTTCGGTTAATAAAGTTGAGAGGTATCCCACCCGGTTCGAAAAGAAAATGTTTATTCCGATTGGCTCTAGATTCCGTTGATGGATGATCGTCTCTAGTTGTTAGCAATTTGCTATGCAAGATACTAACACAAAGGCCCTGTGTTGCAAATCTCAGGCTACTTGACGTTTTGAAGGAAACATTTCTGAAAGATCCAGCCACTCCTTAGCAACTTCTTCGATGAAATCAGTCGCTGCTCAGTGCATGTATTCTGCTGGTGGATATAAGACGGAGGCCCATTCATTTCAGCTTATAGACAACTTTTGTTTAAAATAAAAACGGATTGTTCATCAAATAGTAGAATTGTGGACAGCTTTTTCCATAATCAGAATACCAACACAACATAAAATCAGAAGCCGGCATTTTCCCGATACTCCCGCATCCTCACGACCTCCTCTCCTTCTCCCCCTTGCTCCCTCCGCCCGCCGAAGCCCATCCGCGCCACCGTCCTCCGCCCATCGCCCCACCGTCTTCCGTCCGCCCTCTTTCGCCGCCACCCCGTCCGAGCTCCTTCGTCGCCGCCCGAGCTCCTCCTGTGCCACCCAAGCTCCTCCACCGCTGGCCCCTCCACCCGAGCTCCTCCTCTGCCCGCCACTAGCCCCTCCGCCCGAGCTCCTGCACCTCTACCCGAAGCCAGCCCATCAACAATCAAATTCTCGAGCGGATTGCCGAACATCCAGATTATCCAGCCAGCAGATTTTTGAAACAACCATTTCTTTAGACACCTGGCTATAATCCAAAATATGCATAATCCGAAGATGTCTCGAACTGGGCCTTAGAGTGGATGGCGCATCTGTATCTGTACTCTATAAAAGAACCAAGTGATGGTGAGGGCTTGTTTGGAAGGTCCATTCTTAGGATTTGTGTGGATGGTTTAAGATTTTGAACACAAAATCGCGGTCCATCCATATGTATCCCGCCCAAAAATGAATCTCCCAAACAAGACAATGGTGTGTTTTTCACCTTCCCAACCTTCGCTCACCTCTCATTAAATCCCTTTTCTACCCCAAACAAATCTCTAACAAAAACTACCTTACCACAAACAAATTAACTTCTAAAAATATAATACTTATCCCAACAATATTCCCCCCTCCGGCCGGCCTGCTCAGCGGGAATAAACCATTTACATGGTCACGTCTGGTGTGTGTAAAAAAGCAGAAACATTTCACTTAGCTTAATCCAAAGCTGGGGCATCAGTGCAGAAATCTGCGTTTAATTACTGTTTGAAGGCGACAGAGTAGATAAACATCACGAGGCCGGCAATCTGTAAGCACGCAGCAATAGTCCGTAGTACAGGAATTACAAGTACAAAAGCATAAAGCATGTCGTAATGATGGAACACTAGCGTTCACCCTGCTGCTTCATTATGTTCCTTCCTTTATGATTAATATGTGCACCCTAATTACAAATATATCATGGAAGTGATGCCCGTCAAACTCGTCGAAGCTCTTTTTTTTTTTCTTTTTTTTTTTTGAAAAATCAGCTCTTTTCCAAATTTGTATGGATAAAAAACAGATTTTTGTTGTTGTTTCAACTCTACATGATGTTTTGCTTAAAAGTTTGGATCTAGCTAGCTGATTCTCAGTTGACTAGATTTGTTGGAAAATCAGTATTTTTTTAGCCGTTGGATCTCTCAACTACTACATCCCAATCTAGATGGCTCTCGATCGGTCACCAACTCTACACCGCCATCATCCCTCCCTATCTTATCTTTTGCACCACCTTCCACATCCTATCGTGTTGCAGAGCTTTTCAATTGCAGAGCTTTTCGGACCCTATCGTAGCACGGTAATAAATTCAACCACAAAAGAACAATACAGGAAGATCAAAATGTTGATCGTGCACTTATTATGTAGGAGTAGGAGTGCCGAACACTACATCTAAACCCAGATTAGGATTCAAATCAACGTAGTCAAATACTGAAATATCAATTATGTACATGGCAAATTGCCCAAGACGGGCACATCATGCTGGAGCACATTATTGCAATGTTCTTTCAACAAATTGGAGGGAAGAGAACTATGCTTATTACGCTCTACAATAGTACAATTACACTTCCCGACAACATAGTACGTAGGAGTAGAGGACGACCAACCGATGCAGTTGCAGTTGCACACACGCGCGGCAACCGATTTTACAAGGCGATTTCCTCAGCCCTTGCAAGAAGAGAAGAGGCCGGAGCAAACCTCGTGGAAGGCCTCGAGGATGGCGGCGCGGTGCTCCCGCGCGTTCACGGACACGTAGCAGTTGAGCAGCGCGCGCAGGTCCGCCGGCTCGGCCATCCGCTTCGCCGTGATCACCTCCTCGATGGACCGCCGGAACTCCTCCCGGGGGGCGTACGTCCTCCTGTCCACCGCGACCAGCACGACGCACGGCCTTCTGTCGCAGGGGGCTCTCTTCTCGTAGCAGCAGCCGCCGCAGGCGCAGGTGCACCCGCACCCGCACGTACGGCGCCGGCGCTCGGCCATCTCCGCCGTCCCCCGGGGCGCCGGCTGCCGGCCGGCGGCGTCGATCATGGACTGCAGCCTCGCCTGGACCATCCCGTGCGCGAGGTTGGACAGGCCGCGCTGCGGCGGGAGCGGGGGCTCCGGCGCGTCGACGGACGAGCACGACGCCGACGAGGACACGCTGAGCCGGGACGCGCCGCAGCACAGCGCGCGGCACTTGCCGTTCTTGTGCCTCGCCCTCGCGGCCGCAGCCACCTTCGCCGTGGGCGCGCCCGCCTGGCTCTTGCCTCTCCCGCCGCTGCCGCCCTTCTGCTGCTGCCGCTTGCTCCGGCCTGAGAAAAGCTGCATTGCTACGTACTCTCCTAGCGAGCTCTGCGCCCTGGTGTGCTCTCGTTCTGCAAGTGCAGCACGCTAACGCGATTGTAGCACGATGATGCGGAGCAATTGGCACGCGAATGCGGTGCGCTAGAAGAGGACACCGCACAATTGTAAAGCGATCAAAGGCCGGCGCCCGCCGCCTTTCGGTTTTCTGATCGAGGAATTTTTAAGCCTCGGAAGGGCGAGTAGCTAGCTTGCTTTAGGACGTAGCCGGATCATGCTGTCTCCTAACCAGCAGCAACTTGCCATCTTTCTCTTTTGCTATGGGATTCTTAATTGAGATCAGCTAGGTAGATTGTCAGATCGTGAATTGCCGCCTGTTAAAGCGTGGGCGCCAATGATCGTTTGTAGTCTTGTATATACTTAGGCGCAGATTTATAAACGTGAATAACCAGCAGCAACTTGGCATTACGTAAAACCTACTGGACATGAGTACAGCAGCACACGCTGTAGTCAACTTGTCGTATGAGAATTCAGACATGAACTTCTGAGGGAAGAGGGTACTCCAACCTATATGCTGGTCACTCATTCACTCCATTGGAATGCCTTGTTTCGCTTTTAACAATTGCCGCTCTTGGTTACGGGGAAAGCTATGAGAAGTTCTTTCAGCTCTCAACATGAAGTGGTTGTCTCTGCTTCAGAGATTCGGCTCCCGGAGCATAGTGTCATGTGTTCCAAACTCCCTAAATGTATAATCTTGATTAATATTCTCTAAATCAATTCCAAAAGCGGAGGCAAAGAAACCTAAAGAAGCAAAGCTAGAACAGGCTTCCAGCTGGTGTGGTGGCCGTCATGTGGCCATCATGCCAAGCTAGCCATCGTCAACAGCTTTAGCAAGTTTTCCCCTCGCCTTTTCCACTGGATTCTTTCCATTTCTTTTCCTGTTTGCTTTCTCGGCAAGCCGGTAGAGTGTGTCGCCAAGACGCCAAGCACCGATGGAGTAGTCTAAAATTTGCTGCCTCTGGAGCCTCATGATCATTGTACAATGGTAGTTGCTAGTATCTCACTGTCACTCTTTCAATCAGAGAGCAGATTTCTACTTTGATTTGCAGAGGACCAAGTGACAACGCAGGGACGAATCAACGTGGCTGTAAGTGTCTCAGTGCTCGTTACATGCCTGCGTGATGTGCACACGTAGGCGAATGCCTTTGGACGCATTGCGATATTGCAAGCTGTGGTACTTGCACCGAATGCGACCGTGCAAAAAACATCTGCAGCTACATGCTGTTTGAGCATGGCAATAGTGACACGTCGCAACACTGACAAAAGGCAGTAGATGTGCTACTTTTTTTTTGTATCGGACGTTGTCATCGTGTGATCTCGTGATCAGTTGAGTAAAGAAATCGCAAGAGATGGTGAGAGCCATGGAACCTGTAGTCCTGAATCGTTGAGAGATCCTGTGCTGGAGGTTGAACAAGAGGAGAGAGAAGAATAGCGTAAGGCATGCCATTCATGGCAGATTTCACAGCCACAAACATTTCCAAATTTGAGATAGGTCGCAACTAGCAACAAAATATCTGTCTTTTTCTCCATTTCTATCCCAGGTGTTATTCCTCTCTCTGAATGATAAGTAAAGCTCTTGCCAGCGCATTACGGCATAGTTACCCTCCCTAAACGCCAGGACGACCAGTAAAAGGAAAGCCATAAAGAATAAGAGAAGGGCCGCGAAGGAGGACGGGGCCAAGAGAGCCGCAGCGATGGCGGACACGCCGTCGGTCGCCGCCGCGGAGCCGGAGCCCGCGTCCACGCCGCTGCTGCGGCGGAGAGGGTCGTACACGCGGTGCATGTCGCACGCGCGGGACGAGCTCCGCAGCTTCCGGTCCTGCCTCCGGTGGATGTGCGTCGACCACTCCGATGGCGCCAGCGCCGCCGCCTCCTGGCTCGTCTTCGTCGTCCTCGCCGTGGCCGTCCCCGCGGCCGCGCGCGTCGCCTTGCCGCGCCGCGCCTACGACACGCAGGTGCAGGCCTCACTCACCCTGTGCGCGGCGCTCGCCTACCTCACCCTCTCCACCCTCGTCCGCCGCCGAGGCCTGCGGAGGCTCCTCTACCTGGACCGCCTCCGGCACGACTCCCAGGACGTCCGCGCGGGCTACACTGTCCAGCTCGCCGGCTCGTTCCACCTCCTCGCCTGCTTCGTGCTCCCCTGCTTCCTCGCCGACGCCGCCTACAAGGTCTTCTGGTACTGCGCAAACCGGCCCTTCCCGCCGTGGTGGTCGGCCGCGGCGTGCGCACTCGAGATGGCGTCGTGGATATACCGCACGGCCATGTTCTTTATGGTGTGCGTGCTGTTCCGGATCATATGCTTCCTGCAGATCCTGCGCATGACGGGGTTCGCGCGGGACTTCGGCCACTGCGCCGACGTCGCCGCAGTGCTGAGGCAGCACCGCCGCATCCGTGACCAGCTCCGGCGGATCAGCCACCGGTACAGGACGTTCATACTGTCATGCCTCCTCCTCGTCACTGCCAGCCAGTTCTCGGCGCTGCTCGCCGCCACCAGGCCCCACGCTCAGGTCAACATCGCCACCGCCGGCGAGCTCGCTGTAAGTGCTGAACGTGCCCCGGTGTTGTTCTTAAAAAGGCTGCTTGGTTGTTCGCAGTGGCGTATTTAGGATTTTGAGTATGGGTAGTCCAACTTGGCAGAAATTTTTTAAATACTATGCAAGTGTAGACTGTAATCAGCAGTCGGTGTACTGCACATAATTTGTGAAGCACAATTAAAACTCAGTTTCTTAACTCTGAAATTAGAGTACTTGCCCTTCATAAAGAGCTAGAAAAATTACTAGCGAGAGTAGCAGAAACAGAAGCTACACGCCTAACTTTCTCGTGACAAAAGATGCTCAAATCAATCGATTAATTAATAGATGCCTACTGCTGCAAACCAAAAAAATAGCTTAATGCCAACAGTAAGCAACTTCAAAAGATTAACAGAACAGTAGCCCAATCGATAGATAATCTTACATTCTGACCAACTAGCAATTTATGAACTATTATAAGAACGACAATATCTAACACATGCATGTCACGAACGGGAACAGAACTACTGAACTACTCTATACTAGTTTAGGTGTCACTGGGCCTTAGGTTGATGATTTTTTGGGTGGACCGTGGCCCACCGGGACCACCCTCTAGATACGTCCCTGGTTGTTCGACACCTAATTAACCGGTTCTTGTATGCGCATCCATTTTCTGCAGCTCTGCTCGATGAGCCTACTCACCGGCCTGCTCATCTGCCTCCACAGCGCGGCCAAGATCACGCACAAGACGCAGGCGATCACCAGCGTCGCCGCGGCATGGCACGCCGACGCTACCATCAACAGCCCGGACCGTGACCAAGAGAACCCCAGGACGCCCAGCAAGGCGTACCAGCAGGCACCCACGAGCCCTTTCCCCGTGAACACCTCCTCCGGCGACGAGTCCGACGACGACGAGTCATCCCGCAGCGAGGACAGCCTCGACAGCTCAAAGTTCGTATCTTTCCACGTCACCAACATTTCCTTCCAGAAGAGGCAGGCGCTTGGTACGTAAGCAGCGTCAGGCAACGCGTGCATGCATTCACATTTAGTACGATTTTGCCGGTGTTGCAATGCTGGTACTTAGAACTGTAGCTGGTCATGGTGTTTTCAGTGACCTACTTGGAAAACAACCGCGCTGGCATCACGGTGTTCGGCTTCGTCGTCGACCGGACATGGCTTCACGCGCTCTTCATGATCGAGTTCTCGCTGGTCATGTGGCTGCTAGGGAAGACCATTGGTATCTCCTAAGGGCTATACACAGTGGCGAATCCAGAAAGAAAATAGAGGAGATTCTTATGTTGAAATTCTAATTCAAGATAAGCATGCTAATGATATATCTACCGGTCTATTGCCAACCAAACTCTAAATTTATACATAAATAGAAAACAAACAAAGTGAATAATCAAAACATTAACAAGTACAATATCTTGTTAATGGATAGAATGACATAAATATATGAGGACAGATCATCAACCATTCGACCTGTAGATAAAAATATAAAACTTAGTAAAGTAATTCCAATTTGTCAATACTTCTAAAAATATAATTTGAAATGAAACTTACGAAGGCACAAGTACTGAGTACGACGCAATTTCACTCTACGATTTTTCATCTCTTGAAAGCATCGAATGATTCCTTTATTATTGAGATTTGTAAATATCTCTTTCTTTCTCAGTGTAACATACCATCAAATCATTGAAACAATCGTTTGCTATCTTGTTGCGCAAATCTGTCTTAATAATTGTCGTTGTCACAGGAAGGATCAATGTAAGCTCGATGATGTGATAAACCAGTGGAAAAGTTCTATTCTTTCCGGATTCATTCATCTTTTCAGCAAACTTTGCAAGAATTTGTTTGCGACACGTTGGATCAGCAAAAATTTCGTTGGGATTAAAAACATGCTAAGCCATGTTTCCCTCGTTGGTTCGTGGGTTACTAGTACTTGTACTCCGTCATAAAAAATTGTGCAATGTTTGGTTCTCCATTTGTATAACTTAGTTTGCTGACTGCTGTAGTCAAACAAATTGAATCAAAGTGACAAAAAGAATCAACCAGATCAGTCAATAGATAATAGATTATAGTTTTATACCTAGGCATCGGCTGGCTGGCTCTGGCGCGTGAGCGTGGCCAGGATTGCTACAGCCTACAGGAGAATAAATAATCACATCTTGATTGCTATAGGAGAATAAAGAATCCGAAGATAAAGATGAAGGCACAACTCACAAGATCAAAACTCTATTTCTCGATTCCACATCGTCGGTCGCTCACTCGCTCGGTTGCTCCTCGGCGTCCTGCCGTCGGTCCTCGCCTCCTCCTTTGGCGACTAGCGTTTTGGCGATCTCCTCGAGGACCTCGATAGGCGGCGGCTCGACTCTTCCTCTGGGCTCTAGCCGTCTAGCGACTGGTGAGCGGCGATCTAATTCCGAGCCGAGCAGCCGCCGAGGTGAGGAGAGGAGTTGTCGGCCACTGGCGTCAGGCGTTCCCCGCTTGCTGGATGGCGCTCGCCGACACCGTCACCCGCGCGGCCGCACCGCCGCACGCACTCGCCTGCTTGGCCCCCGATGCCCTGCCCTCTACTTTGACTTCCGGTTGGGGTCTCCGGCGGTGACGCGGCGAGTTCGGCCACCCGTCGGCGCCGCGTGGCCGCGCCCGCCCGTGCATCTTCCGCTCGCGATCGCCTATGTGTCTGCCACCCTCGAGACGGTTCGACACTGTTAGTCTTCCCCGGTGGCCTATGTTGCGTTATAGTGAAAGAGGCTGACTACTATAGCAGGTAAAAGCCCATAAGACTAAGCCCATGTTTATTTTTGATGGCCCACTAGCCCAGTATAGTGTATTGCTTGCTTTCTTCTTTCTTCCTAAACCTGTCGACCGGGGCCTGGAGCTTCTTCTTTCTCGCTAGTCGCCATGGCTCACCCGGTGGAGGGGGGGGGGGGGGGTCGGCCGACCGAAGGTGGGGCTCTAGCCCCAACAAGCCCCAATACTAGATTTGCCCCTATAGGCTATACATTATTTCTGTATTTATATATGGTCCATCTCTTACTATTGCTGTACTGATCTTGTCATGGAGTACCGTCGTCTAAACACCATTTAGATTTTTCACCTCTGAATGTGTAAATTGAGTGCAAATAGTTGTGTAATTTTTGTTCCAGATATAAAGGAAAACATTTAACAGGATTGTCGGGGATTGACTATCTGATAAAAGACCGCGGTACCCCCGGAGGATCCCGAGGCCACCGATCGTGCAGTACCAGCAGAAGATGCTCGGGAGACCGTCCGAGCAGCATACCTCCCGAGCATACATGTCCGCCCCTTCGTTTACGACCATCCCCGACGACCACGAGCAAGCATGCTCGTAGAAACCACGTCATACCCGGGTACATGGTCGGTGGACTCGGTCATACCACGAAGAAGGAAGGTAGCGATCAATCCACCGGAGATCAAGCAAGGGCGCACCAGAAATTTGAAAACAACGCGCGAATCAAGGCCCCCAGATCGTGGGCTCCACGGATAAGGGTATGTAGCGTAAATCCAGGGGGCAGTTACCTTCTATGTATCTCCAGGCGCTGTATTTAAACCCCCCAGATATCTGTAACAAAGGACAACCTGATAGAATACAATACACTGGAGTAGGGTTGTTATCTCGGCAGTGAGAGGCCCGAACCAGGATAAACTTCACGTGTCCATCTCCCGATCTCGCATTGCTCGGACGATCCCCTCGGTTCGTGCGACGGGGCCCTGTTGATCCCTCGTTCAACAAGTAAGCTCGGCGGGAGCCCGTTCTCCAATCGTCGACAAGGACGGCGTATACGGCAAAAGCTGGCAAATAGTTAAAGAATGAAAGTAGGGAAATATGGGTGTTGGATGGTCCAGATCCAACCAGGATCCCACATACTCTACTTAAACATGTTTTAACACATAACCCCCTAGAAAAACTACAAGATTCCATGCCTAAACTCCCTCCAGAAACCGTTCGACCACGATCGGCCAGCTCGTTCGATCGCTTTGCCTCCCTCCCAAGATCACGCATGGAAGAACACCAGCCGCCTAAATCTCACTGAGTGCATAGAAGTACTTAGTTTACACAATACATATGTCAGGTTCACAGAATGACTTCAAACAAGCAAAAACATGAATTTGGTTCCTAGAACAGTAAGAAACTACTCTATCCGAATGAGTTTCTACGGCTTCACCAAACTAGGACACGAATACCTACAAAACGACATAGGCAATTGAAGATTATTAATTTTTAGATAAAGCAACTAGCATTTTTTCATTTATATATTAATCTGAAATAAATATTTACCAGTAGCTACGATTGTAATGGGTTGTTAGGGCAATTACAACTGTCATGATTGCTAATCATCTTGCACTTGCTGCACTTGTGAAGCCGACAACCTTGCACTTTATACACCTCATCCTCTGTATTTCGCTTTTGCTGCCACCCTCCTTTTTTGTCTTGCTTCCCACCCCTGTCAAAATGGCCCTTAATCCTTTTGCTTCTCCACTCCGAATGAACATCAGTTGGAGGCTGGATTTTGATTTGAGGAGGTATAACATAGCCAACATAGGCCTCGAATTCTTCTTGTCTGCTAGTATGCATTGCTAGAACCTTTTGAGTTACATTAATTATTTTTCAGGTCACGAACACCAGTCCTCAATTCTTCCATAACCTCATCGGATTGTTGGGCCAATAATATGACCTCATCCAATGTTTAGCGCATCTTCAAAACTATTTTTCGCTTTTCATTTCACAATAACTTGTACCCTTCTCTTCCAGCAAGTTCTCATTTCTCATCATACACAGGAGACCTTTTAACCATGTTCTTCCACTTGTCTAAAATGAAATGGCTTGGAAGCTCGATCAACTTTGCATTTCACAAAACCTAAATGATATGTTGGCAAGGAATTCCACGTTCCTCAAATAGCATGCAAGAACATTGAACACTCATGGACGATGTGTTGAATGTAACTTCTCTGTCTTTGGAGAAATCATCATGTATGATAGTGGTTTTCACGTAGCCTTGTTGTGACATGATATCAATAGTGCAAAGATCCCTGGCTGCAACAACCTCCTTTTGAAAAGTTTCGAAGATCACATGGGTGAAGACCTCATTTGCATGCTTCTCTATACCCCAAGTTGTAATCAAAGTTGGCATCGAATGGAGGCTTTCATTGTCATCCTTGAGCTCATCCTCGCGCTATTCTTCCACGACTGTATTAAACCCAATCCAAAACTCCACCAAGGCATGCTTGTAACCAATAAAATGGTTAAAAATGAGTTTGCACTTTCCAACCTTAAAGTGGTCCTCATGACTTTAGCCAAAAATACACCCCTAAATTATGCACGTACCCAAGTCTTGCGGTTGTGATATCTATTGGCCAACCACTCATTGCCCTCCAAACAAAATTCAAAAATCATGTGTGACCAGCTTTCCTCAAATTCTTCAGGTATTTCTTACCCCCATACACAACAGTTGGCAACACTGTAGAAATGCAGGTTGTCTCTCAGTAAAGGACCAACCTTGTCTGGAAGCTTTCTCATTATGCGTCACATGCATAACCTATGGATAGTTGTCGGCAAAACTTCCCTAATATCAAACTTCATGATACCATCTTCATCGGTTACTATTAGCCTAGGTGTTTCACCTTCCATTGCCTTCAAGAATATTTGTAACACCCATTTATATGAATCTATCTTCTCATCAATTATCAATCCAGCACCAAACAACAGAAATAAACCTATGATACTTTATTCCAATGAATGAGAAAAAATTCATACCGTATTGGTTGCTGTTGTATGTAGAATCGAAAGACACCATATCTCCAAAGAGAGTATAGTTCTTCCTGTTTGAAACATCAGCCCAGAACACATGGGTCAGCCAGTTTTTCTCATCGAGAAATAATAAAAAAAGAATGATGGGATGATAAGCTTCTGCTTTTTGAGGTTGTCAATGAACATATGGCCATCCGAATCCCTTAAAGATTGTCTCAACTCACTACGGTAATTATGTAGGTCTCTCTTTGCGCTCCCCATGAATTGAAATCCACCCTCGCTAATACGAAGCAATCGAAAGGCTCCAGAAATTCCATTGCTTGCTATATGACATGTGAACAATGTGGTATTAGCCTTTTCACTAACTTCCCTATTAGAATTGATTAAATGTAGCTTAGACAGTGATACTAGCTTATGTTGATGTTCTGCTACAAATTCTGAAAATGAGTACATGCCATCTTCGGTACGCTTTTACATTAATCATAGCCGGACAACCACATATAGTGACCTTTTTGTGAATGTCCTTTGTTCTCACACACAACCTTCTCACCTTCCTTTTTCTCTAAGCAAAAACCTTCCTTAGAGCACATGTAACGCTTCCACGTCACCACACCATTCTTGATACTTCCCTGCCCAATTCTATTAGAAAATCCAACAATGTGAGCGTAATCCTTGTAAAAAATTTCAACAGACTCCAAATTCTCTAATATCATGCCCACAGCTGGAGTTATTTCATGTTCAAAGTCTAGTGTGCATGACAAACCCTATGATTACGAGACAATGTTGTCACACTAGGTACCAATTATTTCATGTAAAAACATGATAATGTGGATAGATAAACTCACACAAAACGGTTAACTGCTACTCCTTCCTCTCTTTTTTTTTTTTGGGGGGGGGTACTAAAGTTACTAAATGTTTCGAGGGAGAGTTGATTTATGCTATCAATTGTGCATCATTGAATGGATGGATATGCAAAGCCATGTCCCAAACATTGTCCATGGGCTCCATCTATCAACCAAAAAGAACTTGTGTTAATCAATCTAACAGAAATCTGGCATCGAGAAGACAAATTAGCCAATACAACTTAATACATGCTATCTCATGGTGCAGTTGCGAGAGGGGCATCATCTCGAGTCGCCGTCTCTAGTGGGTCATGTTCCACGAGAGGGCCCAGGGGGACAAGAGAGGGTGACAATGCCAGGTAAGATGGCGGCGGACAAAGGCGGCATGCGTGCGGTGGCGGTTCTGGGGTGGACAGCGAAAGATAAAGAAGGAGAGGGCGACTGTGTCGCCAGGGTTGAGGGTAGAGGCGGTGCCGGGGTGGAAGGCGGAGGTGCCGGGAAGAGGGCATCGCCACCAAGGTAAAGGTGGAGGCACCAGGTAGGATGGCGGTGAGAAGAGGTGGCATGTGTGTGGCGGCGCAACCAGGGTGGACAGTGAAGGGGCGGATGCATCATCCGTGTGGAGGCACCACCAGGGTGAATAATGAATGGCATAGGCGGCTGGTGTTCTTCCATGTGTGATCTCAGGAGGGAGGCGAAGTGGTCGAACGAGCTAGCTTACCGTGGTCGAACGGTTTAGGAAGGGAGTTTAGGCGTGAAATTTTGTAAATTTTCTAGGAGGTTATGTGTAAAAATGTGTTTAAGTGGAGTATGTGGGATTCTGCCTAGATTTGGACCATTCGAGGCTAATCCAATGACCATATTTGCCTTCTTTTATCTTTTCACCATGTGCAAGCTTTCACCATATATGCCGTGTATGTTAAGAGCAATATCACAAAGCATATTTCCCCTAAACTTTTTTATCCTCATGAACTCCAAAAGAATAGGGAGGTAAAGATACTACAAAGTAAGTCATGTGCAAAACTAGCGGTTTTATTCACTGAAGTCTTTGCTAACATCAAGTTTTCAAAGATGTGTTTGTGGCATTGGAATAATATGACTTAGAGATGTAGAGTTTAGGAGGAATAAATACCTAAACCACAACCTTTTGTATGATCCTAAATATACTACTTTAATCTAGAAGATTTTAAGTTGCACTCTTTTTCCCTTAGTGGGTTTTCTCGAAATTTTCTCGCATGAACATTTTTAATGAGGCAACAAGTGTAACACAATATGCGACTCTATCCTTTTTCGTACTGGGTTTTTGGGAGTAGTTTTTATGTGACATATGCATTACAAAGGATTCGCCCAAGGTAAGTGGTGAGATATAAGCGACTGTTGGTCCTGGTTGTTGAGATGTGATTAGACTCTATCTCTTTGTGGGCGGATCCGAATCTATCTCTAATGGGTTTTTCACTATAAATATGATACCCCATTATACAATAGAATCAATCTACTAAAGAGAAGAGAGTTTTGCCTCCCTATATCCTGTGTATTCTTCATGATTGTTCTGGTTATTCAATTGGTGCATTGTGATTGATCTACAGAAGTCGTCATCATCTTACAATAGGAAAGAAGAGCTTATATATTGGGGGAGGAACGACAGCTAGGGCAACTCATACCTCGAATGCTAAGTTGCAAACTCGTGCATGGTTGCGACAATGTATTTGGTTGGACTGATCACTGGTTCTTAAAATGACATCTCAATGAGTTCTTAAAAAAAGTTTAAAACACCTCATGCAGATAGCCTAATTTTACCTAACCACTTGTATGGGCAGCGTAATTTCATCCAATAGAAACCAAAGCCACATTATAGGGCATATTTCAAACTCTGGCCCTATTTGGTATGGTTGTAGCTTTTCTGAGAAGTAGCTTTCGACTGGCTGTGTGAGGGAGCCGCCCAGATCGTCCTCGAGTTGTTGGATGAACAGTCACTCCCATCGGGTTTGGATCCTAGCAACGAATCACCGAAGGTGATCTCAGTGCTAATACCCAAGCCCAATAGAGACAACTCCAAGAACATCCTAACAATTCGACAACCATCCCGGTATTCCCCCGGTATGTGACCCGAACTCGCCCAGGATCGCCCCGCATACCGGTTCCAACAGGATATCAACTCAATTTGCATAAAGGGGGCAACGAACCCGAAACCTTCGAACCAACACGCAAGCGGAAAACAACGGCACAAAGACAAACCCGACAGCCACCAAACCAAGATCAAAAACAACGCCAAGACTCTAAACTAGGCAAGAACGGAAAAAGGACCAAGACTCCGAAAAACGGAAAATTTCGGCATGACCCACCTAGAACCTATGGACATCCACTCAGCAGACAAGAAAACACAGTTGCAGTATATATATATATATTCAAAAGTAAAGCAACAACCACAACAGCCATACAATCACAAGTCGAGACAACCACCCACAGATTTGACATAGACTTGAACAACGACTAGACATAAAGTAGAAGACTAACTACACAACAAAAGTGAACCAAATCGCAACACAAGCAAAATACGACTACTCCGGAAGTGTCCTGCCACTGAACACTTCCGGGCGTGTGCGACATCGCGCTAAGCCTCTACTCGGTGCCCTTGGAGTCACCGAGAGGCGATGGGCAGAACTCACACCCGCCATCCTGGTCCTCACCGAAAACCACAAAGCGAAGCATGAGTACAAAAGGTACTCGCAAGTCTTACCCGGGGTCCATATATGACCGACTCCAAAGGATTATGCATTTAGTTGTAGCAAGGAGAAAGCTTAAGGTAAAAGTGCGGAAAAGCATTAACATTTGTAGTATAAATGCGACAATCGAACCAATTACAAGTTTAAAGCAGTTATAGACCGCACTTACTTCTAGTGTGAAGTTGAAAGTACTACAATTAAAGTAGAGCAATACATAACCAATTTAAAGCTCAAGCCCAACGGCGAACCACAAGTTCAAGTTGTTTACTACGTGACTGTGCGATGAAAGAGCTTGCTCATATCCGAGAGCGCGGCAATTCGAATCGCTTAATTAACCCTGCAGGGAAGCATTGATCGCACGACACTTACCACAAGGGCCTAGTGTCAACCCCCTCCCAATCATACCCAATCGCCAAGGCCTCCTGTGGCCCGAAAACCTAGCACCCCCTCGAGCAGCCCCAAGCCCGGCTTGGCGCTCGAGAGTCGGCCTAAGCCTCGCCCTCAACCACGTCCAACCACAGGAAGTTACGGTCCATCGATTCCGTATGAGAGAAAGAGTGGCTTACCGTACCATAATCGGGCATGCGACCAACCGGGGTGTGCTCAATCAAAGGGCAACCATCGAATCGGTCCTTAATCGACTCAGACGGGGCTACACATTTGAGTCTCCATACTCAAATGAACCGACTCCCCGCCCGGTCCACAATTTATTAATTACGACTCATAACCATACCCATTCCAATCCATCATGTGTGAAGTGAAACAATTGTTAATAATCACAAGCGGGAGAACCATTCCCCACTTGGCCCAACCCAACATCTAAGCAAAACTAAGCGTAGACTCGTTATAATTACCCATATTTTGGTTCGAAGGAGTGTTCTACAAATTTTAAGGAGTGTATGTGCAGCAATTAGGTTCTAACCCTGTTCCCACCATTCAACTCCTAATGCATACTTAATCGACTAAATAAGCAATTTAATTCTCTAAGATAAAATCATATAATGGGGTAAATATGCTTAGGTGCTTGCCTCGATGCTTCACGGAGCCTCGGTGACAACCTGCTCACCGTGATCACCCTCGATCGCGGCCACGTCACCCTCCGCGTGAGCGTTCTCTACACGATATCAATGCACAGGGGATGAGATGCATGCCGTGCATATGTGATGAAATGACAACCGAAGACAATATGCAAGCATTCGACAAACCAAAATGAAAACAAAATTACGAAATCCCACAATAACCGCCGAGCAATATTATGAATGGCTCAACACTAAAAACGATCTAGAATAGAGCATAAGTAGTAAGGGCTGAACGGAAAGAACGGAAGCTAGGCCTACAATCTGAAATGCATGGATGGCATCTCGCATTCAATTTGCCGCGGATACGCCTAATGCATTAAAACATTCGGAACACATATACCTACCCAACTTGCATGATCAAACACACTAACGACAATTCTTGGAGAACCCCCAACGCATCACAAATCCATTATTCCTAAATCATCCCATCACCACGCAACCATCGATTACCTATATGGCCCATAATCTCTAGAAGGAGCTCAACGAGACAACACATCCACAATAATAATTCACGCAAAATCCGAGCTTTCACGAGGATGCCCAAGCAACAACTACCTCCATGGGCATTTTAACAAACACCTAGCATACACACTGCAACAACCACCACCAAGCCCTTGCATGAGCACTCCCAAACAACCATCTCCCACATGGGCATTTCAACAAACACTTGCCATGCACCACCTTGGAGCAAACCTCCCCAACACATCTAACCCTAGCCATGGCCATGGAGGTGGAGAGGAAGGGAGAGAGAGAGAGAGGAGGGGAGTCTTCTTCTTCTTTATCGAGGAGGGGGTCGCCACGGAGGAGGAGGTGGCGTGGCCGTGTCAGTGGGGAGGCGGGCGGCTGGTGGAGGGAGGAGGGGAGCCGAGGGGGGGGGAACGGCGGCGCCGCTGGTGGCTGGAGGGCGCAGGGGACGACGGTGGTGGGAGGAGGTGGCACTGGAGGGAGCAGGCCGGCCGCAGAGGGTGGCGTCAGACCAGTGGGAGTGAGGAGGGGGTTTTCGGGCTGGGGAAAATGGGGAGGGGAGAGAGATGAGTGGGAGGGAGAGAGGAAGATAAGAAAATGGGGAAAAAGGGGGAGGGAAAAATACCTATTTACCCCCATGCCCAAACACATGATAAAATCTCAGGGCCATGACAGGCTGCATGGTTGAAGGGCTAACGGCTGAATGGATAGGTTGAAGAGGTTTGGTATTTGATAGCCTAGCTTTTAGGTGTGAGGGTGCGGGTAGGAAATAGGGGCGAGAGGGTGGGGTTTGGGAGTTTATACTTGATAGGAGGGTGTAATTTTCTTCAACTCTAGTGGTAAATTCAAAACCCTAACCCTAGAGACCATGGGAAGCTATCCCATACCAACTTTTAGCTTTTAGCTTCTCCTAGTATAAATGGGATGCTGAATTTTAGCTTCTGGTTGAGGAGAAGCCTATCGTTTGGGACAACTTTCGGCTTCCACAGGGGAGAAACCAAAGCTGAAACTGTCCCAAACAGGGCCTTTTGTGGGATGTTGAGCAAAACTCTATTAGGCTTTTTCACTTGGCGAATGACTAGAGAACGGTATACCATTGCAATGATATAGCAACAGGTTTCATACAGTTTCAGCAAGTTTCAATGGAATGTTTGAAGTGTTTCATGTTTTAGCGAGTTTCACGCATTTCTAGAAGATTTCAAACCAAAGTTTCAATGATTTTTAGATTTTGGAACTCAAGTTTCACCAAGTTTCAACCAATGAGTTACAAGTTTCAATAAGTTTCAACAAGTTTCAACCAAAAATTTCAATAGGTTTAAAATAAGTTTCAAGAAAGTTCACCAAGCTATGATGGTACTACTATGCTGTCGAGGGTTGCTCCGACACCATCCACTGCTGACGCACCCTCATCTCCAGCCCTAGCCCCGACTATCGCCGCCATCATGGAGCCAATCGATGTCGTTCACCATCAAATCTGTGCTTGATCTCCATGCCAAGCCTGCATCTCTCTCTTTCTCTCCCAGCTCAGGCCTACGCTCCGCGCGTGCGTCGCCGCTCGATCCATGTGTTTCGACTTGTGCTTTCACCTCCCATCACCAAATCCAGAGCCAGAGGTGAAGCATCGCGTCGTTGCTTGCGCTAGATCTGAAACTATGGGTGAAGTAGGAGGGGGAGGACAGCTCCACAGTTGAATGAGAAGGTAGAGGGGCCCATCATGCTCGTGTGAACTCGTGGTTGCCCCGCCACATGAGCCTACAACTACTCGCCGTGATGCTCTTTGATGGAGCTGGAGGAGGAGGTGGTGGGCCCAACACACTCACCAATCGCAATGGAAGACATGGTGGCAGTGGATTGCGTGGACCTCCTCACCCTCGACCATGACATGCTTAGGTTCTTGGCCTTCCGCGGCAGTTAGGGGTGAAAACAGATCAGATACGGTCGGATAATAGCTATATCATATTTGTTTTCATATTTTTTATCGGATGCAGATACGGATACGGATAGTCCGGATACGAATACGGATAATGTCGAATACAGATATGGATCGAATACGAATCGAATTGGATACGGTTACGAATATTTATCAAAACATGATAACCCCTTATATTGTACATAAAAAATCAACGAAAACATACAACTAGTTGATTTTATCAAAATATTATTGAAAATTGAATAACTATAAACATTTTCATTCACTTAGACAATAGTTAGATACCATGTCGCAAACAAAATTATGTAAAACTTAATTCATCACGCACATATGATTAGTTCATCATACATGTAGATCAAAACACAAAATGAAGGTGATCCTTACTCAAAGATACAAATAGAAGAAAACATAGAACACATTAAAAGTTTGATAATACTTAACTATCATGTCTTTAGAAAACATATATAACACTTATATGTAATGACCCAAGATTTGTATTCTTTATAAAATTATGTTTAAAATAATAAATTATTTATTTTATGAGTTTTTAGCTACTTATTTAAAATATTTCCTATTAAAAACAATAATTTTTGAATTTTTTAGAAAAATTACAATCTGATAAAATATTAAAAATATTTTTTAAAAAATTATAGACTATGTCAAGAATTTTTTTCAAAAAAATTCGTAGTTTTTGGAGCTACTCTCCCAATTTTAATAATTGAAACTTGATTTATGGATTAATTAAATTAGAAAACAATTTTAAAATTTATAAACCTTTTTGGGCCAAAAGAGTAGTTTGGCCCATCCCACATGTATATCCGGATATCCGACCCATCACTATCCGGATTATCCGAATCTGTATCCGTATCCGACGGATAGTGAGCTACCGAATCCGTATCCTTATCCGACAACAAAAATCTGTATCCGTATCTGATCCGATACTATCCGGCAAATATCCGATTCGACAGAATCCGTATTCAAAAATTATTTGAATCGGTCGAAAACTATCCGATCCGTTTTCATCCCTAGCGGCAGTATAGTGAAGGAAAGGTAGGTCACAACACTTGGGCAGCAACAACGCCCTGTCCTACTAGAGGATGTTTGATGAGGCGATGGTGGAGGTGGGTGCGTTGCTGATGCTCCGTGCTCCATCATTGCTCCATGCCGGGGGGGAGAGAAGTGGAAGATAGTTCGGTTATGGGTAAGATTTCTATTACTAAGAGATATATAAAGTCATATAATGTGGATAAAGATCGCTCATGGGGTGGTGGTGAGTGCTGAAATTTAAGGGAGAAACTAGCAGCCGGACGTCTGATTTTTTTTCGGATGCTGCGCAACATTTTTTTGAACGTATCAAACATTTTTTTAATGTTTGTCGAAGAAAAATGTTTCAGTGCATATAAAAAATGTTTCACAATGTAGGAAAAAATATTTCACGCGTAGAAAAAAATGTTGCAAAAAAATCAGACGCCTGATCCCTAGCAATTCCCGGGTGATTTGCTGTACCGTTGGTTTGGTAGCCAACTATATAGTGTTTTATAGTTACTAGTAAGATTTGCGCGCTCCGTCGCGCCGTGCGAAATTTGATCTAAGTTTTTTTCCTGGAAAAAGGCAGAAAGATCTAAGCTTTTTTTGTTCGTTTGGTTTTTTTTAGGGAAAAACACGTTAGATAGGAACCATCGACGAACCTGTGTAACAACGGGCATTCTTGCAAAAACATGAATAATATATGTTTCAAAAAATATTATATTTCGAGCTGCCAAAAAAATTATAAACGCTGAGCTTAACACCCTATGCGTTCACTGGGTAATAATACATGTTTTGAAAAATATTAGAGATCGAGTGCAAAAAAAAATTTAGATACCGAGTTTAACACCCTATGCGTTCACCGGGTAATAATACATATTTTGGAAAATATTAGAGATCGTTCCGGAAAATATTAGATTTCGAGTTGCCAAAAAAATTATAGACGCCGAGTGTAACACCATATGCATTCACCGGGTAATAATACATGTTTTGAAAAATATAAGAGTTCGAGTTGCAAAAAAAATTATAGATGCCGAGTTTAACACACTATGCGTTAACCGGGTAATACATGCTCCAAAAAATATCAGAGATGCCAACCTTCTTTTATCTAGTTTAACATTCTACGCGTTCGCCAAGTAATAACACATGTTTCGAAAATATTAGAGATCGAGCTGGGGAAAAAAAGTCTAGAATCAGAGATCGAGCTGGGGAAAAAGTCTAGAGATAGAGCTGCACACAAATTTCTGCTTACAAAAATATTTCTTCCACGAAAAACAGAGAAATGACCTAGACGTAAGGGACAGGGACCTGCTTGTTACATTTTTGGACCTGTTCGCTATGCCGAATAATTAGAAAAGGGCTCGTTCGAGATTTGTATTTAGCGGGGGGATTTTCCGTAAAGTAACGAACCAGGGACCCGAACGCAATTTAGAAACGCATTTCTTCCCCTCACAAAAAAGCGTGTAGGATCTATCTGTAATTTACAGTGACCTATATGTAATTTGAAGAAAGAGAAGGGTATTTTCGCAATTTAGCATGGGGTGACACGTGGAGACCTTGATCCTCCAATGTTAGGCCTCATAGGGGTGTTGATATTTGTTAGGAAACCGGATTCGTATCCGATATGGACTCTTCCTTATCTCTAAGCAGAACCGCTATATATAGGAGGCAGGGGGTCACCCCATTGTACACAAGCATCTGATACACAAAGCAGGCCTGCTCCTCCTCATATTGTGTCTCTCTCTCTCTCTGCTTCTCCGGCTTTAGATCTATTAGGCAACCCCGACTATTCTGGATAGCGAGGTTGTCTAACACGTTATCGACGAAGCTCACCGAGAAAGATTGAAAGGTGAGAAACGGGAGATTGAATCTAATCGCTGCTTGTAATTTGTACCTAATCAGCACATGCGGTGACGTGGCAACGGTTACGAGCATACAATGATTTCCTGATTGTAGCACGGTTAAGCTGATTGCTACAAGACGTAATTAGCAAATCGGCCATGAAACCGACGACACCGCTCGGCCGCGAGTACGTTGAAACACCGGCGATCACTCCGCTAGCAGCGATCGGCCACCTGGCCTCCGGCTAACTGCCGACCAAGAATGCGGTCGGCCAGCCAAACGCTGGCGCCGGTTTTTCATCTTCCACATCGACGGGCTCAAGGCCCTGGTCAGTCGTCGCTCGCATCTAGGCGCCCGCCGACTACCTCGGTTCGGATCGGTAAGTCAAAGTCATGGACTAGAAGTCGAGAGGAAACCGGATTCAATCCCAGAAGAAGGCAATGAGGAAGCCGAGGATTGAACCGAACATGAGTGCACACCGCTTGCCGACCATAGCTGCCGGCTGCCGCAGCCCTCGCCGCTAAGGCTTCTCATGGATCGCCGACGCTTGCACTGCTCGCGCAAGCTCGCCGGCACAGTAGCTTTCGGCTTAATCGCCGCAAATCGACGGCTTCGACGGCCGGAGCTCGACTGCCAGCCTGTATAGTGCTCAGCCGGTGGCCGTCGACACGCCGCTTCAGGTGGCCTTCCCGCCGCCTTGCCGCCAAGCCCGCAGCCTCGCCACGAGGCCTGGACGAACCATCGCGAGGCTCGGCCGCGCCGTTGAAGCTCCATCGCGTCAGCCGTGTCCCAATTCGCACCGCGAGCGTGATTAAAGTCGCGCGACGCAGCAAGAGTCGATGTCCAAGATCGCCCCGGCTGGCCCCGGGCCTGGCCCGGCCCCAAATTTCAGGCCGCCCCGGCTCGCAGATCGAAGTCTACGTGGAAGCCACGCCCGGCCTACTGTCAAGTACGGTGGTTCTTCCCTGTTCTTGATTGGACTAGAAGTAGAAGTCCATTTGGACTTGAAGACCAACGCAATACAATTTGGCAGAGAAACGTGATGGGGCACGGGGGCAAAGGGGGAAATTACCCCTTTGCCCCCCTAAACATTAATTCGTTTTTCCTTTTATCTTTCTGAAAATTGATAAAATAAAAGGGGAAAATTGGTTAAAAATTCCAGAAAATCCTGAAATTGCTAGAAAAGTATGAAAAATAGCTAGAAAATTCCAGAAATTATTTTTGAATCTGGTTTTTAATTTTTTAGCATTATCTTGCAGCATTTATGAATACTTTATGAATTTTTGCATGTATTTTTGCAATAATTGCCCTGTTTAGATTGTCGAAAATCCTGAGAATTTATTTTCCGAATTTATGAATTTATGAATTAGTCATGTTGATATTTGCTAAAATTAAAATTTCCTGTTGTAAAGTAATTCTGAAAATTGCTTGGAAATTAGCAGAAATTATGAAAAGTGTTAGGAAAATTCCAGAATTTCTCATACAACAGTTTATGAGAACATGAGTGGTTGGGATTTGATTTTGGTAATGAATAAACAGATATTAGACAATTGGTGTCTAGGAAAACACACATGAGGCTTGGTTCTTTAATTGGCACGGAAGGGAAGTGCTCCTCCTCATGTGAGCCCTAGGGGCAAAGGTTGACTGCCAAGAGTCAAATTGACAGAGATATTCATTAATTGCTTTCGTTCCTACCAACAAGAATTATATAAGTTGTAATTAGACTTATGCCATGTTTAATTCATGTTGCAATTTATTTTCACGTTATCAAGTGATAGTCTGGAAAATTGTCAGATAATTAACGTAAAATTGCCAAATACTAAGAAAATTCGGAAATTTAGAGAATTTATTTCGCATTTATGAATTTATGAATTGTGCAATTATTGTTTATTCTGAATTTATGAATTGTGCAATTATTGTTCCGTTTCATGCATTGTATTTATTGCTTTAATATAATTTATTATGAAATTCAAACACGCCAGACGAAGTGGCCACCGTCAGCGCTAATGGCGCGATGGAAACTGAATGCACCACGCATGAAGCCGCTAGCGTTAAAATCGTCGACGGCCGATCGTGGCATATGAATCGATCGCTTGCACGCCGATCACCTACATGCACGAGTTGTATTTCCGAATATTTATGAACTGTTGTATATATGAATTTTGGCAGCTTATGAATACCGTATTGATGAATCTGTGATTTATGAATCTCGCGACTTATGAATTTTGCATTTATCTTTGTATATATGAATCTTGATATTATTGCTTTCTTTTAGTTTCTTTGAAACTCATGAGAATTCAATTATGCATTTTATTGAATCTAGCGACCATTTCCTATTAGATTGCACGTAGTAACCTAATGGAAGAACCTTATGAATGTGCAAAGGTGTGCATTATCTAACGTGAGTTTTTGAAGAATTGATATGAATTGGTCGAATTATCTCACATAGACATCGATTGCATAATGAATAGTAAGCTCTCAAGAGCATACTTTTTCTCATGAATAGAATTGCAATTTATTCTTTATTCCAAAGATTCTTTCTTTACAAGCATTTTTTTAATTACTTAGCCACTTTATGATTAGAATTATTTTTCTTTTCATCTAGAAATCGTAGCTTACCTAATGGAGGAAATATGCATTGTTGATAGTGGCACAACAAATACCATCTTAAGAGAGTCAAATACTCAGGCGATCACGAAGAACGCTGGAAGGATTACGACTATCGCAGAAGCGACACGCGATATAATAGGCTGGGAAGAGCCACAATTATATTGCCAATGGGTACAACTTTGGTAATTGAAGAAGCCCTCTTGTACTCGAATCAACCCGCACTCTCTTAAGTTTCAAAGATATCGCGCCAATGGGTTTCCACGAGAAAACCAATGAAGAAAATGGCAAAGAACACTTGTGCATTGTGAAGCACGCGGAATATGGAAAGATGGTACTAGAAAAATGTCCTCATATGAATCGGGTTGTACTACACTTAAAATCAATGCACACGCAAAGGTATACTTCTTGAAGACTGTCTTTAGAAGCTCAGAATTATTTTCTTTATGGCATTGTAGATTAGGTCATCACTGGTCTTAGATTGATGAGAAATATAGTTAACAACTCAAGGTCATGGCATTAATGTTAAAAATTTCCCGAATCATGAAGATTTTGTGTGCCATGCATGTGCCACCGGAAATTAATAACTAGACCTCTCTATGAAAGTGCAACATGAAATCCCGCATTCCCGAACGCATTCAAGGATATTTGCGGTCCGATTCAGCCCTTGTCGTATTCGATACTTTATGGTGCTCATTGATGCTTCCTCTAAATGGTCGCATACATGTTTGTCAACAAGGAATCATGCATTCACAAAGTTGATCTCGCAGATCATCGAATTAAGAATGCTTTTTCCCTCGATCATCGCGTGAAGTCCATTCGATTGGACAATACCTGGCGAATTTACTTCCAAGGCATTTGATGATTATTGTACAAGAACGGGAATAATCGCTGAGCACTCACGTACACGCACGTCCATACGCAAAATGGGCTAGTCAAGCACTAATAAAGATGATTAAGTTCATTGCCGCATCGCTCTGCAGAGTTGTAACTTGCCCAACACTTGTTGGGGACACTTTGACTCTGCACGCGACAAAGACTCATCAATTATAGACCATCGGCCTACAACATCCATTCACCAATGCAATTAGTGCAAGGGGTCATCCCGAAGATTTCCCATCTTAGAAAATTTGGTTGTATGGTATATGTACCTATACCACCCCCACAATGACCGCAATGGGCCCTCTCCGCAAGTCCGGGATATACGTTGGTTATGAGAGTGCATCCATAATCGTGTATTTGGAACCCATGATCGAGACTTACACACACCGATTCGTTGATTGCATCTTTGACGAGGACCATTTCCCGTCATTAGGGGAGAGAATCAACCATTGGATGAAAATGCCAGGAAATAGTATGGCATTCCATCGATCCCTGCGCATGACCCTCGCACTAATGAAGCAAATCAAGAAGTCCAGGAAGATAATTGATTTGTGAATTTAGCAAATGAATCGCTCGATCATTTTTGTGATCTCAAGAGCGTGGTTAAGTCGCATGTACCAGCAAGAAATGCACCAGAGAGGGTGGAAATACCAAAGAAAGCAGGTATCCTCATCCTGTTGAGAGGCCTCAAAGAAAAGAAACAGGAGATCCGCTTCTCAAACCCAAAGTACCGAGACGCTGGGAAAATCAAGCAGAGGACTTACCACACCAATCACAAAAAGTGCCCCAAAGCAAGAAGGGGAGCCGCTTGAGACTGCATCGAAAGAAGCCTGTGGAAAAGGCAATTCCAGATCTGAACCTTCCATTGGAAGAAGCCTGAAATAATGTGTGCGCACACATTGGCGGAGAAAAACTAAAGGAACTTGCTCCTAGAATGGGAAATAGCAATGAAGAGCAAGTAGAAGTGCACTAAGCACCCCATGATGAAATGGCCATAAACTTTGTAATAACGGAGAATCAATGAATAGAGCAATGCCCAATGTCGATGCATACTTTGCAAAGAAGATTGCCACGATCATTAATCATGATCCTGAGCCCGTGATCTCTCGCAGAGTGCAAGAAAAGGCTTCGATTAGGAAGATTGGAAGAAGGCAATCACCACAGAGTTAGTCTCTCAACAAAAGAGAGGTGTTTGGGCCTCGTGTCGCGACGCCCCCCATATAAACCCCAGTAGGTCACAAATGGGTTTTTGTTCTAAAGAGAAACGAAAACAATGAAGTTGTAAGGTACAAGGCAAGGCTTATCGCTCAAGGTTTCACTCAACGTCCTGGGGTTGATTATGAAGAAACCTATTCTCCGGTCCATGGGCGGAATTACCTTTAGATACTTGATCTCAATGGTGAAGCCAACTTGAAGTTAAAAATGAAGCTAATGGATGTTGTCACAAAGATATTTGTATGGAAACTTGGATTCGAGATTTATATGAAAGTACCAGGAAGGTATCCTATCCCGAACCAAGACAGAGCAAGTAAAAACCTATACGAGGTGAAAGTGAAGAAATCACCTGTATGGGCTAAAACGATAGCCAGAAGAATGTGGTACAATCGTTTTGAGTGACTTTCTCTCGCAAGAAAAAGGCTACACGCAATGAAAGATTGTCCATGTGTATTTATACAACGATCCACTAATGGATTTTGTATAATCTCCGTCTATGTAGATGACTTGAACATCATTGGGACGGATGAGGAAATTGAAGAAGCATGCACATACTCTGAAGTCTTGGGTAAAACCAAGTTCGTTTAGGCTTGCGGCTTGAACATGTCCAAGGCGGAATCTTGGTACACCAAGCATCCTACACGCAAAGTGTTGGAGAGATTTGGCTTTGAAAAGGCATACCCCGCAAAGACCCCAATGGGAAGGTCACTCCAAGCAAACCTAGACCCGTCTGACAGCCTAAAGAAGAGGAGGAAGTCCCGGAGCGGAATTCCCATACTTGAGTGCAATTGGAGCGCTCATGTACCCAGTGAATAGCACTAGGCCTGGGACATTGCGTCGCCGTGAATTTGCTTGATGCAGTCGAAGAACCCACCAAAAGGCATTGGAAAGGGGTGAAGGACATCTTCCGTTACCTTCATGAAGCAAGACCTCGGCTTGTTTTACGTAAGAAACAATGAATTGAATTTAGTTACCGATGTACAATTATCGGACCTGATCATCGCAAGTCACAATCGGTAATGCGTTTTCCTTTGGTGAACAAAGAATTTCTTGGAAGTCGCTCTAAGCGGACTCTTGTCTCGACGCCGACTAACCACTCGTAAATCATTGCATTGACAGGCGATAGCCTCTCGAATGTGCATGGCTTGAAGAATGGTTCACCACATCCGTAAGTCATGGTCCGAACATGGAACAAACCCCCACTATTATCTATGAAGATAATGCAATTGTGTTGCACACAAGTACAAATGGGATATGTGAAGAGTAACCTTACAAAGCATATCAACCCCAAGTTCTTTTATGCTCATGAAATGCATAAGATGAACGAGATAAAGATATCGTGATACTAAGTCGTGGTGAAAATCTCGCAGATTTATTCACTAAGTCACTCGACATCTTCCTTTGAAAGATGTATTAGATAGAGGAATCGGGATGATGAGGCTTAGAGAAGTGCAGATTTCAGGGGAGATTTTTCATATTTACATAAATCTCAAACATGAAGTTTGAGTACCCAACGTAATCTTGAAGATTAACATTGAAGTTTGGGTGGATTGTACTCTTTTCCTTAAAGTAAGTTTTTCATTGAAGTTTTCTTACATAAGGTTTTGATGAGAATAATCGGCAAACAAGAAGCGTGCTATGTACTCTTTCTCCAATTATTTTTCCCACCGGGTTTTTATGGAGTTTTAATGAGGCATATGCATCTCGCAGTTGAAGAGTCCAAGGGGAGTGTTAGGAAACCGGATTCGTGATCCAGATATGGACTCTTCCTTATCTCTAAAGCAGAACCGCTTATATATAGGAGGCGTGGGGTCACCCCATTGTACACAAGCATACTGGGAATAATAAAAGCGGGCCTGCTTCCTCCTCATATTGTGTCTCTCTCTCCCTCTCTCTCTGTTCTCCAGTTTAGATCTATTAGGCAACCCCGGACTATTCGATAGCGAGGTTGTCTAACAATATTCTCTCTCAGTTGGGCCACGATGGCTAGAGATATATAAAATGGAATGCTCTTAATCCTTAACGACCAACTTCCCTATTAAGTATGTTATAAAAATATCTCTTCCCCTAGCGACGTTCCAAATCCTCGTCGTACATCGTGAGAATTTTTTTAAAATAATACTTTTTTAAAAAAGAATTGCGGTACTCGAAAAATTAAAATTGCAAAATTAATATGTAATCACCAGACCGTACAGCGAATACCCTATTTTCGCCATATGGTACGGCGAAAATACCCTAATTACCCGATTAAAGTCGATTAACCGTCGACTGTTTGGTTAAGACTATTTTCGCCTTACCATATGGCGAAAATAGGGTATTCGCCGTACCATATGGCGAAAATACCCTATTTTCGCCAAACCGTATGGCGAAAATAGGGTCTTCGCCATACCGTACGGCGAAAATAGCATTTATTCCCGTGTAGCAGATTAATTGCGGATTTAGTGTATCATCGCCACACGGTTCAGCGAAAATAGGGTATTCGCCGTACGGTCTGGCGATTACATATTAATTTTGCAATTTTGATTTTTCGAGTATTAAAATCGCAATTCTTTTTTAAAAAAGTATTATTTAAAAAAAAATTCTACATCGTGAATATAAATCGTTTTAGATATTCTATTTACTATACATTCCTTGCTACCGTAAATTAATGAACCCATGTCCCTTATCACCCCTCTTTTTTCCCTTCTTCCGTGACTCCCTCAGCCCACTGCTTCCTCAATTCTTGTGTGCATCTATTGCCTCACTACTGGCTCTTTTTATTCTAGGAAAAAGTCCATATAATACTTTTGAATTTTGGTTGAAAGTTCATTTAGCACCCCCAGACTTTGAAACTAGATATTTAACCCCTGAACTTTGTAATCTGGTTCAAATAATACACTGACCCCAATTCGTATAGTGTATTGCCTGTGTGGCTCAATGAGTATATGGTTTTTGTCATGTATGATAACGTGTTGGTCAAGTTAGGCTAATGACAGGTTGGACCCATATGGGCTTCTCCCCTGCTGAGCTCCAATCATGATTCTATGTTGTCGACCCCTGTAGCTCTCTCCCTCTCTATTTTGATTTGGAAAAGAAGCCATGTGAACCAAATTGCAAAGTTTAGGGTCAAATATTTAGTTTTATAGTTCAGGTGTCGAACAGACTTTTGAGCAAAATTTGGAATGTTATATGAACCTTTTCCTTTATTCTAACTCAATTTTTTACGATTATTATCAATTGCCCACTAGCACTACCCAATATTTGCTGGCAAAGCAAAAACCAACGGTGCTTGTCACAATCTTACCGTTACTCAAATCTTGGGCCACTTGTTGCCCGAGAATTTATAAGGTCTACTAGAGCCCAGTGAACTGTGGTGCATAAAAATGACAAAATGTCACAGCTTTGGGTAACCTTGGGCGTTAACATCATAGAATTTTCATTTCATTGTAATTTGCGCGTCTAATTTTGCAGTTATTGGCATTCTTCCATTTATTTGTAGCTTTGCAAGTATGTTTCGTTTTGCACTAGTAGGCATTCCAGTTAAAAACAGCATAGCCATAGTTACTAAACGTTTGTAATTCTGTATTTTTTTGGGTTATCCATCCAAAGTTTGGGGCAACAAATTGTTAACCACACATAGATATGGGCAACAAATTGTTAACCATACATAGATATTCTTTTATTTCATACAATATATGTTGATGGAAAAAATGTGAAATCATTTTGCACTTGAGATAGAGATAAATGGAAAATCTGATGATTTGCTTTGTTTTTTTTCAGTGGATCTGATAACTTGTCCTATAATATCTTACTTATATGGGATCATATGTTACTGAGACATCATATGGTAAATTATCAGTTTCCACAAATTTAATAGGGCAAATTATTTAACCTCTTTTTTACTGAGCAAATCATCAAATCTCTCGAGATAAATTCACATTGGAAGTGGTCTATTAAAAAATTCATGGGGAAAGAAAAACCAGCAGGGAAACCAATTGTCGTCAAGGAGAGAGAGAGAGAGAGAGAGAGAGAGAGAGAGAGAGAGAGGGCTGTTGAAACTTGAAAGCAGGGTTCGCAAAGCCGATCGGCTTTCGCGAATTTCGTTCGAAATTCGACATTTCGAGCCCCGGCGAAATTTAATACCGAGCGAAAAATCGAGCAAATTCAAATTTAAATTCAAAAAATTTCAAAAATTTGAGAAAATTTAACCAAAAACTCTCTAAAATAAGTATTAATATTTTTATGACCTCTAGTGTGAATATTTTTTGAAAAAAATTAAATTAAAGATTTTTTGAGCCATTCAAATTGTAGACAATAGAAAAGGCAAAAAAAATGAAATTAGAAGTATATTTTAATATGTTAATGTTATCTAATATTGAAAAATTTTCTTGTATTGGTATGTGACAACTTTCAATTATTGAAAATATAGTAAATGTATGGTATTTTCTTAATATATTAGTGTTATCTTGATAGGGTATATTTTAATATTTTTATTACATGCATGCCTTTTCTTTGCAATTGTATTGACATGCGACAAGTTTTAATATGTGAATTGCATTTTACAAATTTTACAACAATTTTTTTGTAATTTTTCTCATTTTTTATATTTTTCTTAATTGTTTTAAATCTGTCGTCGAAATTTCGAGCTTTGATCAATTTGGTACTTTTCGATCAATTTCGAGCTTTTCGATGGAAATTCGCTCATGTATTTGACCACTTTTCAAATACGTTTGAATTCGGCAATCATTCGATTTTTTTCGAATTTCGAGCGAATTTCGACGATTTTCGCTACCGAGGCCTGCTCGAAAATTGACTCCGAAACGAAATTGTTAACCCTGCTTGAAAGTCACAGTTTGCATAGGGTTTCTCTCCCTCCGCCGAGACGAACAGCCGAACAGGCACACCACTACACACACAAACCCAGGCTCTCCCACGGAAATTCACAAACCCACCGGAGGCACGGAAATTCCCAGAAAAAGAAACCCCCGTCCAAACGCCGGCAATCCAAATCCCCAGCCAAGACCCTCCCAAACCCGCCTCAAATCCTATAGTAAATCCCTACGGAATTCCCCAATCTTCCTGCGCTCTCCGTCCCACCGCCGGCGCCGCCTTCGGCAGATTTCGTTGCCCCCGCGGAACCCACCGAGAAATTCGGGCGCCGCAGGGCGGTCGTCGTCTCGTCGCCCGCCGTGGCGCTCAATCCCGAGTGGGATGCCTCCTGTTTGATCAATCGCGTCGCAGCGGCGTGCCACGGATAGCGCGATTCGAGAGGAGTAGGCGAGCGTTTTTTTTTTTTTACTTTGATGTCCTAGTCCTTTTTTCTGGGGGCGTGCGTCGGTGCGTGTCCGTGAGAGAGATTGTGTTTGGAGGAAGTTAGGGTTTGATGGTTTGGTTGGGAGGCTAGGTTTTGGTGGCCTCGGCTGCCTCCGACGCGGGTGCTTTGTTGCGGATGCGCCATTGAACTGTCGCGCGTGCGCCGCCGTGAGTGATTGGTGAGGAGAAGTGGGAGGTGGTGGCGGTGTCGCATTTGGTGGCGGACTGGATTGGTGGACGCTGCTGCTACGGGTGTGTAGATGGTGAGCGGTGCCACCCGGCATGGACGGAGGCATGGACCGAGGTGAGCCCTCGTTGAAGCCGGAATGGTTGGTGAGGGGGGCCGGCACCGTGGCCGCCACGAACCTTCGGCCTGCGACTTCGTCCCGTGCAGGTGAGCTTGCTTTCCTTGTCAACTTTCTGTTTCATGGCATGTAATATCTATCACTGTTTTTCTTTATATACCTAATAACTAGCTCTGTTGATAGAATGCCTGTGGGATTAATGGTTAGTGTGGTGAGATGTTGCACTGGATGTGTTTCTAGTGGCACTGGGTAGTCACAGTGGCATTTATCTTATCAGAACTAAGAGTTATTTATGCTAAATAGTGGTTTTCATTTATGCATGGTGCAAGTTAGTGCACTTCTTCTGGTGAGGATTTACTTCTTGTAAGTTTCCTGTGGTCCTTATAAGAACAATAATTCTTCAATCTTCATATGCACGGTTACTGCTGTGATTGTGATTTAAGGCAATTTTTGTACTGTGGTGCGCTTTACTTAATACATCGCATGAAACTTAGAGCAGTTGCGATATGTTGCATTATACTTTTGAGCAATTTTGGTAACCACCCTGGACTTCTGTTAGGGAAACTGGGAGATATTGATTTAGATGTCAGCCTTGCGGAGGGGGATACTAATAGTGTGAATTCCTCTGTCATAAAAATAGGAAATTTTAAAAGAGATGACAAAGATACTTTTATAAGAATATGCTTGAAAGTAAACCTCATCATCATAAATCACATATCTCTAGAGCCTAAAATTAAATATCTTGTGTCATTCCATTAGAATGTTCCATAACATTTTCTTGACTGCATAGTAGTATGTAATGCCCTTTTCTATATATGACTATAGACACTACGTGATACCTGTAGGGCATGCACTCCTATGTGCCCTTAAGTCTGAGTGGGTTCCAAGCCCCAGTCCATACCTCCAAGCCCAAGGCAGTAATGTGAAATGATGTCTTGGTCTTTAATTATTATTTCAGCATTTGTGTAATTGTGTGCAATAAGATTGTGGAGACATGGCCCAGTAAATTAGTGATTAACAAGTTTAGTTACTTATGCATTGAATTTTAAACATTTTCATTTGCTTAATTTATGTATATTGGTCCGCGAGTGAAAACTTGGGAGTATGGTTAGAAAGCATGAATCGCCTTTGCTTCTACCCCACATACTCCTGCTTCAATCCTTCTATGACTCTACTTATACCCGTACGTTGGACAATTAACCTAACTGAGCAAGCTCAGTGGGCATGCGTGTTCCTCTGTATCAAAGAGAATATTATGTATTGCTAAATATGTTTTACCTATCCCCTTTTAGCTTGTTGGAGACGGTATTTCAGCTTCTTTTTTTTTAAATTGTGACTTGGTTATTTGGCAATGCATCAGACGTCCATGATACATTGATACTATATATTATTGCTGCTGATTACTGAGCACTATTGCTTTAATGTTTGTGAAATGTGTTGTTCTTGCACTTAGCTATGTATCCTGCGGATGTACCTTTATTTTCTTACCAAGTTATCGTTTAAATGCCTTTTTGATTGGTCTGGTGTAATTGTTGCATGGTTTAGCTGAGCATTTATATGCATTTACTTGAATTGACAGTTGGCAACATTACTTTCCATCTTGTAAACTTAATGTATTTTGTGCTAAGAAGCTGTTGCTTGAACGCTTTAGATGATCCAGGCAGGGGCACTTCATCAAGAAACAGATCATCGGGCCGTGACTGTGAACAGAGCTCCCAACAATCCTCGTCACGGAGGGGTTCAGGTTCAAATGGGTCTAGACGGCATAATGGGGATGGTACAGGGAAGTCAAGAGTCTATGCCAGTTTTGGAAGGAGCAATTCGGACAGAGGTCGAGAAAAGGTCTCTGATTTCCGTGCTAGAGAGACTAAGTTGGGTCCGCCAGATGATCCCTTACATGATGGCTTCGAATCATTTAGCTCATGCAGACCTGAAAGGGATAGGCTTAATCGAACTCGTTCGAAGTTGGAGACATGGAATCGGTCAGTAGGAGTAGGTTTAGACAATGGTAATCTATCTAGAAAGGATGCTGGTGGCATCTCCTTTGAGCGAGAATTTCCACACCTTGGTTCTGAGGACAAGAATGGAAAGCAAGACATAGGCAGAGTTCCATCCCCTGGAATCAGCTCCTCAATTCAGAGCATACCATTGGTCACTGTGCCTGATGGCTGGAATTCAGTGCTAGCAGAAGTTCCTATACTTAGTGAGCCAAGCAATAGCACTGCTTCCTCTTCTTTATCACGCGATGGTCCCAGTAAGCAGCTGGAATTGTCGGTTTGCGGGACTGCATTAAGCATGGCTGAAACAGTGATGCAAGCACCATTAAAAATTTCCACCCCACCACAGGTAGTGTAATGAAGATGATATTTGTGTTTCCCTCTTTGACATATTCATGCCATTCACTTGATTTAACTAGTGCTTTGTGCGCCATCTCTTTTCTTACCCAGTTATTGATTGACGCTCAGAAGATTGAAGAAAGAACTATGCGGCAATGCATTTTAAGACCTCTGACACCTTCATCAAGCAAAATTTCTGTAAGCATCTTATATGTCGCCTTTGTGCCATATTAATACTTTATTTTTTTTGTTTGTGTGATTATCATGAATATGTTCAGATGCTCTTTTCCGCCTTGTTTGACAATTAGTTTGGCCCTTCAAAGACAGCAGAAATATTACAAATATAATTTATTCACCTTCGCTTGTAGTCTTGTGTAATCAAATAGTAAAGTTAAATACAAAAAATTCTTATCCTTAATCACTTTATTTGAATTTGATTGTAATTAGTGGATCAAGCACATCAACCTTTATCTGATCCTATTTGATGATTTATGCTATTAGTGATCGTATTCAAATTAGTAAAATTGGGTATAGGTCGGTTCAATTGCCTGAGGTTTTATTCAAACTGCAACTGTCCATGAACTAGGTTCTGGCAATTATCTGAGCATTGCTGGGAGTTGTGGTGTCTTTATATTAGTCATTTATGCAAATGCAATGGTGGGGATTGGAACATATGCTTTTTTCTGGTTTAAAAATCTCAAATCCTGAATATTATTCTACATCTGGTGTTTACTTTGCTGTTCACATCTGAACTAATTTACAAGTAATATGCTTCATAAGTTTTTAGGTTAGACACCTCTAAGAAAGTGCTTTACCGATTTGACTATGCCTATTAAAAGAGCACAAGGCAGGCAAATCCATGGCACCAGAAATATCCTTTACTTAGCTCGTGTCTTCTGATGACGCACTTCACTGATCATGTGATTTTTGAATTTTGATCAATATTTTGTCTCCCCCAAACTCCTAAAAGAAATTGGCAAAACTAGTTATCAATTTCCTTGTGCTTAGTTAGAGCCCATCTTGGTATGAATTTTTTGGCCATAGTATTGTAGCCTGAACCAATCAGTGAACAGTTGGGAAAAAACATAGAAGTTGGAGAAATTCCTCATCTTAATTCATTGAGCAACAAATACAAGAAACAAAGCTAGCAGTAGTATGTAGTGCTCTTGATTATAGAAATGCTATTGTATTCGATGATAGTAATACTGTTTTCAGAGACTACCACGTATTTCCTGCTGCTGCTACTGCAGCTCTTGTAGCTACGTATTATGACTAAAGTTTTTGCCTAGTCTAACATTGCAATAATTTTATTCATTCAAGTCTTATGAAACAATCTAATATAGTGGTTTAAAGGAACACCACAATTTGCAGCTTGCCAGCCGTAAACTGGCCTTTTGTATGTTATACTCCAGAATGGGATCATTAGGCATGCAATCGATAAAATACCATGTGGTTTGCTCATACCGTCTTCTTTTTTGTGGGCTCCTTCAATTTTACTTCAAAATATGTTCCCTCTCCTTAACCATACACAGATCTTTTTGAATGTTAAGTGAATGTGCTTCCTCTGGCTGTATTTTTGTTTCACTTCTATGGAGTGATGTTCTCTTATGCTGAATTAGTAACATTTTGGTTTGCACTAATCCATTCGTAACACTGTACAGGTATCGAGTTCTTCAGATAAGTTAAAAGCCAAAGGTGCAAGAGCTGGAGATTCTAATGGTCCAATCAAGGTTGCACCACAACTGTCAATACAGCCTTCTAGCAGCTCTGTTCGTACTCAAGTCAAAACTGAGCTTGTAAAGCCATCTCAATCCGGAAGCTTTCAAGTCCTGAGCCGTGAGCAGAATAGTATTACAAGTACCACCAAAGACTGCAATAGCAATCCTGCAAGCCCTGTTCTAGGTCGATCTTCAGTGGAACCACTGAAAAAGCCTGTTGTGAACCAAAAGCTTAAGGGTGTCACTAATGGTCTCCCTTTGCATCTAATACAAGGTTCATTTGGTGAGAGAAAAGCAAGTGCCAAAGACAAGCATAAATTCTTTGAGTTGCTGCGGAGCAAGTCTTTAAATGATTCGGGCACTTCTGTTGAGTCTTCATCTAGCTTGATTGATGAGCAGCAGACCTCTTGTCTTGATTTGTCATTGTTTAATTCTGGAATCAAGTGTATCGAAACTGGGAGTAGTTCCTGCGAGGACGCAAATTCTTGTGGGGGATCTCAGCAACACCTCTCTGACAATGTAGAAATGAGGCAACCTTTGGAACCTCCTGATGTTTTTGATGAGGGTTCACAGGGGATTCTAGCTGACAAGAGTGATGCCAACTCTTCATCAGATCTTGCTGACACAGAAGATGTAGTGTCTAAGGAGCCCCAGACAGACAACACTGAAGCCACTCTATTCACCATACCTGCAGATATAAACGATAGTTCCACAAGGTCCAACTCTGGAGATGATGAAGCCAATTTGTTGCTTGATCTCATTGGAGCAGGGGAAGAGGAACCCTATCTCACTCAAGAAAAACCTGGTCCAGAAGAAATGGCTTTCCTGTTATCTCTTGGCTGGGATGAGCACGAAGTCGTTCCACCTCTGCAACAGGAAGAGATTGCTGATTGTGTAAGTTTTGGACATTTTTGTTATGTTTCTTATTCTAGTCAATGAAAAATATTTTTCTTGCACAATTTAAATGTCTAGGGGTTTAAAATTTTCAATTAATTCCACTAGTCTTCATTTATTACTCATAACTTTAACTGCGTTCCATTCTTTTAGTTTCGTCAAAAACATGTCCCAAAACTTTCATTTCAGCTTCAGTTTGTTCTTTTCCATGCCTGATTTAATGATGTGGCTTACCATATCAGCAAAATGGATTGATGATGTTTCTTGCTGGCATCTAAGTATTGGGTGCCATCATCATTGTACTGCTGACGCATGCTGCATCAACAAATGTTTTATAGTATTTAACAGATGTGACTCAATTGAGTCCGAAACAGAAGTTTGGGGGATGTTGACAAAATTGTAAGAACGGGGAACTCATTGAAGTTTCAGGTCCTGTGGTGAAATTTACTCTTACGCCATATTGATATCATCATATGTAGCTTTGCACATCATTTAGGTTTTCTGGCAAACCACCTCAGGAATGCACACTAGTAAAAGTTTGCCATGTTTGCCCACCATTTTGTTGTGACATAGCGTCCCATTATTTTGTAGTTAAGGCGCAATGAGAGGCTGCAGCAGAAACTTGAGGAATGTTGGGGCTAATCACTGAATCCAGCCAGCAACGTTACTGGTGTCTCACAGAACATGTGGATGTGAAACCGTCAGGAGATGATTGTCTTTCTTAACGAGCCGAGATTTTTTTCCGTTAATGCTTCAGCATTATGGGTTCACGAGTATAACTGACATTTATCCCTGCTGAAAGAGGGTTTAGAGTTTTCTTCCTTATTTTCGAAGAAGGAATACCAAACGGATGTCTGTCTGGTGTCGGAGGCACATAGGTGTGCGGTGCTCTGAAAGAATAGGTTGTCTTCTTTTTATTTCTCATGGCTTATCCATGTTTCAGAAGAAGGAAAAAAGGAAAAGAATGCTTGGTCTTAACATGAAAAGGTGCATAGGATTATCTTGACATCATGTTTTGCGTTTTTGCTGGTTTTCCTTCGCTTATCTTATTGTTAATCTGTTACTTCTTTAATTTTGGCGCTTCCCGTCTGTTCTGGTAAAGATGTGACCGGGATGATATACGCAGTACATTGTGGAGTAAGCCAGCACGTCCGGATTTGGCCCTTAGCTAATCTTGTTGATTGGGGAATATGAAACAAAAATTCGTCTTAAATGCCTACTTGAACACTTATCGAGCCGTACTACCCTTAGGTCTTGTGTAGTGCCTTAAGCGCATCTACAATGCTATAGACAGCTGCTATGTCACTTATAGACATTCTTAAAGATAACTATATAATGGTATAGACAATCACTTTTTTATAGACAACTCATCTCTACACACAATCAGCTTGGTTTTTATGCTACAGTCCACGACAAATGTATAGACAATTTCTTTCTCTTTCCTTTTTCTCTTTCATCCACATCAGCAAAAAGATGATATGTCAGTTTTTATAGACAGCCGATGTCAATTCATTGTAAATGCTTTAAGTCACAGTCAACCAACTTAGCTTTTTAATATGTCATGTAAAAAATGTCTTTAACAAGTGGTGGCATTCGAAACTTCTAATCCTTTACGAATGTTGTGAATGCTACGTCAATTATCATAAAAAAAATTAGTAGTTAAAGTTGTATTTTAATCTCTTGTGACCGTAGGGAGTAACTCGTTTTAGGAATTACGATGACACCAATTGTCATAAAAATTAGTAGTGAAAGTTGTGTTTTAATCTTTCGTGATTGGAGGGAGTAATTATTTTAGGGGATTATGGTGAATTGCTCCATATCATCGTAAAGATCATTTAAGTTGAAAATACAATCCGTCTGTTACTAACATGTGATCTAGAGTCCATTTGTCAGCCTCGTATGCAATAATATTTTCAATTCGTATATCTTTATGATTGCACCGAGCTAATGTTCGCTTCAAACTTACCATGCGCCTGTCGATAACGAGACCAAACCTATATCGTCTTACACTCCCTCGCTTCTGTTCCCTTCTCCGACGGCTCACTCAGCGGCACTACCTCCCCTGTGCCTGTGTGCTTCTGCTGCCTCCACGCTCCTCTTTTTCTTGCCTGCTACTGCCCAAAATCTAATTAGACTCGTGCCTGTGTGCTGGAAGTTGCCCGGTAAGCTTACTACTTGTTGGCAATTCCATAACCGGTGATGTCGTTGCTACCTTTCCACGAACCGTCAACCATCGTTGCACGTTGGTTGCCTGTGAATACAAGGTCTAGAGCATGATGAACCCTTAGGGTCGTCGTCAGGGTTCACAAAACCGGCGAAAACCGCGGTTTTCGAGCGTACTGCTCCGGTTCGAGATGCAAAACCGCTCGGTAAACCGGTCTAATTAAAAAAAAATTTAAAAAATTTGAAAAAATTTGTATGTTCGGTTTTTCGTGAAAAACCGCGGTTTTTCGCGTAAAACCGCTGAAAACCGTTTTCGAAGAGGTCGGGTTAGTTTTTCGTGAAACCCTAACGGTTTTTCGTAAAAACCGAGCGGTTTACCGTGAAAAACCGAACGGATTTCAAATTTTTTCAATTTTTTTGGATTTTCCAACTCTTCGGTTTTTGACGGTTTTTTAGCGGTTTTTCGCTCGGTTTTTGCGAAAACCGTACCGCGAAAACCGGTTCGGTTTTCGCGGTACGGTTTTGTGAACCCTGGTCGTCGTCACCGCTATCCAAGCTGCAAAAACGAAGAAACTATTAGCGGTTTCAAGACCATGAGTACCCGCGGAATAGGGAATATACTGTATTTGTTTGTTCATCTTTGCTTGAACTTTGTGGTTATTGTTGTTCTTCCCTTTTGTAGCTCTTAATTTGCACGAAAACTCTGTTCTACGCTTCTAACCATCCCAATTAAATCGGTATAACCATGTGCCACGTCCCAGAACAAAGTTTAGTACTGGTGACAGGCACACACCATACGAGTACGTTAAAGGAATATAAAACCAATAATAATGGTTTGTCGTAGCAGAAAGCAAAATAAATGATACTCCCTTTCGGTCATAAATAGTAGTCGATTTAGGATACGCGCAATCAAACTTTTAAAACTTTAGTTATCGATATCTTTTTAAATATTAAGATTAGATGCATGAAAATCATACGTGTAGATTCGTCTTGAAACTTACTTTCATAATATTATAATTTTATTAGTTTTTAACATATATTACAATAAAAATTACTAGTTAAAGTTGAGTTTTAGGGATCTATCAATATTCAAAACGACTACTATTTATTATCGGAGGGAGTAAGCGATATACCCACGGATGAAGTTTCTTTTAGCCTCACACTCATATAGTCTTCATCATTGGCCTAACACCAATTAAGACCACCACGCTTTCACAGAACAAATCACCGCAAGCCAGTGGACATGCTAAACATACTTAGCAAGATCAAGCAGTAAAGTAAAAAAAAAAGATCAAAAACTTAATATCCCCTTCCTTTAGAGCACTATCTGGCTAGTTGGGTGGCCCAACGGCTAAGTACACCATAACTAAAAATGTTGGTGTCGTCGTCGTCGCCACTGTCGTTCACAGGTTCTTCTCCTCTCTTCCTTATCTTCTCCCTTTGGTCGCCTAGCTTACCGATTATGCCCAAATCGCCGTGCTTGGTAGGGTGGCACCGAGCATAGGTAGATTCCTGATCTATCTTTTAGAGCATTACAATAATGCACCACGATTGTTTAATCTGTAGATAATTACACCATGCAATGAAATGAATAAGTAATAACCATGCAATGAAATGAATAACCTGGTTACCAAACATCTCTGGACACCTCGTGCTTTGACTTGAGAGATGCTAGGTGAGGAGACTTGAGAGCTGGAGCCACTCGCTATCATTTGCAGCTCTTTGTTTCTCTGTCTGTCTTTCTTTTCTTTATTTTTTGCGAAAATTGTTATTGTTTCCAGCTGGTTTGCTTCAGCTGGGAAGCTTGGGATCTAAATGAAAATAAACGAAGGCGTCAGGTTGAAAAATGATTTGGCATGTACTGGGCCGGTATGTCACACCTGCTTACTAAACAGTGACAGTTTGTATTTTTGAAAGCTTATTAAGGTTTACTCTTAAGTCTGAACGAACTACAAAAAAACACGTCTAAAAAAGCGACGTAAAGCGGTATAAGAGCACAAATCTTCAAATTTCGTAGCTTCTCATACATTGTTTTTTTAAAAAAAATCTACTTTCCAAAAATACTTTGAAAAATCACATGAATTTTTTTTTTTGGAAATCCATCTAAAGTTTTTGACCAACAACACGGTGATGCAAAAACCATACAAAATTACTAAAAATATACGTCAGCACAATTACTATAGCGTTGTGTTTGCAAAATTCAATAACGAAACTGTTGATCCAAACTGTGCATTCTGTTCATCTCATTGAAATCTCACTACCCACCAAATTTTATATATTTTGAACCTTTTCTCCTATTTATTTTGTATTTGTCAAAATCCACGATCTAATTAGTTGTGGGGCGTCCAATGAAGCTGGTTTTTAAAAATACAAAATAAATAGGAAGAAAAGTTCAAAATATATAAAATTTGGTGGGTAGTGAGATTTCAATGAGATGAACAGAATGCACAGTTTGGATCAACAGTTTCGTCTTTGAATTTTGCAAACACAGCGCTATAGCACGGAGGATCTGTGCTATCGATAGCACACTAGCAATCCTTATATATATATATCCACATCAGAAATCATTTTACCACACAGAAATTCATCACTTTCTTAGACTTGGCAAACTGCTTTTACAAATCTGATCTCCTTCCAAATACAATTATAAAAATAGCCCCAGTAGCTTCTTCCGAACCGCGGGACGGTGACATGACACGTGTTATCTATCAGCATTTTGTGATTGTGGCTATGGCTATTTTGATGATAGTATTTGGGAAAAGATAAGATTTTTTTTTTAAAAAAAAGTTTATGCTATAAAAGCGACGAGATCTCAAACGTCATCCAACTCGAAGGGGGAGACAAGGTAGAGTGAGGGCGAAGGCTGTTGAAAGTCACAGTTTGCATAAGGTTTCTCGCCCTCCGGCAAGACGAACAAGTACACCACCACACACACAAACGCAGGCAGGCTTCTCCCACGGGAATTCACGAGCCCACCGGAGGCGCAAAAATTCCCAGAAAACAAGAGTAAATCCCCTCCAGAAATCGGCTCGGCGCTCGCCGAACCCGTCCGAATCCCATAAATCCCCTAGAAATTTCCCCATCCCCTCTCCCATCGCCGCCGCCTTCGCAGATTTCCCCGCCGAGAAAATCGGGCTCCGCAGACAGAGTGGTCGTCGCGCGGCCCGCCGAGGCGCTCAATCTCGAGCGGGCACCTTCCCTTCCTGTTTTTTGATCAATCGCGTCGCGACGGCGTGATACGGATAGCGATTCGAGAGGAGGAGGAGGAGGGGAGCGATTCACCCCCCTCCAACCCAAGTCTTATTTTTTTTGTGCGTGCGCTTGTGAGAGATTGTGTTGTGAGGAAGTTAGGGTTTGAGGGTTTGGTTGGAAGGCTAGGGTTTGGTGGCCTCGGCCGGCTGCCCCCCTAGAGGGGGTGGTGTGGATGCGCCGTTGAATTGTCGTGCGCCGGCACCGCCGTGAGTGATTCGTGACGAGGAGTGGGAAGTGGTGGGGTTGTTGCATTGTTGTCCGGGACTGGATCGGTGGACGCCGCAGCAGCTTGTATAGATGGTGAGGGACGCTACGCGGCATGGACCGAGGTGAGCCCTCGTTGAAGCCGGAATGGTTGGTGCGGGGGGCCGGCACAGTCGCCGCTACGAACCCCCGACCTGGAACTTCGCCCCGTGCAGGTCAGCTTGCTTTCCTTGTCAGCTTTCTGTTTCATGGCATGTAATGTGTAGCAGCCTAGCGCTGTTGATAGGATGACTGTTGGATTGATTGTTATTGTGGTGAGAAGTCACACTGGATATGTTTCTGGTGGCATTCGACAGTGTTTCGGCGTGTTATCACATCAGAGAGTTATTTACGCTGAATAGTGGTTTTTCATTTAGGCATGGTCGAAGTTAGGGCAGTTCTGGTGAGGACTTTGCTGCTTTCATATTCACTGTTGACCTTATAAGAACAACCATTCTTCATATGTGCCATTATTTCTTTGCTTGTGATTAAGGGCAATGCCTGTACTGTGAAATGCTTTATTTAATATGTCGCATGAAACCTAGAGCAGCTGTGATACGCTGTGTTATAAATTAAAAGTCATTGTGGGAAATGGTAACTGTCTAGGAATCCTGTTAGTAAGACATTGCTTTAAATATCAGCCTCGCGTTGGTGCTTGTTAAACCAATGTTTTTCAGTTTGTATAACAATTTAAATGCACCGTTGATTTATAGATTCTTGTATAGCGAAATAATTTTTTTTGAGTTATTGGGGCCTTGTGCTGTTGATGACTAAGAGTATCAGTTGTATGGGGACGTTTATTTGTTGTTGTCGGTTAGCCTTGTTGCTATAATGCTTTGGCAATCTATGTGGCACCACATGATTTCTCTGCTTTGGCAGGATTAGAGAGAGCCTCCTATTAGGCAAGATGCATAATTCATATAGTGGGACTAATTCTGATACCTCTCGTTGCTGCAGGTCTTTGTTATATGCCTTCTAATGTACTTTAAATAGTTAAATTCTGCTGATTAAAAAAGATTATTAGTTTCATGCTAAAACTACATGTGCAAAAAAAAGATTTTTATGAATGTAAAGAATCGTCAAGTTGTCATGCATGTTCTTATTTTCTGATGGTTCTGGTGGAGGGGAATGGTTAATAGTGTGAATTCATCTGTCATAAAATTGGGAAATGTTATTATTTTAAAGAAGATGATAAAAATAACTCTTAAGAACACGCTTGAAAGTCAACCGCCACCAACATAAATCACATATCTCTAGAGCCTTAAGTACAAACCTCTGGAATCAGAATGCCCCTTTCTATATCAAACATAGACACTAAGTGATACCAGTAGGTTCAAAAGGGGATAGGCAAAACATATTTAGCAACAGATAATCTTTTTACCCCTTGATACAAAGGAACATGCATGTCCATGTAGCTTGCTCAGTCATCGAATAGGGTAATTGTCCAATGTACGGGTAGGGGTAAAGCTGTAGAAGGCTAGAAGCAAGGATATGTAATTTAGAAGAAAATGAGATCTGGCCTTTCTAACCATAATACCAAGTTTTGACTGGCAGATGAACATACATAAATTAAGCAAACGGTGACCAAAGAAAAATGATTAAGTCAATACTCAATAAATGAGTAGCCAAACTTACTCACCACCAGGTCATATATCCACAATCTTATCGCATGCAATTATTCAAATGCTAAAATCAAGAATTCACGACCAGGCCATCATTTCACACTATGGACTTGGGCTTGGAGGGACATAGTCATAGTTACCGGATTCGCTCTGAACCGCCACAAATTGCGAACCGGATTCATCAAACCCGAACCGGTTTAGTGTACGGGGTTCATGTTTGCAGTGGAAATTGGAAGAAAAGGCGCCGAACCGCGAACCCGAATTCCGTGCCACGACTTGGACAAACCACGTTTCTGGTAACTATGGACATAGTGAGGCTGAATCTTGGAACTCCGCTTGGAGGAGAGACATTGGAAGGAAACCGTGTGACTGGATTTGTCCTGCATCATGGACACATGGGATCCAAGGTTCATTGGCGCAAGTCGATGACTCAGCAGCGTATGGGCAGAGGGGAGTGCATGCCCTTTCGGATGCAATAGCTTGTTGGAGACAATTTTTGAACTTCTCTTTTGTGCTGATGTGTTCAATAAAATCACTTTTTATTGCTTCTTGCAACTTGGCTATTGTTGGGCACCCATCGTACGAGCATGATATTATATGCAGCTGCTACTGATTTTTTTTCAGTACTATTGCTTTAGTGCTTGTGAAATTTGTTCTTCTTGCACTTCTTAATGATCTTATGTATTCTCCAGGTATGCCATTATTAATTACCAAGTATTGTTGTTTTATGCCTTTTCTGATTGGTTTGTGTCATTGCTGCATGCTTTATCTGAGCATTTATTTTCATGTGCTTGAATTGGCTGTTAGCGATATTACTTTCCAGCTTGCAAACTTACTGTATTTTGTGCTAAGAAGCGGTTGCTTGGATTCTTTAGATGATCAAGTCAGGACTGCTTCATCAAGAAACCGATCATCAGGCCGTGACCGTGAACGGAGCTCCCAACAGTCCTCATCCCGTGGGGGTTCAGGCTCAAGTGGGTCTAGACGGCATGACCAGGATGGTACAGGGAAGTCAAGAGGCTATGCCAGTTTTGGAAGGAGCAACAGGGACAGGGAGTGTGAAAAGGTCTGTGATATCCATGATTGGGAGGGTAGGTTGTGCCCACCAGATGATCCCTTGCGCGATGGCTTCAAGTCATTTAGCTCATGCAGATCTGAAAGGGATAGGCATAATCATACTCTTTCGAAGGTGGACACATGGAATCGGGCTGTAGGAGTAAGTTTAAAGAATGGTAGTCTATCTAGAAAGGATGCTGGTGGCATCTCCTTTGAGCAAGAATTCCCACACCTTGGTTCTGAGGACAAGAATGAGAAGCAAGACGTAGGTAGAGTTCCATCCCCTGGAATTACCACCCCAATTCAGAGCATACCATTAGTTACTGTATCTGATGGCTGGAATTCAGTGCTAGCAGAAGTCCCTATACTTGGTGAACCAGGCAATAACGCTGTTTCCTCTTCTTTATCACTTGGTGGTTCCAGTAAGCAGCTGGAAGTGTCAAGCTACGGGACTGCATTAAGCATGGCTGAAACAGTAATGCAAGCACCATTAAAAATTTCCACTGCACCCCAGGTAGTTTAATGAATGTGTTATTTGTGTTTTCCTCTTTGACATTTTGATTCCATTCACTTGATTTAATTTGTGCTTTGTATGCATTCTCTTTTCTTACCCATTTATTGATTGATGCTCAGAGGATTGAAGAAATAACTATGAGGCAGAGCATTCTAAGACCTCTGACACCTTCATCTAACAAAATTTCTGTGAGTACCTTATATATTGCCTTTGTTGCGAGATTAATACTTTTGCTGTTGTTGCTTGTGTCTTGTACGATTATCATGGATGTGTTTACATTTTAGAATCTCTCTTCCGTCTTGTTTGGTAAGTAGTTTGTCCTTTGAAAGACAGCAAGAACGTTACAAATATAATTTATTCAACTTTCTTGTTGTCTTTTGCAATCAGATAGTTCAGTTACAAGCAAAGAATTCTTGATCCTTAAACATCTTATCTTTAAACACTTTATTTGTTCCGTAAATAACACTTTATTTGAATTCGATTGCAATTAGTAGATGAGTCACATCATTTTTGCCTGTACAACAAGAATATCTGCTTGTGTAAGCAACCTCTAAATTGTTTGATCCTATTGTATGTTTTATGCTGTCAGTGATCATATTCAAAATAGTAAAATTGGGCTATAGTTTGGTTCAACTGCCTGATGTTTTATGCATACCGCAAGTATCCCCGAACAAGATGTTGGTAGTTATCTGAGCATTGCTTGTGGCTGTGCTGTCTTCATATTAAAATCATTTATGCTATTGCGATGCATAACAATTTTCTGAGTACTGCCTAGCTGGCTGGTTGGTAGTCTGTACGTAGTACGTACATGTTGGGGATTGGAACATTTGCATTTTTCTGTTTTAAAAATCTGAAATCCCGAATATCTTCCTGGTTCCCACATCTGTTATTTAACTTTGCAGTTTGTACCTGAACTAATTTACAAGGAATGTGGTTCATAAGTCACCCAGAATATATTCGGCTCCTGTGTTTTTTACTTAAAAATATATTCCCTCTCCTCACCTAGATGCAGATCTTTTTGAACTTAGTGAATCTTCTACTTTATTTTTGTTTCACTTATTTATGGAGTGGTGTTCTCTGGTGCTGAATTGGTGACATTTTGGTTTGCGCTAATTCATTCAGAAACTTTACAGGTATCAAGTTCTTCGGATAAGTTAAAAATCAAAGGTGCAAGAGCTGGAGATTCTAATGGTCCCATCAAGGTTGCACCACAACTGTCAGTACAGCCTTCTAGCAGCTCTGTTCATACTCCAGTCAAAACTGAGCTTGTAAAGCCATCTCAATCAGGAAACCTTCAAGTCCTGAGCCGCGAGCAGAATGGTATTGCAAATACTGCCAAAGACTGTACTAGCAATCCTGTGAGCCCTGTTCTAGGTCGATCTTCAGTGGAACCGCTGAAAAAGCCTATTGGCAACCAAAAGTTTAAGGCTGTCACTAATGGTCTCCCTATGCATCTACGACAATGTTCATTTGGTGAGAGGAAAGCAAGTGCAAAAGACAAGCACAAATTCTTTGATATGCTGCGGAGCAAGTCTTTAAATGGTTCAGGCACTGCTAGTGAGTCTTCATCTAGCTTGATTGATGAGCAGCAGAACTCTTGTCTTGATTTGTCCTTGTTTAATTCTGGAACCAAATGTATCGAAAATGGGAGTAGTTCCTGTGATGAAGCAAATTCTTGTGAGGGATCTCAGCAACACCTCTCTGACAATGATGAAATCAATCGACATTTGGAACCTCCTGATGTTTTAGATGAGGGGTTGCAGAGGATTCTAGCTGACAGCAGGGATGCCAACACCTCGTCAGAACTTGCTGGCACAGAAGATGTATCTATGAAGCCCCAGCCAGGCAAGGCTGAAGCCACTCTGTCCATCATACCCACAGATATAAACGATGGTTCAGCAAGTTCCAACTCTGATGACGACGAAGCCAATTTGTCATTTGAGCCCATTGGAGGAGGGGGAGAGGAACCCTATCCTGCTCAAGAAAAACCTAGTCCGGAAGAACTGGCTTTCCTGATATCTCTTGGTTGGAAAGAGGACGAAATAGTTCCACCTCTGAAACAGGAAGAGATTGCCGATTGTGTAAGTTTTTGTTGTCTTCCTTATTCCAGTGAATCAAAATTATGTGGCTTTCTACACAATTTACATGTTTAGGGGTTTAAATTATTTATAAATTTCACTTGTCTCCATTAGCCACTCGTACCTTTAGCTGGGCCCCATTCATTCAGTTTTATCAATAACAGGTCCCAAAACTTCCATTTCGGCCTCAATTTGTTCTCTCCGACTGGTTTGATGATGTGGCTTGCCATGTCAGCAAGATGTATTGATGATGTGGCTTGCCATGTAAGATGAATTGGGTGCCATCATCATTGTACTGCTGACAAGGCATCCTAGATCACCAAATGCTCTAGGTGATTTAACAAAAGGTTCTCAATTGAAGTGGAAATGGAAGTGCAGGGACTGTTGACAAAATTGTAAGAATGGGGGGCCCAAATGAAGTTTCGGTACCTGTGAAGTTTACTCCATATTGATATCGTCATACTCGGCAGTGGACATCATTTAAGTGTTCTGGCAATATACGTTAGAAATGCAGTGGTAAAATTTTACCATGTTTCCCCACCATTTTGTTGTGACATAAACCCCACTATTTTGTAGTTAAGGCACAATGTGAGGCTGCAGCAGAAGCTTGCGGAATGCAAAGGGTAATGAGAGAATTCATCAAACAACATTACTATGAGAGGATTCATCAAGCAACATTACTGGTGTCGTCACCGCGCTGAGAACATGTGGACGTGAAGCTGTATCATTGCAAGTTTCAGTACCTACCCCAGCTGTCTGGGATGACTGTCTAGCTTAACAAATCGAGTTTTTTTTTTCCATTAGTGCTTCAGCATTGTGGGGAGACTTCATGAGTAGAGCTGACATTTTTCCCTGCTGAAAAGAGGTTTTAAGGTTTTCTTCCTCATTTTCCCAGAAGGATTATCAAACGAAAGCTTGTCTGGTGTTGGGAGGCGCATAGGTGTGCGTTGCTCTGAAAGAATAGGTTGTCTTATTTTTTACTTGTCATGGCTTATCCTTGTTTCAGAGAAGAAAGGAAAGAATAGTGGGTCTTAACATGAAAAAGTGCATAGGATTATCTTATCTCAAATTTTGCACGACTTTACTTTCGTATCTTCTAATGTTTTTTTTTTTTTCCTTTTTAATTGTGGTGCTCAGTTGCCCATCCCATCGGCTCTGTTAAGCGTGATCGGGAAGGTATGCCCAGGATTTTGTCGAGCAACATAAACGCCGAATGTGATAGAAATTCGTCTTAAATAAAACTGGCCATGGATCCCCTAGGTAAATTTGTCTTTGACTTGCTCTTTGATCATCTCGCCCTGTACACTCGAGAGAAGCCAAAGCGAATGTTATGACATTAGAAGATTTCAGGCTGTAATAATCGGTGCCCTTGTTAAACTCTCATGTATTTCAGGCTGTAATAATCTGCCGCAATGGTTTAGTATCAGGGCATTTTCATATTTCCGACACCCTAGTGCTTTCCGGTTGGGACCGTCCACCATTTAATCAGAGAGCTCCTACGCATTGCTTTCAGGACCCCCCCAGAAATAATTGCGTCTTCTCAATGACAGTTCTTGTTATTCTGTAGTATGTCATAAGGTTCTATGATGACTTGGAGCCTTACATCATATGTTGGGCACCTGCCAACCATGTCTCCATCCAGCAAAATGGACGGCAGTGATCTACCGAACAGATGCTTTGGGCCATTCATCACGAAAATGATCAGGATGATGTACTTTGTTGGTAAAATGTAGCTTTCTCACCTGCACCCATTGACGACTCAGAGAGTAGCAAGCAGATCGGATGGCTCACCGAACAACTATATGCCTCGTCAGAATAGCTCATTTACTAAACTTAATAAAGAGCACAGATTTTTAATGTCTTTTAGGATTGGTGCGTATGCGCACGACCGTATTAACTGGAGCAGAAGTACCTCTGCAACCACAAGGCTGGCTAGAGACCCAGGGCCTCTAGTATTGTAGCCTTGTAGGTACATATACACCTGAAGAGAATAGGAGGAAATTGTATGATCATTGATAAACTAGGTGTACCTAATTACACACAAACGAGAGAGATCCTTATCAGAATTACTTGCAAGGGAAACAAGCTCAGCTAGGCCACTGCTGCTGTTGGAGGAGAACACGGACAGGGGCCATTTAATCTAATTCCAAATGGACCGGCCGGTTGCTCACCAACTCAGGCGTTATCTATATGTTGCCCACCTGGCTCCCCTGTACATCTTTTTTCAGAAGTCAAATAATACCAGACTTTAGTAGACCCGTGCATAAAATCCATATGAATCTAAACATGAATATAGAAGCAAACACTACTATAGAATGGTACAATACTATCACCTCATCTGCGTCAGTTCCCAACTTTTCATGAAAAAATGATTGTGATAGACAATTAGGGTAATTAGCGGGGAATCATAGCACATCACAATCGATTCTGATGTAGGAACCGATTGTGATATGCACGCACATCACAATCGGTTCTTATGTAAGAACCGATTGTGATGTGTCTCGCTAGGTTTTATATACCCTCGGTCTGAACTCTCCTCAGTTGTTGTTCTAGAGGAAAAAAACCGTTGCCACCCAAAAAAAACACGACATACTATGCTTAAAACTAAGACTTGGGTGGGAAAATATGAAATTCTTGAGGATGGATGTTAAGAGAGTAAGTTAAAGCCCTAATTTGAGAAGATTTCCTCCTTATTTTCTCTCATTTGTGGTTTTCTTTAAAAGGTGAGCATTCCTTCAAATTCCTTCAATTTTGCACTAGAAAATTCGATTTTGATTTGATGAATGTGTTACATGTCATTAGTGTTATGGTTGAAATCAATACTTGTGTGAGAAATTATGAAATCCCCAAGGATGGGTGTTAAGAGGGTAAAGTTGAACCCTTAGCTTGAAGTGATTTACCCGCAAATTTTCCTCATTTGTGGTTTGCTTCAAAAAGTGAGCATCCCTTCAAATCCATTCAATTTTGCACTAGAAATTAAATTCGATTTTGATTTGATGACTGTGTTACATGTCATTATCATTGCTATAATTAATATGATCAATGTTAGAGTTTATGTTGTGTAACCTACGTCTCTCGTTCAAGGGTGCTTGTTTACAAATATGTTGAAATAGCATATTTATAAATAAGCAGTATCAAATTGTTCATATTTTTTTTGGACAGTTCGAGGATATGTGATTCAGATAAGTTCCTAATGAAGCTGTTGTACAACTCCGGAGAAAGTTTCAACAGAATCTCTGTGGTGTTCTCCGGATACACACCGTCTTGACTTGTTGTCGAGATGTGTATTTAGAGAACAGCCGGGAGATACTGATGAAATTTTCTCTGGAATTGTACATCTTAGGAACTTGCGAATCACATATCCTCGAATGGGGTTAGGACTTGACCTAATTAGAGACATCGTTGGTACGTATTTAGTTGGCCAATAGATAGACGTTTCTTTAAGATCATTCAATTCCTTAATTTTGTTAATATTTTCATCCTTATTTTCTTTTCATTGAAGTCAAAAGAATTGCAAACTTAATTACTGCAGTAAGTATTTCGATATCATTGTTGATGTTTTAAAATGTCTCATAACTAGGGAATTGAAAGCCCTTAACTAAGGACAAAGGTATCGGGGATAAAATTATATATATTGGAACTCGTACTCTATTTTGCAAAGGTAATTAAATAATATCTCAGTATTTGAAATAGCTAGCATAGCTTAAGTTTTTTCTTAATTTATTGTTTGTGGTTTTATTGTAGATGGACCGTGAAAAATAGATGTATCAAAAAAGCCGTGTGAGTGTTAAATTTCAGAGGGGGTGTTAAGGAATTCATAAGAATTCCAGAAGAAGACATGATGAAGAGGAGTGTAAACTTCATATATTATCCTTGCATTGATTGCGCCAATCTCAGGAGATTTAACAACTTAGCTCAAATTGAAGATCACTTGATTCGATGTGGCTTCGTGAGGAATTACACGTGTTGGATCCCAAGTAGTACTCGGTATGCAACAAAGACATGCAGGAACCCGATCACGAGTTGGAGCGTGATATATTTGGAGAGGACAATTTAGAGCAAATATTGCGGGATATAGAGGAAAATTACATGGAAAGCGACTTTTGAAAATTTAAAAGCTTGATGGAAGACGATGCCAAACGGTTATTTTTAGGTTACAAAGCGGAATACACCATGTCGTGTTCGGTACTTGCATTATTCGAATTAAAGGCGAAACACTATTGAACAGATACAAGTTTCAATGGACTTTTAGTTCTTCTATTGGATGTGCTTCTAGAGGAAAACGAATTGCCAACAAGCATTTATGTAACAAAGAAGCTAATATGTCCCATGGGAGTGGAAATAGAAAGGATACATGCATCTCCGAATGATTGTATATTGTACCGCAACACGCATAAGGAAATGCACGTTTGTCCAGTTTGTGGTGTACCCCCGTACAAACAAAAGGAGAAGCGTAATGACAAGAAGCATAAGAGCTGAATCGACGACGGTGAAGATGTGAACAAAGGGGCACTGGCCAAGGTATTATGATATTTGTCCATCATTCCCCATTTGGAGCAGTTGTTTGCAAATCCCAAAGAAGCAAAATTGTTCTGTTGTAAACAATTTATATCATGTGAATGTAATATCTGTACTATGAATGTGATATATTTATGTTGGGAATGTTACGTGCTTTGTAAACAATATTATGTATTGTGAATGTTATATGATATTGTGTTAGATATTATGAATGTTATGTATTGTGAATCTGAGGCTTTTTTCGGATGGTGCACAGTGATAATATGGTCATCACAATCAGTTCTAGCTCAGAACCGATTGTGATGATCATATTATCACTATCGTGCGAAAACTAATTATGATATGGTCTTCTCATCACTGTTTAAAGACTTTGTATCGTCACCAAAATTAACCGTGATGATAAAAAGAATCGATTATGATGTATATTTTTGTAGCAGTAAAAACTTCAAGGAAGGTTCTAAAGTGAAACTCAGGTATCAAAATCTTAACCGTTTGGACCTAAAAGGACACCTAGCTACTCTCGGCAGAGCCAAATTTCTTGTTCCAAAGTTTGGCCAATGGCATTGTGGAGACAAAATATTTAAAAAGTACAAACCAAACAAGTGCCAAGGGGAAGCTAGTAGCGATATAAAGTTGCCGCCTCAAATTAGGTACCATTGTACCAAACACCAATGTATCAATATATCCTACACGGCACGATAGCTTCAGCTGGCCACTAATCTCCAGTCTCCACCTTCTGAGATCTCCCCACTTCTTTCTCCTGTCTAATTATGCTCATATTAAAATCATTTGCATACGTTCATAGAGCAAACCTAACTATAACTACCAAATGATGATTATATATGGTCAGAAATATAAATCTAGCCCTTGTTCAATAGAAGGATTAAGCGTTAGCTCTCTCTTCTTGCCCTTTCCAAAGCAAAGAATGGAGGCAGTACTACGATTGCTTCTATTGGTGGCCATGGCAATCGCCGCCAGTTGCACCACCGGCGACCTAGCCGCGACGTCCCGCCTGGGACACCTCAAGGGCCTGCGCGTGCACCTGACGCACGTGGACGCGCACGGCAACTACTCGAAGCTGCAGCTGCTGCAGCGGGCCGCGCGGCGGAGCCACCACCGCATGTCGAGGCTCGTCGCGCGGACCACCGGCGTGCCTATGTCGTCGAGCAAGGCAGCCGAGGCCGGCGCCGACCTGCAGGTGCCGGTACACGCCGGGAACGGCGAGTTCCTGATGGACGTGTCCATCGGCACGCCGGCGCTGGCCTACTCGGCCATCGTCGACACTGGCAGCGACCTCGTGTGGACGCAGTGCAAGCCGTGCGTCGACTGCTTCAAGCAGCCGACGCCGGTGTTCGACCCGTCATCGTCCTCCACCTACGCCACCATGCCGTGCTCCAGCTCCTTCTGCAGCGACCTGCCCACCGCTACGTGCACGTCGGCGTCCAAGTGCGGCTACACTTACAGCTACGGCGACACCTCGTCGACCCAGGGCGTCCTGGCCACCGAGACCTTCACACTGGCCAAGAAGAAGATCCCCGGCGTCGCCTTCGGCTGCGGCGACACCAACGAGGGCGACGGGTTCTCGCAGGGCGCGGGGCTCGTCGGCCTCGGCCGTGGCCCCCTCTCCCTGGTCTCCCAGCTAGGCCTCGAGAAGTTCTCCTACTGCCTCACCTCCCTCGACGACACCAAGAAGAGCCCGCTCCTCCTCGGCTCCCTCGCCGACATCTCGGAGAGCGCGGCCGCCGCGTCGGTGCAGACCACCCCGCTCATAAAGAACCCGAGCCAGCAGTCGTTCTACTACGTGACCCTCAAGGGGCTTACCGTCGGCCCGACGCACATCTCCCTGCCGAGCTCGGCGTTCGCCGTCCAGGACGACGGCACGGGGGGCGTCATCGTGGACTCGGGCACGTCCATCACGTACCTGGAGGTGCAGGGGTACCGCGCCCTGAAGAAGGCGTTCGCGGCGCAGATGAAGCTGCCGACGGCGGACGGGTCCGGGGTCGGGCTGGACCTGTGTTTCCAGGCGCCGGCGGCGGGCGTCGACCAGGTGGAGGTGCCGAAGCTGGTGTTCCACTTCGACGGCGCTGACCTGGACCTGCCGGCGGAGAACTACATGGTGCTGGACTCCGGGTCAGGCGCGCTGTGCCTGACGGTGATGGGGTCGCGGGGCCTGTCCATCATCGGCAACTTCCAGCAGCAGAACTTCCAGTTCGTGTACGACGTCGGCGAAAACACGCTGTCCTTCGCGCCCGTGCAGTGCGACAAGTTGTGAGCGCAAGCACGTACGTGCTGTACCGCTCATCCTTAGCCGTAGGGGCTATACGTACGTAATACGTGCATGTGCATGAATGGTGGATTAATTAATTAATATTGGTTTCCATGGAGCTAGCGATCGATCGAGTCGGTGTGCGCCGGCCGTTCGCTTCGCTCGATCCTCCTCGATTCGACGTACGTACGTATTCATACATATACGTGTATCTGATGGATGGACAATGGACTGTGCATGGATGATGGATCTGTATGTGACCACGGTGATCACCGATCAATACCAATCTGTTGATATCATTCGTGCTGCAATCGCGCATATATTGGTTTTTATTAGCTGGAAGAGCCGTGACTTCTTGGGTTTATCCTTGTTTGGTTGCTTGGGGAAAGGCTGCAGCAAGTTTTGGAGGTCGTGGAGCTAGTACACAGATCGATATGGACGCCATTCTGTGCATGTCCTGGTCAAAACAGTGTAACACGTCATAGAGGTTACAACATTTCGGCGCTCAAAAATGGGCACGCGTTCAGACCTTGTAACGTCAGCGCATCGATCTTTGACATGCCGTAGCTCTGCTCGGAGGAGCTCAAAGGCTTTGGTTCTCTGATAATTCTCAACTGCTTCCAGAAGCACCAGTACGAAAACCAAGTAAGTAAGAATTTCCATCACAGCCAAACGTCAATTAGGTATGTTTTTGATTGATGAAATGAGGCTGAGTTGGATAAGATGATCGTCTACCATTTGGTTTTATTGTTTTATATAAAAAAAATACCCTGCAACCTATCCGTTTCAAAAAGGAAAAAGAAAATCCCTTCAACGTGGACATTCCTGGACCCTGGTCGCCCAGGCATACACCCCCAACCAATCCCCATGGCTCTCTCACGACCCAAACTGCCCGTCGTGCCGGCCGTTTGAGCTGTGACCCAGCACCTTTCAGCGGCACTATTCAGCCGTGCGCGCGTGCGCCGCCCCCCATATTTCTCCTCGCGCGTCCGCCGGCCCGAAAAGGTTGGCCGTGCCGTGCCCGTCTCCCTCCCGTGCAACGCCGCGTTGAAACGCCGCGTGCCGCCACGCGGCGGGCCGAAGGCCAACGCCCGAGCCGCTCCCCGCTGCGCTTCTATCCCCGCGTTTTCGGCTCGTTTTTTTTTTTTGTGTGGTTTTACTGCTGCCGAGTGAGTGCGGCCGTGCCTCTTCAAAAAGGGTGACGGAATCTGTCTTTTTTTTAAATAAACTATTACTAACCTTGAGATTTGAGTAGATATAGATATATATAGCCATAGTATGGGCTAATATGGGCTTAGATATTATGGGCCCCTTAACACCCCCTCAAACTCAAGGTGGATCCAAAACGTTGAGTTTGAGCAAATGAAGCCGATGCTGCTTTTGAGTTTGTGCTTTGTTGAAAAAACTGCAACTTGCAAGTCAGATGTCACATACTGAAGAACAATTGTTTTCTGATGACAATGAGACCGAGTTAAAGAGACATTAACACTAATATACTTTGTGAGTTCATACTTCACATGATCATTGGTAATTTATATGGCTCCAGTATTATCACAAAGAAGAGGTGTGGGGGCATCACAAGAAATACCAAAATCAGCTAGCAACCATCGAAGGCATACAATCTCTGAAATGGTAGTGGCAAGTGCTCGAAATTCTGCCTCGGTACTAGACCGAGATACAGTTGTCTGCTTCTTGGACTTCAATGCAAGAGGAGAAGAACCAAGAAGAATACAATAGCCAGTGACAGAACGACGATGCAAGTAAAGTCCGAGTAAGCATGAAGCTGAAGTGGATTATCACGAGCATATAACAAACACTGAGATGAGGTCCCCCTGAGGTATCTTAGCACACGAAGCAAATATCCAAAATGAACCAAGGTATGAGCACTCACAAACTAACTCAAAATATGGACCGTATGAGAAATGTTAGGTCTGGTAATAGTGAGATAAACAAGACTGCCCACAATATGCTGATATCGAGATGGATCCACAAGAGGTGTACCATCTGTAGGACGAAGCTGTAAATGAAGATTCATAGGTGTTGCAGTCCGATCATCAGTAATGCTAGAACAAGCAATAAGATATTGTATGTATTTGGACTGAGAAAGATAATAGCCCTTTTCAGAATGCAAAACTTCAATCCCTAAGAAATAACTGAGAGGACCCAAATTAGACATCTGAAATTGCTCGTTGTGTTGTTGCTTCACATGAGAAGTATATTCCACATCATCTCCTGCAATCAACATGTCATCAACATATAGAAAGCAAAGTACGTTCATGTGGGGAGAGATGAATGAATGGAGCAGGATCATGATCACTAGGTGAAAAACCAGTAGCTTTTATCACAGTGACAAATTGCTCAAACCAAGCACGAGGAGCATGTTTAAGACCATATAAAATACAACGAAGACAACAAACATGTCCTGAAGGAGCATCAACACCTGGAGGTGGCTACATATAAACCTCCTCATGTAAATCACCATGAAGAAAAGCATTCTTAACATCCATCTGGGAGATAGTCCAAGAACAAGTAGCAGTTACGGCAATCAAAGTACGAACAATAGTATCTGAGCAACAGGGGTAAAAGTCTCATCATAATCTCGTCCGTGAGTCTGCTGAAAACCTCTGGCAACAAGACGAGCTTTATATCTCTCGATGGAACCATTTGACTTGGTTTTAACTTTGAACACCTATTTGCATGTAATAGGTACCGCATGTGATGGTAAAGGAACTAGATCCCAAGTGCATGTACGATCAAGGGCAGCAAGCTCCTCAGACATAGCAAGCTGCCATTCCGAAATATGAGAAGCTTCCTGATAAGTGGAGGGCTCATCAATAATAGCACTCACACATCCAAAACCCAACCTATCAGGAGGCTCGATAGTGGTACGATCCTGGAGATTATATCTTGAGCCAACCTGTAACTCATCAAAAAAAAAGCATGAGACTCATCAAAATTGTCAGGTTCATAAAAAATAGAAGCATCAGGACTGCCCGATGAGGTGGGATTAGGTGGAGGCTCTGTGTGATGGTGAGTGTAATCATGGGTGATGGTAGTTGGAGGATCAGGAATGAGGATAACAGATCGGGATGATGTAGGGACATCATCATTGGATGAAATAGGAGGGGGACACAAGAACGATGTGGACTCTATGGGAGAATATGAAGACCGAGTAGAAGGGTTATAAAAGAAAGGACGATACTCAACAAAGGTCACATCACGAGAGATACGTATGCAACGAGAGAAAGGATCATAACAACGATAACCCTTATGCTTAGAACTATACCCCAGAAAAACACACTTGACTGACTGAGCAGTCAATTTAGTCCGCTCACGAGGTGCAAGTAAAACATAGCACGTACACCTAAAAACTCGAAGATGGTCATAGCTAGGAGAAATACCAAAAAGGACTTCACCGGGACACTTGCCCGACAATTTGGACGATGCTTGTCGGTTGATAAGATAAACATCACTGGAAAATGGCTTCACCCCAAAAATGAGTAGGAACAAAAGAAGCAATCAGAAGTGTTCGAGCAATCTCTATGAGATGACAATGTTTGTATTCAGCAACACCATTCTAAGCATGAGCACCAGGACATGAGAACTGAGCAAGAGTACCCTCAGAGGTCAAAAACTGGCGAAAAATGTCAGATAAATACTCACCACCAGAGTCAGAACAAAAAACTCTAATAATAATAGAAAACTGAGTGCGAACCATGCGAGTGAAAGACTGGTAAATAGAACACAAATAGGGAACGATGCTTCATGAAATAAATCCAAGTATATCGAGAATGATCATCAATAAAAATGACATAATATTTATGACCACCCTTTGTAACAAGAGGTGCAGGACCCCATATGTCTGAATGAATAAGATCAAAAGGTCTAGCAGAATGAGACGCACTAGAGAAATATGGAAGTTGTATCTGTTTTCTAAGTTTGCAACCCTTACAATGAAAACTATACTCAATAGAAGTATGACCTAAACAACCTTTATTTATGAGTGTGGACAAACGAGACCCACATAAATGACCTAGACGATGATGCCACTTGGCAAAGGAAGAGGCTGATGACGAAGCAGCTAATGACACACGAGCGATAGAGCCAGCGGAAGGAGGTAGGCACAAGGTGTCCAAAACATAGAGGCCAGGAGAACCTCTATGGTGATGGCCAATCCCAATTACAGTCCCGCTTTGATGATCCTAAATAAAACAATATGAGTCATCAAATCCAACAAAACAGTTTTGGTTAGTGATTTGACCTACTAAAAAGAGATTCATGGACAACTGAGGTACAAAAGAAATGGTTGGTACAGAAAAATGAGAGTTGCAAAGTGAACCCTAATGATTGATATGACAAGATGTACCATCAGCTATCTGAACAGAAGTGCCATCAGAGACCGGTTTGCAAGAGACCAACTGGGACTGGTTGGATGTCACATGGAACGAAGCCCCTGAATCCAGAACCCAAGACGACTTAGGAGTAGCAACGGGTGAGACAGCAGCAACAGACACAGAGCCTATAGTGGTGGAAGTTGTACCACGTCCACGAGCAGCACGACGAGCACGGTATTCAACCAACTTCTCTGGATGTTTGGCAAAACAATGTTATGAACGATGACCAATCTTCTGACAATACTCACAAGGCTCTGAAGATTTTCCTCTAGATGTACTGAACTTCTGAGAAGCCACCAGCACACTGTGAGGTACTGTCATATCACTAATTGACATAGTCTTGAGACGAGTCTCTTCAGTAATTAGATCAGACAAATCCTGTGCCATGGTTACAATAGAAGAATTATGAAGCAGCCGTGTACGAATGTACTCAAAATCAGTCCTTACTCCCATGACAAAACGATATGTAAGAAACTTTTCAATAAATTTGTGTGATGGACACCCATCCACTGTGCACTGAGGTACCATAGAAAGCAATGGTCACATTATACTTTCAAAGGCAGAATTGTACTCATCAATGGACATGTCATTCTGCTCAATTGAGTGAATTCTTTGCATGAGAGTATGAAGAAGAGCACCACTGTCCTGAACATAACGTTGCTGCAAGTAGGACCACATTGCCTTGGCTTTCTTAAAGGGAGAAAGACTCATAATCAAAGATTGCTTAACACTATTGACAATGGCAGCCATCACTTTTCCATCGTTGATTTCCCAAGTTTTGAGTTCAATAGCATTACTACCATCAGTCTTAAATGCAGGTGGATCATCAGTCAAGTGAAAAGCTCAACCATAACCCCTCAATGCTGTCTCCACAAAAATTGCCCATTCCCGATAATTTTGACAATCAAGAGTGATATTGATAGCAATTGCATTAAGATGTGAGATATTGGAAGGCTAAAACACTTACTGTAACCAAGAACAGAAGATCAGCAGCCAATAACCTCCAAAATCAGTCACAAGCAGTAACCTCTGCGACTTCTTTGGTTCCAAATGCTTGTTATGTAGACCAAAAGAGACAATTCTTGAAAGCTCACGAAGGGAATTTCTTCTGAGCTGTGGCTCAAACGCGACTGTGGATGCTGACAATCGACGAAGACGGAAGCTGAGCACACGGCGCGGACGGGCGACACGAGCGCACGGCGGCGGGCACCAGGATACGGAGCTGGGTGGCACGACCACAAGGCGCTGCGGACGAAGACGGGCGCAGACGAAGACGGGCACGGACGACGCACCAGGACGGGCCTTGTGATGGCGGTAGAAGAGCATGACCACCAGGCGGCGACGTTTGATTGGATCGTGGGTTGATTAGGGATTAGATTAACCCTAATCGTAACCCTAGTTTCCGCTTTGATACCATGTTACTAACCTTGAGATTTGAGCAGATAATTCTTCACTAGATTGACATATATATATATATATATATATATATATATATATATATAGAGAGAGAGAGAGAGAGAGGATAGCTAGTGTACTATCGATAGCACAGATCTTCCGTGCTATAGGGTTGTGTTTGCAAAATTCGAAGACGAAACTATTGATCCGAACCGTGCATTCTATTCATCTCATTGAAATCTCACTACCCACAAAATTTTATATTTTTTGAATTTTTTCTCCTATTTATTTTGTATTTTCAAAAACCAGCTTCATTGGACGCCCCACAACTAATTAGATCGTGGATTTTGAAAAATACAAAATAAATAGGAGAAAAAGTTCAAAAAATATAAAATTTTGTAGGTAGTGAGATTTCAATGAGATGAATAGAATGCACGGTTCGATCAATAGTTTCGTCTTCAATTTTGCAACACAACCCTATAGCACGGAGGATCTGTATATAGATAGTACACTATCTATCCTATATATATATATATATATATATATATATATATATAGAGAGAGAGAGAGAGAGTGACTAGGCAACGGTATACCGTTGCAACGGTATAGCCATGAAACTTATGAAACTTATCGGTTTGATCTTTGGTTTCATGAGTTTCATGTTTAGTTTCATCAGTTTCATGTTTTATCGCTTTTAGTGCTAAGTTTCATAAGTTTCAGTGCAAAAATCATAAGTTTCATGAGTTTCAAAGGTATACTGCTGCAACGGTATACTGCTTTTCTAGTTTTTCCGATATATATATATATATATATATATATATATATATATATATATATATATATATATATATATATATATAGCCATAGTATGGGCCAATATGGGCTTAGATATTATGGGCCCCTTAACATAAACTAATTTTGTCTTTCGATGATTCGCGCAGGGAATGGGTTCAAGGAACTGAGAATAATATAGCTTCTAAAAAAAAATACCATCGTATTAGAAACTTTAAGAACTTTAGATACAGCAAGTATTATTGTTTTATAAAATGTAATATGATAAATACCATAGTATTTTTGGAGTTTAATAAATTCACTCATGATCTCTATTTTTAAAAACCGAAATCACGCAACGAGGCCACGTCGATCTCCTGCGCCCTTTGCGAATGCATATATGCACGCGTACAGTTTCTTCTCGGCAATATGTTTACAACATGGGTCTCCTATGTACTCAAATACGGTATTAATTATCGGGTGCTTATTTTAAACTATTGTTGATATCTTCTATCAACGACATATAATTGATGAAATTTGATCGCCAATTTACGCAGGGAATACATTCAGACCTTGGGAATATAGGATGTAGCTATAATAAAAATAAAATGCATGTTCCAAGAGCGACTCACATGCACATGTAGATCTTGTTTAATTTTCGGTAAATAACGTCTAGTTAGCCTAACCTATGTTGTGTTAAACAAAAGAGAATACCTGTACTAAATATTGCTGTTACCACACGCATCTGGGTTTTTCTCAAAACCGTAAAAAAACTGTTAGAATTAAAGGCACATCTAGGTTTAATTTAATCCAAAAGTAAATCATGAACAACATGTGATTGACTATCAGTAACGAATAACAGGAGCATACTATAGATGCATATGCTAGAAGACTACACATATATCCATCTAATGTGCTCACAATCAATAGATTGAAAATAAACAAAGAGAAACATTGTAACGCATCGCTCGTGGTGCAGATGGAGCAAGAGACGCTGTAGCGCAGATAAAGGTGCCGAGGATCTCGGAAGCGCCGTTAGCCGAGCGCGATGCCTAGTACCGCTTCCTCAACGCCGAGGAAGACGCAGCCGTGACGGTGACGTGGAAGCGGCACGAGCGCTTCCTGCCGATTCGCCCTCTCCGCAAGAACGCGAGGACTGACGGCTCGAGACTCGCTTCTCGCTGCACGCCGCAGCACGGACGGGCAGACTTTGATGAAGGCGCAATGAGGGAAATCGGCAAAACGCTAGGCGCAGAAAACTCTATTTTTTACCTGCATGACGTACGCGACAAGAAGATATAAAGGAGCCCCGGTCAATACCAGAATCGAACACGACTCGAGGACGCCCCACGATCGGAGTCCATTACGGATGCTACATTGTCCTTATCTCATACTACAACCGCTGATTCCGAGTAGCAAAAGAGTAATTCGGCAAAAGGAGGCCGCGCTTACGCAAAGCCCCGAACCGAATTCGCGACTATTCACGCAGAGCCGTCAAGACGCTCCGCGCCCGCAAGTGTTCGAAGCTCCGAGCCCAGCCCTCTCTCCCGGGCGAGGCGCAGGCGAGCTGCCACAGGTGTATTCTTTTCTCCCTTTCTCCACATGGTTCTACCATGGTGTAGCACACTCCACTATTTAAACTAGTGCTCACCACTTTAGGCTAGCAATGTGGTACTATTGCTAGTGCACATGTTTCCTCATGAGGAGCGGGCCTTTGAGATTTTCTAGGATTTATTGTCTCAATCAAATGGGCTTGGCCCAAATAATCCAACAATCCCCACCGTGTATCTCAAAGTCCCACCGATACGCTTGCCTGCTCCCAAAGTCGTTAATATACCAAAGATTTCAAAGGACAATGGACTATGCTCTTGAATTGCACTCTAGACTCCAAATTACACTCACCACAACTTGAACAATGGACTAAGCCTTGAATTGCAAGTTTTGTGCGATCGAGTTTCATTTAAAGCCTTAGCCGATACTAGGTCACAATAGGCTTCTGTGGAGCATATAAGTCGTGACTCCATGGTCTCTTCATGAGCTTACTAGAGATTACCTAAGTCTCATAGACGCGACTTTCAACCACTCATATAGGTGTGTTCTTTCAAGATGCTCAGAGGATGACATCTTCGCTAAATAAAGCCAACAGAATACATTAAGGCAAAAGCCAACTCGCCATACAGATTTCGAGAGTATTGCATCTTCACTTGGAACTAGTTAGAAAATTACTCCTCCAGCTTAACCAAGAGCTTGTTTTTCCCAGACCTAATTCACGGGATCTCCGACATCACATAGGTTGGGTTACCGCTTATGGTATAACTCACATGGGTCTCATGCCTAGTTCCTTTGATGCTATCTATCACATTCGTGATAGCCCTTTAGTGAAGGGATTCGCTGTGTTTTTAGCCGCCTGGATATAATTCAATGCTATCACTCCGAGTTTTTCAATTTCCGCTTGCATTTCAAACGCCTTTTTCACATGTCTTGAGGATTTCAAGTTATCTTTAGAATCGCTCACTTTAACAATAATCGCTTGATTGTCACAATATAAGAATGGCCGGTATTGGTTTTTCAACCAACGGAAGATCCATCAAGAGTTCATTTAGCCATTCTCGCCTTCAACAAAGGTCAGATCCAATGCAATAATTCCGCTTCCATAGTTGACCGCGTGGTCAAAATAGTCTGCTTGCAAGACCTCCACGACACAAATCGCCCCACCAAGTGTAAACACATATCCACTGTGGCCTTAATCTCATCAAAGATCGAGATCCAATTTGAATCACTATAACCCTCTAGTAATCGAAGGGTACCCAGATAGTGTATTCCATAATTTATCAGCACTCCACCAAGTAACGCATAACTCTTTCGAGTGCACGCTAATGATCATCTCCTGTTAGAAGTAACCGCCAATTTGCTTACAAAGAAATGAGATATCAGCCTTGTAGCGCTTAGCTATACATGAGAGATCCAATGATCTCGAGAGTATTTCATTTGATCTCTAGCAATTCTCTCTTGTTTTTCCGAAGAATCACACTTGGATCATAAGGTGTTGGAGAAGGCTTGCTATCCGAATAGCCAAACCGACTAAAATCCTTTTTCCACATAATGGGATTGAGAAAAACTAATCCCATCCTCACTTTTGACTAACTTGATGTTCAAGATCACGCCACTTCTTCTCCGAGATCTTTCATATCAAAATTTCCAGACAGAAAGACTTGACCTCATTGATCACATCAAGGTTTGTTCCAAAGATCAAAATGTCATCCACATATAGGCACGTATCAACTCCTCACCCCCACCATGGCGATAATACACACATTTGCTCGGCTTCACATAACGGCAATTTTGTGTCAATGTTCTATCGAACTTCATGCCATTGTTTAGGTGCTTGTTTAAGGCCATAAAGAGATTTCAGAACTTACACACCTTGCTCTCATGTCCGAGTAGCACAAATCCATCCGGTCGATCCATGTAGATCTCCTCATCTAGCTCTCCATTAAGAAAAGCTGCCTTTCACGCCCATTTGATGGACAATGAGACCATGAGAGGCAGCTAAGGATAAAAGTACCCTGATGGTTGTGATCCTAGCAACAAAAAGTGAATAAGTATCAAAATAATCCCTCTCCTTCCTTTTATGCAGATAACCCTTAGCCACAAGTCTAGCCTTGTACTTTTCTAATAGTACCATCAAAGCCTTAGTTTCTTTTTTGAACACCCACTTACTGTTCGCTGTGTTTGCAACCATAAGGCAGCTTCCGTGAGCTCCCAAGTTCAAGTAGACATTAGAATCCATCTCACTACTGACGCTTCCTTCCAAAGAGTCGTCCAGATCGAAGATGCATAAGCTTCTCAAATAGAGGTGGGAGTATCATCCACAAGGTACACAAAGGAAATCATTACCAAAGGATTTAACCATCCTTGTCTCTGCTCCTCCTAGAGCCTCACCGCTATCCTCTCAGATTTTGCTCTGCATCTCCGCTCGTAATCCTCGCCAGTGCAATAGGTTCGGGAATTATCTCAGATTTTGACTAGAAACGCTATGCAAATCTTTCATGGGAAATATGCCTCAAAGAAGGTGGCATCTCCGATTCCATGATTGTACCGACGATCATGTCGATACCTACTTTACTACTAAAATCTATAAGGCAATGCTCCGATGAGCTTATCCCGTAAAGACACAATCCACTGCCTTAGGTCCAAGTTTGCGCTTTTTTAGTTATGGGCACATTGACTTTCGCCAAGCAACCCCACGTGGCGCAAGTATGAAAGTGATGGTTTTCTCCCTTCCCATTCTTCATATGAGGTTTTCTCCTTATTCTTAGAAGGAACTTTATTCAAAACGGATACAAGAAGTCAACAGTGGCCTCCTCACCATTCCTCAGATAGACCCGCAAAGGTCCAACATGGCATTTACCAAATCGGCTTAGGAGGCGGTTCTTTTCTTTCGCAACCCCATTAGATCGGGGCGAATAGGGAGGTGTCCTCTCATGAATAATTCCATGTTCCTTACGTAATAAGCTCGAACTCAAGAGAGAAGTACTCACCGCCACGATCCGACCTAAGCCTTTGATTTTTCTTTCTAATTGATTTTCAACTTCAGCCTTTATAGACTTTGGAAGTAGTCTAAAGCCTCATCTTTAGTTTTCAACAGATAAAACATAGCAAGATCTAGATGCATCATCAATCGAGTCATGAAATATCTTTTTCCTCCTTAGTCAACACACCATTCATCTCACAAAGATCTCAATGTATGAGTTCTAATGGTGCCAAGTTTCTCTCCTCCGCTGCCTTGTGAGGTTTATGCAGGTTGCTTTGATTGCACACAACTTTGGCACTTAGAACCTTTGACAAGAGGGAATTTTTGGAATTAAATTCATACTAGCTTGAGCCGAAATCATACAACCAAAATTTAAATGACATAACCGCGGAGTGCCAAACATCGGCTTCACTTCCATTGGAAATATCACAAATATGGTTCACAACTTTATTGCAAAAATCGTAAAGGAAAAACTAACAAGCCTCCGTGATTCATAGCCTTTTACCAATAAAAAGTCCATGCTTAGACACGACTACTTTATTAGACTCAAACACCACTTTGAACCCTTCTCTACATAGAAGGAGCCGCTGACTGTGTTTTTATTTATTGAGGGGACATGCTGCACGTTCTTTAGTCAAGACGATCTTCCAAGTAAACTTCAGATCTACCGTGCCAACACCAAGAAATGTATATCATTCTGAGCCAAGCTTCCCATCAACACGGAGCAATCCCAAGACGGCCTGGTAAGAAGAGAACAAAGAGAGATCAAAGACACACATGAACATTAGCTCCAGATCAATCCACCAATCGGTGGTCCGATTATCGAAAGAACAATAGGTAATGCGCACCATACCCGTAAGTTCCTCCTCCAAGATTGCCACACGGTCACGCTGACAGCACTTTGAGTTCTGGCCCTTGCTCACCCTTCTCGCTTCTATGATTTGACACTGCTTGGCCCAGTGTCCAATCTCACCGCAAAACAAAGCAGGCTTCTCATTTTGTTCATTGACTTCTTCTTCTTGAAATTAGTGGTTTGTTTGGCTTTATTTTTCCCTTTGTTCTTGCCATGTGAGAATCAGCAGACCACATTGGCGCTTAGATCGCCTCGCCTTTCACAGTGTGCATCCTTAGTTTCGAGCTTTCTCAACATCTAGAGACGCAATCGATTCTCAAGTAAATTCTTTGTCTCTTATGTTTCGTAGATGTGGCAAAATTCTCCATGAAGGAGGTAATTTGGCAATAATGCCCCTGTACCACAAACCTCGTCAGTAATCCTGGATTTTGAGAAGTTCGAGTTCTGGCGAGAACTCAGATCTCATGAGCCTGGCCAACTACGTAACGGTTATCCACCATCTTGTAGTCATGATATTGCTCCATGATATACGCCATCACAAGATCTAAGCACCGAACTTAGCATTCGTGAGCATCCCATAGTTCCTTCAAGGCTCTTTAATGTGCATATACACATCGCATGCACGATCGGGCAAGAACACTAAGAACGGCTCCTACAAAGAGTGTGTTGGCATCCCGATATGCCTTCTCCTTTCGTGAGTTGGATCCATATCCTCTGGTTTGCCGCTCGACACCCGTAACACGCTTCATAGCCGTAAGCCACAAGGTGACCCTTGTCCGCCATCTTTGAAGTGCACACCTGAATTTTTCCGGCCTCTGCCTCGGCAAAGCCGGCCATTGATAAACCTAAGCGCCTATAATCGTGTTTTTGGATTGTTAGAATTAAAGGCACATCTAGGTTTAATTTAATCCAAAAGTAAATCATGAACAACATGTGATTGACTATCAAGAATTTAATAACAGGAGCATACTATAGATGCATATGCTAGAAGACTACACATATATCCATCTAATGTGCTCACAATCAATAGATTGAAAATAAACAAGAGAAACATTGTAACGCATCGCTCAGGTGCAGATGGAGCAAGAGACGTTGTAGCGCTGCATGCCGAGGACGGAAGCGCGCCGCAATGAGCGCGATGCCTAGCGTACCGCTTCCGAACGCCGAGGAAGACGAGCCGTGACGGTGACGTGGGGCCGCGCGAGCGCTTCCTAAAATTCCGATTCGCCCTCTCCTGCAAGAACGCGAGGACGACGGTTTCGAGACCGCTTTCCGTCGGTGCACGCACGCCAGACGGACGGGCAGATTTGATGGCGGCGCAATGAGGAAATCGCAAAACGCTAGGGCGCAGAAAACTCTATTTTTACCCGTGATGACGGCGACGCAAGATATAAAGGAGCCTGGTAAATACCGAACGGATCTCATGCGGTCCTTATCTCATACTACAACCGCGATTCCGAGTAGCAAAAGAGTAATCAAAAAGGAGGCTGCGCCACGCAAAGCCCTGGACCGAATTCGGCGGACCATTCACGCAGTGCCGACGCCCGCCTCTCGCCCGCCCCGAGCCCGAGGCGAGGCGAGCGCGCGCACGCGTGTGTATTCTTTCTCCCTTTCTCCACATGGTTCTACCATGGTGTAGCACACTCCACTATTTAAACTAGTGCTCACCACTTTAGGCTAGCAATGTGGTACTATTGCTAGTGCACATGCTCCTCATGAGGTGGGCCTTTGAGATTTTCTAGGATTTATTGTCTCAATCAAATGGGCTTGGCCCAAATAATCCAACAAAAACTGTGGCAGCCACAAACCATGACATTTCATACTCAAATCTTCGAAAACCATGTTTTTCATGTACTGCATGCGATTTTCAAAAACTATAGCATCTAATTAAACAGGCCCAAATTTTGTGATTAGCAAACTCCTTAAAAACAGGGGAAACTAATGAAAAGCACGTATGCAAAGAACACAAGGATGCCATGCATGCGATGCTACCCGCAACCAGTTCACCTTTCCTCCACCACCTTTATGCATGCGCCCTCAGACAGATAATTAACACTACTAAACCCGTTCGTTTTACTACCAACCAGCACACGCACACAAGGATCTCACCATGGACGCCGTACTGCTACTACTCTTCCTCGCCCTCCTCGTCCACCCGGCGCACTGCTCACCGCCGCGATCCTTCCACCTCGACCTCGCCCGCGTCGACGCGGCCGCGGACGCTGCCGACCTCAACCTCACCGACCATGAGCTGCTCCAGCGCGCCATCCAGCGCAGCCGGGACCGGGTGGCCAGCATTTCGCCCCGCGTGGCCACCGCCCGCAAGGCCGTCGTGGCCGAGGCCCCGGTGCTGTCGGCCGGGGGCGAGTACCTGGTGAAGCTCGGCATCGGCACGCCGCAGCACAGCTTCACGGCGATCATCGACACGGCCAGCGACCTCATCTGGACGCAGTGCCAGCCCTGCGCCAGGTGCTACAGCCAGTTCGACCCCGTCTTCAACCCCAAGGCCTCCTCCTCCTTCGTCGTCGTGCCATGCAACACCGACACGTGCGACCAACTAGACACCCACAGGTGCGGCAGCGACGACGACGACGCGTGCCAGTACACGTACGAGTACAGCGGGAACGCCACGACGGAGGGGACCCTGGCCGTGGACAAGCTGGCCATCGGCGATGACGTGTTCCGCAGCGTCGTCTTCGGCTGCAGCGGCTCCAGCTCCGGGGGCCCAACCCCGCAGGCGTCGGGGGTGGTCGGCCTCGGCCGCGGATCGTTCTCGCTGGTATCCCAGCTCTCGGTGCGGCGGTTCATGTACTGCCTGCCCCCGCCCGTCTCGAAGAGCGCGGGAAAGCTCGTGCTCGGCGCTGACGCGGGCGCCATCCGCCGCAACGCGTCGGATCGGGTCATCGTCCCGATGGAAACGAACCCGCAGTACCCGTCCTACTACTACCTAAACCTCGACGGACTAGCCGTCGGCGACAAGACCGCATTCTTGAAGAAGACGAACGCGACAACGTCTCCAAACGTGACAACGTCGCCGGCAACCGGCGACGGCGCCGGCGCTGACGCGTACGGGATGATCATCGACATCGCGTCGACGATCACGTTCCTGGAGTCCTCGCTGTACGAGGAGCTGGTGAACGACCTGGAGGAGGAGATCAGGCTGCCGCGCGGGTCGGGGTCATCGGGCCTCGGCCTGGACCTCTGCTTCATCCTGCCGGAGGCGGTGCCGATGAGCAGGGTGTACGTGCCGCCGGTGTCGCTGGCGTTCGACGGGACATGGCTGAGGCTGGAGAGGGAGCGGCTGTTCGTGGAGGACAGGGCGAGCGGGATGATGTGTCTGATGGTGGGCAAGACCGACGGGGTGTCCATCCTCGGCAACTTCCAGCAGCAGAACATGCAGGTGCTGTACAACCTCCGCCGGGGTAAGATCACCTTCGTCAAGAACAGCTGCGAAACCGTGCGGTAGATTAGTTTGCACAAGGGCTGGGTCTTGATCTTGTACTCGGCATCGTGATTCTATTGACCAATAACAAATTTGGACATCGAAGAGTTTAGATACACACACACACACACACACTGATGCTCTGTGTTTAGTTTCTCTGAAGTCTGAACATTCTGAAATCTTAACTGGACAGAAAGGAGTAACCATTCATGACAAAAGGAGTGAACAAAACTTCGAAAAAATTGACCAAAATTGCATACGAGAAAAAGTTTTTACAGCATATTTGCTAGCCGTGCGATGCACCTCTCCCCTTCGTGACTTCATGTAAGATTACATTCTGTTTTCCCCCACTCCGATCATAGTTCCACCATCACCTCTCTTTTAAGTTTTAACATGTACAGATTTTACCAGACCTTCCAAGCCAAACTACCAGAAACGAGGCCCCTTTCTGTAATGTAGCACACGCTTATACAAACCATCCATACATTAATTTTTGCGAAGTTACTATGGCAGCTGTGTACGAAGGAGTCAACTGCAAGAGTACTTTACTCGCGGTTTGCATTGGTTAGATCAGAACACTCCAGACAGCATCGTCGCCTTCACCGCACCGAGAATGTACATCCTTCATCCTTTCGACAGATTTGCAGACCCCGCTGCAGCTCCAATCAAAAGACGCAACACAAACATTACCAGCTTGCGATTTCCACTCACAATCTGCGAAGTGATCAGCAGCAATCAGAAGTTGGAACAGGAAAAAAAAAACCTTTTTTTACATAAGAATTGTTTTTTAAGATTAGGGAATCGACCTGGTGTAGTTCCACAGCACATGTTTCTCTCATCAATATGCTGGACTTCCAAACCAATAAACCACGCCCCAAGTGATACATCTTCATTTGCATATTTGTGTAATATGGGCCTAAGAAAGATAACCGAGCGTTGTTAGAACCTTTTTGTAATCAGATTGTTCTTTCTATTAACATTTACGAACATACTGGTTAACTGAGATATAGGTTGCAAGATCTTTTGAAATGGCATATATCTGCCCAGAAGCATGGCGGAAGTATTTACTCCCTTCCTCCCCAAATTTCCAGTATTCGGGTTCACTGTACTTCACATTCCTATACAAACGAGCATATTCAGGATTGCATTCATTAATAATAAAATGCAAAATTCATGTCTATCTCTTTTTTTTTGAACATATCTATATTATTTTCTGGACATAGAGATATTACTTGTCAGAGAGAACAGGGCCCGACTTCATGCATCCTATGTAGGTTCTTGGTTTCGATCTATGCCGGGCTAGGGTTGATGCAAGCATTCCTATTTGTGTAGAAGCAAAATAGTAAGTAAGTAATATATATATATATATATATATATATATATATATATATATATATATATATATATATAGAGGATAGCTAGTGTACTATCGATAGTACAGATCTTCCGTGCTATAGGGTTGTGTTTGCAAAATTCGAAGACGAAACTGTCGATCCAAACCGTGTATTCTATTCATCTCATTGAAATCTCATTACCCACCAAATTTTGTATTTTTTGAACTTTTTCTTCTATTTATTTTGTATTTTTCAAAATCCACGATCTAATTAGTTGTGGGGCGTCCAATGAAGCTGGTTTTGAAAAATACAAAATAAATAGGAGAAAAAGTTCAAAAAATACAAAATTTGGTGAGTAGTGAGATTTCAATGAGATGAATAGAATGCACGGTTTGGATCGACAGTTTCGTCTTCGAATTTTGCAAACACAACCCTATAGCACGGAGGATCTGTACTATCGATAGTACACTAGCTATCCTATATATATATATATATATATATATATATAGTTGCAATAGCAAGCAGTTACTTTAAAGGGCAATGCTGTGCACCTAAATTTACATGCACATCATCGTCGACCTTGACATAGAAGTCAGCATCCCAGATGCTAACAGCTGTGGAGAAGAACATTTTTGTCTTTGCCGAGAGCTCATGATACCCTTCAACATGGTCCTGGATGAAATGGACACAATGAGGTAAAACACTGAAGAGCTAGTGCCTGTGAAACATTGGTAAATGTAACCAATCCTTTATTTCTATATAATACCAGTCTAAGGATGTCCTGGTGCTGGGCGTCCTCTGTGTTTATAGCCTTGTCCAATATGCTATTCGATGCAGTACTGTATAACAGCAAAACTTTTAATCTTACTTAAGTCTTGAGACAAACAAAAATGACAACATCTATGATACATCATACCACTACCCCTTTTTTTTTTGGCTAAGGTTAGGAGAGATATTTTAATCATAAGAAGGGCAGGTATTGCATTCTTCACAGACAAGATGTGACACAAAATCAGGTGCATAGCTCAAGCAAACAGCACTATGTACTAATCATTCCGAACTTTCTTGATCATCGCTCACCTTATTGGTACTTGAAGTCGTAGATAGAATTGGTGCTTCTAAGAGCTGCAGGGTAAGCACTAAACTTCTTTTATATAGTATAGGAATTTAGTGATAGCAATTTGCAACAACCGTTAAAATTTAGACCTACTTATCTATTATATTTTAAAAAAAGTTCATGAGAGTCGCTAAAAAAAGAAGAGAAAGACTAGAAATTCTCATAAAAAAGTAAAACATCTAGCCTTTAATCTGGTGGATCCTAATTACAACCACCATCGGATGTTATTATTTAAAAGAAAATATATAACCGTTTATCTAGCGGACCCGGGTTATAACACATTAGATTAAAAGAAAGAGTCCACTTAATCTGGTTGACCCTAATTACAACCACCATCGGGTGTTATTATTTTAAAAAAATATCTAACTGTCTATCTAGCAGATTCAGGTTATAACGGCTTAGATTAAAAACAAGTCCAAGAATCTCCACCACTTATTTAGGTGTGACCAGATTATAACGGTGCATATTAATCATATATAGATATTAGAGTTATATAAAAATACACAATTATAGAAAATATAGTTATATATCATAATATCTAGTCGCGCAGTTGCGTAGGTAAATTTGCTAATTGTTTTCTAATGATAAGCCTGTCTCTGGTGAATGTCAAGATTTTCACTGCATAGAAGTACACGAAGGTAGCATTGCTTCCTATAGTCATCAAAAATATTTTTTTGGCTTAACTCTAATGGTTGTAAAGAGAGGATAAAACATCATAGTTAGAGCATCTCCAAGAGGGACCCTAAATATGGTCCTAACTTGAATTATAGGGCTTTTAGGGGAAAAGATCAACTCCAGCAAGGACCCTAAATTGTTAAAATTTATCAAATTGTTTTAGGGCCCATGGAAGAGTAGCTATATTTAGCAACTTTGTGATTGAGCCCTATCTTCATTGAGTTTTAGGGCCTAATTGCTGGAGTGAATATTTCATTGAAGCCCTAAATCTAATTAGTTGGGGTCCTAAATTAAAATTTAAGGCTCATTTTTAGGGCCCTCTCTTGGAGATGCTCTTATAAACAGTAGTACACAACATATTTTACCTGTGCCCTATGGTAAATCGGACAACTATCCCCTTTTGTTCTTCTAATTGCTTCAACCTTTCACCTAGGTAACAGCAGGGGGGAGAGTTTAGTATATATCAGTGGTGTGCCAAAAGCTTTTAGTAGATGAATGTGTTCACCAGGACCAAAACAAGAATGAAAGCTAATTGTTCACGGTTATTAGGTAACATCTATGATATACTAAATATCCGATGGTAGATGGTTAAATCCTTTCAGAAAAAAGAGAAATTGAAACATACGAAGAACTGATAGGACTTGGATTTAGTACATAGCAATACAACAAAGACTCGAGTTCAACATTTATTTTAGAACTCTTTTATAGTACACTAATATGACTGTTCATTCTTTTCAATCCAATAGATCAGATTAATTAGAGTTTATTTATACTTTATTTGATAGTAGAGTAGTAGAAATATCCTTAACAAATCAACGGTTAGATCTGATTTCTACTGCTCACTATATACTACCAGTATAATGTACCGTAAAATTTCTCTTAATTTATGACCATCAATAGCCTGTGTTCCTGTGCTTGTCATGACTAATGAAAAAAAATAAAAATCCATTTAATTTTGATATGATAGTAATGGTCATCTACATAGAAATCAACATGCCTATAAGCCCAGACAATTGGCCAGTATTTAAGACTAGAAACAACTCTGGCCAGTATCAAATATTCCAAAACTGTACACAATCTACTGTAGCAATGTAACACCATGACCCACATTCATTCAAAGCCCGGCCCATCGTGAGGCAGGCCCATGCGTGTATAACACAGGCCCATGCATGTATAACACCCCACTTACACGTTAGTCCTCGCTTCTTGTAAAAGGGTTAACCCAAAGATACTACTCCCTCAATTTCAAAATATAAGGCCTATAATTTTTGCTATCTTATTTCAAAATGTAAGACACGCATGCGGTTTTAATGCTCTTTTCTCTTTTTTGCCCTCATTAATTTTTCCTTTCTTTAACATTTATGAATGAACTCCCACACAACTATCCTCTTTCTTATTTTCAAGACATTAATATTATGGACACTATGGTCATTTCACTCTTATCATTCCTTGGTTTCAAGCGCTCCTTAATTCCTGTGCCCAAACAAAATAGACCTTATATTTTGAAACGGAGGAGGTATGTTTGGACCCAATAGGCATTATATAATATTACAATTCACTTTGTGCGAGCAGCTGGTGAAAAGAGTAACTACCTTGAGGCATCCATGTCTCCCTGACCGAGTCACGACGCTTGCGGCTGCTGAATGCGGTGTTGACCCCAATAACAACAAAAGCCTTCTTCCTCAGTATGCTATTTACTGAGGTGACTGGAGATCCTCCAGAGCCAAGCAGCTCCAGGGAGCTCCGCTTTGCTGCAAGGTCCGTTTGAAGGGCTGCGATCGACTTATCCAGAGATCTAACAGCACAGACAAAACCCAGAAAAGAGAACAGTAACTTTCACAACCAAATAACTTCAAAAGGATGTGTTCTGAAAATGTACTGCGAATTGGGTTTATTGAGCTCACTGTATGGCTTTATGGGTCCTGATTACTTCTCTCATTACATCCTCGTCCTCCCCATGCTTCTGTAAACCAGTTGAAAATCCAAATATTTCCGCTGAAAATAGACTAAATTGATCAAGAAAGAATGTAAAGTTCTCAGGGTTTGTAACCCACCCTCTTGGTCGTGCAATCCTCTGATACAATTTGCAGCTCATGTTCCTGCTTCTGCCTTGGAGGCACAGCATGGTCTTTTGTACCTGGCGTTGTCCAGAAGCTATGAAACCAGAAAATTCTCATCAGAGTGAAGTTAAAATTAACGGTAAGAACATAACCATATTTTGAGGCAACTGATCCATCATTACACCGAAGAGATGCAGTCTTCTCACATGTCAACATTAGCAGTGGGAAGCATGAAAACAAGTAATACACCTCAAATGCGTTACTTTAGCAGCAAGCAAAAGTCCCCATTGCCCAAGATGACGCAAAACATCATTTGAGCGACAACATTCTACCGGAAGCATTGCGATTGTTCAACAATATCAGCTGGCAAATTGCTCTCAAGCAAATAATAATAATAATAATAATAACAACAACAACAATAATAATAATGATGATGATGATAATTAAAAAAAAAAGGCAAAGGCCGGTCTTTCTTCATTTTTCCTCTAAAGCTGGCCCCAGCTTTGTTCAGAAGCTACTATCGCCCTATGAAAATTGCAATAATCGACCATTTCGCCTCAACACCCACCCACTCACTCTTCTTCCAGATCCCATATTGCCGATTTCTCAAAACCAGCGGAGCAATGCAGCAAAACCCAATCTACCTTCCTTGACAATAAGATTCTACAAATTTGTGCACAAAAGGGAAAACCCATGTAATGAACCACGAACGGGATGTTTGTAATTTGTTAAACTTCCACTAACCCAGGTCGTTCCTAGCTGGAACAGTGAGACAGAGCTCCTCCGATTTCTGATGAGAAATTGAGAAGTGAAACTCTCGCCAGAAAAGCTCAAAACACCTCGAAATCCTGTCTCTCTCACAATAATAACGCAGCAGCAAGAAGCCCATCAAGAAGCCAACCTTCACCTCAAAACGCCATCTTTTGCACCAACCTCGATCCTATTAGCCCAAGAAACCCCCCAAAGGCCAAAATACGCGGTAAATTACACGGCAAAATGATGCAATGCAGCTCCCAGGGCCCTACCGATCCGTGAAGAGCATGCCCAGCCCGAAGCAGGAGGCGCAGAGCAGCAGCAACCTCCACCTCACCGGGGGCGCCCTCCTCCCCGGCCACGCACCCTTCCCACTCATCGGCATCGATCGGCTCGCTTCCTCCGCCAGAAGCACTACGGCACTAGCTCCAGCCTCCAGGTGAGGACAGGACACTTCGAGTCTTCGACTATGGACGAGTTCAGCGAAGTTTTGAAAATTATGGGGGGACTTGCAGAAGTTCGTGGGGGTGGTTTGGTCATTGGTGGGTGAGCGGAAGGGGAGGAGGAGAGGAGACGGAGACAAGCGTCAAAGAAGAGAGTGGCTCTGGGTAACATATCCTGTGCACATGAAGTCCTCGTGCATATGTGCAAACATTAAATTTGGGCCGATCGAGTCACCGTTAGATGGAATTTGGATGGTCCAGATTTAATGTTTGCACATGTGCACAAGGACTTCATGTGCACAGGATATGTTCCCGTGGCTCTGTGGCTGGCTTTGGACTGGAGCGTGGTGGGTTTTCCAGATTTTTTTTTTCTTCTTGCAAAAAAAAAAAAAAAAAACGGGCCTCATGTCCACATTCTAAAAGAATAAACTTAGTCTTAAACAGGCCAGCAAGAGATATGCTTAACTGCGTATTGATTCATGTTGTATCAATATTTTCTAGTTGTATCATGAATTGGTTCTTCTATTTGGTGTTGTTTTATTGTAATTTAATATCAAAATATGCTAGCTTGCTTCCTTCGTAAGTTATCCTAAGATTTTTAAGTAACATGTTCTTAAGTTGCTTGATGAAATACCTATGGATAAAATCAATATTTATAGCATATTTGTAATGCTAGCTATTTGAATGTAAAAAAAATTATGACACCAACTCAGCAGAAAAGGAGTACATACGAGATCTAAAGGTGTGCAAGATTACTAGGACTTTGCCATCGGTTGTTTGACGGTCTTTGCAATTAGTGTGACACAATTTATTAGATTTTAGCTGAATCAACTTACTCTGAGATTAGTAGTAATTTTTCACTGATCACTGGCTTAACCCATAAACCCCTCCTCTAGTTTCGTTCTAGTTCGCCAATGCCGCTAATGAATCTAGTTTCTGATGGCAAGCAAAATACACCTACATGTAGAACATTTCCAGCCCAAAGTCATTCATCGTAGTAAGTGACATACGGGATATTAACATGTTCATCAAAATGCTAAATTACTTAAGTCTCATATGGGGATTAATAATCTTCAGGCCACAAAGTAAGCGACAGTGAAGTTTAATAGTACTCTCAATACTCTAAATAACGGTAAACAGTGAAGTCTCGTAAGGATGATTCGTTATTTCTTTTGTCCATTGTCCTTATTAGACTCCTTTATGGTCCCAGGTGAAAATAGAACGAAGGGAAAAGGATAAGCTTTCATTCCCAGCTTGCTTATGTAAATCCCCAATGTAAACTTTCTACTGCCGTCTATCCGTAGATGGGATAGTAATATAATCACAAGCTGTTCACATCTTACAATAATCAAGATGTTTGGGCATAAAGGAATTCTAGCTTCCTTCAGAATTTTTCACCCTCCAAATAAGAAGGGGAAAATGCGATCTTTCAATAAGATAGCGTGGTGTCTGAATACTTGCGCACAGCATTCGCCAGATCTTGGACGTGTGGATCTACAACTCCTGCCAAGAACACATGATTGATGCACAAGCTTGAACATTTTCTATAACAAAAAGGAAAAAATAAATGACAAACTTACCAATTTTGTTTAATGCATCCTCGAGTTTGAACAGATACTCTTTATTAGGTCCAGTTGGGCCTTCAGCAAGGTAAATTTGCCTAAACATGGCAGAAATTATCATGGAAGTTTACCACAGTTTCAGTTGCAATATAGTAATACTTCAAGTGATATAATACTTGGCCATTTCTTCCAGCGGTGCAGGACCCAGGTAGTTTTTGTTGGTCTCCTTATTTGTTGTGGCTAAGTATCTGTTGGCCATGCATTCGGTTCCATCAGTGAAAATTTAGATTCCACTGAAGTATTGATTTTAAGATTACAAAACCACTTACACCATCACATTTTGGACAGCTGGTGTTTTTGGCGAAGAATCCTGAAACATATTCAAACTTATCAGTTATTAGTTGATTACACATCAAACATTCTGGTACAAGGGAAATAATTCGAGCATTCATATCTTACTGTATACAAATCAAGGTAAATCTTCTCATCATATTGCTTCTCTCTTACTTCCAGATACTGCAATTCAAATCTCAAGGTAAATAGCCAATAGAAGCAAGGCAAGTGACTCAAAGTCAGTTTATGAAAAGCACTGACCAAGGGTATTTTTACTTAAATGTATCAGAGCTCAAATGAAGATTTTTTTATAACAATGTTGCTTTTCTAACCAGTACATGACTGAGTCATCAATGTCTCAATGAACTATAGAATAGAGCATATAGAGTGACCAATATATTTATCTCCATTACAATTTACAACAGATAAACAACATGATAACTCCCATTATGAAATAATCGTGCATAATCAGGTGAACAAAACATATATGACTAGCTTGATAAAAAAAACATATATGACTAGCCTTTCAAAAACATACCTCCAGAGCTATCTGCTTATCTTGCTCCCTTGAAATTTTGTAAGCAACTCCCCACTACAGTTGTACGATAGAGGGATTCACTCAAAAAAATCAATACATAAACGTGAAACAAATTAACATAACAAGATGGGCAGAATCGTGGAAAACCTTCCCAGGTAGCTATGAATATACTAACCCATTTCAATAGTACCACCTACTCCCTCCAGTTACAAATAGTTGTCTTTTTGGACATAGATGCAGTCAAATTTTCAAAACTTTGTCAATACATTTTCAAATATGTAAATTAGATACATGAAAATCATATGTGTAGATTTGTCTCGAAAAGTATTTTAATAATATTATAATTTTATTGGATTTTATAAGTATATTGTATTAGAAATTAGTGATCAAAGTTATGTTTTGGAGACCATGTCGATGTTCAAAACGATAACTATTTGTGACCGGAGCGAGAATTAGCCAAGTTCTCACAATTTCTCTGAGATAATTCACAGGGCAGCTACGAATTTACCATTTCAACCTTCTTTTTTTTACTGAACTTCACATTGACCTTAGCGACAATTTTCAACTTAATTGCCGTTTGTGAATCACGCGCTTAGCGTTAGTACTAAGAAACTTTCTTGTTCCGATCCAAATTTTACATAGGAGTATTAATATCTGATCAAGTAATCCTAACATCTTATGATTGAGGATTGACCAATACCCCCCAAACTAAGAAGGAATCAAGTAAAAGTGGTATCTTTTCCCATCCCAGCACAGGAAACTCATCCCAAACAGGTTGTTCTTAGCAAGTGCCATAACGCAAAACGAGAGAGGGTATAGAGATGAGGAAGCGCGTACGCATGTCGCCCCGGGCTGGTGCTCGAGCGTGACGGTCCTCCCGGGGGACTCCGGCGTGCCCCTGTGATCCGTGCTCCCTGTCCGGCGACCAAATACCAAAGAAATTAAGGGCATAGAGAGGCCAAGAAGCGCGCGGACTTGGGTGGCTTGCAGGTAGGGTAGGGTAGGTTACCCTGGTAGAAGACGCGGCGGTAGTCCCTGACGAAGCCGACGAGGCGGGCGTCGTAGGCGAACCCGGGGTTCCATATCAGGGACCCGTACCCGAACACCCACATCGCCATGCCTCCCTCCCCGGCTCCCTCCTCCGTCTCTCTCGCTCTCTCTCGGTTGTGTATGCAGTATGCCTGTATGGTGTGCGTTGTGTTGCGGAGAGGGCGAGCGATACAGGGGAGTTGCTGCGGGCTTGCTTCGCTGATTGGTGTGCTGATTAGCTCACGAATCACGCGGATATCGAGAGCCAAACGACGTCTTTTCCCAGCAAGCACGGGCGAAAAGGCCAACAATACTGTATTTTCTTCACCGGAAGGCCAATAGGCGGAGGAAAAATAGAATCAGTCGTCTCAGGGCATGTACAATGGTTACAGTCAGCTGTCTGTAAGAAATGACATGTAGGATTTTAAATGATGTGGAGGAGAGAGAAGAAAGAGAGAGAAGATTGTTGTCTACTATTTAATACACAGCTTATAGATAGCTTTACATTTTATGTACCATTGTATAGATAGTCTATTAATTGAATAAGAGACCATTACAGACAATTATATAGACGATCCATTGTATAAATTATTTTTAGTGTTATCTATAGATGATATAGAGCTACATTATAGACAGCTATCATATATAACACTGTACATGCCCTTACCAGACCAGTTGGTCCACTGGTCCAATATGTGAGAATCTGGAGGAGTTAGCAAAACATGATAAGTGCCTTGTATCGGCATCTCTACACTTCAGAGGGGGTTGCTAATATGGAGCAGATGCTTCAACATTTTCCAACCAAGGTTATGTCTCAGAATGAATACATTTTGAGAGATGCTTTTATGTTTTTCTAAGAAAAGGTTGCATAAATATTAAAGTATGAATGAAGGGTGGATGACGATTATTTCTCTTCGCATGCTTCATGATTAGTGCAATTTATATTAAGAGGGGAGAAAATTGATGATTTGTCCTCTTTTATATTGGCATTTGATAAAATACACTCAACTAGAGATTATAATAGATAAAATACCTTCACTTACATTTTTTTTCTTGATAAAATGCCCCATTTGATATTTTCAATCCATTGTGTTTTTCTTTTCATTTACATGCCACAAGAACAAGAAAAGACTGAAATGCCTTTACCCTATATGCTCCCCCAAAATTATATATTAGAAAAGAGATTCTACCCACCCTTCCTCGCAACAACAAGCTTCTAACATATTCATGATCGATACTTCTACGAGATGTTCGACGAAATGCCAAGCCAATCCGGGTAATAGAGCAACATAATCCGACCAACCACCCATTCAAATCATGCACCAACTAACTACAGTAAGCGAACGAATTGTCCGCCCCGCGGAACCCCAACCATAACCGGAGCTGGGCACCGGCTCTGTCTGCCAGGTACGGGCGGCCACGGCGGAAGGGCGAATAAATGGGCTGCAAAGGGGATGCGATGGATGGATAATGGCGCACCTACGTACTTGTGGTCCTAGTCGGTGCCTAACTTGGTGAGGACCTCGAGGTTGATGAGGCTGAGGGTGAACCCAGACATGAGCCTCGCAAAGAGCACCAGCGCCACGATGATCACAATATACTCGAAGAAGCCTGCCTCGCAGCAGTGGGATCTCCACCGCCATATCCCCTGCTGCTTGCCGTTCCCTACTCCGCCGAGCGCCTCAAAGCTTCCCCGTCGCTTGCATCGGCTGAGTAGCAAAGAGGGCAAGGGTATTTCAGTTTTTTCCCTGTAGCATGTAATGAAAAAGAGAGTAAAATAGATTTAAAATATTAAATAGGGCATTTTATGAAGGAAAAAATGTAAATGAGGCTATTTAGTTGGTGGCATTTTATCAAATGCTAATGTAAAAGAAGACAAATCATCAATTTTCTTTTGAGAGAAAGCATAGAAGCATTTTTCGTATATTTTTATTAGCACCTATAACAAAAGAGAACGGAGTAGTACTTCTATGTTTTTCCTTCCAATACAAATTGCACAAATCTCAAGGAAACTCTATTTCAAATGTTCCCCACAAAGGCTCTGGGGCCAGATGGTTTTCTAGCATAATTTTTCCAGCGAAATTAGGACCTATGTGGCAAAGAGATCATGGATATTGTGCTGAAAGTTTTTAACGTCGGTGATATACCTCACGAGGTAAATAGCACTTTCACTATTTTAATTCCTAAAATTGGCAACCCTTCTTCTTGGTCGCAATACAAGCCGATTAGTCTATGCAATGTCATCTATAAAATCATCTCTAAGACACTTGCAAATAGATTGAAAGTTGTATTGCCCGATACCATCGTGGAGCAGCGGTGAAGGGCAGTCAACATTTGTACCTGGTCTCTTGATCAACATAAAACCTTGCGGCTTATGAGTGCCTTCATTATGTGAAGACAAACAAAGCAAAGAAGAATGCATAATGTGCTATGAAACTAGATATGGAGAAAGCCTATGAATTATGATCGTGTTGAGTGGGATTTCCTGGAGGTCATGAATCATGATGTAGTGGCTAGGTTTCAATCAAATCTAGGTGAACAGCAATATGAAATGTGTTCGTTCAGTTTCATACTCGGTTCTTTTCAATGATGAAAGGATAGACAGCTTAGAGTCAAGCCGAGGCATTTGTCAAGGTGATCCAGTCTCTCCTTGCTTGTTCTTATTGTGTGTGGAGGGGCTTTCTTGTTTAATCAGGAGTGATGAGTTTTCTAACCGTCCACTTGACGGTCCTGGCGTGAGAATAACCCTAAATGCTCCTGTGGTCAGCCACTTATTCTTTGCTAATGATAGCTTACTGTTGTTCAGAGCTACGGCGGAGCGAGCTAAAATTTAGTACGGTGGGGGCTAGATAACTACAGTTCGGCCTCAGGGAAGTTATAGGCTGTTTGGTTGGCTGCATCTGAAGAGAATTGGCTCTGAAGATACAATTGAGGTCTGTTTGGTTGGCTTCTCAGGTCACTTGCCCAGGCCCTATGGATGCAATGTACCCCCGGAGCCAAGCCCCGCGAAAACAAAAATTTTGGGCGTTTCCGACGGGCCTGGCTCCGCAGATGCAAGTCAAGCAGCAAGGGTTTCTCCCCCACGCCTCCGCTCGCACAGCTTCCTCCCCCACGCCTCCGCCGGAGCACAAGGGTTTCTCCCCCACGCCTCCACGTCGCCGAGCGCGCCTCCAGTCAGTCGTCTCCGCCCTGCATGCATCCTCCTACGTGCCCCCGGTGGGACGCCTCCTCTCATCGACGACCCGCCACGTCTCCGGTCTCCCGCGTACTAGGTACCATTTAAATGAATACGACGGAAGGAACATTCCGGCCTTCATGTCACGGTTGAGAGAGCTTTTGGGGCATTGAAGAATCGCTTTTGCATTGTAGACAACAAGCCTTTTCACCCATACAAGACCCAAGTGAAGTTAGTTTTGGCTCATAATTGGATTCTTCTACATGGGCAAGATGAGATGGTTCCGAGAGAGGAAACTTGGGTGCCCAACAATGATGTTAGTGATGTCCAACATGCCAATGCCGAAGCTTCCTCTTCCGAAGATAACTTTGCCTGGGCAGCCAAGAGGGATGAGTGGGCTAACGCCATGTGGGCTAATAAAGGCAATTCTCATGTGTAATGAGTTCTTGTAATAATTCTAGTTATGGGACTGCATTTGGGACAACTAGTGATGAGTTCTTTTTCTTGGACTTGCATTTACTCTTTCGAGAGGACTCGACCACCACCATGATGACACCCTCCTTGACTGGCTCCTCGGTGGACCCAATTGTCACAACGACGATGACCTCATTGGCAGCGGAGGTAGTGGGGGTGGTAGGATCCTTGCCCTTCTTTAGGTTTTGGTGGGCCGCTACCGCTACAGCGGGGGCAGTGGAGGAGGAGGTCATATTTTTCAACGGGACTTCTGTGTCCATCATAGGGTTGGTGGTGAAGAATTCGAAAAGTGAGGTGATAAGGGCACTGTGCTTCAAAGAGTCCTTCGGGGTCCTATGAGAAAGTAACATATCATACAACTATTGTGGGTATAGAGGGGGGATAGAGAGGAGGTATACCATGGCCAAATGGCAAGGTGGCGCCTAGAAGGTGCAATGGACAAAGGGATTTGCACCTCATTGGCGCAGGAGAAGATGGGTAGAGGGAGGGGAAAAGACAGCAAGCCACGATTGCTAGGGTTTTCGAGCCGATCCAATTGCTTCAAGTGTTTTGAAGGTTCGATTTGGTGTCTTGTTATTGTTGCAAAATAGCCCTCCAGCTTCTCAATATTTTACAAAATTGCGCTCCACACACATCGCGGAGCCGAGGAACGGTTGTGTGATGTGTGTGCAACCCAACGACGTGATAAGAGCATATACAATGGTACATATGAGCTGTCTTTTAGAGTGCGTTTGGTTGCCTGTACCAAGTGATATATGTATGAGATGGTTCAAGAAAAAATTATCCATGCATTTGGTTGCTTGAATGGAACCATCCCATCCTGGATCAAGTGATACAAATTTGAGGAATATTCCCTCTAGATGCTAAACCATCTCATTCACCCAAAATAATGGAACCAAATGGTACAGGATCATCCCATCCCATTTAACCTCATCCCATGAACCAAACGCACCGTAAAAATATGCTACATAGGATTTTGAATGATGTGAAGGAGAGAGAAGGAAGAGATATATATTAGTATCTACTATTTAACAGACGGTATTATAGATAGTTTTATACTGTGTATCATTCTACATACAGTTTATTAATTGTATAAGAGATCATTACAGACAGCCATATAGGGGGTGTTTGGGAGAGCTCCAGCTCCACCAAATTCTTGGAGTTGGTGGAGCTAGGTATTCCTAGCTCCACCAAATTCGTGGAGCTGGAGCTGTGGGTATATTAAGAATGTTCAGGTAAGTCATCTTGTTTATATTTTAGAATAAAATTATAAACTTAAGTCACTTTATTTCAGTCTACAAGTTTCAGCTCTGAGGTGGAGTTGGGATCTGGAGCTCTGCCAAACAGGGCCATAGTCAGCCTATTCTATAAGTTATCTTTAATTCTGTCTATACACAATACAGCCGTATATTACAGACAGTGCTGTACATACGGTAAGCCTTGCCTCTTCGCGTTCGTCCGTTCGAGAGTTCCTGTACTACGGGTACACGGCGACAACCCTTTTCAAGCCTCTTTCTTACAGCTGGGGTATAGTATGGGGTGGCCGTTAGTTTTGGTATTTCTTGCTTCTTGCGGTTGATATGGCTGGGGATGTGGAGCTACCGATGATCCGTTGGTCCACTTGGGCAACTTTTGTACACTCAACTATGGAAATGATAACACACACGTGTACGATAGCAAGCCGCAAGCCAATCTCTCCACTCGATCACTCTCCTGTCAATACCTCTCCCGCGCTTCTCTCACATTTTCAATTTTTTTAGCTTAATATTTTTTTATTTAAAAAGTGTTCTAAAGTATAAATTGAACCAAAAACTTTCATAAAAATTTTGAAAATAATATATGTTCAATCCGGTGTATATTAGATAATATTCATATTTTTTTGAAGTTTTTTCCGAATTTATACGCAGGTATACAAAAATAACAAAATTTTAGACTAGATCTATTTCTGTCCGTCGGATCTTCATCCGATGGCCAGCAGAAGTGCATTGGACGGGCTTGATCTACCGCCCCTGCTTCGCCAGCCACACACGCCTGCGGGAAAGATCAATGAGAGAGAGAGAGAGAAACAGTAGGTGCAGTCCGATGGTCAGTCACACTAATGGAATAGATGAAAGAGACGTATATAATAAGAGTGTCTAGGCAGGCACTAGTCGTTCCCTTGACACTAGGGCCAGCCCACATAGGCCCATCTGCCCTTCTTTAAAGCCCATCCATTTCAAGATTTTATGTGTGCATGTATAAATTTTCCACACTGCTTGAGTTCTCTCTGTTTTATGGAGCTAGACTCCAATGAAGTGGTATACATTAAACAAATGCTACTATATGTACCCCAAAGCACACGCGCACCATGCCAGAAAAAAAATAGTGGCTGCAGTGCACACATAATTATTGGACAATGTATCTTATATGGCTGCTGTTTGCTCTTTTGATCTCCTTTAGAGCTGGAACAAAACTCTAATTAGGTGGTGTAAATGATGGCAGTTTAACAGTCAACTCTATGCTGAAGAAATGGAAATAAGCAATACCTTATCGTTGGGATTTTAAATTTTTGGCTCCTTGTTTCTGGCATAGCTACATAGTTCTTGAAAATTACTTGCAGAATTAGATTTTTCCTTTTGGTAAGATTGCTTTGTTGTGAACATATATTGCTTTTTGCTGTGACATTTAACATTAGAGTCAGATGCGAGCATGCTGTAGTGATCAAACTGCTAGTTTATTGAATCCTGGGGACTTTTTAGAGGGGTTAACCAACACCTTGCCATTTTATACAATACAGACACTATGATGAAGTTCGCTTCTTTTGAGACTGTTGTTGAGATGATCTACAAGTATGCAATCCCCGCCCCCAAGAGTGAGTGCAGCAAGCCTCTCCAGCTGGGAGTGAGCTTTGCAGGTGGTTACATCGTGGGAGTGTTCTGCGCAATCATCTCGCACCCTGCTGACAACCTTGTTTCATTTCTCAACAATGTTCAAAATGCAACTGTTGGTGATGTAAGTTTTCTAGTCTAGTGTCTTCTGTTCACTAACTTTTATGTTTGCCTTGGATTTTTGCTTACTATATATTTATTGCTTGCTCAGGCTGTGAAGAAGCTTGGTCTGTGGGGGCTCTTTACGCGTGAACTCATATTGTGATGATTGGTACTCTCACCAGAGCCCAGTGGGGTATGTACGATGCTTTTAAAATCATGGATGGACTGTAAGTATTTCTTTTTGTTGATACTAGTCTCTTGTCTACATTGGTCCTGTAGGCTTTTTGTTCATGACAACTTAGTTGGGCTCTTTTCGACCAGGCCAACTACTGGTAGAGTTGCTCCAACACCTGCTGCCACTGGAGAGCGGCTGAAGTCTGAGGCTTTATTCTATACTTGTGAACTTCTAACAGCATTTTTTGTGCCTATTTGGATGATGACCCAATTGCTCCTCAGTCCATACTAATTAGAAGACGAGACAGCTTAGAACACATGTTCAGTAGATGTTCGTCCGGTGAATGATGATTGCCTGGGAACCATGGCAGCCTTATTTTTTGAGTGCCAATTTTGAGCGGCAAAGACTGTAATGACGCCTTTCTTAAAGTTTATCCTTTGCTGGTTTGATTTGTTCACTTTCTGCTGTTTCATTGTGTGCGTCTGTTGTGAATCCTGCTGTGAGTGTTGTTCGGCCTTGTGTGCCCAGCAGTTTTTTTTACTGGCCTATGAAATTTATCATTTATTTGGTCGCAGCTCGATACTAAGATAGCAATGCAACCGGCACAGCTTGGCTGAAGTCTGCCCGGTTGAACTGGCATGCTGCTTGCCCTGTTTTTAACACTTGGCAGCCTACCACCATTCTCAGTCGACTGTAACATTGGTAGGGTGAACTGGTGGTAGCCTTTACCCCTGTGAACTCTCTACGTCTCTTACCATCAATGAATTTTGGTCACGCTAACTTACGGATTGGACGATTGTGCATCACCCAAACACGCCCTTCCTACACTTAACACATACCATATCACATCTGCATTCTGCCATCGTATTCAGACGCAGATCTGAATTTTACATACACTCGAGCTAGTAAACCGAACGGTTTTTTCAAATGAGAACAAGCATAGCAATTCGCTGTTTCACCCTAAAAACAAGTATCTTTGCCGTTTCGGACCAAAGCAAGGAAAACACGTGGTTCAATGAAGGTCAATCATCTTGGAACTGACTCCCTGAAACATGAACACCATCAGGAGAACGGATGGAGCCGTACGCCGACTGGGAAAAGATCTCCAAACCCACATATGAGAGAGCAATTTGCCACGTCTCAACGCGTGCTTCTCTAGTTGTTTTGTGATCTCCTGTGGCAGCTTGATACAACACACAGGTACGCAGACTCTGTATCTGCAAATATTGTATAAACTAAAAAAAAGACTAGATAAAACACTAACATAGGGGAACCTGAAAACAGCTATTTTCTGGAAACTAACCACCATGCAGGCTTAGTTGAGAGAACATCTTTCTCTACGCTCTTAACCGTTCCAACCGCCACAACACGGCTGATGTTAGAAGGCGTTTTCTTAAAACGCCATGAAGAAAACAGCAACTTTAATTCCCCACCTTGTTGCAGCAGTGAACACAATGCAATACCAAAAAAAAAAAAAAAATCACAGTAACTTGCAGGAACTTTACAAGGAACAAAATAACTCCTCCAAAATTCCCATAGCATCGCTGTGCTCAAAACAAAGCCTCAGTCATTCTAACCAACGACTAGAACATACACTTAGGCCCCGTTTGGTAACTTAGAACCAGGCCGTTTTTACTAGATTCTGGAAGAAACCAAACTAAATGGGTTAAAGCTCGGAACAATTCTCCTCGGATCGTTTCTTCTTTTTCCACTATGTAGCCGAATCGTTCTCAACTCCGTTCCATCCGATTCACAGAATCTTACCTGAAACGTTTCTATCAAGAATTTAGAACCGTTTCTGTTTCTACTAGAAGGCCTTACACCTGGCGTTTGAAACGTAGTTCGAAATATAGCTGGAGCTGCTTAACATAGAGGGGAAATCTTGAACCAGCTCACCATGTGTTTCTCAAGATCTTACCCGCTAGGTTAATGTGAGACGGGTGCAGGCTTGCCACCCCTGCACAGAAGATGCTGAGGGCATGGCAAGATAAAATCCCGAGCCAGCGTGATCCGACCTTCCAAATGGAATCAAGTGATTGGCTAAGGTTCCTCCTCGTCTCCTCACCACCACCAGTGAGGCAGTGACTCAGCCGCTCCTCCCTTCCACAGCTTCAGCACAAAGCTCTGGAAGCAAGCAACGCGCGACCTTATTAACACCTCCCTCCGGCCAGGTGGCCACCGCTCCACCTCCATCCGCACAGCACCGCCTTCTTCCTCTGCGAGTTGAAACGAAACGACCACTAGTGACTCGGGGCGGGGTGCATGCCCATGGCGCTCCTCTCGGCAACTTCTCCCGCCAAGACGACGCGCTTCTCGCTGTTCTGCCACGAGGAGCCGCAGCACCAGCACGCGCCGCAATGCCGCGGCGCCGGCGGCAAGAGGCAGAGGGGGAGAGCGAGGTGGGCTGCGGTGTCGGCGGCAATGCGCCCGCCGGACGCGGCCGTCGTCGCGGAGACCGCGGCGGCGGGGGGCAAGGGGGGAACGACGACGACGAGGCCGCGGGTGCTGGTGGCGGGCGGCGGCATCGGCGGCCTGGTGCTCGCGCTGGCGGCGAGGCGGAAGGGGTACGACGTGACGGTGTTCGAGCGGGACATGAGCGCGGTGCGCGGGGAGGGGCAGTACCGTGGCCCGATACAGATCCAGAGCAACGCGCTCGCGGCCCTCGAGGCCATCGACATGGCCGTCGCCGAGGAGGTCATGCGCGAAGGCTGCGTCACCGGCGACCGGATCAACGGCCTCGTCGACGGCATCTCCGGCTCCTGGTGCGTGATGACTCTCCATTGTTTAGTTTGACCCCCTCTCTCACGTGCTCTGTGCTCGCGTCGTAGTACCCAAGTGTACAGTCTACTTGCTGTGCAGAAACTAAAGTGGTAGGTGCTACACCGCTCGAGTCTTGGGTGAGAAGAGAACTAAACCGATTAATCAACAGAGTAAGAGTAACGTGCGCTTATGTGCAATTGCGAGCTTGTTTGATCACATGGGTCGCCTAAGCATGCAAGCAATCTGTTCTCCACTGCAACGTTAGTCGCGTTCCATACGATTCCTTTTACAATTTCTAACCTCCACTGCCGTCCAATCCGCTCCACGACGAGCCGCCCCACTCGGCGGGGGGTAGAGTTGTAGCGCAATTGCCGGTGGCCGCGGCCGTCTGGGGAACGGCACTCGTCGCTTTCCGTCTTCCAATCGCCCGCTCGGTGCCCCGCCGACTAGCGCGCGGCAAGCAACCCGCGGCCGCCACGTCCCCCGACCGCCCAGACGCACCGAGGCGGGCAGGCACCAATCGTCGGCACGGGGCCGAAGGCGACACCACCGATTCGGCTCGGCTCCATGGCCGCTGCGCGTACGCCTCGTGTCCCGTAAAATTCGTTATCCTTGGTTTCAATGAAAGAAGAGAAACCATTTCTCTAGTGGTGATCACAAGTACCAAGCCCATGAAAGCTTTGTCACCCCCATGCCAGTTCCCGAGCAACCTGCTGAGAAAATCCTCCCTTCTTTTCTGAAGCCAACCTGCTGAGAACTCGAGCTACATTTGCAGCTCCAGACATGCTCAGTTGACTCACCTGTAGAGGTCAGAAGAGTGTCAGACTAACCGGCAACGAATAGTCTCTAGTCTCTACTCACAAGCGCAGCTTCCATTCCTGCTCCTCGGATCCACCAAGAAAAGCCCCCATTCCACTGCCATGCCAAGCTCCAGCTCCACGCGCGCCTCTCCCATGGCGATCTCCACCTCCCCCTCCTCTTGCCGGACGCTCCGCCTACTCGCGCCCCCATACCCGCGCGGGTCGCAAAGGAGGCGGCGCGGCCTTTGCCTTTCTGGCTCCGCGAGGCGCCACGGGGCGGTTGTCGCCGCGGCAATGCCGGCCCCGGAGCCCAAGGCGCGCGTCCTGGTGGCCGGCGGGGGCATCGGCGGCCTGGTCTTCGCGCTCGCGGCCAGGCGGAAGGGGTTCGAGGTGCTGGTGCTGGAGAGGGACATGAGCGCCATCCGTGGGGAGGGGCGGTACCGGGGCCCGATCCAGCTGCAGAGCAACGCGCTCGCGGCGCTCGAGGCCGTCGACGCCTCCGCGGCCGACGAGGTCATGGACGCCGGCTGCATCACCGGGGACCGCGTCAACGGCATCGTCGACGGCGTCTCTGGCTCCTGGTAAGGAGGCAACTGGTCCCAGCGTCAGAGGCGACCTCCTACACCAAGGATTTGTTAGTTGGTTTGTGTCTTACTTCTAAAACGATTGGATTTTTGGCTCGTTGTTGTCGAGTTTAGTGCAGGAAGAATTCCTTGGTGTACAGTGTTGGCAGTTAGAACAAACTGATCGATAGTCGTTTATGCTCACCCGCTTTAGTAGATCACAGCATATCGCTTATAGCTTACAAGAGAATCAACAATCATACACCTGCAGTGTCAATGGTAGTAACGATAGTGGTTTATAGAAATGTAAATTGTGTCTTAATTATTGGTGTTGGTTTTTCTAAACATGTATACTTCTTTGTGCTCATTCTACTGCATTTGTAGCATTTGCTTGCTATTGTCTGCTTGTTGGTTAGCTTTAAGATGGTAACTCTCATTTGCCGGAGGCATCCATTTGACTGTGCCAAGTTGGTATTCAGGTACATCAAGTTTGATACGTTTACTCCTGCAGCTGAGCGAGGACTCCCAGTCACAAGGGTCATCAGCCGCATGACGCTGCAGCAGATTCTTGCTCGTGCGGTTGGCGATGATGCTATATTGAATGATAGCCACGTAGTTGGTTTTATAGACGATGGCGACAAGGTGAATGATCAGTCGTCTTTTAGTGCCCATCTCTGTAGAAAAACTGGCTCAAGAAATGTTACGGAAAATTCTAATGCGGTACCATTCGCGGACGAGTGCAGGTTACTGCCATATTGGAGGATGGGCGAAAATTTGAAGGCGATCTTTTGGTTGGTGCAGATGGAATATGGTCAAAGGTAATGTAATTGCTTCATCTTTTTGGTTAGAAACAGGAGCAAAGGAGATCTGATTTGGGATTTTCTTCACTGGATAGGTGAGGAAGGCACTTTTCGGGCACACAGAAGCAACCTATTCAGGTTACACTTGCTACACAGGAATTGCAGACTTTGTGCCTCCTGATATTGACACAGTTGGGTATGTAGCACAGATTCAGGAATGAGTGCTGTTATTTACTCTGTTAGGAAATACTAACACGCTCCTCTTTTTCCTCTGTTCAAGGTACCGAGTGTTTCTTGGTCACAAGCAATATTTTGTCTCTTCAGATGTCGGTGCTGGTAAAATGCAGTGGTATGCATTTCACAATGAACCTGCTGGTGGCACCGATCCTGAAAACGGTGAGTGCCTAGAGTGAAGCTTTTGTGCTATGTTAATTAAATGAATTCTTCCTCATCATAAGTTATGATGCAAATGAGGGCAATATATTTGAAATGCCCTGCCCATGTGCTTATCATCCACTAATGCTTTGTATTGAAAGGCCAAAAGAAAAGATTGCTTGAGATATTCAGTGGTTGGTGCGATAATGTCGTCGATCTTATAAATGCAACTGAAGAAGAAGCAATTCTTCGTCGGGATATATACGATCGGCCACCTACTGTGAACTGGGGGAAAGGTCGTGTCACTTTGCTTGGTGATTCTGTCCATGCTATGCAGCCAAATCTCGGTCAAGGTGGCTGCATGGCTATTGAGGTACGCAATTACTTACTGAGTTTGTTATGACTATTGAGATACACAATTACTTAGTTTGCCATGGCTATAATGTCACTATCAGTATGGTGGATGGATTTCTTGCCTTGGTGTTGAGAAATAGTACTTACTCAAGTAACTTTTTTCAACTTGTCTTCACAGGATGGCTACCAGCTGGCTGTAGAGCTTGAGAAGGCCTGGCAGGAGAGTGTCAAGGCTGGAACTCCTATGGATATTGTTTCCTCCTTGAGGAGGTAACTCTTTTCTTATGATGTGGCATGTTGGATGTATTTTGATTGTATTGCTTTTAGCATCCACTAGATTTTATTTCTATAAAATCCAATTTCAAAGGTAACATATTATTATGTTTAGTTTTTGAGGTGTGGTCCTTAGAAAGTTTATTGATGGACGCAATATTGGTTTGCATATTTGGCTACAGTTATGAGAAGGAGAGAAGGCTACGTGTTGCTATTATACATGGATTGGCAAGAATGGCTGCAATCATGGCAACCACTTACAGACCATATTTGGGTGTGGGCCTGGGTCCTTTGTCGGTACGTCAAGAACTTACGCAGCTTTATACTTCTAAATGCACTTAATTGGTTTTTGTTTGTCAAACAGATTAAAACTGCTTGTTTAAGTGTGCCACGATAATTTTTATTTGGATTTCTGAACCCAGGTTTCAAATTCAATTACCAGCACCGTAAGAGAATCATTGAAAAACTGCATACTGAAACTACTTAATCTTTATACGGATATTTGTTACATGTAGTTTTTGACAAAGTTAAGGATACCACATCCTGGTAGAGTTGGTGGGAGATTCTTCATCAAGTATGGAATGCCTTTGATGCTGAGCTGGGTTCTAGGTGGCAACAGGTGATTATTTTGAGCTATAACTTTGTTTTCATTCCAAGCTCATGTGCCAATAGTTCTGTTTTTTAGCGGAATCTGTAAAATACTAAATAGTACTAGATCTTCGTTAGTGTTAGATGCCTATTCTTACTCACCATATGTTGCTCAATGTGGAAATGGAATATGTCATTGATGTCCAGCTCAAAGCTAGAAGGGAGGCCATTAAGTTGCCGGCTTTCTGACAAGGTATGTTTCTAAAAGATATGTAAATACAAGTCAGCACAATAATTTGACCTTTTCTGACATTTAGCATCCCACTGAAGGCAAACGATCAGCTTCATCATTGGTTTGAGGATGATGATGCATTGGAACAAGCTCTCGGTGGAGAGTACGTTCTTGTCCTTTGGTTTCATTTTGAGTTAAATATGTACTGTATACTCCTACTTTAAGTGCAGTACCTTTGACAAAAGCACTTATTAGAGTAACACTATTCACAGGTGGTACCTCTTCCCTACAAGTGCCGGAAACAATTTTGCCTCGCAACCCATTTGTTTAATCAAGGATGAACAGGGGTTACTCTCTATTGGGTAGGTATAAGTAACAAAACAATTTTCGTTCTTAATAACACTTATTTCTTCAAGGCTTTGCGGAATAAACAAATGTATGTTCTTTTGCAGAAGCCGATCAGATGCCAGCGATTCTGCTGCTTCCCTGACATTGCCCTTCCCACAGGTTGTTAAGCAAAATGTTGACATTAATTTTTAGAGGGACTTTTGTCATACTTGGAATTGTATTACATGCAGTTTCTACATGGCTGCACCCAACAACTTAAGATTGCTTCACTTCAGTCTTACTAATACTCGATTTTTCTTTTTGTCGATAAGCATGTTAACTTTTCTTCGATTTGTTGAATGTCCTTGCAGATATCAGAAACCCATGCTACTATCACAAGCAAGAATAAGGCCTTCTATTTGACTGATCTTGGAAGCGAACATGGTACCTGGATTACCGAGTAAGTCCTAAAAGCAGCATGGGTGATTCTACACTCGCGCTCCTGAATTTGAATAATAACATGTTACTCACTCAACTTCATGTGACTATCCAGCAATGAGGGTAGGCGTTACCGCGTACCTCCAAATTTCCCAGTTCGTTTCCACCCATCCGATGTCATTGAGTTTGGTTCAGATAAGAAGGTAGCCAACATTACTCCTGTCACTGTCTAAACCTTGATGTCTGGTTCTTTTTCTTCACAACTTAGCTTACTTCTTATGTGGCCAATGATTCAACTGATCACACTGATTTGTTGCAAAATGCCTGACTTCTGACACATCTGCACAAACTTGCAGGCCATGTTTCGGGTGAAGGTGCTGAACAAGCTCCCATATGAATCTGCAAGAAGAGGGCAGCAAATCCTCCAGGCAGCATGAGTGGAAACTTCAGCCAGCCGTGACTCCTGCCATCAATTACTGTACAGCATTCAGTTAAACAAGCGACAAACACCGCATCACAGAAAGGAGGTAGAGGATACGATAAAAAAAAATGTGATTTTTGCATTAATCCAGATTCCAAACAGGATTTTGAATAGCATCTGATTGAAATTGCAGTTCTCATATGAGAACAGAGGTGTACAATAGCTAATAGGGATAGGCCTTTTTTAGCTGTTGCCGGATGTATATACATTGTTGTGCTATTAAAGCATGCAAGGCATAATCACAATGATGCAATGAACATGTAACTAATACCGATGCAGCAGTAGTAAGTACTTCTTGGTACTTAAATTCTTGGCACTTAAATTAAGAAGATATATATCATTGTGCTATGAAAGTATCCCTCTAAATTTATAAAACATATTTCTTCTTAGCATATATATCAAGAATATGTTAAAAATGACTAGATCATGCCTTTGGATCTACATCCATTGATCCAATTAATTTGCCATATCTCCCAACCACCCTCCTCTTTATAGGTCCCCAAGTTGAGTGCTCACAAACCAAAAAAACACTCGAGTGTTACTTAGCCATTCTCTTTTTATTATGTGTATAGGGAATATCGCACTAATTTTACATTAGAATATATAATATGCCTCGTATCTATATACAAGATTATTCGAAAAAAAATGTCTTATAAACTTACCCTAGATAGTTGATAATGCCATGCATTCAGCGTCGTGTGTCTCGTTGGGAAATGGAAGGGAAACGACGAACTGGGGCGTTGTGCTTTGCGAGAGGAAGAAGCCGTGCTGCAGAGTTGAGATAATTCTGATTTCTTCACAAACTAGTCAACTACAAAGAGTGATTCGTGCATGGCAGAGCGCCAGAGCCACGCGACGGTCTTGGCCGTACGCCACCGCGTCCAACCCCTCCTCCCCCGTCGTGACGTCGTCATCGCCGCCGTGGTCGCGGCCTTCGCCGTCGTGAAGAGCCCTTGCACTATGCTGTATTAGCGTCTCAGAGGACAAGGAACTACTACTTCGTGATGGTGATTTGCTGTGATCCAAGCCGTTAGATCATCTTTGTCCGGCCCAGATTGACGATGGGTAGGCTTGTATAATCCGCGAGGCGGCTCTGAGGGCGGGAAAATTGCTTATATGCCATCTTGAAGAGTGGGTTCCACGTATTTACCATCATGGTCGTTCAGTTCGGTTTAATACCCTTTACCACGGTGGCACCACGTACAAATACCATTACAGCCCAATTTCCCCTATTTTACAGGATTAAACCTGTTTTACCGTGGGCCCGGGCAAGTGATTGACCAAACTACCCCCGGTCGCTAGCCCTTTGAACCACGGTGCCATCGGACCACGTTCTTCTTCGATTCTTCCTTCCCCAACCTCACCTCCCCAATGGAGCAGGCGACGGCAGTCCACGAGGTCAGGCTCCACGGGGATCCCGGCTCCACGGCGGGAGATGTCGCAAGCAAGCTTCTCGTCGGGTTCCCGAGGGAAAGGCTCCAGTCAGGTCAGATTTCGAAGTCAACTTGAGGTTGGCCGTAGCGGACTTCCACTAGTGCCTTGCCCTAAGTGCGGGGACGAGATAGTGGAGTTGACGTCGAGGTCGAACCAAAACCCAGGGAAGATCTTCTTTAAGTGCAGGAAGAATGAGCAACATGTATGTGTATGCTTGGCTTTTGGTTTTTTGTGCGGATTCGGTGTTAGGTGCTGATTCCATTCATGGTTCTTGATCATTGTAGATGGCCAGCAGATGCAATTTTTACCTATGGCGTGATCAATACATGGAGTACCTTGCTAATTTCGGCTATTCTACTCTCTGTGATGATGGTCATATGGTGGAAGAAGCTGAAAAGCTGAAAGAAGGTAGTGCACGGGTGATAGGTGTCCCCGAGTTAGTGAAGTTTGTGAGGTTGTTGCTGCTGACTAATATTGTCATCATTGTTTTGGTGCTGATATGTGTTGTAATTTTGCTTGGCAAATAATTTAGATTAGTTGAAATCCAGTTTGGATAACGAACTGTTGTTTGTGATATTTTGATAATGAAGTGAGAATTGGTTGTCTGTAATGTGATCTGTAACGAAGTGAGAATTGCTTGTCCGTAATGTGATATGTAATGAAGTGAGAATTGGTTGTCCGTAATGTGATCCGTAATGTGATAATGAGTAAGACCGACTAGCATCAGATGCATACAGTTCCAGGCAATATACAGACAAGCAATAAACAGACAGACAATATACAGACTAGCAGCTAATACGATATGTAATGAAGTGAGAATTGGTTGTAGACCGATGCATTCAAATTGAACTGCTGTGATAATGTATTCAAACAGACAGGCAATATCTGCACTGTAATGTGATAATGTAGTCCAGGTCAATTGAATCATTGTTGATGAGTTCAAATGATTTTGTTAGAACATACTGTACCCACCATGTTATACAAATGTCTACAAATGTTCCCCAGAATCAAATGTGTACAAGCAATATACAGACAAGCAGCTAGAATGTACAGACAATCAAATGTGTACAAGCAATATACAGAATCAAATGTGTACAAGCAATATTGGATAAAGAAGCCGTAATTTGACATCAATGTAACTTGCAAGCAAAAGATAATCGATTAATCGGATAATGAAGCGACTTGGTTTAGCAAAAACATCCACCGAAAGTAACTTGGTTTAGCTAGAACATAACCAAAATAACATCTGTCTTGGTTTAGCTAGAACATCCACCGAAGGTAACTTGGTTTAGCACAAACATAACCAAAATAACATGTCTTGCAAGCAGAAGCATTAACATTACATAGCGTGAAGCGCACACAGTCATAGCCAACGCTTTGACAGTAGTAAACTGTTTGCATTTCCCTTCTTTGGAGTCATTTTTCTCTGTTTTTTCATTGGATATTTCCTTGGTGGAGAAGATTGTGTGCCTTCAGTTTCAGGTTCAGCTTCCACTCTCGTCCCCCTGCTGGTCTGACCTTCATCTTCCACTCACCTCCTCCTGCTGGTCTGATTTGCAGCTTCCACTCCCCTGCCCCTGCTGGTCTGACCTTCAGCTTCCACTCCCCTGCTTGTCTGACTTGCCCCATCCAGTCCTAGAAGGGTACTTAGGCGGCTGGTTTCAATTAAGTAAGAAATATTAGTTGCCCATTACAAGGATTTAAGGAAAACGATATGTCATGCAAGTTTAACACATACCTTCTAGTTACAACCGTATTTGTTGGTTCTGCACTTATTTCTCTGTTAGCTCTAGTGGTATTTTTCCTAGCCTTCCTCTTTCTTTTCTTGGTCCCATTCAATGGGCATTTGGAGCTAGCTTGTCTATGGCCAACCTCTCCACACCTTTTGCACTTGATAGGACCTCTAACCATGATATTTCTCTTTGTACTGTCTTTGTTCTTAGAACTGCTGCCACCCTCAAGACATCCTTTTATTCTCAACTTTCTCTGCCTACCCACAGTTCTCCTACCGAGAGGTGCCCCCATGTGTTCTATCTCTACTTCTGGCCAATGGGACTTGTCAGGCATAGGCTCAATTCTACCAGCATATGCATGATGAAACCTCTGAATAGAGTAGTATTCATGTACATAATCCCCAATGTGGGCCATCCTTTGAGATGTTATCACTGCTAGTGCATGTTCACAAGGTTTACCAGTGTGCTGCCATTCAAGACATGTGCATTCATGTGATGATATCTTCACTACCTGCCTGGCATTGCAAGTGCTAGTGTCAAGGACCTCTGCAGCCACTCTATCAGCCTTAACAACTTTCAAATGTCCCAACCCTCTACTTCTAGCCTTCAATTGCATTATCACAGCTGGAAGTATTCTTCCTTGGAGCCTTTCTCCAATTCTTCTCCTCTTGTCCCATAAAATCATGATCATTTGCCTAAGCTTATCTGTAACACCCTACAAATCTAAACTGTCGTACAAGAAAATTTCGACAGCATCTCTCCTAAAATTAGGACAAAACGGAAGCGACAACAGGATTCATAATAACCATTATAAACAGGAATAACATAAAAGCATCAATACTAGAGATAACAAGTCTAAATCAACCAGAAAACAAACATAAACGTAAAACAGCTCCAAAGAGGACATCAACAGGTCTATGATTAATAAAATTTCAGCAAGCTAATGAATTATTAAATGCACTAGTCCATGTGACTCGTGATGACCCCGGAGGGTTGATTGTGCTACTAAGCCCACCCTTCAAGCTTACGACTCGCAAGAACTACCTGAAAACAACAAAATAACAAGGGGTGAGATTGGGTAATCTCAAAGAAGCGGAACAACTTCTAACGAATAACACAGCCACAAGTAAAATTAGCATACCAAATTCCTCATGTCCAATACCACATTATAGAGTCCACACAACCTCATTAAAATGCATATGATTGTGCACATGCTTATGCCATGATCCTCCTCACCGTTCTTTCTCAGAACACACGGTGTTGTCAGACGGTCACAAGACGCCAAGGCGTCGACAACTTCCAATGCATGATTATGCAGTTAATGCTTCATGCATAAATACATGCATAACTTCCCACTCTGAATTCACATGCTTGCATACCATCAAATAACATGGATAGAATGCGTAACATCATTGAGATAGAATATCTCCACAATTCATCTTGCAAACAACATCTTTCTTCATTCTTACTCATGATTCAAAAGCCAAACAACCACATCACAATGCAGGATAGGATATTGTAATCTCATAAACAAGTAGTTAAACCATGTAGGCGTGCTGCAATTAAGGTTTATATTGAAGACGAAACAAATAGTGAGTTATAGTTTAGCAAGACCGCTACTTCCACTTGCCTTTACCAACGTGGATGACGAACCTAGTTGCGTCCAGAAGGGGCACCACATGTACAAGTATTATTTCAGTACATAGCGACATCACAAATGATCACACAACTCGAACACACGCTTCCTAATCCCCGCTCCCTTCTTAAGCGCCAAAAACCCCAATCTGTCCGGGTCAAACAGCAGCACCCTCTCTTCACAATTTCGTACATTTTTTTATACAGATCATAAAAATACAAAAAAAATTACAGTAGCTAGATATTGACGAGATCTACAACTTTCATGAAGATCTCAAATTTCAATTCCACTGTTAAATAAGCCTAAACAAACGTCCAACACAGTGGACAAAATCTGTTTCCAGATTCTGTCCGTCATCTTGCAACAGCGATAACTCTCAGACCGACGCCCCAAAAATTCTGAACAAATTACAGAAGCTAGATCTCGATGTTATCTACAACTTTCTAGTTATAGGTTTTTGCAGGAAAAATCGTCTATGCCACGTAAAACGCGAAATAATCCGCGCTGCACAATCTCCCCTTCCAAAAACAGCACCACGTGAACATCTACCCTTTTCCCCCATCAATATCCATCTAAAACACTCACCACAGATCTAATACACTCCTAATCCCTAGGTAGAACAGTGGTAAAAGATTGGGAATTTTACCTTGAGTTCTCCCTTGAGAACCCACGAAAAACGCGCGACGATTCTCGAGACGGAAATCTGCTCGTCCTCCACGCCTCCAAGGATCCTCTTCTCGCTTGCTCCTTCGCGTTTCGCGGTGGATCTTGAGCCACCACGCAAGGGGAGGAAGAGGAGGGGTGGTGTGGCTGCTAGGGGAGGAAGGGGGGTGCCCTAGGGCTTTTGGGGGGGTGACACCCCTTTTATATGGTGGGCCGGCCCACTAGGGGAAAAGAGAGAGAGGTGGGGAGGGGATTCGCAGCCCAGGTCCAGGTTTTCTCGGCCACTGCTTTCTAGCCCGACAACTCCAAATTTAATATTAATACGCCGGATAACTTCAATTATTTCATCCCCGACAAATCCTTCATTCCTCTCCCGAAACAAAACCAGAAAAGGAACCCTAGAATCGCCTCGACGCTCTAAGGCATCACATTCTCCCTCCTTAAAAGGATTCGTCCCGAATCTACTCCTCTTTGCTACGGAACCTTAAAAAAAGGAAGGCAAAATGGTAATCAACACTTTACCTTCAGCATCCTCAAAGAGTGTAGGATACTTCTTCCGCATCTGGTCCTCAAGTTCCCAAGTTGCATCCCGCTCAGACTAATTGGTCCACAAATCTTTCATTGGACACTAACACGAACTATTCCCCTATTAAAAGGACACCTATTAGGTGAATCTGCATCGATCCGGAATCTCAACTCCCACTTCTCTCTTCAACCCTGGTCGCGAAACTCTGCATTCCAATCTCAACTCCTCTACTACAGTTCGTCAGATTCTAGACGACGCGAACCATGTGAGACACAACGCTCTAGGTAAGTCTCTAAATCAACCCAAACACAAACTCCTATCTCCTACAAGTGATTGATCTTTTACAAAAAGAACCAATATCCACCCTTACCAACGACAGAGATAGCCTACTTTACAACCAGGGTCCGTAAATCCATGAAACACTAACAACCGAACACAATCACTACGGTTGACACAAACTCGCCGAACTCAATGACAAAAGTTCCAAAAAATTAATGTAATTACCTGCAACTTCCAAGTTGTCCACTACTAAATTAAGCAACCCCACCGAGGAACACATCAATGAAAACAATTCTCTAAAAAAAGGTTTGAATTGAGTCATACACAACCTTCCTTTACTCTTCACTTTTAAACTACTTACGATCAGCGACCCACACTAGTTTTCCCTTGTAAGAAGGTTTCGCCTTCACATTCTTCCACCCAAGGACCAGGGCAAGGAGTACAATCCTTGAATATACTCAACCATAACATAAACATTCATTTTCTTACCCCCAAGCTTGAACGTAAAAGAAATCTTAATTCTCACTAACACAACGAACGACAATCACCACCTTTAAACCAAAGGGCTGAAATTCACATACACGGGAACTCAACTTGGAAGAGGAACTCCATAGAACCAAAACCACCAAAAAAAAATTTTCTTCGGGGAGAAGCTCTATTCAAAAGAGAAACACCGCGAAAGTCTTCTGCAAATGCATTTCACTTTCACCAAAACAAATCATCTCACTTTTATCCAAGGCCAAGCCATTCAGAAAAAAAAACTGATCAAGGAATTAAATGCTTCCACACAACCACCATCTCTTTTTCCTTAAAAAGGAACCTGTCGGGGATTGGCTATCTGGCAAAAGACCACGGTACCCCCGTGAAAAGCTAAACCCGCCGACCAAGCGGCACTAAGGGAAGATGCTCGGGAGAACGAAACGAGCATCCCTCCTTCTCCTCCGAGCATACGTTTGCGCCTCCGTCATGAAGCACCAAACACACCCCCACGAGCAAGCATGCTCGTGGAGGCCACGACCTGCTCGGGTGTCTTGGTCGGAGGGCCCAGCGAGCGCTGCGAGGAAGGAAGGAGGCAACCAATCAGCCGGAGATCAAGGGAAATCATACCCGCAATTCAAATAACGCGGGAATCAAGGGCAGCATCACGGATATGGATACATAGCGTGATCCCCGGAGGCAGTTACTTTTTTCGCATCTCTAGTCATAGTATTTAAACCCCGAAGATCTGTGAACAGGAGGGCACACGAAAGATAGAACACAATACACCGGAGTAGGGTCATTATCTCGGCGGTGAGAGGCCCGAACCAGGATAAAGAACACCGTCCCCCTCTTTCTTACGGCCTCCTTCTCCCGACCTCGCGTCGCCGAACGCCTCTTCGATCCGTGCGGCGACGGCTCGTTGATCCCCATTCAACAAGTAAGCTCGACGGGAGCCCGTTTTCCAATCGCCGATACCGGGCGCCGTCTGGTGGGGAAGACAGTTTGATTCCGCGGATCAAGATCCTCGAGGATGCCAAACTCGGGAGACACTCGGGACCTTTGTGTCTTTGACCACGTTGAGGATGACGACGTGTACTACGCCGCCGACAACGTGCCTGTGGGTGACCGATCCTATCGATCACACCGAGTCCGGGAGCCTTTCTCGCACGGAATGCGAGGCAGATCCTCCATTCCCGGACATTACCCTCGGAGACCCCGAGGATGATCGCAACGAGCTCTACGATGGCCTGACATACCAGACGACCTAGAGCTCGACCGAGAGACCGCATCCCAAGGGGATACAATGATGTCCCCATCGCACCTCGCCTCGCCGAGTCAACATGGCCGGGAGCCACGCGGAGCCGGAGAGGGATCCTCGACGCCGCCGAGCACGACCACTATGAGGCGCCAGACGCCACTTGGAGGCGTCTTTGGGAAAGACGCTTGCGAGCATTCGCCGCCAGGCAAAGGGGAAGGTGCGCCTTCACGGAAAGGAACTCGCGGTACCGAACTCCCGATCGCACTCGAGCGCCGTCAAAGCTCGCCGCCGATTCACGTAAACAGAACGGCTACAGTGCCTTGGCAGCGGCGTGGCGTGACTCGCAGCTTCCCGAGCAAGTAGACTTAGAGGCCATGGGCGTGGTCGTGGTCAAGATTTGGAGAGGCTTGCCGCCGAGCTAAAGTCTCGGATCCTCCCCATGGCCGGGATGCCCGGAGTGTGTCCGGGACCATCACAACGCTCCCCGTGCGTTCGCGAGAGATGAATCTCGAGCCATGCTCGGAGAGATCGCCCAGTCGCCGACCCGATCCGGGAAAGGCCGAACGATCCACAGAGCAACCTCGGGCGATATCGCAATCGCCCAGATTACGGCGCCCGAGCACTCGCAACCATGCGGTCATCGACGACCGACGCATGAGGTTTTCTCCCGACTCGGCGCCGCGGGCGTTGGGTGGAAGATCCGCGTGGAGGCCGCCCGTGACCGAGGTTTTCGTCGCGAAACCCCGAGCCGGCCGGGCCTTCACGAAGCTCCTCGGGACGCCGCATGGCCAAACAGTTCAAGCCCGGCCACGCCGAGAGATTCAACGGGACCCAGAACCCGGATGAATTCCTCTCGATATACACTACCGCCATCCTCGCCGGAGGTGATGAGGGGTAATGGCAAATTACCTTCCGACGGCCCCGGCGGAGCTGCTCGTCGTGGCTTTTCAATCAAAAGGAAGGATCCATACGGTCCTGGGGCAGCGCCGCACCCGAGCGAATTTCCGTGAGCGCTACATCCGCCGGGAAAAGAGCGCACTGAGCGCTTTGATGCATTTCTGACGGGGAAACCTCGCGATAATTCGTCTGGAGGTTCATCCAGTCCGAACTTCGATCTCCGAACATATCGGACGAGGCTGTCGTCCGAGCTTTCAAGTTCGGGTACGAGACGCGGCGCTTCACACAGACCTGGAGATCCACCGGATCTAACAATAACGAGCTCTTCCGAATGGCCGATCGACACGCCAACGCAGATGAAGCCGCCCAATGGAAGAAAATGCTGGATGAAGGGAAGTCGCCTCGGCCGGCCTCGAGACCTCGGCTAGCAAAAAGGGTTCGATCAGAGACAAGAAGATCAAGAAGAAGAAGAAAAAGCAACCCTCGCCCGGCCATGGTAGCCGCAGTGGAACAACAACGACCCGGGCAACTCAGTGGGCCTAATGCTCGAAGAGGACAACCACCCAGGCCTCGAGGACGAGGCGACCAAGCGGACCGACGAGGCGACCAAGCGGACCGACGGGCGACCTCATCCACTTCACCAGCGACGGCACGACCTACGGAATTGCCGAACGTGGACCTACCGCTGGAAGCGATTTCTGGCGAGGGTCCCATGCCGACGCTTCGGAACAGGGTGAAAGCGACAAAGGAAAACAGCCGCGAGGAAAGTGAGGATGAAATGGAATATCAAGAACCAAGGAATCACATAGCGGTCATCTTGGGGCTCCTCGCCTACAAGTCCCGCCGGACTTAAAGGAGGTCGCAAGGGAAGTGCACCATGTTACCAGGTAAGCCTCGGTGCGTTGAAATGGTCGGAGGTATCCCTCACATTCTCGAGAGACGATTGTCCCTTGGGGATGACCAAACCCAGAGGCTTCCGATGGTCGTGAACCCCACCATCAAAGAATCTCGCTTGGTCGGGTCCTCATAGACTCAGGAGCTCTTTGGACCTTATTGCAGCCAAGGTATTGGACGAGATGCAGATTCCTCGCTCCAAAATCAAGAGTGTGGCCGTGCCCTTCTTCTGGATAGTCCCGGCACCTCGATCAAACCTCTGGGGCAGGTCGTCTTGCCCGTAAGTTTGGCCCAAGTAACTTCGTAACGGAGCTAATCACCTTCGAGGTGGTAGACTTCGAGTCGGCCTACAACGCCATCCTCGGCAGGCGGCCTTAGCCAAGTTCATGGCCGCCTCGCATCACGCGTATCGGTGCCTAAAGATTCCGGGCCAAACGGAGTCATAACCGTCAAAGGAACCACAAGTCCGCACTCAATTGCGAAAGAGCTGGATATGGTCGATTGCCCGCTCGCCCCGACCAAGAGCCAAGCATTCGGCCTAAACTTGCCCTCCAACCGGAGGAGAGACCAAGGCTGTTCGCTCAACGAAGTCGGAATCGGCCAAATCGTTCATTTGGGATCTTCCTAGATCCCAAATAGGAACTCGAGCTCGTCACTTTCCTCCGAGCAAGGTCGGATGTGTTCGCCTGGGAACCATCCGACATGCCCGGTCCCAAGGAGGTGGTCGAGCACAAAGCAGTGTTCATTCGACAAAAACCAGACAGAAACTTAGACGCTTTTCCCGGAAAAACAAGCAATCATCCGGAGGAACTTGATAAACTCCTAAAAGCCGGCTTCATCGAGAGAGATTGAGCACTCCGAGTGGCTAGCCAATCGATCTGGTCGAGAAGAAAGGAGGCAAGTGGCGCATGTGCGCCGACCACACGGGGTTTGAACGCGGCGTGCCCAAAAGACAACTATCCGTTGCCTCGCATAGACCAATTGGTGGACGCGACGGCGGGTCAGCACCATGAGCTTCCTAGACGCCTATTCAGGCTATCATCGACACTGTCGCGCACAAGACGAGGAAAGACTTCCTTCATCACCCCGTTCGGTACCTACGCTATACGACCATGTCTTTCGGTCTCGAGAAATGCGGAGCAACCTTTCAACGCCTCATGCGAAGACTTTCGCAGACCAAATAGGTCGAAATTTGGAGGTATATGTCGGCGACATAGTTGTCAAGAGCAAGAGTACTTCAGGTCACGTTCTTGACTTAGAAGAAACTTTCAGAACCTCAATAAGCATCGAATAAAGCTAAATCCGTAAAAATGCGATTCGGCGTGAAGGCCGGCAAGGTGCTCGGCTACATGGTCGGCCACATGGCGTTGGGGCTAACCCAGAGAAGATCGAAGCCATTGAGAACATGAGGTCGCCCACATGCGTAAAGGAAGTACAAGCTCGACCGGAGGATGGCCGCTTAAGCTTGCCTGCCTCCCGACTGGGAGCGAGGACTACCTTTCTTTAAAGCCCTCCGCAAACATGATGGCTTCACATGGACGGAGGAAGGCGATCGCGCGTTCAAAGAGCTAAAACAGTACCTCTCCAAGCCGAGTCCTCGTCACACCCACGGCAGGAAGAATTGCTATTATACTGGCAAGAACTCAAGACGCGTGAGCTCGGTGTTGGCGAGAAAGAGATGGTACCCGACCTATCTATTACGTCAAGTACTTCATGGACCAAAGGAGCGTTACCCGAGGTCGAAACCATCAGTACTCATTACCGATGGCCTCGGAAGTTGCGTCACTACTTTCAAGCACACAAGATCGTGGTGCCGACCGGCTTCCCACTCAGGAAATCCTGAAAAATCGGGGACGCTGGTCGCATAGCCAAGTGGGCAATGGAACTCGCCGAGTTCGAGTGGTATTCTCGCCGACGGCGATAAAATCACAAGTCTGGCTGATTTCGTGGCGAATGGTCGGCCTCGGCACCACCAGCCAGGGACCAATGATTCGAGGGGAAACTCCTGGACCTTGTATTTGAGCGGATCCCGAGCATACGAGCGCTCGGTGGCGTCATCTTGGTCTCCGACGGAGAGCGCTACAGACGCCATCCAACTACATTTACGCGACTAACAACGCGGCGAGTACGGCCTTTTGGCGGACTTGAGCATGCAAATCGCTAGGAGTCCAACGGCTCACTTTGTGAAGGCGATTCACGTTGGTCGTGAACCAGGTCAACAAGGAGTATCGGTGTTCGATACCTCAATGGCGCATGTACCTGGCGAAGTAAGGAAGATGGAGAAATACTTCAAGAATTTAAAGTAATCTACATCCCCAGAAGGATAATTCCCTGGCCGACCAAATGTCTAAGGTCGGTTCCTCCCAAACCGCCGCTCGTGGGTGCTCGTCGAGCACCTACATAAGCCCTCCATTCCCTCAAGAGGAGGCACGAGACCGGCGGTAGGGTCTCATTCCTCGAGCAAAGCGCCAAATTGGATGACGCCATTCATCCAATACCTTGCGCATGGGACATTGCCCGAGGAAGAAGCCGAAGCGTTCCTGGCTAACAAGGCGATCTTCTCAAGACAGATCGATCAAGGCGACCTATCTGAAAGGCGCATTAGGAATCCTTTCCAAATGCGTCTCCCGGAGGAAGCGTACCTTCTTCGTGATATCCACGAAGGAATGTGCGGAGCTCATTCGTCTTCGTAACGCTTGTGAGCAAAGCCTTCCGATTGGGTTACTCGGCCGACGGCCTTGACGGACGCGCGGTCAATCGTAACGACCGCCGAGCATGCCGTTCCATGCTCGCAAAACCCGCCAACCGGCATATGCCCTACAAACCATACCGCTGCCGTGGCCATTCTCGACTGGGGCTCGACGTCCTTGGACCCTTTCCCGAGGTCGAAAGGCTGCAAGTATTTGCTCGTGGCCATCGACACTTTCACTAAGTGGATAGAGGCCGAGCCCGCTCGACCATCTCGGCCCAGCGGCCAAGAGGTTCCTCCGCAGAACGTGGTAACCCGGTTCGGGTACCCAACCGTCTTATCACAGACAATGGGACCCGATTCACGGTGAACTGTTCCAAAGTTGTGAGGAGGTCGGGACCAAGGTCTGTTTCGCCGTGGCACATCCACAGAGTAGCGAGCATGAAGCGAGCAAATGGGCAGCTAGTCCAGGGCATAAAGAGAGTCTTTAAGACCCTCAACCAAAGACAAGCGGCAGTGGGTGGAGGAGCTTCCGCCGTTCTTTGGTCTATCCGCACCACGACAAGTCGAGCCACAGGCGAGACGCCTTTCCAACTTCGTCTACGGTGCGGAGGCCATTACACTCGCCGAAATCGTCTGGGTTCCCCAAGTGGTGCAAGCGATCGATTCCATCGATCAAGAGGTTGAGCGCCTCGTCGACTGGACCTCGCGGCGACACGCGAACGGGCGTTGTTCGGCGCAATTTACCTACAAGCTCTTCGTAGGCATGCACCAAGGCAATCCGACCTAGGGCCCTACAAGTCGGCGACATGGTCTTACGAAGAGTTCAAGACTGTCGAAGGCCAACAAGCTGACCCCAAGGTGGGAAGGACCCTACACGGTCATGTCTACGCCGGGGCTGTTCGCCTCGCGATGCCAGATGGTCGAGAGCTCACCAGACCTGGAACATCGATCAAGCTGCGTAAATTCTACGTTTAGACGAGTACTCCTATCTCGCGCCCCTTGCGTTCTTTTCCAATAAATCATTTTCCCTCTTTCTCGAAGTTTCGTCCTCGCTTTTGTCGAACGAGCATCGTCATCAAAGACCTCTGACGAACTTATCCAACAAGTATGTGCGCCCATCTCCCTTGGCCCCGGATGCTCGCCAATCGCCCACTTTCCACAGTAGCTCTTGTTGTATGCATGGTCAGCGCGAGCATCCACTCTAAGTTCGGTGACCACTCGGGTAGGGTGGCTCACGTATTGTTGGTTTAAAGCTCGCTACGCTCTGTGCTCACTGATTCACTCAAACGCAACCGATCTATTCGAGTAATTCAAAAATCGTTACGACCAAAGCGACCCTTAAAAACTCCCATGAACAAACTCGTGCTCGCAATAGCGGTGAGGACACGACCTTTGTCCATGGCGGGGGCTACGTATGATAGGAACGTTCGGTCCCTCCTTACCAAGGATCCTTTGCTCGTGTCTATGATATTTGATCTACGCAGAACTTGTTTTCTTTGCTCGTATCTACGCTCCATGCAGAACTTGCTTTCTTCTCAGAACCGGATCATACGGGCATATGCCGAAAGCGAGTTCAAGGAAAAAAAAAAGCAGCAAGGACCAAACTCCGCGAATATGCTCATTTAATCCAAAACGTTGTTTTTTTAGGTTTTACACAAGATAAAAATAAAAAGAAAGAGCTAAGTCCTACGACCGGCCTGGAGGGCGAGCTCGCCTTAAGGGAGTCGACCTCCGCCTCTAGGTCCGGGACCTTCCGGTCGCGCGACCTTCGGCGCTTTCCTGAGGCGCCGCGCCTCCTTGAGCTGGCTTCTCGCGCTCCCGAGCTCGAAGGTCTGCCGAAGCTTCACCAGCTTCGTCAAGCTCGGCGACGCTCTGAAGTGCTCTTCGCCTCGCCTCTGGAAGAGCTGGTCCCGAGCCCGGCGATGAGGCTCCTCGCCGATTCCAGGCCAGTCGGCCTCGCGCACCTCGGAGACGGACGCTCAAGATCGGCGATCTTGGCGTCTTGCTCATGGGTACGACGACTCTTCGCTGAGACCGAGGTGGCATCGATATCCTCCATAGCCTTCGCGGCAAACTTCGGGCGTAGAAGAGAAAGGAGAAGGAAAGAGCCGAGCAGACTCCCGGAAGATCGTTCGCGGTAAAAAGAAGAAACATGGAAACTTACGAGAAGAGCCCTACCGACTGACCTTGTCCTGGCGGCGGTCGGTCGCGCCAGCCGAAAGAAGGGATTGACCAAGTCATCCTGCCGGGCTGGCCAAGGTCTTGCTCCTCTCGAGCACCCGCTGCTCCCAGAGAGCAACGGCGTCACCACCTTCGATCAACCAGGTCGCCTGCCGATCTCGTCCACAAGAAGCGGCTCGTGGGTCGCTTTCCCCATGAGTCGGCCATCAGTCACGCCAACCACGAAGCGCTGCCACTCCATGCTCCGCGATCGAGGCGATTGGTCGTTAGCAACCACCTCCGCCTCTGTTCCTCTTCGCCGAGGCGACCAATGCTCTCGATCAAGGCATTGGATCGAAGCGATCACCTCCGCCTTGCACCTCCGTGGCGGGGCGCTGGTGCCGGGACCGAAGGAGTTAGGCCGGGACGACCTCCTCCTCCTCTCCTCTCCTTGGCTCATGGCCAAGAGGTCGTTGGTCGGAGCGACCAAGCTCCTTCCGGGACTCGGCGCTTGAGCCTCGCATGATCTTCTCTTCGCAAGGGGCCAAGGCCAAGGCGCCTTGGTCCTCGCCCCTGCGGCTCCTGCTCCTCCGCGGTGGGATAGGCTCCACGGCCGCTTGAAGGGAGCGGGTCCGCCGAAGGAAGCTCGGGCTCCACCGAGTCCGGTTAGCACTCCTCCCTCGTCTCGGCCATCGCCGGCCGACGACGCGGCTGAGCTCGGCGTCGCTGCGGAGTTGATAATCTCTCGACCATCTGGCGGAAGTCCAAACGACATCCGAGCTATCACGCCCACGCCAAACAGGGTGGGGTTAGCCCAAGAAAGTCGCAAGACAAGAGCGGAATAAGAGAATGAAGAACGCATTTTCCGCCGGCGAGCGGCGCCATCCTCCTCGGCCTCGCTCGGGCCACGGGGCGACCTGCCGGCGGCCTCAGAGGCCTCGGCCACGACCACGGCGCGCTCTTCATGGGCGCGCGTGCCATCGCCGGTCGACATCGCCCATGTCGACCTCTTCCAGCCGAGGCGGTTTGAGAGGTCGACCTCGCTCCTTCTAACGAGCATAGGCGGCCTCCTCCTCTTCTTCCTCCTCCTGGGGCATCAACCACCAGTGAGCTGGTCTGGAGGGCCTTGATCTGCCTCTCCACCGCTCCTTGGTCGGGAGAGACCTGGCATCCTCCTCGGCCTTCCTCGCCGGGCGAGCTGTTCGATCGGCTCATCAGCCCGGCTTCTTCCGTTTGAAGTCATCGAACCAAATGCGGAGTTCGCTTACCTCTGGCGGTCGGCGTACTCAAGGTGCGTGGGTAGGGTCCTGGTCGGCTCGGCGCCTCGACCGCTTGGCGCTGGGAGGCGAGGCGGATGCTCGGCGACCTCGACCCGCCGCCTCTACGGGAACCCCTGGTCGGTGCTGGCTTGCGGCGGCGCAGGCCGACACCGCATAAGCTCAAGGGCGACCTTCTCCGCCAACGTAAATCGGGAGGAATGAGCTCGAAAACATGCCTCGAACGGAAGTGGGAAAATGTACTTACCACGCCGCGCGGTCAAAAATATTCTTGGGGACCTGGCGATTGGGCGTCGGCTCCTTCTCGGGCGCCGAACATCTCGGCGACCCTATCGTCAACCCAGGTCCCTCGAGCTGCGTCACAACCAAGACTAAGACAAAAGGCATATACGGATGCATAACGCAATTCACAGCGCCGATGCTCGGGAAAGAGGTCCAGGAACATACCGCGTTGTCCTCGCGGTGAAGTCGTGCCACCCGGCCACCTCGAAGAAGGGATGCTCGCGGCGCCAGGGGGACACCCGGTTGAAGGTAAAGTCCTCGGCGATATCCCGACCAGTGAGCCCCATCTCGGGCAAGCTCACCGATCGCCCCTGAGCACCCGCTCTTCCTCGGGTTGCAGGCGCGCTGCCGTCTCGATGGCGGAGCGCCCTCCCGGTGTAGACCAGGGACCCTCCGCCTTCTTACGGTAGAACCAGAGGTCGGCCCAACCCGACACCGAGTCCTTGAGCAACGAGGGGTACTCGTATGGTCGGTTGGGCCAAGGCGAAGATAAACGCTTGGCGGAACCATCGGCTACGGTGCGGAAGGGAATAGAAGTGAAAGAAGAGGCTAGCCGTGGGCATTACACTCCACGTAAGCCTCGCAAAGGTGGGAGAAGATTGCGAGGAAAGGATGGAGTTGGGGTGGAGATGAGAGATCTCGCACCGCAGAAGGCAAGCACGAGGCGAGGAAGTCGCTCGGCGACGGCCCGTTGATGGCGTACAACTCGCAGGGAGACGATCTCCGTCTCGCGGGCGCCAAGATCATCCCGGCACTCGACCCGAGCTTGGGTCGACGTACCCTCGTCCGTGAGCACTGGAGCCTCCTTCGGGTCATCCGGCTAACCTTGAACGCGCCATGGCCGAAGAAGGAAGGAGAGCGAAAAGGGTTCTTGGGCGCTAGGGCTCTTGGAAGATTTTTCGCCAAGACGAGCAAAGAGACGCCAATGGGACTCCGACCTCTCCCGTAGAAAGGGTTAAAAGGATAGTGAAGAGGCGGGATAAAAATCGCCGCTATCGCACAAAGAACACCTGGCCGGAAAAAGCGCCGCTTCCCGAGAAACTGCCGTACCGTTACAGGAAGGCTTCTCGGAGAAGGAACCGCAGAACAACCAAACGACACGCCCGCACAGAGCAAGCACGCGGCGGGTAAAGAAGCTCGTCTCCCGACGGAAAATGGTCGTGAGCCACGACCAAAGGAAATCCAATCCCCCCTCAAGTCTTCTTAGGCTCAAGGGAAGCCCGAGGGTTCCCACTTGAACCTCGGGGCTAGCCGGGGATTGGCTATCTCGGCAAAAGACCACGGTACCCCGTGAAAAGCTAAACCCGCCGACCAAGCGGCACTAAGGGAAGATGCTCGGGAGAACGAACGAGCATCCCTCCTTCTCCTCCGAAAGCATACGCGTTGCGCCTCCGTCACAGGCACCAAACACACCCCACGAGCAAGCATGCTCGTGAGGCCACGACCTGCCGGGTGTCTTGGTCTGAGGGCCCAGCGCCGCGAGGAAGGAAGGAGGCAACCAATCAGCCGGAGATCAAGGGAAATCATACCCGCAATTCAAATAACGCGGAATCAAGGGCAAGATCACGGATATGGATACATAGCGTGATCCCTGAGGCGATTACTTTTTCAGCATCTCTAGTCATAGTATTTAAACCCCTGAAGATCTCAGAATAGGAGGGCACACGAAAGATAGAACACAATACACTGGAGTAGGGTCATTATCTCGGCGGTGAGAGGCCCGAACCAGGATAAAGAACACCGCGTCCCCCCTTTCTTCTGGCCTCCTTCTCCCGACCTCGCGTCGCTCGAACGCCCTCTTCGATCCGTGCGACGGGGCTCTGTTGATCCCCCATTCAACAAGTAAGCTCGACGGGAGCCCGTTCTCCAATCGTCGACAGAACCAAACTCACTTCCCAACAGAAAAATTGTTTCAACCACGAATATCATTCATGTCACAACCAGAAGAATCGTCTCTTAAACAAAAACTGTCAAACACCTCACACCACAACACAACTCTAGCCCAAAATAGAAATACAAATATTTCCAGATCATGAAGTTCCAAATCTTACATTGGATTAGCTACTTCTTTTGATCAACAATGTAACCGATAATCGACTTTGAAAACTACGGACACAGTCAAAGCATACATCCTTGAGCATAAATGTCGCATTCATAACTTAAGCTAGTTTTCTTATCAAAGATGAATGAATGACGATATTTAATAGAATAACATTCCAAAATCTTCACAAATTACTTCAAGGTTAATCATTCTTTTATCCTTGTTTTAAGCCTCAAATTAACCCACATTTGGCGTAATCATTCTAAGTTTAGGGAAACTCAAACATTAAAGACAAAGAATACTTTGACCGAAAGTATTCCACCCAATTATCAAACAAACAAACCAATCCATATGAATTTTTAAACATAAGTTCAAAGATAACTCCCGCCATCTATAGCATTCCACTACCCTTACCATTTAGATTTCAATATTCCCTATTTACTCATTGAGAAGGCCCATCAGGATTTAACAACAACTACACAACAAATTCTTACTCTTATTACCTTTTCCACAATTATAAATAAAGTTCACAGTGCTTATCAAAAACACATCCAACCAACACTACCTCATCAAGATCCACACTGAGCGACCTAACCTATATCATCATATTCTAAATTTGAAAGGCGATTGCTTCAACAAGTCTTTCAAAGATGATGAACCTATAAATTCCATACCACATACGCGTCAACATCTCGACAATGGAAATTTATTCACCTAAAAGATGACTCAACAAGTAAATATTGTCTCAACAAGGCACCAATCGTAAATAGAAGTTTAAAACATACATTTATTAAGGACAAAATCACGCGTCATGCTAACTATCCCTAGTTCACTCCATCACAACATGTTACAATTTCCACCATTTTAACAAAGGTTTTCAACAATTAATCAATCAGTTACCACCACTACTAAGTCATCAATATGAAATAATTGGCATAATTGTAAAACAACAACATTGCTTTTAGTTACCCTATCCATAGGCTATGACAAACTGTCACTACACAACATACTCCAACTATGTAAAATAGATTGAATCATTTAAGGCATCCAAAGCTCTTATAACAACAACGCTAAATTAAATTTAAATTTTTTTTTAATTTTTTTTTTGCTACCCTATACACGGGTTATAGCAAAATTGCCACTCCAAGACATACTCCAACCTTTTTTTTAAAGTGAACTGAATAGGTGAAATCATCACAAAGCTCTTACGGCAATGGCAAAAACTTATGTCTTCCCAATTGATATCGATACTAGCATTATTGGAACGCAACTGCATACTTCCGAATCTACTAATAGTTTGCAACGTCATAAATATCAACTCTAATCAATTTCCAAGTTAAAGTCACTAGCCAACACGATTAAATTAGAACATCTTTAAACAACCAGCATGGTTTCTTTAACAATATCGGTAGTCCACCATTACAATTAAATTGTTCTATCGACCTTATATTAAAATGTCTGTAAATAACCCACTAATTTTCTATTACCTTCACAGTAGTTTACATCATCGTAATGTTCTAACTACGCATCAAGATTTAAAGCTTTAAACATTGTCCATGGTCAAGGGCACATTAAAATAATGCAATAAATCATAAGCATGCACATTAACACATTCAATCATTATCGCTATAGAGCAATCTACAATACTAGAAGATTATTTAATCTCAAGCTAAAGATAACAATTACATTTTAATTGATTCAACTCACAAATTAACTTAGAAGTACATCATTCCATAAACCACATTGTTACATACTACGTAACACAGACATAAAATTTCTAAACACCGTCATGGGTCACCTACCCTTGACAAACAGGAGGCAATCCCAAACATTCAAAAAAACAAACACAGTTCTAGATCAAGAACAAACACCGATAACAATTTCTTCTTTTCAGGCAAGGGAGAAAAGCAAAATCCAAACATAAATGCAAGAGAGCTCGACCCTCAAATGTCCAATCATAGTAGCCAAAACTCTTCAAGAAATCCAAAACCTACACTTTCCACAAAGGAAGACGGATGCAAAAGGGAAGACCAAATGTCCAACTAAAATTTTCCGATAAAGATTCAAACTTAGCTCCCTCCACTTTGATCTGCAACAGAGAAACTCCAACCCCTTCTTTTTTAAATAAAAAAATGGGAAACAACAACCACGTAAATTTCCTCCCAACGACAGTCCATCACAATAAATCAAGTGCCAAAGCAAAATTGTGACCAAAAGACGCGCAACGTAGAACTCTTCTTCTGTGTCTTCACTCAAAGGAGACAAAACCACAAACCGCCAAAAGGACAAATCAGCGAGTGCTCAAAACTAAGCATTTTCCTCGGTTTCGAATCAACCACATACCCGTAAAACCAACCAAAACCGATCACAAGACGGTAAAGAACATCCGAAGGAATCCATCACCAACCTCTTCTATTTGACTCCAGTCACTACCCGATCTACTGCAGACACGGATAAGTACTCTTTCCTACAGGGGTTTAATAGTTCTTCGGTGGTGACTCTACCCGCCACACCGTCAAACCACACCTCACTACAAACAAAAGGTGACCGAAACCCTTCGGCACCACAACCACACTTTATCACAAATGAAGCAACTCAATCAAATCTATCATAAATATAGCATTATACATCATCAAAAGTAGCATTCAACAACAAAGCTTAAATTCAACCTTTAAGCATAAGGCAATGATACCCATACCCTTTCCTACTGTGCATCCATGTGTGTCAAATTTTAAATTAGTGATTCCACTTACACAAGTTTTAATGTTGCTATCCTATGACAAAATTTTAGTTAAAACCTAGGCCATGTTTCTAAGTTATTCCACATCACATTTTAGTTGTATCCTATAGTATGACACTAAAAATAGACATTCCAAGGACCTACAACTGCTTCCGATACCAAGCTGTAACACCTACAAATCTAAACTGTCAGACAAGAAAATTTCGACAAAGATCTCTCCTAAAATTAGGACAAAACGGAAGCGACAACAGGATTCATAATAACCATTATAAACAGGAATAACATAAAAGCATCAATACTAGAGATAACAAGTCTAAATCAACCAGAAAACAAACATAAACGTAAAAGCGGCTCCAAAGAGGACATCAACAGGTCTATGATTAATAAAATTTCAGCAAGCTAATGAATTATTAAATGCACTAGTCCATGTGACTCGTGATGACCCCGGAGGGTTGATTGTGCTACTAAGCCCACCCTTCAAGCTTACGACTGCAAGAACTACCTCGAAAACAACAAAATAACAAGGGGTGAGATTGGGTAATCTCAAGCGGAACAACTTCTAACGAATAACACACCCACAAGAAAATTAGCATACCAAATTCCTCATGTCCAATACCACATTATAGAGTCCACACAACCTCAGTAAAATGCATATGATTGTGCACATGCTTATGCCATGATCCTCCTCACCGTGCCCTTTCTCAGGAACACACGGTGTTGTCTGCGACGGCCACAAGACGCCAAGGCGTCGACAACTTCCAATGCATGATTATGCAGTTAATGCTTCATGCATAAATACATGCATAACTTCCCACTCTGAATTCACATGCTTGCATACCATCAAATAACATGGATAGAATGCGAACATCATTGAGATAGAATATCTCCACAATTCATCTTGCAAACAACATCTTTCTTCATTCTTACTCATGATTCAAAAGCCAAACAACCACATCACAATGCAGGATAGGATATTGTAATCTCATAAACAAGTAGTTAAACCATGTAGGCGTGCTGCAATTAAGGTTTATATTGAAGACGAAACAAATAGTGAGTTATAGTTTAGCAAGACCGCTACTTCCACTTGCCTTTACCAACGTGGATGACGAACCTAGTTGCGTCCAGAAGGGGCACCACCTGTACAAGTATTATTTCAGTACATAGCGACATCACAAATGATCACACAACTCGAACACACGCTTCCTAATCCCCGCTCCCTTCTTAAGCGCCAAAAACCCCAATCTGTCCGGGTCAAACAGCAGCACCCTCTCTTCACAATTTCGTATATTTTTTTATACAGATCATAAAAATACAAAAAAATTACAGTAGCTAGATATTGACGAGATCTACAACTTTCATGAAGATCTCAAATTTCAATTCCACTGTTAAATAAGCCTAAACAAACGTCCAACACAGTGGACAAAATCTGTTTCCAGATTCTGTCCGTCATCTTGCAACAGCGATAACTCTCAGACCGACGCCCCAAAAATTCTGAACAAATTACAGAAGCTAGATCTCGATGTTATCTACAACTTTCTAGTTATAGGTTTTTGCAGGAAAAATCGTCTATGCCACGTAAAACGCGAAATAATCCGCGCTGCACAATCTCCCCTTCCAAAAACAGCACCACGTGAACATCTACCCTTTTCCCCCATCAATATCCATCTAAAACACTCACCACAGATCTAATACACTCCTAATCCCTAGGTAGAACAGGGGTAAAAGATTGGGAATTTTACCTTGAGTTCTCCCTTGAGAACCCACGAAAAACGCGCGACGATTCTCGAGACGGAAATCTGCTCGTCCTCCACGCCTCCAAGGATCCTCTTCTCGCTTGCTCCTTCGCGTTTCGCGGTGGATCTTGAGCCACCACGCAAGGGGAGGAAGAGGAGGGGTGGTGTGGCTGCTAGGGGAGGAAGGGGGGTGCCCTAGGGCTTTTGGGGGGGTGACACCCCTTTTTTATGGTGGGCCGGCCCACTAGGGGAAAAGAGAGAGAGGTGGGGAGGGGATTCGCAGCCCAGGTCCAGGTTTTCCTCGGCCCACTGTTTCTAGCCCGACAACTCCAAATTTAATATTAATACGCCGGATAACTTCAATTATTTCATCCCCCGACAAATCCTTCATTCCTCTCCCGAAACAAAACCAGGAAAAGGAACCCTAGAATCGCTCTGACGCTCTAAGGCATCACATTATCAGCAAGGTCCACTACAGGGAGATCCTTTATGTCTTTTATCCAATTGTTGAAACACTCTGCCAAATTGTTGTTGATATAGTCACATTTCACACCAGTTTCGAAAGCACACCTCATCCATTTGAGGGAATGATATTTACTCAAGTAATTCATCACATCAGGGCATCCTCCAGCAATGCTGCCCATGTGTTTTTCAAACACCTCAGTTCTGTAAGCTCTTGCCGCAGGATACATCTCTCCAAATGTGCTTCCATGAAACTTCTTCATAAAATTTTTCATCAGATGTCTGAAACATTCCCTCTTCTCTGCATCTGGAAACACCCTTTGTGATGCATTCTCCAGACCCTTGCAAGCATCTGAACATATTGCAAGAAGGGGTAAGTCACCAATGGCCTTGTGAAGTTGACTCATGAACCAGGTCCAGTTGTCTTCAGTTTCTGCCTCTATGAACCCAAAAGCCAAAGGAAACATCCAGTTGTGACCATCAAGGGCTGTGGCAGCTGCTAAATGTCCATTCCACCTTCCATTCAAAGCAGTGGAGTCTATACTAATATATGGCCTACAACCTTTTATAAAACCAGAAATGCAAGGGCTCAGAGCACAAAAAAACCTATGAAAAAAGACTCTACCACCAACAACCTTCGTGTCAAGCTCAACAACACTACTTGGTGATCTCTTCAATACCTCAGCCCTCCATCTGTATAACCAGTGGAAACTCTCTTCCCAGCTCCCATACATATCTTGCAATGCCAATTGGTGACCTCTCCAGACTGTGTCATATGCAAGAGTTACCTTGTATTTATCCTCCAGGCTTCTCTGCATCTCTACAACACCAATAGTGGGGTTTGTCCTTAATATGGTTGAAGCCTTGTCAGCTACCCAACCTTTTGAAGCAGTATGGCCTTTTACCCTGTTGCTTGATGCACAGTTGTGTTCTCCAACCAAAACGGAAACTTGCATGACAAACATTTAGTACCATGATAGTTCAACAATTTCAATTAAGCTAGTACTATGACAGTTCAACAATTTCAATTAAGCAAATTGTACCACGACAGTTCAACAATTTAAAGTAAGCAAGTTTGTACCATGACTGTCCTCAGATCAGGCCTCCTGCGCCCAACAATTCTCCAAGAACATCCCCAAGCTTTACAATAACCTCTAAACCTAGTTTTGTCAGATTTTTCTATGCCCAACTCAAACTCCTCATTGATGGCAAATTGCCTCACAGCTAGTCTGAATTCCTTCATTGATGGATATAGGGTGCCAGGGTCCATCTTCGGGTCATCCTTGTCATATGCAATATTTACTTCATCTCTGTTGCCATCATCAACTGCCATGTCACTACCTGAACCTAATCCTTCACCACTATATTCTTCTTCATAACCCTGTGTCCCTTCATCATCATCCCTCAAACCCAATAATACAAACATGTCATGTTCATTCATCATTTCTGTCCTCCCTTCTTCATCTTCTGCGCCCAGTATATCAAGAGAATCCCAGTCTATCCCATAGTCTGTCACTCCATCACGATTATCTGCAGCAACATAAGGGTGATCACTAACACCAGATTGTCCTGCAGCTTGGTGATCACTAACACTTATCTGCAACGGTAGCTGGGTGATAACTAACACCAGATTGTCCTGCAGCAACAGCTGAGTCATCCCTAACAACATTATCTGCAACAACAGCTCGGTGATCACTTGCCACTGCCTCATTCATCACACAATGGGAGCTACCAATAGATCCTCTAGTTGGGTGACAACTACCACCATGTTGCCCTCGTCAAAGACTTGCCTCTCGCCTCATTCATCGAGGCCTCCTCATTCATCACACCAGAGGAGCACATCAGCGGCTCACTCATCACCCGAGGGGAGCAATCAACCACACTTTGCGACCCACCTATACTATCCATCCCGGCAGCAACTCTACGACAATGTAGTGAACAAAGAAAAAATAGCAACAGTTAAGGTTCATCTAGGGTTAGGCTTTTGTCAAATGGAAAATAAAAACAATACAACTACGAATAAACACGATCCCCATGGACATCCTTCAACTTCTGTCCCATTCCGCCCACACAACGAATAAACACAGCTCGAATCAAAGGTTTTTATCTAGGGTTTCATGAAATTATTAAGAACTGAAAGAATTCAAAGGTTTTTATCTAGGGTTTTTATTTAGGGTTTCACGAATCAGAGGTTTTTATCTAGGGTTTCGTAAGACAGACCTTTCTTGCTGTCGCCAGAGCGTTGTTGTGGAGGAGCTCGCCGAAGGGGAGAGGTCGCCTGCGCCGTCGCCTGCGCCAGTGGGGAGGTGAGGTTGGGGAAGAAAGAATCGAAGAAGAACGTGGTCCGATGGCACCGTGGTTCAAAGGGCTAGCGACCGGGGGTAGTTTGGTCAATCACTTGCCCGGGCCCACAGTAAAACAGGTTTAATCCTGTAAAATGAGGGAAATTGGGCTGTAATGGTATTTCAGACGCGTGGTACCACCACAAAGGTATTAAACCGAACTGAACGACCATGATGGTAAATACGTGGAACCCACTCTTCAAGATGGCATATAAGCAAGGTTCCCAGTCCCCACTCCCAGGCCATGTCAGCCCGCGCCGCGGCCGCCGGCGAGGACGGCCGCCGCAAGACCCTAGCCAAGGTCTCCCTCTCCTCGGCCTCGGCAGCCGCGGCGGAGGCCTCCACCTTCCCCATCGACGCCGTGAAGACCCGCCTCCAGCTCCACTACAGCCCCGTGGGCGGCGGCGGCGGCGTTATCCGCGTTGCTGGCGAGCTCGTCCGCGACGGCGGGCTCTACCGGGGCCTATCCCCCGCCGTTCTCCGCCACCTCTTCTACACCCCACTCCGCATCGTCGGCTACGAGCACCTCCGGTCCTCCTTCGCCAGCGGTGGCCGGGAGGTGAGCCTTCTCGAGAAGGCGATCGCCGGGGGAGTCTCCGGCATTGCCGCGCAGGTAAAACGTTTCCCAAAGATCAGATTCTGATTATCTGCTACTGGATTTGGATGAACTGCTTTAATCTGATTTGTTCAAGACTCAGTGGAATTGGTCCAAGTTACTTTCGGAAGAGGTTTGATTTGTCAGCTAGGATGCGGAAATTGTGAGATTCAAAGTTAGGTTGTGATGTTCTCGCAGTGTGAGAAGTGAGAACTACTTTGCGTGTATTAGGTTTTAGAACCTCGCATCGAACTTGGAGAGCTAACAAAATGTAGATCTGAAACTAGCATGGCTGTTGCCAAGGATTTTGGTTGTTGTAAGGATATGAATACTGTTTCCTTTGATGTAGGCCTGAATGACTGATGATAAGCTGGAGCTTGTTCGTTATGTAGAAGAGATTTTCTCGACCACGAACCATAGCCACGTTAAGTTTTATATTCCGTAAATGACAAAGGATGACATTCTATCCGATTCAAATCCATACCACTGTTTAGGTACTACATATATATACTAGCGCTTTTGTTTAATTTCAAGCTATTGATCTCAAACAATGTTAAGAATATAGCTCTTTACATATATCTACAAAATTACACATATACATACATCTTACCAGAAAAAAAAGATCTTTTAAGCAACCTCTGTCGTAAATTCGTTGTCACCCGTAAAATTGAAGTACCAATGTGGATAGCTTAAAGGTTGCTGTCGTATCCTTGCCTATTGTATTGCTATGCAACACAACAGTTAATGATGTTCCTCCTACTCTGCAGTTCAGGTGGTGGCAAGCCCTGCTGATCTCATAAAGGTAAGGATGCAAGCAGATAGCAGATTGTTGAGCCAAGGTATTCAACCAAGGTACATGGGTATCCTGGATGCCTTCACAAAAATCATACGAACCGAGGGTTTTCGAGGACTTTGGAAGGGGGTTGTTCCTAATGCCCAGCGAGCATTTCTTGTCAACATGGGTGAATTGACCTGCTATGACCAGGCAAAGCATTTCATCATTCGCAAGCAGTTTTGCGATGATAACCTGTATGCTCACACGTTGGCCTCTGTTGCCTCTGGTCTATCTGCAACTACCTTGAGCTGCCCAGCAGATGTGATCAAAACTAGGATGATGAACCAGGGCAAGGAGGGGAAAGCTTTGTACAGGAATTCTTATGATTGTTTGGTCAAGACCATCAAACATGAGGGTGCAACAGCATTGTGGAAGGGCTTTTTACCTACATGGGCCAGGCTTGGCCCGTGGCAGTTTGTATTCTGGGTTTCCTATGAAAAACTGCGCCAAGCATCAGGTATTTCATCGTTCTGATAGTGCCAGCTAAGTTTTCATACAGGAGGCCTTTGGATCAAAGAAATTGATATTACTCGTTGATATTTCTAAACCTTTAGCTTGTATCTTCGTTTACTGTGTTCATGCTCATTTACTTTGACATTGGGCTTGAATTCTGTATCTTCTAGGAATTTCAATACTTCCTTTGTTGCTCCTTTTTCACTTGACGACATTGTTTCATTTGCCAAGCTGGCAAAGAGTGCCGGCCAAATTTATTTAAGAGGGGAAGAGAGACAACCTCGTTTCCTCAAACACATCTTGCTGGCGTGCATATTTGTCACAACCTCTCTTGAGAAATGTTATAACCACTGAATTATATGATTGCAATACTGTATATTTTCATCATCTTCGTTAAGAGTTACAATGATAATCTGATGCTTGGGGGCTTCCTAAACTAATCGTGAATAAGCTCTATACCTTGCCATTTATTTTTCTTAGTGCCGTAGTACTTAAGAAAAAGAATATTACATACTATATCAAGGAAACTAATGTGCTTATATTCTGGCACAGTTAAGTGTGCACTCCATCCTGTTTATATTGCGTAGACATTGATTTCTTGTTTCGGTGCAGTTAAATATATTTTTGCCTATTGCTATCCAATGCTAAGTAGATCTGATATTTTTTCGTGTTACAATATTTCCTTTTTCTCTTAAACATGTACAACACTTCATTAAAAAAAAATTACGGCGCGGCGTAGCGCGCGATCCTACCTAGTATCTGTGATCTGTCCATCTTTTCCTAAACTCTGTTCACGGGCCACCTCAAGGTCCTCAATGATGAGGCTTTATTGTAAGGTATGGATTGCACCTAAATTCTAAACGAACTGTTATATTCAGATAAAGTTACTATCAAATTTCTTGCATTCCCAGAAACCCTAAGTGGTTTGTGCTACCCATACTCCCACTTTTTGGGAAATGGTTCAAATAGTCACCAAAAAATAGGAGAAAAACTGTTTAGATAAGGTATGATACAATCAATCAAGCATCTTGCAAAATTTCAGCTTGAAGCACGATGTACATCAGGAGGAAAAAAAGGGAACTAATTTCAAAGGTGTCATCATCAAACCACCTTGCTAGCTGCGCGAACGCGTCTACAGTGAATGGTAGTTTAACCTCTTTTTTTTCCTTTTTATTTTGTGTTTCCTTTTGAGCAGATTTCCCCCTTTTTTATCAATGTGTAGATCAAATTTAGACCTAAAATTTTTGTAGCATGATAGTTTGGTTTTGTGTTAATATTAACAAAAAAAATCTGAATTTTTATGACTAGTTGAATAACTTTTTGGGGAAGTGGGGGAGCATGGATACCACGAAATACGCTTGGAGCGCGTAATGTATTTTGCACCTCACGTCTTCAGCCCTCCACTCTCAACTATCACGAAAAGCCAATTACCACCCTCGCCATGAACCATCTTACATTCTTACGCTGTGCAATGGGGTTATATAGAAGTGGGTGGTTGGGGGGTTGGGTGTGTGAATGAGATCCTCTGACGTCACGCTTCTGACGTTGGGTCACTGATGCGTGGGTCCTCTCAGCGCATGGGCCTACACGTCAGTGACCTAACGTTAGAGGACGTGACGTCAGAGAAACCGGTCCGGGGGGTGCCCAAAGGGGATGGTGCCAAGGATGATGCGCATGACGGCCGCCTGACTGAAGGGAGGGTGGTGGTCTCACGGGAGAAAAAATGAAGAGACGAGGAAGAGGAGAAAGAAGAATGTAATATGGTCTTTTTGCAGCCTAGCTGACTCAAGTGACTTAAGATTTATGGAAATAGACGGTAATGACAAATAGGGGCAGGCATTTGAAAAGGGATGGCACAGAAGTATGGAAAGTTTTTTCAATAACAGATTGGGGATCTCAGCAACATTCCTTTAACAAATACTCCCCTATTCCTGAATACATATCATTCTAGCATTCAAATTTTATTCCTAAACACATGTCATTTTACAATTTCAGAGTGACTTGAGACATCATCCAAAAAATATATAATAAAGAGTTGTAATACGGTCTTTTGTAGATACGCCTTGTTAGAAGTGCAAAAATCATATAATGATATCTACTTAAGAACATAGGGGGTAAGGAATTTCTCTTCATTTAATGCAAAACCTGCCTATACGCATATCCTTGGCAAGAAGTGGTGGTGTGCTGCATGAATCCAACTAAATGGAATTGTAAGCTCCTGCATGCACATGGTCTTGACCAGATGAATACGAACCAAGTAATGTCAAGCTTGTTCTTTTTACCCTTCTTGTTTCACTGCGTACGGAGAAAAAAAATGCAGACCCCGTTCAGTGCGCGCGCCAGCGTGTGAGCACGGAACGAGCAACGCGCAGTAAAGCACGTCTAATTCTAGCGCGAGCTAGCGAGCTTACAGAATCACATCTCGCTTGCTAGATCTCAACCGCTGGATGCATATCCAACGGTGTGGCGGCATAGTTTTTTGCTGGCCAGCTAGTAGCGTCAGCGTGCAAGTAACGTTCCTGCAAGGTGGTGCACTCGAGTGAATCGGGGGCGAATCCACCCACCGGGAGCGGAGGTGGCTTGAGCCTACCCTCCACGCTGGCGTCGGGCCCTCATCTCCGGTGGCCTCGGCCCCTCAGCTGCCTGACTGCCTCCATGGGGTTGGCAGCGGCGTAGCTCGACGAGGAGAGGAGTGTCGCCGAGCGGAGATGGGGGGCGCCCGCTGGCCGCTGCCCGGTGTGGCAGCCCAGGTGCAAGGAGCCGAGGGACTGGGATTCCACGCCCGCCCGGAGCTTGCTTCCAGGAGCACCGCACCAGCCAGCACCCTCCTCCATGAGGAGCTCGACCGCCTCGATCGGCGTCGCCGATGCAGGCATCATCGCCGACAGTGGTGAAGCCAGGACGATATTAGAGGGGGCTAAGCTAAACATTTCAACTACTAGTAAAAACCAAATTCATACATAAATAACGATTTAAGAAGTGAAACAAAGTACAAGTTTATAAGATACTCACATAAATGAAGTCGCTAGGCACACTAGCTACGAGTTGGATTTGGAGGCAGCAGGCAAGCACATTCTACGGGTTTTCATCCTTTGAAAGCAGTCCATAATTGCTTCATCATCAATAGATTTGAATATTGTTTTCTCGGTGTAGCACACCATTAAGTCATTGAGCCAATCATCGGAGACTTTGTTGCGCAAATCAGTCTTGATAACCTTCATTGCCGAAAAAATCCTTTCAACAGAAGCAGTTGACACTGGAAGTATCAGTGTTAGTTCAATAAGACGATAGACCAATGGAAATGTTTTATGCTTTCCAAGTTGAACCATCTTTTCTGCTAGCATGGCAACATCATTGCATTCACGAAATTCCACACTTCTCCTGACATTGAGAATATAGATTTGCAATTCGGTTCTCAATAATATGCGATCACCAAAAGAGAAATCATCATTATAAATCTCTGCAAGTCGCATAAGCTTGTCCACATCGAACTTGGAGAATGAGTTTGTTGGATCAAGGGAAGACATGCATAGCAATAGCTCAGTAGAAACTTCATTAAAGCGATGATTAAGTTCAGACTTAATGGCATCCATGGCAGCATAAAAGATGTCTACCCGATAAAAGTGATCAAAGGTCACTGTATTGCCACGACATGCCACTCGACCCATAATTGATGTGCTCTCATTCAAATTTGGAACCACAATGCCATATGCTTCACAAAAGATTCTAGTCCTTTCAAATAATGACTCCCATCCATTATCCCTCACATTTTGCAAGTTCTCTTTCACATCCACTAGTTATATGCCCGTGCGTTGCTACGAAAAACAAAATTGATAACGAAAAATAAAGATTAAAAAATAAAAAAATACTATTTTATAAGATCAAACATCTATTTTTAACGCTTCGTTTCTTGCAAAAGTTGGCTAATTAAAGCAACGCTTCGTTTCTTGCGTAGGGCAATTAAGCAGAGCAATTAAGTAGGGCAATTAAGTAGGGCAATTAAGCAGAGCAATTAATACATCGCTTCGTTTCTTGCGTAGGGCAATTAAGCAGGACAATTAAGCAGGGCAATTAATGTGAATACATCGCTTCGTTTCTTGCGTAGGGCAATTAAGCAGGGCAATTAATGTGACGTGGGAAGAAACTCTCACTTTATATAGTAGAGATAATTAGGCCCATGGCATGAACAATATCTAGATCCTTTCTTTGAAATTCATTTGACATTGCATTAGTGATGCCCAACAAATCTAACATCAAATGCAAGATGAACACAAATTCAAAACTTTCCATCTTCTTCAACAAACCATATGCATTGCCAGAATTGGAAGGTTGACGACTATCATCACTTACAATTTCTAATACCTCCTCTGTTGCCTCCCACATTTCATATAAACGAAGCAAGGTTTTATGATGTGAGCCCCATCTAGTATCTCCAGGTTTAGTAAGGCTAGTTTGTTGATTCAACCCCGTTCCAGTTATAACCAGGCCATTCTCTATCTTTTGCAACATATTCTCACGTTGTTTTTCAATTAAAGTATCCATTCTTTTGCAAGATGAACTAACAGTGTTAACTATAAGTGGAATATAATTGAAAAAATCAGCAATAGATTTGATACCACTGGAAACGGTGACAACTACTAATTGTAACTGATGAGCAAAACAATGAACATAGAAAGCATACGGGTTCTCATCTCGAATTTGCCTTTGTAAGCCATTGAATTCCCCTCTCATATTTGAAGCACCGTCATATCCTTGTCCTCGAAGTCTACTCAGAGATAAATCATGTGATGCCAAGACATCAAGCAAAGCACCCTTCAATGCAGCCGAGGTACACTCTTTAACATGTACAAGTTTTAGAAACCTTTCCATGACTTTGCCTTGATCGCTAACAAATCTGCATTAGATAAGATCAAAAAGCAATGTTGTTAGTACTTAGTTGGCCACATGGATTATGGATAGGAATAGCTATGGAACTAACCTCACAATAACAGCCATTTGCTCTTTGACTGATACATCTCAAGATTCATCAATTAACACGGAAAAGTTCCTATCTCCAAGCTCACCCATAATCACCTTAGTGATCGATTCTGCACAAGCCTTTGCAAGGTCTTTTTGAATATCTGGAGACACCATCATACAATTTCTAGGGGCTACATCAAATGCTTTCTTTACTTCCTCCTTCTTATCTTTATACCAATCCACTAGGTCTCTAAAATTCCCTTTATTAATGGATGTAGAAGACTCATCATGCCCACGGAAGGCTTCACCTTGCATTAGGAGAAATCTTGCACAATCTAGAGAAGCAGTTAAGCGAATTTTATATTCAATTTCATCCTGCTTGCCACGAGCCTCTAATTTGCGTGCTATACTTGACCTTTGATTATTGAAATCCTCACATGCTTGCCTACAAAAGCTATGGATGCTATTAGGCCCACCAACATGTGTATCCATGATGTGCAAAGCTTTTTTCTAATTTACAAACCCAACTTTTGTGAAGACATCTTGACCAAAGTATTTAGGATGGGAGGAACTCTTGAATAGAAAGCAATAGAAACAAAATGCGGCATCCTTTGATACACTATATTCTAGCCAATCATATCTCTTAAACCATGATTCTTGAAAGGATCTTCGACAATCCATAATTTTTTGTGGAAAAGCATATCCAATTGGACGTGTTGGACCTTTCAATAAATATGCTCTCCGCACTTGGTCTCTAATCTCAATGGGATAATCTTCAATTGGTTTCCGACACGCTGGATCAGCAATGATATCATTTGGATTAAAATCTTCAATTCGAGGCTTCTTTGATTGAGTTATGCTCTCATTACTTGAGGGGTTATTTGAACTTGCATTTTTTGAAAAATAAGAACGCAATGTTCCTTTATCCATCTCGATCTACTGCCTCTAACAGAAATCTCTACCTCCGGATCAAGCACAGCCCCTAACAGAAGTGAACACCACTCACCACACTAATACGATTCATCCATTCATATGGTATTAGTGATGCACTGATGCTAAGTTCAGATAATCAGATTTTATATAGCCATATAGGTGGTCTCAGACAACACAAAAATACTCAATTGCTCATACCATTATACCAAGTCATTGAGGCTTTGACAAATTGACAGCAAGATCAAGATTGAGAATTTGAGATTATATAGATTGTAGTGTAGACAGTAGACCATCACTTTCCGGGCGGCGGGCGCGGGTCGTTGAGGCTGGCCGGGCGCGAGCGGCGGCAGATGTCGCGGTCGGGCGGTCGGCCGAGGCGGCCGTCGCCGGCCAGCGATCGGTGGCTCAGCGTCGGCGGCGCGCGCTCAGCGTGGGGCCGACGGCGGCGGCGCAGTAGCGCAGCGCCAGCCAATGGGTAGCGCCGAGGGCCTCGAGGCGGCGGGCGTGGCCTGAGCGGCGCGGGCGGCCGTGTGGCTCTGGCGGCGGGGCGACCGGTCGGGCTGGCACGGCCGGCGGGCGACGGCGAGCCGGCGTCGGGCGAAGCGACGACGCCGGGGCAGCCTGGCGTAGTGGCGTCAGCCGTCAGGGGCTCAGGGCGGCGCCGCTGGGGCAAGCAGGAGAGTGGAGAGCAGCCGCCTGGGGCGAGCAGGAGTTGGGGATTAGGGTTGCTCTGCTCATGCGTCATGCCTGGTGAGTGGTGAAGGGTTGGAGTGGTGGAGACTACTGGGCCAGACCAAGGGGGTAATGGGCTTGTTGGGCCAGCCGAGCAGGGGCGCACGGCCCATAGCGCCCCAATACTGTCTTCGCCACTGATCGCCAACGTCGGCTCCGGTCAGCGGCGGAGCCAACAGAGGGGTCAAGAGAGGCAAGGCCGGTCCTGGTATTTTGGAGGCCCAGGACGAAAACTTATATAGATGCCCCATTCACCTCCTCATATATATATATAGGTATATATATATACCTTTTTTTTCTCTCTATACGTCGCCACGTCCGAGCGATCGGCCGCCCGCCGCCCCTCCTATTTTTACTTTTTTGTTGGATGAAACCCCTAGCCGCTAGCCGCCAGGAAGCATTCTTTTGATGGAAACCCTATTTCCTCAAAAGACTTCTAGTCGCTCACGCCCTGGCGTCCTGCACAAACACAACTAGTCCAATGCCAAATTGCCAAGGAACAAGCTGATTTTCGTGCAACCCTACTAAAAAAGTTTCAAAAAATTCTGAAAAAAATCATGGATGTATATCTCAACTTACCCCATCTACGTATAAAATTCCATGATCAAATTCGTCCTATGCTAGAAGTTACAAAAAAAGACAAATTTTGGACAAACTTGAATAGTTCAAATGCACACCAATTTTTTTTTTTTTTTGCAACTTCTAGCATAGGACGAATTTGATCATGAAATTTTATATGTAGATGGGGTAAGTTGAGATGTACGTCCATGATTTTTTTAAGATTTTTTTGAAATTTTTTTAGTAGGGTTGCACGAAAACTTTAATTGCACTGGATATATTGTCATATATATAGACCGGCACTTTGCTTAAATAGTTTGGGGACCCTTAACTTTTGGGGGGCCCTGGGCGGCCGCCCACCCTGCCCCCCCTCAGGGCCGGCCCTGAAGAGAGGGGTCAAGAGGGGCTAGCGCATACCCTATCTCCGATGAGACTATGGGTACCTCTAGCATCTTCTATCTATCATTAGGTGTTTTTCGAAATGGTTATATTTTGTTTGATTTATTTGTCTTATTTTAGCATTGTATCACTATCAATTACCACCATCTAAACTTATATCCTGGGTCCGCCACTGGCTCCCGTCTGCCCCCGTCGTCGTCCTCCGGGCTGACTGGATGCCTCCCCCCTTTCTGATGTTGCTCGTGTTTTGCTTGGTCCACATGACTAATGGTAGTAGTTTATAGGAATGTTCCTCCATCTTTGCGTCTCAGTCTCCTCCGTGGTAAGAATTAACGGGTGGCTGCTTGTTTTGGGGGATTAGGATGATAGAAGGGAGATCTTTTGTTGAAATGGCTTCATGCTGCTGGTTGTGATGGTAGGAATTGGTGCACTGGGAAAACAAAGCATATTGAATTAGCCTAAATATTTACTGTAAGGTTTGATAATATGGAATATCAGCAGCTTTCTTATTTTTCAAGAAACCTCCTTATTTTAGTAGCAATAATTTGTGCTGATGCAGGACAGCAGGAGCGGATATTCGACATTTAGGGCTATTCCATTCATCTAATATAACATTTAGGACTACTCATTTTGTCACTTATGTCTTGTACGATGAATGGAGCAGTGAGACTGCCTTTTTCATCCTTCCGAAGAGGGTGGTGCAGATGTATGTCAATATGTTTGTGTTAATTTAGCTTAGTTCGTCCAGCCTATCCTCAATTTTCATCTACCTTCGCCAATGAGAAACAAGTCAATGCTTCCGTCGATAGTCCCAAAGTCCATGCATGCATGCCTAGCTACAGGGCATGGAATTAAGCGTACAGGTCAATGTTTACATTTCAGCGATTTGGTGTTAATTTATCTGCGCAGGTCCAATGGCCGCAAAAATTAAGCGGCTTGGCAATGCAGCAAAGGGTCATGCAGTTATTGTCACTAGGAACATGCACGCGGCGGCACGCCGCATGAGCTAGCATTTAAGAATAATACAGTAACGTATGAGATCAAAGGTCGTTAAAAGGAAAAATTATGGCTTCAATGTATAACACATTTTAAAATGAAAGATGGAGAAGGAAGTGCCATAAAAATAGCAGGCCATTTATGAAGTGCCTGATAAAATGCAGTACGCACGACCAGATGCAAACTCAATTGCTGTATTAGAGTGGTTTACATTGGATCTGTAATGTGCACGCATCAGGAATAATTTTAAAGTGATATGATGGTATAGAGTAATAATCTACCTAAAAAAAAGATGCCAGACAGAAGAGCAAAAGGTAGAAATGTGAAGGCTCCATTACCTCACTCAGAATAGTAAAAAAAAAAAAATGCTTTTCATTTGTATCAGAAATACAGAAACACACATGCAAAGTAATAAAATAGAATATTCAATTGGGCACGGATATTTGACCCAACAACACCAGTGTTCCAACGACAAGAAGACACTGAATCCTATCCATTGTTAGCAATACCGTAGAGGCCTTAATGATCCAATAGCAAAACGTAAAATATGCAGGAAGTATGTGCAAAGATTATAACAAAAAGTGTAGATCACTTGAGATATATTGTAATCTGTGAGGTTTATAAGGCGTTCTATTATCATGCAGGCAACCTCATCAATTCCTAAAAGATCCAGTTTACTGCGAGAAGCCGGCATTAAGATCATCGTCTTCTAGAACTACTTGAGGAAGGGCTTCATGAAAGGAGAGAATAACCGATAAGGATACATAATAGAGAAAGAAAACCCAAGATTAGAATATTGTCATTTAGATATTAGGTCTTGTAATGTGAGATAAGTAAATGTGAAGTGCAACACTTCTTTATTTGAGGTCGCCTGTAAGAAGCTTTTTCATCATTATATCATATATCCTCAAATCTTGTGCTGTTGTTGAATATTGGTCGAGCCTGTTATTTTTTTTTGCTAACAGTTAGCCATTCCAAAGCAAAAATCTTCAGCATTAAACAATCATACGAATAGTAATGATGAGAAAGAACAAGAAACTACCCATTTATCAACCAGTTCATCGGTCAGTTTTGTATTAGTAGTAGCCTCTTTATCAGGTTTTGATCAAAACATAATGACCTGTATGTGCATCATGAGATAGAGTTAATAGGTAGTACATAGGGAAAATTCTGGAAATGAACCCCACTATCATCAATGAAGCTATGTCTCCGATTACAAAAATAGCAGGTCGAAGAGGAATGTGAAGCTAAATAAAACAATGCAACTCTCCTAAACAATACTAAAAATCTGACACAATATGCCAAACGAAAGATTCCACACTGAATATAAACCATAGCACTGCACATACCATCCTGAGTAAGCAATTTTCCCTAAAGCTAAAAATTGCAAGAAATGAGAGGCTGAGAGCAGAAGCAAACTCGATAATCATGAAGATGAGGTATCAGCAATCAAGGCAGACCCTACCATATCGTCTAAAAGTAAGATATTCTAGAGAGAGATGTTAATAGAGCAGTTTTCTAACTATATGGAAGTATCATCCTTAGAAATAAGACTTGACAACAGCAGATCTAAATGCTGTGTAAATCCAGAAGAACCAGAACAGATCAAAGAAACAATTTGATATCCTATGGGAGGATAAGTTAAAAGCTATCGTAATTGTCTATTCTACTGTGGTTGTTTCTTTTTTTGCTATCCTATATTTTGCTGCAACTTCTGAAAATAGAATATAGAATCATATGAATTAATGTGTAATGGAAGTAATGGCATTTCGTAATGCTATTCAAGAGATGTTCAAACATTGTAAAACTCAATCTACAAATCCAACATTACTACGATAAACTGTAGTCTCTCGAGTTTAAGCACGCTAAATATGAAGTACTTAATAACATGCAGTACGCACGACCAGATGCAAACTCAAGTGTTGTATGAAAGCGGTTCATGTTGGATCTATAATGTATACACATCAGGAATAATCCTAAAGTTAGGTGATGGTAGAGAGTAATAATCTACCCAAAAAAAGAGATGTCAAATAGAAGAGCAAAAGGTAGAAACACGAAGGCTCCATTACCTCACCTGAGTAGCCCTAAATGATTTTTATTTGTATTCCAAATGTGAAACATACATACAGAGCGGTAAAAGGGAATTATTCCATTAGGCACGGATATTTCATCCAACAACAAAGACTGCTCCAAGCACAAGAAGGCACCGAATTCTATGCATTGGTAGCAATACCGTAGATCTCTTAATGATTGAACAACAGAAAGTAAAATATGCGAAGAACTATGTTGCAGATTACAAAAATGGTTTAATAATATATAGTTATTACATTAATTAGTATATCTTAATGGAAAGTAATAAAAAGTAATGGTCAAAGTCACACCGCAGTCTACTGTGAAGGAAAAAGACGCCAAGTAAAAAAGAATAGAGGCAGCATCTAAAAATTCCGAAACGGTAAGTTATAAAAAGCTATGAGTTATAGTTTGAATTTTTCTGATAAGGCCTCTAAATCAACCTCTGTAAGATATCAGCAACTATAAGATAACACGTTTTTTTGATAAGCACTTACTTAGCTGAAATCATGGTATATTCAGCAGGGAGCAACAGCGCTGCAACTGTTGCAGGACTTATCAATAATTAACATCGGTGAATATATGCAGAGAATAGGAGGAGAAGCAATTCAATAACACAGTTGCACGGCCACAAATCACAAGACAAAATGAACTACATTAACACTAACCAATGTTTCACGCTGCAAGTACGGCAGTACCTAGAAAACGCCAAATGCCAAATCCAGTAAGATAGGCAACAATCATAATGTTATTCACTCACTGTCAATCATAAACTTTGGGCTATCCTAGAGTTTTGCTAGAGGAGCTCAATCCCTGGAGCCTCCGGTCAAGTAACAAATTCACCAAAGGCTGGATTAATTAGTCCCTACCTTGTGCAATCCATCCATTGTTTTATATTTGGTATTTTGCTTGGACTTTAAAAAGACAGTATGCAAAAATGAAAACATTAGTTTGGGAATCAGCTGAAATACCCAATGAAATGTGTAGTCATGTGTATTATGACTATTTTAATAAGCTCACTTGAGCTAGGACCAGATCAGAATTTGGTAGAACCCTACCATAAGAAGACAATATATAAAAGAATGAGCTGTAGCGTTGGAGGCACATCTACCATAATGGTACAAATCTGTTTTGGTTTCTTGCATCCTCCACGTGATTCTTTGTGATTTATGTAGATATTGCCGCAACTCCTTCCTAGCTCACCCATATATCTGTCAATGTACAACATATTGATAGTTATATACACATTCTAGTAGCGCACCGAGAAAATGAAGATATTATATAAGCATAACTGCTAAATATAAATTGTTAAGGTGTTGATTCAGTATCGCTGCGAGAATGCAGCATAATTATCTGTTGATCCAATATAATAGAATAGAAGACATAGATGAAGCGGCAATCATCATTCTTTCGAAACCAACAGTATGACAAAGCTATAAAAAGCAGCTTATAATTCTTAGTATAAACTAAGCAAACCTAGGCAAAGATGAATATGAAAGGCACCATCAATAGAAATTTACAGCACCTAGCTTTTATTTTAAGAAATAAACTATGATAGCTTAACCTGAACTGATCCGAGCACAGCTATGAATAATGCAGATAGTAATGGATATGCCCTAGCAATAGCGATATATGTATCACCGCTGTTTTTTTTTCACTGGTCAGCATAAGCACACCTACACATAAGGAAGAATCAGTACTGTATCACAGTGTATACACATATCTAGACGAGCTTCCAGTCAAAAATAAAAATCTAGCTAGGCATAGGTATAGTCTCAGGGATATAATAGAACAGAACAAAATCATTTTTTTACTAAAATCGTTTACATCGATTGAAGAACCAAGACTGAGGAATGAATCTATAACTCGATGACAATATTATGTCCTGGTAGGATATGTATTGTACAGACACATAAGGAAGGGCCAGCATTACTTTACAGGCTGTACACAATACCTAGTCGGGCTTCTGGCAAAACAAAATCTAGCAGGTATAAGAAATAAACTACTATAGCTTAACCTAAGCTGATCCCAGGAAAACCATGAATAATGCAGATACTAATGGATATGTTCTAACAATAGCGAGATATGCAGTCATCAGCATAAGTCAGTTAAGTTAATATGCTATTCTTAGGTGGCAAATACGAAGTATAGTATGTTACAGGTGAGAATAGATGCTTACTATTATGCGCAATCCGGCTACATCAGAATGAACACAATCTCGTTGCACCATTATCTAGTTAACATCAACCAAACCATATAAGTAGATAGCGCTTTTTAGATAATCATCTGAGCAAGCTGGTAGCGTAAGAAATTTTGTTTCCGAAAACACAACGATAAGTGCAACCTCACCTAAAAAACAACAAATGTCCTTAAAAAGTAAGGATATTCATATGCAGCAGAAATAATGGAACTAACTAAATAGACAAAAGCAAGGAGAAGAGATCCACATCAGTAATAGATGACACAAATGCACAGTAGGTATCAAACAGAGGGAGACTAACCTTTTCATTCAATGATCTAGCAAGGACATGAGCTTTACCCTGGCTTTGCTTTTAGGCAATCTAGAAAAGCGCTGCAATATCTCTTTGAACCGTCTCAATCATAAACACTTTCATGTACATGATAGGAAAGATGAAGAAAACAAGCGAGACCTGACAGCAGCGGTTCCAACACCTGTATGGCTGAATAACAATCAAAAGCAAAAAATTACCATAGATGGTGATGGTATTGCAGTTCGCAAGGAGGTAAACATGCGAAACCTGAAAAATCCACTTTGCCGCATAAACTGATAGAAAACATACATCGGTGTAATTAGCAGAATTTTTGTAGCTATTGGCATCGCTATTTTTTCTTCGCAAAACACCAAACATAATTACCGTAACTATTTTCATCACAATAAACAATAGCACACATAGAACCCTATATTGTTTGATTGGGTAAAAGATTAACCATTCAAGTATATCACCGATCAGCATATCACCAATTAGCAACATAAGGATAGAATAAGGATGAGAGGCATACCTGTGATGGTAGATCTAAAGAAGAGAGAATAGTAGTTAATGGTAGCATCGATAGAATCGTGAGCTCCGCCAAGGTACGCTCCATTAGTCTATTCGGTAGGACTGATGTGTAATGCCGAAACGAAACGGGCAAAGAATCAATGACGAAGTAAGACCAATCAGGATATACTGAACAACAATGATACCAGAACAATCGAGACAAATCAAAAAACAAGAAGAAATCAGCAGGGGAACGGTAGACCATCGACACGAAACACAGAAAGAAGCCGTAAAGAAACATTGAGCAAACATGATGATACAAGCACAATTGACGCGAATCGAAAACCCATACGAAACGGGTCAGGGAACGACGGGCTGCCGACACGAAATGGATAAAGAACCATGAATCTAGAGCCAACAAAAGCAAAAACAAGAGAGATCCAACACCGGTGAAGCACGTAAGGTAAGGGTGCCGCACCAAAAGGCACAGGATTCATCGCGTCGTGGAGGGCTCCGGAATGACAAAACCGATGAGGCGCAAAGATCCATCGGATGGGGGGACGCAGCCTCGATCTGACGATGATGGCGAGCGCAAGCGCCGCTTGGCTGAGAGGCCAGGCACGCTGCCATGGATGGAGGAGGAAGGCGCGTTAGGTGAGGGAGGCGCGAGGCGTGGAGGGCTCGATAAGAGCTGCGGCGGCGCGCGGGTCGAGAGGAGAAAGAGGAGGGTGAGCGTAGGGCGGCGCGCAGTGGATCGAGAGGAGGGCGAGTGTGGGCTCTGAGGAAGAGGAGGATGAGCGCCGTGCACTGGATGAGTTCGGCGAGGCGGAGGGAAAAGGACGGGAAGGGAAGAAGGATCGAGAAGGAAGCAAAGCTGGCACGCTGAGCGAGCGGCGGACGCGTCGAAGGAAGCGACGACACGCGGACAGCGTCGGAGCGCTCTAAACCTCCGGAACTTAATATAGTTATAATTCCACGTCCAGTCCTGTTCCTCGTACATGCTGTCAAACCTCGAGACACTCAGCCTAAGGGATGGCGATGGTACCGATCCTTGTTTCCCTACGGAGAATTCCTCTATTAGGGAATAGGAACAGGGGAAATCTCTTCCCGTGGGAGGTTTTTCAGGAAAAATATTGCTCCTGTTGGGGATTGCAGGGACAGGGACATTCCACCGTTCCCCGTCCCACCCCCGCAATATCATTAATAGGTAGGAGCAAATGATTAATTCTCAAAAGAAAAAAGAATATATGTGAGATTATTATTAATAAATATGCTAAATATGAATTACTCTAGTTATTCACTCAAAGTTCAATTACACATGCACCATTACTTTAGTAATTCACTTATGTAGCATGTGTTCTTTCATGTAACATTTTTTGGGATTAGTCTCCGTCAAGGCCCCGCAAACCCATCGGGGATCGGGGACAGGGGGGATTAAGCCCTGTGTGCGGGGATGGGGACGGGAAAATTTTGGTTATCGAGGACCGGGGATGGGAGAGCACTCCCCGCGGTGATTTTCCCCGTTGCCACCCCTACTCGAGACTTTAAATTAAGTTTATCGGTTAAAATAGTGCGTCATCACTTACAAGGAATTTAGGGTGTATTTGGTTGATGGGATGAGATTGAATAGGATGGGATAGTCCTGCACCATTTGATTCTATTATTTTGGGTGAATGGAATGGTTCAGCATCTATAGGGAATATTTCTCAAATTTGTATCCCAACATTCATGATAGGATGGTTCCATTCAAATAACCAAGCATATGGATGACTTTTTTTTTAACGATCACATACATATACTACTTGGTACAAGCAACTAAGCACACACAAAAGAGTGATCAACAAATCTTATGTGCTCAGCGTACCAGCTGTACTGACAATCTGACATCGCACGCCCTCTGTACCACCACAATAGCGGTAGTGGGTCCAGGCACTACCGACACAACAAATTTGTTTAAAATAGCAATCTAGAATACAACAGATGCTATAGCGATCGTAGCAGTTGAGATAACGGTGGTAGCTAGGGCTATAAAAAAAAGCTCGAGCTCGCGAGCTACTCGAGTTCGGCTTGATCTAGGCTCAGTTCGAGCTCGATTTGAGCTCCAAATGAGCCGAACTCAAGCTTGCGAGCTTCACCGAGTTCAAGCTTGTTACCGAGCTTACCTGAACTGAGCTCGAGCCAAACTCGAGCTTGGATCGAGGCTCAGACCCCAACTCAAGTTTGAACCGAGCCAAACTCCGGTTTGGGTCGAGCTCGAGCTTGAGAGCCCAAGCTCGCTCGAGCTCGGCTCGTTTACAGTGTCCTAGTGGTAGCTATGCTATAAGTTGTATTTACAAACTTGTCTAGAATATAGTTAAGATTTTAAATAATTAAGGAACCTGGACGGCACATAAGCATGTTGCATGATCCATGGAAATTCTTCATTGAAAAGGATGCACAAGCATCAAACCTGCGCACACACACATGCCCATTATCTGCATTTTTATTAGAAAAACTGCACAAAATCTTATCAAACTGGTACCTGCATGAAGACTTCCTAAACCGATCATAAATAAGCTCTATAGTACCCAGCCATGCATGCAGATTTCTTAGGCTGTAATTAACAACAAAAGGGGAAAAAACCCCAACAGGTGAACGTATGGACTATGCATGGAATGCCAGTATGCCCCACGGTGTACTAGTTCAGTCCACCAGCTGAACACCCCCCGGGAAGTCCTCGCAGTGCCGGACGTACCGGACTATCTTGCCGGTGTCACCGTCGGCCCTCGCATGGCAGTCGTAGTGCGGTGGAGTGTGGAAGCACGGCTCGATGGTTGCGGCCAGCCGGCACGGCGGGTCTGGGGCCTTCCCGCCGACGGGGCCCATGAGCACCCATGGCCTCAGGCCGGCCAGCCCTTGGCTGACGTACCCGAACGTCGAGACGGCCGTCGTGACCACCACGTCCGAGAAGCTGAGAAGCACCATCTCCGCGAGCGCCTTCTGGTTGTGCTGCCGCTCGCCCGAGTTCTGCTCGCCCAGCTGCGTCGGCTGGAACACGCTCACCGCCTCCCCGCCCGCCGCGCCGTGCTCGTAGTACAGGTTCCTGATCTTCTCGTAATACTCGCCGTGCAGCGACACGACGAGCACCGCCTTGCGTTTTGCTGCCAAGTCAGAGCTGGGCAGTGCGGCGGTTGCATTGACCGCGGGCACGCCGGGAAGGATGTTTTCGCGGTGCGCGCACGAGATGATCTGGCCGTAGAGCTCGTCGGTGGAGATGGGCGCCCACGAAAACTTGCGCACCTGGATGCCCACGCGCTCATCCGCCTTCGCGAGGTAGGAGCCGTGGTACCGCATCACCATGCCCCACACCGTGTTGCTCGGGTGGAACATGTACCGGCCGAGGTGGTGGAAGACGGCGTCGCGGCGCGGGAACAAGCGCGAGAGCTCGCGCTCGTACCGCGGGATCAGGAACATGCCCGGCGCGATGTAGTTGTCCGACCGGAGCACGAGCCAGGGCACGCGCTGCAGCACGTCCTGCACATCGTCGCAGAAGAAGCACCGGTTGTCTGTGGTTTTGTAGTCGTACTGCAGGTGCACGTACGCCCACGGCGCCCCGGCCACCTCGCCGCGGCCCTGCATGTTGCCGAGGCTCTCGCGGGTGTGGACTGTGAAGTGCTCGATGCCGCGGATGGGGAAGTCGTTCTTCGGGAGGGTCCAAGTGGATCCAGGGAATGGCTCGCAGAAGAGGTCGTCGAGGTCGTCGCCGGCGCGGTGGACGAGGAGGACGCGGTCGGTGAGGAGCGCGTAGAGGAAGGCGGAGGCGAGGGAGAGGATGCGATTGCCGAGGCCCCCGAGCGGGCTCCAAACGAGGTAGTTGCACCCGGAGGGATCGGCGTCGGAGGTGTTGGACATCGGCGCAGACGCCCGCAGGCGGTCGAGGGCGCGCGCGTAGGCGGAGGTGCCGGGTCCGCAGAGGCGGTGGAGGGACTCGTAGCGGCGGAGGCTGGAGACGAGGTGGGTGGAGAGGATGTGGAGTGACGGCCGGCGGAACGGCGCTGCGCGGTAGCGGCTGAGGCAGGGGCGGTCGTCGAAGTCCGGCGAGAGGAGGCCGCCCAGGAGCCGGTCGCGGGGGTCCGGCACCGTCGCCAAGGGGGCAGCACCTTGGTCGGACACTACGCAGTTCAGGCATATGCATGTTAAATTTGACAATTGAGACTTGAAAGTGCACCTGCGATCGATGGCCCTGATGGGTGCATGTATGTAAATATGCGCATCCTAATTATGTTGAATGGCGCAGATCATAGGCGAAGAAACACTCTTCATGCGGTTACGGGCTTACCTAGCGAGCAGAGTACTACTACTGCATGCATGAATTGACTGTCAAGCATGTGGTTGCTGGGTACTGGCAACTCATATGGAAGATGGAGCAGTTTACGCACACTAGCATATGCCCCAATCGGCAATCGCAGTCTACACTCTAAAGCGTGCATGCCTGCATGCATGGTGCATCGCATAGGCCTGCAGCGCGAGAGTATCACGTACCGGCGTTCACGACGACGCGGACTCCGGCTGAGACGAAGGTATCGCCGTCGCTGGAGGGCGTCCACCGGGCGCTGAAGAGGACGGCCATGAGCAGCACGACCATCACGCTCACCGCGATCACCAGCACCGTCGCCCGCACGGCCGACGAGTGACCCGGCTTGGCCTTGCCATGCTGCATCCTTGGCAGCCATCGCCCTGCCATCCCAGCAAGACCCAAGCGGGATCTAAGCTTCTTTAGATCCATCACTACTAGCTTAGGTAGCTAGGGACAATTGCGCGCACACAAGCACTGCCTAGCGTGTTCCTTTTATATTGCCGGCCCACATTGTAGCAGCTCCGAAACATATGGTTACAATCAAAACAACTTCAAGCAATATTCTAACAACTACTCCCTCCGTCCCACTAGGGGTGAAAACGGATCGGATACGGTCGGATATTGCTGTTCCCGTATCCTAACCCATATTTTTTTTTCCGGATTTGGAATCGGATACGGTAAGACCGAATACGGATACGAATATGGATATTTCGGAGTTTCAGATATGGTAATGTCGGAGCGGATACATACCGGATTCGGTTCGGAAACGGATAATACAAACGGATACATACTTGTTGAAACATTTGACAAGCAATAAATTCATATATATTACATAAATTTGACAACTCACACAACACAAGTATAACAAGGTATCAAATTCATACATAACTTGAACAACTAAGTCCCGCTCGCCCAACAGGCCAACACACTGAATTCATGCAGCGGCGGCGGCGGCGGAGGCTCAAGCACTAGGGTTAGTTTTCGGGTTGGGGAATCGAATGGGGAGGCAAAGACTGAGGCTTGCGGGAATCGAATGGGAAGCCCTTGACTCTTGAGTCTTGATTTGAGTACGGAGTACCCTTGTTTTGTTGATTCGGATATCCGGTCGGATAATATCCGGCTACCATATACCGCAGCTATTCGGTCGGATATCCCGTCTACCGTATCCGTTACCGTATCCGGTAGCAAGTATCCGGTACCGTATCCGTATCCGGCCGGATACGAATTTTTTTTCCCGGATACGGTTTTTAACGGATTCGGTACCGGATCGGTCGGGATTAACCCGTACCATTTTCACCCCTACGTCCCACAAAGAGTGCATTTCTAGTTTTTTTTAAGACAGATTAGTGTGCAAGGTAAGGCTATTCCCAGTGCATGGTAACATACCTATTTAATACATGCCACATAAGCATTTTTGATGATGTGGCAAGAGAGTTAAGACGGGAGAGAAGAAAGCTATATCTCTAGGAAGATACCACTTGGGCACGAAATCATAGACATTAAAACTTGAATCATCTAAGTGGCCCACAATTCATACTCTTATACACATCTAGCATTTAATTATCTTGTGGGGACTAAGAAACAATCCATGATACCATGCATTGGGATAGTTGTATCTTCTATAATATCATATGACATGGCAGCTTTGGATATTGTGATAAGATACAATGCACTGTGAATAGCCTAAATGACTAATGTGACCCTCATTACTCCATGCATAAGCGTGCTGGTGCTTTGGTTTCCACCGATACTTAAATGCGCACGCATACATTTACAGCTCTGCATGCAGAAGATTAGTGGGATATATATTACTCCATGCCAAGTCACTAAGCATGCAAAGGAGCCAAAAATTTTCAAATCTTGGAGTGGAGTTATGGGAATTGATGGACTTTGGGTGAGCCCTACGGACTAAAGATGCACTCTTTGTGGGACAAATTTTGAACACTAGAAATGCATTCTTTGTAGGACAGAGGGAGTAGGTCTGTTAGTTTGTTATACAACTAATACAACAAACATACAACTATTTTAACACACTTCCTCAATCTTAACCTTCTAGTATAGATTAAGATTGTATCTAAAGTTTATGAAACTCTGCAATGAAAGTGATTTAGTAAATATATCAGCCGTTTGATCTCCCGATGCTATGACCCGAATGTCCAGTAGTCTCTTCGCAACACATTCTCTCACGAAATGAAAAATCCACCTCGATGTACTTGATGTGAGCATGGAAGATGGGATTCACCGATAAATAAATCACCCCTAGGCGATACGTTCTTCTTTCGAAGCGTTTTGCCAATAGAGCGAGGGCGTCCTTCTGGGGCGGGGCATTTACTTGAAAATGACAACCGCCTGTTCCAGCAGCGGGGGCCTTGCACGAAAGCAAACCGCCTGAATAAGTAGCAGTTGCTTCGCTGATGGGAACGTTTGGGGGGCATTGTCCCTCAGTTCTTACCAACCTCAGGTGTGTAATCGAAGTCACACCATAGAGACGATGATCTCCTCTGAAAAATGCCAACTCTTTGAGCAGTGACTGGACCCAAACAACCTCAGCAGCTGCATTTGCAACTCATTTGTATTCTGACTCTGTACTGGATCTGAAGACAGTATGTTGCTTGCATGAGCTTCATGAAATGAGATTGGTGCCAAAATAAACTGCAGAGCCGCTGGTAGATCTGCGATCATCTGAAAAACCAGCCTAGTCTGAGCCTAAAAAAGCACTCACAAGACTTGAACAAGACTTCCTGACATGCAACACCATATCACGAGTGAACTGCAAGTATCTGAGAATTCGTTTCATCGATGACCAGTGATCTTGTGTAGGAGAATGTAAGTACTGACATACCTTATTGACCGAATAATATATATCAGGATGAGTTATTGTCAGATATTGAAGAGCTCCCACAATACTTCGATATTTTGTTGCTTCATTGTTAGACAAGGTATACCTTGTACTCGAGACAACTTTTCGCTTGATGACATTGGAGTCAAAATGGGCATGCAGTTTACCATGTTTGCTCTCGCAAGGATATCTCCAACATATCTCCTTTGCGTAAGTGCAATCCCATCCTTTTCTGGAATCACTTCGATGCCAAGGAAATAATGCAGATCACCCATATCTAGGGGTGAAACCGGGTCGGATACGGGCGGATATTGCTCATCCCGTATCCTAACCCATATTTTTTCCCTGATTTGGAGTCGGATACGGATGTCCCGGATACGAATACGAATTCGGATTATTCAGGATTCGGATACGGAGCGGATACCTGACGGATTCGGGTCGGGATCGGATATTATAATCGGATAGTAGTATAATACATAATTGTGTACGTAAAAGAAGGAATGAATCATTAACCTTACAACATTAGCTTCAAGTCATAATTATTTCAACGTAGGATAGTAGTATAGTTAGAGGTACAAATGGGTCGGATACAAGGAGAGAGATTGAGACATAAAAAAAACAGAGAACAAGGGGAGCTCTTCCATCAAACTTAACCTTACGGAATAAATTCCTGGAGATATTAAATAGTGTTGAATTGTCACATTCTGACAAACTGAAGATAGACTTCTCTCATAATGAGGAATACTCGGATTTGTTTGCTATGCTTCAATTTAGCGACTCAACTAATTCCAATAATTTGAATAGAAAAGATGTTTATCAAATAAGTTGAACAAATCAATTTAGGTAAAAGCATTATGTCATCACTCTATTTGTTTGTTGATAGATTTGTTGAAGTTCACTCTTAATAACAAAGTGGTGTTTTTTAGTGCCAATATCAAACAACTACTCTATCTATCCAATAATGAACCAAATTAATGGAAGAATAACTAATTTTATCCGGATATTCGGGTTGGATATTTACCGGATATCGGGTCGGATATTGCTCTTCCCATATCCTAACCCATATTACATGAGATTTTTCGGATACGGATCGGATATTGCTCTTCCCATATCCTAACCCATATTATACCAGATTTTCCGGATACGGATACGGATAACATCGGTACGGATTTTAAACGGATTCGGTATCGGATCGGGCGGATAATTCCTGTCCCGTTTTCACCCCTACCCATATCCTTGATTGCAAAGTCCTTGTTCAGCTGACTTAGTAGGTTCTCTGTGACCTGAACAAAAGAACTTGCAACAATAATATCATCAACATATATCAACATTTATATGACATTACCATTGTGATTGTAAATAAACAACGACATATTAGCTTGTGATGGAATGAAACCAAGTTCCTCAAGCCTTGAACTCAAATTCGAATACCAAGCTCTTGGCACTTGTTTGAGGCCATATAATGCCTTATCCAACTTGCACGCTTGATGTGGATGATCAAGATCTCCATAGCCCGCCGGTTGTTTCATATAAACATCCTTCGCTAGTATTCCATGCAGAAAAACATTTTGCACATCTATCTGTCTGAGACTCCAACCACGGGAGACAGCAAGAGAAAGAATGAGTCTTACTATTGTTGGTTTTATCACATGACTAAAAGTGTTTTCATAATCCAATTCATGCCTTTGCTTGAATCATTTCACAACTAACCAAGCCTTGTATCGCTCAATGCTGTCATCTACTTTACGCTTCAGTTTGAAGACCCATTTACTGTCAATCAAATTTTGGCCATGCTGCCTTGGAACAAGATGCCATGTCTGATTTCGTCGAAGTGCATCAAATTCAGCATCCATAGCTTGTCGCCAATTCTGATCTTGCATGGCATCTTGATGACTTGAGGGTTCAACAGGTTCAGCCACAACAGTAGCATTAAGGGTGATATGCCTCCCCTTGGTCGAATACCAAACTATGCCATCATGGAAATGCTTCGGCTTGTAGATGCCATGTTGTAGCCTAGTGCGCATAGGGGTGGGCAAATTTTAACTAAAACTGGAAAACCGAATCGAACCAAACCGAAAAATTCAATTTTTTGTTTTCGTTTAATTATTCGATTTTTATTTTGGTACTATTCGGTTTTCGATGTACGGTTCGATTTTGTAAATGTGGAAACCGAATAAACCGATAAACAGAAGAATTCCTAAGGCTGGCCCGTAGCCCGCAAGTAACCCGCTCACCACCTCGCCGCAACTGGCATTCTGGCAAACCCTACCCCAACTCCCCACTCAGTCTCGATCTCAGTAAATCCGTAATTCCCCAATCGATCTCGGTCGGCTTGGCAAACCCTACCCGAACTCCCCAAGATTGGTGAACGGTGAACCCGTGGCGGTGCCACCGACCGACCAACTGGGCTCCCGGCCTCTGCGGTGGGCATGAACTAGGGCTTTCCACCTGCTCCCGGCGGCGTAGGTCATGCGCGGCGTCCTCCTCCCCAAAACCTCACAGCCGCCTCCTCCAACATGCTCTCCGCCCTCACTGGCACCGACATCTCCGTTAGTGTCGAGGTCTCTAACGAGGCAACGAGCTACTCCACCCCTCGCTGCCTCCAGGAAGTCCACCTCAAGTAAGAGCATGCGTCTCCCTAACCACCATATTTGCCTATCAATCTATCATGCTCACAACTAATATCCTTAATAATGCTGATATGGTTGACTAATCTGAAGTCTGAACTGAAGATTGAAGGCATTGCTTTAGTTCACTTCAGTAGCCAGTAGGTTCTATGTTGCTTTATATGTATTTCAGTAGGTTCATAAAATAGAACTATGCTTTATTGTTTACCGAAATACATCTTCCAAGCAAATGAATTTTACAAGGAACGAAGAAACACCCAGCTTCCTGTTTTTAGTCTATTTTTGTTTTTAAAAAAGATTGGTTTGACAATTTTGGTTAAGCTGCTTGTGGTTGAGGAGGAACTGTCAAGTGTCAACTGACTGAAAAAAGATTGGTTTGACAATTTTGGTTAAGCTGCTTGTGGTTGATGGCGATCTTGTGCCAGTGATTTGTTTGTGCCCAGTGGTCAGTGGAAGCCATTGGTGTTGAGAATTGAGATGTGAATGTGATTCCTAGTTCTTTGGCCGGATGGTGCTCACTGTGTTGTGTTGAGATTCGATTAACAAAAAACTGAATTAACCGAATTAATTTTCAGTTAATTTGGTTCGATTTTTACATCTATTCGGTTCGATTAGGTTTATAGTTTAAACCAAATAAATCAAACTGATATAACCAAATTAACCTAATGCCCACCCCTAAGTGTACATACCTTGCTGTGGAGGTGTTGGCACAGAGTAGGAGTACTGGAGGTTGGCTCGTCCTCAACCTCATCACCTGTAGGGTTAGTAACAGAAGCACTAGGCAGAGAAGTAACAATATCAGGGACATGGTCTCTCTCATTAGAAGGGATAGTGTGTGGACTATTGTTGAGATGGAGAGGCAACAGAACATCATTGGACTGGAAAGAGATAGGATGTGCAGCATCTTCCTCAGCAAACGAAAAAATACTCATCAAAGATCACATCTCTCTCTCTCTCTCTCTCTCTCTCTCTCTATATATATATATATATATATATATATATATATATATGCCCAGACTATTTGTCTAAGCATTTGTACCCCTTATGGAAATTACTGTATCCAATAAATACACACCGTTTGGATCGAAAAGAGAGTTTGTATCTGTTGTATGGCCGTAGGTTTGGCTAACACGCATAGCCATAGGTTTTGAGGAGTGTATAGTCAGGTTTGACATCGAAAAGTTTTTCCATGGGAGTATATTGGTGGCTGACACGGTTAGGTAACCTATTAATTAGGAAGCAAACAAAGATGAAACCCTCATCCCAGAATTTTAATGGCATAGACGCTTGAGCTAAGAGACAAAGTCTAACATCAACAATGTATCGATGCTTCCTCTCTGCTGATCCATTTTGTTGGTTTGTGTGTGGACAGGAAATGAGATGACGAATACCATTTTGTTGGAAGAGCTTGTGTAACGCTTGATAATCCCCTTCCCATATGATTGAATAGCAAGAATCTTATTTAGCAATTGTTCAACATGGAGTTGAAATTGAACAAATACACGAGCAACATCAGACTTGAATTTGATTGGATAGAACTAGACATACTTGCTAAAATCATCTATAAAGCTGACATAATAGCTAAAACCTCCTACTGAGGTGCCGGCAGGACCCCACACATTAGTAAAAATAAGGTCTAAAGGAGCACTAAATACATTATTTGAAATATGAAAAGGAAGCAGATGACTCTTTGCCTCTTGACAAGCATTGCACACATGCTGCTCAGCTTGATCAGGAGTGACAAGAAGTTTATTTTTGTGTAGAACATGTTGGACAACAGTGGAGGAGGGATGACCAAGTCGGCAATGTCAGAGACCCGAAATGGCTTTAACACTAGTAAGAGCTTGCTTGTTGAAGGCTGTCGAAGGTTAGTGAATCGACAATAAACTTATATACTCGGGACCTTCGAATATGCAGTGTCAACCAGGAGATCAATGGCATACGATATAGACAGGTTTGGGCCTCTAAAATGAGTAATACCCTACTCCTGTATGGATGTACTATGGAGTCGATGGAACAAAATACAAAGTAGCTATCTAGCTCTAATTACAATAAAGATTCTCTCTGGGATGTGTCTAAGATCTAGCGTAAGAACTAACAGTGTACAACTCGGCAGGCCCAGGATCCCTTCTCTCTGCCTCTCGGTGTCCTTATATAGTCGAGGTAGCCTCCCCCTGGGTTGTAGTCGGTTGGAGATACCAGATCATCCCTGGTAAGGAGTCCCTCCTTCCGAGATATTTGTAACGTATCCAAACTTCCTTGATGTTCGGCGTACTCAGGTTGGTTTCCTCATAACGGGAACATGACCGAGTCCTTTCCAAGCATGGAGATATCCCTTCCGCGTATATCCTATCCCGCAGATTTCGGGCTCCTGATATCCGGAATTTCCAGATACGTGTGTGAACACATATGGTATGACCTTCAAGTTTCCTATACATGCTCATACCCTATATTTAGATATTCGACAAAGGCAGTGAAGGAAGCTGTCGCCAATGGGTATAACCTTCTCTCACATTTTCCTTGAAGAAGGAGCTTCTTCGTGTCCTAATCCTTGACAAAAAAAACAATTTGGATGAAACTCGAGATAAACATTGTTATCAGTTGTCAAACAATGCACTTGAACTAAGTTTTTGTGGGCCTTGGGAGCATGAAGAATGCTGTTCATTTTCAAGGGGCGATTGGAAGTAGAGATGTGAGAGTGAACAATGTGTGAAATTGTCATACCTGCACCATTTGCCGTCTGCACATGCTCCTTGTCGTGATACTTGTCACACACAGAAAGCTTGATGTACACTGACACGAACTAGTAAGACTAATGGGGTACCAAAGACACTACGATTAGAACTAGTGCTCTAGCCCTTCGCGCCCCTTCTTTATGTCCACCACTACCTGACGGTGGGAGATGTTTGGCTTGGAAAAGGGAAGGCAGCCATCAGTGTGGACAAAGGAGGCGTTGTGTCAAGTTAGGTTTTGGGATGTGGACCACAGTTCGATTCAATTGTTGTGGGGAGTGGACGCAATGGAATGAGTAGGATGAATAGGGTAAGGGGAAACACACATGGTTCGGTTCAACTGTTGTGGGGAGTGGACGTGACCGGATTAGTAGGGAAATAGGGTAAGGGAAAGGATACATGGCAAGCATTGGGGTAGGGTGGGATTTGTTCTAGTGGTACAAAATTCTACAGTTTTCTTCTATACAAAAAAATATGTTCTAGTAAGATCCTACGTTTATGTATGGTAAAAATACATGTATCCATATGCACTTCCTGAACAAGCACTAGTGTTCTTCATAAATCCAATTATATACTCCTATACGCACACCTTAACCAGACAGAAATGAACTAGTTAACTAAACAATGTCACTCCCTCCGTTCCTGAATACATATTATTTTAGCTTTCAAATTTTGTTTCTAAATACTCTCTTCGTTGATAAATATAAGGCCTATAGTTTGAGTGATCTTGTTTAGAAATATAAGACTTGTATATAGATTTAATAAGCCTTTCCTAATATACCCCTATTTATTCTCTCTCAACCATATGCATTTATTCATTACCACCCACATAAAGTATTATCTCTTATCTTCCAAGACAATTAAGAAAGGTATGTAAGTCATTTTCTCTCATGTCTTCATAATTTTACCGTAGCCTTAATTCTTGTGCAAAGTCAAAATATACCTTATATTTATCAATTTTGAAATAACTTTTAACTGTTTTTTCTTTACATACACATATCATTCATTATTCTTAATATTATTTATAAATGTGGAATAGAGTAACGCACACCATCCAAAGTCAATAAGTGAGCTAATCAATGAGGAAAATTTAGTAATTTCTATACGTGGTTTGGTTGAAGTGCTAAATCCTAAAATGCCATCTCCTCGCTGCGTTCAAGTTTATAAGGCGTATTTTTTCTTGGTATATAGACCAAAAGATATTTAAAATGACTAGATTAACCCTAATTATTATCACTAATCACTATACTCAATACATTCATGTAGAGAATATAAAGTAAAGATGGATATTTATTAGAGGTATAGAGGGAACATCACACTGTTTTTGCATTGGAATATGAAATGCACCATAAATTTATGGACAAAGTCATTCAAAAATAAGCCTTATAAACTTGGACAAAGGAAGTATTCAGGAACAAAGGGAATAGGTCCTTGTTTTTGTTTTTGAATGGTTTTGTCCGTAAACAAAAACATGGACTTTAGTTTGAATGGTCTTGTTTATAAAAGGCTTGCATGTAGATTTAACAAGCCTTTTGTCGACGGTTGGTTTCGTCGGCAATAAGATTCGTGATTCGAGGGGGATGCGTGCGTGATCAGAGCTCGATGGTAACACAGGAGGCGAGGGTTTTTTAGACAGGTTCGGGCTCTCTGGATCGAGATAATACCCTAGTCCTGTGTTCTTGTGTATTAGAGTTTTGTTCTTTTTTCTGCTCTCTCTCCGTAGTGTTGTTTCCTCCTACCTTATATACTGGGGGAAGGGCATGTTACAAAAGGGCGCCACCTGGCGTTGGACCAGGTGGACTCATGAGTATCCTATTTGTCTCTATCTGCCGAACCCAACTACCCCCAGGAGATTTGGTCGTTACTTTCCCGACCCACGCCTGCTGATTCGCCAGGGTTTGGTGGCCGCAAGCCGCAGGCGCCAGGCTGCAGGCTTCGCTTTATGCAGGGTTGTCCTGACGCGAGACGAAGCTTCGTCGGGGAGGTAACAAGCTGCCTTGGGGAAGAAGTTGGGGCCATGGCTATGTCCTGTTCTCGGTGTTTCCGAGCTTACGGCCCAGCGTACTGTTCAGACGAGTCGACTATGGGCTTCTTTGCAGGACCCCGGTCTCGGACATCCCACACCTTTCATATTATACCACTATTTATTCTCTCTCAACCATATGCATTAATTTATTCATTACCACCCACACAAAGTATTATCTCTCCTCTTCCAAGACAATTAAGAGGTGCAAATCATTTTCTCTCATATCTTTCTCAACTTCACCGTAACCTTAATCCTTACGCAAAGTTAAAATATGCCCTACATTTATCTACAGAGAGAGTATTGTTTTTGCGGAAAAAATACTCAAATATACAACATGAAAATACGTAATAGCAAAAATATACAACATGAAAAAAATTACAGAAATGACGTGGCGGCCGCCACACCACACGGCGGTCACCACGCCAGACGACGGCAGCCAAGTGGCGCCCACCAGCGCCGTGCTGCACGACGCTGCTCGCACGCCGCCGATCGACGCTGGTTGCCGCCACGCCGCGCGGCAGCCAGTCACCTTCCAGCGCGCCGATGCTCGCCGCTTGCTCTCGCGCGCGCGGCTCGCTTGCTTGCTCGCGCCCGACCATCGACGCTATTGCCGCCATGCGGCATGGCGGCCGCCATGTCATTTTTGCAATTTTTTTCATTTTGTTGTATATTTTTTCTATTTTGTATTATGGTGTTGTATATATGAGCATTTTTTTCCAGGTGAACCTTCCAGCTTCCAGTCGAGCGGCGAGCTGATGGGATTTGAGTGATGGGATTTGAGTAATAGATAAACTAGAAACGGAGGGGTTGTTGCATGCCGTATCAGCATGGCATTGTAAACCCTGGTGAAATCCGGCTATTAAGCACTAACCAATAACCATGCCTGCCTGCTTGGGCTTTGCTTTTTAGGATATTTAGGAGTCAGGGTTGTTGGAAAGAATAGATAGAGTTTGTTGTAATCTAAATAAAATCAGTTGAGATAAGATTGTAATCCGTTCCCTTCCAAATCTGTAAGCCATGCAATCGGCTGATTGATTGCCTATATAAACACGAAGCCGTCAGCCGAGACAAAGGCAAGACGTTTAGCCAATTCCAAGCGCCTCTGATTTCTTTATGGTATCAGAGCAGGTCTAAATCAAGTTGCCGCTTTCTGATCCATCTATTCCCGTCACCATGGCCTCTACGTCTTCCTCATCTGCTATTGTCAATCCCTTGCTTGGCCATGCCCTTTCCGAGAAACTCAACAAGACCAACCACGCTATCTGGAGGGCGCAGGTTCTTGCGGTTGTGCGAGGCGCACGACTGGAGGGATATCTCACCGGCGCTATTCCCACTCCACCAGCAGAGATTATCACCAAGGGTGATGATGGGAAGGAAGTGAAGATGCCGAATCCAGCAATTGAAGACTGGATAACCAAAGATCAACAAGTTATTGGCTATCTATTGACATCGATAACGAAGGAAGTCCTGGCGCAGGTTGCTATGCTGGGCACATCAGTAGCGGTCTGGAGTGCAATTGAGGGCATGTTTGCCTCTGTGACACGAGCGCGCTCAATAAATACGCGCATTGCTCTTGCCACCACAAAGAAGGGCAACATGTCTATCACAGAATACATCACCAAGATGAGATCTCTGGGTGATGAGATGGCTCACTCTGGGAAGCCGATCGACGATGAAGAATTGATCTCCTATATTCTGACCGGCCTTGATCATGACTTCAATCCGATCGTGTCCGCTCTTGTCACAAGAGTGGAACCAATCTCAGTGGCTGAACTCTACTCACAACTACTCAGTTTTGAGTCAAGGATGGAGCTCCTTTATGGCGAGACATCTTCATCAGCAAATGCAGCAAGCCGTGGAGGACGCGGAGGTGCTCAACGTGGTAGAGGCAGAATCAGCGGCGGCCGAGGGTATTCTCGAGGCCGTGGGCGTAGCACAGGTGGTTTTGGACAGCGCCAAGGCAACAACAATCGTGTAGTTTCCTCCAACAACAACATGGACAATCGGCCTAAGTGTCAACTGTGCCAAAAAAGGGGACATACGGTAATAGATTGCTGGTACTGGTTTGATGAAAACTTTGTTCCAGATGAAAGATATGCAGGAGCAGCCACCAGTTCATATGGCGTGGATACAAATTGGTATATGGATACAGGAGCCACAGATCATATCACTGGAGAATTAGAAAAGATATCTGTCTGTGAGAAGTATAATGGTGGTGATCAAATTCACACTGCCAACGGTGCAGGTATGAATATTAGTCATATTGGTCATACTGTAATTCGTACCCCTAAACATAGACTCCATCTGAAAAATATACTTCATGTTCCAAAGGCCACAAAGAATCTTGTTTCAGTTCATCAGCTTACTAAAGATAATGATGCCTTTCTTGAATTTCACCCATCTTTCTTTTGTATAAAGGACCAAGCCACCAGGAGCATTCTGCTTAAAGGGGGGTGTTACAATGGCCTTTATCCTATTCCTTGTACGTCTTCAATAAAGCAAGCCTGTGCGTCAGCTTGTGTTGCCATCAAGCCTTCCTTTGAGCGATGGCATAGTCGTCTTGGTCATCCTGCGTCATCTATTGTTAAAAGAGTTGTTCAAGATAATAAGCTTCTATGTCTAGATGAATCAAATAAGAAATCTGTGTGTGATGCTTGTCAAAAGGCAAAGAGTCATCAATTGCCTTACTCTAGATCTTTTAGCAAGTCAAGTCATCCTTTGGAACTTATCCATTCAGATGTTTGGGGTCCTGCTCCTAGTTCTATTGGGGGCAGAAAGTACTATGTGAGTTTTATCGATGATTATAGTAAATTTACTTGGATCTACCTTTTGAAGTATAAGTCTGAAGTGTTTCAAAAATTTAAAGAGTTTCAAAATCTCGTAGAAAGACTCTTTAATCGAAAAATTCTCACAGTGCAGATCGATTGGGGAGGAGAATATCAAAAATTAAACTCCTTTTTTAATCAAGTTGGGATATCTCATCATGTTTCCTGTCCCCATGCACATCAACAGAATGGTGTTGCTGAAAGAAAACATCGACATATTGTCGAAGTAGGGCTTGCTATTCTTGCATATGCATCCATGCCTTTGAAATTTTGGGATGAGGCATTCCTTGTAGCTACCTATTTGATAAATCGTACTCCAAACAAAGTCATTGATTTTCAGATCCCTCTCCAACGTCTTTTTCATGTCAAGACAGACCATAACTCCTTGCGAGTTTTTGGTTGTGCCTGTTGGCCTAATCTTCGTCCGTATAACAGTCGCAAGCTTGAATTTCGTTCAAAGCAATGCGTTTTTCTAGGTTACAGTAATCTTCATAAAGGGTTTAAATGTCTTGACATATCTTCTGGGCGTGTCTACATTTCTAGAGATGTGGTGTTCGATGAGACAGTTTTCCCATTCTCTCAATTACATTCCAATGCTGGTGCTCGCTTACGCTTAGAAATCCACCTTCTTCCCTCCAATTTGTTGATTCCTAATATGTTCTGTACAGGGGGCGAATTTACATCTGATCATATGACTAATAATCCTGTTGAAAGTACTAATCAATCTTGTGAGCCTATGACATCTAATCAGATAACAGGAACTGCAAGTCCAGGAGAGTCTAGCACTGACATTGGTGACTCTGGCGCCAAACAAGGCAGGCGATCGACAGAAACTACCAGTTCGGTAGCTTCAATGCCTGTCACGCACGGTGTGCGTCTGCCTGACTGCATCGAGCGTCCAGCAACGCCTGCAAGTGTGCACCCAACAGCAACAGATGCTGTTGATGCGCAGGGGGAACCTTCTGTGGATATACCGAATGAGTCTCCAATGCTGGATGAGCTCCCAGCAGAAGATGTTCAGCAGGATGTTCAGCAAGTTGTTGCGCCGCATCGACCACAAACACGGTTACAGAGTGGCATACGTAAAAAAAGGTATATACTGATGGCACTATTCGTTATGGTATGTTTACTGCCTCAGGTGAACCCCATAGTCTAAAAGAAGCCTTGGCTAATGAGAATTGGAAAGCTGCGATGGATTCTGAATACTTGGCTTTGATGAATAATAAAACCTGGCACTTAGTTCCTCCTCATAAAGGCAGAAATGTGATAGATTGCAAGTGGGTATATAAAATTAAATACAAGGCTGATGGCAGTCTAGATAAGTATAAAGCTCGACTGGTTGCAAAAGGTTTCAAACAACGATATGGCATAGACTATGAAGATACTTTTAGTCCTGTTGTTAAAGCTGCTACAATAAGAATTGTGTTATCTATAGCTATATCTAAGGGTTGGAGTCTTCGTCAATTAGATGTCCAAAATGCTTTTCTTCATGGCTCTCTAGAAGAAGAAGTGTATATGAGACAACCTTCGGGGTATGAGGATCCAAAGGCACCAGATTATATCTGCAAATTAGATAAGGCTTTGTATGGTTTAAAACAAGCACCACGAGCTTGGTTTTCCTGTCTAAGTGAGAAGTTGTGTCTTCTTGAATTCAGTGGCTCAAAAGCAGACACCTCTTTGTTCTTCTACAACAAAGGTAATATAGTTATCTTTGTTCTCATATATGTGGATGATATAATTGTTGCAAGTTCAAGTACAGATGCCACAAATGCCTTGCTGGCTGATCTCAAGAAGGACTTTGCCTTGAAGGACTTAGGAGAGCTTCACTATTTTTTGGGCATTGAAGTAAAAAAGGTATGTGATGGCATTGTCTTAAGACAAGGAAAATATACTTTAGATCTATTAAGAAGGGCAAATATGGCAAGTTGTAAACCAGTCAGTACTCCTCTGTCTACTAGTGAAAAGTTATCAGCAAAGTGTGGCTTTCTTTTGGGAGCTGATGATGCTACACAATATAGGAGCATAGTTGGAGCTTTACAGTACCTGACATTAACTAGACCTGACATTGCTTTCTCAGTAAACAAGGTCTGTCAATTCTTACATGCTCCTACAACTGTTCATTGGGCAGCTGTTAAACGAATTTTAAGATATTTGAAGCATACATCTGAAGTGGGATTAAAAATAAGTAAAGCCTCATCCATGGTTGTTAGTGGATATTCAGACGCAGACTGGGCTGGTTGTTTAGATGATAGAAAATCTACAGGAGGTTTTGCTATCTTTATTGGAAACAATCTTGTATCATGGAGCGCACGTAAGCAAGCTACGGTTTCTAGATCAAGTACTGAATCAGAATATAAAGCATTAGCCAATGCAACTGCAGAGATCATGTGGATACAGACGTTGATGCAAGAACTTGGGATTCACAATCCTAAGATGGCTGTGCTATGGTGTGATAATATGAGTGCAAAGTATATGACAAAGAATCCTGTGTTTCATGCCAGAACTAAACACATAGAAGTGGATTATCATTTTGTGAGAGACAGAGTATTCAAAAAATTATTGAAGGTTGATTTTATACCAACAGGAGATCAAGTCGCTGATGGGTTTGCAAAGCCATTGTCTGTGCAGAAGTTGGAAAATTTTAAGCACAATCTCAACCTAGTGGGTTGTGATTGAGGGGGGATGTTGGAAAGAATAGATAGAGTTTGTTGTAATCTAAATAGAATCAGTTGAGATAAGATTGTAATCCGTTCCCTTCCAAATCTGTAAGCCATGCAATCGGCTGATTGATTGCCTATATAAACACGAAGCCGTCAGCCGAGACAAAGGCAAGACGTTTAGCCAATTCCAAGCGCCTCTGATTTCTTTAAGGGTAACCGGAAGTTAACAGTAAGCGAAGAAATTGTGCAGTATAAGAGGTTATTTCCATTGATCACGCATTCTGGTATCGGCGTAACGCCTGAATTAATATACAGTAGTACCTATTATCAAATCGTGTAAATGAGGTCGTCATGCTCAAGCAAAATTGGCCGAATTATTACGTGCTAAACATCCGAGAAGATAAGGAGAGGGCGTATTTAAGCAGGTGAAAAGCGGATGAAGTTTTCGTTTGTTTGATAATCTCCACCAGACGGGTAGTGGAAAAACAGAAATGCAGCGGGCCCTGAGCCGGCCTAGGATGGACAAACGGATAGAGACGCCCGCGTTCCATAAAATACAACGAAACCTCTTTTTTTCCCCGCCTTTTTCGCGCTAATTTATTGCCAGCCAAACGCATTACGCATCGCGGTTCACAACCCAGAACCCACGCCTAGCACTCCGGATAAGCTCGAAACCTCTTTTTTTCCCCGCCTTTTTCGCGCTAATTGCCAGCCAGCCCACCCGCGGTTTGCAGAATTCAATTTCAGACCACGCACGCCGTCACGCGGAAAAAATACTCAAATATACGTAATAGCAAAAATATATAACATGAAAAAAATTACAGAAATGACGTGGCGGTCGCCACGCCAGACGGCGGCAGCCAGGTGGTGGTCGCGTCTAGCTGCCGCCACGCCGCACGGCGGCAGCCAGGTCACCTTCCCGCCGCGCCCGATTGCTCGCCGCTTTGCTCTCGCGGCGCCCGGCTCGCTGCTGCGGGGCGTGACGCCGCTGCCGCCGTCCTGTGTGGCGGCCGCCATGTCATTTTTGTAATTTTTTCATTCTGTTGTATATTTTTGCTATTTTGTATTATCGTGTTGTATATTTGAGTATTTTTTCCTTGTTTTTGCACTACTTCTTTCACCATCCTCATACACAGAAAAAAAAAAAACAGTTGACCTCGTTTATAGTGTGTCAGGTCAGCGACGAAAGAGTAACGCGCGGTAAACCACGTTTAATTCCGGTCCAAGCTAGCGAGCTGACCAAATCACATTACATAAGAACAGTCCCTTGCCAAACCTCTACCGATCGATGCGCATCCAACGGCGGCAGCATCGTGCTGCCCAGCAATCGCCAGCTTGCGAGCGACGTTCGCGCAGCCGAACTTTACAGTTACAGGTCAACGCTTCGATCGTGCCAAAGCCCACGCCGAGGACATGAATAGACGCCCTGTAAACCTAAACCATCGATAGGTGTAAGTGTGTAACATATACTAGGAAGATTCGCGCGCTACGCCGCGTCGTGCGAAATTTGATAAAAAAATGATGAAAAGCGGGAAAAAACGGAAAAACGACGGGCGAAAAACGAATTTACGTTTTTTGGAAGCGAACAGCGAAAATATTTTTCCATGTTCCGGAGAAAACACAGTTCACGGAAATAATTTTTTGAGCAAAACGAAGAAAGAAAACGGCTTTCCATATTTTTTGTGGGGAAATAGCCACCGAAAACAGCTTCCCCATGCTCCGGAGGAAAAACGGATCACGAAAACATCTTTTCGGAGCAAAACGGAGAAAGGGAACGGTTTTCCATATTTTTGTCTTGAAAAAACGGCCAACGAAAACATTTTTCTCATGCTCCGGAGAAAAATCGGATGACGAAAAATATTTTTTTCGAGCAAAACGGATAAAGGAAACTGATCTCCCAATTTTTTGGAGGGAAATAGCTATCGAAAACATTTCCCCCATGCCACAGAGGGAAAACCGATCACGAAAACATTTTTTTCGGCAAAAACGGAGAAAAGAAACGGTTCTACATTTTTTTTTTGGAAAAACGGCTAACGAAAATATTTTTCGCATGCTCTGGAGAAAAAACGGACCACGAAAATATTTTTTCGGGACAAAACGGAAAAACCGATCACGAAAACATTTTTTTCGGCCAAAACGGAGAAAAGAAACGGTTCTACATTTTTTTTTGTGGAAAAACGGCTACCGAAAATATTTTTCGCATGCTCTGGAGAAAAAACGGACCCCAAAAACATTTTTTTGGGACAAAACGGAGAAAGGATCCGAACGTAAAGCGCGAGGACCTATTTGTTATAATTTTGGACTTGTTCGCTATTTTGAATAATTAGGAAAGGGCTCGCTCGCGATTGGCCCTTAACGGGAGGGCCTCCATGCAAAACGGGAAACCAGGGACCTAAACGCGAACTGAAAAAAATATTCTTCTCTCACATAAAATCGCGCAAGGACCTGGATGTAATTCGGAAGAAACGCGGGAGCTTTTGGCAAAAACGGCGGCAACACGTGGGGGGGCCGGTTGGCCCCCAATTCTAGCCCTCATAAGGTGGGTTACCATTACAATTCGGTAATATACGGGGTAAAGAGATATGCTCCTATGCATTACAACCCGAAGGTTCAGAAAAGAGGCACGTAGATCACTTTATCATATTAATCTTCCGTTACTCTGTGCATGTCATAAAACCTGGAGAAACTCGTTGCCTTAATAAAGTTTTTAGATCAATCTCAAAACCTTAGAATCTGTCAGTCGGAACAGTGGACCGTCACGCACACGGAATTTAGGGTGTGTTTGATTTATGAGATGAGGTTGAATGTGATAGGATGGTCCTATAACATTTGGTTCTATTATTTTGGGTGAATGAGATGATTCAGTATCTAGAGGGAATATTCTTCAAATTTGTATCACTTAATCCATGATGGGATGATTCCATTCAAGCAACCAAACGCATAGATAACTTTTTTCTTAAATCATCTCATACATGGTGGTACAGACAACCAAACGCACCCGAGCAAAGGATAATGAGCAGATCTTTTGTACTCAAGAACCGGCATAACTGTACTGAACGAACTCGCACGGTCGCAGCACCTCACATGGCAAATGCTTAGTAAAGAAGGTACATGCATGCAGGTACGGATTGGCATGGCGGCGATGACCTTCGAAAAAACTATGGCAGCAGTGGCAACTCAAGTCGGCGGCTACACATGGCCTGACACAAATGACTAATGGCTGAGAAGCGACGGCATCACCAGGATTATTTACATTGTACACAGGTGAAAAGGCTGCTCTGCCCTGATATTATGGCTGTTTGCACTTTGCAAAAATTTCCTTAGATGTTAATTACAGTGCTGAATCGCGAGAGGTGGGGCATGGTTCTTGTTGGAGTTTACCGGGTTGCCTCAATTAATATTCATTATAAATAATAAAAAAATCATCTACTCAATGGAAGGTAAGAAATTTAGTAACTTATTGCTAACCTAAGTGGGAAGAGATCAACTTATAAAGTAGAGTTGGTCTTGTTTAGTTAAACAAGTAAAAAAAAAAGAACATACCTGTGCGCTTGCTCATCACACCACGCCATCGGTCGCACACGTGAGTGATGTGATGATTTTCAGGTCCGGTTGTGTGTTAAGTGATAGCGTACCTCATAACCATACACAATAACTTGGCAACCTGAGTGTACATAGAAAGATAAGACTCATTCGAATCGAAACATTGAGCGGATTAGCGTTGTTTATATGATACACATTAATAATTTGAATGTAGTTTTTATTTGAGTTTCTTTTTTTCTATTCACCGCCTCTGTTTGAGATAAGCGAGGGAGACGTTCCTCGGATGCAAACACACAAAACCATGATCTCTTTTCTTTGTCGGTGGTTCCACTACACTGCGCTACCTCGGCTATTACATCCCTGCAAACGGTGTGCACCGAGTAAAGAAAGAGCAGTGTCTCTGAAACCACCGCCCCTTTTGATCCTGCACAGATTGGAGTGAATCAGGTTTTTAGGAAACGTTCGCACGACCACTCACAGCCTCCTTCCTCAACCTGCTGAGCGTCTTATTCTTTGCATCAGTCTCTACCGCAAACTTCATTGGAGAGAATCATCTGTAAGTTACAGCTCATTTGGATAGAATTATACTGTCAAAAATATTTCATATGATCCATCTCTTGATTAGTAGTATTTCAGCTATATGTTATATAATGTAAATGCATATATTTGAGGTAGGCATAATACATTGCAGGATCACACTACTATAAGTAGTTTTTATTACGCCTAATACAAATATCTACATTAAATCTTGACTATTTTCTTAGGAATTAAAATAATCACAAAAGTACACAAACACCAAACAGTTCTAACAGGGAACGGGCTACTTTGACCTTAATGTAAGATCTGCCGAAAACGAATTTCAGGGTCGCACACCTAATCCTAGTCGAGAAATACAATGCCGCAGCTATCTGTCACACCTCTATACGATGATAATTTACATGATGGTTGGCCTCAGAAGAAATTGGCTGCGCTTGATTAACAGGCCTGTATGTGACACTGCGAGAAGACCCACTGAAGATGTTGATATCAACAGGCAAGTCGCTAGCTCCATAGCGTTATAAGACCAGGCGTATCTTTCACTTCAATAGTGTATAAGCTCTTCAACATAGGCATCTCCTCACAGTTAATTCAGATGTTCATTTTAGATCTTAATTCCATGATAATCCATGTAACCGAGAAAGTGCTGCAAGAATGCCAAATGCCAGCTATGCATTAGCCCTGCGGAACATTGTTAGGTGGTTGCTTCAAGATGACTCGTGGCCTTGGTCACTATTGGCTTGATCCGCTGTTTCTTGACGAGGAATCTGCATATATGGGAAATTTGATTCCAAATGTCGCTTGGACCTCATAAATAGTACAGTATAGAATGGAACTGGAACAAAGTTATACCTCGTGAGTGACGCTTCCCCTCCATTGCTTCTTTCTTTTCCTGACAACCATGACAAAGGAACGGACCATCCCAGGGACGCAGCTTTCCTGGCTTTGACAGACCCTCGTGTATTGATATCCCCTGACCAGACTCTAACTCCACTTGACAAATTGCACATGCGAAGAGCTTGAACATATTCCGAACCGGATATTCAGAATCTAGCCTTCATTAACCAGAAATTAAATGTTAACAATAGGCACCATGGTCTAAAAGTTTGAATGAAACTCAACTGTTGAAGTCATTCAACTTTGCATGGTGTTTTGATAAGGCAAGCCTGTTTCCATTCTTACATCACCTCATGGCTTTCTCAAGTGCCAATAGCCATGATCTTTTACTACTGCCATTGCCAATCAAGAATCTATTCAACTTTTCTTTCAAAACTGATCTTGAAGGACTGGATTTAAAATACTTGGCAACGCTACAAAGGAAGTATAAGCTATGCCATAGATTAAGAACTGTGGAAGGAAGACCGTTTGCCTGCTTCATGAAACCTAGAGGCCAAAACCCTAGCAATGTACTGACCTCACTTTGGCCCGAAAGGGCTGGTTTCTTTAATTATTTTTAGGTGTTATACATTAGACAACCACATTCTCCATGCTCCATCTGGAACTGGACTTTTATACTAGAAGTATGGCATCCACCCGTACCACAGAATCTAACAGTCTATGTTCCAGCATATACAATTATTCGTGAACTATTATGCCATCCATAGTCAAGATGGAGTAAGGGTACATACCGCCTTGAAAGATACGGGCATCCATCCTCAAAGACTTCTTCCACCAAGTTTGTCTCAGAAGTATGTTCCTTATCAGTATGAGGTAATGAGTCTGATGTCATTTTCCTGCAAAAAATATTTTTGAAAAAACCAAGGCCGTTTCCTGCCTTTTTTGGAGATGGTACAGTGGGTTTTGGTTTTTCTGGTGGTATTATGTCAATGACAATACAAGTTGTATCGTCCCTCAGTCCTTTTGATTCCACTGCTTCCTGCAAAAGATGCAACAGTAAGAAACAGTATAAATTGGGAATTTCAGGCTGCATTGCAAGATGGGTGGCGTAAGGCGGCTGTACCTTGACAATTTGATCCGCTGCAGCTTCTGGAGTAAGCCCTCGTGCACAGCTAAAAGCCATTTCTGCAGTCAAGGCATCCCAAACCCCGTCACTTGAAACAATAAATCGACCTCCAGCACTAGATAGCTGCAGCAAACATTAGAAGGCATTAATATTTTGAAAATATGGTCAAAAATCAAGGTAGATAAAAAAAAATTACTTAAAGCAAAATCACAGAACTACTGAATAACCCTCTCAACAGGAAAACATAGCTTACAGACCTACAACCATGAAGAAACTTTGAAGCAAGGGAAATGGAAATGAAACAACTGGCACTTAGTTTACACAAAATTGCAAATTATCTAACTTGACAGGATGATCATTAATCTTAATATGACCAGGCAAGATACAGGGAAATGTGTACAGTTTATCGTCTAACTGTATCAAATTTACATAGAAAAGGGACATTTACAGATGATAAAGAGAATGAGAATATCAAAACAGCAGAACTTCTGTTGCATGAATCTGCTATCACTATTGAATTATGAAAGTTCTGAATTTGGTTTTCTACAGAACTCATGTGCATAAATTTTTAGGACTTTGTACCTTGATCTGCTTCACAAAAGGAACAGGAATGATAAATTCACCTACATCCTGGTCACCAATTGATCTTGATAGGCATAAACCACCTGGCCAACATCTAAGGGGCCCAATCTGGATGAACAATGATGGAAACAAGGGTCAAGCAAGAGGTATGAATCAGATCTACAAATAAAATGATGGTTTTGTAAAGGAAGGCCTAAGGAAGGTATCTGATATACATAATTATGAAAATGCGCAAGTGCAAAGTTTTGAAATGAACCACTCAACAGTCAACAGGATGTACAGAAGACGCACATTAATTCCATAAGCAAACCAAATTTGGCAAATCTGGTTCTAAACCAAAAAGGTACTCATAAGTCATTAGTAACTTGATTCATTAGTCCCACCATTTCAAATTAAAAAGAAACAAACAGAAAGGAAAGTAGTTGCAGAAGCATAGATTTGTCAGTCAATTCTCCAAACACATTGAATATTGCATGCGTAAAACTTCAACAGTAGAAAAAGTTCCTTGGCCGCCAACGGTGCAAAATAGAGGGAAAACTTGAGCGACCACAAAAGGCAAAGAGAAAAACCTCAGCTCCACCAACAACGTTTAGCCTTCCAACTTCTCCTCCGCATTCTGTTACACGTCCAACCCTATGAATCAAAACCAACAAGTGATGAGAACCAATCATGTCGACAACAAGAGAACAATAGAACACTTTGCGAGAAAACAATCGTACTCCTCTTCATTAGCATCGAATCGATGGTCAGCTGACAAATGGTAAATGGAACCCTCAGCTTCCAGTACACAGCGCGAATCACCAACGGACGCAACAGTCACAACGGAACCATCGATTATGACAAGCGTCACAGTTGTCCCCGAAGAGTGCGCTGAAACACATACACCGAGTGGACAAAACAAGGCTCAGCTCTAGTACTAGTGTACCATCAAACCATGCACAGACACAATTTGAATTGAATCACCTAACTACGGTTGACCATGGAGCTGCATAATAGAGTAGTACTAGACGTGGACACATGGTACTCCCTCCGTTCTCACAAGGCGTATATTTTGAATGATGATGTGCCACAAATATACGGCGTATTTTATATTCCAATGCAAAATTAGTGTTATGTTCCCTCTATATCCCAAATAAATACCCAACTTTACTTTATACTCCCTACGTCCTAGTTTGTAAGGCGTATATCTTTTTGGCGCATTCAAGTATAGAATATAAAGTAAAAATGGATATAGAATATAAAGTAAAAATGAATATTTATTAGGGGTGCATAGACCATCACACTAATTTTGCATTGAAATATGAAATATAGTCTATATCTATGGACATGATAATTCAAAAAATAAGCCTTATAAACTGACGAAGGGAGTATTATCAACATGAATTCATTGAGTATAGTGATTAGAGATAATAATTAGGATGGTCTAGTCATCATTAGTATCTTCTTGTGCCAAAAGAAAATTCCCACTATAAATTTGGACTTAGGAAGTACTAATTAGTACTAGTAGTAGTACTGGCTTGGAAGGGCGTTAATTAGTTCCATGTACGGGAGGAGGAAATTTTAATTTTACCTCTTGTTTGGAAGTCCTTATCCGTCTTGACGAACCCGACGACCAGGGCCCTCGGGAGGGCGGCGAGCCACTCGTCCCTGCTCAGATCGGCAGGGACGCAGCCCATCACATTGCTCAGGAGGTTCTCCTTGGCGTACACCGCGGCCGCGCTCCCGTTGTGCCCATCGAACAGCTGCAACCAAACCAAACAAAGACACCCCTCAGCACCAGACATCGGCCGGCAGAGCGAAAACCACGCCACCGCCGAGCAGATCGCGGGGGAAAGATATGTAAACCGTAGCGCAGCGCAATCGCAATCGGTGCGTGGGGCGGGTTGAGGCGAACGCTTACGGCGAAGGCAGAGAAGGGGGCGTCCGGGTGGCGCTCGCAGTCCGGCTTGAGTAGCGCCAAGTCCTCGCCCTTCTTGGCCCGGCTGGCCTGCCCCGCCGCGACCCCCGGCCGCTCGCCCTCCTCCGCGACCCGCTCCGCCGACGCCTCCCGCCGCAGCAGGTCCCCCAGCGCCACGCTCCCGCTCGTCCTCCTCGCCGCCGCCATCCTCAGATCCCAGCCGCGCGCATCGCCGGCCGAGGAGCACACGCGCTCACTGGCGCTGGTCCGGTCGGGAAGCGCAGGCGCCCACTCCCCCCACCCCGCTTTTCGCTGCCGTCTCGGCGCGCTGTGATGTCGTCGCTTTGCGGGATCAGCGAGGGACCCCGTCACATGGGGCGCGCGGCTACAGAACGCGCAAATCCAGCCCGCTCCCACGCGCGCCCCGGCCGGATAAAATAAATCCCCCAAAGCGGCGGTGCGGCACGGCACGGCACCAACCGGGCGTTTTTAACGGCCGCGCGCCGCAGGTAAGCGCGGAACAGGTGTTGGTTGGGCCGCGCAGGCGCTGCTCCTGCGGTCACAGCCTCACGCGCAGAGGCGTGGACGGGGTCGCGCTTTTCTATGGGAGTCACTCTACGTAGTGCGGTGCTGGATTCCTGCTGCTACCTCCCTCCCTCCTTCCCATAATATAGTAGTTTTTTTTTTCTTAGCAAACATCGTCTTGTAATATATGTCCATTATATGAGGATTAAAGATAAAATATATGATTGGCTGTAGCATGTCCTTTAGTATGGGTACATATGGTCTAGTGATATTAACATTTTCTTAGATTCAATATCTTATTAGTCTATGCATATGATGGGTTTTGGACTTGTATTGCGGGTCGGGCCGCGTCGTGCCCGTTCATTCTGAAGTGAGTCATTTTCAAGATGAGGAAGAAAAGACTAAATTACACATGCAGCGATTGCTATGTTTGCTGGTTTTATTGGTGTGGATCAAGATTCATAAAACTGGCCGGTTCGCACCGCTAATTCCTAAAGCCCCATCTTTGATTCACTTCTACACCAAAAATACTTAGAATTAGAATTGTTTCTAGTTTCTACCCCCAACCTCAAATCTGCAACAACAACAAAAAAAATCAAAAGTTATGAAAAATCAAATAAGAGGAAAATCAAGCCGACTTTTGGCAGATTTTTAACAAGAAACCTGAACCGGCCAGGTTACGTTTTTTCCCCATTTCCAATATATTGCCCTATCTCCAACAATTTCCCTTCATTCCATTCCCTTTCCTATTCCCTTCCTCATATTCATTCCCTTTATTTCCTACTATCTCCAGCAGCATCCCCTCAAGGGATTTGCGAAGGGATTGGAGAGAGAATCCCTTTCTAGAGAGATTCACTGTTTGAATCCCTTCCAAGAAAATCCGCTTGAGCACTTGGGATCTATTCGTGAAGGGATTTGAAGGGGAAGGGAAACTACTGGAAAAACTGAAACCATCGTGTGGTGTGGATAGCCGGAGACTAGTAAATAGGGGGGAACTGGTCGTGCAAGGTTGTCCACAGCTTTTAATTAGTTGCCTTCCTTTGGTTTTTTCCTGATGGATCTTTCTATGGTTTTGGTTTTAACAATGCTTTTATGTATGGTCACGAGCTAGCTAGGAAAATATCCTCTCCGAAAACGACCTATAAAAATAACAAGCTGCCATGCTTTTTAAAATACTGTGGTGATTGGAGCAAGGATAAGCTGGAAAAATAAATCGAGCGTAACGAGGATCCCACGATGAAAGTGAAGGTAAATTAAGGAGAGCTTTTCCCTTCTCTTCTGCTTACGTCGATGCAACCAAGGGAATGGTAGTTGTCAGGTTTGGCTCCCTCGTTCTTGACTCTCCCTTGTTTCTTTTCTTCGCGTCAACCCATGGAGACATCGACGAGAACTTTCATCCATGAATTATGAACAAGCAAACTTTTTTCCCCCTTGCCTTTCCTTTCCTTTCCTTCCAGGATCTGCTGTACAACGATCGAGTCCATCTGTAGTATTCCTTGTCGTTTCGCTTTCGGGTTAGGAATCGAACCTCTTGTTTGTATTGGAAATGCGAGTCGTCTGTGTCAGTGGTGGTTGATCCTTGCAAGTCGCTGCTTCTTTCATGACTTGGTTTATTTGTTCTCTATGGTAGGTGTAGTTCGGTTCACAATACCGTCGATTTTGTGTTTTTTTATGTGTCGAGATGGCTCGATTTTTAAAATCGCTCGGTAAATCGATGGAATTCAAAATTAAATTTAAAAAAATCGAGAAATTTAGAAATATATATATATATATATAAAAAGGTGTTAAAATTTTTTGTGGGAGTTGACGAGGCAATGATAATGATGATGCAAAATTTCAGACAATGATCATGTGTATTTTTAAAAAATTCTGACAGTGTTCTTGTCTTTGTATATGATTTTCTGTTTTTAATTTTTTTTAAGGGCAATAAATGAAGTTTAATATTTCTGAAAATTTTTGTGTCAGTTTATGAGGCAATGATAATGATGATGTAAAATTTCAAATAATGATCATATATGTGATTTTTAAAAAAAAAATCTAATAATGCTACTGTCTTTATATATGCTCGTCTGTTTTTTATTTTATAGGTGCACTAAATAAAGTATAATATTCCTTAATATTTTCTACATGATACTTGGTCACTCTTTATGATATCATTAAAATTTCAGAGCATGATGAAGCTTGTAAATTTCTATACAATTATGACAGTGTCTCTGTTTCTTTTCATCAAGTGCTATTTTTTATTTTCTAGAAGTAATAAATGATTTTAAAAATTATTTAAATTTCTTTGAGGTTTTTTATATATCAATTGGGATTTATTTTGTTATTTTCTAATTTTTAAAATTTTCTTTAATTTTTTTCAAATTTTCTTGAGTTTGTCGAAAATCGAATAAAACCGGTCGGTTTTTTTATGAAAATTCACAAATCGGTGAGGAATTGACGTTGCTTAATTTGCCGATTTTTGAAAGGAAAAAATCGTCAACAATCGGTGAAAATCGATGAAATCAGTCGATTTATTTATTTATTTTACCGTCGATTTCAAAGAATCATTCATGAGATCTCTAGTGATTTTCGATGCTGGCTATTTTCGAACCAGGGGTGTAGTTGCGATGGTGGAAGGCCGGCCGGCTGCTGGCTATTGGTACGGCACGGAAGCGCGGAACCGTTCTTTGGCGCTAAAACTATGGTCTTAATATATGCCGTGGGTGGCTCTAGCTCACTCTGGCCTGGTCGTCTGAATGATGGCCGATGGATGTGATCGACATGCTGTCGACCGGACGACTAGTATGAATGGGTGTCGTGATCCGTGTGAGCGGTTAACGGCGAACTTGACCACGTACAGGTCTAGGTCTACTATCTCAGGGTCTGATCGATGCTAATTAAGACCGTTTTTACGAGTAGTTAAAGCCTGCTGCCAGTGCGTACGTACCAGCTAATAAATCACCGTTTGGCCCGGTTTGTCAGGTGGATTTCGTAGGAGTTTCACGGGTTGGTAACATTTGCAGCGAGAGACCCCGACGACATAACAAGAACAGTACTGTTTTTTTTTTTTTTTTTTTTTTTTTTTTGTCATCGATGTGAGCTCATCTCCAACAAGTCCCGGCTCTCCAGCTGGTACCCCTTCTTAACGCAGTACCCTCCAAATGGAGACAAAAGAATATTATTACGAGCAAGCGAACTAAGGAGGGATAAAATTAACCTGGCTTAATGGCCCGTGAATCTCGCCGGGATTGACAAAATGGAGAAGAAAACGGTTCGTGGGAACTGGGATGTTTATAGCCAGGATAACGATCGGTGGGCCAGTTATTGGATGGCAGCTGGTTGCTTCGAGCCTTCGAAAGTCGAAGCACGCATGTGATTTTTCTGCAGATTTTAGTCTGGCTTTGGACCCGTCCAACTTGATCGCTCATGCAGGAGGCCATAGGTACCATCGTGCCAGTTCTCCACCATTACACAGCCGCAGCCGGCCAGAAAATATCAAATAACTCCTAGAGCATGCATGTCACCTAAGCTAGATCTTTGTCTATACGTATTAGTTTTCATTTATATGAAAGAGTGAGAAAAGAGGAAAGAGAAGAGAGAGTGGGCTTTTATATAAGAGCAAGTACAATAAGACTACGTCACCATTTGCTCAGCATACGCATGCCTTTGGCCTATACATATGGCAGAGTGAGAAAAGAGGAGAGAGAAGATAGTTGGCTCTTATTTAGTAGCCAGCTTTGCACGGATGCGTAGATAAATCATTTATGTACAAGATAGAAGAGATAGTTATTGCACAACATCTAGAGACAACTTTTAGATACAGTTATTGTATAAACTGGCTTTTAGCTTACTATTAGCCTGCAGTGGGCTTTAATATTGTATACTTGCTCTAAGAGCTAGCTTTGCACGAGAGCATATGTAAATTATTAATGTACAATAAAGAAGAGATAGTTATTGCATAATATCTAGAAATAATTTTTAGAGATAATTATTGTACAAGCTAACTTATAGCTTATTGTAAATGCTATGAATAAAAGTTAGAGTAAGGGGGTGTTTGGCAGAGCTCCAGCTCCACCAAATTCGTAGAGCTGGTGGAGCTGGGTATTACTAGTTTCACCAGATTCGTGAATCTGAATCTGTGGGTATATTAAGAGTGTTTATGTGAGTCAACTTGTTTACATTTTAGAATAAAATTATAAACTTTAAGTCATTTTATTTCAGTCTACAAGTTTCAGCTCTAAGATGGAGTTAGGATCTAGAGCTCTGCCAAACAGAACCTAAGTATTATACTTGCTCTTGTACAGATAGGGAACATCGGAGGAAGGATGCAATGCAAGAGCAATAGAACAAACACAAGTGCTTCTCATCTGATCAAACAAGTATACACAAAAATTTACAGTACAATGGATTACTCATGTCTGAAGCTTCGGCACATGAACCTCACGGCATGGAGACTTTTGTCTCATAACAACTATATACAAAACCTCCTGAACATGAAATACACGGGCACCGACAAAATGGTGTGCGATATTTACTGAAGAAAAAGAACCAGAAAAACAAGAATAGAAAAGTGCTATCTGATTCTGATTTCTGAAGATGACTTTAATTACACTTCGAGTGGTGTTATTTCGAAGAAAGAGATTGATTGACTTGACTTAGATGACCTGAACGATCCTTCCCTCTCAACGGAGTACGTGACGAGCAGCTTCACGACGTGTCTGTATCTCCTCCTGTACGTAGGAAACTTGGACATGCTCCTTACAATTCCAACCATCCTGCGAAATCAGCAGCGTTAGAACAACCGCCACTAGAACTGACAGGATTAATAAAACGAAAACATGAGGCAGATTATTTGTATTTGTTCTCATTGATACACATTCATAAGCCAAATGTAATGTCGCTTCATGTTACTAACAGAAACAATCAAGTAGCATGGCGTTAGGTAAGCCACCAATTTTGCTTGAGTGAACTTTTTTATCCACAAAATTTCAGTTAACCAAAACAGCGAAACTTGAGCTTTCAGTTCACCAAAACAGCAATTGAATAGTTCTGTTACTATTGCATCATAACACACCCACAGTCTCTCAAAAACAAAATTACTGACATTTCCAATTGTTTCAGTTAAGAGAAAAGCACTATATAACACTGCTACTGAAATGAAAACAAAGCATGGTTGTCAGAATTAAGCAGTAGGTGGAGACAGCATACCTTCTACTGATGGCCTGAATTTGTGCTGTCCTCACAGGATCTTGGGGGATTTCAGCACCATTATCCCACCCATTTGCACTTGCAGAATTACCAACAAAAAGGGTCAACTTCTCCAAGAATCTCAATTCTTCCTCCGTCATTTTCAGCACCTGTATTTGTTCTTTCAGCACTAGCACAGGATGGAAGAACCAATCTAGCAATCGATCTTGGGGCCGGTTATGCTGATTGACCTCAACACCATTGCCTACCAATAGCCCTGCAGAACCAGCCTTGATTGATTGGAGGACGGTACACAGCAGAGAATAAGAAGGTAGTCCCAGGCCTATCGTTTCATGACCACTTTCCTTTGTTCTTAACCACTCTGTCAGATCAACAGTTGTTACAACATTTAAATTCAAAAGATCCCTGCCCCTCTGTTCGCATGACTTCATAATATTTTCCCAAATCTGCAACTTAAGGAGATAAATTAGGATTTCAATGTAAATTGTACCATCTATATCTAATAGAACATAATCCAAATTGGTGGCAACATCTATATTTTCCCATTCTAAAATGTATATATAATATAAAATCTGGCATTATCCTAGTAAGCCATTAGCTCATACGTAAGAAAGGGGAATTCCAGTACATCTAATTGTAATTCTTTATGTTGAATATATTAAGCTGTCAACAGTTTTTCATCTGTATCTTGTGAAATGCAAGCAAAATGTATGTTCAAACTCAAGTTTGTATAACGAAATATGATCTTTGGGGCCTGGACATCACGATCACAAATCCTTATGCGTTCCATGGTTGCAAAATATGTACCAACATAAACAAAATATGTCAACGATTGCTTCAGTTATGATGAGGACTTCAAAGTATAACTAATTTCTCTTTTGTGGGCTTCCTTTTATTAATAAATCGCAATATTACCCCAATTAAAACAAGCACACCAAATCCAAGAGATCATGTATGCAATAATTAAAACGTCTTAACTATCCCTCCTGTTATGGCTTCCTTTCATTTCTACGTTTCTTCAATTAGTACTAGCTCACCTGATGTAAGAGATCACTCATGCAACAATTAAATTTTTCAAGTATCCTTGCTCTTATGCCTTCCTTTCATTTATGACATTTATCTCAACTAGAACTAGCTCACCTAATCTAAGAAAGCATGGACCCAACATAGAAAAAAGTACTATTGAATATCCCTGCTTTCATGACATCAATTTTATTTATGGTATTACCTCACATAGAACTAGCTCACCTAAATTAAGAGAGAATGGATGCAACAATAAAAGTGTCTAGCTATCCCTTGCAAGGAACAGGCCCCTTAAAGGGTGCATTGCCTTTTATTTCCAGACAGTGCAAATATTAAGGGCACTGCAATAGTGAATGCACTTATTACTGTCTGTTTGTAACTATCAAAAATGTTGCTCAAAGAGGGAACTGTGTATAATAAATTGATTCTGTGTATTGGTAACTTTTGTGCAAATAAGACAGGAAATGTTAAGAAACGGACCTGGACCATTTTCACTTCTTGTATGGCCTCTCTAACTGATCTCGCCGGAGCCAAAGTTGGAACCAACATTGCTGGTGCTTCACTGGAAGCCGTGGGGTACTCGCCTCCCTTACCAGAAACATTTGTTCTGACCGAGAACTCTGTGGAATTGGATGGTTTTCTCTTTCGATAGGATGGCCTAGTGGAAAAATTTTGCACTGTGAGGAAGCAACACATGACAAAGTATATCACAATGTTCAACATCAAAGAAAGAAATGGAAAGAATTTACTTTGGAAGAACTGTCCCTTCACGAAGGTAAAGCCAGTCATTAGTGTATTCATCAAACTCCGCAACCATGGCTACCACATAGGAAACTCCCCTCTGGAACGACTTCTCCTGCAATAGGACCAAGTAATAATTTTGAGTATTTCAAACAATCTATCACACATAGCATGAATTAGACACGTAAGGATGTGCAAGAAAGAAAACAACACTGTGGTAAGATAGCAACCTGGTAGACAATGACTGCTCCGTAAAGCCCCACGAAAATGCTTGAGACAATAGCCAATAGGACACTCCCAACAACCACCAGAGGCCAGAAAATGATAGCCAGGCCAGCGATCGGCACACAAACTGCTTCAAAGAACGGGCCTTCACGGCTTATAAGGTCATGCAGCAACCTCTGCCAGCCTTTGAAGAGCATATAGGGGCTCTTTATCAGCGCGATTACCGTGTAAAGCGGTATGTCCACGATTAACCCCAAGAGAGCAACAACTATACACGAGGGCACATCCAACAACCTGCACAAAACACTCTGGGTGATTCTACGCGTGCATTCACTTACTGATCGCAATATTAGATGTCAAGCAACTGCAATGTGAAAATGATCATAGTATTGCCACCACTGCAGAAAAGGCTTTACTAACAGTCTAACATGAACCATGACAGATTACCATAACATTGTTTTTCCTAGCAAAATACCAATGCAAGCCCTTCTCATGACTAAGCCGGTCCTAAACGCATGGATAACAACATAGAACTAATCCTAAACAACCCAAGAGTGGCAACTAGCACTCAAGTAGGATCATGGTACCTTATCGAATGGGGCTCGCAATTCTGCGAGCACTCGCGCAACTCCTCGAGGTAAACGGGGTAGGAGTGGAAGCAGATATCTGCGAAGTCCCTGACCACCGTGCAGCTGCCTTTAATCGTCCCCCACGTGCCGTCCTGCTCAAACCGAATCGGCTTCTCAGTGAGTTCTGCGGGACATTCTTAACAAGGACAGTACCTCGCTGGTCTCCACCTGCAGCATCGTGCAGGGCATGCCCTTACCACAATGCCGTGAACAAACTTCTTGGCCTCGCTCTCCTGCCTGAACGCCTCGAAGGTGGAGATCCATGGCGTGAAGAAGCCGTACCCGAGAGCCACCAGCGCGCTCCCGAAGATGCCCAGCCCCAGCCAGAGGCCGAACAGCACCGGCAGCGCGATGACCACCGCCAGTTTTAGGCCCGCGTTGATGCGGTCGGTCCTGGATTAAGAAGGATGCAGAGGAACAGCGATCAGTGAAACAACACGGCCGGTTATTCTCACATGAATCGTTTGAAGCAACCGAAATTGAAATTTGAAAAACATGGAGGAAGCAAAATCAAAGCTTGCCCCCCAAACATTCACGAGAAGGATCGCAATCAAGAAACCAGTTGCTTAAATGCCCTGGCTCCAACACAAGAAAATACCAAAGAAGAACATTTTTCTTGGCTAAAGCAAGAATACAAAGAGAGGAATTGTTTCGCGGCTTTACTTGATGAGCGAGTAGATAGTCCACCAGACGTGCGCCGGGAAGAGCACGAGTATCACGCCGACGTTGCCCAGTATCATCAGCGCCGCGGCCACCGGGCCGACCACCATCGCTGCACACCCATTTCACAACCAAGAAGTAAACACACCAAAACAACGCAGGCTCCAACAAACCCAAATCGACTCCAAATGAAACATGGCAAGGCGCAATTACAAGAGGACATGCCTTTGATGCCACCGAGGAAGAAGGCGGCGCAGAAGGAGAAGACCACGTACGCGACGCGCAGCGAGTGCTGCATCGACGCGATGAGCTCCGCGTAGTTGGCCGCCACCCACGCCTTCACCGTGTCCATCGATCGATCGTCGCCGGCGACGGTCGCCCGTCCCGCCTCGCCTCAAATCACATATACCCACGGCCGGCGCGCCGCCGCCAGGAACAGGAATCGTAGGACCAGCACCTCCGCAAGAATCAAAGAACTGATGCAAAGACAGCAGCTTTCTGCCGCTTTTACAGGACGGAGAGCACAAGGGGAGGGGAGGGAGAGAGAGTGCGTCCTCGCTTTCGTGGGAATCTGAGACCAGCGGAGGCGGAACGGAAAATTCAGCGGCTTGCGCGACAAGCCGTTGGAGAGGAGGAAAAGCGCTTATATTCTCGCGCGGCTCTTGATTCGCTTGGTGGGTCAAGCCGGCGGCTGCGTTCGTGTTCTTGCGGGAAGCTGGCAGAGGAGAAGAAGACGGGAGAGGGGAGGAGAGTTTTTTTTTCCTTTTTCAGATTATTTTCTGCGGGTGAGTTGAGACGAGTTTAACTGCCGAGTCGAAGCAGCCTTTTTGTCTGGGTGCTTTTGTGCGTGCGCACCGTGAGGCGGTAGCTAACCGCGGTAGTGGGTGAGGAGGTTATATACATGAATTCAGGGTTTCAAAAATCGTCGGTTTTCAAACGTAATCCGCAGAAACCGACCGTTTCGAGCTGGCTCGAGTTCAAAGACCGAGCCAAAACCGGTCCGATTCAAATTTGAATTCAAAAAATTAAAAAAAAATTGAAAAAATTTATTCAAAAGGTCCCTAAAATCAGTATTAATATTGTTTTAGTCTCTGGAATGAAAATTAGTTGAAAATTCAAATTTATTTGAGCCAAAACCAAATGTAACTAATTTGGAAAATAAGAAAAAAGGAAAAGTGCACTGTGCAGCCCAGGCCCAAACAGTGCCCGACTGGCCCACTAAGCAATGTGATGACTACTTGTGCTGGCTGGGGGGGGATCCAGGCAGCAATAATTGCGCAAGCGAGGTCTCCACACACTCCCCAGCCGGTACCGACGCCGTCCGCCCAGATCCGGTCGTCGGAGGAGCAAAAACCGAGCTTCAAGCCCAAAAATCAAGCGGTAAGGGAGAGAAACCGAATAGCCTGCTGCTCCGTCCGGCCGAGCGGTTTTGGAGAGGATTCGGTCGGTTTTCTAGACGAACCGAGCGATTTTCGAGATTTGGTCGAGGGATTTTCATCCAATAAGGTATGTGCTAAATTTTTTAGTACTTTGATTGAGTTTTTAGCTCATTAGCTGATTGAGTTTTTAGCTCATTAGCTGATCAGCAAACCCTAGACTATTTTATAATTGAGTTTTTAGCTCATTAGCTGATTGATTTGGTAGGGTTGTAAGTTTTCACAAAGTTTGTTCATGGAGGCATGTAGTTTATTGATGTTTCTAGGGTTTAGTTGATGTTAATAAGACTATGTAGTAGTTTGTCCACTAGACAATACTTGGTGAAATTACATTTGTATGGGATGCAAAAAAACATTTAGGGTTGTTCATGGAAATCCATTCAATACTGTCACAGTGCTCTGTTGTATGGAAATCCAATTCATGCTTGTTCATGATAATCCATGTTCATGATAATCCATTCAATACTACCTTGAACCAAGTTTAACCTCACAGTGCTATTTTGTATGCTTTATGCACTTCAAGATCTGTTATTATTTTGTAGTAGCAAATGACAGACCAACCCGATGTTGTATGGGAGCACGGTGAAAGAGTGGGCGCTGGATTTCGATGCAAGTACTGTCACAAAGAGAAGAAAGGAGGCGGTGCAACCCGATTGAAGCAGCATTTGACAGGACGCGGCACAAATGTCGTCCATTGCAATCAAGTCCCTAAGGAGGTTCGTGATTACTTTCTGCGCGATCTAGACAGGACGAAGGATAAGAAGAAGTGACAGAGAGAGGAGAGGCTCAGAAGAGAAGAAGCAGCTGAACCTGAAAATTGCCCTACAAGAAGAAGTTCATATGCAGCGTACACGGGTGATACTAATGAGGAGGAACAACTAGAGCACGCCATGGTTACCTCAAGGGCAGAGGCAGAATTTATGAGGCGGGCAGGTGGCAGGTATGAACATGGTGGTGGCAGTGGCACGTCTAGAGGGGCTAGAGAAGGCGGCGGTCTGTTGCCAAGGATGTTACGGAGTTCATCGCAACGGGACAGACCGGCCGTGGGGGATTACCACCTTGGTTTAGCCCGTGGCCCTGTGCAACCAAGGATTGACACTGGGAGCTGGACACAGAAGAGAAGGAATGCGAAGAAAGCGATTGGCTCGGTATGGGCAAACTTTTTTCACACGGCTGGTATCGCGGGGAGGAAAGCAGATAATCCGTACTTCGTTAGCGCCGTGAGGGAAACTCAAAAATGGGGTAAGTGAGCTTTCAAATAATAGTTACATGTTGTTGACATACACGTCCAATAATAGTCGATGAGGTTTTCCTATATTTCATTTACAGGCGAGGGTATTCCGTCTCCAGTCTCCCAGCTGGAGAGACATAGACGGCAAATATTTGAACGCTAACGAAGCGGATATACGAGATAAGATGAAGAAGTTCAAATTGGAATGGCCTATGTATGGTGTAACCATCATGTGTGATTCTTGGACTGGGCCGACACACATGAGCGTTATCAACTTCATGCTATATTGCAACGGTACCATGTTCTTCCACAAGTCTGTTGATGCAACGGGCAAAAGTCAAGATGCGACGTACTTGCGCAAGGTATATAGTGGAGGTTTTCATTGTGTTTGTTGATGCAAGATGTAGTGAATGTTTTCATTGTGTTTGTTGATGCAGGAAATAGCCTCAGTGGTCGATGAGGTGGGTGCAAATAATGTTACGCAAATTGTCACGGACAATGGTGCTAACTACAAGAAGGCATGCAAGCTCATTGCACGGGAGCACCGCAACATCGTGTGGCAGCCTTGTGTAGCACACACGATTAATTTGATGCTGAAGCAAATTGGAGAGTTCCCTGACCACGCGTCTGTCATTGAGAGTGCTTGAAAAGTCTCTCGATGAATTTACAACCATTCCAAGCTTCACGCCATGATGAAGCAACATATTGGTGGCGAGTTAGTCAAGTGGAATGCTACTCACTTTGGAACGAACTACATGTTTTTGGACAGTTTCCTTCGTCGCAAAGAAAAGTTCTTACAATGGATGGCCTCGGAGGAATTTCTATCATCTCGCTTTGTTAATACCGCGGAGGGGAGGTACGTGTATGGGTGCCTCTCAAGCTTAGAATGGTGGGACAACCTTAATTTAGTTGTGAAATATGTAGAACCATTGTATGCCTTCTTGCGATTTGCTGATCAAGACAGGGTTCCCATATTGAGCGAGGTGATATTGCGGTATAACATAATGCGCCAAGAATATGATAGCTTGTTTCATGACTCTCGAGCTACTTTTGATCAATACATGAATGTCGTGGACCCTAGAATGGCCGACCTAACACGTGATCGGTAATACATTATTCTCTTTTCAATGAATTACTCGTGATACTTATATGAATACTTGTACTAACATGTTTCATTGAATTACATGCAGCTGCCACCTTGAATCCCCGAACACATTACGCATATGGCACGACCAACACCTTCTTACCAAATATGCGAGATGCATTTGAAGCACTGGCTGATGATACCGATATGGCGATGCGAGGTCTTCATGAGAATGATCTTTTTCGAAGAAAGGTTGGATCATTCTCTAGTACACTAGCTGAGAGGATGGCACATGATCATAAAACTTCCCCTGGTATTTTCCTTATGTTATATTAAATATAGTGCCACTCTCCTATTTGCACATTATAAATGTTGTTGTCTGCGGTAACGTGTAGCACAATGGTGGGGTGTGTTTGGTTCGGACACACCCACGCTCCAGAAATTGGCGCAGCGTATCGTTTCGCATTGCGCTTCTTCCAGCGGATGCGAGCGCAATTGGAGCATGTTCGCGTTCATTCACACCAAAATTCGCAACCGTCTGTCATACAAGAAGCTGCATAAGTTGGTCTATGTGAACTACAACTTGCGGATCAGAATCCAAGAACAAGAAAGTGACAAGTCCGCATCTGAAGACGATCCATTCCAGCGTCTTATGGAGCTTACACTATGTGACACACAGAATCCGATCCGACTGTGGATGGATAGAGGAAGGTCCAATGCCGACCCCTTATTGGACGAGGAGGACACAGAGAGTGACAGTCCAATCCCATCACACCTCGTGATGCATACGGTAGCGGCCCGGTGCATTGCAATCGATAAGTATCCCCAATGGGCGTAAACGATGGTGACACTCACATAGGAAAGAGGAAGCATCAAACAAAGGTCGATTTAGGAGCAAGCAAAAGGAGAGCTCCCTCAAAAGAAAGGGGAAGCGGCCCACACAAAGAAGAACAAGATGTAGAGAGTGATGACTCAGCGATAGCAATCCCACAACCCGTCGAGCCCGGGCCGTACCAAGAATCCAATGACAGCGGCTCCAAGATGGGCGATGATGGCGGTCGGTCAGTCTTGATCCCTCAATCCATGCCACTTCCCACTCAGAAGCACAGCTTCCCATACATTTTACAGGAGAGTCCCAGTACACTCATGCCACACAGGACAAAGATCATGGGGCTCCGCAATCACCTAGGACGACTACTACAGGAGGGAGGGGCCATCGAGCAAGCCGTGATGCACCTCAGGATAGTGGTAACTCGTATAGCGTCCACGAGAGTTATGGCTCATATTGCCCATACGACTACACCATCCCGGATTCTCACACACAACCTCTCACCCAATATGTGTATGAGTGGCAAGACCCTGAATTTTATGCCATGTTGTACCAACAGTGGCAAACGACTAGCCCATGGACGGGGCAAAGCTGGCACGAATATAAGGCGGAGTTGCTAGCTACACGAGGATTGGTCATGATGTCCATTGATGAGTACAATATGGCCAACGACATGTACAACCACCAATACTAACCATATCTCAAAATGTGTTAATGTATGTTTTCGAAGCACTGGATATAAATGTATTGACTTGCTTGGATATGAACGGTATTGTAATTTGAGATGTTATTCATTGATATATCACTGCTAAATATCCATTTTGCAATTTGAGATTGTCTAAAATATAGCAAAGGTCATGCCGAAATTTTTCATATTTTCCTACAATTGTGCTATTATTGCAAAATACAATTCTAACATTTTTGTACTTTTTTTGGGCATTTATCGGGTTTTTATAAATTTTCTCCATTTTTTGTGCTGTTGTCGGTTTTTCGACAAAACCGTTCGTTTTTGCCCCAAACCGGTTGGTTTTCTCTCTTGCCGATCGGTTTTGACCTTTTGCTCGCCAGATTTGAATTTCGAATTTCAAATTTGCAAACCGTTCGGTTTTGGTCGGTTTTCATTCGGTTTTCGTGAAAAATCGCTATCGACCAGTTAACAGTTTTCGTGTCCAAAACGAAAATGTAAACCCTGCCTGAATTCAAATTTCGGCCAAAATCCTGGTCGAGACTCTCCAGATCTAAAATCTCGGTTAGGTTAGGTAAAAAAATTTACAAAATTCAAAATGCTACAGTGTCCATACAAATTTCAGCGAGATCTCAGCGATTTTGGCAGGATTTTTTTTACCGGATTTTTATTTTTCTTGGCTGAATTTGATTGGATTTAGGGTCAAGACCACCCACAAAAAATTTCAAAATTTTTTGATATGTTTTGACTATTTTTCGGTCGGTTCAAAGTGTACCGAAATCTCGGTAATTTCGGCCAAAATTTCGGATTTCCCGGTTGAAAAAAAAATAGATTTTAAATTTGAATTTTAGATTTCGTCCGGATTTTGTTTGAATTTCCGAAATCTTGCTGAGATTTCGGATTTCGACCACCACCGAGATTTATACTAAAACGAAATTTGAATCCCTGGTTATATAGTTAGGAGAGTCAGTTATTTGTCCTGTTTTAGTTGCTGTAATTGATTATCTATTCCGAATATTTTATTTATATGTGGTTGTCTTATGGGACAAATGATCAATGACACAAAAAATAAAAGCAAATTATCAATTATTCCATAAAATTAACGGCGCACCTGGTAAGTATGATGTTTGTTGCCCTGTTTATCGGTTAGTGCCAATTTAACTAGCATAGTAGTAGCATCTGGTACAAGGGTGGTTGTCTTAATACAACTTTATTTCATCTAATATAGGGCTAAATAAAATTTATGTAATGGATTTTCTATATTAGATTTTTTGTCGTCATTGAAAAGTACCATCAAATTATAATTAAACTCTTGTATCTATTGGTATCTCCACCTATTAAACTATTGTTACCTCTTGTTATTAGCTCAATGTATATGTGGTAGGTTCCAAGGTTGGTAAAATTCTCGTCTCTATAGTTATTTGTAACAATCTCTCGTATAATTAATAGATTATCTATATAATAGTATGCAATACATAAAACCGTTTATAAGACCGTTTGTTAAATAGTAGATAGCATATTTCTCCCTCAACTATACACTCAAAATTCAATGTGACATAGGTTTACAGGAGCTGACATGATGCATACGTCTTTACTCCCTCCATATCACTATTAGATGTCGTTTTAAGCAGCAAAACACATACCAAGACATCATTAATGGATCTCAAGTTCGTAACCTGGGCAACACATTTTCCCCCAGTTGACAAAGCTTGTGTTGCCTTTCACTTTTTTCTACTGCATTTGGCGTCAATTTTTCTGCGTTGCCATAATTTTCGGTTAGCGCCATAATTTTTGCTTGCCACCAGTCCCTTCACCGGTTTGACCCAATTGTACCACCAAAAAACTGCCTTTATAAAGACAACATGAGTACATTTCTCATCACGCTAGATCAAACATGACAAATAACTTTGGAGTTAGAAGACCACAAGTAGATATTGATTTGAACATGAATCCACCAGAAGAGATTCTTCATGTTCATGGGATAGATGTAAACATGGAACCACCAAAAGAAAATAGTAAACTTTCTCATCTATGTTTGTCATTTTGAGTAGTTTAGATATTTTCCTTTTGCTTTGCAACATTCTCTCTAAATTCTAATGTCATCTCTCTCTCTATAGACTCTCTTGAGAATATTGATTTGAATTTGAATCCACCGGAATATATTTTTCCTAGCCACGGGATAGATATAAATATGGAACCACCGGAAGAAAACGGTAAACTTTCTCATCTATATTTGTCATTTAGAGAAATTTAGACCTTTTCTTTTTGCCTTGCAACATTTTCTCTAAATTCGAATGTCATGTCTCTCTAGACTCTCATGAGAATATCGATTTGAATTTGAATCCATCGGAAGTGATTTTTCCTAGCCATGGGATAGATATAAACATGGAACCATCGGAAGAAAACGGTAAACTTCATGATCAAGGCACAAGTGCATTTTACCATCCACACAAGTGTAAAAGTATATATGCACGTATATTTGTTGATCTTTGCACATGTGCATTTCTGACTGTAGGAGTATATATGCACCGTAAAATGAGTATATATACATGTATTGTACTGTAACTTCATGATTTTTTTTTTCCTAAGTCGTCTTGCTTTTGTATCTCCAGATGCTAGCGAGATTTTATGTAGGAAAAAGTTGTCCAGTGATGCGCAGAGAGAAATATTTCAAGCTTTGCTAAGAAAAAGCAATAATGGAAAGCTGAGGCGTCATGTAACCACGGAAGTTGCTACATTATTCTCAGTGAATATCAGAACAGTTCAACGCATTTGGACACAAGGCAAAGGATATCTTGATCAAGGCACCGTGGTTGATGTTCCTAATAAAAAGAGCGACAACTGTGGTCATAAGTGAGTTCAGGTGGATATATCTGCATTTCGTGATGTTCCCTTTTCAGATCAAACAACGGTAGAAGATGTATGTGCTTAATTGCATGTGAGTAAAGGCAAGTTCATGGCGCTAAAACAAGAAGGCCACATGAAGCGCCATTCAAACAGCATAAAACTACATTTGACAGAGGAGAATAAGAAAAGCAGGCTAGAGTGGTGTCTATCTATGATTGACCCAAACAACATACCAAATGATCCGATGTTTAAGGGATTATTTGATATTATTTTTTATCGATGAAAAATGATTCAATCTTACAAGAAAAATAGAGAGATATTATATACTTCCTAATGAAGATGAGCCCATACAGACGTGTAAAAGCAAAAATTTCGTTCATAAAATTATGTTCTTATGTGCTGTTGCTCGTCCAAGGTTTGACATGGATGGAAATTGTACTTTTGATGGAAAAATTGGATGCTTCCCTCTTGTAACATATGAAGCCGCTAAAAGAACAAGTGTTAACCGGGTAGCTGGAACAATGGAAATGAAGCCCATCACATCTGTTACAAAGGAAGTCACTAGAAGTTTTTTTATTGATAAAGTCATGCCGGTTATTCGAGCTAAGTGGCCACATGAAGATCTCAACTAGCCTATCTTCATCCAACAAGACAATGCTAAGCCTCATATCCTACCTACGGATCAATTGTTTTGTGAAGCTGCTAAACAAGATGGATTTGATATCCGGCTCATTTGTCAACCGGCAAATTCACCGGATTTTAATATCTTGGATCTAGGATTTTTTTTTCATGCTATCCAATCCATTCAGTACAAAAAAACTGCGAAGACAATATCTGAACTTGTTCCGGTTGTTGAGGAGGTAATTATATTTCTTTTACTTTGTACTCTATCATTTTACCCCATCAAAACTAACCATGTTTACACAAATCAGGCATTTCAAGAATACTCTGTACACAAGTCGAATTGAATATTCTTGACGCTACCGCTTGTTATGAAGGAGGCTATGAAAGTAGGAGGAGGAAACAAATTCAAAATTCCCCACATGAAAAAGGGATGTTAGAAAGACAAGGATGCCTACCTTTGCAAATCAACTGTGAATCTTCACCGATAGATGAGGCAAGCACAATACTCGCTGATTAGTGTGTCAAAGAGAATGTATCATGACTTTGTCTTTAATTCATGCATGCAAACTTTGGATTAGGACGGCTGGTTAATTGATTACGTAGTCTCTGTTGCATGAATGCTCCGACGGAATTAGCATAGCATATCACTAACTTGATCAAAACAGGCGTGAATCATGCACACCTTAATCACATCTCTTAACAACATGTATTAGAAAAATCTAGAGAAAAGAATCTTATACATGACCTTAGCGATTTCTTGCTGCCAAACTGGTAAATCCTCAAAACCATCTAGAAGACATCTTGGATTGAAGCTTTCAACCTCATATGACTATAGAACGCCGTCTAGTTCAAACGAACCCTCGACCACATCGGGTTCAAATGAATCTTCTACGTAATCAACTCCAATGCTTCCCATGCAAAACGATGGCACTCGACGACGTCGGCAATGACGGCAGAAGCTTCAGCGACGACGCCCGCGAGGATAGCGGTGGCAGCATGTCCGGGGACGATGACAATGACGGCGGCAGCATCAACCTTGGTGAGCCTTCCATGGAGTACAACGCTGATGGTGTTTGTTCTTCTCTAAACTCTACAAGGGCTTGCTGAAAAGATGAGAAAGTTGCCTAGAGGGGAGGGGTGAATAGGCAATTTAAAAAATTGAACTAAATTTGTCGCAGCGGAAAGAGTATCGGAACTTCCGGTGTTGGATCGGAACTTCCGATACCAGTTCGGAATGTCCGATCGACTTTTGACTCGGACAATCAACAACTGAAAGTAATGAACTTGAGAAGCAATAAGAGAAGGTTACAACATAGCAATAAGGTAATGAGTTGAAGTAAAGTAAACGTGAAGACACGGATTTGTTCCCGGAGTTCGGATTCTTGAGGGAATCCTACGTCTCCGTTGAGGAGGCTCCAAAGAGCAGGGTCTTTTCCAACCCTTTCCTCCCAAACCTCGGTCACACTTGAGGCTTGATTCCACTATTGGTTCCTTTCCTTTCGGAGGCGGAGCCGGCCTTCACAAACTTCTCACGGCGTCCCACAACCTTTGGGAGCTCATGAGCGATGCCTAGCCGTCTAGGAGTCCTTCAACCTCCAAGAGTAACAAATGCATGTTGATCGACCTTGGAGAAACACTCTAATGCTCAAGATGAATGACACTTGCTTTCAACTTCAAACTCAAGATCTCAACTATTATCCTCACTCTCTAGATGATCCCTAAGATCAAAGAGGAGGACTCAAGAGAAGGGTAGAAAGTGCTCAAAGTGCTCTAGAGTTCTGCCAATAAGAGTAAGTCCTCCTCAAATGAGAGAGGAGTGGGGTATTTATAGATTCTTGCAAAAACTAGCCGTTATACACACACTCAGCTGCATATCGGAACTTCCGATGTCAACATCGGAATGTCCGATCTGCGCAAATTATCAGAACTCGAGCGTGCTTCAACTGACAAAAAAGATGCATCGGAACTTCCGATGTCAACATCGGAACTTCCGATGTCTCCAGAAATGCACTTTGTCAAAAGCTTCTAAGTCCATATCGGACTGTCCGATAAAACCATCGGAACTTCCGACTTAACATCGGAATGTCCGATAACTCCAGAGAGCTCCCTTTTTCAGATTTGAACACATCGGAACTTCCGATGTCAAATATCGAAACTTCCGATATTTACAGAGAGCACCCTCGAAAGTTTTACAACGTATCAGAACTTCCGATCGAAAATATCGGAACTTCCGATATATCTGTCACGCAACGGACTAAAGCAAGCATGCACATCGGAAAGTCCGGTCACATCGGAACTTCCGATGTAATATCGGAATGTCCGACTTGAACTTCAATAAAAACACATTCCGGTGCATGCACGGTGACTTAGGGTCTCAACAAGGATTAAGGTGACATTCATCTGAGCATAGAGACTACCCTAGATCAATTACGATGCATCCCTCTTAATAGTACGGCATTCCTACGACACAAAGCATAGAAAGAAAATAAACGGCCGTTTTACTCGCTTAGTCTTGTTTGAGGATATCCTTCGCATGTAGATGATCTCACATTTAATCTTTTACCTGTTCACAGGCTCAGTGAAGACATTAGTCCTTTTAATCGTTTGTCATTAATCAACCAAAACCAATTTAGGCAACACTCAGTGCCGCAGTTTCGAGGGCAACCTAGAGAAAACAAAAGGGGGGAGGATGAATGGAGGAGATAGAAGAGGAGGGGGAGAGAGGGGTGAAGATCACTTAGCTTGGGACGACCGAGGGACCATTGACGTTGAAGAAGATGGTCGGATCTGACGGCGGCTCCCTTAGGGTATCGTGAAAAGAAGGTCACCGGGTCGGAGGAAACGTTGGATCCATCACGGGTCGCGATATCCGGTGTGGATTCGACAAAGAGAAGCGCAAGAGAGAGTCGCTGGAGGGGGATCTGTGGGAGAGAAGCGCGCGACTGGAGGAGGATTGGTGAAAGATAGGGGCGGCGGTTGGAATGGAGAGAGTCAGAGAGGGATACGGTTAAGGGGGGTGGTCGGGCTGAGTAGGCTGGACTGGGACGGCCAATAAAAAGAGGAAACCTTCCGGGTCAAAAAGAAAAGAAAAATGGGTTGATATATTGGGCTAAATAATAATAGTTGACCAAACAAATTTTAAGTGGGGCCTACATATCATAAGATACCCATTGAGTACATATAAGTACAAATTGACACACATTTCATTCTATGATCTAATTATCGGATACCCAAATCTAAAAACCCACGGGTCTGAAGTGATTTTCGTGCCCATCCTTATTAGATCTGGTACCCACGGGTACCAAAACCCATAAATAAAACTATCATCCCTACATGCGTACGCATGTTCTTGTAATCGGCGCCGTGATGAGCGCCCGTGTTAAGCAGACTGCACAACGACAGCCTTGCCAGACGAGCTCAATCCTCGTATCTTGTTTTAGAGGCGAGGATAATTGGCTAGCACAGTCATCTTACGGTTCATAACCCACATGTCACCAGCTTGAATCCTGGTAAACTAAAGTATAGAAAATATACACAAATAACCCACCTAACCCGTGGTTAGTGGAATCAAACTCTAATCATTAATTAACCGGAGAGACAAAGTGCCACGTTGCTAAGCTATAATACGGTTATAAAAAAATATATTTTTTCTTGCCTGTGTTCATATGAGCCGGCTATGTTCCAGCAGATAAATCTCATTTTAACAGTTCTCAAATTACTTTATTATTATCGTGGATACGTCAAATTACTTTATTATTATCGTGGATACGTCCCTAACGTCTCCAGCATCACTCAACACCAAACTTTTAGTTCCTAGCGTGTAATCATGTTTGATTTGTCAAGTAGGCCCGGTTTGCTGCAAAATTTACATTTTGACTTGCTGCCACTTGGTTTGGAGTTTGGACTACATACATTGCCTAGCCCTACCGGTTATCACCATCAATCAGTCGGTCAAACGTCGTGCTTGAATTCCTCTCCGTTCTTTGGCTGTCTACTAATGGTGCCGTGAACATACTTTATCTACGTTTGCAACACGAAGTTCGTATAGTTGTACGTATACGCTTGTCATTAGCAAAACCAAGTTCCAGAAACTTGCGACTCCACCGGATAAAATCAGCTGACTCCCGGATCCGTCGCCTCTTCTTCACATGACCTTTTAGTAGTAAGAATTATTGGCATTACATTTGATTTGAGTTTCTATGGAATGACACGGTGGATATTATGGATATGATACAACAAGCTTCGCAAAACTTTGGAAATCAATTCTTTATGGAGATCTTCGTCATAGCGTCTTGGCATATCCGGAATCAACGCAACAGAAAGATCTTTCAGCAAGTCAATCCTTCGATTCAAACTTGGATGTGCAGTTTCAGTGGGAAAAATAATTCTGCATCTGCAGAGAGTAAAAAGCGCGATTAGACCGCTTGTCATCTCCTGCTTAACTCCTACTCCTAATAATTTTCTGTATTTCTTTGTAACCCATTTAGATTTTTGCTCTCTTCTCATATAAATATGGCAGCATATCCAGTTCTAATGGGCCAATGGGTGCTACCATGCCAACTCCCATCACCAACCGTCGGAAGGAGAATCAGCGGCCTAAATTGATCAAGATAGAACCCTCTTTGCTAAGGTTGGAGAATGTATTCGCAAAAGAGGAATAAACTTCGGGGCTTTTGTGTGAAATGGTTTAAGTGGCAAACAGGGTTCACCTTGATCAATCTAGACCACAGGTTCTCCACCCGACGGCCGGTGATTGAAGTTAGCATGTTACACGCTACCTTTATATGTTAAGATCCTACTGTTTTCGGTAAAAAGAAAAAAAGAAAAAGCCGCCTCGTCGCCAACATCCTCGGAGCCCGGTCGCTGCTCCCTACTCTGCTGTTCTGCTCTGCCTCGCTCGCGCGGCCTCTTGCTCGCTTCTCTCTGTACCTGGTTTCGTCACTGTCGAGTAGGGTAGTACCTTACCCTACCCTACCATATCAGGTGCGAGCCTGCTAGACCCACTGAAACGATTGGCATGTGGTAATGTGGATCACCAACACAATTGCGACAGCTGTGGCACTGAGCTTCGTTCAACGTACAGTTTGGTGCAGGCCTTTGTCGGCGCAGATATCGAGGCAAGAGCAGGTTTCACAAGGACCTGACGGGTGTGCGATATGGGAATCATAGTGCCGTCCGTGTCGTTGCTTTTACCTTTTTTTAAGAGTGCAAAGATGCATACTTACACACATCTTACCGTCTGATAAATTTAGGATTTATCCAGCACCGTATAGACTACGTTTGGTATGACTTCGGCTTGGATTTTTTTTTTCCTCTGGAGATCAAACGTTATCTTAAATAGCTGGTATTTTCATAGTCGAAAATCAAAAGTCGGTAGACTATGTATACTAGGAGAAACTGAAAGGTGGTTTGGGTAGTTTCTCGTGATTTCCGTGTGCTGAGGTTCTGACTTTATCACTTAAGTTGAAGAAAATTATTAACCCCTGTCAAATATAAAATCCCAAATCCCACCTCTCTCACCCCCATTGCCCCGTACAATTCTTTATCCATACAATCTAACTAAAAGCTACTTATCAGAAAATCAAAACATACCAAACAGGACCATAAGCACGTGCCTACCACTCAATGCACACACATCTGTCCAGTTATTTCTGATGAGATATATTGTATTAGGTTCTGATCCGAGGGTAGAACCCGGGCGGACGGCTGCTCGACCGCCAGCACTACCACTAAGCCATCACTCACTTCTCCATGTCATTGCAGCTAAGAACATCGCTGATTGTAGTTATAGTGTCTCATGGATTGCCAGCTATACCTGGTTTGGATTGCCATGAGTGCCGAAGAAATTTCTGTACAAAATGAAAACATCCGCTTTTATTTTACTGCACATACCTCTATGCTCTATAGTCTATCCTCAGGAAGGTCACAAGCTTATTGGCATGGGAAGTGATTTATTTCCATCTTCCACGTAATCTCCAAAGATAAAAATCCATCTCACCGTCTGCAACTCACGGCCAAAAGATTGACTAACGTCCATATAATATCAGGCGCATGGTAAGCAGGGCGGCTACCTTTTTGTTAATGGCCTCGGCGTCTCAATCAGGTACGCCATTAGATGCTAAGTTGGCACTCGCCAAACGTCAAGAACATCATCAAGCTCGAGACGAAAAAAGATGATGCGAAGATAACCACCAACGCCGGTTTCGGATAAAAACGAACAGCCGGAAACAAGAACGTCTAATATATATAAAGAATGGAAATGAAATTACAGGCTATCGAATAATCCCTCCCTTACACTCGGGAGGTTTGAAGCCCTCCTAGAGCATCCACCTCACCTCCACCTTCTCTCTCCTCTTTTTGCAAAAAAACCCTCTCAGTTTTTGAAATTACGGATAGGTCCTTTTGCAATTTTTTGTGAGAGGAAGATTTTTTCCTCGGTTCGCGTTTAGGTCCCTCCTTCGCCGTTTTACGTAAAGAACCTCCTGTTAAATACGAATCGTAAACGAGCCCTTTTATAGTTTTTCAAAATAGCGAACAGGTCCAAAATCATAACAAATAGGTCCGTGCGCTTTTCGCTCGTGTCCTTTCTCCGCTTTGCCCCAAAAAATATTTTTGTGGTCCGTTTTTCCTCCGAGCATTGAAAAAATGTTTTCGCTTTCTCCGCTTTGCAGAAAAAATATTTTTGTGGTCCGCTTTCTCCGAGCATGGAAAAATCCGCTTTGCCTAAAAACCGAAAAATATTTTGGTGGTCCGTTTTCCTCCAAGCATGCAAAAATGCTTTCGTTTCTCCGCTTTGCCCGAAAAATGTTTTTGTGGTCCGCTTTTCCTCCGAGCATGGAAAAATGTTTTTGTTTCTCTGCTTTCCTAAAAACCGAAAAATATTTTGGTGGTCCGCTTTTCCTCCGAGCATGGAAAAATGTTTTGTTTCTCCGCTTTACCCGAAAAAATGTTTTTGTGGTCCATTTTCCTCCGAACATGGAAAAAATATTTTCGCTTTCTCCGCTTTGCCCGAAAAATGTTTTTGTTGTCCGCTTTCCTCCGAGCATGGAAAAAATGTTTTCGTTGACTGCTTTTCCTAAAAACCGTAAAATGTTTTTGTGGTCCGCTTTTCCTCCGAGCATGCAAAAATGTTTTCGTTTCTCCGTTTTGCCCGGAAAAAATGCTTTTGTGGTCCGTTTTTCCTCCGGAACATGGAAAAAATGTTTTCGTTTCTCCGTTTTTCCTAAAAAAAACCGAAAAATATTTTGGTGGTCCGTTTTTCCTCCGGAGCATGGAAAAAATGTTTTGTTTCTCCGTTTTACCCGAAAAAAATGTTTTTGTGGTCCGTTTTTCCTTCAGAGCATGGAAAAAATGTATTAAAGTATTCTCGTGGTCCGTTTTTTTTATAAAAACATTTTTTCAATTTTTTCGTTCACGTGCGCGGCGTGCCGCCGCGCTCAATTTTCTAGTGATATAAGGAGTACTAAACTATCTCGTTGAATTTTCCGGAGCTGCTCCTGTCACAAGACACACGTACCTCCAAATGCCATGCCAGAGAGGTTTCTTGGAAACAGCCCAGGTTCTCTCGATCACAGGAATCTCACGGAGATCGAATGAGAAGGCGTTACCTTTCCAGCTCCCTAAAATTTGTTTTCGACAAATTTAACTCTCTTCCATTCGAATTTATAAAAGTAGATTTTTAGTAAACTAGAAAGGCGTGACATGCAATACGAGTCATCTGCTGCGCTAGAGGAACTCGATATCTTCCTCGGCAGATAGATTTCCCATTTGGTTGGCACGAAAGGAATCGGCAACACCTTCAACGCTGGGCTGCAGCGGAATGGTGGAGTTAATTAGTGTGTGTTTGGTTGCTTACACCAAGTGGTACATATATGAGATGGTTCAAGAAAAAAGTTGTTCATGTATTTGGTTGCTTGAATGGAATCATCATATCTCATCCTGAACCAAATGATATAAATTTGAGAAATATTCTCTATAGATGCTAAACTATTCAATTTACCCAAAATAATAGAACTAAATGGCACAGGACCATCCAATCTTATTCAAGCCCATCCCATCAACCAAACACACCCTTAATGAATTTGGTGAATGTGATTAAATTAGTGATTAATTAATGGAGCTGGTTCCTACTAAGGAAGGAGAGCTCGGTAGGAATCTTGACGCAGCAGTCAACCTATCGAGCTCCACGAGTACAAGAGGTGGCTTATGGGGATCAAATCTACAAATAATTTTGAAGGGAGCTGAAAAAAAAAAAACAAAAAAAAATTAATCGAAAGATAATGAGGAGGCTGCTGCGCCGCTGCAGTCGCAGCCTACCTCTTTCAATTTCTTTTGCTCCTACGTTACTCTCTTATTTTTTTCGTTCAACGGTGTGCCATCACATGGGTTATTTTTTCCTCCGAAAACCTATTATTTACCACCAATAAGTCATAGTTTTAACGACATGTCACCGAATAAGTGCTCATTCCTTACGTACCATTCATTTTTGAATTCTGTTAAAGTGTGTCAGATTTTTCAAAAATAGCCAAAATGCTCATACCATTACAGAGTGTATGCCAAGTTGCCAACTATGTCCCACGTGCACGCCAAGTCCTACGGGAATCCTATGAGCCATAGGTCTGATGGTTGATACAAACTAGTGGAACGTTCCCAACAGGGGTGGATAAGAGCCGACTCGGCTCAGTAAAACTCGTTAAGATAACGAGTCAACTCAACTCAACTCTTTATCTTAACAAGCTCAAACCTTGGTTTTGCTTGAGTCATTAAACTCGTTAGTTAGCTCGTTAAGTTTCTTACACATTTCAGTTCAATTGATACCGTGCACATAATAAAGATGTTGCCATTTGAGAGGATTGCTATTAAGATCTATCAAGATACCACAAAAGACAACTATTAACAACAAACTCTTCTTATCCAAACACCACAAACCACTTAGAAGTCTCAAAGTGATTAGATCAAAACAGCAAACATTACACAGCACTTGAAGCAGCCAAATGAAGTAACAAACATATGAGGCTAACAGTCAGGTGCAACTTGAAAGTTCAAATAGACAGGTGCAACTATGCAATAAACAAAAGGGCACGCTCAAGTACAACATGTATCCATGTTAGTAGAAGTTTCTATAAAAACTCTCTAGAGCAATCTTCCATTAACACACAAAACAAAGTCAAGGCATGTTGATCAAATCACTCCAGAAATTGGTAGAACGAAGCCATGACATAGCATCAAGAACACTCCATGGAGATTGTGATATGATCTTGCTCTTGTCATAGGATCCAACACAATTATGTATGAAGGAAGTGAACAATTGCAATTTTAGACACATAGTTGAGCAGTGGTAGTAATCTCAAACTCAACAAATACTCAATTGAATTGAACCATAGTTGGGCAGTGTGAAAGGATCGGTATGGCCTAGAGGGGGGTGAATAGGCAATATTAAAACCTTTTAAGATCTATTAAGCTGATGAATCACAGATTTGGGACAGGTGAAATAGTTTGAGCACCAAAAGACAGTAAACAAGTATCAAGAAGTAAAGATAATAACATAGACAGACAAAACACAGAGACAAGAGAGATTTTCACCGGGGTTCAGAGATAAAACTCCTACGTCCCCGTTAGAGCACTTCCTCAGAAGTTTTGCTCCACCAGCAACCAACTGAAGTAGTTCTGGTTTTGTCACTAATGTGACTCTTTTACCACTCCGGTGAGGTGAGTCCAAACCTCTCACAAGGATAGTAGCCTCCCACAATCACAGTTGGACAGGTCGCACTACAACCTCAACTGAACCGTCTAGGAACAGCTAGTTCCAAGAGTAATAGACCATCCACAAGTCCTGTCTCTTGGTTCACTAGACACTTCTGAAACTAGACTTCACTTGGAGCTGTAAGAGTGTAGGATTTTGCTTTCAGAGTTTGAGCTTGGTCTCTTTGAGGGCCTTTTAGCTTTTGGGATGCTAGATGTCAAAGAGATGTAAAAGTTCTGTTTTTGGTGAGCCTCTGAACTGTTTAAATAGGCTACAGGAAGCAAATAGCCGTTATTGGCAAAAAGTAGCCGTTTGCCAATGTCAGACTGAAAAGACAACTCAAAATGATTGTATCTGACAAGGTTTGACAAAGTATACAAGAGGCTCAATGTACTCCGGACCCAAATCAGCGAAAAATGCATTTACGTCGAACCAAGAAGAGTTGGTCCGTCGTACACATGCTTTGAGCAAAAATTGGTCCGATGTGAGAAAATGAAGGACAAGTTTACGACAGACCGAAAAACTTGGTCTGTCGTAGAAGGCAAACTTACTGGTTATGAAATAAGAAGAGAATTGGTTTCAACAGCAAAAACCAGTAAGTTTTATGTTTACTCCGGACCAAGAAAGGTGGTCTGATGTGAGAGGAAGATTTTTGGTCCGTTGTAAACTTAATGCACTCAAATTGGTTTCAAGGAAAAAACTATCTGCATCAGACCCAAAAACTTGGTCTAGCGTAAATGGGAAACGCTTGGTTTGAGTTCAATTAAGGAAGCATTAGTATTTGACTTGAAAGGGATATGAACTCAAAACCAGATATTTAGAAGAATTTGAAAGAATTGATCTAAGCTCCAAGTAGTCTCAATAAAAAGTCCTAAGAACCAAGATTTTGAACTTATGCATAATCCCTCTTTATAGTACAGTTGAAACCTAGAACAACACATCTAAAAGACTTGAATCAACTCCCAAGTCAAAGAACTAGGAATAAGGAAACCTTAATCTTGATCCTCCTTTCCGATGAACTCTAATAAAACTAATTTAGTTGATCACCAAGCACCAAAACCCAACAATCAGTTTAACTAAACCATTAGGGGGCCTAGATGCTTTCACAGTGATAGAACACAAGCACATTGTTATGGTAGAACAGGTTGAGATGCTAGCTCTAACATGTGCGAACAGCGAAAAGGCAAACCAACAAGCGACGTACAAGAGGAATTACTACTACTGCATAGTCTGCATGGGACACATAAGACAGCTTAAACCTACCATCAACACATGTTGTTTGACGACACTATGTTCAAAAAACCTCATCTCCTCTTTTATAAACTGTAATTTACCATCAAGTCCTAAGTTATCAGTCTTTTCTTATGGAATAACCAACAATCCACCTGAATTATTGGTTAAATCTATGTTGTAGAACTAACTTAACTCGTAGACAGTGTAGCTTCTAAAGTGCAATGTATTAGCTACAAACTAAAGTTCAGCGATGGTACAAAAATACATTATAGCTTCTAAAGTACACATGAAGCAAAGGCAATTTTGCAATTTCATTTAACAAAATCATGCTACAAAAATAACTCACCAAGCACGGACTAGTTGCTTTCTACCACGCTGTCAAGAAATGGTACCAATTTAACATCATCTTGGTCATCTTCCTGCAAATGAAAACAATATTTAAGATAGACATAATATTTACCAAAACTATATGAAAGACTGAAAGAGAACACCCATACTACTATCATTGGAGAATTAACGTCATTTTTGGATCCTTGTACGAAGCTAGAAGCACACACTAGTGCCTCAACCATTGATGGACGCAGAGCAATACGGTAATCATCAAGAACTCTACCTTCAGTACTGAAAGTGGACTCTGACAAGACACATAGTAGGTATAATCAAGAATTTTCTTGCCATCTTTGTCACAACAGGGAATCTATGAGCATTCAACTTCCACCAATCAAGCAACACAAACTTTGAGTCCTTTGGAGGATGGTTTTGTTCATCCAAATAAATGAACAATTCTGACTTAGATGGCTCTCTCTGTCTCTCGTAGGAAGGATTGAAACCCACTTGGCACTGTGGCTACTGAGGTCCTTGTTTGCAAAACTAAAGATGACTCGGCCCTGCTAATAGCAACCTTGTTGTGGCGATGTTCAGCCTCATAAATGCCATACGGTTCATACAACTCACGTCTGACATCATTTTCCTCGCTAAGGGCCTTGCTTTCACTAAACATCATTTTAAATAGCAACCAACAAATCTCATCTTAAACCTAGGATCAAGAATAGTAGCAATAACCATAACATTGTTCTTTTCCTCCCAATATTTATCAAACTTGTCTAACATTGGTTGTTCCATCTTATTCATATGCTCATCCCCAGAATACATGCAGCTACCAATGCAAACTTAACATTCACTATATAAGGATAGAAGTTATTTGCATTGGGGTATATAAATCCTTATAATACCTTAGTTACCTCAGCAAATACCGTTAAGATTGGCTGAATTTTACTATATAATGTTCAATCTTGATGGGAAGGCTCCCACTTGTAATTCATATCAATATCACCATATTCAGTGAAAGTAGCCCTCCAGGGAATGAAAGCATAAAACATTTTATATGTTGAACTCCACCTTGTCTACACATGTAAACATGACCCTGCTCCAATTTTCAGATTCATGAATTTACAAACTTCAAGGAATTTATACATGTGGGATGGAGACTTCTTAAGGTACATCACAGTTTCCCTAAGCTTGGCTATCATGGCTGCAATGGTTGAAGGCCATCATTCACTACCAAATTGACTATGTGAGCACAACAACGGACATGGAAATAATTACGAATGAAGCCTGCTGTTTTCCTAGCAATGAACTTGGCCATCAAAGTCCTAGCAGCAACATCATTTGAAGCAGCATTATCAAGAGTGATTGTTATGATCTTGTCTGATCTTGTCTTCTATTTTCCATTCAGCTATACATTCAACCATTGCCTGAGCTATGATGTTCCATGTGTGTGGTGGATCTAACTCAATTAAGTTCAAAACACGGCATTGCATGACCCAATCAAGATCTAGTGCGCGACCAAAACTATGTACCAAAGATTTTGGTTCGATGTCCATAAATCACATGTCAAACTAATACTCTCAAAAGCCTTAAGACTCTTCCTAAGGAGTTCTTTCTCAAACTCATAAAATTTTATACACTCACTTCGTATGGTCTTCCTACCAATGAACTTGTATGATGGATTCATATATCTCATTAGGGCATTAAACCATGTGTGCTCTACCATCCTAAAAGGATATTCATGCACAATTATCATCTTAGCAATGAGCCTACATGCTTCCTCATGATCATATTTAGTACGAACTACTGAAAGATATGAACCTAACATGTTGGGATCATAGTTGAGTGTACCTTGAGCTAGCTGCCTTCCCTTAAGTTCATGTAGGGGGTACACTTTGGAAAATGCCTATTCAAACTAGAAGTTTGTCCCCCTTGAGTGTAAGCAAAAAGAACACCATAATATTTGCACTTGGCCTTCTCAACGGTCTTCCCTGGCTCTCTCTTGGAAACAGTTTGGACCACCTTAAAATGATTCCAGCAGATTACACGCTTTCCTCTCCCTTTCTTTGCACCCTTGGGAAATAATGGAATATCCGCCTTCCTTTTGCCTCTTCTATTTGGCTTGGGAGACACAGACTGTCCACCACCATCAGACACCTCATGTTGGTCGTCATGGGAAGGTTCACTCTTAGACATTTTATCATTCATATTATACTCATCTTCCTCATATACATATTCATCATTGTTCTACACATACAAAATAAAACAGCAACACTCAATCCGATATTCCACAAAACAAAATGGTTGTAAATTGCATAAAATACTATAGTCATATACCATTATCTAACAGTCCTAGGACATAGTTACTTGGTACATTTTAGATAATAAACTTCCTTTCTTACTGTTAGCAGCATGTAGTGGGAATTAATTGCTCTAGGACATCATCATATCTAATTGCATTTTCCAAAATGAGAAATATGCCTTGTGTTGCTCCAAATTATTCTCAGCATTCTCCATTTTATAGATCTTGGTTCGAACAAAGCCTGCAGCCAACACCATCATTTTACCCTTATACTTCTAGTTATCATTTAAAGACCTTGGGTTGCATAAATCATTAGTCAAGTTCGAAAGTAATTTAAAGACTAGTATGGATTCTACCAAACTATATTGTTTCAAACAAAACAACAATAATTGGAATAGCAGATCTTGACAGTGAAATATACGTGACATCTACATCGTGAAAATTAGATGCTGTTGGAATAGTAGAATTGGAATAGCATATCTGTCACAAAGCATTATGCTAAATCACTATGTGCTTATTGATTTACAGAGCAACTAGCTTTATATAGCAGAATTGGAATAGCAAATATGTCACAAAGCAGAATTGGACAAATAATACCAACTAGCTTTATATAGCAATTTGCAGAGGTGCTCTTGAACCAGAAATTTGACAAACAATAAGCAAGCTACTGACATGTCTAACAAAAGCAACTATTGACTATATATAGATGCCATCCAAAATCTGTAGTAAGCTTGTGTTTGTCTCTACATGTCTGCTTTCCACATATTCCACAAAAGTGAACAACTAGCATTGCTTCTTAGGATGCATATTGTTTAACTAACAAGAGCTTCCAGATTGTATTCTAATCTGTAGTAAGCTTCAAGATGCATATCTTAGCAGTCATGTTTAGTAAGTGAAAGAGCAAACTGTATCATCAAAACAAATTTGTGTTTTTTTGTTAGAATACTCCATACTCTATACTCACCGATGTGGGCACATATTAGGGAGGAGGGGGAAGCGGTGGAGGACCAGATCTTGGAGTCTTTCCATGGTTTGAAACTGCCGCCGCTATCGATGTGGAGCATGAAGCAGAACCAGAGCCACAAGATAGCCTCATTGCTTTGTTCTTCGACTCTATGCTCCTCGGTTGATTTTCCATGCACGACGGTGGAGGATTGAGCCGGGAGGCCTCGAACAAGACCGATGGAGGACTGGATCTGGTGGGTGGAAGGCCGAAGGGGAGGAGCTCAGAGCAGCGGCAGGATCTGGCGGTGGAGCTCACAGTCAGCATCTAGGTAAGTGGAGGACCGGATCCCGGAGTGGAGGAGCTCGATGCGGAGGCGGAAGAAGCCGGGAGGAGATCGGAGCGGATGGGAGGAGAGGCGGGCGAAGTGGAGTATATATAGCGTGCCGACAGCGTTGTGAGGAAGGGGAGGGGAGGCGGTGGCGTTGCGAGCAATGGGAGGGGATGCGGCGGGAGTAAGGGTGAGGTGCGGCTGAGGGCCAACGGGAGCCAATCGGGGATTTTTGGGACTTCGCCGATTGGGGATTTTGGGGGCAGCCGAATGGGGATCAGGATTTAGGGGTCTTTACTCATTAGATTCATTGACTCGTTTAACTTGCTAACAAGCTTGTTTAACTCACTAACTCACTTGTTTAACGAGTTCAAAACCTAACTCGACTTGACTCGTTAAGGAATGAGTCCAAGTTGAGTCGAGCCGAGTTTTCGAGTGCTCATTTAACTCGCGAGTTTTGAGTTTTTTCCCACCCCTATCTTCCAATACCTTTTATCGTGGATTTGAATTTCTATCCATTCAAAATTCACACGCACTCATTCCCGATCACTCCCATCTCAAAGTGGGGAAAGACTCATGGCTGCTTCCCAAATTCATCGTCAAATGTGAGGGTAGAGGAACCCACACCATTAACTCCAAAGAGATTTAGGTAACCACGCCGCTATTGAGCCACCCAATGGCGAGCAAATGTGTCAAACTGTAGCTGCGAGAGCACTCACTCCTAATCTAAGGCATCGTCACCGCGTTGTGAAGCTCCCTCCATCACACCACCATCACCCCGGCAACCACCAACACCGCAAGCCACCGCTGTTATCCATTGTGCGGCTGTCATAGTACTCATATCCCATCCTAGTGCGATGGTGTCATCATCATAGGAAGACCAGCGGTAGTCCCATGAAGAGGAGATGGTGTGGGTGGGCATCACCCATGTCAGATCTACTGCCAGCTAATGACAAGGCATTGGTTTAGAATAGCCCTTGGTGAGCAATGGAGTGGCCAGGTTGGTGATGTTGCATCAGTATGTTTTCGTTGTTGCAATAGACTCTTTCTTTTAATGCAATGAGAATTTCTTTTTGTCGCAAAGATTTATGGATTTTTCTTGAGCGCGAGCTCAACAATTTAAAATGTTGCAACGATTATATTTGAATGTTGCCAATATTTTGTTCAAATGCTGTAACGTTGTAATACCATAATTTTTTTATTTAGATACCTAACTTATGTTAAATCATACCTCACTTCTATACTTGTAATTTTTATTTGATTTTCAATTAGAATTTGTATAGTTTCTCCTATTTTTTATAAGGATATTGCCCTTCTTTTTTTTATAAATGTTGCACATGTTGATTACAATTGTTGTATGCATTATCTAGCAATGTTACGTTTACACATACGATGAAAACTTTCTATTGGACATTCGATTCCTAGTCCTTCTTGTCTTTCTAACTACCCTTTTCTTCGATCTCGATCTCCTTTCACACGGAGACATAGAAGAAACAAGCACTGTTCAGTAGTGAGCTATAAAACTTTGACTTATTTAGTAGGAAATCATAAATTTTCTCTTTTTTACTCCTTGATTAACGCAGCGTGGGCGAGCCATAGTCTAGAGGAGGAACAAGGGGGGTGCCGGGTACCCCCGAAAACTTTGGCAAGCAGGAGATCCTCCTCGGCGTCGTTGCCCTGACCCGCTCGACGCCCAACCGCCCTGGCCCACTGGTTGTCGCCTAGCTCAGCATCACCTCCCCTCCTCCTGCCGCCACTGGCTAGCCTACAATCCTCCTTCCGCGCTGCTCCGCTCCTCGATGGCCTTACTCGACGCCTGTCCGCCCCAGCCCACCCTCAGGCCATTGGGTGGGCAATGCGGCAAGCCACTCGGGCCGTCGGGCGGGCGGCGCGGGCCGGGCGAGCTGCACGGTAGGTGGCACACGATGCGGCATCCACTCGGGTCGTCGGGCGGGCGACACCAGCTGGTCGAGCGGTTCGACAGACAATGTGTAGCCAGCCCGCAACGCGGCAAGCCACTCGGATCGTTGGGCGGGCGGCGAGGCAGGTAACACGTGGGCCAGGCGAGCAACCAGGGTAGGGGGCAGCAAGCAGCTCGGGTGGGCGTCAGGCGGCTCGGGTGGGCAGTGGTGTGGCGTGGGCCAGGCGAGCGACGTGGCAAGCGGTTCAAGCGGCCTGCAGCACGATGTGGGCCGAGCGAGCGGAGCAGCAAGCCACTCAGGCGGTCAACGGCGCACACGAGCACATCTATTAGGAAATTTCTAATTCCGTCGCTGCTATAGTCAGACCATGATGGACAAAACGAAGTCTTGACGAGGATGGAGGCGGGTCTAGTCCACCTCGCTGCACACTCGAGTCTTTAGAGAACGAGATTAATCGGTCGAGACGCTGCGATCCCAATCGCAGCTATCGGCCATGGATTTGCGGCAGGGAATGGTGATGTCACGTCCGTTCCCGTCGTTGCCGAAGAAAGAAAGACGGCAAGGCATGGAGGGGAATCGTCGTGCCATCGCATGTTGTTTTCTACGTAGTACTACTTGCTGCCGTCTCTGTTCTCATGGACCGAGTCTATCAAGGTTGAAGTTTTTGTAGCGTAGTGCCAGGCTGGCTGCCAGCCAAAAACATCAAGCATCACCCGAAGACCGAGGCTGCTGCGTACAAGACTCGCAAGCACGTAGCACCACCTGTCATCGAAGAGAAAGAAGGCTTCCCAACTCTCCCCCGAAGCTGCTACTGCAGTACCTAATTTTGTGGGAATTTTTTTTTAAAATAATACTTTTTTAAAAAAGAATTGCGGTTTTAATACTCGAAAAATCAAAATTGCAAAATTAATATGTAATCGCTAGACCGTACGGTGAATACCCTATTTTCGCCATACCCTACGGCGAATACCCTATTTTTGCCGAACCGTGTGGCGACGATACACTAAATCCGCAGTTAATCTGCTACACGGGAATCAAGGCTATTTTCGCCGTACAGTATGGCGAAGACCCTATTTTCGTCATACGATTTGGCGAAAATAGGGTATTTTCGCCATATGGTAAGGCGAAAATAGCCTTAACCAAACAGCCAGCGGTTAATCGGCTTTAATCGGGTAATTAGGGTATTTTCGCCATATCATATGGCAAAAATAGGGTATTCGCCGTACGGTCTGGCGATTACATATTAATTTTGCAATTTTAATTTTTCGAGTATTAAAACCGTAATTCTTTTTAAAAAAGTATTATTAAAAAAAATCATTTTGTGGTGACACTGGTAGTGTGTTTGGGAGGGCCACACCACCTGCAGGTTGGTTTCTGAACCTTGCACTCTAATAAAAAGTCTGCCCATCGAAGGACGAATGCATCCACTGGTGATAGAATAAACCGAAAGCAGCTTGGGGGGATGAAAGAACGAACCAACTCAGCTTGGATTACCATTGGCACGTCAACACGTAACTAGGGATTAAAACGGACGAGACATAAAATGGATTCAGATTCCAGACAGTCGATTGGTGGGCCAAGAGGACAGGCACAGGCTGCCAACCCCGACAAAATCAGTTACTACTAGCCGCCTAGATAGCTGCCGGTGATTAGAGAAGAGTTCTTAGCTTTTATATGCTATTTGCAATTTTTTATAAAAAAAATATAATCTTATATAAATGTAATTATAAAAATAAGTATCTCTTCGATTGTGGAAGCGTCCATGGATGGCGCGTATCACCTGTCATGCTCATGTATCATGGTAGGGGTTCGGAACCATAGCCCACAGACACCCTGCACCTACCACGACAAATTGTTCAGCAGGACGTACCGGGGCACACGTCTTGGCAGGATGGTAAGGCCTGCCACGGTGCACGAGCGTGCTGCCCTAGCTCGACATCACCTGTCGTGGTACACGAGCTCCGCAGGTGAAACGCGTCACCTATCAACGCTCCCACGGTGAGAGATATAGAGCTATTTTTGCAATTATTTTTACACGGGAGCTAGATTTTTTTTTTATAAAAAAAATGGAGGGGCATGAGATGCTAATTTTTAGCTCATGATCGCACGTGTTATCTTTAGGACAGGAAGCGAGAGTAGAGGGTCCCGTGAGAAAGAAACGGCCGTGATTTTGGGGCGCAGGTGGGGGGCACGGAAACAGGAGGATTTCCCCCGGAGCCGTGGCACTCTTGGTACACCATGGCTCCATGACTCCATGAGTGCCTCTACCTTTCTATCGCGCATTTCTATGTCGCTGGGGTCTCGCTTGCTTGCGCTGTAATGCATATGCATGTAATAACCATGTAGGAGTGGTGTGGTGCCATGCCTCCTCCACAGTGCGTTGATAAAGAGCCCTTGTCTTGCCAGACGCCGGTGCGAGAAATTTAGCACGCACACATCGCGTGAAAGACTCTGTTTTTGCCAGTGCACACGACACACGCCCATATTTTGTCGCTCGTCGGATCCGAGCAGAACTCGCGACGAATGAACAGTGCGGCGATCGAAGTTGGGTGTCTGTCTTTGCTGGAAGATCGATAGGGAGAGGCGGCGATGTAAAAGTCAAAAGGTCGCCTTCCTTTTCAGCAGTGTCACGGCTTCCACCAGATCACCGCATGAGATGTGGATGAGATAGCTACGTCCTGGTAATTGATCTCTCTCTCTCTCTCTCTCTCTCTCTCTCTCTCTCTCTCTCTCTCTCTCTCTCTCTCTCTCTCTCTCTCTCTCTCTCTGTTGCGTATTTCGCTTCGCAAATTGCAGGTCAAGTTCGTACCATGTGACCTGAAGAAGTGAAAGTCGTTTGCTACGGCGAGCCGAATGTACGTGCCAAGTCAATGGATGTATATCCAGCTGCCTCAGCTACACTCTATTTCAAAGGGCATCGAGATGACACACGTCTGCTTCACGGACATCCGTCCATCAACAGTTAAGAGCCATTACCTTTTCAAACCATCTGATCACAAGGGGAACGTGTTACCTATCTGGTAATGATCATCTACACGTGCGTTTGCAGGTTCGTCATCTGCACGCTGACGCCGGGCCATTCCGCCATTGTCAGCGATGGAGATCCGTCAGAGTTTCTCGAAGCGGATGGAATCCAGTTTTCTCTGCTTCTAGATGCGCCATTGTCAGCGCCGTGGAAATTAAGAATGCAGGTTTTCCAACGTGGTCTCCAGGTTCCACGCGAGTTCTTCTAGAGGTACCGTACGAGTAATCTCCTGTACGTCTCGATCCATCATCTGGCTATCAATTGTTCCGTTCCAACCCCATGCAGGAAGGAATACGATGCCTCTTCCGATCGCACTCCGTCCATGGTTTTCGCACCGCTCGGCCGGCCGCCGGCGGCCGTTGATAGCGACAACGATGGATAGCTGGAAGCCTGGAACAGTTGACGCAAGTCAAACGGAGCGCAAGGCCCAACACCCATGTGAAGGTGAAATTTGGGCTGGGCTGGGCTGGCTCGTCTCTAAATTCATTCATGAATGGCTTTTTAGAGAGAAGAAACGAGGCGCTTTTGGGTAACGCGGCCCGCAGGTTACGGGACTATTTATAGCTAACCTTTAGCCTTTACCTTTAGGGGCTAGCATATTACTACCGCAGTGTCCCTGTACAGCCACCTGCCCCATGTCCACGTGTCGCCCCTCCTCGGCCCATGGTCTTGCTGCCGTGGGATGGACACGGTCCACTAGAGACAGCGTTGATCTAATGGCTGTAATGCTAAGGGGAGTGGATCTGACGTCCAAGGCTAGGGGTGTTCGTTGAACCGTGCTCACCGGGCCGAAATTAGCTGCTGGTGAGGACTGAGGAACATCCCTACAACAGTAGCCTCTCATAGGCAAGATTTTTTTTTTTTTTTTTTTTTGTAGGTAAAGACTGAACCCATGCCGTGCGGTAAGCCTTTGATTCCCTTCGTTCACCTTCGACCTGCATCAATTACACCAATATATGTATACAACTATACATATATGCGTGTACAGACATTTTTTCTTTTTGCGCCATCATTGACTGGGAAACTGGGAATTGACCTCGGAGTATGGTGGACCGCTTGCTCCGACCAGGGTTCAAAAAATCGACGAAAATCGCTCGATTTTCGCGATTTTCGGCCATATCACCGCGGCCCGATATCAAAAACCGGTCGGTAAATCGATCCAATTCAAAAATTAATTCAAAAAAATTCGAAAATTCGAAAAAATTTACGTGTCAAAAACCGGTCGAAAATCGGTGGAAATCGGTCGATTTTCGCAAAAAATCGTCGAAAATCGCTACAAAAATCGATCGCACAAAAAAGTTCAACAAGGTCGTCGATTTTCCACACGAAATCGTCGATTTTCCACGAAAACCGGCGATTTTCCACGAAAACCGGCGATTTTTGAAATTTTTTTGAAAAAATTTGGTTTTTGAATTCATCCGATTTTTAATGATTTTCGGCCGATTTTCGACTCGATTTTTGCGATTATCGAAAATCACTGTTCATGCGAAAATCGCACCAAACGATTTGGTGAACCCTGGCTCCGACACTCGCGCTATCGAATGTGGCATGTGTTTGAGGCCAATGCTGACGACGATGGCACAACGGAGCGATGGAACGGCATCCAAGAACCCAATGTCGATGCAGACTGGCTCCCTGACAAGCATGGCGGGCGGGGGTCACTATCTGTGGCGGTCTCGATGAGGAAGGCGTCGATAGTGAACAAGGAGACGCAGAAGTCGAGGTGATGGAAGCGGGCAGCGAGCTCAATGAGGGTGGACGGTGGTGTAGACGTCGTGAGTGGAATGAGCGAGAGAGAGTGATTTTATGGTTAAGAGATATAGGCCCCGTTCGCTTTGACCACGAGCCTTACGCTTAAAAAAGCGGATTATTTGCCGAGCGGGAGGATTACGGACGACTTCTGCGAGAATCGGAAGTTTTACGAATAGAATCGAATCTGCATGCGAAACTTGATTCTCACAGATTCTTGCTGATTCTTGCCAGCTCGGTCCGAAACCTAGAAGTCATAGTTAACTCGGCCTGATTCTCCCATAATCAGAAGCAGCTTCTCCCATAATCCAGAATCCAGAATCCAGAAGCTGAAACGAACTGGGCCATAGTTTGGAATAGGCTATATGTTTTGGGTCTAGAGGTATCGGGAAGTATAACGGAGAATAGGAGAAAGATTGGAATTATTTTTATTAATTTTAAATACTATTTTTGACTGAAGGATCATGTAGGATCGTCGTATCATGTATGTACTCGATACTAATACGACACTTTTACGAAGGATTGATGATTCGTAAGTTATAGGGTAAGGAGCCATCGACGAAGAGCCCCGTGACGCGGCGGAGCGCGCGGAAGGTGGGGAGCAGAAGGCCCTGTGGGAATTTGTGTGCCTCAGCGCGCGGACAACGTGTACGACCCTAAATGAACTCGACTGTCGGGAGTGCTTGGAGATATGCCCGAGAGGCAATAATAGAGATGATTATATTTCTTTATATTCATGATTAATTATCTTGTTCCTTTAATATTATCATTATCATTTATTAGCAAGCATATGACTTGTTTGTGAAACTCTGTGATGATTATTCTAAAGTGATTGTTTGTGAAACTCTATATAGACACATATGAATAAACTAGCATATGTACTGATTGATGAACATGGTTTACGGGTCATAGATACGAAGATATCAAACCAATAATATGAATACATGTTAGAAAACACAGAGTTGGATCGATCTACCTTAAGACACTACGAGAACGTTGTAATCTTCTTGTCATCAGTTGGTCTTATATATAATGTGTATGCTATATCCTTAGACTTGAGTTTGGTGCGTGTACTCGAGATGTATAATGACTTACTAAGTGATTGCCAAATACTACTCCGTAACTGGGTAGTTATACATGTGCCTTTCGGGTTTGTCATGAAGTATACTGCAAAGTATGGTCGATCAAGATGGAATTTTCCCCTCCATTCAACGGGAGAGACATCTCTAGGCCTCTCAAGTGGTCAAATTTTGGAAATGCATGGACATGCTACTCGCGGTTAAAGAGTTAACCGTAATTGGGGATTCTAAATTATGTGATTGAGAAAGAGTGGTCGAGCAAACTAAACAATGATGTCATGTACTCGCTTTGAGTTTGACCGATATCATGAGAGAGTGAAATGCATATAACCAAGCATTGTTTAGGTTTGTCCAATGTGATTGTTTGCACCAAAATTCGGCATGTATTGAAATCGGTCTGAAAATAGAAGTATCCGTACAGAAAAGAATCGGTAAACGACTCGGAAAAGGAATCCGTTTCTATAAAAGGAAAGGAAATCGGATAAGAGGCCGATACGGGAAAACACACCGTATCCATATGCGACTCGGATCGGCCAGGCGTGTTATAAAAGGGGTGGACGCTAAGCAAAGGGAAAAAAAATCAATTCCAACAACACACACATCTACTTTTTACAAGCTTTTCTTTTACATTGTTTTAGCTTCATAGATCTTTCTGCAAGTCGACGGAATCAACATAGTTGCGCATCGCCGATTGTTGATTTTTACCGATTTCACCCAGGTTTGATCTGCTTCGTTTTGTTGCGCATCGCCTTCCGGCCGATTTTACCTTGTGTCGGATCAATCAGAACGATTGATCTAGTTATCTCCTAATCGGTTCTTGCCGACTAGCTTAAAAGCCGATAGATCCTTGTTTATCGGCTTCGATCAAATTACAAATTCTACCTTGTCGATTTCAGGTCAAATCGACTGGCACGCTCTGCAAACCCGGTGTTTGTCTTGTGTGTTCGAGGCCTAAAACCCCTTTCACGTTTTTGGCGCGAACATATTTTGGCACGCCCGGTGGGACCGCAAAAAGAATGTCGTCAACCGACAAACCCGCAGTCACCGCCGATATCAACACCGATGCCATAATCGCGCCCCAGATGGCCGATTTAACCCCTGAGCAACGGAAAGAACTCGAAGATCGAAAGGCAGCTCTGGAGGAAATGATGCTACGATGCTTCGAGAAAAACACGCCCGTGGCGTTACTCAAAAGATTTCACTCCCAAGCATCAATCCTATCGGAGATTCAACATCTGAATCGGTAAGCCGATACGCACTCCGCTCAAGCTGATTTATCAAGTATGATCGAGCAATCTGTCCATCACGCATTGATTAACCAATCATCGGCTCTAGTGTCTACTTTAAAGCCGATGATAGAAAATAGTGTGAAAACGATTGCTCAAGAATTAGCTGCGTCTGGAAGCCTGCTAGATCCACCACAAACCATCCCTACGTACCCAGTATATTCCATAGCACCCAACACCAACACAGTAAACGTGTCGGCTCAAGCACCTATCATGATGCCGGCTCAACCTACTGTTTTGAAACCGAGCATACAGAGAGATGGGTTCACACACTACCATGGGCACACGGATGGGGCCAAGATGGGTGCATCAAATCAATCAAGTCGCGCCTCCAATAACATCGGGTTATCGGCTTATCACCGATCGAAATGGGACGAGTTCCACGATCCACGAGGGCCACAACCATGAAACAAGCACCATATAGGGGGTGCCATACGTCGAACCTTTCGCGCCCATACCCGATGCATTAGGTTTTAATCGCAATTACGACGCAGACACCAAGACCTCCCGAGGTGCGAGTTGGACAAAGGCCCGAGTTTGCACTCGGGGCGTGGCGCAAACAATGAGAATTGGCCGTGTCCGGCCGCACCACAAGCCGACAATGTTAATTGGGCGGAACAAATTGCCAATGTTTTGAGAGAACAGTTCGGTTTACAACCCGTAGGGAGAGTGATCGGCTACGAGGAAGCCGTACTCGATTACATAGACCGAATGCCGTACCCCCACAACTTTAGGGTACCAGACTTTGCTAAATTCTCGGGGATGATTCTATTACCACAATTGAGCATATCGGACGGTTCACGGCTCAATGTGGGGAGGCGGCACAGTCCGATGGTTTAAAAATTAGGTTGTTTCCTTTATCACTATCTGGCACTGCATTCACTTGGTTCACAAATCTACCACCTAATTCAGTTCATGTATGGAACGATTTAGAAAGCCGATTCCATGAGTACTTCTTTTCGGGAACTATGGAGCTTAGGATTTACGATCTTAGTTCGATCCGACTGTATCTGGCGAATCGGTCTCTCGATTATATCAAAGATTTCGGGGCGTACGGAATAGGTGCTACAGTGTAACATTACCCGACGACCAATTGGCCGACCTAGCGTTCCAAGGGTTAATCCCTCCATTAAAAGAAAAGTTGTCAGGCCAGGAGTTCCCCGACTTGGGCCACCTACTCCATCGCGTATCGGCACATGAAAGCCGGTATGCAGAGAGCAAAGGGTTTAAAGATAGGTTTAGGACAAACGGCAATGAAAAGGCCAAAGTAAACATGGTAGATTACGATTCGGGCGACACCTCTGACGACGAAGCAGAAGTGAACATAGCCGAGTGGGCCAAAGGTTCCAAAACCACTCGTATGCTCTCGCTAGGCCGACAAAGAATAAAGCGTAAGTCAAGTACTCGTATGATGTGTCGAAGTGTGACAAGATATTTGATTTATTACTACAAGAAAAACTCATAAGGTTACCAGAAGGGCATATCATACCATCGGCCGAAGAAATTAGAAAGCGAAGGTATTGCAAATGGCATCATTCGTTCTCTCATAACACTAACGATTGCAATATTTTTCGACAACAGATCCAATCGGCCATCGCCGATGGCAGGTTAAAGTTTGCAGAAGAATCGGCTATGCAGATAGATATGGGCCCTTTTCAGGTCAACATGGTTCAATGTTCACGAAAAGAAAAGAGGCCTGCGGAAGAGGATAAGCCGACTAAGAGAATTATATCACGAGGCGAGGCAGTCACGAGATCACCGCCGGTTCTATACAAATAGAAGCCGATAAAAATGGACAAAACTCAAGAACGGTGAAACCAAGAGGGGACTTAGAGGTCGGTAGATGGTATCGAGCTGAGAAGGCTCCAAGAAGAGCCGATTTCAAACCAAAGCCGACCTTCTCACAACTCCTGGGGAAATATGAAAGGATAAGTCGAAGGTATAGCCCTCAACACCACCAGGGTTTTCATCGATCGAGGCAAAGGAGGGACGAACGTCGGCCGATGTGCCACATCGGCCGACATGAAGAAGAGAAACATCGGCAATGTCCTTTTGGCGCTTTGTCGGGAGAGAGGGATGACCTTACCAACAGTTGTATCTTGTCCTATGCAACACTCGTCTACATGTCGGCCAAACCAATCTGTAAAAGACAGGTTGTCCAGACCGACACACGATCGTCCAGAAGTAAGGGGCAGAAGGCCGATCTATGAAAGGTTGTCAACATCAGAACAAGGCGAATCCTCCCAAAATCAGGAATTATCGGCTAACGCAAGAAGGGTGGAATCTGACAGCGAAATGAGCAATTTAGCTGGAAAGATAAGAAAGCCGATAGAACCCAAACCTAGATGGTGCCCTTCGGGTCTCAGCAAGTCGCAACGCAGAAGGCTTCAGCGATTAAAAACACAAGAAGAAAGGGAAGCCGAAAAGGAGAGTGAGAGGGATCGGACGTTTAATAAGTTAAGACCGGTACCGATTTTGAAAAAGGAGTGGAGAAAGAAGGAGCAGATCGATAGTGATTCAGATCAATCGGTTCAATCCAGTTCTCCGATGATCCGAGATGACACGCCACCAATGGATATAAACATGGTATTCACTTTACCTGCCGAGTTCAGAACCGAAGAATCGGCTGAAGAAGTGTTCGCCCAATTGTGCCTCGGAGCACCAGACGCTGTGTTTGAAAAACCACAAGACATGCATCGGCATCTGAAACCATTGTATCTAAAAGGATACATTAATGGCCGACCAATATCCCGTATGTTGGTCGATGGCGGGCAACAGTCAATCTGATGCCGTTAAGTACTTTCGTAAAGTTGGGAAAAGCCGGCGAAGACTTAATCAAGACCAACATGGTGCTAAATGACTTCACCGGAGACCCAACCGAGGCTAAAGGCGTAATGGTGTCGAAGCGATACCGGTAATAAAACTTTGCCGATTGCGTTTTTGTGATTGAAGCTAAAGGCAATTCTGGCGTACTCCTTGGGCGGATCGGATCCATGCTAATCGTTGTATACCATCAACTATGCACCGTAAGTGCGGTGGAATGATGATACAAAGAGAAGTCGCATTACCGACACATCGGCTCATATCGCCATGGCTAGCCACGACACCAATTGGCCACACGAAGAGGCTGAATGCATATCGGAAAAGCCTTGGACAATTGCGATTTTATCGTATTGAGAAATCAGGATTCAAGCCGATCGGCGTTAAACCCAATACGTTTGATCGGACCAGACGAAGTGATAAGAAGATGGAGCGCAAGACAATAGCAAAGCTGCAGGAAAAAGCAAGGAGCTATCGGCAGGAAGAATCTGAAGAAGTGTTGAAGATTTTGAAGAAGAAAGAAAGGGGTTAGGATTTATGCCGATTTGCTTGAAGAGATCGATATTGGGGAAGAGGATAGCAAAGACCAACGTTTGTAAGTGCTAAATTAGAACCAGTTATAAAGCAAAGTTGGTCGAAATACTCAAGGAATATAAGGATTGCTTTGCGTGGGAGTATTATGAAATGCCAGGTTTAAGCCGATGACTAGTTGAACATCTACGCCTATAAAACCTGGCTATCGGCCGTTCAAACAAGATGCAGGCGGTTTAACCCTACGTTGTATGACGCTATAAAGGAAGAAGTAGGACGATTGCTAGAGGCGAAATTTATCCGGCCTTGCCGATACGCTGAGTGGGTCTCAAACATCGTCCCTGTGAAGAAGAAAAACGGCAAACTTAGGGTATGTGTCGATTTTAGAGATTTAAACAAAGCTACGCCAAAAGACGAGTACCCGATGCCCATAGCCGATATGCTTATCGATCTTGCATCCGGGAATAAAATCATAAGTTTTTTGGGCGGAACGCAGGATACAATCGGATATTCATGGCCGAAGCCGATATACCCAAAACGGCTTTCAGATGCCCGGGGGCTTTAGGGCTATATGAATGGAAAGTTATGACCTTCGGTTTAAAAAATGCCGGTGCTACTTATCAACGTGCTATGAACCATATTTTCCATGATTTGATCGGCAATACTGTGGAAATATACATTGACGACGTAGTGGTAAAATCCAAAGAAGACTGGCAACATTTAGCCGATCCGAAAAGATGTTCGAAAGCACAAGGTTGCATGGGTTAAAAATGAACCCCCTCAAATGTGCTTTCGGGGTGTCGGCTGGGCAATTTCTTGGGTTTACGGTACATGAAGGAGGAATTGAAGTAAACAAAGCCAAGGTAAAAGCCATAGCCGATACTAAACCGCCAAGCAAGTAAAAGGAGTTGCAGATATTGATTGGAAAAATCAACTACTTGCGACGTTTCATCTCAAACTTGTCAGGGCGTATTCGTGCTTTCACACCGCTGCTAAAAATTAAAGACAACCTAGAGTTCAAATGGGGAGCCGATCAGCAAAAAGCCTTCGACGACATAAAAGGATATCTGATGAGTCCACCAGTATTGACCGCACCAAAACACGGTATACCTTTTTGTCGGGGATTGGCTATCTGGCAAAAGACCACGGTACCCCCGTGAAAAGCTAAACCCGCCGACCAAGCGGCACTAAGGGAAGATGCTCGGGAGAACGAAACGAGCATCCCTCCTTCTCCTCCGAGCATACGCGTTTGCGCCTCCGTTCGCAGAAGCACCAAACACACCCCCCACGAGCAAGCATGCTCGTGGAGGCCTGTTTGCTTTCGGGTGTCTTGGTCGGAGGGCTCAATGAGCGCTGCGAGGAAGGAAGGAGGCAACCAATCAGCCAGGAGATCAAGGGAAATCATACCCAAATTCAAATAACGCGGGAATCAAGGGCAGCATCACGGATATGGATGCATAGCGTGATCCGGAGGCGATTACTTTTTCGCATCTCTAGTCATAGTATTTAAACCCCTCGAAGATCTCAGAATGTGAGGAGGGCACATGAAAGATAGAACACAATACACTGGAGTAGGGTCATTATCTCGGCGGTGAGAGGCCCGAACCAGGATAAAAACACCGTCCCCCTTTTTTCCGGCCTCCTTCTCCCGACTCGCGTCGCTCGAACGCCTCTTCGATCCGCGGCGACGGGCTCTGTTGATCCCCATTCAACAAGTAAGCTCGACGGGAGCCCGTTCTCCAATCGTCGACAGTGGCGCCGTCTGTGGGGACGGCAGTTTGATTCCGTGCGGCGGATCAAGATCCTCGAGGATGCCAAACTCGAGACACTCGGGACCTTTGTGTCTTTGACCACGTTGAGGATGACGGCGTGTACTACGCCCGCCGACAACGTGCCCAGGGTGACCGATCCTATCGATCACACCGAGTGCGGGAGCCTTTCCTCGGACACGGGAATGCGAGGGCAGACCCTCCATTCCCCAGACATTACCCTCGGAGACCCCGAGGATGACTGCAACGAGCTCTACGATGGCCTGGACATACCAGACGACCTAGAGCTCGACCGAGAGACCGCGTCCCAAGGGGATACAATGATGTCCCCATCGCTTTCGTCTCGCTCTCGTCGAGTCAACATGGCTGGGAGCCACGCGGAGCCCGGAGAGGGATCCTCGGACGCCGCCAGGCACGACCACTATGAGGCGGCCAGACGCCACTTGGAGGCGTCTTTGGGAAAGACGCTTGCGAGCATTCGACTCCAGGCAAAGGTGAGGTGCGCGTACACGGAATGGAACTCTCGCGGTACCGAACTCCCGATCGCACTCGAGCGCCGTCAAAGCTCGCCGCCGCTTGATTCACGAAAGCGAGGCAGCTCTGAGGCCTTGGCGGCGGTCGTGCGTGACTCGCAGCTTCCCGAGCAAGTAGACTTAGAGGCCATGGGCGTGGTCGTGGCCAGAAGATTTGGAGAGGCTTGCCGCCGAGCTAAAAGTCTCGGATCCTCCCCATGGCCGGATGCCGGAGTGTTTCCGGACCATCACAACGTTCCCCGTGCGTTCGCACAGAGATGAATCTCGGAGCCATGCTCGGAGATCGCCCAGTCGCCGACCCGATCCGGAAAGGCCGGAGCGATCCACAGAGCAACCTCGGGCGATATCGCCTGTCGCCCGGATTACGAGCGCTCGAGCACTCCGCAACCATGCGGTCATCGGCGACGACCGACGCATGAGGTTTTCTCCGACTTCGGCCAGCGCGACGGGCGTTGGGTGGAAGATCCGTGGAGGCCGCGTGACCGAGGTTTTCGTCGCGAAACCCCGAAGCCGGCTGCCGGGCCTTCACGAGCTCCCTCCGGACGTCGCATGGCCAAACAGGTTCAAGCCCGGCCACGCCGAGAGATTCAACGGGACCCGTAACCCGATGAATTCCTCTCGATATACACTACCGCCATCCTCGCCGCGGAGGTGATGAGGGGTAATGGCAAATTACCTTCCGACGGTCCTGGGCGGAGCTGCCAGACGTGGCTTTTCAATCAAAAGGAAGGATCCATACGGTCCTGAAGCGGCTCGGCGCCGCACTCCGGCGAATTTCCAGAGTCGCTACATCCGCCGAAAAGAGCGACCTGAGCGCTTTGATCTGACGGACGGGAAACCTGCGACAATTCGTCGAGAGGTTCATCCAGGTCGAACTTCGATCCGAACATATCGGACGAGGCTGTCGTCCGAGCTTTCAAGTTCGAGTGCGACGCGGCGCTTCACACAGGACCTGGAGATCCACGGATCTAACAAATAACGAGCTCTTCCGAATGGCCGATCGATACGCCAACGCAGATGAAGCCGCCCAATGGAAGAAAATCTTTGGATGAAGGGAAGTCTGCCGCCTCGGCTGGTCTAGAGACCTCGGCTAGCAAAAAGGGTTCGACTCGTAGACAAGAAGATCAAGAAGAAGAAGAAAAAGCAACCCTCGCCCGCCATGGTAGCCGCGGTGGAACAACAACGACCGGGCAACTCAGCCACTGGCAGTGGGCCTAATGCTCGGGGAAGAGGACAACCACCAGGCCTCGAGGCGAGGCGACCAAGCGGACCGACGAGGCGACCAAGCCGGACCGACGGGCGACCTCTCATCCCCACTTCACCAGCGACGGCACGACTCCACGGAATTGCCGAACGTGGACCTACCGCTGGAAGCGATTTCTGGCCAGGGTCCCATGCCGACGCTTCGAGCAGGGTGAAAGCGACAAAGGAAAACAGCCCGCCGAGGAAAGTGAGGATGAAATGGAATATCAAGAACCAAGGAATCACATAGCGGTCATCTTCGGGGCTCCTCCGCCTACAAGTCCCGCCAGGACTTAAAGGAGGCTGCAAGGGAAGTGCACCATGTTACCCAGGGTAAGCCTCGGTCTGGCAAAGAAGAAATGGTCGGAGGTATCCCTCACATTCTCGAGAGACGATTGTCCCTTGGGGATGACCAAACCCAGAGGCTTCCGATGGTCGTGAACCCCACCATCGGCAATCTTTGTCGGTCGGGTCCTCATAGACTCAGGGAGCTCTTTGGACCTTATTGCAGCCAAGGTATTGACGAGATGCAGATTCCTCGTTCCAAAATCAAGAGTGTGGCCGTGCCCTTCTTCGGGATAGTCCGGGCACCTCGATCAAACCTCTGGGGCAGGTCGTCTTGCCCGTAAGTTTCGGGCGCCCAAGTAACTTCGAGCGGAGCTAATCACCTTCGAGGTGGTAGACTTGAGTCGGCCTACAACGCCATCCTCGGCAGGCGGGCCTTGGCCAAGTTCATGGCGCCTCGCATCACGCAGCGTGCTCGGTGCCTAAAGATTCCCGGCCAAACGGAGTCATAACCGTCCAAAGGAACCACAAGTCCGCACTCAATTGCGATTTAAAGAGCGCTGGATATGGTCGGTCGATTGCCGCTCGCGGCCACGACCAAGAGCCGAAGCATTCGGCCTAAACTTGCCCTCCAACCTGGAGGAGAGACCAAGGCTGTTCCGCTCAACGAGTCGGAACCGGCCAGGTCGTTCATTTGGGATCTTCCTAGATCCCAAATAGGAACTCGAGCTCGTCACTTTCCTCCGAGCAAGGTCGGATGTGTTCGCCTGGGAACCATCCGACATGCCCGGGTCCCAAGGGAGGTGGTCGAGCACAAAGAAGCGGTTCGACTGACAAAAAACGATGAGACGAAACTTAGACGCTTTTCCCGGAAAAACAAGCAATCATCAGGGAGGAACTTGATAAACTCCTAAAAGCTGGCTTCATCAGAGAGATTGAGCACTCCGAGTGGCTAGCCAATCGATCCTGGTCGGGAAGAAAGGAGGCAAGTGGCGCATGTGCGTCGACCACACGGGTTTGAACGCGGCGTGCCCAAAAGACAACTATCCGTTGCCTCGCATAGACCAATTGGTGGACGCGACGGCGGGTCCTGAACCATGAGCTTCCTAGACGCCTATTCAGGCTATCATCGGATCGACTGTCGCGGCGAAGACGAGGGAAAGACTTCCTTCATCACCCCGTTCGATTTTACGCTATACGACCATGTCTTTCGATGCGAGAAATGCGGAGCAACCTTTCAACGCCTCATGCGAAGACTTTCCACAGACCAAATAGGTCGAAATTTGGAGGTATATGTCGGCGACATAGTTGTCAAGAGCAAGAGTACTTCAGGTCACGTTCTTGACTTAGAAGAAACTTTACGTAACCTCAATAAGCATCGAATAAAGCTAAATCGAGAAAAATGCGTATTCGGGCGTGAAGGCCGGCAAGGTGCTCGGCTACATGGTCGGGCCACATGGCGTTGGGGCTAACCAGAGAAGATCGAAGCCATTGAGAACATGAGGTCGCCCACATGCGTAAAGGAAGTACAAGCTCGGCCGGGAGGATGGCTGCCTTAAGCCGGTTCGTCTCCGACCGGGAGCGAGGACTACCTTTCTTTAAAGCCCTCCGCAAACATGATGGCTTCACATGGACGGAGGAAGGCGATCAGCTGCGTTCAAAGAGCTAAAGCAGTACCTCTCCAAGCCGCCCGTCCTCGTCACACCCACGGCAGGGAAGAATTGCTATTATACCTGGCAGCAACTCAAGACGCGGTGAGCTCGGTGTTGGCGATGAAAGAGATGGTACCAGCGACCTATCTATTACGTCGGCGAAAGTACTTCATGGACCAAAGGAGCGTTACCCGAGGTCCGAAACTCTGTACTCATTCTTGATGGCCTCCGGAAGTTGCGTCACTACTTTCAAGCACACAAGATCGTGGTGCCGACCAGGCTTCCCACTCAGGGAAATCTGAAAAATCAGACGCCCGGTGGTCGCATAGCCAAGTGGGCAATGGAACTCGCCGAGTTCGAGCTGGTATTCTCGGCTCGCGACGGCGATAAAATCACAAGTCCTGGCTGATTAGGTGGCGTAATGGTCGGCTCGGCACCACCGGCCAGCGGGACCAATGATTCGAGAAACTCCTGGACATTGTATTTTGACGGATCCCGAGCATACGAGCGCTGGGTCAAGTGGCGTCATCTTGGTCTCCCGACGGAGAGCAGCTACGACGCCATCCAACTACATTTCGCCGCGACTAACAACGCTGGCGAGTACGAAGGCCTTTTGGCCGGACTTGAGCATGCAAATCGCTAGGAGTCCAACGGCTCACCGTGAAGGGCGATTCACGATTGGTCGTGAACCAGGTCAACAAGGAGTATCGGTGTTCCGATACCTCAATGGCGCCAGCACTGGCCGAAGTAAGGAAGATGGAGAAATACTTCAAGAATTTGAAGTAATCTACATCCCCAGGAAGGATAATTCCTGGCCGACCAAATGTCTAAGGTCGGTTCCTCCCAAACCGCCAGCTCGTGGGGTGCTCGTCGAGCACCTACATAAGCCCTCCATTCCCTCTGAAGAGGAGGCACCAGAGACCGGCGGTAGGGTCTCATTCCTCGAGCAAAGCGCAAATTGGATGACGCCAGTCATCCAATACCTTGCGCATGGGACCTTGCAGGAAGAAGCCGAGCGTTCGGCTAACAAGGCGATCTTCTCAAGATGCATCGATCGAAGGCGACCTATAGGAAAGGCGCATTAGGAATCCTTTCCAAATCGTCTCCCAGGAGGAAGGCCGCACCTTCTTCGTGATATCCACGAAGGAATGTGCGGAGCTCATTCGTCTTCGTAACAGCTTGTGAGCAAAGCCTTCCGATTGGGTTACTCTTGGCCGACGGCCTTGACGGACGCGGTCAATCGTAACGACTGCCGAGCATGCCGTTCCATGCTCGCAAAACCTGGCCAACCGGCATATGCCCTACAAACCATACCGCTGCGTGGCCATTCTCGACCGGGGCTCGGCGTCCTTGGACCCTTTCCCGAGGTCGAGAAGGTCGCAAGTATTTGCTCGTGGCCATCGACACTTTCACTAAGTGGATAGAGGCCGAGCCGTCTCGACCATCTCGGCCAGCGGCCAAGAGGTTCCTCCGCAAAGAACGCGTGGTAACGGTTCGGGATACCCAACCGCCTTATCACAGACAATGGGACCAGTTCACGGTGAAGCTGTTCCAAAGTTCTTGTGAGGAGGTCGGGACCAAGGTCTGCTTTCGCTTCGTGGCACATCCACGAGTAACTGAGCAAATGAAGCGAGCAAATGGGCAGCTAGTCCAGGGCATAAAAGAGAGTCTTTAAGACCCTCAACCAAAGACAAGCGGCGGTGGGTGGAGGAGCTTCCGCCGTTCTTTGGTCTATCCGCACCACGACAAGTCGAGCCACAAAGTAGACGCCTTTCCAACTTCGTCTCACGGTGCGGAGGCCATTACGCTGCGAAATCGTCTTTGGGTTCCCAAAGTGCAAATCGATCGATTCCATCGATCAAGAGGTTGAGCGCCTCGTCGACCTGGACCTCGTCGAGCGACACGCGAGCGGGCGTTGCTCGGCCTGCAATTTACCTACAAGCTCTTCGTAGGCATGCAGCCAAGGCGATCCGACCTAGGGCCCTACAAGTCGGCGACATGGTCTTACGAAGAGTTCAAGACTGTCGAAGGCCAACAAGCCGACCCCAAGGTGGGAAGGACCCTACACGGTCATGTCTCTGGCGCCGGGCTGTTCGCCTCGCGATGCCGGATGGTCGGGAGCTCACCAAAGACTGGAACATCGATCAAGCTGCGTAAATTCTACGTTTAGGCGAGTACTCCTATCTCGCGCCCCTTGGCGTTCTTTCCAATAAATCATTTTCCCTCTTTCTCGAAGTTTCGTCCTCGCTTTGTCGAACGAGCATCGCCGTTCTACCCGACTACTGCATTTAACTTATCCAACAAGTATGTGCGCGCCATCTCCCTTGGCCCCGTCGATGCTCGCCCAATCGTCCCACTTTCCACAGTAGCTCTTATTTGTATGCATGGTCGAGCGCGAGCATCCACTCTAAGCCCGGTTCGGTGACCACTCGGGTATGGTGGCTCTACGTATTGTTGGTTTTAAAGCTCTGCGCTCTGTGCTCACGATTCACTCAAACACAACCGATCTATTCGAGTAATTCAAAAAATCGTTCACGACCAAAGCGACCCTTAAAAACTCCCATGAACAAACTCGTGCTCGCAATAGCGGTGAGGACACGACCTTTGTCCATGGCGTGGGGCTACGTATGATAAGGCGTTAGTCCCTCCTTACCAAGGATCCTTTGCTCGTGTCTATGATATTTGATCTACGCAGAACTTGTTTTCTTTGCTCGTATCTACGCTCCATGCAGAACTTGCTTTCTTTTCAGAACCGGGATCATACGGGCATATCTTTGAAAGCGAGTTCAAGCAAAAAAAAAAAGCAGGCAAGGACCAAACTCCTGCGAATATGCTCATTTAATCCAAAGCGTTGTTTTTTACGAGGGTTTTACACAAGATAAAAATAAAAGAAAGAGCTAAGTCCTACGGCCGCCTGGAGGGCGGCGAGCTCGTCCTTAAGGGAGTCGACCTCCGCCTCTAGGTCCAGGACCTTCCGCCAGGGCAGCGCGACCTTCGGCCGCGCTTTCGGAGGCGCTGCGCCTCCTTGGCTGGGCTTCCTCGCGCTCGAAGCTCGCTGAAGGTCTGCCGAAGCTTCACGACTCTTCGTCAAGCTCGGCGCATACGCTCTGAAGTACTCTTCGCCGTCTCGCTCTGGAAGAGCTGGTCCCGGAGCCCGGCGATGAGGCTCTCGCCGATTCCACCGCCAGGTCGGCCTCGCGCACCTCGGAGACTCGACGCTCAAGATCGGCGATCTTGGCGTCTTGCTCATGATGGTGCGACCAAGATTACTCTTCTGGCGAGACCGAGGTGGCATCGATATCCTCCATAGCCTTCGCGGCAAACTTCGGGCGAAAGAGAAAGGAGAAGGAAAGAGCCGAGCGGACTCCCGGAAGATCGTTCGCGGCAGAAAAGAAGAAACATGGAAACTTACGAAGAGCCCTACCGACTCTTGTCCTCGGCGTGGCTGGTCGCGCCACGCCGAAAGAAGGGATTGACCAAGTCATCCGGCCGTAGCGTCAAGGTCTTGCTCCTCCCGAGCACCGGTGCTCCCAGAGAGCAACGGCGTCACCACCTTCGATCAACCCGGTCGCCGAAGGCCGATCCTCGCCCACAAAGAAGCGGCTCGTGGCGCCTTCCCCATGGTCGCCACCGCGCTCGGGGTCAGACGCCAACCACGAAGCGCTGCCACTCCATGCTCCGCTACCGAGGCGGTTGGTCGTTAGCAACCACCTCCGCCTCTGTTCCTCTTCACCGAGGCGACCAATGCTCTCCGGCCGAAGGCATTGGATCGAGCGATCACCTCCGCTTCTTGTCCCTCCATAGTCGGAGGCGCCCGATGCTCATGGCCGAGGCGATTGATCAAGTACGATCACCTCCGCCCCTTGCACCTCCGTGGCCGGGGCGCTGGTGCTCCGGACCGAAGGAGTTAGGCCGGGACGACCTCCTCTCCTCCTCCTCTCCTTGGCTCATGGCCAAGGGTACATTGGTCGGGAGCGACCAAGCTCCCTTCCTCGGCTCGGCGCTTGAGCCTCGCCCGATCATCTCTTCGCAAGGGGCCAAGGCCAAGGCGTCTTGGTCCTCGCCCCTGCGGCCTCTGCTCCTCCGCGGCCGGGATAGGCTCCACGGCCGCTGAAGGGAGCGCGGTCCCGCCGAAGGAAGCTTCGGCTCCACCGAGTCCGAAGCTAGCACCGGCCTCCTCGCCTCTCGGCCATCACCTCGGCCGACGACGCGGTCGAAGCTTCGGCGTCCATCGCGGAGTTGATAATCTCCTCGACCATCTGGCGGAAGTCCAAACGACATCCGAGCTATCACGCCCACGCCAAACAGGGTGGGGTTAGCTCAAGAAAGTCGCAAGACAAGAGCGGAATAAGAGAATGAAGAACGTACCTTACGCGCGTGGCGGCGCCATCCTCCTCGGCCTCCTCGCCGGGCCCGCAGGCGACCTGCCGCGGCCTCGTAGGCCTCGGCCACGACCACGGCGCTCCTCTGCTTGGCGTCATTGGCGCTGCCATCGCCGGTCGACATCGTCCATGTCGACCTCTTCAGCGTCGAGGCGGTTTGAGAGGTCGACCTCCTGCTCCTTCTAACGAGCATAGGCGGCCTCCTCCTCTTCTTCCTCCTCCTGGGGCGTCAACCACCCGAGTGAGCTGGTCTGGAGGGCCTTGATCCGCCTCTCCACCGCTCCTTGGTCGGGAGAGATCCGGCATCCTCCTCGGCCTTCCTCGCCGCTCGGCGAGCTGTTCGATCGGCTCATCGGCTCAGGCTTCCTCCGTTTGAAGTCATCGAACCAAATGCGGAGTTAAACACCTCTGGCGGTCGGCGTACTCAAGGTGCGAGGTAGGGGTCTGGTCGGCTTCGGCGCCTCGGCCGCTTGGCGCGGAGGCGAGGCGGATGCTCGGCGACCTCGACCGCCGCCCTCTTCTACGGAACCCTGGCCGGTCTTGGCTTATGGCGGCTGCGGCCTTCGACACCGCAAGCTCAAGGGCGACCTTCTCCCGCCAACGTAAATCGGAGGAATGAGCTCGGAAACATGCCCTCGAGCGGAAGTGGGAAAATGTACTTACCGCGTCGGCGGTCAAAAATATTCTTGGGGACTGACGATTGGGCGTCGGCTCCTTCTCCTTCTGGCGCCGAACATCTCGGCGACCCTATCGTCAACCCAAATTGGCCCTCGAGCTGCGTCACAAATGGCAAGACTAAGACAAAGGCATATCACGGATGCATAGCGCCCGATCACGAGAAAGCGGCGATGCTCGGGAAAGAGGTCCAGGAACATACTGCGTTGTCCTCGCGGGTGAAGTCGTGCCACCGGTCACCTCGAAGAAGGGATGCTCGCGGCACCTCAGGGGGACACGGTTGAAGGTAAAGTCGGGCGATATCGACCAGTGAGCCCCATCTGGGCAAGCTCACCGATCGCCCCGAGCACCCGCTCTTCCTCGGGTTGCAGGCGAGCGCTGGCCGTCTCGAGGGCGGAGCGTCCTCCCGATGTAGACCAATCGGGACCCCTCCGCCTTCTTACGGTAGAATTAGAGGTCGGCCCAACCCGACACCGAGTCCTTGAGCAACGAAGGGGTACTCGTATGGTCGGTTGGGCCGGCGAAGATAAACGCATGGCCGTGGAACCATCGGCCGGTGCGGAAGGGGGAATAGAAGTGAAAGAAGAGGCTAGCCGTGGGCGTTACACCCACGTAAGCCTCGCAAAGGTGGGAGAAGATTGCGAGGGAAAGGATGGAGTTGGGGTGGAGATGAGAGATCTCGCACCCGCAGAAGGCAAGCACGGAGGCGAGGAAGTCGCTCTCGGGCGCGAAGCCCGTTGATGGCGTACAACTCGCAGGAGACGATCTCCGTCTCCGCGGTGCCGGCGCGCATCATCCCGGGCACTCGACCGAGCACGGGTCGACGTACCCCTCGTCCGTGGCGCTGGAGCCTCCTTCGGGTCATCTGGCTAACCTTGAAACGCGCCATGGCCGAAGAAGGAAGGAGAGCGAAAAGGGTTCTTGGGCGCTAGGGCTCTTGGAAGATTTTTTCGCCGAAGACGAGCAAAGAGACGCAATGGGACTCCGACCTCTCAGGTAGAAAGGGTTAAAGGATAGTGAAGAGGCGGGATAAAAAATCGCCGCCTATCGCTGACAACACTGGCCGGAAAAAGCGCGCTTCCCAGAAACTACCGTGCGAATTAGGGAGGCTTCTCGGAGAAGGAACCGCAGAACAACCAAACGACGCGCCCGCGCAGAGCAAGCACGCGGCGGGTAAAGAAGCTCGTCTCCCGACGTAAAATGGTCGTGAGCCACGACCAAAGGAAATTCAATCCCCCCTCAAGTCTTCTTAGGCTCAAGGGGAAGCCCGAGGGTTCCCCACTTGAACCTCGGGGGCTAGCTGTCGGGGATTGGCTATCTGGCAAAAGACCACGGTACCCCCGTGAAAAGCTAAAACAGCCGACCAATCGGCACTATGGGAAGATGCTCGGGAGAACGAAGCGAGCATCCCTCCTTCTCCTCCGAGCATACGGCGTTTGCGCCTCCGTTCGCGAAGCACCAAACACACCCCACGAGCAAGCATGCTCGTGGAGGCCACGACTTGCTTTCGGGTGTCTTGGTCGGAGGGCTCAATGAGCTGCGAGGAAGGAAGGAGGCAACCAATCACCAGGAGATCAAGGGAAATCATACAGAAATTCAAATAACGCTGAATCAAGGGCAGCATCACGGATATGGATGCATAGCGTGATCCGAGGCGATTTTTTTCGCATCTCTAGTCATAGTATTTAAACCCCACGAAGATGCAGAACAGGAGGGCACATGAAAGATAGAACACAATACACTGGAGTAGGGTCATTATCTCGGCGGTGAGAGGCCCGAACCAGGATAAAAAACACCGCGTCCCCCCTTTTTTTTCCGGCCTCCTTCTCCCGACCTCGCGTCGCTCGAACGCCCTCTTCGATCCGTGCGACGGGGCTCTGTTGATCCCCCATTCAACAAGTAAGCTCGACGGGAGCCCGTTCTCCAATCGTCGACACTTTTAGACTATATATATCGGCTGAAGGTGATTCGATTGGGGCAGTTTTAACACAAGAAGCCGATAGGAAGGAACGAGCAATATTCTACTTAAGCCGACGTCTTCTAGATGCAGAAACCAGGTATCCCCTAGTAGAAAAATTATGCTTATCATTGTATTTTGCTTGCACCAAGTTAAGACATTATATGCTGGCTTCCAAGTGCGTCATAATATGCAAAACCGATATAGTAAAATACATATTATCGGCGCCAATTCTACGAGGTCGGCTTGGTAAATGGGCATACGCCCTAACAGAGTTTGAGTTATCCTATGAATCGGCTAAATCTGTGAAAGGACAAGCTGTGGCCGATTTTATCACAGGGAGTGAAACATTAGTAGGAACAACTAGTGTAACTCCTTGGCATTGTATTTTGATGGGTCTGTTTGCCAAGAAGGCGAAGGCATCGGTGTGGTATTAGTTTCACCTAGAAAGCAGGAGTATGACTTCATGTATCGGCTAAATAGCCGATGTTCAAATAATCAAGCAGAATACGAAGCATTACTAAGGGGTCTACAACTGTTAGATAGCATCGGAGTGAGAGACGTCGAAGCTTTTGGAGATTCAATGTTAATTGTACAAAGAAGTCGAGGAGAATACCGATGCAATGATGATGCACTAACCCGATTTGCATCAATGCCTCCAGATCATCGAGATGTTCACTACATTTTCCATAAAACATATCCCCAGAGAAGCTAATGATAAAGCAAACCGATTGGCACAAAGTGCATTAGGGTACAAGATTAAAAGCCAAGCGAGGACCAATCGAGCTAAGCGTTTGGCCGATTTTATGTGTCCACCTGTCATCGGAGAAGCAGAGATAAGGGATTATTTGTCGAGATCCAACTAAGCCGACCGAGCAAAGGTCAGCGCAAAGCGCTCAAATATGTTCTACTAGAAGGCGTATTGTACTTTCGGACTATGGAAGGTTTGTTATTAAGATGTCTGGGAACCGAGGAAGCCAAAGTGGCAATGGGTGAAGTTCATGAAGGCATTTGTGGGTCACATCAATCGGCTCGTAAGATGAAATGGAGTGCGAGACGAGCAGGATATTTTTGGCCGAAGCGATGTTAGAAGATTGCTTCAAATATTATAGAGGATGCCAAGCGTGTCAAAAGTTTGGTAACATACGATCGACACCCGACATCGGCTTTACATCCGATCGTCAAGCCATGGCCATTTAGAGGATGGGGTATAGACATAATCGGCCGATATTTCCGTCATCCAAAGAAAGGACATAAATTCATCCTTGCGACCACGGATTATTTTTCAAAATGGGTTGAGGCCGTGCCACTCAAGAAGGTTACTAGTAAAGAACTAATCGACTTTGTAAATGAACACATCGTCCATCGGTTTGGGATTCCACAGACAATCACTCTTGATCGAGTCCGTGTTCATGTCCAACAGTTCAAAGGGTTTGCGAGAAAGTCTTGGGATAAAATTACTCAATTCTTCCCTTACTATGCTCGAGGCCAGCGGACAGTAGAATCATCGAACAAAACATTGATAAAGGCGATAAAAGAAAAATTGAGGAAGAGCCGAGGAGATGGCATTCAATGCTATCGGAGGCTTTATGGGCTTATCGGCTATCTCATCACGGAACAACTAAATTGTCACCCTATCGGTTGGTATCACGGACAAGAAGCCGTTTGCCCGTTGAAATCAACATCGGCTCAATAAGGCTACGAGCAAGATAAGGTGTCACCGATGAATTCAAGCAGCGATCTTTGGACAATCTAGATGATTTGGCTGAACTAAGGCTAATCACGCTAGATCGGCTTAAAAAGAACAAAGAGATGGTTGCCAGGTCGTACAATAAAAAAGTGATTGTTAAATCATTCAATCAAGCCGATTTAGTATGGAAAACCGTGTTGCCGATTGGGTCTAGGGATAATCGATTCGGCAAATGGTCTCCGACATGGGAAGGACCTTATAAGATCAATCGGCCGGTTGACGGAAATTCATATATACTGGAATCGTTAGAAGGGTTCGTCCTACCTAAAGCGATCAATGGAAAGTATCTGAAGGCATATCACCCAAGCATATGGGTCGGGTCCTAACTATAGAGGTGAAGGCATCAGGATCAATGACAAGCACATGCATATAAAATTGGTCATACAGCCGACCAAGTCGGTTTGAAACATCCATCCACAGCCGATCAAGCAAGCAAGAGTTCAAAAGGCATCTCAAGTTTAAAGCAATATTACAGAGGTTGGCCACAACTGATCAGTAAAAACTAGTGAAGTCCCGACCCGGGCAAATGGGCTCCCAAAGCCGATAGTGCCGCGCCGCTCTTCCGATGGTAGTTTGAACGCCGTCTATCAATTGTTGATCGGCTACTGCATCACCTGGGACTGGGACTATCTTGACCGATTGGCTCTTAACTTTGGCAAAGACTTCGCCGATTTGCTGCCTCTGAGACGCTAGTGAAGATGTCGCATCTGCAATGCCGATTCGGCAATCGGCAAGTTCTCTTGTAACCAAGGCCAGTTGTTCTTCAAGTTTTTTCTTGGATGACTCTAGCTCCTGGGCCTTAGCTTTGGCCGATTTCAGCATAAGCGACACCCTGGTCAAAAGCACTCTTCGAGATTTAGCATCCGCTATAAGTTTGTCGAATCTCTTGAGTCGGCTTGCTGGGCCTTCCTCTGTTCAATTCTTGCTTTGGCCAATTCTCGTCTAGCCGAAGCGATCATCGGATGGCACACTTCTAGCAAAGCATTCATGGCTGCAGGGGAAGGTCGGCTTGCATGGCCGCCATAAGCGTTCCTCAAGGGCCGAGTGTTGGCGGAAGAGCGCCTGGCTGCATCACTTCATCCAAGAGACGATTGAGTCGCTCCTGCATACCGGCTCGTGATACGGCCCGGCCGATCTTCGGGCGCAGAAGTCGCTATTATCTTATTTGGATGTCGGCCGGGTAGTCATCGGTGGCTAGCACTTCCGGATCGTCGAGCTCGTCCAGTGAAGCCAAAGAAATCGGCAGATCAGTTGATGGCGCTTTGGGGTCGTGGATCGGAGATCTCGATAGTCTGCTATGGTATGGCCGGCGGCAATGGAGAGGATGGAGAGGATAGCCGATGTAGCACCTTGGAGATCGGCTATAACTCCCGCCACTTGCACCGACGGAGATTGCTAGGGATTCAAGAGAATAAAATCAGCAATATGAAAAAATGATATTGAGCAAAGAATAAAGAATAAAACTTACATCAGTAGCTGAGTGCTCCGGAGAGCCATCGGGTTGCCGCCTCACAGTGCAGGCGGCGCTGGCCGACTTCTTCCTCCTCTCTGCAGTTGTTTTTGAGTTAGCAATTGTCAAAGCAAGGGGCATATTAGCCGATATGCAAAAGACTTACTTGGAGCACTTTGGCGAGCTAAGTCCGTTAAAGATGGAGCTTGAATGTCTAAATTCCCTGAAGTATACCCGTAGTGCCGATGTGATTGACCTGGGCGTCGTTGTCGGCCCTTTGCTCATGAAGCATGGGGATCGGTTGTTTGCTCACCAGCGCCCGTACCAACCTGAAAAGGCCAGAGGCATTTTAGTAAAAGTTGATAACCAATGTAAAAACAGACGAATACAAGACAGTGGTACCTCTACGGCTACTGAAGAATCGCTATAATCCGAACTCGTGCTGGAACCAGATACTACCGTCGGCTCATGAAAGTCGGGAAGAAATAAGTGGATTATAGCCGACGGAGTCCTGTCCATGAGTACGACCGATATTCTGGTCCACCACTGCGAGAAAGCAGCTGACCGACGGGAATTAAGAACAAAATGTGGTGTTGATAGGATTTGCAATCCATCGGCTACTTCAAGAATAACCTCAGCGGCAACGCTGTTGGTTACCGAGCTCGGGGCTCGACACAAGATAGCAAAGGGAAGGATGGAATGGTTTGCCCAAAGCCTAATTGACGAGCGTAAACCGAAGGGTGGTAGAACTCGTAAGATGGCTGAAATGTCCGGTTGCGGGTATTCAAGCCGACATGAAGGATGCAAGGGGTAAGGATGATTTTGTACAAATCTAAAGTAGATGGGGGCATCGAGGAACTATCAGAATCAAGGTGAAGGAATGTTGGGTATGGACAATCGGCTACATCGGTATATCGGAAAAAGTCTTGTTGGCCGAAGGAAGTCCTATCTAGGGAAAGGAAGAAACTGAGGTATTTGTGCAAGCCGATCGAGTCCATTTTTAACTCTCCAGCCGAAGACATGATAAACCTCTCGCCATAGGATCGGCTAGCTCTATACTGTGGAACAACATGCTGCAGGTAGTCCTCCGAGGGAAAGTTGAGCTCCCAGAGGGTTCGGATAAAATAGATCATTTGAACATACAATGGAGCCATGTTTGAACAAACCACAGAGGACCTCCTATATTGCCAACGACATGTTTGGCAAAACCAGAAAAGAGTCGGCTACGAATCACATACATCATTTGAAATACCGCCCCTAGGAACATCTTTCCAAGGGAAAGCCGATGACCCTCCAGCAGACGTTCTGCCACTAACTGAAAGGTTTGGGTAGGGCCGAGGAAGCACCACGTAAAAGATATCGGTCTAACCAAAGATTGAGAAAAGCGACATGCTCTTCAAATTGACATCTTGGACCGATAACCCTATTGTTATTTTGGATGTATTTATGCCACCCTTCGCCTTTTGCGGATTAATTTGAAAGAAGGTTTTCCGTGGCCGATAATCGGTCCCCGTCTGGCCTAAGGCAGCATAGTTGGGCCACATCTAGCAGAGTAGGGCCGATTGGGGGACGGGAATAGAAAAGCGTTGAAAGAATCCGACCAAAAATAACATGCCGCATGACTACCAAGGGTTCATTGGCTTGTGGTCGGCTAGACTCAAAGATAGAGACTTCGGCTATACCCATCCTCTCCCATTCCACCCTCTTTGAGCCGATACCCTAATGAACCAAGATCTCCATCCTTTCGAGGTTAGTGGGCCATGCCTAAAGCTTTTTCCCCATTGAAATATTATATCCAGGCCGATAAGGGAGTCTAGGGATCTCGGTATTGATAAGCTGTGTCTGCCGAGCATACTACCTATCGGTCCTAAGTAGAATTGATTTGAACTTTGAGGAATCGGAATGAATACTGTGAGGGGTCCATGTCACCGATTTTGAAAGAACAAGGAGAAAAGATGACAAGAGCCGATGGTGCACGATCCGAGAGCTTGAAAGCGTGAAAATGACCGTGGGGACCCCATATTTATACCGCGATGAAAGAAGGCGGCGGGGAAGCGATTCTTTGCATTAAAACGCACCGAGATTATTACGGCGCCCGATTAATGGGGTAGTTCCCGAGAAAAGATTCTTACATGCAGTGCCGATACAAGTGAAAAAGCCGATATATTCTTTTGAAAGATAACAAATTATCTTCCAAAAACAGGGGGCATATGTTTGCACCAAAATTCGGCATGTATTGAAATCGGTCTGAAAATAGAAATATCCGTCTGAGAAAAAGATTCGGTACACGACTCTGAAATGGAATCCGTTTCTATAAAAGGAAAGGAAATCGGATAAGAGGCCGATACGGGAAAACACACCGTATCCATATGCGACTCGGATCGGCCAGGCGTGTTATAAAAGGGGTGGACGCTAAGCAAAGGGAAAAAAAATCAATTCCAACAACACACACATCTACTTTTTACAAGCTTTTCTTTTACATTGTTTTAGCTTCATAGATCTTTCTGCAAGTCGACGGAATCAACATAGTTGCGCATCGCCGATTGTTGATTTTTACCGATTTCACCCAGGTTTGATCTCGCCGTTTTGTTGCGCATCGCCTTCCGGCCGATTTTACCTTGTGTCGGATCAATCAGAATCATTGATCTAGTTATCTCCTAATCGGTTCTTGCCGACTAGCGAAAAGCCGATAGATCCTTGTTTATCGGCTTCGATCAAATTACAAATTCTACCTTGTCGATTTCAGGTCAAATCGACTGGCACGCTCTGCAAACCCGGTGTTTGTCTTGTGTGTTCGAGGCCTAAAACCCCTTTCACGTTTTTGGCGCGAACAGTGATCTTTACATATACTCGGGAATTGTCATGTGCTGCTAGGGACTATTACCGATTAATGGCTGAGTAAGAGTACTCGATCCATGTTTAGGTATATGTAAACTTATAGGGTCGCACACTTAAAAGGGTTGAACCTATAGGGTCCCACACTTAAAAGGGTTAAGACTTAGGCCCTGTTTGACAGAGCTCCAGATCCCAGCTCCACCTCAAATCTGGAATTTATACGTTAAAATAAAATGAATTAAGTTTAGATTTTTATTCTAAAATGTAAACAAGATGATCCATCTAAACAATCTTAATATACATATAGCTCCAGCTCCAAAGATTTGGTGAAACTAGAAATATCTAGCTCCACTAGATTCACGAATCTGGTGAAGCTCTGCCAAACACCCCCTTAATTCGGATGGAGATCCGAATTTTGGTGGGTTTAGAGTTCCTAATGGGTCTCTAATGTTGAGCTTAAAGGGAGGAGGTGTTGCCTTTAGGGTTAAGAGACACAATAGAAATTTAGAATTCTCGAAACCCTAGCCGTCACCCCTTCTCCGCTCATAACTGCGCAGCCGGCGCTAGCACTTCGGCGCGTGATGTTCCTGTCCCATACGTGTGGAGATCTTAGAGGTGTTGCTGCGAGGCTTCAATGCTAGAACGATCCGCAACTTGCGACGGTCATGAGGGGCTATTGCAGGAGGCGTAGGCTAGTACGACTATATCCGCAACATCGCACTACATCGACTGTACTTTCGCTACGGATCTACGTGTTTAGTGGTAATTCTGTGATAAGTTATGCGATAAAAAAATTTAAATTTATGCTACAGGAGTCTATTCATTCCCTAACGGGAGAGGCTGGCGTGTGGGAAGGTGATGGTGTGCATGGCCGAGGGGGGCTTCCAGCGGTGGCGCGGGCGAGGGGTCCCGAGCCGGCGGTGGAGCTGTTCGAGTCGGAGGACGTCGGGCGCTTGTTCTACCTGCTCGAGCCCGCGCTGGAGAAGGCCAGGGAGCTGACCGCGAGAGGGTCGCGGATTTTGTCAACGCGTAGCGAGCGAGCGAGGGTACGAATATTAGAAGCTACGCGCGCGCGCGCGTACGTACGTGGCGGCGTTCGTTTGTTGACGAAAGGAACGATGAAATGGAGCAGAAATAAACTGTGATTCGATACGGAGTATCCATCACTCTAGTGGTTGTGCACAAGTTGTCTTGTGTCGTCTGAGGTTTGACCAGCGACCGAGGAACGTAACTGGCAGCGTCGAGGGCGCAACCGGCGGCCTATCAACCCCACCGCTCTCCAACCCGGCCGCTTGGGTGAGGTCACAAGATAGCTTGCATGCAAAGACCGTGGAACATTCATGGTCGATGCATCCGTTCCAGCCGCACTCTAGAAATCGCCATGTCACAGTGCAAGCTTCAACCCTTGTGTAACTCTGTTAGAACAGGGGACTTGCTCGGAGCACGAATCGCGATGCGGATCCAAAGTCCGAGAGATTTGGATGGTCTTTTTTACACGAATCCGGGTGATTTTTTTTTTTTTTTTTGGGGGGGGGGGGTTAGATCTCATCCGGAGGCATCGGAAACGGTATAGGCTTGACCACTCCCTACTAGTCACTCGACACGACCTCGAAGCGTGCTACGTGAATGCCACTTCCTACCGCTGCCCGGTCAGATTTGTGGCAGCCAGCGGTAGCTTCGTCTTTGTGCTGTGTCGTGCGCGCGCGCGCGCCTTTGAATGGTTGGATTCTGAGGTCGTTGTGCGGTCGACGTGATGGGTTGGTGGAAATGGAAGCGGGGGAGGGTAGGGAAAGCCAGAGAGCTTGGGTTGGCTGCTTGCTTTTGGTCCAAAACCCTGGGAATGGCAGGGAAATGGAGCCCTCAGCAACTCCTCACCAGCCAGAGAAATTCGCAGTAACAAGCCTTTGCATAAAAGTCAAGCAACGGGAATGGAAAAAGGCAAACACGCACGTTCGATAATTCGGGTAGGTGGTTGTCGTGCAGGCTTAGAAGTGACCCCCTAACCTGCGCCTCCCTCTCTCCATTTGCATAATTGCATCTGCTCCTACATCACATGTGGATGTGGTCATCTGGGAGGAGAGGACAGACGAAGGATCTCCCCTTTCTCCAGGCGTTTCCCCTGTTTATCGGTCGTCTTTTTTGTGATTATTTCGGTTTGGTAATATACGCATGGCTATATGGATGTAGATAAACTATAATGTGTGTGTGGGGGAGGGGGGGGGGGGGGAGGATAGTTTACTGGAGATGGCATCAACGTTCAAGATTCAAGAAACCGATTGAAAACTGGTGATGTCGTCAGTTCTCTGCGACCGGGTTTTAGTAAATTTTGATCTAATTTAATTTTTTTGATCGTAATTGTTACCGATTACAATGAGCCTTGATACATGGTTAATCCACGCTTTACGTACCGTGATAAAATAGAAACACACGTATACACACGCACAACAAACACTGTTGCAGATTTTCTATGATTTTCTGCTCCATTGGATTACTAGATCTAAAACCATACTTGCTTACCATTTATTTCTAACTAATTCATCCGATCAATCAGTCGAATATATACCACGCTAAGAATAGCTTGTGCTAACTAGTAACACTTATTGATGGCTAAATTAAGTCATAGAGTCCCGCTCATTTTAAACCCAGAAAAGTAAGAAACACCACAGAAATAACAATAACACTCGTACCCGCGCTTCTTAAATTCCAAACTACACATTGCAATCGCCTTACATATTGGTGATTAGAGTCGGATGAGTATGTTTTAACATATTTTGTTTCATTGACTCGCTGAATTTACACTGTACTAATTGGTCGTACTTTAGATTTTACGCTTCCTAAATTGAACGTGCTTCGTTACGCCATATTTGATAAATTTACTTTGTCTAAGATGTGCGTGCTTTTCTAACGTCATAGTTAATGATATTATCTTTTTCTAAGATGTGCGTACTTTATGATACCATATTTAACGATCTTACTATCCAAATCAAGTTGAATACTCGTGGTTTGTCACTAGTTCAGAACGTAAACGCGTAGAATCAACTCGCGGTTTGTCACTCAAATTGAATACTCGTGGTTTATCACTAACCCATGACGTAAACACGTTGAGCGCCCATGAAAACCAGAAACAAATTATATGCAACGGTACTGTATACCGCGGTCTGTGCAGCACCGTGAGGATTGATGCCACGCGTCTCGCTGCGTCAATCTCCAAGCACATTCATCAATCTCCGAGCATTTTAATCCTTATCACTTAATTATTTTTTAAATAAAGATTGACGCAGCGGGATACGTGACGCCAATCCACACGGTGCTGCACATACCGCGGTACGCAGGATTTTTTACATGAAGGCCAGTTTTGGCACTCCCACGCTACACTCCCCGAAAACCGCAGGTCCCACTCCGGCCCCACACGTCAGCCTCCCCGCTGCATCCGATCAGACGGCCGACGGCATAACGAACTCCTAGATCTGACGGTCTAGATCCGTCCCGCGCCCACCATATATTCAGCCTCGCCCCACCCGCGAGTTCCCTCTCTTTCCGCCCTCCACCCCTCGCGAGCCCCCAACCCCACGCGACCCTGCTCGGCGGCGGCGATGCAGATGGCGGCGACCACCACCGACTCCCAGGCCACCGTGCCGCCTCACCACCCTCACGCCCACCCTCACCCACCTTCGCAGCACCCGCACCACCACATACCGCAGCCGAGGTGGGTCGTCATCCCCTACCCGCCGCCGCCGACCATGGTGGCCGCGCCGCCCCCGCAGTTCGCGAAGCACTTCGCAGCAGGGCCGCCGCCTCCCACCGCCGCGGCCGGTCTTCGCACGCCGACCCCGCCCGCGGCCGGATCCGGCGGGAACGGGCGCGAGGAGAATAAGACGATCTGGGTCGGCGACCTCCAGTACTGGATGGACGAGAACTACATCCACAGCTGCTTCGGTCCCAGCGGCGAGGTTTGTGTTCTCTCCCGATCCGGACTTATCCGTACTAGATCTCACGAATACAGTTAGATTTGTCCCATTTCTATGTGTTGATTCGTCTGTTATGTCCTGAAATTGTCATAAAAGCATAAATTTGCGCTTACTTGACGCTTGATGCGAATAAAACTGCGATATTTGTAGAACTAGTTACATGCCCGTGCGTTGCTACGAAAAACAAAATTGATAACGAAAAATAAAGATTAAAAAAAAATTATTTCACAAAATCAAACATCTATCTTTAACGCTTCGTTTCTTGCGAAAGCTGGCTAATTAAAGCAACGCTTCGTTTCTTGCGTAGAGCAATTAAGCAGGGCAATTAAGCGGTAATTAATGACATGTGAAGAACAGACCACTGCCACCAAGTGCTGCTTTAGAATAACTAGTTATATGCCCGTGCGTTGCTACGAAAAACAAAATTGATAACGAAAAATAAAGATTAAAAAATAAAAAAATACTATTTCATAAGATCAAATATCTATCTTTAACGCTTCGTTTCTTACAAAAGCTGGCTAATTAAAGCAACGATTCGTTTCTTGCGTAGGGCAATTAAGCAGGGCAATTAAGTAAAGCAATTAAGCAGGACAATTAATATGACGTGGGAAGAAACTCTCACTTTATATAGTAGAGATTATCCGTGGGAAGTTGCTTAAGGCGCCAACTTTGAGGTCATTCAATGCGTACGGACGGAATGCTCTTGTTGGTTTGGCCATTTATGTCTCTTGATTCGTGTATTAATGCGTGCAACTGCTAAATAACTTTTTCTTTTGCCTTAATTGTGATTTTGTATGTAATAAGGCGTGCCCCTTAGAATTGGTGTTTGCGAGCTGCCAAAGGTGCCGTCTTCGTGGTGGGATTTGCATATAGAACTAGTTTGTTTAGTAGTTTGGAGGAAATGGTCTTGTTGTGTGATAATTTAATAAACACTTTGAATGAACGAGCTAGTTGTTGCATTTTGGTGGTTACGGAATTAGTATAACAACAGTTGGAGGAATGAAAGGAAGCCATAATGACAGCCTTGGCCAATTATCTTTATTTGGAGGTGTGCTAACTGATGTTGACAGGAAGAAAAACGATGCCTGATTATATGATCGTTGTGATGGCAACTGATACTGTGCTTCTTCAGGAACAGTGTTAACAAACAAAGAGAGTTGTATGCATTCGTGTTTTTCTACTAGCTGCCAGGAACCATTTTTTAAAATCTTAAAAAATACCAACTACTCCCTCCGGTCTTCAAAAAGCTGACGTTTTGGACATCGATACGGTCTTCAGTACACAACTTTGGCCACTAATTTTTATTATAATATATTTATAAAACTCAATAACATTATAATATTATGAAAGTACTTCTCGAGACAAGTCACACATATAATTTTCATGTAACCAATTTAAATATTTGAAAATATATCGATAGTTAAAGTTTCGAAAGTTTGACCATCACTATGTCCAAAACGTCAGCTTTTTAAAGATCGGAGGGAGTATTATAGGTTATGAAAATACAGAATGAAGGTTAACCACTGATTAGTTCATCAATTGTTATTTCTTCTTTTTGCTTGTGTGCTTTTATGCTTTTTTATACTAATTTTCTCACCTTTTTGCTACTCATCTCTTTCGTAGGTGGCGACAATAAAAGTTATCCGCAATAGGCAAACTGGCCAATCAGAGGGATACGGTTTTGTAGAGTTTTATTCCCATGCATCAGCAGAGAAAGCTCTTCAAAATTTTACTGGTCATGTGATGCCTAACACTGATCGAGCTTTTAAGTTAAATTGGGCATCATATAACATGGGTGAAAAGCGATCCGACGTTGCTTCTGACCACTCGATATTTGTCGGTGATCTAGCCGCTGATGTTACTGATGAAATGTTGATGGAGTTTTTTGGTAGCAAGTACCGCTCCGTTAAAGGGGCTAAAGTTATTATTGATGCCAACACAGGCCGTTCTAGAGGATATGGCTTTGTTAGATTTGGAGATGATAACGACAAATCTAATGCAATGACTGAAATGAATGGTGTATATTGCTCTAATAGGCCGATTCGTATAGGACCTGCAACACCCAGAAGATCGTCAGGTATGTCCATCTTTCAGGATTGTTCTACTATCTGAAATTGTACAACCTCTTTTTGTTAGTTCAGGGACTGTCTGATGTTTTGCGCTATGATTGGAATTTTACCCAGTTGACTCATTGTTGGCCACATTGTAGCAACTAGCAAATATTACTATCATTATCTCTACTATTCTAAAGCACCACTTGGTGGCAGTGGTCCATTCTACACGTCATTAATTGCCCTGTTTAATTGCTCTACTTAATTGCCCTGCTTAATTGCCCTACTCAAGAAACGAAACGTTGCTTTAATTAGCCAGCTTTCACAAGAAACGAAGCGTTAAAGATAGATGTTTGATCTTGTAAAATAATTTTTTTATTTTTTAATCTTTATTTTTCGTTATCAATTTTGTTTTTCGTAGCAATGCACGGGCATGTAGCTAGTAGATTTCTGAAAGTCTAGTATGTTTTTCCACCTTGTATGCCCCTGATGTTGCCAAAGTGTTCTTCCATTCTCCCATGTAGGTTTTTGGAACACATCCCGAGCTTTAATAAAAATTGAATGAATTTGCTCTGTTATTTATCTCTGTACTTTGTGCATTTGAGGATCACATGACATATATAACCTATAGAAATTAAGGAGTAACGCCTGACAAGAAAAACCTAGTTAATGAGAATTCCAGTGTGGAGCTAGTATTCCTAGTACTGTAGTGGCAGCAGGTCCTTTACAATCACTCCTTGAATTGTTTGATGTTCCTATCTTCATAAACATTGGTCCGCAGCAATAGATTGATGCATGTATGTACCATGCTGCTTCTTTATAGGGGTCACTGTGACATTGGTTATTTTCTTGTATGAAATTAGCCTAGGTTTATTCATTTGTTCACCAAACTTCATGACTATTGTACTCCAGCTGATTCTGGCTCTTCGACACCTGGGCATTCGGATGGTGATTCTACTAACAGAACGGTGTGTGGTACTGGTTTTCCTTGGTGTTTGTTACCTTGTAGTTTGATAATTTCTAATCTGTAGTTGTTGACCCGCTTTAGGTATATGTTGGTGGGCTTGACCCAAATGTAAGTGAAGATGAACTTAGGAAAGCATTTGCCAAATATGGTGATGTTGCCTCTGTAAAAATTCCTATAGGAAAGCAGTGTGGTTTTGTTCAATTCGTCAGCAGGTATGTACCCGTAGCTGTTTCGTGTTTGGCTACTTGTTTTTTCTATAACTTGCTGGAAGTGATATTTAAGTTGTGCAACTATGTTTTTAGAGGTGATGCGGAAGAAGCACTGCAAGGTTTGAATGGAGCAGTCATTGGAAAGCAGGCTGTTCGCCTTTCTTGGGGCCGCAGTCCATCACATAAGCAGGTTTGTCATATATCACATCATTATTCTCTGTTTTCTGCCATTCCTTGATATAGTATCAGTCATGGTTGTTAAGGCGTCGCCTAGGCGTCCAGACGCCGGAGTCTGCATGCCATAGCAACTCGCCTCGCCTAGCCGGGGAAAGGCGGACGCCTAGTCATTCTAGGCGTGCCTGGGGCGTCCAAGCGTCGCCAGGCGAGGTTGAGCGGGGCGACTTGGCGCTGGGTTGAAGGGGATAAGGGCACGGGCCAATGGGGAGTTGGGGATAAGTTGGGTTGAGTTTGCTGACCTAGCGCGTGGAGAGGGAGAGCTCCACCGCCGCGGCGCTGCCACCACCTCCGTCGCTTGCACCGTCGGTGGCTGCAGATCGGTAAGATCCGGAACCCAATCCTCCGCCTCCTCCGCGGGCTCTGCTCTGCACCTCTACGTTGCCTCCATTGCCTTCCATTGCACCAGCCGCTGCTGCTCTTCATCGCACCGCCGTTGGGGTTGGGGTTGGGGTGGAGGCGGGTTGGGCCGGCAGCGAGGGGGAGGCTATGGCTGTAGAGGAGAAAGGCGGAGGGGGGAGAAGGCAGGAGGTGGCGCCATTTCCTCTTGGTGGTCTCGATCGATTCGATCAGGGTTTGGTTGGGTGGGAGAGGAGGAGAAGCCAACACAACGCGATGAGGCTGGAGCATGGATTGGGGGCGGCTTTGGGATATCCATGGGCTTTGGCCCATATGTATTGGTGATATATTGATGTTGCGAGACTTTTTTTGGTCGCCTAATCCTCGCTTAGGCGTCCAGGCGTTTGGCTGGCGCCTCGCCTTGTCGCTTTGACAACCACGGTATCAGTTTGCATTGCACCATTCATCTTGTTAAAATTGCTATATGATACATTTAAATTTTCTAAATTGATGTTAACAACGATTCAGTGGTACATTATTGTTTATCCTAAGTTTGGGTGTATAATAAACTAGCCTTTTCATGGGCAAGATTGGCTTCATCATATGATATGCTCTTTCCCATGACAAGGCTACTCTGTAGTGTCTAGATTGAATTGATTTATTATGACTTATTAACTATTAGCTTGCTCATGTGTCGCTTGATACATCCTTCTTCGGTGCTTCCTTATGGACCAATGTACTGGTATTATTTTGATAAGATTAGCCTGTTATTCCAGCCTTAAGGTTGCTAACTGTTTCTAGTATGCTCCAAATTAAACTTTCACATGTGCGTCCTTTAACAAAGCCTAATTCAGTTAAGCTCACTCCAGTTCTAGTTTTGGTCCAACTGTAAAATTGAGCTTCCAGTGCTTGCAACCATGTGTCGTGTATCCGATCACTTAGCCTGCAAGCTCGTGTATCCATACACCTTGCGTGTCATGTGGCCATGTAAAGGGTGTGATGCTTTAATACACCTGTAACACCTTGTGGATCAACTGTAGCATCATTTTGCCCATCCTTGCTTGGCCCAAAAGGGTTAACTTGGCGACCATTTCCTGGTCCTATGAGTTTATAACTAGCTAAAACACTAACTCCACAATTAGTGTGGGCCTGTAGGGTTAAACTTCCACCACACAATTGGACTTTATGCTAATTACGCAGAAGAAAAGTTGTGGTTTCCACGGCATTTGATATAATTAGTCTTGTGTTGAGCTGGTTTAGTTCTCCCTATGAGCAAAATTAACATAGTATAGTCGAGGAACCGTCCTGTTGATCAAGTATAAGCAGACTTCCAGAAGCACTTTGTTGGCTCTTGCAATTGCACTCTCCACTAGGTTTATCTTTATCAATTTATGAGTTATCATCTCGTTGATCATCAACTGTATATATCTGTGGCGTGATTGCTCCTCTGTTACCTTTCCAAGACATGACAACTCAAATCACATACCATTTCTTGCTTTGGCGAATTGCCAACTTGCTTGGTAATAAAAATCAAATTTGACTAGGTTACTATAATTGTACATTGAAGAAGAACAAGTCTTTCTTATGCTTTCCAACCATTTCCTGTGTATATTTTTTAACACTATGTTATTATGCATTTATAGCATTTTGGTAATGTCCCATTGTGCTGTACATCCTCTTCATATATGTTTAAGGCTACGCATTTTGTGGATGCTTTGGCCACCCTTGATGCCACATCTTTGTGGAAACATATGCAGCAAATTTTACTTATCTGAACTGTTTTTCTTCGGCCTCATGGCTTCAAATTTACTCAGATAACATCTTTATCGTCGCATAGGCACTAGGGGTCTGTATTGTCTTGTTGCTGGTGTTTCTGGGGGTTTTGAGGGTGTGCTGAATATAGACAACTTTGAATGATTTAAACGAATGGTTCTCACAGGATTGTTGCCTTCTTAGGCAAAGTTTCACATTTTTGCAAACACTTGTGGATAGCATCAGTAAACATTGACACGATAGCTCTGTCTGTGGCATTTTAATCCGTTGCTCGGAATTATTGTTTTCCAGCAGCTAATGCGGATGCCTATTTGATATCATCCGTCCTATCTTACGGAGTACGAGTTAGTTTTTTTACATTTTAACCCCATCATACTTAATGTCTTTATTCATGCCTAACAATTATGGAGGTGAACCAAGGTATGTTTTGTTAAGTTAAATAATCTCTTACCCTCAGTTTCACTCATTTGCTTTTCTGTTTCCAGTCTAGGGCTGATTCCGGCAACCGAAGGAACAATATGTACTATGGCACGCCGTTCTACGGTGGATACGGCTACGCCTCCCCCGTCCCGCACCACCACATGTACGCTGCTGCATATGGGGCCTATCCGTTGTACGGCAACCAGCAGCTAGTGAGCTAGAGAGCTTCGTTCCATTCCCTCCGATGGAAAACAAGGTTTTGGCAGACGCTGGGTTTTGGTCCGGTCAGCATAGTAGAGTCAGATGAGAGGTTATAACAGATTGTCCGAAAAGTGGGCGAGACAGGTGAAAAATGAATGTAATCTGTAGTCTGTTGCAAGAAACGGCTTGTAGACACCATGCGTCATGGGTATTCTTTCGAGAAATTTTGGCTTGCTAATAAATTAAACTATTGTTTGTGCGTCCATTTATCTCCGTTGTGCGAAGTGATTTCTGTGTTAGGCCAGTCTTTTTCGTTCGTTCTTCTGTATTTGTGAGTTTTCTTTTTTTTATATGTATGTTAGGATTGTTAGTTGTGGGCTAGTTTATCTGAAGCTGGTGGTCACATATACCCATAGGTATCAGCTTTGGTTTGTCATCTGCGGCGCTGCCATAATTCCGACGCTGGGATATGCACGCTGCACGACATCGAAACTATTTTGTAAGACGTAATCACGTAATGTTGGGGTCACCTTGTTTGAAACGTAGGAATATGTTTCCTAGGAGAGTCAGGTTGGAAGATGCAAAAGAGGGGTCAGCTTTATGATGTCATTCGCTGGGTGATCAACGTAGGTTAAGGATTTTTTTTTAATGAATTAGGATGGATTGAGGTTTGTCAAGTATTACCATTGAGGGTGTAATGCCGCAAAACTCCTGACTTGGGAGTCCTGCCTCTCGAGCCAATGGTCCGCATCATTTTCGGGCTGTGCCAACTCGAGCACGACCCAAATAGCCAGCCGTGCCATGCCACCCGACGGGCTGAATCGCTAGGCATGACACGGACGGCTGAATCGCTGGGCCGTGTCATGTCCACCTGGCCCGCTATGCATCGTTCTAGGTTTAGGCCGTGCCCTTCCGGTCGGGCCTCGGACCGGCCCAACCCCTAGGTCTACTCCTGCGTTCTGAACGGGGCGAATGGGTTGCCCAACTGTCACCGGTTGCTCATTGAATGCCCCGCAGCTTCGTCCTCGTCGCGCCATGGGCCCGTGGCTGCCATGTTTGCCGAGCTGCAGAATTGCTTAGAAAGCCACACAATAATCAGCACATCCCTACACAAAATGCACTTTTGCAGGCCGGTGGGGACCATACATAGACTTCGCCTAGATGTGATTCGTGGTATCAGCTAGGGGTGAAAACGGTACGGAAACGGTCGGTAAATAGCTGTTCCGTTTCCGTTTCCATATTTTTTACCGGTAACGAAAACGAAATCGGAAATCTCGGAAACGGATACGGAAAGCGGAGCGGAGCGGAGGCGGAGCGGATCTGAAAGCAGCGGAGAAAATTCCACAAAGACTTAATACACGATCTGTTAGTACATGATCTATCCAAAGTTCCAAACATACCAATGTTTTTAAATGGCATACCAAAGTTACACTGAATATCTTAATAGCATTAGCTAACATTGAGCATTGCATGAATAAAGGGCATGTATAGTTCAACATCACAACATAATAGCAAACCGATATAGTTCAACGTCACAACATAATACAAAGCACATATAGTTCAACGTCACAACATAATACAAAGCACATATAGTTCAACGTCACAACATAATAGCAAGCGGAAGTATAGTTCAACGTCACAACATAATAGCAAACCGATATAGTTCAACGTCACAACATAATACAAAAGCACATATAGTTTCACATCACAACATAATAGCAAACAGATATAGTTCAACATCACAACATAAAAGCAAACACATAGTCCATCATATTAGTTCATCATGTTCTAAGCTATTTGTCGCCATATCAGTCCATCATGTTCTCCATATCAGTACCATCAACATCTTCTTGCTCCTCCAACTACAAAGGCAAGCATGAAACAATATTAATCTTCTTGAGAAGGCAAATAGAAGCACACTAGACTGAAATTTTACTCGATTTGCACAATATAGTTTCAAAGTTAGATAAAAAAAAGGCAAACCATTTCTATCAAGCTTGCAAAATGTCTCTCAAGGCTATCCACATCCAACTCAGTCATGATAGATGCAATGGTACCACCTGAATGATTAGTAAAAACTATTTAGGCTTAAATATTTTCACATAATGAACAAACTATTAAAGTAAACTAAATAGTTACCTTTTGATGCTGTATTCCAATCATTAATACAAATTAAAGCTTGCACAATCTCAGGATCTAGGGCCGCGAAATGGGTCAACAACCGAGTCCACGGCCGAATCTGACTCGGAAGCGGCAGTCGACACTTGAATGGATAGCACATCACGAGCAAGCTGAGAGAGAATAGGGAACTCAACTTGCTTGACTTTCCACCATAACAAGATATCAAAATTCTTGTCTTTTATAGATGCTAGAGGTTGCTCCAAGTAAACTTCTAACTCATTTTTGGTAGCATGATCTGATTTATTAATGCTATTCAAGTAATTGTCAAGCTCATCATCCTCATCAACATCAAGTTGAGAACCCACTTGGTGCACATTTGTAGCACTTTTCATACTATCTTCTTTGATGTAGAGACATAAGCTTGGAACAACTCATAAACAACTTTATTAAAATTATCAATCTCTTGCATAGAAGTGGCGAGGATAAATCTTGATTGCATAATATTCCACCACATTCCTCTTGTATCTAGGATCAAAAAAGCATGCTCTGACAAGTGCCATGTTGGATTTTTCCCAATACTTATCATATTTAATTTCCATAGAATGTGCCATATTGCGCAATTCTGGGTCAAAGTGCAACACCATTCTGCAATTGCAATCTTAATTTGAAAAAACTTTCTGAAAAATAGATTCGCAGTTGGATATTTAGTGCCAAAGAATAGCTCAGTTGCATCATAAAAAAGCTTCAAGCATGCAGATATTGATGTTGCCATAGCCCAATTACTGGAAGTTGGAGCACATTTCTTATATTTACTTGAATTCCGAAGAAAAAGCATACCAAATGCATCTTTATAGTAAATTTCACTCTTCAACATAAGATATGTGGAGTTCCACATTGTAGGAACATCAAAGAGACCCCTTGTCACATCTAAGTCACACTCTGAAGCACACTTCTTAAACTCTTCATCTTTGCAATGGAGAGTTCTTCATGCAACTATGTATTTCTAATATTTGCAATGGCCGGTGCAATTGTCTTTAAACCATCTTGGGCAGCAGGTTCAAAATATGATTCAAACATCTCACATGGAAAAAGATGCCATCCGCAGTTAATGGAGATATCTTATTGAGTTTGCTTACTATCCTGAACACATTTATCATTTCTTTGAAGCATTGTCCAAAGTAAGTGCAAGCAATCTCCTATCAAGATTCCAATCCACTATACTATCATAAAATGCTAAGCACAAATTCTTTCGAATGATGTCCTTCTACATGCATGAACTTGATAATCCTTTTTGCATGCACCAAGCTGTTATCTATCAATGTCTTGTGATGCACATGTAGCCTTTGTTTTGATTAGATGTCCACATGTCCATGGTTGTACTAAAAGCGGCATTCAAGCGTTTTAAAGTACTCATCTGATTTTCTCTTTTCCTCTACAAACATATTCAATATATCTTTCCTCCATGATGTCTGACTTTTAATTGGAAAAGTAGAGGCGCCAAACACTTAATAAAGTCCACAAAGTACTCATGCTCAACAATATTAAAGGGATATTCATGCATGATAATTGCGAGAGATAAAATTTCTTCAAGTAACTGACCTCATCATACCTATAAGTCTCAATAGATGCTTGTGTTTCGTCACCTTCACTCTTCTTCAAATTGATTGTTTGTTGGCCAGGTCAAGATAAAGTGCTTGTGTTTCAAATGACTTTTTGACACTGATGTTCCTCTAGTGCTCTACTTGCAGCCTTTGTAGCAACATCCGGTCTTGTTGCACCTAGCCCATAGTTTGTACAACATTATTACCCTTATCATCTTTCACATTAATCTCATACTTGGTGAAGTGCTCCCAAACATCGAAGTGGCTTTCTTAGCTCTCTTTCCGAGGAGCGGCTTGCACTTTCCGGTTTCATCAGGTCAAATCCAGACTTGGAGTTGGAGTAGCATCTGCAACAATATTTGAGGTAGCAGGAGGCTCAAGCAAGCTGCAGTGATTGAGTCAAAGCGAGGATGTCGCGCTTGCGCTTGCACTTACCTTCTTTGCTCCTACTGCAACATTATCCATGACTATACATTGCAAAAAAGAAAAGCGATGCAAAACCATGAGCCCGAGGCTGTGGTGGACTAAGCGATTGTAAAAAGAAGAAAGAAATAGGACCATTTCTTTGGACAAAAGCGAGGTGGACTAAGCGGTAAGCATGCAAAGTAACAATGAACCATTGGAAGGTCATGTTATCGGTCGATTCTCCAGGACTTGTCTTTGCATACATATCACGGATATAATTGCATATACACAGATACACTCATCAATCATCATGTAACAATGAACCATTGAAAGGTCATGTTCAGAAAGGAAATGGCAAGCCTTAATTAAATACTTTAAGAAACCAATAATGTAGTGCTATCATAGCACTACTATGATATATTAATTACACTCATCAATCATCATAGCACTGCTATGATATATTAATTACATATAGGCAGAATAACAGTAAAGAACTAAAGATATAGAATAGAACACCGAAGAAGGAAATCAGGCTAAGATCTCACATATAGACTATCTCAGTAAGGATCACTTATTAACAACTGAGTCATGTTATACATCCAGGACCGTCCAAATTTCCAGTACTGAATTCAAGCATTGTGCAGTTGAGTTGCATATACGATATACTCATCAATCATCATGTACCAATGAACCATTGGAAGGTCATATTCAGCAATTACAAGTTTTGGGACAATGCCTATACTCTAGAATCGGTAGAAGGTCACCTCGAGAAGCCAAGGAAGGCGGCCGCGATGTCCCTGCGGACTGCGGTGGCGACCCCAAGCTCGTGGCCCGTCGGTGAGGGCCCACCGGTGGAGGCGGTCGCAGGTGGAGCTCTGGCGCGCATGTGGCCGGTGTGGCTTAGGGTGGCGGCGCTTAGTCGGGAGGCCGTGGCGTGGAAAGCGCGCCGTCGGGAGGAGCCAGGGAGGAAACGCCGTCGGGAGGAACGCCCGTCGAGAGGAGCAGCCGGGAGGAAGCGCCAGAACCGTGGCGTGGAAGCCCCGGAGGCCGTCGGGAGGAGCCGGCAGTGGGGCGTGGGGCGGCGAGGCGAAGGCGCTCACGTGGTCAACGCTCCCGCGCCTGAGTTTCACTCATTTGTCTCCTCCACAAGCGGCGGCCCGAATGTGGTGTCTTGGTCAATAGATGCTTGGGCCAAGGTGAGGCGTTGGGCTCCCACATTTCGGAATTTCCGATTAAGCTTACACGGAATTTCCGTTCCGTTTCCGTTTCCGTCGGAAATGACTCTCCCGTTTCCGTTTCCGTTTCCGAACAAAATTACCGTTTTCGTTTCCGTTTCCGACACTTTCCGAATAAGGACTTCCGTTTCCGTTTTTCTTCGGAACGGTCGGAAAATTTCCGTACCGTTTTCACCCCTAGTATCAGCTGCTGAAACTCCAAACGCGGATCAGATCAAACGTTCTCCGGTTCACACTGCTTCGCGACAAGCTGACGCCGATTGTGAGCCTGCTACCAGTAACATCCCTTAGTGGCCAAGGAAGACCTGAAGAGGTAAACATGTCCGGGTCTTCGAGTCTTGGTTGGCTGTGAGCCTTTTGCCATGTCTTTTACGGTACATCAAACAACGCGCACGCAGGAAGGATACTTCCAGGCTCGAGATGTTTAAAGGCTTCAAGCCGAAGAGGGTATTGTGCGTGCCGTGCCCGCTTTGTTTATGCGCACTCATCCCAGTATATCTCCTCCGCGCAGAAGCAAATTAATTAACTCGAGGCTTAATATATTCCATCTGGGATTTTATTCGTGCATGCTAGCTTAATTAATTGCACATTATATATAAAGCAGGCGAGTAATTAAGGCGCACGATTGTTTCGCTGCAATCGCCGGGGATCTAATCAGCTATGTATCCGTCACCAACCATGATTTATCTTTGCTACAGACTGCTAGTGTCCCTGATGTCTAATCAATTAATCAGCCGTGGTGGCCGGAGAAACGTACCGTCGGGATCACGTGGCAGAGGACAAGAGCACGGGGACATAGATGGATGGCCCCATGATAAACCACCCTCAAGAGCATAAACAATGTCAGACATTTATATTTTTTGAGAGGTGCTTCTATGCTCTTCCTTTTTAAAGTTGCACAAATATTAAAGCATGAATGAAAGGTAGATGAGGATTACTTACCCCTTCGTTTGCTTCAAGATTTGTGCAACTTGTATTAGGAGGGAGAGCATAGAAGCACCTCTCATATTTTTTATTTATCATGTATAATTTTTTTAATAATACAGAGAAAAGAGAATTAATAATACAGGTAGTATAGCCATCTCTTCGTAAAAATAAACAACCATCAAGACAGAATAAAGCATCATTGCATGCATGAGTTATTGTAACTCATGCAATGTCATAATTAATTAAAAAATTATCTTTTATCTTCCCTTTAAATGATACGGAGTATATAGTCATAGGCCCTGTTTGTTTCCTTCTCCAGCTTATATAATCCAGCTTTTTGGTGTTGGATTATATAAGCTGGATTATATAAGCTACCTTTAAATAAGCCGGTGGGTTGTTTGTTTTCCTGGATTATTACTGTGTTGGATTATTAGTTTGAGATTATATAAGCACCCTAATGGCTGCTTATAGATTATTATAATCTCATGCTTTAGATTATATAATCTAGATTATAATCTAGGCTATTTGTTTCCCCATTAACTTATATAAGCTGGATTATATAATCCATAGGGCAAACAAACAGGGCCATAGTCATACGTAAGCGGTACTGTCATTACATGCTCTAAATTGTAGTCTTCTCTCCGGTCCATGACAGCCCGTTCACATTACATTACTCTCTCTTTCTATCTCTGTGAAGACTGATGACTTGATGTGAGAGTCTCCGAATTCTAAATAGCACCGTCTCGTTTCGTTTTCCTTCTCCCCCTCCCCGTGCCTCACGAAAGCTATCCGTACCGCCATAAACACAGCACGACGAGGCAGGCGGCCCAGAGAAGATGTGACTGCGTTAATGCCTAGCTAGCTCGTCCGCACATCCATCGCGCACTCCCCCGGGCCATGCTCCCCATCTCACCAACAGGCTACAGCACCGACCGGCCGGCCTTGACTTCGATTCCATGGCGTCATCTCCTCCGCAAGGAGACGGAGGTGGCGCCGCCGGCGCCGTCTGCTGCATGTGCGGCGACCACGGGCTGCCGCACGAGCTGTTCCGCTGCAGGTCCTGCCGCGTCCGGCTGCAGCACAGGTACGTACGTGCAACACGCCGCGTTCTTGTATCAGTCGGACGTTCTTGGAACCTGATTTTTGCGTGTATAGATATTGCAGCGATCTGTACCCGAGGGCGACGGGGTACAGCAGGTGCAACTGGTGCCTGAGGGAGCCGGCCGAAAGCGGAGGAGGAGGCCGCGCCCACGCCCACGCGGCGGCTAATAAGCCGACGGCGAAACGGAAGGCGGCGGCGTCAACGGAGACGTCGATCTCCGACGAGGAGGAGCGACAGCGGCACGAGGCCGGATGCTCGACTTCGAGGAGGGCGGCCGCGGAGATCGGCCGGCCGGTCAAGAAGCGGAAGGCCGACGAGAGGGCGCCAGCGCCGGCGCCGGGCGCGGCGAAGGGAAGCAGCGGCAACAGGAAGCTGACGCAGGCGGGGAAGATGACGCGGCCGGTTAGGATCAAGGTGCGGAGGTACAAGCTCCTGGCGGAGGTAATTAGCTGCTAGAATTAACGAGAAAGCAAGAGGGGGTGTAAGAGCCTAAGAGGGATCGTGGTCGACAACAGTGTCAATGTATGTACCATGCAGTACCCGTAGATCGTGCGTATCGATCGTGCACTATACTAGTGATGTAATGATGTAGTTCTTCCTTAATAAATATAAGATGTATAGTTTAAATAATCTTATTTAAAAATATAAAATTTATATATAGATTTAATGAGTTTTTTCTACTATACATCTATTTAATTATTCCCTCTCAATTATATGTATTTATTTATTATCACTTAAACAAAGTATTGTCTCTCATCTCCCAAGATAATTAAGGAGGGTATGTAAAAGCAAGTACAACAACAAAACCCGCTACAAGCTAATAGTAAGTAAAAGCCACCTTGTACAATAACAGCCTCTAAGAGTTGTCTTTAGATATTATGCAATAACTATCTTTTCTCTCTTATATATAAATAATCTATCTATGCTTTCATGCAAAGCTGGCTATTAAATAAGAGCTAGCTCTCTTCTCTCTCCTATTTTCTCACTATTTTACATAGATCAAAGCTGATGTATACAGACTAAAGCTCTCTCCAAGGATGGCATGGAAAACGGCTTTTTTGGATATTTGAAGGTCTATTCAGGCATGTAGTCATCCCAATGGGGTGTGCTATGTGCGCCTCTATTGAAGAGGCCGGAGGGGTTCATCCCTATATGGAGAGGCCGTCCTCACGTGTGCTATGTGTGAAGGAGAGTTCAAGCCATGGTTGGAATCGACCCAATATAAAAGCCTAAATTAAATGTAGACCGCACTATTCAAGGCTCATAGAGGCCTGGTTTTTCAGGTCATCCTTGGGTTCAGCCTAAAAGCCAGCTAAGGTGGCTTTATTGTACATGCTCTAATTCATTTTCTTTTATGTCTTTCTCAATTTCATCATAATATTAATCTTTGAGTAAAATTAAAATACACTATATATTTATACGGATGGAGTACTCTGAAATTTCAATGCGTTAATACATTGATGAGCGGCATGAACCCATCAATGTACAAATCTCAGAGAGAATCGAAGAGCCCATCAATGTAGCCAATGGTTTTGATAATCATCACCCCGATGTAGGGGTGTAAGCGGAGCAGATACGGACAGTGCTAGATTCGAATACGAATGCGGATTACCTCGGTCATGAATATGGAGCGAATACAGGTCATTCCGAATACGGTTAGTCTCGGTCACGAATATTTAGTTGGATAATGGATAAAAATAGAAATCATATATGTCGCACATATTAGGATCAATCAACCATACTATATGTCAAAAATGCAACTACATTAATACTTTAGCAAATAGCAAGTAGGTTTATGTACATCACTTGATAACAGGGACTAGTTAAGCAAGCATATGATAGGGGTTAGTAAAGCAAGTAGTATACTAGTATCTAGCAAGTAGCATTGTAATAGGGACTAGTTAAGCAAGCATACGATAGGGCTAGTTAAGTCAGTAGTATGCTGGTATCTGGCATAAAAGTTCAACAGTTAATCCCTGTCGGCAACAGTACTATGCTAGAAATTAAAAGGGTGCACAGCAACAGGGTTAACAAAACCGAAACCGAAAAAACCGATGGAAAACCGAAATTGGAAATTCGAAAATATCGAGCCAAAAACCGCTCGAAAATCGTTAGAAACCGAAGAGTTTCAAAACCGAGCATTTGAACAAAAAACATTCAAAACAAATTTAAAAAAAACGAAAACCATTCGGTTTTCTCGAAAACCCATCGGTTTTCTCGAAAAACCGGTCGATTTTCTCGAAAAACCGATCGACGAGGTGAACGTTTTAGGCTATCGGTTTTTGGAGCGATTTTCGTCGGTTTTTTCGAAAAATCGCTCGGTTTTCACCGGTTTTCGATCGGTTTACATCGCATAAATTTTTTCAAATTTTTTGATTTTTTTGAATTATTTTTTTAATTGAATCGGTTTACCGACCGGTTTAGGATTTCGAACCGGCTCGATACGGTCGAAAACCGCGATTTTCGAGCGATTTTCGTCGGTTTTGTGAACCCTGCACAGCAATGCATCAAACTTACACAGGTTTTATTCCTGCTTCGAGCAATCTTACAGTCCGGCCGGTTCAACATGCCCTGCAGATGGCTGAGGAATTAACAACCATAAAAAGTTATGTAAGCTTAAAAAAACACCATGGCCACAATCAGACCAAATAATGAGGGGGAAAACAACTAATTAATATTATTTTTTTCCCTTGCCTTGTGACTTCACCAGCCTCATTGATCAAAACTTCAGTTCCTTCCCTTCCAACCACAACCTACAGAAATGGATCACAGTATTATTACACGAATAGATAAAAGGTTAGTCAGATGGTGTACGCAACCACGTGGTTTGTAAATGCCCCCAAGAACACAAAAACATGCGGGCAATGCCAATGGCATTGGTACCTATGAATTCTAATTTCTAATCAACTATCATCCCCCATTTTTGTGTACATATGGAACGCTTGCGCGTGCTAATGCCTAATAGCATTGGTTTACACACTCAAAATTGAAATTCTGCTACTGCCACCGAGCCACCGGCCTCTCCTAAACATAAGAAACCACCGTACATACACAGAATGTACCAGATGGCAAACATGTTGGCACTTTCTCAAACATTTGGTGCACGGATTTCCCAAATCACTGTGCTATGCACCACAGCCACAGGCAGAAGTCGATCACCCAATGGCGCTAAGCGCCTAAGCATGACGCCGAAACCATTTCCCCAGGTCACAGCATCACATTCGCAAACCAAACCAAGGCAACCATCACTCGGAAATGAGAGAGGAGACTGAAGCGCGAGGGAGAAGAGTACAGTAGATAGAGGACGGCTCACGAGGAACCGGTGGATGCTGAGGCTGTCTTCGATGGCAATGGCGTGGCCCCGGTAGTCCTCCACCTGGCGTTGCGCCGTGGCCCTCGGCGAGCGGCTTGTCACCCCTATCGCGCGATGCACAGGGATAAAGAGATTCAGAGATGGTTATATCGAGAGCCCAAAGGCGAAATGGGAAGCGAAGACTCCAATCCCCTGATTACCTTGATGCCCATGGCGACAGCGGCGGCCCGAGCAGCCTCCGCTCCCTCTGGCCGTTTCCCGCCTCGGCAGAGGGGACGAAGTGGAATGGATAGACTACTGAGTGGGGAGCCGGGATTTTGGATAGAAGCGATTAGGGGAGGGTCGGAGGTGCGTTTGGTATATGTACGAGATGGTTCAAGAAAAAATCCATCTATGCGTTTGGTTGTTTGAATGGAACTATTTCATCCTGGATCAAGTGATACAAATTTGAGGAATATTCCCTCTAGATGTTGAACTATCTCATTCACCCAAAATAATGGAACCAAATGGTACAGGATCATTCCATCCCATTCAACCTCATCATATGAACCAAACACACCCTAATAACCGGATATATCCGAATCCAACGGATACTTTTATGTTGTATCTGGAAAAAATATATCCAAATCTGTATCCGATATCCGAAAAAAACTCGGATATTCGAAATCATACTCCGAATAAAGATCTAAATTTATATGGATGGATGATGGATCATGAATTATCCGTTTGGTTTGCACCTCAACCGAATGGAACCAATAAAAAAAAACATCCAAGTCTTTGCTGTCATGGGCTCGAGACTTGGAGAACTTCTCTGCAAGGCAACCTAGCACGATGCCAGCTAGTTGCCCATTATTACTCGCAGGGGTGGACCCAAGTAGGGCCAGGGGGCCCAAACTTATTTTTTCCATGCTATAGTCGAATTTTTTTATAAATAGTCATTATTTATTCGTGTATTTCAAAAATATACATGCATTTTAATTATTTACAAAAATAACCGCCTGTCGCGCCACGTCACCGCGAGTGGGAGACAGTCGCGCCACGTCACCGCGTTTGGGAGGTAGTCGCGCCACGTAAGCGCGATTGGAGATGGTCGCGCCATGTCAGCGCGATTGGGGGCGGTCGCGCCATGCTGGGTGACGTGGAGAGGGTGGGTGACGGGGAAGGAGCGAAAGCAGGGAGAGGGTGATGACAGGGAGGGAGGGGGAGCGGGTGACGTGGAGGGGGTGGTGGAAAGGGAGAGGGGGTGACGTGGAGGGGGAGCGAGGAGGGGTGACGTGGAGGGTAATTTATAGTATTTAAATTTATTTATTTATATCTTTTTATTAGGAAGATTTTAATAAAATAAAATAATTTTTTTTTTTAAATTTGAGTTAAGATACGAAGATTTAGATTATACAGTAAAATTTTGGCATTGCAGTTATAATCATTTTTTTGTTACTTTTTCGAATCTAACCTAATCGGTTTTATATATTTTGATATAAAGCTCCAAATGAAACAAAATAAATTTCTAAATTTTCTTTAATCTATAAGTATTCAAATTATATAATAAAAAATTATTGTGTTTCATAGAGAAATAAATTGTTTGAAATGAATTACTTATTTAATGTGTTATGAAGAAAATATAGAAACCATACCTCCAAAAATCATGAAATAAATATCACTTGCTTCTAGGGTATTAAATGTCCCATTTTTGGAAAAACATTTAGGAATGAACCTAGTTGAATAGAAAGAAAACGACGCATTGTCGCGCAAATTTTACAAACGCTTAAGCCTTTTCGGCAGCTCGTAAAATATCAGTTGAAATGTAAATTTTAGGAAGAATGGACCACATTTGGTAATTGATATATGTAGTACAATGTGGCCCGTGACGGCCATGGACTTGTCCCTCCTAACAATTAAATATTTTTTCAGAATATGGTAGTCCATATATCAAACAACAATTCTGGTCTATTCTTTCTAAAAATAACATTTAAACATGATATTTTATGGGATGCTGAAAAGGTTTAAGCGTTTCTGAAATTTACGCGATAACATCTCGGTTTTCTTTCTGAGCATGCGGCTGCACCTTAAAATAATGCATACCATGGCAACACTTATATATATTTTTTCTATATTTGGGATCCTTGTAACCCTAGGAACACAACAAAACTAGTTTTACCAAATTTAATGTTAATTTTATCCAAATTTTAACTAGTTCATGTTGCATGCAAGAGAGCATTGTTATAATCATTTGGTTTATTCAATTGAGTTCATTCATAACTTTTTTTTTTGCAAAAATGGGACATCTAAGACCTTAGGAATAAGTGATATTTATTTCATAATTTTTGGAGCCATAGTTAGCATAGTTTCTTCATAATTCATAAAAGGGTCTTCAAGTAAACTTGATTCAAACAATTCATATCAGCATAGAACATAATTGTTTTTATTGTATAATCTGAATCCTTATAGTTTAATACAAATTTAGAAATTTATTTTGTTGGATTTGGAGCTTCCTAGCAAAAGATATAAAAGATTGAATTAAATCAGTGGTATATTTTTGTAATACACGTTTAAAAAATGATTATTTAAAAAAATCCACAACTAAAAGCTATGCATAATTAAATTGAACCGGCGATGAAAATTTTACCATAACGACGAAAATGAATAAATTTAGTGCCGTATCTCCCATCTGCATGCGATCGAAAATTGGGTTCGTCCCAAAAAAAAAATCGAATCCTTTCTATCTTCTCTTTTCTTTCCACTTTTTTTTCCTTTTCTTATCTTTTCTTTCTTTTTTTCCCTTCTCCTCTTTTTTTTCTTTCTTTTTTTCTCTTTTCTTTTTTCTCCTCTTTCTTCCTTTTCTGTGCACTCAGTCACGGGCTCTTCTAGCGATTGGGAAAAAAAATTAAAAAGAAAGGTTCAAATCGCTACCTCATCCCGCGACTAGGAAAAAGAAATGAAAAAGGGACAAGTCGCGCGACACCGCCACGTCACGCCACCGCGGGCCACCGTGTCGCCGTGCCTGCCAGCTCGGCTTCTTGTCGCGCCAGCATGGCGCGACTACCCCTAATCGCGCTGACATGGCGCGACCGCCTCCCACTCGCGGTGACGTGGCGCGACATGCGGTTATTTTTGTAAATAATTAAAATGCATGTATATTTTTGAAATACACGAATAAATAATGATTATTTATAAAAAAAATTCTGCTATAGTCCTTGTATAAATACTAGATTGATATGCGCGCTATGCCGCGCCGATGATAATTTCGTTGGTTTTGTAGAGATCATGTATCAAATAAGCAATGAAGTTGATACGATAGCAATGTTAAATAGGGAATGTATAATATTGATAGATGGTAAAACAATTGCAGCTAAATTGAATACAGAACTAAGCAAAAGAGAAGAACGATAAGGAGCATGACTCCAGCGCCAATAGCAGTTAATATACATAATACATAAATTAAAGGTTTGACGCTCCAAGCTAGGCCCTGCTGTAAGATGTAGATGTACATAATGGATGCACAAAGCTAGATCTAAGGGATAAACAGGCTATGATTATTTTCCACAGGACATAATACAACGACTGGTAAAAGTTGGCCTGATTCTGTAAGAACGTCAGCAATAAGGTAAGGTAATACATTACATGCTGGTCACTAACAAGTTAAGATAATACAGAAAAAGTTGGTCTGGTTATGCAAGAGTGGCAGCTGCATAAGATAACGGTAAGGGAGAAGACAAATTTTATAGCCTTGAATATATTGGATCACAGCTGCAACCACTTTGATATACTGTTGGAATGCACTGGAAAGGAAGATAAAACGGCGTTGAAATATATCGTGCAGGAAAATTCAGGTAGCTCCACTACGTCCTGGTGGCATCTATCTGAGATATTGCAAAAGGAACTACATATCGTATCTCATGTACCTTGAAGGAGGCTTTTCATGTATGTTCTTCTACGTCGCTCTCAAATAATTTCCTCTTAGACGTAGGTTTCTTATGAGCCATCTCGGTGCTACACACATGGATTAGAATAATTTGTCAGAATTATAAGATGTTGGATTATGTCAATAATAAATGTATAAAGACGCAAAGAGAAATCACTTGTGGACATTTGCGAGAGCAGTTGGTGGTTCAGTAGCAAACGACAAAGGTTTTTTCAAAGCAGGATCCAATTGCAGTGAGAATTGTGCTTCATGAGTAATATAGAATTGTTAGGCAATATGTACTGTAATAAGCAATAATAAAAACCTGTAGATACCAGGTGATCTAGATGGCTGACCTGCAGTTCAGGGGGGTGGAGCGGTCTGTCATCGTAGATCTAGTGTCGGTTTTCTGTTACAAAGATCATGCCCGTCTTGATGAGAATATGTGCCATAGCAATAAAAAGGTAATCATGTTACACAAAAAGAACAGAACACATACTTCGGTTGTGACAAACTCTTCATAACCGATATGGACAGAGGTAGAGCTTTGGGGCTGTATGCGAAACAGATACGTGAGAAAGGCGGAAACAACAATTAAAAATTAAGCTATTGCATAAATACGGGACCCCAGGGCGCCAAAAAGTAGCATTTTAAGCAGGTATGACAATTGAAATAAACGTTGAGGAATGACCTGGTCAGTCATAAGAACAATGGGGGGATCAGTAGCGACACCACTGGTTTTCTGCTGGATTTGTTCATCGACGGAGGCTGATGTGGAAACAGGCAGTAGAGCCGACATAGAATCAACTTGGTATGATATTTGTGTCCTTTGTAATGCTCAGCGTGTCACAGATACGTTGAGATTATATTGCTTTCTGTAAAGACGTGTTATTTGTGGAGGGATGAGTTCATTGTCGCCTATAAGCATGTATTATTCAGACTGAACATTGCATACAATCATCTATAATAAGCATGTATTATTCAGACTGAACATTGCACGAGAGGGTTACTAAAGGAGCATAATAACTTAGCCCTAGATATGGCAACCGAAAAGGCATAGAGGTCTAGCAATCATGAGGACCATACCTTCACTATGTATAAAGTAGAAAAGACAGAGGGAATAAAGTAGAACGAAAAGAAAAACAAGGCGAAAAAATGGAGCAACAATCTATACAGAATGATACTAACGCTAGATAAAGCCCTATGTTTGATATATATAAAGCAGAAGAGGTAAACAAAGCAAGATAGCCTAAAAATACGTAGGGCCAAGGTACTAAAATCTGCATCAACGGTAAACACCAAGCAAAAATAGGATTGTCATATAAGTAATAACGCACAGTATCCATAGACATCTCAAAGGAAAAGCAAGAGGAGCAAATAGGACTGAAATAAGCGCAGCAGATTAAATGGACCATACAAAAGCACACAAAATTAAACATGCAATTATATAACGGTTTAGTATTTACAGATTGTTTGTATAGCTGAATTGAAAAGGCCCACGTTTTATACCAATCTCAAAAATATAGCGTCTGTCTGTAAAAATAAGGGGGGTCACAAGAAATACGTATAACAATGTAACGGGAAACGAATCGATAATACTATCTGCAACCGAACTGAAGAGTCTCCTGTCTTATATCCATACGGGGAAGACAACCTATCTCTGTAGGAGGGAAAACTGTAATAGCAATGGTAAAATATGTACGAACGCTACATTGATTGAACATGTACAGTATACCACAGTGTTATAGGCAAATCGGCGAAGAAACAGAAAACGTTAAGGAATATATACTCGGTGATAATCATATTTGTATAACCATCATATAAAGCATGGAACACAACATTATCAAAGGCAATGGGGAAAACATCGGTAGCGATTTATCTTTATGCGGAAATAAGCACATAGAACAAGGTAGTTTAAACGGCTTGTATAACGTCAAATGTACGTAGTACGGAAATTAGTACACAGAACAAGGTAGCATAAAAGAATCATATAATATCAAATGTATCTGTAACCGGGCAAAGGAGCCGCCTATCTTATATTAATATAGGAAAAACAATCGATCTCCATAAAAGAGGAAATGGAAGTAGCAATGCTAAAATAGTTAATAGTGTTGTACCCGTTGAATAAGGTTCGTATAGCATACCACATTGCTATAACCGATTTTGGTACGGAAGAGAAATCGCGAAGGAGGACACGCATGGTAGCAATTATATTTGCATGCCCATCATGTAAAGCATAAACTATGATATCACCAAGGCGTGCGAAGAAAACAGGAGTGCAATTTAATAATACAAATGAATCGGTAAGGAAGAATAATCGAGTAGGAGCATAATAAAAGCTGTATAAGAATATACAAATGTGTATAAGAATGTAATGTTAAATGTATCGTCAATTGTATTTGCAACCGAAGTGAAGAGGCTCTGTCCTATATTCACATGGTAAAAGCAGTCTATCTCTGCACAAGAGTAAATGGCAACAAATGATACTAAAATATTTGGGAGATTACACTGATTGAATAACAACTGCATAACATACCACAGTGTTATAGGCAATTTCGTAAAGAAAGAAAAATCGCTAAGGAGCATATATGTAGCAGCAACCATATCTATACAATCATTACATAAAGCATGGAATACAATATCACGAAGGTAAAGGAAGAAAACAGCAGTACAACCTACGTAGCATGAAAATAAGTATATAGAACAAGCCAGAACAAAAGTGTTTTCATGAAGAAAAAGGTATTGTTAAGGAGCATATATGTAGTAGCAACCATATTTCTATAATTACTATATAAACCATGAAACACAGCATCACCAAGGGTCACAAAGAAAACAACAGCACAACTTGTGCAGCATGAAAATAAGTATATAGAACAGGCTTAATCCACGAATGGCGCGGTCTAACGAAGGAACGGAGAGCTGCACAGAAGCACGCTAAGGAAATCGATGGCAGAAGGGGATAAATAGGCAATAGGAAAGAAAAGACTAACTAAAAATAAATCAAATGTAAGGTCGAGGAAATGCACTACGAGAAAGCCCAAAAGCAAAACCAGAATCGATACTGCGACAAGGGATCGCGACAAAGAAACGATGAGGACGAGGTGGCGCGCCGAGCAACGCATTTAACCGACGACACCGACGCAACCATCGATCGACCATCGAATCGGCATTTTCCGACCACGAGCAAACAAAGCGCAACATGAAAAAGCATAGAGAAGAAGGTAAATAAACAACAAAAAAGAAACAGGCATGCAACAATAAGCGGACAAAACCCAAAAGCATACCCTACACCGATACTGCGTCTGGTCGCGAAAGCAAGCCGACGAGGGCGGCGGGGCGCTGGCGAGGGCGAGGCGGCGAACAGGCGACATCCACCGCGAACAGCAACCGGAGCGGCCGTATACATTTTCCAAGCCAAGCGAGGAAAGCTGCGACACCATGGAAAGCGGCACAAAGAAGAAGGTTAATAAATAAGCGAAACGGAGCACACGCAGGACAAACGAAGAACCGAGGATAGGTCAAATCTGGCGGAGCGGGGGTAAAGAGACGGCATGGCGGTACCTATCAAGAACCGACGGCCGAAAAAGGAACAACGCCAGACAACGGTGGCGGCGGGCGAACATCGGGAGCGAATGCGACCACACGGCGAGGCGGAGCCAACGATGGAAGCGAATGCAACCGCGGCCTCGGCCAAAGCCACCAGAGGCCAAAAACATGACCCTTTATCAGGTAGGTCGGCCTCAGTCGAAGCAACGCCGACGCCGCAAACCTAACGACGAGCAGACGGCAGCGGCCACGCGATCGCGGCGATGACAGGCGGACACACCGAGGAGGCGACGGCGAAGCGGCGGAACAGGCGGGGAACACGGCAGGCGTGGCAGAGGTCCGACCGAGGAGCCTGGGCTGAGCCGCGCGAACGGCGTGGACCCAGAGAGGGTGACGTGGCTTCCCCGTGACAGGTGAACCGCGCAGGAGGAAAGGAGGCCTCCACAGTGCAACAGATCGACGTGGCATACGTCAGAGGCCCGGAATTCCTTCTCTTATAAGAAGAGTTAATATACACACCTAGCCCAACGTGAAAGATATAGCACCGCGCCGCCCACCCTGGGCCGAAGTGTACCGGGCTAGGCCTGGGATGAGCTGGTGCTTGGTGCATTGGTTTGGATGGAATGGCCCCAACGAGTAGCCGGTACGGCCAGATGCGTCGGCATCTCCACTAGGACCAGCGTTGTTTCTCCCCTCGATTTGTTTGCCAGCGCAGGGCGACCGTACAGGCCAGCCACCAGCCAGCCTCGCACTACTGTTTTGCCTCTCCTGCACGGCATATCCACGGCATGTCCGCATCCCGGATCCAACCTTGACTGTTGTTGACACATGGCAAGCCCTTTGCCTTGCAGCCTAAACAGGTTCACGAAATCGCGAAAACCGATTGTATTGTATCGATTCGAAACCCTAAATCGATGGATAAACTGGTTAAATTAAATACAAATTCATAAAAATTATATCATGTAAACCGGTTGAAAATCGGTGAAAACCGAGCGATTTTCGATAAACCGATCGTATTTGTAACTCTAAAACGATGATAAAACGGTTAAATAAAATAAAAATTAGAAAAACTAGAAAAATTTATGTCACATAAACCAGTTGAAAATCGAGCGATTTTCGATAAAATTTGAAGAAAATCGTTCAAAAAATCGAACGCAAAAAAATTAGTTTGCTGATCGGTTTTCGAGAAAACCAATCGATTTTTTAATTTTTAATTTTTTTTTCCAAAAAGTTTGAATTTGAAACCTTCCGTTTTTCACGATTTTCGTGATAAACTGATGTCACCGGGACTTTGATTTTTAATCCTAAATCGGTTTGGTTAACCTGAGCCTAAACATCTCTCTCTGATCTGGTGAAGGACTTGAACAACATTAAGCACAACTCGAGGACGATCATCAATTGGACTCACGAGTTAGATGAACGACGTACGTACAAGTGGATAAATAGGGGAGTAAACGAAAATATAGCTACTGCATTCGCGATAAACTCTCATAAATCGTGAACTAGATTTATCAAATTAGAATTGATTTATAGTATATAGTTCTTGTTCACAGTGAAAAGTTAGAAAAAAAAATTAATGAGCCGCAAACTCAAATCCTACATTACGACCCGAACCAATCATCTGGTAGGTACGAACTATACACAACATCAGGAATCGATCATGTACAATAGCGACTTAATTTAGCTGCTAACTACCGACTCCAGCCACTAGATTTCTGTACAATAGCGACTCAAGCTAGCAAACGTAGGTTGCCCAGTTAACAAATGGTCCAAGCTCTTTGATCAACTGCTATAGTAAGTCGTAGCTGCACAATCTATGACTTGTTCGATCTTCCTCCAAAATCCTAGATCAATCTAAATAGTAAACCCACAATTTCCACTATCTAAGTTATCCCAACTCACAGATGCAAATTGTTGTAGTGGCAGATGCTACTCCCTCCAATCACAAATAGTTATCATTTTAGACATCGAAAAGGTCTCCAAACTACAGCTTTGACTACTAATTTTTATTATAATATATATAAAGCCAATAAAATTATGATATTATGAAAGTACTTTTTAAGAAAAATCTATACATATAATTTTTATGTATCCAATCTAAATACTTAAAACAATATTGATAGTTAAAATTTTAAAAATTTAACTGTATTTATATTCAAAACAATAATTATTTATAATTAAAGAAAGTAGCGTACAAGGCTATCAATGATGCAAAATGTTGATGCCAGGGAAAAGAGAGAGAAGCATGTAAGCAAGCACTAAGCAGATGATGCCAAAGGAAAGTTTCTAGAATCGACACACATAGTTGGAGTCGCATCCAAAATCCAATTCGATAAAAAAAAAACAGATTGGTCTTCTACGTTAGAGACGAGGAAGGTGGCAGGAGACAGGAGGAAGGGTGGGATTTTTTTTTTCTGTTTTATTTTATTTGCTGTGGGCTTTACATTTGGCGAGATAACAAATACTCAGATAAACAAAGTTTGAAGGATTCCTCAAAGCACACCGTGGCCACGTTGCCCCAATTTCCTGGCCGTTCGATCGCGCACGCGGGCGGCCGAGATCGCTCCACGTCGCCCCACGCCAAACCATAGCATAAAACGGAGTTGCCCGCCGTTTACTCGCCCGAGCGGGGCGCGTAGCGCAGCGGTAACGGCGTTCGACACCGCTCCGTAGGGCGCGGGTTCGAGCCCCGCCAGAGCTCGTGCGCGCACGATTTTCTCCGTGCGACGCGTGACGCGTCGGTTTTTTGCCGAGGACCCCTCTGAGTTTTCAAAATTACATATAAGTCCTTGTTTTTTGCAAAAAAAAACCTTTCTTACCACAAAAGCCCTCCGAAAAATAAAAAAATACTCGAAAAATCAAGAAAAAAACTAGAAATTGCATGTAGTTCCTATTTTTTCGAAAAAAAAATCCTTTCATACCACAAAAACCCTTCAAAAAATGAAAAACAACTCAATAAATCCGGGGGAAAAAAATAAGAAATTGCATGTAGGCCCTGTTTTTTGCGAAACAAACTCACAAAAAACCTAAAAAAAAAAACTAAATTATAACCGATCGCGTACGCAGCGTGCGCCGCGTTGAGCTTTCTAGTGCTAAATACTTGAGCAAATTTTGCGATTAGCTAAACATGACAAAACTTAGTTTATGTATAGATGCTATCAACGTTTCAAATTTCGTTTTCGGTTCACATTGAAGGACCATGTGGAGGTCCATCCTTGTTTGTGATAAGTATTTGACTTAATTTGAGCTTGGGTTGCTCAGGTTTGAGTTTGATTCAAGTTTGGATTTGAAATGATTTCATTTGGAAGCATTTTGATTTGTGTCGTCTTGTTAGGTTGCGGCGGACCTTAGGTCCAGTGCTTAGTGTTTGCGCCGGACCAGTTTGGAGCAAGGAAATCTTAAAACAGAGTGTTTTCCCTTAGCCCCGGACCAAGGTGTGTTGAAAACAGATAGTTTCACGTTTGCGCTGGACCAAATGGTGAAAAATCACGTTCACAACGGACCATGAACAGTGCCTACACATTTATGACGGACCAGGTGACAGAGGAATTCACGTTCGCGGCGGAGCAACTCTGACAGTCCTTAGTAATTCGCGATGGAGGTCTTCCCGTGCTCAAAATATTTTTTGGTCTGCAAGAAAGTTGTAGAGAATTTCAAGACGCAATTTTTTCATGTTGAAAAGTTGGCCGGAGGTCGCCGGAAGATGGCCGGAGATGGAGCCAGTGCAGTCCAAGGAGGCAAGGAGATAAAGTGTTTGTTAAGCTTGAGGCTTTGTAGGTCTAGTAGACCAGGGAGTTGTTGGTCTTTAGAGCTAAAGTAGTGATCAAGTTAGCATGTGAGTGGGTTGTTGGACTGATCACCGAAAAGTGCTTTGTGAAAGCATGTGTTAGAGTGGATCAGTGTAACCTATTGTGTGTGAAAGTGTGGGATTGAATCCTGACCTTAGAGAGGTAGTTTATGATTGAAGCAACACATCTAAGGGCTAGGGATGTCTCTCCAACACTATAAATAGAGGGGGAGGGTGCTCATTCCTAGTTAAGACATGCGGATCAACGTACAAAATTCAACACGTCTTCTTGTGATTTACCGCTGCCCTCCTTCCACCCGTTTCCAAGCACCCCGCTCCGATTCGCCATTGCTGCCGTTCGCTATGATCCGTAGATCTTGGCACCGCAACCTCCAATGTGTGGATCATGGTGGCTGTCGGGGAAGATGCCGGGATGCGAATATGCGATGGCGACCTTGGCCTCCTCCTCACGACGGCTCTCTGCAAAGACGATGAGGTCGAGGATACGACGACCGGACCGGTCTCCCTATTACAGGTGGTCCAATATGAATGCCTTCTGTAGTACTATACTAGTATTTGTTTAGCTCGTGTCAGTCCAACCGAGGGTAGCGATGATTTTCTTAGCTTCGGCCACTCCAATGAATTGAACCGGTTTAAACGGAAGGTTGAAACTGGGCCTTGTGTTTACCCCCTAAAAAACGCTCTGACCGCACTGAACCCGAATCCTCCGATGCCCTTTCGTCCACGTGCGGCCCTAGAAGCTTTGATTTTTCTGTTCTCACTTCACACCTTTTTTTAATTTTTTTTTGCTTTTTAAAATAAAACTGTAAATATAGCCCTCTTTCAAACCATGGAAGCACCAATAGATTACACGTGGCACGTACTGTGCTCCTCTACTGTGACAGGTCACCGGCACCACAACACCTCCCATTAACGCAGCACTTCGGAGAGCCCACCGTGACAAACGAGCTACCGCGGTACCTAGTAGGACGGGGTACTGCAATACCCGAGCTCCGTAGGAAGGTGGGGCGTGCCACTTGCCGCGTTTGTCAGGGAGTTGCCATGGTGGACAGAGTCGAAGCAGTACCAGCGGCATGCCGCGATAGGGGAGCAGATAGGTGAAACATGTTGCCTATATGTGTTTTCGCGTTCGAGAAGGGAGCTAGATTTGTAATTTCGTTTAAAAAATTATAAATAGCAAAACGTGTAATTTCATTCAAAAAGGTGAAATAAGGGAAAAATAGTGTGCAACAGAGGCTACCTCAACCGAAATTTTCTATTTTTTAGCTCCTTGCAAACATTTTTTCAAATATAGTCTTCATCCTAAATCATTTGCAAACTTGACCTTCACGAGTCAACTCCTACGCTGAAGAAGCTCACCTACCCCGCAAAGATTCCTGCCGAGCTCCCTTTTCTCGGCATGAATTAAATTCACTAATTAATCACTAATTTAAACACATCTACTTAATTAGCTATTTAATTAAATCATTAATTAATGAAGATTACCAGTGAACCGCAGGTGGCCACCGAGCGGTAGAGATTTCTACGAAGCTTCCTTGATGTGAAAGGTGACTCGTAGTTTCACACATTCAAATAAAAAACATTCAAATAAAAAAAGTTTATCAAAAACGAGTTCCAGAAGGCTGCTAAAACGACGGCTTCACGTCACCCTGCACGTACACGGCTACACGAACCCCTCGTACCCCGCGACGACGTGTGGCCTACGCCTACGCGCACCACCGGCTCCCCCAATCAGGAGAGAGGGACACCACCGCGACGCGACCGTCCACGCGGTCCACGGCCCCAGCGAACACAATAAAACCGCGTATTCCCCCGCACGGCCGCACGCCGCCATCGACTCCTGCTCGCTTTGTCCAGAGTTCCAGACTCCATACAGACGAGAGGCGCCCACCTTCCAGGCTTCCACTCGAGCGTGTTTTGGTGGTTTTGCCGCCTCGTTGCATCCTCCCGACCAGCTCGCCCCCCACCCCACGGTTTCCTCGCGCGGCGCGCGGAGAGGATGGGCAGCCTCGGCGGCGAGGAGGGGGCCAGGCGCCCACGGTTCCTGTGCCTGCACGGGTTCCGCACCAGCGGGGAGATCATGCGGGAGCAGGTCGTGGGGAAGTGGCCCGCCGACGTCACCGCGCGCCTGGACCTCGTCTTCGCTGATGCACCCTTCCCCGCCGAGGGCAAGTCCGACGTCGAGGACATCTTCGACCCGCCCTACTACGAGTGGTTCCAGTTCGACAAGGTCCGGCCCGCTCCGATCGGCTGATCTATTTTCCCGTCTTTCCCGTGTCAGCTTGGCTGGAGTCCGTAGCACATTTCGTTCCTTTGTCTCAATTTTTTTTTATCTTGTTCTCCGGCGAGTGTCGGCTACGCGGATCTGAGTTTATTTTTCCGTTGTATTCATGTATTTTCTCTCTCTTTTTTTCCTCCTTATTTGGAGCAGGGTTTCATGGAGTACAGGAATTTCGACAAATGCCTGGCTTACATCGAAGAGCTGATGATTAAAGAAGGGCCCTTTGATGGATTGATGGGTTTCTCTCAGGTAATGACATTGGAATTAATTCTCCTTCAAACGTATATGAACTAAATATATGGTGAGTGGTTTTCAATTGACGATTGCATACTGTCATGATGATATCAGGGTTCGATTCTATCTGCCGCGCTTCCGGGGCTCCAAGAACAAGTAATTCGATTGATACTACTAAATTTGACCACATCAATTCAAGTTCTTAGATATGCTGATACATCTACAGTTAACAGCCGTTTTCTGCGTATTAAACTCTCTATTTTCTTGGCAGGGATTGGCCCTGACTGGAGTTCCTAAGATCAAGTACCTCATAATCATAGGTGGCGCCAAGTTCCTGTCACCGACGGTGGCCGACAAGGCGTACGTTAACAAGATCAAATGCCCCTCGCTTCACTTCCTCGGTACTTTAATATCTTCTTCACAGATTAGTCCTTTACTATGCCGGTTGGTTATTGGCTAGTTTAGTGTTCCCTTCCTTGTCTTATCAGTTGCTTCCAAGGCGGTGCTTGCGTAGTTGCGTATGTGTCTCTCTTCATCCTTTTCATATTGCAACGGGCATGTCTACTTCATTCGTGTTTTAGGCACAAAATACTCACACCAACCGTGTGCTTCTTTTGCGTCATATTTCCATGAAAAGCTTACAAATGTTAGATGTTAGAGAGGTGCTTCTATGATCTTCTTTCTAGTACAAGTTGCACAAATCCTGAAGCAAGCGAAGGGGTAAGTAATCACCATCTACCCTTCATTCATGCTTTAATAGTTGTGCAATTTTTAAAAGGAAGAGCATAGAAGCACATCTTTGGATGTTATTCTAATTATTATAATTAGGACAGTACTAGCAGCCGGACGTCTGATTTTTTTTAAAATTTCGGACGCCCGCGCAACATTTTTTTTACTGTTTGCAACATTTTTTTTCAACGTTCGCAACATTTTTTTCACTTTTGAAACATTTACTGTTTGTCGAATGAAAATGTTGCATGCGTAGGAGAAAAATGTTGCATGTGTAGAAAAAAATGTTGCATGCGTAGAAAAAAATGTTGCGGTAGAAATCAGACGTCCGAACTGTAGCATTACCGTTATAATTAGCAGATGAATGGATGATAATTTATCGACGAACAATCTATTGTGGGATCGATCTGTGATGTAATTTACAGACGAACAATCTATTGTGGGATCGATCTATGATGTAATTTACAGATGAGCAAACTTTTTTTGAGATCAATCCATGACGTATTATTTGATGTTATCATTTCAGTTAGTTACTTGATATCCGTGGTCTAGTTCTCATATCAGTTCACTAGTTCATTTTGGAAAATTTGTTATCTTGTAGTTGAACTGACTGGTTAGCAAATAACGGAGGACCATTGAGCACGTTTTAACTTTCTGTGCAGGTGACAATGACTTCCTGAAAACCCATGGTGAAAAGCTGATAGAATCATTTGTGGATCCCTTCATCATACGTCACCCAAAGGGCCACACAGTTCCAAGGCTTGGTAAACCCATCTGTCCTGTACAAGTTTAGGCAGTACGTGGTAAACCCAACTGTACCGAATCTGATATTAAAGAATTAATAAGGAATCAGTAAGTAAACATGGAGCTATTCGTGATTGGAGGTAGCCATAGTACGAGTCATAAACACATGGCAGGAAAACAAACTTCAGTATTGCTCTGTTTCAATCTAATTCAGGGTTTGACGTTCTTGTGCACATGAGAAACATCTCTCAGAGAAAGAACTTAAAAATCCTATACCCGTAAACTTAAAACTCTTGTTGCCGCAATATGACCGCCAATCTGCCAATGTAACACCATGCTTGCTGTTTTATGCAGACGATAAAAGTCTGGCGGTCATGCTCCGTTTCCTTGACAAGATTGAAACGGAGGTATCTGAACATTCATCCACCGGTGTTGACTTATCCGCTGCTGCCGAAGAAAAAGAAATGTGCTTGTGAATTGTGATAGTGCCTGGGAGATTAGTATCTGAATACAAATCAAAATTAATATTATAGACAAGCATACAACTGTGACCTCCTGAACTATGTGGTGGTGTGAATGCGCGACTATTCAGTAGTCACACACTCACACCTCAATGCAGAATGATGAATAACTATTTTCTTCAGCTTCAGCTTGAGTATCTGACTTTTATTATTTCAATTCGAATTTGATGGATTATTTTGCCTGGTCGGCGCCTCGGGCTCGGGGCATTGGAATTCGACGCGTCTTACGGTTTCAAGTCAAGCCGCTGGTCATGTTGGCTTCTAGAAGCGACGAGCGCAGGCATGCGCACGCGATCCGGCCGCACTGCCAGCGCGGGGGAGGGAGGAGGGAAGAGGAGGTGACCGCGGTGCCTGTGCCTGGACGGGTTCCGCACCAACGGGGAGACCATGCGGAGGTAGGCAGGCAAGTGGCCCGCCGAGGTGACGTCCCGCCTGGACCTCGCCTTCGCCGACACACCCTTCCCCTCCCAGGGCGAGTTCCCGGTGGGTGGCGTCTTCGACCTGCCCTACTACGAGTGGTGCCGGTCCGTCGGCAAGGTCCATCAGCCCGTAACATTGCGGTTGCCACCTCAACAATTTGTGGTTGATCTTTCCAAGCTGACAAGATTCTCTCTACGCTTTGCATCTTGGGACATAATTTTATCGAGCACAGGAACTTCGGTGAGTGCTTGTGAAAGATCGAGATGGCGAATGGGATTTAAGTAAATATCAACTAAACACCCCACTTAAAGCAAATGGGATTTAGATGATCTTAAGTACTTCTCCGCACGTCAAAGCAAGTAAGCAATCAATATAGGAACATGATCTACCAAAGATTCTCTGTTTTAAGTAAAAATATCGGTTTCTTGCAAAGATTGAATCAAGACTTGTCTAAAGGATTAGGATATGATCTCCATCAATATCTCATCTTCAGCAAAAAGAAGCAAAAGCAAGTAGAAGGAGGAAAGGCAAATCCAACTTGTGAAAATTAAATTGCGAGAATGTAATTGTGTAAAGTAAATTACAAGAATTTAAATTGTAGAAAAGTAAATACTGAATTTAAATTATGGAATGTAAAGACATAATGTAAATACGGAATTTAAATTCAGAAATAAAGGAAAATAGTTTTTTATTTTTCTAGTTGAAGGTTTACACAACCTTACAACAAGGTGGACAAAACTCAAAGAAGCATAAAAACCTTTAAGGAAAAGTCATCCCTCTCCCCTCTATTTATAGCAACCTTAGAGCAATCTCCATCCTTAATACTCGTTGATGAGAAGGGTCAGCGGGTAATGCTTGCTTACCTTGACAAGATCGAAATGGGGCCATCGCCACCTTTGTCAACTGATGCCGACTTGCTGAAGACAAGTCTGTTAGTGTTATGACCTTGAACATGGAGTTCTAGCATCTGAAGATCGCAATGTTCATCAAATTAATGTTGTAGAAAAGTATTGTAACATCCCCAATTTTGCATTTGTGATTTGGTTTTATGTATTTTTAGCCTTTTCAAAAAATTTCATATTTTGTATTGCTAATTAAAGCTTAATTGGAATTTCCCTAAATGAAAAAGGATTTAAGGTGATTAATGTTTAAGTGAAAAAATATAAAAATTATTTTATTTGGGTTCTATATACTCTAAAGTATTTTAAAACTTTTTCTGGGATTTTTTTAAGTCTATTTGCTATTTATCTAGAGTCCATTTGTATTTTCTGTATTTTTTAAAATAAAAAACAAATAAAAATCTTGGCTATAGTTTTGGGTTGAAACCCAATATGTTTGGCCCAAGTCCTAGCTAGTCGGGTCGTTGCAGCCTAGCCAGTCCAGCCTGGTTCACTGTCGGTTGAGACACTAGCAGGTGGGGGGCCCCACCTGTCAGCTTCGTCTTCTCCGTGCGAGAGGTAGACACTGTGTTCGAGCTGTGCCTACCGTGGATTTCGCAGCCATTCCGTGCGCAATGCAAACTCTTAGGCCAACACAAGGTGAGCACCATAACTACCTTGAAGAGATCTAAGGGAGCACCGCTGTGGGAGCAAAAGCTTGGACTCATCTCCATTGGTGAGCTTCTGAGCCCTTAGTCTATGCCATCATCTTCAAATTTAATATGTTTAACTTACATACTGTGGAATTGATTACTAGTTCTTACTAGAATATCTCCCCACAATTCTTTGTTCTCTTCAATGATCCATTAGAGCTATCTGGTGTTATTGAAAATATTTCTCAAATTGCATGCCTAAAATCACTTGCTAGTACCTACACTACAGTTATAAATTTAATTTGATTGGAGATTATGGTGTAGACAACAAGTTTCTTGTTTATCGAATGTACATTACGTGTGATAAACTTCCTAAATTGTATGTTTTGGACAAACCATCTTTTTATGCTATGCTTAAGTAATCATAGTAGCGCAGTTGGTAGTAGTTGTTGAGAAATTAGACAATTTCCATATTTAATCCCGAATATAAATCATGAACAGCATCACAGAAACTAGCATGTATTTCTCTACTATACTAGACAGCACGAACAACATGACCATCTGGCTAAACATGATTAACCACGAGAATAGGACAGATTGAACGTACTGAACAGAAGAAGATGCAGATCCGCGGTTGGTGCGATCGCGACATTGACGTTGACGACGTTATTGCCAAGACGACGCAGAGCCGTTCATCGCGACGCTGGCGACAAGAAGAGGAAGGCGACCCGTGATGAAGATCTTGAGCCGCGCCAAGCGCTCCTAAAACCTTATTCGCCTCTCCCTGCAGGTGATCTCGAAGGCGAAGGGTTAGGAGACTGCTCTCCCGATCGCCGGTGCACGGCGCTCGGAATGGAGAAGGCTACTGGTGGTAAGAACAAATGAGAGGTGGCAAAACTCTAACCCCTCTCAAGCCTCAAGCACCAAGCACTTTTTCTTCCTCCTAGTGGTGGCCTTTAGGTGGTTTATATAGAGAGCCAAAGGTGTTCCTCCCCTTTCCCCTAGCAATATGGGACTAAAGGATTCCACCATCCTCATGCTCCCACATGGGCCTTTGAGATTTTCTTTAGGAATTAGTTCATTTGGGCCAAGCCCACTTATTCCAACAATCCCCCACCAGATCTCAAATGCCCATTTAGAGATTTGCCAATACTCACTACTGTTTGATATACCAAATAAGCTTTCAAAGAGAGACTGCTAAGTTGAACTTCGCCTAGAGCTCCAAGTTACACCTATTCACAACTTGAACAATGGACTACGCCTTGAATTGCAAGTTTTGTGTGAACAGGTTTCACTCAAAGTCATAATCGATACTGGCTGCCAAGAGCCTCCTCCGCGGGTGGAGCATATGCGTCGTACTCCATGGTCTCTTCATGAGCTTACTAGAGATCACACAGGTCTCATAGACAGCGACGTTATACAGTCGGGCTCATATATGTGTGTTAATTCAAGAATGCACTGATGGACAGCAAAATCGCTAATTAAAGACAACAAAAACACAATAAGGCATATCGCCATCCCGCCTTATGACCTTACGAGAGTATTGCATCTTCACTTGGAGAGGGCAACAGATTACTCTCCTCGATTCGCCAATTGCTTGTTTTACCCAGGACCTAATTCACGGGATCTCCGATCACAAAGGCTGGGTTACCACAATGGCAACTTATATGGGTCTCATACCCATCTCCCTAGATGCACCTTCTATCACATTCCGTGATAGTCCCTTTGTAAAGGATCTCGCCAGTGTTTTTGTCTGTTTGAATATAAGTCACACTTATAACTCCGGAGTTTCTCAATTTCCTGACAAACTTCAATCGTCTTTTAATGTGTCTTGATGACTTCGCATTATCCTTAGCACTGTTCACTTTAGCAATCACAGATTGATTATCACAGTTCATAAGGATAGCCGATATTGGTCTTTCAACCACCGGCAAGTCCATCAAGAGCTCACGCAGCCAATCTGCCTCTACAGTGGCTGTATCTAAACCAGTGAGCTCTGCCTCCATGGTTGACCTTGTCAAAATGGTCTGTTTGCAAGACCTCCATGACACTTCACCACCACCAATGGTAATTACATATCCACTGGTAGCATAGAGCTCATCAACATCGTAAATCGATTCGAGACACTATATCCCTCAAGCACTGCAGGGTGACCTGACTAGTGAATCCCATAACTCGTAGTACCTTTCAAATAGCGCATTACCCTTTCAAGTGCATGCCAATGATCAGAACCCGGGATTGACATGAACATACTCAATTTGCTCACGACAAATGATATATCAGGTCTCGTTGCACCAGTAAGATACATCAGTGAACCGATAATCTGAGAATATATTAACTGGTTTAAGCCAATTTTCTTATTCTTTCTCAGTGTCACACTGGGATCATAAGGAGTGGGAGGCTTGCTGTCCATAAAGCCAAACCGGCTCAAGATCTTCTCCACATAGTGGGATTGCGAAAGAGTAATCCCACTCTCATCCTTAATAAGCTTGATGTTAAGAATTACATCAGCTTCTCCCAGATCTTTCATATCAAATTTCTCTGATAGGAAAGACTTGACCTCATTGATCACAATAATATTTGTGCCAAAGATCAGTATATCGTCCATATAAAGGCACAATATAACTCCTTCACCCCCACCATAGCGATAGTATACACATCTATCAGCATCATTAATGGCAAAGCTCGCAGACGTCAAAGTGGTGTCGAACTTCTCATGCCATTGCTTAGGTGCTTGTTTCAAGCCATACAAAGATTTCAATAATTTACACACCTTGCTCTCTTGACCATTTACTACAAACCCATCAGGCTGTTCCATGTAAATTTCCTCATCTAACTCTCCATTAAGGAAAGCTGTCTTCACGTCCATCTGATGAACGAGAAGACCATACGAGGCAGCCAGAGAAAGTAATACTCGAATGGTGGTCATTCTAGCAACAAGTGAATAAGTATCAAAGAAATCTTCGCCTTCCTTTTGGGTGTAACCCTTAGCCACAAGCCGAACCTTGTACTTCTCAATAGTACCATCAGGCCTAAGCTTCTTCTTGAACACCCACTTACAACCCACAGGTTTACAACCATAGGGCCGTTCAGTTACCTCCCAAGTCCCATTGGTGAGAATCGAGTCCATCTCATTATGGACAGCTTCTTTCCAATTGTCTGCATCTGGAGATGCATATGCCTCTGCAATGGACATAGGAGTATCATCCACGAGGTATACAATGAAATCATTGCCAAAGGATTTTTCAATCCTATGTCTCTTGCTCTTTCTAAGAGCTTCATTGTCATCCTCCTCTAGGACTTTCTCATATGGTTGCTCAGAAGACTCAGTAGGTATAATAAGTTCAGGAATTATCTCAGAAGAAAATCTAGAAGTGCTATGCATATCTTTCATCGGAAATATATTCTCAAAAAATGTAGCATCGCGAGACTCCATAATAGCATCAACATACATATCAGGCACATCAGATTTAACTACTAAAAATCTATAAGCGATGCTCCACTGAGCATATCCTAGAAAGACACAATCCACTATCTTAGGCTCGAGCTTACGCTTTTTGTTAATCGGTACATTGACTTTCGCCAAGCATCCCCACGTGCGTAAGTAAGAAAGTGATGGTTTTCCCCAACCCACTTCTCGTAAGGGGTTTTCTCCATGTTTCTGTTAGGAACTCTATTCAGGACATGACATGAAGTCAACACGACTTCCCCCACCATGCCTTAGATAAACCAACCATGTCTAACATGGCGTTCACCAAGTCGATCGGCGTGCGGTTTTTCCTCTCGCAATCCCGTTTGATTCGGGTGAGTAGGGAGGTGTCCTCTCATGAATAATACCATGTTCATACGAAGTCATCGAAGATTTTGGGAAAATATTCGCCATCACGATCCGACCTAAGGCGTTTGATCTTTCTCTCTAGTTGGTTTTCACCTTCACTTTATAGATCTTAAAGTAGTGTAGCGTCCCATCCTTAGCTTTCAACAAGTAAACATAGCAAAATCTAGTCGCGTCATCAATCAATGTCATGAAGTATCTCTTTCCACCCTTTGTCAACACACCATTCATCTTGCACAGATCGTAATGTATGAGTTCTAGAGGTGCCAAGTTCCTCTCCTCACCGCCTTGTGAGGCTTTCAAGGTTGCTTTGATTGCACACAACTATGGCACTTAGAACCTTTGGCAATAGTGAAATTCGAATTAAACTCATCCGGAAAGCCGATTCATAAGACCAAAGTTAATGTGGCATAAAGAAGGGAGCCACTAACGAGATTCTTGCTTATAGAAGGGACATGCTGCACGTTCTTTAGCTGCACGATCTTTCCCGAAGTAAACTTCAGATCCACTGTGCCAGAGCCATGAACAGAAGCATGTGACCCGTTCCCCATTAGGACAGAAGAATCCCGAGTGACCCAATATGAAGAGAACATATTAATGTCAGAACACACATGAACATTAGCACCCGTATCAATCCACCAACTGGAAGACTGAAATACTGTGAACACAGAAGGTAAATTACCATACCCTGTGTCTCCAGTGTTGCTAGCGGTCACCGTGTTGACAGCCTTGGACACCTGTCCATTGTTGGCCTTTTTCCCTCGACGGTCTGCCCGATCTGGGCATTCCTTGGAAAAATGCCCGACTTCACCACATGCGAAGCAGGGCATCTCAGCCTTGTTCATCTTCTTTGTGATACCACGGGATGGCAAAGACATTATAGAATGTGAAATGGAGGTATTAAACTTTACGGCATGAATTTTGGTCACGTTTCGGGCTGTTTTCGGGTGTTTGGGCCTCTCCGGGGTTTTTTGGGCCTAAGGGGGATCCTCACTTGGGCCGAGGGGGGGATTTCTGGCCCATGAGGGGGAGGAGTGCAGCAAGGGGGGCTCCCTTGCGCCAGCCCCTTGCCCCCATGCGCCCCCCACTCCCCAAACCCTAGCCCCACCTCTCCTCCAACCCTTTGCCTCCTCCTCCTCCTCCCTAGCCGCCACCCCTCCCTTGTCCTTGCGCCTCCTCCCCCACCACTAGGTGCCCTGCTGCGTCCCCATCGCTGCCATGCCACGCCTCGGTGCAGCCCTCGCCGGTGGTAGGATCCACGACGAGAAGAAACGGTGGAAGGAAGAGATCGGGTGGAGATCGCGCGAACGGAAGCGGTAGATTGGTGGATCTTCAAGAAGGTAATGGGGAAAACCTTTGGGGATCAATTAGATGCTGTGTAGGGGTGGTTTACCATGTTTTTAGAACAAAGGAGATGCTGCCGAAATTTTCGGTTCTAGCAATTGGTCCTTTGCTGTAAGTTTCTTTTATTTGTAGTTTTAGATGATACATAATCGATGTTTGGTAGCATTCAGGCGTATTAGATGCGGGTGTTATTCTGATTGGTATCGAGCGGGCTTCAGGTCCGTGGTGTATGAATTTAGTGAAATACCATAGGGTTAACTAAAACTTTGATGTGGGATAACCTAGAAACATGGCTTAGGTTATAACTAAAATTTTGCTATAGGATAGCAACCTTAAAACTTGTGTATGTGGAATAACTAATTTAAAATTTTACACACATGGATGCCTGATAGGAAAGGGTATGGGTATCGTTACTTTACGCTTAAATGTTATATTTAAGCCTTAATGTTGAATGTTTTATGTGATAAAGTATCGCTATGCGTATGAGATAATTGATTGAATTGCTCATGCTATCGTGATAAAGTGGGGTTGTGGTGCCGAAGGGTTTCGGTCACCTTTTTGTTCATAGTAAGGTTGTGGTTTAACGGTATGGCCGATTAAAACCATCACCGAAGAACTATTAACCCTTGTGGGGAAAGAGTGCTTATCTTTTCTCGCGATTTGGGTAGTTGATTGGAGTCAAAAGGAAGAGTTAGTGGTGGATTCCTTCAGATGTCAGGTACTGCTCGACTGGCCGCTTTTGGTTGTTTTTCTTGGCTTTAGTTGAGTGAAATCAAATGAAAAGTATTGGGTTTTTGCGGATTGTTCCGTAGGCGGTTTGTGGTTTTGTCTTCTTCGGTAGAAGGCAAAGAAGAAGAGTTATGTGTGCGTGTCTTTTGGTAGCAACGTTTGGTTTTGACGTCGGTTTTGTTGGTTGCCTTGCAAAGAAAAGTATCATTTTGCTCTTGCGTGTCTTACTCTGAGTTTAAAAGAGGTTCTTGAAGTTGTGTACAAGAATTTAAGATGTGCCGATTTATGTTTTGTGCCTTTGTCATAAAGGTTACTTGATCGCTTGGTTCCCTCCATGGGAGTCTTTAAGATTTAAAGGTGATTTGGAGATCTTTTGCTTGATCCAAGTGTGAGTCATATTCCATTGCAACTTTTGGGGAGTCAAGTTTCTTTGTGAGTCTTGGATGAGTTTTAAAAGAAAATGCCGTAAACGGAGTAAGTAGTCTTTTGACTGAAATTATTTGTCAAATAGTGAGAATTGTTGTTTAGAATGTTATGTGGTATGTAACAATGTGGTTAATGGAAATGATGTACTCCTTAGTTAATTTGTGAGCTGAATCAATTTAATGTAATAGTTATCTTTAGCTTAAGATTAAATGAACTTCTAATGTTGTAGATTACTCTATAGCGAGAATGATTAAAGGTGTTAATATACATGCTCAGATTCTGTTGTTTACTTTAAAAGTGCTTTTGACCCCTGATAATGTTTAAAGTTTTAAATCCTGATGCATAGTTAAAACATTAAGATGATGTGGACTGCTGATATTGTTAAAGAAGCTTTGCTGAGTTTTGAACTCACGCTTGTGTTTTATGTTGTTTTTAGGTACCTTGAGATCGGCATGAGGGAAAAGGGGAATAGTCACACATCTCCACGTAGCTCACGTAATTGATTCCACAATGGAATCATTTGGAGTCATGACAATAAACTGAATGTGATACCATTGATGTTTATGGTTTAGATGTGTGCTAGTATTGCCTTATTCGTTTCATTTGGCTAATGATGACTTTGGGATGCTTAAAGTGGACTTATATTGCTTCCGTGCCGCTTATTATTGCTGTTTTAGATGTTTCATATTATGTCATATTCTGCTATGCTATTATGGTTGCGCGAGATCATGATTAAACAAAGGAGATGCTGCCGAAATTTTCGGTTCTAGCAATTGGTCCTTTGCTGTAAGTTTCTTTTATTTGTAGTTTTAGATGATACATAATCGATGTTTGGTAGCATTCAGGCGTATTAGATGCCGGGGTGTTACAGTGAAAATTTCCCAACTTTTTCTAGTTATATGGAAAGACTGATTCGGACTCTAAATTAGTTTAATCTAATGTTGAACACGAACTGTCTCAATCTCGTCACAGATTTGACAGCGCTCGGTAAAATATCCATAACTTCCAAACGGCTGGGCGGAATTTCAATTTCTTTATGTCCACGGAAAGATAATGAAATTATCTACAACTTCCTAAAAGTCCGTACGGTCAGATTCAATCTCTAAATTGGCCAAAACTCCTGCCCTAGTTCGGGTTCCCAATCTGAGAACCGAACGTGAATACAACTCTAGTTTTCATCAATCCTACCCCATGGCAGCACCTCCCTTGATCTAAAAACATGGTAAACCACCCCTACACAGCATCTAATTGATCCCCAAAGGTTTTCCCCATTACCTTCTTGAAGATCCACCAATCTACCGCTTAGTTCGCGCGATCTCCACCCGATCTCTTCCTTCCACCGTTTCTTCTCGTCGTGGATCCTACCACCGGCGAGGGCTGCACCGAGGCGTGGCATGGCAGCGATGGGGACGCAGCAGGCACCTAGTGGTGGGGAGGAGGCGCAAGGACAAGGGAGGGTGGCGGCTAGGGAGGAGGAGGAGGAGGCAAGGGTTGGAGGAGAGGTGGGGCTAGGGTTTGGGAGTGGGGCGCATGGGGGCAGGGGCTGGCGCAAGGGAGCCCCCTTGCTGCACTCCTCCCTCATGGGCCAGAAATCCCCCTCGGCCCAAGTGAGGATCCCCTTAGGCCCAAAAAACCGGAGAGGCCCAAACACCCGAAAACAGCCCGAAACGTGACCAAAATTCATGCCGTAAAGTTTAATACCTCCATTTCACATTCTATAATGTCTTTGCCATCCCGTGGTATCACCGAGGTGAATGGAAGCGAGTGATAGGCACCCTCCATCTTCGGGATGGAAGGGGGAAAGGGTGCATGCCGACGGGTGTGCACTCAACCATACCGGTATGAGTTTCCAAGGAGACATGTGCATTGCATTGCATTGCATTAATGAAATATGTATATGATGATGTTTATGAGATGACGATGTGAATACTTATGAGTTACTCATGAGATGAGTACATGGATGCTTAAAAGATGTTTGGAATGCTAACCATGTTGTGTTATGATGTGCTTTTGGAGATTGGTGATGATGGTTTGTTGACTTGATCTTTGTTTTCCATTACAATACACTTTCTTGAGTTTTGAACTCACGCTTGTGTTTTATGTTGTTTTTAGGTACCTTGAGATCGGCATGAGGGAAAAGGGGAATAGTCACACATCTCCACGTAGCTCACGTAATTGATTCCACAATGGAATCATTTGGAGTCATGACAATAAACTGAATGTGATACCATTGATGTTTATGGTTTAGATGTGTGCTAGTATTGCCTTATTCGTTTCATTTGGCTAATGATGACTTTGGGATGCTTAAAGTGGACTTATATTGCTTCCGTGCCGCTTATTATTGCTGTTTTAGATGTTTCATATTATGTCATATTCTGCTATGCTATTATGGTTGCGCGAGATCATGATTAAGCCACTGGTTGTTAAAGATGCTCTAATTTTACATGTTATTAGAGAGATTTAATCGTGTTGGTGACCTTAACTTGGAAGTTGATTAGACTTGTTATTTATGATGTTGCAAACTGTTAGTATATTTGGAAGTTTGCATATGTGTTCTTTTAATGCTAGCACCGATGTCAGTTGGGAAGACATAGGTTTAGTGGTTGTGGTAAGAGCTTTGTGATGGTCTAACTCATTTAATTTGTTTTAAATAGTTCGAGCATATTGAGTAGTGACAATTTGCTATAGCCTTTGGATAGAATAACTAAAAGTAATGTTGCAGTTTTTAAGATTATGCAAACAATTGATATTGATGACTTGGTAGTGTTGTTAATTGTTGGAAACCATTGATCCAATAGAGAAAAGTGTAAAACTGTGAAAATTATGTCGAGTACATGTTGTGATGGGATGAACAATGGATAATAATCATGATGTAAGATTTTAACCTTAATGAATGCATATTTTAGAATGCTATTTACGAGATAATACTTATTTGTTGAAGTCATTTTATTGATTGAACAAGTTTTAATTATCAAGATGTTGACGTATGGGTGGTATAAGATGGATAGGTTGATCATGCTCGGGTATTTGTTGAAGTACTATATTCTAAATCTGTAAAATGATGTATTACGATATGTTGGTCCGTGGGGATCTTGTTGATCTGATCTTAATTGGATGTCTTTTGATAAGCATCATAAACTTTAATTAAAAGTGTTGGGAATGGTAACTAGAGAAAGAATTTGTTATGTAAATTTTGTTAAATCCGGTTGGACCTTCCCAATGAGTAAGTAGTGAATTTTGAAGTATTTAATGGAAAGCGTAGTGGAACACTAGAGATGGTTGTATTTATGCTAAGCCGGTGTTTAAAACCTTTTTGACTGGTTTGGTTGTTTGCTAGTTTGGTTGAATGCTTTCGGGCAAAGTATTCCTTATGTCATATTTCAAAGTTTCCCTAAACTTGTAGTGATTGGTGCCAATCTTTGATTTTGGCTAATTTGTTTAGTTTGTGCTATGAGTATGGATTTAGACCCAAAAGTCTTTGAGTGGGTCGCGCTCCTAGTTCTGCTGAATTATCTTTGGTATAAATGTTTAAAAGGAAGCAGATGGTCATAGTGTGTTGTGGTGGGAACTTTTGAGTAAAGCCCTAGATGGTTAACCCTATATGGATAGAGTTGAAGTTAAATTGAAAATGAGACTGGTGATTGCGTTTGCTTAACAAAGATCGTATTTGCGAATGTTCATAAGTGTTTTTGTTTGTATAGTTTTCTTTTTGGAAATGAGTTTCCCTTTCTCTTTGAGAAATTTATGACGGTTGTGGAAGTGGATGCTTGACTTGAAGTTTTGATGTTCTCTTTCAAAATGTTGAATTTGGTTGAAATGCAATGTTTTGCAAGTTCAGTTTTCAATTGTTGTGGGATGTGATGCGGCGTGGTGTTTTATTGTTAACTATCTGCCGTCATATTCTATAGGAATTTACGCAACCTTCGATGTTAATTGTATTTCAATTATTTGATCTGAGAAAGAAGTCATTTGGTGAATGACTATTCGATCTTGTTGTTACATGATGAATGAATGGTGAAAGGGAACAACGAGACATTGTTTATGCATAATTAATGATAAAAGAGTTGTTGAGCCAGGTCGGTGAGAAAGTCATATATGGATATATGACTAATCAGTGCTCTTGGGAAGCTGCATGCATGTTCTGAGTCGAGATTTCAATTGCCTTCTAGTATGAGGAGTAAGAATGAATACCTTCTGGTATGTTGGTTGTGATGTAAGAGATATGAGCTTTCTTTGCATCTTGGCTTAGGAAAAATAGAATGAGTACTTTTTGGTTGATGCCGAATTCTTTCCAAAGTGGCTTTTAGCGCTTTGGAGCTCGAGTTGTTGTATGTGGATCATTTTGGGTTCATGGGTCTTGGTTGAGCTTACTCAATGATTGTATTCTTTGTTCTAGACCTTTGAGTGGAAGAGCACGAGGCGAGACCTTCTTAGAGAGAGAAATCCAGTGTGGGTGGTTAATGACCTCAGTTATTAAGTGTTACTAGTAGTTAATCGAAAATAGTTTAAAAGTGAAGAGTAAAGGAAGGTTGTGTTGGACTCAATGCAAACCTTCTTGGGTATTGTGTCGTTGATGTATTCCTCGGTAGGGTTGATTAAGTTACTCGTGGACCACTTGGTGGTTGCTAGTAATTGCTTTTCCTTTTCAAGTGTATTGGATCTTTTGTCGATCTATGAGCGAGTTGAGTCAACCGTAGTGGTTTTGTTTGGTTGTTATTGTTCTTGCGGGTTTTAAGAACCTTGGTTTTAAAGAAAGCTTTCCTTTTGATGTTAGTGGTGGGTATTGGTCTTTTGTAAAAGATCAATCCTTTGCATGGTTTTAACCCGTTTGTTCAAGCAGTGGGTTGTCTTGGAGTGTAGTGTCTCGTTTGGGTCGTTGTCGTCTTGAATACGGCAAACCACGATTAGAGAGGGTTCTAGCGGTTGAAGCCGTGGTCTTCGGGGAGTAGTGTTGGTTAAAAGAATTGGGCACTTTAGTGCTAAGGAATGTATAGTTTGAGGGCGGTGAGACCGTTTTCTTTGGTGGTCTGTTTGGGAATTTATCCTATCGCTTGGGTCGTCTTGAGGCCTTGTGTGAGTACTTGTGTTTCAATGTTAAGTAAAGTTCTTGCAAGTTTTCTTGTGAAATATCGTTAATGCCTTTGGTCTTCAAACACGAGTTTGGTCATCGAGTCTTGATCGGTGTAGTTCCGTGATTTTAGTTAGAGAGCGTTGATCGGGGATATTGAAGTCTCGCGTGTGCAAGCAATATCGAGTTATTTCCGATACGGTGTATTTGCAAATCCTAGCTATCTTTTGTTTCTTTGGATTGTCTAGTGGTGTCTTGGATTCGAGGTCGAATCCTGTTGAAGGGGAATGTGATACCACGGGATGGCAAAGACATTATAGAATGTGAAATGGAGGTATTAAACTTTACGGCATGAATTTTGGTCACGTTTGTGTTTTCGGGTGTTTGGGCCTCTCCGGGTTTTTTGGGCCTAAGGGGATCCTCACTTGGGCCGAGGGGATTTCGGCCCATGAGGGGAGGAGTGCAGCAAGGGGGGCTCCCTTGTGCCAGCCCCTTGCCCCCAAGCGCCCCGCTCCCCAAACCCTAGCCCCGCCTCTCCTCCAACCCTTTGCCTCCTCCTCCTCCTCCCTAGCCGCCACCCTCCCTTGTCCTTGCGCCTCCTCCCCCACCACTAGGTGCCCTGCTGCGTCCCCATCGCTGCCATGCCACGCCTCGGTGCAGCCCTCGCGGTGGTAGGATCCACGACGAGAAGAAGCGGTGGAAGGAAGAGATCGGGTGGAGATCGCGCTTGAGCAGGCGGTAGATTGGTGGATCTACAAGAAGGTAATGGGGAAAACCTGTGGGGATCAATTAGATGCTGAGTAGTGCTGGTTTACCATGTTTTTAGATCAAGGGAGGTGCTGCCATGGGGTAGGATTGATGAAAACTAGAGTTGTATTCACGTTCTGGTTCGGGCAGATTGGGAACCCGAACTAGGGCAGGAGTTTTGGCTAATTTAGAGATTGAATCTGACCGTACGGACTTTTAGGAAGTTGTAGATAATTTCATTATCTTTCCGTGGACATAAAGAAATTGAAATTCCGTCCAGCCGTTTGGAAGTTATGGATATTTTACCGAGAGCTGTCAAATCTGTGACGAGATTGAGACAGTTCGTGTTCAACATTAGATTAAACTAATTTAGAGTCCGAATCAGTCTTTCCATATAACTAAAAAAAGTTGGGAAATTTTCTAAGCTACGCGAGGGTGTACTCGTTTATTCAATTTGGAGTCCTAGAACAGAAGTTATGCCCGTTGGAAGACTGCTGTCCCGAAGGGACAGATTTGCTGCTTTCTGGTTTTAGGAGTTGTAAGCGAAGTCGGGGTAGTGGGATATCTGTGTGTTGTTTTGTGGACTCGATTTGAGTGTATGGCACGTGTTTGCAGGTGGTGTGCCCCCGGGAGTGCCCTCGACCTCTCGTCACTCCGTTGCCGTGGTTGAAGGCAAGTGTGTTGCGTGGATTGTATGTTATATGCGTTGCTAGATTTGCTAGATAGCATTCGAATAGATAACTTGTTGTCTTGCCATGAATTACATGTTATAATTGATATGACGTCCTTAGGCCATGATTTAAAGGTTATCTATGATATGGTGTCCACATGCCATGATTAAAAATGTTTGTTGTTGATGAATGAATCACATGCCATGTTTTGAATGGTTACCGTCGATTGTTGAGTAAGGACCTACATGTTTCGGCGCCAAGTGTTGATATGCAATAGTTCTATTCATGTATATGTTGCTGTCCGTTTGCACACATGGCATATTTTTCATGGCGGCCGGTGAGATAAGTCATAACTATTCCGGTAGGGTCGGTGAGAGCTGTTATGACTAGTCCGGGCTATTCTTTCGAATAAGTCCTACATCGTGATTCCTTCACCGAGGTGAATGGAAGCGAGTGATAGGCACCCTCCATCTTCGGGATGGAAGGGAAATGGTGCATGCCGACGGTGTGCACTCAACCATACCGGTATGAGTTTCCAAGGAGACATGTGCATTGCATTGCATTGCATTAATGAAATATGTATATGATGATGTTTATGAGATGACGATGTGAATACTTATGAGTTACTCATGAGATGAGTACATGGATGCTTAAAAGATGTTTGGAATGCTAACCATGTTGTGTTATGATGTGCTTTTGGAGATTGGTGATGATGGTTTGTTGACTTGATCTTTGTTTTTCCATTACAATACACTTTCTTTGAGTTTTGAACTCACGCTTGTGTTTTATGTTGTTTTTAGGTACCTTGAGATCGGCATGAGGAAAAGGGAATAGTCACACATCTCCACGTAGCTCACGTAATTGATTCCACAATGGAATCATTTGGAGTCATGACAATAAACTGAATGTGATACCATTGATGTTTATGGTTTAGATGTGTGCTAGTATTGCCTTATTCGTTTCATTTGGCTAATGATGACTTTGGGATGCTTAAAGTGGACTTATATTGCTTCCGTGCCGCTTATTATTGCTGTTTTAGATGTTTCATATTATGTCATATTCTGCTATGCTATTATGGTTGCGCGAGATCATGATTAAACAAAGGAGATGCTGCCGAAATTTTCGGTTCTAGCAATTGGTCCTTTGCTGTAAGTTTCTTTTATTTGTAGTTTTAGATGATACATAATCGATGTTTGGTAGCATTCAGGCGTATTAGATGCCGGGGTGTTACATTCTTCTTCTTGAAATTGGTAGTCTTATTAGGCTTGTTCTTCCCTTTGTTCTTGCCGTAGTTCTTCTGAACCATATTGGTGCTGGACTAGCCCTCGGCTCCATTACCACTGAAGTCTTTAGCCCGAGCCTTCTCTTCAACATCAAGGGACGCTATCAGATTTTCGACTGATATCTTTGTCCTCTTATGTTTTAGAGTAGTGCCGAAACTCCTCCACGAGGGAGACAGTTTTGCAATGATGCAACCGGCCACAAAAGGATCAGGTAAGACGCATTCCAGGAGTTCAAGTTCCTTGACAATGCACTGTATCTCATGGGCTTGCTCTACAACAGAGCGATTATCAGCCATCTTATAGTCATGAAAGTTTTCCATGACATACAGTTCACTGCCCGCATCCGATGCCCGAATTTGGCGTTCGGTGTATCCCACAAAGACCTTCGCATCTGTTATGTGCATGTACACATCACACAGACGGTCGGCAAGAACGCTAAGAATGCATCCCACGAAGATAGTATTGGCATCCGTGAAACTTTTCTGCTGCTCAGCAGAGAGATCACCTTCAGGCTTGCCTTTACTAACCCAGAATACATTCATAGCTGTAAGTCTGAACGTGACCTTGACTTGCCACCTCTTAAAGTGCACACCAGAGAATTTAATCTCCGGCCTCAGTGCGTCGGCAAAACCAGCTATTGTTAATTCAGGAAGTTGTCTATATTAAGGTTTTTGGATTGTTGAGAAATTAGACAATTTCCATATTTAATCCCGAATATAAATCATGAACAGCATCATAGAAACTAGCATGTATTTCTCTACTATACTAGACAGCACGAACAACATGACCATCTGGCTAAACATGATTAACCACGAGAATAGGACAGATTGAGCGTCTTGAGCGAGAAGAAGATGCAGATGCCGCGGTTGGTGCGGTCGCGACATTGACGTTGACGACGTTATTGCCGCAAGACGACGCAGAGCCGTTCATCTGCGACGCTGGCGCAAGAAGAGGAAGGCGACCGTGATGAAGATATTGAGCAAGCCGTCAAGCGCTTCCAAAAACCTTATTCGCCCTCTCCCTGCGGGATCTCGAAGGCGAAGGGTTCCGAGACACCTTTCTCCCGATCGCTGGTGCACGCCGGCGCTCGGAATGGAGAAGGCTACGGTGGTAGCGCAACAGCGAGAGGTGGCAAAACTCTAACCCCTCTCAAGCCTCAAGCACCAAGCACTTTTTCTTCCTCCTAGTGGTGGCCTTTAGGTGGTTTATATAGAGAGCCAAAGGTGTTCCTCCCCTTTCCCCTAGCAATATGGGACTAAAGGATTCCATCATCCTCATGCTCCCACATGGGCCTTTGAGATTTTCTTTAGGAATTAGTTCATTTGGGCCAAGCCCACTTATTCCAACAGTAGTGTCGTAAATCAGCAAAAAATCTGGGGTGATTTATTTGCAACCAATTTAGTCCCATCCCATTTCAATCTTCGGTGTAAGCGTCATCATCGTCTTCCATGTGAGTTGGGACTTGGGACGATAAAACACACAGAGAGTAATGAAGGTCCAGTTAAGAAATCGCCAAAGAACAACGCTAGAAAATTGATCCAATAACGAAAATATAAGAAACTAAAGAGAGAGAGAAAAAAATACTTCTGAAAATCAAGTGGTCATCCACCCCCACTTAGGGCCTGTTTGGGAGAGCTCCACTCCAAAAAAATCAGCTCCACTCCACCCACTTCACCATAGAGTAGCTCCATCGTAAAGTTGAAGTAGGGAAGGGAGGTGTTTGGCTTGCAAATTAGATCTAGCTTCAAGAATAGATGGGTTTGATGTGAATACCCAGTTGTGCCCTTGGATGTTGAATGGAGGTGGGTAATTACCTCATATGTGTAACTAGTGGCAAAGGTGGGTAATTACCTATGAACTTCACGAGTGAGTATGAAACAGTGTTTCTTGGAGTACCCCTTGAGGAGCTCCACAAAAACCATGAAGCACCTCAGATTCGCAGATTTTTTCAAGTCGAGTTCTGTAGCTGAGGTGTTTGGCTACACGAAGTTGGAGTGGAGCTGAAAATTGAGGAGCAGAGCTCTCCCAAACAAGCCCTTAAAACACCGAAGAAGAGGGGACACAACAAACTGACGAGCTACGACCGGCGTCTAGGGTTACTAGCGGCGGCGACGGCTCATTAGTTTTTTTCAGCTAAAATCGCATATCATGTAGAGTAGCCAGCCACTACCCACACTCAGGATTCCAAATTTCAATTTCAGGTTTCATCTCGGACTCTACCGAAATCCAAAATTTCGGCGAGATTCGAAAATTTCGGATAAATTTCGAACGAATTTCAAAAAGGAGGATTCAAATCCGGGATTTTTTTTCAAACGAAAAATCCGAAATCTCGGGTGAAAATGCCAAGATTTCGCCCGAGAATACCGAGATTTCGATAAAATTCAAATGAACAAAAAATAGCTCAAACGACGTCAAAAATTTTTGAATTTTTTTTGAATGGTCCTAACACACCACTAATGTTCTCATAAAAATTTCAGATAATGATCAAGTCTAAGGAATTTTTAAAAATCCAGGAATGTTCAGACACTCTTCGGTTGGAGATTTATTTGCACTCTTCGGTTGGAGACTTATGCAAGCATTGAATGAATATGCACCGCCCTTTATCATGCATGAAATTTAACTCCTCAAATTTACTATGGATTGAATACTTGAAATTTTTACTAACTCCTCAATTTGAGCAGCTGTCCCATGCTCGGTTTTCTCTCCTGGTCAGCAAATAAGGCATAAAACTACAAGTATTGCTTGTTCTGGTATCTTACAGGTAACACACAGAGGTTGAGTTGGTTTAAAGCATTAGGTTACAAGCATGACTGCATGAGGTTTGTGGGTTCAAATTTCACTTGAAGTACAATTTTTTTTTTTCACTTTTTTTACATGTACTTCTTAGAAAACGAATGCTCACAACAAAAAGTGAAGCTAAATCTGGTTCAAAATAACTTAAATCCGTCCAAAATACTACTAATTTTGGGCAAAAATGACGAAATCTCGGACAAAAACAGTGAGATCTCGCTGAGATTAACGAGATTACTGTAGCAATTCAAATTTTTTTGAATTTTTTCATCCGGCCGATTTTTTTATTCCGAGAGGATACGAAGTTCGAGATTTCGCCGGATCTCGCCCCACACTCACCAACGCATCGCATTTTTGTATTGGGCCGAATGATAGCAGATGCCGGAAAAACAACAGTTGGCACAAGTCTGGCCCATCCATATAGGCCGTCCGATCCGTCGCAAGAACATCTCGGCCGTTACTGTGCAACCACCGCTCAGCTCTGCAACTGCACACTCCTTACGGTTCGCTGGAGCGGCGGAGCACACGAGATGGCGGCGGTTCTTCTCCGAGCAGCCGCTCGTGCCACGAGGCCCTCCGCTCTCCTCCGCTCCACCGTCGCGAACCCTGGCCCCCTCGCCTCCTCCTCCTCCTCCCCCTCCCGCACTGTCTCTACCGCCGCTACGCCGTTCTCCGGCGCCGCGACCCAGGCCCCCGCGGCGGACGATGACGACCAGCGGGGTGCGGTCGCAGCCGTGGACGAGGAGGAAGACCTGAGGTGCCGCATCTTCCGTCTGCAGCTGGCGAAGCGGAGCGCCACCGCGGCGCTCGAGAAGTGGGCTGGCGAGGGCCGGGCCGCCCCTGTGCCGGAGCTCCGCCGGATCGCCCGCGACCTCCGCCACGCCCGCCGCTACAAGCACGCGCTCGAGGTTCGCCCCACTCTCAGAGCCCTGATCTCTTCTGATTGCTCTGCTCTCTTTCGGTACAGATTTAGTGCTCGTCTATGTGAGTGATAAACTGGTATTGTGATGTGATCTGTGGTTACGAAATGTTGGCGATGCAGCTTTGTCTAGTTCAAATTGTTAGGCAGCCTGTTTACTTGCTTATAATGTGGCTGGTACGATAAAGGATGAGGCTTTTGTAACTCGATTGTGCTGTGGGTTAGTTAATTGGGAGATTTAATTATTTGCCACTTCAAACATTGACACTTCATAAATTTGCCACTGGACCTACATTTCATTGACTCAGATGGTCCCATATGTCATTGGCTCAAGTGGCATCATAATCAAAATGTCAATGTTTGAAGTGGCACAGGAATTGATGCTTGCACACTCCAGACCGAGCATTCTTGCTTTAGGAAGTGTCAGTGCAAGTTATTTAGCATTCCAGTTGTCTATTCTTCGATTACTACCAGTGACTGAAAAGGCTGTACCGGTACTCATCTAGTACTGAGATGTAGGAAACTGTCATTTAGGGTCTTAATATTAGGAAGGTAGATGCAGTCAGATAAATATGTTTATCTCATGTATTTTATGTAGCGTCATTTTGTTACAAAGTGATGCAATCCGTCATCTAGTATTGTGCTACTTGATGAGCCATTATCTTTAAATGCACTTTTCCCAAAATAAATGTGCTAAATGGGTATTGTTCCTGTGATATTGCAGTGAACGATAGTAGAACCATTATTGTTAACCATGAAAAGACCTACCCATCTAACCTTCACCTGGGTGAAGCCCATAGCACATGTACACTTAGTCCATTTTGCTTATATGATTGCTTATACTGATACCCTAGTAAAGAAGATGTCAAGAGCATCAGATGTTAACCTTGTATTTTACAGGTAGCAGAGTGGATGAAGACACATCATGAGTCTGATTTATCTGAGAGTGACTATGGCATGCGCATCAACTTGATTACCAGTGTTTTTGGTGCTAATGCAGCTGAAGACTTTTTTGAGAATCTTCCACCTGGAGCCAAATCATTGGAAGCCTATACAGCACTCCTCCACTCCTACGCTGGTTCAAAGATGACAGACAAAGCTGAGAGGCTGTTTGAGAGAATGAAGGATGCCAACCTGTCTGTGGATGTCCTGGTTTATAATGAAATGATGACCTTATACATTTCTGTCGGTCAGCTCGATAAAGTTCCGGTAGTTGCTGAAGAGCTGAAAAGGCAAAATGTTTCTCCAGACCTTTTCACATACAACCTCCGGATCAGTGCATCTGCGGCATCCATGGATCTTGAGGCCTTCAAAGAAATTCTTGATGAGATGTCAAAAAATCCAAATTCCAACGAAGGATGGGCACTGTACCGAAACCTCGCCGCTATCTATGTTGAAGCCGGTCAGCTTGTCGGCTCTGGAAATTCTCTGGTGGAAGCCGATGCAAAGATTAGCCAGAGGGAGTGGATAACCTACGATTTTCTCGTCATTTTACATACTGGCCTTGGCAACCGAGACAGAATCAAGGACATATGGAAATCGATGCAGATGACTTCTCAGAGGATGACGAGTCGAAACTACGTCTGTGTGCTCTCCTCCTACCTAATTTGTGGGCAGCTGAAGGATGCCGCGGATATCATCGACCAGTGGCAGCGATCAAAAGCTCCAGAGTTCGACATCTCTGCCTGCAATAGGCTGCTTGATAGTTTTCTGAATGCAGGCTTTGCCGACACGGCAAATAGCTTCAGAGAACTGATGCTGCAAAAGAGTTGTATACTGACAAGCCGGGCTGAGTGCTCCTAGGTGGCTTTCCATGTTGAACTGTCGGTATGTTATACGGCGCAATAATAATGGACTGCAGAACAATTTACGCTTTGTTTTGGCTAGATATCTGGCTCTACGTTCCAGTCGGTGGCATGATGAACAAGTTTAAGCTCTGTTGGTCGTGCTGTTCTCTCATCTTTCCTGGCCTAACTTCGTGAAGCTTTTAGTTTTTTTTTTTCACAAAGACGACAGGTACAGCTGCTCCACGCTGGCAGACGAGACGTCATCACCTGATCACCACCTCACGAAGTTGTTTGTCTTACGCTTCGTATGATCTCCACGGTGAGACGTGGTTGTTCATATGAAAAACCAGTTACAACCCACAGAGTTTGTTTTAAGTATTTATAGGCCTCTCTTCTCCCATTGCCTCGTTGGGCATCGTCATCCACACCCTCATCCGTTGTTAGCTTAGCTCCATCCACATACAGTTGTACTCGCGTCCCCTGCATCACGTCACATTCACGGTATGCCACCCTAAAATAGTCGAAAAGATCAATCTAGACGTGGGAAAAGAAAAGGCAGGTTTGTGATGAGAGCACAGGCAAGGTTAGGTATCAATTCACACACCATTCCTCCAAGTTTCTAATCAAGAAAGAAGAGAAAAAGATTGACAAGAAAAGAGGGTGGTGGCCAAATGGGAATTTGGGAGGTAGGCATCGCCGCTAACACTACACCAGCTTCTCTTGTCGTCAGAGCCGAATCTCATTGAAGTAGACCAGCACTAGCTAGACAGTTTGCCAATTCTATGCTTTTGCTTCGAGTGATGGGGGTGCGGGAGCTAGTCCTCGTCGTTCTTTGTCTCCTCGGCGCCGGCATGGCCGTCGGCGACGCGCAGTCTTTGCCGCCGCCGCCGCCGCCGCCGCGGCAGCCGCAGCCCACGCCGTTCGGGCGCGCCATGTCGACGTTCGTCACGGTGGCCATCAGCGTCTTCTTCTTCTTGCTCTTCTTCTGCGCGTATATCAACCAGTGCCGCCTCGCCGACGCCGGCGCGCCGCAAGGCCCCGCCGCGGCGGCCGCGGGGGGCGGGGCGTCCATAAGGGAGAAGCGCGGGCTGGACCCCGCGGTGGTGGCCACGTTTCCGATCACGACGTACAGGGAGATCACGGAGCACAGGATCGGCAAGAGCGTGCTGGAGTGCGCCGTGTGCCTGACGGCGTTCGAGGACGGCGACGACCTCCGGCTGCTGCCGCACTGCTCGCACGCGTTCCACCCGGAGTGCATCGACCCATGGCTCGAGGCGCGGGTCACGTGCCCGCTATGCCGCGCTAACCTCGAGAAGCCGGCGCCACCCGCCGTGGCGCCCCTGTCCCCGGAGCAGGTGGCGCGGCGTCAGCCGCCGCCGCCGCCGCATGCCGTGGCGATACCGGTGGAGGACGAAGACGAGGAGGACAGCGACAAGGATGACAGGAAGGAGGAGGCCGTGGAGCTCGAGATGCTGCGCAGCGAGCGGCGGGCGGCGAGGCTGCCGAGGTCGCACTCGACGGGGCACTCGCTCTTCGCGGCGGCGGCCGCCGCCGCGGAGGGGGGCGATCACGAGAGGTTTACGCTGCGGCTGCCGCAGCACATGAGGGTGGAGGTGCTCAGGTCGCGCCGCCTGCGCCACGCCACGAGCTTGATCAGCCTCTCGGACATGAGCTCGGAGGGGAGCTCGAGGGGAGAACGACGTACATTAGGAGGAGGCAGCCTCGGCAACAGCGTTGGCGGCGGGAGCAGCCACGGCGGGCGCCGGTGGCAGGCGTTCTTGGCCAGGACGGTGTCGTGGGCGCGAGGGGGAGGCGACGGGTCGGTGCGCAAGGGGTGGGACGGGTCGACGACGAGGGGACGAGATGGTGCCGAGTCGAGCAGAAAGGGGGCGACCTCACCGCCTGCGCCCCGGCCGTGATTATCTCCACGCGCCGCCGGCGGCGCCACGTGGCCGAAAATCTCGAATGTAAAAAATTGGAAGCTTGATCCCCCCCACCCCCCCTCTTTTTTTCAAGTTCGGGCTCTTTGGAGACAGGTCAAACTGATGCATGTGATGTTGTTTGGTTGGTTGCGTAAGGTTGAGCATTAATTTGTCTTTGAGATTGTGTTTGGTTGGTTGCGTAGGCGAACTGGTTGTCTTGAGATTGTGTTTGGTTGGTTGCATGAGCTCATAGTATGTTGCCCTCTTCCTTAATGTCATGCTTTGCAACATCCAACTAAATTAATATTACTTGTTACTATGATTATATGGCGTGAGAATTCTTTTATTACAATGAAATTCTAAATCAATAACCACCAAATTTATGCGGCCTCAAGTTAGTTCTCAAGCGGACAAGCAATGTGCCAGCGACAAAACCTTTGAAGAATTCAAGTGCTAATTGTACTAAACTTGCTCTAAGCGACTACACCCATACATCTTGCAAACTCTTTTTTAGAATTACATCTTTGCAAACTTGGATTGAATTGGAAAGCAAGCTCACGCATTGACCAAGCATAAAGCTACGTGGTTGCATATATCATTTTCCGGGCACCATAAATTCTGTTTGTTTCCTTTGGCACCCAAAGCGACATATCCTGACGTGGTTCGATGCTCTTCTTGGTGAAGCTATTTTGTTCTGTGGAGCCTCTTGCATGATTGGATTTAGCGGCGACTTTCCAGCCAAACCCAATATCCATTGTATTTCTACCGCAGTGATACAGAAGTAATTTATCAAGTTAGTTTGCTATAGGAAGGCGTCCAAATGGCCAAAATAACTATTATAAAAATATAAGATATACTGAATCCATATGGTTTGTAGGCATGGTATAAGTCATACATTACATGTATGGCAACAAAATATAAAGAACAAATCTATTTGAACCAAAAGACATCCAAAAGTTTGCATGAACAGATTGAATTTTATAGCATCAATCTATCCCTCCATTGCCATTCCACGAGCATTCTCAACATAGAGCAAAATATTCCTAGTCAACAAAAAAAAAAAAGAAAATTAGTAGGGCCTAGCAATTCAATTGAAATGAAATATATACTACACTTTACCTTAGATAGACAAGTAATTCACATGTTATGCTTGGCACGAAATGAATTCAACCACATAACACGGTGATTCACTGAGTAACGAACTAAACAGTTCAAGGAAGCTATTTTCATTGCAGTGGAGGAAACTGCAAAGTGCAAAGCTAGTGATTGATTGATAGTAGTGTTAACGATGGGTAGCATGTAGCAAAATGGCATCAATAGAAAATGCTTGAATAATTAGGTGCTATCGGACGAGAAATGTAGATGACATACCTTAACATGGCCCATATAGTGCTCTGTTCTAGCACTATCATGTTGTTATCCTCATCCCATTGTGCTCGCTAAGGTCTCTTGGTTGAAACCTTCACCCACCTCTGTGCGCCACTTACGAAGGTGATTGTACACTGAGTGCCACTAACATCATTGCCCGAGTGAACTCCTTTAGATCCTTTGCAACTTTGTTCAAGTGTACCTCCTTAAACCCCTTTCGGTTCTAACACGAGAAGTTATGAGATCGCACTTTATCTGGCGAAGCACAAATGAAAAGTAATGAGTCCACTTCATTGCCTTTCATGATGAGCCTTACAATGTCCTCAGCACCACCATCAACAAAAAACACTTCTTGACCATTTCCTACCAATGAATATTATATTGTGGGCAATAAAAATTAATAGGGACAACAAGAGAGCAACAATTTCAACCTGAAACTGACAATTAATTATTACAATAAAGTTCATAAACATTACATAGGAGTTCATAAAAATAGGATAATAGTCTCAGAGTACATTTCACAAACATAGAGTAGTACTACACATGTGAATTTCCTCTATTAGCCCACATGGCATTAGCCAGCTCATCCCTCTTTCTTTGCTTGACCTCCATTGTCAACTAAGGGGTACCATTACGATTAGGATTTGTTGGAATAGGACCGGTTGTTGTTGGGCACCCAATCTTCCTAAGCTTGGGAATATCTCATCTTGTCCATGCTCAAGTATCCAATTATGTATAATGCAACAAGCAGAACTAACTTCACTTGTGTCTTGTATGGATGGAAAGGCCTATTGTGAGAATCACAGCTTGATTTTCAATGCCCCAAAACCCCTCTCAATTGTCACCTTAGTGAATGTCTCAAATTGAATAACTCTCTTTGATTGGTGGGATAATTCCTTCCATTGTACTCATTTAAATGGTATCTAGTACCCTGTAAGGTGGAAAGCAATTAAACACGCATAGCCGGCATCAACTAGGTACCATTTACCTATCAATTCATGCATATGAATTAGTTATATGATCAATGCATCATGCCTCACTAGAATTTTATTTAGTTACAATGTGAGAAAATTACTCTGGAACATGTAACCCATCGGACCTTTCTAATGCATCGACAGGATGGTAGCGTCATGCGCTTGACCCTCCCGACAGCTAGCACATATGTGAATCGATAAGTAGATCAAAGTCAATAGCGGCTAGCACATTTTGGAGTGGGATATGGCTTTCTACCCCTAAAAGATGCACAATTGTTCTTCGGAACTCTAGCGTGCACATGAGTTCCATCAATTGCACCCAAACAATCCTACAATAGCCATGAACTAATATTACATAATCGTAATTGACACAATCCAATACAACAATTAAATATGACTTTAGTTTACCTTAAAATAGGGATACCATCTCAGGCTTGAGGTGATCTTTACATGAGTTTCATTGGAGGGGGCCTAATCATCTCATTCCTTAGCTCACCAATGGCAAATAATACTTCCTGAAGTATCGACTCACCGTTCTATGGGCCAGTCTAAATGTATGATGAATAACCCTAAATCTTTGATTGTGGCCGACTACATGGAGGAACATTGCCACTTGCTCTTCTGAGAGGTGTGAATCTGTCCCTCAATAGGTTCCTATCTCTAAACAAATTACATAGTCGAAAAAAGGCTCTTCTCATCACTTAACATGCTCACACTTTTTACTCAATATCGTTACAATTGAATATTAGGTTCAGATTGCTTTGTCGCTCAATATCTCTTGTGCACATAGGTCCAAAACTAATTGGAGGACTTGATAATCGCCTTAACCTAAGCCTACTAACACTGAGAATGCATGCATCAACTGTAACTAGTGCAACGCTTTGAATAATAAGGGTGCGTCGGCCTTTGCATATCCATCTAAACAATGGAAGGCAGGTACATAAAAATCAACATCATTTTCAATGGCACATATCACATATATTACTAATATGCAAGACAACGCATTTCCAATTTTATAGTGAAATCATGATAAATATGACACTATTAATATAGAATCAATTAACTAAATGAGACTATTTACAATACCAATTGGACTATTGGACTATTTACCAAATCGTATTGCAATACCAATTTTAGATCAAGAGGATATCAAATGAACATGGGATACAATAAGTTCAAGTACTAGTTCAGGATAAAAGCACGGTTCTCAGTTACTAGATTACCATTTAACCATTGCAGTTACCATTTGATTGCAATACCAATTGAATGTTTACAACTCAACGACAAAAGCAGACAAAACCTGATAAAACCTGAACTAAATTGGGTGTGCATTGATCATAATTGACAAAAGCTGGACTATTGGACTATTTATCAATTCATATTGCAATACCAATTGGTTTGTCACCAATAGACAAAAGCGATGCATCATCATAGAAAAATTGAGCAACACTATCGAAAATATGGAATTGAAGACAAAACTAATTCATCATCCTGGACAAAAAGCAGACAAAACACGACAAAAACTATTGTCACCAACGCACTATCAATAGACAAAACCAATTGAATTTGTCACGATAGACCAAAAGCGTGCATCATCACGAGAGAAAAATTGAGCAACACTATCGAAAATATGGAATTGAAGACAAAACTAATTCATCATCCACCGAGACAAAAGCAGACAAAACGACCAAAACTATTGTCACCAACACTATCAATAATATGGAATTGGTGCACTATCAAAAATATGGAATTGGTACGCACTACTCGGTAGTAAGAAGAATATAGATCCAAGTCAGCAACACCTACCTTGAGGGCGGTCGGAGGCGGTCTTGGCCCGTCGAGAGGGCCGTGGCGGGATTCGATCGGGCGGTCTTTGAGGGCAGTCGGAGGCCGTGGCGATTCGGTCGGGCGGGGAATGGCTGGTCGGAGCCCGAGAAGTCGAGTCGAGCGGCGGGGAAAGGAAGCGGGTCGCGAGGAAAGGTGGCGCGGCCGGTCGGGGTAGTGAGGAAAGGAAGCGGGCGACGAGGAAAGGTGATTTGGAGAAGAAATTGAGAGCGGCCTTGAGGAGAAATTGGTGGCGGCCATTTGGGATGGGGATCGGCCCAGCTAGGCGAGGAAAAATAGGTGTTGGCGGGAGCGAACACGGCTGCGCGGAGACGGAGAACTCCTTGAAGTCTGCCTTTCGGCGGCGGCAGCGGATCTGAATTTTTGTGCAGCGCGGGCACAGTTGGGTGGAGAAGTTTGCATGACTTGAGCCAGGCCAGGATAGACATACAGGCAACCAAACAACTAGACTTTGCATCCACAGATGCAATTCTCTATACATACAGGCAACCAAACAGCCTATATCAGAACGAAATAGTAAAGGTATGTTTGGAACGGTTTCAGTCTCGATTTTTGCCCTCTAAAAATTAGAAATTATTTTAAATAACTAGTTTTATTAGATAGAAATTAGAAGCCAACAGTTTATTTGTATTAAAAGAAACGGAAAGCCGAAAGCTAGTCTGATGTAGCTTCTTGCGGTTTTTGTGGGGTTGAAGTTATGACTTTACTACTAAAATTTGAAGAAAATTATCTATTCCACTAAGTATAAAATCTCAAATCGTACCTTTCTCTTCCTTATTCTCAACCCGCATTCTTTTTACTTAAAAGCTATACTAAAAAATCAGACTGTTAAACATCAAACCTCTTCAACTCAGTCGTTCAGCCATGTAGCCTTTCAACCATGCAATAAAGCTAAAAGCTATTTTTTAGAAAAGCTTCACCAATGCCAAACAAGGTCTAAATCTGATCTCTTTATCGTGGAACTAAAAGTGAAGTTTTGTTTGGCTTGTAAATTTTATGGCATTGAAAAAATGACGGCAGCAGAACTAGGGGTTCTCTGCATCTCTCTGGTTTTCTCTGCCTTTTCCCTAGAGATGAAGCCTTCTTTTGCCAAGAAACGTTGTTAGTGGGAGAAGCATTTGCATTTTTCTTGTGAGCGTGAGCCTTAAGCCGCAGAAGTTGCGCCCTAATCATTCTCTGGGAGGTTCTACGTAATGGGATGGCAAACGTTGCAATCTTTTAATGGCTGGCTTTGCATCAATCTGCCATGTGGGACGAATGTGCGTGTAAACAATAGGGGAGTTTCGTGTACTTACCGACATAAGAAAAAGCACAGGAATCAGCAGATAAGGATAGTGGTGGTGCTCGTGCCTGGCTGGATCGGCTCAGCATGAATCTATCGTGTTTTGTGTCTAAATCGTGTCAGGTCATGATGGGCCGTTGTGCCCATCGTGTCGTGTCGTGTCGGTCCGGCTCGCCATGTCGGTCCAACCCCGGTCTATTTGTGCTTTGTGCCATGTCGGTCCAACCCCGGTCTATTTGCACTATTACGACGAGAGAAAAGGAGCCGGAGACGCACAGAGCTGAGGTAGTGGACACAAATATTAGGAGAAAAATGAACTAAATTTTCTTTATTTTTTAAAAGGTACAGAGTAACATTTGCAGTGCTTGCGTGAGTACACGATACTCCTTAGTACAAAGACTTGTACATTGCAAAAAGCTATTCTTTCTCGTCCGTCTCTCTCAATCTCTCGCAGCTCTCTCTCGTCCATCTCTCTCTCTCTCTCTCTCTCTCTCTCTGCTCCCTCTCTCTCAATCTTTCGCATCTCTCTCTCGCCCATCTCTCTCAACTCTCTAGCGATGAGCGAGCGAGGTAGTGAGAGGAGTGGATAGATTGAGGAACGCCATTGGCCGAGGAGAGAATGAGAGAGAGATGTGAGTGATTGAGAGAGACGGACGAGAGAGTGGGAGAGTTGAGAGAGGGAGCAACAGGAGTGCGAGAGAGAGAGAGTTTTGAGAGAGATTGAGAGGGAGAGCTGAGAGAGACGGACGAGGGAGGAGAGAGAGATTGAGAGAGAGAACGACGAGGGAGCGAGCATCGAGAGGAGCGAAGAGAGCTAAGCACGGTGCCGACCGAGGAGAGGGAGAGAGGGGGGGATTGAGAGAGTGAGGGTCAATGGCGAAGCCAGAATCGAAGCAGAGTGTAGGATCTAAACCTCAAAGGATCAATGTCAACTTGATGAGACGATATAATGATATCAACTCAATGTGACGCCCTGGATCAACAATAATTTTATTTGGATTAAATTATAGTTGAAGTCTCTTTGGTTGAGTTGTGCTCTCATTAGTTGGAGTACCACTTCAATTGCTCGCTAAATAATTACATAAAGTTTATTTCTCCATATTAAAAATTTATGAATAAATACAAGTGTATAAGTATACTAAAGTGTATAAAGGCGAATAAAATATTAAAGTGCAGTATTGTTATTTTCTCCATATTATTAAAGTGAAGTACCTGAGGAGCACCACTTGAGTATTGTTAAATTCTCCATATTATATATTAAAGTGCAACATAATTAAAGAGAAAACAAAAAATTCCACTGGAATCTAAAATGAAATTCAATTCACCTCTGAGATCTATTCCACATCTCCACATATGGCTGGTTGTCTCCTGCGTGCCACTGCCCCCTCCCCTCCCCGGGCGCCGCCGGCCCCTCCTCCCTCCCCAGGCACTGTGGGCCCCTCCCCCCCTCTCCCCGCACGCCGTTGCGCCTCCTCCTCCCTCTCCCTCCCCGCGCCTTGGGCCCCATAATGTGTCTTGAAAATTTAAGTCTCGAGTAATTACATGTATTTTCTTGAGCCTGGGGGGCTAGCTGACGATGATTAATGTGTCCTTAATTAATTATAGGCTTACGCACTTGTAATTAAAAAAAGGCCCATAAAGTAAAGACAGGGCCCAAGGCTATTACCTGGTTACGATTTTAACCAGAGTTAAATTTAGTCGCATGAAAATATTCCCGACCAATATGCATAATTGTCGGGGATTTGTAATCTTCGTATGGACTGTTATACCCCGGCAGCGAGTTTCGATCGACCATGCATGCCCTTAGATGATGTCCCCAAGGAGGACCTTCGAATAGTATAGCCGGCTGGTCCGCCCGGTCGGACTAGACCCATGCTCAGCCACGAACACTCATGCTCAGTCCAGGCTCACCTGCGAACATACGAGCTCGGAAACATCGGGCAGAGCAGGGGAACTCCTCGAGCGTGATTGGAAGGTCATGTTCGCCCCCCACAACGCCTAAATAGCGATAATTACGTCACGATCTGGGGCCGTTATCCCCACGATGGGAACGTGGCGAGAATCAAGGCTTCAGTTGCAGCCACGGTTAATGCAGTAAAGTGCGCATTATTCGGTTGCAATTATGATAGATATTTTGTAAGTTATAAGTACCCCCCGGATAAATTGATAAGGGGGTAGGTCGCGCGTAGACACATTGAGGACAAGCTGAAAACAAGACGTGCACAAATACGAACCTCCCTGTAAAGAGTTCAACAGCAATAGCGAAAACCACTGGAGTAGGGCTATTATCTCCGCCGTGAGAGGCCCGAACTAGTATAAACTTTTATCTACTCTCTGAGTATCCTATTCCCTCACACGCATTCTTCAGACACAAACCCTTCACCGAAAAAGGGACCCGTGTTGATCACTCATTCAATAAGTAAGCTCGGCAGGGACCCATTTCCCAATCGTCAACAGCCGGTGCCGTCCGTGGGGATATACTAGTCCTTTCGCGAAGGATCCCTGAAGATGCCCAATTCTCAAGATACTCAAGATCTCTGCGCCTTTGATGGCACCGAGGATGACGACATGTACTATGCCAATGAAGGCGTAGGCAGTGTCAGCAACCCAGAGGGTCACACTGAGCTCGGGAATCTTTCCCCGGTGGCTGCAGCGTGAGAGCAGTACCTTCGTTCTCAGCACGATACCCTCACAGATGATGAGGAGTGCGACGGACTCTACGATGGTCTGTACATTCTTGATCATTTCGAGCCCGTGCATGAGACTGCATCCATGATGTCGCCTTTGCGATTTTCGCACTCCCGTAAAGTCAACATGGCGGGAGATGAGGAAGACCCTGAGGTTGAACACTCAGGAGCTGATCGTTGTTATGAAGTGGCCAGAAATCACTTGGAAGTATCCCTAAACAAGACCTCAGCGAGCATCCGTCATCAAGCTCGTGAAAGATCGAGCTCTAGGAATGAAACTCCAGCTCATGAGAATTCCTGCGGGTGTCGCACACCGGATCATGTGCGTGACCATCGACCACTCGCTTCCTGTCGTTCCCCAGAGTAGGGAGCGATTGCAAGCTCTGGCGGCAGTCGTACGTGATCTTCGAAATTTCCCCGAGCAGGTGGACCTAGAAGCAATCGGCGCGGTCGTAGCCAAAGATCTGGAAAAGATCGTCGCCGACATGAAGATGTCAGGTTCACCTCGTGACAAAGAGACATGGAGTGTTTCTCGGGAATATCAACGTCACACCCTGTTCACTCGTGGGCTGTTTGGTTGCCTTCTCAGCTCAGCCAGGCTGCATGAGCTCAGCCAGGCTGGTGGGAGTCAGGCTGAGTGGATGCAAGGAGATGTTGTTTGGTTGGTCGTATGAGGTTGGACAGGCTGCACAGATATGTTGTTCGGTTGGCAGCACTGGAATGGAAGTGTGATAGGCAAATTCAAGAGAGGGATGAAACAAATTTTAAAAATACTAGAAAATCAATAATTTCACAAACGAAAATAAAAAGTTTTAAAATATATTCTAGAAAATCAATAAATTGAAAAACTAAAATTTTAATCTTTTGAAATTTATATAGCAAGTATGGTCTAGTTTTGTTCGAAAAAATATCAGGAACATATAGGTGAAATCGGTTCGTTGATCGAAGATGTTAATCAAAAGATATAGCAAAGAAAAGAAGAAAACTAGATAGTAAATGCTGATGTCAGCATGCATGCATGGCTCAGCAGAGCCTGGCTCTAGGGAAACGGTGGATTTTCTTGTTTCCCTGGAGCCAGGCTGAAAGGGGTGTTTTGCATCTCTAGAGTCAGGCTGAGTTGAATGAGAAGACAACCAAAAACCCATCTTTTGCATCTGCAGATGCAAATCTCTTTAGATGCAGCCAACCAAACAACCCATCGGTGATTCTCGAAGCTTTGCTTGGGAAGACCGTAGAAGGTATGATCGTTACCGCGAGGATACTTGGAGCGATTCCCGAACAACCTCACGGGATCAAATGTATGCTTAACATGGTCCAGGGCATACTGAGCACTCTACCTCAGATCGATCCGTGTCACGCTGAAAGTGCATCTAGGCCCCTCAAATTATTTTGGTGATTAATGATGACACAATTAAAGTGATCTAATGCTTCAACTAAGATTAATGCAGATATCGAGATCATATCAAGTTGAAATGGGATTGGATACCCCCACAACCTCTCAAAAGTTGAAAAGACGGCATCAAGACAAGAGTTGTAATTTTCATTTTATATTTGTGTCTTAAGGATAGCCGTACTATTAAGAGGGTACGACGAGAAATCGCCTTTAGGATGTGCATGTGCTCAACGTCAAAACTTGCATCTCAAATTAGCACTCATGCATTTAGTTTGGAAAAGTTTTCAATTCAAACCGAGCTGGGCAACCCGGACTCTCCGGACTTTCAATCCGGAGTATCCGGACAATATGTCCGGAGTCTCCGGGTTGGACCCCTCGGCCATTTTTGAATTCCAGGTGTCCGGAGTATCCGGACATTTTGTCCGGGGTCTCCGGATAACCCGGAGTCTCCGGGTTAATTGTCCGGACACTCCGGCCTGTACAAAAACGAGAGTAACGGCTAGTTTTTGAAATGACTATTTAAAGCCTCCACTCTCTCCCAACGGCTGGGATCTGAATAGAGCTCATTCATTGCAGCATTCAAGCCATTCCTAACACTCTCAAAGCATTCAATAGAGCCTCTACTTCCTCCCACCATTTGATTTGGTTGTTGATCCATTTTGGTGAGGAGAGGAAGAAGTAAAGTGCTAGGTGCATTCAATTCAAGTTGTTGAGCACTAGTTCATCCTCCAAGCGATTCTTCGTGGTGCTTTTACTCTTGGAGGTTGAAGGTCTCCTAGACGGCTAGGAGTCACCGGGAGCTACCAACGCGTGTGGTGAGCCCCGGTCGTTTGTGAAGGCGAGTCTCGCCTCCGAAAGGAAAGAGACAAGAAGTGAAGCCGGCGAGTGCATTTGTGCAACACCGGGAGGAAAGCGGGTTGAAAGAGACCCCCGGCTCAAGTGCGACCGAGCCACCTCAACGGAGACGTAGGGTTCCCTTCAAGAATCTGAACTTCGGTGAAAAATTCGTGTCCCGCTCTTTCACTTTTACTTCCTAGTCTAGCTTGTGTGGATTTGTCTTTGTAAAGCTAGATCTAGCTCTTTGCTTAGCTTTAATTCAAATCCATACTAGCGTTTGTTCTAAGTTTCTCTTGCTATCTCTTTATAGTGGTTTATTGTGCTTGCTAAAGTAGTCTTAGTCGCGCTCCCGTGCCAGCTGACCCGGAGTATCCGGATAAAAGACCGGACACTCCGGACAAGCCGGAGACTCCGGACCAAATACCCGGAGACTCCGGATTGACCAGTTCGGCCAGTTTTAATTCCGCTGTGATTTTTTAATTCGCCTATTCACCCCCCTCTAACGTGCGTGGACCTAACCAAGTTTGGGTACCAAAGAGCAAAAACTAAATATGTTTTTGTAGGCCTATATCTCCGGTGGAACAAGTTGGATTTTGGATAGCGGATGCACGCATCATATGACCGGAGAAAAGGCAATGTTCGCACACTTGGATGAAAATGGATCAAATAGTGAAAGTATTGTCTTTGGAGACAATGGAAAAGGAGAAGTAATTGGTTTGGGTAAAATCTCTATCTCAAATGATTTTCACTTAAGTAATGTTTTACTTGTTGATTCATTAAGCTACAATTTGTTGTCCGTTGCACAATTGTGTGAAGCGGGTTACAATTATTTGTTTAATGAAAAGGGTGTGGAAGTCATTAAGAGGCTTGATGGTTCAATAGCCTTCAAAGGACGTTTGAAGGGTAAGCTCTATCTCGTAGACTTCAATACGGATAGACTTAATCTTGAAACGTGCTTAATGGCTAAATCTAGCATGGGTTGGCTATGGCATCGCCGACTAGCCCATGTCGGTATGAGGAACCTTCACAAACTCATTAAAGGCAACCACATTCTTGGACTAACCAATGTTGTCTTTGAGAAATACAGGGTATGTAGCGCTTGTCAAGCGGGCAAGCAAGTTGGTGCCTCCCATCCCGCCAAGATGTGATGACGACCACAAGACCGTTGGAAATGCTCCACATGGATTTATTTGGTCCCGTAGCTTACATAAGCATCGGGGGAAGTAAGTATGGTTTAGTTATTGTTGATGACTTTTCTCGATTCACTTGGGTGTTTTTCTTGCATGACAAGGGAGAAGTCCAAGTGACGTTAAAGAAATTCATGAGAAGAGCCCAAAATGAGTTTGAAGTGAAGATCAAGAGAATTCAAAGCGACAACGGCACCGAGTTCAAGAACATTGGTGTGGAGGATTTTCTCGATGAGGAAGGAATCAAGCACGAATTCTCGGCTCCCTATTCTCCTCAACAAAATGGGGTGGCCGAGAGGAAGAATCGAACCCTCATTGAGATGGCGCGGACGATGCTTGACGAATACAAGGTTTCCGATAGCTTTTGGGCGGAAGCCATCAATACCGCATGCCACAGCTCCAACCGCCTCTACCTTCATAAGATCTTGAAGAAGACGGCGTACGAACTGCTCACCGGCAAGAAACCAAATGTCTCCTACTTTTGAGTCTTTGGGAGTAAATGCTATATCCTTAACAAAAATGCTAAGTCTTCTAAATTTGCTCCTAAAGTAGATGAATGTTTCTTACTTGGTTATGGAACTAATGCTTATGCGTACCGAGTTTTCAACAATACCACCGGTGTCATTGAAATCTCGCGTGACGTGACTTTTGATGAGACGAACGGTTCTCAAGTAGAACAAGTTGATCGTGCCGTGATGGACAGGGAAGAACCACCATGTGAAGCTATCAAGAAAATGGCAATTGGGAAGGTAAGACCTCAAAATCTGGAATCTCACCCGAGCACCCCAACCCGGAGTCTCCGGCCTGAAACCCGGAGTGTCCGGATTAGTCCGGAGTCTCCGGGTCAAATACCGGAGTCTCCGGATGGGTCAGGCTCAGGTGATATTCCCTCCTCGTCCAAGCAAGCCCAAGATAGTTCGAACGCATCCCAAGATGAAGAACCTATCCAAGCTCCAAATTCAACCGTTCCTCACCCAAGAGTTCATCAAAGTATTCAACGAGATCATCCGGTCGACAATATACTCGGAGACATTCACAAGGGAGTATCTACTAGATCTCGAGTTGCAAATTTTTGTGAATTTTACTTGTTTGTGTCTTCTCTTGAGCCTCTTAAGGTAGAAGAAGCACTTGATGATCCGGACTGGGTGATGGCCATGCAAGAGGAGCTCAACAACTTCAAACGTAATCAAGTTTGGGAGCTTGTCGAAAGACCAAATCAAAATGTAATCGGGACAAAATGGGTCTTCCGGAACAAGCAAGATGAGAATGGAATCGTGACAAGGAACAAAGCTCGATTGGTTGCTCAAGGGTACACTCAAATCGAAGGTTTGGATTTCGATGAAACATATGCTCCTGTAGCTAGGCTTGAATCTATCAGAATATTACTTGCCTTTGCTACTCACCATGATTTTAAGTTGTACCAAATGGATGTCAAAAGCGCCTTCTTAAATGGACCTCTCTCCGAGATGGTCTACGTCGAGCAACCACCCGGCTTTGAAGATCCAAAACACCCGGACCACGTCTACTACTTACACAAAGCCCTCTATGGACTTAAGCAAGCACCAAGAGCTTGGTTCGAGTGTTTACGAGATTTCCTTCTCGGACAAGGTTTTGTAGTCGGAAAGGCCGACCCTACTCTCTTTACTAAGCACATTGATAATGATTTATTTGTATGCCAAATATATGTCGATGACATCATATTTGGATCTACTAATGAACATTTGTGTAAAGAGTTTAGCAAGATTATGACTAAAAGATTTGAGATGTCCATGATGGGAGAGTTGAAGTTCTTCCTCGGCTTTCAAGTTAAACAACTCAAGGAAGGAACCTTCATTTGTCAAACCAAGTACATCAAGGACATGCTCAAGAAGTTCGGAATGGAAGACGCCAAGCCTATAAAGACGCCTATGCAGGCCAACGGGCATCTAGACTTCGACAAAGAAGGTAAACCGGTCATCCAAAAAGTATATCGTTCGATGATCGGTTCTCTCCTTTATCTTTGTGCATCTAGTCCCGATATCATGCTTAGCGTTTGTATGTGTGCACGTTTTCAAGCCGCTCCAAAAGAGTGCCACTTGGTGGCTGTTAAGAGAATCTTGAGATGTTTAGTGCACACTCCTCATTTTGGACTTTGGTATCTGAAAGGATCTTCCTTTGAGCTAGTTGGCTATTCCGATGTGGATTATGCCGGCTGTAAAGTGGATAGGAAGAGTACTTCGGGGACTTGCCAATTTTTGGGTAGGTCTCTAGTCTCGTGGTCTTCCAAGAAACAAAATTCCGTAGCCCTATCCACTGCAGAAGCCGAATACATAGCTGCCGGGAGTTGTTGTGCCCAATTACTTTGGATGAGACAAACCTTGAGTTATTATGGCTTAAACTACAAAAGTGTTCCACTTCTGTGTGACAATGAGAGTGCCATAAAAATTGCCAACAATCCTGTCCAACACTCCCGTACAAAACACATAGATATTCGCCATCACTTCCTAAGAGATCACGCAACCAAAGGCGAAATTGATATTCAACATGTGAGCACAAATGATCAATTAGCTGATATTTTTACCAAGCCCCTTGACGAGAAAAGGTTCTGTGAATTGAGAAGTGGTCTAAATATGTTAGATTCTCGTAACGTGGCTTGATAAGTGCTCACATATTGATTGGTGAATGAAAAATGGATTTCAAAATCTTATTCATCTTTTTCTCTGAATTTATCTTGTGTTTTTGGTTTTTGATCCTACGATCTCGTCATTGCTATGTGACCATAGTTTGCTTGATTGATTGTTCGCTGGTCATATATCAAGTTGACTTCTTAGGGTCTCCTTCTCCCTCTCTGTGAAATCATGTGCTGAAAAATTGGCTTTGAACTGAAAAATTAACTTAGATTTGAATTTGCAAAATGTGTTTGTTCATGTGTTTTGACAATTTGACAAGAAAGCGATAAGTTACGATTAGCCGGACAAAATTCTCAAGAAACAGTAAGTTTCCCATCTGCGACGGACAGTGTTTTTGGGTCTGTTGTGAACATGTTTTTGAGCCCATGACCGAAGTCATTTTCACATGTACAACGGACTAATTCTTTTTGTCCGTCGTGAATGGACTTTTTCTAGGGTTTTACTTTTGTGAAACCGAGCGTGGCACGTTTGCGCCGGACAAGCTTCTGGGGTCCGTTGTGAACTTGTTTTGAGCTCATGACCGAAGCCATTTTTGCATGTACAACGGACCAACTTTGTTTGTCCGTTATGAACGTGTTTTTCCGCGTTTGGTTGGCTTCTTGGAACAGAAACTTTTCCTTTTACAACGGACCAACTTTGTTTGTCCGTCGTGAATGCGTTTTCGCTCAATTAGGGTTTTGAGCGATTTGGATTTGAATTTTGAATGTGAATTTGAAATTTGTAATGATTTCATGATGCTTCTTTTGAAGTGGACTTTGTGCAATACTCATGTGAGTAGTTGCATGGATTTACATTGAGTCAAGTCGTGGACTTGTGCTCGGATTTGTTTTGTGGTTTGTTCATGTGCAGGTATTGCTCGAAGACGAATGTGGTCGATGACGGGACCGGAACTAGGTTCATGGAGGAACTGAGGTTCGGGACTAGGTTCAGGAGGAACCGAGGTCTTGGTGGTCAAGGATGTCATGCGGGACGTTCGGGCTAAGAGAATGGTGCACATGAAGAATGGTTAGTCACGTGAGAATGGCAGGAGGTCATTCGCGTGCAAAGTGTTAGTCACGTGAGTATGGCGGTGGCCATACGCGTGCAAAGTGTTAGACACGTGAGTATGGTAGGGTTGCCATACGCGTGCAAGAGTTGTACTCGGCCTGGTTGGGCCAAGTAGAGTTGAGTTGGATACGGATTCCTTCTAGGGAATAGGAATCGTATTCAGAACTCTTTGTGGGTTGGTGCTTTAAATAGGTGGGAGTCTCTGTTGAAAGGCACCAAGTAGAGCTGAGCGCATCAAGCTTTGAGCTTGGTTTTAGGGTTTGTACTCTTTTGATGAGAGTATTTTAGACAAGAAATAAAGATCAATTCTTCCAAGATTTTTGGCGTGCTACAAGAACCACGTCGCTCAAAGATTTTTCTGTTTTGGTTCTTGTTTGCATGTTTGTTCTAGTTCTAGATTGGTTTTTGTTCTTCAAGTTTTATCTTGATTTGATCCATCAAAAACCTCTCTAGGATATTGATCTAGTGTTTCTCAAAGTCTAGTTGATCAATCTTTTGTCGTTCTTGTTTAATCTTGAAGTTTTGATTAGATTGATTCTCGTCAAGTTCTGGATCAGCAAGCTTGCGAAGCTCATAACTTTTGATCCGTAAGTCCGATCGAGCTGATTCTTTTTGGGTTCGATTCGTATTGGAATCTAGTTTCTTGTGTCCAAATTTCAGATCGTTTCGACGGTTGGATCTCCGGGAATTCTCGTTTTACCAAACCTCTGTCATTCTGTTTTTGTCGAAAACGAGGCAATTATTTGGTTCTGTTTTGGGGTGAACTTTTAATAGGTCAAGAATTTGGTTTTAGCTTCCGCACAATCATTCACCCCCCCTCTGATTGCTATATTCGTATACTTCGATCCTACAAGTGGTATCAGAGCAAGGTTTTTCTAATCTATCTTAATCGGTGATTAGATCAATGGATTATTATTCGACAAAACCTTGTGTGTTCAATGGTGTTGATTTTCAGTTTTGGAAGGCCAAGATGGAGGCGTTCATCCAAGCTCAGGGATTCGCAATTTGGGAGAAGGTCTACAAGCCATATGAAGTCCCTGCAAGCGACAACGTCAACGACACCAATCGCACACATGTTGAAGCAAGCGACAAGAAGCGCGCAACTTGATCATCCAAGGCTTGGGACGAGCGACTTCGATCGTGGTGATTCATCTTCGATCCGCATATGAGGTATGGAAATCTCTTTGTGATTACCATGAGGGTTCTAACACTATTAAAGAGGTTCGTCAAGATCTTTACAAAAGAATACATGCGATTTGAGATGAAACCCGGTGAGTCGCTAGATGACTTCTTTACGCGTTTCAATAAAATTCTTAGTAATCTTCGTGGTCTGTTGGAGTTAGCTTTGATGATGTCGCTAATGCTAGACAATTGCTTGGTGCATTAGACATGTCTATTTGGGAGATGAAAGTTACATCCATTAGAGAATCTACTATCATGAGTTCACTTACATTAGATGTTACGTATTCTAAGTTGAAAACTCATGAATTAGATGTTCTTGCTAGAAAGAATGATCATAAATCAATTGCTTTGACATCTCAATCTAGCATATCTCATAATGGTGCCGCTTCAAGTTTTGCTCTATCCTTCTTGTCTTCACTAACCGATGAGCAGATTGAGCAATTCCGAGAAGAAGACTTATCACTACTCTCTTCTCGCTTTAACAAAGCCTTGCAAAATGTGATAAAGAGAAAGAGAGGTGGTGGTGATCCTCCAAGATGCTATGAGTGTGGTGATCTCGACCATATTCGTCCAAACTGTCCAAAACTTGCAAGTAAAGCATCAAGGGAGGAGAAGGACAACGACAGAAGAAAAGAGAAGAAGAAGTTCTCTCCAAGTGATAGAAAGAAGAAGAACTTCATCAACCGCAAAGTTGTCCATCGAGTTCTTTCCGCTCTTGAACAAGTCAATTTGAGCGATGTGAATTCGGAGAGCGGCGAGGATGATGCAACTCCAAGCAAGCATGAGTTGGCGGGGTTGTGTCTCATGGCCAAAAGCAGCTGACGGCTTCACCGAGGCGATCATGACAGCGACTTCAATGAGGTAGATCCTTCTTACGATGAATTAGCTATTGCTTGTTGCTCGTCTTGGTAAATTGCTTGATAAGCGTGATAAGAAAATTAAGAAACATGATTTTGTTGTGGAGTCATTGACTGCTGAAATAGCTCGACTTAAAACCTTGATTCCTGATGATGATGCTTGCAAATCATGTGACTTAATTTACAATGAGCTTACTTTGCTTAGGAAAGAACATGCTCTTATTTGCATCTAAATGAGAAAAATGATAAACATGTTAAACATGCTAGCTGTTCCACCGATGATTTGCATGGTTTAACTTCTTGTTCTAAATGCTTAACTCTTGAATTAAAATTGAAAGATGCAAATGCTAGGATTTCTCAATTGGTGATAATCTGCTTACACATGAGGTTCTTTCATGCTCTACTTGTAAATGTAAACAGAAAGAGAAGGTTGATAATCTTTGCAATAATTGTTTAACTCTTGCCAAGAAAGTTGATTATTTGCAAAGTTCTTTGGAACGATTCACTAATGGCAAGAAAAGATTAAACATGATTTTGGATCAATCTAAGGTTAGCTCAAACAAGAAAGGTTTAGGTTTTGATCTTCATGCTTCATATGAAACTAAACCTCGCTCTGTTATTTATGCTCCTTGCAATGACAAACTTGAGATTTCAAATGAGCCTAAGAAAATTGTCTTCAAATCTCTTTGGCCTTTTATCTTCTACTATGATGAATGCAAATGTTGCTTCTCTTGTTAAAGCAAAACATCATGTTAAGTACACTTGCACTCATTGTGGTAGAGATGGACATTTAGTAGATTTTTGCTTTAGACTAGCCAAACAACAAAAGAAAGAAAAACTAAGGCTAGGTCTAATTTGAGAAAGACACGCTTTGTTTCTCATTATGTGCCTAGGGTGATGCAAACACCTTTTGTTGGTAAGAACACGGAAAAGACAAATCTATCTTTGTGCATAAGAATGCTCGTGTTATGCCTCTTGTTGTGCGTCGTGTGTCTCGATCGGATTCCTAAACATCTTATTTCTAACTTGATCTGAGACCTCGACACTTTCTCGCTTCTATGTAGGCTTCTCACGCGAGGAAGGAGAACATATGGCTAGTGGATTAGGATGTTCACGCCACATGTCCGATGATAAGAATTGGTTCTCCTCCTTCACTCGCGCATCTCATGCTAAAAGTGTTATTTTCAAGATGCTTCTTCCACCTCTGTTTTTACTTAAAAGGCACTAGTCCAAATAGTGCGAGTGCAGTGCATATGTTCAGGGGGAGAGTATCTTTGTTGATGAAGATGATGATGATCTGTTGAGGATGAGATAATTGGAGTTCTTTGTGTGCTTGTGTGCTCGTTTTCAAGCTTCCCGCGTGCTTCACATCGACAAGCTATCAAAAGGATTTTAAGGTATCTCCGTGGTACTCAAGATTTTGGCATTTGACTTTCTGCTTCCTCATGCATTAATTTAAGAGCTTTCTCTGATGCTATATTTGGAGGATGTAGAATTGATAGAAAAAGTACATCTGGTTCATGCCACTTCTTGAGTAATTCTCTTTCTTGAACACATTGATATCGATTTCACTTTCTTAGAGATCATGTTGAAAAAGGCAACATTGTGCTTCATCATGTGGATCTTGAACATCAATTGGCGAGACATTTTCACAAAACCTTTGTCTTCTTCTCGTTTTGCTTTTATTCGGGGAGAACTTGGAATTGTTCATCCAATGGGATTGTTTTGAGGGGGAGTTTCTTTGCCAAGTTCTTTCACTTAATGAGCTCACTTTATCATATTTCTTTATATGTTATGTAATTGAGCTAATATATGATAATCTAATTATCTCACTTGAACTAAAAATGACATTGCGGAATTCCCTAGACTGATTACCTATAGCTAAATACTCTGTGATATCTTACTCTTCTAGGCTTGATATTGAATCCTCTTGACAAATTTGGGCTATGAAGCAAGTGTGGTTTCAACTTTACTCTTTCATAAGACCTTTTAATCACTTTTGCATGTTTATAATCAAAGAAAAATGAAAAGAAAAGGGAATCAATAAAAAAAAGGTTGTTAAAAGCAAAAAACCTCAAGTTATGTGCTTCAGGCTTGCTTTCCCTAAAAAGATAAGATGTATGCTTCAAGCATGCCATTCCCTCAAAGATAAGATGTATGCTTCAAGCATGCCACTCCTAGAAAATAAAAGAAGTATGCTTCAAGCATGCCACATGCAACTTATTGTTTAAAGATTAAATTGGTCCACTAGATTGGAGTTGAAACTACTTGCTCGCCCTGATTTGTTATTTGCTTCAACTTTGAGCCTTTGTTTTTCTACTAAAGGTTTTGCTTAGTCTTGGCTATAGTTGGTGAATTGAGGTTGAGATGCATGTCATTCCCTAACCTGCTAAAATCACATCAAGATCATGTATTTTGCATATTATGTGATATATAAGGTTATATGATCGAATGAGCTCATCTTTTCCTATCTTGGCACTCCCTTGTTTCTCTTGGTGAAATCATTGTTTCAGGAAAAATTTTGAGCCTGTTCTCTCTTGTACTCTTGATGAATCCATTGTCAAAGGGGGAGAAATTTGGAAATCTTTCTTTGAAAAGTTTAAAGGAAAAGGGAGAGTTGTATTTGGAAATTTGAGAATTTTTGGGAGAAGTTTGGAGAATTTTTGAAATTTTTGGGCGCATTGCACATTCACACACATTTTCATTCTCGGGGAGATTTTGTTTTGCATTTTGGTCAAAGAGGGATTTCTGTGTTTTCTTACTTTGGTCTTTGATCCTTTGGATTTCAAAATCTTTTGTAAAGTGAATGCCAAATGATTCAATTCTAAGTGGTGTTGCCAATGTTTTCATCAAGGGGGAGATTGTGAAATCATGTCTTTGAAAAATTGGCTTTGAACTGAAAAATTAACTTAGATTTGAATTTGCAAAATGTGTTTGTTCATGTGTTTTGACAATTTGACAAGAAAGCGATGAGATTCGCGTGCATTGCCGGGACAAAATTCTCAAGAAAGCAGTAAGTTTCCCATCTGCGACCAGACGATGTTTTTGGGTGCATTGTGAACATGTTTTGAGCCCATGACCAAGTCATTTTCACATGTACAACGGACTAATTCTTTTGTCAAAATCGTGAATGGACTTTTCTAGGGTTTTACTTTTGTGAAACCGGCGTGGCACGTTCTTGTAGGACAAGCTTAGGGTCCGTTGTGAACTTGTTTTGAGCTCATGACCGAAGCCATTTTGCATGTACAACGGACCAACTTTGTTTGTCCGTTATGAACGTGTTTTTCAGCGTTTGGTTGGCTTCTTGGAGCGAAACTTTTCCTTTTACAGCGGACCAACTTTGTTTGTCCGTCGTGAATGCGTTTCGCTCAATTAGGGTTTTGAGCGATTTGGATTTGAATTTTGAATGTGAATTTGAAATTTGTAATGATTTCATGATGCTTCTTTTGAAGTGGACTTTGTGCAATACTCATGTGAGTAGTTGCATGGATTTACATTGAGTCAAGTCGTGGACTTGTGCTCGGATTTGTTTGTGGTTTGTTCATGTGCGAGGTATTGCTCGAAGACGAATGTGGTCGATGGCGGGACCGGAACTAGGTTCATGGAGGAACGAGGTTCGGGACTAGGTTCGGGAGGAACCGAGGTCTTGGTGGTCAAGGATGTCATGCGGGACGTTCGGGCTAAGAGAATGGTGCACATGAAGAATGGTTAGTCACGTGAGAATGGCAGGAGGTCATTCGGCGTGCAAAGTGTTAGTCACGTGAGTATGGCGGGTGGCCATACGGCGTGCAAAGTGTTAGACACGTGAGTATGGTAGGGTTGCCATACGGCGTGCAAGAGTTGTACTCGGCTGGTTGGGCCAAGTAGAGTTGAGTTGAATCACGGATTCCTTCTAGGGAATAGGAATCGTATTGAGAACTCTTTAATGGGTTGGTGCTTTAAATAGGTGGGGTCTCTGTTGAAAGGCACCAAGTAAACTGGCGCATCAAGCTTTGAGCTTGGTTTTAGGGTTTGTACTCTTTTGATGAGAGTATTTTAGACAAGAAATAAAGATCAATTCTTCCAAGATTTTTGCGTGCTCTGATAACCACGTCGCTCTGATTATTTTCTGTTTTGGTTCTTGTTTGCATGTTTGTTCTAGTTCTAGATTGGTTTTTGTTCTTCAAGTTTTATCTTGATTTGATCCATCAAAAACCTCTCTAGGATATTGATCTAGTGTTTCTCAAAGTCTAGTTGATCAATCTTTTGTCGTTCTTGTTTAATCTTGAAGTTTTGATTAGATTGATTCTCGTCAAGTTCTGGATCAGCAAGCTTGCGAAGCTCATAACTTTTGATCCGTAAGTCCGATCGAGCTGATTCTTTTTGGGTTCGATTCGTATTGGAATCTAGTTTCTTGTGTCCAAATTTCAGATCGTTTCGACGGTTGGATCTCCAGGAATTCTCGTTTTACCAAACCTCTGTCATTCTGTTTTTGTCGAAAACGAGGCAATTATTTGGTTCTGTTTTGGGGTGAACTTTTAATAGGTCAAGAATTTGGTTTTAGCTTCCGCACAATCATTCACCCCCCCTCTGATTGCTATATTCGTATACTTCGATCCTACACTCTCGTTCCGCCAAACTCCTTGATTCATCGTGCGAAATCCTTCTCTCCTAACCGAGCTGGGGAACCCGAAGTATCCGTTTTTTAATCCGGACTCTCCGGGTTGGGCCGGAGTATCCGGACTGGAGTCCGGAGTCTCCGGGTTGGGGTGGTCGGTTTAAGTCCCCAAATCCCGCGCGGTTTCTTTTTTCTTTCCTATTCCCACCGTGCGCCTCTCCCTCTCCCGTGATCCTCTCAAGGCTAGGGCATACTCCTTCCCTCCTCTCCATCTCCAAGGGCTTGTGGACTCATCCTCTCTCTCGGTTTGGAGATCTTGGTAAGGATCTTGTTGCCCTAACTCTTTTCTTCCGGGTTTGGTTCAAATCTCGCGGTTCTTAGGGCCTCTCCTCGTGCTTCATCTCTTCTAGGGTGTGGCTTGAGTCTTCGTGGCCCTCAAGATCAGAGAATCACCCTCCCTAACTCACCCTCGTTCTTCATTTGTTCAAATCCTTTGAGGTAAGTTCCAATCCGTGCCCTAATCTCGCGATATCCTTTGCTAGATTGCGCCCTATTCTTTATCTGAACTTCCTAGAGGCAATCTAATCTCAATTCATATCATTTTGTGGATTGGTTCCCTCTTTTTGGCCCGCCCGTGCGCTCGTTCTGGCGCATCCGGAGTATCCGGACAGTTTGTCCAGAGTCTCCGGGTTAATCCGGAGTATCCGGACAATTTGTCCGGACTCTCCGGGTTGGGTGCCTCGGCCAAAAATGGTTTCTCGCTTATTTTCAAGCTGCCTCGCGGCTAATCTTTGTCTCTTACTTTGGCTGGTCAGATGGATCCTTCTCAGGCGTCTTCAGCTGGTGGTGATCCTCCTCGGGACTCTCCTCCTCCGGATACGCCGCCGGGCTCTCCGTCTACTGCTCCGGCACCCAAGAGACAGAGACGGGTTGCGAAAAAGCGGCCCACTTCAAAGGGTCCACTGCTGATTGGGCCGCAGCCTCAGCCTCAGCCGTAGCCTCAGGCTCAGTCTCCTCCTCTGCCTCAGCCTGATCCAGAGGAGCACCCGACAGTCACTCATACTAGGCTGAGAGATCAGAAGAGGAGAGACTTCCGTGCTTCTGGCCACTTCATTGGTCCTTTGGCCAAAGCCAGGCCCGTGTGGAATTATCCTATGGGAGTCAACCCAATGAGAGTTATTGACTACAGGACGGGTTCTGGCAAGGGCAAGGCCATAGTTGAGCAAAGAAAGAAAGATCCTCTCGACTACCATCAGGATGAGTATGTGGACCGCCGGTTTTGGAACCGGTTTCAGTCAGACTTCTATGAGACGGTCCTCTACCCGCTTGAGCATCCAGTGGTCAGGATGAAGACCATTGACTGGGAGTACATGGCAGCTGCTGAAAACCCTGTGTTCGATCAGATTGTTGAGATATGTGAGATGCATCAGATCAAGAACATCATGTCTTTCAAGTCTGATTGGAACAACGAGGTGATCATGCAGTTCTATGCCACCTTGTACTTTGACAAGACAGTGGATGCCATTTGGTGGATGACTGACAAAGTCTGGTACACTGCCAACCAGAAGAGGTTTGCTAGAGTGCTCAACCTTCGATACAATGACAGCCCAAAGCTTCACGCAAAGAAGGTTTTGACTCCTGAGGAGATTGAGTCACTGTATGACACATCCAGGAGCTTCACAGTGGGGACCATCAAGGGTCTAAAGGATGTGCTGCCCGTGCTCAACGAGGATCTTTGAGGGTCACTCTTTGGCCCAAGGAGGGAGATGCTTCTGCCATCAGTTCCTATGGAAGGAACCTGCTGTTCCACCTTGTCGAGCGCACCCACTCTTTTGACATTGTCGACTTCATGTGGGAGACAATGAGGCAGAATGCGCAGAGCAACATGGCCAGCTGCAGCTATGCTCCCTTTGTGATGGCTTTGATCACTTACATCGGTGGTGCGAAGTTTGTCGAGGATGAGGAGCATCTTTCTTACAAGGTTCGTCCTCATTGCTCCGTTGCTCCTGCAGCTCCTGGTCCTACTCCTCCTAGGACTCGTCGGGGTCGCGCTTCGAGTTCTACGTCTGCTCCTGTTGTGCCTCCTGCCGTTCCTTCTGAGCAAACAGAGATCCCGAGCAGCACGCTCCAGAAGATGTTGAAGCACATCTTCTGTCTTTGCCGCGACATCTCCACCAAGCAGAAGGTGATGAGCCGGCAGATCAAGAAGAATGGCCAGGACATTCGCAGCATCCGCCGCCACAATGGCGAGGCAGTTTCCCCCAGCGACTCCTCCGGGTCTTCTGAGCAGAGTAGTGATGCCACCTCCGCAGATCAGCTTTTTGGCATCACCTCCTCTACTCCGCTAGCTCCTGGAGATGACCCTGGCAGCGAGTATTCTGCGTCTGACGACGAAGGCGACGACGAGTGATTTCCCTTGTTCCTCCTCCTTTTGGTGTCTTGATGCCAAAGGGGGAGTGTTATCTTTAGCGTCGTTCGTTTAGTTGTCGCGTTTATCTTTTGTTATCGCTTGTGAACTTGTTATGTGTTGCTTTCTATTATTGCTTATTATGTTTGTCGTGAACTATGTTATTCCACTTTATCCATGTAATGACTTTTTGTTTATCTTATGCATGGGCTACTTTCAGTTATTGGTAATGTACGCTCGGATGCAATGTTTGAGGGGGAGCTCTTGGTTATTTCTCGTTAAATATGTGCATTTGATTCCACTCAATACTTCCAATGCACACATTTAGGGGGAGCTCTTCCATATAGACTATATCTTGTTTACATTCCTTTTTGCATTTAATTATGTTGTCATCAATACACCAAAAAGGGGGAGATTGAAAGTGCATCTAGGCCCCTCAAATTATTTTGGTGATTAATGATGACACAATTAAAGTGATCTAATGCTTCAACTAAGATTAATGCAGATATCAAGATCATATCAAGTTGAAATGGGATTGGATACCCTCACAACCTCTCAAAAGTTGAAAAGACGGCATCAAGACAAGAGTTGTAATTTTCATTTTATATTTGTGTCTTAAGGATAGCCGTATTATTAAGAGGGTACGACGAGAAATCGCCTTTAGGATGTGCATGTGCTCAACGTCAAAACTTGCATCTTAAATTAGCACTCATGCATTTAGTTTGGAAAAGTTTTCAATTCAAACCGAGCTGGGCAACCCGGACTCTCCGGACTTTCAATCCGGAGTATCCGGACAATATGTCCGGAGTCTCCGGGTTGGACCCCTCGGCCATTTTTGAATTCCAGGTGTCCGGAGTATCCGGACATTTTGTCCGGAGTCTCCGGGTTAATTGTCCGGACACTCCGGCCTGTACAAAAACGAGAGTAACGGCTAGTTTTTGAAATGACTATTTAAAGCCTCCACTCTCTCCCAACGGCTGGGATCTAAATAGAGCTCATTCATTGCAGCATTCAAGCCATTCCTAACACTCTCAAAGCATTCAATAGAGCCTCTACTTCCTCCCACCATTTGATTTGGTTGTTGATCCATTTTGGTGAGGAGAGGAAGAAGTAAAGTGCTAGGTGCATTCAATTCAAGTTGTTGAGCACTAGTTCATCCTCCAAGCGATTCTTCGTGGTGCTTTTACTCTTGGAGGTTGAAGGTCTCCTAGACGGCTAGGAGTCATCCGGAGCTACCAACGCGTGTGGTGAGCCCTGGTCGTTTGTGAAGGCGAGTCTCGCCTCCGAAAGGAAAGAGACAAGAAGTGAAGCTGGCGAGTGCATTTGTGCAACACCGGGAGGAAAGCGGGTTGAAAGAGACCCCGGCTCAAGTGCGACCGAGCCACCTCAACGGAGACGTAGGGTTCCCTTCAAGAATCCGAACTTCGGTGAAAAATTCGTGTCCCGCTCTTTCACTTTTACTTCCTAGTCTAGCTTGTGTGGATTTGTCTTTGTAAAGTTAGATCTAGCTCTTTGCTTAGCTTTAATTCAAATCCATACTAGCGTTTGTTCTAAGTTTCTCTTGCTATCTCTTTGTAGTGGTTTATTGTGCTTGCTAAAGTAGTCTTAGTCGCGCTCCCGTGCCAGCTGACCCGGAGTATCCGGATAAAAGACCGGACACTCCGGACAACCCGGAGACTCCGGACCAAATACCCGGAGACTCCGGATTGACCAGATCGGCCAGTTTTAATTCCGCTGCGATTTTTTAATTCGCCTATTCACCCCCCCTCTAGGCGACATCGTTGGTCCTTTCACACGCCAACATCGAGAAATTCTCTCTCGCCTTGGCCTGCGTGTTAGAAGGCAGTATGGCGATGATCGCTGTGATCACCGCGAACAAAGGGACTACCATGATTCCCTGGTTTTTGGGTGTCGGGCCTTTTCAGCGCCCCTTCGTAATGTCTCATGGCCGAGCAAGTTCAAGACTAGCCACATTGAGAGGTTCAACGGGACTTAGAACCCGAACGAGTTCCTCTCCATCTACACCACTGCGATTTTAGCAGCTGGAGGTGATGAAGGAGTCATGGCAAATTTCCTACCTACAATGCTTGATGGCACTGCCCGAACTTGGCTCTTCAATCAGAAAGAAGGGTCAATTCGTTCTTGGAGACAGCTCAGTATTGCGCTCAGAGCAAATTTCCAAAGTTGCTACATCCATCCGGGCAAGGAGCGCGACCTCGAGCGCTTGATCCAGATGGAAGATGGGTCTCTGCGACAGTTCGTCCAGAGGTTCATTCAGGTGTGGAACTCAATCCTGAATGTTTCGAACGAAGCAATCGTCCATGCTTTGAAGTTCGGGGTCTGAGATGTCCGCTTCATGCAAGATTTGGAGATTCATCCTGATCTAATAGCCAACGAGCTGTTCTGCATGGTTGATCGGTACACTAACACCGATGAGGCGGTCCAATGGAAGAAAATGCTGGACGAGGGCAAACTCCCACCTCAACCTGGCTTAGAAGGCTCCACGAGCAAGAAGAATGAGGGTTCCATGGTGAAAAAGATCAAAAAAAGAAGAAAAAGCTATCCACATCGAATATGGTCACGGTTGTCGAACAGCATCAGTCATGAGCTTCGCAGCCGCAGCAGTACAAGAGCTTTGGCGTAAGAGGCAAGGGTTGACCACCCCAGCGCCGCAACGACCAAGGTCGGAATGATCGAGGTACTCTGATGAGCAACCACTTCTACCCGCTCCATCAGGCGTAGGGGCACGACCTCCACAATTGCCAGACCTAGAAGTTCCGTTTGGAACAATTCTACAACTGCAGGGGTACCATGCTAATGCTCCCAGAGCAAGGCGAGAACAGCAAGGGCAAAAAGCCCGCTGACGACGGCGAAGAGGATATGGACTATCAGGAGCCCCGCAATCATATCATAGTAATATTCTGGGGCTCCTCAGCCTACAAGTCTCGTCAGGATTTAAAGGAGGCAACACGGGAGGTGCATCACGTCGCTCAGGGCAAGCCCCCCCGTGCAGCAGCTCAGGTGGTGCGAGCTGCCTGTTACTTTTTCTAAGGATGATTGCCCCTTTGGATTAACCAAACCCCAGAGGCTTCCGATGGTCGTGAACCCAACCATCAGCAGCACTATGGTAGGACAGGTGATCATCGACTATGGAAGCTCCTTAGATCTCATATTCGCAAAAGTCTTGGACGAGATGCAGGTCCCTCGATCCAAAATCAAGAGCATAGTGGTCCCCTTCTATGGGATCGTCCTGGGCACTTCGGCCAAACCTCTCAGTCAGGTTGTTTTGCTCGTCATGTTCGGGAGTCCGAGCAATTTCCGGACGGAAATGATTACATTCGAGGTGGTAGATTTCAAGTCGGCCTACAATACCATCCTCAGCAGACCGGCTCTCGCCAAGTTCATGGCTGCTACTCATCACGGGTACCAGTGCTTAAAGATTCCCGGTCCAGGCGGTGCAATCATCGTAAAAGGGAACCAAAAGGCGGCCCTGAAGGCCTGAACTATGACGAGAAGGCATTAGACATGGTCGGGCAACTCCCTCATCGTGGACCCGATCAAGAGCCAAAGAATTCTCGGCCAAAAGTTGCCCTTCAGCCCAGAGGAGAGACCAAGGTTGTTCCGCTAAGCGACGCGGAGCCAACCAAGGTTGTGCGTTTAGGATCTTCCTTAGATCCTAAATAGGAACTCGAGCCCATGACTTTCCTTCGAAAAAATACAGATGTGTTCGCTTGGGAACCATCTGACATGCCTAGAGTCCCAAGAGATGTCATTGAGCACAGGCTAGCCGTTCAGCCTGACAAGAAACTAGTGCGGCAAAAGCTCAGGCGTTTCTCCCTGGAAAAGCAAGTTATCATCCGGGAGGAACTCGATAAGCTCCTCAAAGCCGGCTTCATTCGGGAAGTCGAGCATTCGGAATGGCTAGCGAATCCGGTCATTGTCAAGAAGGGGGGAAAATGGCGTATGTGTGTCGACCATACGGGCCTGAATGCCGCCTGTCCCAAGGACAATTTACCCGCTGCCCTACATAGACCAGTTGGTCAACGCGACAGCAGAGTCCATGGTGATGAGCTTTCTGGATGCCTACTCAGGCTACCGCCAGATTGGCATATCACCTGAAGACGAAGAGAAGACTTCATTCATTACCCCATTCGGCACTTTTTGATATACGACCATGTCTTTTGGTCTCAGAAACACCGGAGCAACCTTCCAACGTCTCATTAAGAAAAAAAATTCAGACCAAATAGGTGGTAATCTGGAGGTTTATATGGACGACATAGTGGTCAAAAGTAAGCTCGCCTCGAGTCATGTTTGCAACCTCGAGGAAACCTTTTGTAACCTCAACAGACATCGAATAAAGCTTAATCCAGAAAAATGTGTGTTCGGTGTGAGGGTGGGCAAAGTGCTTGGCTACATGGTCGGACCACAAGGCATCGGGGCAAACCCAGAAAAGATCAAAGCAATCGAGAACACGCGACAACCTACCTGTGTAAAGGAGGTCCAAGCCTTGACTGGACGAATGACGGCTTTAAGTCGTTTCATTTCCCGGTTGGGCGAGCGTGGATTGCCTTTCTTAATGGCACTTCACAAGCATAATGGTTTCATCTGGACAGAAGAACCGAACCGCTCTTTCGAAGAGCTGAAGCATTACCTATCCAGACCAGCCATCCTGACCACACCAAAGTCAGGGGAAGCTTTGCTGCTATATTTGACAGCGACCCCGCAGGCAGTAAGTGCAATCCTAATGATGGAAAGGGATGGAGTGCAGCGACCAATCTACTATGTCAGTGAAGTCTTGCATGGACCAAAGGAGCGTTACCCCGAGGTCCAAAAGCTCTTGTACTCGCTGCTCGTAGCCTCCAGGAAGCTACGACATTATTGTCAAGCCCACAAGATTGTGATTCCGACCAATTTTTTGCTCTAGGAGATCTCGAGGAATCAAGATGTCAGTGGCTGAATAGTAAAATGGGCCATGGAACTCGCCGAGTTTGAGATTGAATTCTCAACTTGCACGGTGATCAAGTCTTTGCAGACTTCGTAGCTGAGAGGACGAATCCAGCGCCACCTGCTGCCGATCTCGACGGATCTGAAGAAGATCGTTGGACCATGTACTTCGATGGATCTCAAGCCTATGAACGCTCGGGGGCTGGAGTTGTGCTAGTCTCTCCCCAAGGAGAGCAACTCCAGTATACCGTCCAATTGCATTTTGCCGCGACCAACAACGCGGCAGAATATGAAGGCCTCTTGGCAGGATTATGAGCATGCAAAGCGCTCGGAGTCCAATGGCTTACCGTGAAAGGAGATTCACAGTTGGTCGTCAATCAGATCAACAAGGAGTATCAGTGTTCCGATAACTCAATGGCGTTTTACCTGATTGAAGTGAGAAAGATGGAGAAGTACTTCAAAAATTTCGAGGTACTCTACATCCCTAGGAAGGACAATTCCCTGGCCGACCAACTCTCAAAGGTCGGTTCCTCCCAAGTTTCTACTCCGGCAAGAGTGCTCGTTGAGCACTTACACAAGCCCTCCATTCCTTCTGTAGAGGAGGCATCAGAGGCGTGCGGTAATGCCTCTCTTCTCGAGCATGATGCTAATTGGATGAAGCCATTTGTTCAATACCTCGCACATCGGACACTGCCCGAGGAAGAAGCCGAGCGTTCCCGGCTTATAGGCGATCCTCTCCTTACAAATTGATCGAAGGGGCCTTATACCGCAAAGGAGCCCTAGGAGTCTTCTCCAAGTGCATCTCTCAAGAAGAGAGTAATACCTTCTTAGAGACATTCATGAAGGAATGTACGGTGCTCACTCGTCTTTCAGAATGCTAGTGGGCAAGGCCTTCCGATTGGGTTACTATTGGCCAACAGCCTTAGCCGATGCTCGCTTGATTGTGACGACTTGCAGAGCATGTCAGTTTCATGCTCGCAAGGTCTATCAGCCGGCATACGTGCTTCAAACCATTCCTCTATCATGGCCATTCTCGATTTGGGGGTCGATATACTCGGACCTTTTCCCCGAAGCCAAAAAGGCTGCAAGTACTTGCTCGTGGCTATCGAAACTTTCACTAAGTGGATTGAGGCCGAACCCGTGTTGACCATTTTGGCCCAAGTGCCCAGGAGGTTTTTTTCACAATAATGTGGTGACACGCTTTGGCATTCCCAATCGCCTCATCATGGACAATGGCACCCAGTTCGCCAGTGAATTGTCTCAGGCCTTTTGAGAAGACATCGGGACAAAGATCTGCTTCGCCTCTGTAGCACATCCACAGAGCAATGCAGCGGCCGAGCGAGCAAATGGTCAGATAATCTAGATGCAATTCCCTGCTACTAATAATGTAGAAGAGTATGAAAGTTTTATAACTGAGATACAATCAGCCTAATCCCTTGGAGTCCATCAGCTTTTAGGGAAAGGTGATTTCGTAATTAGTCGTAAATCAGGTTAGCAAGAAATACAGGACGTCTAACGAGGTAATATCTCACTACCTGGTTGAAATGAGAAAATTGGAAAAATACTTCATTGACTTTGAAGTCCAATACATTCCATGAAAAGATAATCTTTTAGCAGACCAGTTATCCAAACCAGGCTCCTCACGATCACATGTTCCAATAGGTGTATTTCTTGAACATTTGTCTAAACCTTCTATAGATACTTCTATAGAAGTGTCCCTGACCAAAAATGAGGCCGGAGTCCTCGAGTAAGATTCGAACTGGGCTAAATCATTTAAAGCATATCTAGGACATAGGACACTACCTAAGGACATATATGAAAAAGATAGATTGATTTGAAAGGCACGAATTCACAAATCACTCGACAGTACGCTTTATAGAAAGGGAACTCAGTGAGTTCTAATGAAATGTATATCTCAAGAACAAGGGATAACATTACTCATTGAGATTCATGGAAGCTTATGTGGAGCACATGCTTCGTATAGAATGCTGGTCGAAAAAACATTTTGACAAGGGTTCTATTGGCCTGCCACTATACAAGATGCTATGCACCTTGTAAAGACTTGTGAGCAATGCCAATTATTTCATGCTCGATAAGTACATCAACCAGCTAATCAATTGCAAATAATACCATTGTCGCGACTGTTTTCAACATAGGGTATTGATATAGTATGTCCATTACCTAAAGCAACTAATGAATATAAATTCTTATTTGTTTCTATTGATACCTTCACAAAATAGATAAAAGCTGAACCTGTAGTTTCAATTATGGCACAAGCAGGAAAGAAATTCTTTGTAAAAATATAGTTACTAGATTCAGAGTTCTACTGATAATGGATCACAATTCAAGATTTGTTACGCTTCTATTGCTATCCATAGAGTAATGGAGCAGTAGAACGTGCAAATGGTCAAAGCATGCAAAGCATGAAGAAACGAGTGTTCAATCATCTCAGGAGATGCTCAGGGGCTTGGGTAGATGACCTCTACTCAGTGCTTTCGGCCTTATGCACGATGACCAGTAGAGCTACTGGTGAAACACCTTTTTCACTGGTCTACGGAGCAGAAATTGTTTTGCCTTGTGAACTTTATTTAGGTTCTACGCGAACTACTCTTTTTGAACTGGTTAATCAAGATAGCTAATGTAAAGAATATATTAATCTCCTTGAAGAAAAGCGAGATAGAACACTTATCAGGTTGACAGCCTACCTACAAGGCTTACGATGATACTATAACAAAAGAGCTCAACCATGAACTCTTAGCTTGGGAGACTTAGTTTTAAGGTGCATCCAAATCTAGTCTTACTTAATTATCAAAATAGTCGATGTGAAGATGACATTAATACCCTTGAAGAAAAGCGAGATCGAGCAATTATCATGTTAGCAGCCTATCTAAATGGCTTATGACGATACTACAACAAAAGAGTTTAACCGCGAACACTTAATGTAGTAGACTTGGTTTTAAGGCGCATCCACAATCAATCTAACTTACACAAGTTATCTTACAAATGGGAAGGACCCTTTACTGTTGTATCAATCAACGAACCTGGTTCTATTCGCTTGCTATGGAAGACAGTCAAATCCTTTCAAACACTTGGAACATCCAATATTTTCGCCAATTTTATGTATCAATTTTTTACATTCAAGTATTAAGTTCACATTCAATACACTACGTCTATTTTGTGTTATAACATTAACTACTTATTGTCATGCTTTCATTTTAAGTTGTCATGAAAAATCTATCCAACCACAATCCATAAGCAAAATACAATGTTGCTGGTTGGGTTATGAGATGACTTCTAATATAGCTTTTTTCATATCAGCTAGTACTTACTGCGTTGAAACTTATTAGACTGACCTTATCTCTGATCTGCTGCCAGTTAATATTAAGTATAGAGCAAAGGGAAACTTGGTTAGTTCTCCACAAAGAACTGTTTGTCTTTCGATCGATGCTGATGAGTAAACAAACAGTTGGGAGCTAGTAGTGATAAGAGAATTTAACTTATAAGCAGAAAAGTAATAGTACAATTCCAACACAAACAAGATTGACACAAAAGAAAATTTTTCATTCATTTATACATAAGCTTTATATTATCCATATACATGTTCACGACAGATTTCAATTATGCGCGTATTTTGTTCTTTTCTTCTTTAGTTGAGATTTCTAGGTTGGGCTCCAGTTTTTCTAGATCAATGGCACCTTTGTAGAAGTGCCTCAATTTTATAAAAAGGGCATTGATATGGAAGGTAATTGTTCCTCGGAGTACTGAATTGAGAGTATTCGGCACAACAGGAACATGATCGTTGAGAATCTTCAACTAGTCCCTTGTCTCCGCAATTAGCTCAAAGATCGACGGATTTGAAGTTGTAAGTTCAATTGAACAAAAACAAAACTCAGGGTAGATTTACTTACTCCCTGAATCCTTATTGTTTCTTCATTGAATATTTTTATTTGATATTTCATTTTTTTATTTCTTCTTATGCCTTGGAACCCAGCTCTATCAGCTTATTTTTATCTGCTTCTCCTTGGGAGAGTTGGTGTTCCTGGACCTTTATTATATTTGTTAATTCTAACAAAACAAAAACAAGATTAAAACTATTACTTAAAAAAGGATAGCAAAATGTTATCAGGTTGGGAAAAGTTACTTGACTTGGAGTTCTTGACTGAGCTTCTTCACTCGCTCATTATTCTCCTTGAAGGCATGTTCTAGTCTGGAGTTCTTATCTTCGCTAAATTAATGTTTTTTCTTTTAGCTTGATAAGATTAAATTCATAGCCCATAGCGGTGTTTTGTGCCACCAAGAGTTGTTTCTCTAGCTCCATTATTCTTTCTTCCAATATGTTTCCAAATAGACAAGGTAGAATAAAATCAAAACATAAGAAAGGAGTTCTAATCAACTTTTTTTTGTAATTTTTTCTATTTCGGATTGCACCAAAGTTTGAAATCACCGACCTAATAAGTTGGATGCCTCTTGCAAGAACTACAAAAGCAAGAGAAATTTCAATATAATCTTTCTTTCTCTCAAAATCTAATAAAAGATAAAGTAAGAAAAATACCTTAGAAAGCAAATTATCAAAAACTTGCTTGAAATCCCTCTTCTAGTTAGCAACATCAGAAGAGGATGGGATAAGACTGACCTTGATGGTCGTGGTCATTGTTGTGACCACATCCACTGGTCTCTCTTCGCAAGACACAACAATTATTTCCTCAGCTGCCCCGACCTCTTCCTCTGCCGCCTCGGGAGATGTATGAACCTCCTCGGTAGTAGGAGATGCTTTGTCGAGCAGAGACTCATCTCCAGTGATGGGGAGATCCTTAGGCTTGATGTTAGTCGGCTCCTCCCTCGTGCCTTGTGTAGAAATCTCTTCGGCAACCTCATCCACAGGTGCCAAAAGGTGGCTCCGTACTGGTCAATGCAATACCAACCAAAGGATCCACTTCGGGATTTGCCCCAGTTTCAATCTGAGGTGTGATTGGAGGGCTAAAAAAAAGAAGAGTCGATACATTGAAAATATAAAAAAAAATTATATTAATTCCGAAGACTAAATAATACTTAGAATTCAATAAAAAAAACTTACTTGAAGAACACTTCCAAATCCATACTCCAAGACCGCCAAGGAGTATCGGTTGTCCTGACGTTTGGAATATGAGTTCTCTTCCTTTTAAAAATGAGGGGAACTTTGTCCTCCTCACTTTCCTCGCCTTCACCCTGAATATATGGAAACGAGGAATAATTCTTATATGGAGTATCCCAAGTGCCATATCTTTTTCGGTTACGTACCTGTAAGGAAGTCCTCTTCTATGTTATCGCAGAAGATCCAGTCCTTTGCCCTTGAGCTTGTGGCTGGTCAGTAACACTCTTAGAGAGTGTTCCTTGTACTGGACCAGTGTTGGTTGGCTCGGCACTAGTCTCTACAGTGAAATTTTAGACCACCATCTTTGAGGCAGCTCTACCCGCAGTTCGCTTTTTCTTCAATGGAGGAGCTTGGGTAGAAACCTTGGATTGGTCGGTAGCATGCTTCTGACCATGCAACTAAAAAAAGAGAGGTGGGTTAATAGATCAAATAACGACGTGATTCTATGATCAAATGAGTTGCTTGGTACTTACCTCAATGCGTTCATTGATGAACTCATCTCCCTATCTGATCAAACTAGCTGGCTATTTATCCAAGGTAGCCTGATCGGATCCGTCTAAAAGAACGTGCAAAATTTGCATAACCTTCACAAGGGTTTCTCTCACAGTCAGAACTAAACATTTATATTAACAAATTTTAATATAATATATATGTGTGTGTACGAAAAGGAGGTTAGAAAATTCATAATTTTTTACCTCCAAGTTCATCCTTAGTAGGATCTTAGTCTCCCTCGATCCCCTAAGCTTATCTGAATCGCCTTTTCAGGGGACCCAGTTTATGGTACAGAAAATCATAAATGATTTTCTAACATGATAAGCCCCTTGAGACCAGTTTGGAGATGACCTTCACGATTTTCTCCTCTTCCCTGATCAGATCTAGAGAATCCTTCTCTTTTTTTGCCTCTGACCTCATCCAGGTCGGGGAAACTTTCCCGTCATAGTCCTTCCATGTATCATTATTCGAATGTGAAGGATACTAGACACCGACTTGGAGTTTAAAGTAAACGCTCCCAAAAACATCTTGAATTTTGTAATTTCTGGTATACTGGAAAAAAGATGAACGGAAAGAAGAATACTAAGAAAAGCTTCGCAAAGATGCGAAAAACACTCAAGCTCAAGATAGAATTTGGGGGAAGATGATGTAGCTCAATTTTGTAGTGATGAAGCACATCAACTAGGAATTCACTTTCAGGGAGACGAAAACCTAACATAGGAAATGCGGCAAAGAGCACGATGCTCCCTCCTAAGGGACGGGTTTTGCGTCTTTACCACTAGGATCCCAGCACACTATCTCGCGCGATAGAATCAAGCCCTAATTCTCGAATTCTTGGATTTTGCTCTCGGTAAAAACAGATTTCTCCATTGCAAAAGAGGAAAGAACCCGAAAGATGAGAAGCTTCAAACTTTTTCTAGTTTTTGAGACATTTCACCTCCGTTTTCTTATCAAAACTTTTCAAATGTGGAAAAGAAGAACGGGAGATGAAAAGCCTCAAGAACCAAGAAGAAAGGTAGCAGAAGAACTCAAAAGAAGTCTTTCACGCTCAAAAGATTGAAGGCGTGAAGAGTTCGAGGGAAGTCTCACACCCTCTATTTATATTGCTCTTTAGGACAGTTATCCTGTTGGTTCAAATATTAAGGAAATTACAAAATATTTCTCTATCAGGAACCAAAACGGTGACATGATTAGTGAGAGGCCCCATAATGTGTCTTAAAAATTGGAAAGTCTCGAGTAATTACATGTATTTTCTCAAGCCTTGGGGGCTAGCTGACAGCGATTAATATGTCCTTAATTAATTCTGGGTCTACGCACTTATAATTAAAAAAAGACCCATAAAGTAAAGATAGGGCCCAATGCCTATTACCTGATTACGACTTCAACCAGAATTAAATTTAGTCACATGGAAATATTCTCTACTAGTATACATAATATTGATCGGATGATATGGTATGCCCTAAATTATCCTAACCTGATAGACACGTTGGTCGGATAACCTCGACCAACATACAGGTCGGATGTGGATAAGTCTATACCCCGACCTAGTCGATGTCAGGGTGGAGGTTACCTCCGCATAAGGCTTACGTGCAGGAGACGCTTTTTTTGATAGGTACAGATAGCCATTTGGAAGTTACTCCCTACGAAGATATGACTCTTTTGACGAAGAGACACCTCTTAGGCGAGAGGACACCTTTGATGAGAAGATATCTTTTGGCGGAAAGACATCTCTTAAAAGATGATATCTGACATCCTTTCGTCTGCTATAAATAGAAAACTCCCGCAAAGATTCAAACATAAGGTTAATGATCACGAGATCAGAATCAAGGTTAAGGATAAGTGATTGGTATTAGTTTTCTTGTTCATTCGAAAAGCCTATACTCTGTGAAACACGTGTGATTTACTAAAATACAATCCCAATTTTTCTACTTTTTTCAGTCTTGATTTCTAGACAAAGGCAACCAAAATTACATTCGTGAGCTTGATCTAGGGACCTCCGGGTATTGAACATCGACAGCACTAGACTCACCACCATCGCTATCCGACTTGGAGCTACTGTCATTGGATTCTAGGTATGGCGGGCTCCGACGGTCATTGAAAGTGCTATCAGTTGAGTCATCACTACCTATGTACTGTTCCTGCTGTGTGGGATGCTTCCCTTTTCCTTTTGATGAAGCTCTCCTTTTTGCTTGCTCCCTCGTCGTCATTACTTGGTGCTTCCTCTTTCCCATGTGAGTGATACCCACTGTTTTGTCTACCCATTCGGTGATGCTTGCAGCTCCAGTATTCTTTCGCAATGCATCAGTGTTTACTAGGTCTATCACGAGGTGTGATAGGAGGGGCTGTCACTCTCTGTGTCCTCGTCAAGTAAGAGATGAGCATTGGGTCCCCTTTCTCTATCAACTGTCGAATTGGATTTTCTGTGTCGCATAGTGTAAGCTCCATAAGATATTGGAATGGGTCGTCTTTGGCTGCGGATTTGTCACTTTCTTGTTTTTGGATTCTGAGCCACAAGTTGTATTTAACGTAGAGCAACTTATGAAGCTTCTTGTATGATAGACAGTTGCGAACTTTAGTATGGATGAACTCAAACGTGCTCTAATTGCGCTTGCATCTGCTGGAAGAAGCGCAATACGAAACGATGCACTGAGCGAAATACTAGAGCATGGGTGTGTCAGAACCGAATACACCTCACCAATGTGCTGCAAGTTAACGAAGACAACAATAAGTACAAAGTGAAAATACGAGAGTGACATTATATTTAAGATGATATAAGGAAAATATCAGGGGGATGTTTTGAAATCATGTGCCATCATCTCAGCTAACGCATTCGAGAACATCCAACCCTTCTTTTTAAAAGATCAGCCTTGTTACCGTTTTATCTTTTTTTTATTGGCTTCTCAATTTCGAATTTTCAGTTTTGACTTAAATACATCTCCTAAATTCGTTTGAAAATCGACTATTTCGTTAACCCTAGTTATAGCGGCCCGCAAAATCCCTGTAATGGTTGTCGCCTTCTTATCCAGCTTAGCATAGCGTTTGGGTGCCCGAAAACGTTATAAGCGGTGCAGCGCTCTACCCCGCTTCTCTGGCTGTGCTTGACGCGAAGACGGTATCAAGGTATCTGAAACGAGTGGGCCGTCTGTCTGGCCGGCGTGGAGCCGTGGTCGGATGTCAAACGATCAGCGCTTCAAAAACGGATGAATAGCCCGTATAAAATGCAACTCGACCATGCATTGCTTGTGAGAAACAGGAGGTGTTTATGTTAGGAAACCGGATTCGTATCCGATATGGACTCTTCCTTATCTCTAAGCAGAACCGCTATATATAGGAGGCAGGGGGTCACCCCATTGTACACATCTGAGAATAATAAAGCAGACCCGTTCCTCCTCATATTGTGTCTCTCGCCCTCTCTCTCTGTTCTCCACTTGAGATCTATTAGGCAACCCCGGACTATTCGATAGCGAGGTTGTCTAACACGTTATCAGCACGAAGCTCTACCGGCGAACAGATTGAAAGGTGAGAAGGTGAGATGTGGGGAATTGAATCTAATTGTTTGTTCGATTCTTTGCATCTATGTGGCACGAAGCTACGATACGATGCGATTTTCCAGATCACATGGCATGAAGCTATGATACAAGGAATCAAAGTATAGATCGCTACGCATCTACATTACATGTTGGCACGAAGCCATTGAAATTATAATACATGTTGGCACGAAGCCATCTACAGATCATGTTTTCATCTAGTAGCACGAAGCTACACGGTGAATACAAGAAACTACAGGAGGGCACGAAGCCATTGCCGCAAGAAAAGCGTCTGGCCGTCGCTGTCTTTGGGCTCGCCGCCTCGCCTCGCTATGCAGAAAGAAGTGCACCAAGGGGCGTAGACCATGCATAGAGTAAATGTTCAGGAAACATTGGTCAATAAAGTAGGCCTGTTTCTCTTGAACTGGAGGCAGCAGATGCGAATGCTTGCATGCAAATTAGCAATGCAATTGCAGTCCCAAATTAATCCCATGCCGATCGATAGCAACTGCTGCGGCTAAGGGCTCGTTTTTGTCAAAGGCAAATTGAGGCTCATGCATGCACAGATCGATCCTCCCGTAGGTGTCCTGATTGGGATGGCAAACCGGCACGTCCAACGACCGTAGTGAACTCGGTTTGTGGCGCGTCCAGGACGGTGGCGCTTGAAGCCCGGCCTCGCCCCACGTAGCACGCTGGCCTGGCCCCGCCTTGACCTCACGCCACCGAAGGCTTCCGCGTGCCACCGGCTTCTGAAGCAGGCGCCGAACGCCCAGCCACCGAGACCTCGGGATGGACATGAAGTCAAATGTTGCTGCCGCTGGACATGAAGTCCATGCTTGCATTTTCCTATTGAGCCGCACCAAGCCGTCTGGCTCACCGCGCGTCTGCCGCCGGCCCACCACTACCAGCGACGTGCCGCCACTGGCTCGCGCCGACAACCTCTGCGCTGGCGTCGCTCCGCCGTCTGCGCCGCGCGCGCTGGTTGGCGCACAAAGCGTCAGACGGCTCAACCGCCTGCTAGCCAGCTGCAGCGCCGCTGCCGAGTCGTAGCGCGCCGACCATGCGGGCCGTAGGCGCCGCGCTGCCGCTTCGCCGTCGAAGCGCTGCCGTGGCGGCGCCGCCGAGCACCTACCGTGGCTGCGTGTCGTCCACGCCCCTTCGAGCGCGCGCTGCGGCCAGCGTTGCCGTCGCCGCGCCGGGCCATTGCGTCGGCTGCGTCTGTCCTGTATGGCGCTGACAGCGGGCCGCGCTGCGACCTCGATCGGCCGACCCTGGCGGCCCTCTCCTTTTGCGATGGACTCAAAGTCCGGACAGAAATCCCAAAACCGGTTTAGGAACCAATTGGAATCGAGGTAAGTGGGGAGGAAACACGAAATTACAGGTATGCCCCTCTTGGTTCACTTTTCCTTTTATTTCTTTTCTTTTAGAAAATGAATAAGAATTCGGAGAAATTGAATAGAATATTCTGGAAAATTATGAAAAAATATCTAGAAAAATCCAGAAATTGCATGGCTCTGTTTTTAATATATATTTAGCCTTCTTTTCTGTATCTATGAATAGTTGCATGTTTTTTTTTTGCATTAATTGCCTTGTTTAGAATATCGGAAATTTCTGAGAATTTATTTCCGTATTTATGAATTTATGAATTGTGCAATTATTGTCTATTCTGAATTTATGAATTAGTCATGTTGATATTTGCTGAAATTAAATTTTTACATTTGTCTGAATTACGAAAATTGCTTGGAAATTAGCAGAAATTATGAAAAGTGCTAGGAAAATTCCAGAATTTTTCATATGGCATAAAATGAGAACATGAGTGGTTGGGATTTGATTTTGGTAATGAATAAACAAATATGAGACAATTGGTGTCTAGGAAAACACACATGAGGCTTGGTTCTTTAATTGGCACGAAGCGGAAGTGCTCCCTCCTCATGTGAGCCCTAGGGGCGAGTTGACTGGCCAAGAGTCAAATTGTGAGAGATATTCATTACTTGTTTTCGTTCGACCAACAAGAATTATATAAGTTGTAATTAGACTTATGCCATGTTTAATTCATGTTGCAATTTATTTTCTGTTGTCAAGTGATCTTTGGAAAATTCTTTGTATAATTAACAGAAAATTGCCAAATACTAAGAAAAATTCGGAAATTTCTGAGAATTTATTTCCGCATTTATGAATTGTGCAATTATTGTTTATTCTGAATATTTATGAATCTGTGTATATATGAATCTTACAGTTATGAATCATATTTTTATGAATTTTGTACTTATGAATCCTGCATTTATGATTCTCGCACTTATGAATTTTGCATTTTTGTATATATGAATCTTGATATTATTGCTTTCTTTTAGTTTGCTGGAAACTCATGAGAATTCAATTATGCATTTTATTGAATCTAGCAGCCATTTCCTATTAGATTGCACGTAGTAATCTAATGGAAGAACCTTATGAATATGCAAAGGTGTGGCATTATCTAACGTGAGTTTTTGAAGAACTGACATGAATTGTCAGAATTATCTCACATAGACATCAGATTGCATAATGAATAGTAAGCTCTCGAAGAGCATACATTTTCTCATGAATAGAATTGCAATTTATCCTTTATTCCAGTATTCTTTCTTTACAAGCAATTTTTGAATTACTTAGCCACTTTATGATTAGAATTATTTTTCTTTTCATCTAGAAATCGTGTAGCGCCCAATGGAAAAAATATGCATTGCTGATAGTGGCACAACAAATATCATCTTAAAAGAGTCGAAATACTTCCAGATGATCAAGAAGAACGCTGGAAGGATTACGACAATCGCAGAAAGCGATACGCATATAATAGGCTCTGGAAGAGCCACAATTATATTGCTAATGGGTACAACTTTGGTAATTGAAGAAGCCATCTTGTACCCTAAATCAACTCGCACTCCCTTAAGTTTCAAAGATATCCGCACCAATGGGTTTCACGTAGAAACCAATGAAGAAAATGGCAATGAGCATTTGTGCATTGTGAAGCACGCGGAATATGAAAAATGGTATTAGAAAAATGTCCCTCATATGAATCTGGGTTGTACTACACGAGAATCAGTGCACTCGCAGTGTATACCTCTTTGAAAACTGTTTTTAGAAGCTCTGAATTATTTTCTTTATGGCATTGTAGATTACGTTATCCTAGTCTTAGAATAATGAGAAATATAGTTAACAACTCACAAGGTCATGGCATTAATGTAAGAATTTCCCGAATCACGAAGATTTTGTGTGCCATGCATGTGCCACCGGGAAATTAATAACTAGACCCTCTGTTATGAAAGTGCAACATGAAATCCCTGCATTCTGGAGCATTCAAGGGGATATTTGCGGTCCGATTCAGCCCTTGTCGAGGACCGTTTCGATACTTTATGGTGCTCATTGATGCTTCCTCGAAATGGTCGCATACATGTTTCTTGTCAACAAGGAATCATGCATTCGCAAAGTTGATCTCGCAGATCATCGAGAATTAAGAATGCTTTTCACGACCATCGCGTGAAGTCCATTCGATTGGACAATGCCGCGAATTTACTTCCAAGGCATTTGATGATTATTGTACAAAGAACGGGAATAAGCTGTTGAGCACTCTGCATCGCACGTCCATACGCAAAATGGGCTAGCTGAAGCACTAATAAAAAGGATTAAGTTCATTGCGGACCGCTTTTGCAGAGTTGTAACTTGCCCAACACTTGTTGGGGACACGTGATCTGCAAAGCAGCACTCATCAATTATAGACCATCGGCCTACAACATCTATTCACCTATGCAACTAGTGCAAGGGGTCATCCCGAAGATTTCCCATCTTAGAAATTTTGGTTGTATGGTATATGTACCTATACCACCCCCACAGCGGACTGCAATGGGCCCTCTCCGCAAGTCTGGGATATACGTTGGTTATGAGAGTGCATCCATAATCAGGTATTTGGAACCCATGACTGGAGACTTGCACACAGCCCGATTCGCTGATTGCATCTTTGACGAGGACCATTTCCCGTCATTAGGGGGAGAGAATCAACCATTGGATGAAAAATGCCGGGAAATAATATGGCATTCCACTTTGGGATCCCAGCGCATGACCCTCGCACTAATGAAGCAAATCAAGAAGTCGAGAAGATAATTGATTTGCGAATTTAGCAAATGAACCGCTGATCATTTTGTGATCTCAAGAGCGTGGTTAAGTCGCATGTACCAGCAAGAAATGCACCGAGAGAGGGTGGAAATACCAAAGAAAGCGAAGGTATCCCTCATCCTGTTCAGAGGCCTCAAAGAAAAGAACAGGAGATCCGGCTTCTCAAACCCAAAGTACCGGAGGCGTCTGGGGAAAAGCGGGCGAGAGGACTTACCACAGCCAATCACAAAAGTGCCCCAAAGCAAGAAGGAGCAGTTGAGACCTGGCCTTTGGAAAGAAGCCTGTGGAAAAGGCAATTCCAGATCTGAACCTTCCATTGGAAGAAGCTGCCGGAAATAATGTGTGCGCACACATTGGCGGAGAAAAACTAAAGGAACTTGCTCCTGGAATGGGAAATAGCAATGAAGAGCAAGTAGAAGTGCACGAAGCACCCCATGATGAAATGGCCATAAACTTTGTAATAACAGGAGAATCGATGAATAGAGCAACAGCCAATGTCGATGCATACTTTGCAAAGAAGATTGCCACGATCATTAATCATGATCCCGAGCCCGCATCTCTCGCAGAGTGCAAGAAAAGGCTCGATTGGGAAGATTGGAAGAAGGCAATCACTGCGAGTTAGTCTCTCTAAACAAAAGAGAGGTGTTTGGGCCTGTGTGCCTCACGCCTCCCCATATAAACCCCTTTGGGCACAAATGGGTTTTTGTTCGGAAGAGGAATGAAAACAATGAAGTTATAAGGTACAAGGCAAGGCTTGTCGCTCAAGGTTTCACTCAACGTCCTGGGGTTGATTATGAAGAAACCTATTCTCCGGTCATGGGTGGAATTACCTTTAGATACTTGATCTCAATGACAGTCAACTTGAAGTTGAAAATGAAGCTAATGGATGTTGTCACAGCATATTTGTATGGAAACTTGGATTCGGAGATATACATGAAAGTAAAGGAAGGTATCCCTATCCCGAACCAAGACAGAGCAAACAGACACCTATACTGATGTGAAATTGGAGAAATCAACTGTATGGGCTAAAACGATCGGAAGAATGTGGTACAATCGTTTGAGTGACTTTCTCTGCAAGAAAGGCTACGAACAGCGAAGATTGTCCAGGTGTATTTATACAACGATCCACGAATGGATTTTGTATAATCTCCGTCTATGTAGATGACTTGAACATCATTGGGACGGATGAGGAAATTGAAGAAGCATGCACATACTTGAAATCTGAGTTTGAAATGAAAGACTTGGGTAAAACCAAGTTCTGTTTAGGCTTGCTGCTTGAACATGTCCAAGGCGGTATCTTGGTACACCAAGCATCCTACACGCAGAAAGTGTTGGAGAGATTTGGCTTTGAAAAGGCATACCCCGCAAAGACCCCAATGGTCGGAAGGTCACTCCAAGCGACCTAGACCCGTGCAGGCCTAAAGAAGAGGGGAGGAAGTCACGGGAGCAGAATTCCCATACTTGAGTGCAATTGGAGCGCTCATGTACCTTGCGAATAGCACTAGGCCGGACATTGCGTTAGCCAGTGAATTTGCTAGCCTTGATGCAAAGGCGAGAACCCACCAAAAGGCATTGGAAAGGGGTGAAGGACATCTTCCGTTACCTTCAAGGAAGCAAAGACCTCGGCTTGTTTTACAAAAGAAACAATGAATTGAATTTAGTTGGCTACGCCGATCTTTGAGTACCTATCGGACCCGCTATCTTGGCAAGTCACAAGCCGGGTATGTTTTCCTTTGCGGTGGAACAGCAATTTCTTGGAAGTCGTCTAAGCAGACTCTTGTCTCGACGTCGACTAACCACTCAGAAATCATTGCATTGTATGAAGCCTCTCGGGAATGTGCATGGCTTCGAAGAATGGTTCACCACATCCAGAAATCATGTGAGTGCGAACATGGAACAAACCCCCACTATTATCTATGAAGATAATGCGACTTGTGTTGCACAAGTACAAATGGGATATGTGAAGAGTAACCTTACAAAGCATATCAACCCCAAGTTCTTTTATGCTCATGAAATGCATAAGATGAGCGAGATAAAGATCTTGCATACTAAGTCGTGTGAAAATCTCGCAGATTTATTCACTAAGTCACTCCCGGCATCTTCCTTTGAAAGATGTATTAGAGGAATCGGGATGATGAGGCTTAGAGAAGTGCAGATTTCAGGGGGAGATTTTTCACATACTTCTACATAAATCTCAAACATGAAGTTTGAGTACCCAACGTAAATCTTGAAGATTAACATTGAAGTTTGGGTGGATTGTACTCTTTTCCTTAAGTAAGTTTTTCATTGAAGTTTTCTTACATAAGGTTTTTGATGAGGCAATCCGTGCAACACAAGCAGCGTGCTATGTACTCTTTCTCCAATTATTTTTCCCACTGGGTTTTTATGGAGTTTTAATGAGGCATATGCATCTCGCAGTGAAGAGTCCAAGGGGGAGTGTTAGGAAACCGGATTCGTATCCGATATGGACTCTTCCTTATCTCTAAGCAGAACCGCTATATATAGGAGGCAGGGGGTCACCCCATTGTACACACAAGCATACAGAATAATAAAGCAGACCCGTTCCTCCTCATATTGTGTCTCTCGCCCTCTCTCTCTGTTCTCCACTTGAGATCTATTAGGCAACCCCGGACTATTCGATAGCGAGGTTGTCTAACAGTTTATACGGCAGCTAGTCTAACACTCGGCAAGTTCAGCACGCAGACCATCCACCGCAGAACAAGGGGCAACGAAAGGGGGAGGGTTTTTCTGTTCTTCTTCGAGTTACAGCCCTTGCTTCTGGCATCGATCGACAACTCGTACTCGACATCCTCTTGGCACATAGTACTAGTATCAATCTGTCTAACCAACGAACTACCGGACCATGAGGTGCGAAAGGGCCCAGTCCTACCGCAGGTGCAGCCAGCATTTTTTTTTTTTATGATGGAACTGAATTTGTCTCATGCACGTGATAGCAGTAGCGAAGTCAGCTTAAGTCCATACCTCAATCGGATCGTATCTTTTTAGACTAAATTACAATTTTACCGGTTTTTTTAACACAATTTACATAAATTTATCATGATAGACCTCTTATCTAGACCCCGATGGTCTATAACCTGTCTCCGCCCCTACATGGCCGCACACTTGCACTGTCGCTACCATTGGTCACGATGAACTAACTTGATCCAGATTCAGTTCCTGTGCTGTGCGAGCAATCAGGGGCGGAACTAGCTACAAGTACCCCGTGTCACAGGGCACCGGGTTAAAAAAATTAGTATATATTAGTCTATATATAAAAAATAATTAGTGTATGTTAGTCTATATATATAGTATATGTGAACCCCTTTGATCTAAATCTTGTGGCACCGGGAGACAAATAACAAGTAAATGGTAAGAATAATAAGTTGTTATCATATATATGTTGTATTTCTAAGGATCTCAGCGCCTAGAACAACACCTAGAGGAGAGTCTTAGAGTTACCTTCTGTATTCGCACTTGAGGAAGCCATTCCCGGTGATGGGGAAGATGGATCGGCAGTGGAGAGGTTGAGGACGAGGTGGCCGAGCCTGTTGGTGCAGTTGTGGCCTTTCCCGTTACCTCCGTGCGTAAGCAGATCGGGTGTCTACAGTTTGTTAGGAGGGAGGCAGTAGCGCGTGGGAACGTTGGTTCCTAGCCGGTCTGTCCCTTCTCTTTATATAGCACACGGAGCAACAGGGGGCCACAACCATTAGGTTGGTTGCACCCCCGATCAGGATACCAGGGATCAACCCAACAATATATGATGAAGTGGTGAACCCCGATGATTTTTTCTCTAGTTCCGCCCCTGCGAGCAATCCGGGACAGATGAATCCGGTCAAGATCATTTGCGAGTAAGCACGTCCACTGATACAGCACGAGACAAACTGTATTTGGGAGCTCTGTTCCAAAGTCCAAACAACGCACGCGGGCGCATGTCAATTTGGCGTCTCAGCTACTCTTCGGGGAAAAAGGGAAGGCATCTCAAGTCTCAACTGACTCTGTCACAGTAGTCGGCATTGCTAGGGTCATTGACTAGGAAGGCTTCCACTCACTTAGCAGTTAGAAAGACTCATCACATGAGTAGACTTTTTAGCCAGAGACTTTTTACTATTATCAGTAGGTACCAAAATTTACATTAAAATAATACCGAGAGACACCAAAAGTTATAAACTTCAAATTGCAACAAGTGTGGATTAAAGTTAGGCAACAATCTAAGTGTGGATTAAAGTTACTAACAATCTGTCTCTTATTTTGGCACTATGTAGTTATCTATTCATACTTCATAGATATTACTACAATTGTCATGACTGAAAGTATCTTTTTATAGTAAAAATAGGCAGCGTGTGGTTCTGGGATGGGAGGCATGGAAGAATTGTAATAGCATGTGACGGTGAGAATAACGGATCTTGTGTCATGCATCAATTCTGTTCGTGATCCTTGCATCCAGCATGCTTGCCCCCAACAACCAAAAAAATTATATTTTAACATGACCCGAGCATGTTTATAAATTTAGTATTGCATATATAAGTCGATGTGGCTTCTGCTGATGTCTAGATTATGTAGAAAATATCCATGTGTTCCTTCAAAGATACGAAGTGATATTGATGCGATGTTGATTGCACATGCCCACTAACTATGCATGACTAAAAGTTCACCGAGTTCATTATAAACATTGGGAACCAAATGTCTGAGTATACATTAAGTCATGTATTTTGCTAAATCCTTCTTTGTTAGTTTGAGTTAAACTGCATATGTTTTTTTAGTAAACTGAACATATTCAAGTGAAGCACGTTCTCTTAAGAAAGTGAAATATATGCTCTATGGTTGCATTCTTCTTCTTCTTCTTTGCACGATCATAAATTAGAGGAATGATATAGTAGTGCAATGTCTCACAACCTGCATCATGGATCAGATGTAAGGAATGTTGCCAATATTTGATAAGTTGTGATCCATTTTCATAAACTCGACCCACCACGAATCAGAAGACGGCATATAAGAAGTGGCAGTAGGAACCCATCCGTGACGCATCATTTTCATAATAAATTCCTACTTACACCTTTCAAGAACGGAAATGCAAGTACTTCAGACGCTCTTAGAGCATCTCCAGCAGAGTCCCTAAACTAGTCCCTAAACATTAAATTAGGAAGTGTATTAAAAAAAATAGATCAGCAGGGCCCCAACTCAAGCCCCTAAATTTAGGAGGCTCCTAAATTTGCCTTCTCAGCCCCAATTCCCAGGGACGCGAGCACAACCCCTATTCGGGCCCCTAAATGAAACGGTTGTGCAGTTATTTGATTGTGTAGACTATGCCAAGATTAACCATGACGCTAGTTTGATTGATTATGTCAAGCATGAAGATTTATGTATGCATATATTTGCATTTTTGTAGTAAAATGTTCATACTCTATTTAACATGTTTTGAAAATTTTAAATTTAAATTTGAAATATCATGTTTTTAAATTGTAAATGTTAATATGCTTATGTCTTATGTATTACAAATATTTTTAATTGAATTTTAGTGGTGTCAAATAAAGATTATACATAGCGGATATGTCAAAATAGGAGAAAAAGTAAAATTGAGGCTAAGATTTAGGAGTCATTGACTTCACATTCAAAACAGACCCTAAAAATAAGGAGAAATTCCTAATCCAAAATAAGGACCCTGTTTTAGGGACCTTTGCTGGAAATGCTTTTAAGACAATAAAGCGATGGAAATTGAAAGAGATATACTCGTCTGTGCACCGTCTTGACCGCAATGGCTCGAATAGTTGGTCAGATAGGTTCATAATCCAACAGCCTTAAGCTCATTACCACACCACATGGCACATGGGACAAGTTCCGGTCATCAGAACAAAAAATTTAAGAAAGAATATTTAAAATCTCCTCGTGCCTACGCTCGTTTTATACGGCCAAAGGCAAAGAAGGAACCTACCAAATGCAGTATCTGCTAGTCTGCTACCCAGACAAGAACAGCTCACATCTCCGTACTTGTTTTGTGCTGATCTCTGTACTTAATTGCGCTTGAAGCAACAGGGCAATTACCGAATCCATAATGCAGGGAAGAAGAACACAGATGTACAGCCCAATTTCTCGGTTGCAAACTTTTCTTTACTGCATTTGGGGTCTCATTTTCAACTCGTAATCCTCAGTTTTAAGATTACAAGCAACAAGTATTACACACACAGTGCCAATGATCACGTGCAATAGTAACATTATTAGCAGCGAGCAAAATTCAGCTGGGAAAATCGGCGGCACCATCACAGTGGCAGCACCGAGCTCCGAGCGCGGCAGTGCCGCGAGAAGAACGACCTCGGGGCGCCGCCGGACGCGGGCCTCTCGGTGCTGAGATTTCTCTGATGGCCCGAACCCGACACCTTTGCGCCGGTCTGATGCTTCCGTCTGCCACTCTGCTCCGCTGCAGGAGACGCCTCCGGCAGCCGCTCTAACGCGTCGGCTGACACTATCGCCGCGTCCATGGAAGCCGCGCGCCGCACGTTCCGCGGCAGCGGGCAAGGGAGCTGCTGCGGCAGTGGCTCCGGCGAGATGAGTTGCTCATGCTGGTCTTCTTCGACGTGCGGCGATTCTTGGTCGTTCTCCTCCTCGTGCTCCAGGATTGAATCGCTCAAGGCGGCCACTTGCTCGGCTGCGGCGTTGGCGTTCGCATCTGGATCAGCTGGTTGGTTGGAGTTGGACTCGCTGCCGCCTCCGGCGGCGGGGTCGAGCACCTCGGAGCGGCAGAGCGGGCAGTTGACGTGGGCGCGGAGCCACCTGTCGATACAGGGGACGTGAAACGCGTGGCCGCACTTGGGCAGCAGCCGAACAAGCTCGCCGTCCTGGAACTCGCCGAGGCAGACGGAGCAGTCGGCCGCGCCCAGGAGCCCTGTGCCGGCGCGGTACCGTGTCATGGCGATCGAATTGATCGCCGCCTCGTCGAGCCCGACGGTCCGGATGTACCAGACGTGGTGCACCACTCCCCCGCCGCCCTCGGGGTCGTCGTTCCCACCGTCCTCGACGTTCGCCGCCGCGGGAGCAAGGAGCGCCTGCTGCCGTCGCCTCAGCTGCCGGCGTCGGACGGCCACGGAGACCCCGAGGAGGATCAGGCAGAGGAAGGCGAGCGCGGCGGCGGCGATGGAGGTGGAGGTGGTGAGTCGGCGGTGGTGGTTGTGGGCGCCGCCTCCTGCGGGGCTGTAGCCGTGGGGTCCCTGGTCTCTCCTGCCCGCGGCGCCGCCATGGCCGGTAGAAGGGGACGGAGCAAGACCCGGGATAGGAGGGCAAGGAAAAGGCGAAGGGGGGCGAGAAACGGTAGGCGAGGGGGAAGGGGAGGGGGTGTGATGGAAGATGTAAGGAGGAGGGGAGGGCGGCGAGGAGCAGTCGAGCCCGTTCAAAGGGTGGCAGTACCCAGGGTTGTGCGAGAGGAGGATCCGGCGGTGGCGGGGCATCGCGGCAGGTACGTGCGGTGGCGTCAGGGCGGCGGGCTGGGACGTGACGCCGGCGGCATCGGCGGTGGGTGGAGGAGGAGGAGGAAAGTGGGAAGAAGGTCGTGGCAATGCGTGTGCGATCGATTCCTTTGTTTACGTTGGGGAGGCGGGGAAGGGAGGAGACTGGGACGGCGGTTGCGTGGACTGGGGAAGGATGGGATTAGCCCGACGGTTGGTAGCCAAGTTGGATCTGGCCCGTAGAAAAACTTGCCTCCACTGGCAACTTTTCTCGCGGAGGGCGGGGTACCCAGGTCTGCCAAAAAAAAATTCGAGGCGAGCGATTCGAGTTCTAAATATTTAAATTTAACCTTTGAGCTCACGAGTTTTACGGTGCTAAGTTCGAATAACTTGCGAGTTTACTCAATTTTAAATTAAGTTTTTCTAAACCGAGTTTACTCGAATTTATTATCGAACCTACCGAGCTTACCAACTTTATCGAGCTAACTCAAGCTTATCAAGCTTACTCGAATCGAGTTCGTACCTAATTGAGTTTAGACTGAACCGAGCTTAAACCTGGAGGGCCAGGCCTGGCTCGTTAATGACCCTAGGGTACTGAATGGATGGATAGATGGATAACTTTTCTCTCCATCAATCTTCTAACTTGGGGCATAAATCATAAATTTGATGAGATGATGACTTGATGGATGAAGTGACCACGTATGTCATGATGTGATGGTCCGTCTAAGCCGAACGACTACTTTGCGGGTAGACCTGTTCGAAGTCCGAGCTAAATATCAAAATTTGATGTGTCTCATATTTAGGCTCTGTTCGTTTCAGTTTCTACATAACTTTTACTTAAAAAAAGCAGATTATTTGCCGAATAGGGGGATTCTTACTGATTCTTGCTGATTCTCGTCAGTTCAGTCCAGAACCTAGAAGTCATAGCCAATTCGGCCTGATTCTCCCATATTCAGAAGCAGTTATTCTATAATCCATAATCCATAATCCAGAAGCTGAAACAAAATAGGAGAATTCACGCACTAAAGAATCCAAACTTGAAGTTCGAAGGATAATAAATATGTAACAAATAGCTAATAATCTGACAGATGTCTTCACTGATCATAAAAGAAGTGAAAAGATCCCATATACATATAGTAAACACATACAAAAGAGTGAAAATACCCTAGAAAAATATTGAATCCACTCTTTACCCCTCATGATAAAAAGAGGGTGAGGCATTTGGGTGTGCGGGACTCAATTCTGTGAAGACATTCGCAGAAACAGAGAATCAAACAAATGAGAATACTACTCACGACTGTAGAAAAAGCTCAACATGATATTAAGAAAATCCCTGAAGTGAGTTATCCTGAATATGATAACAACATCTAATATTTACGAACACAATCTGATGCTAGGAAGTCGGAACACCCAGACTGCATCGTTGTGGAAAATCATGATGAGTTGGAAGAAATTAATGAAGAGATTTTCAATAATTATGCAGATTCATGTGTGTTGTACAAAAGAAAGACTACAATTGTTGACATATAATTCACCTCAAAAATTGTTAAAACACTTGACCTGGATCCAAAACTAAAGTACTAGAAGCGTTTAGATTGTGTCAAATGGAAAGAAACAATTGAGGCAGAATTGCACTCGCTTAACAAAAGAAAAGTATTCCGTATGTTGACCAAACACCTACTAAAGTGTTCCCTGTAGGATCAAAATAGGTTTTCATCTGGAAAATAAATGAAAATAATCAGGTTGTGAGATATAAAGCAAGACCTGTGGCACAAGAGTTCACGCAGAGACCCGATGTTGATTACAATGAAACTTACTCTCTGGTAAAGAGTGGAGAAACGTTCCGAGATTTGATTTCAATGGCAGATAGTTTAAACTTAACAATGCAGTTGATGGATATAGTGACCGCATATTTATATGGGTCAATGGATATTGATAGTTATATGAGAGTCTCTAAAGGAGTCAAAATTTTGGATCCTACTAAAGGTAATCGAAACATGTATAGCGTCAAACTGCGGAGATCGTTATATATATAAAAACAGTTGAGGAGAATGTGGCACAACTGACTTACTGAGTTCTTCCTAAAGAAGGGATACTCTATTAATGATAATTGTACATGTGTGTTCATAAAGAAGTCTCATAATAGATTATGTATCATATCAGTCTACGTTGATGATCTGAATATCATTGAAACTATAGAGGAGATAAATGAAGTAAGTTCTTACCATATGTTGGAGTTTGAGATAAAAGATTAAGGTAAAACCAAATATTGCTTAGGCCTACAGCTAGAGCATTTCTCAGAAGGAATTTTTGTACACCTGTATACATATATCAAGATGTATTGGACAAATTTAATACAGATAAATATCATATTTTGAAGATCCACATGGTAGTAAAATCCCTTAAAGTGGATAAAGTCTCTTTCAGACCAAAATGAAAAATGAGGAAGTCTTAGGACCTGAAGTCCCATGCTTAAGAGCCATTGGAGCACTTGTGTATCTTACAAATTGCACAAGGTCTGATATTGCATTCGCGGTAATTTGCTAGCTAGACACAGTACAGCTCCAACCAGAAGATATTAAGCTGGTGTCAAGACTTTACTCAGATACCTCCAAGGTACTTAAGATCTTGGTTTATTTTACCGGAAGGACCGAGACTTGACCATGGTGGGATATACGTATGCTGGCTATTTGTTTGATCCCTTCAATGCCAAATTTCATACTAGATTTGTGTTTCTCTGCGATGGTACATCCGTTTCTTGGTGTTCTTTTAAGCAGACTTTAGTAGCTACTTCTACAAAACCACTCAGAGATTATAGCATTATATGAAGTCTCACGTGAATATATTTGGCTGAGATGTGTGATAAGCCATATCCAGAAGTCATGTGGCATTAACACCGTCGATACCCTCATAATTATCTATGTAAATAATAATATCACAAATCATATTGCCTCTAAACTTTTCTATCATCACGAACTCTAAAGAACAGTGAGGTGAATATCTTGCAAATTAAATTATATGAAAATCTAGCAGATTTATTCACTAAGTCTTTACCAACATCTAGTTTTCAAGGATGTGTTTGTGTTAGTGGAATGAGACGACTTAGAGATATGCAGAGTTCAAAAGGAGTAAATCTCTGAACTATAACACTTAGTATAATCCTAAAGATACTACTTTAATCTAGAAGATTTTGAGTTGGACTCTTTTTCCCTTAGTGAGTTTTCTTAACGTTTTCTCACATGAAGGTTTTTAATGAAACAACAAGTGTAACACAATATGCGAGTGCAATATACTTTTTTCTCCATTTTTTCCACTAGGTTTTTGGGAGGAAGTTTTGATAAGACATATGCATTACATTGAATGCACCCAAAGGGGAATGTTGAGATACAGCAGGAATCTTAGTCTTGGTTGCTGAGATATGATTAAACTTTATCTCTTTGTGGGTGAATATGTATATATCTCTAATGGGTTTTTTTACTATAAATATTGTATCCCATTGTAGAAGAAAATCAATCTAATAAAGAGAAGAGAGTTTTGACTCCCTATATCTTGTATATTATTCGTGATTCTTTTGTCTATTTGATCATACATGGTGTTTGATATACCACGGTTGTCATCGTTTTACAACACCTTCCTTTCTACCTGAAAGTTTGACCATGGAATAAAACACTAGCCAACAGTAAATAGACACGGTTATGCGGAAGCTACATCCGTGCCTGTTTTGCTTGTTTACCCAACATGTACTCTAACAAGTGGGCCCATGAGAAAACATTGGTTGACAAGTCCAATACTCCATTCCAGCACCCACTTGATTGAGACTAGGGGTTCAGTCGGATCGAATAGATGTCGACCGATTGACCAGATCTGTTTAGATCGAATTCGGATAATCATGCTGAATAGTTATCGAATTAGCATCTGTTTTGGATTCAACATTAGATTCGAGATATCACTATCCGTCGAATTAGAATACTCTGATTATATTTGTGGATGATTTTAGATTACTCTATTCGAATATTAGGATTTGGATATTACATGCCATATTCTAGCAGTTTCAATAGGGCCCAACCAAATAGCCCAAGTTAAGCCCTCCCTCCACAGCTCCACTCTCTTGACGCCATCCTGCTGGCTGGTGTCGTCTGCCAATAGAGCTTGACATGTAAGAATATGCTTCCACTAGGTTACGTGAATACCTTGTATTCTTTTTGAATATTTGATATTTTTTCAACTTTATTAAACTACCTGATAAAATGACTTGTTAAATTACGATAATCATATTGTTTATTGAACTCATACGGTTGATTAATAATTGCTATACATGTGCTGTATGTAGTATCTATTTTTGAATTCATGACCAATATTATTCATATCATGTTTGTATCGGCACTATCTGTATCCGACTCCGAATCCAACAAAAAATATATAGTTTAGGATAAAAAAATGATATACACCAAATCCGAGCCAACTGTACCCTAATCGATACTTAACCAACCTCATCCCCTCCCCAATCGTCCCCAAATGCGCCACCTCCCTTGCCTCTCCTGACTCTCACCCTATACGACCATACAAAATGCCTCCACTAGCAAATCCTCTCACACGAGCGAGGCTCCCCTCACCTGGTCAACTCCCTCCTCGCGTTCACCACCCCGCGTCATCTCCCTCCACCCTCATCCGATCATTCCGCCATAGTCTGTGCTTGAAGAAGTCATCGACGCAACTGAAAGAGGTCACCGCCAAAGAAGTTGTCACCGACCCCATAATTTGTTTTCTTCATATATGCCCCCTCGGCGCCCCTCCTAAATCCCTATCCATAGAAATATTCGCTAGATAATTCTCTGTCACTTCATTAGTTTGCTGTCCTTTGACCTGTTTTTCTCACTTGTGTAACTTGTTTGTCTCTATCTGATTGTTTGTTGCCCTTTGAATTTGTCAAACCTAATTTCTTGAAAGCCTCAATGCCTTGTGTAATCTGGAAGTTGAATCTAAAGCCAAACCTCGTACTGAAGTTATTGTGTGCATTATTGCCTTCTCAATGAACTTCTAACTGAAATGAGGGTGGTGTGCATGCCCACGGGCACAAGGTGAAGCCAATGCTTTTCAGCCCTCTCGCACTTTTTTCAAATCTAATCGGTGTGAACTCAACTACAAAAATAGACCCCTTCATACCACGGAAGCATCGGCGGCAGGGGCGTGAAGCCGCAGACAACTAGGTGCTTAGCACCACAGACTTGGCAGCAAGTGTGTTGCGACAGGATGGCTGGACAGGAGCCCTTACCGTGGCAGGGTAGCTCAGCAGCTCAGGCGAGGTAGTAGGACCTGCTGTGGTGCCCGAGCACAATAGTTTCCTGCCGCCCTACCCTAGCTCGGCAGCATCTGTCGTGTACATGAGAGTAGCAGATATCATTGCCGCTGCTTCCATGATGGGAGAGGGCTTTTTTTGCAATTGTGTTCACACGAGGGGTTAGATTTGAAAAAAAAATGGTGCAAGGGGGCTAAAAAAGTGTTGGGTTGACATCAAACACCCACGAGCGACAGGCAAGAGTGAAGTTCTCCGCTCGCTGGCCTTAGCAGGTGTACCCATGAGCAAAAGAATAGCTATCGGGTATGGTATGGATGAGAACTACCTAAGCCCTAAGGGTGAAAAGGAATCGAACACAGATGGTAATGGCTTGTCATATTTGTTTATATTTTTTTCCCCTGGTGCGGATATGAATATGCATAACCTAGATACAAATATGAATAATGTCAAATACAGATACGGAGTGAATACTAATCGAAATGAATACGATCATGAATATTTATCGGAACATGAAAAATCTTTAAATTGTACACACAAAATAAAAAAACATAACTAGTTTATTTGATCCAAACATTTATGAAGAACATGTAGCTATAAAAGACTTGAAAATATATATTTAAATGCTAGACTATTTGAGAAACTTCCCAAAAAATCCAAAATTTTTGGAGCTCATTTGCCATTTTTTAAAGTTAAAACTTGAGTTCTAGTTTAATTAAACTAAAAAACAATTTTGAAATTCAGAAACCTTTTTGGGCTAAAACAATAGTCTTGGCCAGTCGTGCGCCTGAATATCTAAATAATATGTCCCCTAAATATCTGGATAATCCGAATTCGTATTTGTATTCGACGGATAGTGTGAGCTACCAAATCCGATTCGTATCGAACATATATAAAAAATATGTATTCATTTTTAATCCAATAAATATCCAAGCTGACAGAATCCGTATTAGAAAATTGTATGAATCAACGAAAACTATCTGATCTGTTTTTATCCCTAGCCATAGCCGATTGCCATTCCTACTCAGTCTTTTTGCCTAGTCTGGCCTTGTATGGAGATTTGGTACGCTGCAGAGTAAAAACCTTGGAAGATTCAGGCATATTTAATCATCGGAGCAAGGATTCTGATGTGGGTCGTGCAAACTAGCGCTAAAAAACCGGGCACCGATGGCTGCACAGGTATTCGTGGACGCAGTGCCAACTGCGCGCACGTAGATAAAAGAGGTACCCATGGTTTCGTGCAAGCCATCTACAGCTCACTCCGTGGGGGTTATGTGGCTCGGCCACGTTCCAAGGACAGTTTCGATACCATATGGCTGTGCACCGGAACAGCCATTTTGTGCTTCGCTTGCTGCGCCTACAACCAAACCTCCACATTTCCATCACCCACCATGCCAGCATGCAGTGCGACATGCACGCGCTTTGGCACCGCTCCGCTCAAGCCACAAGGGGCCCTACCCTGCCAAGCCGTAGTGCGCACTCCACCTGGTGTTGTGGCCCACCCGCTAAGCCGCACCATGCTGCGCCAAGTTGCCAATGCTGGCTTCATGGCAGGGTGTCACGTACCTTAGTTCATAACTGGGTAAACATCCATCGGAGAAGATCGGACGGCAATGACTTGAGGTAGAGCGACATTAGATGAAGGGGGTACCGATTGGGGAAGAACAAATCTAGAGTAACTGACCTATTGGAGAGACCAGAGCTAGGAATTGGGAACTTCATAATACTTCTTCATTATTCGTTGCATTATATGCTAAAAGTTTGTGGCATGCTCTTATAGGAGCCGACCCTAACAAATCAGCTAACCAACTAACTAATTGATAAGATCTTTTTAAACTAATCTTACCTTAATCTTTGCACGGTTGCTACAGTGTTGTGAACAGTACTTCCAGCACATGACATAGGGCTGTATTCTGGCTGTGGCAACCCGCACAATTGGCCCAAGGTAATAACAGTAGTACTATCAGTACACTGAGTTAATTACACGAATCTCGGCATAGTAGCTAACAAAATATCGAGCACACTTGACACTTTATCAATTACTATACCGTGTTCAGAGTGTTGCAACAAAACAATAATTATAGACTGAATGAAAAAATATATTACATTCAAAAGCCACGTAGGGCTACATGTCCAGTACAATAATTATACATAAGATCCATGTACAACAAAAATATATTACAACTCTATTTACCCCAATGACCGTTTAACACTAGAAGACGGTCTCCCAAAGCCCCTACTCCGCCTGGTGGTGGTGGTGGTGGTGGTGGTAGTGGTAGGAGGAGGAGGAGGAGGAGTCCGGCGATAAATCCTGCTCCTGCGGATCACCCTTACTCCAGGCCTCATCAGTGGATCCATAGGACTCAACTTCTAAGCAAAGGGGGAATTAAGCAAGAGTGAGTATAGGGTATTCTGCAAGCATTAATAATGAATGCAATACATGAATTTTCTCTCATTTTTCCATTTAAGCTCACTTTCTCTCAAATTCTATTTTTTATTTAAAATAGGTTTTTGATTTTTCTTTAAGGGTTGGACTTTTTAGTTTAAAAAGACTACTAACACCTGTGTATGAGGTAGACGTAGCTTCCGTAGCTTCCAATCCAGGAGACAGGTATGAATTCACGATTTTAGACCTGTGCAGGTTTGTACCACTTTACCCATAGTGACCCCTACAAGAGAGGTTCCAGAACATTTAGCACTAATCCATTAATTGTGTTCTCCAACCCTGTTACTCGAGTGGGGGATCCTCCCAAGGACATCCCACCAAACTCGTAGCTAACAGTTATACTCCACCATATGGTGGCAGTACCACCCTGGCTTCACATATAGCACCAACATGGACAACCTCAGTCACATTGTTAGGTTTCCATCTGCCGCTGTCTCTCTGGACCTTCCGGCATATCCAGATTTGGCATCCTAGTTACTACCTAACCACCATGTGAAGATCACAAGACTTTCATAGGACATTACTTTCTGACCGATTTCATACACTATGGTTAATACTACAAATATGGCTCAATGCCAGAGTGTTAGTTGTTTATCCTTATATTATAGACTACGTAGAGGACCCCGCCGTCTCATAACCTTCTCATTAGAATCCTCTACCCACCATAATAATTTACCCCCACAACCAACTAATAAGTCTTCAATACCAACAATTATCATATTCCCATTTCAATCCACATCACTTTCTCAATTAAATACAACCATCACCTTCTCAATTCAATAAATCAACTCATAATTCAACCGATTTCCAATTAACATATATAGTTTTTGATGCATGAATTATACAGAGAAATATACTAAAATCAATTTTAAAGATATTTATTGGAAATTGATCAAAAGAAAGCTTGCCTGGAATAAAATTTGTAGGTACGACCTTACTCGAAAACAGGGGTGGGTGGTCTGACTGGTTCAGTTTTGGACTTGACAATTATACAGTATTAACTATGTCAATTTAATCCATAACAGCCTTACGGTGCACAAATTTTCCACGGAGAACACCCCCTTAACTAAAACCCGCTAATTGACTCCAAATTTGGTATTTTAACAGTAATGACAACAATAATTTAATTTATACAATATTGCGAAACATACCCTTGTTGCCTATTTAATTGCGGCTTTTACAAATCATTTTAAAATTTTCCCGTGGTCAAGAAACAGTAAAGTAACCTATGTGGTTCGCACGAAAGACAAATTTTTTCCTACTTTTCCTTCTCCTTTTCTTTTTCTTTCTTTTTCTCCTCTTTTCTTTTCTTCTCTTCTCTTTCTTTTTCTCTTCTCCCCTTTTCTTTTCTTTTCTTCTTTTTTCCTCTCTTTTCTTCTTTTCCTCCCTTCCCCTTTTCTTTTTTCCCTTCTGGCCGAAGCATCTGGCTTGGCTTCTCCTCTCCTCTTGCTTTTTCCTCCCCTCGGTCGTTCTCTCCTTTGTCGAGCTCCTCTCCTAGCGTCGCTGCTCCTAGCCGATGACGCCCTCTTCCTCTCTCTGCTCTACCCTACTGCTACTCTCCCAAATCAGCCTAACCCTAGCCGATGCCGACTGACCTAGCGCCGCCGCCACCTCTCTCCTTCTCTTCCCTCTACTCCCCTCGCTCTCTACCTCTCCTCTTCCCTCTACTCCCCTATACTCAACTCTATAATTGTCACAACTACTCAAGAAGTGTCTTAAAGCTTGACTGTAAGCATTCATTTTAGCTATTCTTTGGATTTTTTGGGTCTATGATGAACACTAGGGGTGGTAGTCTAAGTGGGAAGCAAGGTAACAATGTCAGTGACGCCGGAACGCCCTCAAGGCCCTTAGATTTGCTACCCCTACTGAAACCCTTAACTTCCCCTCCCGATCTACCCATCTAGGCACTCCTATAGAGTAGTATTGATACTTCTAACAAGCCTACTACTAGGATGTGCACCTGGTGGCTTGGTCGCAAGGTGAGGAAGTCAAGGTGGGTTCGGTGCTGTGGTTGTAGAGGAAGTAGAGGTGGTCAAAGTTCCCTCCTCTTCATGGAGTGATCTTGCTCCTGGCTGGGGACCCTCTCCTCCTTGCTCCGGTTTGCTTCTTCTTGCTCCTCTCTTGGCTCTCGGTTTGGGGGAAAAGTGTGGTTGTGCTTGCTTCGGTTCTTGGCTCTGGAAGGAGCTCTCGTTGCTGGCTGAGAACTCTGGGTGTTGCTGCTTTGCTTCGGTTGGCTGAGTAAATGAGCTATGCCGCTTGATACCTTGTGCTGGTGAGAAATAAATTGGTGCTGCCCTTGCTGCCGAAAGCATGGCTTCCATGTACTGGCCTCGGTTGTTGTGCTGCTCCAAGGGGGATGTATTCCCGGCTGGCTGTGACTTGGTGGCTTAGATGGTCGAATTTACCAAGCTCTCCTCTTTGGTTTTTTATTGAGTTACTAAATGGGCATTGCACTACTATTTGGCTCAAAAAATGCTATAGACACCCGCAGTCCGAATAGGTAAGTTAGGATTACCGAGTGATGAGCCCGATCTAGCGAGAGGTGCCGACCCGATCCCAACGGGTCTGGTATCTTGGTTATTGATACCTCGTCTGCGGGTCTAACGGTAATCCCCTTCTAATTTTATTCGTTATGTTCGCACTTTGAATTTTATAAAAGCAAAATACACTAATTAATAATCTAATTAATAACTAATGCTATTATTATCTAATTAATGTCCTAGGGTATTTCACTGGTCCATTTAGTTATGGTTTTGTCACGCCCGGTTTTGCCTATCTTGTCTCGGCAGGATTTCCCCATCTTTGCTATATAGGACATAGAAAAACATACATCAGCCTAATGGTGATAAGGGCTTTGTCGACATTGTTGTTGGTTGAATTAGGATATAGTGTCCGTTTGTTACTGACAATTATTGTTGCCCAAATGAGATGGCTGCTAGCCTTGGCAATTCTAGTGGTTACCAGCTGCTGAATTTACTACTTTTCCTGTGTCTTGTGTATTTTTTATTGGATGTTTCGTTGTAACCTATTTATACTTACTATTGGTTATTCTCTCTTGGCAAGAACATTTCCTTCTGGATTTTTTCATCCAGACAAAGCCGCGACTTTGTTATCGAGAGTTCGCTGTTTATATTGTCATCTACATTCTATTAGGAGTTTCACAGAAGATAATTGTGCTTAAGAAATTTATTTTTTCAGTATTCTACTTGATAATTTAGGCCCCGTTTGGCAATTTGGAACCCGACCATTTCTACTAGAATTTGGGAGAAACCTAGCCAAACGTGCTAAAGTTCGGAACGATTCTCCTCGGATCGTTTCTTATCTTTTCACGCCGGGGCCGAATCACCCTCTACCCCGTTCCACCCTGATTCACAGAATCCAAACAGCTAGCCAAACGGTTTCCAGACAGTGATTTTGATTCTACCTGAAACGTTTCTACTAAGAATCTAGAACCATTTTCGTTTCTATTAGAATATGAAACCGTACCAAACAGGGCCTTAGCATGGGCTCTTTTATTAGGAATTGATGAAGTAATATTAATTATAAAGTGGGGGATACTACAACATCAAAGTTAAGAAGAGTGACAGAGTGGATCCTGCACACCAAATGTACTCTCAGGGAAAGTCTTCATAAGGTAAAATCTGCTGAAATAATGCAATATCAGAGAGGTGCTCTGTCAGGAGGAAAATCATAGAAGCACGGCTCAACTGGAGACCTAAAAATCTTCTTTTGCCCTTACATTTTGCTCAGAGGTTCAAAGTCCAAACAACAAATTGTCATCATTTGCATGAACTTGTTTATTAGATTTGGCAATATAATTCCTTTGCATGTGACTTCTGAGTTTTCACCTCATCTTACCTTAGAATTAGAATCCTTATGTTCGATTTTAATAAATGAACCACATATTCAAGGCAGCGATGGTTTTTACCTGATTAGTTTCCTAGCCATAGAAGTAGAACATAATTATCAAAATTTTCTGCTTGGGTGTCTTACAGCATTGAGCTCTTGGGTGTCCTACAGCATTGGGCTTTTCTTTTTAAAACTACTGGTTCTAAATAGTAAAACTCTAATAATATTGTATTGGATGTGATGTTGAAGAACTTGAAAGAAGGAAAAGGAAAGGAATCGACATAGTTCTTGTCCATTTCAGAACTACTATCTCGGAGCAAATTATGTGATGTGAATGTTCATGCATCTATTGGCAAGATGGTGTTAATGGGTCCTGTGACCTCTCACTTCAGGGGCACTTGTCAGTCATTGAGAGACTTTCCTTCAAACAACATAATGATATTGTCAGAGATTTCATTACTACCGGATGCAAGTTGAGTGGTTTATCGCTATATCCAAAGTATGCACCTGCATGTCGAATTGCCAACAGTTCATCAGCTGTATGTCTAAGAACTATACTGCTCTGCCTGTCATGAATCTAGCAACTTGAGCACTTCTGGGATGCTAGATGGCACTGTCAAGACAGGGATTACAAAAAGGAAAAGAACAAAAGAAAATTCTGATTTTCATCTCACTTGGCTCATTTTGATCTAACGCCTGCAAAACCAAGGGCAAGAACAGTCCATTCTGATTCCGGATTCTGGTCAACTCAGAGAAGAATGTTGAGAATGGACGATTTGAACTGGTTTCCTTGGCAATGATTACATGAGGTGGCAATTTTTCTTGTACCACATATGTCAATTCAAACAGACGGTGTTTTCTTCTTAAAAAAAAGAATTAAAGGTCTTCTTTTCCCAATAAGTTGCTGAATAATGATTTACATTAATGGAACTTTGCTTATCTGATGGTGTGCACAGCAACATGGTTACGATGACAGACCCATTAGACTTGGAATCTTTAGTTTGAGCACGGTTTGACTAAGAAAAAGCTAGACCTGGCTCATTTAGGACTAATACAATATGAGAAATAAAGTCAGATGTAACAGAGATGCAAAGGGTGATGCAGTATTGTGATGATGAAGACCTGAACCATTCTTCAAAAAAGCTGGATCAGTCCTCAGAAACAGCAAGGAAGCAGTTTTGTCAATGCTATACTGCCTGCGAACAAATATTAGTTCGATGATATTTTCATCAGTCCCCTCTGCAAAGGTCATGCTGATGATGCCACTGACTTGAATAGGTCGCTTGCTTATGGTTACAATTGTTAGATGCAACACTGTCCTAAAACTCAAATGAACACCATGAGGATCTTCAATGGCTTACGAAATCTGGTAATATGAAGGCTTTTGCTTGATTAATGAGATGGTGATGAGGTGTTGTATTTGCTAAATTAACTTGTTGACGTTAAGTTCCTCATGCTAACCGGACGACGGAATTTTATTGCCTTTTACTCCCTCCGTTCCCAAATACATGTCATCTCTAGCTTTTCAATTTTGTTTCCTAAATACATATCATTCTACAAATTCGAGATAGACTTTCTACCATTTTTTTCCCTTCTGTACCCCTCCTATTTACCTATTTCAAATGTCATTCCAAAGATATAATAAAGAGGGGTAATACAGTCTTTTGTAGATGTTTTCTAATGGAAGTGTAAGAATTTAGAATGACATCTATTCAAGAACGGGGAGTATATGGCTGCCTAGGGGTGCAACTTTTTTATGACAAGGTCTCTCGTTTCATTTGGTTTGATGCTATGTATCCTTTGTCTTCCTTTAACATTTAAGAACTTTCTAGCTTTGTTTTCAGGTTGCTTTAATCAACATGTTTTCTAATTTCCATCTCCCTGCACGTGATATATTCCAGATGTGTTTTTTTTTGTTTTATGTTTTCCCATTTTTTGCCGTTTACTTGCTCCAATCTGACCCATGGAATTCCATTTACAGATTGTTGTTTCTAAAAGCAACAGGAGGGAGAGTAAGACGGTTCACAAGGGCCTCCGTAGTCGCCCCAGGCGACTACGGAGGCGATTCCAAGAGAACCCAACCGAGGTCTTCTCCGACCTCACCTCCTCCTCGCCGTCGCCGCTGGTGGCCTTTGGCTCATCGGTGGCGGCGGCAGGACCATCCCCCTCTTCTTTTTTTCCTTTTTCCCTGGTGGTTTCTCCTCCGGTGCTTGCGTTGCTGACGGAGGAGGAAAAGGAGGCCGGTCGACTTCGTCGCCGTCCTCGGGGCTGGCGTAGACGGCGCGGCGAGCCCGGGCAGCGGACCAACGCGGTGAGGCTAGCTCGGCGAGGTCGTCAGGGTGCCGTTTTTTAGGGTTCCTTTCCCCAAGATCCGTCGTTTTGGGCGGAATTCGGTCGGCGATGTGTTCCCCTGCCGCGAGCATCGCTTCGGGCTTCAAGCGACGGCGAGACTCCTCGGTTCCTCACCTCCGACGGTGGGGCTTCTCGGCGCTGGCAGCGCAGCGGACGGAGCCTGCGGCGGGTGCTGAGAGTGGCTTGGCGAGATGTGCAGGAGGAGCTGCGACGAAGGAAGCCGAGGTTGGGGCGAAGGAAGTCGCCGATTGCTCTTCATGCGGTAGAGCTACGGCGGCTTTCAGTGGCTTGGCGAGTTGTGTAGGGCGAGCAGGTGGAGGGGGCGAGGGCGTCGGAGTTGGAGGTCGTTGCTCCAGCTTGGAGGCCGTCGGAGAAGTGCAGGAGGCGAGGGTCGTGTCTTTGATGGAGGATGGGGAACTCCGCATGGCGTGTGCGACCAGGGGAAAGGCGACAAAGCTGGAGTAGGCATAGTTGCTCTTCGAGCATCCCCGCGGTAGAGTTGGTGTGCCGGTGGCGTCGGTGCTAGTAGCGCTCAGGGCGGTGGGGTTTGTTGTTGCTGTGGTCGAGTGCGGTGCAGCATTGTGTTCAGGTTGTAGTCCGCGGTTGCGGGTGAGCTCGGTCGCGTTAGTTTCTGCTTTAAGTTGGTGTTCTATTTGTATTTTCCTCTTCGGAGGTCTTCCCTTCTTCTTAATTCTTAATGAATTGACAGAGCTCTTGTCCTAAGTTTCATAAATAAATAAAAAAAAAAGCAACAGGAAGGAAACAAATCTAGATCGTCCGGTTAATTGCAAAGTAACCACTCTGTGACAACCTGGCTCAAGTGTTGTCGAGTTGTTTCCCGGTGTGCTGGCTGCACTTTGTAACAGGACCAAGAACTCCATCTCTACCCGATCTAGTAGTGTAAACTTTCATCCTACTTCTCATTCCACGTCCCTGTTTTGGTTATTTCGTGTTTATCCACTCCCTTGACCTTTTTGCTTATTGTCCACAATTGTTCTCATATGCCTTGGCATTTTCCTATGAAAGTTCTAGGTTTTCATTTATTGTAGTTTGGAATTAAAAGAATAATTACGCCATGACATGTCGTATGAAAAGGCAAGACAAGACCAACACAATTTTCTGAAGAAGCCAGTGTTTACTACGCTTTGGAGTACTTTTTTTATTTCCCGAAGGTGAGAAACAATAGTCAAATTACAACACTTGTTACAATTTGCCAGCCAAATTAGACAGCAAAAACAACATACGATGCAACTAGGCAAGCCCTTTTAGGCTACCCAAGTCCTAGAACGCTTCGCTGATTCAAAGTTTGTAAATTTTGACAAACAGATAGTCTAATAACATATAGTTCTTGTGACACAAAAACGATACAGTTGGATTCCTATATAAATGCATTTATTATTATTATTATTATTATTATTTTGTAGCAATAAACAAAATAGTATAAAAGAAATTAACGGTCAAAATTCAACTTTAAAACCACATCAAGTTAAACAGCGCCTTCTAAAAAATCAACAAAAGAGTAAAGTTTTGTTCAATCTCACTTCAAAGTCAACCTCTTTTTTTTTTTTGCACAGCAACCTATAAGATTGCTTTAAAGAAATCAGGCCTTTACTGCATGGCTCTATACACTAGTACGATTAAATCTTCGTGATGTGTAGTCGTCACATTCTCTCTTTTTTTAATGGTTGGTGAATACTGATAGGTTTTAAGTTGGAACAGAAGAAAGCTACACAAGTATATTACGCCAAATTGAAGTTAGAAACTCATAAGAGTAGCTTCAACGCACAAGAAACCTGGAAACCTTTTAAATCCCATGGCGATTCTCAAAGCATTCGTTGCTTCCAAAGGATCGGCGCTATACACTCCGGAGGTTTCTCGGCGTCACCGGAACACGGCGATATCTGCATCGGCTCATCGCCGGCAAATCCTTATCGGCTTAACGATGAAGTCCTCCGGCATCAACAGTGCCATTCCGAACAGAGGAGCAACACAGTAAGTGCATACGATGTTGTATCTCTCTCTAAGCTTCTTGTTCTTAGGATGCACTAAATAGCAGTACATATTATTTTTCTTCCTGTTTTAGTAGCTTGCATATTCATCATGCATGGCATGTATCAGAAGTATCAACAAACTTGCACGCTACTGCACAACGCTTGATGCATAATTTTTTCATCTGTTTCGGTTCAGAATCCCTGCGGTTGGTCCTGGTCCTGCGAAATCGTCTGGAGGAAATCTCCCAATACCAAACATGCCTTCATGGTGAGTGCAGAAAAGCGACATTTACATCCGTTTCTTGTTCAGACACTTCTGCATTTGTTTCATCAATTTCCTTCTGACATTCACAACCTATATATGAGCTTCTCAGGGCCAAGTGGGTCGTCGGTGCCGTCATTGTTGCAATACCTATCTACAGGAAGATAAGAGCATTGGAAGGTACATCGAAATCATATACTCACCACTTGTGTTGATCTTAGCATTCATTTTTATTCCAGTTTTTTTTTTATGTGTAAATCACATCTGATAGATACCGTGGAGAAGACGGCAGAGGTAGCGATCGAGGTGGTCGACACGGTGGCAGAGGCGACCGAGAAGATCGCCGGCGAGGTGGCCGACGCGTTTCCCGGCAATGAAAATCTCAAGGAAGCTGCCTCGAAGATTAAGGCGGTCACAGACGCGATCGAGGAGGATGCCGAGAAAGCCGAGGCCCTAATCCAGAAGGTTAGGTTAATTACCTAATTGACAACTGCCTGAATTTGTCTTTCGGTCAGTACAAGATCCCTGCCAATGGCAGAGCTTCAGCTTCATCAGATTCGTGAATATGGTGAAACTAGGTATTCCTAGTTCCACTAGATCCGTGGAGCTGGAGCTATGAGTATATTAGAGTGTTTAGGTGAATCATCTTGTTTACATTTTAGAATAAAAATATAAATTTAATTCATTTTATTTTAGCCTACAAGTTTCAGATCTAAAATGAACACTACTACAGATCTGACCATCAGTCCCGGTTGACAACGATCATCAGAACCGGTACACCTCGTGACTCCAGCCTCACCTTTCTAACCAACCAACCTACCATCGCGTACTAATATACAGAGAATATGCATTCCTTTTAAATTTTCCTGAAACGAGGTATTAGTACCGGTTCGTAACATGAACCGGTATTGATGCCCCGTGCCTTCAGTACCGGTTCATGTTACCAACCAGTACTGAAAACCCACTATAGCCCTGTAGCTAATGAACCGGTATTGATGTCATTATAAGTACCAGTTCAAATCCAATCGGTACTGATGGGCCGGTATGGAAGGCCAGATCTGTATTAGTGGAAGATGGGATATGGAGCCTCAAACAGAAACTTTAGCGTTTAGATCACGGCAGCGGCAGCTGCTGATGTTACTGTACTATTGCTTAATTAGCTCACGGCTCAGTCGTGCAAGTTACCTGTTGCTATAGTCGCTAGTTGGAGATACGTGCTGATTTGTAGAATTGTAGCCTGCCTCGTAATGTGATAGTGACATGCATGCTAAGCACAGGGTTTTTTTTGACACGAAGCGCAAGGTTACTTCTGCTTGTGAAAGATAAATACTAATAAAAGTTCGTAGAGAGTTGTTAAGGAAGAAGAGAAATAGATTAAAAATTCTCAAAAAAAAACAAGACATCTCCTTTTTGATCTGATGAACTCTAATTACAACTGCTATCGGATCTTTCTAATAAAAAATAGAAATATAATAGAAATTCTCACAAAAAAATATAATGTTTAATCTGGTGGACCTTAACTAAGTTGAAATATAGTAGCTATTGGATGTAATTATTTTGAAAAAGATATCTAACTGTCCATATAGCGGACCTGAGTTATAACGACTTAGATTAATAGAAAGAGTCCATATGAAACACAATATAAATAAATAAATAAATAAATAAATAAATAGCCATTTAATTTTCATATGAACTCCAAATTAAAACCATACATAGCTAAAATTTGTAATAAAAATTAACAGTTAGATTTGTACCTAAAAACTAATATTTAAAAATTTAAAAATAAAAATAAAAAACTAACAGCTTAGATTAGAAGAAAGAGTCAATACCAAATACAATAAAAAAATAAACAAAAAATTGGAATTAAAAAACAAAATGAAATCAACCATTTAAGTTTCATACAAACTCCAAATTAAAACATGTACATAGCCAAAATTTGGAGTAAAAATTAGATGAAAATTAGCAATTGGATTTATATACGAATTCAAAGTTAACTGATATGTGACATTAAATAAAAAATAACATTAAAAATTAACATAAATTTAGAATAAATAACAAAAGAAAAATAGCCATTTTATTTTAATTATAAATTAAAACCTAAAATTCAAAAGTAAATAAAAATAACTGAAGAATAAAAATAAAATGAAATTAGGATTGTTTTTTAATTCCGTACTAAGGGGAAAAATATATAAATTTTGGTTTTATTTAGAATTAAAAGTCGAGAGATATGCTAATTTGAGGGGGGAAAAGTTAAGGAATTTGATTTATGTACATATAAATTATTAACTATTATGTAATAAAGTCGATGTCAGGCTTTTCATAGTCATTAAAAAATATATAATAAGCCAAAAATTCTCAAAAAAAATCCTAACTCTTTATTTGGTGGATCTCCATGGTATGAAGAGATTAAGAGAGTGATACATCTATAGGTGTTCACTCGGCTATACCGGTATAAGCCATGTGATGTGTATTAAAAGAAGTACTGTAAGAAAGACATAAGCATTACAATAATAAAATTAAGAAATGATGATATAAATGGGTGATGTTATGTTTTGCTATGCAAGTATTTGAGGAAGAAAATTTTGATCACTTATGACAAGTATTGTGAAATAGAGTGAGTATATTTTCGCTTATAATATATAATATCAAAATATCACAAATAGAGTTCTGCAAAATCACTCACTCACACACACACACACACACACACACACACTAGTAAGATGCCTGTGCGTTGCAACGGAATTTCAAAAGAGAATAATACATATTATAATGCAGGATCTTAAACCATACAATAAATCAATTTTCTGTAACACATATCAAGCAAAACATATCTTTGTAAGCTAGAAAATAAATCAAATCATCTATATTGAGTTGTCTTGCAGATTTACAACTATAGGTTAGCAAGACAATAGTGATTCACCTACTGGGCATTGGGTCCCTACTGTTCTGGCCCAAGGCCTGGCAGACTCACCATCACCACCAACTCATTCTTATAATAGTTAAGATATTGACAAGTTATTTAAATATGCTTTAAAGATGATGCAGACGCAAGTGCATGGACCATTTTACTAGATATTATCACAAAGCACTCTATTCAATGCATGCATGTAGAGAATATAAAGTACAGATAGATATTTATCAGGGATATAGAGGGAACATCACACTGATTTTGAATTGAGATATAAAACACATCTTGTATTTGTGGATAAGATCATTCAAAATATACACCTTATAAACCTAGATGTAGAGTAAATTGAAGCCATTTAGTAGGAGCAAAATAAAATTGCTAAGGCTCAATTGCATTGGATGGCAAATGACTTAATTAGCTAGTTCTACTAGTACTGAGTAAAGATTGAGGTGCTGCACTGTCGCGTCTATGTGAAGATATTTTGTCATATATAAATGAAACTACTAACTATGTCCCCCTGGTTTAATGGAGCAGGTTGATGAGATAAAGAAAGAGGTGGATTCAATAGTGGATCCTATCATTGACAAGGTCATGAAGGAGGAATCGTAGGGAAAGAATACAGGGATAAGAGACAAACACAGCAAAGAAAAGGAAGAAATTACCAGTAGGTGGTGACAGAGCAAAGGTAAAACGCCGCGTTTGATGTCCTTTATCTCGTTTCATGTTTGAAGTCTGGAGACTTGTGTTTGTACAGTCTCTGTTAGTCGGGAGAAGGTAAAATTACTATGAACAGTGCCGGCAAATAATTTTGCATGTACCGCTTTTGTGCTACTAACTGCGAAAGGAAATGGTAAACTGGCAATGCTGTTGTTTGCTGCTCAGAAAGTGACGGATTTCATGAGGTCCGTGCATCCGTGGCTGCTGAACGATACACGTCTACATATGGGATATACATATATATAGTTACCAATTTACCATGGACGAGGACGACGGCGAAGCAACACTTGGTTCAGATCCGAATACTTGTCAGATTAAGGCCGCTCCGTTTGGCAATTTGGAATCGAACTGTTTCTACTAGAATCTAGGAGAAACCCAGCCAAACGGACTGAATCACCTCGGAACGATTCTCCTCGGAACGTTTCTTCTTTTTTCACGCCGTGACTGAATCACCCTCAACCCCGTTTCTACTAGTTTCTACTAGGATCTGGAACCGTACCAAACAGTTTACAGAAAGTGGTTCTGATTCTATCTGAAACGTTTCTACCAAAAATCTGAAACCGTTTCCGTTTCTACTAGAATCTAGAACCGTACCAACTGCTCAGCCTCATCAGATGGCCTTCTCCCACAGATTGACCAAACTCTAGTAATTTTTTCGGGCAAGCACCGGTGGGACAAGGGAGCCCTAAGCCGCCGGCGGGTTCGGCGCGGTGAGCCACATGTGGGCATCGCATCTCACCGCCTTCCCCGGGCACGTGCTTCGAAGTTCCCGCGAATCCACATGCGCTCGAGCTCCATCCTCCCCCCCAGCTGTCGCCTCACCTGCACGGCCCTACCTGCCCGTAGCCGAAACATGCAATAGCTCGCAAACGCACACAAACTCTCGAGTTTTCTATGGCTCGCCGCGTCAGACCGGCAGGCAGAGTTCTCTCTTGCTTCTCGCCGTTGGGTTCGGATCGTGGGCCAGCTCACGAGGTGCAGGACAGCCTGGGATCTGGACAAGGAGTCGATATAACTGTATGCCATTGGCACGACTTGAGGGCTATGTTTGGTAGTAAAGTTTTTCAATATCATGATATTATAATTATGGTTTTTCTTATCACCGTTGAAACTATGGTTTTTTTTGGAACTACAAGCTGTTTGACTACAAAGTCTTTTGCATGGTATTTTCAGAGTATTGATCAGCCATGTAAACCTCTCTCTCTGTACGCCAGCGCCAAAAGCCCAAAACTAAGGTCTGAGTGGAGTTTTCAATACTCCAAAAATACTATGGTATTGACAATACCATGATTTTCAAAATAGAGTTTTTTTTATTGCTTCTAGCTCATTAAGGCATCTTCGATAGTAACACTTTAGTTGTGTTTTAGCTATGCTATGTAAGTAAAATTCTACGTGAAGGAGAGAGGACGTGAGTAAAGAGAATGTGATGTCTCTTATGCAAGAGACAATCTAATCACGCAAACCAACGCAAAAAGTAATTAAGTATGAGAGAAAAAAATATAATGAAGATGAATGATTTTAGAGACAACTATTGAAGATATTGTCTCTAGTGTTGTCTCTATGACTCTATGTGAGTTAAAATCCTTAAAGACAGACTATTGTACATGCTCCTAAGCCAAATTGAACTTTCGTAGTGCATGTTATGTGATACTAGGCACTCCCAAGTCCAAACTCCTGTATAGGCAGTTTTTTCAAGTACCATTTAGAATTAGAGTTTTTTTTTAAAAAAAATATAAAAGCTATTTCTTACTTGAGAAACAACACACAACCAAAGGAAGATACAACAAAATTATATATTAGAGAGAAGAGTTGTATCCAACTAGCTTCTATGTCTTGCATGATATTTATTTGTTGTTTTTTATGAATTTGTATTAAGATATAAATAGTTTTTTTTTTGAAAGAATTAAGATATAAATAGTTAAAGGGATAGTATCTAGAACTATTATTGATGATGGGGATGTGTTTAGATACGACTGTAGGAACTATATATTAAGAGTGCCCTTGCCCCTTGGTATCTTTTGATGCGTTTGTGTTCCGAAAAGTAAAATCCTCACCGATCCTACACTACTAATTCACGGCAAGCTTAGCTCCTATATATGATCTCGGGTGAGTACTGAGTATAACAAGTTCGCCTGCCTATATCATCCGAAGTTTCAACTGGCTGAGTGAGATAGTTCATACTGTCGTATTCACTCCCGTATTCTTGTTCTTAGCTCTTTCCTTATTATCATTTTATTGTTTTCTGACACTGTTTTTAGCTAATCACACACTCAAAGGCTAAAGCATAGCCCTGGAATCACGAAGCCATACCATTATACCAATTGCCCAGGGACAACAATGTACACAGAATCACGTGTAACATCTTAAGAAATGAGTTTTTTTACGGTACACTAAATTTAATATAAATTATTTATTTTTTAATATCTTTAACAAATTAATTATTAAATTTAATTTTTATAATATATTATATACTATAAGTATAATACATTATAAAAATTCTCTAAGAATATGAGCGATGAAATGCATAAATTAAATCAATGCTCATAAATTACAGCAGAACATGAAGTTACACCAATGTGAGGATGGGAGAGAGAGAGGAAAATAAAAACAAAACAGCGCAGGCAAGAAACAAACGAAATGGTCAAGAAACAGAAGAGATCAACATCATCGGGACATCTAGAGGGCGTAGATGGCGGCGGCAACGGTGACCAACACGACGGCGGGGCGGAGGCCAGCGGCGCCGCTGGCAGGGGTGGTCGACGCCGGCGGCTCGGTGGCGGAGGGGGAGGGCGACACATCCGGGGTGGGCGCGGGTGGGGAGGAGACGGGGGCCTCAGGCGCCGGCGCGGCCGCGGACGGCGGGGGGGCTGGGGTGGGCGCGACCTTGGGGGCCGGCGCCGGGGGCAACCTAGGTGGCGCGACAGGCGCCGGGGTGGGGGCGGCACCGCCGGCGGCGGGTCGCCGCCGGGGGAGGAGGGGCCCGGGGCGCCGCCGCGGGGGCCGCGCCCGGAGCCTGCGCGGTGGCGGTCACGGCGAGGAGCGCGAGGACGGAGAGGATGGCGAGGGGAGAAGCGGCCATTTCTATGCAACCTTGCTGCTGGGTTCTTCTTGGCTCGCTTCTCGCCTGCTCTCTCTGCGGCTGCGCAGTGAGGATGCGAGTGTGGGTGGGGTGGGGGGCGGAGCGTGGAGAGGTGGCGTGGGGCTTATAAAGGTCGCAGCTTTTGCGCGAACCCAATGGCGCGGTGCCGTGCCGATGCATCATGCAGGAGCGGCTTGCATGATTGCTCTCTGTGTCTCCATTATTGGGTGGTTTTCTCGGTTGGAATTTTGCGTGATAGCAAATTATGAGGTGAGCTGCGACGAAGGATTCACGACGAGCTTCCTAACGACCGGATTCCTACTCCTACACACGGTGACATGGCACGGTACGTACGTCGGTGAAAGCCTCGCTCTCAGGTGAGTGAAGCAGTGAAGCCTTTCGTTGGAATTATAACTTATAAGAGTAAGTATAATAAAGTTTATTACTTATTTTATTTTTTATTTATGTCATCTAGAGTAAACACTGAAATCAGTTTATACAATAGCTATCTCTAAAGATTGTCTCTAGATGTTGTACAATAACTATCTCTTCTCTCTTGTATATAACTAATTTACCTATATTCCCGTGCAATGCTTGATAGCTAAATAAGAACCAGCTCTCTTCTCTCTCTTTTCTTTTCACTCTTTTACATAAGACAAAACTAATATGTATATGCTAAAAATAAACTATGGTGACCTTATTGTACATACCCTCTTGGTGACTAAAATGGCATTGTTCCCAAAAGGAGGCCATCTTATGGGGCTGTCTATTCCTCTGGCGCTTGAATTTTCTAAGATCTCGGTCGATTTTTTTTGTTCTATTTGATCACCATATCACGGTTGTCTTTGTTGTTTCTGTTGCTGTGTTGAGTTGTTTTAGGATGACTTGTTCTTTATCGAGCCCCCAATTTTTAGATGGGCTGACACGTTAACATGTCAAAAAATTGGCGTCGTGTCCACTAATTTTCCATTGGGCTCGACCGTGTTGTTGAAACAGCCAAACAAATTACAAATATAAAAGGTTTACCCCGTATCTAGGTGTGATGCCCTAGAATTTGAGAGCGATCCTAGGGTTTTCTTTCTTGGTTGTTCCGGAAAGAAAGAGGGTTTTGTCGGGGAATGAAATAATTAAAGAATATGCGGCAATTTAATATTAAAAATTGGAGTTTTGGGCTAGTTTCCGCTGGGTTGAGAACCCGTGCCCTGACCAGGGAATTCCTTTTTCCCCTCTCCTCCCCATGCCTTGGTGGGCGGCCCACCTCCCAGCTTTTAAGTGGCACCCCCTCCCCCAAACCCTAAGGCGCCTCCCTTTCTCCCCTAGCGGCCGCCCACTCCACCTCTTCCTCCTTGCGTGGTGGCTTAAGATCCACCGAAACGCGAAAGGAGAAAAGCGAGAAGAGGATCCGTGGAAGCGCAGGAGGACGAACAGATTTCCGCTCCGGGATCGTCGCGTGTTCTTCGTGGGTCTGAGGGGAACTCAAGGTAAAATTCCCAATCTTTTACCCCTGTTCTACCTAGGGATTAGGAGTGTATTAGATCTGGTGGTGAGTGGTTTGGATGGATCTTGATGGGGGAGAAGGATAGATGTTCACGTGGTGCTGTTTTTGGAAGGGGAGATTGTGCAGCGCGGATTGTTTCACGTTTTACGTGACCTAGACGATTTTTCCTGCCAAAACCTATAACTAGAAAGTTGTAGATAACGTCGAGATCTATCTTCTGTAATTTTTTCAGAATTTTTGGGACGATGGTCTGAGAGTTACAGCTGTTGGAAGTTGACGAACAGAATCTGGAAACAGATTTCGTCTACTGTGTTGGACGTCTGTTTAGGCATAATTAACAATGGAATTGAAATTTATGATCTTCATGAAAGTTGTAGATCCCATCAATATCTAGCTCCTGTAATTTTTTTATATTTTTATTATCTGTATAAAAAAAGATACGAAATTGTGAAGAGAGGGTGCTGCTGTTTGATCCGGACAGATCGGGGTTTCGGTGTTTTAAAAGGGGAACGGGTTGTAGGAAACGCGTGTTTGAATTGTGTGATCAATTGTGATGTTATTATATACTGAAAGAATGCTTGTTCAGGTGGTGCCCCTTCTGGACGCAACTAGGTTCGTCATCCACGTTGGTAAAGGCAAGTGGAAGTAGCGGTCTTGCTAAACTATAACTCGCTATTTGTTTCGTCTTCAATATAAACCTTAATTGCAGCACACCTACATGGTTTAACTACTTGTTTATGAGATTGCAATATCCTATCCTGCATTGTGATGTAGTTGTTTGGCTTTTGAATCATGAGTAAGAATGAAGAAAGATGTTGTCTGCAGAAGATGAATTGTTGAGATATTCTATCTCAATGATGTTCGTGATTTTATCCATGTTATTTGATGGTATGCAAGCATGTGAATTCAGAGTGGGAAGTTATGAATGTATTTATGCATGAAGCATTAAGCGCATAATCATGCATTGGAAGTTTGTCGACGCCACGTCGGCGCGAACAAGAGTGCAGATAACACCGTGTTCCCGAGAAAGGCACGGTGAGGAGGATCATGGCATAAGCATGTGCACAATCATATGCATTCTAATGAGGTTGTGTGGACTCAGTAATGTGGTATTGGACATGAGGAATTTGGTATGCTAGTTTTCTGTGGTGTGTTATTTGTTAGAAGTTGTTAAAACTGGTCGAGATTACCCAATCTCACCCCTTGTTATTTTGTTGTTTTCGGGTAGTTCTCGCGAGTCGTAAGCTTGAAGGGTGGGCTTAGTAGCACAATCAACTCCTTCGGAGGTCATCACTGAATCACATGGACTAGTGCATTTAATAATTCATTAGCTTGCTGAAATTTTATTAATCATAGACCTGTTGATGTCCTCTTTGGAGCTGTTTTACGTTTATGTTTGTTTTCTGGTTGATTTAGACTTGTTATCTCTAGTATTGATGCTTTTATGTTATTCCTGTTTGTAATGTTTATTATGAATCTTGTTGTCGCTTCAGTTTTGTCCTAATTTTAGGGGAGATGCTGTCGAAATTTTCTTGTACGACAGTTTAGATTTGTAGGGTGTTACACTAGGGTTAACCAAATCTTTCGAATTGAAAATCAAGATCCTGACGGTAGCCGCGGTACCGATTTATCGCGAAAATCGTCAAAAAAATCGAAGAATTTTGAAACTGAGCGTTTGAACAAAAAAATAAAAACAAAAACAAAAATAGATCGGTTTTCTTGAAAAACCGATCATCAAGTTGAACCTTTTGGGCTCTCTCCTTCCTACACTTGTTCATCTGCAATTTGCAAATTTCCATATGACAGCATAATTCATGATGGAAATTTAAGTGCCATCCTCTATTGTGTGTCATTCCATCCCATGATGATCATGTTCGCATATATAGATACTCCTACAGTCCTAGTGTCCTACATAGACGTAGACAAACTTTAATTTCTATAAAGACAAAAATAAGGGATTGGTGAACCCCTACATAGACATAGATAGATAATTTACGTCACGATAGACAACAAAAAAAAGAAATTGATGAACCCCTACATAAACATATAGCATAAACATATACAAATTTTTTATGTTTATGCTAGACAAAAAAAAGAAACTAGGAAATGGTAAACCCCCACAAAAAAAGATAAATATTTATTTTATGCTAGAAAGAAAACAAAGCAGGGATTTGTGAACCCCTACGGCCCTACATAGACATAGACACATAATTTTGAACATTAGATCAAAGCTATTCATTGGAAAACTTTAGAGACTCGTGTAGGTGAAAATTTTAGTCTATTGGGAATAAATGAGCTAAAATTTACACTAATGACAATTTGATAATGATCAACTAGCGAAAATCGCTAATTGATGTGTGAGATGCCCGATCTTTCACGTCACCACACACACGAATCTTGCAAACCAATCAAAAAGTAAATGGAATTGCAAGATAAAGCCTTTGGCTCAATCTAAAAACAAGGAGTTTTCAACTTGCTCAAGAATAATATCTTTCTCTCTTATCTCTCACGACAGCAATCCCCGCCCCCCCAAATCTCCCATGGTCACAACTTCTCAACTCAAGCACACACAACCAACCATGGCACCACAATGGGATTTATTTTTATTCATTTGTCTAAATCATAAATTCAACTCTTTTTTACAAGTGAAACACAAATATATAGGGAACACTTAGGGAGTGCAGCCAAAGTTGGCTGACTCCACATTTGATTCGACTAGGGACCAAATACTACTCTAACTCCAAGTCTACGTATCATAGTTAGGGCTGGACTCTAAACACAAAAAGAAATTTATAACATTTTACTCATTTCGGCCAACTAACATGCTAAAATTTGTAGATCAATTTAAACATAAAAGGAAACAAATATCTGGACTTGTCACAATTTAGTGAATTATAGATGAAGTTCTAAGCTTTCTAGAAAGTCCTAGAACACTAGAATATGACTTCGGATGTAAGAGTTATGACCTATTTAAGTCGGGCTGGTATGGCAATCTGAGTTGATATTCCTCTTTCTTCATATGCAAGAAAACTCTCTTATTTTCTTCTCTCCAATCTAGATTTGGCTTCTTTCCTTTTTCTTTCATTTTCCTTCCTTTCTTCTCCTACGCGCTAGCCCTTCCCTTTTTGGCTTTGGCTTAACTTCTACTCTGATTCAGTGCGCTAGCCGCACGCCATACATATGTCCACGTATCGCTGTGCAGCCATCACTCGGTTGTACCATCGCACGGGCGGGCTTTAGCTACTACAGACGATCAATTCTACAAGAGAACACCACAATCAACACAAAAAATAGGGCAGTAACCATTCTTCAACTTGACTACAGATTGGTTGCCCATCACCAACGACAAAGAAGACAGCGCTGACATAGCCGCAGGCGTCGAGGATGGGGCTGCAGGACGACAGTGGGTAGGGAGCGCGGTGGTGGATGTTGAAAAGTTTGCGAGCGACTGCAGTGGATGTTGGTGCGGGCGGGTGCGACGACGCAGGGAAAGGAAGTAGGATATGCTCCCATGGAGGAGCCAATCTTAAAGACAACGGTGGGAGGGCAAAATTATGAAGTTAACGGCTGTGCCTGTGAGCCCCCAAAGATACCAGAAGTGGTGTACATGGTTTCAACTTATCATCGAAAATCGATCGAATATCACGATTATCGAGGCATATTGAGCGAAAATTACTCAAAAATTAATTGTTGAGGATGTTCACTTGATCGGCTAATTTTCGAGGCAAATATCGTGATTTATTGAGAAAATACCGGTCTATTTTTGCTCTCTTTTTTTAATTTTTCCTCACAAAATTTAAGTTTCTAACCCTTCAGTTTCTTAATAAATTTTGGCCCGATTTTACTGATAATCGAAAATTCAGAATCGCTCGATTATTGCGATATCAATATGGTGAACCTTGGGACCATGTGAATCTTTCGGTGGAAATAAATTGTACAACTAAAATCGTGATCTTTTGATGCTACATAATCCATTTTCTCAAATTTAAAATACTGAAACATGGAGTGCCTAACCTAGAAACCCTCGTTCTTATACTAATGTAAGTTCGTTATTGTTAATAACTGACCAAGAATCCACTAATGTGTTCGTCGAAATGACCAAGAAATCAAAATATTCGGAATATACACTAATTTCATATTGAATATGAGGAAAACCTTGTGTGAGTGGTAATGAATAGATGCATATGGTTAAGAACGATTAAATAAGAATAGCAGAAAAAATCTCATCAAATCTACATATAAATCTTATATTTATAAATAAAAGCATTCAATTTATATGGCTTGTATTGCTGAATAGGGGAATAAAACCTAACAATTGAAAACAAAATAGCAACCGAATCAGATATCAAAGGCCACTGCAGGCTGATCCAATGGGCTGAAAAAAGTGCCTGGCATTTCACGACAACTCAGGCAACTGAACAACAAGAAACCCATAAGAAATATCTAATTTCTTATAGCGGAGCACTACCGGCCCTCCTCGCCGGTGCCACGTCGGCGGTCTTCGCGGAAAGGCCCTCGCGCTTTTTGCAAATTACGTCACGGTCCCGCGGTGGCTGCAGATTGATTCTTTACGATGCATCGGATCCGGATCAACGAATCCGCCATCGCGGCGGTGATGGCGGCTTATGGCTCTCGAGCAAATCGCGCCTCGCGGGCGCTTCCGCAGCGTGCGCTCCCTTTCCCAGTCGCCCTCGCGATTCCCTTCCCGCCTCCTCGCGTGCTCGCGGCGGTCGGCCGAGGCTTCTCTCGGCCGTCCACGTCCCTCCCTCCCTGAAATGTTGCCACCCAGCCAAGCCACATCCAGAGGCTTCCCCAACCCCAAGCCCTAATCCAGGGCTCCCCGGCGACCATGGCGTGTGTGTGAAGAGCTCCTGGACAAGCACAAAGGTCGTCATCGTTAGGCGGGCTAATCGCCACGCCAAGGAGCTCGCGACCCCATCCCCAAGAGTCCACCGTCACGCCCCTCCCATCCCCAAGGTCCACCGTCCACGCCCCTCACGATATGATCCCCTCGCTCCAATCCGATCCGGCGCTAGGCTCAGGACACGCCGTCCGTAGCGGTCTGTGATGCGGTCGCGGCCCGTGTTGCGTTGATGATTGCGGGAGCAGTCCATTCCTGATCGACCTCCTCGTTCCTCACGCCGGCGTATACCACGCTACCATCGAGTGTGAAGCGCTTCAATCGCGCACCACGAGTCGAGCTTCGCCGTTGTCATCTCTCCTTGTGATGCCGAGCATCGCCATGGACTTTAATCGAAGGTAACTAAAATGCGCCTTTGAAGAAATGAATACTACATGGGATGCCTTCCCTACGCCTCGCGCATTGCATGTTGCATTTCGAAAGGAGCAACACTATTGTAGGTTATCCTTTGATCTGTTTTACCTTTATCCTTGAATCTTCTTATTCTGATCTTATTTCTTGTTGAAGCTATGTTGGTCATGAATAAAATGAAAATAAAAGCTCACCATCTCTTTTATTTGTGAATATCGCTTGCCTAATAGCCTAATCTTGAGATGTTTTATATAAGAAATCTAAATAGCAATTCATTATTTTTTGTGATAAAGAAACTACATGTTCTGCTAGCTTTAGTATGCATATAGTTGAGTAACTTTGTGTGCCATACATTTCCCGAACAAAGTAATTAGCGAGAAAGGATATTGTGTTACTCGCATGTTTTATCTTGATGCCAATGTAGCATTTTTTTTTCAATAGTGTTGTGCTACTCTTTAACATGCTCTGTATATGCCTTTCTTACGCTATCATACTTCACACAAGGATTTTCCATTTGATTAACTTGTATGTTAGCGGCTAAATTGTAAAACATTTTTGCCTATGTGTTTTGAAGCGAGGAACTCTTGAACTTTTTTTTTTTTGATGGCTGTAGTTTATACATCCTTATAATTACAAGAATTATGGTACTTCTATCGATTACTTACAGGTTGAGCATTTCTTTGGCAGGTTTCTCTTGTCATTTTCATTAGAAAAGCCAGTTCACGACTTCTTTTGCACTGAGATTTTCCCAAACAAAATCGAGCCAACAAAACAAATTTTGGTTTGCAATATGGAAGAGTTATACCTTTGTAAGTTTCCCTTTGTTTTGTGTTGATTGAAAGTAAATGCATAAACTAAAAAAACATAAATGCATTACTAATATCCAACAGTTCAAATGAGGATAAATAAAATCCAGCACACGCGTACCATTCTAATGGAGCAGGAAAACTTGACTTAGAATTCGTCTTGTATCCAATCATATTGTTATGCGTAAAGATGAATGACCCAAGTCCTAAACTCAAGCTAAACAATTGACTATTTTATGTGAGTTCACGTATTAACGGTGAGCTAGAACAAGTATTAGATAAATTCGAGATGGTTTCAAGTGGTGAATAGCTAATCGGTTTAGTCACTTTGCAAGAGAGAGGAGGATGTGGGTCATGAAGATAGATGGACTTTGTAATTTGCGACCTTTGATAGCTAACGAAATTGTCCCCAATATCGGATCAGGCAAACCACGTCGGACCAAGGTGCATTTCCACAAAATCAAGAAGAGGCTTCAAAAGCTCCATATTAGTGGGCTAAACAATGCCATCAACTCCAATCTGATTGTTGCGGTGCTTATTGCCACTTGTTGCCTTTGCGACCAAGGTTGATCTCTTGGTAAGTGCTTGAGCTTTAGAAAGGAAAATTCATATTCAAATTCAAACATGTAGTTAATTAAAAATCTAATCAAACCAGTCCATTAGTAATATAATATAATCACATCTGATTGATTCATGCATATTCTTACAATGGATTATACATAAAAGCGACAATTGTCCATTCACTTTTCTTTTTGTGGCGAATTGACTAATCTTGCTCATTTGTATATATAATTGGCTCACACTATTTTCATTCTCTCCATAACTAAGCGATCGATTATGGTTTATGGCCCGGAGTCGAATCGGTTGCAATGCATGGATCACCTATCTAAAGCGAAGAGGGCAGTGTTTGGATTTTCTCATCGTCCAGGTAACAATTGCGGCTATTATGTCAAATGAAATGCGGTTGTTAAAAATCATTTCTATAGCGGTATTCCTTATACATTTCTCTTTTAAGGTTATACCAATTTCTTTATCATTATTTGGCCTCTATTGCTGCGAGTTGAAGATGGTTCTTCGACAACACCAACTCCTACCATGGAACACTTCACAAGAAGTTGTATTTGAAGGAGGAGATCAATGCCGATTTTTAGCTGAATATCTAATGTTGAGTTCTAATTCCTTATCTGAGATGTCTCATACGTGATGTGATTATGCCCGAGCTCCACTTCTGTTTTACGCTTAAATTCCATACATGTATCGAAATGTTCTTTGTTTCATTAATCTTATATACTACATATATTCTTCTCAAATTATCATCCCTTAGTTTTGGTGGCGGTAGATGCGGTGGAGTCCCTTTTTCCCGATGGCCAGTCGGATGCCACTGAAATGAACATTAATGGTGTCCGATGGACAGACTTTTAGTGCACCCGTGGGTTGATATCTCTTTAGACTCAGGGGCTAGCAATTGTGCAACTCCCGGGGAGCATTTTGACTTCTTGTTGTCTTTGGTGTTGTCACCATTCAGGGAAGTAAGTTGTTGGTTGGCCGAGTAGATTCATCGTGTAACTTCAAGTTTGCGAGATGATTTTGTTTTGTTCTCATTTGATCTTGCTGTCATTTGACAAGTTACAAGTTTGTTTTATGTTTCTTGATGGTGATCTTGCACATTATATAGTGTTTGTTCAATGCTTTCGGTGGCTGTCAACTTGTGTCGAGTCAAGTAATAAAGGAGTTGGGATCAAGGCATCAAGACCATGAAAGGGAAAATGATGTTTAATGATCATTCTCTTATGCACTCTAAGCTTGTGGCTTTGTATATGTGCGTGTCGGTAATCACTGATCTTACAAGTTACGTACTCTTAGGCGATATTTATTCTATTGCCCGGTACGCTTCTTGTGGACAAGAAAATTAACAACGCCCGGAGAGATCTTATCACTAATTACGGAGGATGCTATTAGAGGTGGATATCAATTCTAATAATTACTGAGAGGATATCGAGGCAGAGGCTCTTGCAATCCTTGTTGATGAGGCTTAGAGGTGCATTGAAGATTGCTTTGCTATAAAAGCCCAGTTTTGGAGGCGTAAAAGTCAATACGGATGATATTGCTACTTTGACTAGAGTAAGTTAATCTTTGGTATTATATGGTGTGTCTCTTTGTGATACATGTTAAACATAAAGGTCATTCTTCATGAGGCATCATCAAAGAAGATTTGGATTGTCCCTGGACAAGCCGGGACAAAAGAAGTCCTAGGAGTAACTGCCAAGGTTGTAGTTACTAAGGATTCATCAACAATAGTTGGAGATGGAACTACACAGGAGGAGGTGAACAAAAGGGTGACACAAATCAAGAACCAGATTGAGGTTTGTATTGTGCAGAAATTTAACATTCTATGTTTTCTTCTTCTATTTGTCAAATCGACTTTATTCTTGCTTTTCTCATGTAATTCTGTCTCATCGGCCCCATTTTGCCTGGCTGACTTTCGGTATGGATAGTTTACATTTACTGTCTTGCAAATGTTGGTATGTCACTTTGGGTAATGCTTAGTTCCAAAACTTTAATTTTGCGAGGCTCTTGAGCAGGGAATATGAAAAGGAAAACTAAGCGAGAGGATAGCTAAACTCTCAGGTGGTGTTCTTTGTCATTCGGTATTGATGATGCTTAACAATGAGATACCTGGCGATGTCTTTGAAACTTTAATTGAGAGGACACTTGGTGAAATTTTGCATCGTGAAGGATATATATTTGCTTGTTTTCCGGTGTGTTAAAGTTACCATAATTACATATTTTCTTTATGTTACTTGCACAACACATGATTACCAAAGTATTCTTTTACCTTATCTACATCGAACAGATTTCTCTCTGTGTGGCGTAACCTGCAGCGAATACGGCTAATTACATATTTTCTTTATGTTACTTGCGCAGCGCATGATTGCCAAACTATTCTTTTACCTTATCTCCATTGAACAAATTTCTCTACGGCGCAGCGTAGCGCGCATATCTAACTAGTAGCCCAAAACAGGAAAACATCAGTCGCACCCGCATGCCCCTTCCCCGTACGTACCAAAAAAAAAAAAATACACACCGTCGACGGCGTCGAGGACCGCCACGTACAATAATAACCCCACTAATCCCACGCTAATCTAGTATCCCCGTCGTCCATATCACAGCCAATAGGAGCGCGCCGTTCGCCAGCCGCTATCCGTGCCACTGCGACACCGGCCGCGTCCACCGTCCGATGGTGCCAGCCGAAGCACAAAACAGCCCGATCTCCGCCGTCGCTTCGAACGGAGACGTGGCCGGCTGGCCGCCCAGCCTCGACTATAAAAGGCCCCGCCCAACGGCCGAACCGCCTCTTTTCTTCAGGAGGGGGAAAAAAAACTCGAAGTCGCGACTTCTCGGCGGATTAGGGATTCGGTAAAAGAGCGCAAGGTAAATCGTGCTCCCCTGTTCCCTTCGGTCGATTCGGTGGTCTAATTCCTTTGTTTCCCGCTTCGGTTGGTGATTGGTTCGTGCTGATCTCGCTGCATGGCGCTAGCGGCTAGCCTTCGTGATTAGAAGGGCGCGAATTTGAATGTTAGGCGCGATTAGGGTTTGGGCGCTGTTCGTCGCTGTGATTGTTTCGAGGGATTTTTGTGGCTTTCTCATGCTTAATTTTGATTAGTTGCGGTCACATGTGCCTATGCGATGCGGATTTTGCGGTTTGGTTGTATACCGGTGTATGTATTTGGGAATCGTATGATTCGATAACATATGAGGTTCTTGGCTTACTCATAAAGCAATTCCCGCAAATCTGTAGCTTCATGCTTCATGTGCACTATAGTGGTATCAAAGTTTGTTTCGTATCATTGGAATGCGTGGTATATTTGATTTGTGGAGGTGAGCCCCTGTTTGGAAAATTTGGTGTCTACTGGTCTTACTGTGAAGGTGTTTACGTGGTACTTTTAGGTCGGTAGGATGGTAATAAATTGGCCTTAACTGATACTGTCATGTCTGATGTCTGAAGTATGAATTTCACCTATATGTCATAAATTGGCATGCTATATTGTTTGTGACAATGGGATTATGTAGGAAAATTGATCATGGTTCTGAAATATTTTATAGCCATCTGTCTGTCATCTAGGTCATCGTGGAATGAATGGGTGTAGGCTTGTAGGGTGAAGTTAAGCCAGCATTGATAGTGAAACTCAAATGTGCATGTTGATACAGGGAAATGCTAATGAAGTTGACTTTTTAACTCAAGGAGCTCTTAGTTGTTGTGTAAAACTGGGTAGTGCCACCTGCTAATTCACTGGTATTTGGTTAACATCTTAGTATCGATATCTTCTGTCTTGGTGGCTAACGTTAGCAAGTGGTAGACCAACCCGTTTGTTTATGCTCATTTTTTCGAGAAACTAAAGGGGTAATGCTGGCTTTCATTTATTGGACTGCTATATTTTCTGAAGCTTTCATTTACAAAATATTGGTGCCTGTAATGTTTTACTTATATATGAATGAAGAAAGTTAGAAAAGGCTATATATTCCATCTGAAGCAGTGCGTCTTCTATAATGTTTTCCAAGTATGCAATTCAATCTTGCAGTAGGTATTCTGGGCTGATGATTCTTTAAATCTTTGCATAGTTTCTAAACAGATCTGCTGGCAACAAGCAAAGATTGTTTCGACCATTTATGTGTGGTTGTTAGAAAATTACAGTTGTGTGGTACTCCACTATGCACATCATTTAGATTGTTCATATTTCTTCTTCAGGTAACCAAAGTTCATTTGCTCATGGCTCGTACTAAGCAAACTGCTCGCAAGTCCACTGGAGGAAAGGCTCCCAGGAAGCAACTAGCCACCAAGGTTTGTCCATGTAATACTTTGCAAATTTCTTATGCCAAGTTATTACTGTTTGGCTATTCTATACCAGCATGGTTTGAACCTCACTTCTGTGCCAGCTTATTATGAATATCTGACTGGTTATCATATCTAGTGTTGTTTGCTTGGCAATACTTGACTGGTTGTAGCTGTTCAACAGGCTGCCCGCAAGTCTGCTCCCACAACTGGGGGAGTGAAGAAGCCTCACCGTTACCGTCCTGGGACTGTTGCTCTTCGGTGTGTAAAGCTTATGTTTATTATCTATGTTACTGTGCACAGTTTGGTTATAAGTATTTGCAAATTAGAAGTTCTAAATTTCACTCCTCACTTTGCAGTGAAATCCGCAAGTACCAGAAGAGCACCGAGCTGCTGATAAGGAAGCTTCCATTCCAGAGGCTTGTGAGGGAGATTGCCCAGGATTTCAAGGTGAGATTTGTTCATGCTATTATTGTGCTCTATTTATCTCACACTCGTCAAGTAAAGGAAGGGCATTTTCTCAACCCCCGTCCTGTTTGTGCAGACTGATCTGCGTTTCCAGAGCCATGCGGTGCTTGCTCTTCAGGAGGCTGCAGAGGCCTACCTGGTGGGTCTCTTTGAGGACACCAATCTGTGCGCCATCCACGCCAAGCGGGTGACCATCATGCCCAAGGACATTCAGCTGGCTAGGAGGATCCGTGGCGAGAGGGCCTAGGTTCCCTGCCCCTGGTGTGCATTTGTGTCCGTGTTTCAACTTTTGCTTCTGAACACTCAGTAGGTGTTGTGAACACTACTACTACTCGTCCGTAGTATGGTGGCAGTGCAGTCCTATGTTTCTATGTTCTAAAACTAGATCGTTTGTTAGTTGGTCGTACTGAACTGTTGTTTTCGTCCATCTACCTGATGGGTGTGTATCTAGGTCTTATCTGAACCTTGAACTTATCTGTGGAAATCAGTCGTTGTGTCAACTGCTATAGGATATTGCGTTGAGGTGTTTGCATTTCCCTTTTATCTGAATTCGCGCGATGCGAGTTGGAATTGGTATGTCTGGATGCTGGTACCGCCACACCTGTTCGCCATCTCTGTCTATAGCCATTGGCGATTCAGCAATGCTCGACGGTTTTCCATGCGTCGGTTTCTGAGCAGACACGACAATTCTCTGCAGATTGGTGTCGGCAGGCCGGCCCATTCCCGACAGGGTTAGCAAGCAGGCCGGCAAACCGCCCAATACGAACGCGGCTGTGGCATCATCGAAATGGCGATGCCAGCCTTTAAAATGACCCCGTCTTTGGGTACGCGCTAAAACCAGTGGTTTTTTTCAGCCCATGCCTGACCGGCTGGTCTTCCAAGTTCAAATGCAGGGACCAAACCATCCATTGTCTGTCTAACCGCTGACCAATTCATTTATCCGAAGTCTCTTGACTGGCGCTTTCTTCCTTCACCGTCCCTGAGACTTTGACTGGTGCCATCTCCACCCACCTTCCTTCGCTGACTGAAGTTTCCTGGCCTTTGCCGGACCACTAGCATCTCCGGAGACTTGTTCCCCGCCCATTCAAGCTTCGGATTTCAGCCTGCGACTGTTTCTAACGTGATCCATGAACCATACCACGCTTCTGAGGAGGGCTACCGTGCTGGTGGCCCGGCGGTAATGGACGCTGTTGCGTGCTTCCCGTGGCGGCATTGTCGCCGTATCAGGATGCTGCCATCTGCTCGCGTGGCCGCCCGGGTGGATGGCGCGCGCTCGCGCGAGAGCATTTGCCGCGTCTTTTGGGCGGAGCGACGGCGCGTGCAGTAGAATGGCTCGGCGTTCGTCTTTTCATATTTCATTCATCCATATACCAGGCTACCGGCGTGTAGAAGAATCGCCTCTCGATCCGCAATCTAGCGTTAACGTTGTGATTCTGGTCGGGTGTTCGGTTGGTCATGCAGACTCGAGTGATCCTCGGGAGGCAAACACAGGCTTGCTCTGTTGCTCGACTGGAAAAAGTAAAAAAATCTTCGATCTTTTTGCCCTATTCAAGCTTCTTGAACAAAGTACTCTACTAGTATATCGTAACATAATAAGAATAAAATTCCTCCGGACACCACTTTTTAGTCAGGTGACAACAACGTTGACCTATAGCCGAGTTGAGTAGTGCATATTTATAGCTTCGCACGCGACACCGTGCTTAATTTGCAGTTCTCAAGGAAAAAAGTGACGGGGTATAGTACGATGTGATCCAGCGCACTCAACAGGGCGTTGATCAATGACGCATCGCGTGGTTCTTTGCAACCCTTTCACCGACATGGACCTGATTATCTTGCGGTTAGTATAATCGCATTGAGAAAATACATAGAATATGTGCGACGCATGATGCACCTCTGCTACCTAGGATTTAGAGGAGCATTTGATGTCTTCTGAACTTATGGTGCAGAGACTATATATTCAGTGCCATCCACACAATCCTTACCATGGATTTTCAGTTGTTAATAATTCAACTATGGAAATTTTGTTTACAAGCGCCGAAACCTTTTGTATGCCATCTTATTTCGATGGACCAAGTCGACACTGAAAGTGTTCATCTTTACTTCGTGATGTGGAAAGCACTGAAGCCACAACGCTTAACTTAGGCCATGTTAGGCCTTTTCACCAGTTTAAAAGTCAAAACGTCAAAGCATAAACAAATGGGTGCCTTTTATTAGACTTTTTTAAAAACCATAAGTCTTTATATAACTAAAAATAAGTCTTTATATAACTAAAAGTTAAGAGCCATTGGAGATGTACTTTTTTTCCTGATTTGAGGGTTGGTTTTAGACTAATGTCACTAAAGTTAGAGTAGAATCACACACCTCTATCGTATATAAAAGCTGATTTCTTTTAAATTGTTTAAACCTAAAAGCTGACTTTAAGTTATAAAAAAATCTAAGCCTAAACAAACAGGGTGTCAATGGCAAACAGACTGTCAATGGGTTTACGTAGGAGTCCTACCGTTTTAAGTGCACCCATGACTCGCTTGATCGTTATCCTGCTTATTGTTCAAGCAGAAGCGAGCACCAACACTTTTACAATTGTTACTTGGAAAGAATTAAAGAGAACCTTTTTTAGATGAATGGATCTGAAAATCCCAATAGCTGGTGGGCTTGCCTGACTTGATGAAGCATGGAGAGAGGGATGGACAATGAGTCGATAGCAACCTCCTGGGTGCTGAAGAACAAAACAACCTACAATGCTGGTTCAGATCCGTTCAGTTTTGGATTTCGCATTTTTCGCAGTAAAGATGGTGTTTTTACAAGCCAGGTAATCTTTTTGAGAGATGAATAGTGCTGAACTTATGGGCAACTTGGTGTACTGAAAGGCGAGCTGGCGAGCCATCAAAGCACGCGACTTGTTCATATGTTTGGTAATTCGGTTGTCTTATGGTCCGAAATGGTACAAGACTGTCCCTTACTTCAATGAACTCAGAACAAAGTCAGAGAAAACAATGAAGATGAAATAAACGATACATCACTCCAGAGGCAGGACTTGGAAATTTGGAACACTGAATACATATCAGTTTGAGACTTTCTCTGGTATGTGTTCCTTTCTTGATATTGCATGCTAAGCAAAGGAAAATAATGATGCGAAAATCGTTTTCCACGCTATGTTACGCAGAAGGCTCCAATCATATTCCAGTATAAAGAAACATGAGTACTACTAAGCAGCATCTGCACTGACAAATGGCATCATTAGCGAAACTTGACTTCTCTTACGTTTCTAGAAACCAAGTGTCAGAAAGGCAACGTTGAAACCTACACCCTTTCTACGTAGATGTTTTAGGATCTTGCACTTCAATCTAGGTAAGTGAACAAAAGAGTAAATTATCTTTTTTTATTAGACAACTTATTGATATTTGATAGTGCGTATTACTCTAGTCCATATCATTAAATAAGGAAAAAAGATAAAAAGTCATCTCAAAATTGTAGAATGATGTGTATTTAAGAACAAAATTTAAAAGCTAGAAAGACATGTACGTAGGAACGAGTGACTGAGTGAGTACAAAACTGACAACTTCTTCCAATCTTGTTACATCACCTGCAACTTTAGTCTTTTTCGATCAGTATGTCAGCCATGTAAATGTGAACCTGTTGAACTTTCAGATAAAGACGTCGATAGATGCCAACAATTCTATAAACCAATTAAATTTCACAAAAAAGAAGAAGCAAATTGATCGAATAATTTTTCATTTCTCGTGTATTCAGATAAAGAGAACAAAACTACAAGCATTGCGTGGGAAGATTTAAGAGTGTACTGGCGCTAAATTCGCCTTGTAGAAGCTTTTCCTCCTGAACAGATCCCCAAACTTGCGAAGTATGGGCCTCTTCTTCTTGTGCTTCATGCGATGCTCCATGCCATCGTAGTGGCTCTCATCAATGTGGTCGAATTCATCGTCGAAATCGTCCATGGCCGCGTCCGCCGCGGACTTGAGATCAGCAATGTTGCTCAGCGACGCGAACATCCGGTCCTTCTGGTTCAGGTTCCCCATCCTCGCCGACTGCGAGAAGCCGCCCTTGAACTTGCCAGGCTCGCCAATTGAGTACCTCCGGCTTCTTGGCGCCCTGAACTTCTCTGCCATCCACCTTTGCGATGCCGCCTCCGGTGTTCCCTTCGCCCTGGCGACAACACGTCCGTTTGGAAGGTGTTGATCAAAGCCGTAGTCCGGCACGGGTGCGGTCTTCGCCGACGTGGGAGTGCTGCACGCCGTCGTTGGCGCGGCGAGCAGGCTGTTGAGCTCCTTGAGGCTGCCCTGCGCCGCTGCCTCGCTGACCTTGATGCACTCGTACTCCTGCCGGAGGCTACGCAGCGCGCTGTCCTTCTCGGCGACGACGTCATTGAGACGGGCGTTCTCACCCTTGGCGAGCTCCAGCGACTCCTTGACGACGTTGGCCTCGGCCACGGCCTGCTTCAGGATGTCGCGCAGCCGCGCGTTCTCGTCGCGGATCACGCGCTGCGACTCCACCAGCTTGGTGTTCTCCTGCCGCTCCCGGTTCACCTCCTCCTCGGACGCGCGCACGCACTCGAGGAGGACGCGCTCCTTGTCGCCCCACGCGGCCGCCGACTCCTCAGCCTCGAGCCTGCACCGGTCGTGCTCGTCGGACACGGCGCGCAGCCTCGCCTCGGCGGTGGCGAGCTCCCCGCGCAGCCGCTCGTTCTCGGCATTGGCGGCTTCCAGCTCGGCCTGCGCCTCGGAGAGCCAAATCTTGACCTGCTTCGCCTCCATGGTCACGTCGGAGAGCGCGAAGGAGAGGTCGTCCAGCGCCTTCCGGCTCTTCTCCTCCCCCTGCATCGCCGTCCGGAGCTCAATGCGCAGGATCCTGATCTCCTCGTCCGCGCCGCCGAACACGAGGTTCTTGACGCTCCTCGGCTCCACGCCGGCCCACCAGCTCGCCGTCGCAGCCTCGAGGCTCCTGTTGCTCTGCTCTAGCGTCGTGATCTCCAGCTTGGCCTCCTCAAGCGAAATCTTGGTCTGCTCGAGCTGCTTCGTCTGGTATATCAGCGACTCGAGCATCTTGCGCTCCGACTTCTTGGCCTTCTCCACCTCCCGTTGCAAAAGTAGCTCCTTTTCCGCGGCGGTATCCTTCCTCCGATCCCTCCTCAGCCCATCGAGCTCCTGCACCGCCCGCGCCTTCTCCTCCCGCTCCCTTCCGAGCTCCTCCTCCAGCTGCGCCACCCGCTGCTGCATCGTGCGGCCGCCGGTGACGCCTCGACGCTTCTGCCGACCGGAAAACCAAGAAGCACCGTTAGAAACAAGCACGGCCCCTGATCACACCAAAGCCATCGACCTTGAAGGTAACGTAACGTAACGTAATCAGGAATTTCACGACGACAGCCGCTACCTCCGGAGACGGCGACGCCTTGCAGCCGGCGGCGGTGGAGCGGCTGCGTTGGAGACGAGGGGACGGCATGGATTCTTTGGAAGAAGCGGTGGCCCTGAGCCCGGCCTCGAAGGACCCGGATCTGCACGGCGAATCCCAGCTCATCGAATCGAATCGCGGAACTAAATAGTCAAACAATAAAAGAACAGCGGCGAGGGCCGGAAAAGAAGGATCTTATTAAGGGAGGCGCACGCTTGCCCATTGGTCAGTGAGTCCTCACCTCGGCCTGGAGGGGAGCATCTCGGGCACGCGGGACGGCGCGGCGTCCGAGGCGCGAGCGGGCCGGAAAAGAAATGGTGTCAGGGAAACCGAATTTTAGAAGGCCCGGCGCAACATGGGCGCAGTCAGAACTCACTTGGTGGTGGTGACTGGTGAGTCGCGACTCGCGAGCGAGAGAAGAGGGGAAGGCGAAGGTGAGATTATACAGTAAAGCCGTGGGAATTAACGACGCCGGAGAGATTTAGCGCTTGGATTTGTTCTACTTGTGTTGTATGGTGCGCGTCGTCGCGCGCGGGCGAGGCCGCAAATGGCGGGTCGTGGTCGTGGGTGGGGCTGAAAAAAAAAACTTATCAGTAGGGTTGGTTGGTTTGGTTTATACTAATTAATAGACTGCATGTACAATGGTATATATGGTATAAAATTGTCTATAAAATCGTTTGCTAAATACTAGTGGACAGTATATTTCTCTTTCTTTCATATCATTTAAAATTCGATGTTGTATATCCTTTATAGACAGCTGATTGGATTTGGTGGGGCTGCTGGAGCAGCGGGAAAATTCTGCGGAAGTTGCTTCTCACGTGAGGCGGCTCGTTTCAGGGGTGGGTAGAGATGGCAACGGGGACCCGAAACCCGACGGGTATTTACTCTATTAGGGCTGGGTATGAATCGTTTTTCATACCCGCGGGTATATTAATGGACAAAAACTATTACCCACGGAGTAGAGCGAATGCCAGGTCCGTACTCGTTGCTACCCGCGGGTCCAGATTACATATGGGTGTCTAATATGGAATATGTCATATATATATAGGAGTGAACAAGAGTGAAAAAGTTGCTAGTTCTTTGTTTGTCTAACTAGACAGTAGATCGACGAAATGTTTTTTTGGGGCCAGGGATCTCTACGGCCCATTTGTCAAGCATTTGGTGTTAACCAATGGAATGGTGCTGCTAAATCTGTTAACTACCTTTGTTCTACATGATCACATACTGTCAATTAATACAGTAGCTAGGTGACATAAACGAAAGCATGCACAACTTTGTCTTAGTACAGTCAATATGATAGCATACGATCTTACCGGGCCCAGCGTATTATATATTGTATACAATCATATTGTGTAACCCTTCGAAATATGAGTACTATATACAAACAAAATATAACTTTTGTCATGAAACCTGAGTCCTGACTTTCGGGTGCGGGTTACTCATGAGTCCCGCATTACGCGCAGTGCGAATGCGGGTAAATTTTGTACCCGTATGCGGGTATGGGTATTGTAACGGGTGGATTTTGCTACCACGGGTATGGATACGGGGTGGTGATACCCGCCGGGTATATACCCGTTGCCATCCCTAGGGGTGGGATCGGGTCTTTGGCGACAAGGCAGGCCGATCGGCTAAGTTTCGGCCGTCGGTTAGCTACGATTTCAACACCAGTGCTACGGTATCTTTTCTTCAGTACTAGCTCGCTGTAGTACGCTGCGCCCATTCAAAGCGTCGTTTTTTTCTTATCCAATAACTGGAATGATGGCTCGGTGCTTTTTAGCACAGGTAGAGGACATGTATCCTTTCGAGACGACTTGAAACCGCTTGACAATCTGATGAGTGATGAAACATACATCACTAATCTCTCCGATCAAATTTATATGACGTGTTTTTAATAGTTTTATGAGAGTGACTAGGGAACGGTATACCGTTGCAACGGTATAGCCATGAAACTTATGAAACTTATCAGTTTCAGTGCTGGTTTCATGAGTTTCAGTGTTTAGTTTCATCAGTTTCATGTTTTATCAGTTTTTAGTGCTAAGTTTCATGAGTTTCAGTGCAAAAAATCATAAGTTTCATGAGTTTCAGAGGTATACCGTTGCAACGGTATACCGTTTTTTAGTTTTTCTGTAGTTTTATATATAAATATAAGATATATTTCATGTTTAGAGATAGTAATTAAGGGTAATCTAGTTATTTTCAATATCCCTTCGATCTGTGCATTACACTTGTTAATACCATACTCGAGGCAATATCGGTTTGGCTCTTAGAATCGTATATTCCGGTACTGGCTCATACAGCATACCGTTTTGGGTTTAATATAATAATTATATTTATAAATATACACATATTTAATTATTTGTATACCAAAATTCATTTATTATATTACTCTAAATATATAGTAGTACTACCAAATATAACATATAGTTAAAAATACTATATTATCAATTCCACCAGTATAACTTGTGTTAACCGGTATCGAAGTCAGTATGGCTAGTAATGACCGGTATCAAAGCCGGTGTAGCCGGTATTGACTAATATTAGGCCGGTATAACCAGTATTGATCGGTACATAAGGGTACTTGTACCAATTTAGGTACCGAAATGATATATACCGATGGGTACCGCTATAATATTGATAGCTATAATATGTACCAAAAGCAAATACATCTATATAGACTTAACGAGGGAGTAGTATAGTACCGTGAAAAGCTGTGGATTCACTGGATTGGAGTGAGGTTTGCACAAGGAAGCTCAGATTCATTTTAGTTGAAACTGTGGAGTTCGAGGGGGACAACCGACAGCATGAAGCTCGGGTGTGCGGTGTGCCGAGGAGAATGAGTAAGTCACTACGCCTTTTTAGGTGTGGAAGGACAAGTGGCAGTACTGCCGGCACAGCGTCAACCATGCTGAGTTGTGTGACGACTCATGACCGTGTGGGGTGTGCCCGAATAATCGTGCAAAGAAACAACGTGTTGATGTCCTCATTAGGGAAAAGTATCAAAGCATAAACCAAATCGACATGTCGTAATGTCCGCAATTATTGGTGCGTACTCCGTACTCCCTGGATCTTAACCCATGGCGTTTACGTCTTCCCATTCGGACATTGGCAATGCATGCAACCGTTGAAAAAACATTTGTGCATACCAAATACAGATTCACGATAACAGAAGATATTTTCCATGTCGATGAGTAAGTCATTTTTTCCCCATAAGCCAGCGGTAACGAATTTCGCGAAATTTCGTTCGAAATTCGAGAAATTTCGAAGGATTCAAAAGTCAAATGAATTTGAAAACTGGTCAAATATATGAGCGAATGTCGAACGAAAAGAAACGAAATTCGCTCGATAAGCATTGAATTTCGACGACAAGTTAAAAAATTAAAAAAATGTAAAAAATTACAAAAATTACAAAAAAGTTGTAAATTTGTAAAATGCAATTCACATAATTAAAACTTGTCACATATCAATACAAGTGCAAAAATAGACATTCACATAATTAAAATATTAAAATAGCAAGATAACATTAACATATTAAATACACCATTGCAATACAAGTAAAATTTTCAATATTAGATAAAATTAACATATTAAAATATACCATACCTTTGCTATATTTTAGATAATTGAAAGTTGTCACATATCAATACAAGTAAGTTTTTCAATATTGGATAACATTAACATGTTAAAATATACCATAGCAATATTTTTTTTTGTGCATGCAAATATCGCTACTTGAACAAATAGTACCATTTTTGGATGTCGTCCATTGCTACTAAATATACTTCAACAAATATTGATACTAAATATACTTGAACAAATATTGATACTAAATATACTTTAACAAATATTGCTACTTAACATAATTGAACAAAAATTGCTACTTAACATAATTGAAAAAATATTGCTACTTGACATACTTCAACAAATATTGCTACAAGAAATACTTCTATTTTTTTCTTTCTATTTTCTACATTTTGAACACCTAAAAAACTTGTCCAAACTTTGTTTTTTTTTCATAAAAATATTCACACCAGAGGTCATAAGGCTATTAATACTAATTATAGAGAACTTTTGGATAAATTTGTGAAATTTAATTTAATTTAATTTAATTTAAATTTGAAGAATTTTTTTTAAATAATACATTTTTTTAATGGAATTGCGGATTTAATACGCAAGCCTAAAAAATTGCAGAAATAATATATATTCGCCACACCGTTGGACGAATATACTATTTTCGCAATACCGTTCGACGATTACTAGTAGTCGCCATACGGATCGGCGACTACTAGTTAAATATGCACTTAACAACGAGCGTCAGGTTTAACGGAATACGAGGCGTTATTCGCCGTACGGTTCGGCGATTACTAGTAATCGCCGAACCGTACGGCGAATAACTAGTAATCGCCGAACTGTATGGCGACTACTTCGCGATATAAAACGAGCCCGAACAAGCACAGATCGATTCGGCGCGAGCGCAGAGAGAGAAGAGAAGAGAAGGAGAAGGAGAAGGGAGGAGAAGGAGAAGGGAGAAGGGAGGAGAAGGAGGAGAAGGAGAAAGGGAGGGGGAGGCTTCAGGCTTCAGAGTAGGTAAGTGTTTTCTGCTAGTTCTTTAGATTAACTTTATTATTTAGGTTAGAGATACAGGTTAGCGAATCAGACTAGCGATCTAAGTTAGCGAATCAGACTAGCGATCTAGGTTAGCGAATCAGACTAGCGGTCGGTCTAGGTTAGGGAATCAGACTAGCGGTCTAGGTTAGCGAATCAGACTAGCGGTCTAGGTTAGAGTAACGATGTAGAATGCTGATTTATATTAGACGTTTGGAATAGGTCTACAGAGTAATGTTCTAGGTTATCGAATGTACTTGATTCGAATTAGCATGTTTAATTTACCTGTTTACAGTAGCATTTGAGTACGAAATCCTTTTGCTTCAAATTGCATGTTTAATTTAGCACTGTTCTAGGTGTGCGGAGTATCGATTTAACATGTTTTAGTGAATGTAGCACTGTTTAATTTAGCAACGAATGAGCGCTGTTACGCAAGTAACTTTAGGGGTTACCAATGATCTAAAGAAGTATTTGGTCTGTGTCGTTGCAGTAATGTCGGATGAAGTGACATTTAGGGTATATTATGGCGATGGTGTAGTAAAAAGTACACAGAATGGGGTTGATTTAAGCAGCTTCCCGGTCACCATTGTTCAGCACCCGTCCCCCGAGAGTGTCAGCATTCGTGATATAAAGCTCTGGTTGACCCAGTATTTTTCCCTCAATCCAAGTGTTTACTCCGTCAGCATCCAAGTCCTATTCACGCGTAGCAAGGGTGACCCGGCCATATGGGAATTGGAGACAGTGGATCGATCGTACTTATGGAAGAAATGGTTAAGGTGGTGCAAGGGATCTCGCCTTGAATGTGTCATGCTGGTGCAGGCTTGCTCCAGAGAAGATGCAAATAATACCGGTGTCAGCGAGGGCACATCGACTCTGGTGAACAAGTTCAGCCAGTCGGGCGGGTGGAGGCAGAAGCTGGGGAAGATCACACGGGTGCAACAGGCGCAGAAGGTCGCGCTGATGAAGGGGAGGAGATTGAGCAACTTGTGGATTAGTTGGATTTGGTGGACCGTATGGCGACAGAGCAAGCTGAAATGTTGGAGCATGATGATACCATCGACGACGAAGATGATGAAAGGGACGAAGATTACGAAATGCATGGTAGTAGTAGTAGCTCAGCAGAGGTACCCACCCCCGATGAGTGGAACAAACAAGACAAAGCCGGTATGAAGGTTTTGTGGGGTCACGACTTCGCATTAAGTAGCACGGTAGTATTGCTGTCCGGGTGAATCAAATATTCCCGAACAATTCCAAAGTGAAGCTGGCAGTGAGACTGTGGGCACTATCGCTGCAGAGAGAATTTCGGGTTGTGTTGTCAAGCCCAGACAGGTACACAGTGAAGTGCAGGACCGTTGGATGTGAATTCCGAGTTCATGCATACAAGCCGAAGTGCGAGACGTATTGGATTGTATTACGAGTAGTGGAGCACACATGCAGGCTTGAAAATGTTCTTGTCAAACACCGCAACCTGAATGCAGCGGTGATTGCTAGCGTGATGTTCAACGAAATCATTGAGAAGCGGGATATTGAGTGTTCGTATATCCAGAAAGCAATATTAAGAACATTTAAGTACCAGATAAGCTACTCGATGGCTTGGCGTGCGAAGCAGAAAGCATTAGAGAAGAGGTTTGGCACATACGAGGCTTCATATTGCAACCTACCTCGCGTGCTTGAAGTATTGAAGCAGACCAATCCGGGCACATACACCGCTTTCAAAGAAAGTGAAGCAGATGGAAATGGGATCTCCACATTTCGTCGCGCGTTTTTTTCATTGGGCCCTTGCATTGCGTCATTCATGTACTGTCGACCATTGCTTTGTGTGGACGGTACATTTCTGACCGAAAAATACAAGGGGCAGATTCTAACGGCCATTGCAGTTGATGCGAACAACCACATACTTCCATTGGCCTTTGCATTTGTTGAGGGTGAGAACCGGGATAGCTGGCTGTGGTTTTTCAGACATCTGAAGGTGGGTGTAGTTCGCGATCGGCCCAACACGTGCATAATTCATGATCGTCACAAAGGTATCATTTCGGCAATTAAGACCCTACAAGAGGACCGTGATGAGCCATTTGCATGGCCGGACTTGCAGAACAGGTGGTGCATGAGACATTTGGGAGCAAATTTCTTCAGACAGTTCAAGAGTAAGAAACTGATGAACCTATTTAAGAGGTTATGCAAGCAGAATCAGGCACGTAAGTTCAACGCGCTATTGGTCGAGTTGGACAAGCACACAACTGCACATGTCGAAGAGATGAAGAAGCAACCACCTAAGCCGAAGGATTGCCCACCCAAAAGGCTAATACCCCTTGGGGAGCTCGATCCTCCTAATGTAAGGAGAAGAACGTCAAGGAATATCTTCTGCTTCTCGCAGTGGATAGAGGCGGAGCCTCTAAAGAAGTGGGCATTGCTCCATGACACCGGAGGCGCCATGTTAGTACACTAAAGTAATATATTCACCGTTGTGACGACCCAGGTAATTAGCCCAGATAATCAACAGCTTCCCTGTTGTTATGCTGAGATAATTACTCAGATCTCGGTATAGTGGCTAATAAAATATCGGGCAACCCAATACTTTAGCAGCTACTACACCGTATTCAGAGTGTTACAACAGAACAATAATTAGAGACAGAAAATGGTACCTTTATTGCAACCATTATGCCACGCTGGCTTCAAGTCCAGTACCTTAGCTGTACATCAAATCTAATACAACGAAAGGATTTACATAGGTACTAAATACGCCAATAGCCTGACGTAGCCAACGTACAGCTACTAATCCCTTCTATCCTTCCTGATAGAACTCGGTAGCCTCGTCCAAACCGTCTGGCGACGCTTGAACATCGGGCCCGATTCTTGAAAAGGAGATTTAGCAAGAGTGAAATCTTGAAGTACTCAAAGAAGCATTAATAGCAAAATACAATAGATGAATTTTCCCTCACATCATCCAACTCATGTCAATCCAAGACCATTTCCTCTCAAATCCACTTTTCATAAAGTAGAGCTTTATTAAGAAAGTTGTGTCATTTTAATTATCCCAAAATGCTACTAACACTCGTATCAGAGACAGACTTAGCTTCCGTAGTCTCCATTCCAAGAGACTGGCATGATCATGATTTTACCCTGCGCAGGTTTGTACCACTTTACCCATAGTGACATTAAGATGCCCCAGAACGTTTATCACTAGTCCAGTAGTAATTCTCCACCCCTGCACTCGAGTTGGGGACACCCACCAAGGTCATCCACAACTCGCAGATCTGATTGTTACCCCGCACCAACTAAAGAACTCCACTGGCTTCAAATATACTGCCGTCCAATTGGCTTTAGTCCTCTGGGTCTACCGGTATCTCCCAGAGGCGCGCCCCTTAACTTACCCATGGTGGAGATATTAATACCTTCCTAGGACAACCTTTTCTGACTGAATTTCTCACACTATGGTTGATACTCATTTACGGCTCAGTACCCAAATGTTAGATTGTTTGACCTTATATAATAACGTATGTAGAGGACCCCACCGGCCTACAACCCTTCTCATCGGCGTCCTCTACCCACCAATATTAAACGTATGCCAACTCTTCCATCCACTTCAACAACCATTCCAACACCAACCCATTTACCAAACCATCCATCCATCCATCCATTTTTCAACTACACCATCCATCCGCATCCAATTTCAGGTTTTATTGGAATATAAATTTTCCATGCAGTGAGGTATTTAATGAAAACATTGGAAAACATTTAATAAGACATGATTTAAAGAAACTTGCCTGAATTAAGATCGGTAAAATCGTCCTCGCTCAACAGTTGGTTACAGTACGGTTGATTCAAGTCCAGATCTGAAATATATTTACTACTATTAGTTTTGCTCATAATTAGCCTTTTGAATCTGATTAATGGCGTCCAACACTTAGTGACAACTTTTGACTACTCTCTAATTTATTTACTAACTCTAATGGTTGGTTTCGGGTTTTAAATGCTTTATTATCGAGATGACTAAATTAACGAAACTAGCTACGGTTGCAGAGACTACCTAAAAACCCAGACTCTCCCTCTTTTCCTATTTTTCTCTTTTCTTTTCTCTTCTTTCCTTTTCCTTTTCTCCTTTCTTTCTTTCTCCCTCTTTTTATTTCTCTCTTCTGTTTTCTTTTCTCCACTACCGACTGGACCGAAGGCCCAGTCTCTCCCTCTCTCTCTTTTTCGTTTCTACAGCCGCATGGGCTTTTGGCCCAATGCTCCCTCTCCTCTCCCTTTTCTCCTCATCTCCTCCCGACTCAGCACTCGGTCTCTCCGCCTCCCTTCTTCCTTCTTGCGACCGACTCGCCACCTCCTCTCCCTCTACCTCGCCCCTCCTGGCGACCTCCTCCCTCTTGGCTACCCGACGCGCTCCCCTCACCTCAATTGGCGACGGCCCCGTCTCCCTGGCTCCTCTATGGCGACGCCTCCCCTCCCCCTGCTGCCGCCCTGCGACGACACCGACAATTAGCCCGCGGCTCGGCACCGATTCTTCTGTGCTACCCTGACCACAGGCTCCCTCTATTCCTCCACTGATTTTGAGTTTCTAAGGTTTAGCTATTCAGTTCTTGAGGGATGGGATGCGGTGGCTCCGTTCTAGGGTTCGGTGTTTGCTGGATTTTGGGGGAACTCGATTCCTTGGTTGGTTCTTGGTTACACGAGGCACGGGTTCGGTTCTAGGGTTCTTGTTCTACTAGATTTGGGGGATCTCTGGTTCGGTTCATGATTGAAGGTGGTTGGTACTCGGTTTCTTGCTGCCCTAAGATTGGGTTTGGCTTTGCTTAGCCGCTCTACCGGTTGGTTGCTCGAAGCTGGTGGATGGGGTTTCGGTTCTCTGTTGCCTGGGCTTGGATCTGTGCTTGGTTAACTGATCTATTGCTTGCTTTCTTGGCTGAGCCCTACTGATGGTGCTCTACAGTAAGTTGGGGTCTAGGATGATTCTAGGGTTGAGAGGACCTAGGTCGGGGGTTGTAGCGCCGAGACCGGCTGGCCAGTTCTAGGTAAGGGCTTGGGAACAGCTTGGGACGAGCTACAAGAGCCCCTAGGTAACTCCCCTCTGAGACCCAAAGAAGAACTCCGATCTACACTAGTTTCTACTAGATTTGTTAGCTTTGCCAACTACATTCTACTCTAGGTTGTTGCTGCTTGCTACTCCTATGCTAATGGGGTTTTGCCGGCTTACTTGGGATCCTTGCTTTTCGGTTCGGTTGGGGAAGAAGGATTGGCGTTGGAGCAGGAGTAGAGGTGGTCGAAACCCAAGCTTGCCAAGCTCCACCTCCTTCTGGCTCCTTCGGTTCGGTTGGGGACTCCGGTCCAGTAGCTCTTGAGGCCTTCTCCTCCACCGGCCGGCTGCGGCCCCTTTGTTCTTGCTCTCACTCTCACTCTCTCCTGGTTTGGCTAGGGGAAAAGCGATGGGAATGGCTGGCTCTATTGCAGTGAAAATGAGGGAGTGCTGTGAATCCTTACTGTAACTCGATTCTTATCCATTACCAGCTGCGAAATTACTCTTCTACCCTCTATGCTCCACTGAACAGCTAAGGGCAGAAATGTCCTTCTTTCTGTTGTAGCACTAGCTCCCTTGTTATTTAGCAATGCTACTCATACTGACTCCATACTCCCATTCATGGCAATGGTGGTATTTCTACCCTTATCATACACCTTAATGCATTGACTAGGATCCAATTCCATGTTAATTACTTGATTAGCAACAGTAACCAATGCATAAGCTTAATGGGATTTTCAGGGTCCTTACAACCGTGCTTCAATATATGGGGTTGTTGTTCGCTGTTAACTGTTATTTGTTGAACAGGTTTGGTGTAATGACAACGAATATAGCTGAGGTTTACAATTGGGTCATAAGAGGCCTCCGTCCGCTACCACTCCTGGCCATCTTGGAAGGCATGTTGCATGGCATCATTGGCTACTTCCAGAAAAGGCATGCGGAGGCTGTTCTTCATGCCACGACATTGCAAACGCCGTATTGTTCACGGATGATGACCTACATGGAGGAACGAAGCATGAAAACCCAGCAGCATATGGTGCGTAGCCGAATCATCGAGTACCGCTCAAGTCACTCTTCGATGCAAAAGCGGATTGGGAACCGACACATCGGTTATTACGCATGAGGTGAATCTCGGTCGTGGTGCCACTGGATGGTGTGAATGCACTTGCAATAAGCCTAGACTTCTTCATATCCCTTGCTCACACGTGATGGCTGCTTGTGGCCAAATTGGGATGAACACGGCACAATACATGTCCCCTTTCTACTTAAAGGATCATGTTGTCCAGACGTGGTCCGGTGAGTTCTGTGGATTCCGTGCACATGGTGATTTCACTGCGATTAACAGAGATGACCGCATTTGTCTCCCGGATCCATCATTACGGAGGTGTGCGGAAGGGCAGTCTGGTCGTCCACAGACTAGGCGCATTCGCAATGACATGGATGAATCCGAAGTTGGTGGCCCTCTTAGGAGGTGTTCTGAGTGTGGTCAGTACGGCCACAAGGCAAACCAATGCACGTAGGCCACAAGGTGTTGCGGGTGTGCTGTGATCAGTCAGTTATGTATCGAATTATGTATTTTGAGTTTTCACTTCATGCTGTGTAATCTTTTTGTTTGGACGTCCTTCTGTTTGTATCGAATTATGTATGCAACTATGTATTGAGTTATGTATCGAATTATGTTTGGAACTATGTATTTATATTTATGTTGGATGCTAAGAAATATAATTATGTTTGTATGTCTTTCAATTAAGATCATGCAATATATATTTTTTATTGGAATGTCTTTCGAATGCGTATGTGCAATAAAATATTTTTCTTGTATGTCTTTCCATTTACATCGATATATTTAATAAATCTTTCAATTGTTTCCATGCAGGGATGGAGCAGATCGACTCACTTTTGGACCGTGCGCTAGATGTGCGGCACCGTGCGCACATCCACAGGACAGAGGGCAGCGATGCAGTGCCCCTACTGCGGATCCGTGTGCCTAAGAAGGCATGGTGCGTTCACTCCCGCTTCCACACCAGGTTAGTTACAATACATTTACATGTGTCGTAGGTTCTCACACGCACATTTTACTGTACATTTACATGTGTCGCTTCCTTTGCAGGTTGGCACGTGCTGGCCTGCTCCCGCTGGTACGGATGGTGGAGGATTCACCTGCCGACCCTGTTGAGCCAGAGGAGCAGGCCGAGGGTGACGACGGTCCACAGCGGTCACGCCGTTTCCCGTTCGACAGCTCCTTGCTGTCGTCCTTGGTTGACCGCTGGAGACCGGAGACACACACTTTTCACCTTCCCTTCGGGGAGGTGACGGTGACGCTGCAGGACGTCGCGCTGCTCACAGGGTTGCCGATCGCAGGGACACCGGTCGGGCCCTCGGTGACTCCAGCCGGTTGGGCGGCAGACTTGGAGGAGCGGTTCGCCGGCGTGGCGGGCGTTGACCCGGAGATCCAACTAGACAAGAAGCACGGGCCATCCAGGAGGTGGTTGGCGCAGTTCGAGGTGAGTGGTTCTAAAAAATATCATATTGTTAATATGCATTCGTCCTGCATTAAATTGATATTGTATATGTGGTTGAAATTGTTCGTAGGTGCACAGATGGTGGCTGAGCCCACCGACTACCAGGTAGCTAGGCATCTCGAGGCCTATCTGCTTTGGTTGTTCGGATGGGTGATGTTCACATCCACCCGCAGCGGCAGCGTCGGCGCCGACGGTGGATAGCCTATGCACGGGCTATTGCCGATGCCGAGCCAGCACGACGCATCGCGGGTTTCACGGGGATCGGCGGTTCTTGCCGCCACGCATCGCGCCCGCTTTGCGGCGGCGTGCGTGAAGAGAAGCAAGACCGCCAATCTTGCCGGGATGCCTCTACTACTGCAGCTTTGGTCGTTCGAGCGCTTCCCCGTGGGTCGACCATTCGTTGACCCCCGTCGGTACACCGACATGTATGCGGTGGTGATGCGCTCGACCGACCGACGATGGGTTCACTGGACCAGCGATGGGTACATGTTCGAACTCATTTTTTAATTGTGATTTCATTGTCATGTATCGACGGTTTTGTCCTTTGCAGCCGCTTGGCGGTGTCTGCAGTAATGCGTTCGGCGTACCGCTCCTTCACGGAGGCCTTCGACCACCTTCGGCCGGAGCAGGTCGTCTGGGACCCCTATAGCGACCAGCGTGTGGCGGAGAGAGCCTCAGACGGCCTCTCGGACCTGTGCTACAGGGACCACGCTTACTGGCTGACGCGGAGGAAGCTCGTCTTCGACGTCTTCGTTGAGGACTACGCGCCCCAGCGGGTCCTCAGGCAGTTCGGGCTTCGTCAGCTGGTCCCTGTTCCTTTCGGGGACCGCGTTCCGCCAGCAGTGCACTCGTGAGTTACTCGTCACTGCATTCATGCTACAGGGTTATAGTGCATTGCTAACAACGTCGATTTATGTGCAGGTTCTCCACGCACGGACCGAATTGTGACCCTTCTTCAGAGGATGGCGCCGTGGCTCGCGCAGTGGGAGGGGGCGCTGGAGGACGTTGTTGACGAGGACGCCCCGTACGACGACTCCTCCTACCAAAGAAGACTGGCGTGGTACGTGCCGGACACGCACTGCCTCTTGCTTGTCGAGGAGGCACCGGCCCAGAGGTACGCTGCTAGCGTGGCTAACTTGTACCCGGGTCAGGCAGCAGTGGCGATGCACGCCATGGTAAGTCCTATTTCTGAGCATGTAACCATATATTCACTACCATATTTAATTATTCTTATCGTTTGTTCCTACGTGAAAGGTGGACGAGGCCAGGGAGCTGCACCAAAGATGCCACCGCCTACTCGATAGGCTACTGACACCGGAGGAGTCGGCGGAGCTCGTGAGACGTGTGCTGGCTCAGACTCGGCGGATCGTGGAGCTTGGGCCTAGTCACCACGTGCCAGCCGCGCCGCCGCCTCTAGACGCGGGCACCTCGGCTAGACCGCCACGACCGCCCAGCTCCTGGACGCCAGCTCGTCCAGGCTCACTCCAGCCGGACTACTTACGATCCGTGCCTCCGCCCCGAACATGGTGGAGGATCCAGCTTATGTGCACCACCACGCGGCCCCACCATGGTGCCCACACCAGGTATGTCGAGCAGTGCCCAATTGTTCATGTTTGCAATGTATTCACCTAGCTATGATTAAATGTCAATGTGTAAACTGCAGGTTTCACTCCGAGAGGTGGACAGTCTGTGTCGCCGCAATCGTCAAGTTACGCCGATCCTGGGCACTGGACGGACTAGTTCTTCTCAGGCACGCAGCCTCCACCTCCAACGCAGCACACGCCTCCTCCTCCGGCTACGCAGTACACGGCGACACCTCTCGGTACGCAAAGACGTGTCGCCGCCCGCCAAGACCGCCCGGTGGTGCGATGTTCTTCGAACTACGCATCACCGCACCGCACCGCCATCAGCCTTCACCCACGACCTCTTGACGATGCACCCCCCTCGGCACGTCAGCAAAGGAGAGGTCGCGGTAGGGGTAGGGGTGGGGGTGGAGATGGTGGTCAGGATTAGTGTGTTTGATGTATATCGTTCTTTCCATTTTGTGTAACTGCAGTTGTTATTATTGCTGTTTTATAATTTTGCACTGCTAATTGTCCTATCATCACTTCTACTTTTGCTCGTGCACCTATGGCAAAGATGCAGAGGAATCCGATGCTCCTGCACCTTTGCCAAAGATCCAAGACAAATACATTTATGACATCTCATGCAGCTTTTATCATGTCTATCATGACCCGTCGATGTCATCTGCAAAGCAATGGACTCAAGCTGACTATGGTAGAGATTCCCTGTATGAAGCTGTGTCCCTAGCCAGGCTCATGTACTACCATGAGGAATCCGATGCTTGCGGATTTCAATTTCTCTTAAGTCCGCCGCTCTCCCCTACGCCAGGCGTCTGGCTATTTAAGCCCCAGTGGTCTCCTCCCAATAATAATAGCAACCAACCAAACAAGCGCGAGCGAGCACGAAACACATAGCACAAGTTCGCCATTCAGCCAAGCAGTGTCGATGGAGTTCCTCGCCTCAAGGACCAAAGATTGTCCAAACCATCCCCGAAGGCACGGAGGTCCCAGTGTGCCTATGCGGGGATCCTTGCCGCTTCCGGCAGTCTCTAGACAACTCGGACACATACGGTATGAGGTACTGGAGCTACCGCAACCACGACTCCGAGCCAACACTGGGGATGCGCATGCGGCGGAGAAGCCCGGTATGTTCGTACTCGCATTTGGTGTTGCGTCAAACCGTGCTAACCACCTTAGTACTTTAATACCATCTGCTATCGCCATTTGCAGCCTCTATTGTGCGAGTTCGTCAAATTCTACGACGCGGAGCAGACTCCTGAGATGGTGAGGACGCGGGATCGGGAGTACTCGCACCGCAGAGCCATGGTAGAGCAGCAGTGGTATGAGCATGAGCAGGAGGAGAAGCGCACGAAGGCTGCCGAAGAAATGCGTGCGGAGAGGGAGGCCGAAGGCCAGCGGCAGGCGACCGAACGGGATGCCGAGCGTGAGAGGAAGCGGGAGAGGGCGGCAGGCGCCGATGGGTTGCGCAAAGGGAAATATCCCCGGCGCACTCAATAGTTTACCACAAGGGCCCTTCTTGCAATTTTATGTTGTAATGTTTATTTCCCTAAGGCATGTTAGGTTTAGTCCGGTATACTCGGTAGAGTGAGCCGTAAATGCCATTGCAATTTAGTAGATTCTTATTTCTGCCCAACTATCGTATTTTCTTATATTCTAGCTTAATTTAGGGTCTCACTTTCTTCGATTACGAGTCTCAACCTTTACTGTCCGACTCATTTGCTACGATGCATTATTCCAGAGTATGCTAGTCTATGTATCAAAGATCAAATCTGGTACATCCCTTCATACAGGGAATCACTTCAAATCTGGTACATGATATTTCACGGCCTTCCGAAAAAAGTCTCAAGTTTCATCGTTTGTAAAACTTAGGGGTATTGCGCTTGATAAATTTATAACTAACGCCAGTTGTAAGTTAAATATTTTCGTACAACAGGGTACAATATATGTTCAACGGTAAATCTGATAAATTCTTCATGGTAAATAACATCAACCATGATATTTGACGGCCTTCCGAAAACGCTTAATTGTTTCATACAAGAGAGGCTTGTTATTATCGTTTCGTTTATCAAACTGCGATCATTTCCACATTTTTTTTTCCAAAAAAGGGCCATGTAACAATTAAGCGTGGTGGCAATATTTTTTTCACAAATTAATTTCCTATTTTACTTAATTTCGCCATACTGTAGGACGACTACTGGTAATCGCCATACAGTTGCACTTTAACTAATGTCGCCATTCAGACGGCGATTACTAATGTCGCTTTCCCAGACGGCGATTACATTAGTAATCGCCTTGCGATACGGCGATTAAAACCCATTATACCGCATTCTGCCGTCGTCGCATGGTAACGGGGTAATTAGGGAGTAGTCGCCGAGCCGTTTGGCGAAGTTAGTGTATTCGTCGAACGGTATTGCGAAAATAGTATATTCGTCCAACGGTGTGGCGAATATATATTATTTCTGCAATTTTTTAGGCTTGCGTATTAAATCCGCAATTCCATTAAAAAAATGTATTATTTAAAAAAAAATTCTAAATTTGAATTTGAGTGAAAAACCGAACGAAATTCCTTTTCGCTGGAGAGCGATAAGATCCGAATTTCGCGAAATTCATTCAAATTTTGTCAAAATTTAGAACCCTGCTAGTATTGATATGCACGCACAACTCTTATTCTGATTGCTATAATTGTTGTAGGGATGATCACAATCCCCTACAAACCCGTCGAAGATTAAGGGTCCTTCGGTGGGCCCTCACCCTTCGCTACAAGAACGAAGGGGCAAGTAACAAAGATGAAGCCTTTGGAACCAAGCGAGGCCTTCAACTAACACCTAAAGGGGGGCATACTTGGCCGGAGAGGGTATGCCAAAGGTTCGAAGGCATCAATCCAACGAGGGGACATTCTTAGTCGGAGAGGGTATGCCGAAGGGAGAGTACGTGTACAAGTATCACGATAGCGACAACCTAGCTAGCCCTAGAGAAAATACCGAAGAGCCCCTAGTCCCCCACTTGGTAGAGATACAATTGTAACTTTGTCTCCTGTCGGCATGGGTCCTATAAACAGCCCTGGCCCAACAATTGTAAAGAGGAGACTTTTGAAGTGTAATAAGAAGCCATTTTCGTCTCATCTCACTGGTTCTCCAATACTCCTCAGAGTTTCCGAGCGAACTCCTCTGCGGAGGACCTCTTTTTCTACTGTTTAGTCTATAACCACAACAACCAGGCAAGGATAGACGTAGGGGGTGATAAAAATGGTCATTTTCATTTTTTTTAGATAATGAAAGAATTTTATTAATCTTTCGGCATCTGCATACTTGGATGCACACAACCTAACAATTATTACAGAGTTCAAAGTTCCAGCTAAAAAGCTGTCAAGTAAGAATTAAAACTTAATAGTTTAAGAAAGAAAATGGTCATTTTCATACGTAACTACATTTACGACGGATATGTTTGATGAAGTCCGGTTGATCGGTGATAGAAAATAAAAGAGCAAACGTGTGATTTCCTTAACCACAAGACTAAATTTTAGTAGGGGTTACTGTCAGAAACAACACATTAAATAGATCCATCACGGTTTTGCTCAAGCTAGTACCTCCAATGACCAGGATCTATCTCACGGTAAGTCAAAAGGGTTGGCCACATTACAGAGTTGTCGATTGCTCAGCTGTTATGCAACAGCATGTTGAATAGTTCGTAATCCGTAAATGAAACCAATAGTACCTGTCAGCCAACCTGCCTGGCCATGATAATTTTCCATTCATCTTTGTCGGTCTGCCGTTACCATATGATGGTGTCGGATGTTGGAAGACCACCAGCAAATACCCAACGCTTGTCATCTCAGAAAAAAAAAACAGTAACCAGCCTGCAATGCCTGCCTGCAATGGAGTGGAACCAGGAATGGCGAGGTGAGCCGTGTTGGCAGCTGGAAGGAACTTCCATCATCGTCAGCTCGACGTGCAGTTCATCACAGCGTCCGTTCGATCGTATCAGCTGCCGCTTTCTGAACCATTCCGGACTCTGAAGTCTGAACCTAGTTTAGCATGTTCAGCATGGGACTTGGGAACGGCAATGCAACTACTGCGTTGTCTCGCAGGTCGCAGCAGCAGCAGCAGGGGAGGGTAGCAGTCGTACATTTGTGGTAGTCGGCAGCGACCTCGTCTCATGCGCATGGCGTGCTCATTCAGGCGTTGGAATTCGTCTTCCCCAGCCGGACGTCAGGCGGCTGGAAGGTTCTTGCCATGCACATTGCGTGCTCTTGAGTTGAGCTGACCGCTAACACTAATAGAACTATGTAAGTACTCCCTCTGGTTTGATAATATCTGTCATTTTAGATATAGTGATGGTCAAACTTCCGAAACTTTGATTATCGATATATTTTTAAATATTTAAATTGGATACATGAAAATTATATGTGTAGACTTGTCTCGAGAAGTACTTTCGTAATATTATAATTTTATTGGGTTTTATAAATATATTATAATAAAAATTAGCGGTCAAAGTTGTGTTTTGAAGACCGTGTCGATATCCAAAGCGACAGATATTACCAAACCGGAGGGAGCAGTATCTATGGCTCAAAAGTCGAAACTGCTCGTAACTAGCTGACGTTCTGAAATGGGTGAGCTAGGTGCCTAAATAAAATATTTTTTCTAGTTTTTACGGAAAATAAACTAATTCGTACGAAATTTGTGCATTCCAAATCTTTACTTCCTATAAAAATGTAAAAATGAGTTAGTGATGATTGCTTGTTCTTCTTTCTCATCACCCTTTATATATGTACTAGTTATATGCCCGTGCGTTGCTACGAAAAACAAAATTGATAACGAAAAATAAAGATTAAAAAAAAATTACTATTTCATAAGATCAAACATCTATCTTTAACGCTTCGTTTCTTGCAAAAGCTGGCTAATTAAAGCAACGCTTCATTTCTTGCGTAGGGCAATTAAGGAGGGCAATTAAGTAGAGCAATTAATGTGACGTGGGAAGAAACTCTCACTTTATATAGTAGAGACTAGACCAACACGTGGATTCAACACTCCACCACTCCGCTTGCCCAACCTACGAAATAATATCTAGTACTAAATGTGGACATACGAAATAATATCTACTACTAAACGTGGACATCTGTGTCTGATTTGATCTATATATATATATATATATATATATATATATATATATATATATATATATGAAGCCTCTTTTCTACTCCCGGGAGTAATTACTCCCTATGCCGTATCTCACAACGTAGGGAGTATTTCACGCAACGGAGAGTATGTACGTATAGTATGTAAGTATATAAGATTATTTAGGTGGTATTTACATTTTTTTTAGAGATGGTATGTACACTTTTTAGACATACTCCTTTTTATATACGTATATGAAGGTATTTGCAAAATAGGCTAAAAACTTTGTACTCCCTTGCAATTTTTTCATGTGGATCTCATTGGAATATCTTATAATTAGTATATGAGTGTATCCAAAGTGATAAAGGAGTATTTCAAGTTCGTTTGGGTGGTATTTCAGAGATGGGAGTAATTACTCCCGGAAGTACAAAGTATTTTTCCTATATATATCTATATATATATATATATATATATATATATGCTTCGTTATACGTGTAATATAAAATTGATGTTCATGATACGATTTAGGATTAGATTTTGCTGCCATGTACCACTCTCTTTTTAAGACTTTGTTACAACGTACGTACGGGTAATACGCTAGTAGTATATGGTCTCGGACTTGCAGTTCAGTGGTTTCAATTTCAAACTTCAACTAAACATCCAAGCTTGGGAGGTAAATAATTTCTGCACTGGAGCTACCAGTTCGAACTGGCTTTTAATATGGCCCAAGCCCATAATCTTTCTAATAGGCCGGTTGGCCGTCCGTAATATGGCCCAAGGCCACCTCAAGACTCCAAGACCATGACCAACCGGTGAAGGCGCTGGGCTACTTTTATTTGAGGCTTAGGCACAGTATTGCGTATTTCCTCCTCTCTTTTTATTTCTCATTTTACTCGCACAAACCTGAAAGGTGAAACGCGAAACGAAACGAACCGAATCAATCGAGAGCGAGAGGGCGAGGGGGAGCAATGGAGGCGCTGCTGGAGCTGGAGAAGGTGCAGAGGGTGCTCTCCCTCATGAGTTCCCGTGGCCTCTCCGACTCCGCTGGCGGCGACGGCGGTGGCGACCGCTTCCTCGCCCACTTCCTCCTCTTCCTGGTACGATCTCCTCCCACTTTCTCCGTCCCCGCGAATTCAATCAAATCGGATGTGTAAGTTATGCATGCGCGTGTTTGTCTACCGATTCCCGGTGAGCCGAAGCTCTTATCTCGGCACGCGTGCCCGCGTGCTCGTTTACGGGGTTCCGATGGCGTCGTGGAGAATTTAGATTAGGCCAAGGTCAAGGGTTTATGCGCGTAGTGTTGCGCGAGTGCACTCGCGCGTCGGCATCGGCATCGGCGTCCTTGTTCGTTTTGATGGTTTGATTTTCTGAGGAGGGGAGCGGCTGTGCGTTCGTGCATGCGTGCCGAGAGGATTTTTGTCAGGTGAAGTGTGAGCCGGCGTAGCCTGGTGCCTGTGTAAAACGCCGAGATTATGTGCCATTGAGTGCGACCCGCGGTCAATTTGATGATGTGGTGTATGCTGATGTGTGCTTGCTGGGTCTCATGATTTATCACAAGCAACATCTGTGCTTATGTGCTGGATTTGGAGTTCCGATGAGCGAGATTCTTCCATCAGGAAAAGTACGATCCTTTGATATTTCTAAACTGCTAACAACTGAAAACTTAATTTTTCCCATCGGCTCGATCTAGGTATCAAGGTATGGGTTAGTGTAGCACTACTCTCTGTTGGCTACTTTAGCCGAGTTGCCCTTGTAGGCTTCAGTGTTCCTGTGCATGCTTTTCACTTGGTTAGTTGGTTTGCTTACTTTACATTTTTCCATTGCTCCATTGTATTCAATACCTCTTGCTGACATTTCAAGTGTTTCTGTGCCTGTTGAACTGGCAGACTAAATGCATTTAGAACCCCTATTTGTCAGATATGATTTCAATGATCAGAAATTGCTTTCTGTTTGTGTGTCTGTGTAGCTGCAACCGTTTGATTCACTTAGCATGGAGAAGAAGGTCCTATTGCTCTCTGAGCTATTAAGAAAGGTAATCTTAGTGACCCATTGCCACATGCTCGTTTACTTACCATAATTTCAAGTGTTTTCTATAACTGTAATTGAGACTTCTTTATAAGGTTGATATTGTTACTCTTGAAGAAGCGCGGCATCTCACCTTGGAAGGTACTGGTAGTGAAGTAAGGACTGTTCCCCGTTACCTTGCAAGTTAATTTAGCAAATTTCTTGTTAACCGGCACTGGTACTCTGCAGAGATTATGCCCTTCAGCAGCTGATCAAGATATATCTTCTGGAGCTTTACTTCAGCCAGATAAGAAGTCCAAGAAGCATGCCAAGAAAGCTACTACGCAGGGTCTGCCTATGATTGGGTTTGATGCAATGACAAGAGCTAATTCTACACTTGAAGATTTTGTGCGTATTCTTTGATACCTCTAACAACCTTAACTGCACCCAGCTTTCTCTAAGACTACTCATGTGTTAACACCATAGTTATCGGATTCGCGGCAACTGCCGTCGAACACCGATCTCGATCGCATGAACCAGATCGGGGTTCGAATGCGATCTGATTTGCTACTAGGTGACAGACCCAAAACAGATAGAGAAGGGAGATGGTAAAGATGGGTTGACTGGGCTTTGGTTATCTATGTTGGTAGCCGAAAAGAAAAAGGAGAGGGAGATGAGGAAGAAGAGTACCTTGCGGATGAATTTGGGGGCGGCGCCGCTGGTGCCCTGTGGGTTGGAGAGCGAGGCGGCCTCGAAGATGGTGGCGTGGAGCGTGCCATGGAGCAAGATCCAAACCATGGTGAGGGATCCCTCCTCTCCTCCACCTCCACGCTCTTACTAGTAGTCCTTGCAAGACACTCTTACTCGACGACATCGAGATCGGCGTCAAGCTTGCGGTCGCGAACCTGAACTCCTAGGTCTCCCTCCTTGTGGGGTACGAGGAGGACACGACAACGGGTGAGGTGTACAGCCCAAGCGTGGACATCCCGACCTCGATGTTGTCAAGGTGGTGCAGCCGGCGCTGCCTGGTCAGCCGCGGCTGGGGTTCGCTCTCCACACTGAGGCCACCATCGTCGCAGCGAGGGTTGGCGGCGCCGATGCGGGAGGTGGAGGCGCGGGTGGGGGAGACAGGCGTGGTGACGGAGAAAGCGGAGGGGGAGGGGGAGATGAAGCGTTTCCACCAACACACCGGGAAGGGGAGGGACAGTTACAAATGAAATGGGCGGCTAGCTAGGGTTTAGCACAAGAGGGACTATAGATTTGTGCGGTGCAGACGAAATTACCCGATTACCCGAGGCAGATGTTCTGGATCAGCCCATCTATTTGGGCCATACTGGGCCTCATTGTGCCCAGAATTACCAAATGACCCTCTCTTTTTATTTCTTTTATTTTATTGATAAATGATATTTTATGGCCATGTATGTCTACGCTGCCTAGCGGTATAGGCATGTTCGATTCATGAACCCCATCTCCGATTAGTGAACCAGAGAGGTATATCCCTTAACGAATCCTAATTTTACAGAGTAACGAACCGCGAATCAGGTAACTATGGTTAACACTATCCTACTGTTTTTTATGAAAGTTTTCATTATTTTGTTTGTGCAACAAAATGAAGGAGCTCACTTAGGGACATTAAGTTCATGTCAAAATGAAACAAATTAACATGGAGTATATTTTGCTGTTTCTTTAATCACCGTTGTTTAAGAAATTTCATGCAGCAACTGGATCAGTGTGATGTCATCAATTTTGATTGTTCTCATGCAAGCATGTTTTCATTATTTTGTTTTCTTATGAATATGTCCTTGGAGATATTCCATATAATGATGTTATCCTTAAGTTATTTTTTCTTGAAATGACAGTGCAGGTCATACTTTATGTTTCATGGTTTGGATGCCAACAAACCACAATCAATTTTCAAGTTTCTTCCTGTTCTTTCTTTCACAGAGAGCTACATATACCAGGTTTTAGTCATAATGTGCTTCACAGTTTCTTCTTATGTTTTTTATTTTTCACTGAACAAACTCAATCTTTCTTGTTGCAGTTAGATGCTTCAAATGAATATAGTTTGCACCTAGTCCCAGACAGCAATGCTTCTTCAGCAGTAAGATTTGGTCACTGGATTTTGTTTATCTTGTGAAATATGATATGGAACGTGATTATTGAATCTGATCAATATAGGTCTTGGACTATAGTTTATTCATTGACTTTCTTTATTACTGGTATTTTTGTCTTTCTTCTCGATCACTATTGTATTACCAAGGCAGGTAATGGAAAGGAAAAAAGAAGCTTTGAATGAAACATCCTTGTCTAAGATGCTTGATCCCCTTGATGATCTTCTTCAAAGCCAAGGGTTGATGACAGATCAGTTGGGAACTTTCTTCTCTAGTTCTCTATGCACTTGTAAATATGTAAAATATTCATCATATCTCATCGAATTAATTATTTATTTTTCTCTGTTTTTAGACTGCGAAATGAACTCAAATCTGGCATTCAGTATTGGTCTCTAGAGAGGAAGCTCTGTCAAGCATTATCAAGAAATGAAAAGGTACATAGAGCCGTTTCTTAGATGATCTGTTGGATTTCCTCAGACTTGTTGATCCACCACGGCATCAACAGTTTTTGCTTGGCAAAGTTATCAAAGTATAATATGGAAACTTGAAAGAGCAGAGGCCAGATATTAAGTAAGCACATGTTAACTGTTAAACAAGACAATTTCTATGGAGAATTGATATTGGAGCTCGGCTGCTTGCAAACTAAGATGTGAAGTAACTAATAACCCTAACTTTTAAAACTTTATTTCAAATTCTTTGAAATTGAACATTTTTGCAACAGATAATCTCTCTGGCTTTTCTCCCCTTCTTTCAGACTAAAATATAGTGCTCAAAATTCTCTGTAGATATCAATTGAAGATGTGATGAAAGCAATCCATCTCAAATCATTTGATTATCGAGTTCTTAATCTGTTGATGTATCAGCTTACTGGCCAGCAGGTATATATGTCTGTGTTTATTACTTTATTTCTTATCAAATGCTACCCTTACTTGTTAAGACCTGGATCTTTTTCTGTTGGTTATTATTAGGTCAATGAATTGCATATGGAGTTCTTGTCAGTTTCCGAATTTTTAGTTGAGATATCTGATGACCTGTGAGTATGCTCTAAATGTTTCTCTTGCATGCATAACTGGATTGGTGCAGTATAGTATGATGAAACCTAATTGGCAATGATCTAAGAAGATAAGAGACCCAATTACAGTAAAACTACGATCACCTCAATATTTGGGGAAAAAAGTCCCCCCGCCCCTATTTTACAAATTAAAACATCAACAAAAAACTGTTGTTACACCAATGACTTGTTTTAACTGTCTTGCAGGTATGATTATGAGGTGAGTTGTACTGATCATATTGTCACTCACTTAAAATCCTAAGTGTATATGCATGTCTAGCTGAAATAGTTCAATTTTGTGTTGCAGGATGATGTGATAAATAATTCTTTTAACCTCTTCCGCATGTTTGCTGCGATATATGGACCTTTGGAGGCACCAAAAATGTTGGTGAGTAACAAATAACTGTGTATTTGACTTAAGGGCACATGGTTTCTTGGTAATGTCACAGCTGTATTTGTTCAAACATTTAAAAAATGAGTGTGAATTCTGCCTTTTGAGTATTGACTTATTTACATCATAATAGTTTCTGCTTACTCACAGATCTTGTGGGTAGGTTTTGGTAGATCATGCTGATTAATTATACATAAAATGTTTGTGATGGTCGTATTTTTTAATGAATGGCTGTTGTAGGCCAAGTGCATAGGTGAGGCTGAGGAAAAATATGAGAGCTTCTCAAAGAAACTGGATCCTAGCCTCTCAGAGAGTTACTGGAGAAGATGTGAGGAAGCTACGAAGGAAGGTGTGCCTTCTTTGTCCATCTTGAAGACATTTTGATGATTAGTAATTTGGTTTCTTCATCTGATTTGGGTATCATTTTTTAAAATTTCTGGAGCACCAAAGCAATCATGTTTGTCATCCTCTTGCAGGAGGAAAAATATCAGGCTATGCATATGGCACATGGAATATCCCTCCTTTAATAAGAGACGAAAAGTTATTCCGCTTTGAAAGATTGAACAAACATGATGCTTCTGCTGTGACCTATGATGACGAAATTTTATGTTCCTAGCATCTTCAAACAGAAGCGCAATGAACATTTCTAGTAAGTGTCTTGTACCCATATGTGCTTAGGTTCTGTCCATTCCTGTAAGGTCCAATGCAGAATTACCTGTAACCATTTATGTGAGGTTCCAGGGTGTGTTGCCCATCTGGTGCAGCTCACTCTAATCAAATTTTAGAAGATTTTTGCATAACTCTAGGACTAGGCTTAAATTACATAGAGATTTCTTGCTGTTTGAGAGCATGTTAATGTGTTGCATGTGAGCAATGGGCCAACCATTTTTTGTGCTTTGAATTAACTTAGGCTCAATCAAGTCAAAGTTGCTGGATTCTTTTTGTCCCAAACTCTAGGAACTTATTTTGGTTGCTACATATTAGCAAATTGAGATAACTTGGAAACATTCTGCTTAACCAGAGACACAATAGATGATCGGAAAATATTTTCTTGAGCTGGCCAGATATCACAGAACTATTGTTACTAGCGCTACCAATCATACAGCTCTGTTGGCATGTTTCTGGATCTTTGGATGCCACATGATGACTGCATTCTTGTGTCTGTTTCTTCAACAGGTTGCATGTGCTCATCTTTGTATGGGGTAGCATTTGCATTTATAGATCTACACCCTATATGACAAGATCATTTGGCACATGTGATCTTGTTTGCCCATCTTCCTTCATGCCACAATTGTGGCCACTATTTTATGAGTCATTTCTGTGAACTATTAGGCAAGTAGCATTCTGTGAGTCAAGCTACCTCTTTGTCTCCATTAATGTTATGAAATGAACTGGATAACAAATAACAATTGATAAGAACATGCAGGCTAGAATCGCTACCATTCCATTCGGTTAGCATGGTTGAGTCCTCATAAATTGCCTGAAGTGATTACTGATTACTACTTTGGACCTTTTCCAATTGGGAATAACTAGGTTTAGTTGTTTAATATTTATTTTGAGCAACTACCTGTAATGCTTGTGTGATGTGCTATCACTGATGATGTTGATGCAACTGTTAGCCACTTAGCCTGAGTATATGTGGTGCTGATCTGCACAGGTGCAGATTTGGTAATTTCGGCTCCATATGGTTAATGCTGTATTGTTAGTATATAGTGAAGATATATTAGATCTGTGAGATGAATTATCTAGCACTGTGGTTCGGTTGCTCTTTGTAATGTAATGATCATGTAGATTCAATACATCGCTCGCGTCTCTAACTGTTTTGATACTTTTTAGTTTATTATTTGCTAGCGAACCCTTAAGAAAATTGAGATAGGCAGCTAGGTGGAAGAGTCCTTGTGTATTCTCGAGGGAAAAGGAAGATAAATCCGTAAATGTTTTCCCTTTCTTGTAGTTACTCAGGTCTTAACAGAAATCCTTTAAGGCTAGAGCCGAAGTAATTGACTAATGTTGGTTGGATTGCACAAACGGTCTAATAGTTGCCCAATGCATTCTATAATGGCATGTCTTTCTCATGAGATATTCTGCTGGTTCGGTTGCTTAAAGCTTGGGTCTTGTACATTGTCATCAGCTTAAATGATTGATGGATGTGGAATTGTAAAATGATTGCTTTCCTAGTTTGATTTTGCATGTAGTCACAGTCACTATACGAAATTCTTGTTCCTGAGATCTCAACTGATTCTTTAACCAAATAGAGGTAGGGAGTATATACGCCTGTGAGTACAAAATATACTCACACACACACACAGAGAGAGAGAGAGGGGATTGCTAGTGTACTATCGATAGCGTAAATCCTCCGTACTATAGCGCTGTGTTTGCAAAATTCGAAGACGAAACTGTTGATCTAAACCGTGCATTCTGTTCATCTCATTGAAATCTCACTACACACCAAATTTTATATATTTTGAACTTTTTCTCCTATTTATTTTGTATTTTTAAAAATCACGATCTAATTAGTTGTGGGGCGTCCAATGAAGCTATACACACACACACACACCTTTTCTGTACTCCTGGGAGTACGTACTCCCACCTCTAGTATACCACTTAAACGAATGTGTTATACTCATTTATCACTTTTAGGATACTGCAATAATAATTCTAAGATATTACAATGCGATGTTGTAAAAAAAATTTCATTGGAGCTCTTTATTTTTTGCTATATACTCTTTTTCATATGTAAAAAGAGTATATAAACAAATTATGTTAAAAAGGGTGGACTTTGATGAAATTTTTCGTGGAACTCACTTTTGAGTATCTTATAATCATTATTAGAGTATACTCAAAATGATAAGAGGTATAACAATATCATTTAAGCGGTATATTGAGAGTAAGAGTAATGCATCTGTGGGTACTAACCATATATATATATATATATATATATATATATATATATATATATATATATATATATATATATATATATATATATCGGGTTCACCTTTTCCTTTTTAAGAAAATCGGACGCTATTCGTTTTTAGATTATCGAAAAAAAATCGCTCAAAATTCTGTAGAAAATCGCTAAATATCGCATGGTTTTAAAATCCAAAAAATTGAAGAAAAAAATCCCGATTTTTCCAGATTTTCACTGTTCAGTTGAATGTTTCTCGAAGCGGATTTTTTAGCGATTTTCTCTCCTTTTTGACCGATTTTCTTCCAATTTTTATCGGCCAATTGATTGTTTCTCGAAGCCGATTCCTTGAGCGATTTTCTCTCGATTTTCACCGATTATCGCGATATTTATGGCTCATAAATTTGTTTGAATTTTTGGAATTTTTTTGAATTTAACCGATTTATCGGCCGGTTTTAAAAGTCTTATCCCTCCGATATGACCGAAAATCGTGATTTTCGCGCGATTTTGTAAACCCTGATATATATATTAGTATGGTCATTTGTCTTTTGTCTTTCAGGGGCCACTGTCATGAATTGTTTGATCGTAGTTGCATAGTCAAAAATTCGGAGCCAATTGAGTGTGGGCCTTCCATATCACTGGTAGAGAACGATGCATTGTGATTTGATTTCCTGTATCAATGAACCTGTTGTGGGGGTGGCCACCGCCCCACGGCACATCGGATATGGCAGGCCTTAACAGAAATCCTTTAAGGCTAGAGCCGAAGTAATTGACTAATGCATTCTATAATGGCATGTCTTTCTCATGAGATATTCTGCTGGTTCGGTTGCTTAAAGCTTGGGTCTTGTACATTGTTGTCAGCTTAAATGATTGATGGATGTGGAATTGTAAAATGATTTCTTTCCTAGTTTGATTTTGCATATAGTCACAGTCACTATACGAAATTCTTGTTCCTGAGATCTAAACTGATTCTTTAACCAAATAGAGGTAGAAAGTCAGTATTGTCATTTGTCTGTTTTGTCTTTCAGGGGCCACTGTCATGAATTGTTTGATCTTGGTTGCATAGTCAAAAACTCGGAGCCAATTAAGTGTGGGCCTTCCATATCACTGGTAGAGAACGATGCATTGTGATTTGATGTCCTGTATCAATGAACCTGTTGTGGGGGTGGCCATCGCGGCACGGCGGCACCGCCCCCGCGGCACACCGGATATGGCACCTTTGGCAGTAGAGGCACCCCCTCGTCTTGGAGCCGAAGGGGGTGCGTCAAGGACGATGCCTTCCGATGCACACCGAAGGCTTCGACTAGTTTCCGGAGAAGCATATACCCCCGTCGCTAGATCTAAACAAGTGAGTCGTAGGGGTAAACCGAGGAGAGCCAACGGAGCGAAGGGAGATCTATCTAAGTAGTCATCATGGCACCTATGGGTCTACACAATAAGTCATCATAGCACCTATGGGTTGGGTCCTACAAGGGAAAAGTACTGCAAGGTCCCTAGCATCCTATGGACTTCATAAGGGTACAATTGTAAGATCACCTATAGCCGATAGGGACCCTATAAATAATCCTTAGCCCATAATTTGTAAAGGCAAGCGATACATTAGGAATAATACCATAAACATCGATCCCTAGTATACACTTGGGTCTTCGAACATACTCCCTTTAACGTGGGCGTAGGTTCGGAGCCTCTCCTTTTTTTTCATTGTTTCAGTTGTAACTACAATAGTTCGTTTCATTCGTCGGGATCAAGTTGAGATGGCACCCACAAGGAAGAGAGACACCACTGCGCGCCCCTTCGTCGCTGAGGTGGCAGCAGCGGAATGAAGCCACGGGGTGCCTCGGTCCAGGTGTAGTTGAGCACTCGCCGCTTCGGCCACCACCCCTGCGGATGCGGAAGTGGCGGTACCCGAAGCACATTCCATAGGATCAAGCATGATCGGTGGGGATGCGTGACTGGTTACCACCTAGGGATCCCCCCTGCGCACCACCGGGGCCTCCCACAAGCCATACGATGCGCTCAACCGAGAGCTGACTAGGCTGCAGGAGAAGATGGAAGCTTTGCGGCGTCACACCAATGTCCCCGCATGAACTATCACGCTGACACTGCGCCCTGATGCCATGGCTGTTGGACCCTTGGAAGCACGACCTATGGCGGTGGCCGAGAACCCCACGGGCGGGATTGAGCTTTAGCTAACAAGATGGCCGGAAGGCTTTAAGATGCCCTCCGTGAAAAGCTACAAAGGGACTTCGAGCCGTCGGAATTCCTCTAGGTCTACGAGGCCGCTTGTGTGTGTGTGTGGGGGGGGGGGGGGCACCACGAAGGCGAAAGGAATCGCCCTCGCCCTAGGGGGTAGGCCTGACGTGGTTCTTATCATATCTGCCAAGTCCGTATATGCGTGGGGGGTAGCTTCGAGATCAATCCCGGAACAATTTCCAAGGTAACTATACCGAGCCCAAGGACGAGGGGCACTTGTTCACTATACGGCAAGCCCTCGGCGAGTCGCTGTGAACTTTCTTCAAGCGGTTCGCGCGAAAGGTAAAGTGCCAATTGAGGGGAGTCATGAACTCCACTATCATCAACGCAACCCGATGTGTGCTCCAAGCGGGGCCCTTGGCAGAGAGGATGGCGAGAAAACCCATACTCAGTAGCCAGTCTCTTCAACAAGATGGAAGAATATGCTAAGTGAAGAAATACCACCACCGATGATTCGACGAGCCAAGAAAGCCGGATCCCGAGACACTCACCCGCCCCCCGGGGGCAGGCCATTTCAAGAAAAGGGGGCAATGCATATACCACCTCAAGGGCGGTGCCGCCACTCTCCAAGGGGGCGGGGCTGTTGTCCGCCTAGAAACCGGGGCAAGGGTTGCCGGTGCGGACGAGGTCACTCACTGGTGTGACCTGCACAGTGAAGGATCCCACACGAGCAGCCATTGCCACACCATTGCGGCAATGAGGGATTACATGGACAAAGGCGGGGAGAAAGACGTGGCCCCAAGCGTGCCTCCACAGGTTTGATGGGTGGTTAACCCACTGCCACCATGACCACAGCTGTGTATAGGGGTCGTCTCTGAGACCCTGACGATGGTCCTCGAAGGATCATAAATACCATCACTGGAGGGTCCTCGATGAACCTTGTATCAAAGTGGTCCTCGAAGGATCATAAATACCATCACTGGAGGGTCCTCGATGAACCTTGTATCAAAGTGGCAGCGGCGATACTACACCCGATAATTCCATCACATCGCAGCTAGGGATGGCAACGGGGAAAATCCCCGTGGGGAGCACCCCCCCTACCCGTCCCTGATAACTAAGATTTTCCCCGTCCCCGTCCCCGCGTGCGGGGCTTAATTTTCCCCGTCCCCGACCCCCGACGGGTTTGCGGGGCCCCGACGGGGACAAATCCCCGAAAGTTGTCCCCGAAATTTGTTCATACATCAGGAATTCAGGACCGGAGGGTTCATACATCAAAGCAGATATTACCTATATGCTTCACCAACAATTGATGTCAAAAACGTGCTAGCAATATCTACCTGTACACCCATATCAATGCTCAAGCTGTATAAAAGTAAACTGACCAACATAGTAGTAGTAGTATAAAAGTACACTAGATCATAACATACATACTTGTCCTAGTACACAATCCCAGTCGCACTGCCACTAACTGGGGTAGACATACTCCAATCTACCTGTTATGACGGGAACTCAATATCGGAGGAGGACTGCTCGTGGCTAGCAGGCGCATGCAGGAGAAGACCGGCTCGGGGCCAACAGGCGCATGCAGGGGAAGGCCTCACGGCCCAGGACGTTTCCGATTATTAGGAAACTATTATTATTATTAGAAACTTATTTCTAATTTTTAGAAAGGGGAAGCGATATATAGTTGTAAAGACAATTGGATGAAGGAGGAGGAACGAATTGTTTTCCGGCTTCCTGTAGGGAACCGGGAGTCCAACCCTAGCCGCCACCTCGTTTTCCTCCTCTCACGATCGCTGGCTCCTCGCCGCCGTTCAGCCTTCAAACCGCGCCCACCGATCCTCCACACGTACAACCTCCGATCGGTGTGGGGCAGAGAGCAGCAGCATATCAACCTGGTATCAGAGCCCTTCGATCCGATGTCGCTGCCGCTGCCCGCTGCAACCACGTCGCCGCCGGACTCCAACGTGTCCGTGCCCAACGTGTCTCTGCCCGCGGGATCGCTGCCGCTGGCCGCCGGGGCTTCCTCCTCCGCCGTGGGCGTGATGACCAACGAGCAGCTCACCACGGCCGTCCTCGACCTCGGCAGGATGATGGCCGGCGTCCACGCCTTCCTCTTGGGACCGCAGCCCGGCTGCGGGCACCGACTACTCAGCCAGCAGCTACCGCCGGCGCTAATTCATGGCAGAAGAATGCCGCTCGCCACGGCGCCGTTTACTTTACGGATGCCGCAGACAAAGACGGCATTACCATCGCGCCGCACGGCGGTGTCCCTCGGCGGCGTCCCCATCCAGGAGATCCAGTTCCCCCACTCGCCGTCCCCGCTTCCGCCGTGGCTCACCGACGCCAGCCTGGGCCTACTCCTCCGCTACGCGCCTGGTCATTGGCCCATTCGACTCACATCACAACCAAGCCGGCCATGGGGGCGTTCCGGCGTCGGGCACGCTCTATGGTGGCGTTGACGGCACAATTCTCCACGGCTCCATTTTCTGCTCCGCGCCGGCTGCAGCTCCAGTGATCGGCGGGGCGCCCTCGGCTACCGCTCCCGTGACGTTCGGCGCGGCGCCTTTCCAGCCTCGGACCTACAAGATCGACTTCGCGACATACGACGGCTCGGTCGACCCGCTGAATTGGCTCACACACTGTGAACAATTCTTCTGGGGCCAGCGCACTCCGATGGAGCAGCGGACGTGGATGGCCTCCTACCACCTCACCGGCGCCGCTCAGACATGGTACTACGCCCTCCAGTTGGACGAGGGCATGCCGTCCTGGGAGCGCTTCAAGGAGCTTTGCCGCCTTCGCTTCGGACCGCCTATCTACGGCTCGCGGCTGGCCGAGTTGGGGCGCCTTCCTTTCCACTCCACGGTCCAGGAGTTTGCGGACCGCTTCCAGACGGTGCTGGCGCACTCAAGGGACATCTCCACGCGCCAAAAGGCGGAGCTCTTCGTCGGTGGCCTCCCGGAGCACATTCGGGTCGACGTCGCGATGCGCGCCCCGCCCGACCTCCAGACGGCCATGTTTCTCGCCCGCGCCTTCGAGACACGGGCTCTGGCCGCGGCAGCGCTTTTCAAGAAATATGGCCGCTTCTCCTCGCGGCTAGCCCTTCCCCACGCCAACAGGGGCGATCATGGGCCCGGCTGGCGTGACTACGTCATGGCCAGAAATGCTGGCACAGAAGATCGGGCGCAAGAAATTTCGGGCGGCACTCGCAGCTGATCGCACCGTCGCCTCTCGCCGGCCGAGATGCAGGAACGCCGTCGTCAAGGTCTCTGCTACAACTGCGACGAGCAGTACGTGCGTGGGCACGTGTGCCCCCGCTTGTTCTTCCTGGAGGTGGACGATTTCCTCGACGCCGACGAGGAGGCGGCAGCCGACGATGCGGCCGCGACCTCGCCCGAAGAAGCCGCCGCCGCAGCGGACGCTCACGCTCACGCTCTCGTGGTCTCTGTACACGCTCTGGCAGGCATCAGGACGTACCAAACTGTGCTCCTGCCCGTGACGATCAAGGGCGAGCGCCTCCTCGCCCTCCTGGACACCGGCTCCACCCACACGTTCCTCCAGGGCGCGGCCATGCGGCGCCTTGGTCTCGCTCCTCAGGGGGGCAACCAGCTTCGCGTTACGGTGGCCAACGGCGAGCGCGTGCCGTGTGAAGGCCTTGCACGCAACGTGCCCGTCGACATCTTCGGGGCGCCCTTCTCCATCACCTGCGTCGGCCTCGCGCTCGGCTGTTTCGACTTCATCCTCGGCGTCGACTTCCTTGGCACGCTGGGCCCCCTCACCTGGGACTTCGAGGGGCTCACCGTATCTTTCCTGCACGAGGGCCGCCACACGTGGCAAGGTGTGGCGCCGCGCAAGATTCCTCCCAGCGGCCGGGCCGCTATGAGTTTCGGATCCGCACCACCCGCTGCTGGACGAGCTCCTATGTCAGCACGACGCCGTCTTCGACACACCACGCGGTCTTCCACGGCCGCCTTCACGACCACCGCAGATACACTGCCGCCGAGACCGCGCGGCAGGGCAATGCGGCCAGTCTGCACTCCTCGCTGCGTATGACGAGCTCGAGCGGCAGTGCGCCGCCATGCTGGAGCAGGGCATCATCCGCCCTAGTACTTCTCCGTTCTCGGCACCCGTGCTCCTCGTCAAGAAGGCAGATGGGTCGTGGCGCTTCTGCATCGACTACCGCGCGCTCAACGACCGTACGTCCAAGGACAAGTTCCCGATCCCGGTGGTTGACGAGCTCCTCGACGAGCTCCACGGGGCCAAGTACTTCACCAAGCTCGACCTCCGCTCGGGGTACCACCAGGTGCGCATGCACCCGGCCGACATTGAGAAGACGGCGTTCCGCACCCACCATGGCCACTTCGAGTTCCTGGTGATGCCGTTTGGGCTCTCCAACGCCCCTGCGACATTTCAGGCGTTGATGAATGACGTGCTCCGCCCCTTCCTCCGCAGGTTCGTGCTGGTTTTCTTTGACGACATTCTGATCTACAGCACGTCGTGGTCTGAGCACCTGCAGCATGTCGGCCTCGTCTTCACCGCCCTACGAGCCCACGGCCTCTTTCTGAAGAGATCGAAGTGCTCCTTCGGGGCCCCCTCCGTCGCCTACCTCGGCCACGTCATCTCCGCCGACGGCGTCGCCATGGACAGCGACAAAGTGGCCGCGGTCGCCTCGTGGCCGCTACCGCGCTCTCCACGCGGGGTGCGTGGCTTCCTGGGCCTCGCCGGCTACTACAGGAAGTTCATCCGCGATTTTGGCTCCATCGCGGCGCCACTCACACGTCTCCTGCGGAAGGAGGCATTCGTCTGGACGGCGGAGGCGGACGAGGCGGCCGCTCGGCGGGCACTCGCTTGCCACGGTTCTACAGATGTTCGACTGCGCTGGCCAGCGGGTCGATCGCGACGATCCTGACCGGCTTAGCGCCGTTTCTACACCAGTGGCGGACTGCTTTTCGCCGACCCTTCGCCGCTCGCCATGTCAAGCTGGCGGCCTACGAGCGCGAGCTCATCGGGCTGGTGCAAGCCGTCCGATCGGGCGCCAGATTTGGGGCGCCGGCTCGTCCGCGACCGACCACTACATACCAAGTTTCTCTCGACTAACGGCCGCCCACCGTGCTCAAAGACTGGCTCAAAGAAGTCGGGTTTGACTTCACCGTCGAGTACCGCCCCGGGCGGCTCAACTCGGCAGCCGACGCGCTGTCTCGCCGCGACGAGGAGACTGCGGCGCTCTGTGCCCTCTCTGGGCCCTCCTTCGACCTCTACGCCGACATTCGCCGTGCCACCGCGGCCGACCCGGTCACGCTACGACTGGCCGCAGAATGGCAGTCAGATCTCTGGCGCTGGCGCTGTGGTCGCCGACGACGGCTTCCTCCTCCACGGCAAGCGCATCTACGTGCCTGCCACCGACGACTTGCGCCACCAGCGGTGACTCGCTCACCTTGGCGGACACGCAGGGGTCCAGAAATTTTAGGCGCTCGCATGGATTTCTACATCCTCGGCGATCGCCACCGGTGCTCGACTTCGCCTGGCTTCCTCGTGGACGTGTGCTGGCCGGAACAAGACGCCGACCACACAGCCGGGCTTACTTTCAAATTTCTTGACGCCTGTCGCAGGTATGGGCAGATATCGCCATGGACTTCATCGAGGGGCTGCCGAAGGTGCACGGCAAGTCCGTCGTCCTGACGGTGGTGGACCGCTTCTCGAAGTACGCCCACTTCATCGCGCTCAGCCACCCCTACACCGCCGCCTCCGTCGCCCGTGCCTTCTTCGACGGGATCGTGCGCCTACACGGTTTCCCCAGCTCCATCGTCAGCGATCGCGACCCAGTCTTCACCAGCAATCTCTGGCGCGATCTCTTTAAATGTGCAGGTGTCAAGCAGCGGCTCAGTACGGCTTTTCACCCCCAGACGGACGGACAGTCCGAGGTCGTCAACAAGATCATCGCGATGTATTTGCGCTGTGCGACAGGTGATCGGCCTCGCTCGTGGGTCGACTGGCTCTCCTGGGCGGAGTACTGCTACAATACCTCGTACCACACGGCACTCCGAGCGTCGCCGTTCGAGGTTGTGTACGGCCGACCCCCACCACCCCTCCTGCCACACCACGCCGGGGTGGCCCAGACAGAGGCGGTGGACGCCATGCTGCGGGACCGCGACGCGTTCCTGGAGGAGGTTCGCGAGCGTCTTCTTCAGGCCCAGCAGTACGCCAAGCGCCACTACGATGAGCACCATCGCGAGGTGGAGTTCGACAAGGGCGCATGGGTGCTGCTCCGACTTCTCCACCGACCCACCCATGCGCTCGCTTCGCCGTCCAAGGGCAAGCTGCGCCCACGCTACGCGGGGCCGTTCCAGATCGTCGAGCGCATCAGGCGGGTAGCTTATCGTCTCCGACTCCCCGCGGACGCGCGCCTGCATGACGTCTTCCATGTGGGGCTGTTAAAGCCGTACAACTCCGCCGGCTCGCCACCATCAACACCGGCCGTGCTGCCACCGGTTCAGGACGGGCGACTGCTGCCAGCCCCTGCGCAGGTCCTGCGCGCCCAGCTCCGTCGCGGCGCGTGGCACATCCTCGTCAAATGGCAAGGCCTTCCGGAGGACGACGCCACCTGGGAGCCCCTGGACGACTTCAAGACTCTCTACCCGGATGTGCAGCTCGAGGACGAGCTGTTTGCCGAGGCAGGGAGAGATGTTATGACGGGAACTCAATATCGGAGGAGGACTGCTCGTGGCTAGCAGGCGCATGCAGGAGAAGACCGGCTCGGGGCCAACAGGCGCATGCAGGGGAAGGCCTCACGGCCCAGGACGTTTCCGATTATTAGGAAACTATTATTATTATTAGAAACTTATTTCTAATTTTAGAAAGGGGAAGCGATATATAGTTGTAAAGACAATTGGATGAAAGGGGGGAGGAACAAATTGTTTTCCGGCTTCCTGTAGGGAGCCGGGAGTCCAACCCTAGCCGCCACCTCGTTTTCCTCCTCTCACGATCGCTGGCTCCTCGCCGCCGTTCAGCCTTCAAACCGCGCCCACCGATCCTCCACACGTACAACCTCCGATCGGTGTGGGGCAGAGAGCAGCAGCATATCACTACCATTCAAAGAAATTCAAATGATATCATGGCAAGTTCTTTTTTCGAAGGATTGTACATGTCAACTTTAATTTTGGCTGTTACTAGTCTCTGCCGCTATGTACGTGCAGTTTGATCTATCTCACAGGGAAAGAATTAAGGAACAACAAATGGAGTGATATTTTAGTAGAAGAAGGAAATTGAAGTGTGAAAAGAGTTAATGACTAATCATTACACTGAAATCAATCTACTGAATAATCATAGGGACCAAATAAGAAAAGATAATTAGATGCTTTTTCATCTAGCAAATATCAGTGTTTCCAACTTTCCATTCTCATCAGAACAAAGTCGTATAATTAATGCTTCCGAAATCGATTTCAGGGGAAAAACCTGAACAAGCAACCAAAAGGGAACTTTCATTTTGGCACCACCAGCACAAGTGTCTGTGTGTGTTGATTGGGAGGGAGGGATATCTGATCTGCCACGAAATTGCTGATGACATTTAGCAGAAGCTTAATTAGTTTCTCCCCTTCCAGGAAGCATCTGTTTCAGCATGCTACGCATTACGCAGAGAAGAACAAAAGGGGAAGGGAAGCTGTCTCATTCCTTCCTTGCAAGAAGCAGCAGCACGTAGGAATTAGAAGGAAGGAGATTCTGGTCTAGAGCTGCGGAATACAGAACAGAACAAAACAGAACATATCTAATACCTTTCTCTGCCTGGCAGCTAATTAAAATCAAGTCTTGTATGAGTTCATATTTCATGTCAGCATTTAAAATCAACCAGCAAATAGAAACAAGATCCTATTACAACATGCAAATAGAAACAAGTTCAACAAGATCCTATTACAAATCCTAACTTCAGAATTGCACTTGTAGGTACTAGGTATATCACTAGCAAAATGATAAATGAACAACAAATGGAGTTAGGTGTTGATCTGTCGATACAAACCTTGGGCGGCGGCAGTGGCTGCGCTCTGAGACTGGCGGCTGGGACAGGAGGACTGGAGGAGTGGGGACTATGAAGCGCCGGTGGGGAGTGGGGAGGAAGAGGGACTGGGGAGCGACCGGAGGCTCGGAGCGCCGCCCTGGAGTGGGGATGGGGAGCGGTCGGACCGCCGGAGCACCGCTTGGGATTGGGAATGGGGATTGGGAGCGCAGCCGCCCGGGAGAACGCGCCCGGCGCCCACCGCCCGCTGGGAGTGAAGTTGCGCACTCGCGTAGGCTGCGCAGCCGCCAGGGAGGCCGGGACGGGAGTCACGAGAGTGGAGTCCTGAAGATTCTGGACTCTAGAGAACGCGTTGGAGATATAGGGTTTTCTAATTTTCTGATTCCATTTGGGCCCACCTGTCAGGGTTAATCGGGGATGGAGACGGGGGACGAGGACGGGGAGTGACGGAACGTCCCCGGCCCCGCCATCCCCGACGGGGCTGCTATTTCCCCGATTAGCCCCCCACGGAGGAAAGATTTCCCCCGTCCCCGTCCCCTAATAGGGGAATTCCCCGCGGGGAAGCGGGGATCGGGGACCCATTGCCATCCCTAATCGCAGCGCAACCCACGAACGTCCTCCCAAAGTACGTGGACGTGAACATATCCTTTGGTCTGGAGGACGTGCGGGGTTTATTCTTCCCCCACTAGGACTCTCTTGTCATCACAACCCGCGACGCCGACTTCGACGTCAGGCGTGTGCTGGTGGACGGCGGTAGCTCGACGGATGTGTTGTTCGCCTAGGCGTTCGACCAAATGCTGATACCCCGGGACTGCCTCCCCAACCCAGACATGAGACATCCCCTTTGTGGGCTTCGGCGGGAGGTCAGTGGCGGCCCTTGGCCAAATTCGCCTACTTGTGACCTTTGGGATGGGGTCAGCCGCTAGGATAGAAGACATCACCTTTGACGTGGACAATATACCATAACATTACAATGCCATCCTCGGCACGCCACGCTAAATCGCACACCACAACTACCTATGCGTTAAGATGCCGGGCCGGCGGGCCCCAATGGAATCATCATGGTTCGAGGGGACCAAAGCTTGGACAGGGACTCCTGAGTTTGGAGCTGTGGCCTAGGTGCGGCAAGTAAACACCATGGTTCCGAATAAAGAACCGCACGAGCCGGAGGTGGCCCGTGGACCCCGAAGGCGTGACCTGGAGGTCTCCCTCAGAACAAATGAAGGTGGGAAGATGGTGACCATCGGAAGAAATCTCTCACTAGAAACTGAGGCTGCGGTCATAGAGACGCTGCGCCGGAATGAAGATATCTTCGCCTAGGGGCTGAGGGACCTGCCAAGGGTCGTCCGGTTCACCGTTGTGCACCGACTGGCCGTCAAGGGATATGCGAAGCCCAAGAAGAAAAGCCTTGCTGTCTGTCTTTAGATATGCAGGAGGCCGCAAAGGCCGAGGTGGCCAAGTTACTCAAAGCAGGCGTCATACGAGAAGTCAAGCATTTCGAGTGGCTCGCCAACCCTGTCCTAGCAAAAAAGGCTAAGGGGCAACTGGCACATGTGCGTAGACTTCACCGACCTCAACAAGGCTCGACTAAAAGACGATTTCTTGTTGCATGCCATCTCGAGATGCGAGCTCATGAGCTTCCTCGATGCATACTTAGGATATCACCAGATCTACATGGCGGCAGAGGACGAAGAGAAAACGGCCTTCATAACACCCTTCGGAACATACTGCTTTGTCTGGATGCCCTTCGGGCTAAAAAAACGCCGGCGCCACCTTCACGAGGTTGATAAGGAAGGTTCTGGCCACACAACTTGGAAGAAATATCGAGGCATATGTCGACAACACAGTCATTAAAAGCCTCATTCGAACATCTCACCATCAGGAAGAATGCTTTGATAACCTGCGGGCCAAAGGACTCGGACTAAAACCTGACAAGTGCGCCTTCGGGGTGAAAGCTGGTAAGCTGCTCGGTTTCCTAGTCTTCGAGAGGGGCATCGAGGTAAACCCCGAGAAAATAAGAGCGATCCGAGAGATGACGGCCCCGCAAAACGAGTGCGAAGTGCAGAGGCTGACAGGATGCTTAGCGGTGCTTAGTCGGCTCCTCTCCCGCTTAGCGGAGTGTTCGCTCCCCTTCTTTAGAACCCTCCGCAGTGCGACACCCTTCGAATGGACCTCAAGAAGTATCCCACAGACCTCCCAAGGCTTTTCAGCATGAAGCCCGGCTCCGACAATTGGATAAGCTTGATGGAACCCCCTTGGGAGAAAAGGTCTTCCGAAAGGCGGAACACTGGTAGAAGAACCATCTTTTAATCTAGCCCGTCTCCCACTGGTTCTTTTAGGCAAGCGCGGGCATGTACTGTTAATGGGAGGGCTTCACCTGGAAGTGCAGACACTACTGAAGTTCATCACGTCGTCACTTCCCTTCTTCTTCTTGGGTTGCCGCCTCGCATCGTGCAAATAAGCGAAGAGTCGACCCGTACCCTTCGCCTCCAAAGACTACATGGCCCACTCGAAGACGCTCAGTCGAGCGATGGACTTATTAGGAGTTAACTGCGCCAAATGTCCTCAACTGCATGCACCAACACAATGGCACGTTACCATCATTTATAACAGCGTGCGAGAGACAAAAATATACTCCATCTCCAGCACCAAGGTGCCGAAGCCCTCCGACCGCGTCCGTCGGGCCGAAGGGGATGGTCGCCTACACTCTTCTGGGAGCATTACGCGGTTTTAATTGGCCAGGATGAGCAAGCTCTCGACCGCGAGAGACTGCTGTTATGGGGAATTTGTAAAGACAAGCAATACATTGGGAATAATACCGTAAACATCTTGCTCATCCCTAGTAAACACTCGTCTCCAAACATACCCCTCACCCCTCATGCTAGTGACGGTTATCACCTCAGTTGACCTGGATGGTACAGGCAGTGTCAATGATTGGACAGGGACTCGTGCAGTGATTTGGTTTGTCCTGCACAATACCAAGTCTATGCTCTGTTGCGATCTATTGCTGCCTCGCAGTCAATAAGCTTCAGTTACCACTCTCCTGGTCGCCGTTTGTAAGGTTCTCACTCAAAGCCATTAACGTTGTATATTTTCAAGGAGGTTAATACAAGGACATTTGATTATTTATCACATCTAAGTTGGTGTAATTGGTAATTTGCCACGTCTGTCTTACGGATATGCGGTCTCAGAACCCAAATATATAATAAGATAAGAACGTGGCAAATCATCTGTTACCATTAACTTTTTGGCAAATCGTCGGTTATCTCTTAATACAACCATTTATGCCCATATGTTTGCGCAAAAAACTTGAAGTAGGATTTTTCGCCCCAAACACACAAGACAAACGCCGGGTTTGAAAGCGTGCCAGTCAATATGACCTGAAATTGACAAGGTAATGTGATAGTGAGCGCAATCAGCCGATAACAAAAATTATCAGCTTGACACTGATCGGCTACGGGCCGATAAGGGGATAACTAGATTAGCCGACTAGGACTAATCAGAGGTAAAGGTAAATCGACTTCGAAAGGCGATGCGCAACAAGCAACGTAGATCAAACCTGAGGACAAGTCGACAAGAGCAACAAATCGGCGATGCGCAACTCTTTATTGATCTCGACGGCTTACAGAGGAAATATTGCTACGAAAACTAGGAAAACGTAAACGCACGAATAGAAGTGTATGTTGATGGATTTGTTGATGCCTGTGTCTTTTGGCCCGTCCTCTTTTATACGCCTTAGCCGCTCCGAGTCCTGCATGGATACGGCAACTGAATCTACATCGGCTTCGATTTAATTTCTTTCCGATTTGACAACCGAATCCCTGTCAATCACAGTACATCTTTTAACCCTATACCCATCATACTCTCCATATTCTTGAATTGGACCGATATTCATCGTACGTGTCAAATTCTGGTGCCAACACCATGCTTGGAATCTTGATGCAAATCTAAGCTAGACCAGCTGGTGGTACGTCTACACACCACATTTATTGCATCCCGTCCCGTGCAAGTCGTCTCACTAGGCAGCAAGCACTGAATATGAAACAACCCCCCACCCCACCCCCCAAAAACAGAATTTAAACTTGGATTTCTTTTGCGTTTATTCGAATTTTCGGTTTGGATTTGAATTTGGAAATTGGATTTGATCCTGATTTACCTTTGGGCCGATTTCCTTTGGTTCTTGGGCCTTTGGCCCATCTCCCTTCCGGCCGCTCCGGCCCAATGGCTGACCGGTCTCTCGCTTCGCGCGCTCCGGCCAGCGCCGCGCCGCCCGCCAGACGCCGCTTGCACGTCACGCCGCCCGCCGCCGCGCTTCGCGCTCGCCACAAGACGCCGCAGCGTGTCGCCGTGACGCGATGTCGCCGCCGCCGCATCTGGGACATCTCCTCGCCTCCTCTCTCCTCGGCCGAACGGCTATAAAAGCTGCCTCGGAGCTCCCCGTCCAGCCTCGCCGCTTCCCTCGCACAGGTGAGCTCTCCCCTCCTCCTTCTCCGCGTCCAACCGCCGCGCCGCTGATTCCCGTCGCCATCGCCGCCAGCCGAAACCCTAGCCCCCTGCCTCGCTCGCGCCTGTGTGGGCCGGCCCGAGCCAACCTCTCCCGCGCCTTGCCCCGTGGGCCGAAACCGGCCGACACTGCGCGGCCCAATTCCGAGTTTTATTCTCTTTTTTTTCAAATTTGTTTAATCCATGAAATTCCGTTAATTCATTTTAAATTCCAGAAAAAAAATCCAAGAAACTCCAGAAAATTCTAAAAAATTCCCAAAGCCCAAAAATACATTTTCCAAACCGTCTCGCGCCACTGAGTCCAAAAATGACCTCCGCTCTGAAATCCGAAGCTCTCAAGATTCCCAAAATGCCAGAAATGCCCCCGACTCTCTCCTAGCCCGGTTTCGGCTTCCGTTTTCAATTTCGTTTCTGTTTTCATTTCGTTTTTTTTGTGTTTATTTGTCATTCATCCTTTTCGCGCTAGATCCGATCGTTGAGCAGTTCGAGGAGCGCCAGCAGTACACGGCGTAGGAGCCGGACCCGACAAAAGCCCGGTACGACTACGTCGACACCAGTTCAACAAATCCAGCCGCCGAGCAAGGCAAGACGTACCCCATTGATCATGTTGAACCAATCATGCCTGTTATAGTTATTAATTATTTTCTATCACATTATTTTTGCCGTATATTGAAATATTGAAAACTGTTATTTTAGAATGACATGATACCTAGATAATGCCGAATTGCTCATGGAATTTCCTTGAAAAATTGAACCATATAAACCCTCGTAACCCTAGATTATTAACTTATGCCATGTTAAGTTAGTTACTATTACTCCTGTTAGTTAGTTCAAATGCTTTTAAATAGAAATAAAATGCCATCGAGCCGCCGGCTCGGATGTTTATAAAAGTGCTACAGCCAGGGGGACAGTATTAGATTAATCCCCTGAGTGGATGAGAATCCGATCCTCGGCTGATGATTAAGCCTTGGTGTGTCTGGTGGCCAGTACCGTGAGTACCGGAATGGGTTTGTGGAACGTCTTTATGGCTTGATCTCTGGCAGTATAAGGTTAACAACCCTCTTGAGCAAAGTAAACAACTTAAGTTCCCGCTCAACCACAAGTCGGACTGGTCAATATATCTGTTCCCAACACAACTCAGTAAATTGGTCATTCCTAGAACGTTTTAATAAAATTGGTGGATACTGTTCTCTTGGAGAATAGGGATCGACCTTCCCAGCATGGAAGTATACCGAAAGGGTGGAATGGAATTGGACCGGAGTGTCATTCCCGATTCTCACAACGGTAGGTGCTCATTAGAACATTGGGTTCTAAGAGTAGCGTTCAGGCCTATCGGTTAATAACTAAAAACCAGGATTGATTCAACAAAAGGTTGTGATAATTTCGACCCGGCCGTATGCATTTAAGTTGCATGTTGACTCGAGCTGGCATTAACGGTTATTGATATCTTGTGGGTAAAGCTGAGCAGCTCTGCAGAGTCTGATTAAAATGGTAATCAATTACGCCGTGCTTCCAGTTAATGAGGCTAAGTTAGAACTGGGGTGATACTCGTAACTGAGCTGAAGTAATTGTTTTGCATATTTGTTGAGAATTGGTTAAAATGTTGAACTTGTGAAACCCCCCTATTATTATTTATGGTTTGTATTTCAAATGCAAAATGATTCAGAAATAAAACTACATCCACTATACTTAAACCTGTGCTATCTGTTGGAAAATCCCCTTGCATGTAGTATTCAGGAATTCCCTATACGACTTGTTGAGTACTGTTGTACTCACCCTTGCAAACCCCAACCCTTTCAGAGATTCAAGAAGGTGGAGCCCCTTAAGATTCGTAGATGGCGATTTGGTTTGATTTTTTGGAAGTCTTAGTCTTTTGCTCAGACCCGTCTGTGCGGTGTTTTGGTTGTAAGTTATTTGGGCCCTGTTGCGTCCTCTTTTGTAAAAACTTTGTCGCTAGGCCTTAATTTCAATAAAAAGAGTTGATTTGCATCTTTTGCCTGATAATGGGTACTTGGTTCCTGACAGCTAATCTTCCTGGATGGCTGTTAAGGTATTTAAACGAACCCTTAAAAAGACGGTCCTTCGCAGAATAGTCCCAAGACTCCACGAGGCAGTGGGGGAGCTTCAACGGAGATGAAGAGGGGGCCATGCCAATGAATTGTGTGTAAGTTCTTTGTTAAGGAAAGCAAGTAAGGAGTGTCTATGTAACTAAAATATGCACACCATTAAGGTGTTTGCCAGGACCCCACCCTGTATACATAATACATCCATGAGGCTCCGGCGGTTGTCAGGAGGCCCCATGAATCGAGAAAATTGTCATTCTGCCACTCTCAAGATGCGGTATCACCCAAATGCCATCCTCTACTTTGCAATTGCCAAAATGACACTCCCTTCGATTTCACTTCATTTCCATGCCATTTTAGTCAATTTCGGTGGAAAATGCATTGTGAAATGACACTTCTGCCCACGGGTAGAATCGGTAGATAGATACTTCCTCCGAGACCTTTTTTTAATTCTACGTCTCTATTTATTCTCTTAAGTCTTAACTATATTTATTTATTTATGAGAGTTGATAAATATTATCCGCATGTCTCTTTATTTTTACGAGAGGTATTTTAATTTTATGTAAAGATTAAGGTTATAATGGAATTAAAAAAGGTACAAGAAAAATTAACTTAACCAGTGTCAAGCGTACTCCCTAACCAGTGGGCAGCGGATGAGTTATACACCAAGGCATGCACCGCATACCCAGACGAGAAAAGTAACATGAGAGAAGACCTGCGAGTGGGCCCAAGTGTAAAATGGTCACTCCAACACGAAAATGGGCTGAAAATCATTTTAAAGCCCCAAAATGGCATGCCAGCGAGTTGCCAACTCTTAAGAGTGGTATTTTATAGTGTGCAATGTCCGAAGTAGCATTTGGGTGATACCGCATCTTGAAAGTGGCAGAATGACAATTTTCTCCCATGAATCCATGATTGAGCTTGAAGCTGCCCAATGCAAACCTGACAGGGGCCAATCTGCATCCTCCACGTATTTCCACGTAGCTTGACTGCCAGCGCATGTGCCGCGTGAAAAGCAGCCTACGAATAAAAACTGCAACGCGAGTCTCGTGCTCTAGTAACATACTAACATATCGTTTCCTTTGTTACGAGGGAGACGTGGCTTGCCCTCGTTCTTTGAAAATCGCTGCCACGGATCCGGATCCTCTGCTTTTTCCAGTCGAAATGCACAGTATATTTTAACCTGATAGAATAAAAAAATTAAATTGCTATAGTATTTTTGAAAAATATCTGCGATATTTAATAAAATCTAGTTTAAAAATATGAATTTCAATCAGAATATCCGAAATTTCAATGAAATTTACCAAAATCTAGGATACTATAGCAATTTGATATTTTTTTCCTAGAAATTTTTATTCTATCAGGTCAAAATGCACCGTGCATTTTGACTAGGAAAGACAGAGGATCCGAATCCCGCTGCAACTGGTACCACAAGTAGCCCGGCAATATTTGTATTTGATAGGTTTGACCCGTATTTACAAAACGATACAACACTTTCGCATATTTATAAAAAACTAACTCATTCTCGGAATTTGAAATTTCGTTTCTGAATACCCGAAATTTAAAATTCCGGTTTAGTTTTTTCTGAAATTTCAAAAATCGATAATCGTGTATTCGGAAACTGAAAACCCGGGTATTGCATACCCGGTTTTTGGAAAACCTCTTTGCTAATTGGTATGGTGTGTGATCTATCAAGCGCGTACGACAGAAAACAAATCCGGCATGGGCGGTGCGCCGAGCAGCTGGGCTGCGGTTGCACGAGTACGCCAGGAACAGTTGGAGCAAAACGGCATGCGTGATCTCACCATATTTTTGCGTTATTCCTCACACGAACTAGCCACCCGACCACCTTCTCAGCTGCTCTGTTTTCACTGCACATCCTTCGATGGTGCACACGGTATTTGTGGCTCATTTTTTTTAAAAAAATAAAATTCGTGAAAGCTTGCATCATTCATTTAAAAGAGAAAAAAGACTGAAAGAAAGGTATTACAACAACGACGTGGTGCATTAAAATAGCCATCAAGATCGAAACATCAATGACACGGTGCTTGTGGGAAAAAATGTTGAAATATACAACACCAAAATATAAAATATCAAAACTATACAACACAAAAAAAATTGCAGGAATGACGTGACGCCCGCCATGCCGCACGGCGGCAGCCAGGTGTCGCCCGCGACGTTTTCCTTTTCCTTTTGTTTTTTCTTTGATTTTTCGACCGGATCTGATTTTTCGGCCGGGGGAAATGTGCGCGAGGGGTGGGAGATGACCTGGCTGCCGCCACACCGCACGGCGGTAGCCAGGCTGGGCACAGGGGCACGGGCGTGCGAGGAGGCGCCACCTGGCTGCCGCCGTGCGGCGTGGCGGCCGCCAAGTCACTCCTGCTATTTTTTTTAGATGTTGTATATTTTTGCAATTTTGTATTTGCCTGTTGTATAATTGAGCATTTTTTTCGGTGCTTGTGCGAAGCCACCCACACACATAAAAATTCAAAAAGAAAGACAGCTTACAAATAACACTAGGAAACGTCAGAAATAAGTTGATCTTTGACTTGCAGAGGTGGACGAATGTGAAAGCTGTTTGGAGGAAGTTGCTTGTGTCACTAAAGAATTGGTCCCCTATTTACAAGGAGGAAAAGATGCCTCGTTTGGTGGAGTTTTGCAGCTGGCTGGAGATCAAGATTCGAGCTCCTCCGAGTTTAGAGCTAAAGCAGAATTTTAATCCTAAATGAGACTTGGAGAGAGGGCTGTGATTTTTGTGTGTGCTGAGATCTGAAGGTTTTAGTTTTTGTCGTTTTATAGTGTTAGATGCTGTCTGGGAGATGCTTCCACCAGGTTTTGGGAGTATGTTTCGTTTTTTGCTGCCTGCTTCATTTTGAGTAGTGCTGGGATGTGCAAAAAGAGTTATTACTGCTGTTTGCTTCTTATATTCACTGAAAACTGAACGATGTGGATGATGGTTTCATACTAATGGAACTGGGACATCAGTTTGGATGTCTTTTGATCTAAAAAAAATAACACTAGGAAACGATAAACCCAAACACGTCACTCCTGTTTGACCCTATAACATGTCTCCTTATTTGATCATATCCATCAAAGTCTTGTAAAACCAAGTGCGTGTAATGCAGAGATTGGGTTGTTCTGGGGTAGCATTTTCTTTTCCACATCGCTCAAGATAAAATAAGCTCAAGCAGCCACAGCAACAGCAAGCTCTAGAAAGTGGGGTTGAGGATTTGAAGCACCAAATCGAGCAACCACAGTGATACCATAAGCAAGGACACTCTAGTTTACTCTAACTATCGTTCTAATGACTGTGTGCTGATTTGGCTAATCACCTTGCATAGCATTTCAGCTAGCGAAGTCAAGCAGCTAGCCCCATAAATACCAGCTTCCATTCATCACTTCCTCTGTCATACACGGCAAACAGTTCAGCATACTATCCCAGCTCGGCGGTGTACAAAACCACCACCATCACAAGTGCACGCTTGTATATACAGGCGCAGATCGACATGGGCTCCGTCCCGGCCGACGCCGACAAGCCACACGCCGTGTGTGTGCCGTTCCCGGCGCAGGGGCACGTCACGCCGATGCTGAAGCTGGCCAAGATCCTCCACTGCCGGGGTTTCCACGTCACCTTCGTCAACTCCGAGTTCAACCACCGCCGCCTCCTGCGCTCCCGCGGCGCCGGCGCGCTCGACGGCCTCCCGCGCTTCCGCTTCGCCACCATCCCGGACGGCCTGCCGCCGTCCGACGCCGACGCCACGCAGGACGTGCCGTCCCTCTGCCGCTCCACCATGGAGACCTGCCTCCCACACTTCAGGAGCCTCCTCGCCGGCCTTAACGCATCCCCCGGGGCGCCGCTGGTCACGTGCGTCGTCGCCGACGACGTCATGAGCTTCACCCTGGACGCCGCGAGGGAGATAGGCGTGCCGTGCGCGCTGTTCTGGACGGCCAGCGCCTGCGGTTACATGGGCTACCGCCATTACCGCACCCTCATCGACAAGGGCATCTTCCCACTGAAAGGTAACGGCCAAACTCTTACGTACACAACATCACTACGTGCTTCAGTGTTGCGAGAAGAAATGCGTATGTGTTTTATGGGAGAATCGTGCATGGCGAAACATGCAGACGCGGAGCAGCTGACGAACGGGTTCTTGGACACGCCGGTGGACTGGGCGTCGGGGATGAGCCGGCACATGCGGCTCAAGGACTTCCCGAGCTTCTTCCGCTCGACGGATCCCGACGAGTTCATGGTCCACTTCGCTCTCCACGTGACGGAGCGGCTGGCGGAGGCGGACGCCGTCGTCCTCAACACCTTCGACAAGCTCGAGCCGGAGGCGCTTGACGCGATGCGCGCCATGCTCCCGCCCGCCGCGCCCATCCACACCGTCGGCCCGCTCGCCTTCCTCGCCGAGGAGACCGTGGCGCGCGGCGGCCCACTCGACGTGCTGGGCTCCAACCTGTGGCAGGAGGACGTCTCCTGCTTCGACTGGCTCGACGGCAAGGAGCCCTGCTCCGTCGTGTACGTGAACTACGGCAGCGTCACGGTGATGACCAATGAGGAGGTCGTCGAGTTCGCGTGGGGGCTGGCCAACAGCGGCCACGAGTTCCTGTGGATCGTCCGGCCGGACCTCGTCAAGGGCGAAGCTGCCGTGCTGCCGCCGGAGTTCCTGGAGTCCACCAAGGGGCGCGGCCTCCTGGCGAGCTGGTGCCCGCAGGAGGCGGTGCTGCGGCATGAGGCGGTGGGCGTGTTCCTGACGCACTGCGGGTGGAACTCGACGATGGAGAGCCTATGCGGCGGGGTGCCGATGCTGTGCTGGCCCTTCTTCGCGGAGCAGCAGATCAATTGCCGGTACAAGTGCATGGAGTGGGGCGTTGCCATGGAGATCGGCCACGACGTGCGGCGGGAGGCCGTGGAGGACAAGATACGGGATGCGATGGGCGGCGAGAAGGGTAGGGAGATGCGCCGCCGCTCGGGGGACTGGAGGGAGACCGGCGTTCGCGCAACGCGGCCCGGTGGGCTCTCGTACGTCAACCTCGAGAAGCTGGTCTCCGACTTGCTCCTCTCGGCCGGCGACCAAAAGTGTTAGCTAGCAGTGTCTATGCTGTATGGTGCATACGCTTGTGCTTTCGTGGTATTTTATTTTACGCTCCGCGTAAGTTAGTGTTTGCGAGTAATATAGTAATGTGTGAAATCAGGTAATAAATTCGAGTTTTTTCTTTGGTATCACAATATGTTGCTACTGAAATGAAGTGGTAGCTTTTTTTTTTATAATGTATTTTAGGGCAAGATGATATGCATAGTAATTTTGGTATGTTTTTATTAAGGGAAGGGTAAGAGCAATTCGGAGTCAGGTAGGTTTTGTTTGAAGCTTTTTTTGATTGGTACTATTTACTGTAATATATCTTAAGCAAAAAGAAGAAGAATGTGATAGGTCTATATTAGTATTTTGGTGTTTTTTAATAAAGAAATGAGTGGCATGTGTTGAAATTGTGTAATTTGTATAGTTCTGGAATAACAAGATAGGATTAAACTGAAATATGCACATATGTAGAAATATATTTGAGTATGTTTTTGTGTAAATATATACATATTCATGTATGTTGATGCAACTATATGTTTTTGTCTATGTCTAAATCATTTGTTGTAAATATTATATATCTGACATGCTAGAATTGTATTATGGAACACATTATCTACATAATGAAAGAAAGAAACAAGTAGTGGCACGCAGGCTATGATCAAAATATTTTATCATCAAGCTAATATTTGAGCACATGTAAATTTTAATATTATACCACAAGGAACTATTAATTTACTGAAATTATGTGTTGGCAAAAAATAAGTGGAAGGATGTTAATATTATTAAAGAACCTGTTCCATTGAGATAATTAGGATTTAGGGTGTTCAGGTCATGCAAAGTGTCAAACTACAGTTTTGGACATTGAAACAAGCCCTTTTGAATGCTATTAGAGAAAAAGGGCCATGTAATGTACCTCTATCAAGATTATAGATATGATGCGCCAAGGCACTAACAACACCATGATCTGAAGTTTCAAGGTGCTAACATGAGTGGCTGGGATAGTAGTACCTCGTATGAATATCAGAGGATGGATTTAAGTTTAACTACATCCTTCCTATAAAGGTTAGCATCGACTCTTGCCTCAATTCTATGGCTGCTCAGTTCATTACCTGGAAAAACAAGAAAAATGGTAAAAAAAAAAAAAATGTAGTTCACATTCTCACTCCTTTGTGTGTCAGAACTCAGAATAACTCTTGTTTTTGAATAAAAAGGAGTAATTTAAAAGAGCTTAGTGCACAGAAATTCCCATGAGTCAACCAGGTATCCCTTTGTGTATTTAAAAAATTATACACATTTGTAAAGTTCCACTTGGCTGACCAAAAAGAACGCTGAACGTTATACCTTCCATAGAGCGCATTTAGACCAAATATGATAATTGCTCTGCATGTAGATTTTTGCTCACCCATTAGATAGTTCTGGTGAGCAAGTATAAATTAAACAAATGATGCTAAACATGCACATGGGGCTTCATTTAGGAAAAACAATCATCGCCCACTGAAGCACAATAGATTTATCTGGTAACAAAGCTTTCTGTTTGACAATAGAAAATTGAAGGCAAGAATGTCGCGAATGGCAACTTATTTTGTAAGAGGGTATGAAGATTCACTTACTTGATGTGGTCTCGGCCCCTCCACAATTGCATCAATTTCTTGTTTCCTCATAATCCATTTAAGGTAAAGCTGAATATTTTAATAAAGTAGAAAGATTGCTAATAAATGGAACATATATTCCAAGATATAATGACACCAGAGTATTTTGACATCTGATACCTTCTGCAATATTGGGTATATCTTCAGCTTCGAGCATCTTTAATTCTGAAAGAGGCAAAGAATAATAAATTAAATTAGGTCACTATGATAAGTTGGATGCTATGGAAAACAAATGCGTCTCAGATAACTAAAACACTGCAAGTATAGCAAAGTGTTGGTCTTAACTTTCCAGAGTGATAGCTAAGACAAAAAAAATGTAATCAAATTTTCTTTAGAAAAATAATTTTAAAAATAAATAAAATTCTATTTTCTTCGTTTTATGTGTTTTCAAACTTTCGGAAGCCTGTTTTTGCCCGTTCAAACTCCAATTGGCTCCGTTTTTCATTCTAAATTCATCTAAAATATTAAAATTTTGTTTTATGCTATTTTGATATTTTATTTGAATTTATTTAGATTTTATTTGAATTTAGTTGTTTTTCGCGTATATATTTCGGAGAGTCCGAGGAGTACACGAGTGACGACCTTCAACAGCTATCTGTCAAACCAGGCAAGTCACATCTCCTTGAGCACATTGATCCCAATTTTTAAATTTATATTTTGAATTTAAATTATTGCATGCTTAATTGTTATGAATGTAAATTCTGTCCCAGTTTTAAATTCATAGTTATATCCAGAATTGTTAGATCACCTTTGAAATTTGAATTTCTATGCCCCTGTAACCTTAAAAAAAATATTAATTATTATATGTTGGTACTTAGAAATGGCTTAGACATGCTTAGAACTGAACTTAGGAAATTTTAGAAAATTTTATGCCAAATAAAAATTCTGTTAAAATGAAAAATAATGATTCTATTATTCCTCCAAAATGTTATGGTTAAAATGATAATGTGGTTTAGACTGGGCGAGAATGGTTAGACCGGTAGTTTTTGCGTCGTTGAAATCTCACCTAGTCAATTAAGGATTGGTCTGTGAGTTGCTGAACATAAAACACAACAGTGCTACCACAAGTCTAGTATAGGACAGACCTGGCTATCCATATTGTGTCATTTCAATGTTAATTATGTCGTTGGGTTGAATGTGTGGATGGTTAGTCTACCGCATGGCACAAGAGGGGGGCTTCTGAAATCGGACGGTTTTAACCCTATTAACGATGAAACCTTAGTGGGCATAATTACTTGGAATGAAATCTTATAGAGGCCTTATCGTGATTTTCTTTGTCGCACACCAAAGGAAGTATGTGTTTTGGCAAAAGGGGTAATCATGTCTTGTGGGTAAAAGATATACAACATCTGCAGAGTTAAAACTAATATATTAGACGTGCCCATGGTCATGGATATGCCGAGCTAGCTTTTCACAAATTAGAAATTAGAAATTTGGTTTATAAAAAGGAGATTGGGATGGCGTGAGTCTATCATGGGAAATTTTGGATAGGTCCAGGAGTGATTCCTGAGTTGAAAATATTTAATCGAGATTTTCTTAAAATTATGCAAATTTAAAAATTACTTATAATATTTAGAAAACAGCTGCTTTGTGCTGAAATCAACCATATAACCTTCCTTTGTCATCTTTACATTAATACTGTATTTTCCGTTGTGACTTGTGGAGTATATTTGTACACACCCTTGCTTAATCTACTGTTTCAGATGAAGAATTCTACGATGTGAGGACCAGTTGGACTAGACCGCTTCCCCAGTCGATCGTCTGTGGTAATTCAATTAAGCTCTTCTACTGTTCTTTTTTTTTGTTGCCTTTATTTATCTGTTTATTTATTTGTTGGCATGTGTGCTATTCATTTTGTAACTTTAGATAATTATTATTAATAAAGTATGTTTAAATATGCTGGGATTTCACTTCTACTATGTGTACTAGCTATTTCTAGATTAGTATAGGATATATAGATGATTTCGGAAGTGTTTTTCTTGGGTTCGACGGCCTGCTTGGAATGCAGAAGTTTCAGATAACTTCGAAGGAAACAGTACATTTGTTAGGAGTTCTACGAAAGTCCGTGTTCCAAACGGTTGTCTGTAGGGGTGGGCATTTTTAAACCGAAACCGAACCGAACCGATTTAACCGAATATTTCAGTTTTTTTGATTTTCGGTTTTTGATTCGGTTTTTATTTTGGTGGTATTCGGTTATCGGTTCGGTTTTCAACTTCCAGAAACCGTTCTACCGAAACACCGAAGATGTCTCACTATCTCTGTGTCTCATCCCGTTGGTCCATCCATCCTCGAACCCGTAGACCAAATCCCCCCGATCCCTCGATTGGATCAATCCCCAATCCCCCAAATTCGGAAATCCCCCGACTCCGATCCCTCGATTGGATCGATCCCCAATCCCCCAAATTTGAAAATCCCCTGACCGGCTGACCCCGATCCCTCCAAGGCCAGCGGCGAAGCATGGCCGCTTTCCTCGCGGCCAACAAGACGTTGCTCGCTGCCATGTGGGTCGTTGGATTTACCCTGGTGTTCCTGTGGCAAAGCGCCTCGATATCCGTCGACGGTGGCAGCGCCGACTTCCTCAGACTCTGCTCGGTATGTGTTGCCGCCACGCTTGCCACATACGCGCCTGGCTACGGCGTACAACTTGACGGACTTTGGCAGCGTTGGGGACGGGCGAGCAGTGAGGACTGAGGCGTTCGAGCGTGCCGTTGAGGCCATCACGGACCGTGGCAAAGGGCAGCTCAATGTGCCGCCCGGTCGATGGCTCACGACGCCGTTCAGCCTGACCAACCACATGATGCCGTTTCTTGCCGAAGGCGCAAAAATCCTTGGCATTACGGTGAGTAAAGCTTGCGCTTCTATGGGTGAGGCTATAGAACTGGAGTAATGGGGTTGATTTTTAGTGCATTTCGTAAGTTCAATAGTTAGTTCTTTCCTGCCATGGGGATGTTGGGTGGTTGGCATAATAGTTTAATAAAAGTGACTTGGCTAGTTGGCTTGATGGATAAAGAGATTAATGATGAAAGAGGAATAATTATTGTAGTGTGATGTGATAGCAATTTTGTTGAGGTTTCAGAAAAGGTCGGATAATTGCACAATCTAGTTGTCTGTTAAATCTAACTTGGTAATGTTTGTTCCACTTAGCTCAATGAAATATTGATGTGTATGTGTAAGCAAAACATTTCCATAATAGCTTGGATTGTTTTGGGGATCTCTGGTGCCTAAAGATATTGAGCTGTTTGTATTGGATGGTTAGAATGTGTATTCAGAGTTGGGTGGACTGTGGTATGATTTGCATCATGGGTGGACTGTGGTTTGATTTGCATCATTGCATTTTTAGCAGAACTATGTTCTCTGTGTCTCCAACTCTAAGATGCATGCACAAATATCAGATTTGGAAATGTTTCTAATTGGATTTCTGATGTTTTCTCAGGATGAGAAGTATTGGCCGCTAATGCCAGCATTGCCATCTTATGGGCATGGGAGGGAGCGAAAAAGGCCTTGCTTTGGAAGTCTCTCATAGACAGAATTTGAGAGATGTAGTCATTACAGGTTTGCTATTTCTCTTAATAAACTATCAATTATTTATATCAAGCTATGTAATCTGTCACCTTGTCATAGAATTGTGGATTAAGTAACATCCGCAAGAGAAATGTGTAATGTGCATATTGAGCAATCTAATGATGGCAACTCTGTAGCAGAATGTGTTAGTAATAAAACAACTACTTGGCCCATTTGGATCCCCCATCTGAATGTATTTGATTTCAGTGTGCAACATGCATATTTGGACATCCTATGCATCTATGAAATTTCTCCTTTTCGTTGGAGTTGTTCCTACATTAATGTTTAGCATATTCACTTTGATCATGAAAAGAGCTCAAACGCACGCAAAAAGAACAAAGATGCTGACTTCATCTAAATTTTCAGTGATAACTCTTATCACTGCTTTCACTACTGAAAGTGAGACATGGTGTAAACCATGGATCCCCAATTTGGGCTCAAGATTTTGATCTAAACAAAAAATTGGGCTCAAGACCAAAGAGAAAAAAACATTAAAGACATTATGGTTCACATCAGATTCTTTTCATCTACTAATTATTTTATTTGAAATGCAACTTGCATATCCGACGTCATGGGCTACTGTAGTACAATTGAATCTTAAAGTAGAATGTATTGTTAACTCCTGAAAGGTTTTGGTCATTTTCAGATCCTTAGTATCAAGTTGGATTTGTCCTGACAACTGGGGTGAATAGTGCATATGTTCTAAATTCGGTTAACCGAAAAACCGAATTAACCGAACCGAAATATTTCGGTTAATTCGGTTCGGTTTTCAAATTTGTTCGGTTCAATTCGGTTTACAGTTCCTAAAAACCGAAATATTTTTAAACCGAAAAAACCGAACCGAATTAATCGAATGCCCACCCCTAGTTGTCTGTTCATATGTTCCACCATTCCACGCCTATGAGCAGTTAGGCGATATTGTTAATTCTGAGACTTGGACTAGTGGCAACCGGTAGAGACTTGGCTGTCAGGCGCCTTTATGATTTCCTAAACTCTCCGAAGAATATTTGACCTTCCAAGTGAGGTGGCTGACATCTAATTCTTCATGTTTTAAATCGCTGTGCTGCAAGGATTTGTCGATTTCTGCTTGATGAATCAATCTGTAAGGACTCTGTCCTGAGCTGGTGTGAGACCAGGATAGAACATCAGAGTAATTCACCATTGTTGTGCTTACAGCTATCCAATATGTATATGTGTGTTGCGGCTGCTTGTGGAGACGAGAATATACCTGTGTACCAGGTCTGGAACCCGGCCGGGACAGGGAAGAACTCGCCGTCGCAGCAGCCGCTGTGCGCGAGGAAGAGAATAGGAGAGATAGCTGGTTGTACGGAACCACCGGCCGGTTATCGACGGCAGCGCCTGAGACTTGTTTGCGGTACTGAAGCGTACCTTTTCCCTCTAGCCTTTCTCTCTTTTTATTCATGCAAACTTAACTAACAGATCCTGAAAATATGGTAACTACTTATTTGGAATTGCAACAGATAGAAAGAGATAACTCTATGTAAAGAAAGAGATAAACTCTATTAGGAAAGAGATAACTCTAAGTAAAGAAAGAGATAAACTCTATTAGGGAAGTTATTCCCCCTGCTCTTGGTGATTACGCCTGCAGTAGACGCGGTCAAGACCCTTGGCCGCATCAATGTGTTTCTAATAGCCCTCCTATACGTATGTACGAGTATCAAGTGGGGATTAGTTCTCTTAATACAGATAAAACTAGTCCTTTTATTTTAGCAAGAAAGGACATCAACATTCTGGTGCGTCCATATTGTGAGCACCAAGTACCACATACCAAACTCACCAGACGCGTTTATGTTCCGGTAAAAAAAAATCCTTTAAACACATGTAGCAAGATGGGGTTCCATGGCCAATTCAAACCAAGTTGGGAAAGGAAGACAACCACATGATCAAACTACTACGCTCAGAATGAAGCACCGGTGAAAACTTCCAATATCTGCAACCATTATTTGCACAAGATTACTATTTAGACAGCTTTGAGCCCTCACGCATGTACCTTTGAATCGCCAAACAAAGAATTCTAGCATATTTATATATGAACTTACAATGGAGCCAACACATCATTTACAACCAACACCCCAGGGAATTATTTTTTGAATTACCACTATCCTTGTCAGGCAGCCTATGTTTTGCTATATAATTCGTTGTGCTCTCGGTGACAATCCTTCATGAGTTGCTTGCGATCAAATTACATCTTGAACCGAACAACAACACATGATATGTCGTCTTTACTGTCTCGTTTCAGTGCTTCAGCGGTTAATTGCTTGGCAGCTGATTGTGGATCCTTGTACCTTTTGGCCAAATCAACGACTTCCTGATTGTTCATTACCTAGTTGACACAGAAAGGAAATAAGCATATATCCACAAATGTACTTACGAACTTTATGCCATCCATTTGGTCGAATACAGAAATAACAAGTCACACCTTCCAAAGTCCGTCGCTAGCAAGGACAAGTAGCTCAGCAGTTTCATCTATATCTTCAACTTTTATATCAGGCTCTGATTTCAGAAGTGATTTTAGATTCCTGTCTCCAAAAGCTCGGGAGACAGCCAACTGACCACAGACTCGGGGAACATCTCCTGAAATTCACAGCATTACAATTCAGACATTTTTTTGCCTAGGCAGTGAAAATAACACACCGAAGCATAGAGTCAATAGGCTTGGAAAATGAAGTGCATTATCAAATACCACAGTTATGCTTCTGTGTTAACTTTCATATAAGGGAGTAATGCGCTCAACATTTCCACACGAAAGAACTATTATTATTTTCATTTTTCCATGAAAATATAAGAAAATAACAATTAGCAACAACATGAGTGGCTTCTCCCAAAAGGTGGGCTTGCTTTTCTCATTAACAGCAACATTTTATCAATTGGAAACTAGAAGTGTCGATATTAATAAGAGAAATGTTAAGTATATAAAAAGAAGACCTTTAAGGAGAGAAAAGCTGACAACGCAGGATGATTATATGGTTTCTTCTGAAAGGTGACCATGCAAATGTGCAGTATGAACTTGTGAACGAATTATCGTGTTAGTGCCATAGGTACACCACATAGCAGCTGTGGATTGATGCAATGAATTTTATCCCAAAATACTGTACCGTTTAAGTAATCAATGAGTGTAGACGTGTAGTTCACATCAAGAGTTGTGTTCTTTAATTCCAAAACCAGCGTATAAATGCGTAATACTACCAACAGTAAATCCAAGCATATAAGGTAATATCAACCACATCTTACAACCGTACTTTGAGAAATCGGTCTACATTTTTTACGCTTACCACCTGCCACTGCCACTCTTTTTGTAAAAAAGAAAAGGTTAAACTTCTATATTTGCATTCTAATCACAACAAACATAATTGGTTTGATCAGAAGAATGTGTTATGGTGGTGGAAAAGGTAACATGAATGAATTAGTGAATATTAAGCAGTAAGCACAGACAGAAGCTGGTGGGTGAGAATGAAAACTTGATGTGAAGTGCACAGATGTCCGTTACATGTTAAGATAATAGAGGTTGCAAAATAGAATAAGATACTAATCAAAGTGATACAAATTGACTACACACACGATTCTATCGTGTCCTTTTCGAAGAGCTAAGACTATTGTACAGAACAAACATAAGATACAAACCAACAGAAGTAGAAGGCAACCAAAGATGAGTATTTATATAAAGAATGGTACAAGAAACGGTAAAATGTTCTAGTACACCATTGGCCCCAAATGAGCATATCTTCTATTGCTTTTTCAAGGCAAGGTATGGTTTATTTTACATGAAAAAGAGTATATAGGGCTAGAGGAGCCTTCCTCAAGAATAAGAAGACAAAGAAAGAATCTAGGAAGCTTTCAACCTTTTGAAACCAGTTTTTTTTGGTTTGCTGAGCATACAATTAATGGTCATGCTAGAATCGAAACACCTTAAGATTAGCTACTAGAGCGTGGTGCTACAATAACATTGTCAAGTTCAAAGGAAACCTTGTGGTAATTGAGTAAAAATTTCTGCATACACGAACTTCCACCACGTTGTACATGAACTACCGCAATACATGTTGCAGTGATAGCCTGACTTCTAACATTACATCAGCTCATAATGACAAATCGTAGTGGTTGTATCAATATGTTACAATACTGAATGTATCAAAATTTCACAATACTAGAGCTAAAAATTTGTATCTTGTTTTCATATGCAAATATGCAATGCAACATTAAACCATTAGTTAGTATCCACTTACTCCAAATGTATACTTTTGTTGAATATTCTTTAGGGCAACAATTTTATAGCAGTGCAACATACTTTGGACCATTTAGGATTAGCTGACAACATGATGTTGTAGAATCAACACTTTCGTATGATTAGTGACAGAATTTTAGATTAGAATACGCCATTAAACCAAACTAGTAGACACCTTTGTCATTTTCAAATACCTAAAAATTTTCACAACGATTACGTATGTGAGGTGTTCTGAGTTGACACTCCACAACAAGATGAGTGAATTAAACACTAAACGAACGACTGTGTGCGACAACCATTTCAATCAAGAATTCAAGGTAACCTGTTTAAAAATAAATGAAGAATTTAGTGACACACCTGGCATGTTCGAAACAAAGCCACCTCTATTTTCAATAGCACCACGCTCAACATTTGGATCATGGTCAGTTGACATCTGTATGGGCTCACCGCGTTTTAAAAGAACAGCTCGTGAATCCCCAACATTAGCTACCCACAGCTTCCTGCCGTTTATAAGAATGGCAGTTACAGCAGTGGAGCCACCTTGTCCCAAATCTGGAGTATGTGACAGAATAGCCTGGTCTGTCTTTTCATAAGCTTTTGTGATTGCTCTATCTGGATGTGTCCAAAACTCTTCCTGAAATGACACGATAAAACTAAGATCACCACAAATGCTAGTGGATGAAACCTTTTCTTATCAAAATAAACACCAAAACTCACCTCATTCAAAATATTTGGAAACAAATTCTTTTGTAAGTATGCAGGAACGGTATCTCCTAGATGACCATCAAAAATAGCAAAAAGACCAAGCTCATTTCCTTTCACTTCAGCGAGCTCTGCTACATGATAATCCTCCATAGGATGATTTGTCATCCCTCTTACAAGGCTAAACCCATAGCTAACCTTGACTTCGCCCTGACAGCCTTTCCCTTTACCAGAGGCGGTTGATGTATGCCCTGTCAACTATATTCAAGCAGAGCATTCAGCAAGATTAAACTAATAAAGCTGAAGTGCTAACATAATATTGACTGCATTCGTTATTTTCTAAAATATTTAGTTAAAAGCCTCGTGAGTAGGTGATAGCTCATGAACCAAAATACTTCTGAGAGTGCTTCCAACTGGAGCTTAGAGCAGGTCTACTTAACAATTTACGGCAATCATTTCAACAGAAGCTGAGGACTAATGATGGCCTTTTATGTTATCTGCTCTAACTCTCATCCTAATACATAATTAATTAGCAGAATTACAAGATAATTCCATGCAGACGAAACATGTAATTAGTGAAGAAAATACGGGGCTCGAAACCCTGATCAAAATTGGACTTACCTCGGAGCAACCAGCACCGAAGCAGCAAAGCCTTGCCATATCTTCTAAACTCCCCCCAATTCCAACCCGGGAACTAAGAATTCAAAACAAAATAGCCGAAGCGGGGAAAATTTCAGAAGCCCCCACCGCCACCGAGACCTCCCTCGGGACACCACAAGGTTCGACTTTCTTCACGACGGCCCTCCCGAAACCGCGCCTCTTTCATGGAATTTCGCACCCTGCAGGCAAAAAGTGAGTGAAAATTTCGATCACCGCAGATCCAGCAGCGAAACCAGAAGCAGAATTCAAGAACAGAGACGGCAAAAAAATTGGGAATTTTTTTTTTCTAGCGGAACAGATCAACTTACCGATCGATCCAGCGCTCCTAAACCTCACCGATTCGCAGAGAAGAGGAAGACGAGTACAAAAGGCCAGAGCTTTGAGCTGCCAAAGTGAAGAAGCCGAACTCTTCTTTGTGGCTTCGTTTTCATTAATTTTTTTTCGTCGGGTTTGCGCGTCGGGGCGAAGAAGTCTATGGGAGAGGCCCTTTCCGAGGGTCAACACTCAACAGAGAGCGGCCGGCTGGCCCACAAGAACGTAGTACAGGTCCATACACCAAGCTTCGCTAATCCCCTGGAACTCAAATCTCGAAGCACCATCGACGGCTACAAATCCCTACGAGCTATGGACTCGGTTTTGCGCGGATGTGTCAGCTCAGGGGACAATCGGGGAACGGTCATACCTGACGGGTCGAAGCGAGGAATAACCCCCCCGTAGCGACCGACCGGTGGGCCTACTTAAGTGGGTCCTTGTCGTCATTGATTGCTGTTAGGCGGAGACCCAGCTGCGTCGGGCGCGGTAATTAAAGACTACGTGGGGACGCAAGTGGGCGCGCCGTTTGACCTGAGGTGTCTACGGGCCGGAACAGGCAGGTGCTGGCCTGTCGGGGAACCGGTTCTATAGACCGGTGAGGCTGGGGAGGCCGTACGGCGAACGTGATGGGTGGCAGCGATGTGTTTCGGCTCTGTGGACCAGGTCTTGATGACGGGAGTTGTGGAATTTAATTCGGTGACCGAGGCGACGACCGGCGAAACTGGACTGGAGAAGCTGTACGATTAAAAAATTACTAGGGTGGTCCACTTGTAGTACTGTGGTAGACAGTAGACTGTTGCGCTTCAGTCTGGGTGTTAGTGGAGAACAGTAAAAAGAAAAAAATAAAATAAAACTCCCACTTGTAAAAAAACAAGTGACACTTCAGACCGTGTTTAGTCTAAAACCTATTTTTTTTTTAAGATTGGTCGGGAGCTCTGATATTTCATATAGAATGAAGAACAACAGGCGAGTTACATTCGCACACACACGCACACCCACACACGTACACACGCGCAATACTCGTCTCTTCACGTGCGTTCGCGTCGAGCGGTGTTCGAACGCAGGCGGGCTGGTTGAGCAGAGCTCGCACCAGCCAGTCGAGTCTAGCTCGACGAGTCTAGGTGTTGACTGCAAAAAAAACCTTTTTAATGATTACAGGGAATACTAGTAATCACCAAAAAGAGAATAGAAGGCTAACTCGCTTTTATCTTATGGTATTCGAGATTGATAGAACTTACGAGAATCATGCATTCTAAACGGGGCTAGAGATGCATAGGATTCTTAGTTTTAGTACGGGGCTAATGAGGGTTAAACATTAATTTTTCTTCATATTTAGGTTCTTTCAAGTTTGTAATGAATTTCAAATTCAATTCGAGCAAAACATTTGACTTGAAAATATCCCTCTTAGTGTACAATATCCTCGACTCCTTCAAATTTTTCAGAATAAACATACCACAGTGGTTGAAGTAACAAGCTATGATCCATTCAATATGTCCTTTCATCGAGCCATTATAGGACATAATTTATTGGCTTTGTATGAACTTGTTACAAAGGTTAGTGTTGTACAATTAACACCAGAAAGAGATATTTTCCGATGGCATTTACATCAAACTGGACAGTTTTCAGTATAGTCGTTGTATTAGACTTTAATGTATCAAAATGTCCCCTTTTCAAACTGTCAATTTGTGAAAGCTTAAGATACCCCTAAAAATAAAAATATTTCTATGGTATCTACGTAGAGGAGTGATATTGACAAAAGATAACCTAAGTAAAAGAAATTGGAATAGTAATAAAAAATATTGTTTTTGTAATGAGGAAACGGTACAACATTTATTTTTTGATTGCCATCTTACTCGCTTTGCATGGCGTGCATTCCAAGTGGCTTTTAATTTAGCACCTCCTAGTAGCAGGACCAATATGTTTGGAACTTGGTTGGTGGGGATGGGAAACAAATTAAGGGCTCAAATTTTGGTTGGGGCTGGTTCTTAGAGTTGGTCAATTTAACTTTATTGAAATGATGTGGTTTTTCACAAGAAAAAAAACTCTAATCCGTTACACGTTATCTTTATATGCACCAGTTGGTTGCGTTCGTGGTCTGTGCTGCAGTCTCAGGATGCCCGGGGCGTGGTGTTATCGGGATGTACTTTGTTGGAGATGGTGGTCAGAGATCTATTCATCAAGCATGGGTAGAGATTTAATAACAGACTGTGTGGATTGAGATCTTTTGTTTTATACTTCCATTTGCTTGTTGCAACTTTCCCTTCAGTTTGGTTTACTCTTTTAACAGTAGTTTGGTTGTAACTATGTAATAGTTGTTTGGCTATGTGCATCTCATGATGTAAAGACCGAAAGAGTTTATCTTTCATATCTAAAAAAAGATGCAAAGGATCAGTCATGGCCATGGACTTCTCTAGTTTAGCTTTATGTAAGTTATCATTCACTCTTCAATCTTTCGCCCTAAATCACCATCATAGGTAGGGTCTGTTTGCTTTTGCTTTTGATTCTGGATTCTGGCCTTAAAAGCTGAATAAAAAACAAATAGTTCGATTCTAGAAGTCGATGTTCACAATCCAACCCACCCGTATACACTAGAATCCACAATCAGCTTTTGGAGGATCAGCTTCTTGACAATCACAATCCACAATCAACTTTTAGATAATTCAAAGAAAAAACAAATAGACTCGTAGAAGCCATCATTTACCAAATGCTTTCGGGGCTAGATGTCAAAAGCTGGCATTTTGGCTTCTTAGTTTTAAGCCTCAAGATCAGGCTTTCGATGTAAGCAAAATACGGGCCAAATATGCCAAATTCACATTTTTTGAAGGAGTTTTTTTTTATTGTTTGGAAGTGTGTTATGCAAGCGCTACTACATAACTCCGAAGTCCATAGCCTTATGGTCTGTTTGTTTCAGTTGAGGATTATAGAAAGCAGCTTTTAAAATTTGGAAGGTCAACAAACAGGAAACTTTTAATATAGATTGTAACAATCTGAAGGTCAGATTGTAACAATCCCACAAACCACTTAAGAGGGGCTTTCCCCACCTTTTTTTTTGCAAAAGACCACAATACCCATCCAACTTCAGTCGAAATTACCCACAATTGCCCCCCCCACTGTTCACGCTCAAGCCCCCCTGTTTTGTTCATGTCCGAGTCTACCCCCACTATAATATAGGTTGCCAAACAGCCATCAGCTTTTCAACCTTCAGCTTTTAACAATCCAATTTTTACAATCCAGATTAAAAAGATGTTTTCTACAATCTCCACCTGAAACAAACAGGCCTTTATTCCTTAGAGTTAGGGAACACTTTAGGTGAGAAATCGGTATAGTTGTCAGGATTCTAATCAGTAAAGGTTGGCAAATTGTTTTCAGCAGACCTCAATATATTCGTTCCAATTTCTTTTGGGTAAACCTCTTTTTAATGCTCCATTAAATGGTAAGGTTCCTTGCCAAAATGATGTGAGGACCAGTTTTTTTGAAACAAAAAAACAAAAAAAAAGGCGAGGAAGAAAAGTCCATCTCCTCCATTCAAGGCCAGCATGGATGGGCTCACCGCAAAGGCCCCAACAAATACCACACACACCCGGGCTACATGGACCGTCACCTTACATACACTTTGCACGCCCACGAAATGACAATTCTACTGATGGGACAAGCCACTGATGGCTATAACTTTGTTTTTCCGAAATGTGCTAAGCTATAATAATCCTATAACCGAGCCTTACGTTGTGTTGTGTGACAAACATACGGAACCGAGTCCTGTAGGACAAGTAATATTTGTGCAATTTTTAAAAACAAAAAGTAGAAACATGTCCCTTATTTTTCTGAAGAATTGTAACTTGTGCCACATAAATAGTGTGCGTGAATTCCTAACCTCCTCACGTAGGAGTGGGGATATATATGAGAACATATCGTGTGTTTCCAATACTTAGGGTGCTATATTATTTCCCATCCATCTTAGCCATTCAATCCCAAAGCAAGGCAAAGGATGGCAGACGTCCACTCCCCTTTGGTACATTTTCAAATCGCTGGCTCTGAAATTCGGATCAATACACAATGACTCGCTTCTTCACCAAAACTTGGATGTCCTCTCACTCTTGGACACTCAACCATCTGAAGCTTTGTTTTTTTTTTTTGTTCCTTTGCCTAATTGTTTTTTATTACAAATTTAGCTTTCATTTGAACAAAATTGTGAATTTGGCTTCTTCTCCACCACGATAGACATTTACCGCGCTTCTATACTGCGGCAAGCACTTACCGTGCTCCTATATCGTAGCAGGTCCACCTGCCGTGTCCCCATACCACAGAAGGTGACATGTGTCACCTCCAATTCTTCTGCAGTCCAGGAGGTATCAAATTTGCAATTTTATTTAGATAGGGGCCAAACTTGCAAAGAAATAAAATAGGTTAAGGGGTACAAAGGAAAAAAAACTCCAGCCAATTAGGGCAAAGCCTTTCCTCCCTTCATGCTTGTGACCAAGGATTCTTTCAAAAAAAAAAGAGGTGCTTCTATGTTTTTCTTTTGGGCCTACGCGCTCATAAAGGAAAAGAGCCCATAAGAAAAAGATAAGGTTCAATGCCAATTACCTGATTATAACTTCAACCAAAGTCAAATTTAGTCACGTGGAAGAATTTTTTACCAGTTCATTAACACTGGTCGGAGATAAGGTATGCCCTATTTACCTCGACCAGCTGTGAATATACTGGTTAGGGATAGCTTATTTATTTACCCCGACCAACTATGTATATGCTGGTCGGAAATAACCAATTCAGTTGCTCCGACAGCAAATTGGTCGGGCATTGAATAGTCTTCGCCCCAACCTAAAACTGGTCAGAAAGGCCGTTACCCCCGCATAGAACTAGCATGCAGATGATTCTTCCTGATAGATGCATATAACGTATTGGAAGTTATTCCTTACAAAGAGACGCCTCTTTACTAAAATACACCTCCCGATGAGAAGACATATTTTGGTGGGAAGACACCTTTGGAAGATGACAACTACATCTCTTCGTCAAGTATAAAGAAGAAGACTGTGTAAGGATCCAAAAAGATGAGGACAAAACATAACACAACAAGACACAATAGCATGCAACATAACACAGGAGAGAACAAGATTAGCATTAGTATTTACATTCCTAATTCACCTGTTTGTACTCTATCAAGACACGTGACTAAATCAAAAAAGCAATCCCATTTCCTATTCTTTTTAGTCTCTAATTTGTTAGACAAAGACAACCCAAATTACATTCATAAGCTCGATCTAGGGGCCCCATGGTCGTGAACATCGACAGTTGGCGCTAGAGGAAGGGCCTCCGTCAGAAGTCAACATTGAAAAGGTAATGTATTATCGTTATAAGCAATGGATAAATAAAATTCATTTGATCTCACTAATTACTCCAACCTCGACGCCGATGACTTCATCATGGAAGAGAAAGGTAAGTGCGAATTCTATTCTGAATATATTTCAGAGGTAGAATTATCACAATCAGTAACCCTGTCCAAATATGGCGAGGTTGCATCCGAAGCGTCATTCCCTGGAAAATCAGGAGGTAAGAGTGACCCCATACCTACCCCAATCTCAGAGGCAGATGACTAGGGCACATGCTCTATGGAAATCGACAATATTCAAAATTACCAGAATGACGATAATGTCTACAAAAGTTCATCTTCAGAAGATCTTCTCGGAGGACTTGAACTCGATTACACCCCATCCTTAGTATGTGGCCAAAATAACTTATAAAATTCAATTCCTTGTCTCTGTACCGGACCACAACTACAGCATCATCTGGCATGCAAGTGCAGAAGGAAGATGCAAGTTCTTTGCATGGCTCTTTTTCAGGACAAAATCCTCATAGCTGACAGACTTGCATATAGTGGATGGCCCCATAGTTCCTTTTGTGCTTTGTGCGGATCGGAGTCTGAAACAACAACCCATCTCCTCTTAATTTGCCCTTTTGCAAAGCAGACTTGGAGGATGGTGTTCCGTTTGATGCACATTATTCACAATGCCCCTGAGCATAATTCGGTTCATCGAGGAGTCATTCTTTGGTGGAGATCAGTCCGCTCGGCCGTAGATGGGCAACATCGCAAGGAAGTGCTTGGTATCCTAATGTATGTCGTATGGAATCTTTAAAAAGAAAGGAACAATAGGATCTTCAGCAGCACATATCGACCGTGCAGGTGGTGGCCAATAGCATTGTTCAAGATGTTCAGAATCAGAAAAAAGCTTTCGCAGTGGAGTAAGAGGTTTTGAGTCCTGGCAGACAGAAATCGGCTTTTTGCTCAGCCCCTAAAGCAAGCAATTAAATGCCTTACTTGCTGCAGGCTGCTTATTTCTTTTGGTAGTACTTATCTGCTCCTATACCGTTACATGTTATTATCCTTTCGGTAGCTTTCTAGCCGGCTCTATGCACGAGTCACCGGCTGTTCTTAACCTCTCTAGGTCTCACTACCAATGGTGATATTCCGTGATTGTATCTTTTGCTTCCTTTTCTTAATGCATGTGGCAGAGCTCCGGCCGTTTCTGAAAAAAAAATTATTGTGTACATGCATCATGCGACAACTGATATTGTTCACAGGTTATGATTGTTCATGCACCATTCTCCACTGTTATGTGCACAATCAGCTATTAGCTCGCAATAACATTGATTTGGATTCAATTGATGCTGTCTTTTGTGATTAGCTATTGGCTATCAGCAATAATCCATAAATGTCTAGTGCTCATCGAGTAGCAACAAGCCAAAATAAGACCATGTAAAGGCAGTGCAACAACGGATTGATTAACAATTTAACAGCTCACACGCACAAGCAACTGAATGCATAAATTGGTCACGAAAATAACAGTAGTTAAATATCTATTCAGCTTTGAAAATAGCATCTTGTATTTCATTTCGTCATGTGTTCGACAAGCATTATTTTATATCTTCGCTCACATAGTCACGTTTCATACAACTCAATCTTATTTTCTCAACCAGGAGTTCACAAATTTTACATTTAAATTTTTACATCTAATAATTAGAACCAAGTTTACAAACTTTTAGAACCTCTGAAACTCTAGGTCCCTGTAGCAGGCAACAAACTTCTCCATTGAAGCAACCATACTCATTCATGGCCTCCACTAAAAGACTTTCTTGCTTCTTGTAGTGATGCTCTATTTTTCTCTGTTACCCAGAAATGATTTCATAAGCAAATGAGTTGCCATGACAAAGAGTATACTATAAAACAAAAAATTAAAATTTTGATCAATTGAATGGTAAGTTGGACATATGATTGACCAAATGCACATTATTAACAGTCTGTAAAGATGCTACTCCATTTTATATCACAAGTACAATTGGCTTAGACAAGGTCATGGCTGGCTAGGGTTATGGAAATTGAGGAAATTTGAAGAAAAATAGTGATTACCGAGGTGATTCAGCAATCAAAACCGATTAGAAAACTGGTGAGATTCAAATTCAAATTGAACAAAATTTGAAAAATTGGCAAAATTTATCCAAAACTCCTTAAAATCAGTATTAATAGTTTTTTAACATTTGGTAAAATTTTGGTAAAAAAATCAAAAAATTTAGAGTGTTTTGCACCATAGCCGAATGAAAAAATGAAATGGCAAAAAAAAAAAACATTGCTAGTGGAGCCCAGGCCCAATAAGCCCGACCGGCCCACGACCAAAACTAGTCGGATATAAGGCATTTGGGGGACCTTCCGACCGCATTATTGCTCTTGCATGCTTCCCTTTCACACTCCAGAACAGTTCGCGAGAGGCAATCTCAGATCCGGTCATCGGCGACTAGAAATCGATGACGAAGCTGAATAATCGAGCGATAATCCATGATAATCAAGCGGCTCGCAACAAAAATCAACGGTGTGTGTTGGTTCTTCAGGGCGTGACGATTTTCGAGGTAAGCTAAGCGGTTTTCCATCCAAATCGACCGATTTTTGCTGTAAGCCGAGCGATTTTAATTCATCTAGAGAAAGGTTGAGTTATGGTTGCGGGGGTTGCTAGTTTTCAGCTATGGTTGCTAGTTTTCAGTGAGCTTATTCATGGAGGCAGGTTGTTGACTACTGTTTGTACACTTTATTTGAGCAAAACTAGTGAACCTAATTAGTCTATGAGGTATAATTGACATTATTCATGAGGTATTTAGGACTGTTAATTAGTCTATGAGGTATAATTGACATTAGTGAACAAAACTAATTAGTGTATGCAGTAGTTTAAAATGTGTTTGGTAACCGTGTGTAAGAAAATGATATTTTGAGGAGCATATAATCAAGCTTCTCGAAGGTAGAAGTAACTAATACCTTATTTTTTGTTGCTATAGCTAGCTATGTACGGTACCATTTTGTATGATTTTTGCACTTGAAGTAAGACATGTGGTGTACACATATATGTGTACAAAGAAGAGTGCTATATATGTGTATTCTTACTTGGAATGGAGTGTTTTCTTTGTTATTGGAAGTGTAAAATTCATCGATAATTTCATAAGTTCTCGCTTGTTTTGAAGTTATTATTTTCTAGAGTAATTGAACATGTATGATAAGATTTGCATCTAACGTGTTGTTTTGTATTAGCAGATGGCAGACCAGGGCGATGTTCTATGGGAGCACGACGACAAGATGGGTGCTGGATTTCAATGCAAGTATTGTCACCAAGAGAATTAAGGAGGCGGTGCAACCCGACTGAAGCACCACTTGGTAGGGCATGGTACAAATGTCATATATTGCAGTCAATTTTCTAAAGAGGTTCGTGAGTACTTTCAGTGTGATCTAGACAGGATGAAGGATAAGAAGGGAATTGGGGAAGAGAGGCTCAGAAAGGAAGCAACAGCTGACGATTCCCCGCCGAGAAGAAGTGTATATTCAGAGTACACAAGTGGTGCTGATGAGGAGGACCAACTCTAGCATGCCATGGCTGCCTCCAGGGCGAAGGACCAAGAAGCTCCATAAGTTGGTGTACATTAACTACAATCTGCGACTCAAAATTCAAGCTGAAGAAAGTCAAAGGTCCATAGGTAAAGACAATCCATTCCAGCATCTTATAGAGCTTACATTGATGACCCCTTGATGAGGATGAAACTGAGAGTGACACTCCCTCCCATCTGACGAGTACCCATACCATGGGTACCTCCATCAGCCCGAGGCCGCGAACGGGCTGACTTTCTTCGAAGGCCCAGTTCTGGCAAAGGTTCGTGGGCCGTGAAGATTTGGCCAGCCACTGTTCGGAGCCAGCCCCGGACGGTCGGCCGACCCCGACCTTCCAAAACAAAGCACATGGTCGACCGGCTCCACTAGCACTCGAAGGGCCCGCCGCTCAGTATACGTGACGTTCTCTGATATCCGTACCGAGGTAGGCGGCTCCTTCCCAAGGGTGTCAGAGGGTTCGCCAAGAAGTCAAGACCCGGCCCCGTCACCGCTGACATACCACAGGAGAACGCCCCTTCCCGAGACCGAGCCGAGGTCAAACACCATTAAATGCCGGGCTGACGTCCGCACGGAGTGGAGCGTCACCTCGTCTGCACAGTCAAAGACTTCCCGCCACAGGGCCACCAACCCGGCATGGAGACCAGTCGAGGCCCGGTCGGGCGACGAGATAGAGGATCAGACTCCGAGGCGTACAGCACCCCTTTCCTTTTTCTCTCCCCAAACTCCCATTGTAACCTGCCGCCTCCGGATATATAAGGAGAGGCAGGGCTCCGGGGGAGCGAGAGACAGATCAAGTAAAAAAACTCGCCGAGTGCAAGGGAGATCGAGCGAACCCCTTGTCTCGTCTGTAACCTTCGGATCATCTCTCGAATACCACATACCCCAACAACACGAACTGGAGTAGGGACGTTCAGCCCGAACCAGTATAAACACCTGGCTTCCTGAGTCGACCATTCGGGGAGAGGGAGCGCGCGACCCCCTCCAACCATAAATTCGTATTGCCGGTGCACGAAACACCGACACCATCACACCTTGTGACAGACCCGGTTGACCCTATTGCATTGCGAAAGAACATTAGGGCTGCAAGCATCCCCAAATGGCAAACAAGATAGTAGGTGCTAGTCACACAAGAAAGAGGAAGCACCAAACAATGACAACGATGGAGTAATCAAAAAAGAGAGCTCCGTCAAAAGGAAAAGGAGGGCTTTTCCACAAAGGAGGCACATCAAGTTAGGAGTGATGACTCGATTGATAGCACTCCCGAGGATGGCCGGAAATGAATGTGGATTTGTTGGATTCAGTTGTGAACGGTATTGAGAAGAAATGTTATTTGTTGATATATTATTGCTAAATGCCTACTTTGTGACTTGAAATTGTCTAAAATATAGCAAAGTCATGCCTAATTTTTTCATAGTTATGCTATTATTGCAATATATGTACTTTACAACTTCATGTTGTCTTAAAATGTACGAAAGTCATGCCGAAATTTATCATAATTTTCCATATATTTTTATACATTTCTAATATGTTTTTTGGTTTTTTGGGACTTTATTAGATTTTTTTCAAAAATTTTTTGCAATTTTTCCTATGTTTTCTTGCTTTGTCTCCATTTCCCTATTCTATTTATGATTTTCCACCCAAACCGATCGAATTTTGACCAAAATCTCTCGATTTTCGAGCTTACCGATTGGTTTTTGAATTTTTGGCTTGATTTGACTGACGGGTTTGACTTTGCAAATCGTTCGATTTTTGTCAAATTTCGCTCGATTTTTATGGCAAACCGATACCGACCAGAATTTGATTTTCCAACTGAAAACGGTAATGTTAACCCTGTGGCCAGCACCATTAGATAATTCTTACATTTAGGCACTAAGATCTGAACAAGTGTGGGGTCGAGGATGCGCCTAGAGGGGAGTGAATAGGCTATTGAAAAAATTCTACTCAAGGTTATGTTCTAATCAACCCCTATGTCAAAACCTAAATTAAGTGCGGAAGCAAAATTACGAAGCCTAAATCAACTAGGCTCACCAGTGCACTAACTAATTAGGTCTCTAAGACAAGAATTGCTATATTGATCAAACAAGATACTAAGCAATTCTAATCATAATCAAGCAATCAATAATTAGCAATAAGTAAATGCTTGAATGTAAAAGAGCGAGAGGCGCAATACTTTTTACCGTCGTATCAAAAACTTGCCGATTTCCACTAATCCACGTTGAGGCAAAGTGCAACTCACTTTGGACTAGATCCACTCCAGAGCACCCACCTTAGATCCACTCGTGGTAGGCTTTTTACCACGTCGGGCAGGCTAAGCTCCAACCTTCACAAACTTTGCCAGACTTCACACAAACCATGTGAAGCATCGCGTATGACGCTTCTACGCCGCTAGGTGGCGGCAACCACCAAGAGTAATATGCCGAGCTCTCTGCTCAAGCTACACCTAGCGCAACACATGCGCTTCCGATGACTCCTAAGTGCAACGCATGCACTAGGATCCTCCTCAAGTGCAACGCATGAATAATGAGACCTCAATCCACTTCCTAATAGCAACACATGCAATTAGTCTCACTCTTTAGCTAAAGAAACAATGGGGGGAGAGCAAACATGCACACAACTCCCTTAAACACCAAATGGACCAACCAACAATACCCTTGCCCTCCAAGGGGTCCATTTATAGCCCCCCACACGAAATTAGCCGTTACGGGGCAAATTGGGCAAAAATCAGCATGGCCGGCACTACCGGCCTCATAGCCCCGGTAATGCCGGCCTTCAGCCAACGGTCGGCTCAGCGGCTATATTCTCTGTGCTACCATAGGCTAACGCCTGATAGTATCGCACCTCCGGTAGTACCGACTTCCAGCCGCGGTACTACCAGCCTCAACAACATCCAGAATACACCCCTTCTGGAAAATAACTACTAGCGACTAACGCTCGGTACTGCCGCAGCTCCGGTAGTACTGGCCCACGCGGTAGTGCCGACTTAGAACTTCATAGCACACTGCCCTCTGGAAAATGACTACCGACGTCAAACCTGTGGTAGTACCGACTGAGCGACAGTACCGCCCCCACAAAGCGGTAGTGCCAGTCCAGTGGTACTACTGACATTTGCACGTTGGTAGTGCCGGATTTTGGAGAAAACCTATTTTTTTCAACAATAACAATTCTCCAAAACTTCAACACTAATTCTTTAAGCCAAATGGTGATCAACACATGATCACTCTAAATTGCAAAACACCTACGCAACAACTTAGCTCATGCTCAAAGAATTTCTACCAAACTCCAACCGAATTTGCGAAAACACATTTCGCAAACCGTTCAAAGATATATTTGTAAAAGCGTATTAAGCAAATAAATCCCAGAGTCTATGAGATTAATCCTCTTAGCCATGTGATGGTCCACATCAGACCAATTCCACTTGCAACACTCCATTGCAAGCACTTTTCACATGCTCTCAGGATCGAAACCCATAGACCTCCCGTTTATTTGCACAACGAATATGCAAGTACCAATCAAAACCACAATGCATGAGCTATCTCCCTCTTGCAACACATGCAAGTCTATAGCCTCATGCAGACTCCAAATCAACTCAAATTGCTTGAGCATCCTCGTTTTGCAACACACGCAAAACCTAGCTCCAAGCAATCACAAATCAAACTTGCATGAGCCCTCTATTTGCAACGCATGCAAATCCCTAGCTCCATGCATGCTACTTAAATACAAAACTTGCTTCAGCTCTCTCCTCGTTTTGCAACCCACGCAAAACTTAGCTCCAAGCAATACTAATCAAATTCAATAAGGTTTTATTTTGTAAAACAAATATGAAGTTCAACAATTGCAACACATGCAAAATATGATGTTCTTGTAAAAGCCAACACATAAGTTCATCCCATGTGCAACACATGCAAATCAGAGCTACTATGCGAAAAACCAAAACCATATGCTTATCCTATTTGCAACACATGCAAATCAGAGTAATATACCAAAAGCCAAAGCATTAGCTTCACCCATTCGCAACACATGCCAAATGATTAGCTCGATGCAAAATCCAAATCAAGAAGAGTTTTGAGCTCGAGTGATCAATGTGATTGAGATCATCAACACATGATGAAGGTCAAAGCAAAGGACTCAAGCCCTCTTAATAGAACGACGATAAAAATTAGACTCAAAACTAGGAAGATAAGTAGCTTGTCTAGTTATACTTTTGCGCCGCACACGAGCGATCCCCATTGAGGCTTTAAGATCTTCAATCTTCTTATCTCCTGGGATCGTGGCCTATCTCTTTTGAAGTCTTTATGATCTTCAATCATTTCCTTCTTCAAGATCGACACCCTGCTCTATAAACTTGTTCATCCATTCTTGATGAATTTTCTCTTCTCTTTTCAAACTTTGGACTAAATCCTGTTTCAAACTCATTGAAAAAATTAGTCCAAAATACATGGTTGTCTCAATCATCTATTGCACTCCATTAACATATAATGGATGCCTCCAAAATCGATTGAGCACAACCCTAACCAATTTAATAAATTAAACGTGTCTTGAGCACATGATGCAACTAATACTTCACAATACTCAAGAACTATCCATTTGTCCTTAATTAAATAAGGAACACCATCAACACATGATGAAGTGTTCTCTAATGATTAATAAGACAAATGAACTCAATTTAAATTTTTATTTAAATTGATCTGAGTATATATTAACTACACAAGTTTTCATATACTCATATTGATGGAAAGTAATGATCCATAATATGTGAAATATATGCAAATGATCATTAATTTAACCCATCACCTATAGAATAAACTCCACAAGGATATGTTCATACGTAAAATTGATCTTGAATCAATATGCACATATTCAATTGTAATTGTATTGGAGTTTATCCTATATTACCATGAGTAGGGATGAAAACGATACAAAAATGGTTGGTAAATGGTTGTTCCGTTTTCGTTTCCACGTTTTTACCAGTAACGAAAATGAAATCGAAAACCTCAGAAATGAAATCGAAAACGGATAGTGTTGGAAACGAATGCGGAATAGAACGGAGCGGATACGGAAACAAAAGTGGAAAATTCCATAAGAACATAGTACAGAATCACTATTATACATTACCACAAAAACAATGTAACTCACTCCACCTCTAAGGTGGACACAAGAAGAGTGCTATATTCACCGGCATCACTAGAAAGCTTTGTTTCAAATTTGTCAGCTGAAGGATCGTTATTTGTCTCCCATATCAAACCATCATGTCTTCCTCCACATCATTATCATCGACATCGTCTTGCTCTACCAACTACAAATGTGTAACACCCTAAAATTTATATATTATTGTTTGATATTCATTTATGATTTTTCTAATATTTATCCTGGATTTTCTGGAGTTTATAAATATCATTTTGCTATTTATACAGTTATAAAAGTAATTTATTCATAAAAAAATAAAAATAAAATTATGTTAAAAAATAATTTTCCTAGGTTCAAAATATTCCAAAGTATTTTTATGAATTTTTTAACACTATTTGATATTTTATATAAAGCCATTTGTATTTATAAAATTATTTTAATTTGAAAATAAGTATAAACTCTGCCTTCTCTTTTTGGGCCAAGCCCATTTACCTTTCCACTTGTTTTGGTTTTTAGTTTCTAGCTTCACTTATACGGAATTTCTATTTCCGTTTCCGTTTCCGTCGGAATTGGCTATCCCGTTTCCGTTTTCGACAAAAAAATTTCGTTTCCGTTTCTGAAAAAAAAAGCTTCCGTTTCCGTTTTTCTCCGGAGTGGTCGGAAACTTTCTATTCCGTTTTCATCCCTAACCATAAGTATACTATAACTAGGCATGTTAAATATATTCTCATGGATTAGTTCCAAAACATTTATCCTTTATATGGAGTGAAGGATAGATCAATATTATGAAACATCAAGTTAAAGCTTGAACTCCCTCTAAATATGTGCATCCATGTATTATATAGATTGGGAAACATAATGCACATTTGTGGTTAATATGGTGGAGGAATTCATACTTTAACTTGAATCCAAAGTATGCAATAATAATGAACATTAATATGAGTACATACCTTGATTTTTTATTTTTTTATCCAAATTGAGACTACTAAAGGTAAACTTAATAAATATGTTAGTCTCATAAAGATTAGATTTGTCATTAAACAAAAATTAGGCATTAATCTAAAACCAATCACCAAAACCAATGGAACTTGAACTTACAACAAGTACGACATCAGAGCAAATGAATTAACGGAGGCATTTGAACAATGTACAAGGATGAGAATAAGCAACTGAGATACACGGCAAATTGAGACAGGTGCCACGCTCCATGGAGAAACAGTGTCATCGAAGCTGCCACTCTTACCTCGTTCACTCCTCCTTATGGACTAGCCCCGACGGGGTGAGAGGATCTGAATAGTGGAGAAAGGTTCAGTATTACCTTACATGAGTATCAGAACGTAACAGAGAGAGAAATTTCTTACCATTTAGAGATGACATCAGCGATAAGGGACATCAAGAATTAATTCCCCAACAACTATACGCAGAAAATTGGCAGAGGGACCGCACCTTATCAAGCCCGCTCGCTGGATCAGCTAACTGCCTGCTTGTAGGTCGGTGGCATCCAAGCATCGTGGCAGCAGTGGGGTGAGAAAGCACGCCGCCAGCCGTTGGCCAGCGGATTCAAACCCTAACATGCACTGACCCTTGATGTTGACAGCAGTGGCGACCGCTGCCTCTAGAATACAACATTAGCGGTGGAGTGGGGATGGGGAAGCATCGAGTACACGCGATCTCGGGGTCGCCGGGCATGGTGGCTACAGCGGCCAAGTGCGACTAGATTAGGGTCGCCGCTTTTGTGTGTGTTTGTGTGTGTGTGTGTGAGAGAGAGAGAGAGTAAATCTCCGCGTTGAAGAGAGACATTACAAACCGGTGAGTGCAGTCAAAATGAAGTGCGTGGATAGATCAGGGGTTTATTTGCAAAATGTACCAATGAACACAAGTACGGATGAAAACGGTTGATAAATGGTTGTTTCATTTCCGTTTCTACATTTTTTTACTAGTAACATAAACGAAATCGGAAACCCTGGAATGGATACGAAAATGAATAGTGACGGAAACGATTGCGGAAAGGAATGGAGTAGATACAGAAACAAAAGCGAAAAATTCCATAAGAACATAGTACAAAATCACAACATACATGATCACAAGAACAATGTAACTCATTCCACCTCCCAATTGGATGCAAAAATAGTGTTATGTTCACTGCTATCACTAGAAAGTTTTTTCTCAAGTTTGTCACCTGAAGGCTCGTTATTTGTCCCTGATATTAGACCACCATGTCCTCTTCCATATCAATTTTATCGACATCCTCTTGCTCTGCCAACTACAAAGGCGTAACACCCTAAAATTTGTATATTATTATTCAATGTTCATTTATGATTTTCTGAAGTTTATAAATACCATTTTGCTATTTTTATATGTATAAAATTAGTTTATTTATGAACAATAAAACAAAATTCTGCTGAAAATAATTTTTCTAGGTTCAAAATGTTCCAATGTATTTTTGAGAATTTTTTTCAGAATATTTGAACTCTATTTGATATTTTATATAAAGCCATTTGTATTTATGAAATTATTTTATTTCAAAAATAAATGTAAACTATCCCTTTTCCTTTTTGGGCTAAGCCCATTTCCCTTTTCGGCTCGTTTTCATTTTTAATTTCTGGTTTCACTTATATGAAATTTCAGTTTCCGTTTTCGTCGGAATTGGCTCTGTCGTTTCCATTTCCAACAAAATATTTATGTTTACGTTTCCATACCGATATTTTTCGTTTTCGTTTTTGAAAGGGGGCTTTTATTTCCGTTTTTCTCCAGAACGATCAGAAACTTTTCGTTTTGTTTTCAACCCTAAACGCAAGTGTGTGCGTGCGAATAAGGCCATGTTTGGCAGAGCTCTAGATCTCAGCTCCACCTCAGATCTAAAACTTCTAGCCTAAAATAAAGTGAATTAAGTTTATATTTTTATTATAAAATATAAACAACATGATCCACCTAAACACTCTTAGGGGGTGTTTGGCAGAGCTCCATGAAAGATGTGATAATTGCCTAGAGGGGGGTGAATAGGCTTTTAAAATGTAATTGAAATAGATCGTAGCGGAAAAACATCGGAACTTCTGATAAGGTGATCGGAACTTTCGATGTTATATCGGAACTTCCGACTGTATATCGGAATGTCCGATCTACTTAGATATTTGGGGAACTCTAGTGAAAACATAGTGCAAGATAAAGTAGATGAACTAGACAAGATGCATAATAAGCAACAAGTAAATTTGAGAGACAAGAAAATTTGTTCGCGAAGTCCGGATCTTTGAGAGGATCCTACGTCTCTGTTGAGGGAGCTCACAAAGAGCCGGGTTTTTTCCAACCCTTTCCTCCCAAACCTTGGTCACACTTGAGGTTCAGCTTCACTTTTGATTTCTTCCCTTTCAGAGGCAAAATCGGCCTTCACAAACTTCTCACGGTCACCCACAACCTTTAGGGGCTCGTGAGTGACACCTAGCCGTCTAGGAGTCCTCAACCTCTAAGAGTAATGAATCCAATGTGAAGATAATCTTGGAGATGAACTCTAATGCTTAAGATGAATGACTCTCTTTTGCTCTTAGCTCTAGATCCCTTCTCAATACCTCACTCTCTAATAGATCAATAAGATCAAAGAAGAGGAGAAGATGACTCACTAGAATGTGTATTGAAAGTTCAAAGTGCTCAACCAAAAGAGTAACCTCACCAAAGAGGAGGTGGAGGGGTATTTATAGGTTTAAGCAAAAACTAGCCGTTATGCCTCCACTCAGCCACATATCGGACCACATATCGGAACTTCCGATGTGGACATCGGAACATCCGATATGTCATTTTCCAGAAATCAACTGACCCCAATGGTCAAAATTACACACATCGGAACTTCCGATTTTCACGATTGGAACGTCCGATGTATCCAGAGAGTTACTTTTGAAAAGTTTCCAAGTTAATATCGGAAAGTCCAATATACAGATCGAAACATCCGATCTGTCCAGCGAGTACCATTTTTCGATTTTATACGAATCGGAACTTTCAACCAAAAACATCGGAACATCCGAAGTATCTAGAGAGTACCCTCAACCTTTCAAGCACTCATCGGAACATTCGATATGCAAATCAGAATATCCGATTTGTCCAAAGAGCACCCTATTTGGAATTTGACCTAATCAGAATATCCGATCCAACTTATCGAAATATCCGATCTGAGTAAAGGGGCTTCAGACTAAGGGACAATTAGGCACCGGAACTTCTAATGGATCGGAACATCCGATGTAAAATCGGAACATCCGACTCAGACTTAAAAGAATTCTAATCCAGTGAATGTGCCGTGACTTGTGTCTCTCAACTATTTTAGCTAGTATTCATCTGAGCATAGAATCATGTTTTTGACCATCTACATTGCATCCATCTTAATAGTACGGCAACTTATTAACTCAATTAAGAATAGAAAACTAAACTGAAATAATGTCGTATTGTTCATTCACATTTTGTAGGGTAGCTAACGTTCATAGATGATCTCACTTTGGGACTTTCACTTGTTTATTGACTCCTTGGACGCGTTAGTCCCTTTAATCATTTGTCATTAATCACCCAAAACTCATTTAGGGGCCTGGTTGCACTTTCACTCCAGCTTCACCAAATCCGTGGAGTTAGTGGAGCTGGGTATTCCTAGCTTCACCAAATTCGTGGGGCTGGAACTGTAGGTATATTAAGAGTGTTTAGGTGGATCATCTTGTTTATATTTAGAATAAAATTATAAACTTAAGTCACTTTATTTCAGTCTACAAGTTTCAGCTCTGAGGTGGAGCTGGGATCTGGAGCTCTGCCAAACAGGGCCTTAATATACCCATAGCTCTAGCTCCACGAATTTGGTGGAGCTAGGAATACCCATCTCCACCAGATCCACAGATCTGATGGAGCTGAAGCTCTGTCAAACAAGGCATAAGTCGCCGCGTTGAAGAGAGACATTACAAGCAGGTGTGGGGAGTCAAAATAAAGTGCGCCGATAGAGCATGGGTTTTTATAGCAAAATGCAGAAACGAACGCAAGGTTTCAAATTTCATTTTCAAACTATATCTCGGAGGGGACTGAAATCCAAAATTTCGGTGAAATTTTGGAATTTCAGACAAAATTCGAACAAAATTCAAAGAGTAGAATTCAAATCTGGAATTTTTTGGACTGAGATTTCGGCCAAAAAACTAAAATTTCAACCAAAATTGCTAAAATCTCGGCAAATTTAACTGAACAAAAATGATTCAAACCATGATAGAAAATTTTGAAAATTTTTGTGAATAGTCTTGATGCATCATTAATGTTCCCATAAAATTTTCAGATGATGATCAAGCCTAAGAAATTTTTAAAAATTCTAAAAGTACTACTATCCTGATAAAAAGCTGATGGTAGCGGCTCAAGTGCTTGTGTTAAAGAGCTAAGATGCCATGCCATGCCAAGAAATTGATATGGCTGAGTTAAGGCTCTAAGGCTTGGGTTCGAATCCCGATCAAACACTTATTTTTTTTTTGTTTCTTTTGTCGTGTGTGCTCACCGCTCACTCCTAGACAAACAAATGCTCCTTCTAAGAGCATCTCCAGCAAGGGCCCCTAAAATATGGTCCCTATTTTAAAGTTAGGGACTCTCCCTATTTTTTGGGACCCTGTTTTCAGAGCACAAGTCCAGCAACAGCCCCTAAATCTCAGCCCTTATTTTACTTTTTCTCCTATTTTGAAATATCCGCTATGTATAATCTTCATTTGATACCACTAAAATTCAATCAAAAATATTTGTAATACATAAAACATAAGCATGTTAACATTTACAATTTAAAAACATGATATTTCAAATTTAAATTTAAAATTTTCAAAACATGATAAATAGATAAATAGAAACTCCGAACAATGAGTCAAACTACGAAACGCTGTGAATTGGAACTTGGCAGGCGATCCCAAGGTGCGTGCACGAGGAAACCGCCCGAATAGGGGTTGTGTTCGCGTCCGTGGGAATTGGGGCTGAGGAGGCAAATTTAGAGGCCCCTAAAATGTCCGTGGGAATTGGGGCTGAGAAGGCAAATTTAGGGGCCTCCTAATTTTAGGAGCTTGAGTTGGAACTCTGCTGGATCTATTTTTTTTACTACACTCTATATTTTAAGGTTTAGAGATTGGTTTAAGGGCTCTGCTGGAGATGCTCTAAGACTCAAACTCGAACCTCGGTTAAGACATGCACCAAGCCTCTAACCAAGGCTTCTCAGTTTTTTCACATGCATCCCTCCTAAAAGGCACTATAATTCTACACAGAAAAAATTAATGTCCAATTCAATCCAAAACACTGCAAACCAGTCCAAAACATACGTAGTAGTCAGGTCAAAATAACCGAAATTTTCTGAAAACTAGTTACATGCATGTGCGTTGCTACGAAAAACAAAATTGATAACGAAAAATAAAGATTAAAAAAAAAAATTTCACAAGATCAAACATCTATCTTCAACGCTTCGTTTCTTGCGAAAGCTGGCTAATTAAAGCAACGTTTCGTTTCTTGCGTAGGGCAATTAAGTAGGGCAATTAAGCAGGGCAATTAAGCGGCAATTAATGACGTGGGAAGAACGGACCACTGCCACCAAGTGCTGCTTTAGAATAGTAAAGATACTATAGCAATTTAAAATTTTTTTCAGATTTTTTTATTTCGCTGGTATTATAAATCTCAAAGAGCCAAAATCAGATATTTCACCAAAAATTCGCCGGGATTTTAATACTTAAACAAACGGGCAACGATCCCCAGTCAGTGTGATGCGTAGGTACAAAATATCCGTTGGAACGCCTCCCCATCCCTGCATCTCGTGCCCTGCTTTCGGATCGAAATGACTGAGATGGACGAGAAATAATACAGCACCCCAAGCATAGGAAACAGTACAATAGTTATCGAGTGGGCATGCAGTGGGGGGCACGTCATGCGCTGGCTGTAGATGAGCACCACGTCCCCGTCCGGCGAGTGGCGACGGCGACCCCATCAAAGGGCAAGACAGCTAGCGGCACGGCGAGATGGAGCCGGCCCGCGCCCGGCCGCGCGTATCCATCATGGCAATCGCGCGCGGCCGAAGCCGTCGCCGTCGCCGCGAGCGACTTTAAGCACCCCACCCACGCGAAAGCCCACGGGGCGGCGACAGCGACGACGCCCGCCAGCGAGTGGCATCCACCGCCCCCACCCCCACCCCCACCCCGCAACGATCGATTCCGCGTTCGAATGCGCACCCGAGAGAAGAAATACGCAACGCGCCGCACGATCCATATGCCGCGCCATGCGTATGCATGTTCTTGGCTAGTTAGCTGCTGACCTTCTAGCTTGTTCGTGCGGCCTTCGCGACACACACACGCAACGCATGCATCCATGTGTGCTGTTATCGGACGTTACCTGAGTATTACTTGTATTCGTTCGCATCTTAATATAATTTATATAAAATTTAAAACAAATAAAGAGATTGAATAACCAACATTTATTTTTTATTTATGTTTTAATGTTTATATAACTTAAAAAATGATATTTTATACGCTCTTGTGTAAAGTGAAAACAATAGATTTGAAACGTATCTTCTCATTTGCTTTTACGCTCTTTTACTGAATGTGGATTTTTTTAAACGAAATACCGGTGAGAATTTTGAATCTGAATTCCATTATCTCATGGATTTTGCTCCAAGCGAAACGAAATTATCTGCGTAAGTATATCTCTAATCGTTATCATGTTTGTTCTAGTTTTTTTTTTCTTTTTGCTTCCTGTATATCTCTAATCGTTATCGTGCACTAGTACAAACTAAACAGTATTGTCTCAATATACTATCTATTAAAGAGGAAAGAATTGGAGAGCTCTAAGCCCATCTACCTCACCCTCCATACTATTTTGCAAAAAGGTCCCTCACTTTCTCTAATTACGGATAGGTCCCTGTGAATTACCGAGAGATCCTCTGCGATTTTTTGTGAGTATAAAAAAATCTTTTCCAGATTACATTTAGATCCCTGATTCGTTACTTGACGGCAAAGCCTCCCGCTAAATACGAATTTCGAACGAGCCCTTTTCTAATTTTTTATAATAGCGATTAGGTCAAAAAAAATATAACAAACAGGTCCCCGGCTCTTACGTCCAGGTCCATTCTCCGTTTTTCCCGAAAAAAATATTTTTGTTAACAGAAATATGTGTACAGCTCTATCTTTAGATTTTTTCCCAACTCGATCTCTAATATTTTTCGAAACATGTATTATTACTCGGTGAACACATATAGTGTTAAACTCGATAAAAGAAGGTTGTTATCTCTAATATTTTTCGGAATATGTATTATCACCCGGTTGACTCATAGAGTATTAAACTCGACAAAAGGAGGTTAGCCGGGTAATGATAAAGTGTTAACCAAATTCGTCAAAAGAGATATGTGTCTAAGTTCTTAATTTCTTCGTTTTTCCTGGAAAAAATATTTTCATCAACAGATATATGTGTACAACTCTATCTTTAGATTTTTTTTCCCCAACTCAATCTTTAATCTCTAAACTTTTTTCCCAACTCGATCTCTACTATTTTCCGAAATATGTATTATTACTCGGTGAACGCATAGATTGTTAAACTCGACAAAAGAAGGATGGCATCTCTAATATTTTTCGGAACATGTATTATTACTCGATTAATGCATAGAGTGTTAAACTCGACAAAAGAAGGTTGACGGGTAATAATAAAGTGTTAACCAAATTCGTTAAAAGAAATATGTGTGCAACTCTATTTCTCTATTTTTTTTTTGTAATTCGATTTCTGATATTTTTTAGAATAAGAAATATATGTATATAGCTGTATCTCTATAGTTTTTTTTTTTTGCAACTCGATTTATAATATTTTTTGGAAAATGTATTATTCACCGGTAAACGTATAAAGTGTTAAGATCGCTCCGAAAAAATATGTTTAGTTCCTCCTACCGTTTTTTTCTAAAATAGAGTAAATTTTACACGGTGCGGCATGCGCCGCACATTTTGCCTAGTATATTTGTACTTACTACTGGTCTGTAGATATCATTTGATTGAGTGGTGACTAATTGAACACGAATTACTAATTTGGAGGCCGGATGCAATGGCCTTCCTCTCCTGAGCTCTCCCTATTTTGGATCAGGATCAGCGACAGTGCTCTTACTTTCGGAACATGAGGTGACAGAGCTGTTGCATCCGACGTGCCATGATCATGGTTCTCTTATCATCTACAGAGGAATATATTCGCCATTAGGTTTGGCTACAAAAGCGGCAGGCCATGCATGGGACCATGGGTCCCTACCTCAAAGTTTTTTTTCGGTAGCAGCCTTTTCTTCGTTTTTTTTCCAACTCTATGTCAAGAGTTTTATAAAAATAATTCTATGTTTGAACGTGAAAAATCTGACAGATAACATGTGTCACCGCCGCAGTCTAATAGCGCAGAAAAGCGGTGAGCGTGGAAGCCATCAAGTTACCACGGTGAGAAAGCGCTGGAAGTTCGTACCACACCCTCCTGTCGCACCAGGCTTTCCTGCCGTGCCCCCCTGCCGCTTGCCGCACCCCCTGGCACACCAAGTTACCACGGTTAGGAAACCCTGTCATGGCAGGCCTCCTCCTCGCACTTACCGTGGTATCATAGCATGGCAAGGGACAAGTGTACCTACCGACTCTTCCGTGTTTAATGAGATGGTTACTTTTGCAATTTTTTGTCGCAGAGGAGTTAGATTGGCAAAAAATTAGGTCCATAGGTCATTTGGCTGAACAGCTCCCTACCTCCATGTGTAAAAGTTCAGAAGATTTTTCTGGCTCATCCATCCTTTTGGTTCATGCATGTTGTTGCATGATCGTACACATTAGTAGTACAGTGGCACCAAGCAAAACCAACTTACTTTTCCAACAAACGCAAAAGGAGAAGTAATGATTCATGTTAACATGTTGTGTCAAGGTTCAGTTGACTATTGGAAGATGTAATATTTACTAGCAAAAGAAAAGTTTGAACCAATGGCAAGATTTTCAAACGAAATGTAAATTTTTAGCTAGATAATTATTTGCACAACCAAAGAAAGAGAAGAAAGGCAAAAATGGATTCTTGCCACTTCAAAACATGCCAATTTGCAAAATGCCGCTGTAAAAAGTGAAATAGGACAAATGTCACTCCAAATGTTGCTTGCTTAGACGTGCACTCTAATATTTATAATGTTGTCCAACGGGCTTTAGTGTTCTTCTTTTTCTCTTATAGCGGTCACTTGCTCATTCACATATAAGGATGGTAATTTTACCCGATTATCGATGAACCCGTGGGTTAAACCCTAATAAAGATGGGTATATTCATCTTTCATTACCCATGAGTATATTTATGGGGGCAAACTTTACAAGACGGACAAACAGGTATGGGTATGGGGGAGGTTCACCCGTACCCGTTATGCCCGATTACCCGCCACCTTCTACTGACATGTGGGTCATAATAGGTGTCCAGTTGGCCCCATGATCCCCAATTTGTGGTACATCATATTAGTAATTTGTGATTAATGATTCCGTGATAGGTGAGTTGTAATGCGTGTGATGACTAATGAATTATTTCTATTTTAATTGTTGAACTTGAGCATGTATGATGACTAATGAACTATTTTCAATTTAATTGTTGAACTTGAGTATATGTGTGTCATTTGTCTGCATGTATTATGTTAATTCTTATTCCTATGGTCACTTAGAATTTTGAATCATTGATAATCATTCTTCAATCTACAAAATGTAGTTGATTCCCACAACTTCACAATTTCATCAAAATAATTGTATTAGTACCATAGCTCATTAGCTCCTAGTGCCATTTGGTTGGAAGGATTATTAATAGTGACGGGTAAACAAGTATACCCACGGGTATCAGGTACCTGTGGGCGATGGGTATGGGCGAAATTCTTTGCCCGCAACCCTTTGCAGGTATACCCGTTGGGTAGATTTTGGCCACCAGGCATGGGTATAGGCAAGCACTACCGTGCCCGCCACACCCAATTGCCATCCCTATTTACGTAGGGTTGTTCACGGTTCGGTCCCAAACCGTTCAACCCGTCGACCCAACACAAACCATTTTTACTATTTGTGTGCATGTCAGGTTGGGTCTTTATAAACTGCCAATCTAGTCAATATTAGGGGAGAAGGAGATGGCTGGATCAAGGGAGGCTGACCATATCCTGAGTACGAACAAGGTCGGCGGCGGTGGTGGTGGTGGACAACGCATAGGCGCATGGCATGGACAAGCCATCAAGGTCAGATGGCTTGGTGGTGTGGAGTCGACGCCGAGGTCAAGAGAAGGCGGTGGCACTTCAGAGTGAAGTTGGAGTACAATCTGAGTTAGCACAACGAGACGGCAAAGACCCTTGAACGAAGTTGTGCATAGTGTGATAGTCTAATAGAGCAAGGAGGTAGTGTGTCAGATTTAGTAGCTGGAACAAGCGGTGACATTGTGATCAAGAGGGAAGTTGAGGGAGAGATTGAGCAGCTCGCTGTGGTGGACAGAGTTTGAAGGTAAGGCGGCGACAGCTGCGAATGGTGCAACTGCGACATAGAGGCTGAGCTTGGGAGGAGTGGAGGGGTAGTGGGGATCTTGTTGTGTGGGGGGCAGAGACGAGGGGAGGTAGCGCCAGTGGTCGCAAAGTGACAACAAGACATGGGAGCTTGCCACGAAGTGCCGGTGCTGGCGCAGGGATGACGGTGATGGGGAAGGTGAACTAGTCATCCTCCATGGCTCCATTGGCTATTTGCCTGTCTACATGCAACACGTCGGACCCTTATAAACCGCTTGCCCCAAACTGTATAAACATGTATAAACTAGATGGATTGGGTTATCATCCCAAACTGGCTAGAACCATGTATGTATGTACATTCATGTATGTAGCTCTTCTCCTCCATCATCAAGATCCCACGGACGACTTCCTTACGACTTAACTTCTTCATCCTCCGCCGCAGCCTCCAGAGGCGTAGTTTCAATGCAGCCGAGCCACCCCAACCACACCAATAGTGCAGCACCTAGGTGATGGTGTGGGGTTGTTGGAGCTCTTTGGACCAGCGGCGACGGCAGGACTACCAGGAGGAAGAAGGGTAAACATGTCCAAAAGTGACAAAAGACCAAGGAATGTTGTTTCGAAGTGGCATTTCTCTAATTTCATTTTCTAGAGTGGCATTTTGTATATTGGCATGTTTTGAAGTGGCATGAATCTAATTTTGCTAAGAAGAATGGTAGGGATGCATTATATTGATCATGATAGACACGTAATTTTGTTATGTGATAAATAGGGACTAAACAAGAACAACTATAAGAGAGAATCCACTAATAGCTCATACAGTTATCTTCTCCAGTCTTTTTAGGGATGATATGTGATTTGTGATTTTAGTTCCCTATTTTTACTGTTATTACTTTATTCCACTCTATTTTTAGTATTTGACTGCATTTTTTCCATTTTATGACGAGCAATTCTTAACAATGTCGTTGGAATGTTCGCTCACTCAACTATTTTTATTCACGTGGATGCCATGTCATTGGAATGTTGACACGTGTGTGTAGGGCTGTGCATACGGTATAGTTTATAAATACGGTTCGGTAAATATGGTTTTTTAAAATACGGTGATTAAAATATGATACCAAATGTACCAAATAGAACTTCGGTTCGGTATCGATAAATACCATAATATTTCGGTTCAGTATCGATATATACCATATTTACCAAACTAGATATGGTTTATAATACACACATTTGACCATTACCCTATCTAAGTATATGTTAGTAAAGATTATTACACACATTTGACTATTACTTTGACAAATCTAGTGATATTATTTCCATGTGAAACTATACTTTATATACATTTGATCATTACTTTATCTAATTATACATTTTTTTCTATTTCAGTATTCGGTTTATTTCGGTTTACTTACGATTTTTACCGAAAAAACTGTATCCTAAAAATCAAAATTTTGACATACCATACCGAATACCATATACCGATCAAACCGAGTTGACCGGTTCGGTTTGATTTTTTTGGTAAGGTTTTTTCGGTTCAGTAAAACCGTGCATAGCCCTACGCGTGTGCTATATAAGCTAAACAACAGTGGTTTTGGGATAAATGAGTGTTTTGAATCGGTATTGAGAGCTCAAGGGTGACATGTGAAGGTTTTGAATTTAGGGTTAAAAATCGAAGGACGGTATAGTTGAGGGTTGTAAAATGTACCTTTTTTTCTTCTTCTTCTAATTACAAGAATAACTAGTAACAATAAAGTTTGGTCATGCAACACTTCAGTTTTGACAAGAATTTTGTGGCAAAATCTTGAGCTAGCAAATTCTTAACCATATTCTGGCCTTCAAATTATTTCCCTTCTCTCTCAGTGAGATGGGGGCTCAACACTAGTTTGCCAAATTTTGGGTGGCCAAAACTAGTTTTGGCATTTGTTTGGTGAATAGCCATTTTTTTTAAATCATGCTCCACATATATTTGATTGTGACCTGCTTCTGCATGGCACACAATTAGCATTAACCAAACACGGCCTTGTTCATTTATCCTCACAAAATTTACTTGAACCATCTAAGCACCGGGTTTAGCTTGGAATCTCTCATACCCAATTGGTTTTTGGCAAATAAAATAGGGACATACAAATGGAAGGAATATTATATCGGGGGAGATGAGAAGGGTCACCAAGATAAATAGACAAGATGAAAAGTTAGATCAAACCCAACCAGCCAATAACGCTATCCACAGCCTCCCTCTCTCCATTGGACCAGAACTGCCCCAACCAAAACTAGAAACACCCACCGCAAGAAGCCAAGAACACCAACACCAAACGAAAATAATCGAATAATACACCAAGAAATACGAAAAAAAAAATAGGGACCCCTCTTGCACCAGCTCCGCGCGTGCGTACACTCGCTCTGAGGACACCAGAAATCAGCAAACCCAATCCAACCCAGGCGCAGCTCCACTGTTCTTGGGAATCTCGAGAGAAAGATAGGAGTGGTCGTTGGAGTTTGAGCCGCCCGGTTCTTGGGCTTCATGGTTTCCTGACGTCCTCTTGATCCAAGAAGTCCACCGGGGTTTCTTGGACAAGCAGGTGGTTCTTGGATTGGACTGGCCATGTCGGTCTCGTCGTCGTCCATGGGCGGCGGGGACGCCGGGATGAGGAGCGTGGTGTGGTTCCGGAGGGACCTGAGGGTGGAGGACAACCCGGCGCTGTCGGCGGCGGCGCGCACCGGTGGGGAGGTGGTGCCGGCGTACGTGTGGGCGCCGGAGGAGGACGAGCCGTTCTACCCGGGGCGCGTGTCGCGGTGGTGGCTCAGCCAGAGCCTGAAGCACCTCGACGCCTCGCTCCGCCGGCTCGGCGCCAGCAAGCTCGTGACCCGGAGGTCGACCGACGTCGTCGTCGCGCTGCTCGAGCTCGTCCGCGACACCGGTGCCACGCACCTCTTCTTCAACCATCTCTACGGTTTGGTTCCTTTCAGTGGAATATGCTTGTTTCTTTTTTGAAAGAAGCCTTTTTTAGATTGTTATTGAGCATCAAACTTCCTCCTTCGGTAAGTTTGCCTGTAGATATTGATGACCAAAACTTTTGAGAAGTTCATGCTCTGAGGCTAATTCTTGAACTAGGACTGGCTAGATGAGATGAAACTCAACAAAGCAAGTTTTTTACTTCACTTTCTCTCTCCTTCACTCTTCTCAGTTTGTATCTGATTTGCTCCAAGTTGAGCTTGAGCCAGCCAGATCTACTTCATCATCCTAACAATATTAATATGATACTACTGGTATATATCATTATAACATACCTCCATGGTCCACAGTCCACACGTCAACGGCTTTCCAGTTTAGCAACCGTCGTCTTAAGGAGTAATTCCCAGTGGGTTTAGCAATCTGCCTATACAGTTTCGCCATTATAACATGAACCTTTCGCCATCAACCTCCTTAATTCCCAAAAGTTCTTGCTGCCACCAACCAACCAATTCAATGAGGCAATAACCATTTAGGATCTAGGCACTCGTACTTTCTACTATAGTTTCCATTCCAATCTCCATTAATTGCTTTCCCTGAGACTAAGGATTCATGCCTTTTAAGGCTTGACAATCTGTTTCCGTACAGAAGGCATCATGACTTCATCTAACTAAGTTATCACTGTGTCACGGCCATCTTTTCAGACCCGATCTCGCTGGTTAGGGACCACCGGCTGAAGGAGGCGCTGACAGCGGAGGGCACCGTCGTGCAAACTTTCAATGCGGACCTGCTGTACGAGCCGTGGGAGGTCGTCGACGAGGAAGGCCACTCCTTCACCATGTTCTTGCCGTTCTGGAACAGGTGCCTCAGCATGCCGTATGACCCCCCTGCGCCGCTGCTGCCTCCTAAGAGGATCAATTCAGGTGCTGGAAATGGAAGAACAATAAGTTGAAAAAGTTGTCATTTCTACCTTTTCAGAACAATGTACCGATCACTGGTATATCAGTCACTCATGTCGTTCGCCAATTCCTGGTTAATCACAGTACAATTTTGCAACTAGAAGTCTGCAACATCGATAAGAAGATTTCGCGCGGTTAGATGTTTTGTTGTCCGTACTTGTTCCCGAACAATGTTCCAGCTACTGATCATTAGTGTTGTTTTGGTAAATCATAACATTTTGATTCTAGCAAGCACTGCACTGCACTGCATTTTTTATGTTGCGATGAGTTCTTCAGTTGATTCACCCGCAAAGTTTTCGACAGGTGACTTATCAATGTGCCCATCAGACGACCTGATCTTTGAAGACGAGTCGGAGAGGGGAAGCAATGCACTTCTTGCGCGGGCGTGGTCACCTGGCTGGCAGAACGCAGACAAAGCGCTAACCGCGTTCCTGAATGGCCCTTTGATGGACTACTCGGTGAACCGCAAGAAAGCAGATAGCGCAAACACCTCCCTCCTATCACCTCACCTGCATTTCGGTGAGCTGAGTGTGCGCAAGGTCTTCCACCTCGTTCGAATGAAGCAGCTGGTGTGGAGTAACGAGGGTAACCGTGCGGCCGAGGAGAGTTGCACCCTATTCCTCCGATCCATTGGCCTCCGGGAGTATTCGCGGTATCTAAGCTTCAACCATCCGTGCAGCCATGAGAAGCCCCTCCTGGCACACCTCAGGTTCTTCCCCTGGGTGGTCGATGAGTGCTACTTCAAGATTTGGCGGCAGGGAAGGACTGGCTACCCTCTTGTTGACGCCGGCATGAGAGAGCTGTGGGCGACAGGGTGGCTGCACGATCGGATACGCGTGGTGGTGTCGAGCTTCTTTGTCAAGGTTCTTCAGCTACCATGGCGGTGGGGGATGAAGTACTTTTGGGACACTCTACTGGATGCTGATCTTGAGAGCGATGCGCTAGGCTGGCAGTACATATCTGGCTCTCTTCCTGATGGCCGAGAGCTCGATCGCATTGACAACCCTCAGGTACGTGTAACTAATAATTTCTGAAGAAAATGAGGCAATTCAGTGGTGACAAGTAGTGCTGAATACTGATGCATTGTCATGTGATTCCAATCATGTCAGCTTGAAGGCTACAAGTTCGACCCACATGGGGAGTACGTCCGACGGTGGCTTCCTGAGCTTGCAAGGCTGCCGACAGAATGGATACACCACCCATGGGATGCACCTGCGTCCATGCTGCAAGCTGCAGGAGTTGAGTTAGGCTCCAACTACCCTCTCCCCGTGGTTGAGCTAGATGCAGCCAAAGCCAGGCTGCAAGAAGCCCTGTCAGAAATGTGGCAGCTTGAGGCGGCGTCCAGGGCGGCAATGGATAACGGGATGGAGGAAGGCCTTGGCGAGTCCTCGGTGGTGCCACCAATCGAGTTTCCTCAAGAATTACAGATGGAAGTCGATCGGGAGCCGACCAGAGTAACAGCCAATGTGCCGACGACCGCTCGGAGACGCCAGGATCAGATGGTGCCTACCATGACGTCTTCATTGAACAGGGTAGAAACAGAGATTTCTGCCGATTTGGGGAACAGTGAGGACAGTAGGGCAGAGGTGCCATCCCATGTGCATTTTGAGCCTCGAACTGAGAGGGAAGAAATGATCCGTAGGACTGCGGGCAATGCTGTTAGAAACAATGGCATTCACCAGCACCATACCTTTCAGCAACCTCAGCACGGTATGCGAGGTGCTCTTGCACCAGCCGTGTCAGAGGCGTCGAGTAGCTGGACCGGGAGAGAAGGTGGTGTGGTTCCAGTTTGGTCGCCTCCAGCAGCATCAGGCCATTCAGAAACTTTTGCTGCTGATGAAGCTGACGTTTCTAGTATGAGTTATTTGGACAGGCTTCAGCAGCCACACCGAATGATGAACTGGAGTCAGCTATCACAGTCATTGTGAGTTCAGATGCACGAAACTCATTGTTCTCAGTAAGTTGCATTGATGTTGTGCTTGCATTGCAATTTTGCATCTTTTCATGATAGTATGCAAGATTAGTTTAGTACTTAATACTAATGAAGTATATATAAAAAGAGAGGCTACAATCATGTATATATGATCAATGTGAAACTTACATTTTGTGTGCACCAAAAATTCTCTAAAATAGATAAGTGAGCTACTAGACTGATATATGATCATGTAAAATTTCTAGTCCTAAAGCAGTTCCCATAGTAAGGAGCAATATATATTATCACCTCAACTTTTGCCATGGCTTTTTTTTTCTCATTCTATTGGTAGAATTAGAGCTTAACATTTCACATGTGACAGATCTCCCTAGTATCTAATTTCCTTGTTTGTAGAGTTTTTGGTGATACTTAAAAATCTTATTGTATGTTCTCGCATCGACACCACATCTGGGATTCAAACTACATAAAATCCTCTGCATACGCCAGTTCTGTTTGAATTACAATACCTGGCATTACCACATTTAGTAGTGAGTTAATCATTATTTGGCTTTAGTTGTTCCGTCGTGAACTCCTGCAGATGTATGGTAGCTTACTCTTCTGACTAAAATGTAAGATCGTTGCACCAACATTGTTACTTTGCCATTTACAACATTGTTACCAACTTGTATAACCATTCCTATGATATAATATTTGATAAATCTTGAATTGCAGGACGACGGGCTGGGAAGTGGAAAATTCCGTGCAGCCAAATTTAATTGGTTAGGGTTTCCTCAGCGCTGAAATTCATATGTAAACTTTATACCCAGTTGCTCATCTATAGTCTGATGAGCATGCAAGCCAGGCAGTTCCCTGAATGTGATAATAGTTGTGTAAATCTAATCCTCTAGATTTTATGTAAGCCAGTTGCTCATCTATAGTCTGGTGAGCATGCAAGCCAGGTGTTATAGCTTTGTTAAGAGTTGTTTAAAAGGATCTGTATTATTGATTAGACAATGAGGGTTTCCTAGTGTTATGATTATAGTTTTTTTTTATAGGAGTGTTATGTGTATACCTGTAAATTCCCTTGTGTTATTGGCTGTCTTTGGCTACCCTGTCAGTTGCAACTTGCACTACCGTGTTGGATCTAGGAATCATGGTTTTGTGCTATCAGAATTGCAGACTGACCAACTACTACTGTAGATTTTGGGGAGAATCTTTGTTAAAACGTGATGGAAAAGCAATATGACAATTTCAATCTTAAAACAGATGAAAGTGCCATACTGGCATGTGATGAATACACTGATATATAACGGTACGAGAGCACGTACAACGTCAACGCGATCACGACATGCCCCGGTATGTATTGCTAGCTTTGGAGTTAGGACAACTAGAATTCTAGAGCTTCCGGCAGATCTGATCAAGTACTGTATCCAGTTAGAGGATATGCCCACATAAACGCAGACGGCAACTACAACCTCTCGTGCAAAGAGGGCCTAGTTTGTACTTTGTACTACTATTTCTATCCTACCTAGTTTATTTTCTGAAACTAGGTTTGGAGAGGCATCTCCATCTTAAATCGTGTCGGGACTTTACATTATCAATTCTACGATTGATCATTCCAACATATACATCCACTTGATGATGGCAAAGCTTGACGATGAAACGGGTGTTGTCATGGCTTTTCCATCCGGTGAGTGACTAGCACCAGCCAGCAAGCAAGCACATACTTTAAAATTCGCATTTCAAAATTTAACACTCTGGCCCACTGTTATACACATAGACGGTCTCACATGTCATTCAAATGCTCTGAAAGGCTTACGAATTGAGTGTCAAATTCTGAAATAACACGTAAGCACATACTTCCGACGAGCCACATGTCCTGAACCCATCAGGTTGGAACTTGGGTTCTTAACCTACACTATTGTTGAACAAGGAGACGTCAGTAGCAGTGATGAATCGCGTGGTGTAGACTGTAGTGAGTGGACAGAGTACTATGAGCCGAGGACAGGATGGCCTCACCTGGGAGATGGGATGCACATTGGCACATTGGCACACTGAACAGACCAAACGGCACGGGCACGGATGACAGATGCGACCATAAAGGAAACGCTTCCAGGGAGCAACACACTGTCAGACGTTCAGAGATACCGGCACGAGAACCTCTACCACTGCCCTCCACAGCATTTCAGAAGGATGGCGACAGCGATTAACAGTGTCTATGATGCGGTTTGCTTCGGGTGATTGCTATTGCCTGCGAGACGATCCACAAAGCGAGGAACCAATGGGTAAGGGGAATAATGCTGCAGTTAGCTTTATCTAAACGCAGTGAACCGGCATTTGTTCATGAGTGGGACAAGTATGCAAATGCAGGCAGCAGGGCCGTTCCTGTCTAGGCGACAGGGGCGACCGCCCAGGGCTCTTAAAATCTAGAGGCTTCCGGCCTATTTATACACCTGTGTTGTTCAGCTTGTCGCTCATCGTCCTCAACCCCCAAATCGCTCCTCACTCGCTGCCTCTCTTCCCCCGAAACGAAGTCACCGTTGCTGCCTCCTAGCCTCCTGCCTCTGCTTCGCCAATTAATGGAGGAAAAGAGTCTAATTTTATAGATTCCAAAGCGATTCACCTTCAATTCAACGGATCTACTCGAAAATCAAAATCTCCCAATTCATGACCCCAAATAGGCAAATACCTGATACTTCTCATCTTCTCTGTCTCCTAATTTTTTTCATTGTCCATGAGCACGTCTTCCTTGTCTGCAATCAGTACCCCGCGGCATGGCGACGCCCAGTTGCCCACGACGGTGTGCTCCGAGAAGGGCCCCTGCAACAGAAAGAGGGTGTCAGGGTGACCTGCCCCAAGAAGTGCTTCTCCTCCTACATCTAAATAGTCAAAGGAATGAGAAATTGATAACAAACATTGTAAGTTTACACCCAACAAAACATATAGAAATTTAGTAGGAATTTATTTATTGAACTTAGTACAATTCCTCTATTGCTTTTACGAAATTTCTCCAATATTCTAACGTGATTATATATAGAGTGGGAGTACTTTTAGCAAATCAACTTTCAATTTTTTTTTTTGTACTGATGATGTTCAGTTTTTTTTCCTCCGAAAAGATTGATGATATTCAGTTCATTTTCAGGACCTTTTTTCACATATAGATGAAGCTTCTTCTTCTACAGTTCAGTTCCAAATTCAAATACATATGCTTTTGCTCATTCTGTACATAATGCGCCATCTCTTATGCTATTTATGTGGTAAGTTGTCAGCTAGATCTAGAAAGTATTTATCTGAAAGTGACAAAAGAAAAAAAAACAGATAGATGAGTTGGTAGAATCCCAAAAAGGATCTATTCACAAATTTCTTAGGATTGACACGAGTTTTCTAAGAATTCTGAGGAATTGGCATTGGCCTTAGTTAATGTGAGCAGCAACCTTATGAGAATTTAAGTGAGAATAATGATGTCAATGAAGATGTTCTTACGTGAGTGGGCATGAAAATGTAGACAATTCACCTAATGTAGAAACTATAAGTGTTCATGAGAAATCAAAATTTTCTATAGATATTAATAATATATATGCGCTATTGAATTGTCCTTAATGAATACTTTTTTTTTCATGTACTAAGTTTATTGGCAATATTCAATGGTAATATAATGAACTTTAGTTTTTTAATTAGAACAAGCATATTGTTACATGCTTATGTTAGCGCATGGAGCCTCCTCTCTGTCATGTCCTAGAGCCTCCAAAATGTTAGGTCATGTGCTATAGCCTCCAAAATGTTAGGAACGTGGCAGGCAGGGAGGCTATAATGATTTTTCAATCTTCAGACATGAAAAAGATCTCCAAAGTATTTTTTTTTCATCATCGTCTTAGCGTTTACTTGGTAAGATCTCATTGGATATAATTGTTTAGTAGTATCAACACAAGGTTTAACATGAAAAGTAAGGACTGAAAAAATATCGATGAATCTAAGTTCTCGTAAGACACTTGCCGGAGGCTGCTCAGAACTGCACTGCACAGATACATGGCAGCGGGAACACAAGAGTCCAGACTCGCACTCTTACCTCATTCTGATGCTTCACTTGCATTCTCACTCTCTAGTTTAGGGTTGATATTCAAAACATTCTTTTTTCTTAAAAAACATATTGTGCGGCCTTCATCCACAAAATAATTCAATGACGTGGTTAAAAAACACAATTGTGCTACCGAACTGCTCCAGTATACCTGCAAATTCTTTCTCAAGCCAACCTAGATCTCCCAGCATGATCACACGAACACATCCAAAATTATGATTAAAAAGGATGTTCTCATAAAAAAGATGTTGAATGAATAAGACAGGAAAGTATCCTATGAAGAACAATTTCCTTCCAAGGGCACATGATTGGAGCAATATACCAGGTAACATGAATTCACAGCAAACTTAACTGACCACGGTCCCAAAATAAAATCAAACATGCAACATAATCTAACTGAGTACGATTCATAGGCAGTTCCTATATAGGCTTACGGAGCAGTACATCAGAACAAGGAAATGGCTACATCTAGTGCATCAAAAGTTCAAAACTAGATTTAGTATACAGTAAAACTAATTTGCAATTTCCATTCTTTGACAAAGATGTCAATAATGAGGGAAAAAAAGTCAGGAGTACTTAATGATTTACACCTTATTTCATCACTGGGAACAAGGTTTCATTATCCCCTGTACACTAAAACCACCCAAAATCTGGCATCCTCATGTTCATACTCACGATATCTGAGACCAATTTTCCATGGAGGTAATGAAATAGCTGTGTAAATACAACAGTAAACTTGCATGCTCCAACAAAGAAGAAAAGAACAGGGAAGGCGAGGAAAATCAATCTAACTCTTCCCACCAAGGCCCTCGTAAAACAAGATGTATCCATGATCCGTGTTGCCTGAGTATTCGTGTGAAGAACCGAAGAATGTTTGCAGGGTCGACTCTTCAACCATCTCGACATTTTCATCGTCGAAGAACAACCAGTGGTTGTGGCTTTTAACAAGGCTTACATAATGTCCATGGTTGGGGCCACTTCCAACATGTACCACGACAGCAGAGAGAGAGTACTCAGTATCTACATCATCAGATGTGCTACTGAGCTTCAGCTCCATGGGGAATACAACTCGATATGAAAGCTTCTTGTACCGGCCAAGCTGCTCAATGTACTTAAAGCGCTTTAGATGGATCACCAATATGTGTGGAGCCTTCTTGATCTTCATGCTCTTCTGTGCTTCTTGCAAACTGGAATGAGACAAAATGTCAGAGTTAGGCAAAATAGATGATGGCCCTTCTCATATGGTACTGTTTCACCCAAAATCTACAGCATAAAATGGGTTATGACACAGGGATGAGGGAAAGGAGACCACTCAGGGTTTTATACGGCTGCTCACATGGTCATATACCAAAAGAGATGCTCACCAAGCAAAGATGGATATTACAGTAGGAAAACGAACCAGTAGGTCAATGCAGACCATGCTGCATGACAACAAGAAAAAGCAGTAGAAAGGAAATATGGTATAGTTATACCTGCAGCATTTGTCACAGAAGAATTTGTCCTCAGCATTTAAAGTCTCTGTGGAGCAGAAATTTTTCAAGCAGCTTGTGATAGAACTATTCTGCTCAATGTCAACACTCAGATCAAAAAATGTTTCATCCCTTGCAGTTACTGTTTCGCATCTTAAGCATCTGGTTTCATTGGTCAGTATGCCCTGTGTATGTTGCAAGTATATAAAGATGACGATGGATTGAACCTTTGAAGGTGGATACACATAAATTGTAATGCATTTTTCAGTGAGTTCGTCACCTGAAAATTCTTATGGACCAAGGTAACCGGTGGCTCTTTTCTAACTCCATTGGCTAAAGGTTGAACTGGCCCATTTGGAACTTTTTCAGGAGATGATGATTGGGGGGAGTCCTTCGCAGCATTAGACTCTTTCTCCAGAATATCAACAAGTTCATTCAACAGAAAATTTAAGAACTCATGTGCATCCTACAGAGCAATCATGGAAGGATATGTTAGTCAATTAAAGTACAAGTTATTTTTCTTCAACACTACCAGATGTCATATTTAAAGGTTAATTCTGTCACTTAAGAGACTGTAATGGAAGCTAGCATATGGTTAAACCAAAGAAACCATCACTTTTCTAGCCCCGTGTGTAACTTTTTTTTGCAAATTTGCCCCCCTTCCGAACGCAATTGCAAAAATAGCCCCATCCCCGACCACAGAAGCGATGGACAGAAGGATGAACTCTACACCAAAGCACAGTACTGGATAAATGCAAGCACGTGAGAAAAAGAACAATACTACACTACTACACATAACATGGCTGAGGCTGCTGTCATGAAATGCCAACAAAGAAACTGCCATCACGCAGATCCACTACTTACCGGAACATTTTTAAAGTAAATACAGCTATGAAGTTTGCCTTATATTGTGTCAATTAGGTCATCGTGAAGCTATCATAGTATAACTGATGAAATGTACTGCTTAATATGGGCAGGTTACCTGGTGCATGTAGCTGCGAAATAACTCATTCTGTTTCTTCACTCTTTGGACAAAACGTTTTGGAGCAATAACACCAGTCTTTTTCTTTGATTGGCTTACCTGCATGATATATCACGAGCCATCATTAATTCATTACTGACAACAATATTTTCATATAACATACAAAAAGGCTATATGCAGTAATAAACTAACAATAACAAACCTAGATGCAGTGAAACGATGAAGTAATGAGTGAGACATCAATCGAACTTTTTATTTGGTTTACAACTTCACATAAAGGATCTTAGGATCATATATGCGGGTTACTTAACAGAAGGTCAGTGCTCATTACCCTAAGCAAGTCATCCAATAACTCAAGAGTGGAAGCTAAAAATAGCAATAGAAATGTGTTGACAACTACCCTCATGGAACCCACATTATTATGACTGAATACGCAGATTCATTATTGCAATACTATCCAAGCAATTCAAGAAATACATATATTCAAGGTAGTGGCCTAATGGAAATGTCGGATGCAAGATGATAAGCGGTCACATAAAAATCACAATTAACAGGGCGTTTTCAATCCTTAAAGGATTAGGACTAAAAGAAAATGATCTTGATAGTACTCAAATTCACAAACAGCGCCTCACAGAATACCGACAAAACAAGTTTATCCCAAGTGCAGCATGCACTGTGCCAATCAAGTGGCCTACCATCATAATTCTCAGACTAACTATGAACTGAAACCCTTAAACCCAGAACAATACAAACAAATTAACAGGCACCATATGAAATCTCGAATCCTAGAGAGAGAAAAGTCATGCATGTTTTGAGGCAGTGAAAAGATTCATGATTTAAAGCCTCTAGAGAATGTTATCCAAGGAAGGAAGTGACCAAATCAATGTTGCAGACATCCAGGATACTGGGTGCGCTAGAACTTGGATGCAACTCATGTAAGTTGGTCTACAAGACTAGACATATGTCTTAACAGAAAAGGAACAATTAACAGGATATTTGAAATTCTTAAAATGTCAAACAGCAAAACAGAGAAGAATATAAACATGAAACAATAAATAGTGCTCCTGTCAACCCATACAGATCATCATTTAAACCTCCAGCAGAAGTGTTATCCAAGCAAGCTAATGTTGCATACATTTGGAGTGCGGTGGAAGCAACCTAGTCTACAAGATATGTCTTTATTGCATATGCATAATCAACAGAATACTTGAAATTCTTAAGATTTTCCCACTTGTACATTTAGGTAGTACATGTACTATCACCACTATCAAGTGTGCCTAGAGATCAATGCAAACTTTCAAATTTCAAACTAACCACCCCCATCTTGTAATCATTGTAATGTCCTTGTGCAAATCTTGGAGCACTTTGGAGGGCTAAGATAGTACATGTATCTATATGTACAAGTGGTTATGCATTTTCCGAACTAAAATATGTTTTCGAGAATGTTCAATACGAAAAAAAACTTAGATGGTTCTGTCTAGGGCAATTACAAGTATTTTTATTTGCAATCCATACTTAGCATCAGCATGCATGTCATCCTGAAGAGAGAAAATGGAAGGTTTAAGGGTTGCTAGAATACAAGTAAATGCTGCCACTCCAAGGCTTAGTGAAATGGAAAGCATTTTCACAATAAATAAAACCACTTAAATCCTTCTCCCAAAAGTAAGCCTAACTAACTTATTAACTAGTGTCCAGTGTTAGCCACACTGATTAAGAACAGCAGTGTACTGATTTCCTTAACAATGAGACATGCCGTAATAAGTAGAAGAAAACCTCCCCTGGATCCAACAGAAAAAAAAAATGCCAATAAACTATACCATTCGAAGTTAATTCACAAAGCAACAACATGCTTGAACACAGTTACATATCAGTAGGTCAATAATTATCTTTCTGTTGACTTTACCTGCATAAAAAGATCCGCCAAACATGTCAAAAGGTTTTCCTCTGCATCTCCGGGATTTTTATTATTTGCGTAATATTCCAGCAACTGCTCCCTGAACGGAATGCAAAAATAAAGTGCCTGAAACAAAAGTATCACTGTAAAGTTCATGTAAATATTGTACTTGTCAGATGCGTTAAAACAGTCAACTACACAGGACAAGTTGTAAGCATCACCAAACAGTCTATCTGTGATTAGAACAGGATCTAACAGAACATTTATCACAAAGAAAAGTAGGAAACAGAAATAAACCGTACTTTAATATGGTGTAAGAATGAAAACATTATAAGATTACCAATAGTCCAAACCTAAGAGAACAGCTAAACTTGCTCATCATAAAAGTTCATCCTACCCAGAAATTATTGCATGCTAACTACAATATTCTGCACAAATTTAGCAAATAGAAGGTACATTACATATGCAGCTAGTGCTAAGATAGTCTAGACATGAATACACAAAAGGAATTCTTTTCCTAGGGAGAAAATATTGCAGCATTAAAAACTAATATTACTCTTGGATCTGCTTTATGTCTTGGAAATAGGGGATAATGAATTAATGATAACTAAAAAAACTAGTATAACATGCCTGCACAGTCGCAGTGTGCATCAAACAATATCTGTTTATTCTATGCTGAACGTCGTTCGGGCCCTTTCTCCCAGTGATGAGAAGTGACTTCTAACGCATTCTAGCATACAAGGGTAGCAGTATATGAAGAAGTTGAGTAAACCACATTGGTGATTGGTGAACAGCAGGATTGGTTGCTGTGGATTCTATTCACATAATAAGGATAAGAGTAAAGAGTAATAATCTGCAACTTTGAAGAACGCCTTTTATGCATGGTAATAACTCCATGCAGATAGCTAATTGTTGCAATATATTCTATCAAAATGTAACAGTCCCACTGGTTCAGAGAGTCAACTACTGTTTACTCCATACAGATAGCATGCTATTGAAATATATTCTGTCAAAATACAATGGAGCTTCACTAATTCATTATGTCTGCCATTGCTTGTTATACAATTAATTAGGATCCAATTCACCATGATCACTAAATTCATTATGTCTGCCATAGAAAAAATGATGTATGTCCTAACAAGATCCTGAATCAAATAAAACAAACGTTCTAAAGTGGACAAATAGTAGATAGGCATTCCCATCAATGAGCTGCGGCTTTCACTGCCTACAGAACTACGTAAGTACCTAATGCTTTCATTCAGGAAAAAAAAGGAAGTTATCTTGTTTGTCTAAGATACCTTGAAAATTTCCGATCCTTTTCAGCCCACTGATGCTGCTACCAGTCACTTAAATGAACTAAAATCAACTTGTTATTTTGCATGACTAGATATTCAAAGCTTCTCGCATGACAGCCTGATTTTGCTGCCTTGACCTCATGTGTCAGGAGCTTTAGACTAGAGACAGATAAGTTATCAAGGTAAATCATCAAAATAAGTCATGGCACAGACACATGAGTGGAGGATCTAAATCAGAAACAAACAAATAGAGACATACTGAGTTATTGACACACCTCTAAGTTGCAAGTAATCTAGTTAAACGGGTTTGAATATTTGTAAAAAAAAAGTATGTCTCGACACATCAATGCCCAATATTGGGCTACCACGTGTAAATCTACTATGTAACAGCTACATTATAAAGGTTAAATTTGGTCGATTCTGGAGGTATCATATATATTGGCACTCATAAAAGGCATTCTTGTACTTGTTGTCCCAAAAAATAGTATGTTGTTAGTGGACCTGGCTGTAGAATTTGTAAGCATGCTTGGATAGTCAACATACAAAAAACCGATATGTCTACATTCTTATATACACACACACACACAAACACACACATAACATGAACCTGATAATGCGAATATGTGAGCATAGTGCAACCATAACCAAGTATCCATGTGTCACGTAACTCAGAATAGTTTGTGTCATAGCATCGTCGAAGAATGCCACCCATATCAACACATATGTCAAATTATTATACTCGCACAGCCTCGAATCTAGTGACCATCTAGTATACCAACACAATAAGGAGCATATCCAAGTCAACTGCAAACAAACAAAGGCGCCTCAAAGGTGATCGAACACGCCACCTAATCAAGGAATGATAGGTACCAAATCAAACCATTTCGACGTGTATACTGCACGGGTCACCACATAGCATGTTATCACAGTTACGAACATCACACTAGCATACAGGGCGCAACAAATCCCTAAGCTCAGCAGGGATAGGGTATGGAGACCTGGAGTACACTGTTGCAGTAGCAGGTGTTGCCGAAGTTCTCGAGGCCGAAGTAGCGCTCGCCTTCGGGGAACTGGTCGCCGAGGGCCTTCTCGAGCTTGGAGCCGCTGACTCCCATGACCATCCACCGGTCCCACCACCCGGAGGCGGCGCCGGTGAGGTACCGGAACCCTGACCCGAGCCCGGAGCGGCTCCTCTCGGTCGCCGACGAGGTCTCCACCGTGGGCGATCGCACCGGATTTGCCGTCCTAGGGTTTGGTCGTTCCCCGCGCGCACGGCGGAGGGGGGGGGGGGGATAAGGAGGATGCGAAACCCTAGGGCTTCGATCCGATGGGGGGCGGAGCGACGAGGAGGATTTGCTCTTCTTGTCGCTGCTGCTGCTCGTTTGGGGATTTTTCAGTTTTTTCTGCGGGAGTGGGGACTGGGTAGTCGCTCGGTTTAGATCGGTGTTCGTGGGGGCTTCTTTACATTTGACTGGACCTGTGGGGTCCGGGTCTATCTGGAATTCTTTACATTTGATAAGGCCCTGTTTGTTTGCCCTATGAATTATATAATCCAGCTTATATAAGTTAATGGGGAAACAAACAGCCTAGATTATAATCTAGATTATATAATCTAAAGCATGAGATTATAATAATCTATAAGCAGCCATTAGGGTGCTTATATAATCTCAAACTAATAATCCAACACAGTAATAATCCAGGAAAACAAACAACCCAACGGCTTATTTAAAGGTAGCTTATATAATCCAGCTTATATAATCCAACATCAAAAAGCTGGATTATATAAACTGGAGAAGGAAACAAACAGGGCCTAAGGCCAGTTTAGTCTTTCAATGGATCATCGAGTGAACTGTTGCAATTTATTTGAGGGAGATTTGATCATTTGCTTTTTTTTATATAGTGGTATATGTAGGGGCTGTTTGGTTGTATGTATATATAGATATTTGCATTTACAAATGCAGAATCTTTTTTTTTCTCGTGTTTGGTTGCCTTCATCTAGTTTTGAGTATGGCTCTCTGGATGCAAGATTTTCCATGCAGCCTAGCTCTGGAGATACGTAGAAAATGGACGTATCTCTGGATGCAGCCTCGTGTTCTGCACAAGAGACCACTCAGCCACAATAGCAAACCATGCATGCAGTGCCATGTGAGTATGTAAAAGTTTTCCTTTTTATTTTTTGTTTATATCTTTTGATTAGCATCTTTGATTACCGAACCGATTTCAAAAATAAGTTTTTGACATTTTTTTGAACAAAACTAGACCACACTTGCTATATAAATTTCAAAATACATGCCTACTAAACACTCAACCAAACACTCTCTCTGCATATGTGCATCACGTATCCCATCAGCCTGGCTGAGTCGAACGGGCCAGGCTCGCGAGAGAAGGCAACCAAACAGCCCCATAAGTGATGCTAAATCATCAATTGATCATTTATTGGAGGCTATGGCTAGATTTGAAAATCCGTTGCTAGTTGTTGTTTTTTAAAATCTAACTATCAATGTGCATATTTATAATTTTGGTCTCCGCTTTCACCGTAAAAGTATACGACACCTATCATCTACTGTGCCAACGTAGAGGGTGACCGGAGCCACGGGAGCTTGGCTGACTGGGGGAGCAGCGTGTGGCCCATCGCGGTAGAATTCCTTCTGTGCTTCCCGATCGCGGCAATGAGGTGCCATGCGCTTGGCTAGTCCCCGAACCCTCCTCCCTGTGCTCCAGTGCTACAAGAGCCCTCTCCCTGCGCTCCCGCGATCCCTCGCCCTGCCACGGCGCCAATCACCCTCCATGTTCCCCGCACGCAGCAAGTGATAGATATCATCTACCGTGCCTTTAGCGGTGGAGGAGGATGCCAAATTTGTAAATGTATACGGTGCTAGGTTTGTAAATATATATGTGTGTGTGGTATTCTACATCTACGTGTAAAATAGCTTATTCACTCCCCAGTCATTTAACCCAGTCCGATCGAGCCATACAACGCACTAATCAGTGCATCAGATTCTCCAATTGACCAAGCTTTGCATCCACTAATCAGCACAATGGACTGCACCAATTGACTAATCCAATCAGTAGTGTGGCCATCCAACTAATAAATGTGTTGCTTTGTTTGTATATAATTTTTTTATTTGTTTTAGTCATAATTTTTTATTGACAACTCTGATTTACAAACGGTTTTCGCCCGTAGTTTACTAACGACGAGAGCAACATATTGATATAAGTCTTATCGTATAAATTATATTTACTATATGTATATATAGATTTTACTGTCAAGATATATAGATTTTACTATCATACCAGAGAGTTCAGTCGCAAAAACATCCATTGCCATGCGGAAAATTTTAAAAATAATATTTTTTTAAAATAATTTTACAAAAATAATACATTAAAAAGAAAAATTACAAAAATACGCATCTGTCGCCATTTGAATTGGCGACAAGCGCCATTTGAAATGGTAATAAGGCTTGTCGCCAATTGAAATGGTGAAAGGGTCTCAATTTTGTCAACTAAATGAATCCACGACAAAATAATCCGTTGGCCAAATTCAATCCACGACAAAACAGTCTTTGTCGCCATTTCAATTGGCACAGACTCTCTGTAGCTAATTGAAATGACGATAGAGACTCTGCCACCATTTGAAATGACGATAGTAGTGTATTTTTGTGATTTTTCTTTTCGACGTATTATTTTTGTAAAAATATTTAAAAAAATATATTATCTTAAAAAAAAGTCACTGCCATGGGATGCGAGGACATGCGCTAGTGGCCCGTAGTAAGAACATGTGCAACGGTTGCAAGTTGCAACTTTGCTCGTCTGATCTAGTGGGGAATAGCTCGATCGATTGAATTATCACCACAGATGCACCAGTATTATACTCCATACAGCACTGACCGGCCGAGATGCTGTCCACACAAATGCTACTACTAGCTAATTGCAACCTATATGTATTTGGACAGACAAAGTTCCCGAGCTTATTGTTTTGCTATTTTTCAAAAGCCTAGCTAGCTAGCTACAAGTCGATCTCCCTGTGAAACAACCCTCAAAAATTCAAAACGAATTTGTTTGAATTTGTTTAGATTTGCATTTGGATTTGAATTTGGAAATTCGAAATCGAGTTTGAATCCCTAACCTGTTTGGGCCGTTTTCCTCCTCTTCTTGGGCCTTGCGGCCAGTTTCCCCTTTGGCCCGTCGGCCTGCTCCTCGCCCGGCCAGGCCGCGCCGTGGCGATCGCCCTCGCCTCCTCGCCTCGGCGCGGTGCAGCTCCGTGCGCCGCCTTCTCGCGCCTGGCTGGCGCCGCCCGCCTCCTCGCTCAGCGTGGTCGCCCAGCCATGCCAGTGCCCCATACTGCCGCCTCCGCGCGCCTTCTTGCAGCTGTGTCGCCGCCGCCTCGCGCCGCCCCATGGCCGCCGCCCGCCGTCGAGCAGACGCTTTGCCTCCCGCGATGGCTATAAAGCCGCCTCCCCTCGCTCTCACCTCGCCCGCCTCCTCCCTCGGTGGTGAGCTCCCCTCCCCTCCTCGGCTCTCGCCTCGCCTCCGTCGCGCCAGCATGTCAGCCCGCCGCCCGCTTTCCCCGTCGCCCTCTGTTCCGAACCCGGCCGCCCGTCCCGCTGCCTGCGGGTCCGCCCGTCGGTCTCTCTCTCCCTCCCCGTTCCCCTGCCGAGTGGCCCCTCTCTCTCGCTTGCCGTCTTTGGCCGGCCAACCGACCCCATGGCGCGCCGCCAGTGAGCGGCCCCATTCTCGCGCCAGCGCCATTGCTCTTGTTTTAAAAGCGGTGTTTTCCTTCCGGATTTTTAATTAATTAATTAATTCCGAAAATCCGTTTAATTCAAAAATAGCCCGAGAAAATCGAGAAAAATCCGGAAAATCGAGCTCCACCAAATACTTTTCTCGAACCGTTTCGATCCCACGAGTCGAAATGCTGTCGGTCCCAGATCCGAAATCGAAATTCCTAACATCCCGGTTTAGCCCTCCGTTCTCTTCAGGCTAGGTTCAGGTTTTAGTTTACATTTAGTTTTCGATTTTGGTTTATTGTTTTATCGTTTATTTATGTTGGTTGTCTTTCCGCTAGATTCGGCCAGTTGAGGCGCCCGTGGAGCCGGAGCAGCCCTGAGTCGGGCGATTCGGAGGCGGGCGTCGGACGAACGGGGCCTTGATCGACTACTTCCCGACGACTCGTCAGATCCGGTGCCAGCGCCAAAGGCAAGCCGTACACCCTTTGATCATATTGATCCTATCATGCCATGCTATAGTAGTAATTATTTTATATCGCATTATTTTACTGTATTTGAATTAATGAAATCCAGTATCTTAGAATGACATGATAAATAGGTAATACCGAATTGCTCATGAAACCTCCTTGAAATATTTGAACCCTGTTAATCCTTTGGAACCCTAGTTAGCGCTTATTGCCATGAATAGGTTAGATTATCTTTGCTAGGTTAGTTCAAAACCTGGATTTAAAGAAAATCTTTGCCGAATCTCGATTCGGATTGTTTATAAAAGTGATGCGATCAGGGGCGATGTCGGATTAATCCGGAGTGGATGAGATTCGATCCCGGTGGTGATTAATGCCTTGGTTAGTGCAGTGGCGATCTGCGAGTACCGGAATGGGTTTGTGGATGAAGGCTTGGTCTTTGGCAAAAGTGTAAGGTTAATAATCCCCTTGAGCAAAGTAAATAACTTAGTTCCGCTCAACCAAGTCGGGTGGTCGGTGGACCCGTATCCGACACGGCTCATTAAGTTAATCATTCTGAGATAATAATTGGGTTTGTCTTGGTGGCTACCATTCTCTGGAGAGAATGGGGACCGGGCTTTCGGCGAGGAAATGGGCGGAGGGTGGAGCAGGAATGGTCGAGTGACATTCTTGGTTCTCACAGCGGTGAAGCGCTAATGGGGACCACGAGTCCAAGGTAGCGGTACTATCGGTAAACAACTAAGGGCGAGGAATGATTAAGCGAAATCTTGTGATAATCTAAAGCTGGGCCACATGCATTTAAGTTGCATGAAACTTCGCGATTGGCATAAAGGTTATAGATATCTTGTGGGTAAAGGTGAGCCGCTCTGCAGAGTTAATCTCAATTATGTCGATTACGCCGTACTTAGGTAAATGAAGTTAAGTTGGAATCGGGGTTGATACAAGTAACTAAGCTCAAATTCTTGTTTGGAATTTGGATAATTGTGGTTAAGTGTTGTTGAACTTGTGAAATTCAAATTACTTATTTATTAGTTTGTGCTTCAAATGTAAAATGAATTGTGAAATAAAGCGCATCCAGATACTAAACCTTATTACCATCCCTTTGATTACCCCTACATATAGTATTCGGTGGTTAAAATGCGACTTGTTGAGTACTCCGTACTCACCCTTGCAAAACCAGCCCCTTCGAGTTCGAAGGCGTTGGCGCCTTCCAGGAGATCGTAGATGGCGATTTAGTGCAGTTCTAGGTCTTTGTCTTCGCTCGAGGCCACGCACTGTGGTTTCTCTCTTTTGTTAGTGTAAGTTTAGAAGCTTGGATGCTTCTCTTGTAAAACCGGTCGTTAGACCAACTATATTGAATAAAAAGTGTTGAATTGGCTTTTGGCCAGGTAATTTTACTCTTGTTTTACAACAGTTAGTCTTCCTGGGTAACTGTTATGAGTTTCGCACTGCCCCCTAAAAAGGCGGTCCGTCACACCCTGCAGCTAGTAGCCTAGTACACATTCGATGTTCGATCTGCTTATTTACCCTGCTTCTACATACACTTAGGTATGTGCAGTCCTATCGCGTACTTACAACAATTAGCTAATTACTAAGGTAGGTAGGTATGTATCCGGTAATAGATTTTAATATATATATATATATATATATATATATATATATATATATAACTGTTGAATTCTTTGCATGATGATAAAACCTATATACACTTATAACAATATATATATACATATATATTAAAATATGATTTATGTGTGTCACCCAGCCATGGAACAAAATTACTGTAATGAATTGATATTTATTTTGATAGTAAAATCTGATTTATGTGATATTTATTAGCGAGATTTATACCGTATTGTTTCTCTCGTCGTCAATAATCTCTTGGCGAAAGTCGTTTGTAAATCGAAGCTGTAAATAAAAAGCTGTAGCTAAAATAAAAAAAATCATGTAAAAACTAAGAAATGAATTTACTAGCAGTTGATCGCGTAACTGATTGGTTTAGTTAACAGTCAACACACGGCCGTACATTTCTGTTTTTTTTTTCTGGGGCATGATATCGGGTTACGGCCAACCGACGTTTAACGCTCATGCATAGAATAGTGTCACGGAGTGTATATATAATAGAGAGAGAGAGACGGTATATATATACTGTGATATATAGATATAGACACAGTATATATACTGTATCTATATACATACATACATTAATATTCGGAACGCTATCTATATGGGTGACTAGATAAGAACAGGATTCTAGATTTGACAACCAGATCTATATACTGTGCATGGTCTTTGGATAGGGATGTTGATAGGAACAAGGTTTCAAATCTCGTTTTGAGTCAAATCTCGGAGGTTCCCGAAATCCGAAATTTCGGTGAGATTCAGAAATTTCGGACAAAATCCGGACGAATTGCAAAAACCAAATTTCAAATCCAGTTTTTTTTCTACCGGAAAATCCGAGATCTCGGCCGAAATCACCGAGATCTCGGCCAAATTGAACCGGCTCAAAAATGGTTCAAAATACGTCAAAAAAATTTGAAATTTTTTCTAGATAGTCCTAACACATCACTAATGTTTCCATAAAAATTTGAGATGATGATTAATCATGAGGAATTTTTAAAAAATCTAACAGTGGTAAAGTCGTGATAAAAATCGTATATAAAATCAGTTTTTGATTTTTCAAATGTAACAAATGAACTTCAAGTCATTTAAAAAGTTTTATATATGTTCCTATGTATTAAGGGAGGTTCTTTCTTTGAAATCACCTGCAGTTCTGAGGGAGATTCTTTCTTTGAAACTACTTGTAGTTTTGAATTTTGACCAGTAAGAAAAGATCAATGCCGTAAATATGAGCACTGATCATGTATATGTGAATCCCCGCCCATATATACATAAGTGAGTTAGTACTGTACCCATTTATAAATACATGTTATCTTATATTTTAAATTTTGTTTTTCAATATATGTCATTCAATAATTTTGAAGTGGGTTTTGTACCACTGTTTCCACTCCACTATTTTCTCATAGTCATACACAGATTGATTCCAACTATCAATGTCAGTATCAGATATCATTTCTCTCTGTTGTTTCAATGCAATAGAAAAGTTCATATGTATTAAAAAAAGTTCAAACCACTTTAGAAAATTTTGAAATTTTTTGTGAATGATCCTAACACATCCATAATATTCCCATAAAATTTTCAGAATATAATCAATCTTGAAAATTTTTAAAAAATTCGGAAAGTCCTATCCGACATATTGAACCGACCAAAAAATGGTCAAAAACATGTTAAAAATTTATGAATTTTTTTGTGGATGATCTTGATCCTAAACCCAAGCAAATACAATGCACAAAAATCAAAATCCAGTAAAAAAATATCAAATCTCGCCCGAGATTGCCGAGATCTCGCCGAGAAGTCCGAGATTTGAATTTTTTTTTTAAATTTTTTTGAATTTTTCGGGATTTTGAATCTTGGAGGGGTCCGAAATCCGAGATTTCGCCGAATTTTGGACCCTTGGATAGGAATGTAAAAAAACCACTTTGAAAGCCAAGTTCGCACGGAAGTAGAATTTGAGCTTCGCATGGAGCAAAACTAAATAAATGGGAGAGACTATCGACGAGGCTTAAAATCTGATCGAGATTTTGGTCATTTTGATTGAAATTGTATTCTCCGGTTCAAGTTGGGATCCTAAATCTCGGCTAAATTAAAAAAATTAAAAATGTATAGTAACTTTCAAAATCTCGACGAGATCTTGGTGATTTCGATTGAAATCTCAGACATTTTAACCGGATTTCAATTTTTATGGGCCGAATTTGATTGGATTTGGGTCAGAACCGTCCACAAAAAAATTTTAAAAATTTTTGATATGTTTTTAACCATTTTTTAAAAATTCAAAAGTTGATGGAGATCTCGATGATTTTGGCCGAAATCTCAGGAATCCTAGTTGAAAACAAAAACTAATTTGAAATTTAGTTTTTGAATTTTGTTCAGATTTTGTTTGAATTTTCAAGATCTCACCGAAATTTCGGATTTCGACCACCTCCGAGATATACATTGAAAAAGAAATTTGAAACCTTAGTACCCAGATCTACGATCCGGAACACCCTGGATATTTATGTACTAGTCCCAGATCAGTAGTTAGTACACACACTCAAACAGTGATGAATCAACAACCATATCACTATTACATATAACCAAGTAATAATAACACCAAATAAAAGCAAAGACCTTATAGTCGAGGTTTACCATTACTGCCTTTACAGGCTGAATAACTTAGATAACTGCAGCGGAAGAAGATAAAACCAAGTGGTGATCCATTCATATGCCCACAGGCAATCGAGTGGGGTGCGCGTCCTAGTCGTTGGAATCTCCTTTGACAGCTTCATTCACTTCTGAAATATGTTTAGAATGTAGCATGTGAGTACATAAATTACTCCGCAAGTCTGAGAAAGATGCATAATGCAGGGCTATCCAAAGATGGCTTATTATGGGTTTTTTTTGCACGAAGCAACACTTTCATAAACTTTACATGTAATATTTTCACAAAGCCGTTTTAACAATTATTTGTACAGTTAAAATTATTTATAACTCTGGTGAAGGTTCTAGCCACCAATCACTAGTATACAGGCTCTATCCGCCACATCTAAAAAAGATCAGGGTTCAATCCATCCACATAGCTCTGTCCGTCATGGTTCATAAAAATAGGTTCAATCCACCTATCTGGCTCTAGCCGCCAGAAGCACATCCGAAAGTTCTAACCACTCCCGAATCCCAAAACATCAGTTTTTTAAACAAAACAAAGTATACTAATATGAAAACATTCTTTGCTTGCCCTTGACCGTAGGCACGGCTATTCGAATAATTTTACACTCTGCAAAAGTGTACAGCTTTACCCACAAGACATGATCTTCCCTTTTTGCCTTCGGATTAACACATTTTCTTTGGTGTGTCGGCAGAGAGATCATGACAAGACTTTTACAATGCATCTACCTAACCCGACTTCACCCGCTAAGGTTTCACCGCTGTTAGGGTTCTATCCACCTAGTACAGAAGCCCCCTCTTGCGCCGTGTGGGAAAAGCGACTTGCCTCCATCCGGCACCCACATTCTACCATCTGATGAGTCTAAGCTAGGTCTATACAAATTATCTAGCCAGGTCGTGCCCACTTTAACATGTATTTGTACTGTTGTGCTTAGAATGAATAATCATAAGCGTCGGTCCTTAATTGACTTGGGGCGGTATTTGCACAAACCAATACCAGTGCTCTATCCGCACCCGCCAGACAGACCATTCCGCTCAAGTCTAAATCATTTTTATTTCATTTTTATTTTGAAAACCAATGGCAGTACCATTTTGCCTATAGTTTCCAACACAAGTTTTCAAGAGTTAAAAGAAATTCCCACCCATAGGTGCATACTGACTGATTGTGAGTCTAAGCATTTCTATCGAACTATTCTATTCCACCACCAACTTATTTATAATCTTCACTTCTCAGCATTGATAAAAATTATTATAATCAATTATGTAACCTCCAAAATTCATGAGGTCACCAAGACCCTCCATTATTATCATGTCATTATATAATCCAGCCCAATTTAGTACTCCAATCAGTAGAGTCTATATCATATGCCATCATGACTCCTAAATCATGCTAAGCTACTAACATTATTGTATATGAAATAGTTTCCTCAAAATATGAGTCACACTATTGATTATCCAACGTCCATACATCAATTAATCTTGTAATCTACTTAATTCACAAAAAATATTTCATATTCTCAACCTCAAGCGTCTTTTAAGAAAGATTCCATAAGACCAATATTTCATTAATTCATCGATAAAAGTGTTGAGGAATACGGTATGCTACTCTAGCACAAATTAAAATTTCTACCGCAAACCAGAAAAAGCTACTCGCAAGAAGGGGATAATAGATCTATTATCACTAGACGCCCACCTCCGCAATCACCTCCTCGCCAAGCCCAATCTCTTCACCAAGGCCGCCTCTGCCTCCTTCCAGCGCCCGGTGCTCTGCCTCTTCGACGGGAACTTCGACATTTACGTGGGGATACAACACGACTGGAGAGGAGGGAGGCCAAGATCACAATGGAGATCTGGGAGGGGGAGAGCGACATTGCGAAGCGCTAGTGGCCTAGGGATGCGAGGCACCGAGGGGAATCGAATGGGGGTGGAACTATGGAAGACCGAATCACCAAATAGAGTACCGAGTTTACCTAGTGAATCGATGATGTTATTCCGGGGTTCGGTTTTTTGGTTTCTGAGATTAAAAAACCGAACCGAGTACTAAAAACTGAATAAAGTCAAAATATAAACCAAATCAAAAACCAAAAAAGCCAAATTTTTTTATTAATTCGGTTCAATTTGATTTTTCGATTTGGGTACAATAATGGACACCCCTACCGCTACGCCCCACCACTTCCGTTCACCGTCTCGCCGGCACACCCTCGCCTCGGCCAGCCTCTACCTCATCTCCTGCCACCAATCCACGCCACCTCCTCCTCCAGAGCCTCCCTCAAGCTGCATCGCGCCGCCACCCAGGACCATCGCGTCGGACCAACACCAATGGCACGGGATTGCGCACAACGTAGCTAGGGGTGAAACTGGGTCGAATATTTTCCACTCAATCTGAAACCGGATTCGGGAAGAAATTTAGATATCTGATCGGATCTAGGATCAGATCTAGATATTTGAATCTAGATATCACATCGAATTCGAAGCATACGAAATCCAAAAAATATGGGACGGGACCGGATATCGGATAACGTTCCCAGTGGGATATCCTGATGGGATTTGAGACTTGGGACCTGGTCCTGGGGCCTAGGCGCAGTGAGCACACTCCTTAATCCGCATTCCTCATTTCCTCTTGGTGCCCTTGCGGCCTTGCCTAGACCAGGGTTCAAAATATCGTCGAAAATCTGTCAAAAATCATGATTATCGACCTTATCGACCTGGTACGATATTATATACCGATCGACTAATTCAAAAAAATAAATAAATAATTGAAAAAATTTATCTGATGCAAATATCGTGATTATCGAGTCATATCGAGCAAAAATCGCTTAAAAATCGACCAACGAGGAAGTTTGTTTGGTCGGCTGATTTTCGAGATAAATATCGTAATTATCGAGCCATATCGAGGGATTATCGAGAAAATATCACGATTATCATTTTTTCCGATTTTTTATTAAAAAAATTTTGAATTCAAAACTTTTAGATTTTTGACGATTTTTAACGAAAATCATTACTGCTGAGGACGATTTCTGAACCGACTTAAGTAAGGTGAACCCTGGTGTCGACGATCTGTTTCGCCGGCAATAAGATTTGTGATTCTAGGGGATTTGTGCGGGATCTGAGCTTGATGGTAACACAGGATGCGGGGGCAATCTGTTTTAGACAGGTCCGGGCTCTCTCGGAGGAGATAATACCCTAGTCCTGTGTTCTTGGATATATCGTGTGTGTCTCTTTTCTTGTTTCTCCCTCCTCCCCTTATATACTGGGGGAAGAATACATGATAGATGGGCGCCAGGGCCTGAACATGGTGGCACGGGCGACATGTCCCTTGTCCTTATCCGCCTTCACGCTCGTCCTGGAGAGGTGGTTATGCTTTCTCAGGCCCACGCTGCCCGCCTTGTCGAGTTCCGGCATCCGCAGTTACGGCGATGTCGGTGCATGCTTCGTTCTGGCGGGTTGTTAGAAGCGGGCGCGAAGCTTCCTTGAAGGATCGAGGAGTTGTCTTGGGAGCAAGTCGAAGGTCTCCTCTGGGCCCGTCGTGGTGCTTACGGGCTTTGGGCTTTCTATTCCGCTGTCAGGCCCGATCAGTGTAGGCCCCTCTTGCGGGACCCTGTCTCGACATCCCACAGCTGACCCCAAGTGCTTTAGGATCGACTTTCCGTCCCTTACCTGTCATGAGGATTATGCGGAGAGAGATCATAAAGAACTTGTAGTATGAAGCCACCGTAGTTGGTTGGCTCGTGGCGAGTGGTACCGCGCTTGGATTCTACGGTGCCACGACAGCCGGCTTGTCGCTCGGCTGACCCTCATGGGGCATACCTTGGTCTTTTTGGCTCGTGGCCGAGTGGTACCGCGCCCGTTTACGGTGCGCGGCAGCCGGCTTGTCGCTCGGCTGACCCTCATGGGGCATACCTTGGTCTTTTGGCTCGTGGCCGAGTGGTACCGTGCCGGATTTACGGTCTTGTGACAGCCAGACTGTCGCTCGGTGACCCTCATGGGGCATACCTTGGTCTTTTTGGCTCGTGGCCGAGTGGTACCAGCGCTTTGTTTACGGTCTTGTGACAGCCGGCTTGTCGCTCGGTGACCCTCATGGGGCATACCTTGGTCTTTTGGCTCGGGCGAGGCGGTACCGCGCGGATTCTGATCTTGTGACAGCCGGCTTGTCGCTCAGTGACCCTCATGGGGCATACCTTGGTCATCTGAGTAATGCTGTGCCGCTTCTGGTATGCTTGCTTTAGACCCTCATGGGCGCATTCTCAAGACCGTGTTGGTTGTAGATCCTCATGACACCCAATCGCATTGTGAGGCAGCGACCGACAATTGACCCCAAATTATGGGGTGTCTTGTCGGAGGATGTTCGGAAAGTGCCCAGCCCCAAGCTTAGTGGCGGCGGCGTTTAGGCCCGTCGTGGGGCGCACTTTATCCCAAACTTTGGACCAGGTTTGACACTGGCGCGTTTTCTTGTGAGCCAGCGGCTATTGGCCCGTCATGGGGCGTGCCCTGGATCGGCCCGAGGTGAGCAGGAGGGCCCTCGTTTCTTCCCAGTAAGGTGAAATTAGAGCCCATTTCTTATAAGTCGGAAGGACCCTCGTTGGAGCAACGACCTCCTTGCACCTTCCCCACCACGGCTGCGAAACCTTCAAACCTCCTTTGGCGATTTAGGGTTTCTGGTTTCGCGCCCTTGGCTTGCGGCGGTTCTTCCCACGAGTCTTCTTCTTCGCAATGTCTTCTTCCTCGTCATCGGAGGGTAGCGGCAGGCCACTGCGATGGCAGGGTGGAAGACTTCCATCACGACGACGTCCCGCTTGGAGGGATGGTCGCCCGGCGTCCTCCCTCATTGGAGTTGATCTCCGCTGATCCGCGCGGTGACCCTTACCCCACACCTCTAGAGAATGAGATTGTGGTGTTTGAGTCCTTCTTAGGCGGGGACTTAGCATTCTGGGGCGCCTTCTTAGGGGCTCCTCCACTTCTCTGAAATCGAGTTGATCAATTTGAACCCCAACTCGATTCTTCACATTGCCATCTTCGTCGACTCTGCGGCGTATCTTGGGATCGTCCTCATTTGGATTTGTTCGCTCCTTCTTCTTGCTGAAGCCTCATCCGAGCAGGGCGGCTCCCAACGTCGTTGGGGCGTGGGCTCAGCTAACGGGAGGGCTCGAAGAAGCGATATTTTGTCGTTCCTCTCAAGACCTCCCTCAAAGGTTGGAGGCGGGAGTGGTTCTATTGTGCCAATGTTGATCCTTTCCTCGCCCCTTTGCGGCCGTGCTCCTAAAGCTTCCCGATCTTTGGAGCGGCGCCGGGACGGAGGAGGTTTAGCGCAAATCCCGAGCCACGGCATTGATTGGCGATCTGAAGCAGAAGTGGCGGGTCCGGGATCGCGATCAGTTTTGTGAAGCACCGAGTGCAGCCCTTGAAGGAGAGAGTCCATTTGGGGTTCCAATACAGCGGGCCTCTGGACCCCAGCGGGAGACGGACGTGGCCACTGTCGATGGAAGCGGCGGCCACGGGTAGTTGATCTCTTCGTGCCTGGCACAATAATCACCAATAGGGGCTGCCCTCATAAATTTTCGGCGGCAAGGCCTCCCCCTCTGTGAGTGCACTATTCTCTCGAAAATTTGTTCCATGATTTCTTTGATTGATGTGTGATTCAAGCAGGGTGCGATCGTTCCTTTTTTCGAGGCAGCGCGTCCTTCCTTTACGATGCTCAGGTTGTCGGCCTCTCTCGTTGGCTGCGCTTCGAGCGAAGCGAGTGGTGACACCTCGGTCGACGAGCTGCTGGCAGGAGTCGGCGGAGGAGGTCGTCGGTCTTTCGTCAGTAAGACGCCGACCTCCGATGCACCGGATCACGAAGCCTGAGCCACGACCTATACATCCCGAGGGTAGCCCGTGCGGCGCTAACTTCCCTCCGAGTGGTCTTGGGTCTCGGATGAGACACAGGATGAAATTCAAGAAATCCAAAGGTATTCTTTTGGGCGATCCTTGTCTTTTATTCTGCTGTCTTGAGGTGTCTTCCCTTTTTCTGATTCGGGACTCCTGCTATGGGCGTCCGGTGGAGGGTCTCTGAAAAGGAGTCAGGCGGAGGCTTCCCAAGGAGCCCCGCGCGTCGGCTAGATCACCGTCGCCGCCATGCCGGCGTCGCCACCGGGCGCAGCCGTGACAATCGAACCATCCGGTGGTCCGTCGTAAGCGAGATCGACCCGGCCGTCTCGGAGTGGAGGAAGTGCCTCGAGAGCCACCGCCGCTCGGTCCTCTGCGAAGCCCGAATCGGACCGTATGGTGGGAAGGGGTTCCATTGAAAGGGATGGAAGAAGGGCAGCGAGATGGAGAAGCGGCTCGGACGGAGCTTTATGAGCTCACCGTCAGGTGTAACACGCTCGTCGAGGTGAGCTTCTTGTCTTCAATCTGTTGCTCTTGACTTCTCCACGAGATTTTGCCTGTTACCTAGGACATGGGGCGCTCGGAGCAAAGGTCGCGGTTTTTCGGAAGAGTGCTCCCGAAGCTCAAGGAAGCGAAGCGATGCAGGACAAGCTCGGCGAGATCGGTAGCGGACGAGATGGAAAGAAGTCCACGGGCTTGAGCGAGTGTATGACGATCAGGGAGGAGAAGGCGAAGCTTGAGCATATGCTCGAAGGTGAGATTCTCCTGGATTCGGTTTGGATGTCTTTTGGATGGTTGGAGAGGATGATGACACTCGTGTTTGAGCCAGCGACTCGGCAGATTCTTTGGTGAGGCCATTGGAGGCTTGAGAACTCGGCCTCGGCTCGAGTCGGCTTGGAAAGGATGCGATGGGAGTGAAGGGTAAATTTCTTTGACTTGGGTTGAACATACTTGGCGTCGGGTGTGCTCTTGATGGCCAGTTTGACTTTGTTGCGAGTGCAAGGAGAAGATGGCATTGTCGAGCAGGGCCGGACTGAGCTGCGCGTCGCTGCGAGCGATCCTGCACCTTCTGCGTATTGAAGGAGTCACGCCGGGCCGAGGGGCGATCTTTGTTCCACTTCTCTCGGGAGGAGCCAAGCGGGATCGAGCTTACGCCAAAGAGTCGCGGCAATGAGTGCGAACCAGGCATTGGCGGTGGTCAAGTCTCATTATCAGAGAGTTGACCTCGAAGGCTGTGAAAGAAGGTTTTGCTGTGATGAAGACAAGGCCAGCGCGCTCCTCGAAGAGGTGTCAGGTGCATCGCGAGGCCTTGTTGGAGAATCTAAATTACGACTTCGATGTGGACCTTGATGCCGAGTGCTCGCCCTCCTTGTTTGAAATATTGTGTCTTCTTACTTCAATATGATTTGCTGCATTGTCTTTATTTGAGTGGTCTTTAGACCTGAATATAGGCCATGACCTTTTGGATCGAGATCGCCTTTAGGGTGAGTTTATTGATCGGTATGGCTTCCAAGCGCCAGGGCCTTGGCCCGTGGCTTTCTTGCCCAGACACGCTTTTACGAGAGGTGGTGTGCGGCTCTCGGCGTCGGGACTTACGTTGTGGCCACCTGGTGAGTGGTTTAGCCCCAGGCTTGCATCGCTTGCTAGCTCTCGGCCCGGGCTTTGCGCTTAATTTGGTATAATTAGCGAGAAAGCGAAACGAGCTTGAGCGCTACGACACGTGTGCGGTGAAATTCTCCTTGATTTTGTTCAAGGTCTTTGGTCTTCTTCGGTATTCGCACTGCCGCTTTGTTTTTCGCGCTTCATTGATTGCGAGGTGGCGCATTTGATTGCCTTTGGAGACGCTTCGATTTCCGGGGCTGGGGTGGCTTATAAATAGGGCGTCACCGCTGATGAGCGATCGCCCATTTCCCTTTTGCCTCGTCTCTCTTCTTCTCTTCCAGCATTCCTTCATGTCTAACACGAGGAAGTTCGTCGGCCCATACGCGGCATTCTTTCGCCAGCGGTTCTTTAGGATGTTGCACAACTGGGAGGAGGCCGAAGCATGGGAGGAGCATGATTTTGCCATCCTGGAGGCGGAAGGAGAGGAGGGGGACGCGAGGGACGCGCCGCCGTGGCCACCTTGGAGAGGCCGCAAGGCTCCACGAGGTGGCGGAGATCATCCTCGAGATGGTTGGTCGCGATCGCGCGGCGACCTTGCCGTCGAGGACCCTCGTCGCCTTATACCCCCTTGTGGGTGGTTGAGGGCGAGATGCAGCGGCTTTGGGTCAGCGTGGTCGCGTCTAACCTCAACGATCTCGCCTCCGGGCCTCCCGTCGGCCAAAGACCAGCTTCGACACGGCAAAGATGCGGCACCAAAGAAGCGACACGATAGCATCGGCGATTTTTTTAAGCGAGAAAAGAAAAAAGAAAGTCGATAATGTAAATTATTAACATTATGGAATGAAATCACGAAATTTGGTCGATCTGTGCCATCATATTTAATTCGAGTTTAAGCGGTTCCGCGATCAACTTATTCTAGTCGGTTGCTCGATTACCCGACAGCGGCCCGGGGCTCGAGCTTTTGGCGGTTAGAAATTCGCGATCGGCGAATCTCGGTTAGATGCAGTGCTGCCAGTGCAGTCCCGAGTGGTTAGTGCTTTGTACCAGTTCCGTTGTCTTGTGGTGTAAACCGCCGAGGCTTTGTGCTCATCGCGGCTTGTTATTTCCGTGCACTCTATATTGGCACGACCAGGGTTAGGCACCACACCAGTCGGGTAATGACCACTCGGGGCTAGCATTACACAGAACTTCAGAAAATAAGGCGGACCACCATTTTATTTAATGTGTGAGAGTAGGATACATAACTCATGCGTAGAAGCGACGGAGTTGTTCGGCGTTCCAAGTATTCGCTAGAACCTCGCCGTCTTCTCGTGCAGTCGATAAGCACCTGGCCGGATTGTCTTACGCACAATGTGCGGACCTTCCCAAATTGGAGAGAGCTTGTGCTCGCTTTTGCAGTTCCTCGCAGGACGGATCTCATACGAAAAGGTTCTACCGGCGTTGCGAGAGTGGTAGCGGCGAGTCACTGGAGGTACTTAGCCAGGCGGAGGGCTGCAGCGTTAGAGCCTCCTCGAGTTGATCAAGCTCCACCATTCGGCTTCCCTCGGACTCGGCCGTGGTAATTCCGAACCCTCGGGATTCGAATCCTAGCTCGGTCGGCGAGAACCGCCTCTGCGCCATAGACCAGGAAAAGGGGTTTGGCGATCGCTCGGTGGGAGTGGTTACGAGTCCCAGAATGCAAGCGGTAGCTCCTTCACCCATCGAGCAGCGTATGGTTTGAGGCGGTCGAAGATCCTGGCCTTGAGGCCTTGGAGGACCAGGCAGTTAGCTCACTCAACCTGCCCATTGCTTCGTGGGTGAGCCAGAGGCAAAGCAGATCTTGATCGACGCCTTCGCACCATTCTTGGAATTCTTCACTCTGAATTGGGTGCCGTTGTCGTGATGATCCGGTTGGGCACTCAGAATATGACCACAATATCTGGAAGAACTCCTTGGCCTTAAGCTGCGGTGATAGTGACGGCGGCTTGGCCGATCCACTTGGTGAACTTGTCAATGGCCACGAAGAGGTAAGCGAAACCGCCTTGAGCCTTCTTGAGCGGGCCCACTAAGTCGAGCCCCAGGCTGCGAAAGGCCAAGAAATGGGTATAGTCTGTAGCTCTGTGCGGCAAGTGTGTCTGTCTTGCATAGAATTGGCGACCCTCGCGAGTTGAACTATCTCCTTGGCATCCGTTCTGTGGTTGGCGAGAAGAAACCACTGTCGGTAGGCTTTCCCAACCAAGGCGCTTGATGCAGCGTGATGGCCACACATCCCCGAGTGGATTTCTTGGGCAGCTCTCTTCCGCTTGTCCCGAAATGCACCGCTGAGGACACGAGGCACTTTTCGGAAGAGCTCGTCGCCCACCACCACATAGGATTTGGCTTGTCGGGAGGCGCTGCTGCGAGTGGTTGCTTCCGGAAGTTTGTCCTTGAGGAGGTAATCAAGGTGCTGAGGTAGTCGGTCTGGATCGATGGCGGGACCGGTTCGGGACCCTCGCTTGGCTTTTGCCGTTTTGTAGCAGTTGGCTCGTGAAGATCTGTCCCGAAGATATCACTTGGGACATCTGCGAGTGGCTCCCATCTTAGCGGCTAAATCTGCTTTGCCTCATTATTGTGGCGGAGGACATGAACCCGACTCCAGGCCGTCAAACTTGCCTTCCAATTCTCGGACTTCTTTGGCGGTATGCCGCCATGTTACGATCCACGCCACGACCAGTCATACGTACTTGATTCACCACCAAGCCCGGGAGTCGCCTCGAACCGCCGGTAGTAGTTCGAGTGATGTGGCGATCTGAAGCCCATGGATGAGGGCCTCGTACTCAGCGGCATTGTTTGAGGCCGGAAGTGAATCAGAAGGACATACTTCAACTGTCGCCCCTAGGCGAGATAAGGAGGATTCCGCCCTGCTCCCCAAGCATGAGAGATCCGTCGAAGTGCATGACCCAATATTACGGCTCTTCTTCCGTGCGGGAAGTGCAGGATTCGATCCACTTTCGTAGTGAAGTCGACCAAAGCACAGGACTTGGCGGTGCGCGGCTTGAGCGAGATGTCGAAAGCTTCGGCTCATTGCCCACTTTGAAATTCTTCCGGTAGCTTCCCGATTACGGAGGACCTCTCCCACGGGAAAGAAGTGACTCTGAAATCGAATGTCCTTGGAAATAATGCTTGACTTAGTAGCGAGATCAAAATGGCGTCTGCAGGCTTACGGATTTGAGGATATCTTGTCTTGGATTCGCCTAGTACTTGGCCGACAAAATAAAGCTGGGCGTTGCCGCCGTAGCGGTGTCAGATTCCTCCCGCTCCACAACTATCACGGCACTTACTACATGAGATGTTGCCGCTATGTAGAAGCGAAGAGGTTCACTGGCGCCGGCGAGACTAAGGCTGGGAGTGGAGAGAAACACCTTGAGTTCTTGAAGGCTCTTTGTGCCTCTGTAGTCCAATCAAGCGATCCTGCTTCTTAAGGAGCTTGAAGAAAGGCATTCCCGGACTCCCAACCGTGAGATGAACACGCCAAGCGCTACCATGCATCAGGTGAGCTTTTGGACCTCCTTTTGGGTGGTAGGCGGGGCCATTTTCATGATGGCTCCAATTTTCTCCGGGTTCGGCTCGATCCCACGATGAGAGGCGATGAACAGAGTAGTTTCCGGAAGAAACTCCGAAAACACATTTCTCGGGGTTTAGCCTCATCTGGAGCAGCCCTTAGACTTGCGAACATCTCGGCGGTCGGAGGTAAGGCTATCTCGTGTCTGCGTTTTAACTACCACATCATCCACATAAGCTTCCACATTGCGCTTGGTGATGGTGAAAACACCATTGCACGGGTTGTATGCGTTCTTGGCCGGCATTCTTGAGCGAGCGGCATGGTGATATAGCAATATGCTCAGAATGAAGTGATAAGCGAAGTCTTCATGATCTTCCTCTCGGCCGGATTTGATGATAGCTGAATAGGCGTCGAGAAAGTGAGTAGTAGCCGAGATCCGGCGATGGAGTCTACCACTGATCAATACGAGGAGACCAAAGGGATCTTCCGGACAAGCCTTGTTGAGGTCGGTGTAATCGACACACATGCGCCCGACTTTATTCTTCTTACGGGCGAGTGCGAGGGTTCGCCAACTTGATCGGGATGATACACTTCTTTGATGAAACCTGCGGCTAGCGACTTTGTGATCTCCTCTCGATGGCTTCTCGGCGATCTTGAAGCGAACCGTCGTAACCTTTGCCAGCGGGCCTGGCGTATTGGTTTACATTCGATGCGTGCTCGATCACCTCCTGGGGACCGGGCATGTCGGACGGCTTCGAGGCAAAGATGTCTTGGTTTGCCCACGAGAAAGGTGGCGGCGCGTCTTCCTATTCATCCCGAGCCTTGTCCGTCGAGGCGGCTCGCCGGATCGGACGGGTCGAGGAGAATCCTTTTGGTGCCTTCCTCGGGGCGATCCGGAGTTCTGCGGCTTGCGGGTAGGGATATCGCCTTAGGCTTGTCGAAATCCGCCTCTTGGCGAATCCTTTCCCGACGCCCGAGCGCCTCCAGAGACTTCGGCCATTTCGCAGCTCTCTCCTGTCGCAAGAGAAAGGCGCTTAACATCGCGCGTAGAGTGATAATACCACTTGGACCCGGCATTTTCAGCATCGAGATCACAGCGTAGTGGGGCACCGCCATGAACTTGGCGGTATTTGGTCTCCCCAAGATGGCGTGATCTGTTGTCGCGAAGTCTGCCACCTCGAAGCTAAGGCTCGGTCCGGTAGTTGTCCCTTGCGCCGAGCGTGGTGGCGAGTGATTTGTGCGAGTGGTATCGTGGCGTTAAGGGTATCACTCCATGAAAAGCGGCGACCAGCGTTTGAGGTCGACCAGCGGGATCCCCATATCATCGAGTGTCTTCCACGAAGAGGACATTGAGCCCACTCACCGTCAATCAACACCCTTTTGAGCTTGATGCGCGGACAACCGGCGCCAAGACCCGGCGGGTATCTGTAGGGAATGGGGCGCGATCTGGGTGATCCGTGCGGTCGTAAGTTATTGCGACCTCGGACCACCGGACATATCGGGGTCTCCGACTCTCTGCCGCAGATGTCGGCGGTGAGCTTTGCTTCGCTTGGACTCATATCTTGGCCGAACCCGAATATGTAGTTAAGCTCGAGTCGACTTCACGATAGTCTTCCTCGGCCGAGAGAGGCGGTTTCTTGCGTGGCGTGACCACTCGGACCTTGTCGGCCTGCCTCTTGCTCATGAGCGAACCTCTTTAGGGTGAAGCGAGTCCTTGGCGGCATGCCTCCCCTTCGAATGGAAAGGGCGGGGTGAGTTCATAACCTTATCATATCCATCCTCTTTGAGAGCGCGAGGATGAGTTGGTGCGGCGGCGCCACGGCTCTTCGCCCTTGCGCTTCTTTTCTTTCCGCCGAGGGGTTCGGTGATCCTTCCCCTCATCACGCCCGTTCGCGAGCCTCGGAGGCTGGCGTAACGGTCCGTTAGGCGAACAGCTCCGGACCGGCGTGGGTGGCTTAGGACATCTTCTTGATGAGGTCGAGTCGGTGACTCCTTTACGGAAGGCGGCTATCTGTCGCATCTGTGGCGTCGAGCGGTGCTTTTCCTGTTCATGAAGCGCTTAGCGAACTCCGGAGGGATTCGTTCCTCCTTTGGTGTAGTGGTATAGGTCCCAAGGGTGCTGGCGCTCGTAAGTGCCTTGGAAGTTTGAGATGAGCTGCTCGCCGCAGATCTCCCGAGGAATCTATAGAGTTATTTGGAAGTCCGGTGAGCCATGCTTGGGCCGAGGCGAGAGGGTAAGCAAGTAGTTTGCCATTACTACGATCCCCGGCCACATTTGCCAGGCGTATACTTGTAGCCAAGCCTCAGGGTCCCTCTCACCGTCGAACCTAGTGATGCCTTTAGGATTAAATCCATCGAGGCCAAACCACTCGGCGTAGGTGAGGGGTAAGCGCCTGAACCCCTTCGATGACCGCGATACCCCGGGAGGTGATCGGCGCGGAGGGATCGCGCTTGGCGTGCCAGCGGCCTCGCGGAAGGATGCCGTAGCGCTCATATTAAATCGGCTTGGCGGCGTTGTTCCTCCCTTTCTCGATCGCGGCGCTGGCGTCGAGTGAAGCAGTCGCGGTGATCTTTGTGTCGCAAGTCGTCTCATGAGGTAGAACATGATGTGTCTGGCGGGCTTCCCGGGCCTGGCCATTTCTTGGTATGCGGGTCCTCGCCGGGACCACGTGGCGACTCCTTCGGCCGGCTGGTCGGTTTGGGCATCTTTGGATAGTGCCGCCGTCACCATGGCCTTTACTTGGGCCATGATCGGGCAAGCTGGATCATCCGCCCCGACATGGGGTCGGGGTATCCAGGAGTGTCTTGGAAGCGGCGATATTCTGGCGTGGGTGCAACGGCTGATCCCCATCTTGGCTTGCGAATGTCTTCATTGACAGCCGGCGCGATCGGAAAATCTGCGCCCGTAGCGTCGAGCTCGATCACTCGGCCTCCTTCCAAATCGGCGGCGGCGAGGTGTCGAAGCTTCTGCGAATCTGCCATGAGCCTTCGATTACACAGACTCTACGGAAATTCAGCGACTCTCTAGGCTTTCTTCGACTCGGCCCGAGGTGGGTGAGTGCGGAGAAGATAAACCTAGGCGCTCGGGGTGCCGAGTGGCTTGGCGGTGAGAACCCCACCCTTCGTGCCTCGGCGTCCTCGAGCCCGACTCAGCGGTGGAGCGGGTCTTGGATCCCCACTCGGTACTTTAGGGTGCGAGGCAGGGGACCTTCCGATCGGCGCGGAAGTCGTGACGATGGATCGCCGGAAACCTCACGTATTTGTGGCGCGGTTCCATAGAGAGAGAAAGGCTTAGAGGTCGTTGGAGATGAAGGTCGAGGCTTAAAGCGGAAGACTGGCCGGGAAGAAAGGCTGTGGAGACTTAGCTCGTCGCGACCATCAAGCAGCGAAGATCTTGACACAAGCCCCTACCTGCAGCTGGCGCCAACCGCCGACGATCTGTTTCGGCAATAAGATTTGTGATTCTAGGGATTTGTGCGGGATCGAGCTTGATGGTAACACTGAGGATCTTGAGGGCAATCTGTTTTAGACGAGTTCGGGCTCTCTCGGAGGAGATAATACCCTAGTCTGTGTTCTTGGATATATCGTGTGTGTCTCTTTTCTTGTTTCTCCCTCCTCCCCTTATATCTTTGGGGAAGAATACATGATAGATGGGCGCCAGGGCCCTGAACATGGTGGCCTGGGCGACATGTCCCTTGTCCTTATCCGCCTTCACGCTCTACGTCTGGAGAGGTGGTTATGCTTTCTCAGGCCCACGCTGCCGCCTTGTCGAGTTCCGGCATCCGCGAGTTACGCGATGTCGGTTGCATGCTTCGTTCCTGGCGGGTTGTTAGGGCGGGGTGCGAAGCTTCCTTGAAGGATCAGGAGTTGTCTTGGGGAGCAAGTCGAAGGTCTCCTCTGGGCCCGTCGTGGTGCTTCTGGGCTTTGGGCTTTCTATTCCGCCTGTCAGGCCCAGTCGGGTGTAGGCCCCTCTTGCGGGACCCCTGTCTCTGACATCCCACACCTGGCCTACATCCGATCCACCCGGCGGCGGACGAGCCAGCTCTCGGCCCCCAGGCCCCCCACCTCCCGAGGGTGTTTGCCCCGACCAGCGGCCAGCCAGCCTGGCTCCCAGGTCCCCCCGCCAGCACTCGAAGTCTCCGCCGACCGCCTACCGCCGAATCTGCCGGCCGCGTCTCCGCCCACCGCCCCCCCGGTCACAGTATATCTAGTGTATATCCTAGAAACACACACCATTACCATGGAGCCTTTAATCAATGGAAGGCTAGATTAGCCATTCATCGTGATGCCAGGGCTAAGCCCATCTTGCGTCTGCTGCCCCGATGTCAAGCCCCTAATTCAAATTGTCTCATGTGTGACTAGCATGAGCGTCAAACAAGCTTAGTCACATGAGAGATCAAGTGCCAATTAAGAATTTCCGCACTTAGCCAAATTTTGGAACCGGAAAATTCAGGTTGCAAATGTGAATTCCATCCAAGTTTGAAGCCTCCTCCATTAAAAGCTATGAAGAGCTAGAAGGTGCATGTTGGTTAGTCACCGAGTAGAAACTTTTCTCTAATTAGTGCTAGAGTTTTGGACCCAATCCAACATCAAATGCCAATTTAAATCATAAGCTCAAAGATTGAATCCATGTGCTGAAACATTGGGGACTTAGCCATAACACATAGCCTCCACTTAGTCACTTGCAAGTGGACCCAAAACACCAAACAACATCCCAAAACAGCAAACACCCACACCAAGGCAAAGATCCACCAAGTCATTTCTCCCCACACGTGCAGCACCAAATCCTCATCTTCCTGGCAGAGCTCCTCCTTGTGGGGGAAGCCTTCTCCTCCATGGCAGCACCTTGAAGCCTCCTCCATTGCAGCAGCCCCACAAGGTGGCGCCTCCATCCTCCTCCAACCGGCGCCCTCCACTTCATCCCCCTCAAGCCAAACTCCTCCTCCTTCTCCCCATGGCTCCTCCTTGAGGGAGGCCAAGGTGAGCCCCTCCCCCATGGCTTGAGCTACTCCTAGAGGGTCCCCTCATGCTGTTTTGGATGCCCTAGCTCTGATTTGGGGGAATATTTGGAGGGAAGTCCATGTTCTAGGGTTTGGAGCTAATGCTGATTTTCGAGCAGATTTCAGAGCCACTGTTTTTCATGTTTTTGAGAAAGTTAAAAGCTTCATCTCACTGTCCGGCTGAAGAATTAGTTGTAGATAATCAAGTTATCTTTCATTTCCAACTGGAATCAATTGATTTCGTTAATCCAGCAGGAAGTTATGATGATTTTCGTGCTGACTGTCCAAAAGATGCAGCATTTCTTCAGGGCTGCTGTTCCACTCGGTTTTGGGAGGGTTAAACTAGTTGATGATCAGTTGGGGGTTGTGGGAGTTATAGGTAGGGTTCTTATTCTCAATTAGAAACTGGGAGTTCTCAGTTTGGTGGAGGGATTAAAAAGTTACACACATTTGAATGCTAGCTGTTCTGAAACTCTGAATATTTCGGATGCTGAAACTTGCTCTCTGTTCCTGGACGAACTGGGAGTTGTGCATGTAATGGATGGGAATTTGGCCAAAGCTAAATTGTAGATATGCCTCTTAAGTTTCATTGGAAGTTGGAATCGCTCGATTTCATCAAACCTTGTAGAAGATATGGCCATTTTGGTGAAATCTGTCCAGATTTGTGCATTTTGTATAGAGTACTGTCCTTTTCGGTTTTGGGGCAAGCTAAATCAATGGGTGGTCAATTGGGGGTAGATGTATGTGTAGGGGTTGTTCTTATGTTCAATTCCCAACTAAAATCGCTCGAATTGGTTGAGTAGATAAATAGATACGCTCGTTTGAATTGCTTGTTGTTCTGAAATTCAGAGTTTGGGTTTGCAACAAAAAGAATAGTGTGCTTATTGTTTTCAGATTTCCAAATGTGCTACAAAGGTTAGGATTTTAGGTTAGAGTAGTGTAGAGCATTTTAAATAGATTACTTGGCTATTATGTGGAGTATTAGCATTGCACTTTCACTTGTGGTTTGATGAATGCTTGCATGTTTGGAGCTAGTTTGGGTCTTAACTTGTCATTTCCATTTCATATGCACGGCATGCATCTCATTGCATATACATTGTGATCGTGTAGAGAACGAACCCGTGGAGGTTGACGTGGCCGTGGTCGAGGGGGACATCGGTGGGCAAGTTGCCGTTGAGGATCCGGCAGAAGCTGCAGGCAAGCACCTATGCATATTCATCCGTATATGTAATTGTATTTTTGAGAATAAATTGCCTTTTTGATGATTAAGTCAAGCATTAGGAATTGAAATGGGGAATAGGGCTAGATCCTACTTGTTGCACATACGCTCCTTGTTAATTGCTAAACACCTCCTTTGGAGCTAGAATATGGGTATTATATTGCGTCCCTGCTTAGTTTGCATAGGCGTCGGGTTGGGCCAAGTGGTGGATGGTCCACCGCTTGAGATCAATTACTTTACTTGTGATGAAATGAAATGGGTACGGTTATGTAAGGAAAGGTTAAATTGGAGACCGGGCGGGAAGGTTGGGACATTGGGTAAGGAGACCCGATGTGGTAGTTCCCGTCTGAGTCGATTAAGGACCGATTCGATGGTTGCCCTTTGATTGAGCACACGGTTGGTCGCATGCCCGATTATGGTGCAGTAAGCCACTCTTTCTCTCATACGGAATCGATGGACCGTAACTTCACGTGGTTGGGCGTGGTTGAGGCGAGGCTTAGGCCGACTCTCGGCGCCAAGCCGGGCTTGGGGCTGCTCGAGGGGTGCTAGGTTTCGGGCCTGAGGAGGGCGCTTCGGCGATTGGGTATGATTGGGAGGGTTGACACTAGGCCCTTGTGGTAAGTGTCGTGCGATCAATGCTTCCTGCGAGGTTAATTAAAGCGATTCGAATTGCCGCGCTCGGATATGAGCAAGCTCTTTCATCATATGATCACGTAGTAAGAACTTGAACCGAGGTTCGCCAGTCGAGCTTGAGCCCAATTAAATTGGTGATGAGATTAATTGTTGTGAATTAATGATTGCAACTTCATTTTAGAAGTAAGTATTTATTACAACTGCTTAACTTGTGAATTGAGTAGTTAGGTAATTAATATAACAAATGTTAAGCTTTCTGCACTTTTACCTTCAGCCTGGTTCCTTGCTACATCCAAATGCATAACCTTTGGAGTCGATCATATATGGACCCCGAGTAAGTCTTGCGAGTACCTTTCGTACTCATGCTTCTGCCTTGTGGTTTTCAGGTGAGGATCAGGTTGGCGGGTGTGAGTTCTGCCCATACTGCCTCTCGGTGACCGGGCGGGGCACCGAGTAGCGGCTTGGCGTTGCCGTCTATGCCCGGGAGTGTTCGGGGGCAGAACACTTCCGGCGATTGCTTTACTTTTGTTTAATGCGATGGTTAATTCTTTTGTTGTATAGATAGATGCGATTCGATGGGCTTTTGGATTTGAAAAATGGTTGGTCATGTGGATGTCGGGCTCCGTGTGTGTTTTCCTTAACTGCTGATACTATGGTGGTGCTGTGGATGTTGCTTTTACTTTCGATATATATGTATTGAACTGTGTTTTCTTGTCTGCTGAGTGGATGTCCGTAGAATCTAGAAAGGTCATGCCGAAATTTTCCGATTTCGGAGTCTTGGTCTCTTTTTCTGTGTTCTGGTCTAGTTTAGAGTATGGGTGTTGGGTAACTTGGTTTGCTGGTCGTCGAGTTTGTCTTTGTGCCGTTTGTTTTCCGCTTGCGTGTTGGTTCGAAAGTTTCGAGTTCGTTGCCCCCTTTATGCAAATTGAGTTGATATCGTGTTGGAACCGGTATGCGGGGCGATCCTGGGCGAGTTTGGGTCGCATACCGGGGGAATACCGGGATGGTTGTCGAATTGTTAGGATGTTCTTGGAGTTGTCTCGATTGGGCTTGGGTGTTAGCACTGAGATCACCTTCGGTGACCCGTTGCTAGGATCCAAATCCGATGGGAGTGACTGTTCATCCAACAGCTCGAGGACGATCTGGGCGGCTCCCTGACACCCGACCCCTCTTTGCAATACAAATATTAGTTAGATCTATTGACATAAGCATATAAAAAGGTCAGATGCAGTGAAGTTGCGAAAAAATACAGCTTGAAAGTTCAAACAATTGTGACACCAGACTAACCCATAGGTAGTTCTCATAAAAATGTCTTCTTAGTTCTTACTCTATCCACAAACAAACAATAAACCAATCTATGCGTGGACCCTGATCACTGGGATCTAATGTCTAAGGGCAACAGTTGAGGTTAGACAAACTAATTTTGTCCATTGTGATCCTAACCCATTTATTCCATGAATCAATCCGATGTCAGAAAAACTACCCCACCACATAGCAATAGGATTTTGATTTGAGTTTCTTTCAAGCAACTTGAGGTACCGATTAGTGATTAGTTTTGTATGACTTACCGTAAAAATTCATCATATATTACTCTATACTAGTTATATGCCCATGCGTTGCTACGAAAAACAAAATTGATAACGAAAAATAAAGATTAAAAAATAAAAAAAATATTTCACAAGATCAAACATTTATCTTTAACGCTTCGTTTCTTGCAAAAGCTGGCTAATTAAAGCAACGCTTCATTTTTTGCGTAGGGCAATTAAGCAGAGCAACTAAGCAGAGCAATTAATGATGTGAGTAGAACTCACCACTGCCACCAACTGCTGCTTTATAATAGTAGAGATATGTGTGAATTATACATATACTAGTTATATGCCTGTGCGTTGCTACGAAAAACAAAATTGATAACGAAAAATAAAGATTAAAAAATAAAAAAATACTATTTCATAAGATCAAACATCTATCTTTAACGCTGCTTTTGCAAAAGTCAAAATTAAAGCAACGCTTCGTTTCTTGCGTAGGGCAATTAAGCAGGGCAATTAAGTAGGGCAATTAATGTGACGTGGGAAGAAACTCTCACTTTATATAGTAGAGATTTTTATCTGTTTGCGATCCGAATCCGTCACGTATCTGTATCTCGATAACCTGGATTCGTATCCGTATTCAGCTAGCCCGTATCTGATTCCGAATCTGAGAAAAAAATATGGATTAGAATACAAGAAGAGTAATATTCGTCCGTATCCAACCCGTTTCCACTCCTAAGCTTAGTGCAACTACCGGCCCCCAAAGCAATTGCACCTCGGCAGCCACGGCACAAATCGAGGTGGAAGTAGGCGAGCCCAGTCTCCAAAGAGGGGGAGGGAGTAGGATAAGGCAACGCGTGGAGGTGTGGGAGCAGTGGGTCTGTCCATGGAATTTCCAGGGACGAGGGGAGAGGAGGAGGTGAGCTTGGGTGGGAGGGGTTGGGAGACGTGGTCTCAGGAGAGAGGAATGTCATTTCATAGATAATTACTTCCAATTTTCTTGTAGTATTCTCATATTTGTATTCTTTAGAATTATAGATTCTAGTATATATGAGTGACCTGGATTACGAGAATTGATTCCTAGAATTATGTTGTTTATTTTTTTATACAGCTTTTAGGACCAGAATCAAAATAAAAACAAGAGAGGTGTTTATATTATTTTCTTTTTAAAAGTTGTACAAATATTAAAATATGAATGAATGGTAGATAATGATTATTTACCCATTCATTTACTTAAAGATTTTTGCAATTTATATTAAAAAGGAAAGCATAAAAGTACTGCAAAAAACAAAAGGGCCTAATTAATCCTATTAGGAAAAACCGGAGAGACTGGCTCCGGCGATCGAAGGGTCACAGGACCGTGGGCCCAAATTTGAGCAAGCTAGAACCTTTTTAAGTGGTGGGGCCCACATGTCATACACTTGACATTAATCTAGCTCCTAATTATGTTTTCTACTTACTGCAGGCCCACATGGCATACTGATGCTAACTACTAATTAAACTCAAACTAATCGTGGATTAATTAACCTCAACTACCGTGGGTCCACTCGTCAGTGCTATTGAGCATGCACAGGGGACGCCCATGGCTGGCTCGGGTCGAGCACGGCGCCAGCGAGGGAAGCTCCGGCAATCCCCAAAATGGGATGCGGCGGTCTCGGCTACCCCAACGGTGTTGACAGCGCGGCGGCGGGAGATGCACAAAGCTAACTACGATAACCTACGGCGACACGGCACGGCAAGATGCTTCCGGAAGAGATACTACTACGTTCATCTGGGTGTTTCACTGACTAGCCTAACATATTTGCGACAAGCTAGAACACATGGGAATGGAAGTGCTAACCTGGAGCCTGATGAGAGGGAAGGGCGATCGGGTGCGGCGGCCAGGTCCGGGGCGTTTGGTCAAGTGACGGGGATGAAGGCGCATTCGGCATTTCGATCGGCTTCTTCGGTCCAAGAAAAACGACGAAGTAGCGGAGTATTAGAAAGAGTGGATCGAGGCGAATGTGGATGATAAGAACTCCGAGGTCGAAGATCATGGATCAAGGCGGCGACAACGCGAGCGTGCTTCGTTCTCCCCGCGGAAAAACAAGAGAGAATTAATTATTTGCCACCCTAAAGATTGCAGTATTGCACTCTATGAAATGCCACTCCAAAAATTTTCCTCTAGGTGTTGCCACCAAATTATGGAAATAGTTAAGATTTACCACTCATTTTGTATTCTAGTATTTTTTCAATTATTTTTGGATTGAAATTAATTTGTGAAAAAAACATATTTGCCCTTCTTCCTCACTGTCTTCTTTTCTAACTCACATTTTATAGCATTTAAAATGTTGATCAAGAACCTAACCAGGAGGACACCAAAAACTTTGCCATCATTCTTATGTAGATGGACTTGGCAACACTCAACTCAACAGGATTAGAACTAGAAAATTTTTAATGGTATTGTACACTTCACGGACATAACTTTATAGTCTTGTACAATAGTTCTGTAATATCATAAATCCAACACATATATTTGAAATTTGCTAAAAGTACGACACAACTGTTCTAGGGTCTTACAAAACCCAAACCACTAAAATTGGAATCATTCGATCAACAAATTTAACACATTGAAAAGATAATCTCCTAAGGTTTTCTAAATTTCCGCGGGTGCCAATGCATACCTCACACCACGCCTAGATCCGTCCATGGATCCACGTCAATTTGAACATCGACATTGTCGCGAAAGGAATCTCTTGCTCTTAAGCTCTGATCGTTACGTGCGTGTGCGTAATCTGTGCATCAACAAACCAGATAAGAAGAGAAGACAGTAGCGGAGGACGGAAAAAAATTCTGGTATGGCGAAATCATTATTTCTATGGACCAAGGATACACGTGGCAGGACATGTGCTAAGAGTACTAAGGATACACGTGGCAGGACAGGTATGGCAGGTGCCATACCCCGCCATACGTGGTCCTCCGCCCCTGCTTTGAGATAATAATTAGGGTAGCTAGTCATTTTTAATATCTCTTTTGTCTTTACATGCCACGAGAAAATAAGTATTATAAACTTGGACGGAGGGAGTAAATCCTAGATGACAATATTTGAAATGGCATTTTGTAGAGTGGTAATCTTTTGGGTTACAAATAATTGATTTTCTCATAATTAATTGTATCATTTTAAACTTCACAGCTTTTTGAAGAGCAAAGCATATCACAGCAAAGACTCTCCACTATCCGGTACAGGGTAATCACCATGCAAAGTGCATAGCAAAAATATATCTGGCGCACACCGTCACAGCGTCACTTGCCCCTGTCTGGCTATCCCCCAGCCAAAGGTTACAAATTTCATTTTCGGTTCACATTTCGTTACCCTCCGAAATACAAAATTTCGGAGAAATCTCATTATTTCGGACAAAATTAAAAATAAAAATAAAAATTCAAATCCGGATTTTTTTGGAACAAAATTTCGTCCAAAAAACCAATTTTTTGTCCAAAAATACCGAAATCTCGGTAAATTTCAACTGAACAAAAAATAATTCAAACAATATCAAAAAAATTTCAATTTTTTTGGATGGTCCTCACAGATCACTAATATTCTTATAAAAATTTTAGATGATGGTCAAGATTGAAGAATTTTTTAAAAATCTAACAGTGCTACTGTCCTGATAAAATACTGACCTGCAAATTTCAACCGAATAGAAAATGGTACCAACCACGTTAGAAACTTTTAAAATTTTTTGTTTATGGTCTTGACACATCCATAATATTCCCATCAAATTTTCAAATGATGATAAATTTTGAGTAACTTTTAAAAATTCAAACAGTGCTACTAAAGACTTAATAATAAATTTCAACTGAATGGAAAATAGTTCACACAACATTATAATTTTTTTTAAAAAATTTGGATTGTCATGATACATTGCTAATATTTTTATAAAATTTTTATATGATGATCAGGCTTGATAAATTTTTAAAAATTCTGACAATGCTACCTTCCTTATAAAAGGCTCACCGGTAAATTTTAACCGTATAAAAATTGTGCAAATCATATACAATTTTTTAGAGAAGAGTTGAGTAGTGTTTTTACGCATCACCCTAAATACAAGTTGCACAATTTTAAAGCAAACGAAAGGGTAAATAATCACATTCATTCATATTTTAATATTTATGTGAAGCATATGAATATGGTAGGGACATATATTGTAATTGTACTATGTGCTATATTTACTTGTCTTCTATCAATATAGTTCTATACTGACAACTTGAACCTGCAAAGGCTAACTGGATGATCTACCAGTTGCAATGAAGACAGTCGAGTTCCTTAATTTATGACCACGAGAATTAATGTCCTCAAGGCCGCGCCGTCCAAGTTCGGAAAGCAGCCAAAGTGATCACTCAGCATCAGGGTTCCATTTGTTGATGAAATTCATTCGAATTTCACGAATTTTGAGCATACCGCTCTAGTTCAAAAAAGAAAATCGTCTAGTATATTGCTCAAATCCAAATTTAAATTCAAACAAATTGAAAATTTGACAAAATTTATCCAAAATTTCGCTATGATTAGTATTAATAGCCTTATGACCTCTGGTGTGAATATTATTTGAAAAAAACAAAGTTTAAAATGTTTTTGAGCCATTCAATTATAGTTAGTAGCAATATTTGTTGAAGTATACTTGGTAGCAATATTTGTTGAATTATACTTGGTAGCAATATTTGTTGAAGTATACTTGGTAGCAATATTTGTTCAATTATACTTAGTAGCAATATTTGTTAAAGTACATTTACACCAATATTTGTTCAATTATATTTAGTACCAATATTTGTTCAATTATATTTATTATCAATATTTGTTGAATTATATTTAGTAGTAATATTTGTTGAAGTATATTTAGTATTATTATTTGTTCAATTATATTTAGTAGCAATATTTGTTGAGTTATATCTAGTGCCAATATTTGTTCAAGTATACTTAGTGCCAATATTTGTTCAATTATATTTAGAGCAATATTTGTTGAAGTAATTCTTCAAACATCATTTTTGGCTTTTAATGTTTTTTTTAAAAAAAATTTACAGCAATTTTTCACAATTGTTTTTTTTACATTTTCCTCTAATTTTTTCGACTGTCAACCGTTTTCGAGCCTTTTCAAGCGGTTTTCATTTAAAAACCATGATTTTTGCTCGGTGGTTTGAATAGATTTCAAATTCATTTGACTTTCAAACCGAGTGATTTTTTGAGAATTTTAATATGCCGGGACATCGAAATTCGGATTCAAAACAAAAAGTGAAACCCTGGTCAACATGCATGCATGAAGATGACGTGGGTGCCGTACTCATCTTCTGAAATTAGTAGCCAGGTAGATAGGTTAAGTACTGGAGCATGCATGCACTGATTGTTCTACTTGACTTTAGTGTGGAGTACGGGTGGACCAGCTATTGGCGGCAGCGTTTTGGGCTAAGTTTGCGCGCAGTGTTTTGCATGTGGTGCTGCGTATGAAATGAGATCCTCTGATATCGCACCTCTAACGTTGGGTCACTGACGTGTGGGCCACGTTAAAGGACGTGACGTCAGAGTAACCCCTCCCGCTACGTACACAGGCCCAGTTCGTTTCAGTTTCTGAATTATGGATTCTAGATTATACAAGAAACTGCTTCTGATTGTGGGAGAATCAGGCCAGGCCGATCGCGACTTCTATGTTCTGGACCGAGTTGGCAAGAATAAATGAGAATCAGGTTTCAACCATATTCTGATTCTATGTAGAAGGCAGCTTCTGATTCTTAGATAAGCTATTTAGAATCATCCCGTTCGGTAAATAATCCGTTTTCTTTTTAAAAGCAAAAGCTGTCCAGAAGCTGAAATGAACGGCGCCATAGAATCGTCGTTCCTTCCTGCAATATGTACTAGCAACATGAGATAGTTTAATGTTAATTCCAACCTCTTTTCTACTCTGGCCAACGACGTGAAGAATCCAATTTAATTAAATTTCGGTAAAATTTACTGAAATTTTAGGTTATTGTAGCACTTAGAATTTTTATTTTATTTTTCTAGAATTATAAAAAAGATCCGAAATCCGAGAATTTCGCCGGCATTTTATTAATCTAAGGCCAGCCTCGCCGCTTCACCAGCCTATAAAATTCGACCTGGCGCCGAAACGGCAATTCAAACGCCTACTCTCCGCTCCGCTCCCCTCCCTCCCACGCCGTTTGATCCCGCTCGCCCTAGAAATCTCTCGAAGCTTCTAGAAATTTCGCGAGTCTTCCGGAGACAACCGAGGGAATCGGGAGCCACGACTCGACGTCGCTTCGTCCTCGTCAATTCGGCAAGGCGGGGGCTTGTCTTTTCTGATTCTGACTCACGTCGCTAGCTTACTCCTCGAATTCTCTCGAAGCTTCTGGAATCGTTGGGAGGGGGAACAAAGGGTTAGAGAAGCCGCTGCATCGAAGCCGTTTCTCCAACTCGGTAAGCGATCTCACCATTCCGCTTCCTTGATCAAATTCGAACCTCCAAACTGAGCTCACTCGATTGGCCCCATTTCCGGTTCGAATCATCTCGAAGCTTCTCGATACTTCGGGAGGCGAGACTGCGATTGCGAGGTGACACCCTCAAATCGTCTTCTACTCCCTGATCGGTAAGCGGCGTACTCTCGATGGTTCATTCGGTTCATTTTTCGTGGCTTCGTTGTACTCAAGCTAGGGCTTTGGCTGCAGCTCCGGCGCCTCCGGTGAATCGGGTTTCGGCGACAGGATGCAGAAGCTGGGGCTCTCGGGGCTTCGGGGCCTTGAGGGGTTCCGATCTCTCGTTGGATCCACCTCGACGGCCGGGAAGGCCGCGAACCCCAAGCCCTCTTCGGATGCTGGAGCTAGCACGTACGGAAGCTTCACCAATCTTAAGATCACAGCAGGTACTGATTTGGTTTTTCCCTGGTTTGATTTGAGGAGGCTGTCTATTTTGTGATTCTGTGTCGGTTTGCAGAGAAATTGGTCAAGGAGCAGGCTTCAGTGAAGACTGATCTAGAAATGGCGGTATATTTCTCAACGTTTTGCAATTTATTGTGTTTTATCTGAAATTTGACTGAAAGGGATTTAGTTATTATTATTCAATCGTATGAATTGCGAATTGTTTCTGAAAATTGCCCAACTGTCCTGCCACTGTTTAAGTTTCTTCATAGATTTGGTATCTGTCTGACTGGTGCCAGTAGCAGAAGATTTGTCTTCTGGTTGATCAATGTCAAAATTGCACAGTTGCAAGTTATTAGGGCTGTTTCAGTTGGATCATCCTGGTGGTATGAGTGTACGACACATGGATAATTTTCTATTTTCAGTTCTGTTTTGGAATCCTATAAAGTTTTTTGTGGAGTACGGAATTCATCTGTGGGTAGAATAAATAAACTGCAGTATACTTTTTAATTACTTTGCTAGGCTTGCATCATGTAATCATGTATGCATGTCAACACGGCAGTAAAATGTTCAACCAGTACAGGCAGCTCACAAGCCTCAAATCCTTATCACTCTAAGGCTGCAGATGTTGTAGCTAATCTGAATCTCATGATTTTACTGTCTTTCTGTGGTGTTTCGATTCCCTATTTCTTTGCCCGTAAGTTACATCTATGTAGTTGTGTTAAACAAATTCTACCTATCAGATGTTATATGCTGTTTAGCAACCGTTTTTAGTGCCAACAGAGTTACAATCATTATCTTTCTGGAAGTATGTATTTCTGAATTTGAACTTGTCCTGTGAAGGAGCTCTGACTATTGCTCACTTGCAACATCAACGATGTTTTTCCCTCCGTAATTTCTGTTAAACATATGAGAGATTGAGTTAAATTCCACCTTCCCATTGTTATTTCTCTTATCTCAATGGGCTTCCTTCTGTACGATCATCAAGAGGGCTAGTCCTGAACTCAATTAAGCACGAGAACATGCCCTTTAAAACCATTACTGTGTTACAATAAGAGACTTTTTGCTCATGGCATCTACTTCTATTAAATTCAGAATGACATACATATGATTACTGCAGTCACCTTTCATGGTGCAAATGTTCCAGTGTTGTTATGGATATAGGGTAAATTGGCTCAAGTACAAAAACAAATCTATCACCATACAGCATCATTTTTCTACAGCAACATATTTTTCACACAGGATTTCTTATTCCCGATACATACGCTTGATATAACTTTAGCATACCAAGTTGAGAAGAGCAACAGAACAGATAAATCTGTTAGAATCAAAACTTCAACAATCTGTCAATGAAAATGCGAAGCTTAAGGTGAAACAGACTGAACATTCAAAGCTCTGGCAAGGATTAGATTCAAAAGTTTCCTCAACAAAGACCCTGTGCGATCAATTGACTGAAACTCTGCAGCAGTTAGCTAGTCAGACAGAAAGAGGTAATGTTTGTGGTGGCATTTTGTCATGCATACCTGTTGTTCAGATCTAAATGGTGAAGCAATACACTGGCAGGTGAGGAAGATAAGAAAGTTTTTGAGGAGATGCTTGCGAAGAACTCCAAAGCTTTGGATGACTTCAACTGCCTGTTGCGTGATTCATCCATAAAACTGGAATGTGCAGAACAAAAGATCATTTCAGGTTGGTCAGTCTGTCCACACTTACATTTAGTACTAATCTTTAATAATGTCTGACAATTCAGTAACTCACCTATAGAGACTGTCATATCTTTTAGTTCTAGGAGACCCCTATCTGCTACCCTGCTGTTTATGCCCTCTAAATCCTGATGTTATTTGTAAAATTTTGTTTATTGATACGATTTGTGAATAGATGGAATGATCAGCATTGTGCTAAATATTTACATAATAATGCGACAGTACTGTCACCTGTCCCATTAACTCAGGGAAACAGGACATGTTGCGGATCAAACAAGAGAAAGAAGAAATGGATCGGAGTTACAAGGAACAGCTATATGTGAGTGATACTACCATAAAGGAAAAAGGTATGTGTTGGATTCTCTGTACCAATTGACGAATAATAAATTGCATTATCAGTAGGTATGGGAAAGTTGTTAGAAAACAAAAACTTTATTGACGAGATAAGTAAAATGACCTATTCCACGTTAATCCTATTGCGAAAGCTGTGGTGGGATTGGGAAGCTGACATATGATACTCCATCGAACAATTTCCATTTACTACTTTCAAAGTGCTTTCAATGCAACAGTACTAATCACAAGCAGTAAGTAACACAACTGTATCCACTTTCTACATGCAGAGTCTCTCATCAAACAGTTGGAGGGTTCAGTTGAAGAAAATAAGGCCCGTCTGTTGTGTGCTGACTCCCGCTTGCAATGCATGGAGCAAGAGTTGAGGCTAAAAGAAGATGTTTGCATTTGCCTGAAAGAAAACCTCTCAAGTGCTGAAAGCGAAAAGAATGAATTGGAGTTTAGGAACCAGGGCTATAGTCTGGAAGTTGAAAAACTATGCAAGGACAATAAGGAGCTTAATGAATTGCTTAGCGGCTTTATGGCTAGAGTAACTGAGCTAGATAAAGAGCATGCATCAATGTCAAGTCATGTCTCTAGGCTGCTTTCTTTATTTGAGAGGTACTATGGAATGGCCCGGGAGGAGAAGATGCTGATGACAAGATCTGCTAAGGACAAATTTGAACATCTCCAAGAGCAATATGTAGATTTGACATCACAAAACAATTCTCTCAAAAATGAAATTGAGGAATTGAAGTCCAGAATCACAGAGTTGCAGAAAACTCAGGAAATTGTTATGGTTCAACATGTAGAGGAATGCCAAGTGGCTGAAGATAAGATCAGAAGATTAGAGTCTGAAGCAGAAATTTCTGCCTCCAACACTGATCGGTTAGAAAAATTAGCTTCAGAACTACAAGGGAGAGTTCAAAAGTTACTGGAGGATTCTAGCCTTGCTGAAAATCACAAGGTTTGTGACCTAGCTGGTCCAGTTATAATTTAAGAATAATTGCTATTTAACCTGTAAGCTTCCTTACTCTTGAGATTTGAATTTTGCAGCAAGAGTTGCTACAGAAGATTTTGAAGCTAGAATCGGATAATCAGGAGCTTTTAGACAGAGTGCAGTCAGTTTCAGACGAGAAATCTAATGATGCAGAATCTCTACAAGGAGAGATTGCTAAGCGTGATCAGCAGGTTGATACACTTCACAATCAGGTCAATCAACTCCGCAGTGTTCTTGATGAGAAAGAGCAGCTGTATATGTGTTCTGTAGAAAGAGAAAAGAGTTTGGAGGAACAGAAGTTACAGGTTTGTGTTTTTTAGATCTTGTAAATCTCGTAATGTAATGATCTGTAGACAACTTACAACCTTTTATTTCTCCTGCCCAGGTCCAAGCATCACTTGCTGCAACAGAATGTCAACTTACTGAGGCGAGAAAACAGTATGACGTCATGCTTGAAGGTAAACAGATAGAGCTATCCAAGCATTTGAAAGAGTTGTCCCTCAAAAATGATCAGGTATTACATTTTTATTAATTGTGTTGAACTTTGCTAGCTCAATCACAATTAACAGTTTGCAAATGAATTTTGCAGGCAATCAATGACATCCGTAGGAAATATGAACTAGAAAAGGTAGAAATCATTAATTCTGAAAAAGAGAAGGTAAGTTAACTCTTTTCTTTCAGAATTTACTTATGCTAGATATTTGGTATGTTTATATGATTTGTACTTTTTTTTTTTTTTTTTGCTGAATGTTGAAAAATTCAGGCAGAAAAGCTCATAAGGGAAATGGAGAACAAATGTAATGAAAAGATATCAGAGAACAAGAAAGATTTCGAGAGGAACATGGCGCGTCTTAAGGAGGAACATGGCGCGGTGGTATGTAGAAGTAGTTTGATTTCTCCATAAAGGCTACATTATTTTGAAGCAAATAGAGGTTGCACTTTAGTTTTGATGCCAATGCATGCACCAACTTCCATGGAAAATGTTAGTTCTGGAGTAGTTGAACAAGATAAGCTGAACAGTTCAGCTGCTGATAGCATGGGTAAATAATTGCATATTAGACGTTCTTGTACAATGCTTAGTGCTGAAGAGACTTAGTTACCTAAAAATGTTACTGCAGGTCCTTGATATGTTATTTTATTTTTGCCCTAAATGGACTGGCATTTAAATCATAAAGAAAGTCGTACTGAAACACCCACTGGTAGCTAAACGAGTTCAATGTTTCTTTCAAGGTGCTTTAGGTTAACATTGCCATCGCTTTTATCTTTTATTTAACTGGCACCAGGAACATAACATACTGATGACAAAATATGAGAACTGTGAACTGTATCTTCATATTTCATCAATGTACACTGCTAACGGTCTTTAGACTTACTGGTTTATTAAACCATCCATGGCTTCTTAAGATGTCAAAATAACATGTGATGATTGAAGTGGAAAATGCATCAGAGACCACATTATATAAGCATACTCCCTCCAGTCTTCAAATACTTGATGTTTTGGACAGGATCTCATATACCAAGGAGCTATTAAATAGGGTTGTTCTTTCCTATAATACCCCTAATAAATACGTTCAGGTTCCAAACCAAACACAAGAAGATGTTAACTTAGATGGTTACAATGCTGGTCATCACTACGCCAGGTCTTGAGATCGAATTCTTGCCGTGCCCTTTTTTGCTCCGTTGCATGCGGTGGGAAAACGAAGCGTCTAGGAGTAATTAGGGGTATACTAGTCCAAAATGAGCTCCAAATGCTTCAACATCAAGTATTTGCATCCAAAGTGAAACCCCCTTAAACATCAAGTATTTGAAGACTGGAGGGAGTATGTAGTAATAGAACTTTGATATCCCATTTGGTTTGCAGCAGGTTAGAGCTAATACTTACTTTTAAACAACAGAGGTGCAGAGAGAAAGCTATGTAAAAATATGTTCTTGCAAATCTTGAGATTTTCAAAAACTTATCGCTGTCATGTAGAATCCAGAATTGTATCACTACTAAATACAACCAGTAAAGCAAATAATTCTTGTCCAAAGGCTGTATATGGTGTCAGGACTAGGGCAGCAATGCACACCGGAGAATGTACAGTATTTTCTCTCTCTTTTGAAGTGACCACGAAGGTTGTTTTCTGATATTCAGGTGGCAAGAATTCAGCAGGATAATGAACATAAGGAATCAACTCTTCGGGCTTATCACAAAGAAGAACTGCAGCGCATTAAGTCTCAGGCTGAGAATGAATTGCGGGAGGTCAGTAATGAGTTCCACTATAAGTTTTGATCATGTGGGCTTTCTGTAGTCTGTACTAACGAAATCTGGATAAAATGTAGAGGCTGTTGTTGCTCAGAAAAGAGCAAGAAGTTCAAATAAAATCACTGAATATGCAGCACGAGGAAGATTGTCAGAAACTTCAGGATGAACTGGAGCTTCAGAAGTCAAAGGTAGTAACTATTGGCATTTTTATTGTTCTGAAGGCAGTTACCTAAAAATATACTTGAACATTGTTTGGTGCAGGAGGAGAAGCAAAGAACACTACTACAGTTACAATGGAAAGTAATGGGTGAAAATCAACAAGTTGATCAAGAAGTGAACTCCAGAAAGGTTTTCTCTGCTTGCTATGTTTGATATACAGTATATTATTAAGCAATGCGTATATGACATATATTCAAAGTTTTGTTGTATTGGTTGCATAGCATGCTAAGCCTTTTAAAGAAAAACGTAGTTGCCTATGTTCTCACTAAGTGAAATGCTGCTGATAAATTCATGTAACACATAATTCATGCAATTGGGTGTTTGCCTGGTTTTGACATTAATCAGGAAATGTTTTGTTTTTGTTTCACATCCTCACATATACTGCTTTGCACCCATTTAGACACGCTACAGTTACAGTAACATGTTAGTACACCACTATTGCCTTGTGGCTTGTGATTCCAAAAGGGAAGACTAATAAACGAGACTTTGTCTGTTTGGATTGCATGAGTAATTTGATATGGAAAATATAAGCTGCATTTTTTCATGCTTGTTAGCTCTTGTTGTTTGGCATTACTCAATATAAAGAATGTTGAACAGAGTGATTCTTAAACATATGTTAGAAAAATTACTTACCAGAATTTGGTCATGTTGGGGGCAGCAAAACTAATGTTCTCAATCCCTATCCTGGCTTTTTCCAGTTTATGTTAATCATTAACTGTTTTTGTACATGTCAATGTATTCCTTATAAAATACATAACTTTTTTAGGAATACTCTGTTTCAACCATAAAGAGGAGAGATCCGTATGACAGAAAAGAACACCAGCTTCAATTGGTTAGTCCTGAGACCAAACGGAAGGTAAGATATCACTCTCTTTAATACCAACTTTCGTCACTGCATGCTGCATTTTAGAAACTTCAAACTTGAATGTTCTTCTATTGTGTTTCAGGATATAAACTTATCTGGAATTATACAATCGCCAATTTCAAACATTCTGAGAAAGGTAGAGAAAGGAACCCAGGAAATTCCTAAACATAGAAAGGTGATTTTCATCTGTTTTTCTTTAGCTGGCATCGGCTTTTATTTTGCAATGAGTTAATCTGAAAAAAATCCATATTTTCATGGGGTATATCTTTTTGGCATCTTTCCTTAAACTAGGTCACACACCATGAATATGAAGTGGAGACAGCCAATGGAAGAATCACAAAACGCAGGAAAACTAGGAGCACCGTCATGTTTGGGGTACAAGCTTTTCCTCTTTATTTTTCCTTTGTATTTGATTAATTATCTGTTTCATTCATTTTAATGCTATTTTCACCCTTCCAGGAACCAAACACTCAGAAGTCAATGCATAATACTGCTGAGAAGGATGTTACGAAAATGAGAAAGGTATTGATGTCTGTATTATAAGTAACTATGTTCTTCAACTTCTTTCCATATCTGTGTGCAAAAGTTTAACCAAGAAAAGGTTTTTTTAAATGGACTTTCTAGTTTTACGGCATCTTATGTTTGCTTAGATGGGTGTATTTATATACATTTGTAAAATCCTAGTTAAATTAATTTCCCTTGTACTGTACTAGAAGCATTTCTGAATTATTATATGTACTGTTGATTATGTAAAAACCACCATTTTCATTGAATTTTCTGTTATAAGGAATTGGTATTTGACTTCCTATGGCACGCTGAACACCATTTCATGGTAGAAGTTTAGAGTTTAGACTGTATCCAACCGTATTCTTCATAATATGGGGAAAATGACCCATTCTTAAGGTGATAGAGGTAACTTTATCTGATAGTGTCTATACTCTTTGTTTCATTATTATTCTCTGATTCTCTTGTTACATGACTGAAAAATTTTCTTGGTTTTCCCACTTTTGTTTACTAATCTTCTTGGAGCAAATGCGTTGGAGACAGATTAAAAGGATTAGCTCAGGCTATGCTTTTTTTTTAGTGATTGATAATGTAATAAAATTCAGTCAGAAACTATCCAAGAACAAGCATTCAGCATGATGATTTTCCTACGCGTTGTGTGTTTAGCAATTCTTTTTTGACATTCATGCCCGGCATTCTGCAGGTTGTTGCAGGATCCCATCCCCATCCTGCAAACATTGGTGAATTATTTTCTGAGGGCTCCTTGAATCCATACGCTGAAGACCCCTATGCATTTGACTAGAAGGTAATACCTTATTCCCGGTACGAATCTCAGTATATTCCTTCATCAATAATGATTGAGAACTATCTGTAATGTTGAATCCTGCCAATACTGTTGCAGTCAGTTATTTTTGGATAATTGCAATCTCAAACCTGAAACTTGCATTTTAGAACATTCCTGTTGTCATTTGGACCAATAAGTGCAATCCTCAGCATGCTTAGGATTTTGCAACTTGTTTAATACAGTTACCATCCTTGTACTACAGATTGATGTACTCATCAACGTCTAAATTATAACAAGCAGTTGACCTATAAGCCTATATAACCGGGCTTTAAAATGTTAATATAACTTGACATCTTGCTGAATCCAAAAATGTTCTGTTGACGGTAATTGACTTGTTTCTACCATGACACCATGTTTAGTTCATGGTTTGGGGTTAGGATCTGTTCCAGGCTGGTTACTGCCAATAATCGATCAGAAACTGACATCGTTAGTACAGTGACTTGGGTTCTGAAATGTTTTCTTGAAAACCTGGATTCGACCATCAATATCTAGTCTTGAGGCATGTGATCTGTTGCTGACAATCACTGACTGTATTTTCAGTTCGATAGTTAAGCAGTGCATCTGCATATTGGATGGTGGTACACTGGTACCCCATAGATCTTTTAGACAGTGTAATCGCTTTCTACAAGTACCTGCGCTTTTCAGCAAAAGATCGATCAATTGCTGAATCTTAGATCTTTTTAGCTTCACCACCTTACTTTTCTCTGTATACCATTTAATGCTATATTCTGCTCCAGCTAAATTAACAGCTCTCGAATTCAAATTACACCTCGTCATGCAGCTCACATATGGAGGTGCTGATCTTTGGAAGCATGGTATCGAAATCTGGAGTGCGAAATTCTCCTGCCGCCGCCGGGTTGAATCAAATGATCTTGCGGCCTGCCCCGGTCATGGCATGTGATCATCCTAGTGTTCATATGAATGTTGGCTAACTCTGATGTATCTGGAACACTGCTAGGTTGCTGCGATAAACACGACGTTTGGTTCTGTTGTGCGTCTGTAGATAAACCGTCCCAAAACTATAGAAGTACCCAAAGTCGCACATACCTTTTTCGACTTGCCTACTTACTGTTGGATTGACGTTCGTAAATGCTATGGAAGTGCTGATGAGTAATGAGTTTCGAGATCGCCCTGATCTCTTCAGCAGACACGTCATGCCCATAAATCTTAAATTGTGTCTATAAATGCAATCGATGGGAAAGTGTGATATACTCGACATTCCCCTCTTGGTCAAGAACGGTTCCCATATTCCGCCTGTAACGTGGTGCATGGAGAATTATTAAGAAAAAAGAGAAATATGTTAGAAATTCTCAAAAAAAGAGAAAAATATCTAGTCCTTAATACGATGGATCCTAATTACAACTGTCATCAGATTATTCTAACAAAAAATATGAATATGCTAGAAATTCTAAAAAAAAACTAAAATTTCTGGTCCTTAATTTGATGGATTCTAACTAAGTTGAACTATAGTAGCTATTGGATGTTATTATTTAAAGAAAAATATCTAATGGTCTATCTAGCGGACTTAAGTTATAACGGCTTAAATAAAAAGAAAGAGTCCATGCTAAGTATAATAAACAATACTAGAAATTTAGGATAAAAAATACAAAGAACTAAGCCATCTGATTTTCATATGAACTTCAAATTAAAATCCGTACATAGCTAAAAATTAAATAAAATTAGCAATTGGATTTGTACGTCAAATCTAACCTAAAACTAATGTTTGAAATTAAATAAAAAATAATAATAAAATTAACGGTTTAGATTAGAAGAAATAGTCCATACCAAATATAAAAAAATAACAGAAATTTGGAATAAAAAATAAAAGGAACCCAACCATTTAACTTTCATATGAACTCCAAATTCAAACATGTACATAGCTGAAATTTGGAATAAAAAGTAGATGTTGTATTTTTATACGAATTTTAACCTAAAATAGATATGCGAAATTAAATGAAAATTAACATAAACTCATAATAAACAACAAAAGTAAATTAGCCATTTGATTTTGTAACATCCCAAAAAGGGGCCTAAAAGAAAATATGCATTTCAAAAAAATTAATAAGCTTAAAATCTGGATTTATAATTTTTATTCCTTAATTTGAAATTAATCTAAAAATAAAATCAATAAGTAAAATGGTAAAAGATAAAAAGTAATAAATAAAAGTAAAGTGGTAAAAAAAATAACCCTAAATTGAATTTGATCTAATGACCTTTTGCTTTAGTCAAATCAGCATGGGGAGCATTTAATTAAAGCTAAGGTTTTAAAAACAATACAGCTTTATTTTAATGGCAGGCTTGTTAGATTTATTTAAAATTTCTCAAGACTGGAAATACAAAAATATGAGAATATCATGAAAAGATTTATTACAAAATAAATATTCATCAAAACTTTTTAAATTTTTACTGGAGATTACTCACATCATGATTATCATTTAATAAATTTATCAAAAATAATTAATTCAATTTAGCAACTCAAATAAATCAATTTTAGAAAAGAAAAAATTGAGCAGGCTCACTTATCAGAATTTTATAAATTAATCTACCAATCATTTTGACCTTAAAATTTTACGGCATGGGGGTAACTTTGTTAGAATCTGAAATTAAAGTATCTCGGTAGAGCTTCGTGCTGATAACGTATTTGAGAACCTTGCTACCACGTAGTCCAGGGTTCCCGAACGGATCTAAAGTGGAGAACAGAGAGAGAGGGAGACACAATATGGAGGAACAATTAATCTATTATCTTTCTGATTGCGTGTACAATGGGGGACCCCCTCCTCCTTTTATAGCCTACATCTCGGGTTTCGGCTAAGGGACCATCGTGGTCCTTCGTGGGCCACATGGTTTCCTAACAGGTAGCACGTGAGATCTTGCAGGGTGTCCACACACAGTAGACGAGGGAACCCGATGGTGGCAGGTGTCGTTGAGGTGGCGATGGCTCCACTACTGTTAGGGTTAGAAGCACTCGTACCGTTTGTTAGGGTTTGAAGCACGGCAAAAACAAGATACAAAGTTTAACGTTAAAAATTTTATGAAGAAGAAAAAAACTACAGAAAATAATCCACTAATATCGTTCAAGTTTACATTTATAGCGAGTAGCTTATATAGTCAAAAGAGTTCGTGTTGTAACTATTTTAGACTCCTATAGAGATATTGAGCATATCTCTAACAAACCTATTTGGATATTTGAATTATCTCTAATAAACCTTCTCTTAACTCAAAATCTATAATGAAATTATCTCTGAAAAAATCACGAAGGGTTCAAAAGTGCACCATGAATACCAAGTGCACTGAAAGTTCAAAAGACTGGAACAGTCAACCCAAACACTTTTTGCGAAGCAAAATTGAGTAAACCACCAGTAGGTAGTGAGAAAGACTGGAACAATCAATCCAAACACATAGTTATCAACAAAGCAGACGAAGAAATATGGGTTTTCAACAATTCATAACCCCAGTAAAATATGAGCATGTGCAACTGACCTCCTGAAACAATGCTCAATCATCAAATGGTATAAGCTAAAACATCGCATGTAGCGCTTGATAAATAACAAAGAACTCATATCATGAATATTTGATATGCTCAACATAAAACACAAAATTTGACAAATAATACTCATTAAAAGAGCAACTTGTACGTATAGCCACCACGTCCGATATACTGCCGACTTTAAAGGTCAGTAGCCGACGGAGGCGATGGACGTCAATGGCGGGGCTAGTCAGTGCGGGTCATGGGCAAGTGGCATGGAGGTCGGAGGAGCGACCGGAAGGCGGGCGGTGGCTACGACGACCAAATATAATAGTCAAAAGAGTTCGTGTTGTAAATTTAGAGCCCTCGAAATACATCTAGGGAGAGAGAAAAAAAATAGAATTGTTTTCTTTACCTTTCAAAAACTTATGGAACAAAAGGGGCTCCAAATTTCTGGATTGGTAGGCTATAAATAGGCAAAGCTAGATCCGAAATCGTTGGGATAAATATTGACATTTCCTTTTTTTTTATTTTTCCAATATTTTCGGAATTCGGGTGTTACAGCTACTGCTCACCTGCGTGCAAGGCGCCGACTTCGGGATGTGTCGTGGGCGCCGCTCATCCGGATCGAGCATCCCTGGCGAGATCTCCCCGGTGGAGATCCGGTCAGCGGTTGCAGGGGGTGAGCGTGTTGGCCACGCTGGGGCTCATGTTCGTGTAGGCGCAGACTTTCCTCGCCCTGCTGTGCCGCCTCAAGTAGGCCACGTTCGCGTACGCGGCCTTCGTCTGGTCTTCCTGCCGGAGACCAAAGGCGTTCGCCCGGAGTCCAGTGGTACGTACTGCCGTACTGGAGCCTGGAGGCGGTTCGTCAGCGATGGCCTGCGCGTTGAAGCATCTCCATCCGCGTGAACCGTGCTCGCTCAATAGTTAGCCTTCGCGATCATATCGTTGCACGCACTCATCGCGCCGATGAAGGTACATTTGGGTGCCTTGCGCCGGCCGGAGTACTACACACACGGTATGGTCGACAAGAAGACCGTCGTGTTCGTGTTCGGCGTGTTCCTGCTGGAGATCATGACCGGTGGACGCAAGTCACAGGAGCCATCTTAGCTGGGCTCGGTTTTTCCTGAACAAAGGCAAGATCGAAGCGTTGGTGGATCCAAGGATCGGCAGCAACTATGACGCCGAGCAAGCGAGGCGGCTCACATTTGTGGCGGCGCTGTGCATCAGAGCGTCGGCGACGTGGAGACCACCCATGAGTGAGGTCCTGGAGCTCTTGGAAGGCGTCGATATCCAGCAAGACTGGTACTAAGTGGGCCTCACCCTTATTAATATGTTTTTTTAGGGCAAAGACTGAAGTGGTCCCACAATCATATATTATTCAAAAGAAATTTACAAGGCCGAAGGAAACAAAAAGAAGAAAGCAAAAGAACGAGACAAAACATAGATTAGTTAGGTTCCAAAGTACAAAGCCCACTCAGCGATATCACCATTGAAGACTTCACTCCCTCTAGCCCGAAGAAGATTCAAATCAAAATGAATCTTAGAAGAAATTGCGGTGAAGATAAATTCTTGGAGTTGAAGATCTTATTGTTTCGGCGCAGCCAGGATTGGCTAGAGAGAAAGCATGAAGAGTTAAAGGCTAATTTTGTGACAACATTGGGGTGAAAAGATTGAGATTCGACAAAAACCTCCTCGCCGCTAGACATTGTATGATAAGGTGAAGCAAGTTTTGTCCACATCCGAGTTACAAAGAGAAAAAGCTGGATTCCCATACCAAATACCTATGCAACGAAGGAGACTAAAAAAATTAAACCGATCAAGCAAGGTTAACCAAAGGAAGAGCTTATGCTTGAGTTGACTTTTACTCTTCCAAACAAGGTGGTAACTAAAAAGGAGTGAAACTCGAAGAAAACCTGCAATGCTTATAGAACCGGCTAGATGAGAATTTGTTGGGCTGCCACAAATAACTCCAATTGTCAGGCTCACCCTCGGTCAGGTGAAAGTCTTCAAGGATCTTGGTGAAGCTCTCCATTTGGGCCACTCTAGCCTCACTCCAAGTAGTGGAAGCGAACCTGGATGATGCATCCAATTGTGGTAAGCAATGAGTGGAGATTCGATGTCGATGACAGTTTGAGTAAAGCTCAGGTAGATGTAGGGGTGAAAACGGGTCGGATACAGGCGGGTAATAGGTTATCCCATATCCTACCGTAATATTTTTTTCTCGGATACGGGACGGGTACGGGTAATGAAAATACAGGACAGTGCGAATGCGGATCACGGGTATTCTGAGCGGGTTAACAACGGATACCGGGTATTAACGAGCGGGTAAAAAACGAGTATCGGATATTTTGTCGGATAGTACACGAAATAGGTAGAATGAGAACAAGTGATGAAACATATAATTCAATAATCATGTAGTTTAACATATAGCAATCCAAGTAAAATATAATGCAACATAGAGTTCAACAAGACGCATAGAGTCCAATTAATACATAACCCAACAAGACGCATAGAGTCCAACATAATCCAACACATAGATTAAAAATTAAACATATAGTCTAACACATAGTGACAAATAGAGTTTACTTAACATAAATGAACACACAAAACAAGGATCATCATGCATGCATCAAGATATCAAGTCTCATGAATGTCCTCCATTTCCAAAGCAAAAAAGATAATCGGGTACCCGAAAATGCAAAAAAGATCGGGTACCCGTACCCGACCCGTTTTATCTCGGATAGTATCGGGTATTGCTCATCCCGTATCCTACCCGTACCCGTATGCATATGATCGGGTACGGGTACGAATACTACCCGTTTATTTTTGGTACGGGTATTACCCGTCTGTTTCGGATAGTTTTTCCTTAAAATACGGATACGGCTCGGGAATTACACGACCCGTTTTCACCCCTAGGTAGATGTTTGGCCAGGGGATAACTAAGCCAGTTATCCTCAAAAAATCAAATTACCTTGCCATCACCAACAACACAGGAACATAAAAATAGGTACCTTGACATAAGCTTCAAGATGTCCTTCCACCAAAAACCTCCTTTGGGGAGTGCATTTTGCGGGAGGAAAGCCAAGTCCATTGCACCCAAACCCAAGGAGTACAGACTTTATGAAAATGTTTGTGTAGGAACTTGAGAAAATTTTTAATAGACAAGTTAATAATGCCCAAACTTCTTTGCTTCTTCAGTTTGCAAATATTTTTCCATGCCATGAGGTTACCACTAGCTTTGTAAGTGCCACTCCCATGCCACAAGAAATTGTGCCCCAACTTGTCAATATCCCTAATCACACTTGTCGGGAGCTTCAGAAAGCAAAGAATGATAGTTGGGATGGTAGAAAAGACAACATTAACAAGAATAAGTTGACCGCCCAAACTCAGACAACGAGCTTGCCAACCCACCAACTGCTTATCTCTGTGTGCAAGGAGAGGTGCATAATTTTTCCGAGATGGCCGTTTCAAAGACAAGAAAAGTCCTAAAGTACTGAATCTGAAAGGATCCAACTTCACAATTAAGAATTGCTACCATATGTGAAGTCGATTCAGTGGAGGTAGAAATTGGCACAATGGACTTGCTATAATGCACTTGCAGCCCCGTGAACTCACAAAAAGAATGCAATATGGCTATCAAGAAAATTGCACTGAATTGCGATGCTTTGATCAATATAATTATATCATCCGCATATTGAAATACCGGGAAAGTAAGGCCTGAAGGCATCGACAAAGGTGGATGCAGCAAGCCCTTTGAATGAGAATCATTCACAAAGTCTTGTAGAATATAGGCCGTAATAGCACAGAGAAGGTGTGAGAGAGGTTCCCCTTGGCGCACTCCCCTCTTGCATGCGATATAACTTCCTGAAATGCCATTAAGGAGGACCAAAGCACTAGCCGAAGAAAGAATAGATCTCACACCAGCAATCCATTTATCACCAACACCTTTTCTTCGGAAAACCTCCAGAATAGTAACATGGAATATAACATCAAAAGCTTTAGAGAAATCCAGCTTAATAAGAATGGCATCCAAAGAATGGGCCACATAATGAGATAAGAGTTGAGTGACCATCACTGCACAATCATGAATCCTTCGCTCCTTGATAAATCCAAACTGGATAGCATGAATAAAAGAACGGTTACGTGGTTGCAATTGGTTAGCCATAATCTTGGTGAGCACCTTCAAAGAACCATTAAGGAGAGAAATAGGTTGATAATCATTCACCACCGCTTTGAAGCCAGGCAAAGACAACCAATAGTTCTCAAACCGAAAAATGCAGGTCTTGGGCATGTCCAAGGCAATAGTGATACCAAGGGGGGGGGTCATGATTTCTAGTAATCTTGCAAAGCACTTTAGTATAAGTTTGAGGGTAATGATAGGCCCAAGCTGTGGAACAAAAGACACAATCTAATTTTTCAAGAAGCGGATCATCAGTCATATTGCTCCATGTGAAAGGTTTACCCTTTTGTGGCAACTCCATCCATTCTATTACAAATAAATCATGTTTCATGCAAATTGAAACTACCGTAGAAACTTGTTTCTTTGTCATAACCTGCATTTATTTGTACTTGCATACACTAAAGTCTTGCAAGTACATATGTGTACTCACCATTTGCTCTAAATTGAAAATATGCATAGAAGATGGTGCAGAAGGTGAAGAAGACGTCCCCGACGATAAGGTCTATGAACCGGGTCTCGACAACTTTTTGGACGATTAACTGGGTCTTTGCCCCCAGTCGGTTTCCTATGGCTATGGGAGGGCACACCGCTACCGTTGCTGCAGTTGTTGCTACCTGTTTTGTTGTTTTCGGCTGTGCTGTAAACTTATAATATATGCGGTCGTAATCAAACTAGTCACCATATGTCCATTATAGCTGTGTATGTGAAGTGATGCATCTCGATGTAAATTATGTGGGTGTTAGGCTACTGATCTAGGGAACTAGCACTAGACACATATGCGGGAAGCTCAGATTGATTTCAACTAGTTGGCACATGAGCATGAGCGACGTGTGATATGCCGATTGATTGGTCTCAATCCGAGTACGGTTTTTAGATGAGTGGTCGGGTTTCTTCTGGGTTGCGTTAATTTCCAGTCCGACGCAATAGTAAGAATCTGCACCACTAATCTATGACCGGAGCCCCCACAAGACCCGCCCGGTAGTCTCTCTCTCCTCTCCTCTCCTCTCTCACACTCTCTCTCTCCAACGTGTGGACCCAGGGCCCTCTTATCGGATGCTTCTTCTCCTCCCCGCTCTTCTCTGTCTCTCACACCCGATGGAAGCCGCCGGTGAAAAATCAGCGTGAACTGCCTAGAGACTTCTCCCCCCGCCCCCCCCCCCCGCATTTTGCACAGACCAAGGCCACGTCGAACCACTCTAACAGCCATACCTTTCCCATACCTCATGCGGTCCGATTACCCGTGATTTTCGCGCCAGTGCCTTGACCGCCACCGGCTGGGTTCGCCTTAATCCTGAGTAACCGCATCTTCTTCAGTTATTTAAGGGAGGAAATACATACACTAGAGCCACTACAACCCCAAGTATAGTTCCAATTTGGCCCTAACTCTCAGTTTAACCCGAATTGGCCCTTTCTTCCCCAAGACCGGCGAAGACCCGAAAAGGTGGAAGAAATAAATTGGCAAGCTACGGTTAGATTCACTGTGATTATTTGAGCGGGAAGTACCGTTGAATGCTTACGAACCTTTTGCGCATCTTTTCTGTAGCCCGTGCTCACCAGTGAGTTCTCGCACCATGCTTTTTCGGCCGCCACCGCCCTCGCACGGTGAGAGCTTGATTCACTCTCTCTTCCTTACTTTAAATAGTGGAACTAGTTGCTAGGAGGGTTGCTGATGCTTGTGGAGCTGGAAGCTATGACCAAGAATCCTTTAGTCGCTGTTGCGGCTTCTGCCTAGTGAGCTTGCTGTCGGCCACCACTATACCCTATGTTCCGACCGCTATAAGGCCTATCAGAACTATCCCTTAGACTCACGCGAATAAGATGAATCTTCTTGTATCCATGGCCATTGAGCTCTAGCCCTAGATCGGCACCGATGAGCATTCTGGCCGCCTCCTCTGTTTGGGGTTGCTGACGGGAGGGACCCGACGGTCAGTAGCTTGTACTCTCGCGTGCCTCACTGACCAACCGATCCTGCAAATCAGTCGCAACGTGCGTGTAGCCACCCGTGTGAGGACGCTGACCAGTGGCCCTGGTTGCCAGCGACTGTAGCTGGATCACACCGAAAACATGTGCAAAATGCTAAAATACGCTTTCCCTGAACTGAAAGCACATTTTTTTCCATTTTCCTTTGATTTAGTTTAACCGAGTTGATTCAAAATGCCATAACTTTCAAACTATAATTCCAACTCAAATGAAACAAGTTTCTAAATACATTTAAATTCTCTAGTTTCAGAATATATAAAAATATTTGAAGTTTGACCAGTAGTTTAAATTAGAATTCAAATTTGAATTGTAGGTTTGAAGCCAGTTCAATATAAATTTTGTGCAAATGAAGTCCAAATTGAATAGAACTAGTTTCAATAGAATCCTTATGTCATAAGATTTCTAAATATGCAATGAAATTTGAATTCTAAGTTTGAATGTATCATTTTTCTATTAGGGTTGAACTCAATGTATAAAATGTTCAAAATAACATAACTTGCTCATATGATGTCCAAATGAAATGAAACAAGTTTTTTTGTGCTAGTTTGATAGTAGAGAACATGATTTTGGTAAAATACTTAGGGTGTACCATGCTACTTTTATTTGCTCCCAAACCTGTTACTTTATGTACTGATTTATATTCATATAAACAATTTTGGCCTCTTGAATTTGAATTTAATCATAGTAAAGTTCACAATCTTAACTTTTTGAATTCGTAAAATAGAAAAAAAATAAAATAATTCACAAGAACAGGTGTTGTGTTGTTAATCTCAGACCGTTAGTAACGACAAGAATAACTACAATGCAAAAGTACTACACTCACACATGAAATCACTAACCCACAACTATGCTTGTTTTATGTAATGATTTTATTTGATTTTACATTTGACTTTCTTTTGCCACTATTAAAAGTTGATATTTGCTATGTTCTTATTCGACAATGTGTAGACACTGACGTTGACGATACTCCCGTTGACGAATTCGATCCTGAGCTCGTCAAAGAATAGCAAGGCAAGCACCCCCTTGATCATATTGATCCCAATTTTATAATCACCTAAAATGTTAATTACAATTTGACTGCATGCTTTATGTTTTATAAGAATGCTGATAATCCTAGAGAATGAATGAAATTTTAGACTAGGTATACTTGTTTTAAGTATTTGCATTTGCTTGACACTGCTTTAGAAGGATACTAGTGCCAGATACATCCACACCCACATTTATTTATGAACTTTCTAAAAGTTAATTATGACAGTAAAGGATACTGATATTTTAGTAAAAATAGAAACAAAACTATGGTTTCAACATGGGTGATTATTGGCAATAGCCGAATGTACATTTAACATGTACGTAGATAGGGGGAGATTTATCGCTTGTGTCAAATTAAGAATCGAACTAATGTGTTGTTTTCATACCAAGATAATCGTACAACCATGAGGGCAGGTATGGGACGGCCTTAACCTACTAAGTTATTTAAAACTAGCTTTGCACATTCGAAGGTTGAAGTAGCACAAGCAGTAATTTCGGTCAGGTTTGCTTGTACGGAGCTGCCACATGTGACGTGGGTAAATGCATACCGGTGCAACGGTGTTTGCCTGGCTATGGGGAGAAATGATTGTTATTTATTTATCCCAAAAAGATTTATGATTTATGTGATTATTTATTTCTACCACAGCGAGGGCTTAACATCACTAGGCTGGTGCAAAGTTAAATTTGAATAATGTAACGGTTATGTATGATCTATTTGCAACACACCAAAGGAAGTGTGTTAATTTTGCAATGCACAAGAGATGATCATTCCTTATGGGTAAAGCAGTACAGCTCTGCAGAGTATAATACTAATCGATTAGCTGCGCTCGCGGTAATGAGCACTTGGTAAAGTCATCACATGGTTAGATGCTTTCTATTTTAATAAAATTGGGACAGATGATTTAGAAATGAACATTCTTATTCTTCTTCTTTATGTTCATTTAATTATTGCCATAACGGCGTTGAACATTTTATTCATCACAAAGGACTGTGAGTTTACTCACGAAGGGTTGTGAGTAATTTGTTATATTTATGTTATTTACTACTTGTTATTATTCATCAAACTGTTTTAATTTCATTTACGCTTTTAATTTACTATTCAATATTTATAATTCAAATTTAGTTTTATGTAAAAATAACCACATCAACCTTCTATTTGACTCAGCTTGCATATATTTTGGTCTTGTAAAAGTCTTATGAGTACTTTTGTACTCAACTTGCATTACTATTGTTTTTAGGTGAAGAAACAGATAATCCCAAAGACACTTACGCAAAATATGTGTTTAATGATGATGGTTCTTTCTAAGATTTCATCTTGTCTCTTGCATGTGGAATTTGGGCTTAGATGGCATACAATAAGATGAACAATTTTCTACTACTGTTTTATTTTTGTTATGTAAGCTTATGTAATAGACTTCCGCTGTAATAAAATCATGCAACTTTTTGTATGATTGTGTTTTCAAATTGTGTTGTGCGTGCTTGCTATTGATTATGGGACTAGCACAATATGCACTGTAGTTTGGTTTGATTAGGCTGACAATGAGGGGGTGGATTTGTGGAAACCACGGTACGGATCGCCGGCCGCCATGACAAAGGGTTGCCACGGAGGGGTTACCATGGATGCATCCAAAAGGATCATCAAGTCCCAAACAAAATACAATTAGTTTGGTTTGATTAGGCTGGTGGTTGATGGTTGGCCTACCTTGGATCAGGAATTTTTATTTCGGCGAAATTTTGGTGAAATTTTGGAAATTTCAGCCATTTCGATACAGAGTGAAATTTCGGAAATTTTGGATTTTGTTATTTTGTTATTTGAATTTTGTTGTTTTTTATTTGAATTTGACCGAAATTTAGCCGAAATTCTGAAATTCCGGTCATTTCGGTGGGAGCCGATATTTGTGCCAATCCGAAACAAAAAAACCCTGCCTTGGACTGATGTGGCAGTAGTCCCCTTATTAATACGTTGATCTACTGATAATGCCCAGTAGTTGCCCGGCTACCTGTATGTATGGTATGATCCTCTAGTCTTGGACTATAAGGTGAAGTCTATATATTTCTTTCACCTACACCTTTGAAACGTAGGCCATTTGACCAGAGCTCTCTTTGAGAGGGAGGAAGAAACTAAGGGAGGGAGAGAGGGAGATTGAGAGAGATGGCCGGAGGTATCATTGCGGCCAATGATGGCCCCGCGGCGGACTACGGCGGACGCCTGACGTTCTCGGTATTCATGACCTGCCTCGTGGCGGCCTCCGGCGGCCTCATCTTCGGCTATGACATCGGCATCTCAGGTACGTACGGTGCATCTCTCGCTGATCTTTTTCCTCACCGCTGCATCCATGCTTCTTGTACTATGTATGTTAAGGGTCACCTCGCGCATGTTCCTAGCTACTCTGTTTGCTTGTAGTCCTACGCACAGGCAAAGCATTATTTGCTTGATTTTACGTGCTTCGCCATGCATCTTGACATGCCTTGCTTCTTGAGCTTAAAAGCCCTACAGAAAACTAAGTCAACGAACTAACCTGTTAATTCAAGGCGGTGTCTCTCAAATGGAGCCGTTCCTGAAGCGGTTCTTCCCGCACGTCCTCAAGAGGATGGCGGAGGCGAAGGGGAGCGAGTACTGCATCTACGACGACCAGGCGCTCACGGCCTTCACGTCGTCCCTGTACGTCGCGGGGCTCGTGGCCTCGCTCGTGGCCAGCCGCGTCACCAAGGCGATGGGCCGGCAGGGCGTCATGCTCATGGGCGGGGCGCTCTTCTTCGCCGGCGGCGCCATCACCGGCGCGGCCGTCAACATCGCCATGCTCATCATCGGGCGCATGCTGCTCGGCTTCGGCGTCGGGTTCACCAACCAGGTCAGTTCGACTTCCATCAACGGTCGGGGATTGAGCGCCGGCGCATTTCTTTATCCAACACGCATGTGGCAGTGAGCGATTCCAAGTCTTGGGCTGACATGTACAAGGCCAGCCATTGTTAACTGGACTTGTTCGATCGTGTGGTGCACTTCTCGGAGAAATTAATTTATTCCCAGGCAGCTACGTCGTATAAAATTGCGAAGATGATATGCTTCGAAACCACTAGCATAAAGCTTCCTTGCTTAAATATAAGTGCAAGTGGAACCACGTCTACGAGAGAGACAATCGAACAAGTGCTAATTCACTGCACAGATTTTTCTTGTGCCTATCATCAAGTCAATGCGATAGTCAGATATCTCAAAGTGATGCAGACATGTGTAGGTGCATGATCCACGGGAAGAAACAAACAAGTCACCATTGATCCATTTTTCTCTTACTTTTAGTCCACGCATGACATATCAAATACTGGAGCTTTCATTGGCTAATTGTCTAATTGGGCTTAGTGGCATCCCCGACGACTTCGGCTCGTTGGGGACAAGCATTCTTGCTAGCTACCAGTGTTTTTCTTGTCACGACAAGTATGCAAAGGTGCTTTATACATCACTACTTGAAATTTGCGCAAATATTGAAACATAGTTGAGAGGGAGATATTGATTAATTACTCATTCGTTTGCTTTAAAATTTATATAAATAGTATTAAGGGGACGATACTGATGCATAGAAGCACTAAGCTTATTTCACTTCGGCACGCAGCACGCTGGCTGTTGTCTGACTCGTGCCCACACCTTGGCTGCCTGCCTTCTCGGCAGGTGCCAATATTTTCCTCGAAGAAAATGACGGCAATCTTAATACGCTCACGCACGGCACAGAGACCACGGTTGCACGCTGTACGCAGCATCATCCGTTGCTCGGTAATATCAGAGCTTGGAAAAAAATTCCATGGCACCAGGTTCTTTGGAGTATCTACAGTGTCCTTAACAAAATTTTTGTGGAAAGAGAATTAGGGGAAAGAGAATTTTTGTGCTGATTTGAGATCTGTATATGCGACGTATCTGGTTTCCTCACAAAATTAATTAATAGTCTCATACACGTCACCCCGTGCTTGCATTGACAAATGACAGGCCACTCCTCTCTTCCTCGCCGAGATGGCCCCGACGCGGTGGCGCGGCTCCCTCACCGCCGGCTTCCAGTTCTTCCTCGCCGTCGGCGTACTCGTCGCCAACATCACCAACTACGCCACCTCGCGCATCTCATGGGGCTGGCGCCTCTCCCTCGGCCTCGCGGGCGCGCCGGCCGTCGTCATCTTCCTCGGTGCGCTCTTCCTCACCGACACCCCCAGCAGCCTCGTCATGCGCGGGCAGGCCGATCGCGCCCGCGCCGCGCTCCTCCGCGTGCGCGGGCCCGACGCGGACGTGGACGCCGAGCTCAAGGACATCGTGCGCGCCGTCGGGATCGCGCGCCAGAGCGAGGACGGCGCGTTCCGTCGGATGGCGACGAGGCGCGAGTACCGCCCCCACCTGGTGCTCGCCGTGGCCGTGCCGGCTTTCTTCCAGCTCACCGGCGTGATCGTGCTCTCCTTCTTCTCGCCGCTCGTGTTCCGCACCGTCGGGTTCGGCAGCAACGCAGCGCTGATGGGTGCCATCATACTCGGCGCCGTGAACCTGGTCTCCCTCATGCTCTCCACCCTCGTCATCGACCGGTACGGCCGCAAGGTGCTCTTCATGGTCGGCGGCGTCCAAATGATCATTAGCCAGGTAAGTTACCTACCGGTTCTTTTACTTAAGCACGTGTATACATGTAATCACTTCAGTTTTCTCACGTTTTCGAGTCTAAGGTTGCGGTTGCGTGGATCATGGGCGCGCAAGTTGGGAAGAGCGGCGACGCGCCGATGGCGAGGCCGTACGCGGTGGCGGTGCTGGTGTTCACGTGCCTCCACGCCGCCGGGTTCGGGTGGTCGTGGGGGCCGCTCGGGTGGGTGGTGCCGAGCGAGATTTTCCCCGTGGACATCCGGTCGGCGGGGCAGGCCATGAACGTGTCCATCGGGCTCGGCCTGACATTCGTGCAGACGCAGTCGTTCCTCGCCATGCTCTGCCGCTTCAAGTACGCCACCTTCGCCTACTACGCCGCCTGGGTCGCCGTCATGACCGTCTTCATCGCGCTGTTCCTGCCGGAGACCAAGGGCGTCCCGCTCGAGTCCATGGGCACCGTCTGGGTGCGGCACTGGTACTGGAAGCGGTTCGTCCAGGACCAAGGAAAGAGCGCCCAGACGCTCACCTAAGACAGCTAGCTGCTGCATATCCATGGCTAATTTGCTATACACGGGTGGCTGTTTCATGTTTGTGGCTTCACAAGTTGTTGCGCATTACATCTCTCTGTAATTTGTGGGGTGAAGTTTGTTTTCTAGTGTACTATATACTGTTCTAATCAAAACGAATGGTTAATTGAAGAGCACTTTTACAATTTTACAATATACTAAATTCAATATAGATTGTTCATTTCTTTTGATCCGATGGATCAGGTTAGCCAGTATTTATTTATACTTACTCCGGTAGTAGAGTGGTAGGAATACTTTTAACAAATCAATGGCTATCTGATTTCTACTACATATACCTTTACTAATTAGGCATTTTGATGAAGCTCCCATGCATGTTAACCAGAAAGATCTGGTCAAGAGTTCATAGAATAAAAAGGAAAAATTAACAATTTGTGTTCCATACGATTTCTAAAGTAAAGTCATAAATAAAAAAAATTAGCAAATTAAAACAAAGAGTCTATGTCAAATATAAGCAAAAATAGCTAAAATTAAGAACAAAAAAAATACCCTAGTTATAATGGCTTAGATTAAAAGAAAGAGTACATATCAAGTATAATCTAAATTACAAAATTCGGAATGAACAATTAAAGAAAATTAGCAAATTGACTTCCATACGATTTTCAAAGTAAATCCATAAATAACTGAATTTTATAATAATAATTAAATAAAAATAGCTAATTAAAACAAAGAGTTCATGTCAAATATTATAAGCCAAATTAATTAAAATTCAAGATAAAAAATACCCGAGTTATAATAGCTTAGATTAAAAGATAGAGTCTATGTCTAATATAATTTAAATTAACTAAAATTTGAAATAAATAGTTAAGTAAAATTAGCAAATTGACTTCCATACGATGTTCAAAGTAAATATATAAATAACAAAATTTTAGAATAATGATAAATAAAAATAAAAACTAGATTTCTAAAAATGAAAGAAAAAATCCTCCCAAACTACGATCCAAATGTGCAAATTAGGGATAAATGAAAGAATGATTAAAAATTTGATTTGTTTTTTAGTAAAAAAAAACTAATTGAAAAATATTAAAATTCATAACAAGATCAATTACCTGTTCTTATTATAAACTATAAAAACAATTTCAATTAATCCAGAAAAGGAAAAGATTTGATGTCCATCAAACAGAACCAAGTTATAGTGTCTATTATGTATAAACCAAATCAACATGCATAATTAAATGATTTTATCTAAGAAGTTAGCATGTGCGAATGCACGGGTTGACAACTAATTTCTCTAATTGAAGCTAGGGAATAACATGTTTGTAGATTTCAAGTAGTCCCTCCTAGATGGCTCCCCCTACTGAATTATGAATCCCAACAGGTAACAGAGATCATTTCCTTTCCAAGCAACTGAAGTAAGACAAAGTGTGAATATAGACGAGATACTGATACCACAAATAATGTTAGAATCGATAGGCACAAAAGCAAAAAGTATATCAAAGGGAAAAGAGGAACAAGAGACACAGACTTAACATGAAAACCCTTACAGGAAAAAACCACAGGCGTCGACCGGCAAAATCTCACTATTTCTTTGAGTGTTACAAAACACAAGGGGTTACAATATCTCTTATCCCATTTCTGCGGCTTACAAGAAGGTATATATGGTGGCGACTTAGGGTCCTACTCGAAAACAAATCCATAACGATCTGTACGCTCCGCTCCGCTCCGGCCCAAACCTCCCGACGACGGGCCTCCGCTATGCTCTGCCAAACCCGGCCTTCTTAATTTGGATCATATATCAACAAATAAGCATTAACAATGAAGCTTCGTTCAACTACAAAAGCACAAAACATTCTTAAAAGAAGAACTCACGGCATGCTAAAAGATCAGGCTCATGCTCCATTCTGTAGTATGGGGGCAGTCTGGTACTCTGGTGTGGTTTGGGAATAAACATCAGCACTGCGGTTCCCACTTGTATCCAGGTCTCATGGAAAAGTAGGCGACAAGCACTCCTCTACTATGTTAAGAAGGTTTGCATTCTCCAATGCGGCCGCAACAAGTTCTTTGTCGTTCAGTTGCTTATTCACTGCAAGAAACAAATAATACCGGGATATCAGGTCAGGCAACTAGGAAAGTTCTTTGTCGTTCAGTTGCTTATTCAGTCGCATGTGATCCAGGGGCTACCCTTATGTCCACCTTACACAAACTAGGAGTGTCAAGCAGCGTCAAGCATGCAATTTCCCCATCCTATTGATGATGGAAAAAAGATTACTTTCAATTTTTCCCCAGTAGGTAAAGCAGTTTTATATTTGCCTCTGGAATGGACAGCATGAGAATCCCCGTTTGGAACAGAAAAATTTCACAAGAATTTTATCGGAAACAGTTCAATTATAGTAGAAATCAGAAGAAGAAAAATTCTAGTGTTCCGAACGCTACCAAGTTCTAAAGTTTGGATAATTTTTAGGACAAAAACATTAACATACTGACTACGCAAATATGCATATCTAGATCAGTTTTCTGGGACATCCTAAACTGGGATATGTCATTAACATACTGACGTTTGGGGCTTGAACAAAGCAAAAAGGCAGTATATGATTGTGTATGAAGGCATGAAGCAACATATTAACCCTAAGCCTCTCGCCCTCTCTCAAATTCAAAGTAACCGTCGATTGGGAGAATGGTGCATCAACGCGAAAATCGAGCAGCGGCTTGTCTGTTGAGTCCGGACTGCGACCGCGACCGCCACACTAAACAGATTCGGCGCCTCTACATCGAGAGAGAAGGGAAGGAAGGGCCCCGGGCCCCGGCGATGGCGGCGGCGCAGGACGAGACGCGGCCAGAGCTGAACGAGTGGTTCGCGTCCCCCGCCTGCCTCTACCTCCTCAAGCTCTGCCACCAGCTCACCTTCAAGCTCCATCAGTTCCTCGTCCTCGCCGTCGTGCGGGTCTGATTGGGGTTGCTCCCTCTTCTAGTTATCACCCCTCTGGTTGTTGTTAGCTAGTAGCTGTTTTCTCATGAAGTTTTGCCGGCAGCTGTTGGAGCCTGTATCTGGTGAGTGAATTAGATGGCGATCTCGATACGGCCATGCAAGTATCAACATTGATCCTCTCTGGTGTATTACAAGCTAGTTGCTCCAGAGCAGCATCATAGTTCATTGGATTATTTTGAAAATTCTGTTTATTTTCAATTCTGGTATGTAATGCACAACTTGCTCTAGACCAGCACCATAGTTAACTAGCTGATTTGTTAATTAAGAAAAACTACAGAACCTTATACTATCCCAACGGTAAAGGGCAGAGCCGTCCAATTGTGCGCATCAAAGGCTTCAAGTCATCTCCTCGATCTCAGTCACCTCTCCATCTCTCTCTGGCATCTGTCACCTCTTCATCTATACAGTCTCCACGCAACCATCAACCTTCACGATGGCGGCAACCAACACAGCAGCAGAGATTGGAGGGCGGCCACCGACACTACGGAAATGGCGCGGTGGGCGGAGGAAGGCGGCTACCGACATGGCGGAGGAAACATAGTGAGAGGAGGATGCATGCGATCCGGTCTATTCAATTGCATGCATCAATTAATTCATCTAAAAGCTTAAACTGATGAGAAAAAAATAAATAATTCACTTATACTTCAACGCTTTCCTTATGTGTAGGCTCTCTTAGGCTAAGACGTGGCATAGAGGGGGCTTGTAATTGTTTTTTTTTTTAAATTGTTCCAACTGGATCTTGAACTTAGCTCTGATATCGTATTGAGTTGCATACACCAATTAATTCATCCAAAAGCTTAAACTGATGAGGAAATATGGGCAATTCACTTATACTTCAACGTGGTTGTCTTCCTTGTCGTCGGCAACATGATCCGCCAAATCTTGCGACCCTCACCTGCCTCCTCATCTGGGTCTTAGAGCAGTCGTTTGTTGGAGGCTAGTGGGTGGTGACCGGTAGTATGGAGGCGGCGCAGCAGTCAAAAAAGGGTGGCTACCGGCATGGCGGAGGCAGCATGGCGAGAGGAGAACGCTAGTATCGGGATCCATTGGATTCTGTCGTTTTCCCCATCACCGGCGATGGGATTTGCCAGATCTTGCAACCCTCACTTACCTCCACATCTGGGTCATCGAGTGGCCCAACATCGACTCTGCCCACGAGGCCTCGTGACTCCACTTCGCCGCTACACGTGTCACAGGCAACTTCGAGATCTGGCTTCACCCCTTGGGTGAGCAGGGAAAGGAGGCGGTGGTGTTGGTGAGTAGCAAGGCAGAGCAACGGGCCGCAGGTGAGCATGCCGGAGATTTGTTTGTTTTTTCTAACAAAACTTGATGAAATATGGTAAAACTTGTTGAAATTTTTTGGGTTAAAACTCGATGAAACATGTTGATACTTGCTGAAACTTTTTAAAACTCTTTGGCAAAGCTTGTTGAAACTTGAGTTCGAAAATCTAAAACTTGGCCTTAAAACTTTTTCAGAATCTTCTAGAAACGTGTGAAACTCATTAAAATCTAAATATTTATCAAATATTTCAATGGAATTTCTTGAAACTTGATGAAACCTGTTGCTATACTGTTTACCGTTCTCTAGTCGCTTTCTTGTTAATTCTCTATGTTCGTATGTGTAATGTGCTCACAACCTGCTTGTGACTGTCAGTTGAACAGGGATTTGGTGTAGTCCTGTGGGGACTGCAACTTAAGCAGTCCCCGCGGGACTGTTCGATCGGAAATGAACGGTTTAGATCGGCTAAAAGTATTGTACAGATGGTTTCACTGTGCAAAAATATTGTTTATGACATTGTAGCAAAATACTGTTTATCTAATTTTTAACCGATCCGGATCGTCCGATGCTTCAATTGGACGGTGATCCCTGTCCCTGTCAGTTACATCGGCTTACAACATACTGAATATGCTAGGTAGTTGTATCAAGGACACCGAATGAGTGAAATAGTCATGTCCAAACACTTATTCTTCAGTTCTGGTGTGTGGTGTCCCATTTTTATTTTCATGAATGCGTAATATCCACATCACGAGGATATTAATTACTTGCCTTTTCTCTCTTGTGTTATATACAAATTCAGATCATATGGCATCGCATTTACCTTATTTTATGTCGTGAAATCCGAAAAAAAGAGTCATAATATGCATGTAGGTTCATCCTATTATGATGCTTCCAGCTTTTGTTAGCAGTTTTGTTGCTTGCTTAGCATGTTATTCTATTCATTTTACTGGATATTATTTTTCCCCTATCGCTTTGCTGATCACTCCTGGTCGGTTTCCCTTTTGTTCATGCGGGCGACGCTTTGATTCAGCTGTACAACCATTCCATCTCTGATTTTTAGACGAAGATACTTCTTAAGGGTGTAATTTCAAAGTTGTGCGAAACACACAAAGTGCAGATTGAAGAGACCATACAGCATGGGAAGATGCAGACAGCATCATTTCTTTTTGAGTAAGGAAGTCAAAGGGAGTAGGAAAATGGAAAGGGAGGTTTCATCTCGGCACCCTCTTAAATCCGAAATTTCGGTAAAATTTCGTTATTTTAGATGAAATCCGAACGAAATACAAAAAGGAAAATTTGAATTCGGTAATTTTTGAACCAAAATATCTGAGATTTTGATTCAAAATACCGAAATGTCAGTCCAAAATGCCAAGATCTCGGCGAAATTTTAGGTACTGTCGCCCTTTAAATTTTTTAGGTTTTTTTTTTAATTTCACCGGAATTATGATCTACCGACTGTCCCACACGTAAAACGACGTGAAGAATCCAATCCGAGCAAAATCCGGTCAAATCAGGTCCAGTTTTGTTCAAATCTACGAATTTACCGAGATTGCTATATCCGTGTATATCGATCCTACAAATATCTTTTTAATCCTTATAGGTAGGCTTCCGACTTGAGTAGTGCTCGATCTAGCTTTTCTTCAAGGAGATTAATACCATCTTCACATTGGCTGTTTTGATCAACCTGTTTAAAAGAAGTAGTTCATGTAGAACTGACATGAATTTCACTGGGCAAAATTGCTTCTGCTCTGTAGACCAGTGAGAAAGGTGTTTCTCCTGTAGCTCGACTGGTCATTATGAGAATGGACCAGAGCACTGAGTAGCGGTTGTCCACCCCAAGCTCCCAAGTGTGTTCTCAAACGATCGAACACTCGTTTCTTCATGCCTTGCATGTTTTGGCTATTTGCACGTTCTACTTCTCCATTACTCTACGGATGAGCAACACAAGCGTAACAAATCTTTGTGTCTATTTCATCACAATAATCTTGAAACAAACCACTAATAAATTGTGATCCATTATCAGTAATTAGTCTACTAGAAACTCTAAACCTAGTGACTATATTCTTCATAAAGAATTTCTTTGTTGCTTGTATCATAATTGAAACTACGGGCTCAGCTTCTATCCATTTTGTGAATGTGTCAATAGCAATAAATAGGAATTTATATACATTAGTTGGTTTAGGTAATGGACCTACTATAGCAACCATCCATGTCGAAAATGACCATGACAATGTACTTTGCCGAGCATGAAATTTACATTGCTCACAAGTTTTTACAAGGTGCATGGCATCTTTTAGAGCAGTGGGCCAATAAAACCATTATCAGAACGCTTTCCCGACCAGCGTTCTATATGAAGCATGTGCTCCACACAAGCCCCCATGTATCTCATAGAGTAATGCTATCATGTATTCTTGAGACACATATTTCATGTGTTTCCTTTCTATAAAGATTTCTTTCAAGTAATTTGTACATTCTTATATTTTGAATCAATCTATCTTTCTCATGTATATCTTCAAGTAGTGTCCCTTTCTCTAGATAGGCTTTAAATGGTTTATCCTAATCCAAATCTTGCTCGAAGACTCCGGCCTCATTGTTAGTCAGGGACTCATCTATGGATGTATCTATGGAAGGTTTAGACAGATGTTCAAGAAAAACACTTGGAACAGGTGATTATGAGGAGCCCAGTTTGGATAACTGGTCCGCTGAAAGATTATCTTTTTGCAAAATGTATTAGACTTCGAAGTCAATGAAGTATTTTTTTTCGAATTTCTCACTTCAGACAGTGAGTCATTACCTTATCAGATGTTCTGTATTCCTTGCTAACCTGGTTTATGACTAATTATGAATCACATTTCGCTAAAAGCTGACTGACTCCAAGAGATTTGGCTGCTCAAAGCCCGACTAGAAAACTTTCATACTCTGCTACATTATTAGTAGCAGAGAATTGTATCTGGATTATGTACTGTAACTGGTCACCCTGAGGAGTTATTAGCACTACACCAACCCCTAAACCTCTTAGTTCCTTAGAACCATCAAAGTATAAAGTCCAGTGGTCAGCATCAGTGAAATTCTGTTCTATAGAAGGCTCATTGTTAGTCTATTCCGTGATAAAATCTATTAGAATTTGTGATTTGATTGCTGATCGGGCAACAAAATGGATGTCAAAAGATCCAAATTCGACTGCCCACTTAGCAATCCGACTAGTTGCTTTCTAGTTATGGAGAATATTACCTAAAGCAAAAAATGAGGGTACTGTAGTGCGATGTGATTGGAAATAATGTCTTAATTTCCTGGAAGCCATTAATAGGGAATAAAGTAGTTTTTGAATCTAAGGGTATATCTCCTTTGGTCTGTGTAAAACTTCACTTATGTACTATACAGGTTTGTGAATCTTATCTCGTTCGATGACCAGGATAGCACTAACCACATTATTTGTAGCTGCTAAATAGAGCAACAAAGGTTCTTCTGGATTAGGTGATACCAATATTGGTGGGCTTGATAGATAATTTTTAATGTCTTTAAAGGCCTTTTCTGTTTCATCCGATGAGTGAAATTTGTCGTGTTTTCTTATTACCTTAAAGAAAGGTAATCCATATTCTCCCCATCTGGATATAAAGTGACTAAGAGCCAAGTATGCAGTCCGGTCGAGCCATGCATACACAAATCAATGCAATGAACTGCTCTAGTTGACTACATGGTGAAACCAACTAGTCAATGCATTTCCTTATTTGTACAAGAATCTTTTTTTCTTTGTTTTAGCCATAACTTTTTATTGGTAGCACAATTTCACAAAATGTTTTCACCAGTAGCTTACTGACAATGATAAGAATATAATGGAATGAACATCGCTAATAATAAGTCATTTTTCTGTGTGATAATAGATTTTACTATCCATATATATATATATATATATAAGTACCAGCTTTAAGTTTTATTTTTTCCATTAGATCTTTCTTTTTGTCGGGGATTGGTTATTTGGCAAAAGACCATGGTACCCTCGGGTTGTCCTAAAGAGCGCCGACCATGCAACGCCAACAAGAGATGCTCGGAACAGCGGGCATAACACCACCCGAGCATACGTGCTCGGCCTTTCCCGCACGACCATTTCCACCGACCTCACACAAGCATGCTCGGGGAATCCACACCGCACCCAGGGATATGCTCGGTGGACTTGATCACGCGACAAGGATGGAAGGTCGCAACCAATCAGCCGAAGATCAGGGGAAATCCTACCCGATTTTCAAATTAGCGCGCGGTATAAGCACCGCAGATCTCGGAGATAACTATATAGCGTAAATTCAGGAGGTAGTTACCTTCTTTGTACCTCTAAGCCTGATATTTAAATCTCCCCCCCCCGTCTGTGGGGGAAGGGGACAACGACGAAGAAACAGAACACAATACACTGAAGTAGGGCTGTTATCCCGGCGGAGGGAGGCCCGAACCAGGATAAACACCGTGTCCCCCTTTCTCCCGACCTTGGCATCGCTCGAACGACCTCCTTGGTCCGCACGACGGGGCTCTGTTGATCCCCCATTCAACAAGTAAGCTCGACGGGAGCCCGTTCTCCAATCGTCGACAGCTGGCGCCGTCCGTGGGGCGGCGGCTTGATTCCGTCGCGGATCAAGATCCTCGAGGATGCCAAACTCGGGGGACACTCGGAACCTTTGCGTTTTTGACCACGTTGAAGACGACGACATGTACTACGCCGGCGACGGCGTGGCCAATGTGACCGATCCTATCGGTCACACTAAGTTTGGGAGCCCTTCCCCGGACACGGGAATGCGAGGACAGGACCTCCATTCCCCAGACGTTACCCTCGGGGACCCCGAGGATGACTACGACGGGCTCTACGATGGCCTAGACATACCGGACGACCTAGAGTTCGACCGAGAGACTGCATCTCAAGGGGATACAATGATGTCCCCATCGCTTTCATCTCGCTCTCGTCAAGTCAACATGGCCGGGAGCCGTGCTGAGCCCGGGGAAGGATCCTCGGACCCTGCTAAGCGCAACCACTACGAGGCGGCCAGACTCCACCTGGAGGCGTCTTTGGGAAAGACCCTCGCGAGCATTCGCCGCCAGGCAAAAGGGAGGCGCGCTTCCGCGGAAAGGAACTCTCGCGAGTACCGAACTCCCGATCGCGCCCCGGAGCGCCGTCAAAGCTCACCGCTGCCAATTCACCAGAAACGGGAACGGCTACAGGCCTTGGCGGCGGTCGTGCGTGACCTGCGCAGCTTCCCCGAGCAAGTGGACTTAGAGGCCGTGGGCAAGGTCGTGGCCGAAGATCTGGAGAGGCTTGCCGCCGAGCTGAAAGTCTCGGATCCTCCCCGTGACCGGGATGCCCGGAGTGTTTCCCGGGACCATCGCAAACGCTCCCCCATGCGCTCGCACAGAGGTGAATCTCGGAGCCATGCTCGGAGATCGCCCCAGACCGCTAACCTGATCCGGGAAAAGCCCCGGAACAGTTCCAGAGCAACCTCGGAGCGACACCTCTATAATCGCCCGGATTACGAGCGCTCTGAACGCTCCACGACCAAGCGGTCGTCGGCACGACCGTCGCATGAAGTCTTCTCTCGACTCGGCCCGCGTACGGGGCGTTGGGTGGAAGACCCGCGCGGAGGCCGCTATGACCGAGGGTTTCACCGCGAAACCCCGAGCTTCGGTTGCCAGGCCTTCACGAGCTCCCTCCGGAATGTCGCATGGCCGAACAGGTTCAAGCCCGGCCACATCGAAAGATTCAACGGGACCCAGAACCCGGACGAATTTCTCTCAATATATACTACCGCCATCCTCGCCCGGAAGCGTGAGGGGTGATGGTTAATTATCTGCCGACGGTTCTGGACGGAGCCGCTCGTACGTGGCTCTTCAATCAGAAGGAAGGATCCATACGATCCTGGGGGCAGCTCAGCGCCGCGCTCCGAGCAAATTTCCAGAGCTGTTACATTCGCCTGGGAAAGGAACGCGACCTCGAGCGCTTGATTCAAATGGACGGGGAAACTCTACGACAGTTTGTCCAGAGATTCATCCAAGTCCGCAATTCGATCCCGAACATATCGGACGAGGCCGTCGTCTGAGCTTTCAAGTTCGGGGTACGAGACGTGCGCTTCACACAGGATCTGGAGATCCATCCGGACCTAACGGCGAACGAGCTTTTCCGAATGGCCGATCGATACGCCAACGCAGATGAAGCCGTCCAATGGAAGAAAATGCTGGATGAGGGGAAGCTGCCGCCTCAGCCCGGCCTAGAGACCTCGGCTAGCAAAAAGGGCTCGAATTCTGTGGACAAGAAGATCAAGAAGAAGAAGAAAAAGCAACCCTCGCCGGCCATGGTTGCCGCGGTGGAACAACAACAGCCCCGAGCAACCCAGCCACAGCGCCGGGGGTTCAACGCTCGGGGAAGAGGACAACCACACAGGCCTCGAGAACGAGGCGACCAAGCAGATCAACGCGCCGGTCTCTACTGCCCGCTTCACCAAGCTCACGGTCACGACCTACGAAATTGCCGAACATGGACCTACCGCTTGGAGCAGTTTTACAATGGCAGGGGTCCCATGCCGACGCTTCCAGAGCAGGGTGAAAATGGCAAAGGTAAACATCCCGTCGAGGAAAGTGAGGATGACATGAAATACCAAGAACCGCAGAATCACATAGCGGTCATCTTCGGGGGCTCCTCCGCCTACAAGTCCCGCCGGGACTTAAAGGACGCCGCAAGGGAAGTGCACCATGTTACCCAGGGTAAGCCTCCGGTGCAGCAGCTGAAATGGTCTGAGATTTCCCTCACGTTCTCCAAGGAGGATTGTCCCGTTGGAATGACCAAGCCGCAGAAGCTCCCAATGGTCGTGAGCCCCACCATCAGTAACACTGTCGTTGCTCGGGTCCTCACAGATTCCGGAAGCTCCTTGGACCTCATCTCAGCCAAGGTCTTGGACGAGATGCAGATTCCCCGCTCCAAGATCAAGAGCATAGCCGTCCCCTTTTTCGGGATAGTCCCAGGCACCTTCAAGCCTCTGGGCCAGGTCGTTCTGCCCATAACTTTCGGTGGCCCGAGCAATTTCAGGACGGAGCTAATCACCTTCGAGGTGGTAGACTTTGAGTCGGCCTACAATGCCATCCTCGGCAGACCAGCCTTGGCCAAGTTCATGGCCGCTTCACATCACGCATATCAGTGCTTAAAGGTTCCTGGGCCGAACGGGGTAATAACCGTAAAAGGGAATCACAAATCCGCGCTGAATTGCGACGAAAAGGCCTTGGACATGGTCGGCCAATTGCCCGTTCGCGGCCCCGAACAAGAGCCGAAGCATTCCCGGCCTAAACTTGCCCTCCAGCCTGGAGGAGAGACCAAGGCTGTTCCGCTCAACGAGTCAGAACCAGCCAAGGTCGTTCATTTGGGATCTTCCTTAGATCCCAAATAGGAACTCGAGCTCATCACCTTCCTCCGGGCAAGCTCGGATGTGTTCGCCTGGGAACCATCCGACATGCCCGGGGTCCCAAGGGAGGTGATCGAGCACAAAGCTAGTGATTGACTGACAAAAAACCGGTGAGACAGAAACTTAGACGCTTTTCCCGGAAAAATAGGCAATCATCAGGAGGAACTCAACAAACTCCTAAAAGGCGGCTTCATCGTGAGAAGTCAAACACTCCGAGTGGCTAGCCAATCGATTCGTCGAGGAAGAAAGGAGGCAAGTGGCGCATGTGCGTCGATCACACGGTGCGAACGCGGCATGCCCAAAAGACAACTATCCGTTGCCTCGCATAGATCAATTGGTGGGCCAGCGGCGAGGATCGCAGACCATGAGCTTCCTAGACGCCTATTCGGGCTATCATCGGATCGATCTATCGCGCCAAGACGCAGGAAAAGACTTCCTTCATCACCCCATTCGGTACCTTACATTTATACGACCATGTCTTTCGGTCTAAGAAATGCGGGAGCAACCTTTCAGCGCCTCATGCAGAAGACTTTCGCAGACCAAGTAGGTCGAAATTTGGAGGTCTATGTCGATGACATAGTTGTCAAAAGCAAGAGTACTCCGAATCACGTTGCTGACTTGGAAGAAACCTTCTGTAACCTCAATAAGCATCGAATAAAGCTAAATCCAGAAAAATGCGTGTTCGGCGTGAAAGCTGGCAAGGTGCTCGGCTACATGGTCGAGCCACAAGGCGTCGGGGCAAACCCAGAGAAAATCGAAGCCATTGAGAACATGAGGTCGCCCACGTGCATGAAGGAAGTACAAGCTTTGACCGGAAGAATGGCCGCTTTAAGCCGGTTCATTTCCCGGCTGGGGGAGCGAGGACTACCTTTCTTTAAAGTCCTCCGCAAGCACGATGGCTTCACGTGGACGGAGGAAGCTGACCGCTCGTTCAAAGAGCTAAAACAGTACATCTCCAAGCCGCCCGTCCTCGTCACACCCGCAGTGGGGAAGAATTGCTACTATACCTGGCGGCAACCCCGCAAGCGGTAAGCGCGGTGTTAGCAGTAGAGAGAGTTGGTTCCCAACGACCCATCTATTATGTCAGCGAAGTGCTTCATGGACCAAAGGAGCGTTACCCGAGGTCCAGAAACTACTATATTCGTTGCTGATGGCCTCGAGGAAGTTGCGCCACTACTTTCAAGCACACAAGATCGTGGTACCGACCTGCTTCCCTCTCAGGGAAATCCTGAAAAACCAGGACGCCTGTGGTCGCATAGCCAAGTGGGCAATGGAGCTCGCCGAATTCGAGATAATGTTTTCGGCCCGCACGGCGATCAAATCGCAAGTCCTCGCTGACTTCGTGGCGGAATGGTCGGCTCCAGCGCCACCGGCCTGCGAAACCACTGGATCAAGGAGAGACCGTTGGACCTTGTATTTCGACGGATCCCGAGCGTACGAACGCTCGGGAGCTGGCGTCGTTTTGGTCTCCCCAGATGGAGAACAAATCCAGTACGCCATCCAACTACATTTCGCCGCGACCAACAACGCGGCGGAATACGAAGGCCTCTTGGCCGGACTCCGAGCGTGTAAATCGCTAGGAGTCCAACGGCTGACTGTGAAGGGCGATTCACAGTTGGTCGTGAACCAGGTCAACAAGGAGTATCAGTGTTCCGATACCTCAATGGTGCTGTACCTGGCCGAAGTAAGGAAGATGGAGAAATACTTTAAGAATTTCGAAGTAATCTACATCCCCAGGAAGGATAATTCCCTGGCCGACCAAATGTCTAAGGTCGGTTCCTCTCAAACCACCGCTCAGGCGGAGGTGCTTGTCGAGCACCTATATAAGCCCTCCATTCCCTCTGAAGAGGAGGCACCAGAGACCGGCGGTAGGGTCTCCTTCCTCGAGCAAAGTGCAAATTGGATGACGCCATTCATCCAATACCTTGCACGTGGGACATTGCCCGAGGAAGAAGCCGAGCGTTCCCGGCTAACGAGGCGATCTTCTCAGTACAAACTGATCGAAGGCGACCTATACCGAAAAGGCGCATTAGGAATCCTTTCCAGATGCGTCTCTCAGGAGGAAGGCCAGTACCTTCTTCGTGATATCCATGAAGGAATGTGTGGAGCTCACTCGTCTTTCAGAACGCTTGTGAACTACTGGCCCACGGCCTTGACGGATGCACGGTCAATCGTAACGACCTACCGAGCATGCCATTTCCATGCTCGCAAAGCCCGTCAGCCAGCATACGCCCTGCAAACCATACCGCTTTCGTGGCCGTTCTCGACCTGGGGGCTCGACGTCCTTGGACCTTTCCCCCGGGGGCAGAAAGGCTGCAAATATTTGCTCGTGGCCATCGACACTTTCACTAAGTGGATAGAGGCCGAACCCGTCTCAACCATCTCGGCCCAGGCGGCCAAGAGGTTCCTCCGTAGCAATGTGATAACTCGGTTCGGGATACCCAGCCGTCTCATCACAGACAATGGGACCCAGTTCACCAGTGAACTATTCCAAAGTTACTGCGAGGAGGTCGGGACCAAGGTCTGCTTCGCCTCTGTGGCGCATCCACAGAGCAACGGAGCAGCCGAACGAGCAAATGGGCAGCTAGTCCAGGGCATAAAAAGAGGGTCTTCAAGAGCCTCAACCAGCCTGAACGGCGGTGGGTGGATGAGCTTCCCGCCGTTCTTTAGTGCATCCGCACCACGACAAGTCGAGCCACAAAGTAAACGCCTTTCCAACTCGTCTCACGGTGCGGAGGCCATTTTGCCTGCGAAATCGTCTTTGGGTTCCCCAAGGAGTGCGGCGATCGATTCCATCGATCAAGAGGTTGAGCGCCTCGTCGACCTGGACCTCGTCGAAGCAACACGCGAGCAGGCGTTGCTCGTCTGCGGTTTACCTCTGAGGCTCTTCGTAGGCACGCAGCCAAGACAGTCCGACCTAGGGTCCTACAAGTCGGCGACATGGTCTTCACGAAGAGTTCAAGACACCGCCGAAAGCCAACAAGCTGACCCCAAGGTGGGAGGGACCCTACACGGTCGTGTCTACAGCACGCCCGGGGGCTGTTCGCCTCGCGATGCCAGATGGTCGGGAGCTCACCAGCACCTGGAACATCAATCAACTACGTAAGTTCTACGTTTAGGCGCGTACCCCTGTCTCGCACCTCTTGCGTTTTTTCCTATAAAACATTTCCCTTCCTTCTCGTGTTTTGTTCTCGCCTTTTTCGAACGAGCATCGTCGTCAACCAACACTACAGGCGAGCTTATCCGACAAGTATGTGCGCACCATTTCCCTTGGCCCCCGGCCGGATGCTCGCCCAATCGTCCACTTTCCACAGTAGCTCTTCAACTTTGTATGCATGGTCGGCGCGGGCATCCACTCTAAGCGATTCAGTGACCACTCGGGTATGGCGGCTCTACGTATTGTTGGTTTAAAGCTCGTCTACTCTGTGCTCGTACTTCTCTCGACACAACCGACCTGCTTAAATCGTTCAAAAATCGTTACGACCAAAGCATCCCTTAACTTCCCCATGAACAAGCTCGTGCTCGCAACAGTGAAGGCACGACCTTTGTCCATGGCGGGGGCTCCGTACGATAGGAACGTTTCGTCCTTCCTTCCAAGGATTCATTGCTCGTATATGTGTTATGTGCTCTTATGCAGGGACTTGTTTTTCAAGAACTAAGATCATGTAAGCATATATTGGAGACGAACTCGAGAAAAAACAGGCAAGGACCCAAACATCTGCGACTTTGCTCATTTAACCTAAAAGATTGTTTTCTTTTCTACAGGATTTACACGAACTAAAAAGGGATCTAAGTCCTACGCTCGGCCTGGAGGGCGGCGAGCTCGTCCTTAAGGGAGTCGACCTCCGCCTCCAGGTCCAGGACCTTTGGCCGGGCCGCGCGACCTTCGGCCGCGCTTTCCCGGAGGCGCTGCGCCTCGTTGAGCTGGGCTTCCTCGCGCTCCCAAGCTCGCCGAAGGTCGGCGCGCTGGTCAGGAACCTCCTGTCGTAGCTTCACCAGCTCCTCCTCGAGCTCGGCGCACTTCTGCTCTGAAGTGCTCTTCACTGCCTCGCTCCGGAAGAGCTGATCGGCTTCGAAATGAGGCTCTTCGCCGACTCCGGTGCCAGTCGGCCTCGCGCACCTCGGAGACCCGACGCTCGAGATCAGCGATCTTGGCGTCTTGCTCGCGATGGTACGCCCAGAACTCTTCTGCTGGAACTGCGGAGGCGTCGATGTCCTCCATAGCCTTCGCAGCAAACTTCGAGCAAAAGAGGAAAGGAAGTCAAGAAAAACCCCCAGAAGATTGCTCGCCTCAGGTAAAAAAATGGGAGCGAAGGACTTACCAAAAGAGCCCGGCTGACCAACTTATCTTGGAGCCGCTGGCGGTCGGTAGCACCAGCTCGGAAGAAGGGGTTAACCCACGCAGGGTCATCCTGATCCCGAGCTGGCGCGTCTGGATCTTGCCCCTCCTGGGCACCCGATGCTTCCAGGAGGGCAACGACGTTTCCTTCTTCGACCAACCCCAGGACGCCCTGAGGTTGGTCTTCCACGTCAACAGGCGGCTCGTGGCCACCTTCCTCCTGCCCGGCCGCTGCGCTCGGGGGCTGGACGCCGACTGCAGGCGCTTCCGCCCCTTGCACCTCCGCGACCGGAAGCGATTGGAGCTCCACGCCCGGAGGCGATTGGTCGAGGACGACCACCTCCGACCCGTAGTCCGCGGCTGGGGGCAGCTGGTCGTCAACGACCTCCTCCTCTCCATGGTCCGCGGATGGAGGCAGCTGGTCGAGCTCGGCGACCACTTCCGCGGCTGGAAGTGGCTGGTCGATCACGACCGCATCTCCCCCTTGGTCCGTAGTTGGAGGTGGCTGGCCGGCAGCGACCGGCTCCTCCTCTTGGCTTGCGGCCAAGGGCGGTGGGTCAAAAGCCACCACCCCTTGACCATCAGAGCCCGTCGCTCGGGGCTCGCTTGCGCTTACCCCTTCGCAAGGGACCAAGGCCAAGGCTTCTTGGTCCTCAGCCCCCTGCGGCTCTTGCTCCTCCGCGGCTGGAGTAGGTTCCACGTCCGCTGAAGGAAGCTCGGGCCCCGCCGAGGGAAGCTCGGACTCCGTTGAGGCCGCAGCCGGCACCGACTCCTCACCCATCTACGCGGTCGAGCTCGGCGTCAACTGCAGAGTCGATAATCTCCTCAGCCATCTGACGGAAGTCCGCGTGATCGTTCTCTACACGACACATATGTATGAAATGAGATGCATGCTATGCCGATGACATGAAATGAGAATTGAAGAACAACACGCAAGTATTCGACCACCAACAAGGAAATACAATATGAAAGTCCACCAACAGGTAAACAATAAACTTTGAAATGCCCAACACTACTTTAACATCTAATCTTTACAAATGGAAGACGACTAACAACAACACTCATTCATTTAACCACCGCATAGAGCTTTCCACTATTGGTTAGCGCAACCCATTTCGATCTTTCACGCATAATCAATCACATATAATCGAGCACCCACAATACTCCAACCTAGATTAGTACTAATCACCAACATGTACCATATGCCCTAGATAAGGAGTCTAGCATCCCATATGGTGGTTTAGCATCAACCAACACCCGCTAACACATTCATTTACTATGCAAGGGATTCATTAGCTATTACAAGTAGTATACTAACTCCTAAACATTTAAACTCTTCGATATTGCATAGCATCAACCAAAAACCCTCCAAGATCATTTCCCTAACCATCCGCACTAGCTAACCAGCGCAAACCCATCTACTACAATCTCCTAGCACTATCACCATGCACACCCAAGCCCCACAAGGATGCTCAAGCAACAATTTCCCCCATGGGCATTTCAACAAACACTTAGCCTTCATCCAACCCTAAGTCCCCAAATCCACCACAACTCTAGCCATGGAGAGGTAGAGGGAGAGAGGGAGTGCAAGAGAGGGGTGGGCTCTGCATCTGAGAGAGAAGAGGGGGTCGCCGGCCGTGGCGAGCGAGGAGGGCGAGGGAGGAGAGGGAGGCGCCGGGTGAGGGAGGGCGCAGGGGTGGCGTCGGGCGCCAGCAGGGAGAGGAACGGCGGCCGGGTGGAGGAGACCGGCGGCGCGGGCGCAGGGCCGGCCGGCCGGCAGAGCAAGGGGGGGCGGCGTCGGCGCGTGGGGTGGGAACCGGGTGAGGGAGCAGGGGGGGTTTTCGGGCTGGGAGGGAGCCGGGTGGGGATGGGGAGAGAGATGAGTGGGGAGGGAGAGAGGAAAAGAGGTGGGGAAAAAAATTGGGGAGGGAAATTACCTACTTACCCTCATGACCACACACACAAAGAATCAGGACCCTGACAGTCGAAATAGCAAGCTACATAGGATCATAGAAATGGGACAAGGACAAGAAGCAGCCCAAACTTCGATGATCGAAATAAAAATTACCTCCGATGATAGTCATTTTGTCTATGTGTAAATGAAAAATTCATGAACAGAAGGAATATGGGTTGAAAGGAGTTCTAGCTTAAAGAACCGACAAATAGAATTAAATTTTTGTTCTAATAGTTTACTTCATTTCATTATAGTAACATCGTGCATAATAGCTAGTAACATGTTATTTTTTAGATAGTAAAAGACAACATAAGTGTAAAATCCATGAAAATCACATGTACAAGTTCTAAAATTTTTTCAAAAAAATTAAATACATAGTGGAGGTAAGATTCTACAACTCTGTAAAATGTTAATTCCAAAATAATTTTCATTTGAAAGATATAAAAAAGAAAAATTCAGCCAAATAGTGATTTTTCGTAGTTTAGAACTATTTATTTGTTGTTTGTCGTTTTCATATCTTTCACATGCCATTGAGTTTGATTTTCAAATTTTTTTGAAGTTTTATAAGCCCGCCTCCCCCACATATATTTATTTATTGAGAATTTTTTGATACTTTTACATGTAGTTTTCATAGAGATTACACGATAAGGATGGTTTACTGCCAAATGAAAATCAAATAAACAAGTACATAGTTTAAAAAATTCTCAAATAATAACCATGAGTATGATATATGAGATTCTATAATCCTGTAAAATTTCAAGACCAATATCAATTTCATTTGAAAGATATGAAAAAGACAAATTTGGCTAAATAGTGATTTTATCGTAGTTTAGCACTATTAATTTCATATCTTTCAAATGCTATTGAGTTTGGTATTAAAATTTTATATAATCTCACCTCCCCTATATGTGGTAATTTTTTTGAGAATTTTTTAAAACTTGTACATATGATTTTTACGGAGTTTATATGATAAGACTGGTTTACTGCCAAATGAACACTAAATTACTACTGAATAGACACATAACATTTTATGAATGGTTCTAATTTGATTTTACAATATATGTATAAATAAGAAGTAGCATTTATTAGTCATTTACTAGTTGTGTTGCCACGTAGCTAAGAGTCAACTGAGACCGTTCCATTGCGCGGAGTGGCTCGGTCGATCTATGTTAAATGGCTGAGAAGTAGTATAGCCTATTTTAGCTAATGCTTCTTCGCACGTTTCGACTAGCACATGGAATAGCCTAAGCTGCGCGTGTGTATGAAGCCTTTTCCATATTCTCAGGAGTATGTACTCTCATTTCTAATATAGCACTTAAATGAATGTGTTATACTTATCTATCACTTTCAGTATAATTCAATAATAATTTTAAAATACTCTAATTTGATTTGGTTGAAAATTTTTCATTGAAACAATTTATTTTTTGTTATATAACATTTTCCATATAAAGAAAGAGTATGCACAAATTATGCTATAAAGAATAGATTTTAATAAAATTTTTCATAGAAATCAGTTTAGAGTATCTTATAACCAGTATTATAGTATACTAACAAAGATAAAGAAACATAACAACATCATTGAATCGGTATATTAAAAGTAGAAGTACATACTCCAAGGAGTATAGAACTATTTTCTTTTATATATATATATATATATATATATATATATATATATATATATATATATATATATATATATATATAAGGATTGCTAGTGTACTATCGATAGTACAGATCCTCCGTGCTATAACGCTGTGTTTGCAAAATTCGAAGACGAAATTGTTGATCCAAACCATGCATTATGTTCATCTCATTGAAATCTCACTACCCACCAAATTTTATATTTTTTGAATTTTTTCTCCTATTTATTTTGTATTTTTCAAAACCAGCTTCATTGGACGGCCCACAACTAATTAGATCATGGATTTTGAAAAATACAAAATAAATATGAGAAAAAATTCAAAAAATATAAAATTTGGTGGGTAGTGAGATTTCAATGAGATGAACATAATGCACGGTTTGGATCAACAATTTCGTCTTTGAATTTTACAAACACAACACTATAGTACGGAGGATCTGTACTATCGATAGTACACTAGCAATCCTATATATATATATATATACATATATATACATATATACATATATATATATATATATATATATATATATATATATGTGTGTGTGTGTGTGTGTTTTCATACTTTGATCTGATTGGCTTAACGTAAACTATCACTTGTGATCCTGATTACGTTTGTGATCCTCATTACGTCTCATTTGTCTGTCTCCGTCTATAATGTCAACTTATTAGTACATATGTATGCACAATTATATATATATATAGATAGATAGATAGATAGATAGACACACACACGTGTGTGTGTTTTCATACTTTGATCTGATTGGCTTAACGTAAACTATCACTTGTGATCCTCGTTACGTTTCATTCGTCTGTCTCCGTCTATAATGTCAACTTATTAGTACATATGTATGCATAATTATTATAGCTGTCAGTCAAATCTTGCAACCAGCAAAGCATTATTTCGTTGAATAGGTTTGTTTGTGGATAGATTTGTTTAAGCGGCGGGCCTCTAGCTAGTTCGTCAGACCTCTAATCCTATCCTACATGTATCGAGTGGAACTTGAAGCATGAACTTCACCGGGCGCCTTCGGCGTTGAAAGAGTCATTTGAAAGGAAAAAAAGAAGAAGAAGAGAACAGTCTAGATTTGAAAATAAATCATCGGGGGAACTACTACAGTAAAAGTCTGTTTATTTCAAGAAAGTTCGGTAACTGTGTCCTAGTCAAATCAGTATTTCTACTCTTCAGAGGTGGGCACTTAGGCCGGGCTTTTGTGGGCTGGCCCAAAGCCCGATCCAGTACGAAGTGGGCAATGCCGTGTCAGCACGGCATTATAGCTCAGACTATGCTAGGCACGATGGGTGACATGGCTATTTGGGTTGGATTCATGCCAACACGGCATGAAGGCAGCAGCTGGCATGACCGGGCACTGCTGCACGGAGCACGCCGGCATGATGACTCTGCCGCGGGACCACTGTAGGGGCACGATGCCCGCAGCAGGGCACGCTGGCCGTAACAAGGAAGGGGAGGGGTTACCTACCAAACCGCCGTGTTGTCGAGCCGTGTCATCATCGTCACGCCGCGCCATGGCCATGGTTGTGCCACACACGCGCCGGCACCGTTGTCGTCATCGCGCACCTGCTGGCTCGCCTGCCCACCGTGGCCCGTGTCACTGTGGCAGCCCCATGTTGCTGTTGCCCACGAGAGGGTCAGAGGGAAGTGGCGGGGAGGAGGTGGGACGCGCCGGTGGGGGAGGTAAGGGAAGGGGACGGGGAGGCGAGGCGAGGGAAGGTGAGGGGGTGGAGAGCCAGAGGGAGGTGACGGGTGGAGGTGGGGTGCGTTGGTGGGGGAGATGAGGAGGCCGTCGCACCACCCCACGCTCGCGCCGCGCATCGATATCGCCGTTGGGGGAGGCGAGGCACCGGTTGGGGGAGGTAGAGGGCGGTGGGGGAGGCAAGGAGGCCGTAGCGGAAGGGGAGGTGAGGAGGTCGCGACAAAAGGATAGAATATGAGTGTGCTTAGAGAGAGAGGGGGGAGGGTGAGGGAAAATAGGTGGAAAAATAAGAGAGGAAAGGGGTAAGGAAAAAAAGAAAACTTTTGCAGTATTTTCAAGTATGTGCAATTTACACTTTAGGCCTGACCCAACATCTATGATCTACTATCACAACTTCATTACTGTTGATGGCTATATTGTGTCATTATCTACACTATGTTAGCTGAGTTTCTTCTTATCTACAGTGTTTACAATAATTCTAATTCTAGTTGCCAACAATCTCTGAAAAGTTGCAGCTTCAAAATAGAAACAAACTCAACTTCGACCAATCTAGTGAGAGACCGAGAGCAAGAGAGATTGACAGAGAGAGACTGAGAGATAAACTGATCGAGCGAGCGAGCGAGCGAGAGAGAGCGAGAGAGAGAGAGAGAGAGAGAGAGAGAGAGAGAGAGAGAGGATTGATCGAACAAGAGAGATTGAGAGAGGGACTAATCGAACAAGAGAGATTGAGAAAGAGATCGAGCGAGCGAGCGCGCGCGCGCGCGAGAGAGAGAGAGAGAGAGAGAGAGAGAGAGAGAGAGAGAGAGAGAGAGAGAGAGAGGGATTGAGAGGGAGAGACTGACACTGCTACAGAAAAGCATATATTAGATATTTCATCACAAACGATTTTGGTTTTTCAAAACCGTTTGTGATGAGGAAACTGACTAAATTGTCTTTCATTTTATTTTATCCATTTTAGTTGACCTTAGATCCGAATTGCGAAAAAATGCAATGCAATTTTGCTATACACTGTCTAGTACAACTATTTTTTTCATGACTGTCTCATGGGATTCTTATGGAACTCGATAAAATTGACAATGCGAAACTCTGCATACACAGGATTCTGTTGCTAGTATTAAGGAGTATATTTTTATTACTCAGTTCTCCCCATCTTTGGATAAGTGTTTTAGGATATATGCAGTCTAATTTCTTTTTTTTTACAAAAAAAGAAAATGATACAACCAAGCAAGTTCACGAACCTATGTTGCACTTTACTCATGATTTTGGAGCACTATGCTATCACAAGCACTTGTTAGCTCGTGCTACTTGGAGAGTGAAAGCAAGACAACTCGGAACCTGCACTTTCTAGCAGGATCGTTTATTTGAGAACTAGAGATCGTTGACTGAGTGCTTGTAGGCGTATCTAGCCATCCACTTCTCGAGCAGGGGCGGAGGAGCAGGTATGGCTGGGTATGGCACCTGCCATACCTGCTCTGCCTCGTAGATTCTTAGTACTTTTAGCACATGTTCTGTTAGTAACACAAAATATTTATGAAATATTTACCTTGATGATTTCATGTGTGGATTTGAAAAATTATTTTAGCAAGATGTCCAGTAGATTGAACTCGAATACTTTGCTCCTTATATACTCTGTATGAATTTTTTTGGCATTACGATATTGTTTAATATTCCATCCTACCGATTTTGCCGCATCATAATTTTACTCCGTCCTCCGCCATTATAATACACCTACTATCGAAATGAGAATAGGATGATATCCTATTACCTTACCTTAAAATTGATGTTAAGATTAGGATAGGAGATGCACATGTTCAAAGAACAATAACGGATAATAAAGGTATATAAAAATAATAATTTCGCCATATCAGAATTTTTTCCCGTCCTCCGCTACTGTTCTCGAGGATGAAATCAAAAGACAAAGCGCTTTTCCGAAGAATCTGAGCTCACTTTAGCATCCACTACTATGGATAATAATATTATAAATAGTTTGAAATCATCATCATTTACGATTTTCTGAACCATATGTAACTATATATCATTGATATAACAGCATATCACAGATGGTTTGGTCACCGTCTGTGATAAATCACAGATAGTTCTAGTTAGAAACTGTATATGATGATATAATATCATAGCCGGTTCTAATTACAGACGGTTTCTAATTAGAAATCGTCTATGATACTAAAATATTACAGATGGTTTCTAACTAAAACTATTTGTGATCCCCTTTTTTCCCCCTTCACCCTAGCAGAATTTTCGTCATTAATATTTGTTATTCAAAATTTTCATCCGCTTAGATATTTCTGCAAGGCACAACGAGTTATATATTTTGTAATTGAATATCTAAACATCATATATGCATCGAGGCAACAATTTGTTTCATCACGATCGTCTTAAAATATGAACATTTGTAACACTTTTATCTTCTTTTTTATAATGTTGATGGTTTCTAAGGCAAAAATCTATTTCATTTCATAATTCATCCTTAACACTGTCATGCTCTAATTTATTGCTTCCACTTCATCCTCATCTCCGAACGGGAATACCATAGGCAGCATAGCTTCTTGACTTATAGAGTTAATTAACTCATCGTATATAGTTGATCAACTCTATAATTCAAGGAGCAAGGCTGCCATGGTACGATGAGTTGATCAACTCTATAATTCAAGGAGCAAGACTGCCATGGTATTCTCATTCGGCGATGAGGATAAAGTGATAGCGATAAATCAACACATGACACCTTTCAGGACGAACTATAGAATAAAATGGATTTTACTTTAGAATTCATTAACCTTATAATAAGAAGGGAGATAAAAGCGTTGCAAATGTTTATATTTTAAGATGATTCTGATCAGACAAATTGTTGCTTCGATGCATCTAGGATGTTTAGATATTCAATTACAAAATCTATAACTGGTTGTGCCTTGTAAATGTCTTTGCAGAAATATCTAAGCGGATGAAAATTTCGAACAACATATACTAATTATAGAAGTTCTACTAGGAGTGTAGGAAAAACATTTGTTCCATACTTATGGTGCTAACTTGCTAACTCTTCACACAAGTCATTGGATGAATCTCAGGGATGTTATACTTATAAAATATCTCCAATTTGATTCCTCTAAATCTCATCTAATGGCTCACGTAAGGAGTTTAGCAGGTTAGCATTTAAAATAAGTTTGCACTAGATACATATTACGAACTACTGCATTCAAGATGAGCAAATATTATATTAAAGATTTAATCATAACACAGGAACAAATGGAGAGAACTAGACAATAAAGGATAAATGACTCTTTTGGATTAGCATACCATGAACATACAAAGCAAAATGGAATGTCAAATCACTAAAAGCTAATATGAGCTAAAGGCATACATGTACATATAAAAGATTAACCTTAGTTAAGTTGTTAAGTTGAATATTGAATTTTTTTATAACATAGCATAAAGACACCGGTGGACTCCACAACATACTCAGCACCAGCCTCAACCCATTAGATCTCCTCAGGGTTTCCTTTTGAGTAGCAACAGATCAAACATTAGTTTTACAGCTACAACACTGACAAGCTTCAACACATCTCTTCCAAACAAGCAGTAATATCAGATTACCTAATGGCAAAAACAACGATTGGCTTCTCGCCGAAGAGAAACGTGTTGAAGTCCTTGATGTTGAGGTAATTGTGCTTCCAGTGGCCATGCACGGTGTCATAGTTGTCGACGACGTTGATCTTGACATATTTTCCATGAGTCTCCCGATCCTCCCGAAACCTACCCCCAAATCCACGCACGGAGCCACGAAAACTCACCAAAATCAGCACAAAATTCAGTCAAATCACACAAAAAAACGCATGAATCAGTAGATCCGAGTAGGAACTCACAGTTGATTCCGATATCGAAGAGCATACCATGTAGTCGATGGTGATGTAGGGGGTCGTTGACGGCGACGAGCTCAAGGCAATCCGTAGGGCAATTTGGCGACGGCGGCGAGGGAGGTCATCGAGGAGGACGACGACATGGGGCTAGGGTTTAGGGGAGGCGAAACGCGCTAAGTGTTAAGGTCTGTGCGAGGAACATCGGTATATTTATATAGGTCCCATTCATATCACAGACGATTTGTGATTAGAACTGTCTGTGATATCTTTAGGAGTTATTACTGGCGATTTTATGCTAAAACCGTCTGTGATATTGATGTATATTACTGACGGTTTATGAAGAGTACCGTATGTGATGTTGTCATTGTCGGTTGTACTATAAAACCGTCAGTGATGTTCCTCATCACAGACGGTTTTTTAAAACCGTCTATAATGAAGTGTCTAATATAAGCATTTATGTTGTAGTGAATCGAACAAAGAATAGCTAAACTGCCTTTCATTTCATCTGATCCAATATGATAACCCTCCCATTATCCCATATAAATTGCCTATTTAAAGTGGTACATATCTGAACTTTCGTCAGCGCCCAGATTTTCCCATTTCCTCTGTTGATTGATTCCCTAATTTGAAGCGCAGCAAGACGACCATGTACGGTCGCTTTCCCTACACCTTATTTTGTTGCAAATCCGTTGAACTACCTTCAGCCAATTACTCACTCTTAGTAACCTCCGAGTCAAAATCCTCAGGCCTATATAACTGGTGACCCTCTCGCTCTTAATTATAGCGCCTTGCGGCCCATCGATCGTCGGAGGCTCGCAACCTGCAAGCTGCTCTGTCCGATCGACCGTCTGAGGGCGGGCAGCGCGCGCAATGGCCGGGAGAGGATTCGCCGCGGCGGACGGCCGCGCGCACGGCTACGGCGGCGGCCGCGTCACGCTCTCCGTCGTGGTGACCTGCCTCATGGCCGGCTCCTGCGGCCTCATCTTCGGCTACGACATTGGCGTCTCAGGTGCGTACGCGTGTATCACTCTGCCCGCATGCCTTGTCCATGTATGTTCTTGACGGCTTGGTACATGGTGATGCACACAGATGCAGCATGTTCTATGCATTACTTCCAGCGTGCGTCTTGCTGCCACAAGGCAGAGTGGTTCGTTCCCACTCGACCCATCGGAATTTTCGATTTGGGTTTACTAGCTGTAGAAACCTCTCCTACGTCTCACCAGACCAACCTGAATGCTCCCTCCTTCCTGCCACAAATAGATGTTGTGTTTGAACTTTGAATATAGATACATCAAATTTTCGTGCTTGCGTTTGTGCATGCAACTTTGTCTCGTAAGAAAAAAAACTTATACGCACAAGGATTTTTATAGAAACGTTTTTTTCCTTACTACTACTGCTAGTTAGCAGTAGCATGATTGGTATATATTTCCACTTCAATCAATTCAAATGTGATCGTACTCGTACATGCTATGATCAAAGGCAGCGATACTTCCTTTCGCAGAGATCGATGGGCACACACTTGTATGCTTCTTTTCCAGAGTAACGGAATCACTCGCTCTAGTCCAAACTCCAAAGTAGATGCCGTCGCTAACTGATCACTCACTGTGCAGTGTGCACATAGAATAAGGAATTAAGGATCGAGTTAATGATCTTGTTTCCGGTATTGTTTGTCCATGTTAGTTGAATTTGAATACCAATCTCTCAACTGTCAGGAGACATTTGATAGAGGTGGCCGCCGGAAATGTTGCCTAAAAGACCAAAGCGATGAACTTTTCAAACTTTTAAACAGAACATGGTGTGCTACCGGGAGCTAGCTTTAGAGTCTAGATAGCCCCATCCATAGACCTCTTTTTTTTGCGCAAATTTAGCCTTCGTATGATTAAAATTACAAAATTAACCTCTCGTTGAACGTGAAAGAGCCGGCATGAGACATATGTCCCCTGCCGCTTGTAGTGCCGCAGAAGGAAGACGCAACGCAACCAGCTCGTCGTGGGAGAAGGCTGCCGCGACAGGGCAGTGCGACAGGTCTGCCCCGGGTTGATCATTTATGTGCAACGATTTGTCTTTTCACACCATTTATACCAAACTGATTAAACGTGAGCTATTATTTGGCCCGATCAGACACTCAGATACACATTGCTAGCATATATAGTTTCAGACGTACATATTCCATTTCCGACCATGTGATAGCTTTTGCAAGCTGTTTTCCCTTTTACAAATGAGATGATGGGACAAAATCACTACCACTTTCTTCAAGGAGAGGAACCTAGGCAGTAAGCTTTATCTATACACTGACAAACCTGTCACCACCCATCGCGCAAATCAAATGGCTCCCACGGTGGGCATGCTGCTGTGGCACCGTGGAAACTACCACGCACAGTCGGGCAATCGCATGACAAAATGCTTCGGTGGTAGATGATATATATCATCTATCGTATCTTTCGTGATTCGTTAGAATATTATATTTATAAATAGCATTCTTTAGAAGATTATATTTGTAAATAGCATTAAAAAAAGCTACTTTTGCCAAAAGAAATGATGAGGGACTAATAAAGCTAAAAAATCGCTTAACACGATCGCTGAGAGGACATGGCATGAGCACTGGCAAATCTGCAAAAGCATGCCGGGAATCAGAACATGCGTCTCCTCGCCTCTTCCTTTTGGGGCTTGTTCATGCCACACATGCAAGCATTCCATTAGCCGAGAGAATCCAATCCGTAGATTAATTTTGGCCCCTTATCTCGCGGTGTTCTCCGTCCATGCACTGCATCGGCATACGTTAAAAGCACCAGAAGGCATATCAATTTCAATTACTGTCATCATGTCATGTAATCAGGTGGCTTGGATTCGTTGGGACCTTGTCCATACAACTCCATATTAGCAGAGGCATCCACTACTGCTACTGCTACGTACTCACCATAGCAAAGCAATGGCTAGGTAGTAGTACTAGCGCAGGAGTGCTTGGCAATGTAGCAAAAGAGAAACAAGAAGGTTGAGGAGAGCAAAAACAAATCCACTGAGTTACATAAAATGCCTCATCACAACACAACGACATAATCCATATCTATGATCGATCCATCAGCGAGCAGCTTGGAACCATGACAGGGGCTTATCTGCTTTATACATGTTTTTGTCCTGGGGATAGGCGTCTTTTCAAACACCGTAATTTTTCTCGATTCCTGCGAGAATCAAACTATTTTCTATGAAATTATTGTGTTTCAAATAGTGCCTTTTTTGGAAAGTTTAATGGATATGTTGTCATATTACCACACAATATAGTTAGTTTCTATATTACGTCGTGATGTCGATCACTAGATATGTTTATCTTGGATAAATATATGCTGACAATTGCGTGCTACTATATATATAGTGGGAATACCATGTGACTAGAATACTCTCCATGTGGATTATTTAAGGTTCGTGAGTCCACTTATGTCACGTCTAGGGATGCAAATGGGTTGATTCTAGGGTCTTCTTTGACCCATTTTAGTTTATTTGTTTGAACTAAAAACTTAATTTTTAGTTCACCTTTTAAGTTTTAGTGCAAACAAATGAACTAGAGTGGGTCAAAGATAACCCTAGGGGCGGCCCATTTGCATCCCTAGTCACGTCTAACCAGATGCCGTGAGATGCTTAGGCGGTTAGGGCGGGCATGAAAAAGAATTACTAGAACAATAACATGCGCCAATATTATAATATTATAGAATATTTCTAGTGGGATGTCGCTATAGTTAGTACAATTAATAATTATTAATGTATTGATGCACACGACGTTGGGAACAAAAAACAAGGAAAGGAAAACTAGCGCATATCCTTTTGCTTTAAATACTATTATTATTGGATGCATTCTCAAATTAAGAGCCGAAGATAACTGTATAACAGACAAATCTTCCAAAAAAAATTCCACAAATAAATCACGTGAAGTCGATCGACGCACATCGCCATATGTTCACTAATTACTAGTACTTCTCTGATGATGTCCCGTCAGATTGTCACCGCTGCAAATGGGACAAAAAAAAAATTACAGAGCCTACTGATGAATTTTTACTCAGGTGGCGTCACGCAAATGGAGTCGTTCCTGCGGAAGTTCTTCCCGGAAGTGCTGAGAGGGACGAAGAGCGCGAAGCGCGACGCCTACTGCAAGTACGACAACCAGCTGCTGACGGCGTTCACGTCGTCGCTGTACATCGCCGGCATGCTGTCGTCGCTGGTGGCGAGCCGTGTGACGAGGACGGTGGGCCGCCAGGCCGTCATGCTGATCGGCGGCGCGTTATTCCTCGTCGGCGCCGTCATCAACGCCGGCGCCGTGAACATTGCGATGCTGATCATCGGCCGGATGCTGCTCGGCTTCGGTGTTGGGTTCACCGCGCAGGTCTGGCCGTTCGACTTCTCAAGACGAATCCGAACTAATTAGACCCAAATGCGCTTAAAAACACCAATTAGGCCGAAACGATGTAGCCGGGTGCAGATTTGGGCGCAATTACATTACGACGCATTTCCAATCAATTGAAATAATTTGACCACAGGCGGCTCCGTTGTATCTCGCCGAGACATCACCGGCAAGGTGGCGCGGCGCGTTCACCTCCGCCTACCCCTTCTTCCTCGTCCTCGGCGCACTGACCGCGACCGTCACCAACTACTTCACTAACCGCATCCCCGACTGGGGCTGGCGCGTCTCCCTTGGCCTCGCGGCTGTGCCGGCCACCTTCATCGTCGTGGGCGCCCTCTTCGTCCCGGACACCCCCAGCAGCCTCGTCCTGCGCGGCGAGCCCGACAAGGCCCGCGCGTCGCTCCAGCGCATCCGCGGGGCGGGCGCCGACGTCGACGCCGAGTTCAAGGACATCGTCTGCGCCGTCGACGAGGCGCGCCGGAACGACGAGGGCGCGTTCGAGCGGCTGCGCAGCAAGGGGTACCGGCACTACCTGGTGATGATGGTGGCCATCCCCACGTTCTTCGACCTCACCGGCATGATCGTCATCACCGTCTTCTCGCCGGTGCTGTTCCGGACGGTCGGGTTCAACAGCCAGAAGGCCATCTTCGGCTCCGTCATACTTAGCCTCGTGAGCGTGAGCTCGGTTGTCGTGTCCACCTTCGTCGTGGACCGCGCCGGCCGCAGGTTCATGTTCCTCGCCGGTGGCATCGCCATGGTGCTCTGCCAGGTACCACATATATATATAATACATCGACACGCACATTGCAGTTTTCGTGTCATTTGTCACGCGCGCGTGTGTATGCTCTAACCTTTATTCTGGTATTGGACTAATTAAGGTGGCCGTGTCATGGATACTGGCGGAGCATCTCGGGAAGCACCACGCGGTGACGATGGCGCGGAACTACGCGGTGGCCGTGCTGGTGTTGATGTGCCTGTACACGTTCAGCTTTGGCATGTCGTGGGGGCCACTCAAGTGGGTGGTGCCGAGCGAGATCTACCCCGTGGAGATCAGGTCGGCGGGGCAGGCCATGACCGTGTCCATCGCGCTCGGCCTCTCCTTCGCGCAGACGCAGGTGTTCATCACCCTGCTCTGCGCCATGAAGTACGCCGTATTCCTCTTCTACGCTGGCTGGGTCCTGGCCATGACGGCCTTCATCGCGGCGTTCCTGCCGGAGACCAAAGGCGTGCCGCTGGAGGCCATGCGGTCGGTGTGGGCGCAGCACTGGTACTGGAGGAGGTTCGTCTAGGATGCCAAGCAGGACAGCCAAGTGAACTAACTGCTTGTAAGACGTGCAATCTGTTGGTTAAAAAAGCGGTGTAAAATCAAATGATTGGTGCGCGATCTGTATGTATGTGAGTGCGCGTGTGCGTAATTTCTGCAAAACACAGAATGATGTAGTTTGCTAAGGCTGCGCTTGGTACGGTTCAGATTCTAGTAGAAACAGAAACGGTTTTAGATTCTTGGTAGAAACGTTTCAGGTAGAATCAGAATCACTATTTGGAAACCGTTTGGTTAACTGTTTGGATTCAGATTCTAGAAAGTGGATGAAGTGATGAAAATGACCGAAGTGTCCTTTGTATTTGTGATAGATTTGTAGTACATTTTAATGTAAGAAATGACGATGAAATACATGCATCCATCATAATCTCATTATAGAATTTTTGTATCAATGTTCGACCATTCAAATACAAGAGGTAGCATAATACATCATTGTACTAATATTACAAAAATGATAGAGTAAACTACAATCTAGATTCCATAATTGCCTTTGCAAGATCATCACAGAATCTTTCCATATTTATGTCATTTGCATCGCATGTAGCCGTAATTGATGAATTTTGAGACGGCTGATGTCTCGCATATCTTTGTGGTATTGTTGGCATGTAATCCGGATTCTCATCACACATTCGAAAATAGCTCATTTTGCAGATGATTGAAACTTTTGAAGTGACCCCTCTGAAAGATAATCTGCTCAGTTCATCCATGATGCTAGACACTGACAGAAGAATAACAACAAATAGCCATCCATTAACTGTACTATAGTTGTTACTAGTTACATGCCTGTGCGTTGCTACGAAAAACAAAATTGATAACGAAAAATAAAGATTAAAAAATAAAAAAAAATTATTTCACAAAATCAAACATCTATCTTTAACTCATCGTTTTTTTGCGAAAGCTGGCTAATTAAAGCAGCGCTTCGTTTCTTGCGTAGGGCAATTAAGCAGGGCAATTAAGCGGCAATTAATGACGTGGGAAGAACGGACCACTGCCACCAAGTGCTGCTTTAGAATAGTAGAGATCCATGTATCCAGCGCGAATAGCTTCTTTTAACAACACAAAGGAGAGGTGGTGATCGGCAGCAGAGGTGATTTTTCATACGTACAAAGCAACACAAAGCAATCTATATGAACAAAGCAACACATACGTACTTGATGCCTTACAATTTTTCATGACATCAACACAAAGCAAGATTTTTCACTGCTGATCATAGGATTGTAAGAAATTGGGGAAAAAAATTATCCTGGTATGCAGGCACTCATTATTGTTCAAACAATCAGACAGCGCGTTCAGTACAAACAAATCATGCAGTTGCATATTTATAAGGAGGAAATCCGAAGGCACAATTAAGAATTAATGCATTTAATACAGTCAACATACCATCACAGAATAATTTTATGAAGGTTAGTATTTATTTGATGCCTCTCACTACTTTACAATAGTGGTTTCCACTTCCAGGAGAGTTTCTCCCATACAAGCAAAACCAATCATCTCAGATCAACATTCGAAGTGCATCCATTTCAACCCATAGAGGCATAGATAGAAGCATTTACCTGGATTCCTTCTGATGTAGCCCAAGCCTTAAAAACTTCTGGTTCAACTGCTACAATGGCAACTAGAGAAGAGTTTAAACAATCGCCTGCATCCAAATCAACAAGTTCAGAATATACAAGGCCATAATTCATATTGTCTAGCTAGAGCATGTGTACGCTCATCCATCGTTAATTGAAACAAACATTCAGACAACCAATCAATTATTCCTACTTGGAGTAGAAAGCTATACTGTGGATATCATAACTAAAATGAGCAGGGTTATTATTCTTCTTGTGCTGCAAAGAGATATGAGGTCCTTCTAAAATTGCGCTATGTGTACTCATCACTTTGCTCTTTTTCTCCACTGAGTTCTGACGGTCATGAACATTTGCCATTATGCCACCTACCAGTCCACTGAGGAGTCCAAAGACAACTCATGGCAGCTGCTACCATTGGCGCGTGCGAGCAGGACCTGCCTTTCCTCCACCCGTCCCCATGCGCCTACTATGTGCAGAGCCCGTCCGCCGCCTCGCACACCCTCGGCCACCCGGCTTCTGAGTCCACGGCACTCATCCTCTCCCCCTTCCCCGACGCCGCGTTCGCCCCCCAACGCCACTCCCACGATGGCACCCACAACCACGAGGAGGCCACGAAGGTGCGGTTCACAGGATTGTAAGGAAAAACAAGAAGAGCTTACCTTCTTAACCGATGAGCCGTTGTTCCAGTGTCGGCGGCGGCGATTGGGGGCAGGAGGCAGCCGGAGGCGACGAGGGAGGGGGGGTTCCATGAGGGCGGCGGCGTCGGGGGACCCGGGGGGTTTGGGGTTCCCGGGACAGCTTGCAAAGCCAGATGCGACGTTGTCGGGGGGGTCAGCGTTGTCGGCGGGCGGGGGGGACCCTGGCGTCGTCGGAGTTGTCGTCACGAGGATGCGAGGGAGCGAGAGACGAGCGAAGGCCGAAAGGTAGGAGGGGTAAAGTGTTCCGTGAATCGGTGTGGAACTGGATTGTGTTGGATTCGGCGTTGGTGTGGAAAAAGTTGAATCGTTCCGACTCGAAGCGTTCCGAGATTTTTAGCGTTTGGCTGTGTTTATCTCGGATCTGAACAGAATCAGTCCGGTTCCAAGCTGCCAAACGGCCCCTAAAACCCGCGGGTACTCTAGGATTTCAACTCACTTAGAGATAGCAACTTCAGTAGTTCATCTCTAAAGTCATTCACTAATTATTTTATATTACTTTCATCATATTGTTCGCCCTCACACTATCATTTTTTGCGTTGGTTTGCGTGATCAGGTTGTCTCTTGCATAAGAAATAGCACATTCTCTTTCCTCACTTTCACTCTTCTCCACGTAGGATTTTACTCATATGGTATATTTAAGAGACGGCTGAAATGACACTATTGGAGATGCCCTTATCTCTACTTGTAATGAACGCGATGTTAGTTGGTGATTTGGTCATGCAGATTCAATGCATAATCTCTCTTTTCGTAACTTTGCACCTTTGTGGGTTGCACAGAACTAGGAATGGTGTGGATGGCAGGAGCATGATCATGAATTGGTATGATGGATTCGGGCGAATTACGGTTTGATGAAGGGTGTACCCAATGCAGACACCTCCACGTCATCTGGAAATATAGAAATAACCCCTTCAGTGCATAGTGCCTATCCATGGGTCTACACAATAAATTTACATCGATCATCCAACCTCTCTCTTCCCTTGCTTCCTCCCATGTTCTCCTCCTCCCCAATGCCCACCCTCATCATCCACCCCACCCACCCCTCAGCGGCACTAGCTGCTCCGCCTATCCTCGCAAGTGTCAGCCGCCGACTCCTTTCTCGTCTCTTCTCCCCATGTGGCCTCCTCTAAGCTCCAACTTGATCTCCCTTTGGCGCACAGTCCACCCTGCTCTCCCCTTTGCCTCCTCCTCCTGCCTGCTTCGTCTACCTCTTTTCAGATATGTCACTGTCAAGGTGGCCATGGAGCTACGGTGGCCTCAACAAGGGGCTACAGTTGGGAAACGGCGGGCAGTGGAGCGATGGGCAAATGCAACACCCAGTGACGACAGTTGGTGCATTTGGCGATGGAGTGATAGTCGGAGCTGAGCCACGCTGCTCGGAGACGGTAGCCGGTGGACTCGAGAGGCAGGATGGTGCTCGATGATAGTGACTGTTGATCTAGGAAGCGGGCAGTGGCCCTCATCGATAATGAGTGAAGCAGTCAGCAATGGCAGGTGCGCGTAGTGACGATGACGAGCGGCTGACCAACTTGGAGCAAGAAGGTGGTTTAATGCAGTGGGCCTACAAACAGTGTAGGTAGACACAACTCTCCTCTCTAGTGCATGTTTTAGCTATGTCTTTTTTGTTGTTTTATGAACTCAAGCAATGTCTCATACAAAGATATTACTTCTTTATCTTCTTTTAACTCTTTATCACATCATCTTCCATCCTATATGGATAGCTATTTATTAGAGTGCTATTAGTCCGCACTATACCGTTGGAATGTATTCCAATGGTATAGCAGTTTCATTGGGTTTCATGAGGTTTCAGATTTTATAAGGTTTCGTGTTTCGTAAAAAAAAAAAGTTTTATATGGAAGTTTTAGTGTGTTTCGTGGAAAGCTTTATGCAAGTTTCAAGGCAACTTAAAAGTTTCGGTAAAATAGTTTCAGGTTTTAAGAAGTTTTAACAAGTTTTAAGTTTTAAAAAGCAATATTTAATGTTTTAAAATCATAATTCATGCAAGTTTAGACAACTTCAAGTTTATCGAAGCATCAAGTAAAAATGATGTTTCAGAATCAAAACATCAAGTTTCGTGGAGTTTTGAACAGGTTTCAGGAGTTTCAGAGAAAGATTCAAGTGGGTTTTAGAAAATTTCGACGGTGTTTCAGAAGGTTTCAAGAGGTCTTCAGCATAATTTTAGAAGAATTCAACAAGTTTCATGAAAATAAATCATACACAACTAAAACTTGACCGAAACATAAAGTTTCAAAACTGAAACTTAAGTTTCGGAATTGAAACTCAATCGCCAAAACTAAAACTCAAAATTAGATCTCATCAAGTTTCAAAAGTGAAACCGAAGTTTCAGAAAAGACAAATCAAAGTTTCAAGGAGTTTTGAACAAATTTCAAAAGTTTATGAGAAAGTTTTAGGTTGGCTTCAGCAAGGTTAAAGATAATTTCAAGTGGGTTTCAATATAGCTTCAAAAGAATTCAACAAGTTTCATGAAAACAAATTATAGACAGCTGAAACTTGACCAAAATATCCAGTTTCATAATTGAAACTCTATCACAAAACTTGCAATTCAAGATTTAGAACTAAAAGAATTCCAAAATTTTATTAAAGCATGATTGAAGCATCAAATTTCATAACAGAAACTAACGTTTCAAAACCAAAACAGCTCTCTGGTCACGCCCGACTAGGGGTGGAAATCGAGCCAAATCGTCGTTTTTTCGAAATTGACACAGTTTGATTTAATATAATTTTATTTACAATTTGGAAGTATTTTTATAATCAAGCCAACGAGCCGAGCCGAGCCAGAGCAAAAACCAATTTCATTCAAAATTAACTCATTCAATGATTAATCAAAAAACTAGTGTAATTGGAGCAATTTTGAACCGAGCCAACGAGCCACACAAACAAGCTTTTTTTCCATCCCTACGCCCGATCTTCCTTGCTCAGGTGAGCATAAGACCATCTATCGCTGCATTCACACGCCTTCGCTTGCCGCACACCAGTCCACTTGCTCGCACTCCAACCACGTCGACCACTATGCAGCATCTCCCTAGCTCGCTCTAAATGTTGTGTCATCACAACTTACTCTTGTGAGCCGCTTCCCTCACTTGTGCTCGCTGTAGCCGCCATCACTAGTTGAGATCAAATATAAAGATGATGACTTCAATGGTGGTGCTTGGTGGTGGGATTCATCGCCAGTGGCAGCAAATCGACCGACATTGATCGTTGTGGAGAGATAAGAAGTAGAAAAAAGTTATATCCGAAGATGGAGTTGGGTCTGGTCATGGTGAGGTGTGGAGAAAGAAAGAGAGCAATGCTTTCGGATGGGGCAAGATCAGATGGTTTGCAAATGATACATGCAGTTGATACGTTGGTGACAAGCTGTCTCATTGAAACAGCAACTGACACTATCATTCCATACTTTTCTTGTGTTTATTGAGCTACAGTGCCAATGTTATTTTACAGCTTAATTTGGTCCAACCACTGCAGCAACATACATCAAGTTCTTTACGTATATGGGATGACTCCATTGATCCTTGTAAAGAAAATGACGAGTTGTTTTGAGTCTCACAAGTCACTCTTTTTTTTCCTTCTCCAACATGTCGCCGTTTGGTTGAGTCGGCACTCAAATTATCCATCATGCTTTGCACGAGCCACGTCCGAGTCTTTTCCCCCAATTCCCAGTGAGTTTTGCTTAATCGCCTTCTCGGATGCAAATTTCCACCACTCCCTTTGCCAGATCAAGGTCGTATCTGTCTGCCCTCCTGTTGTCACTTCGGAAAGACATAAAACGGTACGTACCATTTTTGTAGTCTTTCCGTATATATTTGCTACTGACATTATATAAGATGAAGCCATGACGCGGGAATGGATCGGTTCGGTCGGCCCGACTCGCGAGCTGCGAACTTGCGATTCGGATGGCTGGGTCGCACGAGACGAGCGGCACCATATTGAGCTGGGCTGGCTTGTGGCCTCGCTCTTAGTCGAGTGGGCCGGGGTCACCAGAGCAAGAGAGAGAGAGAGAGAGAGAGAGAGAGCGGGCGCACAGCACAGTGAGCCGTGCATGAGCGACGGCCCAGGCGTGGGATGGCGAGCTGCGGCGCAGCCATGTGGGCTTCTGTCTTCTGACGCGAGAGAGGAGTACCCCTGTTCGGCCTTTCTATGTGGCCCGTTTGGAATCCGGGGCTTTTATTTCTGTTTCCTGTAGAATTTATGCACAAATAGAACACTAAACTTGTGTAAGTAATTAATTACTTGCTTCTTATGCAGTGCTCGCTTGCTTAGTGGGAGAGAGGGATCACTAACGCAGGAGAAATCCTGTTCACATCCAAAACAACGAGATAGGTTGTTGCCCTTCCGTCCCCATTATTTTGGTTCATACTTCCGTGTTCTCACCTTAGGGTCCATTTGAAATGCACGATGCCAGATGCACAACCAGTGGGACGGACAAATGTGTGGTCATGCATGAAGAGAACCGATAATTGAACAATTTCGTATTTAAAATTAATTAGGAAAGATCGCACAATTAAAACTTAAAACAAGAGCGGTGCTTCTATCATTCTAAGAGCATCTCCAGCAAGGACCCCAAAAACAGGGTCTCTATTTTGGATTTAGGGACTTCTATTTTTGAGTCTGTTTTGAAAGATGTTCAAAGAATATTTTCCTAAATCTCAAATTTCCTATTTTACTTTTTCTCCTATTTTGACATATCCGCTATGTATAATCTTCATTTGACACCACTAAAATTCAATCAAATATATTTGTAATACATAAAACATAAGCATATTAACATTTACAATTTAAAAACATGAAATTTCAAATTTAAATTTAAAATTTTCAAAACATTATAAAATTTTCGAAGCCTCTCATGTATTTCCTTATCTTCAACAATATGGGTTGTACTCGTGTCCCTGTGAATTGGGGCTAAGGAGGCAAATTTAGGGGACTCCTAATTTTAGGGGCTTGAGTTGGGGCCCTGCTGGATCTGTTTTTTTTATTATACTTCCTATTTTAAAGTTTAGGAGCATCTCCAGCAGAGCCCCTAAACCAGCCCCTAAACTTTAAAATAGGAAGTATAGTAAAAAAAAAACAGATCCAGCAGGGCCCCAACTCAAACCCCTAAAATTAGGGGGCCCCTAAATTTGCCTCCTCAGCCCCAATTCCCAGGGGGCTCCAACTCAAGCCCCTAAAATTAGGAGGCCCCTAAATTTGCCTCTTCAGCCTCAATTCTCAGGGACACGAGTACATCCCCTATTATTGAAAACAGAGAAATACATGAGAGACTTCGAAAAATTTATCATGTTTTGAAAATTTTAAATTTAAATTTGAAATATCATGTTTTTAAATTGTAAATGTTAGTATGCTTATGTTTTATGTATTACAAATATTTTTGATTAAATTTTAGTGGTGTCAAATGAAGATTATACATAGCGGATATGTCAAAATAGGAGAAAAAGTAAAATAGGGACTGAGATTTAGGACTGCTTTGAGCACAAGTCCAAAGAATGTTCTCTAAATCTCAAATTTCTATTTTACTTTTTCTCCTATTTTGACATATCCGCTATATATAATCTTCATTTGACACCACTAAAATTCAATCAAAAATATTTGTAATACATAAAACATAAGCATATTAATATTTATAATTTAAAAACATGATATTTAAAATTTAAATTTAAAATTTTCAAAACATGATAAAATTTTCGAAGCCTCTCATGTATTTCCCTATCTTCAATAATAGGGGTTGTACTCGTGTCCCTGGAAATTGGGGCTGAGAAGGCAAATTTAGAGGCCTCCAAATTTTGGGGGCTTGAGTAGGGGCCCCTTGGGAATTGGGGCTGAGGAGGCAAATTTAGGGGGCCCCTAATTTTAAGGGCTTGAGTTGGGGCTCTGCTGGATCTGTTTTTTTACTACACTCCCTATTTTAAGGTTTAGGGGCTAGTTTAGGGGCTCTGCTGGAGATGCTCTTAGGGGCTCTTGCTGGAGATGCTCTAAGGCCTACTTGTTTTTCCGTTTGATTCTAGATTCTGACTTTAAAAGCTAAATAAAAAATAAACAGTTTGATTTTAGGAATCAATTCTTACAATCTAGCTCATCCATATACACTAGAATATACAATCTACTTCATATGTGTTTTTGGATTCTAGCTTTTAGAGAATCAGCTTCTCTGTAATCAGTTGATAGTTCAAAACAGTGCTAGAGATATAGACACTAGATGAGACCAAGTCTATTGATCGAGAAACAGGGAAAGATTGGTGTATTTGCAATTGTTGTAGAACAGGTCCTAACTATGTTGCATAAATCATATAGTAGCAGTTGATAGTTCCAAATCAAATCCTTAATTTACTTTTTTTTTTTAAAAAAAAAGAACATAAACACAGGTTACTATTAGTGAAACAGTAAAAGACTATTATCAGTCACTTGGTATGTCTTATGCAATTGCAAAATAGTGCTAGAGATATCTTCAGCTAAACAATCCTCGAAGGATTCCTAGCCCCTCAGCTATGCCACGTCTCCTCCCCCACTCTGTCCCTTTTTGGCAAAAAAAAACTCCGATTTTTGGTAATTACGGATAGGTCCTATCTATTTACGAATAAGTCCTTTGTAATTTCCTGTGAGTGTGAAATAATTTTTTCCGGTTCGCGTTTAGGTCCTCCGTTCGCCATTTTACACAAAGAACCTCCCGTTAAATACGAATTACGAACGAGCCCTTTCTTACTTATTCGAAATAGCGAACAAGTCCAAAATTATATCAAATAGGTCCCTACACTTTTCGTTCAGGTCCTTTCTCCGTTTTCCCCGAAAAAAATGTTTTCGTTGTCCGTTTACTCTCCGGAGCATGGGAAAAATGCTTTCGTGGTCTGTTTTTCTTCGAAAAAAAAACTAAAAATATTTTTCGTTCACGCGCGCGGCACACTTTCTCCGTTTTCCCCGAAAAAAATGTTTTCGTGGTCCGTTTACTCTCCGGAGCATAGGAAAAATGTTTTCGTGGTCTGTTTTTCCTCCGAAAAAAAAACAAAAAATATTTTTCGTTCACGCGCGCGGCGCACTTTCTCCGTTTTTCCCGAAACAAATATTTTCGTGCTCCGTTTGCTCTCCGGAGCATGCGAAAAATGTTTACGTGTTCTGTTTTTTCTCCGAAAAAAAAAGAAAAAAGAAATGAGTCACGCGCGCGGCGTGCGCCGCGCTTGCATTTCTAGTAGACACTAGATGAGACCAGGTCTATTGATCGAGAAACAGGGAAAGAATGGTGTATTTGCAATTGTTGTAGAACAACAATTGTTTCGGGTCGTGATCGAATTTCCACGAGCAACCTCTGGTGAGCTGTTTCGGTTGGCACAAACTCAGTTGAGAATGAGCTCCTCGTATCATCCGCAAACGGACGGGGCGAACGGATCGCGTGAATCAATGCGTGGAGACGTACCACACTGAAGAAATCACCTTTTGAACAGTTGTATACGCACCACTGTCTACAGTGGATTCTATTTGCACCAAAATTTGGCAAGGTCGATCTTGTGGAGATCGGTTTTGATAAGGGATATGTCGGTTATAGCAAGTTGATACCGTTTCGGACTGGAGGGCCGCGATTCAAAGAAAACTGAGTCCGATACGGGTAGGATAAGGGATTGAGTCGGATACGATCGGACTTAATATGGTAAGGAGAGATTGAGGCCGGTACGTGTGATTGAAGAAACCGAGAAGGATACGTTCAGGCCGAGTGCTATATAAGAGGACCAGAGGCGAGAAGGAAAAGGAACCCAGAGCCAACCCACAAACACGCTTTACTTTTCCCTTATTTTCCTGTCAACTAGGAGTAGTCTCTAGTTTTGTAAACATTCCTTTGTAATTCGCTCAATCAATAAGAGTTGTGCATCGCCGATTATTGATTCCGCCGACTTACGCCAATTCGGGTGTCTTTTCTCCGATCTTGCTGCGCATCGCCTTTTTCGGGAAAATCCACCTCTACCCCCATCCAATCAACTCCACCAGGTTGATTAGATTTATCGGTTACTTTTGTCTCAATCGGCTTAAATAGCCGAATTGGACTTGATCTTCTTCGATTCTATCCAGCTGATCAGAGCCAGGCCGACTATCAATTTGGTATCGGCCTTGTCCGATTCACAATTCTTATCAATTGCAGAGATCTATCGGCATATTGCCGATTTGATCTAAGCCGATTCTCGTATAATCGGTTTTGAGTGATTTTTACCTTCTCCTTATCTGTTACTCAGGTCAAACAGATTGGCACGTCCGCGCGAACCTCAAACCAACCCGGCGTTTGTCTCGTGTGTTCGAGGCTAAGAACCCAACTTCACGTTTTTAGCGCGAACAGATTCATTGGCAACTTGGATGAAGGACTGGGAGCTTGTGACGAATCTTTTAAAACAACATCTCGATTCTCATTAGAGCTCGACAAAGAAGGAAGTTGCAGGTTGACAAGAAGCGAACATAACGAATGTTTTGAGGTTGGGGATTGGGTTTACTTGAAGCTTCAACCCTATCTTCAGTCGTCAGTGGCCAATCAGGTGAACCACAAGATGGCATTCAGATAGTATGGCCCATTCCAGGTGAAGCAAAGCGTTGGCTTGCTGGCTTCCAAGCTTGACTTACCATAAACCAGCTCGATTCATTCGGTGGCGCACGTGTCGCAATTGAAAGCAGGGCTATCAAGGCAGGAAGTTGTTCAACAGGAGCTGCCCTCTGAATCTGAAGAACTGACTCGATATCAAGTCCCAGAGCAAATTCTTCAGAGCCGGCTGTACAAGAAAGGGGTGAAGGAGGCTGAACAAGTGCCGGCTAAGTGGTCTGGTATGCCTGCTACACTTGCTACATGGGAAAATCCAGAGGAGCTCCGGTTACGATTTCCCAAAGTGCCAGCTTAGGGTTAAGCCGAATCTAAAGAAAGGGGGAATGCCATGGACCAAGCTATGGCAGGTCTGGAAGAGGGAAGCAACAGGAAAGGGTTTGAGTTTAAACCCGGGTCTTGACTCTCGAGTGGGCTAGAGGTTAAGGAAACCGAACCTATATAACTCTTTATTTCTGGGAGATACGGTAGCCAACCAACCTTCCCGTCAGGTCTCCCATAGTGATTACTAAAGTATTCTAAAAATATATATATTTGTAGCCAGCTGACCTCCCTACCACGTTTCCCACAGTGATTGCTACAACATTTATTTAATATATATATATATATATTTGAAAAAAATTTTTTGAAAAAATTAATATATTTTTTAGACTTTAAAAACTTTTTAGAGGTTTTTTGTTTATTTTTTTGAGGTATTCCTAAAAAATATTTTATATCTCTATGAAAATCGTTGTTTATCTCGATAAGTCTTTCTGCCTGTAACAACACACACGCCTGTTACGCATCTAGTCATAAATACAAACCAAGGGAGTGGCCCGTGTAGGCCAGTTCTGGCTCAAGGAGTTTTGTAGGATAGTTGGAATTATCTTCTCCTTCAGGGCATGTAAGTTAGGAGGCGTGTGTGGTTTTGGGGTTATCGAATTTGCAATCTCTGTTATCGAGCTTCTTTCGAAATTAATATAGTTCAACATTGTTACACTCTGATACTTCTTGTTATGCGCAGCACCCCCTCAAGGTCGAATCAAAGTCTTATGAGATATGGCACGGGCATGTACAGTGTCAAAAACAAAGAGGATGAATCTCATAAAGATAACCAAAATAACGATGTTGAAGCAATCACAATGAGAGAAAGATTTAGCAAATCCGACCGTAAATTTTTTAAATAAGGGCTCAAAGAGTATAAGAGATTGTTGCTCTCTTACAACCTCTCTAACCTTTTAGGACTCAGATTTTTTGTCTTATACAAGAATCTAGTGCTAAATAATAACCTAGCCTCTAATCCTCTTGTGCTCCTTTTTGCTTTGGATGAGTTGGTTTGTGGCTTCTTGGTTGTTTATTAAAATTAGGAATCCCTCTCCTATTAGGAATCCTAATCCTAATAGAATTCATCTAGTACACCTTTCTAAATCCTAAAAGGCTAGATATGAGTTACCATATTTAAAAATCTCCATGTTGACTTTTATCCATTGAGCATTGAAGTCACCATGCTCCCCCAAGAAGTCACCACGGCTTCCAGATGAGAGGGAAAAGCACCAATGAGAGAGACAGGGGAGGTTCTAACCAGAAACCAACTACCCGGGCAAAGGACAGCACCACAAACGAAAATCAAAACATTTTTAACACCAAGCAAATCAACTCATCTACTCGATCAAACTACTCACTCTAACAAAACAAGGCGGCTCCAACACAGACCGAATCGGGAACCAACTTAACCTATAGGGTTAGTCTAAGATCAGCCTTGCTTCTTTGGTCTTCATCGGTTAAAGGTTGGATCCTCATCATGAAGACGCACAACTTCCGTAGCAACTTTTGCAGACCTACTCCTCTTGAGTCCTCAAGCTTTGAAGTCGAAAGCGGGAACTCGATTACCTTAATACAGAAGTTTTAAGGGAGGGATATAGTCCAATTTATTTTCCAAAAAGGTGAAGAAGCAATGCACACGGCGAAAAATAGGAATAGAAAGAGAGAAGACGAGAATAGCACATTATTTGATTTCTTTCTTTATAAATATAAGTTTTGAAGCTTCCTAAAAACGACCATTCTAACTAAAGGCACGTCCTACAGTCGATATGGCTCTGATACCACCTTTGTAGGCCCCCGGATCGGCTATCCGGAGTCCTCTGTGTATTTCTGTAGTCCCAGATCAGTAGCTAGTACACACAGTCAAACAGTGATGAATCAACAACCATATCACGAATACTTATAACTAAATAAGAACAACACCAAAGAAAAGCAAAGACCTTATGGTCAAGGTTTACCATTACGGTCTGAACAGGCAGAGCAACTTGAACAACTACAGCGGAAGATGAAAACACCAAGGCGACCCATCCAAATGCCCGCAGGCAATCGAGTGGAGAACGCGTCCTAGTCGTTGGAATTCCTTGACAGCTTCTTTTACTTCTGAGATAGGATTAGAATGTAGCACGTGAGTACATAAAGTACTCAGCAAGTCTGGGAAATTATGCACAATGTAGGCTATCCAAGGAGGGCTTAATATGGTTCTTTTGCATAAAGCCAAGTTTCATCAAATCATACTTGTTAATAAGTTTCACAAAGCATATTTGAGCAATTCTTTTTAATAATTGAATTATGTAATATTGCAGTGAAGGTTCTAACCACCACACACTAATATACAGGCTCTATCCGTCACATCTCAACAAAAACAGGGTTCAATCCATCCACATGGCTCTATCTGCCATGGTTCACAAAATCAGGTTCCTTCCACCTACCTGGCTTTAGCTGCCAGAAGCACACCCGAGAGTTCTAACCGCTCTCGGATCCCAAAACAAACTAGTGTTTAGTTTGAAACCAAAAATCAAAGTCTACCAGTATGAAAGCATTCAGCAAGCTTTGCCTTTGACCGTAGGCACGGCTATTCGAATAGTTTTAACTCTGCAGAGGTGTACAACTTTACCCACAAGACATGATATTCCCTTGATGCCAAGCTATTAGCACACTGCCTTAGGTGTGCCGGCAGGGATATCATGACAAGGCCTTTACAATGTATACGCCTAACCTGACCCACCCGCTGAGCTTTCACCGCTTTTAGGGTTATATCCACCCAGTACAGAAGCCCCCTCTTGCGTCGTGTGAGAAAAACAACAACATTGCCTCTATCCGGCGCTCACATTCCACCGTTTGGTGAGTCTAAGTTAGGTTTCTACAAATTATTCAGCCAGGTCGTGCCCACTTTGACATGTGGTTGTACGGTTATGCTTAGAATGGAGACAGTCATAAGCGTCGGTCCTTAACTGACTTGGGACGGTACTTGCACAATGAAAGCTAGCGCTCCATCCGCACCCACCAGACAAACCATTCCGCCCAAGTCCAAACCATTTTTCATTTTATTTTTATTTTGTAAACCAACGGCAATACTCTTTGCCTATAATTTCCAACACAAGTTTTCAAGAGTTATAAGAATTTCCCACCCATAGGTGAATACGACCGATTGCAAGTCTAAGCATTTCTACCGTACTATTCTATTCCACCAATAGTTTATTTTATAAAATACAAATCTTAGTATGGATAAAACGTGATTATAATTAAATCGGTATTTTCCAAAATGCATGAGACCACCAAGATTTCCCCATTCTTATCATGGTACTATATAATCCAGTTCAATTTAGTACTTTCACCATGTAAAGTTGATATCATGCCATCATAACTCCAAAATCATGCCAAGCTATTAATATCATTATATATGAAACAATCTCCTCGAAATATGAGTCTCCTTATTGATTACCCATCATCCACACATCGATTGGTCTGCTAATCTACTTGATCCACCGAGAATAATTCATAATCTCACCCCCGAGCATATTTCATGGAAGATTCTACAAATCCAAGACTTCATTGATTCATTGCCTAGAGCTTTTTCCATATACCATGACACCAAGTTGACTAAGCAAATCACACCCAATCCACATCATTCATAATCCCACACAAATGGTTATCGCAAAACCATAATTCCCAAAATCATTTACTACACCACCGAGTACGATTCTCAGTATTATCCACTTAATATATCGAGTATATTGGATAATATCATTGATTAAGTCATCGAGTATCATCCTCCACATCACCTATTGTAACCCTTCATATTGTCATTGCTAAGTCATCCACATTTTATCCACTAAGCATACGTAATATTATCATTTACTAAACCACCAAACATTCTGGATTATTCACAATTCTCCATAATTGATTACCACGGATTTATATTTTCATAATCCGCTATTCCTTAATCTCTACTATATAAAGTGAGAGTTTCTTCCCACGTCACATTAATTGCACTGCTTAATTGCCCTACTTAATTGCCCTGTTTAATTGCCCTACGCAAGAAACGAAGCGTTGCTTTAATTAGCCAGCTTTTGCAAGAAACGAAGCGTTAAAGATAGATGTTTGATCTTATGAAATAATATTTTTTTATTTTTTAATCTTTATTTCGTTATCAATTTTGTTTTTCGTAGCAACGCACGGGCATATAACTAGTCAGTCCTTTAATAATAAGTCTCAACAAACACTAATAATCCAACTATCTCTGACTCTCATTTTGATATTATTTTGTCAAACCAAGAAATCCAATTTCAATATGTTATCTACTTGCAATGATCCATCTAATCCATCATGCATACTTCACAATACCATACATCCTCCACAATTTCCCCCAATTCATTATAATGTGAGCTACTACCACAATCCAACGTCACAATGTTCGATGATCACAATTCATAGGTCCATTTCATATTACCAATCCTTATATCATCACTAATGTTCAACTATTCTCCATTTACATTCCATACTAGTGGTTCCATCCAAAAGGTCCTCCAAGCAGTCATTCCCCGAGTCAAAGATTATTTTCCCCAAAAACATTTATATTGGTGGATTACTATACTAGGGCGACAAAGGATCATGGACAACAATAGCAAGGAAGTATGAACAACAGGTATAACTAATAGCCTAACGTCAACATCATCCTTTATATAAATAGCAATGCAATTTGTAAAACATGGTAAAACATTTATAAATTGTAGGATCAACATACGTCAAGGAGACTTACCTCGGTCACAGCGAGAATGTAGAACTCTTTGAAGTCCGGCGGCGGGGTCGGCGGAATCGTCGACTACGCGCAAAACGAGACAACAAATAAATACAAGAAAATAAATAAAATCTAAAAATTACAAAAGTAGTACTTGCAGGAAGGTCTTGATTTTAGATGAATTTAGAAATTTGAATGGAGTCAATCAGAGTTCGAACGGAGAAGATATGAGCTTCCGAATTTCGAAAACTCAGAAAAATCGAAAACGAGGAATATTCCTGGAATATTCCCTTTTCTTTATTTTCTGATTTTGGAATGAATGGGAGTGTATGCCAAGTGGGCCCTAGCTGCCATAGTAATGGGGCTTCTTCCCCATGGAGCTCTAAGGCCAAAAGCAGAGGAGCATGGCTCCTCCATGCGCGCTGGCCATGGGGTTACTGAGGTTTGGCCATGGCACCTGGACGGCAGCGGCGAAGGGGCGACGGCGGGAGGTGGCCGGCGACGGCGCTGAGGCGCTGGCGCGAGGCGCAGCGCCGAGGCGCCGCCGACGCCGGCTGCTGGCGGCGGCCGAGACCGCCGAGGAGCGGCAGCGCGTGAGGATGCCGGCCGAGCGAGGAGCGCGTGACACCAGAGGCAGGCGGCGGCGCAAGACGCGGCGCGGCGCTGGGCGGCCACGGTGGTCGGGCGGCGGCAAGACGGCCCTGTATGGCGGCATGAGAGGTGGCGGCAGCAGGTAAGCCGGCGACCACACGCGCACCAAGAGCAAAACAGAGAGCTCCAAACCATGCCAAATTTTGGAAATTTCTTCCCAAAACTAGAACATGCCCACCCAAATGGAATGATAGACCATCTAAAGCACATCTAGAAGGACCTAAGATTGCAAGGAATCGAACCAATTCTCACCGAAGACCACGAAATCCACGAAGAACACCGGTTCGGCCGAGGCAACCAAAACGCGAAATTCGTCGTCAACTCTTGAGGAAACCTAAAATTGATGGATGGATTAGAAACTAGACTCCCACACGATCGCAATGAAACAAACGGAGTGGAGAATAACCCACCGGAGAGGAAATTAGAGAGATGAACGCGAAGAACATCGAAAACCCGGCGTTCCTCGCAGTTTCTTTGATCTCCCGGACAAATGACAAAGAGAGGCAAAGGAAGAGTGTGTGTTCTTGAGAGAGGAGTCCGCCACGGAGGTTTAGAAACCGGCGGTGCGCGATTTGGGGAAAAAACGGCCGAGTTATGGCCAACTAAATGCATTTCGGTTTTTCCGTTGCAGCTCAAAATCCGGTGAGATTCGCGACGAATAATGGTGGGGAATAGCAAGAGGGCGTCGCTACGGATTCAACGGAACTGGCGGTTCGTGATTTGGAGGTGTAATGGAGGAGTTGTGGGAGATTAAAGGAGGAGGTAGCCATGGGAAACGCTTGAAGCTCTTGCTCTGTGCGTTTCCATGCCAAGGTTGAAGATGAACACTATTGCAATGCCACGTGTCACTCCGTGGTTGGCCAGTGTTTACGCGAAAGTGACGTCCTAGAGAAAAATTAGGAAAAATGGTCTAAAAATTTCGGAAAAATTCCTAGAACCATTTTAGATTATTTGGGACCCAATAAAATTGGTTCCGCTGAATTTGGATGAAATTTGTGGAATTAAATATTCGGGCGCGGATTGCAGGCATTAAACAAAAGCCGCGCGAGATAAAATAGGAACGAAGGTCCAAAAATCCGGGGAATGGTTCCTAAAATCATTTTGGAATATTTGGAACACAATTGAAGTGGTTTTGGGATTTTTGGAGCATTTTTGGACTCGGGTGAAATTTCGGGTACCAGCGGGAATCTGGAAATTCGATTTTTCGAATGGAAGGGAATTGAATCCTGTGGGATGCCTGAGATGGGGGTCCCGCAAGTGGAGCCCACACCCGATTGGGCCGACGATGGTGCAGTAGGCCCCGAGCCTAGAAGCGCCACGAGAAGCCCATAGCCTGGCCCGACTTCTTCCCTAAGGCAGCAGGCTGACCCCCCGGCGAAGCTTCGTGCCGCGTCCAGACAACCCCGTAAAAAGCAAAGCCCGCGACCTGGCATCGGCAGAGCCTGCAGGCACCAGAACCTGGCGGAGTGGCAGGCGCGGGTCGGGGAAGGCACGACCACATCCCCTGGACGTAAGGGGCCTGGGCCGATAAGAGACAAAGGCCCTGTTTGGGGCTGCGCTCACCAGTGTGCTTGACTTTGGGCCTAAAGCCCCCAAACAACCTACCAAGAAAGCGGCCAAGATGTTAAGCCACAATTGAAGCACCCTAAAAGCCACACTGGTAGGAGGTGCTTTTCACCGTGGCTTCGCCGACTGCCTCCCCGCCGCTCTGTGTCCCCCTCATCCCGTCAGATCCCTCCCGGGCCGCTTCCTCGACTCCCTGGCTCGGGCACCACCTCTCCAACTCCTCTTCACTCGGGCCCACTCGGTTTGCCCCCAAAGCTACAGTGCAGCAGCCTAGTTTGCCAAATGACATATCAAGAAAAGCCACACCACTAGCTACAATGGCTTTATACCTCAAAGAAGCCAAGCGACTTTTCAAATTTGCAGCCTCCCCAAACAGACCCAAAGTACGTACTCATGAAGCCACCATGTTCAGGGCCAGGTGGCGCCCATTTTGTGGCGTATCCTTCCCCTAGTATATAAAGGGGGGGACAACCCTAAAAGGGAGGGAGAAGAAAAAGAGATCACGCTCATATATCCAAGAACACAGGACTAGGGTATTATCTCCTCCGCGAGATCCTGAACCTATCTAAAAAGAGATCACCCTCGCATCCTGTGTTACCATCTAGCTCTAATCCCGCACGAATCCCCTAGAATCACAAATCTCATTGCCGGCGAAACCGATCGTCGACAGTTGGCGCGCCAGGTAGGGGCTTGTGTCAAGATCTTCGTCGAGCTTGATGGCTGCGATGAGCGGAGTCTCCACAGTCTTCTTCCCGGATCAGGTTTTCCGTTTCGGAAGCCTGACCTTCATCTCCAACAGCCTCGGGAACCTTTCCCTCTCTTAGGAGGCCGCGCTGCAGCACGGCGAGGTCTCCGGCGAGCCATCGTCACGACTTCCGCGCCGATCGGGAGGTCCCCCTATCTCGTGCTCTAAAGCACTGAGTAGTGGACCGAAGGTCCGGTCCCGCCAGGGAGTCGGACTCATGGGCGCCGAGACACGAATGGTGGGGGTTCTCACCGCCAAACCACTTGGCACTTCCGAGCGCCTGGAGCTATCCTCTTCAGGCTCGCCCACCACCTGGCCGAGTCGAAGAGAGCCTAGAGAGTTGCTGGAATTTCCGTAGAGTTTGCGTAATCGAGGGCTCGCGGCGGATTCGCGACAACGCCGACACTTCGACGCCGCCGACTTGGAAGGTGGCCGAACAATGTAATCGACGCGGGCGCGCGTGCTCTGCGAGACCGCGCCGTGGTGTCAATGAAGACATTCGCAAGCCAAGATGGGGACCAAGCGGTCTTAGTACTCCACAGAATATCGTCGCATCCAAGACACTCCTGGATACCTTGAGCCCTATGCTGGGGGCGGGTGATCCAGCCGCCCCGATCGTGGCCCAAGTAAAGGCCATGGTGACGGCGGCAGCGATCCAAAGAGCCTGCATCGACCAAACCGGCAAAGGAGCGGTCACGTGGTCCGGCGAGGACCCAGACGGCCAGCAGCCGATCAGGTCAGGAAGCCCCCCGCCAGGGACGTCATGTTCCTCCCCGCGGAGATGACTTGCGACACAGCCTCAACCGCGACCTCCGTTCCGACCTCGACGCCAGGCGCCGCGACCGAGAAAGGGAGGAGCAACACCGTCATGCCGACGAGTATGAACGTTACGGCATCCTTCCACGAGATCGCGAAGCACGCAAAGCGCGATCCCCTCCACGCCGATCACCGCCCGAGGGTTGCCGCGGGGTCATAGAAGGGGTTCGCGCGTTTACCCCTCACCTACGCCGAGTGGTTTGGCCTGATGGGTTTAATCCCAAGGGCATCACTAGGTTTGACGGTGAGAGGGACCCGGAGGCTTGGTTACAGGTGTACGCTCTGGCGGTCAGGGCAGCCAGGGGGGATCAGAAATCCGGGGAATGGTTCCTAAAATCATTTTGGAATATTTGGAACACAATTGAAGTGGTTTTGGGATTTTTGGAGCATTTTTGGACTCGGGTGAAATTTCGGGTACTGGTGGGAATCTGGAAATTCGATTTTTCGAACGAAAGGGAATTGAATCCCGATTTTGGGTGGGAAAGGAATGCTTGGTTAACATAAACACCAAGAAACTCCAATTTTTGAATTTAATTAATTTAAATTAGATTTTTCTCCAGAAAGCGAAAACTAGGGCGTTACAGTAAGGGCAGTATCAACCAGAGCCAAATGCCCCTGTGAGTTAGCCATGGATTCGCCTGAGCCAGTCAGCAAGCCGCCTGTCTAGTTTATATACGAGGGGTTGGAAACAAACTTGTTAATACCATTCAGATGTATCATTTTAGGTTTAATATAATATATATTTATAAGTATATATATGTTTAATTATATATACACTAAGTTTCACTTCTAATATTACTCCAATATACCATAGCACTATTAAATATAACATACAATTCAATAGAAGACATTATTAATTATGCTGATATGACTGGTATTGTGTGGTATCAAAGACGATGTGACCGGTATTGTCCGGTATTGAAGCCGGTATGTGCGGTATTATCTGGTATCGAATCGGTATAACCAGTATTGATCGATACAATATATAATGCTACTTTCTAGTGATTTAAATGATGAAATAATACATACCGATTAATATCGGTAGGATATTGGTAACTATGGTTGGAAGTCCGCTATTCTAAGTTTGGTAGTGAAGAGTGGGTGCACCAACGTGTTTGTACTTCGGACATCTCGAGTTCGAGGTTTCGGCGGAATCAATGCACGACACAAAAGAACACTTGATTTCGACTTTCGGTAGCCTTGCTTCGCGGCGTGATCGCTCTTGCGCTGCTCCAAGTGCTCCGCGCGGCTCTTGGCGCAGATGCTACGCTCGGCGTAGAGCTGGTACGGCGGCGCGTCCTCGGCGAGCCACTGCTCGACGTCGAACGCCGCCTTGGCGCACCGGGCGTGCAGTTCCATGGCGGTCACTTCCACGGACTTGCAGTACCTAGCTACCACCCGTGGTGCGGGCTGGAGCCCTCGGACGTCAGGTTCATACGGCACGGCAGGGACGGTAGGCATGGCTAGACCTAGGAGTTGGGCCGGGCCAAAGTCGGGCTGGGCCGGGCCAGACCTGGCCCTGAACCAATTACAAACGCTCAGAACTATTTTTGTGCTATCTTTTGTATTTATACTTCATTTTTAGGTTTTCTTTTAATGTATAGAATGGTAAAATATTTGATATAGTGATATTAAGTAAATATATTAAGTAAATATTTTTTGTTATTTGCATGTGTAGTCGCATAAATGATCAACTTCTGTCACAGCTCACGGGCCTCTAGGCCGCCACGGGCCGCTCGGGCTGGACCGGCCCGAACCCGGCCCATGTAGTCGGGCTGGGCTGGGCCGCCCGACGGGCCTCATTTCTAGGCCCGGCCCGAATCCAATCGGGTCGTGCCCAAGCTTGGGCCGTGCCGGGCCGACCGGGCCTTGGGCCGCCCAGGAAAAGCCCTGCCCAACTCTCAGTCTACATGGCCCACGCCCGCCGAACAAGTCCACGTTGCCGCGCTCGTAGTAGTCGCGGCCCGCGCACATAATACTATCTCCAGCGGGTTCCCGTCCCCTCCAAATCCCTTCGCGAACAGATCCCAAGTGCTCCAGCGGATTCCCTTCACGATTCCCTTTAGAAGGGATTTGTACGGATTCTCTCTCCAATCCCAGAGAGAAATCCCTTCGAAGGGATGCTGTTGGAGATGATAGGAAATAAAGAGAATAAAAGTGGGGAAGGGAATAGGGAAGGGAATGAAATGAAGGGAAATTGTTGGAGATAGTCTAATCCCACCCCACCGCCCCAGGTCCCTGATGGCTAAGCCGCCGGGAGCGCCACGTCGATCACCGCGTCCGAACCGGCCTTCCAGATCAACCCGGTCTCCACGTACAGCGTTCTTCTCGCCCACCGAGTGGCGGAGCGGCGCCACGTCCGGCGATTTGATCAGGCGGCCTGTGCAGCCACGGAATATGGTCAGCTCACTGTGCGAGATGTTGTGATCCATGCTGCTCGGAAAGAAATGTAAGAGGTACTTACAAAGATCACGAAGGAAACGAGCATGGTGAATCGGAGGATCTTGTCAGCTCACTTTGGACTTTGGACCTTCGGATGTATGAACGGGACGGTGTGAGCTGAAGAAGAGGCTAATGATCAGGATGATATATAGAGGGAGTCAGAACAGTGGCTGGTTACATTAAATTTTCATTTTTCTTTGGCGAGAGGACAATGCAGGTAAGTATATGCTTGTCCAAATATGCATTTGCAACGTTTTTTCATGCTTAATTAGTGAGTTGAATGAGGGAAACGAGGGGCGAAGGATTGTAGAACGGATCAGAAGTAGGTGATGATCATGTGATGTGATCATGTGATGCACAAGGACTCGAGAAGGATGCGAGTGTTAAGTGCTTTTGCGCTGGCTGTCTCCCCGAGCAAGTGCCCAAAAAGGCTAAAAAGGGCATCCAAGTGAGTTTGAGTACTACCCTCTACAATGATCTCTATATATTTCCTTTCTTTCAAAGTCATTGTGTGGGCAACTCCAATTTGTTTGATGTTTACATCATCTTTACAAAATTTAATGGTCTCTTCTGCGCACGGATCTAAGCCAACTACTTTATCCCCATGTCAAAGTCTGGAGTACAAACTCTGCCCATCTATTGTCAGTTGCAGGGTTAACCAAAACGAAACCGAAAAAACCGATGGAAAACCGAAATTGGAAATTCGAAAATATCGAGTCAAAAATCGCTAGAAAATCGTTAGAAACCGAAGAGTTTCAAAACTGAACATTTGAACAAAAAAACATTCAAAACAAATTTAAAAAAAATGAAAACCATTCGGTTTTCTCGAAAAACCGACCGTCGAGTTGAACGTTTTGGGCGATCGGTTTTTTAAGCGGTTTTCGTCGGTTTTTTCGAAAAATCGCTCGGTTTTCACCGGTTTTCGATCGGTTTACATCGCATAAATTTTTTCAAATTTTCAAAATTTTCGAATTATTTTTTTAATTGAACCGATTTACCGACCGGTTTACCCACGATTTTCGAGCGGTTTTCGTCGGTTTTGTGAACCCTGGTTAGTTGCCTGGGATTTTTGTATCTCTCAGTCACTTAATATTGCACAGATCTAAATCTAAAATTGCATTGCTAAATAATGTGCAATTTTAATTCACTCTACTGCAATGTTTAGTTATATTAATTTGTTTTTGTTTTTGTAGGATTCACCTAGGTTTACTTTATTTTTGTTCGGGTTAGATTTTTTGTTTTGTTTTTATATGCTTTAGGGTTCACTTAGGTTTACTTTATTTTTGTCTAAATTAGATTTTTTATATTTATTTTTTGTATTTTGTAGAGGTGAGTGGTAGGATAAAATATGGTAGCTATGGGATGCAAATTCTATGACGAAAAAAAGTAACTGATATCGAAAAAAATCAGACAATTTATCAGTTGACAGCTCCAAAAAATATTTATTTATCCCGGCTTTGGATCTCCAGACGAGGCGCTTAAAGTTACGCTACTAAGTACAAGTAAGATCGAATGCTAGATAATATCCAGCGGTATGGTAATGACAAGAACGTAGAGAGCAGTAGCAACAATCGATGGTCAATAGGAAGACAAGATAAATGGTGTAATAAACAGTTAAGATGTCATTCGATGAAAAGGGGTAGAGTGAAAATTATTTGTGATTTCTAGTTGAGAAAACTGTTAGGAAACCGGATTCGTATCCGATATGGACTCTTCCTTATCTCTAAGCAGAACCGCTATATATAGGAGGCAGGGGGTCACCCCATTGTACACAAGCATACAGAATAATAAAGCAGACCCGTTCCTCCTCATATTGTGTCTCTCGTCCTCTCTCTTTGTTCTCCAACTTCAATCTATTAGGCAACCCCGGACTATTCGATAGCGAGGTTGTCTAACACGTTATCAGCACGAAGCTCTACCGCAAGAACAGATTGAAGGGAAGAAACGGACGGACGGCGCATCGTTCGATCGTTCGAGCACGGACACGTTGTTCGACAAGGGCCGACCGCAGCCCAAATTTGGGGTGTGGGACGTGAAGAATCCGGCGTCGGCGGAGGGCTTCACCGTCATCTTCCAGAAAGCTTGCGACGACAAGAAGACGACTGGTCCCGGGTACTCCCAAACGCCTATACCGCCAGCCTTCAGGAGCACCGACGGCGGCGGTTACATGCCCGAACTCAAATCCAGCAGCAACTACCAATACACACCATCCAAACGGGCCAAGGTATACACGATCGCACACACGCGGCCACGGCAGGGGGCGTGCGCGTAGTTTCTTGCAGCCGATTTAACGAATCAGAATGTACGGCACATAGCACGGTTACAAGGTTCCCATCGGCTCGGCCGAAATCGCTGTCGCCAGACCGCCTGGCACACATCGCGCAAGACGGCTGCCGCTACCGCTGCCGCGACTGCCGCGAGACTGCACAGCGCCGAGCGCATCGGCCGCCACGCCGGGCGTCGCCTCAGATTGAAGTTGGCGGCCATCACAGGCGCATTGAAGCTAGCTTCGGATGGAAAAGCACCGAGCCGCATGCTTGCTATTTGCTAGCTTGTATGATCGTACTAGGAAGATTCGCGCGCTACGCCGCGCCGTGCGAAATTTGAAAAAAAAATGATGAAAAGCGGGAAAAAACGGAAAAACGACGGGCGAAAAATGAATTTACGTTTTTTTTGGGAAACGGCCAACGAAAGCATTTTTTCCATGTTCCGGAGAAAACACGGTTCACGGAAATAATTTTTTCAGGCAAAACGAAGAAAGAAAATGGCTTTCCATATTTTTTGTGGGGAAATAACAACCGAAAACATCTTCCCCATGCTTCGGAGGAAAAACGGATCACGAAAGTATTTTTTCGGGGCAAAACGGAGAAAGGGAACGGTTTTCCATATTTTTTGTTTCGGAAAAACGGGCAAGGAAAACATTTTTCCCATGCTCTGGAGAAAAATCGAATGAGGAATTTTTTTTCCGGGCAAAACGGATAAAGGAAATGGTCTCCCAATTTTTTTTGGGGCGAAATAGCCACGAAAACATTTTTTCGGGAAAACGGAGGAAAACCGATCACAAAAATATTTTTTCGAGCAAAACGGAGAAAGGAAACGGTTTTACATTTTTTTTTGGAAAACGGCCACCTAAAATATTTTTCGCATGCTATGGAGAAAAAACGGACCCCGAAAACATTTTTTTGGGACAAAACGGAGAGAGGACCCAAACGTAAAGCGCGAGGACCTATTTGTTATAATTTTGGACCTGTTCGCTATTTTGAAAAATTAGTAAAGGGCTCGCTCGCGATTGGATATTAACGGGAGGGCCTCCATGCAAAACGGCAAACCAGGGACCTAAACGCGAACCGGAAAAAATATCTTCCTCTCACACAAAATCACGCGAGGACCTGGACGTAATTTTGAAGAACCGAAGGGGCTTTTGCGCAAAAATGAAGGGGGACACGTGGGGGGGCCGGTTGGCCCCCAATCTTAGCCCCCATAAGGTGGGCTACCATTCGTATGCATGCATGGGAGCATGCTAGCTTTGCATGATTGCTAGCCTTACATGCCCACATGCATACCTGGTGGCCTTCACGTACCTGCGCATGGGCCTCGACTGCTCCACCGAGGTGGTGGCAGGAGAGCCGCTCTTGGGCCGATCCACGCTTCTTGGGCGTATCGCCGCGCATGAGGCCCGTGGGCGTATTACCACGTGGGCGGCGTATGCCGGAGGAGGCCGAGAGAGGCGCACGGCGTCGCGCAGGCCACCGGGTTGCTCGTTGCGACGAAGCACGGCTGCTGAAGAAGCCGATCAGTGGAAGCAGGCCCGAGCCGGGATTAAATCCGGTCTAAACCGGAAGTGGCGCACGAGGTCAAAACCAGGTTGAAACCTAAAGTGACGCGACGCAGAGGGGATTTTACCCTTGCCCCGTTCTCTTACTCGCAAATTTCTTTTATTTCCGAAAATCGACATGTAATTGAAACCGATTAATAATTCGGAAAAATAATTAGAAAATCCTGAAAATTGCCAGAAAATATGAAAAATAGCTAGAAAATTCCAGAAAATTTTATGGCTCTGTTTTAATTTATACTTAGCCTTATTTTCTGTATTTATGAATTTTTGCATGAATTTTTGCAATAATTGCCCTGTTTAGAATATCGGAAATTCCTGAGAATTTATTTTCCGAATTTATGAATTTATAAATTATGTCATGTTGATGAAATTCAATTTCCTGTTGTAAAGTAATTCTGAAAATTGCTTGGAAATTAGCAGAAATTATGAAAAGTGTTAGGAAAATTCCAGAATTTCTCATACAACAGTTTATAAGAACATGAATGGTTGGGATTTGATTTTGGTAATGAATAAACAGATATGAGACAATTGGTGTCTAGGAAAACACACATGAGGCTTGGTTCTTTAATTGGCACCCTAAGCGGAAGTGCTCCCTCCTCATGTGAGCCCTAGGGCAAAGTTGACTGGCCAAGAGTCAAATTGACAGAGATATTCATTACCTGCTTTTGTTCCCACCAACAAGAATTATATAAATTGTAATTAGACTTATGCCATGTTTAATTCATGTTGCAATTTATTTTACATTATCAAGTGATCTTGGAAAATTGTCAGTATAATTAATAAAATTGCCAAATACTAAGAAAAATTCGGAAATTTCTGAGAATTTATTTCGCATTTATGAATTTATGAATTGTGCAATTATTGTTTATTACGAATATTTATGAATCTGTGTATATATGAATTTTGCGATTATGAATCTGTATTTATGAATCTGCATTTATGAATCTCGCACTTATGAATTTTGCATTTATGAATTCGTACTTATGAATCTTGTACTTATGAATTTTGCATTTATGAATTCGACTTATGAATCTTGTACTTATGAATTTTGCATTCATCTTTGAATATATGAATCTTGATATTATTGCTTTATTTTAGTTTGTCGAAACTCATGAGAATTCAATTATGCATTTTATTGAATCTAGCGCCATTTCCTATTAGATTACACGTAGTAATCTAATGGAAGAACCTTATGAATGTGCAAAGGTGTGGCATTATCTAACGTGAGTTTTTGAAGAACCGACATGAATTGTCGAATTATCTCACATAGACATCGATTGCATAATGAATAGTAAGCTCTCGAAGAGCATACTTTTCTCATGAATAGAATTACAATTTATTCTTTATTCCAAAGTATTCTTTCTTTACAAGCAATTTTTTTTGAATTACTTAGCCACTTTATGATTAGAATTATTTTTCTTTTCATCTAGAAATCGTGTAGCGCCCAATGGAGGAAATATGCATTGTTGATAGTGGCACAACAAATACCATCTTAAGAGAGTCGAAATACTTCCAGGCGATCACGAAGAACGCCGAAGGATTACGACTATCGCAGAAGCGATACGCATATAATAGGCTCAGAAGAGCCACAATTATATTGCCAATGGGTACAACTTTGGTAATTGAAGAAGCCCTCTTGTACCCTCGAATCAACCCGCACTCTCTTAAGTTTCAAAGATATCCGCGCCAATGGGTTTCACGTAGAAACCAATGAAGAAAATGGCAAAGAACACTTGTGCATTGTGAAGCACGCGGAATATGGAAAGATGGTACTAGAAAAATGTCCCTCATATGAATCTGGGTTGTACTACACGAAAATCAATGCACACGCAGTGTATACTTCTTTGAAGACTGTCTTTAGAAGCTCTGAATTATTTTCTTTATGGCATTGTAGATTAGGTCATCCTGGTCTTAGATTGATGAGAAATATAGTTAACAACTCACAAGGTCATGGCATTAATGTTAAGAATTTCGCGAATCACGAAGATTTTGTGTGCCATGCATGTGCCACCGGAAATTAATAACTAGACCCTCTGTTATGAAAGTGCAACATGAAATCCCTGCATTCTGGAACGCATTCAAGGATATTTATGTCCGATTCAGCCCTTGTCAGGACTGCTTCGATACTTTATGGTGCTCATTGATGCTTCCTCGAAATGGTCGCATACATGTTTGCTGTCAACAAGGAATCATGCATTCGCAAAGTTGATCTCGCAGATCATCGTAATTAAGAATGCTTTTCCGATCATCGCGTGAAGTCCATTCGATTGGACAATGCCGCGAATTTACTTCCAAGGCATTTGATGATTATTGTACAAAGAACGGAATAATCGCTGAGCACTCGCATCGCACGTCCATACGCAAAATGGGCTAGTCAAGCACTAATAAAAGGATTAAGTTCATTGCCGCACCGCTCTTGCAGAGTTGTAACTTGCCCAACACTTGTTGGGGACACGCGATCTCGCACGCAAAGAAGACTCATCAATTATAGACCATCGGCCTACAACATCCATTCACCTATGCAACTAGTGCAAGGGGTCATCCCGAAGATTTCCCATCTTAGAAATTTTGGTTGTATGGTATATGTACCTATACCACCCCCACAAATGATCGCAATGGGCCCTCTCCGCAAGTCTGGGATATACGTTGGTTATGAGAGTGCATCCATAATCAGGTATTTAGAACCCATGATCGAGACTTGCATACACTCGATTCATTGATCAGATCTTTGACGAGGACCGCTTTCCGTCATTAGGGGAGAGAATCAACCATTGGATGAAAAATGCCGGAAATAGTATGGCATTCCATCGGGATCCCCGCATGACCCTCGCACTAATGAAGCAAATCAAGAAGTCCGTAAGATAATTGATTTGCAGAATTTAGCAAATGAACCGCCTGATCATTTTTGTGATCTCAAGAGCGTGGTTAAGTCGCATGTACCAAAGCAAGAAATGCACCAGAGAGGGTGGAAATACCAAAGAAAGCGTAAGGTATCCCTCATCCTGCTCAGAGGCCTCAAAGAAAAAGAACAGAAATCGCTTCTCAAACCCAAAGTACCCGGAGACGCCTGGGAAAATCGGGCAAGAGGACTTACCACACCAATCACAAAAGTGCCCCAAAGCAAGAAGGGGAGCCAGTTGAGACTGCACCGAAAGAAGCACGTGGAAAAGGCAATTCCAGATCTGAACCTTCCATTGGAAGAAGCCGGAAATAATGTGTGCGCACACATTGGCGGAGAAAAACTAAAGGAACTTGCTCTGGAATGGGAAATAGCAATGAAGAGCAAGTAGAAGTGCACGAAGCACCCCATGATGAAATGGCCATAAACTTTGTAATAACGGAGAATCGATGAATAGAGCAATGACCAATGTCGATGCATACTTTGCAAAGAAGATTGCCACGATCATTAATCATGATCCCGAGCCCGCATCTTCGCAGAGTGCAAGAAAAGGCTCGATTGGGAAGATTGGAAGAAGGCAATCACCGCAGAGTTAGTCTCTCTAAACAAAAGAGAGGTGTTTGGCCTGTGTGCCGTGACGCCTCCCCATATAAACCCGTGGGCACAAATGGGTTTTTGTTCTAAGAGGAATGAAAAAATGAAGTTATAAGGTACAAGGCAAGGCTTGTCGCTCAAGGTTTCACTCAACGCCCCGGGGTTGATTATGAAGAAACCTATTCTCCGGTCATGGGTGGAATTACCTTTAGATACTTGATCTCAATGGCAGTCAACTTGAAGTTGAAAATGAAGCTAATGGATGTTGTCACAAAGATATTTGTATGGAAACTTGGATTCGGAGATTTATATGAAAGTACAGGAAGGTATCCCTATCCCGAACCAAGACAGAGCAAACAGAAACCTATACAAAGGTGAAATTGGAGAAATCACTGTATGGGTCAAGCAATCAGAAGAATGTGGTACAATCGCTTAAGTGACTTTCTTTGCAAGAAAGGCTACACGAACAAATGAAGATTGTCCATGTGTGTTTATACAACGATCCCCGAATGGATTTTGTATAATCTCCGTCTATGTAGATGACTTGAACATCATTGGGACGGATGAAGAAATTGAAGAAGCATGCACATACTTGAAGTCTGAATTTGAAATGAAAGACTTGGGTAAAACCAAGTTCTGTTTAGGCTTGCAGCTTGAATATGTCCAAGGCGGAATCTTGGTACACCAAGCATCCTACACGCAGAAAGTGTTGGAGAGATTTGGCTTTGAAAAAGCATACCCCGCAAAGACCCCAATGGTCGGAAGGTCACTCCAAGCGCATCTAGACCCGCAACAGCCTAAAGAAGAGGGGAGGAAGTCTTGGGAGTGGAATTCCCATACTTGAGTGCAATTGGAGCGCTCATGTACCTTGCGAATAGCACTAGGCCTGACATTGCGTTCGCTGTGAATTTGCTAGCGCAGACAAAGGCGTAACCCACCAAAAGGCATTGGAAAGGGTGAAGGACATCTTCCGTTACCTTCAAGGAAGCAAAGACCTCGGCTTGTTTTACGTAAGAAACAATGAATTGAATTTAGTTGGTTACGCCGATGTCGGGTACCTATCGGACCGCATACCGCAAGTCACAACCGGGTATGTTTTCCTTTGCGGTGGAACGGCAATTTCTTGGAAGTCGCCTAAGCTGCACTCTTGTCTCGACGTCGACTAACCACTCGTAAATCATTGCATTGTATGAAGCCTCTCGAATGTGCATGGCTTCAAGAATGGTTCACCACATCCAAGTCATGTGGTCCGAACATGGAACAAACCCCACTATTATCTATGAAGATAATGCACTTGTGTTGCACAAGTACAAATGGGATATGTGAAGAGTAACCTTACAAAGCATATCAACCCCAAGTTCTTTTATGCTCATGAAATGCATAAGATGAACGAGATAAAGATACTGCATACTAAGTCGTGTGAAAATCTCGCAGATTTATTCACTAAGTTACTCCCGGCATCTTCTTTTGAAAGATGTGCTAGAGGAATCGGGATGATGAGGCTTAGAGAAGTGCAGATTTCAGGGGGAGATTTTCACATACTCCTACATAAATCTCAACCATGAAGTTTGAGTACCCAACGTAAATCTTGAAGATTAACATTGAAGTTTGGGTGGATTGTACTCTTTTCCTTAAGTAAGTTTTTCATTGAAGTTTTCTTACATAAGGTTTTTGATGAGGCAATCCAGTGCAACACAAAGAAGCGTGTGCTATGTACTCTTTCTCCAATTATTTTTCCCACTGGGTTTTTATGGAGTTTTAATGAGGCATATGCATCTCGCAGTGAAGAGTCCAAGGGGGAGTGTTAGGAAACCGGATTCGTATCCGATATGGACTCTTCCTTATCTCTAAGCAGAACCGCTATATATAGGAGGCAGGGGGTCACCCCATTGTACACAAGCATACAAAATAATAAAGCAGACCCGTTCCTCCTCATATTGTGTCTCTCGCCCTCTCTCTTTGTTCTCCAACTTCAATCTATTAGGCAACCCCGGACTATTCGATAGCGAGGTTGTCTAACAAAAACAACAGTCAGCTAAACTTGGGCGTTTGAGGCAGGTCTCTTCTGCCTTTTTCGCAAAAGCGACGCCTAACTTTAGCGAATCCCCCATTCCCACTCTGACTCGAACGAGGCGCACGCAGGAAAAAAAAACCATCACCAACTCCATGGTCCATCACCATTTCGATCAAACAAATCCCCGAAAAACAAAGAGAAAATAGGAGCAGTCTCGGCCTCGTAATTCCCCAAGCACAAGCCCAAATCGAAGCGTTCCTCGTTGGGGAGCGCCGAGATCCTCCGGCCATGGACGGGCTCCTGTCCAAGCTCCGGAACCTGGATGCGTACCCCAAGGTCAACGAGGACTTCTACAGCCGCACCCTCTCCGGCGGCATCATCACGCTCGCCTCCTCCGTCGTCATACTCCTCCTCTTCGTCTCCGAGCTCCGTACGCACCTCTCTCGCTCTGATCCAGCTCCGTTACTCGCACACGGCATCTGTAGGTTTTGACCGTGTGGGGCACTAGATTCGGGTTCGCCTGATTCGGTACGCCAGTGAGTCTTCGACCATTGTTGCATTGGGGTTTTGCGTTCTTTCACGGGAATTAGCCCTGGCCGTGTTAAGATCTTCTTGTTTGTTTGGAGGATTTGTTAAGATCTCGTTGTTTGTTTAGAGGAATTCACCGCGAATGTTTGGTTGACGAGGCCGGAATTGAGCAACTGTTTCGACTATACTTCTTATCGTACTGCGTTTTGCAGTGTCATTTCTCTTGACCTGTTTATTTTTAGTGGTACAATACATTGATGGTGTATTCCTCGTTCAATTTTGTTACATTTCATCATTAATTGGACATGTTGAGAGGTTCTATTGTTACTTTTGTTTTGGTATGTATTGGTGAATCAGTTGTGGAAAACGTTGTGCCAATTTGTTGTTGGTATGTTTATATGACACCTAGGGACTCTAGTGACTAGAAAGATCAATTTGGCATACGTAATGCTCAGTTCCACGTGGACATAGAAATTTGAGATTGAAGACAGCTTTTCTTAATGATGCGAAAAGTAGGAATCGGTTTGATCAGAATCAGATTGTCTTAATATTAGTTATGTATGATAAAAACCAGTTAATCTAGGAATATGTCATTAAGTTCACCTGCTTGTTTTATTCAAGGAGGAAAAAGAGGAGTTGTTTTGATCTTATCTTTTTAAATGTCATGTTTTATTAATGTGTATAATATCCGAATGGCTAAGTTTCTTATGTTACTCCTTACCTGGATGAAATGACCAGGCATCAGAAGGTTAGCTAAAGAGTTAATGCTTACCTATGTACTACTACATGTTTTGTTGCCATTCATGATTCATCCTATATTCAACAGTTAATGTTTCACCATGCAGGATTGTATATTCATGCAGTTACAGAGACAACACTAAGGGTTGATACCTCAAGGGGAGAAAAGCTTCGCATAAATGTAATAGCTAGCTTTTGTTAGAACATATTTGATCGTCTTGCGTTTTATTTTTGAGTCGTTTTTTTCCCTTCACCGAATATTGGCAAACTTTCCATTCCTTGTTTCTTTTAGTTTTATGTGCTTGCAATTCACTTCTTCATTCTCTTATATATTTTCTTTTGATTATGTCATATTTCCCACATTGGACCTTCTTATCAGAATTAGTTTCTTAAAAGGTAGTAAACTAGGAAGAGTAGTGAACTTCTGACCTATACTACTTTCTGTTCAGACACTTGTTGACATCTACCTTTGGTCTGATGCTAAAAATGCAGTTTGATGTCACCTTTCCAGCCCTTCAGTGTTCTATAATTAGTCTTGATGTGATGGACATCAGTGGGCAAGAACACCTTGATGTGGTATGTATTTATGACTTTGTGTATTGCTATTGTTGCTTGACATATATCTTTCTCAAAATCTTGTACATATGCAATTGTTCCACGATATATGATTGATTACTGATGGTTGTACATTTGTAGTAGCTAATTTGCTCCACTATAATGGTCTTGTGTAGAAACATGATATATTCAAGCAGCGAATTGATGCCCATGGCAATGTTATTGCAACTAGGCAAGATGCAGTTGGTGAGATGAAGGTTAGCACCTCACTTGTTCTGTTAAAAATCGCACTTATAACCTATAGGATACAGTACATCTTTATTTGAAGGTAACATTCTATGAAACAATCATAAATCTTATCTATTAAGAATGCCTTTTTTCTTGTCATGGAAATGTCCTACATCCTTACGAAGCTAATGAGGATTTGTTGTGCGCATATTTTGGGTTCCTAAGTAGTTGAATTGCCTTCTAGATGGTGTGTGATGTTCAAATCCTACTATATCTGACATTTTGTTGGACCTAATGATGCATGTTTCCTTTTTTTTCCTTTTTAACAGGTGGAAAAGCCCTTACAACGGCATGGTGGCAGGCTTGAACACAATGAGACGTATTGTGGCTCTTGTTATGGTGCAGAAGAAGTATGTTCCTTCTTTCTCTTTGTAGATGATATATCATCGCTGACCCTCAATATGCAATAGCATTACTGTCTTCCATGTTGTATGGGCTTATTTTAGACTTCCAGCATACATGAATAATGAATTTTATTAATCTATTGCTCATCTTGTTGCCATGATCTCAGCAAGGTTACCTGTCAGAAACTTCTGTATTAGCATCTTAGTTGCGGCTAAGTTTTATTGAAAGAAGATTTTGGAATATGCAAAATGCCAACTTTTTGGGGTGAACAATGCCACCATTGGTTCCAGTCCTACTGGTTTGCAGAGCGAAAGACACACCTTAGCTACATTAGGGATTATCACACGTATTTCCATGGGTCAGGTCATTTTTAGTTTTTTTAGCATACTGTGCTCATTAACACTGTTATTCAGTTTGTTTACTGTACAACAACATTCCATGACTGCTTGCCAGCCTATTGCCCATTACGCCATTACATCAATATTACTTGGGTGATATCTCTACTATTCTAAAGCAGCACTTGGTGGCAGTGGTCCGTTCTTCCCACGTCATTAATTGCCGCTTAATTGCCCTGCGCAAGAAACGAAGCGTTGCTTTAATTAGCCAGCTTTCGCAAGAAACGAAGCGTTAAAGATAGATGTTTGATCTTGTGAAATAAATTTTTTATTTTTTAATCTTTATTTTTCGTTATCAATTTTGTTTTTCGTAGCAACGCACGGGCATGTAACTAGTCATGTAAAGATTTTAACTCATTAATGCCATATGCCGACCAGTGTTTTATTATGTGCTCAAAGAATTTTTCAGGATTTTCTTCTATTATTTGTTGTTTTATTCAGATGAATCAGATTGTTATGTAATGCTAAGTGTATTGCATCGCTATTTTGCTATGTATTTTAACTGAGCATCTTCCTTAATTGAATGTAGTCTGATGAACAATGTTGTAACTCGTGTGAAGATGTCCGCGAGGCATACAGGAAAAAAGGTTGGGGTGTATCAAATCCAGATTCGATCGACCAGGTATGACCATCTTTTCTGATATATAATTATACCTGCGATGCAACATAAGTTGCACTTTGCGTAACTCGTGTATCCTTTACCTTCAAGGCAATTTATTTTGTCTGCCGTGGACTGTTTTGTAGTGCAAAAGGGAGGGCTTCCTTCAAAGTATAAAAGATGAAGAAGGTGAAGGATGCAACATTTATGGCTTTGTGGAAGTTAACAAGGTTGCCGGAAATTTCCACTTTGCTCCAGGGAAAAGCTTTCAGCAATCAAATGTGCATGTTCACGACTTGCTTCCATTCCAAAAGGACAGCTTCAATGTAATCATACTTGAGAAAATCTGCAAATGATTTTTATCTCTGAATACTGACAGGATAATTATCATTTTCTTGCCACTCGTCGGCATGCTTGCTTTAAATATTCACACTTACTATTTTACTCTTCCTAATGCCAGGTCAGCCATAAGATAAATAAACTAAGTTTTGGAGAACACTTTCCTGGTGTGGTTAATCCCCTCGACGGGTAACTTCCTTTTCTTATATGTTTTTAATGTCCTCATATTCTTGTTTTCTGTGTTTGTTAGAAAGTGAGAGTTTCCCCCAAGAAAAATGGAGTGATATGTAACATTTCTTTACTCGTAAAATATGCAGGGTGCAATGGGTGCAGCATTCATCTTATGGAATGTATCAGTACTTCGTTAAGGTATGTCCTATCAACCTTTTGAAATTGCCCAAGCAAAAGAAGTATATAAAGCTAGCTCACCTTGCTAATTTCATTGCTCCTGATTTTGTTAGATTCTTACAACATGTCAGAAGTTGGAATATGTGATCATAATATCATTCTTTTTTTTTCCAGGTTGTTCCCACTGTCTACACTGACATAAATGAGCACATTATTCTCTCGAATCAGGTAATTTATTTGTTTTTCCTTGTGTGCACAAGCATACTCATGTGTGCCGATGCATATGTCGCATAAATGTGTATATCTGATTTTCAAGCATTTCTTAAGATGATGTTATTCCTTGCCTCAGTTTTCTGTGACAGAGCATTTTAGAAGTAGTGAGAGTGGTCGGATACAAGCTCTTCCTGGCGTGTTTTTCTTTTACGACCTTTCGCCTATTAAGGTACCAGCTTGAAGTATTTGCATTTGACACCGCTATCAAAGATGATCATGTAATGCTCACACGATTTTGTTGTTTTGCACCATCTGTCTCTTCTGTATGATACAAGCTTATTGCCCTTTTATTTATTTAGATAAGAATGAGAAATCAACTTATTATGTTTTTAATCTTTAGTCTTGCGTTGTGCATTGATACTTTTGCAATACATTAGTATAAACTTGGGATCCATGCCTTTTGCAGGTCACATTCACAGAGCAACACACGTCATTCTTACACTTCTTAACTAATGTTTGTGCTATTGTCGGAGGTAATATTTCCCTTGAGGCCATTTTTCCTTATACTAAGTTACTAACTAGCCATTTCCGTTAAATCGCGCCTTTTCTGTTCTTATATTTGTTGAACTGCTTATTCTTCAGTTGAGCATATATTTTTTTTCCTTTGCTTTGATCATGAACCATCTAAATCCGTCTCAGTGCAAAATGTAGCTGCTGATAGAACTGAATTTGGTAAACAATAGCCCAAGTTAGACGTGCATCTGTCTGTTTTGTCTTGTATTTCTAATTTTCGTCCAATTTAGACTATTTCCTGAATCATGAACAAAGTATACAACTCCTTTTCTAGTAATGCCTTGGAGTTATGCAAAATTATGAATTTGGGGAATTTCGCCAAGTCTTCAACATCCTTTCAGTAATTCAACTAATAACCGAAGGTGCAAATCTTTTTGATGTGCAGGTGTGTTCACTGTTTCTGGAATCATAGATTCATTCGTATACCATGGTCAGAGAGCTATCAAGAAGAAGATGGAAATTGGCAAATTCAACTGAGTCCTCAATTTAGCTTTTCCTATTGCTGCCAGCTATTCCATTTTCAGGACTGACTTTCGAAAAAAATTGTAGCTTCGGTAGAAAGCGAGCCTGCTCCAAGTTTCAAAAATACGAGTGAACCAACTGATTGATATTTTTCTCGTCATTATGCCTCTGGAACTCTTGGTGCACTTGCATAGTTTATAGGCAATTGTTTGTCAAATAACTTTTGGTGCGCTTCCTGCGTGCTTCAAGCAGAAGCTATTAGCAAACGAAATGGCTCACCCGGTTTACTATGATGTTATATTGCACTCAGGCAAATGGAACATTTCAGAGGTGCTCAATTTTTGTACACTCTACCCTACCAGGAAAACATTTTATTGTCGTAAGCTGCAAGTGTTTTGTATCGTTGTAAATCCGTGTAAGAGGGCTCTAACCATTTTGTGGAATGTATTCCCTTTGTCTGTAGTTCTGTTGGTTAAAACAGGTTCTTTTTCCGTAAGACAATTTCTAGCTCTTACAGGTCCGGTTAAAAAAATGTACAAGGCCATTTGAAAGAAAGTAAACTCCTATTTTCCCCAAGTTTTTTTTTTAAAAAAATCTTTTACCCGGTTTCCTTTGACTAAATTGAGATGTAGCCTGTAGAAGACTAGAAGCCAATGACCATTGTATTAGATATTCAAGCTGACTAGGTGATGATGCGGATGACAATAGGATCTCATAAAGCATGCATATCGTCTATATTATGCTTATGTTTTATTTTTGCGAGGGGGCTATTATTTTTACGTTGGTTGCAGGTCATGTTTGGCAGATGTCTAGATTTTAGCTTCATCTCAGATCTGAAATTTATAGATTAAAATAAAGTGAATTAAGTTTATATTTTTATTCTAAAATGTAAGCAATATGACCAATCTAAACACTCTTAGGTCCTGTTTGGCAAAGCTTTAGTTTCACCAGATCTGTGGATTTGAAGTTGTAGGTATATTAAGAGTGTTTAGGTGGATCATATTGTTTACATTTTAGAATAAAAATATAAACTTAATTCACTTTATTTTAGCATACAAGTTTCAGATATGAGGTGGAACTGGGATCTAGAGCTATGCTAAACAAGGCTTTAATATACCTACAGCTTCAGCTCCACAGATTTAGAGGTGTAATTGGCTCGGATTCGGTCGGATATCGCTCTTTCCATATTCTAAACCATATTTTTTATCGGATTCGGATAGTGCCGGATACGAATACGGTACAGATAATATCGGTCACGGAATCGAATCGAATACAGATCGGAATCGATACGGTACCGGATAATTTTTACTGGATAACGCACGAAAATAGATACCACATAAAGCCAAAAAAATAGATGATTTAGAGCTTACACACACTAATTAATGAATTTTGTGTCTGTCAAATGTTGCAACTAATTAAGATCACCTCACATGCAACAAATCGACAAATAAAGTTACGCCCATGCCATAAAATTTTTCCCATGTACTTTGATTTATGGGGCTGCAACTAGCAATTACGGATCAAGTTGGAAGTTCCAACACCCCAACCTCCCAATCCCATCCAACCAGCTAATCTTGAGTGAACCGCAACAAAATGCAGCTAAATTAGTTAGTAAGTCACAGAATTACCTACCCTAATGTAGTCCTTGATGAAGCAGGATGGCGCGCATGAACTTTGGTGGGCGGCAGAAGGTGAGCCCCACTAGCTTCTTCAGATCCTCCGGTCGCTACGGCAGCAGCAGGCTGGCCACCTCCACGATATCCTCCACGACGGAGAGTCCCGCGGCCAGGTCGGCCTCCTCGAGGCACACCCCGGCCACGACGAGCACCAGTCGCTCCACAACAGCCGGGAATGTGTGGGCGAGGTGGTAGGCCATGAAGCCGCCGTAGCTGAAGAAGACGAGGTCGGGGACGAAGGGCGCGAGGCCGGCGGCAAGGAGCGGGCGGAGGAAGGGGGCCCACTGCCAGGTGGCGCGAGCGCCGAAGCCGTGGAGAAGGAGGACGAGGTGGAGGGTACGGTCGACGGGTGGGAGCCAGAGGTGGATGACGGCGCCATCGATGAGCGGCTCGGCTGAGGTCTGACCGGAACTTCGGATATCCGGCAGTAAATTTTCGGAAATATCCGATAATTATGTCGGAAAATCTTGATCCGACGGATAGTATATTTCTGAATCCGAATTCGAATCCGAATCAAAATATCCAGAACTGAATCCGAATCCGATAAATATCTGAATCGATGAGCCAAATCCAATCCGAAAATATCCGATCGGTCGGTCGGACGGTATGGTTTGCCAGATATTCGGCTCCACTAGCGCTCAAAGACGCCTTCCGTGCATAATACGAAGAAGACGCCTTTTACTGCCGAAAGCGTCTCACTGGGTTACGCTTCATCGAATCCTCTCCGGCTCCCCGCACCAAACAAACACCATCGTCAATCCGTCCCCCCACCTCTCCCGTCCCCACTCCACCAACCGCCGCACCCGCCGCCAGCCGTGCGCCTCCAGGCCGTAGCCATGCACGGCCGCCGCCACCTCGCTGCCTGCCTGGCCCGAACCCTGGTCCAGCCCCCCTCCCGCACTATCTCCTCCACCCCGTCCCTCCTCCAAACCCTCGACCCGTCCGCCCCGTCGCCTGCGGCTGGGAGGCTTGCGGAGCTGCGGCGGAGGCTGCAGGCGGACGCGCCGTCGCTGGGGGACTTCGTGTACTCGGTGGAGGTGGGGACGCGGCAGCGGCCGCTGTCCAAGCCCAAGTGGATGAAGGAAACGGTGCCCGGCGGCGCCAAGTACGCGGCCATCAAGGCCAAGCTGCGGGAGCTGAAGCTCCACACCGTATGCGAGGAGGCGCGCTGCCCCAACCTCGGCGAGTGCTGGTCCGGCGGCGAGACGGGCACCGCCACCGCCACCATCATGATCCTCGGGGACACCTGCACGCGCGGCTGCAGGTAAGGGATTAATCCTCTTCTTTTTACTACCTGTATTAGTTATTGTGGACTGCTACTTAGGTTGTTTGGGCTATGCACAACGAAATTCTAATGCGATTATACTATTTTGGGGATTAGAATGGGCTGTTCTATATGCTAGTCCATTTCTAGGAAATCTTGCAGATTTCTTTTTTCGAGCCGTGTGAATGAGAATGATGTGATTTTGTAGCTTCATTTTTTTCGGTTGCCTGTGCTAGATTATGTGGATTCTTTGACGCTGCTTTCGACGTAGGAATTGTGCATCCCAGCTGTTGTGTAATACGAATTAAAATTAAAATTATAGAAATAGGTAAATGCAGATGGCTATTGTGTAGCAATTATGGAGAAAACACCGCTTCTTCGATTGTTTGTAGTAGGCATTGTGGACAATTGCTTAGGTTGTTTGGACTATACGGAATGAAACCTTGTTGTGGTATCATAGACTCATAGCCTTTAGAGATTAGATTGGGTTGTTGTATCCATTTCGAGAAAATGTTGCAGCTTTGTGTTTTCACACTATGCCTTGAGCCGGGTTAGTAAAAATGATGTGTTTTTTGTGTCTACATATTTTGGACCTGGTTGCATCATAAGGGTGGGTTACACCGGATATGTTGCCACATATCTCAGTTGCTTGCTCTAGATTATGTGGATGCTATGACAGTGGTTGTGATTTAGGAATTGCTGATCCTAGCTGTCAGGTAATACGAAGTTAAGCAATATTAAAGTTTATCAAATGGTGCAGTCTAGTTCTATGGGTAGAAATGCGGAAATTGTGAACAGCAGTCTTGCTGGGTTTCTGGTTTCATAATAAAAGGGACTGGGGCGTGAGCCATTTGTTTCTAAAAAAGATGGTACGGACTGAGACATTATAAAACAATTATATAGAAAGTCTGCTTTCCATTGTGTCGATTAGGAGCTGTGATTGACAGCTTCTGATGTTGTTTAAATTAGGTGCTGTGGTTAACTGTCATGCCTCCATTTTGATGAAGGTTAAGATCTAGGTTTTTTTAGGCTGTGCAAAAACTAATCTTGTTGGTATTTTGTTTGAGTACAGATTTCTTGTCAATGTATTATTCGATTTGAGATTTGCAGATGTTGCAATCTACCTTATTGCGATTTAGGAGTTACCTTTTAGAGAAAGGAGCACAAAGCTCCTAATTGATAGCTTAAGAATTTGAAAAGTCATCAAATTGCAGATTCTGTAATGTCAAGACATCAAGGACTCCCCCTCCACCAGATCCCGATGAGCCTTCCAATGTCGCGCAGGCTATTGCCTCCTGGGGCCTTGATTACATTGTCATCACAAGTGTTGACCGGGATGATTTACCTGATCAGGGGAGTGGTCACTTTGCTGAAACAGTACAGAAGTTAAAGGTTTTGAAGCCAGAAATGCTTATTGAAGCACTTGGTAGGCGACATATGTCTGCTCATAGTGTTTGGTCTTCCATTATTTCAATACATCATCTGTCCTCTATTAATTTTATGCATTCCATGTATTGTTCCCTTATACAAGTAATTTTTGCAGTACCTGATTTCCGCGGAGATCTGAACTGTGTAGAGAAGGTCGCAAATTCTGGTCTGCATGTTTTCGCACACAATATTGAAACGGTGGAAGAGCTGCAGAGAAGTGTGCGAGACTACCGTGCAAACTTTAAGCAATCTATAGATGTTCTGAAAATGGCAAAGGATTATGCCCCTCCTGGCACCCTTACAAAGACATCAATTATGCTGGGTTGCGGGGAGACTCCTGATCAGGTTATCAGCACAATGGAAAAGGTGAGGGCTGCTGGTGTTGATGTTATGACGTTTGGTCAGTACATGAGGCCTTCGAAGCGTCATATGCCAGTATCTGAGTATGTTACACCTGAGGCCTTCGAGAAGTACGAAACCCTTGGTGTCGAAATGGTATGCCCATCTGCCCCATCTACTTTGAGCTGTTCACATCATACAAAACCAGATCTATTATCAACCATAATTGCTATTATTCATCTTATATGTGGCAAATCTATCACTAACCAATAACTAGAATACCAACTTGCTATTGACTGTCAACGAGGAACATGATCCACAGAAGAAGAATGCAAGCCTGAATAGCTTATTTATCACTTCTATCATTCAGTGATCCAACTTAGGTCCTGTTTGGTGCGGTTTCAGATTCTAGTAGAAACGGAAACGGTTCCAGATTCTTGGTAGAAACGTTTCAGGTAGAATCAGAATCACTGTTTGGAAACCGTTTGGCTAGCTGTCTGGATTCTGTGAATCGGGGTGGAACGCGGTTGAGAGCGATTCGGCCCCGGCATGGAAAAAGAAGAAACGTTTCGAGAAGAATCGTTCCAATCGTTAGCCCGTTTGGTTGGGTTTCTCCTAAATTTTAGTAGAAACGGCCCGGTTTCAAGTTGCCAAACGGGGCTTTAGTTTGCTGTTCTAGAGAAGTGAAGATCGAGGAACTTCCTTGTTTTCATGTAACCTGCATCAATGGTTCAGATATAAAGCTGAATATCAGGGAATTGCAAATCTGAACTTACCCTTATGTGCACCATCCTTAATACCATTATCTTTTTTGATTCCCAGAATCTTTCTTACTGTTAAAGACTTTAGGCAACACTGTTATATTTTGCATCATATTTATTTAGCTCAGATTGCTTACAAAACGGCCTGTTCTTGAATGACAGGGATTCCGTTATGTTGCATCTGGTCCAATGGTTCGGTCCTCCTACAAAGCAGGCGAATTCTACATCAAGGCTATGATTGAAGCTGATAAAGCAAAATCTGCTGCCTGTGCAGACTCAAGTTCATAGTTTACAGTACCTCCATTCATTGACATGGCTACACTGCAAATAAGCCCCTCAGTGGTTTCTAAGTTCTAAGTGGAGAAACATGTTTTTTTTCCTGTCTTGGCAATCGTTTCATTTTAGAGAAATAAATTCTACCAGCTCCTCACCTAGTCACCTGTACCTTCTCTGCATTTCTTCATACTCTGTTGCAAGTCGAATACTCCCTCTTGCTTTATAATGTAAAAAAACATCAAGAAATCGTTTTTGTATGTGATCAAAATCATTTATTGCGAACTGTAACAGTAGCAGGGACAAAGTCAGTCAATTTACCTTTGAATATTTTGCCCATATGCTTCATGTGCTGTGCTTGTACTTGTACAGAATGAGAAGGTACGTTATGGGCTTGCTGTGCTATTGGCAAATCCAATCTTCTTTAGATCATAAGAAAGAGCTGGAGCCCACCATTAGTCCACAAATCGCGAACCACTCTTTCCTAAGTCAACTTGACCCTCTTGTGTGTAGTCAGCTCGACGAGGCCCTGCAATGGGTTTGAATGTTAGGGGTAAAGAACACCACTACCAATATTATTGATGCATCACATTGGTGTCTTGTCCCAAAAAGGATGTAAACACTAATGCAATAATGCTAGACACATGAACTATCAGAATTATTATTTGCGTTGTCAACATCCCATTGAAGGCTAGGAGGATGCATGCCCCACCATTTTCTCCAGCCACTGCAGCAGTGGGTTTGGGTCAAACCAGCACTAGCATGAAGTCTGGCTTAGCTCATAGATGCAGCTTACCTGTAGCTGGCCCTCCCTGTGTCCGTCAATTTGCAAAATTAGCTCCATACAAGGCCGCGAACCGAGGGGTGTTTGGTTCGAGGAATAGCCTCTTATCTTCTGTCGTTATAGCCATGTGAAATATAGTAACGATGGATTACGTTTCTCCAGACAACAGGAATGTTAATCAGGTTCCGAATCAGGATCGGGACGATTCTAGTGAAGAACGGTATGCTTCTATTATAAAATCAAAATTTTTATCATGTAACTAAGGAATCACTACAGGTTATAGATCACAAAATTATTACTAGATACGCAGACCCGTAGTGAAAGTAGAGTCGATGTAGTGTGCTGGTGCAGTCTCACGCCTCCTCCAACACCTCCTCCGACACTTCCTCCGGACCATCACAGGTTACGGATCGTTCTTGTGATCATCACTAGAGGTGGGTACTTGGGCCGTGCCCATGTGGGCCGGCCCGCGGCATGGCGGCTCAGCCCGGCCCAAAACCTGGTACAACACGGGTTAAGTCGTATTGTGCCAGCCCAGCACTATTCATTGTGCCGTGCCAGGCCAAGAAAACGGGTATGATGGGCGACCCGGCCCAACATGGCCATTTGGATCGTGTCCATGCCGGCATGGCACGCCGGCGGCTTGGCCCAGCACGGCCAGGCACGGTGCACTACCGCGGGCTGAGGTAGGGCACGCCGCGGCAGTGTGCCGTGCCTTACTGCAGTCCGCGACAGTGGAGGACAGGAAGAGCGGGTTGAGAGGGAGACCGGGAGAGCGTTGTCGTCGTTCTGTTGTCGTTGCCATCATCGTCGTCGTCCCGCATTGCCCGTTGCCTCGTTGTTGTCGTCGTCGTCCTGTTGTCGTCGCGCACCGTCCTGCCTTGCCCCTCGCCGCCTTAGGTCCCGCCTTGCATCACGCGCCGGCTCCCCCGTCGTGTCGCCTCACGCATCGGCTCCCCCGTCGCGCCTCCTCGGCTCCCCCGTTGTGCCGCCTCATGCGCTGGCTCCCCCGCCGTCTCGTCTCCCTCGCCTGGCTCACCGCCTCGTCCCCCCCGCCTCTCCCTCCACCTCGGCTCCCCCATCGCCTGCTGCTGTGTCGCTTCGCCTGATCGGCCATGCTGCGGGGCGCCTAGTCCATCGTGCCTCGACCGCCTTGCCCACTGTGCCGCACGCCCCGCCCGCCGTGACCACCGCCCGTGGCCGCTGTGGTGGGGAGTGGGAGAGAATGAGAGAGGTAAAGGGGAGCCAGGCCATGGGGGAGGGAGGCGGCGCGACCGAGGTGAGGCGAGGTGAGGGCCGGGCCATGGGGGAGGGAGGCGAGCGGAGGGAGGTGGGTGGTCGGCCGGCTCGGGGGGATGGATTGTATTTGGGTGTACGGAAAAAAGAGCGTTGGTTTTGGGGAAAATGGGGGGGAGCGAAGGGATAAGGCAGGAGGAATAGAAAAAGAAAGGAAGAAAAGAGAAGGGGAGACAGAAAAGAAAAGAAGGAAGAAAAGAGAAGGGGAGAGAGAAAAGAAAAGAAGGAATAAAAAAAGGGAAATAATAGTAATAATAATAATAAAATTTAATTTTAATAAATAATTTTTTAATAAACAAATAAAGCTCATTAATTAAGTTTTATCGGGCAATTGATTAAATTTGTCACACTGAACCTTGTTTAAAAAAATCATGCCTAGACCGACGCATAAAACTAAAATACACCAAACCGATAACTAAAATATAACCGAGTCTCCATGTCACTCTCTTCCCCTCCGACTCTCTGTCATTATCTTTGGCTCACTCTCACTCTCTCAGTCCCTCTATCTCCTTCCGACTCTCTATTTCATTCTCTTAGTCTCTCTCTCTCTCTCTCTCTCTCTCTCTCTCTCTCTCTCTCCATACGACTCTTTATGTCACTCTCTCCCTTTGTCTTTCTCGTTGGTTGTGCCGCACTATCACGCACGTTATAGTAGCCTCACCTTTGTCTTCTTGTTACGCCACCGTCCTCTGCCTCCCCTGAAGCCTCAACTCCATGCTCCCCCGCCTCCGCTATCCTCTCTTACTTATTCCCCATCAACTCCATCTGCCACTACATCTATGTTAGAGCACTAGCCACCACCGCGAACTCCAAGCTTCAGAAGATCATAGAAAGATAAATCGTCCCACCCTTTAGCTATGGGATTGAGAGAGAGCTGAGAGATTTAGAAAGACGGGAGAGAGAGAGAGAGAGAGAGAGAGAGAGAGAGAGAGAGAGAGATGGGCGAGAGAGAACTGAGAGAGATTGAGAAAGAGCAACGGGCGAGAGAGAGATGAGAGATTTAGAAAGACGAGGAGAGAGAGAGAGAGAGAGGTTGAGAAAGACGAGAGAAAGAGAGAGAGAGCTGAGAGAGATGGGCAAGAGTGAAGAAAGAGAACTAAGAGAGATTTAGAGACGGTGCAAGAAGCTGCTCTCTCTCGTTCGTCTTTCTCAATCTCTCTCACCTCTCTCTCGTCCGTCTCTCTCAATCTCTCCCTCTCTCGCCCGTCTCTCTCAATCTCTCTCGTAGGTGTCCCTCACTCTCTTTCTTGCCCTTTGCTCGCTCTCTCGTCCATGTTTAGTACATCTCTCTATAATTGTTCAAGGATAAATAAATTTTAGTTCTTTCTTCTCATAATATTTATGTCTACTACCTTAACTCCATACATATCTGGCTCATTTCCTCTCATCGCAATGTTCAAGATTGAATAAAAATTTACTTCTTTTCTCCCAATATTTGTGTTTTTTCTCTCATCGCAATAGTGCAAATGGGGTGGGCCTGGGCTGGTCGGCATGAAGCAGGCATGAAGCGCAAATGGGCTGTGCCTGGGCTCGCCGAAGGCGATTCGGGCTAGCACGGCCTGGCACAATAGACCGACGTGACCCTGCACGATTCAGGCTCGAAGCACGATGGGCCCGTGCTGGGCTGGCCTGGCACGGCATGACGCCCACCTCTAATCATTAAAGGTTGCGGATTATCCTAGTGTTGAAGCCTCGCAGCAATGTCTCCAAGGTATCCATACGTATGGGGCATGAACACCACGTGTCAGAGTGCTAGCGCTGGCTACGCGATTTTGGGCAAAGGAGGTGTGGCTGCTAGGGTTTCAGGATTTCTAAATTCCTATGGTTTATTTCTCTCTAAAGCCATCGTAATGTATCCTTACATTAGAGGCCCATTAGGAACTCAAAGCCCATCAGTATTCGGATCACCATCCAAATTAAGTTCCAACCTTTTAAGCGTGTGATCCTATAAGTTCACGCATGCTTCGACATGACCTGAGTACTTTTACTTAACCATTAATCGGTAACGATCCCTAGCAGGACATGCTAACTCCGGAATATATATATATAGATCACATCGGACGAACCTTAATAATGCTTAGTTATATGTATTTTTCTTTAGCCTTATGATATTGGTCAAACTCAATGCGAGAATGTGCTATCATTGTTTATTTAGCTCGACCACTCTTTCTCGATTATGTGGCTTGATTCCCTGACTACAATTAGCTCTTTAACCGTGAGTAGCATAGCTATGCATTTTTGGAATTCGACCACACGAGAGGCCCAGAGATATCTCTCCCGTTGTATAGAGGGGCAAATCCTATATTGATCGATCATGTCTCGCAACATGTTTCACAACAAACCCAAAAGTCACCTTTATAACTACCCAGTTACGAAGTACTATTTTGCAAACCCTAAGTAAGTCATTACACATCTCGAGTACATGCGTCAACTTCAAGTCTAAGAATATAGCATACACATTGTATATGATACCAACTGATGATAAGTATAATTACAACGTTCGCGCAGTGTCTCAAGGTGGATAGATCCAACTCCATGTTCTCTAACACGTGTCCATATTATTGGTTTGATATCTCCATATCCATGACCCATGAAACATGATCATCAACCAATACATATGCTAGTCTATTCATATGTGTCCTAATATGTTTATTGACTAGAGATCACTTTAGAATGATTATCACAAAGTCATATACAGAGTTTCACAAACAAATCACATACTTGCTAATAAATAATAATGATATTATTAAAAAACAAGATAATAAATTATGAACATAATGAAATATAATTATCTCTATGATTATTTTAGAGCGTATCTTCAACATCTAGATCAACCCATTATTTAAACCAAACACCCTATAAATTAAGCGCCTAGCAAAGCACACATGATCAATTATCTATCTGATCTGTCTCGCAGGATCGTGATCTAGTTATCTGAATCCGATTCAGACGGAGGCTAGCTTTACTCGTGTTTGTGAGGGTTAAAGCCACGATGTCAAATAAAAGCCGAGTGCAGGTAGTTATCAGCAAGCAACGCATGTGCTCAAGTGGAAAAAGGCGTCCTAGGCTGCTGCGTTCGAACCCATAATTGACCATATCTAAGTCATCAGCCTCACCGTGGACGTCCTTATCTCCCCATCAGCTTCACCCTTGCGCCGTCTCTACGGCCAAATCAGCCCTTGACGCGCCCAAGGGTTCGAGACTGTTTCGCTCGAGCTTCTCCGGCCACCGGGGCAGTAGTCCACGCGCACGGCTCGTTCCCTCGAGAAAGAGAGAGCCATTTCAGAGCTCCGAGCTTTTCTCTCTCTCTCTCTCTCTCTTTCTGACACTTTTTTTTTCAAATCTAATCTGTATGACAAAACTAACCTGATTCTTGATCACTGAAGCCACGGTACATTTCGCACCACGGTAAGTCATCAACACTGTGACATCACCATCCCTCGTGATAGATAGAGTGGGTCTATCGTGATAGGAGAGTTACTGCGCACCTGGAGCTCGACAGTATAGGTGCCGCGGACCAAAGGCTCGCCATGTCCCTGCCAACCATGACTGCCTCGCGAGATTGAGGAGTGTATTAATTGAGGTATTAAGAGAACCATTAATTAAGTGAGTTAATTGGCGTGGCAGGCTAGTGGGTCTATCTGTCGAGCTGCCAATGACTTACTCCCTCTGTCCCACAAAGAGTGTATTTCTAGGATTTTTAAGACAGATTAGTGTGCAAGGTAAATGACTAATGTGACCCTCATTACTCCATACACAAGCATGGTGGTGCTTCGGTTTCCACAAGCACTTAAATGAGCATGCATACACTTACAGCTGGGTCCTACAGACTAAAGATGCACTCTTTGTGGGACAAAATTTGAACACTAGAAATGCACTCTTTGTGGGACAGAGGGAGTACCATGGTACGGGAGCACGGGAGTTAATGTATTGTCTACCGCTGTTTTTATGATTGGAAACGAGATTAGTTTTGTAAATCCGTTAGCGATTCGTAAAAAAAACGTGTGTTGTAGGGGAAAAAAGCTCGGAACTCTTTTTCAACCACGGTATGCGCGACCATCGCAAGCTATGGCCGCCATTGCTTGGCCCGGGGCCCCACCAAGCACTCGCATCGCATCTGCGTGTATAGTTGTAGTTGCAACTCCTATATAAGTGCCTTAGCTAGCTTGAGAAAGCTTCAGTAATCAGTACTAGCTAGCTAGCGCTTCCTGCGGTGTTGACATTGTTGTTGTTGCTGCAAGAAGCGCAAGCGCGCGCGTGCGTTCATGGCAGCTAACTTGTGGAGACAGCCGAGTCTCGAGTTTGAGGTCAAGGTCGTGAGGGTGGCCGGCTTCGAGCCCCGGCTCGAGGGCGGCCTCTTCCTGAGGTACTATGTCCCGGCCGGCGACGGCAGGCGACGGCTCCGCGTGGACACGCGGGAGGTCCCGTGCGGCGGCGGCGGCAACGTGTTCTGGGGCGAGCTGGCGCGGTTCGAGCGCTGGAATGACGCGCTCGGGGCCGGACAAAGCGCCGGCGCCACGTCGCCCTCGGCGGGTGTGGTCCCGTTCGAGCTCCGGTGGAGGCCGCCGCCGGCGTCCGGGCTGGTGGCGTTCCTGGGGACGGGGAGGCCTTCCTCGCGGCTTCTGGCACGGGCCGAGCTCGTGTGGCAGGACATCGCCGTGGCGGCAGGCGCGGCGTCGGTGTCGGAGAGATGGCTAAGGCTCTCGCCTGAGAGCCGCGAGCTAGGCGGGTGCAAGGCGCCCAAGCTGCTGGTCGAGGTCAAGATCAGCGCCGTCGCCGCTGCCGATGATCACGGAGTGAAGGCGAGCAAACTCGGCGGCATGATGAACGAGTGTTGCGGTAGCGGCGAGCACTGCGGTCAGTGCGGGTGGGTCGGGAGCGAGGAGGACATGTTCCTCGCAGCAACGTTCAGTCAGCAGTAGTAGCAAAGATTGTAATGGAGAGAATGCCTAGTTAGGCTCGAAACCACTCATTTTGCTATTGGGATTTGGGGGTGCTAAAATTTGTGGATTTTGAGGCAAAGTAAGGCATGGAGAGCCAGTTTGTATGGTAGCCAAAACTTGGCAAACTTTGCGACACATTGACTTGGACAAAGTTTGATCAAATTATATGACTATTTGGTTTAGAACCACATTTGTAGCAAGATTCCTTTTCTATTAATCAGGTCTTACGCATCAGTGACTTAAAAAATTGTGCTAAAATTATTTTTATTGTTAAAGTGTGGCTTCAATTTTAATGATATAATCTTATACGAGTTTGGCAAAAAAATATATGATAAAATATGATAATCTTAGTATATAAACCACATAGACATGAAATTTTGAACTTGCAACTTTGAAGCAGGGCCCTGACTTTATAAGTTGTTTTAGTACTTCTCTCTGATGTGTTGGCTGCTGAGCGCAGCGATATATCTACCACGTTGGCGCACTGCCCAACGGCTGGGTTGTGCGTCGTGCTGTGGCAGCGCAGTGATGTCATACCCACACGTACCACACACCACCTCTCTGACCGTGTCGGTGACACCGAGCGAGGCAGTCCGTGAGACGTTTCAACATTTCACCACTCTCGTACATACGCACTATTCATCTGTATCAATCGACGGCACATTTACACAAACATATAAATAAAAGTAGATTCGGATTCGGATTCGCCCAACCAACAGATAGAGTCTATCCAACTTAGATTAGGAGTCGATCTGTTTTATAGTACCACCCTTGGGTGAATACCGTGTAATGCACATGTCTTATTAAAAACTCCTCCCAAAAATCCAATGAGAAAAGAGTTGAAGAAAAAAGTACATTATACTCGCACTCCGGATTTGCAACATTAGAAACCTTCATGTGAGAAACTTTAGGAAAACTCACTAAGGGAAAAAGAGCATAACTTATAATCTTCAGGATATAAATTATGATCTTCAAGATCATGCAAAAAGGGTCATGATTCAGGGTTTACTCTCCTTGAACTTTGCAAATCTCTAAATCGTCTCATTACAATGCTCATAATGCATATCTGGAAAGTAGACTTTAGCAAAGATTTTGTGAACAAATCTGCAAGATTTTCACATGAATTAGTTTGCATTATTTTTAGCTGACCATTCTTCTGGAGTTCGTGAGGGTAGAAAAATTTAGGGGCAATATGCTTCATAATATTGCTATTTACATAACTCATTTGCATTTATGCAACATAAGCAGCACTATCTTCATAGATAATTGTGAGGGTATCGACGGTATTAAGACCACATGACTTCTGGATATGATTAATTATCCGTCTCAGCCAAACACACTCACGTGAAGTTTTGTATAAAGCTATAATCTCTAAGTGGTTGGTAGAAGTAGCTACCAAGATTTGCTTAAAAGACAGCTAAGAAATGGTTGAACTACCACATAGAAACACGAAACCAGTCTGAGATTTGGCACTGTGGGGATCAGACAGATAGCCGGCATACGTATATCCCACCATGGCTAAGTCTGGATTCTTCTGGTAAAATAAACCAAGATCTTGAGTACATTGGAGATATCTAAGTAAAGTCTTGACACCGACCCAATGACTTTTAGTTGGGGCTACACGGTGCCTTGCTAGCAAATTTACTGTGAATACAATACTATGCCTTGTGCAATTCACAAGATACATAAGTGCACCAATTGTACTTAAATATGTTACTTCAGGTCCTAAGACTTCCTCATTTTCCATCCTTGATCTAAATGTATATTTATCCTCTTCAAAGGATCTCTCAACCATAAGGGTTTTCAAAGGATGTGATTTACCCATATTAAATCTTTCCAATACCTTCTTAGTATAGGCAGACTGGTGTACAAATATTCCTTCTGGGAAATGCTCAACTGCAGGCCTAAGCAAAATTTGGTTTTACCAAAATCTTTCATCTCAAACTCCGTCGTGAGGTAAGCACTTGCTTCCTTTATCTCCTCTGTAGTTCCAATGATATTCAGATCATCGACATATACCGAGATGATACAAAATCTATTCTGGGATTTCTTTATAAACACACAGGGACAGTCATCATTATTTAAATATTTCTTATTCAAGAAGAATTCACTAAGTCAGTTGTACCACATTCTTCCCGACTATTTTAATCCGTATAGCGATCTTTGCAGTTTGACGCTATACATGTTGTGATTATTAGGATCCAGAACTTTGACTCCTTTAGAGACTCTCATCTAAATATCTGTATCCAGTGACCCATATAAATATGCGATCACTACATCCATCAACTGCATTGTTCAATTTAATCTTGCTGCTATTAATATTAAATATCGGAACATTATTCTACTAATTTCCTGAGAATAAGTTCATCGTAATCAATGTCGGGTCTCTGCGTGAACTCTTGTGCTATAAGCCTCGCTTTGTATCTCACCACCTGGCTGTTTTTATTTCTCTTTCGGATAAAAACTCATTTTGATCCTACAGGGAGCATTTTAGTGGGTGTTTGGTCAACAGGACCAAAAACTTTCCTCTTATGAAGTGAACGCAATTCTATCTCAATTGTTTCTTTCTATTTCACCTAATCTGAGCGCTTCTAGCACTCTACCATGGGCTTTGGTTCTGAATCTAGATAAAGAGTTTTAGCAATTTTAGAGACAAAATAAATGTTGATAATTGTAGTCTTTTTTATATAATTCTCCTGAATAATTGTAGTCTTTCTTTTATATAATTATCTTGAATCCACATAATTGGTGGATATTTATTCATTTATTTCTTCCAACTCCCCGTGACTTCCCACAACAATGGAGTCTAGGTATTTTGACTTTCCAGCGTTAGATTGTGCTCATAAATGTACGCTGGGATAACATCTTTAGGGTGGGTCATTTCAGAGATATTACCATCTCCAAGATAGCATTGTAGGGATTTTCTCAACATCAGGTTGAGCTTCTTCCACTATCATGGGTAGTGGTCTCATTTGATCGGTCATTTGTTTCTACGGACGTCTTCGCGAAATTGAGTCCCGTGTCATGAGGGGCAAGAGTAGGCTCAATATGCTTCAGAGGTATCTTCACACTTTCAGGTGCATTTAATGTAGGTATATGGGATTTTATCACTCTCTCTTATGATTAGTGAAAGCATCTAGCAAATTATTAGCTATTTGTTGCACATTTATTATCCTTTAAACTTCAAGTTTGGTTTTTTTTAGTGTGTGGATCTAAGGACTGAATGTCAGTGACATTCCAATCAATTTCCCAACATTCTTTAATGTCTCCCCCTAATGTCGAAAAATTATCCCCATCAAAAATACAATTAGCGTACCGAGCCATGTACAGATCTCCTATCATAGGCTCAAGGTATTTAATTATTGATGGAGATTCATAACTTACATAGATCCCCAACTTTCGGTGAGGGCCCATGGTACTACGTTGTGGTGGAGAGATTGGCGCGTATATAATACAACCAAATTTTTGCATAGGGGAAATATTTGGTTCTTTCCCACGTACTATCCGCAAAGAAGAAATTTTATGATATGCAGTTGGTCTGAGTTGAATTAATGCTGCAGCGTGTAGCACTGCATGGCCCCAACAGCTGGTGGGTAGCCTACAATTATGCAAAAGTGGCCTAGCAATAAATTTTATTCATTTTAATTAATGACTCTGCAAGGCCATTTTGAGTGTGGATATGTGGTACAAAATGCTATACATTAATGCCCAAAGGCACACAGTAATCATTAAATGCTTTTGAGGTAAACTCACTAGCACTGTCCATTTGAATAGGCTTGATACTTTCTTCTAGAAAAGAGGCTCTTAACTTAATAATTTGGGCAATTAATTTAGTAAAATCATAGTTCCTAGTAGATAAGAGACATACATGAGACCATCTAGTAGAAGCATCTATTAGTACCATGAAATACCTGAAGGAGCCCGACAGGGGTTGAATAGGTCCACAAATATCACTTTAAATTTTCTCCAGGAAATTCAGGGATTACTCCCTAACCTTTAGGTAAGAGAGTCTAACTATAAGCTTTCCTTTAGCACAAGGAGGGCATACAAAATCTTCAACTTTATGAAAGTTTGTAGTTTTTATGCTATGGTTTGCAGAATTATTAATTATTCTTTTGATCATATTCAACCTAGGATGACCTAGTCTATCATGCCAAATCTAATATATTTCTGGGTTTTTAAAGATGGTTATCATCGCAACATAAACTTCAAGTTTCATTTATGTGTAATATAACTCGAAGGAGAAGGGAGTTTTTCAACCACACGTTTGTTGCACTCATTAAACTTAGTCATGAGAAGGTATTCGGTATCATCCTCATTATCAGTTTCTATGTGGAAACCATTAAGACGAATGTCTTCAAAACTTAATAGAGTACGACTTGAGTCAGGTTATAATAGGGCATTTTCAATTATTATACAAGTGCCCATAGGGAGAACCACAATGGCTCTTCTAGTGCCAACTAGGAGTGCATCACTTTCGGCGATGGTCATAATTTTTTCAGTTTTGCTAGTCAAAGTTTGAAAATATTTAGTCTCCTTAACAATAGAATTTGTAGTGCAACTGTCTACTAGACAGATTTTCTTCTCCACCATTGGATTATATAATTGTTCTATATTAAATAAATAAATTCAATTGTTGCAACATGAACATATTGAAAATATAGAATAAACATAGCATAAATGAGCAAATATTTTGGGAAATGACACTATTGATTCATGACTGATAATCGCTCAACAGGAGCGTAGATCGAATGTTCATGCAGGAACATAAATACTAAACTAATAAAGTGAAGTTCTTAAGGAGAATTCATTAAGGAAAATGGGACATCGATTATTAAAACTAAAATGAGTAACAAGGAGACTAGTGCATGTCTCCATATAAATCATGTTCCTCCTCCTGAGAAACATTGGTATTCTCCTAGAATTTCTCAAGTTCGGCACCAAGAAGGTCGTCTTCATCCATAGGTGAGTTCCCATATCCGAGCAGGATCTCTTTGAACTTAGCCGTCGGATCAGGGATAGTATCGTCCTTTTTCTCATCTTCTTGCCAAACAACTGGTTGAGAGGTTAAGTGTGCCTTGTCGGGACTGGAATGTGCAAATCTAGACCCTCTGTGTATTCAGCACTAGTCTAAGATCACGCTAGTGCACACATTCTCAACATAGATGAAATATCAAAATCATAAACATCAAAATAATAAAAAAGACTTCATCTATTAATATAACCTGTTTGGTCAACCTTATGGTCAACTTACAATAACATGCCACGCAGGGCAAATACTCAAATAAAGAACACTGCAGTGGAAATAAAGACTCGTACTAACCCATCAACTTGCTACAGGCAACTGACTAGGCTCACACCCTAATTATTTGACTCCTCCTGAAGAGCTGGCGTAGACTTCTCCTCAACTAGTGATTTGGATTGTTGCAAGGTGGTGAGTACATAAAACACTCAGCAAGCCATGCATAGAATGCAAGTCTATTAACTACATGCATGGCTTATTCCAAGTGAATGGCTGAAGTGGTTATTTTGCACAAAGCTATGTTCCAAAGATTATCATGTATAGATTAAATTGATTGTAAATCAAATGTCATTACTAAGTAACTTTCGCATTTATTTTTCAAGATTCATTGGCAACCAATTTCATCATCAATTATGGCACATAGCCTCCCATTCTCAAGTTTTATTTTTCAAGATCTAACCCTTAACTGTAATTCCTGAGCATTGTTCAATACCATGGACACGACTATTCAAATAGGTTTGACACACATTCTGTAGAGGCTATATATTTAACCCACAAGACATGACCATCTCCTTTTTGCCATGCAGCTAACACACTTCCCTTGGTGTGTTGGCAGAGAGATCATGACAAAGCCTTTCAGAAACTTCTATCCTAACATATGAACCTCTCCAATATTGCCTTCACTATCCATTCCCTCACATAGAGCAAAACTATATGACCGACATACCATTGGATCGACGTGAAGCATACACACAGACCGATGGATTCGAAGCGGTGAAGCACGGAGATCCCAGATCTTGGCTCAGATGTGGCCAATAGGGCTCAACACCAGCGAAATCACTCAATGATCGACATGGTGGCACAACCAGACTTTGATGACAAATCATGAGTAGACGACGACGCTCTACGTGAAGCAAGACGATGCAATCGAGGCAGCGAAACACATGGCATTTAATGCGTGGGTCAGTGACCTTAAATAGGGCTTCGATAGGTGTGTACTAGTCGGGAAACTGAATCGACATAGTGGTAGAGTCTTGCTACGAGATGGCGTAAGACTCTCGGGAACAAAGCACCAGAGTCGTACACGTGTCGCAACAAATGATCACGATGCGTCCCAACTTGATCCTATCCGAACCACTCACAACAATTAACAACCGAGATTTGATGGAGATCCTAACAACTCCAATTAATCTTGACCTTGCGATCTCAATCCAATGGTCATTACTCAAAAGACCACGCGGCACAATCCAAATCATTTGAATTGAGATCAGACGGCCACAAACCGACACAGCTAAGATTTGCGGATAACGGGCTGCGGTGGCTAGGCTTCACGGGCTGTGACAGGCTGGGTTGGGCTGGGTTGCAATAGTCTTGGCCCACTAGGGTTTTAAACTCAGTACTAATTGTCCAATTAAAATAATACTAGAAAATCAATTCAACCAAAATAAATAGTAAAAATATTAGGAAAATTGCAATAAAATTTTGAAAAATATTTCAATGCATTTGGAATTCAAATAAAATATTTTCAACAAAACTTTATTGGAACTTTTTAAATATTTAAATAGTTCAAACAAAAGGCTTAATTCAATTAAATTCTAAATAAATCCAAATAAATTCCAGAAAATTCTCAAAAATTCAAATGGCACAATAAATATAAGAAAAGCAAAAATTGGGACGTTACAAACCTCTAACCCTTAACAGAATCTTAACCCTGAGATTGAGGGCTAACTATGTAATAGGTTAGGGAATTATGCTTTCAGATCCTCTTCACCCTCCCAAGTCGCTTCACTCTCAGAATGATAACTCCACTGAACTCTACAGAACTAAATTGACTTGTTCCTGGTCCTTCGATCAGCTGTGTCCAAAATCTTAACTTGGTACTCCTTGTTAGTGAAATCTTCTTGCAACTCAATTGACTCTAATGGTGTCTGCTCCGCTGGTACTCGTAGACACTTCTTCAACTAGGACATATGAAGCACATCATGTACTCCTGCCAACGACTGTGGCAACACCAACTAATACGCAAACTCTCCTCCGTGGCTCAAGATTTTGAACAAACCAACATTTTTAGGTGAAAATTTTCCTTTAGTGTGAAACCTTTTAACTCCTTTAAGAGGGGTAACTCTAAGATACACAAAATCTTTAGGTTTAAAACTCAACTCGTGACAACGATTGTTAGCATAACTTTTTTATCTTGACTGAGCAATCTTCAATCTCGTTCTAATCATAGCAATCTACTCTTCAGCCTCCTTGAGAATATCATATCCAAAGACAAGACACTCTCATGTCTCGTTCCAATTCAACGGAGTACGACAAGATCGACCATACAAAGCTTCAAATGGTGACATTTTCAAATTTGCCTAATAATTGTTATTATAACTGAACTCAACGTACGACAAACACTTGTCCCATGAAGTAGCATAAGCTAAAGCGCAAGCTCTCAACATATCTTCTAGAATCCAATTGGCTCTCTCAGTTTGACCATCTGTTTGTGAATAATAAGCTGTACTGAAATTTAGATGAGTGCCTATTGCTTCATGAAATTTATTCCAAAAACTCGAGGTAAATTGGGTACCTCTATTCGATACTATCTCCTTTGGCATTCCATGCAAACATGCAATTCTTGACATATATAGATTTGCCAAACGATCTCCTGAATAAGTGATCTTTACTAGTATGAAATGGGTAACTTTGATCAATCTATCCACTACATCCCATGTATAATCATATCCATTCTAGGTTCTAGGTAAACCAGTAATAAAATTCATACCAATTTCCTCACACTTCCATTCTGGAATCTTCAACGGTTGTAGCAAACCAGCTGACCTCTAATGCATTGCTTTTACTCTCTGGCATATATCACAAAAGGCAACATGCTCAACAACTTCACATTTCATATCTGGCCACCATAATCTCTCCTTCAGATCCTGATACATCTTTGCACTGTCTGGATGAATAGAATACTTAGAGTCATGAGCTTTCTCAAGAATCAATTGCTTTAACTTCTTTTTATTCAATACATAGATCTGATCTTTGATCCACAAGGTACCTTGATCATTCAGATTAAAATCCTTAGCCTTTCCTTCATCCATTTTAGACTTAATTCTCTTGATCTTGTCGTCATCCTTCTGACCTTCTCTGATCTGATCCTTTAAAATCGGCTTTATTTCCAGAGTAGCTACAAATCCTTCTGGTACGACTTCCAACTTTAGCTTCTAAAGTTCCTTACATAAATCAATCTGGCCTTCTCCAATTAACGTGTTAACGCTGTGGCTCTTGCGACTCAAAGCATCGGCTACCACATTTGCTTTACCAGGATGGTAATGAATTCCTACATTGTAGTCATTTATCAATTCTAACCACCTACTTTATCTCATGTTAAGGCCTTACTGAGTAGAGGCAGACCCAAGGCCCAGCCAACCTGGGCCCATGCCCAGGCTCAGGCCCCATGTAACAAAAGCCCAGATTACAAAAAATATGGTGTTCTTTGGTGAAGGAACGTTTTAACAATGGACTGAGCTAGTAATATTTTGTTTTAACAAAAGCTTACTACTTGATAGAAACTTCCTTCAGTGATCTGGTCCTTTGTTATTAGCTCTGTAAATAGCTGGTCAACTTGTTGTCCTTCTTTAAGCATTCCTGGGCTCTAAAAAGTTCCTGGTTCCACCACTGTGACTGAGTAAAGATATACTTTAAACTCTTATGATCTGTATATATCTCACATCTGTTCCCAATGAGATAATGATGACATAACTTCAAAAGCATACACTATGGTAGCTAACTCCAAATCATGCGTTGGGTAATTCTCTTCATGCGGCCTTAACTGCCTAGAAGCATAAGCAACTGCTTTGCCATTCTGCATCAACACATATCCAAGTCATTGTCTTGATGCATCGCAATAAATATCAAAGCTACTCTGAACATCTGGCAACATTAACACTGGTGCTGATGTCAAACACTTTTTCAATTCCTGAAAACTCTTTTCGCACTCCGGTGTTCATGCAAACTTTTTCTCCTTTTTCAATAATTGTGTAAGTGGTCTGGCAATCATCGAAAATCCTTCAATGAATTGATGGTAATATCCGGCATTTCAAAAAAACTACAGATCTAGGTTATCGACTTAGGTTGCTCCCAATGCAACACCACTTCCACTTTACTTGGGTCAGCTACAACTCTCTTAGCAGTTATCACTTATCACATGTCCAAGGAATTCAACCTTCTCCTTCCAAAAGTCACACTTACTAATCTTAGCATATAACTGATGTTCTCGCAGTTTCTCAACAACCAATCTCAAATGTTCTGCATGTTCTTCTTCCGTCTTAGAGTAGACAAGAATGGTCTATAAATATGACAACAAAATTATCTAAGTATTCCATGAAAACCTTATTCTTCATATTTATGAAATATGCAGGAGCATTAGTCAATCCAAATGACATTACTGGGAACGTCCATATCTTGTTGACAACACAGTCTTAGGCACATTCTCTTCATGAATATTCAACGGATGATATCCTGATCGAAGATCTATCATGGAAAAAACTCCAACTCCTCTTAACTGATCAAACAAATCATTGATCCTGGGTGGTCGATATTTGTTCTTTATCATCACTTCATTAAGCGCATGATAATCAATACACATTCTTAAACTTCCATCCTTCTTCCTGATGAACAAAACAGGCGCTCCCCATGGAGATGAATTAGACCTCACAAAAACTTTTTCTAACAACTCTTCAATCTATTTCTTCATCTCTACCAACTCATTGGTAGGCATTCTATAAGGTCTCTTGGCTATTGGGGATGTACTATGCACCAATTCAATTATGAACTCAACGTCTCTATCTGGTGGCATACTAAGTAAATCCTCTGAAAACATATATGGATATTCGCTAACCACTAGCACTTCCTCTAAACTGATGGCTTTAATACTGTTAACCATCAATTGACCATTGCGAACTGTGATCGTTTGAAATTCTACTTTTTCACCTTTCGGGCTCTCAATTGATACTACCCGTCGACCACAATCCAAAACAATATTATGTTTGGACAACCAATCCATTGCCAATATGATATCTAAGGTCTGGGTATCCAACATTATAGGATTCTATAGGAACTCTACTCCATCTATAAGTAACCTTACTCCAAAACATCCTACATTAGATTGGAAAACTGATCTAGGTGATTGGACTAATAGCATACACTTAAGATTTACAATATCCAAACCATTTTCAATAGCAAAATATCGAGAAACAAATGAATGCGAAGCTTCAGAATCAAACAAAACTGCCGCAGGTATTGAGTTAACCAAAAACATACCCAGTACGACGTCTGAAGCATTATGGACTCCATCTGCTGTTATATGGTTGACTTGACCTCTCATAGTTGCTTGTGGTGTTGCTTCAGCTTGAGCAGTTCCACGATTCACTCTTGGTGCGTGTGCCTTTGTAGGTGTCGTTACAATGTTGAAGTGAACATGTGTCATACCTCCTCTCTTAGGACACTTGTTGGTAAAGTGTCCTGGCTCATTGTAATTGTGACAACACCTATTTGCCATATGTGGATTTCCTCCTATCTGATTATTGGCTTGGGCAGGTGTCTGAGAACTCTAACCTGATGGACACGGTGCAGATGATGGCGTCTTCAAAGATTTCTTAGGTTGGAACTTAATGAACTGATGAGGTGCAATCCTCACTCTCTGCTGACCTTGGCGATCTCCTTACTATGCATGTTGCACTTTCAGATGTCATCCAACCCCTTGCATTTGTCATCTAGGATCAAGGCCTTATTAACCAACTCCTAGAAATCAGGGAAAGTGTGGGTGATCAAGCTAACTTGCAATCCATAATTCAGTCCCTTCATGAAGCGAGACTGTCTTGCTTTATCAATTGCCATGTCTTTAGGGGCATAGTTTGCAAGCTGTGTGAACTTATTCAAGTAGTCAGCCACTGACTGACTTCCCTGCTTCAGTGCTCAGAACTCTTCCTTCTTCAAGTCCATGATACCTTCTGGTACATTATACTGGCGAAAAGCAACTGTGAATTCATCCCAAGTGATCTCCAGTGATTTTTTGTGGGAAGCAAAATAGTTCTCCCACCATTCTACAGTGGTTCCTTCTAGAAGATGAGAAGCATAAAGCACCTTCTCATTACCTACACACTGGGTGATATGAAGGTTCCTTTCAATCATCCTAAGCCAATCATTTGTCTCAAAAGGATTGGCATTCCCAGAGAAAGTAGGTGGACGGGTCCTCATGAACTCTGATAACTTGAAAAAGGGATGCGGTCCATTATTATTAGTCTAATTTGCTTGATTAACAGTTGCCTAATTGGTAATATGCTGCACTTACTGCAGCATAGTGTGCATTAACTGGGTCTATGCAGCAAGAAAAGCTCCAAAGTTCTGCATGTCCACTTATGGTGCAGGTTGAGAAAAAGACTCTTCATTGGGGTTCCCACTAGGGTGAGAGCCAATTCCACTAGCTCCATTGTTTCCACGTAATCATTTGTTGACCACTCTAAGGTTTAGATAAAAGAGAGAAACAAGAATAGACAAGTAATAAACAAAATTATGCAGGGTAACAGGTTTGATGCAAAATCCAAATCTAATCAATCTTTATTATAACTTGGTATGGTTGCTCACAAATGCCTAAAGGCCATGCAACTCATACTATACACTCAAAAACATAAAAGACATTTATAAACCTAAGCACACAAAAGTCTAATGCCTAAAGGGCGACTTACTACTCAAAAGACGTGACTTGAACACTTGAGTCTCACTACTAAACTAGACTTGGTCATTCATCAAGCCAACCTAGCTGTGGCTCTCCTAGGGCGTACATCGGTGGGTGATCTGGCATCGGTGCAAAATGGTCCCTATGGCATCCAATTGTGGTAGTAGTCGATGATGCCTCCTCCTCAGGCTCTGGCTCTGGCTTGTACTCTAGCTCTGGCTGCAACTCCTCGAGATCCTTGTCCTCGAGCTCCAACTCATCCTTCTCCCCTCTAGCATACAAAGCCTCCTTGAGCTCAGCGATCCTTTATGAAGCTAACACTTTAGTCTCCTAAAGTCTCAACTCAGCGACCTCCAAAGCGTCATAGGTCTCCTAAAACTCCTGCACTGTACCATCCATGACTTCATCCTGTGCTGCGGTGAACAACTGCGGCATCTCCCTCGAGATCTATCATGGCATTGGTGGCATCCCCCTCCGTGGGTCAAGATTAAACAGTATCAAACACAACTCCTCCAAGTAGTCGTGGGCGATCCTACGTAGTGCGAAACGTGCTAACTCCTGGATCCCAGCTTCAAAAGATGACCTCCTCACTATGATGTTGATTTGACAGCTAGCATTGGTGTCTTCACGTGTGTAGATGGTGACCTTGCAAACCATCCCTCGTCCCTCTCCATTGACGATCCAACTGTTCGCTCGGTAGATCGGCTTGTCAAAACCTCCCAAGACCTGAAGCATCATCCGTAACTCAACAACGTACTCACAGTTGTGCTCTCCAAAAGTATCCATCATCCTCATCTACCAAGAAGCAGCTCTCGTGAGATAGCAATTTAAATCAAAGTAACGAGAGAAAATTTTAGGAAGCGTATGAAACAAAAAAGAGGCGATAATTCAAGAATTCATTGATCCTCTTGAGTAAATTTTAATTTTAGAAATTAGTTTTATCCTCCCTCAATGGCCAGTCTAACTAGGGTCTAGTCCTACAATCAGTATAGCTCTGATACCACCTCTGTCGGGACCCGAATGTGTAAATCCGGACCCTCTGTGTATTCAGCACTAGTTTAGGATCAAGCTAGTGCATACAGTCTCAACATAGATGAAATATCATAATCATACATAACGGAATAATAAATAAAGACTTTATCTATTAATATAACCTGTTTGGTCAAGCTTACGATCAACTTACAATAACATGCCATGCAGGGCAAACACTCAAATAAAGAAAACTGTAACGAAAATAAAGACTCATAGTAACCCATCTACTTGCCACAGACAACTGACTAGGCTCGCACTCTAATTATTCGACTCCTCCTGGAACTTCTTCTCGAGAGCTGGCATAGACTCGTCCTCAACTAGTGATTTAGATTGTTGCAAGGGGGCGAGTACATAAAGCACTCAAAAAGTCATGCACATAATACATGTCTATTAACTACATGCATGACTTATTCCAAGTGAATGGCTGAAGTGGTTATTTTGCACAAAGCTATGTTCCAAAGATTATCATGTATAGATTAAAATGATTGTAAATCAAATGTCATTACTAAGTAACATTTTCATTTATTTTCCAAGACTAGCACACAGCCTCTCATTCCCATGTTTTATTTTTCAAGATCTAACAATTGATTGTAATTTCTAAGCATTGTCCGATACCGTGGATACGGTTATTCAAATAGGTTTGACACATATTCTGTAGAGGTTATACACTTTACCCACAAGATATGATCATGTCCTTTTTGCCATGCAGTTAACATAGTACTTCCCTTGGTATGTTGGCAGAGAGATCACGACAAAGCCCGCGTGACTATCTGGCAACCCATGTTGGCAATTTAATATCATCCAACTATCATTCAATCAACTTAAGGTGACAAATGAACATGTCATACAAATGACAAGGTGGATATACAACAATTAGGTTAATTAACTAACCCCAAATTAGTTGAAATTATTTTTTTTAATTTGAATTAATATGCAATAATTTGAAACAAGATAACTTTTAAAATATGGGATCAACATGGTGAAATCACAACTTACCTTTGAAAATATCTTGCTCCTGCTCTGGTCCTTGCTCTTGAGGTAGCAACTCACCCTCGAATCCCTCGGGCACTCTAACGTCTATGCGTAACGAATAAATAAATAAATAAATACCAAAAATAGTGAATAAAATTAACTCAAAAAATTAAATAAAAATTTCCATTAAATATAGCATGATTTTATAAATTTTTAGGCTCTGGAATCACCTCAATTGGAGTTCGTATGAACAAGAACGAGCTATTCCAAATTTAAAAATACAAGAGATTTTTCTTGCAACCTTGATGAAAACAAATGTAATATCTATAGGAAAATGTGGTGCCATAAGGATATTTGTAGTAGCCATGGGCTATACAATAAGAAATCGGTCAAAAGCAAAAAATGGTGCGTATCTTCCAGTGGCCTTCACTTTCGCATCAAAGCTTACTTATCGGCAAAATGCTTGATCAGTTCATACTCATGTTATGGAGGACTTTTTGCTACAAATTCATAGGGATCCCATAAGCTGTGAAGTTAGTCTTTGGTTAATTTCTTACTTACCTCCTTGAAGATGGTCTAGTGAAGCAACCAGATAAGGGTTCAATTTAATCCTTGCGGACAAGGATCTAAAGGAGGGAGCAATTGTCAGGACCCTAAAAATACTGAACCGACGATTCCATACCTGAAGAACGTTTCAGTTAGTAGACAACTGCGATCACATCTTACCTCTTCAATTAGTTCAATCGGGTGGACAAGAAGCGAGTTGAGGTGTTTATGAAGATCGGATGGCTAGGATGGAAGGCTGACATTTAGAATAGATCCAATGGCTGATATCTAATTCAATTTTTACTGTTTACCATTCATCCCCTTTTTCCTTTTTAACTCTGTTACTTTTGCCATCTGTTGGTGAGTTTGGCTGCAGCATATAAGCAGCGAGTCCATGTACTCTGAGACCACAAAAAAAAGACTTAGTTCATGTTATTGTTATCTACGTTCCCCATTTTATCAATAGAAGTTCTTCATTTCTTCCTTTTGAATTATTTTTGTAATTTTCGTTCATAGTTTCCTTTTCTGATTCGGATTACATCCTGGAGTCTAATAGCTCGTCCTCGGCCGGCCCCATCCTCGCGCTTCCGCCGAGCCACCGCTAACCCTGATGGGAGCGCAAAAGGGCCAAAATTTTGGTTTAGGTTTCTAAAAAAATACTAAATTTGAAAGTTTGTTTTTGAATTTCATTCGAATTTTGGCTGAATCTCGTTGAAATTTTGAATTTTGGCCGCCACCGAGATGTGGTTCGAAAACGAAAGTTGAAACCTTAGAAAGGAGGATAGCAATATCGTATTCCATATATTTTCAAAGCTGACCTCAATATTGAGCCAAACACATTGGTTGTTTGGGATTTTATTTCTGTTGGAGCCAATTTTCTTCAAACCGGATTTCAAAGTCTAAAAATAGGAAACTGAGCCTAGGGCAGAGTTCAAAAAATGATAAAAATCGCTCGATAAACTGATCCAACTTAAAAAATTCAAAAAAATTTATATGACATAAACGGGTCAAGCATTAGTGAGAATCATTGCTCAAAAAATTGACCAGCAAAAAATTTAACTAGTCCGTCAATTTTCAACAAAAATTTAACTCTTTTCATCATTTTTTTTGACGATACGCCTATGAGGACCGCTTAAGTTGCAGTCCCCGTAGGGATTGTAAGGGAACCCATTTTTCCACAAAAGTGCTATTAGGTAACACGTGTCATCTGTTACACTCGTGTATGGCAACGGTTGCTAACAAACTAGGGCAGTTACGTTAGGTGTAGGTAGGGCTGGCTATCCAGCTTAACGACTTACTCCCTCCGATCACAAATAGTTGTCGTTTTGAACATCAACACGACCTTCAAAACACAACTTTAACCACTAATTTTTATTATAATATATTTACAAAACTCAATAAAATTATAATATTATGAAAGTACTTCTCGAGACAAGTCTACACATATATTTTTCATATATCCATTTTAAATATTTAAAAATATATCGATAGTCAAAGTTTCGAAAGTTTGACCATCACTATGTCCAAAATGACAACTATTTTGTGACTAGACGGGAATATTGTCGGGTTTCTTCCAACATTAACATAATTCAACATAAAATTATTTCATTTATCATTGCATTGGTGCTCTTGATGGAACTCATATTCGTGTATCTCTTGCAAACTGTCCATAAGAGGATTAGAGATGATAAGAGAGCTTATCCACACTTGAAAGATTGCATTGGTGCTCTTGATGGAACTCATATTCGTGTATCTCTTTCACCTGAAGAGCAAATAAGGTATATTGGAAAAACTGGAATTCCAACTCAAAATGTGCTCGCAGTTTGTGACTTTGATATGCGATTCACTTATGTGTCAACTGGTCAACCTGGAGCAATGCATGACACAAGTGTATTGTACCATGCGATTAGAGTGGATCGAGAGTTCTTTCCACATCCTCCACAAGGTAATGCACTTTCAAATATTCGTGAAATTTACATAAATGAGTTCTATTGAAATAATAACTTGTTTTAACTTTTTTATTTTGAAAGGCAAGTACTATGTTGTTGATGCGGGCTATCCTAACCGTCCTGGGTACCTAGCACCATATAAGGGAGAAAGATATCATTTACCTGAGTGGCATAGAGGCATGGAACCGAATACTCCTACGGAGAAGTTCAATAGAATACACTCATCCGTGCGTAATGTTATCGAGCGATCATTTGGAGTATTGAAGATGAAGTGGCAAATCCTGTACAAGATGCTAAGCTATCCGATGCACAAACAAAAAATGATTGTTACTGCTACTATGGTGCTTCATAACTTTATACGTGAGCATGCTAGTGGAGATTGGGACTTTGAAAAATATGATCGAGATCCTAACTACATACCTACCATCCCAGAAAGATACAACAAATATGCAGTTCCTTATCAAGCGTCAGATGGGACAACTACTCAACCAAATATTGTGACTATGGATGCATTTCGAGATGAAGTGGCAACTGCTATTGCGCTTTCATGGAATTAATCTTATTTTTTCCTATATGTTATTTGATGGAACCATTTCACTTATATATTTCATGGAATTAATCTTATAGTGTGGATCAATTTCTTTTTGTAATGGTATAAAACAAAACTTATATACTTATCAATTTCTTTTTCCAATGATAGCATATGTCACAAACCATGGAAAGTTTCTCCTGTTCAGAAGATGCAATGCCAAAACACCATGCTAAATGCATAGACACGTGAATTATAAGTGAATACAAATCAAAAATTAGAAAAATTAATTTTCGAAAAGTCAATTTCTGTACTTGGACTCAAATACAAAACTCCATGCCAAAGGCATAGAAGACACGTGAATTCCAAAGTTGAGGCGTCAAATCGAAAATTAGAAAAATTAATGACAGGATTAGGAAAAAGGGTAATGTTGACCATTCACCATCATTTTAGGATCTGGAGCTAATCTCATGGCCAAACACCACAGCTCCAACTCTAGTTTTGTAGTGGAGCTGCTCTACACTGGAGTTGTGGAGCAGAGCTGAAAAAATAGAGCTGGAGCTCTGCCAAACACCCCCTAAGTCGTTACTTCAAATTTGAGGTAACGAGCCACTATCAAGCCGAGTCGTATTAACATTTTCACTTAAAATGGACTCATTTTAATTTCGAACTCATTAACTACTATAATCGGAATAATTTTGATTCAACCTTTAATGAGTCTTTTTTACCATCCTAATATGTAGACCGTGATTCTAAACCCCTATCGCTATATACGAGCATGATAAGTAAGTTTTCGTAGTTGAAGGAGCATGGTTAACAAAACCGTTTTCGAATTAAAAATCGAGGTCCCGACGGTACCGGTTTTTCACGAAAATCGAACGAAAATCGTAAAAAACCGAAGAGTTTCGAAATCGAGCGTTTGAACAAAAAAAATTCAAACAGATTCCAAAAAACGAAAACCGATTGATTTTCTCGAAAAACCGGTCAGCGAGTTGAACTTTTTGGACGGTCGATTTTTGGAATGGTTTTCATCAATTTTTGTCGACAAACATCTCGGTTTTCGACCGGTTTACATCGCATAAATGTTTTTAATTTTTTTTGAATGTTTTGAATTTTTTTGAATTGGACGGTTTATCGATCGGTTAAGGGTTTCGAACGGTCAAAATTTACGGTTTTAGTGGTTTTTATTGGTTTTGTGAAGCTTCGAGGAGACTATTTTTTGCAACCCACACTAGGTTTGAAAAAAAAAAGCGCGAGCAACAAGAAAGGTAAGGCTTGCCTGAGCTGGCGCTGTTACCCACACTTTTACCACTCCCAGTTCGACACCGGGTTGTTCTAGTCGCTCGATTGCTCCGTCCTGACTCGGGGCCCACCATATTTGGCCCCACGGTCAGTGTCGACGTGTAGTTGTCGAGGGGAGGGTTGCGCCATACGTGGACTTTTAACCGCTTCGTATCATCTGGAACGGCGAGCCACGTGCCCACCGGCGACCAGCCAAAGCAGGATCCTCTACACTCGTACGCGAACACCACGTCCGCGCAACCACTCACCATCTACCACGGAACCGAAATAGGAGCATAACGCCGTTGCTTCCGGATCCGTTGCTCCCCTCGGGTCCCTGCCTTAAAGCAACCCCTTCCGGAGGTACTCTCTGCTGCGCCCACCGACAAGTGGCTCCAGAGTTTGTCCGGGCCCACATGTCAGTGACAGCATGGCTACTGTTCCCTGACGCAGACGGGCATGGATGGGGATTGCTTTAGTACCCCACGCAACAGCAGTACTCGCATTTAGCTCTGCGAAGAAACCAACCCGAGCGAGCGAGCGAGCTAAGCAGAGGCAGAAGCAGCAGAGCAGCAGCGGTCGGAAGCAATGGAGAGGGCGGTGCCGGTGCGGAAGCCGCACACCTCGACGGCCGACCTGCTCACGTGGTCTGCAACGGGCCCCGACGCCGCCGCGTCCTCGCCGGCCGCCCCCTCCCGCCCCAGCCTCAAGGTAAGCGCGCGCGCGCGTCTCGACGTCTTGCTGCATGTGTAATCGTTTGCTGTTTTGTGTGTGATGCGGCTGACTTTGGGTGCCTGTGTCTTTCTCTGCTGCTGCTGCTGTTGGACCAGCCGGCCGGGGGGATCACACCGGCCATGTTCGGCGCGCCGGTGAGCGAGCAGGAGGCCGAGGATCTGAGCAAGAGGTGAGATCTGGGTCCTCCCTGGGCCGCATTTCGTCCCGATCTGCTCGATCTGTGATTTCGCTACGCGTTTCCGATTTGGTTAACTCGATCTGATCTAGCAATGTACGCTCTGCTCTGTTTGGATGTGTTGTTTGGCCGATCGATGTTTCAAATTTACGACGGCTGGTTGGGTTGCTCTGGTTTTTGCGAGAAGCGGCAGCTGAAAATTTTAATGCGTGCGATGACGCCTCATGGTGGGTTGCTGGAGAGTAGTCGCTTGCAGCTGGCGGTGGGTTCGTGTCAGGCTGGACCATGTGTTTGTGGCACAGCGCAAACATGCGATACTGCCAGTGCCCAAATTTGTGGTATTAGTGCTGTATTATGGGTGGTGCTAGAGTCCAACTTTTAGCAGTACTGGTAATGATGCCTGAAAGTGATTTGGGGTGATGCAAACGGCAAATGTCTGAATCAAAATTTGTATATTTCTGCCGTGGGTGCCCCAAACAGACCAAGAATTAGCTGAATAAGTTGAGTCATGTGATGCCTGACTCTGCGTACTGACTCGCAGTTGTGGCCGTGTCATTGTCTCTTTTCTATATTATTACTTCTGGTAACTGTTCAAAAACTCACTATCGTGCAATTTTGATGAGTACGATGAGCTTCGTAGAATATGAACTCTTTTGTGTATGATTTGCGAAAATCGGTTTTCGAGAATTTGGTGATGGATTATTTCCCTTGGTAGCCAAATCATAATAGATGTTCTAGTTTATCTACCTTCAGTCTTGCTTTTGAAAGCTATCTCTTGCATGGGTTGAAGGCTCTGCTTGAAATTACCTAAGCTTGCATGATAAAGCTGTAGCTGGGATTCGGACAGAGATAATACTAGTTGAAATTGTTTAAGATATGCATTTTCTGAATGTGGTGATATTACTGTCAACTGGAGAAGTCTGGCAGTTAGTGGTATGCTGGTATGTGACGTCCATCTTATTTATGGTTTCATTGGTTTATTTACCATAAAATAAGTCTAATAGGCAACTCATTTGCTTTCAGTGATAACAAAATTAGTCAAGTTTCTTTTATTCGTATGCCATACTTATTTGAAGATAGAATACATTGAAACCTTGTTGATCTATTATAGTGAAAGGAAATTTTGCTCGGGCTCGAAGTGGAAAGAAATGACTGGGAGTGGGATATTTGCTGAAAAGACTGAAAATGGTGATTCAGAGGCTTCAAATGCTGCTAACAAAACTTCTGTGAGGATGTATCAGGTAATTTTCCTTTTTAGAAACATGTCGGGGTCCCCACTTTTTGTTGATTATGTCTTTCTCCACTTGGTATAATTGTGGTGGTTTCTGGTGGTATTAATATTGTAGTGTGTTTATGGACAGAGTTCTAAGTTAATACACATCTCATACTTTTTCTGTTAATAAAAGCTGCTATTTGGTTTGAGACTTGAAGAGAAGCATATTTGCAAGAATATTTTATTATGTTTTACATTTGTAACCCATAATGTCTCTCGAGTAATTTTTTCTTTTGGGTTGATTAATCCGAAGTTCAATCTTTGATTTTTTCCAACATATAATTCACTGATGAACCTTTTCATGACAGCAAACTGTAACTGGAATAAGTCAGATCTCATTTAGTGCTGATGGAAGTGTTTCTCCAAAGAAGCCATCCTCATTTCCTGAGGTGGCTAAGCAGCGAGAGCTTAGTGGTACACTGGAGAGTGATGCTGAAGCTAAAATCAATAAGCAGCTTTCTGAAGCCAAGAGCAAGGAGCTCACCGGTAGTGATATCTTTGGTCCACCTCCTGAGATCTCTGCAAGGCCATTGGCTGCACGTAATATGGAGCTACAGGGAAATCTTGATTTTGCACTTCCACAACCGAGAAGCGTCCACACATCAGTGAAAGTTTCCAACGTAAGTGACATGGGAGTATGATCTTCCTGTTTACATTCTGATTCCATTTTTACTGTACATCTCCTGTTAGGCAAACAACAAAAGGCCTATTATAGAGAATTGGCACTTCATGTCTTCACATGTGTCTTTAGGAACAAAAGATAAGTTTCAAGTTTGGCCATATATAGCTGAACATGGAATTCTCCATTATGTTCTTAACCTTGTATTTCATTTCATGCAATTCTTTATATGCTTTTATTTATTTTAGTGTTCTCCAGTGTTGCAAATATTTGAATCCCCTGCTAATTTAATTCAAAATCTCATTGTGCACATGCATAATTCTGTAATGCACACACCATTGGTCCCCATTTGATGTGCTTGCATGGCACTTATTGCTTGCTTCGATACTATGTTAATTACATGCTAGATGCTGCATGGTGATTTAAAAAATCTGTTTGTGTTGAAATGTTGACCAATGGGGGATTTCAAGTTTGGGTTTTGGAGTACCACCAGAATCTTCCTTAGGCTTAATAGAATGCTGGTTAGATATGTTAAATAGGAATTTATACGACCTTTCGGGCACTACAAAAAAAGAGGGGGGGGGGGGGAATCTTCCTCTTGGTTGTACAGGGAATGAATGCACTACAATAGGAACTGTTAAGGATATATTATCTGTTATAGATATAGATAAGTCCCTGTTATAGATAGAGTTCTATTCCTATTCCTTTCCCCTCATGTACTCTATATATTGTGGCCATTGGCCCTCATATTGAATACAAGTCATATTCATAACATGGTATCAGAGCACTAAGTTTTCTTCCTAGTCTCTCCCTTCCGCTGTTTTAGATCTAATTTGCTGCCCCGGGAGGAGGAGACTCCCGGGGCGGCTCCCGCGTCGCACTTGCGTCCTTCCAACTCCTCTATTGTCCTCGTTGCTGGCCCCGCCGTCGCAGCGTCGCTCATTGTCGCCAGCCGCGTGTGGCCACCGACGCCGCCGCCGCTCTCCTCCGGCTCCATCAGAGCCAGCAGCTTGGACGACAACGCTGCTGTTGGTTCCCGTCTCCTGCCGCGCTTGGACGTTTCAGATCCGGCCGCTCACGCCTGCCGTCGCCACCGGATCTTCTGCTTGAGGCGCGCAGGGGCGGACGTGGCTTTGGGCCAGACGGACGCGTCTCCGGATCTGTGACGCTCGCGTGGATCTGTGACGCTCACGTTGGCTGTTCTTGGCTTGGATGCTCACGTGGAGCTTGACTCCTTCTATCTGTGACGCTCACGTTGGCTTGGATGCGTGAGTTCTTGAAACCAATCGGACTCCAAACTGGCCTCCTGATCTGACCGAATCGGCTGCTTCACCGGATCTGGGTCGCCTGCAAGCCGGCCGGCTTCCTCGTCTCGACCACCGCGCGACGTCCGCCGACGGCTTCGACCCGTGCCATCTGCGTCGTCGTCTTCTTCGGGGATCGCCGACGTCGTCCATCCGCGCCGGCTTACCCGTCGTCCTCCGCGGCGGTCCCGCCCTTCTCGTGGCGGAAGCTGTGGCTGTTCTTCGTCAGCTCCTTGACCCGGGCAACCTCGAGGGCGATCTCCAGGCCAGCGCCGCCGCGGGGGACACGCTGTTGTGGCTGCTCATGTGGGCCACGGCCATGGGGCTCCTGGTGCAGCTCCTCGCCGCGTGCCTCGGGGTCGCCACGGCGTAGCACCTCGCGAACTGCGCGACGTGTACCTGTTGGCGGCGCGCCTACGGCTCATGGCCGAGGTCGCCACTCGCCTCTGGTCCTCCCGCGGCCTCTGATCGCTGGCGCCTTCCGGTCCTCCCGCGGCCTGTGCCCGAGCGTAAAAAAGACGAGCCGTCTGTTCTTGGCGTGAAGTCTTCTCACGTGAATTCCAAGACCACGTGAATTCCATTCAAGTGGAGCTCACGTCCGTGACCTTCAAGTCCAGTTCTCACGTCCTTCGATTCGGTTCTAGGATGTCATCTTCTTCTGGTTTTCACCGGGATCGTTTTTGTTCCTCGCTACACGGTCATCTTTGATAGTCTTCTACATGGCTGGTTTGGCTTCAGTTCGGTCGGCTCGTTTTCGATTCTTTTTCAACATAAGTCTGTCATCTTGGCTCTTTCATTGGCTTGACGGCTTTCAGGCTACTGCTTCTTAGTGCTGCAGCTAATAATTCCTAATATTTTCTTTAGTCTTCCGTTGCATCCATCCAAGTCTCTAGCATCTTGATTCTGTCGTCGCTCGGCTCTACTCTTTTATCAGCTCGACTTATTCTGTCAACTCTTATACCTCGGCTCGGCTTATTTTGTCGGCCTCATCGGTTCTTCTTCGTCGACTCGTCCCGTCGGCTCTTCTTCGTCGACTCTGCCATACATTCGACTTTTCTTCGTCGATTTGGCTTCTTCGTCGATTTTTCTCCATCGACCCGGTTCTTCTTCGTCGACTCGTCCCGTCGGCTCTTCTTCGTCGACTCTGCCATACATTCGACTTTTCTTCGTCGATTTGGCTTCTTCGTCGATTTTTCTCCATCGACCCGGTTCTTCTTCGTCGACTCGTCCCGTCGGCTCTTCTTCGTCGACTCTGCCATACATTCGACTTTTCTTCGTCGACTTTTCTTCACCGACTCGGTTCTTCGTCGGCTCTTTTTCGTCGACTCTGCCATATATTCGACTTTTCTTCGTCGATTTGGCTTTTTCGTCGACTCTACCATACATTCGACTTTTCTTCGTCGATTTGGCTTCTTCGTCGACTCTGCCATACATTCGACTTTTCTTCGTCGATTTGGCTTCTTCGTCGACTCTGCCATACATTCGACTTTTCTTCGTCGATTTGGCTTCTTCGTCGACTTTTCTCCATCGACTCGGTTCTTCTTCGTCGACTCGTACCGTCGGCTCTTCTTCGTCGACTCGGCCCTACCTTCGACTTCCGTTCGTCGATTTGGCTTCTTCGTCGACTTTTCATCATCGACTGGGTTCTTCGTTGGCTGTTCTTCTTCAGCTCGATGTTTCAAGAGTTACATGCTACGACGGCTTCTTCAGGACTATGACTTTGGATTTTTCCTATTTTAGTTCATCCCTTCCAAATGCAATGCTATTGCATACGCCTTGCATTTGTGGGGGGGTGTTAAGGATATATTATCTGTTATAGATATAGATAAGTCCCTGTTATAGATAGAGTTCTATTCCTATTCCTTTCCCCTCATGTACTCTATATATTGTGGCCATTGGCCCTCATATTGAATACAAGTCATATTCATAACATACCTTATAAGTATGCTCAAATTAGGTTGCATTTGTAATTTTTTTCATGTAAAATGCATCAGCTACTGCATAATAAGTGCTGAACAGCAGTGCAGAGAAAAATGTGTCATTTTTTCAAGGAAAAGAATGTCATTTTTATTTGGTATTTCCCTCTATGACGCTATTTTCGTTACAACATTGTATTACCATCATTCAACAAAATCTAGTTGTTATCTATCCTGTTAGCATAAATGCTCACCCTCTGAATTTGCATGATTTGGATTGCTTTTGTAGCCTGCTGGAGGTCCAAGCAACATCTCATTCAGCGAGGATCCTGTAGCGAAGACAGCAAAGAAAATTCACAACCAGAAGTTCCAAGAGTTGACAGGCAACAACATCTTCAAAGAGGATGCTGCCCCTGCCTCAGGTGAGAAGTCTCTGAGCTCAGCGAAGCTGAAGGAGATGAGCGGCAACGACATCTTTGCTGATGGAAAGGCGGATTCCCGGGATTACCTTGGAGGCGTCCGGAAGCCCCCTGGTGGGGAGAGCAGCATCGCGCTGATCTAATTATCATAGACTGCTCTAATCTGGACTGGCTAGTTCCTCCTCTTCAAAGCGCACGGCGTGCGCTCTTCTTGACCTCCCAGTTCTTGATCGTGCTTGGGATGTTAATTATGTTGGATATCAAAGCCCTACTATGATGTAGAGTCAGCAGAATCTGACTCGACTCGGCTCATATCTGATACACTTGCGCGTTATCTCATCTTTGTTTTGTGCTACTTATGTATTAATCTCTACGTACTGAGAACCTATGGAATAAGTTTTATGGACTCTCTTCGTGAGCTATGGCATCATCAGAAAAGTCGGTTATTTGGAGCTTAGATAGAGCAATTTTTTGTGCTGGCAATTGATTTGGTGTATGCAGTAGATGTGTTCGGCTGGTTGAATTTAACATCTTTGTCAACAAAGAAGCGCAAGTTTTGTGGTTACACCTGTGAAAAAGGAAATCCGAAATTCCCGTGGTACCGTATCTTTCTGTAGCTCTGCTTGTTCCTTTTGAGAATAGCATTGCAGAAAGATTCCAAAAAAATAAAGAAAACTAAAACGACTCCGCTGGGGATCGAACCCAGAATCTCTGGTTCCGTAGACCAGCGCCTTATCCATTGGGCCACGGAGTCAGTCTGTTGATAGTTTGCTTGTTAATATATAGGTTTGTTTATTAGGGGTTGTTTACGTAATTCTGGGAAAATCGGATCCTCAAGGAAACTCGGCTATATAACCTTTTGTAACAAAGAAACAGTCATTACGATGAAGCTGTTGTCTGCTAATACCGCACAGATCTCGTATAGTCACTAGGATGGTGTCCATGTGTTGCCATAGAATATCAAAATTTACACTAAATAGCATTTTTTGTTTCACACATATTAAGAGAATCAACTAACGAAAGAGTGAAACATACATTTGGGTCTACCTCGAAAGGGAGGTGCTCTTTATGATGCTACAGACGGCTGTTCGAAGTGCATGCAATGATGGGCTCGGATACGATAGGATTGTACGTGCCAGGCCCTTCAGGTGTTCATATTTTGGCCGACCTTAGCGTAGACCCCTATATTATACAGCTGTAGTATTTGATACCTTCCACCGCTGAGCATCTCCAAGAGAGAGCCCTAAAAATGAGCCTTAAACTCTAATTTAAGACCCCAACTAATTAGATTTAGGGCTCCAATGAAATATTCACTCCAGCAATTAGGCTCTAAAACCCAACGAAGATAGAGCTCAATCACAGAGTTGCTAAATATGGCTACTCTCCTAGGGGTCCTAAAACAATTTGCTAAATTTTAACAATTTAGGGTTCTTGCTAGAGTTAATCTTTTTCCTAAAAGTCCTATAATTCAAATTAAAATCATATTTAAGACCCTTGAAGATGCTCTTACACCATAAATTCAAGGTTCCAACGAGCTTCTATTTTGCGGCGTGGTGGCAGGACCACCATGAGATTGGCTCCCGGCTTAGGTAGGGTCAAATCGGCAAGGGTCATGCAAATTTTATAGAATAAAGTACTTGCTACAGTATTTTTTGTACATTATTCCAAATCTGGCTCCAAAACCAACTTATTTATCCCTCTCCGGCCAAGACATTGAAAAGGCAAAACCAGCGCTCCAACATGAAAACACTAAAGATGATTAAGATGTTTAATCACTCATCATTCCTGTCCTCCTAGTTTAATAGATGTTTTATTGGCCAGTGAATGCATTCATCTATCCCGTACTGGCAGGAGGAAATAAGTCACAACCCGCAAAGATCGCATGGTCAAATAGCTCGCGCTTGTAGAAGAAAAAGAGAGGTTGGTTATGCATTTCTGTGGCCTTTCATCAACGAATGTGCCTTTCATCAACGAATGTCAAGAACTACAGCAAAAATCTAAAGGCAAAGAAAGAAAAGAGAGATGAGGTCACTTTTTTATAAGAAGAAATGTCAAAAGTACCGTTCAAGGCGTTCAAGTAAGTAACCGCTAGAAGTAAATAATTAATATTCACCCTGTATTATCTTTGAAATTCGTGAAGTTTTTTTAGGTGGAGTGGAGTACCGAAGCAATTCCTTGAAAACGATCATTTTCTCATGAAGACCTGCCACTCATCAAGTCATCATGAGCAGGGGCGAATCCAGCAAAAAATATGGCTGGGGTCAACATAAAGTCACAACTTATAGCATAGCCGTATAATAGACAAATAGCATGCACAGGCAAGAGAAAAAATTGTAGAAAAATATAATTGATAACAAAAATAAATACTTTCTTCAAAAATGGTTACCTCAATGGCTCTTTTATAGTTGTTCCCTTCGTTCTTTCATCTTCTGAAAAAGATCTATCACATCGCCATTAGGAATTGTGGCTAGAAAACATTGCTCCACAAAGCAAATTATGGAGTCATTCATAAACTGATCGCCCATACGATTGCGTAACACCGTCTTCACAATTTTCATCATTTGAAAAACACCTCTCAAGCGATGCGATTGCAATTGGTAGAACTAACACTAGCTTGAGGAGCTTATAAACTAAAGGAAAAGAAAGATGTTTCTTTGTATCCACCATCAATTTAGCAAGTTCAGAAATAGTGCTCAAATTGGCAAATCTTTCATCAGCTCTCACATTATCAATGTAGATAGGAAGCTCAAGACTAAGATCCTTCAGCTGCATTGAATTGAAATCATCTGGATAGGACTTAGCCAACTCCATTAAGCTCTCAAGGCTAAAAGCAAGAAACGAATCACTGGGACTGAAAGCAGCCATTTGTGTAAGCAAATTAGAATTAATCTCATTGAAACGATCATTAAACTCTAAAAGTTGCAAGTCCATGACAACATTCAAGCAATCGTATCTATAATGTTAATAGTTAGTACGATTGGTTTTTTTGCCTTGGTTTATGTCTATCTATAAATCCTTCTCCCATATCCAACTTTAGAGTACCATGTTCATCACAAAAGGAGTATACTGTCTCCAATAGGGATTCCCAATCATCATCTCTAATTTGCTGAAATTTTCGTTTAGTTTTCTCCACCTCCAACATAGCCTCTAAGATATCTTGATCTTTCCTTTGTAAACACAATGATAAAGCATTTGCATGTCCTAAGATAAGCAACATCAAATTCAAATGAAACACAAAGTCAAAATCCTTTAGATAATTTAAGAGTCCACGGGCTTGCCGTTTTTTGCCATCATTTGGGCCATCTTTTTCAACATATTGGAGCACTTCAATAATAGAAGGAAATAGATTGTTGATGCTCTTAAGGGTTTTATAGTGAGAACACCATCGAGTGTCTCCCGCCCTTTGAAGAGATTGCTCTTGATTTAATCCTGTTCCACTACTAAGCTGACCACTGCCAATGGCTTTTCTCACAGTCTCTTGTTGACTTTCTCTAATCATATCTTTCCGCTTGCAAGAAGCTCCAACTATATTAAGCAAAAGATTCACCATGTCAAAAAAGTCACTAATATCATCATTCTTTTTAGCTACTGCCACAATGACTAGCTGAAGTTGATGGGCAAAGCAATGAACGTAATATCTTTGAGCTATTCTCTCTCATTATCAAAGCTCTCAAGCCGTTAAACTCACCTCTCATGTTGCTTGCTCCATCATAACCTTGGCCTCTAATTTGTTTTATGCTCAATCCATACTTAGAAAAGAGATGATCAATATTAGATTTGAGACAAGAAGCTGATGTCTCTTTTACATGAACAACACCAATAAGTCTTTCTTTAATTAATCCATGCTTGTCAACATATCGCAAAACAACAGCCATTTGTTCCTTATCAGAAATATCAGCAGACTCATCGACCATCAAACAAAAGACATCACCACCAATTTCGTTGATGATAGATTTCACTATGATCTATAGAAAACACAATAAACATTATTCAATAATGATACTAAGATTGGAAAATTTTGTAAGTAGAATAAGAATAAACAAGACTTTTTATTTTATTACCTCAGCAAAACAATTAGCGATGTCCTTCTGAATTGTTGGAGATACCATTTGTTTATTTAAAGCAGCATTTCTCAACACAACTCTCTTCACCTTATCATTTTGTTCTGCCACAAGTTTGACCAACTCCAAAAAATTTCCCCTATTATTAGAGCCTTCTGATTCATCGTGGCCACGAAAAGCTAAACCTTGATGCAACAAATATCTAGCTGCATTAATGGAAGTATTCAATCGAATATGATGCTCCTCTCTAGTGACTTGACTCTGCTTGTTGAGAGCAACAACAACTGACTGGTCTTGTTTCAACAAATTGTTGGCTCTTTTCACTGCCACGTTGTGGAAACTATTACACTGACCAACATGAGTTTGAAGCCGATCTGACTTGTTCCATCCACAAAAACCTTCCGTTACAAATGCATCATTTCCACCTTGGCCTTTAATGCAATCTCTGAACAAGTAGCAATATAAACAAAATGCTTTATCGATTTTCTCGCTGTACTCAAGCCAATCATATTTGGTGAACCATTCTGGATTAAACCGACGTAAATGGTTTGATATGCTTCTTTGTGGATACATGAAACCATCTTTTGGCCTATACGGACCTCTAATCAAATATCTTCGCCTGATCTCATCTTGTAGTTTTGGTCCTATGTATTCCGATATTCTCTTCCTATCAACTGGATCATATGGAAGGTCATCTAAATTTACCTCTCTCGATGACAGCGGCAAAGAGGAAGTGTTGCTATTTATGTTAGATCCCCCTCCATCTCTACTTGATGCTCCACCATCATGATTGTCACTATCTGCTGCTGGTGGAAGCTTTCTTTTTAAATATCGCTCCATAAATTTTTTACTACCTGCGATTCTCAAAACAAAGTCAAAACTTTAGTGATTCTCAAAACACCCCTAAACTATCAAGATGATTCGTATTGCACAATTACCAGTACCACATACTTCAACTCTTCAAGTCACAGCAAACATGCAAGCAGCAAGCTGCAGCCTGCAAGCACGGCAGCACGTGCGACGCGCCGGTGCTGGCTGACTCCAACCTCCACGAGACGTTCTGGCCGCTTTTTCTTTTCTTTTGCTCGGCCGCCGTCACGGCCTGAGGGTGACGAGCGCTTTCACTAGGTTCGGCCGGAGCGAGCGCAGGCGACAATGACCACGCGGCGTGCCTTTGCCGGCCACACACCGCACGACGCACCGAGTCCACTAATCAGATGAAGAAGATGCAAGAAATTAAAGGGCGTGCGAGAGATTGATGTTAACCTAGGGCTGGGCGAGATCGGCGCTCAGGGGGCGAGATCGGCAACGACGTGGAAGACGTGGCCAGAAGAAACGAAACGCCCGGCAAAAGAACCTCCACCTTGGGCCTTTGGCCTTGGTAAACGAAACGTCACGGGAGGAACGTCAAAGAACATCAGGCCCATGATTGGGGTCATCAAAATTACTCGGTGGGGTCATATCCTAATATACCTAGCTAATTACATGGTCTTAATTAGAAGACACTGGTGTCAGTTGACCCCATCCAAATACATTGGATCCGCCCCTGATCATGAGCCACAGGGTAAAAACTATTTTTTCAAAATAGACCGTGTGTTCTTTCAAATAGACTCCTTCTTAGTTTTACGAAAAAAAAACTCCCGTTAAATACAAATCTCGAATGAGCCCTTTTCTAATTTTTCAGAATAGCGCTTAGGACCAAAAAATTAACAAACTGGTCCCCGTCCCTTGCGTCCATGTCCTTTCTCTGTTTTTCCCGAAAAAAATATTTTCGTCAACAGAGATATGTGTACAGCTCTATCTCTAGACTTTTTTTGCAACTCGATCTCTAATATTTTTCGAAACATGTATTATTACTCGGTGAACGCATAGAGTGTTAAACTCGACAAAAGAAGGTTGACATCTCTAATATTTTTCAAAACATGTATTATTACCCGGTTAACACATAGAGTGTTAAACTCGACAAAAGAATGTTGACCGGGTAATAATAGTGTGTTAACCAAATTCGTCAAAAGAAATATGTGTACAACTCTAATATTTTTTTGTAACTCAATCTCTAATATTTTTCAGAATAAGAAATTATTTTCCAGAATAAACACGATCTATAATATTTTTTGAAATATGTATTATTACCCGGTGAACGTATAGAGTGTTCAACTCGGCAAAAGAAGATCCTTTCTCCGCTTTTCCCGAGGAAAAACAAATTCACCAAATGAAAATATGCACAACTCTATCTCTATAATTTTTTTGTCAGCTCAAAATCTAATATTTTTGGGAACATGTATTATTCATTTCTTTTCAAAAAGGCCCGCTGTTATGCTGATTCGTCAACGGTTCCTACCTAGTTCATTTTTAAAAAAAAATCAAGAGAACAAAAAAATGCTTAGATCCTCATACTTTTTTTTTAGAAAAAAAACCGAATCAAATTTTACGCGGCACGACATCGTGTGCTGCCCTACCTAGTTTCATCAAAAGGAATAATTTTCCCTCTGCCACTATCAACCCCCTCTGATAAAATTACCAAGATGCTTATTATAGCTAGAAAAGCCATAGAAGAAGGCCTCCACATAACCAGCATGCGGATCAAGAATTTCTTGATGATGCTACTCTCAATCACTTATGTAGTGATTTAACTGATGAAGTTTTGGACTATATGGAGGCTCCTTTTTGTAATGTTGCAATCTCAAAGAAAAAAAAGTCTCTCTTTACTAAGAAAAAGGTTCGATGGTTGAAATCGTTAAAACAAATTTAAAATTAAATGAAAGATATTTTTTTGGAATAGCAGAGGTCTTGGAGACTTGGCTAAACACAAATACATCTCAGATTTCATTAAGGAGCAAAATCTTGATTTTGTTGCCATCGTTGAAACGGATAAAAGTGAGTTTTCCGCATCTAGTCTAAAACATCTTTGTGGGGGTCAAGACTTTTTGTGGCACTGTATGCCTCCATGTGGGCGATTTGGAGGGATTCTTCTGGGAGTTAATTTGACATATTTTGACATTGGTTCCATTAATGAAGGAGATTTCTATGTGAAGTTTCACTTGAGAAATAAAGATGATGATTTTTAATGGATTCTGATGGTTGTATATGGTGCAGCTCAAAATCAGTTAAAGGATAAGTTCTTGACTGAGCTAGTCCATACTTGTAGCAAAGAATCATTACCTATTTTGATAGGTGGTGATTTTAATATTATCAGACGAATTGATGAGAAGAATAATGATAATTTTGATGCACGATGGCCCTTTTATTCAATGCTATCATTGATAGTTTAGATATGAGAGAAATTGAATTATCCAGTCAACGGTTTACCTGGTATAATACTTTGGAAAACCCTACTTTTGAGAAGCTTGACATGGTGCTAATGAGCACAGACAGGGAGCATAATTTCCCTTTGGTAATTGCCAATGCTCTTAAAATGTTTCTCTCTGATCATACTCCTCTATTGCTCAATACTGGAGCATCATTCTATTTGGAAAACCAATCATTGTTCAAATTTGAACTTGGGTGGCTAACTAGGGATGGCTTCTTTGATATGATGTCAAATTGTTGGCACAATAAGCATAGGGGAAACTCTTCCATTACTCGATGGCAATTTATCAGGAACCTTAGACACCAACTGAGGGGTTGGGCCAAGAGTACAAGTGAAACCTATAGAAAAGAAAAGAGAGAATTACTCTGTATTATCAATGAACTTGACAAAAAAAAAAATAGAAAACACTGGGTTATCCATTGAGGATATTTATTTGAAGCAGTGCTCTAATGAGAGTCTCGCTCAATTGCTACGTGAGGAGGGAATTAAATGGTACCAACGAGCAAAAGTCAAACATATACTTGAGGGAGATAACAACACTAAATATTTCCATTTGGTCGAAATGGTAAGCATAGGAAACAAAGAATTTTTCAAATCGACTAAGATGAACGAATAATATGTGGTGATGTGCAGCTTAAGAAGTACATAATCAAATATTATAAAGGTCTTTTTGGACTGCCAGATAGCAATCATTTTTCCATGATTGAATCTTGTCGAGATAATATCCCTCAAGTTTCTAATTTGGAGAATAATGTTCTCACGGAATTGTTCACTGAGAAAGAGGTGAGGGCGGCAATATTTCAAATGGAACATAATAAGGCACTTGGATCGGATGAGTTTCTGGGTGAATTTTCCAGGTGTTCTGGGAAGTCATTAAAGATGACTTAATGGCGATGTTTCATCATTTGCATAAGGGTGTCCTCCCATTGTTTAGGCTAAAATTTGGTATTATCACACTTCTGCCAAAAAAAATAAAGATGCAACACGAATACAACATTATCGACTGATCTGTCTTTTTAATGTTAGCTTCAAAATTTTTACTAAAGTTGGCATGAACAGGATATCTAGTGTTGCTAAACATGTTATATGACCGACACAAACTGCTTTTTTGCTCGGTCGAAACATAATGGACAGTGTGATAAATCTTCATGAAACAATTCAAGAGATGCATAAGAAAATTTTGGATAGGGTTATTTTAGAAGTGTATTTTGAAAAGGCCTATGATAAGGTCAAATGGCCCTTTTTCATTAGACTCTCAAGATGAAAGGTTTCTCACATCAATGGTGTAAGTGGATTGACAATTTTGTGTCCGGGGGAGGTGTTGGCATTAAGGTTAATGATCATATTGGGATGTACTTTCAAACTAGAAAAGGACCCCGGCAAGAAGATCCCTTGTCTCCTATCTTATTTAACATTGTTGTGGATATGCTGGCTATCCTTTTAGAATGTGTCAAAGAAGATGGACAAATTAAAGGATAATACCTCATTTGGTTGATAATGGGTTGTCCATCCTTCAGTATGCAAATGACACCATTATTTTTATGGAACATGATATTCAACAAGCCAAAAATATGAAACTTTTGCTCTGTGCATTTGAACAACTTTTGAGCCTTAAAATAAATTTTCACAAAAGTGACATTTTTTGTTTTGGTGCTACTAAGGAATTTGAACTCCAATACACTCATCTATTTGGATGTGAAGTAGGAAGCTTATCTTTTCGATTCCTTGGTATTCCAATCCATTATCGCAAATTGAGAAATAGTGAATGGAAGGGGGTAGAAGAACATTTTGAAAAGAGGTTGAGCAGTTGGAAAGCAAATCATCTATCAGTTGGAGGTAGATTAGTCCTTATAAATTCTGTGCTTAGTAGTCTACCCATATTTATGTTATCCTTTTTTGGATACCACATGGGATTCTTAAAATGTTGGATTATTTCAAATCTAGATTTTTCTGGCAGAATGATAATCATAAGACAAATATAGGCTTGCTAAGTGGAATATTATTTGTCAACCTAAGGATCAAGGTGGGCTGGGTATTCAAGATTTTAATGTAAAAACATTTGTTCGCTTTGTAAATGGTTCTTCAAACTTTTACATGAGGATGGCGTTTGGCAACAAATCCTTATCAGGAAGTATTTGGGAAGTAAAACCCTTTCTCAAGTAGAAGGGAGGCCAGGGGACTCATGTTTGGGCAGGTCTAATGAAGGTCAAACATCACTTCTTTAGATTTGGGTCCTTCAATCTTCAGGATGGATCTCAATACGTTGTTGGTAGGATACCTGGCTTGGGAACAACCCCCTTAGTACACAATACCCCCTCCCCTAATAATCTTGTTTAGATAAAATAAGCCACGGTGGCTAAGTAATGAGTTTTGAACCTTTTAATATGTATTTTCATAGGACCATTACGGGACCTAATTTACATATATGGCAAGAGCTTATTATAAGAATTTGTGCTATAAATTTGTCATTAGAACGGGATACTTTTTGATGGAATCTTCATCAAAATGGAGTTTTCTGTTCAATCGATATATACAATTTTAATGCATCAAAATATCCTAATTACAAATAGACAACTTTGGTATATTAAAGTACAATTAAAAATAAATTTTTTCGTGGTACTTACGTCGGGGGTTAATTCTGATAAAGGATAACCTAAGTAAAATAAATTGGACTGGAAGCAAATAATGTTGTTTCTGTAACAACGAAGAAACTATACAACATCTCTCTTTTTTACTGCCATTTTGCTCGATTATCATGGTGTGTTATTCAAACGGCTTCTAATTTGTCACCTCCTTATAATATAACCCATTTGTTTGGATCTTGGTTATTGGGGTAGGGAAAGGAAATAAAGGCTCAATGTTTAGTTGGGGCTGCCACTTTATGCTGGTCTATTTGGCTATGTCGAAATGATATTGTCTTTGGTAAGAAACAAATATCTAATCCTTTGCAGGTTATCTAAGTGTGAATCAATTGGTTGCACTCATGGTTTGTGCTGCAACAACAGGTGGCTCGAGAGATGATGTTAATGGCATGCAACTCTTTATAGGTCATGGTCCGGGAACTCTTTATAGGCCATGGATGGAGGTTTAGCACATGATTATGTGCGGATTGAGAGTTTTTTATTAGTTTTTTTATGGCTTATTCAAAATATTTTCTTCATTTGATTGTTGCTTGCTAGTCTTTCTTTATGAGTCTCTTGATGACAACTTTTTGGTTGTAACTTTGTAATAAATGGTTGGTTGTGTGCATCTCATGGTGCAGAGGCTGGAAGGTTATTTTATTCTTCCATTTTCTAAAGAAACATAACCAGCAACGCATTAAGTGACTTTAAATAAGAGCATCATTAAATAGCTCACTAGTGGCTGTAGCAGACCCAACCAGCATGCCCTACAACTAAACCTTGCCTAGTCTTGTAAATTACTGGGTAAGCACTATTCTGCAAATTCCAATTTGTAAAATTATCAACACTTCAATTTCCCCAGTATGATTCCCTTAGCATCTCGGCATCCGATTTTGTATACATTAGCAATTGAATGCATAAAAGACTACCATATTAAACCAAAATTGAAGAATTGGTGATAATTAGGAAAAGAAATGGAGGATTCCTCAAAATTCTAATCTTTACAATTATCAACTCTTTCACTCCCCAACGTCATTCCCTTATCATCTAGGCATCTAATAGTGTACATATTAGTAATTCGATGGATATAGAAGACTACTAGATTAGATCAAATAAAAACTAGAAAATTTTTGGAAAAGAAACATAGGAGCAGAGGTACCTATCCTTCCTGGCAATTGCACAACTTGTTTTGATGGTGCACGATGGCTATCTACACAAGCATGACCGGCAACCGCAAAGGCATGACAACGTTGATGGCCTCTCGAGCAAATGCACAGTGCAAGTAAGATTATTCCGTTAGTGTCCAGGACTACTACCAGTGTACATTAAAGAGATAAAATTCAACAAGTCTGTCAACACTTCATTGGATATTTCAACAAAATCACTCAAGTCCTACAAGATGATATTACATATGTTCTAGAGTGCTTAATGAATATAAGGGCTAAGATGACATCTGCAAGTTTCTTAGGAAGTTGCAAAGGATCACATCGGTAAGGAAATTAAGCTTATGACTTCATCTATCAAAAATACAACAAAATTGTCTATCTTACAAGTTACAATATAGTATCCATTGTCATAAACAAACAAAACTAAAAGAGCGTCGCTATATTGTACCCTGATGCTGAAAAGTTATTTGAAACTTTATCATACCCATACATATTTAGCTTGTAGATCACACATGCATCACATATGCTCACCAATTTGCACTTTTCAAAAAGTACATGCAACCAGGGAATTAATTTCACCAGTTATTAGTGGCGGTGGTTCTAGTACAAATCTATCTATAATTTCTACTACTATACTGCTTATAAATAATAGTTGATTTCTAAAAGTTAGAATCCAAAAGCACATATGAAGTGAATTGTAGATTCTAATATATATGGATGGGCTGGATTGTGAGAATTGGATTTAAGAATCGGGATGTTTGTTTTTATTTAACTTTTGGCGTTAGAATCCAGAATCAAAAGTAAAAACAAACAAGCCCTAACTTGGTAAGCTCAAAATTCAAATCGAACTACCAGATGGATATAGATGTCAAGCACGACAGAGGAAGGAAACCCAATTCCGAGAGGAAAAGTCCAAGGAGAACTGCTGTTACCTATAGACATCTACCAATTATGCGGTTGATGGCGTTGTTGCCGCTGCCTCCAACGCCAACGACCTTTATCTCGTCGTCTTAACCGACACGAACGAGCACTACAGGGCCGGGAAGCGCGACCACCGTAGGTGGTTTCACCATCAGCCTCTCTTGGGCCCACGGGTAGGCAGGCCTGGGAGATGGAGGAGGGTGGAGGCCGACGAAGTGAAGGGCGCCATTTGCCCCTGCCGCTGAGGAATATGGGAGGGAGAGGTGGTGGGGAGGACGATGGATCTGGTGTGCTCTAGATTTTTGGGATCCACCAACCCATCATCGACGCTACCCTCCAGATCCGCTGCTCCATCATAGCATGGCTTGTCGCTGTGTTGGGATCTGGCCATCGACCGGCACCGGCAGCGCGGTCCTGCCAAAAATTACGGGGCATTAGGAAGGGACTTTTAGCGCGATTCTTACCGTAGGACCAGGTGTAAGAAAGGCCATGCAAACGGAAATTGAGGTCGACACATTTCTAAAGGAGGGAGTTGCCGGTTACTGTGGCAGTGGCAGTGCGCTGTGGGGTGCGACTGCACAAGATGGTGATGGAAAAAGAACGCCATGGTAGAGTGAGCAGGAGCAATAAGGGGAGGTTGTTGGACAAGTGGTGGGCGCTTGCTTGCGTTAGGGTAGCCATCGGAGGGAGCAGTTGCGGAGGGTGGGTGGGTCGATTGGCGAGGATCTGGGTGAGGGGGCGATGGGCACCGGGACGAGGCAGTGCGCTCATTGGACGAAACGGGGTAAATTTTATTATTATTATTTTAGATAGATATGATTCGTACGTGATTTCTACGATACCTCTATTTTTGTATTGTGTAGGATTGCACTGATATTTCTATACAACTATTATGTTTTTCGTTTTGTTCGTTCCATTTAGGCATTTTGCTCAAGTTCAAGTCAAAAAGATTTGAAATAAACTTTTACTCAAATAAGTGTTTATTTTTGTCAGAGGGTGTAGTCGATTATTTGAAATTGATTTTTAGCCAAACAACATGGAGTAGTAAATCAATTTAACTCGCCTCAAAGTTGACACACAAGTGTTGATTGCATTTGTATGCATAGTCTTAAGCGGCACGTACCTTTTTTTCACAAGAGATGAAAACAAACGTTATTAAAATCTGGTAAAAAAAACTGCACGAAACAATATTCTGATTTTTCTTTGCTACACCCCACATGATGAACACAACACATGTACGGAAAACCGAAGCACCTTTCGTAAAAACGTCCGAGAAAGCGACTGAACCACCACCACAGCAAAAGGCACAAACATCGTCAGCTCATGAGGGCCTCGGCGTTCTTGGTCGGCGGCTGCACGAACCGCCCCCAGTACCAGTGGCGCGCCCAGACGGCGCCCATGGCCTCGAGGGGCACCCCCTTGGTCTCCGGCAGGAACGCCACCACGAACACGGTCATGACGGCGACCCAGGCCGCGTAGTAGATGAACGTGGCGTACTTGAAGCTGCACAGCATGGCGAGGAACGTCTGCGTGAGCACGAAGGTGGCGCCGAGGTTGACGGCCACGCTGATGCCCTGCCCGGCCGACCGGATCTCCACCGGGAATATCTCGCCGGGGATCACCCACGTCAGGGGACCCCACGACCACCCGAACGCCGCCGAGAAGACGCACGTCAGCGCCAGCACCGCGATGGAGTAGCCTCTCGCCATCGTGGATTCGCCGTCCCGACCGATCTGCGACCCCATGATCCACGCAACCGCGACCTAATTAAGCAGCAAACACGATCTGTCAGGATGTTGCAACGTCAATAAAAAGTCTATATCTCAGTTATATTTTTGTTCTTGATGTGTCGTTGTCTTGATCGCTTTACAGTACCTGACATGGTGACATGGTGTAAGAAACCAGATGCTTAAACTGAGGTAGAGCTCTTGCTTTTGTTATACCTGGCAGATGATCATTATAATCCCACCAACCAAAAACAGCGGCCTGCGACCGTACCGGTCCACCGTGAGGATGGAAACGAGGGTGGAGCCCAGGTTCACGGCGCCGAGGATGACGGCACCCATTAGCGCGGCGTTGCTGCCGAACCCGGCCGTCTGGAAGAGCACCGGCGAGAAGAAGGCGATGACGATGACCCCGGTGAGCTGCTGGAAGAGCGGCACCGCCACGGCCATCGCCAGGTGCGGCCGGTGCTCCCTCCTGAGGATCCTCCGGAACGCACCCTCCTCGTTGGCGCGCGCCGCCTCGACCGCGCGCGCCACGTCCTCCAGCTCGGCATCGACGTCCGCCTTCCGGCCGCGGACTCGCCGGAGCGCGGAGCGCGCCTGCTCGATCCGCCCGCGCACGATGAGACTGCTGGGCGTATCCGGTATGAGCAGCGCACCCACCAGGATGACGGACGCCGGTGCCGCCGCCAGGCCGAGGGAGAGCCGCCAACCCCACCGCGGGATGCGCGCGGAGCCGTAGTTGGTCAGGTTGGCCGCGAGGTTGCCGATGCCGAGGAAGAGCTGGAACCCCGTCGTGAAGGCGCCCCTCCACTTGGCTGGCGCCGTCTCCGCGAGGTACACCGGAGCCGCCTGCCATTGCCATGCACGCCACATGCATCGTGCACGCGTTTTGTACACGTAAGAACGTATCAATCATGACGCATGCAAAACGCCCTTGGCTAGGAAACAAATTCTATGTAACGGTACCGCATCTTGTGTAGCACCATGCGGATTGGCACCACGTGTCTCGCTGCGTCAATCTCCATGTAAATCCATCAATCTCCAAGCACTTCAATGCACTTTAATCCTTATCACTTAATTATTTTTCGCACAGAGATTGACGCAGCGGAACGCGTGGCGCCAATCCGCACGGTGTTGCATAGGCTACGATATGCAGCACCGTTGCATAGATTTTTTTTCCTTATTTAGTACTCGATGATTAAAGCCATGTTTGGATGGGCTAAAGCTAATTGTTAGCTGGCTAATGGCTAGAGCTAATTGTTAGCTAGTTAATAATTAGTCCATCTAAAATTAGCCCAGGGGTGTTTGGATACATGGCTAATGATTGGGCTAATTTTTTAGAAAAGTCATGCCTGCTCCTCATAACAGTTGGTGAGGATAAGGCCAGCGCGAGTGTATTTCAGAGTTTTTCCAGAGTGTTACCTGCTATATTAGCCCAAATTAGCTCCCATCCACCAGCTAATAGGCTAATTGTTAGCTAAAAGGTTGGCTAAAAGTTAGCCCACCTATTAGTCTTCCTATTTGGATAGATCATGACAAATTTTTACCAAGCTAACAATTAGCCTAGGAATATAAACATGGCCTAATTAGTGTCGTAACAATCATCGACTAATCACGATGAGTAGTGCAAGTGTACCTTACTGTAGGTGATACATATATTTAGATAGCACCGCACGAACAGAATATCGGAGCTACTCACAAGTCACAACCAATTAGAGAAAGTCAGATGCATGCCTGCACGAGTTGCAACTACTGATCTAAAGATGACACGCGACAATCCATCCACTATTCAATTTGATACATGAGAGCGATGGGCTGACACAAAACCAGCCACTAGCCCTAGCTAACTCGAGAGACAGCGAACAAATGAAGCAAGGCGCAACTACCCTTCTGATCTGCATGTCATGTACGTGCTAGCTTTTTCATGACCAACTACTCCCATTGGTAAACCACTCCCATTGGTAAAACGTGAACTTATCACGACTTCTGAAGTATTTTTGCCAAGACAAAGACCTACCTAATATTCTCACTGGCTCATTTATGAAATAGAATTCGATCATTTCAAAATCTCGTTTTAGCGTATGAGTTCCATTATAAGGCAACGCTATGTCTGCACCTTTTAGATAACTAACAAATTTATCCGTGCAACTATGCGGCTAAATATTATGATACGATTATCTTTGATATATAACTATATTTTCTATAATTGTGTATTTTTTATATAACTCTTATGGTATCTATATATGATTAATATGCATCATTATAATCTGGTCCCACCAAAATAAGTGATGGGGGTCATTGCACTCTTTCTTTTAATCTAAGCCGTTATAATCTGGGTCCGCTAGATAAACGGTTAGATATTTTCTTATAAATAATAACATCCGATAGTGGTTGTAATTAGGGTTCACCAGATTAAGGGTCAGATGTTTTATTTTTTGTGATAATTTCTACCATATTTCTCTTTTTTCATAGTGACTCTCATGAGCTCCTATTTTTTTTCTTAGCGACTCTCGTGACCTTAATTTTAATATATAATAATTAGGGACTATGTAGTGACGTGCCCGTAAGTATACAAGAGATTAGGGAGTAATCTGATGAAAATAGATTGAAGGTAGGCGGGTGAGTAGCTTTATCTATCACTTCATTACAAACTATGTAGATCTATTGCCATACATCAAAGTCACAAGTCCAATGTTGCACTTGATGTTTTTCCATGTAACATGGGTTTCTCTGCTCCAAAGACTAAAGTACATGTATCTTAAAGCAACATACTTAGCAGCGTAGAGTAGTGAGCGATTGAAATTTGCAGATGAGTCCTCAGTTTGCTATAGAAGTTGTCTTTAATTTTCGATCGTTATATATATAATTAAGCCAGACTCCTCAATATATATACCACGTACAACATGGCTCCCATCGGAAAAAGGCACCATCTTAAGCCAACTCCTTATAATACTTCGTCGGCTTAAAATACTAAGATGGTCACCGTACGTATCTCAAAAGGAATAGAGAAACTACAGAAAGTTTTAAAACTGTCAGGTACAATTTACAGTTTAAACAGCCAGAAAAATAATTGAACCCAGTATATGCAATTAGTTTATACGGTTTCCCGCGTAATTATTTTTACGAGAATACGCGGGAGAGCTGCGTATCGTAGTATTAAAGATAAATAGGTTTTGAGACATTCTAGGTGTACAAGTGTACAACGAACTACTCGTTATTCATAGATCGATATACTCGCGCTGGGGAAAAATGAATATAACAGCTTAGAACCTGAAGGTTCTTGCGTTAATTTCAAACTAGCAAGAAAAGTTGTTTCTACAAGTACACTAGTAGTTCCACGGTCTACCAATTACGTACCTGGTTTGTGAAGCCGATGCCGAAGCCGAGCAGCATGCGGCCGACGATGAGCATGGCGATGTTCACCGCGGCGGCGTTCACGGCGGCGCCGGCGAAGAAGAGCACGCCGCCGGCGAGCATGACGGTCTGCCTCCCGACCGCCCTGGTGGCGCGGCCGGCCACGAGCGACGCGGCCAGCCCGGCCAGGTACAGCGACGACGTGAACGACGTGAGCACGTGGCTGTCGTAGACGCAGTACTCGTCCCGCCGCGCCGTCGCCATCCTGCGCAGCACCCCCGGGAAGAAGGCCTCCAGGAACGACTCCATCGCCGTCACGCCCCCTGGCCATTCCAGCCAAGACAGATGTCACCGATCGATGTACGCAGTAGGTTCGTTCGCAATGCATGGCTGCCACATGCCAGTGTGCGCCCGTACGCGTGTAAGTGCGTACCTGAGATGCCGATGTCGTAGCCGAAGATGAGGCCGCCGGATGCCGCCATGAGGCAGGTGACCACGACGGAGAACGTCACGCCGCCGCCGTAGTCGGCGGTCGGCGCGTCGACCACGGCGAACCCACCTCCAGCCATCGCGGCGCGCGCGCCAAAGTGCACCTGGTTTGGTAGCTCTAGCCTCTAGCTCAGCCGCGCGCTCGTGCGGACTTCAGTAACTACCAGCCACGGTCTCGCGGAGACGCAGAGTAGCTCGCTAAGCCGGTCGGGTCAGTGTGGTGTTGTATAGGACTGGGGATCGGCAGTGGTGGTGTGCTGTGTCCGCGAGAGAGTTTTGTTAGGTAAGCGTCCGTATTTGATATCCCCCCACCAAATTGTTCAGTTCTTGGACAAGCCCCGGGCCACAAATGTTACTGAGAAGCTGGCTCCTCGCTACTCAGATTGCGCCGGGTTGGTGGTTTGCTAGGAATGGAATCGCTTGCCTGCGGTTTGAAACTAGGGATGGCAAAATTACCCGTGGGTTCGGGTATCCGTGGGTACTCGACCCGATGGGTTCGGGTATGGGTTTGATTTCAGACCCGCGGGTTTCAAATTTCGGATTCGGGTTTGGGTTCGGGTTCGGTTCTGCACCCGTGGGTACCCGAATTAATTAATATAAATTAAAAATAATGGAAAGTTAATTCAAGATTTTCAAGCATCGTTTGAGATGTAAGATGCAGTAACTTTCATGATTATATACACCATATATTTTTCCTTTAAACATAGAAATTACAAATGAATTGATTGACAATTGATGGTTGAAAATTTAATTGCAAGGTGATTAGGTGAATTTAATTTCGGGTTCGGGTACCCGTTCGGGTTCGGGTACCCATCGGGTTCGGGTATGGGCGTGGGTATGTCCGTGAGAGATTTCGGGTTCGGGTATGAATTTCGGGTTTCGGGTTCGGGTCTGCGGGAGGTCTACCCGCCCGAACCCGCCCGATTGCCATCCCTATTTGAAACAGCGAACATCAATGAATTGCTCTCTCGATATAAGTTACATAAATTTTAAAACAAAAAATATAAATAATTATTATTTATCTCTTAATACTTATGTAGCTTTTAGATAGTGACGCGTAGAAGCACCATCGGTGGAAAAATTATATACACGAAGGTTTTTCCATTTCTCGCTCTGCAATTCTGTAGATCTGTCTTTGTCTTTTATGGGCTCGTAGTGCACACCAGCAGGCGGCGGGTGTCGCTGCACGCCTGCTCCTCCGAAAGAAAGCAAGAGCGGACAGAATACCGCTGTGAGACAGGCAAAGAGCAGAAAAAGGAGAAAGATTATTACAGTGGGCCATCGTAGAAGCCACGCAGAATGGGCTTTTGACAGGAGTGCAAAGGACACGTGTCGGTCTACGGATCGCAGCAGCGACCCAGGAACTACTCAGAATTGGGCCTTTTGATCCCTTTCCTGAACAAACGTTTTGTGGCTACAGAATGTGGATCGTTCACGTGGGCTTAATAATAAAATTACGCCATGTCGGCTAGTAGACAAGGTAGAAATAGAAGGGCGACTCGTTGGGGTCGCCGTTTTCCGGCCACGATGAGTATCTGACATTGCCCATTCTTCTTCTCACCGTGTTTGTCTCCTCTGCTTCAGTAGCTTGGGTGATATGTGTCATCTTTTTTATTCTTCTGCGACGAAGAAAGAAACTGTATTTATAATTTCATTTAGACGAGACTAAAGTTGTAAAATAAAACTAAACCAAGACAACAAAAAGTCAAAAACTCAAAGCAAGGAGCTAGCAACGACAATCATCACCCGCTACTCATCAGTTTTTCTTCTTCCAGAGGGCGGCTTGTAGAACTATCTTTAAGACTTAAAACAACCTACAGATTGTTCTTGGATCAAGTTATAATGAATCCAGAAATGACCTACCCAACACACGTAGCTTGTGTGAGTGGAACCCTAGTCTCTTACCACACACGTTTGCTACCAGCCCAACATCAGTCTATCATATATAAAGGGATACGATTTTCTTTTTTTCGAAACGGAGGCATTCGATCAATTGGGATAACGGATCTCAAGAATTTGGAGGGGCTCAATCAATCGAGATCAGGGGTTTCAAGAAATGGGGAAAAAAAATCCAACAACTTTGGTTAAAAATATTCGAGTGCAGTGTGCTGGATGGATGGATGGATACACGCCTTGCTCGATCGTATTTAGGGGTGGATAACGAGCTAACTCGATTTGACTCGGCTCGGTTAAACTCGTTAAGATAACAAGACAGCTCGAATCGACTCATTATCTTAACGAGCTCAAACCTCAGCTCGACTCGAATTGTTAAACTCGTGAGTTGGCTCGTTAAACTCGACATTGTCATTTGAGATGAGGATTACTGCTGAGATTATATGGTATGCCATATGTTATCATCCTTATCTCACACATATGCAGTTATACTTGCCAATTTGGAGGACTCATTAAACTCACGAGTTGGCTCGTTTAACTCACAAGTTGGCTCGTTTAACTCGTTATCTAAACGAGTTCAAATCACGGCTCGACTTGACTTGTTAAGGAGCAAGTTCGAATTGAGTTGAGCCGAGTTTACGTGTACTCATTTAACTCGCAAGTTTCGAGTTTTTTTTCACCCTTACTGGCATTAGCCGCCGGTGATGCACACATCCTTTTCGATTCTCGGATGGACAAGCGCGAGCGTGCATTAACAGGAAGAGTACTTCCACTATTCTAGGAGTGAGAAATGCATGTGTTTCTCATGATCAAATGGACTCTCCTCTCATGGATCGATCTCAGGATGAAGGTGGGATGGTTTGCAGGCACTGTAGAACTTGTCCGCATAGACCGCCAAAGTTTATGTGGGCTAATGCGGTAGCCCGCCAATAGTTATGACACACGAAGTGGCACCCACAACCCACAATCTAGCATTCTTTTGAGAAGCAATCGGCTAAAACTTAATAGTGACATAGTGCTAAAACTGAGGCTTGTACTTGCAATCGAGTTGTACTGGGAATCAACTACAACTAAGGCTTAACAATAAAAATTGAGAATCAATTCTTAATAGTAGTAGGACTAGCTTTTGTTTGCGATTGCTTCTGATTGATGAGGTCAAGAACAACAAAGAATGAGCTAACAGTTTGTTGGTGTGATGGCGTGTTGACGCTGCTCACATGTTTTCAAATTGTGAGGTAAAGCTGAAAACAAGTGACTTACTGACTTCCTCTGTTGAATCATCTAAGAGATTAAACATTGAAAACAAATCGGCTCAAAATATCATGACTCAGGTGTGTGTGTACCGGCCAGTGACATAGAGCCACACAAGGCGGAGAGGAAGGCCATGACGAGCGGCGCCTGAAGAGTCCACCAGAGTCAACGGCAGAGACATGAGAAGATGGTGTCACGGCGGAGGTTGGAGAAGACGTTGTCACGACGGAGGCCAGAGAAGATGGCGGAGATCGGAGAAGGAGACAGAGCTTCGCACGACAGGAGGAAAACCCTAGTGGAGGACTGGAGGAGGCGGACATGATGCGCCGAGCGAGATGCCGATAGCCTGAGACCATCCATTCATTGGCTCATCGCTTTTGCGTCTACTCTACTACTCTGCGCAAGACCGCACATGGGCTACGATGGGCTGTGTGGGAGAGAGACTCGATGCTACATGGGCTAAGTGGGCTATGTGGGCTATCCGCAAGCACCACATAATTTATCAATTCTGTTGTGGGTGTCCACTTAATGTTTTATATGGGCTAAATTAAGTGGGTTATTGTACATCCCGCATCCACTTTCTCATGCGCGTGATGTCGCATCAATGGAGTTGTTGCCGTTTTGTATCTTGTGGGAGTGGGCCCCAAGGAAATTTGGAATGCAATATCGGCATATCGCTCAACCAATATATATTGTCCCTAGTCAATTCAAGTATCTCCACACGTGATTCAGCAAGTGCAATGAGAGCAGTGGATTATAACCCACGATCGTAATCTTGCCATTTCTTGCCCAGAGTCGATCTTGAGCGTTGATTTTTTTTTCTCTTTTTTTTTCTTTTGACAGGTGTACATCATTATAGTTAGATTCTCATTGCAAGCTATCCAGGACAGGCATGTTTCAATGTCAAGATTTTAAACTTGGAATGCCGCACTCTCTACTGCCTTTCACAAAGGCCGCAAGCACAATGACCATTCTTGTAATTTGACAATAGTAAAAAAAAGGAACAAATGTGTCTTTCAAAACAAAAATATCAACACACCGTGAGATCTAACTCTCATTAAGGAAGAGGCCAAGCTTTGGGAGATGACTGCAGAAAAATGATTAAAAGAGTTAACGGTAGGAATCTCTTCCCCCAATTCTCGTTTCTCGTGTAAAGAGCAGTGTCTATTTTCATCACAAATGTTACTTGTGTTACATGTGACATAAATTATACTTATTTCTATCATTTCCAATATATGCCGTGACAATTGCTCGCTTTCAAAAAAAACTTGGGAATGCCCCACAACATGAACATGAGAAGCACTTTTACATTGAGAAGTTGACTACTCCGCAGGCTGAGTTGTTTGGACTAGGCTTGTTTGGGCTTTTCTATCTGCTAATGTGTTGAGATGCCTTGTAGCTTGCCAATACAATAGAAGCCATTGGATCCAGATCCAGATCATTGAAATGCGTCTGGGTTGCGATCCGATGGTGATGCTGAGCGTGCCAGGGATTTCTGCATGTACTGAACATGTTCATGGTAGACTAGTGTACACTGACACGCACACAACAAGCATTGTTAAAGATGTCTCTAATTAGTTTATAACTCTAATTGGTTTGTATTCAGATTAGATTCTATATCTTATCTTTAACATATGCTATTTCTCCCGGCTTATACGGGAACTGTTTGTAATCTGGCAATACGACAATATAAGCAGAGGTGCACAGGCTGTTTTTCCATTGCGTTGCAAATCATTTTACATGGTATGAGAGCCCTGAAGACACAATGTCGACCATATCTTCATCTTCATCAAGCCTGCTTTTCCTCACCACATCTTCTTCCTCCACTTCAATTGGAACTCTTTCCTCAACGTTCAACCATGCTGTCACCATCAATCTCGGTGGTGACAACTACCTGCTCTGGAAGGCACAATTTTTTCCATATCTGAGAAAAAATCAACTCCTCGGATATGTAGATGGCACTCTTCCCTGCCCAGAGATAATGGTGATGCACACTCCAGAATCAGGTGCTTTGGTGCAGATCATTAATCCTGCATATTAGAATTGGTATCAACAGGATCAGGTAGTTCTTAGCGGGATTTTTTCCTCACTATCTAAAGATGTTCTTGCGCACGTCATGTTTATGACTACAACGCATGAAGCTTGGAAAGCACGGGAGAACATGTTTGCGTCAAGATCTCGAGCGCAAGTAGTTCAAATACGCATGTAGCTTGCCAATCTCAAGAAGAAGGATCTGACTGCATCTGATTACTTCAAGCAGATGAAGACTCTAGCAAACACTCAATGCTATTGGTATGCCTCTTTCATGAAGACGAAATTGACTCTTACATTCTTGTAGGTCTTGGATTTGATTAAGATCCATTGGTGACATCACTCACAACCAAGTCACATGAGCTGACTCTCGGCAAAGTCTATGCTCATCTTTTAAGCTATGAACTTTGACAAGAACAAAACTGTGGGATGTCAGAGACAGGGGTCCCACAAGAAGGGCCTACACCTGACTGGGCCTGACAGGCGGAATAGAAAACCCAAAGCCCAGAAGCACCACGACGGGCCCGGAGGAGACCTTCGGCTTGCTCCCCAAGGCAACTCCTGATCCTTCGGGGAAGCTTCGCGCCACGCCCTAACAACCCGCCAGGAACGAAGCACGCGATCCGACATCGCCAGAGCTGCGGATGCTGGAACCTGACAAGGCGGCAGGCGTGGGTCAGGGAAAGCATAACCACCTCTCCAAGACGTAGAGCGCGAAGGCGGATAAGGACAAGGGACATGTCATCCAGGCCACCATGTTCAGGGCCCGGTGGCGCCCATCTATCGTGTATCCTTCCCAGATATATAAGGAGGAGGGAGAAACAAGAAAGAGAGGACACACACAATATATCCAAGAACACAGGACTAGGGTATTATCTCCTCAGAGAGCCCGGACTGTCTAAAACAGATTGCCCCGCATCTGTGTTACCATCAAACTCGAGATCCCGCACAAATCCCTAGAATCACAAATCTTATTGCTTGCGAAACCGATCGTCGGCGGTTGGCGCGCCAGTAGGGGCTTGTGTCAAGATCTTCGTCAAGTTTGATGGTCGCGACGAGCGAAGTCTCCTGATCTTCTTCCGGGCCAGGTCTTCCGCTTTAAGCCTGACCTTCATCTCCAACGACCTCGAAGCCTTTCCCTCTCTAAGGGAACCGTCTTTGCAGTGAGGTTTCCGGCGATCCATCGTCCACGACTTCGCGGCCGATCGGAAGGTCCCCTGCCTCGTACCCTAAAGTGCCGAGTGGGGATCCAAGACCTGCTCCGCCGGGAGTCGGGCTCGAGGACGCCGAGGCACGAAGGGTGGGGTTCTCACCGTAAAGCCACTCGGCACCCCGAGCGCCTAGGTTTATCTTCTCGGACTCACCCACCTCGGCCGGCCGAGTCGAAGAAAGCCTAGAGAGCACTGGAATTTCCGTAGAGAGTCTGCGGTAATCGAAGGCTCGCGGCAGATTCGCAGAAGCGCCTCGACACCTCGCCGCCCGATTTGGAAGGTGGCCGAGCGATGAACTCGACGCTGGCGCTGCATTCTCCGGATCAATGAAGACATTCTGCAAGCCAAGATGGGGACCAGGCTGTCTTTCGTACCCCACGTGAATATCGCCGCCTCCAAGACACTCCTGGATACCACGACCCCTATCTTTGGGGCGGGTGATCGATTGCCCGATCATGGCCCAAGTAAAGGCCATGGTGACGGCGGCAGCTATCCAAAGAGCCCAAACCGACTCAGCCGACGAAGGAGGCATCCACGTGGTCCGTGAGGACCAGGCGACCAGCAGCCGGTCAGGTCGGGAAGCCCGCCAGACACATCATGTTCTACCCCGCGGAGACGACTTGCGACACAGCATCAGCCGCGACCTCCGTTCAGACCTCGACGCCAGGCGCCGCGACCGAGAAAGGGAGGAACAACGCCGTCAAGCCGATGAATATGAACGCTACGGCATCCTTCCGCGAGACCGCGAAGTACGCCAAGCGCGATCCCCTCCGCGTCGATCACCACCCGGGGGGTGTCGCGGGGTCATCGAAGGGGTTCGCGCGTTTACCCCTCACCTACGCCGAGTGGTTTGGCCTGATGGATTTAATCCTAAAGGCATCACTAGGTTCGACGGTGAGAGGGACCCGGAGGCTTGGCTACAAGTATACGCTCTGGCAGTCAGGGCCGCCGGGGGGGATCAGAAAGTAATGGCAAACTACTTGCCGGTTACCCTCTCGCCCCTGGCCCAAGCATGGCTCACCGGACTTCCAGCGAACTCTATAGATTCCTGGGGAGATCTGTGTGAGCAGTTCATTTCAAATTTCCAAGGCACTTACGAGCACCTGTGCACCCTTGGGACCTATACGGCTACACCAAAGGAGGAACGAACCCCTCAGGGAGTTCGTCAAGCGCTTCATGCACAGGAAAAGCACCGCTCGGGATGTCACAGATGCGATTGTGATAGCCGCCTTCGAGAAAAGTCGGCGACCCGACCTCATCAAGAAGATGTCCGGAAGCCACCCACGTCGGTCCGGAGCTGTTCGCCCTAGCGGACCGTTACGCTTCACCTCCGAGGCTCTGGCGAACGACGTGACGAGGGGAAGGATCAGGCTGAACCCCCCCCGGCGGAAAGAAAAGAAGCGCAAGGGCGAAGAGCTGGTGGCAGTCGCTGCATCAACTCACCCTCGCGCCTTCAAAGAGGATGGATACGATAAGGTTATGAACTCACCCTGCCCTTTCCATCCGAAGGGGAGGCATGCCGCCAAGGACTGCTTCACCCTAAAGAGGTTCGGCGAGAGCAAGAAGCGGCCGACAAGGTCCGAGTGGACACGCCGCCAACAAGCCACCTCCCCCCGAAGCCGAGGAGGACTATCAGGAAGCCGATCTCGAGCTCAACTACATATTCGGGGGCTCAGCTGCGTATGAGTCCAAGCGGAAGCAAAAGCTCACCGCCCGGGACATCTACGCGGTGCAGCCGGAAACGCCCCAATATGTACGCTGGTCCGAGGTCGCAATAACCTACGACCGCTCGGACCACCCAGATCACGTCCCGTTCCCCGGCAGGTATCCTCTCGTCTTGGCGCCCGTCGTCCGCGGCATCAAGCTCAAGAGGGTATTGATTGACGGTGGAAGCGGGCTCAACGTCCTCTTTGTCAAAACCCTAGACGATATGGGGATTCCACGCTCGGAGCTAAAGCGCGGATCGTCGCCTTTCCACGGTGTCATACCTGGGACTTCAGCGACACCACTCGGACAAATCACTCTGCCGATCACTTTCGGCGCAAGGGAGAATTACCGGACAGAGAACCCCAGCTTCGAGGTGGCGGATTTCGCAACAGCATATCATGCCATCTTGGGGAGACCAACGCTGGCCAAGTTCATGGCAGTACCCCACTACACATATTTGACTTTAAAGATGCCGGGGCCGAGTGGTATCATCGCTCTGCGCGGTGACATGAAGCAGTCTTTTTCCTGTGACAGGGAAAGCTGCGAGATGGCCGAGTCCCTGGAGGCGCTAGCAGGTCGGGAAAGGATCCGGCGAGAAGCGGATTCCGGAAGCCGTAAAGCGGCGTCCCCACCCGCAAAGCGCGAAGCCCAGGGATTGGCCCCGAAGAAGGTACCAAAAGAATCCTCCTCGACCCGTCCGATCCGTCGTGAACCACCTTGATCGGGACAGGGCTCGAGAACAAATAGGAGGACGTGCTCGTCACTTTCCTGCGGGCGAATAAAGACGTCTTCGCCTGGAAGCCGTCGGACATGCCCGAGTTCCTGTGGAGGTGATCGAGCACGCCGTTGAATGTAGACCAATCGGCCAGGCCAGTCAAGCAAAGGCTGCGTCGATTCGCCCAAGACCGCCGACGAGCTATCGTGAGGAGATTACAAAGCTGCTAGCCGCAGGCTTCATCAAAGAAGTATATCATCCCGACTGGTTGGCAAACCCTGTACTCGTCCAGAAGAAGAATAAAAGCTGGCGCATGTGTGTTGATTACACCGACCTCAACAAGGCTTGTCCGAAAGATCCCTTTGGTCTCCCTCGTATTGATCAGGTGGTAGACTCCACTGCCGGATCCCAACTACTTAGTTTTCTGGACGCCTACTCGGGCTATCATCAAATTCGGCTTCAAGAGGGGGATTGCGAGAAGACCTCGTTTATCACCCCGTTCGGAGCATATTGCTACGTCACCATGCCGTTTAATGAAGAACGCCGGGCGCTACTTATCGGTAGCGATACTGGTGTTTTCACCATCAGCTCGGACGCAACGTGGAAGCTTATGTGGATGATATAGTGGTCAAAACCAAGGCGGAAGACAGCCTCACCTCTGACCTGGCCGAGACGTTCACAAGTCTGAGGGCGTTCCAGATGAGGCTAAACCCCGAGAAGTGTGTTTTCGGAGTTCCCTCCGGGAAGCTACTCGGGTTCATTGTCTCTCATCGTGGGATCGAGCCGAACCCGGAGAAAATCGGAGCCATCATAAAAATGGCCCCGCCTACCAGCCAAAAAGAGGTCCAAAAGCTCACTGGATGCATGGTAGCGCTTGGCAGGTTTATCTCACGGTTGGGAGTCCTGGAAATGCCTTTCTTCAAGCTCCTCAAGAAGCACGACCGTTTTGAATGGACGGCGGAGGCACAGCAAGCCTTTGAAGAGCTCAAGGTTTTCCTCTCCACCCCGCCAATTCTAGTCTCGCCGGTGCCAGGTGAACCTCTCCTGCTTTACATAGCGGCGACCACTCATGTAGTCGGCCGTGATAATTGTGGAGCGGGAAGAATCGACACCGCCACGGCGTCTGCGGCCGGTTTATTTTGTCGATGAAGTCTTTGGCGATTCCAAGACACGATACCCTCAAATCCGTAAGGCTGCCAGACGCCATTTTGATCTCGCTACTAAGTCAAGCATTATTTCCAAGGACATTCGATTTCGGTAGTGACTTCTTTCCCCGTGGGAGAGGTCCTCCGTAATCGGGAAGCTACTGGAAGAATTTCAAAGTGGGCAGCTGAGCTTGGAGCTTTCGACATCTCGTTCAAGCCGCGCACCGCCGTCAAATCCCAGGCTTTGGCCGACTTCACGGCCGAGTGGACCGAATCCCAGACTCCCCGCACGGAAGAAGAGCCAGAATATTGGGTCATGCACTTCGACGGATCTCTCATGCTCGGGGGAGCAGGGGCGGGAATCCTCCTTATCTCGCCTAAGGGCGACAGGTTGAAGTATGTCCTTCGGATTCACTTCCCGGCCTCAAACAATGCCGCGGAGTACGAGGCCCTCATCCATGGGCTTCGTATCGCCACATCACTCGGAATCCGACGGCTGGCGGTTCGTGGCGACTCCCAGTTGGTGGTGAATCAAGTACAGAAGGACTGGTCGTGCGTGGATCAGACCATGACGGCATACTGCCAAAGAAGTCCGAGAATTGGAAGGCAAGTTTGACGGCCTGAGCCGTTCATGTCCTCCGCCGAATAATGAGGCAGAGACGAGCCGGCGAAGATGGGAGCCACTCGGCGTATGTCCCGAGTGGTATCTTCATCTGAGATCTTCACGAGCCAACCGTTACAAAACGGCAAAAGCCAAGCGAGGGTCTGGAACCGGGTCCTGCTCATCGATCCCGACCGACTACCCGTACCTTGATTACCTCCTGAAGGACAAACTCCGGAGCGACCACTCTGGCAGAGCGCGTCTCCGACAAGCCAAATCCTATGTGGTGGTGGGCAACGAGCTCTTCCGAAGAGTGCCTCGGGTGTCCTCGAGCGGTGTATTTCGGGACAAGTGGGAAGAGAGCTGCTCCAAGAAATCCACTCGGGATGTGTGGCCATCACGCGGCATCAAGCGCCTTGGTTGGGAAAGCCTACCGACAGTGGCTTCTTCCGCCAACGGCAGAACGGATGCCAAGGAGATAGTTCGAACCTGCGAGGGCTGCCGGTTCTATGCAAGACAGACACTTGCCGGCACAGAGCTACAGACTATACCCATTTCTTGGCCTTTCGCGGCCTGGGGCTCGATTTAGTGGGCCCGCTCAAGAAGGCTCAAGGCGGTTTAAACTTACCTCTTCGTGGCCATTGACAAGTTCACCAAATGGATCGAAGCCAAGCCGCCACTATCACCGCAGCTTAAGGCCAAGGAGTTCTTCCAGGATATTGTGGTCGATTCGAGTGCCCAACCGAATCATCACGGACAACGGCACCCAATTCAGGAGTGAAGAATTCCAAGAATGGTGCGAAGGCGTCGGGATCAAGATGCGCTTCGCCTCGGTGGCTCACCCACGAAGCAATGGGCAGGTTGAGCGAGCTAGCAGTGCAGTCCTCCAAGGCCTCAAGGCCAGGATCTTCGACCGCCTCAAACCATACGCTGCTCGATGGGTGAAGGAGCTACCGTCAGTACTCTGGGGACTCAGAACCACTCCCAGCCGAGCGACTGGCCAAACTCCCTTCTTCCTGGTCTATGGCGCAGAGGCGGTTCTGCCGACCGAGCTAGGATTCGAATCCGCGAGGGATACATGTAACGCAGGAATGCGGGTCCACAAATCTTAATCTCTCTAATAAGGTGAACAACGAGGTGGACCATGACGTCGAAGAACGACGGGGGGAAATGCATCTCAAGCTGACAAAGAGTCTGCACCACCTCACTTTGTAAGTTGTCCAGTATATCGGGATCAATAACCTTGCATGAAATCGCATTGAAGAAATAGCATAGCTTCGTGATTGCCAACCTGACGTCATCTGGTAGGATATTTCTGATTGCAATAGGGAGCATTTGGGTCATAAAGACATGACAGTCATGGGACTTCATACCGATCAACTTCAAATCATCCATAGACACAAGCTTCTTAATGTTTGCGGAGTAGCCCGATGGAACTTTAATATCGTGGAGACACTTGCAGAGGTCTTCTTTCTCTTTCTTGGATAAGGTGTAGCATGCAGCGGGGATGTACAACCCTTTTCCATCCTCCTCCATCACTGCAAGCTTGGGCCTGATCCCCATGTAGGTCATATCGCGGCGAGCATTCACACCATCCTTGGTCTTCTCAGGTATGTTCAGCAGGATGCCTACCAAATTATCACAAACATTTTTCTCAACGTGCATGACATCAATACATTGACGGACATCTAACTCCTTCCAATATGGTAAGTCCCAAAATATCGACATCTTTTTCCAAATGGTCCTAGGACGAACAGATTTACGGCTCTTACCATACTGAACATCGATATCCTCTACGCGTGAATATACTTGCCTTCCAAATCATAGGTCATGGGGCTGCACGAACTTCCCTCTTTCCATCAAATTTGTCATCCATCTTACGATATCGATGACTTCGGGTAGAAACCTACGGTGACCCATGTACACCGCTTTTCCTCGACCGCAGCCACAAGCTATCGTTGTCCTCTTCACAAATTGGACAAGGTTTGGCTCCCTTCGTGCTATAGCCCGCCAAATTACCAAAGGCTGGAAAATCATTTATGGTGCAAAATATCATAGCCCGTAGAGTGAAGTTCTCTCTTTTGTATGCATCCCACACCTCAACCCCCACATTCCACAATTTTACTAAATCCTCAATTAGTGGTGATAGATACACATCAATATCATTACCCATTTGTTTGGGTCTGAGATTAGCAACGACATCATGATATACTTCCGCTTCATGCATAACCAAGGAGGCAAATTGTAGATACACAACAAAAGCTGGCCAGAAATCTTGTGTCGACTGCTCATATTACCAAACGGATTCATACCATCCGTACTCAATCCAAATCTTATGTTCCTCATCTCAGCACCAAACTCCTCATGTTCCCAGTTAATGTTTCTCCATTGAGCCGAATCAGCGTGATGTCTCAACTTGCCATCTTCCTTTCGAGATTCATAATGCCAACGCAACAATTTTGCCTCTTTAGGATTTGCAAATAACCGCTCTAAACGGGGAATGATGGGAAAATACCACAACACCTTGGCTGGTACCCCTTTTTTCACATCTTCACCGTGGTCAATTCGGTTTTTACGCTTCTTGTCATTACGCTTCTCATTTTGTTTGTATCGGGGTACACCACAAACAGGACAAATGCTTGATTCCTTATGGACGTTGCGGTATAGTATGCAATCATTTGGACATGCATGTATCCTTTCTATTTCCATTCCCATGGGACATAATAGCTTCTTCGCTTCATAAATACTTGTTGGCAACTCGTTTCCCTCTGGAAGCATATCCGATAGAAGTATTAAAAGTGCATTGAAACTTGTATCCGTCCAACGGTGTTTTGCCTTGATTCAAACAATGCAAGGACCGAACCCAACTTGGTGTATTCCCCTTTGCAACCTGAAAACAATGGTTTGGCATCGTCATCCATCAAGCTTTTAAATTTCGAACTCTCTTTCCGTGTAATTTCCCTCCACATCCCGCAACATTTGATCTAAATTATCCTCTTCAAACATATCACGCTCCAACTCTGATCGGCTTCCAAAGATATCTTCGTTGCATATCACAGGGGTACTACCTGTCTCCCCATGATGGATCCAACACGTGTAATTCCTCACGAAGCCACGTCGAACCAAATGGCCTTCAATTTGAGATGAGTTGTTAAATCTCCTGAGATTGGTGCAATCAATACAAGGACAATATATGAACTTTACACCCCTCATAACCATATCTTCTTCTGCAATTCTTATGAACTCCTTAACTCCCCTCTGAAATTCAGCACTCACACGGCTTTTTTGATACATCCATTCTTCACGGTCCATCTACAATTAAACCACAAACAATAAATTAATAATGCCCTAATCAATGAAATAAAAGAAGGGTTGAAGCATTAACAATTATGACATGTAATGTACACATTCACAATAAAAAAAATTAATTTAAGTCCTACTGCAATATTGAAGGAAGGGATTTCTAAGAATTAATGCTGATCTAGCTCCTGAGATCAAGCTAGCTAGGGTTTCAATTAACTTTAACCTTCAACCCGGCCACTGATCTCCTCCACGATTTAATTAATTTCTCAACCATACACTCTGCTAATGACACCAAATCAAAATCGAATAATGTACATTAATACAATATTGAAGGGATTTGAAGGAATGGCGCCCACCTTTTGAATAAAGCCACAAATAAGCTAGGCAGGAAAATAGAGAAATCTCCTCAATGTATCAATTAATTACCCCTCTTCACACACATCCTCAAGACTTTCACATCAAATCATCCAAATATAAGTTTAAACCGGAGTATTCGTTTTTTGAGGCAACGGCGGATTTATTTGGCTCCAGAACACCAACTCGACGAGAGTTAATAAGTTCATCCCGAGTCCAGACGACACATATATAAAACCTACCGAACCTCATCACAATCGGTTCTATACAAGAACCGTTTGTGATTAATTAGTTATCACCGTCGCTTATATGTAAACCCGATTGTGATAATTTGGATCCTCAACACTGTCGGTTTCTTTATAGAACCGACACGGATAATATATCGTTGTCGGTTCTCAAAAGGAACCGATCAGAAGCAAGTCAACATCACAGTCGGTTCTTGATAAGAACCGACACGGATATCCATTCGCCCCCTCGTCTTCCCCGCCATTTTCACGTTCAAACAATACTACCATTGATCACACCATCGATCGCAGTGCAATGCTCTTCCATATAACTCCTTTCTTTCACTGCCTCCTGGTCACATCGGTACAAGTCTTCCATATAGCTCCTTTCGTTCTCTGCATCTTCGACCGGCAATGGCAGCGCCACCACCATCTCCGGCAAGTTCTGACGACACCGTGGAGTCGCCTCTCTTCCATCCTCCTCCACTGTCCTCACCGCCGCCGGTAGCGCCGCCTCAGCCTCCGGCGCCTCACTCCGGCGTGGCGCCAGCGCCCCACCTGTCTCCCGTCGTCCCTCCCGGCGCTTCACCCCATCCGGGCGCCTCCAAAGGCAGCAGGAATAAGAGCCCCAGAGATGACGACGACGACGACGAGGAGGACGACGACGACTACGAGGGGGACGACGAGGAGGACGACGAGGAGGAGGAGGAGGACGACGAGGGGACGCATTTACGGCATTTACTTACGAGGAGGAGGAGGAGGAGGAGAAGGAGGAGGAGGAGGAGGAGGAGAAGGTGGAGGAGTACTACGCGCCGGTCACCATAGGGACCGGCGCGTCGTCTAGATCAGGTTCATCATCGGAGGAGGAACCATCCCTAGTCCGCGTAGTCTCCAGCGACTCTGGCGACTCGGGTGACTCGGGTCACTCGGATGACTCGGTTGACTCGGGTTACTTGGGCCAGAGCCGCGAGTCGTAAATTTAATATATTAGGTGTAATGCAGTGATATATTGTTTACTAATTATAAACAATGGATGTGGTGATATATTGTAATGAAATACAGCTTGTTTAATATATTAGGGTTGTTGGCCTAGTGCAGATGAAATCTATTAATTGCCTTTACACTATTTTGAATCTCTTTTATATTTTTGTGCATTGTATCTTTCTAATGTTCTGTTGTTCCAAGTCAAAATGTTTCATGTCCTATTGATAAAAAAAACAAGTATAATGTGTGGAATGGTATATATATTATTATTATCTGCTGCATGCATGCTACTATAATGTTATATATAATTTGCATCACTACATGTGTCTATATAAATTGTCTGAGAGTTGAACCGCGAGTTGGGATTCTAGTGCACAGATCGTTTCATCGTCCAAAAATACAAGTTTTGCACAAATATTAAAGCATGAATGAAGGGCACAAGAGGTCTGTGTTGGGATTCTAGCAGAGCGGGCTGTGTTGGAGTTTGTTTTTTCTTCTTCCCTCGAAGGGGAAATGTGTGAGTGGAGGATCTCACAAAAACTATGTTTCTAATGAATCAGACGCTCTTGGTTGCACGTGGTGTTGCCAAAAATCATCACAATCGGTTCAAAAGAATCGATTGTGATAACCCTCGTGCTCATCACAATCGGTTTCTTCCCAAAACCGATTATGATAATACCTTCTCATTACAATCGGTTCTCGAAAAGAACTGATTGTGATAACCCAATGCTCATCACAATCGGTTTCTTCCCAAAACCGATTGTGATAATACCTACTTATTACAATCGGTTTTAGATAAAAACCGATTGTGATAACAAAATTATTATCACAATCGGTTCTTATCTAGAACCGATTGGGCTTATTATCGTATCACAATCGGTTCTCTCTCAGAACCGATTGTGATAACCTGTTACCAAGATTTCCAAATGGAATATGCTTATCACAATCGGTTCTGAAGTCAAAAGTTTAGAATCGACACAGATGAAGCGATAGTAATGTGTCATTCTGTAGTAGTGTGAGTTCCCAAGAAGTGAACAGATGGCACTGTGACATATATAAGTACATCTGTAGCTACAAACTTTGAACCTGAATCGCTTCATATTGCCATGCATCAGCCTCGGTGGAAGGAGGCCATGGATATTTGTAACAACCTCAAAATTTATAAAAGGATAAAATCAAATATTAAAAATGTGAAATTACTTTTATGATGCATTTCTTGATTTTATGAACATTTAGTGAATTATTGCTTAATTAGAAATATTGGAATTAAGAATAAGAGATATTGTAAAATGGTAAAATGGTAGAAGATTAAAATTACCATAGTAAATTTTGGATAACCTTAGAATGCCCTAAAAACTATCCTTGGCTGGTCAAAAGTAAGGTATGAAATGATTTGCAAGTTGATATGATCAATTAATTGTGAAACATTATTCTAGACAAGACCTTGTCAGAATTCTTGAGAGAACCCTAGACCTTTCCAGCATCAAAAATTTTTATCATGAGCTCTCAGTAACCTTATCCTTGTCCACGAAAATTTAAAAAAATAAATAACTGGTTTTACTATTTATTCCTATTTATTTATTCCAATCTTGAAAATCTGCAAAACATAGTAAAAGAATTATTAGAAAATAAATACTAGGAATTTGAAATTGAAATTTTTATGGTAGCTCCTGATACTAATTTAGACCTTGTGTAAAAATATCAAAAATTGATAAGCTAGTTTCTACTGTCTGATAAATCCTTTTCCGAATTTAGGAATTCTGTATAGTCTTCATTGTCAGAATTTTAATAAAATATCTGCTGCGTATTTTATTCCCAAATTTTTACATTAGGAAGGAAACTTACTTGGGTAACTCAGTAAAAAGTTTAGAAAATTCCGGAGATGATTTGACACATGCATTAATTCGTTTAGTGTGCTGTCTGTGAGGAAAGAACTGAGTTTGCCCTTCCTATTTCATCTCCTTCCACATGGGGGCCACGTGCCCAGCGACTCAGCTGCTGGCTCAAGCACCTGGTGCATTACCACTGGACCCTGAAACCATGTTGGACCCACACGTCATTCCCTCTGTCCTCCTCCTTGTTTCTTCTCCAACCTTCTCCTCTCTTCTTGTTCTCTTTTCTTTCTTCTTCTTTTCTCCTCTGTACTCCGGTCAAGCTGACATTTCCTGAGCCTCCTCCACCGACTCAACTACGCCGTATGCTGCCAAATTCATTACCACGCACTGCCCTTCCACGCCTATGCAAGCCACTAATGCTTCCAGGTAATTCACACTGCCGACTTGAACTGTCAGCCCATGCCTCTGTCCTGCCCTGTTCAACTGGCCGAGAGAGCTCGAGAAGAACCAAAGCCAGCCGTCGTTTTTCACCTCCAGTTCAAACCCTATTTTGCCGTCCCATCCTTCTATTTAAGAAGCAATACGGGTGCGCTTTACTCATGCTAAACCAGCACCCACACACCCATCCGCCCACTATACTTCGCGTTGCCCAAATTAGCCCTTCTTCTCCAGAACCGGCGGAAACCACGCAAGCTCAATCTTCCACCGTGGATCAAATTCTCCAAATTGCTCACAACCGAAGCATCTCCATACACTCACAAACCAAATCCACCAACCAATTCCAAGCTTTCGTCGCTGTAGCTCCCCCGCACCGGCGCCCCTCCTCCTTCATCCTCGGCGATCGCTGATAGCTCTCTCCGAAGCTCCAATCGCACGGTGAGATCTCCCTAAACGATCAATAGGTTCCATGGATGCTTTTTGATAGGTTGATTGAACTTAAGGATCGCTAGTTCATCATCTTGTCCAACCGGCCATGAACGCCGCCGCCTGCTCCTGTTGCGAGCTTGCTCGGTTGCCATTAAAGCACATCCAAGCTCTCACACGAATTCCACTAGGGCCCCTCCATCTCGCCGACCACCGGTCGCCGCCCCAAGCGCCGCCTGTCGCCGGCGAGACCTCCGGCCAAGCAGCTCCTCTGCTTTGTCTCACTACACCATAGGCCCCGGTAGTCAGCTGCTGTAGTTGAGCCACTTCACTGCCAACCGGGCCCACTGGACAGTCGATCCTGCCGCCCTAAGCCTCTGCCGTCCAGGGCCCGCACGTCAGCCTCTCCATGCAGAGACTGACTGGTGGTCCCTGATTGGTCCCTGATTGTCAGTGGTTGGGTCCGGTTTGACCTAGCATGTGCTAAAGGCAAGAATACGCCTTTTATTAGTAAAAGCGTACTTTCAATTTCCTAGGATTTGTTGGAACCGAGTTGATTCAAATGGCTATAACTTTTAAACCATAAGTCCAAACTAAGTGAGACAAATTTGTAAATTCATGTTAAATCATCTAGTTTTATAATATGCAAAAATATTTGAATCTTGATCTCTATTTTAAATTCAAATCCAAATATAAGTTTAGGTATCAAATATGTTGCATGTACAACTATTGCAAAACTTGTCCAAATTGAATGAAACTAATTTTGTTAGATTCCTTATGTCATAAGGTCTCTGTTTATTCGATTATATTTGAATTTTAAGTTACTTTGTATTAATTTCCTTTTAAGGTTGATTTCAATACATAGATTATTCAAATTGATATAACTAGTTTATTTTTCATCCTATTGATATGAAACTTGTTCTGCTATGCTAGATAGACAATATAGGACATGATTTTACAAAAGTACTTAGGGTGTGTCAATCAATAATTAATTCAATCAAATCATGATGCTTTATGTCCAATTATAATTAACATAAACCATAGCTCTTGAAATCATAAAATGAATCCTAAAATGTTCCTAGGGTCATATAAACATTTCTAGGATATAAGAATATATCATGATGAGTTAAAGATTCAACTAAGTTAATAAATAACCATACTTATATGACATATGCTTAGAATATGATGCATAAATAAAGATAGTAATGCATATAAAATTTGTTTAGTGTGATTCATAGTACGGGACCATTTAATCTTACAAGAATGAACATACTTAACCCTAGCCATGTCGGATATCATGTATAAATTAAACCTAACGTACTTTTGGCCGTTAGTTAACATATGTTTTCATATAATAGACATTTTGTATAAAGCCGTAATGCTCTTTTAATTGAAAAACATCGCGGACAAAAGTGAAATGTTGCGAAAATAACTTTAAAACACACTTAGTGATACCCCCAGCTAGTTCATGAAAAATGGTTAAATAATTCTTTAAGTTGCAGCCGCAAACATAAAACGAAAACTGAATTGTTATCGCGTAAACTTTAATAACACTTAAGCCTTTTCGGTAGCCCATAGAATAACTCGTCTAAATGCAAATTTTAGAAGGAATGACTCAGAACCACTCTTTGGTATATGGACTACCACATTACGTAAAAATATTTAAGTTTAATCTTGCTTTGCATCTGAATCCCGTTAGTGTAATAACCTTAAGTGTTATGGTTAAACAACACATTTATTGAATAGTTTCGCACAAGGGAACTTTAGTTAAAATACTTGCACCATAAGAATGATGGTGTAACCATGCCAATACAACCAATAGTCTCATTCGGTAAACCCGACTTGTATAAATCATTTATCTGTATAAAACATACTTAAGACTAAGTACTACTCATATAAACACCTCTCTAAGATCATAAACTTATAACTAATACCTTAAGCCTCACATACACTAGTATTGGAGCATAGTGTCTAGTATTCACTTAAATTTAACAATGCAAGTTATACTTGCACTAACCCTGTTGTTTTATGTATTGATTCATAATTACATATACAATCTTAGCTTCCTGAATTCGTAAAATAAAATAGAATGAATCGTTAGGAATAGGTGTCGTGTGCGATACCGCCCTCAAACCGTTAATCAGTAATAAAGACTATAAACGAAGAAATAATACAATTGCTTACGCAATCACAAAACCCTAACTACAACCATGCTTGTATTATGTAATGATTGCTTATTTGATTTTCCATCTGATTTCCTTTTGCCCTTATTAAAAGTGTTATTTGCTATTTGTTATTCTTTTCTGTTATACGACGTGTAGAATCCGACGTCTCGGACTTCATCGTCGACGACTTCAAGATCACGTCTTCGACTTCGTCACTGAAAACAACGGATAGCAAGGCAAGCACTCATGTAGATCCCAATTTTCTTTAACAAGAAGAATCTAATTAAAACTTGCATGCATATGCTATATTTTGTATACACTGCTATATTATGGGAAGAATGGTAGATATAACCTTCATTGATGGCTTTCCTTAATCAAGAGTGATAGATGAAACCCTAGATTGTTGTTGGATACACAAAATGGGTATATCCGATTATTACTTGCATATGCTTAGCCCTCGCTTAGATTGGGAACACGAACAATGGGTTATACTTGTCATAATGAAACTAAAATTTTGGACATGATGAACTTTAATCTTGAACCTGATGGAACATTGTGATTTTTGATATTATATTCTTTCTGGAAATAAATCTATGATTTCGACGTGGGTGATTATTGGCAATAGCCGGATGTACATGTTTTAACGTAATGAGTTAGGTGGAGTTATCGCCCATGTCATTTTAAGGATCGAACATGGTGTCCCGTGATCCAAGATAACCGTACATCCACAAGTACTGGACTGGGACAGTCTTAACTTATTAAATTATTTGGGAATTAACTTTGCACATTGGTAGGCAGTTGTAGCACAGGCATTCCAGATATAGGTTTGCTCGAGGAGGTGTCATCACCGAGGTGTTGGCATCCGCCGTTGTAACGATGTACGCTGGCTATGAATTTGGGGTCGTTGTTGTACCATTTGAGCCGCGCCTCAATACTATTGCTTCACTGCTTGTTTGCTTCCATCATAGTCGTGGGTAACGCCATTGGGCTAGTGCAAAGTTAAGGTTCAAGTAATCGAACGGTTTCGTAATGAACTCTCTGGCGGCACACCAAAGGAAGTGTGTTGATGGCCTAGCAAAAAGGAGAACATTTCTTGTGGGTAAAGTCGTACAACTACAGAGTCAAAACTAATCGATTAGCCGTGTCCACGGTTATGGACGACTTGGTGAACCCACACTAAGTTAGATGTTTTTATAAAATGTTTTGGTGAGCTTACCCTTACAGATGATTCAATACTTGACATTACGCTGGCAAGGTTGAATTCAAATTGTGCCTGTGTGGACAAAAGTTTATTCTTCGATAATATTTCATATGATGGGATCGAACGCTTTATCACTCCACGAAGGGTTGTGAGTATTTTGTTACATTCTATTCGCGAAGGGTGTGAGTTATCTATCTCTTCGCATTACCTTTAAGTACATACTTGTTACTCTACTTATTTATTTACTTTTACAAATTTTCGCTTTCACTCTACTATTCAAGATTTATAATTCAATTTGGCTCCAAGCAAAAGTTAACCAGTAGAAGCTTTATTCTAGGATCACCGCATTCCAAACACATAACTCAAGTCTTGGCTGAGTACGAAATGTACTCACCCTTGCTATCATTGTTGATCTTAGGTGAAGATGAAGGTATCTCGATGAATTTTACTTTGACGCAGGATTGCGGGATTATTAACGACATTTCTTTCTAAGGCTTTACCTTGTCATTGCCTGTGGATTATGTGGCAAACTACAAGACATCCGATTCTTTTGCTATGTTTAGTCGACCTTCTCGGTCATAATGTATCATTACTTCGCTGTAATAAAATGTGAAACTTTTGTATGGTTGTGATTCCAAATTGTGTTTTGTGCGTACACCAATGATCATGGGAATGGTACAAAGATGCACATTAGAACCTTGCTTTTATGTTTGCATTGTAGCATAAAAGTGAGGGTCTTACGCTTTGGTATCGAGCCATGTCGATCGCAGTAGCAAACCTTAGATAGAATGGTCGCTAGTCGAAACTTAAAAATTTTGAAATAGACACTATATATTTAGGAATATGAGTTTTGCTATAGCTATAAATTAACCTTCCTCATCTCACATTATTTGATATAAATTCTTTCCTTGTCACAATATATTTGTTACTACTCTTTCTTTATGAACATCTCCGTTAGCATCCTTTCCTTATTATATTATCTTTTATTAATCTTTCCTCGTCAATAAGTAACTTATCTGCCCTACATTTGATTTGGAATGATGATTCCTTATTAAATGTGCAGATGGAAGGTCATACCCCCTGTTACATATCTGCCCACCGAGAGAGTTACGGCATGATGGGAGTTCTTGCCCAAATGCTAGAAAATGCCCACTTTAATAACAATCCAAGATATACAGTGTTCCAAGTTCCAACTAGCCCGGTGTCGATGGAATATAGTGCTAGTGTGGAAATTCCTGCAAGAACCATATACGATGAAGAAGATCGATCTTTTGAAGGGTCTGGCACCTCCATTCAAGACGCGATGAGCGAAGCTGCGTATGTAGCTGTCGTTCGTCTGCGTTATGCCTTGCCGGAGCTCGCCACATCTTATCGAAGACTTCCTTCGCGTACACCGGATGGAGAGAACATCTATACAGATCTCACCATTATTCAAAACGGAGCCCTTCGAAATTTGGTGGGATTCGTTAATGCTTCTGATCAACATCATCGACGTGCGGTTGCCGAGCTTGGCGAAACCCGCCGTCGGGTGGCGTTTTTGGAAGACACCATAGCCCCTTACGTCTCCAGGGGAATTATATCTCGTTCAGTTTTAGGAGACGGTCTGTCACAAGTACCAACGCAAGGAATGCCAGGTGTTACCCCTGCCACGATGCCAGTACCAACCAGACGCCCACAACAAGCCAGAATGACTGTTGGTGGCAATCGTCCGCGTTCGATTCGCATCAATATCAACCTTAGTAATTCTGGACCTCGTCATTCTCATGTGACTCAAGACCACCGTCGATGTAGAACTTCTTCTTCTACGTCTATGGAAAGCACTCCTTAAGATGGCAGTAACATTTTGAGGACTGTTTAGTTAAAAGTAACTAGAAATAAAATAGGCTGACAGGAATACCCCTTAGGATGTGGTAGTTATCCTAATAGTTGCACGGATGGTTGTACTTTTGCTGTAAATATTATGGTTCGAATAAAACTTTTGTTGTATATTTGTTTATGTGCTATGGTTTCTACTCGTGAATGTTTAATTTCATATTATAACTTTCACGATGTTGTAACCAAATAAAAGTAACTTAACCAAAATGATGAAACGAATAGAAGCATTCTGCTAAAATTCGTATGAACCTTTCTAATAAAATATATTGGATCTCAATAAATAGAAAGTTATCTTACAATTACCAAAACAGGACCTACATTCTTAATTTCTACTCTCTATTCCTTAACAATTTCTATTCTTCTTTCCCATCTATTAGCTCTTGTTCTCTATCTTATACTCTTCTTTGCAAGTTGTGCTTCTCAAATCTATCTAATCCTACTTTCCCCTACTCAACCAAAGAAGACTATGATATTCATAATAAAAACTTTCTTGCTGCATATCCAAACTCCACCGCATTGACAGAAATACCATTCTCTTGTCCATATTACTCCCAGAACATCAAGAACTTTCCCAAAACTCAATTCTAGAGAAAACATACCATAGTTTCCACTATTACCCCTAGTCATACCCAAATAACACCGCTTATGGAAAAATCAAAATCAATATCTTGCCATACTGGTAAGCTCAGAAAGTACCTAAGTTACTGTAAGCTAGTTGCTTTCCAACTTCTCCGCGTATAACGACCGGACATGCCACTGAACCAAAAAGATCATCTTATAGCCTTACCCTGGAATGAAATCACAACTTCAAGCAGCAAAACTTAATGTTGTTAGTTAAATAGAAGTGTTTGAAAATAGATTAACGATTGACAACCTAAATATTTCTTTGCATGTTAATTTTGACTGCAAACTTTTGTGTTGTTATTCATTGTGATGAATTTTGTGTAAGGATTGCTCTAGCGAATATTAAAACCCTTGGGTTGAAAATTCACGACGAGATGATCTCGATCAATAATAACAATGTCAAATTGTATCGAATGAAAAGTAGGCCCAAATCAACTACCTCATCTCTTCTAAATTATAGAAATTTTATTTAATAAAATTTTTAGGGAGCGAAATGTTGCCTTATAACCACACCAAATCTTGACATATCATTTCTATCCTGTCAACCTACTTGTTTTTTTATAACTTTGAGAACAAGCTTCTTGACCTTAGACACTCCTATTTACTAGATTAATAAGCATGGCAAGTAATTTCTTGCTATTCCAATTTTGTTGACCAATTTTATCTCCATCTAGTGCATATATATATCATCACGTATCCCAAACAGACTAATGATCAGTATCGTCTATAATCTCAAAAGATTCGAAGGATCTAAGAATATCAAGTTCCTAAATTAATCTTGACCAAAGCTTGACAAATCCAAGTTAGAATCTCAAACACGAACATTTCCTCCACATTGCTGAAATACACATCACACCATGTGCATTCACTGTGTACTTGGCACTCACGTAAATCTTAAAAATTTCTCGATCTATCTTATTACTACTTACAAAACGAAAATAAGGATCAAGTATCTGAATCAATCTTTGCCTCAACACCTACGCCGTGAACTTACACGTCCTCACTATGTGAGTATTAGAAAAGCACATCACATTGTATACACTCGGCATCCACACCAGCAATCAAGCTTTCTGACTATTCCCAGCTAAAACTTTTCTAAGCAACTTAAGGAACAATTGGACAACAAAGCTGGCTTGTCTCAATTTTCTCCTTGGGATATCCCTATTCTTTTGTCGATAAAAAGAATGGTAGTTTACGCTTATGCGTGAATTATCATACTCTGAATGACGTCGTTATCAAATACTTCTTCCCTAGCATCAACAACTTGTTCAATCATAATGCCATTCAAACTTACAAATGTTTTCCACCAACTTCAACCCCATAAGCTCGACTACCCTATTTATGATCTGGAACTAGTTGCAATTGTTCACACTCTTAAAATCTGGCATCCCTACCTCATCAGAAATTGATGCAATATTTAAACAGATCAAAAGAGCCTGAAACAATTTTTCATTAAATCAAATTCTTGGGGACATATTGAAAACTTTTGTGCTATCATACAGCACTAAGTGGGAGAAGTCTTGTTTTCTACAAAAATACTCCTACAAAATAGTTTTTCATCCAAGCCTTCAAAATTTTACCTTTTGAAGAACTTTACAAAAGAAAAGTGCATAACCTAATCCTTTTCTTTGGTCTGAAGTAAATAAAAAGTTCTTTAGATTAAATTCTATTCAGGAAACCCAAAAGCAAGTTGACATGATCAGAAGACAAGTGAGAAAAACTTAATCCCAACCGAGTTGTGTCAACCATCGTTGATATGAACTCAGTAATCATGTAAACCTAAGGATTTCACAACTTCGCAGAGGTTGTCATTTTCAAATCCGCAAAGATATGTTTCTTCGACCTATTGAACGATATCTGATTACCACCCCAACCATTCGGAGTCCATATTATCTTCCTTGTACCTCAAATCAATGAAGATCTTCGCGTACCCTCAGATCTCATCAAATTAGAAAATCTTTGATCTGCAAGATGATCTATCTTAGCAACGCACTCCAATCTATATCCTCTTGAGAGTATCCAAACCTCTTCTAACCTCGCAAATCTCGAGGACGAGATTTTTGTAAGGGGGGTAGATTTGTAACAACCTCAAAATTTATAAAAGGATAAAATCAAATATTAAAAATGTGAAATTACTTTTATGATGCATTTCTTGATTTTATGAACATTTAGTGAATTATTGCTTAATTAGAAATATTGGAATTAAGAATAAGAGATATTGTAAAATGGTAAAATGGTAGAAGATTAAAATTACCATAGTAAATTTTGGATAACCTTAGAATGCCCTAAAACTATCCTTGGCTGGTCAAAAGTAAGGTATGAAATGATTTGCAAGTTGATATGATCAATTAATTGTGAAACATTATTCTAGACAAGACCTTGTCAGAATTCTTGAGAGAACCCTAGACCTTTCCAGCATCAAAAATTTTTATCATGAGCTCTCAGTAACCTTATCCTTGTCCACGAAAATTTAAAAATAAATAACTGGTTTTACTATTTATTCCTATTTATTTATTCCAATCTTGAAAATCTGCAAAACATAGTAAAAGAATTATTAGAAAATAAATACTAGGAATTTGAAATTGAAATTTTTATGGTAGCTCCTGATACTAATTTAGACCTTGTGTAAAAATATCAAAATTGATAAGCTAGTTTCTACTGTCTGATAAATCCTTTTCCGAATTTAGGAATTCTGTATAGTCTTCATTGTCAGAATTTTAATAAAATATCTGCTGCGTATTTTATTCCCAAATTTTTACATTAGGAAGGAAACTTACTTGGGTAACTCAGTAAAAGTTTAGAAAATTCGGAGATGATTTGACACATGCATTAATTCGTTTAGTGTGCTGTCTGTGAGGAAAGAACTGAGTTTTTCCTTCCTATTTCATCTCCTTCCACATGGGGGGCCACGTGCCCAGCGACTCAGCTGCTGGCTCAAGCACCTGGTGCATTACCACTGGACCCTGAAACCATGTTGGACCCACACGTCATTCCCTCTGTCCTCCTCCTTGTTTCTTCTCCAACCTTCTCCTCTCTTCTTGTTCTCTTTTCTTTCTTCTTCTTTTCTCCCTCTGTACTCCGGTCAAGCTGACATTTCCTGAGCCTCCTCCACCGACTCAACTACGCCGTATGCTGCCAAATTCATTACCACGCACTGCCCTTCCACGCCTATGCAAGCCACTAATGCTTCCAGGTAATTCACACTGCCGACTTGAACTGTCAGCCCATGCCTCTGTCCTGCCCTGTTCAACTGGCCGAGAGAGCTCGAGAAGAACCAAAGCCAGCCGTCGTTTTTCACCTCCAGTTCAAACCCTATTTTGCCGTCCCTTCCCTCTATTTAAGAAGCAATACGGGTGCGCTTTACTCATGCTAAACCAGCACCCACACACCCATCCGCCCACTATACTTCGTGTTGCCCAAATTAGCCCTTCTTCTCCAGAACCGGCGGAAACCACGCAAGCTCAATCTTCCACCGTGGATCAAATTCTCCAAATTGCTCACAACCGAAGCATCTCCATACACTCACAAACCAAATCCACCAACCAATTCCAAGCTTTCGTCGCTGTAGCTCCCCCGCACCGGCGCCCCTCCTCCTTCATCCTCGGCGATCGCTGATAGCTCTCTCCGAAGCTCCAATCGCACGGTGAGATCTCCCTAAACGATCAATAGGCTCCATGGATGCTTTTTGATAGGTTGGTTGAACTTAAGGATCGCTAGTTCATCATCTCGTCCAACCGGCCATGGACGCCGCCGCCTGCTCCTGCCGCGAGCTTGCTCGGTTGCCATTAAAGCTCATCCAAGCTCTCACACGAGTTCCACTAGGGCCCCTCCATCTCACCGACCACCGGTCGCCGCCTCAAGCGCCGCCTGTCGCCGGCGAGACCTCCGGCCAAGCAGCTCCTCTGCTTTGTCTCGCTGCACCATAGGCCCCAGTAGTCAGCTGCTGTAGCTGAGCCACTTCACTGCCAACCGGGCCCACTGGACAGTCCCTCCTGCCGCCCAAAACCTCTGCCGTTCCAGGCCCGCACGTCAGCCTCCCCGTGCAGAGACTGACTGGTGGTCCCCGATTGGTCCCTGATTGTCAGTGGTTGGGTCCGGTTTGACTTAGCATGTGCTAAAGGCAAGAATACGCCTTTTATTAGTAAAAGCGTACTTTCAATTTCCTAGATTTGTTGGAACCGAGTTGATTCAAATGGCTATAACTTTTAAACCATAAGTCCAAACTAAGTGAGACAAATTTGTAAATTCATGTTAAATCATCTAGTTTTATAATATGCAAAAATATTTGAATCTTGATCTCTATTTTAAATTCAAATCCAAATATAAGTTTAGGTATCAAATATGTTGCATGTACAACTATTGCAAAACTTGTCCAAATTGAATGAAACTAATTTTGTTAGATTCCTTATGTCATAAGGTCTCTGTTTATTCGATTATATTTGAATTTTAAGTTACTTTGTATTAATTTCCTTTTAAGGTTGATTTCAATACATAGATTATTCAAATTGATATAACTAGTTTATTTTCATCCTATTGATATGAAACTTGTTACCTTTGCTATGCTAGATAGACAATATAGGACATGATTTTACAAAAGTACTTAGGGTGTGTCAAGCAATATTTAATTGAATCTAATCATGATGCTTTATGTCCAATTATAATTAACATAACTATAGCTCTTGAAATCATAAAATGAATCCTAAAATGTTCCCTAGGGTCATATAAACATTTCTAGGATATAAGAATATATCATGATGAGTTAAAGATTCAACTAAGTTAATAAATAACCATACTTATATGACATGCTTAGAATATGATGCATAAATAAAGATAGTAATGCATATAAAATTTGTTTAGTGTGATTCATGCACGACCATTTAATCTTACAAGAATGAACATACTAACCCTAGCCATGTCGGATATCATGTATAAATTAAACCTAACGTACTTTTGGTCGTTAGTTAACATATGTTTTCATATAATAGACATTTTGTATAAAGCCGTAATGCTCTTTTTTAATTGAAAAACATCGCGGACAAAAGTGAAATGTTGCGAAAATAACTTTAAAACACACTTAGTGATACTCTAGCTAGTTCATGAAAAATGGTTAAATAATACTCCTTTAAGTTGCAGCCGCAAAACATAAAACGAAAACTGAATTGTTATCGCAGAACTTTAATAACACTTAAGCCTTTTCGTGAGCTCCATAGAATAACTCTAAATGCAAATTTTAGAAGGAATGACTCAGAACCACTCTTTGGTATATGGACTACCACATTACGTAAAAATATTTAAGTTTAATCTTGCTTTGCATCTGAATCTCCGTTAGTGTAATAACCTTAAGTGTTATGGTTAAACAACACATTTATTGAATAGTTTCACATAAGGAACTTTTAGTTAAAATACTTGCACCATAAGAATGATGGTGTAACCATGCCAATACAACCAATAGTCTCATTCTGGTAAAACCCGACTTGTATAAATCATTTATCTGTATAAAACATACTTAAGACTAAGTACTACTCATATAAACACTTCTCTAAGATCATAAACTTATAACTAATACCTTAAGCCTCACATACACTAGTATTGGAGCATAGTGTCTAGTATTCACTTAAATTTAACAATGCAAGTTATACTTGCACTAACCCTGTTGTTTTATGTATTGATTCATAATTACATATACAATCTTAGCTTCCTGAATTCGTAAAATAAAATAGAATGAATCGTTAGGAATAGGTGTCGTGTGCGATACCGCCCTCAAACCGTTAATCGAATAAAGACTATAAACGAAGAAATAATATACTGCTTACTTAATCACAAACCCTAACTACAACCATGCTTGTATTATGTAATGATTGCTTATTTGATTTTCCATCTGATTTCCTTTGCCCTTATTAAAAGTGTTATTTGCTATTTGTTATTCTTTTCGTTATACGACGTAGAATCCGACGTCTCGGACTTCATCGTCGCATTTACTTCAAGATCACGCCTTCGACTTCGCACATCAAAACAACGGATAGCAAGGCAAGCACTCATGTAGATCCCAATTTTCTTTAACAAGAAGAATCTAATTAAAACTTGCATGCATATGCTATATTTTGTATACACCGCCATATTATATTATGGGAAGAATGGTAGATATAACCTTTCATTGATGGCTTTCCTTAATCAAGAGTGATAGATGAAACCCTAGATTGTTGTTGGATACACAAAATGGGTATATCCGATTATTACTTGCATATGCTTAGCCCTGCCTTTAGATTGGGAACACCTAACAATGGGTTATACTGTCAGTAATGAAACTAAAATTTTGGACATGATGAACTTTAATCTTGAACTCATGGAACATTGTGATTTTTGATATTATATTCTTCCGAAATAAATCTATGATTTCGACGTGGGTGATTATTGGCAATAGCCTGATGTACATGTTTTAACGTATGTAGTTAGGTGGAGTTATCGCCCATGTCATTTTTAAGGATCGAACATGGTGTCCCGTGATCCAAGATAACCGCATACATCCACAAGCACCGGATCGGGACATTTTAACTTATTAAATTATTTGGGAATTAACTTTGCACATTGGTAGGCAGTTGTAGCACAGGCATTCCGTGATATAGGTTTGCTCGAGGGAGGTGTCATCACTAGGTGTTGGCACATCTAACGATGTACGCGCTGGCTATGAATTTGGGGCTGTTGTTGTACCATTTGAGCCGTGGGTTCTGAATACTATTGCTTCACCGTTTGTTTGCTTCCATCATAGTCGGGAGTAACGCCATTGGGCTAGTGCAAAGTTAAGGTTCAAGTAATCGAACGGTTTCGTAATGAACTCTCTGGCGGCACACCAAAGGAAGTGTGTTGATGGCCTAGCAAAAGGGAGAAACATTTCTTGTGGGTAAAGCGCATAACCTGGCAGAGTCAAAACTAATCGATTAGCGTGTCCACTGCTATGGACGACTCTGGTGAACCCACACTTAAGTTAGATGTTTTTATAAAATGTTTTGGGCGAAGCTTATCACAGATGATTCAATACTTGACATTACGCTGGCAAGGTTGAATTCATCACAGTTGTGCCTCGTGACAAAAAGTTTATTCTTCGTGATAATATTTCATATGATGGGACTGAACGCTTTATCACTCACTTAAGGGTTGTGAGTATTTTGTTACATTCTATTCGCGGTGTGAGTTATCTATCTCTTCGCATTACCTTTAAGTACATACTTGTTACTCTACTTATTTATTTACTTTTACAAATTTTCGCTTTCACTCTACTATTCAAGATTTATAATTCAATTTGGCTCCAAGCAAAAGTTAACCATAGAAGCTTTATTCTAGGATCACCAAGCATTCCAAACACATAACTTCAAGTCTTTGAGTACGAAATGTACTCACCCTTGCTATCATTGTTGATCTTAGGTGAAGATGAAGGTATCTCGATGAATTTTACTTTGACGCCAGGATTGCGGGATTATTAATTACATTTCTTTCTAAGGCTTTACCTTGTCACTTGCTGTGGATTATGTGGCAAACTACAAGACATCCGATTCTTTTGCTATGTTTAGTCGACCTTCTGGCCATAATGTATCATTACTTCGTCGTAATAAAATGTGAAACTTTTGTATGGTTGTGATTCCAAATTGTGTTTTGTGCGTGCCAGCCACTGATCATGGGAATGGTACAGTATGCACATTAGAACCTTGCTTTTATGTTTGCATTGTAGCATAAAAGTGAGGGTCTTACAATATTGAGTTTGTTGCTCTTCAAAAGAATAGAACCTAGCATCTTATTCCTCCTAAGCCTGGTCTAAATGTCATTGATTGTATGGATCTTCAAGGTAAAAAAGGAGAGCTGATGGCACTATTGAGTGTCATAAAGCAAGATTGGTTGCCAAAAGCTTCAAACAACGGTATGGTGTGGATTAAGAGGGCACCTTCAGTTCGGTGGTGAAACCAACAACAATACAGATTCTTTTGTCGCTTGTTGTGTCCCAAGTTTGGAGTTTGTGTCAAATTGATGTGCAGAATACTTTTCTTCATGGTATCTTGAATGAAGAAGTATACATGAAGCAACCACCGGGATATGAAGATTCTAGGTGTCCACATTATTTGTGCAAACTTGATAAGTCTTTATATGGTTTAAAGCAAGCGACAAAAGCTTGGTTTTCTTGCTTAAGCTCAAAGCTGCAAGAGCTCAGTTTTATTTCCTCTAAAGCCGACATGTCACTGTTCATTTACAATTAGAAAGGCATAATCATGTTTATGCTTATTTATGTTGATGATAGTATCATCATCAACTCTTCAGCCAAGGCTACATATATTTTTCTTCAGCAACTTAGAGGTGACTTTGCAATAAAAGACCTTGGCTCTCTCAGTTACTTCTTGGGTATTGAAGTACATCAAGCAACTGACAGTATTATTGTCTCAACAAAAATATATCATGGATCTGCTGTATAAGACTAATATGATCAAGGCAAAGCGAGTAACTACACCAATGAATACCACTAAAATGTTATCTAGGCATGATGGAGTGGTATTGTTAGCTGCAGATGCTACCAAATATAGAAGTGTTGTTCGAACACTACAGTATTTAACCTTAACACGACCTGATATCTCTTTCAGTGTGAACAAGGTTTGTCAATTTCTCCATATGCCAACTGAAGCCCATTGGACTGCTATCAAGAGGATTCTGCGTTTTCTAAAGGATACAGTATTTCTTGGATTAGTTCTTCGAAAGTCAGCATCCTCCTTGCTCAGTGCATTCTCTAATGTAGACTATGCAGGTTGCCCTGATGATCGAAGGAGCACAGGAAGTTAATTATGCTATATTTCTTGGACCTAATCTTGTTTCATGGAGTTCAAGAAAGCACCCTACTGTAACATGATCAAGCACTGAAGCTGAATATAAGGCTGTGGCAAATGCAATTGCAGAAGTTGTGTGGATACAGTCACTTCTTGGAGAACTAGGGATTGTTCAATGTCATGCACCCAGTTTATGGTGTGACAATCTTGGAGCTACCTTCCTCATAGCAAATCTTGTGTTTCATGCGCGAACAAAGCATATTGAAGATGATTATCATTTTGTTTGAGAGAGAGAGAGAGTAGCTCGCAAAGCCCTTGATACCAGGTTTATATCAAGTGATCAACTAGCTGATGTGCTTACTAAACCGTTGCCAACACACTCTTTTCTTCGATTCAGAAACAATTTGAAGATGGCTGCAATACGTTCAGATTGAGGGAGGGTGTTAAAGATATCTCTAATTAGTTTATATCTCTAATTAGTTTGTATTCAGATTAGATAACATATCTTATCTGTAATAGATGTTGTTTCTCCCGGCTTATACGGTAACTGTTTGTAATCTGGCAATACGGCAATATAAGGGCCTGTTTGGATCCATGCAGCTAATAGTTAGCTGCTAAAAATTAGCTGGAGTGGATCCAAACACCCCCAATTAATAGATCAGCTAACTATTAGCTGGGCACCCAACTAATGGTTATCTCATTAGCTAGCCAAACCCAGCTAATAGCAGCTAATATGTGGCATTTAACCAAAATACCCTTCGCGTCTACCACCAATAGCATTTAATAGCATGAGTATTCTGGACAATAGCATCTATTAGCCACATATTAGCTGGTGGATCCAAACACCCTCCAACTAATAGTTAGCTAGCTAATATTAGCTAGGAACTGTTAGCTAGCTAACTATTAGCTGCTAATGGATTCAAACATGCCCTAAGTAGAGGTGCACACTGTACAGGCTGTTTTGCCATTGGACTGCAAATCATTTTACAAGCATCGGGCATGTGATGTCGACTCACGCACGGAGTCGCACTCCATCGAGTTGCATCAGTTCATACTCAAGCTACATATGTGGTCCAAGCGCACAAGCTGTAGCCCGAGTAATCAACAGAAGAGATTAGGCGGCGCCTCTCTCTCTCTCTCTCTCTCTCTCTCTCTCTCTCTCTCTCTCGTCTAGAGGATTGCGGATAGTACGGAGGCTGCCGTCTGCCAAGACCGAGACGGCACATGGGAGATGCAACGGGAGCTAGCTCTTTCTTGTTCTGGTAACTATCATTTCTGCTCACTGCGTAACTGAATGCATTACGCATATATACTTCTGATTTGACAATCTCCTGCAGCTAGCTTATAGTCGCCGGCTAGTTAGCTGCTGAGGCACGCGCGGTCCTCCAGGTCCACCAGAGGACAGGCGAGCTAGCTCGCCGCCGCCGGCATGACTAGTAGCTAGCCGGCAGCATGCATGTCCAAGGGAGGCCGACCGAGAAAGGGAGTACTAGGTGAGTAATTAACAACGTGCTTAACTAGTTCATGCGATTTTTTGTTTCGCCTCAAAGCGAACTCGATATGATGCTGATGCTGAAACGCTGCTGGAGTAGGCATATATATGCCTTGCATTACAGAATTCATTGTGTTGCTGAACTTTGTAGTCGGCCTGTACCGGGTGGTCGGGTAGCTTGGTAATGGAGCCCGAGCCCCTTAGCATCCTCCTGATGTGGAAGACACTGCTAGTGCTCGATTCAGAGTTGCCAATTTTGTACATATGTAGGTCTTTTTTCGCAGAGCTTCACATCTCAGCTTCATCTCACATCTGAAATTTGCACATTAAAATAAAGTGAATTAAGTTTATATTTTTATTCTAAAATGTAAATAAGATGACACATCACTCTTAATATACTCACAACTCCAGATTCACAAATCTGATGGAGCTGGAGCTCTGCCAAACACCCCCGTAACATATCCCAGTTCGCCCTTTGGGGATTCCAATGCGAGTTGATTGAACCATAGTTCACCCTTTAGTTGTTTAGAGTTCGAAGAAATATAAGAGGTGCATGAACACGTCTACAGTCTCATGCACGTGTTCATGCAGGGGCGGAGCTAGGCCTCGGACCAGTGGGGCCTGGACCCGAGGCCTAGCCTAAATAGCAATACAAATATTACTTTCTTTTTATTTGGGTCCGAGGCCACTTCTCATCTGACCCACTGGCCCAGCCGCCCAGCCAGCTTGAGAAGCTCTCGACCAAGCCAACCCAAGCCATTCCCCACGCAAGATGCAACCACGCTCGAACAGTCGAGCCTCCCTTAGCACGCGCCGCCGTGACTCTGCCCCGCCACTACCGCCGCCGCTTCGCCCACCTGGCTTGCCGCCGCCGCGCTTCACATCCCACGCATCGCGACAATCGCCGCCATTGCCGCGCTCGCCGGCCGCCGCTCGGCTTGGCCGCCACCTCGCCTAATGTTCGCTAACCGCCGCTTCTATTCGCCATCCTCTCGCGGCCCCTCACATGGCAGTCCCGCTTGCGCCTCGCCCTCGCTTCGTTGGTCGTCCCGCCCGCAACCCCGCACCGAGTCCCGCCCAGCGGCCCGCTCGTCGGCCGTCGCCCCCGTTTGGCCATCCCACCTGCAACCCCGCACCAAGTCCTGGCTGTGGCCCACCCGTCAGCCGCCACCCCTGTCCGGTCATCCCTAGCCCAGCCATCAGCTCGGTCCGCTACTCGGATGTTGGTGCTGCTGGAGCTTGGAAGACAGGGGCAGTGGCACCGAGGGCCGATTGGCGATTGTAATTGTTGGTTGATGATCTTTTGCTTATTGAATTGATGTATCTATGTTGTCTTGTGCAATTCTTGCTGCATGTATGCATATTTGATTTTATCATATTTTTGCTCCTCTATTTTGCAGATTTAGCATGTAAGGCTTGTGACTGGGACTGAGACTCTGAGATATTGACAGTAGACTTCCTCCCGCGTGCAAGGTGATGAATTTCTTCCTTTCATCCTTTGTGAATTGTGAATGGATGTGTGAATTGTGAATCACTGAATTGTGAATGGTAGCTTTGGTTATGCATTGAATCACTGGACTGTGAATTGTGAATCACTGACTTATGAATAGGGGCTGCTCGAGGGGTCATGGCAGCCATTGCTCATGTTTTGTTATTACATGCGACAATTTTAAATAGATAATTCTATGCTTAAGAGAATATTGTTTACGATAGTGAGAGCTAGAAATCATTAATTTACATCTATGGTGATTTGATATTAATCAGTTATCTGAATGAGTTATAGCTTCACCCTACAAGTTACAAGTAATACACCCACACACTGGAATTATGTTTAGGTTTGCAGGGTTGGCATGATCTAATGTACTAACTGAGACATCCTTTTATCTACTCTCCTAAAAGGCTAAAACCATGTGTTGGTATCTGGTAAGAAGATCCCATATGATTTGTACATGTAGTAGTGTTTTCTACACATTTAACTGGTAGTACTTCAATTGATTTTTTTGGGGTGGATATTTCATCAATTTCAATAACTTAAAACTTTTATCATCTGACGTTTGTGCAATTATTCTCATTTAGCATGTGTGCCCTCAATATGGAGCTGAGTATACCATCGAAGAGCTTAATTCAGTCAAATGGAAATACAGTGGTACACCTCAGGTATGAAATGAGATTGAATTCCACTTGTTAAAAAAAAGACTTCCATTCATTTTAGGTTGCTTTATGATTTTCTTCCTTATGGAACTCCTGCGTTTTATATTACTTCTTATGATAAATCTGTTTATGAGCATGCTTTATCTATCGGCTTACAATCTTGGTGTGGCTACCTTAAAATGAATGTTAATGGTTCCAAACCTCCTTTTTAGCTTGACACTACAAGAAGATTAGTTATGAATGATCATTGATGCATATAAGCATACTGAATTTTTAATTGTGCATTTCTATTGTACTTTTCTTATACCTTAATACCTTAATGTACATAATCTTTTTTATATTAGTAATAGCCGTTTCCTCCGCCACTGGTCTCATGGATGAAGCTCATCTCCAATTTGTTAGGGAAATTAGGTTTTGGAACCGTTCAATCAGAAGATTCTTGTTTGCTATGGTGGCAAATATCACGACGCGGTCCCTGCAGACATTTTGTCCGCGGATCTCGTTAATTCAGATATGTCCGTGAGGCACATGACAGCGCTAGACACCGCCAAAGCCCAAGCTATTATTGGGCAAAAAAAAAAAAAGCAACATATCCACGTCCATACTTGCCGTTGCCGGTTATTGTTGGGCGAAATTTATGTAACAATGTACATTTCACCTTTCAGTTGAAGAATTCACATCAGTAGTTTGATTAGGCCAGAGACATTTCATTTCCCCTACTACAGCCCTACAAGTGGGCGCCTTCTAGTCTTCTTCGCCTCTCTGCATTTGCATCTGCATCATTGGGCTAGTTCCTGTGAACTGTATCGCCACAAAACCAGTGTGGAGGGGAAAACAGCAAATGATACAGTAAATTAAGATTCAGGTCGGGTAGATAAGGGTGTGTTTAGTTGCCTGTACCATGTGGTACATGTATGAGATGGTTCAAAAAAAAGTCATTCATATGTTTGGTTGTTTGAATGGAACCATCGATCCCATCCTAGATCAAGTGATACAAATTTAAGGAATATTTCTTCTAGATGCTGAACCATTCTATTTACCCAAAATATAAAATCAAATGGTACACGACCATCCCATCCCATTCAACCTCATCCTATCAACCAAACACATCCTAAAGAGCTGAATAACGGTTGCCCTGGGCCACTGTGTTTCAACTCTGCCCTAGCACGCGTACTTCATTCAGTTCATGTGGGAGGGTAAGGTGAGACAACTGACTGATCTGTTCTTTTGTCGTGCAGTCCTGCTGCAGCATTGTATGATGTCTGTTGCTACATGTCAGATAATAAGACGGATGCTCTGATCTTCTTTTAATGGAAGGTTGATGCTAGTGGCAAGGGTCATATGCTGCGGATCTTGCTTTGCATGACAAGCTTAATGAGCTGACCAAATGATCCTCATCGCTCTCCTTCTCCTATGTGTTCTCTAGCTAGTATCTTTTGCCACACTATATCAAAACTAGCGGTGGACGTCGTGCAGGGCCGACCTAGCATGGGCCTATTGGATCGTGTGCCCAAACCGTGCCGTTTCAGCTCGACTCATATTCGGTGAGCTTAGAAATAGCTCATTTGTGATTTGTACCTATTTCGTACCGTGCCAACCCAGGCCAAACCCATTTGCACCATTGCGACGAGAGAAAAGGAACCGAAGACGCACGGGACTAAGGCAATTGACATAAATATTGTGGGAAAAGAAACTAATTTTTATTCATTCTTAAATATGTGCAAAGTTACTGCCTCGTTGAAAACTTTCACCCTAGCGTGGGGGTACTCCCGGTATGGAAAAGAGTACAGTAACTACGTACATATACATAGACTAATCGAGATCGAGGTGATCAACGTCGATTAACACCTCTGTGACTTCCGGATTCTTGGTCTGATATTGTGTTCTCTCATATGCACACTCTCATGCCGCAGTGTCACGTCTGCATGGGCCGGCACGACACGTGGCAGGGCAACGTGTCGTGCCGTGCCGCCCATCGTGCCCGACCATAAGGTCTAGTACGATCCTATCATTCCTACTGTATTGTGCCGTGTCTACTGTGCCATGGACCGACCCAAAAAAAAAAAGCCTTAAGTGACCAGGTCTAATCAAAACCACCTATTGATTATGCTGTTGCTTCTAAAAGGAAGCATTCTACCCAAACTCCAAATGGTTTCCCTTCCATTAAATTGGAAGTCAAGTCACAGCCCACAGCTTCCCTTGCTTTCTGGATGAAAAGCAGTGTATTCATTTAACGTTTGCTACCCTTTTTACGATCTGTTTCGCATCACATATTTCACCACTGTCTTGGACTTGATTGCTTGCGAATGCCAGCAGGTGTGTTTAGGATGCATTCATCTGTAAGGGCCTTTGCTAACCAGCATCGATCACCAGAGGGAGATCATGCATCGCTTGTACAAAGTATTTCGACACGTGGCTTCCAGGTCGGCAGACATTGCTCGCGTGGGTTGCCAATGCCACGCCAGCTACAGAATGGGATGCGCACCCCTCGTGCTGATTGGCCGCGCCATCTTCATTATTGGTGGGGCTATTCCAATTATTGCCATCAACTGTGGCGTCCTTGTCGCATGCTGGATACTGCACACACTTGATGTTGTCCAGGTTAGTGCCGCGAACCATTTCGTATGGCCCCACTGCAAATCTCGGAGTTAATGGAGGACTTTGGAATTGTTATCTGGATTAGACACTCCTCCTCTGTTGCTTAGACCTTAGAGCATGCATGTTTTGTTTTCCTTTTCCTTTGTCTGTTGAAATGGACATTGCTTACTTTTTTTGCTGATATGATTCATGGACAAATACTGAACCAAATGTACAACTTGACAGGGTGCACTGATCTGCCGTGCCATGATATTTCAGTCCTTCTGGCGTGGCTCCTTGCCAAGAATTCTTGGATGCCATTGGTGCTCTGGTGGCCGATCTTTACAAGTCCACTGCAAGTCACAGCCCTAGTTACGGTGGGCAGTTCGAACTTCGAAGACGGCATGAACAGTGCGAAAACGCAGGCTAAATCCATCATCGTCGAGGGCAATGACCTTCGCGACTGGCAATTCTTCACGTCAGAGTTGTTTGACTGCAACCACGTTTACGTCGACCTGGTGCTTCAGTGCGTTTCGGTAGTGCTCCCAGCTCAGACGCCCATGCGAAGGAGAGGTCCAGAAAAAAGCAAGCCATTCGGCACTGCCGTGACAGCTTACTCCGGCGGATCGTGGCGAGGAACCAGCGTTATCTTACGTACGCCGCGGTGGTGCTGACGATGCAGCTGTTCTTGCACCTGACCGGAGCCAACATCACCACGCTGTTATTGCCGATGCTGTCCCAGACGACAAGCTGCAGGAGCAAGGCAGCGCATATCGGCAACGCCGTGCTGGTGCTGGTGAACACCGGCGGCATCCTCGGATCCGCCCTCGCGACGAGGCAGTACGGCCAGGAGGTCATGTCCATGTTAGAACATTCAGGTGAAGTAAAACATGAACATCTTTAACTAGCCTAAGTCATAATCATAAAAGTAATGTGGAAATTAGAATCATTGACCCGGTGAAGATGAAGCCATTAGAGATTGTCGGTTGATGATGTTCTTGATGTGTCGGTGAAGGAGAGAAAAGCCACTGAGATTCGCTCGGTGTTGACGGTGAGAAAATGGATCGGTGAGGAAGAAGAAGGCACCGTGACTTTTACGATGATGGTGATGATCTTCGTCAACCTTAGCACCAAGAAAACCGGATCGGATGGGCATGTCGGGGAGAGGTGAACTCAAGATCGATTCATCATCTCTGAGTACCGGTCTCTACCCCTTCTTTTATTTGGCATTGGCTGACGGGACCGAACCAATTTTGTTGGTGTGCTCCCGATTAAAGGGCGCAATGTGGGCCTAGCCTCAAATTTCAGTTCTTCAGTTATATCTAACCGAAATCACAATCAACATTCTCTCACTTGATTAAAGGTTAATATCATAAATCCATTCTCAACAGAACAGCCCACCAAGATATATAAAATATTACAGCAATAAAGTCACTACTGAAACCCTAATATCTATAGTATACCATTCCATCTTAATGGGATTATTACTTATTCTTAATGGGAGTTGGTTTTGTTCTTATGGTCCTAATTTTCAGAATCAAAGGCTTTCCAATAAAGTAATGCCGGCAACATGCTTTCGAAAGAGATTAGATGGTAAGCCTTTAGTAAGTGGATCCGTAAGCATATGCTTAGTACTTATATACTTAACATCAATTGTTTAATCCTGGATTCTATCTTTCACAATATGGTACTTAATGTCAATGTGTTTGGCATCACCATTTGACTTATTGCTACTTGAATAGAAAATTGTGGCCATATTATCGCAGTACATAGGAAGTGGTTTAGAAATGCTGTCCACCACTCTTAATCCCAGAATAAAATTCTTAAGCCATACAACCTGTTCAATAGCCTCATAACATGCCACAAACTCGGCCTACATCGTTGATGATGTAGTAAGGCATTGTTTGAAGCTTTTCCACGAAAGGGCTCCTCCCGCAAGTGTGAAGATATAGCATAATGTGGATTTCTTAGTATCAACACAACCTGCAAAGTCAGCGTCCGAATAACCAACAATCTCAAGGGTATCAGACTTCTTATATGTGAGCATGAAATGCTTTGTGCCCTGCATATAACACAAAGTTTTCTTAACGACTTTCCAGTGGTCCAGTCTTGGATTTGATTGATATCTACCAAGTATCCCGATTACGAATGCCAAATCAGGGTGAGTACAAACTTGAGCATACATAATGCTTTCGTAGCTGAAACGTAAGGAATCTTCTTCATCTGATCAGTTTCTAATTAATTCCTTGGACATTGGAATGTTCCAAACTTATCGCCCTTAATGATAGGAGCAGACGTAGCAGAACAGTTATGCATATTATATCTCTTAAGCACTCTGTTAATGTATGCCTTTTGAGATAGGCCTAATATTCATTTGGACCTATCTCGATGAATCTCAATGCCTAAAACATAATATGCATCACCAAGATCTTTCATGTCAAAATTAGTGAAAAGAAATCTCTTGGTCTCATACGGCATATCCTTATCACTGCTAGCCAATAAGATTCATCCACATAAAGTACCAAGATAATAAATTTGCTCCCCTTAATCTTAATGTATATGCAATTGTCCACTTCATTTTCTTTGAAACCAAAATTTCTTATGGTCTCATCGAACTTAAGGTACCATTATCTAGATGCTTGTTTTAGTCCATAGATGGATTTCTTAAGTCTACATCTCATATGTTCCTTGACTTTCATAACAAAATCTTCCAGTTGAGCTATGTAAACATTCTCATGCAAGTCACCATTAAGGAATGCAGTTTTAAACATGTCATGAAGTGAGTAAAGTGAAACTACCACAATGATCCATCACTAGTTATCAATATGGATCATTCCTCCAAACTATTATTTGAACATGTCATGAAGTGAGTGAAGTGAAACTATTTTCCATCCCAGCGAGCTGTCCTGAGAGTACCTAAAACAACAACAACAAACAAGCGTGAGTCCAAGACTCAGCAAAGTGCATCAAATAAACATATCACAACCAAATAACACATTTAAATCAATAGCACGATCATATTTCTTATTCAAATCAGCAAATACATAAAACAATAATATCAGCCCATTTACCTCCTTCACTTCATTGCTTACTTACTAATCATACCTCATTTAACCTCCTTGGATGAGTCCACGACTCGATCCATTCTTAACCTGTATATTGCCATCAACTCAAAGTTCATCAATTACCATTCATCATTAGCAATATCATGTAATGAAGCAAGCATACCCATAATGCACACAAATTGTCACAATCAATACATGAACCATCACTCATCTTTGCAATGCTATGCAATGCATTTATGTTTTCATGCTCAACATGCACCTTTTCAATTTCTCATACCGGTATGACTGAGGGAACACCCGTCGATGTTCGCCCCCTATCTCCAACCCATGGAGGTGCCTACTCTTACTGTCTCGCTCCCAAACTCCTCGATGGATGGGACTATGAGGTAGGACTTTCTCAGTAGCGCTCCGGATTAGTCATAACTTTCTCACCGACCTTACCGGATTAGTTATGACTTTCTCATTGACCTAGCCTGTTCTCATGCTATGAATGCAAAAGATGCAACATTTACTTTTCATCGTTCAATTGCCATGCAACAACATCTCCAATGGAGCATTTTCAATATAAATTCATTCTCATCATTATAACCGTATTCGTAAACATAACATACACCTTGACGGTCGTCATATCATAAGTAACCTCATATTAAACCACATAGTCATAAACAATTACATGAATATTAGCAAATCCTCACACCCTTAAACTTACCATTCCCATTAATCTAATCATTTTTAGGAGTAAAGCATAATATCAAAACATTATGCAACGCTCAACATAAGCACTTGCCTCTACCCACGACGAGGGGGGTGGCGAGAAGATGAAGCCACTCTCGAAGCCACTCCACCTGAAAACCACATTTGCATACTCATTTCGCAGGTTCTAAAGTCAACAACAACAACAAACAACACTTCTACTCACTACCCCAGAACAGCCCCAAAACTCTGAATTTCAGACAAAACTAGTTTGGATAGCTCACTTCGTCATAGAATAACTATTGCTATACAACTTCAAATTAAGCAAATGAAGACATTTTCAGCATCTACATAAAATTTCCCATCTATCTCTAGGCAATTTAAAATTTCAATTCGGCTCCCAACTTGTCCTAAATCATAGACGAAAACTGATACTGCTACTAGTTCAAAACTCGAACAGCAGATGGTGAATCGAGCATAACTTTCAAATGGTTGAACCAAAATTCGAGTTCTTATACTCTAAAGAACCACAAAAGGATAAGATTCAGTTATCACAAAACCATTCAAGCTTTCAAGCAGGAGATGTCTTAAAGGCCCTAAAATCGTGCTCCAAAAACCCAGTTACATTTCTAAATTTTCAGCAAACTCACATTTCGGGACAACAACTTCAAACTATCATAACTTTTTATTATAAAATCCAAATCATGTAAACAAATACATTTTCTTAATCTATAGAAAATTTTCTAGCTTTCTCTAGGCAAATGGCAAGTCTAATTAGAGATGCATCTAGCCCTAAACAGCAGATGAACATTTCGGGTAAAAATAAGAACACAATCTAGATAGTTCCTACTAAAATGGGCATAACTTTCAATTGGCTTAATGAATTTTAGTGTTCTTATACTCTAAATGACCATAAGAACACAAGCTACAACTTCTTCTACAGCCAAAGATTCAAGAGAAGACTTTATCTTGCCCAAACCACAGCTCCGACAGAGGGGAAAACTTAGCTCGAAAAACAGCATAGTGTTCCCTCCATTCTAGAGCTAGTTTCCCTCCAAAAAACTTAGATCCAGGAACCATATAACCCAACCAACCAGCAAGGACCTCCATTAGAGCAAGCTACACAACTCCAAAACAAATTTCCCTTACCCAAAGAGGAGGAAAGAACGAACAACAGCTCGGCCGGCTGGAGGAGAGGGAGAGGAGCGCCGGTTGGGCCTCGCCGGAGCCGCCAGGGGGTGGCGCCGGAGCTGGCTGGGGGCTCCCACACGAGAGGGAGGGAGGAGAAGAAGCCAAGGCAAGGGGTGTTTGGGCTGTTGGCTTGGTGGGGAGGAAGAGCTCAAAAGTGAACTTGGTAGTAGTGTGTCACTAGGAGCACTTAAGCGCAAACCAACACACCACAACCAAAACACAAAAGTTAAACCAACAATTTTACTGCTACAGTTATCTTAGATAAACACATAGCCAAACCTGGAGTCATAATACTCCTTATAATTAAGATTTGACCCCTTAACCAAAGTTGCCAAAATAAAGTACTACAGTCACTGCTGTAATATTATAGCATAAGTCCGACTCTACTCAATATCTATTTTCCTAGCCTCTGAGCTCCCACTGATTTCATCATTCTCTAATAATACAGCATGTCGGATTTTTACAAACTTAGCGATACAATCTGGACAATAAAATCGATATTCCTTAGATCTTTCAGGATATCCAATAAAATGGTAACTTATTGTCTTAGGATCTAATTTATCAATATGTGGATTAAAGATTTTAGCTTCAGCAGGACAACCCCACACACGTAAGTATCTTAAGCTCGATTTCCTCCTAGTCCATAATTCATAAGGTGTCATACTAATTTACTAGGAACCCGATTAAGTATATGTGCGGCTGACTTTAATGCTTCAATCCATAAACTAGTTGGTAAACTGATGTAACTCATCATGCTACACACCATATCCATAAGGGTGCGGTTGCGTCTTTCAGCTACTTTATTTTGCTGAGGTTCACCAGGTGTTGAATATTGGGCTACTATGCTATTTTCTAAAAGAAACTTAGCAAATGGACTAGGAATTTGTCCATAAGGGGCATATCTCTCATAATATTCTCCTCCACGATCTAATCTTACTATCTTAATTTTTAGATTATGCTGATTTTCTACTTCAGCCTTAAATATTTTAAACTTATTGAGTGATTCAGATTGATCACGAATGGGAAAATATAACTATAATGGGAGAATTCATCAGTGAATGTGATGAAGGAGTCATACCCATCCACTAGAGTTATAGAAAATGGTCCACATATATAACTGTGGATTAATTCTAAGATTCCTGTACTTTGTGTGGCTCATTTCTTAATTTATTTTACATATTCCCCCTTAATACAATCAATACAATAGTCTGAGTCAGAGAAGTCGAATGGGTGGAGTATCTCTTCCTTAATGAGACGTTCCATTCTCCCCTTCGAAATGCGACCTAAACGACAGTGCTCATGGTAAGGATACAAATAAAACTTACAATGCACTTATTATTCCTAAAGATACAAATAAACCTATCATCATCTAATAGAGAAACTGAAATAAGGCTCCTCCTTATGCTAGGAACATAAACAACATTATTCAAATGAAGGGTGAATCCACTATCTAATGCTAATGATAGTGTGGTAACGGCTTCAACTCCAGCCTCCTTTCCATTTGCAACTCTAAGGCTTCGCTCCCCCTTTCTTAGTGTCCTCATGGTAAGGAATCCTTGCAATGAATTAGAAACATGCACAGTGGCACTAGAATCAATCCACCAGGTATTAGGGAAAAATCAGCATAAATGGTTTCATCAATAGTAGAAATTATGTCGTTACCCTTCTTAGCAAGCCACTTTATGAAGCCCACACAATCCTTCTGAATGTGTCCATTGTTTTTGCAGAAGCAACAGGTGGGCCTATCAGAAAAAGTAGAGTTAGGTGCAACAGGGGCCTTCTCCTTTGACTTTGATTTGCTCAATTCACCCTTGGAAGAGAAGTGCAACTTTTTCTTAGACTTATAGTCCCCTTGGAACTTTCTTTTGCCATGAGCAACATAGTAAACATGGCCTTTTCTAAACACACATGGTGATCAACTCGCTCATGGTTCACTGTTTTTTTTAGTGTTGTACTTAATCTTAAAAGCATTATACTCAGAAGGGAAGGAGGTCATAATGAAGTGGACTAAGAAGCCATCAGAAATAGCCTTGTCTATGCCCTTAAACTTAGCAGCCATATCTGGCATCATCATGATATGTTCACGAACGCTATTGAAGCTGTCGTACTTAGTTGTGAGCATTTTTATGATTAAAGTATTGGCATATACTTTTGAGGAGCCTTTAAATTGCTCCTCGACTGAGACCAAATACTGTTTAACATTGTCAGATTTAGGGATTGCTCCCCTTATTCCAATAAATATCATGCTCTTCATGATCATTAGGGACATGCGGTTGTACCACTCCCACTTCTCCGCTGTTAAGTCATAGAGTTTCTGTTCTCAATGAAACTCTCATCATCATCGACAGGAGCTACGGGAGCATCCTCATGTAATGTATAGTTCAAATCCATGACTCCAAGGACAATTAAAATTCTCTCTTTCCAAGAGGGAAAATTTATCTCAGTTAGCAACTCAATGCCGTTTAAGTAAGCGGCAACATTAGTGTTGTTCATGGCTGAATCAAAACAAAATATAATTAGTAAACATTAGATGAAATAAATGTCTTGCATGAAAATTAACCCTACGTTGGTCAAATTAATAACATGCTAATGATAGAAAAATAATAGTTCTAACTCGCATCACCGTTGGGCAAAAACAAAAAAGAACTAAAATTATCTTATGGGTGATACATGCTCATAAACAACGTTGGTTAGTATATGATCATGGTCATGACATGATCCAAATTTTAAACATTAAATAATTTCTAACCAAAATTTTTCGTTGGTTTCATTTTAATTAGAAACAATGCTCAGAAATAATCATCATATAAAGTTAATTGCCACATTAATTAATTTGCTCAAAAGTTAATCATGAAATTAATAAAATATTAATACCCAAGAAATAGCAATTAAACAATAATTAATGCTAAACTTAAAGGACTGAATAAAAACAAAATTTAAATGGGCTGAAAATTAATCATCCTCAAAATATGAGAAAAGGCTCAAAATGAATTAAAATGGCCTGGCGGCCCAAAACGAGAGCTAGCCCACCAGCTCACGCAGCCCAACCACGAGCCGCTCAGCCGATTACGCTTGGCCCAAACGCGCACGCCAGCACAAAACCATGGCGCGGCCCAGAAGGCGATGCAGCCTGAATACACAGAAGATCTCGGCCATTGACTGAATGGGCAGCTCGAATCACTCCAGATGGGAAACAAAACTGCGGTCGATTGGAAAACCCTAACCCTAAACCAATTCCTCTCCCTGCTCTGAAAAAATCGCAACAGCGCACGCGTAGGCAGCGACGGCAAGCGCGGGTGACGACGGCACGTGCGACCAGCAAGGTGAGGTCGACGGAGTGGGCACGACGGATTGAGGCGGGCCGCCGATCTGGCGACGCGCACAGAGCGGTCGACGACGACGACGCGCCCAGCCGGTGAGTCTTCCCTTCTTCCCCATCTTCTTCCTCCAGCGGTCCGACCGGGAAGACGCCTCCGAGGTCCTGCTCCGCGGCCGCTTCCTCCGCGTCGAGCGCCCCTGCTCCGCTCCTTCGCTGCCACACCGAGGCCCTCGCTTGCCGCGCCGAGGTTCGCCGCTGCCGCCGCTCCTCGCTACCACGCCCTTCCTCATTCTTTGTCGCGCTTCTTCCACTGCCGCCGCCATTGTGATGAGCTGCTCTGCTCTGAACGAAGCCAACCGATTGGTTGAGTATTCTAGTACTGTGCTGAATGTATGTGCAACTGTGCATTTGTGTAGGTGAGGTATTATGGCAGACCAACAACAAGCAGTCGTTGCAGCCGCAGATGCTAACCCAAATGATCCAGCGAATGATCCTAAGCGGAGGGCTAAGTCGAAGGACCCAGCATGGAAATATGGGTTTTGGCCTGATTTAGCGAAAAAAGATGTTGTCCAATGTAAGCTATGCAACAAGCAAGTCCATGCCGGAGTGGGAAGATTGAAGCGACACCTTGCTGGCGGGTTTGGAGATGTGGAGAAATGTGGTAAAGTAACTGCATTAATCAGGAAAGAGATGCACGATTACCTGAAGAAGAATTCAAGGAAGTTCAAAGCCACAGAGGAGGTAGATGAGGGTGATGGTGATGATGGATCCAATGATGTTGAAGAAGAGGTCCATCCAAGCTCTGGGACAGCTGCTAAAAGGAGGCAATCATCGACTTCTTTTGTAGTGCCTGGGCCACCACAGAAGTGTACCAAATCAGTTGCTTCTATGCTTCGGCGGACACCGAAAGAGGTTGTTTCTGAGAGGCACAGTTCATGCAATTCTCAACCTACAATTGATCACTACAAGAAGACAAAGGAAGAAAAACAAATTGTTGATGATCATGTAGCTGACTTCTTCTACGAGAATGGCATACCATTCAATGCTATCAATTCAAGAAGTTGGGAGATTCTAATGGAGTCTATAGGGCAGTATGGTCCTGGGTATCGATCGCCTAGTTTCCATGACATAAGGAAACCATTGCTTGAAAGGGCCAAAGGCAAGACAGATGCCTTGAGGGAGAAGCATGAGTTAGCATGGCAAGAATACGGTTGCTCTCTCATGTCAGATGGGTGGACAGACATGAGTGGGCGTCATCTAATCAATTTTCTTGTCAATAGTCCAGAAGGCACATTCTTTGTGGACTCGGTTGATGCTTCAAGTGAATCAGCAGATGCACAATTGTTAGCAAACTTGTTGGAAGCTAAAATTGATGCTATTGGGAGAGAATATGTGGTCCAAATCATCACAGACAATGGATCTAACTATAAGGCAACAGGTAGAATTCTAATGGAGAGGATTCCTACTTTATTTTGGACCCCTTGCGCTGCTTATTGCTTGGACCTGATGCTGGAGGACATTGGGAAGATAGAGCAGTTCAGTAATTGCATTGCAAAAGCAAAGAGGGTAAGCAGATTTATCTATAGCCATGGAAGGATTCTTGATGCAATGAGGAGTAAGACAGGTGGTACGGATCTTGTGAGGCCCGCAGCAACTCGTTTTGCTACATCATTCCTCACCTTGGCCAGCATGTATAAGCATAGGCAAGCTTTGAAGAGTCTCTTTGTTAGTGAAGAATGGAATGGGAACAGGTTGTCTACCACAGGACCAGGGAAGGCAATTGCAGAAATTGTGCTCTCTTTATCATTTTGGCATTCTGTTGAAAATTGCATGAGAGCTTCACAAGCACTTCTTGTTGCTTTGAGGATTGCTGACGGTGATGAGATGCCAGCAATGCCTGAGATTAGTGCAGCCATGGATGTGGCGAAGACAAGCATAAAGGAGTCTTTGCAACACAAGCAAGATTTACTGAAAGAAGTCCTAGCAATTATTGACAAGCAGTGGGACAACCAAATGGAGCAAAAGCTATATGGGGCAGCATTGTTCTTGAATCCAAACAAGTTTTTTTGGCATTAGAGAAGGAAATAAAAGACTTGCTACAAGGCTAAGGTCGATGTTCAATGATGTGCTATGGAAGATGGTCATCGATGATGATAGACAATGGCGATCAAAGATCGAGAGAGAAAGAGTCCTCGTGAGTATAAGTACAATGCTTTCTTAATTTCTTCTATTACGCTCTCTAAGTTTGAACTTTGAAATGCATTATCTATTTATGTTTCGTAGTTCTTTGGTGGGGTGCATATGGTGGCCTTGCTTATGACCTCTAATGTTTGGCAAAGCGAATCATTAGTCTTTGTTGTTCGGCGTCCGGATGTGAGCGCAATTGGAGTACGTTTGCATTTGTAAGTAACTACTAACTAGCATGACTACTTTACTCAAACAATCTTTAACATAAAGAGACTATGGACGATGTTCTTTTGTAATTAACTATCATGGCTTCTTGTATGTTGTGTTTGCAGATCCATACTAAAAAGAGAAACCGTTTAGAGAATGAGAGACTGAATAAGTTGGTGTACATTTCATACAACCGAAAGATGTCAAGTAGGTTCCAAAAGCTGCGTGAACAAGGCTCTAAAGGAAAGAAATCTAACCCATTAATCCTAGAGGAATTTCAATGGGATAATGAATGGGTTGATATCAACGCTGAATCTGTTCATCGAGGTGGTACCGGCGGTGATACTCTAACTTGGGGCCTTGTTGATGAAGCCATTGGTGCTTCTCATGGTCAAAGAGGTCGCAATCATCCTAGGAGAGCTCGTGGTGATGTGGTTCCTATTGGGGCTAGTGACCGGCCTATGAGCCCCCATATCACTTATGCTCGACGTTCTAGGTCAAATGTTGGTAGTACCATTGAGCATGACAATGAAGATGATGAGCTAATTTATGAGGTTGATGATGATGTCGACATGGATGATGCTGAGACTCCACCATCTACTCCTGATGCGGGTGGAGCAAGTCGTGAAGAGGATGAATTTCAATTGGACGATGACTTGGATGGCTAATTTGAATCATGAATGACTTTGTTCCTTTTGCTACTATCAGATTTAGAACTTATCTATCAATTATTGTTGTCATTCAGAACTCAGAACTTGTTTCTTATTAATCTATGCACTTATGCTTAATTATTGGTTGGTGGTTGCTAAGTGCCTCATTATATTTTCTTGTTGTGAAGTGTGAAATATGAATGTGATGATGTCATGTATCTCCTGTAATTTGAATTATTGCCCACGACTATGTTATTTACTTGCTATCATACTATCAATATTTTGTTCATCCCATTTTGCTAATTGGTCTATTCTTCAACTTGCAGGATATTGCTTCTCAATTTCAAAGAAATACATTCATCAATAATGATATGTTCAGGTTGGGAACTGAGATCAAAACAAGTGAGTCATCATCTTGCAATATGCTTATGTTGTTATTTTCTTCATTTCATGCTTTAAAATATGTACATGTGTTCAATTATTGGTACAACTCATCATATTACATTACCCTGTTCACATACTCCATAATCTGTGAACTAGTCGCGACTAGTCGGTCAAGTCGACAAGTCGGTCCTCAGGTGACTCGACTCGACTTTACGACTTAATAACCTTGCTAAGGTTTGGGTGGCTTCGGTTTGGGCCCTATGGTGAGTTCTATTGGGATCTCTGTGCTGCGAATCAAGGTGAGTGGTGGTCGGTGATAATCTTGGGGTGAGAGATCCTAGGTTTTGGGGGGCGAGGTGACGAGACCGGCTGGCCGGCTCTTCGATGAGGGTATGGGAACAGTTGGGACGCTCCTCGTGAGCCCCTAGTGAGACTCCCCTACTGAGACCACACGGGAAAACCCCGATCTACTCTATTCTCTACCCGATCTACTCGATCCACATGCTACATTATACTCTACTTGCTACTTGTGCACCTGAGGTTTAGTCGGTTCTAAGGTTGAGGATGATGCTGAGGTGGTGATGGAGAGGTAGCCGAGTTGTTCTCCTCGAGCTTGCCCTCCTCTTCCACTCCTCCTCGGCTCGATTTGGTTTGGTTGGGGTCGAGGTGGTCGATATTCTCCTCCAGATCGGCAGCTTCGCTTTGGCCAGCTCGTCTTCCTTCCTCTAGTTGCTCCTCTCTCTCGGCTTGGTTGTAGAAGTGGCTAAGTGTTGCTCTCTCTCCCTCTCTCTCTCTCTCTCTCTCTCTCTCTCGGCTAGGAGAAGGGCAAGGAGAGAAGAGAGAATGTTTGCAACCAATAAAAAGGGAATGCTCATGTGCTCTCTACTTATCTCCTGATTGTGCTGTCAATTACCTTCTTGCCCTTGGGTCGAGCACGGACTCCTTCAAGGCCTAAGGGTAAAACAGTCACTCCTTAATTCTATACATAATACTGATTTCCTAATTTAATTATGTAATTATATACTATTCATTAAACACTTAATGATTGATTTGCTAATTGAGATTTTCAGGGTTCTCACACAACGCTGCTCTCCGAGCCTTAAAAATCTCTAACAAGAACAACATCGACGACGTCGACTACTATGTTCCGAAATAGCTATAACAATTTGAATTTTTTAATTTTTTTTATTCCGTCGGAATTTTAAAACTCGTTCCCGATCGAAATCCGAACTTGCTACTACTACGTTTCGTGACTGATTTCCTAGTTAGCGTGCCACCATCCACCGCTGCACCGAAGCTGTCCCAGAAAAGCCCGTAGTGCGGGCTCGCCACACTCACGACTTCGGCTGCCCATCCCTTGGACAAAAGCCCTTTCCGTGTCCGGATTCGTGGACTCGCAAACTGCCGTGCATCTCCATCGCCAGCGCGTCTCCGCACTGCGCGCGTCGTTCAATTCACCGGGGGGACGCGAGCGCAGCGCATTGCACGCACGGCCATTGGCCGGGGGCGACACAAGTGACGAGCTGACAACAACGCGTCGCGGAAAACATCATGGGTTCGCACGCACGGTCCCCCTTTCGCTGGCCGACTGCGGTGGGAGACGTCGATTTTGCGGGCTCTTTCCGCCGGGCGATCGGCCTTTCAGCGGCGGAATGATGGCCGGCCACTCTCGGTGGGACGATGAGCCGTCCACAGTGCTAATCTAGCGATTTTGCTTGTACCGCGCGGGACTTTTTGGGAGGCGCGGCATGTGAGCAGCTGGAGTGCGTGCATGGCCGGGTGCACACGCTCCACCCAGGTCATTGTCTCACCCACCCAGCGCGGACCAGACGAGACGTAATTAGTACTAGTCCATCCATGCAGTTGCTTCTTTTCTTCCGTAGAAGCTATCCTGTCTCGGGGGAGAGATAAGCATCCGGGATCCGAATGCTTATCGGGAGAAAATTTTTTTTCGGGGTTCTTTCCAAAGTGGTCGAGAAATGGGATATCCTGGTAAAATGTCAGAATGTATAAAACCGTAACTAATTGAAAAGAGCAGCGCTTCAGGCGCAAAGGTGGAAAGCTAAATACGTATTCCATGCCTTCTCCTTGATCAGCACAAAGCGTAGCCATTTATGATGTAAGCTGGTTGATAAAAAAGCACGAGATCGAGAAAGATGATAAATCTTGAACACTCGTACGTAAGAAGTTTTCCAGCAACTAAATTTGTCACATGCCTCAACAGGGGGGGGGGGTGCCTTTTCCTATTGAACTTTCCTTTTTCTGTACGGTTGAGCTGTTCAGTCGGAAGATTAAGCTAAGATCCCCTTTGAAACTCGAAAATTTCGTAGCAAAAGGAAACAACCACTTTCATTAGATGTGAAGTTTTACAATAAAATCCTATTAGGATATCCTGCGTTCCAAATAAGAAGTTTTCTAGCAACTAAATTTGTCACATGCGTCAACAAGGGGGGTGCCTTTACCTATTGAACTTTCCTTTTCTGTACCGGTGAGCTGTTCAGTCGGAAGATTAGCTAAGATCCCCTTTGAAACTCGAAAATTTCGTAGCAAAAGGAAATAACCACTTTCATTAGATGTGAAGTTTTACAATAAAATCCTATTAGGATATCCTGCGTTCCAAATAAGGCCAGTGATTTCAGCCGGTGGAAACTTCTGTTTGCTAGACTACTAGTACCCAGGGTGAAAACGGGCAGGACAATATCTTCATATCTGGTCGGATACAGGATCGGATACGGATAATTTAATCCGGATACGGAGCAATCGATATCCAGATAATATAGGACAGGAACTAGATATCGGATAATCAGTGTACTCGGATATCCGGATAGGCGATCTCGGTCAGTCCATTAATCCATCAGTCTCGGACTCTAGGTCACACACCCCAATAGCCCAGCCCGGCTTGAGTCCGACACCCCAAAGGCCAGATTTGAGGACTGATATCCTCAAATCCAATCTTCCCCGGTGGCCGAGCGACTGGCGAGCACCTCCCCCAGCCATCAGCCACATCGCCCCCGCCTCCTGGCCGAGCTATTCCCGCCTGCCCGCCCATTTCGTCCCCTTGCCGAGCAACTCCCCTCGACCCTCGCACACTCAGCATCTCCGCCCCTTGCATATACTAGGAAGAACATGACATCTACATTAAGTGGTACTGCAAGTATAAATGTAGGTGTATTATCGATAGCTCCAATTCAAGCCATCCCAAGCATGGGTAGTGGCCCTAGTGGCACAGGGGATACAAACGTTGCTGCTATTGTGCATGTTGAAGAGGCATATGATGAACCTCAAGTGAAGAGACAGAAGAAAAGAACAACACCTGTTTGGAATCACTACGCCAAGTATTCTGTGACAGTTATCGAGGAAGGCAAGAAGGGTGTTCAACAATGGGCCAAATGCAACTATTGTGTTTACAAAGCTAGATGCGAAAGTGCCAATGGCACAAAGGTCTTCTGGAACTATTTGAAGTACAAAGATATCTTCAAGCCAGGCCAACAGTAGCTTAAACTAGAAAAGAATCATGAGGATGGTACAAGTTTCGTTGAGCCTTACAGGTATGACCAAGAAGTCAGCTTGAGGAAATTTTATTTGGCAATAATCATACATGAGTACCCTTTCAATATTATTGAGTATGAATATTTTATTGAGTTCATCAAATCACTGCGTCCCAACTTTTCAATTAAAAGTCGTGTCACTGTTAGGAAGGAAATAATGGATATCTTTGTAGAAGGAAAGAATAAATTGCTTGAATGTTTTAAATCTGTTCAGTGCCGCTTTAGCACAACTATGGACATGTGGATATCTAATCAGAATAAAGGATATGTGTGTGTGCGTGTGTCACTGTTCATTAGATTGATGATAATTGGTGCATTCAGAAAAGAATCTTGTTGCTAGAGATTGTTTGCAAGAAATTGCATATGTAGTTCATCATATTCGATCATTTGTAGTAGCTGTAAAGGGCTCTTCAATGCAGTGGGAGTAGTTCCAGAAATGTGCATCTCAATGTCAGTTGGATACAAAGAGGGGTGTCTCATTAGATGTTGCAACGAGGTGGAATTCCACTTATCTCATGTTGTGGGATGCTATATTATTGGAAAGCTTTTTGAACAGCTTGTGTGCATGGAACACCGTAGGTATGAGAATATAGCTCCATCAGTTGCTGAATGGGAAAAGGCATCGATACTTTGTGAGTGCTTACAGAAATTCCATGATATCACTGAGCTATTCTCCGGTACTTTGTATCCAACAACAAATCTGTTTTATCTAAGTTTTTGTGACATTAAGCTTTTGATTTTCGAGTGGTGTGCTAGCACCGATACCACTATTAGCAAGATGGCATTTTCTATGCATGCTAAGTTTGAAAAGTACTAAAAGAAGTCAAACATTTCTTTTGTTGTGGCTTGCTTTCTTGACCATAGGAGAATGAGGAAGTGTATAGAATTTTACATGAAAAAAAATTTACGGTCAAGTGTTGTATGAAGTTGAACTTGAAGAATTTACTAAGGTTGTCAAGCAGTTGTATGATGCCTATGCTTCTTCTTACTCAAAGAGTACTAGTGCACCTAGTGTAACTTCTGAACCAAACGAGAACTCTATGGAAGTAGGAAATGATGAACTTGACAACTTCTTATATGATACACGTGGGATTGATCAAGGTGATGCAAATGACTTGGATAAATACATGGCAAAACTGCCGCTAAGGCTTGCTAAATCTAGTCAGAAATTTGATATTTTATCATGGTGGAAAAGTCAGCAAGATGTATATCCTATTCTATCACATATTGCTCATGATGTGTTGGCGATGCAAGTGTCAACTGTTGCTTCTGAATCTACATTCAGCGCGGGTGGCCGTGTGATTGATCCATTTCGCAGCCGCCTAGACCTTGAGATTGTAGAGGCATTGATTTGTACCAAAGATTGGGTAGCCGCATCAAGAAAAGGTAATAACTTACATTGTTGTATTATAATTGTGTAAGAAATTCTATTATTTACTAATGTACATTTCTTTTAAATTCCCAACTTCTAGAAACAAGGTCGCATCTATCATCAATGATATGGAGGTTGTCGATACCCTTATTGCTAATATGGTGCTTTTGGTATGGCACTCTCTACTTCTTTAGTTAGCATTTGTTTCTAGCTTATGTGTGAATTTCTCATCTTGACATTACAAAATTGTAGGATGAAGAAGAAATAGCTAATGATGAGGATTGAGGATGAGTCCACTAGCGCAAGGATAATTTACTTTTTGCATGTTTGTTTGACATGTAGGGTGCAATGGAAGCTCTACATGCCTTATCAGCTTATCTGACTTTTGCGCCTCATGATTCTCAATCTTTTAGTGGCTGGAGATATAAACTTTTCCAAATTTCCTTTAGTTTTGCTTTGTATCTCTTCACTAATGACAGTCATTTTGTGCTCCATGTCAGCATCAGCTTTTAAGCTTTAAGTACTTATTGGTTTCCTTAAATTAATGAACCTGTAAGGCTGTAACTACTAGCTTGTGCATTATATGTGTTATGTCATATTCTGTTTAGTTTGTTGAATGAGCCAGGTTGTATTTTTACAGCCATGTTGTCTTTGTTGAATGAGCCAGATACTCAGGTAGTTGTTGAATGTTCTGGGAAGCTTTGATTCACTAGTATTGCCCTCTCTCTCTCTGCTCGTCTCTATTTGTTGTGAATACTGGATTGCATCTCCTCTTATACTGAGATGTGAGGGTTGGGTTTGTATGATCGAGTAAAGGTGAAGCTGAGCCCTCTTAATGCTATACTTCATTATGAATTGTGTTTCTGTGCTGGTATCTTTTACATCGATTTTCTTTTCTGTTTCTATGGCATCTATTTATGCGTGTATTATCTGTATATCTTTATCAGTTCCCAACCCGAATCTGTCATATATCCATCTCATATTCGTATCCTGAATAACTCGGATTCATATCCATATCCGGTTCTAAATCCAGGAAAAAATATGGGTGAGGATACGGAAGAGCAATATCCACCCGTATTTGACCCGTTTTCACTGCTACTAGTACCTAAGCAGAATTGTTTAGAAGAAAGCATACAACAAGAAATTTGCTTGTTTCTTGTGTTTAGTATGGAATTATGGCTAGTGGGAGCAAGGTTTGAAATTTCAGTTTCGGATCATATCTCGGAGGCGAATGAAATTTAAAATTTTGGCAAAATTTGAAAATTTTGAACAAATCTTGGACGAAATCCAAAAACAAAAATTCAAAACCGATTTTTTTCAACCGGGAAATCTGAGATTTTGGGCAAAATCACCGAGATTTCGCCCAAAATATCCGAAATATCGGTGAAAATTAAACTACTTAAAAATGGTCGAAGACATGTCAAAAAATTTTAAATTTTTTTTGGATGGTTATTATGTATTAATAATATTCCCATTAAATTTTTAGATGATGATCAAGCTTGTAAAATTTTAAAAAATTGTGCAAGTGGTAATTTTGTGATAAAAGGGTTATGTAAATTCTATTTTTGTTTTTTCAAATGTAACAAATGAAGTTCAAATCATCTGGAAAGTTTTCTATATGTTCCTATGTATTGTAATGCAACATACGAAATGTGTTAACAAAAAAGACTGTAAAGTTAGAAATTTCGGCAGCATTTTGATAGATTTTCGTATTATGACAGTGACAATTGGCAACAATCAATATATATTGTCATGATAAATGATAGACATGGAATAAAATTAACTCATATGACAATTCAATACATATAGCTAGAAGATATAAAAGAATAATTGCAAGAAGGGCTATGAATATGTTTTACAACAAGAGGCATAATTAAAAGTAGTACAAACATGTAAAGCATGGACAACTACACAGTACCATACCTACGAGTAGTAGTACGATACTGGCGAAAACTGGACCTCCACGTTATCGACAATGATCTCGCCATGCTTCCTCTGGTGTTGTTGCTTGTACTCTTCCTAGCTTATGTCCCGTGGTAGGCAAGCGGACTTCCAGTGTTCACAATGTGACATCCAAGTCGAAGGATTCTATGACTGGTAGAGGTACCTGACAGCTGTGTGTTGTGCGTACAAATTGGCATAGGGATCAGTGTAGTCGAACAATGATGACATGCTCGATTCGTTGTAGGATGAATGTCTGTGATTGTACCCACCCATATCCCCTCCATAGGCCAACGAGCCGTACCCTAACATGGGGTACCCAGGGTGCTCACTAGGGAAGCCCCAATGGCTGGAAGACTGGCAATTAGACCACAAGCCCATGTCATCCTAGGGCTATCCTGCCTGCCGCCCACCCCCACCACTCGTCGCTCTACAGGTCTACCTCTATGAGCCTTCCTCGGGGCACTTCCCTCGTGTTGCAATCCTACCAGTGAGTGTGGCTATGAACGGGGTCGGGAGTGTAGTGGTCGTCGTCGCCTTTAGAGTCTATCGTCGAGCTGCTATCGATGTTCACCTTCTAGGGGGTGTCTCTGTGTCGTTGTCGCTGGTCACATTTGGCTCCTCATCGCTTTTGGCCTTTGCATGTGCCTTCCCATGTTGGCTGGCCGACAACTTTGCCAACCCACCTAAAGCACCCGCTAGCGTGTCATCATCGGTACCACGCTTTCTCTTGGCTATGTGGGTGTCACTGATTGCGATTTCGGTCCAATCTGATAACCAACTAGAATAAAAGTAATTCCACATTACATGTGGCCTTCACTACAACACGTCGGGCTTCTAATGGCGCCTATAAATGCCTTTAAAACCTTATAAATGCCTTAAAAAGATTTTAGATGGCGTTTACATGGCGTCAAGAAAAATGGCGTCAGGAAAAGTAATTGGCGGCGCTTAATTATCCACGACGTTTATAAGTGCCGTGGAAGACTCTAACTCGGCGTTTATAAGTGCCGTGGAAGCCTCTAACCCGGCGTTTATAAGTGCCGTGGACGCCTCTATAACCCGGCGTTTATAAGTGCCATGGAAGCCTATAACCCGGCGTTTATAAGTGCCGGGGTTTCCTCTATCATGGCACTTTATAAGTGCCGGGGTTCTCTCTATTTATGGCGTTTACAAGCGCCGGGGATCCCTCTATTCGTGGCATTTAAAATCAGAGGTGCACAATGACTTCCCAGAGGTCACCCATCTTATTACTACTCTTGTCCAAGCACGCTTAACTTCGTAGTTTTTATAAGATCTAGTACTTTAGTGGTGGTATGATCACATCTGATATATAATGCGTCCCTCCTCCCCTTAACCCCGTTAAACACCTGAACACCGATTTTTCAATTATTTCAAATTAGCAAATTATTGAGGTAATTAAGCAAAATCATCATACGATAAGATCTCCAATTATATTCTTTTGGGCACCAATTCTAGTTTGCAAATACGAAATCCGAGCATATTTCTTAAAATAGACATAACTTTTGACTCGTACCTCCAATTGGGGCGTTCTTAGGCTAATTGGAAAGATAACGAAAAGTAGCATCTGAAATTGATAAGTGTCACAAAATCAGATGTTCGAAAAAAATTTTAATTTTCAAACAAAATATCAACAAACATTGAATTTTAGGACAAAATTTTAAATTTTAGACAAAATATCATCGAAAATGAAATATTTGGACAGAAATTATTGCAAATGGAATATTAGTTTCAATTATTTGAAATATAATATTATTTAATTTCAATTCTTTCAAATTCCCCGGTGTGGTATTCACTAATTCACGTTTATAAATGCCGTGGTAGAGTCTACCACAGCGCTTATAAACGGGAAATTCCACTCTATACCGGCGTTTATAAGCACCGTAGAAGATCGTAATCGGCGTGTATAAACGCCGGTATAGAGTGGAATTCCCGGCGTTTATAAGCACCGTGGAAGATCAGAACCGGCGTTTATTAACGCCGGTATAGAGTGAAATTCCCTGGCGTTTATAAGCGCCGTGGAAGACTGTAACCCGGCGTTTATAAACGCCGGTATAGAGTGGAATTCCCGGCGTTTATAAGCGCCGTGGAAGACTGTAACCCGGCGTTTATAAACGCCGGTATAGAGTGGAATTACCCGGCGTTTATAAACGCCGTGGAAGATTCTAACCCGGCATTTATAAACACCGGTATAGAGTGGAATTCCCTGTCATTTATAAGCGCCGTGGTAGACTCTAACCCGGCATTTATAAATGCCGGGGAATTAAATGCCTCGAATGATAAAAAACGCCGGCTTTAGCCTTATTAGGGGCGTTTAGATTAAACGCCGTGTAAAATAAACGCCGGGAAATCCATGTTATCTTGTAGTGCTTGTTGAGCACTTGCAAGGGGATGCTGTCAAACATGAATATTGCTAGATGGGCGGGTCGTACCCACTGTCCTCGTCAAGTAGAGGCTCCCCCGCAGACATGGATGTCTCGAACCATTCTGCAATTGGGTCTCTACTGAAATGTATTGCATCCTCAATGAGGCGATCAAATGGGTCGATGTCATTGGTCTGACGAGTGGATTCGTAGTCCTGTAGGTGAAGTCGGAGATTGTAGTGGACGAGCACGAGCTGATGTAGCTTTGCATAACTTAATCGGTTCCTAACTTGCGTGTGCACTAAGTCAAATGTACTCTAATTTCGCTTGTAATTGCTGGATGATGCATACTGCGACACCAATCTCAAGGCGTACTTCTACAATGCTGGCATCTCATTTCCAAATGCCATCCACCATTGTGCTACGGGCAACAACAATATAGTAATAGTTCTCCATAATAAATTTACATTACGTGAAATTATCAAAGTACCTTCCATCATGTGTGGATCGAGAGCGCTACTCTGTGCAAGCTGGGTGGTGAAGCATCCCCTCCTAAAATGGTAAATGTCTGCTTCCCGTAATGCTAGCACTGCGGTGTTGTCGTCATCAGCTAAAATGTTCAAGGCGGTGGATAGTTGTCCCATGAACACTGGAGTGCTGCATATATTGTACTTGAATTGAGATTGTGGGTCCAGTACAGAGGCTGCAACAGGCAAAATATTATGAAGTAAGCACATTATAAGCAAACATTTCTCATGGCATCCGAAAAAATTGAATTTCACGAACCTGCTTGAACGAAGGTGGTAGCCCTTATGTTAGTAAACTTCTTTTCAAGAACTCTAAGGAATGGCATGTACTACTCTCTGAACTCACGCAACCGGCGGTGTTACTCAGTCTTGACAGTACAATATTGCATCCTAACACCACTGATTGTTGGTAATTTGTATTCATCGACGAACCTCAACATCTTGTACAAGGCTTTGACGTCCTGCACAGACCACTTCAAAAGGTCCCACCAATCTCTATCGATGAGGTAATCATATGCGAACTTGCCCTCGTCCATCCCAGCCCACCTACTACCTGTCCAGTCCGGATGTGTCATCCATCGCTAGAACTTCTCCTTCTTCTTCCAAAAGCTATCAAGGAAGATGAAGATCATGCCAAACCTAGTGGCATTTGGCCTCACCAACTCTCCACCTATGTGGTCCTTCATCTGCGCATGCAAATTCTTGTGGTTGTACAAGAAGGGGCAAATCCTCTTCACCTCTTCCACGACCCCTTTGATCTCGGGGATGTCACACACATCTTTAAGCATGAGGTTTACCGTGTGTGCCAAGCTTTTGCCTCACCCCTATCTAAATGCAGTGTCAATTCAGGATTGCTGCGGGGCACCACTCCGTGCAAGGTTAATATCGCTGGAGGCCTTACTTGACCGTGTTGGTTTGGACCTTCCAAATATTTTACTGATAGTGAATTGGACTGAGGGTCTCACTGCACCTATTCCAGACCCTGATCCTGGAGTCAAACCTTGGCTCCTAAGGTAAGCATCTTCTTTGGAGGTCCTTATGTCCATCGTTAGCTGCTCTCGCTCCTTACGATAGTCGATCGCCAACGACACCTAGTTGTCGCAAGCCTCCTCCTTACGTAGGTGCTCCGCCTATTTCTCCTCTTCCTTTACCGACCTCCGCGGAGGTCCACAAGCATGGCATGCCTAACCACTTTAGGCACATTAGGGCAGGCCTTCACCTCACCGGAGCGGCCGACGAGATGTTCCTTCAAATGGGTCGCGTCTCCCCCCTTCATTACATGGGGCCATAGTTGCACTTCGACCCTTGCCCGACACGCTCCCCATGCTCCTAGACAGTATCCATCACGAGAATCTACAATGAAAGATAATAATTAATAACCCATGTTGCATACAATATACATACAACAATTAATAACCTATGCTATATACATACAATTACTAGAATCATAGCACATACATATAAGAATTAATAACACATGCCGCATACACACAATTACTCAAATCATGGGACATACAAACAAGTATTAAGCATAAGCATAGTCCTCATCTCAATTACTTGAATCAAGTACTACACTCACTCATAGTCCTCATCTCAATTACTTGAATCAACTACTACTACACTCATAGTCCTCCCATGGCATGATGGCACAAGATACAATTGCTTGAATCAGGCATGCATGCCATATGAAATAACTACTAGCTTGAATCCACTTGGTTTTATTTACCTTGGAGATCAAATGTTGTTTATGTGCAAATATCACAAATATTGAATTAACCATATCAAACATGCCAACCCAAAGTCAGAACAAGCATAGCATCTGTCACCACCAATGTTTGAAATTTCGGGTATAATCACACAAGTATACAACTAGCCAAAAACTAAGGATACAATCATACAAGTATACAACTAGCCAAAAACTAAGCATGTACTTTGCTTTCAGCCTTTCACAAATCAATGTAAGTAATTGCATATGTTCATTCCAAGCAAATCACCCAAATTTTGCTCCTATTTGAAGAAATTTTTTGATGACAAAAGATATAATTAGGTCGAGATCTTGATAAAAATACCTAAAATCTCGGCTATTAGCGACGAGATCTCGCTAATTCTCACCGAGATGCACCTCTGGAGTTGTCAGAAATGGCCGGATATGATCGGATTTCGCCCGGCTCTGACGAAGCTCTCTGTGATGAGTGATATGAATGTGGTGGATTGCTGTTTGAGCCCGTGTGGAATCGAGGAAATGTACTTATGTCTCTCGGTCAGGAGATTTGGCCCAAGCTACAAAATTGACCATCTCTACTGTATGATAGGAAGCACAGCTTGGTGCAGTTGGTCATTGCAGTGCAGATAAGGCTTTGGTGGGGAAGGTGGGAGGCTTGGGTTCAAATCTCACTTCCACCATATTTTTTTCACTTTTTCTCACATGTGTTATTCATAGATGTCATTACAATGCTCCAGAAAAAAATTATACAAAATCCGGTTCACATTCCATGCCATTCGATCAAAAATGTCCAAATTTTGGCAAAATAACCGAGATTTCGGCTATTTTTTAAGAAATCTTGCCGAAATTCCCTAGAACATTGTAGTAATTTGAATTTTTTAAAATTATTCCTATTCGTTTAAGATTTCTAATTTTATTTTCGATCGAAATCCGAAATCCTTGAGTGGGAGCTAATTTTGTTCTTACCTTTTGAACCGAATGACAGGTCGCAACCGTGCAAGTGCCTCCAATGATGATGGTTGGGCGCATCCTCCGGGCTGACAAATATGTCCTTTCTATAGGAGACCCCACCTGTTTCGAGATAATAAAAGGACAAGCCCGTCCCTAAAGAATGGCCTAGAACTAATTCTGCCCTATTCCTCCATTAGTTGTTCTCCTCTCCGTGTAATTTTCCAACCGAAAAACTACCAGGCGCTTCTGCTCTTTGTATTTTTTTCTTCTTCTACTCCTTCTAATTAACACAAGCCAGCAAAAACTGGACCTTTTTTTTTCAAAGCCTTTATGCTGAACCCACACGCTAGCTAGATTAGAATGCTAGATCGTCACGCCGATCAAACACACGGTCTCAATTAGACGAGTGACGGAGTGAGGGAGGGAGGTGCTCACCGTGGTCGAGCAACAGTGACGCATGTGCGCAATGCAGAGTTGAAAAAACTCGCAACCAACAACAGCCAACAACGAGCGACTGAAACACACTCGCGTGACCCCCATTAGCCCATACCACTCGCGTCGCAGTCTCGCTCGGCTAACCCAAAAGGTGGCGTGTGTGACGTGATTAGCAGCTGGTACGGCTACCTTGAGGTTAGAACGCGACAGCCATGAGCCACGCCCTAATGGTGGAGCATTCACGATGGACCATTTACCATAAGCCAGATTTATACGCAAATCAGATCGATGTTTACTCTCCTCATTATTATATTCGTACCGCCTTGATTCTCCCTTGATGCGTCCACTTGATTGTGTTTCCAGGTGATAATGATTTCTTCCGTCTTGATACGGATGTCCAGGCCTAGCTGGAGGGTATAAAATGGAAAAGGTCCATATAACACTTTAAGCTTTGTTTGAAAGTCTATCTAAGCCTCAAACTATGAAACCATATTATTCTTTTTTGAATAACAGAAGGGCAATAAATAACCCTTCTGATTTTTATTATCAAAAATCACAGACGTTCACTACAAAAAAAAAGAAGAAGAAGAAGAAGAAGCAAAAGCGAAAAACAGAACATAAACAGAGCTATCTGCTGCACCCTAACTTATAAAGACAATCAGCTAGAGCAAGGTTCATACCAAAAGCGCGCACAAGCACGGTTTAAAAGCAGAAAGTAGATGAACTAATCCTATTACAGTGCCATTCAGAAACACAAAACGGGATCACTTTGTTCTAGTACTTCTAGCATCAACACATAATCTCTTTCTTTTTCTCTCCCTCTTTTCGTTTTTCAAATAGCGATCTTGGCAACTGTTGGTATCCATCTCCTCTGCGCCTTGAACACCTCAGTAACAATGTGTTTCACCAATTTGCCACCCCCCCCACACCTCCCGAAGCATGGCTTCCCTGTCTTCCCTCCTTTATCTGCAAAACAATCTAGATATTGAGCCACTGCATGTGTTATGCCAAAGATTAATTTTGTGTTATCAACATGCTTGAGATTTCTGAAGCACGTTGCATTATGTGCTTTCCAAATAGCCCACAACAATAGCTTCTTGGATTCACCCCTGAATTGAATCAACTTATTACCGAATTAGTATTCACATTAACGGGTGAACATCTCAAGCCAAAAGCACATCTCACCACATTCCAAATGAATCTTGCCAATGGACATGAGATGAACAAATGGCCAATTGTCTCATCAGCATCACAAAACTGACATTTCTTATTCCCTTACCAACCCTTTCGCATGAGTCTATCTTTAGTTAAAATGCTTTTCCTTAGCATTAACCAAATGAAAACTCTTAACTTTGAGAGGAATCTTAATCTTCCAAAGAAATTTATGAGGAAAACATAAATTTTGGATTTTTATAAAAATATAAAATGATTTCACAGAAAACAAGCTCTTAGAATTTTAATTCTAAACAATCTTGTCATTTTCCTCACTTAGTATCACCTCGTAACATTCAGCCATCAGTTTTTCCATTAAGGCCAAAGCATCATCCCAGAGAGTCCTTCTGAAGGTGATAGTCTCCCATCCTTCAGAGAAAATATCATCCACAATGATATTCTTATTGAAGTCAAATTATATATCTAGGGTATTTGTGAGAAAAAGATTGATTGCCCAGCCAAATATCTTCCCAAAATCTTGTGTTGGAGCCATTGATCCCCAAAATGACTTTGCAACATTTTAGAACTGATCCTTAACTGACATCAGACTAGTCCAAAACTATGAAAGTCACTTGAGGCAAAGTTTTACAGCTTAAATATTTGTTTATGAGGAATTACTGCCATATTCCATCTTCAGCTTCTAACTTCCATCACCATTTTCCTAACAAAGCAATATTCATAGTATCTAGGACTAGCACACCCAAACCTCCTTGGTCTTTTGGCACACATACTGAAGTCCAATTGACCAAATGGTATTTCCTGATACCTTGGTTAGTTTGCCAAAATAGTCTAGCTCTAAAAAAATCTATTCTTTTCCTTACCCCCTTTGGTAATTTGTAAAAAAACAAGCATATAAAGAGGGGCATTACTCAAACAGGAATTAACAAGGATCAATTGATAAGATTTTCCCTTGCAAACATTTAATTTGCACTCTATCTTATCTACAACATTTTTCAATGAATGTTCATTAGTTTAGTTCTACTAACAGGTATGCCCAAATAAATTAAAGGCATAGAGCCATTTTTGCAAGTGAAGATTCGACTATAATCCATTTGTTTGTTTACAACATCCCAAAACAATAAAGTTCACTTTTATGAAAATTAGCCTTCAGTTCTAACATTTGTTCAAACAAACACAAAATAAATTTGATATTTTTAGCACTCTCAAAATCATCTTGCATTAGGAAAATAGTATCATCTGCATACTGCAAGATAGTAAGTCCATTTTCCACAAATGTAGGTACCAACCCCTTGATCACGCCATCTTGTTTAGCCCTATCAACGAAAATTGCTAATACATCTACAGCTATGTCGAAAAGAAAAGGAGACAGAGGGTCATCTTGTCTCAAGCCTTTGTGCATTACAAAATATGGACCAATATTATCATTCACCTTAATACCTCCACGATCACCTATTACACTTTTCATAATCCAATCACACCAAATGTCAGGAAAGCCTTTTAGTTTCATCATTTGATACAAAAAAGGCTATTTGACATTGTGATAGGCCTTCTCAAAATCTACTTTGAAGATAATACTAGATTTCCTCTCTTTGTGAATTGTATTATGAGTCTCATGCAATAATAGCACACCTTATAACATACATCTGTTCTTAATGAAAGAAGTTTGAGTTCTAAAAACAATAAAGTCAACCACACAATTTAGTCTAGTCATCAAAATCTTAGTTATGATCTTAAAGCTCACATTAAATAAACAAATGGGATGGCATTTATGAATTTGAATAGCATCTTTACATTTTGGCAACAAAGTAATGAACCAATAATTCAATCTTTGAGAGTCCAAAAAATCCCTATGAAAATCATCAACCGATCTTCTTAAATCATCTTTCACTAAGTACCAAAACTTTTTATAAAACTCAGCAAACAAACCATCTGGGTCTGGAGCTTTATTATGCCCCATTTGGAAAACAGCTATTTTTATTTTCACCATAGAGAATTCTTTGACCAACTACTTCCTTTCTTGGTCATTGATTGTACTAACATTCTCCAAATTGAGAGAAATGTTTGTAGAATCAGGGTGACCAAAGAGGATGAATCCAGTTATCTAATCTCCTAACTTTTCGATCTAGTTCAAATAACACATTAAACCGGTTTAGCAGGGTGGCATTGCTTGCGTGACGCGATGACAGGGCGATTTTCCCACGTGGGCTAACAACCTGGTAAAGGTGAGCAGGAGGTTGTGGTGGTGCTCACCTACGGCGGCGGCTCTCCGGCAATGTCCTGGTCGAGAAGGCTTGCGTATGACGTGTTCCAGATCAAGGGGAGTCGATTTGAGAGAGAAGCCCTTGTAAGCCCACCTGTTATTCATCTAACTTGGCCAATGTGTCATCGTACGTGGTAAAATTGTCTACTTATTGTGCTACATGGGCAATACCACCCTATGGAACTGGGTTAGAGTGTAACCAAACTGGATTGAAAAGTTTGAGGGCCTAGATAACTGGTTTCATAGTTAAAGTTGCTAAACGGACTTTCTAGTAAAGTTTAAGGTATATCAGTAAATTTATAGTGCCCCGTGGTCTTATCAGCAAATAAATTCGTGGAGTATTTTTCCACAAATAACTCCAGGTTTTGCCGATTTTTCAGAGCTTTCCCTCGGGGGGTGCCGGATCAATGCATGCGTGAGACGTGAGGTGTTGATGGGCAATGCTTAATTTGTGACGTTTTGTTGACGAGCACAAAACGTACTCCCTATTTATAGCAGAGAAAAAAGTGCTACTCCATATATTTCCGTCCTTATCTTGGTGCCTGCTGGCTAAATTATCAATCCATATGGATCCGTTGCATATATACAATCCAAACTTTCCAGCATATCAGCTGGGAGTAATAAGTGACTAGATTCCATAGAAGCACAGCATAGCATGCAGCTACAAACTGGCACCTCCTTTTGGGTAGCAATAAAGGAGCCGCTTGTTTAGTGTGACAACTAAATTGGTAGTATCTGTTTGTTGGCAAGACTCACCGCACAATACCCGCACCAGGCAAAAGACCTCCCATAATATTGGGGAAAAAAGACCTCTCAGAACCTGTCAACGAATGAACCGTAGTAAAATTCGGCCAATGACAATAAAGGAGTGAGCGTGACTCGACCATCCGATGTAATATCGTCGCTGAGAATAGGGGCAGAGTTAGGCCACAAGCAGCTGGGGTTACGGTCTAAAATATACGTCTACTAGTAGTAAATAACTTTCTATATGAACAGAAAATTTCAGCCGTTTAATTATATACTAGGGAAAATGTGCGTCTAACGCCGTACCGTTTAGTCTTTTTTTCCGAAAAAAAACGGACCACGAAAATATTTTTTTCGGGAACCGGAGAAAAAACGGACCATGAAAAAAAAATTCCGACAAAAACGGAGAAAAATGGACCACGAAAACATTTTTTTCGGGTTCAGGAAAAAAACGGACCACGGAAACATTTTTTCGGTAAAAACGGAGAAGGGAAGTTTTTTTTCCAAGAAAAGAGGATCACGAAAACATTTTTTTCGGGCACCGGAGAAAAAACGGAACACAAAAATATTTTTCCTGTGGTCCAAAGAAAAAACGAACCACGAAAACATTTTTCCGGACAAAAACGGAGAAAGGACCTAAACGTAAGAAACAGGGACCCGATTGCTATTTTTTTGGACCTGTTCGCTATCCCGAAAAATTAGAAAAGGGCTAACCCGTGATATGTATTTAAAATAGGGTCTTTGCTGCAAAGTAACGAATCAGGGACCTAAACGCAATACGAAAAAATATTTTTATACTCACAAAAAATTACAAAGGACCTTTTTGTAATTTACAGGGACCAATCCGTAATTTAGAGAAAGCGGGAGGACTACTATGCAAATCGGCCAGGGGGCGACGTGGCTGGTCTCTCAGGCCGGCAATTCTTCCGCACGTAATAGGAGTGATATTTGATGTTAGCTATAGTCGCTTATTTTTTTTTTGTCCAAAGCTTAGCACAATTCTAACTCTACTAGTGGGGGAGAATGCAACAGGTACTCATCACAAGGCACTCGCAAGATGCTCGAGAGTCAAGAAGTGCCATCGATCATGTGTAGATGACGGCCATCCAATCGGGTAGGTCCAAACTATAGGGCTTTATGTGCTAGGAGCCTCGGGCCATTGCAACCTCCATCAACGATGCTACGAGGTACTGAGAAAGATTACAGCCAACTCGACACACAATGCCTTAATTTGCAAGGGTACAAACATGCATGCACCTTCACTGAAATTTGTCACCTGTATTCCTAGGATGCCCTTTGTGGGGACAGAAAAAAAAAGAGGTCACACAGCAAGTTTCTGGTGTGAATGAAGTCAGGTAACGATAGGGGACAATATATCTTAAGCCTATTATTCCTCGAAGCTTTCCGGGCACCACAGCCCCCCACTCTCTCTCCCATTCTTGCAAAAAAAACCTCTGGTTCTTTGGAATTATGGATAGGTCCTTTCTATTTACGAATAGGTCCTTTGTAATTTTCTGTGAGTATAAAATATTTTTTCCCGGTTCGCGTTTAGGTCCTCAGTTCGTCGTTTTACACAAAGAGCCTCCCGTTAAATACGAATTGCGAACGGGTCCTTTCTTACTTATTCAAAATAGCGAACAGGTCCAAAATTATAACAAATAGGTCCCTGCATTTTTCGTTCAGGTCCTTTCTCCGTTTTTCCCGAAAAAAATATTTTCGTGGTCCGTTTGCTCTCCGGAGTCCTTTCTCCGTTTTTCCCGAAAAAAATATTTTCGTGGTCCGTTTGCTCTCCGGAGCATAGGAAAAATATTTTCGTGGTCTGTTTTTTCTCCGAAAAAAAAACAAAAAATATTTTCCATTCACGCGCACAGCGTTCTCCCAGAAAAAATATTTTCGTGGTCCGTTTGCTCTCCGGAGCATGGGAAAAATGTTTCCGTGGTCTATTTTTTCTCCGGAAAAAAAAATCCGTTCACGCGCGCACGCCGCGCTTGCGTTTCTAGTATATTATATATATAGACTCTCCCTGGAGTTCTCTGCACATTAACATTTGGCACCACACCAGCAGAGCATCAACATCCGCGTTGCTAGTGTAGGTAACTGCCAGCTCTCGTGCAGCTAGCTTAGCCTGCGTCGCGCTAACCTCGTGCTCCATAGCACATCTCCTAACCGGGGCCGGAGCTAGCGCGGACGGAGATAGAATGCCCCGTGGCGGGCTCCTCCTCAACGGCGGCGGCGTGCCGGACTGCGGCGGGGGACTCACCGTCCCCGTCGTGGTCACCTGCCTCATGGCAGCCTCCGGCGGCCTCATCTTCGGCTACGACATTGGCATCTCAGGTGCGCCGTCTTCCCCTCGTGGTGCACTTTGCTCGCTTGTTTCTCCTTTCTGAATTCTGATGGATGGAAGGTTCGTCTAGCTAGTACAGATATGCATTAGCTGCTCGTTGCCGAACATATGCCGAATAGGATTTGATAGATCAGTCCATCTCCCTTATGGCCTCATCGATCATGCATCCTCTTCTTGATACCTAAGTCCACTGGGGTTCTTGATTTAATTCCACTATAGTAGTAGTCATCCGCAACAAATCGAACTCTTGATCCGATCGAGACCATGGAGTGCATCAAAACTGCTTAGTTTATTCCTGCTTAGTTTCCTTCCATGTCCGATTCCCAGAGATACCCAAATCGGGATTCAATTCTTAATCTAGCCATGTCAGGTTTGTGTGCGGCTCTATATATCACGCTCCAGACAGGCAAACAAATCAGTTTTAAAATCATACGACTAGATCCAATTGAAAGGGGGTTATTACAGCCCCTGTCCTTTCGTCAAATTTAGTGCACAGTCTACAAGAAAAAATCGTATACTTGGAACAGTAGGCAGTGTAAAGCAGAGGGCCCGGCACATCGCAGAAAGATACATATTCCGACACCACATATATCTCTCTACCTACGTAGCTTACTAGCTTCTGCCCCTAGCCGTACGCCAGCTGAGCCACACGGCACGATCGGACGACCAGGAGAGCAGATCGGACGACCAGGAGGGCAGAGATTCTTACAGGTGGGCCCGGCCACTCTTTCTTCCTTCCCCCGTGGCCATGGTCCAGGACGCACACACGACGGCACAATCCGATCGAAATTGGGTTGCGCTGTGCCCCCGCGGGGCCAACCGCGTACGGCGATTCCACGGCTTGCCCAGGTCCTGTGGAGCGCCAGTAGACACGTCAGTTCATTTACAGTTTGCTTTCGCGCTCCTTCGCACGGTCCATCCAGGCCGTGCCGCGCGGTGACTTGAGGAGCACCCACCAGGGAGGCATGATATCTACGTACGTACTCCTTTATATCAGCTAAAAACAAAATTAAAGATAATTAAAAATAATTAGTATACATAGTAACTTATATAACATTGTTTTATATATATTATATATATTTGTTCCTTCCTATTTCTCTCGTATCAGTAAAAAATTTACTACCAAAGCAAGCATATATATATATATGGATGATTGAGATCACTCTATACGTAGCCAGTAGAGCGGCCATATCGCGCGCACGATCAGCGGTTTTGGACCGGCACCCTCGCCGCGATAGGGTGTCGTGTTCGCCCTTTCCCGTCGCGACTTTCGCGGGAGACGCCGATGGAGGTGGACTGGTGGTGGTGCACGCGACTTTTGCGCTCGGCTCGTCGAGCTGTATAATTCACGGGCATCTTCCTGGAAGCCTAGAGGGACTGTGCTGCTTTTTCTCCGGAAGAAAGGAGATTGGGATCGTTGCTTTTCCACACGAACGGCTAGGTGGAGTTCATTCGATACTATCGTGTGTGGCGATTAGGATTTTGGGAGTCGGGTGTGTGGTTTATGTAGGCCACTAGCTCGATGGTAATCTTGCTTGGCTATCGCCAAAAGGAAGCCAGGATCGGCTGCTATTAGGATTGTATCATGTCCGACTGATGTACGGGTTCGACAAGATCGGGATATTTCAAGGAGACAAGATGTTGATGTGATGGTTGATGAAGACTGGTATTTGCATCGAAGAGAATATCAATACGAAGAATCGGCTAGATGACAGAGTAGCTTCCAGGAATCTCGTGCTCTTGTGCATTGCTCTCATTATCTGCACTTAGAGGTTTACCAATGGAAAATGTATTCTAATTAATTAGCAAATGGCACTGAAGTGATGCTACTGCTTTTGCAAGTGATTAATTTCCTTCGCTTGAACCAAATCTTGGTCATGTCGCAACAACACCAGGGGGCGTGTCGGAGATGGAGTCTTTCCTGGAGAAGTTCTTCCCGGGCTTACTGAAGAGGACAAGGCACGCCAACAAGGACGTGTACTGCATGTACAACGACCAGGTGCTCACGGCCTTCACCTCGTCGCTGTACGCGTTCGGCATGGTGGGCACGCTGGTGGCGAGCCGTGTCACCCGGCGAGTCGGGCGCCAGGCCATCATGCTGATCGGGGGGAGCATGTTCTTCGTCGGCGCGCTCGTCAATGCCGCCGCGGCCAACATTGCCATGCTCATCATTGGGCGGATGCTCCTCGGCTTGGGCCTCGGGTTCTCCGGCCACGCCACGCCGGTTTACCTCTCCGAGATGTCGCCGCCGCGCTGGCGCGGCGGGTTCATCTCCGGGTTCCCTCTGTTCATCAGCGTCGGGTACCTCATCGCCAACCTGATCAACTACGGCACGTCACGCATCCCAGGCTGGGGCTGGCGCCTGTCCCTCGGTCTCGCGGCGCTCCCGGCGGCCGTCATGGTTGTGGGCGCGACGTTCATCCCGGACACCCCGAGCAGCCTCGTCCTGCGCGGGAAGCACGACCTCGCCCGCGCCGCGCTCCAGCGCGTGCGTGGCAAGGGCGTGGACATCGACGCCGAGTTCAGCGACATACTATCCGCCGTGGAGCACGACCGGCGGAACGAGGAGGGCGCGTTCCGGCGGATCCTTCGGCGGGAGTACCGTCCGTACCTGGTGATGGCCGTCGCGTTCCCGGTGTTCCTGAACCTCACCGGCGTGGCAGTGACGGCCTTCTTCTCGCCGATACTGTTCCGGACCGTGGGGTTCGCGAGCAACGCCGCGCTGATGGGCGCCGTCATCCTCGGCCTGATGAACATCGGCGGCATACTCGCGTCGGGCTTCGCCATGGACCGCTACGGCCGGAAGCTGCTATTCATGATCGGCGGCGCACTCATGTTCAGTTGCCAGGCATACAAAGACTAGTACATCAACCTCACGTACATTTTAATTGCAGCGTGTCAAACACGTGACGCCTTTGCTCTTTTGCATTTGCAGGTGGCAATGGCGAGCATCGTGGGCGCGCACCTCGGGAACGGGAGCAAGATGCCCAAGGGCTACGCGTTGGCGGTGCTGGTCCTGACGTGTGCCTTCTCCGCCAGCTTCAGCTGGTCGTGGGGCGCGCTGTACTGGACCATCCCCGGCGAGATATACCCCGTGGAGCTCCGGTCGGCGGGGCAGGGAGTGGCCGTGGCGCTGAACCTGGGCCTCAACTTCGTGCAGGCGCAGTGCTTCCTCGCGATGCTGTGCTGCTTCAAGTACGGCACCTTCCTGTTCTACGCGTCCTGGCTCGTCGTCATGACCGCCTTCGCCGCGGCGTTCGTCCCGGAGACCAAGGGCGTGCCGCTCGAGTCCATGGGGCACGTCTTCGCGCGCCACTGGTACTGGGGCAGGTTCGTCACGGACCAGAAGTCCGGCGACGAGTCCACCTGATTTACGTGCGGCGTTGGTTTGGTTTCAGAATTTTAGCGTGTGCTCGGTATATACTAGTAGTAGAATGGTAAAATGGTAAATGGGGGCCGGTGAATCAAGAATGGGCCGTAGTGTAGATTGTGTGTGGTGACTGAAGCACTGGTCCATGCAGGCTTAAAAGCTCAACCATGTACTAATATCGGAAAACAAATCGCCTTAAATATAGCAGTACATAGGAGAACCTTTCGTGATGTATGGTTGTTTTTCTCTAGGTAATTTCTCATGTTTGCAAGCCAAAACACACAAAGAGGTCTCAAAACACCCACACACAGATAGAGCAGTACTAGCTTAGCTAAGAGGTGTTCGGACGAGTGGATTGCTCTAGGGAGTTTTAGGATTTATCCTAAAGCTCTTAATCCAAACAAACCTTCTGTGGTGGGCTCAAGCACTAGGATAGAATTGAGAAGATCCACCGGTTGGCTAATGCTATGAGAAGTTTCTTCAGCTCTTCCTATGTAGACTGTTATTTCCCCTTGAGCTGTTTCGGCGGCAGATGCGATGAATGTCCTTGTCACCGGCACCGGAGGAGGGTTGGCGAAGTGGAGGAGGTCGTGTAGGGGGGGGGGGGGGGGAGCGAGGGGGAGAGATTTGGGTCTCATAAATCTTCAATCGAGTGATATAGATAATCTCAAAAACTCAATAATATAAGTATTTACTATTTAGTACCTTATGTGAACAATTATAGTGGATGTGTACATGTATAACATGAATGGGATACATGTCTCTCTTATACTTCCATGCTTCACTCCTTCGGTACGAGTTGCACAAATCATCAATAGAGGGCTAATTATGCAAGCACCACCCATGACATCGTCTCGAGTCTCTATACTATGGAGTCTCAATGCAAAGGCGGCAGAATGTTTTGGCTAAAGATTAGCAAGAAAAGTAACTAGAGAATCAAAGAAGAATGGAATCTTGCCAAAGTTTGGTAACAAACCAAACGTGTTTGCTAGATTTAGGCCATGTTTGGTACGGTTTCAGATTCCAGTAGAAACGAAAACGGTTTCAGATTCTTGGTAAAAACGTTTCAGATAGAATCAGAATCACTGTCTAAAAACCGTTTGGCTTGCTGTCTGGATTCTATGAATCGGGGCGGAACGGGGTTGAGGGCGATTCGGCTCCAGCGTGGAAAAAGAAGAAACGCTCATAGGAGAATCATTTCGAGCTTTAATCCGTTTGACTGGGTTTCTCTCAGATTCTAGTAGAAACAGCTCGGTTCCAAATTGCCAAACGGGGCCTTAGTTACGCTACTAAAATTCGGTAGGACAAGCATCAGTAAATACTAGAAGCAAACTAAACATCCCCTATTTCTAGCCAGCAGCCTTGTGGCGGCCCTTGCCAGTGAAAGACTCTGATGACATGGAAATGGGATGGGTTTGGGGAAGAAGATTGTAGATGCTTTGAGATTGGTCGAAACAGTTGGCATATTATAAGGGGATCCAACTTTATGAAAGGAAAGACCAAGTTTTATAGGATTTGTTTTCCTATTTAACCTGATGAGGATTAGGGAATATAGGATTTTTTTTGTTCTAGAACCATTAGAGCATGTAGAATGATGTGATGTTAGCTGTCTATATGCTTTTTCAAGATTTTTGCTGACATGAAAGACAGAAGGAGGAGAGAGAGTATAGCTATATCTTCGTGAAGATATGACTATATAGACAGCATAAAACACCATTACATGAGTTATTGTATATAATAAACACTTCATTCAATCAATCTTAACAGATCATGGTGCAGTGCGGACCAACCAAGACAAACAGGATGAACTCTATGGTCTTGGATAGACAGCATAGTATAACTTGGGCCTCGCATCCCAGCCAAGAGGTCAATCTATCAAGCCTCGAGCAGCCGTTCCTTGTATAGGAGGTCACGAAGACTGTTTTCTTGATTTTTTTAAAAATAATATATTTTTAAAATAATTTACAGAAATAATACGTCAAATTAAAAAAAATATAAAACTACATGCCTATCGCCATTTGAATTGACGACAGGTCTCTGTCGCCAACTGAAATGGCTACAGAGACCTGTCGTCAATTCAAATAGACGATTATAGAGGGCTATTGAAATGGTGACAGAGACTCTGTCGCCAATTCAAGTGACGATAAGTGGGTATTTTGCGGTTTTTTGATTCGGCATATTATTTCTATAATTTTTTTAAAAAAATATTATTTGAAAAAATAATTCCTGTGTTCTCTATGCCAAGTGAGAAGACTCCTGGCCCGGTTTGGTTCATAGGTCTCTTCTGCAAACTATATTGGAGCATTATCAAGGATGACCTCATGGCTGTATTTCTACAGTTGTACAATCTAAATGGTCATAACTTCAACCTTCTCAACTTGGCAAATATTGTGCTCATTCATAAGAAATAGGATTACAGTGCGGTCTCAAATTATAGGCCAATTAGTCTCATCCATATTGTGGGCAAGATCATTTCCAAAGTGTTGGCCAATAGGTTGCCCCCTTTCCTACACAACATGGTGTCCACCAACCAAACTGCTTTTACCAAACACAGGTCCATCCATGGTAACTTCCTACTGGGCAACCAAGAAGATTGAAAAACTTCGAAGGAATTTCATTTGGAGGGGGGATCAGGAATGTAAAGGAGGACATTGTTTAGTCAGCTAGAAGAATGTGTGTACACCGAGAGCCTTGGGTGGTTTAGGGATTAAAGACCTAGACAAGTTCGCAAGAGGCTCTTGGTTGCGATGACTGTAGTACGAATGGAAAGACCAACGGAGACCATGGGTAGGGACGAGGATGCCGTGTGATGGCAATGATTGTGCCCTTCTTAATGCAAGTACCAAAATGAAGGACAGGGCCAGTCCTGAGTTTTTGAGGGCCCGAGGCGAAATTATAAACGGAGGCCCTCCCATAATGTAAACATCAAAATATTTTTATACTACCATGTATCCACTGAAAAGACAAAATTATAAACAGATGTATCTAAGTGTGAAGGTATTAGGTATAAAAATAATAATAAAATACATCATACATGCAAGAGATCCATTACCGTGGCTATGCAAGCCTTAAGGCTAATTGCCTGTAAATCTGTAATCCGCCGATCGATCAGCGAGACAGCGATGGCAAACTTGTAATCGCATGCATTGATGCATCATGCATGCAAGAGATCCATTACCAACTTACCATTACGAGAAGAGATCATGAAGACACGAATTCACGAGAGTAGTCAGTAGTGCTTTGTGCTCACCGGTCTTACAGGATCGTGTATTCGTGTGGTTCTGTGACCTTGCTCCGGCGAATCCGCAGATACTCTGGGCCTCCGGCGACCGGCGCTGGCAATCCAACTGACCAACTCGCCAACTCCGTCGCCGCTGCAAGAAGACCCAACACCAGCAGCCAATGCCCCTGAGTCCCCGATGTCTCGGCTTACAGGCAGTTACCGGCATGAGGCATTGAGGTATATAGTTGTGACCCGACCAAATTGCATGCATGCAGCCAATCTAGGCAGGCCAGGCTCGGCCAGTCCAGCCAAGCCCGCGGGTGCACGTATTTAGATTATTAAAGAGACCAAATTGCATGCATTAATGCATACAGCCAGTCCGGCCCAAGTAGTTTGGAGAATTGGAGACCCGGTATTTTTGGGGGCCCAGGCCTGATGAAGGACCATGTGGAGGTCCATCCATGTTTGTGATGAGTATTTGATTTTATTTGAGCAAGGTGTGCTCATGTTTGAATTTGATTTGAATTGAAATTCAAAAGGAAGCAATTTGAGTTGTGTTAGCTTCTTGTGGTAATACCGGCCTATGGCTGGCGTAGAACTGACTGATGAATGAAACATGATTAATTATGAGCATTACTGATAATTATTGGACAATGTTATGTGATGGGTTTCCTTGTCTTTGATGGTTGCAGGATGACGATGCTAGGTCATGGTGATGCGGAGGATGGCTGGGACTAGGCGAGGTGCATCAGAGGTCCAGACGGTCGACGATCGCCGGAAGATGATCAAAGACGGAGTCCGGACAAGTCAAGAAGACAAGGAAAGGCGATGATACTAGCTAGATGCCGCGAGGATCGATGAGGCCGTTGGATCGCGGTCTAGTTGATAGGTTAGCGGGTCTAGGTAGTATGCTTTGAAAACAGTACAAGAAAATCCATTATATGTGTAGGGTTTTTGGTTGTCCTTGTATGGTTGTGTGAGAGGGTTAATCCTAGCCCTTGGTGGAGTGCTCTATGGTTAAGGGACTCATCCAAGGGTGGTAGGTGGCCAAAGAGTAGTATAAATAGAGGGGGAGGTGTGCCCTCCCTCACTTGAAGGTTTGAGTTGCTCCTTTGAGCTTTGCCCACATGAAATGAGTCCTTGTAAACCTTCCATCCATAAAATACAAAGATTTTCTTTATTATTATTGTGAATTTAAATTGCGCATTTACATTATATCTTTACTTTACGCAATTTAAATTCAGCATTACTTTCCCGCACTTAAATTACCGCAATTTACTTTCTCGCAATTTGGATTTGCCTCCTCTCCTTCTAAATGATGTTGATCAATGATGTTTTCAGGGTGCTCATTTGGTTTTACATCTCTCTTGCACCCTAGGATAGTCTAGAGATCAAGTTTATATCAAGATTGCAAATTTATCCTAAACTTGTTCTTCGTGCAATAGTCAGTCTTCGATTTTTAAAAAACTCTAGAAAAATTCTTTTTGGGTGATTCTTGTTGGAGAAGGTGCATGAATCATATATCCATCTATGAAAAATTTTAGAGTCCACTGGTTGCACTGTTTGGGCGCTATGAGGTGAAAACCGAGCCCCAAACTTTTTGATTAAAGTTCCTGACTGTCTATAGTTCTTGATTTTTACTGATTTTTCTACGATGCTTTTTGAGGTGATTTTTGGTAGAGTATTTCACGACTCATTTTATCACAGGGAGAATTTTTTTAAAAAAATTTAGAGCAACATAAATCCACTAACCACCTGCAAGCTAAGGGTATACATAGTTATATAGTAGTTCCGTTTTTTGCGAGTTTTGCGAATATGAGGAGCACCAGTTTGAAGGAAAATCTTTGGGTGTTTCGAATTTTCATTGCGAGATTGTTTGGAGTACTTTGAGTGGGGAAAATTTTATTTGGGGATCATTCACCCCCCTCTGATCGCCATCTCGATCCTTCACAAAATCACTTTAGGGAATGGTACAAAGGTGAAATTCTAGATATCTACTTGGATTGAAGGAACCTCCCCAAAATTCATTGTGCCGCAATGCTACCAACTAGTCTGAAGAAAGGACAAAACGGTGCAAGATGAATTACATAACAATCGCTAGCTTAACACTGTAAAAAGAATAACAATAGATACACAGCTTCAACAGTTCTTCATTTTATGGCAGGCCATACAAAGGGTCATGTTGCAACCTCATATGAAGGATGACATCAGTTGGTGTTGGACAATGGATGGGGATTTCACAACAAAGATGGCATAAAGGGTGCAATTCCATGGTTCAATGCTGGATCACAACTACAAAATAATTTGCAAAGCCAAGACAGAAAACAAGTGCAGGTTCTTCACATGGTTGCAAATCATACATAGAATCCTAACGGCGGATAGGTTGGCCATGAGAGGCTGGCCTCATTGCACAATATGTCCTCTTTACGGCTCCAACCCAGAAACAGCCACACACTTAATGTTTGTTGTGCCCTTTTGCGAGGCAAATATGGTGCATGGTCTTCCATTCTAAACAAATTCAGCACCCGTCTTCACTCTTACACACTCATGCGCTGTCCATCACCTCCTGGTGGCTGGTTGTTCGAAAAAGCAATCCAAGCCTTGCTGTTCGAAAAAGTAGGCTGTTGTACCTTGATGTTTCTTTCCAAGTGCAAGCCAAGTGGAAGCGAGATATTGTTGCGTGCCAGATATATATATAGTAGCAGCCTAATAATAATACATGATAGGAGGAAGTAATCAAACCAACAGCCATTGGAACAAGACTGCAGGAGAAGTATTTTGTTTTGCCTAACAAGGTACTAGTTTTTTTATAATTGCCGTTGCACTTTTTGGTGAGCCTTGCTATTGGGAATTTTGACTATGTGCCGGCAGTTGTTCGTTATGGATTGGAATCTTGACGGTCTAGATGCCGTTATATCATAGTCCAACAGTAGGCCCCATAGACCATTGTTGTAGGCATGCCTATAACAGCGACAGAAGTACTTTCACCAATTTAGTAGGCGAAATAAGCTTTTCATTTACTTGCCGCCAAATTCATTTGACAATAGAAACGTGTCACCAAATGAATTGGCGGTAAAGTTTTATTTACCCAACGATTTTATCGATTCATTTAGTCAATAGGTTTATTTGGTTGGTAGCCGTGAGGCATATTTATGTAATTATTTTTTGATGTATTTTTTCTATAATTCTATGTAAAAATTGTATTATTTAAAAAAATTGTGAGATTTTCATGCATAATTTTGCCAGCTTAATCGGTCGTAATCTTTGCCCTTAATTCATACATTTAATTTTATCTTCGGTCGTAATCTTTTGCCCTTAATTCATACATTTAATTTTATCTTCTTTTTCGTAAGCAGAGTTATGGGTTAACCCAGCTTTCCTAAAAAAAAAGTTGTCAGTCCAGCTCATGTCAAACACTGTTAAAAAAGTGCTCACAGTTTGTTGCCAATGCTTGTCATGCTAAATTTTGGTAGTGTTGAATAAATTTGGTAAGCATTTGGTTTGCAACCAAATTTTGGCTAGATTCTTTTCTCCATTGGCTAGCCAAATTTTTCTAGTTCATTTTCTTGCCAATGATTGGCCAAACTTTGACCACCAATTTGAGCCCTAAATTTTAGCTAGCTAAATTTTGGCAAGACTTAACTTGACACATTTGGCCTCAAACCAAACAGCCCCGCACATCACCGATGAAACGGTGAGCCAATAGCAGATGAATCGCATGAGCCTATGGCTACGGATCATGGATCCTTGGGCACGGTCTTCTAGCTTTTGCTCCGTGTATTAGCTACGTAACGCACTGTTAGCCAATAATTCCCCTTCTGACACCTGCCTAATGTCACCGTCTTCGCCAACTACTCCAGACACGTACCAGCTAGAGCTTTTAACCTCTTTACAGGTAAGTCCTTTAAAGTGAGCAAGAGTTAATTATTGAGGACAGAATGACTGGAAAAACAGAGATCGACACATACACATCGACCGCGCGTGTGCGTACGCTTTCTAGACGAAACATTACTGCCTTGATCGATCAACCGGCCAAAATAACGTCGAAATTTCTCGATCCCTTGCTAACGTGTGCGCAGCTAAATTTTGGTTCGATCCATGCGTGTTTCACGTGACTGCGCCCTTGTTTCCCGCAGTGCTCGGATCTCGTCAGTCCTGCTCACACTTTGCCCTACAGTAGTAAACAGAAGCCAAGTCCTAATCCCTCTCCAACAGTTTCCCTTCAGTCTCTAAATCCCTTTACGAACAGATCACAGGTGCTCCAACGGATTTCCTTCGCGATTCCATTCGGACGGGATTTGGAGAGAGAATCTGGATAGAAAAGGATTCTCTCCAATATCCCATCACAAATTATCTTGGAGATGGTAGAAAATAAAGGGAATTATCGACGATTGGGGAGCAGGCCCCCGCCGAGCTTACTTGTTGGTGGAGGGACCAACTGCGACCCCTTCTCACGTGATGGGATGCTCAGAGGAGTGACTCACTGGACTTCAACGGGCAGGGACACTGTGATTTACCCTGGTTCAGGCCTCTCAAGAAAGAGATAATAGCCCTACTCCAGCTCGTGTATCTTTTTGTGCAGGAAAAAGTTGTCTATCCCCTTCATGGTGGGGATGCTTTTATAGCTTACAAAGGGGCGTGCTAGTTCAAACCCACTAACTCCACGTCCGACCAGGTCCAACGTGGTAGCTAACGGATCCTACATTCCTGCCACGTCCCCGCGGAGATCGCAACTAACTAGCGGAGGTTACGCAGCGGGTGGTTACCGACCTCGGGATCACGTCAGGTCGGCTAACGTCTAACTCCGAACTCGGCCACTTCGGCCCGAGCACGAGCTATCGGTCCACCAGGTCATGCGACCTCCTAAAAGGTCCTGGCTAGGACGTCCCTTGGAACAACCTCCTCGTGACCAGGACGGGAACGACCTCGTGCTGCTCGTGGCGCCTGGCTAGGTCGTCCCGGGGGACGGCCTTCCGGTGGTTCGGGCAGCAGTGAGCCCGCGCCCCTCGTGGCACCCGAGGTAATTTTGTGGGGTCTACCCGACCCCCCGACAGCTAGCCCCCGAGGTTCGAGTGGAAGAAGGCCTTAGGAAAAGACCTTCCTCTCGGGCCTACCATCTCCCGAGCCAGCCAGGTTGGTCGCGGCGAACAGCTGCCCCGACCTCCGAGCTATTAGTCCGCCCCGGGAGACGAGCTCGGTCCCGCCGTGCCTTGGGCGTGCGAACTAGTTCCCATCCTACCGACGGTTCCTTCCCTCGGAAGCTTCATTCGGTCAAGATTTAACCGCTCCCCCTCGGGAACCGTCGCCTGGCCAGACAGCTTCGGTTTGCGTGTCCACGCGTCGCTCCCTGTGTGGTGGACGTCTCAACTGCCCCCTGTGCCTTTAGGGCTTCCTCGACCACAACGGCGGGAACCTCTTCGTTCTCTCGTTTGGTTTTTAAACCCCAGAAGAGGAGCCCTAGGTTCACTTGTCCTTTCAATCAATTAGTGCGCCCCATACTTCTTCACTTCAGCACTCGTCTTTCTCCTTGATCGCCTTCTCTATTCCCATGGCAAAGTTCGGCGTGAGCAAGCTTGATAGGCGCAAGCTGGAGATCCTTGAGCGGGCGAAATACCTCGACGTCGGCTCATGGAGAGCCGCCGGTGCCGAGGAGAGCCCACAGCCGGAGGAAGGAGAGATCGTCTCCACCGAGCTCTATGCCATGAACGGGCTTCGAACGCCCGAAAGTGAGTTCGTCGAGGCCGTACTCGCCTTCTGCGAGTGCGAGATCGTGCACCTCCACCCAAATTCCATCCTCATCATGTCCATCTTCGCCCATCTCTGTGAAGGGTTCGTGGGCGTCGAGCCTACTCCTAGCCTCTTTCTTCACTTCTACACCCTCTCGCGCATCGGCACCTCCTCGCAGGCCGGCTGCCTTTACTTCCGCCTCCGACCTACCCGCCCGTACGAGTACCCGAGCTTCACGCTCAAGGACTCCGTGTCGGGGTGGGCCGACTCTTGGTTCTATCTGAGGAAGGCCGAGGGCGGCTCGCTTTCCTACTTCGGCGCCAAGGGTCGTGGCTGAGACCCCGACCCCGTGACAGCCCGAGGAGGAGAAGGTGCTCATGCGATCAATGAGCTTACTTGCTCTGGTTGTCCCGGGATGTTGCCCGGGACTACGTCAGGAACCGGGTGTCGCCCCTCAGGTGGAGGGTGCACCCCTTCTTCAAGGTTGAAGGGTGGCAGGACATCACCCGGGAATCACGCTCAGGTACATTACCGCCTTGGATTTTTACTTTAAAATAAGGGACATTCGAGCTCACCGTCCTTCCTTGTGCAGTAGCAGCTCACGTGAGGACAGGTGGATATGAGGGTGTCCGAGATGTTCGGCACTCCCAAGGCCAAGGAAATCCTAGAGGGCCGCGGATCCCGAACAACGCCCTTACTTAGGACCGAGGCGGTAAGTCCCTATCTCGGACCCTTTAGAAGGTCTGTTCGGTAGGGTTTCTTCCGAAATTTCCCGACTTATTCGAGCCCACTGCGCAGAGAAGGTCGCCCTCGAGGTCGCCGTGGCCCAATCAAGCGTCGCGTCGGGCGGGACGAGGTCGAAAGACCAAAGAACAGGCGGGTCGTAAGCGCCGCGCCCGATCTCCGTCGGCTACGCCGTCCCCGCCTAGGCGCACACGCAGGCATCCCGGTCCGGGCGACCGCTCACCCCGCCGTCACTTGGAGTACGCCGATCGGCAGGAGGTGAGCGAACTAAAACTGTGGATGGATGAGTACACCAGGGATAACCCCGAGCTGATGGCTCGTTTGCGTCAGCTTGCCGCGCGGGCGAAGAAGGAGGCCGCGGCTGGTCCAGCGCGGAAGGAGGCACTGGAGAGCCAGATCGCGGCTCTTCAGGCAGAGCTCGCGCGGGTGAGCTCGAGCTCGGCCCCCCTGGATGACGAGGAGGAGAAGGACGAGCTGGACCCCGTCCCCCTGGTCCCGAGGTCCCGCAGGTCGTCCGCTGCGCCTCAACCACGCCCAACGCCGACCATCACCGAGGCCGACTTGGGAGAGATCGACCCTTCCGTTGCCAGGGCCGACAAGGCACGCGAGGACATGGCTGCCCTCCTCGTTCGCGCCCGAGGCCAGCTGGAAGATGCCGAGCGAGGTCAGTCTCTCATCCCTAGCTCGTTCGTCTCATTCCCCCTCCGGCACCACACTAACCCCACATCGTCTGTAGTGGGTGTGGCAGCTGGTGCGGAGTTATGGGATTTTGGAGCAATGGCTGACGATATTCTTGACCTCGTGCTAGAGAGGGAGCTTGCCCGCGCTGCCGAGGCCGTTGTGGGCGACGAGGTCGAGGTGGGAGCCGAGGCCGCGGAGGCCTGTTTCCCACGGATCGCTGGTGGTGGTGACGCCGGAGTGGGGGAGCCCGCTGCCACGGAGATCCGGGCCCCAGAGCTCGTCTCTCCTGAGGAGGAGACGCGGAGGAAGATTGCGGCTGCCGACGCTCGGGCCGCGGCGGAGGGCATCCCCCACATCATAATTGAGGACAACGACGGGGAGGAGCATGGTAGCGCCGAGCACGCCGATGAAGCTCCTCGCGAGGACTCCGCCGGTGCGAGCGACATCATCAGCGCCACGCTCCAAGAGATCGCCGAGATCTCTCCCCGATCCCGCGATGCTCCACCGGACATCAACGTCGGCCCGGCATCAGGGAACCCTAACCCGAACGGGGGCTCGCTGGGCGAGGAAGCGCCGGCCACCCCATTCACCATGGGGATGAGCCCGACCACGTCAGGTGGTCCGGGCCAACTTCCAGTCCGAGGGGAGCCGCTGTGCGCCGAGGCCGCTTTGGTCGAGATCGACCTCATGGCTGCCGACCCGGCGACTCCGGTCGATCTCGTGCCCGGAGACGCCGCCACGGCCCAACTTCAGGCACCCGACCTCCCGGCCGCCGACCCGGCGCCTCCAGTCGATCTCGTGCCGGAAGACGCCGCCACGGCCCAACCTCAGGCACCCGACCTCCCACCGCCGACCCGGCGTCTCGATCGACCTTGCGCCGGAGGCGTCGCCACGCCCAGGCTTGCGAGGCAGGGCCTCACCGGGAGGAGCTCCCTGGCGTCAGAGACATCGTGCCCCGGGCGGAGGACCCCATGAGCCCGGATGCCGAGGAGGAGGAGCCCCCGAGCGCAACTCCTGCTCGGGAGGAAGAGGAGCGGGAGGTGATCCTTGCTCTCGAGGCCGTCCCTCTGCAGGAGATGGGGGTCGATCCTCAGGGGCAAGGTCTCCCGCCCCCAGGGGACGGGGGAGCTCGAGCTCAAGACCCTGCGCTCGATCAAGGAGAAGGAGCTCAAGCCCCCGCCCAGGGAGTAAAAAGCGGGACGGAGGACCCCGCCGAGCTGTTCCAGGAGGGGCTGGAGGCTCGGCTCTGTTGGGTAAGTCTCCTAACACTTATGTGTTTTACTCCCAAAAATCCGACTGCGACCCGAGATGCCTTGTTGCGCAGGTGTTGGAGACCACCATGAAGGACTTCCACGCCGCGACCGTGCCGCCAGAAGTCGTCGCGAAGCACCAGGCCGAGCAAGACGCTAGGATCGCGGAGCTCGAGCGCCTGGTCGCCGAGCTGAGGTCTTCTGAGGCCGAGATTCGGCAGAAGATGGAGGAGTCCGCGCTCTTCCTCAAGGAGCGCCTCGAACAGAGTGAGCAGGCGAGGTCGGGGCTCGAGGCGACGGTGGCGTCCCTGCGTGACTCCGCACGAAGCGCCGAACGGACGATCGACCAGCAACGGGAGGAGTCCAAACGGCTTCGTCAAGCGGCAAGCGAGGGTCGTGAAGCTCGTCGGCGGGTGCTTGACCTCGAGTCCGAGCTTGAGTCCGTGCGGGACGAGCTCGTCGCTCTGCAGGACGAGAAGCGTGCCGGCCTCCTGTAACTCGTTCCTTCTGTAACTCATTCCTGCAAAAGACTTTAGCGAAAAAGCTGCCAAGTTGGGCACAATATGATCGTGTTTAATAGATGTCTTTTATTTTTCTCTGTTTTGTCTCCCTCGGAACGACAACGATATGCCCTATCCCGTTGCTCCCTATTCGACGGAGTTCGATAGTCACGCGATCTAGCGAACGATCGTACTAGGGAGTGACTACCTCGTGCGAAAGCTCCTCTAGGTCGTAGCCACGCGGTATCCCTATAGCCCCCGCCGCCAACGGAGGTCGTGGGCGTAGGCTGCAAACACGACCTCGTTGACGGAATAGAGCCCTGCGGGGACCGTGTGACTTTATACGGTGTGTCTACGCCGCTCACCGGCCGACCTGAGCTGGGAACTGTCCGAGGGGTGTTCATGCGACCCTTTGTCTGCGGCGGAGGCCTGCCGTGAAAAGATGGTCGTCTTACGGAGAAGGAAGCCCTCGGGGTCGAGCTCTGGTGGTCCGATGTTAGGCGGTAGGATGCTCGTCCGTTTGTGCCCTGACGTCCGAGCTCGCTCTTTGATACCGGATCGAGCTTGATCACGGCACTTCGCGGGAGGTTTAAAGAGAGAAAGAGAAAGCGAGAGAGAACGAGGGAGACCGGGGGGCCAAGTGTCGAATTTTTATTTAAAGGAGTAAAGTTGGTTTAGTTAGACATGGAACTTACGCAGTTGGTCGATGTTCCAAGTGCTAGCTAGTTCTCAACCATCTTCCATCGCGAGGCGAACAGCCCCCGGGCGTGCTGTTGAGACGACCGTGTAAGGACCTTCCCATCTTGGCGTTAGCTTGTTGGCTTTTGACAGGTCTTGGACCCGTCGTAGAACGAGATCGCCGACGTGCAAGGTCCTTGGTCGTACCGTTTTAGCGGCGTGCCTGCGGAGAGCTTGCAGGTAAACCGCGGATCGCAACAGAACCCATTCACGAGTTGCTTCCGCGAGGTCGAGGTCGAGGAGGCGCTCGCCTTCTGTGTCGATGCTATCAGCTAGGTTCACCCTTGGGGATCCTAGGACAACCTCGGCGGGTAGGACGGCTTCGCGCCATATACGAGCCGAAGGGGTCTCACCGTAGCTCGGCTCGTCAGGTGCTGACCGACTGCAGGACGGAGGTAGCTCATCCACCCAGGCCTGACCATGCCGTCGAGGCTCTTGAAGACTCTCTTCTTGATTCCTTGGACGATCTGCCCGTTCGGCGCTCGGCGCCCCATTGCTCTGCGGGTGGGCCACGGAGGCAAAGCATATCTTGGTCCCGACCTCCTCGCAATAAGCACGAAACACCTCGCTTGAATCGAGTGCCGTTGTCCGTGATGAGGCGACTCGGAACGCCAAAGCGGGTCACTACATTATTGCGGAAGAACCTTTTAGCCGCCTGTGCCGAGATGGTTGATATAGGCTCGGCCTCGATCCATTTAGTGAAGGTGTCGATTGCGACGAACAGGTATTTACAACCCTTCCTTCCCCTGGGAAATGGACCGAGTATGTCGATGCCCCAAACCGAGAACGGCCAGGTTAGGGGCATGGTCTGCGATCGTATCTTGGTGATGGACTTTCCGGGCATGGAACTGGCAAGATCGGCAAGCGGTCACTATTGAGCGCGCGTCGGCCAGGGCCGTCGGCCAGTAGTAACCCAACCGGAAGGCTTTGCTCACCAAGGTCCTAAAGGATGAGTGAGCTCCACACATCCCGTCATGATATCTTTGAGGAGATATTTGCCTTCCTCTTGGGTGATGCACTTGGAGAGGACGCCAAGCGCGCCTTTGCGGTATAAGAGGCCCTCGACCATTTTATAGGCTGAGGAGCGTCTTACTAGCCAGGATTTCTCGGCTTCCTCCTCGGGCAGTGTCCCGTGCACGAAGTATTGGATGAATGGCGTCATCCAACTCGCACCCTGCTCGAGGTAGGAGACGGTACCACCCGTCTCGGTTGCCTCCTCTTCGGTGGGTATGGAGGGCTTATAGAGGTGCTCGACGAGCACCCCCGCCGGGGCGGGAAACTGGGCGGAACCGACCTTCGATAAATGGTCGGCCAGGGTATTGTCCTTCCTGGGGATGTATAGTACTTCGAAGTTTCTGAAGTACTTTTCCATCTTCCTTACTTCAACCAGGTAAAGCGCCATTGAGTCATCGGGCTAATCGATACTCCTTGTTAACCTGGTTGACAACCAGCTGCGAGTCGCCCTTCGCAGTTAGTCGTTGGACTCCGAGCGTCCTGCACGCCCGAAGTCCGGCTAGCAGACCCTCATATTCTGCTGCGTTGTTCGTTGCGCCGAAATGTAGTTGGAGGGCGTACTGGATCCGCTCCCCCTGGGGGGATTCGAGGACCACTCCAGCCCCCGAGCAATTGTAAGCTCGGGATCCGTCGAAGTGCATGACCCAAATGACCGTGCTCTGGCCTGCAGTCGGGTTCGGACTTAGAAGGGGTAGGATTTTTCCATTCGGCTAGGAAGTCCGCTAGAACCTGGGATTTGATCGCCGTCCTGGCCGAGAATTCGATCTCGAATTCGGCGAGCTCCATGGCCCACTTCGCGATCCGTCCGCTTGCGTCCTGATTCCCTAGAATCTCTCTAAGCGGGAAGTTGGTCGGGACTCAAATTTTGTAGACCTGGAAGTAGTGTCTTAACTTCTTCGAGGCCACGAGGAGCGCATAAAGGAGCTTCTGGACCTCGGGGTAACGCTCCTTTGGTCCGTGTAGGACTTCGCTGATGTAGTAGATCGGCGCCGCACCCGTCCCGTTCTCTGATTATGTAGGCGCTTACCGCCTGGGGTGTGGCGGCCAGGTAGAGCAAGAGAACCTCTCCCATTCTCGGCGTGGTCAAGACCGGGGGTCTTGACAAATATAGCTTCAATTCTTTGAAAGAGCGGTCTGCTTCCTCTGTCCAAGTGAAACCGTCGTGCTTCCGGAGTGCCTTGAAGAAAGGCAGGCCGCGTTCCCCGAGCCGTGAGATGAAGCGACTTAGGGCCGCCATCCTCCCGGTCAGGGACTGAACCTCCCGCGTGCAAGTGGGTGGCTGCATGTTCTCGATGGCCTCTATCTTCTCAGGGTTGGCCCCGATTCCTTGTGGACCGATCATGTAGCCGAGTACCTTGCCACCACGACCCGAACACGCATTTTTCAGGGTTCAACTTTATTTGATGCTTATTGAGGTTATGAAAGGTCTCCTCTAGATCGGGTACATGACCCGAGGCCATTTTGCTCTTGACGACTATGTCGTCTACATATACTTCAGTGTTCCACCTATTTGGTCCGAGAAGGTTTTCTGCATGAGTCGCTGGAAGGTCGCTCCAGCGTTCCTTAGACCGAAGGACATGGTCGTGTAGCAGAAGGTGCCAAACGGCATGACGAAGGAAGTCTTCTCCTCGTCGTCGGGCGATATGCCGATCTGGTGATAACCTGAATAGGCGTCCAGAAAGCTCATCGCCTCGGAGCCGGCCGTTGCGTCGACCAACTTGTCTATCCGAGGTAGCGGAAAATTGTCTTTTGGGCATGCGGCATTCAGTCCTGTGTGATCGACACACATGCGCCACTTGCCCCCCTTTTTCTTCACGATAACTGGGTTGGCCAACCAATCAGAATGGTCGACCTCCTGTATGAAACCGGCTTTGAGGAGCTTGTCCAGTTCTTTTCTGATGATGGCTTGCTTCTCCGGGGAGAAGCGCCTGAGCTTCTGCCGCACAGGCTTTTGTCGTCGAATCGCTAGCTTTGTGCTCGACGACCTCCCTTGGGACTCCGGGCATGTCGGACGGTTCCCAGGCGAACGTGTCCGCGCTTCTCCGGAGGAAGGTCACGAGCTCGAGTTCCTATTTAGGGTCCAGGGAAGCCCCCACGTGTACGACCTTGCCTGGCTCTGCGTCGTACAGCGGGATGGCCTTAGTTTCTCCCCCGGCCTGGAGGGTAGCCTTGGGCCGAGAACTCCTCGGCTCTTGGTCGGGCCCGCGCTGGGGCAGCTGCCCGACCATGTCTAAAGCCTTCTCGTCGCAGTTTAGGGCCGCTTTTGGACTTCCCTTCACTGAGATCACGCCACCGGGGCCGAGAACCTTCAGGCATTGGTACCCGTGATACGTGGCGGCCATGAATTTGGCGAGCGCTGGTCGGCCCAGGATGGCGTTGTAGGCTGACTCGAAATCGACCACCTCGAAGGTGATTAACTCCGTTCGGAAGTTGCTCGGGCTTAGAAAGTTACTGGCGGGACGATTCGCCCGAGCGCTTGGCCGAGGTGCCGGGGACTATCCCGTAGAAAGGGACTACGACGCTCTTGATCTTGGACCGAGGAATTTGCATCTCGTCCAGGACCCTGGCCGATATCAGGTCCAGGGAACTCCCACAATCCACAAGCACTCGTCCTACCGCGGTATTGCAGATCGTCGGGCTAACGACCATCAGGAGCCTTTGGGGTTTCGTCATCCCCAGGGGGCAGTCGTCTTTGGAGAAGGTGATGGGCAGCTCGGACCACTTGAGCTGTTGAACGGGAGGCTTCTCCTGGGTGACACGGAGTACCTCGCGTGCGGCCTCCTTCAGCTCCCGTCGAGACCCATAGGCGGCGAGCCCCGAATATCACGGCGATGTGGTTTCGGCTCCTGGTACTCCATGTCCGTATCTTCCTCCTCGGCGGGCTTCTTGCCCTTGACGTCTCCTTCTTGCTCGGGAGCGTGGGCATGGGACCCTTGCCATCAGAGAATTGCTCGGCGGGAGGCCCATGTTACTGCAATTCGCAGTCGTGCCGTCTTGGTGGTGGAAGCCAGGCAAAAATAGGCGCTAGCCCGTCTGGCCTGGTCGGGCGGTCTTGGTCGTCCGGTTTTGCTCATTTATTCCATTGAACCGGTCGGCCTTTTCCTTCGCGGCTCCTCCTTTGTACGATTGCGAGGTCGGCCGTTGTCGTCGTTCGATGGCCGCCACCATGCTCGGAGACGGAGGGTTTTTTCTTCTTTTGATTTTTTCTCGATCGAGCTCACGCTCTTTCGCTTGACGCCTTCGAGTCCGGCCGAGGGGCAGCTTTCCTTCGCCCGCCAGCCTTCTTCCATTGGATCGCCTCGTCGCGTTGGCATAACGGTCGGCCATGCGAATACTCGTTGGCCGTGATGTCCGGTGAATTTCGAGGTCTGAGTAAAGCGGACGCCTCGGACCCCAAACTTGAAAGCCGGACAACCGCCTCATCCGAGATGCTTGGGATGGAATTGCATATTTGCATGAAGCGCTGACGAACGGCGCGCAAGGTTCGCCCTCCGTCATGTATCGACGCCGAGGTCGCGCTCCTTCCCGCGGACGTAGCGACTCCGGAAGTTGGCCGGAGGGTGCCGCCACCGTGCTCAGGACCGGATCGAAGTTTTCCTTACGGTTGAATAGCCACGTCCGAGCCGCCTGGCCCAAAGATCAGGGATGTAAAGTTAGCCATGACCCTTTCGTCACCTCCGGCGGCTAGAATGGCCGTGGTGTAGATCGAGAGAAACTCGTCGGGGTTCTGAGTCCCATCGAATCTCTCGACGTGACCCGGCTTGAACCTTATTGGCCAGGTCACACGTCGTAGCGATGTCGCGAACGCCCTACACCCGAAAACGGGACTGTCGGGACGGTCATTGCGAGCGCGGCGGTCGAGGCAATCCCTACCGGCCGAGCCCGAGGTTAGTGGGCCCAGGCGAGAGAATATCTCCCTATGCCTGTAGGATGGAGAGTGGCCCGAAGAGGAATGTTCTGCCCGGTTCTGCCCATGACTCGCATTCCGTTGGTCCCGAGGGAGCCCCCGGGAATTGCTCCGGGTGCCCTCCCGAGCCCGGTCGCGTTCGCGCCGGTCACTCCGGGTGCGGCTGCGTGAGTCGTCGGGGTGGAGGCGCTCGGACGCCTAGCGGCGGCGTTCCCAGGAATTGCTCTGGGCGTCCCTTTCTCGGGAGGCTTCCGCCGCTTTTATGTCTGTGGCGATTTCCTCGAGGTCGTCGGCCACAGCCGCACCCATGGCTTCTAGGTCGACCTGCTTAGGAAACTCTCTGAGGTTGCGTACCACCGTGGCCAAGGCTTGAAGGTGTTCCCCGCTCGGGGGAACGCGGGGTGACGAGCTCGTTCGTCGTCGCACGGGCTCCGGAGTCCCGTACGCGTGGAAATTTTCACGAACTTCGGCCCTGGTCTTGTCGGCCGGGCCACCACGGACTTGCCGGCGTAAGCTGGCCAGTGTCCGATCCAGAGATGCCTGCAGGTGCTCCTTGGCCGCTTCATAGCGGTGAAGACGCGTTTCGGCCGGGGATTTGCTCCCGACATTTCCATCCTCCTCCGCAACGAAGACGTTACGGGATTGGATGGATCGCGAGGGTGACATCACGGTGTCTCCCCGTGACGCGGTCCCCCGGTCGAGCTCGAAAAGGTCGGGGATGTCCAGACCATCGTAGAGCCCGTCATACTCGTCGTCCGAGAGGGCGTCGAGCTGGGAGCAAAAGAACTGCTCCGGTGCGGCGGTTTCCATGGAGAAGCTCCGGGAACCGTCGTGATTCTCAAGGCCAGCGACGTCGGTGGCCCCATTGTCGAAGAACTGCTTGTCTTCTTCCTCGATTCCGGGGGCGCCGAGGCCCTGGCGATCTTGGGAATTTGTCATCCTCCGGGATTCCTCACGAAAGGGAAAAACAGAACCCCACGGACGGCGCCAGCTGTCGACGATTGGGGAGCAGGCCCCCGCCGAGCTTACTTGTTGGTGGAGGGACCAACTGCGACCCCTTCTCACGTGATGGGATGCTCAGAGGAGTGACTCACTGGACTTCAACGGGCAGGGACACTGTGATTTACCCTGGTTCAGGCCTCTCAAGAAAGAGATAATAGCCCTACTCCAGCTCGTGTATCTTTTTGTGCAGGAAAAAGTTGTCTATCCCCTTCATGGTGGGGATGCTTTTATAGCTTACAAAGGGGCGTGCTAGTTCAAACCCACTAACTCCACGTCCGACCAGGTCCAACGTGGTAGCTAACGGATCCTACATTCCTGCCACGTCCCCGCGGAGATCGCAACTGTAGGATCGAAGTAAACGAATATAGCAATCAGAGGGGGGGTGAATGATTGTGCGGAAGCTAAAACCAAATTCTTGATCTACTAAAAGTTCACCCCAAAATAGAACCAAATAATTGCCACGTATTCGACAAAAACAGAATGACAGAGGTTTAGTAAAACGAGAATTCCCGGAGATCCAACCGTTGGAACGATCGGAAATTTGAACACAAGAAACTAGATTCCAATACGAATCAAACCCAAAAAGAATCAGCTCGATCGGACTTGCAGATCAAAAGTTATAAGCTTCGCAAGCTTGCTGATCCAGAACTTGACGAGAATCAATCTAATCAAAACTTCAAGATTAAACAAGATCTTCAAAAGATTAATCAACTAGACTTTGAGAAACTCTAAATCAATACCCTAGAACGGTTTTTGATGGATCAAATCAAGATGAAACTCAATAATCAAAAACCAATCTAGAATTAGAACATGCATGCAAACAAGAACCAAAACAGAAAACACTGTAGCGACGTGGTTACTGTAGCACGCAAAAATCTTGGAAGAATTGATCTTTATTTCTTGTCTAAAATACTCTCATCAAAAGAGTACAAACCCTAAAACCAAGCTCAAAGCTTGATGCGCTCAGCTCTCCTTGATGCCTTTCAACAGGAGACCCCCCACCTATTTAAAGCACCAACCCACAAGGAGTTCTGAATACGATTCCTATTCCCTAGAAGGAATCCGTATCCAACTCAACTCTACTTGACCCAACCAGGCCGAGTACAACTCTTGCACGCGTATGGCAACCCTACCATACTCACGTGACTAACACTTTGCACGCGAATGACCTCCTGCCATTCTCACGTGACTAACCATTCTTCATGTGCACCATTCTCTTAGCCCGAACGTCCCGCATGACATCCTTGACCACCAAGACCTCAGTTCCTCAAGAACCTAGTCCCGAACCTCAGTTCCTCCATGAACCTAGTTCCGGTCCCGTCATCGACCACATTCGTCTTCGAGCAATACCTGCACATGAACAAACCACAAAACAAATCCGAGCACAAGTCCACGACTTGACTCAATGTCAATCCATGCAACTACTCACATGAGCATTGCATAAAGTCCACTTCAAGCATCATGAAATTCTCACAAATTTCATAATCTCAAAAACAAATCAAAATTCAAAGTCCAAATTTGCACAAACCCTAATCGAGCAAAAAGCCATTCACGACGGACAAACAAAACCATCCCAAGAAATGCCAAGTGAAACCCTAGAAAACAGTTCACAACGGACCAACAAAGTCTGTCCGTTGTACAAGGGAAACTCTCGGTTCCAAAAGAAAACATTCCGGCCAAAAACATGTTTACGACGGACAACCAAAATCGGTCCGTCGTACATGCAAAAGTCTCGGTTCAAAAACGCTTTCAAATTCATGTTCACGACGGACAAAAAATCTTGTCCGGCGCAAACGTGCCACGCTCGGTTTCAAAAACAACATGGTCCGAACGAAACCCTAAAGCAAAAATGCATTCACGACTGACCAAAGAAGTTTGTCCGTCGTACATGCAAAACTTACTGGTTTCTTGGAAGATTGAGTTCGACTCATGAGCTCAAAAACACGTTCACGACAGACCCAAAAACTTTGTCCGTCGTACATGGGAAAATGAGGTTGCCAAAGCATGTTTACGACAGACCAACAAACTTTGTCCGTCGTAGATGGGAAACTTACTGTTTTCTTTAAGTTTGGTCCGGCGCCAAAGCGAAACTTACTGTTACATGAACAAACACATTTGCAAATTCAATTCTAAGCCAATTTTTCAGCACATGATTTCACAATCTCCCCCTTGATGAAAACATTGGCAACACCCCTTAGAATTGAACATTTGGCATTCACTTTATAAAAAATTTGAAATCCAAAGGATCAAAGACCAAAGTAAGAAAACACAGAAATCCCCCTTTGACCAAAATGCAAAACAAAATCTCCCCCTGAGAATGAAAATGTGTGTGAATGTGCAATGCGCCCAAAAATTTCAAAATTCTCCAAACTTCTCCCAAAATTCTCAAATTTCCAAAAACAACTCCCCCTTTTTCTTCTCCCCCTTTTTCTTAAACTTTTCAATGATTCTCAAATTTCTCCCCCTTTGACAATGGATTCATCAAGAGTAAAAGAGAGAACAGGTTCAAAATTTTTCCTGTAGCAAAGATTTCACAAGGAGAAACAAGGGAGTGTCAAGATAGGAAAAGATGAGCTCATTCGATCATATAACCTTATAAATCACATAACATGCCAAATACACGATCTTGATGTGATTTTAACAAGTTAGGAAATGACATGCATCTCAACCTCAATTCAGTCAACTATAGCCAAGTACTAAGTAAAACCTTTAGAAGAAAAACAAAGGCTCAAAGTTGAAGCAAATAACAAATCAGGGCGAGCAAGTAGTTTCAACTCCAATCTAGTGGACCAATTTAATCTTTAAACAAGAATCGCATGTGGCATGCTTGAAGCATACTTCTTTTATTTCCTTGGAGTGGCATGCTTGAAGCATACATCTTGTCTTTTGAGGGAATGGCATGCTTGAAGCATACATCTTATCTTTTAGGGAAAGCATCCTGAAGCTCATAACTTGAGGCTTTTGCTTTTAACAACCCTTTTTTATTGATTCCCTTTTCTTTTCATTTTTCTTTGATTATAAACATGCAAAAGTGATTAAAAGGTCTTATGAAAGAGTAAAGTTGAAACCACACTTGCTTCATAGCCCAAATTTGTCAAGAAGATTCAATATCAAGCCTAGAAGAGTAAGATATCACAGAGTATTTAGCTATAGGCAATTAGTCCAGTGGAATTCCGCAATGTCATTTTTAGTTCAAGTGAAACAATTAGATTATCATATATTAGCTCAATTACATAACATATAAAGAAATATGATAAAGTGAGCTCATCAAGTGAAAGAACTTGGCAAAGAAACTCCTCAAAACAATCCCATTGGATGAACAATTCCAAGTTCTCCCGAATAAAAGCAAAACGAGAAGAAGACAAAGGTTTTGTGAAAATGTCTCGCCAATTGATGTTCAAGATGCACATGATGAAGCACAATGTTGCCTTTTTCAACATGATCTCTAAGAAAGTGAAATCTGATGTCAATGTGTTTTGTTCTAGAGTGTTGCACGGGTTCTTAGCAATGCAAATTGCACTAGTGTTATCACACAAAAGAGGAACACTATCCAAATTAACCCCATAATCTTTTAGTGTAGCTACTATCCAAAGAATTTGAGAACAACAACTAGCAAAGACCACATATTCAGATTCATAGCTTGATTGTGCAATGAAGATTGCTTTCTAGATGACCATGCAATGAGAGAATTTCCCAAGAAGTGACATGAACCGTAAGTGCTTTTCCTATCAATTCTACATCCTCCAAAATCAGCATCGTAAAAGATCTCAAACTAATGCATAAGGAAGCAGAAAGCCAAATGCCAAAGTCTTGAGTTCCATGAAGATACTGAAAATCCTTTTGTGACTTGTCGATGTGAAGCACGTGGGGAAGCTTGAAAACGAGCACACAAGCACACATCAAACTCCGATTATCTCATCCTCAACAAAGATCATCATCATCTTCATGAACAAAGATACTCTCCCCTGAACATATGCACTGCACTGCACCATTTGGACTAGTGCCTTTGCGAAAGCAGAAGTGGAAGAAGCATCTCCAAAGGCAACACTTTCATCATGAGATGCACGAGTGAAGGAGAACCAAATCTTATCACTTGAACATATGAAGTGAGCATCCGAAATTCACTAGCCACATGTTCTCCTCCTCGCGTGAGAAGCCTACATAGAAGTAGAAAGTGTCGAGGTCTCAGATCTTGGGGTTAGAAATAAGATGTTTAGGAATCGATCTTGAGACACACGACGCACAATAGTAGGCACAACACGAGTATTCTTATGCACAAAATCAGATTTGCCTTTTCCGTGTTTTTAGCATCAAAAGGTGTTTGTTTCACCCTAGGCACATAATGAGAAGTAGAGTGTGCCTTTCTGAAATTAGACCTAGCATTAAACCTTTCTCTCTTTTGTTGTTTAGCTAGTCTAAAGCAAAAGTCTACTAAATGTCCATCTCTACCACAATGAGTGCAAGTGTACTTAACATGATGTTTTGCTTTAACAGTAGAAGCAACATTTGCATTCATCATAGTAGAAGATAAAAGGCCAGCAGATTTGAAGATAGTTTTCTTAGGCTCATTGACAATTTCAAATTTTCCACTTTCAAGTGTTTTGACAACAGTGGGAGCATGTGATTTATGATGAGCATAAGAATCAAAACCTAAACCTTTGTTATGAGTGCTGACTTTTGATTGATCCAAGATCATGTTTAGGTTTTTCTTTCCTTTAGTGAAACGTTCTAATGACTTTTCCAAGTAATCAATTTTTCGAGAAAGAGTTAAACAATTATTACAGGGAACGTCCACTTTTCCTTTTGCTTGCGACAAGTTGAGCATGAAAGAACCTCATGTGTAAGCAAATCTTACGTCATTTGAGAAACCCTAGCATTTGCATCATGCAACTTCAATTCTAGTATGGAGCATATAGAACATGGAGTTGTATCATGTAAATCAATGGTAGAACAACTAGCATGTTTAACAAGTTTATCATTTTTCTCATTTTCAGCATTGATTTGCTCTAACAAGGTAACATGTTCTTTCCTAAGCAAAGTAAGCTCATGGTAAATTAAGTCACATGATTTGCAAGCATCATCATCAGGAATCAAGGTTTTAAGTCTAGCAATTTCAGCATTCAATGACTCCACAATAAAATTATGTTTCTTAATTTTCTTGTCACGTTTATCAAGCAATTTACCAAGTCGAGCAACAGCAATAGCTAATTCATCGTAAGAAGGATCTACCTCATTGAAGTCGTTGTTGTGGTCGTCCTCAGTAAAGCTGTTGCTGCTTTTAGCCATGAGACACAACCCCGTCAACTCATGCTTGCTTGGAGTTGCTTGGAGTTGCATCGAAGTAAACGAATATAGCAATCAGAGGGGGGGTGAATGATTGTGCGGAAGCTAAAACCAAATTCTTGATCTACTAAAAGTTCACCCCAAAATAGAACCAAATAATTGCCACGTATTCGACAAAAACAGAATGACAGAGGTTTAGTAAAACGAGAATTCCCGGAGATCCAACCGTTGGAACGATCTGAAATTTGAACACAAGAAACTAGATTCCAATACGAATCAAACCCAAAAAGAATCAGCTCGATCGGACTTGCAGATCAAAAGTTATAAGCTTCGTAAGCTTGCTGATCCAGAACTTGACGAGAATCAATCTAATCAAAACTTCAAGATTAAACAAGATCTTCAAAAGATTAATCAACTAGACTTTGAGAAACTCTAAATCAATACCCTAGAACGGTTTTTGATGGATCAAATCAAGATGAAACTCAATAATCAAAAACCAATCTAGAATTAGAACATGCATGCAAACAAGAACCAAAACAGAAAACATCGTAGCGACGTGGTTATCAGAGCACGCAAAAATCTTGGAAGAATTGATCTTTATTTCTTGTCTAAAATACTCTCATCAAAAGAGTACAAACCCTAAAACCAAGCTCAAAGCTTGATGCGCTCAGCTCTCCTTGATGCCTTTCAACAGAGACCCCCACCTATTTAAAGCACCAACCCACAAGGAGTTACGAATACGATTCCTATTCCCTAGAAGGAATCCGTATCCAACTCAACTCTACTTGACCCAACCAGGCCGAGTACAACTCTTGCACGCGTATGGCAACCCTACCATACTCACGTGACTAACACTTTGCACGCGAATGACCTCCTGCCATTCTCACGTGACTAACCATTCTTCATGTGCACCATTCTCTTAGCCCGAACGTCCCGCATGACATCCTTGACCACCAAGACCTCAGTTCCTCCTGAACCTAGTCCCGAACCTCAGTTCCTCCATGAACCTAGTTCCGGTCCCGTCATCGACCACATTCGTCTTCGAGCAATACCTGCACATGAACAAACCACAAAACAAATCCGAGCACAAGTCCACGACTTGACTCAATGTCAATCCATGCAACTACTCACATGAGCATTGCATAAAGTCCACTTCAAGCATCATGAAATTCTCACAAATTTCATAATCTCAAAAACAAATCAAAATTCAAAGTCCAAATTTGCACAAACCCTAATCGAGCAAAAAGCCATTCACGACGGACAAACAAAACCAGTCCGGCGCAAATGCCAAGTGAAACCCTAGAAAACAGTTCACAACGGACCAACAAAGTCTGTCCGTTGTACAAGGGAAACTCTCGGTTCCAAAAGAAAACATTCCGGCCAAAAACATGTTTACGACGGACAACCAAAATCGGTCCGTCGTACATGCAAAAGTCTCGGTTCAAAAACGCTTTCAAATTCATGTTCACGACGGACAAAAAATCTTGTCCGGCGCAAACGTGCCACGCTCGGTTTCAAAAACAACATGGTCCGAACGAAACCCTAAAGCAAAAATGCATTCACGATCGACCAAAGAAGTTTGTCCGCCGTACATGCAAAACTTATCGGTTTCTTGGAAGATTGAGTTCGACTCATGAGCTCAAAAACACGCTCACGATGCACTCCAAAAACTTTGTCCGTCGTACATGGGAAAATGAGATTGCCAAAGCATGTTTACGACAGACCAACAAACTTTGTCCGTCGTAGATGGGAAACTTACTGTTTTCTTTAAGTTTGGTCCGGCGCCAAAGCGAAACTTACTGTTACATGAACAAACACATTTGCAAATTCAATTCTAAGCCAATTTTTCAGCACATGATTTCACAGCAACTAACTAGCGGAGGTTACGCAGCGGGTGGTTATCGACCTCGGGATCACGTCAGGTCGGCTAACGTCTAACTCCGAACTCGGCCACTTCGGCCCGAGCACGAGCTATCGGTCCACCAGGTCATGCGACCTCCTAAAAGGTCCTGGCTAGGACGTCCCTTGGAACAACCTCCTCGTGACCAGGACGGGAACGACCTCGTGCTGCTCGTGGCGCCTGGCTAGGTCGTCCCGGGGGACGGCCTTCCGGTGGTTCGGGCAGCAGTGAGCCCGCGCCCCTCGTGGCACCCGAGGTAATTTTGTAGGGTCTATCCGACCCCCCGACAGGAATAAATATGGAAAAAGAAATAGGAAAGTGAATAGAACGAAGGGGAATTGCTGAGATAAGAATATGCCACCTTGGGGATTCTCCGCCCTCGTCCAGTTTCTCCCCCAAAGTGACACTGTCCAGTGGGTCCTCCCCCACTCCTCTTATAGGGCCACACACCGCAGCACCCTCTTGACTCCTCGTCCCCAATCCCTCTGCATCCCCAATCGGCAATCGCCATGAGGCTCTCCTACCTTCTCCTCGTCTCCTTCGCCGCCGCGGTAAGACCGTACTATCATTTACTAGCTAGACTCTGTTCTACATGTACCGCGATCGCGGTGTGATTTACGCCATGTAGTGCGCGCGTGCGTTGCTTGATTTAGGCGTACGCGTTGGAGGGCGCGGTCACGGACATCACGGGCGGCGGCTTGGCCTTAGCGTCGGACCCCAAAAACAAGTGCGTGTACACGGTGTACGTGCGGACGGGGTCGATCTGGAAGGGCGGGACGGACTCGGTGATCGGCGTGACGCTGCTCGGCTCGGACGGCACGGGCATCCGGATCAAGGACCTGGAGCGGTGGGGCGGGCTGATGGGGGAGGGCCACGACTACTACGAGCGCGGCAACCTCGACATCTTCAGCGGCCGCGGGCCCTGCATGGCGCGGGCGCCCTGCTGGATGAACCTCACCTCCGACGGCACAGGCCCGCACCACGGCTGGTACTGCAACTACCTCGAGGCCACCGTCACGGGCCCCCACCTGGGCTGCAAGCAGCAGCTCTTCACCGTCGAGCAGTGGCTCGCTACCGACGCCTCGCCCTACCGCCTTTACGCCGTCCGCGACTCCTGCCCCAACAAGCAGCCCGGCTCCGCGCCTGCCGCCGCCGCGGGCGACGACGAGGCCGCCAGGGTCGCCGCTCTGTGAAGTTTATGCCCGCGGCGTAGTGTGTCAACTGTGGTGTGAAAAGCCTTTGATTCCCGTGTAATTATGTAGCAGCAAGTGTGATATGTCAGTGTGCTTGATGTGCGGTTAATTTCGCCGGCCTCCAGTTATTCTAAGAGGAGGACGTGCGCTGTTATATGGGGAAATAAAGCCAGCGTTCCTTGCCTTCTGGAAGCAGGACGACGGAGTCCGGTCAGGAAATTTTTGGGATGTAATATAGGTAGTATGTCGGCATCGGTCCATCTGTCTCGCGACGTGGTATTTATCACTGGGGTTGATTTCTTTATGAGATAAAAGACTCTAACCGTGTTCGGTTAGGGATCTATCTCTATTATGTGGGCGAATCTCGAACCCTTTCTTCTATATATATTGGGTGCTCCATATTGTAATCACTGATGATCAATAAAGCAGAGAGTGTTTCCACTCATATTCTGTATGCTCTTTTTCTTTGTTTGCATGATTGACAACATTGTTTTACAACAGATTTTTCCACCGTGGTGTCCTACTGTCTACTACCTGATGGCAGAATCTGTACAGAAGACGTCAACAAATTGTTTCAAGGCCTTGCATCTTACACACCAGGGTCCAGTCAGGTGGCCTGAAGCAATTGAACTCGATTGTGCGGGGCCTCCCCTCCGGGAAAAAACTTGTCAGGAAGATGCGGGCCTTTTCTGCCCAGATTGGGCCTCAGGTTTGACACAACATGGTGAAGAATTTTTTGCCGCAACTAAATCCTTCTGGAGCGGCATAGAGCCTTAGCGGGCCGTAGACCACGGGAAAACGCTCTTTTGCAAATTGCCGCATGCCCATCCTTTCGGACCTTTCCTCACAGGCAACTAGGCAAGTCTTTATCCGGCAGACGAGAACATTTTGGCTGCAGTTGTGAGATTCAGGTCAATTTGCCATAGCTAACCTTCGGCGATTTTATCATAACTAATCTTACTTCGCTTATCATATTTTTTTTATAGTAATAAAATTCAGTACCACAAGTATGACAAAATTTGATGAATCTATAAGACGTAGGATATAAATCCAAAAAATGTAGCAAGCCATTGTGACAACAAACCAAACATATACCTAGAAATCTGTATCACATCTAAAGCTTAAATGTGGCAAAGTTAGTTTCAAACCAAATAAACCCTTGGTGCCATATTGTCTATGGGATATTTGCCGCAAAATTCAATACCGACTGTAACAAGTCAAGTCCAACGTCATTACTAGTAGCAGTCTTCCTCCCTAAGGAGGTGAGCAATAAGACCAACTCAACTTATTATCAGTATATACACATCAATTCTGTTCTAACGAAAGAGTGAGAAAAGAGAAAAGACAAGAGAACCGGCTCTCATGCAGCAGCCAGTATCGTGCGAAAAATAAGATAGATCAGTTATCGTATAAGCTTTAGAGATAGTTATTATACAGCATCTGAAGATAACATTTAAAGATAGTTATTATACAAACTGAATTTATTACCTACTCTAACTGTATGAATGAAAGATAGACAGAATTTTGTTATCATATCTGCTCTAAGTAGCATCCATAGGTCAGCAAATACGTACAGCATGGCATGCACCGTCATAAATGGCGTACATGCATCCAATAGAATCAGGTCCACGCGTCGCCCATACCCCACGAACTGCATGCATGTGCGCCCGCTGCGCTTCCAAAATTTAGTGCTACTCCCTCCCTCCAGTCTTTAAAAAAGCGGATGATAGGTCTTTAAAACATAATTTTAATTACTAATTTTTAGTTTATTATAATATATTTATAAATTTTAATAAAATTATGATATTATAAAAGTACTTCTCAAGATAAGTCTACACTATAATTTTTATGTATCTAATTTAAATGTTTAAAAATATATCGATAATCAAAGTTTTTAAAGTTTGACTATCACCGTATCTAAAACATCAGTATTTGAAGACCGAAGGAGTCAGTCAGAAACATGTAAGGAAGCACATGCAAGAACCGCGATAAGATGGCACGTCTTGCCATGTAAGAAATTTCTATTGCGAAATTTCTATTGCGTGCTAGCTACCTTACATGTTTGAATAAGACGAACACGCAATATTTTAAAGTAGTGTTGAGTCCTGACTAGAACTAAACGGTTCGAAATATCTTCTTTTTTACGGAGAGATACTCTCTCTAGTTGTATAGCTAAAATTTTAAAACTTTAATTATTAATATGATTTTAAATATTTAAATTAAATACATAAAAGTTAAAAATTTATATTTATCTCAAAAAATATTTTTATAATACTATAATAAAAATTAGCGATCAAATATATATTTTAAAGATCGTATGATGACAACTATTTGTGGAGTATTTTACGGAAGGACTTCTCTGCTGCTAGCTGCTATCTAGTGATCTTGTCAGCTTCTTCATAATTTTCTTGACTGACATCTAACGAGTTGAGTTACCCTCGAGGGGAGGTTGGAGGATTGGGATCCTCTGCCTTTCCAGTTCAAAATGTACGGTGTATTTTGAGTTGTAAAAACTAAAAAAATATAGGAAAAAAAATTAAATTGCTACAGTCTTCAAGATTTTGGTAAATTTCAATGAAATTTCGGATATTATGATTGAGATTCATATTTTTAAATTAGATTTTTGTAGTTCGAATTGAGCCCGAATTAAGTACAGTAGAAGATAGCTTTCTGTAAGAGCGATAGCCATTACACTGCAGCGGCATATATAATATTCAAGAGGATGGAAGCTTAGCCGCGTGTGGTTCTCTCCTGGAAGAGAACAACTTACGTTGGTGAGTCGTGGCCCAACCATGTGCCGACGAGGAGCTAGCATGCCAGGCAAAGCAGAGGACACCGGCACCACACCGGTGGGCCGCGCCGGTTCGCATCCCTAGGCGGCCCTTCCGGCTCCACGGCGCTGCATCATGCCACACCTCGCCTCCTTCTACATTCTTCTCCGCGGCACCCATAAGTTGGACGCGAGCATTCTAGGTGCCGTCCTGTGCCACCTTTCCGCGAGTGCAGCTTCGCCCAGTGTGGTAGCAAGCCCGCACATTCGATTCCCATGGAAAGCCTCAACCATCAGAAGCCTCCTGCTCCCGATCAGCAGCCACCGCCAGCCATGTACAAAGGCAAGGCCAAGGCCGACCTCGCCGACCGCCATGCTTCCGAGGAGGAGTTCTTCAGCGACTCTGAGTCGGGGGGGTTGGAGTCCATCGAGATCGCCGACCTCAAGAAGCGCATGTGGAAGGACCAACTGCTCCTCATGAAGCTTGACGATGCGCAGAGGGCCCGCTCAGCCCAGGACCAGGATGAAGCACCCGAGGCCCGGTACCGTCGCAAGGCGATGCTCCGGGCGCAGGACGGCGTCCTCCGTCACATGCTCAAAATGATGGAGGCGTGCAACGCGCGGGGTTTCGTGTACGGCATCGTGGACGAGGCCGGCGTGCCTGTGTCCGGCTCCTCCGACAGCCTCCGCGGCTGGTGGAAGGACGACGTTGGGTTCGACCGGGCCGGGCCGATGGCCCTGATCGGTCCGGGTACAGCCCTCGAGATCCCGGTGTCGTCGTTCCTCCACGGGCTCCTCGACATCCAGGACAGCACGCTGGGGTCGCTGCTCTCGGCCCTGATCCAGCACTGCGAGCCCCCGCAGCGCAGCTTCCCGCTGGACGGGGGCCTGCCGCCTCCGTGGTGGCCGACGGGCCGGGAGCCCTGGTGGGGCCTGCAGGGCGAAGCTCAGGCCCACCAGGGCCCGCCACCGTACCGGAAGCCCCACGACCTGAAGAAGGCGTGGAAGATCTCGCTGTTGAGTGCGGTGATCAAGCACATGAGCCCGCGCTTTGACCAGATACGCAAGCTCGTATGGCAGTCCAAGCGGCTGCAGCACAAGATGAGCGCCAGGGACGCCGACACCTGGTCCAGGGTCATCATCCAGGAGGAGGCGCTCAACCGCCAGGTGGAGCACTCGCTGCAGATCATCACGCCGCTCGAGGACGACGACGACGACGGCGACCTCCTCCAGGAGGACAAGGACGCCAGCGGCAATGGTCCGCGGGGAGGGTTGCGCGGTGGCTCGCACGTCGACAAGCGCAAGCGCGAGGCCCGCAATGAGAATCCGGGTGGCAATGTCGACAGCGGCGATGGCGGGCAGCTGATGGCGTTGACGGACATCGATGGCATCACGGAGGTGGACTGCAACTCCATCGACGAGCTGATGAAGCTCTACTACAGCTGCCTGCGGGGGACAGATGGTGGTGAGCAGGAGGTCAAGGACGTGGCGGCCGCCAGACTTGGAGGTGGAGAGCAGAGCAGTGCTGCTGCTGAGACCACCGCGCAGGACGCGGGGACGACGCAAGACGGTATGCTCGAGGGTCTCCCGAGCGTCGCGGATGTGATGGACATGAGTAACTTCCCGAGCAGTCCTATATGGCAATGGGGGAGCTCGGATTTGGATTAGTAATAGGGATTTGATCAACATCGTTCAGATGTGTGGTGTGCGAGTATGGGCTCATGTTAATTATACTAGTATGGGTTGCGCGCTACGCCGCGCCGTATAGCCTAAGGCAAGCAATAGACAATAAGGTGACTATGGATAGCGGAGTTGATCAGGAGCAATAGACAATAGACTTATTTGATAGCATTTGGGACAGCTATATAATTAAATTTAATTTTATGCAGAAAATGTAAAAAAAAAACATATCTGAAGTATACCTCTTCAAGTACAGCGGTGCAAAGGACTGATGTTTTTGCATTACCGCCAAGTGCAGGTTGCAAAATGCGAATCAAGTTACCATCACGATACGGAATGGACCATCTATATCAATACAATTAACTATCAAAGCGGTTCAAACGAAACAAACACTGGATTTTACAAAGTTTCATATCATTCCATAAGTAAATGGGAATTGAGAACCTGGAAAAATTAGACCCATCAATTGACAGCATGTGACAGGGCGACATGACTAATTAAAGAACATAATAAATTGCGATGCAAAGCCTAGAGGTTCAAATAGTAAAAAAGGCAGCGCATCGACCGAAAGAACTGTCAATAAGTAGAATTCTACCATACTATGACAGCCCATATTCTCCAATCACCCAGCATTCGCAAGACCCAATATCCCTGCCCATACAGCGTCAACATCAGAAACATAGATATTGATAAAAATCCAATCAACACTATTGCGATGAGAAAGAAACATTCTGCCCAAAATAAGCCGCAAACCAAAATCCCTCCTGGCGGGCGCTCATATAGTATTTTCCGTGCTTGTCAGCCGGAAAAATTATTAAAGCACGACACCATTAACAAGTTCACAAGGACAATAATAATCAGGGAATATTCTTATTATTCAAATGATGTCCACTAAAGGTGTTCCATATTCCAATGTAAACCTATATATATGAATATAGAGTAGAGAATTAAGGATCTGCAAAAAATGCCATAACAAACATTCTCTCCCCCAATTTTATTTTGCAGAGGCAGTTTCGAAAAAGTCAGTGTTTATGCTTACGTCAAATTTTCAGTCTGCCAATAATATATCTTGCTTAGCATTTACATAATATTGACAGTTCAGATTGAATATGCCACAAAGGTAGAGGAATTCCATGTCTATTTCTGCTTCACATGAAACCAAAATTGGCATGATTCAAAAAGTTACCATCGTTAAGAGCTTACAACACCATAAACTATAACAACGCAGACAAAAAATACTGTACAAAAAAACTAAAAGTACCTGGAACAAACTCTGATGTCAACACCTTTTTGCTAGACAATTCATCAATGACCTTAGGGATGTAATAGCCCTCGCTATCAGATAGCAACTCTTTATACCGCCTCTGCATACTTGCTTCTAAGACATAATCACATTCCCTTGCCAGTTCTTGCTTTGCCACCTGTATAATAGGAACATGAAAGGAATTATGCTCTGTATATTATAAATCTGCAACAAAATTACATGTGTATTTTGACTCAATATTAGAAACCTATGATATTTAGAATACCATTGCCTGAGCAGTATGTGTGTTCGAGTCAGAACCCATAAGGTCATTATATGTACGGAGAAAGATTGCGAAGAAGTGCAATTTGCTGAATACGACTTCAGATATTTCAAATTTTCTTTTGATTTTAGCTGAAAATTAAGTAAAGATGGGCTAGGATTCATCATTTCATATTCAGGCTACAGCATTTGCGATGAGCATAACATACTGTTCTGTACATTACTTCGCATAACATACACATACTCATACATTATTTGCATAATAAATACCATTTTGACAGACATAATTTTGGCAAAGAAATCATAATTACAGGTCAAAGCAGTATACATATGAACAATAGCAAGAAAGGATATAGTGAATGATCCATATTGCTTTCTAAGCAATGGAAAATAAATTTACCTTTATAGCTGTGTCAAGGAAAAGACCTTTAGGAATGAGATTTGTGTAAGTCAGAGTAGCCTAACATTCTCGATATCACTTTCTATACTATCTGCAACCCCAGGGTATTGTATTTTTCATCACAACATCTGAACCATCCTTCAAGACCGCTCGATGGACCTGATCAAAGGACAGCTCACTTGTCAGAAAAGCACCAAACAATATATTAACCCCGTTGTTGAGGTGATCCTCAAATAAAAAATTTGGTATGTTTTTATTAAAATATAAGAGGGCTGCCTCTGCTGCACCAACCTATCCAATACTTGCCGCAGCTAGTGGCTCGTAGTCGAAACTTCTCAGCTTGGAGGACCAGTCCCGACCAAGCTCGGCATCAAGGACAGAATTCAGCTGCTTCCTCGGCATAATGTCAGCACCTTGACGAACAATTTCAAGAGCTGCTAGCACCTACATTAACTTGACCAACATGAATTCAGATGGCACATGACAAGAAGACCATAAAGCACATAGCAATATCCTGAACCCAAATTTTAGGCTAATGTAGGTTGGGCCAAGTGAAATTGTCAGGCTAATGTAAGTTGGGCCAACTACAACGAAAAGTTATAATGTCAAGGTGAAATTTATGATCGAAGTGAAAAGCCTTTGTACATAACCCAAATAAAGAATAGGAAACAACATGCACCTTGATTTTGTGGTGACTGTTCTAAGCCCTCTGAAATCAGTTTATCATGCACTTGCCTCTCTGTCCTAAATACCTGCACCACACACACAAACAAAATAGCCCAAATATGAGGTAGGATTTAGCCACTAAGGTGAGCAACAAACCACTTTGGTATTATACTTTGGATTGCATTTTTCTCACCCAAGTTGGCAAGGCGCTCTAACTCACCTATCTTGTGCTTGAAATTATCTAATTCTTGAGCCAGCTGATCCTCCTTTTGCCTCAATTCCTTCAAGATAGAAGCAAGTTTACATCCTCATGCAAATGTATAAATTATTGACACAAAGCAAGCAGCCTAATTTAGCTATATAATCAACAGCAAGAATAGACTATAATTGAATTAGACTCATGTTAAGCAAATACAATTGGAGTAGAAAATCGACAAGTGCTAATGGAAAACCAGATGGCATACGATAAGAACATGCTACATTGCAGCTTTGAGCCACTAATACACATTGCAGACATTGTTGACACCAGGTAGTCGCCTATTCATCACTCATGTCAGATCACAAGCATGTTGTTCAAGCAATAAGAGCTCAATAAGTGGAAAGCACCTTCCCCCATGGACCTGAATCCCACTCAATCCAATCTTTTTTACAGGGCTATATCCAGGACTTCTTTGTGTACGTTACTGATTTATGCATTATGAATTTGCACATTAAACTCATGTCAAAATTACACTCATATGCCACAAGAACATGGAAACATGCTTGTGTTAGCTCAAATTCACTTGAAAGCATGAAAGATCACAATAATAGCCGACACTGGGAGAATTGGCGCTAAATCATCCTCAGAGCAACACATACAAACAGTGGTTAACAAAAAACTAACCAATCAAGACCAAGCTTAGTAAGTCTTTGCTATAGGAACCTCACTTTCACTTGGTATATATAGGCTCACTATACTAAGCTACTATTGTTGGATCTGGACCTTCCAAGCCGAATTAAGAAAAATCAACAGATATATATGCTAATTGCTAAGCACAAGATGAAACTGGTAATTTAGCTAAGGAATTGGCTCCCACTCCACCAGTCTTTGCTTCTATCGAAACATGGATGCAAGACAAATTTCCAATGTCTGCGGGATTATTACCCTTTTGCGTACGACTAATTCATCTGTGTGGTGATTACAGATCGGAAAGAAACCTTGTAAAAGAAAAATATGTACGCATTGTTTGTCTAAAATTACAAAGTCATATTAATTTCAGTAATTTTGCTCTTTGATACTTTCCTTGATATGCCAAATTATGGCTAGAAACATTGCTATCTTCTACTTTGGACAAATTTGGAGCAAGTCAACATTGAAGATTCTGGCATCCAACATTGTGTGTTGCAACTATTGAACACGGTGTCGGCCATAGCATACATCATGAGCAAACATCAAACTGCGGATAGAAATCCAACCAAGAGAAAAGCGGATATTTTTTTAAGACTACATGTAAAACTAAGAACTACGGGGTGTTTGGCATAGCTCCATCTCCACCAAAGTCGAGCATATCAGTTAATCTAATATAAAAAGGAGTGCAAAAATAGATTTCCAATGCCATACATATATAAGATGTTCACATACAAAAAGAGATTAGGCATAGCATACCTTGCTAATCAATTAGCACGGTGCTAAAATTTGGTTGGAAAGCTCATCGTACCATATCATCTTCCAGAAATCTGTCTAACACAATAGTCAATGTAGTTAAACAAGAACTGAGGAAAAGTGGAAACCTTAGAAATCAAATTTATGTAATTGTAAGCATCATAGTGTGTGGAATCGCAGTCGCCTCTGGCATCGCCCAAAATCAGCGTCGATGGGGCGATTGGAGGCGACCGAGATGGTACCCTCTAGCATCTCGCTTACCGAGAGGTAAGAGAGTAGGGAAGGCGACATGGGGAGGGGGAAGAAGACGGGAAGAAGGGGAGGCAAGGGGAATGGATCATAGGGGCGCAGATGGAGCTTCGGCGGCACCTAAGCAATGCCGACGCGGTGACACCTGGGTGAAGGGGGCGGCGGCACCAAGGCGAAGGGTAGGAGGAGGAAGGGGAAATGGAATCGGCGCCTCACCCGTTGATGCCTCTGCACTTGAGCGGTCAGAACCACCGAACGGGTCTACTGTCCAGCTATCGCGGCATCTCCCGCTCCGCGTCCACTCGCCAACAAAGAGGGAGCTCGAGGAAGGAGAGAACCGGCGGGGGGCGGCAGACAGGGAAGGCGGAGCCGTGCGAGACGACACCGGACAGGACAGGGACCTCGAGGAAGGATAATCGGGGGACGCGCAGAGCAAGCACGGCGGATCTGGCGACGCCTTCTTTGTTTGGTGGCGGCGACGGCAGACAGGCGGTGCGGAGCAGCAGGAGGAATGGCGGGCGGCGGGGTTGCTAAGGCGCTTGGACAGGCTACGGTACGGCGCGATGCGGAGCAACAGGAGGAATGGCGGGCGACGGGGTTGCTGAGGCACGCGGGCAGGCGACAGTGCGACGCGGTGTGGAAGGAGGAGAGGGCAGCGGCGATGCGACGGCGACGGACGGATGGGAAGAGACGGAGGGGAACGGTGCGTAACCTCGAGCGCTCCGCGAGCCCCAATTCCACGAGCCTTTATCGGCCGTCGACTGGACAAGCGGTGAGCCGGGTGGGGATCGAACCGAGAAGATCGAGCGTGTGGGCAAGGAGGATCCGTAGGCAAATACGGAGAACGACGGGATTCTATCCGCACAAAACGCCGACGTGGATAGCCTGAGGAGCCAGCATTCTCTCCGCTTATAAGATAGTTAATATATATGCCTGTTTAATTAATTAATCTCGGTTCTTTATTTTTTTCGAGAACAGAGAACGGCAAGCAGGAACCGGCAGCGCTTCTAAGCTGGTTCTTCAGGTTCTTAAGTGTTCTCATTTAGTTGGTCACTACTCATCAGCAAGGTTAGTGGTATCAAAATTCGCGGAAAACTGCTCAAAATTCGTTTAAAACTAAATGGTTCGAAAGTTGAATGAATTTAAAATTTGATCAAATTGCCCAGTAATTTTCGCGATTTTTGGACGGAAACCGTTCGACAATTGGAAAAATAAAAAAATGAGAAAATGAGAAAAATTGTAAAAAAAAATATTGTAATTGTTTGGTGTAGAAGGACAATAGCATAAATCATTCAACGATCTGTCGTGTCAACATATTCACATGAATGTTTATCCTAGCAATCTTATCCTACCGGTATTAAGCTCCGGAGGAAAGCTAGCCCAGAGAGCTCAGCCACGCGTCTATTGGCAATTTTTCAAAATAGCCCTTTGGTTCTTTCGAATTACATATAGGTCCCTGCGAATTTACGGATAAGTCCTTTGCGATTTTCTGTGAGAGAAATTTTTTTTCCCGGTTCGCGTTTAGGTCCCCCGTTCGACGTTTTACGAAAAGAGCATGCCCTTAAATACGAACTGCGAACGAGTCCTTTTCTAACTTTTTAGAATAGCGAACAGGTCTAAAAATATAACAAATAGGTCCCCGCACTTTACATTCAGGTCCTTTCTCCGTTTTGCCCGGAACAAATGTTTTTATGGTCCGTTTTTTCTCTGGAGCATGGGAAAAATGTTTTCGTTGGCCGTTTTTTCTAAAAAAAAAAATGGAAACTCGTTTTTCATCCGTCGTTTCTCCGTTTTTGTTGAAAAAAAAATGTTTTCGTTGTCTGTTTTTTCTCCGGAGCATGGGAAAAAAGTTTTCGTTGATCGTTCTTCCTTAGAAAAAAAAATGCAAATTCGTTTTTCGTTCGTCGTTTCTCCGTTTTTGTTGGAAAAAATGTTTTCGCTATTCGTTTTTTCTCGAAACCCCCGGGAAAAACGTTTCCGTGGTCCATTTTTCTCAAAAAAAAAAACAGAAATTCGTTTTTCTTTCATCCTTTCCCCGTTTTTGCCGAAAAAATGTTTTCGTAGTCCGTTTTTTCTTCAGATCTCAGGGAAAATGTTTCCGTTGTCCATTTTCCCTAAAAAAACACAAATCTGTTTTCCGTACGCGCACGCGACGTGCGCCGCTTTTGTGTTTTCGTGGTCCATTTTTTCTTAAAAAAACACAGGCTCGTTTTTCATTCGTCCTTCCTCCGTTTTTGCCGAAAAAAATATTTTCGTAGTTCGTTTTTACTCCAGAGCCCAGAAAAAATGTTTTCGTGGCCCATTTTCCCCTAAAAAAACGTAAATTCGTTTTCCATTCACGCACACGGCTCGGTCTTTACGGTTTCTCGAGCTTCCAAAAATTTTGAAGATACATCTAAGTCTATTTTTTCATCCAAAAATTTCGCAATTCAATCGATTTCTATCGATTTTTGGCAAAAATCGATGCCGAGCTCCTTCCAATTTTCCACCTCATTTCGGTATAGTAAACCCTGGTAGATCACACAATTTATCCTGAGATCAATCAAATGTCCTTGCTCATCCTGCCTTAAATTCCTCATCAACCCAGGCTATGTATTACTCTCTCGATCCACATTTATAAGACATTTCCTTTTGGCATATGAACTAAGGAGATAATGAAAGATCACCTCTAATTATTATATTGAAGTATTATCAAGGGAGCACACATTTGTACATAAAGTACGATCTATATTTATAGACAAAGCTATTAAAAAAAGTACACTAACTTGAAAGAAGGGAGCACATGGCACATACACCGGGAAAAAAAAACAGAGGACTCCTTAATTCCCAATTTGATTCACAGACGCCCCCCCCCAAACCCCAACCGATCCCCATGCAATCCATGCATGTGTCTGATCAATCTGATGATGCAACAACCCTCACTGATCACCAAGCGCGCAAGCAAAAATTAACTCTTGTCGACAATCGATGAGTACGTAGTCGTCGTGCGTTGTGGCTCATAGGCCGAGCGCGCCGAGCGGCGTCTTGCCCTGTCCGGCCTCGAAGTAGAAGATGAGCAAGGCGAGCATGGCGATGCGCGCGTGCTTGATCTCGGCCAGCTTGAGCCGCTCGAGCTTCTCGGGGTCGGTGATGTAGATACTGTCCTTGATGGTGCCGGCGAGGCCGAGCGGGTCGAAGAACTTGCCGCCCGGGTACCCTTGCTCGCCGGTGGCGTTGGCGAAATTCTCGGCGGTGCGCGACCACGGCGTGGCCCACTCCACCAACTGCGAGTCCGGGTTGAAGAAGTCGACCCACCGCTTGGATTCCACCCACCCCATGAGCAGCAGCTGCGTGCCGAGGAGTGACCCGAAAGAGAAAGACGCCACCGCGCCCGGCTGCGCGCCGGCCTCAAACCATGGCACACCGCTCCACGCCTGGCCAACGAAGATGCCTAACACCGCCGCCATCGCCCACCGCCCGTGGATCAGCTCTGCCTCCCTGTACCACTTGAGGAACGCCGGGTCCTTGCCCAGCCCCAGCGGGTCGAAGCCGTAGTCACCGGGGAGGCTGTGTGCATCCAACAACGCGTTCAGTCTCGGCACTACCATCGAGAGGCTTCGCGCAGAATGCAGAGTTAATTAAGAGAAAGTCACGGAGACTTACGAGCCATCGAGCCACGGCGGGTTAATGAACTCGGCGTCGCTCTTGAAGGCGGGGATCCACGACTTCTTGGCCGCCGCGGCGGTGACGACGAGCACGCGGTGGGGAGCGGGCTTCGCGGCGCCGACGGATGCGGCATTGGCGAGCGCGCGCCTCGCCCCAAGGAACGGGCTCTTGAGCACGGCAGCGGAGGCAGTGGCGGAGGTGGACGCAAGTGCCATGGTCGGTTAAGCTTCGCCGGTCAAGCAAGTCTTCCCTGTGGCGGAGCGACTAGGTAGTCTGTCCGGCGAGCAGGACGTCATGGGCGGTTTGATATTAAATCGTGGCGTTGCGGCGTGGGGCAGCCACAGCCCACAGGATTCGGGCGGGGGGGGGGGGGGGAAGCCTAGGATGGATAGGGCGCTGGCCAATGGGGAGCAGGCGCCATCGGATTCTACCGCGCCGGTGGACGCCACGTGGACTATATCCTGGCCCTAACGCTGCTTGTGATTTGTGGGACCGAGCCGCCGAGGACTGTGTAAGTTGAAACCAGCTTTTCCAGCATGTGCCTTTTTTTTTAAAAAAAAGATCTAACTCTGTAATTATAAAAAAAGGATTTGATAAATATCATTCGGATGTTTTTGTTTGCTAAAATCATATAAATTTGGGATCATTGGATCATTATTGAGATTCGGAAGTATCGATTACATCTGATCCTATCATTTGATCTAACAGTTAAATTTTTAATCCTACGGTCCAAAATTTGGATGTTATTTACACAAAAACATAGTCATCTCCTCACCATAAAAGCGTTGATATCACCTGTTGTGTCCGTGCATCGTGGTAGATACGCTGAACCGCGGCCAGTTAGGTGCTGAGCACCATAGGCCTGGCAGGGCGACATCATAGGTGCCGCAACATAAGGACTTGACAAGACTACTACGGCGGTAGGGCGGCAGCGCGGATGCGCAATAGGACTTACCACGGTGCCCGAGCGAGGTAAGTTATGTCACGTTACGCTAGCTCGGTAAGACCTATAGTGTTGCACATGTGTCGCAGGCGACATGTGTTACATGCCGATGCTTCCACGATAGAGGTGAGAGGTGACTAGATTTGTAAAAAAAAACTAGGCTAGAAAAGTTGTACTCCTGTTATAGGATGGCAATCGGATGGGTACCTCCAAGTATGACTTCCTCAAACCTGCCACCCGAACCCACTAGACTTCTTAGACGCAGATCTGTGCCTATGCCCAAATCCAATGGGTACCATGGGTAAAACTGGGCCCATGAGTAGTATATCATATACATTGTACTTTTAAGCCATCTTGGACTATTAAAAAGGAAAGGCAAAAGAACTTTGAGAGCTTCCCAAACCACAACATCATTAACCGAGCAATTGTCCAAAAACAAGGGGAAAATTTTTCCTATATTGAAACCTTTGTTTCTCAATTGATAGATCTCTATATGGGCCATGGTTCACAATCAATCTGAACCTTGATCACAACAAGAAATTATCAACTATTACCAAAGTAAGAGTCATAATATAGAAGCTCTGCATCATCACTAGCATCCTAGAGTGTTTCATCCCCCAGGAGGTCAACGCTACTGCTAGTTACGATCTAAGGAAGGAGGCAAATGACGCCAGGAGTTATACTGGTTCGAGCCCCCCGAGCAGAGTAATAGCTCTACTCCAGTCTTGCCCTGAGGTGGAGGAGTTGATTATGTGTGAGTACAAGTAGGTTTTTTTATCCCCCTTATCCGAGGTCTCCCTATGTATTTATATGGAAATTACAAAGTCCCTCGTCCTGTTACTGGAGGACGGTCAGGAGTAGTTTTCGAAAAGGATGGACCCACGTTCGCTCCAACCGGATCTCAACCGCTCCCCCGGAGTTCACGCCCACGTCCTGCCCTTATGGATCTCAGCAACCGCAAGCCTCTAACCTGGCCTCCGTGAGCTCCAGGTCTTTGTCGTGTGACGGCCTCCGGTTCATTTGCTCGAGGTCGCGCGAGCGCCGCCTGGACACCGGGGTAATAAGCTCGGGCCTGAGCTTGGCTTACCAGGTCGAGTTCGAGCTTGGGTCTGTTTACCATATCATTGACCGGGCAGGGTATCTCAATCCCCGATATCTAGCTCCCGAGGCTCAAGTCTCTCCAAATTGCCGAAGAGGGCCTTGAGCCTAAAAGTCTTGGAGGGGAGCGTTCCTTAGGTTTAAGTTTTAGCTTGGCGCCACGTCAGGTGTTCCGGCCTCGACCAAGAACTCCCAGGTCTTGCTGCCTAGGCCTGAGCGATGGGGGCAGTTCAAATCTATCCGTATCGTTGCCACCCCCTCGCCGCATTTTCCCAAGCGCACCCGGCGCGTCTTTTGAGGCGCAATAACTCCCAGTCGTCAGAAACCGAGGCCCTATGTATATCCGGTCACCTCGCCTTTCGAGGAAAACCCCCCAAATCTTCTATGATCCCGCATCCCCCGGCGAAACCTGAAAGTGCATCTAGGCACTTATGTTGTTTTGGTGATTAATGATAAACGATTAATGACAAACGCATGTAATGTCAATCAATGTAATTGTACAAATTCTTAACTTAGTGCTTAACAAATGACAAACCTCTAATATGTTTATATTGTTATGAGACTAACATGTTTATTGCCTAGTTGAATATTAGTGTCATCTATTTTAGAGGAAAATCAATTGGGATGGTTAAGCAAAAATGAGGTATGCAATCTTAGTATTCCTTCCATATTTGTCATTGCATTCCTCTTTAGCAAATGCATATTGAACTCTAAGTAACTTGTTGATTTCATATGTGCACATTGATTCTTGTCATAATTGCTTGTGTATATTTATATTCATTTGAGTTCATTATATGCTTTGTTTTTAATATGATTGTGTTAACTAGAGTTAAACTTCATTGCTTAATATTGACTTGGTGCATACATGTCTTAGTTGTGTATCCTCTAATGCACCTCTCTTAGTGAAGTTTAATCTAGAATTGGATCACATTATTTACTCTCATTCCAAATATTGTTTGCACATGTGTAATTTGTGTATATTCTATCATGTGCTTCATTTAAGCAAAGTATGTGGTCCTTGCCATGATTTAATTGATTCTTTATATTGGCAATTATCTCTCTAGTGCAGTTAGATCAATCATATATTCATCATAATGCACTTAGTAGATAATATTTCTATTGTCAAGTGTTTCCATTCATATTGTGCTTCTTGATATGAAACACTTGTTATTATCAATTTATTCAATATATCTTTTAAGCTTGTGGGACTAATATGTTTGCTGAGTGATTTGATAAGAGTTAGGTTCCAAAGCTGTGTGTATGATGACCAAGATGGTTTGAAGGATGACAAGCAAGTCAAAGTCAAATAAGACGGCGGTGTCACCAAGAGCTGAGGACTAAGTCAAGAACGACTTGGCGTGAGGATCGTCTTGGTGATGATCGAGGTCAAGGTCGGAGAGGACGAGAGTCTCATGAGGTGAATCGCGTCGAGGTTAACAAGACGAAGGGCGTCATCAATCTTTGTGGAAGCGTCATCATGCACCGTGCATCCGGAAGAAGTCGGCATGTAAGCTTAGTGTAAGACTTAGATTTTGTGTTAAATTTGAGTCTAAGGATTGCCGTACTATTAAGAGGGATGCAATCGTTGAAATCACTTAGACATGTCTCAAGTGCTCAAAAGTGGTCTATCCTTGTCTAAGGTTAAGAAACCTAGTCACACTTTATTCACCTAGGTGTAGGTGGGTTGGTGTGAGGGTTAGAAGTGTTGGTGGTGCCGGAAAGTGAGGGTTGTAGGTCTCTCTTGGATTCCTTGTGATGTCAATTTTTATCCTTTGGTATTTGGGTAGTGATACCTTGTTAGTTGTGTAGCCCTCGTTCTTAGCTTTCCGAAAAGTCCGAATTCGTCGAAATCGGAGTCCGGGATCAAAAGTTATGCCCGTTGTCCCGCTGCGTCTTTGCTGGGAGATCCGGAGTATCCGGACATTTAGTCCGGAGACTCCAGATGATCCGGAGTATCCGGATGATCCGGAGTGTCCGGATGATCCAGAGTGTCCGTGTTAAATATCCGGAGTCTCCGGGTTGCCCAGTTCGGTCCAAACGGCTAGTTTTTGGGGTTTCTCTATTTAAAGCCCCCTTCTTGCCCACTTCAAAGGAGCCGTTGGGGGATGTTTTGCTGGGTATTAGAGGTGTTATTTGTGAGTGTTTGAGCCCCCAATACTCCTCCCTACTCCTTAGATCTTAGTGATCCCCTTTTGTGAAGGGTTGGGTAGAGGAGAGAGGTGTTTGGATTGAGGATTGATTTGAAGAGTGGATGGTTGGGAGATAGTTTCCTTGGTGCTTTGAGGTGTATTCTTAGTGATCTTAAGCTCCCAAAAGCCCCTCTAACCCTAGATCTTAGTGATCCCTTTTGAGTGAAGGTTTGGGTGTGAGAGTGGGTAGTGACCGGATTGAGTGTGATTAGTGTGTTGAGCACTTGAGGTGGACTCTAAGTGAGTTCTTCGGGAGCATTTGTTGCTCTTGGAGGTTGAGGTCTCCTAGACGGCTAGGAGTTGCCGGTGAGCTTCCAAGCTTTGTGTGGAAGGCCGCCGAAGGTTTGTGAAGGTCCGATTCTGCCTCCGCAAGGAAAGGAATCAAAGAAGTGAAGACCGGCGAGTGCATTGTGTGCAACACCGGGAGGAAGAGGGTTGAAAGAGACCCCAGCTCAAGTGTGACCGAGCCGCCTCAACGGAGACGTAGGATCCCCTCAAGGATCCGAACTTCGGGATAAAATCTTCGTGTCTACTTCCTTACTTCGGTTTCCTCTTTTGCTCATCCGCTTAATTTGCTTTCGATTCTTGTGATTATATCAATTAGATTGTATCTACTGCATCTATTCTTGCTTATATACTTGATTCATTGGAGTAGAGTAATTTGTATCACTAGAATCAAAGAAGCACTTCAATTTATTGTCCTACTCTTTTCTGGCCGAACCAGGCAACCCGGAGTATCCGGTATATTGATCCGGAGTATCCGGACATACCGGAGTATCCAGACTAAATATCCGGAGTCTCCGAGTTACCTGTCTCGGGCTGAATTGTTTAAATTGCAAAACTTAATTACCCCAATTGCTTCCGCATTATCTTTGATAGATTAATTTAAATTGGGTATAATTTTGTAATCGCCTATTCACCCCCCCTCTAGGCCGACATCTCGGTCCTTTCAAAACCGCTACCTCTTCTTGTCCGAAACTCCCTTCCTCCTCCAAGCCAAATCCTCGCAAGCTCTCATGGCCAAGTTCGGGAAGACCGCATTGTCTGCGGTGAGGACGAGGGAGCTCAAGGAGTCGGGGTTGCTAGACCCGATGACTTGGTGGCTGCCTGGCGCAGAGACCGAGCCGCAGCCCCGAGAGGATGAGCTTGTCAACACCGAGCAGTACATGCTCTTCAGCCTGCGGACGCCGGAAAGCGACTTCTTGGCCTCGGTTCTCGCCCAATGCGAGATCGAGCTCATCAACCTGGTGCCCAACTCTGTCCTCTTTCTTTCCATCTTTTCTCACTTGTGCGAGGGGTTCCTGGGGATTGTCCCCACCCCCTCTCTTTTCTTCCGTTATTTCTCCCTGTTCCGCACCGGGAAGGACCCCGTGGTCGGGTGCCTTTATTTCCAGATGCGACCAGGGCTTCCTTGGTCCTTTCCTATGCTTCGTGCTCGTGACTCCCTCGATCCTGGGCCGAGAGGTGGTTTTATCTGAAAAGGGGAGAGGACGGCGCCCTCACCTACGACGGGACCCCCATCAGCGCCAAGTGCCAGACTCCTGAACCGAACGAGCTGGAAGTGCACCAGGAAGCCATCGCCACCATCCACATCTGCGCCGCGTGCGGCCTCATCGGTCAGGCCATCGCCAGCAACTTCTTGCGGAATCAGGTGTGCCCTCTACGAAAGAGGCTCCACCCATTCTTCGAGATCACGGGGCGAGATGAACCTACTCGCGAGGCCCCCGTCGATAAGTCTCCTTGTCCAAAGAGGCTTCCCCGAGCTCGAGCTGATTTGTGCTTCTTTTTCTTTTGCTTAACTCTTCTCATGGCCTTCAGCAGCGCCAAAGGAATCCTGGGTGGCCGCCAGGATGAATGAGATGTTCGAGAAGGCGGCCCTCGACTACACCCTGGACGACCCCGTCCCAAGGAGCGTGCTGAGTTGAAGTGCCGAGGTAACCATTCCCCGAGCCTAATTCCTTGCTCAAGGCCTCCCGAGCTTGCGTTGATCTCAAATATGCACACTGGACGACCCGGAACTGCGCGAGGCCGCATGGCGGATGTTGCTGCTGCCTGGAGCGGGCAGAGGTAAGAAGGTGGGCAAAAGGCCACCCCTAGTGGCAGCTCCTCGAAGAAGCCACACGTCAAGTGGGGGGATCGGGCGGTGGTAAGTTTCCTTCTCCCGCACTTCGGTCGTTCCCTGAACCGTTTTGCTCTAGCACCCTTTCCTTCTCAAAAATTCTTTTTTACTCGCACAGCAGCAACAAGTAGCGGCAACGGCAAGTGTCGGCGTAGTAGCCAACAGGCACCTCCGAGACGGGTGCTTATGAGGTTCCGACGGGGGGCTTTCGGGGCAATCGCCTCGGAAGGGAAGACGGTGACGATCGGGACACCGGGAGGCTCAGGCTAACGGGAGGACGCAAAAAGTTTTTTACCCAGGTTCAGGCCCTCCGAAGATTAATAGCCCTAGTCCTGCCTTTCTTGGTATTGCTTGCGCTCTTTCTAGAGGATGGAAATCTTACAGTCTTTCGAACCCCCTCTCCCATGCACCCCGGCTCCCTTTTATACTCGGGCTGACGGGGGCGCATGGGAGGCTTACACTGCCAGCCATCATCATTGCACTGTTACGGGCGTATTTAATGCGCCCGTCACTATTCTTAAGTCACATTAATGTCTGCCGCATCTGTCACAATCCTGCCTTGGGCCCCATGTCCACCAATGCCGCCCGTTCCGTCACGGGGTGTGGTGCAGTCTTGACGTCTCCCAAAGCCATGATGCGCCTGGGGAAGGTGCGCCGCCACGCTGCAACTTCCATGCTTCCACATTCAATGCGCACGATTCGCATTTAATGTCCCTGATCTTGACAGGACTATCCTGGGGATGGTGCGCGCCTGGCTCAGACGCCACGTGTCCGGCCGGGCGACCACCTTGTTGGTCGCCAGCCTGGCTCAGACGCTTACGCCACGTGGCTGGGCGACCACCTTGCCGTCGCCAGCCTGGCTCAGACGCCACGCGGTCCGGCTGGGCGACCACCTTATCGGTCACCTACCGCCTGGCTCAGACGCCACGTGTCCGGGCGATCATTTATCGTCACCCGGCCGCTGGCTCAGACGCCACGTGTCCGCTGGCGACCACCGCATCGTCACCGCCGCCTGGCTCAGACGCCACGCGGTCACCGGGCGACCACCGTATGGGTTTTTCTCTTGCCGTGGTAGTGGGCCCAAACACGCCCGCCGCCACTTGATTCCTTTTAGCGGGGAGCGGGTACCTTGGTGTTGAATACGCCGACAAGAGCCCGGGCCCACCTAGGAGCGCTTTTTGGTCTTCGCTCTTCTTCTTCTTTAATTGGCGGCTTGAGAACTGCTCCGGCCTCGGGTGGGACCCTTCAAAGGTCCGCGCCTTGCAAAAAGATCTTTCTGGCTTCTCCGATTCCTCGAGCGGTTTGCGCGGTTACTTCCTCCTTGTAACCGCCAAGACGTTCCTTGGGATGCGCCCCATTTATGAGGCCCTTAAACTTCCTCTTTCGAATCGCCGCGCTTTTCGGGTTTTCCTCACGGTTCGCCTTCCGCGGCCTTATAAAAGGCTGATCGAAGGGGAGTAGTTCTTCCCTTTCAACTCTCTCAGACTCCACCTCTTTCCGACGTTTCAGCTTCCTCGCTTCATCCCCTTTGCGGTTGCGCCGAAATCCCTATCCTCCCGATGGCTCCGCTGCTTCCTTCTTCGATCATTGAGGAGGAGAGGGCCGCTAGGTTCTCCTGAACATCACCGGGCACCCTTCGCCTCCGCCGGACTGCCGAGCCCCACTGTCGGCTGGGAAGTGATTTTCTCGGTGGCAGCTCCTTGCCTACTACTACCGCGGTTTCGACTTTTATCTTTCTGTTCTCAACTTCTACGCCATTCATCACATTCACCTTCCTCCCAACTCTGTTATCCTCCTTTCGCCTTTGCTCACTGCGAGATGTTCGTGGGAGTGCTGCCCAACCTTCTTCTTTTTCGCTTCTTCTACACTTCGCGCCATGGCAGATTCGCCGGCTTCCGAGCTGTCACCGCGTTCCGTGACGGGAGCGTTGCGCGCTATATCCCATTGGACCGCCGGTCCAATCGAGGGATCAAGGGCGCAGAGTGGTCAGACGCCGAGGACGACAGCGGCATTGAAGTCTTTGGAGCTTCCGCCGCCGGCGGCCAAGAACCCCAACTGGGGCTCCGGTGAGCGATGCGCCTGAAGCTCAGCGATGCTGGCCCGCGCCGACTGGGCGATGACGGGCGGCCTGACGGGGGCCATGGTGATTGTCGGGACCCCGAATTTGCAAATCCGGACCCTCTGTGTATTCAAGACTACCCAGGAACGCGCTTAGTGCACATAGCCTTAACATCGGTATATATCACAATCATACCAAACGATACTATCAAAGTACTTTATTTAAATAATCAAAGGGTTACTCGACCTTATGGCCAAGTTACAAATATATGCCTTGCAAGGCGAAACTTAATAAAAGAGAAATAACAAGAAATGAAAATCAAATAAACTTCGTGGCGCCATCCAAGATACCACAGTAACCTGATCGGGCTCGCATCCCTAAGTAGACGGGTCTTCTTGGAGTTCCTCCTCCAAAGTGGCGTAATCTCCTCCGATATTGTGTTGAGGCAAGGGTGAGTACTTGGTACTCAGGCAAGTCATGCAATGAATGCAGGCTAATATACTATATGCATGGCTTGGTACAAAGGGATAGCACAAGGTATTTTTGCAAAGAAACAAAGATTTGAAAAGTAATATAAGTAGATTCGAAAGCAAAGAGAAATGAGTAAAGCATAAATAACTTTTCAAGAAGTTTAACAAACATTTTTCCCATCCTAAACCATAATTCCATCATCTTCCTTGTTAAACCAACCCATCTTTTCAAAACCAAGTTATTTTCGTAAAGTCTACCCCTTGATTTGTAATTCCCGAGCATTGTCCAAAGATCGTGGACTCTGGCTTATTCAAATAGATTCTACACTCTGCAGAGGTTATGCACTTTACCCACAAGATACAGTCAAACACCACAAAGGTGAGTTCAGTAACAAAGCCTTTCTAAGCCTCAAACAACACAGGTGGTCCTCTCCTAGACGTGCTCTACACCATCCCTTCCTTAGCCAAGGCGAAGTATGGGACCAACACACCGTTAGATGGGTACTGGCCACAGCCACGATACGCCCCGTGCACAATCACACAAACGGTGTAATCGACACTCGAGGCTCCACAAGTGAGTCCTTAGCGACTTAGTCAACTAGGGCCGTCCCATTCCACCCATGTGGTTGCAAGTATGACCCAGTTCAAAGGCTTGCAAGGTTAAGTCCTTAGAGTGACCAGGGCAAGACTACCCAAAACCAAATCAACACTCCCAATGCCACAATGGCCCACCTGATTACTCTTGCCACATGCCCTGGCCGAAAATCGTTTATCAAACCCCGCTTGATTACCATGCACCACGTGCCATCAACATCACATGATACTTTTCCAAAACAGGTTCAATATATCATTAAGTCCATATTAGCATTTGATTGTCCAAAATCATGTCATGAGCACGTAGTGTGTCTAAGCAAAGATACTACAACGGTCTAAACCCATGTTGGCAATTTAATAATGTCCAACTAGTAAACCACAACTAGGGTGACAAAGGGTCATGGCACATACTTAAGTAATCAAGGTGTCATATAGCAAATTGGTATTTATCTAACCCCATGTTTAAACAAAGTATCTTTCTAATTGAACTAGCATGCAATAGTTTAAATCAAAATAGATTTTCAAATAGGATCAACATGGTCAAAGCACAACTTGCCTTCAAAAAGTACTTGCTCTTGGTCTTGAGTTGGATCTGAGTCAATACTTCTCCTTCGAATCCTTCCCAAAGACTTCAACGTCTACTCGTAAAGCGTGCAAATAGCAAATACACAAATAAACACTAGGCAAAAGATCCCAAAACTCCAAATAAAATCCATAAACAGAGAGAACATAATTTTCTGGATTTTTAGAAACTGGAATCGCCAAATTTGGAGTTAAAACGCAAAAGTTATGATTTATTAAAGTTTAAATAATCAATTAAATAATATTTCAGAGAAAAACTTTAGTCCAAAAATTAAATAAAATTTATATTTAGGTAGATCTCAATTTTATACAAATTTAGAAATTTGAATCACTCAAATCGGAGTTGAAACGCGAAAGTTATAAGCGTTTGAAGTTTGAATCTAAATTTTGAATCAATATTTCGAATTAATAAATCATTTTCTTTTTCGAAATTAATTATTGCGTCGGCATGGACACGTGTCGCCTCGATTGGCTGGTCGACGTCACCGGCCCATGGACTTGGTCCACGCTCGGCTCGGGTCCACGGTGGACTCGGCCCACGGCTTCCACGAGATCGACATGTGGGTCCACTCGGGTGACGTCATTCTTGGCGACGCCAAGACACCGGCCGGGACAGCCGACAGCGGTTCCCGCCATGACGTCATCGTGGACGTCATGGTGTAGCTTTGGCTGGGCCGACATGCGGGCGGCGTGTCGAGACACGCTTCATGCGCGGCCGATCACCGCTGGCCGATCGCGGCGGTTGGCCTTCTCGCCACGTGGCTAGATCTAGGCCGTTGATTTGAAAATCAACGCCCATTGATCTGGTGTTACGCGTTTGGGGTGAACGCTGCACCGGGACCGTTGGATTTAGATCCAATGGTTGAGATTGATCTAGAGATCGTGAAATAAAACCTCACCGCGCGATGACGTGGCAAGATCCGGATCGCGGCGATCTTGATCGGACGGCCGAGATGGCTCGGCGACGGCAATGGCGCGCGGCGGCTTGGCGCCGGAGTCGATGACGATGACACGCCTAACGGCGCTGGCAGGTTTCTCCGGCGAAGTGGATGGTAGACACGGTGCGCCTTTGACGCAAGGGATTCGATCTGGGTCAACGCTTACGGAGGATGGCGACGGTGGCGAACGGCAAACCGCGGCGGAGTGCTTTACCAACTCCGGCGAGCAATAGCGGCGAGACGGTGGGGATCCTAGCGGCGTGAGCTAGGTTTCGGACCGGCGTGGGATGGCGATCTCGGGTGCGATCCGGGCATTAAATAGCCGGAGGCGTGCTCGGCGGAACCCTAGTTTGGTCTGGCGGCGGCTTCACCGGCGAGTCCGGCCGGACTTCGGCGGAGACGCAACGCCTGTCGCGGCCCACGTGGCGCGATCAACGGCCCCGATCGACGGGCGCGATCGGATCCGGCCGGATACGGCTCGGTCGAAGTCGGCGGATCTCGGCCGTTGGATCTTGATCCAACGGTTGGGATTGATTAGGTTAGATGGTTCTACGAGTCACGTGGCTTCGGGTCGGACTCGAACACGAAGTCTGACTCGGGCTCGATCGGATGAACAAGATTTGACCCGAGTTTGATTTTCCAGCGATTTAATATTTAAAATAATTCCTAGTAATTCATTTAATTCATTAAAAATAGCAAATGACTCAGAAAAATTCGAGAAAAATTCCGAAAATACTTTGGATCATTTTGGACTCAAATAAAATATTTCCAACAAAATTTTATTTGCATAATTAAATTCTTTAATTATTTCAAAATGGAATTAAATTCAAATAAATTCCAAATAATTCCAAATAAACTCCAGAAAATTCCAAAAATTCATCAAAGTGCCAAATCACACATGAATTCAAGGAAAGCAAAATTTTGGGGTGTTACAAACCTCCCTTAATAGAATCTCGTCCCGAGATTCAGTGGCTCACTAAAGGAATAGGTTTGGAAATTCTTTCTTCAAATCCTCTTCGCTCCCTAAGTCGCTTCGCTTCTGCATGGTTGCTCCAATCGAACTCTACGTAAACGAGTTGACTTGTTTCTAGTTTCTCGATCCATTGTGTCTAGAATCCTCACGGGATACTCCTTATAAGTCAAATCCTCTTGCAACTCGATTGACTCTAGCGGTGTCTGCTCTCGTGAACTCAAGACACTTCTTTAATCGAGACACATGGAATACATCATGCACTCCTGCTAACGATTGCGGCAACTCGGTGATAAGCAACTTCGCCCCGCGACTCAAAATCTTAAATGGTCCAACATAACGGGTGCAAGTTTCCCTTTGGCATGGAACCTCCTAACTCCCTCGAGAGGCGTAACTCGAGGTAAACAAAGTCTTACGGTTCAAAACTCAAGTCTCGGCGACGATTGTCAAGATAACTCTTCTCGCCGAGATTGGGCTATCTTCAACCTTTCCCTAATCATAGCGACCGCTTCTTCACCTCTTGAAGAATATCGTGCCCAAAGACACGGCGCTCGGAGTCTCATTCCAATTCAATGGCGTCCGACAGTGGTCGACCATACAAAGGCCTCAAAAGGTGACATCTCAGAACTAGCCTCGATAACTATTGTTGTAATCGAACTCGGCATACGGCAAACTTTTATCCCAAGAGGTAGCATAAGCCAATGCACAAGCTCTTAACATATCCTCCAGACCTGGTTGACTCTTTCTGGCCTGTCCATCCGTCTGTGGATGATAAGTCACATCAAGTTTAAACGGGTTCCCATGGCTTCATGCAACTTATTCCGTAACCTTGAGGTAAATTGGGTACCTCTGTCCGATACAATCCTCTTTGGCACTCCGTGTAAACAAACAATCCTCGATCATGTATAATTCGCTAATTTATCTCCCGAGTAAGTGGTCTTCACGGGGATAAAATGGGCTACTTTAGTCAAGCGATCCACTATAACCCATATGGAGTCATAACCTCCTTGAGTCTTCGGCAAACCGGTAATGAAATCCATTCCGATTTCCTCCCACTTCCACTCAGGTATCTTCGGTTGTAGCAATCCCGCTGGTCTCTCGATGCATTGCCTTGACTCTTCCGGCATACGCCGCACAATGCAACATGCTCGGCAACTTCACGCTTCATACTCGCCACCAGAATCTCTCCTTGAGATCCTCGATACATCTTGGCGCTCCAGGATGAACCGAGTACTTGGAGTCATGGGCTTCCTCCAGAATCAGTTGCTTTAACTCCTTTTTGTTAGGCACACAAATGCGATCCTTCATCCACAACGTGCCTTGCTCATCCAACTTGAAGTCCTCTGCCTTGCCTTCCTCCTTGATGGACTTAATCCTGCGGATCTTGTCATCATCCTTCTGTCCTTCCCGGATCTGGTCCTCTAAGGTAGGCTTTACTTCCAATGCGGCCAAGAATCCGCTAGGTACAACCTCAATCTTCATCTTTTGAAAATCCTTACATAACTCATCCTGACTTGTGGCTAGCAACGCACTCACGGTATGGCTTTTCCGACTCAGAGCATCGGCTACTACGTTGGCCTTCCCGGGATGGTAATGGATTCCAACATTATAGTCCTTGATCAACTCTAACCATCTCCTCTGCCTCATATTCAGATCCGACTGGGTGAATATGTACTTAAGGCTCTTATGATCCGTATATACTTCACATCTGTTTCCAATCGATAGTGACGCCATATCTTCAAGGCATGCACTACTACGGCTAACTCTAGGTCATGTGTCGGATAATTTTCCTCATGCGGTCTCAATCGCCTTGATGCATAAGTTTACGACCTTTCCATTTTGCATCAAGACACATCCAAGTCCTTGGCGCGATGCGTCACAATAAATATCGAAGCTTTGAGCAACATCAGAGAACTAACACCGGCCGATGTCAATCGCTTCTTCACTCTGAAATCCTTTCTCACATTCCGGCGTCCATGCAAACTTCTTTTCCTTCCTCGCAATTGCGTAAGAGGTTTCGCGATTGTCGAAAAGCCTTCAATGAAACGGCGGTAGTATCCTGCCATTCCAAGGAAACTCCGAATGGGTCACAGTCCTCACTGCTCCCAATGTAACACGCCTTCTACTTTGCTTGGATCTACTACGACTCCTCTCAGTCATTACATGTCCAAGAAACTCCACCTTGTCCTTCCAAAAATCACACTTGCTGAACTTGGCGAAAAGTTGCTTTGTTCCTCACTTTTCCAAAACTCGCCTTAAGTGTTCGGCATGTTCATCCTCCTGCCTTGGAGTAGACTAGGATATCGTCTATGAACACGACAACAAACTTGTCCAAATATTCCATGAACACCTTATTCATCATATTCATGAAATAAGTCGGGCGCATTCGTCACCCCAAAGGACATAATCAGAACTCAGAATGTCCATATCTTGACGAATGCAGTCTTGAATATCTTCGATCGGATCTTCAATCGATGGTATCCCGATCTCAGATCAATCTTGGAGAAAACTCCGGCTCCTCTTAATCGATCAAACAAATCATCAATCCTGGGTAGCGGATACTTATTCTTCACGGTGACTTCATTGAGTGCACGGTAGTCAATGCACATCCCGAAACTCCCGCCCTTCTTCTTGACAAACAAAATCGGTGCTCCCCACGGTGACTAACTTGGTCCGATAAATCCTTTCTCCATTAACTCCTCTATTTGTTTCTTCATTTCTACCAACTCCTCGGTAGACATCCGATAGGGTCTCTTTGCTATCGGTCTTTGTGCAGTACAAGCTCTATCACAAACTCTATGTCCCCTGTCAAGCGGCATACTGTAGATCTTCTGGGAAAACATCGGGTACTCATTCACTACTTTGGGACATCCTCTATGCCGATTGCCTTGGTACTGTTAACCATCAATGTCCATCTCTAATCGCAGTGGGCTTGAAATTCCACTTTCTTCCCACACGGCTCTCAATCGAGATAGTCCTTCGTCCACAATCCAATACAGCCTTTGTGCTTGGATAACCAATCCATTCCCAATATAACATCTAAGGTCCAGGTCTCCAAAATTATAAGGTTTGCTAGGAACTCTATTCCATCTATTAGTATTCTCACCGGAACATCCTACTTCCGCTCGGAGTTCGGAACCAGGGTTTGAACTAAAAGCATGCACTTAAGTCTTGCAATTCTCAAGTCATTTCTAGCAGCAAAGCCTTGCGAAACAAACGAATGCGAAGCTCGAGTCAAACAAAGCTGTGCAGTATCGAGTTAACTAGTAACTTACCCAAGACGACGTCCGTAGCATTCTGCAGTGCATCTGCGGTGACATGGTTGACTCGGCCTCTCACCACGGCAGGGTGTGGCTCTGTCTGGCGCCCTAGCTGGGTGGTTCCTAGATTGAAGCGAATCGGGGTCGCTCCTCGCTGTCTTCTTTGGACAAGCTGTTGGCAAAGTGTCACGGCTCGTTGCGGTTATGTGGCGTCTCACTGTTCCTCTTTTGCCTCGAGTAGTGTTTCTAGCGAAGTGGGGGTCCGATAGTTACGATTGGCAGGTCTTGGTGCCGGGAGGGTGTCCTTGTTGCATTCGTGGTTGGAATCAAGAATTGATTCGTGCAACTCTCAAGCGTTGCGTTCCTGGCGTGATCCTTCTTTGTTGCATCCTGCGCTTCTGTTCTCATCCAGTTCCTTGCGCTTGTCCTCAAGAATAAGCGCCTTATTCACCAATTCTTGGAAATCTGGAAAGGTGTGGGTGATCAACCCTACTTGCAATCCCGAGTTGAGTCCCTTCATAAAACGAGGTATGCCTGGATTTATCTGTCGCTACATCCTCAGTGCGTAGCGTGCTAGGCTGGGTGAACTTGTTCAGTAGTCGGCCATCGGTGATTACCTTGCTTCAGTGCTCTGAACTCCTCCTTCTTAAGGTCCATGATTCCTTCAGCACGTGATCTGTCGAATGCACCGTGTGAACTCTTCCCAAGTGATATCTTGAGGGTTCTCTGCGTGGCACGAAGTTCTCCCACCATTCGGCAATGTTCCTTCCAAACCGATGAGAAGCGTAAAGTACCTTCTCATTCCCTATGCATTGAGCTATGTGTAGCTTCCTCTCGATTGATCTTAACCAATCATCGGCCTCCAATGGATTGGCATTCCCAGAGAAAGTGGGTGGGTGAGTTCTCATGAACTCTGATAGTCTTGTATTCTCGGGCGTGGTCCCCGATTAACTTGATTAGCAAAGTGGCCTGAGCGATGACGTGCTGCATTTGTTGCATCATAGCATGCATCAACTGAGTCTGGGCAGCAAGAAAGGCTCCAAAACTCTGCATATCAACTGGTGGTGCTGGTGCTCCATCATTGGGGTTTTCTGCTGGGCGAGATCCACTCCCATTGCTTCCCAAGTTTCCACGGGTGTTCACCATCTGTTGATTTGCTCTAGGTTTAGAGATGAGAGGGAAACAAGAATAGACAAGTAATATGGAACTTATGCGGGGCAAAAGGTGTTATCTTAAGGTCCAACTTTATTATTAATAACTTGGTATGGCTGCTTACAATGCCTAAGGGCCTTGCAACACATACTGCACACTCAGCAAACAAAGCAAATCCAAATCGAACTAACTCTGGAGTCTAACGCCTAAAGGGTGACTCTTTACTCTATGACTCGACTCGGCGAAGGAGTCTCACTATAGAACCTATGCTCACTCATCGAGAAAACCTCCACGGCTGGTGCAGGTCTTTGTGGCACAGCGTAAACGATCGCCATGTCCAAAGCTGTGTCCTCTGTGGTAGTCGAAGAAGCGGTGTCCTCATCGAGATCGACTCCTCTGGATCTGGCTCGTGTAGCTCGAAATCTTGGCTCGGAGTCCGTCCGTACAAAGTCATCTCCAACTCGTCAATCCTTCGTAGAAGGTGTGCCACATACTCTTGAGCTTCCCGCCATCTCGTTCTTCTCTGTCGTGATCTCCTTGCGGGCCTTCGTAGCTCCTTGCTTGTATTATCTAGTACATCCTCCTGGGCGACGACAAATCGTGCCAACTGTGTAACCGTGGCATCCTCATCCTGAATCTCCTTCGGGTCGAGAAGGTTATCGCTGCGCGGATGATAACGGAACACCGTGCTCTCCAACTCTCTGGCGTGGATACGGGTAATGTGCCGCATTGCTCGTCGTGATACTTCTTGGATACCCATCTGCATTGTAGATCTCCTGGCGGCAAAGGTGTATCGGGCGATTGCTGGCCCTTTTTCCTAGCAGGTACCTCAATCCTCACGTCACAAGCCTTGATCAATCCCGCTTGTCCGATCACTTCCACTTGGTATTGGGGCTTCTCAAAATCTCCGAGAGTCTCAGAGCATATGCCAAAGTTCAGCGGCGTGACCAACTCCCAGATCAACGTAGTTGAACTCTTCCTCCATCTGTCACAAGAGTGCTTTACGTAAGAACTCGGAATTTTTAAATTGTGACAAGGTAAGGGATAATTTCAGCAAGAGACAAGAAAAGAGAGAAGGGGATAAGTTGAGAGGTCATTTCTTATCTTCACAAATTTTTAGCTTTAGAAAATAGGTTTTATCCTCACTACGACCATTCTAGCTAGGGTTGAGCCTACGGTCAAGTATGGCTCGATACCACCTCTGTCGGGACCCGAATTTGCAAATCCGGACCCTCTGTGTATTCAGCACTGATCCAGGCAGCGCTTAGTGCACACAGTCTTAACATCGGTATATATCACAATCATACCAAACGATACTATCAAAGTACTTTATTTAAATAATCAAAGGGTTACTCGACCTTATGGCCAAGTTACAAATATATGCCTTGCAAGGCGAAACTTAATAAAAGAGAAATAACAAAGAAATGAAAATCAAATAAACTTCGTGGCGCCATCCAGTATACCACAGGCAACTGACTGGGCTCGCATCCCTAAGTAGACGGGTCTTCTTGGAGTTCCTCCTCCAAAGCTGGCGTAATCTCCTCTGATATTGTGTTGAGGCAAGGGTGAGTACTTGGTACTCAGCAAGTCATGCACAGAATGCAGGCTAATATACTATATGCATGGCTTGGTACAAAGGGATAGCACAAGGTATTTTTGGCAAAGAAACAAAGATTTGAAAAGTAATATAAGTAGATTCGAAAGCAGTAGAAATGAGTAAAGCATAAATAACTTTTCAAGAAGTTTAACAAACATTTTTCCCATCCTAAACCATAATTCCATCATCTTCCTTGTTAAACCAACCCATCTTTTCAAAACCAAGTTATTTTCAGAAAGTCTACCCCTTGACTGTAATTCCCGAGCATTGTCCAGTACCGTGGACTCGGCTATTCAAATAGATTCTACACTCTGCAGAGGTTATGCACTTTACCCACAAGATACAGTCAAACACCACAAAGGTGAGTTCCCGTAACAAAGCCTTTCGGAAGCCTCAAACAACACAGGTGGTCCTCTCCGGTACGTGCTCTACACCATCCCTTCCCTTAGCCAAGGCGAAGTATGGGACCAACACACCGTTAGATGGGTATCTGGCCACGACCACGATACGCCCCGCACAATCACACAAACGGTGTAATCGACACCACTGAGGCTCCACAAGTGAGTCCTTAGCGACTTAGTCAACTAGGGCCGTCCCATTCCAGCCATGTGGTTGCAAGTATGACCCAGTTCAAAGGCTTGCAAGGTTAAGTCCTTAGAGTGACCAGGGCAAGACTACCCGAAAAACCAAATCAACACTCCCAATGCCACAATCGGCCCACTGATTACTCTTGCCACATGCCCTGGCCGAAAATCGTTTATCAAACCCCGCTTGATTACCATGCACCACGTGCCATCAACATCACATGATACTTTTCCAAAACAGGTTCAATATATCATTAAGTCCATATTAGCATTTGATTGTCCAAAATCATGTCATGAGCACGTAGCGTGTCTAAGCGACATACTACAACGGTCTAAACCCATGTTGGCAATTTAATAATGTCCAACTAGTAAACCACAACTAGGGTGACAAAGGGTCATGGCACATACTTAAGTAATCAAGGTGTCATATAGCAAATTGGTATTTATCTAACCCCCCATGTTTAAACAAAGTATCTTTCTAATTGAACTAGCATGCAATAGTTTAAATCAAAATAGATTTCGAAATAGGATCAACATGGTCAAAGCACAACTTGCCTTCAAAAAGTACTTGCTCTTGGTCTTGAGTTGGATCCTGAGTCAATACTTCTCCTTCGAATCCTTCCGGCACTTCAACGTCTACTCGTAAAGCGTGCAAATAGCAAATACACAAATAAACACTAGGCAAAAAGATCCCAAAACTCCAAATAAAATCCATAAACAGAGAGAACATAATTTTCTGGATTTTTAGAAACTGGAATCGTCAAATTTGGAGTTAAAACGCAAAAGTTATGATTTATTAAAGTTTAAATAATCAATTAAATAATATTTCAGAGAAAAACTTTAGTCCAAAAATTAAATAAAATTTATATTTAGGTAGATCTCAATTTTATACAAATTTAGAAATTTGAATCACTCAAATCGGAGTTGAAACGCGAAAGTTATAAGCGTTTGAAGTTTGAATCTAAATTTTGAATCAATATTTCGAATTAATAAATCATTTTCTTTTCGAAATTAATTATTGCGTCGGCATGGACACGTGTCGGCTCACGATTGGCTGGTGGCGTCGGCCGGTCCATGGACTTGGTCCACGCCGGCTCGGTCCACGGTGGACTCGATCCACGGCTCCACGAAGACCGACATGTGGGTCCACTCGGGTAGCGTCATTCTTGGCGTCGGCCTGGCCGACATAGCCGACAGCGGAGCCCGCCATGACGTCATCGTGGCGTCATGGTGCGATTTGGCTGGCGTGACATCGCGGCCCGGCGATGTCGAGACACGTTCTCATCTTGGCCAGCCGATCAGCCGACAGCCGCGGCCATGGCGGTTGGCCTTCTGGCCACGTGGCTAGATCTAGGCCGTTGATTTGAAAATCAACGGCCCAGATTGGATCTGGTGTTACGCGTTTGGGGTGAACGCGGTTAATCTGGACCGTTGGATTTAGATCCAATGGTTGAGATTGGATCTAGAGATTGTAACGAAACCTCACCGTGCGATGACGTGGCAAGATCTGGATCGTGCGATCTTGATCGGACGGCTGAGATAGCTCGAGCGGCGGCAATGGCGTGGGCGGCTTGGCGGCCGGGCGATGGCGATTTATGACACGCCTAACGGCGCTGCAGGTTTCTCCGGCGAAGTGGATGGTAGACAGGTGCGCCTTTGACGCAAGGGATCTGGATCTGGGGTCAACGTCGGCGGAGGATGGCGACGATGGCGAACGGCGCGAAAGCGCGGCGAGTGCTTTACCAACTCCGGCGAGCAATAGCGGCGAGACGGTGGGGATCCTAGCGGCGTGAGCTAGGGTTTCGGACCGGCGTGGGATGGCGATCCTCGGTGCGATCCGGGCATTAAATAGCCGGAGGCGTGCTCGGCGGAACCCTAGTCGGCCGCGGCGGCTCATCGGCGAGTCCGGCTCGGACTTCAGGCGGAGACGTCGCGGCCGTCCCACGTGGCGCGCGATCAACGGCCCCGATCGACCGCAGGCGCGATCGGATCCGGGCCGGATACGGCTCGGGTCGAAGTCGGCGGATCTCGGTAGATTGGATCTTGATCCAACGGTTGGGATTGATTAGGGTTAGAGTGGGTTCGGCCGAGTCACGTGGCTCGGTCGGACTCGAACACGAAGTCGACTCGGGCTCGATCGGATGAAACGATACTTGACCCGAGTTTGATTTTCCAGCGATTTAATATTTAAAATAATTCCTAGTAATTCATTTAATTCATTAAAAATAGCAAATGACTCAGAAAAATTCCAGAAAAATTCTGGAAAATACTTTGGATCATTTTGGACTCAAATAAAATATTTCCAACAAAATTTTATTTGCATAATTAAATTCTTTAATTATTTCAAAATGGAATTAAATTCAAATAAATTCCAAATAATTCCAAATAAACTCCAGAAAATTCCAAAAATTCATCAAAGTGCCAAATCACACATGAATTCAAGGAAAGCAAAATTTTGGGGTGTTACAGTGATCCGGGATTTTATTACCCGGAGGCTGTGCCCTAACGCCGCCGCGTCGCCTTGACTGGGCAAGATACATGGGCGTGGGCGATGGGACGAGTATCCGGAGGTAACCTCGCTCCACTCTGCGTCATTCCTTGCTACTTGTTTCTCTTCCGCAAAACTCGATTCTTACGGCGTTTCTTTCCTCCTGCGATTTCTTTTCCTTCGTCGTGGCAATGAATTTGGTGATAGCGTGATCGGCCGGTGGATGCTGCAATCGGGCCTATCCGGCCCCGTCCGCCGTTTCCGTGGCGTGATCCACTTTGCCGGCTGTCCCCGGGAGCGTGCGGCAATAATCCGCGCCACGCCCTCGATGGACGCCATGGGCTCGCCGTCGTGACACGCCAGCGCCCTTAACGATCCGGATCCTCCTTCGCAGCGCGGTCGAGGAGGCGGCCGAGCGAGGCGCAGCGTCCGGACGACGACGACGGCTTCCGCCCATCCTTCCAGAGACCCCGCCTCGGCGGCCGGGCGGGGGCTTCCACGTCGACCGCGGGGGCTTCCACGTCGGCCGCGGGGGCTTCTTCGGTTGCGGCATCGGGTTCCTCCGTGGTGGCGGGGGGCTCGTCGACTGGCGGGGGGTCGTCCACCCTCGCCCCTGCCGGGGGCGCGACGTTGGACCCTCCGCCGCCAATACCTTTTGTGCCGCCACCGCCACCAGCAGCGGTGGTCCTTCCTCGGCCATCGTCTTCGCCGCCAGCAATGACGGGTCTACCTCCGCCTCCGTTGGCTGTGGCGGATCCGCCCCCGCCTCCCCGCGGGGGGCTAGTCCTCGTTCCGAGCGTGCCCCGCTTCCCAAGGCCAGCGCCCAGGTGCTCACCTGGAGATGCAAATACAATAAAAATTTTCGTTAAGATTAATCCTTACCGTTATTTCCTCTTTTGTCCAGGGTTCCTGCTCCGGGTACCCCCGCTGCTCGCGCCGGGGACGGCCAAGGTGCCGTTGTCGGGCTGCGCCCGGGTCGCCGAGCCTCAGGGCGGTCGAGGGCGGGACGAATCTCAGTAGGCCGGTCTGCGGCGCGTCGGTTAGGACCAAGGCCCGTTCGGCCCCATCCCTACCCTGAACTTCCCACGCCTCCGTTCCCTCGGCGACGCCGATGCCTATTGGCGGCCCTCGGCGAGCTCTACTCCAAAGACGAGCAATTGTCTGGTGACGAGCAGGAGCGGTTGACGGAGGCGGAGCCGAAATCAACCGCCTCGCAAGGAGGTGGCGGACTCGCACGATCGGGGCTGGCCGAGCTGCAGCGGAGGGAGCGGAGCGCAGAGCAAAGCACTACCGGCTGAGTGGCTCTCCATGAGCCGAGGCGGAGAGAGCCGACCGGGCTCGGTCGGAGGTGGAGACATCGCAGATGCCGCGCCACGCCGATCGGACGGTGGCGGCCTTGCTCCCTTTGGAGCAACCGGGCTCGCGGGAGGAGAGGCCGCGGCATTACGCCTTTTGCCTCTCGCTGCATCGCGGACTTCCTCACGCGCCTGCCGCCCGCCTTTCCGCTCGGTCGCCCGGAGGGGCGCGATTCGCAGCGGCCATGGCAAAGTACGTTGGCTTGCTTTGCGCCCGATCGTGACGCTAACTTCAATCCGGTTCTTTGTCCAAGGGCTAGAGGGCGACTGGGCGCAGGCGGAGGAGCGAGTTCACGAAGCCTCCGAGCAGGTTGCCGCCCAGCTAGCGATGGAGAATCCTCAGATGGAGGCGGTGGCAGAGGACGTGGCCATGGTGCTGGACGTGGCCCCTCATGCTGAAGATGCGGCGGCAGCCGAGGAGGCGGCAGATGACCCGGAGGACCCTCCGGCGCCCCCTCAGTAGCTTTTCTTCTCTTTTTTTATTGGTGGTGACTTTGCCTGCAAAACTTTAGGCAACTGCCATTTCGAATGAAATAGTAATGTAAACTCCCTGCTAAGTTGCCTAAAGACAAGCTTTTGCCGTAATTTTTTCTGGTTCCACACGAACGAGCACATAATCACTTAAAGACTTAAAGTCTTGCGCCGCGGGACCTCGGCCCTCAAACCTCTCGCCTTAGCAAAATTTTGCCTCCCAGGTAGCCTCTAGGGAACAAGCACTTAGTGAGTCGTGGCAGGACCTTGGGCTTTTGGCAACGGTGTTCGAGGCGCCGAGCCCCTGGGACACCCGAGTGTCATGGTTGCCGGGGTCGTCTTGAACACCGCCCAACCGCCTGATTCTGCACGCCGCTCTCACTTATCGATTCCGTCTTTAGTATTGGGTATTTGCATGGCGGCAGGCACCAGTGGGCGAGTGCCTTGGCGCCGCCCAAAGATGGGCAAAAGACCGAAGAGAGGCGAGAAAGAACAAAAGCTTGAGATAAAGAAAGTGAATATTTAATTTTAAACACAAGGTCTCCCCGACCCACGGCGGAGAGGAAAACATTCTCGGCCGGTCGAGGGACACCTAGGACTTACAACCGATCGGGGTAGAACTTGCCTTGATTTTCTATATTCAGGAGTTTGTTAGCTCTTCACCGTCTTGATGGCTTGACTGACCGCCCCGGGATGAGAGACTGAGACCACTTTGAAGGGTCCCTCCCACTGGGGAGACAGTTTATGCGACCCGGCATGCGACTGGATTCTTCGCAAGACCAGGTCGCCTGCTGCCAGCGTTCTCTCATTGACCCGGGAGGCGTGGTACCGCCTGAGACTTTGTTGGTATCTTGCGGCGCGCAAAGCCGCTCGATCTCGCGCCTCTTCCAGGAGGTTGACGTCGTCCCGGCGCAGACCCTCCTGCTCCTCTTCTGTGAATGCCGCGGCGGGTGATCCCAGCTCCAATTCGAAGGAGAAACACCTGCGCCAGAGACCAGGAAGAAAGGAGTTTCCCGTGGCCGGCTCGGAGTGGTCCGAAGTGACCACAACACGGTAGGGAGTTCTTCGGTCCACCGGGCGCCACGCTTGTGGAGTCGGTCGAACGCCCGGTCTTGAGGCCCTTTAATACCCGGTAGCGTTGGCCCGGCTTCGACTGGCCGTTGCTCTTGGGGTGGGCGACCGAGGCAAAGCAGACTTTGGTGCCCATCTCCTCACAGAAATCCAAGAAAGTCGCGCTGGTGAACTGTGCGCCATTGTCGGTGATAATGCGGTTGGCGACCCCAAAGCGGGCGAAAATCCCTTGTATGAACTTGATTGCAGCTGCGGCGGTGATGGATCTCACTGCCTCGGCTTCCACCCACTTAGTGAACTTGTCGATGGCGACGAACAGGTGGGTGTAGCCCCCTGTGGCCCGCGGGAACGGGCCCAGGATATCCAGCCCCCAGACCGCGAAGGGCCAAGAGAGCGGGATAGTTTGCAGGGCTTGGGCTGGTTGGTGGATCTGCTGGGCATGGAACTGGCACGCTCGCATCTCCTCACGGCCGCAAGCATCCTGGAGGGCGGTTGGCCAATAGAACCCTTGACGGAAAGCCTTTCCCGCCATCGCTCGTCGGACATATGGCTCCCGTGACACGCCCGTGGATATCGAGAGAGCAACCGCTCCCCTCTTCCCGAAAGTGATGCACTTGAGAAGAATTCCGTTCTTACCCGGCGGTATAGATCCCCGCCACCAGGGTATAGCACTTGGCCTTTCGTGCTACCTTCTCTGCGACGCATCATCGTCAGGGCATTCTTGATCCTCGTAGGCCAGGATCGGATCCATCCATGTGCCTTCCCGGTCAAGCCACAGCGACCACGAGGTGGCCGTCAGGGTACTCCGCTGGCTAAGCGTTTCACGGAACCACTTTCCTCCAAGGGCGAGGGTGAAGCGGCATCACCATCGTCCCCACCGTAAACGGGGCTGCGATGGGCGATCGCGAAGCCTTTCTTCAAAGACCCCGACCGCACAGGAGATCTGGTTGAGGCGAGCCGGGCGAGCTCGCTCGCCAGATGGTTGTCGCGTCGGGGATGTGAGTATACCCCAACCCTTGAAATGCCTTTCCAACTTCGACCTCCGCCAGTACGCCGCCATGACGGGTCAGACAGAGAAATCTTTCCTTGCACGATTGGCGACGGCCAGGAGTCGCCCTTTACTTGCAGGCGCCGGACGCCGACGGCTGCGGCGGCCCGCAGCCCAGCCAGCAAGCCCTCATACTCGGCGACGTTGTTAGTGGCCTTGAAGTCGAGGACGACCACGTACTTGAGGAGGTCCCCGGTCGGAGAGACCAGAAGAACCCCAGCCCCCGCGCCTTCAAGCCTGAAGGACCCGTCGAAGAAGAGCGTCCAGAGGGAGGACGCGGGGACCTCATCGGCTTCGGGCTGGTGGAGTCCACTGACGACGAAGTCCGCCAGCCTTTGACTCTTTATCGCAGTACGAGGAGCGAACTTGACACCGAACTCCCCCAGCTCGACGGACCACTTTGCGATGCGGCCCTCTGCTTCTCGGTTGTGGAGGATTTCACGCAAAGGATATGAGGAGACCAGCGTGATCTCCTCCCTTGAAAATAGTGCCGCAACTTTCTCGATGCTACCACCACAAAGATAGACCATCTTACGAGCCTGAGGGTAACTTGTTTCTGCGTCGTGTTGCATTTTGTCGATGTAGTAGACCTGGCCGTTGGACACCTTCCTGCTCCGCCACCGGCCAGCTCACTCTGAAGGGCTAGCCGCCACATACAATAGCAATACCGCCTGATCGGGCGATCAAAGACTGGGGGAAGAGAGGTACTTCTTGAGATCTTCAAATGCTCACTGGCTTCAGGGTCCATTCAAATGAGTTGGTCTTCTTCAATAGCTTGAACAATGGCAGACTTTTTCCTCGAGCCGGGATATGAACCGGCCAGGAGGCTAGCCCGGCGATCAAGCATTGCGCTTGCTTGAGCCGGGTAGGTGGGTGCATCCGCTCGATCGCTTCTATCTTTTCCGGATTGACTTCGATTCCACTACCGGAGACCAGAAACCGAGCAGCTTTCCAGATGAAACACCAAACACACACTTCTCGGGATTCAACTTCAGACAGTAGTTTCTGAGGCGAGAGAAGGTCTCTTCTAGATCCTGAACGAGCTCATCGGCCTTTTTTGTTTTTACCACCGGATCATCGACATACACTTCCAGATTCTTCCCTATTTGGGGCCGAAACACTATGTGCATGGCCCGCTGATAGGTGGCGCCCGGCGTTTCTTCACCGGAAGGCATCCTGACATAACAGTACACACCGAGGGGAGTCACAAAAGCAGTCTTTTCTTCATCTTCCTGCGCCATGCTGATCTGGTGGTAGCCGGAGTAGGCGTCGAGGAAGCATAGAGCTTCGCACCCCGCCGTGGAATCGACGACGATGTCTATCCGCGGCAAGGGGTACGGGTCCTTGGGGCAGGCTTTGTTGAGGTCAGTAAAGTCGATGCACATTCGCCACCTCCCGTTGGACTTCTTTACAAGCACGGGGTTGGCCAGCCACTCCGGGTAGGTGGCCTCCCGCACGATCTTAGCAGACAAAAGCTTTTCCACTTCATCTCGAATGGCATCCTGTCGCTCAGCGCCGCCGAATCTTTTGTCGAGCAGTGCGCTTCCAGGAGCGTTGCCAATCGGTGCTCGATCACCTCTCGGGACCCGGTCATTTCGAAGGTTCCCAGCGAACACATCCAGGTTAGACCGGAGGAAGGTGACGAGCGTCTTCCTATTTGGCGCCGAGGTCGGTGCCAATCTTGACGACCTTGCCCGAGCCATCCTCGCCCACGGGGACCGCCGCCACCCAAAGGTGCAGGCGGAGCGCGGGTCTTGGCCGAGGAGGCCGGGTTGTCGTCCTTGTCGCGTCTTGCGGCAGGTGGCGCCGGCCAGATCTCGGTACTTGCTGGAGGCGCAGGCTTCGATCTATCCACCTTTCGTAATTGGACCTCCAGGCCCTGGGATTTTCACTAGCATGTAGGCGTAATGGGCCACCGCCATGAACTTGACCAGTAGGCGGCCGAGCAAGGCATTGTAGGGAGGTCGAAATCGGCGACCTCAAAATCCACGGCTCTGTCCGGAAGTTCTCCGAACTTCCGACGCAACCGGCAACGGACTTGCCCCAGGGGTAAGAGGCCCACCCCGGGCAACTCCGTAAAGCAGGGGGGACGAAGTTCCTCGTACGGGATTTGGAGCGCCTGGTACGCTCCAACGGAGAGCAGGTTGATAGCACGGCCTCCATCAACCAGGACCCGCCCCAGCTTCGCATTGCGGACCGTGGGGGACACCACGATCGGGAGATGGCCAGGGCGGAGGTGTTCTCGGGTGGTCGGCCCATTGAAAGTGATCGGCTGCTCCGACCACTTCAACGGCCGGCTCGCCCCGGAGGATGACGTTGTGGCGCACACCTGCCTCAGATCTCGCTTGTACTGCGAGTTCGATGAGTAGGTGGCGGAGCCACCGTGTATGAACGCCACCGCGCTCACTTTCTTTGGAAGGCTAAGCGAGCCGCATCTTCGTCGTCTTCGTCTTTGTGGTCTTTCTCACGGCGCTTCTTGAGCCGCTTGTCGACCAACTTGGACACAACCTGGCAGTCCTCCAAGTCGTGTCCGCTTGTCCGATGGATGGGGCAATAGGGCTTGCCACCATCGTTTTCGCGAGCGGCGACGGTCCTGCGTCGCCGCGCCGGCCGGCGCTTCGTCCGTTGGTCCTGATCATCATGACGCCAGGACTTGGGCTCCGGCTCAGCGACCAAGACCTCCCTAACGGTTGCCTCCCGCCGCTTTTTCTTTTTCTTCTTGCGGTCGGAGGGCTTCGAGGCGCCAGCATCGCCGGAGTCAGAAGGTCTTGTCGCGCACTTCCGAGCTTCGGCCGCCCTGGCGCACTTGTGCGCCAGGGAGAACAACTCAGACGTGGTTGAGATGACGCGTGTGGCCATCTTTTCCCGCATCTTCTGGTCTCGGACCCCCCTCCGGAAAGCAATAATCACCGACTGCTCTGAGATCCGGGGGATCGTGTTGCGGCAGTGGCTGAACCGCCGGATGAACTCTCTCAGGGACTCCCCCTCTTTCTGCTCCAGAGCGTGGAGATCGTCCTCCACGCCTGGTTGAGCGTAAGAGCCCTGAAAGTTGGCGACAAAAATGTCGCACAGCTCCTCCCACGAGTGTACAGAGCCTCGCGGGAGGTTAAGCGACCAAGACAGGGCGAGCCCGGCGATGTCGGGAGGTAGTTGGCCATTACTTTTGGATCCTCCCGCCGCACGCACCACCGTGGTGTAGATCTGCGAGGAACTCCTCGGGTTGGTGGTACCATCATACTTCTCGAAGCGAGGCGGGCGGAACCTCTCCGGCCATGCGGCTTGCCGAAGGCGGAGAGAACGCTGGCATCCGGCGTTATAGGGGGAGCGTCGTTCGCGGCCCCTCGATCTGAGGAGAGGATGAGGAGTGCGACCTGCGCTCGCCAGAGTCCGAGGAGGAGCCCCTGTCTTGCACCCCATGGCGCCGCGGAGGGCGTGACGCAGTCATCGCCACGCTGACGGTGCCTCTCGTCAAGGCGCGATCGAAGGTCTTCGCGGTTCCCCTGGACTCGGGGGGACCGCGGGAAGAAGCGGAGTCACGTGCCCATCCCCCCGTTACAGAGGGGGTTGCAACCTGGACTCCCTTCCCCCTGTCCCGGCCCTTGGTGCCGGGAGAAATTGTCGTGTGGCGGCTGGAAACCGGCGCGTCGGTTGCGCGGGCTCCCTGTCGCCTCATGCCGAAGCCCCACTGGTCGCGCTTCAACTTGTTTGGCGAAAGCATCCACCAGGTGGGCGATATCCCGCAGCCAAGGAGTGGCCGGGTGTCGCCCCCAGTGGTTACCGGAGGATGATCGAGGAGGAGGGCCGCTGAAGGCTTCGCGAAGTGTCGTCCCCAGCGCCAAGCGCCGCTAGACGGTGACTTCGGGCGTGGGAGCCAAGTGCACCGCTCCCGCGGCGGAGGGGCCCGGGTGGCCCGCCCCCCTCTCCGAACATCGGGACCGGCTACGGGCGCCCCTTACGTCAGGCGGATTGCTGCGCTTGGAATGCGATTCCGCCATGCAGACAAGCGCCCCTACTCCTGCTGAGCCCCGAACTGAGAGTGAAAAAGAGTAGGCAATCTAACCACCAATAGCCCCTACCTGGCGCGCCACTGTCGGCGTAGTAGCCAACAGGCACCTCCGAGACGGGTGTTTATGAGGTTCCGACGGGGGGCTTTCGGGGCAATCGCCTCAGAAGGGAAGACGGTGACGATCGGGACACCGGGAGGCTCAGGCTAACGGGAGGATGCAAAAAGTTTTTTACCTAGGTTCAGGCCCTCCGAAGAGTAATAGCCCTAGTCCTGCCTTTCTTGGTATTGCCTGCGCTCTTGCTAGAGAGGATGGAAATCTTACAGTCTTTCGAACCCCCTCTCCCATGCACCCCGGCTCCCTTTTATACTCGGGCTGACGGGGGCGCATGGGAGGCTTACACTGCCAGCCATCATCATTGCACTGCTACGGGCGTATTTAATGCGCCCATCACTATTCTTAAGTCACATTAATGTCTGCCGCATCTGTCACAATCCTGCCTTGGGCCCCATGTCCACCAATGCCGCCCGTTCCGTCACGGGGTGTGGTGCAGTCTTGACGTCTCCCAAAGCCATGATGCGCCTGGGGAAGGTGCGCCGCCACGCTGCAACTTCCATGCTTCCACATTCAATGCGCAGGTCGCATTTAATGTCACGATCTCGGCAGGACTATCTCGATGGTGCGCCAGCCGCCTGGCTCAGACGCACGTCCGGCATTGGCGATTACCTTTGCCGTCGCCAGCCGGCCTGGCTCAGAGTTACCCGCGGTCCGCTGGGCGACCATTTGCTGGTCGCTTGCCGCCTGGCTCAGACGCTTACGCGGTCTGGCTGGGCGACATTTGCCGGTCGCCAGCCGCTCGGCTCAGACGCCACGCGGTCCGGCTGGGCGATCACTTTATCAAGTCACCTGGGCTGCTCGGCTCAGACGCTTACGTGTCCGGGCGACCACCGTATCGTCACCCAAATGCCTGGCTCAGACGCCACGTGTCCGCTGGGCGACCACCGTATGGGTTTTTCTCTTGCCGTGGTAGTGGGCCCAAACACGCCCTGGCTGCCACTTGATTCCTTTTTTAGCGCGGGGGAGCGGGTACCTTGGTGTTGAATACGCCGACAGCAAGGATCTCAAGCCCACCAGTGGCTCCAGGTCCCCAGACCCAATGTTCGGGGCCTAGCCCTTTCGCGGCCCCGAGACCTTCCCGAGCTCCAACACCAGCGGCCCAAGGCGCCCAGTGCCCGTCCTCGAGGAGAAGGCTCGTCACTTAGGGGTACGCGTACGGACTTGCCCTGGCGTTCTTGAGATTCTCCCTGCTCTGGTTTAGTAATGCTCCCAACTGCAGACATCGGGAGCCCGAGCCCACTCAAAACCCAGCTTGACGATGGCTGTTGTTCAGGGCGAGTCGGAGTCCGAGGAGGAGGTTGACTTCCAGCTGGTCCACTGGTCTCGATCGCTCGGGGACCAGGCCTCCGAAGGATCCCCCCAGGACAGCCCGTCCAGCCTCCCCGAGCTGACCGCTCCAATCGAAGTTGTGGCGGAGGACCAGGCGAGGGGCGTCCCAGAGGTCGAGATCCCCGAGGCCGGGACCACTGGGCGGTCCTCGAGGCTAGAGCTGCCGGGGCGGGCGAGGCCGAGGTTGAGATCCTCCTGGCTAGGACCGCCGAGACGGGCGAGACCGAGATCGTCCCAACCGTTGAAGCCGGGAACCTCCCAGTCGCGGACCCCCGCGGCCCTCTTGCGATCAACGAGGGTGATCTTCCCCCTACCGAGGCTGCCCTGGGGGTCGTAGCCTAGGATGCCTCGACCTGGGACACCGAGCCCGACCAAGTTGGTGGCGATGGTCTCGAGGCCCGACCTACCCCGAGGTCCGATGAGGGAGACCGGGCTGGCCCCTCTTTCGTTCGGACCGGGTCGGAAGAGCCGGCCGTGGTCAGGGCTATAAGCCGCAGGAGCGTTGGCCCTTACCGTGCCACCTTCGAAAATCGGCTCGGCCAGGTACAAGTTGCTTTACTCCTGTTTTTCCTATTTGTCATGGTCCTAGATTTTTCCATGGGTGTGGGCATGGGGGCAAATAAGTAAATGCCCTGGGTCATTTTTCTTCTTCTTTTTCCATCCACTTTTGTTCTTTTCTTCCCTCTCCTTCTCCACCCAGCTTCTTCCCCCACATGCCCCTTTCTTTTTCATCTCGCCTGACGCCCCACTGGCGGCAGGCGCCTTCTCGTTTCTGCGCCAGGCTCGGCCGGCCGGCCTCGCTCGACGCCGCCTTCCACCGGCCGCGCAAAGCCGGTCGCCTCGAGCCGGGCGCGCCCCTTGCTACCTCCATCGCGCGCACGGCCTCCTCCTGGTCGCCGTCGCCCCAGCTGGCCCCCACTGCTCGGTGAGCTCCTCCCCCCCGTGCACTCCCTCCCTCCCTCTACCTCCCCATGGCCGAATCTTGGCATGAACCGGCCATGACTTGGGTTAGGGTGCATTTGGAGATTTTGCCCAATCTGGTGTTTGTGTGTTCTTGAGTGTGCATGATGATGGTACTGTGGATCGTAATAGATGAAATTGCGTTGGATGATTGATGTGGATGGACATGGTAGTTGATGAGTGGGTTACTACTAGACTTAAATGAACTACCTGTAGACGCTTGAGAATAGCATGATGACTATGTCGTTATCAAGATTCAGTTCATAGTAGATGGCTGTAGGTTAATGATTCGGTATGGTTGCTAGTTAGTGTACTGTTAGTTGTGGCTAATGGGTTCCTTGCATAATAAATGTTGAAGCTTAATGCTATGGCCTAAAAGGGGGGGCTACTGTTTTTTTTTTGGTTTGTGTTGCGTAGATTCTGTTAAAATGTCATGTGAGCTGGGTGGTGTAGGTGTTCTCAATTTTAGTGCATTAGGAGTTTAGGCGGATAACCGAGTACATAATACAACCCTTGCATTTTCAGATTGGAGAGCAAGCTCCTATTCTTTTGTTTAACCCTTACTGCTTATACTCTTTCTAGTTCGTTTTTCGCGATGGTGTCTGTAACAGTTAGCTGGGATGGTTAGAGCATTTGTTGACTTGTGAGGAGAATAGGCAGGGTTGTAGGAAGGGTGTGGTTGTGCGGGTGGCTTTGCTTCGGTTTGGCTTTGCTCCCTGTTTGGCGTCGCTCTGAGTATAGCTTGGTTTGGGTCTGGAGGACAACTGTGCTGTCTTGTAGATCATTATGCTTCGGACGAAATCCGTGAGGGTTATGCTAGGCTCGTGTCCTGGTTTTCTTTCATATGGCAGAAGCCCCTAATCCATGATAAATGAATTCATTAGGGTCTTTATGCTCTGGTTTGTGGTGTACCTTAATAGCTTCTTTGGGGGTTGATGTCAAATAAATCACTAGCTAGGCAGGTTTGGATCGAAGTAGTGTTGAACCAGTTATATTGTTGTTTGACTGTTGTTGTGGGATTTCGCATTGTATTCCATTTTGACTTGTTGAATGCTCGTATTTTGCTTTAATTGTCGTTCCCCCCTCATTACGCATTTCATGCATCTCATTCCATATGCATTGTTACCGTGTAGAGAACGATCACACGGAGGGTGACGCAGCCGTGGTTGAGGGGGATATCGGTGAGCAGGTGGTTGCTGAGACTCCAGCAAAAGCATCAGGCAAGCACCTAAGCATATTCAACCTTATGTATATGTTTATTTTGGTGAATAAAAGGTTTATCGAATGATTAGGTTTTGCATTAGGAATAAAATGGTGGGGAGGGTAGTAGAACCTAATTGCTGCACATTCACTCCTTGACACTTGTTGAACCCTTCTTTTGGAGCTAGCTTATGGGTAAATATAACGTGTCCATGCTTAGTTTGCTTAGAGGTCGGGTATGGGCCAGGTGGTGGATGGTTCCATCACTTGAGAATGATTACTTCACACTGTTGGGCTGAAATGGGTTTTGGATAGGAATGGTTATGTGGAATTGAGTGTGGAGACTCGAATGCGTAGTCTCGCCTGAGTCGGTTGAGGACCGATCCGTTGTTTGCCCTTTGATCGAGCACACCTTGTTGATTGCACGCCGGATAATGGTACGGTAAGCCACCCTCTCATGGCATACTACCCGATGAACCATTCCCTCATGCGGTTGGACGTGGTTGAGGGCGAGGCTTGGGCCGGCTCTCGAGGGCCAAGCGAGGCTTGGGCCGCTCGAGGGGGTGCTAAGTGCTCGGGCCGCATGAAGATGGTTCGACGGATAGATATGGATGGGAGGAGGGTTGACATGAGGTCCCTTCGGGGCACATGTCGTGCGTTTAATGTTTCCCTGCAGGGTTAAATTAAGCGATTCGAATTGCCGCGCTCTCGGATATGAGCACGCTTGGTCATTGCACATCCAACGTAGTAATAACTTCAATTTAATGCTAGTTGGTATGTGATGATTACTTTGTTCAGGATGTCACTTGCTTTACTTTAATTGTTAATTTCATACTTCACTCTCGTATTAGGTGCTGTCCTTAAATGCTTTAAAACTTGTGAACTGTGTAGTTGAATGTACTTATGCAACAAAGATAAGCATTTCCGCAAATGTTACCTTAAGCTTATTCCATTGTTACGTCCAAATGCATATTCTTTCGTGTCGGTCATATATAGACCCCGGGTAAGTCTTGCGAGTACCTTTTGTACTCATGCTTCTGCTTTGTGGTTTTCAGGTGAGGATCTAGACAGGTGCGAGTTCTGTCCTTATTGCCTCTCGGTGACCGGGCGGGACACCGAGTAGAGGTTGCTTGCGACGTTGCACTCGCTGGGAGTGTTTAGGAGCAGGACACTTCCGGATGGCGTTACTTTTGCTAATGTGTTGTTGGTATTTGCTTTTGTTGTATAGTTAAACTTCCAAACCTTGTCATGTGATGCCCGAGCTTTTGGACTGTTTCAGTTGTCAAGTCGTGGTGGCGTTGGATGCCCGTCCCGTGTTTAGCATGTTGCTTCTGTATCTGTTGGTCTTTTACTTGTTGGTTGTGATGCTATAATTAGATATATGAACTGCTCTTTTGTCTGCTGAGTGGATGTCCTAGAATCTAGGAAGGTCATGCCGAAATTTTGTAGTTTTTGGAGTCTTGGTAGAATCTCTGATTTAGTCTGGTTGTGAATCTTAGTTAGTGTTGTTAACCTGGTTTGGTGGTTGTCTAGGTTTGTCTTTGTGCTGGTGCTTCCGCGGTTGCGTGTTCGGTTGTAAGGTGTGGAGTTCGTTGCTCCCTTTATGCATTTTGAGTTGTGATAGCAGTAGAAACCGGTATGCGGGGCGATCCTGGGCGAGTTCGGGTCGCATACCGGGGGAATACCGGGGCTGTGGTCGAGTTATTTGAATGGTTCCACTGTTGTCTCATTTGGGCTTGGATGCTAGCATCGCGAGCGCCATCGGCGAATCGTTGCTAGCCTCCAAATCCAATGAGGTTAACTGAGCGTTCCAATAGCTCGAGGACAGTCTGGGCGGCTCCTGACACTATTCCACCTTCCCCTCAGTGGCCTTCACGCGTTTACTCTTTGATTTCTCCAGGCCGTGGATCACGTTGCCTAGGGACTCCAAGGTCTCGAGGAGCACGTAGATTCACTAAGGGCCGTGCTGAACTTGATCGAAGAGCGGGAGGCCCGCCTGGTGCAGCTCGAGGAAGCCCTTGGGGCCGAGCGGGACGCGGCCCAACAGAGGATGGAGATAGACTCTGCTGAGCTCGTCGCCCTCCAAGGCACCATGAGAGCTCTCGAGGCCTCCCACGCCACCGAGCTCAGAGGGGCCGTGGACACTGAGCGCGAACACGGCTATCGAGCTGTCGAGGCCGAGCGTGCGAGGTCATCTCGAGCGCTCGAAACTGCCTGGGATGAGGCCTCCAAGACCCTCGAAGTCGAGCGTGCCGAAGCCGCCAAGACCTTGAAGGCGGAACGAGTGAGGGTGGAGGAGCTTCAGAAGTAGCTCGCAGAGCAGGCTGTCGCACCGGCCAGAGCCTCGGCTGAGCTTGAAGCAAAGGTCGTCGAGCTCAAGGAGAAGCTCGGGCAGGCGGTGAAGACGGCCAAGAACGCCCTGGCTCAACTCCAAGAGGAGCGAAGCCGTTCCGCCAGTTCGGCCACCGAGACGCTCCGCCTCCAAGGTGAAGTTTGAACTAAAATTTAAATTAGAGTTACCTTTTTTATGGTAGTTTGATTATAGATATGTGTTGATTTTATATATAAATCAGTAAAGCATGTGATCTAAATTCGTTTAAATCTTCAAATTCGAGTATATTTTTTCAAAGGTGTGTGTTTCATTTGAATTGTAATAGATGAATATATATATACTCTAAAATTGAAATTTTTGAAAAACATAATGGAATTTGACGTGAATTTGCGCATTTGAAATCATGGTGCCCAGGCACCATACATACATATACATATACATACATATACATATACACACATATATAATATACATATACATATATATATTTAATATACATATATATGCGCGCGCGCGCACATATATATATATAAGCAGTTACTGGCGAGTAGCAGCTGACACAAATACCAGACACCATGCATACTTAAGTTACACCCATGCAACGGTGTCCTTCCAAACTAAACTTCCTAAGTCCAAGCATCTGCATGCATTTTTGTGCAGTCTTGCTCTTGCGTAATAAATACATTCATCTCTGAAGGCTCTTCCCTTCTCCCCACTAATCTGAAGACTGATGCCCACAAGAAAAGACCCGTTTGGTCAGTTGGCCGATCTTCTCCTCGATCGGAGCTTCTAAGCCATCGGGATGCACCTTCTTCTTCTTCTTCTTTATCACCAGCTCCACTAGTCCTCCCTTAGCACGCTTGGCCTTGCCGGAGCCACCGCCGCTCGGCCCTTCCGCCGCCGCCTCCTCCATTGCCCTAATCCTCTCCCTGCACGCCTTCTTCAGCATGTAGGTCTCCACGAAGTGCCCTCCTATCATCGAGGCCATCTCTCTCTCTCCCCCCCTATCTTAGATCGCTTGTGTATGGTGCTCTCTATATATACAGAGAGGGTAGCTGAGACTTTTTAGTGAACCTGACTATGATATGTCACAATTAACCTGTTAAAAAAAAGATATGTCACAATTGACAATTTGAGAGAAATGAAACCGAAAGGAAAAGATTCGTCGATCCATGGCGCTCTCACGCCAGAATTATTAGTTGGCTCACACTTCGCACTGCTTTACGCGTGATTTGACGCTTGTGATTCATGAGTCATATACACACGATGGAATAAGCTGCACGATGCATAAGTTGGACGCGAGGCGAGATAAAAAAAAAAACGAAGGAAAAAAGGGCGGCATGAGGCGCATAACGCATACTAGTTACATGCCCGTGCGTTGCTACAAAAACAAAATTGATAACGAAAAATAAAGATTAAAAAAAAAAATTCACAAGATCAAACATCTATCTTTAACGCTTCGTTTCTTGCGAAAGCTGGCTAATTAAAACAACGCTTCGTTTTTTGCGTAGGGCAATTAAGCAATGCAATTAAGTAGAGCAATTAAGCAAGGCAATTAATGACGTGAGTAGAACTCACCACTGCCACCAACTGCTGCTTTATAATAGTAAAGATAAGCTGGATGCCTACGACTAAGGCTGGCTATTAAGCTTGAGTCATTATTGAGTTTCTTTTAAAATTAACATATTTTTATATAAAATTATTTTATTTACTTAAAAGTGGTTATTTTAAATTCAAGCTAACGAGCTACTATAGAACTGAATCACATTAATTTTTACGCTCGAAACAGATTCATTTAAATTTTTAACTATCGTAATTAAAGAAATTTTGATTCGAACCATAACTTTCTTTTTTGCCGACCCTAGGCGGAGCCAGCCATAGCACAAATCTCGAGTGACTGTTCTTGGATTGATCTATATTTTAATGACTTTTTAAGAGATTTTTGTAGATTTGTCATCCTAGACCTTTGTCCGAATAGCGTAAGGCTGGCTGCCTGGCTCCGCCCTGTGGATGCTGGATATACACGAGGCCACGTCCAGGTTTGCCTGCATTATCGATGAGACCATGATTGACAGGTGAAGATCGGATCTGCGAAATGACGGGGACCGAATTAGGCCATAAGTCAAACTTGATGTGATTTTGTCTTGAGAAAGCTCGCCGCCGGACGGGGAAAAAGGGTGCGAAGCAACTAGCAATGGCTGAGTTTTTAAGGGATCTAAGATAAAATTATAAATGGAGGCTCCTATAATATAAATATCAAAATATTTTTATATTATCATGTATCAACTGAGAAGATAATATTCAGTGTATTATAGAAATTGTTACCAATAAATAAATGAAAGTACAAAAGTGAGATTATTTACCTCAAACATTTTGTAGAGATCATCTTAATTAGGAAATATCTTCTAACATTTCTAGATGCAAAATCATCAATTATGGCATCTGTCGGTGTTTCGTGCACCGGCAATACGAATTTATGGTCGGATGGGGTCGCGCGCTCCCTCTCCCCGAATGGTCGACTCAAGGAGTCAGAAGATGTATACTGGTTCGGGCTGAATGTCCCTACTCCAGTTCGTGCGGTGTGGATGTATTGATCTTTGGGTGATGAACAAGGGGTGTACAAGAGAGGCGGAGGGTCGGCTGTCCGATCCCCTTGATGTTTTCGCTAGGGAGTTGAGGCTACCTAGAAGACTGTTTTCTCCGCCCCCTCCCTCTCGGGCCCTGCCTCTCCTTATATAGACGGGGGAGGCAGGTTACACGGGAGTTTGGGAAAAACACGAGGAAAGGGGCCTGCGCGTCTTGAAGTCTGGCTTCTGTCTTGTCCGACCAACCCCTGCCCGTCCCGAGGCAGGGTTGGTGGCTCTGTGGCGAGCAGTCTTGCGTAGTGCTGTCTGGGTGGCATGTCGCGTGGTGCTCCTGTCAGCCTCGGTGGCCTTAATGGCGCTTTGACTTTGCCTTGGCCTCGGGAGTGGGCGCACTCCTCTGCGGTGTGCCAGGCGATGGGACGGGGGCAAGACTTCTTCGGTGGCTCCTCGGCGATCTTGGGAAGGAGCCGTCTACCCAAGACGGACGCTGGGGGCCCAGCTGCGCACAAAGCGGTCGTCGACACGGCGTGGGCCATCTTGGCCCGTGCGCAGTGGAGCTTGAGCTTCAATATTAGGCGGCGGGAGCATGCCGACCGCCGGAACCGAGTCCACCGACCGTTCGGTCGTCGGCCTGCAGTCGGGCTCGCTCCTCGCGCCCAAGTACCTTCGGTGGTCTTGGGCCTTCGCGTGATTGGTCGGCCCGTTCGTGCTTCCGGTGATGGGGGTACCCATGGCATGGGTACTCGTCAGTAGCCCCCGAGCCCCGGAGCGGGTCGGAGAGCCGCTCGGGGGTTTAACCTGGCGGTGGTAGCTGTCGGCCCGGAGGTCGGTGATGCTAGGTCGGCGCGACTGCCTGGGAGCCGCGCCAGCCTAGAAAGAGCCCATGGTGTGGCGCACCGGTGGTGTAGCCAGAGCCCCGAGTCGGAGAGCCGGTCGGGGGTTTAGCCCGGCCGTGGTAGTCGTCGACCCGGAGGTTGGCGGCGCCTAGGTCGGCGCGACTGCTTGGGAGCCGCGCCAGCCTAGAAAGAGCCCTGTCTTGGCGACTCTGGTGTAGCCCCCGAGCCCCCGAGCGGCTCGGAGAGCCGGTCGGGGGTTTAGCCCAGCCGTGGCATTCGTCGACCCGGAGGTCGGTGGGGCCTAGGTCGGCGCGACTGCTTGGGAGCCGCGCCAGCCTAGAAAGAGCCCGGGTCTTGTGGCGCACCCAGTGGTGTAACCCCAGGCGGGTCGGAGAGCGGTCGGGGTTTAGCCGTGGCATTCGTCGACCGAGGTCGGTGGCGCCTAGGTCGGCGCGGCTTGGGGAGCCGCGCCACCTAGAAAGAGCACGGTGTGGCACCGGTGGTGTAACCCGAGCCCCGGCGGGTCGGAGAGCCGGTCGGGGTTTAGCGGTCGGACCACTGGCAAGCCACGCCGTTCGTAGGTTTTAGTCGGGTGTGAGCGAACTACGTTTGCCTTACGTCGGCTTGAGCGTCGTGCTCGTCGCGAGCTACTATCGGGTAATCCGAGTGGAACCTTGGCGATCTCCCTCGAGGATCGTTTCCAGCGGGCGTAGCTCCGTCGTGGGCGTCCCACCCGCCGGGGCGTTCCATAAAAACCTTTCCTTACTCGTCCCGCATCGGGCTGCCGGGTCGTCCGCCAACCCGGAGCGCGGCTGGCCGCCACTCATCGATGAGCTCCGCGGGAGAGTGTGAGGTATGGTCTCGGGCCGAGCCCACGATGATTGGGTCGTCCGCCGACCCTAACTAGTGGCCCTCTGGGGGCTCACTGCGACCCGCCCCTCGCTCTCTTTTTTTACGTGTTGGGGCGGCTTTCATTCCAGCTGGCTGGATTCGGCCTTCGTAACCCTCAGCACGGTGCCGGCCTCAGTGCGAGCTTGGCCGCTTGCTTTCCGGCGGCGGCGCCCAATGGGCGTTTTCTTACCTTTCTTGGCATGGGGGCGCCCTGGCCCGTTGTAGCCAACGGGGCCTGCGATGCGGCGTGGCGCGCGGCGCGAGGCGGCCGTCCTGTCGGAGCAGTTCATGCTTAGTGGGGTTTAAATGGGCTGCGGCACGTTACCGGAGTAGTGGGCGTGGCAGCAGGCTGACGGTTGGCGACTGCGTCGATCCGCGCGAGGTGGCGTCGGTTGGGCGCGGAGGCGCATCCGTTCCCGCCAGGCGTCTATAAAGGAAGGAGAGGGCGGCGCGGAGGGAGCAAATCCTCCTGCTCGTGTCCTCTGAAAAAAGAAAAAGAGAGAGAACGCAAGGGGAAGAAGAAAAAACTTCAGCCGTCGCGAGTCCTCCGCTCCCCACGCTCATTTGGAGATGTCATCGACCCGCACTCGGCCGCGGCGGGTCGCAACCTCGGCTTGGAGAGGAAGGAGCTCCTTCCTCGCGGCCTCAGTCCGGCTGGCGGGTGCCGGCCGGGACCGAGGTCCCCGAACTGGAAGACGGCGAGATAGTCTCGCTGGCGGCCTTCTACGAGCGGGGCTTCGGCCTCCCACTCCACCCGTTCGTCCGGGGGCTGCTTCACTACTACGGGGGGGAAGTTCACCACCTGAATCCGAATGGAGTCCTCCACATTGCGGTCTTTATGACGCTGTGCGAGGCTTTTCTGGGGATCGAACCCCACTGGGGACTCTGGCGCCACTTCTTCTTCGCGAGGCCGCCGTCGGGCGCCGCCGACCTTCTTGGCGCTCTGGCGATCCAACTGCGCCCCCGCCTCAAGTCGCTTTACACCGATGTAAAGCTGCCGACGATCAACCGGGGTGGCATAGCGAGTGGTTCTATGTCCGAACATCAACAACGATTGCCCGGTCTTCAGTGGGAATCTACCGACGCCGCATCCTTGCTGGACCTGGGGTCCCGATGCGAGGGACCGGGCGAAGGTTGATGAGATTCTCGAAAAGCTCGCAGACCTGAAGCGGCGGGGTCTGACGGGCAAGGTGATCCTCCGTACGTTCATGGAGAGGCGCATTCAACCCCTCAAGGATCGGGCGCATCCCATGTTCGAGTACACGGGGCCGACCGACCCTGCGAGGTCGTCGGAGCGGGAGCTTCCTGCGTCGGAGGTCCTCGCACGTGTGGCCGCAGTTTCCATCGAGGGAGATACCGAGCCAGCGGGCGCGGTGCCTGCGCCGTTCTCGGCGCAGAATCCGCAGAACTTGGTACGTCTGACGGCTCCTGTTTGCTTTTGCTTTTGCTCTGCTCCTTCGCCCCCTTACCCGAGCGTGTTCGTGCAGGGGCTCGGTGGCCTGATCTCCCGCCCCTTGCTTCCGGGGGAAAAGGAGGCGCGAGCGGCCGAGCGCCTCGCCAGGGAGCAGCGCGACGCCGACCTCCTGGCGAGGAAAGAGGCCACCAGGACGCGGAAGAGGAAAGAGCGCGCAGACCGGGCTGCGCGCGGCGAGGAGGTCTCTGACGAGACTTTGAGTGACGGTGACGAGGAGTCGTCGTCGAGCGAGGGGGAAGCGGTTGTCGGAGACGACTCTGGCGGCTGTGACGCGGGTCCCAGCCGCGGGGCCGGCGACCGTGGTTCCTCGGAAGAAACTGCGGGCGCAGGGTACATCCTGAAGATGCGCAGACCCCTCACGCCTCCTCGCAGGGGTCCGGCGAAGAGGGCTCGTCAGGTGCCGGTCGTTCGCTCCTCTCGGTAAGTGATTTATGTGCCCCTAGTTTGATCTTCTCTGGTGCTTCTTCCTTCGCAACTCCTGACCGATCGGCGTGAGGGGCTCACCAGCTGAGGGCGCTGAGTCCTACCCCGGCGGTGAGGAGTCGCACCCTTCCGGTCCCATCCGCGGGGCGTGTGGCGGCGGTCGTTGGGAGCGGGGGTCCTTCGGATGCGCTCCCTGCAGCAGGAGCGCCGGGGCCGTTGGTGGCCCCGACAATGCAGGAAGAGGCTTCGGTGGGCGCGCTTCTACCCACGCCGTTGTCCGGTGAGACCGGTGAGGTCCCGCCGCCACCCGGGGGGGCGCCGGGACCGCTTCCGTCCGCAGCATCGACGGGAGACGTTCCGCCATCCTTGCCTTCCCCCGTGCTGCCGACCGTGGGAGTCGGCGCGACTCTGCCGCCGGGGGAAGTACTGGGATTTGCGGCGTTCGCGACACCGGCGGGACGAGTCTGCCGCCCGCCGCCGGGCCACCGCTGCCGGCGGTCCAAGTGTTGCCGAGGGCGCGCGAATCGCCGCCGCATGACGCTTGATGGCGGGGAAGCCGAGGCGGGGCGGTTGCCAACCGCCGTGCTGACTTGGCCCGGCCCTGACCCAGCCGGAGGGCCCGCGTTCGTTCTGGACGATGAGGCCGAACGCGCGGACTGGAATGTCTTGAAGGTGGAGATGGAGAGGATCCACGCCGACCTTACTCGTGCCGACGCCGCGCGTCGAGCGAGAAAGTCCATTGCTCAGAGTCCTTCGGCGGATCGGTAAGTCGGCGAGGATTTGTCTTTTGTGCATCTCGGCCGAAATGGAGATCGGCGGGCAGGTATTCGCGCGCTTGACATCCCGGCGGTGGACAAGTCGATGTTCCTCCGGCACTTGCACACCGGGAGTGCCGTAGGGGAAGAGCTGCTCGGCCTTTCGGGCGCTTGTTGCCGAGCAAGGAAGGGCCGCCACGGCCGTGGTCGGCCGGGGAAGTCAGAAGCCTTGCGGGAGGCTCGGCGACTCGTGGAGTCGTTGACCGTCGAGGAGAGAGGGCCAGGTCATCCCTGGTGGATGCGAAGCGCCAAGACTTCTGCGGTCCGCGCAAGTATCCGCCGGCGAGGCCGCCCTCTTCCGAGAGGAATGCGAGTCGGCCCGCAGGAGGCCGACCGGCCATGGCGGCGGGATCTTGCTCGGGGAGCTCGTGGCGGCCGAGGAGCTTGCCGACGTGCCGTCTGGCCGATCGAGAAGCACGTGCCAAGGTCGAGGAGGAACTTCGCGCCAAAGAGGCCTCCGTGGCCGGTGAGTAGTTCAACCCCTTGGAGCCACTGCGACGGGCGTCTTCTGACGCTGTCTCTCTTTTTTCTGTGTCCCTGCAGAGCTGCGAAAAAACCTTAGCGACGTGCTAGAGTCGCGAAGGGTGGCGGTGGAAGAACGGGATGCGGCGGTCGAGTCACGTGACTCGGCCCTCGTGGATAAGCGGGTGGCGGAGAGGGAAGCGGCCGATACGACGACCGAGCTGACGGTCGCCGTGTGGGCACCAGTCTGTCTGCGGCCGGTTGTTCGGGCTTACTCGGGCCGGTGCTATTCCTGCCCTGCTTGGGTGGATTCTGGCCAGCGTCGGCGTCGGTGCGGGAGGCGGCGGTGCTCGGCGCTTCCTCGGCCCTGGTCAACACCGTCTCTTATTATGACGGCGTCGATCTTGAGGCGGTTGGGAGCGGCGTCGCTGCCGACCGAAGCGACGAAGAAGTCGACGCTTTCATGGCCCGGGTCGATCCGTGCGCCCAAGAGATTGCCCGCCGGATCTCGCCGCGAGAAATCCTCCGTCAGACGGAGGGAGACGATTAGTATCCCTATTTTTTGCTTTTTTGGCAGTGTATGTAATGAACATGATTACCCTGACTGAGTTCGAAGTGTCGGGTTGCTTTAAGTTATTTTGCTCGTCTATCCCGTGCTTCTTCTATGAATTTGGGCAATCTTACGACCATAGCTACAGGGCCCGCGGGGGTGCCCTGAGAGCGTAGGTGTTGCCTCAATCCCGTCCGGAGAGATCACGGGATAGGACGAGTTAAATCGAGCGATAGCTTTGCGGAGGGGTGCCTAGGTCGGACCGCCCTCTTTGCGAAGCTTGCGCCTGGTAGGTTAGATCGCTGACTCGAGCGGAGGTGCTTCGACCGTCCCTAGCGTCTCTTGCTCAGAGGACTCGTTTCCCCCCCCCCCGTAGAGTGCCACTTCGAAGCCGTAGCCGCGGAGGCGTAGGCCGTAGTACTTTTAGGCTGGGGGAAACAAGTCATGAGGTAGATAGCTCGGTCGGTCGGAGTACGGCTTGGGTTAGCGACCCGAACGCTTTCTAACGACGACCGGGGTTGGTCTGCCCTGGTCGATCAAACTATCTTCTGCTCGGGCGGCTTCCTTTTTGCGTGGAATGCTACTCGGGAACCGTAGCCGTTGGGGCTTAGGTTGTAGCATTCGGTTCGAGGAGGTTGCCACGAGGGAGATTTGTTTGATCGGTCGGCTTGCCGACCTAAATCGAAAGGCTCCATCCGCCCGCCGCTTGGCCCTTTGCTCAAGTAACCTCCCTTTTGCTCAAAGTGCTACCTCGGAGCCGTAGCCGCGGGGGCGTGGGCTGTAGCGTTTTGGGTTTGAAGAGGTTACTATGAGGGGGTAGCCCGGTCGGAGTGGTTACCGGTAATCGATCTAGGTCGCTGACCCCTGAGGTCGGGGAAGTAGCCCCCGAGTGGTGCGTGGGGACTGGGGGTACAGTCGCCACGCACCGCTTGAGTCCGCAGAAGGATTTTAAGTTTTCTTTGGAGATAAGTGTGGATTAACTCGCCTGGGGGATCGTGCCGATTTCGGAACTGATGCTGGGCGCTTCGTCTTCTGCGCCGTTGCGTGACCCCAAGGCGCTTCGCCTTCTGCTCCTCCCGCACTGTTTTGGCTATAAAAGGGGAGGCGCCGGTGCGCCCGTCACCTCGGCAAGGGCCGCCAGCAAACGAACTCTCCCTGCGCGCCATGGCGGATCGCGACGCTCGGCCCCACGAGGAAGTGATTGCCCATCAGGCCTGGCTGCGGGAGGTGGCGGAGGCTGAGGCTGAGGCCGTCCGTGAGGACGTACGGCGAGTTGGCGTCCTCGTCGTGGGCGTTCCCCAACTTCGGGAGGCGAGGGCGGCTAACTGCGGGCGGTGGTGGAGCGACGCCGCGCGGAGCTCGGCTGGCGGGGCGCACACCAAGACCACAACGGGCGGTTCGTTCTTGGTTGGGGTGATGCTCCTCCATGAATAAATAAAGCGCTTCTTTGCTCCATGTTTTCTTTTTCGAGGATTTTGCGCTTGCAATTTGCCCACATCCGTGGTTTTTTGGGATCGCAACGGATCCAGCGTAGGTTAGAGGCGGTTGCGCCCCTTGCTCTCCTCGACTTCCTCGCGCCTTCCCATTAGCTGGGCTTCTCCTTGCGTCGCGCCAGAATGTGTGTTTGTTACTGGAATGGGACGGTCCGACCATCTGTAGGTCGGTTGTCCTTGCATTCGTGGTCTTTGCGGCGGGAAAAGTACTACTTCGGGACCTCGGCTTTCGGGGCGGAGGTCGTAGTACTTGCAATAGTTCAGATGAGAGAGAGCACTCGGTCGTCCGAGAGCTGCGGCTTCTTTTGCTCAAAGTGTTTGTTGAGTGGTAACAAAAGGGGGTAGAGATTGACTAAGAATAGAACTTTCTCAGCTTCTCTATGTTCCACGCATTAGTCACGAGATTCCCTTCGGTGTCCTTGAGGCGGAAAGTGCCGGGTCGGAGGACTTCCGCGATGGTGAAAAGGGCCCTCGAGTGGGAGAGCTTGTGCTTGTCCTTCGCGGATTGGGCTTGGCGCGACACTAAGTCGCCGACTTGAACGAGCGGCGCAGACCGTCGGTATGGTAGCGACGGCGCGTCTTGATATTTAGCCGACCGCAAGACCGCGACATCCGAGCCTCGTCGAGTTGGTCGAGGTCATTCTCACGCTTCCTCGGTCCCCGCGGCGTTGTAGTTCTGCACCCTTGGCGCACCGTACTCAAGGTCGGTCGGGAGGACAGCCTCCGCTCGAACACCAAGAAAAAGGCGTGAACCCGGTCGGCCAGGGTTGGTGTGGTTCAGAGACTCCAAAGAACGGGGCGGTAGCTCGGCGTTCACCGCCTCCGCGAATTTCTTCAGTCGGCTGAAGATTCGCGGCTTGAGTCCTTGGAGGATCATGCCGTTGGCTCGCTCGGCCTGGCCGTTGGCGAGGATCTTGGCTGCGCCCGATCGACTTCGGATGTTGAAGTCGTTCGCGAACTCGAGGAACTCCTTTCACGTGAAGCTGCGTCCGTTGTCGGTGATGATGGAGTTGGGCACCCGAACCGTAGACAATATCGCGGAAGAAGCCTCGCTGCCTGGCCGGCGTGATCTTTGTCAGCGGCAGCTTCGATCCACTTTGTGAACTTGTCCACGGCGACAAGCAAGTGAGTGAAGCCCCCGGGCGCCTTTTTGAAGGGTCCGACCAGGTCGAGCCCCCAAACCGCGAAGGGCCACGTGATGGGGATCGTCTGCAGGGCTTGCGCAGGAAGATGCGTCTGCCTGGCGAAGAATTGGCATCCTTCGCAGGTGCGGACGATTTGGGTCGCATCTGTTACGGCGGTCGGCCAGTAGAAACCTTGTCGGAAGGCCTTTCCTACCAGGGACCGTGGCGCGGCATGGTGTCCGCACACCCCGTCGTGGATGTCCAGCAGAAGGTGCTTCCCTTGGTCGGTCGGAACGCACTTCTGAAGGATTCCGGACGGGCTCCTCTTGTACAGGGCGCCTTTGATCAGGACGAAAGACTTAGCCCGCCGAGCGAGGCGCCGAGCCTCGGTGGTATCGGCGGGGAGCGACCCGTTCGTCAACCGATCGACAAACGGTTGCCTCCAGTCGGTTTCGACGCTCAGGACGCCCAAGTCCGACCCAGGCGGGTGGGCATCTGGCCGAAGATCAGTGGGGGCGCCCGCCTTTGGTGGGTCGGCGGCGCCCTCAGCGCTCGGGTCCAACCGGATTGAAGGGCTGCTGAGGTCGGAAACGAAGATTCCAGGGGGAACCGGCCCCTTCCCGGAGGCGAGGTTGGCGAGGGAGTCGGCTTCACCGTTGTAGCGTCGGTAGCTATGATGGAGCTCGAAACCCTTGAACTTCTCCTCGAGCTTGCGGACCTCCAGGCAGTAGGCGGCCATCCGAGCGTCACGGGGCTCGGTGGCTTTCATCACTTGGTCGACGACCAGCTTGGAGTCGCCGTGAACGTTGAGCCGTCGTGCGCCCAGGTCGGCGGCGATCCGAAGGCCATTGACGAGGGCTTCGTACTCGGCGACATTGTTGGTGGCGTCGAAGAGTAGGCGTATGGCATACCGGAGTTTGTTGCCGAGTGGGGAGATGATGACGACCCCCGCGCCGGCCCCGTTCTTGGTGTAAGACCCATCAAAGTACATCGTCCAGTACTCCGGGTCCTCGACCGCCGCAGGGACTTGCGCCTCGGTCCACTCGGCGACAAAGTCCGCCAAGACCTGGGACTTGATCGCCGTCCTGGGGACGTACGATATGTCAAGGCCGTTGAGCTCGAGAGCCCATTTGGCGATCCTTCCGGTAGCGTCGCGGTTGTGGACGACTTCTCCGAGCGGTGAGGAGGTTATCACGGAGATGGGGTGTCGATCGAAGTAATGGGCAAGCTTCCTCTTGGTGATGAGCACCGAGTCTGAATCTCAGTATCTGGGATATCGGACCTTTGTTTCGAGAGCACCTCGGCCGAAGTAGTAGACCGCCTCTGCACCTTGAAAACGCGGCCTTCCTCCGCTCGCTCCACAACAAGTGCCGCTACCGACGACCTGAGTCGTGGCGGCGATGTAGAGGAGCAAAGGCTCCTGTGGCTCCGGGGCGACCAGGACCGGAGGTGAGGTCAGAAAGGCCTTTAGTCGACTAAAGGCTTCCTGAGCTTCGTTGGTCCAGAAAAAACGGTCGGACTTCTTCATCAGCTTGTAGAGTGGCATCCCGCGTTCGCCGAGGCGGGATACGAAGCGACTTAGTGCCGCGAGGCATCCCATCAGCCTTTGAACTCCCTTCAGATCGTTGATTGGCCCCATCCTTGCGATAGCGGAGATCTTATCTCGGTTGGCTTCGATGCCGCGCTCGGAGACGATGAATCCCAGCAACTTGCCCTTGGGGACCCCGAAGACGCATTTCTCGGGGTTGAGCTTTATGCGAAACCGTCGGAGGTTCGCAAAAGTCTCTTCTAGGTCGGCGATGAGGTCATCGGCCTTCCTGGTTTTGACAACGATGTCGTCGACGTAGGCCTCGATGTTACGGCCAATTTGGTCTGAGAAACATGCCTGCATACACCGCCGTACGTGGGCGCTGCGTTTTGAGACCAAAAGGCATCGTGGACGTAACAAAGATGAGCCGTGACGGGGTGATGAAGGAGGTCGCGAGCTGATCGGACTCCTTCATCGCAATCGTGATAGCCTGAGTAGGCATCCAAAAGAAAGGGACTCGCACCCGGTGGAGTCCACGACTGGTCGATGCGAGGTAATGGGAATGGATCTTTCGGACAGGCCTTGTTGAGGCTCGTGTAGTCAACACACATTCTCCATTGCCCCGACTTTTTCTTTACAAGGACGGGATTGGCGAGCCACTCGGGGTGACGCACCTCCCTTACAAAGCCGGCGGCCAAAAGTTTGGCGATTTCTTCCCCAATGGCCCGACGCTTTTCTTCGTCGAAACGGCGCAGGCGCTGGGCGACCGGTCTAGATCCCGGTCGAATGTTCAGGGAGTGCTCGGCGACCTCCTTTGGGACTCCTGGCATGTCCGAGGGTCTCCAAGCGAAGACGTCTCGGTTTACTTGGAGGAAGTCGACGAGCGCGCCTTCCTATTTGGCAGTGAGGGCGGCCCCGATCCGCACGGTCTTGGCGGGATCTTCGGGATCAACAGCGACCTCCTTCGTGTCCTCCGCGGACTTGAAAGAGCTAGGTCCCGACTTGCTGGAGTCGGGGGCGGATCCGGAGACCTTCTCCTGGAGCTGGGCGAGCTCGGCGGAGGCGACGACTGCTGAGGCCAGCTCGCAGCTGCTTCGCTCGCAGTTGTAGGCGAGCTGGAAAGATGTGGCCACGGTGATGACACCTTGCGGCCCTGGCATCTTCAGCTTGAGGTAGGTGTAATTGGGGACCGCCATGAACTTCGCGTAGCATGGTCGTCCCAGAATGGCGTGGTAGGAGCCGGGAAAGTCCACAACCTCGAAAGTGAGGCTCTCGGTGCGGAAGTTGTCCGGGCTCCCAAAGGTGACGGGCAGGCCGACCTGCCCGAGGGGGTGGGCCTGTTGGCTTGGTACGACGCCGTGGAAGGGCGCCTTGCTCGGCCGGAGGGCGGAGCGAGGGACCCCCAGGGCATCCATGGTCTCAACATACATGATGTTGAGACTGCTGCCGCCGTCCATGAGCACCTTGGTTAGGCGCTTTGTCCCCACGATGGGGTCGACGACGAGCGGGTAGCGTCCCGGGTGCGGGATGTGGTCGGGGTGGTCGGTCCGATCGAAGGCGATCGGGCATTCCGACCACTTCAGGTACGAAGGCACGGCCGGGGTTGCCGTGTGTACCTCTCGGTGGGCGAGTTTCAGCCGTCGCTTGTCGGCGTAGCACTCCACCCCTCCGAAGATCATGAGGCAGCCGTCGAGCTGTGGGAACTCGTCGGCTGGCTCATCGCCCTTTGCCCCGGCGTCGGACGCCGGGTCGCGCTTCTTCCCCTTACCCCGCGATGTCGTGGGGTTTCCGGAGAGAAACCGCTTCAGGACTTCGCAGTCCCGATACTTGTGTTTGACGGGATAGTCGTGGTTCGGGCACGGACTATCCATCAACTTCTCGAATCGGTCGGGCGCCTGCCGAGCCTGCTGTTTGGCAGGTCGGTCGGCAGCGGCGACCATTCGGCCTTCGCGGCCCTGCTTCCCCTTCCGCTTCCTTTTGTCAGGGCGGTCGGAGGGGGCGCTGGCTCCGAGGCTGGCTGTCTTGTGGGCCGTCTTCCTTTCGAAGATGGCCCCCACGGCCTCCTCGCCGGAGGCGTGATTGGTGGCGATGTCGAGGAGCTCCTTGGTGGTCCGGGGTTTCGCACAGCCCAACTTGTGGACCAGGGCCTCGCACGTGGTGCCGTAGATGAACGCCCCGACGACGTCGGCGTCGCGGATGTCGGGGAGCTCGTTGCACTGCTGGGAGAAGCGGCGGATGTAGTCCCGGAGGGTTTCCCCCGGCTGCTGCTTGCAGCTCTTCAAGTCCCAGGAGTTGCCAGGGCGTTTGTACGTGCCCTGGAAATTCCCGACGAAGAGGTTCGTCAGGTCGGCCCAGCTGCCGATGGTGTCCGCGGGCAGGTACTCGAGCCAGGCTCGAGCTGAGTCCGCAAGGTAGATGGGGAGGTACTGGATGATGAAGGAGTCGTCCGTCGCTCCCCCCGCTCGGCAGGCGAGCCGGTAGTCTTCTAGCCAAACACTGGGGTTGGTAGCCCCTGTGTACTTGGCTATGTTGGTCGGAGCCCGGAATCTGGTCGGGAAATCGGCGTTGCGGATGCGGCAGGTGAACAGCGGCCCAGGACCGTCGAATCCTGGGTCGGGATGGTTGCGTCGTCCGCTATCGGCGACTTGCGAGGGCGCTGCCGCATCGGTAGCTCTCCTTCGCGCCTCGAGGGTGGTGCGAAGATCATACTTATCCCCCAGGCGATGACGCACCGGGGTGTATGATGCCTGGGGGAGCTCGTGGAGCGGGGCCGTCTTGGCTGGGCTCCGTCGACCCTGCGAGGGGGAGTGGCCCAGGCGGCCCGAGGTGGCGCCCGTCCGTCGGAGCGAGCCTTGGGCGTCTTTGAACGACAAAGACGTTCTACCAGCCGGAGGTTACGATAGGTGGCCTTGGCCGGCTCCGTTGGCTCAGGCGACCCTCGAGCGGCATTGCCGCCGCAGCAATGTTCTCGTTGGCGTGAGGAAGAACGGAAGGCCGTTCGCCTCCTCACCAATAGCCGATGCACTGACGCTGCACGGCGCGCGCGCCGAGACGGGTGGTGGGTTAGGCCGACGGCGCTCAGTTCGCCTGGAGCTTATCTAGCTCGGCCTTTCGAGCTTCTAACTCCTCGCATTGCCGGCCGGAGGTCAGCGAAGCGTTAGGTGCTTGACGTCGTCTTCCGCCGGGATTCCTCCCGCCGCGCCGTCGTAGCGGGAGGAGGGTCCCGAGGGTAACGGTGGAGGATGGCTCCGCCGCACTCGTCATGTTGCACTCGCGGAGTAGGCCCTACGAGGGGACACTCCTTGTCGGAGCTAGAGCCATGGTCGGAGGAATCCGCCAAGAGGTCGTGGAGGAGGCGGCCACAGTAGCCGTTATGGCCACGAAGCCGCGAGCTCGTGGAGGGCGGCTCGCCGCCGCCGCGATCCGTAGGGCGACTTGTCGCCGGGTAGCGCCGGCGCAGCGACGGCCGCCCGCGGCTGCGTCGCGGGGCCTCGAGGCCGAGGTTGCCGAGGACGTCGGCAATCGCATCCAGCTTATGAGGGCGCCCGTCCCGGACGGCAGCGGGGACGAGGACAAGCTCCCCCGCCGTAGTGACGATGAAATCGAGGGCGCCGAAGCGGATCCAGCCCCTCGACATCGGCGAATCGTAGTGGGAGGCCATCAGGGAGGAGAATGGGAACCCGAAGATGAGGATGTCGGTGAAGACGCGCGAGAGCCCCTACCTGGCGCGCCAACTGTCGGCGTTTCGTGCACCGGCAATACGAATTTATGGTCGGATGGGGTCGCGCGCTCCCTCTCCCCAAATGGTCGACTCAAGGAGTCAGAAGATGTATACTGGTTCGGGCTGAATGTCCCTACTCCAGTTCGTGCGGTGTGGATGTATTGATCTTTGGGTGATGAACAAGGAGTGTACAAGCGAGGCGGAGGGTCGGCTGTCCGATCCCCTTGATGTTTTCGCTAGGGAGTTGAGGCTACCTAGAAGACTGTTTTCTCCGCCCCCTCCCTCTCGGGCCCTGCCTCTCCTTATATAGACGGGGGAGGCAGGTTACACGGGAGTTTGGGAAAAACACGAGGAAAGGGGCCTGCGCGTCTTGAAGTCTGGCTTCTGTCTTGTCCGACCAACCCCTGCCCGTCCCGAGGCAGGGTTGGTGGCTCGCGTGGCAGCGCCTTGCGTAGTGCTGTCTGGGTGGCGTGTCGCATGGTGCTCCTGTCAGCCTCGGTGGCCTTAATGGCGCTTTGACTTTGCCTTGGCCTCGGGAGTGGGCGCACTCCTCTGCGGTGTGCCAGGCGATGGGACGGGGGCAAGACTTCTTCGGTGGCTCCTCTGACAGTCTTGGGAAGGAGCCGTCTACCCCAGTACGGACGCCTGGGGACGCTGCGCACAAGGCAGTCGTCTGACACCGGCGTGGGCCATGCTGGCCCGTGCGCAGGTGGAGCTTGAGCTTCAATATTAGGCGGCAGGAGCATGCCGACCGCCCGGAACCGGAGTCCGCCGACCGTTCGGGGTCGGCCCGCATGTGTCGGGCTCGCCTCGCGCCAAGTACCTTTCGGTGGTGCTGGGCCTTCGCCGTGATTGGTCAGCCCGTTCGTGCTTCCGGGCTGATGGGGGTACCCATGGCATGGGTACTCGTCAGCATCAACATTAATATCATCTAATAATTTCTTCTCAATATATAAAGTTGCCAGACCATTTAACCTTTCTTGAGACATTGTAGACCTTAAATAGTTTTTCAATAATTTCAATTTTGAAAAGCTTCTTTCGGTTGATGCCATAGTTACCAGCATAGTAAATATGATCCGATAAGTAACAATTCTACAGTAGCTGCACAGTTTTTCAGTTTTTAGATAGACACTGCGTGTTGTGTTCGGTCTCTGTCTCAGATGTGCTATTGTACCCGTGATGGAAAATAGAAATCCAGTCTAGTTTTGTTTCGATTTCTGCTTTGATGTGAAGCAGCCCAACTCTTGTAATTGAGTCTATATATTGCAATGAAATCAGAAAAGACGTGAGCAGTTTCCACATCGCAAAAACAAGTCTGTTCTGTAGTTTTAGTTTGATTGTTGTTTTTTCTCTGAAAACAGCGTTCAAGTCTGAAGTTTTTGCTAGTTAGTTTCAGTCAAAAGTTGCACACGAATGTTTCAGCCAGAGCGTGTCTGGCCAATGCGTTTTCAGACAAGGAACAAAAAAACTTATCGTTGGCATCTAATTCTTGGACTGATTACCAACAGCGATTGTTCTCGGCTCTCGTGTAGGTACGTAGTCTTCACATTATGATGGAGTCACGGAGGGGCCTCGATAATTTGGGGGCCCGGGGCGGCCGCCCCGCTCGCCCCACCCCAGGGGCCGGCCCTGGTTGGTGCGGTGATGGCAAGGCGAGTAAGCCATGAGAGCAACTAGAGTTCATGTGACCGCACGCTACGTGGGCCGTCCGATCATTTTAATGCACGTTTATATTTGAGAAATTTTATAGTATATTATATTATTTCCTTAACGGTTAAAACTGATGAAAGACATAGATATATCATATAAACCTTCTTAAAAGAAGATGCAAAAAGGAAGTCAAGGAATAAAATTTTACCTCCATGTTCATCCTTGTTAGGATCCTGGTTGCTCTCAATTCTCTAGCAAGTCTAAACCGCTTCCGCAAGAGCTCAGCTTATGGTATATATAGAGAGTTGAAGATTACTAATAGTATGTATTCTATAAAAACACCTGTAATATAATACAATCCTTTTTTTTGCTCCTTTCAATCTTGTTTTCGAAACAAAGGCAACATAAATTATATCCGTAAGGTCGATCTAGGGACCCTTGGATCTTGAACATCAAGAATAAGCAATAAATTCAGCTTGTACAATAGTTATTTCTAAATATTGTCTCTAGATGCTATACAATAACTATCTCTAAGCTTGTACAATAACAAATCTTTATTGTTTGTTGTGCAATGATGGCTACTGACTAAGAGTCGGTTCTTTTCTCTGTCATTTTTTCTCACTTTTTTATATAGAAAAAAGCTTATATATACATGCTAAAAATAAGTTAACCCTAGAACTCACGTGTGATCATTATTCTCTCACTTTTGTTATCCCGAAGGCAGACAGTTTCGCCGAAGTAATATTTTGGATTCATGGTTCAATGCTGAAGGTGACAAAAACGGTCGCTAAAATGTTTAAATGCGTTATTTGTATGCTTCTTTGACCGAACAGGGTGACATACTGGCGTGTACACATTTGTCCATGAATCAAATACAATAGCAAATGGATAATGCTAGGTGTCCTACATCCAACTCGAAAGTAACAGATCATACGTCTCATTTCGCTAACTCTCTCTTTGACTAGAGTCAAACCCTTTCACCATCTACTGCTCAACCTCTCCCCAAACAAGGGCTTGTTTGGGAACTCAAATCTCGGTCGAGATTCCTGCCAAATCCCATGGATAGAAACCTATAGGCCATATGGCAAATTTCTCTAGGTCAGCAAACATATCTGTTTGGATGCCCACGAGATAGGATTTTTCGGCCCGAGCCACGCCGTTTTCGTTGGGAGAAAATCTTTGACTCCCCAGATCGTGAAAATTTTCCCCATCGTATCACCTTCTCTCGCGAGTAGCGATCATGAATTGAGTTCCTCTGACGTTGAGTCATTGACATGTGGGCCCAACAACACGTGAGCCCACATGTAACTCACTCCACCTCCGCCACCCACGCTCGCGACCGCCTCCGCCACCCTCGCTCACGGCTCACTCTACCTCCACGTTCCTCGCTCGCTCCTCTCTGGAGATAGGTCGAGGCGGGAGGCGTAGCCCGCTGCGCCGCCGCATACTCAGCCCCATCTGCAGACTCACCCCTGACCTTCCTCTATGCCTCCACCCCCTCGCGACCGGCGAAGCCGTCGGTATGCACCGTGGACGAGCTCCACTACGCCCCCGTCTCCGGCACCAGGTGGGGCCTGCACGTTTTCCCCTACATTGCTATCCTTGCTGCTCTTCCCCTCGAGCTCATGCTGGGGGCTCTCCTGCTTGGAGGCGATGACCGCAGCCATACTGGCACCAGAGGCAGTGCTAGAGCAGCCGTCGCTACCGGCGAAGAGCTTCTTGTGGTAGATGATTCTGAGGGGAGTTGTTGTTCAGATTTCAGAGTGCCCAAATGGTCTAAGCTGTCCAGTATGTGTGTACATGGCACCAAAGTTTTTAGGCTTAGCTTGCTGGCATATTGCACATTGTTGGTAATTCTTGATTTTATAGCTATATGCATTCAATTCCATGTTCTCATGTTTGGCGTGATGACAATTCTTCATTTTGTGTTGTCATAGTAGCTATGTGACTGGAAAGCTGCTTGTCAAGCTGGAGAGTACAAAATTTATCATTGCAAATCATTATGTAAAGTCTTTCCAGTAGCTTCGTTTTATATGATTTCTGTGCTCCTTGGTCCTAGAAATGATTCCATTTTCATTGTGTTTCCTGCCAGCGGGAAAAATTTTCGTTTCTCGAAGAATACAGAAGTTCCCACAGTAGAACTATATTCTATTACATCATTTGGCTTTTTGGCCTCCATGGAAGATGGCCCAATAAAATTCTGGAGTTTCATGGAGCCACTTCTTCAGGTGCATATCTACTTCTGTAACTTGTCTATTGTTTGGAGAAGTACACTAGTCGTGCCATACTACGTAGCGAAATTGCTCCATAGGTATGCTCTACGATCTCTTATTTGTTTTCTGATCAAAATTGTGGATCCTCCCATCGGTGCAGTTGTATGGTCAATGCCTCCTTGTTGCCTTTGCTACTGCTGGCTGGGTGCGGGAGGAGCGCGGCGCGGGGGGCAGCGGGATAGCCATGGCTAGTCTACTCGATTTTTGTTGCAATTGCTCCTCGCTGTTGCAACAAGTTTGTTTTTTCAAAGAGTCTTTCAAATGTTTGCAGCATAAGGGTTATCTTCTTGCACTAGTTCTATTGATTTGTTGCATAAGAGGACGGAATGTTCGTTTGTTGCATCATTTTGTTGTGTTCTTTTTGTATTTTTTCTGAACTTGTTTGAAACGTTTGTTTGGGATATTTGTTGTGGTAGTTTTTCCAATTTATTGCGGCCATTTTGTTTGCTGCGTTAGGGTTATTGATTTGTTGCGGTAACATCTTCTAGATTGGTCCGTGGTCTTCCAAATTTTTTTTCCAATAATCATGTAAATTTGAAGCGCAAATTCAATTCCATCTCTAATAAAACTCTTAATCTTTGAGAGATAAATATTTTTTCAATATACTTCTCAATATTGTCAGTGTTGTTTTTAAATGTTGCACTTGTTAACGATAAATGTTGCTTATGTTATTTTCAATTGTTATACGCAAGAATTTAAATCACACATCGCGGTCCAGAGATATGAAAAGCTATCATAGCTGTAGCAGACTATGGCACAAGCAATACTACGTACGGCTGTTTACTATATATATATATGAGAACTACTAGCGTACAGTATTCCGTTGGAGGAGCTCCCAACGGGATATGGTTTTATCTGCTAGTTTCATAAGTTTAAGTTTATTAGTTTCAGTGATTGGTTTCATGAGTTCCAGTGTTTAGTTTCAGTGTAGTTTCGGTGATAAGTTTTATCAGTTTCAATGCTAAATTTCATGAGTTTCGGTGTAAAGTTTCACAAGTTTCATAAGTTTCAGTACTATACCGTTAGAAAGCTAGAAAACGGTATACCGTCCCCTACTATTTTTGTTTTCTCTATCGCGCGGCGCGAGCGACGCAGACTTTCTTGGTTTCGCGTGCGGCGCTCCCACCCACCACGTTCCGTCATCCTCTGCTATGCAGCGCGAGCGACGGGGTGCTTCTAGGTTTCACGCGAAATCACACTGTTTTCTTGTTCGCACCAAAACTTGATAGATATGTTTCATGTGAACCATAAAACTTGTGTGTGAAATATCGTGAAACTTTAATGTGAACACTATGAGATTTCACAAATAAAGTTTCATTTAGGTTTCACAAATAAGTTTCAAGATATTTCACGAATAAAGTTTCATGATGTTTCATAAATAAGTTTCATTATGTTTCACAAATAAGTTTCAGGATATTTCACGAATAAAGTTTCATGATATTTCACAGATAAGTTTCGTTAGGTTTCACGGATAAGTTTCATGATATTTCACGGATAAGTTTCATTAGGTTTCACGGATAAGTTTCATTAGGTTTTACGGATAAGTTTCATAGGTTTCATATTTAACACGCGCGTGGTGGCAAACGCACAAGACCAAGGACGTAGCATGGTGTACCGTACCGTTCCCTAGTATTTCTGTTAATTAAAGGTGTGACAATTGAAGTGTGATTTGATTCCGGTCTCCGGATCTCATCTCTCTTGGCACGTACAAATCAATGTACAATACATCAGGATGCCGGTCCAGCCAGCTAGGCAGCATGCATGCATGCATGCATGCGTCCATATCTTCCTCCTGTAGGTCCATCATTGGGCAGCTGCATCTGCGTTATTGTTCTACCTGGCCCGGGGGCCTCCCAAATAAGAAAGCAGCTAGTTAACACATGCCCAAAGGGCGTACATGGTGTACCGTTGGAAAGCTAGGAACGGTATACTGTTCCTAGTATTTCTGTATATATATATATATATATATATATATATATATATATATATATATATATATATATATATATATATATATATATATATATAGTCTTTTTTTCTACTCCCGGGAGTAATTACTCCCTATGCCGTATCTCACAACATAAGGAGTATCTCGCGCAACGGAGGGTATGTGCGTGTAATATATAAGTATATAAGACCATCTATGTGGTATTTACATTTTTTCAGAGGTGGTATGTACACTTTTTAGACATACTCCTTTTTATGTGTGTATATGAAGGTATTTGCAAAATAGACTAAAAACTATGTACTCCTTTGCAATTTTTTCATATGGATCTCATTGGAATATCTTATAATTAGTATATGAGTGTATCCAAAGTGATAAAAGAGTATTTCAAGTTCGTTTGGGTGGTATTTTAGAGATGTGAGTAATTACTCTCAGGAGTAAAAAGTATTTTTCATATATATATATATTAAATTATATTTAAATTTAGAGGACATGTTATGTTTCTTATATACTAGTTGTACAATATATAAAAAAATAATCTATATAATTATGTAAATTAAGGCTTTAGCAGTTGTAGCTTTATTTGCGAAATTTTATTCAATCATATAGCGTTTATGTCTAAAAAATATATAACCGAACTAAATCCAGGAATAATTAATGGTTTGTCTTTATTTATTTGTGCGGTTGATCATTTGCCTCGTGATGTTTTACTAACATTGAATTCTAAGACCATATGTTAATGATACATAAGAGACAAATAATTTATTGCACCAAGTAGAACGAAACAACCGATCAATTCTCCCTAAAATCAACTGTTACACCACTGGAGAGGAGCTTACAATAGAAAACATCCCATCCTACATCCGGCCGCTAGCAACACCCATAGCAAGTCGAACTGATCACAAGTCAACCACCGTGACTCGTCCTGAGTCGGCATGCATGGATCATCGCTGCGTCGGGCTGGTTCAGTAGCCAGCCGGAAAGCCGCCTTTCCTCGGGTCGCTCACGGCGGTCAGGTCGCCGTAGCGCTCCACGTTGTGCACCACGAACTGGCTTATGGTGCCCCCAGCGAGCGGCGCCAGGACGTGGCCTCTCTTCCGCAGGTCAGCTCTCGTCGCGGCGTCGAGCTCGAAGTGGTCGCCGAGCACCGTGGTCCAGTTCTCGTACTGAACCACGTTCGGGATCAGCTGCAGCCACGGCAAGCAAAACCAAGCTCAAAAGAATTAAAAGAACAGGCACCTCGGTGACAGGTTTCAGAGTTGCAGAATGGAGAGGTTCCACTTGTGTATGAATGAGATGAATCAAGCAATGAGGGTTTGAGCATGGGACCTGGTGATACACTCGTGGAGCCATGACGGAAGATAACGGATCCATGTTCTTAGCGAAATGGTTGAGCAACACCTCGATTGTTCCTGCCGGAATCATGCTTCCACCACTGGCACCAACTGCGGCCTTCAGCTTCCCATCCTACGAGAGATAAATCGACAAATAGATCGATCAGAAGCTTCACAGAAAACCGCAACTTTCAGAGATTCTTCAGGAGTTCATTCCACGGCTTCTGAACTTCCGCAATGCCGTACTTGTACCTTGAGAACTATGGTCGGACACATGGAAGAGAGAGGTCGTTTCAGAGGGCTGACGAAATTGGCGGGAGCTGGAGGTGGAGAGTTGGCAGACGTGTTTGCCGGCATGGAGAAGTCGTCCATCTCGTTGTTGAGCAAAACGCCTGTGCTTGGGGACAGAATTAGGGATCCGAAGTAAGAGTTGACAGTGCTAGTCATCGAAACAGCATTTCTCTCTCTGTCGACGATGGACAGGTGACTGGTTCCGTGGTCCTGAAGGATATTCCACCTGAAATGCCAAAGAAGGAACTCAAAGAACTGCTGATGCACAAAAAATTTCAGATTCATATCATATGGGAAAAGGCTATTTCTTGAGACTTTCTTCAGATTACAAAATCTACAAGGCTAGTTTAATATAATGATGCATCATCCATTTCTTCAATAATTAAAGAACCAATATAGGACATGTCGATTAAAAGTATAACAAGACTAGATGAAAGCATACATAGCAAGAAAAATTCTTCTTTAAAAAAAAAAAAACAAAATTGCACACTTGTGAATGTGATTGATGTGTTGCAGATCTTTTACCTTAAAAAATCAGACACAACCATGGGATATTTTTTGTAGTTTCACTCGAACAGTAAATAAAAAATATTCAAAAGTTATTTACCTTCCACCATAATGCTTAGGGGCAAACGTCGTATTATCATAAATGGTTTTCTTCAGCTCAGAAGCAAATTTCGGAGACAGCATATCAGAGACAACTTTACTAACATTTACGAAGTCAGGATCACCAAGATTCATCTTTACTGCAACATAATGTTTCAAGGATTCAATAAGGCGATGAATCCCAAGAGAGCCGGCAACACCAGAAGGAATTCCGTACTGAGAAAGGATATTCAAAACCTATTCATTAAGTAAACAAAAGTGTCAGGGTAATAACAGAAAAAATATGATGAAACCGGTTCGACTGTGTGTTTCATTTTTCCAAGGAATTCCATGTATTTATCAATGTGAAGAATGCAGCAAGATAATGATCTTCGACCAGTTCTATTACCCAATAAAAGAATGATAGCCTTCATAATGTTTACTTTTCCTTGAAAATCAAAATGAGACCACTTCACCCGAGAGTGAGTGCTGTTGCCGTGTGTTTATCTCTCTCATAAAAGCACTTTATGTAAGATGTGCCCATCAAATATTATAAGTGGAACTAGAATTGCACTACACTGTCCAGGTGTTACAATGCATAACTGTTGCAATAATCCAAAGCAATGGATCCAAGCATGTATGCTTTTATTCTCAAATAAACATTTTCTTCTTTTTTCTGCATGTCTGATATCTTCAGGTCAACAAAACAGTAAATATTGAAAAATGCATAACTTCAACCAAAAGGAAATAGCTAACGAAGAACAATAAACAGAATTTTAAGACGATTACTTACAAGCATCAGACCAGCACCACCGGCCGAAGGAGGTGGCATGCTTATTACTGTAAGCCCCATTACATTCTCTGAAATTGGCCGCCGCACCTTAACTTGATATTTCTTCAAATCTTCCATTGTTATGATTCCTCCAGCTTCCTTAATATCCTTTACCAGCTGATCACCAACTGAGCCTTTGTAAAACACGTCTGGCCCTTTTTTCGCGACAGCCGCCAGTGTTCTTGCGAGCTTAGTTCTGCGACATACGTCTCCAACCTTGAGGATATCCCCGTTCGAGGTAAATACATCTCGTATTCCCTTATTATTGAGAATGCCATCTCGAGTTGCTTCCATCTGCATTCGCAGATACGGTGATACTCTGAATGCTCGGGCAAGCTTTGCAGCTGGCATCACTAGCCTATTCCATGGAAGCTTGCCGTGACGTTTCCACGCCTCATACAGGCCTGTAATTTCCCCTGGAACTCCTATGGAGAGAGCACCCCTTGCTTTAAGCGTTGCATTGCCACCATACATATCCTGAATGCACAGTTGAGATCTCTAGCGTTCATTCGTTCATTTTTCTTTTTGAGCAAAATGACAATGACAGTAGCATAAGGAGGAACTAACATAGGAAATACTATGCACACAAAATTGTGCAAATTTTCTAACATGAGGACAATTCCGAATAAATCTCGAACTTTCATCGAGTCAAGAAAACACTTGCTCAAAATGACACAGCTTGGATCAGGACTTGGCCATGCTATCAAAAAGCTAATTTCTGCTAGCACTTTGCTTTAAGGAGCCATGCAGATAACTTTGGGACCACTGAATCACACCCCTTTCTGGTTGCAGTTCATAAAATTGGATGGCAGGGTCAATTTCTTAGTTTTAACAAGCCTGCCTTGCATTCTTCTTTCATGGGAAATCCTATCGGGTAGATTGATATGAGATGGTTAAATAGACAAACAGGAAACTAACTACCAGTAGCAGACAGATCTTGTTCTTGTACATTACTGCACAGACAACAGAATACGAATCGATCAGGGAGTGATTGTTTGTTTTGTAACATCTATCAGTATCTACACCGAACTTGGATTCCTTTTGGCTTTCCCAATTTCGTGCTGCATCGGTCCAGGGTAGGGGACAACCGGCAAGTGGGCGATAGCGTGACACGCTTTCCACTGACCATTGCTCATAGTTCTTCCCGTCACTCCAAGGCAGATCCCCACACAGAAGCAACAACATGTATATGTATGCATATACATAGCTCTAGATTAGCATTGGTCAAGGCTGCTAGGGAGAGGGGGTGCCTCTCACCCATACAATTTCTGTAGATGCTGTTTGTAACGGAATACCAGATCCAGAAGGAACAAGAACTACCTACAACGTGTGACTAGTCATGTTTGGTTTGACCGATTGTTACTCCATCCATTTGGCAATGTTCCTTACAACTTCACAACCATGACGAGTCTGTCGTTATCTAATTAGGGTCGGAAACATTTTGGCATAGAAGTTTGAGAGCAGCTCTAGCATTGACAAAGACAAAATGAGAAAATGTTCAAAGTTGTGGATTTGAAGAGGCACTCAAAAGATAAACTCTGAAGCCCTTAAAGTATGAAGAGTCAATCTGCTTAGTAAAAGTCTAAAACCATGTAAAATTGCGTGCTGGTAGGGTAGTGGTAGTAGGTCACCGGCACATCATAATCGGTCTTAAATCATGTGATTAAAGGAAGAGGTGTTTCTATACTCTTTTTTTTAAAAGTTACACAATTATTAAAGCATGAATGAAGGGTAGATGGTGATTACTTACCCCTTCGTTTGCTTTAAGATTTGTGCAACTTGTACCAGAAGGAAGAGCATAGAAGCATTACTTAAAGGAAATTAAGTCAAGGCGACGGCGCTTTGGTTTACTCACCTTCGAGGCGGCCAGGGGCGCTGTCTCCCTAGAGTCGTACGCGACGGCGGTACCGTCGGCCAGCCTGACGAGCATGAAGGCTCCTCCGCCGACCCCGCTGGACGCGGGGCTGACGACGCCGAGGCAGAGCGACGTGGCGACGGCGGCGTCCACGGCGCTGCCGCCGTCGCGTAGCGCGTCGCGCCCTATCCTCGAGCACCGCCCGTCGTCCGCTGCCACGGCGCCGTGCGGCGAGGTCACCACCTCCCTCCGCCCCGCCGCCGCTCCGGCGGCAAGGAGGAGGAGGATGAGGAGGAGCTCGGTGGCCACCCATTGAAGGCGTCGAGCTGGTGGTAGTGAAAAAAAGGAGGAGCTTAGCTTCTGGTGAACCTGTGAGAACTGAGAAAGGAGAAGAGAGCATACTAACCGGCCATGGGCGAGCGCGGGAGAAGAGTTTCCAAGGGCTGGGTGCCGGCAAAGAAAGGCGGAAGATTTCGGCCGGCGGGTTAGGACGGGCCAATCAAGTCTGAGGCCACCCAAGGTTTTCCTGTTTTATAGACCATAGCTTTTGTTTGGGGAAAATTTAATGACGAGGGTGTCTATGGAGCACCTGAGTGTTTTCTCGTTTGTGAGTATTCAAATTTATAGTCTTTGGATCTAGATTCATTGATGCAATCAATTTGCCATTTCTCCCCACCAACCTCCTCTTTATAGGCCCCCAAGTTGAGTGCTCACAAACAAAAAAAAATACCCGAGTGTTACTTAGCCATTCTCTTTAATGATTTGCCCTGAAGTTGAGTGGTCTTTGATCATTTGTTCAAAGTTGATCGGCTTAGCTTTGGATTAGGGTAACCTGTGGAACAAAATTATCCCGTTTTGCTATTTGCAAATTGTATACTTTTTTCCAAAATAATCCGCATAATACATATACTAAGGTCCTGTTTGGTACGGTTCCAAATTCTAGTAGAAATGGAAACGGTTTCAGACTCTTAGTAGAAACGTTTCAGATAGGATTTTATGAATCGGGTGGAACGAGGTTGAGATCGATTCAACAACGGAGTGGAAAAAGAAGAAACGTTCTAAGAAGAATCGTTTCGAGTTTTAGCCCGTTTGGTTAGGTTTCTTCCATAATCTAGTAGAAACGGTACGGTTCCAAATTGCCAAACGGAGCCTAAACTTCACGAGTCACACATCGCACCCACACCTCCGATTCATCCGATCACCCTTGTACGGTTCAGATCGCCTCCCCCTCAAATGTAAGCTTAAGTAACATTCCTCCCCGCTCGAACACAGTGAACGCGTGGCGCAACAGGAAGGCCCCTCACGCCCATGCCCAGGACAAGGCTTTGAGTTTGCCCGCGCGCATTGCCTCGCTCGGTTTTTTCTGCACGACGCGTGGCGCAGACTACCCTGCAGCGTGCTCTTTTTAGCAAAAAGGTCTCTAGAGATTCTTAAAATTGTATACATGTCCTTTTTTGAGGAGATGCCCAAAAAATCCTAAAATTCTTTTTTTTCGGTCTGGCCCTTTGAAAAAACTGAAATTATATCTGGCCCCACTTTTTTGGAGAAAACCTCTCGAAAATTTCCAAAAGTACATTAAGATCCATTTTGGCGCCTGTTTTATTACGAAAAAGCCCAAAAAATTTATTTTTTCCCGCGCATGCCCTCCGAAAATACGTCCGTGCCTATTTTTTTTGAGAAGACCCCTCGAAAATTTTCACAGTTACAGTAAGAACGTTTTTGCAGCTGATTTTTTTTTTTTTTTGAAAAAGCCCTCAGCAATTTCTAAAATCACACCCAAATCCTTTTTGCAAAAGAGCCCTAAAAAATGAAATCACGGGTTTCCCGCTGATCACGTGGCGACTGACCGGCGTGCTCCACGCTCACATATCTTATTCTTTGTACGTGGATTTGACACGGATTTTAGATCATACTCTCCGCAACCACGATGTTACGTTGCATTCGGAACAGGAACGGGGATGTTCACTCCTTGGAACTAGGCAACGAAGGGCAGAAAGTCAAGACACTGATCGCTGATCAATCTGTCTGAAACGGTGATTCTATGCTCTCTTTTAATATAAATTATATAAATTTTAAAAAAATAAGTAATCACTATCTAATTTTCATACATGCTTTAGTTTTTATGCAACTCTAAAAAAGAAAAGCATAGAAGCACCTCTCGTCTGTTTATCTGCTAATCGCAAACAGTGCTGCCAACTACTACATCCGTTTAGAAATATAAGACGTATTTTAACTTAGCATAATGATTAAAGTTAGGTAAAATTAGTACAAGAAAAAATAGCTTAAACACTTGCACTTAATTGTCTTGAAAGATGAGAAATATAATACTTTATGTGGATGGTAATTGTCGGGACACGGAATTTGCATTCCAATCCTTATGTGTTTATGGTGCTTAGTTCCGCGGTCAATAGCTAGTACACGCATCCAATATTGGCATCACATCTTATCATGCTTACTCCCACAATCAATAGCTATTACACACATCCAATATTAGCATATCACATCTATACACAGAGGAAAGACATAGTAGTATATGATAGTAAACATTCGAAGTTAAGTCATATATGACTAATTTTGCAACAAGGCTAACCAGTCAACTAGTTCACATGTAAAAGATCATAGCGGAAGCAAAATAACAAGGCAACAAAATCCAACTAGCATGCCTCAGCTCATCCACAGGCTGCTAACTATGGTAGGATTCTTTGAAATTGACATCATCGTAGCTGTAGCCTACGATGCAAAAGTAACAGTAACGATGGGTCTTAATCCTCATCATCTAAGGGGCTGTTTGGTTGTTGTATCTCTTCAGCCTGGCCCGTACGAGGTCATCCTGGCTGGTTGGAGACGGGCCAGGATGATGCATGTGGATGTTGTTTGGTTGTCTGCATGAGCTGAGCCTGGCTGTTAAGGGATGACGTTTGGTTGGTTGCATGAGTTGAACCTGGCCATGAAGAGATTGTGTTTGGTTGGTTGCATAAGATGGTAGTCTGACCCTTTCTTTGATGTGGTGATTTGCACAAACATAGGTAACAAATCCCATATGTTGGAAACCATGGTCAGTGGTCTCATAGTTTCGTTAAAATGAACCTGCTATTAGTTTGAGTTGCACATTTCCCTCGCCAATTAATCACACTCAATCTCTTTCCTTTCAGCCTCAAAAATACCAATAAAGAATATTCACACCCAATAAGTGGCAGCACGAAGCATAAAAGCACGTAAACTTACACTTCTAAGTTCACCACCAAGGCCGGCCTCTCCAATAAATGCAATATCATTTGGGATAGGAAATTCCAAAAAACTGAAGACAAGGATAAAAAGGGGTTACTTAAAATGTGCAAACGAAGGTATAAAAATATGGACCAAAATGGACCTCCCACCAGCATTTATAGAGCAAAGAATGACAAATAAAAACTATATTCTGTGCTTCATTAAATTACTGTGATAATTGCCCAAAGTTTATTCAATAAATTTTAATTAGTCCATGCAAGTATGTAATCTAGCAAACAACTACACAAACCTTACATGAGGGCCATGAAACGAGCATTTTCAGGAGGGATTTCTAGTACTTAAAATAACTAAAAGTGTATCAATGGTCTTGCATTTTGAGGGATTTCTAGCATTTTGAGGAGAATCAGAAACACACAATGCCTGAAAAACAGCAGAAATTGCATCTCACAGAACAAGTCTTGTAGTTCTTAAACTGCAGTTCTTAAGTGCTAAAGAAAGGAGAAAGTATATTCAAAGTGGTGCTAAAGGAAGTTTCACAGGGATATTATGTTTCCATGTGTCTCAACTCAGCTGCAATATCCACAGTGCACTGATGACACAAACCAATGGTCATCACAACGTCCAGAATACAATAGAGCAAAGCAACAAAAAAGATATGAACAAAGCTGCAATACCACGTCTCCAATTTGACAGATGGCTACAAGTTCACCAAGCTCTTACGTCAGTCTTGTGCACAACCATTCAGTACTACTACCAAGGTATTACAAGACATAGAGTTTGGACTTGACAGAACAATCGTCCCATGGCCGGCAGAATCCATTCCAAGCTACACGCCACACACAGCAAAAAAAATTTATTTCCATCAACAGTTTGGACTTGACAGCATCAATCGAACCATCCATTCCCATTCCACGAGCCATCTCAACATAGAGCAAAATATTCCTATGCAACAAAAAAAAAGAAATTAGTAGATCATAGCAATTCAATCCAAATTAAATATAGGCAGCACTTTACCTTCAATAGACTAGTACTTCACATGTTATGTTTAGCACGAAAAGAATTCAGCCACATAACACGGTGGTTCTCATTCATAGCCACAAAAGCTGCACCTTGCGCCCTGTTATCCACCAAATAAGTGAAAGCAAAAAACAACACATCCTCAGGGAATCCAGTCATGCTCATGACAGCACCATACAAGTTAGGATGCACCTCATGCACCGCTGTATCTCTAATGGCAGCTGCAACATTATTGACAGCTTCTGTCATACCAATTAGGACAATGCTCTCCTCCTCACTCAGCAATGATCTCTTCTTTTTTTTGTTGGCACCAGAAACACTAGCTGCATCATTAGGCGGGGACTTATTCTTGTTCTTTGACAACCCTTGGGTTTCTCCATCACACAAAGTATCAACGTCAATAGGCTCATCTTTGGCAGGGGTGTCCACAAATTCAGAAGGGTCACCTAAGGCCTCATTTGATCCCATAGCATACTTTCCTGTAGCTAGGCCGCTCCCAAATATAGTCATCATCTGTTGGTAATTCTCAATCGGTTTGTTCAAATATTCAGCATCCTTAGGGTGTGCCTACAAAGGACAAAGAGGTATTCTCATCTTATCAGAATAAATTGAATTCTAAATGCTATCCCATGGCACAAATGTAGACAACATACCTTAACATGGCCAATATAGTGCTCCTGTTCTAGAACTATCATGTTGTTATCCTCATCCCATTGTGCTCCGCTAAGATCTCTTAGTTTTGAAACTTTCATCCACCTCTGCCGCCACTTACGAAGGTGATTGTACACCTGAGTACCACTAACATCACTGCCGGTGAACTCCTTCAGATCCTTTGCAACTTTGTTCAAGTGTACCTCTTTAAACCCCTTTTCAGTTCTAACACCAGACGTTATGAGATCGCACATACGACGAAGCACAAATGATGAAGTGATTGTGGTCCACTTCATTGCCTTTGATGCAGGCCTTGCAATGTCATCAGCACAACCCTCACCAGAAAACACTTCTTCAGCCATTTCTTACCAATGAATATTACATTACCGGCAACAAATAGAGCAAATAGATTGACAAAAGTACATAAGCATTACATAAACTAGTACTTCATAAGAATTACAATAAAAGTACATAAGCATTACATAAACTAGTACTTCATAAGAATTACATAGACTAGTACTTCATAAGAAATACATAGATTGGTGCTACACATGTGAATTTCCTCTATTAGCCCACATGGCATTAGCCCACTCGTCCCTTTGTGCTGTCCAAGCATCATTGACAACTAACGGAGTACCATTCTGATTAGGATTTGTTGGAACAGGATCGATGTTGGGCACCCAATTTTCCTCGTTTGGGAATATCTCATCTTGTCCATGCTCAAGTATCCAATTATGTATAATGCAACAAGCAAGAACTAACTTCACTTGTGTCTTGTATGGATGGAAAGGCTTGTTGTCGAGAATGCGAAAACGATTCTTCAATGCCCCAAAACCCCTCTCAACTGTCACCCTTAGGCTTGAATGTCTCAAATTGAATAACTCTCTTTCATTGGTGGGATAATTCCTTGCACTGTACTCATTTAAATGGTATCTAGTACCCCTGTATGGTGGAAGAAAACCAGGTCGAAACGCATAGCCAGCATCAACTAAGTACCATTTACCTATGAATTGATACATATGAATTAGTTATATGGTTAATGCCTTACTATAATTTTATTTAGGTACAATATAAATACAATTACCTGCCGGAACACGTAACCCATCAGGCCTTTCTAATGCATCAGCAAGGATGGTAGCGTCATGCGCTGAACCCTCCCAACCAGCTAGCACATATGTAAATCTTAGATCAAAGTCAACAGCGGCTAGCACATTTTGGGTGGGATATGGCTTTCTACCCCTAAAAGCTGAACAATTGTTCTTCGGAACTCTAGCGTGCACATGAGTTCCATCAATTGCACCCAAACAATCCTACAACAACCATGAACTAATATGACAATTTCGTAATTGACACAATCCAAAATAGAATTAATTATGACTTTAGTTTACCTTAAAATAGGGATACCATCTCCGACTTGAATAGATCTTTACATGAGTTTCATTGGAGGGGGGCCTAATCATCTCATTCCTTAGCTCACCAATGGCAAATAATACTTCCCTAAAGTATCGGCTCACCGTTTCTATGGACCGTCTAAATGTTTGATGAATAACCCTAAATCTTTGATTGTGGCCGACTACATGGAGGAACATTGCCACTTGCTCTTCTACAGAGGTGTGAATGCTGTCCCTCAATAGGTTCCTATCTCTAAATAAATTACATAGCCGGAAAAAAGGAGTTCTTCTCATACGCAACATACTCACACACTCAATATCGTTACAATTGAATATTAGGTTCAGATTGCCTTGCCGCTCAATATCTCTAGTGCACATGGGTCCCCAACTGATTGGAGGTCTTGATAATCTCCTTAACCTAAGCCTACTAACACAGAATGCATGCATCACTGTAACTAGTGCAACCGCTTGAATAATAAGGTTGCGTCGTTGCCTTTGCATATCCATCTAAACAATGTAAGACAGTACATTAAAATCCCAAGCTATAAGACAACAGTACAATAAAATACCAAACACACTTCAGTGATGAAAATATCAAACATACCAAACATACTACAAATACTTCAGTGATGATCTCTGAACAACAGATCCTACCAGCTAACATACCAAACATACTTCAATCATGATTTTCAGTGATGAAGAATCCAAACATACGAAACATACTTCAGTGATGATCTCTGAACACCAAACATACATACCAAACACACTTCAGTGATGAAAATATCAAACATACCAAACATACTACAAATACTTCAGTGATGATCTCTGAACAACAGATCCTACCAGCTAACATACCAAACATACTGCAATCATGATTTTCAGTGATGAAAAATCCAAACATACGAAACATACTTCAGTGATGATCTCTGAACACCAAACATACATACCAAAAGCAAGCAAGATTATCCTACCAGCTACCATAGTGATGATTTGTGTCGTGCGTTGGGAAGGAATGAAGCAACACCAGCATTGTTGACTTACTATAGAAAACATTCAGATCCAATTCAGACAATTCACTCTCTACGCATTCAGATCCAAGTATACATACATACCAGAGGTGCGGCGATGGGGATGGGGCCGGTCGGAGGAGGGTCGGCGCTGGGGATGGAGCCGGTCGGAGCAGGGGCGGCGCTGGGGATGGAGCCGGTCGGAGGAGGGGCGCTGGGGATGGAGCCGGTCGGAGGAGGGGCGGCGTTGGGGATGGAGCCGGTCGGAGTAGGGGCGCCGCTGGGGATGGAGCCGTCGGAGACAAGGCGCGCCGGGGAACACAGTCGGTTGGCGGCGCTGGGATGGAGCCGGTCGGAGGCGGGTGGCGCTGAGGTCCGGTCGGGCGGCGGGGAAAGGAGGTGGGCCAGCCGGTTCAGGCGGCGGGGAAAGGAGGCGGGGCGACGGGGAAAGGAGGAGGGTCGTGCTGGCGGCGGGGAAAGGAGGTGGGTCGTGCGGGCGGGGAAAGGATGAGGGCGATGGAGAAAGGATGAGGGCGATGGCGGGATCGATGGCGCTACTGGCGGGAGACGGGAAACCCTAACGAGTGCACGCGCTCAGCCTGGCCAAGCAGATACGGCTGAAAAAATCGTACCTGGCGGGCCTGGCTGGGTGGAGAAATTTGCATGACTTGAGCCAGGCCAAGATACACATGCAGACAACCAAACAACAGGAATTTGCATCCACAGATGCAAAACTCACTGCATGCAGGCTACCAAACAGACCCTAAATAAGTTCAAAAAACAACGGTGATTACGAAAATCGTATTCCACAAGACTTCTAAACAAATGCTATATCGTATGAAAGGCTATGTCAAAGGAATAATTATCCTACCAGGTTTTTCAGCTTTGCATAAAGTAAGCTTTCATTTGCAATATTGAATAGTATATTGCAATCGAAAAATTGTAAGAGCATTGGACATTTGATAACAAGTAGTAATAGAGCATAAGTAACATGAATAGACGGGTGGATTGCTACCATAAGCATTTAAAATCTCGCCAAAATCATTTTGCCGATCAAATTGTGCATGTACTCCTTATCCATACAATTTTCAACAAAATTTTCAAAAACACAAAGCTACTTATTGTGAGACGAGCACGAGTGGGGTTCCGCGATGACCTTGCCCCCGCTAAATCCAACTATTCTATTCTCGAGGTTGTCGCCGCCGGATCCTGCTAGATCTCGAATTGGATGAACGAGAGCGAGTTTGTGCATACATTCATAGATTAGGTCATGTGTACCTGATATGTTGGCCTGCTTAGAGCAAGTACAATAAGATCATCTTAGCTTACTCTTAGCTTGTACACGTCAGTTTTGTCAATGTGGAAGAGTGAGAAAAGAGAGGAGAGAAAAGAGCTGACTCTTATTTAGTAGTCAGCTTTGCATAGAAACATAGGTAGATTATTTATGTACAAAAGATAAGATGCCGTTATTGCACAGCATTTAGAGACAACATTTTAAAATAGTTATTGTACAAACTGATTTTTTACTTACTCTAAACGATATGAATAAGAAATAAAATAAGTAATGAATTTTGTACTTGCACTTGGCTAGCATATATCATGGTACGATAGGAAAAGAAGATACCAGATCAGAGATCACGGTCAACGAAAGAAACAAGATGAGCAGCAGCAACATGTGAGAGGCTGATCGGAATCATCGGATCATGTTGTCCTCTCCCCATTGCCGTACGGCCGTATGGTGTGTACTTTGGTGCCCAACCATAAAAAAGAAATTGCAGATCGTATTTTTTTCCCCTCAAAAATACTTCCCACTTTGCTAATCCCAATCCAAATGCATACTCACTAAACTACCCCTGTTAACCTTATCCTTCTACAATTTTACACCTCTTTTTGTGTGCTTATGATACGATTAGGGGGGTACTTGGGTTACATCTTACCCAACAGATGACAATCTTGTTGGATGAGTTCCCAATGATGGAGGCGTTGGAGCGCGGTTAGGCCAAACCCAGGTTTGATCCCTGCGATGGATGGGGGTGAAAACATCAACGTGAAAAATCTTGGTATGCTTGAATTGTTTAAAAGCGCCAACTATTTAGAGATAGAAAGGATATAAGACAAAATCTCCTTTCGATCAGATATTGATTAAAGGATCACGCGTTTTTATTTTTCTATTTAGACATAACCAGTGGGCCAAAATGAAACCTTGGATGACGCCATGGCAAGTACGGAAAATGCCAAAAGGACAGCTCGAAAGTTCTGTTTCATTTAGAAAAGACAATAATAATTTGACTTTGACAAAGAACGGAACCAATGACCAAGTTTCAAATTTCGTTTTCGGTTCACATATTTTCTCCATTTGAAATCTAAAATTTTGATAAAATCTCGTTACCTCGAATGAAATCCAAAAAGCAAAATTCAAATCTAGTTTATTTTTTACCGAGATCTCGGTAATTTTCAACCGAGCTCTCGGTAATTTTTCAACCAAATGAAAATTGGTCCAAAACAAGTCAAAGTTTGTTGAAATTTTTTATGAATGGTCCTGATATATTACTAGTTTTTTTTTTCATAAAATTTGCAGATGATGATCAAGCCTGAGAAATTTTTAAAAAATTTGAAAGTGCTTCTATCCTGATAAAAGACTGACGGGCAAATTTCAACCAAATAGAAAATTGTGCAAACCATGTTAGAAAATTTAAAAAAAAAATTGTGGATGGTCCTGACTCATCAATAATGTTCCCATAAAATTTTCAAATGATGATCAAGCCTGAGGAATTTTCAAAAATTCAGACAGCGCTACTGAAGGCTGACCGATAAATTTCAACCTAATGAAAAATGGTTTAAATCACATTAGAAAATTTTAAAAAATTTATGGATAGTACTGATGCATCACTAATATTACCATAAAATTTTCAGATAATGATCAAGCTTAATGAATTTTTAAAAATTGTGACGATGCTATTGGCCTGATAAAAACCTTACGTTGCTACATGCATTACTTCCATATATTTAATTGAGCAACTAAAACCCATAAAGGCCATTTCATACTTCCATAACCCATAAAAGCTTCTCACTATGGATGTTATGCATGGTTATGACGCACAGGCATATGCTAGATGAGATAATGATTCTTGTCTGTTTTTGATGAAAATTTCGCTGAGATATAAGCTTCTGCTGATCAGAACTGCTGAAGAGAAGGCCAGATCTGGGGCGGATGAGGCCGGTCCACGACGAGCTTCAGATGGGGGAGGGAGTATCACGAGTTATAGGCTTTTGGGGGGATTTCAGCGCTCGGACGAGGGGAGTGAAGTGCTCGGGCAGGGTATGCTTGAATTGTTTAAAAGCGCCAACTATTTAGAGATAGAAAGGGTATAAGACAAAATCTCCTTTCAGAAATTGATTAAAGGATCACACGTTTTTATTTTTCTATTTAAACATAACCAGGGGGCCAAAAATGAAACCTTGGATGATGCCATGGCAAGTACGGAAAATGCCAAAAGGACATCTCGAAACTTCTTTTTCATTTAGAAAAGACAATAATAATTTGACTTTGACAAAGAATGGCACCAATGACCAAGTTCCAAATTTCTCTTTCGGTTCACATCTCTTCACCATTCAAAATCTAAAAATTTTGGTAAAATCTCGTTATCTCGGATGAAATCCAAAAAGCAAAATTCAAAACTGGTTTATTTTTTACCGAGATTTCCAAGACCTCAGTGATTTTCAACCGAATGAAAATTAGTCCAAAACTTATCAAAAAAAATTTGAAATTTTTTATGAATGGTCCTGATATATTACTAATTTTTTCATAAAATTTGCAGATAATGGTCAAGCCTGAGAAATTTTTAAAAATTCCGAAAGTGCTACTGTCATGATAAAAGGCTGACCGGCAAATTTCAACCGAATAGAAAATGGTGCAAACCATGTTAGAAAATTTTAAAAAATTTTATGGAGGGTCCTGACTCATCAATAATGTTCCCCTAAAATTGTCAAATGATGATCAAGCCTGAGGAATTTTCAAAATTTCTGACAGTGCTACTGAAGACTAACCGATAAATTCAGACAGTACTTAACTGCATCCCGTGACATCATCTCCCTCCACGATATTTGTGTTTTGTAACATTAAGTTACACTTTCTGCATCATTGACATTTGACACCCTTCCTTTGAAGTCGGTAGTTCAGGCCACCTCTTTCTTACGGAAGATGTTCATTGCGTCATTGTATAGAGCAGCAGAATTTCAGAGAACAGCACGAACGATCATGGTTACAGCCAAGATCTTGTCACGCTTGGTTGCAATTTTGTAAGGATCCCTGGTAAAAACGAAGTCAAGCTAAGTATGACCATGGCATGAAAGATGAAACCAATCAAGACGACAAATTCTATGCAACGGTGATGCATACCGCGGTCTGTGCAGCACCGTACGTATTGGCGCCACGTGTCCTGTTGCGTCAATCTCCATGCAAATACATCAATCTCCAAGCACTTTAATACACTTTAATCCTTATCACTTAATTATTTTTTGCATAGTGATTAACGCAGTGGAATACGTGGCGCCAATCCGCACGGTGCTGCATAAGCCACGGTATGCAGCACCGATGCATAGAATTTTTTTTCCATCAAGACGGCAGCTGTAGGTCCATTTACTTGGTAGGGTTAACCGAGGGTGACAAACCAAAACTCATTGGATTCCACAAAATGCAGGAGACCTTCCACAAAGTTCAGACACCGTGCTCCATTTCCATCCATCTCCGTTGAAAGATGGAACTCGAAACAGTTCCCAACTAGAAAAGCTCCTACTTGTTCAAAAGGATTTTTGTTCTGAACTTTGGCAGCGCTTATGTGTATAATCTTGTATTTCTCAGTATTTCAGTTTATTAGATCGGTGTAGTAACTCTGAAATATATCGATGAAAGTTATCTTCCATTTCTAGCTCATATCAAATACATTATTTGTTTACTTACCTCCTCATCGTGCTCGTCAGGTCAGGGTTCAAATTCTCGCCGAAATCTCACGAAATTTTGGCAAAATTTCGGTTTTCGGACCCCCCAAGTTCCATAATCCCGACGAAATTAAAAAAACCCTAACAAAATTTTAAAATGCTACAGTACCCTATAATCTCGGCGAAATTTCGGTGAAATGGACCGAAATCTCGGTTTTTTGACCGAAATTTGTCCAAAATTGGACCGAATTTAACCGGATTTGACCGGATTGGATTCCTCAAGTCATTTTCCAGGTCTGACCAAAATTTCAAAAAAAATTGACATCGTTTGAACCATTTTTCGTTCAATTGAATTTTACCGAGATCTCGGGTATTTGGGACGAAATTTCGGTATTTGGAACGAAATCCCAGAAATTTCGGTCGACGCCGGGATTTGACCAAAAACGAAAATTTGAACCCTACGTCAGGTTCGCGTTCGAGGCCTTACACCAGCCCACCCACGAGCCCCTCGTTCCCCTCCTCCTCATCCTTAAACTGTCGGGTCGATCTTGTTGCCGCGAGCCAGGGGAGACGACGTCCGAGACCTCCTCCTCTCCAAGCTCCCGAACGAGCTCTCCTCCGTCGACAAATCAACTTCAGAACGCCTCCACCTCCTCCTTGATCAGTGATCGGTCCAAAAAAATTCAAATTCAGTTCAAAAAATATCAAATCCGGTCAAAAATCTAGAAATTTCATCAAAATTCACCGAAATTTCGCCAAGGTTTCCAAAATAACTGTAGCAATTTGAATTTTTTTTCTTTTTTTTTTATTTCATTGGGATTTGGAATCTCATTCTGGATCGAAATTTGAAATCTTGAACAAATTTCTAAAATTTCGTCAGGATTTTGAACCTTGCCAATGACCATGTGGTCCATGTGAGCTCACAAAAGATGGAGTAATTATATCAATTTAACATTATTCGAGATCTTCTGTGGAATCTTAGGCATGGCTAAGTTAAGTACCCAGACAATGCAAGCAAAAAAAAAGCGGCAAAATTTTGTTTTAAAAAGGCAATTTTTACATTGACTGTATGGAATGACAAGGAATTTCAATCAATGCGCATACATGATAATTGAATTATCGAAGTGATCATTTTTATACCTACAAGGAAAGGAAAAATAATTCAACTTGTGAAACCGTCAGGAAGCACCAAAACTTATTAAAGTTCGAAGAGTTCCTGTCTCCTTGCTGCGCCACGTTGCTCCTGCGCGTCCGGAACTTCTGATCGCGGCTTCGACGGTCCAGATCGCTTCCCATGGATGATTGGCTTAAATAGTCTCCCACCCCTCCTATCTTGACCAGAGCGGCCGCGTGGCGCAGCAGGGAGAGCTCTCGCGCTCACGCATGTGACCTGGCTTCGAGCCTGCTTGCCCAAGCATTTTTTTCCCATCGCGACGTGTGGCACGGCCGCACAAGCCGACACATGGTGTGGATATTTTTGCAAAAAAGGCCGCCAAAATTTGTCGAATTACATACAGCACCTTTTTTGCAGAGAGGCCCAAAAAATCCCGAAATTCTTTTTTCACGCACACACCATTCGAAAAATATAAAATTACATCTAGGTCCAATATTTTCAAAAAAAAAACACTCCAATATTGGCAAGATTACATTAAGATCCATTTTGCTGGTTGTTTTTCCAAAAAGCCTAAAAATATACACCAAAAAAAAATTCCCCTTCACACACACACGATTATATTAAAATTTGTTTTTAGGCACGATTTTTTGTGAAAAGCACCAAAAAATTTAAGAAAATAATTCCTGATTTTTTGAGAAAAAAGGAAATCCATTTTATCATCTGATTATATTAAAATCCATTTTCTTCTTAATTTTTTTCCAAAAATAAAAAAGTTTTTCTCTGCCGATTTTCCCCCAAAAAAACCCAAAATTCGTTTCCCTCAATTTTCTACAACAATATTAAAATCCATTCTTCTATTCGATTATATTAAAGTTCTTTTTTGTTCTCAATTTTTACCAAAAAAAATTCCCACCCGGTTTTTCCACAAAATTTGTTTCCTCGATTTTCTACGACAATATTAAAATACATTTTCCACATTTTTTAATGAAAAAGACCCCCAAAAATGCTGGCTTTTCACAAAAAAAAAACCCAAAAAACCTGGGGGGAAATCCCCCACTGATTTTTGCCAAAAAAGAAATTCAGTTTATTATCCTATTATATTAAAATCTGTTATTGCACCCAATTTTTTTAAAAGAAAACAAAAAAACATTCCCCCACCCCCAATTTTTCAGAAAATAAAAATAACAAAAATCGTTTCCTCGATTTTTTACAACAAAGCCTACAAAACTATTTTTGCATCCGAATTTTCTCGAAAAAGTGAAAATAAATCCTAAAATTCATTTTATCGCTTGATTATATTAACATCTATTTTTAGGCCGGATTTTTCACAAAAAATCGCCAAAAAAATGTCTTGCCTGACTTTCCTGGAAAAAGCAAAAAAAAAAAATCCGCAAATTCATTTTATCACCCGATTATATTAAAATCCGTTTTTGTGATCGCTTTTGGCAAAAAAAAAAAGAAAAAACAAGAAATGTTATTGTGTCCGATTTTTCCCAAAAAGAATAAAAAACTTGAAATTTGTTTTCTCTCTCAATTTGTGCTAAAAAAAGGATAAAAAAACTTTTTCCCACGTAAGCCCTCTGGAAAATCTGAAATTATGTCCAAGTCATCTTTTCCCCGAAAAAAATTCGGAGATTTCTTCGGTTACACTAAGGTCAGTTTTGGCAGCCGATTTTTTGCGAAAAAGCCACCGAAAAATCACAAAATTACATCTAAATTCTTTTTGCAAATGACCCCTAAAAACAAAACCGCACGAATTTTTTCCATCGGCCACTTGGCAACTAGCGCGGCGTGCGCCGCGCTCACTCATCTAGTTAGTTATAATAGACGTAGCATATCACATTTCCATTATTTTAGTACAGTTGGAGGTCCTTGATAAAATGTTGGACAATAGGTAGTACAAGTAACGAAACAAAAATATTGACAAATTGGACGAGTGCAACAAGTAAGCCAATACAGATGAACAGTGAACATTGGGTTGAGTGAATTTCAGAACACCATAGAAGATCATAGTTGGAAAAAAAAAAACCTATATTGATTGGCTAGTGGCATCCAGGGTTCACTAAATCGTTCGTGCGATTTTCGCATGAACAGTAATTTTCGATAATCGCAAAAATCGAGTCGAAAATCGGCCGAAAATCGTTAAAAATCGGATGAATTCAAAAACCAAATTTTTTCAAAAAAATTCAAAAATCGTCGACTTTCGTGGAAAATCGACGATTTCTCGTGGAAAATCGATGAACTTGTTGTGCTATCGATTTTTGTAGCGATTTTCGACGAAAATCGACCGGTTTTTGACACGTAAATTTTTTTGAATTTTTGAATTTTTTTTGAATTTTTTTTTGAATTGGATCGGTTTATCGACCGGTTTTTGATATCGGGCCGCGGCGATACGCGCGAAAATCGCTCGATTTTCGTCGATTTTGCGAACCATGGTGGCATCTAATCAAACTGTATCTCGCGGGTATTGTGATGGAGGTCGTTGGGTGGCAGCAGATCCGATAACCCCAGTGTTAAGTGCCAATAGTTTAAATAGCCGACACCATGAATATAAAACCTTACTCTTTATTTTTAGAAAAAGAACAAAGAGGTGTCCAAAAAATGAATCAATCAATATACGATATGTTCCGTATTTCTAGTGTTTTGACATATTCGAAGTCTTCTTAAATTTTTTGGCGGCATGTAGTACAATAATGCGATAGAAAAAGAGATGACATTATTGGGTCTGTTTGGTTGTAGTATTCTCTAATCCTGATGGTTACTGGTCAGCTCTATGTTCATATGATTATTATTGCGTATATTTGCAGCCGGTTCAGGTAAGATGGATGCCTGCCACCAGCACTAAGCCAGGCAGGGACTCCAGAAAAAAAAAAAAAAAAAAAAAAAAAAAAACGAAAGGAGCTAAACACGGTTCCACAATGCAAACAAGAGGTTTGTAACCTATTCACCGAGTAATAATACAATCTTTTTTTGCCGAGTTTAATACTTTATACGTTCATCGGTGAATAATACATGTTTCGAAAAATACTATAAATCAAGTTGCAAAAATAACTATAGAGATACAACTCTAATATTCTGAAAAATATTAGAAATCGAGTTACAAAAAAAATAGAGAGATGGAGTTCTATACACTTTTCTTTTGACGAATTTGGTTAACACTCTATTATTACCCGGTCAATCTCCTTTCGTTGAGTCTAACACTCTGTGTGTTAACCGGGTAATAATACATGTTCCAAAAAATATTAGAGATGATAACCTTTTTTTGGTCGAGTTTAACACTCTATGCGTTCACCGAGTAATAATACATGTTTCAAAAAATATGAGAGATCGAGTTGGGAAAAAAGTCTAGAGATAGAGCTGTACACATATTTCTGTTAACGAAAATATTTTTTTCAGAAAAAATGGAGAAAGAACCTGGACGTAAGGGACAGGGATCTATTTGTTATTTTTTTGAACCTGATCGCTACCGTGAAAAATTAGAAAAGGGCTCGTTCGCGATTTGTATTTAATGGGAGTTTTTTTTTGTAAAGCAACGAACCGAGGGACCTAAACATTATTTAGAACGTTTTTCTTACCCTCACAAATAATCGCAAATGACTTTTTTGTAATTTACAGAGACCTATCCGTAATTTAGAGAAAACGGATGGATATTTTTGCAAATTGGCAAGGCACACGACGTGGCCGGCCTGAGAGGCCGGCAATTCTTCCCGGTGTAATAGATGTATGATTTGAGTGTACCAGAAAGGTAGAGAGGTAAGTCTATTATCTGCGCCTCCATATAAAAACTTGGCCCAAGTACAAAGTGTTGGAAATATGCACAATAACCAGATAATCGCTCGTAGGCACACCAGTCGCAGTACTCTCTCTCTCTCTCTCTCTCTCCCTGGCTACTGCTTAATTTTGCTCTCCTTGGTAATTAATTACAGGGCTTAGCGTGAACCTTGTCGATCTTTTGTAACTTCCCCTTGGTATGTAAATTAATGTATTGTCAGAATGGCACTCAGTGTTGTATGCACACGATGGCTAATTGCGCAGTTCTCTGGCCCCGCCAGAAAAAAAAAAAAAAACAACGAATGCGATCGAGAACCCGGGCATGCATCGGCGCGCATAGCTGCTACTACGCACTACTGCAGTGCTGCATAAGGCATAGCATAAGTGCATAACCCGTACGATCCAGCCTGCGAGTACCCAGTTCGTCAGTGTTGGTCTGTTGGATAAACCATACGCAGGTAATCGAGCAGCCAAACCGTTAAAAGACAATGTGGAGATATATCGTTATCAGTAATGAGGAATTGACTATGTTTAAATATGTGGTGCTCATGTTTGAGTTTGGTTTGAATTGGATTTGAATTAAGAGCTATTTGGTGTGCTGACAGTTTCAGGACGATACCGGATTTTTACTGCAAATTGAGTCATAATTTTTACCATGATTGATTACTTGCATATTTTATCGTGCAATACTATGTAATGTGTTTCTTTGTTTTTTATGGTTGCAGAACGATGGTGCAAGGTCATAGTGAGGTGGAGGATGATCGGGACTAGGCGAGGTGTGCCGAGGTTCAGAAGGTCGAGGATCGTTGGAGGATGATCGGAGACGAAGTTGCTGCGATCCTAGAAGACAAAGGAACGACTGAGATGCTAACTTAGAGCTACTCGGATCAAAGAGAGCTGTTGGATCGCGGTTTAGAGGATAGAGTAGTGATCAAGTTAGCTTAGTGGATAAAACACGTTTGTTAGTGGGTTTTGTTATTGCTTGAAACTCGGCGCTACCGCTACGCGGTAGTACCGCACTTTGCACGGAGGTAGCTCCAGCCAAGAGAAAAAAGAAAACACTGAAAAAAAATCTACCTCTGGAAAATACCTAACGCTGTATAAAATTTGGTAGTACCACCTTGCTGTACTACCCCGAAATGAACGACGGTAGTACCGGAAATTCTGATGATGTAAGAATTAATTTTCAAACTACGACCAGATGCTTCTAGTATGAATTAAAAAGGATTTAAGCCAATTTAAATATTTATCAATATCAAGCTACTAATCATTACTCCCTCTTTGTAGTACAATATCTAATCTATCAAACCAACCTTTTCTTCTAACTCCGAGATCGCTAAAAACATAAAAGGGTCCTAGCTACAGTTGTAACTTGATCTCAAGTATTTGATCTTCTTTTCTTGACCCCTTTAGATCATAATCCTTTTCTTCTTTCACATGCCGTGGAGTGGATCAACTTATTCTCACAAACTCAAAAAATTTGTTAGTTTTTTAACATGATTGTCATTAATTACCAAAATAAAATAAAATTTAGGGGCCTAGATGCTTCAGATAGTCTATGTATATATATATATACGTAGTTACTGTACTCTTTTTCTTATTGGGGGTACCCCATACTAGGGTGTAAGATTTTTAACGAGACAGTAACTCTGTATATGTTCAAGATTGAATAAAAATTACTTTTTTTCTCTATATTTATGTTCATTGCCTCAGTTTCGTGTGTCTCCGAGTCCTTTTCTCTCGTTGCAATATTGCAAAAGGGCCATGCTTAGGCTCGCCGAGCCGGGCCAGCACGGCACGACACGATAGTCACGACGGACCGCCTTGATCCAGTACAATTTAGATACAAAGCATGATGAACCCAAGTCAAACTGAGCCGACACGGCATGGAGCTCACAAGTGTTGGCGAGCCGAGCCGACACAGCTCGACACGATGGGCACGACAGGCTGTCTTGATCTGGTACGGTTTAGATATAAAATATGATAAATCCGTGTCAGACTAGATCAACACGACACGACGCCCACACCTGTGCTGTGCTGAGAGGTCTCGTCACGTCACGTGTGTACTTTCAAAATGGGCCGTTGATGTGATCGTTTGTAAGGCGACTTGCAAGTCTCCAGCACGATTATAGTTGTAAGTACTACTAGACTAGCAGTGGATATTACTAGTAGAACCGTGCGGCAATGCCGCACCGCTCAAAATTTGGTTCGGAATTCTTTTTTGCAAGGAAACGGTAGAGAAAGGATCTAGTCGTAATTTTTTTTATTTTTTTTAGAAAAAGGTGATGTGAAGGATCCGGTAGCGAATCTATGAAACGACGGGTCTTTTTTTGAAAAATAACCGGGAAAAAATCTAGAGATAGAGCTGTACAATATATCTGTTGATGAAAATATTATTTCCAGGAAAAACAAAGAAATAACCTAGACATAAATTTCTTTTGACGAATTTGATTAACACTTTATCATTACTCGACTAACCTCCTTTTGTCGAGTTTAATAATCTATGTGTTAATCGGGTGATAATACATGTTCCGAAAAACATTAGAGATGTCAACCCTCTTTTATCGAGTTTAATACTCTATACGTTCACCGAGTAATAATACACATTTCGAAAAATAACAAAGATCGAGTTGGGAAAAAATCTAGAGATAGAGCTGTACACATATTTCTGTTGACAAAAATTTTTTTTCGGGAAAAACGAATAAAGGACCTGGACGTAACGTATGGGAACCTGTTTGTTATATTCTTGGACCTGATCGTTATTATAAAAAATTAGAAAAGGACTCATTCGATATTTGTATTTAGCGGGGGGCTTTGCCATAAAGTAACGAACCAGGGACCTAAACGCAATTCAGGAAAAAAAATTTACACTTGCAAAAAATCACAAAGGATCTCTTTGTAATTTACAGAGACCTATTCGTAATTTACAAAAAGGGAGGAACCTTTTTACAAAATGGCATGGGAAGTGAGGTGGCACCCTTGGTTGGCGTCCAATTCTTCTCCCTTTAATATATAGTATTTACAGAGACATATTCGTAATTTACATAAAGGGAAGAACCTTTTTACAAAATGGCATGGGAAGTGAGGTGGCACCCTTGGTTGGCCTCTAATTCTTCTCCCTTTAATATATAGTACTAGGTAAAGACGCGCGCTCTGCCGCGCCGTTTTGGTTACGTTGTTATATATACGTCAGGTGGACATTGAGTCCTGCATTGGTGCGAATGGCATTGTGATTTTTGACCGAAACAGTTAAAATCACGAAGATTAAGTATGGACAATACAGAGCCTATGATGTGAAGCACGTAAGGGCATGTTTTGCAAACACAAGTTAGATAAACAACAAAATATTCTTCCATGTTTACTTTGCTGGTCCAAAGAGGAAGAATATTCGTTACGGAACTAGATCGTCGAAGTTCGAGCTATATAATACATAGTCGTAGGATCATACATCATCTGAATATTCTGCGCATGGTCGGTCGTAAAGTACATATATTACATATAGCGGGCGTGTGCATCATGCACACTGATTTTGGGGCGCGATTATGCAAAACACGTTGAATTCTTGCATGATCTAAAGTCTTTAGTTATGGCGAGTGCGGCGCTTTGCAACAATTTGTTCGGTGTAAGCGAAGAATGTAACGAATAGTGACAGGGTTATAAATTAATTTTTAGTGAAGTGTGAACCTTTTTCTAGGACGTTTTGGGCTATTAGATCCGCCAAAAAGTTTTCTCTTCACCGAAGTTCTCTTTAGCTGGTCCTGCAAGTATTAGCGAGAGGAAAATAAATCTGTGAGAACCGTGGCATGAACATTCTAATAGAGCTTAGGTTTTACTTTTCGTAGAGGTGTAACCTTGTATTAGTTTGAGAATCGGGCGGATCAGAATGGGTGATTCTTGATCATACATTTTGGTGTAGATCTGGATTGGGGATGACACGCAGAAATAGAAAAAGGATTACACAATAAAGCAATTTATTTGGTTTGATAAGTAAAAGAAGCGGTTAAATGGTTGAGTTACTCATGTAGGCGAAGGAGGAGTTTTTCAACGTCAATGCGTAGATGATGTGTGTTTTTCTGCTATTGTATTTGTATATATGGTAAGGAAAAAAAAATGTTCCAAGTATTAATCAGAGAAATGTATGCAGTATATGTATGGTAAGGTTTGCATTATATAATCTAAGAACAGTAAAATCTAAAGATGTTATAAATGCTTAGTTACTGTTGTGAAGCCATGTAGCAGCGTTTTGTTATAAGCGATAGTTTTTCCAATAAGATTGACAAATGAATTTCGTATAAGTATGTCAGGTAAATAGATGATGTAACTTTTTTTCCCGTGAGTAAGACATATACCACGATTAATAATATATGTGTAGCCATGGTAATTAATCTATGAAATAACAGCGTGCCTTTTTGGAGCTATACAGGTGTTCATCATGTTTAGAAATTTCCAAAGTTTTGCGATCCTGAGAACCAATTGAGGGAGCGTTGTCGGTTGTATATTGATAATGTGACGATTTGAGTAGGTGTGCCATATTACGGCTAATGCTATCATCAGCTGTTAAGAGTAATGGTTTCTTTTTGTACTTGTTTGCTAATGCGATAGATTACGATGTATGTAGGCGTGAGAAAGAGTCTACTTGGTATGATATTTTTAGTTATTTGTAGAGCTCTACGTGTAGTTGATACTTTTAAGTTATCTTTGTCTACCATAGGTTCTTGTTATCGTGGTGGAATAAAATTTTCAAGACCTTTGAAGCCTTCAATGAGAGGTAGAGTGACCCGGCTGACCTATTAGGCTGTTGAAATTTGTTTCTGCAAAAGAAAATGAATTACTATCTCTGCATCTGGTTTCTTGATGTTTTTGGATCAACTCCATGAAACGATCACCACGATAGATATAGTAAGTATGGTCGGTGAGTAAATATATATGATAATAGTAAGCGAAGCGGTCATTAATATAAAAGTGAATAGGAATGTACCGTGGATCAATTTCTTTGTCATCCCACATCTAGAGCATTGTAAGAATCGCCTTGAGGTAGCCAGGTTCTTTTACATGTGGTGCACGCTAGATACCACCACGGCTTGTCTGGAGCAAGGCTTTTGATGGTAACGTGTATGATATATTGTTTCCCTAGAGGCATAGACGGTTTTTTTGTTTGAGAGCATTAAGCAGGCAAAATCCTATCACGAGAAGTTTGAGAACATACTCACCAAAACATCGTGTGGATTAAGGTTGCATATCACGGTGAATTGTAGTTAGGCGTAGGCTTTTCTTGTCACGGATAATTGTCAATCCATTTGATCCGATGCGGCATTCCTATTAAATTTGTTGTTGATAGGCAAAAAAAAATATAGGTAAGATATAGTATTGTATGAGAATAGGATCATAGAAAACTACAAATGATAGAAGTATCGCTATATGAGTTGTCGAATAGTATGAAGAAACGAGGACATGGAGTAGGGAAATTTTACAAAAGCGACATGAATATTATAATAAAAGCATCGAGCCGATAAATAATAGAATTTGGAACTGATTCGATATTGTACCTGTTTTGCGATTCGAGTCACTTGTGGAAGCAGCGTTTATATACCATCTGCGTACTTCCTTGTAAGGAAAGGCGTGTAGAATAGAAACAATCGACATAAGCGATTAGTCAGCGTAAATAACTATATATATGGCGAGTTATAATTATAGGAAAGACATTATAACGCACCATTATATAATTTAGCTATCAATCCGACTAATAGAAGACGATCGGTTCTGCGGTGTGATTGATCATAGATGACATCGACTTCAAAGCTGGGCGCATGTGGGCCTATAATGTGATTTCGTTTTCTCTTTTAAACATTAATCTCATTAAGCGCATAAATAGGCAGAATCAAGATAACGAAGGCAATGAGTACCAAAGTGTTAGGCATTAAGTAAGATACAAATCCAGTAAAACTAGCGATTACGTATTGAAAGCGAGGCATAGTTTTATTGTAGAACAGCAAAGAAAAGCTATTTTTATGATCATACTGCCATTTGTAATTTGGATGTTTGAATTGACTTGGTAGCACCTTTACTTGATGTTTTTATATGTGAAATAAATTTGTGATAAGTCCCAAAGTATACAATGTCATAACGTGAGTAGATATTAGGTACATAGAGAATACAATAAACAATATACTTTTCGAGGTGTGGTGATTAGCAATACCAGGATAAAGAACTCTGTCATTAACTCGCTCTGAGTGTCTCAAGCGAAGCGGGATCACATGCATATAGTGGAAAATCTTGGGGAGTAAGAGAATTTCCTTGATTTTGGTATGAAGCGTTGAATTTAGCCATGAGCATCACATTAGCAGGCCGATAATTCGATCGATCGTCGTCGAGTCACTTCAAAGTATTCCACATAGTATATCGAATCTTCCTTGATGAGGGAGTGAATAATGGGAGGTGTCGTTACGGAATTTGAGCATCCATCATGCGGACTTTGAAACAAACATAACATCATAGAAGTGGTTCGGTATTATGGTAAATAGATAAAATAAAGATAAAGCGAGTCATAGCCGAACACTGTTCATCTAGGAAAACAAAGTCAAGGCCAGAAGCACTTTATTAGGATTATTGTCATCAATATATTGAAAACCAGGTGAGTCGGACACGTACGCGCCATCGATCACGATTGTTGAGTAACGTCCTTTAATAAAGTATAGTCCATCGTATATAAGAACAAAATTGGCTTAGTGCTTGATTAAAAGGAAATCTAATATATATAAAAAGCGTACTTTAGAATAAATAAATAAATGACGACCAAGGGTTGGTATAGAACATTAGAGACCATTGTATATCTCAAAAAATGAATCGGAATTATAGCGAAATGAAAGCGTCAAAAGTATAATTCACATGTGGTTCATTAAGGTATCTGAAAAACCAAATCAAGCCCAGCGAGTAAGAAGTAAATCTGTATGCATAAGGATAATTCATACGATATATAAACAATTATTGCACGATTTGAAATATGTAACGTCAAAAAGGCTTTGGCAGTTCTTTAAAAGCAGGCCTATTTACGAAGTATAGAATAGAAGTGTAGTGACCATCATAAATAGCGATATGGTATATTGGAGTTCACTCTGGTAGTTATAGACATAAAGAGAATATAAGTAGGATAATGAAGCAGATCGTAGCCCATTAAGGTGTGTATGAAAAACCAAGCATAAGGATAATTCAGATTGATAGATAAACAATCATTATACAATATGGAAACATGTAGGAGGGAAAAATGCTTTCACATAGTTTTAAAAGAAAATATTAACATCTAAAGAAATAAAGAGAAATAATAGTGACTAAAGAAAATATAATTTCCTTTACATATTATATCTATATTAAGAATAATCATATTATATCTATATTATATCTAACATGTTAGTTCAAAATTATAGTAAAAGCCCGATGGTAAAAATATAACTCATATGTATATAAGAATGAAGTACGTTGAGGATTTTGTAATAGTAATTCTGTTATTTGGAATCATATTTTCTAAAGCAAACAAATGAATAGCGAGATCGACAGTGTAAGCAGGTATATGCATGAAGTGTAGAATGGGAATGAAATTTGAACATCAAAAAGGATGATATGTCATATTGGAATTCGCTCTAATAATTATTATGAACATAAAAAGTATATAAGTGGTATAATGAAGCAGGTGCAAATTACATTTGAAATATATAAAAGCGAACCCAAACAACGTTAAAGGTAATCTTGCAATCATAAGGATAATTACGTATTGATAGATAAACTATCATCATACAAACCCAAAGCAGACAGGCCAAAAAAAGGCCTTCGGCATGATTCTAAAAATACGACATCCAAATAAACAAAGGAAATAACAATGACCAAAGGAAAATAAGCTTTTCTATCCATTATATCTATATCATGCATGATCGCAACATGCTAGACAAAGAAACAAATATCGATATTGAAAAAAAGGAGAATATACAACACTAACCAAAGAAAAGCGGGATTTCTTGATATACTATATTTTTGTTGTTGAACCAATTGATCGTCTTCATTTTCTATTAATATAATCAATCCTTCATGTGATGTGACTCTAGAAACAGCAACATAAAATTAGCCATGTGTAAAAGCAGGATTTCTTAAATATACTCCCACTTTGCTCAAGGTCGACCACGACATTTGTTTATTGTCATTGCATAGCACTGATCCTAGCAGGAATTGTCTCCGTTGTAGAGTAAATGGCCATTTCGGATTTGTTCCATTAAGGATTATCCGTGGTATGCATACTGTGTCACCAATATGTGTTCCAGTCATAATTCTGCCTTCTAGAATTCGGTCACCAAGCCTAATTATTATCAGACGTGTTCCATTCTGAGGCCAAGAGCTTGATTGATATTTCTAAGAAGTACAAGCTGGAACACCAATTTTTAAGCGGAGTTTATGTTAGGTAAAGTTGTTTATCACGATAGAATGGAGGAATTCGAGGTGGATAGAGAATGTCAATGTCATGAGCTGTTCGATTGGATTAGCAATCGTATCATAGCTTAAATATTCTTTAATATTTCGGGCACTCTATCAAGCATATTATCATTCGCTCATCAACAATCGAATTGATCGGAGATATGATGTACGTTGAGGCCAAATAAGCCAGGATCATTATCTTGAATGGAGAAACCACCATATACAGCATCGGTTATTGCTCTTATTTTATCTCCTTAGCCTTAATAAGAACTTTTACGGAATATGAATCCATAGTTACTGTAGATGCTAATTGGTTGTGTGTTGGTATCGACCTTCTCTATGTCAAGAATCCATTGAGCAAATTCTTGCATTTTCTCTCTTTCTTCCGTGGATAAAGAGGGTTTCATCACCACGCATGTTCAATGTTAGGCGCATGACATCAACAAATTTCCAAAGCGGGGATTTAAGAAGAGAAGCGCTATTATATCCGCTCGTGTCCGCCAGCCGATAACGAGGAGTACTGTCTAAAATCACCACCTAATAAAAGCAGAGTTTCCCACCAAATGGCTTTTCATTGTTGAGCGGATCATCAAGAAAAGTATATCACGTAGACTCAGATCTAGAGCTTGAAGCGAGCGGTGTGTCATAGAGCCTCATCCCACGATGATCGAGCCAGATTTTCTTATTAGGTCACCAAGCACGGTTCCTCTTAGTATATGGCACATGCTTGATCGTCTATATCTATTGGTATCTGAAATCTAGAATGGCTTGATCTGACGCTTTGGTAATAGCAATGCGACCACTGATGATCACGACGGCTAACACAATCTGTCAGGCTTGAGATCTAAGTTTAGTAATAATTGTGTTCCATAGAAATGTCTTTCAGTTCCTCCATGGCGGATATGAAATAAAGACATTTTTCATGACATAATATCTTGGACATGATAGTGTCATAGATAAGCCTTATTTAGTCACCGCTAAGTTTAGAGCACATATAATTAGCTTGCTTAAAAGCTCATCCACTGTCATAGGATAATTCACGAAGAAGTAATCTATTGCCAAGGCCATCATCGGAAGAATTAGATGGTAAAGGGAGATTATATAATGATATTGATAAACCATTATCCACGAATAGTGTGTCAAGTTGTCTCAACAATTTATCTTGTAATCTGACATCGGGAATTATATAGTTTGTATTTCCAAGGGAATTCGGATTCTATAAGCAATATCATCGCCATATATCTCAATATTTATTAAATAAAATCACGGACATCACCAACATCACGATGACTAAAATAGCCATAAATAGGTTCCTCGGTTGATCTGCGCGCCCATCTGGCGCTTCATCAAATGGGGCAGCCCATTCACTATCATCACCAATTAAACCACGAGCTTGACATGCTTGCGATACTATCATAAACAATGCCTTCATATGTTCGAACATCTTTATATGATTTAGCACCATGAACAACCATAATGACATCCTTAAGTAAAAGTTTCACGTCTGGGATGGATATGGCGTAATCTACCAATTTTGTTCCTTTTTTCCTTTGAGTCCATTTTTTTTATCGACTTTGCCATGTCCATTTTGTTGAAACTCACAATAGGTTAGCTCTCTAGCAGAATCTTGATCTTTGATTAACCACGAACCATTAGTTAACATTGTTGTGTATGAATTAGGATCTTCTATAATGTTAAGATCGAGAACCTTCATGATACGTAACCATTTGCATGCCGGCAAATGAACAAACAATCGTTCAACGGCAGGCATTCTACCATGAATGTCAAAAGAAAATATCCTCAATACGACTCACATGAAGATAGGTATCTCGACCTAATATATTGAAATCTCATCTAGGCCCTTTTCTTTATTATCACCCGATTACCACAATCATCGGCGGGAGGAATTTCATTAGGCGTAATCCCAACATTATTATTCTTGGGATATGGCTAGCGCTTTTGTTTTCAACATATGACTTGATATTAGCTGAGTTGGTAACCACATGAAAAGCCATGGTGTACGATCATGCCCCTTTGTAATATACTTAAAAAGGTACTTCACAAGATACGTTTTGTTACACCATTCTACATTTATATGACCTTGGTATTTCATTAAGATCTGAAGATTATGAGGCACCACCCATCTATTGTCAAGTCTAATCCCATGTTTAATAACAAATCTATTATTATCATGGCGACGATAAATAGGGAATCCATCACGATCTATAGTTGTCTCAGAATGAAATGATTTTGGATATCTTTTTGAACAACGACCTTCTTTCATACAAGGGCATTTAGGATTTAGATTGCCACATGGTCCATGAATCATGAATTCTTCAACAAGACCATATCCTAGTGGATCGATTTGCTATGTCGAGCGATTATTGAGAATTATGCTATCAATAAAACTTGGAGAAGGATCCCTATCTGCAGCTAACCATATAAGGATATGAGCGTGTAGAGCCCTCTTTTTGGAACTCATTTGTATACACAATTGTGAAATAAGATAACAAAACCTAGAATAAGAAACAGCGGGAAGCGACATGAAAGAAAAAGAATAAACAAACAAGAAAACAAGCATACACCTTTGAGGCTGGACCAAACATTACACCATCTTTAATATCAGCGATAAACTCATCTAATTTCATTTTGTAAACACGCGTAACCATATCAATACATGTCATGCGCTTTGGCACAGCTCAAATCGAATGGCTTCAATTATTCAGAGCCATTTGGCATTACATGTGAAGGTAACGAACAATTGTGGCGGTCCATAGGCTCTGATTGCCATAGAATCATGATAATTACGAATCATGTATCTTTTGCCCCAATAAAACTGGTTGGTAAAATGGTTTTATACCAATATCCTTGCCTAGATTACTTCCACAAACAAGCATCGGATATACCTTGATAGGTTTGAGACCTAAGCTTGTCACGATTGAAAAAATGATAGGACAAGCGATTTGCCTCAATACGAATAGGCATTAACAATTAGCTGATCGGAAAGTCTACCACAAGAAGTGAATGGATTTGGGCTATCTCTCACGATAATGAGCTTGATACTTGATAATATTCTAACATGGATACATCATCACGCCCTCCGAGGAGGATGGTCGTCCGATCTCTTGTAATTTTATGCCCAAATGGAATCCTTTATCACCATAGGGAAAAGTAAAGGATATTGTAAAGCCATTAAAGATGGATGAATTGGCGAAATCTGTTTGAACTCTCGATCTCGCTTGACGATAACATCAAATCTACAAGCATCATGAAATACCATCCACAACTAAAGCGACTAACTCTGACGCCGCATAGGAAGATCATAACGACCACTCTCTGTTTTGCGGGCCAATAAGTCGATAGCAATTTGAGCATTGGGCGATAATAACTATCACGTGCAAGGCGAAATTGCGAACAATAGGGTTATAACGATCTAGCATAGCCATAATTTCCATAACCACATACGGATCGTTTGCTCGTGCTAACACCATCGATCCAAGAATATTTAAGCGGTTTTGAACTTCATTTGTTGTATCATAGACATATATTCATGCAAATTCGGTCGGCGTCGATGCTAGAGCAAAGAGAACCAATACGATGGTGGACAAACGCCATTATCGAAAAACATGGTGAATTACAGTATTAATACTCTTATCAATATCAACTCCAAAAGCGAGGCAAAAGCAAAAAAGTGAATTGTATTGCCTTATCAATCTCATGAAACTCTTAGAACGGGGACCGCCATTAAAACACATAAGCTCTTGTAATGGCGATGAGAGCGGTCTATGTGAAAACAAAAGAAACCACCTGCCTTTTACCGACAGCGAGGAGATTATATCACGATCGCCTCTTGTCGTATGAGCTCACGGTTATATATCCTTCTTGATACCAATATCTGTGAGCATTTGTTGCAAGAGTAATCGGGACCACCATAGTATGAGCGGCACAGGTAATTGGCTCTGGAAGAAACACAAACAACATGTGGCTAAGGAAATAAAACAACATCAACACAAAGCACTTTACGGATAAAAAAAACAAACACACAAAAACAATAATACCTTTCAATGAATCGGCATATTCCTTAAGGCAGAGAACATACAACACTACCGAGATGGAGCGTCACGGGATGATTCCTATGAAGTATCAATATAAGAAGACAATAAATCGATATGACAAGTACCAATCTAAGAAGACCATAGCACATGAAAATATTTCCCTAAGCGATTAAAACCAACTGACATGATAACTTCTATATTTTTAAAAAAAAAAAACCTTTTCTAAAGCGCCTAGAAACATTAACGACCACGCCTTTTTAGCTCGATTTTCGGGCAGACGGTGGCGTCACCGCAGCGAAGCAGTAGGTCTCTAAACATAACAATACTGAAGATTATGGCATGATAAAGCTCGAGCGGAAAGAACACCACGATTCAATCAAAAGTGTCCATAGAACTAACTTAGCACGGATTGGTATTTGAAACGAGGCGTTATGGAGCGTATTGTGGCCATGTAAAGCCAAAGCGGCGTGTATAGGAATCAAGCAAAGCGCCATCGACAACCACGAATTACGAAGGCAATACATCAAAAGAAGCGGCTAATAATCACATATATACTCAAAAGCGCACTAAAATCATTAACATGAAACCAGCAGTGAAGAGCGAAATGTGAGCACGAGTCAATGAATAAACTTTATTCAACAAAGAGAACAAAAATTTGTGCACAAGCGTTAACGATAAAAAGCGATAAGACCAATAGCGGTAGGTAGGCTCGGCAAATAAAACGAATGATTGACCAAACTATACCACGAGGGCGTCGTATCAATCACATTTTCCATATACACCAATCGGCCACGCCCACACAAAAATATTCACGAAACAACAATTGGTTATCGATGTATCTTGTCGTGTGCACACACAAATATATTCAACAGGAGAACACACATCACAACAAAAGAAAAATAGATCCCAAATAAGTATACATATATACATACTGAGATATACATAGGATACCTGTATGCGATTCGCCCTTAACATAGTAAATAAAAACACATACACACGAGAATATCAAGTCCATTGAAACACAATAAACAACCACGGGAACACGGTAGCGAAAACACACTAATGGACCGACAAATGGATAGTCGATTATACGCAGCAATACAATACGAGCATCCAATGGCAAAAACTAACCAATATTGATTGTATACCTAAACTAATATAGGCAAAAAAATACTCAAAGTACCAACATAAGCAACAAGATAAAATAATGGTACCTCTTGCTAAGCGGGATGAAAAGCGATTTCCCGAAAACGCCTTTGGAATCTGAAAACCGATTTCAGCAATCACTCAAAGAACATCGCGCATCTGCATCCAAAGAAAACAACAAAAGCGTGAGATTTTTTTTGAGCCCGCAGTAGTATTACCAAAGACATTAACCATACCCCACATTCAAGACAAGAAGGACAAACACTATTACAGGGGATGCTTCTATGGTGGCGTATGGCAACCGTAAAGGAGATGATTCTATCAAAGGCAGGCTCCAATAGAACGACCAAAAAAACAAGCACCCACAGAACCAATAAGCAGGCATTGATTACATCCACACACACATGCATACGAATACACATATATATATATACACACATACATCACGGTTAGGCATGAGCGAATCCACATCAAACATCTAGAATAACGATAAATGTAAAGGAAATGAACCCTATATCTAACATTACGATGAGGCAATGAAACGAACCCCACATTAAACATGCTAAATATGAGATAAATCTGAGAGGAATAACCCCATATCTAGTAGGATAGATAACACACAAACACATGATTAAAAACAATCATTGGTTGACAAATAGACAATCAAGAAATTCGATAGCACAACAAAAACTCAACGGGCTTAAAACACATATTTTTGCACGATATAAAACATATTGGGCCAAGCATAAACACATCAACAATCAACACCCGAAAACAACGACCAAAACAAAATAAAAGCCGCTTTGGCTATCCTACCATCATACTCGACATATTAGCATAAGTGACAGGAGAAAGCAACATAACCTTATGTGACCAAACCGAAAAGCGACCATACGGCAAAAGCAGAGTCCGAACACCCAAGCGGCATCGACAGCACGCATACATATACTTATCTGCACCAAACCAGCGAATAGGAATCATAAAGAAAGCTCCCTCGTAGAGGCACTCATCGCCAAAACAAATAACCTGCCGTAATGCTAAACAAATTGGCCCACACTAAACAAACCAACAATAAAGACATTAAGATAACCGACAAGGACATATAACAACACCTCTTTTCAGCAAGGCGGGAAGAACATTACCTAACGAGGGATAACCTCTCTGGCGTTGCAATCAGCACCGTCCAAAAGCAGTACGACCTACATCCAACAAAAAAACATAAGCCTGTCCAATAAAAGAATAAATCCACAAAGGAATGTATCTACCAAAACAAGATCCGTAGAAGCAGACAACTCGGCCCGATCTGACTCAACGAGAGGCATTACAAAACAAGCGCGAGGATATAGAAGCGACCAAAGCGACCTTATAAAAAAACAATAACAAATCGGAGATGATAGCACAAAGCAACTCCAATAAAAGGCAGCAGAGAAAAGATCAAGCCTGCATAAAAAGAACATGCATCGGAAATCAAACCAAACAACATTTAAAAGCGGTAATGGGGCCGGACATCGCAGAATCAATATTATCAACACAAAATCAATCGAAGGACAAGCCTGGACGAAAAGATAAAACCCTTTATCGCGAGCGGATTACCGTCCCAAAACAACAAATCGGCGGAAGATGGAGATAAGCACGACGAAGGCAAATAAATACTCCACACTTAACAAAACAATGCAAGAACAAAGGCCGGATCAGCGGCGGTCTGGCGAAAAAAAGGCAAAACCCTAACCAAAGAAATGCTGCGAAAACAGCGAAACAAGCAGCGGCGAGCCAATCCACGCCTTGCAACCGATCAGGCCAATCGCGGTGAGGCAAGCGAGGCCAATGCGCCAAACCGACACGGACAAGGCAACATATACGGATCCATGCCAGCGGAGACCACGCACCTCGAGCAATCGCACGATTCACAACAGCGCAGCGGCGAAAGGCGGAGGGCGAGCGAAGGGCGCCACGGAGAAAACACGAAAAAGCCGGTAGCCAGCGGCCCGACACACAATATAAAATAATCGCGAATGTACAGCGAGCATAGCGCCCAACGAGAGCGGCATCAAACCAACGACCGGGAATCCAACGGCGAGGAGAGCAGGACACGCCCGGATTGCAGGAGAAGCCAAGGAACGGAATCCAACGGCGAGGAGACCGGGACACGGCCGGATTGCAGGAGAAGCCGGGAAATCTTCGACGCGTAATAGGGGTATTATTCACCCGAAGATTTGGTCAAGAAATGTACCAATCCTTCGGCCGTGGGCATAGAAAGTCAGCAGTGTATCTAGGCTCGAGCAGTGAATCACTGCTTTTGGATTCCAAAAGCTGCGTAGCTGATTAACCTCCGAATTTCCGAGACGACTTGGAAATAACGTTGGGTCAAGGTCGGCCCGGCTTCCCATTCTTTGGCCCAACTATGGCCCACTCTGTCAAGGTTCTGTACTATTGAATATTCTGGATCCAGGTTTTAGGCCTGTTTGGAACGCGTAGAAATCCAAAGGATTTATATTGAAATTATACTGTTTTTTTTGTATAATTTCTATAAAATTCTAGTGAAATTTATCCGTATTAATAGGGCCATAAAGGTTTTCTTAGCAGCGGTATCTCGGCTCTCCGCCACTAGGGGTGTAAATGGGTCGGGTAATACCCGACCTGTACCCGTACCCAGATACAAAATTACCCTAATGGAAACTATTTTACACTACCCGTCAAGATGCAGTGCAGTGCGGGTAGTACCGGAAAGGTTAGGTTCGGGTTGGTCGGTACAGAATCGGCGATGCGACGAAGTGCAGTCGGGTTCGAATCGGATAATTCTCACAATCGGGTACCCGGATATACCATGCCAAATTGCCAAGTCCATGCGTGCGGCCCACTGGGCACTGCGTCGGTGGCCCACTACGATATACCATGACGTCACAGCAGTTTACGCACACCACGCGCACATATATCTATCTGTAGCCTGTAGGTAGATACATGCACGTCTGGCACACAATGTGTAGATGATCAACTTTGCTGTGACGTCATGGTAGTCAGCACCGTAGTCACAAGAAGGTCAGCGCCGTAGCCACAATAAGGCTTTGTTGGGCTTGAGTCCATCTTTCACTGGCCAATAACTCTACGCAAGGTTATCTCAATTGTATTTTATTTTTCATTTAATTTATTTCTTTTCTATTTATGTATAAATTTGAATTGTACAATACTATATTTTTTATGTGTGTCTTAATTTCCCGTAGTTCTTTTTGGTTTTTCGTAAAAAGAAAAAGAAAAAGATAGAGCTCTTCTACGGTATACTAAATTTAATATGAACCATTCACTCTTTTCGATCCAATAGATCATATTCGCTAATATTTATTTATACTTCCTCCGGTAGTAGAGTAGTAGTGATATCCTCAAAAAATCAATGATTGTATCTAATTTCTCCTAACTACCATATACTATTAGTATAACGTACCGTAAAATTTCTATAAAAAAATAAGTTTAGTGCTTTGAAACCCTCTCTATTGTTTTCATCACATGTTTTGATCCTAGGTATTTCGTGCACTACCCGATGAAGTACCCGTTGTCTGTATTATATCCGTCCGCACACTACTCTGAACCCGATTTCTACCCGTTCATAGAAAATCCTACCCGTTACTCGTACCCTACCCGATTTTTACTACCCGTGACCGTACCCGTACCCGGAGAAAAAATAATAGGGTAGGGTATGGAATGACCTACTACCCGCCCGAACCCGACCCGTTTACACCCCTATCCGCCACCCGGAACTCATTCAAAGTAAGCAGTAGTACTAAATTCCATCTTGGAATAAAATCGGCTTGTGAACGCGCATTGCATAATCTGTGATGAACGCGGATGCCATTTCTGCCATTACCTGAAACTCCCAGGGATCTTTCGAGGTGACATTACTGTAACTGACGAGTGACGACTTTAACAACCAATGGCAAGTTGCACCAATAATTTGGATGTAGGAGCCGGGATTCTAGCCCACGGTAGGTGTGAATTTCAAATCTATGGCCTATGGGATCTTCGTTAAACTAGTTTGACCCAATGCTATTGGCTGCTCGGACTGGTGATCCTGGACAATTTACTGCAGAATAAGGCAACTCAAGTAACCAGCAACCAAAATATTTTGCTGCAGAATAAGGCAACTCAAGTAGCCAGCATCCAAAATATTGGCTTGGTGAATATTGTTGAGATATAACAGGATTCTTGATTTTTGTTATCGAGATACAATCACACTCTATTATACAAGAGAATAAATCTACAATAATAAAGAAAAAGAGTTGAAATCTTATATATATTGTGGTAATCTATTCTATAGTTGTTCTTTGGGTATTCTTAATATTTTTTATTAGCACTGGGATTGATTTACGGCGATAAATTTATTACTCAACAAACATATCGAGTGCTTAAAAGTTTTGTGATCTGAACGTTGCGGGAAGCGCGATCGTACGTGCAGATTCCAAAAAGGTTCTTGTCCTAAACTATTTGCAAGCTGCCAGATTGAAGTGGTGGTGTTTGGTGGGAATTGCTACTTTGACAAAAGATCGAAGTAAGCACCACTTTCTCTCCTCTTTCTTGTGGCCTTTTAGGGACACTGAATTGATCGTTTCCCTGAAACAAACTACTTAATTAGCCAACAATGTGCTATAAAATCGGCACTAACAAGGTTGGTGAGTATGTACAGGAGTATTTTGTTACATCCCGCTGGTCCAATTCATATCGGAGACGCAAAACCCAGCGGTATCATCAGGACTAAAACGTGCAGAACCGTCACAGAAATGGACTTCGTACATGCAAAATCAGGAGATGATTGGCTCTCTCTCGCCTTCCGTTCCAACGAAAGCCACCGGCCTCAATTCGAGTGGCCTGGAGCTGGAGGAGCACGAAGCCAAACTCGCTAACCTCGCCGCCTCGCCATTAGCAAATCATGAACGTCTCGATCACCTTCGACCAGTAGCTCCAAAATTTCTGGCCCTCCTGCGGTGGCGTGGGCCCCCTCAGCCAGCCAAGCGAACGCCCCCACTTTGCAGCCTCCGCACCACACGCCGCCCGCGGCCGCTGACGTCACCTGCCGCGCGACCACCAACCACTCCCTCCTACGCGTTGGCCTCCCGACGAGCGCGCGCAGGACGGCGGGGCCCGCCCACCCGCGGGCGAATGGCGGAAGGGCTACCCAGAAAACGGCCCTTCCGCCTAGAAAACGGCTCGGTGGAAGCGGCTGACCGGTGGGCCGCTGTGATTTCAGGGACCTACCTGCCGGTTTCTGGGGGCGGGAGCGGAGGGGGCGTCTCGGGCGCCACAGGGAGAACAGGAGGCGACCTGTGGGATATCGACAGGTGGATGTCACGGCGAATCGGATGCGGCTCGCGGAACGAACGGTGGACAGCGAGCGAGTCGCGCCGAGACGGGAAGGAGCTCTCGGCTGGCCGTGAGCGGCTCAGCCAAATACTCGCTCCGGCCACAGATAGTTATATTTGGTTTTTCGAGATAAATCTACAAATATAGTAATTTTTATATATTCAATTTAAATATTTGAAAAGACATTGATAGTTAAAGATTTGAAAGTTTGACTACATCTATACTTAAAATGATAACTATTTACGACTGGAGGGAGAAATTTTTGTGGGTAACAATGTGTCGATTCAAAAGGCATGAAAAAATAGCGACTGTGGTGTGGTCTGGTCGACTGAAATTTAGGTACCACCAGTGAACGCGGAAGGACATGTTACCGCGTCTGGGAGCGCGGAAGAAATCCTCACGTGCCACCCCAGCGCGGAAGCGAAACGGCGAGTGCTGTGCGAGCTGTAACAGTGCATAACAAGTGCACAATCTACAAACAATTTATGAACAGTGAACAATGCCACACACAATCTATGTATAGTGCACAACGTCGCGCACAATGCTCGCCTGCAGGTTCCACGCTACACCAACGCAGAAGGGCACCGCCCTGTGTTGCCCGGCCGGCTTTCACGTTTGGCTGTGCAGACGCGTCGGCGACGTGCTTCCGAGCTACAAGATTGCGGTAAATGACACTCTCTCACCCGTCGTGTCTTCGGCGTTCAGACATAAGACTAGTTTTGTAAATTGATGACCTGAGGGCTGCTTTTGGAAGAAAAAAAATGGAAGAGACTAATAACACTGTGACAGTAAAAATCTTGCCGGGTCCTGCTAGCCCTCCTCTCCCTCCGTCCCTGGGCACTAGCAAACAACGTGCGCGCAGCTGTAGGCTCCGCAAACTGTTGCGAAGCCGCAACAATCCAATGTGACAGGGCCGTCGAACGCACAACCTGTGCACGTAAAAGCTTTGTGAGCCGTAGCTTCGGTCTGCCATGTCGCTGCAAGGGGACCTCTCTGCTCTGCCCGCTGGGAGTGACGTCTACTTTTTGGTGAGAGCGATAGGAGCAATGGGGTCACTGCTGCTCAAAAACAGGTGCAGCTGGTGCAGCTCTCAGATCTGCTCGCAGTTTGTCGATTACGATTTCGATCAAGTATTAGAGGCAGGTAGTTGAAGAAGTATGAAAATCAAGGCTTTTTACTCGAAGCTGGGAAATGTATTTTCTTTTTTAAAAGTTATACAAGCATTAAACATGAATAAAATGCAGATGAATTACTTACCCTTTTGTTTGCCTTAATATTTATGCTACTCGTATTGGGATGGAAAACCCCCCAAAAAAACACTAGTGGAAAATAATGATTTTAGCATTACTACGTCATCTTTTTATTAATCACAAGCAGGAGTACAATCAATTTGTGCATAGGTAATTAAAAGTCCGTCACGGTAAGTCACGTGCACTGTTGCCTACTTACATGGACATTTTTTTAGAATAAATTTGTTTTATTAGAAACTTGTACAAACTTGTTCGCTGCAAAACAAAAAGATAAAGCAAAAAGGAACCAACAGTGCATTCCATTGACACTCCCCTCAGTAAAGGAAAGAGCGAACGAGGAATGAGCAGATATTATCACCACAGATCGCCACTCCTAAAAGACAAATCTGGAATCAAGTGCTACAGGAGACACCAGGGGCGGATACAGACACCAGGTTGTCTGTGCTGTAACCCGGGGTTTAGTACCGAAAGCCCATTAATTTTTTTAAAAAATAATTAAAAATAGAGATTTAATTTAAGATCAGTTGGCCCAGCCGGGGACTTGAGCCTGCGCTGGCTCGGCCCCTTGGAGACAAAACACAAATGGCGTCGATCTCACAGAACACCACAGCTATTTTCTTCATTTTTTTTCTTCTCCTCAGCCTGCAATCCTTGCCGTTAGCGGCCTCCATCCGCGTCATGCGTTGAAAGCCCCAATTATCACCTGTTCGAGCAGTACGCATCCCGGAGTTATTGTCTCGCTGCCTTCTTCCTTTCTCTCAACAGAATCCATTGATTAAGCCAATACGAAATCGCAAAACTCATTATAGTAGGATCATCGGGAATAACGTTTCTGAAACAAGCCACATTGTGTGCTTTCCGGATCGCCCACAAAAGAGCTGATAATCCTACCAACGCAAGCCTTTTGTTCAGCCCCTATGATTGTTTGTTTCATCCAAACATTAAACATGTGGTGCATTCTCTGGGTGAGGTTCTCAGGCCAAAAGGGCATTTGACAACATTCCAAACATATCTAGCCAAAGGAAAGAGGTGATCTATGTTTTCATCAGCTCCACAGAATTGACATTTGCTCTCACCCTTCCAACCCCTCCTAAAATGCTTATCTTTGGTCAGGGTGCTCCTTTTCAGGACCAACCAGGTGAAAATTTTTACCTTTAGGCCTTGTTTGGCTGGACCATAATCCCAACCTATGTATGTGGATAGGTCGGAATTTTAGTTCAAATTTCTAGCTCACCCATGCTGATTCCAATCGAAGAAATTTTTATCCTTCACAGGCATTTATGATCAAACTGCACATCTAGCATCTTGTAAAAGGAGCTTATAGAGAATTGTTTACTAGCATTATTCTTCCATATTAATCTATCGTCTTCCTCACCAAGACAAACTGCCTGACAGTCTTTCTGCAAATTTTTAAGCAGGCCAGAGTTTCACCCTACAGAGTTCTCCGGAAAATGGTAGCTTCCCATCCTTCTTCAAAAACTTCAAAGACTGCCATATTTTTCTATGCTCCTTTTTTAAAGTTGTATAGACATTAAAACATGAATGAAGGGTATATAGTGATTATTTACTCATTCGTTTACTTTAAGATTTGTGCAACTTGTATTGAGAGAGAAAACATAGAAGCACCGCAGACATCTCGTAACAATTTAAAAACTACTTTTGATGGACATAAGACCAACCCAGAACTGGGAGTCTCCTGGCTTAGCACAACTTGAGAAAGAGTCTTGGTACATAGGTTCTTATCTCCATTGAGCTCTTGCCAAAGTCCATTTTCATTCACCAATTTCCACTACCATTTTCCTAACAGAGCATGATTCATGGATTCCAAATCTAGGACACCCAATCCTCCGTGCTCTTTAGACTTGTTTTCATCAGCAGACAGCAGGTGACACAGCTCATTAGGGACGAACCCAGCCTGCAGCCTCTTGTCACCGCATGAAAGAGGGCCTAGTCAAAACAAAGCGAGAATACCGGTATAAAACAACGATGACCGTCGCATATCAATCACAATACACTAATTAAATAGTCAGAACAATCACGAAGAACACACAGAATATAGAAAAGCAAAACTCTTTCCTCTTTATTAGATTAATTCTCTTGTATAACTAGGTGTCATATTTATAATAGAAACCTATTAAAAATAAGTTTGAATTCGCTCGCAACAAGATAAACGACCCTAAACATATTTAAATAACCAGAACGAATAGTCCTAGTATTATTATATCTCAACAAATACAAATGCTACGCAACACACACGAGGATAAAGACAAAAGAGTAATCGCTTCATCGCTTGGCTTGCCCAGCCCAGCCGACGAGCTGAGCCAGATACGCCGGGCAATCCCGCCCTCATCTATCCGTCCCGGCTCCCTCTCTTCACCTGCACGAGGCGAAAGGCGCAACATAGTAACATACCATACCAGTTTTCCCACACCTCCTTCCGCGAGACAAGACGCCACCAAAAGGGGAAAACACTCTCCATTTCCATCTTTCCCACATCGATTTCCGCCGCCTCGTTCTCTTCTTCCTCTCCGCCGTTGAGGCCGCAGCAACCCCTCCTCCTTCGTTCGCGTGCTAGGTGACAGTCACTCCCGTCTCGGTTCCTTCCTTACCAAGATCTGTATGCTTGTTGTTCTTGTCTTTCCTTTCTCCCTTTCTCTTTGCATGTTGTTATGGCTATGAGGGTTCCGGAATGAGTTTGTTGGACCGAATTCGTCTTCTAGGTTACCCTTTTTGTTGTCTTGATTGGGGAATTTCTATGTGCCATCTCCTGTTAGGTGGAGGTGGATGTTGTTTTTTTTTGGTCTAGAAAAAACAACAATCAGATCTGTTCTGTGCGCTGATGTTCTAGTTTGTTATGAGGTCCTTACAAGATTTGGGGGGTTCCTCAAGGTTTTGGATGGAGCAGAGGATTTCTTCTTCTTCTTCTTCTTCTTCTTTTTGAGTATTTAATCAAGGTTCTTGTTTTGGGATGGTATGGGGCTCTGAACCCTGTATTCTGTATTCGTAGATAAAGGACACCGTCCTTTTTCTTTTCTTCTCCTTTCCCCCATTTTCTTCTCGCCGACTATGTCCTTTCAATTATAAGTAGATAGATAGATTGTCACAGGCTATGGAATTGTTTTTGTGGCTAGCCAATAGATGAGACCTATCCGTTTCGGAATTCCTGGGTGTTAGAGGATTTATGTGTACTATCCTACATATTTCTCAGCAAATCCGTGTTGACATACAACAGAGGTTGTTCTTTTATACCTGGCAGTTCATTTTGTTGGGGAAAAAAACTGGCGTGGGTAAATCTAAGGGAAGTTCAGCATGCTCTTCATCCAGTATTATTATTGGCGCTTGGCAGTTTTAACCCAGCTAGTCAATCCATACATCTGTGTTTCGATCTATTTATGATCTCATTGTCATCCAATGTTAGTTACCATGGAGAATGTAGTAGAATGTGTGTTAATTGTAGTTGTTAGTGCTCTTCAAACATGTAAGTTTCAGAGGTACTAGTCGTGTGTAGAATACCAAAGATTTGAGAGATATCATATACATGTATGACACTGGTTGTTTGTTCCTTATCTAATGTTTTGCTTATCCTTTCAAAAATCAACATATGCTTATGGTCACGGTTGCTTGTTTGCTAGCTCATCTTGAGTTCTATCCTACTTGACATGAGATAAACTGATGTTGGTGTCCAACGCTTACCCCTGGTGTTCTTCTCTGTTGGTAGGGGAGTGTGTTTAGATTGTGTTGCAACTGGGGCCAGCTGACCTTGGTGGCTGTACTGTAACAGAGTTTTCACGTACAGTTATAGATTGCAGTGTGGTTGGATCACTGATTCATTAATCATCATACGTTGATAGTGAATAGTGATAGAGCTAGGTAAAGCAAAACCATATTTCACTCAAGCTGTCAAAGTTAGCACTTGGGGGCCTGACACTAGGACTTAGGATGCTAGTACTTAGGGTATCACTTGTGCAAATTTTTGCTCTCAGGTAATTAATTGCAGGCACTTCTTTCATGTCTCCTTGATTGAAAGATTTCGGTCATGTTAATTACCCACTTTTGGAACATTTTTGTTCTTTACCCAAGTTAATGCGTAATGATGATTTAACAACAAAATCCATCTATCAAACACATTTAGAGTTCTAGTTTGGTATCATTCTTGGGTGCTTCTTTTGTTTGTTTTATACCAGTTCATAATTACAGTTATTTTTTCAAAGTTCTTCGCCCCTGATTATTTATTGCATTTGTTGATCTTATGGAGACTCAAGGATTCAACTTTTCATAGACATTCAGGTTTTCTTTACTGGCTTGGGAACCTGGTTATGGTACTACTAATAATTAATAAATAAGCTCATGTCAAATATATATTTATTATCTGCATTTTAGCTGGCATAACGTGTTGTTTTTGTAATTGAAGATTCTCCAACCACAAAGCATTTAGGTGCTCCTGCCTATGCTTGATGCCAACTACCGGAGAGGCGGAGATGTTGTTTAGTGCTGTGGAGGTTGAGTAGCTTTGGATCATAATTCTCTCAGAAACAAGACAACAATGGACCGTGCAGACACTTCAGGGTTTGTCAGTGGTGGTTCCTTTGGTACTACACTCCTGTTGATATTCTTCCATTTTGTGTATACTATGGTCCGTGTCTGAAAGATCATCTAGCCCCTGTTTTTCAGCTCTCCAGTGATCCTGTTGTCATTTGCTTTTACACCTTGTCGTAGTATTAAGCCGTGATGGATAACAGCTTTGTGGACATCCCAAACCAGTCTCTGATGAATGACTCCTCTGTGTTAATGGGACAGTCAACTCCAAGCTACATGATGGAGAGCCTGGGCAAAAGCAAACTCCGCATGGACTGCCTGGGCTCAGCAATGGCTAATTGTGGCTATGGTAATGAAAATGCACAAAGCCTGAATAATAACATCGCGGCGAGAGATGATGGCTGCAGGCTTGTTCTTGGGTTGGGTCCAACACCTAATTTTTATTCAGCAGATTGTCAGCCCACTGGAGTATACAAGTCACAAGAAGCTCAGACTTTGTCTGGTCAGAGTTTCTCTTTCACTGAACCAGGGATGCTGAGGCTTGGCCCTCAGATGGATGGTGCAGAAAAAATTCAGCATATGCAAGCACCAAATGGAACAGTTCATTCTTTTTCTGTTGTTGATGAAGCCTCAACATCTGCTATTGTAAGGAATGTCGGTGGCTACATGCCCTTCCTACTGTTTGCTCCCCGCTCCAGCTCTTCTGCCGCCGCTGAAGCCGAACTACAAACCCGGGATTCGCTAGACCTCACGCACAGCACCAACGTTAATACTCAGCATGTTCAACATCATCTTGAGCTCAGCCCTGAGCCTTCTGCCGTTAATACTCATCATATTCAACATCATCTTGAGCTCAGCCCTGAGCCTTCTGCCATGACGGAGGCTTCATTTGGTGTGAGCTCTGACGCGGTCACTGCAGCAACCACATCAGAACAACGGAGTCATCCCCGGCATCCTAAGAAGTGCAGGTTCAAGGGGTGCTCCAAAGGCGCAAGAGGTGCATCAGGGCTGTGTATTGCTCATGGAGGCGGGCAAAGATGCCATAAGCCTGGGTGCCATAAAGGTGCTGAGAGCAGCACTGCATACTGCAAGGCCCACGGCGGAGGTCGGCGGTGCGAGCAGCTTGGTTGCACCAAGAGTGCCGAGGGAAAGACGGATTATTGTATATCTCACGGTGGAGGCTGTCGCTGTGAACATCCTGGCTGTCCTAAAGCTGCACGAGGTAAGTCTAGGCGATGCATCAAGCACGGTGGTGGAAAAAGATGCACTGTTCAAGGTTGCATTCGGAGTGCCGAGGGGAAGGCTGGACTCTGCATTTCCCATGGCGGTGGCCGTCGGTGCCAGTACCCAGATTGTGGCAAGGGGGCTCAGGGCAGCACACTGTACTGCAAGGCGCATGGTGGCGGCAAGAGGTGCATCTTTTATGGATGCAGCAGAGGTGCAGAGGGGAGCACACCTTTGTGCAAAGCGCACGGCGGTGGGAAGCGATGCATGTTCGAAGGAGGCGGTGTGTGCCCAAAGAGTGTACATGGGGGCACCGACTTCTGCGTGGCACATGGAGGCGGAAAGCGCTGTGCGGTGCCTGGTTGCACCAAGAGTGCCCGTGGCCGCACGGACTGCTGTGTGAAACATGGTGGAGGCAAGCGGTGCATGATCGACAACTGCGCCAAGAGTGCTCAGGGGAGCACAGACTTCTGCAAAGCCCATGGTGGAGGCAAGCGGTGCACATGGAGGACAGGCTGCGAGAAGTTCGCCCGTGGCAAGAGCGGCCTGTGCGCTGCACATGGGACCTTGATGGCCAAGCAGCAAGAACATGGTGTGGTGAAGAACGGAGGGAGCATGATCGGACCAGGCCTCTTCAGCGGCATCGTAGCGTCGTCGACCAACGCTGCAAGCAGCATGACGAACGAGCACACGTCGTCAGGCAACAGCACGGCGTCAGACTGCGATGGCACTGTGAGGAGCCAAGCGATGATACCTCCTCAGCTGCTTGTTCCTCGCTCTATGATGCCCTCTTCATCGTCGGAGCCTACTGTAGATGGGGGCAGAGAGGGAGGCCGTGTTGTTCCCGAGGGAAGGGTGCATGGTGGTGGCCTTCTGTCACTCCTCGGTGGCAGCTTCAGGAACGCCAATGTGGAGAAGCTTTGAAACACTTCTCCATCAGCAAATTCTGTTAGTTTGGTTGTATATAAACAAGGCACTGTATTGCCCATTGGATTTTTATGTTGTTTTTCTTGTTTAGATAAATGTTTCATGGATGGTTAGTCCTCTGTACATTGGTGTCTCTGGCAATTATTCTGAACGTTTTTGGCATGTCGACTCAGCCAGTCGTAGTTGCTGCCAATAAAATTTGTGTATTTGATATACTGTTATTATTTGTTTGTGGATTATTATTCCTAAGAAATCTAGTGGGTTATAGTATGATACCGCTTTATACAGTTGAATATTTGGTTAGGGCCTTTTGAAAATTTTTGAGACTGAAGTGCATCGGATGTCCAAGAGTAGAGGGTTGAATTGAGTATCTTTTTTAAACGGTTAAATTTAACAAACTAAAGCAACCCACAAGCTATTTTCAACCGAAGTGCTTAAGGTTTGCTAGTGTGATCAATCAACTCCTTAAAGTTTTACAACATAAGCTCCAATCCTACGTAAGTCCGGTAATCTAGTAATTGAAAGAATTGAAATGAGGAAACGTAAAAAAACATGAGAACCAAAAAAAAAATTACCGAGGTATCGAATCGATTCGATTATCTTTCCTAATCCTCCTTGAGACACTCCCACTTGAACCCGCTCAAGGATCCTTTCTTCTCTACTTCGGATACGTGCTCTAAACATTAACAACCCTCCCAGTACCTTTCACAAGCTCCTCTTTGGAAGGTCATCAAGAGTATGCTACCAAACCATGTAGAAGTCACCAAATTCCAAGAGTAATAAGCAAAAAGAGTCATCAAGTAAATAGAAGTGATGCACACTAAGAGCTAATCTACTCTCACACACTCTCCAAGTCTCAATTTGAAGCTCTTGAGTACTCATGAATTTCCTAATATGTAAGCCAATGTTTTGGTCTCAAGAGAGCTAACTTGAATGCCTATGGTCCACTTATATAGCATCTCCATTAAAAAAACAAGTCATTTGACATATTTTCTAAAAAATGCGTACAGACCCAGATCATCCGCCTTAGTTCAATTTACCTTAGCCTAAACAGTTCAAAAACTAGACATTATGTTTGAATCAAGTGATACAAATTTGAGGAATATTCCCTTTAGATGCTGAACCATTCCATTCACCTAAAATAATAGAACCAAATGGTACAGAACCGTCCTATCCCATTCAACCTCATCTCATCAACCAAACACAGCCGAGTATTTACTCAGTGAAGCCTCTCTAGAATAATGGTACAGGCCAATGAAACATCTTTACTGATCATTCGGCTCAATGCTTCACTCAAATTGAACCTTTCTGGACCGTCTCGGACAGATGATACGCTTCAATGGTACGCTCCAACTTGTCCAAAAACAATCTCTCCGGACAGATGATGCGCTTCAATGGTACGCTCCAACTTGTCCAAAAACCCGTCTCGGCCGGCGGCGGCGCGGTCGGGTACGACATCAACTACGTCGTGCACGGGCCGGACGGCATGAAGCAGGTGGCGCGCGTCCGGGACTGGGCGTCCGGCGGGTTTTCGAGTTGTGGTCGAACCAGCCCGGTGCGTACTGGCAGCACGGTGCGTACGATATCAACTACTCTCGCAGCTCTACACCAGCAACTGGCTCAAGGACGAGAAGGGCAAGGGCGGCACTGTGCGTTGTGCCTGGAGACGCAGGCGTTCCCCGACTCCGTGAACCACCCCAACTTCCCGTCGCCTGGCCAATCGGCCAGATGTACAAGCACGACATGGTGTTCAAGCTCTCTCCTCCTGAGATAACTTGCTAGGATGCTTCGTGCTTGATCACTGATCAGCTATGTCTTGTTAGTTGTGGTGCACCATTACTTTGTGTGTCTGGAGGAAGCAAAATAGTTCGCAAATGTAGAATCGATATACACTAATATAGTAATCAGAAGGGAGGTGAATGATTACGCGGAAGCTAAAATAAATTTTTAGTGATTCTCAAAACACCTCTAAAGAAATTACTCCCTCCAGTTTGATAATAGATGTTGTTTTGGACATCGACACGGTCTTTAAAACACAACTTTGACCGCTAATTTTTATTATAATATATTTATAAAACCGAATAAAATTATAATATTATGAAAGTACTTCTCGAGACAAATCTACACATATAATTTTCATATATCCAATTTAAATATTTAAAAATATATCAATAGTCAAAGTTTTAGAAGTTTGACCATCACTATGTCCAAAACGACATCTATTATCAAACTGGAGGGAGTATAAAAAAAATGCTTCGGTTTCAGTAAAAACAGACTGATATACGTTCACTAAAACAGAATTTCCGAATATCCAACCGTTGGATTGATGTGTAATTTTAACTGTAGAAACTAGATTCAATTTCGAAACTAATCCAAGAAGAATCAGCTCGATCGGATTGACCTTAGCAAGTTGACTTATCTAATAGTGACGGAAATTGATCAACCCTAATTACGAGATTAATCAAGATCTATAAGGAATCAACCAATCAAACTTTTCAGATCAATCACTTTATGGTCTAGAAAGATTTTGATTAGATCAAATCAAAATTATCATAGTAAAACGATAAATCAATTTATTAATCAAAACAGACATGCAATAGCAAATCACCTTCTGTTTTTTTGCCGGAAAACTAATGTTGCTACAGTACCTTGTTGTTGCTACAGTGAATTGCGAATCGCTGTAGCTTCGAATAAAACCAGGAAGGAGTTTCTGCAGTGCACTGTTAGAGGAATCTCGCGCTACTGCTGCCCATACGGAAGCCTCCACAGCGATCGGCCGTGCTTCACTCCCGAGGACATGATCTAGCAATGAAGGCCCAACTACTGCCTTATTTTTTCCTCCGGCCACGTGAGAACGCTGCTGCTCCTCTTTCCTGGTGCGACGCCGCCACCTTCTACCTCTCTGTTCTTTTCGTGTGGCACAAAAAATCAGAAGAACCCCCTCCTATTTATACTAACCAACCCTAATCAGTTATATTCAAATACATGCATGCATATCCACCTAGTCTAATTACATATGGCTCAATATATGCACATAGCCCAAAAGTTACATATGCACGCGTACGGCCCACCTGCCGCTACCACGTGACTCACTCACCTTCACGTACAATGTTCTCTAGTCCGAACGTTCCGTATGACATCCTTGACCACTAGCATCTTTGAACCTAGTCCTGAACCTCAGTTCCTCAATAAACCTAGTTCCGGTCCCGTCACCGACCATGTTCGACCTCAAGCAATACCTGCACATGAACAAACATGAAACAATTTTCCGAGCACAAGTTCTTCCCAACTTGACTCAACATCAGTCCGTGCAACCACTCACACAAACGCATTGCACCAAGCAAAACAATTATCATACCATCATAAGCATATCGAGTAATTATCTGAAACAGCACATGCACAAGCACCACACATGCCATGAGCACAACCACTTTGCAATACCAAATTTATTACTAAGCTAATTTTTCAACACGTGATTTCACAGCAGATTTGAATTTGAAATAAGTTCGCAAGGTCAAGGTGCCAAAATAAGTTAGCAAGGTCAACGTGCCAAGAACACACTAACACCGCCGGCACGACAGGCCGAATCAGGCCGGCGCGGTCGTTCCCTTTGCTGGACGTTGCGTTAGGAGGGCGTGCAATCACGGGCCCTCTGCAATATCCCCTTGCCGCCGAGTTGCGTGGGGCGTGAGATCGCGATGTTCAGAGAGCAGACCAAGAAATTCAGAAAGCAAAGGAGGAAGAAGAAGAAGAGGATCAGCAAAGCAGATTTCGTTCCATTTCTTTCTCATATGTTCCTCTTCGGTTACAAGGGTCTTATATCCCTTTCATCTAATAAACTCAGTTAAACTCCATTACTCTTTCCCTCTTACATTTCCCACGTTACAGACTACCAATTACTTTTGTCAGTAATTACCGTGGATGGTCCGAAATTACCACCTGCACTTGCCGCCCTCTGTTCCTCTGCCCCGTGTGCCGCCGGATGCTACTTGATGCCCTTTCATGTTGATCTGGGCCGTTACACCCTCTCTGTAGCACGCGGCGCTGAGCTAGGCCGGCAGCCAGGCCTGTCGGCGCCTCCGAATGGATGGATCCGCCGGCGCCGCGCCAGCGCGGTGGCAGTAGGCCGCCAGTAGTAGTAGCAGCTAGTCTGTGTGATGCGACGCGCGCGCAGGGTGGCCGCGGCCGGGGCCATGCCCATGCCATGTGCTTGGGGCGGTGGTCCTGCACTCGCCGGTGGCCCCCGTCCGGCCTTACGTCGCCCAAAAGCTTATCATTGTGCACCCGCGGCGTGACGAGATACCATTCCAGGCGCTGGGCGCAGGCAAAACCTCCCTCTGGCTCTGGAAGGGGAGCATATCCTGAGCACATACACATTCTATGTACATATGCAATAATTAAATCCGAGCCATCCAGATCTCATTCAGCGGTGGTTTCTATCGGGATGGTAATTCCAGATCTCATCCAACGGTGGTTTCTATCGGGATGGTCAATTACCATCCCGATAGAAACCACCGTTGAATGAGATCTGGACGGCTCGAATTTAATTATTGCATATGTGCACAGAATGTGTATGTGCACAGATATGTAGTCCTCTGGAAGACGCTGCACCCTATCACTTTCCGGTGTGACACTCGCGATCACCTAGGTCCAACCTCGGGGCTAGACGGTTCTCGCTTGATGCCTGAAGACGCAACTTATACGATAAGATCACGGGACACGGCTTCTTCGCTGCGTCACTCTACTATTCTGTGCATAGATAATTCCACCGTCGTGAGACGAGACCATGCGTGCTTCTCGGCGACATATCTGTCTGATTTTTTCTTCAGGCGAAAGGGGACTTGCTACATACTGCAGCACAACTTGGTTGATACGGCTGCACCTTTTGCTTTATCAACGGTGGATGGATCCGTGTATATATAATATGAACGCATGCACCATGCTGTGGATAGGATGGTATACATGTTCAAGTGCCGAATCATCAATCATCATCCAGTCCAGAGCATGAAAGCACAAAAATATTCGTTGTTCACCACACCGATACAGAATGAACCATCCAGATGGCACCAGCCAAGCCCAACTAGAAAGTGTTGATATATGATCCAAATTAAATTAAGAAAGCAAAGTTTGGCGGAGCGTAGCGGAGATCTATCGTCGGGATGTTTGGGCCGAAGCCCCGCGGTACGGATCGTTATGGATTTGTTTCCGAGTTAGACTCTAGGCCGTCACTGTTGTGGGATTAAACCTCACAAGCAGAGTTAGTCCCTAAGGTCTTCTCCTCCTCCTCTTTTTACAGGAAACGAAGAAGGATAGCTACAATCATACACCAGGGTGGGTTTGTTTTCAGACCAGCCCTGACCCAGGATTACAGGCTCTTTTACAGCTGCCTTTCAAACTCCTTTTCCGACCGGCCCTGACAAAGGATTACAGGCTCTTTTTCAGTTGCCTTTCAAACTCAAGCCTCCACTTGTCTCCTGACAAGGGGCAAAATAATCTTTGCTTGATGTTTTTCACATATCCTTTACGCTTTTATCCTTTTGTCCTGTTTTCTTTTCAAGGGTTCTAAAGGAATTACACGTGTAAACTGGCTTCAGACCAACCTGCCGTCCTGGCATTTTCCTGCGGGTAATGACAGGATGGCAGGCTGGCCTGGTCTCCTTGTCGGCTTGGTTCAATGGAGCGTTGGGGGAGACTCTCCTCACGATCTTCCTCGTCGCTCCGAACTGTTCTGCCGCCTTCTCGCTCGTCTAGCCCGCCGAAGGGGATGAGTGTTTCGGGCCTACAACAGAAGCCCCTCATGGCTGCGGGCTGGCTTCGCACGGCCCTCGGCCATGTCACAAGAAGGCCAAAGTTTCCACTTATCCCTTTGGGCGTGCAAGACGAGGCCTATTCAGCATCCCTGCTCCGATCCGGGCGAATGGCCTTCAATTCTTCCTTGCGCCCCTGATCTTGCGCTCTGCTATGCCAGGTACGAATGTACTGCTCCCTGCATAAGTGGTCTTGTCCCATAAGGCTGGGCGTCATGGCTCTTTATGACACTTTGGGCTTGGTGTCGAAACTGCCAGCCCACTTACTCGTGCCTGCACGTCTCCACCTTTTGCGCGATGGGCGTCACGTGGACGGATCTATGGCTGGGGGGTGACGGGGTTGTCTCTTTTAAGCGCGGCGGGAGAAGAGACCGCGACACTTCCTGTTGTTCGTCCCTCACCGTGCCCTTTAGTCTTCTTTTCCCACTCATCTCGCTCGTTTTTCACTGCCTCCAGTTCTCCTGTTCATGGCTCCTTGGCGTCCTCCTCAAGTGAAGCCGGTCCTGAGCATGGGAGACGCCGGTGCGTTGTCCCCTGTTTTGGGGCGCTCTTCCCTGGGCCCTGACGATCTTGACATTTTGGCGAGGGAGTATGGCATGGCGCGTCCTACTATGCGCTCCCCTGGCGAGGAGACGCCTCAGCCACGGCCAGATGAGGCGGTGGTGTTCGCTGCGTTCCGTGAGGCGGGGCTTCGGTTCCCCGCTGCCCCGCTGGTGGGGGCTGTAACGTGGATCTTCCATGCGGAGGTTTCGCAACTCATGCCCAACGCCCAACGCCATCGTTCGACTGGCGGTGCTGGAGTGGGCTTTCCGCCCCGCCGGGTATAAGTTGACTGGGCGGTTGTTTTCTCTTATCGAGGATGCATTCTGGCAACCGAAGTAGCAGAGGGCTGGCAACGGGGTTCCGCGGTCCTGGTTTGGCTCTTTAAATTTCCAAACGAAAAGGTCAGTGGCAAAAGAAATTCTGGTGGCTGCCGCAAAAGGGAAGTGGGAGTCCGGATGGATGCAGCGATGGTATTACCATACGCTCGATGGCGTGGATTCGGCCCTTCGCACTTCCATGGGCCCTGTTCGGGCTATCCGCTCTCTGAACCTGACCGCAACTGCCGATGAGGAAAGGCTTCTGGAGTATCTGAAGGCTCTCCATCATCAAAGCTTAATGCGCGATCTGGTCGAGGAGTTCTACCTTTGCCGGGTGGAGCCCCTGGCAAGGGACCCCGTGGTGACTTTGACGTGGTCGTCTGGAGGTACAGTTTCCGTGGTCCGGCCGGCGGGGACCAGGGATCTCGGGCACAGAGCAGCCGAGAAGCTGGCGCGTGGACTTCTCGGGCCTTGTAAACCCGTGGAGTAAGAGGCCGCGATGGAGGCGATCGGGGCCAGTAGGAATGCCCGATTCGCCACTAGGGAGCGCCGCGCGGCCCCCAAGCCTAGGGACGCGGGAGGCTCTCCTCGTCCGTCGAAGTGTGCCAGGATAACTCGCGCAGCCCCTCTACGGGCGGTCCCCCCGATGGCAGTGACGACTTGGGCGAAGAGGACGGTGACGATGACTCGGATGATGAGGAGATGGGCGAGGAGAGCGATTCTTCCTCCTCCGAGCAGCAATATCATCTGTTCCGGTTCTACGGAAGGCTGCGCTGGGGCGAGCCTCCCAATCTGATCGGCCATTGTGCGTGAGTCTTCGGCCCAATCGCCTTTTGACCTGTTTCGGTGCAAACCAGTAGGAGCGTTGCCGTTTTCTTGAGGTGAATTTTGTGGACCTGGATGATGATGATAGTGACAGTCCCATCGCGAAGGTTACGTCGGAGCCTCCTGAAGGAGTGGTTACTCTCGCAACGGAGGGGACGCCTGTTCCCCTCGAAGGGACTATCAGCCCCGTGGCGGAGGGAGTACAAGGTCCCCTCGATGAAGGTGTCGACCCTACGGCGGAGGGAGTGTGTGGCCTCCGCTTGGACGTTTCTACTCCAGACACTCCTCTCGGTGTTGAAGGTTTGACCCCTGAAACTTTCGCTTCGAGCCCCTTAGGCCATGACAATCCTTTGGGATTTGATGGGATGCATGCAGGAGGTGGCGATTCAGGGGCGGTTGGATCATCAACGCTAATTGGATCAGCTTTTGTCGGACTGACCGCCGCGCCTCCGTTGCCAGCTGGGGAGAAAGGTTATGAGGTCGCGGCTGTTGCTTCGATGGGAGTTCTCTCCGGGAATGAGGGGGCCCCACCTTCGGGGCCACCAGCCCCGGGGAGCCAGCCAAGGAGCTCCCGTTTGAAGTTTGATCTCTCGGACCTCCGCTCTTTTGATTTCTGCAGTTCGACCACGTCAGCTCCCTCTATGAGGAAGATTCGCGCAACCTTTGCCCCCAGCAAGGAATCCGAGGATATCTTGGATGGCGTTCATGATTTTGCGTTGTGAGAAACTTCTCTGGACTTGGCTTTAAAGGTACTCATCTTTCTTTTATCCCTTCGTCCGTTTCACACGGTGGTTTGTCCGTGGCTTATTTCGCTCATCAAGTGGCTGCCCATTGCAAGGGGCCTTCGTGGCAGCGGAGGTGACTCACCAGATGTGACCGCGTGTGAGCAAACATGCTGAGGTGGCCAAAGAGTGCGAGGCAGCGCGAAAACATGCAAAGGAGCTCGAGGCAGAGAAGGTTTGCCTGGAAAAGGCTCTACAGACTTCTTCTGAGACCCTGGCTAAGGTGCAGACCGAGCTGGCCCAAAATCAGCATTTGGCAACGCGAAACGCCGAGCTTGAAGACGCGATGTCTTTGATGAGAAAGAGCATCGTTGATGCGGAGCAGGCTCGCGCCGTGGTGGAGCGGAATGAGAAAAAGAAAGATGATCGCATCGAGGAGCTGAAAAGTCTCTTGAAGGTCACCGAGGAAGGCAAGGAGATTCTCAGGAAAGACGCAGAGGGGCACTCTTGGGAGCTTGCGACGGCGAAGAGGGAGGTTCAGATGCACCTTGTCAACACCCAGCGGGCGAAGGAGCAGTGTGAGTCGGTTCGAAAAGAGCTGGAGTCTATGTCTTTCGGGGTTGGAGAGGCAACTGGTGTTTTCCTTCGTCAACTCCCCCGTTTTGGAATTGAAGCTACTCCGTGTCGCATTCCTTCGTCTGTTCCGGAAGCTGTCAAGTTCCTTCAAAACTCGGTTGGGATTCTTGGGTCTTCCGCTGTGACCTTCGGCGACCACTGCGCCCGGCTAGGTGCTTTGAAGGCCGCTCAACTTCTCGAGGTGAGGGGCTGTGAGCACGTGCGCGAACATTTTGGTGCCACTTCCGCCATCTCGACGTAGCCAGGGTTCGCCGACATGGCCTCAGCTGCGAAGCCTTCTCCTACGAATCGGCTAGCTTACCGCTTTATCTCTGACTTCTGGAGTGAACACGGCGAGGGTGCTGTGAAGGAATCAGTCCACCGGGCTCCCGCGGCGATGAGCGCCTCAGGGATTGCAACCATGGCTGGTGATGTAAAAGGCAAAGGAAAGTTGCACTAAAGCTTACCGTCGTCGAGCCCCGGGGGGGTGCGTGTGACTGCACCGACTTTACTCTTTGCCCACGGGCGCATGCCAGTCGTGCCCGGCCTAGGAAACAAGGTGGCTCCTCGATTTCCCGTATCGGCATTCACTCTGGACTCCTCGGCTTCCTTGCTCTGGGCGTGTATATAAGGGTATTGCTATCACCACTGCGCCTAGCCGTTCTCTGGCTTTGACCTGTCCAACGACTTGTGCGTTTTCGTTCCCATCATAATTTGCTCAACTTGTTCTTCTTCGACGACTTGACCACGATGGCCGCCGCTCCGCCCGGCTCAATCACTGAAGCAAATCTTCTGGTCGAGCTATGGATCGACTTCGACCGCGCCATGGAGGAGCTTGCGGAGGAGGAGGCCATCGCCCGCAACATCGCCAATGTATACATGCTAATCGAGGTGGTCCCTAAGCTCTTCAAGGCGAAGGATGCCCTCGTCGAGGTGGTGAGGCGTGCGCATGGCGCTTAGGTTCTTCATATGTGGAGACTTTTGTTTCTCAATGTTATTCCCTGTAATAAAAATGTTGTAGGGTCTTTGAATGATTTCTTACTTTTGTTTATTTTCATCCTCGCTTCTGGTTTTGAGGTGATGTGCCTCAGCCTTTATTTTCACTTCGGCCCCCTGTATATATCTGTGTGCATTTGGCGTATGTAATATTCGGCAAAGGGCGGTCAGGACATTGGCCTCAGGTTAAGGGCCCCGTCGCGAGGGGAGGAGTGGGACGTTTGCCCGGCGTTGCGAAGGTGTGACCAAATTGCCGCGTAAATTTCCACCTAGCCTCAGATTACAGGCCCTCTCCGCGAGGGGAGGAGCGGGATGTTAGCCTGGTTAACCATCCTGCGAGGCCCTACTTGGCACGAGGCAACGGGCATTCGGAGCGAAGGGACGGGAGGACGTTTGCCCGACCAAGCGTCCGCTGAGTACTACCTGGCGTGACGCAACGGGCCTTCAGAGCGAAGGGGCGGGTGGGACGTAAGCCCGACCAAGCGTCCGCTAAATCCTACCCGGCGCGAAGCAACGGGCGTTCGGAGCGAAGGGACGAGCGGGACATTAGCCCGACCAAGCGTCCACTAAGTCCTACCCGGCGCGAAGCAACGGGCATTCAGAGCGAAGGGACGGGTGGGACGTAAGCCTGACCAAGCGTCCGCTAAGTCCTACCTGGCGTGAAGCAACAGGCGTTCGGAGCGAAGGGATGGGCGGGATGTTTGCCCGACTAAGCGTCCGCTAAGTCCTACCCGGCGCGAAGCAACGAGCGTTCGAAGCGAAGGGACGGGTGAGACGTAAGCCCGACCAAGCGCCCGCTAAGTCCTACCCGGCGCGAAGCAACGGGTCTTCCGAGCGAAGGGACGAGTGGAACGTAAGCCCGAACAAGCGTCCGCTAAGTCCTACCCGGCGCGAAGCAACGGGTCTTCCGAGCGAAGGGACGAGTGAGACCAAACGTCCGCTAAGTCCTACTCGGCGCGAAGCAACGGGCGTTCGGAGCGAAGGGACGGGTGAGACGTAAGCCCGACCAAGCATCCGCTAAGTTCTACCCGGTGCGAAGCAACGGATATTCCGAGCGAAGGGACGAGTGGGACGTAAGCCCGACCAAGCATCCGCTAAGTCCTACCCGGTGCGAAGCCAATGGGCGTTCGGAGCAAAAGGACGGGTGGGACGTAGGCCCGATCAAGCGTCTGCTAAGTCCTACCCGGCATGAAGCAACGGACGTTCGGAGCGAAGGGACATGTGAGACGTAAGCCCGACCAAGCGTCCACTAAGTCCTACCCGGCACGAAGCAACGGGTCTTCCGAGCGAAGGGACGAGTGGGACGTAAGCCCGACCAAGCGTCCGCTAAGTCCTACCTGGTGCGAAGCAACGAGCGTTCGGAGCGAAGGGACGGGTGGAACGTAGGCCCGACCAAGCGTCCGCTAAGTCCTACCCGGCGCGAAGCAATGGGCCTTTATTTTAACCGCATGGCACGCCAAAGTGATCTTCAATTGTAATAGCTTCTCGTAACTTTATTGATAGGAATTTGTACATATTTCACCTCCGTCTTTTGTTGACTATGGGTAAAACTTCTTAAGTGCGTCTGTGTTCCAAGTTCTCGGTACCTCCTCACCGTCCAGAGTAACAAGCATGTGGGCGCCTTTCGCAGTGGAATCTCGGATGATATACGGCCCCATCCAGGTGGTTTCCAGCTTGGCAAAGGCCAGGGCAGCCTTCTTGAGTACCATGTCTCCTGGAGCTAAGTCTCGCCTTCTGACCTTCCTGTTGAAGCTCCGAATCGAAGCTTTCGCATATGCCTTCATGGCATCCAGAGCTCGAAGTCTTTGTTCCTCCGTCAAATCGTGCACAATGTTTGCTTCTTCTTGGGCCGGAGCTTTGATCACACGGAGAGACTTGGCTTGTATTTCTGCGGGGGATACAACCTCTTCCCCAAATATGAGACGAAATGGAGAGAACCCAGTCGCCCACGATGTGGAAGCTCGGGTGGCCCATAGGACCTTAGGGAGTCATCGGGCCACGTGCCCTTCGCAGAGTCGTGGAGCCTTTTTTTTGATGCCGTCCAGGAGCATGCTGTTTGCTCTTTCGACTGCTCCGTTCGCCTGCGGGTGGCCTACAGAGGCGAAGCAAATTCTCGTCCCGATACCCTCGCAATAATCACGAATTTTTTTGGAATCAAACTGGGATCCGTTGTTTGTGACGATTTGGAACGGGACTCCATATCTGCAGACGATAGCTTTTCAGAAGAACTTGATGCTGGCATCCGCTGTGATTTTTGCTACCGGCTCTGCTTTGATCCAGCGGGAGAAGTAGTCGATCACGACGATCACAAACTGAAGGTTCCCCCGAGCTCTCGGGAGAGCGCCAGCGATGTCGATTCCCCACTTGGCGAAGGGCCAAACTGGAGGTATTGTATTCAAACCGCCGGGCAGGGCCTTTGTTTGCTTCATCATCCATTAGCACGCGTGGCAACGGCGGACCACCTGTTCCGCATCGTGGAGCGCCGAAGGCAAGTAAAGGCCCATGCGGAACACCTTCCCTGCAAGATTTCTAGGAGCCTGGTGCGCTCCGCAGGCCCCTTGGTGGGCTTTGCGCAGAGCCTCTATCCCTTCTTCGCGCGATATACAGCGGAGCCACAGGGCACAGAGGCCGCTGCGGAACAAAAGCCCGTCGATTATGACGTATTTCTTCGCTCAACTTTCTACGTGCTTTGCTTGTGCCTCATCGGGTGGGAGAGCACCGTCGAGGAGGTAGTTGTATATCTCGCTCCGCTAGTCTTCATCGATAATCCGGGTGATAAGATTTATCTGAAGGGGAATGGACGAGGTTCGGAGTACTTCGAAGAACACCGTTGAGGGTAGAGCCCCTCTGGCCGCTGCGATTTTCGCCAGCTCGTTCGCTCGCTCATTTTGTGCTCGAGGTATTGCATGTATGGAAAAGCCGATGAAACTCCTTTCCATGGCCCGGACCGCTTCCACATATTTTTGGAGTTGCTCGTCTCTCACTTGATACTCTTTAGAGAGGTGCCCTTGGATAAGCTTCGAATCAGTGTGTAGGATGGCCTTTCTCGCCCCCATGGTTCTTGCCTTGCGTAACCCTAGCAGGAGTGCTTCATATTCGGCTGTGTTGTTAGTCGAGGGGAAGTCTAGCCTCGCTGCAAACTCGGCCTTCTCGCCTCCAGGGGCCATCACTATGGATGCTACGTCTGCTCTGCCCACTCCCCATGACCCATCGGAATCGACGTACCAGACCTCCGAGAGATCATCATGTTTTGGTGCCGGGGACATCCACTCCGCGACGAAGTCGGTGAGGGCCTGGCTCTTGACGGTGGTACGTGAGACCAGGGTCAGCTCAAAAAGGCGCTAGTTCCGCCACCCATTTACTGATACGCCCAGAGCTCTCTTTGTTAGATAGCATGGGACCGAGGGGTATGTTGTCGGTCCTTTGATGCGGTTGGCTTGAAAGTAATGTCGCAGCTTTCTAGAGCCCATTAACAGAGCATAGGCTAGCTTTTCCATTTTCGAATATCGCAGCTTCGCTCCTTGCAGAGCTTCGGAAACGAAGTAAACCGGATGTTGCTTCATGGCCTGAGGTTGCACCAACACCACGCTGACGGCGGAAGGACTCACGGCCAAATAGAGCAGGAGCTCCTCGCTTTGCTTTGGACTTTGTAGAGTGTGCACTTTCATGAGGCTTTGCTTCAAATCATCGAAGGCGAGTTGGCATTCCTTCGTCCAGGAGAAGGTGTCACTTGATCGCAGTGCTTTGAAGAAGGGCAGGCTTCGTTCTGCCGACTTTGGTAGGAATCTGCTGAGCGCGGCGAGGCACCCCGCCAATCGCTGCACTTCCTTCAGGTTCTTTGGCAGGGCCATGTCCTGAATGGCCCTTATCTTCTCGGTGTTTGCTTCGATTCCTCGCTCAGAGATCAGGAATCCTAGCAGCTTTCCCGCCTCTATACCAAAAACACACTTACTCGGATTGAGCTTCACCCTCTCTGCCATCAAATTGTCGAAGGTCTCCCGGAGATCTGCGATGTGATTTTCCTTCTTCTTGCTCTTGACGATGACGTTGTTGACGTAAGCTTCTGTGTGTCTTCCCACCTGGCGGGCGAAGACTTTAGCAATGAGCCGTGCGAAGGTAGCGCCGGTGTTCTTGAGGCCGAATGGCATTCGCACGAAACAGTATATATTGAAAGGCGTAATGAATGCCATTTTGTCTTCGTCTTCTCTTCGCATGTAAACCTAGTGATAACCTGAGTATGCATCGAGGAAGCTCATCCTCTCCGAGCCGGAGGTTGAATCAACGAGTTGATCAATGCGGGGCAAGGGGAAATCATCTTTGGGGCATGACTTGTTTAGGTCGGTGAAGTCTATGCACATCCTCCATGCCCCGCTAGATTTTTTTGACCATAACCACGTTGGCTAGCCACTCCGTGTGAAGGGCCTCGCGTATGATTCCTACCTGGAGCAGTTTGTCCACCTCCGCTTTTGCAGCCATTTGCCTTTCCACAGCGAGCTTCCTAAGCTTCTGCTTTTTGGGCTTCGCATTTTGATGGACAGCGATAGAATGTTCGATGGTGTCACGTCGAACTCCGGGGAGATCTCCCGCCCCCCCCCCCCACAAACATGTCTTCATATTCTTGAAGGAGGTGCAGTAGACATTCTTCTTCGTCGGGGCCCAATGCGGCGTTAAGGGTCACCATCCTGTCTCCACCGGGACGGAGTGGCACTCGCCTTGTCTCCCCCTGGGGTTATGGCTTTGGCAGCCATTTACTGCGCTGCGCTGGGAGAGGGTCTTGCTCTGTTGTGTTGATGTGCTTGACCTGCGGAGGGCTCTCCATGTCTGTTTTCCTCGCAAGGGCTTGGTCTCCCCGTATTGTAATGACGCCGCTGGGTGAAGGTATCTTCATGCACAAGAACCCATGGTGTATGACGGCGCCGAAAGCGGTCAGCGAGGCCCGGCCTAATATCGCATTATACTGGAAGGGCATGTCGACCACGTCAAACGTGACGCAGCTAGTCGCGCTTGCTTGCGATGTCGCAAAGGTAACCTCCAGCTCCACTTGGCCGAGGGTGCCAACGGTGTTCCCCCCGAAGACCACCAGCGGCACTTTCGACTTCCTTAGCCTATCCTGAGGGATCATCATCTGCCTGAAGGCCTCCGCGGATAAGATGTCCGCCGCGCTCCCCCCGTCTATTAGCACACGGCGCACCTCGCAATCAGCAATAATGGCAACGACGACTAGCGAGTCCTGATGTGGAAAATGTACTCCCTCCGCGTCCTCCTTCGTGAATGTGATCAGTTCAATTTCCTGGCGAGAGGCGGAGGGCGGATTGGCCCCGACATGATTGATTTGCCTCGCGTAAGCCTTCCTCTGCCTTTTCGAGGAGAGGTGAGCCGAGGATCCTCCGGATATAACGCAAACGATGTGGCGAAGGTGGTTCACTCCCCCTTGAGGTGGGAGGTGTTGGCGTTCATCCAGAGGTGACGCCGATGGTGGAGGTTGTGCCGCGACTTCCCTTCGCTTCGCCTCGAAGCGCTGATATCCCCTGATCACTTTGCAATGGGCAGTGTCATGCGTGCCGTTCTCTCCATGGTATTCGCAGTGATATCTCCTTCGGGCCGGCTCCTCTTCCCTAATAGGGCGCGGCTCACCAATCTGTTTATCTCGCCCGGGGGGCGGGCTTCACCTCTGGGTTTCCTTCTGTCGTCCCCCGCCACTTCGCTGGCCGTTCCGCTCATCTATGTAGTGAATTCTTCTGTCTTCATCCCTCCCCCCAGGATTTCGGTTTCAGTCCTTCGTCTTGGCTTTTGGCGGGGGGGGGGTCCCTCCCCCGATCTCTCTTACACGGAGGCCGTGCCGGGGGCTCATGTCGCATCGTGTCTTCCCTTCGGAGGTCGTCTTCCTCCGCCCGAGCATACTCCTTCACCTTGGCAAAAAGTTCCTCCACAGTACGGACTTCCTTGCGGGCCAGCCTCTCAGTTAGCGGGCCTCTTCGGAGTCCGCAGCATGCAGCATTGATGATTGTCGCATCGCTAACCTCTCAAATTTGGCATTTGATCTTGGAAAAACGCTGGAAGTAGCTTTTGAGGGTCTCTCCCTCGCGCTGTTTTACGGCGAACAGGTCGCTTTCCTCTTTCATCCCAAAGAAGTTGCCTTGAAAATTGCTCTCCATTTTGGCGCGGAGCTGGGGCCAACTCGCACCGAGCTTAGCTCGAGCGAAGAATACCAGGAAAGGGCTATTCCTTCGAGCGCCAGTAGGAGCCCCTTGGCCTTGATATCATCATCTCCTCCCGCTGCTTCCACGGCGGTATCATAAACACGTAGAAACTCCTGTGGGTCCGCCCGGTCGTTGTACGGTTTGACCGTGGGGAATTTGAAACTCCCCGGGGAGGGCCATCTCTTCATGCGGAGCCGAGCGCAGAGTGGATTTGAGTCGTCGTTACCTTTGCTATTCCTGCATGCACCGGCGACAGCGCCTCGTGATCGGGATTTTCGTCTCGTGATTCCGAGCGCTCCCGGCCCTGTTGCTCCTGCAATCATTTTACCTCCGCCATGAGCCTTTTATTTGCTTCCATCAACACCTGGATGTTGGGGTCAGGCATCTCCTGTGTTCTTGTTCCTCTCCCGAGGGTGCCCCTGCCTCCACGCGTATCTCCCCGACGGACAGGGCGAGTCGACGTGTCCACTTTGCCCCCCTCTGGTGTTGCGGCGGATCGGTCCACAACACGCGGCCATCGCCTGGGAGCGGGCTTACGTGCTGATGCCGCAAGTTGGGGTGGGTGCGTTCCCCGCGCCTCCCCTTCCACCCCCGGAGTTGGATCCTCAACATCCTGGGGCTGAAGCCGAGCCTGAGACTGGCTTCTCAGTGACCTTCCTGACCTTCCCGTCGCTGCTGTCGTCGCGACCCCTTTGGACGCGGTTGTTACCCCCTTCTTCGGCGGCATGGCTGCAAGGGGGGGCTCTTCTTCCCGCTAGGTTGAGAGCAACAGCCTTCTCGAGCTGTTGGCTCCCCACGGACGGCGCCACTGTTGTGGGATTAAACCTCACAAGCAAAGTTAGCCCCTAAGGTCTCCTCCTCCTTTTTTTACAGGGAAGCGCAGGGGCGTAGCCAAGGGTTGGCACGGTTGGGCCATGGCCCAACCAATGCCATCCCGGCCTATCGAGTATTATTCGTATCCTCCTATTTCTTGAAAGTATGCAGTAGCATAAGCGAAGGAAAAAAATGCCAACCCGGTCCACCGAGTATTCTTCATATCCTCCATGCTAATGGTAATATTCAAAACCTTATTAATTAGTATCTTCGTATATATTTAGCTTTTGATACATTTTATGTTTATATATTGCCTTGTTACCTATTTTTTTAAAAAAATTGGACCAACATTCTCTAAAATCCTGACTACGCCACTGGGGAAGCGAAGAAGGATAGCTACAATCATACACCAGGGTGGGTTTGTTTTCTGACCAGCCCTGACCCAGGATTACAGGCTCTTTTACAGCTGCCTTTCAAACTCCTTTTCCGACCGGCCCTAACAAAGGATTACAGGCTCTTTTTCAGCTGCCTTTCAAACTCAAGCCTCCACTTGTCTTCTGACAGGGGGTGAAATAGTCTTTGCTTGATGTTTTTCACATATCCTTTACGCTTTTATCATTTTGTCCTGTTTCCTTTTCGAGGGTTCTAAAGGAATTACACGTGTAAACCGGCATCAGACCAACCTGCCGTCCTGGCATTTTCCTGCGGGTAATGACAGGATGGCAGGCTGGCCTGGTCTCCTTGTCGGCTTGGTTCAATGGAGCGTTGGGGGAGACTCTCCTCGCGATCTTCCTCGTCGCTCCGAACTGTTCTGCCGCCTTCTCGCTCCTCTAGCCCGCCGAAGGGGATGAGTGTTCGGGCCTACGACAGTCACTATCTACAAATACCTTCTTGTAAGCCACACGGGAAAATATACATTGTAATCCCCTGTATTTGTAACACTTCAGAAAATAGTAAAATCTTTTGCCGGCCAGCGCTGTATTTTTTTCCCAAGGATTTTTCGTATTAATTCTGTATCTCTTATTTCTTTTTAATTTGATCTACTTTTTGCTTTTATAGCTGTCGATTATAACATGTAGTAAGCAACCCTCCTGCACGAAAGATGCTGTGCACACAAAGAAGCTAGCCGACAAGGAAAATGCACAGCAGTCTAGACATTTTTCTTCGAGGCCTTTGGGAGCAGAAACTAAAGGGAAAACAACACTTCAAATTTGTCACCATCTTATCAGACTTATCGTATCCATATGCTATTATCTTTATATGCTATTATCTTTGGCTACATATTCCACCCATCCAAGTAGCTGTCAGTGTCGACCGTCGTCCCTTCCCTCTTCGTCTTTCTCTTGCAAAGTTGCAAGGCTAGCCTAGTAGCGTTGGCTAATGGCTAGAGCTCCGCTTCTTCTTTTTGCGGCGTTGTGCCTTGTGGCCTTCGCCGGTGGCGCCATTGCGGCGGAAAGGAAGATGGTTGGTGTCTATGAGCTCAAGAAGGGGGATTTCTCCGTCAAGGTCACAAATTGGGGCGCTACCATCATGTCCGTCGTCCTTCCTGATTCCAAAGGTGTGTATGGGTGTCTCTCACTCTTTCTTGCCCCCAACAATCCATGGAAGATGTTGTCTTGTGATTTACTTTGGTTCATGCTCTTGTGCCCACTATTGGGAATTCTTACTGAAGCTTTGACAACTTCTTTCTTCAGGGAATTTGGCCGATGTTGCCCTTGGCTATGACACCATTGCTGAATATGTTGTAAGTTCACTGAGCCCCCTGTTCCCATTCTTCTTTACGGCGGTGCATATGCATATATCCTCTGTTTTTTCTGTTTTTGGTGCGAGTACAGTTCGGTTTGCTTCTATGCAGAACTTATGACCTCTTGAGTTTTCACCCCGTTGATCAGCGTAGATTGTAGACCTGCATAACATAGTGAGAATGTGTGCGATACCTTCAACTTGCAAATTCTTTCTTCATTCGCTCAACATCAAAATTCACTAAATTCTTTTTGTTTGTTCCTCATTTCCCGAGCTCAATTTCGCCTAGTACATTATTTATATCCAAGAAGCAGACATACCCAACATGATTAGCGATTGTGAGTATCCCATAATGCGCTGTCAACTAGTCAAATCATTTAGGTTTTAAAAAACAAGCACATCGATTCAATTAGGACCTGTATTGTCGCCTTCAGTATGAGTTCAATTTTCTACACAAGGAGGTCCAAATGTCCCAAGACATACAAAACAAACAACACACGGAATGCGATGATATCGCCACGTCTCACTTGCGTAGAAGACACCGATACGACAGTTGCGTAAAGAAACATAGAGAAGTGTACAAGGAGGAAAAGAAACTCTGGGAAATAGATGAATCCACAAAGCGATTAGCTGGATGCAGTTTTCTTTATGCTAGTGGCCATGTTACCTATAAAATAGCATATGATCTTAGGAAAGACAACTGACAATCTCACCATGTGATGCCGGCCTTGCCTTGAGCCTTGTTAACTTATTCTCCACTTTAGCCATAGAAAGATTTCCTTTATCTAGTATCTTTTCTAAAGCTTCACTTCTCCATGTACAATATGGCTACAATTGAATCACAGCAAGCACAAGCAAAATCTTTTGCCAACCAAACAAGTTGTTGACAAAGTGACAGTGTTTATCTACATCCTTTTCACAAGGGTAAAGTTTAAAGCAATTCACTTCAATATGTTTTTTCTGAATCTTGCCGTACAGAATGGTTCTAGTTACTTTGGAGCACTTGTCGGACGAGTAGCCAACAGAATTGCCAAGGCACGCTTCGTACTCGATGGAAAAGTATATCACATGTATGCTAATGATGGCAAGAACGCACTTCATGGTATGCTGCAGATTTTGGAAAATTGTTCGGCTGTGAAAGAAATCCATGTTGATCTATGAACATTAGGTTAATTTATCTTGTTCTTGCATAGGTGGTCATAGGGGTTTCAGCAAAGTTATATGGACGGTGAAGGAATATGTTGGTGGTGGTGACTACCCATTCATCACATTCTACTACCATAGCTTTGACGGAGAACAAGGTAAAAGAAAGGCAAATGATCACATATATAGTCTACATTTGTAATTTCTTTATTGTTTTGAAATATCTTCTTCGAACACTTTCATGCACTATTCATTAATTTAAATCAAATCTGGAGCATCAGTAATAACTCATAGCTGACAGCTGATCTCGTGTTGTTTTCATTTGGGAATTTAAGAGCTGAAACAGCACATATGATTGTATTGTAGTGGTTAAAAGAAACCCAAGGTTTCAGCGCATATCATTCTAGCTCATCATCACGAGTAGCTGTGAACTCTCATTTCATACTAGAATGGAGCAAAATTTGCACAATTCTTGAAGCTGAATCAGAGCAGAGGATGCCAAGTTGGGTCTCCCAATAATAGGAACATCACTTTCTTCTCTTTTCTTATCTTATCTTTTTTTTTTTGAAACCATAGCACTTTCTGATATGAAAATTGACCGAAAAACAGCAATCAGTAGCAGTGCCCACAGCATCGTGTGCCCCTATTATTAATTTATTATCCACTTGAAAATGACTATTTTGCTCCGTTGGCACCCCCCCCCCCCAGGTTTCAAAATCCATTGCACATGCATAGAGTTAAGCGGTAACATGTATAAAATGTGTAGTAGAAATCACATCTAACCGTTGATTTGTTAAGGATGTTTTTGCTACTCTACTACCGGATATAGTATAACTAAACTCTAGTTAATCTAATCCATTGGATCGAAAAAAGTGAACGATTCATATTCAATTTAGTGTACCCTAAAAGGGCTTTAGTCCTAAATGTGTCAGAATTCTCTCCGTGAAACAGGGTTCCCGGGGGACCTTGACGTGTACGTGACGTACCAGCTGTCGAGCCCGTACGTGCTGAGCGTGCGCATGAACGCGACAGCGCTGGACAAGGCCACGCCGGTGAACCTCGCGCAGCACACGTACTGGAACCTCGGCGGTCAGGGCAGCGGCGACGTCCTCGGCAACACGGTCCAGCTCTTCGCGTCCCGGTACACGCCCGTGGACGGCGAGCTCATCCCGACGGGGCAGGTCGCGCCCGTGGCCGGCACGCCCTACGACCTCCGGGAGCCGACCCCCGTGGGCGCGCACGTCCGCCAGGTCTCAGGCGGCAGCAGCAACGGCAGCACCGTCCACGGCTACGACATGAACTACGCCGTGGACGGGGACGCCTACGCGCTGCGGAGGGTGGCGGCCGTCCGGGACGGCGCGTCGGGGAGAGCGCTGGAGCTGTGGGCAAACCAGCCTGGGGTGCAGTTCTACACAGGCAACTTCCTCAAGGGCGGCAAGGGGAAGGGCGGGAAGGTGTACGGGCAGTACGGCGCGCTGTGCCTCGAGACGCAGGGGTTCCCCGACGCCGTGAACCACCCCGGCTTCCCGTCGCAGATTGTCAGGCCCGGCCAGGTGTACAAGCATGACATGGTGTTCAAGTTCTCGTTCTAGCTAGCTAGTAGTTTTAGGCAACTTCAGCCGATCAATCTGTTGTAAGTTGTGGCATTGATGGTGTTGGTACGACGAGCAATAATAATCTCGGATTCGAGGTTGACTTGCAAGAAGTGAAAAAAAAAATCAATAACGGCGAGCTTTGCTAATTCCATACCGGACGCATTTGGACACAAGATTCTATGTAAAAGCTAGCAAAATAACACAAGCTTCCCGTTGCAATGTTTGCAGCGCGATTGTAATTCTTATCCTTAACGAAGAGATTTGATCTTGGTAAAGAAAAAACACAGCATTGGGATGCAACCGTGAAGGGAGGCATTGGGCCATGTAGCTCTAGTTGAGATCATGAGATAGCTTTGAGTTTTTGGACCTGGGCTACCTTGTTCGCTCGGCCAGACCGTCCATTAATCCGATTTCCGGACACCGTTGTCCACCATGGTTATAGGCCCTACTGTACATGACCAGAGCTGCCCGCTTCGCTCCGCAGCCCAGAGCGGCGGCGCTGCATTCCACGGTGATTTGCCGCTGCGTTGCACGTAACACCCGCCGGCGCACGAATACCAGCTGACGGGCAGCTGTAGACCGCTGCTGCGGCCGGCCAACGCCGTGCACAGCCGGAAGCTAGAACAGGGCCCCAAATCTTAAGTCCAACAAAGGGGTAGGTAATCATTATCTACCTTTCATTCATGCTTTAACATTCGTGCAATTTATAAAAAAATGTATAAAAACATCTCTCTAGTTTTATTGAAATTTATAAATACATTAGAATAGAAATTAGCGGTTTAAAATGGACGTCCAAAATACAAACCGGAGGGAGTTGGTGCGAATGCAAGCGCGTGCCACCAACTACTAGCGGGCCCAGGCGCCCAGCCCAACTATTAGACCGGCGAGCATGCGGATCTATAGAACAAGTCCACTTCAAACTCATGCAAATCGCCGTGCTGTCACGATGGTGCCTGTCTGCATTAGGTGATAACTACCCCACCCCCACCCAGCCCGGGCCTCCGGCGGCTCAGTTGAGTACCTGCATCTTCCGAGCCGTCTTCTTGCGTGCTAGACCAGCACCCTGCTGGTGTTTGGCCGCCAATGGCCAGAGCTCCGCTGCCCCTCGCGCTCTTGTGCCTCGTGGCCTCTGCGCTGGCCGGCGGTGCCGATGCAAGGAAGATGGTCGGCGTCTACGTGCTCAGGAAGGGGGATTTCTCCGTCAGGGTCACCAACTGGGGCGCCACGATCATGTCGGTTGTTCTTCCCGACTCCAAAGGTACGGTTAATTTCTTGCATCCAACGATCGATGCTGGCATGCTGCTGTCCTCTCCTCTCTCGTGTTCATTGCTGGGAAATTTTTTCACCCCTTCTCCGTACGTGCGCCAAACATGACGTGCAGAACTCCTTTCGTAGGGAATCTGGCTGATGTTGTTCTCGGCAAAGACACCATTGCTGAATATGTAGTAAGATCACCGAACCCCTCTGAATATTATTTTTCTTGCATTCATCCATCTTTGCACAACGGTGTGCATGTGAATTCCCCGCCTGTTTGATGTGTAGGTTGCTCTCAGAAATCAGAACATCGCGCCAGTGCTCTTTTTGCTTCTTTCTTTCTTTCTTTCCGGTTTTGAGCTTATATGTGAACCGTTTCCCTTCTTCGCTGATTCATTTTGCAGTCACTCTGTATCCAAGTTTACTCGGTTGCATTTGTTAGCTGATTGATTACCCGTTTATAGTTGGACCAGTACCAATTTTGCATGACAAGAGGCGGATATCATTCAACTTCGTGATTGGCCTGGCATCATGGCCTGTTGAATACCCTGTGGTAAACCTGTCAAGAGTCTAAGACCTCAACCACTCACCGATTGATCCTTTGCTTTGAAATGTTCTTTTCGTTATACATAAAAGATCTTCTAAAGATTATGAAATTAGCTGTCCCTTCATCCCATTCTAAATATCTCAGGGACTATAGAAGATACAAAGAAGTGAAAGTGAAGCACAAGGAACTTACGAGACAATTATATGTGGATGCAATTCTTCGTTCAGTTCATTGTGCTAGTGGCCATGTTACCCAGGAATAGGTTATGCTTATGAGCGCACGGAAGGCAACCCCACCCATCTTGTGACACAATTTTCTCGAATAGAACTTTCTGACAACGGATTACCTTGTTAGCTAGTCGCATACAGCTCTGCATTATATGCATGCCCCACTTATTCTCGTCTCTTTCCATAGGTTTTACTAGTCCGACTAAGGCATGGTCAGAATAGCATCCCGCCGAGAGAACTATCTAATCACGAACTTAATCTTCCGCCAACCACCCAAATTTTCAGAAAGGCTTATCTACAAGCCACATCACTGTTCAACGATGATTGTCTCATAAGCATAAAAATGACAGTCCACATCACTGTTCTATGGTACTCTGAGTCTCAGCGAGCCAAATTCTTATCCAATTCTAAAACGTCGTGTAAACGTATTAGCACAGGCATCTTTCTTCAGTCCAACGATGATTGGTCAAATCATTGGTCTGATCAACTTTGCGACGTCGCTGTCCTAATCTAAACACCTCACTTCAAGTAGTTGTCCTCTGAGTCTTGCTCTTGCCAATCAGAACGATACATCTTACTTCGGGCCGCTGAACGGCCGCGTGGCGCAAAGGATAGCCAGGGGTCGGTTCGTCCTCGATGGGAAGGTCTATCATACGTACATCAACGACGGCAAGAATGCAATCCATGGTATGCTTGCTGCTTCAGATGATTATTCTGCTGGGAACGAACCCAATGATGCACGGGAAAAAAAAATGGTTAATTAACTTGCTAATTGTACGTCTCACTCAGGTGGTCACAGAGGGTTCAGCAAAGTAATTTGGGCGGTGAAGGAGTATGTTGGTGGCGGCGACTCCCCGTACATCACGCTCTACTACCGAAGCTTCGACGGAGAGCAAGGTAATTTCTCGTGTGTTTAACGTATTTTTGCTCCAAAGTTTTATGATGCGATGTGATCATCGTGCTATCAACCGATATAAGCAGGATTCCCGGGAGATTTGGACGTGTACGTGACGTACCAGCTCTCGAGCTCGTACGTGCTGAGCATACGCATGAACGCGACGGCGCTCAACAAGGCGACGCCGGTGAACTTCCTGCAGCACACGTACTGGAACCTGCGCGGGCACGGCAGCGGCGACGTCCTGGGCCACGCGCTCCAGCTCTTCGCGTCGCGGTACACCCCGCTCGACGAGGAACTCCTCCCGTCGTCGGGCCGCGTCGCGCCCGTGGCCGGCACGCCCTACGACTTCCGGGCGCCGACGCCCATCGGCGCGCGCATCCGGCAGGTCATGGGCGGCCGCATCGCGGGCTACGACGTCAACTACGCTATTGACGGCGACGGCATGAGGAGGGTGGCGGCCGTCCGGGACGGCGTGTCCGGCCGCGCGCTGGAGCTCTGGGCGAATCAGCCGGCCATGCAGCTCTACACCGGCAACTGGCTGAACAACACCAAGGGGAAGGACGGCAAGGTGTACGGGCAGTACGGCGCGTTTTGCCTCGAGACGCAGGGGTACGTGGACGCCGTGAACCACCCCGAGTTCCCGTCGCAGACGGTGAGGCCCGGCCAGGTGTACAAGCACGACATGGTCTTCAAGTTCTCCTTCTAGCTTGGTTAGGTTGTAGTTGTGGCACCGTTGATTTACTGTGACTTGTGACTTTGTACGATTGATTCTCGGTTCATGATCGGACAAAAAAGAAAATAACGACCTCTGGATTACGAGATGATGTTCTTCTTTGAGAAAATGGAGAATTGATGAGGCTAATTGTTTTGTATCTCCGTTTTACTACTTTATTATATCATGTTTAGATCGATGTGATAAGATTAGGAAGCCTGGCACTATCCAACGCTATATTATTGGAATCATTTATAACGGTATAGTCATGTTTCACTACGTTTCACCATATTTCGTAGGTTTCATTAGGTCTTATGAGAGTTCAAAATGGATTTTTATAGAAGTTTCAGCATGTCTCAACAAATTTTAATGAGTTTTTAATATGAAACTACAATTTTCGTCTAATTGCAAATCTAAAGCTTGATTTAGAACAAGATTCAAATTTTTTTAACTAAGTTCGAAATTTTCAGAGCACTTTATGCAGGTTTCAAAAAAGTTTTTGTCAGGGATTGGTAAATCCTTTACCTTTGGCAGCTCTTGGATTATATCAAGTTATCCGGATGCCTGTGGCCCGGTTGATCAAGCCCGGGACTTAAGGTATGTCGGGGATTTGGGCTGTTTTCTATAAGGATCATTCTGCCCCGACGGCCGAACAACTCCCGACCATCAGCTTGGATGTGATACCCGAGCACAAGTCTCGATCATTCCCATGCTCGGACATGAGTTTGCCTGTGATATCGAAGCAAGGCGTGATCGGCTATAGGCCTCGAAGAAATGCCCGAGCAATCATGCTCGGCGAGGACGTGGGATGGTCGAATCCAGACCAAAGGCATGTTCGGAGATTGCCGAAGGACGTGGTCAACCCACAAAACAGGAAGATAGCGACTATCTCGCCAAGGATCCAAGGAAGCTATACCAAGAATTCGAACCTAGCGAGAATTAAGGGCACGTCCAAAGAAGGCAAGAGGCACGATCTTAGGAAACAGTTACCATATATATACCGATACGCCTTGTATTTAATGGGGGGGCCGTCAACGGAGGGGGGATGATCCTGTTGTAAGATACATGTACTTGTATCCATCATTCCAATACAGAAAAAGGCGACTAGGCGACTGGACGTAGGGCTATTATCTCGATCATTAGAGGCTTGAACCAGGATAAAATCCTTGTGTTTCTGTCTGTTCTAATGGACCGTCTCCCACGTCTTCGATACTACCCCTTTAATAGAAAGGGGCCTCGGACGATCCCTCATTTCAACAAGTAAGCTCGGCGGGGGCCGTTCCCCAATCGTCGACAGCTGGATCCCATTGTAAGATCCATGTACTTGTATCCATCATTCCAATACAGAAAAAGGCGATTAGGCGACTGGACGTAAGGCTATTATCTCAATCATGAGGGGCCTGAACCAAGATAAAATCATTGTGTTTCTGTCTGTTCTAATGGACCGTCTCCCACGTCTTCGATGCTACCCTTTTGGTAGAAAGGGGCCTCGGTTGATCCCTCATTTCAACAAGTAAGCTCGGCGGGGGCCTGTTCCTCAATCGTCGACAGTTTTAAACTAGTTTCACAAAGGTTTCAACGCGTTTAAACAAATTTCAATAGGTTTCATATGATTTGAAGCTTGATTAAAAAATGAGTCTCAGAATTATTTCAACTAAGTTTCAAAAAGGCAAACTCTAAAATTTCAAAGCATGTTTCACATATTTCATATGGTTTCAACACATTTAAAAAAAATCAATGGTTTCAAACTAAAAAAATATAAGTTATGTCAAGACGAGTTTAATAAGAATCTGAAACTTGTTTAAGGGCGAGTTTAATAAGAATCTCAACTAAATTTTAAAAAACCAACTTCAAAAGTTTCAGAGAGATCCAACGAGTTTGAAAAATTGAATGAAATCTATTGAAACTTATTCATGAGACATATTAAGAGCCGCGGAAACTAAACTATAAAACCCAATGAAACTTATATGTGAAATATCATGAAACTTATTCGTGAAAACGTGATGAAACATATTTGTGAACCTCCTAAATTTCAAAAAAAATTGATGAAACTTAATCATGAAACCTATCTGAGAATATCATGTAACTTAACCATAACCTTCTGAAACTCACGAAACCATACGAAACTTTATCATGAAACCTAGTAAAAAAAAGAATGAAATCTATTGAAACTTAGACATGAAAGCTATTAAGAGCTAAGAAAACTAAATTATGTTGATAGAACACTATAAAACCTAATAAAACTTATCTGTAAAACATCATGAAACTTACCATGAAACACTATAAAACCTAATGAAACTTAGCCACGAATTTCGTGAAACTTTTGGAAATATGATGAAACTTAGCAAAGGAAACTTATTGAAACATTTTGAAATATAGATGTGGAAACTTTTAAAACTTGATAAAAACTGTCGACGATTGGGGAGCAGACCCCCGCCGAGCTTACTTGTTGGTGGAGGGACCAACTGCGACCCCTTCTCACGTGAGGGAATACTCAGAGGAACGACCCACCGGACTTCAACGAGCGAGGACACAGTACTTTACCCTGGTTCGGGCCTCTCAGGAACGAGATAACAGCCCTACTCCAGCTCGTGTATATTCTCGTATATGTCTGTGTATACCTCCTTCCCCCTCATGGTGGGGACGCTTTTATAGCTTACAAAGGACCAAACTCCGCAGGCCCCACTATCCGCACGTTGGACCACATCCAATCGCGGCAACTGGCAGATCCTACAATTCCGCCACGCTCCCGCGGAGGACGTAACGGGCTAACGGAGGTTACGCGCTGGTGGTTACTCCCACCGACCTCGAGATCACGTCAGGTCGGCCAATAGCCAGCGCCGAGCTCGGTTGTCTTATGTGAGCTCGAGCTCGCAAATTGGCCAGAATACGCGACCTTCTCAGGTCCCAACTAGGTCGTCCTTGGGAACGACCTCCTGGTGGCTCGGGCGGGAGCGAGCTCGGCCGTTCGTGGCACCCGAGGTAATTTATGGGAATTACCCAACCCCCCGACAGCTAGCCCCCGAGGTTCAAGTGGGAAAAAGGCCTAAGGAAGGCCTTCCCCTTGGGCCTACCGTCCTACGAGCACGTCGAATTCGCTGCGGCGAACAACTGCTGCGACCACCGAGCTATTAACCTCCTCCGGGAACGAGCCTTTTGCCTCAGCTCGTCGCGCTTCGAGCGAACGGATATGGAGCCCTCTCAATGGTTCCTTCTCCCGGAAGCCTTATTCGGGCAGTTCGAACCGTCCTTCCTGGGGAACTGTCCTTTTGGCAGGACAGTTTCGATTCGCGTGCCCACGTGTCGTCCCCCGGGTGGCAACGCCTCAACTGCCCTCTGCGCCTCTAGGGCTTCCTCGACCATAACGGCGGGAAGTGCCTTCGCTTTCCTGTTTCCTGGAGGGATTTTTAAACACCGGAGGGAACCCTAGATCCGTACGATCTTCCAGCAAAAAAAAGCGCCTCCAACGCTCCCTGCTCCAGCGCTCGCTCTACCAGACCTCATGTGTTCGTTTCTCCCCTCAATCGTCTACCCCCTTCCAATGGCGAAGTTCGGCGCCAACAGACTCGATAGACAAAAGCTAGAGATACTTCAACGGGCGAAGTATCTCGATGCTGGCACATGGAGAGCCCCTGGTGCCGAGGAGAGCCCGCAGCCGGAGGAAGGGGAGATCGTCTCCACCGAGCTCTACGCCATGAACGGGCTCCGGACGCCCGAAAGCGAGTTCGTCGAGGCCGTGCTTGCCTTCTGTGAGTGCGAGATCACTCACCTCCATCCAAATTCCGTCCTCATAATGGCCATCTTTGCCCATCTCTGTGAAGGGTACGTGGGCATCGAGCCCACTCCCAGCCTTTTCTTCCATTTCTACTGCCTCTCACGCACCGGTACGCCCTCGTCGGCCGGCTGCCTTTATTTTCGCCTCCGCCCTACTCGTCCGTACGAGTACCCGAGCTTCACGCTCAAGGATTCGGTGTCAAGGTGGGCTGACTCCTGGTTCTACCTGAGGAAGGTAGAAGGCAGCTCGCTTTCCTACACCGGCGCCAGAGCCCGCGCCGTCGAGACACCCCGACCGTCCGTGCAGCCCGAGGAGGAGAAGGTGCTCATGTTGATCAACGAGCTCACATGCTCGGGGCTGACCGGACGGGACGTCGCCCGGGACTACGTCAGGAACCGGGTGTCACCCCTTAGGAGGAGGGTGCACCCCTTCTTCAAGGTCGAGGGGTGGCAGGACATCACCCGCGAGTCGCGCTCAGGTACACCATCGCCCTCGATTTTCTTCTCAAAACAGAGGATACCCGTTATCACCGCTTCTTCTTGGCTGGTACGCAGCTCCACCAGAGGACTGGGTGGACGGGAGGGTGTCCGAGATGTTCGGCACCCCCAAGGGCAAGGAAATCATTGAGGGCCGCCAGATCCCGAACAATGTCCTTAACCGGACCGAGGCGGTAAGTCTCTGATTCGGACCTCTTTTGGAACTTTTATCCGGACCAGGTCTTCCCGGGAGCCTCTCGACCTCATTCGAGCTCTTTTTGGCAGGAGAAGGTTGCCCTCGAGGTCACCGTGGCCCAACTGGCATCGCAGTTGGGAGGACGAGGTCGTAGGACCAAAAAATTGGCGGGCCGCAAGCGCCGCGACCGATGTCCTTCGGCCACGCCGTCTCCGCCTAGGCGTCCAGGCAGGCGTCTCGGTTCGAGCGACCGTTCACCCCGCCAACACCTGGAGTACGCCGACCGACGGGAGGTGAGCGACTTAAAGTTGTGGATGGATGAGTATACCAGAAAAAACCCCGAGTTGATGTCTCGTTTGCGCCAGCTCGCCGAGCGGGCGAAGAAAGAGGCCGCAGCCGCAGCCACCAAGGAAGAAAGAGCTAGAGGGCCAAATCGCGGCCCTCCAGGCGGAGCTCGCGCAGGTGAGTTCGAGTTTGGCCCCGCGGGCTGAGGCCGAGGAGGAGGAACTGGATCCCGCCCCGTTAGCCCCGAGGCGCCGCAGGTCGTCCACAGCGCCCCAACCGCATCCAACACCGATCATCTCTGAGGTTGGTCTGGAGGAGGTCGACCCCGAGGTTGCAAGGGCCGACAAGGCGCGCCAGGATATGGCCGCCCTTATTGCACGCGCCCGCGTCCAGATGGAAGACGCCGCGCGAGGTTAGCTTCTCATTTCGGCTTAGTTTGTCTTCTCCCTTCCTCGGTGCCACTTTGACCCCACACCGTCTGTAGTGGGTGTGGCAGCCGGCACGGAGGTATGGGATTTCGAAGCTATGGCTGACGATGTTCTTGACCTCGTCGTAGAGAGGGAGCTCGCCCTGGCTACCGACGCCACAGTGGGTGTCGGGGTCGAGGAAGGAGCGATCGAGACCGCGGAGGCCCAAGCCCCCGAGATCGTGTCTCCTGAGGAGGAGACGCGAAGGAATATTGCTGCTGCCGATGCTCGGGCTATGCGGGACGGTGTCCCCCATATCATAGTCGAGATGGGCAACGACGCAGCGGAACCTGGTGGCGGTGAGCATGTTGCCGAGGACCTCCGCGAAGACTCTCCCAGCGATATCATCGCCGAGACGCTTCAGGAGATCGCGGAGGAGCCCCACCAAGCTCGCGACTCTCCATCGGGCACCAACGTCGGCTCGGCGCTGGGGGACCCTGACTTGGACGGAGCTCGTCCTGGCGAGGGGGAGCCGGTAGCTCCGCTCATCATGGAGCTGACCTCGTCTGAGGTTGGTGGAACGGACCAGCTCCCAAGCGGGAGGGATGCGCCAAGCTCCGAGGTCCTTCCGGTCGGCGCTGACTCCGTACCCCGGCCCGCGGATCCCGCACCCTCGGATGTCGAAGGGGCCCGGGCCCAGGAGGAGGAGTCTCCTGGCGCAAGTCCTGCCCGGAGAGAGGAAACGCAGGTCGGGGTCCTTGCCCTTGAGGCCGTCGTCTCCCAGGGGGCAGAGGTCGGCCCCCAAGACCAGGGTCGTGACCCCACGCCCCATGCCGAAGAGGCTCGAGCTCAGGAAGCGGCAGATTCCCCGGGCGCAACCCCTGCCCGGGGGGAAAAAGCGCAGGCGGAGGCACCTGTTCCTGCGGTTCTCCCGCAGTCGATGGAGGTGGACTCCCCGAACCGGGGTCTTGCACCCCCGGACAACGAGGGAGGTCAAACCCCAAAGGAGGCGGAAGTACTCCCGGGCTCCGTGCCCGTCCAAGGAGGAGAGAACGTCGCGGAGGACCCCGCCGAGTTATTCCGGGAAGGGCTGGAGGCCCGGCTTCATTGGGTAAGTTCTCTTGACACCGTCTCTTCTTATAAGATTGACATTAACCCGAGATGCTTCGTCGTCCAGGTGCTAGAAACGACCATGCAGGACTTCCAGGCCGCGACCGTCCCCCCAGAAGTCGTCGCAAAGCACCACGCCGAGCAAGATGCGAGGATCGCGGAGCTCGAGCGGCTGGTTGCCGAGCTGAAGGCTTCTGAGGCGGAGATCCAAAGACAAAATGGAGGAGTCTCGCTGGTCCTCAAGGAGCGCCTTGATCGAGCGAGCATGCGAGGTCGGGCCTCAAGCAACGGTGGTGAAGCTGCGAGACTCCTTCAGAGTGCCGAAGGCGATCGACCAAAGACAGGAGGAGTCCAAGCGGCCGCCAGCGGCTAGCGATGGCCGGGAAGCTCGTCGGCAGGTGCTTGACCTCGAGTCCGAGCTCGACTCCGTACGGGGGGAGCTCGCTACCCTCCAGGACGAGAAGCGTGCCGGTTGCTTTTAGGCTTCGTTGTCTCCTGCGGGTTTACCTGCAAAACTCGGATATCGTGTAAAAAGTGATTTGTGCATATTAAGTGTCCTTATATTATCGATCGGAATACTAACGCGCTTCGGGTGCCTGTTTCGACCTGTTGCTCCCTATTCGACGAGGGTTGACAGTCATGCGACCTAGCAAACGATTGTACTAGGGAGTAACTACCTCGTGCGAAAGCTGCACTAGGTCGTAGCCACATGGTACCCATATAGCCCCCCCCCGCCAACGGAGGTCGTGGGCGTAGGCTGCGGGCACGACCTCGTTAATGATGGCGCCTGCGGAGATCGTGTGGCCTTTTGTGTACGGTGCGTCTATACCGCCCACCGGCCGACTGAGCTTCGGAACCGTCCGAGGGTGTCCATGCGAATCTTTACTGCGGCGGAGTGCGCGCGAAAAGATGGTCGTCTTATGAGGAAGGAAGCCCTCGGAGTCGAGCTCTGGTGGCCCGATGTTAGGTGGTCGTACGCCCGTCCGTTTTGCCCCGACGACCGAGCCTGCTCCTGATATTTGATCTGGATCGAGCTTGGTTGCGAGATTTCGCGGGGGGTGGGGGGTTGTAAAAGAGAAAAGAGAGAGAGAGAGAGAGAGAGAGAGAGAGAGAAACCGGGAGGCCAAGGTGTCGAAGTTTATTAAAAGAGTAAAGTGGGTGTGGTTAGACATGGAACTTACGCAGTTGGTCGATGTTCCAAGTGCTGGCTAGTTCTCGACCATCTTCCATCGCGAGATGGACAGCCCCCGGGCGTGCTGTTGAGACGACCGTGTAAGGACCCTCCCATCTCGGCGTTAGCTTGTTAGCCTTTGACAAGTCTTAGACCCGTCGCAGAACGAGATCGCCGATATGTAAGGTCCTCTGTCGTACCGATTTAGCGGCGTGCCTGCGGAGAGCTTGCAGGTAAACCGCGGATCGCAGCAGAACCCGTTCTCGAGTGGCTTCCGCGAGGTCGAGGTCGAGGTTGAGAAGGCGCTCGCCTTCTGTGTCGATGTCGTCGGCTAGATTCACCCTTGGGGATCCCAGGACGACCTCGGCGGGTAGGACGGCTTCCGCGCCATATACGAGCTGAAAGGGGGTCTCACCCGTAGCTCGGCTCGTCGTGGTGCGGACCGACCAGAGGACGGGAGGTAGCTCGTCCACCCAGGCTTGACCATGCTGATCGAGGTTCTTGAAGACTCTCTTTTTGACTCCTTGGATAATCTGCCCGTTCGCGCGCTCGGCCGCCCCATTGCTCTGCGGGTGGGCCACGGACGCGAAGCATATCTTGGTCCCGACCTCCTCGCAATAAGCCTGAAACAGCTCGCTTGTGAACTGAGTGCCGTTGTCTGTGATGAGGCGACTCGGAACGCCGAAGCGGGTCACTACGTTATTGCGGAAGAACCTTTTAGCCGCCTGTGCCGAGATGGTCGACACAGGCTCGGCCTCGATCCATTTAGTGAAGGTGTCGATTGCGACGAACAGGTGTTTACAACCCTTCCTTCCCCTGGGAAATGGTCCGAGTATGTCGATGCCCCAAACCGAGAACGGCCAGGTCAGGGGTATGGTCTGTAGTGCATATGCCGGCTGATGGACTTTCCGAGCATGGAACTGGCAAGATCGGCAGGAGGTTACTATTGAGCGCGCGTCGGCCAGGGCCGTCGGCCAGTAGTAACCCAATCGGAAGGCTTTGCTCACCAGGGTCCTAAAGGACGAGTGAGCTCCACACATCCCGTCATGGATATCTTTGAGGAGATATTTGCCTTCCTCTTGGGTGATGCACTTGGAGAGGACCCCAAGCGCGCCTTTGCGGTATAAGAGGCCCTCGACCATTTTATAGGCAGAGGAGCGTCTTACGAGCCGGGATTTCTCGGCTTCTTCCTCGGCGGTGTCCGTGTGCGAGTCTTGGATGAATGGCGTCATCCAACTCGCACCTGCTCGAGGAAGGAGACGGTACCACCGTCCGGTTGCCTCCTCCTCGGTGGGTATGGAGGGCTTATAAAGGTGCTCGACGAGCACCCGCCGAGAAGCGAGGAGGCTGGCGAACGGACATTCGATAGATGGTCGGCCAGGGCATTGTCCTTCACGAGGATGTATGATGCCGAAGTTTCAAGTACTTTTCCATCTTCCTTACTTCAGCCAGGTAAAGCGCCATCGAGTCGCCGAACGCGATACTCCTTGTTAACCTGGTTGACAACTAGGCTGCGAGTCGCCCTTCGCGATTAGTCGTTGGACTCGAGCATCTTGCAAGCCCGGCCCGGCTAGCGGACCGTGATACGCTCACGTTGTTCGTTGCGCCGAAATGCGATTGGAGGGCGTCTTGGATCCGCTCCCCTAGGGGATTCTAGGACCACTCGGCCCACGAGCAATCGTAAGCTCGGGATCCGTCGAAGTGCATGACCCAGCGACCGTGCTCGGACTGGTCGGGTTCAGACTCGGACGGGGTAGGATTTGTCCATTCGGCTAGGAAGTCTGGTAGGACCTGAGATTTGATCGCGGTTCTGGCCGAGAATTCGATCTCGAATTCGGCGAGCTCCATGGCCCACTTCGCGATCCGTCCGCTTGCATCCTGATTCCCTAGAATTTCTCTAAGCGAGAAGTTGGTCGGGACTCGAATTTTGTGGGCCTGTAAGTAGTGTCTTAATTTCTTCGAGGCCACGAGGAGCGCATAAAGGAGCTTCTGGACCTCGGGGTAACGCTCCTTTGGTCCGTGCAGGACTTCGCTGATGTAGTAGATCGGGCGCTGCACCCCGTCCCGCTCTACCGTTATGACGGCGCTTACCGCCTGGGGTGTGGCGGCCAGGTAGAGCAAGAGGACCTCTCCTATTCTCGGTGTGGTCAAGACCGGGGGTCTCGACAAATATAGCTTTAATTCTTTGAAAGAGTGGTCTGCTTCTTCTGTCCAAGCGAAACCGTCGTGCTTCCGGAGCGCCTTGAAGAAAGGCAGGCCGCGCTCCCCGAGCCGCGAGATGAAACGGCTTAGGGCCGCCATCCTCCCGGTCGTGGATCGAACCTCCAGCGTGCGGCGGGTGGTCGATGTTCTCGATGGCCTCTATCTTCTCGGGATTGGCCCGATTCCTTGTGGACCGATCATGTAACCGAGTACCTTGCCGGCTTTGACCCCGAACACGCATTTTTCAGGGTTTAACTTTATTCGATGCTTACTGAGGTTACGGAAGGTTTCCTCTAGGTCGGATACATGACCCGAGGCCATCTTGCTTTTGACGACTATATCGTCTACATATACCTCCAGGTTCCGACCTATTTGGTCCGAGAAGGTTTTCTGCATGAGGCGCTGGAAGGTTGCTCCAGCGTTCCTTAGACCGAAGGACATGGTCGTCTAGCAGAACGTGCCGAACGGCGTGATGAAGGAAGTCTTCTCCTCATCGTCGGGTGATATGCCGATCTGGTGATAACCTGAGTAGGCGTCCAGAAAACTCATCGCCTCGGAGCCGGCCGTCGCGTCGACCAGCTGGTCTATCCGAGGTAGCGGGAAGTTGTCCTTGGGGCACGCGGCATTTAGCCCTGTGTGATCGACACACATGCGCCACTTGCCCCCCTTTTTTTCACGATAACCGGATTGGCCAACCAATCAGAGTGATCGACTTCCCGTATAAAGCCGGCTTTGAGGAGCTTGTCCAGTTCCTCTCTGATGATAGCTTGCTTCTCCGGGGAGAAGCGCCTGAGTTTCTGCCGCACAGGCTTTTTGTCGAGCCGAGCGCTGCTTTGTGCTCGACGACCTCCCTTGGGACTCCGGGCATGTCGGACGGTTCCCAGGCGAACGTGTCCGCGCTTCTCCGGAGGAAGGTCACGAGCTCGAGTTCCTATTTAGGATCCAGGGAAGCCCCACGTGTACGACCTTGTCTGGCTCTGCGTCGCACAGCGGGATGGCTTTAGTTTCCCCCCCGGCCTGGAGGGTAGCCTTGGGCCGGGAACTCCTCGGCTCTTGCTCGGGCCCGCGCTGGGGCAGCTGTCCGACCATGTCTAATGCCCTCTCGTCGCAGTTTAGGGCTGCTTTCGGGCTTCCCTTCACCGAGATCACGCCGCCGGGGCCGGGAACCTTCAGGCATTGGTACCCGTGATGTGTGGCGGCCATGAATTTAGCGAGTGCTGGTCGGCCCAGGATGGCGTTGTAGGCCGACTCGAAATCGACCATCTCGAATGTGATCAACTCCGTTCGGAAGTTGCTCGGGCCACCGAAAGTCACGGGCAGGACGATCTGTCCGAGCGGCTTGACCGAGGTGCCGGGGACTATCCCGTAGAAAGGGACTACGACGCTCTTGACCTTGGACCGAGGAATTTGCATCTCGTCCAGGACCCTGGCTGATATCAGGTCCAGGGAACTCCCGCAATCTACAAGCACTCGTCCTACCACGGTGTTGCAGATCGTCGGACTAACGACCGTCGGGAGCCTCTGGGGTTTCGTCATCCCCGGGGGGCAGTCGTCCTTAGAGAAGGTGATGGGCAGCTCGGACCACTTGACGCCGAGCGGAGGTCTCCCTTGAGTGACACGAAGTACCTCGTGTGCGGCCTCCTTCAACTCCCGACGTGACCCATAGGCGGCGGAGCCCCCGAATATCACGGCGATGTGGTTTCTCGGCTACTGGTACTCCATGTCCGTATCTTCCTCCTCGGCGGGTTTCTTGCCCTTGACGTCTCCTTCCAGCTCTGGGAGCGTGGGCATGGGACCCTTACCATTGTAGAATTGCTCCAGGCGGGAGGCCCATGTTCTACAATTCCGCAGGTCGTGCCCATGCGCCTGGTGGAGCGGGAAAAAATAGGCGCTAGCCCGTCCGCGTTGGTCGCCGCGGTCTTGGTCGTCCCGGTTTTGCTCGTTGTTCCGCTGAACCGGTCGACCTTTTCCTTTCGCTGCTCCTCCCTTGTACGATTGCGAGGTCAGCCGTTGTCGTCTTTCGATGGCCACCACCATGTCGGAGACAGAGGGTTTTTTCTTCTTTTTGATTTTTTTCGATCGAGCTCACGCTCTTCCGGCTGGACGCCCCTTCGAGTCCGGGCTGAGGGGGCAGCTTTCCTTCGTCTAGCAGCTTCTTCCATTGGACTGCCTCGTCCGCGTTGGCATAACGGTCGGCCATGCGGAACAGCTCGTTGGCTGTGATGTCCGGGTGAATCTCGAGGTCTTGAGTAAAGCGGACGTCTCGGACCCCAAACTTGAAAGCCCGGACAACCGCCTCATCCGAGATGCTCGGGATGGAATTCCGTACTTGCATGAAGCGCTGGACGAACTGGCGCAAGGTCTCGCCCTCCGTCTGTATCAGACGCTCAAGGTCGCGCTCCTTCCCCGGGCGGACATAGCAGCTCTGGAAGTTAGCTCGGAGAGTGCTGCTCAGCTGTGCCCAGGACCGGATCGAGTTTTCCTTTTGGTTGAATAGCCATGTCCGGGCCGGCCCATCCAGCACTGTAGGCAGAAAGTTGGCCATGACCCTTTCATCACCTCCAGCGGCTAGAATGGCCGTGGTGTAGATCGAGAGAAACTCGTCGGGGTTCTGCGTTCCATCGAACCTCTCGACGTGGCCTGGCTTGAACCTTACTGGCCAGGTCACACGTCGTAGCGACGTTGCGAACGCCCTACACCCAGCGGGCTGTCGGGGCCGTTATGCGCGGCGGTCGGGCGATCCCCACCGGCCTAGCCCGATGTTCGCGGGCCCAGGAGAGAGAATACCTCCATATGCCTGTAAGATGGAGAGTGGCGAAGAGGAATGTTCGGCCCAGACGCCCGTGGCTCGTATTCCGTTGATCTCGAGGAAGCCCCCGGGAATTGCTCCGGGTGCCCTCCCAAGCCCGATCGCGTTCGCGCCGGTCACTCTGGGTACGGCTGCGTGAGTCGTCGGGATGGAGGCGCTCGGACGCCTGGCGGCGGCGTTCCCAGGAATTGCTCCGGGCATCCCTTCCTCGGGAGGCTTCCGCCGCTTTTATGTCCGTGGCGATTTCCTCGAGGTCGTCGGCCACAGCCGCACCCATGGCTTCTAGGTCGACTTGCTCAGGAAATTCTCTGAGGTTGCGCACCACCGTGGCCAAGGCTTGAAGGCGTTCCCCGCTCGGGGGAACGCGGGGTGACGAGCTCGTTCGTCGTCGCACGGGCTCCGGCGTCCCGTACGCGCGGAAGTTCTCACGAGCTTCGGCCCTGGTCTTGTCGGCCGGGCCACCACGGACTTGCCGGCGTAAGCTGGCCAGCGTTCGATCCAGAGATGCTGCGAGTGCTCCTTGGCGCTTCATAGCGGTGGAGGCGTATTCGCCGGGATTTGCCCGGTATTTCCACCTTCCTCCGCAACCAAGGCGTTACGGGATTGGGCGGACGCGAAGGTGACATCACGGTGTCTCCCGCGAGGCGATCCCTGGTCGAGCTCGAGATGGTCGGGAATGTCCAGGCCATCGTAGAGCCGTCGTACTCGTCGTCCGAGAGAGGCGTCGAGTTGGGAGCGAAAGAATCGCTCCAGGCGGCGGCTTCCGGCGTAAGCTCTGGAACCGTCGTGATTCTCGAGGCCAGCGACGTCAGCAGCCCCATTGTCGAAGAACTGCTTGTCCTCTTCCTCGATTCTGGGGGTGTAGAGGCCCCGGCGATCTTGGGAGTCTGTCATCCTCGGGATTCTTCACGAAAGGGAAAGTTGGTCCCCACGACGGCGCCCGGTCGGCGATTGGGGAGCGAGGCCCCGCCGAGCTTACTTGTTGGTGGAGGGACCAACTGCGACCCCTTCTCACGTGAGGGAATACTCAGAGGAACGACCCACCGGACTTCAACGAGCGAGGACACAGTACTTTACCCTGGTTCGGGCCTCTCAGGAAGGAGATAACAGCCCTACTTCAGCTCGTGTATATTCTCGTATATGTCTGTGTATACCTCCTTCCCCCTCATGGTGGGGACGCTTTTATAGCTTACAAAGGACCAAACTCCGCAGGCCCCACTATCCGCACGTTGGACCACGTCCAATAGCGGCAACTGGCAGATCCTACAATTCCGCCACGCTCCCGCGGAGGACGTAACGGGCTAACGGAGGTTACGCGCTGGTGGTTACTCCCACCGACCTCGAGATCACGTCAGGTCGGCCAATAGCCAGCGCCGAGCTCGGTTGTCTTATGTGAGCTCGAGCTCGCAAATTGGCCAGAATACGCGACCTTCTCAGGTCCCAACTAGGTCGTCCTTGGGAACGACCTCCTGGTGGCTCGGGCGGGAGCGAGCTCGGCCGTTCGTGGCACCCGAGGTAATTTATGGGAATTACCCAACCCCCCGACAAAAACATATTCATAAAACCTTATTAGAATTTCGTGAAACAACCCAGAAAAATGAAAGCTTTATAATGAAACTAATGAAATGTAGTCATGTAAATTATTGAAACTTATTCATGAAACTGAACGAAACTAAGATATAAAACCGGGATGAAAATCTTTTGGAATGTAGATGTGAAAACATGCAACTATCATAGTGGCATTAGTGTTGCTTGTAGTGACGAGCTGGTTTTTCCTTAATCCAACAGCACGCATGTAAACGTGGCTGCTTTTGTGAGTTGTTTAGTGAGAGCAAGGCGATGTAGCATGTGGGGATGAGACGGACTTGTCGGTGTATATTTAGGGAGGCGAATGATGACGGGGAGAGTTGCCTGCAACCATGGCCAATACAGCGCTGGAATCACCCCGCTTCGATTAACACAAGAATCGCATCAGACGAGAGCGAGGAAGGAAGCGCTCAAGCTTTAGCGACGTGGAAGGCGTCAAGGTCAAGGCGGGAGCGGAGGGTGGTTGCCTTGAAGTCGTAGAGTGGGAGGAGATGAACGATCTCCTCGGTGCTGACCTTGGCAACAACGTAGAGCGTTGTCTCCCCGGTGTCGGTCTCCTCGGTGCAAAGGCTCAAGAAACTCGGGGAAAAGAAGACGAGGGCGCCCTTGCATGCATACGAAACGTGACCAGATTCTAAATTGCCACAAGGTATTGTAGTAGTGGCGATTCTACAGTGACGAGCTATCATGTACGTTGCCGTTACTTCATTGAACATAGTGACCACATGTTATGGTGTAACAGGACATCTTAGCAGTGACAATTTTACAGTGATGAACTGCAATATTGTCACTACTTCATTAACAAATAAGAGTCACAAGGAGAACCAAGTTGGCTATTCTTTTTTTGTATTGTTGTTTTTCTAGTCTATGCGTCACAACTCACAACTAGTTATCATTTTGGACTTCGACACGGAAGGTAAAACTCAGCTTTGACCACTAATTTCTATTATAATATATTTATAAAACTAAGTAAAATTATAATATCATGAAAGTACTTTTCGAGATAAATCTACGTATATAATTTTCATGTATCCAATTTAAATATTTAAAAAATATTGATAGTCAAAATTTAGAAAGTTTGACTACACATATGTCCAAAACTACAACTATTTATGACTAGAGGGAGTAGAATGACATGTATTCGAGAACATAGGAATAACACTGTAGGATGGTGATTCGATTAATAACCCAGCTAAGGGACATTCGGATATTACAGTTTCAAATAATTAATGTCACAACATACAGTCATTTTCCAAAACATGTTTCTTTTACAGAAGAAATCCGTCCAAAGAAAACTCTAGAAATGCCTAAAAGAAAAAACAAAGAAAAGAAAAGTGGTAAAAGCACAAACGTCAGCCCTCCCCCAGCACGTACGCGGTACGCACCGCACCTGTGTATTGCACGTCCCGGTCATTACACATTGGTACACATGACATGAACATGTCGCCTCAGCCTCGATCGTGTACAACCCGCATGCCATGCATGCATGCGTGCGCGTGCACGGGCGCACGTACATGCGTCAGATCTCGCGTGTCACGCTCCTTAGACCTTGAACCCGAGGTAGTGCGGCGTGCCGGTGAACTTGAGCCACGTCGCGCCGTCGACGAACGGCCCGGTGGTGAACTGCTCGGCCTCCTTCCGGCCGATGACGCGGAACCCTGGCCAGTTGACCCTCTTGCTGGTTCCGGCGCCGGGGCCGCGGTTGCCGTACTCGGCGTAGTAGAGTGTCTTGAGCCCGAAGTCGCCGTTCCACGGCATGTAACCCTCGGGGCGGATGAAGTCGGCGATAGTGCTCTCCATGATGACGAGGCGCGAGAATTCCTTCCACGGCCGGCCGAGGTAGGAGGGGATCTTGAAGCGGTCGGGGAAGAGGCGCTGTCGACGAGGCGGCGATTCACGGATGACGACCGGACTTCATGTTGGGGTCGGTGCGGCCGTGCGCCGTCACCGAGTTCTGCTGGTTGTCCATGGGGCGGCGCGTGATGATGAGGCAGTTCTGGAACACGGCGGCGGAGTTGCCGAAGATGAAGTCGATGGTGCCGGAGATGACGCAGTTGCGGAAGAACTGGCGCCTGGCGTGCACGTACAGCGTGTCCTGGAACGCGTCGAACCGGCAGTTGTAGAACGCCGCGAGGTCGCCCTGCACGCGGAGCGCCACCGCCTGGTGCCTCTCCGCGCCGGCCGTGTTGTGGAACCCCATGTTCTTGCAGATGAAACCGGACGCCTCAATGGCTGCAATTAAATACGGTTGCTAGTTATATACATTGCCCTTGCGCACTTGCGTGTTGGAGTACCTTGTAGTGAAGGCTAGGGCTCACAGAAGGTGGCGGTCTTCATGGTGGTGATGCCGTCGGCGAAGCTCTTGCGGCCGGTGACCCGGCTTTTCTTGGGCCCGTCGCCGTACATGAAGATGTTGACCTTATCCTTGGGGACCATGACGATCTCGTCGTAGAGGCCGGCCTTCACGTAGATGACGTACCGGCCCTGGTGGCCCTTGGGCATGGCGTTCACGGCCTCCTGGACGGTCTTGAAGTTGCCGCTGCCGTCCTTGGCCACCACCGCGTTCGGCTGCGGCCGGTTGCGGTCGCCCGAGGCCAGCAGCTTCCTGTCCGGCGCCTTCATCCACGTGGGGAAGCCCTGCTCGTCCTGGCTGGCCAAGAGGCGGCGGCGCGAGTCTTTCTTGAACATGTCGAGGTCGAGCTTCTTGAAGATGGCTCCGAGGTTGTTGGTGATGGCGAGCGCGTTGCTGCTGAGCTCGGTGGCGTTGCGCAGTGCGTGTTGCATGTCGGCCTTGAGCTTCTCGTCGGTGAAACCGTCGGCGCATGTGTCGATGAAGGTCATGACGCCGGTGAGCCAGTGCTCGAGGTCGTCGGAGCGGCTGAAGAGCACCTTGACGTCGCCACCGGCCATCTCGACCATTCCCTTGAGGTCGTCGACCGAGTCCTCGAGGAGCTTCTTGCAGTCCTCGCGCGCGCTCTCCGTCATGGGGTCGCTCGACTTGGCATCGCCGATGGTGCGGGACCGCTCGACGGCCGCCTTGACCGACTCGAGCGCCACTTTGGCGACGGCCTGGAACACCTCGCGGGGGTTCTCGGTGCCATTGGCGGCCGCGGTGAGCGTCTTCTCGCACGATCCCTTGTACAGCGTGGGCGCGCACAGGGACTTGACCGACTTGCCGGAGGTGGCCAGGGAGGCCTCCCCTGGGACGGTGAAGTTGTCGCCGGCTTTGTTGCCGGAGCGAGTCACGGTGGCGACCACGCCGACAACGACCGCGACGACCAGGATTGCGGATAGGCCCCCGAGGAGAAACTTCTGTGCCATCTTGGCCTCAAGCTTGCTGTGGAATGCGAGGGAAGCATGATTTATAAGTGGGGAGGATGACCATGCATGACAACGTGATGGAAACGTACGGACGCGAATGATTTGACCGTTCTTTTTGTGGCCTGTCGTGTTCTCCGATGGTAGTTCTTTTTTTGGCGCGCAGAAGAGCAGAGTCTATTTAGGGTCTCCGGCCCTGGTCAACGGGGGTGATCCCAGAAAAGGAATTTTTTTTTTTAATAATACATATTTTATTCAAAATTGCAATCATATACCACCAATAAAAAAAATTACAGAAGTAGACCTCTGTAGCTGTTTCATTGGGCGACTGAGCTTCTGTAGCTCTTTCATTGGGCGACTGAGCTTCTGTAGCTCTTTGAAATGGCTACAGAGGCTCTGTAGCTCGTTGAAATGGCGACAGAGCCTCTGTAGCTCTTTCAAATGGCGACAGAGCCTCTGTAGCTTATCCATTAGGCTACAGAGGTTCTATAGCTTATCCATTAGGCTACAGAGGTTCCATAGCTCATTGAACTGGCGACAGATAGATCGATTAGGGTTTTTTAATTTTTGAAGGTCGAAATCGAATGAAATAAATGTCTAAATTTTTGTTAAGCTGGGTTCGTAATATATAAAAAAAGTATGATGTCGCATGAAACGCAGAATGCTTTTCGGTACCGCGTGAAATATAGTATTTGAATATATTTTTTTTGGGAAGAATGCGACAGATTCGGTCTTTGATACATGGGCCACCATATTGTGGCCTTTTCGGCATGTAAATTGTAAATTGTAATCGCGCAATAACCGTAAGTAATATAGTCTATAACATTCTATAATGTGTATGCTATTTTTTGGTAAAAAGGGATGAGATTTGCTATGTGATATCTGGACTAGCATATTTCCAAAAAATATTATATTTATACCATCCTTTGCATCTAAAATGCAAAGAAATAAGAATAACCCTAAGTAATAATGCATGTGACGGTATGGTAATTTTTGGAACACTGTACAAACTATAAGTCATATTTACAAACATGAACAACATATTCGTATATTTATAGAAATCGCAGTCATACCTGAAATTTTAAAATTCGTTTATTCTTTCAGAAACATGAAATACTGTAAGTATAGTCGACAACATGTATTTAAAAAAAAATGCGATAAGTGTATTGCAATAACCGTAAGTATAGTCGACAACAAGTCATGTTTTGAATAGTTTAGCTTTTTGAGACATAATTAACGACATTGCAACGCAGAGCCCTTATGATGAACGCAATAACGGCAACAACATAGCATTACAACATAGGAAATGCAGAAATACAGGAAAAAAGGCTTAAAGTTAACATGCCTTAGGTTAAGGAAACAACAAGGGTCCTACGCCACACTGAGTGCACCGTGGATATTTCCCCTTGCGCAACCCATCGGTGGCTGCCGCCCTGGCCCTAGCCGCCCTCTCACGCTTCCTCTCATTCTCGGCCTCCGCTCGGCCGCCCGGGCCTGCCGTTCGGCCTCCCTCTGTGCACGCATTTCTTCGGCAGCCTTCATGCGCTTCTCCTCCTCGTCCTGCTCACGCCACTGCTGCTGTACCATAGATCTGCGATGCGAGTACTCCCAATTCCGCATCCTCTCCATTTGAGGAGTTTGCTCCGTATCGTAGAATCTGATGAACTCGCACAATGGAGATGCAATTGGTGACAAAAGATGGTAGTAATGTATTAAGGTTTTCTACGGTTCGATGTTACAGCAAATGCGAGTACAAACATACCGGGCTTCTCCGCCGCATCCGCATCTGCATCATTTGCTCGGAGTCGCGGTTGCGGCAACTCCAGTACCTCATACCGTACGTGTACGAGTTGTCTACGGACTGCCGGAAGCGGCAAGGATCCCCACATAGGCACATGGGGACCTGCGTGCCGGGGATGGCTTCGACAACGCTGTGCCTTGGGGCGATGGGAACTCCATTGCTTGCCGGTAAGTTGGCTGGTGAACTTGTGCGACGTGGTTCGGATTGCTAGGTTGGTCTGATTATTGGGAGGCGACCACTGGGGTTTAAATAGTCAGCCACCAGCCATACGAGAGAGTTGCGGACTTAAGAGAAGCTCACGTCCGCCAGCATCGGATTCCTCTGCAGCTTTGCATGTGATGGGACGTGAGCCTGCCTATGGCCACAGCTTTACACAGGCTTTCCTGGTTGTCCACATAGTTGTGAACTTGCTCTCCTGGTCCTGCTAGCACGGTCTTTTAAACATATTCATCAATTCCCTGTGTTTTCACGGAGACGAAGTCCGAGGGAAAGCATAATTAACAGTGCGAAATAATAAAACATACGTAACGTGCAAAAGAACGACGACACATGAGTCGTCAATGTCATGAAAAGTACAATATATAAGTATTATCAAAAGTAGTAACAATCATAAACAAAACAAACTAGCGTCGGCCCCGCTTCGGCTGTGGGGGCCTCCTCCGACGGATCTGGTCCCGTGAGTACGTCAGCTGAGCCGGCGCTACGTGCGGCCTCAGTGGTCTAGCGTCTGGTGTAGTGTAGCCCGGCTGAGTCCCCGGCGTCGGTGGTGGTGCCCGTGCAAATCACGATGGTCCAGGCTCCTCAGGAAAAACACAGACGATCCCCATCATCTAGGTCATGGTCGCGTGGTGAGTCGTCAGGCTGATCGTCGTAGTCGTCAGGTGCAGCTGCAGACGTAGACGGGAACAACCGTGCCTGTGAGCCTATATGAAATGGAGAATTGTTGGATGAGTTAAAAAGTGATTCAAAAACAAAAAAAGTGGTTGAAAAACAAAGTAAGTGCGATGGAGTACTCACCTCCAGCGTGACCTGAGTGTCCAGCCCCTCGGCCTCTCGCAGTCGGCGGCGTCATGGTGGCACGGGAGGATGGAGGGCGCGCAGACGTACCAGCAAGACCCGTGCCTCCTCCAAGCGGTACCTGGTCGCCTACCACATCAGAAGGCTGGCGGCAGCCTGCCATCTCCAGGACGCGTCTGGCACTGAGCTGTAACCTCACGAAGAAGGTGTTCACCTCCTGTCGGGTCACCAAAGCTCCGCTGGTCAGACGGCCAAGGTAGCTCCCCGCCTCGTCGTGGTACTGCTGCAAAACGTCAGTCTAAACAAACATTACAAATTGGTTAGCTCTGTTACCAACTAAGCGTGCACGAGATCGTAGATAGGGCGCAACTTACTGCAGCGTGGAGAGCCGAGTCGGTGTGGGACGGGTACATGTCCGCCACCGTGGGAACATGTCTAGGAGGATCGGGGTCGACACGTACCAAACACAGGCGCGTACGAGAAGTGTACCACCGTCGGTATGCGCGGTACGTCTGCGGGTCGTACACCGCCTCCTCAACGTGGACGTCCTCCAGGGCTCCCGCCCACTCCTCAACCCACGGCGCCATGCGTATGTGCCAGGGGGTGGCCCCATGCACACCCTTCCTACTGTGCCTGTGGATAAGAAATACCAATACCATGAGTAGATTGCATGACACAGCAAGTATTACGGAACATAGATGGACGAAACTTACGCGTGGTGGTGGTGGGACCAAGCGGCCGACCTGCCTTTGGGAAGGCCTGTCGTAGGCGAACTGCCTCATCACTTTCGATGGACAGCGTAGCCCTCCACTGTCACGTCGAACCACGAGGCACCAAGCCAGCGTGAACGATGCGCCCGGCGTCGTGTGCAAAGGGTGGAAAGGCCACCCGGCGCACGATTGTGGACCTCAGCATCTGCGTACGGCGTCCAGCGCACGTGGTCCTCGGTGAGGTGGTCGAACGCAGCGACGAACTGTGGGTAGCCCGTACGCACCGTCTTGTGTGCCCATCTAGGCTGTAGGCAAAAGCAAAAGTTTATGCTATTAGTCACAGATGAGAAAGCAAATTTCAGAAAATCGTTATTGCAATAGCTTACCCGTCTATGGCACCAGATGGTGCCGATGGTGGGACCGTCGACGTCGCCATCGCCTGTCGGGTGAAGAGGCTCCAGGTCGATGTCGGGCCGCCCGATCTGGAATCTCTCGTATGCCCACAGCTGTACAAGCAATGGACATCCTCCAAAGATGGCGCCGTCTGTGATCAGTGTCAACTGGCAGTCGCAGAGTGAGTGCGTCGTCGTGCATAGCCGGACCCCAAAATCTTGTGTACGGCCTCAAGTGGGGAGTCAGCGATCTCCCTCGCGAACTGGATGAGGTGCCTGTCCACGCTATCCCCATGGGAGCTCGTGAACATGCACCAGCCAAACAGCCACAACAGATACGCCTCCAGGTGCCGGGACACCCTATACTCGTCCGCTAGCTCGACGATCTCCGCGGCCTACAAAATGAAGTCCTCTTGTTATTTTAGGGAGCACATGCAAAAATAAATTTTAAAGTTCAGTTGCGTACCACGAACTGTCGAAGCCACCGCAGCGTCGGACCGTGTGTACTGTCGAAGGTCCGGTACCCAACGGCTGGTAGCACACCGTGGAACCTGTCGAGGGTGTCCTGCCGCCACATCGGCCCGACATCCTCCGGCACCACCGGGTCACCGGCGATCGGCAGCCCAAGAAGGTAGGAGACGTCCTGCAGCGTGATCGCCATCTCCCCGACGGGTAGATGGAAGGTGTGGGTCTCTGGCCTCCACCGATCCACCAGAGCGGTGATCAGGGACCTGTCAAACGGGAACCGGTGACCACCCACATCCTCCACCATGCGGGCGAGTGGCAGCAACCCCGAGGCTCGGAGCCTGCGAAACACAAATAATGTAAATAATGTCAGTACTATACTAATCATCGTAGTACAAGCAAGACATATGGAAAATTTTGTACTAGTATGTTACCTGGGGATCCAACGAGGATCGAGGGCCCAACCATACTGTGGTGTCCTCGGCCGAAGTACACCGAGCTGCACAGGATCCCCTCCTTCCTGTGGAAAAGCGGTCGCGAATCGGGCACGGTGATGATCCACGGCCAGGATCTAGCGACTCGAAGGGCGGTCGTCATCGCATCTTTCTTGAGCCATAACTGCAAATGTCATAGATGTAAATTATAATTGGCAGGCATGTACAAACAAAAGCGTCATTTAAAAACTATGAAAGCATGACAATAATGCGTTCCAACAAAAAAGAACATACAACATTACACCATTGAACTTGCTAGTCCCGAAACAAATGGGCCGTGAGGACACAACACTCACAACTACAGGGAACAAGCTTACAGGTAGGCACAAAATAGAGTTCGCACAACACGCATTACAACGGTAAAATGTCAATTTGACAGAGTTCACGATACACACATTACATCGGTGAAATGTAAATTTGACAGAGTTCACGATACACACATTACAAAGCTAAAATGTACATTTCACATAGTTCACACAGCATGCATTACATCGGTGAAATGTAAATTTGACATCATTTAGGTGATATTTGAAGTTGCTTCTCATCCGGTACGATGGGGTCGTGCACCACTCCTCGCAGAGGAGGATCCTTCCCCCACTATCGGATTGACATCTCCTCCTTCACCTCCTTCATTCCGTGCAAGGCAGTTCTTGAATGTATGTCCTCTTTGCTTGCACAACGAACATTTCTTCATACGTTTGCGACTTCCGACTCATCCATATCATTTAAATCGCCTTGTTTTCCGACGCCCTGCTTTGCATCTTCTACCATCGAAATCAGGCACCCAAAACCTTTCATCAATAGAAGGAGTTGTGGTGAAAGAACCCACAACACCATAACCATAAAGCTCCTCGCTCCAAGTTGCCACCACCCTTTCCTTCGTAAAATATTCAGATAGGTACGTGCAGGTTGCATTCCAAACAAAGCACAAGCGGCTATGACATGTGAACATGGCCTATGCAAAAGGTATGGCTTGTTACACGAGCATTTGCAATCATCTGTAATGTGCACTCTTGGGTGACCACCCATTGGTTGGTTCCACGCCGCCTTTATCCCTACAAATCACCTCAAAGCGCAATGTTCGTGCACCAACTTTGATAGCCCTATGCTTTGACGCCTTCAAACTCTTCTCATCCATGTATTTACTGATCATGGAAGAGTAAAGGCACTTCTCATCTCTCATAACTATCTCGGTGACTTGATGCCTATCCACAAAGTACTTGGTTGTGCCACGTGACACTCCCTCAACAATTCCAACTAGGGGAGGCACCTCATTCCTCTCATCACCCAGTTGTAAACTTACAAAGTTAGTGGTCATGACACCATAACTAGCACCATGTGTGTCATGTAATAGTGACCACTTCTCTTTCTGTTCGTGCTTGATCCAATCAGAGAAACATTTTATTGGCCTTTGCCTTCGACGACGAATGGTTGCGTCATCTTACATTGGCGAGGGGAAAAGAGGCATCGCTTCTTTGTTGTGCACTCTCGTCCTTGTGTTTTCTTGTGAGCTCATCAAGGTTTCTCCATAGAGTCATAAACTTTCTCTCACAGTTCTGCTTACAGTCTTTTGAACATGTTCATCAGTTCCTTGTTCTTGAATTGCTTATAGAAGTTAGCACCCAAATGCCTCATACACCATCTGCTATGCAAGTCCGGCCATGGGAATGGCTCCTCTGCCCCTGTTTGCAACTGGTTGATAGCACTAAGCAGACCAGCATGCCTGTCATGCAGCACGCACACATCTCGACGAGTTTTGACCACCCCCATCTTCAAGTTCCGTAGGAACCACAGCCAACTGTCATAGTTCTCGCTTTCCACAAAGGCGAAGGCAACTGGCAGAATCTGGTTATTTCCATCAACGCCCACAGCGGTCAGTATTTGCCCTCTGTATTTCCCGGTCAAGAATGTCCCGTCCACACACAACAGTGGACGGCAGTGATAGAATGCCTTGATGCAAGGTCCGAATGCGAAGAACACTCTTTTCAGATGCATTTTAGTAGGCCACTTCATTGACGTACAATCTTGCAAATTATAGTAGGTGCCAGGATTTCTTCCCTGAATGCAACTGAGCAGTGCGGGCAGATTGTGGTACGAGTCTTCAAACTTGCCGAACCTCATTTCCAATGCCTTCTGTTTCGCCCTCCATGCCTTGCCATAGCTAATTGTGTACTGATATCTATTCTCGATTGCTCGGATAATTGCACGGGGCTCAAATCTCAGGTTCTCCACTATCTCGGCGTACATAATGTTCGCGACAAACCCGGATGATAGGTTCCTGTGAGCCATCAGTGTTTCCTCCGTCATACAGCAATGCTGCTCAACCTTCGAACATTGCCAATGGGTGCCCCATTTGGGCTTGTACGCATGCACTCTCCACGGACACCCAACGATCTCGCACACCACGTCGTAGGATGTTGGGGTGGATTTCTTAACCTTGAAAGTCCTTCTTAACGATAAGGCCCAATCTTTCACAGCATCCTGCACAGCCTCTTTTGTGGGGTATATACTGTTAAGTCTCACCTCATTTTCACTACATTGCCAAGGTGTCTCGCTGCTTTCGTTGACAATCAACTGATCAAATTGTTGCGTGCTCCACTCGGCTGGCACAAGCGGCTCCGTATCTTCATCTTCCTCATCCGACTCATCGTCGTCTTCCACTTCATCCGCCTCACAGTCTTTCTCTTCCATCCTATGAGTTATTTCATCAATTTCCTCACCTTCGTCCGCCTGTCCCCGTGCTTCCTGCCCAACATTCTCATCATCCTCGTCGAACCCAGCTTGTTCACCACTCTGGCAAATGGTCTCATCATTGCATTGCTCAATGTACTGCTCACGGCCAGATCCCCGGGCCTTCTCACCTAAAGCCGAACTCATTTCTGCTGACTACATCGACCACCGTCCCAAGCTGGCAGACGGCAACATCCCTCTCATATGCTTGCACAAGAAGGACCAGACTCCATCCCCGTTGCTGTGCCCCCCTCACATATGATCTCCACGATGCGGTACCCTTCAGCTCAACTAGCTCCCAACAGATAGGAGCATTTTGCATGCTACAAAGGCTAAATACCTTCAGCTGGCACTTCTCCTCTTCCATCCTAAAAGTGTAGTACAACCACTTCAACACAGATGAAAATGTGCGCTCTCCAACCCTGGTCAAACTTCTGTCCACGTACTGGAAATTGCTTAGATCCGCTCCCTCCGAACCATGCATTACAACCCCTTCTCCGTAATAGATTCTAAATGGAACTCGTTCTCCCATATCTGCGAATCCATTCATTCATGCACGAATTAATTAATTGCCGTAAAAAAGCTGTGACACCTAACATAACTATGTATACGTGATACAAATATACATATCTATATATAGAAAAATTAGCTACGTTCCTACAAATATATATCTACCTACATCGAAATACATTATTTCTACTCGGACTACATTCCAATGAATATATAAGTATGTACTTGTATCAGTGAATTTATTTAGATATGCCGTATTACTTGCACTACAACATTATTTGGTTCTAACGAAATAACCCAGTACATAACCTCTAACTTATTTGTACTCTACCATCATTTCTTCCACTACCATCAGTGATCAAGAATCGATTTTACCATGTAGTACGCTAGATGTTAACCATCGAGTCAACTCATTTTTCAACGATATTACTACCGATGTTACTAACTGATATTACTACCACCTCTAGCATACGACTTAAACGAATATGTTACACACTCCTTCATTAATTTCGGTATACACTAATAGTAACGATAAGATATAAAATGCGATATTGTTAAAAAAAATCATCAGAGTCCTTTATTTTTTGGTATATATCCTTAAAAAGAGTATATAAATAAACTCTGCTATAAATATCAACGATATGTAGTCTGTTAGATGTTAACCATCGAGTCTGGTCGTTTTCCAACGATATTACTAACGATTTTACTACTGATATTTCAACGATATTACTGCTCAAATATCTACATTCGCTACAACTATCCGTAACCTAAAAATTTATCTACATCTGAAAGTATATCCGACTTGCAAAAGGAATAAACAGCTACATAATCACTAAATCTACATCTACATCTATTCGCATTACTCTCTATATTTGATAAATATACATCTACATCTACAACTGCATTTGCTAAGTCTACATCTACACCTATATTTGCTAAATCTATTTCTATATTTCCTAAATCTAAATCTACATCTACATTTCCTAAATCTACATTTACATCTACATTTCCTAAATCTATATTTGATAAATCTAAATCTACATCTATATTTCATAAATCTACATCTACAACTAGAGCTGCATTTGCTAAATCTAGATCTAATTTACTACTAATAAAAATAAAACAATTACGAACTGTGAGTCTTTCCTCCTCCTCCTCCCCCCTCCTTTTCCTTCTCTTCTTCCTCCTTTTCCCTCCTCTCCCGCGGCCTCTCTTCTCTCCCTCTCGCTGGCTCCTCTCCCTCTCTCGCTGGCTCAAATGGCCCACGTACGTGCGAATGTAAAATATATACCTCTCTGTCGCCATTCCATAGGGCGACAGAGAGTCCCGCACCACTTAGTCGCTATATGGTGCGGCGTTTTTGGTCGGGCCGCCATATGATGAAGCGATTGCACTTCGGTCGCCAGTTCATCAAGCTATCGACGTCCAGTCGCTCTTTCAGTTGGTTATTGACGTTCAATCGCCCAATGAAAAAGCTACAGAGGTCTACTTCTGTAATTTTTTTTATTGGTGGTATATGATTGCAATTTTGAATAAAATATGTATTATTAAAAAAAAAATTCCCAGAAAAGTACGTTCTTTATAGGTTTATCTGTTTCTTCGCTGACCTGTTTCTGGTTGTTTTCTAAAGGAAATGGATAGGAATCGGACCTACATTCCCATCATACACTCTTTTTCATCGTCGATTCTCATGAGCGCCCATGTATCAACCATCAGATTCCGCTCATCTGATTGCAAAGCTGTCGAGGGCGGGGGGAGCGAGTTGCTGGTGAGAAACAATGGGACAAGGAGACAGCAGTAGCTACCAATGCGAGAGGATAAGGATATACTCCTACTTTGTAAGATAATTATGTGGTAGTGGTCGGGCATGTACCGGGGGCATCTGATACTGTTATGAGATAACCTCCTAACCGTATTCGGTTAGGAGTCTATCTCTTAATATGTGGGCGAATCCGAACTCTCCTTGAGGGGACTGCTATATATATACCGGGTGCCTCCCATTGTATTTACACACATTGATCAATAAAGAAGAGAGAGCTCCACCCTATATCTTGTGTCTCTTGTTCTTGTGTTCTTGTGTTCTCGTTGATTGCCGGTGTTCGACGTGGGTGAACTACTCGTTTTACAACACGTTATCAACACGAGTCTCTACCGCAAGAAGTGAAGGATCATCGACGACAACGAACGACTACTACCGGCGATTGATCGCCCGATCCGATCTGCAATCAACTCGTCACCACGCCGGCATCCACTCGGATTGCCGAAAAAGTCCTACGCGACTCTATCCTACGCGATAGCCAACGCCTCAGGCATCAAGAACGTAAGTTGAAAAATCCTGCAGATTGTTTTCGCTAGACACATAAATCTAAACTACTGTTAGAGAACGGAGATTGATTGTTTTAATCTGTCGTTAGAGAACTAGATTGGTCGTTACTGCTCTAACGGATAGATCTAAACAGGCGTCGAAGAACATAGCGTGATCTGTTGCTGTTAGATGGGTTACTGTTCATCGTGATCTTAAAAAAAAAAATGGCACGACGGCCAGATAGCTGCAGCCCCGTCGGCCGCCTCACACCGGGCCTGCAGCCGGCGCCGCCTCGCATGCCGCTTGGCCCTGGCTCCCATCGCCGCCGCTCGTTACGGATCTCGGCACCGCCGCCGGCCAGACCGGCGCGCATCGCCTCGCCTTTGCGCGGTTGCGCTAAGCCGCGCCGGCCATCCCGCGCCATGCGCCGCGCCCACATGTTCTGAGTTTTGTTGCGGCTGTTATGGAAAATAAAGACAGCTTCAAATCTTCTAGATAACGTTTGCGTCAACAATTAATGGTGGGTTGGATTTCTATGATCCATCGCATTGTGGATTGTGGGTTTGTCCAATGGTTATGAAGCAATCCCCAGTGCTTGGGACAGATGGTAGTGCATTTGGCCATATAGTAGTTTTGTTTTAAAGAAACAATATACTAGTTAATTACTCCCGTTTTCTAGTTTTGACATTGTTGCATATGAGAGTATGTAAGTTCTAAAAGCAAACTGTAATATTTGACTGGACCTTAAGTGTAGAATCAACTATTTGTTTATGTTTCTGTTTTTTTTTATTTCTTTTCCAGAAAATGCATTAGAAATTCCTAAAAATCCTGAAAATTGCCAGAAAAATATGAAAATAGCTAGAAAATTCTAGAAAATTTTTTGGATCGTGTTTTAATTTTCCTTAGCATTATATCATGTTGATTTTGCTATAAATTAATTTTTCTGTTGTAAAGTAATTCTGAAAATTGCTTGAAATTAGCAGAAATTATGAAAAATGCTAGGAAAATTCCAGATTTTCTCATACAACAGTTTATGAGAACCTGTGTGGTTGGGATTTGATTTTGGTAATGAATAAACAGATATGAGACAATTGGTGTCTAGGAAAACACACATGAGGCTTGGTTATTTAATTGGCGCCCGGAAACGGGAAGTGCTCCCTCCCTCATGTGAGCCCTAAGGGCATGTTGACCTGGCCATGAGTCAAATTGACGGAGATATTCATCACTCGTTTTCGCTCCCAACCAATGAGAATTACATGAGTTGAAATTAGACTTATGCCAAGTTTAATTGATATTGGTTTTTACCTTCTTTTATTTAGTAATGCTGAAAATTGCTAAATACTAGAAAAATTCTGGAAAAAGTGTGATAATTATCTAAAGAATAGATATAGACCAAAACTTTATTGATTAAATGAAGATGCATGCAATATAGTATTTTACCTGTAGTAAAATCTCGTATTGCTTGCATACAGGATATGTCTGACATTGCAAAAAGGGAATTTGCTGTGCTTGCCCTGGATGGCAGCAATTACCTCACCTGGGCAATGGATGCCAAAATCAACCTAACAGCTCGAGGACTTGGAGCTGCGATTGTTCGGTCTGAAGCCGGTGCAATCGAAGTGCCTGAACCCGCAAAATGCGTCGCTTTACATTTCCTGAGGCACCATCTTCATTCGGATCTGAAGGCCGAATACTTGATGGAGGAGGACCACTGGTATTGTGGAATTCCCTGAAGGAATGCTACAACCAGCAAAGATCTGTGTTGCTGCCAGAAGCACAACGCGAATGGACCCTCCTACGCTTTCAGGATTTCAAATCTGTGGCAGCTTATAATTCTGCAATGCACAAAATTGTCGCTAAATTGACCTTTTGTAACCAGAAAGTTACTGAAGCTGAGAAGATCGACAAAACCTTGTGCACTTTCCACCCCAACATGATGATACTACAACAACAGTACCGTCATGCAAAGTATAAGAAGTACTCTGAGCTTATTAGTGTTCTGCTAGAAGCAGAAAAACATGATGAACTCCTGATGAAGAATCATCATGCAAATACTAATGGAAGTCAAGCAGTGCCTGAAGCACATGCTACCGCTCAGCAGGCTGGTAGTAGCCATGGCCGCGGAAAGGGCCAAAAGTACAAGGGGAATGAATGGAAGAATGGCAGAAATCAAAAGGGAAAAGGCAAATCCCAATGGAAAGGTAAAGGGACGGATACAGGAACCTTCCAGAAGCAAGGTACAGCCAATAAGGCACCTGACTCTCAAACATGCTTTAAGTGTGGATGCGTTGGCCATTGGTCACGCAATTGTCGCACTCCAAAGCATTTGGCAGAACTTTACATGAAATCCACTGGGAGATTCCAGAAGAATCAAGAAAAGAAGGTTGAGACACACTACACTGCTCTACCAGATGTTGAGCAAGAAGGTGGAGAGAATGATAGCAATGTTTCCCAAGAGATGGAACTTGACTTATATGGAGATCTGGAATAGTCTCCCTATACCATTTTTGCTACATGTCGCATTTCCATTAGTTGAGCCTCCTTAAGAGCCTCATCAGTTTTGAATAATGATGTTCCTGCATGAACATTTGGTCTATGCCTCCTGTTGAGCAATTATCAGTGATATTTAAATAAAGTGTTTTCCAGAATATTTTGTGCTATGCTTGTTTGATTGTTATACTATGCAACCTGAAGTTGGTATTGCGATAAAAACCCAGAAGTATTTAAAGATCTGGTAGATTGACTGGGTAATCTTGAGTTGAATATTTTGATAAATTAATTACTAATTCTGATGGTCATAGCATAAAGACTTCCTTAGATCTGAAGATTTCTTATCATCTAACTTGTAGAAAAATCACTGAATTTCTTGAAGTAAATTCGAAGTGATATATGTGGACCTTTTCGATCCCTGTTGGAACCATGCTTCTACCTAAATTAATTGCCCAATTTTTGTGAGCATCCTTTCCAGAAGAAAGAATCAAGTCCATTCAAATGGACAATGCTAACGAGTTTACCTCAAAAGCATTATATGGCTTTGGGAATTAATGTAGAGCTTTTAATATCTCATGTCCACATAATAGAATGGCCCTGCAGAGTCATTATTAAGGGAATAAAATTTATTGCTTGACCACTTTGCAGAATAGTAGGCTATCCACCAGTTGTTGGGGCCACGCAGTGCTGCACACTGCGATATTAATTCAACTCAAATCAACTGTATATAATGGTATTTCCCCGTTGCAGATAGTGCATGGAAGGAAGTTAAGTATTTCCCATCTGCGAAAATTTGGTTATGTTGTATACATGCCAATCTCTCCACCATAGCATACCGCCATGGGACCTCACCAGAAGTTGAGGGTCTGTACATGGTTCGGTACGCTGATTGTACTAAGGACATATTTCGGCATTAGGGGAAGATAAGTACCACATTAAAGAATGCCGAGTCCTTAGATCCACGCACTAAAGAGACCGAACTTGAAGTTCGGAAAGTAATAAATTTGCAACAAGTAAGCTAAGAATCTGCCAAATACCTTCACTGATCATAAGGTAGTGGAAAGATCTCATATACCTGAAGTGTATGCACCTGAAAGAGTGGAAATATCCTAGAAGGATATTAAACCCACTCTTGACCCTCATGATAAAATGAGGGGGAGGCCTCAGTGCAGGACTCAATTCGCGGAGGCGTCCGCAGAAATATAGAACCAAACAATTGAGAACACTACAGATGACAGTGGAAGAAGCTCAACCTGATGTTGAGAAAATCCCTGAAGTGAGCCATCTAGAAGATGGTAACATCCCTGAAGTGATCCATCCTGAAGATGGTAACATCCCTGAAGTGATCCATCCTGAAGATGATAACCCCAGCGTATATTTGTGCGCACAATCCAATGCTGGGAAGTCGGAACACCCAGACTTCATCGTTATGGGAAATCACGAGAAGCTGGAAGAAATTGATAAAGAGACATCCCTGGAGTGATGCAGGAGAATTATATATGAAGAAAGACTACAATTGTCGACATATTTTGCCTCTAAAAATTGCTAAAATCTGGATCCAGAACCAAAGTCCATGGCAGAGTGCCAGAAGCGCTCATCTAGGTTCACCTGAAAAAGCAATTGAGGTAGCGCTCGCTTAATGAGAGGAAAGTTCTTGGTCTGTTGTGATGAACATTTCTGAAATATTCCCTGTAGGATCAAATGGATTTTTCATCCTGAAGAGATATGAAAATATCCAGGTGGTGAGATATAAAGCGAGGCTTGTAGCACAAGGGTTTTAGCAGAGACCCATCATCGATTACGATGAAATCTGTTCTCCTGAAATGAGTGGAATGACGTTCCGAAATTTAATATTGATGGCAGCAAGCTTAAACTTTTCAATACAATTGATGATTGTAGTGACCGCATATGTATTTGGGTCACTGAATACGGATTAAAGACAGTCGATAAGGATGTGGTACAATTGACTAAGTAGATTCCTCCTGAAAAGGAAATATGATCCCTGAAGGAATAATGTTCCTGTGCATTCATGAGGAAATCCCAGAATGGATTTTTATTTTCCTCTGTGGTGGTACAGTCACTCAGAGATTATAAAGGAAGCCTCACGGGAATATGTTTGGCTAAGACGGGTAATCAACCATGTCCAGAAGTTATATGGTATGAATACCGTCAATTCCCCTACTATTATCTATGAAGATAATGATGCTTGTGTTGCACAAATGCAATTGGGTTATGTAAAGAGCAATATCACGAAGCATATTGCTCCTAAGTTCTTTTATCCCCACAAACTCCAGAAGAATGGTGAGATAAAAATAATGCAAATTAAGTCGTGTGAAAATCTAGCAGATTTATTCACAAAATCCTTGCCAAATTCCCCTTCCAAGGTATGTTAATGGCATTGGAATGAGGCGGCTTAGAGATTTGCATAGTTCAGAAGTAAACCCACGAACCATAATCCCTTTGCATGATCTGAAGATCATAAGTTGTACTTTTTTCCTTTGTGAGTTTTCCTGATGTTTCTCACATAAAGGTTTTTAATGAGGCAATAAATGCAACATAGAGAGCGAGTGTGATGTACTCTTTTCTCCATCTCTTTTTTCCCACTGGGTTTTTGAGTGGAGTTTTTAATGAGACATATGCATTACGCGGAATTCGCCCAAGGGGAAGTGTTATGAGATAACCTCCTAACCGTATTCGGTTAGGAGTCTATCTCTTAATATGTGGGCGAATCCGAACTCTCCTTGAGGGGACTGCTATATATATACCGGGTGCCTCCCATTGTATTTACACACATTGATCAATAAAGAAGAGAGAGCTCCACCCTATATCTTGTGTCTCTTGTTCTTGTGTTCTTGTGTTCTCGTTGATTGCCGGTGTTCGACGTGGGTGAACTACTCGTTTTACAACAGATACAAGTCACACAACTACTTTGCATAAGACGTAGGAGCTGTATCTTTTTCGTTTTCTAGAAGGCTTTTGTTGTACAGTGAATAACCACTTTTTAGCTAAAGATTGAAAAAAATAAGATAAACATAAACATATATTTTTCCTCCCCAATGGCGATATCTCAGGCGAGAGCTCGCCAGAGTCACCGAGATTAGGATTAGGGTTCACCGAAACCCCTAGCCTAGACGGACGCTGGTAGCTCGTCAATAGGCAACGGTGTCGACGAGGCAGCCATGACGCTGTCAAGCGCGGGATAGTCCAACAACAAAAGGTTTGCACACGTAGGTTTTGTTTGGTATGGCTTAGCTTTTTATCATAAGTAGCTTTTGGTTGGGCTACATGATTGATGGGCTGAAGAGGTTTTGTGTTTGACATTCTGGTTTTTTGGTGTAAGGGGTGTGGGTCGGGAATAGGGTAAAAGAGGTGGGTTTTGAGATTTTATACTTAGCAGGAGGAGGATAATGTTCTTTAACTCTAGTAACAAAGTCAGAACCCTAATATACTGAAATCGTGGAAAGCTATCATAGACCAGCTTCCGGCTTCTAGCTTCTCCTAGTACAAATAGGCCGATTGATTTTGACTTTTGGCTACAAAAGAGAGAGTAGAAACCAACCATTTGAGACCGCTTCTGTTTACAGAGAGTAGAAACCAAAGCTAAAACCGTCTAGTCCAATCACCATATAATCCTGTCGACGATTGGAGAACGGGCTCCCGTCGAGCTTACTTGTTGAATGGGGGATCAACAGAGCCCCGTCGTACGGATCGAAGAGGGCGTTCGAGCGATGCGAGGTCGGGAGAAGAAGAAAAAAGGGGGGACACGGTGTTTTTATCCTGGTTCGGGCCTCTCACCGTCGAGATAATAGCCCTACTCCAGTGTATTGTGTTCTATCTTGGTGTCCCTCCTATTCTGAGATCTTCAGGGGGGTTTAAATACTACGACTAGAGGTACATAGAAGGTAACTACCTCCTGGGATTGCGCCGCGCAATCGTACTTACGATCTACTGCCCTTGACCTGGGCGTTATTTGAATTTCGTCCGTGAGTTCGTCTCCCGGCTGATTGGTTGCCACCTTCCTTCTTCGCGGCATTGACCGGGCACTCCGACCAAAACACCCGAGCAGGTCGCGGCCTCTACGAGCATGCTTGCTCGTGGGGGGGTGTGTCTGGTGCTTCTGCGAGCGAAGGTGCGAATGCGCATGCTCGGAGGAGAAGGAGGGATGCTCGTTTCGTTCTCCCGAGCATCTTCTTTTAGTGTTGCTTGGTCGGCGGGTTTAGCTTTTCACGGGGGTACCGTGGTCTTTTGTCAGATAGCCAATCCCCGACAGCTAGCCCCCGAGGTTCAAGTGGGGAACCCTCGGGCTTCCCCTTGAGCCTAAGAAGACTTGAGGGGGGATTGAATTTCCTGTGGCTCACGACCATTTTTCGTCGGGAGACGAACTTCTTTACCCGCCGCGTGCTTCCTCCGCGTGGGCGCGTCGTTTGGTTGTTCTGCGGTTCCTTCTCTGAGAAGCCTCCTTGTAGCAGATGCGGTGGTTTCTCAGCGCGCTTTCTCGGCCAGGTGTCGCTACGTGATAGGCGGCGATTTTAACCTGCCCCTTCATTTGTCTTTTTAACCCTTTCTACCGGGAGAGGTCGAGTCACGTTGTCTCTTTGCTCGTCTTCGCCAAAAATCTTCCAAGAGCCCTAGCGCCCAAGAACCCTTTCGTTCCCCTTCCTTCTTCGGCCATGGCGCGTTCAAGGTTAGCGGATGACCCGAAGGAGGCTCCAGTGCTCACGGACGAGGGTACGTCGACCAGGCTCGGGTCGAGTGCCGAGGATGATGCGGCGCCCGGCACGCGGGAGACGGAGATCGTCTCCTGCGAGTTGTACGCCATCAACGGGCTTCGTCTGCCCGAGAGCGACTTCCTCACCTCCGTGCTTGCCTTCTGCGGGTGCGAGATCTCTCATCTCCACCCCAACTCTATCCTTTCTCTGCAATCTTCTCCCATCTTTGCGAGGCTTACGTGGAGTGTAATGCCCACGGCTAGCCTCTTCTTTCACTTCTATTCCCCTTCCGCACCGGCCGGGATGGCTTCGCCGGTTGCGTTTATCTTCGCCTCCGGCCCAACCGACCATACGAGTATCCCTTCGTTGCTCTGAAGGACTCGGTGTCGGGTTGGGCCGACCTCTGGTTCTACCAGAAGAAGGCGGAGGGTCCCGATTTGTCTATCTTGGGGAGGACGCTCCGCCCTCGAGGCGGTAGCGCCGCCGTGCAACCTGAGGAAGAGCGGGTGCTTAGGACGATCGGTGAGCTTGCCCAGATGGGGCTCACTGGTCGGGATATCGCCCGGGACTTCACCTTCAACCGGGTGTCACCCCTGAGGCGCCGCGAGCATCCCTTCTTCGAGGTGACCGGGTGGCATGACTTCACCCGCGAGGACAACGCAGGTATGTTCCTGGACCTCTTTCCCGAGCATCACTGCTTTCTGGTGATCGGTGCTATGCATATATATATATATCTTTTGTCTTAGTCTTTGGTTGCGACGCAGCTCCGAGGACGGACTGGGTTGACGAGAGGGTCGCCGAGATGTTCGGCGCCCCGAAGGAGAAGGAGCTGACGCCCAATCGTCAGGTCCCCAAGAACATCTTTGACCGTGGCGACGCGGTAAGTACATCTTTCTGCTTCCGCTCGGGGGCATGTTTTCCGAGCTCATTCCTCCCGATTTACGTTTGCGGAGAAGGTCGCCCTTGAGCTTGCGGTGTCGGCGGCCGCAGTGCCGCATAAGCCGACACTCGGCCAGGGCTCCCGCAAGAAGGGCCAGTCGAGGCCGCCAAGTATCCGCCTCGCCTCCCGCGCCAAGCGGTCGAGGCGCCGAAGCTTCGACCAGGACCCCACGCCGCACCTTGAGTACGCCGACCGTCGGGAGGTAGCGAACTCAATTTGGTTTGATGACTTCAAGCGGAGGAGGCCGAGCGATGAGCCGATCGGAACAGCTCGCCGAAAGCGGCGAGGAAGGCCGAGGAGGAGGCCAGGTCCCTCCCGACCAAGGAGGCGGCTAGAGAGGCAGATCAAGGCCCTCGGGGACCAGCTTACTCGGGTGGTCGATGACCGAGGAGGAGGAAGAAGAGGAGGCCACCTACGCTGCGGTCGGAAGGAGCGGGAGGTCGACCTCTCAAACGACCTCGGCCGGAAGAAGAGGTCGACATGGACGACGTCGACCCGGCGATGGCACGTGCCCGATGACGCCGCGAGGAGCGCGTCGTGGTCGTGGGCCGAGGCCTCACGAGGCCGCCGCGAGCAGGTCGCCGTGGGCCCGGCGAGGAGGCCGAGGAGGATGGCGGCCTTTCGCCGAGGCGAGAAGGTAGGTTCCTGCTTAATTCTCTCACTCTGTTCTTGTCTTGTGATTTTCTTCGGGCTAACCCCACCCTGTTTGGCGTGGGCGTGATAGCTCGGATGTCGTTTTTGGACTTCCGCCAGATGGCTGAGGAGATTATCGACTCTGCAGTTGACGCCGAGCTCGACCGCGTTGTCGACCAAGTGATGGCCGAGATGGGGGAGGAGCCGGCGCCGGCTCCGGACCAGCGGGCGAGCTTCCCTCGGCGGGACCCGTGCTTTCTTGGCCGGACGGAACCTATTCCGGCCGCGGAGGAGCGAGGCCGCGAGGGGCCCGAGGACCAAGACGCCTTGGCTTTGGTCCCTTGCGAAGAGACGACTGCGGGCGAGGCTCAGGCGCCGAGCCCCGAGGAAGGGAGCTTGGTCGCTGCCGACCAACAGCCCTTGGCCGTGAGCCAAGGAGAGGAGGAGGTCGTCCCCGACCTAACTCCTTCGGCCTTGGGGCACCAGGCGTCCGACCCACGGAGGTGCAAGGGGCGGAGGTGATCGTCCTTGATCAAACGCCTCGGCCGCGGAGCATCGGCCGCCTCCGACTATGGAGGGACAAGAGGCGGAGGTGATCGCCCTTGATCCACCGCCTCGGTCGCAGAGCATTGGTCGCCTCCGGATGCAGAGGGACAAGAGGCGGAGGTGGTCGTTAACGACCAACTGCCTCCAGCCTCGGAGCAAGGAGTGGCAGCGCTCGTGGTTGGCGTCTGACCCCCGAGCGGTGCGGGCCAGGAAGGCGGCCACGAGCCGCTTGCCGTGGAGGAGGATCAGCCTCGGGGTGACCCGGGGTTGGTCGAAGGTGGTGACGCCGTTGCTCTCCTGAGAGCACCGGGTGCTCAGGAGGAGCAAGACCCCGGCGCGCCGGTCCGGGATGACTTGGTCAATCCCTTCTTTTCGCCGGCGCGACCGACCGCGCCAGGACAAGTGGTCGGTAGGGCTCTTACGGTAAGTTTCATGTTCCTTCTTTTTCCTGTGATCGACCTTCCGGGAGTCTGCTCTTTTTTCCTTCTCTTTTCTCCTTACGCTCAAGTTTGCCGCGAAGGCTATGGAGGATATCGACGCTACCTCGGTCTCCAGAAGCATCTTGGTCGTACCACCGCGAGCAAGACGCCAAGATCGCCGATCTTGAGCGTCCGGGTCTCCGAGTCTTGTGAGGCCGACTGGCCGGTGGAATCGGCGAGGAGCCTCATCGCCGGGCTCGGGACCAGCTCTTCCAGGCGAGGGCGAAGAGCACTTCAGAGCGTATGCGCCGAGCTTGACGAGGAGCTGGGGAAGTTGCGGTGGAGGTCCCGACCTGCGCCCGAACTCCAACGAGCTCGGGGCGCGAAGAGGCCCAGCTCAAGGAGGTGCGGCGCCTTCGGGACAGCGGTGAAGGTCGTGCCGCTTTCGGCGGAAAGTTTTGGACTTGGAGGCGAGGTCGACTCCCTTAAGGAGGAACTTGCTGCCCTTGGTCGGCGTAGGACTTAGCTCCTTTTTTGTGTAACCTGTAAAAAAACAACGCTTCGGGTTAAATGAGCAAACTTCGCAGTGTTTGGTCCTTGCCTGCTTTTTCTTGAGTTTGCCTTCAACATATGCCCATATGATCCAGTTCTGAGAAAAAGGAAACAAGTTCTGCATAGAGCATATATCATAGATACGAGCAAAGAAAACAAGTTCTGCATAGATCATATATCATGGATACGAGCAAAGGATCCTTGGTAAGAAGGGACTAACGTTCCTATCATACTGAGCCTCGCCATGGACAAAGGTCGTGCCCTTCTTATTGCGAGCACGAGTTTGTTCATGGGAAAATTTAAGGGTCGCTTTGGTCGTGACGATTTTTGAATGATATAAGTAGGTCGGTTGCGTCGAGAAGAAATGCGAGCCTGAGTAGGCGAACTTTAAACCAACATCACGTAGAGCTACCATACCGAATGGTCACCGAACCGGGCTTAGAGTGGATGCTCGCGCCCGACCACGCATCTGATGAAAAGCTCTTGTGGAAAGTGAGCGATTGGGCGAGCATCCGGCCGGGGCCAAGGGAAATGGTGCGCACATACTTGTCGGATAAGTTAAATGCGCAATCTTTGCTAGGCAGCGATGCTCGTTCGACAAAGCGAGGACGAAACACGAGAAAGAGGGAAACGTTTTATTGGAAAGAACGCAAGGGGCGCGAGATAGGAGTACTCGTCTAAACGTAGAATTTACGCAGTTGATCGATGTTCCAGGTGCTGGTGAGCTCCCGACCATCTGGCATCGCGAGGCGAACAGCCCCCGGGCGTGCTGTAGACACGACCGTGTAGGGTCCTTCCCACCTTGGGGTTAGCTTGTTGGCCTTCGACAGGTCTTGAACTCTTCGTAAGACCATGTCGCCGACTTGCGGGACCCTAGGGCGGACGGGCTTGGCCGCGTGCCTACGAAGAGCACAGAGGTAAACCGCAGACCGAGCAACGCCCGTTCGCGTGTCGCCGACGAGGTCCAGTCGGCGAGGCGCTCAACTTCTTGATCGACGGAATCGATCAGTTGCACCCTTGGGGAACCCGGCCGCGATTTCGGCAGGCAGAATGGCCTCCGCACCGTAGACGAAGTCGGAAAGGCGTTTACTTTGTGGCTCGACCGGTCGTGGTGCGGACAGACCAAAGAACGGCGGGAAGCTCATCCACCCATCTTTGCTTGTCTTTGGTTGAGGGTCTTAAAGACCCTCTTTTTATGCCCTGGACTAGCTGCCCATTTGCTCGCTTCATTGCTCCGTTACTTTGTGGATGCGCCACGGAGGCGAAAGCAGACCTTGGTCCCGACCTCCTCGCATGATAACTTTGGAGCAGTTCATTTGGTGAAGCTGGGTCCCGTTATCTGTGATAAGGCGGTTGGGTATCGAACCGAGTTACCACATTATCTGGAGGAATCTCTTGGCCGCCTGGGCCGAGATGGTCGAGACGGGCTCGGCCTCTATCCACTTAGTGAAAGTGTCGATGGCCACGAGCAAATACTTGCAGCCTTTCTGACCTCGGGGGAAGGGTCCAAGGACATCGAGCCCCCAGGTTGAGAACGGCCACGAGAGTGGTATGGTTTGCAGGGCATATGCCGGTTGACGGACTTTTCGAGCATGAAACTGGCATGCCCGGCAGGTCGTTACGATTGACCGCGCGTCCCGTCAAGGCCGTTGGCCAGTAGTACCCTAGTCGGAAGGCCTTGCTCACAAGTGTCCTGAAAGACGAGTGAGCTCCGCACATTCCTTCATGGATATCACGAAGAAGGTACTGGCCTTCCTCCTGAGAGACGCATCTGGAAAGGATCCCTAATGCGCCTTTCCGGTATAGGTCGTCTTCGATCAGTCTGTACTGAGAAGATCGCCTTATTAGCCGGGAACGCTCGGCTTCTTCCTCGGGCAATGTCCCATGCGCAAGATATTGGATGAATGGCGTCATCCAATTTGCACTTTGCTCGAGGAAGGAGACCCTACCGCCGGTCTCTGGTGCCTCCTCTTCAGAGGGAATGGAGGGCTTATGTAGGTGCTCGACAAGCACCCCCACCGGAGCGGTGGCCTGAGAGGAACCGACCTTAGACATTTGGTCGGCCAGGGAATTATCCTTCCTGGGGATGTAGATTACTTCGAAATTCTTGAAGTATTTCTCCATCTTCCTTACTTGACCAGTCTGGCGCCATTGAGGTATCGGAACACTGATACTCCTTGTTGACCTGGTTTACGACCAACTGTGAATCGCCCTTCACAATGAGCCGTTGGACTCCTAGCGATTTACATGCCCGAAGTCCGGCCAAAAGGCCTTCGTACTCCGCCGCGTTGTTAGTCGCAGCGAAATGTAGTTGGATGGCGTACTGTAGCTGTTCTCCATCCGGGGAGACCAAGATGACGCCGACCCCAGCTCGTATGCTCGGGATCCATCGAAATCTGAGTCCAGGAGTTTTCCCTTGAATCATTGGTTCCATTGGCCGGTGGAGCCGAGCCGACTCATTCCGCCACGAAATCAGCCAAGACTTGTGATTTTATCACCGTCTGGTGAGAACACCGGCTTCGAACTCGGCGAGCTCCATTGCCCACTTGGCTGTCGACCACCGGCGTCTGATTTTTCAGGATCTCTCTGAGTGGGAAGCCGGTCGGCACCACGATCTTGTGCGCTTGAAAGTAGTGGCGCAACTTCCGGGAGGCCATCGGTAATGAGTCTGATGGTTTACGGACCTCGGGTAACGCTCCTTTGGTCCATGAAGTACTTCCGACGTAATAGATAGGTCGGGTACCATCTCTCTCTCGCCAACACCGAGCTTACCGCTTGGAGGTTGCCGCCAGGTATAATAGCAATTCTTCCCTGGCCGTAGGTGTGACGAGGGCCGGGCGGTTGGGAGAAATCTTGTTTTAGCTCTTTGAACGCGCGATCGACTTCCTCCGTCCACGTAAAGCCATCATGCTTGCGGAGGGCTTTAAAGAAAGGTAGTCCTCGCTCCCCGGTAGGAGACTAACCGGCTTAAGGCGGCCATTCTTCGGTCGAGCTTGTACTTCCTTTACGCATGTGGGCGACCTCATGTTCTCAATGGCTTCGATTTTCTCGGGTTAGCCCTAACGCCATTTGGCCCGAGCCATATAGCCGAGCACCTTGCCGGCCTTTACGCCGAATACGCATTTCTCTGGATTTAGCTTTATTCGATGCTTATTGAGGTTACAAAAGTTTCTTCCAAGTCAAGAACGTGACCAAGTACTCTTGCTTTTGACAACTATGTCGTCGACATAGACCTCCAAATTTCGACCTATTTGGTCCGTGAAAGTCTTCTGCATGAGGCGTTGAAAGGTTGCTCCGCATTTCTCAGGCCGAAAGACATGGTCGTATAGCGGAAGGTACCGAACAGGGTGATGAAGGAAGTCTTCTCCTCGTCTTGGCGCGACAGTGATCGATGATAGCCTGAATAGGTGTCTAGGAAGCTCATGGTGCGTGACCACTGCCGTCGCGTCCACCAATTGGTCTATGCGAGGCAACGGGTAGTTGTCTTTTGGGCACGCCGCTGCGTTCAAACCCGTGTGGTCGGCCTTTACATGCGCCACTTGCCTCCTTTCTTCCTGACCAGAACTGGATTGGCTAGCCACTCGGAGTGCTCGATCTCTCTGATGAAGCCAGCTTTTAGGAGTTTATCAAGTTCCTCTCGGATGATCGCCTGTTTTTCCGGGGAAAAGCGTCTAAGTTTCTGTCTCACTTTGGTTTTTGTCGGTGAGCAGCTGCTTTGTGCTCGACCACCTCCCTTGGGACCCGGGCATGTCGGATGGTTCCCGAGCGAACACATCCGACCTTGCCGGAGGAAGGTGACGAGCTCGAGTTCCTATTTGGGATCTAAGGAAGATCCCAAATGAATGACCTTGGCCGGTTCCGACTCGTTGAGCGGAATGACCTTGGTCTCTCCTCCAGTGGAGGGCAAGTTTAGGCCGGAATGCTTCGGCTCTTGGTCGGGACCGCGAGTGGGTAATCGACCGACCATATCTAAGGCTCTTTCGTCGCAATTGAGTGCGAACTTGTGGTTCCTTTGATGGTTATAACTCCGTTCGGTCAGGAATCTTGAGGCAGCGTCACAGCGTGGTGAGAGGCGGCCATGAACTTGGCCAAGGCCGGCCTGCCGAGGATGGCGTTGTAGGCCGACTCAAAGTCCACCACCTCGAAGGTGATTAGCTCCGTTACGAAGTTACTTGGGCCGCCAAAACTTACAGGCGGGACGACCTGCCCGGAGGTTTGATCGAGGTGCCGGAACTATCGAAGAAGGGCACGGCCACGCTCTTGATTTTGGAACGAGGAATGCATCTCGTCCAAAACCTTGGCTGAAATAAGGTCCAAAGAGCTCCGGAGTCTATGAGGACCCGACCAGACGACGGTATTCTTGATGGTGGGGTTCACGACCATCGGAAGCCTCTGGGGTTTGGTCATCCCAAGGGGACTGATCGTCCTTGGAGAAGGTCGAGGATACCTCAGAGCCATTTCAAATTCTGGCCGCAGGAGGCTTACCTGGGTAACATGGTGCACTTCCCTTGCGGCCTCCTTTAAGTCCGGCGGGACTTGTAGTGAGGAGCCCCGAAGATGACCGCTATGTGATTCCTTGGTTCTTGGTATTCCATGTCATCCTCACTTTCCTCGGCGGGCTGTTTTCGTTTGTCATTTTCACCTGCTCTGGAAGCGTTGGCATGGGCCCCTGCCGTGAAAGCTGCTCCAGCGGTAGGTCCACGTTCGGCAATTCCGTAGAGGTCGTGCCGTCGCTGGTGAAGCCAGACGATGAGAGTCGCCCCGTCGGTCCACTTGGTCGCCTCGTCGGTCCGCTTAGTCGCCTCGTCCTCGAGGCCTGTGTGGTTGTCCTCTTCCCAGGCGTTAAGCCCCGTGACTGCGGCGGGTTGCTCGGGTTGTTGTTGTTCCACCGGCTACCATGGCTGGCGAGGGCTGCTTTTTCTTCTTTTTCTTGATTTTCTTGTCAAAATAATTCGAGCACTTTTTGCTAGCTGAGGTATCTAAGCCAGGTTGAGGCGGCAGATTCCCTTAATCCAGCATCTTCTTCCATTGGACGGCCTCATCTGCGTTGGCGTATCGATCGGCCATTCGGAAGAGCTCGTTCGCCGTTAGATCCGGGTGGATCTCCAGGTCCTGCGTGAAGCGCACGTCTCGTACCCCGAACTTGAAAGCCCGGACGACCGCCTCGTCCGATATGTTCGGGATCGAGTTCCGGACCTGGATAAACCTCTGGACGAATTGTCGCAGGGTTTCCCTGTCCGTCTGTATCAAGCGCTCCAGGTCGCGCTCCTTTCCCGGGCGGATGTAACAGCTCTGGAAATTTGCTCGGAGCGCGGCGCTGAGCCGCCTCAGGACCGTATGGAGCCTTCCTTCGATTAAAAAGCCACGTCTGGCGGCTCGTCGAACCGTCGGCGGGTAATTTGCCATCACCCCTCATCGCCTCGGCGCAAGGATGGCGGTGGTATATATCGAGAGAAATTCGTCCGGGTTACGGGTCCGTTGAACCTTCGATATGGCGGGCTTAAATCTGTTCGGCCATGCGACGTTCCGGAGGGAGCTCGTGAAGGCCTGGCAACCGAAGCTCGGGATTTCGCGGTGAAATCCTCGGTCATAGCGGCCTCCACGCGGGTCTTCCACCCAACGCCCGTCGCGGGCCGAGTCGAGAAAACCTCATGCGGCAGTCGTCTTGGCCGACGACCGCTTGGTCGTGGAGCGTTCAGAGTGCTCGTAATCTGGGCGATTATACGGATATCGCTCCGGGGTCGCTCTGTGACTGTTCCGGGGCCTTTCCCGGATCAGGTTAGCGATCTGGGGCGATCTCCGAACATGGCTCCGAGATTCACCTCTGTGCGAGCGCACGGGGGAGCGTTTGTGACGGTCCCGGGAAACACTCCGGGCATCCCGGTCACGAGGAGGGTCCGAGACTTTTAGCTTCGGCAAGCCTTTCCAAATCTTCGACTCACGACCACGCCCCACGGCCTCTAAGTCTGCTTGCTCGGGGAAACTACGCAGGTCACGCACGACCGCCGCCAAGGCCTGTAACCGTTCCCGTTTCCGGTGAACTGGCGGTGGCGAGCTTTGGCGACGCTCCGGGGCGCGATCGGGAGTTCGGTACCCACAAGAGTTCCTTTCCGTCGAGCGCGCCCCCCTTTGCCTGGCGGCGAATGCTCGCGAGGGTCTTTCCCAAGGACGCCTCCAGGTGGAGTCTGGCCGCCTTGTAGGGGTCGTGCTTGGCAGCGTCCGAGATCCTTCTCAGGGCTCCGCACGGCTTCGGCCATGTTGACCCGACGAGGCGGGATGAGAGCGATGGGGACATCATTGTATCCCCTTGAGATGCAGTCTCTCGGTCGAGCTCTAGGTCGTCCGGTATGTCCATGCCGTCGTAGAGCTCATCACAGTCATCCTCGGGGTCTCCGAGGGTAATGTCTGGGGGATGGAGGCCACGCCCTCGCATTCCGTGTCCGGAAGGGCTCCCAGACTTCGGTGTGACCCGATAGGATCGGTCACCCTGGCCGCGTCGTCGGCGGCGTAGTATACGTCGTCATCTTCAACGTGGTCGAAACACAAAGGTCGAGTGTCTCCCGAGTTCGGCATCCTCGAGGATCTTGATCCGCGACGGAATCAAACTGCCGTCCCCACGACGGCGCCACCGGTATCGACGATTGGAGAACGGGCTCCGCCGAGCTTACTTGTTGAATGGGGATCAGCAGAGCCCCGTGCACGGATCGAAGAGGGCGTTCGAGCGATGCGAGGTCGGGAGAAGAAGAAAAAGGGGGGACACGGTGTTTTTATCCTGGTTCGGGCCTCTCACCATCGAGATAATAGCCCTACTCCAGTGTATTGTGTTCTATCTTGGTGTCCCTCCTATTCTGAGATCTTGAGGGGTTTAAATACTACGACTAGAGGTACATAGAAGGTAACTACCTCCTGGGATTGCGCCGCGCAATCGTACTTACGATCTACTGCCCTTGACCTGGGCGTTATTTGAATTTCGGGTATGATTTCCCTTGATCTCCGGCTGATTGGTTGCCACCTTCCTTCTTCGCGGCATTGACCGGGCACTCCGACCAAAACACCCGAGCAGGTCGCGGCCTCTACGAGCATGCTTGCTCGTGGGGGTGTGTCTGTGCTTCTGCGGCGAAGGTGCGAATGCGCATGCTCGGAGGAGAAGGAGGGATGCTCGTTTCGTTCTCCCGAGCATCTTCTTTTAGTGTTGCTTGGTCGGCGGGTTTAGCTTTTCACGGGGGTACCGTGGTCTTTTGTCAGATAGCCAATCCCCGACAAATCCGGTTCAAGCTGTTGTTAGGTAGGTAGGTAGGGGAATCAATCCATAGCTCAACATTTAAACCGGGAACTGTTACATATGAGGTCAAGTTTCCTAGAGACGATGAACGAAAACATTGCTAATAGGCATACGAACTTATGAACAAAATCACGAACAATTACCTTGAATTGTGTAAAGCTAGAATGCATGTTGGTGCACAATAGTCTCGGATTCTTCTGCGTTGCGTAAAATATTTTCCATGTCAACCTGGAAGCTGAATAGAAGCTGAATAGATTGGACACACACAACCGCCAGAAGTTCTGGCTCAATAGAAGCTGAAGAACGTGGACGGTTATATGTAAGCTTTTTGTTAGGAAACCGGATTCGTATTCTATATGGACTCTTCCTTATCTCTAAACAGAACCGCTATATATAGGAGGCAGGGGGTCACCCCATTGTACAGAAGCATACAGAATAATAAAGCAGTCCCGTTCCTCCTCATATTGTGTCTCTCGCTCTCTCTCTGTTCTCCAGTTTAGATCTATTAGGCAACTCTGGACTATTCGATAGCGAGATTGTCTAACACGTTATCAGCACGAAGCTCTACCCGGCGAACGGATTGAAAGGTGAGAAGGTGAGAACGAGGATTGATCTAAATCGCTCGTTGATTTTATGCATCTAATCTATGCATTTAGGTACTGTGTTTATCACATGGCATGAAGCTACTGGTACACAATATCTATTATAGATTATCACGTAGCATGAAGCTATAATGCACATCATTGGATTGGCTCGAAGCCATCTAACATTGGCCGCCGCAACCCCAAGCTGAAGAAGCGCTGGTCACCGTCATTGGTTTGGCACCGAAGCGTGTCTTCTCGGCCGCCACAGCACACACCGAAGCTACCAACAAACGCGCTAGGCCCTACGGCACGAAGCCGTCGGCCCAACTCCGGCCACGAAGAGCCGTACTGATAGACGATCGACGCCCGGCTTTGAAGCCGGCCATATGCGCTAAAGCGCCCCTCGGCTCATGCTCGGCGCGCCGTTCACGCAAGAACTCGTGGCCCGTAGCCACCGCCGCCGGTCGGTCGAACCGCTGGCGGCCTCATTCTTGTCGCGGTGAACCATCGCGATCGCGTCTGCCATGCCGCCGCCGCACTTTCTGAATCGGATAGCTGCGCCGCCGCGAGGATGCTACCGCGACGAGCTTTGTCGCGCCAGCGTTACCTTGAGCTGCCGCGACCCGCCGCTGCCAGCCATTGGCGTCGCCGCCACATCGCCATAAGCCCGCCGTCGCTCGGCCTCCGCGCGCCAAGCTCGGCTTGCGGCAGCCGCGCCCGCTCGTAGCCATCCTCGTAGCGCCGCGCCATGTAGGCGCCTCGTTGCTCCACACGCCCGATTCGGCGCTCGCCTCGGCTACCCGCCAGCGCTGCGAGAGGCCTGCGCGCTGCGCTGACGAGCGGCCGCGCGAAAGCCGTTCTCGCGCCTCGCACTAACGCATGGGCTGGTCATTGTCGCCGGACTGCCTTCGGGCTGCTACCGCGCCAGGCCGCCGACGCCGCCGCTGGGCTACTGCCGCGTCTGCCGCTCCAGCTGCTAGCACACGAAGCCTCGCATGCATCCTGCCGCCGCTACTGTGCCTTCGGCTGGACATGAAAAGCAAGTTTGCTTTTGGACATGAAGTCCATAACTACAATCCAGTTAAAGCAGGCATGGGGCACGGGGGCAAGGGGATTTTACCCCTTTGCCCCCCATTTTATTCCTTTTGTTATTATTTACTTTATCTTTTTTTGAAAACTAAATAAGAAATTCGGAAATTGATTAAAAATCCTGAAAATTCCCAGAAAAATTGCAGAAAATTTTGTGGCTCTGTTTTAATTTATTCTTAGCCTTATTTTCTGTATTTATGAATTTTTGCATGAATTTTTGCAATAATTGCCTGTTTAGAATACCGAAAATTCTTAAGAATTTATTTTCGCATTTATGAATTTATGAATTGTGCAATTATTGTTTATTCTGAATTTATGAATTGTGCAATTATTATGTTCCATGCATTATATTTATTGCTTTAATATAATTCTTTGAAATTCAAGCACGCCGCACGAAGCGGCCACCGTCGCGCCAAGAATGCCGACGTGCATGGAACTGAATGCACCGCGCGCATGAAGCCGCGCTAAACCGATCGCGCACATAAAGCAGATCGCACGAAGTCGATCAAGCATATGAATCCGATCGCTTGCACGAAGCCGATCACATACATGCACGAAGTTGTATTTACGAATCATGCATTTATGAATCCCGTAATTATGAATCTTGTATTTATGAATCTTGTAATTATTGTTTTCTTTTAGTTTACTGGAAATTCATGAGAATTTGTTTTATGCATTTATGAATTTTTGCAACCACTATCTATTAGATTACACGAAGTAATCTAAAGAAAGAATCTTGTGAATATGCAAATACCTGGCATTGTCGAACGTGAGTTTGAAGAACTGACCCCGAATGGACAGAACTATCTCACATGGGCATCAAATTTGAAGATCATGCTTGCGAGCAAGAAGCTCCAGATGTGGCTTAGGGTCCTCGTAGGACGCACAACCTAATGCCGAGCAAAATGATCAAACTTTGCCCTTTCTCGGACATCACCTTTCAGCCACTCTGAAGAATGAATATATGGCTGAGGTGAGTGTACTTGAGTTATAAACTGCACTTCAGAAGCGGTTCGAGAAGCTCAAGTCCACCATCTTGCTCTAAGCACGACAAGATTGAATTACTTTGAAATTTTGCGACTTCTGAGCATTGGTTGTTAATGAATTTTGAATAATGAATTGTAAGCTCTCGAAGAGCATACATTTTCTTTTCTCATGAATAGAATTGCAATTTATTCTTTATTCCAGTATTCTATATTTGCAAGTAATGTTTTTGAATTACTTTGCCACTGTATGATTAGAATTATATTTCTTTTCATTAAGAAATTGTGTAGCGCCCAAATAGAGGAGATATGCATTGTTGATAGTAGGCAAAGCTAATACCATCTTAAGAGAGTCGAAATACTTCCAGACGATCACGAAGAACGCTGGAAGGATTACGAAAATCGCAGGAAGCGATACGCATATAATAGGCTCTGGAAAAGCCACAATTATATTGCCAATAGGTACAACTTTGGTAATTGATGAAGCCTCCTTTTACCCTGAATCAACACGCACTCTCTTAAGTTTTAACAGATATCCGCGCCAATGGGTTTCACGTAGAAACCAATGAAGAAAATGGCAAAGAGCATTTGTGCATTATGAAGCACACGGAGTATGAAAAATGGTATTAAGAAAAATATCCCTCATATGAATCTGGGTTGTACTACACGATAATCAATGCACACGCAATGTATACTTATTTGAAGACTGTATTTAGAAGCTCTGAATTATTTTCGTTATGGCATTGTATATTTAGGTCATCCTGGTCTTAGATTGATGAAAAATATAGTTAACAACTCACAAGGTCATGGCATTAATGTTAAAAATTTCCTGAATCACGAAGATTTTGTGTGCCATGCATGTGCCACTGGGAAATTAATAACAAAACCCTCTGTTATGAAAGTGCAACATGAAATCCCTGCATTCCTGGAACGCATTCAGGGGGATATTTGCGGCCGATTCAGCCCTTGTCGTTTGTTTCGATACTTTATGGTGCTCATTGATGCTTCCTCGAAATGGTCGCATACATGTTTGCTTGTCAACAAGGAATCATGCATTCGCAAAGTCGATCTCGCGAGATCAGAATTAAGAATGCTTTTCCTGATCATCGCGTGAAGTCCATTCGAATGGACAATGCCGACGAATTTACTTCCAAGGCATTTGATGATTATTGCACAGCAACTGGAATAACTGTTGAACACTCTATACCGCACGTCCATACGCAAAATGGGCTAGCTGAAGCACTAATAAAGAGAATTAAGTTCATAGCCCGACCGCTCTTGCAGAGTTGTAACTTGCCCAACACTTATAGGGACACGCAGTCCTGCACGCAGCAGCACTCATCAACTATAGATCGTCGGCCTACAACATCCATTCACCAATGCAATTAGTGCAAGGGGTTATCCCGAAGATTTCCCATCTTAGAAAATTTGGTTGTATGGTATATGTACATATACCACCCCCACAGCGAACTGTAATGGGCCCTCTCCGTAAGTCTGGGATATACGTTGGTTATGAGAGTGCATCCATAATTAGGTATTTTGAACCCATGACTGGAGATTTGCATACAGCCCGATTCGCTAATTGCATCTTTGACGAGGATCGTTTTCCCGTCATTAGGGGGAGGAAATGAACCATTGAATGAAAAATGCCGGGAAATCATATGGCATTCCTTTGGAATCCCCGCGTATGACGGTATCCCTCATCCTGTTCAGAGGCCTCAAAGAAAAAGAACAGGAAATCTGGCTTCTCAAACCCAAAGTACCCGGAGACGTCTGGGGAAAACTGGGCAAGAGGACTTACCATAGCCAATCACAAAAATACCCCAAAGCAAGAAGGGGAGTCAGTTGAGACCTGGCACTGGAAAGAAGCCTATGGAAAAGGCAATTCCAGATTTGAATAATTTTGTAATATCAGGAGAATCAATGAATAGAGCAACAGCCAATGTCGATGCATACTTTGCAAAGAAGATTGCCACGATCATTAATTATGATCCTGAGCCCGCATCTCTCGCAGAGTGCAAGAAAAGGCTCGATTGGGAAGATTGGAAGAAGGCAATCACCGCAGAGTTAGACTCTCTGAACAAAAGAGAGGTGTTTGGGCCTGTGTGCCGCACGCCTCCCCATATAAACCCCGTAGGTCACAAATGGGTTTTTGTTCGCAAGAGAAACGAAAACAATGAAGTTGTAAGGTACAAGGCAAGGCTTGTCGCTCAAGGTTTCACTCAACGTCCTGGGGTTGATTATGAAGAAACCTATTCTCCGGTCATGGGCGGAATTACCTTTAGATACTTGATCTCAATGGCAGTCAACTTGAAGTTGAAAATGAAGCTAATGGATGTTGTCACAGCATACTTGTATGGAAACTTGGATTCGGAGATTTATATGAAAGTACCGGAAGGTATCCCTATCCCGAACCAAGACAGAGCAAACAGAAACCTATACAGTGTGAAATTGGAGAAATCACTGTATGGGCTAAAATAGTCGGGAAGAATGTGGTACAATCGCTTGAGTGACTTTCTTTGCAAGAAAGGCTACACGAACAGCGAAGATTGTCCATGTGAGTTTATACAACGATCCTCGAATGGATTTTGTATAATCTCCGTCTATGTAGATGACTTGAACATCATTGGGACGGATGAAGAAATTGAAGAAGCATGCACATACTTGAAGTCTGAATTTGAAATGAAAGACTTGGGTAAAACCAAGTTTTGTTTAGGCTTGCAGCTTGAACATGTCCAAGGCGGAATCTTGGTACACCAATCTTCCTACACGCAGAAAGTGTTGGAGAAATTTGGTTTTGAAAAGGCATACCCCGCAAAGACCCCAATGGCTCGGAAGGTCACTCCAAGCAGACCTAGACCGTCTGAGGCCTAAAGAAAGAGGGAAGTCTGGGAGCGGAATTCCCATACTTGAGTGCAATTGGAGCGCTCATGTACCTTGCGAATAGCACTAGGCCGGACATTGCGTTCGCCGTGAATTTGCTAGCACTGCATGCTGCGTAACCCACCAAAAGGCATTGGAAAGGGGTGAAGGACATCTTCCGTTACCTTCAAGGAAGCAAAGACCTTGGCTTGTTTCTGAAGAAACAATGAATTGAATTTGGTTGGCTATGCCGATCTTTGGGTACCTATCAGACCGCATCTTGGCAAGTCACAAAGCGGGTATGTTTTCCTTTGCGGTGGAGCGACAATTTCGTGGAAGTAATCTAAGCAGACTCTTGTCTCAACGTCGACAAACCACTCAGAAATAATTGCCTTGTATGAAGCCTCTCGAGAATGTGCATGGCTTCGAAGAATGGTTCATCACATCCAGAAGTCATATGGTTTGAACATGGAACAAACCCCCACCATTATCTATGAAGATAATGCAGCTTGTGTTGCTCAAGTGCAAATGGGATGTGTGAAGAGTAACCTCACAAAGCATATCAACCCCAAGTTCTTTTATGCTCATGAATTGCATAAGATGAACGAGATAAAGATACTGCATACTAAGTCGTGTGAAAATCTCGCAGATTTATTCACTAAGTCACTGCCGGCATCTTCCTTTAAAAGATGTGTTAGAGGAATCGGGATGATGAGGCTTAGAGAAGTGCAGATTTCAGGAGGAGAATTTTCACATACTCCTACATAAATCTCAAATATGAAGTTTGAGTACCCAACGTGAATCTTGAAGATTAACATTGAAGTTTGGGTGGATTGTACTCTTTTCCTTAAGTAAGTTTTTCGTTGAAGTTTTCTTAAATAAGGTTTTTGATGAGGCAATCCGTGCAACACAGCAAGCGTGTGCTATGTACTCTTTCTCCAATTATTTTTCCCACTGGGTTTTTATGGAGTTTTAATGAGGCATATGCATCTCGCAGTGAAGAGTCCAAGGGGGAGTGTTAGGAAATCGGATTCGTATCCTATATGGACTCTTCCTTATCTCTAAACAGAACCGCTATATATAGGAGGCAGGGGTCACCCCATTGTACAGAAGCATACATAATAATAAAGCAGTCCCGTTCCTCCTCGTATTGTGTCTCTCGCTCTCTCTCTCTCTGTTCTCCAGTTTAGATCTATTAGGCAACTTCGGACTATCCGATAGCGAGGTTGTCTAACACTTTTCACCACACGTCCGAAGCCCGCTCGACTCGTGGTGCCGCCGCCATGACGCCGTCCCGTGATCCTGTCCCACCGCCGCTCGCCGGGCAACGTGACGGAGCAGAAGCCAATGGAGTCGTGCTTTCGGAATGGGCTTTACTTTGGATTTCAAATCTTCGGCGTGTCTGGGAACATAGATGGAACTTGAACTCATGCGTACAAGTCTCGGTTTGGTTTCCCATCGAGCTGAAGCTGAACCGCAGAAACAACCAAGGAGAATAGGATTTTACTTGGAAGCACTAAAATCGCCAAAGCCGCCATTAGTGCAAGAACATAACATCGTTTTCGGCGTAATCCTGATCGCTTACAGCAAAACACCTGTTCCGGCGCACACCTACCATTTGGGCCACCACCACGCTACAACAAATATCTGTTGCTCATCGGAGTGTCACAACGCGCGCCACTCCTCGCGTCGCCGTCCTCTGTATCTACACCCGCCACGCCGGAGCTAAGACGCCAATCAGATCAACCATGGTGTAGCTGCAGCTGCAGCAGCCGCGAGTAGGCGCCGTTGGGCCATGACACGAGCTCGAGTCTACGGCCCGGATCGTCGATAACCGGTGCGCGACCAGCACGGCGGTCCGGCCCTTCATGATGCGCTCCAGCGCCACCTGGAGCACGCACTCGGACTCGGCGTCCAGCGCGCTTGTCGCCTCGTCCAGCAGGAGCACGGCGGGGTCCTTGAGCACAGCGCGGGCGATAGCGATGCGCTGCTTCTGGCCACCAGAGAGCTGCACCCCACGCTCGCCTACAGGCGTCCTGTAGCCGTCGGGGAGCGCGCTGACAAAGCCATGCACGTTGGCCACCTTGGCCGCCTCGATGACCTCCTCCTCCGTCGCGCCGTCCTTGCCGTAGGCGATGTTCTCCAGGATGCTGGTGGCGAACAGAACGGGCTCCTGCTGCACCAGGCCGATCTTGAGACGCAGAGATTTCAAGTTGAACCGCCTAATGTCCTTGCCGTCGATCATGACCTTCCCGGCGATGGGATCATAGAAACGCTCAATGAGAGCAATGATAGTACTCTTCCCTGACCCACTCGCTCCTACGAGAGCTTGGCTCTGGCCGGCTCGGATCCTCAGGCTGAAGTCCTTGAAGATCATCACGTCCGGTCGCGAGGGGTAGGCGAAGTCGATGTGGCGGAACTCGATCTCTCCGCGGATTGACTCCACTTGCTCAGTGTCCAGCTCATCCGGGTTAATGCGCGTCCTGCTGTTAAGGATGGCAAAGACCGAGCGGATGGACTCACCGCCGCGGACGATCTCCGGGGCGAGGCTGACGGTCTCGGCGACGGAGTTGGCCGTGATGACGAGCACGACGAAGACCTTGATAACCTTGGAGAAGGTGGACGCGTGGTGGCGGACGAGGTGAGCGCCGTACCAGAGGATGAGCGCCTCGGAGGCGTACAGGGAGAGCTGCGACAGGCCGTAGAGCGCGCCCGATATCTGGCTCCGGTGTAGGCTGTGCCTCTGCGGGACGCGTAGCTCGCTGCGGAAGAGGGACATGATCTTGTCCTGCGCGTTGAAGGCCGCCACGGTGCGGATGTTGCTGACGCCCTCCCCGGCGATCATGCTCGTCTTGGCATGCGCCTTGGCGGTGTCGCCGGCGAAGCCTTTCATGGACAGTTGCTGCCAAACACACGAGCATCATCGGTCATTCACAGAGCTCCCACGTCAAGCAATCATCTTTTAACAGTGCACAGTATAATACACGTTCAGGTTGCAATGAGTTACCAGTGATGCACGGCAATATATCTCATTATTCAACGAGCTCTTTTACGGTATATTAATGTATCAGATTAGCTGGTACTTATTTATACTTTCTATTCAATAGTGCATCTCCGTTCGAAGGAGTTGCAGCCCGAGAAAATAGCTCAAATATACAACATATGAACTAAAATTTCAAAAATATACAAGAAACAATAAAAATCGCAAAAATACCCTTGGCTCCCGCCGCGCCACGTGGCGGCCGCCACCCCGCACGGCGGCCGCCACGCCCCATGGCGGCAGCCAAGTGTCGTCATCTCGCGTTGCCACCTGGCAAAGAATTGCAACTAGCAAAAAAAAACCAGCAAAAAAAAAAAACAAAAACAAAAATAAAAAAATGGGGGGCTGGCATGGCGGCAGCCAGCCGTGTGCGTGTTGCTGTGTGTGTGCGCTCTGTGTGTGTGCATGTGTGTTGTGTGTGTGCGTGTGTGTTGTGCGTGTGTGTGACATCTGGCTACCGCCGTGCGGCGTGGCGGCCGCCACGTTAGTTTTGTAATTTTTTTTTAGTTGTATATTTTTGATATTATGCATTATAGTGTTGTATAGTTAGGCATTTTTTCCGTTGCAGCCCATGGTCACTGACAGCGAATGGGGGCTGTTGATGCACGCCCAGGGTCAGCATGCACCATGCAATCTATACAAATCACTGCAGGAAATTATTGCAAGCAAGGAATCACGAGGGCGCTGCAGCCGCTGTGTGGCTCTGCAGCGCGAAAACAAAAGGCTGGCATGGCATTCTGGGGCGACAGTGTCCTCGCGGACACTGCGATCTCGGCAACAGGGCATGGCGGCAGAGCCTGCAAGACCGCCATGTGCGGCGCTGCAAATTGTGAAGCCAGTGCCCCCCTGGATTTTTTTGGAGCATTGCAATGACTTGTATGAGGCATACGCGCAAAACAAATGAAAAAAATTGTGGTGGCAGTGAGATTCGAACCCACGCCCCAAGCAACCACCGAAGTTTTAACTGACGGCATAGACCAACTCAACCAAACTAACCCTCATGCCATGAGCTATTGCTAGCAATTTTTGTAGCTTGGGCCTCATTTTCAGACCAAGGAACTAAAGCACTATAGGTGTGTTTGGTTGACTGCATGTTGCCTGTATGGTATGAGTGGATACAACTGTATCTTTCAATCACCTGTTTGATTCCTTGTATATGCAGGCCCAGTGAATGCAATTGCACCTGCTCGTGCAGGCTCGAGGAAACAAGAAATGCTTCTCTCCGAGGTGGACGAGGAGAGGACGAATCCGACGAAGACAACGGCAGCCGCCTCTCAAACACGGCGCTCCGCCTGCTTTCTTGCTTGCAGCGGTGCGCCCGATGGACTTGTGCGTGAGCCGCGCAACAACGATGGGCAGCTCGAGGAGGTCGGATCCGAAGGCGGCGAGCCTCAGGAAGGCCGGATCCGACATCAATGGAGCTCAATCTGGCCGAATCCAGTAGCGGTGCGGCTCGGGGAGGCTAGAGACGACGATGGGGTGCTCGAGAAGGATGGATCTGGCGACGACGCAGCTCAGGGAGGTTAGATCCGACATCGGCGAGGCTCAGGAAGGCTGGATCCAGTGAACAAAGGAGACGCTAGAGCTTGAGAAGAAAGGGAGGGGCGATGGAAACGAGCAGAGAAACAAACTCCCGCTTGTGCGGGCCAGGCTCAATGATGCAGGGCAACCAAACACCGTGCCCTGCACCTCCGCAGCTGGCCCTAGGGAGGCTGGCTGGCTTAGCCAGGCTTGGCCGAGGTTGAACGGGAACCAAACAGTCCCTATATGTATTTTGCCTGATAATGGAGGGATTAGGGAAGCATGAGATATGACCGATTGTTGGACTCATCTGTTACGTTATTATATGTATTTCATGTGTTAGTTAGGAAGAAATCCATATAACATCCCGAATTGTTATATGGGTTTTTATCACGGCATTAGCACTATCGTAAATCGTAATTTTTTTAAAATTTCTCAAGCTTTATTATCATCTCAAAATTTTATTGGAACATTAATAATACATCAAAATCATTCATAAAAAAATTCAAATTTTTTTTGATTTGTTTTTTATCATTTTTTTGGTTGGTTCAAGTTAACCGATATATCGGTAATTTTGATCGAAATCTCAGTATTTTTTTATTAAACTATCGAAAATCTCGGTTGAAAAAACCAAATTTAAAAATTAGTTTTTACATTTTATTTATATTTTATCTAAAATTTTATCATCTCATCGAAATTTCAGACTTTCAATCATCCTACGTATATACCGCGAAAGAAGTTTGAAACCGTGATCCTATCATCCTACGTCAAGGTACCTGCCAAGTGCCAACCGTCGAGCCAAAGCCACGAAAGAAAGGTCGAGAGCGAACGGATCAGTGACAAGAAAGGGCATGCCCTGTACGCATGTGAATCATGATGGCTGGCACGAGGGAGGGAGAGATCACCCAGTGATGTGACCAAGTAGTCCACGGTAGGGCCCGGCAGACGGTCGCGTCCGGCTGGCCGGGCAGTCAGACCCAAGCCCAGAGCGCGGCAGGCCCTCGCATGTGCCGGTTTGCTCGCAGCTCTGCACGCCGTCACGTGGAGCGCCGATGGCCTCGGCCATAGCCGCTGCCGTACGGCGCCGAAGGACATCGCCAATGGCGTGCCAGGCAGGCGAGCTCCGAGCGTCGAATGGCATCGCATTTGCGTGCGCCCGTTCTGGCGGTGGCAGGCCGGCGGCACCTGGGTGGGCGTGGAATCTACCTGTGTTCTTCTGCCTGCGTGCCACCGGCCGGGAGCCGCAGACGCGCCCGCACCTCTTCGCCTGGCGCTGCTGGGTTCACACCCCGCACCGGTGGAGGGAGGGGATCGGAGGCCGGAAGCGGAGCTCGGTTTGGAGCTGGATCGAATTTGTGCAGTTGCAGTTTCGCTCTAGTTTAGGTCCTGTTTGGAAGCAAAGTTTTTCAATACCATGGTATTACAAAGCCATGGCTTAGAAATTGTGTTGGCATAAATACCATGGTTTCACCTACCACCATTGAAACCATGGTTTTTCTTGGAACTACAAACTGTTTGGCTACAAAGTATTTTGCATGGTATTTTCAAAGTATTGATACCTTTCACTCTCTACACCACCACCAAAAGCCCAAAACTCCACTTTGAGTGGAGTTTTCAATACTCCAAAAATACCATGGTATTGGCAATACCATGGTTTTCAAAACAGAGTTTTTTGGGTTGCTTCCAAACACCATGTTGCCAAAAATACCATGGTATTCTTCAAAACCATAGTTTTGCCTAGAAACTATGAAAATACTTTGTTGCCAAACAGGCCCTTAGTTGGTGGCTCAGTTCCAGAAAGATTCCGTAGTGTCAAGTTTGGATTAAAAAATCCAAGGGCACATGCGAGCGAGTACTAGGGTGCTACATTATACCTGACTGTGGATGATTAAACAGGCCAAGGCCGACGAGAACTTCGAAGGAGTTGCTGCTTGGCAGGTAGTGGCTGGTTGACCGCATTCGCTTACGAATCATTTACTGGTTTAGCAGTATTTCTCGCTGTTTGGTTTGGCTAAATACTAAAATTTTTGCTTTGGTCAAAAAATCAGGAGCCGAACGAGCTCGCGGAGGATGACACGCTTCCACAAAGAAGTATGACGACGGTTGGCCCACGGGCCTGGCCCACGGGCGTGCGCCCGCGAGCACTGGCGGTGCGGAGACAAATGCATCGTGCGTCAGGCGAGGAAAGAAGCCCGCACGGCTCGGCGCGTGATAGCCTATTCATACTGGATTCAGGCCGTAAATTGCAGTGCGCCGCACGGCACGTACGCTGGGCTTGGCGGCGCGGCTGGCACCGACGACATTGGCCGCTTCGAGCATGTAAGGCCTGTTGCCGCGGCTGTTGGCCGGCCAACGTTGGAGTTTTCTAAAAAGTAGTTTTTAGTTGGGTTGTGTGACTAAGGCCCCGTTTGGCAACTTGGAACCGAGCTGTTTCTACTAGAATCTAGGAGAAACCCAACCAAACGGGCTAAAACTCGGAACGATTCTCCTTGAAACGTTTCTTCTTTTTCCACATCGTAGTTGAATCACTCTCAACCCCGTTTCACTAGTTTCTACTAGAATCTGGAACCGTACCAAACGATTTGCAGAAAGTGATTCTGATTCTACCTGAAACGTTTCTATCAAGAATCTGGAACCGTTCTGTTTCTACTAGAATTTGGAACCGTACCAAACGGGGCCTAAAGGATTGAATAGCTAGACTGAAAAGGTTTTGTATTTGGCAATCTAACTTTTTAATTCTTGGTGGAAAGAGGTATTTTTCTTCAAACTCTAATGGTAAAGTTATATCCCTAACTCACAGAAGTTACCAGCTTTCGGCTTTCGGCTTTTTATAGTACAAATAAGCTGCTGGTTTCTGGCTACGAAAAAGCTAGCCATTTGGAATAGCTTATAGTTTCCGGAGGACAGAACCTAAAGCTAAAACCGTTTCAAACAGGGCCAATCTGTCCTTTGCGAAACACAGAGGAGAGGCTGCACATCTAAATGCCCTAATCAAGATTAGCACGCGTGAGCAGTCCATCTGCACTGCATAGTCACAAAAATGAAGTCACCATTTTTTAGTGCCTTGATTTTTTTTTCAAATCTAACATTCCAAACGCGGTTGCAAAAAATAGACATATCTTCAACCGAAGAAACGCTGACATGCGATAGATATCATATGCTGTACTCCGGTACTGTGGCAAGAAGTACCACACTACAGAAACTAGGATGGAGTCCTACCAAGGTGCCACTCCTCAACAAGAAATTACTCGCTAAACATTCACTTTAATTAATTAAGCACTCAATTAACCACTAAGTTAACCACTTGATTGTTCATTTAATTAATTGCTTGATTAATCACTTAATTTAATTAATTAAGTTAGTCCTACCGAGGTGCTACTCCTCCATAAGAATCTAGTCCTTTTGAGGTGATACTCTTCGGCAAGTCCTACCGAGGTACTATGGCTTGGTGGGTTTTCTTCAGAGTTTCGGTAGTGCGATATCTCTTTTTGCGGCATGAGAGAATAGAAAGTGATACGTGTTACCAATCAGTGCTTCCATCGTCGAAAAAAGAGCTATAATTTTTAGAAGGCAAGAAAAATAATGATTTCTCACATAACAAGGTTTTAAGTCAGAAACGTCACAAGAACATGGTCCACCCTTTGCGCTCAGAACGGTACGATTTTTAGCACTAGGTTGATATACAACGACACCAACGCTAATCCACATCTCTTCGCCGCAAGATGGGAAAAAAAGACCGCATGGTGACACGTGTTGTTTGCTGCGCTCGAGGAGCGTGGAAACTGCCTAACTCCACGATAACATAGGAGAGCTTAGGAGGACGCTCTTCCGCGTCTGGAGAGCGTGAGAGGATGGCTTCATCGCTACATGAAAGCAGTAGCGAGACCTCCCGTGTTCACACTGCTTGGCCATGCGCGCGCTTGTGTGCCTCCGCGCTCCCTGGAGGATGCTTTCGTGTTGGGATGGACTAATTTTTGCATAGCGTGTGAGGTTAGATTTTTTTACGTAAGGGACACAACTGATGAATTCGCCCCGCCCGGTTGGTCACGACTCATCGTAAATCCTCACGACCCAAAGGCGAATCGCCGACGCGAGAGCACAAGACTAGGGTTCGTGAATGGAACCACCACCACCGTCATTTTACCTCCAACGGCCGATCAAAATCGAGCTCGCCCTCCACAGAATCGAGCGCCGAATATCCATCAACGATGTAGCTGTCGCTGCGACGCATGAGGCTTCCAGGATCCGGCCCCGGTAGTGCACTAGCAGTTTGGTAACGAGAGAACAAGACTACTGCAACGAGAATCACCCAAGAAGAAACAGACGTACTCAGGCAGAATTAACCACGGGCACATAACAGACAGAGGGCACAAGAAAGGCCACACCACACGTCGACCAGAATAGCGAAGTGTGGGTGCCGCGATGGCAGGCATTGCCAGCCATACGTCGGGCTATCCAAAATCTCATCTCTCGCCCAATCCCGACCTCACGATCCCCCCTCCCCTCTCCCCCATCCACCACTCATATACACACGCTAGCCCGCCTCGCCGTCCTAGCTTGTTGCCTTCTCGATCTCCCGTGATCTGATCCTTGGAGATGGCGTCGCCCATGCTCTCCGCCGCCACCGTGCCTCCCCAGGTAAGTTGGTTCGTTGATTTGCATGCGACACTTGCTGCGATAGATCATAGATGTGATGGCAATTGAACAGTCACTAGCCAAGTGGAGTGGTAGGTTGCAGGAATTAATGGCTCTGTAAAATGCTTGTGGCCGGTGGGTGTGTGTCCAGGGGGGCTTGTCGGAGTTCTCCGGGCTGAGGAGCTCGGCGTCGCTGCCGCTGCGGCGGAATGGCACCTCCGACGACTTCATGTCCGCGGTCTCCTTCAGGACTAACGCGGTACGCAGTACGTGCGTAGGAATGTGATGGTTAGCTTGGTTGCATGGGGGTATGTATGAGTATGACGCGGCGGTGCTGTCCATGCGGCGAGCGCAGGTTGGCACGAGCGGCGGCGCGCGGCGGGCGCCGACGGAGGCGAAGCTGAAGGTGGCGATCAACGGCTTCGGCCGCATCGGGCGCAACTTCCTGCGGTGCTGGCACGGCCGCGGCGACAGCTCGCCGCTCGACGTCATCGCCATCAACGACACCGGAGGCGTGAAGCAGGCGTCCCACCTCCTCAAGTACGACTCCACGCTCGGCATCTTCGACGCCCAAGTCAGGCCCGAGGGCGACAACGCCATCTCCGTCGACGGCAAGGTGATCAAGGTCGTGTCCGACCGCAACCCGTCCAACCTGCCGTGGGGCGAGCTCGGCATCGACCTCGTCATCGAGGGAACCGGGGTGTTCGTCGACCGCGACGGCGCGGGCAAACACATCCAGGCCGGCGCCAAGAAGGTGCTCATCACCGCCCCCGGCAAGGGTGACATCCCCACCTACGTCGTCGGCGTCAATGCCGACCAGTACAGCCCCGACGAGCCCATCATCAGCAACGCCTCCTGCACCACCAACTGCCTCGCCCCCTTCGTCAAGGTCCTCGACCAAAAGTTCGGTACGTACACTACATATTTATCCGCGAGCGCGCGTGGAGTTCTGGACGCTGCTTAATTAACGGTCGTCTGGCGGTGGCGCAGGCATCATCAAGGGGACGATGACCACCACCCACTCGTACACCGGTGACCAGAGGCTTCTCGACGCGAGCCACCGCGACCTGCGCCGAGCCCGTGCCGCGGCGCTCAACATCGTGCCGACGTCCACCGGCGCGGCCAAGGCCGTGGCGCTGGTGCTCCCGAACCTCAAGGGCAAGCTCAACGGTATCGCGCTCCGGGTGCCGACCCCGAACGTGTCTGTGGTCGACCTCGTGGTGCAGGTCTCCAAGAAGACCCTCGCCGAGGAGGTGAACGCGGCGTTCCGCGAGATCGCGGCCAACGAGCTCGAGGGCATCCTCGAAGTCTGCGACGAGCCTCTCGTGTCCGTCGACTTCAGGTGCTCCGACGTGTCCTGCAGCATCGACGCGTCGCTCACCATGGTCGTGGGAGACGACATGGTCAAGGTCATCGCCTGGTACGACAACGAGTGGGGATACTCGCAGAGGGTCGTCGACCTCGCCCACATCGTCGCCAACCAATGGAAGTGAACGCCGGGCGGCGGCGACGGCGGCGTTGCCTTGTAACTCTTCGGTCCAAAATTTTCCCCAACCTTCTTCTCGGATAGTCGATCCTTCGTAATGAGAATTCGAAGTTTCGAACTCCCAACAGTTTCTTCTTTCTTTTTTTTCCTTGTTTCTTCCTTCTCTGATTTTTCACTGGCCAGACACGGATTATAAATCGACTTCCGGCAAGGGAAATCGCAACGCTGTATAATGTGTGCATGTGTAATATATACTATCGGTTGCCAGGTTCTGATTTAGAATTGAACTCGTTGTTTGGAACCTTTTGGCCATGTTTATCTTCGTTGCTACCTCATTCTTTGATAGGATTTGATAAACATCGTCCGGATGTTTTTATTGCTGAAATTGCACGATCAACTTAGAAAGAGCAGGTTGAACTGTGCCTCAAAATTACGTGTACAATGAACTAGAATCGAGACTGCCTTCCCACAAAACGTATCAAATGCATCTCGCAAGGTGACCACGAGACAAGAGCTTACCATGCAAAACTGGTATTTTTTAGGCGAATTGGATGATGACATGAGCCACTTCCTGTATTGCCCCAATTTCTGTCGGTCGTATTTTCGTGGACCTCATAGTTCACATGTTCGTCATCCTGGATCCTTGGTGCCAATTGCAGTGTGTCAGTGATCAAGAATATATGGTATCATGTCGGACAAACATTGCCAGACCATACAATGCATAGAGGAGTACGACTTTGCCTTCTCAAACACCTAACAAATTTTGAAAAACAATGTTTTCGATTCTCTCAACTCAAATGCCCCGTGTTTGACAGAATAGAATCAATAAGTCCAGAATTCAGTGTAGAGACAGACCTGGTCTTTACTGATGAAGTACTAACTAAGAAGGACCATTTGCGTAGATTCTAGAAGCTAACATGATATGATATAGTTCGACGGGGGCTCCTTGGATGACACTACGTAGCTAAATGGAATCAATTTTAATTTTTAACAAAGTAATTGCTGATCTAAAAGAAATATCAGATGCTAGGAAAGTACATTCCTCATATGCGCTCTAGCAGAACTTCGAGAAGGTATTCACCCTGTTTCAACTGCCGCCATTGAAAAGGTTCCAATCATGGACATTGAGGTTCATCACGACAAGTTCGAATATCTCAGACATTGGCAAGAGATTTCTTACTATCCTTAGAAGGTGCCAAAATATACACTAAAATAGTATTAAGCGGTACTAAAAGTTTAAAGAGTGGAAATACCAAGGGGTATAAGAGCTTAATGGTAATTTGGTGTTCGCCGTGTACTTTTCAAGGACGGTAAAAACTGTAAAATTAATTAAATTCGGGATTACAGACCCGCGAATAGAGGCCTATTTGGTATGCTGGATCTTTTCTGAAAAAGTAGCTTTTAGCTGGGCTGCATGGCAAAGGGCTGCACGGCTGGGTTGAAAAGGTTTGGTGTTTGGCAGTCTAGCTTTTTAGTATAGTTTTTAGGTGTGAGGGATGCGGGTTGGGAATGAGGGTGAGAGGAATGCGGTCTGGGATTTTATACTTGGTGGGAAGAGGTAATTTTCTTCAAACTCTAGTGGTAAAGTCATAAATGGGCTGCTGGTTTCTGGCTTCTGGCTACGAAAAGGCTAACTATTTGGAATAATTTCTGGCTTCTAAAGTACAGAAGCCAAAGTTGAAGCCGTTCCAAACAGGACCAGAATAGCGGTTTCAGGCAATGTTACAGACCATAGGAGGCGAACCCTCAGTTCAAAATCCTAAGTAGAAGAGATAGCTAGTGCACAGAGCTAGGGCGAAGCCAGTTGTGATCCAAAAAACGCCTGGATCGGGATGATTAGGCCGCAAAGACGAGCTAGAGTAATGGCTATGGATAGTAGGAGCTTCAGACATGAGGCATCAAGGATGCAGTGGTAGGGTCAACAAGCCTGCCCTCACCCACATGGTAACTGGTAAGTCGCGGCCAGCTTCTTGAGGTCGGCGACTAGCCATGGGCGAGGCTCATCATCGACAAAGAGCACATTTGGATCAGCAACAGCAACATCTCGCTGGGCAGCAGTGCCATCCATCTTGCGCTTCTTGCATAGACCTCGGTATTGGGTCGTACCGGGCTAGCATGCCACAAGCCAATGGGCTATGGGTCAAGACCGTGCTGTGGTAGACAGCCAGCCCACCGTGCCGTGCCGGCCCAGGCCACTTTGCCTCCGGGAGCCCATGCACTGCCCAATGGCACGCAAGGCCCCCTCCTTGCCATGCCGGCCCAAACACAACCTATTTGTATAGTGTGTGGGTGGATGCAGTTAGTGTTAGAGGGAGCAGGTAGGGAGTGCTCACCTGAGCTATGGGCCTTGTGGGCACCGTCATCGTCACCGTTGCCATGGCCACACTAGCATCGCCGCGCCGGAAGGCCACATTTGAGTAGATCAAAAGACCACCTCAGCGCCGCGCCTCAAGATGGCCATATCTGGTGGTGCCGCGTTCAGGGATGGCCAGATCCGTCAGCACCGGGAGGAAGACGATGGAGGCGACCGGGAATGGGGTGGCTCAAGCTCGGGCTAACGTTGTCTTTCACCAGGTTAGATGGTCGGAGCAAAGAGATTGAGGGCAAGATGACGACGCTGGTGGGTTGGGTGGAGCCATGGAGGGAGAGAGAGAGAGAGTGAGTGAGAGGGCGCAATGGGGCAGGGCGGTGACAGACTGACAGCGAGCTGGTTCGGTGGAGGCCTGGAGGGAGACGAAGAGTGAGGGGCCTTGTGAAGGGAGTCAATGGGGGAGAGAGTGAGTGAGAGGGAAGGGCGGTGGGGTGGGTTTGTGTGGAGGCTAAAGGCCCGAGGGAGCGAGGGAGAGGGGGGCATTGAGGAGGGTGAGATGATGCCTGTCGTTGAAGGAGAGAATGGGAGACTGAGAGGGATGGATAGCTGAATAAGTAAAAAGTGAGAGAAATAAATATGTACAATTTTAAATAGACAGTGGGCACAATTATTTGGGTAAAAGAACTAATTTTTATTAATTCTTAAAACATGTACAAAGTTACTGCATCATTAAAAACTTTACACCCTAATGTGGGTACCCCGATAAAGAAAATAGTACGTAACTACATACATATGCATAGACTAGTCGAGGTCGAGATGGTCAAGGTCGGCAGTCTGATATTGTGTTCTCTCATCTGCGCACTCCCAGCTTTTTAGACATGTGATTGCCTCAACCATCTCAGGCGTGAGAGATGACCTCATTGACTGAAGTATCATCCCTACCGAACTGAAAGTGGTTTTCGACGAGTCAATTGATACTGGAACCACAATTACATATCATGCAAATTGTGATAGCACAGGATAAATACGTTGATGATTCTTCCACCACAAGAGTAGATTGAGTTCATTGCCATCCGCGATGTCAAGCTCGATCTCCACAAAAGGCATGTCGAGATAGTGGTTGATCTCTACTCTTAGATTCCACTGCGATTTGGTCAACACATCGAAGATGAATTAGACGCCTTGCCTTTTAGTTTCTTTCACACACTTGAAGCACTCGAACCACGTCATGCTTGTTGCATTGTTGACCTAGTTCTAAGTCAGTCCGACCAGGTTCTGGTTGGATAGAAGAAAAATCCTTTGCGTAGAGATAACATACGGAAGAAGCTTTCTCTGACAGTTAGTGACAACCACTTGGAAGCTACTAATATTAAAGAGGCGTCTTTCTAACAAAAAGCCATCTTTTCGGTGAGAAGACACTTTTTGACCAAATGACGCCTCCTGACGAGGAGACACCTATCTGAAGATGACAACTGTCATCCCTTCGATGTTATAAATAGGTTTCTCCTGCCAAGGACAAGGCAACAATAGTAACAAAGCAAGACACACACAACACAACGACAACGACAAAGAGCAACAACATGAAGGATACAAGATAGCATTGGGCAGTCTTGTAATCTATCATTTTGTACTTTCATCTAGAGAAAAGCAATACAACACAATTTCCATCCATCCCCGGTTCCCCTTTCAATGTCATTTGAATAAATAAAGGCAACCCAAAATACATTTGTAAGCTCGATCTAGGGACCCCGGGTATTGAACATCTACAGTTAGTAATAATGTGCCTGTAGTTCTTGCACCGCTCCAGCATGATATAGTAGAGTTCCATCAAACATTAATGTTAATGTCGAATCTTCTTGGCCTCTTACTATTAACCTTATGGTACCCCGCGAACTAAGCATGTCTTGTCATGGAAGGTGTAACAAATTTGATTGCATTGCGTATTTTGTCCAAACTAGGTATAATTACATTCAAACCAGCATGCACGATGAGATCAATGATGTGGAATATGCATCGCTGGTGCAGTTCAAAACCTCCAATATAAGTGACGAGTACCCAGGCCATGGGTACCCCCAGCGGCCCGAAAGGGCGCGTGGGCCGAACCAGGCCGGTCGGGGCCCAAAGCCACGGCTGGCGAGGAAAAGCCGTAGCCATGACCAAGTCGGCGAAATCCCTGAAGAAGCGACAGCATTTATTGCGTATCGAGCGCATTAAATGCTGGCCGTAATGATGACGCAGCGGCACAAGTCCCCAACTCTCGCATTTACTACGAGCGGCGCAGCAACTACGCCGACCAGCAGCAGGGCAAGAGGCTGGCGATCCCATCGCCCGCCACTTGCGGGCGGCTAAAACCTGATCTTTTTCTCTTTTTTAAGCAACAATGTAACCTCCCTCCTCGCCTATATAAAGGGGGAGGGAGCGAGCATGTGAGACGACGGACAACCGAGGAATCAATACAATCAAACCCACACGAACTGGAGTAGGGGCGTTGATCCGAACGATATACATCTTGTGCTCACCCGAGTAAGCCGTCGAGGAGAGGAGCGTGCACCCCCTCTTACCTATACAAATTCATTGGCGGTGCTCGAAACACCGGCGGTTGGCGCGCCAGGTAGGGGCCTGTGCACGACGTTGCCGCCATTTTTCCCGCTTAGCTTCCTCGACGGTTCCCTTTCTTTCTCCGACATCGCCATGCCGATAGCGTCGATCCGTTTCGGCTCCCTCGACTTCGTCACCACCACGTCGGGACAGATAGTGATCGTCCCCGCCATACTCCGGCGCCAAGTGTCCACCGAGGACCCTGACGCCCTCACCAGCGCCTTCAGAGACCTCCGGCTCGAGGTCCCCGCACGGACCCCGACGCCGAAGCACGCCAGAGGCCCCATCACCCCAAGTGACGCGCGGAGGCATCGAGCAATGGCGGTCGCACCCGCCGCGACCTCGCGCTTCGTGGCAATGGTCGGCCATGTCCCCGACGACCACCACTCGGACAACTCCTCCGACCACGGCTCTAGCGGAGGAAGAGATAAGAATGCACCACGCCATCAGCGACCCGACACCGCTGCAGCGCCGCTACCCCGGCCACGCCAAAGACTCTCCGCCAACACACCGAGGAGGATCACCGTGCTCGCCGCGCCGACCTTCAGCGGCGACGACGAGTGGAAGGCTCAAAAGGCCGAGCTCGACAAGCTCCAGGCCGACCTGAGCGATGCTCGCCCATTGCTCCACTGCGCTGGCGGCGCGCTCGCGCCAAGACGCCAGTCCACCACCGGTAGCTAGGGGGCCGGACGATTCATCGGTTTTCCCCCACGCTGGCCAAAACATCGCCGCCCGCGGCGGCAATGCCGCTCGCGGCATTCGAGCCAGGCGATCCCGCGGCCAAAAGCGGAGCGGGGCGGGTCGTCATTCTTTCACCACTCGGGAACAAGCTTGATGCGTCATCCGGCTACTTTTAAGCGCAACCAACAACGTCGCCGAGTATGAGGCCCTCGTTCTTGGTCTCCGCGACGCCGCCCGACCTCGAGCTCTGCGGTTATGCGTGCATGGCGACTCAAAGCGGTCGTCGATCAAGTCATGAAGGCTGCAGAACCTCGCGACGATCGGATGGCGACCCTCGCCGAGAGGTACGCAAACCGGAGCGAAGTTCAAAGGATTTGAGCTCCATCATAGCTACAGACGGAACAACGGAGAGGCCGATCACCTGGCTAGTCTCGCCTCGGCAGAGGGCCGGTCCCGCCGGAATTTTCGCCCTCGACCTACACCAAGCATCCATCCGAACCGATCGCCGGACGATCGGCTGCGACCCGACAAAGGCTGAGCTGGTCGAGCCGGGTTGCAACGCCCCGATGACCCGACCGATTGGAGGAATCCCTTCATCGATCGGTGGCCGACGGTTCCCTCCCCGACGACCGACCGAGGCCCGCCGCCTCGCTCGTCGGGCAAAATCCTTCGTCTTGATCGGCAACGACCTCTGAAGGAGCCCCTCAGGAATCCTCCGTAAGTGTGTCCCGGTAGGCCAAGGAAGAGAGCTACTCCGCGACATCCACGGCGGGGTTTGCGGACACCACGCTGGTCACGGAGCCTGGTCGGAAAGCCTTCCGACAGGGTTTCTCTTGGCCGACCGCCGTGGCCGACTCGAGCAAATCATCCGGACGTGCGAAGGGTGCCAATTCTTCGCTCGGCAAACTCACCTCCCGGCGCAAGCCCTCCAAGCGATCCCTATCACCTGGCCCTTCGCCGTTTGGGGACTCGATCTGGTCAGACCCCTTCAAGAAAGCGCCCGGGGCTTCACCCACCTGTTGGTTGCGATAGACAAGTTCACCAAGTGGATAGAAGCCAAGCCGATCACAACAATCACTTGGGTAGCAGCGGACTTCATCCGCAATATCGTCTACCGGTTTGGAGTCCCGAACTCCATCATCACCGACAACGGAACGCAGTTCACGGAAAGGAGTTTCTCGAGCTCTGCGGCGGCTTCAAAGATCCGCGTGGATTGGGCGGCCGTCGCCCACCCACGAGCAACGGCCAAGTCGAGCAGCGAGCGGCATGATCCTCCAAGGGCTCAAGCCGCGAATCTTCGATCGGCCCGAAGAGTGCAGCGGGGCGTTGGGCGGCCGAGGTACCTCCGTACTTTGGAGCTTACGGACCACCCGACCCGGTCGGCCAGGGTTCACGCCCGTTTTCCTGGCATTCGGGCGAAGCCATCTTACCGACCGACTTGGACTACGGCGCCCCAAAGGTTCAGGCCTTGGCGAGACCGGGGCTCGAGTCCCACAAGAAGCATTGTCGGCCAGAAGCTCGATGAAGCGCGAGATGTCGCCGTCGTTCGCTCGGCCAAATACACAGACAACTGCGACGCTACCACGACCGCAAGGTTAGAGGGCGGCGTTCAACACAGCGACACAGTTACTGCGCCAGTCGATCCAACAAAGGCAAGCACAAGCTCTCCTCCTTGGGAGGCCCCTTCATTGTAGTAGAGGTCCTTCGACCTGGCACTTACCGGCTCAAGGATCCCGACGGCAATATCTTGTCAAACGCCTGGAACATCGAAAAGCTAAGGCGATTCTACCCTTAGCCCTTCTTTTCTACCTCGTTCATTACCATGTTCACCTTTTTTACCGGGCCTACGCGTAGCATTTTTTCCACTCGGGTCGACATCCCGTTCAACCGCTGTCATTCACCCGATCGTTCGGTCTACTTTTTTTCCGACCCGAGTACCACGGCCTACGCCCCAGCGGCTACGGTTGCGAAGTGGTATCTCGCTAAGGAAAAAAGAGACAGAACAGGATGGTATACGGTTGCCCGGGGGAACTAACGCTCGCGCCAAAACCTGTTTTTTTCTACTTTTTCTGAAAGCATTTGGAACATGTCGATCACTGGTCGGTTGGTCCCCGCAGACCCAAGAACCATGACCCCGGCATGTCTTGCCGGCAACAAACCGAAAAATAGCGAAAAATACATGTAAAACCCGAACACCTTTTGTTTTCTTCCAATCCAACGGCATTTACATTCTTTAGAAACAAGAAAGTCTAAAACCAAGAAAGTTTTTTCTCGTTTAAGGGTCTTCCCCGCCGACAGTTGATCTCCGAACTTGTCGTCCCTCTCAAAGCACAGCTTCGGCTTCCCGCTCAATTTTTGCCGCGACGCACAGCAAAAAATAGCCGGGTCGCCGAAACCCGCAGCAGGAGAGCCCCGATCCGCCCGGACGCACCTTCAAGCGGCGGCCCTGCGCCCCCTGTGACCTCTATGGTCCCGGGAGCTTGAAGTCCGACGCAGGGGGGACCGCCGTCGGAGAAGAGTACGGCAGCACGATCGGGGCGATCGGCAGCACGGTCGTCAGCGCAGGCCTAGATGTCGCGGTCGACTCCAGGCTCCCGGAAGGAGAAGGAGCGCGAGGAGGGCGGCGCCCGCTCCCCAATTGCTCGGGCGCTCGGCGGCGGTTCCTCGGCCGACGACCGCGGCTTGTCGCGCCCGCTCTCGCTCCTCCTCCTCCGCCTCCCGCTCAGCGGCTCGATCCAACCCGTGTCGTCCGACGGGCCGCCACTATAAGGCGGCCAGCTCGTCGCCCCAACTCCTCCTCATCCTCCGCCTCTCGTTGAAGGGAATCGATCGATCTCATCGATCGGTGGGTTCTCATCCTTGGAGCAGGAATGAGAGAAGCGAGGCGACCATAAAAGCAAGTCGGCGGCTCGTCTCAACGTTCTTGAATGAAGTACCAGCGCCCACCCTCCGCCTATTTATAGGCGGTCCGGCCAAACGAAGCGACGGCACGGATACCCGCCAAAGATTCATGACGACCGCACCTTTCCGGCCGATGGCGAGAAGCCAGAAGCGCCAAAGCAAGCGACGAGGAACCGGCACCGCCAATTCCAGCGTTGAACAAAAACCTCGCTTGATCATAAAGAAAGATAAGTGAATACCTTCTTCTTACACACTCGTTATTACTCCTTCAAGTGGCGCGGCGGCGGTAACAAACAAACCGCCCGCCCCACTCGGGGGCTACAAGAGTCCCGCGGTCGGGTTGACACTGACCAATCGTCGGGTCCTCCCAAGACGGCCAAACTTTCGACCAAAAAGTACTACGGCCCTCGCCCGCCGGCTACTGATTCTAAGTAGTGCTTGACGAAGAAAGGAAGTGCCCAAGCGGGTCGACCCACGATCGGTCAGAAACGACCTCCCACGGTTGAGCGTTCTCTCGATTTCCCAACTCTCTAACTTTTGTGATACACACACCGACCTATGCCCGACCCTGTGGTCCCTAAGGCAAGAGACGGCGATGATATCCACCACAAAAAAATGGGCAAGAGGTGAGGACAAGGCGAGCCCCGGAGCCCCTAGTTGGGTCGGCGGACGACCCAATCGCCTTAACTCACGTCAGGGATCACACCTCACGCTCTCCCGAGAACGTCGGCCGACGGTGGCGGCCAGTGCACCTTGGATCGTGAGCGATCCAAGGTCCGATACGGGATCGAGTAAGGAAATATTCTTTATGGATCGCCCCGGTGGGAGTCGGACGCCCGCCGGGATTGTCCGCTAGGGGACCCCTCGCGAGGGCCTCGTGTTCCACCGGATCACTCGCTTGTAGCCCCACGAGCGGCGCCGAGCCAACGAAGGCAAGCGCGTTTCTCACCCTCCTGGTCCCCACCACGGACGGGCGTAAAAATGGGACTCAACACGGGCGCCACGTGCTCGCCAGTGGCGACAGCCCATCGCGCCGGCGGCTCGACCCGGGCGCCACGTGTCGCCGCCAGGCGACCGGTCGCGCTAACACGGGCGCCACGTGCTCGCCAGGCGATCAGCCCATCGCGCCGGCGGCTCGACCGGCGCCACGTGTCCGCCAGGGCGACGGTTGCGCGCCTAACACGGGCGCCACGTGCTCGCCAGAGCGATCGACCATCTGCGCCCGGCGGCTCGACTCGGGCGCCACGTGTCCGCCAGCGACCGGTGGCTGCGCCTAACACGGGCGCCACGTGCTCGCCCGAGCGATCAGCCATACTGCGCGCGGCCAGTTCGACCGGCGCCACGTATCCGCCAGGCGACCCGGCTTGGCGCCTAACACGGCGCCACGTGCTCGCCAGCGTCGATCAGCCCATGCGCCGAAGGCACGACCGGGCGCCATGTGTTCGCCAGGCGACGGCCGATAAGCGCCCGGCACGACCATGGCGCCCGGCGCAGCCATACGCGCCGGCGGCTCGACGGCGCCACGTGCTCGCCAGTCGGCCCATCGCGCTGGCGGCACGACCGGCGCCATGTGTTCGCCAGGGCATTCGGGTAGCGCCCGGCGGCACGACCATGGCGCCCGACGACCGACCATTGCGGCGCCGGCGGTGCGGTCCGGCGACCACCGCCGGCGCCCGATGCCACGGCCGCTTACCATCTGCTCCGGCGACCACCCTTGACACAAGAACGGCGCGCCGGGCACAGATATATCTGCGATCGGACCTCCCGATACCGCAAAGCAACGACCAAGCAAGAAAACCCCGACCGCTCTCTCTCCGACCAGCTGGGGCTCTACACTCCACGGAAGGCCACAAGACCCGGTCGAAGACTCTTCCCGACCAAACCTCGGCTGAAAACCCCGACCGCTCTCCGACCATTTCGGGGCTCGGGGGCTACACCCACCCAGTGCGCTCGCCTTGCCGGTCGGAGACTCTGATCAGACCAAGCGAACCACGGCATCACGGCACGGAAACAAGACCCCCCGGGCACCTCTCCGACCTGCACGGGGGCTCGGGGGCTACTGACGAGTACCCAGGCCATGGGTACTCCGCCCGAAGGGCGCTGGGCCGAACCAGTCGGTCGGGGCCCAAAGCCACTACCGGGCGAGGAAAAGCCGTAGCCATGACCAAGTCGGCGAAATCCTGAAGAAGCGACAAAGATTTATTGCGATCGAGCGCATTAAATCTTGGCCGTAATGATGACGCAGGCGGCACAAGTCCCCAACTCGCATTTACTACGGCGGCGCGGCAACTACGCCGACCGGCCGAGGCAAGGAGCCGGCGATCCCATCAGCCCGCCACTTGCGGGCGGCTAAGAGCACAGTCTTTTTTCTCTTTTTTAAGCAACAATGTAACCTCCCTCCTCGCCTATATAAAGGGGGAGGGAGCGAGCATGTGAGACGACGGACAACCGAGGAATCAATACAATCAAACCCACACGAACTGGAGTAGGGACGTTCAGCCCGAACCAGTATACATCTTGTGCTCACCCGAGTAAGCCGTCGAGGAGAGGGAGCGTGCACCCCCCTCTTACCTATACAAATTCATTGGCCGGTGCTCGAAACACCGACAATAAGTCTCCAGGTGCGGTGCAAGATACTCCATTGCCGTTGTGTTAGCTGATGCAATAATTCTACCTTTTATTTTAAAATTGTTAATAACCTCGTGCAGCGATAGCCTCTTCTGTGTGTTCCTCATCGGTAAACCTAAACCTTATGGCACTTTCGTTCAAGTTACAGTCATCGTCCTAGTAATGTGCAACAATAATAAGATATGCTATTTTTGGTGGGATGTTTTGGTGGTTATTTCGGTTAAGAGCTAACTAACACCGCGATTTTTGGATCTAAGGGCCACCACCTTCACTGTGATCAGAAGTGCAACCAAATTGTTTGGTTTCGATCCCGGTATCTAGCACTAGATTTAAAAGGGAAGAGACTGGCTCTCATTCATGTGAGACTAATTGCGAGCTCAATCTCTCCTCGAAACCTCATCCGATCTGAGAACTAGTTCGAAGCTACTGAAGACCGCTGCCATCACCGTTAAGGTTACGGTGCTCTTCGTCCTCACCGACCACTCCTTCTTCACCGACGCTCAAAACCCTAATGGCTTTATCTTCATCTCCGGGTCAATTCTAATGTTTAATTTCTTCATTATTTTGTGATCATGTTTAGACTAGCTAATGATTTAGACTTAGTTCATGTTAACTCTAACATTTGGTATCAGAGCAACCTAGCCTTAGTATGATCCTATTTTGACCCCAATTTAGTATCATGTGGTCAGACGATTGAATCACTGGTCGGGTTCGACCAGAGTAAATCAATAGAGCACACGTCAACGAATTGATCAGAGCCATAATCATATTATTGACTATGAGCCTAACTGGTCCCATTTCTTGTGTTGTAAACCACGGAGCAACTTATACAGTGGAAGAGCAGAAGGCGTTGGCTTTGCGGAATGACAAGATGCCCATGACAACTTGAGTTCGCATGATGGCATTGAGAGCGAGCATTTGGCTTCCTGATGAAGTCTAGACAACAACATGACGGTAGAGGGCTTCCACGTGACTATGGTGGAAGCGAATGGCGAGGTGGTGCGACGAGTCAAGGGACAAAGTGGAGTTCATCGACGGCGGCAGAACAATGCAGATTGATGGTTGCAGCGATGTCTCCGCATGATAGCTTTAGGCGGCTACTTGTAGGTGGAGGATGTAATTCGATAAGCATTGGTAGCCAACTTGCATTAGCTGGAGCCAGGCTACCTGTTTTGAACGCCTGAGCTTGATGGACCTACCTGTGCTAGGGCGACGACCATGAACCAAACACCTCACAAGCAGACTCCCGGGAAGTAAGTCCGGATTTGGCACCTTTGTGGTCATGTTTTTCTGATATGGTCCTCTCTTCTATTCGTTTTTTTTTTTTTTTTTTGCAGATTTGGCCTTCTTTCAATCACAGCTACAACGGTAGGCGACTTCTATCTCCTACCGCGATCTGATACCTAAAAGATTCATGGCAGCGTCATAATAGTGGGACTGTGGGAGCATGACAATTTAGGTGAGCCTACCATGTCGCCTACTGCGCTATCTAACCGTAGCAGGTTGTCTTGCTGCTCTACCATTGCATCCTTCCGCGTTCGTACCTGTTGCCACGGTGACACAATAGGCTATATTACCATACTAAAGTAGGAGACGCACTGAGATCAAAATTGCAAATACGTGCACTCATGGATCAATTCCACAGTAAAAAAGCACTGAGACCAATTCCGCGGTAAAAATACGCTAGGGAGAATTCATCCGAAGGCTCAAACCAAAGAAGCCCTTACCTTTTTTTTTAGATAATGGACACAGCCAAGAAGAAGCCCTTACCTCATAGGAAATTTGGGCAATAACAGCATATATCGTGGACTAAGGCGTGAAATGTAGTCTTCCCTTCATCCGCAATTCCGCACATCATCCCACTAGTTGAAGTCGGGACTCGTACGCCACACACACTGGAGCCACAGAATACCCGCTTCCCGCTTCTCGATGCACTGCCTCCCCTCCGCCGCGCCCGCTATTGTGGCCGCCGCGCGTGCCCCGGGCAGGCGCTTCGCCCTCCGGAGGGTGGTTGTCGATTGCGCCGCCTCCGCCTCCGCCTCCGCCTCCGCCTCCGCCTCCGCACACCGCGACGGCGAAGGAGCTCCTCCTCCGAGGTCTGCCTGCCTACCTCTTGCCACACCGCACATCAGGAAAATTTTCAACCATGTGGTTTTCGTCAGCACAATCGAGCAGTTGTGAATTGCTGCATACTTGCTCGTGTTTAGACTTTAGTAGCGGGTGGTTCCGTTCCGGTATTCATTTTTACAGTGCATGTTAACTTCATGGCACCTTGTACTGGGATTACGGGAGATGGTTCCATTTGTATTCCCTTTCATTTCTCACAAGTAATTGACGTGTTTGGCAGTTTTGCACTGGGTTAGAAGGCACGAGTCTAATTGTACTTGTTGTTATCAGTTACGTTCTCCCATGTTTTCTGATTGTAGTATACTATGAGTGCTAAACCTCTTAAAAACAATATATGAGTGCTAATGTATTTTGTACGTCCCTGTCACTCTGTCCATCGTAAATTAAGGCTCGCTAGTTGGCTGCAATGCAAGAAATATGGAACTGTGGATTTTTCAGGAGTTTTCGCTTTGTTGGTTTCTCGCAAAATTTTCGTTTGCTTTACTTTTTTTCATGTGTATATGAATTTTATTAATCTTCCAGGCCAGCGAGGGAAACATGTGAACTTGGTGAAATGTCTACCAAGACAGTATTGTTTGCGTCAAAGAGGAAGATTATTGCATTGTCAGCCTTTTGTTTTTGCTTACATTCTTCAAGGTACTTCTCAGGTTCGGACTAAGTGACATGGTAATTTAGGTGTTAATAGAAATTGATTGGATGTCACCTAACCAGATGATTTCCCCCCTGTAATTGGGTTACTTTATAATTGTTCATGGTATGTGGGTTTTTATAACTTGATATGTTCTTATTACAGCACTTGCTTTGGGTGATCCATCTGTCAAAATTGAGGATGTAACTCCTATGATTTTTCCATCCGGTCCATTATTTCCAACTGAGGTCAGTGCTCAGTTGAACCCACTCATCCTATTTACTTGTTTTCAAAATATATTTATATTTCTTTGGATCCGGCTGATTTTATGGCAGAAACGGATCGCAGAGCTTTTTGAAACAAATACTTACTCGGTTGTCAACATTTTTGATGCGACACTGCGCCCCCAGCTTAATGTAACTGGCGTTGTTGAGGTAAACTAAAAGCATTCTTACATATTATAAGTTTAGACTCAAGAGTATTTTTTAACGTTGTAAGAATTAACAAAGGGTTTATGAGCATGGTTCCCTAAAACCACTAGGGTATGATATGTCAGGCAGGGTACATTCTCCGCACCTAATAGTTGATAGAGCTAAAGTTAGACAAGGAATTGTTGATTTGATCTCTTGGGTATCTTTTGCATATAGCATTTATAAATGACACTAATAATTTTAATAAAGATGTGAGAAGCTCTTGTTTGAAAGAAACTTCTTAACATTCATTGTAGATCCCTGAAGGAAATGGTTCTGGAGTAGTTTGGGATGATTCTGGACATATTGTTACAAATTATCATGGTATGGCAATCAGACGATTATAAGTCTTACCATATATGAGCAATATAACCTACTTCTCATACGATTACTGTGCTTGATGTTATCTCATTACACCACAATTTACTGTATTTTATTTTTTATATATTCATGAGTTTGCAATGTTGATATGATGACAGTGGTTGGCAATGCTCTTTCAAAAAATCCAAAGCCGGGTGAAGTTGTTGCACGTGTCAACATTCTTGCTGCCGAAGGGTAAATTCTTATATAACTACACTTGCTAGGATGAATGAAAACTATGATGAGGTGACAGTATTCCTTGTATATGCACACCAACTAATAGTAAATGCTCTCTGTATCTACCTTAAAAGGATACAGAAAAATTTTGAAGGCAAATTGGTTGGTGCAGACCGTGCTAAAGATCTTGCTGTTCTTAAGGTAAAACGTCTTTTGAATAGTTGTTCCAAATCAAGGATCAGGATTTAATTAAAAAATACTGCTGCTTTTATACATATAATTATTGTCTATGTGTAAGGTTCACCATCGCTCACCCGTATGGCCTTATCTCATTTCCATGTACAACATCTTGATTCTCATTCAATTTCATTTCATATCTCCGTCTTCTACATATGTCTCAATCAAATCCTTTTGTCGTTAACAAGGTTTTGAATCGCAATTTGCGCGGTTTCATGGCAAGGTCCAAAAAAGCTACAGAAGCTATCTTTCATCGTGTTTTCAGTATAAAAAATTTAAATATGTATATAATATAAGTCACATCCAAAAAAATCATAAAAACTTGGTACTTTAGAAGGTACTAATATTTTTATAATAGATATACGAGTCAAGTCCAGAATCAACAAACATACTAATATATGTTCAAAAGACCATAAATGATAACTATATCATAATGTTCTTAACAACAAGTACTTAATCACTAATAAATATGAATGTTGGATTATTGAAAAAGGGCGAGATGAGATCTTTTACTAGGTTTTCTCATATTAAAGGTTTAGAAGAGATGCACTTGATGATTTTGGTAGTGTTTGATTTCAAAATGGGCCCAATATTTTGGCCTATGGGTGTCTATGTAGGATAGCGGAGCTATCGCTAGCAACAAGCTACATCAAATATCGGAGCTATTGCTAGCTATAGCGCTTGTATCTAATATAGCGGAACATTGACCTGTAGCTTCACGTTTGGGGTCCAAAAAAACTATAGCACGCTATAGCTAGCTATTTAGAATGCTAGTCGTTAACCATCAAATTAATGTACTTAGATGTTACTTACATAGTCACATGACATATGTCATGGTCCCCGAAAGCTAAGCATGAAAATTCCATATCTCTTTTGCCAAAAAATTTAGCCTTTTCTTTCCTGTAATTTATTTTTGTCCCTGCGATGCTACATAGATGATGTGCAAGCATATATATTGTTACTTTAGATGTTAGTGATAGGAGGTGATTTGAAAATGGATTTAATTGAGAATACATACCTTTTGTATGTATCGTCCTTTGTTCTATTATGGGAATTCTGCCAAGGTTTTTAGAGTACTGAGATAATCATGTTTACCTGCTAATGCCCACTCTGTCCCATTCTAGTTCAAGGACAGGTGTTGGAAGGGATAGATTATATGGTTTTATTAGTACAGGAAACAGGCACTCAGGAACCTAGTTTCGGGTTCTGTTGGAGCTTAAAGTCCTTTTGTGATACTCACCTGAGTTCAATTGTAGTCAATTATAGTTATGTTGATTAATTCATGGCTCTAGTTTGTATAGCAAAACATCTTTCCAAACAATATCTCTTTCAATATCTCATACATGGACATGTTATAGGTGGACGCCCCTACAGATCTCTTGAAGCCAATTAATGTGGGACAGTCCTCAGCTCTAAGAGTTGGTCAGCAATGCTTAGCTATTGGAAATCCTTTTGGTTTTGACCATGCTCTCTCTGTTGGTGTTATCAGTGGTTTAAATCGAGATATTTTCAGTCAAGCTGGAGTGACAATTGGTGGTGGAATTCAAACAGATGCAGCTATTAACCCTGGGAACAGGTTTGTGGATATGGTTTAAAATGATTTTTTTCAATTGCTTACCTATTTCCATCAAATTTTGTATTTCAATTTCGGAACTTGTTCTAGAAACTAATGCTAGCGGCACTGCTTTCTGTAATGGTTATATCTTTTTGTTATATTGATTGTTACTTACGGACAATCCCAAACATTTCCATCACAACTTTTCCACATAACTTGACAATCATACTGTTTATGGTTTCTACTCAATATTACATTACAAATTGCACAATAATGAGGATCTTTGTCTAATGAAGAAGTGCAAAACAGTGAATTGGGTTTTATGTTAATACACAGACTAAACAGTAAAATTTGTTACTCTTTTAACTAATTAGAAGTCAGGATACACAGACTTGTAGCCAAATTCCAGCTATGGCAGTTGGCACTTGTAATCCGGAACTATAGCACATCCTCTTCAAGTTGTAAGCTCGAGTGCTCGACTAACTTAAATTTACTAACCTCTTTGTGAAATCCATTCAGTAAACTATTTATCCTACCACATTCAAGTTATAAGCTCGACCATTATTATCTTCTTCATACAAGTGATTTGCTATCTGTTACCTGTACTCTGGAAAAAGAAAATCCATGTCTTGAAATGGATCAGTCATTGGAAATGGTGGTTTATATGAAATACATTAATTCATTAAATTATTAAATATGAGTCAGTCTGATTTCTTTAGCTAAAAAGGCAATACAATGCATTTTACTAACCATGTACTCTGATGAACCTCGATGCAGTGGTGGTCCTTTGCTAGATTCGAAGGGGCACATGATTGGTATTAATACAGCAATTTTCACTCAGACAGGTTAGTGTAGTTTCAATGATTTTCTCTTTGTGGTGAGGTGATTAGTGTAGTGTTATCATGATTAATTTTTTTTTTCTCATCATAGCATTCTTCTAACTTGCCATGTGTTTGCATCCTAGAGGCCAAGTGTTTTTAGTTGTAACTATCCTCTTAGTAATGGATCTGTAAATCAATTGTAGATTACCTCTCCTTGAAACTGTCAATCAAACTAGTGCACATATCAGATTCAACTACATCCAATTTAACTGCCTGTTTCTGTAGCTTCTAGGTTAATCTGAGATGCCATTATTTCTTCAATGGTGCAGGAACATCCGCAGGTGTTGGTTTCGCCATCCCATCATCAACCGTACTTAAAATAGCTCCTCAGTTAATTCAGTTTGGAAAAGTATGTTGCTTGGGCATCTTTCAGTCACATTATCAACTTAATACCATTTTATAATTGTGGCCTTATAATCATGTGCTTGTGTTGATGACTATTGACAAGTATACCTTTCATGGATAGAGCATCATCTTACATATGGGAGATCTTTATCAATAACATGTTGCCTTCTTAGGATCTTCGTCTGTGTTTGTTTATGTTGAAATTGTACAGTACCACTTGTTAAAAAAAATCCAGTACCTACAGGTAGTATGATTGTAAATAGATGTTTTGAAAAAAGCTCAATGTAAGTTTTATAGAAAGGTATTTTTAGTAGGAAGAAAAGGTTCAGCCAATCAGGTTCTGTAAATAGTACAGTAACATTTGTCAGAGATCATTGAAATTATTTTGGTTTGTGTTTTGCATACCAATTATGCCTCCCCCCCGCTGAAAAAAAAAACACTTGCATTTACATACTCTGCTATCCCTTAAGGGTTTTCTTCACAAAAATCCAGAGTATGAATAAGCATGGTCGATCACTGTTATCATTTGATGTTTGTTTTATTGTTCCTTGCTGGCATATGTGCTCAGTTTATGTATTTTATTTTATTCAAAGTTCTGTTTACATTTGTTGTCTCTTAAGGTTCGCCGTGCTGGCTTGAATGTGGAATTTGCTTCAGATCCAATTGCATATCAGCTTAACGTTCGCAATGGAGCTCTTATACTGCAGGTAGATTGAATTGGTGGTACCTCATCTGTTCTGCTGGCCAAACAGGGATTCTATCAATGTTTTATTGGCACCAGTGCGCCCCGATCCCATCAGAAATTTTCTTTTTCTGTAGGTTCCTGCGGGCAGTGCTGCAGCCAAAGCAGGTCTAGTTCCTACCAGCAGGGGTTTTGCTGGTAACATTGTTCTTGGTGATACCATTGTTGCAGTGGATGGTAAACCTGTGAGTGTTTCTTGATTGCGTCTCATTCGATCTTTATATTCTTCCGCTATGCTTGTAAGTATTCAGATACCAGAATGTGACTCGGAATTTCGGACAGTCTCACCCTTCTGTTTCTCATATTGTCACTTCCGGAGCAGATCAAGGGCAAATCTGACCTGTTGAGGGTTCTGGATAATTACGGTGTTGGAGATAAGGTTACCTTCACAATCCGAAGAGGCGCCGAAACCCTTGAGCTAACCTTGTCTTTAGAAGAGGCAAGCATCTGATGTATTTCTGAAGCACACATATCCATGCTATTGCACAAACTGTGGTGTCGGCCCTCCATGATTCCAATCAAAGCTGTTCTTCAGAGCTCCTTTTCTCCATAGATAATGCTCGCCATATATACTAGTTTTTATTAAAGATCATGTTGGAATCAGTGTGATGATCTCATGGTGATGGATTCAACCAACTGAAATGTCTCTTCACTTTTTTCTTTTTTTTTTTTAAAAAAAAAACGAAGTTCACAAGAGCCTGTAACGCTGTACGCAGTGCACGGCACGGCGGTTGGTGGCACCGGCTGGCTGCGGACCGGTGGCAGCTTGCCGCGCGCAGATACCCACGGGCCGATGGGCGTCGCGCACGCGTATCGCCGTTTCGGCCGGCGGCGGAGGGAGAGGCAGGGGCGGGCAGCGGCTCTGCGGCTGGCACGCCGCTCGCGCGATGCGTCCCGCGCCATAACACTAACACCTCCAAGTACACGCGCGGACTCGTAGATAGCCAAGCCGGTGGTAGAGCTGACGCCTCATCGGCCATGCACCCAGCCACGCAGCGCGCATGGCGTGTGCTGCTGCGGCGGTCGCCCACACCGGCCTGCGAAGATACCCGCCGATGGAGCCGAATCGAGGGGGAGGGGGAAGCTGGAGTGGACAAAGCGATAAGCACATGGGCCGTGAACAGCTAGTTATTTTACTGTAGGAGCCCTCTCAGCATTTTTTTTAATATCCTCCACGCGAAAAAAATATATGCAAAGCTAGCATCTCTTTCACCGTGAAAGACCCAACAGGTAACACGCGTCTTCTATTATAGTATCGTACCGCAGGAGGAAGCTGACTCTGTGGCAAACCGGCAAGCGCGGTAGCTAAACGGGTCCACCAACCTTCCGCGGTTGAGGAGCGCGAAAGCCAACTTCCCCCGACGGGTACCGCAGAAGCACACGGCCACGTGTTGCCCCGCCAGCGCACGCGCCCCGCACGGCCCCACGCCCACGCGTCACCCCTAACCCCGCCAATTCGCATCCGCACGCAACTGACCACGATCGCTCGACGCTTTTTCCCGCTGGCGATACATGGGCTAGGCTGATGTCTGCCGCGGTACCTAGTCGGGGAAGCTTGCTTCCGCGCTCCTTGGCCGCGGAAGGTTGATGGGCCCGTTTGACTCCCACACTCGCCCGATTCGCCGCGGAACCAACCTCCTTCCGTGGTATTAGACCACAGCAAGTGACATGTGTCACCTGACGTGTTTTTTGCAGTGGAGGAGGCTATTTTGAAAGGAAAAAAAAGAGCTAGGAGGGCTACTATAGTGAACAATTTGTGAACAGCTAAGGCTAATTGAGACTTGAGAGTGCAGTGGTGCTTTTGGGCATGCTTAAGTTAGATAAATTTTATAAAGTATTATACTAGTAGTTATTACGATGGGTACTAGAAATTAGATATAGTCATTGATTCGTTAAGGGTATTTCTACTATTTTACTATCAGAAAAAATATAAATAAGTACTAGCTAATCTGATCCATTCAATCGAAAGCAATGAACCGAATGGTCTACATTAAATTTAGCTAAACTAAAAGAGCTCTTAAGTTAAACCGAGGGATTATCCAAAGAGAAAGCAAAAGAGGAACGGAAGGTGGGGGAATGTCGCTGAGAGCGGCAACAACGGGGGGCTTTAGCTGTGCGGCGTGGCGGGCCGCCCCTTTAGATCTTTGAACGGGAGAGCATCGTCTTTTGTTGTTGGACTGACCAACACACCCGCTCGATCCAGGGCAGCAAAACGGCGAGGACAAGGCAGCCGAGAACGATGAAAGAAGAGGCAACATAAAGCAACGGGAGCTCTACTAGCACTGGACAAGCTAGAGCACGGCACGAACAGGAGATGTGTGTTGTTTTTTCGGCATGGGGACGCGTGCTCCTTGCTTCAGAGAGAAGCTTCCAAAGTACACAAAAATTGGATTGGGTGATCTGCAATCGCCGGGGGGTTGGGAAGGAGGACGAAAGAAAAGCCAACAATCTTGGTCTCCAACTCCACCTGGCAGAATCTCCTAAAATGGCGTCCACAGTTACGCAGAATACAACCGCACTGCTTTCTTTTCTTCCTATATCTGGCAGAACAAAGGCACACACAAGGCGGCCATTATTGTAGCAAAGATGGTCGAAGCTTCCACCGCCTCCATACCTGTGTCGCAAAGCTAGCTACGTAGTGTGTCATTAACTCGGTTGTTACAAGAGAGAGATCGAAGAGAATGAGAGTCCTCAGCCCTGCTGCACTGGCGATTCTCGTAGTCGTTGCCCTTCTGGCCTCCAGTTCCGAGGTTCTCGCCGTCAGAAGGCCGGGCGTTTTGGCCCGAACGAGCAACCGGGCTACCTTACCAGCTGAGCGGCCGCGAAAGCTTGTCCAGGGCAGCAATGGCGCCGCCGCTGATAGCTTCGACGCTTCCAAGAAGCCCGCGGTCACCGGCTCTTCTCCTTCGACGGTGTTCGACCCTGACAGGATGAGCAAGCGGCGGGTCCGGAGAGGGGCCGATCCGATACACAACAAGTGCTGATTGGGCCCATGATTCATCGATGCTCAGACATGATGGGTCAATGATCTCTTTGTTTCCTTTTGTTTTCCCCGTCTTTCAGCACCTTTCTCTTGAGGTTTGAGTTGTTCTACCTTCTGGAGTTCAAACGATTTTGTTATAGAAATACTTGTACATAGATGCCAAGGAAAGAACGGGCAAAGGTTGCCGCAACACACAAGTTGAGGTGTGTGTACTTCAGTGTAACTCAAGTTTCCAATGTGTAAGTCGGTTTCAAAGTCGAGACGTGCCTGGATGCCCATCCTTCAATTAATTTATCAGGGTGCCGGGTGCTGGGGTAGAGGTGGGCATCGTATCATGCCGGGCTGACTCGGCAGTCGGCACAGGTTTATCGTGCTTCGGGTCTGAATCGTGCCGGGCCGCGACGGTCCGTCATGCCCGCCGTGCTGGGCTATGCCAGCTTGGCTCACTTTTAGCGAGTCCAGGCACAGCCTATTTGCGCTTCATGCCTATTTTGTGATGTGCCGGCACAGACCCGGCCAATTTGCACTATTGCGACGAGAGAAAAGAACCTAGAGACGCACGAAGCTGACACAGTAGACCCAAATATTGGGGGGAAATAAGTAAATTTTATTCAATCTTGAACATGTACAGAGTTACTACCTTGTTAAAAACCTTACACCTTGGTGTGGGGTACTCCCGGTAAAGGGAAATTTTTGAATACAATACAATATTTGATCCGTATTTGCAAATTGATACAATACGTTTGCGTATTTACCGAAAAACCATCCATAAATGAAATTTGAAATTTTGTTTAACCTTTACCGAAATTTCAAAATTCGTTTTCGGTGTATTTGAAATATGAAATTTCGGGTAAACCTTAAACGAATTATGAAATTTCGGGTATGGGCCCCCACTTCATACCCGAAAATGTGGTATTTGGGCAAAGGCTGGCCCGGCTGCTAGCCAACGTGCACACAGGACAAAGGAAAAGAAGGCTGCATGCGCGCGAGAGCTCTGTCGGTTGCAAGAAAAGAAGAAAAAGTGAAGCACGATGTGACAAAAGAAAGGATTAGGCAGGTGCAATGACAGCTGCAAATTTCGCTATCTCCCCGTGATTACGAGGAAGAGGTGCTTCGAGTGAGTACAAATAGAGGCAGTGGCGGTGGAAGAAACGCATCGATGGATAGAGAGGTTTGGAGAACCGAAACTTAGTTTTGGTCGTTGTTTAGGTTTAGAGAGTGACGCTAATTTTTTTGTAGAGATTGTTGAACACAGAAGCTCGGGAACTGATCGGCACGAAGAGACATCATCATGTGCTCTGATTGTACTACATAAAAGGTATGTATTTTCATTATATGAATTGAGGACGCATCGAAGACATCATTTATCCATAGCCGAAATACCACGTTTTGGGTATGGGGGCCCCCATCTCATACCCGAGATTTCGGGTATGGGGTGGGGCCCCATACCCAAAAATTCATAATTCGTTTAAGGTTTACCCGAAATTTCAGATTTCAAATACACCGAAAATGAATTTTGAAATTTTGGTAAAGGTTAAACGAAATTTCAAATTTCGTTTATGGATGGTTTTTCAGTAAATACGCAAATGTATTGTATCGATTTGTAAATACGGATCAAATGTTGTATTGTATTCAAAAATTTCCCTGGTAAAGAAAAGAGTACAGCAACTACGTATAAATATATTAATACATAGACTACCCAAGGTTGAGATTGTCAAAGTCGGCTACCACTTCCGTGATCTTCGGATCCTCGGGCTCATGTTGTGTCTAGGGGTGGCAACTAGGAAAATCCCTGCGGGAAGCGCCCTCCCATCCCCAATCCTCGATAACCAAAATGTCCCCGTCCCCAATCCCCGATCGGTTCGCGGATCCCCAACGGGGACTAATCCTTGAAAATGCTACATGAAAGACCACATGCTACATGAGTGAACCACTAGAGTAATGGTGCGTGTGTGATTGAACTTTGAGTGAATCACTAAAGTAATGAATTAATCACTAGAGTAATTCATATTTAGCATGTTTATTAATAATAATATCAATATTCTTTTTTCTTTTGAGAATTGATCATTTGCTCCCACCTATTAGTGATATCGCGGGGGTTGGGACGAGGATCAAGGACGGGGAACGGTGGAACGTTCTCGTCCCTGCTACCCCTGAAGGGGCAACATTTTCCCCGATAAATCCCCCACGGGGGAGATTTCCTCCCATCCTTGTCCCCTAATAGAGAAATTCCCCACGAAGAAATGAGGATTGGGGACCCATTGCCATCCCTAGTTGTGTCCTGTCTTTTGCACGTTCCCAATCCTTTAGGCATGTAATTGCCTCAACCATCTCAGGTCTAAGAGACGACCTTCTCAGCTCAAGTACCCTCCCCACCAAACTGAAAGTGGCTTCCGATGAGACAGTGGACACCAGAACCGTAAGTACGTCCCTTGAAAATGGGATAGCACGGGATAAATACGTTGGTTATTCTTCCACCACAAGAGCTAGTTGAGTTAATTTTCCTCATCCATGTCAAGGTCGGTCTTCACGAAAGGCGTGTCGAGGTAGTGGTTGAGCTCTACTTGTGGATTCCATGTTGATCTGCTCGGCGATTGGGGAGACTAGCAAATTTACCCGCGCAACTGCGCGGCTAGATATTATGATACGATTATCTTTGATATACAACTATATTTTCTATAATTGTGTATTTTTTTATATAACTCTAATACCTATATATGATTAATATGCATCCTTATAATTTGTCCCATCGAAATAAGTGGTGGAGATTCTTGGACTCTTTCTTTCAATCTAAGCCGTTATAACCTGAGTCTGCTAGATAGACGGTTAGATATTTTCTTTTAAATAATAACATCTGATGATGGTTGTAATTAGGGTCAGTGGACTCTTTCTTTTATTCTAAGCCGTTGTAACCCGGGTCCACTAGAAAGACAGTTAAATATTTTCTATTAAACAATAACATCCTGAAGGATCGAGATGGCGATCAGAGGGGGGTGAATGATCCCAAATAAAATTCCCCCCACTCAAAGTACTCCAAGCAATCCCGCAAGGAAATCGGTGCTCCTCAAATTCGCAAAACCCGCAAAAACCGGAACGACTAGACAACTATGTGTATCCTTAGCTTGCATGGATGAGAACCATGAATCATGTGAGGGATTTGTAAATCACAATCCTGGTTGTCAAGCGTCCAAAACAAAGAGGAATTAATTCAAATACTTCTTTTCTAAAAGAGATCAAGCCAAATCACAAAAGTCTTTTTTAGAAAAGTAAAAGCAGATTTTTCAGGGTCCTCACTTGGAGCAGGTGGTTGGTGGACTTATGTTGCTCCAAAATTTTTGGAAATTGTTTACCTTGTGAGCGTATGAGTCGTGAAACACTCCACCAAAAATCACCTCCAAAAGCCTTGTAGAAAAACCAGGAAAAATCAAGGACTACAAACAGTCAGGAACTTCGATCTTAAAGTTTGGGGCTCGGTTTTCACCTCATAGCTTCCAAATGGTGCAATCAGTGATTTTTCCACAGATGGATATATGAGTCACGCACCTTCTCCAACAAGAATCACTCAAAAAGGATTTTTCTATATGTTTCTAAAAATCGAAGACTGACTGCTGCGCGAAGAACAAGTTTAGGACAGATTTACAATCTTGATAGAAACTTGATCTCTAGTCTATCCTAGGGTGCAAGAAAGATATAAAACCAAATGAGCACCCTCAAGACATCCTTGATCAATAGCATTTAGAAAGAGAGGAGGCAAATCCAAATTGCGAGAATTTACATGCGGGAAAGTAAATGTTGAATTTAAATTACATAAAATAAAGACATAATGTAAATGCGGAATTTAAATTCACAATAATGAAAAGAAAATCTTTGTATTTTCTGGTTAGAAGGTTTACAAAGCCTCACTTCATGTGGGCAAAGTTCAAATGAACAACTCAAACCTTCAAGTGAGGGAGGGCACCCTTCCCACTCTATTTATACTACTCTTGGGCCATCTATCACCCTTGGATGAGTCCCAAACCCTTGAGTACTCCACCAAGGGCTAGGATTAACCCACTCACTCCACCCCCACATATGGGCTTTACATGGGCCACATAGGCCATACATGGGTTTTAAACAAAACTCGGTCAACCCGATGCAACGGGCCTTCATCTGCCGGACTTGACCGCTCCGTTTCCACCTCTTTGAGCCTCCAATCCGAACCGAAAACCTTGAGCCACCTCAAGTCCATTCCCATGACGTCCAAGTGATCCCAGTTTGAGCCCAACCATCTCATCGGCATCCTCGACCGTTCCGGACCTCAGTTCTCTCAACCTAGTCCCAGCACTCACTATCGACCACAGCTATCTCAATAACCTGTACCACAAGGACAAAACCATTTTGCACATTCCAAAATACACTCTTACCTTATTTTTCCTGCATGTTAGTCCAGATTATCATAAATTCAAACATGCAATTCCAAGTCAAATCAAACTCAAACCTAAGCACATCTTGCTCAAATAAAATCAAATACTCATCACGAATATGGATGGACCTCCACATGGTCCTTCACATCCGATGGCGGTTGTAATTAGTGTCCACCAGATTAAAGGCTAGATATTTTGCTTTTTTATGAGAATTTCTAACTTATTTATTTTTTTCCTAGTGACTCTCACGAGCTTTTAATATATAATAGATGAATAAAAGCTAGCTTGTCCCCTTGATCAAAAAAAGGGATGTTCTGAAGACTAACTTTATTAAGATTCGGAGGTTTTGTGAGCTCGGGCCCTGTCCACATTACCATCCTTGCAAAAAGGCCCTCAGGGAGTTCCATTTTTGCGCTCAGGTCCACATGTGCTCCCGTCATCGTCGCGTTACAGCTCGCCTCCTTCTCGATCCTTCCGTTCCCTTCCTGTTCTTTCCCCTCCCCGAACTCACCGTCCATCAAGCGCTCGCTCTCCTCTTCCTCTTTTCCAACCACCACGCGCCCATCGCTATCTGCACTTCCCTTCCCAACCATGGAGTGAAGTCCGGCCGCTGCACGCCGTGCGCGTTCTCCCGCATGCGCCCTCGCGCGGCCTGCCGCCTCGCGTACGCGGTAGGTCTGGGAGGATGCTTCAAGGTGTCGATCCCACGCATCCAAGTCTCCTCACCGACGACCTCAGCTGCCTCTCCTTCGGCCGCGACCTCGATGGGCTGGCCCTCCATGCCAAGGCGTTTCGGCTACCGGTGCATCTGTTCAGTGTGTTCTACGGCCACGGCGGCGACAAGGTAGACCTTCCCGTCCTACCCGTCATCGTCTCCCATGTCTCCGCGAAGCCTAATCTACGCAACCTCCCCGTGCTGACCGGCATCATCTCCCACAGCTCCGCGAAGACTGATCTACAAGGACGAGGCATCACGCTCCGCTCCGATTCAATTCTCCACGGATTTGGTCTTATCCATGTCTCCCTTAGCCCTCCTTGTCGTCGTCGCCTTCGTTGCCAAGAAGCTCTTCCTTTGGGTCTCCGTCTCTGGCATCGTCGCGCACCTCGACAAGGCACCATCGAGTTCCAGGTCGGGTTCGTCTCGGAGGAGCTTCTCGCGTCGCAGTTCGACAAGGTGCTCGTCTGCACCGCCGGGGCTGGCACACAACTCCGTAGCATGGCTAGGGTGATCTGGGAGCTTGGGCTGCTCTCCATTGCGGATATGTGGCGTCTAATACTACCTCTTAATAGCTCAATTTGCTTTTGTTTGCTTGCATCTTAGATATTGGCTAAAGATCTCAAGTGGTTCATTTGGAAATAGATATGAGGCCTGGACTTGGTAGTTTGATTCCTAAGATTTTGTTGCTTGGTATGCACATTTGGCACTTGGGAGACCCAATCTGGCCATGGGATAGATTGAGCGTTAGAATTTAGAGGCTTAGTTTTACCATTGGTTAGTTCTGTTTTGTATCACGGCTCTACTTGATATCATAGGTGGAGTCTTTGCTCAGTAATGCATAATCTTTGATGATGTGGGGTGTGTGTTTTTTGTTTTGGTTGCAGTGAGGCTTGGGTTAGGCTTAGAATCAAGTGAAGCTCCTCTTGTGGATGTTAGCTATGTGATTAAGATTAAGGATTATTACGGTAAGGATTGATATTTGTTTTCACCACACCTAGTTGCATCAGTCATCCAACGAATTGAATAGCATACCAACGTAGTTCTTGGATCCCGCCTCTGGACACTGGCTGTTCTCCACCCTTCCGCCACCATCTTCTTCCTCCTCGAGGTGGGCCTCGCCTGTATCTCTATCTCCGCATTAGTTGCTTCTAAGATACAACATCTCATAACAACATGGGAAGGCCATAAATTTTGTATGTTTCCTGGGAGGTTGACGTCAAATTTTGATTTCAATGTGTTGTATATATGTAGTTGTTCTACTACTTGAGTGAGCTAAATGATTCTCTATCATATGCACTCCGCGCCGGACCCATATGTGATGTCTCCGATGATTCAGATTATACTCATACACTTTCCAGTACGGAATTGCTTTGATTTTTGGTCAATTTTTTATTGCCATTTTTAAAACACTATGTTCATAGGATAATTTGCTTGTTTTCTTCCCTTCAGCAAAAGCATTATATGAATATGCCATCATTAGATGGAGTGCTTCCAAACCTATAGAGGAAGAAGAAATGATGGATCCAAGATTGGATGCCATTGTGGAGGGAATGATGGAGAAGTACTATGGTATCCACTTCATCCTTCAGTTTTTAACAAATGCACTTCCCATCGCAATATCTCAAGAATACTTCTTTCAGGTGCATTACTGATGCCGAATATCAATAGGCCATGGGTATGGCTGGCGAATGCAGGAGATTTGATAAACTAAAGGAAGCAATCTCTCGATGTGATAATATTCACGGGACTTTCTTATTGCATCAATCTATCTCATCAATATGTTAACCATTGTGAATATCGTTGTGAGGTAACAGCATGATGTGGTAGATTGGAATTATAAAGCCTGCCTATTGCTTAATTGCTTATAAATACCTTTTGTTATTGTCATACAACAACTACTGCTCACAAAATTTAAGAATATCATTGAATGACACCAAAATCTCAAGTTTTTATCTTTCAAAATTCTTCGATGTCTTATCAAAATATACCAGAATAGTCAAATCCATATTATTTGAGCATTTGCCAATGTCTTATGTTTTTGGGTGAGCCTGATACTATTGCAAATATCTTAGACAATTTCTTTCTGGATGCAAGGTATGCCTTTATTCAAAAAAAAAAGAAATTACTTTGTTCTGCATCATTAATAAGTGATTAACTTAGTTTTTCGCATAAAACCATGTGTTTATTCTTCAAGATGATGCTCTCCTTGCATTCCAAATTGCTTTTGATCTTGCTAAAAACGAAAATCAGGCCTTCCTCGGTGTGGAATCATCTTGACAAACTGAGTGGGTGGACTTCAGCTTTACGAGGTGATAAAATTGGTAATGCTGCTACAGAACCATATGGGGATGTTCAAATGAGGGACGATGTTACCACATCAAATGGAAGTGCTCACATTGTGGATCCAAATGAAGTAGCACATGTCTGAGGATATTCATATGAGGAACGATGTTACCACATCAGATACTATTACTTTTACCTGCACTTGACTTTGATGCAATCAAGCAAAATTAGTTGTACATCAGGCAATACTTTCCCTCCTTTTTTGTATTAATCTCCTAATGCTAAAATCACTTAATTTTCTTGGTAGGGCAGTGTTTTGACGGAGAGCTTGAGTTCAACAGATGATCATGCATGAAAAAGATCAAAATTTCCACTAGGGTCATGACCTTTTCCACGAACCTTTTGCTCCTACTAGGTACTATGCACCTCCTACCATTTACAATGATGGCAACTATTGTGACCTCCATTATGCTAGAGGTGGTTTTGTGGAACATGATGAGCGTATTTGAGTATGACCATGAAAAGGAAGCCAGTATTACTCATGTATATATTTTTGGTGCTGCAGATGCGACACATCAAGATGAGATGCAATTGCATTCTGTTGCATTTACATATGATTTGTACAATCCATTAGTAGTTGTCTACCATCCTGGTAGTGAAAATATCCATAATCTAACTAAACACCCCCTCTTTTTTTTATTTGCTCCTAATGTTTTTGTGCGTTGCAGGAAATATTAGTGAGCATGAACATGAGGCAGTCTATATAGAACCATATAGTTCCTCTTCATGCCCTGACAGTGACGACTGTTTTGCAATAGAGGAAGAAGTTGGGAAGAGGTTTTACCCCATGGTCCCAGCTCCCGTAAGTCTATTGATCCTTTGAATTCACATTAAGAACTATTATTATTTGGCCTTGTTTGATTTTGCTTCCTTAACCGTTGGAAGTAAGGAAGTTTTGCTTCTAAGGAAGCTTGGAAGAACCCACGCCATTTCATTCACCAAAGAAAACTTAAGCAGAGAGGGACACAGATTTCATTAAGAAGTAACTACTAAGCAATGACTAAAGTAGCTAAAATCATCGACATAATACCTGTGTAAGTTTAATAAATGGCTAAAACTATATTGGAAAAATACATCAATATCTCTGTCAGTTGGACCGCTGAACTTAAATGACATTTCACTTTAATAAATGATGTGATAGCAAATTCTTCCAAAAGTCTTTGATACATTGAAAGGCTAATTAAATTGGAATATTTATTTTCCTGTATTAATTCATATCTTGGAAAATTATCCAACATCCAAGCGAAAAATTGTGGCTACCAAGTTTTGCTTACAGAACTGTGTATTAACTTCCTTATATTATACCATCATGGACATACATTATTACTCATGCCTTCACTATTTTAGAAATAAAACAGGGAAAGTTATAAAGAGCACTACTTTTTTATGAGCACAAATGTGAGTTACAACTGCTATCTGCACAATAGCTCTTATATTGTTCTTTTATTTTCCCAATATCCTCATTGTTCAGGAGGAGATGAACCCATCGTGAATGACCGCTGCATCTGTTATTAGCTTCTAGCCTTCTATTCCATATTTCTATTACATTCACAACTCTGGTTACATAATTTGTTTTTGCCTTATTTAGCATATCCCTACAATTTTTATAAAGCCATAATAGATAAAGTGATAGCATCTGACTAAATTATAGCAGCTGATATTTTTATAAGTATTTATATTTTATTAATTTGGTTATTTGAATTAATAGGTTCGATCTTTTTGTTTTGAAGACTATAAAGTAACCTGTAGAAATGAAGAACAATGTTCGCCACAGTGCAGGTACATATTCAAGTGCAGTCACATGCAGGAATAACATTACATACTTGTAAAGGAATTGATAGCAGGCTTGTTTAACAGACGTTCTTTGAATGTGAAACCAACCCATAGAGCCATAAATGCGATGCCGAATAGGAGTTCCAATGATTTGTAGATTGTTCAATGCAAACAAAATGCTGCTATGATATAATTCTATGCCCTTCCTGTAGTATAGTGATGAGAATGGGTGTATGAATGACATTGCATTCCCCTTTTGGTGAACCTGATAAAGGTTAACCCTGTTCTTTGATCTAAAGGTTGTTGCTGATTATAGATTCATGATAGCTAACAGAGTTCACATCGTTCTGGTTTCTAGAAATTCCAAAAAATTACTAAGAGGTCCAATCATTTGCAATACTTCCTGTAATCCTGTTTTTCCAAAAACAAAACTAAAAAAAAATCCATAAATTACATAAATGTCCAATCATTTGCAATACCCCTCTAAAATCCCCCATTTACCCGGGAAAAACCCTAAAAATACAAAAAAAAAATACAGAGTTCTAATCATTTACAATACCCCCTCTAAAATTATACATAGAGATCCAATTTTTTTTTTTGCAATACCCCTCTAAAATTCCCATAATTAAATTAGATATTCGAAAATGCCCCTCTAAAATTCCCCTAATTAAATTAAAATCCTTCTCAAGTCCAATTTCTAAAAAAAAAGGGTATGCAACAAATGTTTTCGCCTAATTTTCATCTCGATCTAATTTTTCCCTAAAAATAGCTCCTCGGAAGTTTTCGTAAGGTCAATTTCTCACTAAAGAAAAAAAAAACAAACTTTTCCCGCAACCAATTTTCGTCCCAGACTAATTTTTAGGAACCCCCCCCCCCAAAAAAAAGGTTTCTTCACACGATTTTCCTCACCCAATTTTCGTCCCAGTCTAATTTTTACGAAAATGCAAAAAAAAAAAAAAATTTCTTCACCTGATTATATTCAACTCTTTTTTGCTCTCAACATAAAGACCATCTGAAAATTTATTAAATACATCCCGGTCCGTTTTTCCCCGAGAATCTCTATTTTTTCAAAAATAACCCTCTAAAATTCCTGTAATTAGATTAAAATCCTTTCCGAATCCGATTTCTCACAAAAAAATACCATAAACATTTTTCTCACCCAATTTTCACCCCTAAAAATACCTCTTCAGGCCTTTTCATAGGGCCAATTTTTATTTTTTTTTGCGAAAATTTCAACTTTTCCATAGAAAAAAATCTCAAACTACACCCAAAATAACTTCACCAATATATGTTTTTCTAAAAACCCCCCAAAAAATAAAAAAAATCTAAATCTTCTTTTTTCTAAAATCTAAAAAAAAATACAAATTTTCCCCTCGGCCAAACGGTTGCGTGCGCTGATCGTCCTAGTCTGATAAATAAATGGAGCAAGTAGAGAAACGTAACAATACATAAAGAGAAAAAAAGAGTTCTACCATTTCCAGCCTTCCTGACCCTTAGATCAAGAAACCCGTATCCGTCCGATCTAGGTCAGGTTCCGGCACTCACCCTTTTATTCGTTCCCCGCACCAGCCCGACACTTTTGCTTTCCCAGGGTTTTAGCCGCCGTCGCCGTCGCCGCCGCCGCCACCTCCCACTCCTCCGCGCAGAGCGACAAGGAGGTCGACACCATGGTGCAGCGCCTGACGTACCGGAAGCGGCACAGCTACGCCACCAAGTCCAACCAGACCAGGGTTGTCAAAACCCCAGGTGAGATCTCCGATCTCCGCGGTTTCTCTTTGGCAGATTTCCAGGCTGCGATTCGAGGCCTTCCGTTGTTCGTACGCTGAATTCGCGCGTGCTGATGAGCGCCGCGTGATTGGTGTAGGAGGGAGGCTTGTGTACCAGTACACCAAGAAGAGGGCGAGCGGGCCGAAGTGCCCGGTCACCGGCAAGAAGATCCAGGGGGTAAGCGATCGCCTGTGATCCCATCTCGAAACTTTGGTGTGAATCAAGTTGCCTTACTGTAGTTTCATCGTCGGGTAAACCATTTCTAGAACCGGGTGGGTCTACAGTAATGTTGAGAATCGAGTTGCCGAATTTTCATGGCTGAGCTCTGTGACCTTATAAATGCTATACCAGTTTTGTTTTGTTAAGTGTCGCCTGCCGTTTCATGTATACACATTGGCTTTGTTCAACATAAATTCTGGTCATTCCCTAGTTATATTTCATCAGCTATATGTCATTTATACAATGCGGACTTGGTAGTTTAAATGGGAAATTGGGAATGCAAAGTGATTACAAACAACGGAGTGTGCTAACGAGTATGTATTTTCAACCAACCCTGCAGTTAGAAGGTAAGCGGCGGTCTTGAAAATTTTGTTGGGAAGGTTGGCTTTGCAAATGAATGGATGCTTTAGTCACAGCCAGAATATAGGAAACAGGCCAGCCTAAACCATTAGGGTTATGATGCCTAAGTCGGTGAAATGTGTGTGAATATATGTGTGATATTAGTTGGTTGACGTATGTGTTAAAAGGGCCTTCCATGTTATGGTTCATTGGTTTGTTCTGTTTATTGTAGCTTGCTGCTCGTGATTAACTAGTAAGCTAATTGAGCTTGCTAGTTGGCGGATGTGTTGTTTTGACACTTGTTCCCATCTGTCACTGATGCAAGAATAGCTTCTATTTTTATGGATGAAATCTCCATTCTATGTTTGTGGAGCTCACATGAAAATAAGATCAAGGAAAACTATGGTTTGTGTATATATCTGTGTTCTTGTAATAGGGCACTGTTAGGATTTTATTGGTTGATGGTGCGATTTTTTTTAATGCTGGATATTGTCAGTAATTTGGTCATGTAAGTTATAATAATGTTTGTTGGAAATCTTGTAGATACCTCACCTAAGGCCTGCTGAGTACAAAAGATCCAGGTTATCCAGGAATAGGAGGACTGTCAACCGTCCTTATGGTGGTGTTCTATCTGGTCAGGCTGTTAGGGAAAGGTCAGTGCATCATCGTGCTTTTTACTATTCTATATCTTTATCATTTGCATTTTCTGACATGTTGATTACAGGATCATCCGTGCGTTCCTTGTTGAAGAGCAAAAGATTGTGAAGAAGGTTTTGAAGATCCAGAAGACCAAGGAGAAGCAAACATCAAAATGAAATGGTTATACTACTGAAAATTATTTGAGGACAGATGGTGATCAGTGCTGCGTCAAGCCCGTTCAGTATGCTAAGCTGGTGGTTACTGAATTAAGTAAGCTAGAAATTTTGATCCATTCTCCTTGTTCCAAGGGTGGATTTGGACATCGTTTCCCATCTTATTTTTGTGGTTGAGTACTCAGTCTATATATCACGATTTTTGGATATCTTTTGTGCTATTTTTTCACTCAATTTTGAAACAAATTGTTATGCTCTGGGTTGCATCGTGTTGGCTTATGGGTCTATCTCATTGATCGCGGGGAAAATATTGGTCTGTCTCTGTCGAGCTGCTATGCATGCGGGGAAAATTAATATGAAAGGACTACCCAGGCTCCAAAGATTTAGTGTTTATGCAGCCTTCTTCATTCCATTGTAAAATGTATTTGTAGTTTGGTTGTTTCGATGCCATTGGTTATTGTGAGACCCCGGATCGGCTATCCGAAATCTCCTGTGCATTTCCGTACTAGTCCCAGATCAGTAGCTAGTACACACAGTCACAGTGATACATCATTGCCAGACAAAACGAAACTTGCAATATAAATATTCAAGTACGGGCCACATGGCTACTTATTACAATACTCGGTCTAAAGACCGGAACCAAAACAGCGGAAACAAAAGCGAAACAGGCAGACGCCAAAACGCCACAGCATTTGACTAGAAACGCGACTAGTCCTCTGGCAGCCCTCCTCGTACTCCTCCGCGTAGAACTCGCCCTCCTCTGTAGCGTCTTGATAAACCTCGATGGTGACAACATTGATGTAGCAGTGAGTACAAACGTGCTCGGCAAGTCTGGGAAAGTATGCTTATGTGGGCTTTCCAAAGGTAGCTTAGTAGGGTTTATTTGCATAAAGCCAAATTTTATTAAACCATACTTAGGTAATAGCATTTCACAAAGCAACTTTTCACAATTCTTTTTAATCATTGAATTATGTAATATCGTAGTGAGGTTCTATCCACCATCACCGACATAAAAGGCTCTATCCGCGATTTTAAAGAATCGGGGTTAATCATGTGACTCCATCCAGTCAAATACAAACACAGGTTCTTTCCACCTGGTTGGCTCTATCCGCCAAATAACATCCGAGAGTTCTAACCACTCCGAACCCCAAAACAAAACACTTTTCAGTTTTGAAACCAAAATCAAAATCTACCAATATGAAAGCATTCCTTGCTTTGCCTTTGGCCGTAAACACGGCTATTCGAATAGTTTTACTCTGCAGAGGTGTACAACTTTACCCACAAGACACGATCATCTCTTAATGCCAAGCTATTAGCACACTTTCTTTGGTGTGCTTGGCAGAGAGATCATGACAAGGCCGTTACAATGTATCTACCTAACTAGACCCACACGAGGTTTCACCATTGTTAGGGTTCCATCCGCCAGATCTGAAGCCCCTCTTGCGCCGTGTGAGAAAAACAACAATTGCCTCCGTCCGGCATTCACATTCAACCGAGTGGTGAGTCTAAGCTAGGCTTCTACAAATTAGTTGGCCAGGTCGTACCATTATAGATATGTGGTAGTACGGTTATGCTTAAAATGGCAATCATAAGCGTCGGTCCTTATATGACTTGGGGCGGTACTTGCACAAAAGGATCAAGACTTGATCCGCTCCCACCCGACTTTCCATGCCGCCCAAGTCGAAATCATTTTTCCTTTTCTTTCATTTTAGAAAATAGTACCATAATCATAATAATAGCTTTCAAATCACATTTGAAATCATCATCTCTGAATAACCCCACCCATGGGTTTCTTTTATCGGAAAAGGTCCTAAGCAATTCTATTGCACTAGGTTACAACGGATACCATATAAGCATAAACATGGTATAATCAATGTTCTAGGGTTACAACGGATATGATTAACAATGTCAAGGAGGAATCACCAAATTCGGATTAACTATCACTTATATTTGACATATTTTATTTAAAAGTAGCCATGCAACTTTATAAACAGATAAAAAGCATTTCATAAAATGGGATCAAAATCGTCAAGGGACTTGCCTTGGTCGGTGAGGAGAGGGTTGTCTTCCTGCGGTTCTGCGGCGAGTCGGCGTCTAGCGTTTCTATTAAGCGAAAAGCAATGAATAAACAACCATTCGGAAAATACGAAGAAACAAATAAATTCTCAACCACATGAAAACTTCCGAATAATTAGTTTAGCATTTTATACGATTTATAAAATTTATTTGGAATTTTCGGCGTATAGTCTAAGAGCTACAAAACTCACAAGTTTATACTTTCCATGAATAATTTAACAATAGAGATTTGATTATATAATTTCAGTAAAATTAGCGTAGCTAGGTTTCAATATTTACTAATTAATAAAATTACTCGCATGCTATTCGGACTTAAAATGAATTTGTAACGAAAAAGACAAATCTCACAATTTATGTAAATGAGCACATCTAACTCAACCTTTACTAGCCTTGCATGGTACTGTTTGGCGTGGGCTAGGATTCACGCATGTACTGCTTGGGCTTAATACATATGAAGATATTTATATTCAAACATATATGCACGTATACTCATTTCTAGTTTCCTTCGCATGTCACTGTTCCTACTGTGTACGCATAATCACTTGATCGGCTGGGCTCTGGAAAATTTGCTACGGCCGGCCGTTATACAAACAAGCAGGCGCATTATACAATCAACTTAAACATGTATTCACGTGTACAGTCGAGTATATTTTTGTATACATGCAAGCCACTGTCTAACATATACGTATACACACACTAGCATATATAACGCTAATAAGCCTATACATGCATAATACACGTGACAAGATCATCCGATTGATAAAGATAGAGCGCCGCGAAGGAAAAGAAAACAGGGATACCGTTCGGCCTGAGGATGCGAGATCGAGAGAGTGCGTTGACGGCGAGGTAAACGGCGACGGCGACGGCAACAACGCAGGGAAGGCGAGGCCGAGGGACGATCGGTGGCGACGCCCACGGCGGGTAGCGATGACGACGCCCACGGCGGCGGCGACGAGACGCCAACGGGCGGCGACGTAACGATGGCGCGACCAAACCAGGAAAGGAAAACAGAGAAACGTGGAGATGGGAGGAGGGAATAGCCACAATCTGGAGAAATAGAGGTAGCGATATAGAGGTGGAGGAAGGGGTATCTAGGTACTGATGGATCGCTATGCGTTCGAGGATGGAGAACGGCGGAAAATTAAAGTCATGAAGGCGATGCATTGGAGCGACTTGGAGCAATTTGGAAGGTTACTCGTCGAGTTTGCATGCGCCATCTTGGGGAATGAAGGGCGTCCACGACATCCACTTTCCTATATTCTTTGGTAATGGAAAATGGGCTAGAGGGTGCATGCGTTGCAAAATTGCATGGCTAGTAAATGGGAAAGGTTACTAGTTACTAGTGGTATTCACCATGCTATGAAGTAGTAACGACTGGTAGGAACGTGGTGCATGCTTCATGGCAATTACTACCTTGGCTGTTACTAGTATTGCTCTTCATGCACGTTGTTTTTTTTTTATATATATACATATACGTTCCAATATGTTTAGGAAAAAAAAATAGCACAGGGGTTCTAAAATCCGAAAAATTTCCCTAAAATACTAGGAACTATTTAGGACTTAACGAAGTTGGTTTCGTGATTTTTCGAAGTATAGATTTTCCGTAGAAATTCTTTTCGTGACTCAGACACCTGTACCGATTTTTGTAAAATCAATGACTTAGGTTATCTAACATATTTTTCGAAAATATTTGAAGCGAACACTCTCGTCTACCAACTATCTTAATTATCAACAAAATTTTAGATTTTACGCCTATCCGAAAATGCATGATCTTTATTTAACGCGATTATTTCCATAAACTTGACCCCGAATTACTCGTGAGGCTTCCAAGTGAATTCGGAAAATACAAATAATCCCAAAAACACACTAAATATATTAAAAGCAAATTTTGGGATGTTACAGTTATTGATCAGATTGGCTCAACTTTGGCTTGAGCTTCGAAGCTTCTAACCCTTCACATCTAAGGAGTAAGAGCATCTCCAACAATTTTCTATAATTTGACTCCCAATAACCCTGGATTAGGAGCTTTTTAAAGTTTTTGGACCTAAAAAAAAGGTCATTCTCCAATAGTTCCTATTTTTTTCCTCCAAAAATAGTGATTGGAAAGCACACGAGTGTCCAATATCTGGCCACTTCGGTTGGAGTTTTTGTGTGTGCAGGGATATTGGGATTTTGATAGGGTAACTGTTGAAGCGGTAATTTTTTCATTTTTCCTAAAAAAATAATTTTAGAAATAAGTTTTGGGAACTATTAGAGATGCTCTAAGAACGGTACATTCTGAGCAGGTCCAAATGGCTAATAGCTTAACGCCAAACAATCAGGTTTAATGGCTCTCTATTAGGTTTTAGAGGTAGGATGGAGATGTGTATTACTCCCTTCTATCACAAATACTAGGTCAATAAACGCGGCGCACGCCGCGTGCGCGAATGAAAAACGAATTTGTGTTTTTTTTTAGAAAAAATGGACTACGAAAACATTTTTTCGGTTTCGGAGAAAAAACGGACAACGAAAACATTTTTTCGGGAAAAACGGAAAAAGAACCAGGATGTAAGAAACATGGACTCGCTTGTTATTTTTTTTGAACCCGTACGCTATCCCATAAAATTAGAAAAGAGCTCGCCCGCGATTTATATTAAATGAGAGTTTTTTCCCGTAAATTAACGAACGAGAGACCTAAACGCAATTCCGTTGCGATTTTCTTGTCTTCACAAAAAATCACAAATGACCTATTTGTAAATTGCAAGGACCTATTAATGATTTGAAGGAATAAAGGGGCTTTTTCGCAAAACAGCATAGAGGACAGGTAGACCTCTTAAGGGAGCTGGAAACCTGGGTTATAATTTGTTCTTTTAAATATAGTTATAATTAAAAATTTTAAACTTTAACTGTTAATATCTTTTTAAATATTTAAATTAGATATGTGAAAATCATATGTGTAGATTTGTCTTGAAAAATACTTTTATAGTATTATAATTTTGTTGGATTTTATAAATATATTATAATAGAAATTAATGATTAAAGTTGTGTTTTAGATATATATTTATGTTCAAAATGATAAGTATGAGAGGTGTTTTTTTGCTCTTCTTTTTTAAAGTTGCACAAATATTAAAGCATTTGTTTGCACCAAAATTCGGCATGTATTGAAATCGGTCTGAAAATAGAAGTATCCGTCTGAGAAAAAGAATCGATGCTTGACTCGGAAAAGGAATCGTTTCTATAAAAGGAAAGGAAATCGGATAAGAGGTCGATCACGGGTAAACACACCGTATCCATATGCGACTCGGATCGGCCAGGCGTGTTATAAAAGGGTGGGCGTAAGCAAAGAAAAAAATCAATTCCAACAACACCTACTTTTCTGACCTTCTCTTTTACATTGCTTTAGCTTCATAGATTTCTTTGCAAGTCGACGGAATCAACATAGCTGCGCATCGCCGATTGTTGATTTTAGCCGATTTTACCCAGGTTTGATTTGCTTCGTTTTGTTGCGCATCGCCTTCCCGAAGCCGATTTTACCTTATATCCGGATCAACTGTACCTGGTTGATCTAGTTATCTCCTAATCGGTTTTTGCCGACTAGCGAAAAGCCGATAGATCTTTGTTTATCGGCTTTGATCGAATTACAAATTTTACCTTGTCGATTTCAGGTCAAATCGACTGGCACGCTCTGCAAACCCGGTGTTTGTCTTGTGTGTTCGAGGCCTAAAACCCCTTTCAAGTTTTTCGCGCGAACATATTTTGGCACGCCCGGTGGGACCAACAAAAGGAATGTCGCCAACCGACAAGCCCGCGGTCACCGCCGATATCAACACTGATGCTATAATCGCGCCTCAGATGGCCGATTTAACCCCTGAGCAACGGAAAGAAATCGAAGACCGAAAGGCGGCTATGGAGGAAATGATGCTACGGTGCTTCCAGAAAACGCGCCGTGGCGTTACTCAAAAGAGTGCACTCCCAAGCATCAATCCTATCGGAGATTCGTCACCTGAATCGGTAAGCCGATACGCACCCGCTCAAGCCGATTTATCAAGTATGATCGAGCAATCTGTCCATCACGCATTGATTAACCAGTCATCGGCTCTAGTATCCACATTAAAGCCAATGATAGAAAATAGTGTGAAAACAATTGCTCAGGAATTAGCTGCGTCTGGAAACCTGCTAGATCCACCACAAACCATCCCTACGTACCCAGTATATTCCATAACGCCCAACACCAACACGATGGCGTGTCGGCTCATGCACCTATTATGATGCCGAGCTCAACCTCTTGTTTTGAAACCAAGCATCTGAGAGATGGATTCACACACTACCATGGGCACACGGATGGGGCCAAAATAAGCGCATCAAATCGATCAGATGGACCCTCCAATAGCATCGGGATATCGGCCTATCAGCCGATCGAAACATGACAGGTTCCGCTGTCACGGGGAGCCACAACCATGAAACAAGCGCCATATAGAGTAGTGCCATACGCACCCATACCCGATGCATTAGGTTTTAATCATGATTATGACACAGTGCCAAGACCTCCTGAGGTGCGATTCGGACAAAGACCGAGTTTGCACTCGGGGCGAGGCACGAATGAGAATTGGCAATGTCGGCTGCACCACAAGCCGACAATGTTAATTAGGCGAGAACAAATCGCCAATGTTTTGAGAGAGCAGTTTGGTTTCTGACCCGGAGGAAGGGTAATCGGCTATAGGAAGCCGTATCCGATTACATAGACCGAATGCCATACCCCACAACTTTAGGATACGGACTTTGCTAAATTCTCGGGTGATGATTCTGTTACCACAATTGAGCATATCGGACGGTTCATGGCTCAATGTGGGGAGGCGCGATCCGATGGGTTAAAAATTAGATTGTTTCCTTTATCATTATCCGCCTTTGCATTCACTTGGTTCACAAATCTACCACCTAATTCAGTTCATATATGGAGCGATTTAGAAAGCCGATTCCATGAGTACTTCTTTTAGAACTATGGAGCTTAGGATTTCGATCTTAGTTCGATCAGAAGCAATCTGGCCGAATCGGTCTCTGATTATATCAAGAGATTTCGGGGCGTACGGAATATGTGCTACAGTGTAACATTACCCGACGATCAATTGGCCGACCTAGCGTTCCAAGGGTTAATCCCTCCATTAAAAGAAAAGTTGTCAGGCCAAGAATTCCCCGACCTAGGCCACCTACTCCATCGCGTATCGGCACATGAGAGCCGGTATGCAGAAATCAAAGGGTTTAAAGATAGATTTAAACCAAATAGCAACGAAAAGGCCAAAATAAACATGATAGAATACAGTTCGAGCGATACCTCTGAGGACGAAGCAGAGGTGAACATAGCCGAGTGGGCCAAAGGTTCTAAAAAGCCACTCGTATGCTCTCTACTTAAGCCGACAAAGAATAAGGCGGAAGTCAAGTACTCGTATGATGTGTCAAAGTGTGACAAGATATTTGATTTATTACTACAAGAAAAACTCATAAGGTTACCAGAAGGGCACATCATACCATCGGCGAGGAGATTAAAAGCGAAGGTATTGCAAATGGCATCATTCATTCTCCCATAACACTAACGATTGCAATATTTTTCGACAACAGATTCAATCGGCCATCGCCGATGGTAGGCTAAAATTTGCGGAAGAATCGGCTATGCAGATAGATATGAGCCCTTTTCAAGTCAACATGGTTCAATGTTCACGAAAGAGAGGCTGCGGAAGAAGATAAGCCGGTTAGGGGAGTTGTATCGCGAGACGAGGCAGTCAGTAGATCACTATCGGTTCTATACAAATAGAAGCCGATAGGAATGGAAAGAACTCGAGCAGTAAAACCAAGAGGGGACTTGGAGGTCGGTAAATGGTATCGAGTGAGAGGGCTCCAAGAAAAACCGATTTCAAACCAAAGCCGACCTTCTCACAACTCTGGGGAAGTATGAAAGGGTAAGTCGAAGGTGTGACCCTCAACGCCACGAGAACTTGCATCAACTAAGGCAAAAGAGGGACGGCGTTGGCGGCGGATATGTCATATCGGCCAGCTCTCGAGGAAGAGAAACATCGACAATGTCCCTTTTGGCGCTTTCTTTGGGAGAAAGGGATGACCTTACCATGATAGTGTCTTGTCCTATGCAACACTCGGTGCATGTCGGCCAAACCGGTCTGTAAAAGATAGGTTGTCTAGACCGATATATAGTCATCCAGATATGAGCAGTAGGCCGATCCATAGAAGGTTGTCAACATCAGAGCAAGGCGAGTCCTCCCAAAATCAAGAACTATCGGCTAACACGGGTAGAATGGAATCCGGCAATGAGATGAGCAATTTAGCCGAAAGGTACGGCCGATAGAACCTAAACCTAGGTGGTGCCCTCCGGGTCTTAGCAAATCACAACGCAGAAGGCTTCAGCGATTGAAAACACAAGAAGAAAGGGAGGCCGAAAAGGAGAGCGAGAGGGATCGGATGTTCAACAAATTAAGACCGGTACCAATTTTGAAAAAGGAGTGGAGAAAAAAGGAACAAATCGATAGTGATTCAGACCAATCGATTGAATCCGGTTCTCCGATGATCCGGGATGATACACCACCGATGGACATAAACATGGTATTCGCTCTACCTGCCGAGTTCAAAACCGAGGAATCGGCTGAGGAAGTGTTCGCGATTATGTCTCGGAGCACCAGGTATTTGTGTTCGAAAAGCCACAAGACATGCATCGGCATCTGAAACCATTATATCTAAAAGGGTATATTAATGGCCGACCGATATCTCGTATGTTGGTCGATGGCGAAGCGACGATCAATCGATGCCGTTAAGTACTTCGAGAAAGTTGGGTAAAGCCGATGAAGACTTGATCAAGACCAATATGGTGCTAAATGACTTCACGGGAGATCCAACAGAAGCTAAAGGCGTGATGGTGTCGAAGCGGCGATCGGTAATAAAACTTTGCCGATTGCATTTTTTGTGATTGAAGCCAAAGGCAATTCTGCGTGCTCCTTAGGCGGGGTGGATCCATGCCAATTGTTGTATACCATCAACTATGCACCAAAAATTGGTGCGATGGAGCGATAATCTGATAGAAGTAAATGCCGTGACACATCGGCTCACATCGCCATGGCTAGCCACGATACCAATTGGCCACACGAAGAAGCCGAGTGTATATCGGAAAAGCCTTGGACAATTGCGATTTTATCTGCGTAGAGAAGTCGAGGATTCAAGCCGATCGGCGTCAAACCCAACACGTTTGATCGGACCAGGCAGTAGTAAGAAGATGGAGTACAAGACACTAGCAAAGCTACAGGAAAGAGCGAGGAGCTATCGGCAAGCGAATCTGAAGAAGATTTGTTGAGGATTTTGAAGAAGAAAGAAAAGGGTTAGGATTTATACGCGATTTGCTCGAAGAGATTGATATTGGGGAAGGTGATAGCAAAGACCAACGTTTGTAAGTGCTAAACTAGAACCCAGTTATAAAGCAAAGTTGGTCGAAATACTCAAGGAGTATAAGGATTGCTTTGCATGGGAGTATTATGAAATCTTAGGGTTTAAGCCGGCTGACTAGTCGAACATCATTGCCTATAAAGCCTGGATATCGGCCGTTCAAGCAGTACCTAGGCGGTTCAATCCTACATTGTATGACGCTATAAAGGAAGAAGTAGGGCGATTACTAGAGGCAAAGTTTATCCGGCCTTGCCGATCTGGGAGTGGGTCTCAAACATCGTCCTGTAAAGAAGAAAAATGGCAAACTTAGGGTATGTGTCGATTTTAGAGATTTAAACAAAGCTACACCAAAAGCGAGTACCCAATGCCTATAGCCGATATGCTTATCGATCTGCATCTGGGAATAAAATCATAAGCTTTTTGACGAACGCAGGATACAATCAGATATTTATGGCGAAGCCGATATATCCAAGGCGGCTTTCGGATGTCCGAGAGCTTTAGGGCTATATGAATGGAAAGTTATGACCTTCGGTTTAAAAAATGCGGTGCTACTTATCAACGTGCTATGAACCATATTTTCCATGATTTGATCGGCAATCTTGTGGAAATATACATTGACGATGTAGTAGTAAAGTCCAAAGAAGGCGGCAACATTTAGCCGATTTGGAAAAGATGTTCGAAAGCACAAGGGTGCATGGGCTAAAAATGAACCCTCTCAAATGTGCTTTGAGGGTATCGGTGGGCAATTTCTTGGGTTTACGGTGCATGAAGGAGGAATTGAAGTAAACGAAGCCAAAGTAAAAGCCATAGCCGATACTAAACCGCCAACAAGCAAAAAGGAGTTGCGGTATTGATTGGAAAAATCAACTACTTGCGACGTTTCATCTCAAACTTGTCGAGCGTATTCGTGCTTTCACACATTGCTTGAAAATTAAAGACAACCTAGAGTTCAAATGGGGAGCCGATCGTGAAAGAGCCTTCGGCGACATAAAAGGTTATCGATGAGTCCACTTTATTGACGCGCCAAAACAAGGTATACCTTTTAGACTATATATATCGGTGAAGGTGATTCGATTGGGCAGTTTTAACACAAGAAGCCGATAGGAAGGAGCGAGCAATATTTTACTTAAGCCGGCGTCTTACGGATGCGGAAACCAGGTATCCCCTAGTAGAAAAATTATGCTTATCATTGTATTTTGCTTGCACCAAGTTAAGACATTATATGCTAGCTTCCAAATGCGTCATAATATGCAAAACCGATGTAGTTAAATACATATTATCGGCGCCAATCCTGTGGGTCGGCTTGGTAAGTGGGCATATGCCTTATGAGTTCGAGTTATCCTATGAGTCGGCTAAATCTGTGAAAGGACAAGCTGTGGCCGATTTTATCACAGGAAGTGAAACATTAGTGGGAACAACTAGTATAACTCCTTGGCAGCTATATTTTGATGGATCTGTGTGCCAAGAAGGCGAAGGCATCGGTGTGATATTAGTTTCACCTAGGAAACAAGAGTATGGCTTCATGTATCGGCTAAATAGCCAATGTTCAAATAATCAAGCAGAATACGAAGCATTACTAAGGGGTCTACAACTGTTAGATAGCATCGGAGTGAGAGACGTCGAAGCTTTTGGAGATTCGATGTTAATTGTCTGACAAGTCAGAAGAGAATACCGATGCAATGATGATGCACTAACCCAGTACTTGCATCAATGCCTCCAGATCATCGAGATGTTCACTACATTTTCCATAGAACATATCCCCAGAGAAGCTAATGATAAAGCAAACCGATTGGCACAGTGTGCATCAGGGTACAAGATTGGAAGCCGACGAGGACCAATCGAAATTTGAACGTTGGCCGATTTTATGTGTTCACCTGTCATTGGAGAAGCAGAGATAAGGGATTATTTGTCGATCGGCCAAGCCGACCGAGCAAAAGGTCAGGCGCAAAGCACTCAAATATGTTCTACTAGAAGATGTATTGTACTTTCGGACTATGGAAGGTCTGTTGTTAAGATGTCTGGGAACCGAAGAAGCCAAAGTAGCGATGGGTGAAATCCATGAAGGCATTTGTGGATCACATCAATCGGCCCATAAGATGAAATGGATACTAAGGCGAACAGGGTATTTTTGGCCGACGATGTTAGAAGACTGCTTCAAATATTATAAAGGATGCCAAGCGTGCCAAAAATTTGGTAACATCTGATCAAGACCAAAGATCGGCTTTGCATCCGATCGTCAAACCATGGCCATTTAGAGGATGGGGTATAGACATAATCGGACAAATATTTCCGTCATCTAGCAAAGGACATAAATTCATCCTTGCGACCACGGATTATTTCTCAAAATGGGTTGAGGCTGTACCACTCAAGAAGGTTACTAGTAAAGAGCTAATCGACTTTGTAAATGAACACATCGTCCATCGGTTTGGGATTCCACAAACAATCACTCCGATCAGTCTTGTGTTCATGTCCAACGATTTCAAAGGTTTTATGGAAAGTCTTGGGATAAAATTACTCAACTCTTCCCCTTACTACGCTCAGGCCAGCGGCCAGGCCGAGTCGTCAAACAAGACATTGATAAAGTGATAAAAGAAAAATTGAGGAGGAACCAAGGAGATGGCATTCAACGCTATCGGAGGCTTTATGGGCTTATCGGCTATCTCATCACGGATCAACTAAATTGTCACCCTTTCAATTGGTATATGGACAAGAAGCCGTTTTGCCCGTTGAAATCAACATCGGCTCAATAAGGCTACACGAGCAAGATAAGATATCAGCCGATGAATACAAACAGGCGATGCTGGACAATCTAGATGATTTGGCTGAACTAAGGCTGATCACGCTAGATCGGCTTAAAAAGAATAAAGAGATGGTTGCCAGGTCGTACAATAAAAAAGTGATTTTTAAATCATTCAATCAAGCCGATTTAGTATGGAAAACCGTGTTGCCGATTGGATCTAAGGATAACCGATTCGGCAAATGGTCTCCAACATGGGAAGGGCCTTATAAGATCAATCGGCCGGTTGACGGGAATTCATATATATTGGAATCCTTAGAAGGGTTCGTCCTACCTAAAGCAATCAATGGAAAGTATCTGAAGGCATATCACCCAAGCATATGGGTCGGGTCCTAACTCTGAGAGGAAGGCATCGGGATCAATGACAAGCACATGCATATAAAATCGGTCATACTGACCGGCCAAGTCGATTTAAAACATCCATCCACAGATTAAAAGTTTACAAAATTGGATGCCTGGTAGATCAAATAAAAGTTCAAAAGACGTCATCTCAAGTTTAAAGCAATATTACGTAGATTGGCCACAATCGATCAAGAAATCAAAGACTAGTGTAGTCCCGACCGGCAAATGGGCTCCCAAAGCCGATAGTGCCGCCGCCCTACCGATGGTAGCTTGAATCTTGTCTATTAATTGTTGATCAGCCCTTGCATCGCCGGAGGCCAGGACTATTTTGTCCGATTGAGTTTTGACTTGTTGATAGACCTCGCCATTCTTCTTCCTCTGGGCGGCCAGTGAAGATGTATATTCTGTATTGCCAATCGGCATTCTCGCAAGTTCTTTGTGACCAAGGCCAACTGTTCTTCAAGTTTGATCTTGGTCGACTCAGCTCTTGAGCCCTGCTCTTGGCCGATTTTAGCAGGCAGTACCACTGGTCAAATGCACTCTTCGAGACTTGGCGTCCGCTATGAGCTTGTCCAAAATATCTTGATCGGCTTGTTGAGTCTTCCTCTGTTCAACCCTCGGCTTGGCGATGCTCGATCTGCCGACGAGTGTCCAAGTGGCATACCTCTAGCGATGCGTTCATAGCCGCGAGAGGAAGATCGGCTTACCGCGGCGCCATAGCATTCCTCGAGGTTGCGTATTGGCGGAAGAGCGCCTCGGCTGCAACACTTCATCAAGAAGGCGATTGAGACGTTCTTGCATACCCGGTTCAGCGATGATCGCAGCAGATCTTGGCGCAGAGGCAGCAATGATACGTTGAATGTCGGCCGGATAGTCGTCGATGGCCAACACTTACGGTCGTCGAGCTCATCCAAAGAGAAGCCTAAGAGATCGGCTAAGTCCATCGGCGGAGCTGGGTCGAAGCGAGTTTCGGAGGTGTGGCAGGAGCGAGCGGCAAGACCGGCACATCCGTCTGGGTCTTCTACGCATCGGCTTCTAACAAGCGAGCGGAAGGGGTTTCTGAGGAATGCGTTACGATAAGATGCGTTACGATAAGATAAGGAGCGAAAACAAGGGTCAAGATAAGGATCGGAGCTAACGCGATGGCCGATCGATCGGGATCTTCTTTGCATCACGACCGTAGGTTTTAGGGATAAACGATGGCGACTCTCGGCTCTTCTTCTCTGAAAATTATAAACATGGGGTTAGCCGACAAAGAAGCATGAAGACTTCGCCTACAAAAAGAAGTGCGAGCAGAATTGACGATACTTTTGGTGCTATTTGGGCGGCAAGGTCGAGGCGGTGATGGGCTATTAACCCCAGCGTGCGGAAGATAAACCGGCAAGAGGGTCGATGACCTTTGCCGTTTTAAGCGATCGTCGGCCCGTCACGGCTTGCGCTGGGTTGATCTCTTCTTTGGTCTGAAAAAGGGTAAAAAATATGGTTAAGCCGATGAAAATCTTATTCCAATAAAACATCAAAATGAAAATACCTCTAAAGACGAGTTAGCATCACTCGAACTCGAGCTAGAACCAGCGACAGTCTCCGTTGGCTCTCGAAAGCCAGGAAGAAAAGAGGACAGGACTTCGGGAATGGTACGCCTCCGCAAGAGTGCCTCAGCTATGGAAGCCCACCATGTGGTAAATTGGCCCGATCGACGTGTGTTTAACACGAGGAATGGCAAGTCTACCACATGGAGTTCATCGGCTAGTTCGATAATAAGCTCCGCCAGTTGATGATGTTAGTAACTTTGTTTAGTGGCTTAATCATCCTAAGCGGAGGAAAGCAAGGAATGGTTTGCGAAACCCGGTGGCGTGCATAAAGCGAAGGATGATAGAACTCATAGGTCGGTGAAATGTTCTATTTAGTACTTAAGCCGACATGGAGGATGCAAGGAGAAATCGGCAGGGAAGCAGATCAAGAGTAGATTGGGGCATTAGAGAGCTATCGAGAATTTAAGCGAAGAAAAGAAGGCCACGGAGATCGGCTAATTGGCTATCACGAAAAGAAATCTCTACGGTTAAAAGAGGCTTGGTTAAGATTTAGGAAAAGGACAAGTATTTATGAAAGCCGGCATGAGAGATTTTTGTTCATCGATTTAACACATGATGAATTTTTCGCTGAGGATCGGCTAGGTTGAAATACGAGGATGGCGTCCTCGGAAAGTCTTCCGTTGGGAAAGCCGATTCTTCCGAAGGGTTCGGGATAATGAGGCGGCGAAAGCGCAGTAAAGCCAAATCTGGATAAACCAAAGAGGGCCGCCAACATTACCCACGACATAGGAACCATTGCCAGTGAAAAGCCGACTCCGGATGATATGCATCATATGGTATACGGCGCCCAGCAAGGACTTCCCTAAAGCTAGCCGATGACCCATAACTAGTTGCTCCGACATAAATTGATAGACCTGGGTTGGTCCTAGGGAAGCGCCACGAAGAGGAATCGGTCTAACCATAAGTTGATGAAAGCTACGTGTTCTTCATCGATCTGAGGCAGTTACTTTGTTGTTATTTTGGATATATCTAGACCAACCTTCTCCCTTTTTTCTGGTCAATTTGAACTGAGGTTTACCACTAAAAGCCGATATTTGATCTCCATCAGGCCTAAGACAACATAATTCAGCTATGTCTAGAAGGGTTGGGCCGATGGGACCGGTTGGGAAAAAGAAGGCGTTAAAAGAGTCCGACCAAAAATAGCAGGCAGCGGCTACTAAAGATTCATTGGGCTCTGGAGCAGCTAAGGACATGGGGATACACTCAGCAATGCCCATACCCTCCCACTCCGCTCTCTTTTGGGCCGATACTCTAATGTACCAGGACCTCCAGCCCTTGAGAGCTGTCGGCCAAGCCCTAAAACTTTTTGACCACTCGTTGATGTTGTAACCAGGAGCCGATAAAGGGAGTCTAGGGATTTCATCTCCAATGACAGTATCGGGTTCTATGGTTCCTATAGGACCTAGGAAGTACTGATGATCGCTATCTGGGATCGGAACAAGTACCTGAGATGCGTCCATTTCAGCCGATGCTATGAGAAGAAGGGTTGAAGCGGAGGAAAGCCGATTCGGGATTAACGAGCACGCCAGGGTGAAAATGACTGCAGGGGAGCCTCATATTTATACCTCGGTGAAAAGGTGAAAAGCGAGAGCGATTCTTTGCATTGAAAACGCACCGAGAGCATTGCGGCGCCATTAATGGGGAAGTTACGAGGTGAATCCTAAGCGACAAGCCGATCACAGAGAAAAGCGAAGGATTTTTGAAAGATAACAAGTTACCTTTCAAAAATGGGGGCATATGTTTGCACCAAAATTCGGCATGTATTGAAATCGATGCGAAAATAGAAGTATCCGTCTGAGAAAGAATCCAGAAGCGACTCGGAAAAGGAATCCGTTTCTATAAAAGGAAAGGAAATCGGATAAGAGGCCGATACGGGTAAACACACCGTATCCATATGCGACTCGGATCGGCCAGGCGTGTTATAAAAGGGGTGGACGCCAAGCAAAGAAAAAAAAATCAATTCCAACAACACCTACTTTTTACAGCCTTCTCTTTTACATTGCTTTAGCTTCATAGATTTCTTTGCAAGTCGACGGAATCAACATAGCTGCGCATCGCCGATTGTTGATTTTAGCCGATTTTACCCATGTTTCATTTGCTTCGTTTTGTTGCGCATCGCCTTCCCGAAGCCGATTTTACCTTATATCCGGATCAACTGTACCTGGTTGATCTAGTTATCTCCTAATCGGTTTTTGCCGACTAGCGAAAAGCCGATAGATCTTTGTTTATCGGCTTTGATCGAATTACAAATTTTACCTTGTCGATTTCAGGTCAAATCGACTGGCACGCTCTGCAAACCCGGTGTTTGTCTTGTGTGTTCGAGGCCTAAAACCCCTTTCACGTTTTTCGCGCGAACAGCATTAATAAAGAGTAGATGATGATTACTTACCCCTTCATTTACTTTAAGATTTGTGCAACTTGTATTAGGAGGAAAAATATAGAAACATTGCTCGATAAGTATTTGTGTCAGATATGCAGACGGAGGAATTGATTGTGACACTCAATAAGCAAAATTGCGTACGATAGTCAGCTAAACACGACAAGGTACCTACGCGCATCCAACTTTACAATGAGACTTGAAACTATGCAACATTTTACTACCGAAAAAAAATAGAAACTTCTAAAAAAGAGGAAAGTCTGAATTTTCGCATGAAAAACAGTTGCGTGTCAAGAATTGAATTCGAACCCATGCCCTTTGGGACCATACCTGACTTCTGCCTTAAACATGTTCGCTCTATCTAAATTTATAAAATATTTTTTAATGACTTCACGTATTTTATGTTCTAATACAAATTAGCATGATGTTTCCTCTATATTCTTAATAAATATCCATATTTAATTTATATTCTCTAAATACATGTATTGAATCTAATTGCTTATTGATAATAATTAGGGGTAACATAGCTATTTTTAATTTATATAGCAAGAAAAAAATATTTTATAAATTTGAACTAAAGGAGTAATAAATAAATGTACCATATGGTAAAAAAAGATGGGAAAAACTCTTCTCGAGCTCGAGGGAGCTACGAAGGTGGAGATCAGATCACGCCGGCTCCAGCACAAAAGACCTGAACCCGTCCTGGTCCGACACACCAACCCATGAGACCCAAATGGCCTCTCTCCTAAACCCTACGGCCCGGAGCCTCGCTTTGGCTGCCCGCCGCCGCCTCTTGACACTGCCACCGGCGGAGCCCCCCGTGGCTCGCTGGAACACCCAGGGTTTGCCCTCTTGTACACCCCGCTCTTATGTTGCAAGAAGCAAGCGCATGCAACTTTAGGGATGTTTTAGTTGTTACTCGCTGCGAGTTCTTGGGTTTGCCCCAGTGTTCTTGGCTTGGTCTTGCTCTGTTTGCGGCGGTAACGTGTAAGCATTAAATCTGTAGTGCTCATCAATTTTGTTTTGCGAGATATGGAGTTTCGTGAGTGCCTGGGTCATGCTTGTCTTATGAAGGGTGTTCAGTAGTAACTGCTTGACTGAATTCCAGAATTGATAACTTAAAACCAGAAGTGCTGCTCTGAAGAAGAAGAGACACACTAACTATGCTACTTCTGAAATTTTGAACAGCAAGATACAATTCCAGTCTGCTGGAGGTTAATGGCGGATTCGATGAGATGGTTGCTGGCACACCGAGGTACTACGTGGTTGGAGGCAAAGGTGGTGTTGGGAAAACCAGTGTGGCGGCATCGCTTGCTGTGAAGTTTGCCAGCCTTGGCGAATCGACACTTATAGCGTCTACAGATCCAGGACATTCACTGGGTGATTCATTTGAACAAGTATCTGAACTCTTATGTTGTCTACATTCTAGTATAACCGATTCTTTGGTATCTTTGTTGACTCTCTTGGTTATGTTATGTATAGGATTTGAGTGACCGTAAAATTGTACCTGTCAATGGAGTTGTCTCTCTTTCTGCGGTTGAGGTAAGCAATCACAGTACAATGGTTTGCAGTGCTCCTTTTATCGTTCAGTCCTCTGCACAGCTGTGATTAATGCATGGTGTGCATAGCTACCCTGAGCTGTCCAACTGGATAGCAAACGCTTTATATCATCCTCGGGAATGCGAGGATTTGATGTTTCATCTTCATGGGAGAAATTGTTATTTTCTCGCTTAAGGGTTGTCTGAAGTGTACTCTTGATTGGATGGCTCCCAAGGGGTGGCAATGCATATGCATTTTGTGTAGTCATGTAGATGATCCATTTTTGGTCACGCTGGTTTGTTTTTGATGTTGGATGGAACTTGTTTGTTTACAGGTTGGCCATGTGAAGAGAAAGGAGGAACCTTATAGCGATGGATCTTGGATCTGTGATTTACAGAGCAGGATAGGGCTTGGATTTTGTGCTGATCCAGTAAAAATCAACTCAGAAACTTTGTAGATTTCCCGCCTCCATTTGCACTTTAATGGGTTGCTAATATCATGATTAGATGAATTTAAGAATTTTCAAGTATTAAGCTTATATTGGTGTTTTTCAGTGCCTTTGTTGGCCATTTCCAAATTCCAACTAACAAAGGCACTGATCACATAAAATGACTGGCTGGCATAGTGCTCGTAACCAATGGCTGTACATTTTAAGTAAAGTTTCTATTTAATGCATGCACACTGATGCTTATAGCCTATAGGCAATGTGTATGCTCGTTGTTGCACTGCCCCTCTCTTGATTGGCAGCGGGCCTGAGGTGATGACGGTGCTTGAATTTGGATATGGGTTGTTGGTTTCATATGCTTATGTTTATTCTATAGCATATTATCAGTTCTTCGGCATTATGGTTGTATACCAGTGATCGGTTGGTCCACCACTTCATATACACTTTTGATTCGATATTGCATGATCAGATATAGAGTTGCCATAAACAAAGCTTTTGTTTGCTCTTTTCAAGAAGAGAAGTGCTTTTGTTTTAGTGTCTGACTAGATCACATTTCTTATGCCTACGATATCTGGCCTTTCAACCTTGGAAAGAATAAGCTGAATGAGATCCTGAGTAAATTTCCCACTGGATTTAAAGAAGTCTTTTCAATTGCACAGGTATCACTCAAAGTTTACATATTTGTGGCAGATGTATTGTTCATTACATACTTTATAAAGTTACTCATCACCCGAGGCATATCCTTTCCAGCTGATAAAATTTGTCGAACTGCAAGAGGGCAAGAAATTTAGGCGGATAGTTCTGGATACTGCAGCCACTGTATGCACACTTCTCACTGCCCTGAATCAGAGTGTGCTCCTTTCTGTTTCTTTCACTCCTAATTGGATTATTATACTTGTATCGCATAGGGGCATACACTTAACCTTTTGTCTGCTAATGATTGTATGGAAAAGCTCCTCGGTGTGGCCATTAAGGTGAGCTCTTATGTAACTAGTAATTTCCTTGTTATAGCTTTGTCCTGGTTCCATGTACTTCATTTGATTTAAGTATGTGTTTGGACTTGTTTATTTTTTCCTTGTGATAATTAGGTAAAAGTGACACAATGTAGGTATTAGTGATTTTTAAGAAACAATGACAAGGACAAACAATATCAAAGCTAACTTGAGGGGAGAGTTTCTGACATTGCATATGCATTAAACGTTCTTATGGACTTACGATCAGGAGTTTGATTGACATGGTATCTCCAACCATTGCCAAAAAAAGGAAGAAGACGAAAGAAAGAAAAAGAAAAAGACCCAAATAAACTATTATTAGGTTCAATTTGGCCCTTTTTTCCTTCCACGGTTAGAATATATGTTTATAATCAATTGTAATGCCAAATCCTTCTCCTGTGCTTGTTCCCTGTTTTGAAACCCTCTGAGCTCTTTTGGGTTATGGAATATTACTTTAAAATGTGTTTAATTGATTAATTTCGTTTCACTAAAATGCCCGAAGCGATATTCATGCAAAATGCAACGTGGTGCATGCTATGCAGCGTGTGTTCACAAGTCACAATATTTTTGACTACATCTTGGTGCAGCTAGTTACTGGTATTGAATTGTTAAAGAAAACAAAAGGTACACATATGGTGTGCACCCACAGTGATGCAGGAAACACAAAACTTATTACCAGCTATTGAAAATTCTTTTGGAAACTTTCTTGAATTTAAGTTTTGCTGAGAACTTGGAATTGTCTTTTGTTATTCTAAAGTGTAACACATGTTACTGCACATGGACATTTCAGGTTGTAAATGCAGCTTCATCCCACCCAGATCTTAAATCTACTTTTGGGAAACATCAAATAGATGTAAGTGCATATTAGTTTTCAGTTCCATTATGGCAGTGTATTTTAAAGCGCAACCTGTTCATCTTCGTCTTGTATAAAGCCTGCCATGCTAGAGGAACTAAGACAGCAGATTGCCAGAGCACACGAGATTTTCCACAATCCACAATCAACAGAATTCATCATTGTGACGATTCCTACGGTAAATATTTCCACTATTTTTTGCAATAGCCGCAACAACTATTTGATGCAAAAGAACGTGTTGACAAGGACATGAAAGGCATAAAAGGCTAACTGCAGATGAAGAGTTGGTTTAATCTTACTTGTGGGTGCTTGTTTTCTCAGGTGATGGCAATCAGTGAGTCATCAAGGTTTCATGCATCTTTAAAGAAGGATGGTGTGCCGGCAAGAAAGCTTATTGTAAATCAAGTATTACCACAATCTGCATCTGACTGCAGATTTTGTACTGCAAAACGCAAGGTACGTAACTGCTACCATTCTTGCAAATCACAACACTTGCCGTGACTCAAATGATTCAATTTGGAAAGGAACATCCCATCTAATGCATATATTTTTCAAAGCTTGTTCCTCAGTAGCAAAATCCGAACCTAGCGGTGGAAACTTAGGACTTGCTTTCTGAATCTCAATCATTATCTGAATGGAAACTTCACAATTTCAGGAAGAAGCGCATGCCCTCAATATGATAAGCGAGGATCGTGAACTTGCCGGCCTAAAGCTAATCCAAGCACCACTCATCGATGTGGAGGTCAGAGGCGTCCCTGCTCTCAGGTTCTTCAGCGATGCGGTCTGGAAATAGCTGTTTGGATGTGAAGAGAACTCTTTCGTCTGCATTTTTCATCTGAAGCTTCACGGTATTACCGTATTAGTATTAACCTATCTCCTCTGAGCAGTCACAATGCAAAAATGTGGCGAAATCCGGAAGAAATCATGAACCCCACCAGGATATCAATTTCTTTAGATCGTTGAACTGCGGAACTTGCTCATCAATGGAGAAAACTCTCTGGTTTTAAAATTCTGCTCCTTATTTTTTTTTCTAAAATTAGTAGATAGGATGGAACTCAGAGAGCCCTTTTGAGTTTTTGTCTGCTAGTTTTCACAACAGTTCGCCAACAAAAAGAAGAGAGGTGCCTGCATGCAAGTCTGTTTGTCACCAACTCGACACGTACCAAGATCAACGACAACTGGACTGTTGACGCAACTTGTCAAGACGGTCTCTGCCTGTCCAGGTTACCAGGTATCGTCATTAACCCGAAAAAGACTCCCATGGAGAGCCCGAAATTGTTGGCATCTGCCACAGTTAAGGCAAAGCAAATTTCTCCTTGTCTGTTCTTAGCATCTCGCCATTGTCCTGTTCCTAACACCGAGCATATCCTCTCTTAAACTTCATGTCATGTGTCGAAACAACATAGCACAGCTCATTAACTTGAACAGTGGACTGAAACTGAAAGAGCTGTGTTCGGTAGCAGAAGGCAAAGAGAATAGCACGCAAGTACTGCCTGATGTTGATAAACACGCGATACAGGTAAGACTGACAAGTGCAGACAAAAACATGCAGGTCGTAATCTTGGATGGTTGGAAATTTGAAGGTTGTTTCTTCTTTCTAACCCATGACGTGGTGCGCTTGGTAGGCTAGCCGCTGGTCTCGCGTGTTCATATCTAAATCGAACGAATCAACGATCCTATCGTTTGTTTCGTCGTGTGACAGTGTGTGTGCTCATCTTTGTCCTGAAATTGGAGCATCTAGAAACTAGAGAAGATCCCTTTTTTTTTGATAGAACAATCTCTTCTATGATACACAATTGTAGGGCGGCTTTCGTTTTTTTTTTCTCCTTGAGAGAGATACGATTGCAGTATGCCAAAATGTGAATAATGTCTGAAACCCAACTGCTAAAGAGTTAAGACATCATGTATCCTAAGTTGCAATAAAAAAAAAAGGAGAAGACATCATGTAACGTGCACCAGAAGGTCTCTTTCACAAGTCATCTAGTGCTTCTATATGCACAAGTTGCCACAAATCTGGAATTGTTAGTTTCCATCAGAGAGAATACTTAACGGGATTAAAGAGCTACAGAAAAAAACAGCTAGCAATGTGCATTTCTCATTCCATGATTCCACCCTCAACCAACGGATACGGACAGAAGGTAGATTACCCGCGTGCATCTCGCATCCAAATCCAAAATATTATAGGTTGTGTTTGGTTGCTTGTATGGTGTCTGAATCATATGAATGGATGCAACTGTATCTGTTAGACACATGTTTGATTTCCTATCATCCTGGCCAGGTGGATGCAATTGCATCCACTCATACAGGATGGAGAAAACACAAAAATTGGACTTCTCTCTAATGCAGACTCGTGAGATGCACAAACAAGCAACCAAACAACTTAATTTACATCCACTCAGTTCAGACCAAAGCTAACCTGATAGCTCATAACAAGCTAGAATAGCATCGGCTTCAGGGGAAGGGAAGGATGCTGAATGTCGGTGGCCTGCGTGGTGCTCTGGGCCTGTACACCTTCTGCTACTGTGGCCATGACACTTATCCCCATTCGTTGTGCAATGCCATGATGGAAAAGGACAAGCACTTCTCCAGGGTCTGTAGCATAAGATTTTGATGTCACTAAGGCTTAGCGAAAATATTTTGACTTCTTTTATACATTGGTGCTTGCATTTTTAATGTTGAAAACGAAAATGCGGTATAACCAACATGTAGCATTTGTTCTGACACTGTGACACAGAACATAAGAAGGACCGCCAAAGGAAACTGAAGTATCACTACGGTGTTAACTTTGGGCCTCAAGGCCCTCAACTATTTGATGCTCAATCCACCTGATGCTGAACACTGATTATGAAGTAACCTTGAGTGGTACTCCCTCCGTTTCTTTTTATAAGGCGTATTTAGTTTCGTTAGGACAAGGCTTTGACCAACAATTACTCTATTAGCATATAATTTTTATGACACAAAATTGATATTAGCAGATTTGTATTCAAAAGTACTTATATATAATTATGATTTTGTATTGCATAAATGATATATTAATGAAGTAATCGTTGGTCAAAGTCTTGTCCTAACGAAACCAAATACGCCTTATAAAAAGAAACGGAGGGAGTAAGTAGTAACAGCTAACAACTGTTCTGCACAATGTAGCATCACTGCAAAATTGCTGTCAGTAATGTCATGATGCATCAAGTACCTGGGTAGTGGTTTCTTTGTCTCTTCTTATTCTTTGGTAAAAAAAAATCCGGATGTGTTAGTTGTTTTCTGAATTCTAGAATTCTGCAAAAAAAACAAAAAACAAAAAAAATCTGACACCAACAGTAGAAGCGAAAAAAATGTTGACAGTGACTGAACAATATTCTATATTTCAACAGTATCTAAGGCAACTAAAGTTGTTTCTTTCTAAAAAAAAGAGTAAAGTCGCTAAGTCCTGACTCCTGACTGAAGCTAGTTATCTATGTCTTTTTCTTTCGTAGGTGCTAGTCATATGTTTCGTCGCATGTACTCTCAAGTCTCAAGTCTCAACTATGGATCGATGGCAATACTGGGCTACCAAATTTGAAATTTTGCGATTTGAAAATTTTCAAGTTAAAATTTTTAATTTGAATTTTTGCGATTTGAAACTTTCTAAATTGAAACTATTCTAATTTGAATTTTTTAGTTGAAACTTTCTTATTTGAAATTTTTCGAGTTGAAACTTTCCTGTTTTAATTTTTTCAAGATGATTTTTTTTCGACCCGAAACTTTCTGTTTTTAAATTTTTCCTGGATCGAAATTTCCATCATTTGAAAGGAGCGGACACTGGAGGAGGACTTCATGCGGTGAAGGGAGCAGACAACACGTGGCAAAAGTATAGCTAGGGTAGGTGTAATGTAAAGAAAACCAGTAAGGTGTCCGTGCGTTGCAACGGTATCTACATTTAGAACGGCTGTCCTGCTATTACGATAACATGAAACAAGAAAAAAAAATATGTTGTGCAAATAATACCTTAATGGTCTACATTCTACAATTAAAGAGGTTAATTAAAGAATGGCAGAACTGTGTGTGCTGTCTTCCATCCACGCCGGAAGTTGTTAATTAAAGAGGTGGGTAATTAAAGAATGGCAGAACTGGTAATTTTGATGAAATGACGTGGAAAGAAACTCTCACTTTATATAGTAGAGATATGTTTAGCTCGATCGTACATTAGGTTACATGTGTTTGCACGGTGCATATGATTAGAGATAAGAAATTACGGTAAGGAGGAGTATAAAAGAACACCGCTGGCAACGAAAAATATGAGCGCGTAGAAGGGGAAAAAATAGAGAGGTGGAGCTCCAGGCGGCGGCTGCGGCAGCTCTGCGCGGCGCAAAAGAAAAAGCCGTTGGGTGCAGTGACGTGCGGGGAACCGAAGGTCCAGTTACCGTGCTCCATCACGTACAGCGGCCGCAAAACGAAGAAAACAGAGACCACTGGCGGTGGCGTCTCGTACAAGCAGTTCGGCAGCAAAGCAACAGAAAGAGAAGAAAGGGCAGAGAGAAGAAAGACATGAAGGAGAAGTCTTGAGAAAATGTTGAGAGATTATTCGAGGGTTTTGCTTTCAATTAAAGAGATTATTGCGCGTGTTCTGTATTTTTAATTTAAGGAATAAATCAGTGAGTGTGGATTCCAATATACTAATTGTTATTCTTCAAGTTTTCGTGTAATTACTTTCTAGTTTGCTTGTTTAATCTAGTTTTTTTTAAGATCTTAGATTCATTATTCTAGATTGATCAGTGGAATCTTTATGCTCAAGAAGCTAGGACTTCCATTCTAACTCTTCTTGGGGGATTCCATCCACAAACACGAAGTTTTGTGGCTGGCCGATATTGCTCACCATCATTTAGCTATTGCATTTCTTTTTCTCATTGCCGGTTTTATTAATTTTCAAAATTAATAAAAACAGAAAAAATAAGTTTAAATGTTAGTTTGCACCGATTCATCTACTCTTAGTGCGCCACGATCCTTCACGTAATAACGAGAAGGTCCAACGAGAACTATGCAGTTCCTCGTGTAAAGGAAGAGGGTACATACAATTTACAAGTAGACAACCATTCCGGATTTCCAGTAAACGATTCGATTGGCAACAAGCATCCAGAACACATGATGACCCAACCAAGCCGGCATCTCCGTTCTAAAAAGGATTCTTGTAACAAAAGCTATTTGCTTCGCAAGAACCAGGGGCAGTCCTAGAGGAGCACAACAGGAGCTAGAGTAACAGAGGCAGTGGAACCAAGCTGCAACGAAGGGGAACTAAGCTGGAAAGAAGAAGTTTCCGGATATACGCATCAGAGGGAGAAGTTCTAGCACCAAAGGTAGAAACTGGACTAGGATTTGGACATTGCACTGTGGGTTTGGAACTAGAAACTGTAAACAAACATTTGCGGCTTGGTAGTCTCACTTGAGCAAGTAAGAGCAGGTGCAGAGTCAACCAACGGCAAGCTGTGCATTAGTTGGTGTCGACAATCGTCAAAGCCACCTAAATCACCACCTTTGGCTGATCTGCTGCATGATTGACCAAACAAATTGTTGGTTTTGTTAGGGCAAATGCTGCTTATCATGTATAAGAAGGTCTAGCCACTGAGCCTCTCAGCTCTCAAGCAAGAACCAAACAGGCAATCTCACATTTGCAGAAATCGCTTAGCAACCTGCAGCTTCCCGCTCTTGTCATCGTAGCTACTTGGGCCGGGATTCGGGGTACGTACGTTACGATGAAGGAAGGAGTGATTGAGCACGGGGAGAGCTCCAACTCCAAGGCGCCCCTCGTCGCGCCGTGGGCTGCCGGCGTCAACCGCGCCGCCTCGATCATCGACGTCTTCCTCCGGTTCATCGCGATCATCGGTACGCTCGGCAGCGCCGTCGCCATGGGCACGACCAACGAGACGCTCCCCTTCTTCACGCAGTTCATCCAGTTCGAGGCCAAGTACAGCGACCTCCCGTCCTTCACGTAAGTTTAGTTTTCTACAGCCGGTTCACGTACGTACGTACCCTTCGCAGTATTTCAGGCCACAGCAAGAAATAACTTGATGCCATATATATATGCATGCATGGACATACAGGTTCTTCGTCGCGGCGAACGCGGTCGTGTGCACGTACCTTGTGCTGTCCATACCGCTGTCCATCGTGCACATCATCAGGCCCAGGGCGCGATACAGCCGGGTGTTCCTGGCCTTCTTCGACGCGGTAATTAATTAACGCTGCTTGAAGCAGTGCATGCTCATCATCAATCAATATATGCATGCAAATGTTGATGCGAGATGTTGATGCCATCGACCACCATCTCGTTTGTTCGTCTGATCGATGCGTGTATATGCTTTAGCGGTGCTTCTACGCTTGCCACTTTTACAAAGGAAATTAAAGCACAGAATTAAGCATGCACCTCTCTTTAATGTTTATGTACGTACGTACTGAAGGCGATGCTTGCCCTGTTGACGGCCGGTGCGTCGGCGGCGGCGGCGGTCGTGTACCTGGCGCACAAGGGCAACGTGCGGGCCAACTGGTTCGCCATCTGCCAGCAGTTCGACTCCTTCTGCGAACGCACCTCGGGCTCCCTCATCGGCTCCTTCGCCGCGATGGTCCTCCTCGTTGTTCTCATCGCCCTCTCGGCGTTCGCGCTCGCGAGGCGCCGCTGACCGTCGACGGCTCGACGCTGATCGGTTGTGCGTGCGTGCGCGCACCAATAGTGCACGCATTTGCCTTTTTGTCGTGTGGCTTCTTTCCCAGTTGAGCTTCATTCGCTCTTTGGATTTGAACCCTTGTAAGTGTTTACAATGTCTGTGGACGTCCTTGAACATGGAAAGGTTAAGGACCAGTCAAATCAAGGTTTGGAGTGTGGTAGGAACTCTGTGAATTGTACCATTGCAAGCTTAATATACATGAAAATAATGCGTATATAAGTATAAGTAAAATCGTATATTACAAATACCAAAATCACTCAAATCATTAATATAAGAATTGATATCACTTGCATAATTACAGAAGTTATTGAAACCAGTGTCAAAGATAATTAAACCACGAGAAAATAATGCGAACATGAGTTGCAAGGCAACCTAACTTATAAAAGATAAAGTAAATGAAAATGAGATATGAAGGGCATATTGAAAAGACAAACCGAAAGAACAAAAAAAAAAAAAAAAAATCACCTGATTGACCCAGGCTTTGATCAAAACCAAGCATTTGACATAGAATCGTTGGTAGATCAGTTGGGACACGGGAACATGTGCATGAGCTAAGTTTCTGTAGACGGCCACTTGCACAATGCTGTTCGACTGTTCGTTGAATTAGATTACTAGAAGTCTAGAACCTCGCATCTTGCATGGAGCAGGTAAGCGAAGCTGTAGACGCCCGCCTTTTTAATTAGGGGCAGAACCGTACGCCTCGACAGCTATTCAGGATGATTAGCTGTTGAAAAAGACAAGAGTATATTGCCAGGCAAAAGCGAATTCAACTCTTTTATTCAATATAGGGCCTAACGGCCGAGTTTTTACAAAAGATGGCGTAGCAGGGCCTGAGTACAACTTACAAGCAAAACACCGCACAGGCAGGCATAAGCAAAAAACTAAGACCTCAAAACCAAACAAGATGCCATCTACGTATTCCTGATACGCTCCAGCTTCTTCAAACTCTGAAAGGGTCGGGGGTTTGCAAGGGTGAGTACGGGAGTACTCAACAAGTCGTACGGAGAACTCTGAATACTGTATGCAGGGAATTATCCAATAGAAGGGACTAGGGTTTAAGTATCTGGATGCAGTTTTATTTTCCAACTCATTTTACATTTGAAGCACAAACCATAAATAGTAGTAGGGAGGTTCCACAAGTTCAACAACACTTAACCAACTTCTTCAAATTCCAAAACACTACTTGAGCTTGGTTACGAGTATCACCTCAGTTCAAACTTAACTTCATTAACCGGAAGTACGGCGTATTCGAATTCCATCAAGATTAACTCTGCAGAGGTGCTCAGCTTTACCCACAAGATATCTACAACCGTTAATGCCAACGTACGAATTTCCATGCAACTTAAATGCATATGGCCGGGTCAAGATAATCACAACCTTTTGTTGAATCATTCCTGGCTTTAGTTTATTAACCGATAGCCCTGAATGCTCCATCCGAAATCCTCGTTCCAATGAGCGCCTATCGTTTCTACCGATTTTAGTTTAAGATATTCCAGGAGTGACCCAATGTACTGAGTTATGTCGGGAACAGATCCATCGACCAGTCCGACTTGTGGTTTGAGCGGGGACTTAAGTTATTTACTTTTGCTCAAGAGGGTTATTAACCTTACACTGCCAAAGATCAAACCAAGGCTTAATCACCAGCCGGAGATCGGATTCTCATCCACTCAGAGGATTAATCCAATACTGTCCCCCAGACTGCAACACTTCAAACATCCGAATCAAAGCTTCAGCAACATTTTGTTTCCATTTTCAAAAGCATTTGAGCTAATTAGCCAGGATTGATATTAACTAACTTAACATGGCAATAGTAATCATCTAGGGTTACAAAAGGATATAATATGGTTCAATATTTTTCAAGGAAGTTCCACTGAGCAAATCAGCATTATCTAGGTATCATGTCATTCCAAAAATAACGGTTTTCAATATTTCAATATACAGCAAAGTAATGCGATAGAAATTAATTAATAACTATAGCATGGCATGATTTGATTCAACATGGTCAAAGGTGTACGACTTGCCTTGCTCGGCGATCGGATCGGCTGAACCGTAGTCGATGTAGTCGTTCGGGGCTCCTGTCGGGTCTGGCTCCTGCTCCAGGTACTGCGGCGGCTCTTCGAACTGTCCAACGATCGGATCTAGCGCGAAAAGAACGAACGACAATAAACAGACGAAAAACGAAAAGAAAACGGAAACGGAAACGAAACCGAAAACCGGAACCGGGCCGAGAGAGAGAACAAAGGGCAAAATGGGTATTTTGGAATTTTAGGAGTCTCGGATTGAGGAACGGATGGCATTTTTGGACTCAGTGGGTCGAGACGGTTCGTAAAGTGTACTTGGTGGGTTTCTGGGGTTCACGGAATTTTTCGGGATTTTCTAGAGATTTTTCTGGAATTTTTAATCGATTATTCGGATTTATTAATTAATTAAAATTCGAAAATCGAAAAGAAAAGAAAAGGGCACTGTGGCCGTGGGCCAACAATATTAGACCACCACGAGCCCCTGGCGCTGTGAACGGCAGCGAGGCCGGCCCAAGTCGGTCGAGGCGCCTGTGGCGGGAGCTAGGGTTTCCCGCTGGGAAACCTAGCGGCGGCGGCGCGAGCTCTGGCGGCCGGGGAGGAGGAAGAAGGCGCGGGGTGGGGAGGAGGCTCACCTCGGAGGCGGAGAGAGCGGGCGAGGAAGGGATGGAGGGACGGGGCCCTTTTATAGGGCTCGGCGAGAGAGAGAGGCGAGGTGGCGACACAGGGCGTGGCCAGCGCGCAAAGCGGTCGGCCAGCGTGGCCAGCGGCGTCGTCGGCCCAGGGCGTAAGCGCGACGAGATGCGGCAGTGCGTGTGAGGCGGCCGGCGGCCGAGCCAGCGAGACGGCGGCTGATCGAAGCGGCTAGGCCAAGCAGGCCATGAGGCCGAAGGAAATTGGGCCGGACGACCCAAATCCAAAGGAGATTTGGCCCAAAACCGAAATCAAACAAATCCAAATTTCAAAACCAAACTGAAAATGCAATTGAAGTTCAAATTCAAATTCATTTTGAAATTTTAGGTTCATTTCAGAAGCGACGTCAAAAACCTTTCGCGGTTGGCTCCGCGCGCGCGGCGCCGCTCGGCAACTCGAGCATCACGTTCACCGGCAGCTGCGTACGCGTCCACACGTGCATCCCCTTTGGCCCTCTTCCACCCATCTCCTCGGAGGCGGAACAAGGGCTTGGGCAGACTATGGAGGAAATAAATTTTATGCAGCAATGTTGCAAAATGAAGGGAGTGCAGTACCATTCCGATTCGTGCCACTTATCTCCGTACAACAATCAAGCGAAAGGATCTTTTGATGCAGTTAATGGTGGTAATACGTGAGACAACACTTATTACTTGCTGTGCTCTCGCAACACGGAAGGTACTACCGAGCTATGAGAGCTTTGTTGCTCCAGTGGTTTGCCGAGTTCCTATGGCTTGGTAGCACTTTTCGTGGTACGGAGCATGGCAGTTGACACATATCGCCTGTCACTGTTTTTGTAGTTAGAGATGGAGCTATTTTTAAAATTGTATTCGAAAGAAAACCATATTTGCAACGAAAAAAAAGGATTGTTAGAGGGCTAAAAAATGATGCATTATAAAACCCAAGGTTTTAAGTTTAGTTTTTTGGACCATATCTTGGAGGTAGCTAAAATCCAAAATTTGAGCAGTATCTTAGAATTTTGATTGGAAATTCAAAAATTAAATTTCAAATCGGTATTTTAGAGGCAAAAAAACCAAAATTTTGGGGGAGATTTGATTATTTACCCTCTTTTTCATGGTGCAATTGATCATTTATTGCATATAAAGATTCACATATTAATAAGACATCATGAAATAAATAAGAGAGGTGCTTCTATGCTTTTCTTTTTAAAAGTTGCACAACTATTAAAGCATGAATGAAGGGTCGATGGTGATTACTTACCCCTTCGTTTGCTTCAAGATTTGTGCAACTTATATTAGGAAGGAATGCATAGAAGCACTGCTCAATAAATAATCAATGGCACTCTATGAATGAGAACAAATTCCAAATTTCGGTCCTTTTACCGAAATCTCGTGCGCCGCCGGCACCCGGCATTACATTCCAGCATTTCCAGTTCAGATTGCGCTCCTCCGTTCCCGGCCGTCTTCTCCTCGCCGCTGCGCCCCGCCGTTGTCCCCTTCCGCGCCACCCCGGCCTCCCCCCTGCCTGCGCCCTTCGCCGCCCGTGCCGCCTACTCCTCCTCCGTCTCCCTCCCGACCTCCTCCACCCAGCACTTCCTCAACGTCGCCGCCCGGCCCACGAGGACTCCAGTCTCCAGATCTGCTCTCCTCCGTTCCCGGTGGTCTTCACTCCGCCGAACGCCTTCTCCCCGGCGTCCGGTAATCCTCCCGTCTTCCCCCCTTCTCCCCAAAGCCGTCCTTTTGTTGTTCGCGAAGTCTCTTAGGGTTGCTTTTGGGGTGCTATAGGGCAAGAAGGAGGAGGGGAACGCGGCGAAGTACATCACGAGGACGCAAGAAGAAGGATGGGAACGCGGCTGACGCCATGGAATCCGACGAATCCAACTCCGCCGCAGGTACGCACTGCTCCCTCCGCCCCTCCTGCCTCCGTCGATTGATTGAATGTTAGTGTTGCTCGGTTTGTAGGGCGCAGTAGCGATGCATGTGCGTATGTCATGGGTGAGCTCTGGTTGGTGCTGTATTCCACTGCCTTCGAGTTGAATTTGCGATGTGTCGCTGGCTGTGCAATGTGGCGAGTCTGCTCGCCTCTAGTCTTTGCTTGTAGGAGGCCAATTTTTAATAGGTTATTGGGTTGTCAATTGAACTTGCATAGGTCTCCAGTGATTTTGGGACCGTTCAGTGATGTAGGTGTCAATCTCTTGTTGACATTTTTGAGATGGGATTGGTGTGATCCCGTTCCTAATATAATTTCTGAGATTAGGAGAGTCTTCCCGTGTAGTTTATGTAGTGACCATCTGGAAGCCAAACCCTCGTGCGCTTCATGATGGATCAGATATGGGAAACTCGGTATATGGCATCATAAGCAGATACAATTGCAAATCTAGAAAGGAATGAAACCAAGTGATTCAGGAACGTTAGTGAAGCAAGGGCATCTTGAGATCGAATGGCTAAGAAGCTCACTGAATTATTATGAACCAACTCTGTGGTCGCCCATATCTGACTATCCTCGAACCCTTGAATTGGATCTTGTTGTACATAAAAATCAGTGTTTAATATATACCTATCGGAGGAATTTTATCTTCCGTTTTGAGATAGCTTCCTGATTTGGGTAGGAGCTCAAGCATTACATGTTGGAGAAAATTTTATCTTGAAATTTGATAATACTGTCCAAGACCAAATGATGGTTCAATATTATTTATCTTAGTTGCTCATAAACATTTCTAAACAGGTTCTTGCTTTCATAAACCATGTATCACAGTGCATCATTATTATCTGAATGTTGTTTGCAGTTTTCACCCTCGCAAAGCTAATGAATGTGAAAGAAGATTATGGAGAACTTTCTTCGGTAGCAAGGTCTGTTAATGTTATTGATATGATCTCTGGTTCCACCCCTGTGCTCTGTCCTGTTCATGTTGTTTGCTTGTTGAGATGGTGCAAGGAATGTTCTCCAATTTTACAAACTATTAATAAGCTAATCGATGTACCTCTTTTTAATTATACATTTATACTTACCTCTGGCAAACTCCAATTTTTACAAACTATTAATATGCTAATAAATAATGATTCGGTGAAGTCTGATTCTATGCTTGCAGAATGAGTACAGCTTGCTGATGAGGCACATTGGAGTGATCTTGTTATTATCATAGCAGTGGTATGTGATCTATATTCCACATGACCTCTTCCTACATATAGTATGGGAGTGTGATCATAATGGTAGATTTAATATTGATTGCATGCTGAATCATAATTTTTATATGTATTTTTTTGCAAAATTTTCATGTGTTCCTTAGAAAAGACATCACAATTCTCCACAAAAAATGGTGCTAATCCGGCCCTAAAATCATGAAAACCGATCCAAATTGTACCAATTTCGGTCAAAAATCCTGAAATCACCGCAGCAGTTATGAAATTTCCTGAAATCACTGTAGCAGTTTGAAAATTTTCAAAAAAAAATTCGCGCTGAGATTTGGAATCTCAGGCCCGACCGAAATCCGAAATTTTGGCTGAGATTACCGAAATCTCGGTGAGATTACCGAAATCTCGTTGAGATTTTGAACCATGCTACAGATGCCTAGAAATCTTACCAGTGTTACCGCCATTAGTAGTGGCCCAAGTAAATCTAAGTGGTAGTTTCCCAGCCCGGGGTTAAAGTGTAAACCAGGCTGCCTTAGTCTCCCATTTCCCTCCTGCCCAGCAGGTAGCAGCACTGTGCATGGCCATTGAAGCCTCAAAGGCCCAGAAGCACAGCAGAAGTTCAGAATCCTATCGATTGCTTCTAGCCTTCCATCGGTCGCCCTCACGTCTCTCTCTCTCTCTCTCTCTCTCTCTCTCTCTCTCGCATGCGCTCGTGTGGGCTGATACAGAAATTCCCCAGCCGCTGCTCCTTGGGGGCTCGCCGCCACCAGCCTGCTGCCTTGGGCCGTCGGAATCAGCAAGACGGGGATGGGCAGTTGGGCAAACAAACCACAGAGCCGCAGAGGCAAGCGCGGATTTGGTACTCCACTATTCCCTACTCGGCTCGTCCCTTCCCCATTTGATCCTTAGCCCTTCTACTGAAATCTGAATAGAGCAAACCAATTCTCGTGTTGAACTAAATCCAAATGATATCGTTGATGATCTTGGACTTCGGAAACCAATGGACCAAATCCTCGTTATTTAGGTACTTAATATTTATATGCTATGCTACATTTTTTCCATATCCTTTCGATTTTGTAGGATCGTTAAACATGTTGCGTAAATTTCATATCAATTTTGTATATGCCCTGTACCGTTTTGTTATGCCTTGGCGTGGGTAGGATTTAGTGTAAGTTTTAGTCTATTAAAATGTTAAAATTTAGCCTAAGGTTTAGGCCCTGTTTGTTTGGGCTTTTTCACCAGCTTAAAAGCCAAAAAATCAAAGCCTAAACAAATGTATGTCTTTTTATTTTGTTTTTTTTCTTCAAAAACCATAAGGGTCCATATAGCTAAAAGCCAAAAACAACCAGAGAGGTGCTTTTTAAGCTTGTTAAGTGTTGGTTTTAGAATAATGCCACTGAAGTTAGTGTAAAATTACCCACCTCTAACACGTATAAAAGCCGATTATTTTTAAACAGAGCACAAAAGCTAGCTTTCAGCTATAAAAAAAACCTAAGCCTAAACCAAAAGAACCTTTAACAAAATCGCCTGTGCATCTGCCTGATATGGTTTGCGCAAGTGCTCAAACGGCCTCCCCACGCGGTCAGCCGCAGCCCATTGCCCGAGCACAATACGTGCTCCCAAGTTTTGGGCCGTGATCACATGCCGTCAGCGCAAAACCAGCCCACACTCATGGGCTGGCACATCTCCCACGTGAAACATGAACCGTAGAAATGGGCCTTCCTCGCCTAGCCCTGCCTCTCGCCTAGTTAGTATTGCATCCTCACCGACCCGCCGCCTGCACCTCGCTCCCCTCCCCTGGCCTTCGCGGCTTCGCCGTCGCCTCCCGCCCGCCTACGGCGCCGCAACGTCCTACCGCCCCCGAGGCTTTTCCAGCGCTCGTTGGGCCACTCGACCCGGTCACCTCCACACGCGATTCAGTCTCCATCTGCTCGTGTTTGGCATAGTAATTGCGATATCAGCAGCACTTTAGTAATCTTGTGGGTGAGCTCTTGTATTCCTTTCTGACTAATACTACTATCATAGAAATCTTCCCATGGAATAGCAGTATAGCACAATTTAGATCAGGGCTTCTTGAGGTGTTTGTTCTTCCATGCCGCTCTAGGCATCCTCACTGTCGAGAGCTTTATGGTTAATGGTTGATCTGGTTAGGAGGATCCCACTTTCGTCTGATTGATTTCATTTAAAATGACTAGATGGTTTGAAATCTCGAAAACTAGATGAACTGTGCTAGATTAAATTTCCGGAATTTGTTAGATGGATTTGGATTGTCACGTGTGCTGGACTATTTTAGGGGAAATCATGTTGGGTTTTTATATGCTCAAATGAGTAGGTTTTGGTCACACATGCTATTGGAAATTTGGAATTGTTTTTTATGTAGTCCCTGTGCTAACTGTTTACTTACTCCTTGTTGCAGAAGTGTAACAACTGTTTAGCTTGCTTACAATGTCCATCTTCCGCTCCATTCTTCCAACAATAGCAAGAAGCAGTAGTTGGAGATGCTTTGCTACTGGGGTTCCTTCCGATACTATAAGGGAGCTAAATAAGGTTAGGCATTTGAAGTTTCTCTTTTGAAAATTGTCTTTTGCAACTTTTTCCTGTTATCTTGAAATCTTACTGAAAGTAAGCATGGGTATGCAACTATGCATATTAGCCGTTTGATGCTTTGGATAATGGCTACTATGGAATCGTTTTGTACCCGGTATTTGGCATTTTTGATATCTTCAGTTGGGATACTCTAGCGTACAAGTATAGATTCAGTTTAAATTGAAGTGTTACCTGAATAGACAATTGCTCCTCTATTCCCGAGCTGTAAACTGGTCCTGTGCTTTTATAATCAGGTTTGGGTATTGTAATTATGGTTTGGCTTGAAAATTGAAAAGAAAAGTTGCATCATTGTCTAGTGTTCTCACAATCACCTTCCTTTTCACTTGCACTAGTCTTTGTTCAACGAGGGTGAGAATTTGCATATGTTGTTGCCCACAGGATAATAGTTTTGAGACCTCAGGTAAAATAACTTATTTAACATATGCATGATTTCTTCATATGTCAACTACAGGTCCAAGATGAACTAAAGTTACAAGAAAAAACATTTATCACACTACCACAGTACCAAAACAGAATCATTCCCTGTTGCTGTGTGCACTTGAGTTTTGGCCAATTCTTGTCTATACTCTAATGATGCATAATGTACCATTTCTTTCACTTTCCAAGCTGTGTTCATGAGAATTTACTATCCGAATCCATGGTCTTAGGTGCTGAATTATAATCACTATGCAGAATTTCTAAAGTAATTGTAAATATTTACAAAAAAACTAAATGTAGGTTTGTAACTTGGTCTTGTGCAATGTCATCGTAAAAATGCGTTTAACTAATTTACTTTGGAATTGGGCATTCAAATGAATGATTACTCAGTAATAATTGTATCAAAATTTACAATCCCAGGAAATGGAATCAATATTTGGTGAATCTCCTTCAGCCAGTTCTTTAGGCTCAAGTCCTCCACAGCAATCAGCCCGGCCCACTTATGGAACCGGGGATGCACAACCAGTGCTTACCCATGTTGATAGCAGTGAGCAGGCAGTGATGGTTGATGTCTCGCCCAAACAAGATAGCAAAAGAGTTGCTATAGCCAGCTGCAGGGTCTTGCTAGGCCGAAAGGCGTTTAATTTGGTGGCATCAAACCAGATCGCCAAAGGAGATGTCCTTACTGTTGCAAAGATTGCTGGAATAACTGGTGCAAAGCAAACTAGCAACCTCATACCCCTGTGCCACAACATTAATCTCTCCCATGTTCGTGTTGATCTTACTCTTAATGAAGAGGACTCTAGTGTTGTCATAGATGGGGAAGCCACAACCAGCGGAAAGACAGGGGTTGAGATGGAAGCAATGACTGCAGTGGCCATTGCTGGCCTTACAGTATATGATATGTGCAAAGCTGCTTCAAAGGACATTTGTATAACAGATATCTGTCTCCAGCACAAGTCTGGGGGAAAGAGTGGAAACTGGTCCAGGAATTAGCGACTTCAATTATTGTTCTGGGTATATGAACTACGAGAATGATCTGGGCATCAAGAAGTTTTATAATCCTCATACCATTTTGATTCCGCTTAAATGCATGCTTGCTGGAATGTTCTAATTTCGAGTCATCAACTGAGTTTTTTTTAATCCCAACTCGCTGTAAATGCATTGTTCAATGATTTTAGAATAACTGGTTATGTTACTTGAATGCATCTTTTTCCTGATATATTGTCAATTCTCATCGTTGCTTCTGCAGTTCTGCTTCTTATGCAAACTGTTGTGCACATGTCAACATAGGGTAGATGAATGTTAGGAATAACTATGTTGAGATGTTTCCCGTACTGTGTTGGAAGAATTGTAAGTGCATAAAAAGATAATTTTATTTCCACAATAGATGTAACTATCAATGAATCTACATCCGATATCCTTCACAGCTGCAGTTCAAATTTTATCGTCTGGGTACTGTACATGCTAAACAGGAAAAATAAAACTCGTGTAATCGTCAGTTGGTGTGATGGTGTCGATAACAATGTCTAACGGTGCTTGCATTTATTCACGTTTCATTACTAGTTGGAAGACTACATCTGCATGAACATGGGGGCAAGTAAACCACGGTAATGACCAGTGCCCCGCACCTGCTCTTCATCTTGTACCCTGATCAACCAAGTGTGTGGCAGTGCTTCAATAATCATAACCCACTTATTGATAAATTCTTATTATCTTTGGGCAGACATCTTAATATAAGCTCAAATGGAGATCCTAATGAACAGCAGCAGGTATTAGTTTTTCGTTCATTCAGTTACTTTGTGATAATGAAGCATGCAAACATCCTAAACTTGTTGGCCTAGTTCCTATCGACATGACGAAGTTGTTTGCAGATAATGACAATCTTAACCCTAACATTGCCTAACTGCTGTGACTTGGTTCATAACCAACCACAGATACCGGTGTCTTTCTTTAGGTGGCATCATCTTTGCTTTCTGTTACTCTGATGATCTGGCTACTTTCTCATGATGCAGAGAAAACATTTATTCACATTGATTTGCTCAAACATGACAATTGTTTAACCTATTGGCTGGACATGCTTGGTGTGGGTGGGGGGGACAGTGACTTGTAGGATAAAGGACAACAGAATATTAGTGCATTTTGTGACGACAATCTGCATATAGCATTTTCTCATCATGATATGCCAACAGGTCTGGATGTTTACGTTATGCAAAACGGAATATTTTAGGTTATAGGCCAAACATGCAGGAGGTGAGACAGTGACTGTATAATGTTTGATATTTTCTTGTTTCTTTGATGGTGTTTGCTTTGCTTTTAGTTACTTTGTACTGATATGACCTACATTTCAGTCCCGAGCACGGGCTTTGTGTGCCAGAAAGCAGCGGTAGTTTACATAGAACTGACCCAAACAGTCCACGGAATGACATTAGTGATGAGCACTGCAAATCTGAAGTAGTTGGGATTCTTTTATGTCTGTTTGCTTGTGAGTTGTGACAAACCAACACCTGCATTGAAAACTCGAGTACATGTCAATCCACACTTCCATATTTTGAGCTGAAATATCGGATGGCATGCAGGTTTTGCACTGGTTTGCTGTATGTCTGCTGCAATCCGGCCAGTCATTGACGACTTGAAACCACACTATATAACAACTGTCTGACATTCCAATTCTTTATTGTCTTCGACTGCTGAATAGTGATTGATTATTGAAATATATGCTCTCTCTCTCTGATGATGATGCTGGTGGCATTGAAGAGGTCAATGTCGGCAAGGCCTTGTCTTAGCCACTTAGAAATAGTTGTCATGGTAAGTGGAAACAGCTGGAAATTTTTTGGGGCGTAGGCAAGCTTAACTATGTCCAGTATTTGTCTAAACAAATATAATCACATTGTGAAGAAATCCTCCAATCCATACCCTCAGCCACAAAGAAAAATATGTATAAAATTGACACAACTCCTGCACAGATACGAGATGAGAGCTTCTTTGGTCGTCAACTCGCCGTGCACAGGCCACGTTGCGCCCTGACTGCCTAAGACCACCAGCCATGTGCCCAGTTGCGTTACATACCTGGCCACCCCGAAAATTTTAGAAGTACTACAAGATCATATCTTTGATGGATAAAAATTGTTGATTGAATTGGTTCTGATGTTAGTGGTTTGAGATTTTTTTAAGACATTATAACTATTTTTATTGTACTTTTAGTAAATTTCAAATATACATGTTGGATTTATAATGTTGCGAAATCATTGTACAAGACTATACAGTTATAGTTTGTGAAGTGTGCACCTCCAACGAAAACTTTCTAGTTTCGCCACTGCATGTGCCCCGTCCACCTGTCGCCCCAGGCTTGAACGCGAGCCTAAACACCCTCGCCATGTGCCCCGCATCCCTAACCTAAACCCTGTCACCTGGCTTGTGTCTGTCTCGATGGCAAGAAGCTAACCGATAACATCATTTGATGCTTCTTAGAGGTCAATTGTATATGGGCTGGGTATATATACTCTGTAAATGGGCTAGGTTGTTGGCCCTTAGGTTTTAATTGTCAAGTCAGTTGTATCATTTGATCATCCAATGATGCATGGCCTAATTCACAAAAGGGTTTTTATAATTTTCATGCGGATGTTTTCTTTAGCAATCATCATCCAAATTCCTGACCATTGGATTTGCTTTCAGATCGATACACGCCCCCCCTCCTGAATTCGAGGTGGGTTGATCCTACGGATGTGTGTTTTGATCGTACGGTCTAAAGTTTGGATGTTTTTTAGGACAAAAACATCCGGATGATGCCTATACACTCCCTTCACAAAACAGGTGGATAGCTTCATCTTCTTTCTAATGCTGTGCAGATCCTCTTACCTCTCTTCCTGATCTTCAATGGCAGCCAGTCATGAGCTAGAGGGGGGACTGGGCAGGATCCCATTGGCGAGCCCAGTCCTGCAGATTTCGGTCAATGATCCCCGGTGTCTGCATCCCCAACAGATCCTGCGGATTGCGATCTGATGACCAGCATTTGATTCTGGACAGTGAGTACTGAGTAACATTTTGCTCTCGTATATATTCTATATTGCAGCGTTCATGGCGTCCTGTACGAACAACATGTTCTGAATTCCTCTCGTGCGTCCCCATTGTGCTGTTTTGCGAAACGGTGGATAGACCTTGATTAGTACGAAGATAAGAAAGAGGACATATATGATTGAGCTAAAACGATCTTCTTTGCCTAAAGTACAGGGAAATCCAATCACGCCGCTTTCTTTCTGGTTTCTGCTACTAGTTGCTGACAGCCTAACATTAGCATCGTGGTCATTCCTGTCAAGTGATTCCTGGTTCCTTCACCCTGAATCATTGGATGCTAATGGCTTGATATGATCTGTCCAACAGTCTAAAGCATAAGTTAGAGGGCTAACCAGGTGTAAAAACTCCGAGGAAAAGGTTGCAGAAGTGGAGGGAAAAGAAGGCAGCCACGTCAAATTGGATATGATTATAGGCTCGATAAACTGGTCTAAACTTTTCGACTGGGACTCTAGGAGGGCATGGTCAGTTTGGATTGGCCAAACTGATGAATGCATTACCGTGCTCGCGACAGGACGAGAGACGTGGAAGATTCGAAGAAGGGATCGAGTCAAGAATGCCAGCCACGAACACATATAAAGAATGTTTACAAAAGGGTGGTGTTCTCACTCGCAAAAATTCGTGCCCTTCTGATCTGATCGGCCTGCGAGGCTGTGGCTGACATGACAGTCGTGTTATGGTGACCATAAGTGGTAATCACATCCGCGTCTCAAGATTTAAGTGCGTTACGGGCTCTGCTCTTTTCCAGTCTTACGTGAAAAATGGTCAGTTGGGGGTATACTAATTAAAGAGCGAATTCCAGTGCATCGATTTCACAGTTTGTATTTCAGTATTTGTATGGTGTACTTTTAGAGCAAATATAATAGCAAATTCCACCACAGATTAATAATAAGTTAAAAACTAACTTACACAATATCTATCTCTAAAAGTTATTTCTAGATATTGTGCAATAACGATCTCTTCCCTATTGTACATAAATAATCTACCTATATTCCCATGCAAAACTGGATACTAAGGCCATGTTTGGTACGGTTCCAGATTCTAGTAGAAACTTTTCGGGTAGGATTTTGTGAATCGGGTGGAACGGGATTGAGATCGATTCGGCCACAGAGTGGAAAAGAGAAGAAACGATCTAAGGAGAATCGTTCCGAGGTTTAGTTTATTTGGTTGGGTTTCTTCCAGAATCTAGTAGAAACAGCACGGTTCTAAGTTACCAAACGGGACCTAAATAAGAGTCAATCCTCTTCTCTCTCCTCTTTTTTCACTCTTTCATATATACCAAAGCCGATATGCACAGTTTAAAATCAGCTGAAATAGTCTTATCGTGTATATCTAATCTATCCTATGTGCTTACTGAAAGATATGAAAGCTCTATTTCAACGCCGGAACCCTCCCTATTTTTTTTTTCTACGACACACGACATCAGATGTCAACCAGCAGTACACGTCTCAGAAAATCGTTTTGTCGTAATTGAGATACTTAAAGTGCACGTGGACATACGCAATTGCTCAAGATCACAAATGCGTACGGTACGTTTTCAATCCACAAGATACCATAAAACCATTAGCTCTGAAACTTGCTCCACTCAACAGAAAGAAAGCAGCAAGAGGCAACGAAGCTACGCAGATACAAAACGGAGCAGATTTAGGGGCCTATTTGTTTTTATTTTTGATTTTAATCTAAAAAATCGAATAAAAAATCAAACAGCCTGATTTTAGAATCTGATTCTCACAATCCAACCAATCCAAATACACTAAAATACACAATTCATTTCTTATGTGCTTTTGGATCCCAGTTTTTGGAGAATCAGCTTCTCAATGATCATAATCTAGAATCAATTTTTAGAGAAGCCACAACAAAAATAAACAGGCCTTTAACATCCTCGAGCGAAACGCTATTGTCGAAAGAAATATATTCTTTAATGGAACGGAGCTGACCGGAATGATACGAGCCTACTCGATCGATCACCTCCGTATCCCCAAAGTCGCAACCGCTCATACTCTGATTGGCTCGGTTGCCATAGTCCTGCCGATCTGGCAATTTGAACCGTTCCACCAGTGGATACACGGAAGGATTCCGTAGTTTTGTATATTTACAAACAAATTTTCTATCGATTTTTTTAAAAAAAGATCTTGTAGTCATGCAAATTAGCCGATGGCTTCTAGTAAACTTATTTTTTAAAAAACATCACGAGAAGATCAAAATTACATTAAAATCCTCCTATTATTTTTTAAAAACAAAAACACTCGGATCTAACGCGAGATCCTACTTATAGTATCTCATAATCGTCGTCGTCGTAGTAGTACTAGCTATGTACTAAGCTAGATGAGCGAGAGTGTATGCATTAGTAGGAAAATATCTCACGGTGGAGGATTAATCATGTCGTTAAGCTGGCCCTGGAGGAGGATATCCCTGGAATATCCGTTGCTTACGATGGAAGAATACACACATGCACCTTTGTATCCTAGAATCACAGAGCTCGAGTTCATATTAGATCGATCGATGAAGTGTCTAAAAATCACAGGCCATGCAAGTTCACATTGGCGACCACGCAATGATTAGAATTAGAAAACCACGGCCCTTGATAGTGTAGCATTATCGATTATTCCAGCGCGCCGCTTAGGGATGAAAGTGGATGCGAGTTGTCCGTCAACCCACTTAATTTAACCCGCATAAAAGCTAAAGCGGATACTTACAACCCACTTTGGTAGCGTTTGCGGGCTTTGCGGCCGTCACATGTAGCCCGCGTCATGTCCGCATCGCGTCCACATTGTTCCTCCCCAACCGAGTTTACGACGCCCACAAGAGGGTGCCGCCCGCCTCCCCCACATCGGGTTGCCGGTCACACGAAGAGCGGAAGAATCCTCACACGCCGACCACATGTTGCTGCCGCTCGCCTCTCCTCTCGACACCGCCGGAGGTGCCTCCTCTCCTTTAACTATTCCCTCCTTGTCTTCCTCCTCTCCTGCTCTGACGTTGAACTCAACGCAGGGAAAGTTTTTGATTTGTCTTCAAGATTGGCATAAAGCAACTAGTAAACTTTTTTTAATTGCTTTTAACTCTTTAGTTTACTTGATAATAATCATATATCGATTTCTAACTTTTCAATGTTTTAGGCTCTTCTCACCAAAAGAACATGCCAATATAGGATATGGATGATGATAATGACTGTTGAGATGTATCTATAATCAGTACGAGAGGTAATTTTCTATGAAAACAAGAAGGAGGAAAATGCCAAGGATATCATTTATTTTCTATTACCTTCATCTTGTACAACGGTTATGGTCTGTATCCTTGATTTTGGTGAATCGGAACTGCAATTAACTTGCATGCTAAACATGGTTTTTCTTTTGAACATCGAAACCTGATAGATTTCTATATCACTTTCCTTTTTATGGGCTTTGTGGGCGCCGCATTGCCCACATAAACTATTTGCGGGTTGCAGCAATATCCCGCATAATTGTTTGTGGTCAATGTGGACAATGTACAGTCGATCCATATTACATCCCACTTGCATCCTGAGCGCGGCTCATTGTACGTGCTCATGAACATGAGAGGAGCACTTTCGTTGGCTATTGATTTCGAAAGAACAGAAGCCATGCATGCCAGCATGGAAGGGGGGCAATCTCTAGAGATTAGGGAAGGGATCGATTGCCTTGATGAGAGAAAGAACACGAGAGAAGTCCTTCAACGTGTGACACCAAGCACGTCGTGTGGGAAAAACTGATCAGCATAGCACTGTCGACACATGTATTTCCCACGAGCAACTAGCTAGCTATTACATTTGGGATTACAGAGTTCTTTGCGGTAGGTGACGCATGGTTCCAACTGGCTCCACCCATTAGTAGATAGATGCGACTCTAGCTTTCTAAATCTCTTCTGAGGTAATATTCGGCCTTTTTCTATGTTTCGGCAAAGTTTTGTTAGACGAATTAACTCATCTGGAGATGACGCTTTTATAGTTAAAGTTTGTCTCTTCTTAAGTTTTCTGATAGCAAACATTGCACTCAGCGAGAATTCACGATGCATCGGCAATTGATTGCAGCTTGCTGTTGAATAATTGCACAAACAGAAACTTCCAGTAGAGCAAAGATTTAGATTTTTTTGTTAATAAAGACATGTCTGTGACGGACCGTCTTTTTCAGGGGGTGCGTTTAAATTCCGTAATGGCTACCCAGGAAGATTAGCCACAGGAAACCAAGTCATACATTGCCAGCATAAGAACGAAACGACTGTTTTTACATCACATAGGGCCTAACGGCCAGGGTTTTACAAAAGGAAGCGGCGAGCTCCAATATATTACAATACCAAAAGAACCACACAGGCAAGGCCTGAGCACAGAGAAAGAACCCTAAAACCAAACTGCTTTGCCGTCCACGATCTCCTAGACTTCTCCGGCGTCTTCAAGTTCTAAAATAGGTTAAAAAGCAAGACTGGGTACACAACAGTACTCAACAAATCGCACGGGAATTTCTGAATATTACATGTGAGGATATTCTCAAGGGAATGGCAATATGGTTATTATCTTTGTGGATGCAGTTTCATTTTGGAAGTCATTTTACATTTGAAACACAAACCATACATAATAGAAATAAGCAAATTTGAGTTTTCACAAGTTCATCATTACGACAAGTTGGAAATAACAAGCCTACTTGGTTAGGTTACGTGATTCACCCCAATTCAAACTTAGCTTCATTTACCGGAAGCACGGCGTAACCGATTACCATTTAATTATGACTCTGCAGAGTTGCTCAGCTTTACCCACAAGATATCAACAACCGTTAATGCCACACGTGAATTACATGCAACTTAAATGCATGCGGCCGGGCTGAGATAATCAAAGCTTTTCGTTGAACTACCCCTCTTTAGCACTTACCCGGTAGTTCCAAAGCCGCACAGTACTCGGGATCCCACGGGCCAACGGCGGGATTCACGATCCGATACTGAGGGCATCTACCATTGTGGGAAATTGGCAGGCGACACCACCGGTCAACCCCCATTCCACCCCATTCCTTCCGCGGGCATACTGATCAACGCCCACAGTATGAAACCTCTCGCCTATAAGTATTCCAAGGGGAAGTTCAAGTACCGAGCTAGGTTGGATCGAATCAACGAGGTCAACTGACCCAACTTGTGGTTGAGCGGGATCTAAGTTATTTACTTTACCCAAGGTTGTGATTACTTAAAGTTATGCCCAAGACTTAGCCAATTCCAAACCAATAATCCACACCACACACATTGGCCTCGTCAACGGTCGAGGTTCAGGCACGTAGCCATCTAGTGGTTTGCCCGCCAAAGTCCTCTCACCGTAGCATATTTTTGAAGATAGACTACACCAAGCCTCCTGCTTGATGGTTTTATTTTATTACGCAAAGCTTTTTAATGTTCAACTAATCTAATGACTACTAGCATACGGGGTTCAATAGCTACGCCTAGGGTTTTCAACGGAAATATGGCATAACAATACAAAGTGGGTCTTTAAGCAAGCTAGATACTATCTATGTCATCATAGCATTCTAAAATAAACATTTCTAGCATTTAACATAATAACATAATGCAATAACAAATAATTATTAATATAGTAATATCATGGGTTCAACATGTTCAAGGAGTGCGGCTTGCCTTGCGAGGCGAGGGGAGTCCCTAGGTCGTCGTCGACGACGTCGATCTCGGCGTTGGTCGCGTCCGGCTCCTGCTCCGGCTCCTCGTACTATTCCGGGACGGGCTCCAAGGTCGGATCTAGCGTTCAAGAAGCAAACAATAAATAAACATACAAAACAACAAAGAAAAGAAAAGAGAAAAGCAAGAAAAAGGAAAAAAAACGAGAAGGAATCGAGAGAGAAAGGGTCGGAGAGAGGTTTGAGGGCTTTTTGGAATTTTGTGGACTACAAAAGGAGAAACGGAGACCGTATTTGGACTCAGTGGCTCGAAACGATTGAGATAGTGTATTTTGGCTATTTTTGGGATTTTCGGGAATTTCTCGGATTTTTGGTGGCATTTAAAAGGATTTCGGATTAATTAAAATCCAAAAGAAAAAGTAAAAAGGAGAAAATGATCTTGGGCCGCTTAGGCTCGGCCCAAACAACATGACGGCCTGACCACGCCACGCAGGCTGAGGCGGCCGGCTCGCCTGGCCATTCTTGGCCGAGGAGGGCCGGCGCGACAATGGCGAGGAGGCGGCTGACGGGTGGGGTCACGGGGTGGCGCGGGAGAGGCAAAAGGGGAGCTGACCGGTGGGGTCCGAGTGGCAGCGACACACAGAGAGATCGATCGCTCGATCGATCGAGACAGAGGAGGGGGAAGGGGATTAGGGTTAGGGCCCTGGGGTGGCGGCGACGAGCGAGGCGAGGCGAGGCGGCGGGGATTCGGCCGGGTGTGGAGGAGACGAAGGGGCGAGGGAGGCGAGGGGACTCGAGCGGCGGGGCTCGGCCGCGGCTGGAGGAGATGAAGGGGGGCTTACCACGGGGAAGAAGGAGGCGAGCGGGGGCGAGGCAAGGGTGCACGGCGGCCTTTATAGCCGCGGCGGCAACGGCACGGGCACGGAGGGGACTGGAGCGGGTGGCGGAGGGGAGCATGACACGAGGTGGCAGAGGAGACGGGGATCCCAGGCGACGACTTTGCGGGAGAGAGGGAGCAGGCGAGATGCACGGGGAAGGCGCGAGGCGACGGGAGCAGGTGGCGCGAGGTCCCGAGGCGGCGAAACAGGACGGAGGCAACTGGAGTAGCTGTGCGCGGTCCCGAGGCAGGCGACGACCGCGCGGAGGAGAAACGAAGCGCGCGGCGAGAGGATGACGCGGCCGGGCGCGCGAGGAGAGGCGGTGACGTCCGCACGGAGGCGACGGACCGGCGAGCACGGGCGGAGGACCAACGGTCCGAGCGGGGATGGCAAGTTTGTTCACCCACTCCCATCCCATCCAATCCCCCAGATTCCAAGGATTAGGGTTTAAGACTCAAGAACAAGATTAAGAATGGGAAGAACACGATTAAAATCCAATTAAAAGCAAATTAGGGTTTTGATTTTGGGTTGCAAATCTGGGGCATTTCAATGTCAAGAATTAACTATGTGTGTACCTGGATATAATTCATATACTCAATTACTAGTGATTATGCTTGAATCTTTTAGAGTCTGTACAATTTTCTTTAGAAGCCTCGAAATATCCTTCAGAGATAATACTTTCATGTTTGTCGGGACTCATAGTTACATCCAGACCCTCTGTGTTATGAGCTATTTTCATGACCAGTGACTAGCTCATATAGTACATCAATCAATATTACATCCATACATGTGCATAAATAAAAATAAACCTTAGGGCCAGGGCCAGGTTTTACATGACAGGGCGACATGTTAAATGAGTTTGTTCAGAATTAATAGTAGAAGAAAAATAAACCAAAAGTAGCCTCTATGATTTGCCATAGGCCATCGACTAGGGATATGACCTAGTTCTCATTGTCATTTCATCACCCAAGTCGGATGCACAAAAGATATAGGGTTTTGATAAGTTTCATCCGGATGTTTTCTTTAGCAATCATCATCCAAATTCTTGGCCATTGGATTTGCTTTCAGATTGATGCACGCCCCCCTGAATTCGAGGTGAGTTGATCCTACGGATGTGTCTTTTGATCGTATGGTTCAAAGTTTGGATGATTTTTAGGACAAAAACATCTGGATGACACCTATACACTCCCAAAGATATATACATTGGATCTTCGCTTTCTAGTCTGAATCCACACGTATGAGCAACCGTGAGTACACAATTACTCAACAAGTCCTTGTGCCAAATGCAAGCAGATGGATGCAAGGCTTGCCAATGAAAGGTTTTAGGGTTATTTTAGTAGAATGCAAGTATTATTTTAAATACCATAATTATTTTTCAAACCTATAACTTAGCCATTTCAGCTTAAAACAAAAGTACCATGTTTACTTAAGTTTATCATGAGGGTGGAATCCCTCCATCTACACTAGTGGAATCCCTCTATTATTTATCATTTTGTGCAAATTAACCAAGTGAGTATTTCTTCACAATGCCTGTAGCCTGGGGCGCAGTTTATTTTATGAAAACTAACTAAGAAATGTCTAGCTCATGTTGCTGTTCACACTTCCATTAGCTAGAGTGATTGATAAGGTCATTACAAGGCATTTACAATGCCTAGTTCTGGTACTTTTCTCGCCCGGTGGTTGAAACCCCTCAACACTAGGACATGACTGTTACAGGGCACATCCAAAATGCTCCATTCAACAAGCTACATTTTTAATGAGGGACCTGTCATTGTAAGGGATTTTTGCATCCCTTTTCGATAATAGAAATCCAACCTACTACTATGTGTGGAAGTCATACCGAGACTAAGAAAATTACCTGGCTAGGACGCACCTATACTTGGAAATGTTTCTGTCATATTCAAATTAACCAGTAAGCATCTCTAAGCATAACCTGCGCACATTATTGAGTGTCCAAGTGCAAGTTATTATGATAATAAGCCTAGGGTGACAAGGTAAACGTAATATCAACAATCAAGGAGGGGAATAACAAGTACCATTTGCACAGTATAGCTAAACATCAACATTTAATATAAAATCTAATAAATAATAATAAGCATGTAAGTAATATTTGAAAGAAAAGTAATTGCATTTGAAAACTACGCTCAACATGATCAAACATAAGGACTTTCCATGCAAATAATATTTGAAAGCAAAGTAATTGCATTTGAAAATTAGGATCAACATAAACAAACACAAGGACTTGCTTTGCTTAATAGTGGATAGGTCTGGTCCTTGATAGGTAGTGACGGGGGCATCCAAAGCGTCAACTTCTATAATCGTGAAGAGCACCCAAATTCAAATAAATTCAATTGAACTAAAAAAAATTATGATTTTGGGATTGTTGGAAAGGTTTTGAATTTAGTAACAAAAGCCAAGTGATTTGGATTTAAAACAAGGAAGAACAAGCTCTTCAAAATTTAAACCACGAGGTAATTCCAAAAATTGTTATAGGTGGGATCGACTGAGATTTTCATTTTTTTCCAATTATTTTTATTAAGAAAAACATAAGTTGCAAATAGGTGGGTCCTCTGGGCTTTTCTTTTCTTTACCAATAAATTTTATTTGAAAAACTATGAGATAATAATAGGTGGGATCGTGGTCCATATGGACTCGGTCCATGCTATAGGTCATGGGGCATGGCACAAATGCCAGTGGCTATGGTTTACAGGCCAAGTATACGTTGAGTGTTTAAGTTGTGAGGCCCGCATGTCATACACACAAATATTAATCTAGCTTCTAATTATATTTTCTAATTACCGTGGGCCCACATGTCATGCTAACATTATCTACTAACCTAGCACTAATTAAATAAAGATTAACTTAACCCTAATTACGGTAGGGTCCACACATCATTAGTCCCTCCGATGCTTCTTCTCCGTTCAAAATAAAGGAGCACACATGGGAGGCTATGGCCGGCTTAGACCATGCTTGGCACTAGCGAGGGAAGCTCTGACGACCTCCAAAATGTGATGTGGTTGTCTCAGCTACCATAATAGCAGTGACAACACGATGGGAGATGAACTGGGGTAGTATCACTATGGCTATGACGGCGGCGGCAATGTGCACGACAGACAACTAAAATTGCTACTAAATCCTCAAAATAGAATATTGGCTTGAGCATCTACACCACTAGGCGATCCTATCTTTGCCGGTGGTGCTCTAGAAGGTGCAACGTACCATGCTCTCCACAACGGCGTGGCAACATCATGGTTGTTTAGTTGCTCGATTGACTATCCTACCATGTTTGTGATTAGCTGGAACAAGCTGAAATAGAGAGGCCTACCAAGGGTCCAAATGAGAAAGGAGATCGAGTGCGGAGGTGGGGTATGCGCGTGCTTCGAGCCAGTGACGGTGATAGAGGTGTTTCGATGTCTCTAGTGCATGGCAAAGAAGAAGACAAGCATTAAAAAGAGGGGACCAAGACGAACTGGATGGCCAAGGGCTTCGAGGTCAAAACTTACTAGAATGGGCAGAATGGAGCAATGATGCTGTGGGTGCTCTACGACTTGCTCTACGGATGGCGGTGGCGTTTCGTCCTCCCTATGGGGAAACAAGCAGGGGCATGGTGAACATGAGGATGAGGAGGGTGAGGTGAATGCAATGCGCTAGAAAATGGAGGCGAAGGCACACCCCAACGGTCAGAATCAACAAGTGAATTTTGGCGGCTGGAGTTGGAGAAGTTGACCGGTAGGCTCAAACTCTTCTCTACCAAGGTGAAGAAGAAGGGGAAAGCCGGGGGAAATGCAGAGGAGGAGCGGCCAAGTGTTTTGACGTGCTTGGGGGTGTTTAAATAGAGAAGAGAAGGAAAGTGGAGGAGGCGACACGGGTCCGGGCTCGAGCGTGAGATATCACGAGCAGGGGATGCAAACTTGGCTTGATGGGACATGCTTCGATTTGACATGGTCACAATGCTTGCTATAGGGCTCGGGGTGGAGGACCTGACATCGCGTCTACTCTGACTCGCACAGCGTGTGTGCATACAGGTGAGAGAGAGAGAGAGAGATGGTGTGAGGAAGAAGCTCAGTGCTTCTCCCCCGGCTTGACAGGTGGGATTGAGGCCACTCATATGTGAGGGCAAGAGAAGGAGGGTGAGCTAGGCTGTTGTTGGGCTTTGGCTGTACTCTTGGGCCACAAAGCGAGTTGGGGGAAAGAAAGGAAGAGAAGAAAGAGGGCATCGGCTGGCCAGTTCAACTGGATGGGGAGAGAGAGGGAAAGAAAGAGAGGGATGGGCTGGCTGGCTAGGTCTCGGCCTAATCGAGAGGGAGGAAAGGAAAAAATGTTTGAGATTTTATTTGTTTTGCCAAAGTTGGTTTGGGTTTGAATTAAAATTTTGAAATGGTTCTGCAATACAAAGTTATAAAGGTTTTTAGTTGCATACAATTTAATTTTAAGCTTTTGCAAATCCAGTTTTAAGTTGACGAAAGTCATTTTAAATTTTAATTACACAGCAAATGTTTCTAGAAATTTTTTGTATGAAACTAAAAGTTTTTAAACACATGAAAATTATGTACTTTTAAATTGATCCAAAATTAGAACTCACGCTCTTCTCGAAAAAAAATATTTCTGACATATCTATCCAATATTTACAGCAGACACCCACACGGAATAATGTACAGTAGTGTTGGCTTTGTCACACATACCCATTTTAAGCCTCACAGCTCCATGTGGGTCCTTTGTGCAATATGCACCGGCACTGCAACGCAACACCTGCCACCTAGAGCACAAGATGGCTCTGCAGAGACGACGGTCTTTAACAAATGGACCAATAGTCAACGATATAGCAATTGAATTATCTCTCCTTGGATGCATGTAGAATGTTGTGATCATCCACTACTCATTATCAACCTATGACCAATGTGCTGTCTCTGGGCTACTGATTCATCATGCCATGCCACCGATCGATTGGCCCTTGGTGAGATCAGGTTGGACAGCGTCTTTTTGTGTGTGTCGGTAGGCCAAACTAATTAATTGTATCAAATGATCATCTCATGTCCTTAGCATCAAGCTAACAAATACTCTCATTCTCATTCGCAGTACTGGAACATGTTCTCAAGCTTATGGAGATGCAGAAAGAATGGATTTGGTTGATTAATTTATATGGTTGCTGGCTTCCAAGGGTACGTACAATAAAACCATCTTAGTTGGTTCTTAGTCTATACACATTAGTTTTATTCTACGTGAAAGAGTGAAAAAAGAGAAGAGAATAGAACTAGCTCTTATTTAGAGCAAGTACAACAAGACTATCTTAGCTTATTATTAGCCTGTACACGTCAGTTTTGTTCTACGTGGAAGAGTAAGGAAAACTGAGAGAGAAGAGAGCTAGCTCTTATTTAGTAGCCAGCTTTGTACGGGGTTATTTATGTACACGAGAGAAGAGATAGTTATTGCACAACATCTAGAGACAACATTTAGAGGCAGTTATTGTACAAGTTGTTGGACCTCGAAAAAACACTTCTGAAATCCTCTATATATTCTGTACTAGTCCAAGAAAAACTAGTGCACACAACAAAATAATAACACGACATATCCAACACACTTTATTAATAATCAGAGTTTACTACAAATGTGGCACGCATGCCTGAAAAGGTTAGAAGATTGCCTAGAGGGGGGGTGAATAGGCTAATTTTAATTTAAAACAATTTAATGCAGCGGAAAAGGGTCGGATATTCCGAATTAATATCGGAACTTCCGAAACTTTCGGAACTTCCGTAATTACTTCGGACTATCCGATCAGCACTTGACTAAAAGAGTCAAGTAGAAAGAGCAAGACGACAGCTAGTTCTTAGACAACTAAAAATTGCACTAACAAAGATCAATAAGATTAATCAAGCAGCTAGAGACAAGAGAGAGCACAATAGTTTGATTCCCGGAGTTCGGATCCTTGAGGGGATCTTACGTCTCCGTTGAGGAGGCTCCAAAGAGCCCGGGTCTTTTCCAACCCTTTCCTCCCAAACCTCGGTCACACTTGAGGTTTGGTTCCACTATTGGATCCTTTCCTTTCGGAGGCGGAGCCGGCCTTCACAAACTTCTCACGGCGTCCCACAATCGTTGGGGGCTCGTGAGCGACACCTAGCCATCTAGGAGTCCTTCAACCTCCAAGAGAAATGAATGCTCTTGATTCGTGATCTTGGAGTGATCCTCTACTTGCTCAAGATGAATGAATGCTTAGCTCTAGCCACACAACCACACTCAACCAAACCTCACTCACTAGATGATCCCTAAGATCAAGAAGGAGGATGGCTCAAGATTGCTCTAGAAGGTGCTCAAGAAGCTCAAGAGATCAGCCCAAGCAAGAGTGTAACCAGCAAAAGGAGTGGGAGAGGGGTATTTATAGTTTTGGTTCAAAACTAGCCGTTACCCTCAAGACTTTCACATCGGAATGTCCGATACGAACTTCGGAACATCCGATGTGTGCAAACTACCAGACTAAGGAAAGCAACCAACGGTCGGAAGCTAGGTGCATCGGAATATCCGAAAACATCATCGGAACTTCCGAAGACACCCCAAGAGAGAGCTCAACAAAACTTTCCAAGTCCAAGTCGGAATGTCCGATAAAGGACTCGGAACATCCGAAACAAGCAGAGAGCTCCCAAACATGGAAACCAACTACTTCGGAATATCCGAAGATAGCACTTCGGACAGTCCGAACACGACAGAGAGCACTCTTTAAACAAGACACCACACATCGGACCTTCCGATACCCAGTATCGGAACATCCGAAGCAAACAGAGAGCTCCCAAGGACCTACAACCCGCTCTGATACCAACTGTAACACCCCAGCATTTAATATGCCCGAATGCTACCAAACATAAGCTAAACAACATCTAAATACCACATTTAAACATAAATTCCAGCAAAGGTACATATGCTAAAAACCGATATTTCGGCAGCATCTCCTTTGTTTTTCCATGAATTAACACCATATCAATATCATGGCAAGATATATCATAGCACACGACATCTAAAACATCAACATAAATGGATATATCATCAAATTACGCCAATAATACCACGCTCAACCACTTCATAAACTAAAACGAAGCAAATAAGGAATCACTAGCATGCTAAATTAAACCATACATTAAGTTTAAGGCACAACTCTTAATATCATGTCTCCAAGTGATTAATTATGGACTATGATGGTGAAGCTACGTGTAGAAGTGTAGCTAGACCCTTTTTTCCCGCATGCCGATCTCAAAGTACCTAAAAACAACATAAAACACAAGCGTGAGTTCGAAAACTCAGCAAGCATATTGTAATGGACAACAAGATCATTTACAAGACAATAATACCTTACATCACATATAACATCTCATACTTGAGCACATAACAACATCATCATCATTAAATATGTATTGCAATGAAATGCAATGCAATGTTATGCTCATATCTCTTTAGAAACTCATACCGGTATGGTTGAGTACACACCCGTCGGTGTGCACCCTTTTCCCCCCTTCCATCCCGAAGATGGAGGGTGCCTACTCCTCGCTTCCATTCACCACGTGGATGGAATCACGATGTAGGTCTTACTCAATAGCGTTCCGAACTAGTCATAACTTTCTCACCGACCTTGCCGGACTAGTTATGACTTTCTCACCGCCCTCGCCCTATCTCATGTCATGCATGCAACTATACCAATTATCATATTTCACATGTACATAAACATATGGCATCTCATCATGACAAATATTACACATGGCATCGAATCATGATAAGTATAGACACATAGCATCATATCATGATAATCATACTCAATATATCATTGGAAAACAGCAAGCAAGGCAAGTAATCATAGCAAATATTCAATCTTTCATCCAATATCAACAAGCAACCTACAATCCGCTATACATTACAACACACTTGCCTCAACCGCGGGCGACGGATTTGTGGGAAGTCGAGGGCACTCCCGGTGTCACACCACCTGCACATAGGCATCACACACTCACAATCATGCCCACAAAACAGTACACAAATCCCCATCTAACCTGACATTGCCCACTACTTGCAAACCTAAAAACAGAGGTTCTGTCCCGGCGGGACAGCAGCCTTGCAAAGGCCATAACTTGAGTTCTGGGACTCCAAATCAATTAAACAACTACACCATCGCGAAGCTTAGGAAATTTCCTACCTTTTTCTAGTTATACGGAAAGACTGATTCGGAATCTAAAATTGTTTAATCTACAGATTACTACGATCTGTTCCAATCGCATCACAGATTTTAACACGCTCGGTAAAACGGCCATAACTTTCAAACGGCTAGGCGGAATTTAACGTTCTTTATATGCACGGAAATATAATGAAATTATCTACAACTTCCTAGAAGTCCGTACAGTCAGATTCGAACTCTAAATTGGCGAAAACGCGAACCCTAGCTCGACTGCTCAATCTGCCCGAAAATAGAAACGTGGCAACGTCTAGATCTAACCCAAAGAACTCCAACCCAGCACCACCAATTGATCTAAAAACTTCATAAACACCCTAAGAACAGTACCTAGATCAAACCCAAGGATCCCCATGATCATACCTTTGCCCAACGAACGAATCTCCAATAAATCTCCTCGCGGATCGCTCCTCGCTCCACGCTCCTCGCTCCTCGCTCCAACGGATGGATCCACAAGGTGCAGAGGTGTGGAGACCACCCTAGGGCAGCAAGGGGGTGGAGGAGAGGTGGTGGAGAGGTGGGGAGCAATGGGGCAAAGGGGGAGGTGGAGGCGCACAAGAGGGAGAGGGAGAGGGGGGCGGCTAGGGCTTAGGAGGGAGGGAGAGGTGGGGCGCCCAAGGGCAGGGGAGCACGCCCAAAAGGCTGGTGGGGAGCCCTTTTACCAGCCCCCACACCCAATCCTAGTCCGTTACGGAGACCTACTCCATCCCACCAAAGCCCACCAAGGCCCAAACTCCCCCGGGAAGGCCCAAAACCCCGGAAACGGCCCGGAAACGCCCCGGAAAAGCTATTAACCTCCATATCCTATAGTTTTAACCTTAATTCCACATCTCATAATGTTATTAACCTTATCATGCACGTTAAATAAGGTTACGACACTCCGTGGTGTCACAACGCTACAAAAGGCCCAAAAACGCGAGTAAACCTCAAGCCGAAAGGTTTTATTCTCTAATTTCACCTTCTATAACGTCACACCAAACCGTAGTGTCACATTCTTCCCCCCTTCAACAGGATTCGACCTCGAATCCGAAGGACGCCAAAAGCAACAACAAAGTCCCCGAGGGACAAAAGACTTCCTTACAACATAAAACATTCACACAAAGACTCAAACCGGAACAAACGACAAACGAGTTCTCAAAACCAACCCTTGGCGAGGAAATGTTGATTTATCTCAACAAAGTGCAACCTCGCACGGTTACTCCTTCACCCCAATTGCCAAAAAGACCACGAAAGAACACGGTCTCACACTCCTCATTCGATACATTCCTTGGCACTAAAGTGCCTGATCCCTTTAGCAATGCTACTTTCCAGAAGAACACGGCTTCAACCGCTAGAACCCTCTTCGACTCCCACGAACAAAAGAGTTTTTCACACATCAAACTCTCTAATATGGTTCGTGTAATCAAGACGACGCAAGCCAAGAGAGACACTACACTCCAAGACAACCTTTGTTTGAACAACGTGTTTTAAAACCATTCAAAAGATTAGTCTTTTACAAAATAACAATACCCACCGCTAACATCAAAAGGGAAAGCTTTCTTTAAAACCAAAGTTCTTAAAACCCGCAAGAACAGTAACAACCGAACAAAATGCTACGGTTGACTCCACTCGCTCATAGATCAGCGACAAAAGATCCAATACACTTCGAAAAGGAGAAGCAATTACTAGCAACCACCAAGTGGTCCACTAGTACTTAATCAACCCTATCGAGGAACACATCAACAAAGACAATTCTCCCAGAAGGTTTGAATTGAGTCAAACTCAACCTTCCTTTACTCCTCACCTTTAAACCATTTATGATCCACTACTAACAACACCTAATGCTTAGGTCGATAACAACCCATACTGGATTTCTCATCCAAGCGGGTCTAGCCCTCAAGCTTTCCACCCAAGGACTAAAACAAGGACACAACGATTGGATAAACTCAACCACAAACCATGAACCCAATTGGTCCCCATGCTTAACCTTGAATCCAATGCACTACAATCACTTTGGAAAAGATTCGACAACAACCAAAGAGCATTCAGTTTAACTTTCTAAACCAAGATGCAAAGGAAACACAAATCCCCTTCATCACAACCAACATACCAGAAATTCTTTATTCTTTCTTTTCATACTAGAAAGAAATGGACATCTCGATTCATAACATGAATGCAAACTTTTCAAGAGCACTCCGGATTAGTCATGTATCCTTATATGACTTTCTCACCGACCTGGCTCGACGACTCCTTCATCATTAAACATCGATAAACGGTGACATGTTTTCCTTTCCACCATTCATTCATCATGGCACAGCCAGTATCGATTAGTCATTCACCAAACGACTTATTAGGTATCAAAGAATTGAAACACCATTAACATCGAAGGTTGCAGAAATTCATATAGACCATGACTGCAAACCGTTAGCAGGAAAAGACCACGTCATAACAGAACCCTCCATTACTTGAAAGCTAAACTTGCAAAACCTCACATTTTAACCAAAATCAGCATTTTGGAAAAGAACATCGACTCCAAAGTCAAGCATCTGCACACACAACCGCCACAAACTTTCTCAAAGAGAAAGGGAAACTCATAGCACAAACTAAACAAGTTAGCCAAAACCAAACATTTGCACCAATTTCTACGAGTTTTAGGGAAACTCTGAAACACAGCATAAGGAACACCTTGACCGAAAACCCTTCAACCAAAATGGCAAGCAACCAAACCAGTCCAAAAGCTTTTAAACACAAGCTCAGCGTAAAAAGAACCATCTCTAGAACTCCACTACGCTTTCCATTAAAAGACTTTAATAATCACTTTTTACTCCCTGAGGAGCCCCAACTCAATTCAACCAAAAGCTTCACAACAAATTCTTCCTCTAGTTACCATTCCCAAAACTTTTAATAAGGGTTTAAGGAGCTTATCGAAAAAGGCACCTAACCAAAACTATATTGACATGACCCTCACGGGTCACCGAATCATAATACATCTTATTCCAAGTTGGAAACATAGTATTTCAATAAATCTTTCAGCAAGATCAGCATATAAATTTCATGCCACCTATATATTCACGTCTCGACAACCGAACCTTATTCAGTTAAACAACGACTTCAACATGTAAATATTATCTCTACAAGACAAAGTTCATAACTAGGATTCCAAGGCATACATTCATTAAGGATGAAATTGTACATCATGTTAATTATCCAAAGCTCACTCCATCGCAACATGTTAAAATTTTCCTCTATTTTAACCATGGTTTTCCAACGAATAATCTAAACAGTTACCACAACTACTTAGTCATCAATAACAACAAGTGGGCATAATCATCAACCAACAACATTACTTTTAGCTACCCTATACATAGGCGATAACAAAATTACCACCACACAACATACTCCCACTATTTAAAATAGACTGAATACTAGCATTAACACTACCATTAACAACATCATTAACAATAAGTCTTATGTCTTCTCCTATTGATATCAATACTAGCATTGTAGCGACACAACTGCATTCTTCCAAAGATACTAGTAGTTTGCAACAACATAAATAGCAACTCTAATCAACATCCAAATTAAAGTCACTAGTCAACACGATTAAATTTCTCTATTAATCCATTAGATTAGAACATCTTTAACAACCAGCAAAGTTTCTTTTACAATACAGCAGTCTACATCATCTTAATGTTTTAACTATGCATCAAAGTTTAAACTTTTAACATTAACAAGGATCATAAGCACTTTTAAAGCAAGGCAACAGATTCTAAGCATGTACATTAACACATTTAATCATTCTCGCTAAGAGTAAACTGCAACACTAGTAGTCTATTTATTCTCAAGCTAGAGATATTAATCACATTGAATTGATTCAACTTAAAATTTAACTTAGCAACACATCAATCCATAAACCACATTGTTACCTACTACATAACATGCTAAACATCAATTCTTACTAGGGACAAACGATTTCGATCAAAAGACTACTTTGTTTACAGACATTTAGTTTTAAAACTCATCCCAAATTCATAAGGAAAATTTGACTCTCAAAATTGCGATGAGACAAACCCAAACTTGGTCATGCAAAGGAATTCTCCAAAACACTTTTTAAATCTCAAAGACTCCCTTTGGAGGGAACCAATCGATCAAATATACCTTTGCAAATAAACCCTAACTCCAAACTTTCACAAAAAAGGAAGGGTTCTTCAAAGATGATTTTCTTAAACCAGCAAAATAACAAATCAAACACCACTTACTTCTACAAAGACACAGAACTTTAGCCCTGACAGCCAGTCCGGCATAACTCATAATAACTCCGTTAACCTCGGAGAAAGACAAACACAGGGATAAATATGAATGCTTCTACCCCATAAAGCCATCAACAAACTAATCATTAAAACTGGAAAGGCGCCCAAAAGAAGCGCAACACAAGACTCCTCTTCTTCGTCTTCAACCAAGGAAGACAAAACCACACACCGCATACGGAACGATCCGCGAAAACCCAACATTTTCATTTGATTCAAATTAACTAAAGCCAAGAAAAGCAACGAAAATCGACCGTCGAGCGGCAAAGAACGTCTGAAGGAATCCACCACCAAACTCTTCTATTTGACTCAGTCAACTACCCGATCTACAACGAGAGAGGGTAAGCACTCTTCTCCTACTGAGGGTTAATAGTTCTTCGGTGATGGCGCTAACCGGCCACACCGTCAAACCTCGCCCTTACTATGAACAAAAAAGAGGTGACCGAAACCCTTCGGTACCACAATTCCACTCTATCACAACAACAAGAGCAATTCAGTCATTTATCTCATAGACATAGCAACATACTTTATCAAAGGAAGCATTCAACATCATAGCTTAAATACAACATTTAAGCATAAAGAAACGATACCCATACCCTTTCCTACTGTGCATCCATGTGTGTCAAATTTTAAATTAGTTATACCACTTTTGCAAGTTTTAATGTTGCTATCCTATAACAAAGTTTTAGTTAAGACCTAAGCCATGTTTCTAAGTTGTTCCACATCACATTTTAGTTGTACCCTATAGCATGATACTAAAAATTCTCATTCCAAGGACCTACTGACCAGCTCGATACCAAGCTGTAACACCCGGCATTTAATATGCCCGAATGCTACCAAACATAAGCTAAACAACATCTAAATACCACATTTAAACATAAATTCCAGCAAAGGTACATATGCTAAAAACCGATATTTCGGCAGCATCTCCTTTGTTTTTCCATGAATTAACACCATATCAATATCATGGCAAGATATATCATAGCACACGACATCTAAAACATCAACATAAATGGATATATCATCAAATTACGCCAATAATACCACGCTCAACCACTTCATAAACTAAAACGAAGCAAATAAGGAATCACTAGCATGCTAAATTAAACCATACATTAAGTTTAAGGCACAACTCTTAATATCATGTCTCCAAGTAATTAATTATGGACTATGATGGTGAAGCTACGTGTAGAAGTGTAGCTAGACCCCTTTTTCCCGCATGCCGATCTCAAAGTACCTAAAAACAACATAAAACACAAGCGTGAGTTCGAAAACTCAGCAAGCATATTGTAATGGACAACAAGATCATTTACAAGACAATAATACCTTACATCACATATAACATCTCATACTTGAGCACATAACAACATCATCATCATTAAATATGTATTGCAATGAAATGCAATGCAATGTTATGCTCATATCTCCTTGGAAACTCATACCGGTATGGTTGAGTACACACCCGTCGGTGTGCACCCTTTTCCCCCCTTCCATCCCGAAGATGGAGGGTGCCTACTCCTCGCTTCCATTCACCACGTGGATGGAATCACGATGTAGGTCTTACTCAATAGCGTTCCGGACTAGTCATAACTTTCTCACCGACCTTGCCGGACTAGTTATGACTTTCTCACCGCCCTCGCCCTATCTCATGTCATGCATGCAACTATGCCAATTATCATATTTCACATGTACATAAACATATAGCATCTCATCATGACAAATATTACACATGGCATCGAATCATGATAAGTATAGACACATAGCATCATATCATGATAATCATACTCAATATATCATTGGAAAACAGCAAGCAAGGCAAGTAATCATAGCAAGTATTCAATCTTTCATCCAATATCAACAAGCAACCTACAATCCGCTATACATTACAACACACTTGCCTCAACCGCGGGCGACGGATTTGTGGGAAGTCGAGGGCACTCTCGGTGTCACACCACCTGCACATAGGCATCACACACTCACAATCATGCCCACAAAACAGTACACAAATCCCCATCTAACCCGACATTGCCCACTACTTGCAAACCTAAAAACAGAGGTTCTGTCCTCGCGGGACAGCAGCCTTGCAAAGGCCATAACTTGAATTCTGGGACTCCAAATCAATTAAACAAGTACACCATCGCGAAGCTTAGGAAATTTCCTACCTTTTTCTAGTTATACGAAAAGACTGATTCGGACTCTAAAATTGTTTAATCTACAGATTACTACGATCTGTTCCAATCGCGTCACAGATTTTAACACGCTCGGTAAAACGGCCATAACTTTCAAACGGCTGGGCGGAATTTAACGTTCTTTATATGCACGGAAAGATAATGAAATTATATACAACTTCCTAGAAGTCCGTACAGTCAGATTCGAACTCTAAATTGGCGAAAACGCGAACCCTAGCTCGACTGCTCAATCTGCCCGAAAACAGAAACGTGGCAACGTCTAGATCTAACCCAAAGAACTCCAACCCAGCACCACCAATTGATCTAAAAACTTCATAAACACCCTAAGAACAGTACCTAGATCAAACCCAAGGATCCCCATGATCATACCTTTGCCCAACGAACGAATCTCCAATAGATCTCCTCGCGGATCGCTCCTCGCTCCTCGCTCCAACGGATGGATCCACAAGGTGCAGAGGTGTGGAGACCACCCTAGGGCAGCAAGGGGGTGGAGGAGAGGTGGTGGAGAGGTGGGGAGCAATGGGGCAAAGGGGGAGGTGGAGGCGCACAAGAGGGAGAGGGAGAGGGGGTGGCGGCTAGGGCTTAGGAGGGGGAGGGAGAGGTGGGGGCGCCCAAGGGCAGGGGGAGCACGCCCAAAAGGCTGGTGGGGAGCCCTTTTACCAGCCCCCACACCCAATCCTAGTCCGTTACGGAGACCTACTCCATCCCACCAAAGCCCACCAATGCCCAAACTCCCCCGGGAAGGCCCAAAACCCCGGAAACGGTCCGAAAAAGCTATTAACCTCCATATCCTATAGTTTTAACCTTAATTCCACATCTCATAATGTTATTAACCTTATCATGCACGTTAAATAAGGTTACGACACTCCGTGGTGTCACAACGCTACAAAAGGCCCAAAAACGCGAGTAAACCTCAAGCCGAAAGGTTTTATTCTCTAATTTCACCTTCTATAACGTCACACCAAACCGTAGTGTCACAATTCCAAAGTGAGTGGACTCAAACACTTTTCTAGAGACTAAACAACATTCATCCGAGCAAAGTGACCATCTCTAGACCAAGTTCAATGCATCCCTCTTAATAGTACGGCAGTCCTATGACTTCAACAAATCGAAAATTACAATCGGAGATGCCGTTTTTCTTACTCTACTAGGCTTGAGGATACCCAAAGACATAGATGATCTTTTCTCGAACCTTTTACCTGTTCATTAACTAGTTGAACACATTAGATTCTTTAATCGTTTGTCATTAATCATCTAAAACCAATTTAGGGGGCCTAGATGCACTTTCAATCTCCCCCTTTTTGGTGATTGATGACAACACGATTAAGGACAAATTTATAAAGCATATGAGAGAATGAATATAGACGGAACTCCCCCTCAAATTGTGCATTGAAAATGGATCTGAGAACAAATGCACTTTTCGAGAGAACGAACTATGAGAGAGCTCCCCCTATATTCTTGCATAGGAGATTAACACAAGATAAGCAATATGAGTAATTTAAGCAATTAATCAACCAATCAAGTCAACGGAAATCTCCATGCAACAACGATAAAGAGAGTAAACAAGATAACGTTCAACAACGAAGTTTTAAACCAACAAACACTTAACCTTTAAACTAAGTTCAACCAAGTTCATTAACCAACAAACACTTAACCTTTAAACTAAGTTCAACCAAGTTCACTGACACCAAGACTCAACAAAGGATAGATAACAGAAAATTTGTCTTCTGCATCTGCATCTCTCCCCCTTTGGCATCAAGCACCACAAAGGGTAGATGAGAGAGGTAAGGAAGGACTAATCGACTGCCCTGACGCAGCTCCATCGGACTCGGACTGCCGTCGTCATCCTCGGACTCCTCTGACGCATCAGGCGCTGGAGCAAAGGTGTCCTCGATCTCTTCCTCACTGTCCTCGTCCTTTGAACACTCCAGATTGAGATGCCTTTGGATGTCCTTGAGTCGCTTGGTATTCTTTTTCTGCTTTTCTTTATTGCTCTTGCAAAGAACAAATATCGACATCAAAGCCCGCAGAATGGGTGAAGAAGATCCACTAGGAGCAGGAGTTGAAGGAGTAGCAGCAGAAGTGGTGGTCCTCCTGGTGGAAGCTCTGGTGGCTCGCTGAGATGAGGCCTTAATTGCCCTGACTTGAAGACCCTCGTGCTTCCCATCACACTCAAACTGCTGCCCGGTAACTTGTTCAATCAAATGCATGATAAATGGAGCATATCCACAGCTCCTTCTGGGCTCCTGTCCAATGAGTCTGATCTCATTCCATATGAAGTCAAAGACATCAAAGGGCCTCTGTCCATCTTGCATTCTGCTCAGGAGATTTCTGGTGTAAGAAAGGACATGAGAAGCATCACCTTCTTTAGGAGCCAAAGTCTTCCTGAAGAGTCTGTTCAGGACAGCAAAGAAGGGCTTCATCCCCTTGGTGTCACCTGGCTCGAACTCTGCATTTTCTTCATACAAGAAATTCAGATTTGATGCACTAAGAGAGACCTCATTGTGGATTTGATCTCTGTCCCTGGAGTCCGCTTCTGTAAAGTCAAGTAACCTGGCAAACTGAACATATGTAGTTTCATACCAAGTTCCCTCAGTCATCCAATGGAGGGTAGAGACTCGATCCCTGGAGACATACATTGTGGCATAAAATTGAGCTATTATCTCTACATTCCAGTCATGCTTAAAAGCCATGATTCTCTTGGTTCCGGTCCTCTCACAGACAGCAATGACTTCATTAAACACAGCATCATCTGCCGCTGCCATATACTCCCAATCAATCCACTGCATTGGGATAACAGGATTCTTTCTAGGAAAAATGACTGAAGCATAAAAGTCTTGCTGAAAGAACGTCCAGAAACGGGAATCAGAGGAGAACCTATCGGTCCGCTTTGGATTTTCTTCACGAGCTTTTCTTACTTGTGCTGATTTTCCCTTGTAGCTCACAGGTTTCCTTTGCAACCTGGGGTTTCTCTCAGGCGGTCTTAGCCTTGGCATGTCTCTAGCTTGAGATTCTGAAGCACCTGCAATTCCTTTTCCTTTCCTTGACGGCAGAGTTGCTCCACGCGGTACATTCACTGTCTGAGCACCCTGTGCAGCTGGTTCATTGATTGTAATGCCTGGTTGAGATCCTCGAGCTGAGGCTCGCTTTGTTCTTGCCCCAGTAGGAGTTTTGCGCTTTCGACTGAAAGTGACCGTAGCTGGATCCTGAGGAGGCTGGTCACCCTGACTAGGGTCCATCTGAACGAGCTGACAAGATAGCAGCGAGATATGAAAGATGAAACAAGAGATAAAGCTGGTTTTAGTGCTGTACTGTCAGAATTGGAAGTTCCGACTCCACATCGGAAGTTCCGATTTTACATCGGAAGTTCCGACACAGGATATCGGAAGTTCCGATACACTCGGTACAACCCTAGAACAAGGATTCCAACCAGATCAACCAAGGGAGGTTGATGAAACTTGAGATCTAGACATGGGGTTACTAGAGCAACAAGTTTACCGAGAGGTATGATCAAGAGATTCACAAAACAAGATAATCTCGAGATTAGGGTTCTAGGTTTACCTGAGAACACGAAAAGCGAGATTAACACGGGAAGAGATCCTCCAATCCGAAGCAAAAACTTCCTTGGGGAGAGATCGGAGTTTCCGTAGGCTCGGAGACTCCGAAGACGACAAGAGATAACGAGTGGAGAGAGAGAGATGTACGGTTGCTAGAGAAAAAGAAATGAGGAGGGGCCAACCGAACCGTCCTTTTCAAGCGATTACACACACTTCGGAAGTTCCGAAATGAGGTTCGGAAGTTCCGAACGGTTTGATTGACCAGAAATTCGGAAGGTCCGATATAGTACATCGGATGTTCCGAAGAGTTCGAGTTTCCAGCGAACCAGAAGTTGAGCAGGATTCGGATATTCCGATAGAAATATCGGATGTTCCGAAGAGTTCAAAAACACAGAATTCGGATATTCCGATGACACGATCAGAAATTCCGAAGAGTTGATTTTTCCAGCTGACAAGGAGAAAAGATAGAATTTCTGAGTTTGGAAGAAATGAGATTTTGAGTCAGTGAACTCGGAGTCATCCTACTTGTGATCAGGGAAGATAACAACAATCAAAGCAATGATCACGAGTGGAATGACCGAAGATGCAAATGACAATAAATCCTCCTTTTAAAGACAGATAAACAATTTTGCAAGCAATTTATGTTGAAATCAATAAGAGAGGCAACAATCAAATGCGAGCAGGATGTCAAGTCACATTCCGATAGTCTAGGATGTTTAGCTCACTTCTCAATTCACAAAATCTTTTCTCATCGAGAGGTTTGGTGAAGATATCGGCCAATTGTTTCTCGGTTCTCACATAGGTAATGTCAATGTCTCCTCTTAGTGAGTGATCCCTAAGAAAGTGGTGGCGGATATCTATATGCTTGGTCCAGGAGTGTTGGACGGGATTATTGGCTATTTTGATAGCACTCTCATTGTCACATAAGAGTGGAACTCTATCCAACTTTAGTCCAAAATCCTTCAAGGTTTGCCTCATCCATAGCAATTGTGCACAACAACTTCCCGCGGCAATATATTCAGCTTCTGCGGTGGATAGAGCTACTGAGTTTTGTTTCTTTGAGGACCAAGCTACTAGTGATCTACCTAGAAATTGGCAAGCCCCCGAAGTACTTTTTCTATCCACTTTACAACCCGCATAATCAGCATCCGAATATCCAATCAAATCGAATTTTGATCCTTTAGGATACCAAAGCCCTAAATTAGGTGTGTGAACTAGATATCTAAGAATTCTTTTCACGGCTACTAGGTGACACTCTTTCGGAGCGGCTTGAAATCTTGCACACATGCAAACACCGAGCATAATATCCGGCCTAGATGCACAAAGATAAAGCAATGAACCTATCATGGATCGATATACCTTTTGATCCACGGGATTACCTTCCTCATTTAGACTAAGATGTCCATTTGTAGCCATGGGTGTATGAATGGGCTTGGCGCTCTCCATGTCAAACTTCTTGAGCATGTCCTTGATGTACTTTGTTTGACACAAGAATGTCCCTTCCTTGAGTTGTTTGATTTGAAATCCGAGGAAGAACTTTAACTCACCCATCATTGACATCTCAAACCTTTTGTCATTAACCGACTGAATTCATCACAAAAGCTTTTATTAGTAGAACCAAATATAATGTCATCGACATATATTTGGCACACAAATAGATCATTATCAACATATTTTGTGAAGAGAGTAGGATCGACTTTACCAATTTCGAAACCCTTTCTTATAAGAAAGTCCTTAAGGCATTCATACCATGCTCTAGGTGCTTGCTTAAGTCCATAGAGCGTCTTATGGAGTTTATATACATGCGTAGGGTTCTTGTAATCCTCCATTCCTGGCGGTTGCTCAACGTAAACTAATTCGGCGATTGGACCATTTAGGAATGCACTCTTGACGTCCATTTGATAAAGCTTGAAATCATGGTGAGTAGCAAATGCAACCAATATCTGAATTGACTCTAATCTAGCAATCGGAGCATAAGTCTCACCAAAATCCAAACCTTCGATTTGAGTGTATCCTTGAGCTACCAACCGAGCTTTGTTTCTTGTGACAACTCCGTTTTCATCTTGTTTGTTGCGGAAGACCCATTTGGTTCCTATCACGTTTTGATTTGGTCTTTCCACCAATGTCCAAACTTTGTTTCTGACGAAGTTGTTTAGCTCTTCATGCATTGCCATCACCCAATCCGGATCATTTAGTGCATCTTCCACCTTCAAAGGCTCCAAAGTAGACACGAAAGAGTAAAATTCACAAAAGTTAGCTACTCTAGAGCGTGTAGTCACCCCCTTTTGGATATCACCAAGGATGTTATCGACGGGGTGATCTCTTTGGATGCTTTGATGCACTCTTGGATGTGGTACTTGAGATGTTTGTTGAATTGGCTCATCATCTTCAATTTGATCATCCTCCAAGAGTTTGCTTGGACTATATTTAGGATTGTCTTGATTTTGATTTGAGGTAGGAGGCTCCACTTGTGTAGATGAATTTTCTTGGTGCTCCTTTTCTTGCGGCCTTACTTCACCTATAGCCATCTTCTTGATTGCAAGGCTTGGCAATTCCTCATTATCTAGCACATTTAAATCAACTTGCTCCACTTGAGAGCCGTTAGATTCATCAAATGTCACGTCTCTCGCTATTTCAACACAACCCGAGGTTTTGTTGAAAACACGATAAGCGTAGGCATTTGATCCATATCCTAGCAAGAAACTTTCATCGATCTTAGGAGCAAATTTAGAGTTCTTGGGTTTCTTGTTAAGAATGAAACATTTACTACCGAAAACTCTAAAATATGAAACATTTGCTTTGTTACCGGTAAGAAGTTCGTATGCCGTCTTCTTCAAGATCTTGTGGAGATATAATCGGTTGATAGCATGGCACGCGGTGTTGACGGCTTCCGCCCAAAAATGATCGGAGATCTTGTACTCGTCAAGCATTGTCCTTGCCATCTCAATCAACGTCCGATTTTTCCTTTCTACCACTCCATTTTGTTGAGGAGAATATGGAGCGGAGAATTCGTGCTTTATTCCTTCTTCATCAAGGAATTCTTCGACTTGAGTATTCTTGAATTCACTTCCATTATCGCTTCGAATCTTCTTGATCTTCAACTCGAATTCATTTTGGGCTCTTCTTGCAAACTTCTTGATTATCCCTTGAGTTTCACTTTTCTCTTGCAAAAAGAATACCCACGTGAAGCGTGAAAAATCATCAACAATGACTAAACCATATTTGTTACCTCCGATGCTTATATAAGCAACGGGTCCGAAGAGGTCCATGTGTAGAAGCTCCAATGGTTTTGTCGTTGTCATGATGTTCTTCGCGGGATGACGCGCTCCAACTTGCTTTCCGGCTTGACAAGCGCTACAAATCATGTTTTTCTCAAACTCAACATTAGTTAGTCTAATGATGTGATCACCCTTTAGAAGCTTGTCAAGGTTCCTCATGCCAACATGAGCTAGCCGGCGGTGCCACAACCAACCCATGCTAGACTTTGCCATTAAGCACGTTTGAAGTTTAGCGCTATTTGTGTTGAAATCAACTAAATAGAGCTTACCCTTCAAAAATCCTTTAAAAGCAATTGAGGAATCGTCTCTTCTAAAGATGGTCACGTCCATATTAGTAAAAAGACAATTATAACCCAACTCGCAAAGTTGTGATACAGACAACAAGTTGTAATTCAAAGATTTAACAAGCAGGACATTGGAAATTGAATGGTCATTAGAAATAGCAATTTTACCTAATCCCATTACCTCACCTTTACCATTATCACCAAACACAATATTTTCATATTGTGACCCTTTCTCATCAAACGATGAAAACATTTTCTTTTCTCCGGTCATGTGGTTTGTGCAACCACTATCAAGCACCCAACTTGATCCCCCGGAGGTATAATCCTACGAAAACGCATCAAGTCTTGTTTTTAGGTACCCAAATTCTTTTGGGTCCTTGCATGTTAGTAATTAAAACTTTTGGTACCCACACTTTCCTTTTGCTTGCATCATTAGAGTTGTGGGCACCAACAAAATGAGCAACCACTTTACCATGGTGGTTTCTCTTCAATACATAAGAAGCAAAGTGAATGGAATGAGATGTATGACATTGAGGATGCTTCTTTGAATCTTGCCCTGCTTTTGATGACTTGTGTGGTGGTCAATGGTTGTTTGTCATTTCCTTTGACAAACTTGATGCATTCCTTGCCTTTTACCACCACACGGTCATTTCCTTTACACTCGTACTTATCATATCCTAGCCCTTCTTTGTTTTTGTTGCCTCGACCATTTATGGTCTTGTATAGGGCATCCTTGGATTGATAAGTTTTCATGCAACCGTATCTAACCAAGGCACTTAATCTCGTTGCTTTTTAATACTTGTACAAATTGAGAGTTAGTAGTACAAGCATTAATATCAACATTATAGCATCGAGAGCAACCATTGCTAGTGGAAGGAATAGAAGCCATTGAAGAATTAACAATTGGAGAATTAAGATCATTAAGAGATTCAATTTGAACTTCAAGAGCTTGAAGATTGTTTTCTAAACTTATGACATTCTCTTGAAGTGACTCATTTGAACCCTTAAGTAATGTTATTGAATTATTAGCCAAATTAAGCTTTTTGGTTAACAATTCAATTGTCTCCTTTTCTTTTGTAAGGACCTTCTCGAGAGCAAGATTTTTCTTCTTTTCACAAATTAGCAACTCTTCTTGCTTCTCGAGAGTTTCCTCTTGGCTATCTATTCTTTTCAATAGTTTATGGTTCTTATCAATAGCCGTTTTGCTTAAATCACAAAATAGAGCATCATCATCATCATTGTCATCACTATCCAATTCACTATCACTACTCGGAGGTTTTGACTTAGTCATTACCTTCCGCCCTTTTGCCATGAGACAAACGGGTGCGTCGTCGTTGTCGGTGTCGCTCATGTTGCCGAAGAGTGATTTTGTTGGAGGAGCGGCTTCAATGGCAACGGTGGCGACTCCTTCATCATCGGTGTCGGAGTCGGAGTCGTTTGAATCCCATTCTTCACCAATATGAGCTCGCCCCGAGTACTTCTTCTTGTAAGTTTTGTTCTTCTTGTGCGGCTCATTCTTCTTGGGCTCATTGGGATTGTTTTTCTTCTTCGGACAATCGACGATGAAGTGTCCAACTTCACCGCACTCATAGCAAGCCCTCTTCACGTTTCTTCTTCTCCTTGACTTGTCATTGAAGTTATTCTTGTATTTGCTTGACCCGTCATACTTAAGGAATTTCTTGAATTTTCTCACAAACAACGCCAAGTCTTCCTCATCTTCGCTTTCATCTTCCTCATCATCACTTGATGTTGATTCTTCCTTTTTGCTTGCCTTCAAAGCTATCTGCTTTCGTCTTGAGCTCGAGCTTTGCTTGGCAAGGTTCTTCACTTCTTTTGCTTCTTCCTCCATGAGTTCATGTGAAAGAATTCTTCCGAGCACGTCATTTGGAGTGAGCCTTTTGAAATCTTTTCGCTCTCGTATAAGGGTTACGAGAGTAGAGTTCCTTGGGGCAAAGGCTCTCAACATCCTTTTTACCACGACGTGGTCCGTCATATCCTTGCTTCCAAGCCCTCTTATCTTGTTTACGAGGATCATCAAGCGGTCATACATTTGTTGCGGAGTCTCATCATCATTCATAACAAATCTCCCCAACTTGCCTTCTAGCAATTCAATCTTTGACTCCCTTACACTTGATGTACCCTCATGTGCTACTTGGAGTGTGTCCCATATCTCTTTGGCTTCTTCCAAGCCATCCACTTTGTTGAATTCCTCGGGACTCAACGCTCCAAGCAACACGCTTGCGGCTTGAGCATTGCGGTGGATGTTTTGCTCTTGTTCCGGCGTGAGCTCCATATCGTCTTCCGGCATATCTAAACCTGTGCAAACAATCTTCCAAACACTAGGATGGAGTGACATCAAATGCATTTTCATCTTGTGCCTCCAAGCGGAATAGTACGTGCCATCAAAGAAAGGAGCACGCCCGGAGGGCACAAAGTGATATCTAACGAAGAGGAAGTATTTAATTTTTCATAATTGAAAGGAATTTGAGCTCCCTGAGTAGATGTAGAGGTAGCTTCCTCTTTGCTCTTGCCGGGAGTTCCATCTCCGGCTCTCGGACTATTTTGCTCGTCCGTCACGACAACCTTCAACCCGGTGTTGGCCATCACGTTCCTTCAAGCGGTTAAGCCTTCGAGAAGGTTTGGTTCTGATACCAATTGAAAAGGTTAGAAGATTGCCTAGAAGGGGGGGTGAATAGGCTAATTTTAATTTAAAACAATTTAATGCAGCGGAAAAGGGTCGGATATTCCGAATTAATATCGGAACTTCCGAAACTTTCGGAACTTCCGTAATTACTTTGGACTATCCGATCAGCACTTGACTAAAAGAGTCAAGTAGAAAGAGCAAGACGACAGCTAGTTCTTAGACAACTAAAAATTGCACTAACAAAGATCAATAAGATTAATCAAGCAGCTAGAGACAAGAGAGAGCACAATAGTTTGATTCCCGGAGTTCGGATCCTTGAGGGGATCTTACGTCTCCGTTGAGGAGGCTCCTAAGAGCTCGGGTCTTTTCCAACCCTTTCCTCCCAAACCTCGGTCACACTTGAGGTTTGGTTCCACTATTGGATCCTTTCTTCGGAGGCGGAGCCGGCCTTCACAAACTTCTCACGGCGTCCCACAATCGTTGGGAGCTCGTGAGCGACACCTAGCCGTCTAGGAGTCCTTCAACCTCCAAGAGAAATGAATGCTCTTGATTCGTGATCTTGGAGTGATCCTCTACTTGCTCAAGATGAATGAATGCTTAGCTCTAGCCACACAACCACACTCAACCAAACCTCACTCACTAGATGATCCCTAAGATCAAGAAGGAGGATGGCTCAAGATTGCTCTAGAAGGTGCTCAAGAAGCTCAAGAGATCAGCCCAAGCAAGTGTGTAACCAGCAAAAGGAGTGGGAGAGGGGTATTTATAGTTTTGGTTCAACACTAGCCGTTACTCCTCAAGATTCACTTCACATCGGAATGTCCGATACGAACTTCGGAACATCCGATGTGTGCAAACTACCAGACTAAGGAAAGCAACCAACGGTCGGAAGCTAGGTGCATCGGAATATCCGAAAACAGCATCGGAACTTCCGAAGACACCCCAAGAGAGAGCTCAACAAAACTTTCCAAGTCCAAGTCGGAATGTCCGATAAAGGAGTCGGAACATCCGAAACAAGCAGAGAGCTCCCAAACTTGGAAACCAACTACTTCGGAATATCCGAAGATAGCACTTCGGACAGTCCGAACACGACAGAGAGCACTCTTTAAACAAGACACCACACATCGGACCTTCCGATACCCAGTATCGGAACATCCGAAGCAAACAGAGAGCTCCCAAACTAAAACCTAACAAGCATCGGAATATCCGATACAAACTTCGGAATGTCCGAAACTTGTAACTTACGAAGGACCAAAGACACAACTACACTTCGGAATGTCTGAGATGTCGGAATGTCCGAGCTAACCGGAACATCCGACACCTAACTCTAAACAAACTTCATTCCAAAGTGAGTGGACTCTAAAACACTTTTCTAGAGACTAAACAACATTCATCCGAGCAAAGTGACCATCTCTAGACCAAGTTCAATGCATCCCTCTTAATAGTACGGCAGTCCCATGACTTCAACAAATCGAAAATTACAATCGGAGATGCCGTTTTTCTTACTCTACTAGGCTTGAGGATACCCAAAGACATAGATGATCTTTTCTCGAACCTTTTACCTGTTCATTAACTAGTTGAACACATTAGATTCTTTAATCGTTTGTCATTAATCATCCAAAACCAATTTAGGGGGCCTAGATGCACTTTCAATGCCAAATAAAAAGATTACAATAGAAGCATGAGTAAAACCAGTAGTGGAGCCCAATGATTCACCACAAGCAATCAACTGGGGCAGCGGCCTAGTTATCCTAGTCATCACCCTCGTAGAACTCCTCCTCTAAATTAAAAGAGTAAGCAAGGGTGAGTACAAAAGTACTCCGCAAGTTATATGGGAGATGTAGTTTAATGTAGAGCTGACAAAGGAAGGCTATATGGTTAAGTTTTTGCATAAATCAAGTTTTTCAATATTCTAAGTAGTTTAGTTTATCAAAAGGCATATTTATTAGTTAGGAAAGATTTTCTTTTTAAACAACTTGTAACACATGAATCCCTTTTGGAGCTAAACCAACTTCCCCACAATGGAAGTAATCCACCTGAAATCACTTTTATAAACTCAATTTTGAAAATCTTAAAATCTATTCTGTGAATAGTTTGCTCGACATGCCCATGACAGCGAGCACAGCTAATCGATTAGTTCTACACTCTGCAGAGGTTGTACAACTTTACTCACAAGAGATAATCAACTTAATATGTTAGACATAACACGCTTCCTTAGGCGTGCAACTAAGTGATTATTACAAGGTCTTTACAATGTGCCATTCCAAAGCAGTCATACCTCGTAAAGTTTCACTAATGAAAGGGTTAAACTGCCCTTGTTAGAAGCCCCCTCTTGCGCCTAAGAAACATCCACAGACATGACCATCAATGAAACTTTGCAAATTAGTTAGGCAGGTTTGTTCTATACCAAACTTGTGGTAGTATGTTAGGCTTTACATTTAGCGAGACTCAGACCGGTCCTTAACTGACTTGGCGAGCTTTTAACAAGCCCAAATACTACCATTCAACCATTCTCGCCAAGTGTAAATCCACATTTTCATTTTCATTTTCATCATAACATTTCATAGCAAATAAAGCATAATTTCATCTTTAACATATTTTATTTGGCATAAAACTCCCAAAATTTCTAATTTCGGTTCTAAGCAAGTCTAAGCAAATTTCTAATTATTTTGATTATCATCAAAAAATCTAAAAGTATATTCTTAAAGTTGCAATGGCATAATGAAATCAAATTACAAATATGGTCTTAAATCAATATGGATGTAACTATACATTTTAAACTAGGTTTAAACTATATTTGATACAAATTATGCAATTACATTTAAAATAAATTACAATGTTAAAACTGGGATCAAATATGGTAAAAATGTGAAACTTGCCTGAATCGTAGGGTGGATGATCGAGATCTTTAGTAGCAAGCCTTTTCGGCTCTTCAAAAACTATACGTTAAAATTAACTAATTCAAATAAATACAAATAAATTCAAATAAAAACCAAAATGGGTAGAAATGGGTATATTATAATTTTATATGAATTTATAAAAAAAAAAGATCAATCGGACTTAAAACGAAGGAGATCGGATCTTTTGAATCTCACATAAAATGCAGAAATTCTAAAAATTGATCACTCACCGGAATGGGAGAAGAAATGGTTGCCGGCGGTGCTCCATTGAGAAATTTCAAAATATGAATTTACCCGACGTAGAGGACACTAATAGGAAGCTACAATAAAAATTTAAGGCCGAATTGAGGTCGGGAGAGCTGGCCGAAAGTTCACTGGAGTTTGAAAGAACAGCTTGTGTGTGAGACCCTGGATCGGCTATCCGGAATCTCCTGTGTATTTCTGTACTAGTCCCAGATCAGTAGCTAGTACACACAGTCCAACAGTGAAGAATCAACAGCCACATCACGATTACATAAAACTAAATAAGAATAACACCAAATAAAAGCGAAGACCTTATGGTCAAGGTTTACCATTACGGCCTGAACGGGCTGAACAACTTGAACAACAGCAGCGGAAGACAAAAACACCAAGGCGACCCATCCAAATGCCCACGGGCAATCGAGTGGGGAGCACGTCCTAGTCCTGGGATCTCCTTTGACAGCTTCAAACACTTCTGAGACAGGTTGAGAATGTAGCACGTGAGTACATAAAGTACTCAGCAAGTATGGGGAAAATGCATATGTGGGGCTTTCCAAAGGAAGCTTAATACAGTTCTTTTGCATAAAACCAAGTTTCATCAAATCATACTTGTTAATAAGTTTCACAAAGCATATTTGAGCAATTCTTTTTAATAATTGAATTATGTAATATTTCAGTGAAGGTTCTAACCACCATTCACTAATATACGGGCTCTATCCGCCACATCTCAAAAAGATCATGATTCAATCCATCCACATGGCTCTATCTGCCACGGGTCACAAAAACAGGTTCAATCCACCTACTTGGCTCTATCTGCCAGAAGCACACCCGAGAGTTCTAACCGCTCCCGGATCCCAAAACAAACCACTGTTTAGTTTGAAACCAAAAACCAAAGTCTACCAGTATGAAAGCATTCAGCAAGCTTTGCCTTTGACTGTAGGCACGGCTATTCGAATAGTTTTAACTCTGCAGAGGTGTACAACTTTACCCACAAGACATGATATTCCCTTGGTGCCAAGCTATTAGCACACTTCCTTAGGTGTGCCGGCAGGGATATCATGACAAGGCCTTTACAATGTATACGCCTAACCTGACCCACCCGCTGAGGTTTCACCGCTGTTAGGGTTATATCCACCCAGTACAGAAGCCCCCTCTTGCGCCGTGTGAGAAAAACAACATTGCCTCTATCCGGCGCTCACATTCCACCGTTTGGTGAGTCTAAGTTAGGTTTCTACAAATTATTCAGCCAGGTCGTGCCCACTTTGACATGTGGTTGTACGGTTATGCTTAGAATGGAGACAGTCATAAGCGTCGGTCCTTAATTGACTTGGGGCGGTACTTGCACCATGAAAACTAGTGCTCTATCCGCACCCGCCAGACAAACCATTCCGCCCAAGTCCAAACCATTTTTCATTTTATTTTTATTTTGTAAACCAACGGCAATACTCTCTGCCTATAACTTCCAACACCAGTTTTCAAGAGTTAAAATGAAATTCCCACCCATAGGTGAATACTGACCGATTGCGAGTCTAAGCATTTCTACCGTACTATTCTATTCCACCAATAGTTTATTCTATAAAATACAAATCCCCGGGTTTGATTAAAATCCAAAAATCATACGAATAATCCAGTTCAATATAGTATCCAACACGTAAGAAGTATATCATGGTACCATCATAACTCCCAAAATCATATTAAATTGCAATCATGTCCGTATAGAAATATTTCCCTTAAACCATAATTCGCATTACTGGCTTATCTAGTATTTATACGGTAATCAATCTTATCATCTGCTAAGAATATTTCACCAAATCACTTACTAAACCACCGAGAATACTTCACAATATTATCTCTAATCACCTAGAATACAATCCACCGATAATACTGCATAATATCATATATTCAATCATTCACATTATCACTTCTAGAGTATCTACTTTAATCTTCCAAGAATACGCACTATCATCCTTTACTAAACCACCAAATATTATTTCATAAAACTAGGATTATACTAATTCATCGTCCCTAGTAGTTTCCCTTCACACTGATACAAAGTTAAATAAATAAACCACACATATTCTACATTATTCACAAATCTCCATAAATGATTATCACATATCTATATTTCCATAATCATCTATTTCTTAATCAGCCTGTTAATTATAATTCCCAACATACACTAATAATTCAACTAACTCTGATTCTCATTTGATACTATTTTACCAACCCAAGGAATCCAATTCAACATACTATTTTCTTGCAACAATCTATTTAATCCATCATGAATACTTCACAATACCATACATCTTCCAACCTTTCCCCCAATCCATTAACATGTGATCTACTATCACAATCCATCCTCAGAATATTTCAATCATCAACGTTCATAGATCACTTTCATAATTTATAATCCCCATCAACACTAATATTCAGGTAATCTCCAATCAAGTTGGGTTCTAGCTCCCATCTACATTCTATACTAATATGTTTCACCCACAATGTCTTTCAAATAGTCATTTCCCTAATAAAAGAATACTTTATCAAAAATATTTATTATGGTGGATTATTGACTAAGGCGACAAAGGATTATGGATAACAATATCAAGGAAGTATGAACAATAGGTATAACTAATGGCCTAACGTCAACATCGTCCTTTTATATAAATAGCAATGCAATTTGTAAAACAATGTAAAACATTTATAAATCATGGGATCAACATGCGTCAAGGAGACTTGCCTTCAGTCGCGGCGAGATCGTCGAATGTGGAAAGTCCGGCGGCGGGGTTGGCGGTCGCGTCGGGGTCCTTGGCTACGCGCAAATCGAGGCAATAAATAAATACAAGAAAATAAATAAAATCTAAAAATTACAAAAGTAGTACTGGTAGGTAGATCTTGATTTTAGATGAATTTAGAAATTTGAACGGAGTCAATCGGAGTTCGGACGGAGAAGTTATGAGCGTCCGAAGTTTGAAATTCAAAAAATTGGAAAACGAGGAATATTCCGAGGAATATTCCTTTTCTTATTTTCTGATTTTTTTGGAATTGTTTTGTCTCTATGGAAGGTGGGCCCCATTGTCATTGTCTTGGAGGTCATCTTCTTGCTTGGGCTTGCCATGGGAGCCATGGATGAGCTTGGAGGTGGGGTGGGGGGCCATGGCTGGCGACCAGGGGGCGGGGCACGCCAGCTGGCATGCATGCGTGAGCGGCCAAGGCACGAGCACAAGCACGGGCTTAGCCCAAACCAAGAACAGAGGCTTGGTTTTTGCCCAAAAATCTGATTTTTCCACTAATTTGGCATGGAATTTGATCAAATAAAATCATGGATTCTCTAGATAACATCCTTAGGGACTCATAGGAGGAAGGAATTGGATTGATTCTCACCGGAGCCGACGAATTTGGTGACGAACGGCGTTCCGGCCGAAATGACAAAAACACGAAATTCACTTTCAAAACTTGATGAATCCTAAAATTGATTGCAAGGTTAGATTCTAGACTCCCTCACGGTCACAAAGAACCAATCGGAGTGGAGAAAAACCCACCGGAGAGAGATCTATGGCCAAGAACTTGAAGAACACCGAAAACGGCGACCCAGCGTCGGTTTTCTTGATCTCACGAGCGCACAAGTTGGAGAGGCTAAAGGAGAATCACACCACCGGAACGGGGACTCTTATACGGAGAGAATGGAAGTGGAATCGCACGTTTTGATGAAGAAACGCCCGAGTTAATGCCATTTGATTGCATTTCGGTTTTTCTTTAATGCGACGGTTTCTGGCGAGATTAGCGGCTAATGGTGGTGGGGAATGGCAAGAGGACGTCGCTACGGATTCAACGGATCCGGCCGTTCGTGATTTGGAGTTGATTGGAGGAAGATATGAGCATTTGAAGCAAACCCTAGCCATTGGAGCTCACTTGAGTTCTTGCTCTGTCCTTCATGGCCCAAGGTTGAAGATGACACTGTAGCGCCACGTGGCGGGCTCCGGTTGGCCGAGAATTACGTAAATGAACCGCCCTAGAGAAAAATTAGGAAAAATGGTCTAAAAATTCCGAAAAAATTTCTAGAACCATTTTGGAATATTTGGAACCCAATAAAATTGGTTTCGCGGAATTTGGATGAAATTTGTTGAATTAAATATTCAGGCGCGGATTGCGGGCATTAAACAAAAGCCGCGCGAGATAAAATAGGAGCAAAGATCCAAAAATCTGGGGAATGGTTTCTAAAATCATTTAGGAATATTTGGGACATAATTGAAGTGGTTTTGGGATTTTTGGAGCATTTTTGGACTCGGTTGAAATTTCGGGTACCGGCGGGAATCTAGAAATTCGATTTTTCGACCGGAAGGGAATTGAATCCCGATTTTGGATGGGAAAGGATGCCAGGTTAATATAAACACCAAGGAAACTCCAATTTTTGAATTTAATTACTTTAAATTAGATTTTTCTCCAGAAGGCGAAACTGAGGATGTTACATTGTGTAGGGAGATCGTAGATTGGATTGCACAAACTCTAATTGTGTTGTATGGGGAATGACGAGAGGAAGCTTTGATCCAATTTATAGGGTAATTGGACCAGTGGAACATCGGGAAACGCTCACCAAAGTTATGATCAAAATAATAATGGGTCTGTCAGAATTAATTGAGTTGAAACGGATGTATTTAATAAGGATCGGGTACTTTTGTACTATAGTTGATGGGTTCACTGTAATTGACGGGTGGGCTAGAGGAAAACGGATTGGGTTGGTGCACAGTACTCGAAATAATTAATTCCAAAGGTAATTAATTTTTCACTGAAAATTCAGATTAAAATCCGAAAAAGAGAAATTAAATCATCACAAATTCGAGAATTTTCAAAGACGACTGTTTTAGCAAATAAAACACAAAATATTAATAAATAATATAATAATATTATTTTTAACACATTAATTAGTTTTTAAATGCTAAAAATATTTTTAAATTGGAAAAGTAATAGAACGGCTCCAAAAATTATAGGAAAATTCACATAATTTAATTAGGGCCTTTTGAACTTACTAAAATTATTTCTACTTTATAGCAAATATAGTTCAAAAATTTGGTAAAATTTACAGAAATTCCCGTAGAGATTTTGAAAAAATTTCCCAGTTTAAATTTTTTATTTTCTTATTTAAATTACTTTTTATTTTCTAAAAATAGAAAAAGCATTGTAAAATTATAAAAATTCAATGAAAATTATCAGAAAATATAGAAAGTCAAATTATTATTAGAAATTCCGCATAAGACATTAAAATAATATTTTAAATTTTTAATAACAAATCCTTTATTTCAGAAGTAAAATTCTGGGATATTACACAAGCTGGGTTTTTTTTGCTTACTCTAAATGGCATTGATGAGAGGTAGAGTAAGTAGTGAGCTTTGCTTTTGTACTTGCTCTAGTAGTTAGCTTTTGCACGGGAGCATATGTAGATTATTTATGTATAAGAGAGAAGAGATAGTTATTGCACAATATTTAGAGACAACTTGTAGAGATCGTTATTATACAAGTTGATTTTTAACTTAATATTAATCTGTAGTGGGCTTTGCTATTGTGTTTGCTCTAATATGCTTACATTTGTACTAGTTGCATATGCGAATGATGGCTTAATTAATTAGTGCATTTGCTACGCATGATTTTATTTAAGACTCGTTAATTTAGTGATGCCCAAAAACTATAAATTTATTGAGATCTAACAGAGAGGTTAGGGTAAAGCACTAGTACTACTTTGATCTGGTTGATTATCACTAAACCCTTTTTGACTGCAACCACGCGCCGCTGTAGAACCCATGCAGGCATGCACTCATCCGGTCGTCCCGGTGAGTTCCTTCACCATCACGTCTCTTTCTACTAGAAAGACCCCCTCTCCTTTCGGAAACAAATTCTATACCACGGTCCATGCAGCATCGTGCGGATTAACGCTACGTGTCCCGCTACATCAATCTCCAAGAACTTTAATGCAAATCCATCAATCTCTAAGCACTTTAATTGATTTTAATCCTTATCACTTAATTATTTTTTTGTATAGAGATTGATGCTGCGAAACACGTGACGCCAATCCACATGGTGCTGTACAGGCCGCGGTATACAACACCGTTGCATAGAATCCCCCCTCCTTCTACTACTAGTATTCAAGGACACCACGTCCTCGCACTTTATTTTCTCTTAACAGCTGCCCTCTGTTACCAATCGAATCCATATCAGTTCCAAAAGGTCATCCACCTTGCGCTCTCTCTCTCTCTCTCTCTCTCTCTCTAAATGTTCTATCTAGCTAATGTATACTTCTTGGCTTTTATGTATGCTTGGGTGCCATGTACTTTTGATTTCATCCATTTTTTTAAGCTTCTCTCTGATTTGTTTTGTTCTAGCTCGAGGTGTTATGGATACTATGTGTTTCGCTTTGCTACCTTGTCTCAATCTCGGGCCCTAGTTTACACATATCTGAATGTACAAATGTTTCAGGACAGGAGTTATACAGTCGTCATAACAGCTTAGCAAAGAATACACAGCAAGGAGAACAGCTTTGCCAGCCAATGGAGCACGACGAGCAGCACGCCATGGACCTGCCCCCGGGCTTTCGCTTCCACCCGACCGACGAGGAGCTCATCACGCACTACCTGGCGAAGAAGGTCGCCGACGCCCGCTTCTCGGCCCTCGCCGTCGGCGAGGCCGACTTCAACAAGCGCGAACCCTGGGACCTGCCAGGTAAGCTCCACACAATCCATACGTGATACATCGACTTATGCACGCAATTAGGAACTGCCTTGTGTGACTTGACATATACTGATCAATTGCTCGTGCCGTCTTGTTGCTGCGAATCGAATTAACGCACGCATGCAGCGATGGCTAAGATGGGGGAGAAGGAGTGGTACTTCTTCTGCCTCAAGGACCGCAAGTACCCGACGGGGCTGAGGACGAACAGGGCGACGGAGGCCGGGTACTGGAAGGCCACGGGCAAGGACAAGGACATCTTCAGGGGCAAGGCCCTCGTGGGCATGAAGAAGACGCTCGTCTTCTACACGGGGAGGGCCCCCAAGGGCGAGAAGTCCGGCTGGGTCATGCACGAGTACCGCCTCGACGGCAAGCTCCACCACGCGGCCGCCACCTGCGGCCTCCCCAGCAACAGCAAATCCAAGGTACGCATATAGTGCACGTGATGGTTGATTGATTCTTGAGTTAGCATGTGTACATGTTGCATAAATGTTTTTTTTTTTTTTTTTTCGTCGATCGATCGATCACGTCTGATAGTTTCTACCTTTCTTTTGGGCTGTGTTTTTCTACCATTTTTGGGCATAGAACGAGTGGGTGCTGTGTAGGGTGTTCAAGAAGAACCTTGTAGGACTACTAGTACCATCATCGGCAGCAGCAGGAGCGAAGAAAGGCGCCGTGGAGATGGGGAAGATAGGATCCTCCATGGCAGACGACGTAGCCATCATCTCTCCCCTCCCTCCACTCATGGACATGTTCGGCGCCGGCGTCGACCCGGTGGCACACGTGACCTGCTTCTCCAATGCGCTGGAGGACCAGTTCTTCAACCCGACGGCACATGCCGGCGGCCGCACCGACCACCACAGCCTAGTCTCGTCTTCGCCGTTCTTGGCGAGCTTCACGCAGTACGGAGGGCAGCTGCACCACGGCATGAGCCTGCAGGTGCAGCTCCTGGAGAGCAACGGGTACTGTGGCCTCGTCGACATGGACGGCGCCAAGCAGCAACCGGCGTGCAGGGGCGAGCGGGAGAGGCTGAGCGCTTCACAAGACACCGGCCTCACCTCCGACGTGAACCCCGACCTATCTTCTTCCTCCGGCCAAAAGTTCGACCATGAGGCCGCGCTCTCGAGCTACTAAGCTCTCTAATTAAGCACCGGGCGTTAATGGCGATTGATTGGTGCAGTGTAGTGTAGTGTTTCACTGTAAATATTGTGAGATCGAGGCATCGAGCTTTGCTTCATTGTTTGTATAGTTGTACATTACTCATTTGGTGATTTGGGATGTAATTACCATCGCTGTATTCGGATCCATCGATAAAAATGGCTCATTATTAATTTACCCGGTTAATTAATTAAGCTATGGCAACTTTGTTCTCTAGTTTAGTTTGGCTTAATTAGTTCTTTGTAAAGAGCTAGGGACTAGTGTGATCTCATCCTGAACCTAAAAGTTTGACTTCTTGTGATAGCAGCTAGTATTATCTAATCTAGTAGCATTTAAAGCTTGATTCGGTGGTGCTTGAGCTATGCGCCATTATTATCTTGCCACCTTTGGCCCATGGCTACCACCTAGCATATCTCAAGTTCTCAACCATCGCACGCTAATCTAATCCCAGTTAGCGAGTTCCATCGTCGTTGGGCGACCACATCAGAGCATCACCCTTACACAGTGCACTTGATAGGATGGACCATGCAGCTACCTTAGGTTGGCACAAGAACACACCACACTGACGTCACCGATTTGGCTCCCATGCCTTGTCTCTATGCCTGCGTGGGGCCCCTGGTGACATATGATTGCGTGGGGCCCACCTTGATTGATGGCGTCTTCTCCACACAGACCATGTTGTTTTCAATCGAAATCCTGGTGGCTCCAATTCATGAGAATTATATTGCAGCAACAGGGGGGCAGTTAGGTCAACTAATCAAAGCCAGGAGGTAGCAAATGGTGCTAGGACAACTGTGCTGTTTCTAGATCTTGGGCGGCAGGGTTAACCCGAAAAAAATCGGTGAAAACCAGAATCCAAAAATAAAAAATACCAGAGTAAAAATTCGCACAAAAATCGTCAGAAACCGAATGATCAGAAATTCAATTTTTTTTAAAAAAAAATTCAAAAAATTGAAAACCGGTCGGTTTTTACCGAAAACCGACCTGCTTTGACCAGTTTTGACCACAAACTGAATCCTGCCGCACTGCCGCACGTTTTTTGACATAAAATCGATTGGTTTTGATCGAAAACTGGTCGGTTTTGCGTCGTATAAATTTTTTTCCTAATTTTTGAATTTTTTGAATTTAACCAATTTACCGACCAGTTTTAAATATCGAACTGGCTCAGTGTGGTTGAAAACTGCGAAAATCAACCATTTTTTCACGATGTTGTGAACCTCAGGTCTCGTATCTTTGGGCATCTTCTCTCTCTCTCTCTCTGGAATTATATTTCTTTCTGTCGATTAAACATTTGAGCTGGGACTATTTGATAAAGATTAATTTGTACTACTTTTGATGCTATAGAGCATTAGAGTCACTAGGTAGAATGTGCGGCGCACGCCGCACCGTATAAAATTTGCTCTATTTTTTTTAAAAAAAAAGACTACAGGATGATCTTAACATTTTTTTTCGAAGTGATCTCAAAAAAATTGGATGGGTAGGAGCCGTCTACAAATTTGCATAACCATGGGTTCATTTTTTTTCCGAAGTGATCTCTAAAAAATGAGATGGGTAGGAGCTATCTACGAATTTGCATAATCACGAGTTTTTATTTTGCAAAAAATAACCTAAACGTAATTTTCGGAGGACCCTTCCACGAGAACATAAAAAACGGTGGAGAACACATTCGCAAATGTACGGAATTACGGGTTTTTTTTTTGAAAAATAACCGGTGTAAGGACCTAAACACAATTTAATTTTTTCAAAGGGACTTTTGGCAAAGAGGGCGACGTGGCTGGCTGGCTGCTCCGTAAATCTTCCAAGCATAATAGATATAATTTTCTTCAGAAAAAACGAGAAAAGATCTTCTTTTGCTGAGTTTAACACTCTATACGTTAATCGGTGAATAATACATGTTTCGAAAAATACTATAGATCGAGTTGCAAAAAAAAAAAAAAAACTATAGAGATACAGCTGTATACATATATTTCTTATTTCAGAAAATATTAGGAATCGAGTTGTACACATATATTTCTTATTCTAGGAAATATTAGGAATCGAGTTACAAAAAAATAGAGAGATAGAGTTGTACATATTACACGGACACGGTCAACCTTCTTTTGTCGAGTTTAACACTCTATGTGTTAACTGGGTAATAATACATGTTCCGGAAAATATTAGAGATGCCAACCTTCTTTTGTCGAGTTTAACACTCTATATGTTCACTGAGTAATAATACATGTTTTGAAAAATATTAGAGATCGAGTTGGAAAAAAAAGTCTAGAGACTAGAGACCGAGTTGAAAAAAAAAAAAGAGATAGAGCTGTACACATATTTGTGTTGACGAAAATATTTTTTCCGAGGAAAACGGAGAAATGACCTGGATGTAAGGGACGGGGACATGTTTGTTATTTTTTTAGATCTGAGTGCTACCCTCAAAAAATTAGAAAATGGCTCGTTCAAGATTTGTATTTAACGGGAGTTTTTTTTTCTGTAAAGTAATGAACGAGGGACCTAAACGCTATTTGGAAGCGTTTTTTTACCCTCACAAAAAAGCGCTAAGGACATTTTTGTAATTTACATGGGTCTATCCATAATTTAAAGAAAATGGAGGGACTTTTTTGCAAAATAGTAGGGAGGTGGACGTGGAGGTCCGGTTGGCCTCCAAAACTTCCCCACATAAAGGTGTTATTATTCGGATGTGCATGTAGATTGTATGATGGATTGTTGCATCCACTTTTGTATTGAACATTTAGTCATTTATAAGGGTGAATCGGCCGTGAACCAATTGCATATTGTAATACCCAGTCTGTTGATGTGAAGATCTATATAAAGCAATTGTGAGATTAATCTCATATTGCTTGTCAAAAATGAGTTGTACCATTACATAACTGTTGGGGAACGGGTAGGTTATTCTAGAGTAAATTCAAAATTTTCTACCGTGTAACCAATGAACCACTGTAAGTTATCGATCACAGAATTACCACTAGACGCGTAGACCTGTGCCGAAAGTAGAGTCGATGACTCGATGTAGCGCGGTGGTGCAGATGTAGTCGTACTAGCCTCACGTCTTCTCCAACAGCTCCTTGTGATCGTCGTAGGTTGCGGATCATCTTAGCATTAAAGCCTCGTAGCAATGCCTCCAAAGTATCTACACGTATGGGGCAGGAACACTACGCGCCAGAGTGCTAGCGACGGCTATGCGGTTTTTGGTTAAGGAGGGATGGCGGCTAGGGTTTTGAGAATTATGAATTTCTATTGTGTCTCTTAACCCTAAAGTTAGCATCCCCTCACTTTAAATAGTCATCTCGTAATAAGCTCTACATTAGAGGCCCATTAAAAACTTAAAACCCATCAGTATTCGGATCACCATCCAAATTAAGTCTCAGACGTTTAAGCGTACGACCCTATAGGTTCACGTATATCTAGACATAGCTCGAATACTTTTATTCGACTATTAATCGGTAGTGGTCCGTAGCAGGATGTGCCGACTCTTGAGTATGCAAAGAGATCACATCGAACGTTCCTAAACAATGCTTAGTTATATGCATTTTCTTTGCCTCATGATATCGATCAAACTCAAGGCGAGCACATACCATCCTTGTTTAGTTAGTCCGACCACTCTTTCTCGATCACATGACTTTGAGTTTCCAACTACAATTAACTTTTTAACCGTGAGTAGCATATCTATGCATTTCCAGAATCCGACCACTCGAGATGCCTAAAGATATCTCTCCCGTTGAATGGATGGGCAAATCCCATCTTGATCGATCATACTTTGCGGCATGCTTCATGATAAACCCGAAAGCCACCTTTGTAACTACTCGTTACGGAGTAGCGTTTGATAACCCATATGTAAGTCATTACACATGTCGAGTACATGCACCAACCTCAAGTCTAAGGATATAACATACACATTATGGCTCTGTTTGGCAGAGCTCCAGCTCCACCAGATTCATGGAGCTGATGGAGCTGTGGGTATATTAAGAGTGTTTAGGTAGATCATTTTGTTTACATTTTAGATTAAAAATTAAACTTAATTTACTTTATTTTAGCCTATAAATTTTAGATCTTAGGTGGAGCTGGGATCTAGAGCTATGCCAAACAGGGCCTATATATGAGACCAACTGATAACAAGAAGATTACAACGTTCCCGCAGTATCTCAAGATGGGTCGATCCAACTCCATGTTCTCTAACATGTGTCCATATTATTGATTTGATATCTCCATATCTATGACCTGTGAAACATGGTCATCAACCAATACATATGCTAGTCTATTCATATATGTCATCGTATGTTTATCAGCTAGATATTACTTTAGAATCATCACCACAAAGTCATATGTAGAGTTTCACAAACAAGTCACATACTTGCTAATAAATAATAATAACAATATTCAAGGAACAAGATAACTAATCATAAACATAAAGAAATATAATCATCTCTATAATTGCCTATGGAGCATATCTCCAACAATAATAATGCTGAATCCAAACATAATATATTCAGATTAACCTTTTTACACGATATAAGGATAAAAGTATAAGCGAAGCGCTAAGGGTACTAGATTTACCCTACGGTGGCTTTATCCAGGATATTACACGTAGTGTGAATGACGTTTTTACCTTGAATTTTGATCTAAACAAAAACGGGAAGATGGGAGGTTTGCATACAATGCCATCTCTCTCCTCTCCGCCACACGGACACAGAGACGATCAGACGACAGACCACTTCGGAAGACAGAAACCTAGCTACACGGGTGGTTTTCTTGTCCTTCTCATCCAATGGTGCTTGTCATCCTTAATTAGTCACAGTCCCCAGTTTCGTAAAGCAATTGGTCGCTGAGGTCACCAACTACACTGTTCTCGATCTGTTCCATCCACAACCAATGCTTTCTGTTACGTGGAGAAATTACAGAGGAAAAAGCTACTACATCACCCTAAATTTTACTTGAAAATCCGTATACAACCTAAACTATAAAATCATATATTTAACCTCCCAAACTTTACAATCTAGGTTAAATAACATTTCGATCCGGTTTCGCGTAGTATTATTGCCCACATAGCGAGATAAGTGAACGGTTTTGTCATGTAGAATGACATGTTATGCGAGTTTATGTGAATAGCACGTAGGGCTCACCGAGGGTTCTCTTCCAAATCGAAATATACAGGGAGGGGCCCACAGAGCCTAACAACCATGGAACCATATTTGGGAGATCAGCGAAGGAGAAGCCCATGTGGACCTCACCTATCATTGATCTAACTTGGTTGGTGTGTCATTCTATATGGCTAAATTGCTCACTTTTTATGCCATAGGCAACATAACTATGCGAAACCGGAATAGTATGTTATTTGAACCGGATTGTGAAGTTTGGGTGGTTAAATATCTGATATCATAATTCGAAGTGCTAGATGGACTTTCGATCAAAGTTGGGAGTGTTGCATACCATTCTTCCGATTATATATGTTCCAAGGCTTGACATATTTGTTGCGTGTGATTTGTTTGGCATAATTTCTTAGGCTGCATTCAGTTCAGTGTTAAAATGGTCAGTTGAGAGGTTCGGATACAAATCAAGTTGGCACAAAAAAGATAATAAAATCAGATTTCTTCTGGTAACTCAAACATAAGAACTTACTAGTTACATGCCCGTGCGTTGCTACGAAAAATAAATTTGATAACGAAAAATAAAGATTAAAAAATAAAAAAAATATTTCACAAGATCAAACATTTATCTTTAACGCTTCGTTTCTTGTGAAAGCTGGCTAATTAAAGCAACGTTTCGTTTTTTGCGTATGGCAATTAAGTAGGGCAATTAAGCAGGGCAATTAAGTAGGGCAATTAATGACGTGGGTAGAACTCACCACTGCCACCAACTGCTGCTTTATAATAGTAAAGATACTGGCAGAATCGAGAATCGATTGCACTGCATTATATGCCCATTTGCCCAGCCCCGGAGCCCTACCCTACTGACAAGAAAAGGAGCAGAGCCTTGCAAAGAACAAACCTCAAGTGGACATTAGATTCCAACTCTGATGTGTCATGGGAACTGTCAAGCCATGCCATCGATCTGACCACGAGAAAATATTCCACTTTCTCAGCGTTTTGTAAGCTTCTGCTGGTCACTTGTTCCATGTTGTTTTGCACACGAGACTAGAGCAGGCAACCTTACTAACCTAGCCCTGGTTTAATTAGTGCTCCCTCCGATCACAAATAATTATCATTTTAGATATAGGTATAGTTAAACTCTTAAAATTTTAATTGTTAATTTTTTTAAATATTTGAGTTGGATACGTAAAAAATAATATTTGTATATTTATCTTGAAAAGTACTTTTATAATATTATTATATTTTTATAAATAAATTATAATATAAAGTAGTGATTAAATCAGTGTTTTGTAGACTATATTGATGTTCAAAAGGACAATCAATCAATCATTCTTGAATGGATAGAGTATCTATTAATAGATCTTGGCAATTGTACGGCTGATGTGCAGACGTCAACAACGTTGGCATGTACCGAGTACCGACGCGCAGGATTTACATTTTCAGTTTGATCTTGAAAATCGCCCCTCGGTGGTAATCGATCGATTATCGTCAAAAATCTAAAGATTTCGAAATCAAATGTTTGAATATTTTTAAAAATCGATTTTCATTGATAATCGATTGACCAATTGAACTATTTTGATGGGCAATTTTTGAACATTATTTGTCGATTTTCATCGATTTTTGACCGGTTCATAAAGTATAACTTTTCTGATTTTTTAAATTTTTTATTTTAGATTAGAACAATTTACCCATCGATTTTTAATATCGAACCGACCCGGTACGGATTATGGACAATATTTGCAGCCCTACCGACGCGCGATTGACTGATCATCATGAGCGAAACAAACGCTGTCGAGATGTGTCATTCACGGGAAGTATCGGCAGTGTGGGACAAAGTACAAGATACGCGTGCAGATTTACCGATCGACACGTTGCTTTCTCCCTGAAAATATTTGTTGCGTTGCGTCTCCACTCTCCACGGCGTGCAAGTTGGTTATGTTTGACGCCAAGACAGCCATGCCATGCACCGCGGCGAGGCGAGGTTCGCACGACGGAAGAATCGACTTTGGTTTGCGACTACTCATGCTTTGGCCGTTTAGATTGGTAAGATAAAAAAAGTTCACACAGGCCGTCTTGTCGACGATTTTGTAACAAGTAAAGAAGTATGGAAGACTCAACTATGGAAAGGTAAACTATATAGGACATGAATAGAATCGGACGAGGGTCAAGTGTAAAAAAAAGGTTTGGGGTCTGAATATGAAGCATTTACTTGAGAGAGGTCCATGTGCGGACTGCTAACGAAAAACTGGGCCTTGAGGAAATAAGGGCCCATTAGCGGAGAACTAAAATACATCTGCGGCCCAAAAGATTAAAAATGGAATAAAATTAAGACAGGAAGTACACGAATTTGTCCATGTTAGGGGGAGCTCAAAGTTGGCTTCGGCTTCAAAAAGGCAGAAGCTCCTTCAAATCAAGTCTAACAGAAAGTCAGACTGCCAAATAGCCTTTCAGAAAAAGCTAGTCTTTTGCTACCGTTGCTTTTTAATCTGAAAACTAAAAAGCAGCTTATGGTAAAAGTTACAACTCCCCCAAACATGACCTTATATTGATAAAGTTTTTCTTGAGGTCACTCGTGCGACAAAAACAAAAAAATCAAGTCTTGTAAGCATCTGATATGACCAGAGATGTGCATATATAGCTATTCCGCGCTCTGACCAGAGATGCGCATGCAAACAATCCCGCGTATGCCCATGTGTTAACTAAACACATTTACTAGTCGTCAATAATCAGTTAAGTGGCCAACCACTAGTAAATGTGTTTCCTATTATGTACATAAATATTTTTTCTTTGTTTTAAAGGTAACTTTTTATTGGCAGCTTCGATTAATGAACAAATTTCACTATTAAATTTCTGATGACAAGAGGAACAACATGATATGTCTCTCTAATAAACGTTGCATAAATCACTACAATAGTAATATATATATATATATATATATATATATATATAGGAAAATGGTTCCGTACCCCTGGGAGTACGTACTCCCCCTCTCAGTATACCGCTTAAATGATGTTGCTATACCTCTTTATCCTTTTAAGTATACTCTAATACTGATTATAAGATACTCCAAAGTGAATTCCACAAAAAATTTCATTAAAGTCCACCCTTTATAGCATAATTTGTTTATATACTCTTTTTACATATGAAAAAGGGTATATAGCTAAAAAATAAAGATCTCTGATTAATTTTTTCAACAATGTAGCATTGTAGTATCTTAGAATTATTATTGAAATATACTGAAAGTGATAAAGGAGTATAACGTATTCGTTTAAGTGGTATACTGGAGGTGGGAGTACATACTCCCAAGAGTACGAAAAAGGCTTCCTATATATATATATATATATATATATATATATATATATATATATGTGTGTGTGTGTGTGTGTGTGTGTGTGTGTGTGGTAAAATTTGTTACCTGCTAGCAAAATTATTGTTTATTAGAGATACTTATATCAGTATATTCCTCTCATTGTCAATAACTTACTGGTGAAAACCATTTAATAATAGGAGCTATGTACCAATAAAAAGTTATAGCTAAAACAAAAAAAAATATTCATATACAAACAATGAAACACATTTACTAGTTGGTTTTCCACCATACTGAGAACTGCAATCCGGTAGTAAATCATGAATCTCTCATTTACTGTTTAATACACTAATGTTTACTATCTTATTTACTACAGTCTACTACAGAACAATGAATGAATTTACTACCAAATCAACCATTTTACTACCATATGATAGTAAAATCTATATATAGATGTAGTAAAATATGTTACCATCCAGCAAATTACTACTTATTAGCGAGACTTATATTACTACTGTATGATAGTAAACTATATATAAGTAGTAAAATCTATTACCAGCCAGCAAAATTATTGTTTATTAGTGAGATTAAATTATTATGTTCTTCTTATCGTCAATAATCTACTGGTGAAAACCATTTGTGAATTGGAGCTTACAATAAAAAGTTTTTTCATATATAAACAAAAAAAGGATTGATATATAAACAAGAAAACACATTTATTAGTTTGTTAGCCTTAATGCATGGCTCAGTCAACTAGAGCAATCCGATGCGCTAATTAGTTGCATACATGGCTTGGTCGAAATGCATAAACTGGCTGGCGTGCTAAAGAATAGAGCATATATATACTATAAGCCCTTTTTGTACCCAAGGAGTGCATACTCTCACCTTTCAATATGTCACTGAAACGAACGTGTTATACCTCTTTATCACTTTCAATATACTTAAATACTAATTCTAAGATACTCAAATACGACATGGTTGCAAAAAATTCATCGAAGCCATTTGTTTTTGCTATATACGTTTTTTCATATGAAAAAGGAGTGTATATATATAAATTATACTATAAAAAAGTGTGCTTCGATGAATTTATCATGACACACACTTTGGAGTATGTTATAATTATTATTAGATTATGCTCAAAAGGATAAAGAGGTATAACTTATTTGTTTAAGTAGTATATGAGAAGTGGGAGTACGTACTCCTAAAATATAGAACCAACCACACACACACACACACTAACATTATATACCCAGCAGCTACGCGAGATCGAAAGGCTTGGTTGGAAGGTGTGTGTGTGTAAAGTCTTTTTTGTACTCCTAGGAGTATCTACTCCCACTTCAAATACACCACTTAAATGAACATGTTATACTCATTTATCACTTTTAGCATACTTTAATAATGATTTTTAAGATAATTCAAAGTGATTTGGTTGAAAAGCTTTCATTGAAACCCTTAAGAACAAGAACAAAGAGACACACACTATTGTGCCCCTTGCAAAAATATCATCGGTGCCATGCCTTCTAGAGAGCTCCTTTATAGCCTAATCCCCTCACCTTTTCGTGCTGGCCTGTATTTGGAGTTTCTTGAATTTGTGGTACCTAAAAGCCTTTCTCCTTCCTTTTGGTGTGTGTATAGAAAAGTTTTGACTTAAATGATGTTGTTATATCTCTTTATCCTTTTAAACATACTCTAATATTGATTATAAGATACTCCAAAGTGATATCCATGAAAAATTTCATCAAAGTCCACACGTTATAGTATAATTTTATGTATATACTCCTTTTTAAAAATGAGAATTGTATATAACAAAAAAGAGGGTTTCGATGAAAGTTTTTCAACCAAATCACTTTGAAGTATGTTAAAATTATTATTGAAATATACTGAAAGTGATAAAGGATTATAACATATTTGTTTAAGTGGTATATTTGAAGTGGGAGTACGTACTCTTGGGAATACAGAAAGGCTATGTATATGTATATGTGTATATATATGTATACCTTAAAATTTTCAAAACACACACACGCACCACCTAGGGCACCATGGTGTCTGAGCACCATGATCCAAAAACAGGTATTTTCCCTATGTATCACATGAGAAATTTTTGAAAATTTTGAAGTGTTAAGTTTAACTACTTACTAATTAGTTCAAACAAGTTTGAACTAAAATTTAAATTAGAGTTTCCTTTTTTGTTTATAGTTTGATTGTAGGTATATGCTGATTATATAAATATATAAATCAGCAAATCATGTGATCTAAATTTGTTCAAAATCTTTCAATTAGAATATATATTTTTCAAATGTACGCGTTTTATTTGAATTATTATATATGAGTATATATATATCCTAAACTGGCATTTTCAAATAATATATCCAAATTTAGCTTAAATTCATGTATTTTAAATCATGATGCGCCCTCAGTCCCTGACACCACCAGTGTATCTCCATGCCAAGTCAACATCAAATGTCTAAACAAAGATATAGTACACCAAAATAAAATAAAATTTGGGAACCACAGTGTACTTTAGTCTTGACTTCACAAAACATTTCTGTTTCTATTTTCTAGGGGATAAATCCGAAAGGGTTAGCTTAAAGTCATTTATTTTTGTCACATAACCTTATATAAGTAATATTAGTTTACTGGCATTCCCAACGTCATTGGACCGTCCATATACACTCATATAAGTTCATTTTTCTCACTAATTTCTTGTGAATTTCTCCGTAAGTTGTGACTTTGTGACACATAATCAACCTTGCATGAACACGCAGAATTAGCCTCTACTGATTTCTCTTTTCATTATGGCACCACCAACGACGTCGACATGCCATCCATAGTAGGTTTCATACTTCCATGTGCCATGCATGTGATTTGGAGACACTACTACAGATTTGGCCATCAGTACCGGTTGATAACAGCCATTAGTACCGGTTTTTGAACCGGTACAAGCCATCGGGACTGATAGGACTAGAAATGTTTCAAAATATGTCGAAGAGGTATGGGGAAGCGGGACTCCAACCTCATCCTTCTAACCAACCCACCCATCATCGCGTACTAATATATATAGAATATGCATTCCTTTGGAGCTTTCCTGAAACGATGCATCAGTACCGGTTCGTAACACTAACCGATACTAATGTGAGGGCATCAGTACCGGTTCGTGTCACGAACCGCTACTAATGTACCCCATGCCTTCAGTACCAGTTAGTGTCACGAACCGGTACTAATGTGAGGGTATCAGTACCGGTTCGTGGATCTAACCGACAGCACTGCAGCTAATGAACTGGTACTGATGTCACTATCAGTACGGATTCAAATCCAATCGGTAGTGATGTGCCGGTATTAAAGCCTAGTTTTCTAGTGGTGAGATATGATTATACGGTGGTTAATTAATAAGTTATGATTCGAATAAAAAATCACTAGGAATCGACTATAAGATGAGGAAAATGGATTTATAGGTGGTATCTTTATGACTTGTGGGGCTGTCAAACAAAATGACTTACAAGGGCTATACCCAGTTTAAATTTACCCATCCTATAACCCCGTGTTCATAGTAGATCGTACTATACATGTACACCAGATCTAATTTAAAAGAGGTGTTTCTATGTTTGTTTTTAAAGCTGCATAAACACGAAGGTATGAATGAAGAGCGGTGCTTCTATGCTTTTCCTTATAGTACAAGTTGCACAAATCTTAAAGCAAGTGAAGGGGTAAGTAACCACCATCTACCATTCATTCATGCTTTAATAGTTGTGCAACTTTTAAAAGAAAGAGTATAGAAGCACATCTCATGAATGAAGGATAGACCTACCTTTTTATTTATTTTAAAATTTATATAACTTATATTAAAAGAAAAAAAAACGTCCACGTGGCGCGATGCATCACTACGACAGGAAGGGGCGACAAATCACCGGCCTGAAGCCGGGCGAGATCAGGCCAGGCAGAGCTCGACGGACAGACCGAGGCGGCTCTCGGCTGATTGGTTGCTTGGAGGCGCGGAATTTTCTTCTCGGGGCAGCTTATAATTAATAGTGCACGATTATCAGTGCAGTAGCTGCACGTAATTTGCGTTCAACGAACCGCACGTAAAAGGAGTTAAGGCCATAATTGATCCGTACGCCTACGGCCAAATATAGATTTTTTTGTTTGATAGAGCTAAGAAACAGTTAAAAGTAATACTAGGAGTATTAGGCCATTCACAGTGGGAGTTTCATTTTCAATAAATGATGTGACACATCATCATATTTGATGACATGGCAAGATAATTATGAAGAGAGAGATAGAAAGAGTTTCATGGGAGGTGAGTGAGTTTCATCAGGATGAAGCACTGAGATCTGTGATTCCTAGACAAAAGCTGATGTGGCACTCTTGGAAACCGTGTAATAAAACTCTCCATTGTGAATGGCCTAAGGTGATGTAAGCAGTCTGTAAGGATTGCCACATCAGATTTATGATAAATTGGAGGAGAGAGTAGAGGAGAGAGGAGAGAAGCGGGCTGCAGATCTACAGCCGGCCGCAGCACGGGCTCCAAGAAAATTGGTGAGAGGATGAAAGGATGAATGTGGGCCAAGTATTTATTGCTTTGTGTGTATGTATGGCTAACTATTATATAGGTGGGCTATTAGATTGGTTGTACAATGAGATAAAACCTATAGTTAACTCTCTTATTAACCTTGCTATTAGATATACCCTTAGGGGGTGTTTGGATGAGGGGTATTTCCTTGAAAGGTTTTGGAATTTAACTCAAATTTGAACTAAATCCCAAAATATTCCAATAAAATACCTCTAATCCAAACATGGCCTTAGGCTGAAAGACCGGGCGTGTCGCTGGCTACATCGACCCAGAGCGTCTCTAGGTGGCTGCCCGAGAGCTCGGTAGGAACGCGGAACGCCGTTGTCGTACTCAAGTACTCAACTGCCGGATCCATTGGAAGTTGGAACCAGTACGCAGGTGCTACTCCTAGCTAGCTCTCACCTGTAGTTTCTCTCTCTCTCTCTCACTACTGATTATACTGGATACACAATCAAGAAATATGGTTGATTTAGGTTAATGTGCAATGCAGTGAATAACCTATCATGGTAGAAGTACTAGCTAGATCGATGTTGGCTTTCTTAAATGACTCAATTAGGGCACTCTAACTCCTATTGAAGCCCCTGCCAGGACCACTGTAGATTAGTACTACTATCTAACAGGAGTAACTGCTAAACAACCATTAAAAGTGCATAAATGTGATGTCTATTGCCTATTGGCATGTAAACTAGTATAACGAATCGTGGGCGCTCCCTACTTCCATAATTGCAATTACGTCGGTGCCGAAGGAATGTTAGAAAACCCCGCTTGTTTGGTAGTATTTTAGAGTATGTATGTAAAGATTATAGGTTAGTTGGAATTGAAAAATATATTGCATGCTAACCTAGCTAAAACAAATTTTTGTTGATATTTAATGTATTGACAAATATACGTGGATTTGGTTGCAATCATTCAAGATGAATTCGTGGGTGGACAGGTGGAAGGGCAACCTACTCGGGCGCAAATACAACATATCCCGGGGGTGGCTAGTGGTAAACCACATATTTGAAAAATAAAACATAATTGTACACACAATTATCCGCCCGATCCGATCTCAAATCCGTTTAAAATCCGTACCGATGTTATCCGTATCCGTGTCCGGAAAATCCGATGTAATATGGGTTAGGATATGTGAAGAGCAATGTGAGGAGCCGCCCAGATCGTCATCGAGTTGTTGGATGAACGGTCACTCCCATCGGATTTGGGTCCTAGCAACGAATCACCGAAGGTGATCTCAGTGCTAACACCCAAGCCCAATCGAGACAACTCCAAGAAACATCCTAACAATTCGACAACCATCCCGGTATTCCCCCGGTATGCGACCCGGACTCGCCCAGGATCCCCGCATACCGGTTTCCAAAGCCGTTATCAATTCAATTTGCACAAAGAGGGCAACGAACTCGGGACTTTCGAACCAACACGCAAGCGGAAAATAACGGCACAAAGACAAACCCGACAACCCCCAAACCAAGATCAAAAACAACGCCAAGACTCTAAACTAGGTAAGAACGGGAAAAAGACCAAGACCGAAATCGAAAATTTCGGCATGACCTTCCTAGATTCTACGGACATCCACTCAGTAGACAAGAAAACACAGTTCAATATATATATATCGAAAGTAAAAGCAACTACCACAGCACCACCACAGTATCAGCAGTTAAGGAAAACACACACGGAGCCCGACATACACTTAAGCGTCTATTGCCAAATCCAAAAGACCAACAAACCGCATCTATCTATACAACAAAAGGATGCATTTAGCAAAAGTAAGACAAATCCGGAAGTGTTACGCTGAACACTCCCAGCGTAATCAAGGCGTCGGCAAGCATCTACTCGGTGCCCCGCCTACCACCGAGAGACAAGACGGCAGAACTTCGCATCCACCCACCTGATCCTCACCTGAAAACCACAAAGCAGAAGCATGAGTACGGAAGGTACTCGCAAGACTTACCCGTGGGTCCATATATGACCGACTCCAAAGGATCATGCATTTAGTTGTAGCAAGGAGTAAGCTTAAGGTAAAAGTGCGGAAAAGCATTAACATTTGTAGTATAAATGCGACAATCGAACCAATTACAAGTTTAAAGCGGTTATAGACCGCACTTACTTCTAGTGTGAGATTGAAATTAACAACAATTAAGGTAGAGCAATACATAACCATTTTAAAGCTCAAGCCCAACGGCGAACCACAAGTTCAAGTTATTTACTACGCAGAAGAAGTTCGGATTAAGCTTGCTCATATCCGAGAGCGCGGCAATTCGAATCGCTTATTTAACCCTGCAGGGAAGCATTGATCGCACGACACGTACCACGAAGGGCCTCGTGTCAACCCCCTCCCATCCATACCCAATCGCTGAAGCGTCCCCCTGCGGTCCGAAAACCTAGCACCCCCTCGAGCTGCCCCAAGCCCGCTTGGCGCGCCGAGAGCCGCCTAAGCCTCGCCCTCAACCACGTCCAACCACCAGGAGTTACGGTCCATCGATTCAGCATGAAAGAAAGAGTGGCTTACCGTACCATAATCGGGCATGCGACCAACCGGGTGTGCTCAATCTTATTCCACTTACGGATCGGTCCTTAATCGACTGCAGACGGGGCTACACATTTGAGTCTCCATACCCAATTGAACCAACTCCCGCCCGGTCCACAAGTTAACCTTTCCAAAACCTTTTCCCAATTCAAAGTAAAACAAAATGTAAAATTTGTGTAATAATAAAACAACAAGTGACAGAACCCTCCGTCACTTGGCCCGAACCCCGACCTCTAAGCATTTCTAGCGTGGTTCGGTGATATTACCCATAGCCTAGCTCCAAGGATGTGTCCAACAATTTCCAATGGGTGTAGGTGCAGCAATTGGGATCTAGACCTATCCCTCAATTAAATTCCTAATGCATCACTTAACCAATCACTTAGCAGTTTATTCACAAAAATACATTTACGTAAAGGTTGAATATGCTTAGGTGCTTGCCTGCAGCCTTCTGCCGGATCCTCAACGGCAACTTGCCCACCGATGTCCCCCTCGACCACGGCCACGTCACCCTCCGCGTGATCGTTCTCTACACGATAACAATGCATATGGAATGAGATGCATGCAATGCATATGGGATGGAATAACAAATGAAGACTCTCCCAAAAATGCAAGCATTCAACAAACCAAAATGAGAACACAATGTTAACACTCCACATTAATAGCCAAGCACTACTTTGAAATGCTCATTTTTATTCCAACCAAACCCTAACCTTTGTAGCAACTCTAAACTTCAAGATAGCAACTTCCAAGAGCATAACTATTGCTCCATGAATCCAATTCAAGCAAGCAAGTACATTTCACAATATACATGAAGTCCCCTACAACTTTATAGGCAAAATTAAATCCTAATTCAACACCTAAAAGATCCTATAATTTCAGTTCAAGTTGTAGGCATCAACTTTCAGAATTTCAGGACAGCATGTAATTTAAATGAGCATATCTTTCAATCCACTCAACCAAAATGAACGATTCCAGTTTATAATTGAACATAAGAACAATACCTACGCATACATATACCCCCAATTGACTACACATTGCTTTATCTTGCCCAAAAATAGCTAATAACAGTACTCTGCGCAATTGCGACAATTCTGGACAGATTGTGATACAAATGACTATAACTTTCTAACCACTTAACCAAATTAAGCAAACTCAGATTCTAAACGACCGTAAGACATAGACCTACGGCATAGATTTGGACAAACATCAAGCAACTGCATGAGGTGCTCCCAGTTCGGCCAGGAACAGAGAACAGATTTCAGCTCCCAGAAATTCAGAGTTTCAGAACAGCATGACATTCACTTGGGCATAACTTTTTAATCCCTCATCCAAAGTGAGATATCCCAGTTTCTAAATGAGCATTAGAACCCTACCTACACATCCATCTACCCCCATTTGGACACCCATTAGTTTAACCCACCCAAAACTGGAGAAATCAGCAGCTATGCCGAAATGCTGCATCTTCTGGACAGTCAGCACTAAAATCATCATAACTTTCAGATGGCTTAACGAAATCGATCGATTCCAGTTGGAAATGAAAGATAACTTGATTATCTACAACTAATTCTTCAGCCGGCTAGTAAGATGAAGCTTCTAACTTGCTCAAAAACACGAAAAACAGAAGGTCTAAAATCTGCTCGAAAATTTCAGAACAGCCCCAAACCCTAGATGCAATGTTTCCCTCCAAACTTTTCCCAAATCCAACCCTAGGACGCCCAAAACAGCAGGGGGAGACCTTCTAGGGCTAGACCTAGCCATGGGGAGAGCTTACCTTGGCCTCCCTCAAGGAGGATCCATGGGGGAAGAAGAGGGGAAGGAGCTTGGCTTGAGGAGGAGGGAGGGCGCCACCAAGGAGCTGCAAACTGGAGCTTGGAGGTGTTGGAGGGGACCTCAAGGTGCAGCAATGGAGGAGGTCTTCTCCCACAAGGAGCTTGGCCAGGGAAACTAGGGTTTGCACGGTTGGGGAGTGGGGAAAAGAAATGGGGTGGCTGTTGCTTTGTGGCATGTGCTGTTTTGTGACCACAAGCCATCACACATGTGAAGCAAGGGTCAACATTTGGCTCAGTCCCCAAACTTTCAGCACATGGGTTCAATCTTTGAGCCATGATCCAAATTAGTGCTTGATGTTGGATCCTGATTCAAACACAACCAAGTTGTAGAGGAAAGTCTCTAGTTTTCATTTTACTAACATTCATGACCTATATCCTTGTAGAACTCAAGTTAAAAGGCTCCAACTTTAATGAAACCCATATTTGCACACCAAAATTTCTAGCTCTTAATTTTTGCTAAGTTTGGGATACTCTTAAGTGGAAAATTTGGAATAGACTCTGGCGTTAGCAATTGTTCTCCAAGGTGGCTAAAATTGGTTGGTGCTAATGCTAGCCACACGAGCCAAATTTAAATTTGGGGCCTTTACAAGCAATATCCGATCCGTATCCGAAAAATCTCATGTAATATGGGTTAGGATATGGGAAGAGCAATATCCAACCCGATATCCGATAAATATCTGACCCGATATCCGGATAAAATCATTTATTCTTCCATTAATTTGATTCATTATTGGATAGATAGAGTAGTTGTTTAATACTGGCACTAAAAAACACTACTTTGTTATTAAGCGTGAACTTCAACAAATCTAACAACAAACAAATAGAGTGATGACATAATGCTTTTACCTAAATTGATTTGTTCAACTTATTTGATAAACTTCTTTTCTATTCAAACTACTGGAATTAGTTGAGTCACTAAATTGAAGCATAGCAAACAAATCCGAGTAGTCCTCATTATGAGAGAAGTCTATCTTCAGTTTGTCAGAATGTGACAATTCAACACTATTTAATATCTCCTAGAATTTATTCTGTAAGGTTAAGTTTGATGGAAGAGCTCCCCTTGTTCTCTATTTTCTTTATGTCTCAATCTCTCTCCTTGTATCCGACCCATTTGTACCTCTAACTTTACTACTATCCTACGTTGAAATAATTATGACTTGAAACTAATGTCGTAAGTTTAATGCTTCATTCTTTCTTTTACATACACAATAATGTACTATACTACTATCCGATTATGATATCCGATCCCGACCCGAATCCGTCAGGTATCCGCTCCGTATCCGAATCCCGAATAATCCGAATTCGGGAAAAAATATGGATTAGGATACGGGACGAGCAATATCCGCTCGTATCCGACCCAGTTTCACCCCTAAACAAACGAATAGTGATCATGCATTTAGCCTACTAGCTAGTCATCAACCCGTGCATCGCACGACCTAGATTATTTAGATATACGTGAATATGAATAATGTTGGTTTATATAGGACAATATTATTTATATATGATAGTTTTAGTTTCAAAATAAAGTACAGATATGTCTTATAAAAGATTTTACTTTAACCAATGCAGGATTTGTTTATCCTCCGTATTCTTTCATCTGAATTTACATATATTCGGACATTTTTGTTAGGATTTTAGTTCAAAGCTTTCAATGCATTATTTGTAAATTAAAAGTTATTTTTCTAATTGGTGGATGCCACAGTTTTTGGAATTATTATTCCAGATTTTTATATTTATGTAGCATATTCTTTGGTCTATAATTTTAGTCACATACATGGATATATTAGGACACTGCACATTTTTTCAATTTCAATTTCAAATTGCTTGTATTTGGATATATATATATATATATATATATATATATAGAGGATAGCTAGTGTACTATCGATAGTACAGATCCTCCGTGCTATAGGGTTGTGTTTGCAAAATTCGAAGACGAAACTGTCGATCCAAACCGTGCATTCTATTCATCTCATTGAAATCTCACTACTCACCAAATTTTGTATTTTTTGAACTTTTTCTCCTATTTATTTTGTATTTTTCAAAACCAGCTTCATTGGACGCCCCACAACTAATTAGATCGTGGATTTTGAAAAATACAAAATAAATAGAAGAAAAAGTTCAAAAAATACAAAATTTGGTAATGAGATTTCAATGAGATGAATAGAATACTGATTTGGATCGATTCCATCTTCGAATTTTGCAAACACAACCCTATAGCACGGAAGATCTGTGCTATCGATAGTACACTAGCTATCCTCTATAGAGGTATATATATATATATATATATATATAGTACAATTACCTGGGACACCATGGTGCCTGGGCACCATGATCCAAAACCGGTATTTTTCATATGTATTTGTATGCGAATTTTTTTGAAATTTTTAGGATGTTGAGTTCAACTAGTTTACTAACTAGTTCAAAACAAGTTTGAACTGAAATTCAAATTAAAGTTTCCTTTTTTGATGATAGTTTGATTGTAGGTATGTCTTGATCATACATATAAATCAGGAAAGTTTGTAATCTAAATTCATTCAAATCTTCAAATTTGAGTATATTTTTTTAAAGGTATGTGCTTCATTTGAATTCTTATAGATGGGTATATACCCTAAAACTGAAAGTTATGAAAAATATATCCGAATTTGATTTGAATTAACGCATTTAAAATCATGGTGCCCAGGCACCATGGTGCCCCATTCCGTTATCCTATATATATATATATATATATATATATATATATATATATATATATTATGTAATATATTCATATACAAGTCACATTAATATAATTGTCCTCGCCGTGAAGTTTGCAGTATTTTTTGTAAATTTAATTTGAAATGGGAATTTTATAATTTTTACCAATTTATATTTTGTTTGACACCATACTGTAAATTTTTTGAATTCCATATTTACATATCTATATGCTAGATTATTTTAAATATAAATAAATGAATTTGTATAACGTAATCTTTTCAGTTATTTGGATTAGCATTTGATGTAGTTTAGAAAAAAAAACTAAAAAAGAATCATCTTGAGGAACACTAACTAAACAATCTTGAATAGCGTATCGGAATCCACGTATCATGAATTTTTTTTCCTTTCGCATGTCTACCTTCATGCTACATGCATCTTTTGATTTGTGCTATACCCCCTGCAACAGCAATTAGCAGATAGCGCAAGAGAGATTGACTATTTATTTCTTGTGCCGACCAATTCCCATGTATTAGCTTTTCCCATACTTAGAATTATGTAGTTTTTTGAGAACATAGAATTAATGCGTGAATTTCTAGTCTTTTTTATTTCCTTCAACTAATATAGGAATTTCTATCTTTTGTCCTTCTAAAATTAACATGTATTCTAAGAGGAGTTCCGGATTAGTAAAGATAAAAAACAAAGATTGCACTAGAGTACAGATGGGATTGTGGTTTGATTCATGTTTGGTGAGGCTTACTTTGCTCCTTTAATTTTGTCCTATTGTGAATATTGTAGATTAGACTAATCTACGTAAGTTTACAATTTAAGTTGTATATAGGTTTTTCTAGCAGAGTTGTATTTGGACTTGGGCAGCTAGCTATTTTAAGTAACCGAGATATGGTACATATCTTTTTTTTTCCATTATACGTATCTGGCAGGTGTAATCTATGTTATATCCATGTATATGGTAGTTTGAATCTAACTATTCAACGTCAATTCAGACTAGCAAAATAAAACTACCTTACTAGGTTCGATACGGCAAGTAATTTCTATAAATAGATCCAAGCCGTTGATGAAAATTATTAAGGAGATAGGACGGCCAAGGTTTTCTCTTTTTTTAGAATAATATGAGATCTTCTATCATTTTTTTTTCTTTTTTCTTAGGTTAATGTGGAAATTTCACAGGGTTCCAAAATTTGTTTAGGGTTCAAATTTCGTCACCCTTCAAAATCCGAAATCTTGTTATTTTAGATGAAACCCAAATGAAATTCAAAAAGCAAAATTCCAATCTGGCATTTTTTAAATCGAGATTTCTAAGATTTCGGTCCAAAAAATGAAATAACATCCGAAATTGTCGAAACCTTGGTAAATGTCAATTGAACAAAAAATGGTTCAAACGGCGTAAAAAACTATTGAAAATTTTTTGGATGATCTTGGCACAAAAATAATGTTCCCATAAAAATTTCAGATAATGATCAACCCGAGGAATTTTTAAAAACTCTAACAACGCTATTGTCCTGATAAAAGGCTAATCGACAAATTTCAACTGAAAAAAATGGTGCAAACCATGTTAGAAACTTTTGAAATTTTTTCTATATGGTCTTAACACATCCATAATATTATCATAAAAATTTTAGATGATGATCACTCTTGAGGAATTTTCAAAAATTCTAACAGTGCTATTGAAGAATGACCAACAAATTTCAACTGAATGAAAAATAGTTCAAACCATGTTAGAAAGTTTTGAAGTTTTTTTAGATGGTCTTGATGCATCACTAATATTCTCATAATCAAGCTTGAGAAATTTTTAAAAATTCTGACAACCGAGGTACTTACTTAATGACTGGAAGATTTAATATGCATAGGCTAATTGGAAGATCTTCCGACTGTTCCATATGGAAAATGTAACATCCTCCGTTTCGTTTTCTGGAGAAAAATCTAATTTAAATAAATTAAATTCAAAAATTGGAGTTTCTCTGGTGTTTATATTAACCTGGCATCCTTTCCCATCCAAAATCGGGATTTAATTCCCCTCCGGTCGAAAAATCGAATTTTCCGGTCCCGCCGGTACCCGAAATTTCACCCGAGTCCAAAAATGCCAAAACCACTTCAATTGTGTCCCAAATATTCCAAAATGATTTTAGGAACCATTCCCCGGATTTTTGGACCTTCGTTCCTATTTTATCTCGCGCGGCTTTTGTTTAATGCCCGCAATCAGCGCCTGAATATTTAATTCCACAAATTTCATCCAAATTCCGCGAAACCAAGTTTATTGGGTCCCAAATATTCTAAAATGGCTCTAGGAATTTTTCCGGAATTTTTAGACCATTTTTCCTAATTTTTCTCTAGGGCGGTTTATTCGCGTAATTGAGGGCCAATGAGGGAGTGCCACGTGTCGCTGCTACAGTGCCCTTCTTCAACCTCTAGCCATGAAGAACAGAGAGAGCTTCAAGCTCCTCTCCAATGGTGGTCTCACACTTTAAATGCTCACATCTTCCTCCACGCAACTCCAAATTGATCACGGTCGGTTCCGTTGGATCCGTAGCGTCGCTCTCTTGCCATTCCCCACCTTGATGAGCCGCCAATCTCACCGGAATTTGCACGAACAGTCAAAAACCGAAATGGACATAAATGCTCTTAACTCGGCCGTTTCAACTCCATTCCGCGTGGTTCCACTTCCATTCTCTCCGTATAAGAATCCTCGTCCCGATGGTATGAGTCTCCTTTAGCCTCTTCCACTCTTGCGCCCGTGAGATCAAGAAAACCAACGCCGGGTTAGAGTTTTCGATGTTCTTCGCGTTCTTGGCCGTGGATCTCTCCCCGGTGGGTCATTCTTCTTGTTTCTTGGTTCCTTGTGACCGTGAGGGAGTCTAGAATCTAACCCTTCAATCAATTTTAGGATCCCTCAAGATTTGGAGACGAATTTCACATTTTTATCGGTTCGGCCGGAGCTCCATTCTTCGCCAAATTCGTCGTCTCCGGTGAGAATCAATCCAATTCCTTCCTCCTATAGCTCCCTAAGGTTTTCATCTAGAGATTCCATGCTTTTGTTTGGTCCAAATCCATGCGAAAACAGTGAAAAAAATCATGTTTTAGTAGAGTTTTTGGTTCTCTGTTGTGTGGAGCTCCCTGTGTGCGTGCGTGCATGTGCTTGGGCCCGTGCCGCTGCCCGCCCACCGCGCGCTGGCGCCGCCACAAGCGCCGCGCTGGCCGCTTCGCGCCACATGGCCGCCGGCCGCTGCCGCCTTCGCTGCTGCCTGCCGCCTGCTGCGCCGGCTGCGCCACTCAAGGCCATACAGGCAAGGCTTCGCGCCGCCGGGCCGGTAAAGGGCGAGCCTCTACGCTGTCCCACCTGTAACATCCTCGTTTTCGACCTTCTGGAAAAATCTAATTTAAATTAATTAATTTCTAAATTTGGATTTTCCTTGGTGTTTAATTTAACCTGGCATCCTTTCCCATCCAAAATCGGAATTCAATTCCCTTCCGTTCGAAAAATCGAATTTCTCGGTTTCCGCCGGTACCCGAAATTTCTCCCGAGTTCAAAAATGCTCCAAAAATCCCGAAACCTATTGCATTAGGTCCCAAATATTCTAAAAACATTTTGGGAATTTTTCCAAGATTTTTGGAGGCTTTCTAGTATTTTATCTCGCGCGGCTTTTGTTTAATGCCCGTTATTCGCCCCAGAATATTCAAATCTCCAAATTTCCTCCAAATTCCGTGAAACAAATTTTATTGGGTTCCAAATATTCCCTAATGGTTCTAGGAATTTTTCCAGAATTTTTTAGACCATTTTTGCTAATTTTTCTTTAGGGCGTTGCGTTTGCGTAACTCTCGGCCAATGACGCGCTGCCACGTGACGGGTACCGTAGCGTCGGGTACTGTAGCTCCGGTTACTGTGGCGTCGCGCTACTGTAGCGCTCCTTCCTTCAGTTACAGAAAAACTTCATTGCCTCCTTTAATGGCGCCTCCTTTTTAAATGCCCGTAACTCTCGCATTACTCCCCCAAATTGCGATCCGTCAGTTGCGTTGGAAAGATATCGACGAGGAGAACCCGTTTCCACTTTCCATTTATCTTCATTTGCGCCAGAAACGCCAGCATCAACCCAAAACCGATTTGCACTCAATCCTCCATAACTTGGCCATTTCTCCATGAAACTTCGAGCTTCCACCTCTCAACTCTTCGTCTCGGAGCCCTCTACCCCGTGCTCACACCCTCCCACTACCACTCCTCTCCATTCGGCCGGGATCTCGAGAAAACCGACGCCGGGACACGTTTTTCGTGTTCTTCGCGTTCTTCGTCATATCTTCGTTTCCGGTGAGCCAAACTCGAATCCGATCGCGTCGTTGTGTTCGCGTCGATGTCCCGAGCAAAAGCCCTCAATTAATTTCACTTTTCGTTGTAGGATGACGACGAATTTCACCGTTGAAATCTTCGTTGCGAGCTCGGTTTTTCGTCGATTACTCTCAATCCGGTGAGTTCCTCGTGAATCCGACCACACCGCTGAATTCGTCTCGTCGAGACCTACGCGGTGCTCACTTCCTTTTTGTCGTTGCGTGTTCCGAATTTTTTATTATTATTTGGGATCACTATTCATGGCCGCCGGCCGAACTCGTCCATGACCGCCGCCGTTCCAGCGATCCTCCGGCCGAACCGGGGTGAGCATCATATTCCTCGTGTTGTGCCGCTCCTTTCCCGGTCCTCGGCCGCGCTGCGTTCGAAGCCGAGCTGGCCATGGCGCCATGGCCGACGGCCGAGCTCCTATCGCGCCACCGCCGGGACCCTCCGGCCCGGCAGACGGGCCGACTCCTCCAGCGCTGGCCGCCACCCGGCCTCGCTGCTGCCCCAGCTCAAGACGCACCCAGGCCGGCGGCCAAGATGTCGCCAGAGCGCCGCCAAGGCTTCCGGTCATAACTTCGGCGAGCTTTTCCTGACGATCCGCTAGTCCGGTTGTCCTACAAATTGAACCCTAGAATACTCTCCTCATTCCCCACGCAACCCAATTGGAATTTCTCCAATCAATTCTACGGATCTCCCTGTAGAAGCCGTTCTTTTTGAAACTTCGGTGAGCTCTCCCGGTCACTCTCGACCTTCGTTTGGCCTAAAAATTTTACTGGAGCTTCATCTCAGTGTCATCTACCTCCAGTAAAATCAGATTTTTAGTTTGACTGCCGGAGCTCCGCCGGCAGCCATTTCTTCTTCATGTCTGGCGGGAGGTTCGAAACGCTCGTTCTTTTCCGTCGTAACTTCGAATCGAGTGATTCAAATTTCTAAATTCATATAAAATCACCCTCTTCCTGTCAGTACTAATTTTATAATTTTTAGATTTATTTTATTTTATTTTATTTATTTGTTGCTCAGCTTTGCGCGTAGTCGAAGAAGCCGTTGTCGCCGCCAATGAAAGTTAGTCTAGCAGAGCGACGCGTCTCTCCTCGTCAGTGAAGGCAAGTCTCCTTGACGCATGTTGATCCTACAATTTATAAATGTTTTACCATGTTTTACAAATTGCATTGCTATTTATATAAAAGGATGATGTTAACGTTAGGTTATTAGTTATACCTGTTGTTCCTACCTCCTTGACATTGTTATCCATGATCCTTTGTCGCCCTAGCACAGTGATCCACCAATGTAACTGTTTTTGGAAAAATATTCGTTAATTAGGGGAAAAGACTATTGGGGAGACCTGTTCGATGGAACAAATGGTGTGAAATGCAAATTGAAGTTAGATGAACATTAGAGTTGATGTGGGGCTTGTTATTATGAAACTAATCTATGAATGGTGATAGTTGAAATATTCTGAGGAGTCGGATTATGATAGCAGTTCGCAATATGATCTGTAAGGGTCGACGGAGTAGTGGAAGAGGTATGACAGTACGGGTAATATTCGGTACCGTTAAATAAATAATATTGAGAGTCATACTTGTGGATCAAATAGGATAAATGGTGAATCATATTTCGGTGGATCTTAACAAGCATATGATGAGATTTAGAGATGACAATGTGAAGGGTTACAATAGGTAGTATTGGGAATGACACTCGATGATTTAGTCAATAATATTATCGAATATACTCGACGGAGTAAGTGGATAATATTGAGGATCATACTCGGGGGTTTGGTGGATGATTTTATGAAATATGGTGTCGCGATAACCGCTTATGTGGAATTATGGATAATGCAGAATATGTGTAGCTTATTTAGTTAACTGGGTATCGGTGTTAATGGAATCTACTATTGACGATGAATTAGTAAAATCCTAGTTTTATGGAATAATATTTTGTGGTTTAGTAAATGATGATAGTACGTATTCTTGGAGGATTAAAGTGGAATATCTAGAGGTGATAATGTGAATGATTAAATATATGATATTATGAAGTATTATCGGTGGATTGTATTCTAGATGATTAGAGATAATATTGTGAAGTATTCTCGGTGGTTTAGTAGGTAATTTGATGAAATATTCTTAGCAGATGATAAGATTGATCACCGTATAAATGCTGGATAAGCCAGTAATACAAATTATGGTTCAAGGGAAATATTTCATATACGAACATGATTGTAGTTTAATATGATTTTGGGAGTTATGATGGTACCATGATATACTTCTTACTTGTTGGATACTATATTGAATTGGATTATTCGTACGATTGTAAAATTTTGGCAATAGAAGGATTATTGGAGAATACACAATTGATTATAAGGATTGTAATCAAACCCGGGGATTTGTATTTTATAAAGTAAACTATTGGTGGAATAGAATAGTTCGGTAGAAATGCTTAGAACCGCAATCGGTCAGTAGTCACCTATGGGTGGGAAATTTCATTTAACTCTTGTAACCTTGTGTTGGAAATTATAGGCAAAGAGTATTGCCGTTGGTTTACAAAATAAAAATAAAATGGAAAATGATTTGGACTTGGGCGGAATGGTTTGTTTGGCAGGTGCGGATAGAGCACTAGTTTTCATGGTGCAAGTACCACCCCAAGTCAGTTAAGGACCGACGCTTATGACTGTCTCCATTCTAAGCATTACCGTACAACCACATGTCTATAATGGTACGATCTGGCTAAATAATTTGTAGAAACCTAACTTAGACTCACCAAATGGTGGAATGTGAGTGCCGGATAGAGGCAAGACTGTTTTTCTCACACGGCGCAAGAGGGGGCTTCTGTACTGGGCGGATGGAACCCTAACAGTGGTGAAACCTCAGCGGGTGGGTCAGGATAGGCGTATACATTGTAAAGGCCTTGTCATGATATCCCTGCCGGCACACCCAAGGAAGTGTGTTAATTGCATGGCATCAAGGGAATATCATGTCTTGTGGGTAAAGCTGTACACCTCTGCAGAGTTAAAACTATTCGAATAGCCGTTCCTACGGTTAAAGGCAAAGCGAAGAATGCTTTCATATTGGTAGACTTTTGTTTTGGTTTTCAAAAATGATCTTTTGGGATCCGGGAGTGATTAGAACTCTTGGGTGTGCTTCTGGCGGCTAGAGCTAGGTAGGTGGATTGAACCTGTTTTTGTGAACCATGGCAGACAGAGCCATGCGAATGGGATTGAACCCTGATCTTGTTGAGATGTGGCAGATAGAGCCTGTATACTAGCGAATGGTGGCTAGAACCTTCACTGAAATATTACATAATTCAATTATTAAAAAGAATTGCTAAAATATGCTTTGTGAAACTTATTAACCAGTATGGTTTGATGAAACTTGACTTTATGCAAAAGAACCATATTAAGCCATCTATGGATAGCCTACATTGTGCATAATTTCCCAGACTTGCTGAGTACTTTATGTACTCACGTGCTAGATTCTAATCATATCTCAGAAGTGAAAGAAGCTGTCAAAGATATTCCAACGACTAGGACACGCTCTCCACTCGATTGCCTGTGGGCATTTGGATGGGTCGCCTTGGTGTTTTCGTCTTCCGCTGCGGTTGTTCAAGTTGTTCTGCCTGTTCAGGCCGTAATGGTAAACCTTGACCTTAAGGTCTTTGCTTTTACTTGGTGTTATTCTTATTTAGTTATACGTATTCGTGATATGGTTGTTGATTCATCACTGTTTGACTGTGTGTACTAGCTACTGATCTGAGACTAGTACAGAAATACACAGGGGATTCCGGATGGCCAATCTGGGGTCCCACACCACCACCACCACCCCTAGCCCTAGCCCATCCATGGCTTCCTTAACCATGGCATGAACCAAAGCTTGAAGACAACCTCCATTAGAATGACATGGGGGCCCCACATGCAAGAGACACAAGCATTTTCCAAAAAGTCAGAAAAAAGGAAAAAGAATATTCCAAGGAATATTCCTCGTTTTCCAATTTTTCGAAATTCAAACTTCGGACGCTCATAACTTCTCTGTCCGAACTCCGATTGACTCCGTTCAAATTTATAAATTCATCTAAAATCAAGATCTACCTGCCAGTACTATTTTTGTAATTTTTGGATTTTATTTATTTTCTTGTATTTATTTATTGCCTCGATTTGCGCGTAGACGAGGACCCCGACGCGACCGCCGACCCCGCCACTGGACTTCCAACGTTTGATGACCTTCCCGCAACTGAAGGCAAGTCTCCTTGACGCATATTGAACCTACGTTTATAAACCTGTTTTAAATGTTTTATAACTTGCATGCTATGTTTTATCGTATGTCAAATATAAGTGCGTAGTTAATCCAAATTGTAATTTCCTCCTTTGTGATTGATATCTATGTTACTTGTAACCCTAGGGCATTTGTTATACCATGCTTATGCTTATATGGTATCTTTTGTGATATAGTACGGTAGAATTGCTTAGGACCTTTATCGCTGAAAACAACCCATGGGTGGGATTACTCAAAAAGAATGATTTCAAGTATGATTTGGAAATTATTATTATGATTTTGGTACTATTTTTCTAAAATAAAAAGAAAAGGAAAAGTGGTTTGGACTTGGGCGGATTGGATTGTCGGGTGGGTGCGGATGGAGCACTAGTTGTCTTGTGCAAGTACCGCCCCAAGTCAATTAAAGACCGACGCTTGTGATTGTCCATTCTAAGCATAAACGTACTACCACATGTATATAATGGTACGACCTGGCCAACTAATTTGTAGAAACCTAATTTAGACTCACCACTCGGTGGAATGTGAGTGCCGGATAGAGGCAATGTCGTTTTTCTCACACGGCGCAAGAGGGGGCTTCTGTACTGGGCGGATGGAACCCTAACAGCGGTGAAACCTCAGCGGGTGGGTCGAGTTAGGTGGATACATTGTAACGGCCTTGTCAGGATATCCCTGCCGGCATACCCAAGGAAGCGTGTTAATTGCATGGCATCAACGGAATATCTTGTCTTGTGGGTAAAGCTGTACACCTCTGCAGAGTTAAACTATTCGAATAGCCGTGCCTACGGTCAAAGGCAAAGCGAAGAATGCTTTCATATTGGTAGACTTTGATTTTTGGTTTAAAAACTGAAAAGTGTTTTGTTTTGAGATTCGGGAGTGGTTAGAACTCTCGGATGTTGTTTGGCGGATAGAGCCAACCAGGTGGAAAGAACCTGTTTTACACTTGACGGATGGAGTCATCTTATTAACCTTGATCTTTTAAAAGTTGGCGGATAGAGCCTTTATACTAGTGATGGTGGATAGAACCTCACTGCAATATTATATAATTCAATTGTTAAAAAGAATTGTAAAAAGATGCTTTGTGAAATATTATTACTTAAGTATGGTTTAATAAAATTTGGCTTTATGCAAATGAACTCTATTAAGCTTCCTTTGGAAAGCCCCTCATAATCATACTTTCCCCGACTTGCTGAGTACTCTTATACTTACGTGCTACATCAACTTGTCATCCTCAGAACATTATCAAGACGCAGCTGAAGATGGTGAGTTCTACCCGGTGGAGTTCGAGGAGGATTGCCAGGATAACTAGCCGCGTTCCTAGTCGTCGCCTATGGTGTTTTGGTGTTCGCTTGTTTTTGCTTTCGTTTTCCGCTGCGTGTCTCCGGTCTTTTGAACGAGTATTGTAGTAAGTGGCCATGTGGCCCATACTTGAATATTTATGTTACAATTTTCGTTATGTTCGGCAATGAAGTATCACTGTGACTGTGTGTACTAGCTACTGATTTGGGACTAGTACGGAAATACACAGGAGATTTCGGATAGCTGATCCGGGGTCTCACAGAAAATAACGTGAAGAATCCAATCTGGTTAAAATAAGGTCAAATCCGATCAACTTTTGGTCAATTTTTAGTCAATTTCTCTGAGATTTTGGTCAAATATACCGAGATCTCGGCGAGATAATATGGTACTATAGCAATTTTTTTAATTTTTTTTAATTTTGTCGTGATTATGAAACTCGAGGGATCCGAAATCCAAGATTTTACTAAGATTTCACGGGATTTTGATCCTTGAAATTTCTAGCATTTCCCCCTCTTATGATTAACATGGGCTTCTAGGAGGGCCTCAAATTAGTGTGTGTGTGTGTGTAAGGGGGCATATTCACTAAAAACTCTTCTTACCATGAAAACTCCGTGAAAGCCATGTGTAAAAGTTTCAAAAAATTCTCAAAAAATTACCATACGTAGGGGAGGTGAGGTTCTACAGCTCTGTAAAATTTGAAGAACAAACTCAATCGTATTTGGAAGATATGAAAAAGACAAATTGCAAAATGAATAGTGCTAAACAGTGAAAAATCACTATTTATACTGATTTGTCTTTTTTACGATAAAAGGGGTTTTCACTGAATATGCCCCCTATATATAAAGATATAAAGTGACGACGATTAATATGCCATATTCTACTTTTGAGCCTATGGTCTTATAAGAAAAAAGAGCTGTAAGTAAATATAAGACTCAAGGCCTATTACTTGGTTATGATTCCAACAAGTGTTAAATTTAGTCATGTGAAAGTATTCCCAACCAGTGTACAAGTCACTAGTTGAAGATAAGATATATCCTATTTACCCCGACCAAATATGTGTGCATTGGTCGGGGATAGTTTATATAGTTACTTGACCAGCTATAACTTATACTAATTAAGGATGACTCTTTCAGTTGCTTCAACTAGCATACATGTCGGAGAGTGAATAGCCTTCATCCCGACCAGATGACTGATTAGAAAAGCAGTTATCCCTGCATAAGACTATTGTACAGAGAACATACACACTGTCTAACAGGTAAAAACAACTGATTGAAAGTTATTTCCTACAAAGACGTCTCCTTATGAAAAGATGCCTCTTAACGAAAAGGCGTCTTCTTGCGAGGAGATACCTTTTAGCGTGAAGACACTTTTTAAAAGAAGACAATTGCTATCCCTTCATCAGGTATAAATAGGAGGCACGCACAAGGACAGAGGAGGATCGTAGGCACATGAGATTAGCATTAGTGATTTTTAGTTCTCAATTCAGAAACATATACTCTTAAAACATACGTGATTGAATAAAAAACAATCATATTTTCTACTATTTTCAATCTCTAATTTCTCAAGACAACTCTAAATTATATTAATCAGCTCGAACCAAGGATCCGGGTCTTAAACATCGACGTAAAGATTCCTCACGTGACTGATGCTAAAACTGTAGTATATCTCGACCGTCCAATCAGAACAAAGAAACACTGCTCCATACTGTGTACCTGGTCTGAGATCAGAATATTGAATGTTTCAGACTTTGATACAATGCGATCGTTTCCTTGGAAAAGCGGACGAAGAGTTCTGCGCTGCTGCCAAATGCCAGGAAAACCACAGAGCCAGAAAAGAAAAAGACCCTATAAAGGTTTATCAGGGAGAAATTTTACAATGGATAACGTATGTAGTAAATAGTGGTAATATAAATCAAATTTAGCCATCCATTCCTCAAAGGTATTTTAGGCTTTTCCTATCAATTCATCAGAGGTATTTTAAATTTTTTTCTAATTCGTTCATAGTTTTGGCTTCACCGAATACCTGATGATCTTCAGAGGCTTCTTATCCATTCATCTGCCATTCATCAGGATCACAGGATGTGTTTTACCGTAGAAAACAAATAATATGATATAATTTTTTTACCCATTTACCTCTTTCTGAATTTTGCTACTAATACTACATGTGGTAGTATAACTAGATCTAAATTGATTTCAACTATTAGATTCAAAGACATGAACGGCTTATATTGATTTTAATCCACTATAAAAGAGCTCTTATCAGGACCACAGTATACTACTTGCTCTAATTATAAACAATAATCATTTTAAATATTGACATGATTCTCAAAACTTAACTTTAATCACTAATTTCTATTGTAATATATTTAAAGTATTCAATAAAATAAAAATATTATGATAGTACATTTCGAGACGAATCTATGCATATAATTTTTACGCATCCAATCTAAATATTTTTAAGAAATATTAATAATTAAAATTTTAAATATTTAACTACTATCAAAAAGTTTTTGTGAACAGGATGAGGGAGTAATAATAAAACTCACGCGGACGCATTTAAGTGGCGCTGCCTTTGCATGTTCCTTGACGTGTGCATCCACCATCTGCATGCACGATAGCAACATACTAGGTTGATATGCGCGCTACGCCGCGCTGTTGATAATATCGTTGGGTTTGCAGGTATTTCTTGAAAAAAAGACGCTACGTAAGAACCATTGACGAACCAGCGAAACAACGACGTTTTCTTGGGGAAAAAAAGAATAATACATGTTCCGAGAAATATTACATCTCAAACCACAAAAAAAAACTATAGACGCCGAGTTTAACACCCTATACGGTCAATGGGCAATAACACATGTCTTAAAAAATATTAGAGATTGAGCCGCAAACATTTTCCCATGCTCCCGGGGAAAAACGGCTAACGAAAATATTTTTTCCGGGCAAAACGGAGAAAGGAAACGGTTTCCCAAATTTTTTTTGGATAAACGGCCAACGAAAACATTTTTCCCATGCTCTGGAGGAAAAACGGATCATGGGGGAAAAAATTTCAGGTAAAACGGAGAAAGGAAATGGTCTCTCATTTTTTTTGGAGGGGAAATAGCCACCGCAAACATTTTTCCCATGCTCCGGAGGAAAAACGGATCACGAAAATATTTTTTGGGTAAAACGGAGAAAGGAAACGGTCTCTCATTTTTTTGGGGGGAAATAGCCACCGAAAACACTTTTCCCACGCTCCGGAGGAAAAACGGACAACGAAAACATTTTTTCTGGGCAAAACGAAGGAAGGAAACGCTTTTCCATTTTTTTTTTGGAAAAACGGCGACTGAAAATATTTTTCGCATGCTCTGGAGAAAAAACGGACCACGAAAACATTTTTTCGGACAAAACGGAGAAATGACCCGAATGTAAAACGCGAGGACCTATTTGTTATAATTTTGGACCTATTCGCTATTTTGAAAAATTAGAAAAGGGCTCGCTCGCGATTCGCTCTTAACGGGAGGTCCTTCATGCAAAGTGGCAAACCAGGGACCTAAACGCGAACCGGGAAAATTTTCTTTCTCACACAAAATCACGCAAGAACCTAGACGCAATTTCGAAGAAATCGGGGGGCTTTTCGCGAAAAGGACGGTGGACACGTGGGGGGTGCGATTGGCCTCCAATCTTAGCCCCCATAAGGTGGGCTACCATGTATCACATCGCAATGACGGTCTGAATTTTTTTCGTTCTACGTGCCTTGCAAATCTTCAGCGCTATAAAGATGAGATTCCTATCGCTCCTGATGTTCCGGCCAGTATGAACATCGACCGTGCGGCCGTGCCAGTAGATTAAAACAGTTAATTAACTCAGACTAAACTCCGCCAGTTTTTTTTTATCAGTCAATCGGTTATTAGTGCGCATATGTAGCCTCTAAACATTTTTTTGTTGTTGTAAATTTAGTCTCTCAACACTTTTTTATTGCAAAAATAGCATTCTTCCCGGCCATGAAAAGCAAGACATGCGACAGTGTCTCCTGCCACGTCTGGAGCACGAGAGGAGGTTAGCCCCGCGGCTGCGCGCATGAGAGTGGCATCATGCTACTGTTCATCCACCTTATAGCGACCGTCCGGCATTGTTCACTTGATTTTTATCTTACTGTAGCATTCGATGTTTACCTGATTTTGCTTCTGCGCTCCCCGGCGCGGTAGCGTGCCTTATCGCGTTCGCACCTGCAACAGCGGGGCTGGCTTCCTCTCGCGCTCCCCGGGCACGGCAGGAAACACGTGTCGCTTGTCACGCTCTTCGTGACGAGGGAGAGTGCATTTTTTTGAAAAAAAAAATATGTTAAAAGACTAAATTTATATAAAAAAAACTAATGTAGAGGAAATTATATATGCACAATATTCTCCATCGGTGAACTAGTAAGCTGCGGGTTCTCTACAAAAGGAGTGTAGTATAAAGTGCTCCCAAACAATCGCTAGGTGACACAGGAAGAATTAAAGGCTGCATCTAGACACATTAGAGGCAAATTAATAATTCAGTTTATGTTTCATACGACTGTCTTCTTTTATGAATGCCATGCCCATTTCTCGCACATTGCTTTCAGTTCCTAGGACGGAGCAGTTCTGGAACAAGCTCGCCAATCCGTCCGACAAAACGTCGTTTAGGACGTGTATAATAGAATGTGTTGAAGTATAAGTGAATTGCCCGTCTTTCCTCATTAACTTAAGCTTTTGGGTGAACTGGCTGGTGCATACAACTCAATATGGTATCAGACCAAAAGGTCTTGAGTTCAAGACCCGGTTGGTGCAATTAAAAAATAATAATTGCAGCCCACTTCTATTCCACGTCTTAGGCCTGAGGGAGCCTACACGTGAGGACGAGTGTTGAAGTATAAGTGAATTGCCTGTCTTTCCTTATCAGCTTAAGCTTTGGGGTGAACTGACTGGTGCATGCAACTCAATAGGATGATATACTTTGCCACCAGGGGCGGAGCTAGCCCAGGCCCAAGCCCCGGGCTGGACCAGCTGATCTTAGATTAAATATCTGTTTTCAATGATTTTTCAATAATTTTTCGTAGAATTTTAGTGGACTTTCGGTACCAGACCCCGGGCTTCAGCCTACTCTGCCCGGGGCCTGGATCCGCCCCTGTTTGCCACGTAAGATTTGATTGATATGGATAAGAGAGAATGACATGAGAGAGTATAGTTGTTTCTTTATCAAGAAATAACCAAATAGACAGTATAAAACACCATTACATGAGTTATTATCTATAATAAATACTTTTTCATACTATAATTAAAAATTTTATAATCTCATATAGGTAGTCTTAATATGTTATCTATTGTATAAGCTGTCTTTGGTTTTATCTTTAGATATATAACATAAAGAGGTATATAGAAAACAGTCCTCTCTATCATCTCTATTATTGTACACCTCTTACGGTTTGATGGTGACGCCACATCGATTTTCCTAAACGGTGCAAGGCATTGGGATGCATCGGGTTCCCTTTTCCATTACAGACTATACATAGGTTAAGTGCATCCTACATACTTTCTCTGTTGGAAATCATAAATTACCTATAGTCTGAATAGTTTTATCAAAAAATATATTTTCATGTAGATTTATCGTGGTGTTTTTTATTATACCTCAATTTATTTTTTCTCAACTATATGTATTTATTTATTACCACATACGAAATATTATCTTTCATATTAACAATAAAATAACAACCGGTATAAATTATGTTCTGCCATACCTTTTGCAATTTTACCACCACCTTAATCCTTATGCAAGTCAAAATATACTTTGTATTTCTTAATGGGGGAGTACTAATAGCGGTGATTTACTTCAGTTGACAATTGAAGTTTTTGTCTACTGCCCTAATTAAACACCGGTTGGAACGCAGCCAGTGACGAATCACCGAACTAGTCTGCAACAGGTTTACAAAACCATTTTGAACCAAAAAATCAGAAGGAGATCGGCATCGTTTTCGTCAAAAAATGCTCGAAAATCGGTAGAAATCAAAGGGTTTTGAAGTCAAATTCTTTGAACTCGGTGGTCAAAAATTTAAAAATTGGCCAATTTTGTTCTTTTTAAGTGATTTTCACCGGTTTTCTTCGAAAAATAGAAAACCAAGTGACGTCACTTTTCTCACTGATTTTCGACCGTTTTCATCGATTTTTCACCGATTTTATTCGATTTTTTGACACACTCAAGGAAAATTAAATTTTTTAGAAAATATAAATAAATTTCAATTAATCTAAAAACACTTCAGACAACTTTTAATAATTTTTTAATTTATTTAGAACTTCTGGAAAATCAAAAATAATAATTAATGAAAAAATAGCGACACTATCATATTTTTATAAAAATTTACAAGTTTGATCATGCTATGAAATTTTAATTGTACTATAAAGAGTTCTGAAGGATCATGTATTAAAATTTACATAAATATTAGAGTTCATTTATTGCCTGTAGAAAACCAAAAACAAAAGAGCATATACAAACATAGTAGCACTATCAGAATTTTTTAAAAAAATACACAAGTTTGATCATCATCTATTTTTTTTAAAACCATTATAATTTCCTTAGTACCTCACAATTTTTTTTAAAAAATATTAGACTTCATTTATTGCCCTTAGAAAATTTAAAATAGAAGAGCATATACAAAGTCAGTAGCACTGTCATAATTTTAAACAAATACTCTGCTCTGATAATCATCTAAAAATTTACAGAATCATTAGTATTGCCTCAGGACCTCGCTCAAAATTTTCAAAATATTTTAAAACTTTTTGATAAATTTTTTCCATTTTTTTGAATTTGAATTTAAATTGGACCGGTTTACCAACTGATTTCAAAAGCTGTACTGGCTCGATATGCTTGAAAATCGTGATTTTCTAACGGTTTTTGTCGATTTTGTGAACCTGGTCTGCAGTCTTTGGTATATAATATCACAATTGTAGAACGGCCTATGGCCTTATCAATAACGGGATCTACTGCAGTTTTATTCCCTAAAAAAAGAAATGCAGAGAGGCTGCGCATCTTTCGTTTTAAAGAGTCATGTAATCTCTTGTACCAGAACCAAATGTTGTAGCACGCTACAAGGGTCACCTTGGATTTGCAATGGTGTACACCAAATTGCAAGTGCACTTAGTCCGTCAAATCAAACAAGCGTGGCAATTCGAATTGAGCATCCTAAAAATAAGGAGCAATGGCTTTTGTGTTTAGGGTTTCCTTTGGTTTAATAGTTAGCTGATCGTGTGATTGGACGGTCTAAGACACGTGCAGTCGTCCACGTATCCTTGAGAAATGGTTATGTGGTCATCTAAGCAAATACTAGCATGGGAATTGCTAGGGATTAGATTTCTGATTTTTTTGTAATATTTTTTTTCTACGCGTGAAACATTTTTTTATACGTAGTGAAACATTTTTCTTCGACAAACAGTTAAAAAATATATTTCATACGTTAAAAGAAATGTTTCATATGTAAAAAAAAATATTTCATACGTTCAAAAAAATATTACGCGGCGTCCGAAAAAAAAACAAAAATCAAACGTTCGGCTGCTAGTTTCTCCCGGCTAGTATAGGCGCCAAGAAAAGGCCAAGGAGTGTTCTTGGAGGCAAAATTGGATCTATGCCGTGGTGTGACTTTTACGTGCCAGTATGCCACGCACGAGGATAACGTAGGGCAAGAGCCTCAGCTGATACCGATACGCTAATATTATCTCTACTATTCTAAAGCAGCACTTGATAGCAGTGGTTCGTTCTTCCCACGTCATTAATTGCCCTGCTTAATTGCCCTACGCAAGAAACGAAGCGTTGCTTTAATTAGCCAGCTTTCGCAAGAAACGAAGCGTTAAAGATAGATGTTTGATTTTGTGAAATAATTTTTTTTATTTTTTAATCTTTATTTTTCGTTATCAATTTTGTTTTTCGTAGCAACGCACGGGCATGTAACTAGTATATATTAAGTGGGAAAGATTTCCGGCTCATCCCAAGCGCCACCTCAGCTTCTTCGCGAAAACGTCCACCAAAAAAATAAAATTACGTCTAGGTCCTTCCGCAGGTTATTTGCAAAAAAACCCGTAGTTCCGTAGATTTACGAATAGATCCTCGATCGTTTTTCCGTCCTCGCGGAAGGGTCCTTCGAGAAAATTGAAATTACATCTCAGTCCTTCCATCGGTTATTTATCAGAGCAAAAATTTTACGGTGCAGCGTCGCGCACATTCTACCTAGTTGGTTAGACACAGGAATTATTGGCCTTTTCTTCGCGACCAACCTTTCGGATTCGTACCAGGTACGAATTTAGAAACCAGGAGGATGCATGGGAACAGACAAAGCAGACACGCTTTGTTTTACAGGCTTGGGAAAGGTGAGATCAAACACCGTTAATTCCCTCGAGAAGACGCACTTGCAGTTGTGCCTCTGCGCGAATGATTCCCTCCTCTGCTGTGGTCCTGTGGCAATTGGCCACGGGAACAGCGGAATAAATGGCAGAAGCCATTCCTGCGTAGAGATGAACGTCTTACCATATCGAACCGATACGGCATGAGTCCGTCGGCAGTATGTTAAAATCGTGCCGTACCATGTCATGCCGATCGGGCTCGCCATCAACGAGCCTAGGTATAACATATTTACGATTCGTGCCGTGTCATGCCATGCCGGACGGGCTTACCATCAACGAGCCTATGCACAGTACATTTGCAATTCGTGTCAACTTAGATCCGATCCATTTGCACTATTGCGACGAGAGGAAATGGGCCGAAGACGCATTGAGTTGAGGCAGTGACACAAATATTGAGAGAAAAAGAACTAAATTTTATTCATTATTGAATAGGTACAAAATAACATTGCAATGCTTGTATGAGTACACTATGCTCCTTAGTACAAAGACTCGTACCTTACAAGAAGCTTCTCTCTCTCAAACTTTCTCAGCTCTCTCCCCTCTCTCGCCCGTTTCTTTTAATATCTCTTAGCTCTCTCTCTCTTTCGCCCGTTGCTCCCTCTCTCAACTCTCCCTCTCTCTCTCTCTCTCTCTCTCTCTCTCTCTCTCTCTCTATATATATATATATATATATATATATATATATATATATATACACACAAATATATATATACATATATATATATATATATATAGGAAAATGGTTCCATACCCACAGGTATGTACTCCCACTCTCAATATACCGCTTAAATGATGTTGTTATATCTCTTTATCCTTTTAAGTATACTCTAATCATCGATTATAAGATAATTCATAGTGAATTCTACTAAAAATTTCATTTAAGTCTACCATTTTTATAATAATTTGTTTATATACTCTTTTACATATGAAAAGAGTATATAGCTAAAAATAAAGGGCTCGATCAATTTTTTTCAACAATATCGCATTGTAGTATCTTAGAATTATTATTAGAGTATCTGAAAGTGATAAAGGAGTATAACCTATCTCGTTTAAGTGGTATAATGGAGGTTAGAATTTTCCCAAGAGTACAAAAGGCTTCCTATATATATATATATATATATATATATATATATATATATATATATATACATATATATATATATATATATATTGATCTCTCTCGTCTCTCTCTCTCTCTCAATTTCTCTCAGCTCACTCAATCCCGGAGATGACGTTGTGATGGAGGAGATCCCGCCACGTGTTGTGCCTACTTCGGACCCATGAGGCCTGTTTTGTGAAGTGCCGGTCCAAACACAACCCCATATATGCGTGCCGCGTTGTGCTGTCCATCATGCCCGCCCGTGAGGCTCGGCACGGCCATGCTAGCCCAGCCGGCGCGCATTCGTGCCATGCTGACCCAGCTGGCGCGCATTTGTACCATGCTACGGATCAAACCAAAAAAGTCCGACCCAATGTCTAGATCTATATTCCCGCGTACCGCCCAGGCCATGCAATTGCTGCATTGCAGGTTGGCAGAATTTACAGTGTGTTCCATTAGTCTCCTTGCTCGTGCATATTTAGTACTGATAGCATCGTTTCCCCCCGTCTCCGTAGCCTGTTTGCATTAAGGTTCGGTGTTAAGTTGTGCTAGACAATTCGTATCACGAACTTCATTGCGAGTTACTGGAGTACCGCATGGTTAAGGATGCCAAAGAATAAAAAGAATGGAGTCTTCCTTTGGTCCTTTTTGGACACCGACAGAATTCCCAGAGAAAATGGTTTGTTATGGGAAAAAAAAATTTACTAAAAATGAAAACGGAAAGAATTGGAGTACTTACTCGAAACGAACAGCCAGGTAATTTCAGAAACCACATAAGCCACGACGCATAGGGCAAATTTGATCTGCGATCGCCTGCACAACCTGAAAGGAGATTCACAGATGAGCCATGGGAGCCCCATCAGGCTAGCACCCCCCCTGGAAATGGCGAGTAAAATCCGCGTGTAACCTGGAGTAGAGTAGGCGCCGGGATCTCACTCCGGCCGAGCCGGGGAAAGGGTGCTGAAACTGACGTGCGCCACTTGTGAGAGCAGCATCGAATTGAACGAGTAAAACAAAGGGTTCCCAAATACGCCGCCAGGTTGATCAAAGAGCACCAACCCGATTGATCAAGGAGCCGTACAGCCCGCCGTTGCACGATCACCGGTCGGCGCACGATGGATTCGTGCGTTGCACGGACGAGTTACAAACCCGGTTATACAACCGTACGTTTATTACCCTGGCTCAAATTAAGGCGATTTACTACGGTAGAAACGAAACCGAGTTAATCATCGTATACGGTGTAGCGAGCCGTGCGAGATTGTGTCTGCGCGGACGTACGTACGAGCTAGCAACAGCCTCTCGTGGCGAGGCCGATCGGGGGAGGAGGGTCCGTGCCACGAGGGCGTGCGTGGTCGGTCGGCGATGGGCACGGGAAGACGACACGCCGTACGCCGTCCGCCTGAACGGCCGCATCTGATCGCTCGGAGGAGCCCCCCGATTAAATGCACGCCCTCCGATCGGGTAGATCGCGATTGGCAGCGGTGGTTCCGCGCCGCGGTTGGGAATCCCCGCCCTGCCCTCGCGCGCCCGGCCCGCTACGCTGACAATTAGGCCACTTTGTCCGCGACAGGATCGCAGAGCCCCAAGATGATGTCGCGGCCGACCCCCAACGCAAGCGGCCCTTCCTCTATTTATGCCTCTACACCGACCTCAACACACAAGATAGCTCAGTGTCTCTGCTCACTGCCATACATACTGCTACTGCACTCGTGGTCACTCGCAGTGTCTCTCGTGGCCAATTGCTTTGATCAGGCAGGCTAGCTAAGCGGGAGAAGCGAGGAGATCGAGGAATTGAAGGGAGCGGAAGGCCAGAAGGGAAGGGGAGAGAGAGAGCGCCCGCTGCCGGTCTGATCGGGCGATGGGGCGATCGCCGTGCTGCGAGAAGGAGGGGCTGAAGAAGGGACCGTGGACGCCGGAGGAGGACCAGAAGCTGCTGGTCTACATTGAGCAGCGCGGCCACGGGTGCTGGCGCTCGCTGCCAGCCAAGATCGGTCAGCGCCGCTAGCTAGCTCCGTCGATCGTTCTCGCATGGCCATCCTCGTTCCCGGCTAGTGTCCTGCATTCTGCGTGGTTAAGTTGTCCCCGTGGCTTCTGACACGCAGATGGGCTGTGATCTCTTTGCAGGGCTGCAGCGGTGCGGCAAAAGCTGCCGGCTCCGGTGGACGAACTACCTCCGGCCGGACATCAAGAGGGGCAAGTTCAGCATGCAGGAGGAGCAGACCATCATCCAGCTCCACGCGCTTCTCGGAAACAGGTGATTGATGCATGGATTGTCCTATACCAATTTGCACCCAAAAAATTGCTCCATTATGATGGAATTTGACCACGGAGAGTTTGGAAGGATCTGGTAGTACTTGTTGCTGACTCATTGGCAAGTCAAGAACACACTGGCAACCGTGCTGCACCGTAGTCTTCACACATAAGGGTTTCGTTTCTCAGTTTTTGCAGCATTTTGCGAAATTTAGCCATGGATCAACACATTTAGCTCGAAATTTTGAACTCAGTACAACAAGTGCAACCTTCGATTCCGTTTTTCTTTCTTTCTTTTTTTATCATGCTGCATAGTAGCCCTGCAGAACAACTAGGCATGAGTCGCAAGAACTGATTAATCAATGCATGCATCGTCTTGGAAAAAAAAAAGTGTGAAAATGTTGGGCCATGGAACTATGGGAGGCTCTCTCCCGAATTTCTCTATCTTTTTTCCCCCCTCATGATTCGGCATTCAAGCTTGTCATTTAAAGGAGGCGAGCCCCCATCACTGTGGACCAAAGGCTGGGCTTGCTTTGGTCCACTGTAGCCACCTGCTCTCTTGCCATTTGACTCACACCTCCTATCATCTCTGCCGTCTGTCTGTACTACGCCATGCACCCCTTAAATCTCGCCCACTTACTCACACGCACGTTACCTACCTCCGATTATTTGCGTTTCAAGAAGCCCTTTTTTGACGCTGCTGATGCAGATTTTTTACGTGAATCCTGAAATTTTTCGTGGCGTCCGGCCTTTCGTCGGTCCGCGTTGTGTGCAGGTGGTCGGCGATCGCGACGCACCTGCCGAAGCGCACCGACAACGAGATCAAGAACTACTGGAACACGCACCTCAAGAAGCGGCTGGCCAAGATGGGCATCGACCCTGTCACGCACAAGGCGCGCTCCGACGTGTCCGGTGGCGCCGCGGGGGCGGCCGGCCCGCAGCACGCCAAGGCCGCGGCGCACCTCAGCCACACTGCCCAGTGGGAGAGCGCGCGGCTCGAGGCAGAGGCGCGCCTGGCCCGAGAGGCCAAGCTGCGCGCGCTCGCCGCATCCGGCTCCGTCTCGGCACCGCACCTGCCGGCACCCGCGGCGCCCGGGCTCGACTCGCCGACGTCCACGCTGAGCTTCTCGGAGAGCGCGGCGCTCGCCTCCGTGCTGGAGGCGCACAGCGCCGCGGCGGCCGTGCGAGCCGCCATGCAGCCTATGCAGGCGTACGAGGAGGCGTGCAAGGAGCAGCACTGGGGCGACGTCGACGCGGCCGACGCGGGCTTCGCCGGGGTAGGGTTCACCGGGTTGCTTCTCGACGGTTCCTTGAACCAGAACCCGAGGCCGGCCGCGAGGAAAGACGCGGAGGCGGACGTCGGGCTGCAGGAGACGGAGGAGGAGAAGAACTACTGGAACAGAATTCTAAACCTGGTGAACTCGTCGTCGACGTCGTTGTCGACATCAGTGGTGGTGCCCGCGACCGAGGCCTACTCGCCGGCGCCGGATTTCTGAGCGGTGAGCTCCGTATACGCTTGCAGCCGGGCGCATGCATGACACAGTAAATAGTTAGCGGTGACTGTGGAATAAGATGGGACTAATGTTAGTAACTTTTAATCACGTTCTCCCCCTCCACCCCGATTAAACGTGTGAGAAATGGCATTGTATCGATGTTGAAATTCGTTGCCTGTTTCACGCCGTCATGTTTTTTTTACAGATTGTGTAAAATCACGACCTCTCGCATTTTTTGCTCGGTGGAGGACTGCTGCACTCCTGTAATTTTACAACCATTTTCACCAGCAATACAGTGGAGATAATCAACCTGGTACGGGCTCATAAATATTTTACGATCCGAGATTCGAAACAACTGTTCATGTACATTTCAATAGCTATGTGCAGTGGTTTTAATTTTTTTATTTATTTAAGCATCAAAATCGGGAGCAAAGAAATAAGACGATAGTCCTTCTTACCTGTAGCAGATGGTCTTGCGCGCACTACTGTACTCTCCCCATGGAAGAAGAATAGGAAAGACTGTAGATCGCGAGTGGCGAAGCTTTCAGCAACTTTTGGTTTTGAGAATTAAGCGCATCTATTATATATTAAAAGCTCACGAGAGTCCCTAAGAAAAAAGAAAAATAAACTAGAAATTGTCACAACAAGCAAAATATCTGGCCCTTAATCTGGACAGACCCAGATTATAATGGTTTAGATTATAAAAAAGAGTCCAAGGACTCCACCATTGGATGTTGTTATTTAAAAGAAAATAGAGAGGTGCTTCTATGCTCTTCCTTTTAAAAGTTGCACAACTATTAAAGCATGAATGAAGGGTAGATGATGATTACTTACCCCTTCGCTTACTTCAAGATTTGTGCAACTTGTACTAGAAGGAAGAGCATAGAAGCACCTCTCAAGAAAATATCTAATCGTCTATGTAGCGGATCCAAGTTATAACGACTTAAATTAAAAGAAAGAGTCTAAGGATCCCCATCACTTTTTTTGGTGAGACCATAATATAATGGTGCATATTAATCTATATAAATATTAGAGTTATATAAAAAATACATAATTATAAAAATATAATTATATATTAAAGATAAATTTGCTGGTTAAGGAAAGTACGAGAAAAATGGCAGTCGAACTAATAACTAATTTAAGTCGGCACAAAAGCCCAAAACTAAGATTAACTTGTTGCTCCCGTTTGGGCCGGGCCGGGTTCTGCTGCCTTCTGGGTTTTATAGCCCATAACAGTCTTGACCCGGGGCTGCTGTTATTACTCTCTCTCTCTCTCTCTCTCTCTCTCTCTCTCTCTCTCGTTAAAGCTGAAAAGGACTCGCGCACCATCGTCTTCCTCCTCTTATCCGCAGTTCCGCACGGAGACCTTGGACACCATGCCCCCCATGTCCGTCCACCCCGCCACTACGCCAGCCCACCTCTCCCCACCCAAACCTTCCAACCCCTCCCCCTCCCGACGCCTCGTCCACTTCAAGAGCAGGAGGCTGCCCATGCGGTCGCTCCGCAGCCTCGCCGCCGCCGTCGAAGCGGAGGAGTCGTATATATGGCTGGGAACCTTTTGAACTGCAATGAATTTAGCTCATTTAATGGTACATGCCCTCACTGTCGTGTTAGTGCGAGAAACTAGGGTTCTTTAGTACCTTCTGTTGCTCAGACCACAAAAGGCAGTGTTGTTGTTTATCTTGTAAGGAATTCAATTACATTCCCTTGCAAATGGACTGTATTGTGCTTCATCAGTTCTCGTTACTAAATTGATAGATCACACCATGTGTCCGTGCTAGTTTGCCCTCATGAATTTCATTGGGTGAAGTCACAAGTAAAATCAGAGAGGCCTTAGTTTAGTTGGGCAAGGTTGAGCACTTGCACTGCGTTTTTGCTCACTTCTGCCGATAAATGACATATACCAGCGTTGAAGAGCACATGATAGCCCTTACATGAACTTGAATCTGTGCCATTTCTGTTACTTGGATGTAAGCAAGAAATGAACATGTTGTAGCACCGACAAGCAGAGGACTGTGGTTATGAAAGGAGTTTGAGCCCAGTTCGGGACAGCTTCTGATTGCGTAGATTCTAGATTATGACCCACTATATGGAGAAGTAGCTACCTAAAGAATTTGCTGGCTGAAGAATCTGGTCGTTCGACAATCTTGATTGTTGATGGGGCTGATTGTTTATGTGGAGGCGCGGAGGGGCTCGGGCCGGAGGAGGTGCTCGGGCCGGCGGAGGGGCGTAGGTGCTTGGGCTAGCGGAGGGGCAAAGGGGCGGAGGCGTAGAGGGGCTCGGGCGGCGAACGAAGGATAGCAGAGGCCAGGCGGAGGGGCTCGGGCGGCGGACGAAGGATAGCAGAGGCCAGGCGGAGGGGCTCGGAGGCGCAGAGGGGCTTGGGCGGCGGATGGAGGGTGGCGGAGACCAGGCTGAGTGGCGCAGAGGGGCTTGGGCGGCGGATGGAGGGTGGCGGAGACCAGGCTGAGTGGCGCAGAGGGGCTTGGGCGGCGAATGGAGGGTGGCGGAGGGGGGAGGGGGGGACATGAGGGAAGAATCACTAGAATCGGCTAGAGGATATGGAAATGTTCACTACATATATATCAGATTATCAATCAGCACACAACGTAACGCTGATTGATTGATTGCAGGCAGTTGATGGGACAAGATCTTTCAGGATTGGGTGTCAAGGAACTTCAGACTCTAGAGAATCAGCTAGAAATGAGTCTACGGTGCATCCGAACAAAAAAGGTCCACCTGCTGACCATTTTTTTTCTAGACCTGATTGTCTCCAAATAAACTAATTGAAGGTCATTATTATTGCTTTCAGGACCAAATCTTGATTGATGAAATTCATGAACTGAATCGAAAGGTTCTGCGACATTTTGTTAGTAGTGTGAAATACTGAAGAGTATGAATGGATTTCAGAAAGTTGACTCTGTGGCTGGCTTATTTGCAGGGAAATCTCATCCACCAAGAAAACATGGAATTATACAAAAAGGTCAACCTGATTCATCAAGAAAATGTTGAACTATACAAGGTATTTGATAAATTATGACAGACGATATCACAGGATTTATGCTTCAGCATAAGTGACTTGTTTTTCTGCTCAGCTCTACGAGACAAAAGCAGCAAGTGAAGTCAACTGCGATTCAATAACTCCATACAACTTTGCAGTTCTGGAGGATGCCAACATTCCTGTTCATCTTGAGCTCAATACCCCACAGCAACAAAATGATGTTGAGCAAACTGCACCTCCTAAACTAGGGTAACCTTGTTTTCTGCACAGGATCTATTGATTCTGTTCTCAGTTTTTCAGTGAAACCTTCAATTATGACTTATTGAACACTTGCAGATTACAATTACATCCATGAAGAATTACGGAGTATGGTATTACTCATGTTATCATCGTTCTCGAGGGCTACAATTCAGAGCAGCCAGAAATATTATTGGTTGTAAAAGGCTTAACCCATAGCAAGACGGAAGCAGTTTGTATACCATGGGCGATTGATAAATGGTAGTGTAAATCTATTTCAAATAAAATGTATTTGGCTGAAAAATCCAGTAAATGATTTTCTTAAACATATTTGACACAATCACACACATGATAGCTGCAAGTCTGTGTTATCCACATGCAAACTTATTATTGGAAAAAAAAGGAACAGGGTGTAAACTTTTAATTTTGCATGGCAGAAGAGCAGACATGTCATTCTGGTTTATACGTGCAGACATATCAAAACAAAGAAAGTGGTGTAACAGGGTCCAACCTTTTTCAGTTTTATATACAAGGATGTTCCCAAACATTTTTGTGGTGTTCCAAGGGAAGACATTTCTTCGGAAGTAAATAAAGGTACTATGAGAAGACAGTTACACTAGCATAAGCGTATACATGGAAATAATTGGTTGTTCCTAACTTCCTAAATCACAGTAAAGTTGTAAACTAAGATTATCAGTTAACACTACGGACAGCTTTGACTCTCAATGGCTAAAGGTCTATAGCAGAAATTTGCTCTTTCATACTGGAGCCCAAGACCTTGGGTCCTTGCACTTCAAAATGCACAAGTAATTGGGTGTCTACTGAATCCACAAGGTACATAAACACCATCCTTGATCGGTGCAGCCAGAGCAGCTCTAAACCAAGTGAATTTAAGCAAACTGTCAAGATGCTCAGGTCTTGGACAAATTTGTCATTGTCATACCCTGAATCCATATTATTTTCTATGAATCTCAATTATCGAAAATAAATATTTCCACAACTCATGTGAATATCAGAAAATAGCAAAAACATTCAGGTCTCTGATAAAGATATGATGCCTTGACCTTGAGTTGATATTATCTACTTAAACTCTAAGATGAATTGTACACACACACACATGTATATGTATACATACATGTGTGTGTGTGTGTCTGTATATATACACAGATAAAACCTATTTTCTCATTAATATATAATAGGAATAAACAACTGAATAACTTACGATTTTCTTGCAAGTTATGCAGTTGCTGCCTCCAGCTTGCCGCCTCCACTTGCAGCAACTATCAGATAAGAAAAGAAAATATTTAGGTCAAAAGCTTGATATTTGAACTGAAGAACTGCTATGAGCAGTAATAAATTGCGCAACCCCATCGGGAGCGTTTCACTGAAGTACCAGACACAAAATTTTCACTTAGCACACCTAAATATTGCTACCAAAGCAACATGCAGTTCTTTCTTTTTCTATAAACTGACAGATATTGTGTTTCAAACTAGTTGATGTTTGAAGGAAATGCTGACTAAAGAGTTCTTTGGTAATGAGAATCATTATTCCCAACTCCAAGCTGGCATAGGAAAAGTAGAACATCTTAAAAATTTACCCATTGTAATGTGACATAAAAAAACGCAAAAACCACATGTACATGCACATGCACTATCTTAACCCTAAAAAATGCCTCGAGATTCATGCAAGAGGTTTTAAATTAGTGAGGTGCTTCTATGCTTTCTCTCATAATACAAGTTGCACAAATCTTGAAGCAAACGAATGGGTAAGTAATCCTCATCTACCTTTCATTCATGCTTTAATATTTGTGCAACTTTAAAAAGGAAGAGCATAGAAGCACCTCTCTTTAAATTATTAGGAGATGGGATGGTGGTTTAAATTTTGAAGTTTGCGGCTTTGCATCAATCTCGAGGCACATTTGACAATGTTGATAATACATGTACCCGCATGTATATGGGAAAACCACATTCGTGATATAAATTATTTCTTCATACTAAACACCTTTTACAATTTTGCAAATGCACCACAAATCATGCTGAATAAGAAACAGACAATAGTCAAGAAAATATAGTGAAACTGGCAAAAGCTTCACATGACAACAGAGGGGGACTATGGTCTATAGCAAATCTAGAAATATCACCAATATTTTTGCTTTGGATTAACAACTATTTAGATAAGCAAACCAAGTTACCGAATTCTAAAATAGCAGAGAGCATACAATTGTACCACAACATACATAAATTCATCACTACGAAGCTAAACCCAAAACTCTAACTAACAAGCAGAGATAGTGGGAAGAATCAACAACTGCTCTCGGTTCAGAATCTCGTTTGATTAGTACTACAGGCAATATATTTTCGTAGCCCATTCGACAAGTGATAGGACAGAAATACAGTAGCTAACTACGTTCAGCGCTCACTTTGGAAGCTAATTCGGCTAGCTCATTAAAAGGATAGGTGAATCATGATCCAGGGCAGTCCCAGTAATACTATAGAAAATAAAGCTTGATCACCATTACAAGTCATTGTACCAAGTCTTCAGGAAACTTACAGCCATACATCACACTGTGCAAGCTTAGTCAACCCATATGTAATCCTCAAAAGAGAGCACATCGAATAAGAAGGTCTAGCGAATTAAGGTAATCCCAGCATTTGAGTGAGCAGCAATAGTGTAAAAAGGGTTAGTTCCTTAGATGCCACTGGAAATTTCCAAACTCCCTGATTGTGTCACTGACATGTGGGGTCGGGCCCACATGCAAGTGACAGCAAGTGGCATATAAGGGATGATGAAAACTTTCGATGACAAATAAGAAATTGCCCCCAAAAAAGCACATGTGCCCTGGAGCATGATGTTTGTCCTTGCATCATGCACAGAGATTATGTCATGATCAAATTTATCTTCTCCATGAACATAAAGAGATCCAATTAAGAGCTAATGGTCATTAACAGTTTAGGGAAAAACCGAACTGAAGGTGTAAGCATCAAACAGGCCCGATTTATCTGGAAGTTTTAGGTAAAAGAGATGTGCAATTCAAAATTGAGATTAGCACTAAAGTTTTGGTGATGTTTTTGGGAAACTACCCTGCAAGCTATGTTAGTGACTTATGCTCAGAAACTAGAAAGTCAAGCATATGCTAAGCTCTCCTTTCTTTTATATGCAGACTATGCTTGCTTTGTAAGTACTATGACAATATATACTTAAGCCTTCTACAAACAAGAAAAGCATCTCATATTAACTTGCTCCCAAAAGAAGGCCTTTTTCTAATGTGTTTTTAAGACAACCTGGTAGAAATTAGGTCCACAAATTAAGTAGAAATGGCCAAATTACATCATAGCCACTCCAAGTGGATTTGTACCATTATTAGGGCCTTGTTTGGGAGGCCCATTCCCGGCCGGGATCGGGAATGGGCCTCCCAAACAAGGCCCATGTACTGAACACAGACAATTTGAATCCATGAAGTGTTACGCTTGATCATAAGGAAACAGTGTCATTCCAACATTTTGGCAATGACATGTAACATATCTTAACATATGGCCACATGATTAATATTTTAGTAAATTCATTGACCAATTATGCTATGCCCATATTATATGCATGACCTCCAGCATTAGCACACTGACAGACTATTTTGCGCTTAACTGCCATGCTTACACATGCGCCTGCATGAAAATATTGCAAGCCTATTAATCAAACAAGCAAAAAAATATATATCTTAAGACATTACGTAGCCTTGATTGCAACATAACAGCCAAAGAGACGTTTTAACATTCTCATTAATACTGAGTGTGTTATCCAAAGAAATATAATTAGGAGAGGTCCAACTACACTTGCTCTTGAATGAATCATACATTCACCACAGAGAGAGGAATCAGGAGTGTTAAATTTTAGGGGCATATACAAGCGACACCATGGCATACTCACAGATCTACTACGCATGACGAGCGGTTGAGCACATAGACCAAATACAACCCAAAGCAAATACCAAAACCCTCGCAACTAGGAAACGAATGTGCCACACTTCTTAATACACCGCTTGCAGAAGGAAAACATGCTCTAAAAACCACTGCGTCTACCCAGAGTTGATAGAAATTATAGTCCTCCCTCATGCCTGATCAACAAAATTTGAGATATCCACAATCGGCCATAGTAAAGAACAACAGAAGCGTGGAAGCAGTTTGGTGAAAGCAGATGCACATCGGCCGTGCGCTGCCTGCATGTTAATATAGGGCGACCAAACGCGCCAATCGATTACAACGTAACAACCAGAAGATCTTATCTCTAGACAGCGTAACAACCAGGGAAACAAACCTAAGCAAAACTAACTACAACACAGATTGTTGCAAGATACAAGTTTGTCTAACATTCCCCCTCAATCACAACCGTGTTAGGTTGAGATTGTGCTTGAAGTTCTCCAATTTTTGTGTAGAAAGCGCTTTGGTGAAGCCATCTGCAATTTGATCTCCTGAAGGTATAAAATCTATTTCCAACAGTTTCCTTGAAACTCGTTCTCGTACAAAATGATAATCAATCTCAATATGTTTAGTTCGTGCATGAAAAACAGGATTTGCAGAAAGATACTTAGCTCCAATATTGTCACACCATAGTTTTGCAGCACGTGGACATTCAATGCCAAGTTCCTGTAGAAGTGTTTGAATCCACATGATCTCTGCTACTGCATTGGCTACAGCCTTGTATTCAGCCTCTGTGCTTGATCTTGATACAGTAGGTTGCTTACATGCACTCCATGACACTAGATTAGAACCCAAAAATACAGCAAAACCTCCTGTAGATCTCCTGTCATCAGGACATCCAGCCCAGTCTGCATCTGAAAATCCACTGATCAGAAGAGAACTAGATTTACCAATCTTAAGCCCGACCTTGATCGACTGTTTTAGATATCTCAAAATTCTCTTCACAGCTGTCCAATGAACTATTGTGGGAGCATGCAAGAACTGACATACTTTATTAACAGGGAAGGCAAGATCAGGCCTTGTAAGGGTTAAGTACTGAAGTGCACCAACTATGCTTCTGTATTGTGTTGCATCGTTCGGCCCTAAAGGAGTTCCTTCTGATGCCGACAGTTTTCATTGACTGCTAGAGGTGTGGTTACAGTCTTACAATCCGTCATGCCTACCCTTTTTAACAGATCAGAGGCATATTTTTCCTGAGTCAACACTATGCCATCTCGTATTTGGTTTACTTCTATTCCCAAGAAGTAGTGAAGTTTTCCCAAATCTTTAAGGGCAAACTCTTGACCAAGCTGATGTAACAAAGCTTGGGTAGCATCAGATGTTGAACTTGCAACTATTATATCATCCACATAGATCAACACAAATATAGCAATACCCCCTTTATTGAAAAAGAATAGAGATGTGTCTGCCTTTGAAGGATTAAACCCAAGACTCTGCAATTTAACACTCAGTCGAGAGTACCATGCTCTTGGTGCTTGTTTCAAACCATATAAAGCCTTATCCAATTTGCATACATGGTTAAGCTTGGTTTTGTCTTCATAGCTTGGGGGTTGTTTCATATAAACCTCTTCTTCTAATAGGCCATGCAAGAAAGCATTCTGAACATCTAGTTGGCGAAGACTCCATCCTCTAGAGACAGCTATAGAGAGAACTATTCTGATGGTGGCTGACTTGACGACTGGACTAAAGGTATCTTCATAGTCTATGCCGTATCTTTGTTTAAACCCTTTTGCAACTAGTCTAGCCTTATACCTGTCTAGGCTCCCATCAGCTTTGCGTTTGATTTTATAAACCCATTTGCAATCTATTATGTTTTTTCCCTTTTTGGGTGGAACTAGATGCCATGTTTTATTTCTCATCAATGCATCATATTCATCATCCATTGCAAGTTTCCAATTTTTATCTCCTAGAGCTTCTTCTAAACATCGTGGTTCTCCAGATGAGACAAAGCAGCCATAGCGAATAGTACCATCAGTATATACCTTGGGTTTTCTGACGCCACTCTGAAGCCTTGTATGTGGTCGTTGTGATGTTGATGCAGGCTGCTCAGAAGAGTCTCCGGTCGTACCAGTCATGTCATCGTTGTCCAGAGTAGGATTGTCTCCCCCGGCTGCAACAGATATGGACGGATCGTTTTGCTGGTGAGGAGTCGACGCAGACACCGGTTGGTTTAGCCCAGCGTGTCGCATGTCGAGCTCCGGTTCGATCATCCGGGAATCAGAGACTGACGCGGGAACACGTCTGAGCGTCGTACGCCCTGGGACGAACTCCGGATCGGATCTAAAACCAGCATGGGATGTCGCGTTGGGATCTGATGATGCTCCAAAAATACCTTGTGAATCAGTATTTGCTGCAGAGAAATCGTTAGTAGCAGGAGCATTAACCAGTGGGTCAACTACAGATTCATTCCCAGAGGAGACCGAATTAGGAGCAGATAAAGTTGGTGGAAGGAGAAGAATTTCAGATCTTAATTGTGCACCGGTATTAGGATGTAGCTTAGAAAAGGGAAAGACTCCTTCATCAAATACGACATCACGAGAGATGTAAATACGACCAGTGGCGACATCAAGGCACTTGAATCCCTTATGCAAGTTACTATAGCCAAGAAAAACACATTCTTTGGAGCGAAATTGAAGTTTATGATTATTATAGGGACGCAAATGGGGCCAGCAAGCACAGCCAAAAATGCGCAGAGATGAATATTCTGGTTTAATCTTGAACAGACGCTCTAGGGGTGTAGCATAAGATATAACCTTGCTAGGGGTGCGATTGATTAGGAAAGTAGCAGCAAGAAAAGCTTCATCCCAAAATTTGAGTGGCATAGAGGCATGAGCAAGGAGAGACAGGCCAACTTCAACAATGTGTCTGTGTTTTCTTTCAGCAGACCCATTTTGCTGATGTGTATGAGGACAGGAAACATGATGAGAGATGCCTATCTTGGTAAAAAAGGAGTGAAGTTTTTCATATTCACCACCCCAATCGGTTTGCATAGTAATGATTTTGCGGTCAAAGCATCGTTCAACAAGTTTCTGAAACTCATGGAATTTCTGAAAAACTTCAGACTTGAATTTTAAAAGATAGATCCAAGTGAATTTACTGAAATCATCAATAAAACTCACATAATATTTGTATCTTCCTACAGAATCAGGTGCAGGCCCCCATACATCTGAGAAAATAAGTTCTAAAGGGTGACTAGAAACACTAGAAGACTTTGGATAAGGTAATTGATGACTTTTTGCTTGCTGACAAGCATCACACACAGACTCTTTATTAGATTCAACATGACATGGAAGATTAAAGTTATTGATAACTTTCTGAACAATGGGGGCTGCAGGGTGACCAAGACGACTATGCCACTTGTCAAAGGATGGTTTGCTAACTCCAAAAACTTGCTTTGTGGATGGTGGTGCGAGTGGCAGAGGATATAGCCCTTTGTGACATCTCCCTTTAAGAAGTGTGCTCCTCGTGTCCCGATCCTTTATCAAGAAGAAACTAGGATGAAATTCTAAAAAGACATTGTTATCTGTAGCAAGACGATGAACAGAAACAAGATTCTTTGTGGCTTGTGGGACATGCAAGACACGTTTTAGGTTAAGATTACGATTCTGGGTATGAATAGTAGTTTTACCAACATGACTAATGTCCATACCTTCTCCATTTGCCGTGTGAATTTGGTCACCGCCATTGTATTTATCCCTGAAGGATAGCTTCTCTAATTCTCCTGTTATGTGATCAGTAGCTCCTGTATCCGTGTACCAGTTTGTATCCACGGTATAGGAACTTGTAGTAGCAGCAGCAACATGTCTTTGATCAGGAACAAAATTCTCATCATACCTATGCCAGCACCTATCTGCGGTATGGCCGGTCTTGAAGCAGACTTGGCAAGTCGGTCGCTCTAAAGAGTTGATGTTGTTGTTGATACGTGGGCTGTGGTTTCCTTGGCGAAGATTGTTGCCGTTGAAGTTACTCCCGCGACCGGCACGCTGCGCAGGAGCGTTAGCGCCCCTTCCTCCACGGCCTCCTCGTCCGGTGCGTCCCTGACCTCCGCGCCCTCGTCGATTTGCCATATTAACCGAGGACCCGGAAGAATTGTTGGCAATCAGGTCCATCCGAGTCTCAAAAGCAAGCATCTGGGAGTAAAGCTCGCTTACTGAGATTGGATCAGACCTTGCCAACACTGCCGACACAAGGGAGTTGAAGTCGTAATCTAACCCGGTGAGGATGTATTCCACCAGTTCCTCATCATCAAGTGGCCGTCCTGCTGCAGCCATCTCGTCTCCGAGGGAACGCATCTTCCCTACATATTCAGCCACAGTCATATTCCCTTTTTGGGCGGTGGACAGAGCTAGACGTGTGTTGACCGCGCGAGCTCTTGTCTGCGACGCGAACATATCCTCAATCGCGCGCCAAGCCTCTGCCGCAGTCCTTTTTGCTGCGACCTGGGCTAGAACCTCCTTTGATAGAGAGGCAAGAAGGAAGCTAAGGAGCTGTTGATCCAAAGCCAGCCAATCTTCATAGGCAGGATTGGCAGTTTTGATCACTTTATCGCCGTCCTTGCCGTCGATCTCAGCAGAAGGCATTTTAGCCTTGCCGGTGAGGTATCCTTCAAGACGAGCACCACGAACGGTGGCAAGGATCTGGGCTTTCCATATGGCGTGATTGTTTTTGGCTAGCTTCTCAGAAATAGGATGGGTGATCAAGGGACTCATGGTGAATCCAGATGATGAGGAGGAGCTGCCAGACATGGTTGTGGATTGGATCTGCTCTCTCTGGCTCTGATACCATAAAGAACAACAGAAGCGTGGAAGCAGTTTGGTGAAAGCAGATGCACATCGGCCGTGCGCTGCCTGCATGTTAATATAGGGCGACCAAACGCGCCAATCGATTACAACGTAACAACCAGAAGATCTTATCTCTAGACAGCGTAACAACCAGGGAAACAAACCTAAGCAAAACTAACTACAACACAGATTGTTGCAAGATACAAGTTTGTCTAACACATAGAACTAAGGCCATGTTTGGATCCCTGAACTAATTGTTAGCCGGCTAAAAATTAGTTCTAGTACAACCAAACAGGAAGACTAATAGGTGGGCTAATTTTTAGCTAACCCCTTAGCTAACAATTAGTCCATTAGCTGGTGAGGAGGAGCTAATTTGGGCTAATAGCATGTAACACGCTAGGAAAAGTCTGAAATACCTTCGTGCTGGCCTTATCCTCATTTTCTCACCCATTATGAGAGGGCAGACATGACTTTTCTAAGAAATTAGCCCAACCATTAGTCATGTATCCAAACAGCCATAGGCTAATTTTAGATGGACTAATTATTAGCTGACTAATAATTAGCTCTAGCCATTAGCCAGCTAACAATTAGTTTTAGCCCATCCAAACATGGCCTAAGGAATCAAACCACAAAACTTCATATTTAAGCTCCTTAACATTTATATCCCCGGTGAAACCACATGGCTACACCTACATGAAGAACATGTAGACACTAAATTTTAGCGAATCCGTGGGTACAAGCTTGACAGGCACAGTCATGAGAAACTACAGCGAGATCCCCCATGCTGTCGCACAGAGTTGGAACAATTACGCAAATCAACTAACAAGAGTTTCCCAAGTACCGCAGGAAGCAGCAAAATCCTCGCTAAACAAAAACTCATCAACGCTGATTCCAGTAGCATTTCGCGTGTCAAAAAAAATTCCTAGCATCACTAGTACCTGTCCAGATCAAGCAAGGCGCTCGTAATTTTATGCTACGACGGGACCTAATAGAACTTTCAGCACAAGCCACAACTATACTAGGCACAATTGCACACGTACACAAATAACTCGGTAGCAACAACCACTCACTTAGCTAGAGAGAGAAAAAAGAGCCTAAAAAAAAATCGGAATAGAGGTTACGCTTCACCTGAGACGCCGGCGCCGAGCTTGAGCTTGAAACCCTAGATCGAGGGAACGGCGTAGAAAAGTGGGAGCGAGACTGGAAAGAGCAGATTGGGAGGCCATGGAAATTGGGAGCTACGATTTTTGAGAAAACACATCACGCAGGAGCGGCATAGATGCAACTAACAAGCTAGCGGCAGCAAGCAACTGGACAGGAGCGCACCGAGAGGCATGGACTGGGGATAGATGGGCCCGATCCAACCGAGGAACGAGCCGAGCGGGCGCGGATCGGAAGCACCAACCGGCGCACGGCGGGGCGAGGGATTTGAGCTGGAGCGCCGGAGCGCTGGTGCTCTTGTATAGAGAGGGGTGGTGGAGCGTGGAGACGAGTGGAGAGAGGAAGCAAGTGGGATTTTTGGTGGGGGGTGGTGAGTAAAATATGGGGCGGAGGAGCGGCGCGGCGTCCGGCCACGTCGCCCGGCGCCGTTTACAAAGGGGCGCTGCTGCGCGTACCCCGACAGGTATACCTCCGGCTACCGCACCGCCGATGGGGCAGCGCCAGCGAGCGGGGCGAGGCGACAGACACGGCTGCCTTTTGCGGGGGTGTCGCCGGAACCGAACCGAGCAAGTGGGGGCATGCGGGCCAGGGTCTCATTTTAATTCGAAATTCATTTCGAATTTAGCGAATTTCGAGTTTATCGTTCCCATTCGAAAAAAAACCATTCAGTTTACCGTTAAATTTAAATTTAAATTTAAATTCAAAAAAATGAAAATTTTGACAAGATTTATCCAAATTTCCCAACAATTAGTATTAATAGCCTTAAGTCCTCTGGTGTGAATATTATTTAAAAAAATAAATTTTGAAGATGTTTTTGAGCCATTCAATTATTATTTGTTGAAGTACACTTAGTAGCAATATTTGTTGAAGTATATTTAGTACCAATATTTGTTGAAGTATATTTAGTACCAATATTTATTCAATTATATTTAGTAGCAATATTTTTTGAAGTATATTTAGTGCCAATATTTGTTGAAGTATATTTAGTAGTAATATATGTTGAAGTAATTCTTCAAACATCATTTTTGGCCTTTAATGGTTTTTTACAATTTTTTCTACACCCCCCAATTTTTTCAACTGTTAGCAGTTTTCAAGCCTTTTCAAGCAATTTTCGTTTAAAAACTGTGAATTTTGCTTAGCGTTTTGACTACATTTCAAATTCATTTGACTTTCGAACCGAGTGGTTTTTTGCGAATTTTGATACCACCGAGACGTCGAAATCCGGGTTCGAAACGAAAAGTAAAACCCTAATGAGGGTTGCCTGCCTACGCGTCGTGTTTGCCTGTCCAACCGCGCTCGTGAAGTAGCTCCTGGTGGAATCGGGACCGTCTAATGTGGGAAGCGGATGTGCGCGATCTTACTCACGGATGACACGTGTCCACGGACAGAGTTATGGGGTCCTCTTGGGATGGGCAAGGAGAGAGTGTGGTCAGGGTATTCTCATTTTTTTAGTCAGGAATGGTTGATTAGTTTGGTTGTCTTCCTATCTCAAAAAACCGCAAGTTATTTAATCAAATTTTTAAAACATGTTGGAAAAACCACAAAAATATCCATCAAACAAATAGATGGTGTAAATTAAATTATAGGCACCAAATGTAGTTTGGAAATTATTTGGGAACGCTCCAATCCACCAATTCAATAAATCAACGCAAAATTTTACTACTCACGAGAACCAGTAAGCGAACAGTCACCCCACGAGCCCAAACGTGATCTTATAAGTTTGGATTGTACATACGGAAACAACTATATTATTGTGTTAAAACGTTAATTTAGTTATGAAAACACTATTTAACGAGTGTTTGCAGGAAGCTTTTCTCCCGATGCCTGCCAACTTTGATCGATCTTGTAAGTGCGTGATATATGATGGGAAAAAGTGGAGAATGGTCACCGGCTCACTGCTCACTAATTAGATGACACATAGGATTTTTTTGCTGATGTGGCAACGCAATAAATAGGAGGGAGAAGAAAGATGTACCTTGAGCAAGATATAGCTTTGGCATGATATCTTAGGCCATGGCACAGAATCTAATGCTCTGGGTCCACTTTTATAGACACAACATCACACTAATTAATTATTTTAAACATATAAGTATGATATTATGCATTATAGAGAATGTTTCTTCAATGCAGTATCATATTTTTCATCCTATGTGACATTCTTGGATATTGAAATATGACACTTTGCACCCAGAAGATGGCGAGAATAAATTTAACTAGAATTGTAGCTAGCCGAAAGATTTGATGAACTTGATCTTTATTTCTCCTTTCTTTTGTCTAAAATACTCCAAACAAAAGAGTACAACCCTAAAGCTTGCTCAAAGCTTGATTGCCTTCAACAGGAGGCAACCCCTCTATTTAAAGAAGGCAAACACACCTAATCCTAGAAGGAGTTCTAATCCTAGAAGGATTCCTAATCCTAAAAGGATTCCCACTCCTAATCCTAGAAAGAGCATGTATTCAACACAACTCCACTTGGCCCAACCTGGCCGAGTACAACTCTTGCACGCTGCATGGCAACCCTACCATACTCACGTGACTAACACTTTGCACGCCGAATGACCTCATGCCATTCTCACGTGACTAACCATTCTTCATGTGCACCATTCTCTTAGGCCGAACGTCCCGCATGACATCCTTGACCACTCAAGACCTCGGTTCCCACTGAACCTAGTCCCGAACCTCAGTTCCTCCATGAACCTAGTTCCAGTCCTGACATCGACCACATTCGCCCTCGAGCAATACCTGCACATGAACAAACCACAAAACGATTCCGAGCACAAGTCCGCGACTTGACTCACATTAAACCATGCAACCACTCACAGGAGTGCATTGCATTAAATATTCTAAGAACACGATTTCAAAACAAAAAAAAAAAACCTTTGCAAAAATCAAAAAGCTTTTCAAATAATCAAACTGATTTCAGATCTTTTCAAATAAAGAAACCAAAAATAAATCTTGTCGAAATATCAAACTGGTTTCAAATCTTTTTCAAATACTCATCATCAAAATCAACTGGATCAAAAATAACTTGATCCTTCAATCTCCCCTTGATGAGTAATTTGACAAAACACAATATAAGATTTGACAAGAGATTGAGCAAGAACCAAAAGACCAAATAATCCCAATTCAAAACCTCCTTGACTTGTTCTCCCCTTTTTGACAAAATAGTCATCAAGATCTCAAAACTCCCCCTTAATGAATGCAGATCTCAAGCTTTGAAGTATATTCAAGGTATATAATCAAAGTAAAGCATTTGAAGAGTTTTTAGGAGAACTTTCTCATTTTGTATCAAATTATCCAATGAGAAAGCAAATTGTGAGAATATGGAGGCTCTAACACATAGAATAGTTATTGCATAAGCAAATTAGAGCAAACAAGTAAAACGTCAAAACCAGATTTTGCCAAAGCAAAACAGAAATCTATCATGAGCATAGAGAGACTTTCAAATTCACTAATATTTGTCTCAAGCCTTTTTCAACCATTTGAATTTCCTTTTTCTCTTTTAGCAAGTTTGACAATTTTGCTTTATGATCATGAGGATGACAAGTAATCAGACACTAGCCCCATACTTGTGTATGAGTAGGTAGTTCTTTCTTGTATCTTTCAGGTTTAAATTGGCAAGTGGCTTCACATTGTTCTGAACTTTTGTTTAGACAAGCAGCCTTTTCTTGCATCTTTTGCATTTAAATCCCTGGCAAGGAAGCTGCACATTGTACTAAACTTGTGTTTAGCCAAGTAGCTTTTGCTTGCATCTTTTCAACTTGTTTTAACATTAAAACACTGATTTTGATTGAGACTAATAATGATCATTTGAAGTCCAACAAAAAACTCACACAGAGTATCTAATCAGCTCTAGCATTTCAACAGAAGACAATAATCTTTTAAGCCTATATCACAAATGCAATACCATAATGAGCAAGAGCCAAAATATTCTCGAAAAGCATCTCAAATTGAATTATTTTAGCCTTTTTAGTGATAAGTAAAGCATTGAGCATTAACTTGGCTATATACACAAGAATAATCACCAAAGCTTTGTACTACATGATGCAATGTAAGCGAGGGTTTTTACTTGAGGTGTAAAAGTCAAAATACCACTTATAAAAAAATCACTTCTAAGAACCAAAGTCAAGTAACCCAAAAGAGAAAAACTCAAGACTCCCTCAAATCAACCCATGGGGATGAATGATCCCAAGTTCACCGCGTAAGAAAGCAAACGAGAAAAATCAAGCGGTTTAGTGAAAATATCGCAAGCCGAGCACCAATCAACAAATTTAGGTTCAATAGCTCTTTTTTCAACATGATCTCTAAGAAAATGAAATCTGATGTCAATGTGTCCAAGAAATAGAATTACTCAAGAAGTGGCATGAACCAGATGTACTTTTTCTATCAATTCCACATCCTTAAAATCCTCTTGATAGCTTGTCGATGTGAAGCACGCGGGGAAGCTTGAAAACAAGCACACAAGCACACAGCAAACTCCAATTATCTCATCCTCAACAGCATCATCATCATCTTCATCAACAAAGATACTCTCCCCTGAACATATGCACTGCACCTGCACTATTTTGGACTAGTGCCTTTTAAGTAAAACAGAGGTGGAGGAAGCATCTTGAAAAATAACACTTTTAGCACGAGATGCACAAGTGAATGAGGAGAACCAATTCTTATCATTGGACATGTGGCGTGAGCATCCGGAATCCACTAGCCATATGTTCTCCTTCCTCGCGTGAGAAGCCTACATAGAAGCAGAAAGTGTCGATGTCTCGGTACTGGGGTTAGAAATAAAGCATTTAGGAATCCAAGATCTTGAGACACACGACGCACTACAACAATAGGCACATCACGAGAATTTTTAGGCACAATAATAGATTTATCCTTTCCCGTGTTTTTAGCAACAAAAGGTGTTTGCTTCACCACAGGCACATAATGAGAAGCAAAGTGTGTCTTTCTCGACATTAGACTTAGCATTGAACCTTTCTATCCTTTGTTGTTTAGCTAGTCTAAAGCGAGAACTGAACTAAATGACCATCTTTACCACAGTGAGTGCAAGTGTATTTAACATGATGTTTAGCTTTAGAAGTAGAAGCAACATTTGCACTCATCATAGTAGAAGATAAAGTTCCAAAGATTTAAAAGCAGCTTTTCTCGTGCATTGACAATTTCAAACTTTCCACTTTCAAGAGCTTTAACAATGAGGAGCATGTGATTTGTGATTAGCATAAGGATCAAAACCTAAACCTTTGTGATGAGTGCTGACTTTTGATTGATCCAAAATCATATTTAGGTTTTTCTTTCCTTTAGTAAACGCCTAAACAATCTTGCAAGTAATCAACTTTACGAGAAAGCACAAGACAATTATTGCAAAGAATATCAACCTTCTCTTCTCGCTTATGCATAAGTAGAGCATATGAAAGAACCTCATGAGTGAGCATGTTATTAGTCATCCGAGAAACTCTAGCATTTGCATCTTTCAATTTCAATTCAAGAATCGAGCATTTAGGACAAGAGATTGAACCATGCAAATCATCAAAGGAACAAATAGCATGTTTAACATGTTTCTCATTTTGATGCAATAGGGAAGCGTGAACACTCCTTAAAGCAATAACTTCATATTGTAGCACATCACAAGATTTGCAAGAATCATCATCAGGAATTAAAGATCTAAGCCTTGCAATTTCAGAATTGGAACTATCAATTTCTAGATCTTTTTCTTTAAGAGCCTTCTTAGACTTTTTAAGTTCTGAAGCTAATTTAACCATAGCATACTCAAGCTCATCATAAGAAGGCCTCACCTCTTCAAAATCGAGTCGCTTGTCGCTTATCCCTTCTAGTTATGAAACACATCCCGTGAAGTCATCATCGGAATCTCCTTCTTGTCCTTCTTCTTATCATGTGGCTCATTATCACTCTCAAAGTCCACATCGCTAAGATCACACTCCTTCTATGGCGGCTAAGACTTTCTTAGCAATCTTCCCAAAATTGGGGCGCCTAGAAGTAGTGTGTCTTGAGTCTGGCAGCCGATTCCCATTCTTCTTTCTTCTTCAACTTGGGACTTTGCTTTAACATGCCTGGGAATGTCACACTCAAAGCAGCTTGAAGGACTCCGGTTGTGCCTCCACGCCTCCTCATCCTCACATTGCTTGAGTGCTTTAAAAGCACGTGAGGAGATGAGCACAAGATCTTCTTCGTGAAGCATCTCAAACTGCTCATCCGAAAAGAAGCCAATGCATAAGGAAACAAAGATGGTAGTCCGCATTTGGCGTTGGGGTTAGCAACAAGTGCATGTGTAGAGGACTTATCATCTCTAGGTGATAAGGAATCCATCTCATAAGTTTTTAGTATAGAATAAAGATCATCCATGGTCAAAGTATCCAAATCAACAGCTTTGATTAATCGCAGAATAACCATGCGCCATTCGTGACTAAGAGATCTCAAAATTTTACTAGCGTTATCCTCAACTGAATTAGTTACTCCAACACTACGCAAATTACACAAGATTTTCTTCAAATCGAGAGAAAAGATCATCAATTGATTCACCGTCTCATAGCAAAATCGTAAAAGTCCTTTTGATAAATATTTTTACGCACTTTCTTAATCTTAGTAGAACCTTCATGATAGTCACATAATGTCTTCCAAATGTAATAAGTTAACGTAGATGAGAAACTCGATCAAATTCTTTTCGTGAAATTCCTTGAAAAATCAAGTTTCTAGCTTTAGCATTCATATCAACGCTCTACTTTATTATCATTGGTGACTATATCAGAACATCAAAAACAGTAGAAACTTTGCACCAAACATCATTACCTTGAGCCTCAATATAGGATTGCATACGACTCTTCCAATAAGAAAAATTAATCATCAAGCATAGGAGGACGATTAACATACTGTCTGACGCCATACCTTAACCTTGCTCGATACCACTTGTAGGACCGAATATAGCAATCAAGAGGGGGTGAATGATTGTGCAGTTAAAACCAAATTCTTGATCTATTAAAAGTTTACCCCCAAAATAGAACCAAATAATTGCCTTGTTTTCGAAAAAAAACAGAATGATAGAGGTTTAGTAAAATGTGAATTCCCAGAGATCCAACCGTCCGATCGATCTGAAATTTGGACACAAGAAACTAGATTCCAATACGAATCAAACCCAAAAAGAATCAGCTCAATCGGACTTACGGATCAAACGTTATGACCTTCGCAAGCTTACTGTTCCAGAAGATGGCGAGAATAAATCTAACTAGAATTGTAGCTAGCCGAAAGATTTGATGAACTTGATCTTTATTTCTCCTTTCTTTTGTCTAAAATACTCCAAACAAAAGAGTACAACCCTAAAGCTTGCTCAAAGCTTGATTGCCTTCAACAGGAGGCAACCCCTCTATTTAAAGAAGGCAAACACACCTAATCCTAGAAGGAGTCCTAATCCTAGAAGGATTCCTAATCCTAAAAGGATTCCCACTCCTAATCCTAGAAAGAGCATGTATTCAACACAACTCCACTTGGCCCAACCTGGCCGAAAGTACAACTCTTGCACGCCGTATGGCAACCCTACCATACTCACGTTGACTAACACTTTGCACGCCGAATGACCTCATGCCATTCTCACGTGACTAACCATTCTTCATGTGCACCATTCTCTTAGCTCCGAACGTCCCGCATGACATCCTTGACCACTAAGACCTCCGCCTCGAACCTAGTCCCGAACCTCGCCTCCTCCATGAACCTAGTTCCACCCGTCATCGACCACATTCGCCTCGAGCAATACTCCGCACATGAACAAACCACACACCGATTCCGAGCACAAGTCCGCGACTTGACTCACATTAAACCATGCAACCACTCACAGGAGTGCATTGCATTAAATATTCTAAGAACACGATTTCAAAACACGAAAAAAACCTTTGCAAAAATGAAAAAACTTTTCAAATAATCAAACTGATTTCAGATCTTTTCAAATAAAGAAACCAAAAAATAAATCTTGTCGAAATATCAAACTGGTTTCAAATCTTTTTCAAATACTCATCATCAAAATCAACTGGATCAAAAATAACGATCCTTCAAGAGCATCTTGCTTATGGCGCTTGGGAGAGACGTTGAGACGGAGAGGAAGAAGCAAATGACGGCTAATGGGGAAGAGCGCCACAGGACTATGCGAGAGACAAAGAACATGTATGCAGCAGTTAATAGGGGTAAAATGGGAAGCTACAGTACTCGCCTCCATAAAACATCCTACAAAAAGACAAATCTCCTCAAAACTAATACGCCCAACATTAAGAAATGGAGGGAGTACTAGCCACACTGAGTGAACAATGTTTGTGTTGTGCTGCTTTTTTTAAAAAAAAAAAATCTCAACTGAAAACTTTGACGTGCAAAGCAAACTGAAAATGACTGCCATTTTACGTGCTACAAGGTTGAAAAGTAGAAATAACCAGTCATCATTTTGGTTCCTTTTACCCTTTTTATGCTGACATTTATCGTTTACCATTGAGCATGATTACATGAATATTTGGTCTACACGAGTCCGTTGTTGTAAAAAAAAACTATAGAGAAAAGCATGGCGTGTGGTTCTAAATTTTTGTTTGCATTTTTTGTAACCAACACTAATGTTTTAATTCCATGGAATCTCGAGAAAAAAAGGCAGTTTGGAATATGCATGGAATCGTTAGGAGAAAAACAATAACATTAGTTGGCTTTTTTACTAGTTTTCTTTAAAGCGAATACAATAACAAAGTTCTCTACTTATTTTATATCTCATCCATGTCATCTATAGTAAACAATAAAGCCAGTTTGTACCATAGCTATCTCTAAATATTGTCTTTAGAGAAACACTAAAGCATTTAATTTAGGCATTCAACATTAACTTCATCTCTGTTGCTTTTGGCAAAACACTAATTTCAACATTAAAAGTTGCTCGCACCGGCTCTAACAACGGCTTTTAGCCGATGATAGCACCTATTTTTCCGTGCGATGCTTGCTAGTAAATAAGAGCCGGTTCTCTTTTCCCTCCTCTTTTATCTCTTATACGTAGGATAAAGCTGACGTGTATAAACTAATAGTAAGCTGAGTGATCTTAATTGTGCTTTCCCTTATGTACCGCTGCACTTTATTGACAAATACTAATGCTATTTTATTTGCTCCCTTACTTTCCTTACTTGTATGCATCAAAAAGTCTTTACTAACTTTGATAGGGCCAGTGCTGATCTATTACCTTCTAAATGGTAATAATGATATCATCCGTTAGATCTTACAGGATCAACGACCCAAATAACAGTTGATGCACCTTAAAATTTCCCTTGTTAATCGTAAGTACCAAGCTTACCGAACTTTAGGCTTCACGCCAGCCTTTGATCGCCGCTTTGCAGCCAGCAATGTCCAACAGTCCAAGGCTTTGCTCACCGCCATGGTTGGAACTTGAGAGAGGCCTAGATGAATGAACTGCAACAGAGTTACAGAGCCAAAAAGGACATTTTGGTCAGCAGTAACAGAACTGCTATACATCATAATCTTTGTGCATATCATTCCAATTTTCTGACCTCATGATACGCCGGGAGATTCATGCTGCGTCCACCGAGGTCGTCGTCCTCCTCTCCAGCGTCGTTGTCTCTCGCCATTGCCAGCTAGAGGTCGGGTTCACTGGAGCCTCTGAACTTAGAAAGAGGTGGGGGCGGAGGAGGAACGATGGCCGGTAGCGGCGACGATGGGTCAACAAGGCATCACCAGCCGCGGTCTTAGAGGAGGGTGGTGGGTGGCAGAAGGCAACTGGTGCAACAAGAAGAGAGGTTAGGCGAAGGTGATGGATCTGGCGGCGGTAGCCGCCGGAGACCAGGAAGAACGACGGAATAAGAGAGATAGAGACCAGCGGCAACGGAAGCGGGAGGGGAGGAGACAATCGGCGGCGGGGAGGCTAGGGCCAGGGTTCGGCGCGTGGGATGGATTTGTATAGCACTGAGGAAGAGCGTGGACCATTGATTTTAGATCTGGATTTGATTCACAATTCAAAAAATGAATGATTTTGTGAGGCAAAAACGGTCATTCTTTTTTAACGATGCATAGATAAACCCCAGTTTCAACCAAATGGCCGGTAACAGCTGATTCTTTTTCAGACGGGTAACAGTTAATTGCGGTTCACATGGAAAGATGGAAGGGTTTTGATAAGTTTCATCCGGATGTTTTCTTTCGCAACCATCATTCAAATTCTTGGCTATTGGATTTGTTTTCAGATCAATGCATGCCCCCTTGAATTCGAGATGGATTGATCTTACGGATATGCGTTTTGATCATACGGTCTAAAGTTTGGATGTTTTTTAGGACAAAAACATGATGGAAACCCCAACCTACAGAGCGCTGCATGCACGCCGCCCAGTCCTCGTCCTCGAAGGCTCCAACGCAATCATAACTCTCCAATTCACGCAAAACTCCCCATCCGCATGCAGCTCTTCACGGACAAATCTAGTAACAAACTGCAACGCATATGCATGCAACGCTTCACTTCACGGAAAGCACCACCCCCCGGAAGCACACCATTCCCATGCACCTCCGATTCCACCGATTAACGCTGTATAAATGCCAACATCTCAGCGACTAATCTCCAAAGAACTCGATCAATCACAAGATCAGGAGTTTGCGCAAAGGAGTAGTGGGGGTAGGAAGCATCGATGGCTTCAGCTATTGTTTTCGTCGTTGCGTTGCTGCTGGTCTGCCTCCCCGACGGCGCCCAACCGGCGCCGCTGCCGCAGCCTGGCTCGTCGTCCAGCTGCAGCACCGACCTCATCCGCCTCCTCCCCTGCCTCCCTTTCGTCGATGGCTCCGTTGCCACGCCGTTGGACACGTGCTGCGCCAACCTGGGGAGCATGGTGCACGACGAGCCGCTGTGCCTTTGCCAGGCCCTCAGCCAGTCCGGCTCCGGAGCGTCTCCCTTCGCCGTAAACATGTCGCGCGTGCTGGAGCTGCCTCCCCTCTGCCGCTTCAACCTCCCGCCCGTCGCCGGCGCCTGCGCGGGTAACTACGAGCCTATTGGCATTGCAGCCTCGTGTCTTGCATTCATTCCATCCCATGCGCGCAGCTTCCACTCTACGTACAGAATGTTTTTCTTCGTGTCAGGGATTTGCTACCAGCTACTGAAAATTCTCTTTGAAATTAACTCCCTTGAAGGGCTTCTTCCAGTGGGACCAGCACCATCACCGCCGGTGAACCCGCCACGGCCGAACGCGAACTCCACTGCTCCGTCGATGCAGGCGCCGGTGACACCGACGCCACCACTGACGACAGTGTCACCGAGGACGAGCAGCCAGCTGCCGGGATATAGCAGCGGGTCCGAGCTGATAGTTGAGGGCATTTCTGCTGCACTTGGTTTCATGGCATTGGCGTCAGTTCTGGCTTTCTAAATAAATCCTCTACCGAGAGCATTTGGGGGAAAATAGAATTATGATTCAGAGAAATTTAGTTGTTTCCTGGTGGTTTTCTTAGCATCTGTAAGAGCAAACGGATTTAGCGGTTGGAAGGAGTAATATGTCCATCTGGCTGTTATGTCTGAAAAGGTTATTTTCCATTGCATTTGTAGCACTGAATTCTAGTTCAAACAAACAAGCACTCTTGAAAGATGATTTTCGGGGCGAAAAAATGCTATATACCACGACGTACAGAATTCTTTCAAATGTATACCAGTCAGTATTAACATAACCCACATGATCAAAAAAATTACAACAAAATAACAGCTACTTTTTTGTCTCTTCTAAGCTCAAGAGGTAGGCAACAAGGCCAACAACTGGGAGAAACCTCACTACATTCACAAACTCAGTAGCATTTGCTTTCACGTTCTGAAGATTGTCTCCAATTAACCATGGCTGGAATATCGAGTATAGTAATATGTCCCAGAGAAATGCGTAAGCGAGCCGCTCCGAAAAGACATAACTCTGAGCAAACTGCCACCGTTCCAAAATGCCGCCAAAGTCAGCACCTGCACGGCCAAAGAGAGCCCAAACAATCGACAAAATGCAGACCAGGCCGCCAATTATGCCTACAACTGATGCACCTTTCACCATAACTGAACTCAATTGTGATGTTCGTGGTGGAGACTGGTCCTCATCGGGATCATTGAGCCGGATTGCCATGTAAGGTATCAAGAAAGCTAAATAAACAAAAATTGATGTTAGATAACCTGAACTGTTCTATTCATGAGTTGCAAATTTTTTTGTTGTTGTCAAGGACATCAGATCATACTATTTGTGAGGAACATTTGAAAGCCCCACAAGACGTCGAGCGATCCCTTGTACTGGCCCCTCCTAGAATCCGTGAAGAGAAGCGGCGCAAACATCAGTGTCCAAGCAATCACAAAATTGAACAATCCTTCGGCCATCTGGGCAAAGCGAGCACGACCGAATCACACACACGGTACCCACAAGCCACAAAAACAATGACAATGTCACAAGAAGTTACGGTGGGTCAGTTTCTTACTGGGTGAAGCACCGGCGATTCGAGCAAGTGAACTCCAGCTACACTGCCCAGCAAACTCACCAACAGAATCATGGCCATAATGCTGTGAACTTTTAGTTGATGTACTACTTACGAAAATTCTTAAATTTAGGCGTACCGGAATTGAGCAAGGGCAGGATGAAGAAGAAGTTGAGAGACAGGCCAATGAGGTCACTGATCGTGGATTGCGAGATAGCCCACACCGGGTCGCCCTGCATGACGATGACAACGAGTTAAAGATTGCTGAACACCAATGCTAATTGCGAAATTAGTACATCGGGACGCACTAATGCATTTCTAATCGTAAATTGTACTCCAGTTCATAGAAGCAAGTGTATCGAAATTTGTTGACGTTGAGCTAGCGGCACGCAAAGAAGACTAGAAATCAAAGATTTTCGTTTACGGAACGGACCGGGGCATATGGGAGGAGGAAGAGCCAGAGTATGTAGGCGGCCTCGGCTCCCCAAAGCGCCGCCTGAAGCAGCACGCGTGCGCCGCCCCCATCGTCCGAGGCTACCTCGCCACCACGCTTGGCCGCGCACGGCAGAGAGGCCCGGCCCCCCGCTCGCCGCCGCGGCCAGGGGACGGTGCCGGCGCGCGGGGGTGAACAGACGGGCGAGAGCAGCAGCGGCAGCGCCGCCGGGCGGCAGGGGAAGGCGGGGGGAGGAGCGAGGAGGGTGGCGCGGTGGGAGGAGGACGCGCTGCAGAGGAGTTGGGGGAGGGGTCGCGCCGCCATGGCCGCGGTGTGGGGCGAGGGGTGGGGCGAGGGGTGCGGCGCGGCGGGGCGGCGCACGGTTGTCTGGGACGAGTTCTTGTATACGTGGCCTTTCTCGTCACGCCACACTCCAACGACCTTTGGAAGTGCGGTTCGTGAGGCCACTGCGGTGGGCATTGGCATTGCAAGCAAGCGGGATCGTCCGATCGGACAATCGGACGGTTTCAGCATATAGGTGATACCAAAGTAACTGGCGTGCGGTTTGCTTTGGCTTTAGTTTTGCCCTCTAGAAAAACCATCGATTTCCAGATTGTACTTCCCTGGAAATGCAACCACGCAACAGATGTGGACACACGATGCACACGTTCAACTCAGAACGCAGTGCCCTTTTTTTTATGTCCTTGGTATTATTCATCTGAGTTATAACACCGTAGGAAAAAAAAAATGTATTAAGCATATTATTCATCTAAGTTATAACACCATAGAAAAAAGATGTATTTAAGTCAGGGTGTTCGTATGTTATGACATTTTGCAGAAACAGACCATCCTGCAAATTGAGTTGAGGCCGACGACCCTCGATGATTCTGTAAGCCTATCGTTGACAACTGATGTTACGACATTTCTTGGCTTGACGACATTCATCACACATGCAGGCTACAGCCATAGCTCATAGCCCGTCAAGAGTAGAACCGGAAGGTCGAGGCATCCTGGATGATGCTTCTTAACCCGCCGATGGTAGAAGCAATCATCACAAGAACTCCAATGACGATGCAGCCCTGGGGAAAAAAAATCCAGCGATAAAAACTAATAATCTGACTGAAACCCCGAACCCTCCCAATCGATCTATGTGCACGCCTGCTTCATATGTACGTGTCACGAGATGTGTAGTGGTATTACCCAGTTGGCGAACCACGACGCGCTGAACCTCGGAGGCTTCTTGATCTTCAGCCACAGCACGCAGGGGAGCTACAATGGAATAGCAGCAGAAGTTTAGTGTTCATCCAATCATCCATGGCGAATACTGAATCGTGCGAGTTGCATGCGATGTGCCTGTATGAATAAGGTGATGTGTTGTCTTTTCCGACGCGAAAGGCGGCTTACGAAGTAGGACGTTGGCGTGAACCCAAAGCCCCCGAAGAAGCCGAGGAGGTCGCCGAAGAACGGGAACGTCACGGCGATGAACAGCGTGAAGGCTGTATGCGGAAGGCGGCCATGATCCATGCACGAACGGATCGACGTCGTCAGTTCCAGTTGACGAGTTGAATGTTTCAGGGCTAGAGAGGCCCATGAATAAACGAGTTGGACGACTCTTACCGACGTAGGCTGATCGAGCCACCAGACGGAGGAGCACCCCTGGAGGAACCCTGAATCTTGTTATCAGAATTGTTTCGAGGCTTTCGAATATTGGCATGGCGTACACCTGTGTAATATGTTGCAGTCTCATCGGTTAATTCTACATTTCAGTCGCAGCTGAATCCTGCAGTCCACGTTGCAAACAGACTAGCTTTCTGAAAAGTACGAAAAGTAGTGGTACTATCGTAGGATAAAGGGGATACGGTGCTTCTATATATATAATTATGGATGAAAACGGAAGACGGTTGGTAAACGATTGATTCGTTTCTATTTTTATATTTTTTTTATCGGTAACGAAAATAAAATAAAAAATCTCAGAAATGGATAATGACGGAAATGGATGCAAATACGGAAACGAAAGTGAAAAATTCCACAAGAATATAATACATGATCACAATATACATGACAATAAGAATAATTTAATTCACTCCACCTCTAAGGCAGACACAAGAACAATATTATACTCGCCAGTATCATTAGAAAGTTTTTTTTAAAATTTGTCAGCTGAAGACTCGTTATTTGTCCCCTATATCAGACCATCATGTCCTCATCTATATCATTATCATTGACATCCTCTTGATCCACCAACTACAAAGGTGTAATACCCTAAATTTTATATATTATTGTTCGATATTCATTTATGATTTTCTAAGATTTATCTTGGATTTTTGAAAGTTTATAAAATGCTGTTTTGCTTTTTTAGATTTATAAAATTAATTTATTCATAAAAATAAATCCAAAATTATGCTAAAAATAAATTTTCTAGTTTCAAAGTGTTTTTGAGAATTTTTTTCAAAATTTTTAAACTCTATTTGATATTTTCTATAAAGCCATTTGTATTTCGACAATTATTTTAATTCAAAAATAAATGTAAATTCTCTCTTCTCCTTTTTGGGCCAAACCATTTTCCTTTCCGGCATGTTTCTGTTTTTACTTTCTGGTTTCACTTATACGTAATTTTCATTTTCATTTTCATTTGAACTGGCTCTCCTGTTTTCATTTTCAACAAAAAAATTTTCATTTCCACATTCGTACTAGTATTTTTTTGTTTTCCTTTCCGAAAAATGACTTCTATTTTTGTTTTTTCGAAACGGTCGGAAATTTTTCATTCTGATTTCAACCCTATTTATAAGCTACTATCCATATCATCCAAGTCCATGATGACAATGATGTAGCATTAACATGTCATATATTATAAACCATATATTTCCAGGAGGTTTCGAGGTTCCTCAGCCCATCCGTGGCTCTCTGCCATTTTAAAAAAAAACCCTCTATTTTCTTCGAATTACGGATAGGTCCTGTGAATTTACGAAAAGATCCTTTGCGATTTTTTGTGAGGGTAAGAAAAATTTTCGCGGATTGCGTTTAAGTCCCCCGTTCGTTACTTTACGGAAAGAGACTCCCATTAAATACAACTCGCGAACGAGCCTTTTTCTAATTTTTTAGGATAGCACTCAGGTCTAAAAATATAACAAATATGTCCCCGCTCCTTACGTCCAGGTCCTTTCTCCATTTTCCCCAGAAAAAATATTTTCGTGAATAGAAATGCGTGTGCATCTCTATCTCTAGACTTTTTCCCCCAACTCGATCTCTAATATTTTTCGAAACATGTATTACTAGTCGGTGAACGCATGGGGTGTTAAACTCGACAAAAAGAAAACTGGCGTCTCTAATATTTTTCGGAACATGTATTATTACCCGATTAACGCATAGAGTGAGAGACCCTCCAAAAAATAGAAAATACATCTCGCAAATTCGTTTTTCATTCGCGTGCGCAGCGTGCGCTGCGCTTGCTGTCCTAGTATAGTTCAATACTGGGAGGGAAAGAACAAGCACGGGGCAAGAAGATATTTTAGTTTTTTATGGTATTATGTGACCACTTGCCAATGATTTCTCTCTAATTACTTTTGTTTTCAAAAAAGTTCATATAACATATCGATTTTTGCTTAAAAGTTTTCATATCCAAAATATGAAACCATACATTTGACCTCCACACTTTGCAATTCAATTCAAATAACACTTCGATTTGGTTTCATATGGTAGTATTGCCTACGTGACGATGAGTAGGTAGTTTTGACACGTAGGATAACACATGTGTCAAATTTATGTCAATAACATGTAGGTTCTAGAGGGCTTCTCCCCCAAATTGAAACGGAGAGAAAGGGAGCTAACGGGGGCGGTGGGTATGGAAGTGCAATTGGGGGGGGGGGGGAGCCCATACAGATCCCACTTGTCATTGATCAAATTTGGCCAACATGTTATCTTATTGGCAAAAATGTCAACTAATTGCGCCATGTGCGCAGTATTATTCTACAAAATTATGTCAAGGTGTTATTTTAACCGGCCGGATTGTAAAGTTTTTGTTCCATGGTTCGAAAATGCTGGATCAACTTTCGAGCAAAGTTCAAAGTGTTATATGTATTTCTTCATTTGTTTTAAATATTTCTCCAATTGTTTTAAAGGTTTAGCATCATCGAAGAATCGATGCGCCATAGGCCTTGTTTGGCAGAGCTCTAGCTCCACCAGATACGTGGATCTAGTAGAGCTGAGTATTCCTAGCTCCACTAGATCATCTAGTGGAGCTAGAGCTGTGGGTATATAAACTTGATTCAATTTAATTTAGTCAACAAATTTCAAATTTAAAATGGAGCTAGGATCTAGAGGGACCTACAGATACAAATGTGCATGCAGAGCTATCTATGTATATAGTTGCTCACCTGGTAGCTTCCAATGACGTGTATGACCACCATCATGTTGGCCGCGGCGACGAGCCATGGCGGCCGCTGCAGCGCCACGAGCACGTTGTCGCTGACATCCCGACCGAAAGTCCAGTACCCGACGAGCGCGACGGGGAAGTAGCACATGGCGGTGACGAGGTAGGCCGCGACGGTGCCCTTCCACATGGGCGCCCTGGACGGCTTGGTCGGCGTGGACGGGATCGTGGCCTGGATCTCCAGCACCACGCCGTGCCCCGCGTACGCGAACGCCACCTGCCCCAGCGCGCTGCACACCCGGAACGCCGAGTCCGCCGCCGTGCCGGCCTTGTACGCGTAGCTCACCCCGCCCACCGGCCCCCGCGCCAGGCACGCCGCCCACGATATCGTCGAGTAGCTGCATGCATGCCACAGCGCGCGTCAGGCATGGACCCACACCATGCACCATGCATGCGTGCCTTGTGGCTGAGATGCTAGCTATGACACAAAGAAAACAGCGTGACTGGCCGGGTGTGCGGGCACGCGTGCCTGAGCGACATGACGGCGGCGGCGAGGGAGACGGCGGTGATGGAGTTGAGGTTGGGGAGCTGGGAGAGCAGGAACTGGAAGGAGCCGAAGATGCAGATCCAGTAGGACTGGTGCAGCGGCGTGCACGAGGGGCACACCGACTCGGCGAACTTCTGCAGGCACTTGCCGCCGGTGACCATGTACACCATGTCGCAGCCGAGCTGCACGATGAGCTGCTGCGGCACCACCACCCACGGGCCCAGCCGCGGGCCCAGCGCGTGCGCGCCGAGGTCGCGGTACCGGTCGAACCGCACGCCCGGCACGCACTCGTGCAGCTCGATCAGCAGCCGCAGCGTGTACAGCGTGATCCCCCACGACGCCAGCAGCGCCACCGTCCCAGGGCCCCTGTAGGGAAAAAAGAAGAAGGGGAAAACGATTCGTACACTGGCTGGACGGGTCGTCCGATCGAAAAAAACTACGGTCCAGATGAGCATGTGATTGGAATTGTAGCCTTCGTTTAAGTTGATTTTTATTCTGAAAGCTAGCCAAGCGTACGCACGTAGTTGATCATGCACACTAGCGATAGCTAGGTTAAGCAACTTCAGAGTTCAGACACGGCGCGCTTGACAACAAGAACATACCATCCTAAATGAGCCATGGCGTACGGCAAGCTGAGCACGCCGGCGCCGACCATCGCGGTGACATTATGGAACGTCACGTACCACCATTTGGCACGCCGAGGTGTGGCCTCCTCGCTCGCCTCATCGATCACCTGAAAAGAAAAAAAAACACCAAATGCATATGCATGGTTAGCTCAAGCGCAAGCAGCAGGGACGTCCATGCAACCATCATCGTCGTTAGACCATATATATATCGCAAATTCTACAAGCTAGCTAGCTAGCTGCAGTTTCCAAGCAACCAAGGAGTACTCCCAGACCTTAGGAAGAACCGGAGGGGAGATCATAGTTAAATAAATCGGTTCATGCAGCAGCTGTTACCGGGTATGAGACTTGCAATAGCAGAAGCCAAATTTATAGTAGCTCTTAACCGGTAGTGGGTGTAGCTGTTCTTTGGTTTGTTTATTGGAAAAGACCCCTGAAAATTTGGTGATTGTAATGCAGACATAAAGTTGGTAGATCATTAATTAGCGCCATCAAGAATGATTAGGTGCCGAAACAAAAGGAGAGGCCTCGGTTCATCCGGAAATTATCAAAACTTATCGCGGTTCAAAAGATGTGCAGAACAGATCATAAGGAATCTTTGTCCCGTCAACTCAGGGTGGCCTTGCTAGTCGATGTATAATCCCTAATTAAAGCGATGATTTGATTTCTCGTGGAGAGACGATGATGATTTGATTTCCTATCAATGGATTCTTTGGCTATATGGAACATGAAAACATAGAGCATTTGTGCCGCCCATGATCTATGGGAATTCTGGTGGTCGCGAATTTCAGTGGTGAGTGCATAAATATTGATTTAGTCGTACGATTTAGGTTAGGTACAAAACACCTAAAGAGGGGGGCAGAACTGAAAGGAACTTGGCTTGTTTAGGAAGTACTCATAATAGACATGCAGTGCACAAGTACAAATTTGTTCAACAAATTCTCGAGTACTGTTGATTTGCACAAATGAGGGTGACACGGAATTTTCTTGCATAGGCATGACAGATCAGTAGCAGAAAAAGAGAGAGGCTGTAATAGTCCAATGGTATGTACAATGATACATGTTAGCTGTAAGCTTATATCACACAGAATTCCGAGTGATGTAAAGAAGAGAGAAAAATGATGTCTATTATTTCATAGACGAACTTATAGATGACTTTATATGGTGCGTACTATTATATAGACAATCTATTAGTTGTATGAGAGACTATTTGTGATGTCCCCACTATGCTTGACCAGGCTCGAACACAACAGAGACCGTCACAGAGCCGAGTTGCACTAGATCAGCAACAAAGGAAAATAGCGGCATGTGCTAGTTGTAATATCCCGAGTATTTCTATACTCAAGCCACTGTACATTTGTACTCAAACGCTGTTCAATAATACACTGTGCTTGTGTATTTTCGTGTCTTGAGTGAACATACTTGCTTGGGATCAGAAAGAACCCTTCAACTTAAGTAATTTCGCTCATAAGTAAATTCGAATTAGGTTGGGCAAGTGCCTGTGACCCTATTAACTTCCAAAATACTTTGGGACAATTAGTAATCAACCCTGGAAGCGTTAGCCGTCAAGGCCCAAGTTCAAAAGTTCTGGGATGTCCGGAGTATCCGGATCCAACCCGAATGTCCGGACAAAGTCCGAGTGTCCGGATTGGGCTGGCCGAAGCGGTCCAACCCGAGTGTCGGACCAATGTCCGGAGTGTCCGAGTTAGTGTTACTGAAGACCCCAACCCGAGTCTCCGGGTTGAGTCCGAGAGTCCGTATTGGCGTGGGGTTTTGTATAAAAGTCTCATTTCGTGGCTCCCTTCCATTCTTTCTTCTTCTACTTTGGTTTCCCACTTCCTTGGTGTTCTCTCCACCACCCCGAGCTCCTCTCCAATGAGCCACGGCGGTGACCCTCCCAGTGACTCCTCCATCTCGGTGTGCTCCTCACCAAGCCGTCATTCCCCATCCGCCACCCGGCGTTGCTCCTCCGCCATCTTCCTTGGAGGTGAGCGTTTCTCTTAGGGTTTGATTCATGGGATTCTTGGGTTCTAGAGTCGTTCATGGTGGGATTAGGACTTAGGTTTGGATTTGGGAGGCTAGGGTTGAACTTGGATTCTAGGGTTTTGGGTGTAGTGGTTCTAGGGTTGAAAATGGGATTTGGATTAGTGAATGTGGTATGCTAGAGTGGTAGATCGGGTAGTAGTAATGTTGATTTAAGAAGTTGTTGGTGTGAGTTAGAGGTTTGGCGGGTTAGCGACGTTTTCTCGTAGAATCGGCTAGTTCGGAACTCCTTCCGGTTCGCTAGGTGTACGAAAGTCGTAGATCGGGTCGCGGTGAAGTTGTAGGAAGTGGTAAGGTCTCCGTCTCCTCGTCGAGTTGGACCACACGCCCTAGGACCGGAGTATCCGGACGAAACGGTCCGGAGTGTCCGGCCTATCCGGACTGTCCGGATGCAAAACCCGGACTGTCCGGGTTAGGCTGTTCTGTCCGGTCGTGTTTGTTGTCCGAGTGCGTCGTTTCTTCAGGGTTTCTTGGTTGTACTTCATTCTTGTGTATTGCATGCACTTCATGGTGCATTTAAAACTTTCTTTTGCTAAGTTGTATTTCTTTCTGTCGTTTTTGTTGCTTTGACCGATTAGAGGCTAGCGAGTCGGGCTTCGCCTCGAACAACCCGAGCATCATCCCGGACATCACCGAAGTGCAACAACAAGGCAAGCACCTCCTTTGACCATCTTGAAACCTATATTTCACGATGTCTACTTTGATTTCTCAAACCATATGCATTGTTTATATTCAAGAAATTGCTAGTTTGTGGGAATGGTAGATATACCCTGATTTGGTGGTTTCCCTCAATTTAATTCCACGAGATCATTGATAACCTTAGTAGGGTTAGACAATTTAATAAAATGTCACTTGGGTATAAACGATTTAGTAATTGCATACGCTTAGACACTGCAATAGAGGTGAGCAAAGTCAGTCCTTACCAAATGCTCAAAATTATGATAAATGTAATTGGTTTTGGAAAAGTTTTGGAAATGTGAATCGTAAGGGTATATTGATAAAAATGTGAAGTGTCTAGTTGGTAATTAGACTTGGCGGGAGGTATAATATGTGCTAGTTAAACATGGTGGCGATTGGTTGGCGAGTTAAGTGGAGTTCCCGCTTGAGTCACTAGGCAAAAATATAAGGACCGAACTTGTGACGGTTTTGAATGAACACCGTGCAACCGCACAATGCTGGGATGGGGCAGCCTATTCTAGTACTTGAAGTGTGAGGGGATAGCCATGCCTGTTGGTAGGCCGAAGAGTGGACCTTTTCCTGTGTTGAGCGATCAAGCGCGGTGTGTGTGTCCTCACGACCGCCCGTATGCGCCTTCCGTGTGTGCGCTTGTACTTTTGCGGCGAGGAATCGCTCCAGTTCATGTTTGTTGATACAACGGTGTACGCCTTGCTATGGGGTAATGCCGCGGCCAACAATTCGCCGTCGTCACGATGAGTATTCCGTGGCGCTGAGTGGTGGTTGGCCTCTTATCGCCATAGTAGTGGATTTGTCGTCCACCGGTCTTTGGGGTGTGGCTATAACCTCAACGATGGGAAAGAATAGATCATTCTTGTATATCGGATACCTCGTGTATCGCGTGTACCCTGGATGACGAGGATGCAAGTCCGAGTTGTGTTTGGGTAAAGTGCGCAAACTCTGCAGAGTATCAAATAATTCTAATCGATTAGCCGTGCTCACGGTTATGAGCAATCTTCTCTAATCATATCAAGTATAGAGATTTGGTTTGGTTTTGAAAATGAAAATCTATTTTGAGTCGGTATAAAGTATGTGGTGGAATGGTACTTGATGGAATTGTGGATATGTGTATATGATTCTCGATGGGATTATGAGTATGTATGGATGTCGATTCGTATCGATTGCGACCATGGATGGTGGCATTTGTGGAGCTCGATTATTACGATATCTTGTAAATATGTTTTATTCAAACTGCTGTCTTTCAAATTAAGTATTACTTTTCGATGAACTATTTTAAATCCAAATTTACGCAATTAACCCATGTAGAAGCTTTATCCTGTTGAATCAGCCTGCATTTATTTATATTTCCATACACTAAAGTCTTGCGAGTACATACGTGTACTCACCGCTGTCGCTAACCCTTTTTCCACAGAGGAAGGTAATGATGATGTCGGATGATGGCGAGCCCCTTTTCTCGCGAGTGTTGCGGCTTCGTAGTCCCTCCCTCGATCAAGAGCCTTGTGGGGTGGTCGGGCCACCGCGCTGGTTGTCTTTCTTTTGTTTCATTGCCGCTTTACTTCTTTTGGTTTACGTAATACTCTTGTTCAAGGTTTACACCCAGTTATGTAAATTATCGTAGTTTATCCTTCCGTGCCTTGGTACTCGTGTTGTTGGTACAGCTGATATCGGGCTATCGATCCAGGGATCCAGATCGATGCGCATGTGCACCGGGTCCGGTTAAGGGTTCGATCCCGTCGATCGAATTTTTAGGTTCAGATCTTCGTGTCGAGGCTTCCTGTTGCTATACGGTGCTATACGCTCTGATGAAGCGGCGTCTGATGCGGTATAGGAAGAGGGGTCCTCACAGCGTTGGTATCGAGCCATTGATTGCAGGAGGACTTAGTTAGCCTGGACGTTAGACTTAGGGATGATTTTTCTTCTCAAAATTTATTTTGAAGTACAAAACTCTATTTTCAAAGTGTAGAATGCTATTCTTGTCCATTCTATAGCTTTTCGCTTATCTACTCTTCAAAATGAATCTGATCTTAATCCAAATTTCAAAAATTTGTTTCCTTCTTCTATCTTGTTCAAAAGGATTAAGAGGAATGCGGTTTTAGCTAAGAATGGGTTAAGGATAGATGTTTGTGGTTGTAATTAGGGGTTATTTGTCGTTTCCACTGAGTTGGTTTTTGAATTGGTTCTTATGCTTCTTTGAATGAATGCTTGTAGTGTGTTTGTGTTTATGAGTGCATCCTTTGGGATCAATCATTCTCGCACTTGATTTGCATGATTAGTTGACTCAACTGTGCATTTCAGATGCCTCCCGAAAGAGAATAGCAGATTAAATGCGCTTCCAGGTGATGATCTGGGAGCGTGGCGATCTGATGGGGAGCGGGGCCCAACAGTCGCGGGTCCCTACTGGTGGGTCAGCTGGGGTTCAGTCTCAGCTACATGCCCAGAGTGAGGAGCTCCCTCCACCTCCTCCTGCTCCCGATATGGCTGCACTCATGTTGCGGCAGACTCAGCTCATGGAGCTGATGGTCCAGGCTGTCCAGTGGGCAAGAATACCGCAAGAAGAAGTTAGCCTCGGTTGTCGGAGTTACACCGAACTCGACCGCCGAGCATTTCATCAGCTACAGATCCGATGGAGGCAGAGTAATGGATTAGCGAAATGGAGTTGAAGTTGGAGTTAGTCGGTTGCACTGATGCGGAGAAGGTTCAGTACACCGCCTACTACCTCCAGGGACCGGCAGCTTCGTGGTGGAGCAGCTTCAGGGCTGTTCGCCCTGCAGATCAGGTCACCACATGGGCAGAGTTCAAGACCCGCCTTCGCTCCTTCCATGTTCCAAATGGCTTGATCGAGATCAAGAAGCGGGAGTTCTACGACCTTCGCCAGGGGTCTATGATGTTGATGGACTACCTCCACCGCTTCAACCATTTGTCACGCTATGTTGCTGATGAGGTGACCACTGAGGCTAGGAGAGTGACATTGTTCAAGGAGCACCTCACCGAGGAGATCCGTTTCCAGCTCGCCGGTCATGACATTCCTAGCCTGCAGGTCTTGGTGGGCAAGGCCATTAGCATTGAGGATGGCGCCAAGGCGCTTATGGAGAGCCGCAAGCGCAAGTGGGCAGCTCAGCGGCCATCGGGCGGACCTTCCAGACCCGCACCTTCACTCGGTCGGCCTCCGGCCTTGGCGCCGCCCGATTCGAGAGGTCTCAGGCTTACCTCCTCGCCTCGCCCGAGTTCTGCGATCACCTAGCCGCCAAGATGTTAGATTGGGGTCCCGAATCCATTTGGCCATATCACTTGCTTCTCCTGCGGCGGAAGGGCCACTTCGCCCGATGCTGTCCGGCGAGCGGCGGCGAGACGGCTCAGTGCACCGGCCCGTCCCGAGTCGATCGGTGGGCGTGGGAGTGAAGCGTCGGGCGCCCGGTTCCGTGCAGCTTCAGCTCCGGGCCATGGCCGCCTGAATGTAGCCACCGCAGAGGAGGCAGCAGCAGCTCCAGATGTGGTGTTGGGTACGTTATCTGTTCATTCCGTACTCCGCCTTAGTATTATTTGACTCGAGCGTCGCATTCCTTTATTTCTTCACGGTTTGTTGTTCAAAGATGAGGTCTGTTCTTTGTACCTCGAGAAGTACTTGTTGATCCGTTCGCTGGATCCGCTTTTGATCGCCGAGCTTGTGAGTCCAGGGGTTAGAATTGAGATCAATGGGGTAGAATTTGGGGTGATCTTATCAACATTGAGACGCCAGGTCTTGATGTGATTCGGGTATGGGTGGCTGTCCAAGCATCAAGGGCATATTGATTGTGCCAGGAGATCCGTTTCATTAGTCAACCACGATGGCATTCTTTGTTACCTTTTCTCGCTCCAAAGAAGGCGGCAGCCTTTGCTCGGTGCTCTTTACATTCGGGGACGATCAGTACCGGTGGTGTGTGAGTACCCTGATGTGTTCCACGATGAGCTGCCAGGTTTGCCACCGATCGTGATTTGGAGTTCATCATCGATCTCTTACCTGGCACTTCTCCAATTTCTAAGCGTCCGTGACAGGATGCCTGGCGATGAGCTGATCGAGTTGAAGATTCAGCTCAAGGAGCGATTAGAGAAGGGTTCATTCGTCCCAGCTTCTTCTCCGGGCAGCCCGATTCTGTTTGTGAAGAAGAAAAGCGGCACTCTTCGCATGTGCGTTGATTACCGGCCGTTGAATGAGGTCCTTTGTCAAGAACAAGTATCCTCTCCCTCGGATCGATGATTTGTTTGACCAATTAGGCGGAGCTCGAGTTTTCTCCAAAATAGACTTGAGATCCGGCTATTTTCAGCTCAAGATCCGTCCGGAGGATATCGTGAAGACCGCATTCACCACTCGCTCACGATGCATGCGAGTACACAGTTGTTTCGTTTGGCCTCACCAATGCACCACCACCTTCATGAATCTGATGAACAAAGTCTTCATGGAGTTCCTTGATAGATTTGTGGTGGTGTTCATTGATGACATCCTCATATACTCTAAGGGTGATGATGAGCACGCACTTCACTTGCATATGGTGCTTAGCAAGCTTCGCGAGCATCGGTTGTATGCCAAGTTCGATGAAGTGCGAGTTCGCTCAAGCAAGTGGAGTTTCCGGGGCATGTCTGTCGAGAAGGTGGGGTAGCGATTAATCCACGCAAGGTACAAGACGTACTCAATTGGGAGCAGCCCGCAATGTCCACGAGATTCGGAGTTTTCGGTCTTGCCGGATACTATCGCCGGTTTATCGAGAATTTCTCCAAAATTTCTAAACCATTGTCGGCGCTACTCAAGAAGGAGAAGAAATATGAGTGGTCACCTGGTTGTGAGTCCAGTTTTGAGTGAAGAATAGACTCACCCTTTGCACCGATGTTGGTCCTTCCTGACATTCACAAGAACTTCGATGTCTATTGTGATGCATCCCGTCTTGGACTTGGTTGTGTGTTGATGCAGGAGGGCAAAGTGGGTGCTTATGCTACTCGACAGCTAAAGCCTCATGAAGCCAAGTACCCGACGCATGATTTGGCGCTTGCAGCTGTTGTTCATGCTCTCAAGTTGTGGCGACATTATCTCGTAGAGGAAATGTGATGTGAGATCTACACCGACCACAAAAGCTTAAAGTACTTCTTTTCGCAGCCAGATCTGAATTTGAGACAGCGTCGATGGCTAGAGCTGATCAAAGACTATGATTTGGGTATTCATTACCATCCTGGCAAGGCGAATGTGGTTGCAGATGCCCTCGATGCAAAAGCACACGATGAATGCCTTGGGTGTCATTGGCCGATCTCGGTGGTTGAAGAGTTTGAAGCTCAATCTAGAAGTGGTTGAGTATGGTTACGTTTACGCTTTAGCCGTACAACCCACTCTAGAGTCTCGGTCGAGCAGCTCAACTACAAGATGATCTTTGTGATTGAGATTAGACGCCTTGATTGGTGAAAATGGCGCATCTCCGTGTTTTTACGTGAAGTCCAATGGGCTGATCTTGCATGGGCGGCAGTGTATGTCACGATAATGTTGAGATCAAGGGGTTGATCCTGTCGAAGCTCATGATACTCCTCTCTCTGTCCATCCTGGCGGCACCAAGATGTACCAGGACCTTCGCGAGCAATTACGGTGGCGGTATGAAGAAGGAGATCGCGGCTCATGTGGCGCATTGTGATGTGTGCCGGCGTGTCAAGGCTGAACATCAAAGGCCACCGGATTACTTCACCATTGCGAGATCCACGAGTGGAAGTGGGAAGAGATTGGGATGGATTTCATTACCGGTCTACCAAGGTCCTCCACCGGTCCACGACTCTATTTGGGTGATCATTGACCGTCGACCAAGGTAGCTCATTTCATCGATTCATACCACCTATTCGGAGCCAAACTAGCGGAACTCTATTTGCGAGAACATTGTTCGGCTCCATGGAGTTCCAAAAGTCATAGTCTCGACCGTGGTTCATGATTCACCTCCAGATTTTGGGAGAGTTTGCAGTCCATTCTTGGCACTAAGCTATCCTTGATCGCTTACCATCCCCAAACTGACGAATGACGGAAAGGGCAAACCAAATCCTTGAAGACATGCTAAGGGCTTGTGTGTGCTCTGACAAGTCGTGGGAGAAATGCTTGCCATTTGCCGAGTTCTCCTACAACAACAGTTATCAAGTCGGTCTTGAGATGTCGCCTTCGAGGCTCTTTATGGCAAGAAGTGCGAGAACACCACTTGTTTTGGTCCGAGGTTGGTGAGAGGCAATTCTTCTGCCAACCATGATTGAAGAGGCTGAAAGGCAAGTTAGCTTGATTCGAGACCGGCTGAGAGAAGCTCAGTCTCGTCAGAAGAGCTATGCTGATCGCCGTCGCCGCGAGTTGAGCTTTGAGGTGGGTGACTTTGTCTACCTCAAGGTCTCACCACTCCGCGGTACTCGCAGATTTCAAGTCCGCGGGAAGCTAGCCCCGCGATACATCGGTCCGTTCCGGATTTTTGAGAAGGTTGGTGTTGTGGCTTATCGGCTTGAGCTACCGCCACATCTTTCGGACATTCACGATGTGTTCCACGTGTCCCAATTGAAGAAGAGTCTTGGGTTCCATTGGAAGTTACCCAATTGGACCATCTTGATTTGCGGCTGATCTTTCGTATCGAGAGTATCGATCCGTATTCTCGAGACAGCTGAGCGTCACACTCGCAGTCAGGTTATCAAGATGCTCAAGGTCCAGTGGAGCAACCATTCAGAAGATGAAGCCACGTGGGAGCGTGAAGACCATATTCAGGCAGAATACCCCGAATTTCTTCGAGAGAATTAGCAATCTCGAGGACGAGATTTTTGTAAGGGGGGTAGACTGTAATATCCCGAGTATTTCTATACTCAAGCCACTGTACATTTGTACTCAAACGCTGTTCAATAATACACTGTGCTTGTGTATTTTCGTGTCTTGAGTGAACATACTTGCTTGGGATCAGAAAGAACCCTTCAACTTAAGTAATTTCGCTCATAAGTAAATTCGAATTAGGTTGGGCAAGTGCCTGTGACCCTATTAACTTCCAAAATACTTTGGGACAATTAGTAATCAACCCTGGAAGCGTTAGCCGTCAAGGCCCAAGTTCAAAAGTTCGGGATGTCCGGAGTATCCGGATCCAACCGGAATGTCGGACAAAGTCCGAGTGTCCGGATTGGGCTGGCCGAAGCGGTCCAACCGGAGTGTCCGGACCAATGTCCGAGTGTCCGGTTAGTGTTACTGAAGACCCAACCCGAGTCTCGGGTTGAGTCCGAGAGTCCGGTATTGGCGTGGGGTTTTGTATAAAAGTCCCATTTCGTGGCTCCCTTCCATTCTTTCTTCTTCTACTTTGGTTTCCCACTTCCTTGGTGTTCTCTCCACCACCCCGAGCTCCTCTCCAGCGAGCCACCGGCGGTGACCCTCCCAGTGACTCCTCCATCTCGGTGTGCTCCTCCCCAAGCCGTCATTCCCCATCCTCCACCCGGCGTTGCTCCTCCTCCATCTTCCTTGGAGGTAAGCTTTTCTCTTAGGGTTTGATTCGCGGGATTCTTGGGTTCTAGAGTCGTTCATGGTGGGATTAGGACTTAGGTTTGGATTTGGGAGGCTAGGGTTGAACTTGGATTCTAGGGTTTTGGGTGTAGTGGTTCTAGGGTTGAAAATGGGATTTGGATTAGTGAATGTGGTATGCTAGAGTGGTAGATCGGGTAGTAGTAATGTTGATTTAAGAAGTTGTTGGTGTGAGTTAGAGGTTTGGCGGGTTAGCGACGTTTTCTCGTAGAATCGGCTAGTTCGGAACTCCTTCCGGTTCGCTAGGTGTACGAAAGTCGTAGATCGGGTCGCGGTGAAGTTGTAGGGAGTGGTAAGGTCTCCGTCTCCTCGTCGAGTTGGACCACACGCCCTAGGACCGGAGTATCCGGACGAAACGGTCCGGAGTGTCCGGCCTATCCGGTTGTCGGATGCAAAACCCGGATCGTCCGGGTTAGGCTGTCTGTCCGGTCGTGTTGTGTTGTCCGAAAAGGCCGCTTTCTTGAGGGTTTCTTGGTTGTACTTCATTCTTGTGTATTGCATGCACTTCATGGTGCATTTAAAACTTTCTTTTGCTAAGTTGTATTTCTTTATCGCTTTTGTTGCTTTGACCGATTAGAGGCTAGCGAGTCGGGCCGCCTCGAACAACCCGAGCATCATCCGGACATCACCGAAGTGCAACAACAAGGCAAGCACCTCCTTTGACCATCTTGAAACCTATATTTCACGATGTCTACTTTGATTTCTCAAACCATATGCATTGTTTATATTCGATGAAATTGCTAGTTTGTGGGAATGGTAGATATACCCTGATTTGGTGGTTTCCCTCAATTTAATTCCCTGAGATCATTGATAACCTTAGTAGGGTTAGACAATTTAATAAAATGTCACTTGGGTATAAACGATTTAGTAATTGCATACGCTTAGACACTGCAATAGAGGTGAGCAAAGTCAGTCCTTACCAAATGCTCAAAATTATGATAAATGTAATTGGTTTTGGAAAAGTTTTGGAAATGTGAATCGTAAGGGTATATTGATAAAAATGTGAAGTGTCTAGTTGGTAATTAGACTTGGCGGGAGGTATAATATGTGCTAGTTAAACATGGTGGCGATTGGTTGGCGAGTTAAGTGGAGTTCCCGCTTGAGTCACTAGGCAAAAATATAAGGACCGAACTTGTGACGGTTTTGAATTGAACACCGTGCAACGCGCAATGCTTTGGGATGGGGCAGCCTATTCTAGTACTTGAAGTGTGAGGGGATAGCCATGCCTGTTGGTAGGCGAAGAGTGGACCTTTTCCTGTGTTGAGCTTGATCAAGCGCGGTGTGTGTGTCCTCACGACCCGCCGTATGCGCCTTCGTGTGTGCGCTTGTACTTTTGCGGCAGGAATCGCTCGGTTCATGTTTGTTGATACAACGGTGTACGCCTTGCTATGGGGTAATGCCGCGGCCAACAATTCGCCGTCGTCACGATGAGTATTCCGTGGCGCCTGAGTGGTGGTTGGCCTCTTATCGCCATAGTAGTGGATTTGTCGTCACCGGTCTTTGGGTGTGGCTATAACCTCAACGATGGGAAAGAATAGATCATTCTTGTATATCGGATACCTCGTGTATCGCGTGTACCCTGGATGACGAGGATGCAAGTCCGAGTTGTGTTTGGGTAAAGTGCGCAAACTCTGCAGAGTATCAAATAATTCTAATCGATTAGCCGTGCTCACGGTTATGAGCAATCTTCTCTAATCATATCAAGTATAGAGATTTGGTTTGGTTTTGAAAATGAAAATCTATTTCGAGTCGGTATAAAGTATGTGGTGGAATGGTACTTGATGGAATTGTGGATATGTGTATATGATTCTCGATGGGATTATGAGTATGTATGGATGTCGATTCGTATCCCGATTGCGACCATGGATGGTGGCAATTGTGGAGCTTCGATTATTACATTATCAGTAAATATGTTTTATTCAAGCTGCTTTGTCTTTCAAATTAAGTATTACTTTTCGATGAACTATTTTAAATCCAAATTTTCGCAATTAACCCGATGTAGAAGCTTTATCCTGTTGAATCAGCCTGCATTTATTTATATTTCCATACACTAAAGTCTTGCGAGTACATACGTGTACTCACCGTTGTCGCTAACCCTTTTCCACAGAGGAAGGTAATGATGATGTCCTGATGATGGCGAGCCCCTTTTCGCGAAAGTGTTGCGGCCGTAGTCCCTCCCTCGATCAAGAGCTTTGTGGGGTGGTCGGGCAATTTCTTGGTTGTCTTTCTTTTGTTTCACTGCCGCTTTACTTCTTTTGGTTTCGTAATACTCTTGTTCAAGGTTTACACCAGTTATGTAAATTATCGTAGTTTATCCTTCCGTGCCTTGGTAATCGTGTTGTTGGTACGCGATCTTGGAGCTCTTGATCCAGGATCGATGATCGGATGCGTCTGAGCACCGGGTCCGAAGCTAAGGGTTCGATCCCGTCGATCGAATTTTTAGGTTCAGATCTTCGGTGTCGAGGCTTCCTGTTGCTATACGGTGCTATACGCTACAGTAGACGGCGTACAGTACGGTATAGGAAGAGGGGGTCCTCACACTAGTAGAATCTTTCATCATTTAGGAGATGTTACCTTATTCATATGGCACATATAGTGCCTCTTTAGGTTTGACTATAGTGTACCCTACACCGCCCGCTTATCCAATATAGTACTCTAGTGCCTTTATCCTGATGGTCTTCAATTCCACAAAGTAATGATCTCCAATTTCCCCGTTATTGTAGCCCATCATCAACAGCATCAACAGAACTCACATTATAATGAGATTCAGCCTCTATCTCATTAGAGTTAACATGGATGACAAATTTGAAAGACAACAATGAAGCAAGACTGAGTACAAAAGTACTCAACAAGCCGTGAAAAGTTGATGCATGTATTTGTATATATACATATACTCTCCGTCACCAGACTGCTTCTCCCAAATTATCTTATTATCCAAAAGTAAACTCACCATTACCCGTTTATTGGAAAAGGTCAAATTTTAATTCATAAATCTACTGACAGCAGAGCGGTGTGGGATCTTACAACATGTGTTAGAGGAAAACCACATGACACACTTTCAAACTCAGAAGCTAGGAGTGATGTCACATTTTTAACTATAATCAGAGGTGTATTGCTTTATCCATAGCATCACTTGACTTATAATGTCTGGCCAAAGTATGCGCTACCTTTGGCGCATGACTAAACCAAGGAAACAGAAGCTTTGGCCAACCCGTACAGATCTCTGCCAATAACACACCGCCACACCACAGGCACGCGGGTCGAGACTCCTACCTAGTAGTCTCACTCTAGGGTGACTGCCGCTACCTAGGCACAGTCACCTTCTCACCCGAGGCAGAGACTTGGTCGGTTAATCAATTCAGTCTTTCCAATTTTCAGGTCTATGGTCAGCACGGGTTGCATCTCTTTTAAAGTAAACGTCAGTTTGGTTATGTTCTTAAGTGATATCCTATGAAGAGAAGTCCTAATTTGCACAACAACCCTACCTGGGTTGTTTTTCTCTAAACTTCTCTACCCACCGAATAGTTTCATAACCCTACCTGGGTTATAGCATTACTATTGGACCTCTCTAGTCCAGTCTCATCAACATCACCCACTGGATCCACCAAATCCACTTAACATATTTTTTTTTTTTAGAAATTAAACTTTTTGGCTAACATGCAATAATTTCAAAAATAGTCCACATCCCACAAAATCAGTTCAAAAGACATAGTCAAAGGGCAACTTACCTGAGTGAGCTCCGTCCAACTTGCCAACATTGGAAAAACGTTCCTACGTGTTCTAGATAGCTCTTGATATCGGTTGCTTGCAATAATTAGAATTTAAGTTTTAAGGTATTCCTTTGTTAACTCCTAAACATGATGCAAAGTCCAAATCATGAATACACCTAAGTATGGTGCAAAAACCTTATTTACGTATAATGTGCATTCTTCTAATTATGTCATATATATAATGTAGAATTTTAATCATGCATGGTGTACGTTATTTTACTTTAGGGGTTATATGCAATTTAGTCGACGATTCTTTAATTGTGAATTTTATATACTTAACATATGTAAACGTGACAAGGAAATTGATTTATAATCTAATTACGAGAAAAGAAAAGAGAAAAAGAAAGAAAAATATAATTACATCTTATTTGATTTACTGCCTTTCTTGCCTAATAGTGTTTTAAATACAATATCTATATATAAGAGATGTAGGCCCTGTTTGGCAGAGCTCCAGATCCCAGATCCACCTTAGAGCTGAAACTTGTAGACTGAAATAAAATGACTTAAGTTTATAATTTTATTTTAAAATGTAAACAAGACGACCCACCTAAACACTCTTAATATACCCTAGCTCCAGCTCCACGAATCTAGTGAAGTTAGAAATACCTAGCTCTGCCAAACACCCCCGTATTTCAACCGTGTGTGCTTGCAGATTTTATTCGATGATTCTCAAATTACCATTTCTATACACTGTAAGTGTAGCAAGAATTAGATTTAGAAGTTAATTGAGAGAGGAGAAAAGAAGGTGGGGGGGGGGGGGGGGACATAACGTTTAGACTGATTTTCAACTGTTCTCGGCCCAATCTTCCTTTAATTCACTTTCGGCTCAAGTTAGTTCTTTTTCTCTCAGCCCAGACCGGCCCGCTCGGCCCAACCTGTCCCCTTACCTAACCGAAACCTTCGTACCCCCCATCCCATTCGGCCGTCGCCTCCCTCATATCTAACAAACAAATACGATATGCCTTCTGCTCCTTTTGTTGGTGTGAACCATCATGCGGAACCAATTCTTTTGGCGTGTGTCCTATTGTCAAATGAGAGTACAGAGATTTTTTTTTTTATGGTTGTTCAAATCCTGGTTGGTATGTATGTCAAATAAACCACCAAAAGCCATAATTACCGTCAGTGCATATGACAATGCATTAAGAGACAAGGTTGAGAAAGAAAACACGGTGGATGCGCTGTCTTTCCAAGAGCTGATACCGTGCATTACTCATCATGCATCGAACAACAGTTTCAAGCAGCGTATACCAGTGACAGTGAGCAATGTTATGGAGAGCATTTGTATTCAATATGAGGCTAATATGTTAGTATATATAGATGTACAGACGGGTATGAAAGAAAAGCTTATATAAGGCAATACCTATACAATGAAAATTTCTATACGAAAAACCTATATACGGAGAGTCTATATAAGACAATGTCTGTACCCTTAACACCCTCAAAAATGCAAGGCGTGTGGCTTGGTACTATGTTGTAAATAGTATTTGTATTCAATATGAGACCAATAGATCAGCATATATAGTACAAGTGGGTACAAAAGGAAAGTCTATATAAAGCAATACCTATACAATGAAAATTTATATAAAAAATCTCTCTCTCTCTCTCTCTCTCTCTCTCTCTCTCTCTCTCTCTCTCTCTATATATATATATATATATATATATATATATATGAAGAGTCTATATAAGATAATATCTATACCCTTAACAAGAAATTCATAGAATTTCATGAGCAACTAATAGATAAAATCTACTGCTACCCAATTCTTATGAAGAAGAAGAATTTCATGAGCAACTAAGAGATAAAATCTACTGCTACCCAATTCTTATGAAAGAAGAAGGTCCAATTTACACATTCAAGGTCACACAAGATGTTAAAGTCGGAGAGAAACATATAAGTTTGGATTTACTATTAGATTTAATAGAGATGAATGTGATGTGAAGCGCATATGCTTTCATTTTAAATATCGAGGAATCCTATGCAGTCGCACCCTTTCTGTACTTGCTATAGTTAAGATCAAAGAATTGCCCTCTAAATATATATTGCAGCGGTGAAGAAAGGACTTAAATGTTCATATGATGATATGGTCGATGCACCAATTGCAAGACGTTTTGATGAATTATGCAAGTTCTTTTATGAAGTTGCAGAGAATGCAGCAGAGTTAGATGCATTGTTCGACTTGGTGATGAATGGTATTTGGGAACTACAAAAAAGGACAATTGTGCAAAGCACAGTATCGATCAAATTCAAAAATCTAATCTTTTAAAGCGTCCAGATGAGCATATGTCAAACCAAAGCAAAACTAGTACCCAGCCCTAAAAATGAGAGGAAAGAAGCAAGGAGAATCAGCAAGTCGAAATGGGTCAAAAAAACAAGAGGAAGAAAGGTAAAAGAATAATATTATATATAAACAATCATGTTTCCAATTCAACATTGTTATTGGTTTAGGCATTAATTATATGCGTTGTCAGGTTGCGTACATATTTTCAAAGTTTACACCAAACACAAGCTATTCTTGATCGCACAACATCGCCATTTCATATCATCTCTTATGTTAATCTTCTGGAGGTTCCACAACTTATTATCTATGGCTTGTGACCTTTGTCAGATGGAACTACATTTCTATTATAACCGATTCAGTTCATTTGTTTTGTTAGGGAAAAGAAGACGTGTTGGAGTTCTTTTTTCCTGACATGAACAAGTGACATTTTTATATTAGAGCTCTTTTATGGTACACTAAATTGAATATAAACCATTCGTTCTTTTCAAATCAATAGATCAGATTAACTAGAATTTACTTAATCTAGTAGTAGAGTAGTAGAAACACCATTAATAAATGAACGGTTAGATATGATTCCTACTACATATTTTATACTACCAGTATAATGCACCGTAAAATTTCTCTTATATTAACATGTAAGCAACTTTCTTCTAGCTGAAAACATTACAAGGAAAATGCAACCTTTGATGTTCCTTTCTGTTATTTTATTGTAGGCTCTCCGAACAAGCATAGAAGAATTTCTGTTGATGGAGAATTACACGTGTCAGCGTATTAAACGCTGGGGTACCCACGCAGCCGCATTAAGTACTCACGCCCAGAGGACAGGTGGCGTTCAGGCCACTCCTCAGGGCGACCAGCAAAGGCGCTCGCCAAGAGGACCGGTGGCGTTCAGGCCACTCCTCGAGGCGACCAGCGAAGGTGCTCGCCAAGAGGACAGGTGGCGTTCAGGCCACTCCTCAGGGCGACCAGCAAAGGTGCTCGCCCAGGGGCGAGTGGCGTTGAGCCACTCCTCAGGGCGACGGCAAAAGTGCTCGCCAAGAGGACAGTGGCGTTGAGCCACTCCTCAGGCGACCAAAGAAGGTGCTCGCCAGGACAGTGGCGTTCAGCCACTCCTCAGGGCGACCGGCAAAAGTGCTCGCCAAGAGGACGAGTGGCGTTCGTGCCACTCCTCGGGCGTAGTTCCCAAGAATCAACCCCGTAATCGTGCTACAGGCGAAGGGTCAAGGATATTTAATGCGAGGCGTGCGCATTAAATGCGAGATGTGTAGGCAGTGGTATGGCGGCGTGTCTTCCCAGCGCATTAATGATGGGTGGCCCCAATCGACATCCCTCTCTCTGGCGAACTGCAGGGGTGACAGACAGGCGGGACCCAAGGCGAAGTCTAAGTCGGCTGGGACAGGCATTAAATGTGATGTAAGAGAGTGTGACGGGTGCATTAAATGCACTGTAGCAGCGTGTCAGACGCTTGCTTTACGCAAGCTTGTAAGCCCCATGCGCCCCAGCCAGCCCGAGTATAAAAGGGAGCTAGGGTGCATGGGAGAAGGGTTGTTGATTCTTGGTTGGCAGAACCTTAGAAGGTCGTCTTCCCCAGCCTTGTAAGAACCTTGAACTCAGAAGGAACCACCAAGCAGGACTAGGGTCATTACTCCTTTGGAGGGCCCGAACCTGGGTAAACTCGACCGTCTTCTTGCTTGCTCTCAGCATCCCGTTCTTCCCGTCCTTGGAGCGGTTGCCACAAAAGCCCCCAGTCCGAATCTCTCAAGCACCCAATCCTAGGGTGCCTGTTGGCCAGTAAGCCGACAGTGGCGCGCCAGGTAGGGGCTTAGTGGTTAGATCGTTCCTTTCTTCCATTCCTTTTTGAGGAGTTTGCAAGAATCCGAAGATCATCCGGTATGGCGGAATCTCATCGCCAGCGTAGCGCCCTCCCCGAGGAAAGCAGCGCCCGAAGCCGATCTCGGCTCCCGGTAAGGGAGTCGGGTCCGGTCCTTCATGGCGGGAGGGGCGCGAGCCGCATCCAAGCCCGGAGTTCACCTGGCCCAATGGCGCTTCGTTGGGGAAGATACCCCAATGCAAAGCCTTCATGCGGCCGGTTGCTCTGGATCATCCTCCGGTCCAACTGACGGCGACACCCAGCCACTCCTTGGCTCCAGGACATTGCCCGTCTAGTGGACTCGGCCCAGACGAGTTCTTTGTGGCAATTCAGCCGGGCTTCCGTCCTCCGCCAAGGAGTTCGTATGGTGGATGCCCAAGCTTCTAGTCGCTCTTTGGCGACCTCTCCCGGCAGGAGCCGGGATAAAGGGAAGGGAGTATCGGGCCGCACTCTCTCGCACAGGGGGACGTGCACAAGCTTCGCATCTTCCCGCGGTACTCCCATGCCGGAGGAGAACCGCGAGGATCTAAGGGCACGCCTCGAGGGGCGGCTCCAATGGGAGATGATCTGCGTCAAGTTCTTGAGGCGTCATCCGCAACGACGCGCCAAACCCTCGCTGCCGGGCCACCGAAGGGAGCTTCTTCCGACTGGGAGAGTGTAGACTGCACTCCTCGACCCTCTCAGGGTCGTGGGTGGTGGCGACACTACTCCCCATATAATGTTGGGTGCCAGCGTTTTCTCCGTCTATGCCAATCGGCGTGGCTGTAAAGATTTCGCCCCGCGCCCATCGAGAAGTATGACGGCACCACCAACCCTCAAGAATTCCTGCAGATTTATACGACGGTGGTGCGTCTTTGCCGGGGTCGAGATAGAGTTATGGCCAACTACTTCCCGATGTCGCCGACAGTTCGCCCGCTCTGGTCGGCCGAACCTTCCTCGAGGTTGATGACGCTCGTGGGAGGAATCAGGCGACATTTTTGTCACCAACTTTCAGGGCTCCTACGGCTCACCGGGTGTGGAGGACGACCTCCACGCTTTGGAGCAGAAGGAGGGGAGTCCTCGAGGGGTTTATTCGGCGGTTTAGCCATTGCCGCAACACGATCCCCTGATCTCTCGAAAGCCCGGTTATTATTGTGCTCCGGAGGGGGTTAGGGATCGGAAGATGCGGGAGAAGATGGCTACCCATCGCCGCTACCACTTCCGAAGCTCTTCTCTCTGGCTCACAAGTGTGCCGGCAATGAGGCTCGGAAGGGTGCAGCAGGCCCTCAAACCCCGAAGCCGGAGCGTCGAAGTCCTCCGACCGTAAAAAGAAGAAGCGCAAGGAGGCCGCCGCTCGAGAGGTTTTGGTGGCCGATCCGAAGCCAAGCCTCGGCGCGACGATCGAGCGAAGAAGAGATCGCCGGGACCAGCGAGACAATCGCAGGGACCGCCGTTCTCCCCGCCGTGAAGACGATAGGGGCAAGCCATACTGCCCCATCCACCGCACAAATGGGCACGACTTGGAAGATTGCCAGGTTGTGTCTAAGTTGGTGGAAAAGCGGCTCAAGAAGCGCCGCGAAAAGGATCGCGAAGATGATGACGATTTAAGATGACACCCCACCGGCTTTCCAACAAGCCGAGCACACGGTGGCATACATTCATGGGGGTTCGGCCACCTACTCTTCCAACTCGCAGATAAGCGAGAGCCGAGACAGTGTGTGCCACCATGCGAGCCCGGCGAGTCGGGGCTGAAGTGGTCGGATCAATCGATCACTTTGATCGGGCCGACCACCCGGCGAACACTTCAGGCCCAAACCATCTCCCGATCGTGGTCGCCCCTACGGTCGAGAATGCGAAGCTTGGCGAGTACTCGTTGATGGAGGAAGTGCCATCAACTCGCTTTGTCGATCGGGCGTATCAAGCACTCCAAATACCTTATGAAGAATCTGCGCAAGACCGCTTTTTATGGAATTGCCCGGGATGGGCCTAATGCCTCTGGGACAAGTCCAGCTGCCCGTCACGTTCGGAAGCGCTGAAAACTTCCGGACGGAACTCATCAACTTCGAGGTCGCCGACTTCGACCTCCCTTACAATGCCCTGCTTGGCCGGCCAGCGCTAGTCAAATTCATGGCAGTTACGCATCATGCTTATTTGCTGATGAAGATCCTGGCCGAGGGCCCAATTGTGGTAAAGGTGGACAAGCTCGAAGCCTTGCGCCTCAGTAAGCAAGTGCAAGACTTCGCTGGAGCCGCCTGTTCGGCGCGTGGCACAGAAGACCCCTCGAGCGCTCCCCCGGCCAAGGCCCGCGCTTCACCCAGTCCCTTGGGTGAGGTGAAGGTGGTCCCCGTGGGTGAGGAAGGCTCGGGCAAGGCTGTGAGAATCGGCGCTGATCTCAGCGCCAAATAGGAAGACGCGCTCGTCACCTTCCTCCGGTCTAATCTAGATGTGTTCGCCTGGGAACCATCTCAAATGACCGGGTCCCTAGGAGGTGATCGAGCACCGATTGGCAACGCTTCTGGAGCGCACTGACCCCGGCAAGGTCCGAGGCAGCGCCAGAGCGACAAGAGGCCATTCGGGAAGAAGTGGAGAAGCTATTGCAAGCCGGAGTTGTGCGGGAAGCCGCCTACCCCGAGTGGTGGCTAACCCTGCTCGTGAAGAAGTCCAATGGGAAGTGGCGAATGTGTATAGACTTCACCGACCTCAATAAAGCCTGCCCTAAGGACCCTTACCCTCGCCAAGGATTGACCTCGTTGTCGATTCTACTACAGGATGTGAAGCTCTATGTTTCCTAGACGCCTACTCGAGGATATCATCAGATTAGAATGGCGCAGGAAGACGAAGAAAAGACGGCCTTTGTAACCCCTTTTGGTGTATACTGTTATGTTCGAATGCCCTTTGGGTTGAAGAATGCCGGATCTACATACCAGCGAGCCATGCATATTGTATTCAAGTCGCAAATTGGGAAGAACCTGGAGGTATATGTTGATGACTTGGTGATAAAAGCTAAGGCCGATGGGTTGGTTGAAGATCTGAAGGAAACTTTCTCCCATCTCGGCACTACCGCTTAAAGTGAATCTGAGAAGTGCGTGTTCGGGTGTCATCTGGAAAGTCGCTTGGCTTCCTGGTCTCCACCGCGGGATCGAAGCCAACCTGCATAAGATTGAAGCAATAGAACGAATGAAGCCACTGTCGGCTCAAGCGGCTTGGTGCTTAGCTGGCCGCTGGCCTCCTCGGCCGGTTCATAGCTCTACTGGGAGAAAAGTCTCCCATTATTCAAGCCGATGAAGAAGACTAATTCCTTCGAGTGGACCGGAAGCCCAGCAGGCGTTTGAAGATCTCAAGAAGTATCTCTCCTCGCCTCTGTCTGGTCGCCCGAGCACAGTGAGCCGCTTCTCCTTTATGTAGCGGCAAGCCCCTCGGCGGTGAGTGCAAACACTAGTAGCAGAGCGAGAGGCGTCTGTGGCCGGTCTATTACGTGAGCAAGGTGTGCATGATGCTGAAACTAGGTATCCCAGGCCCGAGAAAATGGTGTATCTTTGTCTTGGTGGCATCAAGAAAGCTGCGACATTATTTCCAAGGAAGGGAGATCACTGTGGTCTCCTCGTATCCTCTGCGGAGATCCTTCACAATCGTGAAGTCGAAGGTCGACGCCAAGTGGTCTGTCGAGCCGGGGAATTTGGCTTCAAATTTGCCCCCGCATTGCTATCAAGAGTCAAAGATCGGCGGACTTCATTGTTGAATGGACTCGGCAGATGGGGAAGATAAGGAAGTCCCCGTGCCCACGCCTTGGGCGCTCTTCTTCGATGGATCCTTCAGGCTCGAAGGCGCGGGGCTGGGTTCCTCTGGTCTCTCCGACCGGGACCCTCAAATATATAGTCGATCTGGACTTTAAAGCTACCAACAATGTTGCGAATCTGAAGGATTGCCGGTTGGGCTCCGAGTGCCGCAGCTTTATCGGCATACGGCGCCCTCTGATTAAAGGCGATTCTTTCTTTGGTCATCAACCAGGCAAGGAAGGACTTCACCGCTCTGATCCGTCATGGCGGCTTACAGCGGAGGTTAGAAAGATGGAGAGACACTTCAAGGGCTAGGGTATACACACATACCCGGCGCGACAATTATTTAGCTGACGAGCTCGCTCACCGCCTCGACAAGAGCCCCTGTTCGGTCGGAGTCTTTGAAGAAAGGCTTACGCGACCGGCCCATCTCACTTCGCCCGTCTGGTGGGGAGGATGGTGATGCCGCTTCAGCCCTCACTTCGGATGGGAAGGCGACGCTGCCTATTGCAACCCCCGTTTCTGGTGGGGACGATGGTGGCGCCGCCCCAGCCCACGTTGCAGGAGGAAAAGTGGCACCGGTGGAAACGCTTGGCCAGCGAGTACCGGACGATCACTCTGTGGTCGCCGTGCTTGACCGGAAGGCACATGGATGGACCCGATCCTGGCCTACCTGCGGGATCAAGTATGCCCCGACGATGATGCGTCACCGAGAAGATAGCGCGAAAGGCCAAGCGCTACACCCTGGTAGATGGGGACTGTCTGGCCAGGGGTGGAAACGGAGTTCTTACGAAGTGCATCACTCGGGAAGAGGGAAGCATTTTGCTTTCGATATCCATGGAGGCGTGTGCGGGAGCCATTTTTCGGTCGAACCTGGTGGGAAAAGCTTTCCGCCACGGGTTCTATTGGCCAACCGCCCTCCAGGATGCTTGCGAGCCGGTGAGGAGATGCGAGGCGTGCGATTTCACGCCAAGCAAATCCACCAACCAGCCCAAGCCTCGCAAACTATCCCGCTCTCATGGCCCTTCGCGCCTGGGGTGGATATCTGGGTCCGTTCGCGGGCCACAGGAGGCTACACTCATCTGCTCGTCGCCATTGACAAGTTCACCAAGTGGGTGGAAGCCGGCCGTGAGAACCATTACCGCGCGCGCGGTCAAGTTCATGCGAGGATCTTCGCCCGCCGGTCGCCAACCGTATCATCATCGACAATGGCGCCCGATTCACGGCCGCTCGGACTTTGCGAAGAAATGGGCACGAAGTCTGCCGCCTCCGTTGCCCATCCAAGAAGCAACGGCCAAGTCGAACGAGCCAATGCTGCTTTGGTCTTTGAAGGGCCTCAAGACTCGGGCGTTTGATCGACTTCACCAACGGCTCGCGGTGGGTTGAAGAACTCCGGCGATCTTTGTGGTCACTCCGACCACTCCCGGCCAAGACTCTGGAGAGACTCCATTCTTTACGGTTTACGGAGGCAGGCTGTCCTCCTTCGAAATTGACATTTGGGTCGCGGCGTCTGCGTTCGCGGAAGAAGATCAGGAAGAGATGCGCCAAGACGACGTCAATCTCTGGAAGAAGCTCGGATCGTGCGGCCTGCGCCGCTTCGTATCAGCAAAGCCTCGGGAGGTACCACGCCACCCGGTCGGTGAGAGAACATCGCGCAAGGGCGACTGGTCTTGCGAAAGATTCGATCGCAGGTGGGTTGCACAAACTGTCTCCCAGTGGGAGGGCCCCTTTAAGGTGGTCTCGGTCTCGACCGGCGGTCGAGGTTGGCCAGCGAGGGCGGGAGGAATCGCGAACTCGCGAGAATATAGAGAACCTGCGCAAGTTCTACCCTTGAACGGTTGTAAGTTTCGTGTTTTGTTCCTCGTCTTGGCCGAATCATGCCTGTCTTTGCTCGACTAGCCGGGAAACGACATTGTTCGTAAATTAAGTACTAAGTTCCGTTATTTTTAGCGATTACTTCATGCCTTTACAGTTCTGTGTTTTATGGCAAAGTGTTGAGCGATCACTCTAATCCGCTCGATCTGTGGCGCCCGATGGCAAAGCGGGACCACTATGTAAGTGCGGCGAACAGGATTGGGCAATTGGGCGGTGGTTTGAACTCGGCTCGACACGGTCATGACACTCGGGTGTCAGTGAAGTGGCGATTTAAACATCGCTATCAAAAGCCTACGCCCCGTCACGTCTTACACTGCGGTCCGCCCGCAGAGGCCACAAGGGTACGTGTTGTTTGCAGGATCGTAAGGCAACGAAAAGAATCGCCGGACACAAGGGATACTTTACTCCCTTCTTTTTCCTTCTAAGCCTTAAGCCGGCAAAGAGCACTCAAGTTAATCTTGGCGGTCGAGAAGGTGGAAGGCTAAGAAGACAAGTTAAACATTCTTTGAATAAGTCTCAAAAGTGTCATCTCAATACAATGACAGTGCTTTCCAAAAGTTGTTGCAGGCCAGCAAGTTCAGAGGGCAAAAAAGGGAGAAGGGTCAAGGATATCCTATCATTCTACCTCCTCGTCCCACATCATGCCAAGCATCTGCAGGGTCTTCCGCGAGGGGCCCGACGTCCAGCGCCTGTGCCACCTCTTCTGCTGCGTCCTCCAGCGAGGTTGGCCATCTCGGTGAGCGGACGTGGTCGGCGGTACACTGCACCGCGCCTCCGCCTCACTTGATCTCCTTCAATCCCTACGGCCAGCGGCGGAGGATCAAAGTTGGCGTCCTTGGACGCGCAGACGCCAAAACGAACCTCGCGATGGCGGCCGCTCTCATCGGCGTCCCTTCTGGGTGGACCTCGGCCAGAGCGGCGGGAAGCCGGGCGGTGAAGTCCGCGATCCGACCGAGGCGAAGGCGTAGTGCGACGGCTTGCATTCGATGGCGCTTGCTGCACCAACCCAGCCGAGCGAGGTCATCCTCCATCCGGTCAAAAGCGTACCTCGGCATCTGCAGAGTGTACGCCTCGGCCAGATGCGGTGTGTCATTGCGCCTCGAGCTCTTCCATGAGCTCGGCAGCCGCTGAGCGCCTCGCTCCCGCTCCCCACCAGCCTCCCGCCTCGCTTTCCATCCGGTCATGTAAATTAGCCACCTCTGCCGAGGCGGCCGATCTCGATGGCGGCGTCGGCCAGCCGTTGCTTGCTCGACGTAAGGCGGTGGATGGTGTGGGAGTAGAGCTGTCCAAGGGCGGCCAGCAGTGCATCTGCGTCCGCCGAAGGAACGGAGTCCGCGGGAAGATCCGGAGAGGTGTGGCCCAGCGCCTCTGGGCTGCCTGGCAGCGGCCGGGTCATTGCATGCCGATCGCCGGCTTCTTCTTGTCTGGCGGATCATTTCTTTGCTCGTCAGCTACCTCGGCCCATTAAATCGACCACGGGAGCGGTGAAGTCTGCCCGGTGCCCTGGAACAAGAAAACGCAAGCAAAGGTAATGCTCCATTCGAAGGTTAAAAAGTTTTACCGTCTTCTTTTTGTGTGTTTCAAGGATTCAGTGCACAGGTGAGGCCTCGAAACCGAGGCACTCCGGAGTGAGAACCAGCCCCCTCGAGGCACCGGCCTCGGGCGGCGTGAGGCTCTTGGCCAGGTGGAGTCCACCACTGGCGGGTCGGCCATGGCGGTGATGTGGCGGAGGCTCTGCGCCGGTGGGTCCCTACCAGCACATTGGCGGAGTCGGCCCATGCGGCGGTAATGATGGCGGAGGCTTCTTCGCCGGTGGAGTCCATCGCCAGCGGCCGGCGTCGGCCGCGGCGGTGGCGATGGCGGCAACTCTTCTGCGCCGGTCGATCGCCAGTAGCCGTAGTCGGCCCGCCGGCGATGGCGGTGGCGATGGAGGAAAGCGCGCCGCCGAGTCGGCCATTGGCGGCGCCGCGAACGATTGCGGCGGTGATAAGCGGGCGAAGCATCGCGGCGTTGATGAAAAACCCCGCGGTGAGAGAAGTCCCGATGGCGAGGCATGTGAAGATCGGCCGGCCAGCGGTGCCCCGATAGCCGTGGTCGGTGGGCGTTCGATGAAGCGATGTCGTCGGCGGCGCTTGTTCCTCCCTGGTCGCCGGTACCGTAGGAGTGCCGCGGATTATCGAGGCCCTTGATGGACGATGATGGGCGTCCCCATGGCGTCCATCTTGGGCATCGCTCGACGATCCCCGCCCGATCCAGCAGGCTGCATGTCGCAGAGTGGAAGCGCACCTCGGGGAAGGGTGGAACGTCGCTCGCCCAGCCCGATCGCCCCATCCAGGAAGCGTCTGCGCGGCGTCCAGCTCTCCTCTCTACCGACACAAAGAAAAAGAAGAAGAAGGCGATGTTAAAAAAAAATGATGAAGAAGGAAGGCGTAGAGCTTACCTCCCGAATCGTCCGAGTCCGTCGCCCACGCCAGGTAGTGCCGGTGGGCGGTGCCGTGGCGCAAAGGCTAATCCTCCGGACACGAAGTCCGGAGAACCATGCCTCCGGTCAGCCACCGCTATCCGCAGCCGATCAACCCGAGCCAACATTGCAAGTAGCTTCGGCGTGTCGGCGACCGGAGATACCTGGGCCGGATTTGCTGCCCACCGCTCCGGTGGGAAGCCCCAGGGCTTCAATGCCGCTGTCGTCTTCAACGTACAACCATTCGTGGCGCCACATTTTCCAGCTGGATCGGTTCTCCATTGGAATGTAGCGCGCAACGGCCCCGTCTCTAAGTCGCAGATGGCAGCACCCGGAGATGCTGGAGCCCTGGCTGACGCGGAGCGAGAAGAAGTAGCGGAAAAGGAGAAGATTGGGCATTACCCCTATAAACATCTCACGTATGGGCGAAGACGGAGAGGAGCACAATGGAGTTAGGAGGAAGGTGGATGTTGTGAATGTCGTAGAAGTTGAGGACGGCGATGTAGAAGTCCGAGATGGGCGGGACCAAGCCCGCCATCATCGCCCAGACGAAGAAGATGACTTCCCCGGGCTGGGCGTGGGGAGCGACAGTCCCGGCCCGCATGCGGAGAGCGCCGCGGGCGATCACCTTGGAGCATTTAGCGGCGGCGTTCTCTTCCACAGTTGAAGGAGGGAGGACAGGAGTCGGTGAGGCCATCAGAATCAGCTAAGGCAGAAGGGAAGCTAAGGCAGGAAGGAGCAGAGGCGAAAAGCGAAAACGGGAACATGCCCCCCCCCGTCGCCTGCTTATTTATAAGAATTCAAGGAAGAGCCTGGCGGGAAAAAGTCGAAGAGACGCGGCAGTTCGGATGCGGGAAAACCAAAGCATTTTTCAAGGAAGTGGGCACGTCCCACGAAGCCACGGAAACGGCTGCAGATTCACCTCGACCGAAAAAGAGGCAAGTTTTTAATGACCGCGGCGTGCGTGGGCATTTATGGCCCCACCCGGAGATTGAACCGCTCGGCGAAGAAAAGAAAAGAATAAAGACACTCCTGGTGGGCGGGAGCTCTTGTCGGCGTATTAAGCGGCTGGGTACCCACGCACCGCATTAAGTACTCACGCCCGGAAGGGCGAGTGGCGTTGAGCCACTCCTCGAAGCGACCGCAAAGCGCCGCCAAGAGGACCGGTGGCGTTGAGCCACTCCTCGGCGACAGCGAAGTGCTCGCCAAGAAGGGCAGGTGGCGTTCGAGCCACTCCTCGGGCGACAGGCAAAGTGCTCGCCAGAGGCGAGTGGCGTTGAGCCACTCCTCGAGCGACGGCAAAAGTGCTCGCCAAGAAGGGCGAGTGGCGTTGAGCCACTCCTCGAAGCGACAGCAAAGGTGCTCGCCAGGGGCGAGTGGCGTTGAGCCACTCCTCGAGCGACGGCAAAAGTGCTCGCCAAGAGGACAGTGGCGTTCGAGCCACTCCTCGGGCGTAGTTCCCAAGAATCAACCCCGTGTCTGTACAGGCGAAGGAGTCAAGGATATTTAATGCGAGACGTGCGCATTAAATGCGAGATGTGTAGCGATGGTATGGCGGCGTGTCTTCCCCATGCGCGCATTAATGATGGGTGGCCCGAATCGACATCCTCTCTCTGGCGAACTGCAGGGTGACAGACAAAGTGACCCAAGGCGAAGTCTAAGCCTACCGACAGGCATTAAATGTGATGTAAGAGAGTGTGACGGTGCATTAAATGCATCAGTAGCGTGTCAGACGCTTGCTTTACGCAAGCTTGTAAGCCCCATGCGCCCCAGCCAGCCCGAGTATAAAAGGGAGCTAGGGTGCATGGGAGAAGGGTTGTTGATTCTTGGTTGGCAGAACCTTAGAAGGTCGTCTTCCCAAATTTGTAAGAACCTTGAACTCAGAAGGAACCACCAAGCAGGACTAGGGTCATTACTCCTTTGGAGGGCCCGAACCTGGGTAAACTCGACCGTCTTCTTGCTTGCTCTCAGCATCCCGTTCTTCCCGTCCTTGGAGCGGTTGCCACAAAAGCCCCCAGTCCGAATCTCTCAAGCACCCAATCCTAGGGTGCCTGTTGGCCAGTAAGCCGACAACACGGTACCCTCTTTTTTTTAATATACTGAGCATCTCGAAGCTTTCGACTTAGCTATCATGTTTGTACTATTTCAGCTAAAGGATTCGGCCAAAATGAGCTTGCAAGATGCAAACCAAATAGCAAGATTAATCTATTTACTTTAGGATTATGGTTTCTTTCGAAGTTCTACATGGAAGCTGCCTCCGTACAAGGCGGGAAAAAAAGGATAATTGTGCATTAAAACAAGTAAAATCGTGTGCAAATCACACTTGAAGTTACTGCATATGCACATTACCAATGTATTTACTGGATTACTCATGTCTAGTAGCATCAGCACATAACTATCAAAAGTTCCCCTCTTCATCAAATTGACGAAGTGAAGGAGAGAACAGGGCCATGGCAAACTGAATCAGAATCAGTCCCTTGGTGGATTGGTGACGGCTGTGGTAGCCGCCTGGGCACATAGCCGGAAGCCAGCCGAGCCGTTGGCCAGGGTTGAGCCTAAGCCTACCCTATTGTACAGGCGCCGCCACCTCATCGGCTGCTCCTTCAATCGGTACCCCAGGCGGCCAGGCCCCAGCTCCCGTCCTCGCCTCCTTGGCCTTGCGCAGCTCGGCTCGTTCGGGCTCTCTGGGCTTGTCGTCGCCGGGGCTGGATTCATTCAAATCCGTCGGCGGCGGCTTGTCTTGTTCACCGCCAGAGCTCGATCCAGTCGCCCCAAGCCTTGATCCACTCACCTCCCGGTCGGATCTGAACCTCATCACTGTAGCCGGCGTTGCTAGCACTTGCTCTACCAAACAGTTTCAGTTTGACTTGCTTGCCTACATTTTCTCTGTTCTATACTAGAAGAAAGCACAAAGCAGCACAGCGTGATAGGGACGGGAACAATCGATAAGATTATCTCCAACAATTTCCCTTTATTCTATTTCCTTCCCTATATCTATTCACTTTATTTTCTACCATCTCCAATAGCATCCCCTCGAAGGGATTTCTCTCTGGGATCGGAGAGAGAATATGTTTCTAAAGGGATTCTCTCTCCAAATCCCTTCTGAAATGAAGGCTGAAGAGAATCCGCTGGAGCACTTGGGATCTGTTCGCGAAGGGATTTGGAGGCTGAAGGGAATCTGCTGGAGATAGTCTAACGGACTGCGTGCAGCGCCGGCGAAAAAGCCCGGTGCATCAAAAAAAAAATTATAGCGGTTGAGGAGGTCGAGCTTACCGACGACAGTACGGTGCCATGCGCGTCACCTAGGCTGCTGTCACGCAGTCAGACGAGTGCTCAGGCTTGACGTGTCATCCATAGCATCGAGCACCTCCTTACGCCGCGGTCCGTCTAGGAGGACTTCAGCCGCTGTAGCAATCTTGCTGCAATCTCAGTTGTGCTGTCATGAGTGTGTCCAAGGTGGATCCGAGGACGCACTGCCTCAAGAAGCCAGCGTCGTCCGTTCCCCAACGCACTCCCATGCTGTCGATCTGGACGCCATGGCCCTCGGTCCTGCCATCGCGTCGTTGCCCAAGTGCGTCCGAGGCGATGGCCGTTGCTCATGCGGCGGCTCGACCTACCCACATGCGACCTCTACCTCCTCAACCCACTCTTCGTCTCCCCCTTCGCCATACTCAGCCATGAGCGTGTCGTCGTCTGTAACCTCTAGTGGATACATTGTTTTGGAAATTTGTTATAGCAATTTTGTTCATCGCTGCAAGAAACATTTTGTTTTGTTGCATTGTGCTTACCAAAAAATAGTGCAGCAAGAGGTATTTGCTGCAATAGTTTCATTTAGTTGTTGCATTACAGTGATTTATTGTTACAGTAGGGTTGTCAATTGTTGCACAACTCCTTTTTCAAATTTGATATTTCATTTTGTTGCAAAAATTTTCTTCGATTGTTTTATGAGTAAATGTAAAATGTTGCATCTACTTTTCAAATGTTGAAGTGTTGCCTTATTGTAACTTTCTTTGTTTACAATGTCTGAATCATTTTAAAATCTAGCTACATTCTATACTCATGGTTTCATCCAATTTAGATCTTTTGTTGACATTTCCACTGTTATTTGTGCGTTTTGTTTGCACGCGGTGATTACAATTGTTGCACGTATTGTTAAAAAATGTTGCTTCGATGCGTTCGATAGAAACCTTCTCAATGGACGTCCGATTACTTAGTCCTTCTAAAAAAAATTAATGAGGTTTGATTCGACAGTGATTCATTAGCTCAAGTTTAAAATAACTACTTAAATAATAAATAAAATAATTTTACGTTAAACTGTGTTAATTAAAAAGCTCAACAATAAAAGTTAAACTCGTTGGCCAGCCCTAACTGCTCGGGCCTGTGGTGCCAGGTCGAGCCGTCGAGGTCACGTGATAGCGGTTTTCGTAGGGGCTTCGTAGTTCGTACTGGTTTCTTCGTGTGCATATCAGCGTTGAAAAACTATTGTTGATGACTCTACGGCACGTCAGGTGTACGTATGGAAGAAAATAACTGGGTGATGGATCAACTAGGCTAAAAGAAACAGACATAGGATCATAGTAGTTGCCGGTTACTTGTTTTTGGAGATCAAGAAAACGAAATGCGGCTGATAGCCCTAGTGAAGAGGTCCAAGACAAGGCGGATCAAGACAAACGAAACGACGACATATGCGCATACGTGAAGAAAAAAATATATAATGATTTTCTCTCTCTGTATTAACGGTTAAATATTAATTAACTTTCCATCACGAGCCGTAAAAATAGATTAAAAATAAAATAGTTTTTGGTCAGCATACTTGTTCTAATCTTCTTGTTATTGAAAAGGAGAACCGACGTCTTATTATAGCTATGGATCACGGCAGCGACCCACTAGCTGCTGCAGAAATTTCTACCAGCCAACATGCCCCCTTTTTTTTAATCCTTTTTCAGCTATGAAAATTAGTTATATATTCAGTTGTATGCCAAAGAAGCTTACGTGGTTGCATAGATATTATTAAACGAGCCATCAACAAAAACAGACACCTTTGTTGCTGTATTTTATTATCCATAGAATCCTGTAGACAAGACATTGAGTTCTTTCGTTCTAAACAGACCTGTCAATCTGTCATTGCCATGAAATTCATGCGTTTCAAACATCACGCAGCTCGGAATTGTACGTGTGAAGCCACAGATAAACAAGATGCTGCCTCGGAATTGTACGTGTGAAGCCAGAGATAAACAAGATGCTGCCTTTGGGTGGTTGTCAGCCAGGGTCACTACTGCAGAATAGAACATCAATATTATTTTTTACTAGTTACATGCCCGTGCATTGCTACGAAAAACAAAATTGATAATGAAAAATAAAGATTAAAAAATAAAAAAATTATTTCACAAGATCAAACATCTATCTTTAACGCTTCGCTTTTAAGTAAAGTGGCTAATTAAAGCAACGCTTCGTTTTTTGCGTAGGGCAATTAAGCAGGGCAATTAAGTAGGGCAATTAAGCAGGGCAATTAATGACGTGGGTAGAACTCACCACTGCCACCAACTGTTGCTTTATAATAGTAGAGATATATCTTTTCTCAACATTCGAGTTAAAAAATCGATTGTTATATGTATATGTAATCAATAAATTTTGGAAACGGTGTCATCACAATCGGTTCTGAGCTATAACAGTTCTAGATTAAAACCGATTCTGATGAGGGGCGCCCTCATCACAATCGATTCTAACTCAAAACTGATTATGAGTAGTTTGTTATCACAATCGGTTCTAGATTAAAATCAATTGTGATGTTCCTCGCTAGGTTTTATATACCATCGGGATGAACTCTCCTTTGTTAGTGTTCTAGAGGAAAAAAACACGGCCACCCACAAAAACATAACATACTCTAATTGAAACTTAGACTTAGGGTGAGAAAATACAAATTCTTTGAGGATGTGTGTTAAGAGGGTAAGTTGAAGCCCTAGCTTGAGGAGATTTTCCCTCGTTTTGTGGTTTCTGTGAAAAGGTGAGCATACCTTCAAATCCCTTCAATTTTGTATTAAGAAATTCGATTTTGATTTCGTGAATGTGTAACGTGTCATTAGTGCTATGGTTGAAACCAATATGGATGAGAAATTATGAAATCCTCGAGGAGATGGTGGTTTGAGAGAAAAATTGAAACCCTAGCTTGAGAAGATTTCCCCTCATTTGTGGTTTTACATTCCTTTATCAAATCCCTTCAATTTTGCACTAAGAATTAAATTCAATTCTGATTTGATGAATGTCGGGGACTGGAATCCCCTGTCTGGTCAACAGCACGGTCAACGAACCCTAGCTCGAGCCCGACCTGGAGGACTATGCTCGACCCCGATGATTCTTGCCAAAATGACCAGGTCGAGGCCCGCGCGACCCCGAGCAAGGGGATTGAAGGTCGAGACACGACCAAGACCTGGAGCTCGGGGAGGCCTGGTGTCGGTGTTTCGTGCACCGGCAATACGAATTTTTGGTTAGTGGGGTCGCGCGCTCCCTCTCCCCGAATGGTTGACTCAAGAAGCCGGAGATTTATACTGGTTCGGGCTAAACGTCTCTACTCCAGTTCGTGTCACTGTGGCGCTTGGTATTCGAGAGATGATCAAAGGTTACAGGCGAGGCGAGGGGTTCGATCTCCCTTGCGCTCGGTGAGTTCCTTTGTTCGGTTGTCCTATTGTCCCTACTCTCCCCGGGGTCCTACCTCTCCTTATATAACCGGAGGTGGCAGGGTACAGACGGGAGCTAGAGAAAAAAGAAAGGGATACTGTACGCCTTGGAGTCTGGTCTTCTGTCTTGTCGTCCGACCGGGCTCCAACTGCTCCCACACCGGGTTGGTGGCCCTGCAGTGGAAGTCTTTGATCAGGCCGACGGGTGACGACTGCCCGCACGGACGCCACCGGTATTTAATGATATTTGACCTTAGCTTGGTCTCGGGAGGAGGCGTCTCTCTGCGGCGTGTCGCTGATTTATGGGACCGGGCTTGACTTCTTGACACACCCTCGACATCCTCGAAGGGGCCGCTTACCCTGGCACGGACGTCGGGGTAAATCACGCCACACAGGACGGTTGGTCCTTTACCAGTGCGGGTCTTGGCCCTTCGTGCGTTGGCGGAGCCGACCGACCATGCGCTCCGACCTGGGAGGTCGGAGTCCGCCGACCATCTGGGGCTGGCTCTGGACAGCGCCAGGCCATCTCTTCGCGGCCCACGAGCCTTTGCCAGAACTGGGCTTTCGAAGGATGTCAGCCCGCTCACGGTCCCGGGCTGATGGGGGTACCCATGGTATGGGTACTCGCCAAGAGTTTTCGAGCCCCGTCCGGCCTGAGAGCCTGGTCGGGGGTTTTGATGAGGTTGACGTAGCGCCGGGGTCGATGGGCATAATTCGGTCGGAGCGGCTAGTCGGGAATTGCTTCTTCCGGAGAGACGGGGTGCGCGCGAGCGCACCCAGTGGGTGTAGCCCCCGAGCCCCCGAGTGGGTCGGAGAGCCGGTCGGGGGTTTACACATTCGAGGTGGTCCGCCGACCCGAGGTCTGGGCTTAGTCAGACACCACTGTCACCGTTTGCCGAGTGGCCCGGTAAGGTATGAAGCACCCGGTGGGTGTAGTTCGAGCCCCGAGGGCCTGAGAGCCTGGCGGGGTTTACCTTGGCCGAGAATCACGACCGAGGTCGGCGGGGCTTAGTTTCAAGACAATACTGTTTGGCCTGGCTGCCGAGGCCCGGCAAGGCGAAGCGCACCTGGGTGTAGCCTCAGAGCCCCTCGAAGCGGTCGAGAGCCTGGCCGGGGTTTACCCGGCTGACTGCTGGCCATGGTTGTGGGTCCAAGAGTCAGGTGAGCGAACGCGCGTTTACCTTCGTTGGTTTGAACGCCGTGCTCATGCGAGCTACTAACGGGAAATCCGAGTGGAACCTTAGCGATCTCCCTCGAGGGGAATCGTTTCCAAGCGGACGTGGGTCCCGGCGCGGGCGTCCGACCCGCTGTGGGGTGTCCCATGAGAACCTTTCCTTACTCGATCCCGTATCGGGCTGCCGGGTTGTCCGCCAACCCGGAGCGCGGCTGGCCGTCGCTCATCGATGAGCTCCGCGGGAGAGTGTGAGGTATGGTCTCGGATGCGGGTTAGGGTGACTGGGTCATCCGCCGACCCAGCTGGAGGCTCCCTGGGAGCTCACCCTGGCCCGCCCCTCGCTCTGTTTTACGTGCTGGGTTGGCTTCAGTTCAGCTGACTGGACTTGGCCTTCGCAACCCCAACACGGCGCCGGGCCTCGGGTGCGAGCCCGAAGGCGATCCGCCGTCCCGAGGCCGGGCGGCCCAGTGGGCTGTTCGTACCTTTTTCCGAAGCGTTTTGGTCCGTTACGCTCGGCGTGGTTCGCAGGACCGCGCGGCGGGCGGCACGAGGTGGCTGTCTGTCCTATCAGAGCAGTTAATGCTCGGTGGGAATTAAATGGGCTTCAACACGTTACCGGGGTGGTGACCGAGGTGGCAAAGTAGCGGTCGGCCGGTCGCGTTTGCTTCACGTATGAGGCGCTTGGCGCGAAGGGCCGCCCGTTGCCTATAAAGGAAGGTGAGGGTGGCGCGAGGAGGGAGACAACTACTTGTGCCTTCTGCAAAAAAGGAAAAAAGCCACAAGAAGAGGAAAAAGAGCTCCCTGCTTCCTTGCGCTTCGCCTCGTCTCTTCGCCTGCATCGGGGATGTCGTGGGTTCCTCACTCATCGGCGGCCGGTCGTTTCATTGGCCTGGAGAGGAAGGGATTCCTCCCTCCGCGGGACGAGTCCGGGTGGCGGGTGCCGCCGGCGGGGGCCGCAACCCCTGCGCTGGACGACGGGGAGATCGTCGCACTCGCCTCCTTCTATGAGCGCGGATTCGGCCTCCCCCTTCACCCGTTCGTCCGCGGGCTGCTGTACTTCTACCGGGGGAAGTGCACCATTTGAACCCGAACGGGGTCCTCCACATCGCGATCTTCATCACGCTGTGCGAGGCTTTCTTGGGGATCAAACCCCACTGGGGGCTCTGGCGGCATTTCTTCTTCGCGCGATCGCTGTCGGATGCTGCCGGTCTTCTTGGCGGCCTGGCCATCCAATTGCGTGGCGGCCGCAAGCAGTACTACATCGACATGAAGCTGCCGTCGTCGAACCGGGGGTGGCACAAAGAGTGGTTCTACGTCCAGAACCTCGGCAACAGCGCCCGCCTTGATGGCGGCACGTGGCGGGGTCCCCACTGGATTTGGGGTCCCAAGTCGAAGGACAAAAAGAAGGTGGAGGTGATCCTCTAGCAGTTCGAGGGTCTGAAGAGGTGGGGCTTGACGGGCGAGGTGGTCGTCCGCGCGTTCATGGAGAGGCGCATACAGCCTTTCAAGGACCGGGTGCACCCCATGTTCAGGTACACCGGGGCGTCCGACCTCACGAGGTCGTCCGCAGTAGAGCTCCCGGGGTCGGAGCTTTTTGCTCATGTGGCTGCGGTCGTCCGCGTGGGCGACACCGAGGCGGTGGGTGAGGTCCTCGCGCCGTTTTCGGTGCAGAATCCGCCGAACCTGGTAGGAGGTTTTGAATCTTCTGGCTCCCTTGTTTCCCTTGCTCTTCTCCCTTCTTACCCGAGTGATTTTTTGCAGGGGCTTGACGGCATGATCTCCCGGGCTCTTCTGTCGGGAGAAAAGGAGATGAGAGTATGCGCGTGGCCGTCATGAGGAACGCGGCCGCCACCGCCGGGCGCGAAAGGAGGAGAAGCAAGCCGCGGCGGCGCGGAAGAAAAGGGAGCGCGCCGTGCGGGCGGCGCAAGGCGAGGAGGTCTCCGACACGATGTTGGAGGACAGCGACGAGGAGTCGTCCTCCAGTGAGGGCAGCGAGAGCGCCGGAGGCATCTCGGGCGGCTCCGAAGTAGGTTCCGACCAAGGAGCCGGTACCTGCGATCCCGAGGGGGATGCCCCGACCTCGGTGTTTCTTCTGAGGAGGCGGAGGACCACGCCCCCGCGCGGGGGTCCGGCGAAAAGGGGGCGCGGGGCGATGTTCGTTCGCTCGACGCGGTAAGTGTCAGGTTCTTCCTCCGACCAGCCTTTGGTTCTTCCGTGCGACCCCTGACGGATTGTTGGGTGCAGGGGCCATGCGAGCACGGGGGCAGTGTTGAGCCCCACCTCGGGAGCGGGGAGTCGAGTTTCTCCCTTCCCATCGGCGGGGCCCACGCCGACGACCGTCCGGAGCGGGGGCCCCACGGGCGCGGTCCCTGCTGCGGGGTCAGCGGGTGAGGAGGTGGCGCCGCCGATGGGTGGTCCGTCGGGGACGACACCCACCGGGATGCCGGCAGGGGAAGTCCCGTTCGGCCTGCTCCCCTTCGCGACACCGGTCGACGGGGCCGCCGGGCCGCCCATCCCGACGGCGGAGGAAGCTCGTTGAAGTCTCGCCGCTTCGCCGCCGATGGAGGCGCCGGTTGGGGCCAGTGGACCGTCGCAAGGGAGCCCGCGGCGGGTCATGGATGTCGCCCCAGGAGGGCGGGATACTAGGACAACACGGCCGGCGATCACCGTGTTAACTTGGCCAGGAAGCGACCCGATCGGGAGCCGCTGTCGCCTTGGACGATTTAGCCTGAGCGCCATGATCGAACTCTGGGGCAGAGTGAACAGGAGGTCGAGGGCGAGATGGGGCGGATCCGCGATGATCTTCTCCACGCCATCGAAGCTTCCTCCAGGGCGATGAACTCCATCATCTAGAGGTCCCGCCCGGCCGGAGCGGTATAGCTGAAAGAGGCACGTCCTTTGTATTCTTTGAATTGGAGCTGAGATTGACCGAGTAGGTGACTTTTTGCAGCGTCTGCAATCCCAGGCGCTGGGGAAGTCAAGCTTCCTTCGTCGTTTGCACAGTCAGGGGACTGCCGTGGAGGAGGAGCTGCGCGACGTCCGGGGGGCGCTTGCCGTTGAGCGAGAGAAGGCCGCTGCCGCCGATCGATAACTGGGCGAGGTTACCGAAGCCTTGCGAGAGGCTCAACGACTAGCGCAGTCGCTGAACGGCGAGGTGGGGGAGGCCAGGTCGTCCCTGGCAGAGGCCGAGAGGGCCAAGACTTCTACGGCCCGCGTGGAGGAGTCCGCTCGGGCGGAGGCCGCCCTCTACCGGGAGGAGTGCGAGTCGGCCCGGAGGGATGCCGACAAAATGCGCGCCGAGCGAGACCTCGCCCGGGGGGAGCTGGCGTCGGCGCGAGAGCTTGTCGAGTAGTTCGGCCTCTCGGTAGTTGTCGTAGCGGGCGTCTTCTGACGCCATTATGTCCTTATAGAGCTGCAGAAGGACCTCAGCGACATGCTGGAGTCGCGAAGGTTGGCGTCGGAGCAGCGGGACGCGGGAGACAGCCCTCTTGGACAAGCGGGTGGCGGAGAGGGAGGTGGTCGACCTGACAGCCGAGCTGACGACCCTGCGGGTAGCCGGCCAGTCCGTCTGCGACCGGCTGTTCGGGCTTACTCTGGGCCCAAGATCTATCTCCGCCCTGCTGGGGACGGTTCCCGAGCGTGTCGAAGATTCGATGCGGGAGGCGGCGGTGCTCGGCGCTTCCTCGGCGCTGGTCAATGCCATCTCTTACTATGATGGTATCGACCTTGAGATGGTCGGGAGAGGGGTCGCCGCGAACCGGAGCGACGAGGAAGTCGACGCCTTCGCGGTCCAAGTCGACCCGTGCGCGCGGGAGATCGCCGAGCGGGTTTCGCCGCGAAGTATCCTCCGTCGAGCAGGAGACCAATAGTTTAGATTCTGCTTTTTCTGCTGTTTCTTTTGAGATGTAGATAGAAATGAACGTTCCACAGGTGCAAATGAACCCGGCCTGTCGGGTCGCCTTAAGTTTCTACTTGCTTCACTTCACGTTTCTTTTTTATGTGATTGACAATCCTACGACCGTAGCCACGGGACCCGCGCGGGGGGGGGGGCCCGAGGAGGTAGGTGTTTGTTCCGATCAAATTTAAAAAACGCGAGACGAGACAAGGACTTAGGGCGCTCTCTTCGCGAAGAGGGGGTATTTTTCGACCGAAATTGGTCTTCCTTTAGTTCAGGTAACTGCCTTTCCTCGCGAAATGCCCGTTTGGCCGGTCGGATTGCCATCCTAAGTCGGGGCGTCCCGAACGGTCTTGGCCTCTCTTGCTCGGGCAACTCCTTTTTCCGTGAAGTGCTATTTCGAAGCTGCAGCCACAGGGGCGTAGGCAGCGGCACTTGGGTCGAGGATAAAGAAGTCACTGCGGGGAAGATGGTTCAGACGGTCAGGAGGACAAGACCTGGGTCGGAAAAAGGATCGCTCGAGTGGTCGGGTTGCTGACCTAAGTCAGAATGCCCCGACCGGCCTCGGCCTCTTCCTCGGGTAACACTTCTTCCACGAAGTGCTACTTTTGAAGCCGTGGCCGCAGGGGCGTAGGCCGCGGCACTTGGGTCGAAGAGGTTACCGCGGGGAAGATCGGTCGGTCGGTCGGGTTACTGACCTAGTTTCGGCGACCTAGGTTACCGACCCAAGGGGTCGCATGCAGCCCCCGAGTGGTGCGCGGGGACTGTAGTCGCCGTGTACCAGTTTGCGTTCGGGACGAGTGAAAACACGAAAGAGACGAGTTTTGGGGATAAGACTGACTTAACTTGCCAGGAGGGCCGTGCCGATCTTGGGACTGGTGTTGAACGCCTCGGCTTTCGCTTCCCGTCGTAACTCGAGGCGCTTCGTCTTCCGCGCCGCGGGCTATAAAGGGAGACGTGCTGGCGTCCTCGTGGGCTTCGTCAGGATTCTCACTAGCCAAGCTCCCTTCGTGTGCCATGGCGGACCGCTATACACAGCTCTGCGGGGAGGTAGGCGATGAGCGAGCCTGGCTGTAGGTGGTGGCGGAGGTCAAGGCCGAAGCCGTGGCCGGGGATGCGCGGCGAGTCGGCGTCCTTGTCGCGGGCATTCCTCACCTCTAGGAGGTGAGGGCGCCACTGATCCAGGCGCTGACTGAGCGACGCCATGCGTCGTTTGGCTGGTTAGGCGCGCACCAGGAGGAGTATCGTGCACTCGCCGAGTGATGGGACCACGGCGGGTGGCTTTTCGCCGGTGGGGATGATGCTCCTCTTGCAAATGAATAAAGTGATTGTACTTTTGTTTCTTCTCTCTCTCTGTTGTCCTCATTCTTCTTCTTTTTAAGAGCTTACCCTTGCGCTCTTTGATAACCGTAGCCTTTAGGGACCGCAATGGGTCAGGCGTAGGTTTGAGGAGGCGCTAGCGTGAGCCCGCACGAGGGAACGGATTGCTCCGACCAACTGCTGGTCGGTTGCCTTCGAATTCATAAACTGCACGATCCGCAGAGCACTACTTCGGGTCCTCCGCTTCCGGGGCGGAAGTCATAGCGCTCGGGGTCAACAGAACGAAAGAGACGCAAAAGCGGGAGCGACCACTCGGTCGGGCGTCCGACCGCCGTGGTTTCTTTGTTCAAGTACTTTTTGAGTGGTACAAGGAGGAGAGAGGTTGGCTAAGGATAGAACCTTCTTAGCTTCTCTATGTTCCAAGCGTTCGTAATGAGGTTTCCTTCGGCGTCTTTGAGACGAAAAGTGCCGGGTCGGAGGACTTCCGTAACGGTAAAAGGGCCCTCCCAAGGCGGAGAGAGCTTGTGCCTGTCCTTCGCGGACTGGACTTGGCGTAGCACCAAGTCGCCGACTTCGAACGACCGGCCACGAATCAGTCAACTGTGGTACCGACGTAGTGTTTGCTGATACTTGGCCGACCGCAAGACTGCAACGTCTCGTGCTTCGTCGAGTTGGTCGAGGTCATCCTGCTGCGCCTCCGGCCCCCGCGCATTGTCGTAGTTTTGCACTCTTGGCGCGCCGTACTCGAGGTCGGTCGGGAGGACGGCCTCCACTCCGAACACCAGGAAGAAAGGTGTGAACCCGGTCGATCGTGTAGGCGTGGTCCGTAGGCTCCAAAGAACGGGGGGCAGCTCGACGGCCCACTGTCCAGCGAACTTCTTCAGTCGACTGAACATTCGTGGCTTGAGCCCTTGGAGGATTATGCCATTGGCCCGTTCGGCCTGACCGTTGGCGCGGGGGTGCGCAACCGCTGCCCAGTCGACTCGGATGTTGAAGTCGTCGCAGAACTCGAGGAACTCCTTCCCTGTGAACTGCGTTCCGTTGTCGGTGATGATGGAGTTGGGGACCCCGAAGCGATAGACAATGTCGCGGAAGAAGCTTACCGCCTGCGCCGAGGTAATGGTTGCCAGCGGCTTAGCTTCTATCCACTTTGTGAACTTGTCCACGGCGACGAGCAGGTGAGTGAAGCCCCCGGGCGCCTTTCTGAAGGGCTCGACCAGATCGAGCCCCCAAACCGCGAAGGGCCACGTGATGGGGATCGTCTGACTGGCGAAGAATTGACACCCTTCGCACGTGCGGACAATTTGCGTGGCGTCCGCCACAGCGGTCGGCCAGTAGAAGCCTTGTCGGAAGGCTTTTCCTACCAGGGACTGTGGCGCGGCATGGTGCCCGCAGATCCCGCCGTGGATGTCAAGCAACAGGTGTTTTCCTTGGTCGGCCGGGACGCACTTCTGGAGGATCCCGGACGGGCTCCTATTGTAGAGGGTACCGTCGACCAGGACAATGGACTTGGCCCGCCGAGCGAGGCGCCGAGCCTCGGTGGTGTCGGTGGGGAGCGACCCATCTGTCAACAGGTCGATGAAAGGTTGCCTCCAGTCGGACTCGATGTTGAGGACACTAAGATCCGACCCAGGCGGGTGCGAGTCCGATCGAAGATCGGCCGGAGCATCCGCTTTTAGGGGGTCGGCTGGGCCCTCAGCGCTCGGATTCAACCAGATGGACGGTTTATGGAGGTCGGAGACGAAGACTCCGGGGGGAACCGGCCCTTTGCTGGAGGCAAGGTTGGCGAGGGAGTCGGCCTCACCATTGTAACGTCGGTAACTGTGGTGAAGCTCGAACCCTTTGAATCTCTCCTCGAGCTTGCGAACCTCCAAGCAATAGGCGGCCATCCGAGTGTCGCGAGGCTCGGTGGCTTTCATCACTTGGTCGACGACCAACTTGGAGTCGCCGTGGACGTAGAGCCGTCGAGCGCCGAGGTCGGTGGCAATCCGAAGACCGTTGACGAGGGCCTCGTACTCGGCGATATTGTTGGTGGCGTCGAAAAGCAGTCGGATGGCGTACAGGAGCTTGTTGCCGAGTGGGGAGATAATGACGACCCCCGCACCGGCCCCGTTCTTGGTGTAGGACCCGTCAAAGTACATCGTCTAGTACTCGGGGTCCTCGACCATCGGCGGGACTTGCGCTTCAGTCCACTCGGCGACGAAGTCAGCCAAGACCTGCGACTTAATCGCTGTCCGAGGGATGTACGATATGTCGAGGCCGTTGAGCTCGAGGGCCCACTTGGCGATCCTTCCGGTGGCATCGCGGTTGTGGACAATCTCTCCGAGCGGTGAGGAGGTTACCACAGAGACGGGATGCCGGTCGAAGTAGTGGACCAGCTTCCTCTTGGTAATGAGCACCGAATACAACAGCTTCTGTACCTGGGGGTACCGAACCTTTGTTTCGGAGAGCACTTCGCTGACGAAGTAGACCGGCCTCTGCACCTTGAAGACGCGGCCTTCTTCCGCTCGCTCTACGACGAGCGCTGCGCTGACGACCTGGGTCGTGGCGGCGATGTAGAGGAGGAGCGGCTCTTGCGGTTCCGGGATGACCAACACCGGAGGCGAGGTCAGAAACGCCTTCAGTCGACTGAGGGCTTCCTGAGCTTCTTGGGTCCAGCAGAAGCGATTGGATTTCTTCATCAGCTTGTAGAGTGGCATCCCGCGTTCGCCGAGGCGGGACACAAAGCGGCTCAGAGCCGCGAGACACCCCATCAGCCTCTGAACCCCCTTCAGGTCGTTGATTGGCCCCATCCTCATGATGGCTGAGATCTTATCGCGGTTGGCTTCGATGCCGCGCTCGGAGACGATGAAGCCGAGCAATTTTCCCTTGGGGACCCCGAAGATGCACTTCTCGGGGTTGAGCCTTATGCGAAACCGTCGGAGGTTCACAAAGGTTTCCTCCAGGTCAGTGACGAGGTCGTCGGCCTTCCTAGTCTTGACAACGATGTCATCGACGTAGGCCTCGACGTTACGGCCAATTTGGTCTGAAAAACACGCTTGCATACATCGCTGGTATGTCGCGCCCGCATTTTTCAGACAAAAGGGCATCGTCATGTAACAATACGAACCGTATGGAGTGATGAAGGATGTCGCGAGCTGGTCGGACTCCTTCATCGCAATCTGGTGGTAGCCTGAGTAGGCGTCCAGAAAAGAAAGGGACTCACACCCGGCGGTGGAATCCACGACTTGGTCGATGCGAGGCAACGGGAATGGGTCTTTCGGACAGGCCTTGTTGAGGCTCGTATAGTCAACACACATTCTCCATTGCCCCGACTTTTTCTTTACAAGAATGGGATTAGCGAGCCACTCGGGGTGGCACACCTCCCTTACAAAGCCAGCGGCCAAAAGTTTTGCGATCTCTTCCCCAATGGCCCGACGCTTCTCTTCGTCGAAGCGGCGCAGACGTTGGGCGACTGGTCTGGAGCCCAGTCGAATGTTGAGAGAGTGCTCGGCGGCTTCCTTGGGAACTCCCGGCATGTCCGAGGGTCTCCAGGCGAAGACGTCTCGGTTTGCTCGGAGGAAGTCGACGAGCGCGCTTTCCTATTTGGTAGGGAGGTTGGCCCCGATCCGCACGGTCTTGGCGGGATCTTCAAGATCGACCACAACCTCCTTCGCGTCCTCCGCGGATTTGAAGGAGCTTGGCCCTGACTTGCCGAAGTAGGGGGCGGATTCGGGGGCCCTTCCTTGGAGTCGGGCGAGCTCGGCGGAAGCGACGACCGCCGAGGCGAGCTCACAACTGCTCCGTTCGCAGTTGTAAGCGAGCTGAAAAGACGCGGCCACGGTGATGACGCCTTGCGGCCCCGGTATCTTCAGGTTGACGTGGGTGTAGTTGGGGACCGCCATGAACTTCGCGTAGCATGGCCTCCCCAAGATGGCGTGGTAGGAGCCGGGAAAATCCACAACCTCAAAGATGAGGTTCTCGGTGCAAAAGTTGTCCGGGCTCCCGAAGGTAACGGGCAGGTTGACCTGCCCAAGCGGATGGGCCTGTTGACCTGGAATGACACCGTGGAAAGGCGCCTTGCTCGGCCGAAGGGCGGAGCGAGGGACCCTCAGGGCGTCCAAGGTCTCAACATACATGATGTTGAGACCGCTGCCGTCGTCCATGAGCACCTTAGTCAGGCGCTTCGTCCCCACGATGGGGTCGATGACGAGCGGGTAGCGTCCCGGGTGCGGTACGTGGTCGGGGTTGTCGGTCCGGTCGAAGGCGATCGGGCACTCCGACCACCTCAAGTAGCTAGGCACGGCGGGAGTCGCCGTGTGGACCTCACGGTGGGCGAGCTTCAACCGACGCTTGTCGGCGTAGCACTCTGCCCCTCCGAAGATCATGAGGCAACCGTCGAGCTGTGGAAACTCATCGGTCGCCTCATCACCCCTCGCCCCGGCGTCGGGCGCCGGGTCGCGCTTCTTCCCCTTGCCCCGCGACGTCGTGGGGTTTCCAGAGAGAAAACGCTTCAGGACTTCGCAGTCCCGGTATTTGTGCTTGACGGGGTAGTCGTGGTTCGGGCACGGACTATCCATCATCCTTTCGAACCGGTCGGGCGTCTGCCGAGCTTGCTGCTTGGCAGGGCGGTCGGCCGCGGCGACCATATGGCCTTCGCGGCCTTGCTTCCCCTTCCGTTTCTTCTTGTTGGAGCGGTTGGAAGGGGCGCCGGCCTCGGAGTCGGACGTCTTGTGGGCCGCCTTCCTCTCGAAGATGGCCCCCACGGCCTCTTCGCCGGAGGCGTGATTGGTGGCGATGTCGAGACGCTCCTTGGTGGTCCGGGGCTTTGCGCAGCCCAACTTGTGGACCAGAGCCTCGCAAGTGGTGCCATAGATGAACGCCCCGACGACGTCGGCATCACGGATATCGGGGAGCTCGTTGCATTGCTGGGAGAAGCGGCGGATGTAGTCCCGGAGGGTCTCCGCCGGCTGCTGCTTGCAGCTCTTCAGGTCCCAGGAGTTGCCAGGGCGTTTGTAGGTGCCCTGAAAGTTCCCGACGAAAAGATTCGTCAGGTCGGCACAGCTGCCGATGGTGTCTGCGGGCAGGTACTCGAGCCAGGCTCGAGCAGAGTCCGCGAGATAGATGGGGAGGTACTGGATGACGAAGAGATCATCCGTTGCTCCCCGCGCCCGGCAGGCGAGCCGGTAGTCTTCTAGCCAAACACTCGAGTTCGTTGCCCCCGTGTATTTGGCTATGTTGGTCGAAGCCCGGAATCTGGCCGGGAAGTCGGCGTTGCGGATGGCGCGGTGAGCAAGACGCCGCAGTCGCCCCGTCGGGCCCGGGTCGGGAGGGTTGCGCCGCCCGCTGTCCGCAACTTGAGACGCCGCCGCCGCGTCGGCGACTCTCCTCCGCGCCTCGAGGGTGGCGCGAAGGTCACGGTTGTCCCCCAGTCGGTGGCGCACCGGGGTGCGCGATGCCTGGGGGAGCTCCTGGAGTGGGGCCGTCTTGGTTGGGTTCTGACAACCCCGCGAGGGGGAGTGGCCCAAACGACCCGATGTCGCACCCGAGTGTCGGGAGCCGGAACCCTGGGCGTGCTGCACGGCTGCACGCTCGACCAGCCTCCGGAGGTTCTGGTAGGTAGCCCTGGCTTCCGGGTCCACCAGCTCAGGTAATCCGCGGAGCAACATAGCTGCCGCGGCAATGTTCTGGTTGGTGTGGGGAAAGAACGGAAGATCGCTCGTCCCCTCAGCCAGCTGCTGGTGCACCTGACGAGCGGCGGCTCGGGCTGACGTTGCTCCAGGTCGGCCTGGAGTTTGTCGAGCTCGGCCTTTCGGGCCTCCAGCTCTTCGCACTGCTGCTGGAGGTCGGCGAGGCGACGTTGGTGGTGCGCGTCGTCTTCCCGCCGGGACTCTTCCCGCCGCGCTTCGTCGCACGGGAGGAGGGTCCCGAGAGTTGCAGGGGTGGAGGATGGCTCCGCCGCACCCGCCATGTTGCACTCTTGAGAGTACATCCTGCGCAGGGGGTGCTCCCTGTCGGAGCTGGAGCTGTGGCTGGAGGATTCCCCCAGCAGGTCATGGAGAGAAGTGGGTGCGTAGCCGGTCATGGCCACGAGCTAAGAGCTCGCAGAGGGCGAGATTGTCGCCCGTGGTGGATTGCACGTAGCATTGCCGGAGGCGACGCTAGTGCGCGATGGGCCCGCCGGTGAGGCCCACGCCGGGGCCTCTAGGCGGAGGTTGCCGAGAACATCGGCGACCGCGTCCAAGCTCGTGGAGGGCGGCGGGGATGAGAACGAGCTCCCCTGCCGCAGTGACGACGAAGTCGAGGGCGCCGAAGCGAATCCAGCCCCTCGACGCCGGTGAGTCGTCGCGAGAGAAAAAAGCCATCGGGGAGGAAGACGGGAATCCGAAGTCGAAGATGATGACGCGCAAAAAACCCCTACCTGGCGCGCCAACTGTCGGTGTTTCATGCACCGGCAATACGAATTTTTGGTTAGTGGGGTCGCACGCTCCCTCTCCCCAAATGGTTGACTCAAGAAGCCGGAGGTTTATACTGGTTCGGGCTGAACGTCCCTACTCCAGTTCGTGTCGCTGTGGCGCTTGGTATTCGAGAGATGATCAAAGGTTACAGGCGAGGCGAGGGGTTCGATCTCCCTTGCGCTCGGTGAGTTCCTTTGTTCGGTTGTCCTATTGTCCCTACTCTCCCCGGGGTCCTACCTCTCCTTATATAACCGGAGGTGGCAGGGTACAGACGGGAGCTGGAGAAAAAAGAAAGGGATACTGTACGCCTTGGAGTCTGGTCTTCTGTCTTGTCGTCCGACCGGGCTCCAACTGCTCCCACACCGGGTTGGTGGCCCTGCAGTGGAAGTCTTTGACTGTGCTGATGGGGTGACGCACCGTTCCGTACGGACGTCAGCCGGGTATTTAATGATATTTGACCTTAGCTTGGTCTCGGGAGGAGGCGTCTCTCTGCGGCGTGTCAGTGACGATGGGACCGGGGCTTGACTTCTTGACACACCCTCTGACATCCTCGGGAAGGGGCCGCCTACCCTGGTACGGACGTCAGGGGTCGTCACGCACACAGGACGGTTGGTCCTTTACCAGTGCGGGTCTTGGCCCTTCGTGCGTTGGCGGAGCCGACCGACCATGCGCTCCGACCTGGGAGGTCGGAGTCCGCCGACCGTCTGGGGCTGGCTCTGGACAGCGCCAGGCCATCTCTTCGCGGCCCACGAGCCTTTGCCAGAACTGGGCTTTCGAAGGATGTCAGCCCGCTCACAGTCCCGGGCTGATGGGGGTACCCATGGTATGGGTACTCGTCACCTGGTCAAAGGCTCGGCGGTTACCAAGATCCGCAAAGACGGGACATAGGCATGTCCCCCGGGGAACGGTTAAGATCCAGCTGGAGCGGGAGTGGGCCCATCCTATCCGAAAAACACTCCTGGCCGTTCTTCAGTAATGGGAGGAAGAGACTTATAACCTCTATATATATGAGTAGGACGACACTCAATCACTGGTACTCACACATAATCAAATCCTCCGCCTCAGGGCAAGACTGGAGTAGAGCTATTACCCTGCTCGGGGCTCGAACCAGTATAATTCTAGAAAATTCTAGAAATATTTACATGACACATTGATTATGCCATGCCCCTTATTTTATTTTTCTCGGCATTATTTCATGTTTTATGTGCTGGATTTTTATTTTTATTTTTTGTTATTAAATCATTTTAAAAATTGCTTGGTAATTAACAGAAAATTACAAAAAATGCTAGGAAAATTCTAGAAAATTTCAGATAGCATATTATAAGCTCCATGTCTCTAGATTAATTTTCTTAGTATTATTCCATATTTAATTTGGGTTGAGATCTATTTTTCTATTACGTAGTAATTCTAAAATTGCTAAATAATTAATAAAAATATATGAAAATGCTAGAAAAATTCTGAAAAAATTGTGATAATTATCTACTGAATAGATATAGACCAAAATTTACTGATTCAGTATTGCTTACATATAGGATATATTTGACATCGCAAAAAGGGAGTTTACTGAGCTTGACGTGGTTGGCAGCAATTATCTCACTTGGGCAATGGATGCCAAGATCTAACTGATAACTTGTGTACTTGGAGCTATTATTATGCAGCCTGAAGCTGGTGCCCCTGCTGTTCCTGAACCCACAAAGTGCGCCGTTTTGCATTTCCTGAGGCACCATCTCCATCTGGACTTGAAGGCAGAATATTTGATGGGTGACTCATTGGTATTGTGGCATTCCCTAAAGTAACATTACAACCAACAAAGTTTCGCACTGTTGCCATAAGCACAGCTTTCAAGATTTTAAATCTGTGTCAGCATATAATTTTGCTATGCACAAACTTGTCACGAAATTAACATTTTGTAACCAGAAAGTTACTAACGCTGAGACAATCAACAAAACTTTGTGCATATTTCACCCCAACATGAGGATATTATAGCAACAGTACCGTCATGCAAGGTACTAGGAGTACTCTAAGCTTATTTGTGATATGCTAGAAGCTGAAAAACATGATGAACTCCTGATGAAGAATCATCATGCAATTTCTAACAGAAATTTAGCAGTGCCTGAAGCACATGCTAATGCTCAACAGGCTAATAATAGCCAAGGTCACCGAAGGGACCAAATGCATAAGGAGAATAAATGGAAGAATGATAGGAACCGAAAGAAAAAGGGGAAATCCCAGTGGAGAGGTAAACGAAAGGTTTCAGTCAACTTTCAGAACTAAGGTCCAGTTAATAAGGCCGCTAACCCTCCTTAGCCATGCTTTAGGTGTGGATGGGTTGACCATTGGTTATGTACTTGTCTCACCCCAAAGTATTTGGTGGAACTTTACATGAAATTTGGGAGATTCCAGAAGAGTCAAGAAAAGAATGTTGAGGCACGCTTCACCGCTCAACCAGATGATGAGCAAGAAGGTGAGAAGAAGGACAACAACGTCCCTGATCCGTCGACTAAATTTAAAGAGAGTCTTCTCGGATATTGGAATTCACCCATAGATTAAGATGACCTTGGTGTCGAGCTCGAGGGATTCCAGAAGAATACCAATGTTTTTGAGAGGAGGAACATGAATTATATTGAGACCGGTAGTAGTTTCCTTGTTACCCTTTTTAGTTTATTAAATTGATGTCGTATTTATTTAGTTGAGTCTCCTTAAGAGTCTAATTTTATCAGTTTAGTATTTATATTCCCACATGAACATTTGGTATACGCTCCTATTGAGCGATTATCGGTTGTAACTCAATAAAGTGTCATTTTCCAGAACATTTGCTCATTTATGCTATGCTTGTTCTATAATTTCAATATGTTTATATTGCAACAATTGAATTTATTAAATTTATTTCTTTAATATAGAATAATCATATAATCCAATGGCAAAGGAGAAAATCTGTGTTGTAGACAGTTGCACCACAAATTCTATTCTTAGGGAAACTAAATATTTTCAGACTTTAACTAAGAAAACTTGAAATATTATAACTATCACCGGAAGTGATGCACTCATTGTTGGCACTGGAAGAGCCATTATAGTTCTCCCTATGGGCACTCATAATAAAAAAATACCCTATTATACCTTGAATCTAGTCATACTCTTTTAAGTTTTAAAGACATTCGTCTTAATAGTTTCCACATGAAGACTGATAATAAGGATGGTATTGAATACTTTTTCATGACTAAGTTAAATGGGTGCAATAAATATATGGTTGAAAAACTTCCTTCCTTCTTCTTCGGGTTATACTATACATATATCAAACCTGAAATTTATGTTGCGATAAAAATCATCCTTAAAAACCCAGAAATATTTAAAATTTGGCATGATAGACTGGGTCACCCTAGGTTGAATATGATGAGAAGAATAATTAATAATTCTGCTAGCCATAGCATGAAAACTATAAATTTTTCTAAAGCTAAAGATTTTGTATGTCCTACTTGTGCCAAGGGAAAGCTCATAGTTATACATTCTTACCTAAAGGTTAGGGAGGAATTCCTGAATTTCCTTAAGAGAATTCAGAGTGATATCTGTGGACCTATCCAGTCCCTATCAGTCCCATTCAGATATTTCATGTTACTAATAGATGCTTCTACTATATGGTCCCAAGTATGCCTCTTATCTACTATGAACCATGCTTTTGCAAAATTAATTGCTCAAATTATTAAGTTCTGGGCCTCCTTTCCAGGAGAGTGTATTAGAAAGGATCAAGTCTATTTAAATAGATAATGCTGGTGAGTTTACCTCAAAAGCATTTAATGATTATTGTATGGCTCTGGACATTAATGTAGAGCATTTTGTACCTCATGTCTACACTCAAAATAGCCTCGCAGAGTTATTAATTAAAAGAATAAAACTTATTGCTATGCCACTTTTATAGAATTCTAGGCTACCCACCAGCTGTTGAGGCCACACAGTGCTGCATGCCGCGGCATTAATTTAACACAGACCAATTGCATATCATGAAATTTTTTCTTTGCAGACAGTGCATGAAAAAGAAACAAGTATTTTCCGTCTACGAAAATTTGGTTATGTTGTATACATACCAATCTCTCCGCCACAATGTACCACCATGGGCCATCACCGGAAGTTGGGGATCTATGTAGGTTATGAATCTTCGTTGATAATTAAATACCTTGAACCTATGACAGAGGATCTGTTCATGGCTCGGTATGCTGACAGTATTTTTTATGAAGATAATTTTTTTAGCATTAGGGGGAGATAAATACCACATTAAAGAATACCAAAAAAATTCATTGGAATGTTATTGGCATTCAGTCCTTAGATTCACCACTAAAGAGACCGAACTTGAAGTTCAGAGGATAATAAATCTGTAACAGATAGCTAATAATCTGCCAGATACCGTCACCGACCATAAAGGAGTGGCAACATCTCATATATCTGCAGTAAATGCATATGAAGGATACGGATATTTACATAAGAGTCCCAGAAGGAATCAAAGTTATGGATCCTAATAATCGCAACATGTATAGCATCAAACTGCAGATATCGCTATATGGATTAAAATAATCAGGAAGAATGTGATACAACCGAGTGAGTGAATTCCTTCTGAAGAAGAGATATTTAAATAATGATGATTGTCCCTCTGTCTTCATAAAGAAATCCTAAAATGGATTCTATATCATCTCAGTATATGTCGATGATTTGAATATCATCGGAGCCACATAGGAGATAAAGGAAACAAGTGCTTACCTTACGACGGAGTTTGAGATGAAAGATTTTGGTAAAACCAAATTTTGCATAAGCGTGCAATTTGAACATTTTCCAGAAGGAATTTTTATACACCAGTCTGCCTATATCAAGAAAGTATTATAAAGATTTAATATGAATAAATCATATCTTTTAAAAAACCCATGGTTGTAAGATCCCTTAAAGTGGATAAAGACACATTTAGATCAAGGATGGAAAATAATGAAGTCTTAGGACCTGAAGTCTTATATTTAAGTGCTATTGGTGCACTTATATATTTTGTGAATTGCATAAGGCCTGATATTGCATTTGTAGTAAATTTGCTAGCAAGACACAATGCAGCCCCAACCAAAAGACATTGGGCATGTGTCAAGACTTTACTTAGATACCTCCTAGGTACTCATGATCTTTGTTTGTTTTACCGGAAGAACTAAAACTTAGCCATGGTGGGATATACGGATGCTGGCTATCTGTCTGATCGCTACAGTGCCAAATCTCAAACTGATTTTGTGTTTCTTCGTGGTGGTACAGCCGTTTTTTGGTGGTCTTTTAAGCAGATTTTGGTAGCTACTTCTACCAACCACTCGGAGATTATATCTTAATATGAAGCCTCACGCCAATGTGTTTGGTTGAAGCGTGCAATTAACCATATCCAGAAGTCATATGGTCTTAATATCGCCGATACCTCTACCATTACCTATGAAGATAATATTGTTTATGTTGCACAAATGTAAATGGGTTATATAAAGAGCAATACCACGAAACATATTGCCCCTAAATTTTTCTATCCTCACGAACTCCAAAAGAATGGTGAGGTAAAAATAATGCAAACTATGTAATGTGAAAATCTAACAGATTCGTTCATAAAATCTTTGCCAAAGTCTACTGTCTAAAAATGTATTAACAGTATTGGAATGAGCCGACTTAGAGATTTGTAGAGTTCAAGGGAGTGAATCCCTGAACCATGACCCCTTTTGCATGATACTGAAGATCGTATTTTATTTCCTGAAGATTATAAGTTGCACTTTTTTCTCTTAGTGAGTTTTCCTAAAGTTTCTCACATAAAGATTTTTAATGAAACAATTAGTGTAACACAGAGTGCGAGTGCAATGTACTCTTTTCTCTATTCATTTTTTTCTACTGGGTTTTTGAGAGGGTTTTTTAATGAAAGATTGTGCATTATGAGGTATTCGTCCACATGGAAGTGTTGTCAAACAGGTAGAATTCTGGTCCATATTTGGAAGGACTCTATCTATTAGTGGACGAATCCGAATTCATCTCTATAGTGGTTTTTCTATATATTGGGTATTGTCTTGTATACAAAAATTAATCTAGTAAAAAAATACTTTCTCTCTATATTATATGTACTTCTACTTTTATTTGTATGATTATATTAAGGGAATTGCTAGTGATCGGACGTCTGTTTTTTTCGCAATATTTTTTTCTATGTGTAAAATATTTTTTTCTACATGGTGAAACATTTTTCTTCGACAAACAGTAAAAGAAAATATTTCATACGTTAAAAAAATGTTTCATATGTTCAAAAAAATGTTGCGCGGCGTTCGAAAAAAAAACAAGAATTGGACGTCCGGGTGTAAGTTTCTCCCTTATATTAACGTGCTATGGATGGATGCAACTGTTATGATATGGATAGAGACCGTATCCCCGGAGAGAAGGACTCTATCCATGGTGGGCGAATCCGAACTTATCTCCAGGTGTCCTCCACTATATATATAGGGCATTGCCTTGTACAGAATTGATCAATCTAATAAAGAGAGAGGTTTCCCCCTTGTATGGTGTGCTTCTCCTTCTTCTGTTTGTGTGCTTGCATTGGCGTGTCGTGGATTGGCGTGGGTGAACGATCTTGTTTCACAACACGTTATCAGCACGAGTCTCTACCACAAGAAGCGCAGGATCGTCGACGACAACGAACGACTACTACCGGCGATTGATCGCCCGATCCGATCTGCAATCAACTCTTCACCACACCGGCATCCACTCGGATTGCCGAAAAAGTCCTACGCGACTCTATCCTACGCGATAGCCAACGCTTCTGGCATAAGAACGTAAGTCGAAAAATCCTGCAGATTGTTTCGCTAGATGCATAGATCTAATCTACTGTTAGAAATTGGAGATTGTTTTTTTTTCTAATCTACCGTTAGAGAACCTGAGTGGTTGGGATTTGATTTCGGTAATGAATAAACATATATGAGACAATTGGTGTCTAGGAAAACACACATGAGGCTTGGTTCTTTAATTGGCACCCGGAAACGGGAAGTGCTCCCTCCCTCATGTGAGCCCTAGGGGCAGGTTGACCTGGCCATGAGTCGAATTGACAGAGATATTCATTACCTATTTTCGCTCCCAACCAACAAGAATTACATAAGTTGAAAATTAACCTTGACATGTTTAATTTATGTTGGAATTACATAATTAACAGAAAAATGGCTAATTGCTAAGAAAATTCTGGGAAAATCGTGATAATTATCTACTGAATAGATATAGACCAAAACTTTATTAATTAAATGAAGATGCATGCAATATAATATTTTACCTGTAGTAAAATCTCGTATTGCTTGCATACAGGATATGTCTGACATTGCAAAAAGGGAATTTGTTGTGCTTGCCCTGGATGGCAGCAATTACCTCACTTGGGCAATGGATGCCAAAATTAACCTAACAACTAGAGGACTTGGAGCTGCTATTGCTCGGCCTGAAGCCGGTGCAATCGAAGTGCTTGATCCCGTTTTACATTTCCTGAGGCACCATCTTCATTCGAACCTGAAGGCCGAATACTTGATGGAGGAGGACCCGCTGGTATTGTGGAATTCCCTGAAGGAACGCTATAACCAGCAAAGATATGTGTTGTTGCCAGAAGCACAACGCGAATGGACCCTCCTACGCTTTTAGGATTTCAAATCTGTGGCAGCTTACAATTCTGCAATGCACAAACTAGTCGCTAAATTGACTTTTTGTAACAAGAAAGTTACTGAAGCTGAAAAGATCAACAAAACCTTGTGCACTTTCCACCCCAATATGATGATACTACAATAATAATACCGTCATGCAAAGTACAAGAAGTACTCTGAGCTTATTAGTGTTCTGCTAGAAGCAGAAAAACATGATGAACTCCTGATGAAGAATCATCCAATCGGTGCATAAAGCACATGCTACCGCTCAGCAGGCCAGTAGTAGCCATGACCGCGGAAAGGGCCAAATGTATAAGGGGAATAAATAGAAGAATAACAGAAATCAAAAGGGAAAAGGCAAATCCCAATGGAACGGTAAAGGGAATGGTACAAGAACCTTCCAGAAGCAAGGTCCAGCCAATAAGGCACCTGACTCTCAAACATGCTTTAGGTGTGGTTGCGCTGGCCATTGGTCACGCAATTGTCGCACCTCAAAGCATTTGGCAGAACTTTACATGAAATCCACTGGGAGATTCCAGAAAAATCAAGAAAAGAATGTTGAGGCACACTTCACCGCTCTACCAAACATTGAGCAGGACGGTGGAAAGAAAAATGACAATGTCACTGACCCAACGGTCGAGTTCAAGGAAAGCCTTCTTGGATATGGTGACTCGCCCATGAAGGAAGATGACCTACCTGGTACTGAACTTGTAGAATTCCAGAAGAATACCAATGTTTCCCAGGAGATGGATCATGACTTATATGGAGATCTAGAATAGTTTTCTTACACCCCTTTTTGCTTTATGTCGCATTTTCATTAGTTGAGTCTCCTTAAGAGCCTCATCAGTTTGAATAATTATGTTCCTGAATGAACATTTGGTCTATGCTCCTGTTGAGCAATTATCAGTGATAATTAAATAAAGTGTTTTCCAGAATATTTGATATTTTGTGCTATACTTGTTCTATATTCTACAGTTTTTCCTGATGCAATAATTGTTTGATTGTTATACTATGAACCCTGAAGTTGGTATTGCGATAAAAAAACCAGAAATATTTAAAGATCTTGTAGATCGACGGGGCAATCTTGAGTTGAATATTATGAGAAAATAATTAGTAATTCTGCTGGCCATAGCATAAAGACTTTCCTAGACCTAAAGATTTCTTATGCCCTGTTTGTGCTATAGGAAAATTTACGGTTAGATCCTCTAACTTGTAGAAGAATCACTGAATATCTTGGAGAAAATTCAAAGTGATATATGTGGACCTTTTCGGCTCCTGTTGGGCCCTTTCAGATATTATATATCTCTTATCTACTAGGAACCTGCTTCTACCAAAGTTAGTTGCTAAAATTTTTAAGAGCCTCGTTTCTAGAAGAAAGAATCAAGTCTATTTAAATGGACAATGCTAACGAATTTAACATCAAAAGCATTTAATAATTATTATGTAGCTCTGGGCATTAATGTAGAGCACTATGTACCTCATGTCCACACATTAGAATGGCCTTGTAGAGTCATTATTAAAGGAATAAAATTTATTGCTTGACCACTTTGCAGAATAGTAGGCTACCCACCAGTTGCTGGGGCCACGCAATGTTGCACACTGCGATATTAATTCAACTCAAATCAACTGCATATTATGGAATTTCCCCGTTGCAGATAGTGCATGGAAGAGAATTAAGTATTTCCCATTTGCGAAAAAATTTGGCTGTGTTGTATACATGCCAATCTCTCCACCACAGCGTACCGCCATGGGGACTTCACCGGAAGTTGGAGATCTGTACACGGCTCGGTACACTGATTGTACTAAGGACTTTTCCGGCATTAGAGGGAGATAAGTACCACAATAAAAAAATACCGAGTCCTTAGATACACGCACTAAAGAGACTGATCTTAAAGTTCATAAAGTAATAAATCTGCAACAAATAAGCTAGTAATCTGTCAAATACCTTCACTAATCATAAGGTAGTAGAAAGATCTCATATACCTGCAGTATATGCACCTGAAAGAGTGGAAATATCCTAGAAGGATATTGAACCCACTCTTGACCCTCATGATAAAATGAGGGGGAGGCCTTCAAGTACACGGGACTCAATTTTGCGGAGACGTCCGCAGAAATAGAGAACCAAACAATTGAGAACACTACCCATGACAGTGAAAGAAGCTCAACCTGATGTTGAGAAAATCCCTGAAGTGAGACATCTAGAAGATGGAAACATCCCTGAAGTGATCCATCCTGAAGATGATAACCCCAGCGTATATTTGTGCGCACAATCCAACGCTGGGAAGTTGGAACACCCAGACTTCATCGTTGTGGGAAATCACGAGGAGCTGGAAGAAATTAATAAAGAGATATCCCTGGAGTGATGCAGGAGAATTATATATAAAGAAAGTCTACAATTGTCTACATATTTTGCCTCTAAAAATTGCTAAAATCTGGATCCAGAACCAAAGTCCATGGTAGAGTGCCAAGAGCGCTCATATAGGGTCAAATGAAAGAGCAACTGAGGCAGCGCTCGCTTAATAAGAGAAAAATTCTTGGTCCTGTTGACTGAACATTTTCTGAGATATTCCTTGTAGGATCAAATGGATTTTTCATCCTGAAGATATATGAAAATATCCAGGTGGTGAGATATAAAGCGAGGCTTGTAGCACAAGGGTTTTAGCAGAGACCTATCATTGATTACGATGAAACCTGTTCTCCTGTAATGAGTGAAATAACGTTCCGAAATTTAATATTGATGGCAGCAAGCTTAAACTTATCAATACAGTTGATAGATGTAGTGACCGCATATTTATATGGGTCACTGAATACGGATTAAAACAGTCGGTAAGGATGTGGTACAACCGACTTAGTAAATTCCTCCTGAAGAAGGGATATTCAAATAATGATGATTGTCCCTGTGTGCTCATAAAGAAATTCTAGAATGGATTTTGTATCATCTTGATATATGTCGATGATCTGAATATCATCGGAACCACAGAGGAAATAAAGGAAGCAAATGCTTACCTCAAGACGGAGTTTGAGATGAATGATTTCGGTAAAATCAAATTTTGCTTAGGCTTACAACTTGAGCATTTCCTTGCAGGAATTTTAGTACACCAGTCTGCCTATACCAAGAATGTATTGAAAAGATTTAACATGGATAAATCTCATCTTTTGAAAACCCTTATGGTAGTAAGATCCCTTGAAGCAGACAAAGATCCATTTAGACCAAGGATGGAAGATGAGGAAGTCTTAGGACCTGAAGTCCCATATCTAAGTGCTATCGGTGCACTTATGTATCTTGCGAATTGCACAAGGCTTGATATTGCATTCACAGTAAATTTGCTAGCAAGGCATAGTGCAGCTCCAATCAGAAGACATTGGGCTAATATCAAGACTTTACTCATATACCTCTAAGGTATCTAAGATCTTGGATTGTTTTTCCTGAAGGACCAAGACTTAATCATGGAGGAAAATATGGATGTTGGCTATCTGTCTAATCCCCGCAGTGCCAAAATTAAGATTGATTTTGTATTTCTCTGTGGTGGTGCAGCTATTTCTTGGTGGTCTTTCAAACACACTTTGGTAGCCACCTCTACCAACCACTCAGAGATTATATCTTTGTATGAAGCCTCACGGGAATGCGTTTGGCTAAGACGTGTAATTAACCACATCCAGAAGTCACATGATATGAATATCGTCGATACCCCTACTATTATCTATGAAGATAATGCTGCTTGTGTTGCACAAATGCAAATGGGTTATGTAAAGAGCAATATCACGAAGCATATTGTCCCTAAGTTCTTCTATCCTCACGAACTCTAGAAGAATAGTGAGGTAAAAATAATGCAAACTAAGTCATATGAAAATTTAGCAGATTTATTCATAAAATCTTTACCAAAGTTTACCTTCCAAAGGTACGTCGATGGCACTGAAATGAGGCGACTTAGAGATTTGCAGAGTTCAAGGGGAGTAAATCCTGAAACATAATCTCTTTTGCTCGATCCTGAAGATCATGTTTATATCTTGAAGATTATAAGTTATGTTCTTTTTTCCTTAAGTGAGTTTTCTTGAAGTTTCTCACATCAAGGTTTTTAATGAGGCAACTAGTGTAACACGGAGTGCGAGTGCAATGTACTTTTTTCTTCATCCCTTTTTTTCCACTGGGTTTTTGGGAGGAGTTTTTAATGAGACATGTGCATTACGCGGTGAGTGTTATGATATGGATAGAGACCGTATCCCCGAAGAGAAGGACTTTATCCATGGTGGGCGAATCCGAACTTATCTCAAAGGGTCCTCCACTATATATATAGGGTATTGTCTTGTACAGAATTGATCAATCTAATAAAGAGAGAGATTTCCCCTTATATGGTGTGCTTCTCCTTCTTCTGTTTGTGTGTTTGCATTAACGTGTCATAGATTAGTATGAGTGAACGATCTTGTTTCACAACAGCAACAACGTCAACGGCCGCCGCTACGTCGAGCAGACGGGCGGCTGATCGTCACGCTGCCCAACCCAACCACGCAGACCGCGTCCGCAGGTGGCAGGCACAGCAGCCATCGTGGCCGCGGCGCCTCCCGTCACCCGCTCGGCGCGGGCCCCACGTCCGCCTCAGCGCCACGCCCTTTCTCGCTCGCCGCCCTGCCGTCCAGTCCAACACCACGCGGCCGCACGCCCCCGTCCTTACCCGCACCCGATGCAGCGCATCACGTGGCCAGCATGTCACCTTTTTCCCCATTTTTGCCGCGCCGCTCCGGTCCAACGCGTCCAGCCTGTCGCGGCGCGGGGCCCACCACCACCGCAGCCCGCGAGGACGAGCGAACGCTGACATGCGGGCCAGGCTTTCCGGCCCCGCTGTCAGCCTAGTGTTGGACACGCGTCGAGGCTCCATTGGGCTGCTGGGGCTCCGAGGCCCTGCTTTTTCTAGGTCTCCCCGTCCCCTCCCCCATTTCGAACGCCTGAGCGCGAGGAGACGACGCACACAGAGCCAGAGGTATCGCTCGCTCGCGATCTCCCCCTCAAATCTTGTTCCCTTCGTGGTTTTATGCTATTTTTTTTGTACAATTAGATCGTCGCTGCTACGATCCCCGTTGATCTGGGGTGCTTGATGATTTTTTTTTTCTCTTCCTGAATTTTCAGCTTAACCTTGTCAATTTCGTACCGATTTGAACGGTGCTTAGTGAGTGGTAGGTCTCTGATGTGGTCGTCGTGATCTATTTGAGGTTGGTTGATATGAGATGGTGTACGTTTGGATCCCTTGAAAGCCTGTATTCTTAGGCGGATCGTTTGATTCTGGTGCGCTTATGGAAACTTGCCTTTCTTTTTAGTTTTCTCTTGTTGATTTATCCTAGCTGATTAGATCCGAGGCTTTGCACGGTTAGAGGATGTGTAGTACGATCGGACACACCGAGCAGGGTAATAATTCAAATTTGCTCTTCGAAATGTATTAGCATACAGTACGTAATTCAAAATTCAAACTTGAATTCGGTGTTTGGGCCTGTCAGGAATTTTGTTTCCGAATTTGTGCCTTTATGTGTGCATCGCAGATTAGTTGGTGTTCAATTGTAAATTTTTATAATAGTATATATCAATCTCGAGAGAAATAGATTAAGAGTAAACGGCTAGCTCACCGTTATTTTCTTTCCTTTGATCCCGCAGATTTGGCATTTTAAAAGTTCTAAAAATTGTAATCACTGAAGATGTCGGCACCAGCGGAGCCTTCCCGTGAGGAGAATGTGTACATGGCCAAGCTCGCTGAGCAGGCCGAGAGGTACGAGGAGATGGTCGAGTTCATGGAGAAGGTGGCCAAGACGGTTGACTCCGAGGAGCTCACTGTGGAGGAGCGCAACCTCCTGTCTGTTGCATACAAGAATGTGATCGGAGCCCGCCGTGCCTCATGGCGCATTATCTCCTCCATTGAGCAGAAGGAGGAGAGCCGTGGCAACGAGGACCGAGTCACACTCATCAAGGACTACCGTGGCAAGATCGAGACCGAGCTCACCAACATTTGCGATGGCATCCTCAAGCTGCTCGAAACCCACCTTGTCCCCTCTTCCACCGCGCCTGAGTCGAAGGTGTTCTACCTTAAGATGAAGGGTGACTACTACAGGTAATATGATGTCCACTGGAGATTTTTTCATTAATTATGGGATTGTGGTTTTTCATTTGGTCGAATCAATTGTGATAAATAGGTACCTTGCCGAATTCAAGACTGGAGCTGAGAGGAAGGATGCTGCTGAGAATACCATGGTGGCATACAAGGCTGCTCAGGTGAATAATTTTTTTTTCATATTCCTTGATCACGATGTCAAAATTAGTTCATGAAGCATCGTTCTTTCCTTTTTTTTTGTTTCGTTGGTCATTTTAGTACATATGGTACTTCTCTTCAAAAAAAAGGGTTTGGTTTGTGTAATCTATCAGGATATTGCTTTGGCTGAGCTGCCTCCAACTCATCCGATTAGGCTTGGGCTGGCACTTAACTTCTCAGTGTTCTATTATGAGATCCTCAACTCACCTGATCGTGCTTGCAATCTCGCAAAGCAGGTTAGTTTTTATGCATCAGTTAGATGTTATGTTTATATATGTATCCTGTTAGTTATGCAATGCTTGTGTAGTGAATGTTTATTTGTTTCTCGATAGTGTATCGATGTTTGATGTGGTGATCACATGATACGACTATGTATCGCAATACATACAGGTCCTCTGATAGTTAATATTGAGCAGTAGCCTGCCTAGTATTTCATCCACGCACCATATTCCTTTTGTTAGTTTTCCATAGCCACCTTCTATATGCTGATTTGACCAAAAAAGTTATGTAGAATTTTTCAAGCGCACAGAAGGGGGAATATTAGGGGGTGAGGTGAACTAATATTATATATCACACTCATTGACATAGTTTTTCACGACTGGACTTGTAGTAATTATTACTATATAGCCTTTTTTTCATGTTCTGCATTTCTGAACTTCTTGCCCCCTCATCACTGTATATTGGCGACGCTTTTTTGATGCTTTCAGCTTCCTCTAGAACTATGAAGCCCTGCAGATGTCAGTACCGCAAAACTTGCAGTCATAGATATGTGCACTGTTTGCTTATGAAATAAGACAGAACACCCAACACTTTGGTTTAGTTGCTTTTGCTTACTATTCTGTCATTGTCTTGTAGAAAAATGGAACTTGCATAGTGTGTTATTGTTGGGAGACAACAATATCTTGGCATTGCTTGTCAACTGTGGTGCTGAGTGTGCCCAGAAAAAACTTCCCATGTGGTGTACCTAACCTTAGTTTTATTATTGGCGTGAAGTCTCCCACCTATTATTAGTTGACCCTGAGTTTGTATTAGCTGTCATGAATGCGAGTCCCCTTGACCCGTTCTATCAATTCTTTTACAATAGCCATCGAAGTGACTTTAAGGAATCAGATAAAAGTAAAATTATCTTCTGCTGTTGTAGGCTTGTTGCAATGCTTGGTCATTGTTCATCTTGCAAGTGCCAAAGCTCTTAATAGGCACACTAAGTCATCTGGTCCTTACTGCAAATTAGAGTATTTTGGAATACTTTTCGATATGCAACTTTTCATCGGTCTATATTTGGTTGATTTCGCAATCCAGTTAAACTTGTGGAGTACCGTAGCTAAGTCCATTTAAGTAATTCTGCCTGGCCCATCTGGGAGTTTCTTATGATTCTTTAGAGGCTTGTATCCTCATTGAGACATGGCTGGCATCATGATGATGTTCCCCCCCCCCCCCTTTACAATTTACAGGCTTTTGATGAGGCCATTTCGGAGCTGGACACCCTGAGCGAGGAATCCTACAAGGACAGCACTTTGATCATGCAACTCCTCCGTGATAACTTGACCCTGTGGACCTCCGACATCACGGTATCTTCCGTTTCTCAAACGCATACTTTTTTCGCGCGTTCTTCGTCAGTGTCTTCAAAATCACCCCGATTCCTGAACAATCGTATCCGATGTGCTTGGTTTCAGGAGGACGCTGCCGAAGAGATAAGGGAGGCTCCGAAGCAGGACTCCAGCGAGGGGCAGTAAAGCCGCCTTTACGTGCCCAAGAAACCAGTAGCTAGTGTTTGCTACTGTCTAATGACACTCTGCAATGTGCTCTCGATCCTGGTTTCTTTGGTACAGCCGTCGTAGCTGTGCTATGATTGTTGTCGGAAAATTTGGGGCTCCCCATATGTGATGGTGCTAGGGAAGGTTGCGGTCGCCGCTTGTAGCCTGTGGGGACTGGAGCTGGTTCTGGCTCGTAAACTGTTGGTGGTGGCACTGTATTTTCGGTTTGCCTTTTTTCTTATCCATGCTTGTTGTGAGTGGTCCTTCGTCGATCTTTGGCCTCTGCTTCGGTTGTTTTGGGATTTGTTTATGGGGTATGTGGGTACTTGCATTGTTTCAGCCTGGCTTGACGAGACGGGCTTTTTGCTGTGGATAAAGATAGAAGCGATCTAAGACTATCTTCAGCAATTTCCCTTCGTTTCATTCCATTCCCTATTTCCAACAGCATCCTCTCAAGGAAATTTGTGTAGGGATTAGAGAGAATCCCCCTTTAGAGAGATTCACTGTTTGGATCTCTTTCAAAGGGAATTCGTTGAAGCAGTTGGGATCTCTTTGTAAAGGGATTTGGAGGGAAAGGGAAGCCGTTGGAGATAGAATCTAAGGAGGGGTTGATTGCTAATCCTTGTTCCATGGTGTCTACCAGTAGGGAGTTGGGACAAGTTGGGGGAGGAGAGCATAATGTCGAGGCTGCGAGCTATCCATGACATCATGCAGTTACGCTCCAAATTGGAATACCGTACCATGGATCTCCCAGGAAGCCAAACGGGGACAGTACGCTTCATTTTCGCCGGATTTCTTGCCAAGCTTGGCACCTTCTAAGCTCATAAAAACCTAGCTGTAAGCCTGCAGCATCTCCGTCAACGTACAAAGCGCATGTCGTTGCCACACGGCTGCCGCAGAAATGCACACCTCGCTGGCCGCCACCGCTAACCGCGGCCACCGTTCTCCTCTCTTCCTCCCGCGCTGGCGACCCTAGGACAATGAAACTCAGAGCGGCCCGAAATCCAAAATTTCGTCGAAATACGATGAGATTTTGAACCCTGACGGAATCAGAAGGGCCAACAGAGTTTCTCTGACAGAATCTTCACCACCTCGAACGTTATAATCGCAGAGCATTATTGGAAGACTTCTAGATCTGAGCCAGGCTACAGCTTTGCAGGTCGAGAACACCCAACAGTACACGGGAGTTTACACGGAAGCCGCTTGCGTAGCACTTGGAAGTCGCAGGCAGAGACTTGGTGGTCTTACATTTCTGTATGTAGAGAGGTTGATCATTCCCCTCTCACTACTTAGACTTGCCGCGCGTTGAGCATCTAATACAATGGTGTGAATTGCAAATTGCGCTGCATCTGCACTTGTGTGTGAGAAGATAAGACTCCAGATCTTTACGGTGGGTAGCTCAGTGGCTCAACAGCGGTTCTGAAGAGAAGAATGTAGACCTTGTCGACAGAGAAGTACAAGAAACCACCCAAGGAGTGAGTAACATAGGAACCGAAGCTTGTGCCGACAATGCAGTGCCAAGCAGGCCCATACGTTGTATCAAATTCCTGTAACCAAATGAAATGAAGATTACGGAAGAGAAATCACAACCTTAATTGCTCAAACAAACATAGCGGCGAGCCGGCAAGCACCTCACAAGTTGGTTCTAGTAGGTATAACCACAAAACTGCAGGCTGCAGGGCATGCCAACAAACCAAAAGAACTACAAGATATAGTTTGATTATAAAATAAATAGTATCACAAGCGTTTGTCCAGGATTCAGGTCAGAGCCTACATGTAAGTTGCTCTGCCATACTGAAAACACATTTTTTAGGGCAATACCGAAAACACTCGGTAAACACATATTATAGAGCAACACCGAAAACACTCGGTAGACATTTATTGCGGTCTGTAAGTAGCTGGCTATATGGGATTTCTTTAATCCATCACGCAAACAAAAAAAGGGAAGAAAAGAATCGCATGAAGAGTGCAATACAACATTAGCTGGTTCAAACTGGGGAGGTAATGCATGCAGATTGTTTGTGTTCGTATTGACACCCATTACATAAAGAACTAGGATTCTAGATAAGTGGGATACGATACTGAGGTAATATCAAAGGAAAATCTTGGCAATAATGGAAGTGAAGGCATGCTATTTGATTTAACACACGAGACACAGATAACATGCACAGCAAACATCTTCTTTTGTGCAACTATATATAAATCCCTTTGCTTCAATGCCGGTATTCTTGTTTCTAATGATAAGGAGCACATCTACACTTCAAGTTTCAAACAACAACAATATTACAATATAAATGTCTAAATTGCTCCCCTAGTTTCAGGCTGCGGACGAAAAAAACTTAGATGATTAGCTTTACATTATGTGCATTAGTAATGATGTGACAAGGGGTCAAAAGAACAAATATAACATGTGAAGTTATTGTTTCTTCCTAGTCATAACCAACTTACACAACAGTGTATTGCAGGTAAAGGACGTGTGCAGTTAGTAACTAACCAAAAAGGAATGGCGAACACAAAACCTAACTCAGTAGTGTCCAATACCCATATCAAGGTTTCCAATTTCAGGATCAATGCTCCAACAGCCAATTCCAACCAAAATGAACCCATCAGATCATGGAATCAACAGCTGAGATCAAGCATCGCTGAACCACGAGAGATTGCCCACTTCTCATCCAAAGGTGATCTCAGCTGTCTGATTCCTTGATCAGATGGCTTACCTTGGAACTACATACTGACTGCAACATTTAAGGCTCTAGTGGAGTTATGTGCCTATGTCAGCCGGCCACCACCCACCAACCACATTTCTTGATTTTCTTCCTATAATCCTCTTCCTGGTCTACTCATGGCCACCTCTAATCCTCCACAACGATCAGTCTATCATGGACCATTAAATCATCATCAAGTGTGGAACCAGCAGAATTGCAAAACCAAGCTGTCAAGCTAGCTTATAAAATTACAATCCCCCTGTTGCACAAAGTCAGCACTGCATTGGTGTACCTTTCAGTTCCTAGAGCATGCTTAGGTATCATACATGTTCAACTCATAACATGGTTGCAAGTTGCAGCTATAACTACCTATAGCAGCAAAATATAACTATTCTTGCATATCCTCTTAGCATTCCATATCTCATTAATATTTTTCAGTATTTTCAGTGCTGTAGTGGACTATGTCTCATAAATGAACACATTGACTTTACCGATCTGGCACCATCAGGCCTCCCATTTCATCTAGCTCATTAGCATTTGAATCCAACTTCACTACCAACACCAAAGAACTTTCCAAATTATTTCTGACACTCCAAAATTTAGATGTACAGTTTCCCAAAGTCAACAACTATCCAACTTAGAACATCAGTAGAATCAAGCTCTAGATCTTACTTCAACCCTACAGCTGTGATTCTGTGTTACACATCTGTCTCCATTTTGTGTTCGTGTACAGTAATAAATGATCTAGACAAGTTTCGACTTTGATATAACTACTGAACAATCTGATTAGTTGACCCCGAGTAAATGACATTCAAAAAAGAAGAACTTTGTGTTCACCGTATGATATATACCTTCTTGAGCGCGAGCGCGAGGCGTTTGCTGTCGAGCCGCGGCATGGCGGAGACGGCCTCGGCGGCGATCCGGATCGCGCGCCGCTGCAGCGCCGGCGGCATGTCCGCCGCCCGCGCCCGCACCGCCACCTTCCTCTCCTCCACATTCCCGGGATTCCCCACCTCATTCGCCTTCACCTCCCTTTGCTTTAACTCCACCTTACCGCCCTTACCTTTCCCGCCACTGGGCTCCGCCGCTGGTTTCGGTTCCACCTCCGGCACCGGGTCCAGCTCGGGCGGGTCGGCGAGCTTGGTGCGTCGGACGAGCGAGCTGAGATAGCGGCTGCGGCGCTCCAGCTCATCGGAGGCAGGGTCCATGGGGGCGCTTCCAGCGAGGCGGACAGGGCGGCTTCTCAGCAGCGGCGGTGGCAAGGGGGCATGGCCGCGTGGGAGATGCTTGCGGTTTTGTCTCGGAGCCGAGGAGAGTGAATGTGTGATGGGTTTGGCCGCCTGGCCGGTTGGGTTTTCTTGGGGTTTGGCCGGTTGGGGAGAGTGAGGCTTTGGTTTCTGCTCCTGGAATTCGTGGGAGCGGCTTTTGAGAGAAGCCCTTTGATTCCTTTTCCAGGGAGAGCGGTACTACTCGTTCGGGCAGGAAGGATTTTATTGAGGATCACTTCTTGAGAAGCTTACAATTGGGCTCCTGTTCTGCTCTTCTTTCTACGTTTGATTCGCTGCAGTTTTAGGTCTGTTTGGGACGAATAATGCACTCAAAAAATTCCGATAGAACTACTCCACTAACAACAACATTGCTTAAGTTTTCTCTACATAGAAATACTGCTTGACATTCAATTTCTGGAACACAAGTTTATGTGAAATTGCTAGTCATAGGAACTGCTGTAGCGTCGAGACTAAAAAGTGGGTATTTCTACACACTTTGTCAGGGAGAGACTGTGAGAATGAGAGAAGTCGAGAGCCAACAAAGAATGAAAGGGAGAGCCCCCTTTGTACAAGTGCCCTTGAGACCATATATACAGAGGAGAGGGGGAGGTAATTCTCCACTTTGCCCCTTGCCCACATGACTAAAGAAAAATGACATTTTGGTGTATTTTTCTTGAGTATAATATGGTAATTGATCGTATACATGTACATTTATTCTCAAGGGTTTCTAGAAATCACCGATGGTTCTAGGGGCTAGGGCTCTCCTACAACAGTACTCCCTAATTTAGAAGCATTGAGGTTTCAAGGGGCGAGCGGATGCAATAGATTCTCACCCTGGCACCTCGGATGTCAGGGCACACAAGGCCTTGAGGTAGTTCCGTTGTGGAAGCAATCTTGTCCTAGTAGGGGTAAGCCCAAGTGTGGAGAGCCAACATGACCAGACAGGCGTGGGGCCGCATAATCGAGATGTGTCCCTCGAGGCAGGCAGCGCATTGGAGCGGAGTTTGCAAAGGCAAAGTCATCGACGTGGGCCACCCTACCTAGGCATAGCCTTCGAGGCGGGCATCGTGCAAGAGCGAAGCCCATGGGGGGAAAAGTCTTCGGCATCGTGCGCCACACTGAGATATGGCCTCCAAGGTGGGTGATGTGCTGGAGTGAAGCTCGTGGGGCCGAAGTCATTGATGTCGTGCCTCCACCCCAGGTCTAGCCTTCGAAGAAGGTGGCGTAGCTAAGCGAAGCTCATGGAGGTGAAGTCTTCGACGTCTTGCCGCCACACCAAGGCACAACCTTTGAGGCGGACAGCGTGCTGATGCAAAGCCTGCGGAGGCAGACATTTTTGACATCGTGCTACCACACCAAGGCATGATCTTCGAGGCAGACGATGTGCTGGAGCAAAGCCCCTAGAGGCGACGTGTCGTCTACATCGTGCCACCACACGAAGGCACAACCTTCGAGGCGGGTGGCGTGCTGGTGTGAAGCACGTGGAGGCGATGTTTTCCACATCGTGCCACCACACCTAGACAATGCCACAGAGGCGAATGACAAGCTAGAGCAAAGCCCTTGGAAGCGATGTTTCATCGTTGCTATACTGCCACAACAAGACATAGCCTTCGAGGCGGGTGGCGTAGCCGAGGGAGGCACATGGATTATTGTATGTGACTATTGTTTTGGTGCGATCATACGTGTTGCCATTCTGCGCCCTGGTACCATCGCATAGTCGAATGATGTCCCCTCACCTTTTTTAGCTGCGTCCTAACGAGGTCGCAGGGCACGTAATGAAGGGGGCGTAGCCGAGCGCCGTCCCTAACCTTTTTTAGCACCGTCCAAATGATGTCATAGGGCATGTAGTGAAGGGGGAAGGCGTAGCCAAGAGCTGTCTCCTAACTTTTTTTTGCTGCATCCTAATGAGGTTGCAAGAATTTCTGACGATGTTCTCTTTTTGGACCTCAACCTTGCGGGATCCATCTAAACTGATTACGGGGAGGGTGTATGCGGCAAAGCCTCCTCTCTACATTTTTTGGGAGGGGGTACTCTGGGGAGGCCCCTCGCTCAAGGTGAAGAGGGTATGCGACGACCGCTGAGACAGGGCCATCGAGGTGGAGGACTCCCTTGCCGTTCGGGCGAAAGCATACCCCCTTGTTCTTTAAGGGAGGGGGTATGTGTGGACCTCCCTCATTCAAGGTGAAGGAGGTATGCAACGGCCGTCGAAGCAGGGCCATCGAGGAGGAAGACTCCCTTACCATTGAAGCAGAGGCATACGCCCTTGTTTTTTGAGGGAGGGGGTACGCGAGGAGTCCCCACGTTCGCGCGAAGGGGGTATGTGAAGATCATCGAGGTAGGACAATCGAGGTGAAGGACCCCCTTACTATTGAGGCACAGGCATACCCCCTTGTTATTTGAGGGAGGGGGTACACGGGGACCCCCCCTCATTCGGGGTGAAAGGGGGTATGTGATGACCGCCGAGGCAGGGCCATCGATGCGAAGGGCTTCCTTACCGTTGAGGTAAATGCATACACCCCTCGTTCTTTGAGGGAGGGGATACACAGGGATCCCCTCGTTCAGGGTGAAGGGGGTATGCGACGACCGCTGAGGCAGGGCCATCGAGGCGAATGACTCCGATGCCGTTGAGGCAAAGGCATACCCCCTATTTATTTGAGGGAGGGGGTACGTGGGGACCTCCTCGTTCGGGAATGAAGGGGGTATGAGATGACCGCTGAGGCAAGGCCATTGATACGGAGGACTCCTATATTGTTGAGGCAAAGGTATAACACCCCTTGTTATTTGAGAGAGGGGTATGTGGGACCCCCTCGTTCGGAGTGAACAGGTTATGCGATGACTACCGAGGCAAGGCCATCGATGTGAAGGACTCCTTTGCCGTTGAGGCAAAGGCATACCCCCATTGTTATTTGAGGGAGGGAGTATGCGAGGACCCCCCCCCGTTCACGGTTAAGGGGTTATGCGACGACCGTCGAGGCAGGGCCATTGATGAGGACTCCCTTACCGTTGAGGCAAAGGCATACCCCCTCGTTATTTGAGGGAGGAGGTAAGCAAGGACCCCCTCATTTGGGGTGAAGGGGGTATATGACGATCGTCCAGGCAGGGCCATTGAGGCGGAGGACTCCCTTGCCGTTGAGTTAAAGGCATACCCCCTTGTTCTTTGAGGGAGGGGGTACGGGGCGGTCCCCTCTTTCAGGGTGAAGAGGGTATGCGATGACCACCAAGACAGGGCCATCAAGGTGGACTCCCCGGCCGTTGAGGCAACGGCATCCCCCCTCATTATTTATAGGAGGGGGTACACGGGGGACCCCCCTATCGGGGTGAAGGGGTATGCGATGACTGTCGAGGCATGGGCATCAAGCGAAAGACCCCCCTGTCGTTGAGGCAAAGGCATACCCCGCTCATTCTTTGAAGAATGGGGTGCGTGGGCCATGCACAGCTATTCTAGTTTATACACCGAGCACTAACGTGGGGCGTCGAGCTATGCGCCAGGACTTTTGGGCCATGTGCGATGGTTTTAGTTTATACACCAACCACTCGAATGGGGGCTTCAAGGTGTACGCGCGGTTCTTGGACTATGCATGGCAGTCTTAGTTTATACACCAACCACTCGCATGGGGCTTCGAGGTGTACGCCGGGGTTCTTCGACCATGCGCGGCGATTTTATTTTATACACCGAGCACTCGCATGGAGCATCGAGGTGTACACTAGGACCCTTGGGTCATGCGCGGCGGTTTTTGGTTTATACACCGTGGTATACAAGAAATGTGCTATGAGCTAGCAACTATAATCTAATCTAATATTCTTTAGGGAGAGGGTACTCGGGGCGACCTCCTTGCTCAGGGTGAAGGGGGTATGCGATGACCACCGAGGTGGAAGACTTCCTTGCCATTGAGGCAAAGGCATTTCCCCCTCGTCATGGTGTTGAAGGGGGTGCTTGGGGCCAACTATTGTAGCATTGAGGCTAAACAGTAGGTATTCATATACCCTTTGTCATGGAGAAACTATATGAGAGTGAGAGAAGTCGAGAACCAACAATGAATGAGAGGGAGAGCCCCCTTTGTACGAGTGCCCTTGATGCCATATATAGAAGAGAGGGAGAGGAGAGGAAATTTTCTATCTTGTCCCTTGCCCACATGACTAAAGAAAGGGTATTTTGGAACTTTTTTTCTAAACATAATATGGTAATTGACATATACAAATGCCTTTATTTTCTAGAGTTCCTAGAAATCCCTGACAGTCCTAGGGGCTAGCGCTCCCCTTCAATAGAAACATAAGTTGAATCTAGCACAGATCTTATGCTTCATTCACTGTCCCGATGGTTTTAAATCTGACTCTCGTTTATAACTCATAAATTTTGGAAATTTTTCATATGAAATAGAAAAAAATTCCCCTATATGGAAACAATCCAGCACAGATCTTATGCTTCATCACTGTCCCGACGGTTTTCAACATGATTCTCTTTTAGAACTCATAAATTTTGGAAAATTTTCATATGAAACAGAAAAAAAATTTCCCTTATCCTGGAAACAGGCTTGATTTGAGGAAAAGAGCAACCAGTTTACTCGAGCTAGGTGTGCTCACAGCCAAGTTGCGGGTTTGATCCCTGGATCGGCTCGTGGGCCTTACAGCCCGTGTGCAAATGTGTGTTTGCATGCATGTGAAGTGCAAGTATTTGTAGCTCGAGGGTTGTTCTCTCTTTTTTTTAAGTAACCCCAACTATCCGTTTGATTCGTGCCCAGGGAGTTTGACAAATCATGAAAAAAAATCATATTTGATACAAGTTTTAACTTGTAATTACAAGATGATACAACAGTTTCGCGTATTTACAAAAAAACCTGTCATTTCCGGTTCCCCACGAATCAGCCAAGCATGACCGGTTCCCCACGAACCAGCCAAGGCCATGACCGGTTCCCGTTAACCAGCCAAGCCATGACCCTTTCACCATGAACTGACCATGCATTTTTTTTGTTGCTTTTTTCTGATTTTTGAAACCGAGTTAATTCAAATGCGAATAACTTTCGCTATACAACTCCAAAAATAATGAGACAACTTTCTAAATGTGTGTAAAATCATTTAGATTATGAATATGCAAAAATATTTTAGTTTTGATTATTGTGCAGCAAACAATGTTCATGTCACGGTAAATTATAAATAAGATCCGCTAAGCGTAGTTTTGTGAGAACCCCCCCTTCCTATACCGCATCAGACGCCGTCTCAGTGGCGTATAGCATCATATAACAACGGAAGCCTCGACAGAAAATCTGAATCTAAAAATTCGATCGGCGGGATCGAACCCTTAACCGGACCGGTGCACATCGCATCGATCTGGATCCTGGATCGGTAGCCGATGTCGCGTACCACAACCCGAGTATCAATGCGAAAAGATAAACTAATTTAATTTACATAACTGGGTGTAAGCACAGTGCGAGGGCATTACGAAACCAAAAGAAGCAAAGCGGCAGTGAAACAAAGAAAGACATCCAGCGCGGTGCGACCACCCCACAGGCTCTTGGCGGAGGAAGGAACTACGAAGCCGCAACACTCGCGAGAAAAGGGCTCGCCATCATCAGGACATCATCATTACCTTCCTCTGTGGAAAAAGGTTAGCGACAACGGTGAGTACACGTATGTACTACGCAAGACTTTAGTGTATGCAATTATAATTAATATGCGGTGATACGATTGAAATGGCTACTACACTAAGTCTATTGCAGCGAGGATTTGAAACAGATTCATCGAAATGTAATACATAATTTGAAAGACAGATTTGAATAAAACATATTTCTGATATATGTAACAATCGAGCTCCACAATTTGCCGCCATCCATGGTCGCGGTTGGGATACAATCGACATCCATACATATTCATAAATCCTCCAAGTATTATATCCACATATCCACAAATCCATCAAGTACCGTATTCAACCACATACTTTATATCGACTCGAGATAATTTTTCATTTTCAAAACCAAACCAAATTTCTATACTTGATATGATTAAAGAAGATTTGCTCATAACCGTGAGCACGGCTAATCGATTAGAATTATTTGATACTCTGCGAGTTTGCGCACTTTACCCAAACACAACTCAGGACTTGCATCCTGTCAACCAGGGTACACGCGATACACGAGGTATCCGATATACAAGAATGATCTATTCTTTCCCATCGTTGAGGTTATAGCCACACCCGACACGGTGGCGGTAAAACCCCTTTGCTATGGCGATAAGAGGCCAACCACCACTCAGGCGGCCACGGAATACCCATCGTGACGACGGCGAATTGTTTGCCGCGGCATTATCCCATAGCAAGGCGTACACCGTTGTATCAACAAACATGAATCGAGGCGATTCCCCGCTGCAAAAGTACAAAGCGCACTCACGAAGGTGCATACGGCGGGTCGTGAGGACACACACACCGCGCTTGGATCAAGCTCAACACGAGAGAAAAGGTCCACACCCGGCCTACCAACAGGCATGGCTATCCCCTCACACTTCAAGTACTAGAATAGGCTGCCCCATCCCAGCATTGCGCGGTTGCACGGTGTTCATTCAAAAACCGTCACAAGTTCGGTCCTTATATTTTTGCCTAATGACTCAAGCGGGGAACTCCACTTAACTCGCCAACCAATCGCCATCATGTTTAACTAGCACATATTATACCTCCCGCCAAGTCTAATTACCAACTAGACACGCACATTTTATCAAATTACCTTTACAAGTCACATTTCCAAAACATTTCCAAAACCAGTTACAATTATCATAAGTTTTGAGCATTTGGTAAATGACTGACTTTGCTCATTTCTATTGCAGTGTCTAAGCATATGCATTTACTAAGTCGTTTATACCCAAGTGACATTTTATTAATTGTCCAACCCTACTAAGGCTATCAATGAACTCTGGGAATTTAATTGAGGAAAAACCACCAAATCAGGGTATATCTACCATTCCCACAAACTAGCACTTTACTGAATATAAACAATGCATATAGTTTGAGAAATCAAAGTAAACATCGTGAAATATAGGTTTCAAGATGGTCAAAGGAGGTGCTTGCCTTGTTGTTGCACTTGGTGATGTCAGGGATGATGTTGAATTCGTTCGAGGCGAAGCCCGACTCGCTAGCCTCTAATCGATCAAAGCAACAAAACGACAGAAAGAGATACAACTTAGCAAAAGAAAGATTTAAATGCGCAATGAAATGTACGCCATGCGAAAGAAACAACAAAAATACCGCAAATTTGCAAAACCCTCAACCGAACAGACCAGGGGAACCCGGACAGTCCGGGTATTTCATCCGGACAGTCCGGCTAACCCGGACATTCCGGACCGTGTGTCGGATACTCGACCTAGGGCGGACACTCCGGCTGTTAGTCCGGACACTCCGGACCTGGCGAGTTTTACCCAATGACTCGACGGATCGAGGTGCCGCCAAGCCCCACGGCACAGCGGGACCCGATCTACGACATTCCTACACGCGGCAAAACCGAGGGAACTTCAAGCTAGCTAGACCTCGAGAAAACGACACCTCACCACAAAAACCACAAGCCCACTCTATTCGACCCTTGGATCGGCATTACCACTACCCGATCTACCTCATTAGTACCTACATTCCTCAATCCAAGCCCCAAATCAATCCCTAGAACCACTACTCCCAAAACCCTAGAGCTTAAGATCCAACTCCAAACTTCAAGTCTAAACCTAAGCTCTAACTCCCACCATTGATGACCCTAGAACCCAAGAATCCCACGAATCAACCCTCGAGAGAGAGACCTACCTCCAAGGAAGATGGAGGAGAAGCAACGTCGGGTGGAGGAAGGAGGATGCCGGCGTGAGGACGAGCTAGAGGACGCCGGGGAGGAGCCACGGAGGTCGCCGGCCGGTGGGGCTCGCCGGAGTGGAGCTAGGGTGGAGGTGGAGACGCACGGGAGAGGTGGGAGAAGGACCAAGTGAGGTGGGGTGAATGGGGGACCACGAAATGGGACTTTTATACAAAATCCCGCAAATACCGGACTCTCCGGCCTCTAACCCGGAGACTCCGGGTTGGGGTCTTCGGTATAGCCAACCCGGACACTCCGGACATTTGGTCCGGACTCTCCGGGTTGGGGTGTTCTGTCAGCATAACCCGGATACTCCGGACTTTTATCCGGACATTCCGGGTTGGATCCGGACACTCCGGATGTGGATGCTCGATTTTGAAGATGGCTAAAAGCTAGGTCAACAGTAGAGTTAAACGGACCTAACGATGACCTGAGTCTAAATTCTAAAGCACAAGTGCCATGCATTGCTCCGAACACATGGCTTTTAGGTCAATTAAACACTTTTCCAACTCAATTTGCGGCTAATTAAGTCGGGCGGTTAAACGTGACTACGATCAAAGTTCACGAGCTCCGATTAAATAGACCCCTAATTCCTTTTGAAGATTTTTAAGTTCCCCGGTAAACTAGGTAATTTGTATTTCAAAAGGACAGAGGAGTGAGTATTTGGATCAAAGGCTAAGACATTATGGCAAGAGCTCGAAAACTCAATTCAATCACCGAAATCACTTGTCGGCGATTAAATGGGAAATTGATTTTGGGCGAAGTTAATTAAGTTGAATGGTTCTTTTGATCCCATTTAAGTATATACAGCTCAAATTGCAGAAGTACACAAGGACAGTGTATTATCGAACAGTGTTTGAGTACAAATGTACAGTGACTCAAGTATAGAAATACTCGGGATATTGCAGTCTACCACTGTTACAAAAATCTCGTCCTCGAGATTGCTAATCCTCTCGAAGAAAGTCGGGTATTCTGCTGAATATGGTCTTCACGCTCCCACGTGGCTTCATCTTACGAATGGTTGCTCCATGGACCTTGAGCATCTTGATAACCTGATCGCGAGTGTGACGCCTTTGTCTCGAGAATACGGACTGGATACTCTCGATACGAAAGATCAGCCGCAAATCAAGATGGTCCAATTGGGTAACTTCCGATGGAACCGAAGACTCTTCTTCAATTGGGACACGTGGAACACATCGTGAATGTCCGAAAGATGTGGCGGTAGCTCGAGCCGATAAGCCACAACACCAACCTTCTCAAGAATCAGGAATGGACCGATGTATCGCGGGGCTAACTTCCGCGGACTTGGAATCTGCGAGTACCGCGGAGTGGTGAGACCTTGAGGTAGACAAAGTCACCCACCTCAAAACTCAACTCGCGGCGTCGGCGATCAGCATAGCTCTTCGACGAGGCGAGCTTCTCTCGGTAGGTCCCAAATCAAGGCGACTTGCCGTTCGGCCTCTTCAATTATGGCCGGCAGAAGAGTTGCCTCTCACCAACCTCGGACCAAAAGCAGTGGCGTTCTGCACTTCTTGCCATAAAGAGCCTCGGCGACATCTCAAGACCGACTTGATGATTGTTGTTGTAGGAGAACTTCGACAAATGGCAAGCATTTCTCCCACGACTTGTCAGAGCACGACACACAAGCCCTTAGCATGTCTTCAAGGATTTGGTTTGCCCTTTCCGTCTGTCAGTCAGTTTGGGGATGGTAAGCGATCTTGAAGGATAGCTTAGTGCCAAGAATGGACTGCAAACTCTCCCAAAATCTGGAGGTGAGCTGAACCACGGTCGAGACTATGACTTTTGGAACTCCATGGAACCGAACAATATTACGCAAATAGAGTTCCGCTAGCTTGGCTCCAGAATAGGTGGTATGAACTGGGATGAAATGAGCTACCTTGGTCAGACGGTCAATTATCACCCAAATAGAGTCGTGACCGGTGGAGGACCTTGGTAGGCCGGTAATGAAATCCATCCCAATCTCTTCCCACTTCCACTCGAGGGATCTGCAATGGTTGAAGTAATCCGGTGGCCTTTGATGTTCGGCCTTGACACGGCACACATCACAATGTGCCACATGAGCCGCGATCTCTTTCTTCATACAGCCACCGTAATTGCCTGCGAAGGTCCTGGTACATCTTAGTGCTGCCAGGATGAACAGAGAGAGGGGTATTATGGGCTTCTGACAGGATCAACTCCTTGATCACTATATCATCTGGGACATACACCTGCTGCCCATGCATGATCAGCCCATTGGACCCTTCAGAGAAGCCTGGAGATGCGCCATCTTCAGTCAACTGGCGTCTAATCTCACTCACAGCATCATCTTGGAGTTGAGCTGCCTGAATCTGAGACCCTAGAGTGGGTTGTACGGCTAAAGCAGAAATGTAACCATACTCAACCACTTCTAGATTGAGCTTCTGAAATTCTTCAACCAGCTGAGACTGGCCAACAATACCCAAGGCATTCACTGTGTGCAGCTTGCGACTGAGGGCATCTGCAACTACATTTGCCTTGCCAGGATGGTAATGAATACCCAGATCATAGTCTTTGATCAGCTCTAACCATCGACGCTGTCTCAAATTTAGATCTGGCTGCGAAAAGAAGTACTTTAAGCTTTTGTGGTCGGTGTAGATCTCACATCTGTTTCCTATGAGATAATGTCGCCACAGCTTGAGAGCATGAACAACAGCTGCAAGCTCCAAATCATGAGTCGGATAATTGGCTTCATGAGGCTTTAGTTGTCGAGAAGCATAGCGACCACTTTGCCCTCTGCATCAACACACATCCAAGTCCAAGGCGGGATGCATCACAATAGACATCAAAGTTCTTGTGAATGTCGGGAAGGACCAAAGCCAGTGCGATGGTGAGTCTATTCTTGACTCTGAAAAGCTGGACTCACAATCCGGTGACCACTCATATTTCTTCTCCTTCTTGAGTAAGTATTTGTCAATGGTTTAGCAATTTTGGAGAAATTCTCGATAAACCGCGATAGTATCCGGCAAGACCAAGAAAACTCCGAATCTCAGGGACATTGCGGGGCTGCTCCCAACCGAGTACATCTGTACCTTGCGTGGATCAACTGCTATCCCACCTTACGACAGGACATGCCCGAAACTCCACTTGCTTGAGCGAACTTCGCACTGCGAACTTGGCATACAACTGATGCTCGCGAAGCTTGCTAAGCACCATATGCAAGTGAAGTGTGTGTTCATCATCATCCTTAGAGTATATGAGGATGTCATCAATGAACACAACCACAAATATATCAAGGAACTCCATGAAGACTTTGTTCATCAGATTCATGAAGGTGGCTGGTGCATTGGTGAGGCCAAATGAAACAACTGTGTACTCGTACAGACCGTAGCGAGTAGTGAACGCGGTCTTCACGATATCCTCCGGACGGATCTTGAGCTGAAAATAGCCGGATCTCAAGTCTATTTTGGAGAAGACTCGAGCTCCGCCTAATTGGTCAAACAAATCGTCGATCCGAGGGAGAGGATACTTGTTCTTGACAGTGACCTCATTCAAAGACCGGTAATCAACGCACATGCGACGAGTGCCGTCTTTCTTCTTCACAAACAGAACTGGACTGCCCCAGGGTGAAGAACTGGGACGAATGAACCCCTTCTCTAACTGCTCCTTGAGCTGAGTCTTCAACTCAATCAGCTCATCAGCAGGCATCTGTCTGACGCTTAGAAATTGGAGAAGTGCCAGGTAAGAGATCGATAATGAACTCCAAATCACGATCAGGTGGCAAACCTGGCAACTCATCAGGGAACACATCGGGGTACTCACATATCACCGGTACTGATGGTCCCGAATGTAAAGAGCATCGAGCAAAGGCTGTTTGCCTTCTTTGGAGCGAAGAAGAAAAGGTAACGACAATGCCCTCGGGGTTGACTAATGAAATGGATCTCTGGCACAATCAATATGCCCCTGATGCTTGGACAGCCGGTCCATACCTAATCACATCAAGACCCGATGTCTCAATGTTGATAAGATCACCCGAAAACCTACCCGTTGATCTCAATTCTAACCCCTGGACTCACGAGCTCGGCGGTCAAAGCAGATCCAGCGAGCGGATCAATAAGTACTTCTCGAGGTACAAAGAACATACCTCATCTTTGAGCAACAAGCTGTGAAGAAATAAAAGAATGCGACGCTCGAGTCAAATAATACTAAGGCGGTGCGGAATGAGCAGGACAACGTACCCAACACCACATCTGGGCCGCTGCCGCCTCCTCTGCGGTGGCCACATTCAGCGGCCATGGCCCGAGCTGAAGCCGCTCGAGGCAGGCGTCTGACTGCCCACTCCCACGCCCACCGTGATCGACCCTGGGACGGGTTGGTGCACTCAGCTGTCATTCTTCTTTGCTGCTTTCGGTCGAGCACCAGCGAAGTGGCCCTTCCGCCGCAGCGAAGCAAGTGATATGGCCAAATGGGTTCACGGGACCCCAAGCTGCCTTTGCAGGCGGCTAGGTGGTGCACGAACTACAGGCGAGGCGAGGAGGCAAGCCACAGGACCTCTGGCAGCGTGAAAGGCCGGAAGCAGGCCGAGTGAAGGTGCGAGTCCTGGAAGGTCCACCACTGACTGGCCGCTGAGCTGCCCACTTGCGCTTGCGGCTCTCCATAAGCGCCTTGGTGCCATCCTCAATGCTAATGGCCTTGCCCACCAAGACCTGCAGGCTAGGAATGTCATGACCGGCGAGCTGGAAACGGATCTCCTCAGTGAGGTGCTCCTTGAACAATGTCACTCTCCTGGCCTCAGTGGTCACCTCATCAACAACATAGCGGGACAAATGGTTGAAGCGGTGGAGGTAGTCCATCACTGTCATAGACCCCTGGCGAAGGTCGTAGAACTCCCGCTTCTTAATCTCGATCAAGCCCGCTGGAACATGGAAGGAGCGAAAGGCAGTCTTGAACTCTGCCCATGTGGTGACCTGATCTGCAGGGCGAACAGCCTTGAAGCTGCTCCACCACGAAGCTGCTGGTCCCTGGAGGTAGTAGGCGGTGTACTGAACCTTCTCCGCATCGGTGCAACCGACTAACTCCAACTTCCCCTCCATGTCGCTAAGCCAATCCTCTGCCTCCATCGGATCTGTAGCTGATGAAAAGCTCGGCGGTCGAGTTCGCTGGAACTCCGACAACCGAGACTGCTGCTGCGGCTGCTGCTGCCCCTGAACAGCCTGGACCATCAGCTCCATGAGCTGAGTCTGCCGCAACATGAGTGCAGCCATGTCAGGAGCAGGAGGAGGTGGAGGGAGCTCCTCGCTCTGGGCATGTAGCTGAGACTGAGCCCAGTGACCCACCAAGAGGGACATGCATCGCTGGGCCCCGCACTCCACTGCCTTTGCCACGCTCCCAGCATCATCAGCTTTGAAGCGCATGAATCGCTTCTCCTCAGGGAGGCATCTGAAATCTTGTGATTGAGTCGATTAACTGTGCAAAACAAGTGCCGAATGATTGATCCCAAAGGATGCACTCATAAACACAAACATACTAAAAGCATTCATTCGAAGCAGCATAAGAACCAATTCAAAAACCAACTCAGGGAAATGACAAAATAATCCCTAATTACAATCACAGACATCTAACCTTAACCCATTCTGAGCTAAACCCGCTTTCCCCCTAATTCTTTTGAACGAGATAGAAGAAGGAAACAATTTTTGAAATTTGGATTAAGATCAGATTCATTTTGAAGAGTAGATAAGTGAAAAGCTATAGAATGGACAAGAATAGCATTCTACACTTTCAAAATAGAGTTTTGTACTTCAAAATAAATTTTGAGAAGAAAAATGCATTCCTAAGTCTAACGATCAGGCTAACTAAGTCCTCCTGCAGTCAATGGCTCGATACCAACGCTGTGAGAACCCCTTCCTATACCGCATCAGACGCCGCTTCATGTGGCGTATAGCATCAGTATAGCAACAGGAAGCCTCGACAGAAAATCTGAATCTAAAAATTCGATCGACGGGATCGAACCCTTAACCGGACCGGTGCTGTGCGCATCGATCTGGATCCCTGGATCAAGAGCCCGATGTCGCGTACCACAACCCGAGTATCAATGCACGAAAAGATAAACTAATTTAATTTACATAACTGGTGTAAACCTGGTGCGAGGCATTACAGAAACCAAAAGAAGCAAGCGGCAGCGAAAACAAAAGAAAGACATCCAGCGGTGGCCCGACCACCCCACAAGACTCGATCGGAGGAAGGAACTACGGCCGCAACACTCGCGAGAAAAGGGGCTCGCCATCATCGAGGACATCATCATTACCTTCCTCTGTGGAAAAAGGTTAGCGACAGCGGTGAGTACACGTATGTACTCGCAAGACTTTAGTGTATGCAATTATAATTAATATGCGGTGATACGATTGAAATGGCTACTACACTAAGTCTATTGCGAAAAGCAGGATTTGAAACAGTTCATCGAAATGTAATACATAATTTGAAAGACAGCAGTTTGAATAAAACATATTTACAGTATATGTAACAACTGAGCTCCACAGCTGCCGCCATCCATGGTCGCAGCTGGGATACGAATCGACATCCATACATATTCATAAATCCTCCAAGTATTATATCCACATATCCACAAATCCATCAAGTACCGTATTCAACCACATACTTTATATCGACTCCGAGATAATTTTTCATTTTCAAAACCAAACCAAATTTCTATACTTGATATGATTAAAGAAGATTTGCTCATAACCGTGAGCACGGCTAATCGATTAGAATTATTTGATACTCTGCAGAGTTTGCGCACTTTACCCAAACACAACTCAGACTTGCATCCCTGTCAACCAGGGTACACGCGATACACGAGGTATCCGATATACAAGAATGATCTATTCTTTCCCATCGTTGAGGTTATAGCCACACCCCAGCACCGGTGACGGTAAAACCCACTGCTATGGCGATAAGAGGCCAACCACCACTCAGGCGGCCACGGAATACCCATCGTGACGACGGCGAATTGTTTGCCGCGGCATTATCCCATAGCAAGGCGTACACCGTTGTATCAACAAACATGAACTGGAGCGATTCCCCGCTGCAAAAGTACAAGCGCACTCACGAAGGTGCATACGGCGGGTCGTGAGGACACACACACCGCGCTTGACTGCTCAACACGAGAGAAAAGGTCCACACTTCGGCCTACCAACAGGCATGGCTATCCCCTCACACTTCAAGTACTAGAATAGGCTGCCCCATCCCAGCATTGCGCGACGGTGTTCATTCAAAAACCGTCACAAGTTCGGTCCTTATATTTTTGCCTAATGACTCAAGCGGGGAACTCCACTTAACTCGCCAACCAATCGCCATCATGTTTAACTAGCACATATTATACCTCCCGCCAAGTCTAATTACCAACTAGACACTTGACATTTTTATCAAATTACCTTTACAAGTCACATTTCCAAAACATTTCCAAAACCAGTTACGATTATCATAAGTTTTGAGCATTTGGTAAATAGTGACTTTGCTCATTTCTATTGCAGTGTCTAAGCATATGCATTTACTAAGTCGTTTATACCCAAGTGACATTTTATTAATTGTCCAACCCTACTAAGGCTATCAATGAACTCTGGGAATTTAATTGAGGAAAAACCACCAAATCAGGGTATATCTACCATTCCCACAAACTAGCACTTTACTGAATATAAACAATGCATATAGTTTGAGAAATCAAAGTAAACATCGTGAAATATAGGTTTCAAGATGGTCAAAGGAGGTGCTTGCCTTGTTGTTGCACTTCAGTGATGTCCGGGATGATGTTCGGGTCGTTCGAGGCGAAGCCCGACTCGCTAGCCTCTAATCGATCAAAGCAACAAAACGACAGAAAGAGATACAACTTAGCAAAAGAAAGATTTAAATGCGCAATGAAATGTACGCCATGCGAAAGAAACAACAAAAATACCGCAAATTTGCAAAACCCTCAACCGAACAGACCAGGGGAACCCGGACAGTCCGGGTATTTCATCCGGACAGTCCGGCTAACCCGGACATTCCGGACCGTGTGTCCGGATACTCGACCTAGGCGGACACTCCGGTATTAGTCCGGACACTCGGACTGGCGAGTTTTACCCAATGACTCGACGGATCGAGGTGCCGCCAAGCCCCACGGCACAGCGGGACCCGATCTACGACATTCCTACACGCGGCAAAACCGAGGGAACTTCAAGCTAGCTAGACCTCGAGAAAACGACACCTCACCACAAAAACCACAAGCCCACTCTATTCGACCCTTGGATCGGCATTACCACTACCCGATCTACCTCATTAGTACCTACATTCCTCAATCCAAGCCCCAAATCAATCCCTAGAACCACTACTCCCAAAACCCTAGAGCTTAAGATCCAACTCCAAACTTCAAGTCTAAACCTAAGCTCTAACTCCCACCATTGATGACCCTAGAACCCAAGAATCCCACGAATCAACCCTCGAGAGAGAGACCTACCTCCAAGGAAGATGGAGGAGAAGCAACGTCGGGTGGAGGAAGGAGGATGCCGGCGTGAGGACGAGCTAGAGGACGCCGGGGAGGAGCCACGGAGGTCGCCGGCCGGTGGGGCTCGCCGGAGTGGAGCTAGGGTGGAGGTGGAGACGCACGGGAGAGGTGGGAGAAGGACCAAGTGAGGTGGGGTGAATGGGGGACCACGAAATGGGACTTTTATACAAAATCCATAAAATCTAGGACTCTCAGGCCTCTAACAGGAGACTCGGGTTGGGGTCTTCGGTATCGCCAACCCGGACACTCCGGACATTTGGTCCGGACTCTCCGGGTTGGGGTGTTCTGTCAGCATAACCCGGATACTCCGGACTTTTATCCGGACATTCCGGGTTGGATCCGGACACTCCGGATGTGGATGCTCGATTTTGAAGATGGCTAAAAGCTAGGTCAACAGTAGAGTTAAACGGACCTAACGATGACCTGAGTCTAAATTCTAAAGCACAAGTGCCATGCATTGCTCCGAACACATGGCTTTTAGGTCAATTAAACACTTTTCCAACTCAATTTGCGGCTAATTAAGTCGGGCGGTTAAACGTGACTACGATCAAAGTTCACGAGCTCCGATTAAATAGACCCCTAATTCCTTTTGAAGATTTTTAAGTTCCCCGGTAAACTAGGTAATTTGTATTTCAAAAGGACAGAGGAGTGAGTATTTGGATCAAAGGCTAAGACATTATGGCAAGAGCTCGAAAACTCAATTCAATCACCGAAATCACTTGTCGGCGATTAAATGGGAAATTGATTTTGGGCGAAGTTAATTAAGTTGAAGGGTTCTTTTTGATCCCATTTAAGTATATACAGCTCAAATTGCAGAAGTACACAAGGACAGTGTATTATCGAACAGTGTTTGAGTACAAATGTACAGTGACTCAAGTATAGAAATACTCGGGATATTGCAGTCTACCCCTGTTACAAAAATCTCGTCCTCGAGATTGCTAATCCTCTCGAAGAAAGTCGGGGTATTCTGCCTGAATATGGTCTTCACGCTCCCACGTGGCTTCATCTTCTGAATGGTTGCTCCACTGGACCTTGAGCATCTTGATAACCTGACTGCGAGTGTGACGCTCGGCTGTCTCGAGAATACGGACTGGATACTCTCGATACGAAAGATCAGGCTGCAAATCAAGATGGTCCAATTGGGTAACTTCCGATGGAACCCGAAGACTCTTCTTCAATTGGGACACGTGGAACACATCGTGAATGTCCGAAAGATGTGGCGGTAGCTCGAGCCGATAAGCCACAACACCAACCTTCTCAAGAATCCGGAACGGACCGATGTATCGCGGGGCTAACTTCCCGCGGACTTGGAATCTGCGAGTACCGCGGAGTGGTGAGACCTTGAGGTAGACAAAGTCACCCACCTCAAAACTCAACTCGCGGCGTCGACGATCAGCATAGCTCTTCTGACGAGACTGAGCTTCTCTCAGCCGGTCCCAAATCAAGCTGACTTGCCGTTCAGCCTCTTCAATTATGGCCGGCCCGAAGAGTTGCCTCTCACCAACCTCGGACCAAAACAGTGGCGTTCTGCACTTCTTGCCATAAAGAGCCTCGAAAGGCGACATCTGAAGACTGACTTGATGACTGTTGTTGTAGGAGAACTCAGCAAATGGCAAGCATTTCTCCCACGACTTGCTGTAGCACAGCACACAAGCCCTTAGCATGTCTTCAAGGATTTGGTTTGCCCTTTCCGTCTGTCCGTCAGTTTGGGGATGGTAAGCAGTACTGAAGGATAGCTTAGTGCCAAGAATGGACTGCAAACTCTCCCAAAATCTGGAGGTGAACTGCGAACCACGGTCAGAGACTATGACTTTTGGAACTCCATGGAACCGAACAATATTCTGCAAATAGAGTTCCGCTAGCTTGGCTCCAGAATAGGTGGTATGAACTGGGATGAAATGAGCTACCTTGGTCAGACGGTCAATTATCACCCAAATAGAGTCGTGACCGGTGGAGGACCTTGGTAGGCCGGTAATGAAATCCATCCCAATCTCTTCCCACTTCCACTCAGGGATCTGCAATGGTTGAAGTAATCCGGCTGGCCTTTGATGTTCAGCCTTGACACGCTGGCACACATCACAATGTGCCACATGAGCCGCGATCTCTTTCTTCATACCTGGCCACCAGAATTGCCTGCGAAGGTCCTGGTACATCTTAGTGCTGCCAGGATGAACAGAGAGAGGGGTATTATGGGCTTCTGACAGGATCAACTCCTTGATCACTATATCATCTGGGACATACACCTGCTGCCCATGCATGATCAGCCCATTGGACCCTTCAGAGAAGCCTGGAGATGCGCCATCTTCAGTCAACTGGCGTCTAATCTCACTCACAGCATCATCTTGGAGTTGAGTTGCCTGAATCTGAGACCCTAGAGTGGGTTGTACGGCTAAAGCAGAAATGTAACCATACTCAACCACTTCTAGATTGAGCTTCTGAAATTCTTCAACCGGTGAGGCGGCCAACAATACCCAAGGCATTCACTGTGTGCAGCTTGCGACTGAGGGCATCTGCAACTACATTTGCCTTGCCAGGATGGTAATGAATACCCAGATCATAGTCTTTGATCAGCTCTAACCATCGACGCTGTCTCAAATTTAGATCTGGCTGCGAAAAGAAGTACTTTAAGCTTTTGTGGTCGGTGTAGATCTCACATCTGTTTCCTATGAGATAATGTCGCCACAGCTTGAGAGCATGAACAACAGCTGCAAGCTCCAAATCATGAGTCGGATAATTGGCTTCATGAGGCTTTAGCTGTCGAGAAGCATAAGCGACCACTTTGCCCTCCTGCATCAACACACATCCAAGTCCAAGACGGGATGCATCACAATAGACATCAAAGTTCTTGTGAATGTCAGGAAGGACCAAAACTGGTGCAGTGGTGAGTCTATTCTTCAGCTCCTGAAAACTGGACTCACAATCCGGTGACCACTCATATTTCTTCTCCTTCTTGAGTAGCGCTGTCAATGGTTTAGCAATTTTGGAGAAATTCTCGATAAACCGGCGATAGTATCCGGCAAGACCAAGAAAACTCCGAATCTCCGGGACATTGCGGGGCTGCTCCCAACCGAGTACATCCTGTACCTTGCGTGGATCAACTGCTATCCCACCTTCTGACAGGACATGCCCCAGAAACTCCACTTGCTTGAGCGTAACTTCGCACTTACTGAACTTGGCATACAACTGATGCTCGCGAAGCTTGCTAAGCACCATATGCAAGTGAAGTGCGTGTTCATCATCATCCTTAGAGTATATGAGGATGTCATCAATGAACACAACCACAAATATATCAAGGAACTCCATGAAGACTTTGTTCATCAGATTCATGAAGGTGGCTGGTGCATTGGTGAGGCCAAATGAAACAAGCGTGTACTCGCATGCAGGCCGTAGCGAGTAGTGAACGCGGTCTTCCACGATATCCTCCGGACGGATCTTGAGCTGAAAATAGCCGGATCTCAAGTCTATTTTGGAGAAGACTCGAGCTCCGCCTAATTGGTCAAACAAATCGTCGATCCGAGGGAGAGGATACTTGTTCTTGACAGTGACCTCATTCAAAGACCGGTAATCAACGCACATGCGAAGAGTGCCGTCTTTCTTCTTCACAAACAGAATCGATTGCCTCTGTGGTGAAGAATCGGGACGAATGAACCCCTTCTCTAATCGCTCCTTGAGCCGAGTCTTCAACTCAATCGGCTCATCGGCAGGCATCTGTCTGGGCGCTTAGAAATTGGAGAAGTGCCAGGTAAGAGATCGATGATGAACTCCAAATCACGATCAGGTGGCAAACCTGGCAACTCATCAGGGAACACATCGGGGTACTCACATATCACCGGTACCTGACTGGTCCCCGGAACAGAAAGAGCACTGAGCAAAGGCTGCTGCACTGCTGGAACAGAAGAAAAGGTAACAGCAATGCCATCAGGGTTGACTAATGAAATGGATCTCCTGGCACAATCAATATGCCCCTGATGCTTGGACAGCCAGTCCATACCCAGAATCACATCAAGACCCGATGTCTCAATGTTGATAAGATCACCCCGAAAACCTACCCCGTTGATCTCAATTCTAACCCCTGGACTCACGAGCTCGGCAGTCAAAACAGATCCAGGCGAACGGATCAATAAGTACTTCTCGAGGTACAAAGAACATACCTCATGCTGAGCAACAAACTGTGAAGAAATAAAAGAATGCGACGCTCCAGAGTCAAATAATACTAAGGCGGGTACGGAATGAACAGACAACGTACCCAACACCACATCCGAGGCCGCCGCCTCCTCTGCGGTGGCCACATTCAGCGGCCATGGCCCGGAGCTAAGCCGCTCGAGGAACCGGGCGTCTGACGCCACTCCCACGCCCACCGATCGACTTCGGGACGGGTTGGTGCACTCCGAAGCTGTCACGCCGCCGCTGGCTGGTCGCATCGCGGCGTGGCCCTTCCGCCGCAGCGGCAAGTGATATGGCCAAATGGGTTCGGGACCCCAAGCTGACTGGGCGGCTAGGTGACTACTGCCGAACTCTGGGGCGGGGCGAGGAGGCAAGCCACAGGACCTCGAATCGGGCTAGCAAGGCCGGAAGCCGATCGAGTGAAGGTGCGAGTCTGGAAGGTCCACCACCGATCGCTGAGCTGCCCACTTGCGCTTGCGGCTCTCCATAAGCGCCTTGGTGCCATCCTCAATGCTAATGGCCTTGCCCACCAAGACCTGCAGGCTAGGAATGTCATGACCGGCGAGCTGGAAACGGATCTCCTCGGTGAGGTGCTCCTTGAACAATGTCACTCTCCTGGCCTCAGTGGTCACCTCATCAACAACATAGCGGGACAAATGGTTGAAGCGGTGGAGGTAGTCCATCACTGTCATAGACCCCTGGCGAAGGTCGTAGAACTCCCGCTTCTTAATCTCGATCAAGCCCGTTGGAACATGGAAGGAGCGAAAGGCAGTCTTGAACTCTGTCCATGTGGTGACCTGATCTGCAGGGCGAACAGCCTTGAAGCTGCTCCACCACGAAGCTGCTGGTCCCTGGAGGTAGTAGGCGGTGTACTGAACCTTCTCCGCATCGGTGCAACCGACTAACTCCAACTTCCCCTCCATGTCGCTAAGCCAATCCTCTGCCTCCATCGGATCTCAGGCCGATGAAAAGCTCGGCGGTCGAGTTCATTGGAACTCCGACAACCGAGAGGCTAACTGCTTGCCGCTGCCCCTGAACAGCCTGGACCATCAGCTCCATGAGCTGAGTCTGCCGCAACATGAGTGCAGCCATGTCGGGAGCAGGAGGAGGTGGAGGGAGCTCCTCGCTCTGGGCATGTAGCTGAGACTGAGCCCCAGCTGACCCACCAGTAGGGACATGCGACTGCTGGGCCCCCGCACTCCATCAGATTGCCACGCTCCCAAAGCATCATCGGTGCTGGAAGCGCATGAATCGCTTCTCCTCCGGGAGGCATCACGAAATGCGCAGATTGAGTCGAGTCGATTAATCAGGCAAAACAAGTGCCGAATGATTGATCCCAAAGGATGCACTCATAAACACAAACATACTAAAAGCATTCATTCGAAGCAGCATAAGAACCAATTCAAAAACCAACTCAGGGAAATGACAAAATAATCCCTAATTACAATCACAGACATCTAACCTTAACCCATTCTGAGCTAAACCCGCTTTCCCCCTAATTCTTTTGAACGAGATAGAAGAAGGAAACAATTTTTGAAATTTGGATTAAGATCAGATTCATTTTGAAGAGTAGATAAGTGAAAAGCTATAGAATGGACAAGAATAGCATTCTACACTTTCAAAATAGAGTTTTGTACTTCAAAATAAATTTTGAGAAGAAAAATCTGTTCCTAAGTCTAACGATCAGGCTAACTAAGTCCTCCTGCAGTCAATGGCTCTGATACCAACGCTGTGAGAACCCCCCTTCCTATACCGCAGATCAGACGCCGCTCATCAGAGCGTATAGCACTGTATAGCAACAGGAAGCCTCGACACCGAAAATCTGAATCTAAAAATTCGATCGACGGGATCGAACCCTTAGCTTCGGACCCGGTGCCTGTACGCATCTGATACTGGATCCCTGGATCAGTAGCCCAGTGTCGCGTACCACAACCCGAGTATCAATGCACGAAAAGATAAACTAATTTAATTTACATAACTGGGTGTAAACCTGGTACGAGGGCATTACAGAAACCAAAAGAAGCAAAGCGACAGCGGAAACAAAAGAAAGACATCCAGCGCAGCTGGCCTGACCACCCCACAGGCTACTGACTGGAGGAAGGAACTACGAAGCCGCAACACTCGCAGAAAAGGGGCTCGCCATCATCCGGGACATCATCATTACCTTCCTCTGTGGAAAAAGGTTAGCAGCAACGGTGAGTACACGTATGTACTCGCAAGACTTTAGTGTATGCAATTATAATTAATATGCAGGCTGATACGATTGAAATGGCTACTACACTAAGTCTATTGCGAAAAGCAGGATTTGAAACAGTTCATCGAAATGTAATACATAATTTGAAAGACAGCAGTTTGAATAAAACATATTTACAGTATATGTAACAACTGAGCTCCACAGCTGCCGCCATCCATGGTCGCAGCTGGGATACGAATCGACATCCATACATATTCATAAATCCTCCAAGTATTATATCCACATATCCACAAATCCATCAAGTACCGTATTCAACCACATACTTTATATCGACTCCGAGATAATTTTTCATTTTCAAAACCAAACCAAATTTCTATACTTGATATGATTAAAGAAGATTTGCTCATAACCGTGAGCACGGCTAATCGATTAGAATTATTTGATACTCTGCAGAGTTTGCGCGACTTTACCCAAACACAACTCAGACTTGCATCCCTGTCAACCAGGGTACACGCGATACACGAGGTATCCGATATACAAGAATGATCTATTCTTTCCCATCGTTGAGGTTATAGCCACACCCCAGCACCGGTGACGGTAAAACCCACTGCTATGGCGATAAGAGGCCAACCACCACTCAGGCGGCCACGGAATACCCATCGTGACGACGGCGAATTGTTTGCCGCGGCATTATCCCATAGCAAGGCGTACACCGTTGTATCAACAAACATGAACTGGAGCGATTCGCCGCAAAAGTACAAGCGCACTCACGAAGGTGCATACGGCGGTCGTGAGGACACACACACCGCGCTTGATCGCTCAACACGAGAGAAAAGGTCCACACTTCGGCCTACCAACAGGCATGGCTATCCCTCACACTTCAAGTACTAGAATAGGCTGCCCCATCCCAAAGCATTGCGCGGTTGCAGTGTTCATTCAAAACCGTCACAAGTTCGGTCCTTATATTTTTGCCTAATGACTCAAGCGGGAACTCCACTTAACTTCGCCAACCAATCGCCATCATGTTTAACTAGCACATATTATACCTCCCGCCAAGTCTAATTACCAACTAGACATTTGCACATTTTTATCAAATTACCTTTACAAGTCACATTTCCAAAACATTTCCAAAACCAGTTACAATTATCATAAGTTTTGAGCATTTGGTAAATAGTGACTTTGCTCATTTCTATTGCAGTGTCTAAGCATATGCATTTACTAAGTCGTTTATACCCAAGTGACATTTTATTAATTGTCCAACCCTACTAAGGCTATCAATGAACTCGGGAATTTAATTGAGGAAAAACCACCAAATCAGTGGTATATCTACCATTCCCACAAACTAGCACTTTCTTGAATATAAACAATGCATATAGTTTGAGAAATCAAAGTAAACATCGTGAAATATAGGTTTCAAGATGGTCAAAGGAGGTGCTTGCCTTGTTGTTGCACTTCGGTGATGTCGGGGATGATGTTCGTCGTTCGAGGCTTGAAGCCGACTCGCTAGCCTCTAATCGATCAAAGCAACAAAACGACAGAAAGAGATACAACTTAGCAAAAGAAAGATTTAAATGCGCAATGAAATGTACGCCACGCGAAAGAAACAACAAAAATACCGCAAATTTGCAAAACCCTCAACCGAACAGACCAGGGGAACCCGGACAGTCCGGGTATTTCATCCGGACAGTCCGGCTAACCCGGACATTCCGGACCGTGTGTCCGGATACTCCGGCCTAGGGCGGACACTCCGGCTGTTAGTCCGGACACTCCGGACCTGGCGAGTTTTACCCAATGACTCGACGGATCGAGGTGCCGCCAAGCCCCACGGCACAGCGGGACCCGATCTACGACATTCCTACACGCGGCAAAACCGAGGGAACTTCAAGCTAGCTAGACCTCGAGAAAACGACACCTCACCACAAAAACCACAAGCCCACTCTATTCGACCCTTGGATCGGTATTACCACTACCCGATCTACCTCATTAGTACCTACATTCCTCAATCCAAGCCCCAAATCAATCCCTAGAACCACTACTCCCAAAACCCTAGAGCTTAAGATCCAACTCCAAACTTCAAGTCTAAACCTAAGCTCTAACTCCCACCATTGATGACCCTAGAACCCAAGAATCCCACGAATCAACCCTCGAGAGAGAGACCTACCTCCAAGGAAGATGGAGGAGAAGCAACGTCAGGTGGAGGAAGGAGGATCTTGGCGTGAGGACGAGCTAGAGGGCCAGGGGAGGAGCCACGGAGGTCGCCGGCCGGTGGGGCTCGCCGGAGTGGAGCTAGGGTGGAGGTGGAGACGCACGGGAGAGGTGGGAGAAGGACCAAGTGAGGTGGGGTGAATGGGGGACCACGAAATGGGACTTTTATACAAAATCCATAAATAGGACTCTCAGGCCTCTAACCCGGATACTACGGGTTGGGGTCTTCGGTATAGCCAACCCGGACACTCCGGACATTTGGTCCGGACTCTCCGGGTTGGGGTGTTCTGTCAGCATAACCCGGATACTCCGGACTTTTATCCGGACATTCCGGGTTGGATCCGGACACTCCGGATGATGATGCTCGATTTTGAAGATGGCTAAAAGCTAGGTCAACAGTAGAGTTAAACGGACCTAACGATGACCTGAGTCTAAATTCTAAAGCACAAGTGCCATGCATTGCTCCGAACACATGGCTTTTAGGTCAATTAAACACTTTTCCAACTCAATTTGCGGCTAATTAAGTCGGACGGTTAAACGTGACTACGATCAAAGTTCACGAGCTCCGATTAAATAGACCCCTAATTCCTTTTGAAGATTTTTAAGTTCCCCGGTAAACTAGGTAATTTGTATTTCAAAAGGACAGAGGAGTGAGTATTTGGATCAAAGGCTAAGACATTATGGCAAGAGCTCGAAAACTCAATTCAATCACCGAAATCACTTGTCGGCGATTAAATGGGAAATTGATTTTGGGCGAAGTTAATTAAGTTGAAGGGTTCTTTTTGATCCCATTTAAGTATATACAGCTCAAATTGCAGAAGTACACAAGGACAGTGTATTATCGAACAGTGTTTGAGTACAAATGTACAGTGACTCAAGTATAGAAATACTCGGGATATTACAAGTTTACAGGAAACAAATTACCTGGATGCCGTCACATCAGCACATGCATGCACTGAAAGTTCTTTTTTTTGCGATGAGGCTTAATTAAGATCAATTAAACGCAGTACACATGTATGACTTCAACTAGTGTCAATGTTTACTTTTCACAAATATAGCAGAAAACTCGAATGCACCTTCAATCGAGTCTGGCCTGCAATTCCCTTGACGACACCAAGAGAATAACGGAGGGCTTCCAGGACGGGCCCTTGTTCCATGTGAACCTACCATACCGAAACAGACACGGTAAGTACTGATTTTTTTTTTGTAACTACAAATCCTTTATACCTCAACATAACTCCCCACCTGCTCCCGGTTGTACTTGACTTGACCAAGAATAGTAGCGGTAGCCTCGAAAGAATTCAACTCGAGAATATCTTGAATTGTAGTGCCACTGAAGAAGTTGTATACAACATATAGACTGCATCAGTAAACCGTTTTAAAGATATTCCGATTGGTCTGTGCAAAAAAGACAACCTCTTGTCAGATACTTGAAAATTTGATTCAGGTAGTGTACCAGCTACAGCGGTGCTTCCCAGAAAAGTTGTTTGAAATCTAATACCCTCCTCATCGCAGAATGCAATCACCTGAGGCTTACCAAGAAAAAATGAGCAGCATGCTCTGTCATGGTGATCTTTTCAGATTTTGATACCACGTTAGCTTAAAGGCATGAACGAACAAGCAATGACAAATGAATTGACACTGATGCATATCAAATCTTACATGCAGGTCTTGATCTAAAGACAACGCAATAGCATATGTTTTTCAAGTCAAACACATGACATCTAACAGCTTGTGAATTCCGAATATCAGGGTTGCTAGAATAACCAAAGGTGTTCCATGTATACATTCTCCTCTAGATTAGCGGTGGCAACTCGTTAAAGTAAACATTGACACTAGTTGAAGTCATACATTTGTAATGCGTTTAATTGATCTTAATTAAGCCTCATGGCAAAAAAAAACTTTCGATACATGCATGTGCTGATGTGATGGCATCCAGGTAATTTGTTTCCCGTAAACTACGCTTAGCGGATCTTATTTATAATTTACCGTGACCTGGACATCATTTGCTGCACAATAATTAAAACTAAAATATTTTTGCATATTCATAATCTAAATGATTTTACACATATTTAGAAAGTTATCTCATTGTGTTTTGGAGTTGTATAGCGAAAGTTATTTGCATTTGAATCAACTCGATTTCAAAAATCAGAAAAAAGCAAAAAAAAAAAAAATGCATGACCGGTTCTTGATGAACCGGTCATGGCTTGGCCGGTTCACGGGGAACCGATCATGGCCTTGGCCAGTTCGTGAAGAACCAGAGATGATTGATTTTTTTAAATACGTGAAACTATTGTATCATCTAATTACGAGTTAAAACTTGTATCAAATACGATTTTTTCTACAAATAGCCTGTGCTGACAGGCGATGGGCCATATTCTAGTATTTGAGTGATTCATATGTATTCCACATCCTACACAGCTTGCAAAGCGTAAACCAACAGCGTATTGCTCACTTGGTATCCGATTCCGAGCAAGCAGTACCAGAGAAATACCAAACAACTGCAATTCAATAGCGAATTAGATATATCAAATAGGACGCCGATCATGCCATAAAGGCGTTCATCAGTAAATGGCAACCCAAGGGCTTCATCAGTAGAATTCCAAACATCTGAGAGGTAGCCCATTAATATCCAATTGCGTACAAGGCTACATGTCAATTGCTTGATGCTATGCTTTACCAAGATCAATCCTGCCAGCAGCGGCACACAAAAAATGCGTACACTTTGACTGGAGATTGGGGTGGGGTTGGGGGGGGGGGGGGTGCAGCTATCTTCTAGGAACAGTGCAAAAGAGAGAAGCAGAAAGATATAACAAACAAAGAATTGTAGAAGCAGAGTAAAACAAAGACTCCCCATAACATGCGGGAGGGTATTCTCTGACGTCATGTAGGTTGACGTTGAGTCACTGACATGTGGGCCCCACGCGTTGGAGGGCTCACATGTCAGTGACTCACGTCAGAGCACTCGACGTCAGAGGATCTCTGATTGCACAGAAACCATGATCCGAGACAAAAGAACTCACTTCAGCAGGTCACCAACAATCACAAAAGCACAGTTATCAAAAGTAACAGCAATGGACCAAAGATAGCCAGAGTAAACATGGATTCCAACATCCACTCAAAAGCTACGCTGCAGTCAAGCTACAGCCTACAAGCAGTCAAGCCCTCACAAAACTTGAGCTAGGATCACCGCATGAAGCTAGAAAGTAGGGACTACAAATCTACAATGCTATCATGCGCAACCCAGCTGGAAAATAACTTTAAACAGCAATTAACAGGCCTCATACAAGTCATGCTGAAACACAGGTATATGGGCATACACAAGACACCATTCATGTGAGAGATAAATCAGAACCAATACAGGCAGTACAAGGTTATTCCTAGACCAAACTGTAGAGCTAAACATCAAAATGCACTGGGTATGATTATACCATGCCTAAACCACATTGTGAAGCTAAAATCGAATGTCACGGCATCAGCCTACCATCCACTGTCATACCATATCAAGAATTGACTCTTGTAAGTTGCAAAACAAGAGAGGCAAACTCCAAGTTAACAAGATGAATAGCTTTACAGGAACTATAGATCTTCTAAACAAGAGTTCATGAACTGCAAAAGAAGGAAACTATCACCAAAAAGACTAACATTCGACTTGCAGATAGCACAGTCAACTCTAAGTCTCTTAAACATTCAAATTTAAAGGGGGGCATATTCAAGATGCTACTGGGTAGTACACACAAACTAGTGCCTTTGAAACAAAAGATAGCATCCCTGCAAGAATTACGATAAGTGCAAACTCAACAAGGCATAATCAGTAAGTAATTAGAAAGCCAAAGATAAAACCCCTGCAACTATAGTAAACAGTGAAATCAACAAGAGAAACCATCATAAGCATAACTAGCATGCAGATTCAACAACAACAAAAACAAGGCTTAATCCAACAAATCATAAATATGTCCAGACCCAGACCTTATTTTGATCCAAAACTAGCACATTTCGTCCCAAGGCATCCAAACCTAACACAACCAAGAGTGGCAGGTATAATTGTTCTCCCTACCATCGTTTTAGTCTTCCATAACATGTGATAGAGGCTTGGGCAACTAGAGTAAAATGAGTGGGGTGAATCACCGGCCGAACCCAGCGGCGTTGAGGCCGAGCAGCATCTGGCCGTTGTCACCAGCGGGTATGTAGGCAACGTTCGGCGAGCGGGCCAGCTCTGCGGCGATCTCCTTGGCCGCCTCGATCCTCCTCAGCTCGATCAGCCCTGTCCCAGCTGCGGCGGTGGCCTCAGAGATGAGCCGCGCGGACTCGCTCTCTCCCTCGGCGCGCACGATTGCCGCGCGCCTCTCCTGCTCCGCCTTGGCGACGAGGAACTTGGAGCGCTCGGCCTCCTGCTGAGCGACCTGCTTCTTCTCGACGGCCTGCGAGAACTCGATGCCGTAGGAGAGGTGGGTGATTGCGACGTCGTCGAGGATAATGTTGAACTCGCGGGCGCGGTGGATGAGCGAGTCGCGGACGAGCGCCGAGACGTGAGGGCGCTCGGTGAGGAGCTGGTCGGCGTTGAACTGGGCGACCACGGCCTTGAGTACCTCGTTGCCGATGGATGGGAGCACCTTGTCGTCGTACTCGAGGCCGAGCGAGGTGAAGATGGTGGGGAGGTGCACGATGTCGGGCCGGGAGAGGAGGCGGAGGGTGAGGTTGACCATCTGCAGGTCCTTGGTGCCGGAGTTGGATGAGAAGTTGTGCGGCCGCGTGCGGATGTCGAAGATGAAGGGCTTCTGGAGCCAGGGCACGAGGAAGTGGGTGCCCTCGCCGACGGTCTCCGGGAGCACGCCTCGGAAGCGGTCGAAGATGACGGCGCGCTCGCCGCCGTCCACGGTGTAGAGCGACGCCGATAGGAGGGAGGCCGCGGCGCCGAGCCCCGCCGCCGCCTTCGCGATGTTGGTCAGGAACGACACCGCCGCGGGACCGCCGGCCATGGTGGTATCTTTTTTGGGTGGATTTCGGAATGGCAGTACGGGAGTAAAAACCCTAGCGAGGATTTGGTTTGGGGATGCGAATGGTGGGGCGGCGTCTGTTACTGTGGTGTGTACTATCTGACTCTGTGTGTGTGTGTGTAGCGGGTTTTGTGTGGGTTTATCTCTTAGGAAGGAAGAAGGTTGGGTGGGGCCTGGGTGGCTGACAGGTGGCGGCCCGGTGCAGTTTTTGGATTGGGAGAGAAGAAAGACACTTCGTTTGAGCCCTTGCTTGGACCTGAACAGGGGTGCTAATGGGTCGTAGCCCAGTCTAAGTCTGATCCAAGACCAAAATATTTTATTTTGATATGTATCTAGCCTGGTCGTCCAAGAGAGAAAAGCCTGAGATTGGCCCAAGTACAAATGAAAGCCTCTGCTTTGATTTGGATCGGAAAACTGCAACGCCGCCTGCCTCCCGAGTCTTGACGGCCAGCGTCCCGAGATCAGCACGGCGGGGATGCCAGTGTGGATGTGGAGTCTTCAGCTGCGTCTACCGACCCTGCGACGAGCAACGCCCGTCCATGCGGGAACCGGCGACGAGGACCTTGCGGGTATATGCACCCGCGGGCCGGCAGCCCGGTACGATGCTTGCGGCGGCGGGGCAATCACAGGGGCGCTCTTAGATGCTCGGGCCTGCATCTTGACCGCTTGAGCTCGCCGAACTTTGTGCAGGAACACAGACACAACGCTCCATTTGATTCGAGGTGTAGATCCAGGAGGATTAGGGACCAAGGACTGCATAAAATCTGGGATCACGGCGGCGGCAACCAGCAGTGACGCCCAAGGAGGTTCAGTACCATCGCAAGTTTCCTTGGAGAGTAGCAGCGTTGTCGCGAGCTTTGACCGCTCGCTCATGCACTCATGCAGCGACGGGAAACTCGCCTTCCGATGGCACGGGCTATTGCTCTATTGTGTACAAGTTATGTGGTCCCACCGCTCGAGGCATTCTATCAGCCCCATCCCATACACGGTCTTACAAACTTTTCGGACTGCCGCCTAATAGGCTAACGAGCGAAACCCAGCTCGTACATGGGCTACTGGCGATTCGCACCGTCCTTTTCGCCCGCCTTACATGGAAACGCTACGACGGCAACAGCTGTACCTGCCACTGCCACTGCCACCAACGGGGATTGGAGCGCAGTTAACACCCACGCGGCAGTGCCGTGCCGCTAGTGCAGCAGCGCACGCGTACCCAGAGGTGGTCAGCGCGGGCGAGCGCACCGTGCGCTGCGAAGAAACGTTAATGGAGGGAGGCGCACCATGGCTGTGCCTTGCAGTTGCGGGATGTGCCGGACGGGTGGAGCCGCGCCCCGCACTTGCCAAGTGCAATTGCTGAGGCTGGACGGGAGGAGAGGGGCTCCATCCATCGATCCACTCCAGCGCCCACCCACCCCAACAGCGGGGACTGGCGCAACAAAAAAAACGATAGATCGATCGGTCGGCCGGTCGGCCGTGAAGCTGTTCACTTATTTGCCCCTCTCTTTATATATTTTTTTTCAAAAAAAACTATCTTCTTTTTTTTTTCAAAAAAAGTAGCTCCCTCCGCACTACAGTATTACGGAATGTCCGTGTTCTGTGTCGCCTGCTTCCCGCGGTCATTTGGCGTGGCTTTTAGGCCTCCTATGGTCTCATGGCGTGAAAGGTGCCAAATGTCGCCCTGGTCCTTCCGCGGTGGGGAAGATGACTAGCTTTACAAATTTTTTTGAGAAAGAGCTGTTTTGCAAAACTAAAATGAAGGAGAAGGACAGATGAGTGAACAATTCCCGACTGTGTAGGCGTGCAAGCAGCAGCCGTAGCGAGTACATGCACGGGAAGGCTCACGTCAACTATATTGTGCTCCACAACGCCTGCCTACTTTACAACAGTTAACTTCAATGCGTCGCTATCATGCAGGGAATAAAAAATCGGCGAAATCTCAGATCTCAGCCGCAGACGAGATTCCAAATCCCAGATAAATAAAAAATTCAAATTTTTTTAAAAATACCGTACTTTAGAAAATCTTGGCAAGATTTCGGTTAATTTCGCTAGTTTTTGTGTTTTTTAGCCAAGTGTGCTATGTTTTTGTGCCTGGTTTGAGACCATTTTTTTTTTGTAAAAAATTAGAATGCCATTTATGAGGAATACATGAATTTTTTTTTGCAAAAGATATATATATGCATATGATGCTATGCATCTTTTGTCAATGAAGACCAGGTGCACGGTGTGTTTCAACTAAAACAAATGAGAATTCTATGATTTATGTTATCAAGTTATGCTTTAGAGACATTCGTCAATATGGTTGGAATTTGAAATTAAAAATATTGTACTTAAGTGAAAAATATGCACCTTGATTTCATAAAAACCCTTGAAGACTTTAAATCAATTCCTTTTGTGCCATATAGATAATGTACATAAATTCTTTCATGATTTTCTGAATTTTTTTCCCTTTTTTTTTACCCGCGGGGGAGACCATTTTACGGTATTTTGCACTATCACAATTTTTAAAAATTCTTCAGGCATGATCATTATCTGAAAATCTTCTGGGAACATTAGTGATGCGTTAGAACCATCCAAAAAAAATTCAAAAATTTCTAACGCATTTTGAATCAATTTTCGTTCAATTAAAAATCACTAGGATTTCAAAAATCTTGGCGAAATCTTGGAAATCTAGGTAAAAAACTGAGTTTGAATTTTATTTTTTGAATTTCATCCAAAATTTTAAAATCTCATCGAAATTTTGGATTTTACTCACCTTCAAGTAGGGGTGAAAACAGATCATATAGTTTCCGACCGATTCGAATAATTTTCGGATAAAGATTATGTCAGATCAGATATTTGTTGGACAGTATCGGATACAGATACGGATTTTTTTTGTCGAATACGGATACCGATTCGGTAGCTCACTATCCGTCGAATACAGATACGAATTCGTATAATCCGGATAGTAATGGGTCGGATATCTGGATATACATGTGGGCTGTGCCAAGCTACTCTTTTGGCCCAAAAAGGTTTCTAAATTTTAAAATTGTTTTTAATTTAATTAATCTATAAATAAAGTTTTAATTATTAAAATTGGCAAACAAGCTCCAAGAATTATGATTTTTTTAAAAAAAATCGTGGCATAGTCTATAACTTAAAAAATATATTTTCAAGATTTTATCAAATTTTTAATTTTTGAAAGAAAAAAAAATCAAAAATTGTTGTCTTTAATAGAAAAATATTTTAAATAAGTAGTTAAAAATGCATAAAAACTCATAAAATATATAATTTATTATTTTAAACATAATTTAACAAAGAATACAAATCTTGGGTCATTATATGTGTCGGGGATTGGATAATTCGTAACGACCATAATGCCGCGACCGCCGAGCTCGTCCGACCTCGGGTACCTCGAAGGTCGTTCCCGAGGATGGCCTAAGGAAGGTCGAACCGTCGCTCGGCTTGCCCGTGCGATACAAGCTCCTGGTTCGTTCGGCGCGAGCTCGTTGCCCGGCTAGTGTTCGAACACATTGCTCGGGCATACTTGCTCGGCCCTAGCTAGTGCTCGGACTGCATGGCCGAGCGGTCGTGACTGGCGGTTACAACCGGAACGGCGATAATCGTGTCACCTCGGAGGGCCGTTACGCCCATGACGCGAACGTGGCATGGATATAGGATTCTGTTACAACCACATCGGGCACGGTCAGGCATGCGTGAAGTGGGTGATAATCGACATGATACTCTTGTAACATATAAATTCCTCCTAGACATTGAAGAAAGGGGAGACTTTTCTTTGGCTAAGCAACACATACGCAATACACACCACGCTGGAGTAGGGTTATTATCTCCCTCGTGAGAGGCCCGAACCAGGATAAATTCCCGTGTCATCCTCTAAGTGTGCATTGCCTGGTGAAACTGAGCATCTTTCGGAAGCAACCCTTCACGCAAGAAGGGGACAGAGTTGATCACTCAATCAACTAAGTAAGCTCGGCGGGGGCCTGCTCCCCAATCGTCGACAATATGTAAGTGTTACATATGTTTTCTAGAGATATGGTAACTAAGTATATCAAACTTTTAGTGTGTTCTATGTTGCATCTTTGAGCAAGGATCACCTTTATTTTGTGTTTTGATCTACATGTATGATGAACTAATCGTACGTGCTGATAAACTAAGTCTTACATAATTTTATTTGCAACATGGTATTTAATTATTGTCTAAGTGAATGAAAATGCTTATATTTTTTTAATTTTCAATATGTTTTGATCAAATGAACTAGTTATGCGTTTTTGTTGATTTTTTATGTACAATCTAAGGGGTTATCAAGTTCCGATAATATTTGTAACCGTATCCGACTCGATTCGTATTCAATCAGTATCTGTATTCGATATTATCCATGTTCTATTCGTATCCGGACTATCCGTATTCGTATCCACATCTGAGAAAAAATATATAAAAACAAATATGATAGAACCATTATCGGTGTGTATTCCATCCGTTTTCACGTGCATGCCTGGCAGCTTCGAGTGACTTGCCCGTACGGTGCTTACCGAGGGGCCATTAGCGCATATACCACTTTCAAGAGTGGCATTTTATCAATTTTTCCGCTTACCTTACCGAGAGCAACCGGGGGTACCACTGTACTCCACTGTAGCAGTGGCACAAATATACACGATCCGAATGTGCAGAAACGGCCTTGCATTCTGAGAAGAACGTGTTACGTGTAGAGGAGATCGAACAGAACGCATGTGCCGAAAGGTGTGTGTAGCCTGTAGCGTAATGGATTGGGTTGGCGGTCGATCGAGCTAGCTGTTCTAAGGACCAATAATTCGCGACGACCATTATTCCTAGAAATAGCCCTCGACTCCGTCGGCCTTCTTTTTGAAAGCCTGACAACTAATGACAGGGCTTGCATGATCTTATGTATCCCAAATTCCCAACCCCAACCATCTTCTTCTTCTTTTTCTTTTCTTTTTTCTTCGAGGAAGGAAGGAATGGTGCCCTGGAGTTATGCTCGGCAAGTACGGCGCTAAAATACAAGCACGCATTGACGCGTTGTTCTCATTGGAGCACTTCGTATCTTGAGGACAATCTGATATATATGCTGCCAACACACAGCCATGTTCTTGTTGCTTTCTCAAAAAGCTCTTCTGTTTTGCAATGTAGAAAAGTCGATCGAACTCGAACGGCAGCTAACCGAAATTAGGGTGTCCAAATGCCACGGTTTACCATAATGCCTATGTGTTATTGCCGCTCGACTTGGTCACCTTACCTGTTAATGAACGAGTCGTCTGAAGATTTTCCGTGGGCCTGTCACTGAGCGTGTGCAGCATGCGAGCAAAGGAACACTTTTTATTCAGCTTTTGATTTCACTCAGTTGGATGGCAAATTCAGAGGGCTTGAGCAATCAGGAGGTACTAGCACAAATGCAACTTTTTTTCTCTCTCTTGATGTGGTAGTAACTGTTAGGTGATGATACGTATGACCCGCACGATCAAAACAAAATCAACTGAGACTTTGTTCAAAATCGCACGGGATTCAAACCTAAGATGTACTTTTGCATTACTAATATTAACACCAAACATGTCGTAATTACATATTGCACCAGTGCTTCTCCTATCACCAACATCGATCTCTCCACACGCACGGCTAATCGAAAGAATCAAGCAAGAAAGAAGTATCAAGAAATTCGTGAAACTTGAAAGAAAAAACAGCACACGGTAATGCCCTAAGACAAGCACAAGAGGACAAGAGAAAATTTCAGAACCCTCCATGAGTTACCAAGTGATCACTATGTTGGCTGACACGAGCTGGAGCGATCGAGCTTCAGCCCTGGCTGATCGTCTCGGCAGGCTTGAGCGGCCGATCGTCCGCTTCGTCCACCGACGCGCGGGCCATCGACAACGACCCCGGGCCGCCGAGCTCCTCGATGCGCACCACGATTTCCGGCATTGCCGGCCGCTGCTCCGGCACCGGCACGGTGCAGTCCATGGCCAGCCGCAGCATCTCCACCATCTCATCCGCGCCGGGGTGCCTCAGCAGCTCCGTGTCGAACACCTCGGACGTCCACTCCTCGCGCACCACGGAGCGCGCCCACCGCGGGAGGTCCACGCCCTCGTCGTGCAGCACGGCGTGCGTGGGCGCCTTCCCCGTGAGCAGCTCGAGGAGCAGCACGCCGAAGCTGTACACGTCGGCCTTCTGCGAGAGCCGGCGCGGGTCCGCCACGACCTCCGGCGCGCGGTAGCCCGCCACGCGCGTGGACATCGCGCCCGCGGGGCCGACGAGGCTCGCGAGGCCGTGGTCCGCCACGCGCGCGTCCGCCGACCTGCTGAGGAGTATGTTCGACGACTTGATGTTGCCGTGCGCGACCTTGGGGCCCGTGGCGTGGATGTACTCGAGGCCGCGCGCCGAGGCCAGCGCAATGCGTCTCCTCGACTCCCAGTTCAACGGCGAACGACCGGAGCCTCGGTTGCCTAAAATTTACCACGTCAGTTGGAAAATCTGATTCAATTTGTACACTAAGAGAGAGATCTTTTCAAGGACACTGAGAGTACCGTGAAGCATTGAGGAGAGGCTGCCCATGGCGACGAACTCGTACACCATGAGCTTCTCGTCCTTGCTGGAGTAGTAGGCCTGCAGGGGCACGATGTTAGGATGGTCCACCCCGCCAATCGCCGCGATATTGTCCCGGAACTCGCGCTCCGGCAGCGATGTCTCCTTGAGGCGCTTCACCGCCACCACCGGCCCGCACTCGAGCGCGGCCTTGTACGTGGTGCCGTACGTGCCCTTTCCAAGAACCTCGGCGGACGCTCGCAGCAGGTCCTCGAGATCGTACGGCCGAGGCACCCTCCCGAAGAAGAACAGCTTTTTCCGGCCCACGGCGGCGGAGGGGACGGCAGGCGGCACTGAAGGGGGCGGTGGAGGAGGCGGCCGCGCATCGGAGACCCGTGGGGTGCAGCCGTTCGGGCTCATTGCCTCTTTGCTGTGCAACGCCAGCTCCGCCGCGACGGCGTCCTGGCTTCGGCGGGCTCTCGGCTTGCGCCGCAGGGCGCCACAAGCGAGGACGACGGCGGCGGCAATAAGCACCAAGCCAAATGAGCAGCCGATCACAATGCCGGCGATGGCACCGCCGGCGAGGCGGCGCCCCCATCGCCTACGGCGGTCCGCCGAGGCCGCTACTTCGGGCGGGAGCGCGGGAGCCTGGGATGGTGACTGGGAGATTGGCGTTCGGCACGGCGGGAGGGGCTTGCCGCACAGCGGCATGCCGAGGAAAGACGTCGCCGGCATACCGCCGAGGCCTTTGGGAACCTCGCCGGTGAGGTTGTTGAAGGATACGTTCAAAGAGGTGAGCAATGGCATGTTGACGTTCGGCAGTTCGCCGGTGAGGATGTTGCCGTTCAAGTAGAGCAGCTGGAGCTTCCCGTTCTTGGCAATGGTTGGCGGTATTCTTCCCCAGAAGCGGTTGTCCGCGAGGTTGAGCTGCGTCAACGCCGGAAGGGCCAGAATCGCGACCGGAAGCTCGCCGGAAAGGTGGTTCGACTGCAGGTTGATGACCCGTAGCTCGACGCACGATGCCAGGTCAGGCGGCAGCGGGCCGGAGAGCGCGTTGTACCGCAGCGACAGCACGGCGAGATTGCTGAGGTTACCGAGCGCGCCGACGGGGAAGGTGCCGCGGAGGCCGTCCCCGGGGAGGTGCATCTCCGTTACCCGGCCGCGGGTGCAGACCACGCCGGTCCAAGAGCACGTCGGCTGGGACGAGTTCCAGGACACGGACGCCGACCCGAACGGCGCGATGAAGGCCTGCAGCGCCGCGGCGTCCGACGCCAGGTCGTTGGCGCCGCGGGCCGCGCCGGCGGCGAGGGCCAGGAGCAACATCAGCAGGGCGGCAGGCGGCGGGGGCATGGCTGGGTGGTTTTCTGGTTGATCACACCATGCAGGGAAGAGGCGGAGAGGAGAGGAGGGAAGAAATAAGAAAGGAAGCTTTCCAATGCTTTGTTTAGTGGCAAGGGGAAAGAGGAGGATACCACAATCTGCACAGATGGTATTGCAACCGCGCTACGAGATTTGGACGTGTTCCTGACCGTCCGACTGAATGTTCGACGGTTCAGATCAAGTGCTAGCCAGGGAGAAACCTTTTACTCCTGCCGGCTGTTGATTCTGATAGAGTGATAGTACGATAACCTGGAGCAGTACACAACAGTGCATGAAAATGATTTGCACAATTGTAGCGGATTTCAGTGATCTGGATTTGTAGCAAGAGCTGCTGGTGCTTTTTATCATCCACACCGTAGGTCAAGTTCATGAACACGAGTCCTAGATTACATCGCCGCTGTGAAGACCCAAGAGCATGGTGCTGATCCAGGTCCCCTGACGCGTGGACGTGGACGGCATAGGATGGGATGCAGAGTGCAGAGATGCAGAGTTTCTCTCTTGACATGGCGCGACAAAGTAAACGGATGCGCGACCAAGTCCTGGAACCGTAGCTGTCGAGGGGTTATGAGCACGGTGGCCTGTAAATGTCCAAGTCTCGGTGCAATCGCCAGGAAAGCTTTGGCTAATCACGTACGATGATCGCTCGTCAAATATCATTCGTTGCAGGATTTATTTTTCAGCTAGTAACGTACCTTTCCTTCGAGCCGTGCTGTAAGCCTGTACCGCGGAATTAAAGTGGCTAAAACCACTCGCAACAGCTACCCATGTCAGGTACAGACACTACATGCAAGATGCCACTACTCTTGTATATGTTGCTCTAGATTCATTTGTCATCAGCATCTGGCGATCTTGTTCGTAGCAGACGTTTATCTATATAAGCAAGATCAAGTCGATTAAACCCAGGCACTGCAATGCAGCAGGAGGCTGAGAATCAGATTTGCCGGGCTAAAATTCTGCAGAAAGAGCAGCCGATGCAAGTCCCCATGGTTGGTTTTCGTCGTGAAATCTCTTTCAGAAAGAGCTTTTCTGGGCTTTACGCGTATAAGGGTAGCCCACGTGCACATCATCCCGAGACTGCCTACCACAAGGAATCTTAGACCCAGGGAATACACAACACCTTCGCGGACTTTGGTCCTGTATTAATATACAGCCATGGAGACGTTGACTTTGTGTACGGACATGGTCGGCGGGACGCCTTCAACAGGCAACAGCTGCTGCCCCGTTTCATCTTTGTATTGTAAACCGAAAGGGATTCTGTTGATGCAATCATCATCTCCTGTATGCGGTTCGGAGTCACTAGCCTAAAACCAACATTTAATGGACCAAAAAAAGCATCTCTCTTGTAGTTTTTGGCTTTTAGTTATATACTAGAAACTTCTGACAGTTGAAAAGACTTACTAGATAAAAAAGCACTAATTTATTTAGGTTTTGACTTTTAAGCCGGTGAAAAAGCTCAAATAGGGTCTAATAACAACTATAGCGAGTCTAAAATTTTCAAGGTCTGGGGCATGAATACGGTTCATGAAACCAACCGATCAGTTTGGATCCCACTAACGTGGCAATCATTTTGTCAATCAGTGGGAACTGAAGCATTGATCGCGAGATGAATTCCTAGCTGTACTAGCAAAAAGCATAGACCCTAAAATTGGCGAAGCTGCGATTAATGCCGATCTGGGATCTCAGAATGATTGCCAAGCTTAAAAAAAAGGAAGATAGGCGAAAACAATAAGGTAGGAGTAACACACCCAACAGCTTCTATCTATAAGCAGTCAAAACATCTACTGTGTGTGATTCAATCATTTTTCCCTTCAACGTGAAATCACTTGCGCCCAGACAAGAAAGAGCGGCGGATACTCGCAGCTAGATGGTGCGCTTGTGCCATCCAACCTTCAAAACAAGTTGGGCGCACTGGTGCAGGACTGGCGTGTGAGGTGTTTGACGGTGGGCATGGCATGTTCGACCAGAGGACGCAGCGGCTCGGGGGGAAATGAAATATGCGACGACCATTGCCATCCTCGCGCGTACGGATTCTAGACTTAGACGTTTGGCACAACCCTAGATCCTAATTTCATTTTAGATCTGAAATTTGTAGGTTAAGATAAAGTGAATTAAATTTAAAATTTTATTCTAAAATGTAAACAAGATAACCCACCTAAACACTCTTAATATACCCATAGCTCTAGCTTCACGGATCTGGTGGAGCTAAAGCTCTGCCAAACATGATCTTAGTTTAAGGCCCTGTTTGGTACGGTTCCAGATTCTAGTAGAAACGAAAAAGGTTCCAGATTCTTGGTAGAATAGTTTCAGGTTGGATTATGTGAATCGGGTGAAACTGGGTTGAGACTGATTCAGCCACGGTGTGGAAAAAGAAGAAACGATCCAAGAAGAATCGTTTTGAGCTTTAGCCCGTTTGGTTGGGTTTCTTTCAGAATCTAGTAGAAACGGTCTCGTTCTAAGTTGCCAAACGGGGCCTAAAGATAAATGTTAGCATATATTTAGTTAGTTTCTATCTCATGTTTGGTTGAGATTGTTTCCTATTTTCTAGCGCTATCTCTGGTCGTGATGTACTCCAATCCCACCGGTATTATTCCATAAACCGGGTTGGCTGCTTTGGTATACATCCGGCTATATATATGTAATGCTTACATCACCGTATGAATTATTGCGATTATACGCACTATCATGGTATCAGATATTGTTCCGCTCCTGCGACCTTTTGCCCACCTACCCTAGATCGCCGTCCGCTCGCCATGCCTACCGGCGACGCCTCCACGCATGCTGCTCCTGCGAAGACCAACCGCGTTGCTGAGGATGAAGCCGCACGCACTGCTGATCCTGATGCCGCACGTCTGCATGCCGACGAGGCTGAACGACTTCGTCGCGCCGCGGTCCTCGCGCGCCAGGACGAGGATCTGCGCCGAGCCTACGTCGCTCAGACTCGTGCTGCTCTTCATGCGCAGGCAATTGCCGTCCCCACCATCAAGGCGCTTGTGCCGATCGTTCTCGATCAAACTTCTACCCAGTACAGTATGTGGCGTGGTCTCATCCTCAATACGCTCGGCAAGTACGAGTTGGACGATCACGTTCTGTCTGAAGATGATCCCGATCCCAACGATGCTGACTGGAAGCGAATGGACTGCACCGTGCGGTCGTGGCTCTACGGCACCATATCCTCTGACCTTCTTGAGATGGTCATGACGCCTACCGCACCGCTCGCACCATCTGGACGGGCCTCGAGCAGCAATTCCTCGGCAACAAGGAGACGCGCGCGCTCTACCTTGACGCCAAATTCCGCAACTTCGTGCAAGGTGATCTTTCAATTTCAGATTATTGTCGTAAACTCAAGTCGATGGCAGATGCCCTTGGAGATCTTGGCGAGCCAGTGGCGGATCGCACGCTCGTCCTCTCTGTCCTCCGTGGTCTCAACAACAAGTTCGCCCACATGTCTGCCCTCCTCCGACGCCAAAAGCCGTTCCCGTCGTTTCTCGACGTCCGCTCCGACCTCATGCTCGAAGAACTCACTATGGCCTCCCAGCCGGAATCCTCATCGACTGCCCTCGCTGCCATCACGTCTTCGTCAGCCCCGCGTGCTCCCAGCTGCAGCCCAGGCCCCGGCAATGGCACTGGACTCACGGGGAGTCCTGCTACAGTCAGTCACGGCATCTCCAGCGGCCAGAGCTCCCGTGGCCGTAATCGGCGCCGCGGACGCCGCCAGGATGGCGCTACCAACAGCTGGCTGACGATGTACAATCCCTGGACAGGAACCTTCCAGGTGTGGCCTGGTACCGCGCCTCCTCATCAGCGCCCACCGGGACAGCAGCAGCCACGGCCAGGTCAGCAGCATCAGCAGCCCCCACATATGCTATTTGCTGCGCCTGGTGTGCCTGGTGCGCCTGGCGTGCCGGGTCTGTCGCCTCCGCCCAGGGGCATGCAGCCCTGGATGCCGTCCACGCCCGGAGGCATGCAGCCTTGGCCGTCGCTGCACCCACCGACCCCTTGGTCGCCCGTAATGCCATCTACCATACAGTGGGATCAAAACGCGTTGGCCAATGCGTTCAGCACGACGACGCTCACGCCGCCAAACAACACTGAATGGTATCTGGACACGGGTGCCACCGCTCACATGACATCAAACTCCGGTAATCTCTTTATTTCCCACCCACCTACATCTTCCTGTCCATCTAGCATTGTTGTTGGCAATGGTGCTTCCCTTCCTGTTACTTCCACTGGATCCGTCCACTTTCCTACTCCTAACAGATCACTCCACCTTAATCATGATTTGGTTGCTCCTCACATTATTAAAAACTTAATTTCTGTTCGTCAATTCACTCTTGATAATAATTGTTCCGTTGAATTTGATCCTCATGGCTTCTCTGTTAAGGATCTTTGGACCAAGAACGTGATCGCCAGGTGCAATAGCTCTGGCCAGCTTTATCCGCTCCATGTGTCCCAGCTTCAGCCTCATGCTCTCCTTGCCAGCGGTTCATCTTCTACCCTTTGGCATCGGCGTCTCGGTCATCTGGGTGATGAAGCTTTGTCCAAGTTAGCTGCTTCCTCAGCGATTGCTTATAATAAATATGGCGCCGGCCCTCTTTGCCATGCATGTCAGCTCGGCCGTCATACACGTCTCCCTTTTGAGTCTTCTAGTTCTCGTGCTTCACAAAATTTTGATTTGATTCACTTTGATTTATGGACATCTCCTGTGGCTAGTGTCTCTGGCTATAAATATTATCTTGTCATTCTTGATGATTGCTCCCATTATCTTTGGGCTTTCCCTCTTCGTCTCAAGTCTGACACTTTTTCCACTCTAGCCAATTTTTTCTCCTATGTCACAACTCAGTTTGGCTGCACCATAAAAAGCGTTCAATGTGATAATGGTCGTGAATTTGATAACACTTCAGCCCGCACGTTTTTCCTTACTCATGGGGTGACATTGCGCATGTCTTGCCCGTACACCTCTTCCCAAAACGGCCGTGCTGAACGCATCATTCGCACCACTAATAATATTATTCGCTCCCTCCTGTTTCAAGCTAGCTTACCACCTAGTTATTGGGTTGAGGCATTACACACCGCCATTCACCTCCTTAATCGTCGCCCTACCAAGACCCTTCGATTTTCCACACCCCACTTTGCCTTGTTCGGTGTCCAGCCCTCTTACTTCCATCTTCGTGTTTTTGGGTGCACTTGTTATCCTAATCTATCCGCCACTTCGTCCCATAAACTTGCACCGCGGTCTACTCTTTGCGTGTTCCTTGGGTACTCTTCGGATCACAAGGGTTATCGCTGTCTCGACTTGTCCACCAACCGTGTTCTTATTTCTCGTCATGTGGTTTTTGATGAATCATCTTTTCCTTTCGCTAACAAGGCACCCACACCTTCTTCCTCCGACTTTGATTTCCTATCGGAGTTCCACCATGTTCCCCTTGCGGTTGGCACTCGTTGTCTTGCAGGTACCCCTTCTGCAGCTTCTCGGATAGGCCCTGCTGCCCCCGTCGGTTTTTCACCATGGGTCGCTGCCAGCGGAGCCGATCCGGACCTTCACACGCCTACCTACAATGCTAGCTCCGTGCTTGGTGTGCCTGGTGGGTTTCCCGTGCGTGCTGCCTCGACTGGGTCACGCGTGCCCACTACGCCTGACGCATGTGCAGCTGATGGTTCCACGCCTGTGCCGGCCGGATCGCCTGAGCCTGTGCCGGCTGGATCACTTGATGCATGTGCGGCTGATGATTCCGTGTCTGCGCCGGCTGGATTGCCTGCCCCTGTGCTAGCTAGATCGCCTCCTGTGCTTGACGCGCCAGCTACACACCCGCAGCCTCCCAAAGGCGCCATGTCTATAGGACCGGTCTCCAATGACCATCCTATGGTGACCCGGGGCAAAGCTGGCTATCGGCAACCAATCAAGAATTTCAATCTTCATGCAGCGCCGCTCTCCCCGATGCCCAAGAGCTATCGCGGTGCTCTTGCCGATCCAAATTGGCGCGCCGCTATGAACGAGGAATTTTCTGCTTTGAAGGTTAACAATACATGGGACCTTGTTCCACGTCCCTCCGGTGCTCATCTTGTCACTGGCAAATGGGTTTTTCGCCACAAGCATAATCCGGACGGGTCTCTTGCCAGGTATAAGGCACGCTGGGTTCTCCGGGGATTCACGCAGCGCCCTGGCATTGATTTCGGTGAGACCTTTAGTCCGGTTGTTAAACCGGCGACCATCCGTACTGTGTTTACTATTGCTCACTCTCAAGGATGGCCCATTCATCAACTTGATGTCAAAAATGCGTTTCTACATGGCACCTTGATGGAGACTGTTTATTGTGTTCAACCATCCGGGTTTGTTGATTCTGCTCATCCAGATTTTGTCTGCCGCTTGAACAAGTCCCTTTATGGTTTGAAACAAGCACCCCGAGCATGGTTCAGTCGGTTTGCCTCTCACATTCTCTCTCTTGGTTTTACTGCGGCCAAATCTGACTCATCCCTGTTTATATATCACCGAGGCGGTGCTACAGCCTATTTGTTGCTCTATGTTGATGACATAATTCTGACTGCCTCTTCAGTGAGCTTACTTCGCCACGTCATATCAGCACTGCAACAGGAATTTTCCATGACAGACTTGGGTTCTTTACATCATTTTCTTGGTGTCTCCGTGTCTACTGTGGGCTCTAGTTTGTTCCTCTCGCAACGCCATTACATCTTGGAGGTTATTGAGCGTGCCGGCATGTCCACCTGCAAGCCCTGCACTACACCTATTGACACTAGCTCCAAGGTATCAAGTTCAGATGGCGCCCGTGTGTCTGATCCTACTCACTATAGAGCTCTTGCTGGCGCTCTTCAGTATCTCACTTTCACGCGACCTGATATCACTTATGCTGTTCAGCAAGTGTGTTTACATATGCATGACCCCCGGGAACCTCATTACAATTTGGTTAAACGCATTCTGCGCTACCTTCAGGGTACCCTGGATTATGGCTTGGTGCTTCATCGTACAACGATATCCTCTTTGGTCGCTTACTCCGATGCTGACTGGGCTGGCTGTCCGGACACTCGTCGATCTACCTCTGGTTATGGAGTATTTATTGGTGATAATCTTATCTCCTGGTCTTCTAAGCGTCAGCCCACTGTCTTTCGTTCCAGTGCGGAAGCAGAGTACCGTGCTGTTGCCAATGCTGTTGCTGAAACCAGTTGGCTGCGTCAGCTACTTTTGGAGCTTCACTGTTCCCTACAGCATGCCACACTTGTTTACTGTGACAATGTGAGTGCTGTCTATCTCTCCACCAATCCCGTGCAGCATCAGCGCACGAAGCATGTTGAGATTGATCTTCACTTCGTCCGAGAATGAGTGGCCGCCGGTGCTGTCCGTGTACTGCATGTTCCCATGACTTCCCAGTATGCAGACATCTTCACCAAGGGACTTCCGTCATCTGTTTTCACCGAGTTCAGGTCCAGTCTGAACATCCGACCTCCTCCCGTTCCGACTGAGGGGGGGTGTTAGCATATATTTAGTTAGTTTCTATCTCATGTTTGGTTGAGATTGTTTCCTATTTTCTAGCGCTATCTCTGGCCGTGATGTACTCCAATCCCACCGGTATTATTCCATAAACCGGGTTGGCTGCTTTGGTATACATCCGGCTATATATATGTAATGCTTACATCACCGTATGAATTATTGCGATTATACGCGCTATCAATAAATTTATCTCGTAGGTCACCAAATTAATTATCGATATTTCAGCTAAAGTCGATAAGAAAATAAAGTAGAGATCCACGAGATAAAATAATTTTAATAAAATTTAGTAACAAACCCTACTTATCAAATTTAACTAATATTATAAAAAAATTAACAAGATTAACATTGATAACCGCTCTTCGTCCCGCGATCTACGCGGCGCACACGTGCCACGGGTGATGAGTCGATGCCGGGCACAGGTTTTTCGTCGCGCGGTTGCTCTCGCTCTGTTTGGCGTCTGCGAACCGAGCTTGGTGCCGGTTGAAGAGACGGCACGAGCATCCGGAGCGAGCGACGACGGGACGCACGGGAATGCAAGGTTTCGGTGGGTAATGCATCGGCCGACATCTCCTGTTCTGTCCTCCTGCCACATCTCGCGGTTTTGGTCCACGCCGCCCGTACCGGCGGTGGCCTCGCATGCGACCGTGAACCGTCCTGGCTCTCACTTTTTCTGACGCTTTTTTTTTCACTGGAGAGTTTGGTTTTGCGTGCCATCCAGATCAGATTGGTTTGATGATTTATGTTGGTGGATAACGAAGGAGGAACGATGGTTGTTGGCTTGTTTTTTCATTTTTTTTGAGTGGATTTTTGACTCGTTGATTGCTTGAATTTGAGTATATTTAGTTTCAAACATCCATTCCAGAAAACCAAAACTCTTCACACTTAAGGATGCAAATGGTTCGGTCCAACCCATATAACCTGTGACACTACGGATTACCGAGACTTTATAAAATATGAAAATAGAGTTTGTGGCATTACTTAATGTGAATGTTGAGGCCAAAAACAGTATGAAATGTGAAATTAAGGTTAAAACCATAAGGAATGAGGTTTATTTGCGTTTCCGGGCCGTTTCCGAGAGTTTGGGCCTTTCCGGGGGAGTTTGGGCCTAAAAGAAAGGGTTGTGGGCTTTGGTGGGAAGGAGTAGGAGTCCATTTAGGACTAGGATTCATGCTTGGGCTGGTAAAAAGGGGCTCTCCCTGCTCCTTTGTGCGCCCCCACCATAGCATGTGCGCCCCCACATCTCCTCTTGTGCCCTAGCCGCCCCACCTCCCTCTCCCTCTCCCTTATGGTCGTGCGCCCCATTGCCCCTTGCCTCTCCACCTCCCCACCACCTCTCCTCCACCCCCTTGCTGCCCTAGGGTGGCCTCCCCACCCCCTGCACCTCGAGGATCCATCCATTGGAGCGAGGAGCGAGGAGCGAACCGGGAGGAGATCCTTTCAGTTTTCGTGTGTCGGGCAAAGGTATGGCCATGGGAATCCTTGGGGATGGGATAGGTACTATTCTAAGGATGATTATCAAGTTTTTAGATCAATTGGTGGTGCTGGATTTGATTAGATTAGATGGATTCTTGAGTTGGTCACGTTCTCTGTTTCGGACAGCATGAGCAGTCGACCTAGGGTTCGGTTTTTCGCCAATTTCGAGTCCGAATTTGATCGTATGGCTGTTGAAGAAGTTGTAGATAATTTCATTATCTTTTCGTGGATATAAACAACGTTAAATTCCTCCCAGCCGTTTGAAAGTTATGGCTGTTTTACCGAGCGTGTTAAAAACTGTGACGTGATTAGAACAGATCACGGTATTTTGTAGATTAAACAACTTTAGAGTCCGAACCAGTCTTTCCCTATACCTAGAAAAAGTTGGAAAATTTCCTAAGATACGCGAGGATGTACTCGTTTAGTTTATTCGGAGTCCTAGAACCTGAGTTATACCTTTTGGAAGGCTGCTGTCCCGACGAGACAGAACCGCTGTTTTCGGGTTTTTGCGAATAGTTGGCAATGTCGGGGTAGATGAGGGTTTGCATACTGTTTTGTGGGCTTGATTGTGAGTGTGTGGTCCCTATGTGCAGGTGGTGTGACCCCGGGAGGGCCTACTAGTTCTCGCCAATCCGTCACCCGTGGTTGAGGCAAGTGTATTGTAATGGATAGCGATTTGTAGGTTGCTTGTTGAGAATAGATGAATTTGACTATATGATATGATCACTTGCCATGCTGTAATGATTGTCAATGATATGATGAGCATGTTTATTATGTTATGATGCCATGTGTTAATGTACAAGTTGATTATGACGTGGCATATTTGCATACATGGCATGATTACATGGCCCGGGCGGTGAGAAAGTCATAACTAGTCCGGGAAGGTCGGTGAGAAAGTTATGACTAATCCGGAGAGCCAATGAGTAAGTCCTACATCGTGATTCCATTCACCGCGGTGAACGGAAGCGAGGAGTAGGCACCCTCCATCTTCGGGGTGGAAGGGGGGAGAGGGTGCACACCGACGGGTGTGTACTCAACCATACCGGTATGAGTTTCCACGAGGTATGTGCATCGCATTGCATTACATTGCATTGCATTATATGAAGATGTTATATGAGGATGATTTATGATGATGTCAATGATATGCTTACACTATGAATATGAGATGTGTATGATGTTGTATGTGAAAAGTGGTGATGAAGGTATTGGAATGTATTTTCTTGTTCCATTGCAATATACTTGCTGAGTGATGAACTCACGCTTGTGTTTATGTTGTTTTTCTTAGGTACCATGAAACCGGCATGCGGGAAAAAGGGTTTAGCTACACATCTACACGTAGCTCCACATAAATTAGACAGTGTTATCATTTGGAGTCATGATAATGAAAGTATTGCCATGAAACTTGGAGAATTGCTTAACTGTGTGCTCGGTCTTACTATTTGATTCGTTTAGCTCATGAAGTGGTTGAAAGCTTTATCCTGGACTTATATTGTTGCTATGTCACATGTTATCGCTGTTTTAGATGCTTTCCATTATGATATAACTTGTGATACTTTGTTGTTGTTCCGAATCATGGAAAAACAAAGGAGATGCTGCCGAAATTTTCGGTATTAGCATTTGTTCCTTTGCTGTAATTTACTTGTAATTGTGGTATTTAGATGTTGCTTAGACTTTGTTTGGTAGCATTCGGGCATATTAAATGCCGGGGTGTTACATAACCATCGACCTAGCCTCTCTAATAAGTTATAAATGGGCTAGAGGGCCACCCCAAACAAACATTAAGGCCAATAGAGGCCGAATCCAGTAATCCCTAGGTCCAGCAGGTCAGCTCCATATTTCATGCCCTAGCTATTGATCCGCTGTTGTCGGCCACCACTCACGCACTGTCCCCTCTCCAAGTCACCATTGCCTCCATGCTGTCGCCCCTCTCCATCGCTTCCGGTCCTCCACACTGCCCAATCCACTGGCCACACCGCTGGGTACAGGAAGGGCCCACCGAAGGCGTTGCAACCGTCGCCTCCCAAAGCAGCATCCGATACATGTCCCCCCCCTCCAGGGTCTCCCACAGTGCCATCTCCGGGCCGTACCTTTGCACCACCACTGGCCACGCCAACATCTCCATCCTTAGTGCCAAGAAGGGACCAAGTGGTGATATGGTAGCTGAGCAGCGGGTGCGGAAGGTGGGGACTAGGGAGCAAGGTAGGGGGGCGGTAGAGGAAGGTAGGCGGTGGCGGTGACTCCAGTGGGGTGCTAATGCAAGGTGGCAGTGACTGGTGGGATGCCCATCTTGTTCTTGGCATGGAGGATCTCCAAATGCAAGAACAAGAAAGGGATGTAGTGAACCAGCTCCTCACTCCACATCTTGTTGTCAGCATTCCTCGTGGTGAGCTCTTTCTACTAATGATACTTTGGATTCTTTTTAGATCCCTCTCTATTTGCCAGGATTTTGTTCAAGATTGATAGGAGAAATCCAGGAAATACTATTTGTAGAACATTATGGGATGAGGTAAATTGTTATGGAATAGGAGGAATTATGGAAAACTAATTATGAATTGTGACTAGAAGGAGAAATTTATGTGTATTTGTTTCTAGATATGTACTTTATAGTTTTGCTTGTGAGAGATAAGGGTAATTAATGGTTTCTTACAAATTTTAAAATATATTTTTTTTTTGCAATTTTTTCCTTTTTATTTTTTCAACTGCAAAAACCGTTCGAAATTCGAGCCTTTTCGAGTGGTTTTCATCTAAAAACTGCAAAAATCGCTCAGCGGTTTGATCAAAATTTAAATTCGTTTGACTTTCGAATCGTTCAGTTTTAGACAAATTTCAAGTGATTTTCCATGAATTTCAATATCGTCAGATAGTCAAAATTGTTAATCCTGATCATGACTCAGTAGTCTCCAAATACAGATCAGGGACCGCAAAATACCAAGGGACAAATGATCCTGGGGTGTAGATCACCTCTCACATCATCTTCCCATAAGGCCATAACTTTCTCCGTGCTTGAGTGCCGACGTATTCCCTTCCTAAAGATACTCTCCAAATTACACAACTCACTGTACCACAGACATGTGGGTCTTACATAAGCTGTACCCCACCTGTCACCAATTTCGTTATGTATACAACTTAAAAGCCAATACGACTATCCATGCCCTTTCCTTGCCGGCCCCACAGCTCACGAAATCCACAAACCGACAATTCGGGCCCACAGAAAAGAAAAGTCATCAGACCCACAAGGCAGCGAGACCGCCCGCGACTTATCCGAAGAAATCTCCTTTAGACCATCTCCAACCATATTCCCTTCATTTCATTCCCTTCCCTGTTCCCATTCCCTTTATTTCCCCTCATCTCCAACAGATTCCCTTTAAAGGAAATTGTACAGGTAAAGGAGAGAGAATCCCTTGCTGGAGGGAATGGAAGAGAGAATCCCAGACTGAAGGGAATGCTGAAGGGAATCCGTTGGAGCACTGAAGGGAATGGGAATCCCTTCACGAAGGGAAAATAGGAGGAGAAGGGACAGGTTGAGATGGTCTTACTCCCTCCCCAACCGAACCCTACTGCTCTTCGCATTCGCTTAAGCTTAACCAAACTTTTCGTCGCACCCCCCCACCCCCCCCCCCCCAAAAAAAAAAAATCCCCACGCCTCCCTAAATCGGCGAAGGATTTGCTTGCGTCTTTGCTGTGGAATTTAGTCTGAATTGGAGCAAATCTGGCCCTGGTTTGTCCGTGATGGGCGGCAGGAACCGCAATTCCGGTGCCGGCTTCTCGAAGCCGCTAGCCGGCATATCCTTCGCCTTTATGCCCGGCTTGGGCGTTTTCTACTTCCTCTTAGGCTCCGCGCTCGGGTTCTTGGCGATGCTCCGCGCCTCCAAGTCCGAGGTCAGCGGCGCGTGGGCTTCCGTGGAGCACTGGGCTGCCCTAGTTCGCTCCGTGGGCATCCAGTACCTGTTCGTTGCAATGTCCGTCCTGCTCTTGGCAACTAGAGTGTGGCGCCTCGGCAGGCGCTGCGACGCCGTGGAGGGGCTCGTTGGGAACGCGGACGCCGCGGTGCAGGCATTGCGCGTCGGAGGCGTCGTCTGCGCCGTGTGCGGGACGAAGATACAGGCTCTGAAGAAAGGTGGCCTGGGCCCTACCGTGGAGCTCGTCCGCCCGAACGGCTGCATCGACAAGCCGCTTGCGAGGTCGCTAGCCGCTGAATTCGATCAGGAGGTCGACGCGGAGGAGGAGGAGGACACTGCAGCGGGCGAGGAGAACGGCACAGAGGAGGGCAACGTGGAGTGGTTGAGGAGACGGCTCGCGGAGGAGAGGAGGCTGAGGGAAGCGACGCTCGAGGAGCTGGAGAAGGAGAGGCGCGCTTCGGCATCCGCGGCCGACGAGGCCATGGCCAAGATCGCGTGCCTGCGGAACGAGAAGGCGCTGGTGGAGCGCGAGGCGCGGCAATTCCGGGAGATGGCACAGCAGAAGCAGATGTACGACCGGCAGACGATCGAGTCGCTGCAGTGGGTAATCACGAGGTTCGGCATGCTGTGCGGGGAGGCCGAGGTCTCATCCGAGCGAGCCGTGTCGGAGACGAGCGAGGACGACAGAGACAGGAGGTAGCTCCTGCTTCTTTCCATCTTGGTGGTTGGATGGAACAGTAATGGCGGCCCGGAGCTGGGGAAGTTATTGCCTGCTTTTTTTTTAAGTTCTGGATCCTCTGATCGCAGCCATATATGGGCAAAAGGCCTCCCAATTCCCAAGTTTTGTGTAGCTGGTACCGTTGGGGTGAATCCTCCAGTAGGCAAAACAAAAACTCTGCAGCAGGGATCTGTAATATCTACCTGTAAATTTACCATCCTTTGCAAGCCCTTAAGATATGATACAATCGTACTAGATCGTTTTAACTGTGCAAATGTTATTTAAATTGGATACATAAAAAAATATTTGTAAATTCGTCTCGAAAAATTCATAATATTATAATTTTATTGGGTTTTATAAATATGTTATAATAGAAATTAGTGGTTAAAACTGTGTTGTGATAATTATTTTTGAAAGGAAGGGGTACACTATTATTGTCAACTTTTAATAGAAGTCTTTTGCTGCCTTTGGTATATGATACTGGCATTGATAGTAAGAAAATTCTCCAGTTTTGGTGTCAGTTCCAGCCCTGGAGATTTGCTGTAAAGCTTAGGACTAAGGTTATGCACCAGCAACCCGGATCGATGAGAATTGCTTCGAGGAATGGGGAAGCCTGGATGCTTTGTTTAAGCATCAGGAATGCGAGGTGTCTAATATTCCTGTTGATCAAAACTGTCCCTACTGTAAACACAGGGAAGTGCGGCAATGGAATTGATTTGTTTCATTCGTAGTTTTTCTTGCGCCCACACAGTTGCTTGCGCTGAATCCTAGTCACTTTCTACTTTTCTCTGCATGTCGTGCTCCACAGTTTGGTTTCAACTGGTTTATACAGTTATACTCCCTCCATTGATTTTATAAGACGCGATTTGATTTGACACGGTCTTCAAAGTTGAACTTTTACCATAATACTTTATTTATAACTATAAAATCATAACCATAGGAAAATACCTTCAAATACAAATATAACAGTATTATTTTTGTATCATGTAATCTATATATTGTTGAAAAGATTGTTGATCAAAGTTTACAAACTTAGAATCTCAAAATACTCGTGTGCCTTATAAAAATAAACAGAGAGAGTACTGCACAAGAATGAGTTTAACTCCCTCGGTACCCTCCACGTAATAAGTTCGAGTCATTGTAGGTTTCTATTTGGTTCCAAGTTCGAGTCATCTTAGGTTCTGATTTGGTTAGGATTTGGGTGCCTAATCTTCTTAATTAAGGTATTGTATGGGAGGCTTATTCTCAGTCGGGATCTACCTAGATGGGCCGAGACTTGGTCTAGCCAAATATGGCATAAATTGATACTACCTCCGTTCCTGAATACATGTTATTTTAGTTTTTAAATTTTGTTTTTAAATATATGTCATTCTACAATTTCTTCACAATTTTTTAATTTTTTTCCTTTACACGCCTCCCATCCATTATTCCTAATATTATTTATTACTATAGAATAGAGTAAAGCATATCATCCCAAAACAATAAGTGAGTTAATGAAAATGACCGATTTAATTATTTCTACACATGTCTTGGTTGAAGTGCAAAATCTTAAAGCATCACCTATTAAAAACGGATATAGATTTGTCTAGTTCCGTCCTTTCATACGGTTATAATGCACATTGTGCGAGCAACGATGAGGATTTGTGAAACAATAGTACTACTACAGGTAGAGCCTCCTATGTTTGTGAACAAAGGTCCCAGTGTTAAACTTCATTTTTTTAGACTAGTGTTAAACTTCATTGATCAATGCTTTCTTGTTTTTAAAGAAGAAACAACAGGACAAGTGACTGGACTAGATTCCAACTTGCACAAGTTATGGGCATGACCTACAAAGGCAAAAAAATTTCTTTTTTTTAAAAAAACCCAACCAATTTTGCTTATCACGGGGCCGTGTCATCTGAATTGGTAACAAGATTTACCAAAATTTTACTGTGAATTATTAGTAAATTTGAACAGCTCCATCTATAAACTCACTGATCGCAAATGCGAAGAGCCCTTTGCCCCCACCCGCGCTCGCTCCAACCGCCTCCCGTGCAATCCCCACCACTCGCCTCTCTCCCAGGTAAGCCTCCCCGGCGCCACCGTCGCCCACGACCGAGGTTGACCCACTCCTCGTCGCTACCTGCGAAGTCGAGCTCACGGTCCCCGTCCACCCCGTGCCACTCCCGCCACCGTGCCGGCCCCACTTCTCCACCTCCTCCAAGCCTTCACCTCCGTGCACTTCCTCTCCCGCCACTCCAGCTTCCCTCCCTCTTCCGCCTCCTCCTCCTTGCCTTCCCCCTAGGCCTCTTCCGCCACACCCCCTACTCCTTCCTCTCCATGTCCCAGCTCCTCCTCGTCCACCACCTCCCACACCTCACCCATCTGCTTTTCCACCTTCTCGCCTCCCACCTTGGTCGCTCCCGCTCCTCCTCTCCGATGCCTCCCTTGGCGACCATGCCCCTCTTTTCTCCGGACTCGCCGCGACCTACACCGAGGAGGGCCTCCTCCCACCTCCTCCTCCTCCTCACCCTCTACCTCGGCATCCGCCTCGTGGTCCCCGTGTGCTCTGGCTTCACGAGCAGACTATACACTGCTTGTCAGAAACTGAAGAGAATGCACCGAAAAAAACAGTCTAGAAGAACATTTCATTGGTGGATGGTTGAGATCGCTTCTTACCTCTTCGATTAGTTACCTCGGGCGGACGAGATGGCAAACTGAGAAGTTTATGAAGATTGGGTGGCCAGGATGGAAGGATGACGCTTAGAGTAGATCTAATGGTTGTAATCAAATTTAGCCTTTAATGCTATTTCGACACTTTCCGTTACTGTTCACCATATAAACGATGTAACTTTTGTTAATGGCTGTAAGGGGTTGCGGCAATTTATAAGCAACGAATCCATCATCTTGGGGACCACAAAAAAGACTCGGTTCATCTAATCATTGTCTACTTTCCCCATTTTATCAGTAGGAAGTCCTTCACCTTGTCAATCTAAATTTTTTGTAAATTTTTTCCTTTCTTTCTTTCTTATTTCAGATTTCATACTGGGATCTTGACAAATGGTGTAAAAGCAAGCCAGATCCTTAGCCGAGACACATATTTGAAGTTGGTCTGAGTAGCAAGTGTTGAGGAACGGGTTTCCTTGTGAAATTCTAGAGCTAGCTAGAGGAAATTTCAATCTGTGTTGAGGAGTGATAGATCTGAGGTTAAATAGTAGAGACGGTTGGGAGGACTTACGTTTCTCCTTGTAAAATTCCAGATCTACTAAAAAGAGAATTTGGGTTGTTGTGATGCTGAAGGGGGGAAGATCTCTGATGTTGATGCTAATTTAACCCTAGTTGGAGATTTGGGAGGTGAAGAAAGACATGGCATGCTTACAACAAAAGATGGGGGAAACTCAACATTGGTGCAAGAATAAATGGATTAGTTCCAAAGACAGTTGCAAGGAAATTCGGCCAAGATTGACTGGGTAGTGGATATGCTCAATGTTCTGATGGACAAAACTGGACAAGGAGAAGTAGCTAGCAATTTAACTAACCTGGAGGGTGACAAAAAGTAATATAGGAGAGTGGATGCAAGACAACTAGCACCTGTAGCTCAAATGTATGGAACTCCTGACAGTGGCCACTCCTATGTACCAAATATGTCAGTAGGTAATTCTATTCATGACATTCCCCTTATACCTTTTAGCATCAATTATGCAAATACCCACTTCTTAGTAGGGTTTCAAGTACCATATTGAATGCTAAAAATATTTCTGTGAGAACATTTAAGGTTAGTATATACCCACAATCAATGGCCACTGGATCATTTGCACTACACTTTACATCATCCAATCCACTATACGTGCCTTTTTACAAACTAACACTTAATTTTCCTAGTCAGCCACCAGAATATCTACCATATGCTAGATCTGAATATTCAGATGGTTACTCCTGGCCCAAAGCACCAGAATAGTTATCACCATTTAATGAATAATGGAATCAATATAATAGCAATTTCAGCAAGGGTCCTGATGCTTGGATCAGAATAGCTGAGTAGTGCTTTGAGTTGGGCAAAACTCCAGAGGAACAAAAAGTTGATATAGCTGAAGTCTATTTAACTGGAAGGACAGATCTGTGGGTTTGCAGCTTTAGGATTGATACTAGAGCCTTGAGTTGGCCACAATTTTGCAATATGATCTACCAAAGGTTTGCTATAGAAACTAGAGTTGACACGAACTGAAAATTTTAGAGGACTGACACAAACTGGAAGTGTTGAAATGTACATTGATCAGTTCGAAAAGGATGATGAATCTGGTGAAGAGGGGCAATTCAAATATTACAGAAGGTTATTTCTCAGATTATTTTTTATCTTGACTGAAAACTATATCAAGGTACCATTAAAATCTTTGCATCCTAGAACATTAGTAGCTGTTATGCACATTCTAGGAATTACGAAGGCAGTAACCCATATAAGAAACAATTTATGTGGACTTCTGGAAGTAAATCCAAAGTGGGTCAGATAGGAAACACTAATTCAAAAGGCGGGGGGTGCAGCGATTAAGAAAGAAAACCATGAGAAAACAGCTGCTACTGAAAATAGCAAATGGATAGGAGGCAAGCGCTTCAATAAAGTATGTAAATTTCATAAACATGTCCACCTGATTACTATTGATGATGAAGATGAAGTTGTTGACCATCAGGAAGCTGAGTATAGTACTCCACCTAGGAGCCCAATGCACACGGAAGGGATAGAAGAAGTGTTGTAGCTATACACTCATGCAGTTTCATGAACTATCACTGGAACCAGTACCTTCACTTTGAGAATAAACACAGGAAAGGTTAGTGACATTGCCCTAGTGGAGGTAGCACCACCACCTTTATCACACCCGCTTTAGCTGTCAAGGCTAACTGCCAAATCTGTAATGATACTCTAGTGTCAGTAGCAGTTGCTAATAGCATGAAGCTCAATAGTGATTCTAAATGCATGGGGTATAAGTATTCAATCCAGGGAGAGCTATCTTCTTCTGATTTTAGAGTGTTGCAACTCAAGGGATATGATGTCATTCTAGGGGCTGACTGGATTTATCAACACAACCTGGTTAGTTTGAATTTGAAAATTAGATAATTTTGCATTTGTAAGGATGGACAAAAGAAGGTCATGTTTAGGGATGAGACACTTCCTTAAAATAATTGTATAATCACTGACCAAAAACTAAGTAAATTAATGAACAAAGGAGTTATTGGGGTAGTAATATATGCTAAAGTTGTTTTAACCAATGATAGGAATCATATGTTACTTTCAACAGGAATTGAATAAGTGCTGGAACAATTTTCTGATGTATTTGCTGAACCCAATGAACTTCCACCGGTCAAAGAGTATGATCACACAATTCCACTAATACATGATGCAAAGTCGGTTAATGTTAGGCCTTACAGCCTTCCTCATCATAAGAATGATGCAATGGAGGAATTGATAGAAGGGTTGTTGTAGAATCAAACCATAAGACCTACTGTCGGTCCCCACTCCTCACCAGCCATCTTAGTAAAGAAGAAAGATGAAACTTGGAGGTTATGCATAGATCACAAACAATTGAATGCTAACACGGTGTAGAACAAATATCCAATTCTTGTCATCAAAGACCTCTTGGATGAATTCCATGGAGCTAATTACTTTTCCAAAACTGATTTAGGGTTATGTTATCACCAAATCCCGATGAGTCCTGCTGATATATTTAATACTACATCACTCATACAGGCCATTACGAGTACATTATGATGCCGTTTGGTTTGACAGATGCACCAGCCACCTTTCAAGCTTTGATGAACAAGATACTGGCCAAGTTCTTGAGAAAGTTTGTTTGATGAACAAGATACTGGCCAAGTTCTTGAGAAAGTTTGTACTCATTTTCTTTGATGATATTTTAATTTTCAGCTCTACCCTTGAGACACATAAAGCACATTTGATACAAGTGTTGGAAGCCTTGAGAGGAAACAAATTGTATGCAAAGAAGAGTAAATGTGTGTTTGAACAATTGCAGGTTGAGTATTTGGGACACATCAAAAGTAGTAAAGGTGTGTCAACAAATCTAGCGAAGATCAGTGCGGTTCAGGAGTGGCCTACTCCAGAAAACATTACTCAATTAAGTGGATTTCTGGGGTTAGCAGGGTACTACCGAAGGTTCATCAAGGATTTTAGTGTAATCTGCAAACCATTGTTTGGCTCCTTAAATAAATATGCATTCCAATGGGGAGATAAGCAACATCACTCGTTTATCAGCATTAAGAAGGCTCTAACAAAAGCTCATGTACTGGCTCTACCTGACTTTACTCAACCTTTTGTTCTTGAAACTGATGCTAGTGTAAGTGGGCTGGGAGCAGTTCTCATGAAAGGAGGAAGACCAATTTCTTACGTGTTCCAGGCACTTGGTCCCAAAGTTGCTGCAATGTCTATATATGACAGGGAAGACTGGCCATTTTAGAAGCATTAAAGAGGTGGAAGCATTACTTAATTGGTTCAAGTCTGATTATCACGATTGATCAATAGAGTCTTAGATACATTGCCGTGCAAAGACTAGTTGATGGAATCCAACACAAGCTATTGATCAAACTATTGGGGTGCAATTACAAGGTGAAATACAGAAAAGGGAGGGAGAACAAAGGTGCCGATGCTCTCTCAAGGAACATTCATTCTAAAGAGACAATGACGGTCATTGTGGCAATTCCAAAGTGGATTTTAGAAATAAGTGAAAGCTATCAAGTTGATAAAAGATGTAAGGAGTTAAAAGCTAAGTTGAGAATTGATGCAAATAGTGAACCCTCATATACCTTAAGTAATGGAATACTGATGTATAAGGGAAGAATTTATGTTGGTGCTAACTCCAACCTCAATGAACAGTTATTTAGCTGCTTTCATAATTCAAGCTTGGGTGGACATTCGGGACAGAGAGCAACATATCAAAGAGCCACATTATTGTTTTATTGGCTTGAGATGAAGAAAATGATCAACGAGTGATCTAAAAATTTACCATACCCTAGTCTCCTTCAACCGATCCCATTCCTGTCATGGCTTGGACTCAAATTACCATAGATTTTGTAGAAGGATTACCACGGTCTGAGGGGAAGGATGTGGTAATGGTTGTAGTGGATAAGTTTACTAAATATTCACATTTTATATACATGAGTCATCCTTATACAATTAAAAAGGTTGCTAACCTCTTCTTGGACGATGTGTATAAGTTGCATGGACGTCCAACAATGATCATCTCTGACAGGGACAAGATATTTATCAGTGCTTTATGGCAAGAACTCTTTACAGTAATGGGGGTTAGAGTGAGGCTTAGTAGTGCATACTACCCTCAAACTGATGGTCAAACAGAAAAGGTAAATCAATGCCTGGAGAATTATGTATGGTATTTGCTAATCCCAGGAAATGACATTATTGGCTTCCACAAGCAGAATGATGTCACTGCAAATGACTCCATTTCAAGCTTTGTATGGTATGAAGCATCCCCCCATCATTGAGAGCACACTATCTGATTATGCAATTGGAGAGGCTAGGAATATATTACATGGAAGGCAAGCGGCTTTTGAGGTTATTAAGGTCAAATTGTCAATTTCGAGAAGGCGAGCTATAGAATGAAATACTTTGCAGATAAACATCGAACGGAAAGAAACTTTGAAGTAGAAGATACGGTTTATCTCGAAATACAACCATATCAACATAATACACTTGGCTTGCATAAGACACTGAAATTACATTCAAAGTTCTATGGGCTATTCATAATTATGGAGAAGGTTGGAAAAGTGGCTTACAAACTTCTATTGCGTGAAGGGTGCCAAATTTAGTTAAAGAAGCACTCTGAACTAGTGGTTGTTTTGGAGAGGAGAATTATACCTGGGAACAATGAGCCGGTAGTTCAGTGGAGAGTACAATGGGCTAATTTCCCTCAAAAAGTTGCTACTTGGGAGGATGTCGATTCCATCTCTAAGACCTTTCCTCAGTTCAATCCTTGAGGACAAGGATCTAAAGGAGGGGGCAATTGTCAGGAACTGAAGAGAATGCACTGACGAAAATAGACTGGAAGAACATTTCAGTTGGTGGATGATTGAGATCGTTTCTTACCTCTTCGATCAGTTACATCGGGCGAACTGAAGAGAATGCACTGACGAAAATAGGCTGGAAGAAACCCCCCGAAGGTATGCTTATGGTGAATGTCGATGCAGCTTTTGATGCAAACACTGGGAAGGGTAGCACTGGGGCGGTTATCAGAGATTCGGGAGGAAATTGTATTGCGACAGCAATGAGCTATTTAGCACATGTGGCAGATGCACCAATAGCAGAAGCACAGGCTCTCAAGCAAGGGTTAATTTTAGCACAGCACTTAGGGTGCAATAGCTTCATTATCCAAACGGACTGCATGTTGGTCATGAAGACGATGCATGATGGAGGTTTCTCGGCGACTACAGCAGTGGCTATTTATGATCAATGTATTACATTGTGGAGTGGTTTTCAAAAGGTTATTTTTATTCATTGTAATAGGGAGGCAAATAAAGTAGCACACGAGCTTGCTAGGAAGGCTTTAAATGTTCAAAGGGATTGTATTTGGGTCGATGAGCCCCCTATTTTTCTCTTGAATGCTTTGGCAAACGATGTAATGATTTTTGCAAATCAATAATATCTGCCGAATGGCTTTCCCTAAAAAAAAGACGTTTATGAAGATCGGGTGGCCAAGATAAAAGGATGAAGTTTAGAGTAGATCTAATTGCTGTAATCAAAATCAGCCTTAATTGTTTACTCCCATTTAGACACTTTCTATTACTGTTCACCATATAAACGCTGTAACTTTTGTTAATAACACGTAAGGGGTTAGCTGCAGTATATAAGCAGCGAATCCATCATCTTAGAGACCATGAAACAGACTCGATTCATCTTATCGTTGTCTACTTTCCCCATTTTATCAATAGGAACTAGGAAGTCCTTCGTCTTGTCAATTTCTGTTTTCTGTAAAAAAAATTTCCAATGTTGTTTCTTTCTTGTTTCGGATTTCATACTGGGATCTTGACACTGCCCACGAACTCTACACCTACCACCTGAAGCCGCTTGACGCGGGCATGCCCCCGGAGGCCAGGGTGATTAACGCAGGGTTAGCAAAATCGTTTTGGGCTAGAAAATCGGAGAGTGGTCGGTACCGGTTTTTCACGAATTTCGTTCGAAAATCGAGAAAAACCGACCGGTTTGCAAATTTCAAATTCGTAATTCAAATGGTGGCTTGTAAATAGGAAAACCGATCAGTAATAGCGAAAACCGACCGGTTTGGGTCGAAAACCGGTGGGTTTGCGCGGAAAACCGAGGGCAGTACAAAAAACGGAGGAAAATTTGTTGAAAATTATAAAAACCCGAGAAATGCACGAAAAAACAAGGAAAAAATGTTATAAATGTGTTTAAAATATGTAAAATTATGATAAAATTCCAACATGACTTTTTGTATATTTTAAGACTATGCCAAGTTGTAAATTACATAGTTTGCAATAATAGCACAATGATAAAAAAATATGGAAAATTTCGGCATGACCTTTGCTATATTTTAGACAATCTCAAGTTGCAAAAGTGGACATTTAGCAATAATATATCAACAAATAGCATGTCATTACAATACCGTTCACGAGACAATTGAACAAATTCACATTTCAGTGCTTTGAAAACATTAGATTAACACATTTGCAAGCATGTCCATACATTCATATCGAAATAATACACTCAAATGGGCCTTCCAAGTTGGACCTACATAAAGACTACTTTAGTACAAAATCGAGTTGCAATGATATGAAACATACAAATAGATCTTGTAGTGCATAAATCATACAAAATAGCACTGTGAGGTTAAACTTGGTTCAACGTAGTATTGAATGGATTTTCATGAACAAGCATGAATTGGATTTCCATACAAAATAGCACTGTGACAGTATTGGATGGATTTCCATGAATAACCCTAAATGTATTTGCATCCCATACAGATGTAATTTCATCGAGTATTGTTTAGTGGACAAATTACTGCATAGCCTTATTAACATCAATTAAACCCTACAAACATGAATAAACTACATGCCTCTATGAACAATTTCTGTATAAACTTGGAACCCTACCAAATCAATCAGCTAATTTTGATACATATGGTTTTGGCGCAAATAAATTTGAATTTTCAACTCATTTTCATTGTACATATTAAAACAATATTAATAATGATTTTAGGGACCTTTTGGATAAATTTTTGCAAATTTTAAAAAATTTTTGAATTCAAATTTGAATCGGACCGGTTTGCCGCTCGGTTTTTGTTCTCGAACCACCTCGGTATGCTCGGTTTTCACGGTTTTCGCTCGAAAACCGTCGGTTTTGCGAACCCTGGTTTAACGTGCTGATGCGCGGCTTTGTTCGATTGGGCGAGCTCGCCAGCGCACGGAACGTGTTCGACGAAATGCCGAGGAGGGGCGTGCGGCCGACGGTGGTCAGCTTTAACACCTTGATTTCGGGGATGTGCAGGGCGGGTGATCTGGACTGTGCGGACGGGCTGTACAGGGTAATGACGGAGGCTGGTGTTTATTGTGCAGGACAGGAAGGATGGAAAATGCGAAGGAGACGTTTGATCCCCAATGCCTTTTTTTTTCACGATGTTGATAAGGCACAGATTGCAAGGAGGGAGATGTGAAGGCTGGGTTGGAGTTGTATCAGGAGATGGGAGCAAGGGGTATCAGGCCGGATCTAGTGGGGTACAATGCGCTGGTGAGAGGGCATTGTCGAGCAAGAGATTTCAAGGGCATTGTGGAGGAGATGAGGAGTGCAGGTCTCAAGCCGGATAATGTGGCTTAAACCACCCTCATTGATGGTTGTTGCAAGAATGAAGATGAAGAATGCTGACATGTTTCTGAATCAATGCTTATAGGTGCGTCTCCAGATGATATCACATACAACATTCTGTTGGATGGGCATTGCAAGCATGGAAAAGTTACAGATTCTGAAGAACTGAAGAGTGCAAAAGGAATGGTTTCAGATTTTGGGGTTTATAGTTCACTAATCAGTGAACTAGCCAAGAAAAATCCAGCTAAAGTTACCATAATAGATAAGGTTGCTGGGCAAAGGAATTTTTTAATACTTTGACACCAGCAAGCAACCCTTGATCTTTTTTTCGAGAACACAACCCCCCCTTGACCTTGAAGATTGACAATGTAATGTGAATAGGCTTTGCAAGCCAAGGATGTCAGGCAGACGATTAGCACGAAATTGTGAATGTACTCCTCAATGGGCATAATCTTTCACATAGGCTTTGAGATCGCAAGCATGGGAAAACTGAGGATTCTGAAGAATCGTGGACCAGATAATTTTCTTGATATTGCACTTATAGAATTATGCTCCCCTGATCAGTAAATTTATCAAGATGCTAACAAATGTTTACCTGGCACGCGAGACGTCTTAAGCAACTGGTTTGATACTTGCAACCATCAGAAGTAAGGCCTTTTCCTTCTTACAAATTTATTCTACCTCTTGTTATTAAGATCACAACTTCTGTTATCTAAGCCTACCCGTGGTTAAGAGCTATATTACCTATGATGCCATATACTATGCACCTTTCCTGATTTCGTCCCAGTCCCAGTCTGCAGCTGAACATGTACTTGATATGATATCCATGTTGGTTTCATGTCATAGAGACCCAGATAGACGTCTGCTCTAATTTCACTTAGTATGTCATCGTGATTATGTATGTGAATACATTATCAAATTTAGTCTTCGTGTTCTACTTGCATGAAGGGAGACAGATGTTTTTATTTCTTTCCCATTATTTATCAAGTATGAAAGGTAAATTAGATTAGCTTCATCTGCAATATGACAATGTAAAGAGCTGTTCCAAAGTCAAAACAGCAAAATTACAACTTTCCTGAATTCATTGCAGCCTAATAAAACTTCAGATATTGAACAAGTGAAGGCTCCGAGAATTATCTAGCTTGCACGGCCTTCGCCATTACATATGCTGCAGCAGAAGCAAGAGCACCAATAATAGCAGTCTGGACAGCGCTGAGGAATGGGCGGTTCCCAGTAAAGCGACCCTTGATGTAGCCAAAGAAAAGTAGCGCTAACAGTGTGACCCCAACTGATGTGAGCATGGCGTTCTGGGCTGTGGAGATGAACATGTAAGGTAGGAGAGGGACCAATCCACCAATCACATAAGATAGAGCTATTGTTAGAGCACTCTGCAAGGCTCTTTTTGGGTCTGGCTTCTCCAAACCCAGCTCAAACCTGGACACATTGCTCTGGTTAGTTACGAAATGCATTAACCATGTGTTGGTTTGATAGTTCTCAATTATTTAGCATCTTTCATATGATAAAAACAGGGTTGATGACTAATAACAGTATTGGTTTTGATTCTTGACAGCTCTATAACTTTCGCAAAGCCATACATCAAAGTATTTCAGATTAGTTCCATCACCATCAGCATTTGTTCTCTAGTACTATATAATGGGTCAACAGAGCTAATCAGAAGGAATTGCCATAGATAGTGGCAGCAACAGTTGGGTCATATACCTCATCATGAAGTCTAGCCAAGCTTGAGGGTTCCTCCGGAGCCCTTCCACGACAGGGCCATACTCGTGCGGTTCGAGCCCGTACTGCGACATGATATCTCCAATCTCAGCAGCCTCTGACGGATCAATCAGGAAATCAAAATACCAGCAGTTAGGCGGCTTAGCGGCAAGTCACACAGAGGAATCTAGGAACATGTTTCATCAACTGTTATCCTGTAGTATCCATGTACCAGTGTCCGGGACGGCGTTGATTTCCTCCTGCTCCCTCCTCATCTCCCGCTTGTAATGATCTGCCTCACTCTTGGCTGCCAGGTACCTACCACATGGCATGGAGATCAGAAATTCAGAACAATGCATTTGTGGGCGCCTTTTGAATTGAAAACAATGTGACCTTGTATTGTTCCCAGTTGAAAGGAGAAAGCATTATTCTCCACTTTCTTGGTCCTAAAAGTTGTGTTACTATCATAAAGCGTGATGGAGTAGCACGTGGAGGAGGGCCACACACTTGTTTACCACTAGCTAACTTTCCTCCAATAATTTTTGGTGTTCGGATGAGAGTAATCTACAAGTTGGAGTTGAGGGTAATGTAAAGATTCAGCGGTTCAGCAGAACAATGAACACTATGGGCCTTTTGTAGTTCAGTGTTAATGGGTATCAAAGCAAGATTCAGGAAGTACACCTGTGACCTGGTGAGCATATCCAGACCATGCCCAGTACGTCTGAGTTGTGTTCTCTGTAGTTCTATACAACATGCAAGTCTAAGGAATGTTTTCTGAAGAACACTGTACATGCATTACAATACAGTCGGGCATATCGTAGCAGCGGGAGCATGGCAAACGTGCAAAGGGCCAAAGGCCATCGTCATTCACTAGCTTAATTCATTCTAGATACCAATGATTTCACTTGTACAGAGAGGTAGAGAGTACATCTCTAGTTCCATAAGTATGTTCCAAATTTCTTCCTGCTGCAGTAAGGAACTGCGACAAACTGGAAACCACCTCTTAGCGGTGGAGTTGTGGATATACGATTTCACCTACCAGGATTCAAATCATGGTGTACACCTAAACGCGAGTACACTTCAGTAGAAATTTTATGATGTCGCATATTTATCCCCAACCTCGTCATTCTAGACAAGTGGTTAGAGGGTAAATCGTGAAAAAAAAGAGGAAATAATACAAACTAAGCGTCTCTGCAAAAGACGCCATCTATACTAATTACTAGTGAAGGTATGCATGCAGGAATTGAAATTTCCGTTTCAATACTCAACGATCACTGCGCAGGCCGGAAAAATCAAATGAGCAGCCAATCCGTAGTCTACCCGTAAAAGACAAGACACGAAAGGTATTGGTAACTTCCCAAGATGAGCGGCGCATGGAAGGAGAGCCTGGTACGTTACCCTCCGAGGCCCATGGAGATGGCGCCGGCGGCGACCTCGGCGAGGCCAGCTGTGAGGACGAGCGAGGAGGGCGCGCTGGCGCCGGAGAGCCCCGCGGCGAGGGCGAAGGGCACGGTGAGGCCGTCGGACACGCCCATGATGACGTCGCGCACCACCTCCCCCGCCGTGAAGTGCCGCTCCCGGTGGTTCCGCGGAATCTCCAGCATCGGCCGCCCCCGTGCGTCGCCGTCGCCGTCCATCGCCGCCGTTACCGAAGGTACGGCGGCGAGCTAACCGACGACGGGCGTGACAGGTGGAAGCGGACGGGCACCGCGCGTTTATTCGAGTGGAACGGCGCGTTGGACTCGGGTGGAACGTGGTATCTGAATCTCCGTTTCTCTTTGTATATTTGTATGGAGAGGGGGAGGGTTTAAGAGCCGGGGCTCGGGTTCTCTGCCGTTACGGCAGTGCCGTAACAGTCACTGCACAGTGGGACCCACACAGCGCTGGCCCCACTGTGCAGTGACTGTTACGGCACTGCCGTAACGGCAGAGGATCCCAAATCTTAAGAGCCGTATGTGGTCTTCTGTACTTCTATTTCTAAGGTGGGCCCTTGCTGTCATCGGCCCACGGTGGATTTTTTTTTTTTACTTTGAGAAACTTCTTTCACGTTTTCAATGTAGAAGGAGGATTAATAAGTTGACCTCTGAATCCTTAAAAAAGAGTTCAGCTTTGTATCTGGAACTTTCTGGTAGCGCACTTATCACAAATTATCGTATTCAGGTACCAATGAAATTGAGAGTTAAAAAATACTATATCAAAGTATAAATAAAGATGGACGGTGATTACTTACATTTTTTTCTGTTTTAAGGTTTATATAATTTATATTGATAGGTAATACATAAAGCATACTCGAGACAGCGAGCTTGCAAAGCTAAACCACGATTTGCCTTTAAAAACACATTTGTCCACTTTTTAGGGGAGAATTGAAAGCCCACTACCCTTTCTTAGTCTCTTACCCATCCGCATGCCACCATTCGTCACGAGGACAAGCTGTGTGATGTTTTGGGGTGCGTTTGGTTGCCTGTATCAAGTGGTACCTGTATGAGATGGTTTTACAAAAAAATCATTCATGCGTTTGGTTGCTTGAATGGAACCATCCCATCCTGGATCAAGTGATACAAATATGAGGAATATTCCCTCTAAATGCTGAACCATCTCATTCCCTCAAAATAATGGAACCAAATGGTACAGGATCATCCCGTCCCATTCAACCTCATCCCTTAAACCAAACGCAACCTTAAGCAATTGTCGGGACCCGGATTTGCAAATCCGAAACCCTCTGTGTTTACTGCACTAGTCCAGGATCACGCTAGTGCACACAGTGGCAACAAAATTGACATATCAATCCATTATCGAATTAACTATGAAAGTAGCAAATAGTCGCAACGGACCTTATGGTCAAGTTTACATAACTGTGCCGTAAAGGCTTAAGAAACAAATAAAATTCTTGCAGCGGAAAATAAAATAACTGGGACCATACGACATGCCACAGGCAATCGTGCAGGAAGCGCCATCCTAGTTCACGTAGTCTTCATAATACTCCTCCTCGTAGAATTCAAGTATTTCCTGTTCTCCCTCAAAGAATCGATCAACAAAGGCATAAAGCCGTGAGTACAAAAAGTACTTTCGACAAGCGCGCATGAGGAATGATGCAAATAATGTACGGCTTGACAAAGGATAACCATAGGGTTATTTTGCGTAAAGCGATAACTTGAATGTAAATACAATGTATAGATTCAAAGCATAATTGACAAAGATAATAACAAGCGGTAAATCAATGGTAAACAACAACACAAGATTGGTGAGGCATCACCCATCACCAACTAGATCATTATCAACCAATAAACTCAGCGGTGTTAATAATTTGACATCGAAAACAATAGTGAACTTCCGTTCACTCCCAACAATACCGTCCCTCAACATTTTACGAAAACACTATACCGTGTGAAATTCCCAGGCACGTCCATGACCGCGGACACGGCTATTCGAATAGATTAACACACACTCTGCAGAGGTTGTACTTTACCCACAAGATATGATCAACTCTTATTGCCATACGTAATTAACACACTTCCTATGGTGTGTCGGCAGAGAAGGTCATAACAAGGCCTTTACAATGCTCTGTATAAACCCAAGATCTTGCCAGCTAAGGTTTCACCCCTCGGGGCCCCCTCTTGCGCCTTGTGAGTCTACCCGTACGTCCGGAACCCACACAACCACAACAAGATTACTTAAATTTAGACATTGCAAATTAATCGGCCGGTGTCACCGGACATGTGGTTGCGGTTAGGCCCGATTCGATGGCGCACAAGATTAAGTCCTTAAGTATACTCGAGGCAAGACAACCACATCCCAAATGTGCTAAAAGCACCCTTCTTTGCACGATCACTTGCCCGAGTGAAAACAATTTTGTATAACCAATACCAATGACACATCCGCTATGGTACAATAAATTTTACAACAGTGGCTACCAGCCCGATTTCTTATCTCATTAAGTCAATATTATTAATTCATCATGTGACATGAACCCATCGTACAACTAAGCATGTCTAAGCATAGCTACGATAACCCAATGTTGGTACTACAATCATATCCAACTAGTAAATGACCCAACTTAGGGTGACAATGGATACATGGCATTTCAATAATTCAAGGTGTCATTATGGTAATCGGTATTTAACTATTCAGTAAATAATTCTTGTAAACAAATAGCATGCATTTGTATGAAACAAAAATACTTTTGGAAACATAGGTTCAACATGGTCAAGGACTACGACTTGCCTTCACCAGCAGCTAAGATATCGAAGACTTGATGCTCAGCGACGGCGTCGGCGGCCGATGGATTCTTGACTCTGCGCAAAAGCGAGACACGATAAATAACCAAAAATAAAATAAAATCTAAAAATTATAAAAATTATACTGGCAGGTAGATCTTGAATTTAGAGGAATTTAGAAACTTGAACGGAGTGAATCGGAGTTCGGACGCAAAAGTTATAAGCGTTCGAAGTTGGAAAATGATGGAAAATCAAGGAAAATAGAAAAGTTACTATTTGCTACAGTAACTTACGAGAAATGGGTTCCAGAACAGACCAAACTACAGAGCCCTCCTTTTCTTCCAAAAAACCGGATTTTTACCCCATTTTCGCACGGATTTGGATCAAACAAAAGCCCAGAACCTCTAGATAACATCCTTAGCTACATCTAGGAGGAAGGAATTGGACCAAACCTTGCCGGATTGGGAGAAATTGACGACGAACGGCGTTTCGGTCGGAAGCACCAAAACTCAAAATTCGTCGCCAACTCTTGATCAAACCTAAAATTGATTGTTGGGTTAGACTCTAGACTCAATCACGGTCACAAGGAACCAATTGGAGTTGAGAAAAACCCACCGGAATGGATGCTAGGAGGATGAACTTGAAGAACACCGAAAAACGGCGACCCGGCGTTGGTTTTCTTGATCTAGCGGGCAAATGAGTTGGAGAGGCTAAAGGAGATGCATACCACCGGGACGGGGGTTCTTATAGGGAGAGGATGGAGGTGGTGGTGCGGCGTTTGGACAAGAAACGTACGAGTTAATGGCAAGTAAGTGGATTTCCGTTTTTCTTGAATGGTACCGTTTCCGGCGAGCTTGATGGCGCACCGAGGTGGGGAATGGCAAGAGCTCGCCGTTGCGGATCCAACGGAACCGACGGTTCGCGTTTTGGAGTTGAAATGGGAAGTTAGGAGCACATGAGTGCAAGCCCTAGCCATTGGAGCACTTGCAAGCTCTCTGTAACGTGGAGGTGGCTGGAGGTTGAAGAAAGGTGACTATTCACTTGACACGTGGCAAGCCTCCATTGGTCCTCTTTTACGTAAACAAATCGCCCTAGAGAAAAATGGGGAAAAATGGTCTAAAAATTCCGGAAAAATTCCTAGAACCATTTTAGAATATTTGGGACCCAATAAAATTGGTTTGGTTGAATTTGGATGATTTTTGTGGAATTGGATATTCGGGCGCGGATCGTAGGCATTAACCAAAGCCGCGCGAGATAAAATAGGAACGGAGGTCCAAAAATCTGGGGAATGATTCCTAAAATCATTTTGGAATATTTGGAACACTTTAGAAGTGGTTTGAGGATTTTTGGAGCATTTTTGGACTCGGGTGAAATTTCGAGCAAGGACAGGAATTGGAAAATTCGAATTTTCGGACGATTCAAAATTAAGCTCCAATTTCGGAAGGATAAGGATGCCAGGTTAATTAGAACTCCAATTAAAATCCAAAACCTTAAATTAATTAATTTAATTTTTTTTTTAGAAAACCAAAAATAGGGATGTTACAGCAATCAAGAGTACAATACTTCAAGAATGAGTTTCCTGGGTATGGGTAGCAGCCAGGGATTCAAATATCGCAGGAAATCGGGAGAAAATTGTGATTATCGAACATATCGGTGGGATAAGATATTTAAAATCGCTCGGAAAACCGGTCAAATTCAAAAAAGAATTAAAAATTCAAATAAAATTTATACAGTGTAAATATCGCAATAATCGATGAAAATCGAAAGAAAATTGCTCAAAAAATCGGCTCTGAGAAACATTCAATTGGCCGGTCCAAATATCGCGATAATCGGTGAAAATCGAGAGATGATCGGTAGATTTTCAAAAAAATTTGAATTATTTTTCAAAAATTAGGATTTCAAACCAATGCGATTTTCTACCCATTTTCTTCGAAAATCGGTACTGGGCTACACTCGATTTCCTGAGCAAAAACGGTAAGGTGAACCCTGATGGCAGCTACTGTGGCTCGTCAGTATTTGTCAATATTTTTTGTGTGTGATATTCACTCATACCCGGTTTATAATAATTCGGGTATGGCATACTTGGAATTTCAAAAACCAAGTATGGCTAATATACCCTAAAGTCGAGATTTCAAATTCCAAATACACTAAAATCAGGATCTGAAATTTCGGGTATGCCATACTTGGAATTTAATAAACCGGGTATTCAAAAATAGAATTTTAAATTCCAGGTATGAGTGATTTTTCTGTAAATACACAAAAATATTATATCGTTTTGTGAATACGGATCAAATCTTATATCAAATACAAAAATTTCTATTTCCGGAGGAAACAAGAAACAAAAAAAAGGAGTGATCAATCAAAGAGCGAAACAAAACAAAAGGTTTGCATGTACGTTTGCCTGGACGTCTATCTAGTCATCATCAACAAGCGGTGGATTCATATTTTCATAAAATATAAAAGTTTATAATAGCAAAAATACAAAATAAAAAAATTACTAGAGGTAGCACCTGAAATAATTTAGAGATTTGCGAATTGGGGATTTAAAATTCACATGCTTTCTCTTCATTTTTGAATGCTCTATATGTTATATTTCAGATATCACGATTCATCGTTACAAATCAATATAACATTGATAGATTTGTGAATTGGGGATTTCAAATTAGGGAGTCAAGAATAAAATTCACCTATGTGATTATCAATACTGAATGCTCAGTTATGTATGTTGTTTTAACACCGCTTTCTACTTCGTCGGGTGTCACCGTCCTAATCCAGCGATCGTCATTGGCGTCGCACCTTCCATCCCTAGTTCATGCTCGCCTCACCCACAAGGCTAACCTGCAACACACCGCGTGCTGTTTCTTGCCCGCCAGACACCTTCGCCCTGATCTATAGACCATGGCTAGTGGCACACCATCCATTCCCAAGTCGGTGCTTGCTGTGGCCACAAGGCAGGGCTAGAGCTACCCTGCCGCTCCTTGTGCCGTCGCCTGCCCTACAGCCTTCGTCCGTTTGTCAGTGCCGATGGCTACTCGACGCTCGTCCGTTGCCTTGTTCCCGCTGGCTTGCATCTGCCCCGTAGCCCTCGGCTGTAGTTGCTGGGTTGTTGCTTGCCGGCTACTCACACCCCCTCACACACACAGAGAGAGAGAGAGAGAGCGCGTGGGGCGTGCAGAATTGAGAGGGACATGGGTGTTCGAATTAAGGAATGGAGGAAGACTAGACTTTGTGCATGGAAGATTGTGAGATAGAGTGGGTAGGACATACTGAAATAAACTTAGAGATTAAAATACGTATTTTTGATCTCACTTACTAATATATACACTTAATATACTTATTATATACTAAATTTTTAATAAAAATTTTTTATAGTACATCTATAGACTTAATGTCCATATGGTGCATCCGCCTCTGATCCACCTGCTGCTCATCGCGCGTCCTGGTTCAGTGGCTTGGTTTAGGTAGAACTGTAGGTGTCCCCCAATTTGTTTTGGGCGTGGTCATGCCACAATGTTGACACATGTAGGGTTGGAAAAAAGACTAGTTGGTAGGGCTCGTTGGCTCAGTTTAAAATTGCTCTAATTACACTTGTTTATTGGTTAAACATTGAATGAATCAATTTCGAATGAAATGATCATCGCGCGTCCTGATTCAGTGGCTTTGGCTTAGGTAAAACTGTAGAAGGTGTCCCTCAATTTGTTTTGAGCGTGATCATGCCACAATGTTGCCACATGTAGGGTTGGAAAAAAGACTAGTTGGTGGGGCTCGTTGGCTCGGGTTTAAAATTGCTCTAATTATACTTGTTTATTGGTTAAATATTGAATGAATCAATTTCGAATGAAATGCTCATCAGTGGCTTGGATTAGGTAAAACTGTTGTCGGTGTTTCGAGCACCGGCCAATGAATTTGTATAGGTAAGAGGGGGGTGCACGCTCCCTCTCCTCGACGGCTTACTCAGGTGAGCACAAGATGTATACTGGTTCGGGCTGAACATCCCTACTCCAGTTCGTGTGGGTTTGATTGTATTGATTCCCCGGTTGTCCGTTGTCTTACATGCTCGCTCCCTCCCCCTTTATATAGGCGAGGAGGGAGGTTACATTGTTGCTTAAAAAAGAGAAAAAGATCGTGCTCTTAGCGCGCAAGTGGCGGGTCGATGGGAGGCCAGCCAAGCTCCCCTTGCCTGCTGGTCGGCGTAGTTCTTTGCGCCGCTTTCGTAGTAAATGCGAGAGTTGGGGACTTGTGCCGCTGCGTCATCATTACGGCCAGCATTTAATGCGCTCGATACGAAATAAATCATCGCTTCTTCGAGGATTTGTAGACTTGGTCATGGTTTCGGTTTCTTTTTGGCGGTAGTGGCTTTGGGCCAGGCCGGCTGGTTCGACCTGCGCCTTTTGGGCGGCCCAGGGTACCCATGGCACAGGTACCGTCGGTAGCCAGAGCCCCGTCTTGGTCGGAGAGGTGCAGGGGTCTTGTTTCCGTCTTGAGTGATGCAGTGGTTCGTTTGGCTTTGATCGGAGTCTCAAGGTCTTGTGTGGCCCGGCAGGTGCTCTTGAGCCCCAGAGCTGGTCGGAGAGCAGAGTTGGGGAGTTTTCGAGGTTTGGTCGGGAAGAGTCTTCGATCGGGTCTTGTGGCCTTCCAGTGATGTAACCAGAGCCCCAGTGGTCGGAGAAGCGGTCGGGGTTTACTTAGCTTAGTCGTTGCTGCGGTATCGAGGAGGTCCGATCGCCGTATATATCTGTGCGGGCGCGCCGTTCTTGTGTCAAGGGTGGTCGTAGGAAGCGAAGATTAATGGCCGTGGCATCAGCTCCAAGCGATAGTCGTCCCGGACCCGCATCCGGTGCGCAATGGCTGGTCGTCAGGCGCCATGGTACCGTCTGCGCCGGTAGCAATGTGGTCGCCATCTGGCGGACACGTGGCGCCCGATCGTGCCGAGCGCCTTGATGATGTTGTCGCCACTGGCGACGTGGCGCCGCGTTAAGCCTTCAGCGAAAGCCGGTCGCCCTGGCGGACACGTGGCGCCCGGGTCGGCGCCGAGCGCCTTGATGGCTGTCATACTGGCGAGCGCCCGTGTTAAGCGCGCCTGGTAATCGCCCTGGCGGACACGTGGCGCCCATGTCGAGCCGTAGCGCGCCGATGGTGATCGCCCTGGCGAAACGTGGCGCCCGTGTTGAGTCCCATTTTTACGCCCGTCGTGGTGGGGACCAGGAGGGTGAAAGCAGCCGCTTGCCTTCGTTGGCTCGAGCGCCGCTCGTGGGGCTACAAGCGAGTGATCCGAGGTGGAACACGGAGGCCCCCTCGCGAGGGGGTCCCTAGCGACAATCCCGTGGGCGTCCGACCCCTGGGCGATCCATAAAGAATCTTTCCTTACTCGATCCCGTATCGGACCTTGGATCGTTCGATCCAAGGTGCATTGGTTGCCACCGTCGACGGGTTCTGCGGAGAGCGTGAGGTGTGATCGGACGTGAGTTAAGGCGATTGGGTCGTCCGCCGACCCAACTAGGGGCCCGGGGCTCGCCTTGTCCTCACCTCTTGCCCATTTTTCTTTGTGGTGGATATCATCGCCGTCTCTTGCCTTAGGGACCACGGGGGTCGGGCATAGGAGTCGGTGTGTGTATCACGAAGTTAGAGAGTTAGGAAATCGAGAGAGCTCGGTAGTGGGAGGTCATTACGACCGATCGTGGGTCGACTGGCAGGCACTTCCTTTCTTCGTCAAGCACTACTTACGTAACCGTGGCCGCGGGGTAGGCGTAGTACTTTTGGTCGAAAGTTTGGCCGTCTTGGGAGGACCCGACGATTGGTTGTGTCAACCCGCAGGACTCTTGTAGCCCCCGAGTGGGGCGGGGCGGTTTGTTTGTTACCGCGCGCCACTTGAAGGAGTAATAACGAGTGTGTAAGAAGAAGGTGTTCACTTATCTTTCTTTGTGGCTGGCGAGGTTTTTGTTCAACGCGGGGAATTGGCGGTGCTTCGGTTCCCGCGTCGCTTGCTTTGGCGCGCCGGCTTCTACGCCATCGGCCGAAAGGTGCGGTCGTCATGAATCTTGGCGGGTATCAGCGTCGCCGTTGGCCGGATCGCCTATAAATAGGCGGAGGTGGCGTGGGGACTTCATTCGGCGACGTTGAGGCAATTGTCGACTTGCTTTTATGGTCGCCTCGCTCTCTCATTCCGTTCCAAGGATGAGAACCCCACCGATCGATGAGATCGATGGGACTCCTTCAACGAGGCGGAGGATGAGGAGGAGTTGGGGCGGCAGTGGCCCCGTCTTATAGTGGCGGCCCGTCGGACGGCGGGTTGGCTGAGGCTGCTTTGGAGCGGGAGGCGGAGGAGGAGGAGCGAGCGGCGCGACAAGCCATGATCGTCGGTGAGGGAACCGCCGCCGCTGGCCCGAGCAATTGGGGAGCGGGCGCCGTCCTCCCGCGCTCCTTCTCCCTCCGGGAGCCTGGAGTCAGCCGCGACATCTAGGCCTCTTGGCAAGCGGCCGTCTTGCCGATCGCCCGATCGTCTTTGCCGTACTCTTCTCCGGCAGCGGTCCCCCTGTGTCGGACTTCAAGCTCCCAGGGACCATAGAGGTCACACTGAGGCGCAGCTGCCGCTTCTTGAAGGTGCGTCGGGCGGATCGGGCTCTCTGCTGCGGGTTTCGGCGCGGCTATTTTTGTCGCGTTGCGGCAAAAATTGAGCGGAAGCCGGTTGTGCTGGAGAGGGACGATAAGTCAGGAGATCAAGCTGTCGTGAGAAGACCCTTAAGCGAGAAAAAGCTTTCTTGGTTTTAGACTTTCTTGTTTCTAAAGAATGTAAATGCCGTTGAATTGGAAGAAAACAAAGGTGTTCGGGTTTTACACGTATTTTTCGCTATTTTCGGTTTGTTCTTTGGTAAGGCATGCCGGGCCATGGTTCTTGGGTTTCGGGGACCAACCAGGCCGGTGATCGACATGTTCGACATTTTCCGAAAGCGTAGAAAAAGCAGGTTTTGTGCGGCGCTTCGTTCCCAGAACAGCGTATACCATCCTGTTCTGTCTCTTTTTTCCTTGGCGAGATACCACTTCGCAACCGTAGCCGCTGGGGCGTAGGCCGTGGTATTCGGGTTGGAAGAAAGAAAAGAAGACCGAATGATCGGGTGGATGACAGCGGTTGAACGGGGTTTCGATCCGAGTGGGAAAAAATGCTACGCGCACGCCCGGTAAAAAAGGTGAACATGGTAATGAACGAGGTAGAAGAAAGGGCTAAGGGTAGAATCGCCTTAGCTTTTCGATGTTCCAGGCGTTTGACAAGATATTGCCGTCGGGATCCTTGAGCCCGTGGCCGGTCGAAGGACCTCTACTCTGATGAAAGGGCCCTCCCAAGGAGGAGAGCTTGTGCTTGCCTTTGTTGGGTGAACACAGCGCAGAACAGTCGCCAGTGTTGAACGCCGCCCTCTAACCTTGCGGTCGTGGTAGCGTCGCGATGTCTGTGGTATTTGGGTGAGCGAGCAGCGGCGACATCTCGCGCTTCATCGGCCGTCGGCCGGCGTCTTCTTGAGACTCGAGCCGGGTCTCGTTGAAGGCCTGAACCTTTGGGCGCCGTAGTCCAAGTCGGTTGGTAAGATGGCTTACGCTCAGAATGCCAAGAAGAGCAGCGTGAACGGTCGGCCAGGTCGTGGGTGGTCCGTAAGCTCCAAAATGCACGGAGGTACCTCGGGCGCCCAACGTCCGCGTACCTCTTGATCGATCGAAGATTCGCGGCTTGAGCCCTTGGAGGATCATGCCGTTCGCGCGTTCGACTTGGCGTTGCTCGTGGGTGGCGGCGGCCGCCAATCCAGCGGATCTTGAAGGCTGTCGCAGAGCTCGAGAAACTCCTTTCCGTGAAGCTGCGTTCGTTGTCGGTGATGATGGAGTTCGGGACTCCAAAGCCGGTGAAGCGATATTGCGGATGAAGTCCGCGCACTGCTAAGTGATTGTTGTGATCGGCTTGGCTTCTATCCACTTGGTGAACTTGTCTATCGCAACCAACAGGTGGAGTGAAGCCCGGGCGCTTTCTTGAAGGGCCGAGCGGATCGAGTCCCCAAACGGCGAAGGGCCAGGTGATAGGGATCGTTTGGAGGGCTTCTTGGCCGGAGGTGAGTTCTTGAAGCGAAGAATTGGCACCCTTCGCGACGTCGGATGATTTGCTCGGAGTCGGCCACGGCGGTCGGCCCGATGAAAACCACTGTCGGAAGGCTTTCTGAGCCAGGCTCCGTGACCAGCGTGGTGTCAGCAAACCCCGTGGATGTCGCGGAGTAGCTCTCTTCCTTGGTCGGTGGGACACATACGGAGGATCCGGAGGGGCTCCTTACGTAAAGGTCGTTCTTGCGTCGGTCAAGAAGGATTTTGCCCGACGAGCAGGCGGCGGGCCTCGGTTGGAGTCGTCGGGGAGGAGCCGAGTCGATCGGCCGATCGATGAAGGGATTCCTCCAATCGGTCTTGGTCATCAGGGCGTTGCAACCCGGCTCGACCGGCTCGGCCTTTGTCGGTCGGCAGCGATCGTCAGGCGATCGGTCGGATGGATGCTTGGTGTAGGTCGAGGCGAAAATTCCCGGTGGGGCCGGCCCTGCCGAGGCGAGACTAGCCAGGTGATCGGCCTCTCCGTTGTTCCGTCTGTAGCTATGATGGAGCTCGAATCCTTTGAACCTGCTCCGGTTGCGTACCTCTCGACGATGATGGTACGCCATCCGATCGTCGCGAGGTTCTGCAGCCTTCATGACTTGATCGGCGACCAGTTTTGAGTCGCCATGCACGCATAACCGCAGAGCTCGAGGTCGGCGGCGATGCGGAGACCGATAACGAGGGCCTCATACTCGCGACGTTGTTGGTTGCGTCGAAAAGTAAGCCGGGATGGCGTCTTGAAGCTTGTTCAGTGGTGAAAGAATGGCGACCCGGCCCGCTCCGTTTTTGGTGAAGGACCCGTCGAAGTACATCGTCCGATTACTCGGGGTCTTGGCGGAGGTGGGGCCTGGGCTTCGATCCACTTCGGCGAAGTCGGCTAGAACTTGGGATTTTATGGCGGTCAGGAGGACATAGGATACGTCATGCAGTTGAGCTCGAGTGCCCACTTGGCAATTCTTAGGGCGTCGCGGTTATGGATGACCTCGCCAGAGTGGTAGGGAAGTCACCGCGGAAGCGTGGTCTTTGGTTGAAGTAGTGTACCCGGCTTCCTTTTCGTGATCGAGGCTGCGTAGAGCATCTTACGAATCTGCGGGTACCGTGCCTTGGACTCGGAGAGTACTGCTAATGAAGTAGACCGTGCATTTGGATCTTAAGGACCCGCCCTTCTTACGCTCGCTCGCGACAAGTCACCGTCTTGGCGACCTGGGTCGTGGCGGCAATGTAGAGAGTAGAGAGGCTCTTCTGGCGGCGGGCGAAGACCTTTGGAGGAGTGGTCGGAAAACCTTTAAGCGCGTCGAAGGCGTCTGAGCCTCCTTCGCTCCGGTGAAGTGGTCGGATTTCCTCAGGAGTTTGTATAGAGGTAAGCCGCGTTCGCGGCGGGGCGTGAAGCGACTTAGGGCGCTAGGCATCAGTCGACCTTTGGGCCCCTTTGAGGTTCTTGATCGGCCCCATCCTTAAGATCGCGGAGATCTTGTCTCGGTGGCCGATCTGGCGCTCGGAGATGATGAAGCCGAGTAGCTTCTTGGGTACCCAACGCATTTCTCGGGGTTGAGCGATCTTGATGCGGAACCGTCGAAGGTTCGCGAAAGTCTCCTCGGTCGGCGATGATGTCGTGGTCTTCTGGTCTTGACAGCGATGTCGTCGGCGTATGCTTCGACATTGCGGCGATCTGGTCGGAAAAGCGGTCTGCATACATCTACGGTATGTAGCCCCGGCGTTTTCAGGCCAAGCGGCATTGTCACGTGAGCTTGAAACGAACCGTGCTGGAGTGATGAAGGAAGTCGCGAGCTGTCGTCTTCTTTCATCAGCGATCTGGTGGTACCCTGAGTAGGCATCCGAGAAAGGGCGAGGGATTCGCACCTGCGGTGGAGTCTACCATTTGGTCGATGCGGGGCGGAGGGAATGGATCTTCGGACATGCCTTGTTGAGGCTTGTGTAGTCGACACACATTCTCCATTTCAGTCTTCTTTTTTACAAGCCTGGGGTTTGCTAACCACTCGGGGTGGCGAACTTCTTTGATGAACCCTGCGGCCAAGAGCTTGGCTATTTCCTCTCCTATGGCCACGCCGCTTTCCTTCGTCGAAGCGGCGACGGCCCAGGCGTAGTCTAGACCAGGCGGATGTTCGAGGAGTGCTCGGCGACTTCCCTCGGGATCCGGCATGTCGGAGGGCTTCCATGCGGCGTCGGTTAGCGGCTGGAGGAAGTCGGCAGCGCTTTCCTATTTGGCAGAAGCGTGGTCCCGATCAAGCGGTTTTGGTCGAGTCCTCTGGAGTCGACCTCGATCGTCTTTGTGTCCTCGGCGGACTTGAAGGAGCCAGTCCGGACTTGCTAGAGTCGGAGGCGGACTCGGAATCTTTGGCTCGAGGCCGGCGAGCTTCGGTGGATGCGGCGACCGCCGAGGCCAACTTCATAGCTTGTCTTTCGCAGCCGTGGCGAGCTGGAAAAAACGATTCTGATGATCACCCCATGCGGCCGGGCATCTTGACCAGGTAGGTGTAGTTGGGGATCGCCATGAACTTCAGCGTAGCATGGTCTCCCAGGATGGCGTGGTAGGAGCCGGGAAAATCCACGACCTCGAAGGTGAGGGTCTCGGTGCGGAAGTTAACCGGGCTCCCGAGCGTGGCCAGCAGTCGACTGCCGAGCGGGTGGGCTGCTTGGCGAACGGCGCGTGAAAGGGTGCTCTGCTTGGTCGAAGGCTCGGCGGGGATCCCCATGGCGTCGAGGGTCTCAACGTAAAGGATGTTGAGGCTGCTGCCGTCCATGAGCACCTTAGTCAGCGCTTTGTTCCCACGATGGGGTCAATGACGGCGGGTACCTCCTGGTTGCGGGGCGTGGTCGGGGTGGTCGGTCCGGTCAAAGGTGATCGGGGACTCCGACCCGAAGGTATTTAGGTAATTTGGGCTTGCGAACACCTCTCGGCGAGCGAGCTTGAGCTGCCTCCGGTCGGCGTAGCTTGCCGGTCGCCCGAAGATCATGAGGCAACCGTCGGTCTCGGGAAGCCGACGTCTGCCTCTCGATCTCGGTGGTCGGCGAAGTCTTGCCTCTTTCCTTTGCCCGTGATGTCGTGGGGGTTCCGGAAGAAGCGCTTGAGGACTTCAGCGATCCGATACTTGTGCCTGACGGGGTATCAGTGGTTCGGACACGTACTCTCCATAAGCTTCTCGAAGTGGTCGGGGTTGCAAACCTTGCGGCTTTCCGGTAGTGGTCGGTGGCATAACGAGCGGTCCTCGCGGACTGTTTGCCGTGGCGCTTTCGCTTGTCGGGGCGGTCGGAGGAGGCTGGGCTCGGTGCCGATCCCTCGCCCGACTTCCCTTTGTCGAAGATGACATCTACGGCCTCCTCTCCCGAGGCGTGGTTGGTGGCGATGTCCAGGAGTTCTTTGGTGGTCCTTGGCTTAGCACACCCCGATTTATGGACCAGGGTCTTGGAAGTGGTGCCGTAGATGAATGCCCCACGACATCGGCGTCGCGGATGTCAGGGAGCTCGTTGCATTGTTGGGAAAAGCGTCGGATGTAGTCGGAGGTTCTCCACAGCTGCGCTTGCGACCTTTGAGTCCCAGGAATTCCACTGGTCGCATAGGTGCCCTGGAAGTTGCCAGCGAAGTGGTGCTTGAGGTCGGCCCGATTCAGGATGATGTTGGCGGGCGGATATTCGAGCCATGCCCGGCTGAGTCCGCCAAGTAGATGGGGAGGTATTGGATGACAAAAGGTCGTCCGTCGCTCCCCACGACATCTTGGCCGGTAATCTTCGACCACCTGCGGGGTTTGTAGCCCTGCGTGCCAGGCTATGTTGGCGGCGCCCGGAATCGGCGAGGAACCGCGCTGCGAATCCTGGCAGAATGCCCGTGGCCGGGGCCATCGAGGGCTCGGGCTTGATCACGCCCCGGAGGCCATTGTCGGCGTCTGGCCGGTCGGGTCGTTCCTCGTTCTTCGGCGTTTGGAGGGTGGTGCGGCGTCGCGTTCGTCCCCAAGCGTTGGTGCACCGGGTGCGATGCCTGGGGTTGTCGGAAGGTGGCGCTGCCCTTGTTTCGCTCAAGCGGCCTCCGGATGGCGTCGCGGCGCGGGCCATCCGAAGAGGCGTCCGAGCAGCTGCGATCCGTGGCCATACAGCGTCTTCTTGTGACCGCTCGCTCCACCAGGCCGGAGGTTACGGTGGGTAGCCTTAGGCTGCGGGATCGTCACGGCTCGGGGAATCTTTGCGGGCGACATTCTTCTTCTTGGGCGATGTTTTGGCCAGCGATGGGAAAAGCGATGAATCGTCAGTCCCCTAGCCCGGTGGTGGTGGACTGGCGTCTTGTGGCCTTGTAGCAGCGCCAGTGCAGTGGAGCGATGGCGAAACCTTGCTCAGTCGGCTGGAGCTTGTCGAGCTCGGCCTTTTGAGCCTCGGCTAAATCGCGTCGCATTGAAGGTCGGCGCGGCGGCACGGTGATCCTCCTCGGTGTGTTGGCGGAGAGTCTTTGGCGTGGCCGGGGTAGCGGCGCTTTGCCGCGGTGTCGGGTCGTGATGGCGTGGTGCATTCTTATCTCTTCCTCCGCTAGAGCCGTGGTCGGAGGAGTTGTCCGAGTGGTGGTTGTCGGGTACATGGCCGACCATTGCCTGCAGCGAGGTCGGCGGGTGCGGCCGCCAGCTGCTCGATGCCTCCGTAGCGTCGCTTGGGGTGATGGGGCCTCTGGCGTGCCCGGCGTCGAGTCCGTCACGGGGACCTCGGCCGGAGGAGTCTCTGAAAGCAGGTGAAGCGTCGAGGGTCCTCGGTGGACACTGGCGCCGGAGTATGGCGAGGGCGATCACTATCATCGCCGTGGTGGTGAACGAAGTCGAGGAGCCGAACGGATCGACGCCTTCTCGGCATGGCGATGTCGGAGAAAGAAAGGGAACCGTCGAGGAAGCCAAGCGGGAAAATGGCGGTGACGTCGTGCACGAGCCCCTACTGGCGCGCCAGCCGGTGTTTGAGCACCGCCAATGAATTTGTATAGGTAAGAGGGTGCACGCTCCCTCTCCTCGGCGGCTTACTCAGGTGAGCACAAGATGTATCTTGGTTCGGTGACGTCCCTACTCGATTCGTGTGGGTTTGATTGTATTGATTCCCGGTTGTCCGTTGTCTTACATGCTCGCTCCCTCCCCTTTATATAGGCGAGGAGGAGGTTACATTGTTGCAAAAGAGAAAAAAGGCATGTGCTCTTAGCGCAAGTGGCGGTGATGGGGCGGCCAGCTTGCCACCTTTTCTTGGCGGTCGGCGTAGTTCTTTGTGGCTAGTAAATGCGAGAGTTGGGGACTTGTGCATTGCGTCATCATTACGGCCAGCATTTAATGCGCTCGATCGCCAATAAATCTTGTCGCTTCTTCAGGGATTCGCCGACTTGGTCATGGTTTCGGTTTCTTTTTGGCGGTAGTGGCTTTGGGCCCGACCGGCTGGTTCGACCTGCGCCTTCCGAGACTGGGTACCCATGGCACAGGTGCAATCAAGGTAGAAGGTGTTCCCCAATTTGTTTTGAGCATGGTCATGCCACAATGTTGCCACATGTAGGGTTGAAAAAAAAGACTAGTTGGTGGGGCTCGTTGGCTCGGTTTAAAATTACTCTAATTACACTTGTTTATTGGTTAAACATTAAATGAATCAATTTCGAATGGAATTGGATTTTTCTTTGGCTCTGGGTCGGTTTGTTAGATCATACTAAAAAATAATTTTAAATTATAAATAAAATAATATTAAATTAAACTAAGTTAATTTCAGAAAAAGCTTGAAAATTGAGGATTTAGCTGGTTTCCACCTCAGGACAGGACAGCAAGCATAGAATGCAACGTGTCACGCAACTTTACTTACTGCTCTCTTTGGCACGTGAGTTGAGCTGATTCTTGTAGTTAAGGTAATTTCTGCAAAATTTTGAAAATCTCGATTGGTGAAAAGTTGATCGAGATCTCGGTAATTTCGGTAAAAATAAAAATTGCATTTTGTGAGATAGAGAAACATAAAAGCTCGAAAGGAAGTTGAAATCGATATATATTCTTGTTGAAGTTCTTTTTATATATGGAAAAAGTATATAGTGAAAAAAATAAAAGGCTTCGATGAAATTTTCAACAATGTCGTATTGTAGTATCTTAGTATTATTATTAGAGTATACTGAAAGTGATTAAGGAGTATAACACATTTGTTTAAGTGGTATACTGGAGGTGGGAGTATGTACTCGTAGGAGTACGAAAAAGGCTTCCTCTCTCTCTCTCTCTCTCGTACTCCTGGGTGTATATACTCCCACTCTTAATATACTACTTAAATGATGTAGTTATACTTCTTTATCCTTTTGAATATACTCTAATACTGATTATAAGATACCCTAAAGTGAGTTCCACGAAAAATTTCATCAAAATCCACCCTTTATAGCATAATTTGTTTATATACTCTTTTTACATATAGAAAAGGGTATAATATAACAAAAAATAAAGGCCTCCGATGAATTTTTTTTCAACAATGTCGTATTGTAGTATATTAGAATTATTATTGAAGTATACTGAAAGTGATAAAGGCGTATAACACATTCGTTTAAGTGGTATACTCCCAGGAGTATAGAAATTTGCTACAAATGGTGTATTTTGATGAATTTTTTTGCGGAATTTACTTTGGAGTATCTTATAATCAGTATTAGAGTATACTCAAAATAATAAAGATGTATAATAATATTATTTAAACGGTATACTGAGAGTGGAAGTACGTACTCACAGGGGCACGAAACCATGGGTACGAAACCATTTTCATATGTGTGTGTATACACACATATATAACCCATTATACGACGGACGTGCGGGTGGCAGGGACGCAACAGAGCCAGGCATGCGGATGGACGCGCAGCCGTGGAAGCAGAGCCAGTGATGTAAGAAACTTGGAAGCCTAGAACAACAACGAGAAAAACCGGAACAAGGAGCCCGGACATCTTGCTAGAACCAGAAAATGGTTAGCACGAAGGTTAATAAAATTTGCTCGTTGCTGAAGGTTAGCACGAGCAGCCCGGACATCTTGCTAGAACCAGAAAAAACATGTAAAAAAAGGCTCGGTTGGCGAATGAACTGATTTTGATCGGATGAAATTTATTCGAGACTTCGGTCCACAAGGATATATATATTGCAATGAACCAAACGAATGACAAAGGAAAGCTCTTCTCGCTATTTCCTTTTTCACTGTCAGCCCTGAACCTGCGCGGCTTTAAGCCCCTCTTCTGCTTTGCCTGACCTGTCAACCACTAGCCTCTAATTCCCCTCGGTGCGCTGCTTCTCCAGTTCTTCGATGAATCTCACGAAGTTGAGGATGATTCTCTTGCCTTCAGGGGTGATGATACTCTCTGGGTGGAACTGGACCCCCTGAAATAGTTATCGTTAGCAGTTTGCACTCGCAGGAACTCTGGGGAAACACCACAGGTATGAGTTGCCCATAAGCAACAAATAATGTGGTGCAAAAGCGCAAGTTGAGAGATACCTGGATATGCTTGTACTTCTTGTGGCGAGCAGCCATGACAAGTCCATCTTCAGTCCATGCAGTGACTTCCAGTGCGTCATGTGGGAAGCTTTCCTCCTCAATGACCAAGCTATGGTATCTTGCAGCAGTAAAAGGGCTGTTCATGGAAGCGAGGATCATGTCAAATCAAAAGCTCACTTGGGAAAAGTGCCACGAACTGAATTGGGAAACAAGCAAAATTTTCCTGATCAAAAAGCTACTCGAAACTAGCAGACTGTCAGTACTAACTGAATATTATAAAAACAACCATAATTTTCTACAACTCAATTAAGAAAAGATTAACAGGTTCTCATATATGAAAGGTTGAATGGCTTAGCACTTGCATGTCACATGCTACAGAATTCCTTGTGCAAAACACAAAAGCTATAAAGAGGTGATTAGAGCCGAACGGCTTCCTAGTTCTCGTAAAAAAGCAGAATCAATCACAAGATGTGTGCAGAAACTTTTGCAACAGCAGCACCAGCTCAATGTTATGTAATGCACACTAGAACCAAAACAATACATGGCTGATTAAATGTTCAGAACTCATACTTTGGCAAGCCATTGAATAAGGCCTTTCCTAATTCTTCATCATAGTAAACTGGAGAGCTTTTTCCATGCATCACTCCAGAAGGAGCACGGATAATCTTCCCTGTATACACAGAAATATTTTCAGTAAGAAAAAAGCAGAGGACATGGAAAACCTTGTGTTCATAGAAACAAATCTAACCTCCAAAAGCCTCCCCAATGCACTGCAAACCCATGCAAACTCCAAAAATTGGGATGATTGGCCCAAGTTCCAGAACAATCTGCAATGATATACCTGAATCTTGTGGTTCACCTAAAGAAGAAAAATGAACATAATTGTTATACACAGAAACATATACTGCTACAAGATTCAATAAGAGAAACCTACCAGGCCCTGGAGAAATAAGTATTCCTCTTGGGTTCTTCCTACAGGAGATAAAAAAAGTGAACATCATCAGCAAACTGAGATAAGTTATAAATAGTAGAACCCTTTTCATTCGAATCAAAAGCAACTACATCAACTTGACAATTGAACATAAGCTCAGATAACTATACCTCTTCACGTCCTCTATGGTCAGTTCATCATTGCGATACACCTCAAAATTTAATCCAAGCTCTCCCATATACTGTGTCAAACACTCGATGTCAGCAAGTCATGTTTTTGTCATAGCATATGTTTGTTCACATGTCATATCTAAATAAAGTGCAACAACAACTTGAGAATTTTATATAAAAAATAATGTGTCTATCAAACCATGCCAGCAGTACTCACTCAACAAATACAAGGAAAATTCGGACCCTAATAGCTTTCAACCGTCTTGTAAAACATGCTTCTGAACAAATGTCAGGCAATAACCAATGGCCCAAAATATGTACTACCCACCTCCAAACACCTTTTTTATATGTAGTATCACCAATTATTACCTCTAGTCCTATTCAATTAGGTGACATGGCCACTCAAGAGTCAAGACATGTAAAAGCATTATTTCTAGGCATTTTTTTCTCACAACAACAAAGGAAATACATATCACTACCACTCATAAATGTATATTTGTCATGTCAACTTGGGTATTCTGGCAAAGATATACAAAAACTATTTTCCAAAAGTATACCTTTGTAGTTTTATCACACAAAAATACGCTCATACGTCATCATTCAACATTAACAATTCATTTTTGTCTGATTTTGAGACCCAGTCCCATTAAAGCATAGATGTTAGATTAGGGGATAAACATGTTAGATTAGGGCACTAAATGAAGCCTAATATTTCTAAAAAATTTACTACATGATCCTTAGGAAATCTTTACAATACCATTAAAATTTCAAATCATGATCAAGCTTGTAAATTTTTATAAAAATCTAATGGTGTCTCTATTCCTTTTCATTAATTACTGTTTTTTATTTTCCAGAAACACTAAATGAATTCAAAAATTGTTGAAATTTCTCTGGGGTGTTTTATAGATTAATTGGGATTTATTTTGATTTTATGAATTTTTCCAATTTTCTCAAATTTTTTCCATTTTTCCTTGAGTGTGCTAAAAATCAAATAAAACCGGTGAAATTCGATCGATTTTCAATTTTTTTTTATTTTTTTTACTGCCGAGTTCAAAGAATTTGACTTCGGCATTCCTTCGATTTCTATCAATTTTGGACCGATTTTCGACGAAAATCGGTGCCGAACACCTAGCAATTTTCCACTGCAAATCGGTTTTGTAAACCCTGCTTTAGAGCACAAGGAGGCAGATTCACAACATATTTAGCAGATTCGTATCTTCATGAAATACATTCATGACATCCTTCTGAGCACTTATTCCATCATTTGATCTTAGTACAAACACAACCGGAAAAAACTAACCTTAGTCTATCATCAAGTGTTATCAGGAATTTATAGTACCACGAAGTACAAATTACTCTAACCACTACGAGAGCACTCCCTTTCTGAAAAGAACATTACGAGCAAACATCAAAGGTTGAAAAATCAAAATAAATTATTGTACCAGATCACATTAATATGAATCCTTAAAAGGCATTGCAAGGTGCGAATAGTCAAATATAATTCAAGACGACCAAAGTAAAAATAAAAGAAAAAGAAAAATAAAAAACTGATCCAGCAATGGATCCAAAACAATCTGATCCAACCCAGAATGCTTCCACTATAGCCAGTTCGCACAACAAATAAATAAACACTTAAAAACCCATGGGGGAGAAAAAAAACATCTACGGCAATGGCATGTAATCCCAACCCAGGTATTCGCCACTCCTCTCCAGTAGCAAAAAAATCGCAAAAACAGATCATATCATGAAGCAATTCGAATGGGGATAGGCCACCAACAACACGTGAAGCCATATACCTGGCATAGGTTGTAGGTAAAGCTGTCGTAGTTATCGATGACAATGATGGGCTGCTTCTCCGTGGCAGGGCGTCCGTCCAGGTCGGCCACCGGCGCCGCCGCGGCCGACCCGGTGGCGAAGACCACCGGCGCCACTGCCCTCCCACCCCTGAAGACCAATCCACCGATCGCAGGACCTGCGGGGGAAAATGTCCAATCAACTTCCATCAACCAAAGATGCGCCAAATCCGGTAAGGGGTGAAACGAAACTAACTAGAGCGATTCGTACGGGGCGTCGCCTGGAGGCGCGCGAAGGCTGCCGCCGGGGAGGTCACCGGAGAAAGCAATGCGGCCGAGGCGCCGACTGGGGAATACGCGGTGGCAAGGTGGGAGCAGGCCATACCGGCGAGGAGGAGGAGGCGTGAGACGGTGCGGGGTTTCGCGGAGAGAAGTCGGGACTCGGGAGTACCTGTGTTCTTATATAGAACGTGGTTGTTGGGCTTTCGGTTTGTTGGTTTTAGACAACTCGTTATCGAATAGTTTGGAGTTATCTAATAGATCTAAACTAAAGAAGAAAGAGAGATAGAGACACAGATATGAGAAAAGATTGTTCTGTTTTATTATTCTTATATAGAACGTGGTTGTTGAGCTTTCGGTTTGTTGGAACGGTGGAATTGCTTCTCTCGTGGTCTTCTTCAAACAAATACAGTCAGGTACATCAAATTAGTGCACGTTTTCTTAAATAAAAAATATTTGCATCTCGATTCTGTGCAGTATAACTTAAACTTATATCTGTATTTTATACTAGATACGTAGGCCCGCGGTGCCACGCCGGTCAAGAGTGATTTTTTTAGCAGTGTTTCTATATTTTTCTCCCAATACAAATTACATAAATCTTACAGCAAACGAAGAGGTAAGTAATCATCATCTACCCTTCGTCATGCTTTAATATTTGTGCAACTTTTAAAAAGAAAAGCATAAAAGTACATCTCTTTTTTTAAACATGTTTTTTTTTTTTTGTAAAAGGAAGTTCTTTTTAAGTAAAAAATAGGCGAGGAAACGATTTAGTTTTTTCTCAGGAAATTTTGGGTGATAAAAATATGTAAAAATTGGACCTAGAAACATATTTGAATATAATTTCGGTCGAAAAAGCGGTCCATAGTGTTATTGGGGAAATTTTGAAGGGTTGTTGTCAGAAAAGTGCACTGGACATAATTTAGGATTTTTCTAATGGCTTTCGCAGGGGAAAAGTTTTTTTTAGGAAAATCTGGCGAGGAAATGATTTTTTCAAGGAAAATCAGTTCGGAAAAGGCTTTTTTGCTAAAAAAAAATAGAAGCAAAAACAGATTTTAATATAATCAAGCGAGAAAATAGATTTCTTTTTTGTTTTTTTTCGGGAAGAAACCGTATGTTGAAAGCTTTTTTGGGGATTTAGTTAGAGCTTTTTCGGGGAAAATTGGGACCAAAAGGATTCTAATATAATTTCAGAAATTTTGGAGGGTATTTTTGAAAAACTTGGATTATGACTTTTTAAATTTTTGGAGAAAACCATACTAAAAAAGGCTTTAATATAATGGGGGCGATAAAAGGGATTTCCTTTTTTGTTTGCTTTTTCGAGGAAAAATCGAGCGTGAGAAGCGTTTTGTTGTTGAAAAATCCGGTATGAAAAGCGGTTTTTTGGATTTTTTTGTGTTTTTTGGTGAAAATCACAAATAAAAATATATTTTAATATAATTTGGGTCGACAAAGCGGCCCTTAGTGTGATTGGATAAATTTTGGAGGGTTCTTCTTGAAAAAGTGGACCTTGATGTAATTTATGATTTTCCGCATGCCTTTTGCGGGGAAAAAGGTTTTTTTAATGAAAATCGAGCGAGAAAAAAAATTAGTTCAGGACATTTTTTGTTTTTTAGAAAATTGAGCGCAAAAACAAATTTTAATATATCGGGCGAGAAAAGGAATTTCCTTTCTTTGGATTTTTCTAAAAAAATCGAGCGTGAGAAGCGTTTTTTGTTTTCGTGAAAAATCAGGCCTTAAAAAAGGATTTAAATAAAAAATAGGTGTGAAAAGCCTTTTTTTGGATTTCTTTGGTTTTTTTTGGTGAAAAATTGGGTCACAAAAGGTTTTTAATATAATCACGGATTTTTTCGAGGGGTATTTTCGGTAAAATTCAAACCCAGAAAGTGTTTTTTGGAAATTTTTGTGTTTTTTGTGAGAAATCGGGGCCAAAAATGATTTTAATGTAATTACAAAAAAATTAGAGGGGTATTTTTGGAAAACGGACCGAGACGTATTTTTGGAATTTTCAGAGGGTCTTTCCGCAAAAAGAGCTTTTCCGTGAAACAAAGGACATGCATACAATTTCAAGAATTTTAGTGGCCTTTTTGCAAAAAAACCGCCCGACACACGATAGCACGCTCGCCCGCACCATGTGTCGCGTGCAAAAAAAAACTGAGCGCGGCAACTTGGGCGTGCGAATGGGTGGGTTTGAACCTGCTGCGCGGACGTTGAAGCGAGCGGCATTGCTGCTGCGTCATGCGGCCATTGCAGTCAAGCGAGGAGGGGGCGAACTCTATTTAAGTAATTCATTCGGGAGAGATGATATGGACCGTCGAAGTCGTGATTGGATGGTTCGGACACGTGAGGACGACATGGTGCAGTGATGGGGCGGAACTCTTCGAAATTTAATAAAGGTAATATACGCAGTTTCTATGTGTGTGAGTTCGAAATTTATTATATTGGATGCATACGATAGAGAAAACATTTGATGTGGCTTCTTTGTCATTGATCCGTATAGTAAAACGTCTATTTTCATAGTATGCTAAACGTGTGGTTTTATTGAGTTTAAATAAGGAGTTACACTAAAATAAAATCTCATTCACATAACATGTATGGTTTTTTCGCACCTACTAGTAGAGCATGTTGTCGAGTGATTTATAGCGTCTCAAAAAACAAGACCACATAAACAGTGGCGGAACCAGAAAACTTGCAAGCCTCGGGCTAAACTTTTAAGCATATAACTAATAGCAATTTTTTTCCACACTACGACAATAGTTCAATACAAATGCATTGTTGACATAACACTTAAACAAAAGGAAAATATGGCAAAACAATACAGCATAAAAAAAATTAGTACCTCAATAACAAAGATTTGTCCCAACCTAGCTTGTCATCCCTTCATCAATGTTAGGACAAGAACCAGAACCTATGAAGACACATACAAAGACACAAAGTAAATGAAAACGCCGATGTATACAAATGCAAAAGACATGACTTTAAATTTGCAAGAATTGAACTTACCGCTAGCAACAGATAATTGTCTCTTACGTGATCTCATCCCTTGAAAACGTTGTAAAATCTTTTCATCTTTAATACTTGCAAATATGTCACGCTCAATATAGCATACCATGCTATGATTCATCCATTCATCACTTATCTTATTCCGCAAATCAGTCTTAATAATTTTCATAGCTGAGAAAGCTCTTTCTCTTTATTCTTTGTTGCCCTTTGGCAATATCAAGGCCAATTCAATAAGACGATATACCAATGGAAAAAGCTGTGTATCTATCGGTCTCAACCATCTTCACACCAAGATTTCCAAGATCATTCTGCTTGAGAAATCCACATCACCTCTTACATCATCAATAAATGTTCCAAGTTGGTCCCTAAGCACCAGACAATCATATTGGGAGAAGTCGGTAGCATACATCTTAGCAAGTTCAATTAGTTTGTCTTCATCAAAATTGGCAAAAGAATTTCTTGGATCAAGACAAGCAATGCACCTCAATAATTGAGTAGATCTTTCAGCAAAACGGTTATTGAACTCAACAATTATTTGGTCATGCACCACATTAAATATTTCATGGTGAAAATGATGGTAGTAAGTTACCAATTGACCACCGCGACCTCGGGAACGACCCCTAACTATTATTGTATCTGACATACTTGGCATAATGACTGAATGTTGAAGACAAAAGGTCTTCACCTCTTCAAATAACTCGTCCCAACCATGATTTCTTATGTACTCAACTTTCTTCAATGTGGTATCAATCAAACCAATAGCACGAACAATATTTTGGTCTTTCTTTTGCAAACACTGTGATAGATCATTAGTCTTGCCCAATATTCTGATCATAAGATGAAGTATAAATATAAATTCAAAACTCTCCATTTTTTCTAACAAACCTGAAGCTGTGGTTTTTTGTGTTGCATTAGTAGCATCATCACTCACATTCTCTAAAACTTCTAGGACCGAGTCCCACATGAGTAGTACACGACACAATGTTTTATGATGTGAGCCCCAACGGGTATCACCGGGTCTTGCAAGATTAGTTTGTTGATTTTTCCCTCTTCCTGTGGAAATTTCACCACTATCCAATTTGTTGACAATATTATCATGTTGTTCTTGAGCCAATTGATCTCTTCTCTTGCAAGAAGCATTCTTGTATTGACAATCAATGTGATGTAGTTGAAGAAATCTAAGACAGGAGAACAACATTTGGCAATAGAAACAACCACTAATTGCAACTGATGGGCAAAGCAATGGATATAAAAAGCATATGGATTTTCATCCAATATACGTCTTTGCAAGCCATGAAATTCTCCTCTCATGTTTGATGCACCATCGTATCCTTGTCCATGTAATCTAGAGATAGATAGGGCATATTTATGAAGCATACCATCTAAAGCTAGCTTTAGCGAATAAGATGTTGTGTCAGAAACATGTTGAACACCAAGAAATCTCTCTATCACCTGCCCTTTATTATTAACATACCTACATAGAGCAAGAGATGAAAGTTAATATTCTTCACACTTGTTGAAACATTAAAAATTATAAGTTGTAAGTACTAACCTCAAAATAACTGCCATTTGCTCCTTGATAGATGCATCTCGAGACTCATCAACAAGTACGGCAAAATATCTATCCCCAATATCTTCAATAATGGCATTGACAGTCTCTTCAGCACAAGATTTGCACAACTGTTTTTGTATTAGTGGTGAAGTCAATAAATGGTTGCCCGGAGCATTATCTAGCAATTTGGCAATGTTTCTATCCTTCTCTTTATACCATTTAATCATCTCTAAGAAGTTCCCCCTATTGTTTGAGCTAGGAGACTCATCATGTCCACGAAAAGCAAGAGCTTGCAATAGAAGAAATTTTGCGATACCTAACATAATACTTAGGCGAGCTCTATATTCTTCCTCCTCCTTCTTGGCTACACGAGCCATCACATAATCCACACCTTGTCTTTGATTTTTGAAAGCCTCACAATGTTTTCTTGCTTTATTGTGCAAACTATTGACTTTGCCAACATGATCATCAAAAGTTTTAGTTGCATTCTTCCAATTAACAAACCCTATCTTCGTGAATGCATCGATACCATAGTTTTCAGCTCTTGGTTGCTTAAAGAGGTAACAGTAAAAACAAAAGGCAGCATCTTTAGCAATGTTATATTCCAACCAATCATATTTTTTGTACCATGATTCCTGAAAGCTTCTATTCTGATTTCCAAACACTCTCCGTGGAAAATTATGATTAACTGGTTGACATGGACCCAATTGCAAATACTCCCTTCTAGCAGCATCTCTAACATCTACATCTAAATCCTCAATTTGTTTCCTAAGCCCAGGATCGGCAACTATGTCATCCGCATTAAGTACGACACGAGGGGTATTTTGCATTGTGTTACTAGCTTGATTTCAATTGTTTCTGCAGTAGATTGTTGCTCATGTGTTTGTGTTGGAAAGTAAGATGATAACAGGTTTGTCCTCTTCATTATGTATTTCAAACTCCTGCGCATCAAACAAATTACAAATTGTTACTACATAAATTAGTAACAATTACTAATGCACAATTCATAATTCCTAACTTTTGTTTCAAACCTAACCTTGCAAATGTACAATTCCTAAGGTACAATTCCTATGCACAATTCATAACAAGTAATTCCTAATGCAAAATTGCAAATATACATCAAACTTGCATCACATTTCACAAATACAAATATTTCACAAACACTTAGTTAACAGAAAAACAACAGAACACAAAATATACCGAGAGTCGAGAGGCGTAGTCGCAGAGAGCCGAGACAGAGAGGAGGCGCGCGGCAAGGCCGGGCGTCGGCGTATGGCGGCGGGCGTCACCGGAGGTCGGAGAGGAGGCGCCGAGGCGGAGGCGGAGATCTGCGCCGACGCCGCCGAGGTCGAGGCGAGCTGCACGCCGACGCCGAGGCCGAGGCGAGCTGCGGGTCGAGGCGAGGCCGAAGGCCGAGGCGAGCGCGCGACGCGCCGAGCCGAGGCGAGGCGGCGCCGACGATGCAGCGACGCCGCCGAGGCCGGAGGAGGAGGCGAGCCGCGACGCGCCGAGCCGGAGGCGGAGATGCGCGCCGGACGGCCAGAGGCCGAGGCGAGCGCGCTGTCGGGCTTCAGTGGGAGAGGTGGTCAGGCTTTGTCGGGCGCGGTGGCCCCTGGCGGCTGGGAGTGGGAGGTGGCCAGGTGGGAGTAGGTTTAGGGTTTTTTTTGGTTGGGCCACTGTATTGTTTGGTTGGGCCAAAATGGTATGGGCTAAAGATCATTTCTATGACCCAGGCTGGGCTAGATGTACCTGGGCTATACACTGTATTAATTTCTAAGCCCAGGGCTGAAGCCCGGCCTGCCATGGGCCCAATTCCGCCACTGCACATAAAGTGTCATGAGATTTAAAGACACTAAAAATAGGCGCCGCCATCACAATAAAAAAACATAGAAGAAATCAACCGAGTAGGAGGAGGCAAGGGCGGATCTGAGGCCTCAAATTTGCCGTCTTTGTAGCAGGGCCTAATAGAAAGCCCATTAAATTTTTTCTAAAAGCTATTGAAAAATGATTAAAAACAGACATTTAATCTAAAATCAGTTAGTCCAGTCCGGGGCTTCGGTCTAGGCTGGCTCCGCCCCTGAAAGGAGGTATATAATATAGGTTAGTGGTAGCTATATCCTTTTGTATCGACTAAGGTCTTATCCCAGTTTATCGTCTATAGCTATTTTTCGCTAGAAAATGCTCTCCAAACAATCATTCATACACTTTGGCTGTGGAGACAACAATTTAGGCCTCGTTCGAAACTCCCTAATTCCTCATGGATGAATCGCAAGTCATTACACATTCACTACGATCTGCGCCCTCCGTTTTGGTCCAAATCTGACGGCTGAAAATTGCCCGTGTCCCCCACTGTATCTCTCCTTCGAAGCCAGAGGATCCGATTCCGTCAGGACCAGCACAAGCTGCTTCGAAGTGTTAGACAACCTCGCTATCGAATAGTCCGGGGTTGCCTAATAGATCTCAAGTGGAGAATAGACAGGGAGAAAGAGAGACACAATATGAGGAGGAACCAGGCCTGCTTTATTATTCTCAGATAAGCTTACGTACAATGGGGTGACCCCCTGCCTCCTATATATAGCGGTTCTGCTTAGAGATAAGGAAGAGTCCATATCGGATACGAATCCGTTTCCTAACAGGATACGAATCCGTTTCCTAACACTCCCCCTTGGACTCTTCACTGCGAGATGCATATGCCTCATTAAAACTCCATAAAAACCCAGTGGGAAAAATAATTGGAGAAAGAGTACATAGCACACGCTTGCTGTGTTGCACGGATTGCCTCATCAAAAACCTTATGTAAGAAAACTTCAATGAAAAACTTACTTAAGGAAAAGAGTACAATCCACCCAAACTTCAATGTTAATCTTCAAGATTTACGTTGGGTACTCAAACTTCATGTTTGAGATTTATGTAGGAGTATGTGAAAAATCTCCCCCTGAAATCTGCACTTCTCTAAGCCTCATCATCCCGATTCCTCTAGCACATCTTTCAAAAGAAGATGCCGGGAGTGACTTAGTGAATAAATCTGCGAGATTTTCACACGACTTAGTATGCAGTATCTTTTATCTCGTTCATCTTATGCATTTCATGAGCATAAAAGAACTTGGGATTGATATGCTTTGTAAGGTTACTCTTCACATATCCCATTTGTACTTGTGCAACACAAGCTGCATTATCTTCATAGATAATAGTGGGGGTTTGTTCCATGTTCAGACCACACGACTTCCGGATGTGGTGAACCATTCTCCGAAGCCATGCACATTCCCGAGAGGCTTCATACAATGCAATGATTTCTGAGTGGTTAGTCGACGTCGAGACAAGAGTCTGCTTAGACGACTTCCAAGAAATTGCTGTTCCACCGCAAAGGAAAACATACCAGTTGTGACTTGCCAAGATATGCGGGTCCGATAGGTACCCAAAGATCGGCGTAGCCAACTAAATTCAATTCATTGTTTCTTACGTAAAACAAGCCGAGGTCTTTGCTTCCTTGAAGGTAACGGAAGATGTCCTTCACCCCTTTCCAATGCCTTTTGGTGGGTTACGCCATGCAGTGCTAGCAAATTCACGCGAACGCAATGTCCGGCCTAGTGCTATTACGCAAGGTACATGAGCGCTCCAATTGCACTCAAGTATGGGAATTCCGCTCCCGGGACTTCCTCCTCTTCTTTAGGCCTCATGCGGGTCTAGGTGCTTGGAGTGACCTTGACCATTGGGGTCTTTGCGGGGTATGCCTTTTCAAAGCCAAATCTCTCCAACACTTTCTGCGTGTAGGATGCTTGGTGTACCAAGATTCCGCCTTGGACATGTTCAAGCTGCAAGCCTAAACAGAACTTGGTTTTACCCGAGTCTTTCATTTCAAATTCAGACTTCAAGTATGTGCATGCTTCTTCAATTCCTTCATCCGTCCCAATGATGTTCAAGTCATCTACATAGACGGAGATTATACAAAATCCATTCGTGGATCGTTGTATAAATACACATGGACAATCTTCGCTGTTCGTGTAGCCTTTCTTGCAGAGAAAGTCACTCAAACGATTGTACCACATTCTTCCTTACTGTTTTAGCCCATACAGTGATTTCTCCAATTTCACCTTTGTATAGGTTTCTGTTTGCTCTGTCTTGGTTCGGGATAGGGATACCTTAGGTACTTTCATGTATATCTCGAATCCAAGTTTCCATACAAATATCTTTGTGACGACATCCATTAGCTTCATTTTCAACTTCAAGTTGACTGCCATTGAGATCAAGTATCTAAAGGTAATTCCGCCCATGACCGGAGAATAGGTTTCTTCATAATCAACCCTAGGACGTTGAGTGAAACCTTGAACAACAAGCCTTGCAATGGTTGTTGCTCTTTTCATAGATTCTCCTATTGTTACAAAATTTATGGCCATTTCGTCATGGTGTGCTTCTTGCACTTCTACTTGCTCTTCATTGCTATTTCCCATTCCAGGAGCAAGTTCCTTTAGTTTTTCTCCGCCAATGTGTGCGCACACATTATTTCCAAGTGCTTCTTCCAATGGAAGATTCAAATATGGAATTGCCTTTTCCACAGGCTTCTTTCCAAGTGCCAGTCTCAACTGGCTCTTCTTGCTTTGGGGCATTTTTGTGATTGGCTATGGTAAGTCCTCTTGCCCATTTTTCCCAGACGTCTCAGGGTTCTTTGGGTTTGAGAAGCCAGATTTCTGTTCTTTTTCTTTGAGGCCTCTGAGCAGGATGAGGATACCTTCGCTTTCTTTGGTATTTCCACCCTCTACGGTGCATTTCTTGTCGGTATATGCGACTTAAGGCGCTCTTGAGATCACAAAAATGATCGAGCGGTTCATTTGCTAAATTCGCAAATCGATTGTCTTCTTGACTTCATGATTTGCTTCATTAGTGCGAGGGTCATGCACGGATCCCAATGGAATGCCATAAGATTTTCCGGCATTTTTCATCCAATGGTTCATTTCCTCCCCTAATGACGGAAAACGATCCTCGCAAATCAAAGATGCAATCAATGAATCGAGTCAGTATTCAAATCCAGTCATGGGTTCCAAATACACAGTTATGGATGCACTTTCATAACCAATGTATATACGGACTTGCGGAGAGGACCCTTCGATTCTTTGTGGGGGTGGTATAGGTACATATACCATACATTCAATTCTTGAGTTGACCCAATGCACTAGTTTGCATGGTTGAATGGATGTTGTAGGCCGATTGTCTATAATTGATGAGTCTTTGCTGCATACAGGACTGCGTGTCCCCAACAATTGTTGGACAAGTTACAACTCTGCAAGAGCGGTCTGGCAATAAACTTAATCCTCTTTATTAGTGCTAGCCCATTTTGCGTATGGACGTGCGGTACAGAGTGCTCATGATTATTCCGTTCTTTGTGCAATAATCATCAAATGCCTTGAAGTAAATTCGCGGCATTGTCCATTCGAATGGACTTCACGCGATGATCGTGAAAAGCATTCTTAATTACGATGATCTGCGAGATCAGTTTTGCGAATGCATGATTCCTTGTTGACAAAGAAACATGTATGCGACCATTTCGAGGAAGCATCAATGAGCACCATAAAGTATCGAACGGCCCGACAAGGGCTGAATCGGACCGCAAATATCCCCTGAATGCGTTCCAGGAATGCAGGGATTTCATGTTGCACTTTCATAACAGAGGGTCTAGTTATTAATTTTCGGTGACACATGCATGGCACACAAAATCTTCGTGATTCGGGAAATTCTTAATATTAATGCCATGACCTTGTGAGTTGTTAACTATATTTCTCATCAATCTAAGACCAGGATGACCTAATCTACAATGCCATAAAGCAAATAATCGAGCTTCTAAAGGCAGTCTTCAAAGAAGTATACCTGCGTGTGCATTGATTTTCGTGTAGTACAACCTGATTCATATGAGGGACATTTTTCTAGTACCATCTTTCCATATTCGCGTCGCACAATGCACAAGTGTTCTTTGCCATTTTCTTCATTGGTTTCTACGTGAAACCCATTGGCTGATATCCTTGAAAATTAAGAGAGTGCGAGTTGATTCAGGGTACAAGAGGGCTTCTTCAATTACCAAAGTTGTACCCATTGGCAATATAATTGTGGCTCTTCCTGAGCCTATTATATGCGTATCGCTTCCTGCGATAGTCGTAATCCTTCCAGCGTTCTTCGTGATCGTCTGGAAGTATTTCGACTCTCTTAAGATGGTATTTGTTGTGCCACTATTAACAATACATATCTCCTCCATTGGGCGCTACACAATATTTTAAATGATAAGAAATATAATTCTAATCATATAGTGGCAAAGTAATTCAAATATTGCTTACAAATAAAGAATACTGGAATAAAGAATAAATTGCAATTCTATTCATGAGAAAAGAAAATGTATGCTCTTCGAGAGTTTACAATTCATTACTCAAAATTCATTAACAACCACTGTTCTATAGCCTGCAAACTTCAAAGTAACCCAATCTTCTTTGTGCTTGGAGCAAGATGGTGGGCTTGAGTTTCTCTTCAAGTGCAGTCCAGTAACTCAAGTGTACTCACCTCGACCATGTATTCATTATTCATAGTGGCTGAAAAGTGATACAGGGAGTACAAAATTTGATCGTTTTGCTCGGCAATAGTTTGCGTGTCCTTCGAGGACCCTAAGCGGTGGCGACTTGGAGCTTCTTGCTCGCAAGTATGATCTTCAAACACGATGCCCATGTGAGATAGTTACGACCTTTGGGTCAGTTCTTCAAACTCACATTTAATTATGCTGTATTTGCATATTCAAAAGATTCTTTTCATTAGATTACTTGTGTAATCTAATAGGAGTGGTTGCAAGATTCATAATTGCATAATTAAATTCTCATGAATTTCGATAAACTAAAAGAAAGCAATAATTTCAAGATTCATAAATACAAGATTCATAGATGCGAGATTCATAAGTGCGAGATTCATATATACACAGATTCATAAATATTCAGAATAAACAATAATTGCACAATTCATAAATTCATAAATGCGGAAATAAATTCGAAATTTCCGAATTTTTCTTAGTATTTGGCAATTTTATTAATTATACAACAATTTTCCAAAGATCACTTGATAACAGAAAATAAATTGCAACATGAATTAAACATGGCATAAGTCTAATTACAACTTATATAATTCTTGTTGGTCGAACGAAAAGCAGGTAATGAATATCTCTGTCAATTTGACTCTTGGCCAGTCAACTCGCCCCTAGGGCTCACATGAGGGAGGAGCACTTCCCGCTTTCGGTGCCAATTAAAGAACCAAGCCTCATGTGTGTTTTCCTAGACACCAATTGTCTCATATCTGTTTATTCATTACCAAAATCAAATCCCAACCACTCATGTTCTCATTTTATGCCATATGAAATATTCTGAAATTTTCCTAGCACTTTTCATAATTTCTGCTAATTTCCAAGCAATTTTCAGAATTACTGTACAACAGGAAATTGAATTTCATCAAATATCAACATGACATAATTCATAAATTCATAAATTCGGAAAATAAATTTCCATGGATTTTCGACAATCTAAACAGGGCAATTATTGCAAATATTCATAAATTATTTATAAATATGGGAGGGTAAAAAGGTAATTACCCATCTCACCCCTTTCTTTATCTGGACTCCAACCGGAATTCAACCGAACTTCTTTAACTGGATTGGAGTATTGCCTCGTACTTTTGGACTTCAAGTCCATCCGATACGATCGGGTCAGGAAGTTTCAACGCATGAGCAGAGCCGCGCTGTGTGCGGGCGGGAGCATCGAGGCGAGGCGCCGATCGGTGGCTCTGGCGGCCAGGACGCCAGAGGGCGGCGTAGCGGTGGACGCGACGCCGCGTGGCTTCGAGCTGTGGTCGGGTCAGGTTGGGCTACGAGCGACCGGCGATCGGGCGAGCGGCGCCGGCACGGCAGTGGCGACCAAACAGCGTGGCGGCCAGCGCATCGTCGGCGGCTAGCCGATGGGGCTGCTACGAGTGGTGGCTCGCGAGGCCGACGAGCGGCGGCGCGGTAGCATCCGAGTGCGCGACGACGACGGCAGCCGAGGGCGCGGCGTCGTAACTGCGAGGCCGGCGGCCAAGGGACGTGGCGGCGGCGGCCGAGCTGCTTTGGCACGATGTGGGCGCGGCTTCAGGCAGAGGGATGCCAAGGCGAGCTGCGTGCACGCGTGGAGAAACGACGCCGGGGCTTTGTGTCTGTGCGGCGTGGAGCCGAGCGTGGCGGCGCTGGCGCGCCGAGCCGGTGTATCAGCGGCCGAGCCGCGATCCCGTGCGATGACGTTGCGGAGCCGAAGGGTGGGCCGACGGCTGTGCGACTGCATTGGACTTCAAGTCCGGCTAGGCGTCGCTGACCGGCGAAAAACCATGCAGTGGTTAGCGTTTCGTAGCCTCGTGAATTCCACCGGTATGCGCCATCGTGGCTTTGTGCTTCGGCCAGAGCTTCATGCTTCGGCCAGAGGGCTCTATACTTTTAGATTAGAGCATGCATTGTCCATTGTGTTTCACGTGTTCAGGTCTCCAAACATGCCTCTTCGGCAGGAGGCACTCAGGCCAAAGTACTAGCATGTACGAAAAGAGATTACTCTTTGATCAATCTCCAAACACGTCTCTTCGGCGGGAGGCATTCAGGCCAAGTACCAGCATGTACTGTATCTCCATACCCCGTGACTTCGTACCACAGATTGCAAAATTGCTTCATATCGTAGCTTCATGCCACGAAGATACAAGCAAAGAATCGAACGAGCGATTAGAATTCAATCACCAGATTCTTACCGTTTCTCACCTTTCAATTCTATTCTCCGGCAGAGCTTCGTGCTGATAACGTGTTAGACAACCTCGCTATCGAATAGTCCGGGGTTGCCTAATAGATCTCAAGTGGAGAATAGACAGGGAGAAAGAGAGACACAATATGAGGAGGAACCAGGCCTGCTTTATTATTCTATGTATGCAATGGGGTGACCCCCTGCCTCCTATATATAGCGGTTCTGCTTAGAGATAAGGAAGAGTCCATATCGGATACGAATCCGTTTCCTAACAGGATACGAATCCGTTTCCTAACACGAAGGATCCGATTCCGTCAGGACAAGCACAAGCTGTGTCAAATTGGCAACGTTTTAGAGAAGGAAAACAAGGGAAGCCGACATGTTTTAACACGTTCTCGCGCGCCCACGGCGGTGCGTACGTCCGCGGTGGCCTGATTGGCTAGTCCGCGTCTGAAACGGGGCCCAAGATTTCTTTTCTACCCGGCGCCTGTATTTTAATAGCAGCTTTGCCACGAGGAAGCCGTGTGTCTTTCTGATGCTTCCTTTTTACACCAGCTGCCCGAAATTTTTACTGTTGTAGTCTTTTCACACATTTTTTTTTCACATGTAGCCGCTCACCGTACAAAATTGCAAAAATAGTTCTTACATAGTAAAATTCCATGCATCCCAGCTGCGGGAATTTTTTTTATTTTTTTTATTTCGAATTCCACGCTCCCCATCCGCAGTTTATTTTTTTTAAAAGAAAAAAAAAATTCCACGGTTTCGAAGCGTTGGATAATAATTTTTTTCGTTTCTTTAAAAACCAGCGCCCAGCGGTGGGGAGGCACAGGAATGTTTGTTTTTAATTTTTTTTCCGTTTTTTTTTCGTTGTGGGTATGTGCGGTTTTTTTTGTTTTTTAATTAAAATATGTTTACTGTTTCAGTACCATTGAACTTTTGTATGTTACCAACACCGGTACAGTAGACCGTAATTCGTTGATCCAAGAAAAAGAATAAAAGAAAGTGAATAAGATAAAAGAAAAGAGAAAAACATTTGATCTGACGGATTATGGGGAACTATAAATTTTACCATCTGAAACTGGGCCCAAGATTTCATTTCTACCCGGCGCCTGTATTTTAAAAGCAGCTTTGCCACGAGGAAGCCGTGTGTCTTTCTGATGCTTCCTTTTTACACCAGCTGCCCGAAATTTTTACTGTTCTAGCCTCTTCACACATTTTTTTTTCAGATGTAGCCGCTCACCGTACAAAATTGCAAAAATAGCACTTACACAGTAAAATTCCATGCATCCCAGCCGCGGGAATTTTTTTTATTTTTTTTATTTCGAATTCCGCACTCCCCGTCCTCTGTTTATTTAAAAAAAATGAATTTGTTTCCACGGTTTCGAAGCGCTGGATAATAATTTTTTTCGTTTCTTTAAAAACCAGCGCCCAGCGGTGGGGAGGCGCAGGAATGTTTGTTTTTATTTTTTTTCCCGTTTTTTTAATTTTTCGTTCTGGGTATGTACGGTTTTTTTAATTAAAATATATTTACTGTTTCAGTACCATTGAACTTTTGTATGTTACCCCTATTTACTGTTTCAGTACCATTGAACTTTTGTATGTTACCCCACACCGGTACAGTAGACCGTAATTCGTTGATCCAAGAAAAAGAATAAAAGAAAGTAAATAAGATAAAAGAAAAGAGAAAAACATTTGATCTGACGGATTATGGGGAACTATAAATTTTACCATCTGCAAAACATCCGGAATCAACTAGGATAATTCAAATGGGTAAAAAATGGGAAGGGCAGCTGATCGATCAATTTAATAAAGCGCGGCCATATAAAATCGAGTAAATACTTAAAAATCATGAAGAAAAATTTATAAATCATAACATAATACGATAAACGCGTCGGGCACTTTAAGGCCTGCAAAAACTCAAATGTCAGTAAGCAGGTATTTACGTAATTGCAGGATTTAAATCAAATCAAACAAGAAAGAAAAGAAGAGAAAAGCAAAGCAAAGAACAAGAGAAATAAAAGAAGAGAAGAGAAAAGAGAAGAACAAGAAAAACATTTAATTAGGCAGATCATTGGAAACTATAAAATTTAAGTAATTTCAGCTTCAACTCTAAATGGATCGCTGATCTACAATCAAATTGTTGTAACCTTATAATTTAATACCTAAAAATTATGAGACCATTTCTGTTATTCTCATTAGGTAATTTCAGCTTCGAAATAAATGTCCGGTTTTCGAAATAATGATATATGAATTGTCGACTATAATAGGTTGTCCAGAATATCAAACAGCAAATCTGGGCTATTCTTCCTAAAAATTACATTTAAATATGTTTTTTTTGCAACTTTATGATTATCACATGTACATTAATTTCATTATAATTCCACAATTTTCATTAAAAAGTATAAATTTATCATGCGATATGTAGCGGTAAAGACGTCGAGATAAGTGTCTGCTTAGACGACTTCCAAGAAATTGCCGTTCCACCACAAAGGAAACATACCCGGTTTGTGACTTGCCAGTATGCCGGTCCGATAGGTACCCAGCATCGGCATAGCCAACCAAATTCAATTCATTGTTTCTTCTGTAAAACAAGCCGAGATTTTTGCATCTTTGGAGATAACGGAAGATGTCATTCACCCTTTTCCAATGTCTTTTGGTGGGTTCTGCACTGTACCGTGGTAGCAAATTCACGGCGAACGCAATGTCCGGTATAGTGCTATTCGCAAGGTACATTAGCGATCCAATTGCACTCAAATATGGGAATTCCGCTCCCAAGACTTCCTCCCCCTCTTATCTAGGCCTGTATGGATCTAGGTTTGCTTGGAGTGACCTTCCGACCATTGGGGTATTTGCAGGGAATACCTTTTCAAAACAAAATCTCTCCAACACTTTCTGCGTGTAGGATGATTGGTGTACCAAGATTCCACCTTGGATATGTTCAAGCTGCAAGCCTAAACAGAACTTGGTTTTACTAAAGTCTTTCATTTCAAACTCAGCCTTCAAGTATGAGCATGCTTCTTCAATTTCATCATCCGTCGTAATGATGTTCCAAGTCATCTACATAGACGGAGATTATACAAAATTCATTCAGGGATCGTTGTATAAATACACATGGACAATCTTCGATATTCGTGTATCCTTTCTTGCAGAGAAAGTCACTCAATCGATTGTACCACATTCTTCCCGACTGCTTCATTCCATACAGTGATTTCTCTAATTTCACACTGTATAGGTTTCTATTTGCTATGTCTTGGTGCGGGATAGGTATACCTTCCGATACTTTCATGTATATCTCCGAATCCAAGTTTTCATACAAATATGCTGTGACAACATCCATTAGCTTCATTCTCAACTTCAAGTTGACTGCCATTGAGATCAAGTATCTAAAGGTAATTCCTCTCATGACCGGAGAATAGGTTTCTTCATAATCAATCCCAGAACGTTGAGTGAAACCTTAAGCGACAAGCCTTGCTTTATACCTTACAACTTCATTGTTTTCAATCCTCTTTCGAACAAAAACTCATTTGTGATCTACGGAGTTTATATGGGGAGGAGTTCGGCACACAGGCCCAAACACCCCTCTTTTGTTCAGAGATACTAACTCTGCAGTGATTTCTTTCTTCCATTCTTCCCAATCGTGCCTTTTCTTACACTCTGCGAGAGATGCAGACTCGGGATCATGATCAATGATCATGACAATCTTCTTTGCAAAATGTGCATCGACATTGCCTGTTGCTCTATTCATTTATTCTCCTGTTATTACAAAGTTTATGGCCATTTAATCATCAGGTGCTTCATGCACTTCTACTTGCTCTTCTCCGCTATTTCCCATTGCAGAAGCAAGTTCCTTTAGTTTTCTCCGCCAATGTGTGCGTATACATTATTTCCGGTGGCTTCTTCTAATGGAAGGTTCAGATTTGGAATTGCCTTTTCCACAGGCTTCTTTCCAGTGCCAGGTCTCAACTGGCCCTCCTTCTTGCTTTGGGGCCCTTTTGTGATTGGTTGTTGTAAGTCATTTTGCCCAGTTTTCCCCATACGTCTCCGGGTACTTTGGGTTTGAGAAGCCAGATTTCATGTTCTTTTTCTTTGAGGCCTCTGAACAGGATGAGGGATACCTTCTACTTTCTTTGGTATTTCAACCCTCTCTGGTGCATTTCTTGCTGGTACATGCAACTTAACCACGCTCTTCAGACCACAAAAATGATCAGGCGGTTTATTTGCTAAATTCTGCAAATCAATTATCTTCTGGACTTCTTGATTTGCTTCATTAGTGCGAGTTGTCGGCGTACTTTGCGCCAGGGTCCCCACTCCCAGCTGATTAAAGGTCGCAGAGTGTGGTCGACCGAGGGCGCGCACGTGCGACAGGCGCCCTGGCGACCAGGAAGGTGGTCGCCCGAGGCACGTGGCGGCAGGCCGCAGGCGCCAGAAGGTGGTCGCCAGGGAGCTGCGTGGCGGCGAAAGCCCGCCCTGGGCGACCAGTGAAGGTGGTCGCCGGGGACACGTGGCGGCCAGGCCACGCCGGCGACCAGGAAGGGTGGTCGCCAGGGGCCCAGCGCGGCAGGCCCGCCTGGCGACCAGGAAGGTGGTCGCCAGGGGACACGCGTGGCGGCAGGCCGCCCTGAAGGCGACCAGGAAGGTGGTCGCCAGGGAAAGGGTGGCACGCGCCACTCCCGAAGTCAAGGGCATTTAATGCAAGTTGTGCGCATTAAATGCAAAGCGTCGAGATTGGACGGTCACGGCGGCTTTGCCTTACGAGCACGCATTAATTGCGTGACATCACGGTGCAACACCTTACCCACGGCGTAGCAGGGAAGCGTTGGTGGGCGGGGGCCCGAATGGGATTGTGACAAACCGCAATGATCATTAATGAAGAGTAAGAACGGCGGCGTGCGCCAATAAATAATCCATGCCGGTGTAATGATGGCGGTGGGGTAAGCCACCCATGCGTCCGTCGACCCTAGTATAAGGGAGGGTGCATGGGAGGGGGTTCGAAAGATTGTAAGGCTTTCATTTCCTTGAAGAACACAAGCAATACCAAAAGAAAGCGGGACTAGGGCTATTACTCTTATGAGGGCTGAACACGGGTAAAGCTACGGCGCCTCCTTGTTCCTCTCGAGTTTCCGACTTTGGTCGTCTTCTTCCTTTCCCGACAATTGCCCCAAAGCCCCTGTTTGAACCTCATAAGCACCCAATTCGAGGTGCCTGTTAGGCCAGGAAACGATGGCGCGCGCGGTAGGGGCTCTTGGTGGTTAGATTGCCCTCTTCCTTCCATCTCGGTTCGAAGCTTCAGCGGAAGCGGGCGCTTAATACGCATGTGGAGTCGCACTCAATCGCGACAATTTGCAGAAAAGCGCGCCCGTGGCCGATCCCGGCGTTCGGGGAGAGGCCGGCCACCCGGTCCTCCAGAGAGGCAGCGCATGGCTTACGCCCAGAAGTCGGCCAATCTGCGGCGCTTAGGCGGTAGGTGACGATTTACCCGCGAAGCCTCCATGCCCGCTTCCGATCATCCCCGGTAACTACGGAGGCGACACGCCACTCCGTGGCTGGGACATCGTCCCACCTGGTGGGCCGCTGACAACAAGTTGAAGTGGCGACCGTAGGAGGCTTCCGTAGCGTATGGCGGCGAGAACTAGCAGCCTGGCGTGCGTGCCAGGTTCCGGCCACCACACGGCGACCCTCCGGCGTCAAGGGTCGGAGACAAGGAAGGGTCTGGTTGCAACCCCCCGATTCACGAGGGACATGCACATGATTCCGCTTCTTCCGCGGTCCCCGAGTCTAGGGAACCGTGAAGACCTCCGTCGCGCCTCGGCGAAGAAGCGGCGTCGGCGCGGCGACTGCGTCATGTCCTCGCGAGCGTCAGCGGGGCATAAAACGGAGGTCTCTCCTCGGACTCTAGGGAGGCGCAGCGGTCGCACTCTCATCCTCTCCTCGAGGATCGGAAGTGTGACGGCTTCTCCCCTGGCGTTGGGTGCGAGCGTTCTCTCTCCGCGGCAAGCCGCAGGAGAGATTCGCCCGCCCCATCGAAGTATGATGGTACCACCAGCAGAGAGTTCCTTGGATCTACACACGCGGTGAGTGCCGGCGGTGAGGGTCAGAAGGTCATGGCCAACTACCTCCGACGTCACTAGCAGACTGCCGGTCTTAGCTACTTAACCTCCCGCGAGGCTTGTGGCTCGTGGGAGGGGCTATGCGACATTTATTTGTCGCCAACTTTGGGGCTCGGCTCAACCAGCGTGGAGGGCGACCTCCTTCTGGAGCGAGCGGAGGAGTCCTCGAGAGAGTTCATCGGCGGTTCAGCCATCGGGCCAGAACACGATCCCCCTGACGAAGCAATCGGTGATCATCGGCTTTCCGAGGGGGTCCGACGGAAGATGCGGAAAAGATGGCCACGCAGCGTCATCTCAACCACATCGAGTTATTCTCCCTGGCGACAAGTGGCATGGCTGGTTTCAATGCAGGCCCGAGGTTTTCCGATTCGGTGACGTTGGCACCCTCAAGTCCCTCGACCGCAAGAAGAAAAAGAAAAAGCGGAGGAGGCAACCGCTGAGAGGTCTTGGTCGGCCGGAGCCCAAATCCGGCGTCATGATGACCAGACCAGCCGGCGCAGCGGCCGCGAGACCGCTTCGCCCGTCGCTTCGCTGAAACGATGGCGGCAAGCCCTATTGCCCCATCCATCGAGCAGCCGTGACATGACTTGGAGGATTTGCCAAGTTGTATCAGGCGGTCGACGAAGGCTCAAGAAACGCCGCGAAAGATTCTTGGCGAAGGCGAAGGCGGCGAAGATGTGGCTCCGCTTAGCCTTCCGGTGAGCGGAGCCTGCGGTGGCGTTCATACACGGTGGCTCGCCACCTACTCACCGAACTCGCGATACAGCGGGATGCCGAGGCCGGTGTGTGCCACCACGTCGCCTCTCGGGCGGCTGGCGTGAAGTGGTGCCGATCGATCACTTTGGTCGGGCCGACCACCCAGAGAACACCTCGGCCTGGCCATCTCCCGTCGTGGTGTCCCCACGGTCCGCAATGCGGTTAGGCGGAGTCTGGTTGATGGAAGGCGGTGCCATCAGCACAACTGTCGTCCCGAGGCATATCGAGCGCCTCGGATCTCTGGCGAGGCTGCGCCCGGCCGCTTTCTGGAGTAGCCAGGGTGGGCCTCCTACCCCAGGACAAGTCCGATTGCGATAGCGTTCGGAAGTTCGGAGAACTTCCCGAGCGAGAAAACTGGGTAGATTTTGAGGTCGACTTCGACCTCCCTATAATGCCTCGCTCGGTCGCCGGCCTGGTTAAGTTCATGGCGGTGGCCCACTACGCCTACATGCTGGTGAAAATCCAGGGCACGGTCCCCATTACGTGAAGGTGGATAGATTGGAAGCCTGCGGCCAAACCGGCAGTGAGATCTTCTTGGCGCCACCTTTCTGGCGTAGCGACAAGGGCGACAACCGGGCTCCCCGGCCAAGTCCAGCGCTCGCCCGGCCCGTGGGCGAGGCAAAGCGGTCCCCCATAGGCGAGGAAGGCTCGGGCAAGGTCGTCAAGATCGGCCTAAGACCTCGGCGCTAATAGGAAGGCGCGCTCGTCACCTTCCTCAGGTCTAACCTGGATGTGTTCGCCTGGGAACCATCGTAAATGACCGGGAGTCCCCGAAGTGATCGAGCACCGATTGGCAACGCTTCGAGCACGCCGGTTCGAAGATCCGGGCCACAGGCGCTGAGCGGCGGGAGCGCCAGGTGGCCGAGTGGAAGCGGTATGCACCAAGGGTGTGCGAAACCGCCTACGGAGTGGTTAGCCAACCCGTGCTTGTAAAGAAGTCTAATGGGAAGTGGCGAATGTGCATCGACCACCGAAACCTCAACAAAGCTTTGTCCCAAGGACCCGTACCCGCTCGGGCGGATAGACATCGTCGACTCCGCGGGGTCTGCTCTGTGCTTCCTCGACGCCTACTCGGTTATCATCGAGATCAGCATGGTAGCGGAGAAGGCGAAGAAGACGCTTTTGTGACTCCCTCGGTGTATATTGCTACGATCAAGATGCCTTTCGCCGAAAGCGCTTATTTGGTGCCCTTATAGTCGGGCTATGCACATTGTGTTAGGCCCCAAATAAGGGGAAGAACCTCGAAGTGTATGTTGATGATCTGCAGTCGTGAAAACGAAGAGGGCCCGGCGAGCTTATCTGAGGACCTTGAAGAGACCTTCTCTCACCTCGAAACTCTTGCTGAAGTTGAATCCCGAAAAGTGCGTGTTTGGTGTCTCGTCAGGAAGGCTGCTTTCGGTTTCCTGGTCTCAGTAGTGGAATCGAAGTCAACGGAGAAAATAGAAGCAATTGAGCGAATCGACCGCCTACCGGCTCAAGCTAAGCAATGCTTGGTGTGAGCTTAGCCTCCTGGGCAGGTTTATATCGGCTTTCGGGGAGAAAAATCTGCCCTTGTTTAAGTTGTTGAAGAAAGCCAACTCATTTGAATGGACCCGAAGCCCAACAAGCGTTTGAAGATGCTGAAGAAGTACCTCTCTTCTCCTCCGGTCTTTGGTCGCCCCGAGCGGCGGCCGTTATCGCTTGTATGTGGCGACCCACCGTGTGTAGTGTTGTGCGCCAGTAGCGGAGCAGGAAGGGTCCAACGGCCGGTCTACTACATCGACAAAGTGCTCCAGCCAGAGAAACAAGCAGTACCCTCAGGCTCGGAAAATGGTCTATGCGGTGGTAGTGGCGTCAAGAAAGTTACTGACACTATTTCCAAGGAGAGAGATCCACAGTGGTCTCCTCGTACCCCCTGCGAGATCCTCCTGGCAAAGCGGAGGGTCGCATCGCCAAGTGGTCCGTTGAGTGGGAGTTCAGGTATCAAGTTTGCTCCTCGTACCTCAATAAAGAGTCAAAATTTGGCGGACTTCATGGTCAGTGGACTCCATCCGAGTCCGGCTGATGGAGGTCCCAGCGCCCTCCCCCTGGGCGCTCTTCTTGACGGGTCTTTCCAGGCTTGAAGGCGCGCGGCTGGGGTTCTCTGGTCTCCGGCCGGGACCTCCTCAAATGCGTGGTAAGCCCGACTTCAAGGCCACCAACTGCTGTCGCCAGTCACGAGGCTTCTGGGGCTTTCGCGTCTTGGCCGCGACCATCGGTGTCCGGCGCTGCAAGTAAGGCGACTCCTGGCGCTGGTCGTCAATCAGGCAAGGAAGGACTTTTCCTGTCACGACCCGTCATGGCGACATACCTGGCGGAGGTCGTGAAGCTGAAGAGCATTCGAAGGGCGGGATACACTCACATCGAGCGTGACAACCATCCTGGCGGACGAGCTCGCTCGGCTTCGCCGACCAGGTCTCTGTGCCGATCGGGTCTTTGAGGAAGGCTTCGCGACCGTCCATCGCAGACCCCATTTACGGGGGGCGATGGTGATGCGCTCGACCACCAACTACGGGGGAAGCGGTTCCGTTGAAATGCCGACGGGCGAAGTACTCGACGACCACCTCGTGGTCGCTGTATGACCAGGAAGGCACATGGATGGATCCGATCCTGGCCTACTGGCGGGATCAAGTGTGCCGATGATGATCGTCGGCGAAGAAGATAGCACGAAGGCCAAGTGCTTATACCCTGGTGGGCGGGGACTGTGGCCGGGGTAAGAATGGAATTCTTTTGAAGTGCATCACTTTCGGGAAGAGGGAAGCGGTTGCTCTGGATATCCATGGGGCGTGTCACGGGGAGCCATGTGTCCGGACGAGCGATGGCGGAAAAGCTTTCCGTCAAGGGTTCTATTGGCCAAGCCCTCCGAGGATGCTTGCGGTGGTGAGGAGATGTGGCGTGTCGATTCCACGCCAAGCGTGTCCACCAACCAGCCCAAGCCTGCAGCTATCCCGCTTCTCTTGGCCCGATGCGAAGTACCGGGATATCTGAGCGGGCCGCGGGAGGCTACACCCACTGTTAGTCGCCGCCATCGACAAGTTCACCAAGTGGGTAGAAGCGAAGCGGTAGATCCATCACCGCTACGGTATCAAGTTCATCACGAGAGATTTTTGCCGGCCGAGTCGCTAACCGTATCATCACCGACAACGGCGCCAGCGTTCACTAAGCGGCCTTCTTAGACTTCGTGAAGAGATGGGCACCAAGGTACGTTTTGCCTCGGTCGCTCACCCCGAGAACAGCGGCCGGTCGAGCAGACGCTGGCATCTTGAAGGGCCTCAAGACCGGGCGCTCGACCGACTCCACAAAGCGTGGCGCCCGCGGGACGAAGAGCTCCGGGCGTGTTGTGGTCACTCCGACCACTCCTAGCCAGGGCTCTGGGAAACCCCTTTCTTCTGGTCTCTGGCCGGTATTCTCCACTGGCTGAGCCGGGGTCACCTCTGCGTTACGCGTTTGTGGAAAGACCCGAGGAGAGGCTGCGTCGAGACGACATCAACCTCTTGGAAGAAGCGCGGGATCGGCGGCTGCGCTGCAAAGTACCAGCAGAGCCTCGAGCGGTACCACGCCTCCGGTTAATGAGAACAGCGATGGCGACCTGGTCTTGGCGAAGAATCGACGCATGCCGGTCGCATGTCCCCCCCAGTGGGAAGGACCTTTCAAAGTGGTCTCTGTCTCGGGGCGGTCCGGGTTGGCCAACAAGACATGTGAGCTAGCAAACTCTCGAGAATATAGAGAATCTGCGCAAAGTTCTACCCTTGATTGGTTGTAAGTCCTTGGTTCCGTCCCAAGCCGTTTGGAGTATGTCTTCCGCCCGCGGGTCGGAGAGGCCCCTCGTTTTTAAAGTTAAATACTCTTTTTTCTCTGTCCAAACCGCGATCTTCCTGCCCTTTTTCGGTCTTCGCCTTATGTCGGATAGTCTTGAAGGCGATTGCCTCACAGTACCTGTCCAAAGATGGCGAGGGTAGGATCACTAAGTGTGGCCTTGCGGGGGCCAGGGTGATTGGATGGCTAGTTTGGCACGATCCCAAAGACGGTCATGACACTCAGGGTGTCCCGTGGGAAGTCGGCGACTCAACACCTTGCCCGAGAACCTGGGGCCCGCGCTTGAAGCTAAGTGATCGTTCCTAGCTCAAGACCTTAAGTCTCCAAGCGTTCAGCGTGGAGCCGTAAAGAAATAAGAACAAAGAAATCTTTAAGCCATATAGCGGGAAGCCCGTGCTTCCATTCCATTTGAAGCTGTCTTGCGTCACGAAGTTTTACGAGGCAAAAGTAAAGCAAACTAGCTAACTACGCTGCGGGATCCTCCTCGTCCTCTGCGCCTCGCCTGGCGCCACATCCTCGACAGCGGGAGAACGTCGAGATGAAGCGCCACGTCCTCGGCCTACCGCCTCGACCTGAGGGTTCTCCATCGCCAGTGGCCGCGACCTGCCGGCGTCGTGGACCCGCTCCTCCGCTGCTTGATGCGCCTTGATCCCGGACGTGGCTGGATCGGTTGGGGTCACGCTTATGCGAATAAGCCAAGACGGTTCGTGCCAGTGGCGCGCGCTGCGCCCCTCTGAGCGGACCTGGCGGCGAGGCGGCGGGCGGCGCAGAAGGAAGTCTGCGATGCAGCGAGCGAAGGCATAGTGCCGTGGCTTCTTCGCGGACCTGCCGCTTGCTCGGCCCTAGAGCAAAGCTGGCCATTGCTTTCGGTTGAAGGCATGCGCGCGGCTTATCTGCGAGGTGTCCACGTCGGCCAGGCCCTATCGGCCTTCTCGCTCGGCTCCCCGAAGAAACCTTCCGGGCGGTGTGCTTTATTCATTGCTCGCTCGGCCAGCGGCTCAGCTCGATCCGCCCCGGTCGCGCCAAGATCTTCCTCTTTGCGAGCGGTTAATCTCAGTTCGCCTCCGCTCAACGCTCCTGCTCGTCGCTAAACGCCGCTTATCTTGTCTTCGGAAAGCCGCGCGACAAAGCGTCTGCGTCACGAGGGAAACGGAGGCGATGGGTGGATCGGGGTAAAGGCGAGGCCGAGCGGACCACCGTCGCGGCAGCGCCGGCTTGCCCGCTAGGGGGTCGCCTCCCCTGCCCCGGCGATCCTGGGGATCGGCTACCGGATGGCGCGACCCACTGAAAGACGGCGCCCGGACCACTTCGCGGCTCGAACGGAAGGGTCCGGAGGCGGGAACCTAAGAAAGAGGCGTGAAAGGCGTAAGTAACGGCAAAATGCCGCTCAAAGAAACTTAAATTATCTTGTATGTGCATTTTTGAATAGGTACCTAGGTGATGGCCTTGGGGAACGAGGCACACTCGAATGGGACCACCCCAGCGGTCTTTAAGCGCCGATCTGTCGGCCTAAGAACCGTATTGGCCGAGAGGCGAATCGCTGACATTGTGATGGCGGCGGAGGAAGAAGGTGCCGCTTGCGGTGGTGGCGGCGGCGTCTGGCGACAAGAGCGGGCGGTGAGGCCGCCCCACCACCCGGTCGGCGGCGAGGAAGGCCGTGGCGGAAGGTTTGTTGTCCCACCGGCGGGAGCAGGAAGGAGACGGGCCCCGGTTGGTCGGGCAAACCTCCCGCCACCATGAGGAAGCGACGCCGCTGGCGAGAAATCCCAGCGGCGCGCCGTAGAGTTCACTTGATCGAGCCGAGCGGGGCCTTTGGGAAGCGACCACCATTACCGTCATCATCGCCGTCATCAGGGCGCTGCGCCTCCCTAGGTGCCCTCCCGCCCGGCGCCCGGAGGAGGGTCCCGGATTGACAAGGGTGCGGCGATATCACGTCTGGCGTGCTCATAGCGAGCATCCATCGGCATAGCCTGGTACTACCGGATAGTCGCGCTCCCGGCGACAACCGGCGAGCGGGACGCCGTCCGAATTCCAGGAATGCGGCGTAGCCAGTTCGCGCCATCCACTGTCCGATCGCGTCGGAAGAGCGGGTTCCGGCGGCCACGCACACAAAAGAGAAGGAGAAGCCCAGAGAATAAAAACATCTGTCGACACCAAAATTCGACCCATAGCGTAGAAGGGAGAGGGATGGCTCAAGGTGAAACGAGTTACCTCCAGAATGCTCGGGTCCGTCGCAGACGCCCATATCTTGCCCGGTAGGAGGCGGGTGGCGCGCGAAAGGCACACGACCTCCGGAAACGAAGTTCCGAATGACCATGGGCCACTGTCAAACCCGCCGTCCGCCCAGGTGGTCGAAGCGTCTTGCATAGCTTAAGCTTCGGGGCGTCTAAACCTGATTGGGATTCTTGGCCGACCGAGCGAGGAAGCTCCAAAGACCTCAATGCCACTATCGTCCTCGGCGTACATCCAATCTTTCACGCCGGTTCCTCCAGTTGGATCGGCGATCCGTGAGGAAGGTAGCGTGACATGGACCCGTCATGAGCCGCGGGTGTGACTCATTAGGCGAGTTAGCGCGTGGCGCGAGTGTGTAGAAGCGAAAAAGAAGGAGGTTGGGGAGCACTCCTATGAACATTTCACGAGTGGGCGGCGGCAAGGAGAACGACGGAGTTGGGGAAGATGGATGTGGTGAATAGCATAAAGTTGAGGACGGAGAGATAAAAATCAAAGCCGGTGGCGAGCCCGCAAGGCCGCCACGAAAAGATCACCTCCGGGGCCAGCGGTGAGCTCGACGGTCCGCGCCAAGCTGGAGAGATCCGGCCGGTTATGTTAGGAAATGCGGTGACAATCTCCTCCTCGGCTACCGACGAGGGAAGAATGGGAGCCATCGGTGCGGAAGAATGTCGAAGTCGTCGGCAAAGACAAAGGAGAAGGAAGCTCTAAAGCCAGGAAGAGGCGGGGTGAGGAGAGTTAGAGGAAGGAGGAGTTCCCCCCCTCGGTCGACTTTTATAGTGCGAGAGAAAGCCACGGGGCGGAGAACCAAAAGGGCCAGGTTCGGGAAAAGAGAGGAAGTTCAAAAGCCCAGATTAAGAAGGCGTGTCCCAGGATCGTCGCGGTTGCGGGGCGGGGAATAATGGCGCAAACCGCATACGAAGCAGGAAGAAGCGAGAAAAGTCTCCCGAAGGTCGGGGCGAGTGGGCTAATTAATGGCCCCACCTGGGAGGCCGAAGTTCTCAGATTAGTATTCAAAAGAGAGAAAAGGAAGTTGGTAGGTCAAAAGCGCTGGGTGGACCGGGCTCTTGTCGTACTGCGCGGGGTCCCCACTCCATGATTAAAAGGTCGCCAGGTGGTCGGCCCGGGGCACGTGGCGGCGAGGCCACGCCTGGGCGACCAGGGAAGGTGGTCGCCGGGCGCGTGGCGGCAGGCCGCAGCATACCAGGAAGGTGGTCGCCGGGGACACGTGGCGGCCAGCCACGCCCTGGGCGACCAGAAGGTGGTCGCCCGAGAGGACACGTGGCGGCCCAGCCCACTGCAGGAAGGTGGTAAGCCGAGGAAAGGTGGCAGCGGGCCACTCCCGAGTCAAGGGCATTTAATGCAAGTTGTCGCATTAAATGCAAGGCGTCTTGGATGCAAGGTCACGACGACTGCCTTACGACGCGCATTAATTGCGTGACATCACGACACCTTACCCCCACGTAGCGAGAAGCGTTGGTGGACGGGGGCCCGAGGTGGGATTGTGACAACGGCGATCATTAATGAAGAGTAAGAAACGGCGGCGTGCGCAATAAATAATCCCATGCCAAAGTGTAATGATGGCGGTGGGGGTAAGCCACCCATGCGTCCCGTCGACCCTAGTATAAAAGGAGCCAGGGTGCATGGGAGAGGGTTAGAAAGATTGTAAGGCTTTCATTTCCTTCAAGAAGAACACAAGCAATACCAAAGAAAGCAGGACTAGGGCTATTACTCTTATGAGGGCCTGAACACAGGTAAAAAGCTCTGGCGCCTCCTTGTTCCCTGAGTTTCCGTGCCGTCGTCTTCTTCCTTTCCCCGGCAATTGCCCCGAAAGCCCCCTGTTTGAACCTCATAAGCACCCAATTCAGATGTGCCTGTTAGCTAGAACGCTGACACGAGTGTCATGTGCAGGGATCCCAGTGGAATGCCATATTATTTCCCGGTATTTTTCATCCAATGGTTGATTCTCTCCCCTAATGACGGGAAACGATCCTCGTCAAAGATGCAATCAGCGAATCGGGCTGTATGCAAGTCTCCAATCATGGAATCCAAATACCTGATTATGGATGCACTCTCATAACTAACGTATATCCCAGACTTACGGAGAGGGCCCATTGCAGTCCGTTGTGGGGGTGGTATAGGTACATATACCAAACAACAAAATTTTCTAAGATACATGCAAAGTATTCATAAATGCAGAAAATATGGCTAAGAGAAATTTAAAAACAGAGCCAAATATTTTTCTGGAATTTTTTGGGTATTTTCAGTCTTTTCTGTAATTTTCTAATCAATTTTCTGAATTCCTAATCAATTTTCTGAGTTCCGTAATTGATTTTTGGAAAAGAAAAATAATAAAAAATAGAATAAATAATGGGGTGGCAAAGGGGTAATTTCCCCATGACCCCCGTGTGCCAAATGGTGGAAAAATCGGATTGGAGATTGGACTTCAAGTCCATAGACTAGCAGTGAACTTCATGTCCAACGGCAGAAGGACTTCATGTCCAATGGCAGAAGGGAACCGATTAGCGCCAGGGCAAACCGACCGGGCATGGCTCCAGGACGATGTTCGACGGCGGGCCCAAGGCAGGGAGCCAACGGCGGCGGCCGAGTGCTGCGGGGCCCAACGGCGAGGTGCCGAGCGACGCGACGCTACATGCGCGAGGCCTCTGCGGTGCAGCAGCCGGGCGGCGAAGCGGCGGCTCCATGCGTGGGCCTAGGGGGCGACCAGTAGCCGGCAACCGGGTGCGACGCGGTGGTTTGGCCGATCGGCGGTGCTTCGACCGTCGTGTACAGCCGCGGTCAACAATGTCTTCGTGCCCATTGGCGCGACAGTGCTTCGGCGCTTCATGGTCGGCAGCTAGTTACTGTCGCGATGTACAGTGATTAATTCGTAGATCATGGCTTCATGCCACTAATCTGTAAAATTGCTATGTACTATATCTTCATATAATCGCCGTGTAGCTTCGTGCCACGTAGCGTAGATTGGATGCATGCATAAATACAAATGAGCGATTAGATTCAATCCCCGTATCTCACCTTTTCTTCGGCAGAGCTTCGTGCTGATAACGTGTTAGACAACCTCGCTATCGAATAGTCCGGGGTTGCCTAATAGATCTAAACTGGAAAACAGAGGGAGAGAGACACAATATGAGGAGGAATTGCTATGCTTTATTATTCTGATTGCACGTGTACAATGAGGTGACCCCCTGCCTCCTATTTATAACTTACAGGTAGGGTTTTGGGAGAGTCCACATGGGCCGAGTTTCCTAACAGTTTTCAGCGCCAGTTGCATGTGTCGTTTGTTAAGTCCTGAGCTCCTGGTACGGAGGATTAGAATGCCGACAAAATTTCGTGAAATTTCGTCGAAATCTTAGATTTTGGTACCCTCCGTTGTGATGTCCTTTGGATCTAAAAAAAATTGGTACCCTCCGAGATTGTAATCCTGGTAGAATATTTTTTTTTTGAAAAATTTAAATAGCTACAGTAAATTTCACTAAAATTTCTTTTTTTTGACTGGATTTGTACTCTTTTGAATCGAATTAGATGATCAACCTCTAATTTTGAACGAGAACTATGCAATAAAATTCAAAAGAACCGTGCTTTATCTATTCTGCTAGCACTGGACCAGGGTTCACAAAATCGTCGATTTTCGCGCGATTTTCGCGATTTTCGCCCGTATTGCTGGGGTTCGATATCAAAAACCGGTCGATAAACCGATCCGGTTAAAAAAAAAATCGAAATTCGAAAAATTTTACATGTCAAAAACCGGTCGAAAATCGGTGAAAATTGGTCGCTTTTCGTCAAAAATCGCTACAAAAGCCGACCGCACAAAAAAATCAACATGGTTGTCGATTTTCCATCGATAACCGTCGATTTTCCATGATTTTTGAAAAAAAAAATTCAAAAAATTGGTTTTTGAATTTGGCCGATTTTTTTTTTCGATTTTCGGCTCAATTTTTGCGATTATCGAATTTTACTGTTCATCCGAAAATCGTCGAAACGATAAAGGGTGTGTTTGGTTGCCTGCATGGTGCCTGAATCGCATGAGTGGATGCAACTGTATCTATTAGACGCATGTTTGGTTTCCTGTTCATCCTGGCCAGGTGGATGCAATTGCACCCACTCATACAGGATAGAGAAAATACAGAAATTAGACTTCTCTCTAATGCAGGCCCATGAGATGCACAAACAAGCAACCATACAACTTAACTTGCATCCACTCAGTCAGACCAAAGTTAGCCTGGATGGCTCATACGAAACAAGCTAGGATGGTGCAGGTAACCAAACACACCCAAAGTGAACCCTGCACTGGACTTCCCAAACTTGATTAAAAACTTGTTATACATTATATCACATGGTACTGCTTAGCTCGGTGACAGATCATTTACTCTCTGGTATGCAGGTCCCGGGTTCGATCTAAAAAAAAGTGCATTTTTTTGGACCCACGTCGCTTAGCATAATAAATCGGAAAAATTAATGCGGAGCATTGGGTTCGAACTCGACCTCTCGGGCCCCTGAATCATAAGCTGATTTCTATAGAGAATTAAAATCAGGTTGAAATCTGATTCTTACTGATATCGCTGGCTCGATCCGGAATCTAGAAGCTGTAGCCGGCTCGGCTCGATTCTCTCATGATCAGAAACAGCTTTTCTCGTAATCCAGAAGCGAATGCTTCGAACTCGACCTCTCAGGCCCCTAAATCATAAGCTGATTTCTATAGAGAATTAAAATCTGGTTGAAATCTGATTCTTACTGATATCGCTGGCTCGGTCTGGAACCTAGAAGCTGTAGCCGGCTCGGCTCAATTCTCTCGTAATCAGAAAGAGCTTCTCTAGTAATCCAGAAGCTAAAACAAACTGGGCCTCAGAATGAGCGTTTGCAATTTGACCAACTCGGTTGAGCTGAAGTGCGCGCCATGTGAAGGTATGGAATGTTTTTGTAGCCTTCGAAGACTATTACATAGCGGCTCAATAGGACCGAAATTTCGATTTTATTGACTAGATGTTCGCTTCTTTGCACCGGATATGACAAGCAAGATGCGCAGCTGAGATGGCAGACCGCTCAGAAGGCATGGGGAGGTCTTGGGTCCGATCTCTGATGACAGCAAAATTTTTTGATGCATCTAAAATCTAAAAAGTTTGTAATTTGGAACCGCACTGCTCTGTGACTCCAATAAAAGGTTGCACTCTTCCTCTCGTGGCAACCAAGCTCGCACTGTGTTAGGATGCACTAAACCTAAATTTTGTGAGAATATCAGTGATGTGTCAGGACAGTAGCATCATCGTAATTTTTCTTTCTTACCAGGTTTTGGGTGGAGATGCCGGCCTCTCGTGGGTCGTGGCAACCAAGCTCGCACTGTGTTAGGATGGACTAAACCAAAATTTTGTAAGAATATTAGTGATGTATCAGGACAGTAGCATCATCATAATTTTCTTTCTTAGAGCATCTCCAGTAGAGTCCCTAAACCTTAAAATAGGAAGTGTAGTAAAAAAAAAAAAAAACAGATCCTGCAGGGCCCAATTCCCAGGGAGCCCCAATTTAAACCCCTAAAATTTGGAGGCTCCTAAATTTGTCTTTTCAACCCCAATTCTCAGGGACATAAGTACATCCTCTATTATTAAAGGCAGAGAAATACATGAGAGGCTTCGGGATGATCTTATTGAGCATTTGTGGGCAATTCACAGCGCTTCGTAGTTCAATTCATTGTTCGGAGTTTCTATTTATCTATTTATCATGTTTTAAAAAATTTAAATTTAAATTTGAAATATCATGTTTTTAAATTGTAAATGTTAATACGTTTATGTTTTATGTATTACAAATATTTTTGATTGAATTTTAGTGGTGTCAAATGAAGATTATACATAGCGGATATGTCAAAATATGAGAAAAAGTAAAATAGAAATTTGAGATTTAGGAAATTATTCTTTGAACTCGTGCTCTGAAAACAGGACCAAAAAATAGGAAAAATTCCTAAATCCAAAATAGACGCTCTTACCAGGTTTTGGGTGGAGATGCCGGCCCTGCTCCACCGCGCGCTCAAGAACGACCTGCGTAGGTAGGTGGCTGGCTCGATATCGTGCGGTGATGTGGTCTAACGTTGGAATTCAGAAGGGTGGGTGGCGTTTTGGCTTCAACTTTTCAAGGCGATCGAGTGGATTGATCAACCGTTCATCGACCTTTAGTCATGCTGGACCCTTTTACTAGTTGTACTGTTGTAAGCATTAGCTTGCGCACGCATGATCAAGCTGAAAATAAACTGGGTAGGCTGGTATAATACTGCTAGCTTCACATGAGCGAAGCCAAAAATGTACAAGCACCGGTTCTTTGAAGGGAAAACTTCACGAGAGGCGCTTCTATTATCTTCTTGTTTTAAAGTTACACAAATATTAAAGCATGAATGAATGGTAGATGATAATTCCTTACCGCTTCGTTTGCTTCAAGATTTATATAACTTATATTAGAAAGGAAAACATAGAAGCACCGCTCAAACTTCGTATATACCACTGCTGAGTGAAGTTGTTTTGAGGAATGCCATTATTGAAGTTTCGAGCCCATTTCCCTCAAATGCGCCTCATGTAATTGCCCTGTACTTTCGTATGGACCAAAATGCCCTCCCCTTTGTTGACTCAAACCAACCCGACCAAGGAGCTAGCTAGCATCGGACACCACTCCCGTTTCCTCTAGCTAGCTCTAGACCGGCGTCGCCATGGCCTATTCCCGGCAATGCTGCCGCCGCCTACAGCTCCCGTCCCAGCATCAGGCAACACCCGTGGCATACTGCCCACAGGTCTAGCCCCGCACCGTTGCCATAGCAGCCGCGTCGCCGCCGCCTACACCCACGGTTCCGATGGCTACCCTCGTTGGAGACTTTAAAGGACCGGAGAAGCGCTTGTGCGTGGTGATAAGCTATTAGGAGTAGGTGTTTGCTTTGCTTGTATTTGAGTACATGTGTAGTATTCAGGCTTCTACCAAGCATCCATGTTGACCTTCACCTGGTGGGGAGCAGCGATTTGGGTGCAAATACCGTCGCTCCTCGCCGTGCCATTCTCGTCGCCGTCGGGTGTTGCCTGAACCTCGCATCCATGGCCCATCGGATTGTGTGGTTTCAGTCAGCAAAAAAAAAGAGGGCATTTTGGTCCGTACAGAAATACAGGGGCGAATAAGGGGGTTTATTTGGGGGAAATAGGCTCAAAACTTCCTAATGGCATTTCTCAAAACAACTTCACTCAATAATGACATATTTGGAAGATGTTACTAAGGAGTGGTGTATCTAACATGTGCTGAACAGTGGCATCCATTAAAAATTTCCCTTCTATGAACAGGCCAGGAAGTACCACATGATGCATACTTTTAGTATGCAGAACCACAACGAGTATCAGCCGCTTGAGAGGAAAACGATGAGCTAGAGGAGCATGTAATATCTCGGTTTGTTAATGTGAAGGTTTATGTGAAACGATAGTGAGATTAATCTTATATTGTTTATATAAATTAAAATATAATAGTATATAATATCTGTTAGATTCAAATATAGCATCTTCAGATTAACCCTTTTACATAAAAAGAGAACAAAAATATAAGTAAAGTGATATATATATATAACTCCTATATCTGAAATACCACCCAAACGAACTTTAAATACTCCTTTATCATTTTGGATACATTCGTATACTAATTATGAGATATTTCAATGAGATTCACATGAAAAAATTACAAGAGAGTACATGGTTTTTAGCCTATTTTGCAAATACCTTCATATAAACACATAAAAAGGAGTATATCTAAAAAGTGTACATGCCACCTTTGAAAAAATGTAAATACCACCTAGATAGTCTTATATACTTGTATATTACACGTACATACCCTCTATTGCGCGAGATACTCCCTATGTTGTGAGATAAGGCATAGGAAGTAATTACTCTCGGGAGTAGAAAAGAGGTTTCCTATATATATATACATATATATACACACACATATATAATAATTGGTTGGACCATGAGATAATTTGAACCACGGTGTTACATCCAATGTTGTGAGATTCTATGATTCTTGTAACACCCTCACCTAATATGACCTTTCGGTCACCAAAATCTTTCCTAATTTCTAAAAAAAAGGGCAAAACCTTCCCTGCTAAATGAACATCCACTCAGCAGGCAAAAAGATATCAAATATAACATTCATAAACATAAATAACTAGTCATTCGAAGTAGAACAGAGAGGATTGATTCACTAAGATCAACTCTCGGTTAAAACACAAGACGTTCTCCGAAATGTCCCAAATGATCATTTGTTCAATGGGCAAAAAGACATCTGGTGGATATGCTTCGTCCTCGTTGAATTTAGTAGGAATCTGTAATTTAGGCTATAAATTTTGAATTATTCTTTTGTTAGCCGGTCATAGGAATTCTATTGTATTTAGGACTCTTCAGAAAATCCAGTCGCATAGCTATGCAAGTGAGCGAGTCTTACGCAGGGTTCACCAAATCGGTTCGTGCGATTTTCGCATGAACAGTGATTTTCGATAATCGCAAAAATCGAGTCGAAAATCGTTAAAAATCGGATGAATTCAAAAACCAAATTTTTTCAAAAAAAAATTCAAAAATCGTCGATTTTCGTGGAAAATCGACCGGTTTTCGTGGAAAATCGACGACCGTGTTGAACTTTTTTGTGCGATCGATTTTTGTAGCGATTTTTGGCGAAAATCGACCGATTTCCACCGATTTTCGACCGGTTTTTGACACGTAAATTTTTTCGAATTTTTTCGATTTTTTGAATTATTTTTTGAATTGGATCGGTTTACCGGCCGGTTTTTGATATCGGGCCGCGGCGATATGGCCGAAAATCGCAAAAATCGAGCGATTTTCGTCGATTTTTTGAACCCTGGTCTTACGTCTTCATGTACTCGTGCACAACATGCTTCCTGGCGATCACTTGGTTCGCAAACTTCCTTTCTAATAGTTTATATATGGCTGTGGTTAAATATATGATTAGTAAAAGTACATTAGCTTGCCAAATTTTTATTAGCTGATCTTCCCAGGTGTCATGGCTTGGCTCTTTACTAATTTGCAGTAGGATTGTTCTTATGGAAATAATCTCCTTGCATCAAACAAACCTCTCATTCCAGGTTTGATAAAAGGGTGCAACGAACCCAAACAGGCCGAGGCATTTCGTTGTTAGCACTTGGTAATAAGCAGGCTCCCTTTCAACATTCAACTACACGAGCTGTGTGATCGAAAACGACTACGTATACGTAGGAATCAGCATCATGCCCAATTGCCCATAAGGTAAAGTTGCATTCATGGAGGGGAGACCGGCCAGTGGGGATTGCAAATCCAGCATGACAGCTCCAATGCCAACAGTCATAACCCTGGGTAATGGTACCAGTGTTGTAAAACCCAGGGTAATGTCACACCTTGAAATGTGCCAATGCGCAAAGACAGGAGCACTAGACTAGCTTTTCTGGGGCATTTTCATCCTAGCTTGATGCTTTAGACATTTCTCACCCAGACAAACATAGGCCAGGGCTAAATTGAGGGCTTTATTCTTAGCTTAAGTTCCAATTTCCCGGCCCAACAATATTAACCTCCAATTTATGATAGGTCGAAACATCACTTGAATAGCACGTCATGCATTGTAAAGTCCAATGTAGAAAGCTAATATAGAAGCCAAAACACTGGGAATATTAGGACAAGCTCACATGTACCAAGCTAATAAAATGTATAATATGAAATGAACCCCTTTACTAAATCCTATTCAAATTTACAGTTAGATGTCACACTTGTCAGGCGGAGTTGAAACATATTATGAAGTTTAAACTAAGATCAGGGAAATAGGGAGCAAGACAACACACATACCCGCTTCCAATAAACCAGAGATTCATTTCCTTTATTGCCAAGATCTGTAAGAACCAATAAAGCCAACCCTGGAAGACTATTGATGAACCAGAACCTTGAATGTGAACTTTGATCAAATAGAGTAAATACATGAAAATCAAATATGGATGGCGAAAGCAGACAGGAGCCGTGCTAAGAGAGACGTTTCTGCAAACTGCTGGCACCTATTGCATTTGGTCCGTGAAGTATACTTGCAGAGAGCAAACATCAGCATTATATGTAGAGTAGACAGTGAAAATTAGATATAAGCATTGAATACAGTAGAATGCTCCGTTACCTTAGAACAGTCACATAAACATCATCACAAAGTGTAAATTCCAAGACTTCACTTTCAGTTTAAATATTATGCAAACATGAGTTCACCGCACATAAATTAGTTGATAAGGAAATAAAGAGTCACCCTATATTGCTATTATATACGTTATCACAAACTGTAAATAACAAATGGTCCTCTCCAGCAACATATGCATCACATGCAATGCAAACAGCATAAAAAAGATACTGAATTTCTGGAGAAGTTCTATAACCTATTGCAATATTCACATTTCTTTATACCAAAAGCAGACGATACGGAACAAAACTAGCATATCCGATGGTAACATGCAAAAGTGGAACTACGACGTAGAGCTATTATAACATTGGCAAAGCCTAGTATCTTGGATACATGCTACAAGAACGGGACAGCCGCACTGGTACTGCATTTGACATCTCTCGTCCAATCCCGCCAGCTGCTGCTGTATCTTCTCCTCCTCCTCCAGGCACTGCATTGTATTGCTTCCTGCACCCTGGGCAGCGTCCATCCGCCTCAAGGATCCTCTTGTGGCAGAAGAGACACAGGTGAAAACCACAAGGGCAAGGGAGGAAGCTCGAGTCCGTCAGGTCAAGATCCTCATAGCATATTGGGCAAGACAATGGCAAAGCGAGGATACCCTGCTGTGCAGCACTCATACCCATCCCCACCCAGCAGTTCCCAATGCTCGCTGGGAAGCTGGCCTGCTTGGAGATACCGGGCAAGCTCTGTGGACGGAATATATCATCAGGTTTCCAAGCTCTTGTGTTCCTCCGAATCGGTTCTGCTCTTTTTGCTGCATTGGCAGGAGCTGCACAGGCATTTGGAGCTTCTGGGGGGGCCACAGGACCTGAACTCTGGTGGCAGTGACTGTTATCGACTGAAAGTGCATCAGCAACAGCTTCCCAATCATCCAGGACCCCATTCTCCTCATCAGGGCCGCTGCCTGTGTCGTCATCCTCGGCTTCACTCACACTCCTCGAGCTGGACCATAGACTGCTGCCACTGCTATGGCTGGGGCCACCACCATTGCCAGAGCACAGCTTCCTCTGAGCGCAGCTATTACCTCGGGAATTATCCGAGCAAGGGCTGTGCATGGGGGAGTCGAGGTCGCTGCTGCTTACCTCTTCCCCGGTAGCACCAGCCTCCTCCCTGTCCTCCTCCGGATCCCCTCCCCTTGGCCTTGCATCGGCACGCCGGCAAGGGAGTGGAGGGGGTGGCGAAGCGAGGATGGGCGACCCAGCATTGGACCCTGCCCTTGTTGGGGCAGATGCAGCCTTGGCCTCCTTCCCATCCTTGACTAAACCAATCCAAAACGCAAAAAGGATAAGAGTTTTTTATTAAAAAAAATAGGATCAGAGTTTGAACAAATCTTCAATAAAACACCAATTGCCCCACCCTAGATCACCCCAAAAACGCAATAGACAAACAAAAATCTTATTTATTTTAACGACTCCCTCACCCAGAGATAAGAGATTAACTATGATCCACCGCACAGAGATCCCAAGTTCCGCATGCACACCGCCCAATCCCCAAATCCCGACGAGAAAACACCGAAGTTACAAAAAATCAGGTAAAACATTCCACAGACCAGGCACGAGATCAGACCTTGCGACAGCCACTGCTCGCGGCGCGCGTCGAGCTTGCACTGCTTCAGCTTCGCCGACGACCGGCTCCCCTGCGAAACAGAAAACCCCCCAGATCAGCACGCGGTACCATCCGGACCCGACCCGTTGCCCCCCCCCCCCCCCCCCCAAAAAAAAAAAAATCCCAAATCGAATAACATATCACCCCCAACCCCACCAAAACAAACCCTTACCCTCCTCTTCTTCGCGTCGCGCGCGGCGGCCGATGCGAAGGCGTCGTAGCCCATCTCGCCGGAGACCCTGCAGGCAGCTCCCTCCTCGTCGTCGGCGGGCGGGCGGGCGCGCGCGTGAGGCGAGGAAAAACCCTAAAAAAACGGCGAGGCGAGGAGAGGAACGAGACGACACGGAGCGGATGGGTGGGCCAGTTGGGAGTTTTGGCACGATGGATAATAACACACACGAGGCGCGGGGTTAACGGAAAAGGAAGCGGAAATCTTTTCGGGCCTTTTGGCGTCTGCGTTAGCTCCGCTTCGCGTTTTAATTATTAACTAGGATGGTACGCGCGGCGCACGCCGCGCGTGTTAACGGGAAATGAATTTGTGTTTTTTTCGGATAAAAAATGGACCACGGAACAATTTTTTCGTAGAAAAACGAGGAAAACGGCGTAAAATATTTTTCTCATGCTCGGAGAAAAAGCGAACAACAAAATCATTTTTTCCAACAAAAGCGGATAAATGACGGACGAATTCTCATTTTTTAGAGAAGCGGTAGCGGAATCATTTTTGCCATGCTCCGGAGGAAAAAGCGGATCAAAACATTTTTTCCGCGCAAAAGCGGAGAAAGGAATCTTTTTTAGAGAAAACGCGAAAATATTTTTCCCGCGGCGCACGCGCGCGTGAACGGAAACGAATTTGTGTTTTTTTTGGGGCAAAAACAAGGAAAAGCGGCGTAAAACATTTATCCCATGCCCTGGAGGAAAAGCGAACAACGAAACTATTTTTTCCAACAAAAGCGGATAAGCAGCGGATGAAAAGCGGATTTACATTTTTTAGAGAAGCGGCAAAGCGAAAACATTTTCCCATGCTCCGGGAGAAAAAGCGGATCACGAAAACATTTTTAAAGAGCAAAGCGGAGAAAGGAAAAAAATTTTGAGCGACAGCGAAAATATTTTTCCATGCTCGGAGGAAAAAGCGGACCACGAAAACATTTTTAGGGCAAAAGCGGAAAAAGGACCCGAACGTAAAGCACGAGGGACCTATTTGTTATAATTTTGGACCTATTCGCTATTTTGAAAAATTAGAAAATGGCTCGTTCGCTATTCGCATTTAATGGGGGTCTCCTGTAAAATACCGAACGAGGACCTAAGCGAAGCAGGAAATCTATTTTCCTCTCACAGAAAATCGCACAAGGACCTATACGTAATTTTAAAAAAACGGAGGACTTTTTCGGAAAATAGAGGAGAGAGAAGGTGGAAGTGAGGTGGATGCTTGAGGAGCCTTGAAACCTCCCATATGTAATTGAGGGATAATCCGGGCTGGACAGGGTGGGGAGAAGGTGCGAGATGACGAGACTGTCCTCGGGGATTGGACGGTCGGGGGTTGGTGTCGGCGGACGGGAGGGGATCTCGGCCGTCCGATCCGTTCGGTCGGTTCAGTGCCGTGTGCCTAAACGGCGAGCGGTTTTTTTTAAAAATAGGCCTTTAGATTCTTCTTTCTGCTGAACTGAAAACGTTTTGTCAGGACTTTACAGTGGTAACGTATGGGGTCGCGTGTGTAGCTTCGGATGATAAAAAACTCATGATTTGGGAGACATTTTTAAACAATGAAACACACATTGTGTTTAAAACAATTTTTTTAGATCTTGACAAATTCAAATTTTCGCATGATCGTCTAGGCTATCTTGGTATATGATGATGAGAAAAATTGTAAATTGTTATATTGATCATAGAATTAATATTTTAAATTTCCCCAAATCAGAAGATTTCATGTGCACTGTTTGTGGTAAAGAGAAATTGGTTTTGCGGCCATCATACCTCAAAGTAAAAAATGAGTCGTTGAATTTTCTGGACAAAATTCAGGACAACAGAAGATTTTATGTGCACTGTTTGTGGTAAAGAGAAATTGGTTTTGCGGCCATCATACCTCAAAGTAAAAAATGAGTCGTTGAATTTTCTGGACAAAATTCAGGACAACATCTGTGGACATATTCGACCCTTATGTGGGCTGTTTAGATACTTTGTGGTTTTAATAAATGCTTCTACAAGATGGTCCCATGTGTGTTTATTAAGCACACGAAACCATGCCTTTGCTAGATTAATAGCTCAAATAATTAAGTTAAGAGCTAATTTCCCTGAAAATATGATCAATTCTATTAGATTGGATAATGCTATTAAGTTCTTCTCAAGGGCATTTAATGACTATTATATAGCTCTAGGCATTAATGTAGAGCATTATATGTCATATATCTACACACAAAATGGTCTAGCAGAATCTTTAATAAAGAGAGTCAAACTGATTGTTATACCTCTTTAACAAAATTATAGGTTGCTAACAAGTTGTTGGGGTCATGCAGTCTTGCATGCCTCAGAACTAATCCAAATAATACTAACTGCATATCATACGATCTCCTTGTTGCAATTAGTACGTGGAAATGAACGAAGCATTTTCCATCTGCAAAAAATCGGTTGCACAATATACATACCAATTTCACCACCACAGCATACATCAATGGGTCCTCACAGGAAGTTGGGGGCCTATGTGGGGTATAATTCTTCGTCGATAATAAAATACCTTGAGCCATTAACAAGGGATCTGTTTACAGCTCGGTACGTTGATTGTATTTTTAATAAGGATAATTTTTTGATATTAGGGGGAGATAAGTACCACGAAGAATGCTAAGAAATATATTGGAATGCCACTGGCATTCAGTCCTTAGATCTATGTACTAAAGAATTTGAACTGGAGGTTCAGAGAATAATAAATTTGTAACAAATTGCAAATAATCTGCCAGATGCATTTACAGATTACAAGGATGTTACAAAATCATATATACTCACAGTCAATGTACCAGAAAGAGTGAATGTACCTCAGAAAGCTACTCTTGCCCCTAATGAGAAGAAGAGGGGGATAATTCCGGATAAAAAAGACTTAGTTCCGCGGAGATGTTCGCAAAAACGAAATTCTTCTAAAGGTAATGGTACAATACTTGAATCAGTAAAAGAAACTCAACATGAGGTTGAGAACCATCGAATGAATGATAAACCCGACATCAAAGTGTTAGTGTTATGCTCTTGAGGCAGTCATATAAATGATTGTAACATGACTATGTTTATGAATAATAATATGATTATTGGTCCAATGAATGTATATCATTATATTGATCAGTAAGTATGTGGCTTGCTTATGAAACTCTCTACTCATTGATATAATTCTGTAAGTATCTTTGATCGGATATCATCGTAATGGACAACGATGAATAGATCAACACATGTATTGATCGATGATCGTGTTTCATAGATCATGGAATATGAAGATATCATCAATACATTATGAACACATGTTGCAGAACATGGGTTAGATAGACCCACAATGAGACACTGCGAGAATATTACATTCTTATGTGTCATCAGTGTATCTCATACATAGTAGATGTATGACCCTTAGACATGATATTGTCACATCCCTACATATGTAATAGTTTACCTTGGGGTTACCAAACACTATTTCCTAACCGGATAGTTATAAAGGTGGCTTTCATGTTTACTATGAAACATGCATAGGGAAGTGAGCAGTTAAGATGAAATTTGTAACGGAGATATATGTTTAGGCCACTCGTGTGATATGATTAAGGAAGTGCATGGCTATGCCGTGATTGAGAAGTCAATCACAACTTATTATTATACCACGAATACGAGAGATAGATTGAACTGTCAAAGGATGACATGTTTCTCGCCTTGAGTTCGATCTTCATATAGTTTGGCAAAGGGATTATTACATCAGTACTTTGATTATATGCGTTTGGGAGTTGGTGTCGGGACCCGAATTTGCAAATCCGGACCCTCTGTGTATTCAGCACTAGTCCAGGATCACGCTAGTGCACACAGTCTCAACATTGGTAAATATCACAATCATACACATCGTTAATAATAAAGTACTTTATTTAATATAACTAAATCAATTGGTTGCTCGACCTTATGGTCAAGTTACAAAATCGCCTCACAGGCTAAGACTTATTGAAAAATCTGCGTGAATATATAAAGAAAACGCTGGCGCCAATCAATATGCCACAGTAACCGCGACCGACTCGATCCCTAGTTAGACGGCTCCTCCTGATATTCCTCCTCCAAAGCTGGCATCGCCTCATCTTCAACTGGTGTTGTTTTGTGGCAAGGGTGAGTACTTGGTACTCAGCAAGTCATGCACAGAATGCAAGCTAATATACTACATGCATGGCTTAATACAAAAGAATAGCTCAAGGTATAATAGCATAAAACAACATTTAACAAGTATCATAAGTAAATTCGAAAGCAATAAAAACAAGTATAAGATCAATAACTTTTTCAGGAGTTAAATAAACATCTTTCCCATTCCTAATCCACATTTCCATCAACATCATCATTTAAACCAAACCCTTTCCAAGTTCAAGTTATTTCCATGAAAGTCTAACCCTTGACTGTAATCCCCGAGCAATGTCCAATACCGTGGACACGGCTATTCGAATAGATTTTACACTCTGCAGAGGTTATGCATTTTACCCACAAGATACAGTCAAACACCACAAAGGTGAGTGATCGTAACAAAGCCTTTCGGATACGGCTAACTACACAAGTGAATCTTTCCGATTTTTGCCCTACACCATCCCTTCCCTTATCAAAGGCGAAGTATGGGACCGACATACTGCTGGAATTTGGTACCATGCCTCGGCCTGATCGCTCGCCCTTTCAAGCTACACAAAAGGTGTAGTTGACACCGAGTATCACATGCAAGTTATTAGTAACTTACTCAACTAGGACCGTCCCATTCCGGTCATGTGGTTGCACGATTGACTCAGTTCAAAGGCTTGCAAGGTTAAGTCCTTATGATGACCAGGGCAAGACTACCCGAAGAACCAAACCAACGCTCCCGATGCCACAACTGGCCCACCCGATCATTCTTGCCACATGCCCCGGTCGAAAACTATTTATCAAAACCCCAGTTGATTACCATGCACCACGTGTCATCAACATCACAACACATGATACCTTTCCAAAACAGGTTCAGTCAATATTAACATTTGTTTGTCCAAAATCAGGTCATAAGCACGTAGCGGGTCTAAGCAATATACTACAACGATCTAGATTCCCATGTTGGCAATTTAATAATGTCCAACTATTTAATCCTCAACTAGGGTGACAAGGGGTTCATGGCATTCAATTGTCTATGTCAAGGTGGCATACAACAACTAGGTAATTAACTAATCTCCCAAAATTAATTAAAGCATTTTATAATTGAACTAGCATGCAATAATTTAAATCAAACTAATTTCTAAATGGGATCAACATGGTCAAAGCACAACTTGCCTTCAAAGAGTACTTGTTCTTGGTCTTGAGCTGGCTCCTGGGTCAACACTTCACCTTCGAAGCCTTCGGGCACTTCAACGTCTACTCGTAAAGCGTGCAAATAGCAATACATAAATAAATAGTAGACAAAAAGTGTGCAAACATCCAAATAAAGTTCACAAACAGAGAGAGCATAATTTTATGAATTTTTAGAAACTGGAATCGCCGAGTTCGAGTTAAAATGCAAAAGTTACAAGCGTTTAAAGTTTAAATAATAAATTAAATAATATTATAGAGAAAAACTTTGGTCAAAAAATTAAATAAAATTCACCATTAGGTAGATCTCAATTTTATAAAAATTTAGAAATTTGAATCACTCAAATCGGAGTTGAAACGCAAAAGTTATAAGCGTTTGAAGTTTGAATCTATATTTGAAATCAATAAACCGAATTAAATAAATAATTTCTTTTTCGAAAAATGATTTATTGTGTCAGCATGACATGTGGACCAATCAGAGGCCGCCACGTGTACGCCGTCCATGGACCGTGACGGTTTGGCAGTCCACCGTGGACTCTACCCAGCGGCTCCACATGTCACTAACATGTGGCCCGATCTGTCGATGGCTCGGCTCACGCCCGGTAGCGGGCGGCGCTGACAGGAGCCGACCTGGGCCCGGCGTGTCGAGACACATACCCACGCTACGTTGGCTGGCCGATCACGAAGCCTCCGGCTCCGCGTGGTTGATCTCGCGTAGTTGATTTGAAAATCAACGGCCCGAATTGATCTGGTTTTCACGCGTTTGGGGTAAATGTCAATCCCAGGACCGTTGGATCTCGATCAGGCGGTCGAGATCCACCTAACGCGGGCTAACGCTAACCGTCGATCTAGATCTAACGGTGAGATTGGATCTGAGGATTAGCACGTGATCTCACCGTGAGTGACGTGGCGCGTCTGGGCCCTCGGATCTGATCGGACCATTTGGCGCGAGCTCGAGTGCAGCGATGGCGCGCGGCGGAGCGGGTCATCGGCGCGAGGCGACGACCACTTTGACGGCGTCCTGGGGCGTGCTCGCTGGCGAGATATACCCAGGTGCGGCTCGACGCGGGAGTCCGGTTGGGTCGCCGGTGGCGATGGGCGACGAACGGCTGAACGGGCTTCCAACTCCAGCCCAGCGTGTGACGGCGCCAGGCGACGGGTAGCCAGGCTACGTGTGCGCAATGAAGTGGGCTTCACGACATGGGTGGCGACGCGATTAAATAGGGCCTCGGCTTAGTGAATCGTGAGACCGATGTTCACCGATTCTTGGCGGCGGAATCCGACTCCAACTCGGATTGGGTGACGTGGCTCAGCGAGAGCCGTTGGATCAAGATCCAACCCGCCGCGTGAGTTGGACTCGGTTCGACTCGGTGAGCTGGTGCTGGTCCGGGCTCTCGACCGGGTAGCGTGGCTGTCGTGGCCGTTGGATCAAGATCCATCGCCACGCGTTAGGTTCTGGCCGGGTTATTCGATCACGCGTGGCTTCGGTGGACTCGAACTCGAGTCCGACTTCGATCGGTGAAAAGTAAAACCAATTCGATTTTCCAGCGATTTAATTATTCAATAATTCATAGAAAATTCAAATAAATCCAGAAAAATAGTAAAATACTCAGAAAAATTTCAGAAAAATTATGGAAAATATTTGGAAACATTTTGGACCCAAATAAAATATTTCCCACAAAACTTTATTTGAAATTTTTATTTCTTTAATTATTTCAATATAGAATAAATTCAAATTAATTCCAAATAAATCCAAATAAATTCTAGAAAATTCCAAAAAATCACCAGAGTGTAAACTAACATCTAATTTCATGAAAATCAAAAATTGGGGTGTTACAGTTGGCATGCTCTGCAAGGAGCTGCTACCAACTATTGGATTATAAAAAGGGTTTTTCGAATCTATATCCAAATACGCATAAACCTACAGGGTCACACACTTAACAGGCTGGGACGCATTAATTCGAATTGGATCCGTAATTAATGGACCTCGTGGGCTTACGCGTTGATGGGCCCTGGCTTAGGGTTTTGTCGCGTGGCTATATAAAGAGAGGAGAAGGGTGGGCATCACACATCTCTTTAGTCCAGAACCCTAGCCTCCACCTCTCGTTGCCCCTGCCGAGCGACATGGTGCTTGCACGCCGACGCACGGCGTTCCATCCCCGGACGTGTAGACTGCTGTGGTGACGCTGCTGCTACTGCAGCGTGGAGAAGACGATCCACTCCGAAAACGATCCACTCCGAAAACGATCCACTACATCAACGCGCGAAGGATTACGCAACTGCGCGTCTAGTGGTAATTGATAATCACCTTCTTGCGAGAAACTTTTCTGGTTTTGCGGTAGAAATTTTAATTTGTACTAGAGTAGCATACCGCGTTCCTCAACACAAAGTGCGCACAAATATAGATGCTAGGATATCGGAACCCCTAGACTACGTTGTTATAAGAAATCATAAGGAGTTAGAGGATGTAAATGAAGAAATCTCCACGAATTATGTCAATTTGGGAAAATTATATAAAAGAGATACTACAATTGTTAACATACATTTTGCCTCAAAGATTGCTGAGAGCCTTTAACTGGATCTCAAAGATTGTTGAGTGCCTTTAACTGGATCTAGAACCAAAGACCACGGCAAAGTGAATCAAACACTCAGAATTGGTCAAATGGAAGGAAGCAATCGAAGCAGAATTGCTCTCGCTTAATAAAATGGAAGTATTTGGTCCAGTAACACTAACTTCTCCTAAAGTATTTCTTGTGGGAAACAAATGGGTTTTTGTCCAGAAAAGAAATGAAAACAATGTAGTCATGAGATACAAAGCGTGGCTTGTAACCCAAGGATTCATATAGAGACCTGGCATCTATTTTAATAAGACATATTCTCCCATTGGAATAACATTCCGATATCTAATATCTCTGGCAGTTAATATGAAAATATTAATGTAGTTAATGGATGTAGTGACCACATATTTGTATGGATCATTAGATTCGGATATTTACATGAAAGTCCCTAAAGAGGGTTAAAATTCCAAATCCTAATGCAAATCACAACATGTATATCATCAACTTGAAAAAGTCACTATATGGATTAAAGCAGTCGAGAAGGATGTGCTACAACCGACTAAGTGAGTTTCTTTTGAAGAAATGACACTACAATAATGATGATTGTTTATGTGTGTTTATAAAGAAATTTTAAAGTGGATTCTGTACCATCTCAATATATGTTAATGATTTAAATATCATTGAAACCACAAGGGACATAGAAGAGGTAAGTAACCATCTTGTGACGGAGTTTGAGATGAAACATTTGGGTAAGACCAAATTTTTCTTAGGCTTACAGCTTGAGCATCTTTTTGAAGGAATATTTGTGTAGCAATCTGTATATATCCAAAAGATATTGGAGAAATTCAATATGGACAAATCGTTTTCAACGAAAACACCTATGATCGTGAAATCCCTTTATGTGGATAAATACCCATTCAGATCTAAGGAAGAGGATGAAGAGATATTGGGATCGGAAGTTCTATATCTTAGTGATATCAAAGCACTAATGTATCTTGCAAATTGCACCAGGCCTGACATTGCATTTGTAGTCAATCTATTGGCTAGATACAACGCATCACTAACAAAAAGGCACTTGACTTGTGTTAAACAAGTCATAAGGTACCTTAATGGTACAAAAGATATTGGTTTGATGTTTCAAAAAAATCAAGATATAACTTTAATTGGATACACAAATAGTGGCTATATGTCTGATTCCTACAGTTCCAAGTCATAGATTAGATTTGTTTTCCTTTGTGGTGATACGGATATTTCATGGGAGTCTTGTAAACAGACTTTAGTAGCCACTTCAACTAATCATTCTGCAACAAATTGCTTTATATGAAGCATCACGTGAATGTGTATGGCTTCGCAGAATGATTAACCACATACAAATGACATGTGGTATTAATCCATTGGAATCTCCTACCATTATCTATGAAAATAATGTTGTCTGTGTTGCTCAGATGCAAAACAGGCTATATAAAGAGTAATATAACAAAACATATTGTTCCTAAGCTATTTTATCCTTACGAACTTCAAAAGGGTGGTGAGATAAATGTCTTGCAAATGAAGTCATATGAAAATCTAGCCGATTTATTCACTAAGTCTTTATCGACATCCTCGTTCCAAAAATGTGTCTAGGGGATCGATATGAGACGGCTTCGTGAGTTGCAAGGTTCAGGGGAGTTAACACTGAACTAGAACATGTTGCACTCTTTTCTTTTATGAGTTTTACATAAATATTTTCTCATAAAAGGTTTTTAATGAGGCAACATGGAATGTGAACTTATGTCATAAAGTTTCTCCTTATAATTTTACCCATTGGGTTTTAAAGAAGTTTTAGATTGTATATAATTATGTGAACGAATTTCTCTTCATATATTTTTCCACAGGGTTTTTAGAGGAGTTTATCGAAGCACATAAAGGCTGTGTTATTCGCACAAAGGAGAGTGTTAAGAAGTTAAAGTGGACGATTAGTCACCAACTCTTAGAATGTGTGTCTTTTGGACAATGAGTGTCTTTTGGACACTATCAACTTCCATCCATTAGCTTATATAAATATATAAACACATATACAATAAAAAAATATTTATTCTCTATTTTATTCTTGAGTTTAATTTCCACTATACTTTTAACAGTTATAACACTTTGTGTAGATAGAGAAATGAGTCGCTATTACCGAGGGCAATCCAGAAGACCGGCCTTCACCACATACCCCATGCAAGCATCTACCAGCATGCAGCTCACCTAGCAACCCCGCACACCTCCTCTAACCCCCTCTCCATCGTCCGTGAGTTTGGCCTCGCCCCGCCATGCCTCGCAAACCTCCATCCCCTCCATGCACTCCCCGTTCCGCACGCACCCAGAGACCACAGCGGTCCACGAGACCATGTCCCTCCCTGGGCATTTCATCGAACATCTTCACCGCTTTGCCAATGCTGCCGCAACTGGCGTACAGGTAGACCAACGACGATGCGACCGGCACAGAACCATCACCGGCCAAGAGGTCCCGAACCTGACGCGGTAGGTATGCACCAAGAGACCACTGCGATCCACGCAACCACGTCCCTCCTTGGGCATTTTGTCGAACATCTTCACTGCTTCACCAACGCTGTCGCGACTAGCGTACAGGTAGACCAACGACAACGCGACCGGCACGAAACCATCGCCGGCCAGGAGGCCCCGAACCTGACACGGTAGGCGTGCGCGGAGGCGCCGACGGGGAGTGCACCGAGCTCGACAGGCGGCGAAGGTGAAGTGGGAGAGCCGCGCACCAAAGGCCTGCATGCGGCGGTGGGTGGAGAGCGCGCTGCGAAGTCAGAGACACAGTGGTGGGAGCGGATGAGGGAGCTCTAGAGGAAGGTGTCAGGGCAGGGGAAGGCGGAGAAGACAAGGATGGAGAGGCCGGAGGAGTAGGCGGAGATGAGCTTGGCGGTGAAGTCGGGGTGGGAAGGAGGGAGTCCACAGGTGACGGCGAGGGCTTGGAGGCGGAGCAGCGCAGGGAGCGGCAATGGAGCGCGAGCGGGGTCGGGGTCTGAAGAGGCGGACGAGGAAGCGGCATTGGCTTGCCGTTTGCTTGTTCAAACTGGCGGGGCGCTGCCCTCTACCACCGACCACCGTCCGCCCAACCGAGTTCGCTCAGCTCCTTGCATGTGATTTCTCAAGGCCTGCTTGGTTCATCAGGCATGTATCACGATTCACGAACGCAGACTCAAAAGTAGCAAACCAGAAATGTCGTTCTTGGCTGGAGCAACTTTGACAGAGTGCGAATGATAATATAATACTAGACAGGCACAAGCTTGACGACACAATATCACAAGCGGCATTGCCGTCAAGGGCTTATTGCAACAGCATTGCACAGAAGATTCTGTCCTTGCACAGGATTGGTCTTGTTTTCAGCGAATGACATGGATGCGCTCCGTTTCTCCTGACATGGATGGGCTCGTCTACAGCTTGGATGGAGGCCGGTACCATCCGTACTGTTCATCTGAGCAGTACTTGGTGACCTGCTTCACGCTCAAGTAGTTATCGAGGCCCCTAAAAGCGACAGGAAAGATAAATTCAGATTATATACATTACAGAACCATTGCTTCCTCAGTATAGCTACACTTTTGCGCGATCTGTCGGTCTTGATGTATCACTTATCACAAAGAGAATTAGTCAGTAATGGACTCACCATTCTCCTAGCTCCCGACCAAAACCGCTCCGCTTGTTCCCTCCCCATGGATTTTGAACGAAGCATGGTTGCGAGCAATTTATCCAAACAATGCCCGATTGGATAGCCTGCGGATAAGGGAATGTGCATGTATTATGGCATCAAATACTTCGATTTCGTAAAAGGTTTAACATCCTAGCGGCTAATCAGTGGTACAAAAATTGATGGACATGTTATACTTCAACTTCAAACTACCTTTGAAATGCGGTCACACCTCCCTGGATCATTAGAAATCACACCACCAGCTAAGCCATAACTGAAAACAAACGGTAGGGCAGGTGAATAAACAATATAAGCACGACCACATTTTTTTTCAAGCCAGCAAAATCAAGCAACTCACTGAGTATCATTTGCAAGCTCTACAGCTTCACTCTCCGTCCTAAATTCTTTAACACAGATGACTGGTCCAAAGACTTCCTCTCGCCAAATTTGCATTGACGTGCTAACATCTGTTATAATTGTAGGTTCAATAAAGAACCCTCTTCTGAGGTGCTGCCATTTCGCAGATGTAGCTTGAATCAATAACCGAGGGCAAAAACATGTAATATTACTAACGATGCTTACCTGTGGTCGGACACCCCCATACAAAATTGTGGCACCTTCACTTCTTGCTGTTGAGATAAACCTCTTAATCTTTTCATACTGAAATAAGAAAAAGGTTTTCTGGTTGTCAAAATAAGAATTACCGAATTACATAATTAGACATCTCAAGACATGCACAGTTGTGAATATATACTACATGCAAGCAGGTTCTGTCAATAAAATTAGAAGGTGGTTGCAAAAAGCATAACTGCATAAAACTAGCTAGATACACACAAAGAAGTAAACTGTTATAGTTTCTTGCATTGCAGATCATCACTGTTGTCATGAACAATTATTGATTTGAAAGTAATATCTTCATCAACACATTCAAATGTTTAAAAAAATGTACGTATTTGCAACCAAACTTCAATAAGTGCAATAGTCTCCATTTGAATTACCTGCCCTTCACTGACTACCGACCCCAGCCTGCAACCTTCTTCCAGTGGATCTGAGATCTTGATACTCTTTGCCCATGCAACTAATCTATCTAAAAACCGCTTTGCAATTTTCTCCTGTGAAAGTGTCGATTCTTCATGCCATGTATTAGAAAATAAATTGATGTCTAAAACAGCCAGGAGAGCATACATACATGAAGAATTAGACGAGAAGTTGCACTGCAGACTTGACCGGCATTCGCAAAACAGCCAAACATGGCCCATTCAACAGCTGTTTAAAATTCAGAGATCTACAATTAGCCAACACTACTTGCTTATCCATAAAATATGTAAAATCGAAATTTGTCCTTTCATAACCCAAAGAATTGTGAATTACGAAAATAAAATGATATTGCCACCGTTAGACAACAAAATAAGGGGCATAGTGCGACATGAAAGGGAGGAAGATACCTTTGTCAATGTCAACATCATCAAAGATAATAAGAGGACTTTTGCCACCAAGCTCTAATGAAACAGGCTGTTGAAGAAGATAATGGACGATGGAATCAGAATTATGTGACATCAATGCATATTTTCAAGACTTCTAGCATCAACAAAAGAACACAAGATCACAAGTTAATGGGAAATTTAGTTAGAGGAAGGTAATTTACTGAGCAAGGATGGAAACTGAATGATGTAGAGAACAAACCTTAACCATTTGGGCAGCAGCAGTCATTATCCTCTTACCAGTTTCTGTACTTCCAGTAAATGCAATCTACAGAAAGCATCCACATAAAATTTTAAAAGCTCGAGAATTGAGGATAATCATATAAGATTATGAGATACTCTATCACTGTGTTCATCAGCATATGAAGGTACAAATTAAAGAAGAGGTCTGACCTTATCCACATGGGGATGTGAAGCTAAAGGAGCACCCGCTTCAGGCCCCAGACCAGTAATTATGTTCAAAACTCCTGGAGGTAGTCCTATTTCTTCACATATTGCGCCAAGCTCTAAACAAGTTCTGATTTTAGAATAAATTTTAGTCATAGGATATAACCATTGTGTAAAGGACTTCAAAGGCATCAAGCCTTACAGAGACGCCAACTCAGATGGCTTTAACACAGTTGTACAGCCAGCAGCCAAGGCAGGTGCAACTTTCCAAGTAGCCATCAACAGAGGATAGTTCCTTCATTTACACAAGGAGAAAGCAAAAGAATTAGAATGGTTAACCTTATACTGCTCATCAACTATTCTGTTACATGCATTCCGGGACGCAAGTAATGGGATGATTCTGTTGAAATATCCCCAACTTCTAGAAGGCTCAACAATTGGTAATGAACATAAACACTACTAATAGGTATATAGCCCGAAGGGGCTTGGAAAAGAAAATGCATTTCTGACTGATCAGCTTGTACTTTGCTGAGAAAAGAGAAGGAATCATTTTCATCTACGAGTGGTAGCAGCTACTAACTTCAAAGACATTGGACTATCGAATACAAAAGGCAACCAATGAAAAATGATCTGATTTGATTGTTAATAAAATGACCAATAATTCAGGATGTAATCATACAAATCTTAATCGTCTTTCCTCTGATTTAAGAATTCCAACTTCTTATTTATCAAACATGAAACAACAAAATCAAGAAAAAGATAGAAACGAAAATTATCATCCTGGCATGAACCATAACACACCTTACATCTTAAGAGGAAAAGAGTGCAAGTGGATATATCAAAATATTTTGATACACTATGGACTGAAAGCCAAGAAAATACAGTGAAATGGTTGGAAAACATGGTGAATTAAGGCATTTCTTTTACCAGGGTGTGATCAGTCCAACAACCCCGATGGGTTCTTTGAGTACATATGACTTGAAATTTTCCATGGGTAGAGAGATTGCTGAACCTTGTTTCCCATCTAAAGCTTCTGCCAGATCAGCATAGTACTCAAAGCATGTGGCGACATCGTCCTAAAATAAGATGGAAAAGCATCAAGTGCAAGGTTGTCAGAGTCTCGATTTGATTGTAGGTTGGATCTTCATTTGGTAGAATCCTAACACTCTTACGATTATAGAAAAAAAATAGGATCATGATCAAAATTTACACACAATTCTATCTGATTCTGCCAATCCTAATAATTAAACATGAATACTTAATTGCATATGTCCTTCCAATTGTAAAATATCACCTTTGATATATTCATATATACTATCATTTGTATAAAACACAATATGTCTTTCATTAAACTATATTTTTATTATACAAAGTTTCTTAAAGTACAATTCCAAAAGAATATCACCATTGAGATACATGGTAATTTTACGAAATGTATATTTAGTAGAATCATGTAGGATCTTAGATTCCAAGATTCGATCCTACAATGCGATCCTATCAGAGCATCTCCGATTCAATTCAAGATCACGATCCTGACAACTCTGATCGAATAAAAAATGGAACATCTTCAGGCACACACTAAACACCATATTGTAAATAATCGAAAATACCATGTCCCCTGCTGCTTCATCCTGAGGCTTCCCAGAATCAAGTGTCTCCAGCAAAGCCAGGTAGGATTTCCTATCTTTAATCTGCACCCAGAATCCAACATTTCAAGAAATTTACTGGCAGATAAAACAAGCATACTAATGAATGAACAGGCGTCCATTATTGAAAGCATTGACACTAGGAAATTCTTTCACACTAACAAAAATTTCAGATTTTGAATTTTCCATTTAAAAAGCAGCAAAGACCGTGAAATAAGTAAACCTTCCACATGTTACATATACATATGAAATTGATCTTAAATGGTAACAATTACATGCAACGCTGGGATTTATAGCTAGAGAGCAGTCATATTTTAATTTGTGCAATCCACTGCTAAAAAATTAGTTTCCTTGTGATAGCAACGACATGTTCTACAACGAAAGAGCCAACTTGCCATTCCTGAGAACTCAAGCTTTTGTAGTAGAGCATAAGATTAACAGGTCATAGTTAAGTTAAACCTTCCGTTGTTTATGATATACTGCCGTGAACCTGTGATCATCCCCTCATGAACTTGCAACAAACGTAAAATCAGTTCAAGTTAGTTGCAACCAAGTCTGATAATTTTCAACACAAATCCGACTTGATAAAACTTTTCTAGAAGCGATGTACAGCACCAAGAGCATCCTTTCCTTAAGCCCCCGAAACCAACTTCATTCACACAGACAGCAGTGAGACAATGAAATCCTGACAATTCCCGTCTCCATGTATCCATCTAACTTCGAAGAGATTAAACAGGACTCAGATTTGGAGAACATAAAAACTGGCACCTTAGCTGCGATCGCCTTGAGATATTTGCCCCTCGTCGCCCCAGGAGCGCGCGACCAGCGGCTCCCACCGTCGCGCGAGAACGCGTCCCGCGCCGCCGCGACCGCGAGCTCGACGTCCTCCGCCGTGGCCGCCGGGATGTCACCTTCACCAGCCCACAAGAACCAAAAGCTGAAGTCAGCACGGCACCAGCCGCAGCAGTGAGCAAGGGAGGGGTTTGGAGAAAGGCGATCGATAGAGTGGGGGGCGAACGAACCGATGGTGGCCTCGGTGGCCGGGTTGACGACGGGGATGCGGCGGCCGAGGGCCGGCTCCCGCCACCCGCCGGCGATGAAGAGGCCGCGGCGGGGGATCGACGGCGGCGCGGCCATGGGTTCAGCAACGTGAGGCGATCGTCGTCGTCTTCGAGGAGAAGGAGGCGGAATGGTGGTGATGGTGCGGTGGCTGGTGTTGCTTTTGCCTTTAGGTTGTCCGGGATTTTGGGCGAGCACTGGTGGTACGGTGCCGCCTTTTTGATTCGGTACCCCCAACCCCAAGTATTGGCTCCGCTCCGCGTCACCGGAGCTTGAGCGTTCACGTCTCACTGATTAAGGGGCAGTGCGCTAATAAATTAACCAGATCAAATCCGGGCATGGCCCGTGCCGCGATGATTCGGGCTCGACCGCCCACCGCGCCACGTGAAGGATCTGTCGCACGCACGCGTCGTCGAGTGTGGCGCGGAGGCCCACCCGTATACACTTTGTTGTTGGGGTAGGGGGGGGGGGGGCGGGCTGCACCATCGCCGTCGCCATCCTCTCTCTTTACCTTTTTGACGTGGGCGACCCCATATATATATACTACCTAAAACACTTCCCGAAGGATTCCTGCAAGGTCCCGGTACCCACGTGTCCTTCGATGCGATTAGCCCCTCAGTAGATTTCGCTTGTGTTTGCCTCCCCGGTCCACCTCGCTTTCTTCTCGAGCTTTCCGTTTCCTCCTCTGCCTCTCACGCGTTGCACGCCCGCTGTCTCCGCCTGCCGCCTGCGCTCCTCGTGCTCCTGCGTCGCCTAGCTCATCGCCGCCATCCGCGCTATTCCGGAGCCCTCGAGGCCGCGCCACCGCCGCCAGCCGAAACCTCGTGGAGCTTGCCCTTCTCCTCCTGCTCCCTCACTCGCGCCGCCCTCACCCTTGTCTCCACTCCCGCTCCGCCTCTCGCCCTCCCCGTCGCCCCCTTCGCCGCCCCTCCCGCCATTACCGGCTGTCTCCTCGCCTCCTCCGCTTGCCCGCTGTTGCATTCCCCTCGCCCCATCCTGCCTCAGCTCCCTAAACCGAGCCACCACAGTCGATCTATCCTCAACCGGTGATCTGGTAGGCTCGTCTCTCCGGGTTTGCCGCGCCGCTCAACCAATCACGCGCGCGCGTCGTTTTGGCGTGAGATTGGGCGGCTTGCGCTTCCTTCTCCTGCACGCCATCATCTTCCCGGCTCATTTTGGACAGCTGTTTGCCATCATCGAATCGCTGCTATCCATTGCTAGCGTCCCACCAGAGACTTCGTTCTTTGTGCATACTGCTATGTCGATTTGTCCATTTGTCGAATTTATGGCTATGTTTGCTAAGTCTGTTGATTATACGAATGCGTTTACTCAGTGCTTTTTCAGATTTTCCAACTGACATGTTAAATACTGCTATGTCGATCTGTCCATTTGTTGAATGTATGGCTATGTTTGCTAAGTCTGTTGATTATACGAATGCGTTTACTCGGTGTTTTTTCAGATTTTCCAGCTTTGTGATGTATAGATAATGCTGATGGCCCGTATCAAATAGCCTACTCCTGTTGTTCCTACAGTGAGCCCTACACCGTCTACTGCAAGTACAGTTATTTTGTAGTCATTGCCTGACTATTACCAAATCGTTTATGGCTGTTAGCGTTTCCTTCTCACAGTTTCGCTTGCAATGTTAGTGCACAACTCACAGTCTTTTTTTGCTCCAGGGTTTCCTGTTACGTGTGTTCGCACCATAGCTTCTACTGCTACTGTCCATCACATATTTCCCCCTACCCTTTAGTTGACTTTCATACGGTACAACTTATGTTTTACGAAACCTTTTGTTCTATAGCTTGTTTTTTTTAGGCTATGGCTGATCACCAGTCAATTCTAGAATTTTGATTATTTTTTTTTACTTTGATTTTTACCAGTTTCGCCAAAGGATAAGTGATATCCACCAAATTCACCCAGCGCAACATTGTTCGCAGCCGCAGGGAGCACCGACCTGTTTAGTTCACCAAAGAAGGTCCAATATTTGCATAGTTTTTTAACTCGTTTGCATTCTATACTTTTATTTGTATTAACTTTTTTCCCTCAATGGGTTGTTGTGCAATTCTTTCATACCGTCAAGCACACTTTCTTACCGTCGTGTACTCATATCCCTTATTTTCAGATGTTCAGGTTGCAGGCAGAAGTAAAATACGACCTGCACAGCATTATTGGACTGAACAAGTTGTATTTTTGCAGGCAATTTACTGCTGCTAACGGCTACCAACAAAGCACCCAGTAACAATATTCAGAACTTTCTTTATTCAGTGACACCTACATACCCTTCTTATATGATATTCTTTGTCCTAACTAATTTCTCGACAGAAAGTTATCTGGCATGAGCCTTAGTGGAACTTTGGGGTGCAACATGAATCTACTGATTGCGTTAGTTCATCTGTTTGTGAAATTTCCCACACTCGCATGTCTCAATGCACTGATGGTTACACAGTCGACTATGCAGTGATATGAGCAAAAATAATTTTGGAGACAGTGACATTCCTTATAGTCTTCCTCCAAATCTTGAGGGACAACGTTTAACACAAATATATTTGAAAAAGTGACAACAAAGACTAAGAGAGCAACCATTCTGTAAGAAGTATACCTTATTCGCAGACCATCAGTTCTTTCTCTTATGCATGTCTGGTAGATATTAATTACAGCCTAGATGATGCTGTATGACTTCTTACTGGTCTTCTATATTTATAGGACCTTCGTGTATCAAATCATTGACATATAATATTTGAGAAGGTAATTAAGTTTCACTATTACTATTTTTTGCTTTGGTAATAATGTAGTGCTATCAGTCACTTCTACTAGAAATCAAAGAGGAGAATGAGAGGAAAATTTCTGTTGCTATTGAGAAAGCTGAGAGCATAAAACAGCAAAAGTTTCAAGCAAAGCTTGGTAAGCACATAGGAGGGGAAAAAGTTCCTTGCTGGCATAAGCACTTCACTATTTGTTTGAGCTAAATCTGAATATTGGAGCTTATGAATTAGTTTGATTAGTGACTTTGTTAACATATATACTCATAATTACTTTGATTTTTCCTAGATGAATGACAATCTTGTCATAAATCAGGTGATGTGAATAGAAAGGATTCAAAAAGAATAAGAACGGTATTTTTTTTCTTCATTATGTTTAAAAATATCACAAACATAATCAATTAATCTATGCTTCTTGTTTGATGAAATCCTATCATTATTCCAACTCCGTAAGAGTTTAGTAGGAATAAGCATAGTGTGCTTTCATTACCTATCAAATAATTGAGCTCTGAATATTAGGTATGATTTGTGCCTATTAAAATTTCCCAGCCATTATTCCAGCTCAGTAACTATTTAGTCGGGATAAGCATAGTGTGTTTTCATTTCTTGCCAAATAACTGATGCTCTGAAGATTACTTATGGTTTGTACCTGTTAAAATTTCCATGAACAGCTCAATTTCGTATAGAACTTCATTGTTTGATTTACCTACCATTGTCCTCATGAGTGATCAATTTTTTTTTTGTCATTTTCACTAATTATCTTTGTGATCCTATTTCTAGCCATCCCAAGTGTTGAATATAGTGATCGTGTTAATTTAAAATTTAAAACATAGTTTGAGTTTAGAGTTCCTACTTTACACTTGATTTAAAGTGGTTTGATTTTATTTTAGGGAACAAGCTGCCCTTAAACTTAAAAGAAAAAAAAGATTGGCAAGCTAGAGAAGGAGGTTAGTATGGTTAAGTAACTGTTATTTGTTCAAATTATATGCTATACATCTCACAATACCTTCAGCATGGATATGCAAATAACGCCTTCAATCCAAAGATCTGCATATGCATAGCACTGTATATTCTCTTATAGGACATTATTTAGACATGTTTAATGGATATGAAGCCTGCTTCGTGCAATCATACTATCAGATATAATACTCCACTTCTCATTTATAGGAGCTTTTAATTATAATGTGGTCCCATTTATTTCCATATGGCGTATGTATCTCCTGGTCAGCAAGTGCTTTCTGTATCGTAGATTCCTAACAAATGCTACCTGGCATCTCCAAACAAGAAGTGAGTGCTTGGATTGACTTGCCAAAATTGAGAATACATAGATCTCGATTGCTGTTTCAATTCTGACGAATGCACAATTTTTTATGTTGTTTATAGTTTGCAAATTTTGGCTCGCTGCTAACTGCTCCATCGCCATCTTGTGATAGCTAAAAGATTTCATAGCCCATATCGAGTTACATGCTATGGCGGAAGTTCCTGACTCCATCTCAAGCGACAAAAAGGGAGGCACGATTCTTCCTAGACCGTCCGCATCATTCTCAAGTAGCAGCGATCTTAGCAACATCAGCAACACTGCATGTGCTACCAGGAATAGAAAGCAGAATTCATATCTGCTACCGCAAGCTGCATTTGTGTAAATAAAAGTCGACTTTTAGGATACATGAAATGGCAATGTACTCATCTTCGCCTTCACGGTCTCTCTAATCCGTCCTTTATTCACGTTAATGTGTTACTCATGGTGGCATTCTTTTGGCTTCTCAAATCCATGTCATTGAGGTTCTTAAGGATTAATGGCGCAAGTATAAGCCCTGTGTCTCATAGACTTTTGAAAAGAAAGAGGTTCTTAAGGTGAATACTTCTGTTGCAAAAGACCTCATTGAGGTAATGACGCAAAAGAAAATAAAAGGCAATACTAACATTATGTGACTTGCCCATGTATCATTGCTTTAGTTTTTGGAGACTCGCAAATCGCCTGTTAGTCTGTCACATAGGGCACGATTAAATTGATCCCAAGGGGTTAAGGTGATTGATTTGTTAGATGTGATTTCAGAATAAGCCAGTCGAGTCCAATTGGTACAGCGACTGAGAATTCGCCATTCGCGTTAGATGTGATTTCAGAAGAAGCCAGTCGAGACCAATTGGTACAGCGACTGAGAATTCGCCATGCGTTTAGCGCGTATATGTGATGCCTGTATTACACCCAGGGGAGTCTCACTCCACCATACCTATATGCCCCTCCACGAATAAAAGTCTTTAAACAATTTAGGATTTAGGTTTAGATCTTTTTGGCATCCCCCCCCCCCCCCCCTAAAAAAATACCCAGCTCTACAAATTTATAACTTCGTGAACAGACCCCTAAAGAAATATTAAATTTTGAACAGGCTCTTCCACGGGATTTTTTTATGTAGCCTAACTTCTGTGCTTTCCTTTTGTATACTGCAGTGAGATAATATACCAGGTTTTGGTCTCTCTAATCATATTCAGTGATCTCTTTTGTATAATGAACGTATCCTTTTTGACATATTTATTCAATCCTTATTTCGGTACCATTGTACATTTTCAATGTTTACCCAGATTTATTTGCATAGATATTAATAAGAACGTAAATTTTACCAAAAAAATAGCTTCATACACCCTGAAAACCGCGAGACAAAAACAAGCCAATTCCTTACTAAAAATAATACGGCCATGAATAGAGTATATTTCTACATATGTACGTACTCCAATATAGCCCTATCCTACTATTTCGAAACTAAACAAATTCCAAAATTCCAACGAATACCGCTTATTTCTTTATAAAAAACACCACACCCTCATTCTTTATATAAAATACCATGGTACCAATATAAATCTATCGCGTTCTTTTTTTACTTAACGTATATTGCGCCAGAAATTACTAACAAAAAACAAACCTTCACACAAATCCTACCCAACTCTGAATCATTCTTACCCCTCCTTTCATAAAAACATACAAAAATTATACACACATCACCTAGCTTTGAAAATAGCTTATAATTTTTTTTTTAAAAAATGTTACTGCTTCATTCTCGCAGCATCATATCACAATGCCAAATAAAAAAACGCTCTAGCTTATTACCTCATCTCATAAGTTACTATATTATTCGCAAACGCTAACTCACGCGGCGTGCCGCCGCGTGCACGTTTCTAGTTGCCATTAGCGGCAAACGGCAAATGCTGCCATCAGGATCCATCATCTTTTTATATTGGTATAAAACGTAGTCGTCCCACACTGATTAACAGTAAGTAAATAGATCTCATAAACAAAAAGTAAAAAGCATATACAGCATAGGAGTTAAAGTTCTCTCTTTATAACAATGATCTTTCTGTATAAGACAATATCCAATATATAGTAGGGAATCCTTGAAGATAAATTCGGATTGGCCAATCAATGGATAGAGTCCTTTCATACTGAGACAAGGATTCTATCCATATCTAACATTTTCCATTGAGCGAATACCGTGTAATACACATGTTTCATTAAAAACTCCTCCCAAAATCCCACTAGTAAAAAAAGGATGAAGAAAAGACTACATTGCACTCGCACTCCATACTACACTAGTTGCCTCATTAAAAACATTCATGTGAGAAACTTTAGGAAAACTCACTAAAGGAAAAAAAGAGCACAACTCATAATCTTCAGGATATAAAATATGATCTTCAGGATCATGCAAAAGGGGTTATGGTTAAGAGATTTACTCTCGTTGAACTCTGCAAATCTCAAAGTCGCCTCATTTCAAGGCTATTAACGCACCTTTAGAAAGTTGGCTATAGTAAAAACTTTATGAATAAATCTGTTAGATTTTCACATAACTTAGTTTGCATTATTTTTGTCTCATGATTCTTCTGGAGTTTGTGATGATAGAAAAATTTAGAGGCAATATACTCCGTGTATTGCTCTTTATATAATCCATTTGCATTTGTACAACACAACTAGCATTATTTTCATAGATAATGGTGGAGATATCGACGGTATTAGGACTATATGATTTCTGGATATGTTTAATTGCACATCTCAGCCAAACACATTCACATGAGGTTTATATAAAGCTATGATCTCTGAGTGGTTGGTAGAAGTAGCCACCAGAGTCTGTTTACAAGACCACCAAGAAATGGCTAAACCACCTCAGAAAAACACAAAAAAAATCAGTCTGAGATTTGGCACTGTGGGAATCAAACAAATAGCCATCATCTGTATATCTGTCGGGACCCCGAATTTGCAAATCCGGACCCTCTGTGTATTCAGCACTAGTCCAGGAACGCGCTAGTGCACACAGTCTTAACATCGGTATATATCACAATCATACCATACGATACTATCAAAGTACTTTATTTAAATAATCAAAGGGTTACTCGACCTTATGGCCAAGTTACAAATATATGCCTTGCAAGGCGAAACTTTAAAAAGAGAAATAACAAAGAAATGAAAATCAAATAAACTGTGGCGCCATCCAAGATACCACAGCAACCGACCGGGCTCGCATCACTAAGTAGACGGTTCTTCTTGGAGTTCATCCTACAAAGCTGTCGTAATATCCTCTTCAACTGTTATTGTGTTGATGCAAGGGTGAGTACTTGGTACTCAGCAAGTCATGCACAGAATGCAAGCTAATAGACTATATGCATGGCTTGGTACATAGGAATCGCTCAAGGTATATTTGCGAAATGACTTTTGACAAGTAATAAAAGTAGATTCGAAAGCAAAGAGAAATGAGTAAAGCATAAATAACTTTTCAAGAAGTTTAACAAACATTTTTCCCATCCTAAACCATAATTCCATCATCTTCCTTGTTAAACCAACCCATCTTTTCAAAACCAAGTTATTTTCGTAAAGTCTACCCCTTGACTGTAATTCCCGAGCATTGTCCAAAGACTGTGGACTCGGCTATTCAAATAGATTCTACACTCTGCAGAGGTTATGCACTTTACCCACAAGATACAGTCAAACACCACAAAGGCGAGTTCCTCAGTAATAAAGCCTTTCTAAGCCTCAAACAACACAGTGGTCCTCTCCTAAGACGTGCTCTACACCATCCCTTCCCTTAGCCAAGGCGAAGTATGGGACCAACACACCGCTAGATGGGTACTGGCCACAGCCCACGATACGCTCCCCGCACAATCACACAAACGGTGTAATCGACACCCTGAGGCTCCACAAGTGAGTCCTTAGCGACTTAGTCAACTAGGGCCGTCCCATTCCAGCCCATGTGGTTGCAAGTATGACCAGTTCAAAGGCTTGCAAGGTTAAGTCCTTAGAGTGACCAGGGCAAGACTACCCGAAAAACCAAATCAACACTCCCAATGCCACAACTGCCCACTGATTACTCTTGCCACATGCCCTGGCCGAAAATCGTTTATCAAACCCCGCTTGATTACCATGCACCACGTGCCATCAACATCACATGATACTTTTCCAAAACAGGTTCAATATATCATTAAGTCCATATTAGCATTTGATTGTCCAAAATCATGTCATGAGCACGTAGTGTGTCTAAGCAGCATACTACAACGGTCTAAACCCATGTTGGCAATTTAATAATGTCCAACTAGTAAACCACAACTAGGGTGACAAAGGGTCATGGCACATACTTAAGTAATCAAGGTGTCATATAGCAAATTGGTATTTATCTAACCCCCATGTTTAAACAAAGTATCTTTCTAATTGAACTATCATGCAATAGTTTAAATCAAAATAGATTTTCAAATAGGATCAACATGGTCAAAGCACAACTTGCCTTCAAAAAGTACTTGTTCTTGGTCTTGAGTTGGATCCTCGAGTCAACACTTCTCCTTCGAATCCTTCCGCACTTCAACGTCTACTCGTAAAGCGTGCAAATAGCAAATACACAAATAAACACTAGGCAAAAGATCCCAAAACTCCAAATAAAATCCATAAACAGAGAGAACATAATTTTCTGGATTTTTAGAAACTGGAATCACAAATTTGGAGTTAAAACGCAAAAGTTATGATTTATTAAAGTTTAAATAATCAATTAAATAATATTTCAGAGAAAAACTTTAGTCCAAAAATTAAATAAAATTTATATTTAGGTAGATCTCAATTTTATACAAATTTAGAAATTTGAATCACTCAAATCGGAGTTGAAACGCGAAAGTTATAAGCGTTTGAAGTTTGAATCTAAATTTTGAATCAATATTTCGAATTAATAAATCATTTTCTTTTTCGAAATTAATTATTGCGTCAGCATGGACACGTGTCAGCTCCTGATTGGCTGGTCGACGCCACCGGTCCATGGACTTGGTCCACGCCGGCTCGGTCCACGGTGGACTTTGGCCCACGGCTTCCACGAGATCGACATGTGGGTCCACTCGGGTGACGTCATTGCCGACGCCAAGACACCGCCGGGACAAATGGCCGACAGCGGGCCCGCCATGACGTCTATCGTGACGTCATGGTGTAGCTTTGGCCGGCGCCGACATGCGGGCCCGACGTGTCGAGACACGCTTCATGCGCGGCGCCGACCGCTACCGATCGCTGGCGGCTTGGCCTTCGCCACGTGGCTAGATCTAGACCGTTGATTTGAAAATCAACGGCCGTATTGGATCCGGTGTTACGCGTTTGGGGTGAACGCGGTTAATCTGGACCGTTGGATTTAGATCCAATGGTTGAGATTGGATCTAGAGATCGAATCTAAACCTCACCGCGCGATGACGCGTGGCAAGATCTGGATCGTCGCGATCTTGATCGGACGGCCGAGATGGCTCGGCGACGGCAATGGCGCGGCGGGCGTTGGCGGCCGAGCCGATGACGATGACACGCCTAACGGCGCCGCAGTGGCTCCCTCCGTGAAGTGGATGGTAGGCACAGTGCGCCTTGACGCAAGGGATTCGGATCTGGGTCAACGTCGGCGGAGGATGGCGACGGTGGCGAACGGCTGGCGAAACCGGCATGAGTGCTTTACCAACTCCGGCGAGCAATAGCAGCGAGACGGTGGGGATCCTAGCGGCGTGAGCTAGGGTTTCGGGACCGGCGTGGGATGGCGATCCTCGGTGCGATCCGGCATTAAATAGCCCCGGAGGCGTGCTCGGCGGAACCCTAGTCGGTGCCACGGCGCTTCACCGGCGGAGTCCGGCTCGGACTTCGGCGGAGACGACGCAATCGCAGCCGCCCACGTGGCGCGATCAACGGCCCGATCGACGCGGGCGCGATCGGATCCGCCGGATACTGGCTCGAGTCGGTCGGCGGATCTCGGTTGGGATTGATTAGGGTTAGGAGTGGTTCGGTCGAGTCACGTGGCTCGGCCTGACTCGAACACGAGTCTGACTTCGGGCTCGGTCGGATGAACAGTACTTGACCCGAGTTTGATTTTCCAGCGATTTAATATTTAAAATAATTCCTAGTAATTCATTTAATTCATTAAAAATAGCAAATGACTCAGAAAAATTCCAGAAAAATTCTGGAAAATACTTTGGATCATTTTGGACTCAAATAAAATATTTCCAACAAAATTTTATTTGCATAATTAAATTCTTTAATTATTTCAAAATGGAATAAATTCAAATAAATTCCAAATAAACTCCAGAAAATTCCAAAAATTCATCAAAGTTCCAAATCACACATGAATTCAAGGAAAGCAAAATTTTGGGGTGTTACAATATCCCATCATGGTTAATTCTTGATTCTTTTGGAAAAACAAGCCAAGATCTTAATTACCTTGCAGGTATATGAGTAAAGCCTTTACATTAACCCAATGTCTCCTAGTTGAGACTACACTGTTTCATGCTAGCAAATTTACTGCGAATGCAATATCATGGCTTGTGTAATTTGTAAGATTCATAAGTATGGGACTTCAAGTCCTAATACTTTTTCATTTTTCATCCTTGGTCTAAATGGATCTTTAAATTTATCCGCTTCTATAGATCTCACAACCATGTGGTTTTTTAAGGAATGAGATTTATCCAAATTAAATCTTTCCAATACCTTCTAGGTATAAATAGACTGACATACAAAAATTCCTTCTAGAAAATAGTTTAGCTGTAAGCTTAAGTAATATTTGGTTTTACTCAAATCTTTCATCTCAAACTTCATCGTAAGGTAAGCACTTGCTTCTTTTATTTCCTCTGTGGTTCCGATGACATTCAGATCATCGATATATATTGAGATGACACATAATCCATTCTAGGATTTCTTTATAAACACACAGGGACAATATTCCTTCTTTATGAGGAATTCACTAAGTTGGTTGTACCACATTCTCCCCGATTATTTGATCCGTATAGCGATCTCTTCGGTGTAACGTTATACATGTTGCGATTTTAGGATTTGGAATTGTAACTCCTTCAGGAATTCATATAAATATCTATATCCACTGACTCGTATAAAATATGCGGTCACTACATCCATCAACTGCGTTGATAAGTTTAAGCTTGTTGCCATTAATATTAAATTTCGGAACATTAATCCACTCATTACAAGATAATAGATTTTATCGTAATCGATGATGGGTCTCTGTGTAAACCCTTGTGCTACAAGCCTCACTTTATATCTCACCACCGGTATATTCTTCAGGTTGAAAAATCCATTTAATCTTACAGGGAACACTTTAGAAAGTGTTCGGTCAACGAAACCAAGAACTTTCCTCTTATTAAGCGAGCGCTACCTCAATTGCTTTTTCATTTGACCATATCTGAGCGTTTCTGGCACTATAACACAAACTTTGAATCTAGATCAAGCTTTTAACAATTTTTAGAAGCGAAATATATCGATAATTGTAGTATTTCTTTTATACAATTCTCCTGCATCACTTCAGGGATATCTCTTCATTAATTTCTTCCAGCCCATCATGATTTTCCATAGCGATGGAGTCTGAGTGGTCTGACTTCCCAGCATTGGATTGTGCACACAAATATACGCTGGGGTTATCATCTTCTGGATGGATCACTTCAGGGATGTTACCATCTCCAAAATGGCTCACTTCAGGGATTTTCTCGACATCAGGTTGAGCTTCTTCCACTGTCATAGGTAGTGTTTTTATTTGTTTGGTTCTCTATTTATGCGGACATCCCTGCAGAATTGTGTCCCATGCACTTGGAGGCCTCCCCCTCATATTATTACGAGGGTCAAGAGTGGGTTCAATATCCTTCTAGGATACTTCCATTCTTTCAGGTGCATATACTGCATGTATATGAGATCTTTCCACCCCCTTATGATTAATGAAGTCATTTGGCATATTATTAGCTTATTTGTCGTAGATTTATTACCCTCTGAACTTCAAGTTTGGTCTCAATAGTGCGTGGATCCAAAGACTCAGTATTCTTTAATGTTCTACTTATCTCCCCCCTAATACCGGAAAAAGTTCTTAGTACAATTAGTGTACCAAACCTTGTACAGATCCTTGTCATAAGCTCTAGGTCTTTAAATAATTGATGGAGATTCATAACCTACATAGATCCTTAACTTCCGGTGAGGTCCGATGGTGGTACGTTGTGGTGGAGAGATTGGCATGTATCCAACAGAGCCAAATTTTCGCGGATGGAAAATACTTAATTCTTTTCCATGCATATCTGCAACGGGGAAGTTTTATTATGTGCAGTTGGTCTGAATTGAATTAATACCATAGTGTACAGCACCGCGTAGACCCAATAGTTGGTGGGTAGCCTATTATTCGGCAGCATTGGCCAAGCAATAAATTTTTCTTATTCCTTTAATTAATGACTCTGCAAGACCATTTTGAGTGTGGACATGAGGTACGAGATGATCTACATTAATTTCCGGAGCCATACAATAATCATTAAAAGCTTCTAAGATCAACTCGCTAGCATTATCCATTCGAATGGACTTGATCATTTCTTCTGGAAAAGTAGGATCCTAACTTAATAATTTTGACAATTTATTTTGACAGAAGCATGATTCTTAGTAGATATTAGACATACATAGGATCATCTAGTAGAAGCATCTATCAGTACCATAAAATATCTGAAAGAGCCCAACAATGGCTGAATAGGTTCACAGATATCACCTTGAATTTTCTCCAGAAAATTCAACGATTCTTTCCTAACTTTTAAGTAATAATATTTAGCTATGAGTTTTCCTATAACACAAATATTGCATAAGAAATCTTCAGATCTAGGAAAGTCTTTATGCTATGGTCAGCATAATTATTAATTATTCTTTTTATTCATATTTAACTCAGGATAACCCAGTTGATCTGCTAGATCTTAAATATTTTTGGGTTTCCATCGCAATATAAACTTCAGGTTTTATATGTGCATAGTATAACCCGAAGGGAGTTTTTCAACCACACGTTTATCATACCCATTAAACTTACTCATGAATAGGTATTCTGTACTATCATCTTTCTCTACCTGCATATAGAGACCATTCAGACCAATGTCTTTAAAACTTTAGAGAGTACGACTGAACTCAGGCTATAATATGGCATTCTTCCATTGCTAATTTTGATATCATCACCTCTGCGTGCTAGTCATAATATTCTAGTTCACTTAGGCTCTGTTTGGCAGAGCTCCAGCTCCACCAGATCCGTGAATCTGGTGGCGCTGGGTATTCCTAGCTCCACCAGATCTGTGGTGCTGGAGCTGTAGGTATATTAAAAGTGTTTATGTGGCTCATTTTGTTAAAATTTTAGAATAAAAATATAAACTTAATTCACTTTATTTTAGCCTACAAATTTCAGATCTAGGGTGGAGCTAGGATCTAGAGGTCTGTCAAACAGGGCCTTAGTGCGGTGCAACTATTTTTTAGACGGATTTCCTCCTCTGCTATTGGATTATTATGTGTTCTATATTAAAAATATGATTTAATAATCTGACATGTTGCATCATGAACAAATTATATAATATAGAACAAACATAGCTCAATTAATTAAATATCTAGGAAATAGGCATTTGTTCAATTTTAAATGATAATCGCTCAACAGGAGCGTAGATCAAGTGTTCATTGAGGAAATAAGGCTAAACTGATAAGGAGACTTATAAGAAAAAAGTGACCTCGACTAGCAAATTAAAGGAATACTTAGGAGACTAATTCAGGTCTCCATATGAGTTGTATATGTCCTTCTGGGACTTCTCAAAATCAATAATTTTAAAAGCCACATCGTCGTACTTTTCAGCATCCGTGTCAACAATAGGTCGTACGATGAAGTATGACATAACATTATTTCCCTGGGTCTTATTGATTTTTCAGTGGATTTCATGTAAAGCCCTGCCACATGCTATAGGATGTGATAGTTGCACAACCAATGGTTAGTTCATTCATACCTAAAGTAGGGTTATGCAGGGGTTTACAACCTTGTTAGCTGAGTCTTGCTTCTAGAAGCCACCCTGGCCCTTTATATTTACTTTTCCACCATGGATTGTCTCTTCCCCTATCTTGATACGCCATTCTTCTATTTATTCCCTTTATTCATTTGGCCATTTTTGCGAACATAGCTTTTGCTAGCCTGCTGAGCATTTGTACGTGCTTTAGCTATTACATGACTCTTATTAGGAAGTACGTGATGATTCTCCACTAGGAGTTCATCGTGTTTTTCTGCTTATAGCAGAATGCATACAAACTCGAAGTACTTCTAGTACGTGGCATGATGATACTATTACAATAGCATCCTCATATTCGAGTGGAAGGTGCATAATATCTTGTCGATCATTTTAGCATTAGTAACTTTCTAGTCATATAATGTTAGTTCAGTGATAAGCTTGGGCATGGCAAAGTTATATGCTGCCACAATCTTTAAATTCTTGAGAGCATGGGAGGGTCCATTCGTGTCGTGCTTCTGGCAACAGAACGGATCTTTGCTATTTATATATTTTTCTTTAGGGAATTCAAAAATATTGGCTGATCCTCTTCCATCAAATATTCGGCCTTCATGTCCGTATGAAGATGGTGCTTTAAGAGGTGAAAAGCCATAAACCTAGCGACTTTAGGAAGAGTAGGAGTACTAGCTTTAGGCTGGGAGAACAGTAGCTCTAAAATATTGAGCTATCAGATTAATCTTAGTATTCATTGCCCGGGTAAGCTAATTGTTGCCGTTGAGGGCAAGCACGACAAATTCCCTCTATGCGATGTCCAACATATCGTATTTCTATTTATGCAAAATGACTTTTACTACTAGTAAAATCATTATATTACATACTTACTCTTCAATCAGTAAAGTTTGGTCTATATCTATTCAGTAGATAATTATCTCAAATTTTCCAAAATTTTCCTAGCAATTTTCCTAGTTTTATGCTAATTATTCAGTAATTTTTAGAATTACCAAGTAACAGAAAAACAAATTTCAATATACATAAACATGACATTATGCTAGGACAATAAATCAAAATATATGGATCTTTCAATATGGTATACAAAATTTTCCTAGCATTTTCATAATCTTCTGTTAATTACCAAGCAATTTCCAGAATTACTCAATAGTAGAAAAATAAATTGCAGCACATATTAATATGAAATAATGCTAAGAAAAATAAATCTAGAGACATGAAGCTCATAATATGCTATCAGAAAATTTTTCAGAATTTTTCTAACATTTTTCTCAATTTTCTGTTAATTACCAAGTAATTTTTAGAATTACTGAATAACAAAAAAAATTAGTACGTATTAAACATGAAAAGATGCTATAAAAATAAACCTAGGGTATGAAACTTCCAATGTGTACTAAATATCAATTTTACCAAATCTATGAAAGTCCATATACCTAAAAAAATATAATTACTAGGATTCAACATAGAATAACAGAGAACTCCATGGGTTTAAATGGAAAATTTCAATTACCGTCAACAATCATTCTAATTAACATGTTCTTTATGGGCTTATAAACAAAATCGCACGGCCCATGAGGGATTCGGTCTTCGGGCCGAAACAAAATGGGCCGTGGGCTTGGCCACAGTCCACGACAGCCCATTAAGTAGGACGGCTAGGGTTTATAACATAGCTGCCACTGCCTTTCTAATGTGGCGGAGCGCTGGCTCGTGGGCCGCTGGCGAGGGGGCTCCGGGCCATCGAGTGGGAGCGGTGGTTGGCCGGCGCAGACGCGGGTGCCACGGCTACGGGTGTGGCCTGGTGTGGGCCCCAGTAACGCTACTATGAGCTTGGGCATGGTGCTTGCTGTTGGCGGCGTTGCGGGCGTCGGTGGCGCACGACTGGGAGCCATTGGCCGGCGCGGGCTCACGGAGTCACGGGCGCACAGTAGCATGCAATGGCTCTTGGCAGCAGGCGGGGGTGCACGGTGAGAAGTTCATGGTGATGTATCTACAAACACAGATGTGGGCCGTTGGCCGGTGTGAGCTCACGGGGTCACTGGTGCATGGTGGCGCGGTGACGAGTCGAGTGTGGTGGTGGCTAGTGAGGTCAGCTGCGGCGGCACCTATGAGATGATCAGAGCACGGTGCGCGTCCTTCGGGGGCGAGGCGACGGATGAGCTCTGGCCTGGCCGATGTGACCGAGGATCAAAATTTTCTTTCGTATTAGTTGATGAACAGTACCATAAATCATCCTAATTTGCCTATTCAGTCTAGACCAATTAAACTAGGTAATTAGGAAAATAATATGTAGGATTTAAGGGACTGTTCGGATACGATTAACTTATATAGCTCAAACTTACGTAAGATTTGAAGTAGATTTTTATCGTGTGTTGTCAAACGAATTCGATGCAGTGTAAATCAATACAGGTAAGATCTTAATCAATGGAGCTCCATGCTTCACTGTCATGGATCTTAGGCCTTGACGTTGTTGACCTTGAGCATGCATCGTCTTCCCGCTCTGGGTCTTCGCGAAGATCTGCATACTGCCCGTGCTCCACGATTGCTGGGTTGCTCACCTTGCCCCGATCGATTGCGGTGGCTTCACTGGGACAAGGATGGTACCATTGGCTTGACGGTCCAAGGTTTCACGATGCTTCACTGGAGGCTTCATGGCTTCATGTGTTGACGGGCTTCACTGGAGGCTTCATGGTCAGAATTTCACTGGATCATCGTCGGAAGGTGCACGGCTGGGGCAGATCATGCGACACATACGTTAGCGTTTTTTATCCGGCTGCATGTGTTTGGTCTTGGAGAGCAGTCGTGCTGATAACATGTGTTTGGTCTTGGAGAGCAGTCGTGCTGATAACGTATTGTCAAACATAGTCGTCCCCCACACTAATCAACAACAAGCTAATAGATCTCACGAACAAGAACAGGAAGCATACATAGAAATAGGCGGCAAAGTTCTCTCTCTTTATCAGATTGATCTTTCCGTACAAGACAACGCCTAATATATAGTAGAGAATCCCTGAAGATAAATTGGAATTAAATCTTAGAGATTTGAATTTGTGTCTTTTGGCGTCCTGGGTTAAGAGATTTTGTTCTAAAGAGCCCAGGCAGTGGAAAGACTTGATTAAGTTTAAATATAAAACTGATAGACCGAATATTTTCCTTTGCGACGCGGATTACGCTTTCAACTTTTGGAAAGGTGTTGTTTGGGCTATGCATGCTACCAAGTTTGGTTATAAATGGAAGGTGGGAAATGGGAATAAGATTAGATTTTGGGAAGACATCTGGTTCGGAAACTCTTGTTTAGCTACTCAATTTTGGGATTTGTATGTTATTACAAATGAGAAAGGTCTAACGATTGCTATGATTTGGGATGGCATTAATTTTAAATGCTCTTTTAGAAGAAATTTCTCAGAAAGTCTGATGATAAATGGTTGTGTCGGCGTATTTTAAGCCAGGGTACCCACTCCCCCGCAGTAAATACGATCGCCGGGCGAGCAGGGCGCATCCGGGCCCACCGCCACGACGAGCAAGAGATCCTCAAGATGGTCGCCAGCGAGTGGCGGCCAGGCCACGCCACTGGGTGCCCAGCAAGGTGGTCGCCCAGTGGACAGGTGGCGGCCAGGCCACACCACTGGGTGCCCAGCTAGGTGGTCGTCCAGAGACACGTGGCGATCAGGCCACACCACTGGGCGCCCAGCCAGGTGGTCGTCCAGAGACACGTGGCGATCAAGCCACGCCCCTGGACGCCCATCAAGGTGATCGCCCAGAGGACACGTGTCAAATCTCTTTATGCCATTATTAATTTTCGAGGGGTTATGCCTGTGTTTATTCCCTCAGTCTGGACTTTTATTGTTCCCCTAAGATCCATCTATTTCTTTGGCTCCTTTCCCATGATCATGACTAAGGATAATTTGATAAAAAGAGGGATAGATAAAGGTTCTTTGTGTAGCTTTTGTAATGAAAATGAGTCTATTACTCATCTGTTTTTTTATTGTGTGGTTGCCAAGAATTCTTGAGAGGTGGTCAATAATTTCTTTGATTTGAATATTGGTTTCAACTTTGAGTCTATTGCTAGTTTTTGGGTTAGCAATAAGAAGAATGCTGTTTTGAACACTATTTGTGTAGCCATTATGTGGAGCTTATGGACCTTGAGAAATAACATGATTTTGTTGTCGCAGAGCTGGTCAAGTGTAAAGAGTATTTGGAGAAAAATCCTCATGTTACTAAAGGATTGAACCGCTGTACAAGAAAGAGATGTTGGTTCTGATGAACTCATTTTGCGCAAATCTGGAGAGGAAGCTTCGGGCGCCTTTGGCCTTGGATCTCAGAATAATATAGCTAACATAGTTGCTCCTAAGCCTGAAGATCAGGAAATTCCAGAAGATCTGTCTCTAGTTTCTTCATATCTTAAAAACCTGATGAGTTGAATGTCAGTTGGTTTTGTTGGTTGAGTTCTAAAATATTAAGTTTTGGTGACTGTGGTGAAAGGTTTAAGTTTGTATTGCTTTTCTTTGGGACATGTTGAGCGTTGTAATATATATATGTTTCTATATGAAACCGGGGCATCTTCTGTTGCCCTTTTTGATAAAAAAAGTAGAAGATAAATTCAGATTTGCCCATCAATAGATAGAGTCCTTCCATACTAAGACAGAGATTCTATCTATACCATAACATATTTTAGTTTTTTTTTTCATTACAAAGTAGACACGCGTAAATAAACCATCATCACAAACGCTTACCACACATTAACACGCACGCAAATGTAGCATCACGGACTCATACCCCACATAAACACATAGGTATGAAACATCTCAGGATAAGATTGCACTGAGGATGAAATCACCGATTGAAAGACATGCTTCCAAAATATATACAAATCGTCGAGTCCACGCCACTCATGCCTCGCCACAGTGGAGACGATGGCCACGACTAGGGGTGAAAACGAATTGGATATGGACGGATAATGATTTTATCATATTTGTTTTTATATATTTTTTTCTCGGATGTGGATACAAATATAGATAGTCTAGATACGAATACGAATACGAATACGGATAATATCGAATACAGGTACAGATCGAATATTTATCGAAACAAGATAACCCCTTAGATTGTACATAAAAAATCAATGAACACACATGACTAGTTGATTTGATTAAAATATTATTGAAAATTGAACAAATATAATCATTTTCATTCACATAAACAATAGTTAAATACTATGTTGCAAACAAAATTATGTAAGACTTAGTTCATCATGCACATACGACTAACTCATCATATATGTAGATCAAAACACAAAATAAAGGTGATTCTTGCTCAGAGATACAAATAGAAGCAAATATATAACACACGAAAAGTTTGATAATACTTAATTACCATATCTCAAGAAAACATATATAACACTTACATGTAATTACCCAAGATTTGTATTCTTTATTAAATTATGTTTAAAATAATAAATTATGTATTTTATGAGTTTTTATGCATTTTTAGCTACTTATTTAAAATATTTTTTTATTAAGAATAATTTTTTTTTGAACTTTTTAGAAAATTTAAAATCTGATAAAATCTTGAAAATATTTTTTAAAATTATAGACTATGTCAGGATTTTTTTCAAAATTTTTCATAATTTTTGAAGCTAGTTTGCCAATTTTAATAATTGAAACTTGAGTTACGGATTAATTAAATTAGAAAATAATTTTAAAGTTTAGAACCTTTTTTGGTCAAAAGAGTAGCTTGGCCTAGCTTACATGTATATCCGGATATTTGACTCATCACTATTTGGATTATCTGAATCCGTATCCAACGGATAAACTATCGAATCTGTATTCATATTCGATTCGATACTGATAAATATTTAATCCGATAAAATAATTTTTGAACGAAAACTATCCCATCCATTTGCCACGAGGCTCGACCCGAGAGGCAACATCTGTTGGGCTTTGTAACGTGCTAGTCGAGATTCTTCTCGGGATCAAACCGGCCGTGCCCGTGATGGTCGGGCTCCGATTATGGGCCTGGCCTTAAGCCTTTGTCATGGCACGAACAATTTCTCATTTTTCGTCTAGTTACTTGCGTGATACCTCCGCATCCGCATATCCCAAACCTACCCAGCAAAGCAGAAGCCGAACCCGACTTGCGACTTGCGAGTGGCCGAGTGCGCACACACACACCCCCCGACGCGACCCGCGAGCGAAACCCTACCACCTCGTCGGCGATGAGCTCCTCCAACGGCGGGAAGAAGCCGGCGGCCGGCGGCCGCGGGGGGCCCACCATCCGCACCCTCGCCGACATCAACCGCGGCCCCTCCGGCTTCCCCGGAGGCAGCGGCGGCAGCAGCGACGAGGACGAGCCCCAGGAGTACTACACCGGCGGCGAGAAGAGGTCTGTCTGCTTCCCTCTTTACGGCCTTGTGTCTTCCGATCGAGATTCGGTGGCGATCGTGTGCGGTCATCGGAATCCCAGCCTGGTCCTGCTGTCGTCTGGTTAGATTAAGGAGCGGCCTTTCTGTAAATCGTTGGATTTGGATTTCGGTCGGCAGTTGATCTGTTCGTGTTAGGTTGATTGGATTTGTTTGGCATGCGAATTGTGCGAGATCTGAGTGAGTGCTTACCGCCGAAGTTCTGAGCGTATCGGTAGCGTTCGATGCTGTTCGGATTTGATGGCCACGTAATTTTCGCTTTGGGCTTTCTGTTTGGTACTTTCTGTGCGGGGATTTATTCATGATCGGATTAGTTAAGTTTCAGGAGTTTTCTTGTAGATTTAGATTTGGGGAAGTTTGCGTCGCTGTGGAAATTCATGAGGTGACAAGTGTGGTCCATCCGCGCAAAGACAAATTATGCAAAACAGCTCGGTTCTGTTATCTTTACTTATGCTTTCACGTTTTCTGCTAATTTTTGTTTCTTCTAGTTGCCCTGTTCTAGTGTGTGTTAGGTTTGAGGAGCCGGACATGATCACCTGATCCTAACTCTGAGCCTAACCTACTTGTTTGGTTTGATACTTGGATGAATGGGATGAGTTGGTGACATGACTAAGTCATTCCTCAGCCCTCATTATCATAAATTCTACATAAAATGAGGGATTGGAACATCCTCCCAAAACCATGGGATGATCATATCCCATGATGGCCCGACCTGTCCTATGATGAGGTGGTTCATCAAACCATACACCCCCCTTTAGAGCTTGACTTTTGGCACATGGCAAACCCGACTTCTAGCAATATTTTGCACAAAATACCAATCCATTAATTAGTTGTGTTGGTTGATTTGATGGGTTGTCTGATTTTCCTCTGGTTCCAGACCATTTAATCTGGAACTCCAATGCTACCATGTTGGAACTAGCCCAAGGATCAAACACGAACTCGTGGACACAAGAACAAGAAATACACTAAGAACATACACACTTATATATTCTCGTACTTAGCTCGCTAAGAATACAAGGAACACACCCTTAAAGACACCTACCGACTCAAGATTACAACGGACTTGAGTTAGTGTCTTACTTCTTTGTTCCTAGCTACTCTCTTCACAGCATCTACTACTGCTACCTTCCATAGCTCTAGTACAGAATATATAGCACCTACGGAGGCTGCTCCCACGTCGTGTTGGATCCGGAAGAAGTGCTCAGTCCGCTGCGCTCCCAAGGACCCGGCCGTCCAGTGCGCTCCCGATGACCCGTTCATCCAGCGAACGTGCATTCTTCCGAGGACTCAGCCAACGAACGCAGATCCGTTACTTTAGCTGGTAAGCGACTCGGCCACACACGTTACACGTACGTGCCGCCTGAGGACCCGGTCACGCCGGCCAGTGACATTCCGTGAATCGGACATCAGTACTCGAACTACTACATGCGACTAGTAAGTGCATGCACTCATATCAGCGTCTCTTGCCTCACCATGCATGCACTCCAACTACTACATGCAACTAGATAACTTGCCTGGCTAACTACGTGCAAGCCATGTGACTAATCACTTCCTAGCCTGATGACTCAAAAGATAATAAAACAAACTGCATGCTAACTCTAATTGATGCAGATTTATTATACAACAAGATTATGACTAACATACCAGCAGGCAGCAGGCAGCCATTTGTTCGGTTCAGCTTCTGGCAATATTGATTCGTATGATATTGTGATATGTATATGGTGTCCATATACATACATGTTTAGTAGTTGAAGATCCTTCATTGTCTTCAGCGATGCTAATACCAGTGTTATAAATAAAGGCTGTTAAAATGGTAAAGGTCCCCTGTCCGTTATGTTTATGGACATTTCAAGGTTTGTCTGTTTTATCGGCATGTTTATTCGGTTTAATGGCCGTTAACGTTTAATAGGCCCGTTTTATCAGGCCGTTTATTTGGGCAAAGTTGCAAGATTACCATATGATATGGACATTATGGCATACATGGGATGAATGCTAGCTTTGCTTTTCATTGCAACTTGAGTTGTTCAATCATTCAATTATGATTCTTTAATTACATTTACATCATGTCATCTTTTTTCTTCGTATCACTGCTATGGACAATTGTTGATAGCTTGATAGTTCCATTCTATATGCACGAAAGAAGATGAATTATATGCTTATATATGTTCTAGCATTTAGGGTCCATACTTTTTTAAGCCCATTTTGTTCCTCTCTAGCATCAGGCAGATCCCCACTGTGTTTAGCCTAGGAATTTTCAAGTGCTTGGGATAATGTTATATCCTTAGTTAAACCTTATACTATCTTTGTCTTTGTGCACATGCAGTGGGATGCTTGTTCAAGATCCAACAAAGAGAAACGATGTGGACTCAATCTTTGAACAAGCTAGACAGATGGGTGCTCTCCAAGATCAACCACCTCCCTTTGAAGGTCAATCTTCCAGCTCAAGCTTTACAGGGACTGGTCGACTGCTTTCAGGAGAGACAGCACCATTTGCTCCTCAACCACCTGAGAGTGTACTTCACAATATATATTTCTGGAACAATGGATTCACAGTAGATGATGGTCCACTAAGAGGCTACGATGATCCTGAAAATGCAGACTTCATAGAGGTGACTCTTCTCAGCATGATATTTTTGGGCAATTTTATCATATACCAAGTAACTGTTTCAGTATAATCTCATCCCCCCCCCCCCCTCGTATGTGGCTGCAGGCTGCCATCATATTTTGCATGACTTTTGACACTTACATTTTATTGAGTATAATTGTGTATATTATATATACTTATGTCTTCTAAAACTAAAGGCAAATCACTTTCGGAATTGCTATCTTTGGTGAGGACGCCTTTTCGTTATGATAAGTGGTAGCACCTTCTTGCTTCTCCCACTTCCCTTCCCCGTTAAAAGCTCTCTCATCGTGACACTTAGTACCATCCCCTTCATCCCCGTTCCTCCCCCATCCCCTTGACCAAAAAATCAAAATAGTTTTTATTTTTCAAAATTTTCAACTAAGTTTTTGAATAAGAAGTATTGTTAACCACTTTCGAAAATTTTTAAATCGGAACTTTTTGAATCGAAACTTTTCCATTTAAAAGTTTTTTAATTGAAAGTTTTTGGCGTGGAAACTTTTCAATTTGAAAATTTTCGACTTGAAACTTCCTAATTTGACAATCATTTATTTACAAATTTTTCGAGTTGAAACATTTCGACTTGAAGCTTTCTTAGTTGAATTTTTTTGATTTAAAATTTTTCGAGTTGAAACTAAATATTTAAAATTTTCAAAGTTTAAATTTTCTAATTTTAAATTCTTATGTTAGAGGGAATTGAGTACGGAAGGGGGAAAGGTGGAGGTAAATGAAGAAGATGACATGTGGCATCTTAGGAGGGTGTCCTTAAATTTTTTAGTTTAAGGGTAACCTCAAACTAGTCGTACCCAATCAATTTTATGCTTTTACAGTTTACATCTTATCTGCCTTTCTGTCGTCTGCAACTTCTTCTGGAAAGTAGTAACTACTAGGGTACCATTTACCCATCAGAAGATTGTAGTTATTGACTTAAGTCAAGAATTCATGATGAAATGCCAATTACATTAGTTCCACTGGTTGTTAGCAACACTTTTTGGACCCAGTTTCGGTATGGCATTAGTACTACTTCCAGCCAGTTATTGGCAGGGCAGGGTTTATAGCTGCAACATCTGAAACTCATCTCGATTGGAAAAATAAGCCGGAACAGAGGCATTCCAAAGTCTTTAAATCATTGTAGCTTGAAACAGATCTCGACTTCACTGTGCCAAATTGTAGGATCGAATTATACGAATATAGCAATCAGAGGGGGGTGAATGATTGTGCGGAAGCTAAAACCAAATCTTTGATCTATTAAAAGTTCACCCCAAACCAAAACCAAACAATTGCCTCGTATTCGACAAAAACAAATTGATAGACGTTCGGTAAAACGCGAATTCCCGGAGATCCAACCGTCGGATCGATCTGAAATTTGGATACAAGAAACTAGATTCCATACGAATCGAACCTAAAAAGAATCAGCTCGATCGGACTTACGAATCAAAAGTTATGAACCTCGCAAGCTTCCTGTGACAAAAGATGACTGGAATTAATCTAACTAAAACTTCAAGATTAAATAAGAACAACAAAAGATTAATCAACTAAACTTTGAGGAACTCTAAATCAATACCCTAGAAAGGTTTTTGATGGATCAATTCAAGATGAAACTCAAGGAACAAAAACCAATTTAAAACCAGAACAAGCATGCAAACAAGAACAAAAACAGGAAATACTGTAGCAACGCGGTTACTGTAGCACGCAAGGATCTGAAAGAATTGATCTTTATTTCTTTTTGTCTAAAGTACTTCAAACAAAAGAGTATAACCCTAAAATCTGCCCAAGACTTGATACATAAACAGGAGGCGTCTCCCCCTATTTATACAGAGCAAACACATAGAGTCCTGAATACAATTCCTACTCCTAATCCTAGAAGGAGTCCCACTCAGGGTTACTAAATCGATGCAGCGATTTTCGCATGAACAGTAATTTTCGATAATCGCAAAAATCGAGTCGAAAATCGACCGAAAATCGTTAAAAATCGGATAAATTCAAAAACCAAATTTTTTCAAAAAAAATTCAAAAATCGTCGATTTTTGTGGAAAATCGACCGGTTTTCGTGGAAAATCGACGATTTCGCGTGGAAAATCGACGAACTTGTTGAACTTTTTGTGCGATCGGTTTTTGTAGCGATTTTCGACGAAAATCGGCCGATTTCCACCGATTTTCGACCGGTTTTTGACACGTAAATTTTTTTGAATTTTTGAATTTTTTTGAATTATTTTTTGAATTGGATCGGTTTATCGACCGGTTTTTGATATCGGGCCGCAGCGATATGGCCGAAAATCGCGAAAATCGAGCGATTTTCGTCGATTTAGTGAACCCTGGTCCCACTCCTAATCCTAGAAGGAGTCTGTATTCAACACAACTCCACTTGGCCCAACCTGGCCAAATACAGTTCTTGCACGCGTATGGCAACTCAGCCATACTCACTTGACTAACAACTCTTGCACGCGTACGACCATCATGCCATACTCACGTGACTAACCATTCTTCATGTGCACCGTCCTCTAGCCCGAACATCCCGCATGACATTTTTGACCACCAAGACCTCGATTCCTCTCCGAATCTAGTCTCGAACTTCAGTTCCTCCATGAACCTAGTTCTGGTCCTGTCATCGATCACGTTCGCCCTCGAGCAATACCTGCATATAAACAAACCACAAAACGATTCCGAGCACAAGTCCGCGACTTGACTCAACATTAGTCTATGGCTCCATGCAAATACTCACACGAGCATTGCATAAATTCAAAACATGCATTATGAAATTCAAACAAATTTCATAACCACAGATCAATCACCAAACAATTTTCAAAATCACAAAAATCAACCTCGAGCAAAAAACCATTCATGCCGGACCAAACATTTGGTCCGGCGCAGGCATGTCTCAAAACCCTAGAAAAATCAGTTCACGCTGGACCAAACATCGGTCCGGCGCAGCTCACGACGGACCAAATATTTGGTCCGGCGTACATGCAAAAGTCTTGGTTCAATTCAAAGCAAGCATGTTCAAAAACATGTTCACGACGGACTAAAGGAAATCAGTCCGGCGTACATGCGAAATCAAACCTCAAAATGCCGTTCACGACATACCAAAGAAATTGGTCCGGCGTACATGCAAAACTTACTGTTTTTAAAAACTTTGGTCCGGCGCAAATGACCCCAAATGCATGTTCACGGCGGACTAAAAAGTTTGGTCCGGCGCAAACATAAAAACGGTCTGGCGCCAATGCGAAACTTACTGGTTTGGAAATTTGGTTCGGCACAAAAGAGAAACACATGCACATGCACATTTTGCAAATTCAATTTTTAACCTAATTTTTCAGCACATGATCACACAAATCCCATCTCTTGCCCAAAAAAATCAAGAACTGACTGGTTACTCGCTCTGGTTCTTAGTGATTTTTTTTTTCATCTTTTCACTGATTTTGTCCTTAATGTTTGGCAGGCTGGTGTTTGTGAGAATGGGATTTTAACCTTCTTTGTCAGGATCCAAGTGTTGAGTTGTTGATCTAGACCATTTATTTGCTGTCTGTTTTCAACTTCCTAGACCATAATAAGTTTTGCATTAGTTAAATATGCTAACATTGGTAATCACCAACCGTTCAACTTCTGATCCTTCAAGCGAATCGTTCGCCATTGAAGGAATTGTACACTAACCGTACCTTGTTCTGGCTTTTCAGAGCATCAAGAAGTCTCAGTGCCCCCGAGAGTTGGAGCCTACTGATAGAAGGGCACCTGTTCATGTGAATGTTACAAAACGAAACGAAGAGTACCAGGTAAGCCTTTCATTCCTGTATGGCCGCAACCCCTTTGCAACAGCGGTACTTTAAGTTAAACGTATTAACATTTGTTTGTGGTTTTGTTCATCCAGGAACCTGTAAAGCCTCCATCTCCTTTCCAGGGTGTTGGAAGAACCCTTGGTGGTGGATCTTCAGCAGATGAGAGTTCGGCACAAGTTCCTGCCACTCAAGAGCCCCACACTGCTTCCAGGTCAATTGGCATAGTCGTGGATGACTCGCAGCCATTTACATCTATACAGCTAAGGTTGGCGGATGGCACTCGCATGGTCGCTCGGTTTAACATGCACCACACCGTGGGTGACATCAGGTCTTTCATCGACGCATCCCGGCAAGGAGCTGGAAGGCCGTATCAGTTGCAGACTGGCTTCCCACCCAAGCAGCTGACGTCCACAGCGCAGACTATTGAGCAAGCTGGTCTGGCGAACTCTGTTATCATTCAGAAGATGTAGGCCTCATCAAGCTGGGACTGGTCGCACAGGCTGTCTTTTGAAAACTTGAACTCAGTACTGGTTGTTTCCTTCGGTAGCCTTATCGGCTGCCTTTTACGAAACGTCAGTGAAGTCTAAATTCCTATTGATAGCAAACTACTGAATTGCCATAAAATGTTTAGGCCTGTCTATCGATCATCAGCTGTTGTTTGCTTAACTGTTCTCGTTTCTTCTTTCTTGAATCCTACAAGTTGGACCTTTAATATGATGTGTCGTACGAGAAAGTTATCGCCAACGAATCAAAATGAGACACGAATTAGATTCAGTTCGACACAGCGTTTCTATTCAGTTATGTACGGTACATAGGCCTGAATTTTTCCACCATTTTGGCCCATGTCCAACATGCCGCCCAAACGCTGTGGCTGACAAGTGGATTAGAAATCATCATTTTTTTAGCTTTGTGTATTTTTTTTAAACTTGGCTCTATCGAATATAATCGTCAAAATAATCACATTTCTGACTGCGAAAACATTAGAAGATGATACGTGTTACCTTAATCTTTTGATGTTTCTGTGGTTAGAAATTAAGCTATTTTTACTATTATATTCGGAAAGAGTCCATTTTTTTTTTAAAAAAAAGTTTGTTAGGCTAGGAAGTGACCTTCCCGGTGTAACCGTTGAAAGTAGAATAGAGATTGAACTCGAGAATAGAATTGAGAATGAATGATCATCTTTATTGCACAAGAGCTTACATATTTATACAGGCGAAAGGATGGCAATGAAAGATACCTATTGAAAGAGGCACCTATTCTAAGGGGTACCTATTTGAAAAGACACCCATTTGCCCATTATGAATTTCATAACTCTCTCCTTTGGGCAAATAACACAGCCTTCATATGATTCGATAAACTCCTCCAAAAACCCTACGGAAAAAATATGAGAAGAAATTCATTCTCATAATTATATGCCATCTAAAACTCCTTTAAAACACAATGAAAAAATATAAGGAGAAACTTTATAGCATAAGTTCATTTTTAATGTTGCCTCATTAAAACATTCTATGAGAAACCCCTTATGTAAAACTCATAAAGGAAAAGAGTGCAGCATGTTCTAGTTCAAGTGTTAACTCCTTCTGAACCTTGCAACTCATAAAGCCGTCTCATACCAATCCCTTACATACATTTTTGGAACGAGGACGTCGGTAAAGACTTAATAAATAAATCGACTAGATTTTCACATGACTTTATTTGCAAGACATTTATCTCACCACTCTTTTGAAGTTCGTGAGAATAAAATTGCTTAGGAGCAATATGTTTTGTTATATTACTCTTTATATAGCCCGTTTACATCTTAGCAACATAGGCAGCATTATCTTCATAGATAATGGTAGGAAATTCCAATAGATTAATACCACATGACCTTTATATAGGGTTCATCATTCTGCAAAGCCATTCACATTTATGTGATGCTTCATATAAAGCAATTATTTCAAAATGATTAGTGAAAGTGGCTACTAAATTTTATTTACAAGACTTCCATGAAATAGTTGTACTATCATAAAGGAAAACAAATCCAGTCTGTGACTTGGCGCTGTGGGGATTAGACAGATAGCCAGCATCTGTGTATCTAATTAAATTCATATCTTGATTTCTTTGAAATAACAAACCAATATCTTTTGTACCATTAAGGTACCTGATGACTTGTTTAACACTAGTCAAATGTCTTTTTGTTGGTGATGTGCTGTATCTAGGTAATAGATTGGCTGCAAATGCAATTCAGGTCTGGTGCAGTTTGCAAGATACATTAGTGCTTCGATGGCACTAAGATATTGAACTTCCAATCCCAATATTTCTTCATCCTCTTCCCTAGGTCTAAATGGGTCTTTATCCACATCAAGGGATCTCATGACCATAGGTGTTTTCGTTGGATACGATTTATCCATATTGAATTTCTCCAATATCTTTTGGATATATGCAGACTGGTGCACAAATGTTCCTTCAGGAACGTGCTCAAGCTTTAAACCTAAGCAAAATTTGGTCTTACCCACATCTTTCATCTCAAACTCCGTCACAAGATGATTACTTTCCTCTTCTATGTCTCTCGTGGTTTTGATGATATTTAAATCATCAACATATACTGAGATGATACGGAATCCACTTTGGGATTTCTTTATAAACACATATGGACAATCATCATTATTGTAGTATCCTTCCTTCAAAAGAAAATCACTTAGTCGGTTGTACCACACCCTTCTAGACTGTTTTAATCTTTATAGCGACTATTTTAACATGTTGCGATTTGCATTAAAATTCAGAATTTTAACCCCTTCAAGGACTTTCATGTAAATATCCGAATCTAATGACCCAAACAAATATGCGGTCACTACATCCATTAAATGTATTGATACTTTCATATTAACTACCAGCGATATTAGATATCGGAAAGTTATTTCACTCATAATAGGAGAGTATGTTTCATCATAATCGATGCCAGGTCTCTGTGTGAACCCTTGGGCCACAAGCCTCGCTTTGTATCTTACCACTTCATTATTTTCATTCCTTTTTCGAACGAAAACCAATTTGTTTCCCACAAGAAACACTTTAGGAGGAGTTGGTGTTACTGGACCAAATACCTACATTTTATTAATTGAGATCAATTCTGCTTCAATTGCTTCCTTCCATTGATCCAATCTGAGCGCTTCATGCACTTTGCAATGGTCTTTGGTTCTGGATCCAGTTGAAGGCTCTCAGCAATCTTTGGGGCAAAATGCATGTCAATAATTGTAGCACCGTTTTTATATAATTATCTCGAATTGACATAATTCGTGAAAATTTCTTCATTTACACCCTCTAACTCATTGTGATTTCCCATAACAACGGAGTCTAGGGGTTCCGATGTCCTAGTATCTAAATTTGTGCGCACTTTAATGCCAGGTTTACCATTCCTTCGATGGTTCTCAACCTCATGTTGAGTTTCTTTTACCGATTCAAGTATTGTATCTTTACCTTTAGAAGAATTCTATTTTTGCAGAGATCTCCGCGCAACTAAGTCCTTTTTATCCGAAATTCCCTAACCTTCTCATTAGAGGCAAGAGTAGCCTTTTGAGGTACCTCTACTCTTTCTGGTACATTGACTGCGGGTATATATGATTTTATAACACCCTTGTAATCAGTAAATGCATCTGGCAGATTATTTGCAATTTGTTGCAAATTTATTATTCTCTGAACCTCTAATTCAGATTCTTTAGTAAGTGGATCTAAGGACTGAATGCCAGTTGCATTCCAATCCATTATCGGCATTCTTCATAATACTTATCTCCCCCGTAATGCCAGAAAATTATCCTTATCAAAAATACAATCAACATACCAAGCTGTAAATAGATCCCCTATTAATGGCTCAAGGTATTTTATTATTGAAGGAGAATTATACCCCACATAGGTCCCCAACTTCCTGTGAAGACCCATTGATGTACACTATGGTGGTGAAATCGGTACGTATACTGCGCAACCGAATTTTCGCAAATGGGAAATACTTGGTTCATTTACACGTACTAATTGCAACGGGGAGACCGTATGATATGCAGTTGGTCTTATTTGGATTAGTTCTGCGGCGTGGAAGACCGCATGTACCCAACAATTTGTTGGCAATCTACAATTTTGTAAAAGAGGTATAGCTATCGGTTTATTCCTCTTTATCAAAGATTCTTCTAGGCCATTTTGTGTATGGACATATGGCATAGAATGCTCTACATTAATGACCAGAGACATATAATAATCATTAAGTGCCCTTGAGGAGAACTCAGCGGCAATATCCAATCTAATGGATTTGATCCTGTTTCAGGAAAAATTGACTCTTAACTTAATTATTTGAGTCATTAATCCAGCAAATGCATGGTTCTGTGTGCTTAATAAACACATGTGGGACCATCTTGTAAAAGCATCTATTAATAAACCCTGCATTCTATCCAGAAAATTCGGGGACTCATTTTTTACTTTGAGGTATGATGGCCTCAAAATCAATTTCCCTTTAGTACAAGCAGTGCACATAAAATCTTCTGATTTTGGGAAAATTTAAAGCTCTAATATTATGGCCAACAGAACAGTTTATAATTTTTCTCATCATCCCCATAACAGCATGACGTAAACGATCATGCCAAATCTTGAATTTTTCAAGATTTTTAAAAATTGTTTTGAACGCAACATGTTGTTCAGGTTTGATGTACATGTAGTACAATCCAGATGAATATGAAGGAAGTTTTTCAACCACTTGTTTTTCGTATCCATCAACTTTAGTGAGGAATATATTCATCGTCTCCTTCACTAGTAGTTTCCAAATGGAAACCATTAATACAGATATCTTTAAAACTTAGTAGGGTATGATTTAATTGAGGATGCAACAGAGCATCTTCAATTGTCAATTGTGTACCAATAGGGAGAACTATGATGGCTCTTTCAGTGCCAAAAATTACACTATTGCTTCTAGCGATATGCATTATATTTTCACTTTTCCGTGTCAAAGTCTGGAAATATTTTATTTCCCTTAATATTATATTTGTGGTACAACTGTCAACAAGACATATTTCGTCCTCCACTAGATTGTGCCACCAAATTCTATAATAAAGAACACGATTATTATCTCAAATATAGAACAAGTACATCAATATATAGTGTATGTCTGCAAATACAATATGTGCTTGTACAATACAATTACAATACTCATGTCCCTACATAACTTAGTTAACTTAAAATATACAACAATATTATCTAGAACAATTATGATTAACTATTTACACAAGGGGATAACTAGGAGACTACACGATGTCTCCAAACAAATCTTAGGAAGTCTATTCAACCAACATATCATATGTTTTCATGAAGTCATCTTCCTTCAGTTGGACCATCTGATAGTGCTCAACATTTAGAGCAATATCCTCTGATCCTATTTTTAGATCTTTGTCTGCTGGTGAAGTAAAGTGAATTTCAACATTGTCCCCTTTAGGCCTCTTGCCTTTGTCCACGGATTGTTGATATGGCTCAATCAAATATGGAGTAGTGCGACATTCTTTTGCATAATGCTCTTTGCAGCCACATTTATAGCAAAAGTCCAATTTTTCCTTAGAAAAATTCTTTTTGAATTTTTTCCTTGCCATATCCTTTGCCTTTGAATTTCTGCATATCATTGGATTGCCATTTCCCCCCCTTTTCTTTTGGCATCTCTTACGCCCATGGCTACTGCTAGTCCCCTGAGTATTACCACGTGCTTTAGGTACTGCCATTACCCTCGTAGGGCGAGTATGATGATTTTTCATAAGAATTTCATCATGTTTTTTTGCTTGAAGAATAGTATAATTCAACTTAGAGTATTTTGTATACATCTTTAGGCTATATTGCTGTTGCAGTATACACATACAAGGATGTGAAATGAACAATATTTTTCGATTAGTTCGGCATCACTAACTCTGTGGTCACAAAATTGCATCTTAGAATTTATTTTATGTATTGCTAAATTATACGCTGCCACAGACTTGAAGTCCTGGAAATGTATAAGTAATCACTCTCGTTGAGCTTCTGGTAACATGACCGACCTCTGTTGGTCATACCTCTCTTTTAAGGATTTCCATAATTGAAGTTGATCTTCCACCATCAAGTACTCAGTTTTAGATTTGAGTGGAGGTGATGTCGAATAAAATGCAGGGCTGTATATTTTGAGGTTTGTGAAATTTGCGGGTCATTTTGTAAAGGTTCAGTGATGGTTGCACTAAAATCTCTACCCATCAAATTTATCTTTAGATCCATCGCCCAAGTCAGATAAATCACAAACTTTATATAACAAACCCATTTAGATCCGGCGCTAGGGCTACTAACCCGAACACCATAGCCGCTGCTGCCTTGGGCTGTTGGGGTAGGCCGCAGCCGCCCCACTGACGGTGAGAGGCTCGCTGGCTCTAGCACTCTCTCCATTTACCTTCGCGCACGGGAATTGAAGTCCGCGACGTTGCCTGAGGGGCGCTCCTGTTGTGTCATCGGATCCACCACCGGATCCAATCGCTTGGGGCGCATCGGGGAGGGCCGCCACTCCCTCAAGTGCCTTAGCGCCTCTGCCGCCATGGTGTCGGGCACCGCCAGTACACTGTCGCATGCCGTCTTGAGCGAATCTGGTGATGCCACCACCTTGCCAAGCATCAACACTACGCTTGGCTGGGTCATGGGGGCACGGCTGCAGCTGGGTGGCCAACGCTGTTGAGCGAAGGCCCTCCCTGGTCTTATTCCGCGTGACACCGTCACATCAGCCGTCGCGTCGGCCTCACCATGCACCTCTTGCGCGCGGACTAAGGTGGTCGCCGCCACGGTCTCGGACGCGCCTACCATGCTATGGGGCACCTCAGCCCCTACGGCCAGTGCAGTACCGAGGAGCGCCATGACCCTTTCGGTCCCTGCGACCAATGTTAGTCCTCTGACCATACCACGATAAGGCCGAGCATGACCTAACCAGTGTCGATCATATCGCGCATGCCAATGACGATGTCCCGACCGGCGGTGTTGTAGAGGAAAGATGCGAAGGATCGCCGTTTCCAAGTTCATGATGGAGGTAAGTTCATTTAAAACATCATCGTTGTTCTGCGCCATTGGACTTATCATGTCTGCGATGTGGTCAGTGATCCTCCCATCTGCCATCGGTCTCTGTTTGCCCGTACTTAGTGGCCACCGTACTCGTGGATTAGAGCAATGCTAATAACGTGTTGAAAGTAGAATAGAGATTGAACTCAAGGAATTGATAATGAATGATCATCTTTATTGCACAAGAGCTTTACATATTTATACAAGGGAAATGATGGCAATAAAAGACACCTATTCAAAGAGGCACATATTCCAAGAGACACCTATTTGCCCATTATGAATTTTTTAATAGTAACCTCTGTCAGCGTATTAAGCGCTGGGGTACCCACGCAGCCGCATTAAGTACTGTCGCCAATAGGACAGGTGGCGTTCAGGCCACTCCTCGAGGCGACCAGCCAAGGTGCTCGCCAGGGGACAGGTGGCGTCCAGGCCACTCCTCGAGGCGACCAGCCAAGTTGCTCGCCCGGGGGACAGGTGGCGTTCAGGCCGCTCCTCGGGGCGACCAGCGAAGGTGCTCGCCCAAGGGACAGGTGGCGTTCAGGCCGCTCCTGGCGACTAGAAGGTGCTCGCCAGGGGACAGGTGGCGTCCCAGCCACTCCTGGGCGACCGGCAAAGGTGCTCGCCAAGAGGACAGGTGGCGCCAGCCACACCTGGGCGTAGTTCCCAAGAATCAACCCCGTAACGTACTACAGGCGAAGGGTCAAGGATATTTAATGCGAGACGCGTGTATTTAATGCGAGACGTCGCATTAATTGTGTCGCTGTGATATGGCGGCGCGTCTTCCTAGCGCGCATTAATGATGGGTGGTGCCGAGTCGACATCCCCTCTCCGGCTGAGCGTGGGGTGACAGACAGCGGGGCCCAAGGCGAAGTCTAAGTCAGCTAGGACAAACATTAAATGTGATGTAAGAGAGTATGACAGGGTGCATTAAATGCAATCAGAGTAATGTCGACGCTTGCTTTACGCATAAGTTGTAAGCCCCATGCGCCAAACAGAGTATAAAAGGGAGCCGGGATGCATGGGAGGAGGGTTGTTGATGATTGGGTGGCGTAACTGAGAGGGTCTTCTTCCCACCTTGTAAGAACCTTGAACTCAGAGGAAACCACCAAGCAGGACTAGGGTCATTACTCTGTGGAGGGCCCGAACACAGGTAAACTCGATCGTCTTCTTGCTTGCTTCCAACATCCGATTCTTCTGTCTTTGGAGGCGGTTGCCACAAAAGCCCAGTCAGAATCTCTCAAGCACCCGGTCTTAGGGTGCTGTTGAATAATGGCCAAGCAGGTGGCGCGCCAGTAGGGGCTTAGTGGTTAGATCGTTCCTTTCTTCCATTCCTTTGGAGGAGTTTGCAAGAATCAAGATCATCCGTATGGCGAATCTCATCGCCAGAGCGCCCCCCGAGGAAAGCAGCGCGGCCGATCTCGGCTCCGTGAAGGGAGTCGGGTCAGCCGGTCCTTCATGGCGGAGGGGCGCGAGCCGCATCCAAGCCCGGAGTTCAATGGCCCGGCGCTGCCGTTGGGGAAGATACCCCAATGCAAAGCCTTCATGCGCCCGATTGCTCTCGGATCATCCTCCGGTCCAACTGACGGCGACACCCAGCCACCCCTTGGCTCCAGGACATTGCCCGCCTAGTGGACTCGGCCCAGAAGAGTTGTCGTGGCAATTCAGCCGGGGCTTCCGGCCCTCCGCCAAGGAGTTCGTATGGTGGATGCACAAGCTTCCGATCGCTCTTTAGCGACCTCTCCCGGCCGCAGGAGCCGGGATAAAGGGAAGGGAGTATCGGCCGCCTCTGCAACAGGGGACGTGCACAAGCTTCAGATCTTCCCGCGGTACTTCTATGCCGGAGGAGAACCGCGGGATCTAAGGGCACGCCTCAATGAGGCGGCTCGTGGGCGACGATCTGCGTCAAGTTCTTCTGAGGCGTCATCCGCAACAACGCCGAACCTCGCTATCGGCCGATCGGAAGGGGCTTCTTCCGACTGGGGAGAGTGTAGACTCGCACTCCTCGACCCCATCTCAGGGTCGGGGGGTGGGCAACACTACTCCCCATATAATGTTGGGTGCCAGCGTTTTCCCTCCGTCACGCCAATCGGCGTGGCTGTAAAGATTTGGCCCCGCGCCCATCGAGAAGTATGACGGCACCACCAACCCTCAAGAATTCCTCGCAGATTTATACGACGGTGGTGCGTGTCGCCGGGGTCGAGATAGAGTTATGGCCAACTACTTCGATGTCGCCGACAGGCTTCGCCCGCTCGTCGAACCTTCCTCGGGTTCGGTACACTCGTGGAGGAATCAGGCGACATTTTTGTCGCCAACTTTCAGGGCTCCTACGCCAACCGGGTGTGGAGGACGACCTCCACGCTTTGGAGCAGAGGGAGGGGAGTCCACGAGGGAGTTTATTCGGCGGTTTAGCCATTGCCGCAACACGATCCCGGATCTCGAGCAATCGGTTATTATTGTGCGTTCGGAGGGGGTTAGGGATCGGAAGATGCGGGAGAAGATGGCTACCCGCTGCCGCTACCACTTCCGAAGCTTTTCTCCTGGCTCACAAGTGTGCCGGCAATGAGGCTCGGAAGGGTGCATCGTGGCCCTCAAACCCTGACGGAGCCGGAGCGTCGAAGTCCTCCGACCGTAAAAAGAAGAAGCGCAAGGAGGCCGCCGCGAGAGGTTTTGGTGGCCGATCCAAGCCAAGCCTCGGGCGCGACGATCGAGCGAAGGAGAGATCGCCGGACCAGCGAGACAATCGCAGGATCGCCGTTCTCCCCGCCGTGAAGACGACAGGGCAAGCCATACTGCCCCATCCACCGCACAAATGGGCACGACTTGGAAGATTGTCGAGTTGTATCCAAGTTGGTGGAAAAGCGCTCAAGAAGCGCCGCTAAAAGGATCGCGAAGATAATGACGATTTAAGATGACACCCCACCGGCTTTCCAACAAGCCGAGCACACTGCGGCATACATTCATGGGGTTCGGCCACCTACTCTTCCAACTCGCAAGATAAGCGAGAGCCGAGTGTGTGTGTGCCACCATGCCAGGCCCGGACGAGTCGGGTTGAAGTGGTCGGATCAATCGATCACTTTACCGGGCCGACCACCCGGCGAACACTTCAGCCCAAACCATCTCCCGATCGTGGTCGCCCCTACGGCCGGGAATGCGAAGCTTGGGCGAGTACTAGTTGATGGAGGAAGTGCCATCAACTGGCCGGCGTATCAAGCACTCCAAATACCTTATGAAGAATCTGCGCGCGACCGCTTATGGAATTGCCCGGGATGGGCCTAATGCCCTGGGACAAGTCCACTGCCCGTCCACGCTCGGCGAAAACTTGGGACGGAACTCATCAACTCGAGGTCGCCGACTTCGACCTCCCTTACAACGCCTCGCTTGGCCGGCCGCTTAGTCAAATTCATGGCGATTACGCATCATGCTTATTTGCCGATGAAGATCCCTGGGCGAGGGCCCAATTGTGGTAAAGGTGGACAAGCTCGAAGCCTTGCGCCTCGAAGCAAGTGCAAGACTTACCTGAGCCGCCTGTTCGGCGTGGCACTGAAGACCCCTCGAGTGCTCCCCGGCCAAGGCCGCGCTTCACCGATCCCTTGGGTGAGGTGAAGGTGGTCCCGTGGGTGAGGAAGGCTCGGGCAAGGTTGTGAGAATTGGCGCCGATCTCGGCGCCAAATAGGAAGACGCTGTCACCTTCCTCCTGGTCCTAATCTAGATGTGTTCGCACGGGAACCATCTCGAAATGACCGGGGTCCCTAGGGAGGTGATCGAGCACCGATTGGCAACGCTACTGGAGCGCACTCACCCACGTAAGATCCGAGGCAGCGCCAGAGCGACAAGAAGCCATTCGGGAAGAAGTGGAGAAGCTATTGCAAGCCGGAGTTGTGCGGGAAGTCGCCTACCCCGAGTGGCTGGCTAACCCCGTACTCGTAAAGAAGTCCAATGGGAAGTGGCGAATGTGTATAGACTTTACCGACCTCAATAAAGCCTGCCCTAAGGACCCTTACCCTCTGCCGAGGATTGACCTCGTTGTCGATTCTACGGCAGGATGTGAAGCTCTATGCTTCCTAGACGCCTACTCAGGATATCATCGATTAGAATGGCGCAGAAGGCGAAGAAAAGACGGCCTTTGTGACCTCTTTTGGTGTGTACTGTTATGTTCGAATGCCCTTTGGGTTGAAGAATGCCGGATCTACCTACCAGCGAGCCATGCATATTGTATTCAAGTCACAAATTGGGAAGAACCTGGAGGTATATGTTGATGACTTGGTGATAAAAGCTAAGGCGATGGGTTGGTTGAAGATCTGGAGGAAACTTTCTCCCATCTCGACTACCGCTTAAAGTCAATCTCGAGAAGTGCGTGTTCGGGTGTCATCCGGGAAGTTGCTTGGCTTCCTGGTCTCGGCCGCGGGATCGAAGCCAATCCGCATAAGATTGAAGCAATTGAACGAATGAAGCCACTGTCCGGCTCAAGCGGCTTGTGCTTAGCCGGTCGCTGGCCTCCTCGGAGTTCATAGTCTACTGGGGAGAAAAGTCTCCCATTGTTCAAGCCGATGAAGAAGACTAATTCCTTCGAGTGGACCGGAAGCCCAGCATTTGAAGATCTCAAGAAGTATCTCTCTCGCCTCCTGTCTGGTCGCCTCGAGCCTGGTGAGCCGCTTCTCCTTTATGTAGCGGCAAGCCCCTCGGGTGAGTGCAAAGACTAGTAGCAGAGCGAGGGCGGCAATGGATCGGTCTATTATGTGAGCAAGGTGTCGCATGATCTTTGAAACTAGGTATCCCCAGGCCCGTAAAATGGTGTATCTTTGTCTTTGGTGGCATCAAGAAAGCTGCGACATTATTTCCAAGGAAGGAGATCACCGTGGTCTCCTCGTATCCTCTGCGGAGATCCTTCACAATCGTGAAGTCAAGGTCGACGCTAAGTGGTCTGTCCGAGTGGGAATTTGGCTTCAAATTTGCCCCCACGCTATCAAGAGTCAAAGATGGCGGACTTCATTGTTGAATGGACTCGGCAGATGGGGGAAGATAAGGAAGTCCCGTGCTCACGCCTTGGACGCTCCTCTTCGATGGATCCTTCAGGCTCGGCGCGGGCTGGGTTCCTCTGGTCTCCCGACCGGGGACCCTCAAATATATAGTCGTCCTGGACTTTAAAGCTACCAACAATGTTGCGGAATACGAAGGATTGGTGGAGCTTCGAAGCCGCCGCGCTATCGGCATACTGGCGCCCTCTGATTAAAGGCGATTCTTTCTTTGGTCATCAACCAGGCAAGGAAGGACTTCACCGCTTCGATCCCGTCATGGCGGCTTACAGCGGAGGTTAGAAAGATGGAGAGACACTTCAAGGGCTAGGGTATACACACATACCCGGCGACAATTATTTAGCGGACGAGCTCGCTCACCGCCTCGACAAGAGCCCTGTTCCGGTCCGGAGTCTTTGAAGAAAGGCTTCCGCGATCAGTCCATCTCGGCCCCGTCTCGGTGGGGAGGATGGTGATCTTGCTCAGCCCTCACCTCGGATGGGAAAGCGACGCCTATTGCAACCCCCGCTTCGTGGGGACAATGGTGGCGCCGCCACCCACGCTGCAGGAGGAAAGGTGGCACGGTGGAAACGCTTGGCCAGCGGAGTACCCTGACGATCACTGCGGTCGCCGTGCTTGACCGGAAGGCACATGGATGGACCCGATCCTGGCCTACTGCGGGATCAAGTATGCCCGACGATGATGCGCCACCGAGAAGATAGCGCGGAAGGCCAAGCGCTACACCCTGGTAGATGGGGACCTCGCCGGGGTGGAAACGGAGTTCTTGAAGTGCATCACTCGGGAAGAGGGAAGCATTTTGCTTTCGATATCCATGGAGGCGCAAAGTGGAGCCATTTTTCCGCCGGAACCTGGTGGGAAAAGCTTTCCGCCACGGGTTCTATTGGCCAACCGCCCTCCAGGATGCTTGCGAGCCGGTGAGGAGATGCGAGGTGTGCCGGTTCCACGCCAAGCAAATCCACCAACCAGCCCAAGCTCGCAAACCATCCCGCTCTCATGGCCCTTCGCGATGCCTGGGAGTGGATATCCTGAGTCCGTCTCGCTGGCCACAGGAGGATACTCTCATCTGTTCGTAGACATTGACAAGTTCACCAATTGTGTGGAAGCTGAAGACTTGATAACCATTACCGCAGCAGCCGCGGTCAAGTTCATGCGAGGGATCTTCGCCGCTCGGTCGCCAACCGTATCATCACCGACAATGGCGCCCGATTCACGGCGCCGCTTTTACGGACTTTTGCGAAGAAATGGGCACGAAGGTGCTTTGCCTCCGTTGCCCATCCAGAAGCAACGGCCAAGTTGAGCGAGCCAATGCACCAGTCTTTGAAGGGCCTCAAGACTCGGGCGTTTGATCGACTTCACCGGCGTGGCTCACGGTGGGTTGAAGAACTCCGGCGATGTTGTGGTCACTCGGACCACTCGGTACCGGCCACGGAGAGACTCCATTCTTTCTCGGTTTACGGAGCAGGCTGTCCTCCCTTCGCAATTGACATTTGGGTCGCGCGCTGCTGCGTTCGCGGAAGAAGATCGAGGAAGAGATGCGCCAAGACGACGCCAATCTTCGGAAGAAGCCGGGATCGTCGACCTGCGCCGCTTCGTGTCAGACAAAGCCTCGGGAGATACCACGCCGCCGGTCGGTGAGAGAACATCGGCGATGGCGACTGGTCTTGCGAAGATTCGATCGCGGTGGGTTGCACAAACTGTCTCCCAGTGGGAGGGCCCCTTTAAGGTGGTTTGATCTCGACCCGGGGGCGGCCAGTTGGCCACCGAGGGCGGGGGAGGAATCGGCGAACTCGCAGAATATAGAGAACCTGCGCAAGTTCTACCCTTGAACGGTTGTAAGTTTTAGGTTTTGTTCCTCGCGGCGGTCAAATCATGTCTGCTCGACTAGTCGGGGAAACGACTGTTGTTCAAATTAAGTATTACGTTAGTTGTTTTAGCGATTACTTCATGCCTTGGTTCTCGTGTTTTATGGCAAAGTGTTCGGCGATCACTCTAGTCCGCTCGATCTGTGGCGCCAGCTGGCAAAGCGGGACCACTTTGTAAGTGCGGCGCAGATTGGGCAATTGGGCGGCTGGTTTGAACTCGGCTCCGCACGGTCATGACACTCGTGTGTCCCGTGGGGGGCGATTTAAACATCGCTATCAAAAGCCTACATCCTGTCACGTCTTACATCGTATCCGCCCGCGGAGGCCACGAGTGCGTGTCGCTTGCAGGATCAGAAGCGACGAAAAGAATCGCCGGACACAAGGGGTGTTTACTCCTTCTTTTTCCTTCTAAGCCTTAAGCGAGCGTAGCATTCAAGTTAATCTTGGCGATCGAAGAAGGTGGAAGGCTAAGAAGACAAGTTAAACATTCTTGAATAGGTCTAAAAAATGTCATGTCTATTCCATGAAAGTGCTTTACAAAAGTTGTTGCAGACAAAGAAGTTAAAAAGAGAAAGAAAGAAAGGAGAAAGGGAAGAAGGGTCTAGGCTATCCTATCCTTCTTCCTCCTCGCCCGCCACTGGTCGCTCTGCAGGTCTTCCGCAAGGGGTCCGACGTCGGCGCCATGCCACGTCTTGCTTCTGCTTCAGCGGGTTGACCATCTCGGTGGCGGCGGCGTGGTCGGCGGCGCGCACCCTCGCCTCCGCCTCGCCACTTGATCTCCTTCAATTCGGACGGCGGAGAGGATCAAAGTTGGCGTCCTTGACGCGCAAAGACGCCAAAACGAACGTCGCAGAGCGGCCGCCATCGCGCGTCCCTTCTGGGTGGACCGGTCGGCCAGGGCGGCGGAAGCCGGTGGTGAAGTCCGCGATCCGACCGAGGCGTAAGGCGAGGCGCCGGCCGCTCGATGGCGCTTGCTGCACCAACCCCAGTGGAGCGAGGCTGTCCTCCATCCGGTCGAAGGCGTACCTCAGCATCCGCAGAGTGTCTGCCTCGGACTGGGTGCGGTTCGTCCGCTGCGCCTCGAGCTCTTCCATGAGCTCAGCGACGCGAGTGGCCCCCCGCTCCCGCTCCCCCACCAGCTCCCGCTCCTTCCTTTCCACTCGATCATGTAAATCAACCACCTCCTGCCGGAGGCGGCTGATCTCAGTGGCGGCGTCGGCGGCCGTTGCTGCCGACGAAAGCGGTGGCCGTGTGGGAGTAGAGCTGTCCCAAGGGCGGCCAAGAAGGCATGCGTCGCCGAGGAACGGAGTCCGCGGAGGATCCGGAGTGGTAGCCCAGCGCCTCCTGGTGCACAAAGGCCGCTGGGCGGGCATCTTGATCGCCGGCTTCTTCTGGATGCGGATCAGCCGCAGCTGTCGCTACCTCGGCCCTGCGCGCAGGAGCGGTGAAGTCGGCGAGTGCCTGGAACAAGCAAAAGCAAGCAAAGGTAAGGCTCCATTCGAAGGTTAAAAATTTTTACCGTCCCTTTTTGTGTTTCAAGGACTCGGTACTGGTGAGGCCTCGAAACCGAGGCACTCCGAGTGAGAGCCCCCTCGAGGCACCGGCCGCCTCGGTGGCGCTGGGCAGGACCGCTTCCACCGGAAGCGCTGGCGGAGTCAACCGCCGGTGGATCTGGCCGCAGCGATGGAGGATCTTTGCGCGGGTCCGCCATCGCGCAGGCCGGCGGATCGGCCGCCGGCGGTGGCGGTGGCGATGGAGGCCGCGCGGCCGGTCCGCCATCGCTAGCGCCCGGCGGTCAGCCCGGCGTGGCGGTGGTGGTGGAGGAAGGCGCGCTGGTCCGTTAGCGGCGCGGCCAACAACCGAGGCGGTGATGGCGGAGGCGGAAGCGTCGCGACCGTTGATGAAGAGCCCCCCGCAGCCGAGGAGGAAGTCCCCAGTAGGCGGGGCTGCTGTGAAGATCCAGCGGCCGCTGACGAAGATGGCCCTGATAGCCGTGGTCGGCTGGACGTTCCAGTGGGGACAGTGTCGTCGGCAGGACGCTTGTTCCTCCCCTGGTCGCCCGCTGTAGGAGTGCCGCGGATTATCAGGGGCCCTTGATGGACGATGATGGGCGTCCCCATGGCGTCCATCTTGGGCATCGCCTTGACGATCTCCGCCCGATCCCGAGGCTGCATGTCGCAGAGTGGAAGCGCAGCCTCGGGGAAGGGTGGAACGTCGCTCAGCGATCGCCCCATCCAGAAGCGATTGCGGCGTCGGCTTTTCCCACGGCTGACACAAAAAAAAAAAAAATGAATGATGAAAGAATGATGATGATGAAGAAGGAAGGTATAAAAGCTCACCTCCAGGAATCGTCCGAGTCCCGTCATCCACGCCCAGATAGTGCCAGGCTGGACGGTGGCGGCGGCGCAAAGGACTAATCCTCCGGGACACGAAGTCCCGGAGAACCATGCCTCCCGGCCCCTCGCGGCCGATCAACCCGAGCCAACATTGCAAGTAGCTCGGGCGTGTCGGCGACGGAGATCCCGATCAGATTCTTGCCCACCGCTTCCGGTGGAAGCCCTGTGGCTTCAATGCCGCTTATCGTCTTCAACGACAACCATTCGTGGCGCCACATTTTGTGGATCGGTTCTCCATTGGAATATAGCAACGGCCCGCCTCTAAGTCGCGAGATGGCAGACCGGAGATCTTTGGAGCCCTGGCCGACGCGAGAAGAAGGAGCGGAAAAGGAGGAGATTGGGCATTACCCCTATGAACATCTCACAGAAGTGGGCAAAGACGGAGAGGAGCACAATGGAGTTAGGGGGAAGGTGGATGTTGTGAATGTCGTAGAAGTTGAGGACGGCGATGTAGAAGTCCGAGATGGGCGGGACCAAGCCCGCCATCATCGCCAGAACAAAGAAGATGACTTCCTGGCGCCATCGGGAGCGGCAGCCCCGGCCAGCATGCGAGAGCGCTGGCGATCACCTTGGAGCATTTAGCGGCGGCATTCTCTTCCACAGATTGAAGGAGGGAGGACAGAGTCGGAGAGGCCATCGAATCAGCTAAAGCGAGAAAGAAGCTAAGGCGAGGAAGGAGCAGAGGCGAAAAGCAGGGAACATGCCCCGTCGCTGCTTATTTATAAGAATTCAAGGGAGAGCCTGGCGGGAAAAAGTCGAAGAGACGCGCGGTTGGATGCGGGAAAACCAAAGCGTTTTTCAAGGAAGTGGGCACGTCCACGAAGCCACGGAAGCGACGCGATATCCACCTCGGACGGAAAAAGAGGCAAGTTTTTAAGACCGCGGCGTGCGTGGGCATTTATGGGCCCCACCCGAGATTGAACCGCTCAGGCGAAGAAAAAGAAAGAATAAAGACACTCCTGGTGGGCCCGGGGCTCTGTCGATTAAGCGTTTGGGTACCCACGCGCATTAAAATCTTGTCGCCAAGAGGACAGGTGGCGTTCAGGCCACTCCTCGAGCGACAGCCAAGGTGCTCGCCAGGACAGTGGCGTCGAGCCACTCCTCGGCGACCAGCCAAGTTGCTCGCCCGGGGGCGGTGGCGTTGAGCGCTCCTCGGGGCGACAGCGAGTGCTCGCCCAAGGGACAGTGGCGTTGAGCCGCTCCTGGGCGACCAGCGAAGGTGCTCGCCAGGGACAGATGGCGTCGAGCCACTCCCGGCGACCAAAGCAAAGGTGCTCGCCAAGAGGAGTGGCGCTTCGAGCCACACCTCGGGCGTAGTTCCCAAGAATCAACCCCGTAACTGTGCTACAGGCGAAGGGTCAAGGATATTTAATGCGAGGCGTGTATTTAATGCGAGGCGGCGACATTGCAGGTGTGATATGGCGGCGTCTTCCCTAGGCGCGCATTAATGATGGGTGGTGCCGAGTCGACATCCCTCTCTCCGGCGGAGCGCAGGGTGACAGACAGCGGGGCCCAAAGGCGAAGTCTAAGTCGGCTAGGACAAACATTAAATGTGATGTAAGAGAGTATGACAGGTGCATTAAATGCACAGAGTAACGTGTCAGACGCTTGCTTTACGCAAGCTTGTAAGCCCCATGCGCCTCAGCCAGCCCGAGTATAAAAGGGAGCTGGGATGCATGGGAGGAGGGTTGTTGATGATTGGGTTGGCAGAACCTGAGAGGGTCTTCTTCCGACCTTGTAAGAACCTTGAACTCGGAGGAAACCACCAAGCGGGACTAGGGTCATTACTCTGTGGAGGGCCCGAACCTGGGTAAACTCATCTTCTTGCTTGCTTCCAACATCCAGTTCTTCCTGTCTTTGGAGCGGTTGCCACAAAAGCCCCCAGTCCGAATCTCTCAAGCACCCGGTCTTAGGGTGCCTGTTGGTTAGTAAGCCGACAACCTCCCTTCACATGTTCCCGCCGCTTTCCCACCTTCGGCGCCACCTCCTGGTCGCAACCCCTAAACTCCTCCTTCCACCCTTCCACCACCACAACCCGGCAATGCGTGCATCAACCACCCCCATGGCCATCCTCTGGTATCTTGCCGCCACCAGGCCCCCCTTCGATCTACGGCTCTACGCCGTTGTCCGCCTCCACCTCGTCACCACCTCCTTCGGCCGCCTCGGCCTCTCCGTTGTGAAAGATCGAGATGGCGATCAGAGGGGGGGGGGGTGAATGATCTCAATTCCAAAATTCCCACCTCTTGAACAAGATTGATGCGTTTTCAAATAACAAGTCCAATAGAACCAAGTTCACTAATCACACCAAGCAAAGGAACCCTTAAAAATCATGATCAATTATGAATCAACATCATAACCCCTTAATAAAATTGCCATGAATAAAAATTTGTGGCTCATATGGTTATGGGGATTTTTAATCTAATACTCCTGGTTATTGAGAGTCCACTAGAAAAGGAATCAATTCAAAATCACCTTTAAAAAAAAGAGATAAATAAAACAAGATTTGCTATTTTTGAAAATCAAAAGTGAATTTCCAGCAGAAAGGAACCTCAATCAAAAGGTGATCCCTCCAAATATGTGATTCATTTGAATTTCAAAAAAAATTCCTGATGAGAAGAGGGAGTCATGCAACTAGCCACCAAAAAATCAGATCAAGATCAAGCAAGAAAAAATTCTAGTGAAAATAATTGCTCTACTGCACGAAGAACTCAGACAGTACATTCAGGGCTTGGGAAAACTTCCATAGCTCTTAAACTGTGGCTCTTGGGCCTATCAATTTTGTATCACAAGAACATATGTAAGTTAGCAATACAAGCCAATAAGAATCACTTTAAAATCACATCGGATGATTTTTTCACAAAAATAATAAGTTCTGCTACGCGGAGAGAACATACTTAAAAAAGAAAGAACAATCTTGAGCAAGCGAAGAGATCGATTTCTAGCAAGATTGAATCAAGACTTGCGTAAAGGATTGTGATATGATCTAAGAGAAGACTAATCCATCAATCACTTATCTTCGGCAAGAAGAAGCAAAAGCAAGTATAAGGAGGGGAGGCAAATCCAACTTGCATGAAAGTAAATGCATAATTTAAATTGCGTAAGGTAAAGACATAATGTAAATGCGGAATTTAAATTCACAAGAATGTAAAGAAACTATTTGTATTTTCTAATTGGAAGGTTTACAAAGCCTCACTTCATGTGGGCAAAGCTCAAAGGAGCAATTCAAACCTTCAAGTGGGGAAGCTACCCCTACCCCTCTATTTATAGTATCCATGGATCATCCTCCACCTTTTGATGGGTTGCTTCTATCCTAAGCTAGCTCCCAAAGGCCAGGATTTGAACCCACACTTTACCTCTTGGGATAACCCGAAACCCACTAACATAACGGGTTTTGCACGCTTCTTAAAGCGAACTAGACTTAACCACTACTCTATCCTCTAGACCCGCGACCCAATGGCTCTCCTTGATTTGAGCAGTGTTAAGCTAGCATCCAATATGTTCCCTTGCCTTCTTGGCATGCACCGACTCCGTCTCTGATTATCTTCCGCGATCCCCGATCTTCTGGACCTCCGACGCACCTCGCCTAGTCCCGGTCATCCTCCGCGTCACCATGATCGAGCACCGTAGCCCTGCAACCATCAAAGACAAGGAAACACATCACATAACATTGTCCAATAATCATCACAAATGCTCAAAATTAACCATGTCTCATTCATCATGTCGTTCTATCGCCAGCCATAGGCCGGTAGTACCACAAGAAGTTGACAACTCAAATTGATTCATTTTGAATTCCAATTCAAATCAAACTCAAACCTGAGCACACCTTGCTCAAATAAAGTTAAATACTCATCACAAATATGGATGGACCTCCACATGGTCCTTCACGTTGCCATCGTCCACCCCTCCCACGACCTCCCCGCCCCATACGCCGCCGCCACCGCCCACCTATGTCGTGACTGCAGCCACCACTTCCGCACCCATGATGCGCAGCTGTGCCACTTCGACACCATCCACACCCACGAGCATGCCAAGCTCCTCGAAGGCATCGACTTGTTCAACGATGATTGCCACACGTGTCTCGCCGCGTCCCTCTCCCTCAAGCTCTCCAAGTATGCCAAGGCCGCTCGAGAGCTCACCGCCGCCACAAACTCGGGCTCCCCCACCGATGACCTCCGTCGAGCCAGCGTGCGCACCAACCTCCCCGGACCCCCTCGACCTCACTCTGGGAGCGTGCTTACAAGCTGCTCAACGAAGGGTCTGTGGGGTGCATGATGCTGATCTCGGGGCATGGAGAGCTTGCCCCTCTACTACGGCTAGCAAGGAAGAGGGGCATGCGGTTGGTGGTGGCTGCGGGGAGTCCAAGGTAGCGAGGTGGGCCGACGTGGGATTCAACTGAGCGGAGGTGGTCGCCGGGAAGGCCAGGAAGGTAGCGCCATCCATGTTCGGGAAATGGTGGGAGAGCTATTCCTAGGCTGGGCGACAAGGGCGACTGCCCAGAGCCCCCAAAATCTAGGGGCCCTAGCCTATTTATACATTTGTGTTGTTTAGCTCATCGCTCATCGTCCCTAGCCCCCAAATTGCTCCTCGCTTCCCCTGAAAATGAAGCCGCCGTCATTGTCTCCCAGCCTCGCCAATTAATGGAGGAAAAGAGCCTAATTTCATGGATTCAGAAGCGATTCTCCTTAAATTCAATGGCTCTAGTCGAAAATCAAAATTTCTCTCAATTCATGATCCCCAAATAGGCAAATGCCTTGTACTTCTCATCTTCTCCTCATCTCCTGATTTTCTCGTTTCTTTCTCTGTTCAACAGCGCCCAAAAGCACATTTTTCTTGTCTGCGATCAGTACCCCTCAGCCGCGTGGCTGCTTGGTGGCACCCAGTCGACCACGGTGATGTGATCCGAGAAGGGCCCCTGTAACAGGAAGGGGGTGTCATGGTGACCTGCCCCAAGAAATGCTTCTCCTCCTACAGCTGAATGCCAAGGGAATGAGAAATTGAGAACAAACATTGTAAGTTTGCACCGAGCAAAACACATAGAAATTTGGTAGGAATTTATTTATTGGACTCAGTATAATTCCTATATTGTTTCTACAAAATTCCTCCAATATTCCAACATAATGTGTATATATCTAGTGCGAGTACTTTTAGCAGATCAACATTCAAATTTTTGGTAGTGATGATGTTCAGTTTTTTGTCCACCAAAAAGACTGATGATGTTCAGTTCATTTTTCAGGACCTTTTTCACATATAGATGAAGATTCTTCTACAGTTCAGTTCCAAATTCCAATCCAACTGCTTTTATTCCTTCTGTACATAGTATGCCATCTCTTATTCTATTTATGTGGTAAGATGTCAGCTAGATCTAGTAAGTATTTATCTAAAAGTGACAAAAGAAAAAAAAAGAAAACAGATAGATGAGTTAGTAGAATCCCAAAAAGGATCCGTTCACAAATTTCTTAGGATTGACACGGGTTCTTCTAGGAATTCTAAGGAATTGGCATTGGCCTTAGTTAATGTTGAGCGGTAACCTAATGAGAATTTAGGTGGGAATAATGATGTTAATGAGGATGATTCTTATTTGAGTGGGCATGAAAACGTAGCCAATTCACCTAATGCAGAAACTACAAGTGTTCATGAGGAACCAAATTTTACTATAGATATTTATGATCCAAGAAACTGGGACAATCTTGATAATAAAGCAAGGGGAAATTTTAGTGGACAAGGGGCCTATTAGAGAAGAAAACCTTGCGTTCCCTTCAGATAATCTCTTTAGTCATTTTTCATATTCTTACTATTCTAGAAAAATGAGCAATGGAGAGATACATGATAGGAAATGGTTTGTTTATTCTAAACATGTCGACAAAGTATATTGCTTTTGTTGTAAACTTTTCAAATCTAATAACGATAGGAGTTCACTAGCTAGTCTAGCTACTAATGGGTTAAGAGATTGGAAACGTCTTAGTGGGAGGCTCTAAGAACATGAAAATAGTATCATCTTACTAACATGAACACATGGAATGAATTAATAATTAGACTTATCAAGAATCAAACAATCAACAAAGATTTGTAGCAGCAAATTACTGAAGAGAAGGAGCACTTGAGACAAGTTTTAGTTAGAACATTTGCCATTGTGAAGTATCTTGGTAAACATAATTTGGCTTTTTGAGGATCCAATGATAAACTTTACCATGATAGCAATGTCAATTTCTTAGCATGTGTTGAAATGATTGCAGAATTTGACTTGGTAATGCAGGATTATCTTAGACGCATTCAAAAATAATGAAATTCATCATCATTATCTTAGTCTTAACCTTCAAAATGAGCTGATTTCTCTGTTGGCATGCAGCATTACAAGTTCTATAGTGCAGATTGTTAAAAAGGCCAAATATTTCTCTATAATCTTATGTGAGCCATCAAGAACACATTACTCTAATTGTTCGATGTTTTAATATGTCAAATAACAAAATAAAAATAGAGGAGTTCTTTCTGGAATTCTTGAAGGTGGACAACACATATGATTTGGGCCTTTTTAATAAACTGTTTAATGTGATGGAGTCTTTTGGTCTTACGACAATGGTTCTAATATGAAGGGAAACACCAGGGGGTACAAAAGAGGTTGCTTCATATAAATTCAAGGGCTTTGTATATGACATGTGCTTGCCATAGTCTAAATCTTACTCTCTGTGATATGACAAATTCTTGTGGTAAAGTTACTTCAGTTTTTGGAATTGTGCAACGAATATATGTATTATTATTAGGTTCTCCTAAAAGATGGAAGGTTTTACTTAACCATGTTCCAAACTTGACTTTGAAACCTTTTTCTAGTACTTGTTGGGACAGTCAAATCAAAAGTGCGAAAGCTATTAGATATCAAGCTCCTCAATTAAGGTTAGCTTTGTAAGAGTTATCTAAAACCTGTGATAATGACCCCAAGACAAAAAGTGATGCACAAAATTTATTTGATGTGCTTGGCAGTTTTGAATTTTTACTTAGTAAGGTTATTTGGTATGATATTTTATTTGCTGTAAACATGGTGAGTGAGAAGTTGTAGTCTCCATCCATGTGCATTGACTCTTAACTTGCAGAAGATTGAAGGTATAATGCAGTTTTTTTGATGAGTATAGAAATGAAGGATTTGCTTCTAGTTTAGATATTGCTAGAGACCTTGCATCCGAAATGGATATAGAAACATCATTTCCAATGAAACACCGTGCTACTAGGAAAAAGCAATTTGATGAAAGTGATTACCATGAATATATTTTATTAGCTGAGAAGGCTTTTGAAGTTAATTACTTTTTAGTTATGGTCGATATAGCAAATGCTTCATTAAAAATAGATTTGACGAACTTAAACTATTTAAAAGTATATTTAAAAGCATCAATGGAGGAACACAGTGCACGGTTGAGGATGGGTTGAGCCTAGAGGAGGCGGGGGCAGCAGATGGCTGGTGCTAGCCAGGAGTGATTCATCCCCCCATTGCTGAAGCTCCATCCCTTCTGAGGAGTGGGCAAAGCTTCTAGGATCTGGTGAGGCCAAGGAGATGGAAGGAGGCGTGTGGTGGCGTATGACGACTAGAGGGATGGTAATGAAGCGATAATGTGGGGGTGGTATGTGGAGATGAGGCACCGAGTCAACCGTCTTCGCCACCACACGCACACCCTCCTTCTTTGGTACACATGTTGCAGATATTTATCTAAATTATTGAAGCATGTTTTCCTAATTGCTGTATGAAGTATTTGATTTGGGAATTGCTAGTAATCGGACGTCAGTTTTTTCGCAACATTTTCTTTCTACGTGTGAAACATTTTTTTCTACATGGTGAAACATTTTTCTTCGACAAACAGTAAAAAAAATGTTTCATAACGTTAAAACAAATGTTTCATACGTTCAAAAAAAATGTTGCACGGCGTCCGAAAAAAAACGAGAATCGGACGTCCGGGGGTAAGTTTCTCCCATTTGATTTTGTTGTAACATCTGTTCACAAAGCTTGTGCAAGAGGCATTTGTTGCAATATGTATTTTAACTTGTTGCATCAACGTTTATGTTTTGTTGCATCAGAGAAGTTGAATTGTTGCACTGAGGAAATTATTGCATCTCTTTTCAGTTTTGTTGCAAATGTGTTTTAGATTTGTTGCAGTAGTTACCACTGATTGTTGTGTACGAGATCTTATATGTGACTGATAGGAGAAGCATTTTGTTGCAGCTATGCTATTTTCGTCTCTACATAAATATTTTGTTGCAAACACTTCTTCTAATGTGTTGAATGTGAAATTGTAAAATGTTGCATCAATTATCTTTGAATGTTGCCACTACTTTTTCCAAATGTTGCAACATTGTAACACCATGAATTTATACGATTTGGATACCTAGTAGTTTAAATCATAACCTTATCTCTATCTTTGTGGTTTTATTCAATTTTTAGTGATAATTTTGATAGTCATCTCAATTTTTTCAGGATATTGGATTTCTTTTTTTTTGTATTTGGTTGTACATATTAACTATAATTGTTACAAGTATTGTGTAAAAGTGCTGAGATGTGTTCGATTCCTAGTTGCCTATTAATTACTTATAGAATCTTGTTTACTGTTTCTATAACTGTAGCATCTTGCATCAGCTGAAAGCAGCTCTAGAAGTAGTCGCAGCGAGCTGTGGCACCGAACACCGTGCGCGACCTGGCGCCCGCCGCCCGCCCGGCAACCAACCAACCACGCCGCGGTGGGAGCAACGCGCGGTTGCTGGCCAGGCACCGAGCCTAACGCGCGCACGCCGCGGAGGGCACGAGACGCGGCTTTAACGTACGTACGCCCAGCCGAACCCCACCGGCCCCGCTCCCCGTGCCCAGCCCGCCGCCGCTCGATCGCGGGAGGTAGAGGAGCCCGTCGGTCCGGCGCGCGCTTGCTGCTACGTGCGTAGGAGCGCAGCCGCGAGCGAGGGCGGGGCGGCCGGAGGCGCGGGGTGGGCTGATCGGAGACTCGGGCGAGAAATTCCGTGGCGTTGCGCGGGTGTTACTCCTCCCACCGGCCGCGGATCACTTCGGCTTGGCCGGCGGACGCGCTGGCTTGCCCGCTGTGTAGAGGGAGACCGCCCGGAGCCTGGGCTAGCAACGGAAGGTGATTTTGTTTTTCCGCGTCCATCTTAGACTGCATTATTGGTGCTTGAGGAGGCCGACGAACGAATGACAGCACTGGTGGCACGTTCGAGCTACTAGAAGGTAATTTCTTTGTCCAAGTTTACAAAGCCTATCTTTCTAAGGATCTTATCTCTAATAAATACTCAGATTTATTTTATATTCTCTGCGTGCGTGTACATATCGAATATAGTGATTAGAGATAACAATTATAGGTGATACAACCATTTTTAATACCTGTTTAGTCTATTTATTAAAAGAAAATACGTCCTATCAACGTGGACGGGATTAGTATCTCCGAGAGCACCAGATCGCGACTTCATACACAGCCTGATCACTTATTCATAATGTAAGGTTGTTGGTAAGTACACGTCTGCCGGGTTCCCGCGGTATCCGATGATCCATCATTCATGCGAACAAAACGCTGTCCATCATGCATGCACATCTCTAAGCCAGGAACCAGCAAGAAGCTAGCTAGGTCCATTTCCCTGCAATTAAAACGCTGAAAACACTGCCCCACATGCGGATTAATTTCCACAAGAGTGAATTGATTCCTGTTGGCTGTGACAATGATGAGATAAAAAGTTTTGACAACATCCTTTGTTGTAAAATTGGATCTTTCCCAATAAAATATCTTGGGATTCCCCTTCATTATGAGAAAATTAAGAAAGAAGATTTCCAACCCCTTATTGATAAGATTCTGAAAAGGATTGCTGGATGGAGAGGCAAACTCCTTTCCCCTAGTGGTAGATTAATTCTGATTAAATCTTGTTTGGCTAGCATCCCTCTTTATCTTCTCTCTTTTTTTAAATTCCCTAAGTGGGCGTTGGATTCCATTAACTCTCACATGGCTAACTGTCTTTGGAGTGATTATGAAGGGCATAATAAACTTCATTTAGCTAACTGGCATTTAGTTTGTATGAAAAAAGATTTTGGCGGTCTGGGCGTTCCTAATATTAGAGATCTTAATTTGTGTCTGTTAGCCTCCTGGGTTAGAAGATTATATTCTAAAGATGACAGACAGTGGAAAAGCTTAGTGAACTTCAAATATAAAGTCAAAAACCCCAACATTTTCACTTGTAAGTCCGATCATAGTTCAGTTTTACGGAAAGGTATTGCAGGCTATGAAAGCTACCAAGTTTGGCTATAGATGGAGTGTGGGTAATGGTGAGAAAATTAGATTTTGGGAGGACATTTGGTTTGGCTCTTCTTGTTTAGCTATTCAATTCTGGGACCTTTATATGCTTGTTAATGAGAAAGGGGTTACGATTGCAGAGGTTTGGGATGGTTTTAATATTAAGTGCACCTTTAGGAGAACCTTCTCTGAAGAAATGATGATCAGTTGGTTTGAATTGGTTGAAGTAGCTAACAACATAAAGCTCAGTGAGAATGAGGATGCTCTTATTTGGCAATATAGTAGTAATGGTGCTTACTCTGCTAAATCTTTATATGCAATCATCAATTTCAGGGGTGTTATGCTTGTCTTTATTAATTTGTTTGGAGTTTGATTGTTCCGCCTAAGATTCACTTTTTCCTTTGGCTCCTCCACCACAATAAAATTATGACAAAAGATAATTTGACTAAAAGAGGTATAGACAAAGGAATGGTTTGTAGTTTTTGCGATGAAAACGAAAGTACTACTCATCTGTTTTTTGAATGTGTTGTGGCTAAAAATATTTGGAGTGTGGTTAGTGATTATTTCGTGTTGGACATAGGTTATAATTTTGAATCGAGCTCGGTTTTGGTGAGTAATAAGAAAAATGCTGCTCTAAATTCTATTGGTCTTTGTTGTTTTGTGGTGTGTATGGAAACAAAGAAATAATATGATCTTTCTTTACCAGGATTGGCTAGATGTGAAAACAATTTGGAGAAAGATGCTTACCACGTTAAAGAACTGGAGGCCTCTATACAAAGGAGATGGTAGGTCAAGTGGAGAAATTTTTGCAGTACACTGGAGGCGAAAATCAAAGCACCATTGCCATTAACACTGAGTTCGGAAACAACTAAGTGAAAGAGAAAATTTGGTGGATATGACAATTCGGTGGAAAGAATCCCGGAAGAGCTGGCCTCCTGTCTTCCTTCCTTGACCACAGATGAAAGCAAAGAAGATTTTTTAGTATACATTCGTGTTTTGGAGGTTCTGATAACTAAAGTTTTTGTTGGAGAATTTTGGTTGATGCTGATTTGCTGTAATAGGCTCTCATCTTGAGTTTTTGGTTTTGAGTATCGTTTGCGTATCATGTAATGATAACTGTGACTCAAAACAGATACATACTGTTTCAGTTTCTTCAATGGAACTGGGATATCAACAGGATTGATATCCTTTTGGTCTAAAAAACACTGCCCCACCGGCCGGGCCGGCTCATCGTCGGCAAGAACCAAGAACGCGCGCGGTACGTACGATCCAGCGACTTCATTTATAAACTACTCATATGAGATAGGAATAGCAGGACACCCGGGCTGCGCGCCCTACCGATGGATGGATCTACCCGGTCTGATTGGACCAGATCAGAGCTGGTCACTCGCATGCAGCCGAGTTACTTGGTTCCATGATGACCATAGGTCCGTGTATATCATAAATGTTCTCTTCGCATTTGAGTTGAGTATGGTAATACTAGCACAACGACGATCACCTGCAATAGAAAACCGATAGCTTCTGGAATCTGGGATCCGTCACACTTACGCACATAAACGAGCAGCATTAGCTTAGAAGAAAAGGGAAGTACAAGCGATCAGATCGGTATATTAGCCACGGCCATGCATTGTAATACTGGCACGAACTAGTGGGAGGATAAAGACGATGGATGTATAGCCTCTGTGCATGCATGAAAAATTGAAAAGCAGTATGGCTTCACGATCCATGCATGGTACCATGCAGATGCAGCTATGTTTAGTATGGGGTCTGTTGCATGTGTATCCTGTCGTACCCGTCGTATTGAAAATTTGACTCCTGGTAAAACTGGGCATGGAGACGATTTCTTACGAGTCCTCTAGCGCATCCATCCACATGCATGCATGAGCAGTAAAAAAAAACTCCCCAACTGTACTAACTACTAAGTACTAACAGCATTCTTGTCATCCTCCATGATTTTATTAGCAGCTTATCATTTATACAATGATGGTAAAAATGGGGAGAAAGGTGATATGACCTTCACAATAAGCAACTGAAGAACATTGTTATTTGGCACCAAAAGTACTCCAGATTGAAAACGCAAGTAGTTTTTAAGCTTATAACAGTGCGGACAAGGTATTGTCTTGCACTGTGAAATGCTACACTTAATTGAGTAGGTGCGCAGCTAGCCGTGTAGGTGCATGCATGCAAAGACGAATGGAAACTAACTAGCCACAAAGTTTAAATCCACTCTCGTCGAGAAGCAAAACTACGCCCCGTTCATTTTAGTTTCTATACCGCTTCTGTTTTAAAAAAACAAATTATTTAGCAAACGGTAGGATTATAGACAGTTTCTCCCAAACTAACAAATGGTATTTCTACATAAAATCAAAAATTGGGAGAAGCTACCGGCAGACCAATTCTCTTGGAGAATCAACGATTCTTCACGAGCCATGCGAGGAGGCCTCGAGCCCAAGCTCGTCCAGCCGCCGCCACTCCGCCACCCATCCGGTCATCGACTGCTCCCGAGCTCCTTCGCCTGAACTCCTCCGACCGCCGTCCTTCACCCGCGGCCCCCCCCCCCCCCCCCGAAGCTCCTTCGCCGCCTGAAGCTCCCTCCACCCGAAGCCCCTCCTTCGTCCGCACCGCCGCCCTACTCCTCTATCCAAAGAGGTGCCCGGTCTGCCTGCCGCCCTTCTGTGCCGTGCCCCTCCGCACGCGCCGTTGCCCAAGCCTCCAGCGTCACCGACCTAATCCTCCGCCATCGGCCCAATCCTCCTCCGAAGCCGTGCTCCAAGCCATCAATACAATCGAGATTACCGAACGGGCAGCTTCTCCAGCCAATAGATTATTCTAGCAGCCACTTCTTCATACAGTTGGTTATAATTCAGAATATGTATAATCAGAAACTATCCCGAACTAGGCCTATATGTCGAGCTAACTTTTAAAGTAGTCTAGACTCTAGAAAAAAATAGCCAACTTCCATGGATATCTAACATTCTAACCAGACATAGAATGCAACAGAACTACTCACAAACTTAATTAGAAACATCGTTTATTATCTTCATCTGAAGATATATATGCACCGTTCCGAGATGCAACCAAAAGTTGTATTTATAATATGCAGTCTAGAATACAGGTCATATAATGTGCATATACGATGTACGTAAAACCCAACCCCCCGACGATAAGAGATTTGCAATATATACATTTGAATTAAGAAGTAGAAAAAAATTGTTTGACCTACTTGGCAATGAAAAGCGCATGTACCCCTTTCAATCACAAATACATGATACGAACTACAAAACACAATTTTAACCATCAGCCTTTATTATAATATATCTATAAAACCTAAAAGATATAATATTACAAAAGTATTTTAGAAACCAATGTACTTATATCAATTTCGTATGGCTAATCTAAATATTCATAAAAGGTATTATTTGTCAAAAATTAAAATAGTTCGACTACACATGTTCAAGCAGGGCATATATTTCTAACTTGAGGGAGAGAGTGTGTGTGTATATGAACACGGGACATTTGTTTCTATATGCTTTCATTCCACCCATGTATATATGTGTGAACTAGTACTGTATATAAACCATGCATATTTTCTCCATAGACCGTAAACATGAGACCTACATAAACTTTTTTCCGAATTGGCTGAATTTAATCTTTACTTTGGGAGTTGTTGCAATCCTACTCACAAAGGAGAGATGATTGCATTGGAAAAGAAAGAGGTAGCATGTGAAGCTAGATGGACTAGCTTTAGCTTGATATCTCAGAGATGCACTGCCCAAGAGATTTTAGGCAGCCAAAGGATCTTGTTTGGCAGGGTCTTGCTCTTGCTCGTGAATTGTTGGGCTTTAATGTGTGTGTAGAGTACTATAGACATGCATGCAATGAATCTTCTTCTTTTTTTTCCCTGACAGACGAGGGAGCTATGTGTGCTAGTTAATGGAGATATTTCATGTCCTTCATCTATTATATGCAACCGAATCTAAAATAAGTAACAGTTGGGATGCTGTGGATGTCACGGATCAAGAAGCAAGCAGCACATCGAAAGTGTCAATCAAATCGAACTCCGAAGTTCCTTAAGGTAAGCTCAAGAAAGAAATCCAAAAACTAATGAAGCATACATATATCAAAGGGATCTCCAAAGATTGAAACAAAATTATCAAGATAAACTTATGCTGTTTGCATACAGATCTTAAGGGACGAGAATATAAAGGAATAACATAACATGACATGACATACTCTAGTACAAGTAGCAGCAGCTATCTTCTTGTGTTGCATAAGTAGACCCTAGAAAAGAAGACGGATTTCGATTCGGACCAAGTCGCTTGATTCCCCGTATCCATGGCAGCGTACAAAGAAGCAGCAAAGTACAGGAAGAATAAAAGGAGGAGGAGGAGGAGGAGGCTAGGAGGAGAGGTGCGGCGATTTGATGATGGCTTCTTGACTCACACGAGTACTAACCAAATCATCATCACCATGTATCATCTCTCTCTCTCTCTCCTCTTTCACTCTCTCTCTCTCTCTCTCTCTCTCTCTCTCTCTCTCTCTCCTCCGCCCCCTCCTGGTACACCACGCACAGACCCCTCTCCCCCCTTCCTCTCCTCATGAACTATGGCTCCTCCGGCCTATTCTTTTTGGAAGTAGGTGCTGGAGGTGGGAGGTGATGGTGTTGGTAGTGATGATGGCCAAGGGCCCATGGAGCTCGAGGCAGCATGATTGCTTCTTGGAAGTAGGGGGAGGCGAGCCTCCTTGCATCACATGGTATGGCATGATGAAGGCCATCACACAAGCCACACACAGCCTTTGTTGATTTCTTGGACTCTTGAACGTCTTTCTAAGGGTCTCCCATCCTCTCTCTCTCTCTCTCTCTCTCTCGCTCGCTCGCTCGTGATGGCGACGGTAGTGGATGGATTATGATGGAGTTTGGCCAATCAACAAGGCTTAGGGCATTTTAAGGCCTGCCTTTGGCCTTCCCTTGGGGCCAGTAAAAAAAAACAAAACAAAAAGGTGATAAGCTGTAGTACTACAGCTCTACAAGCACCGGTACTTAGCACACAAAATATATCTTGGGTCACTGTATTATATTTTGTATGTTAAATTCTGAAATATGTTAGCACTGTTGTTTGTTTAGAGTAGTTATAAAATCCGTTACACAAGGGCTCGTATAACGGGGTGGTTTAAGCTGTCTACATATTTTACCACGAAATTTTTTTGCTGATATAAAAAAGACATAGTATAATTGTCTCTTCATGAAGAGAAGACCGTACATACAGCATAAAACACCATTGTAATTGCCTTTGGATGATATTGCGGGCAAAGATTCAAATTTCGTCTTCGCACGCTATCTCGGAGGTGCCCGAAATCCAAAATATCGGCGAGATCTAGGAATTTCAAAAAAAAAATCCAGATGAAATTCAAAAACCAAATTTGAAATCTAGCCCCCTTTTCAACTGAGAAATCCGAGATTTCGACCGAAACCATCGAGATTTCGTTCAAATCCAAATGATCAAAAAATGGTCCAAAATATTTCAAAAAAATTTGAAATTTTTTTGTCGATAGTCTTGACCCCAATTCCAATCAAATCCGCCTAACAAAAATCGAAATTAGGTAAAAAAAAGTTCGAGATTTCGATCGAAATCATTGAGATCTCGCCGAAATTTGGACAGTCACTGTAGCAATTTGGATTTTTTTTAAAAAAATTTTTACCCGACTGAGATTTAGGATCTCGAGGGAGGGGGGGCGAGATTTCGAACTTTCGCCGAAATTTGGATCCTTGATTGAGGGATATACAGCTCTTATAAGAAAACTAAGGACACGTCATGTTTAGTAAGTAATTAAATAAATAGTATAAAATTATTCAAGGTGGAGATCAAGTAATTAAAAAGCTAAAAGTGGACAAACCAAGTTAATTTACTTTTGGATTGTTTGTGTGAAACCATTTTATGAGTGGCGCAGTTCAGAAGTTTAACTTATTTTATCAATGGCGCAGGTCAGAAGTTTAACCTTGAAGTAACAACTTCCAACATTACACGCATAAAAACATTATGATAGTGTTATTTTTATTTTTTTGCCGAAACTATTGTTAATATTGGTCAAGTCTCCGTCGTTAAAAAAGGCCACATAAATTTGTGATATTAATTTAATTCGGAGTAAGAGTACTTTTTTCATGATTATGGTAGCTTTAAATCGCTAAATATCTACTCTATTACATGGGGAAGATTTGGAGCCCTCTCAAGGTATCCACCTCACTCCATGCCATTTTGCAAAAAGGTTTCTTCCTTTTCTCTAAATTACGGATAGGTCCTTGTAAATTATAAAGAGGTCATTTGTGATTTTTTTGTGAGTATAAGAAAAATGTTTGCAAATTGCGTTTAGGTTCTTGGTTCGTTACTTTACGGAACCCCCCCCCCCCCGGCGCTAAATACGAATATCGAATGAGCACTTTTCTAATTTTTCATAATAGCGATTTTTTGTGAGTATAAGAAAAATGTTTGCAAATTGTGTTTAGGCTCCTAGTTCGTTACTTTACGGAAAACCCTCCCCTCCGCTAAATACGAATCTCGAACGAGTTCTTTTCTAATTTTTCATAATAGCGATTAGGTCCAAAAATATAACAAACAAGTCATCAGCCTTTACGTCCAGGTCATTTCTCCGTTTTTTCCGAAAGAAATGCAAGTCAATAGAAATATGTGTGCAGCTTTATCTCTAGATTTTTTTTTTTTTTTTTTGCAACTCGATCTATAGCATCTTTCGGAAAATGTATTATTCACCGGTGAACATATAGAATGTTAAAATCGTTCCGAAAAAAAATATGATTAGTTCCTCTTGCAGTTTTTTTAAGAAAAATAGAATAAATTTTACACGGTGCGATGTGCGCCATACATTCTAGCTAGTTATACAGGATTACAAATGACGTAGTTGAAGCCATAAGACCAAAAGTAAAATGAACCATTTTTAAAAGTATAAATGCAAAAAAAGAAAAAAAAAACTAAGGTAAAGTAACATCTGCTTTCTACACGGGTGTGTAAATGACAGAGAAAGAAGGGGTCGGTGGGGTCTGTGGTATTGGTTGGACTTGGTGGTTCTCAAAGGTTTTCTCTACCATGAGTTCTGTGGTGCAATATGTATTTTTTATAGTACATATTCTCTTTTTAGAATGGTGAACTATCTTAGTTGTGGATACTCCCTCTGTCAGTGTTTATAGATTTTTTTTAATAATAATACACTTGTAAAAATAATAAATACTACATTTTAAAAGTATTATTTTTCTAGATAATTCTGATGAACCCAAGATACGGTCAATAAAAATACCAAAACAGTAATGAGAATCGGTACACAGTTTCACAAATGCTCCTGTACCTTTCGAGAGGGGTTTAAAGTTGTTTTTCGATTACAAGAAAGACGTCTAGTATATATATCCACACGTAAGTGTCCTCTAGCACATACCTAGACAGGCATGGATAAATCGGCGACCTCAAGGCTGGAGGGTGGCTCCCAACGATTTTTTTGAAATGGTAAAATAACAGTCACTTTTTTTTTTCCATGCATGCATCCTGCACCCTGCAGCTCATTAATGTACAGAAAAACCAGCCTCGACCAGGGTTCACCTTTTCGTCGAAATTCGTCGAAAATCGACCGTACCGCTAGGGTTCGACATCAAAAACCGGTCGATAAACTGGTCCGATTAAAAAAAAATTCAAAAATTCAAAAAAATTTGCGTGTCAAAAACCGGTCGAAAATCGGTGGAAATCGGTCGATTTTCGTCAAAAATCGTCGAAAATCGCTACCAAAAGTCGACCGCACAAAAAGTTCAACATGGTTGTCGAATTTCCATCGATAAATCATCAAATTTCCATCGAAATCGTCGAATTTCGACGATTTTTGAATTTTTTTTCAAAAAAATCTGGTTTTTAAATTTATGCGATTTTTACGATTTTCGGCTCGATTTTTGCGATTATCAAATTTCACTGTTCATTCGAAAATCGGCAAAACGAAATGGTGAACCCTGGCCTCGACAAATGCAGGCCTACGAAGAACAGGAAGAGACATAGACGCTCCAGGCTAAGGTTTTAAATTTCGGTTTTAGACTATCTCCAGTAACTTCTCTTTCCCTTTTAAATTTCTTCGTGAACAGATCCTAAGTGCTTCAGCGGATTCCCTTCATGATTCCCTTTGGAAGGGATTCAAACAGTGAATCTCTTTATAAAGGGATTCTCACTCCAATCCTTACACAAATTCCCTTGAGGGGATGCTGCTGAAGATAGTAGGAAATAAAGGGAATGAATATGGGGAAATTGCTGGAGATAGTTTTAGATTGTATTTCGAAGATGATTGAAATCCGAAATTTTGGAAAAATATCAAAATTCCGGACGAAATCCAAAAAGCAAATTTCAAATCCGGCTTTTTTGACCAGGATTTTTGAGATCTCGGCAAAAAAATGCAGAGATTTCGACGAGAAACACCGAAATCTCGGCCTAAAAATTAAAATCCGATCAAAACACTTCATGTTCACATCACAAACGATTTTACACGAAAATTTTTATTTTTTTTATTTCACCAGAATTTGAAATCTCGTCTGGGTACTCATCATGGTTGGCTGGATGGACTTAAGAAAGGAACCGTCGCCGTGCATACTTTGAACGCAACAATTAACACACACTGTATGTCTGTATGCAATCATGGATAGATCAAGGTAAGTAATATGCTGGTTAATAGTGAGCCAGCCCTTCAAACCGGTAATGTTCCTGTCCAAAATTTATGAAAAGGAAAGGCGGTGTTAGACCAAGCAAGGTTACACATCACAGGCAAGGTTCAAAATCTCGCCGAAATTTAGGATCTCGGGCCCCCCGAGTTTCATAATCCCGGCGAAATTAAAAAACCCTTAAAAAATTTAAAGTACTACAGTAACCTATAGCCTCGCCGAAATCTCGGTAAAATTGACCGAAATCTCGGCAAAATTGACTGAGATTTGAATAAAAGTTAACCGGATTTGACCGAGTTTGACCGGATTTTGACCGGATTGGATTCTTCGCGTCGTTTCCCATCTAGGACAGTCGGTAGATCATAATTCCCGCGAAATTGAAAAAACCCTAAAAAATTCAAAGTGTGACGGTGCGTAAAATCTCGCCGAAATCTTGTTTCAAAAATTACCGGATTCAAATTTTGCTTTTTGATTTTCGTTCGGATTTTGTCCGAAATATCGAGATTTCTCCGAAATTTCGTACTTCGGAGGGAGCCGAGATGAAATCCGAAAACGAATATTCAAACCTTGATCACAGGTGACATGGCCTGCCCCATTTTCTTCGCCGGTAGCTTTTCTTGCAGACCAGGGCGCTGGCCGTCCTGTCTGTGGTACATGGATGCACCTAGAGCCTTTTGGTGACGGGAATCGTAGACAAGAATGGTTTCAGCTGTTGAGCATTGATGAGATCTTCCCTGGCGATGCCAAAAAAAGCCTGTCAAGCTCGTCTGGTAGGTAAGGGCATCGCCGATGCACGAACAAGGGTGGGTACTAAGAATGAGAGGGCATCTCGGGGTCGCACTCGCATCGCACCTACGTATCACATCACTCGGCTCGAGCGAAAATCGTAAGGAATTTTGGTCTCTCTTCACGCTTTTTTGTTTCTTCTAATTCATGGTCCTCTCTCGGAGAAAATTATAAATGTGATCTTTTTTATCGCGAAAATACCGGTAAACAGCATGTTTTACCTACCGCGCTCTTCTACCACAACAGATGAGCTACCGTTGTACATGAGCTTAGTAGGACGGGGTCTTATGATACTCGAGCTTGGTAGAAAGGTGTGGCCTACCACCTACAGAGCTTGTCGGAAAGCTGTCGTGACTCGTGATAGATGGAGCCGCTGTGATACTAGCAACCTGTAGAGGTGAGGTATTGCAGATAGTGATACGTGTCGTTTGCTACTGCTTTCGCAATCGATAAGGGGATATAGTTACAATTCATTCGAGAAAGGGCCAAAGATGAAAAACAAAGGTCAAGAAGGGCCAAATACACCAAGGCTTCAATTGTAAGGACCAAGCGTCCTACTTGTGACTTGGCCTCAAGAAATAAAAAAAATCACAACACACAATTGCGCGCACAGTGGTTGTTGTTGCTGCCAACAAATCCGGCCACCGAGGGGTTGAGGAGGAGCGCCACCGCTGGGGGAGAAGGGCCACCGCTAGATCTACACCTTCGAGGGGTTGTTGAGAGGCCACGGGAGGTGTGTCACCGTTGGATCTAATCGCCAATGGATTCGGCCGTCAGGAGTAAAGCATTTAGCCCCCCCTAATTTCTTTAGGTTTCGGTAATGACAATCGTGTTAAAAGATTAACAATTTCTCTTGAGTTTGTGAGAACATGTTGGTTTCTAATGCAGCATAACTCTTGAGAACTAAAGGGGTCAAGAAAAGGAAGACTAAGAGCTTAAAGTCAAAGTATAATTGTATTTATAATCTTTTTATGTATTTTACCGATCTCGGAGTTAGAAAAAAAAGATCAGCTTGCTAGAATAGATGACGTAGTATTTAGGGGGAGTGAAGCCTAGTAATTTGAATTGATCAAGGTTAATTGGATCAAAAAATATTTAAAATCATTCCTAGTTGCATTTGGAATTGGCTTTGAAATTTGTTTTGCATTCTCAATAATTCAGGCAGTACCGCAATACAAAACGCGGTACTATCATAGGTGCGATAATGCCAAAATTTACTTGGCGGTAGTTAAAATCCAGGGAAGGACTTTTTGTGTTCAATCTTTTCTCTCTGGATCGGCAGTACCGCAGAGCAAAACGTGGTACTACCGCATGGCAGTAGTACCGAGCATTTGAGTGGTAGTTTTTTTAACAGAAGCACTTCTTTTAAGAATTTTCTGTAGCCGGAGCTACCGCAGTATAAAAGGTGGTACTACCGGAGGTCGGTAGTACCGAAAAATCGAGCAGTAGCTATTTTACATAAATGGGTGTCTTTGGGCGGTTCTCTGTATTTTGAACTCCGGTACTACCGTAGTGTAACAGTCAGTATTACCTGGGTTCGGTGGTACCACAAATTATATACTGGTAGTTAAATTACCGAGAGGACTCGTTTTTGAGCTGATCTTGCTTCAAAAGTCAATCCTACCGCAATTTGTGTGTCGGTTGTACCAAATTTTCTGTAATAGCTTTTACCTAAAACATTTAATGCTCTAATCCGACCGTTGGGCATGGAGCGGTACTACCGGGCTTTGCACATCGGCAGTACCGCAAATGCTGAATTTTTAGGATCCCCCAATGATTGGATTTGTTAATGGGAGCTATAAATACCCTCACACCTGCATCTGTAGAGCTTTTTGAACACTCATTGGTAATATTGTGAGCTCTAGCAAGTTTCTTATCTCCATTGTGCATTAAATTCACTCTTTTAGAGGGTTAGAAGCATTCAAGTGTGTTTTTTTTATAATTTGAGCCAGTTAGACACTCGAATCAACCTCAAGCAAGCGTCATCACTCTATTCTATTAGAGGTTGTTGCCTCCTAGACGGCTTGGAGGCGGGAGAATCAGTGACCTTCTCAAAGGAGTTTGTGAGAAGGCTTGGTATTTGTGAACGCAATGAGCTTGCCTACCCAGAGCGAGGAAGCGCTACCACGAGTGATCGAGGGAAGGCTCGTTTGCACAAGGAGCCAGCTTGAGTCGATCAAGCTTCCTCAACGTGGATTAGAGAAGACCGGCAAGTTTTCGAGACCACAGGAAAAATCTGGTGTCAAGCTCTCTTATGGTTTGCTTTCTATTGTTTTCTTGTGCAATTTACATTCCTAGTTTATTTAGTGATTGATCTTTGTTCTATGATTGTATAATTTGCTTAGACTTAGGTTGTTAGTGCACTTAGATAAACATTAAGCGTTTATGCCTTAATTGTTAAAATTCTCATTTATAGTATTACTTGTTTACATTATTACAATTAGAGCCGAGAATTTTAAAAACCTCCTATTCACCCTTCTCTAGTCGGTTATCCTTGATCCGACAAGGAGGCCACGAGACGGGCAACACTACCAGATCTGAGTTCCTTCACCAAATAGAGAGAGGAGAATGAGTGACACGGTGGTGGAGAGAGGGATGAATGGGAGGGGAAGGGGTGGCGGAGAGAGAGGGATGGGGAGTGATATTTTAATGATCTGTAGCCCCACCTTGGTACCTACTCCCTTTGGTTTTCAAAATGTTAACATTTTGCACATCAACACGGTCTTTAAAACACAACTTTGACTACTAGTTTTTATTATAATATATTTATAAAACTCAATAAAATTATAATATTATGAAAGTACTTCTTAAGACAAGTCTACACATATAATTTTTATGTATCTAATTTAAATATTTAAAAATATATTGATAGTCAAAGTTTTGAAAGTTTGATGATTACTATGTTTAAAATATCAGCTTTTTGAAGACCGGAAGGAGTATTTAGTTCTATTTATTGCAAGAGATAGCACTAAGTCAAGTCATCCAGACTTAGGGCCTGGATAGGTCGTATACATTGGTGATGCCCATAATAATACCACCTTGCATAGCTACATAGATGTTAAAAGATTTTTGATCTTTCACTATATCGGTATTGTAGCTAAAAACCTTGGAAAATTGTGAGTGCCATATCTAGCCTACACTTTCGTCTAAGGATAATTGGATAATTGCCTTGTTTAGGACACATGAATTTGGTGAGGATTATAGAGGTAATAGATTGATTCTTGCGAAATTCATACCTACATACCTATCCCAAACCGATCGAATTGCACAAAGTGGCGAAGCTAGGAAAAAAAATAAAGGGTAGGCTTGAAGAATTGAGCTAGATTGAGATAAACATATTAAACAATTATGTTGTATTTTGATCGACTAGATGGTTGCTAATAATACTTTATTATTTAAGAAATACTTGCACAAAATTTGTTTGTCAAACTTTTGTAAATCTATAAACAAGTTAACACCAACCAATTAAACAAATCGACTATTGTCTCTATTCAACCCATTTACATAGCTACAATTGATAAAAAAAACCACAAGAGAGGCTCACACTGCTTATCTATTATTTTGGTCAGCTTAGTAGCAGGTCAAGCATGTTGCGTTGTCTTCCTTGTCCGCTCGCCATCGTCGCAATGAATTGTCCGTCGCCACACGGTCGCGCCCTCATTCCCGACATTCGCTCTTTGTGATGCGCATCAAGCATTCTTGGCTCGATGGGTTACCATGTCCTTGCGAAGAAGAGACATTGAGACGCGCCCTCTCTCCTTTGCTCTGTGGTCTTTGTGTGCGTCTAGTGTTCGAGTCTAGTTATACAAGTAGCAAGCAAAGTCACTAATTACCAAATTATGTCTCTAATAAGCTGTGCCCTACTAAGCCACATGGTATATGAAGCAGCTCATCTACCCAGCAAAGCTTCTTCTTCCTCAAGCCACGTTTGAGCGCATGTGCATTTGCTATCGCTATGCTAAAAATTAGATATCATATTTAAAATATATTATGCTGGTAGTATATAATGGTTGATGCCGAATAGCGGATACTGGCATTCTTATCGCCTGCTTTTCGAGAAGAGGCAAACACTTGTCACACTACGATGTTATGTACTAGCGAGCGATGCGTTTACACGAGATTGCATGATCACTCCATCTCCACATTAAAGACCGGCACCATGGAACAGATGGGCAAACTCCCATAATGATCAAACGTGCAATCTACAAGAGACAGTTGTATCCTGTTGTCTCCTTGACGTAAGATATTGGTAGGATCGATGGAAGAACATTTCTTTATTCTTGTGGCTGAAGGGGGGGTCCCGGTTGGGTACGCCCCTGATTGCACACAAACCATTAATTGTAAGCCCTAAATACACATGCAATATACTACTATCTTATGAAGCCTGGGATTCCTAGCCTCTCAGCGGCGCCACGTCGGCCCAGCCACGCTCTCGGCCAATCCGCGGCTTGCCACTTGCGCTGCGCGACATTGTCCGATCACGCGCGTATGCCCAACGATGGCCCTTGTAGGTAGGGCTGGAAATTAAGCTTGACGCTCACAGCTCGGCTCGGCTCGACTCGATGCAACAGTGAGTCGCGCCCGAGCCTACTAATTAGCTTGCTCTGCCAACGAGCCGAGCCCAAGCTGGCTCACGAGCGGCTCGTTAGCTCGATAGGCTCGCTCGGCAAACATAAATGAGCTTCTCTATTCTTTACAGCTTCACTGCTTTTCCCCATCTTTTTTTTGAATGAAAGGCTTGCTTTCATTTAAACCATAGGTGCAGCAAAATCGCTGACCACCAGGAAAGATACAAAGCTAGGAGCCGGGTCATGCCAAAATAGAGTGGCAAATCACAACATGGAGATAATGAGCAACATGACTAGGTAGACAATGAGCTACTAGATTACATGAGTGAGGGCAAGTCACAACATGGAAATCAATGAAGTTAACATAACAGCAAGTGTTTAGCTTCCCTGAAGAGAACACCATTCCGCGACAAGTCACGACCAATGCTGAGATTATTTAATACAAACTTCATATTGATAGCGTCGATTTGGACAATGACCCTGCCCATTCCCAGTTTTGAAGCAAATTTTAGCGCCTGCAGACAAGCTTCAGCCTCGGCTTGTAAAGGCCCTATTTGGAATGGCTTCAGCTTCGGCTTCTGTCCTTTGGAAGCCAAAAGCTGTTCCAAATAGCTAGCTTTTTCGTAGCCATGAGCCAGAAGCCAGCAACCCATTTCTACTAGAAAAAGATAAAAGCCGAAAGCTGGTCTGAGGTAGCTTCCTATGGTTTCGATGGGTTGGGTTATGACTTTACCACTAGAGTTCAAAGAAAATCACCCCTTCGCACCAAGTATTAAATCCCAAACCGCACCTCTCACTCTCATTCCCAACACGCATCCCTCATACCTAAAAGCTATACTAAAAAACCAGACTAACAAACACCAAACCTCTTCAGCCCAGCCATTCAGCCATGCAGCTCAGCTAAAAGCTACTTTTCATAAAAGCTCCAGCCATACCAAACAGGGCCAAAGCATCATGTTGCTTCACCAGTCTGCCCTGAATTCAAACAACCAGGATTCAGTTTGCTCATTGAACATAGAAATATAGAATGCATGAAGCTTCAGTTTGCTCACTAAACAATGAACATGCAATGACATGGAATGCATGACAGCATGAGGCTTTAGTGTTCACTGTTCAGTCTGACATAAGTACACAACACAAAGTGACATACCTTCACAATTAGTTGTTGTCTACCACGCTTTTAGGAAATGGAATATTCTGAACGTCATCCTCATCTTCTTCTTCCTGAAAAGAGTTATAATAACCAAATTAGCCATTAAATTAAAGAGAATTGGAAAAGGTAGATTATACTATAGATGAACATACCACAAACATAGGTGCTTTTGAATCATTATGGGCGCCTCTGATCCAGCTACAAGCACACACCAATGCCTCCACCATAGTTGGCCGCAGAGAGCTCCGGTAATCATCTAGATTTCTATCTCCGGTGGTGAAAGTTGATTCCGAAGACACGGAGCTGGCTGGTATAGTTAAGAAATACTTCGCCATCTTTGACACTACCGAAAATCTATGTGTATTTAACTTTCACCACTCAAGCAAATTGAACTCCTTGTTTGACAAGCTCTCATTCATCTCATCTAGATAGATAAGCAACTCGCTCTTCGATGGATTTGAAGAAGATGAAGATAAGAAGGACTGAAACTCACTTGAGTTTGAGGGTAAGTACTTGCTTGTATCCATACTCGAAGAGGATGCATTAGATTTAAGAGTAGCCTTTTTCTGCCGATGTGTCATCTCAAAATTTTCATATAGCTTCTCTAACTCTTGTGGGATGTTTGGTTGCCTTCTCAGCTCAGCCAGGTTGCATGAGTTCAGACAGGCTGGTGGGAATCAAGCTGAGTGGATGCAAGGAGATGTTGTTTGGTTGGTCGTATGAGGTTGGACAGGCTGCACAGAGATGTTGTTTGGTTGGCTGCACTGGATGGAAGTGTGATAGGCAAATTCAAGAGATGGATGAAACAAATTTTAAAAATACTAGAAATCAATAATTTCACAAACGAAAATAAAAAGTTTTAAAATATATTCTAGAAAATCAATAAATTGAAAAACTAAATTTTTAATCTTTTGAAATTTATATAGCAAGTATGGTCAAGTTTTGTTCGAAAAAATATCAGAAGCACATAGGTGAAATCGGTTCGTTGATCGGAGATGCTAATCAAAAGATATAGCAAATAAAAGAAGAAAACTAGATAGTAAATGCTGGTGTCAGCATTAGGGCTGTAAAAAAAAGCTCGAGCTCGCGAGCTACTTGAGTTCGGCTCGGTTTAGGCCCAATTCGAGCTCAGTTCGAGCTCCAAACGAGCCGAACTCGAGCTCGCGAGCTTCACCGAGCCGAGCTCAAATAGCTCGTGAGCCTACTCGAGTTTGGATTGAGCTTCCGTGAATCGAACTTTCTCGAACTTTTTATTGAGCTTACTCGAGCCGAACTTACTCGAGCTTGTTACCGAGCCTACCAGATTAACCGAATTTACTCGAGCTTACCGAGCTTACTTAAGCCGAGCTCGAGCCTACTCGATCTTGGACCGAGCCGAGCTCGAGCCTGGATATAGGCTCGGACCCCAACTCAAGCTCGGCTCGAGCTCGGCTCGAGCCTTACCGAGATCGAGCCTGACAGCCCCAGGCCCGCCCAAATTCGGCCCGTTTACAGCCCTAGTTAGCATGCATGCATGCATGGCTCGGCAGAGCCTGGCTCTGGGGAAACATTGAATTTTCTCGTTTCCCTAGAGCAAGGCTGAAAGGGGTGTTTTGCATCTGTAGAGCCAGGCTGAGTTAAATGAGAAGACAACCAAACACTCATCTTTTGCATTTACAGATGCAAATATCTTTAGATGCAGCCAACCAAACAGCCCATTGAAGAACATCAGCATACTCACTTTCACTCTGGGGGATTCATAATTTTTTCAAAAGTATCACTCAACATATCTCATCTTGTACCTTGGGTCTAGAATAGTAGCAAACACCATGATAAATCCATAATTACACGGCTAAAGATAAGTGTGCATCCCAGACTAGTCAAATTACTGATTGGAAACAAGCATCGAGCAGCAGTGTTGGTTGCATGATTAGCAACAGTAGATCCGAAAAGAAAATGAGTGCAAGTCACAATAAATCCCATAGTGCAACTATGGCCTTTGTGCAGACAGAATCACATAAGTCAGAGAGCTCACCGAGTCCGTTGCAGTTGGTGCTGATGTGGAGGCAGCACCGAGAACGGTGGTGCCATCGCCATGGATGTGGGGATTAGGTACTGCCACTGCATGATCTACATCTGGAGCCGGCGATGGGGTTGCGCCACTGCCTCGCTTCTTTTTCTGCAGTCGCTCCATGGGGGGAAACCGGCGACGGGGTGGAGGGAGGGTCGACCGGCCGGGGTAGGCGGCGAAGGGGTGGAGGGAGGGCGCCGGTGGTCAGGGTGGGGCCAGGGGAGGCAGCGATGGGGCTGGCGGTCGGGGCGGAGCCGTGGGGCTGGGCCGGAGGCGGCGGCGACGGGGAGAGGCCACCGGGTCGGGGGCTCGGCTGCTCGGGGCGGACCGGTGGAACCGCGGAGGAGCGGAGCTTGGCCAGGGGAGGCGGCGAGCCGGCGATGGGGTGGAGCCATGGAGGGAGGGCAACTGGGGAGGCGGCGACGGGGTGGAGTCGATTGCCAAACCCTAGCCGCGGTCGGCACTGAGGCACTCTTCGATGGATTTGGGGGGAGTCCGATTTTGGGGGATTTGGGGGAAGTCGATCAGGGACTCAGGTTTTTGGGTGGTTTTTGGTGTGGTGGCTTGGTTCATGAGCCTCAACGAGCCGGCTCGAGGTTCGCCTGAACCCGAGCTGAACCCTATTTTTAGTTCGATTTATACTTCGAGCTAAACCTAGCTCGGCTCGAAAATCAACGAGCTAGAACGAGCCTTGGCTCGGCTCAATTCCATCCCTACTTGTAGGGCGTAGGATCGCTGCAGCCGGAGCGCTCTGTCCCGCTCGCTTATTAGGGCATCTCCAATAGTGTAGTCAACTACTAGCTATAAGAAGTGTACATGTCATCTATAGATAGCTAATAGACAACCTCTCCAATGGACTAGCTATAACATTGTCTACAAAATTAAATATGGGCCCATATGTAAGAGGTGATAAATGCATTGGAATCAGCTATAGCCTGACTATAAGTTAGTAGCCAGTCTATATCTCTCTCTTCCTTCTCTCTCATCCACCTAAGCAAAATGTTGAGTTGACACCCTTATAGCTAGCTGAAGTGGTACTATTAGAGATGCCATTAGCACTGCGTCTACCTCGCCCAGAGGCCCTCGCGCCGCCTCGTTATTTTCAAAAGAAAGGCACTTAACTGAAGTGTATCGTGTCCGAGGTAATAGTACTACTAGTGTGTGATTCAGCGGAGACGCTCCTTGCGTTGCGTATTTATTTGGTTCCTGGTAGCTGCACTGCAGCTTCATCGAACCAATGTGTCCCCTGAAACGAAAGCATCAATGGACATAGGCTCATGGACCTGGCACCTGTAAATTCGGGATGTCCCAAGAGCACTCAATTCATTTTTCATGTGCTTTTCTGATGACAACTCGCTTTGCTTCTGCTATGATGGTGTTCCATGTCAAGCGATGTGATAAGCCACCTGCAAGGGGAAGAAAAAAATGGTAGGAATTATTGGATGCAGAAGCTGGAATGTGTCCCTCCCCTGCAAGAGGGGGAAAAAAATCGCAACGAATAATTGATGACACGAGCATCCAATGCGGGCTTGCTGCGAGCTCCCACCGAAATTATGCAGAAACAGAAGTCTCTGCGAAACAAATAGGAACCTAGTATTAGACTTCTAAGCATGGCTTCATACAATCTTATCTAGAGAAATGCAATGTTTACAAGCGACCAAGCGTCTCCATTGGATGCACGATGTTTAACAGGCGTTGCGTACGTCAGGCACAATATGTAAGCCATGGTGTGGATTCAATGCACCAGACGGGCTTAGTTTTCCGATAAAGCGTGCCAAAGTAATACGCTCAGGTGCAGACGTGCAGTCTTTTTAGAAGTTTTTGCTTCCTTTTCCTGCATCCAGTCTGCATGTCGGAGGTAAAGCAATTCCTAATACATGTACTTCAGTTTTATGCACAGGCCGAGCCAAAAGGCGCGCCTTTGTCCTCTTGCAAGGGTAAAGCTGGGATCCGTAGGGTTGGAAAGGCCAAAGCCGTATTCCTTGGTTGTTGTTTTCCGGGCAAGATACGGCTATGCAGATGCATATTACGTAGTACGTGCGCGCTCACGGCTGCAGCACAGATGAGCTGCCTGCCACTAGCATAACCATGCTTAATGTTTGAGAGATGCTTTTATATATTTTTTAATTTGTATAAATATTAAAGTATAAATAAAAGATAGACAGTGATTACTTACTATTTGGTTTGTTTCGATATTTGTGCAAATTATATTGGAAGAAAAAGCATAGAAGTATAGTGATTACTTAATGCTTTTGATTCTTTCTCGCAGCTACAACCCTACAAGCAAGTGCAAGTTCAGCCTCAAATAGTTGCAGTAAACCGTGGCTAAATCTCAAAGAAATAGCCAGAAAATACGCAGGGTCAGTTCGAACACAGGATTTTTATAGGAATTTTGTAGTAAATGGATGCTTCCTTTCTTGTTTTTTTCCCGTAATGAAATTCGCTCGTTCCAAATGAGGCCTTAGATATGAGAAGCAATGGCTTTTCTAGCCCCTAGCTTTTTTTTTTGGCAAATATAGATGTTGTATGTATATTTTTTGCAAATCTAGACCCCTCCTCACAGCGAAACGCACCTCCCATGCTTGCTTGCCGACCGTGGCAGGCTACCGCTCTACACTCGACTCGGCGCTGCTCTTGCGCTATTCGCTGCCTGCCGCGCTCCCAGGCCCTTCCGAGGTGGGAAAAAAGCTATATTTGCAAAAAAAACAGCGCGGCAACATCACTCCCCAGGCCTTTTGTGGTGGGAAAAAAGGCTATATTTGCAAAAAAAAAAGTGCGCGCAAAGACTAGATATGCCAAAAATAAAGGCTACAAGGCTAAATAAGTCATCACTAAAGAAAGCGAGGGTGCTAGCACCAGAGCAAGGAATTTCCACTTGTATAGGTGCAGCCTCACGTAGCCATTTATCTCATTTCGCATCAATTACCCGGTTCGATCCACGGGCATGCTTGAAGGTGCTAAGGATATGTTCGGTACGATGGCTTACTTTGGATACAGATGACAATAAGATCTTACTGGCATTGCTAAACATTATTCACACCCTATTATATTCCACGTTTTAGCACAACTACTACCAACTTAGCCTGAAGGGACCAGCAGAGAACATCGTGTCAACATGCTACTCGACCGCAGTCTACAATAAGATAAAGTCTACAATCAAAGGTCGCTTCTAGTCAAATCCACAATCAGAAGTCGCTTCTAGTCGAATTTATAAAACCCTTAGACATCTGATGGGCAATCTGGCAAATGGCAATAGGAACAAAATAGAGCTTGGTGTCGGTGGTGCTCAAACAAATCAACATACAAATCCATAGCTTTTGCCGCGGCGTGTTTACCTGCCAGTAGCACATGCAAGCAAAGGGGTCTGCCCAGTCGTTCAGGATTTTTGCTGGATTCCTGCAAACATCACGCTCAGGACTTCTGCCGTCCCAGCAGCTTAATCACTGGTTTTTGCCGGATTATAGCTATTTGTTTTAGGGGTAAAAGGGCACACGTACACACCACACCCTACACACACAAATGTGGGCGTCCTCCACATACACCAAGATATTTTTTTTAGAGGCTCCAAGACCTTCCATGCGTAGATACACACTATCCTACTAAATATGTATGTGTATATACCCAATTTTGTTACCGATGAGCGCACGGTCGGGCCAGCTGAGTGGCGACGCGCTCGGCCAACTGAGCTGGGCTACGGCAAAAAAAATCACTCAACTACTCAAGCCATGTCTTCCAGACGGAAGAAATAAGAAAACACCAGTGATAAAAACATGCTCGTGCGCGTTCCTATCTGCACGACACAAGAAGAGAGAGGGAAAGTAAAGAAAACAAAAGATGCGCAGTGGATGCAACGAAGTGCGAGCACAACTATGTCAGCACGGCATAGTTCCAAACCTTGCTCCATTTGTCCCCGGATGAAGTCGCCAAGATATTATGATTCTTCTAGGACATGTCCGTGGAGAGGTTACCGAGGATCCAGCTACTCTGATTCACCAGGGTGCAATCCACATTCTAATCTGATGGCTTCCAGGAGCTGAGGTGATATCACCTCCTTTTCTCCTTCGTTTGTTCTATTTACCTTTGAGCTTATCTGGGCCACTTCTGCTCCCCAACCCCTGTACAAAATCACTTTGTTCGGTTCTCGCGACACTAGAACCGACCCAGTTGCCTCCTGATTCCATTGGACAATGGAGAAGCTCAGATTAATTCTAGAGTATTTAAGATCCAGTATACTCTGTCATGGATTACAAACCTCTAGTTCTGATATCAGCTGCTGAATTGGAGTTCCATCCGCTCTGTTCTTAATATTCACAATAGCAAGAGGATTTTTCTTGAAGTGTGTCTTTATTGTTTTTGCAACTCCTGTGATCACATTATTCCTCCCTAAGATAGGAATCAGATGCTTAGCACATTAATTTGAAGTTCGTGTAAACTGTAGTGGGAATAAGACTAAAAAGATACCGATGGCAAGTACTGGCCGTTTCTTCATTTTCAAAGCTTGCTTCCTCAGCACAAGCCTTTCTCGATTTGACAGTGGTGCAGCTCTGAAAGGCAAATGAGGAGCAGATTTCTCATCCAATTTTGGCTCATCTGGTGCCGGGCAAGGTTTAAGGGTTCCTACATCTTTTGAATCACCTTCATTATGACCATCTGAAGTGCATGTCACAGGAGAATTAAGTTGGTTTTGCTGCAACATCAATTCATCAGCATCAGCGGAGAACAAAAGCCATATGGCAGGAAAACAACATTAACAAACTCACATGTTTAATCACATTATCGGATGAAGCTGTACTTAAACTGTCAGTCGGACATGGATTTGCAGTCTCAGAAGAGTCATCTTTAAGCATGTTGAAGCATAATTTGTTCTGTAAATATCGTTTGCAGTGTGCACATTAATTCACCATAAATTCATTGAAAAGGATCAAACTACAAAGTACATTTTATATAAGGAAGGGAGGGCTAATAAGTAATGACCTGCAAATCATCCAAAGGAACACCAGTTTTTGTTAAATACAAGGTTCTATCTGTTTCACCTAAAGTGCACTCATCAACTCCTGACTTGGAACACTCAGGAGCAACTTCAGGCACTTCCTTGACAATGTATATTTACATAAACAGATAATCAGGCACATTATGGAATATACTGAGCTGCAATGGAACTGCATTCAAGTTATAAAGTGTTTACTTCACTTTTCTCCTCTAACATTCCAGAGCTAACGTGGAGATCATGCATGCCTTTGTTTTTGCGGCCTGAGTTCATCCGATTAGATGGAGTCACAGATCGGTCCTCCATTTGATAAAAAACATTGTATTCTAGTTAGTGAACAAATTAACACCATACATAACAAAAATGATATAAGCTAAGCATTGAATAAAAACTCACCATCTGATCCCTCAAGGAGTCAATATTCTTTGACAGATTAAGGACATAAAGCTTCAAGGACTAAAATGAACAAGATATTAATTCAGGATCTCAAAAATAACTCCACAAAATAGCCATAACAAACCAATGATTTAAGCCTCACCTTATAACGTTGATACTCCACAGAATGCTTCAAAGCATCCCTTTTATTCAACAAAGATTTTGGTCTTAGAGTTGATGGCCTCCGGTAGTTCTTTCCTCGATATATTATAATTGCATGTCCTTTGCTCACTCTTTCCACTGCCACCAAAATACCACCACTCTCCGCCTCTAGCATTTGAGCAGCATATTCAACATCTTCAATGATGTGCTCTTTGCATATAATCTTGACAAGTTCTCGATACTTCCAATGAAGGTGCATATTTTCAACAGTACCATCAAAAACTCCCCTTCGTCCTGCAAATCAATAGAAAAAGGGTATTAAAATTAAACAGTAAAATGAAAGATACAAGTGTGTGGCAGGGGCGTAGCCAAGGGTTGGCACGGTTGGGTCATGGTCCAACCAGTGCCAACCCGGCCTACCGAGTATTCTTCATATCCTCCTATTTCTTGAGAGCTGTACAGCGTATAAAACAGAAGGAAAAAAATGCCAGCCCGGCCCACTAAGTATTCTTCATATCCTCCATGCTAATGGTAATATTTAAAACCTTATTAGTATCTTCGTATATATTTAGCTTTTGATACATTTTATGTTTATATATTGCCTTGTTACCTATTTTTTTTAAAATTGGACCAACCTTCTTTAAAATCCTGACTACGCCACTGGTGTGTGGGGAAATACCAAAAATTTATGGAGAAATTACAAGGAATCTTCCCATTACCCTAGCTACACAATGTACACCTTTCCTAAAAAGATCTATGCATTATTTGCAGTTCAGTCTCCAGCCATTTACATTCTATTAACTTAGTGGGACCAGATATCAGATATGTCTCAACAAACCAGTAGTGCAGCTGCCTTGGCAGAGGTCAAGACTTTATTTCACCGTTTTTTTTGCCATGTCTCTTTTTTCTTTTCGGGGTGAGGCCACGGGGGTGGATTGTTATTGCTGGTATACTTTAAAGCGGTGACAGACACATCATAGATAGGTATAGGATGATATGAAAGGAGCTGTTTCCCAGATGAGACAAGAAATGACAGAATAACTTCAAATTTGTGCACTTCAAACAACACAAAACCAGAACTGGATAATTCTAATTAGGTGGTGTTCGGAACAGATGTGAGCAGTGGAATGCAAGGTTGAGGAGAACATCCACCTAGCAACAGAAATGGTTTCATCTTCAGACCAACTTTCCTCAACATGTACCTCTCCTCTTCTGAGATAGCCTCTCTAGTTTCAGCTTTTGAAGGCTGAGAAGCCTTTTCTAGCCCTTCAAGAAGTTTTTCAGCCTTCTCTTTCTCTGCTGTAGCCTGACAAATATTTCGTGTGCGTATTAAGTAATGGAATTCACAAAACAGACATTACCAAGAGATGGGAACCATTAAATTTACATAAATAAGTACCTGAGATAATCTGGTCTCCACATTCTGGGCAACTGTATTTAGAGATTTTGTTCTGTTTTTGGTACCAGAAGTTTCCTCTTCATGCTTCTCTTCACAGCATTCATGCTCGTGTACTGAGGCATCAATTGTCATCTTCAGTTCAAAAGCATCTTGAATAGGTGTGCTTTCTTCATTGTTAGGCTTGGGCTTGCTGATTTTAGAATTGACGTACTTTCTACGTTTTTCTATAGCAAGAGAGACAGCTGGGGGGAGGAAATCTTTCCCTCTGTATAATACAATTGACTCACTATCCCTAGACAAAAGGGTCCCACCTGTCAAGCCCTGCAAGATTAAGAACATAATAGTGGAAATTACAATCCTGATTTTGAGAATGAAGATCCTAATGATGGTTTATTGTAGACCTGTTCATGGGCAGCCCGGCCTGGTGGCCTGGCCCCATTTTCCCGGGCGGACTGGGCTTTCTTCTCAGGCCGGGCTTGAGCCTGAAGGATTTTTTGGGCCCTTCTTGGGCTTTGATTTGAGCGGCCTGGCCCGGCCAGATAATACCACACACAGCCGCCAAATAACAGTCCAGATGTGGGATTTCGAAGGGCAGCAATACAGGAAAGTCCAGATCTCCTACATACCATCGACTCCTCCAGCTGCAATTGTTCTCGCCGCTGGCCTCATTCTTCGCTGCCACGGCCGCCCTCGGCGCCAAACTCGCCTCCCGCCTCCCTGTCTCCCCCACTCCCGTTGACCTCCCCCATGGGCATGGCTTCTCCCTCCATGCGCTTGGATGAATAGATGGAAGAGAAGGTATTCTGCTTAGTCGGGTTTTCAGGCCAGGCCTCGGGCTTTGTGGTCAGGCTGGGCTCGGGCCTCTTGGGCCCGGTATTTACAAGTCAGGCTTTTCAAGCCCAGCCTAAAGCCCAGGATTTGAACAGGTCTAGTGTATTGTGATGTCTAGTAGAAACAAAAGTAAAAACTGAAAGGTCCGGACAGATTTGGATCACATCAGAAACTAAAAGTATATTTGCCAAATGTCTGATCTCACATACATCAATGTGATATGCAATAAGCATTAACTTTTTAAGTTCTCATTAGAGAACAGAAACAATTTTGTTTTTGTCATGTAAAAGTTCTGTGTTGCAGTAGTTCAACTTCAATTACGAAAGAAACACAAACAGATATCTTACATTTCCAAATTTGATGGCACATTTCAAAAGTTAAACCTACAATGCCATCAAAGTATTGTTTTACAATTTTACCAAAACAATGCTAGAGAACATAAAATGCAATGTGTAACTGCGGATGATAAATCGATGACACCTACCTACCTTTAATTCCTCAGAGATGAGCTCACTATTAATGTTGTGTGCGCCTCTCTTGATCGCAATCTTTGCTACTTCACATCTTTCCCATAGCTTGATCATCGATGCAGCCAATCCTTGAAGATTACAGCTTCTTCCTAGACAATGGATGACACAAAAATTAATAACAATGATCCTTATCAAAAGCCATCAAAGACAATAAAAAAGAGTAAATTACTGAACATTACCGAGTGCATAGTGGCAGGGCAAGGGACGAGCTAGTCTCCTAAGGATAGTCATTTCCCTATCTGTTAGCTTAGGTGGCACACCTGAAGGAAGAAGACGAAAAGGCCTACGGAACCCAGGAACAATAGCTGGTAACAAATCAGCATCTACAGGAAGGGGGTCATACCCCCACCAATCAGAAAACCGTGGCCCCAACCCATCCAATAATTTGTCAGCTTCCTCTGCAAGTTTGACCTCCCCAGGCAACTGTAAGCGAAACTTATTCGGAGAACCAACACCAGCAACTAAGGTTGACCGAGCTTGAGCACTGACCTCACTAGGAGGATGTACATTAGTGTTTCTATAGAATGTTGCATGCTGTTCATTTGGAGCTCCATTACTGTGTTGGTCTGTAGATCTAATGTAACTCCCCTCCTGCCCATCAACAACATGCCATTTAGAGGATATTGTGGGATGATTTGCATCTTTCTTTCTGATGCCACTCTGCTCCAAAGGCATTATATCATGATTATTGTCCTCTTCTCCTATACTCCTCTGTTCTCCATATACTATACCAACATTCTTGCCCTCATCCTCACGAGTACTATCATGTTCTGCATGATTACCAGCATCCTCTTCACTACTACTTCGTTCCACAGATGCTATACCAATATCCTCATCCTCATCTCCAGAACTGCTATGCTCTGATGATTCATCCTTGAGACGATCAACCCTGTTTTCTCTGTCATGGAAGTAAGGATACTTATAGTTGGTTCCTCTATATAGTATAATGGTGCTTCCAGATCTCCAAATGACTAAGCCTCCAGTTGTCCTCTATCAAACAATACACATAGAGCATGTCAATTGCAAATTGAACAACATTGAGATGAAAATAGTCGAGTCAAAATCCAATTATACACCGAGCAGAGCTTCTATGCTCTTCCTTCTAGTACAAGTTACACAAATCTTGAAGCAAGCGAAGGGGTAAGTAATCACCATCTACCATCCATTTATGCTTTAATAGTTGTGCAACTTTTAAAAGGAAGAGCATAGAAGCACCTCTCTTATACACCATTTCTCTTGTTACAGGCTTACAGCCTTCTGTTTGTCAAATGGAATTTGAAATGAAATCTATTTTGAAGAAGCAGTCGTTATTTGCATGCAAGTGCACTATTAAAATGAATTTATTTCAAATAAACAGCATATCCACATATTAATCATACGACTTCAAAGTTATCAGAGCGGTACTTTGACCTACCATGCTGCTCATTTCCCCTTGCTCACCAAGAGTGTACAATCATGTAGAGCACTCAACATCTTATCCTATCAGGCTATCACAGTGTGAAACGAATTCCAAAGTATGGATACCGAACAAACAGACCCCAAGGCACAAACAGACTCCAAGGCCCAAACATACTAACATCCGGTGGCATTCCAGCATAAACTAGCGCCCTTATGCCTTCCAGCATCAAAATTTTTTGAACGTGTTACTAAGGGAAACACACGGACACACACACCCAACGCCAAGGCAAACCTTGTTGGACACGCGTAACACAGCTGAACAGGGCAGAGCAGCGCTCACCTCGAGGATCTCGTGCGTGCGTCTCATGTTCATGGCGGAGACGTCGTCGCACCTGATCTTCACGAGCTCCGCGTTGCGCCACCGCTCGTGTATCCCATTCACGATCCCCTCCGTGACGCCGGCCTTCCCAACCTTGAGCCTCTTCCGCAGCCGGATCCCGATCCCCTGCAGCCGCCGCAGCTCGTCCCGCGGCAGCGCCAGCTCCGCCGCGGACGGCGGCGCCGAAGCCGATGCATACCTCCCGCGCCTCCTCTGCCGCGAGGCGGTGGCCTTGGCGTCGCCCGTGGCCCAGCTCGGGTCTAGCGTGGAGCCGACGCGGTGGCGCGGGATCTCAGTACGGGTGGGCACGAAGATCTCGCCAGGGGATGGGGCGTCCGCGCTCGGTGCCGGGGCCGGGGCCGGAGTTGGGGTCTCGGGGGTGGTTTCGAGGTAGCCGAGGCTGCGGAGCTTGTCAGAGATGCGGCGGAGCGCGGACTTGGCGAGGAGCTCCGGCGATGTGGAGGTGGAGGCGTGGAGTGGAGGGAGGCGGGGACGGGGGTGGTGGGGCTTGGAGGCGGCGACGGGGAGGAGAGGGGAAAAGTGGGGGGAGAAGAGGAGCATTTGGGTAGCGTGGCGTGTGATGGGAGCGGAGGGAGAAGGGGGGTTTAACTTGGCCGTGGGGCGGTAGAGGATAAGGCGCTGGGAGGTAGACCGAGGAGGGCGATGAGTGGTGTTTTGAGATGCGTGCTGTTGATTGATGCTTGTACGTGCGTGCCATGAACTGTTCACGGGAAAGTGGAAGCAGATCAATCCTCGAACAAGCGTCAAAAATCGGGCAAATTTTCAGACATTTTTGTGAGAGCTCGAATTTCGATCCTAAATGTCGATCGGATAAAATAATTTGAAAAAAATCCGAAATGCTATATAATATCGAAAATCTCGGCAAGATCTCAAGTATTTTGATCGAAATCTCAGATATTTTGATCAGATTTTAATTTTTTGGCTGGATTTGATTGGATTTAGGGTCAATCATCTGTAAAATTTTTAAAATTTTCTAATATGGTTTAAACCATTTTTCGCTCGGTTGAAATTTATATAACAAGGCATATAGCTAATAATATTGTTATACCTCTTCTTGCAAAAACATGTTCGTACTTCGTACTCCTTTTAATTATGTTTTTTTACATCTTCTTGCAATATATGTTGAATATTATATATATATGCATTCATTTTATTATGTGTCAAATTTATTTCGCTATCTGGAATATACTCCTTTCAATTATATGTCAAATTTATTTCATGTCTATTATTTATGATGATAATATATATTGATTGTTCAAAAACAACTTTTTTGCCTTTTAATTATATGAAAGCTTACAGAATTTTAAAAAGCCCAGTTAAAAAGTCATATATTTATTTAGGTTTTGATTTTTTTTTTATCTTTTAAGTAAGAGGCAAAAAAAAAAAACTGGGACTGAGCCTAAAATCCTTTTTCATCCATGTGGTTGGATCGATATATTGAATTAAAATTTCGGTATATTCACATGGATGGACTGTGATTTTGGTTTAAAGATAGCAAGTTGCGGGGATTCTTCCTGCTCCTGGGATGACCAGTGAACGAGTATCGTTGCGTAGATGGGGATGTATCATGTTAAAACAAATTTAATGTATCATGTTTAGCTTCTAGCTTACCTCGTTGCTGTAAGAAGTACTCTCAATTTCCAAAGAACAAACAAATAATCAGGCGGTCAATGACAGAATTGACTACTACTTTTTTTTTCCAATTATATGTTAGTAAAAATTAAGAAAAAAAATAATGATATGGAAATATTGAATCTATCAATATCATTTGCGTGTGGAAAATCTAAATATTATATACATTAATGATCAAAATTTTAAAAAGTATGTTGCACGTACTAAAACAATATCTATTTGTGAACTCAGAAAAAAATATACCCAACAAAAATGTTAGCATTAGATACATCCCTCTATAATCATCTCCATCCCCTAAGGCCATTCCCAGTGCATAGTTTTATTTTCCAGTTTTCAAAAGTGTCACATCAGCTTTTGTCTAGGTAACTGTGTATCTCAGGTTTCATCCAGATGAAACTCACTCACCTCCCATGAAACTCTTTCTATCTCTCTCTTCATAATTATCTTGTCATGTCACCAAACATGATGATGTGTCACATCATTAAATGAAAATGAAACTCTCACTGTGAATGGCCTAAGGGCATGTCCAATGGTAGAGCCAACTATTGGCTATAAGAAAGCTCCATGTCACTTATAGCTAGTTTAAAGACAAGCTCTCCAATGGGTTGGCTATAACATATCTCTAACATTAAATGTGGGTCCACATGTAATTGTCTTTTATTTTTCTTGAAAAACACTATAGCCTGGCTCTTAGTTAAGAGCCAGCTCTTGTCTCTCTCCTCTACTTCTCTCCTCCACATAAGCAAAAAGATGAGATGGACTCCTTATAGCCTGCTGACATGTCTCCATTGGGGATGCTCTAAGGGCATCTGCAATGGTGTAGTCAATTACTAGCTATAAAAAATGTACATGTCATCTATAGATAGCTAATAGACAACCTTTCTAATAGACTAGCTATAGCATTGTCTACAAAATTAAATATGGACCCATATATAAGAGGTGATAAATGCCTTGGAATCAGCTATAGCCTGACTATAAGTTAGTAGTCAGTCTATATCTCTCTCTACTTTTTCTCTCATCCACCTAAGCAAAATGCTGAGTTGGCACCCTTATAGTAAGCTGAAGTGGCACCATTGCAGATGTCCTAATAGATGCGCTCCTTAATTAGATACATCCCATAAGGATATTTAAGTTGCATTAAAAATGTCTAAACACGACCCATAGAATTCAGAATTGCTGTAACCGTGGCACATTGTTCTGAAATCGTCTCAATTTTAAATTTCGAAATCATCAATTTGCATTTTTTTTTCCTTCTGACTTTTCTTTTTTCCCCGTATACTATGTATATTAAGCTCGGGAGAAAGGGCCGATGGAGGACCACCCCACGTGTCCCTTGCTGTTTTTGTAAAATAGCCCTCCGGTTCTTCCAAATTACGTACAGGTCCCTGTAGATTTACGGATAGGTTCTTTGTGATTTTCTGTGAGAGGAAAAAAAATTTACTCGGTTCGCGTTTAGGTCCCCCGTTCGATGTTTTACGAAAAAAATCCTCCTTAAATACGAATCGCGAACGAACCCTTTCCTAATTTTTCAGAATAGCGAACAGGTCCAAAAATATAACAAATTGGTCCCCGCACTTTACATTCAGGTCCTTTATCCGTTTTATCCAGATTTTTTTTTTGTGATCCGTTTTTTCTTCGGAGCATGGGAAAAATGTTTTCGTTGGCCGTTTTCCCTAAAAAAATGTAAATTCGTTTTTCGTCCGTCGTTTATCTGTTTTCCTTTTTTTGTTATCCGTTTTTTCTCCGGAGCATAGGAAAAAAGTTTTTGTTGACCGTTTTTCCTCAGAAAAAAAATGCAAATTCGTTTCAGTTGTTTTGTTTCTTTGTTTACATTGGAAAAATATTTTGTTGTCCTTTTTCTCGGACCGGACAAAACGTTTTCGTGGTCCATTTTTCCTCAGGAAAAACAATTTTTTCTCCGAAACATGGGAAAAAAGTTTTTGTTTACGTTTTTGTTCAGAAAAAAAAAAATGCAAATTCGTTTTTCGTTGGTCGTTTTTCCGTTTTTGTTGGAAAAAATATTTTTGTTGTCTGTTTTTTCTCCAGATCCCGGGAAAAACGTTTTCGTGGTCCATTTTTCCTCAGAAAAAACAAATCAGTTTTTCGTTCATCCTTTCCCCGTTTTTGCCAAAAAATATTTTCGTGGTCCATTTTTTCTCCAGAGCCCAGAAAAAAATGTTTTCATGTCCTATTTTCCCTAAAAAAACGAAAATCCGTTTTCAATTCACGCACGAGGCTCGGTCTCTACGGTTTCTCGAGCTTCCAAAATTTTTGAAGATACATCTAAGTCTATTTTTTCATAAAAAAACGTAAAATCATTTTTTGTTTGCGCGCGCGGCGTGCACCGCGCTTACGGTCTAGTATATATAATCATCTCCTTATTTCCGCCTCAACGGTTTGATTCGAAGATGAACAACCCAAACACGAGACTATCGCCCACCAGCCACAATCGTTCGCTACACGCCCGCGCGCAGAAAGCAAACAATAAACAAGCACAAAATAATTGAATGAATTTTAGAAAAGAGAGTAGAAATACGATCAAAATCAAATCCAAAAAGCGCAAAAGGCCTGCACTTGTTTGTGCGCCACCAAAGCTAACGCCTCCCACTTCCCGTCTCGAGCGCCGGTAAACTTGCCCACGCCCCAATCTCCATTCCCCACGAACCCTAACCGCACTTCTCCCTCCCCCGTCGCGCCGCCGCCCGCCCCTCCAGGGTCCCGGCGGAATCTATCCTCCGCGCGGGGCGGCGCCGGCGATGGCCTCCTCGGCGTCGTCTTCCAGGCACCAGGTCACCATCACCCTCGGCCGCAGCGGTCAGGTGAGCCTTCGCTACGGATCTCCGCGATCTAGTACCCGTGGGGTTGCCTCGTGTTTTGGACGCTTCGTTTTAGAATCGGTTGTGGTGGCGTTGCCGGTTTCGTTGATTAGACGTTCGGATCGACGCAAACATGGTGGGACTGTGAAGCCTCTGTTTACCGTATTTGTAGTGTGCGGGGTGTCGAGAAATGCATAGTTTCGGGTGGTATGGGCTTGCGGGAGAAGCTCGGATTTCGTGGGTCATCTGGTGGATGCATGCTGTTGCTCCAGTTTTCATCTCTGCTGAAGGCTCTAAAGGTAGTGTTACATCAAGGGATGATGGTGTGATTTTGTGAAGGTATCGCTTCGTGGTTGAGTAAAAAAACTGTTTGCCTTTTAGTTTCTAATTGTCGAATGTGTGAGGAACCATGAGATGCATGCATGTTATGGGATTTAGGAGTGGAGTCCCTGGATTGCTCACAGTGGGGTTAATTATTTTGTTCGGTTGTGATGGTGCATGGCTGTAGGGCAAAATGCATTGTGGACTAAGTATATGCTTTAGTCGCTAAATATGCATAGGTTGATACATGTGAGATAAATAACGCCTAAATGACCAGAAAATTTTCTGAGCTGAGGTGAAACGACCTAGTCACCTAGGCTTGTCGAACGGATCTTGTCTTGTAATTTTTTTAGGGCATGTACTGTTCCATGATAAATTATTATTATTATCTGTTGGCTGTATTGATGATTACCATCTGTTACCGGCGTATCCTTAATCCAAAGGATGCATGGTGTTAGTGGTAAAGTGCTATGATGTATGTAATCGCCATCTAATTCCTGTTTGCGTTTTTATCTTCTTTTTTTTAGCTCAACAGCTCAGGCTATCTCTTGTTGCAATGGCTGTTTATTTTTATTCGGATTCCCTGGCATGATGGAGTGCTTGTAACTATCTTGCTAGATTAGTCAAGACTTATTTTAAAATTATCCCATCGTGAGAATGTGAGCTGCATGGATGCCAATGCCTTGCATTGCTTACATGCCTTTGGCTCTTTTTAAGAGTCCGAAAATCTGCATGAATTATTTAATTTCAGTTCCATCACCTTTATATTGTCGGTTGCAGGTTGTCAAAAGGCAAGCTATATCTGATATCATTAATGAGGATAAAGTGGCATTCTCGGGAAGAAAGCGATCAGTGAGAGAGAGGTTAGGAAGTACTGTGGTTGATTCTGATTTGTATGACAGCCAGCGGAGAAACAAAAGGTATATTTCCTTGGACCTGCCGTATCTATTTTTTTGTTGAAATAAGTGTTGCAAATTTATTAACTAGACGGTAATATAAGTGTTCTTTGCACATCAGTTGGTCATAGGGTGACACCCTGTTTGTTTGGGCTTTTTCACCTGCTTAAAAGCCAAAAAGTCAGCTTAAATAAATGGGTAGCTTTTTATCTGGGCTTTTTCAATAGCCATAAGCCTCTATATAACTAAAAGCCAAAAGCCACTGGAGAGGTGCTTTTTTGGCTTATTGAGGATTGGTTTTAGACTAATGACACTGAAGTTAGGTAAAATTACCCTCCAAAAAGATTAAGCCTAAACAAACAGGGCCTGAGTGCCTTTATGGTACTTCACCCCCTATCATGTGTCATGGCTTCAATTATACAATGCTATTTTTTTTTTGTCGCTTAAACAAGTCTAAATATTTTTTTATACATGTTGACACCAGGGTTCACAAAACCGACGAAAACCGCTCGAAAATCGCGGTTTTCGACCGTATCGAGCCGGTTCGAAATCCTAAACCGGTCGGTAAACCGATTCAATTAAAAAAATAATTCAAAAAAATTGAAAAAATTTATGCGATGTAAACCGATCGAAAACCGGTGAAAACCGAGCGATTTTTCGAAAAAACCGACGAAAATCGCTCCAAAAACCGATCGTCTAAAACGTTCAACTCGCCGATCGGTTTTTCGAGAAAACCGAATGGTTTTCGTTTTTTTAAAATTTGTTTTGAATGTTTTTTGTTCAAATGCTCGGTTTTGAAACTCTTCGGTTTCTAACGATTTTCGAGCGGTTTTTGGCTCGATATTTTCGAATTTCCAATTTCGGTTTTCCATCGGTTTTTTCGGTTTCGGTTTTGTTAACCCTGGTTGACACTGTTGATACGCTCATTGGTTAAGTAGAACTCCATCAATCCATTTATAATGTTCATTTGGATTACAACTATCAATATTTTTTATGTAGTTTATTTTTAGTGCGCTTATATTTTTTGATATGATCTTAAGCAGATGGCTTTCAATTTAAAGCTGTGCAGTTTTCTGTTTTACTGCAGCATCAATTTCAGTATAATCTTAAAGTCTGTGATCTAATCTAATATTAATATATTGTCCATTTTCCCAGCAAATTACTTTATATATATGTACATGGACCACGCCACTTTTTTTGTTTTACTCAATGGTGTGTGCTGCACCACATGTTTCTCCTTTGCGTTTTACATTCATTTTATTCATTAGCCTAATACATATTTGATAGCTTTGGTTTATTGCTTTACTTCGTTTTATTTGGAAAGTACTTGCTATTGAAATTGAAAGATCATATGATGTGCAAGTCCTTTTACTGTTTTTATTTTCATTACTTCACTTGTGCTCCAAGCTTTAGCTCACTGTATGACTGTTTCTAGTATTGAGCATCTATTGTAAGTGATTTCTTAGAAAGTTTACGTTCTTACGCCTTTCTTTTGGACTCACTTTGCAGACAACAAGCAGAAAGCAATAGTTCACAGCATGGAGACGATGGTTTGGATGATGATAAACATTCATTTCCAGTATCCAATTTACTAATATGTAAATAGGCGCTGTCTGACACTTCTTTTTTCTTGCATATGTTGGGCTGCATAATATTTGAAGATCGACTGGTTGGTAGGGATGATTTAAGACTGAAGCTTATGAGGAAAGGCTTGTCCCAGAGGAGCAATGGTGGTGCAGAACAGAATGGAGTGGATCTCCGTGAAAAGCTTTCCCGGAATTCTAAGAATCTACCGATATATGATGCAAGAGGGCTTGTTCCAGAATCAAGGTCTAGATATGATGTGAGAGAGAAGGTCCCAGAGGCAAGGTCTAGATATGGTTTGAGGGGGAGAGTCCCAGAGTCAAGGGCCTCTACTCATGTAAGCCGAATGCCTTCCGCAAGAAGTGCGGATGGTTTGTTCAAGTTGGAGTATTCAAGAAAACCTTATTCCTCGTGGACAACTGATGGTGTGAGGCACTGGTCTCCAGACAAGCTTACAAGTGTTCGGAGAGATGTGTCTCCCCCAAGAACTTATGACCATATGAGGTATCCATCCCGTAGATCTGTCGGTACCAAAAGAGCTTCAAGTCTTGTCACAAGAGATGCTCCTGGCGCATTAAGAACTCAACCTTATGCTGGAAAACCTACCAGTTCTATTGATACAGTACAGCGAGCTCATGGGGTCACACCATCTGGCACAGTTATGCCTACTGCCCCTGTGATGGTTTGTATTTACTGTTCTTCTCATATGTCTGAATTTAGTCAGGTTTCTGAGAGAAAAAAATCTTCAGAGCAAAATTTCTTGCTTTATTTGTGCTTGACATTTTCAAGTTGCATTTGAAACCATATATATTGTCTGTTCTATAATGATGTTGGCGTTAGCGCTATTAAATTTGAGATTTATTATTGAAATTCAAAGGTGAAGTTATCAAAATATATATGTACCTATAAGGTGCATCTTGCACTTTGGCTAGGTTCTAGTGATGTGTTTGCTTATCATTGCAGTTATTTGTCACTACTGCTAAATAGAACAGCCTTCTCAGAGCACCAAAAGACCTTCTGAAGTCAACATCATTGAAACATGGTTGTTCACATATACCTATGCAATACATTAAAATTTACTATTGTTATCAAAGAGAGCATTTCGAGTTGTACAATCATTACAGGCTTATAGCTAAACTTCTAGTCAGTTTGCCCGTAGTTATCCTTGTAAGATTTCAACATCCAGTTATGCTGACTCACAAATTTTGGTTGCCAGTTTCTGGCGATGCAATCTTCAACTATCATTTTCTCTTGGAATTTTTTGACATTGTTGTATGCAATTTTGCAGACAGAAGTACCACTCACAGTTACTGAATTGCTGAATTCACTGGGACTTGAGAAGTATGTCATTCTCTTTCAGGCTGAGGAGGTGATTTTCCATTACCTAATTGATTCATCTCCAATTTTTATAATCTTTTTATGGGTGAATAGTAGGCACTGCATTTAAAATATTCTTTCTTGAGGATAGCAGTTTATCTGTTATCTATTGGCTACCTGGACTGCTCATGTATTAGCATTTGTATGCCTTATATTTGATTTTTTGCATGGAGTTATGAATTTTTGGAGTGATTACTGTGACATTAGTTCATTTTTCCCCTTACTGTTCACTTGTTTGCAGGTGGATATGGCTGCATTGAGGCAGATGAAAGATAGCGACCTCAAAGAAATAGGAGTACCAATGGTGACATATGTCTTAGTCATTTTATCATCTTTACATAATACATTTCGATGTTCTGCTTCTGAGTATGTTTTTTGTTACTTCAGTACTATTGCTGTTAGCCATTAAATTGAATGGACTGTAGCTGAAGTTCATTTGAAATATACATAATCAAAAGACCAATTGGATCATTTTTATGTCAAGAAGTTAAATTCTACTGTTTATGTTAGCAAACTAAATTGATCATCAAATGCGTTTACCATTTTCTACAGAAATGCTGTGACAGCGCTCATCTTAATGATGTAGATTTTATTGCTATCTAGAATTTGTGTTTCCAAGCACAGTTATGTTTGGCCATCAATTGAAATTTGAACATACTGAGTATACAGAGTGGGCGAGCGACAACTACCACATCACTTACTGAATGTCTTAATCAAGAGGGTTGTGGTGTTGTGCTGCCTAATACCTGCTAGCAACTTGCTGTCTGATTACACTGGCAAATATTAATATTAAGCCAATTCAATAACGCTATGTTACTGTCTGTATTTATGGCCTGTTTGGTTTGCTACCCTTGCAAACCAAACTAAATATTGTCAACACCAACGAAAATTGGCTATTGTTTGGTTTGCTATCAAAATTTGGTAACGCCAATGAAATCCAATGTCACACGTGGGCAATCTGGGTGCGAGGAAATAGCTCACCAAAATTTTGGTAACGCCAAAATTTGGCTTGGCAGCAATCCAAACAAATTTCTTTCTACCAATATTTGGCTTTGCCCAGGTTTTGGCTATGCCAAAATTTTGGTATAGCTCAACCCAAGTTGATAAAACCCACCATTCCATTTAAGTACTGTTAAGAAGAGTGGCTGCATTATATGCTTTTTCCCAGAAAACTGTCTAGTACCATTCTTCTAGTAACTGAAACTGGAAGAAGGCCTTAATTCTACCTTGAAAGTCCAGCGAGGGCATCTCAAATATGAAATATAGTACTAGCAGCTAATGTCCTCTAGAATTAAGTCTTTGTTTCCAGGACTACTAGTTGTTTGCACTAGCTTTGACTGATGTGAGATTATTTTATGGATCAGGGCCCTAGGAAGAAGATTCTCCTTGCAGTGGCACCGTATTCAAAACAACAGAAAAGATGAGCAGCATGCTCTAGAAATTGCAACATTTGCCAGCAAATGCAAGTTATTGGCGTAATCATGCATTATTTGCAGATCATGTAAATCCTCGGTCATCGTTTGTCGTAGTTAACCTTTTTGTTGCTGATAGATTAATGACGCGCCTTTCTTGATGCGTGTGAATTCCTGTCTGTCAGCTGACGCTCCCAATTCTATCATTCACAGTCTGCTCCCCTGCTGTAATTGTTTGAGTGGCAGGCTTTGAAACAGGTGGATACATATGGTTTAGTACCGTTGCCAATCTGGATGTTGGTCTTTTGGGAACATATGAGAATGCCAACTAATCTCAATCCTTTATTTGTGCATAATAGCATTGGCCATCGAATCCACCAGTATCTGTGGATTAAGGATTTATAATCTTTAGGCTTGTGTGTGGAAGACGAAGCGTATTGTTCGTTCTACCATTTGTACATGGTGTTATTCATGGCGCACTAAGTACTGAATTTAAAACCATGTTTAGCCCCAAAATGGGCACACTAAAATTGTTCATCGGGTTCTTTTTCCTAGCATAATTTATGCATTCTACTTATTTTTCTGGAAGCTGGCTGGTGTGTTCATAGACATTGGCTAACATCATGAATTACTGACAAGAGCTGGTCAGCTTGTACAACAGACGGGCCAGCAAGACGCACGCAGGTGGTCCTGCTACAATGTTTTGGGCTAATCATCATGCAATGACACGAACCGTTCGCTCGAGAATGCCCATGGACGTCTCGTCTTACTATTGTCATTCCAAACTGTAACAAGAGTGAATTGAATTGAAAGATTACACTGCTGATTCATCCCCACAGATGCTTCCTGCCCCGGCATAACTGATTATGTTTTAAACGGCAGTGGCGTGGGCCTTAGGGTCCACTACTTAAAATGCAACCGAAAGCTTTACCCTACAAGAACCGTCCTTACACTGTTAGGGCGGACGGTGGTAGAGCAGAGCAGCCCGCCCAGGTTGGCCGATTTATGGGCTGCGTCCCCATGCTGAGCACAAGAACCGCTCTCCCGAACTCATGTGTAGATTTGTTGTGAAAAATGCTTTCATAATACTATAATTTTATTAGGTTTTATAAATATGTTATAATAAAAATTAGTGATCAAAATTATATTTTAAAAATTATGGTATCCAAAACATAACTATCTGTGAACACGGAGGGAGTAAGACACAAAGCAACAGCAAATGCCGCCTTTCCCTTCCATGTGCGGATGAGCCAACGGGTGACTCATGTCGTGCTGGTCCAATTCTACCGCTTAGACAATCTACTCTGCTGTTTGTTTCTGTTTGGACCTTTGGTGCGGGCGTGTGGTGTGCCTTTTTATGCGAGATTATTATGCATATTTTGCCGTGTAAGTAGCTGTGCACGCCAGTGCGTAACCACAGTGAGCACTTGAGCGGTTTGAGGCTTTTAGCCATCGGTGAAACAGTACATCACATCGATGATATTACCGGCTCTCCTGCTCTGTGCGGCAGAGACTCTGGTTTCTGATGGAGAAATGTTGCATCCCCGAGTTCAGACTTCAACTAGGAGGACGATCGGATGTAACCATGCACATGATCGGCGATAATGACATGTAACTGAAAACGCTAACGGTGAGGTATGAAACAAAGAAATGTCGCTGAATTGGTCACTCAATTTTCACTCAATGTAGTATATAAAGCTCAAACTCAAACGCAACACAGGTTCAGAGACAGCTCCCCAAATCCAATACTAAATTGTCGAATTTCACTAGCCACAATACACACCAGGCAGTGCCGTCGAATGCGATTTACAAATCAGTTGAGGACGTCGCAATGCCGCCTCACGGCGCCCTGCCGTCCCGTCTTGACGCCGACGGTCCCGAGCTTCTGCATCGCCTTGGCGAAGTCCACGAAGAAGGCCGTCCGGTTGTCGGCGTACCGCTGGACGAACACCCTGGTGGGCTCGTACTCCCACAGCGCGACGTCGGAGGCGAGCAGCCCGAGCCCCCGGGGCAGGTTCTTGAAGTAGAGCTCGTCGAAGTCCCGGGGCGTCATGATGTCGTTGAAGATGGAGATGGTGGGGTCCTTCTCGTAGTTGGCGCAGGAGCTCTGCAGCGCCCGCGCAAACGCTGGGTTCAGCGACGGGTCGTAGCCGTCGGCGCTCCTGAAGCTGTACAGCCGGTGCGCGAACTCGGAGCAGTGGGAGAAGCCGACGGTGTGGGCGCCGGCGAGCGCGACTAACTCCTGCGGCGTTAACCCCTTGCGCGCGAAGAGGGCCGTCATGGCGCGCGCGGACATGTTGGTGCGGGGCAGGTTCCCCTCGACGTCGCGCGAGTCGGAGCGGCGCGCGTCGCGGCGGCCGAGCGCGACGGGGAAGCGCGGCCCGCCGAGGATCCCCACGAGGTCGCGCGCGGCCAGCGCGAGGATGTCGGCGCAGGAGACCGTGCCGGGGCAGGCGGCCTCGAGGGCGGCCTTGGCGCGGGCGACGGCGTCGAAGGCGTCCCCCGGGAGGGAGAGGTTGATCTCCGCGGCGCGCTCCGGGGACCGGTCGGAGGAGAGCGGGGAGACGAGGACGGAGGCGTCGCAGCCGGAGACGAAGCAATCGTGGAAGAAGAGGCGCAGCGTGCCCGCCGCCGTGGACGGATTGACGCGCTGCTTGGCGGCGACGACGTCCGCGACGATCTGCTCGACGCGCGGGCAGCTGCGGCGGTAGTACGTCGTGGACAGCCTGCCCGCCACCGAACCGCGGGCGGCGGCGAGGATGGCGAGGGTGAAGAGGAGGCGGCGGAGAAGAGCGCCCATGGAAGAAGCTTTAGCTCGATTTGGGAAGAGAAGAGAGAGAGAGGGAGGGAGGGAGGTGAGAGATTAGTGGGAGTGTAGTGGTGACTGGTGACTGGTAACTGGTGAGTGAATTAATTGTGGGGTTTAAGCGGCGGTGTGGAAGCGAAACTGATAAAGAAAGGGGAGAAGCTCGAGGCAGGACAGACGTCTACGCCTTTTTTTTTCTCGTCAACCTTTTCTGGCAAGTGGCAAATCTTGGTTTCATCCTTTTCTAGCGATATGAGCATGGCACTCTAGGATTTTAAGTTAGGGTATATCGAGATAATACTATAATATACAATTCAGTAAAATCTAATAAATAATTGGGTAAACAACTACAAATATTGTCAAAAAAATCGGTATATGAGTATAAAATAAAATAATTAGAAACATGATAATATAAGTCTAATTTACAATATAAATAGTTCGGACATTCTAAGTATGAAATATGCATAAAAGAAGCTTACACACCTACAATAGTTCAAAGAATACAATATTATTTCGTGTCCTTGTCTGGCCTCCGCCTTCTAATAGCCATCAAACTCTTGATTATATCATTTTCATCAACTTGGAGGAAAATATCTCGCTCAATAAACGTCGCTAGACAATCATCCAAAAAACTATCACCCGTCTTATTTCCCAACTTATTTTTGACTAAACTAATTGCAGAAAATACCCTCTCAACACTTGTTGTCGTCACTAGTAGAAGCAATACCAATTTCAAAAGAAAGTAAAGCAAATCATAAACTATATACCTCTTTATTTCAATAAGCTTAACTGAGAGATCAATAAGATTCTCTAGACCTTTGAATCTATCATCTAGTCTTATGTTGTTAATATAGTTAGCAAGTTGCAACTCAAGCTTTATCAAATCGGTACCTGAGTTGATGTTATTAGGGTAGAACTCAGCAAGTCTACGCACCTTCTGTGCATCAAAAGAAGCAAACGAGTCGGTAGGTGTCGGTGTTTCGTGCACCGGCAATACGAATTTATGGTCGGATGGGGTCGCGCGCTCCCTCTCCCCGAATGGTTGACTCAAGGAGCCAGAAGATGTATACTGGTTCGGGCCGAATGTCCCTACTCCAGTTCGTGCGGTGTGGATGTATTGATCTTTGGGAGATGGACAGGGGGTGTACAAGCGAGGCGGAGGGTCGGCTGTCCGATTCCCTTGATGTTTTCGCTAGGGAGTTGAGGCTACCTAGAAGACTGTTTTTCTCCGCGCCCCTTCTTCGGCCCCCGCCTCCTTATATAGACGGAGGGGCGAGTTACACGGAGTTGGGAAAACTACGAGAAAAGGGCTGCACGCGTCTTGAAATCTGGTTCTGTCTTGTCCGTCAGGCCCCCGTCCCGAGGCGAGGTTGGTGGTTCTGTGATAGCTTGATCTTGCGTAGTGATATGCAGGTGGCGTGTCGCGTGGTGCTCCTGTCAGCCTCGGTGGCTTTAATGGCGCTTGACTTTGCCTTGGCCTCGGGAGCGGGCGTAATCTTCTGCGGTGTGCCAGGCGACGGGACGGGGGCTTGACTTCTTCGGTGGCTCTTCTGACAGTCTTGGGAAGGAGCCACCTACCCTGGTACGGATGCCAGGGGACGCTGCGCACAAGGCAACCACCTGACACTGGCGTGGGCCCTGCTAGCCCGTGTGCAGGTGGAGCTTGAGCTTTAATATTAGGCGGTCGGCGCATGCCGACCGCCTCGAATCGAGTCCGCCGTCTGGTCGGCCCCGCACAGTCGAGAGGCTCGTTCGCATGGCCCAAGTACCTTTCGGTGGTCTTGGGCCTTCGCAGTGATAGGTCGGCCCGTTCGGTAGCTTCCGGTGATGGGGTACCCATGGCATGGGTACTCGCCAAGAGTTTCCCGAGCCCCGGAGCGGGTCGGAGAGCCGCTCGGGGTTTAACTTTGGCGGTGGTAGCCGTCGGCCGGAGGTCGGTGATGCTAGGTCGTTGTGGTCGCCTGGGAGCCGTGCGCCACTAGAAAGAGCTCCGGCAAGGCGAAGACCCGTGGTGTAGCTCTGAGCCCCGAGGGCCTGAGAGCCGGTGGGGTTTAGCCCTGGCCATGAGTCGCCGACCGAGGTCGGTGCCTAGGTTTGCTCGCGATCGCTGGGGAGCCGCGCCACTTAGAAAGAGCTCTGGCGCGAAGACCCGTAGGTGTAGCCCCGAGCCCCCGAGCGGTCGTGAGCCTGGCCGGGGTTTACCTGCCAAAAGTGGCCGCATGACCTCGAGGTCGGCGACGCTTTGGTCGGGCCGCTTGTCTGGCCATGCCCGCTTGAAGAGCCCGGGCAAGGCGAGCGCACTGGGTGTAGTTCCCGAGCCCCCGAGCGGTCGGAGAGCCGGGGTTTATCTGGCCGACTGGCAGGCCACGGTACGTGGGTCCTCGAGTCGTGAGCGAACGCTTACCTTCGTCGGCTTGAACGCCGTGCTCGTGCGAAGCATTATCGGGTAATCCGAAAGTGGAACCTGGCGATCCCCTTGTGGGGTTCGCTTCGCGACGAGCTCGTGGGCGCCGACCCACTGGGGCGCTCCATAAAAACCTTTCCTTACTCGATCCGTGCCGGATCGCCGGTCGTCTGGCCGACCGAGCGTACCGGGCCGCTACTCATCGATGAGTTCCGCGGGAGAGTGTGAGGTATGGTCTCGGACGCGAGTCACGTTGATTGGGTCGTCCGCCGACCTATCTGGAGGCCCTCTGGGGCTCATCGCGACTCGCCGCTCTTTTTACGTCTTGGGCGGCTTTCGTTCCAGCTGGCTGGATTCGGCCTTCGTAACCCACAGCACGGTGCCGGGCCTCGGGTGCGAGCCTATAGGCGGCTTGCCCTCCCGAGGCCGGGCGGCCCAGTGGGCCGTTTGCATACCTTTCCCGGCATGGGGTGCCCTGGCATCTTCAGCTTGAGGTAGGTGTAATTGGGGACCGCCATGAACTTCGCGTAGCATGGTCGTCCCAGAATGGCGTGGTAGGAGCCGGGGAAGTCCACAACCTCGAAAGTGAGGCTCTCGGTGCGGAAGTTGTCCGGGCTCCCAAAGGTGGCCAGGCGGACCGCTGCAGGGGTGGGCTTTGTTGGCACAGTGCGATGCCGTGGAAGGCGCCTTGCTCGGCCGGAGGCGGAGCGAGGACCCTAGGGCATCCAGGGTCTCAACATACATGATGTTGAGACTATCGCCGCCGATCCATGAGCACCTTGGTCAGCGCCGTCCCCACGATGGGGTCGACGACGGCGGGTAGCGTCCCGGGTGCGGGATGTGGTCGGGGTGGTCGGTTCGGTCGAAGGCGATTGGGCATTCCGACCACCTCAGGTAGGTGGGCACGGCGGGGGTAGCCGTGTGGACCTCTCGGTGGGCGAGCTTCAACCGTCGCTTGTCGGCGTAGCACTCCGCCCTCAGAAGATCATGAGGCGGCCGTCGAGTTGTGGGAACTCGTCGGTGGCTCATCGCCCTTTGCCCCGTCGGAGCCGGGTCGCGCTTCTTCCTTACCTCGCGATGTTGTGGGGTTTAGGAGAGAAACCGCTCAGGACTTCGCAGATCCGTCTTGTGCTTTACGGGATAGTCGTGGTTCGCACGGACTATCCATCAACTTCTCGAATCGGTCGGGCGTCTGCCGAGCCTGCTTGCTTGGCGGTCGGTCGGCGGCGACCATTCGGCCTTCGCGACCTGTTTCCCTTCCGCTTCCTTTTGTCGGGGCGGTCGGAGGGGCGCCCGGCCCGAGGCTTTTGTCTTGTGGGCCGTCTTCCTTTCGAAGATGGCCCCACGGCCTCCTCGCCGGAGGCGTGGTTGGTGGCGATGTCGAGGAGCTCCTTGGTGGTCCGGCCCGCAGCCCAACTTGTGGACCAGGGGCCTCGCGACGTGGTGCCGTAGAGATGAACGCCCGACGACGTCGGCGTCGCGGATGTCGGGAGCTCATTGCCTTCTTTGGAGAAGCGGCGGATGTAGTCGGAGGGTCTCCATTTGCCGCTTGCGGCTCTTCAGTCCCAGGAGTTGCCAGGCGCTTGTAATGCGTTCTCGAAATTCCCGACGAAGAGGTTCGGCCAGTCGGCCCACCGCCGATGGTATCCATGGCGAGTACTCGAGCCAGGCTCGAGCTGAGTCCGCAAGGTAGATGGGGAGGTACTGGATGATGAAGGAGTCATCCGTCGCTCCCCCTGCTCGGCAGGCGAGCCGGTAGTCTTCTAACCAGACACTGGGGTTGGTAGCCCCCGTGTACTTGGCTATGTTGGTCGGAGCCCGGAATCTGACCGGGAAGTCGGCGTTGCGGATGCGGCGGGTGAACGCGCGCGGCCCAGGACCGTCGAATCCCGGGTCGGGATGGTTGCGTCGCCCGCTATCGGCGACTTGCGAGGGTGCTGCTGCGTCGGTAGCTCTCCTTCGCGCCTCGAGGGTGGTGCGGAGATCATACTTGTCTCCTAGGCGATGGCGCACTGGGGTGTATGATGCCTGGGGGAGTTCGTGGGGTGGGGCCATCTTGGCTGGGCTCCGTCGACCCTGTGAGGGGGAGTGGCCCAGGTGGCCCGAAGTGGCGCCCGTTCGCCGGGAGCCAGAACCTTGGGCGTGCTGAACGACAAAGACGCTCTACCGATCCGGAGGTTCTGATAGGTGGCCTTGGCTTCAGGCTCCGTTGGCTCAGGCAGCCCTCGGAGCAGCAGTGCCGCCGCGGCAATGGTCTGGTTGGCGTGAGGGAAGAACGGAAGGTCGTTCGCTCCTCACCAATTGTCGATGCACTGGCGCCTTGCGCCACGGAGACAGGTGGTGGGTTAGGTGGCGCTCGATTCGGCCTGGAGCTTGTCGAGCCTCGGCCTTCGAGCTTCTAACTCCTCGTATGGCTGGAGGTCGTGAAGCGTTATGAGTCTTGTGCATCGTCTTCCCGCCGGGATTCCTCCCGCCGCGCCTCGTCGCGGGAGGAGGGTCCCGACGGTAACGGGTGTGGAGGATGGCTCCGCCGCACCCGTCATATTGCACTCGCGGGTGTAGGCCCTTCGAGGGGCACACTCCTTGTCGGAGCTAGAGCCATGGCTGGAGGAATCCGTCAGTAGGTCGTGGAGGGAAGCCTGCCAGAGTCGCCATGGCCACGAGCCGCGAAGCTCGTGGAGGCGCTCCGCCGCCGCCGCAATCGTAGCGATGTCGCCGGGCGGCGCCGGCAGCGACGGCTCGCCGTGCGGCCGCATGGGGCCTCGAGGCCGAGGTTGCCGAGGACGCCGCTAATCGCATCCAGGCTTATGGAGGGCGTCCGGTCCCTGACGGCACGGGACGAGACAAGCTCCCCACCGTAGTGACGATGAAATCGAGGGCGCCAGCGGATCGGCCCCTCGACATCGGCGAATCGTAGTGGGAGGAAGCCATCGAGGAGGAGAATGGGAACCGAAGATGAGGATGTCGGTGAAGACGCCGCGAATACCCCTACCTGGCGCGCCAATCGCCGGTGTTTCGTGCACCAAGAATATTTAATTTATGGTCGGATGGGGTCGCGCTCCCTCTCCTCGAATGGTTGACTCAAGGAGCCAAAGATGTATCTTTGGTTCGGCCGAATGTCCCTACTCCGATTAAATGCGGTGTGGATGTATTGATCTTTGGGAGATGGACAGGGGTGTACAAGCGAGGCGGAGGGTCTACTGTCCGATTCCCTTGATGTTTTCGCTAGGGAGTTGAGGCTACCTAGAAGGCCTATTTTCTCCGCGCCCCCTCTCGGGCCTGCCCCTCCTTATATAGACGGAGGGCGGAGTTACACTGGAGTTGGGAAAACTACGAGAAAAGGGGCTGCACGCCTTGAAATCAGTTCCTGTCTTGTTCGTTCGACCGCCTGCCGTCCGAGGCGAGGTTGGTGGTTCTGTGATAGCGATCTTGCGTAGTGATGTCTGGGTGGCGTGTCGCGTGGTGCTCTGTCGGCCTCGGTGGCTTTAATGGCGCTTGACTTTGCCTTGGCCTCGGAGGCGGCGTAATCTTCTGCGGTGTGCCAGCGGCGGGGCGGGCTTGACTTCTTGGTGGCTCTTCGGCGATCTTGGGAAGGAGCCACCTACCTGGCACGGATGCCAGGGGCCCAGCTGCGCACAAGGCAACCACCGACAACTGGCGTGGGCCTCGCTAGCCGTGTGCGGTGGAGCTTGAGCTTTAATATTAGGCGGTCGGCGCATGCCGACCGCCCGGAACCGGAGTCCGCCGACCGTCCGGGGTCGGCCCCGCACAGGTCGGGGCTCGTTCCCCGCGGCCCAAGTACCTTTCGGTGGTGCTGGGCCTTCGCCGTGATAGGTCAGCCCGTTCGTGCTTCCGGGCTGATGGGGGTACCCATGGCATGGGTACTCGTCAGTAGGATTGAAGGCCGACATATAAGAAAGCAACTCCATAAATCAACTAGCAAAGTAGCAATTATATTTGTTTTTGATTCTCAAAACACCAGTAAACAAATTATAAAAAGTTGTTTCGGTTTCAGCAAAAACAGACTAACACATGTTAACTAAAATAGTAATTACCAAAGATCCAACCGTTGGATTGATATGAAATTTTAACTGTAGAAACTAGATTCAGTTTCGAAACTAACCCAAGAAGAATCAGCTCAATCGGATCTACGGATATAAAGTTATGACCTTTCACAAACTGACTGAATAAGATAATAACAGAAATTTATCATATGGATTGTATTGGACCGAATCTACAGGGTATGCAGTGGCCCACCCGACATACCCTGTAGATCTGCCCCTGGTCGGTGATCCTGCGTCCGAGGAGCATGATAGCCAGTGAATCAAGCTGCGGGCGATCGCGAGGCGCGGCAAATCAAGTGAGTGCGCAAGCGGCGCGCTGTCGCGATGGGGTAGCATGGGTGCAATGGCGTCGGCGATTTTCCACGCTGCCCGCTGTGTCAGAGCGTTTCCATACTCTCCGAGCGCGATAGGGATTGAGGAGGGGGTTAGATTTGTAAATGTGCACGAGGAAGTTAGATTTTGCAGAAAAAATAAAAGATCATGGGGGCTGGATAGACAGTGAACTCGCGAATATGATCCTTCAAATAATTTGCAAAATTAATCTAGCCCTCGACTATAGAAGCAACGACACATGACACATGTTATATGTCATGTTTATATACCACAACAAGATACTGGCAATGCGACGGTGACCTCCCACTGGCCTGCCAAGCTCTTCTTGCTCGTTACCATATTCACCGGCCTACCGAGCTGCTGTTGCTCGACATCACGTCTACACTTACTTAATCACTTAATTAACTGCTTATTTAGTTAGGCCATGTTTGGATGGGCTAAAACTAATTGTTAGCTGACTAACGGCTAGAGCTAATTGTTAGTCAGCTAATAATTAGTTCATCTAAAATTAGTCTAGGGTTGTTTGGATACATGGCTAATGGTTGGGCTAATTTCTTAGAAAAGTCATGTTTGCCCCTCATAACGGACTGGGGGGTGGACGCACGGGCGAGGAAGTGAGGATAAAGCCCGCGTGAGGGTATTTCAGACTTTTTTCAGCGTGTTACCTACTATTAGCCCAAATTAGCTCCCCTCCACCAGCTAATGGACTAATTGTTAGCTGAGGGGTTGGCTAAAAATTAGCCCACCTATTAGTCTTCCTGTTTGGATAGACTAGGACTAATTTTTAGCCAGCTAACAATTAGTCCTGGGATCCAAACATGGCCTTAATCACTTGCGTAATTAGTCACATTTGCTAGCCTACTTGCATGGCTGCTCGACAAGAACCTACGGAGCTACTGTTCTGCGGCACATGATGTCGAGCTTGTTAGAGAGTTACTCCCTCCATCCTGAAAAAGAAGTTATTTTAGAGTTGTCCTAAGTCAAAGTTTTAGAACTTTATCTACAAATAACTTTTAAACCATTTGGATTGAACACATAAAAGTTACATAAATAGATTTGTCATGAAAAGAGCTTTCAAATATTATAATTTCAATGCATTTTATAAATAAAATGCAATAATTTTTAATGGTCAAAGTTGTATTTTGGAAACCGTATCGATGTCCAAGACGACTTCTTTTTTGGGATGGAGGGAGTACCACGGTACGAGAATGTGACCTTCTTCATCCTGTGGCCACATCTCATATTTGGCCGGGCATAGACGTCCGAGTCTCGGTTGCATGGGAGGCCCTGGCGCCCTGCACACACAAGGAACTTCTAAATTCCAATGCTCCCCCTCCAAAGCAGCCATCTCTGTGTGGACGTCGCCTCGTATGTGCAGTTTCCGTCCGGGTATCCTCGTTAGCGCAGAATGCTTCTCAAGCACCAGGCTGGGACTTGCAGACGGAACAGAGCGCTAAAGATCACAGCATGAGCAATACGGCGAATATTAACTTCGCCGATCGATACGGCAGCTGCTTTTATGCTGTTCTTATACAGACGCAACAGTACTAGGTTGGTACTGCTAGTATTATTAATAGCACGGAAAAGTTGGTTCTTGAAGAATCGGCAGGGGCAGATTAATAGTACTGGTTTGCACGGCAGAGGAGCTGGGACTTGGGAAGCGCGAGGAAAAAGCTCGACAGGCAAAAAGCAAAGCGGGTGGAAAACGTGGAAACCGGCTGCCGCGTACGTGCCTTGCACCGCGAAATCGTTGCTTGCGCCCATGGCGCGTCGCGGCACCAACGGGCTGGCTGCAGGATGCTATTTGCTGTCCCAGTGTCCTGTCCGTGAATAAAATGAGTGAGTGAACTAGGTCCCCGGCAACTTGCTGAATCTTTTGTTTTTTTAAGTCCTTTACGTATATTATTTTTTTGTCAATCTAGTCAATAAATTTAGAAAAATAACCTTACCTCCAACCGTAAAAGCATTGACATACGTGTCATATACCACCTTTGTACCACAGCAAGCGGCTGGCCAGCGGTAGCACGAGCGACCGTGACAGGAGTTTAGGTCCGAGCTAGGGGAGTGTGGAAAGACAGGGTACCGCGGTACCCAAACTCGGCAGAAAGGGGAGCTACGGTGTAACGACTTGCTGTGAAAAAAGACTAGGTTTATAATTTCATCTTAAAGGAGACAAAAAATGAATTTTCTTTTTGTACAAGTGACCCAATAAGGCATAGCTTCTCACTTTTTTTTTTCGTCTCTTCACAAGCATCTCTTCTCCTAGCTGGTGATATACAGCTGTGTATCCAATCCAGTTTCGTTTAGTGCGTCTTCTTTTGGTAGAGGCTTTGCCTAGGCTAAGGTACATATGTACAAATGGGAGAGAACCACGAGAGGACGATAAGGTTTGCTTTGGAATTAGAAGCAATGCTAGCTCACACGCTTCAGGGCTCATACGACTACAACGGTGGTAGAGGCTATCTGCAAGATTTTGACCTTGCAGGCGCAAAATTGTCGCAATCTGGGGCCGACGGTAACGCACCACGTCAGAGAATATAGCTAGTGCAAACCACGTACAGCCGGAGCCAGGATAGCGCTACAGTTTATGACAAAGTCCCGACGCCCGAGCGTCGCTAACTATTTTCCCAGTGCAGAAATTAAATCGCTCAGGGGACCAACTGGCCAATCCCGTGCCGTGCATACATACATCGTACATGTGCAAACAAAACGCCTCATCTATTAGACTAATGAGAGGTAAATTTGCCTATTTTCACACGACTACAAGATCTCCAGATGCCATACGCCCAGCAATTCGTCGCAGGACAACTCTATCTGTAGATTGAAGATAGGAAGTACTTGTCCCATACAACCACGAGTGTACCAGTTGGTAATCTGGCAAACCGGACGCCCAAACCAGAGTTCACAAAATCGACGAAAATCGTGTGAATTTTGTCCATATCACCGTGATCTGGTTTCAAATACCAGTCTATAAATCGGTCCAATTCAAAAAAAAATAACGTGTCACAAACCGGTCAAAAATCAGTGGAAATGACGAAAATCGCTCCAAAAAATCGACCGTTAAAGTTCAACAAGTCTGTCGGTTTTCCACAAAAATCGTTGACTTTTGCTTTTTTTTTTAAAAAAAAAAAATAAATTTAAAATTTATACAATTTCTAGTGATTTTCGGTACCGATGTAGTAACGAATTTCGTATATATAACAGTAGGGTGACCCCTGATCCACTCTCCAATCTCCACTACCGAGAAGCCGAATGGAAGCGCGCGAGTTGCAACGCGCGACCGCAAGGCTGCGGCGATGAGCTTCTACGGGGCCAGCCACATCGAGGGCGGCACGGGAAGGGTAAGCCGTGCGCCGCGCGTACACCCACCCACCACCGATTAGACCCATCGATGCACACACACGTCGGATGATCAGGCGGAGTCGTGGCGCCAACGCTTGGGCTGTTCCACCAGCTGACCAGCACTACACGGGCACGGCGCGGCCAACGCTTGGAGTGTTCCACCAGCACCACACGGGCACGGCGCGGCCGACGCTTGGGCTGTTCGGGTGGTGGCCTGCCTGCTGGTGGGCGTCGGTGCGCCACGAATGGCGTGTATCTCGACCGTAGAGCGCGGGTGGAGCAGCCTGCCGGGCCGGCGCGGCGGGACGGGCGCGCGACAGATTCGGGAGGATTCCCATCTTGGGCTTCCGCATGCTATGGGCTCGAGTGGGGAAGGCCCAGCAGCGGTATGGGCTTCGAAGTTGTAGGTCCATCTGCGCTGGTTGGTGCTCCTTTTCGCTGGGCCGTCTCTCGTTCACGAAGCACGGGAGTTTGCCGTTTCTGCCGGTGATGCGTCACATCTGGGATTCCGGGGGTACGATTGTACAAGTTCGAATCAAACGGTGCGAAATCCCAGGACTCCAAATGCTTGGTACAATGGCTCCGAGGCTAGTTTTACGTGCCTATCCAGGGATTCAGATCCTCTGCCTTTGTTAGTGTAAATGCATGGTGCATTTTGACCTGACAGGTTAAAGAAATCTGAGGAAAAATTCTCAGACTAAAATGAAAAACCGAACTGGATTACCCGGATTAGTTCGGATTTTCGGTTAACCAAAATATAAATAAACATTATGTATATTATTTTTTTTCCTTCTCATATTGCAACATAGCGCAGACATAAACCCAAACAATATCATATGTCATTATAATATAAGTATAGTCAAATATATGAACATAAACCAAAAAAAAACAAAAATAATTGATCAATCCAACTCTATTGACGATGGATGTTCAATTTCGGTCTAAAAATAGCCACCCTATTGACGATGGATTGTTCTCGACTTCTCGTGTCATCCAAGCGACACAGCAGTGACAAAGCTTGGTGGAGGTTGGTGGTGTTACTACTACCCGCGCGTGACCACGCTTTATCTCGTCCATAGTATTCCATGACTTTTAGCTAAGATAGTACTACCGCATGGGCAAGCATATGTGCGGCCCTTGCAACACGACAACTCATGCGACAGAGTGTACAGGGGCGATAAAGTGGATGGTACATCATACATGCAGTGCGATGGATAAGAACTAAGTTTTATTCACTGCTGTATATTTTAGATAATGGAAGAATATGTCTCTGCATACTGCTGTATATACTTTATTTTTTTTCTATCTGCGAAGATACCGCACTATGCTTCTCAATTTCTCGTAATCTCAGCTGACAACTTGGCATGTCTGCATTACAATTTGGAACTAATCCCTATCCCTATCTTGGTAGCAACTAGCAACTCAGTTAGTTCTGGCGAACCACTTTTCGCTATGCTGCTCCCTGCTGAACAATGGACTGATCACGATTTCACGAGCATGTGGCAGCATATGTAAACCGGCTAGGACAACTCCACTCCAAGTCCCAAGTATTTTTTTTTTCCTGTTCCCAACAAGTTTATATCGCTCCTGCCATGCTCCGTAAAACTATTGCTTCAACCAAATGCTAGTATTTTCTTTTGCAAGATTTCTGACCAAAAAACCGCACAAACTACTGCTGACTTGGTGTTCTTCCGTGTCTGAAGAAAACCTGTGAGCAAACGACCCCATGCATTTATCAACCCCCAGATGGATTTTACTAGAGAAGCGCTCATCTCAAAGACCATGCTTTTTTTACACAAGAACACACAAGGGTTACCACCTCGCCAACATCCCTCTCAAACCAAGACAAAACCTCACGGGTAACAAGAGAGCACAGCAACCACCAGGAGCAAGCTAGGCTAGATCGATCATACAAAACATGGCACTAGTGGTATGTCCATAACCCCGCACTACTCTCTCGCCGAGGAGCACGCATACGCTCACGGGCACTTGGTCTTGTTGCCGTGCGTGGTCCAGTCCGTGTAGCACTTGCCGCAGGTCTCCTTGTTGCCGGCCGTGCCCGCCGGCACGCAGCGGCACACGCCGCAGCACGTGAGGCACGCCCGGCTGCACACGTTCTTGCGCGAGTGCTCGCTGCACCGCACGTCGCACGCGCCCGCGCAGTCTGCATTAGTCCGCACGCACAAACGTCATCACACACACAAGCAACACAGGAACAGCATGCCATGCACTAGTCTACGATCATACTATGACATATCCTCTCTGAATGTCGCACTTGCTATTGGTACGCAGCAGTAGCTTGCATGCAGAATCGATGGACATATCATACCTTTGCCCGGGTCTACGATCTTGTGGGGAGGAGGCCCCACGGGAGGAACCGGAGCGTAGTCAGCAGCCTACCAACCAACCGATAAGGTCCAGAGCAAAGTCAGCCATGAGAGCAAGAATGCAGCTGGTTTTCATACCATCTCGATGCATAATATGATCAACCAGCTAAGCTTCCTTACCTTGATGGTGCCGAGTAGGAGGAGAGACGCCGCCAAGGCGACCACTGCAAGCTTGCCGAGAGACATGGTGCCTCGGGAGTCGGGACTGGCTAGAGCTAGAGCTTTCGTGAGCTATACGATGGAGAGGAAGCCTTGAGTGGCGACGCTGGGCAGTGAGAGGGTTAAATAGAGCAGGCTAGCCAAGTGAAGACTGGAGACTGGAGTGTTGTGGCAAAATAGCTCAAATATACAACATATGAACTAAAATTTCAAAAATATACAAGAAACAATAAAAATCGCAAAAATACCCCTGGCTCCCGCCGCGCCACGTGGCGGCCGCCACGCCCCATGGCGGCAGCCAAGTGTCGCCATCTTGCGCTGCCACCTGGCAAAAAATTGCAACCAGCAAAAAACAAAAAAAATAAAAAAAATGGGGGGGCTGGCTGCCGCCGTGCGGCGTGGCGGCAGCCAGCCGTGTGCGTGTTGCTGTGTGTGTGTGTGCTCTGTGTGTGTGCGTGTGTGTGTTGTGTGTGCATGTGTTGTGTGTGTGCGTGTGTGTTGTGACACTGCAGGGCGGCGTGGCGGCAGCAGAGCGGCCGTGGCGTGGCGCTGCCACGGCGTGGCCGCCACGTTAGTTTTGTAAATTTTTTTTTTAGTTGTATATTTTTGATATTATGTATTATAGTGTTGTATAGTTAGGCATTTTTTCCGAGTGTTGTAGGCTTGTGTAGCGTGGCACTGTGGCAGTGATGGGGCTTGTCAGGGTGGTCACCATGGTCGTGGTCAAGGCGCCAGGTTGGCTCCAGCCTCCAGGGCAGGGCGCGTCCAGTGGAGTAAGTGGCCTGTGACCGCGCTGCCTCGCCCAATCGCCTCGGCACGTACCGGCATCAGTAATTGGGTGGAGTAAACGGGATTAATTTGTCCCCCTCGACAGGGTGCCGCACCTGCCCCTGATTACAGGAACACAGGCGATTCCAACCAAGAATTGTTTTCTAGTATTTCGTTCTAGGTCAGTAGGTGTTTTTACGCGGTTAAGTAAAACAAGGTCTATCTCTAACCCTCGTTCGGAGCATTAGAATTTTTCTTGACTTAATATAAGAATTATTATTTCATGTAATACAAGAAAAACTATCCTATCCTTGTGAGACGTTTTTTTATGTTTCCTGTTTGTTGAAGGCTTTGAGAGTGTGCGAGGGAGATGGTGAAGAACATTTTATTTTGTGATTGTTCTGGACTTTGTTTCAATCGGTTTTAGTAAAATGGAACTGGGACATCGGTCTTTGATGTCATCTTGATCTAAAAAACTATCCTATCCTATGGTATGCTGAACAAACACCGTCCGTTGAAGCCTTGATGCGTCGTTTAAATTGTCGAAGACAACGAGCGACGAAAGGCCGATAATAGGCCTGACGAGCCTTTTTTTTTTAAATCTATTGGAATTTTGATACTCAAAAGTCATGTTGAAACCTTCTCGAAACTTTGATTTTTTTTTAAACTCGAAACTTCCACGAAACTTGTTGCATCATTGAAACTTACATGAAACTTGCTGCACCGTTGACTCTATAAAACTTTATTGTACCATTAGTTAGATGCTACTTTCATAAAACTCCTCGCATTTAGACTTTGTTTAGTTAATGGGATGAGATCGAATGGGATGAGATGGTCACCATTTATTTCTATTATTTCGGGTGAATAGAATGTTTCAACACCTATATGAAATATTCCTTAGATTTATATCACTTGATTCAGGATGAGATGGTTCTATTCAACATATAAATGATTTTTATTTTAAACCATCTCATACATGCATCACTTGGTATAACCAACCAAACGTTCGTTCTTTGTAAAATTTTTCTCTGGAATTCTCGTACCCCCAAACCCCCTGGTTTCGCTGCGTAAACTCGCGAACGATGTGGTCATGCGCGCAAGACCATGCATGCTGCGATGGCTGCTGAAGTGCTGAGTCGAGCGGAGACCTTTTCCGTTCCAACTGATGAACTGCCCACCAAATTTTTGCCGCGTTCTCGCTTGATTTTTTTTTGAAATAAACATTTTTTAATCAAAAAATTCAAGAATATACTCGAAAGAAAAAAAATTACAAAAGTGTCCTCCAGTTGCGCCACGGTGGCGAGACTGGCATGGATGATGTGGCATTTTCCATTTAATTTATTCTATTTAATTCAAATAATTCATATCGGATGCTAGGAATCTCAAAAAATTATGGAAAAAATTTCTAGATTTTTATTACGCTATAAGCATTCACAATATATTAAAAAAAGTAGCATGTTTCATGTAAATTTAAAATTTTAAAATCATGTTTACTAAAAGACCATTTTAGGTATTATGAAGAAACTATATAAACCATGGCTCCAAAAATCTTGGAAAAAATTTCTAAATTTTTATTAAGCCATAAGGATTCATAATATCTCACAAAAAATACTATGTTCCATGGAAATTTAAATAGTTAAAATCAAGTTTAGTTAAATACCCTTTTATGTATTATGAAGAAACTATATAAACCCTGCGTCCAAAAATCATGAAATAAATTTCACATGTTCTTAGGGTCTAGATGAATAGGTGAAATTTATTTCATGAATTTTGGACGCAGGGTTTATTTAGTTTCTTCATAATACATAAAAGGGTATTTAACTAAACTTGATTTTAAATATTTAAATTTTAATGGAACATAGTATTTTTTGTGAGATATTATGAATCCTTATGGCTTAATAAAAATTTAGAAATTTTTTTCATAATTTTTCGAGGTTCCTAGCATCCGATATGAATTATTTGAATTAAATAGAATGAATTAAATGGAAAATACCACGTCATCCATGCCAGTCGCTGCCACGTGGCGCGACTGAGCTCAGTCTCGCCACCGTGGCGCGACTGGAGGACACTTTTGTAATTTTTTTTCTTTCGGGTATATTCTTGAATTTTTCGATTAAAAAATGTTTATTTAAAAAAAAAATTCTTCTCGCTTCACTGTGTCTATATACCTGTTTACTATCTGTTCGGTCGCCTAAGCTACGTTTTTTTCAGACCAACGCCTACCGTTAATAACTTCTCCAAGTACACACAACAGCTTCGAGTTAGTGCTGATGCTACACGACTATACGTCGCTTTGATCTGTGCACCGTGCGTGCGTCCGTACGACACGCACGGGTTGGGGTTGCGCCATTGGTGGCACGGCCGGCACGGCGTTTGGTGAATGGTGATATGAAGAGAACCGGGGCCCTGGGCGGAAAGGGTGGGCAGGGCGGGCGTACAGCGACAGCGAACAACAACTTACGAGTGCTGAGCTGCACTCCACGAGAGGGCGGGCGGGAGGGGAGCATGTGGGGGCGTGCAACGCGCTGCTGTGCTGTGGGCCGGGGGCTACCTGCCGTGCAGTACACCAAGCTGCAACGCGTGCTGGGGGGAGACGTCACGCTCCCCCAGGCCTTGTCGGATCAGCTTCAAAAAAAGAAGAGAGGGGAGCAGCTTGTCTTTCTACACTAATATCCTCGCCTTTTTCTAGATGTTTCGTACTTTTTAATGTTTGAATACAATTGTAAAATAATCAATCGTAGAAATATATAGATGGATGATATGTGTTATCTGTGTACTCGTTCAACGTGGCAGAAGGACTAGGCCATCGATCACGGTAGAATGTTACTGACTAGCTAGGGTAGCGATGCAAAAGCTCGTTCAACCTGGTAGAAGGACTAGACCATCGACCGCGGTAGAATGTTGCTGACTAGCTAGGGCAGCATGCAAAACCCTACCGCATTCAGACACCACAGCAGAACGGTGCTGTTGAGCTAGGGCGGCACGTAGGAACATGGTATTCTCGGGCAGCACGATAGATGGTGCTACACTGCCAACCTGCTAAACCGCCTTACCGCGACATCATAGTTGCACCTGCTGCTACGCTGGTGATGCTTGGTACTTTGTTGGCCATGCTTCCAGGTCTCTGTCACGGTATATGTATGGCATATGACATATTATCTATCAGCGTTTATACGCTCAGAAAGGGGTGTTAATTTTTAACGAAGTTTAGAAAGAGAGCTATTTTTTTAATGAAGTCCGGTGCGAGTAGGTAGAAATCTAAGGCTTATCTACTCATCCCTCCGCAGGTGTCCCCACCGGACAGCTCAATGCATGCAGCAGGGGTCTCAGGCGCCTGGCCCGTGGGACGGGGAATCTCTAGGGTCGGGCATGGGCCCAGTGTCAGGCGCTTCTGTTGTTTTCGCTGTACGGGCTTGCTCGAAGACTCGAACCGGTGTTCCACGGAAGAGAAGCGTGCGCAAGGGCACAAACATCTTGCTGGGTCGGTTTTGCCAAGCTGTTGTCGGCTCTCGCGGAATTACGGGCCTGTAGGAGATGCCGAAGGGCTTGCTGGGCCAGGCCAATATTTAGTACAGGATTGGTATCATCCTAATGGAGGATCACACTCCCAAACCTCATCGCAACACAGGCGTGTCAGCGCTGTCTTTTGAAGCCCTCGCGGTTTTGCCTGTGCGGCCGGCGAGCGTGGTGTAAGTGTAACGTTAAGTCCAAAACCCGGAGAACCAAAGTGCTGGCCCCGACGGCTCCTTTCCCCGCGAAATGGCCGCAGCGCATCGGCCAGTGCCGAGTTGCTTCCGCCTCCGCATTGCATGCGCAGCTCGATACACCGGTGCCGAGGATGCATCAGGCCTACAGTCATCGCCATCGGAGACGATGGCCGTGGTGGCCTCGTACGAGACCTGCTCTGGGTACAAGCTAAACAGTAGAAAAAGAAGGGTTCTTGTGCCAGACACCCCTCCTGCGAAGGAGTTCTGTTCGAAGACCAAGAGGTGTTGGGGCCTTGGGGCGACGAATTAGATCCCAACAGTAGATTGCATTTTATTTGAATCGGACAAACAATAGAGAGCAAACCATAAAGAGATGGACATGAATTTTACCTCATGGTATCGAAGACTTGTCGGTCTCTCCTAATCCACGTTAAGGTAGCTTGATCAACTCAAACTAGCTTCTTGCATAATAGAGCGTTCCTCAATCACTAGTGATAGCTCTTTTCCCCTTCGGGTAGGCGAGCTCCGATCTTTATAAGCTACTGTGCCTTCTCACATGCTTTTTGAGAAGATCACTGGCTCTATACGCCTTCAAGCCTTTAGGAGACGGTAACATCTAAGAGAATAGATTTAGACGCTTGCTGGAAGAAATTTGAGTGCTCTAATGACTCAATTCAATTCAATGAACTAAATGCTCTCAACAACCCCACAAATTTGAGAATCCAATGTTCTAAAGTGAAGGGAGGGTTGCAAGGGCTCAAGAAGTAATCAATTTAGTCACTAAACTAGCCCTTGATGCAGGTGGAAGGTATTTACAACCCTCACCAAGAAGCTAGCTATTGGGGATGAAATCCCCAAAAGTTAGCCGAATCCGGCACTACCGGCCACACGCTATTATTTTATCGATCTGACCCATGCTCGCAATTCGGAGAAAGTTGTGGGTCGTTAAGTGAAGACCACGCGATTTTTTCTAACTCTCCTGTCAACGAGTTCATGCTAGTAATTTAGGTGCACGACCTTCGTTAACAGCGGGAGCTTAGTAGGGGTGACGAACTCCCATGCTTTTACTAAAGAAAAATGTGCGCTCGTACTTTCTTCATCCTTTACTGCTTAAGTATTTGCTCGGTCTGCTCGTTGTTGCTTTGTTTGTTTTCCAGGACAATCGTCGACCATGGGCATGAGACGACCACAACGAAAAAGGAGCAAAATACACAGGAGAAAAAGAAGCAAAGTCTTTTGACATTGAAGGAACTTCTGGGTTACATAAAGCAAATTGTACAATTTACGCAATTTACAACTTCCCAGTGCGCTTGGCATCATGGAGTTCGGTGAGCTCTTCTTTCACGGCGTCAAGCTCAGACTCGAGGTCAAGAACCCGCTTCCGAGCTTCGCGCCCTTCGCTCGCCGCTTGGCGAAGTCACTTAGCTTCCTCCTTGTGCTGCTCGGCCGACTCATTGGCTTTGAGCACAGATTGGCTTAGCTCCTTCACCGTCTCCTCCAGGGCCGCCCTTGCTCGCTCGCTCTGGGCAAGGAGCTCTTTGTATACCAAGACATCTTCCTTGGTTTTGCGACGAATCTCCTCATCCGACGACCTTAGCGCGGCCAGCCTTTGCTCGAGCTCAGCGATCTTCACGTCTTGCTCGGCGCTGTGCCTGGCCAAAACCTCGAGGGGGACAGTCACAACCCTGAAACCAGTCATGATCACCTCGAGCACCTGCACGAAAGAATGCATCAGATTGTCGCTCGGTTCGTGAGAAAAAGCTAAACAACGTTCCTATCTTACCCAGCGAAGGCGTTCCCGCAGACCTTCCTGGAAGAGCTCGGCCGTATCCTCCAAATGAGGGTCAGGTTCCACATCCCCCCAGCAGGCGCTTCACTCGGGGGCTCCTTCTCCTCCTCTTGGCCCCAGGCTTCCCCGATGCCCGGCAGCACGAGAATATGCTCCGGCGGATCCACTTCCATCGGAGCAAAGTCATCCCGGGGATGCTCTTCCCCCGGGGCATCAGGTCGTGACCCCAGAGCTAGGTCCTTGCTCAGGGATTGGGCCTGGTCGCCAGACGAGCTCGGGTCTAGGACCGTGAGCGGTTGGTCTTCTGGAGTACCCTCCTCCAGAGTGCGAAGCGTCTCGGCGATGATGTCGTCGGCCTTGTCCTCCTCGAGGTCGTCAGCCCTGGCCTCCTCGAAGTCCTTAGGCTTAGCTTTTTCGGCCATGACATCCTCGACCGAGTCGACTTCAATCACAATGTGGGGGATCTCCGCCTCAGTTGCGTGAGCACCCTCGGCCGCGCCTTGCTCGGACCCGGTCTCCTCGGATGCCTCGACTTCGGCAGCCCGAGCAAGCTCTTTCTCTATTACAGAATTGAGTATGTCATCAGCCATGGCCTCAATATCAAATATTTCCCTACTAGCTATCGCGCCTACAATAACAACGTGGGGATTAGCACATCATTTTAAGAAGAAAGATCAAAAGGAAGAGGGTGATAATTTACCTTGCTCAGGCTTCTCGTCCGCGGGGTCCGTGGACTTCGCCACAACAGCTCGGGCTGCAGCCAGGAGCTTGGCCATGTCTTCGGCCACCCGGCTGGCCCTCGCCACCGTGGGGTCGACCTCCTCCAGGTCGACCTCCGTCAGGGTCGCCGCCGAGCGCCCTTGTGGTGCGCCCGACAACCTTCAGCGCCTCGTGGTCAAGGACGCCAAGTCTTCCTCTTCCTCCTCAGGCTCGGGCGCCGATTTCGAGACCACCCGCGCAAGCTCGGCCTAGAGGGCAGCGATCTTGCCCTCCAGCTCCTCGTTTCGCGCGGGTCCCTTTGCCACAGCCATCGCCTCCTTCTTTGCCCTCTCGGCGAGCTGGTGTAAACGAGCCATCAGCTCTGGGTTTTTCCTAGTGTGCTCGGCCATTCACAACTTTAGCTCGCTTACCTCCCTCCGGTCGGCATACTCTAAGTGTTGCCGAGGGGGACTCCTGCTGGAGCTGGCCCGCCTCCTCAGGTGCCTAGGAGTAGACGGCGGTGGCGACCGATCGCGTCGCTTGCGGTCCGCTACCATCTTGGTCCTGACTCCAAGAGTGGGGCCCTCGGGGTCATCCAACAGCGGCTTGATCGCTGCCACTGCGGCCTCGAGGGCGACCTTCTCCTGTCAAATAAGAGCGAATAATTCGTTAGGGGAATGCTCGGATGCTGCCCCCCGAGCTCGAAGTTCTTGAGATGGTGTTCCCCGAGCATGGCATGCTCGGGACGGAGTACCTTGAGCGCAATTATGGGATTACTTACCACTTCGCCCCGATCAAGCACGTTGCTCAGGACCCGGTGACCGACCTTGAGCTCCTTGCCTTTGGGGGTGCCGAACATCTTGGCAACCCTCTTGTCCACCCAGCTCTTGGTCGGGGGCTGCGTTTCGACCAAGGAAAATTGTAAGCGCTAGCAACGCTGGTTTGCAAAGTAAAGAAGTCGGTTTCGGGACTCACCTGAGTTGGACTCTCGGGTGAAGTCTTGCCACCCGGTGATCTCGAAGAAGGGGTGGTCCATCCTCCTGAGGGATGCCACCCGGTTCCGAAGGTAGTCCCAGGCGATGTCTCGACCAGTAAGCCCCAAGTTGGTGAGCTCACTGATCGTCATGAGCACCCGTTCCTCCTCAACTTGCACCGGAGATCAGGGCGTCTCGACGCTCGGAGCTCTCGCTCCGGTGTAGCAGAGGGAGCTTCCCTCTATCTTCCTTAGGTAGAACCAGGCATCGGCCCACCCTGCCACCGAGTCTTTGGGCGTAATGCTCGGGAACTCATATGGTCGGCTGGACCGGAGCCAGAAATAGACGCAATCGGCCGGAGAAGCCGTGCCGGTGCGGAATAAGGAATACAAATGGAAAAGGAGGCTAGTCGTGGGCAAGACACCCACGAACCCCTCGCAAAGATGTGAGAAGATTGAAAGGACGAGGATGGAGTTGGGGTTGAGATTGGTGACCTCACATTCGCAGTGAGCGAGCACCAACTCAAGGAACTCACTCTCGGGCATTTGAAGCCCGTTGATGGAGTACAGCTCGCAGGAGACGATCTCTCCCTCCTGCGACTGTGGCTCCTGCGGTCATCCACAAGCCGTCGTCGAGGTACCCGAGCTTTACGAGCAACTCGAGTCTGCATCGGTTTGTCTTGCTCGCACCGAACTTCGCCACTGGAGAAAGGAAGAGGATCGAAAGGAAAGACGAAGGCAAAAGATGAGAAATTTCGTGAGTCTCAGAAGAAGAAGGTAACCAAAGAGAACCCTTGCTGCTGTTTATATACACGGTCTGGGGGGCAAGTGAAAAGTTTTCCCGCCGTTGCACTCAAGAAGCCCTAAGGGCACAAGCGCAGGTTAAGAGTTTGCCACTCCCGAACCGACGCGTGGACACACGGTTTCCAAAACTATCCCGTAGTTTGGCGGTTTCTGAAAAAACGACCCGCACCATTGCCGCCAGGGCTTCCTCAAGAAGGAACTGCAACAACTTCTCGCACTCTCTCACCCGAGTTTCCCTTGGTCGTGGACTGAACTGTTTTGCTTGTCCGCCGGTGAGGCTTGCTCGGATGCTGCGGTAGTGGTTCACCGCAAGACTCCAATCCTTCCATTGAGATAGTAGGCTCAAGGGGGAGGCCCCTTTAAGTGGTTCTCCGCTTGACTCTCGGGGATTGGATAGCTCCCATAATCACTATAGTACCCCGGCAGTCAGTTCCGTCCAGACCATGCGTGCCCTCGCAGGACGTTCCCGAGGATGGCCCACGGGCATCCGGTTCCGTTGCTCGGTTCGCCTGGTATGGGCTCGATGCTCGGTGACAACACCCTCACACGGGGTCCGAGCATACTTGCTCGGCCAAAGTCAAGCTTGCTCGGTTTCAGCTCGTTCGCAAGGTGCATGGTCGGATGGTCGTGATCGACGGTTACGCCGGCGTAGCGATAGTCGCGCCATGATATGGAGCCGTTGCGCCCACGATGAGAACGTGGCATAGATTTAGTATTCAGTTACAACCGTGTTAGCGGCGGTCAAACGTCTGTTGCTTGGACTATAATCAACAGAATATCCCTATAACCTATAAATACCCCTCGTGCATGTACGGGAGGGGGGATTTTCTTCACCTCTAGGAAGAAGATACGCAGTACACAGAATACAAACTCACCACGCTGGAGTAGGGTTATTATCTCCCCATTGAGAGGCCCGAACCAGGATAAACCATCATGTCACTTTCCGAGTGTGCGTTGTCCCGTGAAATTGAGCATCCTCCGGAAGCAACCCTTCACGTAAGAAGGGGCTCAAGTTGATCCCTCAACCAACAAAGTAAGCTCGGCGGGGGCCTGTTCCCCAATCGTCGATAATAATACTTAGGGTTATTGCACTCATACAATTTAGATGCAAAGCATGGTGTAAATTAAATATTTTTTTAGAATATGATAATCCATATATCAAAGAACAGATCTGGTCTATCCTTCCTAAAAAATACATTTAAACATAATATTTTACGGGCTGCCGAAAAGGCTTAAGCGTTTCTAGTATTGAAACTTTGACTACAAAAAAAAAATACATACGATGACTAAACTTAAATATTTTTGTATATTTGGAATCTTTGTGTCCCCAGGAACACAACAAAACTAGTTTTTACCAAATTTCATGTTTATTTTATCTATATTTTACTAGTTCATGTTGTATGCACGAGGGACTTCTTATAGTCATTTGGTTTATTCAATGATTTAACTGCAATAATTTAAATTTGAATTTTTTGGTTGGCAATAATAATTTTATACAATATTATATGAATTATCACTGATAAATATGAGTTTTTTAGTTTATTGCACCTATATCCATTCCAATTGGCGACATGATCCTATGTGCATTTGAAATGGCGACAGAGGGTAAAAAAGGAATTTTGCCTCTTATGTCCATAAGTCCATTTGAAATGGCGACAGAGAGTTGGGCTTGCTCTCTGTCGCCAATTGAAATGGACACCTAAGGGTTATTATCTCCCTAGTGAGAGGCCCGAACCAGGATAAACCACCGTGTCACTTTCTGAGTGTGCGTTGTCCCGTGAAATTGAGAATCCTCCGGAAGCAACCCTTCACGTAAGAAGGGGCCCAAGTTGATCCCTCAACCAACAAAGTAAGCTCGGCGGGGGCTTGTTCCCAAATCGTCGACAATAATACTTAGGGTTATTGCACTCATACAATTTAGATGCAAAGCAAGGTGTAAATTAAATATTTTTTTAGAATATGATAATACATATATCAAAGAGCAGATCTGGTTCATTCTTCCTAAAAAATACATTTAAACATAATATTTTATGGGCTGCCGAAAAGGCTTAAGCGTTTCTAATATTGAAACTTTGACTACAAAAAAAATAATGCATACGATGGCTAAACATAAATATTTTTGTATATTTGGGATCTTTGTGTCCCCAGGAACACAACAAAACTAGTTTTTACCAAATTTCATGTTCATTTTATCTATATTTTAACTAGTTCATGTTGCATGCACGAGAGACTTCTTATAGTCATTTGGTTTATTCAATGATTTGACTACAATAATTTGAATTTGAATTTTTTTGGTTGGCAATAATAATTTTATACAATATTACATGAATTATCACTGATAAATATGATTTTTTTCTTAGTTTATTGCACCTATATCCATTCCAATTGACGACATGATCCTATGTGCATTTGAAATGGCGACAGAGGGTGAAAAAGGAATTTTGCCGCTTATGTCCATTTGAAATGGCGACAGAGAGCCGGGCTTGCTCTCTGTCGCCAATTGAAATGGACACCTGAGGGTATATTTTTTTTTAAAAAAAATGGTATATTATTTTTGTAAATATTTATTAAAATAATATTATTTAAAAAAATTCCCTACTTAATTGTCTTGAACGCTAAAAGATATATTTTATATGGGTGGTAATGAATAAATGTATATGATTAAGAGAGAACAAATCTCTACTATATAAAGTGAGAGTTTCTTCCCACGTCACATTAATTGCCCTGCTTAATTGCCCTACTTAATTGCCCTGCTTAATTACCCTACGCAAGAAACGAAGCGTTGCTTTAATTAGCCAGCTTTTGCAAGAAACGAAGCGTTAAAGATAGATGTTTGATCTTATGAAATAGTATTTTTTTATTTTTTAATCTTTATTTTTCGTTATCAATTTTGTTTTTCGTAGCAACGCACGGGCATATAACTAGTATGGATATAGAAGGAAAGGTCTTATTAAATCTATATATAAATCCTATATTTATATATAAGATCATTAAAAAATAATATTTATAGAAGTGAGCAGAGAGACTATTTAGGAAGGGAAGGAGTATTTGGGAACGACATCAGAAATGGTGAGGTTATGACTAGGGCTGGAAACGAGCCGAGCCGAGCCCGGCTCGGCTCGGCTCGGTGCGGCTCGGTCGATGGCGGCGAGGCCAGGCTTTCGGCTCGGCTCGGGCTCGGCTCATGGCCAAACTCGTTAACTCGTAGAGCGAACATTTTATCAGAAAATTAAATATTTATACAATAATTCATGTATTTGCAGTGAATAATATTAACTTACTAATTACTACTAAATAATAATAGTTGCTTAGTTGCTCTCTATCACACTTGTAGGAAATGGGATTGTCTCAACATCATCTTCATCATCTTTTTCCTAAAAATATAAGTCATTAGTCACACTAAATTCCCTGTATGGGCTGGGCCGCCGAGCCAATTCCGGCTCGCGAGCCGAGCCGAGCCGGCTCGGTGTTTTTGAGAGCCTGAAAAACAGGCTCAGCTCGAGCTCGATCCGAGCCACGAGCCTGTGCGAGCCGAGCCAGGCTCGGGCGAGCCCGAGCCGAGCCACGAGCCACGAGCTTTTTTTCCGACCCTAGTTATGACTCATCCCCACAGGTTGTGCCAGAAGATTAAAGCCTACATGGAAATGATTACTACATGTTGCATTCCATTAATTCTGATCCTCCCTCGAGGTGTGAGTCTGGTTCTTCAATTCCTCAGTGGACTCCACCGCCGGAGAAGTGGGTGATGCCAATGTGGATGCAGCTGTTTTCGCGACGTGGGAGCGCATGGAAACTGGGGCGGTGTTAACTACGGAGAATTTCTGGCTGCTAGCTGCGGCCAGACTATAGGCAATGTCACCGACGGCTCAGAAATTGCTGAAGCCTTAGCTATTAGAGTATAATAATAGAATCTACTATTTACTTTATCTTTTATCTATATTATTTAGAGTAAGCACTAAAGTTAGTTTGTACAATAGATATCTCTAAAAGTTGACTCTAAATGATATGCAATAACTATATCTTCTCTTTTATACATAACTAATCGTTCTATATTCCTATGCAATACTTGCTATTAAATAAGAGCCAGCTCTCTTTTCTCAGCTTTTCTTATTCTTTGTCATTCACATAAGATAAAACTAATATGTATATGCTACGAATAAACTGATTATACATGCATGCCCGTAGCTCGGCGATACTCTTTGCCAAGGAGCAGTGTTTTAATCGTGTGATCATTGCTTCATATTGTTTATCGGTTATTCAAAAGCTGAAGGGCCCGAAGCAGGGTTCACAAAACCGACGAAAATCGCTCGAAAATCGCGGTTTTCGACCGTATCGAGCCGGTTCGAAATCCTAAACCGGTCGGTAAACCGATTCAATTAAAAAAATAATTCAAAAAATTTGAAAAATTTAAAAAAATTTATGCGATGTAAACCGATCGAAAACCGGTGAAAACCGAGCGATTTTTCGAAAAAACCGACGAAAATCGCTCCAAAAACCGATCGCCCAAAACGTTCAACTCGCCGATCGGTTTTTCGAGAAAACCGACCGGTTTTTCGAGAAAACCGATGGGTTTTCGAGAAAACCGAATGGTTTTCGTTTTTTTAAAATTTGTTTTGAATGTTTTTTGTTCAAATGCTCGGTTTTGAAACTCTTCGGTTTCTAACGATTTTCGAGCGATTTTTGGCTCGATATTTTCGAATTTCCAATTTCGGTTTTCCATCGGTTTTTTCGGTTTCGGTTTTGTTAACCCTGGCCCGAAGCCTATAGATCACAGACGGGAGCCATCGCCAGCGACATCAAATTGCCAGTCTGTTCCCCTTTTTCTTACACTTTCTTACATGTTAGGAGAGGTTGTAATGAAGTGATCGGAGCTCATACTTAGCTAAAATGGTTGAACTCAATTCAGGTTCATCCTGGCGACTTGAGGCTCCGGAGTTTATCCTAAATTCTGCTCATTATTAAAAAATTTTTTGCTGCTCAGCCTTGCGGTTGGTTGGCAGCTAGCAGATCGAGTTGCTTATAGCTGAATCGTTTCAGTTCTCAATGATCACACGACGCATGTCAGTGCCACTAGCACGACGCATGTCAGTAGCATTAGTGTAGATTAGTCTTTGCAGGCGATGTGTATCCTCTCAATGATCGATCACCTACATGTATCGATCTGCACCGACGCCATAAATTCGAGGCTGAGATAGGTAGGTGAATCTTGCTGGGAATCCTTCAATGGTCAGCACGATTAGCAGGTACTCGCTCGTCTGGAGAACACCTATGAGAGCGCACTAGCTCGCGCTACATAAGGCCGCAAGCTCTCGCCATGGCCAGACCACGCACAAACACACAGATCAGCTCGATCATATCGCGAAGTAGACATACAGATAGAGCTTGCTTGCATTGCACAGGGGAGTAACAAAATTAAGGGTTCGGTTGATGGCGTCCAAGGTTGAGCTGGTGGCGGAGGTGAAGTCGCCGGCGGACAAGCTGTGGACGGCGCTGCGGGAGTCGACGGAGCTGTTCCCCAAGATCTTCCCCGAGCAGTACGCGAGCATCGAGACCGTCGAGGGCGACGGCAAGTCCGCCGGCACCGTCCGCCTCCTCAAGTACACCGAGGGTACGTATATACGTACGTCCATGGCAATGGACGATCATCCATCGCTCCAGCTGATGGGAACGTGGATCGTGGTCGGTGCTGCACGCAGGGGTCCCGATGGTGACGTTCGCGAAGGAGAAGTTGGAGCTGGCGGACGACGAGAAGAAGGTGGTGACGTACAGCGTGGTGGACGGCGAGCTGGTGAACTTCTACAAGAGCTTCAGGGTGACGCTGCAGGTGACCCCGAAGGGCGCCGAGGACGGCGCGACGGTGAACTGGTCCCTGGAGTTCGCCAAGGCCAGCGACCAGGTGCCCGACCCAGACGTCATCAAGGAGACCGCCGCCAAGACCTTCCACGACCTCGACGACTACCTCCTCAAGAACTAGCTGACACGCACGGATCGATCGATCAGCCCATCCAAGCATCCATCCATCAATCCGTCGCACTGGTGCCGTCGTCGTCGTCGTCGTCGCGTCGTCTCTCTACCGCCGTGGTGTTGCTTCTCCCATGCTAGCTGTACGTTGTTGCTGCCTGCTTCGGTGCATGAGTGAACAATAAAGGCAGCCTTTTATGGCCACGTCCGGTGTTTGATTTATGTGGTTTGATTCGATTCGATCGTAGAGACGGCGATGGAAAATTAATATGGGCTGTTTCCGTGGATCCATGCTGGCAAAGCAGGAGCACACACGGCAGTTGCATAAAATGCGAAAATATGTACAGGTTTAATTTCAGCAGTGAAGTCAGTACGTTGCAGTGTTTCTTCGTATATGTGCCATTACTGCCAGTACGTTGAATGGGAGCATGGGACCATTGTCTCTACTTAGTGAAGATTAGTTGTTGAGCGGTGCTTCTATATTTATCCTCTCAATACAAGTTGTACAAATCTTAAAGCAAGCGAAGGAGTAAGTAATTACTATCTACCATTCATTCATGTTTTAATATTTGTGTAACTTTAAAGAGGATTGTTTGTTGTTTTGGAATTTCTTTTTTCGAGGAGTGAGAATGCAGAGGAGGGAGCACATGGCATCTCTTACAAATTAGCAGGATTTTAAACGTGTCATCACCGATCGCCTCTGTAACCTTTGGCGGTAGTAAAAAGTCATAGCAAAACCTATAGCTACTTGTACTAGAAAACAAGTAGGTGTAATTCCCCCTAAACAATAAAATTTGTTGACATGAGGAGGAACATATTTACTAGTTATATCATCCGCAATTGCTATTACTGCTAATTTGACCGTGCTATTACACCAATATCGTTCTCTTTTGCCACACAAGTGGTCGTTTTGCTGCACCATCGGTTGTGGCGTGCCCAAAAGTGTCATCTTTGAAAAAAAAAGGTTCAAGTGATGAAAAAAATTCTCATCGATCCATCTCAGACACCCTTACATTTTTCTAATGGAAAGATTAGGAATGCCAATTGTAACATCCTAAGAAATGCAACAATGAAATAAAGGGACTCATTATGCTTTTTGATGAATTTTGGATTTTCCCTCTAAATTCCTTTGAATAAAGTTTTAATTCCTTTAATTTAATTCAAAATTCACCCAAAAAGGACCATTGAAAAGGAACACATAAAAATTTCAAACAACCCAACATAGTAAATAATTTTATAAGATACTAGATTATCTAAAAGGAATAAGTATGAATTTTTCAAGATTTTTACTCAAAATGCAATTGCTCTAAAAATTCAACCAAAGTACAAAAACAACTGTCGACGATTGGGGAGCAAGCCCCCGCCGAGCTTACTTGTTGGTGGAGGGACCAACTGCGACCCCTTCTCATGTGAGGGAATACTCAGAGGAGTGACTCACTGGACTTCAACGGGCGAGGACACAGTGATTTACCCTGGTTCGGACCTCTCAAGAAGGAGATAATAGCCCTACTCCAGCTTGTGTATATTCTCGTATATGTCTGTGTGTGTCTCCTTCCCCCTCATGGTGGGGACGCTTTTATAGCTTACAAAGGACCAAACTCCGCAGGCCCCACTATCCGCACGTTGGACCACGTCCAATCGTGGCAACTGGCAGATCCTACAATTCCGCCACGCTCCCGCGGAGGACGTAACGGGCTAACGGAGGTTACGCGCTGGTGGTTACTCCCACCGACCTCGAGATCACGTTAGGTCGGCCAATAACAGCCGCCGAGGCTCGGTCGTCTTATGTGAGCTCGAGCTCGCAATTGGCGAATCTGCGACCTTCTCGAGGTCCCAACTAGGTCGTCCTTGGGAACGACCTCACAGTGGTTCGGGCGGGAGCGAGCTCGGCCGTTCGTGGCACGAGGTAATTTATGGGAATTACCCAACCCCAAACAGCTAGCCCCGAGGTTCAAGTGGGAAAAGGCCTAAGGAAGGCCTTCCTTGGGCCTACTGTCCTCTGAGCACGTCGGATTCTTTGCGGCGAACAACTGCCGCGACCACCGAGCTATTAACCTCCTCCGGGAACGAGCCTTTTGCCTCAGCTCGTCGCGCTTCGAGCGAACGGATGAGGGCCCCTCTCAACGGTTCCTTCTCCCGGAAGCCTCAGTCGGCCGATTCGAACCGTCCTTCCTGGGGAACTGTCCTTTTGGCAGGACAGTTTCGATTCGCGTGCCCACGTGTCGTCCCCCGGGTGGCGAACGCCTCAACTGCCCTCTGCGCCTCTAGGGCTTCCTCGACCATAACGGCGGGAAGTCCCTTCGCTTTCCTGTTTCCTGGAGGGATTTTTAAACACCGGAGGGAACCCTAGATCCGTACGATCTTTCAGCAAAAAAGCGCCTCCAACGCTCCCTGCTCCAGCGCTCGCTCTACCAGACCTCGTGTGTTCGTTTCTCCCCTCGATCGTCTACCCCCTTCCAATGGCGAAGTTCGGCGCTAGCAGACTCGATAGACAAAAGCTAGAGATACTTCAACGGGCGAAGTATCTCGATGCTGGCACATGGAGAGCCCCTGGTGCCGAGGAGAGCCCGCAGCCGGAGGAAGGGGAGATCGTCTCCACCGACCTCTACGCCATGAACGGGCTCGGCGCCAAAGCGAGTTAAATCCGAGGCCGTTCTTGCCTTACGTGAGTGCGAGATCACTCACCTCCATCCAAATTCCGTCCTCATAATGGCCATCTTTGCCCATCTCTGTGAAGGGTACGTGGGCATCGAGCCCACTCCCAGCCTTTTCTTCCATTTCTACTGCCTCTCACGCACCGGTACGCCCTCGTCGGCCGGCTGCCTTTATTTTCGCCTCCGCCCTACTCGTCCGTACGAGTACCCGAGCTTCACGCTCAAGGATTCGGTGTCGGGGTGGGCTGACTCCTGGTTCTACCTGAGGAAGGTAGAAGGCAGCTCGCTTTCCTACACCGGCGCCAGAGCCCGCGCCGTCGAGACAACCCGACCGTCCGTGCAGCCCGAGGAGGAGAAGGTGCTCATGTTGATCAACGAGCTCACATGCTCGGGGCTGACCGGACGGGACGTCGCCCGGGACTACGTCAGGAACCGGGTGTCACCCCTTAGGAGGAGGGTGCACCCCTTCTTCAAGGTCGAGGGGTGGCAGGACATCACCCGCGTGTCGCACTCAGGTACGCCATCGCCCTCGATTTTCTTCTCAAAACAGAGGATACCCGTTCTCACCGCTTCTTCTTGGCTGGTACGCAGCTCCGCCAGAGGACTGGGTGGACGTGAGGGTGTCCGAGATGTTCGGCACCCCCAAGGGCAAGGAAATCATTGAGGGCCGCCAGATCCCGAACAACGTCCTTAACCGGACCGAGGCGGTAAGTCTCTGATTCGGACCTCTTTCGGAACTTTTATCCGGACCAGGTCTTCCCGGGAGCCTATCGACCTCATTCGAGCTCTTTTTGGCAGGAGAAGGTTGCCCTCGAGGTCGCCGTGGCCCAACTGGCATCGCAGTTGGGAGGACGAGGTCGTAGGACCAAAAAACTGGCGGGCCGCAAGCGCCGCAACCGATCTCCTTCGGCCACGCCGTCTCCGCCTAGGCATTCGGGCAGGCGTCTCGGTTCGGGCGACCGTTCACCCCGCCAACACCTGGAGTACGCCGACCGACGGGAGGTGAGCGACTTAAAGTTGTGGATGGATGAGTATACCAGAAAAAACCCCGAGTTGATGTCTCGTTTGCGCCAGCTCGCCGAGCGGGCGAAGAAAGAGGCGCGGCCAGCCCGACCTGCAGCGGAAGAAAGAGCTAGAGGGCCAAATCGCGGCCCTCGGTGAGCTTCAGCAGGTGAGTTCGAGTTTGGCCTCGCGGCCGAGGCCGAGGAGGAGGAATCGGATCCCGCCTGCTAGCCCCGAGGCGCCGCAGGTCGTCCACAGCGCCCCAGCCGCATCCAACACCGATCGTCTCTGAGGTTGGTCTAGAGGAGGTCGACCCCGAGGTTGCAAGGGCCGACAAGGCGCGCCAGGATATGGCCGCCCTTATTGCACGCGCCCGCGTCCAGATGGAAGACGCCGCGCGAGGTTAGCTTCTCATTTCGGCTTAGTTTGTCTTCTCCCTTCCTCGGTGCCACTCTGACCCCACACCGTCTGTAGTGGGTGTGGCAGCCGGCACGGAGGTATGGGATTTCGAAGCTATGGCTGACGATGTTCTTGACCTCGTCGTAGAGAGGGAGCTCGCCCTAGCTGCCGACGCCACAGTGGGTGTCGGGGTCGAGGAAGGAGCGATCGAGACCGCGGAGGCCCAAGCCCCCGAGATCGTGTCTCCTGAGGAGGAGACGCGAAGGAAGATTGCTGCTGCCGATGCTCGGGCTATGCGGGAGGGTGTCCCCCATATCATAGTCGAGATGGGCGACGACGCAGCGGAACCTGGTGGCGGCGAGCATGTTGCCGAGGACCTCCGCGAAGACTCTCCCAGTGATATCATCGCCGAGACGCTTCAGGAGATCGCGGAGGAGCCCCACCAAGCTCGCGACTCTCCGTCGGGTACCAACGCCGGCTCGGCGCTGGGGGACTTTGACTTGGACGGAGCTCGTCCTGGCGAGGGGGAGCCGGTAGCTCCGCTCGTCGTGGAGCCGACCTCGTCTGAGGTTGGCGGAACGGACCAGCTCCCAAGCGGGAGGGATACGCCAAGCTCCGAGGTCCTTCCGGTCGGCACCGACTTCGTACCCCGGCCCGCGGATCCCGCACCCTCGGATGTCGAAGGGGCCCGGGCCCAAGAGGAGGAGTCTCCTGGCGCAAGTCCTGCCCGGGGAGAGGAAACGCAGGTCGGGGTCCTTGCCCTTGAGGCCGTCGTCTTCCAGGGGGCGGAGGTCGGCCCCCAAGACCAGGGTCATGACCCCACGCCCCATGCCGAAGAGGCTCGAGCTCAGGAAGCGGCAGATTCCCCGGGCGCAACCCCTGCCCGGGGGGAAAAAGCGCAGGCGGAGGCACCTGTTCCTGCGGTTCTCCCGCAGTCGATGGAGGTGGACTCCCCGAACCGGGGTCTTGCACCCCCGGACAACGAGGGAGGTCAAACCCCAAAGGAGGTGGAAGTACTCCTGCCCGTGCTGGCCCAAGGAGGAGAGAACGTCGCGGAGGACCCCGCCGAGTTATTCCGGAAGGGCCGGAGGCCCGCTTCATTGGGTAAGTTCTCTTGACACCGTATCTTCTTATAAGATTGACATTAACCCGAGATGCTTCGTCGTCAGGTGCTAGAAAGCGACCATGCAGGACTTCCAGGCGCGGCCCCCCAGTAAGTCGCCGCAAAGCACCACGCCGAGCAAGATGCGAGGATCGCGTGAGCTCGAGCGCCGGGTTGCCGAGTGAAGGCTTCGAGGCGGAGATCCGGCACAAAATGGAGGAGTCCTTGCTGGTCCTCAAGGAGCGCCTTGATCGAGCGAGCATGCGAGGTCGGGCCTCAGCAACGGTGGTGAAGCTGCGAGACTCCTTGAGTGCCGAGAAGGCGATCGACCAAAGACAGGAGGAGTCCAAGCGGCTCGCCAGGCGGCTAGCGATGGCCGGGAAGCTCGTCGGCAGGTGCTCGACCTCGAGTCCGAGCTCGACTCCGTACGGGAGGAGCTCGCTACCCTCCAGGACGAGAAGCGTGCCGGTTGCTTTTAGGCTTCGTTGTCTCCTGCGGGTTTACCTGCAAAACTCGGATATCGTGTAAAAAGTGATTTGTGCATATTAAGTGTCCTTATATTATCGATCGGAATACTAACGCGCTTCGGGTGCCTGTTTCGACCTGTTGTTCCCTATTCGACGAGGGTTGACAGTCATGCGACCTAGCAAACGATCGTACTAGGGAGTAACTACCTCGTGCGAAAGCTGCACTAGGTCGTAGCCACATGGTACCCATATAGCCCCCCCGCCAACGGAGGTCGTGGGCGTAGGCTGCGGGCACGACCTCGTTGACGGAGTAGCGCCCTGCGGAGATCGTGTGGCCTTTTTGTGTACGGTGCGTCTATACCGCCCACCGGCCGACTGAGCTTCGGAACCGTCAGGGTGTCCATGCGAATCTTTACTGCGGCGGAGGTCCGCGCGAAAAGATGGTCGTCTTATGAGGAAGGAAGCCCTCGAGGTCGAGCTCACGGTGGCCCGATGTTAGGTGGTCGACGCCCGTCTGCTTTTGCCTCGACGGCTCGAGCCTGCTCCTGATATTTGATCTGGATCGAGCTTGGTTGCGAGATTTCGCGGGGGGGGGGGGTAAAAGAGAAAAGAGAGAGAGAGAGAAAAACCGGGAGGCCAAGGTGTCGAAGTTTATTAAAAGAGTAAAGTGGGCGTGGTTAGACATGGAACTTACGCAGTTGGTCGATGTTTCAAGTGCTGGCTAGTTCTCAACCATCTTCCATCGCGAGACGGACAGCCCCCGGGCGTGCTGTTGAGACTACCGTGTAAGGACCCTCCCATCTCGGCGTTAGCTTGTTAGCCTTTGACAAGTCTTGGACCCGTCGCAGAACGAGATCGCCGATATGTAAGGTCCTCTGTCGTACCGATTTAGCGGTGTGCCTGCGGAGAGCTTGCAGGTAAACCGCGGATCGCATCAGAACCCGTTCTCGAGTTGCTTCCGCGAGGTCGAGGTCGAGAAGGCGCTCTCCTTCTGTGTCGATGTCGTCGGCTAGATTCACCCTTGGGGATCCCAGGACGACCTCGGCGGGTAGGACGGCTTCCGCGCCATATCTGGTGAAGGGGGTCTCACCGTAGCTCGACTCGTCGTGGTGCGACCGACTGCAGGACGGAGGTAGCTCGTCCACCCAGGCTTGACCATGCCGATCGAGGTTCTTGAACACTCTCTTCTTGACTCCTTGGATAATCTGCCCGTTCACGCGCTCGGCCGCCCCATTGCTCTGTGGGTGGGCCACCGACGCGAAGCATATCTTGGTCCCGAGCTCCTCGCAATAAGCCTGAAACAGCTCACTTGTGAACTGAGTGCCGTTGTCCGTGATGAGGCGACTTGGAACGCCGAAGCGGGTCACTACGTTATTGCGGAAAAACCTCTTAGCCGCCTGTGCCGAGATGGTCGACACAGGCTCGGCCTCGATCCATTTAGCGAGATGGTCGACACAGGCTCGGCCTCGATCCATTTAGTGAAGGTGTCGATTGCGACGAACAGGTATTTACAACCCTTCCTTCCTCTGGGAAATGGTCCGAGTATGTCGATGCCCCAAACCGAGAACGGCCAGGTCAGGGGCATGGTTTGTAGTGCATATCTTGGTGATGGACTTTCCGAGCATGGAACTGGCAAGATCGGCAGGAGGTTACTATTGAGCGCGCGTCGGCCAGTAGTAACCCAACCGGAAGGCTTTGCTCACCAGGGTCCTAAAGGACGAGTGAGCTCCGCACACCCTGTCATGGATATCTTCGAGGAGATATTTGCCTTCCTCTTGGGTGATGCACTTGGAGAGGACCCCAAGCGCGCCTTTACGGTATAAGAGGTCCTCGACCATTTTATAGGCAGAGGAGCGTCTTACGAGTCGGGATTTCTCGGCTTCTTCCTCGGGCAGTGTCCCGTGTGCGAGGTAATGGATGAATGGCGTCATCCAACTTGCACCCTGCTCGAGGAAGGAGACGGTACCACCCGTCCCGGTTGCCTCCTCCTCGGTGGGTATGGAGGGCTTATAAAGGTGCTCGACGAGCACCCCCGCCGGGGCGGGGAGCTGGGCGGAACCGACCTTCGATAGATGGTCGGCCAGGGCATTGTCCTTCCTGGGGATGTCTGATGCCGAAGTTTTAAGTACTTTTCCATCTTCCTTACTTCAGCCAGGTAAAGCGCCATCGAGTCATCGAGCACGCGATACTCCTTGTTAACCTGGTTGACAACTAGCCGCGAGTCGCCCTTCGCGATTAGTCGTTGGACTCGAGCATCTTGCAAGCCCGGCCGGCTAGCGGACCTTCGTATTCGCTGCGTTGTTCGTTGCGCGAAATGCGATTGGAGGCGTCTTGGATCCGCTCCCTGGGGATTCTAGGACCACTCTAGCCCCGAGCAATCGTAAGCTCGGGATCCGTCGAAGTGCATGACCCCCGGGTGCTCGACCGGAGTCGGGTTCGGTTTCGGACGGGGTAGGATTTGTCCATTCGGCTAGGAAGTCCGCTAGGACACGAGATTTGATCGCGGTTACGGCCGAGAATTCGATCTCGACCGGCGAGCTCCATGGCCCACTTCGCGATCCGTCCGCTTGCGTCCTGATTCCCTAGAATTTCTCTAAGCGGGAAGTTGGTCGGGACTCGAATTTTGTGGGCCTGGAAGTAGTGTCTTAACTTCTTCGAGGCCACGAGGAGCGCATAAAGGAGCTTCTGGACCTTGGGGTAACGCTCCTTTGGTCCGTGCAGGACTTCGCTGATGTAGTAGATCGGGCGCTGCACCCCGTCCCGCTCTACCGTTATGACGGCCCTTACCGCCTGGGGTGTGGCGGCCAGGTAGAGCAAGAGGACCTCTCCTATTCTCGGTGTGGTTAAGACCGGGGGTCTCGACAAATATAGCTTTAATTCTTTGAAAGAGTGGTCTGCTTCTTCTGTCCAAGCGAAACCGTCGTGCTTCCGGAGCACCTTGAAGAAAGGCAGGCCGCGCTCCCCGAGCCGCGAGATGAAACGGCTTAGGGCCGCCATCCTCCCGGTCGTGGATCGAACCTCCCGCATGCGGGTGGTCGATGTTCTCGATGGCCTCTATCTTCTCGGATTGGCCCCGATTCCTTGTGGACCGATCATGTAACCGAGTACCTTGCGGCTTTGACCCGAACACGCATTTTTCAGGGTTTAACTTTATTCGATGCTGCGAGGTTACGGAAGGTTTCCTCTAGGTCGGATACATGACCCGAGGCCATCTTGCTTTTGACGACTATGTCGTCTACATATACCTCCAGGTTCCGACCTATCTGGTCCGAGAAGGTTTTCTGCATGAGGCGCTGGAAGGTTGCTCCAGCGTTCCTTAGACCGAAGGACATGGTCGTGTAGCAGAACGTGCCGAACGGCGTGATGAAGGAAGTCTTCTCCTCATCGTCGGGTGATATGCCGATCTGGTGATAACTTGAGTAGGCGTCCAGAAAACTCATCGCCTCGGAGCCGGCCGTCGCGTCGACCAACTGGTCTATCCGAGGTAGCGGAAAGTTGTCCTTGGGGCACGCGGCATTCAGCCCTGTGTGATCGACACACATGCGCCACTTGCCCCCTTTTTTTCACGATAACCGGATTGGCCAACCAATCAGAGTGATCGACTTCCCGTATAAAGCCGGCTTTGAGGAGCTTGTCCAGTTCCTCTCTGATGATAGCTTGCTTCTCCGGGGAGAAGCGCCTGAGTTTCTGCCGCACAGGCTTTTTGTCAGGCCGAACTGCTAGCCTGTGCTCGACGACCTCCCTTGGGACTCCGGGCATGTCGGACGGTTCCCAGGCGAACGTGTCCGCTAGGGGTGGGCATTTTTAGACCGAAACCGAATTACCGAACCGAACCGAACCGAATTAACCGATTATTTCGGTTTTTTCGGTTTACGGTTTTCGGTTCGGTTTTTATTTTGGTATAATTCGGTTTTCGGTGTTCGGTTCGGTTTTTGGTTTTCAAAAACCGAAATAACCGAATAACCGAATAGCCTATGTACAATTCCACTTTTATAATGTTCTTCCTAAATCTACCAAACAATTATTATGTTCTAACATATTTATGCATACATGTGGTATGTTCATATGTTCTACTATACTTATACTATAATGACATATGATATTATGTGGGTTTATGTCTACTTTATGTTGCGATATGAGAAGGATAAAATCTAATCTACCTAGTATTTATTCATATTTCGGTTAACCGAAAAACCGAATTAACCTAACCGAAATATTTCGGTTAATTCGGTTCGGTTTTTCATTTTAGTCTGAGAAATTCGGTTCCCACTTTTCAAAAACCGAATTATTTTAAAACCGAAAAAACCGAACCGATTAAACCGAGAAAACCGAATGCCCACCCCTAGTGTCCGCGCTTCTCCGGAGGAAGGTCACGAGCTCGAGTTCCTATTTAGGATCCAGGGAAGCCCCCACGTGTACGACCTTGTCTGGCTCTGCGTCGCACAACGGGATGGCTTTAGTTTCCCCCCCGGCCTGGAGGGTAGCCTTGGGCCGGGAACTCCTCGGCTCTCGCTCGGGCCCGCGCTGGGGCAGCTGTCCGACCATGTCTAATGCCCTCTCGTCGCAGTTTAGGGCTGCTTTCGGGCTTCCCTTCACCGAGATCACGCCGCCGGGGCCGGGAACCTTCAGGCATTGGTACCCGTGATGTGTGGCGGCCATGAATTTGGCGAGTGCTGGTCGGCCCAGGATGGCGTTGTAGGCCGACTCGAAATCAACCACCTCGAGTGTGATTAACTCCGTTCGGAAGTTGCTCTGGCCACCGAAAGTCACGGGCAGGACGATCTGTCCGAGCGGCTTGACCGAGGTGCCGGGGACTATCCCGTAGAAAGGGACTACGACGCCCTTGACCTTGGACCAAGGAATTTGCATCTCGTCCAGGACCCTGGCTGATATCAGGTCCAGGGAACTCCCGCAATCTACAAGCACTCGTCCTACCATGGTGTTGCAGATCGTCGGACTAACGCACGGCGATGTGGTTTCTTGGCTCCTGGTACTCCATGTCCGTATCTTCCTCCTCGGCGGGCTTCTTGCCCTTGACGTCTCCTTCCTGCTCTGGGAGCGTGGGCATGGGACCCTTACCATTGTAGAATTGCTCCAGGCGGGAGGCCCATGTTCTGCAATTCCGCAGGTCGTGCCCATGCGCCTGGTGGAGCGGGCAAAAATAGGCGCTAGCCCGTCCGCGTTGTTCGCCGCGGTCTTGGTCGTCCCGGTTTTGCTCGTTGTTCCGCTGAACCGGTCGACCTTTTCCTTTTGCGGCTCCTCCCTTATACGATTGCGAGGTCGGCCGTTGTCGTCGTTCGATGGCCGCCACCATGTCGGAGACAGAGGGTTTTTTCTTCTTTTTGATTTTTTTCTCGATCGAGCTCACGCTCTTTCGCTTGACGCCTTCGAGTCCGGCCGAGGGGCAGCTTTTCCTTCGCCCAGACTTCTTCCATTGGGTGCCTGCGTCGCGTTGGCATAATGGTCGGCCATGCGAACGGCTCGTTGGTCGTGATGTCCGGTGAATTTCGAGGTCTTGAGTAAAGCGGACGTCTCGGACCCCAAACTTGAAAGCCGGACAACCGCCTCATCCGAGATGCTTGGGATGGAATTGCGTACTTGCATGAAGCGCCGACGAATCCGGCGCAAGGTTCGCCCTCCGTCTGTATCAGACGCTCAAGGTCGCGCTCCTTCCCGAGGCGGACGTAGCGACTACGGAAGTTAGCTCGGAGAAGTCTTTGCTCGGTATGCTCAGGACCGGATCGAGTTTTCCTTTTGGTTGAATAGCCATGTCCGGCCGCCCATCCAAAGATCAGGCGTAAAGTTAGCCATGACCCTTTCATCACCCCACGCTAGAATGGTCGTGGTGTAGATCGAGAGAAACTTCGTCGGGGTTCTGCGTCCCCATCGAACCTCTCGATGTGGCCTGGCTTGAACCTTCTTGGCCAGGTCACACGTCGTAGCGGCGTTAACGCCTCTGCACCAGGACTGTCGGGGCGGTCGTTGCGGCCCAGCGCGATCGGGGCGATCCCCACCGGCCAAGCCCGAGGTTCGTGGCCCAGCGAGAGAATACCTCCATATGCTGTAAGATGGAGAGTGGCCGAAGAGGAATGTTCGGCTCGGTTACGCAGTGGCTCGTATTCCGTTGATCTCGAGGAAGCCCGGGAATTGCTCCGGTGCCCTCCGAGCCCGTCAGCGTTCGCGCCGGCCACTCTGGGTGCGGGTGCGTGAGTCGTCGGGGTGGAGGCGCACGGATGCCTGACGGCGGCGTTCAGTGAATCGCTCGGGCATCCTTCCTCGGGAGGCTTCTGCCGCTTTTATGTCCGTGGCGATTTCCTCGAGGTCGTCGGCCACAGCTGCACCCATGGCTTCTAGGTCGACTTGCTCAGGAAATTCTCTGAGGTTGCGCACCACTGTGGCCAAGGCTTGAAGGCGTTCCCCGCTCGTCGTCGCACGGGCTCCGGCGTCCCGTACGCGTGGAAATTCTCACGAGCTTCGGCCCTGGTCTTGTCGGCCAGGCCACCACGGACTTGCCGGCGTAGCGTCGGCGTCCGATTAGATACTGCAGGTGCTCTTTGGCCGCTTCAAAGCGGTGGAGGCGTATTTCGCCCGGGGATTTGCCCCCGGTATTTCCACCTTCCTCCGCAACCAAGACGTTACGGGATTGGGCGGACCGCGAAGGTGACATCACGGTGTCTCCCCGTGAGGCGGTCCCCTGGTCGAGCTCGAGATGGTCGGGAATGTCCAGGCCATCGTAGAGCCCGTCGTACTCGTCGTCCGAGAGGGCGTTGAGTTGGGAGCGAAAGAACTGCTCCCGTGCGGCGGCTTCCAGGCAGAAGCTCCTGGAACCGTCGTGATTCTCGAGGCCGGGCCGCAGCCCCATTGTCGAAGAACTGCTTGTCCTCTTCCTCGATTCCGGGGGCGTAGAGGCCCTGGCGATCTTGGGAGTCTGTCATCCTCCGGGATTCCTCACGAAAGGGAAAGTCGGTCCCCACGGACGGCGCCAGCTGTCGACGATTGGGGAGCAGGCTCCCGCCGAGCTTACTTGTTGGTGGAGGGACCAACTGCGACCCCTTCTCACGTGAGGGAATACTCAGAGGAGTGACTCATTGGACTTCAATGGGCGAGGGCACAGTGATTTACCCTGGTTCGGACCTCTCAAGAAGGAGATAATAGCCCTACTCCAGCTCGTGTATATTCTCGTATATGTCTGTGTGTGTCTCCTTCCCCCTCATGGTGGGGACGCTTTTATAGCTTACAAAGGACCAAACTCCGCAGGCCCCACTATCCGCATGTTGGACCACGTCCAATCGTGGCAACTGGCAGATCCTACAATTCCGCCACGCTCCCGCGGAGGACGTAACGGGCTAACGGAGGTTACGCGCTGGTGGTTACTCCCACCGACCTCGAGATCACGTTAGGTCGGCCAATAGCCAGCGCCGAGCTCGGTCGTCTTATGTGAGCTCGAGCTCGCAATTGGCCAGAATACGCGACCTTCTCAGGTCCCAACTAGGTCGTCCTTTGGAACGACCTCCTGGTGGCTCGGGCGGGAGCGAGCTCGGCCGTTCGTGGCACCCGAGGTAATTTATGGGAATTACCCAACCCCCCGACAACAACAAACTTCAAATAATTTTCATTTGAAATACAATCAAGAAAATTTATTCGACCAAGTGCATTTGAAATATATTCATTGATATACTTACACTAAATTTACTAGAAATTTGCGGATCACCTAAAGCCATGATTTGATAGCAGCAAGAACCAAACATAATAAATGAAAAGGCTGAGTTAGTGTAGCTACAATGCGCGCAGTAGGTGCTCGGTGAAATGCTGTCTCGCCCCGCCGTTGGGCTCTGTTGCACCTCACCACCTCCACCCGTGCCCAAGCCACAGCGCTGTCACCCCAGCCTCACGGCGTTGCTGTTCCTTTCTCCTCTCCCTTCCCTGCTTCGCCACGCCGTGCCGCGCGGCGTGCACCACGCACTTGCGCGGGTAGAGCGCGTGCGCCAAATGACCACTGCCTTGCCTGGTTCACCTTGCCCATGCCGAAGTCTCGTCACTGTCGCCCTCCTGTGCATTTTAAGCTGCATTGACCCCCTAATGCTTCCCTGCTCGCCCCTCGCTTCGAGTTCACCATGCACCAAGTATTTCGCCGGAGCTCGGGACGGGCCAACGAGCCCATTTCATGTGATTCCTTGAACTGGTGAGCTCATTTGTCTATTCCTTTTGTTATCATGATCTTTCTCAGTCCCTTAAGTCGTGTGCTCGCCTTGGTCGCAGCTAAAGCCGTCCGTAGCACCGCCGCGGCCCCATCTTCTTCTCCACCTCCGGCTGCATAGCACTAGACCTCCTCAGCCCCACTCCGCTCCTTTGAGGTAGCTTGCGTGGCTTCCCATACCTCCTTGATGCTTTCCCCCCATCTCCCCGATACTAAGCACCCTTCTCCTTCTTCTCCGGTAGCCACCGCCGCTGTGCTCCGCCTTCCTCCATCACCAAGCTTCCTCATCACCGTTCAGCCCCGGCCGACCACTCCCCTAGGTTGGTGACACCCCCTCATGCTCATGGGACCACCAGCCAGCCGGTTCCGTCCGTAAAATCGCCATCGGTGAGTTCGCCTCCAAGCTGCCCTGCTCTAAGCCACCGACAAGCGGCCCCGGCCTATCAGTAGCCACGATCACACGCCCACTGATGGGTGGGGTTGCATGTTAGTCAGCATGGTAGGACTTGAAAATCAGCAGAAATGGGAAAGTACGTTTTCAATGTTGGAAAGCGTATTTTCCATTTTTTTCTAGTTTTTTTTTCAAAATCGAGAGCATTCAAATATTTATAACTTTTGCTACAAAACTTCAAATTTTGTGAGACAAGTTTATAAATTCATTTAAAATCATGAGGAATATGAATATGCAAAAATATTTTAATTTGGATCATTGTACAGTAAATGAGAGCAAATTTAAACTATAGGCCGAATGTATGGTATATGTAAAATTTTTGCAAATCTACTCGGAGAGTGATGAGAAAATTTTTATCTTAATCTTGATTTCATAAGCTCTCCAAATATATAAAAATCTTTGGATTTGGACTTAGTTTACAACAAATGCTAAAATAGATGAAAATTCAATACATACAAAATCTAAATAGCCATAACTTGTGCAAAAATGATTCAAATCTAGTGAAACCAAATCCTAGAGACTTTAAAAATGTTTCTATTGCTGTTTGTAAAAAATATCTAGATTACTTGCAATGTTCATACATATTTAGGGCTTGGAAAGATGCAAGAAATGATGAAAATGGGGATTATAATCTAATAATGCAATTAGATTTTAGGATAGGTTAAGCAAAGCCCAAACTAAAAAATCAAAGAAATAAGATATGATAATAGAAGCTTAAACATTATATTTGAAAAGCCTTAACGTTTTCCTTATGCTTAAACTCATGAAACATGCCTCATATATGTGCACCACTTTATGAACTTGGAGATACATTTCAAGTAGATCCAAATAATGTTAGCTTCTTGTATTTGACAAATAAAAACAGCATGTACATAAAAGTCAAGTAATTGTGCCCTAGAATGAACCCTAGCTTGTCTTTGGCTTAATAGTGAAAAGGTACTAATTCGCAAATAAAGAAAAACTATCAAAACCAACAAGCACAATATGACAACCCTAAAAGCCTAAGAACCACACACACACACACACACACACACACACACACCACTTTTAATGGATTTCCATTTGGATACTTACATTTGATTTCTTTTTGGCCCATTTTAAAGCCGGTTATTTTATCATTTCGTTATGCTTCTTCTCGAACAACGCGTAGACGCCAACAAGTCTGAGTACATCGACGACGATCCCACCACCGTTCCCGATTTCATACCCGACGTCAAGCAATAAGGCAATCACCCTTCTTTGATCATTTTGATCTCATATTTTACGTTATCTATGTTGTTTTACTAAATTATTATGCATGCGTATAATTTCTGTAAACTTGCTATATTTTGAGTATCGGTACTTGTATTCCAAAGATTGCGAGATTTCCTTAATATTATTGACATGAGAACCTTGTTGAACCCTAGGCTAGGTTTAAAAATTCTATGAAATGAAACAAGGGTATAATCGAGTATTAAATGCATATGCTTAGTCATGCTGTAGAAGTTGAAAAGGATGGGTAAACTAGTTGGTCGAATTTCAAATATATTGGACATAATTAAAGGCTGTTGATATTCTAGTAAAAATGGAAATAAAATTATGATTTAGACATGGGCGAGATATGTTATAACTAACTGTACAAGGGATGGACTTGTACTGTGCAAGGAATGACCTTGCACTTAGAAAGGAAAAGATTCTCGCTTGAGTCAGTTAAAGACCAAACTTAATACTATCAACTAAGTAAATTTGTGCAACCATATTTGCTAGTATGTGATAGCCTTAACTTTGTAAATCAGTTAAAGTTTAACCTTGCATTTAGGTAGGCCGAAGTAGTAAGGACGAGCCAGGGTATAGTTGTGTTCGTGGGTGCTCCCTTCACTGAGGCGTTGGGACCAAAACATTTCAATCAACGGTAAATGCCTTGCTATGGGGATAGAACGCAATGAGACATAAACCATCGTTAGTATTGTATGTACGGGTCTAGATATCCGGCACCATAGCAAGGGTTCAACATTCACTGGGCTGATGCAAGGGTAGGCTTTAGCTAATTGAACGGATTTGTCACAATCTAGAAAAACGGGCATGTGAGTATCGCATGACATGGTTGATATGATTGCTATAATATGTTACGTGGGTAAAGTGTACACTCTCTGTAGATATTTAAATCTAAATAATTAGTTGTACTCACGGTCAAGTGCAGCTTAAGAAATAATGTCAAGTATAGTTTTGATTTTGTGAAGATTTTGGAAAATATGCTATAACGGGTTGGATTATTCTTTAAGCCATGGGTGGCTGTGAGTTACTCGCTATTCGTGGCCATGGAGGGTCACAAAATGATGAAAATAAATTTTATTTGTTGTTATTAGTTTCATATTAAATGCTCTTTACAATTCCATTACCGTTTGATGAACTTTTACTTGCACATAAAATTTGCCTTATGCTGAAATTGAAACCTAGAGTAGAATCTTATTCCTTTGAATTAACCATGTATGTATATTTATTTCCATACACTAAAGTCTTGTGAGTACATACGTGTACTCACCGTTTGCTTTAACTAATATTGTTTAGACAAAGTTAATGACGAGCTCCCCAACGATACTTACTTCGCTTTAGGGTCCGACGACTTCTTAGACGGATGAACTGGGTCTTTCCCCAATCAGTTGTCTTTGGGTTTGGATGGGCATACCGTTGTCCTACTTTTGGTTTTTGCTTTATTTCTGCTGCATTTTACTCTTATGTAATATATTTGGCCGATCGGCCATGGACTCGTAATAACTAAGTAGATGTAATAATTTCTAGTCTACTTATATGTCAAGTACATGTGTATATGAGTAATGAGACATCTCAAATGTGGGATGCGTGGGCACTAGGCTTTGATTTTGGAAACTAGCACTGGACACACATTCAGGTACTCGGAATTGTTCTCAACCGTCCAACGCGTGGGTGCGAGCAGCCATCGTTCCTTGCCTACTACGACGCACACCTCTCGGTGAGTGTGGGCGGTACCAAGGTTTTGAGGCTGCTGGCGTGTGATACTCCCGAAAGGGTTAACCTCAATCCCGGTATGGTTCTTCGGAAAGGAGTCAGAACTCTCTTATGCGTGTGTGTATAATGCTATTCAGGTGGTTCATATTTATTTGAGTGAGGGCCATCTTGATAACATCTGTGCACAAGACTATTTGAGGACAGTGAGTATACATTTAAGTGGAGTATGTTTGTCACTTCTAGTACGATGCACAAGTGGGAACCGATTACATTTCCGGGTGCCCCACACCAATTTAGCACGCAACAGGCTTTTCTTTTCTATTTTATTTTAAGGAGAGGGTCATGGTCTAATAAGGATCAGTTTCATACTTTCATGGGTGAGCATTGTGAATTCCCAAGAATGCTTAAAAAGTTTAATTTCACTCAACAAAACAACTCTATTCTCTCTATGTCACAACTTGTTCAAGTTAATAAAATGGTTGCAACGATATAATCTCACACTAAATTCAAATTATGGTTCACATATTGCGCCACTCCACACGAATAATATTTACGTAGTTATACCTTCCCATTTTAAGATGTAATACAAAGTAGGGACTCTCTTGCTCAATTATATGTTTAAGGTTGAACTCAATCTGATCTCCCTCTGTCCTGATGTATCCCTCTCCTCACCAATCCTAACGCTGTTGTAGCCCATGTTCACGCTCGCTGCTGCGCATAGCGCACTCACCTTAACTCCTCCCATGTGGTGACTCCCTAGCATATATTGGTGAGGCCCGCTAATCTTCCGCTGCCTCCTTCTATGCATCGTGCCTTTCCCCACTCGATTGCACCTCCTCCTGCCGCTGATGCATTCTACGATACCTCATCATCAGTGACAAAGGTAGTCACCACCTCTAGAGGTTGACAATTGAGACATGAGCACACACAAAAAATTATATCTAAGGAAGGAGAAGGGTGATGGCAGACTATATTTGATTATATGTAAGTTAGGGGCCTCCACTGACCTGTAAATGACAAGCTTAAGAGAAAGCAGGAAAAAAACCCATAGATTTTTATAGTTGAACTAAGCTTGGTTTTTTGACTATGGCCTTCACAACGCTCCAAACTAGTTTCAATTGGAAGATGGCGTATGCCGGAGATACAGGTGGGAATTGGAAACTCTTGGATCATAAAATATATCAAACGGTAATGATAGAGACCATATGTTCCATCACACCGAACTCATCGTACGCTCCCACTCCTTTTATCACTTCAGTGTTATAATCACTCACTTCTCAACTGCAAAATTAACTAGTCATCACTAACCTCATCCATTCACTACTGCCGAGAGAGTCACCCCAACCATCCATTCTTCTCTCCCCCCTTTCGCCTAACCCATTACAACAAGTTTTGGCTGAGCTGTTTCGATAATAATGATATACTCTCTGCAGCTTCTGGCTTGACATCCCAAGCTCGACTTCCGACCATCGGTCAGAGTTCGCCACCACCTGCTCTCGACAAGGCCGTCCATTGCAACCGTAGTTCGTGTGGAAGGCGTCCCCTTGCGAGGAGTTACTGAAACTCACATGGATATGGTGAGACCATGGCCAAAAGGAGGTAAGGAGGTCGATTGTGAATTTATGGCTGACGACGAGGTAACATTGTGGAATGGAGATGAGACACCAAGTTTGCTGTCATAGTTGCCACTTACATGTCCTCAAGTAGACATTGTTGCATATATTTCCTCAAAATATTATAGCACTACTTCCCAATACTTGCGCGAAGTGTTTGATTTTTTTTGCAACATCTTTTATCTAATTTCATTGCAGATGTATTTGTTGTAGTCGACATTTTGATTTGTTGCATGTAGTGTTTTTATTTTATTACAATGTAAATCTTTGTTGTAAGAGTGATTTGTTGCTATGGCTTTGTTGCAAGCCATGAGTGGTTTTGTTGCAATCTCTACAAAGTCGTGATAGTCTAAGAAGAGATTAAACGGCTATGAGATAGGATGTTAAGTGAGATCTAATAACTACCCTAACATCTGATACTAGTGCTCGGATCGTACGTTCGGACACTCAGTGGCGGAGTTAGGATTTTGATAAACCTCAAGCAAAAAACTAAGCGAGTATTAAACCCAATTTTAAATACAACCACAATGCAACAAACAAAAAAGCTTTGAGAATGTCACTTAGTGAGGAGCGCTGGAGCGGTGTGAGCACGAGCGTGAGGACTAAGGAGGGCAAGAGGCTTGGAGCAGGCCGTGAAGCTAAAGAAAGAGGTGTGCTACGAGTGGGTAGGTTGGACCACTGGCACCAGACCTCGGGCCATCAAGTCGTACTGCTACACTATTCTACTACTAGTTAGGCTAAGCCTTGGACTATTGGCCCACAGGCCTGAGGCCTATCTCTGCCTCTATGGACACTAGCAGTTCCCGTGCGAATCTTAACCCATTTTAGTGTGTGTTTGGTTGGTGGGATAATGTTGAATGGGATGGAATGGCCTTGTACCATTTGATTTTATTGTTTTAGGTGAATGGAATGGTTCAACATCTATAGAGAATATGGGTGGCACTTGCGCTCGGACGTCTGATAGAAGGCTTCATATCGTACGCTCGGGCGTAACATGAGTGAATAACATGCACACCATTTATAATCGGTATGTGCAACAAATTTGCAAAACAATAGTGGACACATCGAGATAAAAAACTAAAAACAATCTTCTCCCCAAAATTGAATGAAACAAAGGTATACAATTTAGCTGCATTGGAAAACTAGATCAAGAAGCCCAAAAGAACAAATTCACATTGTTAAAGCATTGCAACATTTTGAAACAAAAAGTGGAAACATTTTACAGCTTCTCATGAAATAATTCGAGGCATTGTTTGCAACAAATTAAATAATACATAATCCTCAACAAACACATTTATAATGTTACAACTCTGCAACTTTCAAAAATACTACTTGCAACATTTTGCAACAAAAAATGCAACAAGCGGAAACAAATATGCAACAGCAAGAGAGATGCCACAACACCCATGTACTTGTCCTGCAACAATTAGAGAAAACAAAGTTGAGAAAAGGAAAATGCACGCAACAACCTTACCAGAGCTAAGCTTGCGAGAGGAGGAAGGAGGCAGACACTGACATCACCACCTCATGGCCAGCCAGCCTAGATCTAGAAGGCTTGGCACCGATGCCTCATCGGCCCTCGGCTGTGTTGCCCTCCACTCCTCATTAACCAAACTCCTCCTACCTCGGCATAGCTAGATCGAGCAAGTTTCGGTTGTTGCACGGCATATTCAATGAAATCCATCCACCCTTGGATGGGGATACCTCCACATGATGCCCCTATCCTTGTCCACTGGTCTAAAGACGGAGTGGGAGTGGAGAAGGAGGGGGTGGAGTGTGGCTACAATGGTAGTACTTGAGAAGATAAGATCCGGTCTTCTCCCTATCAGATTTGGCAACAACATAATCACTCCCCACCACATCAGATGATGGTGGCCTATTGTGTTGTTGGGAGGTTATAAAGTTGAGGGTCCTTAGTCACTATTGTCACCGCATCATCAGCCCATGATAGCGCTAGGAGGATGAGGCTTGCAGCAGTGGTGATAGGATAAGAGATTGGTGTGGGCAAGGAAGAAGTCGACAGCGCCACCGTCATTGTGGAATAGGGGCATGAGATATTTGGGTAAGAGGAAGAGTTGTGGAAGGGGTACATTAGTATATTTGATAAATAAGGCTTAAGTTGAATTACAGAGTAGCTGTACGAGTGGGTGAGAGATCCGATGCATCGGAGATGTGCGTGATATTAATTTCTAGAAAATATTCTTTAAATTTGTATCCCATCATTTAAGATAAAATGATTATATTTAAACAGCCAAATATATAAATAATTTTTTAAAATTATTTTATACATATGCCATTTAGCACAAATAATCACACGAACCCGGGCGGTCCGGTTGCAGAAATTCTGATGCAGTGGTTTTGAGCCTCCGACGGTTGTGCTAACATGCAGGGGATGTGCAGCGCAAGCCACAAAACCCAGTTTTGAGGTCGTGAATCGTGAGACAGAGTTACGAAACCCAAAAACCAAACTCGGACCGAGCCGTGACCTCGCCGGAGTCCCAAACCTCCATCGCACCTTCTCCTCCCTCTATGCCGACGGCGGCGCCAGCGCCGCCGCACGTCGTCACGGCCACTTTGCGGGTCTCCAACATCCCGCCCTCGGCCGTCGCGGCCGAGCTCCTCGCTTTCTTCGACTCCGCCGTCGCCGGCGCCGGCGCCGCATTCGCCTGCGAGATCGCAGCCGCCCACCGCGGCTGGCTCAGCCGCGGCCACGGCACTGTCCAATTCGACTCCGCCGCCGCCGCTACCCTCGCTGCCGACCTCGCCTCCTCCGGCCGCCTACCCCGCTTCCTCGGCTCCCTCCTCTCCCTCTCCCCCGCCCCCGTCGACCTCCTGCCGCGCGCGCCCGACCTCTCCCTCCGCGCGGCGGGCGCGAGCCTCGTCGTAGGCAACCGCGTCGCGGAGCGCGAGCTCGAGGCGGCCGACGCCTGGGACGGCGTGCGCGCCGAGGTCATGCCGGGGAAGCGGCGCATGGACCTATACCTGGAGCACGATTCCCAAAGGTACAAGCTCGAAGTGCTCTTCGAGGACATCAGAGAGTGCTTTGGGTGCACCCTCGACGGGACGGGCGCCATCTTGCTGCAGGTGAGCTGCTCACCGTCTTGCTCTTAATACTTTAATAGTAGTACTTTGTTACATTAGTCAGACATTGCCGTTGCAGGGTGTTGTGGAAATTTCCAAATTTTGATGTGTTTGCATGCTACAAATGTGTTTGTTGAAAGTGAAGTAGTGAAGTGTGATATAATCATTTACTTTGAAGCAACAGCTGGCATGCAGATAATATGTTGGTATGTAGATTCGTAAGTGAATTTACAATTGTTCGTTCTCAAAGTAGATTTTGTTATAGTACACCTAAAACCTTGCTTCATTAAATGCTATCCTAACTTTGCAAATGATCGCTAGAATTTTTGGACATGATGAGATTTAGTTAATCTGGGTTTTCAAAATCTTGACTTGTCAGGAGTCCGGTGCTAATATGAATAGCACATGCTTTTGTCACCAACAGTCTCTAAAATCATGCTCTGTTTGATTAATAAATTGAATGTTGTCTTCCATTCTTTCCGGTACCTATGGACATTTCTATAAATCTCCTTTTACACTCTGATTTTTTGTGAGAATTTATAGGGAATTTATGCAGGGCCAAAATAAATAATGTGTCTCCAATTGCACCACAATTGATGAACTATTAATAAATTGCTAAGCGTTACAGCTAGATGTTATAGATCTATTGGTACCCAGAATGTCAAAGTGGAAAGCATGCTATGTTTGAACTTTTAAGCAGGTAGCTCATAGAGGTACTTCTTCCTTCAAAACTTGTATGAGCTCAGAAATTGGCTAATTCTGGAACCAGAGAAACTATAATGAACTATCACAGTGGTCTGGTTGTGATTTGCCTTAGAGCTGATGAAGTACTACCGATACTCTGTTAGACTTTTTTCTTTTGAGAGGGAAAACTGATGCAGCTATATTTGTTTGAAAGATTTGAGGGGAGCTTGCAAATGGTTGACAGGTTGAGGAATACAATCCCAAAAGAGAGTGTTCTGGGCTTTACACACTAAATGTCCAAGTTTACGAGCATCGCTGTTTGCTTGTCTCTTCTCTCTTGTCAAATTGAATTTCTGTCTTTCACATTTCTATCCTTAAATATTAGTTCGTTTCAGATGGAATATTCTTTTGTTTTTTTGTAAACAATGAATATGAAGCTTGTTTGATCAATACATGTTACATATAGTGCTCTGAATTTACTGTTTGTCAAATTTCTTAGACTATTAGTTGATTTCAGATGCAATATTCTTTTTTTCGATGAATCTGAAACTATTCTAAATTTAGTATTTGTCATATTTCTTAGACTATTAGTATTTTTTTCTATGCAATATTATCTTTAGCAACCTAAATTTATTGTTTATTTCCAGCTCACTTATGCACCAAGAATACACACGGCAATTTTTGGGCCTGCAGTTAATTCAAGGTTTACGGATGACCGCTTTCATGCATGCAAGGAGGATGCCAAGTTTGCCTGGGTCAGAGCACTAGATTTTACACCTAAACGCTGTTTTGGGAAGTGTTCTAATCTCGTCTTGAAATTGGGTGAAGGTGTTCCAGCGTCACATATTCTCCAAAGTTTACCTTTCTCAGAAGAATTAGGGGAACTGTCCATTTCTTCAATGGATGTTGTTGGCCTCTCCTCCAATGTGGTTCCTCTTGTTGACTGCCCAAGTGGCTGTTCAGTGCCTTATGAAGTTCTTTTTCGTCTCAACTCTCTTGTTCATATGGGGAAGCTAGTTGCCAAGCATGTTAATGTTGATCTATTTAAAGCTCTTGAAGAACTACCAGTTTATATTTCAAGGAGAATTTTTGAGAAAATGAGCAAATTAAAGTCTACCTGCTATGAACCTTTGCAATTCATCCAGCAGGAAACTTGTAGCATGAAGATAAGGCTCAATACGTTGCTGTCCAATAAGAGCGAAGGCGAAGGAAAGCTGATGAGGTGTTACAGAGTTCACATTACTCCATTAAAAATATATTGCTTGGGACCCGAGGAAGAAGTTTCAAATTATGTGGTTAAGTACCATTCTGCACATGCTTCTGACTTTGTTAGAGTTACTTTTGTTGATGAAGATTGGAGTAAGCTTCCTCCTAATGCAATCTCAGCTAGAATTGAACAAGGGTTCTTTTCTCAACCCTTCAAAACTGGCCTGTATGATCGCATTATCTCCATTCTAAAAGAAGGATTTTCTATTGGTCCAAAGAAGTTTGAATTTTTGTCCTTCTCAGCAAGTCAGCTTCGTGGAAATTCTGTTTGGATGTTTGCTTCTAATGATTCCTTTAGCGCAGACGGTATAAGAAAGTGGATGGGCCACTTTGAAGATATCCGTTCAGTCTCTAAGTGTGCGGCTAGAATGGGCCAGTTGTTCAGCTCCTCCAGGCAAACATTTGAAGTCTCACGATATGATGTGGAAGTGATTCCAGATATTGAAGTCACAACTGATGGCATTAGATACACATTTTCTGATGGTATCGGGAAGATGTCTTTGAAATTTGCCGAAAAAGTTGCACACCAAATTGGATTAGACCGTGCTAACCCTCCTTCAGCTTTTCAAATAAGGTTTGGTGGCTACAAAGGAGTCATTGCTGTTGACCCCACTTCCTTTAAAAATCTTTCTCTGCGACCTAGTATGAAGAAATTTGAATCGAAGAGCGTGATGCTGAATATTGCAAGTTGGAGTAAGTCTCAGCCATGCTATGTGAATCGTGAAATTATCTCTCTCCTATCGACATTGGGGTTAAGGGATGAAATATTTGAGTCGATGCAACAAGATGATATGCGTGAAACAGATGAAATGTTGACCAACGTAGAAGTTGCTTTATCTGTCCTGGGGAAAATTGGCAGTGCCGAAACCAAGACAGCAGTGAAGATGTTGCTGCAAGGTTATGAACCAAGTTCAGAACCTTATCTGTTGATGATTCTTAAGGCCCATCAGGAGAATAGGCTGACCGACATAAGAACTAGATGTAAGATTCATGTCCCAAAAGGCCGTGTTCTTATTGGTTGTTTGGATGAAACAGGCAAATTAGAATATGGCCAAGTTTTCGTCAGAATTACAAAGAACAACAAAGAGCGCAAGGACGATGATCAACCGTATTTTTATAATGATAATGGGAAAACAGCCATAGTTGTTGGAAAAATTGCAATATCAAAAAACCCCTGTCTCCATCCTGGTGACATCAGAGTACTTGAAGCTGTCTATGACCCTACATTGGATGATATGGGCCTGGTTGATTGTGTTGTGTTCCCTCAGAGAGGGGAAAGGTATGTGATACTGAAACTGAACAATGACCTTCAAAGTTTGTAGAGTTTATATTGCCTTATCTTTGGCTTCAAAGGAGCTTGTCTCTCTATTGAATTGAGTCACTGTATTTGTCAGCACTGTTTTCCATGTTAGGTTGATATCTGATTGTGTTATGTGACTACTAATCTCATCAGTGAATGTTGCCGATTCTTGGGCTATCCTTACTTTAGTCTCGGATGTTGATTAGGCCTCATCCAAATGAATGCTCGGGGGGTGATTTGGATGGCGACCTCTATTTTATTACTTGGGATGACAACCTGATTCCAGAGAAGGTCGATGCACCTATGGACTACACTGCAACAAGGCCACGCATAATGGATCATGTTGTTACACTTGAGGTATATTCCTGATTGCTTATCCTTTTGTTTTCACTAGATCGTTGTTGCTAATTTACTGAAGTTTTTTTTTTGGCACTAATATCAGATTTTTATAGCTGTAAATGTTACCAAGGATTAGAGTGTTTATAAACTGTAGCATTTTAATCATGCAGTCGTAGCTGTGACACCTAACATCTTTCTAAAAATTGTTTGTCTATTTTAGGGCATGAGTCAGTACGTGTTGCAAAAACTGGAAAAATGCATTTACCATTTACCACTGATAAGCAGCTCCAAGTAGTCTCTTCGACTAACAAATGCATTTTTTTCCCTTCTCACATTTTCACTTGGTTATACTCGCCTTTGTAACTGCAGGAAATTCAGAAGCACTTCGTCGATTACATGTTAAACGATGCGCTCGGTGCTATCTCAACCGCCCACTTGATCCACGCGGACCGTCAACCATTGAAAGCTCGGAGCCCCGAGTGCCTCCAGCTGGCTGCTCTGCATTCCATGGCGGTCGACTTCGCCAAGACGGGAGCTCCAGCTGAAATGCCCCGGTCACTGAGACCGAGGGAGTTCCCCGACTTCATGGAGCGATGGGAGAAGCCGATGTACATCTCCAATGGTGTTCTCGGCAAGCTCTACCGAGCGGCCGTGAGCCACATGGAGAGCTCGGAGGCTCTTGCATCCTTGGTTCAGTCGAGCTCCAGGTACGATCCTGACCTCGAGGTCCCTGGCTTCGAGGAGTTCCTGGAAGTTGCGGAGGAGTACTACAACCTGTACGCGGAGAAACTGACCAACCTGATGAACTACTACCGCGCGGAGCACGAGGACGAGATCCTGACGGGCAACATCCGGAACAAGCTGTTGTACCTGAGGAGGGACAACAAAAGGAGCTTCGAGATGAAGGACCGCATCCTCGCCGCCGTTGACGCCCTGCACAAGGAGGCGCTGGGGTGGTTCAGGAGCTGCAGGGAGGAGGATGCGTCGAGGATGGCGTCGGCGTGGTACCGCGTGGCGTACCACCCGGACCACCACCGGCCGGAGAAGAAGCAGCTCTGGAGCTTCCCGTGGATCGTCTGCGACAACCTGCTGGCGATCAAGGCGGCGAAGCGGTGCAGGAAGCGAGTGGAGGGCGCCGCCGCCGCCGCCGCCGCTCAGATGGACTGCAGCGCCTGACGCGTCGGTGAAGTGAGTTTGCAAGGTGTAAACGTACTACTGTCATAAACAAGTTATCTGATGCACTGCCGCTATATATATATACACTCTAAAAAATAAGAGTCTGGTGCAGACTATCTGAGCAAAAACTACAAAGCCTGCCTAATACTCCCTCTGGGATCATGTACGATTGTCGGAGTTGTCCTTTGGATGCAGGTGCAGTTAAAAATTTTGAAACTGTAAAAATTAATATTTTTTTAATATTAAAATTGGATATACAAAAATATATATGTAGATTTGTCTTGAAAAGTACTTTCATTTTATTAGATTTTATAAATAAATTATAATAGAAAAATCAATAGTCAAATTTGTGTTTCAAGGACTGTGGCAATGTTCAAAACGACAAATATTCATGTAACATCCTATTTTTGAGCTTTTGAAAAGTTTTAAAGAAAACATATTTGGATTTTTCTCGAATTATTTAAAGCTTAATTTTATTTTTTAATTAATGAAAAGATTTAATTTAATTAATTTATGTATTAAATAAAATATTTTTGATTGTACTACATTCCCTATGCTTCAAATAATTTTCTGTATTTTTTTTAGATTTTTTTTGAATTTATTTAAATTTATATGAATTTTTTTAATTTAGAAAATGTTGTTATTCCAAAATTTGCTTGGGCCGAAATCCTAATGGACTCATTCCATTTTCCTACCGCTCAGCCTATCTCCCTTCTCCTTGGGCTGTCGCCTCGCTCCGTGCCGCCTGCCTCCACAATGGCCGCCACCAAAATTGTGCCTATCGCGTCGTATTTGTGCCAATTTCTCTGGCATTCGCACCTATTTGATGCGTCGCCCCTCTCGCGTTTCCCGAGACTCATCGCCCTATAGCCATGTGGATTGGTCGCCGGAATCCGTGCGCTGCCGTGACATTTGAGCTTCCTTTGCCGCCGTTTTGCCACCACCGGTGAGCCTCATCCTCTGGTTGCATTGCATCGAGTCCCTCTTGTCACCCGCATCTTTTTGCCCCAAGTCCCGAACGATTCCACTGCGTTTTGCCCTCGGCCGAAGCCATCTTCCCTGACTTCGGTCGTCGGCCACCGTCTTTCGCGTTGGCCGGGTCCGCGCCGCCGCTTTGTCTCCTGTGTCGCCACTCTGTGTCCCGCGCCGCGCCGAAAACCGAGACGCCGCCACATTCAAGCCGGCGCTGACGTCAGCGTGACGCCAGCACGCCTGTTTGGTCGCGCCGCCGCTGACATCAGTCCTAGCCGTGTGTCGCCCAGTCATCCGTCACGTCAGCATGACGTCAGCAATGATGTTATAATTCCTTATCCTAATTTTCCAAAAAATTCTAAAAACCCTAGCCAATCACAATGCGCCACGCATCACCCTTTTTTCATTTTCCCAATTTCAGTGATTAATTTTTTTAAATTTATCTAAATTCAAGATGTACTCACGTCTACATTGGATTATATTAGTTTCTGGTGTAAATCACTCACGTCTACATTGGATTCTGTTCACCTCAGTACACAAAAATGTATAAACATGGGTCATGGATACATCAAGACTTGCAGCTTGAAGGGTTACACAGAATATCTATGCAAGGGACTCAACAATGCTTACGCCGTTGTGCTTATCACCATTTCTCATGGAGATCTCTAGAGCTTTCTCTAGCCACAACACCACTTGCTCCATGGACGGCCGCTGCTGCTTGTAGCCTGTACATGAGAGAGCAAGCTTCAGACTGAGGTCAAATGCCTCTATCGACAACTCTCCGTTCAACCTAGGATCAACAAACTCCCAACACATCTCCGTCTCTAATGAGCATGGAAGCCTGAGAACAAAAGGTGGGTATCCAACAACTGTTTATGAACTGAACTCACCATTCTGCCCAATGACATTGGCTTAGTAGTAGTATTCATGATGCTGCTGATTGCTCTCTTTCCCGACAGGAGCTGAAGGAGCACCATACCAAAGCTGTATACATCACCTGCAGCATTCACCTTGGGTGTGTTTAGTTACCTGCACCATCCTAGCTTGTTTCATATGAGCCATCCAGGCTAGTTTTGGTCAGACTGAGTGGATGCAAGTTAAGTTGTTTGGTTGCTTGTTTTTGTATTTCACGGGCCTGCATTAGAGAGAAGTCCAATTTCTATGTTTTCTTATAAGTGGGTGCAATTGCATCCATCTGATCAGGATGAACAGGAAACCAAACATGTGTCTAACAGATACAGTTACATTCACTCATGTGATTCAGATAACATACAGGCAACCAAATTGTGGCGGTACTCTGGAAGTCCGGATCGACGTAGCCAAAAGTTCCTCTAACTTCAGAGCTTACGTGCGATAAGCCTATATATGTCTATGACTCTCGACAGTCCAAAATCCGACAGTTTGGGTTCCACATCAACCTCAAGAAGTATATTGATTTACTGTAATAGCATACACGAATTTGAGATAACTAGAATTTGCAGATGTACTGAAGTCTTTCAGATTATGCAACCAACCTTGACATCACGGTGAACAATGCAGCCTTCAGGGTATATGTGAAGGAACCAAAGGCCGCAAGCGCTGCCAAGTGCGATCTGAAGCCCCTGAGTCCACGGCAGGCTCTTATCCTTCCCTGCAATCAACTTGTACACCTTTAGTCCTTACATTACATACTTAGCACATCCTGTAGATTCTTTTAAGTTACTTACCAAATAGCCATTCTGATAGGTTACCGTTTATGCACAGTTCATACACAAGGAAGCACTCGTCCTGCCCATCACAATAACCTCTTAATGACACAAGATTTGGATGCATGACATGTGAGAGGCTTGTAACTTCCCTTAGGAAGGTTTCTGCATGTTCATGCTTAATGATGTGCTTCACTGCAACAGGCCATCCATTTGCAAGCACTCCTTTGTACACTTTTCCTTGGAAATCACATCAGTAAGAAGGTGCATCCAACTTTCAGAGAAAGAATAACCTACTGAATGTTGTTATTACCTTCTACTTCCCATGTTCTTTCATCACAACTACACTTTTATCTGCTTTGTAGAATAAAGATCCTAATTCTGAGTTGACCAGTATTGCCATGTACCTGCAATGCCCTGGCCAATGACGTTTGATGGACTCAAGTTTTCAGCTGCGGCGTATATCTCATTGATCGACATCTGGTTGCAGGTAACCTCCTCATACTCAACGGAGGCCGCAGCGACCTCTGCAAGATAAGAGTGCAAAACTGCATAGTGCTATTGCTGAGTAAAACCATCAGTACTTGTAAATTGATGGCTGATTAGTGAAATTACCAATGCCCTTTTTTGATGGTTTGAGCTTGTATGCTCTTCTCCTCAGGTGGCAGGAAATGGCAACGACCCCAATGATCACTGCCATGGCGTGGCATCCAAGCAGTACTTCATACCCTGCAGATAACTCTCAGGAGATGAAAAATTCAAGAACAGATAAAAAAGAAAGGGAAAAGAGAGGTAAGACGAAGGTCGTCGAAGACGCTGAGTCGAGGACGATGCAGCGCAGCGGCAGGTGGACCGTACGCGTGTATATATAAGTTTTAGGCTATATGTACATGTATTGGATCATATGTAATTCAGAGAAAGTAGTTCAGCAGCACTTGATCAAATTCAGTTGAGTTTTTAATCTAACATGCTTAATCTTGATTTGATCCATCTAAAACCTTACTAGGTCATCAGTTAATTCTGAAAAGCTTGATGGGTTAATTAATCGTGAAATTAGGGTATGATCAATTTTCGTCATTATTAGATATAGTCAACTTGCGAAGATTATAAGTCTAGATCCTTAGATCCGATTGAGCTGATTCTTGTTGGGTTAGTTTCGAAATTGAATCTAGTTTCTACGGTACATTTTCACATCAATCTAACGATGAGATCTTCGGAAATTACTGTTTTAGTAAATGTATATCAATCTATTTTTTGCAAACCGGAGCAATCTTTTATAATTCGTTTATGGGTGTTTGGAGAATCACTGAAAAATTTGTTTTAGCTTTCGTGCAATCATTTACCCCTGATGATTGCTATATTAGTCTATATCGATTCTACATCTTTGCATTTATCCTATGGGACGTATGGAAAGAACACAAGATTGTTTTTCACCTTGTGGTTGTTCTACGCAAATCAAATCAATACCATGGTCACTCTTTACTCAGTCGTTATTAGCAATAATGACTAGCAATTGCCGCAGTGGCGGAACTAGAAACTTTTTATTAGGGCTGCACACTTCACATGTATAACTCTATAGCCTTATACAATTATTTCGTAACATCATAAATCCAATACATATATTTGAAGTTTGCTAAAAGCACAATATAAATAGTTTTAAAGTCTTAAAAACCGCAAATAACCAAAATCGGATCAATTCAATCAATAAATTTAGTCCATCGAAAAGGTAATATTATACCACTTTTCAAAATTTTGGGGGTGCCAGGACATAGGCAGCACCCCTAGTACCGCCTATGCATTGCCGGCCAAGGGGTAGAAATGGAAGAAGCCAGAGCACTAAAAGTATTGGATCATATAAGATCGAGTCGGGTCTCGATCAGAATCCAACAACAGTAGTCTCATGTTAGGCACATTGATTTGATTGCTTTGCATGATTTTAATGCATTTTGTTATGTTTCTGTGACATTGCTTGCTCTGTCAACCAAGCTAATTAGTTTCTGTGGCTCTGGTAAATGCATCTTGAACATTCAGTTTGCTTATTTGCTAATGGGTTGTTGGAGGTCCAACAGTGGTTTGGGCACATATAATTATATAACCCTTCTGTTACTCTGTGCATCTGACCCCCCAGTCCTAGGTCCTAACTGAGAAGGACCAGTAGACAAATATGGCAACTCTATGCGAAATGGAATTAAATAAAATAAGCTAGAACAATCCTCTATTTTCACGACTTCATATGAGCCAAATGAGGAGTTAAAAATAATGAGATTACGCTCATCAGAAGAATAGCCTGGAACTAGGGGTGAAAACGGGAAAGGAAATATCCGCCCGATCCGATACCGAATCCGTTTAAAATCCGTACCAATGTTATCCGTATCTGTATTCGAAAAATCCGGTGTAATATGGGTTAGGATATGGGAAGAGCAATATCCGATCCGTATCCGAAAAATCTCATGTAATATGGGTTAGGATATGGGAAGAGGAATATCCGACCCGATATCCGGTAAATATCCGACCCGAATATCTGGATAAAATTAGTTATTCTTCCATTAATTTGGTTCATTATTGGATAGATAGAGTAGTTGTTTGATATTGGCACTAAAAAACACTACTTTGTTATTAAGAGTGAACTTCAACAAATCTATCAACAAACAAATAGAGTGATGATATAATGCTTTTACCTAAATTGATTTGTTCAACTTATTTGATAAACTTCTTTTCTATTCAAATTACTGGAATTAGTTGAGTCACTAAATTGAAGTATAGAAAACAAATCCGAGTAGTCCTCATTATGAGAGAAGTCTATTTTCAGTTTGTCAGAATGTGACAATTCAACACTATTTAATATCTCCAGGAATTTATTCCGTAAGATTAAGTTTGATGGAAGAGTTCCCCTTGTTCTCTGTTTTTTTTATGTCTTGATCTCTCTCCTTGTATCCGACCCATTTGCACCTCTAACTATACTATTATCCTATGTTGAAATAATTATGACTTAAAGCTAATGTTGTAAGGTTAATGCTTCATTCTTTCTTTTACGTACACAATTATGTATTATACTACTATCCGATTATGATATCCGATCCAGGCCGAATCAGGTATCCGCTCCGTATCCGAATCCTGAATAATCCGAATTCGTATCCGTATCCGGGACATCCGTATCCGACTCCGAATCCGAAAAAAAAATATGGGTTAGGATACGGGACGAGCAATATCCGCCCGTGTCCGACCCGGTTTCACCCCTACCTGGAACAAGGCATCTAGGATTGGACTTTAATGTTTTGTACACTTATTGTTAAAAAGTCAAGCTTACCAGTGTAAAATACGGAAACACTCCAAAGTCTCCAACCAGTAGAAATAGAATGTACTCCAAACATGCCTGGTTAGATTGGAAAATTTTGTATTGAGTACAACTTGTGATTCGTATTTACAAAACGATACAATAGTTTCGTGTATTTACAAAAAAAACCAGTGATCACCGAAACCTGAAAAACCGAAAATGCATCTCCGGATCATCTCCGGTTCTCCGTAAACCGGAGATGGTTTGGGGCTGCCACGTGTCCCTTGTCCGGTTTATGGTGAACAGGTGATGACGTGGCGTGACCTTGCCCGGTTCTCCATTTTCCGGACATGGCTTCTCTGGTTTTTGGGGATCCAAATACGCCATGTCCGGTTTTTGGTGATCCGGAGATACATTTTTGGTTTTTCAGGTTCCGTAGATCACTGATTTTTTTTTGTAAACACACGAAACTGTTGTATCGTTTTGTAAATACGAGTCACAAGTTATACTCCCTCCAGTTTGATAATAGATGTCGTTTTGGACATCGACACGGTCTTCAAAACACAACTTTGATCGCTAATTTTTATTATAATATATTTATAAAACCCAATAAAATTATAATATTATGAAAGTACTTATCGAGACAAATCTACACATATAATTTTCATATATCCAATTTAAATAATTAAAAATATATCAATAGTCAAAGTTTTAGAAGTTTGACCATCACTATATCCAAAACGACATCTATTATCAAACTGGAGGGAGTACTAAATACGAAAATTTCCGGTTAGATTGCATGGTTACAGCTATGCAATAGGCCCTTAAATTTGCATGGATTTCCGTTTAGGTTCGGGGCATTTGACGATTTGCCCAGAAGTTGATGCGCAATTGATCATTTGCCCCGTGTGTCTCACTGACATGTGGTCCCAAGACCCACATGTCAATGAGACATTATGAGCAAAATGATCAATTGGCACATCAACTTCGGGGCAAATCATCAAATATTCCATCAAACTTGCATCAACCAGGCATAGGTCTAACACTATTGGTGTGGGAATTTGATACCATGTTTCTTCATCTGTATTTATGCCTTTACATTTGATACCACTCTATTTCAACTTCAACAGTGTCTAAACATTTAGATTTGAGGCCATCTTGTTCAACGACATTATACCTTTGAATTCGTCTCGATCGAGAGAGATTCTTTAGCCAACAATTGCTCTTGTTATGCATCTGAAAGTAGATGCTCAAGCAAACTACTTGCTTTCTCTCTCTCTGAAAAAAAAAGGAAGCAAACTATTTTCTTTATAAAAAATCGGCTAGAAATTAGGCCCTGTGGAAGGGACTAATTAATTAACGAGCCCAAAACATCACTTTCACAGGCCAGACGTGGGCACAAATTAAAACAATTGACTTGTTATACCTAGCTAAAATACAATGCATTGTTTTTAGGAAATGAATGGACGAAACAATTTTTTTCCCTGTAATTGAATGTTCTATCGTTTTCTTATCTTTTTAGCTTATGGTGAGGATCTAACATACAGTATCTATGGTGACAACGGAAAATTTTTTCTGTTTAGTCGTCTATCTCGTGATTTCTACGCGAAAGCTGAAGAATTAGATCCTTGTTTGATTGATTTGTCTCAAGTTGAGTTACTATTTTTGAGAAAACTAACCGCAGTCCTCAACAGTCGCGCGGCATTATATTGAAATGCTTCTGACTTTTTTGGTTCTCTGCTATTGTTGAATTAATGTTGGTTTTTGGTAAGTGCTTTCTTAGAACTATGAACGTATTATATCCTTTGGTAACCATATATAGACAAATTTTACGGTGCATTATAATTGTAGTATATAATATGTAGTAAAAACTAAATCTAGCCGTTGATTTATTAAAGATATTTCTACTATTATACTACCGGTGGAAGTATAAATAAGTAATAACTAATCTGACCCATTAGATCTAAAAGAATGAATTACAGCACATACATTTTTAAGTACAGAAAAACTAAAGCACCTCTGGGTCTCCTTTGTGAAAAAACCACTATTGGATGGAATAGCGGAAATATTTGGCCAGCAGATCGATGCAAGTGTAAACTTGTGGACATCTCTTTTCAATTTCCTCTGTTACATGTTCCCCAGAATTTTTAAAATCCCTTGTGCCCATGTAGTTTTGCATAGCAATTATGCTACTATTGTTCAGTCCTGATCTCTTGCTATTCCACATCTCATGTCATGCTGACATTTTCTTTCAGATTGATCGACCATCGGATCGTCTGGAGCCTAGCCTAGGATCAAGCCTGGAACCTCCAGGAAACACAGCTAATAGCCGCCCTGATCAACTAGCAAGATGCAAATTCAGATTGCATTACAAGCCTCAGATGAAATGAATGGCAAGTGTTCACTGCAGAGTCTCGGATGCAGGGCTCGACAAAGACAATACACCCCAAAGTTACACCCTTTGCCTTTCGTGATGCAACAACGCATCTGCCAATTATGTGTACGCAGCATAATAGTACTTTTAGCTGGAGATAGCAGCGTATACCATACTTAAGGATGTATACTACTGCGCAGAGAAGGTGAGGACATATGGCTAAGCTGGTCATTGACCACATCAATCTTGTTGCGCAAAAGGGTTTGCTTATTTAACAAAATACACTTGATTCTTGCCTGATTGAAATTGGTATTCTTTGCTCAGCTTCGTAGTCACTTCGTAAGGCCCAAGAAAACAAAAGGTTCCTTTTCTTAACTGTTGCCCACAGGTCACTGCTTGCCCGGTTACTCCTTCCGTTTATTTTTATAAGTCGTATTATAACTTTGCACAAGAATTAAGATTGCGTTGAAATTGAAAAAGGTACGAGAAAAAATGATTTAGATGCACTCACTTAATTGCCTTGAGAGATGAAAGATATATTTTGTGTGGGTGGGAATGAATAAATTCATATGGTTGAGAGAGAATAAATAAGAGTATAGAAGGAAATGTCTTATTAAATCTACATGCAAACTTTACATTTGTGAACAAGATCATTCAAAAAATAAGTCTTATAAAAATAAACGAAAAGAGTACTTTCGAGGCAAAAAAAAAAAAGAAACATCAAACAAAAAAGGTAGTACATTACATTGACCTTTATAAGTTTATACTACATCCGTTTTTTAATAGATGATATTTTAGAATTTTGCATTTTAACCCAGACACGTGTATAAATGACCAATCCTCTTTCACTAGCTCATTTATTGCTCATAGATGGTGTATGTTACTCTATTTCACAGTAATAAGTAACATTGGAAATAATGAATAGTAGGGATATGTAAAGGAAAAAATATTTAAAAGTTATTTTGAAATTGTAAAATAACATGTATTTAGAAACAAAATTTAAAAGGTAGAATGACATTTATTGGTAGTATTTCGTTATTACTTCAACTAGTATCGATTATTTTCAAGTTCAAGAATCGTCTGTACATATAGTTGCTATCAGTTTTTGTGAATTTATCGGCTTATATTTGTGATGGGAACTAGGTTTTTTCCTTTCATCCTTTTTAATCAGATTTTCTTCATTGCTCAAAGCACGGATACGTCCATTGAACGTACGAATCTCTACTATTCTAAAGCAGCACTTGGTGGCAGTGGTCCGTTCTTCCCACGTTATTAATTGCCGCTTAATTGCCCTGCTTAATTGCTCTACTTAATTACCCTGCTTAATTTCCCTGCTTAATTGCCCTACGCAAGAAACGAAGTGTTCCTTTAATTAGCTAGCTTTTGCAAGAAACGAAGCGTTAAAGATAGATGTTTGATCTTGTGAAATAATTTTTTTTTATTTTTTAATCTTTATTTTTCGTTATCAATTTTGTTTTTCGTAGCAACGCATGGGCATGTAACTAGTCTAAACAATGTGGCGCCTTCCAAGTGAACAGATTTTGAACATAGCATGGAGGGCAACTCGATCATAATTGAGCTTTTCTTGTCCTGCTTTCGAGAGCAATGCGATGACAGCCATAAAATGTTTAATATTGGCCTACTGGGTAAACAATGGGAGGAATCCTAATGGAAAGTATCCACACCAAGATTAGTCTGCTTAAAAGTGGCATACGCCGCATACCAAGCTAGCCATGCATGGCTCAGAATCAGGGTTCGCAAAACCGTCGAAAACGGGTCAAAAATCGCGGTTTTCGACCGTATCGAGCCGGTTCGAAATCATAAACCGTTCGGTAAACCGGTTCAATTAAAAAAAAAATCAAAATTTTGAAAAAATTTATGCGATGAAAACCGAGCGGTTTTTCGAGAAAACCGCTTAAGAAACCGATCGTCCAAAAGGTTCAACTCGTCGAGCAGTTTTTCGAGAAAACCGATCGAAAACCGGTCGGTTTTCGAGAAAACCGACCGGTTTTTGTTTTTTTTAATCCGATTTGAATTTTTTTGTTCAAACACTCGGTTTTGAAAATCTTCGGTTTTTGACGATTTTTGACCGATTTTCGCGAAAAACCGAAGCCGAGCTGGGTTCGATTTTCCACCTTGAAACGGTTTTGTCAACCCTGCTCAGAATGTAGGAGTGCGACTTTTTTTAAAATAATATTTTAATAAAAAAATTACAAAAATAAAATGCTAGATAAAAAAATTACAACCCTCTGTAGCCATTTGAAATGACGATAGATTCTCTGTCGCCATTTCAAAAACCTACAGAGTGTATCGCTGTCACCATTCCAAATGGCGACAGAGAGCACAACAAGGAAAAAAAAGAGAGGGGAAGAGAAAGAAGGGAAGAGAGGAAGAGGGTAATTTTTAAAATAATATTTAAAAAATAAAAAATTACAGAAAAAACTACCGATTTAAAAACTGATAGATGTACGATAGGTTCCATGTCTCCGCTTCAAATACCGACGAATCCTGAAATGGAGAGAGAGAGAGAGAGAGCAAATTTGTTTTTTTTTTAAACAACTTTGCGAGGGGTTTTCTATTGATTTTATTTTTTAAATTTAAAAATTGTACAGAAGCAACTTTTTTTTAAAATAGCAACTAGTAAAGTAAGAACTCGCGGTTATTTTGTTTCCTGTGTATTGCGACAGAATGACTTTACGAAAAACTGAAGGTTGCCATGATTCTTATATAAGGAATAATTGTATGATATATGTGTTGGTATTGTGTGGTATTATGTCGGTCGTTGTGAACTAAAAGGATATTTCACGTTGAAATAAAGGCATGTGGATATATATGGTAATTTTTTAAGAATGAATATATTGCAACCTGAATTGACGTTTAATGTCATAGAAAAATATGGAACCGTTGCATTGAATGACATAGATAACAAGTAAACATATGTGACGCATATAGTTCGGTTCATTGCCTATGTTAGCCTTCGTACTTGTATGGTACAAATGGCGACATGGATGAATGATGAACGGGAAGTACAACTACGATATATATGTGCCTTTTAGAATTGTAAATGAGTCATGCTGCATGTTATAGACCTTACACGGAAGGATCCATCGGTGAAGGGTCGAGGATGCGCCTAGAGAGGGGGAGATATTCTACTCGAGGATTATGCTCTAATTACCCCCTACGTCAAAACCTCAATAAATTGCGGAAGCGTAAACTATGGTTTTGACAATCTAAAGCCTAAATCAACTAGGCTCATTAGTGCACTAGCTAATTATGTCTCTAACTAGAATTGCATACTAATTAAAACTAGCAAGACTAAGCAATTCTAAATACAATCAAGCAAGAGATAATATTGCAATAAGGTAAATGCTTGAATGTAAAAGAGACAATGAACACGATAGTTTTTACCGTGGTGTTCGAAGACTTGCCGGTCTCCCCTAATCCACGTTGAGGAAGTCCAACTCACTTTGGACCGGCTCACTCACTTGAGCCTTCCACTTAAAATCCACTCGTGGTAGATTTTCACCCCTTCGGGTAGGCTAATCTCTAACCTTCACAAACTTCGTCGGGCTTCTCACAAACCTTGAGAGCTCCCACGCACAACGCTCCTACGCCGTCTAGGAGGTGGCAACCTCCAAGAGTAAAAGCTCAAGCACTCCGCTTGAACTTCACCTAGCGCAACACATGTGCTTCCGGTGACTCCTAAGTGCAACACATGCACTAGGATCCTTTCAATCCTCACTAGATGCAACTCATGTAGTCTAGGATCAATCTTGAGCTCAAAACCGAATTGGGAGAAAGCAACATATGCAAAACCTCCCACAAACACTCCAAAGACTCAAGAGCACTTCTAATACCAGCAACAACAATTAAATGCTCCCCAAGGGGGTCCTTATATAGCCCACATGCCAAAACTAGCCGTTGGGGGAAAATCCACAAAAAATCAGCAAATGTGGTACTACCGCTGGGCAAAGCCCGGTAATACCGCCCTCAGAGCAACGGCTATAAAGCTAGCCGTTATACAACAAATTCGGCACTACCGATAGCAAAACTCTGGTAGTACCGCTCCTCCGGTAGTACCGGTTCTCAACCGCGGTACTACCGTGCCAACAACAACTCCAGAACACCCCGTTCTGAAAATAGCTACCGCTTCACAAAACTCGGTACTACCGCACCTACGGTAGTACCGCTCTAAATACTGTGGTAGTTTCGGCCTTAAAAACTCCAAAAAAAACACCTTTCTGGAAAATAACTACCGCCATACAAACGTCGGTACTACCGCTCCTACGGTAGTACCGCCAAATAACTTGCGGTAGTGCTGGCCTAAAAAAAACTTCAGAAAACACCCAATTCTAAAAAACGACAACCGCTTCACAAATAGCGGTAGTATCGTCTAGCGGTGGTACCGATGCCCATACGACGGTACTGCCGGACTAGCGGTACTACCGGCATTATAACTGCGATAGTGCTGGCAAATCAGAGAAAACAAGATTTTCAATTCAAACCTTTTCTCCGAAACATCAACAATTATTCTTTGAGCCAAATGGTGATCAACCCATGATCACACTAAGTTGCAAAACACATTTGCAACTCCTCAAAACCATGCTCAAAGAATTTCAACCAAACTCCAAACAATTTGCGAAAAACACATTTCGCAAATGCCTTGAAGATTATACTTGCAAGAACGTATTAAGCAAATAAATCTTGTAGTCTATGAGGTTTATCCTCTTAGCCATGTGATGGTCAAACCACGACCCAAACTGACTTGCAGAAACCACGATGCAAGTATCACATGTTTTCACGGCCGGAACCTATAGACCTTCCGTTTATTCGCACAACGAACTTGCAAATAAACAATAAAACCATTTTATGCTTGAGCATTCCGTTTTTGCAAAAACCTAGCTCCAAGCAAGCTGCAAACATTTTGCGAAAACACCTTTCGCAAATTACTCAAAGATATATTTGCAAAAACACATTAAGCAAATAATCAAAGAGTCTATGAGTTTGATCCTCCTAGCCATGTGATGGTCAAACCACGACCAAACCGACTTGCAGAAACCACGGTGCAAGTATCACATGTTCTCAGGATCGAAACATATAACTCTCGTTTATTTGCATGATGAATTTGCAAATAACAATTAAATCACAAAGCATTAGCTATCTCCCTTTTGCAACTCATGCAAATCCATAATCTCATGCAACAACCAAACCAAATCAGAGTGCATGAGCTCTCTAATTGCAGCACTTGTAATTCTCTAGCTCCATGCAACTATTAAATCATAAACTTGCTTGAGCTCTCTCCTTTTGCAACCCATACAAACTTAGCTCCAAGCAATACCAAATAAATTCAATTAAGGATTTTGGTGTTAAAACAAAAACAAAGCATGAAGCTTCATCTATTGCAACACATGCAAAGTATGAACTTCATGCAAAAGCCAACGCATTAGCTTATAACATTTGTAGCACATGCAAATCAAAGCTTAATGCGAAAACCCGAAGCATAAACTTGTCCTATTTTGCAACACATGTCAAATAGTGCTTTATGCTAAATCCAAGCGCGAGCTTCAACTATTTGCAACACATGCCAAATGGTTAGCTCCATGCAAAAACCAAACCCATGTAAAATTTGAGCTTGAGTGAACACGGTATTGAGATCATCAACACATGATGAAGCTCAAGCTAAGACTCAACCCCTCTTAGTAGTACGGCGCTAAAAACTAGACTCAAAGACTAGAAAAGTCCTTAGCCTATCTAGTTATACCTTTAGCCGCCGCAAGCAATCCACTTATAAAAATAGTTAATCCAAGATGCATGGTTGTTTCAGTCATTTATGCACTCCATTAACACATAATGGATGCAACCAAGATTGACAACCCTAAACAATTTGAATGATTGTATTTGTGTCTTGAGTATAGAGATGCAACTCATGCTTCATTATACTTAAGAACTATGCATTTGTCTTTAATTAATCAAGGAACACCATCAACACATGATGAAATATTCTTTAATGATTAATAAGACAAATTGACTCAATTTAATTTTTCATTTAAATTACTTTGTATATCAACATATTGATCATTTATATATGGAGCGAAGAATAGATCAATACATTGAAACATCAAGTTCAAGTGTGAACCCCCTAGATACGTGCATCCATGTAATATATGGATTGGGAAATATAATGCATATTTTGTGGTTAATACATTGGGAAAACTCATACTTAAATTTGAATCCAAAGTATGCAATTAATACTAGAATGAATATGCATTCATACCTTGGTTTACCATTTTCCATCCAAATATGAGACCATTGAATATAACTCAATAAACAAGTTAGTCTCATTAAGATTAGATTTGTCATTAAACAAAGATTAAGCATTAATCTAAATCAATCACCAAAACCAATGTAGCTTGAACTTACAATCTTCCCCTTTTTGGTGATTGATAATAAATAAACTATTAATTCCTCAATTGGATGAAAAACGATGCAAAAGGTTTTGAAGATCAAAACTAATAGGCAATGAAATTTTAAAATATGACAAATCCCCCTTTTTCATTAAGCAAGCTTCGTAGTCTGTCATCTTGAACCCGCCAGTGAAGGGGTATGTGGTGCTCGTAGGGATGTGGTGTTTGGTGTGGGGTTAGCTTGGTGTAGTCTGAATATATATGCTGGGCATGGTTATGTATTTATAGTATGTTTTCGGTGGCATCGTGTTGTCTAAGCGGCCTGAGAAAGCTGATGCCCATGAGTTGTCAAATCGGTCAGACAAAGTACATGGCAGTGTATTATCAATTTACGTGAGAGAGAAACAGGTAGTGTGTTGTCACTTCGCAGTGCGCAAAGTGTTGTCAAATCGGGTTGACAAAACTACTGGCAGCATATTGTCAAATCGGCCTGACAAAGCTAATGCCCACAACTTGTCAAATCGGTCTAACAAAGTACATGGCAGTGTATTATTAATTTGCAAGAGACAAAACTAATATGTCATAGTTAACAAAGCAAAAGATCATATCCGAGTAGTACAAAAGTTAACAAAGTAAAAGACCATATCTAAATAGTACATAAGTTAAGAAAGGAAAACACCATATCCGATTAGTACATCAAGTATGAAAGCAAAAAAAAAACTAGCTGGTGCCCCTGCACAGTGCGACCCCTTGTGTGGTCCCAAGCTTCCTACGACGTTGCACATGTCCAGATGGATACGTCAGGTGGGCAAGGGGTAGTCCACGAGTACTCCTAGCAAGCCGTACTGGTACTGTCAGAGTAGTGAAGGTGGCCTGCAACAGCTGACTCGATCCAGGTGCATTGGTGAGTTGCGATGGACCAAGGATGACACCCAGCAACCGCTGGTGGGGGTCTATGAACCACTCCTCGATAACATCATCGAAGTGGAACGAGTTGTCGGAGTGGTACGCACTTTGATCATCGATGGCCCCTGACAAACATGTCATGTTAGTACACCACATAATGTAAAGAACGTAATAGACGAATGGAGAACATGAAGGTGTACCTACAATCATGTGGGCAAATGGGGTGGAACGGTGCCAGCTGGAGACCCTAGGCATGTCGGGAGGAGGGCCGATCCTAGCTACGGTGTGCGACACCTGTTAACCATGTACAACTGACGAACACCCGTGAACCTGTAGCACATCGTTTGTCCCTAGGCCTCCTGCAGGACGTAAGATGGACGATGCGAGAGGCCTTCTCGTAAACACGCTACAACGCCCCTCGCAGGTGGTCCATGGTGACCTCCAGCCTGTCCCCTATACCGATTCTGGTCAACAGTGTGGCGACCTCCTCCGAAACCTCCCTGGCAAGGTCACTCTGCGGCACGCGTTTAAAGGATTGTTAGTTGTTACAATCGTATTAATGGCACATTATATAACATGTGAAAAGAAATACTAATCGAGTGGTGAAAAGCAAAGTTCGACTGCATAGGATAGGTGTCCGTCACGGAGGGAACGTGCCTCAGAGGTGAGTCGATGACACGCACAACTCGAACGCATGTGCGTGGGTTGTACCACCAGATGTACTCATCATACGTACTGTGGTTGTGAGGGGTAGCCTCCTCATGCATGTCCACCAATGCTCACGGCCACTGCTAAGCATGAGGCAGCATGCGTATTGCCCAGCTTGCAACACCAATGAAGCCCTTGCGTGTCTATCTGCATAAAGAGATTCACAACATAATCTCATTAGTAAGGACATCCGAAAGAGTGATGCAATTAAAAGTGATATAAAAGAAGCTAACGCTCGCACGCTTGGAGAGACAATATCACTAGTGGGGATGAGGAACGCCTGTCGAAGACCAAACTGCCTGATGACATGATGGATGGTGTAGGTATCCAAGAAAATGTCGAAAATCAGGTGACGTCGTGTCTACCAGAAGGCGCCGTCACTGGTGCACTACAGTGAGAGGCCCTGAGGTGCTTGTGTGCCAAAGAGCGCTGGGAGGTACGGGTGCCAGATGACACGATCATCCGTCAGCTAGTCAAACATCGCTATGTACTTAGGGTACGAAGAGTGCAACGTAATTGGGGTGAAAGTCGGCTGCACAAAAGCAAAATAGATGACCATTAGTGAGAAACATGGCGAATTATTATACAATTGATGATAAAGGGGATTGTACTAACCCGTCGGTGACACCGCAACATCCCGCGGTAGGATGGTCAGCGTCATCTCTGTGGGGGGGGGGCGTAGAAGCCTGCACTGTAAGGTCCCAATTCCATTTGCGATCGTCCAATCTGAAACCTTTCAAATGACCATAGATGAAGCAGTAAAGGACACCTGGCGAGAGTGGAGGAGTCCGCCACGTGATGACACCCATTGCAAAGGTCCTAGTAGGTCGCAGTGAGTACAGCAGGTCCCCAAGCCAGTTGCGGGATCTCCTACAGGTCGGCATCCGCAAATCGTCCTTGTGAACTGGATCATGTGCTTGTCGACACTGTCCCCATGGGACGAGCAGAACAAGACCCAGCCGAACAACTAGAGCAGATACGCCTCGAAGTGACGGCTGACGATGTGCTTCCATGCTCCATCCGCCATCCTCTCGGGCTGCAAAAAGTAATGCTCAAGTCAACAAATATAAGGAAAAATGAAATTAAAATGAGATAAATTAAATTGCACTTACGTAGAACAGCACCAACCACAGTCCTCTGCATGAATGAGCACATGTGATAAGTTGGTCGCTGATGAGCTGTTGTGGCAGGGATTCATGGGCTGTTTTCCTGCCGCGGCAGACCGTGCGTGTGCGAGGAGAAAGAAAAGGGAAAGGGGAAGAAGAGAAGGCCAGCTGAGCAGTGGGTCTGAACGGCCGGTGGGCCCACTTGGCAGTGAAAAGAAAAGAGGAATTTAAGTTTCAGTCTTTCTAATTTTTGGACAGCAGTATACTCGTATTTAATTGAGCCATCTAAACATACTGAAAATTTTTGAAATTGTTTTTGAAGGATCCTAAGGACATATTTGAACTGCCATAAAAGTTCAAGCAAAAAATAATGCGCAAATAATTCAACAAAATTCTGACATTGCTGTAGGTTCATATATTAAGTCGCTGTTTTTTGATTTTCTAAAGGCACTAACTCGATTCAAATCTTTCTAAAAAATTGCAAGGATGATCTACAAATGATTTGGGATTTAATCATATTTTCTCAAATTTTTGGTTCACTTGATTTGAATTTTAGGACCAAAATCTTCCTTCTAGGTCAAATAAAAGAAAATTTTGGAAATAAATCCAAAGAAATTCACAAAGCAAATAAGATTTCAAATAAAGACCATAATTTAGATTTTAAATTTTTAATTCTATTTCTTTTAATTCTAGGATGTTACAATGATGAGCTATGCATACCTTCAATATATAATCAGTAACTACTAATTACAGGTTACATATATTGGATGTCGTGATTTGCCGGGATTCACTACGTAGACGTCCTGCCTATGTGAGGAACGGAGTGAGAAACCGAAATGATTTGATGATGATACGAAATTACCTATCTAACCTCCCACCTAATCATTTAGTTAATACTTGGTATACGGTTTAAGTACCTTTGCATAATTACTTTTAATTGTGGATCACCGGATTAAAACTAATAGAAGATTAACATACCTTTCAAGCACATGAGAAAGTCTCTTCCCATGTAAGTTTTCAAGCAAACCTGCATTTATCGCCAACAAAAGATCTGACTAGCATTAATCAGTAAATTTTAGACATATAGATGCTTGAAATTAACTTATATGTACGGTTGTTTGAATTTATTAGGACAAGCTCTTTTAAGTTACACTAAATTTAATATGAATAGCTCATTATTTTTTATTTAATAGATCAAATTAGCTAGTATTAATTGTACTTCATTTAATAGTAGAGTAGTAGAAATACCCTCAATAAATTAATAGCAAAAATCTAATTTCTATTACCACTATACTACTAGCTAGTATAAAGCAATATAAAATTTCTCTATGTCTAATTTCTATTACCCACTATACTACTAGTATAAAGCAATATAAAATCTCTCTATTAGGATATATGTTACTCAATTTGTTTATTTTTATGACGTATTTTAATTTTGCATAGGATTAATGTTGTGTTAAAATTGAGAAAAGTATAAGAGAAAATGACTTAAATGCTCCCGCTTAATTGTCTTGGGAGATGAAAACTACACTTTGTGTGGATGGTAATGAATAAATGAATATGGTTGAGAGAGAATAAATAGGGGTATACTGGAAGAAAAGATCTCATTAAATCTACATACAAATTTTATATTTATAAATAAAATTATTTAAAAAATAAATCTTATAAAAATGGATGAAAGGAGTAATTGACAGTATACAAAGAGCCCATCTCAAGATATTTTAAGCTAGATATATCTACTCTATTACATGGGGAAGATTTGGAGCCCTCTCAAGGCATCCACCTCACCCCCATGACATTTTGCAAAAAGGTCCCTCCCTTTTCTCTAAATTATGGATAGGTCCCTGTAAATTACAAAGAGGTCATTTGCGATTCTTTGTGAGTACAAGAAAAATGTTTGCGAATTGCGTTTAGGTCCATGGTTCGTTACTTCACGGAACCCCCCCCCCCCCGCGCTAAATACAAATCTCGAACGAGCCTTTTTCTAATTTTTCGTAATAGCGATTAGGTCAAAAAATACAACAAACAGGTCCCCGATCTTTACGTCCAGGCCCTTTCTCCGTTTTTCCCGAAAAAAATGTTTTCGTCAATAGAAATATGTGTGCAGCTTTATCTCTAGACTTTTTTTTTGGCAACTCGATCTACATTATTTTCGGAAAATGTATTATTCACCGGTGAACGTATAGAGTGTTAAGATCGCTCCGAAAAAAAATATGTTTATTTTCTCCTGTAGTTTTTTAAAGAAAAAAATAGAGTAAATTTTACACGGTGCGGCGTTGGCCGCACATTCTGGCTAGTATACATTGTGGCGACATGGTAGATTCCATGGTACTGACTAGAAATAGAGAAGTGCCTCCACGCAAAAGTTTGACACGTTTCTGTCCCCCTTGACATCTAGCTAGCGTTACGTTTGACCAGTTAACGCCGTGTCCATCCGTCCAGGTAAATTAGTTATGCACAGGAAATGGGCACGTCAGGACATAAACATGCACCTAACTATTGACTTATAGGGTGGCTAGCTTTGAGACTATTCGATCCAATCATCCAAATCAGGGGTGGATATAACAAGCTGCCTCAGGTCAAACTCGTTGAAATTTATTGCCGCGCTTGCAATAATAGATTTTAGTAAATGAGAGAAAAAAATAGCTGCTCAGCTGGACTCGTTTACTACACAATCTCGAACCGAACACCTAACAAGCCGAGCTGAAGCGTCAAGCTTTTTTCCGCCCGTAATTCAAGGTCACTAGTAACTTTTAATCAATATTTTTTGTTTACCATTGCCTGCACTAAAAGCTCTGCGTGGAAGACCCGGCCACGCACGTTGCACGGTAGGTATACACCATAAATAGCGTTGCAAAGGCTGCCATTTCTGTCGCATGATATATATATCAACCTACAGCTACTATAACAGCCTCGACAGAGAAGGCAAAAATATGGCGTCCAAAACCCAACTCTTTGTTTGCGCCTTCATTGCTTCCCTTCTCGTCGCGACGGAGATGGCTGCTGCTCGGCAACTACCTGAAACCATTAACGGCGAGTCTCTCTCTCTCTCTCTCTCTCTCTCTCTCTCTCTCTCTCTCTCTCTCTCTCTCTCTCTCGTTTTTTATCGTTGGTCAAATTCGAAGAACACGTGTACGAATAATGCTCAATACATATGGAATCTGCAGGTGGGATGAAGGAGACGAAGCCGGAAACGGATAAAAACGTAGCTAGAAGAAACCTACAAGCTGGTAGTAGCTACAGCGGTGCGATCAACCCGCCAAGTTATGCTACGAACCCGCCAAGTTATGGTACTCCACCATAGGTCGGAGAACATGCACGGCCGGTGGGCCATATATTTCGCTACAGTTATATACATATGTCAAGTTAACCTTGTTGGGTCAACGCTACGTTGTTAGTGAGTGCGTGGTATATTTGTTTTGTACGTTTGCAAGGTACTATTTATGTGGCATCTTTATTACTACTTGATAAAGTATTTAGCTGCATACATATGCCTAGCTAGTTGAACGCTTAAATCAAGGAGGCATGACAGGAGTGGCGGATCGAGCGGTAGTGCTCACCGTAATTATCTGTGTAATCTTGTACTCCCTCCAGTTTGATAATAGATGTCGTTTTGGACATCGATATGGTCTTCAAAACACAACTTTGACCGCTAATTTTTATTATAATATATTTATAAAACCCAATAAAATTATAATATTATGAAATTACTTCTCGAGACAAGTCTACACATATAATTTTCATATATCCAATTTAAATATTTAAAAATATATCAATAGTCAAAGTTTTAGAAGTTTGACCATCACTATGTCCAAAACGACATCTATTATCAAACTGGAGGGAGTATTTGGTAGTAGTTATCTGCATTAGAGAAAATACAGAATGAGAAAAGACGCGAACTGCTTTGTGCGTCACCAGGCTTCTTCGTTCCGTCTTCATCTTCCTCGTGAAAGTGTGCGTGTGTGTTTGTGTGTGTGTGTCTATATATATATAGGCGTAAAAAACTTAACGATGGGTTGATCGCAACCGATACACGCAAATGCCGTGTAGGCATGCTAGTCGATTTGATCCTGCAATCGGCAAGAAAGCAGTATATAAAACAATCGGCTATTTCAACGGATGCAATACTCGAATAAAGCTTGGATCTGATCGACCCTTTTAAGCCGATTTTCAGATTGAATTAATCGGTAAATCTAATCACCCAATTGAGTGAATTAGATGAGGGTAAAAGTTGTTTTCCCCGACAAAGGCAATGTGCAGTAAAATCGAAGAAAAAGCATACCTAGATTTGATTTGTGTGTTAATGCCACTACTACAGATCTGACCATCAGTACCAATTCATAACTGCCATCAGTACCGGTTCTTGAACCGGTACATGCCATCCGGAACTGATGGCCATTGGGCATTAGCACCGGTTCCACCAACGGTACTGATAGGACTATCAGTACCGGTTAGTGCCACCAACCGATACCGATGAGGTGATGATCAGTACTGGTTGGAGGAACCAACCGGTATTGATAAGATACTATCAGTACCGGTTGGTGCTTCCAACCGGTATAGATGAGTTGCTGATCATGAGTATCGTCGCGACACGCCAAACCCCAAGCAATCAACCAATCATCATCAACCAACCAACTATAGCATAAAATTAATTACTCACAACATTAATAGCTTGAATCCATAACCACATGGATTAATCAGCTGCTTGCTTCAGTAGAGAAACGTAAGCGGTGCAATTTAGACGAGTCATGAATCCACACAAGATGCGTGAAGAAGACAAAGCAAAAGTGTAGCCATAAGATGACCCCGGTCAGCACATCAAAACATAACACAAATAGAAAAGCACCATTTGAATTTCCAACCCAGAATCCAAATCCCAACCATAACCCAACCAACCACCATTTTATTTCCAGGAGATATGTAATTGAGTATGTCACGATCTCCTGTAGCAATTACTACGGCGGGGCTAAGTGTATGCAAATACTACACTTTATTACCTTCTTAACATTTATTACTATGTCTAACACTAGTTTTCATACATGCCCGCAACGGTGCGGACGTCCTCTCAAAAAGCTCCCTTAGAAATTGAGAGCCAAATTAAATTAATTTCAATGGCTATCGTGGAGTCTTTTCTAGCTCATTATAGAACTAAGTAGAAATTCAACTGCAACTATATAAGCTCTCTTTTTCATGTGCAATAATCACTGAAATTGTCAATAAAATTCTATATACAATAACTGCATTACAAAATAATTCAACCGTTTCAAAAAGTTTAAAATATCAACATAGCACATGGTTTTGCTTAAGAATGAATTTTTATAGTAAAATTTTTTAAAAAGAAAATGAAGAAAATAAAAGGAACTATTTATCTATTATTTCTTACTCTTACTAATACAAAGATTAACAAATAGTAACAAAAAATAATTAAAAAATGGGGTCTCTTAAATCTTAATCTTAGAGGCCTATGCTGCGCCTGCTCTCTACGTACCCAAAAAAGCTAGCCAGCTAACGAGACATCGAAACCGAGCTTTGCTTTTTTTTTTTCCCCTTGCAAAGACGGTTTCGTTCATCAAGCACATCGATCGTGCGCTACAGATCGAACATCTCATCGCGCTTTAGCATCTCATCATATCGCGCGATCCGGACCGTTCGATCCCGATCTTTATCAGACCACGCGATCCGGCCCCTCCGATCTCGATCTCTCCCCGATCGGGCACCTTTAGTTATCTAGACCGGAAGAACCCTAGCTAGCGAGCTAGCAACTACCAGCCTAACACAAAGCTCTGCCACTGTTCCATAATTGCATACACAAGCCATGCAAGGCAGCCTCCTCTATAAATTGAGGTGTGGCCTCTTCTCAACTTCCTTAAGCGCAAGCTAGACAGCAACTGCCCAACCACTAGCTAAATTAATACCCCTCTAAACTCCAAGCCAAAGGTAGAGGTAGAGGTAGAGGTAGCTAGCTAGCTAGGTGATCGAGTAGTGATCAGCTAGCTAGTATATGGGAGGGAAGTCGTTCTTCTGCCCCATCTTCAACTTCTCACGGAAGTCGAGGCGGTACTGCGTCGACGACGACGAGCCGAGCGACTGGGAGCGGCCGGCGAGGCTGTGCAAGGTTCGGTCCAGCGACGAGGACAACGGCCGGTGGGTCGGCGACCGCGACGTCGATCAGAAGGCCGCCGACTTCATCGCCAGGTTCCACCAGAGGAGCCTCGCCGTCTGAAGCTTTCTAGCTACCTGCCTCATACATGCATGCATGCATGGCTCGCGCGGCGCGGGCGCTCTCGATCTCTCGATCTATACGTTTAGACGTCGAGGTTACATGCGTACATACACTAAGATAAGATCGAAAGCGCGTACTATACTTAGCTTCTCAATGTAGTATTATATATATATATATATATATATATATATATATATATATATATATATATATATATATATATATATATATAGTGTGTGTGTGTGTGTAATAGATATGTGTTGTATTATGTTCAGTACTTCAGCTAGCTAGGGCATGAGATGAGAAGGGAATACACTGATGTATAATATAGTTCTGTTTGTTTAGCTGTGTCTTAATATTAATCAATATATGTATGTATGATGTTATGTATAATGCATGTGCCCATGTACATTTCTATAGCACAAGTGTTTTTGTACATGAATCGACTTAAATTAATATATGGTTCCTTGACCCATGCATGCATGCAAGAGAGCAAGAGATATGCGATGGATCTAGATAGCTAGATGTTGTATGTTGAACGAAACATAAATGTACACATGTAGCTTTTTTTTAGACTCTGAACCAGATAGTTTATGAAATAAAATGGGTATGTATTTCTTGAACATAATCACTGCCGGTTTCAAGAACAAGATGTTGCCAATGCATGCCTACAAGTGTAAACAGTTCTCAATTTGTTTATAAATTGTGTAGTCATCGCACTTAGTTGTTCTAGCTAGCTAGTTTGTTTCGAATCACGCGAGAAAAAATCATGCTAAATACTAGAATATATTGGTTACAATTACATTATATAAAAGTATCTACAGTCAACTCGTTGTGGTTAATTAAAGAACTGATCAAGCGTCTAGATATAAGCAGTACATATATACTCAACACGTACGTTAGGATTTTTTGCATGACGATCGAATATGGCTAATTAATCACGGTCACGGAGGCTGGATGGTTACTGCAGGAACTTAACATTACTTAGTTATGGTCGTGCCTACGTACGATGATTTTCTTTCACTAACCATACCTCTTATTTAATTTTGTCCTATTCTTTGGCGCACCACGATTTTAAATGGGCGAATTCAAGTCAAAATTGAGTATATTTTTAAAAAATGTCAGTTTTTAGGGTACATACCTATCCATAACAATTCAAATGAAACGAATACTTTGTAACATATTATTTTCTAGATAGAACAAGGTAACATATCCTTGCAAACAACATTTATCTTGTAAAATCCATACAAACCATATGTACAAGTTTTCAACAATTCTAAAAAATGTATCATACATGGGGAGGTGAGATTCTACAATCCTGTAAAATTTAAAGACCAAAATCAATCTTGTTTGAAAGATATGAAATTGACAAGCGCTAAACAGTTATAAATAGTAAATTTATTTATTTTTTCATATCTTTTAAATGTGATTGAGTTTGGTCTTCAAATTCTACAAGGTTATAGAAGCTCACATCCCCTACATTTTTTTGAGAATTTTTCAAAACTTGTACATGTAATTTTTATGAACTTTACACGATAAAAGTAGTTTACTGCCAAAATTAACACCAAAATAAGTAATTTGTGTAAGATTTTACTATTGAATAGATGCATAACATTTTACGAACGATTTCCATTTGATTTTAATATCTATTACAGTAATATTTACTTTCGTCCATATAATACTTTACTACAAGGCCGATAAACGAAACTAAATTCTTGTTCTGATAGTTCATTTCATTTCAGTTTAGTAACATCTTTTGTAATAGCCAGTAACATATTATTTTCTGGATAGTAAAAGGCAACATATCCTGCATAAACCACCTTTTATCATGTAAAATTAATGAAAGCCACATCTACAAGTTTTCAAAAATTCTCAAAAAAAATTACCATACATAATGGAGGTGAGATTCTACAACCTTTTAAAATTTGAATACCAAAATCAATATCATTTAAAAGATATAAAATTGACAAGCGAAAAATAGTGGTGAATAGTGAATTTGTCCTTTTCATATATTTCGAATGTAATTGAGTTTGGTCTTCAAATTTTAGAGTGTTGTAGAAGCTCACTTTCCCTACATATGATAAATTTTTTTAGAATTTTTCAAAACTTTTACATATAGTTTTTCACGTACTTTATACGATAACAGTGGTTTACTGTCAAATGAACATCAAATAATTGATTTGTGTAAGATTTTAATACTGAACATATGCATAACATTTTACGAATGGTTCTCAATTGATTTTACCATATATTAATTGATTTTACCATATATGACAGTAATATTTACGATCATCCATATAACATTTTACTACAGGATTGACAAACATAACTAAATTCTTATTCTAATAATTCATGTCGTTTCAGTATAGTAAAATCTCGTGTAACAGCTAGTAAAATATTATTTTATAGAGCTACTCATAAAAACTGTTCGTGAATCGGAGCTACCAAGAAAAAGTTATGGCAAAAAGAAAAAGAAAAAACATATCCATGTACAAACTAGAAATGTTCAACAATTATTTGTAAGTCATCAGATATCTATTATGCCACACTTTGAGCTAGATAGTTATGAGTACATTGTATACAAGACGCATGCTTAAATGGTTCGGCTCAACGCATATTAATATATGATTTTGCTTGGCAATTGTATGCATTACCAATCGATCGGTTGTTGTATCCATCCAGGATCTGATGATGAGAGAGCGAGCACTTGAAATGGCCTCTCTGCAGGGGAATGAGCTTTTTGTTGGGAAAGCAACTCAACCAGAAGCCTAGGACTATTCGGGTCTGAGCTCTAGGTCTTTTGCAGCTGAAAGTCACTCATCAGTGCATTGCTTTGTTATTGCTTTCCTCTTCTTGTCTCTTAAAATATTCTTCGTCATCTCACTTTCTTTCCCTTATTCTCATCGATCTCATCGCTGCCGTAGTATGCATGGCTGTTTACACTTGTATTATAGGTACAGTCAATTGTTCCTATACAATTAATTAGCAAGTGATAAATATATGCATGCCTGCTGCATGTCTTACCTCACGATACTTTTTATGTTTATGTTGTGTGAAATGAAATCTTAGTCACTTCACACATATGTGGTCAATAAGCCTATATATTGGTGTCTGAATTGTCTATGGCAAATACCAAAGGCCATCATTATTGTACACTTGCTATCTACGTCATGCATGAGCCCTTTCTCAGTTTTCTAGCTACCCCTAGAATTTTCTAATTCCTTCAGAAAAGTTGCAATAAAATGTAGTGTGCTTATCCCTGGTGTCAGCATCATGTCATGTCCTCATCATAGTATCCTAAATTCCTAATTCCATAGCACAAATGCACAATACAACTTGCAGTGCAAAACTGACATGACATAAAACACTTTTATGTGTGTCCTCAAATTCAATTAGACATTGCTGTAGCTAGTAGCTGTCTGAGATATAAGCCTCTAATTAAGCACGACTCCTACAAGCATTTCCGACTTCTATTCACAAACAGAGAAGGTAACTGTTCAAAGATATTAGCAGGAAGCATATGTGCAAACAACATAGTTCAAGACACTCACCAGATGACTCTCTCAATAGCCTTCTTTCTGAAGATGTGCCTATCAGCTGCAGGCATATAACTTTGAGCAGCTACTGCACCATTTCCGCAAACCCTGTCAGGAAAGATAAGCTTCATTCAAAGACATAGAGGCATGCACTGAGCTCATCGCAGCCACAAAATCATTAGTCCAAAGCAAAGATAAGAATCAAAAGAGTGAAAGCTACAAATCAGTTTCCTTTTTTTTCCCTTTCGAGACTGAGACTTGATCCTGCAGATAAGTATACTTAAAACAGAACAAGGTCTCAGCAGCACATAGAGCCCAAAGAAAGGAGCACTAAAGCCAAACCACACCCTTCATTCCAGTCTATGACAGGTCGGAATCTACATACGAACGCTCTGCCTTTTACTCCCTTTTCTCTTGCTCGGGAAGAGCAGAAGAAACTTCCCTTTATCAAGGGTATATGTCCTGATTCTGCGGCCCTTGCATATCTTTGCAATTATTAAGGCCATGTGAGCGTCGCGACCGGATGTGTGTCACTGACAGCAGATGGCTTTTCTGGGTCAATCAGACCGGGTAGTTCCTCGACGAATTGTCAGGAAATTCACTTAGTCCTGCACAAGGCACCCTTCTTGCCAAACTTTAACTCTTGGAAGCTCTAATGCTCAAGTGAACCATCAGAGTAATCGAGCAAATGCTGAAGAAAACGGCACATAGATGACACAGAAAAATGGCTACCATGAGATATCAATAGTTTGAACAATTTCATATTTGAAAGCTAATCAACCGATTCACGGCTGTAAATTTATAGAACAGTATGAGAAATTGAGATGAAAAGAAATGAGGCACAATGCGAATATTATTAGCTGAACTGCTGAAGTACTGAGTATTTGTCATGAGCTAAATGGCTGTTTCGTATACAGTAAAATTGGAGTGACCCTATCTACTAATGCGATTAGCAACGGGCTATATAACCAGGGCGAAGTGCTTCTATCAAAACTATGGAGTGCAACTGTGCAAGTGATCAGAGTCACTAGTAAAATTCTTGGACCTTGGCATTTTGCATTCACAAGCTAAGCTCTTGTAATTTGTAACAGTTTCTTCTGGGCTGCATCAAAAGTTCTCGAGGAATGTCCCCATCTCACTGGGTGCAATATTCACAGATACAGTTGAACTGTGTATTTGCTGCCTTACAATTGTACTCAATAGTGCCCTAGTACATGAACGATTTTGATACTATTTCAGTTGCTGTATACCTCCTTTCTGGATTCTGCACAACAGAAATAAAAACCAAATAAGAGCATAAAAATTTCAGTATGACTTAAGAAGCAGATGAAACATCATGAGATTTTTTTTAGACAATGAAACATCATGACTTCATGAGTTGTTCTATCTGTAATGTGTATCAAATTTGCAGGCAGCAAAATGAAAAGTGTATGTGAAAAGGGGGACAAAACCAATTATGCAAGTTGAAATAGACCTAAAGCATACAGAACTGCATAGTGCACATTTGATTTTATTAAAGTTTGACCTTTTGCAAATTTGTAATGTCTTGGTTAAAAAAACAGGATGGTGCACTGCCTTACAAAGTTACAATATCTTGATACTGGAATTAGTTATTATATTTTAGGGTCCACCTTAAGAAATCATAAGAAGAATTAAGAGATGTGCAATTGTTGGGAATAATTGGAAAAGTTGCTGCAATTGTTGGGAATAATTGGAAAAGTTGCCAAAGAAAGATTTCAATCATATAAATCAAATAATTTGTTCCTGAAAGTTCTGTTGACTTGCAGGCACCAACTCACTTAAAAGTATTAGGTGTTAAGGTTAGAATCTGCTCCTACTTCAATACCCTCCTCACTTCTAGGCTGAACCAAGCCTACAACCTGTAGTTGACACTAGGCAGGATCTGGAAACACCTGGGAACATCCAGGTCCCACCCAGTAGACCTTACACCTACCATATGTAATTCTTTCCCGAAAAATGTGCAGATAATCTCTAAGCTTCAGTACCATGTTGGGTTTCATGAAACAACCAAATGACACAGAAGCTTAAGTTATTGGGAGAAAGATGGGTAATCTACACATACTTCAATAGGTCCATTGAAAGGATATTTGCTCACATAAACAGGTCCATTAAAACGATAAGAAAGTTTATTGTTGTATGAAATGAAATGTACAAACTCTAGTTTTAATCCAAAACCTAAGAATTTCACGATCAACATTAGTGGAATAGGTCAGTTAAAATTCAGTACTCAAGACAAGCAAAGCAATAACTTTGTAGACCTCTGCTATTCCATTTTATGCTTTTGCTCAGCATGTCATATAGCAGTCTTAGAAGGACAGCAGATAAAGGAAACCTTGAAGTTTGCCATTATATATTTTTGGCTAATTAAAAGAATTTGAAAGAAACAAATCAAACAATTCAATGAACAAGATCATCAAAAGGGGATCAGATCTGAGAATACCTTGCAAAACTCCAGTTAGCTTAATGTATGATAACCCATAAGTCCTTGAAAATCATCTGGGTTTGATGGTTTATTTCCAGGTTTAGGTAACCATGGAAATAATTTCGTAAGGCCTTGTCCTTCAGAATTAGGACTCTCTTGTCTACCATTGACCCCATATTTCTCCCTCTCAATTGAATCCATAATATCCTCCCGAGCCACAGTATTGCCACCTGTACAGATAACAGATCACACTCAGAAATATCATATTAACTGAACTTTGTATCTCGGAAAAACTCTCTACTCCCAAAAGATGGAAAAAAAATAGACAAACGGAAATGCAAGTGGCATTGTGCTTTCTCAGTAGCGATTTCTAACATGGATTGAAGGCACTGATAGGAGAAATAATGAATTAGCAGTTTTTAATAATGGACCATAAAATAATTGTCCTGTTCCTGTAAAAGTGGACCATAAAATCATAATATCTACACATTGGAACTCAAAGCACTTCTTAATACAGCAATGATTTGATTTTGCTTGCATTAATATGATATGTGAAGCACAAGGAACCAATTGGCTTGCTCTGTAGCATTATGTATCTGATATAAGATGATTTTAACTCACCTCTTCGAGCGGTTAGTAGAGCAGCCTCGTTAACAATGTTTGCTAGATCCGCGCCGACCAAACCTGGGGTTACATTAGCAACTAGATTGCAGATTATCTCAGGGTTCTCTTCCAAAGGAATTTCTCTAAGATGAACAGCCAAAATCTTTCTGCGGCCCTCCAAATCAGGAACACCAACAAAAACTTTTCTTGAAAAGCGACCAGGCCGACAAAGAGCAGGATCTAGTGCTTTTGGCCTATTAGTAGCAGCCATGACAATAACTTTCATCTCTGAGTCAAAACCATCCATTTCAGTAAGAAGCTGTTCGTAGAGAAAGAAATAAAACATTCAGTCAGTAATATCATTTGAGAAAAGAAATAAAAGATAGCCAAAGATTTAAAATAATACCTGGTTTAGGGTTTGGTCCCTCTCATCATTAAAACTTCTACCTCTACTACCACCAACAGCATCAAGTTCATCAATAAAAATGATTGATGGGGAAGCTTCTTTAGCTTCCTTGAACAAATCCCTGACGCGTGCTGCTCCTCTTCCAACAAAAACTTCAACAAACTCACTAGCAGAAACAGAGAAAAATGGAATTCCAGCCTCTCCTGCAACTGCCCTTGCCAACAAAGTCTTCCCAGTTCCCGGAGGGCCAACAAGAAGAACACCCCTCGGTAATTTTGCTCCCAGCTTCTTGTAGTTCAGTGAACCATTCTGGCAGCTCACTATCTACATTAGGAAGTTGTCACATTGTACAAAAGGTTGATGAGTCTTGTCTGGATATTCTGTCAACAGAAGTACATAACTAATTCTCGTAGGAAGAATTGGAAATAGCACATTAGTTGAAGCCAATATAATTCCTAGGATCAACAAACTTCAGCCCTCAACACTTACTACAGAATTCAGAGATAGAAATACCAATTAACCATCCAACAGCCTATACTTGTCCTAGACGTCTAGTACCTATCATATTTGTATTCGTATTCCATAGATGCTCCCGGTATTTTCTTCAAATGAGGTTTTATAAAGAGAAATTTTACGGTGAATAACATAGGTAGTAAATAGTGGTAGTAGAAATCAAATCTAATCATCCATTCCTCAAAGGTATGTTAGATTTTTCCTATCTATTCATCAGAGGTATTTTAGACTTTTCCTAATTCATTCATAATTTTGGATTCACCGAATACCTGATGATCTTCAAAGGCTTCTTTTTATCCTTTTACGCCTTTCTCCCTTTCTGAATTTTACTACCAATACTATAGGTGGTAGTATAACTAGATATAAATTGATTTCAACCATTAGATTTGTTATGAATATGACTTGTATTGAATATGGGGGCCAATGGCCACAATATATAGAGTACATGAGGAAGAGGAATAGGAATATGACTCTATCTATAACAGAGACTTATCTATAACTATAAGAGATAATATATCCTTAACACCCCCCCACAAATGCAAGGCGTATGCAATAGCATTGCATTTGGAAGAGATGAACTAAAAAGGAAAAATCCAAAGTCATAGTCTTGAAGTAGCCGTCGTAGCATGTAACTCCTGAAGAATCGGTGTGAAGATAGCCAACGAAGAACCGAGTCGGTGAAGAAAAGTCGACGAAGAAGCCAAATCGACGAAGAAAAGTCAAATGTATGGCAGAGTCGACGAAGAAGAGCCGACGGGACGAGTCGACGAAGAAGAACCGACGAGGCCGACAAAATAAGCCGAGCCGAGGTATAAGAGTTGACAAAAAAGAGTCGAGCCGATAAAAAGAGCCGAGCAACGACAGAATCAAGATGCTAAAGACTTGGATGGACGCAACGGAAGACTAAAGAAAATAAAAGCAATAGCCCGATAGCCATCGAGCCAACGAAAGCCAAGATGAACCGAAGCCGAGCCAACTGGACTGGAGCCGAGCCAGCCATGTAGAAGACCAGAAGCTATAGCCGATCCAATAAGCCAAGCCGAGGTAATACTTGGAGCCACGCACTTGAAAGCCTTAACCTGACCGGACTTGAAAGCCAAAAAAATTTCACGGGCGTGAAGACTTGGACGTGAGAAAACGTGCACTAGTCTTCCACGGACATGAAACTCCCAGACTCTTCACGGGCGACGTGCACTAGTCTTCCGGCACGTGAAGCTCCCAAAGATTCTTCACGAGCGACGGATGGCTTGGGCGTCCACGGCAACGGCGCCAGACTCCAATCGTGGCGGTGTTGGAAGCACTCACGAGCGTTGAAGCTTGCAGCCGGCCACGCAGCAGCGAGGCCGAGCTCCGACCAAGCGGCGTCGGCGCGCGCGGCGAGGCGATCAAAGCCGGTCGGCGGCCAGTGTGGCCGCTCCGCTTCTCCGGGCCCCGCCATCCCCGTGAGGCGAAAACCTAGCGCGGCGAAAGTCGGCGATGAAGCTCAGAGATCTGGCGTTGCCGGCGATCGAGATGGAGAGAAGCGGAGAGGAATGGCGCGATTTGCGATGTAGACGGCGACGAGCGGCCGCATGCGACGCGACGGCGGCAATGGCCGCCATGAAGCGGAGTAGCCGTTAGCGGCGGTAGCCAGGCCGGCGAAGAACATGGCCGTGACAGAGCCATGGTGGCGGCGCGCTGCGACGCCACTGCCACTGGCCAGCGACGAGGAGTAGATGAGCGGAGGCGTCGGAGAGGATGGCGCGGCGCAAGCCGGCGTGAAGGTAAACGAGCACGTCGTTGGCCACACACGCCGAAGGAGAGACCCGCCGAAGGTGCACGGAAAAAGACGGCGTGGTGGCCTCGAGCGGTCCAGATGGCGGAGGAGACCGATGTTCGGCGATGGGTGGAAATCCTCTCTTGCAGTGGTGCCGCCAGAGTCTCCTCCCGGGGCAGCGGATTAGATCTAAAACAGCGGAAGGATGGAGCTAGGAAGAAAAACCTAGGCTCTGATACCATGTTATGAATATGACTTGTATTGAATATGGGGGCCAATGGCCATAATATATAGAGTACATGAGGAAGAGGAATAGGAATATGACTCTATCTATAACAGAGACTTATCTATAACTATAAGAGATAATATATCCTTAACAAGATTCAAAGGAATGGACGGTTTATATTGATTTAATCCATTGTAAAACCGCTCTTTATAAAACAAAAGTAGAGCAAGCAGATGATTTCCTAGAAGAACCACATTGTAATTCAACAACAAGTCAACATGGAAAGCAGGCTCAAATGCCCCTGAATGAAACTTCGACAAAATCTTATTGTGGCATCCCTATTTTCCGAAGTTCCCATTCCTCTCATATGAGAAAACTTAGTTCAAATTGTCCCACTGAGGCAGAGGGTGCATAAAGTACACTTAGTTTGCGTCACAGACTCACAATGCATGACATAGAGGAAATTTGCATAAAGTGTGAAACCACCTTTTGCGCATGCCTAAAGCCAGGCATTATTTGATTCATGCATTTGATGATGCAAGAGCAAACAAAAACAATCTCACCCTTGCTATTTGCATTTTCAATAGGATGACACGCGATATTTGATATGCGCATAAATGTGGAAAATACCACCCTTGATACTCCATTGACATTTTGTTGATTTGTGCTATATAAATGTACTCTAGCCTTTCCTCTTCCACTCTGTCTATTGTCTACGGGTGTGTTTGGTTACCTGCACCATCCTAACTTGTTTCGTATGAGCCATACAGGCTAACCTTAGCCTGATTGAGTGGATGCAAGTTAAGTTGTTTGGTTGCTTGTTTGTGCATCTCACGGGCCTGCATTAGAGAGAAGTCTAATTTCTGTGTTTTCTCCATCCTGTATGAGTGGGTGCAATTGCATCCACCTGGCCAGGATGAACCGGAAACCAAACATGTGTCTAACAGATACAGTTGCATCCACTCATGCGATTCAGGTACCATGCAGGCAACCAAACACACCCTACGTGATTGTTATATTCACACAATTATCAAACATCACAGAAAACAATCATGGGTAAGCAGTAGAAAAGCCATATTCACCTCGACAAGCTCCTCCTTGGCTTCATCGACGCCCTGGACATCTTCGAACCCCACTCTCTGCTTCCTCGGCCAACGCCGCTTCTCCGCGCTGCCGCCAGCCGACATCTGCCTCTGTATGAACCACATCATCGGCAGCAACGACACCCACAGCGTCAGCAGCGTGCTCAGCATGTCCACCAGCAGCCTCCCCGCCGGCCTCGGCGCCGACCGGTAGTCTACCCCGCCCTCCCGCATCAGCCCCAGAAGGAACCCCTCGTCGTGCGGCACCCTCCTCGCGTAGTACGGCCACTTCGCCGCGGTGGCGCCTCTACTGGCCTCGCGCGCGTCGTTGTCGCCGCCGCCGTCCCCGGCCTTGCTGAAGTGGATGCGGCGCGAGCCCTCCTCTAAAGCGACGGCAGCCACGGCGCCCCCGCGGAGCCCCTCCACGAGGTCCGAATAGGGCACCTCCCGGGCCGCGTTCTTGGGCAGCGCGAGCCGAGCAGCGAGGAGCAGAACCGCCAGGACAACCGGCGCAGCCGCCGCTGGCGGGACGCGGCGGACGGCCCGCCGCAGCACGGCCGCGGTGTCTCCATCGAGGTCCCGCGGCGACAGCCGCCGGAGCCTCCACCACAGCAGACGCAGCCGCGGCCGGAGCCGCAGGCGCAGCTTCTTGCGGTCCGGGCGGAACCCCAAATGGGTGCCCTTGTCCTTGTCGACCTCGTCGATCTTGGCACGGACCGGGCTCCTCCACCGCAACCGCGGGCCTGTGCAGCGCCCGGCGTGACGCACTCCACAGCCATTGCTCCCAGCGAAGCGGGTCCAGGGTGTGGGGTTCTTGAAGCAGCAGACGTAAGGGCGCGGGAGGGAGGCAGCCGATAAGGGAGACAAAGAAGCCATGGCAGCAGCCGCGCCACGCACTCTTCCGGCACTGGCTTTGCTACGCCGTTCGATCGGACAAGGCCGTGCCCGTGCGCAAGTGAGGGCACGCGAGGTGTTGGAGCGAATTCTTTTGTCCACGCATTGGTGGCCGTGGGCTGCCTTGATTTTGTTGCTACGAGATACTGGGCTGGTCAGGCCATGTACACGGCCCAACTCATGCCAAATTAGTGAATTATTAGGTGTTTAGGGCATGTACAATGATACATGTGTCTGTCTATAAGGGTATGACACATTGAATTTTGAATACTGTGGATGAGGGAGAGAGAAGAAAGAGAAATATGATATATACTATTTAACAAACTGTCTTATAGACGGCTTAGTAATGCCGAACATAAGAGTTTGTTAAAACTTGTGATGGCGGCAAAGACTTAGTGCAGATACTACTGACCGACATATCAATTGACTCTTGAAGGAGGTATAGGAGAAAGAAAAATGCTGTTTGCCCTGGAAATTTTGAGTTGATGTCATCTTTGCTGATTTTGCAACAATATTGATTGTTGACTCTGGTTTGAAGAGAACCAATACTCGTTGCCTCCGTTGGATTTGTAGATGATCTAACCTTCACCTGTGTCCTTCTTCATTCCCTTTCAGAAAGATGTGTGATGTTACATTTGTATGGAATATATCGAAAAAGCTTGCGCATGCTTATAATAGTATTTCTACTTGTTACGCTATCACAACTAGCAAAGACGCAACTTGTAAAGAAATACACGTACCTTTTGGTTTTTTTTATAGATCAACACCACTTTCCCCTATGTTTTAAAAATTGTATCCGTATCATTTGGCCTAAAATGCCACCCAACCTTTTCACTCAAAGGAGGAACCCTCCTAATTTTCTGGACTAATTAGTTATACTAGGTAGAGCCATGCGTTACACTGTGTTAGCTGAATAGTGATAGAATGGTCAGATGGCAAGAACAATCACAACATTGGTTGTTATTTTTCCTTTGGTGAAACATTCAAAAATATAAGAAAAACCAAAATAATAACGAATTTAGAAAACTGGGAATGGGAAGAAAGTATTGGGAAATTTATGGGCTTCAGCGAATGAGAACAAGATACCGAAAAATCTATTTTTTTTGGGGAAACGTGGATGCAATTTTCCTGAAACACGAGGCCTTTTTACAAAAGGGACATCCGGGTGTAAGATCAAGGATAACTGACTAGAAGGGAGTGAACAGAAGATTTTAAAATTCTCGACTCTAATTGCAATAATCTAAGCAAGTAAAACTAGAATTGAGAATTTTAATAAATAAGACCTAAAAACTCTAGGTTTATCTAAGTGCACAAACAACCTAAGTCTAAGCAAAATATACAATCCTAGAACAAAGATCAATAACTAAATATACTACTACAAGTAAACAAAGAAAGCAAATAACAAGAGAGATTAACACCAAGAATTTATCCTGTGATATCGGAGACTTGCCGGTCTCCTCTAATCCACGTTGAGGTAAGTTTGACCAACTCAAGCTGGTTCCTTACGCAAATTGAGCCTTCTTCGATCACCCGTGGTAGCTATTTCCTGCTCCGGGTAGGCGAGCTCCTTGCCTTCACAACCAACCGGGCATTCTTACAATCTTCTTTGAGAAAATCACCAGGTTCATGCCTCCAAGCCGTCTAGGAGGCGGCAACCTCCAAGAGAATGAAAGTGATGGCATTTGCTTAAGGTTGAATCAAGTGTCTAATTGGCTCAAACAATGAAGATCATACTTGAATGCTCCTAACTCTCTCAAAGAGTGAATTTAATGCTCAAGGGAGAAAGGAGACTTGCTAGAGCTCAAATGTATTCAATGAGTGTCCAAGAAGTTATATGAATGCAGGCGTGAGACTATTTATAGCCATTACCAATAAATCCAACCGTTGGAGAGAAATCCCTAAAAAATTCAGCATTTGCGGTACTACCGGCGTGCAAAAGTGTGGTAGTATCACCCCATGCCCAATGGTCGAGTCTGAGTATTAAATGCGGTAGTTAATAGCCGTTACAGGAAATCCAGTACTACCGGAGTGCAATATGCGGTAGTACCGACTTTTGAAGTGAGATCGGCTCAAAAATAGGTCCTCTCTATAAAATGAGTATCGGTATTATATTTGCAGTACTGCCGAGTTCTGATAGTACTGCTATTTTCACTACGGTAGTACCGACCTTCAAAACGGATCAGAAAAAACACCCCTTTCTATAAAATATCTACCGCTCGATTTTTACGGTACTACTGACCTCCGGTAGCACTGCTCTTTTTACTGTTGTAGTTCTGGATTCAGAAAGTTCGTAAAAAAGGAGTGCTGATGTTTTAAAAACTACCGCCTATACGTTCGATGCTATCGCCAAGTGGTAGTACTACAATTTGCATCATGGTACTTTCGCCCTAGAGAGAAAAGGTTGAGCACAGAAAACACCCTATCTGGAATATACATAATGCCGTATAAAACCCGATACTATCACCTTGCGATACTACTACTGTTTGGACTGCGATACTACCGAAAATGCTGAGAATGCAAAACCCTTTAAACCTAATGCCAAATGCAATCCAATATGATTTTTAAAAGAATTTTGAGCTAATTTAGACTTGATCAACATCAAACTACTAGTCATTATTTCTCTCTTAATTGTACAGTATTTATTTTAGTTAATCGATCTTTTCTTCTAACTACAATATCAGTAAAAATATAAAAGGTTCTAACTACTTTTGTACCTTGACTTTAAGCTCTAAATCTTCTTTTCTTGACCCATTTAGATTACAATGATTTTCCTTTTTCATATGCTGTGAAGTGAAACAACCTATTTTCATAAACTCAAGAGAAATCGTTAATTCTTTAATATGATTGTCATTAATTATCAAAACCAAATAAAATTAGGGGTCTAAATGCTTCAACGGGTCCGGATGCAATTTTTCAAAACCGCAAGGATTGTTTTGCAAAAGGGCTCGATCTGAACCTAGATGCGAATGTGAAACCACAAGGACTTATCTGCAAAAATTCCAACAGGTGGGGCTGGACGTAATTTTGGGATCGCGGAGGACCTTTCTGGAAAAACCAATGACGTGGCGTTGCGGTGTGGGATTCCTTTCAACGTAAAAGATATAATATACTAGTTACATGCCCGTGCGTTGCTACGAAAAACAAAATTGATAACGAAAAATAAAGATTAAAAAATAAAAAAATTATTTCACAAGATCAAACATCTATCTTTAACGCTTCGTTTCTTGCAAAAGCTGACTAATTAAAGCAACGCTTCGTTTCTTGCGTAGGGCAATTAAGCGGCAATTAATGACGTGGGAAGAACGGACCACTGCCACCCAGTGCTGCTTTAGAATAGTAGATACTAGTTACATGCCCGTGCGTTGCTACGAAAAATAAAATTAATAATGAAAAATAAAGATTAAAAAATAAAAAAAAAATTTCACAAAATCAAACATATATCTTTAACGCTTCGTTTCTTACGAAAGCTGGCTAATTAAAGCAACGTTTCGTTTCTTGCGTAGGGCAATTAAGCAGGGCAATTAAACGATAATTAATGACGTGGGAAGAACGGACCACTGCCACCAAGTGCTGCTTTAGAGCATGTACAACAGTACACATCAGCAGTCTTTAAGCTATCTCTAAGATCTGCCACGTCAGATTTTCGCTGAGGTGGACCGGAGTAAATAAGGGAAGAGAAAAGAGTCGTCTCGCATGCAACAGACGACGCTAGCGCAAAAACCAAAATTTACCGACGGCGTGCAGACGGCTTAGAGATGGTTTGGAGACGACATCGACTGCAACGGATCATATTCACGGATGAGCTACGCAGCCTTTCCCCTTTCCCCATCCACTCAATCCTTTCTCCATCCAGTCGCGCGAAACCAACAGATTTCCCCCAAATCTGCGTCCAAGCTGCGAAAAGGAGAAGAAGTGAGTGGAGTTCTTGGCGCCCAGGCTGCCGTTGCCCTAAATCAAGGGGCAGCGCGCCGCCGCCTCGCCCTCATCAAGGGGCGCTGCCGCCTCCGCCTCGTCGGCGGCCAGCGCCGCGACCGCCACCTCACCGTCGTTGAGGGGCCGCACCGCGCCGCACCACTGACTCCACCGTCGCCCAGGGGGCGGGCTGCGCCACCGATTCCAATGGCCGAGCACCCTTCTCCATCAGATCCCAAAAATTGGTAATATTTTTTCTTTGTGAAATGAGAACTTATCAGTGCTTCTACCGCTACACAATTTTTACATCACGAAAACTTTATCTTCCATGCCATACAAATCACACACAAACAAAAAACATTGAGAGAAATGCTCAACATAACCATAAGTCGTCAGTAAGTTTATTTTTGATGAACTAGGTATTGAGTTCACTGAGCATCAGTCGTCAGTAATTTTATTTTTCATGCCATACAAATCATCAGTCGTCAGTAATTTTATTTTCATGCCATACAAATCATCAATCGTCAGTAATTTTATTTTTCATGAACTGGGTATTGAGTTCACTGAGCATATAGGGACAGCATGCAAAATCATGGCAACTAATATATGAGTCGATTGCATCGCAAATCTTATGTTCTGTTACTTCTATGGAAGCAAATGTAAACATCTTGAGGGACTAGAGAAGAAACTTACGTGCGCTTGTCTCAGAGGAATTGGGACTTCTGTGCTAACCATTTCAGGTCTTATCTGCAAAATGAGGGGAAAAGAAAAGAAACATATCATTCTCTGTGGATCACCAGCATATTACATTTGTCCAAAGAGTCTTATGTCTATACTCTACCATAAGAACAAAAGCTGCGGCAAGAAACATCTCATATCATGTGAAACAACAATTCTGGCTTATCCATGTCTCTACCATGAGCCTCTGAATCATGCCATTATAATTAAGTCCTAGTAATGCTTTTGAAGCAAAAGAACTTGATGATTGGAAATGACAACATTAGCCGATTGCTCCCACTTGCAATGTTTGGAATTAGATTTCAATAGGTTTAGTGGGTGCTTCCTTCAGTACTTTCCAATTTATCCACATCAGCGACAATTCTCACCTAACTAGCAACAACATATCACGAGCAAAAACCTCACGAAATTGGTAACCTTGTTAAACCAGCCGCTAAATAATTCTTGGCCACCGTAACAAGTTATATTGGACACAGGTTCATGTTAGCTTTTGCTAAACATTTAATTTGCCACAACTCAAGTTCATGTTAGCTAGAACTTAGTACTGCTTTATTTTTTTAGGGGAAAGGAGTATCGTCCTCAAGGTGGTCAAGCAGGAGCAAGGAAAGATGTTGAGCGAGCGTTTGGTGTATTGCAATCTCGCTTTAACATTGTTCGTCGCCCAGCACAATTATGGACACGAGGTAGAATTGGAAACATTATGAACGCCTGTATTATTCTTCATAATATGATTGTTGAAGATGAACAAGAAATGGTCACCACACCTTTAGATTTGAATGAGACGGCAGATACATTTTTAGTCCTACCACCGGAAGTCAACAATGGACCACATGTTTGTTTTGAGGATGTACTTCAGAGGAATTCCAATATTCGTGCTCGACCAACACATATCCAACTAAAGAAGGATTTAGTTGATCATATTTGTCAACGATATGGGAGCAGTACTTGAACAATTTACTTATTTATGAGTTATGCTGTACTTTTTATCTATATGTTCTACCTTTTTATAATTTCAATTCCTTATTAATGTATTCAAAATCTGAATTAATCATATTTTTTCTTTTGATACGTGCAATTAGGATAGCTTCTACCGGGTACTAATGAAATACACGAAAAAAAATAAATTATGAATTATTTATATACTTCTTTTATTTTAAAATGTGATGTTGTTCATTGTATATAATATATATATAATCATGTAGTCTACAAACATAAACATGCACACTTGATCACCATATTTTGTTGACTCCATGCTGGCATTAAATGATCATGTAGACAACACTGTAGACAACCCATTGTATGAGTTGTCTCTAATGCTATCTATAGGTGACATGGCAATGGTTAGAGACAGCAGCTGTCTCTACCATTGTACATGCCCTTAGAATAGTAGAAATAATATATGCGCTGCGTGATTACTTCCAGCGTAATAGATATAATATAATATGCGCTGGGGCTGCACTGGGATTCCTTGCGGCAAATATATTAAAAACTTCTGTGGGGTAGGTGGTACGGCCCAAACTAATTTTGGACGGCTCCGGAAGATCCCAATGCACACGGCCGACGCCCCATAGCGAAAGGGTCGGCTCGGATTCCGTGCATCTTTTTTTGGCGCACCGTCAGTCGCGTTAGCTGGCCCCAAGCATCAGTGGGTGACACGACGGAAATAGCCCGCGACGAGACGCCAACCTGCGGGCCCCGCCAGGGTGTTGTATTCTGAATTACGTATGGGTTCGTTTCCTAGTGGGCCCTACGACCGCGCGGTCACGCCTCCCTCGGTCCCTCCCCTCCCCTCACTCTTGACTCCTGACTCCTGAGTCCTCCGCATCGTTCGTCTTCCTCCCACGGTCCCACCTATAAAAGGCAACCACCTGCGAGCGACTCCAGTGCAGGGGAGTTACACGTTACAACAGCGTCCCGCCGACAGATTAGCGCACTAAATCCTTCACAAATTAGATTAATTAGGTTTGAGGAGGGGAGAGGGGTAGAGGAAGAGGAGGAGGAGAGGATGGTGAAGGCCATGCCGGGGTGCCCCGCGAAGATGGGGTTCCGGATGCCGGCGGAGTGGGAGCCGCACGAGCAGTGCTGGATGGGCTGGCCCGTACGTACTTTTCTCCTCCCCTCCCTTTCCATTTGGATTTTTCTCCCTGCTGCTGCTACACGCCCCCGCCATGTTCTTTTTTTTTTTTTTTTTTGGTGCTTTGGTTGGGCATGGGACTGAGACGACATGGCTCCTCTGTTTAATTGTTAGCCCATCCTTGTGATGCGAGCACCTGGATCCGATCGTTTCTCGTTCCTTTCTGGTGCCTGGATACGGTTCGGAAATGTGTGGTTGTTTGGTGGAGTCGCCCTCTTCTTGCTGGTGCCATCTCTCCCCGACTGCTGATTGTTTGTGCGTCCCCAAGATTCGCCGGTGTGACGTTGTTGCGGAACAATAGAGCGATTAGCGCCTTGTCTCCCTGTCGTTCGAGCTGGATGGATGACTGGCGCGGGCGCCTGATCTTTTGCTTGAAAAAATTGCATCATTTTTTTTGAAGGAAAAGTATAAATAAAATGAACTGCTCTTTTACCTCCCTGCAAGAACAAAAGATTTACGAATGCATTTGTACCCATCATAACCACAAGCATCACTGCATCAGCAAGGTTGTCCTGATGGCACAAGCAATGTGATTCCGTAGACAAGACAAATCGTTGATGTTTGGTTGATATCGGTCATTAGCAAAATATATTTTTGGGAGCATGACGCTCTAAAAGCTCTGCTATTTTCCTTGCCCTCTTTCCTTGTCCCTGGTTGGTTCAATCTGTCAATAACGTACTCAATTTCCTCTCTGTTGTATGATTTTTCTGCCACAATTCTATAACCATCCTGTTATCTCTGCTCAAGTTATCCTAACACGGCTTAAAACGTGATCACATTGACATGTTATACATATGCGTTTTTTACTTTTCATGAACGATTAATCTAGTATGAACATCGTGTGGACTACTCCAATTTCATAGTATGGCATGAATCTGTCTAGTCACTGTTCATTCGTGTAACTTTTGCCCCCTTTTTTTCTACAGTTGGCAATTGTTTGTTACAATTTTACTCATTTAATATTTCCGATCTCCTCCCTGACCGAAGCTCTCTGGAATTCTCTTCTTTTGGATTCTTTCCTGAGGTCGTAACAAATAAGCCCATGCCAAATTAGTGAATAATTGTGTGTTTAAGCCAGGTTTAACTCGGCAAAGCCAACTGGTCCAAATAGAAAGAGTATTGTCGTGTGCTTAAAAATCTTTAATTCGTGCGACTTTCTATTTTTCTGTGGCGCACTGGCGGCTATGAAGGCGTAGGGCAGCAGGCAATCCACTTGTATTGTAGCAGCCATTAGACCATGAAAAGGTACCATCGACCAGATAAAAGTTTGTCAAAACTTGTGATGGCGGCATAGACTTGGTGCAGATGCTACTGACCGACATATCAATTGACTCTTGAAGGAGGCATAGGAGAAAGAAAAATGCTGTTTGCCCTGGAAATTTTGAGTTGATGTCATCTTTGCTTATTTTGCAACAATATTGATTGTTCGACTCTTTGGTTTAAAGTGAACCAATACTCGTTGCCTCCGTTGGATTTGTAGATGATCTAACCTTGACCTGTGTCCTTCATTCCTTTTCCGAAAGATGTGTCATGTGGTTACGCTATCAGAACTGAAAAAGACGCAACTTGTAAAGAAATACACTTACATCTGGTTTGTTTTATGGATCAACAACACCTCTATTTTAAAAAAATTGTATACATATCATTTGGCCTAAAATGCCACCCAACCTTTTCACTCGAAGGAGGAGCCCTCCTAATTTTATGGACTAATTAGTTATACTTGATAGAGCCACGCATTACACTGCGTTAGCTGAATATTGATAGAGGGGTCAGATGGCAAGAACAATCACAACAGTGACTATCATTTTTTCCTTTGGTGAAACATTCATAGGAAAACCAAAATAATAACGAATTTAGATTTTTTTTTTTTTGGGGGGGGGGGGGGTTCATAGAGAAATGAGAGTGGAAAGTAAATATTGGGAAATTTATGGGCTTTGGCAAATGAGCAGAAGATATCGAAAAATCTATTTTTTTCTGAGGAAACGGTGATGCAATTTTTCGAAAACATGGGGCCTTTTTTGCAAAAGGGCTCTATTTGGATGTAAGATCAAGGATAAATGACTAGATGGGGGTGAATACGAGGTTTTAAAATTCTCGGTTGTAATTGCAATAATCTAAGTAAGTAAAACTATAATTGCGAATTTTAATAAATAAGACCTAAAAGTTCTAGATTTATGTAAGTACACTAACAACCTAAGTTTAAGCAAAATATACAATCTTAGAACAAAGATCAATCATTAAATATACTAGAAAAGTAAATTTTACCAGAAAACAAAGAAAACAAATCATAAAAGAGATTGACACAAAGAATTTATTCAGCTTGACCTATCCAAATCGGCTTTTTGCGCAAATTGAGCCTTCCCTGATCACTGTGTTAGTTCTTTCCCGTTTTGGGTAAGTAAGCTCCTTGCCTTCACAATAAATTGGGCATTTTTACAATCTCTTTTGAGAAGATTACCGGTTCCAATCATTTAAGCAATCTAGGAGGCGGCAACTTCCAAAAGAATGAAGTGATGACGCTTGCTTAAGGTTGAATCAGGTGTTTAATTTGCTCGAACAATGAAGATCACACTTGAATGATCTTAACTATCTCAAAGAGTAAATTTAATGCTCAAGAGCGAAAAGAGACTTCTTAGAGCTCAAATGTATTTAATGAGTGTTTATAGCCCCTACCAACAAATTCAATCGTTGGAGAGAAATCCCTAAAAAATTCAGCATTTGCAATATACCAGCGTGAAAAGTGCGGTAGTACCGCTTTATGCCCAATGGAAGTCAAAGTATTAGATGCGGTAGTTAATAGCCATTACAGAAAATTCGGTACTACTAGCGTGCAATATGCAGTGGTATGTAAGATCGAGGATGCGTCTAGAGGGTAGTGACTAGGCATTTTAAAAAAATTATATTACAAATAAGCTCTAACAATCTTATGTGAAATCCCTAAATAGAGTTGCGGAAGATTAAACCTCAAAGATCTAGGCTCACTAGTGTACCAGCAGAGTAAAGCAATTCTAAAGCAAATAAGTAATAGAAACAGTGCTGCAAAGTAAAGACTAAAAAGTAAAGGGCAAGAGACAAGAAATTTTTCACCGAGGTTCAGAGATAAACTCTTACGTCCCCATTAGAGCACTTCACACGAAGTATTCCTCCACCAAAAGCTAATCGCAGTAGTTTTGGTAAACACTAGTGTGACTCTTTCACCACTCCGGTGAGGTGAGTCCCAACATCTCACAACTATGGTAGCCTTCCACAAACCCTATTGATCAAACCGTACCAAATCACCTCCGAGCCATCTAAGGGGGTGTTTGGCAGAGCTCCAGCTCCACCAAATTCGTGGAGTTGGTGGAGCTTGGTATCCCTAGCTTCACCAAATTTGTGGAACTGGAGCTATGGGCACAGTGTTTAGGTTGGTCATCTTGTTTATATTTTAGAATAAAATTATATACTTAAGTCACTTTATTTCAGTCTACAAGTTTCAGCTCCGAGATGGAGCTGGGATCTGGAGCTCTGCCAAACAGGGCCTAAGAACATAGAGTTCAATCTCTAAATAAATGTGTAATAGACTATCCACAAGTCCAATCTCTTAGTTCACTATCACAACACTAACTATAGCTTGGAGCTAGATCACTTTGGAAATTTTGAGATCACTTTGAAAATTTTGAGATTAAGGGCTTGAAAGCTTTTGTATGCTGAAATATCAAGGAGATGCCAAAAGATTCCTACAACAATGCTCTGGCACAACTTATATAACCAATATAATGGAAACTACTCGTTACATCAGTTTTTAAGCCGTTGGATGTGTCAAACTGTAAGAAATGTCTAAATAAATGTGTTTCGGACACTTTGTTAAGCTTCACAATTAGTCTAATGTACAACGGACCATTAAAATTGAAAACATCATTTACGCCGGACCGAACCAGCGAGGTCCGTCGTATATAGGCTTTTAGAAAAATTGAGTCCATCGTGTAACAAGTTAAAGCATAGTTTGCGTTGGACCGAAAAAATTGGTCTGAAGGAAAATTCACTGGTTTTGGTCCGGCGGACTATTTGGCAATAGAGCAACTTTACAGAGAAAATCACATTTGCGATGGACCAAGAAAAATTGGTCTGGCATACACACGAATTAATGTCGCACTGATTTTTAGAGTTCAACGAAAATAGGTCCGTCGTAAACGGCAAGCGTTCTGTTTGATTTCAAACAAAGTGGTTTTCACCACCTGTTGGTGTTTTGAGCACCGACAATACGATTTTTAGTCTAAGGGACCGCGCGCTCCCTCTCCTTGAATGGTCGACTCAGGGAGCCCAAGAAGTATACTGGTTCGGGCTGAATGTCTCTACTCCAGTTCGTGCGGTGGATTCGTGTTGCTTGCGGGCACAGTATTACAAACGAGGGCTAAGGGCTGGCCTTGAGCGCCTCGGTGGCGGTAGAGAGAATGAATGTGAGTTTTTTCTGTTTTTTGTTCGTCTATCTCCCTCCGCCCTTGGGGGTCCTGCCTCCCCTTGTATTGTCGGAAGGGGCAGGTTACATGGGTCAAAAAAGGAAAAAAGAGGATGGGATGTCCCACGCCTGGGAGTGTCGTTTTTTGGTGAATGACCGACCACTACCTGCCCTACGTCGGGTTGGTAGACACTCCGAGCGGCTAGGCCCTACGTTGCGACGGGAAGTGGCGTACCTGCCCTATGTGCACCCGCCAGGCGCTGACGTAGCGCTTTGACCCTGGCATTGCCTCGGGAGGGAGCGCGTTCCTCTGCTGCGCACGTTTGGGTGATGAGATGGGTGTCTTGACTTTGGCGACCCTCTCCTTTGCCTGAAGGGCCACTTACCTCGTGCGGTGCCACAGTCGTCGCGTCCGTGTGGTAGGTGACAACGGCCGGCGTCTGGCGCTGGCGCCCCACGATGGGCGCCTCGGTCGAGTCGGACGCTGCGGGGCGCCCGACCAGTGGGAGGGATTCCCCCGATTGCTTCGATTGGGGTCTAGCTGCACTTGATGGCCTACTTGGACTTCGACCATTGTTGGGCCATGACCGGCCCACCTGTCGTCCTGGGCCGCTGGGGATACCCATGGTATGTGTACTCGTCAGTAGCCCCGGAGCCTCCGAGCAAGTTCATCAGAGGCGATCGGGGGTTCCCCCAGTCGGCCCCTCAGCCTACCGCAAGCCTACCACGAAAGACGCAAAGACGAAGTTCGTTCGGCTCACCTCACCGATCGGATAAACCCTCTCGGCAACGGCGCCCAGCGCCCTGCCGAAAGAGGCGGCGACGAGGTCCAGTTCCATCCGGATCCGGCTCATCTCAGCCTTGGCCTGTCGCATACCTCCCACAAGGGCCTCCTACTCCTTGCGCTCCGCCGCATCATCCTGGACAAGTCACGGCCTCCCAGACGGATCCGCGCCCAGCCAGATCAGTGTGGGTGGAGAACTCCGAGCGGACTCCCACGAGCCTGCCATGACTCGCGCCAGATAAAGCGGCCGCCCCCCACCGGTGGGATCCCCGACGACGGCGGGACCACCTCGGACGCCCGGATCGCGTGGGCCGGCGGATCCCCTGGTGGCGGTGGCGGGAGACACTCCTTGCCCCCCACGGCCTCTGACCAAGTCGCCGACTCGGCGGGGGCCTCCGGAAGCTCCTCGCGCTCGGGCTCTGCCCACACCAATTTGTCCATCATGCCAAACTCGATGGACAACTCTCCATGGGACCCCCATGTCATTAGCAATAGATTTCGTCACTCCCTCCTTCATCATGCTGGGAGTTGTCTCTCTAAGCACATGACATATATGGTTCGCTTCATATTAGGAGTGTAGTGCCTCCTCTTAATATTGATAGCTACACATATGCATGCATGGATTAGTACGTGCATGCATGGCTACAACACACACAGGCTAGCATGGCAGTGTGCATGCGACTAATACCTGCGTCAGCTACAGTGTCGGCGTCGGCTCCGACGCCGCTGTTGTCGGCTCCATCGTCATCAGCTTCAGCTTCTTGGAAAAAGGAAAACAAAAGAGAAAGGAAACCTTGATTGCCTGAACCCCAAAACATGATCGTATTTCAAATTAGGTACTCCATCAAAATCATCATTTTCTTCCCAATTGACTGGCTCGTTCAGATCAAATCCACCATTATATCCAACCATGGGAGAGGAGAGGAGAGGAGAGAAGAAGAGCAGATAAGTGATGAACTGTGAATGAGCATGGCCATTTTTATTGGACAAAGTTTAGATAAGTGGCGCTATGGGAACTTTGATTAGTTCAGCGCTTTCCAAATTTTGGTTATGTGCAAGCTCTTTCCAAATTTTCGTGTTGTGCAAGCGCGCGTGAAATTAGCCCAGCGTTGGATCGGGCGAGCGCGCGCGTCAAATTAGCATCGCGCTGGGCGCGCTGCATGGCAATCTGGCATTGCATGGCGCGTATGCGACACACTGTATGGCGTTGTTATGTGCGCACGGGCAGCGTTGCCGAAGCATCACGCGCTAATTGCAGCGTAGGCCGAGCGGTAATTACTCCTTCTACCGATGGATTACCACCTCTTGGTCTTTGCGTTGATGGCTGTTGCGCCTTGTATACAGGGACAGAGGGAGTACTAAACATTCTAAATAATTTTAAATGGCATAATTTATAAGGAAATTCAAATCTAAACATTTTTCTTTTTAACTCAGGAATCACTCCTGGAACTTTCCAAGTTTTACTCCTGATGGACTCCCTCCATTCCAACCTAATTTTTGTAAACCAAATTTTAAACTACCAAATTCTAACATGAGAATTGTTTGTTCGGCATGCCCATAACCGCAGGTAGGGATGGCAATCGGGTGGGTACCTCCGGGTACCACCGTTTCATACCCAAACCCAAACCCAAACAAAGTGCCGCCTACCCAAACCCATTAAGCTTGCAAATCATGCCCATGCCCAAACCCAATGGGTACCCGATACCCAATGGGTACCCATGGGTATCTATAGCAACAAATAAATATGCCTGGCCGTAGTCGCCGTAGCTACCGGAGAGGGAGGGCATCATGCAACCGAAGGTGGAATCGGGGAAGGGGAAGCGGAAAGGGCAACCATACCTGGTTGGAGAGGGAAGGGAGGGACCCATCAGCGCCACGTAGTCGCGCAGCACGCATGTGGATCGGCTCTCATCGTAGCACCGCCATGCGGATGGCCGACCCCGAGGGTGGGAGCCGGAGGGAGCTGAGCCACCAAGGTGGGGGTGATGGGGGCCATTGGGGCGAGGAGGTGAAGAGGGTGGGGGATGGGGCCAAAGGGAGAGGCGGAGGCAGTGGTGGGAGGGAGAGCCGACTACCGAGAGGGAGGGGTGCACGAGGGATTGTGACAGGGGATTCCGAAGGAAGCGAGAAGATTGTGGCGGCAAATTAGTGAGTTAGGGTTTTGATTTTCTAATATATATATATGCGTGTATATATATAATGCACGGTTTGGATCAACAATTTCGTCTTCGAATTTTGCAAACAGCGCTATAGCACGGAGGATCTGTACTATATATATATAATAAAAAGTGGGGTCCGTTTGTCATAGGATACCCATCGGGTACCCATGGGTACAAGCTGATACCCACACCCATCCTGTGACCTTATCGGGTACCCAAACTCGAAAACCCATGGGTTTAAAATGCTACCTGTACCCATCCTTATCGGGTCGGGTACCCAAACCCATGGGTAAAACTGCCATCCCTAACCGCAGGCGCGACTAATCGATTAGTTTTACATTCTGCAGAGGTTGTATAGCTTTTCCTACAAAACATGATATTTCCCCTTTTATCAGCACACTTCCTTTGGTGAGCGACAGAGAAAATGACGACAAGGCCCCTTTATCAACCCATCCATGTAGTCATGCCTGCTAAGGTTTCACTGCTGAAAGAATCGCTCTATTCGGAAGCCCTCTCTTGCGTCAAAGTGGCAGCCTCACGCTTTCACCACACCACTACCTCCAAATGGCATGACTGTGCACGATATGATTTAATAGGGCTAGCCAGGTCTGTCCCATTCTAAATTTGTGGTAGTACGGTTATGTTTTACATTCAGCGAAACTCAATCATGTTCTTAATTGACTAAATGAGATTTTCCTCAAACCCAGAATGATAACCATTCAAATCAACACTAATATTAAAACTTTCATTCTTTAACGAAACATTATTTTGGCCGAAATCCCCCAAAATCTCTCTAAGCATGCCTGAGCAATGTCTAATTATTACCATATAGTAGTTAATATTTTTCCTAAGGTTACAAAGGCATAGGAACTCAATTTCAAAGGTGTCTATCAATATTGATTATAATTAGCATTTAAAACTGGGTCAGGAAATAACGTTTACAATACATAGGCATGCAATAATTTAAAATTTCAACATACAAGTTTACAAACTGGGAGCAACATGATCAAGGTGGTGTGGCTTGACTTGTTCGACGAGTTACTGTTCGAATTCGTCGACTGGGTACTCTTCGGACTCTCCGTAATCTACGCGTGAAAAGCACTCAAATTCAAATAAAATCAAATTAAATGCCAAACTAGCACTAAATTAAAATTTAAGATTTTAGATGAATTTAAAAAGAAAAACGGAACCAAACGAAGTTTGAACGGGCGAAAACGGGCTCTCAAAAGTTCAAAAACAAATAAAAAGGATTTTCTGAATTTTTGTAATTAATTTTCTAAAGGAAAATTTGAATTATTACACATGCTGATGTCAGCGGTATTTTCAGATTTATTTTTCAAAAGGAAACTCGCTTTATGACATTAGCATGACGTCATAAAGGATTTTCGATTTCTTTTTAAAAGAAAATCCGATTTATTGCGCCATGATGTCAGCGCCGAATTTTCGGTTTTGAATTATTGTTAAAAACAAAACAAAACCGAGCCAATTGGGTCGTAGAGCCGTGGATCGCGTCCATGGCACGCGTGGCACTGCCAGCGTACGCCGCGCGAGGCGCGTCGAAGTGCTGATGAGGCGCTGGCGGCACCGGCCAAGGACAGGGTGAGCGGCAATGGGAGGTCGGCGACGGCGCCGAAGGGGAAGAAGACGGCGGCGGAGCAGCCAGGAGAGAGGAGCGGAGGGAGAGAGGGGGGAGTTGAGAGGAGCCGCCCAGATCGTCCTCGAGTTGTTGGATGAACAGTTGCTCCCATCGGAGTTGGATCCTAGCAACGAATTACCGGAGGTGATCCCGATGCTAAAACCCAAGCCCAATCGAGACAACTCTACAAACATCCAAACGACTCGACAACAACCCCGGTATTCCCCCGGTATGCGATCCGAAACTCGTCCAGGATCCCCACATACCGGTTCCCAATGCCATATCAAACATCGATTCGCACAAAGGGGCATCGAGCCCAAACTCACTACCAGAGACGCAAAAACGCGGAAGCAAACCAACACACAACACGGCACACGGAAGCCCAACAAAAACGACCCACAAAAGAAACGACCAAGCGAAAAGGTAGACAGTTCTATTGCAGAAATAAAAGTGCAGCTGTTCACAAAAGTAAGACCAACCACTCTATACAAACAAAAGTAAAACACCTCCGGAAGTGTCATGCCCTGAACACTTAGGGCGTCTAACGTCGACAGACCTCTACTCGGTGCCTGCCTTGGGTCCACCGATAAGCGATGAGGGGCAAAACTCGCACCCCGCTGGATCCTCACCTGCAAAACCACAAAGCAGAAGCCTGAGTACAAAAGGTACTCACAAGTCTTACCCATGGTCCATATATGACCGACTCCAAAGGACATGCAATTGGATGTAGCAAGGAATAAGCTAGAGGTAACATTTGCGGAAATGCTTAGGTTTATTATTTAGTCACTCAACTACTCAATTCACAAGTTAAGCAGTTGCAACAGCGCCTACTTCTAAGATGAAGTGCAATCATTAATTCACAACCATTAATCTCATCACCAATTTATTTGGGCTCAAGCTCGACGGCGAACTTCGGTTCAAGTTCTTACTACGTGACTGTGCGATGAAAGAGCTTGCTCATATCCGAGAGCGCGGCAATTCGAATCGCTTAATTAACCCTGCAGGGAAGCATTGATCGCACGACACTTACCATAAGGGCCTAGTGTCAACCCCCTCCCAATCATACCCAATCGCTGAAGCGTCCTCCTGTGGCCCGAAAACCTAGCACCCCCTCGAGCAGCCCCAAGCCCGGTTTGGCGCTCGAGAGTCGGCCTAAGCCTCGCTCTCAACCACGTCCAACCACAGGAAGTTACGGTCCATCGATTCCGTATGAGAGAAAGAGCGGCTTACCGTACCATAATCGGGCATGCGACCAACCGGGGTGTGCTCAATCAAAGGGCAACCATCGAATCGGTCCTTAACCGACTCAGACGGGAACTACCACATCGGGTCTCCTTACCCAATGTCCCAACCTTTCCGCCCGGTCTCCAATTCATATTTTCTTTTCCAACCACCCATCCATGCCCACTCTTTTTATCATGGGTAAGGTAACGACCTCAAGCGACGGAACCTTCCGCTACTTGGCCCAAATCCCGACCTCTAAGCAATTCTAAGCAGTGACTCATTTAATACCCATACTAGTTCCAACGGAAGTATTCACAAATCCAAGGGATGAATGTGCAGCAAATAGGATCTAACCCTAACCCAATTCAATTCCTAATGCAGACTTATTTCACCAATTAAGCAGTTTATTCACAAAAATACAATTAATACGGGTTCAAGATGCATATGTGCTTGCCTTGATCTTCTGCTTGTGGGTCGGTAGTAACTGTCTCTCCGGTCGCACCCTCGGTCACCGCGGCATCAGTCTCTGCGAGATCGTTCCCTACACGAGTACAATGCATAATGAGATGCATGCCATGCGAATGAAATGAACACAAAAAGGAAAACCCCGACGAGACAACGCGACCGAACAGGCTAACGAAACCGAACATACTAGCCTAACCCGGACAGTCCGGTTATTTGATCCGGACAGTCCGGATAACCCGGATACTCCGGACCTTGTGTCCGGATACTCCGGCCTAAGTGGATACTCGGATCGGGTCCGACACTCCGAACCTGGCGCACCTCACCATACAACTCAACGGACTGAGGTGCCGCCAAGTCCCACGGCACCGCGGGGACCCGACCTATGACATTCCCACACGCGGCAAGGCCGAGGGAACTTCAAGCTAGCTAAACCTCGAGAAAACGACACCCAACTACAGAACCACAAGCCGACTCCAATCGGCCCTTGGATTGGCATTACCACTACCCGATCTACCTCACTAGTACCCACATTCATCAATCCAAGCCCCAAACCAACCCTAGAATCACTACACCCAAAACCCTAGAGCTCAAGTTTCAACTCCAAACCCCCAAATCCAAACCTAAACCCTAAACCCACCATGGATGGCCTCAAAACCCAAGAAACTCACGGATCAACCCCCAAGAGAAAAACCTACCTCCAAGTATGATGGACGAGAAACAATGCCGGGTGGAGGAAGGAGGATGCCGGCTTGAGGAGGAGTTCTACGGGATGGAGGAGCCACCGGGGAGGAGCCACGGGAGGTCGCCGGAGTGGAGAGCTCACCGGAGACAAGGTTGGGTGAAGGAGACGCACGGGGTGGGTGGAGGACAAGTGGAGAAGAAAAGAAGGGAGTGAACCCACGAAATGGGACTTTTATACAAAACCCCCCGCAAATACCGGACACTCGGGCCTTAACGGAGACTCCGGGTTGGGGTCTTCGGTAGCACTAACCCGGACACTCCGAACATTTGGTCCGGACACTCCGGGTTGAGGCGCTCGGTCAGGTTAATCTGGATACTCCGGACAATATGTCCGGACATTCCGGGTTATGTCCGGACATTCCGGGTGTTGATCCGGATACTCCGGATGTCCCAGAATTTTTGAAACTTGGGGCCCTGACAAACCCTCCCCCTTAAGGGAATCTCGCCCCGAGATTCAGAAACGAGCGTACAGTTAGGAAGATAACTACAAGGGAAAAAGCTGAAGGATCGGCGAGTAATACTCACATGTTTTGGAAGAATTTGGGATAATCGTTCTTCAGACGATCCTCTGGCTCCCAAGTAGCTTCGTCCTCGGTATGGTTGCTCTATTGGACCTTATAGAACTTGAGAGTTCTCCGCCGAGTTTTGCGCTCCGCTTCTTCTAAAACCCGAATTGGATGCTCCTGATAGGACAGATCCGGTTCAGGCGCAACTCCGAGGTCGTCCACTTCAAGCGACTCGAAAGGAGTACGGAGACACTTCTTCAACTGGGAGACATGGAAGACGTTGTGGACCATCTCGAGCGAGGGAGGAAGCTCTAGCTGATATGCAACCTGACCACGCTTCTCAAGGACTCGGAATGGCCCTATGTAACGAAGCGCCAGTTTCCCCTTGATTCCAAACCGACGAGTGCCTCGAAGAGGAGATACCTTCAGATAGACGAAGTCGTCAATATCGAAGGAGAGGGGTCTCCTACGGTGATCAGCGTAACTCTTCTGTCGCGACCGCGCTATCCTCAGATTTTCCTGGATAGTCCTGACCTTTTCTTCCGCCTCCATAACCAACTCAGGCCCAATCAAGCGGCGCTCGACAACTGCGACCATAAAGCGCCTCGAACGGAGACATCTGGATACTGGTTTGGTAGCTGTTGTTGTACGCAAACTCGGCGTACGGAAGGCACTCTTCCCACTTTTTCCTGTAGGACAAGATACAAGCCCTCAACATGTCTTCGAGGATCTGATTGACCCTCTCGGTCGGCCAGTCGATCTAAGGGTGGTATCTTTGAACTATAGAGCGACCGTGCCCAAGGCCTCATGCAGGCTTCTCGAGGTGAAGTGAGCGAGAGCCTGCATGCGAAACTATCCGCTTGGGCACTCCATGCAGACTTACGATCCGGGAGATATACAAGTCCGCATACTTCTTGACTCGATACTTGGTGCAAACGGCCAAGAAGTGCGCAGACTTCGTCAGTCGATCGATGATTACCCAAATCGAGTCATGGCCTGAGGAAGTGGTCGGCAGGCCAGTAATGAAGTCCATGGTAACATCCTCTCACTTCCAAACTGGAACAGGAAGAGGCTGAAGAGTACCGGCTGGTTTGAGGTGTTCGGCCTTCACCCGCTTGCAGACGTCGCACTCCGACACATAGCGAACGACTTGTTGATACATCTTGTTGCTGCCCGGGTCTTGATACATCTTGTTGCTACATCTTGTTGATACATCTTGTTGCCGCTTTATGCGAGTCCACCAAAACTGCCGCCTTAGGTCTTGATACATCTTGTTGCTGCCCGGGTGAATGGTAAGCAAAGAGTTATGCGCCTCATCGAGAATCCTTCGCTTCAACTCCTGGTCATCAGGGACAACTATGCAGTCGCCGAACCACAAGGTTCCCTGCTCATCCAGGCGAAACTCAATGGCTTGCCCCAAATCTAATTTATCCTGGATCTGGGCAACTTCTTCATCCTTTGTCTGCGCCTCTCGAATCTGATCGAGCAATGTAGATCTCAACTCGAGATTAGCTATGAATCCCTGCTCGCCCATCTCCAAGCTGAGTCTCTGGAATTCGGCACAGAGGGAGACACTCGGGGACTGGAGAGTAAAGCAGTTGCATTGAGCTTTGCGACTCAACGCATCAGCTACCACATTCGCCTTTCCCAGGTGGTAATGCACCTCCAGACTGTAGTCTTTGATCAGCTCGAGCCATCTCCGCTGTCTCATGTTCAGATCCGCCTGGGTGAATATGTACTTGAGACTTTTATGATCGGTATAAATATTGCACTTGTTCCCCAAGAGATAGTGGCGCCAGATCTTCAAGGCATGCACCACTGCTGCAAGCTCCAAATCGTGGGTGGGGTAGTGCTCCTCATGATGCTTCAACTGCCGAGATGCGTAGGCAACGACTTGGCCTTCTTGCATAAGCACACAGCCAAGCCCAATGCCTGACGCATCGCAATACACATCAAAAGGCCGGTGGATATCCGGCTGAGTGAGCGAGAGCCGTAGTCGACATTGCTTGATGTCCGAAAAGCGCTCGCGGTCAAACCATCCGAACTCAACTTCCTTCTTGAGCGGCTCGATCATCGGCCGCCAATCTTGGAGAAGTCCTGGATGAAACGGCGATAATACCCAGCCAGTCCAAGAAAACTGCGGATGTCCGTGACAGTCTTGGGCTGCTCCCACTTGAGCACATCCCGAACCTTGCTTGGGTCAACCGCCACGCCCCGCTCAGAAAGGACGTGCCCTAAAAACGACACTTCCTTCAGCCAGAACTCGCATTTACTGAATTTCGCATACAGGCGGTGCTCCCTGAGTCGCCCGAGAACAATGCGAAGATGTCTGGCATGCTCTTCTTCATTGGCTGAATATATCAGGATGTCATCAATGAAGATGACGACAAAGGAATCCAGTTCTTCCATGAAGATAGAGTTCATCAGATACATAAAATACGCCGGTGCGTTCGTCAGACCGAACGACATCACGGTATACTCGTAGAGTCCGTATCTGGTGGAGAAAGCAGTCTTCGGGATGTCTTCTGTTCGGATCTTAATCTAATGATATCCGAGCCGCAGATCAATTTTTGAGAACACCCGTGCGCCAGTCAGCTGATCAAACAGAATATCAATCCGGGGCAACGGGTACTTGTTCTTGACGGTGACTGTATTCAGAGGACGGTAGTCAACGCAAAGGCGCAAGGAACCGTCCTTTTTGGCCACAAACAAAGCCGAGCAGCCCCAAGGCGAGGAGCTCAGTCGGATGAACCCCTTGTCCATTAATCCTTTCAGCTGGGTCTTCAGTTCAGCCAATTCATTTGGCGGCATCCGGTACGGCCGCTTGGATATCGGAGCAGTCCCCGGCTGAAGCTCAACAACGAACTCAATGTCCCGATCATGTGGCATTCCCGGTAATTCCGCTGGGAACACATTGGGAAACTCAGACACCACGGGAATCGAGTCCAGCTATTCAGCTTCTGTCCCATTCAGAGAACACAAGGTGGCCTTGTTCTCATTAAGAAGTAGAGTGAGTCGGCCGCCCTGCGGATTCCTGAGTGACAGGGTACGACTACAACAATCTAAAACAGCCTGCTGCCGTGTCAGCCAACTCATCCCCAGGATGACATCTATTCCCCGAAGGTCTAGAAGCAGCAAGTTGACGGTGAACGGAATCCCCTGAATCTGAACTACTGCCTTCTGAATCATCTGCCTAACCGTGATCTTCGACCCCGGTGCCTCAATCAGAAAAGAAGCGACACTGCATGGCCAGTTCCTGGGTTTCCATACAAGGCTTGGCCGGTTCCTGGGTTCCCATACAAGGCTTGGCCGGTTCCTGGGGTCCCATACAAGCAATAAAAAAAATCGAAAAATAATGTTTTATTGTTTTTTTTGTGAAATTTGAAACCGAGGTGATTCGAAATGGCAAAAAAATGTATTCGATACAAGTTTGAACTCGTAATTACAAGGTGATACAACAGTTTTGCGCACTGCAATCGTATTTTTTTGTTTTTGCTTTCCATTATTTGCTGTTTAATTTTTTAAACTTTATCGGATAATAAGTTTCGATGTACAACTTGAAATTAAAGGAAAAAATCGTATTTGAGGGCACTGAGTTTGCTAGTTTTGGATATTTACAATATGATATAATAGTTTTCGGTTAGTATTTTTTTATCTTTTCGGTTTGAAAAAATGATATAATAGTTTCACGTTGTAAAAAAAAAGCAGTGATGAAGTATCTGGAAAATCACTTCTCAAGAAACCAAACTTTGGAAAATTTTGGTGTTCGAAACCTGGAATTTCGGGTTACCCTATACCTGTATGGCATAACCAAAACCCCAAAACATCGGTTAAGGATTTTTTCATTTTTTGTTGTTTTTTTTCTGATTTTTCAACCGGAGCTGATTCAAATGGAAATGACCGATTTAGTTATATTTCTCTCTGTAAAATTTAGAAATCGTTTGCTGATTCAAATGCAAATAACCGCTCCATATCGCATGATTGAAATGCATATAACTGGAGTTGATTGAAATGCAAATAACCGTTACATATCGCTCCATATGATAGTTGAGAGATTACGAGAAACAAACATCGGGGTTACAGATGGGCGGCAATAATGGCTTAAAGTTGAACATGCCTTAGGTAAACGAAACAACAAGGGCCCTTCTGGTACACTACTGAGTGCACCGGGGATATTTCCCCTTGCGCAACCCATCGGTGCCTGTCGCCCTGGCCCTAGCCACCCTCTCGCGCTTCCTCTCACGCTCGGCCTCCTGCTCTTCCGCAAGGCGCTGCCGTTCGGCCTCCCTCTTTTCACGCATTTTTTCGTGATGTTTCATGCGCTTCTCCTCCTCGTCCTGCTCACGCCACTGCTGCTCTACCATAGCTCTACGATGCGAGTATTCCCAATTTTGCATCCTCTCCATCTCAGGAGTCTGCTTCGCGTCATAGAATTTGATGAACTCGCACAATGGAGACTACGATTGGTGACAGCAGATGGTATTACAGTATTAAGGTTTGCACGGTTTGATGTAACATCAAATGCGAGTACGAATTTACCGGGCTTTTCCGTCGCATCCATGTCTCCAGCGTTGGCTCGGAGTCGTAGTTGCGGCAGCTCCAGTACCTCATACCGTAGGTGTACGAGTTGTCTAAAGACTTTTGGAACCGGCAAGGATCCCCGCATAGGCACATAGGGACCTGCGTGCCTTCGGGGATGTCTTCGAGAAGGTTGTGCCTTGGGGGCGAGGGGTTTGTGCGCGACTAAAAAACTTAGGGTTATTGGGCGTTGAGAATTTATATGCAAAGAGAGCTGTAACTGAGATATTTTTACAGAATATGGTAGTCCGTATACCAAATAGCAAATCTGCTACATTCGGACCAAAAAATAACTTCGAACATGCTTTTTTACGGGCCGTCGAAAATCCTTCGTCGTTAGGGTTTGTGCGCGACTATAATACTTAGGGTTATTGGGCGTTGAGAATTTATATGCAAATAGAGCTGTAACTGAGATATTTTTACAGAATATGGTAGTCCGTATACCAAATACATGTTAGACGGTATTTCATGTTTCGGGAAAGAGTAAACGAATTTGCAAAATTTCGATATGACTGCGATTTCTGTAAATAAACGATTATGTTTTCATATTTGTATAAGTGAGTGACAATTTGTATAGTATTCCAATATAGTGCTTGTATTCGGCCTGAAAAAAATAATCCAGTATAGTGCTTATATTCTAGTATAGTACTGTATTCGGCCAGTAACAAATAATGTGATATGCTTATATGGGACACCAGGAACCGGCCATGGCTATGTATGGATTCCCAGGAACCGGCCATGGCCATGTATGGGAACCCAAGAACCGGCCAAGCATGAATGGGTCCTCAAAAACCGGCCATGCCCTTGGATGGGTCCTCAAAAACCGGCCATGCATGTATGGGCTACCAGGAACCGGCCAAGAGTGGGTTTTTTGTAAATACGCCAAAAAATTATATCATTTTGAAATTATGATTTCAAACTTGTACTAAATACGATTTTTTCCTAATAATTGTCATAGTGTATAATATGCGCTGTGGCTGTACGGGGATTCCTTCCGACGGCGAAGATATTAAAAAATTCTGTGGGGTCTCTGGGTACGGCCCAAATTAATCTTGGACGGCTCCGGAAGATCCCATAGCGAAAGGGTCGGATCGGATTCCGTGCATCTTTTTCTGGCGCACCGTCAGTCGCGTCAGCTGGTCCCACGCGTCAGTGGGTGACACGACGGAACGCCAAGCCGCGGGCCCCGCCAGGGTGCTTTTCTTCTGAATTACGTATGGGTTCGTTTCCTGGTGGGCCCTACGACCGCGCGGTCACGCGTCCACGCCTCCCTCGGACCTTCCCCTTCCCTGAGTCGCCCGCACCTTTCGTCTTCCTCCCACCTATAAAAGGCAACCACCTGCGAGCGACTCCAGTGCAGGGGAGTTTACAACAGCGTCACGCCGCCAGATTAGCGCACTAAATCCATCACAAATTTGATTAATTAGGTTTGGAGGAGGAGGAGGAGGAGGATGGTGAAGGCCATGCCGGGGTGCCCAGCGAAGATGGGGTTCCGGATGCCGGCGGAGTGGGAGCCGCACGAGCAGTGCTGGATGGGCTGGCCCGTACGTATTGTTCTCCTCCCCTCCCTTTCCATTTGGATTTTTCTCCCTGCTGCTGCTACACGCCCCCGCCATGTTCTTGTTTTTTTTTTCTTTTGATGCTTTGGTTGGGCATGGGACTGAGGCGACATGGCTCCTCTGTTTAATTGTTAGCCCATCCTTGTGGTGCGAGCACCTGGATCCGATCGATTCTCGTTCCTTTCTGGTGCCTGGATATGGCTCGGAAATGTGTGGTTGTTTGGTGGAGTCGCCCTCTTCTTGCTGAGTTGCTGGTGCCGTCTCTCCCCGACTGCTGATTGTTTGCGCGTCCCCAAGATTCGCCGGTGTGACGTTGTTGCGGAACAATAGAGCGATTAGCGCCTTGTCTCCCTGTCGTTCGAGCTGGATGGATTACTCGCGCGGGCGCGGTATTAAATGTAGTAGTGAATGAATCAATCGATCCATGTAGGTGCACCTTGCGATTAGCACCTACCAGCAGGATCAACTGGTTATACTCCCTTGTCAGGTTGGAATCTTTGAATCTGAGAAGTACTATATATTAAGTCTTGTTTGGTCACAATCATCGGAGCATCTAAAGTTTATCATTCAATTTGCCCCCTAGATTGTTTCGTAAGTATGCACGTAAACTGTTCCAAAGAAATAGCATCAATTTCCCCCTTAGAATTTGCAGGGGGGCGGTGTATCTTTTGCTTTAAAAAATTGCATCATTTTTTTAAAGGAGAAGTACAAATAAAATGAGCTGCTCTTTTACCTCCGGCAAGAACAAAAGATTTATGAATGCATTTGTACCCATCATAACCACAAGCATCGCTGCATCAGCAAGGTTGTCCTGATGGCACAAGCAATGTGATTCCGTGGACAAGACAAATCGTTGATGTTTGTTTGATAGCAGTCATTAGCAAAGTATATTTTTGGGAGCATCACGATCTAAAAGCTCTGCTATGTTCCTTGCCCTCCTTCCGTGTCCCTGGTTGGGTCAATCTGTCGATCACGGCCACAATTTCCTCTCAGTTGTCTACGATTTTTCTGCCACACAATTCTATAACCATCCTATTATCTGTCTCTGCTCAAATTATCCTAACACAGGGCTTAAAACATGGTCACATTGACACGTTATACATATGCGTTGTTTACTTTTCATGAACGATTAATCTAGTGACATCGTGTGGACTACTCCAATTTCACAGTATGGCATGCCTCTGTCTAGTCACTGTTCTTTGCCCCCCCTTTTTTTTCTGCAGTTGGCAATTGATTACTACAATTTTACTCGTTTAATATTCCTAATCTCCTCTCTGACCGAAGCTCTCCGGAATTCTTATCTTTTGGATTCTTTCCTGAGTACGTAACAAATACATCTTCTTAACAAAACTGACTCTTCCCGAACAATCCTGGACGTGATGCTGCTGCTGCTATGCCACAACAAAATCACTGTAGGTCATCATGTTAGTATTTATTTGAGGCTCCGTTAATTAGTCATCGTGTATCCTCCCCACTCCCCGGCAGGCCTCGAAAAACAATAGCAGGTCGTGTCAATTTCGTTTATCTTTCATACACGTCATAGATGATCTCTACTTCATTAAACAATTTTGAAGTATCATCGTAATGAACGTTGTCACTTCTCTTTGAATCCCAGGAGCGCCGGGACAACTGGCGGGAGCATGCTGGTCCAGCTCAAAAGACATTTGCGAGAACATCAATTGCCATTTCAAAATTTGAGCCCGTCACCATATGTACAAGTGCCAAACAGGTAAATGATTCGAGAGGTGCTTCTATTCTTTTTCTTTTTGAAAGTTGCATAAATATTAAAGCATGAATAGAAGGTAGATGGTGATTACTTATCTCTTCGCTTGCTTTAAGATTTGTGCTACTTGTATTAGGAGGAAAAGCATAGAAGCACTGCTCGATTTGATTTTCTAAACGCCGCCTCATATGAACTGTGTTGTAAACCGCTGCATAACCATGAGTGGTACAATGGTATTCAGTTTCACATTTTTGTTTCTGGCAGTACCCCTACGTCCACGAGCTGATGCAACATCAGCCAAACATCAGGGTGGTAGAGATGAGCACGAATGATGCCTGGTTTCGTGATATTGGTCCAACTGTGCGTCACTTCAATTTGTTATCTTTGTCTATTCTGATTTGCAGTCCGGTGTTTGGGGTTTTGCTAATAGAATCCTTGCGTTTTAGTTCATTACTCGTAAAGGTGGACCGGACTTGGGAATAACAGAACAAACAATAGCGGGAATTGATTGGGAATTTAATGCTTGGGGAGGTATGTTGTTTTAAATTAAAGAGATGCATGTCCATTCAATATTTTGTCGTGCTGCTTATTTTAGTTGTATGGCTAGTGCCAATTATCGATCCATGCTGAGGTCTTGGTAGCAACTTTCAAGCGGTACCATATTTTTCTAAAAGCCAGAGGTTCTGGTTTGCACTAGGGAAACATAGAAACACACTTTTATTTTTGGTACAAGAATTTCATAGCTTCACAAGTCAATGTCTAATCACCTTCTCTGCACGATAATTCAGTGAGTTCTGCTACTACTGTCCTGCAGGTGTCGGTGATAGTTGCTATGATGATTGGAGTCTTGATAGCAATGTTGCCAAGAAAGTAAGAAATGAATCCCTGCTTAAGAACAAATTGGTGTCTTTTGTTTGTCCCTATCTGTACTGATAACTCTTCCTATCTTGGCCATCCATTTCAGATAGTCGAGATTGAGAGGATCCCTAGGTTTCCACACAGAATGATTCTTGAAGGTGGAAGCATTCACGTAGATGGAGAAGGTCCTTGATGTGTCATATCTTTGTCGACGAACAAACAGTCAGTATTTTTGTTGGTGTCTGCTAACAAATTGTCACATCTCAACAGGTACATGCATTACAACGGAAGAGTGCTTGTTGAACCCTAACAGAAACCCCGAAATGACTAAACTAGAGATAGAGAATGAGCTGAAGGATTTTCTTGGAGTCACAAAGGTGATTTGGATACCTCATGGACTTTATGGTAAGCACGAAAAGAATTTTATCACTTGAACATCTAAAACCACAAGTTTTTTGTTTCTCGTTTCTAAGAACCATGTTAAATAACCTTCTAATGATTTTATAGGTGATGATGATACAAATGGCCATATTGATAACTTATGCTGTTTCATTAAACCTGGTGTGGTCCTCTTGTCATGGACTGATGACGAGGACGATCCACAGTATGAACGATCAGTTGAGGCACTATCAACTCTATCTCAGGCAGTTGATGCGAAAGGCCGGCAGATAGAAGTGGTAAAAATCTACGTACCAGGGCCTCTGTACATTACAAACGAAGAGGCGGAGGGTGTTGATCCAACAGTCAGTATTACAGCTACACATTAATTATTGGTCCCTTCGCAAGGCTGATTTCAGCCATTTCTAAGAACGAACAATGTACGACTGTTTTCAGGGGCATGCTGTACCGAGGGAACCAGGCAAGAGATTGGCTGCCTCATACGTGAACTTCTACATAGCGAATGGCGGTATTGTAGCACCAGCTTTTGGTGATAAGCGGGACAAAGAAGCATGTGAGGTTCTCCAGAAGGCATTTCCTGATCGTAAGGTAAGCTTTACTGCCCTTTTCACCCGAAAAATTAGGCATCCACGCTGCTCTTTGTGAACTGCCACAGCTCAAGCAAGCCATGACCGTAGGTTATGATAAAAGAAGAATTTGACAGAGGATACTTGATTTGACAATACAGTATGGGTATCATATTGAGATTCAATATGACCTTAGATGATCTGATGGAGCCTGTGAATTGTTGGCTCACAGGTTGTGATGGTGGAAGGCGCAAGAGAGATCGTGCTGGGAGGTGGAAATATACACTGCATCACGCAGCAGCAGCCGGTGCACCCGTCATAGATGACGAACGCTGAGGCAAAGGCCACCATGCTATGCAGCAATTGTTGGAAATATGCGTGTCGATTTATTGCCAACATTATATGAACATAAAGGGTCATACACAATAATAATAGGTTTAAGACAGATTTGTGAAATATTCCGTCACGACTTGTATTCAATGCAATTGAATATTATATCTAGTTGTTCCCAAGACTGCCCGCGCAAAAAAAAATATTTTTTTGCAAAATACTGTATTAACCAACTTGGAACTGCAGTGAGTCAGCAGCTATTGTTGCAACCTACCTTGCTAAAGTAATAGGCCGCACTGTTGCAACACCATGAACAGTATTTTGTCTGTGAAAAGGGGTAGTGGGTCGAGCTAAAAATAAGAAAGTGAAAAAAAAAGAAAAGGGAAAAGAAAAGTAAAAAGGTTTTACCTAACTAGAAACAAAATCATGAGTCTTATTGTGTGGTACTAGTTTGCGGTATCATCCGTCTATTCGTATGGATATTTGAAGGTCACGGTTGCTAACATGACGGAATCTATTTCTAAATCTTGATTTTAATGCATGTGATGGGACTAAGAAGGAATAATTTTTTGAAATTTACTAGGGTTTTAACCTTCTAGATTCCCCAACAATAACCTAATAATTTATTACTCACTGATTGTTGATAGATTACTCCCTTGTCTCACAAAGAGTGCATTTCTAGTGTTCAAAATTTATTCCACAAAAAAGTGCATATTTAATCCGTAGGGTCTAGCTGTAAGTGTATGCATGCTCATTTAAGTGCATGTGAAAACCGAAGCACCAACATGCTTGTGTGTTGAGTAATGAAGGTCAAATTAGTCATTTACCTTACACACTAGTATGTGGGAGCGAGGTAATACTAATCAGGGTTTAAAATTTCGTCGAGAAATCTTGATCGAAGTTTCGGTTTTCGATCGGAGCTGAGATTTTAATTCTCAGCGGAATTTTTTTATAATTTTCAAATTGCTACAAGATTTTGGTGAACTTTAGGTATTTAGACCAAAATAATCACTTTTTAGACCAGTTTTGGTACTTTGAGAACTGGATTCGCTGGCCCACTGGCATCCCCTCTTTCCCCTTACCCTAACGCTAATCGGTCACCTCCGAGTGCTCCCTAATCCAGTGCCTTCCCCCGCGCGCGCCTCCCTTGCCATCGAGTGCTCCCCCTGCGTAGCGGCCTTCCCCTCGCACTCCATTGCTATATCCCTTGCCTCACACCCCCATGCCACAGCCCCCCCTCGCTAGGTCTAAGCGTTCCCCTCACGGTCCCTGACTTTCGTGCCCTTTGAGGAGAACGACGACCGCCCTTTGCTGCGAGGTCCACAAGCAACAGGCCCATGTCGTGTGCCTTTGCCTCTGTGAGGCCCGCGAGCACTAGGCCCATGCCCACGATGTTAGCTATGAAAAGAAGCGCAAGAAGTCGTGCACCTCGCTGGTCGATCGATTTTTACTATTTACTGGTAATTCCCTCGTTTTGATCTCATACATGTGTAAGCCGCCTTTCTCATGTAGCTCTAATCAGGGTGCACAATATCGATGATTATTGAATGAAAATTGCGGTTTTTATGTGTATTGAGGCGGCTTGACATTTAAAACCGCTCAATAAATCGATCAAATTTAAATTCAAACTCAAATTTTTGTGTGAGGTTATGAGGAAATTATAATGATTCTTTTAAATTTTAGATCATTATCATGCATATGTATTTTTAAAAAAATTCTAACAGTGCTACTATCTTTGTATATGCTATTCTATTTTTGATTTTCGAGGGGCACTAAATGAAGTAAAATATTTCTAAAATATTTTTTTTGAGTCCTGAGACAATGATAATGATTATTTAAAATTTTTATATTATGAAAATATCTATGTATTTTTAAAAAATTCTGATATTGATACTGTCTTTGTATTTGCTCTTCTATTTTTATTTTCTAGGAGCACTAAATGAAGTCTAATATTTCTGAAAATTTTACTACATGATCATTGGGCACTATTTATGATTGAATTAAAATTTTAGATAATGATCAAGCTAGTAAAGTTTTATAAAAATCTGGTAGCGTCCCTGTCTATTTTCATTAATTATTTCAAATTTTTTTTCAATTTTCCTTGAGTGTGCTGAAAATAAAAAAATAGCTAAAAAATTGGGGGGAAATAGCTGAATAGTGAAAATAAAAAAATGCTCAAAAATCGGTAAAATTGATCGATTTTTGAATTGTTGCGATGAAGTTTGACCGCTGATTTTTTTTAAAAAATTGACTTTGAACTCAAACAATTTTTACCGATTTTTGACTTGATTTTTTCGACGATCGAGAATAAAAAATCAACCAAAAAATACAAAAACAATATTGCGAACCGTTGTTGTGAGATATGATAGCTAGCTCCGGGGCTTGTTTTAGCTGGCTTTCTAGCTACTTGATTAATTAATTTGGTCCAATTAATCCTCTTGTTTCTTGCCTCTTGCTGTTGATCTCCCTGACCTTCTTGTTCTTGCAACAAGTAGATTAATTGGTAGCTAACTAGTGTGATGTTGTACGTACTTGGCTTAATTGTCCTTTCTTGTTTGTGTTCTTTTTCTTATTCTTGTTCTTGCTCTTGCAAGAAGCACGCTCAGCGACGTCCGCACCAACTCCGGCACATTCACAGGGGGTTCAAAGTGGCTGAAATTTCGGTTTTGTCAGCCTCAAAATTATCGGATTTCAAATTTAGTTTTTAAATTTTGATCGGATTTTAACTGAAATTCTAAAATCTCGCTGAAATTTCGAATTTCGATCGCTACTGAGATGTGGTCCAAAGCGTCATGCTTACACTATAAATTGCATTGCCTGTCAATAGATATGTGTGATTGGCCGATATCAATTTGATGAAACAAACAAATGCTGATTGATTGTGCGGGGGCGAGGTAGAGGCAGGGTTTCATTTATCGACGATAATCGCTCGATTATCGCCGATAATCGTGTTATCGACGGCGGCCGAAATCAGTTACCGATCGGTAAACCAAAAAAATTCAAAAAAATAATTTTAAAAATTAAAAAATTCAAAAAAAATTATATGACGCAAATATCGCGATTATCGAGACATATCGAGCGATTATCGCCAAATATTGTCGAAAATCGCTACAAAAATCGACCGCACAAAAAAGTTCAACATGGCTGTCGATTTTCCACCGATAATCGTCGATTTTCCACGATAATCGTCGATTTTCCACCGATAATCATCGATTTTCCACGATATTTGATTTTTTTTTCAAAAAAATCTGATTTTTGAATTCATGCGATTTTTTGCGATTTTCGACCGATTTTCGGCTCGATTTTTACGATTATCAAATTTTACTGTTCATCCGAAAATCGCGTGTTCGATAAGGTGGACCCTGGGTAGAGGTAGAGGAAGAGACATCCCCGAGTCAGTTGTAGAAATACTGATGATTAATTGTACACATCAAACGCCCGCAGCATCTTGCTTGCACAAGAAATTGCATTGCTGGCCAATAGATATGTCAGCGTCGAGAGAATACTTACGCAGGGCAATCAGATCGTAACTCTTAGTGCAACTTGTTATGAGACCGTCTGTGTGTATGAGCCCGGAGGTGACACTACGCTTGGGACGAGCCCGATCCCAACCGTCCGTTTCAGATCGAACGTTCGTGTAGCATCCAAGAGTCCCTGATTCTCTTGTCGTACTTGACACTCTTCGGAAGCTGGAAATTGGGATGTGTGCAACTTGTTACTTGGCTCGTGATGTGGAGTATTTTCTAATTTTCGTTGCATCATTTTAGTGCGCACGTTTTTTTTGAGGGATAACAGTCTTATGGTATTGGATTATTCGATGTTACGTTGAGGTGCCTGAGCACGGCTTTGTTTGGGTTTTTTTACCGGTATAAAAACCAAAGCCTAAGTAAATATATGGTTTTTTAATTTTTATCTAGACTTAGCCTTATAGCTTAAAACCAGTTTTCTAACTTAAATAGCTTAAAAGAAATCGACTTTTATATGTTTTATAGGTTGGTAATTTTACTATAACTTTAGTAGCATTATTTTAAAACCAACCCTCAACAAGCGAAAAAAAGAACATTACCGATGGCTTTTGACTTTTAGTTATACGAAATCTCATGGCTTTTGGAAAAACCCAGATAACAAACCATTTATTTCTTTAGTCTTTAGCTTTCAAGCTGATAAAAAAATTCAAACAAATAGAGCCTAAACCTAAACAGTCAACACTTCAATCATGAGACGAAAATGCAGCGTGACGGTTCATGGCTCGTGATGTAAGTGGGCTCGGAATGAACTTGGAATCAAAACATCTGCATTTACATGGCAGTACAGAGTTCACCTCCCTTCTACGTGGTGATCAAATCCGTTTGAGCGCGATCAGCCGAGGTGGTTGTTAGCATCGTAGCCACACATGAACAAATAATTTCCAGAATTACTATTTTTTTGCTAACGAACTGGGCAATCTCAACTGTAGTTTGCCGGAATCCTTCGGCTGGTAGTTTCCAGAGGACCGGAAATGCGAATCACACATTTTTCTGACCACCAGCAGTAATATGATATGGGTACCATCAAGAATAGAAGTACATGACGTAAGCAGAGTGCTGGCACCACCATGACAAATCTACTGAGATCTTCGTAATTGAGAGCTAGTGGTGACTGGTGACACGGGTGAATGATAACAGGCTGGTTGGAGACAAGAACCACTTGGGAAATTGAAGCAATTTTGGATGGATAGACGAATATTTTACCCACCATTGAGGTATGAAGTTCCAGTTGACACTTGGAAGATATGTAGCTGAATGCTATGACACCCAACAGCATTTCTCGCTTTTAACTGAATTCTATGACACCCAACAGCGTTTCTGGCCTTTATCTGTAAGTAGAGACCTTCGTACAACAGGTAACGGCTGTGCCGCACAGATGCATGCTGCACTGCTGCGTTGCGACGCAAGTTGGAAAATGGCACGCAACCCCCACCTCATCCCTCTCCCCGAGTCCTGTCTCCATCAGCTCCTCCCATTATCATGTGTGTAAGAAACCATCAAACGGCAGTGCCTGTGACATGGAATAGAAATGAATTTCATCCTACGAAAAGGTCGAAAGTGGAATCATTACCAAATCGTGATGAATACTCACACAACATTACGTGGTGATTGGATGCCCGTCCAGCTCATTTCTATCCTAACAGTTCAACTGCGATGCTTTAGTCTTGAGTTGTTCAAAAGCGAATTTTAACTTCTGCTTTTGTTCATATGTTACATCGGGCAGATTAGAATTCTGCATCAAGAATTGGCATAAGGTGAAACCATTGTAAGCACCAGTCTGAACTACATTTTGGAATGATAAAGCAAGCTAGTGATGGTATAGCACAAGCCATTATAAGAAGCAGTCCGTCTGAATTACATTTTCTTTTATGCTTTTGATCTCCTCAAATTAACTTAGTATGAAAAATGTTTTACCTGAAGGAAGCTGAAATATAATATATATGACTACCAAAAAAATTGATTTGTGTTATCAGCACTCACCATCTGATGCCTTATATATTGCAGGATGCCTTCAATAACCGTTTTGCTCAAAGAAAGATTTTTATGGAGCCTCCGATCATTGCATATGAAGATCAGTATGGTTGTGACAACACAAATTCGATGTGAAAGCTCCCCTGGGTAGTTCAAATTGGAGACAGATGAAAACAGATGATCATCTCCTGTTGCAAAAGATTTAAGCATCTCCAATGTGCAACAGAGAACCTTGTCATTGTGATCAAACATGATGATGCAAGGCTTTATAAAGTACTGAAATAATCTTGTCTTATCCGATTGAAAGCCAAGTTCAATGGTTTTAGACAAATCCTGCACAAACAATATAAAAGGGGATGAAATCAATTCTCATCCACAACCAAAAATGTAGAGTAACAAAACAATCATAAGGAATTGATGTTCAGAGGAGAAATGTGTGAATGAATGGCTGTTAAAATGAACACTTCCATAACATGTTACATGCTAATCAAATACGAGGGCATTCATTATCTGCTGGTAGCACGTACTGACCCATGAAGCAATTATCACAAGTGATATCAAACAAAAACACTTTTACCAAGGAAATTGGTGAGTGTAATGGGATGGCAAATACAGGGCAAGGTTTAAAAAACAGTTCCGGAAAGGTTAACTGGAAGCTGGGGGGCAGATTGTTTTAGGCAAAAGTGCATCTAGCACAGACCGATTTATCAACTTCTTTGCTTCTGATTTTATTTTCAAATAATATGATGAATTAATACGTCTGTGTGCAAGAAAAGTTTCATAAGTGGTTGAAATTGGCAACCACCATAACTAGCTCAGTTTAACCGAAAAGGGTCAGTGGTACATTGCATCCAATATGCCATATCCTGGCCTTCTCCAGGTAATGCGAGAATTGGTAATTATGACTGGTTTGTTGAGATTTTCCTCCACTACCATGTAAACATGATCTATCAGTGTAGGGATGAAAACGGATCGGATAGTTTCCAACCGATCTGGACAATTTTCGAATACAGATTCTATCGGCTTGAATATTTGTCGGATAGTATCGGATTGGAAACGAATACGGTTTTTTTGTCCGATACGAATTCGGATTCGGTGGCTCACTATCTGTCGAATACGAATACAAATCCGGATTATCCGGATATTTAGGCACGCGGGTTGGGCCAAGCCACTCTTTTGGCCCAAAAATGTTTCTGAATTTCAAAATTGTTTTCTAATTAAATTATTCCAGAAATCAAGTTTTAATTACTAAAATTGGCAAACCAGCTCCAAAAATTATGAATTTTTTGGGGGACGTTCATGACACAGTCTATCATTTAACAAAATTATTTTCAAGATTTTCTGAGCTTTTAAATTTTCTCTAAAATTCAAATATTGCTGTCCTTAATAGGAAAATATTTTAAATATGTAGCTAAAAATGCATTAAAAACTGATAAATAAATAATTTATTATTTTAAACATAATTCAACAAAGAATACAAATATTGGGTCATTACATGTTCTTCATGAATGTTTGGATCAAATAAATTAGTTATATTTTTTTTGTTCATTTTGTGTGTACAAAATATAAGGTTTTTATGTTCTGATAAATATTCGTGACCATATTCATTTCGATTCGTATTCACTTCATATCTGTATTCAACATTATTCATATTTGTATCCAGGTTGTCCTTATTTGTTTCCGCATCCGGGAAAAAAATATGAAAACAAATATGGTAGAGCCATTATCCGTCAATATTCAATCCGTTTTCATCCCTATAGCAGTGAAATCCCATGTTTTTTTTTAAAAAAATCCTATCATGTCAAATCTATAGGTATGACATGACGGATGTGTTCTAAATATCAAGATGTGTATGCTCAAGCTAACCAGTAACTACCATTTAGAATTTCTGAAACATACAATGCAAATATGCAATACATTTCCCTATTCTCCTGAAAATTAACCAGAGCAAAATACGAGGTGCAATATCAAATCATCCAACTATGAACATCAAAGTTTTGCAATTTGGAAGAGTACACACCAAAGCAGCATCAACCAGGTAGCCAGCTATAAGCTTAATAACATCTTCATTCAAGAGCTTACTGGTTCCTGCATCAAGTGTGACAATAATTCTAAACAAACCATTCACGTTATGCAACGATGGTTTTTTTGCCTGTGGTAAAGCAAACTGACATATGAGTTCAATGATTATTGTGAGAAAATATAAAAGCAAAGCACAGTTTCAAAGGCTCACAAGCTCATTAGATAAACTATTCCACATCAATTCAAGGACCAGGGAGCCATCACCCATTTCAGATAGGTAAGTTAAAATTAGGTGATTCAAGGACTTGAAAGTATTCCAATTTGAGGCCTTCCCGGCATCCTCCTGAATACAAAAACCTAGTTTAACAAAGTCAAAGACATCTGTCAGAAAAAGGCTTAGCTAAAGGGTAACCAACTTATCCAGACTCCAGAGCAAACTTTGCATTCTCTAGTACACAAAAGCAAAGTAAAAAGAAGTTCAAGTACTCGCCAGGATGAACTTTGAATCGTGCCATTAGCAATGACAAGAGACTGAGTTGATCTGTTATCTGTAAATTCCCAGCCTTGTATGTTGACTGTAGAACTTCAACAACCCTAAACAATATGAGGGGTTCCAGCTTATCACCTGCATTACATAAATTATATACTATCCACAAACCTAACGGGGAAAAATATAACTACGCTGTTAAGCAGTGGAATAGTATTGTTGAAGCAAAAAAGCTTACTTAAGCAACAAGAGGCCAATGGCTCGATTATGTCATGAAGCAGACCGGAGAAGTAATAAAGGCATGAAATGGCAAGTTCTTGGCAATCATGCGGAAGATTAACAAAAGGACCAAGCTCTACCGTTCCCGATGATGCTGTCAACATAATGACATTAGTTCAAGATAAAAATAGACGATAAGATGATCCTTGAGTAGTATTTACATTTAGCACCAAATAACTGTATGAAGGAGTGCAGATTTCCACACTCCAATGTGGGGAAGTACTGTCCAATTCTTAGAAGAAGCTCCAAAACAACCTACAACAATTCATATGATCATAAAGTATATAATTATCGACAAGGTTAAACACAAATGCTCAACCCAAGTATACCGACTCCATATTGGGTAATGAGCACCTCTATACTGCATAAATAAACCTATAGCAGACCTTTGTAACTGAGGGAGCTTTATCAATTGATCGTAGTAAAATTCCCGGTAGCTCTTCTATCCAGGCACCATGATATTCCAACAAGCCTGAATCATTTTCAGTAAACCATATTCCTGATTTTTCCTACCCACAGATAAAGGAAAGATATTAGTAAGCACATCATATGTCAGTATACTAACACATCTCTTTGTAAAAAACCCGCGAGTTCTATGGTGATGTTTATTTTTGGCCAAACATATAGAAGAATGATGAAGTACGGGGAAGAATCTAGTTTGAGCATCAAATCAACTGGAAAAGTTCACCGCAAAGAAATTGAAGATATAATTTATGGAGTAACTTACAAACCTTCAAATTTTGAAATCTCAACATGATTGGTGTTGGGAGGGGGGGAAAGACATGTTTGCTGTGAACACTGAACAGTGAGTTTTGACTCGTTATTGTTCTTATTTATTTAATCATTTGTCATAATTTCTCTTTTCTGTTTCTCTAAGTAGTGATTGAGTTTGGGCTTGAACTTATATGTGATATAGATGCTATGATGACTAGCTTCACTTTTCTTTTGAGAATATGTGTCAATTTGATAACCCAGATCGAAGTTATTTGCATGTCAGCACCAATTTGTTAGTTTTCACTAGACATACCCCCGAACAAGCGCTATTTCATAATAATTTAAACAAGTTAGAACTAGCAAAATAAAATTAAGCATAGTATCACCTACAGGAAGCAGCAGTTCTCCCATTGCATCCAGATATGCTAAGATTAGCTTGGAATCCACCTTGCAATCTCTAAATGCATCTGTAAATGCCTGCAGTTGAAAATGATCTTTTGTTTAGGTAAAGTTATAAAATAACCGAGATATTTTACAGACCACTAAAAGGAAATCAGACATACCTCCAGTAAATATCCTTTTGTGTCATCCGCGGCATTGGATATAAGACCTGGTATGCAAGTTACAAGTGGACTCAAATGCTTTTCCATGAGATCCTTATTGCGAAGTATTTTTGCCTGACCAAAAAAAACTCATGGATCGTGAATACAATATTTAGAACACAATTACTAGAAACGCGGTTCGTTTTAGTCGCGGTACGGGATTTGGGTTCGCGGTTCGCCACTTTTTCTTCCAATTTCCACTGCGAACATGAACCCCGTACTTTAAACCGGTTCAGGTTCATTGAATCCGGCTCGCGATTCGCGGGGGTTTATAGCGAAAACAGTAACTACGAGGGTGTTTGGCAGAGCTCCAACTCCGCCAAATTCGTGAATCTAGTGGAGCTGGGTATTCCTAGCTTCACCAAATTTGTGGAGCAGGATCTGTAGGTATATTAAGAGTGTTTAGATGTGTCATCTTGTTTACATTTTAGAATAAAAATATAAACTTAATTCAATTTATTTTAACCTACAAATTTCAGATCTGAGGTGGAGCTAGGATCTGGTGCTCTGCCAAACAGGGCTTACGATTCAGAAGTTGTCTAAAATTTATCTTTGAGAGGGAAAGGCAAACAGTACAGATCAATTGTTGAAACTGACAAAACCACAAACAACCTTCACTAGTAGAGAAGATACAAACTGGCATAACTCTTCAGCTGGAAAAGTACTATTATCCATCCATGCGCTCAAGTACAAAAAGATTTCAGCAATTTTCAGATTGAAAACGAAAAACCTGTCATCTCCCTGCCATGAGAAACACAACTTCATAAAAGACCATCAAAATTGTGAGCAAAAGGTATTCTCTAGGCAGAACTTTCTGAAGAAAGCATGATTAAAAGTCGAGCAGTGCTTCTATGCTTTTCTTTCTAATACAAGTTGCACAAATCTTGAAGCAAGCGAAGGGGTAAGAAATCACTATCTACCCTTCATTCATGCTTTAATAGTTGTGCAACTTTTAAAAGGAAGAGCATAGAAGCACTTCTCTTAAAAGTCTGGAACAGGACAAAGTCTGAAATTAATATTCTGCGAGAAATAGCAAATATAACCAGCAACTTTAAGGACGTCTTTGACCACATATTTTTGAATGGGTGGGTGAAACATTATACAGAAAGATACAGAATAAAGCAGTTTACATAGAGAAGCATGTGAGTAAACTTGCCCTAGCATGCATGTTCCTTCCTTTTATTTTCCTTATGTTCTGCGAGCATATTTTTGAATGGGTGGATTTGATTCTACATATAATGGAACAAGGTAACAAAGGATCACTTAGATCTCCCTAGATGAAATGGTATTGTAATACCCGGGCATGTTAGTGTGAAGGCCCACGTGGCCCACGTGGAGCGGTGATGGGGTTAATCGTACATTGCTTGTCTAAAGTAAGTTATAGTGGTATATAATGCATATTGGGTTCAAACATAGCACCTCCAAGCTAACCCTTTTACACAAAGCGGGGATAAAAGTATAAGTGGGGTGCTATGTATGTGCGGTCCTGTGCCATGGTAGGCTGGGCATTGACAAATGGTATCAAAGCATCAATCTTCGTTGCATGGGCGCGTGTGGGACAAGAGCGCGGGCATGTAGCGCATGGCTTGTGTGGATCCGGAGTGAACACACGGCATGGTATATGCGCTAGCACTGGACGCACGAACGTGTACCGAGGGGTGGTTCTGAGCATTTATCGTGTATACGTGTGCTGCCAAGGGCGTCAACCCTTAATGGGGGTTGAATGCAATACCCCGACCCGTTAGTGTGAAGGCCCATGTGGAGCGGTGGTCCGACCCGTTAGTGTGAAGGCCCATGTGGAGCGGTGGTGGGGTTAGTCACACATTGCTTGTCTAAAGTGAGTTGTAGTGGTATACTGGTATATAATACCTGTTAGGTCCAAACATAACACCTCCGGGTTAACCCTCTTACACAAAGTAAAGATGAAAGTGTAAATGAGGTGCTATGCATGCATGGTCTTGCCCCACGGTGGGCTGAGTATTGAGCGAATTTTGGCCCAGGGTGTCACACGTATTGTTGTTCCTAGTATGTCAATCTTATTATATCACCCTCTCCTTATCAACTTATGCTGGATCTATTCACCAATTTGTTACGTTCATTCCAAGACTATTGAATCAAACCCTAGCATGTTTTCTCTATTGGTTGATCAGAAAATGCTTTCAATAGAATCAAACCAGTTGGAAGTAGTAATGAGCAGGGAAGAATTTTGTACCTTTTCATGAAACAAACGCTTCACTCCCCATAAATTCTTTAGATATACCAGCGCAGAACTTTTCAACCAGTCAGGCCCAAACTGAGTTTTGGGTCTCCCAAATTTCATCTGAGTTTTATTTACTTCATGAATAAATATTCTACATATTAGATCCAAACAATGAAGGGCTGATAATAATGTTTCACTTGACTGAGCATCAATAGTTGTCTTTGCACACAGTTCTGAAGCTGAGACCTCTATAGAGTTAATGAGAATTTGGATGAGGTTTTGAAGCTTCGCTAATATATTGGATATTGCAAATGCTCCTGCAGTGTGCAGCAGGTGTATAAGACAATGACAACAAGAATGGATTAACAGAATAACATAAACAAAAATAACAACTATCAGGTAAGATGCGCATCTACAACAAGATTGAAAAAACAAAGTTGACTGGAGGAGCTGCAATAGCTGTTTTATACCATTTCTTTGAAATACTGTTCTTTCTTGGTATTTTAATCTGAACTAAACTACCCAAATTTCCATTATCTACTACTTAACTATCCTGATTAAACACTTTCTGGTCTGCTGTTAGTAATGAAAACGGGCTGCTGTATTAGTTAGAGATACTAATTTTAGCATTCAGTGTTTTTTGTTTCATGACCAGACTAGCAGGCTAGAAATACCATCGAAAAAAAGGTTAAATCGTTGATAAAATATCTAGCAAATTTAGTGGTCTGACGCACTTACTGTCGAGCTATCTCTGGTTATATTACAAATAAGTTCACATTCAGTGTTACTTGTTCCATTAAAAGGTGGCGAACTACATATATTTTCCTAACAGCAGGGCTCTTCCCTGCTGTATTCCCTTACAAAACTAAAAAGATTGCATAGCAAATTAGGAACCAAAAGAAAAGGATATACCTGGGTTATCCTCATCAAGGGTAGATTTCAAAAGTTCTCTCGCAGAGAGGTTATGAACCTGGATCATGGGCAAATATCCCGATCATTACAATAAAATTAAAAGGTGTTTGTTGAATCGGTACATTTCAGAACATGTGTGCCTGCTATTTCAACAAGTATATTATCATAGCTCCAGCTGTGTCAAGAAGAAATTTTGAAATAAAAAATGTTTCAGTTTGCTAACAGTACCAACCGGTCGATTTGATTCATCATTATTTTCAGTCACACGAGCAACCAAGGAAAGGCACTGTGAGAGCCCACTGAGGACACTGTTAAGTTTACTCTTATCCTGGAGATGAATCCTGTTGTTGCTCAGTACAACAACAAAGTTGTTGAAAGTCTGTCAGAAGGAAAAATACAACTTAAATTATTACCTAGTGATGAAAAATGGTCAATCACACATAAATACCTAGCAGGGATAAGAAGCAGTTGAAGCAAGTTTTGGTAGTAACATATGCCAACTTCTGCAATATAATGTAATGGTAATACATCTCTAATTAAGTAATTAACTAAACTACCTCTTACAATACTAGAAGCATTTCTGCTTTCGATACATGAATACATGAGAGAAGTCCACTGACCTTTTCAGCATATCTGGGAAAGGAGGATGGGAAATTAAGAACCACAAGCTCCAAAAACCTAAAAGCCATTAACTGGATATCCATAGATAGGTGGGTCATTCCATTTAAAATATTGGCCATCAGCAGAAACAGTGTACTGCGTGTAGATATTGTGTTGTCCTGTGATAAACAGAGATTAATAGTATCACATATGAAGTAAAGAACATAGAAATAGAAAATGGAGCTCGCAAGAGGAATAATATATGGAAAATATGGCATCTATGCTCTTATACAAGATAGAAGAGCCTCAAAGGTCCGTGAACAGGAAACAAGATAGGCCATTGGAGGAAAAAACAGAATGATGTGAAGGATGGTGCTTGGAGCACCTTACTGAGGTATCATTCTTCATCAAGTTGTCAAGAAAGAAAACTTGCGCAATATATTTGCAGTCAATAACAGGCAGTAAATTGGGGTTCATACAGAAACCAATATCACATGAGCAAGACTAAATTTTTACCCTGTGCGTCTATTGAAACATAGGGTGTGCAAAGGTAGAACATGATCAAAATTATTGTTCAACTGAAAGATTTCTTGCGATTCCAGCAACACTTGGTCAAAAGGGGGGAAATACCTCTTTCAAAGACGGGAAAATCAGAGACTGCAGTATATTGTACAACGATTCGCGAACCACCTTGTCAGTGTCGCATATCCTTTCCTGCAGTTTCTCAATTATAGCAACCTTGTGCAGTTTAAGCTCTGCCGGATGCTTGACAACGAGATCCTTCATTCCATTCAACGCAGCTTCAACAAAAACGAAACAGCATATTTCCAGTTAGCATCAAATCGGATTAACGGTTTGTTTGGTGACAGTGCAACCAACAACCCAGATAGCACACCTCGCCGCACATTGGCATTGTAGTGCACCGTCTGCTGCAGGAGCTCCCGCAGCGTGAGCCCACGCTTGTTCACCGCCATACCCGCCCTCTCCGACGCCATGCTCTGCTCCGGCAGCACGATCGCTGTACACACACAGCACAACCCAAAAACCCTAAATTTAGGGCCGCAAAACCTCAAACCAAGCAGCAACGAAGCAAAAGCTCTCGCGCTCACCTTTGGACCTGATCTCCGTGTTGGTGGCATTCTTCGGCGGCGGAAGCTTGCGACCGACCTTGTGCTTGTACTTCTGAGGACCATCGAAAGCTTAAAACAGTGAGAGGAGATTGAGGGTCGGGGCGGGGCGGGCGCTGGAGACGGGTGCTTGGCCGGTTACCTTGAAGTCGACGCCGCCGCGCTGCTTCGGCTTGGCCTTGGGCTTCTTCGACGAGGAGGAGGACGCCGTGGCGCCGCCCTTCGGTCGCCCCATGGAGCGAGCGCGTCTCTCCGAGCGGCGCTTCGAGCCTTCGAGGGTGGCGAGACGGCGGCGGCGGGCGGAGGGTTTTTGCGCGCGACGGGGCGGCGCAAGGGGACGTAAAGAGGCTGAGGCTCGCATCGACGGTCTCGGCCCGTGGGCTCTACGGGCTCCGCTTGACTTCCCGGCTCGGCCCATGTAAGCAGAGAGGTTCTCACCGAGTCCGTCAGGGGCAGGGGGACCATGAGTCCATGACACCGGCGCACGCACGTTGGAGCGCACCGAACGAAAGAGAAAGATGTTATATACTATTTAACAGATGAATTTATAGATAGCTTTATACTATGTATAATATTGTACAGACAGTCTTTTAATTATATGAGATATCATTATATACAGCTATATAGACAGTTTATTGTATGTGTTATCTTTAGTGCTATCTATAGATAACATGAAGGTGTATTATAGACAGCCATCGTCTATACCAATATACATACCATAAACCAATCACCTGACCAAACCGTCTGGCCGCTTGGCTGCGAGCATTTGCTGATAAGAAGAGGGCTGGCTAGTTAGCGCACGTTGTACTCCATGGGGGTAGCAAGAATCCGAGGTCCTTTTGAGGCGACGCTAGATCCTACCGTGATCTACTCGAGTGTGGATTCCTGGCAATGGCATGCCGAGTGGGTTGGGCAGTTAGAATTAGGGGTGGAAAAAAAACTCAAAACTCACGAGCTAAACGAATACGCGAAAACTCGATTCAACTTGGCTCAAACTCGTTCCTTAACGTGGCTCGGATTTGAACTCGTTAAGTTAACGAGTTAGCTGCATTATGGTCTAGTGGTCCACAAGCGGCTCCAAACTCCAGTCCACCACCCGTCCACCCACCTCTCCTCACCTTGCTCGCGTCGCCGTCTACCCTCCCCCTTGCTCATGCCGCAGTCGTCCTCCCCTTCACCTCCCCTTGCTCGCCACTGTCGTCCACCTGCCTCCCCTCCCCTTGCTTGAGTTGTCACCTTCCTCCCCTTCACCCGCCACCGCCTCCCCTCCCCTTCGCCCACTAACCACTGTCCCACCTCCTTCCCCCATCCCTGCGCGTGCTCACCCCGGCGCCGACGAGGTTTGCACCATCTTCATCACGGGGCACCCTGCCGACGTCAAGGAGAGGGAGCTACACAACCTGTTGCGCTGGCTGCTGAGATTCGAGGTCTCCCGTGTCAACTTCAAGGGCGACAAGCCCATGGGGTTGGCGCTCTTCTCCTCCGCACCAAGCCATCGCCGCGAAGGCTGCACTGCAGGTTTTGGACGAGTTTCTTATGTCAATAGTGGACTAGGGGTCTAGGGTTTGGATGGATGTGAACCCAAGGTTCTCTTCCCCTGCAAGATCTGGGAAAATTTGATGATTTGCCCTGAAGTTGATGGACGTTTGATTATTTGCCCAAAGTTGGTGAGCATTTGATCATTTGCCCTACGATGTCTCACTGACATGCGGGTCCTAGGGCCACATGTCAGTGAGACATCGTAGGGCAAATGATCAAATGCCTATCAACTTTAGGCAAATGATCAAACGCCCGTCAACTTCGGGGCAAATGATCAAATGCCCCGCAAGATCTGGTGTTCGATGCGGAGACCAAGTCAGCGCTGACCACATTGAGATGGCCAAGAAGAACCTCTTCGTCAAGAGAGGTGCATTTTAACTACGCGTGTACGCTTTCTTCTTGCTGTTGAGGGGGAAATATGTGTGTAAATTTGATGTAGCATTATATAGTTTTGGGGGCAGTGGGATCTCGAATAATATGTGAGTTCTGGGCCCAATCATCATTCTGATGTAAGAACAGGCTAAGTAGTATTCTTGTAGTTCAAATTGTAGCAGCAATTCAAATTTATACCTCTGCGGGAGTTAAATTCTCCATCAGAACTTTAACCAGTTTGTATGCTTTTGGTGTTAATACTGCAAAATAAGATACAAGTCTGCAGTCAATCTTAACTCCTAATTAACAATGCCAACAGTTCTAATGTCTTTGTCTGATTGTTCAAGATGATTATAGCGAACTGTATGCTCGTTATTTTTCAAAAGTACCTTGTGTGCCTAAGCTTTCTCTTAGTGTTGTACTTTTTCATGGTGCTATTTTGCTTCTTTTGATACATTTATCCATATTACAGATACGTGATTTAACTCATTCCATTGTATCACATCAACAAGTATCCTTATGTGACTAGTACATCAGTAATTGCAATGCAATACAAAGATGGCGTGATCATGGCACGTGACACTGGAGGTTAGTTGTCAATTCTTCAGCACTGATAAATATAGTTCGTGCAATGTGGAATTTATTCTTTAACTTCTTTTGCAGTCTCCTATGGGTCAACTTTGCGACACAAGAGTATGGAGCGCATTAGGGCGATTGGTAAACATAGCCTTATTGGAGCAAGTGGACAGCAGTGATTTTCATGAGATTTTGCGCTATTTGGATGAACTAACGTAAGTGCCTCTTATGGTTTACTCATGTCTTATTCTTGTTGCACTGTGACCGATCATCTATTCACAAAATCCAGGTACAAACTTGTCTACCGTGACCGATCATCTGCACAGACTTGATCGTTTTGCTTCTTCTCTGCATTACATCTTGTTTTTCTTCGGTCTGTAGTACTGAAGTGTGTATAGTTCGCTTTTGCATAAGAAGATGAGATTATATTTTCCTGTATAGAATAGCCAATCATAGAATTGGATTTACAATCAGAATCCCAACTTTTAGTGATTTCCTGATAGTTTACTGGCTGAAACATGATTGACATTGTTCTTGAAAGCATAAGTGCCTAAACTTTACAGTATTAATGTATAGCACATTCATATTTTCATTTTGTTCGCAACATCAGATATTTCAATTCAATCCATGCTGTATTTCTTTCCAATGCATGAAATGGTGCTCACATTTATAACAAGCTTAACGAGCCAACTCGAGTTGTTAACGAGTCGAGCCAAGCTGAGGTTTCAACTTGTTCAGCTAACGAGTCGAGTCGAGTCGAGCTGGCTCATACCCTTAACGAGTATAACCGAGCTGAGTTGGCTCGTTATCCACCCCTAGTTAGAATAAACTATCGTACCAATCATAGCAGGTGCTTCGAAGGTCCAAGATATATAGATATATATTGTGGCGACCCGCATAATTAGTCCGAGGTAATGATAATAACCACCGCCATTATTCTGAGATAATTACGCTGATTTGTGTATATTAGCTAATAAAATCTTGAGCGAATCTGATATTTTATCAGTTAATACACTGTATTCAGAGTGTTGTAACAGAAACAATAATTAGAGACTGAAATAAAAACTTTATTACATTCCATTGCCGCACAGGCTACATGTTTAGTATATTAATTAGACGTAGAATCCAAGTACATCAAAAAATATGTTACATAAATCCTAATTACCCAAAAGTTGATTAAAGCGAGAGTACAATCTATGCCAACAATCTAACCCTACTGGCACTGCATCTTCTCACATGCTCGGCCATTGGAGCATTTTCCTAGCAAAGAGAAGTTTAGCAAGAGTGAATACGAAAGTACTCAGCAAGCATTAATAGTAAAAATGCAATATATGAATTTATCTCATAACCATTCAATGTCCATTCAAAGATCTCCTTCCCTCAAAATCTGGTTTTAAAGAAATTAGGTTTTGGTTTTTCTTTAAGGATTGTGTATTTTAATCAAGATAATGAAAACTGCTACTAGCACTCGTATATGAGGTAGACTTAGCTTTCGTAGCCTCTAATCTAGGAGACATGCATGAATTCATGATTTAACCTTGCGCAGGTTTTTACCGCTTTACCACAACGAACTCAGCCGCAATTGATAACCCAGAATGTTTATCACAACTCTGACATTAGATCTCAAACCCTCATAGCCAATGAGTAGTGGTGCCCTCGACTGTTCTGAACCTACTCATAGCATACCAGTTGTACTTCGTCTGATATCGGAGTACCGAACCAAAGGCTTTACATATATAGCCTGAAGGAATCAAGCGCAACTGATTATAAAAATGTGTTCTTCACTGGGGCTCCGGCATACTCAGCTTCACACCTAGTTATGTACTCTTACCCAATATAGAGATCATAGCACCATCATATGATAACCTTTTCTGGTTGTTTCCAAACACTATGGTTGATACGAAATATAAGTCTCATTGCCCGAGTGTAGTGGTTTATCCTTACATGTAACCTTTCAGTGTAGAGGGTCCCTCCGGCAGTCCTTCTCACAATGTTACTCTCTACCTACCACCCACACATACATATTTCACATCAATTTACTGCCTTAGCAGTTTATCCTCGAATCAGCTTACCAATAATCAAATACTACCGCAGCAGTTCACAAATTTCCATCTTTACAATCACATCCGATTTAGGGTTTTTCTTTCAAAAGAAATTTTTCCCGTGTAGTGAGATTTCTTAAAAACATTTGAAAACGATTTTACAAATTTGAACGAATGAAGCTAGCCTGGGTTTTGATGAAAATAATCATCCTCACATGGTTGCTGAAGATGTCCACTGGTCAGGTTGAATTTAATTTCTTAAATTACAAAGACGCCATATTTTACTGGTTAATAGATTTTTACAAATTTTATGGTATCCAACCCTTTCTTTAACTTCTATGAAATTATTATATGCTTACTGCATATTTCAATTTGGGTGTTTTAATTGACAAGTTTTAGAAGTACTTATCTTAGCTAGGGATATTTAACATATCACATTCACTTGGTGCATTTTAATTTGAAATATTTAACTTGCCACATTTTATATTAGTGTATTTTGATCTGTTTTGCTTATTAAAAATTTAGGTTAAGATTTCATTCCTACAGGTGTATTATGTCCCCATTTTAATTATTATGATGATGAGTAGTATTACCTATTTCTATAAGTATTTTATCTACTAATATTTTTTCACTTTCCTTTTTCTGACTTAGTTTAAATTGTAAATGTAGGTTGTTTATTTAAATTTAGGATACATTAATTTATGGCCTTTCTATTTGGTGTTTTTTAATTTGGGACACTTTAACTTGTCGTATTTTAAATTGGCGTGTTCTATTTTAGCGTATTTTAATTTGATGCATCGGCCTAGATATTATTTTCTTATTTTATTCATTATAATTACTAACGATAGTGTTTAATTTTTTCTTTTGATCATCTTCTTAATTAGCCTTTATTTCAATTTTTGTTAATTGCATACAATATATATATTTATATATACACATGAATTGATTTGTATTGCAATTTAAATGTAATCACAATTTTCTTACCTGATTAAAGGATCATTATTTTAAGATTTATAAAATTTACATTGCGATATTTAGGACTTAATACCATCTTCTTTCATCTCGCTTGATTGGAACGTTCGACCGACTAGATTAATCGGTTTAGCATATTTTTAATTGATTCGGCTTTAAGGTGAATTGTTCGCATAAACAAAGTGGCTCAAAACTTTATTAATTTAACTAAAAATATGAATTTTATTGTTTTTCTCTTTTTCTTTTCTCTTCTTTTTTTCATCCATTTAGTTGCAATCATTTTTACACTATTTCTAGCATTGGGATTAAGGTAATATTAATTCTCGTGACTGATTAAACAGCTTTATGCGCTACCAAAATTACTTCTTTTTCTCCCCCCCTCTCTCTCCTTTTTTCTTTCCTTCCTTCTCATATTCTTTTCTCCTCACCCGGTCCTTATCTCTTCCTCCACACCTCTCTATTCTCTCCCCCCTCTCTCTATCCAGCTTCCTCTTGGCTCCTCCCAAATCCAACGCCTTCACCATCGGCCTCCACCCGGTGCTCCTCTCCTCTCCTCGGCCACACGTGCCCCTGGACCTCGCCTCACCAGTCGCCGGTCACCACCTCAACCCTCCTCCGCTAGTAGCCTCACTGGCCTCCCCTTCTGCACTCTTGGGCCGGTGCCACACTTGGGCTCCCACGCCTTGCGTCCTGCGCCGCCAGGCTGCCTCCTGCCGACCTGCCCTGAGCTTCTCCCTCCCGATTGCGCGTCGGCCAACTTGATGGTCAGCCATCAGCCCATCACCGGTCTGCCTCTGCCTCTGCCTCTACTGGCTCGCGGTGCATGTACCCCGCACTGCCCCCATCTGGATATCCTCTGTCGGCGGCTCCGGCTGTGCTCGACCAACTCCTCTATGGTTCGGCCCTAGCTCCATCTATGGCTGCTGGTTTACTCCCTCTACCCCCCCTTTATCCTTATACTGCAATGGTTGGATTATTTTGCTTTAACTGAATCTTTCGACTTAACTCTGATCTGTTGGTTGATTATATATTTAGAGATGGGACTCTAGATTATTGCCCAATTTACTTAACTCAAAGAAAGCGAATGATAATTTCTTGGTCCATGATGAATTGTATTAGTTGGACGGCAAGCAGCGGTGTCGTGGTGAAACCGGTGGTTTTTGTCACACACTGCGGAGTGAGATAATACTATTGGAATGTACAATGCCGCTGATTCGCAACCACTATCTAAGACCACTAACCTAACTACCGCTTATAGTCTCTACTCTGTTTTTTTTTTTTGCTATTGTTGACCCTGTGTTGATACTAATGCCATTCTCGAATTGCTATGGCTAAGTGTGAAGATTACATGGGATGTGATGAATGAAGAGTGGTGCTGGTGAAGGTGATGCAAAGGTGTTGCCTTGCTCCTTTGGACCTTCTGGTTCCCTGGCCTTGCTCTCGGCTTGGGCTCCTCCCTTCTAGTCTTCTTCACTCTCACTTTTCCTAGCTGAACTCCTAGCTTCCTTCTCTGGGAGACTTTGGTTTTGTGGAGGATGGGTAGTGTTTTACTGAGGCTTTGGTCTCATGACCTTATACTGAAGATTTGCTTTAGAGGCTTCGGTTGGGGTGGCTTCGATCGGAGCTCTATCCTGAGTTACACTACTTTGAGCTTATCCTCTTTACTGTGGAGTTTTACCTTTTTACATGGAAACTCACTCTTTTACTTGAAGCATCTAGGCCCCTAATTTCGTTTGAGGTTTTGATAATTAATGACAATCATGCTTATTGGACTAACAATTCTAAATTGAGCATGAGAATAGATTGGTCCACAAGGATGCAAGTGAAAAGATGAGAATGTGATGGTCAAAATCGAAAGAGTACAAGAGTTCAAGCTCAAGGCCAAGGTATAATCAAATTAAGGATTTTTATACTTATTACTGATCTCGGTGTATGGCAAAAAGATCGGGTTGCTAGATTAGGTGATGTACTATCAAGAGGGAAAAAATTTGGTTGGTAGCCTAAAATTGGTTAAGTGTCTTGGCTCAAATTCATATCTATAATTGAAATCTTGCATTTCATGAATCTTCTAAACAAAAGTCTGTAAAACCGGTACTACCGGCCATGTGGGAGCGGTGCTACCGAAGGCACAGTAGCACCGACTCTCCGAGTGGTAGTTATTTTCCAGTATGAGGAGTTTTTTTTCTGATTTCTTGAAGGTCGCATCTCTTGCACAACTCCTGTGAGGTCGGAGCTACCGCCTATGTAGGAACGGTACTACCGGGATTTCGGTAGTACCGACTCTCTTAAGTGGTAGCTATTTTCCATAAAGGTGCATTTCTGCACGGATCCAATTGGCCGGAGCTACCGCCCATCTAGGAGCGGTAGTACCAGACGTCCGGTAGTACGGGCCCTTAGGACGGTACTTATTTTCAAGTAAGGGCATAAAAATTCTTAGCTAGTTGTTCAAAGATCGGTGCTACCGGTCCTACATGGACAGTAGCACTAGATCACTGAGCAACAGACTTTACATATGGCATTAAATGTTGTTTCGATCGTTGGCCAAAGAGATCGGTGTTACCTATCCTACATGGGCGATAACACTAGACTTGCTGATTTTTTATGAATATTGCTTCCAACGATTGATTTGTAGATGGGGGCTATAAATACACCCACAACAACAGCAAAGGCATCTACTTGGACATTCATTGCATACTCTTGAGCCCTTGCATACTTCTCTTCACCATCTGAGCATTAAATTCATTTGTGAGTGGTGGTTGAGAGCAAATTCAAGTGTGAGCATTAAATTCGAGCCTTTAGACATTTGATCAACCTCAAGCGAATGTCAAGTTTCCATTCTCTTGGAGGTTGCCGCCTCCTAGATAGCTTGGGGGTGGGAGAACTCGTGACCTTCTCAAAGAAGCTTGTGAGATGGCTCGGCATTTGTGAAGCTAATGAGCTCGCCTACTTGGAGCGGGGAAGAGCTACCACGAGTGATCGAGAGAATGCTTATTTGCGCAAAGAGTCGACTTGAGTGGATCAAGCTTCCTCAACGTGGATTAGGGGTGACCGGCAAGTCTCCAAGACCAAGGGATAAATTTCCTGTTCCTCTCTTATGGTTTGCTTTCTTGTATTCAATTTGTGCAAATTATTTTTCTAGATTATTTAGCTCTTGATTTTCTTGCTAGAATTGTGTAATTTGCTTAGACTTAGCTTATTGGCGTACATTAGTGGAACCTAGAAGTAGGTCTTGTTTGTCAAAATTCTTCATTTTAGTATTACTTGGTTAATTTATTGCAATTAGAGCCGATAATTTTAAAAACCTCATATTCACCCCCCCTCTAGTAAGTTATCCATGATCCTACATTACCGCTAGATATTTTAAAATACGCGCATCTACAAAATAAATACATGTTTGTTAAATTGCCGAGTGATGAACCCTATTTTTGTGAGATGTGCCGATTAGGCCCAGGACGAATATGGTATATCAGTGCATGATACCAAATCATACGGAACTGACGGCAATTCTAATTCATAATTCATTTACTTAATTTCATGCATTAAGTTATGCTTATTCTTGCGTGTTTGCAACTAAAATGCAGAACTTATAAATGAAGATTAGAAGATCATCAATGCTTTATGATTTTATTTTTGGAATGTAATTATTCATTTTGGTTATTTGTGATTAAAATTGTAATTAAGTATTCGCGTGTTGTAATTTAATTCATATCACTCCATTTGTAATAGTTGAGTTGTAATATTAATTCTTTCCTAACTAGTTTGATTTAATTATGATTTATTTTATTTTAATGACCTAATTTGTAATTAATTATTTAGGAAATTTGCAATATGAAATGTAATGAATTATTGAATTTTGAAATTTATTCCATTGTACTCAATATGTAACAATTAAATTATGTGACTCAACTTTATCAATTAGTTTAATTAAGCGTGTTGTTTTAATTTAATTATCTGTTATGCATGGTTAATTACCAGGAAAATGAAAGCATACTACCAGGAGTACGTACTCCCTATTTCCTGTACATCGATTAGTATTACACAAATGAAAGCATATTACATAAGTGGAGGTTGTTAACTGATTCCTCCTGATTATGAAGCTGTTATCAACCACAACCAAATAGATGTAGGCAGTACATACACCTGAAAGTATAAAACAGACTTTATATATATATATATATATATATATATATGTATATATATATATATGTATGTATAAACACCGTAATGGGGCATCATGGTGCCCATGCACCATGATTTTAAATGCACAAATTGAAGTCAAATTTGGGTATATTTTTAAAAATGTCAGTTTTAGGGTATTTACTCATCTATAACAATTCAAATGAAACATATCTTTTAAAAAATATATTCGAATTCAAAGATTTGAACAAATTTAGATCACATGCTTTGATGATTTATATATATAATCAGCACATACCTACAATCAAACTATCATCAAAAAAAGAAACTCTAGTTCGAATTTCAGTTCAAACTTGTTTGAACTAGTTAGTAAAATAGTTAAACTCAACATCCTAAAAATTTCAAAAAATGTTGAATGCAAATAAATAGGAAAACACCTGTTTTGGATCATGTTGCCTAAGGTAATTGTACTATATATATGTGTATGTATGTATGTATGTATGTAGCCAGCTGGCGCTGCGGCTTTGAAACTTTGTCACAGACGTCGACCCATCGATCAAAGACTGAAGAACTGACGCTGGTCGCTGGCCAGTGTCGGTTTTACATCGCTCTCCCCCTGCGTGCCTTTGGTTAAAAAAAAAACTGTACTGTTACCCAGCAGGCCTAGGCCAGCACGCCCCCAAGTGGTTTAACCTGTTACATCGATCGGTTTACGTGCGGGTTAGCGCGTAAATATTCGACGGCGAGGGAGGGGAGGGACCGGTACCGCCGGATCGGCAGCCGGGTCGAGCCGCGCGTCGTACGATGAGCGGCGGGGCGTCGACGGTGTGCATGCACGCCGACTTGCACCGCGCGTGCTTCTGATGAATCGTATCGTCGTCAAGTCCAACGCCAGCAGGCAGGCAGCTCGGCTCCCGAAGGCCACCCACCTCTCCGCGCAGGGTTGGGCAGCACGCCCTCGTGCCCCAGCCATAGCAAACCCTGAACGGAGGAGAGAAAAAATAAAAAGAACGCCTTGTGGCAGCAGGTCGATGGACATCTTGACTCGATCTTGAGGTAAGAAAATGTCAAGGATCAGAAGTAACCCGCCGTGAGGTAAAATTTTGATGGCACTTCAACTATATTTAGCAGCTAGCTAGTACCTGGTGTGCTAATGATTCGGTCGTTCCAGCAATGAACCTCATTTATAGCCGCTTTTTTTTTCCTTTACAAAGAAATGCTTTCACTCCAACGCAATGGGTGAGAACAACCAGGCATGCATGCATGCAAGAGCTCACTTTCGTACGTGCTCCTCCGCTAGGTAGGGCCGGTTGAATTTGATCACTCAATGGCCCTGTTCGGCAGAGCTCCAGATCCCAGCTTCACCTTAGAGCTAAAACTTGTAGACTGAAATAAAATGACTTAAGTTTATAATTTTATTCTAAAATATAAACAAAATGACCCATCTAAACATTCTTAATATACCCACAGCTCCAGCTCCACGAATTTGGTGGAGCTAGGAATACCTAGCTCCACCAACTTCAATAATTTGGTGGAGTTGGAGTTCTGCCAAACACCCCTTATATTGCCAGCATCTTATATTGCCAGCATATGGGCTTAATCCCAGGTTGTTAATGAGGTATCTACTACTACCATTATCATTTGGCGAACCAAAATTGCCAATGTTGAGGTTAACGGTGTACTATAATTTGAGCTCAATCACAGGTACCCCGTACAAATGGCTAACGTTACAGCTTTGGATCGATGAGCTTGTGGTTACCGACCAAGCCATGCACCAAGGCCGTCGACGACGTTACATCTCGGACTCGATCGAAGAGCTAGCTAACTGTGCCAGAGTGGCGTCGACCAAAAGCCGAGGAGAATCCGGCATGGCTGGATTTGCAAGCTTTTAAACAAGCATTTGCCCTTCTGGGTAGTAACGAACTCCACGTACGTACGTTCAAGCTACTAGGTACACACATGTACCGTGGTAGCTCGCAAGGAATCTCAAAAGCAAATAGAGCTTCTCTTTAGGAGAGGATGGCTATATATTAATTGTATGAACATACTACATGTCAAGTACACATCGATCACACACAGAGATGAGCTCTTGGATGCTCGGTTGATACCTCCAGGACCAGGCCATAAACAATTCCTAGGGTTTGTTAAAGAAAACTAGCACGGACGTACGTTTAGAACAGATGTTTTCTAGGTATTCTCAGCTTGCTTTGACTGCATATCCATCCCTATCTAGCTGTACTATCTTGTATTGGCCATTGCAATTCTCTATAAAAGGCCAACAACCCCAATCCCGCCCCCCTCTCTCCTCTTCAATCTGTCTTGATCACTAGGAGTGAGTGTATAACACAACACACAAGCAGTCACACATAAATACACAGGACAAGCTGATCACCATGAACTGCGAAAGGACTAGTGCAGTTAGTCTTCTCGTAGTTGCCTTGCTCGTCTCCTCCTTGCTCACGCCTCGCCTTCCCACTGCCTGTGCTCGCCACGGTGAGTTCTTGTTCATCGATATATCTTTGCGTTGTTCATTTGTTTCATTGTTTTGAGATTTGCGTCGTCGATCCGTACGTTTGTTAAGTCGACCCTAGCTGTTGTTGACTGTTCCTGCAGTTGTGGTGCTGAAGGCAAACAGTGGCCTGGACATCATAGGGCATGTGGTTAGTGAACTTACTACCTAATTAACCTACTCATTCTGCACAAGCAATATCATCTGATACACAGGTGTATATATACTTAATTTACTGATTGACTTTAGAGTGCTTGGATCGATCGCACGCAGGACCTCGCGACGACGGAGCCCTCGGTGTCGACCGGTGATTTATCAGCTGTGAAGAAAGGATCGGAAGGGCGGAAGCTCGGCGCGCGGGACATGGAGGAAACTGAAGCCGGGGTTGTGAAGGAAGCACCAGGCAAGACAGGTGCATACCGTTCTAATGGATCATCCATGATTTATGGTGGTGCAAGGGGGAGAGGTTCTTTCCTTATACCTTGTTTTTCCATGTGGATTGGCCGGTATCTAAAACACTAGTAAATGTTGCACCCATTTCATTTGGACTTGAGTTTTTTTTAATCTATGTGTGGATTGATAAAATTTAGCACCACCATCTGTCTATTATATATTAAAAGCCCATGAGAGTCGCTAAGAAAAAAAAGAGAGAAATAAGCTAGAAATTCTCACAAAAAAGCAAAACATCTGGCTCTTAATCTGATGGACCCTACTTACAATTACCATCGGATGTTATTATTTTAAAAAAAAATCTAACCGTCTATCTAGCGGACCCGGGTTATAACGGCTTAGATTAAAAGAAAGAGTTTACTTAATCTGGTGGACCCTAATTACAATCACCATCGAATGTTATTATTTAAAAGAAAATATCTAACCGTCTATCTAGCAGATCTGAGTTATAACGGCTTAGATTAAAAGAAAGAATCCAAGAATCTCCACCACTTATTTTGGTGGGACCAGATTATAACGGTGCATATTAATTATATATAGATATTAGAGTTATATAAAAAAAATACACAATTATAGAAAATATAGTTATATATCAAAAATGATCGTATCATAATATCTAGCCGCGCAGTTGCACGAATAAATTTGCTAGTTAGTAGAAAATGTAGCATTTGGCACATGTTAGTGTTGCTACATGCTTCTTACTATCCTCTCAAAAAAAAATGTTTCTTGCTTTATGGTGCTGTATATAATAGTAAAGAGGATTTACCTGAAAAAATGTCACAGCTAATGTTCTTTTACGGAACGAATCAGCTCTAGTGGAATAAGTAGTTTTAGACTGGACTATTGGACATTTCCAATTTCCTTGGATGGGAATCGACGTATATGAACATGCTTTCCTTGGATGCAGGAAAGGCTGATTCTGTGGTGAACGCCGGCGCACGACCAAGAACAGCGAAGATGCATTCAGTGACGACGAGGCACCGGGACGCGGCCACCGAGTTGTACGACATGCTCAAAAGGGACTACGCGTCGAGGGCGCGCCGCCGCTCACCGATCAATAACGGCGAGCAGCCGCTGCAGGGGGAGGAGCCCTAGCTAGCCGCGCGGCCGGGCACTTGCACCAGCGTGCGTCTGGCTCCTTTTAAGATCCGGTCATGCACGAGCATGACACCCACATGCAGCTAGGTACATAGTTTTAGAGCCTTTGAGCCGCACTTTTAATTGGTTGCTACAGCTAGTTAGAGTAGCAGACTTGCAGGATATATATAGTTACCCCGTATGGAATAATGCCCTGGTTTAGCTAGCTAGATGGCGGCTATCCAGCTTTAATTTAGCCTCCAAGCCGGACATCATGTTTAGCCCTGATTGCAAAGTCTCATGTGAGATTCATGTGAAAAAGGGCAATTTTGTCCCTGATGTTCATGCTTGGGGCTTCCACCTTGTACTATATATATATGCGCACAAGTACCAGTTTTGCATGCAGATATCTGTGCTATAGGCTTAGCAATTTACATGTATCCGTATCGATATTGCCACCTCATCTTGTTGCTTGCTCATATAGTCACATACGGATCATGGAGAACTGATCTCTCTCAGCTGAGTAACACAGCCCAAAGTCATTTTTATAGTATGTGTAGTATCAGTATAAGCAGCCTTCCAGCCCCCACGGATGTTCACCAACTACAATACTTCAACAGGTGATCACAAACTCTACATTAAAGCTATACCTTCACTTCTCACGCAGTGCAAATTACAAGCCACTACCGAATCTGACAAGCCATTAGCCTGGTGTAGATAAATAAAAGAAGCAGGGCATATGCGAGAGATACCGAGAGAGAGCAAGGGGGGCAGGGAAAGGGAAATAAATTCTATGGTGTCGTGCTGCACAAAGAGACCTGTGCAGCACCATTTGGATGGACGCCACGTGTTACGCCAGTGAATCTGCACCGTCTGCATGCAATTAATGCGTCAGTTAATTAATGCAACGGTGCAGATTCATTGACGTAACACGTGGCGTCCATCCGAATGGTGCTGCACAAGTCCCTTTATGCAGCACGGCACCGTAGAATTTATTTCCCAGGGGAAGGGGAAAATGAGCAACATTTGAATGAATCTAACAGCGGGCTCAGGCGCGATGCAAAGAGAGCTGAACTCAGGAAAAATGCAGGAGCAAACCCATTCAGAATTTACAGCAGAGGATTCTGTAACCCCAGCCTCGGTCTCGCCTCAGACGCCTGCGGTCCGCTTTTGCCATCTTCACGGGACTGCTGTTCCACTCCGTCTGTAGTCTGTGCATTTAAACAGAAAAAAAAATGGTGCTTAATACAGCAGCATATGAGGTTTACATGGTAGCATCACGAAAAACAGTATCATTTCAGATGTCTGACTGATGTTTCTTCAGCTTGAGTCATATTGCATTGACGGATACTTCTTTAGCTAAACCCAAATGCGGTGATGTCCCATTCAGATGTTTTCATCAGAAACTAAGCAATAATAGCGCAGGGCGAGGAATTAATCCTACTCTGAAAAGGTGTAACTGGAGAGAGCATCTTCACTTACACTGGAAACGCAAAGGACCGAGTACTTGTCGTGCTACTATCTGAACGGAGAGAGATGTTGCCAGAATAAGGTATGTGACCAGAGGGCGTCAGCGGACCTGACGCTATGCTAGGTCCCGAGAAGCTTGATTCGAAGGGGTTGCGAATGCCGGTTCGAGCCATCAGTTTAGCACTGTCAGGTTCATTTTGTTGAAGCACAGATCCCGTTTGCACAAGCGCGGAACTCTTACTATCTGTGTTGTCTTCGCTTCTCTTTGTGCCATCCTCCACATCTCTTGGGTTGAAATTATGAACGTCTTGGACGCTATCAATCTCACATGTTGGTTGGTTCTCAATTTTGACACCACTAGGCTCTGCACTGCTGGTTGACACAGATGTAACTATACTCGTTCCATGTGCTGCATCAGCTCTTACCTCGTTAACAAGATTCTCTCTCTGATCATTACTCTCTTCAGATGCTTGGACATCCAACCTACTAGAACTTGCTCCAGTAGAATCTAATCTACTGTCTTCAACTCTGGCTTCATCCGTTTCAATAGAACCATTCCCTCCCAGTGCACCCTTGACGAGATCACTAAAACTATCTGTCTTTTCAACAGGACTTCCTCTCCGATCATTACTCTCTTCAGACGCTTGGACATCCAGCCTACGTGAGCGCGCTTCAACAGAATCTAACCCACCGTCTTCAATCCTGGAATTGCCTGCTTCCACAGAATCATATCCTCCCAGTGCACCATTGACTAGATCACTAAAACTGTCTATCCTTTCAACAGGACAGATGGGTATTACAGGAGCAGCATCGACAGTTGAAGGTAGAGAGTACTTGGGTTCCCACGTGTCCTCTAAAGATCCATAGGCAATAAAAGGGTTATAGTGATTAACTTGGTTCAATCCTCTCTTATGTAATGCTGCACCGACAGCATCTTCTTCAGGCATAACCGCTGAGAATCCATCAGCAGTTGACTCAACTGGTAAACCATTGAGGTTATTGGTCTCAGGTGCAATATTAGCTCCAGTTTCATGACAACCATTTGATGAAACCTGTAACGACAGTAATCATACTGAGCGGTGCAGTAGTGGAGAGAAATGGTTGTAATTCAATGTACAATCTCGCATTTATTGAACCAAATAAACACAAAATGTAATACTAAGGCCCATTTCTTAGTATAAATTATATAAACAAAATAACATATCATCTATCATAATAAAGCACGCCAACTAAAACCTGCCAATAATGCACAGTCACCAAACAATAATGATACACTTAATGGCAAGAATGAACGTCAAGGACTAACGTGCATATCATGTAGATTATTTTATAAAAGTATTGATAATACTGCAAGCAGCAGTGTACCTGATCAATAGCTTCCCCATCGAGAAATGGCTCGTGATTTTCACAGGTCTCAGGAATGACTCTGCACACCTGCTGACAATGTTTTGCACCTTCATGACTTAACACCTGTTTGGAACTTAATTTCCCATCATTTCGGTTGGTAAAGTCAGACGTAGTATTGTTGCCTTCAAGATCATGCACTTTGCAAGAAGAATATTGCTCCACAGTATTACCATCAGCAGCGCATGCAACAGGTAGGACAACTATTTGTGATTTTAATTCATGTGCAGATTTAGCAGAATCAGCTCTTATTACTTCCATCGGATCACCATTTGTATCTCCCATCGAAGAAGTAAAGGTTGGGGACACCTTTTCACCTACAACCTTTTCTTCACCTACTACCTTTTCTGCCGGAGTCTTCTGATCAGCAAGCACTCCCTCATCGATGCAGACATCCTTGACAAAATGGCCACCATAATCAGAAGAAACTACTGCTTCTGGCAGTTTGATTTCAACAACATCCTTGTCATAAGAAACATTCCCAATCCTTATCTGTCCGGTTTTACCTCCATTCTCATGCTCAGCCTTCGTAAAACTACGTTCTGATGGATTGGTCTGTTCTACCATTTTATCTGCCAAGAGATTGAGCTTAGTTTCCCTTTCAGGTTCACTATCTACTTTAGGGCCACCATTGGATACAAGTTCACGAAAAACATTACTATGGTAAGGTCTTTCATCATCTGCAAAGCGGTAATCAAAATCATCAACCATTAAGAGTGTAAAGTGTGAACAGAAAAGACAACAATTTCAGAAGGCAACAAATTGTACCATATTCAACATTGATGGTTTCTGATTTGAACAGTCAAACAATGACTAAAATTATAATTGATGACCAACTGACAACAAATACTCCCTCCGTTTCTTTTTATAAGGCTTATTTGGTTTTGTTAGGACAAGGCTTTGACCAACAATTACTCTATTACATATAATTTTTATGACACAAAATTGATATTAGCAGATTTGTATTCAAAAGTACTTATATATAATTATGATTTTGTATTGCATAAATGATATATTAATGAAGTAATCGTTGGTCAAAGTCTTGTCCTAACGAAACCAAATACGCCTTATAAAAAGAAACGGAGGGAGTACATAACAAGAGATCTTATTATGATGGAATGAACAAAAGAGGAGCTATGATAAGTTCTGCTGTTGTTTCTCTTTCATTTTAGTTGTACTGTCACACTATACGAGGATGAATCATCTAATCAGTGATCTATTTGGCACACTATATGAGGATGAATCATCTAATCAGGTATAGCACATCAGAAAATGATATCTGGCACACTATACGAGTTGGCAAAGTAAGATCTAAGGTAAAAGAGGATGCTGGCCATTGCATTGATGAATGATACAGAGGGTGTTGACCACCAAAAGCCCACAAATCATCTCAAAGCATATCTCATGACATGGTGTAAGGAAAAAAAAAAGTAACTATGATGAGGCACATTTCTCTAGCAGTTGCTTGACCTGTCAATGTGACATGGAAACATCCAATTCAAAATTCAATTGGCGTAATAAATGGAACACAATATGCTATCAATCTAAATTAAAAACCAATTAAGCTCAGTTTTTAAAGCCCCACAAATTAAGTGTGATCTTTAATTTCACGTTGATAAATATCTAATGTTTAACGAGAATCTCTGAATATATAATATTGCAGTCTATCCACCAAACACCATTTCGAAGCGCAACAACCTTCGCCACCGCATACAACAAGGCTACCAATATGGATCTCAGAATGCAATGCCCGCACTTAATTTCTTGCAGCTAAGGCAATGCTATCGCAGATACAAAATTTAAGGCAGAAGATGATACGTGCGTGAAGTGAAATACTCACTCACCTAGCTTCATGATCTGCACGGTATGCTTAGGGCCTAGCCATGCGTCGGCAGATGCCTTTGAGAACAGAGCTGCTTATCTCCTGCCAAGAAAAAGATTCAGAAGTCAATGCTCCATCCAGAAAAAATCTTATGCTTTAAGTTCAGCAGATTGCATAACAGAAGGCTCTATCTAAAGCACCACCAACGCTAATGCCGATGTCCATCTATCGACGAACATACGCCGCGCTTTGCGTTAACTAGATTCCCTTGAGAAAGAGTCCCGCAGTGTACTGATAAAACCAGGCACTTTACACCCTTTACAGAAGCTTGTACACCCAAAAGAGAATAAGAAGAAAAAGAGCATCGACACAAAAGAAGAAACCATCTCACAAAACATAATGCTAAAAAAAAAAAAGCTCTCAAGAGCAAGAGCAAATGTAACGACCAGTACGCCTAACTACTACTTCGCATCCACCTCACCAAACAGTGGATGCTTCCTAGAAGGAAAGGAAGTCAGTCTCAATGCACACACATATCACATCATCACATATGGATGGTTACACAACTCAACACCAAACAAACCACTACACTGAAGCTGCAGGTTTCTTCGCACGCAGGAATCAACAGATACAGACAGGGAAAGGGACAAAGTAGCATTACCAGAGGAAGCAAAGGAAGGCCAAAGCTTAGATCGAAACGAAATCCTTCCTTTCCTCTCATGGAAGGAAGCGAGGAGGAGGAACAACACAGATGACAACAGAGGCAAAAGCAACATCAGCGGCAGCCATGCACCAATCCCAGCACCAAAGGGGTTCAAGAATCTGGCAAGGACGTCGAAGGAAGAACTCTGATGTGGGCTTTAACTGCGCGCATCAGATGGTGTCGCGAAGGGACGCGGTAGTAAATACATAGGACCGTGCACCCACTGCAGTAACTACATGCAGGCAAGAACCACACACCAAGGAGTGGCAAACAAGAAGAGGAGAGGGCTTGGAGAAGGATTTTATCTTTCTTCCTTTTTTGTGCGGCTAAAAGATTGTACCTTCAATCCTGCTTCAGAGCGCAGGCATCAAACCAATGCTGTCAAATGCTACACCGGCGATTCTATCCTATTCAGGATGGTATCCTACCAATTCGGATCAAAATTTCTCAAGAAAATCAAGAAAAGTTGAGCACAAAAGAAACAGGGAAGAAGACGACACGACTCACCCACATGCAGAACAAGCCATGGACGAAGGGAAACACCACGGGAAGACCAAGAACACGAGGTCGGGACCGGGAGAGACGGAGTAGAAGGATCAAGGACTGGCCCCTCTGGCCCCCCCTCTCTCTCTTTCTCTACGGATAACACCGCAATTCTCTTCTCCGCCTCCACCAAAAAATCCGGGAGAATCGCCGGGAGCAGCGGGGGCCGGCGAGAATGGGATCACGGCGAGCCCGAGAACCGAAAAAATTCCGAAATATATATAAAAAAATTTCCCGGAGAAGACGGTGGAGACTTAAATAAACGGCATGAGAGGCAGAGCAGTCAGCAGTGCAATGAATTCGATGTGCTGTGGTGTCTCTTTCGGAAAGGAGTAGGTGGTGTCGTGTATTTACACACAGGCCCCTCTAGGTCCAGGAAGCGCCTTGCCGCCTTGGATTGCGTCATGAACTGCCTGGGATTTTTTTTAAAGAGTTTGTTAGTAATCTTCTGGTGTGGTGATGTGCATGCAAGGTTTTAAAAATCAATAAAATCACAATAAAATCGTTTTCGATTGTATCGAGCTAGGTCGATAAATTATATCGGTTCATAAATCGATCTAATTCAAAAAAAATTAAGAATTTTTATGTGATGTAAATCGCTCAAAAAAATCAGTAAAAATCACTCAAAAATTGACAAGATCACTCGAAAATCAGTTTTCAAATTGTTTCGCTTAGTTTGCTGATTTGTTTTGAAAAAATTGATCGATTTTTGAATTTTTTGACCGCCGAGTTCGAAACCGTTCGGTTTTTACCTATTTTCGCTCGAAAATTGACGAAAATCGGTACCGAGCGGGTACCAGTCTCAATTCTATTTTGTAATCCCTGTGTGTAGGTGTTGATTTGTTATTTAGTCCGGGAGTTTTGCACTCTAGACTCTATCTAGTACCCTGTTTGTAACAGTGGTCCCCTCCCCTCTAGGGCTACTCTATTTTCTTATGGGGTCTATCTTGTAAATTTAACTAGGTACTCTATACTGAAAGATTGTTTTTAGAGGGTTCAAAGTGTAAGTTGCTCGAATACAAGATTTTGTGCGGTACTAAAATATCAAGCGTAGAACAAATGGCAATAGACATTTCATAAACATGATATATACCATTTATTGGGAAGGAAATATTAGTTAAAGATAGCATTTCCTTGTATTTTTTTAAAGATCCTATAGTAAGCTCTTTTTATCTCGTTTGAAAATGATAACATAAATGGTCAGGATTTATTTTGTGTTCCTCGTATAGTCACAGGCACAATCTCTATTCCACGAGCGTGCACTAGGACAAGACTTTTGGTGCACGCCTGCTCCATCCTGCTCACACCGCTGTCATGCCGCTGACGCCTGAATTTCAACTCAACCTTTTGTCAACCTTTGTATTTGAGTATCAGACTTTCTAACGGAGAAAAATCCTAAATCAGCTTTCAATTCAATAACAGGGATGGGTTTTTTATATCGAAATCGAATTATCAAACCGAATCAAACTGTAGAAACTGAATTTTTTGATTTATTCGGTCTTCGATGTTTGGTTCAGAGTTAATTTCCGTTTTGTTCGGTGTTCGATTTTAATTTCGGTCTTGAAATGCTAGATACCAAATGGGCCGAGCAAACCGACATTTCTCGTACGCCAAACCATCAAACAACCCAACATACCCCATCTTCATAAGCCATAAACACAAGCTCAACCCAACACACCCTCGTCCAACCCACTTTCCTTATGCCCCAATACTTCTTACACCCGAAACTTTCAAACAGACAATTTCAGCTTTCAACAAACAATCTATAGAAGTTTCAACTTCGAATTTCACTTTCAAGTAGGGGGATTTTGCTATTACCTTGAGGTTTTTTTTAAAAAAAAACTTCCAAATCATCCCCTCCCTGTGGCACGCCGTGACCCGTGAGCGGAGAGGCTGAGATGGGGAACCCGCAGGCCGTGCGAGCGAGGAGCACACCGGCAACATGGTATGCGCACGGCCAAGCGCAGGAGGTTCCATTTAGGGTTTTAGGATATTCCCAAAAAAAAAAAAAAAGAGAGAGGGAGAGAGAAGGAAATGAGAGACGGGGGAAGGCGTTGTGCGACCTTGCCGATAGCATGCGGCGGCAGGGTTCACAAAACCGACGAAAACCGCTCGAAAATCGCGGTTTTCGACCGAGCCGGTTCTAAACTATAAACCGGTTCAATTAAAAAAATAATTCAAAAAATTTAAAAAAATTTATGCGATGTAAACCGATCGAAAACCGGTGAAAACCCGAGCGATTTTTCAAAAAAAAATCGGCGAAAACCGCTCAAAAAACCGATCGCCCAAAACGTTCAACTCGCCATCGGTTTTTCGAGAAAACCGAATGGTTTTCGTTTTTTTTAATTTGTTTTGAATGTTTTTTGTTCAATTGCTCGGTTTTGAAACTCTTCGGTTTTTAACGATTTTTCAGCGATTTTTAGCTTGATATTTTCGAATTTCCAATTTCGGATTTTTTGGTTTCGGTTTGGTTAACCCTGTGCGGCGGAACGAGAGCAGATGTTGGCGGTTGAGAGAAGCTAATCTACGGCGCGAGTGAATGGGAAAACGAGTCGGCGACACCCACGACGCCGTCGGAATTCGAACGTCGTGATACGCTCCCGTATATAAGCGTTTTCGCTCAACCAAATACACCAAAAGTGACGCATGAATGGGGCCAGTAGATCTCCCCCTTTCAAAAAGAAAAATATTTTTAAAAGGGAGGCCAAGGTGATATCTGATCTTTGGAAAGAAAAGTCTATTATACTTCTATATCTAACCGAAATAGCCGTGGAATAGTAGCTCGCAGTATAGCGAGAGATCGATTGCATCGCAGCAGTAGCAGTACTTCAGTGAATATTACGAGGACGAGATTGCACCCGTACTTAATGGCATGGACATCTTCGATTCAGTGCAGTATCTTTGTACTGCTGTACCGGGCTCAAATCTTTACAGATGATACGCTTCAGAACCAAGAGTAATTGCAGGGGAAAAATAAGGACGTAATTACAGATAAGGCCGAGGAGTGCATGGGAAATGCCTAAGATGAGGTCAAAGAAAAAGAAGGCATTAATTTAGCCAGAAAGGAGCCGGACCAAACCGGAAGGAGGAGACAGCTCGGCCGCATTTAAGTATTCTAAACCACCTCTGTGCAACCCCAATTTATGACACACACAAGAGCCACCATGCCGCATCAACAAAAGGAGAAGTTGAAGGGGAGTTTAACCAAGGAGGTGTAGTTTACAAATGTGAAATTTAACAAAAGATGTAAGCTAACAAATGCATGAATGATACAGATGTTTAGGTTGGGTCTAAATATGAGTACGTTTGATGAATGAAAAGTGAATACTGATTACTTACCCATTCGTTTACTTTAAAATTTATACAACTAGTATTATAAGAGAGTGAATAGAAGCACTACTCGCAAAGCAAAACTGCTTTAGGTTATATACAAAATTTAGGGTATTTCTGTACACAGTTGGAACTGTATATATTTGTCCATAGGACTCACCTGTCAATAAAACCTTCATTTGTACGCATAGCATATTTCCCAGGTATATACGATATGCCTTCTGCAAATGTCACTTCCAAATGATATACAATGAGACTGAGGTTATCGTAGCAACAATGTTTGAACGTTCAAACACATTTTGACAAAAGTATTGAAAATACAATAGAGCGCTTAGCTCCGCATGAACACTAGAGCGTCGAGAGAAAATCTGAAAGCAGACGGTATAAAGCTATTGCTGCAAAACCCCACTTGAAAGTTGAAACACGAGAAATCTGTATGGATTATGGGGAATAAAACATTTACTCTCGTTGCGTTCAAAGCAGGACTTCCTACAAAATCTCTAGAATCTTACGCTTCATACAAAGTCTAGATTGGTTTTTTCAGATGATACAAGCCTGAATAGTCGACCGCAAGTTAACACCTCATAGAAAGTATAATAAGATCACCTTAGCCTACTATTAGTATGTGCACGTTAATTTTATCCTATATAGAAGAGTGAGAAAAGAAAAGACAGCTCTTATTTAGTACTCCCTCCAGTTTGATAATATCTGTCGCTGGAGTGTTTTGAGGCGGGTGTGAGAATATTAGTCGTTGGAGATACGTGAATGCAGCTGCATTCAAACCACCACTCCGCCACGCGTGATGAACCAATGCATGTAACTTTCACATTTAAGTATTCATTTAACCAGGCTTCGAACTGCATAGGGAGGCTTGGATAACTGGGCACAACCATCTGAGCTACAAGCATTTACTCATTTCTTGGTACGTGGAATTATTATCAAACTGAAGGGAGTAGCCAGTTTTGCATAGAAACATAAATAGAGTAGCATTTAGAGACAACCTTTAAAGATAATTACTATTGTATAAACTGATTTTGTTTTACTTTAGATGACATAGATAGAAGATAAAATAGATAGTAAATTTTACTATTGTACTCAATCTTAGACTAGCTCTAGCGGATTCCCTTTAGTCTCCAAATCCCTTCGCGAACAGATCCCAAGTGCTCCAGCGGATTCCCTTCAGCCTTCCCTTCAGAAGGGATTCGGAGAGAGAATCCCTTTAGAAACATATTCTCTCTCCAATCCCAGAGAGAAATCCCTTCGAGTGGATGCTGTTGGAGATAGTAGGAAATAAAGGGAATGAATATGAGGAAGGAAATAGGAAAGGGAATGGAATGAAGGGAAATTGCTGGAGATAGTCTTACCCGAACAAATCTAGCAGAGGACCACACTATCAACCTATCATTATCAGGCATCAGAGACGACCATAAAAAAGAAGCGACCGTCCGGAGATCCTCAAAAACTGTCATCATTTTTGCGGTGCCCCCAAGGAGGCCCTTTTTTGGGCCTAAAAGAAAGGAGAGAGGGGAAATGATGCCATTGACTTGTGCACGGTGCACACCTAGCTAGGCGAAAAAGGGGTAAACCGGATGATTGGCTGCTGCCGAGGCCACTAGGGGGTGGCGATGAGCCGATGACGTTGATCTTTCCTCTGGACTCATCTGTTTGACCTCAGACGGCCTTGCCATGATGCATGCCGTCATGTCAATCCGAGCCTGTTTTTTTGACGTGTGTTCCAGCCTACAGGGGCAGCTTCCCTTGTTCCCTCCTATCCTATGGGGCTGAAGAACACTTGTTCGTAATCGCGATGTGCGTCGATGCTGGAGATCAGGTCTTTCTCTGGCACCGTTTTAAGGCAGTGGCTATCAAGCGGCTTGGAATAAAAATGGGCGGTACGGCGACAACCTCGACTTGTCACGCTTTGGTACTTCTTGTCAATGATTCAAATTTCGGTTCGAAATCCGAAATCTCGGTCGATATTTCGGATTTCGGATCCCTCCGAGGTTCAAAATCTCGGTCGAATAAAAAATAATAATTAAATTTCAGATTTCTCGGCGAGATCTCGACGAGTGATTTCAGCCGAAAGTTTTTTGCCGGATTTTAATTTTTTGTGCATTAGATTTGATTGGATTTAGGGTCAAGATCATCCACAAAAAAAAAATTTAACATGTTTTTGACCATTTTTTTGTCGGTTAGGACTGTCGAATTTTTTAAAATTTCTCAAGATTGATCATCATCTGGAAATTTTATGGGAATATTATGGATGTGTTAGGACCATTGACAAAATTTTTCAAAATTTTCTAAAGTAATTTAAACTATTTTTCATTCAGGTAAATTTTGTTAGTCCGTCTTTAGTAATCACTATTTGAATTTTTGAACATTCTTAAAGATTAATCCACCGTTTGCCATTTGACATAAATAACCAATCCACCGTCAATTTCAACACCAAAGTTAGAAAATGCATGTAAAACTTCAACTCTACACTGTAAACTTTCTGAATACGTAGCATCAGTTCCTTTGCTGGAACAATAAGAACACTGTAAACTTTCTTAATATAACTCGACAAATCACAAAATTAGGATCAGTTCACTCCATCTCAGAACAACATGTTTAATAGAATATGTACTAGTTGTCCACAAAGACGCCGAGTATCAAGACTTTTATAATTCCACATATCCTAATGAGGTATTATCTATATAATATATAGGAATATATAGAAAACTTTCCAAAAACTTGAAATTACCACTATTAGATTTCCAAAAACTTCATTTGTTACATTTGAAAAATAAAAAACAAACTTTACATACGGCTTTTATCACAACTTAACTATTATTAGATTTTTAAAAAATTCTTCATGTATGATCATCATCTGAAATTTTTATGGGAACATTAGTGATGTGTCAGGATCATCAAAAAAAAATTTAATTTTTTTTGACGTGTTTTGGACCATTTTTCGGTCGGTTCAATGTGGACCGAGATCTCGGATTTCCCGGTTTAAAAAAAAACGGATTTAAAATTTGGTTTTGTATTTCGTCCAAATTTTATCTGAAATTTTCGAATCTCACGGAGATTTTGGATTTCGATCGGCCACTTCCAAAATTTATACCAAAACGAAATTTGAAACCTTGCTTCTTGTTCCATTGACGCAAACTTGGCCATTTGTCGTTTGGTGGTCATGCCCATATTCGTGCGCGGTGGCACACTTTGAGATCCACGGCTAAGAATACGGATCAATTAACTAGAAATAGGATACGCGAGAATTATATTCATAATAACCTACTCTCCCTCGGTTTCAAAATACTCGGTCCTCTTTGGCCTTTCATGGTCTCCAAAGTTCTTTAACCCTTAACTTTACACTAATATACTTGTAAAAAAATATTAGAGCATAAGTATTTCTTACGGCAGATCTAATAATACTATTTTAACACGATTAATCTAAGAGAGGTGAAAATACTACCTGTATTGATCAAGAATACCAAACTTGGCTGGTCAAAGTCAAGAATGCCGAGTATTCTGGAAGGGAGGGAGGGAGTAGTATTGCACTGGGACTAAAGAATCCTGCTTTCCTTTCGAAAATAGAGCCGTGCTTCCTCTTCTGAGAATAGGGATAATACTATCGGTATTGCTAGGGATCGGACTGCAGATTTTTTCGTAATATTTTTTTTCACGTGTGAAACATTTTTTTCTACGTAGTGAAATATTTTTCTTCGACAAACAGTAAAAAAAAATATTTCATAAGTTAAAAAAAAATATTTCGTACATTCAAAAAAAATATTCCATACGTTAAAAAAATATTGTGCGGCGTCCGAAGAAAACAAAAAAATGGAACGTCGGGGGGTGGAAGTTTCTCCCTAATACTATTGAGAGCTACAGCCTACAGGGCAAAGCAAGGCACTACTCTAGAACAGTAGATGCTTTTGCCTTTTGCGGGGACAGGAGAGGCAAGCCTGCAAGTTCAAGGCGGGTTTGATTGGCGGGGCAGGCAACACCTCAAAAGGCCGAACTTGGCACAAGCGTGAAGGGCGTCGATGTAGCTGTGGGGCCAAGCGGATAACAAGTGCAAGCACGGCTAGCAAGCAAGGACAAGATAGCATATCCTGTGCTATCCTGTGGACAGGACGGTTCCCCTCAAGAGTGTGTGTGCGCGCGTGTGGGGCGGCAAAGCTTACCCAACGATAGTGAATATCTTGAAGGCATTTAATCACATTTTTAGTTCAGTTGTCATTCCTCAGCCTAGTCGATCGATGTGATAATTTGACAGACCTTCCACCGCGCAAAAAAAAAAAAAAATCGATCTCGAATTTTCCAGGCATGTGGCAATAGGAAATCACTCTTTAACAGAAGTGGTCATACTAACTGCGCACGTATGAAAGCGCAGTGTGTAAGCTATCCATGGCATCCTGATCACGCTCGCATTGCGTTACCTCCTACCACGCCACTTGGGCAACGCTGTCACAGCGCCATGTGTGTTCTCTCGTAGGCGACAAGCTCGTGTCGTCTTTTGGCTCTTCGCTTGGGCTAGCCAGACAAAGGACGGGTTCTTTACGTCTTCGCCAACCATCCAAAGAAACCAATCTCGGTACCCGATCCTTCATTAATCCTCGCCAGGCATCTGTCCTTCCGAACAGCCGTTCGGACACCGCCATCACCAACCTACATGCATGTAGTTATATATGTACAGCAGCTGTAGAAGCTTACAACAAGCTGCCATTACCACCAAAAAATACTATTTAGCACATGTTTGAACCGTAATTCCAAAACAATACAACTTTTTGCAGTATTTACAGGAAACATAGCCATGGCCGGTTCCTGGGATTCCACTCATGCATGGCCGGTTTTTGGGGTACCACTCATGGGCTTGGCCGGTTTCTGGCTACCTGCTACAAAGCCATGGCGGTTCCTGGTGTCCCATACATGAGCTTGGCCGGTTTCGGGCTACCATACAAGCCATGGCGGTTCTGGTACACCATACAAGCCATGGCCGGTTGTCCCCATACAAGTCATACAAAGACTATAATCGAAAACTATACAATATCATTGATCTTTGAACACAAGCATTGTCTTTGAATACAAGCATTATCTTTGAATACAATATCACAATACCCCTAAGTTTTATTGTCGCGTTAACTTTAAGCCTTTTCGCAATTGCAGTAAGTATCACGTTTAAATGTAATTTTGGCACGAATCTGCAGGATGTGCTCTTTGATATATGGAGTACCATATTCGGGAAAATATTTTATTTACACCTTGCTTTGCTACAAAAATATCTTCAAGAATACCCTAAGTTTTATTGTCAACGCGTTAACTTTTAAGCCTTTTCGGCATCTCGTAAAATATCACGTTTAAATGTAATTTGGCACGCACATCGAAATTTGCTCTTCGATATATGGAGTACCATATTCAGGAAAATATTTTATTTACACCTTACTTTGCCATACAAAAATATACGCCGCAATACTAAGTTTTATTGTCAGCGTTAACTTTTAAGCCTTTTCGGCGGTAAAAATATCACGTTTAAATGTAATTTTTACGAATAGTGCAAATGTTCTTTGATATATGGAGTACCATATTCGAAAATATTTTATTTACACCTTGCTTTGCTACAAAATATCTTCTTGTAATACCTAAGTTTTATTATCGCGTTAACTTTTAAGCCTTTTAGTGACCAGTAAAATACCACGTTTAAATGTAATTTTGGCATTTAATATACGAGATGTGCTCTTTGATATATGGAGTACCATATTCGTGGGAAAATATTTTATTTACACCTTTCTTTGCTACAAAAATATCTCAATACCTAAGTTTTATTATCAGCGTTAACTTTTAAGCCTTTCGCAAAAAATATCACGTTTAAATGTAATTTTTGTACGAATCGCATTTGCTCTTTGATATATGGAGTACCATATATCAGGAAAATATTTATTTACACCTTCCATTGTTACAAAAATATCTTGCCGTTAATAACCCTAAGTTTATTATCAACGCGTTAACTTTTAAGCCTTTTAGGCGCAAATTCGTAAAATATCACGCTTTAAATGTAATTTTACGAATACGCACATTTGCTCTTCAATATATGGAGTACCATATTCTGCGAAAATATTTTATTTACACCTTTCTTTGGTACAAAAATATCGGGCGTTATAATAACCTAAGTTTTATTGTCAACTTTAACTTTTAAGCTTTTGCCAAGAAATATTACGTTTAATTGTAATTTTTGACAAGATCGTAGATTTGCTCTTCGATATATGGAGTAATATTTGGAAAATATTTTATTTACACCTTTCTTTGGTACAAAATATGTCGCCGCAATAACCCTAAGTTTTATTGTCAATAAAATATTTTCCTGCATTATGGTACTCCATATATCAAAGAGCACATCTGCATATTCGTGCCAAAATTACATTTAAACGTGATATTTACTGAGCTGCGCTTAAAAAGTTAACGTTGATAATAAAACTTAGGGTATTATGGCAAGCATATTTGTAGCATAAGCAAGGTGTAAATAAATATTTTCCCGAATATGGTACTCATATCAAAGAGCACACATCTGCGATTCGCGCAAAAATTACATTTAAACGTGATATTTTACTGGCCGAAAGGCAAAAGTTAACGCTGACAATAAAACTTGTGGGTATAAGTGGCAAGATATTTTTGTAGCAAAGCAAGGTGTAAATAAAATATTTTCCCAGAATATGGTACTCCATATATCAAAGAGCACATTCGCGATTCGTAGCCAAAAATTACATTTAAACGTGATATTTTACGATGCGAAAATGCTTAAAAGTTAACGCTGACAATTAAACATAGGGTATTGCGGCAAAGATATTTTGTAGCAAAGAAAGGTGTAAATAAAATATTTTCGAATATGGTATCCATATATCAAAGAGCACATCTGCAGTATTCGTGCAAAAATACATTTAAACGTGATATTTTACGGCCGCTAAAAGGCTTAAAGTTAACGTTGACAATAAAACTTAGGGTATTGCGGCAGCATATTTTGTAGCAAAGCAAGGTAAATAAAATATTTTCCCAGAATATGGTACTCCATATATCAAAGAGCACATCTGCAGTATTCGTACAAAAATTACATTTAAACGTGATATTTTACTGAGTTCAAAGGCTTAAAGTTAACGTTGACAATAAAACTTAGGGGTATTGCGGCAAGATATTTTGAAGCAAAGCAAGGTGTAAATAAAATATTTTCCCAGAATATGGTACTTCCATATATCAAAGAGCACATCTCGCAGTATTCGTACAAAAATTACATTTAAACGTGATATTTACGCGGAATTTAAAAGGCTTAAAAGTTAACGTGACAATAAAACTTAGAGTATTGGAAGATATTTTGTAGCAAAGCAAGGTGTAAATAAAATATTTTCGAATATGGTACTCCATATATCAAAGAGCACATCTGCAGATATGCCAAAAATTACATTTAAACGTGATATTTTACTGACTCACGAAAAGGCTTAAAAGTTAACGTTGACAATAAAACTTAGGGTATTGTGATATTGTATTCCAAAGATACAATGCTTGTATTCGATACATGATATTGTATAGTTTTCGATAGATCTGATACACTTTGTATGGGACACCAAAGAACCGCCATGGCTTGTATGGTGTAACAGAACCGCCATGGCTTGTATGGTAGCCTTAAACCGCCAAAGCTCATGTATGACGAGGAACTGCCATGGCTTGTATGGTAGCCTGCGAACCGGCCATGGCTTGTGGAGAAAGCCTACCATGCATGAGTGGAATCCCAGGAACCGGCCATGGCTGTGTTTCCTGTAAATACTGCAAAAAGTTGTATTGTTTTGGAATTACACGTTCAAACATGTGCTAAATAGGATTTTTTCCCAACCGTGCATCATTTCCTTCGAACCAAGCAAGCAGTGGAGCTACCCGGGCAAACAAAAAAAAAACGCTACTGAAATGTACAGTAGAGGCGATCGATGGATGTAGCTAGCCATGTAAGTGCAGCTGGGCTCAGACGCTCAGTGGTGACTGGTGAGTAGTGTAGCCAGTGCGTCCTCATCGCACGCACACACGGTGTGCATGATGCAACGCGCACATACGGCGTGGGGGCCCTCGCGAGCCTGGCGTGATGGCCAACACGCCCCGGCTTTTGCTCACCACCGCAGGGTTTGGTGCGCGGGTATTATCGTCGGTTCTCCTCCCCAATCTCCTTTGTTTAACGTCGTTTTCATGTGGATCTCAGGATCGTATTTCGAGAGAAAAAGACAGAGAAAATGATCGTATTGAGATGATCCACTTCTCTGGCCCTACCCAATTTATCCGTAAGTCTAATGCCCATTTCTACCTCAATATCCATATAACCGTTTTATGTGCACAGCAGAATGGCATCGCTGCTCTGCATTCCTAGCCTGTGCCCTGGAAATATCATACACAGAGTTGTTAACAAACGAATCTTTTTGGACGTACTAGTTACATGCCCGTGCATTGCTACGAAAAACAAAATTGATAACAAAAAATAAAGATTAAAAAATAAAAAAATTATTTCACAAGATCAAACATCTATCTTTAACGCTTCGTTTCTTGCGAAAGCTGGCTAATTAAAGCAACGCTTCGTTTTTTGCGTAGGGCAATTAAGCAGGGCAATTAAGCAGGGCAATTAATGACGTGGGTAGAACTCACCACTGCCACCAACTGTTGCTTTATAGTAGAGACTAGTTACATGCCCGTGCGTTGCTACGAAAAACAAAATTGATAACAAAAAATAAAGATTTAAAAATAAAAAAAATTATTTCACAAGATCAAACATCTATCTTTAACGCTTCGTTTCTTGCAAAAGCTAGCTAATTAAAGCAACGCTTCGTTTTTAACTGCGTATGGCGATTAAGCGAGCGATTAAGTAAAGCTGATTAGCAAGGCGATTAATGGCGTAGAATGGGCCAGCTGGCGTACTAACTGCTTTAGAATAGTAAAGATACCGTTCCGTGCCTCCAGGCCAACCTTCGGTCCCAAACTTCCAATTCGGTTATGCCGTCTGGCCTCTCACAAAGTCCCAAGGACACAACCCCTTTGCGTGACCATGCTGTTTCCGGGACACCTAGATGTAGTCTCGCAAAGTACATGGAGTGGTCGCAAAGAAAGAGTATTCCCAGAGAGACAGCACGTCAGTTTCCTGCGCCAGTACTCTGTACTCATGCTATTATTTGTCTAGTATATATATACATATAACTCACATACACCGTACTCACGCCTTACATGCACACATACCTAACAACGTAAGTACACCTGTTAGCGAATGTTTTTTGGTAGGCTCTATGGCTCTATGCCCTCCGAAGCACGGATATACGCTATCTCACTGAATGCATAATGGTGGACGAGACGCTCAACCGCGTGCTCTGCCAACCGAGCTAAGGCTGGGTCTTTAGACTCTCTTCAAGGATGGCTTGGAAAAGTGTTTTTTTGGATATTTGAAGGTCTATTCAGGCCTGTAGTCATCCCAAGGGGGTGTGCTATGTGCGCCTCTATTGAAGAGGCCGGATGGGTTCATCTCTATATGGAGAGTCCGTCCTCGCGTGTGCTACGTGCGAAAGAGAGTTCAGGCCATGGTTGAAAATCGACTCAATATAAAAGCCTAAATTAAATGCAGGCCGCACTATTCAAGGCTCATAGAGACTTGGTTTTTCAGATCATCCTTGGGTTCAGCCTTAGTACTCATGCTAGTTTGATGCCTAGACGTCTGGTCCTTAGTATTCATTCTAGTTTGATGCCTAGACGTCTGGTATCTTGGCCGGTTCATGTGTACCACCAAAAACTACCTCAAGCACATATAAAGCATGATAATCCGCGGAGGAATTCACCTACCGGCTACTAGGATTGGTAATGTTAGTCCAGATTGTGCGAAAAGTGCTACGATTATGTGGTACGATTTGTCTTTTTTGAAAGGGCGTTTTCGCCATACGCCGTTGAGATCAAACCCAAGACTTATCTGTTGGGTTGATCTCAAGGCACCCTGATCGGGGATGCAACCAACCTAATGGTTGTGGCCCCCTATTGCTCCGTGTGCTATATATAAGAGAGGGTAAGAGACCGTACGGAACCAACGTTCCCACGCGCTACTGTCTCCCTCCTGACAAACTCTAGACACCCGATCTGCTCACGCGCATGGGAGGCAACGGGAAGAGCCACGACGTCTCTCTCTCCGCAGGGTGCAGACCGGACTGCCGTCACTGACGTCCTCCCCATCGCCACTGCTACGACATCGATCTACCGGCAATGGCATCCTCAAGCAAACCCGAAGGTAACCCTAAGGATCCCATTCATCTAGGTGTTGATCTAGGCATGAAGATCCTTTAGATCCAACAATGGTATCAGAGCAAGGTTGCTGTCTAGATCTAAACCCTAGATGTAGTTCCCCTTTCGGGTAGACATGTATAGCAAATTAGAAGGAGAGGAAACAACAAACCCTAACCGCTCCCACGAAAACCGGATCTGGGGTCGCAGCCAGGAGCGGCCGCTGCACGAGCTGAGCGCTGCCTCCACGTGCCGGCCCGTCGCGCTGCGGGCGTCCCTCTGCATCGCCGCTATCGCGCTGGCGATGCTGCCGCATGCCGCCGCTTAGCGGGCGCGCAAGGCCGCTTTAGCGCTGACGAGCCCACGCGCGAAGTCGCCGTTTCTGTAAGCTTTGCCGCGCCAGGCGCCGCGCGGTGAGCGCTCCACGCGCGCCACCGCCGCCGAGTAGATCGGATTCTAAGTTTGTTTGAGAACGTGTGCACGTGCACGGCGCTAGCGTACCGCTGCCGACCAGAGCCGCTGGTCGGCGTTAGCGCTGGCCTGCGCGCCACATGGAGCGGCCAACCTGGCCGCCTCTTGCCGGATCGCAAGAAGTTGGTCGCCGCCACTACGCACTGGCAAGGCTGGCCACAGCTGCCTCGAATAACACGGTCCAGATCCATTTTTTTAGGGGAGTTTGTTAGGGTTAGGATTTTTTTTTTTGGGAGCAGCAGGACCTTTTTGCTTTCCAAAGAAATCACGTCCATCCTTTTGATCGGACGGTGAAGGGCTTGGCTGGCCACTATTGGCCCAAGCAAAGGAAAGGTTCTGGCCGGTCTGGGATTCAGGCCGAACGGCCCGAACAGTTTAGCCACAATGTTAGATTAAGCATTGAGTTTAAGCAGATATATTTATATACAAATATAATTCAAAGTCTAAGTTTAATCTTGCTATGCATATTTAGCTTAAGCACTGAGTAAATTAAGTTAAGTTTCTTTTCCGCTGCTAAGATTAAGTTAATTTTCTGATTAATTTTGATCCAACGTGAAATTTTAATTGGAAAATTGTATTAAGTTTATTAACTCATATTTAGTTTAAGCGCTAAATTGAGTTATTTTCTTCCGCTGCTAAGATTAAGTTAATTTTCTGATTAAATTAGATCCAACGTGATAATTTAATTAGAAAATTGCATTAAGTCTTTTACAAGATGGAAATTTTATCTTCTGACCAACGTTGATGATAAAATTTACCAAAATTAAGTTTAAATTTTTTTGTTCTATTCTAATTCTGCCCAACGGTGATTTAGAAGTAGAACAATTTTGATTAAGAGCATGTTATTAATTGAACCAACGTTAAATTAATTCATGCAGTTAATTTAGTATTGTGATTAAATTGTATTTTCTTTCCGAAGGTTCAAACACTTCGAACGTTCTAAGTTTAATCTATGCGATTGAGCCCCTGAATGGGGAAATTATCCCTCTTGGAGGGAGAAGATTGAGATGGCACTTGCTCTCTCGGATATTGATTATGCAATTACGCATGATCGTCCCACTGAGCCTCAGCTAATCCCTGATGGTCAATCGGGTGCTGAGAATAATCCATCCATAAGAATGGCATACGACCTTGAGCGTGTGAAGTGAGAAAATTCCAATCGTAAGTGCATGATGGTAATTAAAAATTCCATCATGAAAGGAATAAGCGGTGCCATCCCAGAATGTGCTAGTGCTAAGGAATACCTTAGCAAAGTTCAGAGCCAGTTCACTGGCTCTACTAAGATGTACGCGAACTCTCTCATGCAAAGGCTTTCAAATGAGAAGTTCGATGGACAAAGCAACATAAGAGAGCACATTCTGAAAATGAGCAACATAGCTGCCAGACTCAAAACCATGGAAATGGAAATATCAGAAGGGTATTTGGTGCAATTTATCATGAATTCCTTACCAAAGGAATATGAGACTTTTGCAGTCAATTACAACTCCATGAGTGAAAAATGGAGTATAGAAAAATTGATGGCTATGTGTACTCAAGAACAAGAAAGGCTTAGAGCTCAAAGCTTGTTTCAGTATCCTGTTTAGATGATGATGGCTATTCATGTCTTTTTGGGAATAAGAAATGTTTGATTCAATTCAATAATATTGATGTTCGTCTTGCTTTCATGCAAGACAAGCTATATTTAGTTTCCCAAAGTAATGATATGAATGTTGTGAATGCCTCTTCATCTGTGAATAAAAGTAATAAACGTAAAAGAATATCAAATGAGACGTCTTCGAAATTATGGCATTGTCGTTTTGGCCATATTTCGAGGGGGAGAATTGAGCGATTAATCAAAGAAGAAGATATTCTCCACTCGTTATACTTCTCAGATTTAGAACATTGCATTGATTGCATTAAGGGCAAATATGCCAAACAAATTAAGAAGACTGCCAAACGAAGCACAGGAATTTTAGAAATCATTCACACAGATATCTGTGGTCCTTTTCCTGTGAAGTCAGTGGATGGTTTTGATTCATTCATAACATTCACTGATGATTTTTCGCGTTATGGTTATATCTTTCCAATCAAAGAACGATCGGAAGGATTAGATAAGTTTAAGATATTCAAATCTGAAGTTGAAAATCAGCATGATTTAAAGATTAAAGTAGTAAGATCAGACTGTGGAGGGGAGTACTACGGTAAACATACCCCTTATGGCCAGGTTCCTGGACCTTTTGCAAGGTACTTACAGGAAAATGGCATAGTGGCCCAGTATTCAACACCGGGCGAACCTCAGCAAAATTGAGTAGCTGAAAGGCGTAATCGTACCTTAATGGATATGGTACGTAGTATGATAAGCTACTCCACTTTACCGGTTAATCGAGTCCCCAGTAAGTTGGTGCCTAAAACACCATATGAGTTATGGACTGGGAGGACGCCCACTTTAAATTATTTACATGTGTGGGGTTGTCCAGCTGAGACTAAAGTATTTAATCCAAATATTGGAAAGTTAGATGCTAAGAGTGTCAGTTGCCATTTCATTAGCTATCCTGAAAGATCAAAAGGATACCGTTTCTACTGTCCTGACAGACATACTAAGTTTGTAGAAACGAGACACGCTATGTTTTTTAGAGGAAGATATGATCAGGGGGAGCATGGTATCCCGAGAAATAAGCCTTGAGGAGAAGCGGGTCTGTGCCCCAACTCCGATGATTCAAGAGCCCATTTTCTCGATACCTGTTGTTGTTGCACCTCTAGTGGTTGCAACATCTGTCGTCGGCTCTCCTAATGCAGCTATTGACATTCCTGAGGTTCCTGTTGTCATGGAGCCCCATGAACCTGTTATAGCTGCACCTGAAGAGCCACAACAGCCTCCTGTATCGAACAACGAACCTGCTTCAGAACCTCTCAAGAGGTCGCAACGGAACAAGAAATCAGCTATTTCTGCTGATTATAAAGTTTATATAAGTGAAGAATTAGAAACAGAAGGTGATCCCACCTCATTTGAGGAAGCCATGAGAAGTCTCCATTCATCTGAGTGGTTCGCAGCCATGGAAGATGAAATGAGGTCCATGAACACCAATAAAGTGTGGGACCTAGAAGAAATTCCTAAAGGAGCCAAAACAGTAGGCTGCAAATGGGTCTACCAAACTAAACGTGACTCAAGAGGGAATCTCGAAAGGTTCAAAGCAAGGCTCGTGGCAAAAGGGTTCACTCAGAGAGAAGGAATCGATTATAATGAAACCTTCTCGCCTGTTTCGACAAAGGATTCTTTTAGAATCATCATGGCACTTGTAGCACATTATGATTTAGAATTACATCAAATGGATGTTAAGACGGCATTCCTTAATGGAGAACTATATGAAAATGTATACATGGCTCAACCCAAAGGTTTTGTCGTGGAAGGGAAAGAAAACATGGGATGCCGACTGAAGAAATCCATTTATGGACTAAAACAAGCGTTTAGACAGTGGTACCTTAAATTTGATAAGACTATAAGAAATGTTGATTTTAAGGAAAATGAGGAGGACAATTGCATTTATACTAAGTTTAAGAATGGAAAATTTATTTTCCTAGTCCTGTATGTAGACGATATCCTGCTGACGAGCAGTGATAAAAATCTACTTCTGGAAACTAAGGGTTTCTTGTCCTCACATTTTGATATGAAAGATCTCGGTGAAGCATCTTATGTATTAAGAATTGAGATTTACCGAGATAGAACAAAAGGGGTATTAGGGCTATCGCAAAAGGCATACTTAGAAAAGGTTCTTAAGAAATACAGTATGCATGCGTGTAAGGCTTCGCCTGCTCCAATAGTCAAGGGTGATAAGTTTGGGAATTTTCAATGTCCCAGGAACCAATATGAGATCGATCAAATGAAGTCGGTTCCATACACTTCAGCTGTCGGAAGTATAATGTATGCTCAAGTATGCACTCGCCCTGACTTAGCATTTGTAACCGGAATGCTTGGCAGATATCAGTCAAATCCAGGAATAGATCACTGGAAAGCAGTTAAGAAAGCCTTGCGATATTTGCAAGAAACTAAAAGCCTCATGTTAACGTATAGAAAGTCGAGTACCCTCGAGATTGTGGGTTACTCGACGCAGATTTTGGCGGGGTGTGTAGACACTAAGAAATCCACATCAGGTTATGTATTCACCCTTGCAAGGGAGCTATTTCGTGGAAAAGCTCTAAACAAGCGATCTTGCATAAATCGTCGACAATGCACGCTGAGTTTGTAGCTTGTTATAAGGCAACCGGGCAGGCACTATGGCTTAAGAAATTCGTACCGGGATTGAGAGTGGTAGACAGCATGCAAAAACCACTCATGTTATACTGTGACAATGAACCAGCAGTATTTTACTCCTATAACAACAAGCCAAGTGGTGCTGCCAAACACATTGACATTAAGTTTTATGTTGTGAAGGAGAAAATCCAGGATCAAACTATAAGAATTGAGCATATAAGTACCAAGCAAATGCTTGCGGATCCGTTGACTAAGGGCTTACCACCATATGTGTTCAGAGAGCACGTAGCCGGCATGGGATTATTAGAAAGCCTATGATTCTGGATATAAGGGGTCAAATAAGCGACCATCTCCCACAAGATTAAGTTTTCGTTTTAAAATAGAAAGGTGTATTATAGTCACTGAGTTCAACAGCACGTGTGACGGACCGCCTTTTTAGGGGCAGTGCGAAAACTCACAACAGTTACCCAGGAAGACTAACTGTTGGAAAACAAGAGTACAATTACCTGGCAAAAGCCAATTCAACTCTTTTTATTCAATATAGGGCCTAACGGCCAGGGTTTTTACAAAAGAGGGCGCAGCAGGGCCCGAATAACTTACAATCAAAACACCGCACAGGCAGGCCTGAGCAAAAGACCAAGACCTCAAAACCAACAAAATCGCCAACTACGAACTCCGGAAACGCTCCAGCTTCTTCAACTCTGAAAGGGTCGGGGGTTGCAAGGGTGAGTACAGAGTACTCAACAAGTCGTACGGAAACACTGAATACTATATGCAGGGGTATTCCAAAGGAAGGAACTAGGGTTTAAGTATCTGGATGCAGTTTTATTTTCCAACTCATTTTACATTTGAAGCACAAACCATAAATAGCAGTTAGGGGGTTTCACAAGTTCACAACACTTAACCAACTTCTTCCAAATTCACCAAACAGTAACTTGAGCTTGGTTACGGGTATCACCCCAGTTCAAACTTAACTTCATTAACCGGAAGTACGGCGTATTCGAATACCATCATGATTAACTCTGCAGAGGTGCTCAGCTTTACCCACAAGATATCAACGACCGTTACTCACAGGCAACTAGAATACATGCGGTCGGTCGAGATGATCACAGCAATTCGTTAACCATTCCTGTTGGTTTAGTTGTTAACCGATAGTACCGCTACCTTGGACTCAGGGTCCCCATTAGCGTCTACCGTTGTGAGAACCAAGAATGTCGCGAAGGACCATTCCCGTTCCACCCCTCCGGTGCACTTCCCTGCCAGGAAGGCCCGGTCCCTATTCTCTTCCAGAGAATAGTAGCCACCAAAAGAATCCAATTTTAGGTTCAGGAATGATTAATTTACCGAGCTATGTCGGATACTAGTCTGCCGACCAGTCCGACCTGTGGTTGAGCGAATACTTAAGTTGTTTACTTTGCTCAAGGGGGTTGTTAACCTTACACTGCCAAAGATCAAGCCTTCATCCGCAAACCCGATCCGGTATCCCATAATACCGGCCACCAAACAAACCAAGGCATTAATCATCGGTAGGGATCGGAGTTACATCCACTCCGGATTTATCCGATTCTCCCCTGCATCTAGCACTTTCACAAACATCCGAATCGTAGATTCGGCAAAGACATTTTTGTTTCCATTTTCGAAAGCATTTGAGCTAACTACAAGATTAATAATAATTTATCTAATAACATCAACATCTAAGGTTACCAAGGGTATACTATGGTTCAATAATTCAAGGAATGTTTTATGAGCAAAATCGGTATTACCTAGGTATCATGTCATTCTAAAATACTGCTTTCAATAATTCAACATACAGTGAAATAATGCGATATAAAATAATTAATACTATAGCATGGCATGTTTGGGATCAACATGATCAAGGGTGTACGGCTTGCCTTGCTCGGCGATCGGATCGGCTGAACTGCAGAGGAAGTAGTCGTTCGGGGCTTCCGTCGGGTCCAACGTCTGCTCCGGGAACTTCTCCGGGATCTGCGGCTGCTCCGGGAACAGCTCCGGCTCCAGGGACTGCTCCTGGAATTGTCCAACGTCCGGATCTAGCGCGATAAGAACGAACGACAAATAAAGAAACGAAAACGGAAAAGAACCGGAAACGAAAACGAAATCGGAAAACGGAACCGGGCCGAGAGAGAGAACGAAGGCGAATTGGGCAATTCGGAATTTTGGGAACTCCGGATTGAGGAACGGAGGGCATTTTTGGACTCAGTGGATCGAAACGGTTCGGGTAGTGTATTTGGTGGGTTTCTGGGGCTCACGGAATTTTCGGGGATTTTCTGGGGATTTTCTGGATTTTTAAACGAATTTTGGAATTAATAATTAATTTATTAAATCGGAAAATGGAAACACTGTTCAAACAGTGTTTGGGCCGGCCTCGCAGGGAGTTGGGCCACGGCCCACGAGCGGGCGCGGAGGCTGGGCGAGGCCGAGGTGGGCCTGGTCCACGCGGACGAGGGCGAGGCAGTGAGGGCTAGGTTTCTGGCGCGCGGCATGGGGACCGGGCGGCGGGCGCCGGGCGAGGCGGCGGAGCAGGGGCGGCCGGAGATGGAGGGAGGAGGAGAGGGCTCACCGGCGGAGGGAGGCGAGGCGAGCGGGCGAGGAAGAAGGGGAGCCTGGCTTTTATAGCCGGCGGAGGGACAGTGCGGCAGCGCGAAGCTTATGGCGGGCGCGGGCGGCGGCACGGCGGCGCTGGCGCAAGGGCGCGGCGGCGCGAGGCGGCGGCGACGCTGGCGGCGCGACAAGGCGCGGGGAGTACGCGGGCGGCGCGGCGGCGCAAGGCGACGACATGGCGCTTGCCGCCGGAGGCGAGGAGACGGTCCTGCTGGGAGCTGGGCCGCTGGGCCGGAGAGAGGAGAGGCCGACGGGCCGAAAACGGAAACGGGCCGAAGGCCCAAGAGGAATTTGGCCCAAAACCAAAAACGGAAGATCCAAATCAAAACCAAAAAGAAAATCCAAATTTCCAACTTCAAAACTTGAACCTGAAAATTTGAACAAACACCAAATAAATTCATTTTGAATTTTTGGGGTTGTTTCAGCACGTAACTGGCTGTCCGAACACCTTGGTCTTAATGCACTAATCTATTAAAAGGCGGAGTTAGTATTAAGTCAAACTATTTTAGTCTCGAGATCAAAGGGGAGAATGTTGGGTTGATCTCAAGGCACCCTGATCGGGGATGCAACCAACCTAATGGTTGTGGCCCCCTGTTGCTCCGTGTGCTATATATAAGAGAGGGTAAGAGACCGTACGGAACCAACGTTCCCACGCCGCCATCTGCCTCTCCTGACAAACTCTAGACACCCGATCTGCTCACGCGCATGGGAGGCAACGGGAAGAGCCACGACGTCTCTCTCTCCGCAGGGTGCAGACCGGACTGCCGTCACTGACGTCCTCCCCATCGCCACTGCTACGACATCGATCTACCGGCAATGGCATCCTCAAGCAAACCCGAAGGTAACCCTAAGGATCCCATTCATCTAGGTGTTGATCTAGGCATGAAGATCCTTTAGATCCAACATTATCCACCAATGTACACCCGACATTCCGCCACCAAACTCATCCAGATTCGGAGGCTCCTGTGGCACGATTCGTCTGTCTGGAAAAATTGGAGGGTAGAGATCTTCCGGATGGTGGCAACTTGAAATCGTAAATGTTTTGTGCATCGTTCGCTTTGCTTGAATCCTTGACCCCCAATCATCAAATTGTGGCCGGCCACTTGGTTAATGGCCGTGCGTGTCGTTTGAACCGCAGAGCGGAGGATACGAACCAGTAAGCCAGTAAGGCGCTTGATTGTTCGTTAAATCGTTAGTAGTACGTCTGCTTCATTTGATGACAGCTAGCTTGGTTACGCCTTGCTAGGTTTCATTTGATGGGGATGCAGTGATGCAATCATAAACTTAAACTGGGAATCGACCGCTCAACCGAAAAGGTCCTCATTAATTGAATGTAATCAAGAAATGCTGACAGATTGGTTTACTGGATGGGTCCCATATGCAGGTATTTCCTCCGTTCATTTCTATAAAGCTTATTTTTTGAATGATCTTATTCACAAATATAAAACTTGTATATAGATTTAATGAGGCCTTTTCTTCTATACTCCTATGTATCCTCTCTCAACCATATGCATATATTTATTACCACCCACATAAAGTCTATCTTCTATCTTCCAAGATAATTAAGTGGGGCATATAAGTAATTTTTCCTCATACATTTCTCAATTTTAACGCAACCTTAATCCTTGTGCAAAGTTAAAATACATCTTATTAAAATGAACAAGGAGAGTATAAATTAATCCCCCCTCGCCAAGACATCCATGTCATCTCTCTTGAGAATATATATATATATATATATATATATATATATATATATATATATATATATATATATATATATATATATATATATGAAAAATACTTTTTACTCCCGGGAGTAATTACTCCCATCTCTGAAATACCACACAAACGAACTTTAAATACCCCTTTATCACTTTGGATACACTCATATACTAATTATAAGATATTCCAATGAGATTCATATGAAAAAATTGCAAGAGAGTACATAGTTTTTAGCCTATTTTGCAAATACCTTCATATAAGCACGTAAAAAGAAGTATGTCTATAAAGTGTACATACCACCTCTGAAAAAAATGTAAATACCACCTAGATAGTCTTATATACTTGTATATTATACGTATATACCCTCCATTACGCGAGATACTACCTATATTGTGAGATACAGCATAGGGAGTCATTACTCCCGGGAGTAGAAAAGAGGCTTGGTATATATATATATCCATTTTAGCTGTCCTGATAGAACCTAGCTACTTGGGTAGTACTTAGTATGAGCCTCTAACCAGGTCAACGCAACACTACGTGTTTATTTCTTTAATTGGTCTGGTCACAGGATATGATGGTCGTCGTTGACGAAGCTATGAACCTAGCTAGCCGCAAGTGAAGAAAAGGCTAAGGAAATTAAGCCAGAATGCACTCGCAAGATTTGATCTAGGCAATTCTTTAGGCCTTGAAGTATTGTTGTTTATTAGCTCGTTTGGTTTGGAAAAAGCATATTAGCTTGAATCTTGTTAACCATAACTTTTTAAAACCCCCCTTTTGGAGATAGCTAGAGAGAAGATATCAGATCAGATCTGCAGGTGCAACTGTCCTTCATCTCTCTCTCTCTCTCTCTCTCTTTGCACGTTAACGTAGGAACCCAAGATTTAGGAGGAATATATTATTAAACTCTTGAAAGCAATAGTATTCACACCAAATGTCAGCTACAAAGCGAGTTGGATTAACTAATAGGGGTTAGGAGATCGATCCTAGATGGTCAAGTGAGGCCATTGGAGGATGGGATCCGGACTCACTCCAAGACAGATGCACACTTTGTTACTAATCTTTTCATTGTTTTTTTTTTTGGTTATACATCTAGAAGTGCACCCTTCACTTCCAAAAGGCAGAAAGGATGGAGACCACACCCACTGGCACTTTGCCATGTGAGAAGTGAGCCGCTTGGTCAATTACCTTAGAAGTTATTAGAACAAGCTCAACCCAAGGGCTAAATAGACGAGATCGATGCAAGAATCGGCCATGCATGTGACTCTGGGCTTTGTTTTGTGCCTTCTCCGAAGTCTAACCGGGCAGTGTGTATGCCAGTGTGCATGCAGAGAGGCAGCCCAATCATTTGACTGCCCACAAAGTCCAAGATGTGAGAATTTTCCAGGATCTCACTGACACCACTTGCATGTTCTGATGCCCCTTTGTTTAAGAATGCAAGTTAGATAGATATAGGCTCATATAGCCACAAGCCCACAAGCCTACAAGTTGTTACCCATCCTGTCACAAATTTATTGTTTTAGATAGAGGTTTTGGATACAGATGCATTAAAACTTTTGGAACTATATCCGTTAATATTATTTTAATAATTTAAATCGGAATTTATCTTGAAAAGTATTTTTATAATATTAAAATTTTAGTAGGTTTTATAAATATATATATTATAATAAAAATTAGTGATTAAAATTATGTTTGAAAGACCATATTAATATCTAAAATGATAATTATTTGTAATCAAACCCAATAGTTTTGTACTATTTTCCTGTGCTACTCCGACTGGCAGAGGAGGGGGAGGGGGAATCACGTGAGGTAGTACTATACCTTGGATTTGTTTTTAAGAAGCGAGCAGTATGATATGTGGACTTCACGTGAAGCAGCTCCCGCGAAAGATCGAAGGAATTGCACGAGAGAAGACAGGCGCGCAGACAAGTGTAGATTGCTTTATGCACATTTCGTTCTTAACGATACTGTACTTACTGTTGACCTGCTACTGAAACCGTGGGCTTCCAAAAATATGGGAACATGCACTACGAGCTCCGAGCAACACAAGAGATGGAGATAATCTGACATAAGTTTAGGTAGCTTCTAACTTGACTCGATCGGTTGGCTGCATGCCACAGCGGAAGAGAGGGCGGCCAATTAAGCCCGTGCATGTGGCGATGGACCGACGAGGTAAAGCCGGGCCTTGCGCTGCCCCGCCGTCATTAATTGGAAGCACCTACCTGCTGCCGAGGAGGTTCGGTGGATGATACGGCCGGCAGGACTGCGCCTTGCATCTTCCAAAAGGCGGTGTACAGCTGCCCGTCCACGGCGTGGATGGATGCAACTGCCTGCCTCGGCCATTACACCGGCCGGCGGCTTCACCGAAGCCCCATCATTCTTCATTCGCTAGCGGCGGCGGGCGTCAGCCACCGTCGTCCCTGCCGTTTACACGAGTGATTGGCACTCGGCCGGCTTCGTACCGAACGAACGACCGTGCAGTGCAGTGCAGTGTTTCTCTACTGCCCGGCCCAGCGCGAGACGGGAGTTTCGTCGGCCTGCGGACCAAAAACGAACGCCGCCGCGGTGCGAACGAGGGCCCGTCCCGTGGCCTCGGCCCATTTCCACCTGCTAGGCTGCCACTCGGCGTTGCGCTCGGTGTTGGAACCAGAAAAATTTCAAGGAGGATATGTATCTCCACGTGTAGCCCTGTAGTCTTATATAATAGTTTTGTAATATCATAATTCAACATGTATATTTAAAATTTGCTAAAATTACAATACAAATAGTTTTAAGATCTTAAAAATCACAAACCACCAAAATCAAAATCAATTAATTCAACAAATTCAGCATATTTAAGAGGGGAAGTTTTAGCGTTTCTCAAAATTTTAAGATCACCTCTGGATCCGCCACTGACGGCCCTGTAGAAGGAGTCACACATAAACGACTAGCAATATCCTCTACATAGATGAAGTGATCACTCATTTAGCTCATTCCTTTTTTTCTTTCAAAAATGGCACTCTTCTCATCCCCCCCCCCCGGCGCAAGAATAGTCCCATCCCACGACATAGCACCGCGGAAAGTTCTGTTCTGAGCTACACTACCACAGGAAGTACTTTTCACGTGAAAAGTACTATTCCATACTTCCTGTTGTACTGTAGACATGAACGTATTGTTCTGCGCTCCTGTTCCGCGGAATTCATTGCTTCCCGTGCCTACCAAGCGCAGCACTGGCCTTCAGCGGCTCCAAAGTGCGGCAAGTCGGCTGGTGCCATGCTCAGAGCTGCCTCCCGCGTTGCCCGGTTGCTGCGGTCTCCTTGCATAGGTTCTTGGCCTTCTACGGTTCCCTAGCGCAGAAAGTGCCAGGGCCCAGGTGTCAGTCTCTGGACTTTCCGCGGTGGGGAAGGGGACTAGTTTTGCCAAAAAAAATCGAGAGAGAGATAGTTATTTTGAAAAATAAAATAAAAAAGGAGGCTAGACGAGTGAACAGTTCTGCGTAGACCATAGATGATTTTTTTTAAAATAATATTATGTTGATGAAAATTTACAGAAAAATACATCGATTAAAAAAATAGCAAAAATACCCTCTATAGCCATTTAAAATGGTTGCAGCTGCCTCTTTGTCGCCGTTTGAAATGGCAATAGAGGGGAAAAACCAACGGTTGCTTCTCTGTTGCCAATTGAAATGGCGACAGAGAGGCATAAAAAGCCTCACCGCCCTGCGCCAACGCCATTTTATCCCAGCCAAAAACCGAGAGAGCGCAGAGAGAGAGAGAGAAGAGGAAGAAAAAGAAGAAAGAGAGGAGGAAGAGGGGAAGGAGGAGAGGAGGAAGAGGGAAAGAACAAGAAGAGGGGAGGAGGAAGAAAAAATCATGATTTTTATAAGTAATTATATGTTCATTTGAATTAAAATTTAGTGAGTAGATTAGTTGGATTATAAGTAATTAGCTATGTAGAGTAGCACTTGTTATTTAGATAAATGACTTAGCAACTAGATTAATTAGGTGGTAGAAAAGCAATAGTTTTTTAGATACATGATTTAGCGACCAGATTAATTAGCTTTGTAAGTAGTTAGCGGTGTAGAATAGTAATACTTTTTTAGATGCATGATTTAGTAACCAGATTAATTAGCTGTGTAAGTAGTTAGCTGTGTAGAATAGCAATGCTTTTTAGATTCATGATTTAGCGACCAGATTAATTAGCTATGTAGAATAGCAATACTTTTTTTAGATACACGATTTAGTGACCAGATTAATTATCTGTGTAAAGTAGCAATATTTTTATTACATACATGACTTGGCAACCAGACTAATTGGATTTGTGTAGTGTAGAGTACATTATCATGGTACAATAGGTACAACAGTATTAAAAATTTTGTGAAATGCTTGATATGTATGGATGAACGAGTGCAGTTTAAAAAATACTATAGAGAAGGAATTCTGCACATGGGTGCACAAGGAGTGGAACTAAGTCATTTTCCAAGTGTCGTGTCTATCTTGTCACGTGTAGGGGAGCATTCATAGAGGACAGTTACAAGATGGTTGTACCAAATGTTTTCTTTGGACCGTGAATTGCATAACTTGAAGCTGCACGGAGTAGGGTGTCGAAGACAGGATTGCACGTACTGGGAGTTAGTGGAACTGAAGGGGCCGAAGTCCTGGAGTTCGTATGTAACAATAGCATTTGAGAAAGGGTGTCCGCTAGTGTTGTTGGCGCAAGCATTTCAAAAGGCCAATACTGTCAATGCGACACAAGAGGAGGTTGCAGGTGATAAACCAGAGGAAGTTGGGGAGAGCAGCTAAGCTAGAGAATGTTTAGTGAGGCAAAATGTTATTTTGGGTCAAGAGGAAGTGCTAGGCGAGGAAGTTGAAGTTCCAATACAAGAGGTGCATGAACCAATGAGTGTGGTAGACGAGGTAGAACATATTGAATTGCTGGTGAAATCGATGGACGCAAAGAGACAGGACTACGAGGCTTTAAGTAATGACGAAGAGGATGAAGAGCCTTTCCCTGCGGAGTGCGATGAGTGTCGACTCGATAGGATGATGGTCAATGAGGGTGAAGATGTCGCAGGGGGTACGATCGGAATGAGGTGTGGCAAGGTGCAATTTACAATAATAAGGGTGAGGTGTAGGAAGTAGTGACATCATGTGCAGTGTCGCTGCATAGACCCTTTAAGGTTGCAAAGTAAGATCAGCGGATGTATGATGCCAGATGCCAGATAGAGGATTGCCCATGGCGTGTCCATGCTTACCAGCCTAAGTGGAATACCATTTGAAAGTGTTCTATAGTCGTCCCCCACACATGCGTATTGACGGAGTCTACGCAGTTGCATTAAAATATATCTTCAGGCTTTGTTGCTAATACAATGTACCAGGAGATTATGGGTAACCTGGATTTAGAGCCACGTGCCATCATACTTACAAAAGAGCAGATATTATAGTACACCATAAGCTATGCCAAAGCATAGAGAGCGAAACAGAAAGCATCGGAAGCAAGATTTGGTACGTACGAAGACTCCTATCAGAACTTGCCAGGTATGCTTAAGGTGATCAAGGAAAGCAATGCTGGGATTTATGCCAATATTTGTGAGCAGTCTTCGTAGTGCTTACCTGGTAAGATGTTACTCAAGCAGTCATTCTTTGCTTTCGGTGCATATATCAACGCGTTTAGACATTGCCGTCTGTTGTTATGCATTGATGGAACATTTCTGACTGGGAAGTACAAAGGTCAGATATCGACTGCCATAGGAGTAGATGGCAATAATTAGGTTCTTCTCGTAGCACTCATATTCATAGAGGGTGATAACACCGATAGCTGGCTCTGGTTCCTAAGGAACGTGGAAGCCGGCATTGTGGATCAGCGGTATGAAGTGAGTGTCATACATGATCGACATCCTGGGCTGTTAAAGGTGATTATGCAGTTGCAGCAAGATGAATATGAGACACATCTATGGCCGATTTGCGAAGTAGGTGGTGCAAGCGGCACATGGGTGACAACTTCTACAAGTAGTTTAGGAACAAGGAGTTGACAAAACTTTTAAAGAGGTTGTGCGACCAAAACCAGCAGAGAAAGTTTGATGCATTGTAGAAGAAGTTGGACGAGCTGATGTCAAGGCATACAGTGGAGGCAGCAAAGAGGGCAACGCCTTCCCCAGGGGAGGCCCCAGTAGCGCTTGAAGAGTTACCTACAGACCCTCCGCACCTAGTTCGAAGGAATGGAATGGCTATGAAATGCTTCTTAGAATGGATAGATCATGAGTCTAGAGAGAAATTGGGCTCTGCTTTATGACACCGATGGTGCCAAGTATGGGTTACGACGACAAACCCGGTTGAGGTTTACAATTGGGTCATGCGGGGCCTGAGACCCCTTCCCCTGGTTGCTATAGTGGAGGGTGTTCTTCGTGGCATCACGAAGTACTTTGTGGATCGCCATGGTAGGGCTGTCGGTCGCATAAATGATCCTGCTGTGAAGTACTCTGAGATGATCCTGCTGTGAAGTACTATGAGTCTGAGATGATTTGTATATTCTTATCATAATTCTTCAATAAGGAAATGGTGACGGCAACCTGGAGCGTAGAAATTTATGATTTTCGAGTGATTGGTTTATTCACGGTGCATCAGAGATGGAAGGACACACGGTGGGTTCTGAATGTTAGCAAGCTGAAGGGCGTAGGGCGGCGGCAAACAAGGCGTATAGGGAATGACATGGACGCAACAGAAAGTGGGCGTCGTGTAAAGAAATGTTCAGCTTGCAAGGAGACAGTGCACACTTTCATGTATTGCTTGAAGATTCAAAGGCCGTGAAATTGTTGTATCAACTTTGAATATGAAATTATTGTACTTTACTTTAGTCGCATGTCAATTTAGTGTATCGAATTCGTATGTGTAAGGAATGTATGGACTTTGTATGTGTAATTATTATGTTCAATTTGTATGTCTAATTATCGTATTAAAATTTTTATGTACTTATTCCATATAAATTCTATTTGTAATTGTTGTTTTTACTTTGTATGTATATTCGAGTTGTACTAATATTGAACTATTGAATTGCAGGTATGATGGGTGTCGAGCGGTATGAGTTGCTTGACTTGGTGATAGATGCGACTTATCGGAGCCGCTTAGCCACCTTGCCGCCGCTGGACGGGGAGCCAGCGTTCGAGCTTAGCGCCCTACACTTGTGCACCCCTATGAGAGCATGGCGGATTGATTCGCGATGGATTCCGAGGTTAGTGCACTATTCTTATAGTTGCATTATGATGTGTTGTATGTGTGCTGCGATCGTACTTATATTGTTTTCCTGCAGGCTGAGAGCGGTGGGGTTTGAAAGGACCAACGATGTCGCCTAGAGGGGGGTGAATAGGCGGATTAAAAAATCGCAGCGGAATTAAAACTGGCCGAACTGGTCAATCCGGAGTCTCCGGGTATTTGGTCCATAGTCTCCAGCTTGTCCGGAGTCTCCGATAATTTATCCGGATACTCCGGGTTAGCTGGCTCGGGAGCACGACTAAGATTACTCTAGCAAGCACAATAAACTACAATAAAGAGATAGCTAAAGCAACTTAGATCAAAAGCTAGTATGGATTTGAATTAAAGCTAAGCAAGGAGCTAGATCTAGCTTTACAAAAACAAATCCAAACAAGCTCGACTAGGAAGTGAACGTGAAAGAGAGGGACACGAATTTTTCACCGAAGTTCGGATTCTTGAAGAGAATCCTACGTCTCCGTTGAGGTGGCTCGGTCGCACTTGAGCCGGGGTCTTTTTCAACCCGCTTTCCTCCCGGTGTTGCACAAATGCACTCGCCGGCTTCACTTCTTGTCTCTTCCCTTTCGGAGGCGAGACTCGCCTTCACAAACGACCGGGGCTCACCACACGCGTTGGTAGCTCCCGGTGACTCCTAGCCGTCTAGGAGACCTTCAACCTCCAAGAGTAATAACACCACGAAGTATCGCTTGGAGGATGAACTAGTGCTCAACAACTAGAAATGAATGCACCTAGCACTTTACTTCTTACTCTTCTCACCAAAATGAATCAACTACCAAATCTAATGGTGGGAGGAAGTATGAGCTCTATTGAATGTTTGGAAGATGTTAGGAGAGGCTTGAATGCTGCAATGAATGAGCTCAATACAGTTCCTAGCCGTTGGGAGAGAGTGGGGGCTTTAAATAGTCATTTCAAAAACTAGCCGTTACTCTCATTTTTGTACAGGCCGGAGCGTCCAGACTTATAACCCGGAGACTCCGGGTTATCCGGAGACTCCGGACAATCTGGAACCCAAAGTGACCGAGGGGTTCAACCCGGAGACTCCGGACAAATTGTTCGGATACTCCGGACATAATGTCCGGACTCTCCGAGTTTACAGGCTCGGTTTGAATTCCAGATTTTGGAAAATGCAAGTGTTTGAGTGCTAGTTTGTCTGCAAGTTTTGATGTTGAGCACATGCACATCCTAAAACCGATTTTCCGTCGCATCCTCTTAATAGTACGGCTATCCTTAAGACTCAAAACAATATAAAAATTACAAGTCTTCGTCTTGATGCCGTTTTCTCGAAATTTGAAGTGCTTAGGAGCGTCCAATCTTATTCCAAGCTTGAAGTGATCTCGATAACTGCATTATTCTTAGTTGAAGCATTAGATCACTTTAATTGTGTCATCATTAATCACCAAAATAAAATGAGGGGCCTAAATGCACTTTCAATCTCCCCCTTTTTGGTGAATTGATGACAACACAATTAACAGCAAATAAAAAGATATGAAATTGACTTTAGCAATTCAAATAAAAGGTGGAGCTCCCCCTAAATGTGTGCATTAGAAGTATTGAGAGGAATCAAATGCACATATTTAACGAGAAAGAACGAGAGCTCCCCCTCAAACAAAGCATCTCTTCACGAATAACTGAAAGGAACCCATGCATAAGATAAATATAATGTGATTACATGGATAAAGTGGAATAACAGAGTTCACGACAAGCAGGACAATAAGCAACAATAATAAAAAGCAACACAAATAGCACAAATAGTCCAGACCACACGCGACAGCAAACGAAAGAGACAACTAAGGAAACGACGCTAAAGATATCACTCCCCCTTTGGCATCAAGACACCAAAAGGAAGAGGACACGGGAGATCACTCGTCGTCGCCTTCGTCGTCGGACGCTGAGTACTCGCTGCCAGGGTCATCTCCAGGAGGAGGAGGAGCAGAAGAGGTGATGCCGAAGAGCTGATCTGCAGAGGTGGCATCGCTACTCTCCTAGGAAGACCCGGAGGAGTCACTGGGAGAGACTGCCTCGCCATTGTGGCGGCGGATGCTGCGAATATCCTGACCATTCTTCTTGATCTGCCTGCTCATCACCTTCTGCCTAGTGGAGATGTCGCGGCAAAGACAGAAGACGTGCTTCAACATCTTCTGGAGCACGCTACTCGGAACCTCAGTCTGCTCAGAAGGAATGACCGGAGGCACAACAGAAGGAAGAGCAGAAGTGGAACTCGAAGCGCGACCTTGACGAGTCCTAGGAGGAGTAGGACCAGGGGCAGCAGAAACAGCAGGAGCAGTCGGAGGACGAACCTTGTAAGAAAGGTGCTCCTCGTCCCTGACAAACTTGAGACCGCTGACAGATGTGATCAAAGCCATCACAAAAGGAGCGTAGCTGCAGCTGGCCATATTACTCTGTGCATTCTGCCTCATTGTCTCCCAAATGAAGTCGACAATGTCAAAGGGATGAGTACGCTCAACCAGATGATACAGCAGGTTCCGTCCATAGGAACTGATGGCAGAAGCATCTCCCTCCTTGGGCCAAAGAGTGACCCTCAGCATCCTGTTGAGGACAGCAGGTACATCCTTCAGACCCTTGATGGTCCCCACTGTGAAACTCCTGGATGTGTCATACAAAGACTCGATCTGCTCAGGAGTCAACACCTTCTTCTCATGAAGCTTGATTTGTCATTGTCAGAGAAATTTGAGGACTCTAGCAAATCTCTTCTTGTTGGCCTTGTACCACACCCTATCTGTCATCCACCAAATGGCATCCTCAGTCTTGTCAAAGTACAGGGTGGCAAAGAACTGCATTATTGTCTCGTTGTTCCAATCACACTTGAAGGACATGATGTCCTTGACCTCATGCAGCTCACAGATCTCAAGAATCTGAGCAAAAACTGGATGCTCAGTAGCTGCCATGTACTCCCAGTCGATGGTCTTCATCCTGACCACTGGGTGCTCAAGAGGGTAGAGGACCGTCTCATAGTAATCTGACTGAAACCGGTTCCAGAACCGGCGGTCCACATACTTGTCTTGATGGAAGTCGAGCGGATCTTTCTTTCTGTGCTCAACTATAGCCTTGCCCTTGCCAGAACCCGTCCTGTAGTCAATCACTCTCATGGGGTTGACTGACATCGGGTACCTCCACATAGGCTTGGCTTTGGCCAAGGGGCCAATGAAATGACCTGAATCACGGAATTCCCTTCTCTTCTGATCCCTCAGCCTAGCATGAGTATCTGTAGGGTGCTCATCTGGATTAGGCTGAGGCTGAGGAGGAGGAGATTGTGCTTGAGGCTGCGGAGGAAACTGTCCCTGAGGCTGAGGTTGCGGAGGAGACTGTCCCTGAGGCTGAGGCTGCGGCAGTGGAGGTGGCAGAAGCTGAGGCTGCGGCTGAGAGCCAGAGGAGATCCCAACCCTCGGCGGACCTTTTGAGGTAGGCCGCTTCATCACTGCGCGTCTCTGTCTTTTCGGAGCCGGAGCGGCAGACAGAGAACCAGGGGCCAGGGGGTGTATCCGGAGGAGGAGAGTTCCGAGGCGGATCACCACCACCTGACGTCCCCTGAGTAGGATCCATCTGACCAGACAAAGCGGGAGACAGAGATTAGCAGCGAGGAGATTTGAAATTTTGCGGTTAAAGAATTCTGGCCGAGACCCCTAACCCGGAGAGTCCGAATAAACTGTCCGGATACTCCGGATTAACCCGGAGACTCCGAACAAATTGTCCGGATACTCCGGACCAACCCGGAGACTCCGGACTAACAGTCCGGATACTCCGGATATGCCAGAACAAGCGCACAGGCGGCCCAAGATTTGGGAAATTCAATCCGCAAAAAGACAAGAAATGAATCTAGATTGCCACAAGAATAGGAATGAAGTCTAGGGCATAATCTAGCAAAGAAGTTCGCGGAATTAGGGCACAAAAAGGAACTCACCTCAAGATGATTTGAGAAACCAAGAACACGGGTGAGTTAGGATGAACGAATCTCTGATCTTGAGGGCAACGACGAGTCAATCGGCACCCTAAGAGAGTTGAAGCACACGGAGAGACCCTAAGAACCGCGAGGTTTGAACCAAACCGGGAAAGAAAAGGTTAGGGCAAGAGGATCCTTACCACGATCTCCAATCCAAGGACGAGGAGTCCAAGATCCCTAGAAGATGGAGGAGGAGGAGGAAATCGCGCCCTAGCCTTGAGAGGAGCACGGGAGAGGGAGCGGCGCACGGTGGGAATAGGAAGAAAAACGAAACCGCGCGGGATTGGGGACTTAAATCGACCGCCCCAACCCGGAGACTTCGGACTTCAATCCGGATACTCCGGTCCAACCCGGAGAGTCCGGACAAATTGTCCGGATACTCCGGATGATCCGGAGAGTCCAGATAAAGAACCGGATACTCCGGGTTCCCCAGCTCGGTTAGGAATGAAAGGTTTGGCACGACGATCCAGGGAATTTGGCGAAGCGAGAGGGAGAAAGAGACCCTAAGATGTCAACTTGATATGTGACCAGTGAACAATGAATCAAACAAGCTATGATCACATACCAATGACAAGATCGTAGGATCAAGAGCCAAAAACACAGGATAAATTCAAAGAAAAAGATGAATAAGATTTTGAAATCCATTTTTCATTCACCAAACAATATGTGAGCACTTATCAAGCCACATTATGAGAATCTAGAATATTTAGACCACTTCTCAATTCACAGAATCTTTTCTCGTCAAGGGGCTTGGTAAAAATATCGGCTAATTGATCATTTGTACTCACATGTTGTATGTCAATTTCGCCTTTGGTAGCATGATCTCTTAGGAAATGATGGCGAATATCTATGTGTTTTGTACGGGAGTGTTGGACAGGATTGTTGGCAATTTTTATGGCACTCTCATTGTCACACAGAAGTGGAACACTTTTGTAGGATAGGCCATAATCACTCAAAGTTTGTCTCATCCAAAGTAGTTGGGCACAACAACTCCCGGCAGCTATGTATTCGGCTTCGGCAGTGGATAGGGCTACGGAATTTTGTTTCTTGGAAGACCACGAGACTAGAGACCTACCCAAGAATTGGCAAGTCCCCGAAGTACTCTTCCTATCCACTTTACAGCCGGCATAATCCGCATCGGAATAGCCAACTAATTCAAAGGACGATCCTTTCGGATACCAAAGTCCGAAATGAGGAGTGTGCACTAAGTATCTCAAGATTCTCTTAACGGCCACCATGTGGCACTCTTTTGGAGCGGCTTGAAAACGTGCACACATACAAACGCTAAGCATGATATCGGGCCTAGATGCACAAAGATAAAGGAGAGAACCGATCATCGAACGAAATACCTTTTGGATGACCGGTTTACCTTCTTTGTCGAGGTCTAGATGCCTGTTGGCTTGCATATGTGTCTTTATAGGCTTGGCGTCCTCTATTCCGAACTTCTTGAGCATGTCCTTGATGTACTTGGTTTGGCAAATGAAAGTTCCTTCCTTGAGTTGTTTGACTTGAAATACGAGGAAGAACTTCAACTCTCCCATCATGGACATCTCGAATCTTTTGGTCATCATCTTACTAAACTCTTTACATAAATGTTCATTAGTAGATCCAAATATAATGTCATCGACATATATTTGGCATACAAATAAATCATTATCAATATGTTTAGTAAAGAGAGTAGGATCGACCTTTCCGACTATAAAACCTTGTTCGAGAAGAAAATCTCGTAAACACTCGAACCAAGCTCTTGGTGCTTGCTTAAGTCCATAGAGGGCTTTGTGTAAGTAGTAGACGTGGTCCGGGTGTTTTGGATCTTCAAAGCCGAGTGGTTGCTCGACATAGACCATCTCGGAGAGTGGTCCATTTAAGAAGGCGCTCTTCACGTCCATTTGATATAGCTTGAAATCATGGTGAGTAGCAAAGGCAAGTAATATTCTAATAGATTCAAGCCTAGCTACTGGAGCATATGTTTCATCGAAATCCAAACCTTCGATTTGTGTGTACCCTTGAGCAACCAATCGAGCTTTGTTCCTTGTCACGATTCCATTTTCATCTTGCTTGTTTCGGAAGATCCACTTAGTGCCTATGACGTTTTGCTTGGGTCTTTTGACAAGCGCCCAGACTTGATTGCGCTTGAAGTTGTTCAGTTCCTCTTGCATAGCCATCACCCAATCTGGATCTTCAAGTGCTTCATCTACCTTAAGAGGTTCAAGAGAAGAAACAAACGAGTAAAATTCACAAAAATTTACAACTCGAGATCGAGTAGATACTCCCTTGTTAATGTCTCCAAGTATGTTATCGACTGGATGATCCCTTTGAATGCTTTGATGAACTCTCGGGTGAGGAACGGTTGAGTCCAAAGCTTGAATAGGGCCTTCATCATTTTGGGTGGCATTGGAACCATCTTGAGCTTGAATGGAAGAGGGGGGAACATCACCTGAGCCTGACCCATCCGGAGACTCCGGTATTTGACCCGGAGACTCCGGACCAGTCCGGACACTCCGGGTTTCAGGCCGGAGACTCCGGGTTGGGGTGCTCGGGTGAGATTCCAGACTTTGAGGTCTTACCTCCCCAATTGCCATTTTCTTGATAGCTTCACATGGAGGTTCTTCCCTGTCAATCACAACACGATCAACTTGTTCTACTTGAGAACCGTTAGCCTCATCAAAAGTTACGTCACGCGAGATTTCAACGACACCGGTGGTATTGTTGAAAACTCGGTACGCATAAGCATTAGTTCCATAACCGAGTAAGAAACCTTCATCTACTTTAGGAGCAAATTTAGAAGACTTAGCTCTCTTGTTGAGGATGTAGCATTTACTCCCAAAGACTCTAAAATAGGATACATTTGGTTTCTTGCCGGTGAGCAACTCGTACGCCGTTTTCTTCAGAATCTTGTGAAGATAGAGGCGGTTGGAGCTGTGGCATGCGGTATTGATGGCTTCCGCCCAAAAGCTATCGGAAACCTTGTACTCGTCTAGCATCGTCCGCGCCATCTCGATGAGGGTTCGATTCTTCCTCTCGGCCACCCCATTTTGTTGAGGAGAATAGGGAGCCGAGAATTCGTGTTTGATTCCTTCCTCATCAAGAAACTTCTCCACACCAATATTCTTGAACTCGGTGCCGTTGTCGCTTCTAATTCTCTTGATCTTCACTTCAAATTCATTTTGAGCTCTTCTCATGAACTTCTTTAGTGTTACTTGGACTTCACCTTTGTCATGCAAGAAGAACACCCAAGTGAATCGAGAAAAGTCATCAACAATAACTAAACCATACTTACTTCCCCCGATGCTTATGTAAGCTACGGGACCGAATAAATCCATGTGGAGCATCTCCAAAGGTCTTGTGGTCGTCATTATGTTTTTGGCGGGGTAAGAGGCACCAACTTGCTTTCCTGCTTGACAAGCGCTACAAACTCTGTCTTTCTCAAAGACAACATTTGTTAGTCCAAGAATGTGGTTGCCTTTAATGAGTTTGTGAAGGTTCCTCATACTGACATGGGCTAGTCGGCGATGCCATAGCCAACCCATGCTAGATTTAGCCATTAAGCACGTTTCAAGATTAAGTCTATTCGTATTGAAGTCTACGAGATAGAGCTTACCCTTCAAACGTCCTTTAAAGGCTATTAAACCGTCAAGCCTCTTAATGACTTCCACACCCTTTTCATTAAACAAACAATTGTAACCCGCTTCACATAATTGTGCAACGGATAACAAATTGTAGCTTAATGACTCGACAAGCAAAACATTATTTAATTGAAAATTGTCTGAGATAGAAATTTTAACCAATCCAATTACTTCTCCTTTTCCATTGTCTCCAAAGACAATGCTTTCACTATTTGACCCATTTGCGTCCAAGTGTGCGAACATTGCCTTTTCTCCGGTCATATGATGCGTGCAACCGCTATCTAAAATCCAACTTGTTCCACCGGAGATATAGGCCTACAAAAACATATTTAGTTTTTGCTCTTTGGTACCCAAACTTGGTTAGGTCCACGCACATTAGCAACTAGAGATTTTGGGACCCAAATGGAGCGAACAATAGGAGCATTCTTTGGCTTACGCCCAATATGACATGCAACTACACGGCCAAGGTTAGTTTTCTTAAGTACATATGAAGCAAAGAACTCGGAGTGAGCCTTGTGCTTGGATGTTCCTTCGCCTTTTACAAAATGAATCGGCTTGCTTAAAGGAGCAACCACGATGTTGCTCTTTTTGCCCTTAGGCGGAACATACCCAAGCCCATGCTTCTTAGGATTACCTTGGCGCCACTGAGATACTCCTCTAAACCTTTGCTAGCCTTGTAGGACTTTTGAAGTCCATCTTCAAGCATCCCTTTAAGCTTCTCATTCTCATGAGCCAAGACTTTCAAAGTCTCACGGTTAGTAGCACAAGTAGCAACATCAATATTAAAACATCTAGCGCATCCGTTGCTACTTGAAGGTATTGAAACATTGGAGTTGTTAATTGAGGAGGAATCATTATTCGAGAGATCAACAAGCTTCACTTCAAGAGACTTGCAAGCATCCATTGCTTGAGCAAGTTACTCTACGAGTGAAGCATTGGTGATCTCAAGACTAACTATTTTATTCTTAGTCAAATTTGAGTTTTTGACTAAGTCCTCATTTTTCTTTCTTTCAAAAGCTAAGCTCTTCTCTAGCTCAAGATTATTTTCCTTTTCAAAAATAAGGAGATCCTCTTGAGCTTCAAGAGTAGCCTCCTTTTGTTCTACCACTTCCTCCAATTTTTCAATGTCTTTAAGTAGCAAGTCTAGTTTTTCAATATCAAAATCATTCATAGACTTAAATGCTACTTCATCGTTATCACTATCATCATCACAATCATCTAAGCCATAATCAACAATAGAGGGAATGGGGCTCTTAGATGATACCTTGTGCCCCTTTGCCATGAGGCAAATTGAGCATCTCCTTCGCCGTCGCTTAAGTTGTCAAAGAGACCCTTTGACTTTGTCGGTGGAGTAGCAATGGCGACGGTGGCAAGTCTATCTTCATTGTCGGAGTTGGATTCGGACTCGGACTCGGAGTCGGACTCGGAGTTTCACTCCTTGCCGATGTATGCATGACCATTGCCCTTGTATTTCTTGTTCTTGTCTTTGTCCTTCTTCTTGAACTTGTCCTTCTTGTAGGGCTTGTCTTCCTTCTTTTCTTTGTGAGGGCACTTGGCGATAAAGTGACCGGGTTCTCCACACTCATAGCACTTTCTAGTTGAGTGCCGCCCTCTTGACTTGTTGCCATAGCCCTTGGAGTGACTTCCCGGCTTGTAGCCCTTCTTTTTCAAGAACTTGTTGAATCTTCTTACGAGCAAGGCCATGTCTTCATTTGTCAAGGGGCCGCTCGATTCTTCTTCTTCGCTTGAGCTCTCTTCGGCTTCTTGTGCCACCTTGACGGCCTTCAAGGCGATGCCCTTCTTCTTGCCGGACTTGAGCTCCTCCACCACTTCCGCTTCCTTAACCATCATCTCATCCGTCATCAACCGGCCAATCACGTCATGAGGAGTGAGAGTATCGAAGTTTGGCCGATCGCGGATGAGTTGCACAAGGTTGCGGTTGGTGGGGGTGATCACTCGAAGTATGATCTTGACAATTGCTTTGTCGGTGAGCTCGGTGCTTCCAAGTCCTTTAGCTTGATTTACTAGCACCATCAAGCGATCAAACATCTTGGTGTAGCACTCTCCTTCTTCCAATGTGAATCGGCTTAGTTCTCCAATGATAAGCTCGATCTTGGATTCACAAACACTTGACACACCTTCATGAGATATCATCAATCTTTCCCAAATGTCCTTGGCATTGTCAAGGCCATCGGCCCGGTTGAACTCAGAGTCGCTCAACGCGTTGAACAAGGCATTGACGGCCAAGTCGTTGAAGTGTTGAGCCTTGTCCTCTTCGGGGGTGAGATTGTTGGGATTTGTGGGCTTGAAACCTGTTTCAACAATCTTCCAAATGCAAGGGTGAAGTGATCTCAAATGCATCTTCATCTTGTGTTTCCATGCCGCATAGCGAGTGCCATCGAAATGAGGCGCTCGGCTGGACGAGACGGAAACATAAGATGAGGAGTTTGAGACTCCAAAAGAGGAATAATCCAAAGGTATTGCAACCCCTATACCGGAACCCGTGGCCTTGTCTTGGGCATGGGTTTCGGTAACTTTCTCTATTTCCAACATCTTTGTTTCTCCAAGCGGTTAAGCCAAAATAAAGGAGATTTGGCTCTGATACCAATTGAAAGGACCAACGATGTCGCCTAGAGGGGGGGTGAATAGGCGGATTAAAAAATCGCAGCGGAATTAAAACTGGCCGAACTGGTCAATCCGGAATCTCCGGGTATTTGGTCCGGAGTCTCCGGCTTGTCCGGAGTCTCCGGTAATTTATCCGGATACTCCGGGTTAGCTGGCTCGGGAGCGCGACTAAGATTACTCTAGCAAGCACAATAAACTACAATAAAGAGATAGCTAAAGCAACTTAGATCAAAAGCTAGTATGGATTTGAATTAAAGCTAAGCAAGGAGCTAGATCTAGCTTTACAAAAACAAATCCAAACAAGCTCGACTAGGAAGTAAACGTGAAAGAGAGGGACACGAGTTTTTCACCGAAGTTCGGATTCTTGAAGGGAATCCTACGTCTCCGTTGAGGTGGCTCGGTCGCACTTGAGCCGGGGTCTTTTTCAACCCGCTTTCCTCCCGGTGTTGCACAAATGCACTCGCCGGCTTCACTTCTTGTCTCTTCCCTTTCGGAGGCGAGACTCGCCTTCACAAACGACCGGGGCTCACCACACGCGTTGGTAGCTCCCGGTGACTCCTAGCCGTCTAGGAGACCTTCAACCTCCAAGAGTAATAACACCACGAAGTATCGCTTGGAGGATGAACTAGTGCTCAACAACTAGAAATGAATGCACCTAGCACTTTACTTCTTCCTCTTCTCACCAAAATGAATCAACTACCAAATCTAATGGTGGGAGGAAGTATGAGCTCTATTGAATGTTTGGAAGATGTTAGGAGAGGCTTGAATGCTGCAATGAATGAGCTCAATACAGTTCCTAGCCGTTGGGAGAGAGTGGGGGTTTTAAATAGTCATTTCAAAAACTAGCCGTTACTCTCGTTTTTGTACAGGCCGGAGTGTCCGGACTTATAACCCGGAGACTCCGGGTTATCCAGAGACTCCGGACAAAATGTCCGGATACTCCGGACAATCTGGAATCCAAAGTGACCGAGGGGTTCAACCCGGAGACTCCGGACAAATTGTCCGGATACTTCGGATTGAATCCGGATACTCCGGACATAATGTCCGGACTCTCCGAGTTTACAGGCTCGGTTTGAATTCCAGATTTTGGAAAATGCAAGTGTTTGAGTGCTAGTTTGTATGCAAGTTTTGATGTTGAGCACATGCACATCCTAAAACCGATTTTCCGTCGCATCCTCTTAATAGTACGGCTATCCTTAAGACTCAAAACAATATAAAAATTACAAGTCTTCGTCTTGATGCTGTTTTCTCGAAATTTGAAGTGCTTAGGAGCGTCCAATCTTATTCCAAGCTTGAAGTGATCTCGATAACTGCATTATTCTTAGTTGAAGCATTAGATCACTTTAATTGTGTCATCATTAATCACCAAAATAAAATGAGGGGCCTAGATGCACTTTCAGGGTTACTTCCCTTAGCCAGGATGGTAGAGGCGACATCCGCAGATGCGCAGGACAGACGGGCTACCTCTAGGAGGTTCCCCTATGACATGAGCTTACTGATCGCTCTGGTGGACCACTGGCGTCCAGAGACGCAAACGTTTCACCTACCGCGTAGTGAGATGGCGCTCACACTGGAGGACATTAGTTACCTCCTGGGCCTACCTTGCTCCGAGGACGCGATGGTGCCTGACAACGTCCACTCGGAGTGGCGGACGGAGCTCCTAGATCAGTTCGCGGGCATGCTACCCGAGGAGGCAGTGCACACACTTTCACTTTTGCGCACGACCTGACGCAGAAGTGGCTGGTGCAGTTTTACGTAAGTGTGGTTTAATTTATCTCATTTTCTATTTCATTTTCCCTTGTAGTTCTAGACCTGAGCATTACCTTTTGCAGCCCGAGAGGATGGCAGACGGAGTAGGGGAGTATGTCATCAGCCAACATTTTGAGGCGTGCCTGCTCTGGCTATTCGATTGGGTCTTGTTTTGCTCGTCCCATGGGGACAACATCGATAAGCATATGATCCAGTTCAAGAGGACGATCGTGGATGCCGACCTGGAGGAACTCCCGCAGCTGGCTTGGGGACCAACTGTACTCGCTGCCACCTACCAGGCCCTTTGTGATGGGTGTCGTCACGTGGCGGACTCCTCCACTCTCGCCAAGTGCCATTTGCTGCTTCAGCTGTGTTTGTTCGATAGGTTCCAGATCAGACGGCCGTAGATGGACTTGGCACCTTACAGCATAGGCTTCTATGGGCCCCAAGGGATGACGTTGACCATCTGCAGCCGACTTTCACCCCAGTTACGTCGCATGCTTTGTACCCCGAGTACGTATCAATGTTTGATCAACTGACGGATGATCGCGTTATCTAGTGTCCGTACCTCCCAGAGCTCGTCGGCACGTGAGCACCTCAGGGCCTCTCGTTGCAGTGCACTAGTGGCTCCACCTTCTGGCTGACACAACGTCACCTAGTGTTTGACGTGTTCGTGATGACCTATGTTGCCCACCATGTGATGAGGCAGTTCGGTCCTGGCAGGTGTTCCCTATCCCTACTGGTGACATCGTCCCACCAAACGTCCACACGTTAATTCTCTTTAACATCACTGTCAATTGCACCAGTCTTTCGGATGTCCTTGCTAATGAGGTTATGTTGCGAATCTCTTTATGCAGACACACAAGGGCTTTATTGGTACTGCAAGTTGGATGGCACACATGTTGCCTCATGCTCAACAGTGGGCGTAGGCATTAGCGGACGTGCACGGGGAGGCTACCCCTTATGATCACGACATGTACGATGACTACATCCGGTGGTTCAGCACACGCACACGCGTTCGAGTGGTGCGTGTCGTGGACTTACCTCCGAGGCACGTTCCCTCCACGGCTGACACCTATCCTACGCAGCCAAACTTTGTTTTTCACTGACTGGTTAGTACTTCTTTTTACATATCATATAATGTAGCGTTAATACAATAGCAACATCTAACAAGCCTTTCAACGCGTGCATAGAGTGACCATGCAAGGGAGGTTTCGAAGGAGGTCACCGCACTTATGGCCGAAGTCGGCTTCGGGGATAGGTTGGTCACTATGGACCACTTTCAAGGGGTGTTGCAGCGTGTTTACGCGAAGGCCTCTCGTATCGTTCAGCTTACATCCTGTAAGAGGCCTAGAGACGACGACATGGTATAAGTCCCCGGCCGTTCCTCTGTTGTATGTGGGCAACAGACGACACACACTGCAATCGTTATAGCACAGACGCAAACCACCCTTCCTCCTGACGTCCCGAGGGGCTCCAACTGGCGTCGTTCTACGCCGTTTGTCCACATGACTGCAGGTACACCTTCGCGGTCTCCTTTCGTCTATTACGTTCTTTACAATATGTGATGTACTAATGTGAAATGTTTATCAGGAGTTGTCGATGACCAAAGCGCTACCCACTCCGACTACTCATTCCACTTCGATGACACTGTTACCGAAAATTGGTTGACGGACTCCCACTAGCAGTTGTCGGGTGTCATCCTTGGTCCGTCTTAGTTTCCCGATGCTCCCGGACCGAGTCAACCTTCGCAGGCCGCCTTCGCTACTCCAACAACACCAGTACAGCCTGCTAGGAGTACTCATGGACTGCCCCAGACCACCTGACGTATTCATCTCGACATGTTCAGCATCACAGGCAGCTAGGGACCACACGAGGGGTCGCACCGTGCAGGGGCGCTAGCTAGTTTTTTTCCTTTCATAATGTACTAATCGGGTATGATAGTAAAAATTTAGTTCAATTTCTTTTGTTTTGATGATTACTTTCCTGTTTGAGTTGTCTATTTTACTGTGATTTGACAACACACAGACAATAGCTATATCCTACCAATTGGACAATACGTACCAGCAGCTTTGCAGAGTGATTTGACAACACGTAGATAATAGTTGTGTCCTACTGATTGGACAACACGCACCAGCAGCTTTGCAGAGCGATTTGACAACACACTCCAACCATCTTTGTCATACCAAGATGATGACACGCTGCAAGCAACATTTTCAGTCTGATTTGACAACACTCTGTGCACCGTGGAGTAACAATACAATGTCTATTTCTCTCTCATCCAGAGTGGAGTGACATGGCCTCTAAATACCAACGATCACCCAGGCAACACTTCTTCACTACCCCAACCTCCACTACATTACAATGACAGATAGAGGAGGCACCTCAAGACGTGGGAGGGGTAGTCGAAGAAGAAAGGGTAATACCGCACCTCGAGCCGTCGACCCTTCATGGTTTCGAGGTCGCGACTCTTCACTCGAGGCATGTGAAATATATGATCTGTATGACCCCGATCCCCCAGCCCAGATATTCCCATTCAAATAAGGGACTACTACACCCCTCAAAATCCAATCATCGATGGTCGGCCACTCCACCCCGTGAAATGGTCAACATGTAAGCATGACCTCGACACCATCGTGCAGGTTTGTGATAGGGTCAATTCCTGCCCAAGATGTCGTTTCTACCGATGCCCTCTATTCAGGGTAACCGATACAACTCCTATACCATAGTGTAATATGTCTAGCTATATGACATTTACTCTTACTTGTAGACCGAGGATTACAAATTCACTGAATGGGTAGACGATCCATATCCCTTAGATGCTACATGTTACATGGCCAGATTGATGATACACCTTGATGAAAAAGAAGAGGAACTCACTGAGGTGAAGAACGAGAATGACCAGCTCCGCAGGTAGAACTTAGAACTCAAGACCCAGAATGACAACCTACACATCAAAGGCTCAGGGAGAGGAACAATGAGGAGGTTGTACACCTCGGCAGCGACTACCACACTTACTGCTATTGCGATAATGCGAGCTACATTTGTGCTTGCCACTACTGTGACCAGCAGCCCCGTCCACATCGTCCCGACGATCAACACTCCATGTGGGTGTTGTATGGTTACCCATTTGAGCCTTTCGAATAGGATCTACGACAACCAACATAACTTCTTTACAATTCTAAAATGCGCGCATGTATTTTAGCTGTAGTTTTCGTTCATGGTTCCTCCATGTCGTCGCATCATGTCTCTTTGCATATTTTCTATATCATATTATGTCCACGATGTCATGCTATGTATACTATTATTTCTATGTCATACTATATACCATTATAGATTTATGCATGTTTCCTATGTTTTCAGGGAAACATAGGAAACTACAGCTATGTACCCTTACAAAATTTGCAGGGAAGAACTCTAGTTTTCACAAATCATGTTAATACATCTTCCTGGCATACAAATACGACATGCTCACTTTGGGGCCTCAACAAGGGTAATGGCATATCGATGATGCAACAGCAATTCATCAAATTAACAGAGATGCGCATCAGTTTTTTTTCCTGACATGGACACATGGTCTCACCAAACACCATAAGCAAAAGCAGAGGTTCAAAACTATGAAAAATCTAGATGATCTTCTATATACCCAATACCAGATGAAGCAAAGTTCCTTCACAGCTAACAAATGAAAGGATGTAGCAAGTGCAACAGTTAACAATAATTTTGCTTATATTTCTGGAGTTAAATAATACCACCGTTCATGCCAAAAGTAAATGGTTGCTCACCAGTCCGCCATCTTAGAGTGGTTTTCCGCATACAGTCACATAAGTTATGTTTAACTACTGCAGAAGATAAGCTTTCTAGTTATGTCCATCTCTCTACAAATTCCTTTTAGTCAGTTGATTGTTGATACTGGGTAAAACTGGTGTCTATAGCTACTTTGGGGAGAGCCCAAGTTGCTGAACAGGACTGCAAAAACTGATAATTTACCTGCAGATATGAATAAGCAAGGTCAGCAAATTTGAACAAGAACTATGCAAGATCAAGTCACATTTGAAACAAAACACTCGTAACTGTGTTAATCTATTATGTAATTGGCATTACAATCCAATCAGTAAATGAAATCAAGGTGCTTTGTGTTCAATGAAGTGAAACAAATTACATAAGTATGTGTGAACCGGTGATATGACATGGATTGTTCTAGTAAAAATCATCCTTTCCACTGTATTTACCAGAAATCTACACTTACCCTCAACTCGATCTTTCCCTCCCTTTCAAACATTCTTGTAGCCATGAAGACAAGCTTGCCTCGTAAAAAATGAAGTGAAACAGTATACCCGAAGCTAGATCGAAAGGGAAAAAAGAAGTCATAGTGCCACATCGTTAAATTCTAATTTTCAGTTTAAAGATCTACGTGCAGGAAACTAACAAGTTATACTGAGTAACCTGAATAACTAACAAGTTATACTGAGTAACCTGAATGAGAGAGCAGATAACAAGCTGGAATCAGTGCGGTAGAAACTAGCTTTGGCTAAACAAATTACTGACAAAGTTTTATAGCAATGAGCAGAATAGGACCGATCAAGGTCCAAACCCCGATAGGAACCAGCTCGTTACTGCCACTTTTCAGAAATGCTGGTCCTAGCTGGGTTTGCTAAACTTAGTAAGAAGTAGAGTGCTTTTGTGCTATTCTACTGAAAATGTATGCAGCGACTGGAACTAGAAGTCGGTGATGACTGATGAGGGAAGCCAATTCTAGGAGGAACAACCCTAAAACTCACTCATACTACGTTATAATATAGATATTAATCGAGTTCTTTGTATACCAAGGCCGCCCTGGCCCTGGCTATGCCACACTGTACGCATCGGTGAATATACAACATGTGGGGGCAAATTCTAGGCGAAAACTAAAACTCACTGATGCTACATTATAACATATAATATAGGTATTCATACACTGAGGCTGCCCCGGTCCTGGAGATGCCACAAAGTACGCATTGGTGATTATACAATATGTAAAAGGCATATGATTTAAAAAAACAGTTAATAAAAAATGGAAACGGTCCGGTTTCTGGCAAAATGTTTTTTTTTTAAACCAATATTTATAACCCTGGTCTGATACCATACCACTATAACAAGACAATTCTGCTACGCATGCAAGTGCCTCAATTAGGTAGAGTCATAGAGGCGTAAAAGCTTCTTTCCAAATGCTATTAGTCACATGTAATGGTAACTGACTGAATCTGATGTCGCATTTAGCTGTTTAGTTTGAGTAGTATGGCAACACCGTATGCTATAGTATATGGTTAGCAGATGCATGGATGAATGCTGTGAAAGTTCAAATCTATTTAATATAAATTAATAAGGTGGCTCCTATGCAGCACAACATGACCCAAACATATGTGCTAGTAACTATTAAGATCAAGTGCTGATGGATCGATGTTAAATCTGTGCTATGCCAACAGCATGGTCATGAGATAGCAAGCACCCATTCTGTTCTTACTTCTTTAGTTTGCTAGTAGTTACTTTGTTAACTATATTGTATCATACAGTGCTCTATTAGCACAGTTGTACAGGTGTCAGGTGCTAAAAGGTAGCAGAAATTAGTGTGGCCAAAAGAATGGTAGTACCATAGTAGATTCTTATGTAGTTTGTATTAGTATGCTAATTCTCATTGGTGACGTACAATTTCAGGTATAGCGCTAACAACTAACAAGTTCATATGCTTCAACTTCCAAGTAACAAGGTCTCGTGAACAAGAGGAAGTCTCTTGGAGTAAGAGGAACAAAAGGAAGTCTTCGATTGGAATAAAAGCACTTGGCTCAAGAGAAAATAGAATGTTGATTAAAATTTAAACAATAAAACCATGAGATGTAACCAATGCCAAATAGCACATAGATAAAGTTATAAAATAATCAAACAACATGAGTACGACAAAACATCATGAATAGAATGGTTTACGCCATCTAACAGGACTGAGAGCTGTAATATTTCACCACACAGTAACCAGCAAATTGTGATTGTCATAGTTCACTCAAAATGCTTAATGAACAAGTTGGTTCGCTGCTCATTAACAAAAAAAGGTAACTCAAAATACAAACCTAAAAAAGCGAAACATATTATATTAACAGCGATTGTTTACAACAATCTATGCAACACATTCCGAGCGAAAAAGAAGAGACCATTCGCGCAACTGGATGCATGAGATAATGCATCAGCCTGAGTGAACTTTGAAATGAAACATACATTTCTTTCATACCCCATAATATGTTGGGACTGGGGCATCGGTTTATATGTTCTGTTCATCTATATATATTTTTTATACACCGCAATAAAACATGATGCATAAGGGTACCATCCTGTCAGTTACAGCAAGGAGTGTCTATGTACAATTGCACAAGTGTATGACTAATGGGAAGAGCTCCTGATTAGAAGTACATGATAGAGGTAGGGGCAAGTCTAACCAGAAGTGTAAAATTACAAGCCAGAAAACAATGGATGGTTGCCTGGGAAATGTGCCCAGCAAAAACAATCTTGGTGAGTCAACTTCAGAAGGAGACGCTAGGTGCACTAGTTATAGGCGAAAATATAACAGTTAGAAAAGAATGCTTGTCCTAGAAATCTAATTACCATTTAGCCTGAGGATGCTGCCTGAGCCCTGAAGCGCAAAATCAAAGCCGTCGTCTCCTTGGATGATGATCATCATCACCATCACTTGACTGGCTCCTTGACCTCGCCCGTCCTCTCCTTTCATAGTCATTACGCTCTTGGTACCTCCATTTGTCACCTCCACACTGATCCCTCCCATTGCAGTGCCTCTCCCAATCCCTTTCCTTCTCCAAGATATGCTCATGATACCCTCCCCTTTCCTCACGGTCACACTGCCTCCTATCTGGGTAGCCCCGCGCATCGCCAATGTCCCTCTCCTCATTCCTACTACCTGGTCTTTTCCGCCCCATGACACGCCCATTTCCATAGTCCCCATTCCGGTACTGCTGCTGCGCCTGGTGGTGCTGCAGGGGCGGCCTTAGCTGCCGCAGTGACATCTCACAACCTCCGAAATTCCACGGCTGCTGTCCACCCCAAAAGCCCCCGGCCGCCCCCTGGTCATGCCACACCCCTGGGCCACCAGTCACCATCCCGCCAGCGGCCAAGAACGCTGGGTTCACATGAGGCGCCACCACTGACAGCATCATACCAGCAGTGCCCATCCCGGCATTGCACTGCCCCATCGGAAGGAACCCACCGTAGCCGACACCACCTCCGATCATCCCACCGAACGGCGGTCCACGCGGCAGGGGAACCATGGAATGTGGAAGTGGCGCCAGAGCAGACCGATCGCCCAACAAGGCCCCCACATTGCCCCGAGCTGTCGTCGCGTTGATCGTGTTCCAGCCGCAACAGCCGGTGGGGTTTGGGGCCGGGGCCTGGGCGTGGAAGTTGGCATCAGGGCGGTGGAGCGCAGGTGGAGAGGAAAGCGAGGCGACGCAGTGGCGCCCGTGGAAGGCGATCCCGTGGAGCGCGGCGGCGGCCGAGGCAGCCGCAGCAGGGTGGACGAAGTCGGCGCGGCAGAAGCCGCGCGACTTGCCGTTGAGCTTGTCGGCGAAGAAGTGGAGGTCGTGGAGCGCCCCGTGCGGCGCGAGCGCCGCCTCCACCTCTGCGTCCGTCGTCCACCAGGGAAGCTCGCCGATGTACAGCGCCGTGGTAGGCGGCGACGTGTAGCCCCTCGACGACGCGCGCTGCGGCGGTTGGTGTCGCGGGGTGGTTTTTGACACGGTAAACGGCGGCCGCTGGTGTCGCGCGGTGGGTTTTGGCGCGGGAAGCGGCGGCGGCTGGTGCTGTGGGGTGGGCTTCGGTTGGGGTTCGAGATCGGGATGGGGTTTGGGGGACGGGGTGCGGCGCGGCGGTGGGGATGGAGATGGGATGGAGCGGCCGGGAGAGGGGGTTTTGGGAGGGGAGGTCGGGGAGGCAGGGGAGGGTGGCGGGAGGGGGAGGAAGCCGAGCCCGAGGTTGACGTCGCTGTAGAGGTCGTCGCAGTCCTCGTCGGTGGAGGGGGTGGGGAAGTGAACGTCCTGGACGGCGGCGATCGCCTCCGCCAGTGGGAAGGCGGCGGCGTCGACGGCACAGAGCTTGCCGCCGGCGTCCATGGAACGCTTTTACTCTTGTTTGGTTACGTGGTAATAACTGGAGTAATTCGGTGTAGAGTTGTTGAGTGCAAGCTATTCCGAAAGGCAAAGGAGCAATCTATACTGTGCTGTTCACGCCTTCACGGTGGGTAAGAGAGAGAAAAAAACCTTTCGTACGTAGATTCTTCTTATAAATGTGATATACTAGTTACATGCCCGTGCGTTGCTACGAAAAACAAAATTGATAACAAAAAATAAAGATTAAAAAATAAAAAAAAAATCACAAGATCAAACATCTATCTTTAACGCTTCGTTTCTTGCGAAAGCTAGCTAATTAAAGCAACGCTTCGTTTTTTGCGTAGGGCAATTAAACAGGGCAATTAATGACGTGAGTAGAACTCACCACTGCCACCAACTGCTGCTTTATAATAGTAGAGATAAGAACATGTTTGGATGGGCTAAAGCTAATTTTTATCTGGCTAATGGCTAGAGTTAATTGTTAGCCAGCTAATAATTAGTCCATCTAAAATTAGCCTACGGCTATTTGGATATATGACTAATGGTTGGGTTAATTTCTTAGAAAAGTCATGTTTGCCCTTCATAACGGACTGGCGAGCGGACGCACGGGTGAGGAAGTGAGGATAAAGCCAGCGTGAGGGTATTTCAGACTTTTTCCAGTGTGTTACCTACTATTAGCCCAAATTAGCTCCCCCCACCAGCTAATGGACTAATTGTTAGCTGAGGGTTTGGCTAAAAATTAGCCCACTTATTAGTCTTCCTGTTTGGATAGACTAGGATTAATTTTTAGCCAGCTAACAATTAGCCTAGAAATCCAAACATGACCTAAATCGGCGTAGGAGACAGTTGCCCGTCATTCATATTCTCCTCTCTAACAAATGCAGCTTATCAATATATAGATCACATAATTAAAAAAAACTAACAACATCTCTTGTTCTGCTCAAGCCCGCTATTCCTAGTTAAGGTCATTACACATGTCTCTCTCTCCGTACTAACTCAAGAGTACAATGTTTTAAACACATGATGTAATTTAATTATTTAGTTAAAAAAATATCTGTATTGTAGCACACGGACACTCAACTAGTCTTTTTACGAATGCGACAATGTTTGAGATAATGCACAAATTACGGACAACTTTTGTAGCTGTAACATTTTTTGCTTCATGAAGAACTTTGGCTTTGCATTATCGATTAACCACCCAAGATATTTGTCTCCTCAAACGAATTATAAACCATATATTTCCGGGAGGTTTCAAGCTCAACGAGCCATCTACGTGCCATCCTACCATTCTCTGAGAAAGTCCCTCCTTTCTTTTAAATTGCGGATAGATCTTTGCGAATTTATGAAAAAAATCCTTTGCGATTTTTTATGAGGGTAAGGAAAATTTTCATGGATTGCGTTTAGGTCCCCGTTCGTTACTTTACGGAAAGAGACTCCCGTTAAATACAAATCGTGAATGAGCCTTTTTCTAATTTTTTAGGATAACGCTTAAGTCTAAAAATATAACAAATAGGTCCCTGCTCCTTACGTCCAGGTCCTTTCTCCGTTTTCCCTGGAAAAAATATTTTCGTGAACAGAAATACATGTACATCTCTATCTCTAGACTTTTTTTTCAACTTGATCTCTAATATTTTTCGAAATATGTATTATTACTCGGTGACGCATGGAGTGTTAAACTTGAAAAAAGAAAATTGGCGTCTCTAATATTTTTTGGAACATGTATTATTACCCCAATTAACACATAGAGTAAGAGACCCTCCAAAAAAAATAGAAAATACATCTCGCAAATTCATTTTTCGTTAGCGTGCACAACGTGCGTTGCGCTTATAGTAACTACATATTGTTGGTTAGTTTTAAAAAGAACGATCTACTTGGTTATGGTCCATGGGCTCTGTTTGGTTTTAACCCTTGAAGTGCATAGGCAGGATCAGAATTCAGAACAAATGCTCCAATGAGTAGAAAAGAGGCATGATCTAAAACTCTAAATACAATCATTCTAGTAAATGAGATCATAATCTTTCCTACATCGATGCAAGGTAATTCTGTAGAGCGCAGTTATAATCGACAAGGTGAATGCTAAATAGCACTCTGTCCAAATACATCCATAAAATGAATACTCGTCAAAACAATTGTTATTCAGATCGATATCAGCCATGTGCTTCTCATTCGTTTGCCAAACAATGTTTTGCCATCTTGCAGTGCATGAGTGCATCTAAGATATCGTCGCATGAAATATAGTTGTCGTCTTGATTCTTGGAACCAGACTTCGTTCCTTCTGCCTGCTTTACCGAGTCAAGTATATTTTCATCAAGAACACACTCGTTTATTCCAAATGCATCACCAGCACCTACATTCTCGCATTTGAGCTGACTCTTTGAAGTTGAACAAACTGCTTCAGCTTGATCTGCAAAGGAAAACTTTGATACAGATGAGCAACAAATGTCCCTGTAGGTATCATATTTAGCAGCTCGCGTTTGGCCTCCTTCCAATATAGCTGATAGAGGGTGCAAAGCTGAAACAGCGCTATCTGTCCTCCCTAAGGTAGCCTTCAAGGTTCTCCGCCGGCTATTCCTATCTCACCGGCGCCCTCTACCAACCATATTAAACATACGCCAACTAATCCATTCACTATATAAACCAATCCAATACCAAATCCAATTATCAATCCATACTATCCATCCGCATCCGATTTAAGGTTTTGTTTGCAATATAAATTTTCCCATGCAGTGATGTAATTAATGAAAGCATTGGAAAATATTTAACAAAACATGATCAAGAAAAGCTTGCCTGAATTCTAGTAAATATAATCATCCTCGTCCGGATTTGGAAAGTGTCCTTCTTGACAGAATCAACCAGCAAGCCCTGCTGTGATTCCTCTCTCTGATCTCACGCTGCGGATGTTTTCAGATTTGCTACAGATCAAGTGCAAGGCAACAGGCAATGGAAGAGATAAACGAGAGAATGTATTGGGCTGGAACTGTATGTCTTCTTTATTCAATCAGCAGGGTATAAATAGCAAAAGAAAAATACACCATTTGTGGCATGCCGCGCATGCGCTTCCTACAGACCCGTTCCTATGACCAAGTAGTGCTAGCTACAAACACTCCCAGCCAAACAGCACAGCCAAAGACTCATTCAGAAACTAAAAGCTATAACTGAAAAAGACTAATTCAAGCAACAAGATTATTCTCACAAATCTCCTCCTAAGTCTTGTTGCGCTTCTACTACTGAACAGGTTGAAGACCAATCTTCATGCAAAGCTGTTTGAACTTGATTTTGCAGAGAGGCTTCGTGAGAATATCTCCAATCTGCTCCTCCGTTCTGATGAACTCCACTTCAATTTGGCCGGTGTTTGCATACTCCCGGATCAAATGGAATCTTGTATCTATATGTTTACTCCGGTCGTGATGCACTGGGTTTTTGATTAGCGAAATAGCAGACTTGTTGTCCACCCTTAGCACCGGCTTGCTCACAGCTGAATCCTTGATCTCAGCTAGCAACCGCGCCAACCATATAGCTTGACATGCAGCAGTAGCAGCAGCAATGTACTCAGCCTCACAACTAGACAGAGCTACAACCTTTTGCTTTAGTGATTGCCAACTGATTGGACTTTCTCCAAGAAAGAATATGACTCCAGAAGTACTCTTCCTGCTGTCCAAATCTCCAGCTAGATCACTATCACTGAAACCCAAAAGTTCAGCATCTCCTCCCCTTTTCCTTGGGTAGAAATACCCCAGCTGCTTGTCCCAGCTATGTACCTCAGAATGTGCTTTACAGCTGCAAGGTGCTCTTCATGAGGCTCCTCCATAAACCTGCTCACATACCCAACTGAATAAGCCAAATCAGGTCGGGTATTGACCAAGTATCTCAAACTCCCAACTAAGCTCCTGTACTCGGTGGCATCTACACAAGGACTGTTGCTCTCCTTGCTTAGCTTCAGTTTAGCTTGCATAGGTATTTCACAGGAATTGCAGTCCACCATGCCACCCTTCTCAAGAATCTTCTTTGCATAACTCCCTTGAGACAGTGTGATCCCCTCTGCATCTTGCCTTACTTCAATGCCTAGATAGTAAGAGAGCAACCCAAGGTCACTCATTTTGAATATTTCTGCCATTTGTTTCTTGAACTTGTTGATGCTGTTGCTGTTGGTTCCAGTGATCACCAAGTCATCCACATAGACACCAACCACAAGCCTCTCAGCACCACTCCCTCGGCAGTAGATAGCATGTTCTGATGGACTTCTTGTAAACCCCAGAACACCCAATTTTTCATCTAGTTTTTGATTCCAGGCACGAGGAGCTTGATGCAAACCATACAGAGCTTTATGTAGTTTGAATACCTTGTGTTCGTGGCCAGGTTGAGCAAATCCCGGCGCTTGCTCCACAAATACCTCCTCCTGGAGATCCCCATTCAAGAACGCCGTCTTGACGTCCATATGGTGGACTCGCCACCCTTCATGCGCCGCCAACGCCAGGAGTAGCCGCACCGCCTCCATGCGTGCTACTGGCGCGAACACTTCGTCGTAGTCGATCCCGTGGCGTTGTGCGTATCCCTTTACGACGAGCCGCGCCTTGTGCCTCACCACAACACCGCGCTCATCCTTCTTGACCTTGTACACCCACTTGAGTCCGATGGCTTGCCGGCCAGGCGGAAGCTCAGTGAGTGTCCACGTGCGGTTCTCCTCAATTGCCTGTAGCTCCTCCTCCATCGCTCGGCGCCAGCGAGGGTCTCGTTCAGCCTGGTCCAATGACCCAGGCTCCTCTGTGCTCACTGCAAAGAGTTGACCACCTCCCAGATCACGTAGCGCGTACCCAGGTGGTGATGCAGGGCCGATGACGTTGTCCAGTGTTCGGAAACGGAGCGGTACCTCATCATCATGGTCGGCGTCCAGTGTATCTCCCAGATCGGTTGGTGGCGTGGCAAATTGGATTGTTGGAGCAGCAGCTGTTGGAGGAGTACCACTTGCTGGTGTGCTTGGTGGTGACGACGGATCCATAGCATGCATCCCTGCTGCCGGCGTCGAAGGTGTTGGTGATGCAGGGGTTGCTGCCGTCGCGTCCGTCTGTCCTTGGTGCTCCGGTACAGCCTGGCGCTCGACAATGAAGGTGTCGTTGTCGCGGACTGCGTCGATGCCGGAGCTGCTGCCACCAGACCAGTCCCACTGCGCGGATTCGTCGAAGATCACATCGCGCGTCACGTGAACTCGCTTCGTGATGGGGTCGTAGGCCCGATAAGCCTTGGACCCTTGCTCGTACCCGACGAAGATCATCTTGCGCCCGCGATCCTCCAGCTTCTTTAGATGGGGTGTTGTATTCCTGACGAAGACAATGCAGCCGAATGTCCGAAGATGATGAACAGCCGGCTTCTTCTTGTACCATGCCTCAAATGGCGTCATGCCTTCCACGCTCTTCGTTGGTACTCGATTCATCAGGTACACCGCAGTGATTACTGCCTCACCCCAGAACCAGCTCGGCAGCCCTTTCGCCTTGAGCATGCTGCGAGCGGTGCCGACGACCATGGCGTTCCGGCGTTCCACGACGCCGTTTTGCTGCGGGGAGTATGGCGCTGTTAACTGTCGCTTGACACCATCGGCCGCACAGTACTCCATGAACTCCTTCGAGGTGAACTCCCCTCCGCGATCAGTGCGGAGTGCCTTCAACTTGCAGCCGGACTTCGGCCTGCACTGCGGCGGAAGTCCTTGATTCTTCTTCTTTGCCGCGATCCTTCGATGGCAGCATGGTCACCCACATGTATCGGCTTCGATCATCGACGAGTAGCAGGAAATAGCTATTCCCGCTCGGTGTCGCAGGTGTCACTGGTCCACAAAGGTCGCCATGAACCAGCTCAAGGGCACGTTCTGCCCTCCACTGTGCCTGGTCCGGGAATGGCGTCCGCTTCTGCTTGCCGGCGAGGCAGGCCTCGCACAGCTGGTCCACCTGCTCGATTTTGGGTAGTCCGCGGACCAGTTCTTCGCGCCATCTTACGAAGAGCCGGCATGTTGATGTGGCCTAGCCTGGCATGCCAACGCCAGCGCTCTTCACTGTACGCCAGGCATACCGGCCGTGCTATATCGACGTCGAGCACGTACAACCGGTTCCCTGCGCGCGGTATCTTGGCCGCTAGCCGCCCACTTGGCTCGCGGATCCTCATGACGCCGAAGTTTGATCTCGATGTCGCACCCGCCTCGCCGAGCCGCTCGATGCTCACGATGTTTGACATGAGTCGGGTATGTAGAAGACGCCGTGAAGGAACGATGTTCGCCATTTTTGCACGCCGAAGAGGATCGCCCCACGCCCTCGACCGCGCCACCGAAGTCGCCGCCGGCGCACCGCCCCAAGACACCGCCGTGTCCAGATCCGCGAACGCCGCCCGGGACCCCGACATATGGTTCGTGGCTCCGGTGTCGCAGATCCAGGACTTGGAGTCGCGCTCCTCCTTGGCTCCGAGGTGGATGAACACTTTCTCTTCTCGCAGGTGTACCGGGCCTCCAGATCTCGCCGCCCCCCTTTCTTCTCCGGCGGACGAGGTGCGGATCGGGTCCCGCACTGGTGCGCCCGTGCAGATGCGCTGACTCACTTGCCCCGTGTGCGCGCTTGAGCCATCCGCGCGTACTGCCGTGCGTGGTGGTGGGGAGCTCGTGCGCGCCGGGAGCAAAGCGTGGGATGCGGGCGTTAAGATTGGAGGTGGCGGCGTGGAAGTCTCCGGCGGCTGTGGAGGCGACTTGAGGTAGGTGGCTGTCGTTGCCCTTAGGAGCATTAGTGTCTCTTCCTCTTGGGCCACATGCGCTTGTTCCCTTTTGGGCTTGGACCGGCAGTCACGGGCCCAGTGCCCATACTTCCCACAGTTCCTGCATTGATCCTTACCTGGCTTGTCGTTCCTGTTGGCCGGACCAGAGAACGAAGACGAGGCAAAGTCGCCGCCACGCCCTCGTCCGCGTCCACGCCGGCCGCCGCGACGCCCAGTACTGCTGCCAGCGCCGTTTCCGCCATTTTCAACATCCCGCTTCTTTCGGCGCGCATCCCACTCTTCTTCCGTCAAGTACAGCCTGCCGTCGTGATGCACAGCCGTTGGTGGCGGCTCGAACGCCTCCTCGGCTGCCTTCAGTCGCCCCGTCACCTCCGCCAGCGTGAGAGTGGACACGTCTAGGAGCGTTTGGATCGCAACCACGATTTGCTTGAAGCGTGACGGCACGCTGCGGAGCATCTTTGCCACCACCTTCGATTCTTCCACCGTCTCGCCGAGCGTCGCAAGGTGCGCAATCATGCCGCTCAAGCGCAGGGAAAAATCTTCCACGCTCTCATTCTCCTTGAACACAGCCAAGTCAAATTGTCGCCGCAGTTGTTGCGCCGTCGACTTCCTCACACGATCGTCACCGACTCGCATGGTTTTGATGGCGTCCCACGCCTCCTTTGCTGTGTTCTTGTTGGCGACAGTGGCCACCATCTCCGGCGGGACAGCACTGACCAAGACGTCAAGTGCCATCATGTCTTCTTGCGTATCGACACCGCCCGGCTCGACGGCCGTCCACAATGCCCTCGCCTTGAGTTTCACCTTCATCAGCAGCGCCCAGTCAGAGTAATTGGTCTTGGTGAGGACGGGGTAGCTAGTCCCGCCGCCCACCTCACGGATCACTCGCTGGACCGTGACGCCGCCGCCGGAGCCGCTCGCGTTGCCGCTGCTCGGCGGAGGTTGGGAGCCTGACATCAGTGCGTATTCCCGGCTCGGAACAGGCTCTGATACCAAATGACAGAATCAACCAGCAAGCCCTGCTGTGATTCCTCTCTCTGATCTCACGCTGCGGATGTTTTCAGATTTGCTACAGATCAAGTGTAAGGCAACAGGCAATGGAAGAGATAAACGAGAGAATGTATTGGGCCGAATCGTATGTCTTCTTTATTCAATCAGCAGGTATAAATAGCAAAAGAAAAATACACCATTTGTGGCATGCCGCATGCGCTTCCTCTGAGACTGTTCCTATGACCAAGTAGTGCTAGCTACAAACACTCCCAGCCAAACAGCACAGCCAAAGACTCATTCAGAAACTAAAAGCTATAACTGAAAAAGACTAATTCAAGCAACAAGATTATTCTCACACTTCTGATGGACTCAGTTCACTGAAAGCATTAGCTATTAAATCTAAGGCAATTAATCTAAAGGTGATTTACGACGCCCAACTAATTCCAACAATAGTAAGATCAATTAAAGGAGGGTGTTGATTCTCATTTTTAATCGTTCATGCGCATAACCAGTTGTTCATTTATTTAGGCCCCGTTTGGTACGGTTCCAGATTCTAGTAGAAACGGAAACGGTTTCAGATTCTTGGTAGAAACATTTCAGGTAGAATCAGAATCACTTTCTGCAAACCGTTTGGTACGGTTCCAGATTCTAGTAGAAACTAGTGAAACGGGGTTGAAGGTGATTCAGCCACGGCGTGGAAAAAGAAGAAACGTTCCGAGGAGAAACGTTCCAAGTTTTAGTCCGTTTGGCTGGGTTTCTCCCAGATTCTAGTAGAAACAGCTCAGTTCCAAGTTACCAAACGGGGCCTTAATATGACCAATACTGCATTTTTAGTCCTTAACCAGTTGTTCATTTATTTAATATGACCAATGTTGCATTTTTGGTCTTTATTAAACATACGGCTAAATGAATATTTCACTAACCACATATCGTGGCAATTCACCCATTTTCCAAATTTTCTCTCTTTTCTTTTTCTCTTCCTTTTTCTTTCTCTTCTGCCTTATCCCTAGCAGGGTTCAAAAAATCGACGAAAATCGCTCGATTTTCGCGATTTTCGGCCATATCGCCGCGGCCCGATATCAAAAACCGGTCGGTAAACCGATCCAATTCAAAAAAATTCAAAAATTCGAAAAAATTTACGTGTCAAAAACCGGTCGAAAATCGGTGGAAATCGGTCGATTTTCGCCAAAAATCGTCGAAAATCGCTACAAAAATCGATCGGACAAAAAAGTTCAACAAGGTCGTTGATTTTCCACACGAAATCGTCGATTTTCCACGAAAATCGACGATTTTTGAATTTTTTTTGAAAAAATTTGGTTTTTGAATTCATCCGATTTTTAACGATTTTCGGCCGATTTTCGACTCGATTTTTGCGATTATCGAAAATCACTGTTCATGCGAAAATCGCACGAAACGATTTAGTGAACCCTGATCCCTAGTCGGCCAGCTCTCTAACTCTCTTGCTTTTCCTCTCTGCCCAACCGACTGCTCTCTCGGCTCCTCCTCTCAGCTGCAACCCTCTTCTTCACTCCTCCCCTCTGCTTCCTATCCAGTCGGCTGCTACTCTTCCTCACCTCCTCTCCTACGACCTCTCCTCCTCTACTACTCTCCCACACTCCTCTGCAGTCGACTAGCTCGACGCCGGACTCAGGTCTAGCCCGCGGTGCTAGCCCTCTCCCCCGGCTGGCTGCTCTCGGGATCTCTCCCACTGTTCTTCCCCCTCGGTCTCCCAACCTACTCCCTCTAATCTTCCCCTACTCCTTGGTTCTACCCGGTTGGATGGATTTCTTGCTACTTTGCTATTTAGATTTGGGCTTTTGATGCTATGGATTTGGGCTTTTGCTTTACAACGGCTTTGATGCTTTGATTGAACACGAGAAGGTGAGTTCTTGAGGTGAGTTTGCTGTGATCTAAAGGTAAGCATGGATCAATGATGATTCCCGGGTGACCTAGGTTTGGGGGGTGAGGTGACGAAACCACCAAACTTGCACTCTGGTGAGGGTAAGGTGACGATTGGGACGCTCCTCGCGAGGCCCTAGCGAGACTCCCCTAGTGAGACCCTAAGAGAAACCTGATCTATTTACTACCTTACCCGATCTAGATGCTACTCTATGTGGCGAGCGTACAAAATGCCACCAGTGATGATCCTTCAATAGGCAACCCGATTGCACATAACATAACATAGTACATAAATCCAGTAACAGTAGTGCAACAACAAAGTGGTTCTACACAATAATAGTAGCAGCAGCTAAGACTGTTATCAGTACATTACATCCTTTCAAGTATGCCAGTGCTTCCTCCTAGCAGGACTGCAGGATGCCCATTTACACGTCAGTAGCACAAGCAAATATTTACTGTACACATAGCCATCTCTAAGGCTGTGCACCGGGTTCCGTGCAGTCCTTAAGGGACTGCAACTTAAGTAGTTGCGCACGAACCGTTGGATCGAAAAGAGACGGTTCAGATTGATCCAAAATTACTGTAGCAAAATGGTGCTATAGTATATGGATTTAGACGATCTCAGCCGTTCGCTTGCTTGATCGGACGGTATAAAGCAGTCCCTGTAGGGACTGCATTTGATCCTTGTCCCTGTGCACCACACCTTGGAGCATCCTCCCCGTTCAATCCCTGATCTCTGTGCCAAAGATCCTATATCTTCTACTGCCCCAGGGATCGTACTTGTCGAGGCGGAAAGATTTCAAGCAACACCATATCCAAGGTGGGTTCCTGGTAAAGGGAGTACCTTGGTCGGCGTCTTCCGGGATACCCAGTAACCTGTTCATCTTTCTGGTCAATGCTTCCGTTGTTAGAAAACCACCAAAAAATTTGACCTGCCATGGATTAAGATGAACACAGTGAACACCAAGTTTCAGCAAATGTAAGCAGTTTTTACGCACTCATAACTTTTGACCTAACGAGAATTTATAGGTAAAGCATAAAGCACAAGGCTGTTCTCGTAACATCTTACCCCATCTTCCTTGTGCACGTATGCATGAATTCTTGCTGTAGGATCCTCAAGAGTCAACCGAAGACAATAGTTACCAGTCAGTAGTGAATGGAGGTCATTACCTCGACATGGATATGCTGCCACAACACGGACCAGGCTTTTGAATTTATGCGTCACCTAGCACAAAAGAAATGGAAACATTGATGCTGGATTTAGGATCAGTTTTCAGAACCCTTCCAGGTATGTATTCATTAGGAAAGCAGCGTAAATTTAGTTTTGTTATGAAAAGGGTGAGACTAAAATCACTGCAATCTACATTCAAGTAAACATTTTCGATGATGAATGCAAAAGAGTCCTGTTCTGGGGGTAACTTCAGGGGAAAACCTAACACAGAAAATTAAACTGATGAATGATCTCCAAAAATGTTGGGAAAAGTGTATTACCTCTCCATGGGTGAGCGACTCCATTAATGTTGTGTAACCTTCTCTTCCGTACTCTACATCTGAGAATTAATCACGTGGCAAGCCTTAGTGAACAACAGATGGCAAACAAATAGTGCATTGCATAGTCCATGAAGCCATTGATCAGCACAATTCATGTAAACAAGCACTTAAATGTCTGAAAGAAGAGAAGGTAACATAAAAATATCATCACCTGCTACATTTATTTCTCTCTAGAGTATAGATAAGTACTACATTAAAAAACTGCAACTTTTTCCCTGAATCATAACCTTTGCGTCTACATAGAAAGGTGGAAGTGCTAAATTATACATTGATGTAATTGTAAAGGCCTTATTTAGCAAAATAGAATTGTGCTGTCCATAAGCAATTAACCACTGATTAATAAACTAAATGCTACTGAAAGAAGCAGCCATGTTCAAAGCAGATACCACCAATGAGCACCACAAACATAATACAACAGATCGCATGGGGGGGGGGGGGGGGGGTTCTCCGCCATGCATCAAAATATGCTAATCAAAGGAGCACTCATGCAAATTATCAAGTTATGTCCCATACCAGTAATATCAGAGGCCTTGGGGAGGCTAGCCATTGGCTGTCGATGAACTTGAGTGGCAAAGCGACTGTCATACATCCTGAAGTTATTAACACATTTGGTGAATATTTACATAAAGGAAGTTTAGAAAGCATTCAACATTCATGAGAAAAAAGAAGATTACTTCAAACGTTCAACAGCACTGCCATCTTCGTTAGATAAAAGACGAACTCTACTAGAAGGCAGCAAAATGCCTTTCCACATGCCAAACTCCTGCTTGCAAGTAATATTGCAGAACCTGGCCCAATAAATATCCTTTTGCAAGTGTAGTATTTCCTTCAAAAACCTGTTTGAGAAAACCCTCAGGACAGTCCCAACACAAGGTAGTGTGCATAAAACCTCCCTGGGTAGAGGCACTTCTTCAAGATGTAGAGGGGATGATGTAACTGCTTCCGTGTCCAAACTATATGCTCACCAAGAGAAATAACAGAGGCGCACAATTTAGCTAAGAATGAACAGTTACATTAGAATATGCTTCACAAGAAGACAAGTCCTATTTGCTACTACACCCAAGTTCAAGTCTTCAAGACCTTGATATTCACTTCAAAACAACCTAACGAAGGCCCTGATAATATGTCAAAAGCACCATAGCACCACACTAGATTTCATAACAGGTTTTATTAGCTATTGCCTATTGCTGAAATTGAAAGTTAAACAATGATGACAATGTCTAACCCTACAGTGTCTGAAGCTCAGTTGCAGGAGTATCCGTTCCATCCCAAACATAAAAAATCCATTCACCATTGGAAGCTTCACGGACATGAAGTACCTACAAAGAAGAAAAAAAACTACAATAATTCCTCTGTCAAAATTAGTATCAAATCTAATATGATGGAATAGAGATTCAACCTTGCATACAAGATCAAAAGTAGAATCAGATTTTATACCCCTTAGTTGCAATTCAAGATCTTTCAGACCTATGATACAACATAGCTAGTTAGAAACAGTAACAAATATTGCAAAAGATACTGACAGTGAATAAATTCTGCGTAAAGATATTATTATTTCACGAATCTGTACACAAACACAAATCACTGCACAATTTTGCACATAGGTCACGCTAGGATATAAAGGTGTATATCCAAAAGCATCTGGATAGCATATATTCATTAGATATTGGAATGACTGTTAGATAATATTCCTTTATACCCTTGTATAGATATTGCCTAATATAGGCTTTCCCTTTATACCCTTATGTACATGTATATATACTGGCCCATTAGCCCCATGTTGAATACAAGTGCTACCTAACATGGTATGAGAGCAAGGTTCTAGGGTTAGGAATACCAGCGTTGCACTTGCGCTTTTCTTTTCGGCGGCTTTTCTTGTCACCTCTGGTTGCTTCACGCCATCCTCCCTCCGGTTGACCGCCGGCCACACCATCTCCGCCTCCGCTTCTTCACATGGACGCCGAGCTTTCCCGGTCGCCTGCTCTCTTCCCCACTTGCGCCGACTGGAGGGCTCGACTCCACTATCGCCTCGGCACCTCAGCTGCAAGCCACACTGATCGGCTGCCCCTCCGGCTCGCTCGTCTTGAGCTCTCTAGTCGCACGCGCCACTCTGTCACGACGACCGCCTCGGCCTCCCACCACCCATCCGCTTCGCCCGCGACTCCTCCGCCGCGACGACCGCCTCGGCTAGTGCCCGACTCGACACCCGCGGCTTCTTCCTTCGCCGGATCCTCCGCCAGCCTCCGCTCGCCCCCTCGAGCCCGGCCTCCTCGCCGCCGAGCGTGGTTTCCTTTCGACGCCACTCCTCGAGCCCGAGCAGAGACCAACGTTGCCTTCGATCGGGAATCGGTTCTAAAAATCGTTCGGGTCCGGCTCGACTCCGGTTTCTTTTTTTAGCCGATCCAGCTCCGGCTTTCTACGGTAAAAAAATGTCGTTGTCTGCAGGCTCTTCTTCAGGAAATGTCTCCATTCCTCGCTATCCAGTCATTTTTAATGGTCTCAATTATCGAGACTGGGTTCTTCATATGCGCCTTCACATGCGCGGTCAGCGTCTTTGGGAGTTTTTTTTTCTGGCGAGCTACCTTGTCTACCTCGTCCTGCTCCCCCTGCCACACTTGTTATTCCTGAGGCAAATAATGCTGCTCGACAGAAAGCGTCTGATGATTATGCTGATGCGGTGGAATCTTTTCAGACTCAGTTCATTGCTTAAAAGACATGGATTGATGAAGATTCTCGTGCCTCCACTATTTTGGTTGCCAGCATGGAGGTGCATCTCACTGGTAACATTGTCGCTTTGTCTTCGACACAGTTGATGTGGGCACATCTTCGCGATCGCTATAAGCTGGCGACTCTACGTACCTTCTTTGTTGTCACGGCAGCGAGCGATCGGCCGCAGCAGGGTGATTCTACTGTGGATGAGTTTTATGCGCAGTTATCCTCGGTGTGGCGTCAACTTAATTCTCTGGGTCCGAAGGTTTGCCGCACTTGCCAATGTTGTCAGCGTCAGCACTCTCATTTGAAGTTTTGCCGCATCTACGACTTCTTGACACGTCTTTGGGCTGAATTTGAGCAGATTCGTGCCCAGCTGCTTGCTCGTCATCCTCGTGTGACTCTGTTGGAGCCCCTTGCAGCTATTCGTACCGAGGAAACTCGTCTTCATGGCGTGGGCCTGCTGGTGTCTCCCTCAGTCTTGGCGGCACCTCGTTCTACTCCTCCGTCATTGACGCCTACTCCAGTTCCGGCTACTGAGAGTGGAGGCCTTCACTGCACCTACTGCAACAAGAGCGGCCATGTGGAGCAGTTCTGCTACAGGAAAAGGAAGGATTTTGCTCGTCGAGGTGGACGCCCTTCTAAGGGCACTGGACTCTTGGGCGCCTCCCCTCAACGGACTTCTGTTGGTTCTAACTCTACTCAGGAGATTCTTACACTACTGCGTCGCATGGCAGCCACTACACCAACAGGTTCAGCTGGTGCAGCTACTCAGTCTTCTAGTGAGAAACCACCCTCCTCATCAGGTATCACACCATGGATTCTTGACTCTGGAGCTTCTTTTCATATGGCATCTGATCCCACGAGTCTACATTCCATTAGTCCTATTGTTGCTCCTATCACTGTGCAAACCGCAGATGGTACTTCTCTTTCTGTTGCAGGACGAGGCACTCTTTCATTGTCTTCTTTTTCTGTCCCTGATATTTCTCATATTCCCAAACTGACCATGCAGCTCATATCCGCTGACCAGCTTACTGATCATAACTGTCGTGTTATTCTTGATTCTGACTCGTTGTGTTCAGGATCGCCGGACAGGGGCTTTGGTTGGGACCGGCCCTCGCCGCTATGACTCTCAGCGTCTTTAGGAGCTTGACTGGCTTCGTCTTCCTTCCGCTGCCTCTGTCAGTCTCTCTGTTTCCTCCATCGCTTCCGCATCTGTTGCATCTTCTACCGGATTTTTTGCTCAGTGGCATCACCGTTTGGGACATATTTGTGGTTCGCGTCTGTCTTCTTTAGTCCATCGTGGCCTTTTAGGCTGTGTCTGGTGATGTTTCTTTACATTGTACGGGTTGTAAGCTTGGCAAACACCTACAACTCCCCTATCCTTCTAGTGAGTCTGTGTCCCAGCGTCCTTTTGATCTTGTTCATTCTGATCTTTTTATAGATGATTTTTCTCGCCACTTAGATATACTTTATGTCCTCTCGTAGTGAAGTTCTATCTATCTATAAGACTTTTGCCACTATAATTTGCACTCAGTTTGATTCTCCCATTCGTGTTCTTCGTGCTGACTCGGCAGGGGAGTATCTTTCAGGAGCTCTTCGAGCTTTTCTTGCTACGCAGGGCACTCTTTCTCAGGATCGCCCGAGCAAACCGAGCCGTCAAATCTGGAGGCGCGCAGTTCGGCATTCGGTGACCGGCAAGGGGCGCGGTGCTAGAGGCGCGCGGAAGGCCAGAGGCGCCGATGCGGACGTGTGTCGACGGCCGGAACAATCGCCGAAGATCCGAAGGATGGCGGCGGCGGCCGACGAGGATCCGAAGGAGGCGACCCCGGCGCGAAAGACCGGGGGAAGCAGCACGGAAGACGAAGACCGCCGAGAGCACCGGGAGCAGCGATGTGTCACGGAGGCCACGAAGGCGGCGATGGCGTGGAAGACGCCGAGGAGTGCGGCAGTCGAGCGCGGAGAAGACAACTGCTCGGTCGGCAGTCGAGCCGAAGGATGGAGGCTACCGGCCGAGGCAGATTCGGACAGAGGAGGAACAGGGGCGACGGGAAAAATCGCTGGAAAAGAAGAGGCGCAAGTGCAATGCCGGTAAGGAATCTAACCCTAGAACCTATTGCTCTGATACCATGTTATGAATAGCACTTGTATTGAACATGAGGCCAATGGGCCAGTATATATACATGTACAAGAGGGTATAGAAGGAAAGCCTAATATCTATACAAGGCAATAGCAATCTCCTATATTAGGTAACTAGGATATTGTCAAACACATGTATATATACTGGCCCATTGACCCCATGTTGAATACAAGTGCTATTCCTAACAATGACAAGCACTTAAAACAACACAAGATGTCGGCAAGAAGCTGACAAAACCAACAAAAAGGGAACCATTTGGACAAAGAAATAGACTGTCATTGTATTTGAATGAAACCCAGACAGAGACAGCCCTTAACCAAGATGGTAAAGGTGAGAATGCAAATTCTATTGTATCAATAATTATCAAATATTACTCTCGTGGGCAAAGGAGAGTACATAGGCCCTGTATCGATTCGTGCACATTACACTGACTGGTGGGAACAAAAAAAAAATCGAAAACAGCCCCATGTTGAATACAAGTGCTATTCCTAACAATGACAAGCACTTAAAACAACACAAGATGTCGGCAAGAAGCTGACAAAACCAACAAAAAGGGAACCATTTGGACAAAGAAATAGACTGTCATTGTATTTGAATGAAACCCAGACAGAGACAGCCCTTAACCAAGATGGTAAAGGTGAGAATGCAAATTCTATTGTATCAATAATTATCAAATATTACTCTCGTGGGCAAAGGAGAGTACATAGGCCCTGTATCGATTCGTGCACATTACACTAACTGGTGGGAACAAAAAAAAAAATCGAAAACAGCAATAACCTTTAAGAGCCCCTCAAATATGATAGATAAGAAGAGTTCTCATCTGGGTTAAGAAGTTCATAATAAAGTTTGACTCCATGGTATTACACATATGGGCAAATATTGAAATGGCACGATTGGAGCATCACACAAAATATAATGTAAATGGGTGGACAAAGGAAATGAACAGCAGTAGCTTTTCAATTAGGAGTCACCTGTAGGATGATACACAAGCCACATTCTCATTTGGGTTAAAATTTCATTGTCATGTTTGCTTCCATGATATTTCATAGAAGTCTGATATGGGCTGCATTCTGTAGATACTTTCCCTTCAAATAGTGCAAATGAAGAAAACTTTTTGTTATATGTTACAAAGAATTCCCCATGATGCATTGTTATCTGCAGATAAAGGTAGAAATGATCTAGTCACTGCAATATACGTAGTTAAAAAGATTAGGGGAAAAAAAGACAAGCATACAAAAACAATGTAGGTGTCAAGTTAGAGTTCCTAGAAATGCCATAGAATGTGACAAGTTGAACATTTGAAGAGCTTTGGGTTATACCACAACATTATGGAGACTGATCACATCTCCACTTGACCTAGCACAGGGAAGGAGTACAGTGTTATCAGCAAAAAAGGTCACAGAGATCCCAGATGCACGTGATTGATCCACAATCCTCAATGTAAGAGTGAAATCTGCAAAAATAGTAGCCACGACCAGGTGCCATAGCATTGATTTGAGGAACAAGCGAAAGGGAATCAACAAGGAATGAAACTTGAAAACAATTTGACAATTTATTCAAGTAGTTATGGCGGAGTATTATCATGTGTTTGTTGCGAGGAACCCATGAGCTGAACATGATAGCATCAACATAAGATCCCTATTACTATCTGATGGTTTCAGGCAAAAGACATCAAAAGTCGCCAAAGAGTTGATTTAGGTGTGAATGAGATGCTAAAGCATGAGTTTTTCTTTTCAAGAAGTCATCAGCCTGGCTAAGCAATGAAAGCATAATCAGCACAATTCTACAAATCAAATCAAACGTTATAGTCTATTTTCACATCAAAAATCCACAAAACATCACCCTATGACTTCCTGTTTCCACAGCATGTAATCCAGAGCAGGCACTAAGAACAGTTTGCTAATCATAACACGCAGCTTTAGGCATCACGAACTTCTACAGCAACCTAATCGCAATCCTCCACACTCCACCGCCGCCCTCCACTACAATCTTCACCAGCGTAACAGAGCTCGTTTAAGCATTAGCTAGCTGATCGAGGCAAACGAAACAACGGAAGGACACCACTCCGAGTCCATGACCTAGCCCAAAAGCACCCAAGCAGTGCAAAGCCGAGCAGCGCCAAAACCCAAAACCCTAGGGGACCGGGAGCAGGGCAGGTGGGCCGGGGAAGTGCCGGGGGTGGGGAGGCTCACCGGTGCCGCGGCTGCGGACGGCGGCGCCGATCTCGGAGACGGCGGCGAAGAGGCAGACCCGAGCGCCGGGGGCCTTCAGGGCGTCGGCGATAGGCAGGTACACGTACTGCAACTCCCCTGCCGCCGCCATCGATGGAGCCGCCTCGCCATCGCGCTGCCGCTTCCGCTCGCGTGTCGCCGCCTCCTCCATAGTCGGATTTGTGGGAGAGTGAAACTGTGTGCCGTTCCCCAGTGACGGTACGGACATACATGGCGTAACGTTTCCCTTGCATACGTTTGAAATGCCAAATTCCTATAAAAAGCATGTATGAAGGTCATGTTAGAAACGGAGAATTTTGCTGGAGTTCTATGGAAACAGTTTAGGGCCTGTTTGGCAACAAGGTTTTTTCATAGTTTCGAAACAAAACCATGGTTTTGGAGAAAAACTCTGTTTTAGAAACCAAGAGGTGTTTGGTAGCCCTTCAAAAAACTCTGTTTTAAAAACCATGGTTTCCACAAAACCATGGTTTTTTCTCTGTTTTGGAAACTTTGGTCTTGGGCAAAATTTTCCGAGTGCTAGTGCCAAAACAACTCTTGTTCCAAGATTTTGTCAACCAAAAACTTTGTAGCCAAACAGTTGAGAGTTACAAGAAAAACCATGGTTTCAATGGGGTTTGGTAAAACCATGGTTTTTATGTCATGAGAATTCCTAAACCATGGTTTTGCAAAACTTTGTTGCCAAACAAGCCCTTAATTTCTACAAGATTCGAGAAAATTCCATAGGCTCCAAACAAGCCTAAATCCGTGGAAATGAATTATGGAAAATTTTCTTTTTTAAAAAAACCCCGGACAAAATTTAAACTTTTTTTGAAAGGGGAAAACTAAACTAACCTTCTAAGTCCCCATAGCAGATGTGTAAATTCGTTACTCGAACCAGGAAACAAGAACTTAACAAGCGTCGATCACAAGCATGGTCTCGATTTTCCAAACACCATTGCACGACATATGACGTAACTCCTACCAATACAGAGACTAAAGAAGCAGTTGCGTCGCGCGGAGTTCGAAGGGGTTAATGCATGTATGCATGCGTTATGAGAGATGGAAGAGAAGATTAACACGTAAATGCATGCGCACGAGAGATAAGAGAAAAACCAAAATAGGACGTGAAGCAGTCTTGTATTCTGAGATTTGAAAAAACAACAGTTATGCCTTATATTTTAGGACGGAGGAAGTACAAAGGACGTGAGGTTCGTCGAAAACAAACACATGAAACTTGGTAAAAAGAACTTACCGAATGATGTGATCCCAGACGAACTTAGTTTAGCAATCTAACAAGGACAGTTACATACCATGAGTTATGAAAACAAAGTTCCAACGCCTGCTACTCCCTCCAGTTTGATAATAGATGTCGTTTTGGACATCGACACGGTCTTCAAAACACAACTTTGACCGCTAATTTTTATTATAATATATTTATAAAACCCAATAAATTTATAATATTATGAAAGTACTTCTCGAGACAAGTCTACACATATAATTTTTATATATCCAATTTAAATATTTAAAAATATATCGATAGTCAAAGTTTTAGAAGTTTGACCATCACTATGTCCAAAACGACATCTATTATCAAACTGGAGGGAGTACGTTTCAACAACGCAATGTCACAATCATACCTCTTCCTTCAGGTCTTTGACACTACAGGAGCAAAAAAAAAAAAAAATTTACCGCGTGCAGTGATTATGCATATATAACTAAACAATTCAAGAGAGATTATCTCTAGAAAAGGACAATATGCAAAGATATTATACTAAGGATGAGATGAAGTTCATTGCATCTATCTATTATAATATTAAAGTAGAGGTAAAAGAAACCACCACGTTCGCTCTCAAGGCTAGAAGTTCCCATATTAATCGGAGGAAAAAAGAAAGATATACACCATTGATCGTGGTGGGTTCAGATTATAACGGTCTAGATTAAAAGAAAGAGTTTGTGTATTGCATAATACAGGATCTAGATTATAACGTCTAGATTAAAAGAAAGAGTTTGTATCATTTACATTACACAAATAGCTAAAAAAATTAGAAATTGGATTCCATATGATAACGGTTTAGTTTTTTAAAAAAAGAGTCTAAATATCTCCACCACTTATTTTAGTGAGACCAGATTATAATGGTGCATATTAATCTATATATATATTAGAGTTCTATCATAATATCTAGCCGCACAATTGTGCGGGTAAATTTGCTAATTATATTATTAAAGCGGAAGCAAACGAAGCCACTACATTTGCTCTCAAGGTTAGAAAATTCCACATTAATCAGAGGAAAAGAGAAAGATCTACACCGTTGATCATGATGAGTCTAGATTATAACAGTCTAGATTAAAAAGAGTCCATATCAAATACAATCCAAACAATAACTAAAATTTGGAATAAATAATAATATAAAATAAGGAATTTGATTTCTGTACGAATTCCTAACTAAAAATTCCTAAATGAAAACAATTCAGAATGAAAAATAAACAAAAAAATAGCAATTGGATTTATCATGACTTCCAACAAAAATACTAAAATTTACAATAAAAAATAAAATAAAATAAAATAAAATAGCAATTTAATTTCAATACGAATTTCAAAGTAAAATGTATAAATAACTATAAATCAAAATAAAAATTAGCAATTGGATTTGCAAATGAATTCCAACCAAAAATTTGAAATAGAAAACAAAAGAAAATTAGTAATTTGATTTCCATACAATTTGAAAGTAAAATCCTTAAATAACAAAAATTCAAAATAGATTAAATAAATTTAGTAATTTAGTTTCCATACAAATTGCTAAGTAAAATCCATAAATAAATATAACTCATAATATAATTTCAATAAATATTAGAAATTAGATTTGTACACGAATTCTAACAAAAAATAATTAAAATATGAAGTAAAAAATTAATAAAGTAGAAATTTGATTTTGATATGAATTTAAAAATAAAATCCCTAAATTACTATAATCCTGAATAAATTTAAACAACAAAATTATCAATTAGATTTTTATAAAAACTCTAACAAAAAAAATTAAAATTAAAGTAAAAAATTACAATTTGTTTTTCATACAATTGCAAAGTAAAATATGTAAATAACTAAAATTCAAAATAAATTAAATAAAATTAGCAATTGATTTATATGCGAACTCCAATAAAAATAAAAGTTACGACAAGGATAGGATGAATGGCGTCGAAGGAGACCATGAAAGAGGGCAATGGCGTCGATTTGTCCAAGTGAGACATTAACCTACTAGGAAGTGAACAGGGTTCAAAATCTCGCCGAAATTCAGTGAAATTTCGGATTTCGGACCCCTTCGAGTTTCATAATCTTGGCGAAATTAAAAAACCCTAAAAAAATTTTAAAGTGCTACAGTACATTAAAATCTCGCCGAGATTTCGGTGATTTGGACCGAAATTTTGGTAAAATTGACCGAGATTTGTATAAAAGTTGACCGGATTGGGTTCTTCACGTCATTTCCCATGTGGGACAGTCGGTAGATCATAATTTCCACGAAGTTGAAAAAACCCTAAAAAATTGAAATGTGATAGTATCGGGAAATTTCGCCGAGATTTCGGTGATTTGGACCGAAATTTCGGATTTCTCGGTTAAAAAATAACGGATTTGAATTTTGGTTTTTGAATTTCGTCCGGATTTGGTCCGAAATTTTCGAATATCGGCGAAATTTTGGATTTCGGTAGGTGACGAGATTTAATCCAAAATGAAATTTGAAACCCTGGAAGTGAAGGGCTATGGCAATGGCGCGGGAGATGAAGATAATGTCGTGTTGCCACCTTAGCCGTTTGACAGGAACAATATCGTGCTACTTGCCGAAGTTGTTGAAGAGAAAGGCTATAGTCAAAGGAGCCAAAGGTCATGACAACGAGTGGTGAGCATCAAAATTGTTGAAGAAGTCAATGTACAAATAAGTTCAATAATGAAAAAGCTTTGGTAAAGAAGAGATGAAGTTTTGCATTAAAGATGAGCTATAACAATATGGGCCATCAGTAGATAGGACCATTTCATCATTGGTGAGAGGGACAACGTTGGCGAGAAGATAAGGTTCAGTGGGGTAACCGGCGTGTATGAGATTATAAGTTCAAGGTAAGCTTCCTATGGTGCATTGTGTAGGTGTGAGCAATATACTCTAATACCATGTCAACTAATAAGATAATTTACCGCACATATAATCAACTTATTGCTTTGAGATTATATAGAGATACATATGCATGCATTTATTTTGGAAAAGAGTAAGTAATGGAGGAGAATATAGGCATGCAACACATGATCCATGCATGATGAAGATTGCTTACGTTTCTAAAAACATCAATAATTTAGTATGCTCAATGATTTTCTTCCATCAAACTCATATGTTAGTTACGTTCTTCAAGTTATATTTTCCCTCAAGCTTCTATTATCATTTCCAATGTCTTAAAATCCTAAATAACCTACAAGGTACGTAAGCATATCCTCAAATATCTAAAATATATCATTTAATACTAAAAACTGTGAAACAAATCTAGCCGCACAAATGTGCGGGTCACCCTGCTAGTTATCAATAAAACTAGCATATTTACCCATGCAGTAGCGCAACTACGTGGCTAGATATTATGATATGCCTTTGATATGCAGCCCTACTTCCTATAATTGAAATATAATTGTATTTGTTATATAACTCTAATATCTATATATGATTAATTTGCATCGATCATTCTTCTCCTTTTCTTTCGATTAATATAAGAATTTTTAGAATTTTTTCGTTCTTACGGTTATTGTGGGATTTTCTTGCTCTTAAAATGAAGGAGATGCCTTGAATATCACTAGCTATTTTTATTTATATAGATACCTGTGTGAGCGGCTACTTCGTTCATTAAGAGCCGATGCTCCAACTGCCCGATTCCTGTGGTCAAGTTTCATCACATCCAAAACATCTTGTGCACACTTCACTGGCACTAGATTTGCATGAGGGATGTTGAGTCCATTTACATGAGAACTGTTACGTATCTCTAATGTGTTTATGGTTAATAAAAAAATTATTAAAGCAGAGTTTTAACAATGAAGCAAGGAAAGTGAACATAAAGCAATATATTTCATGTGTGCCATATAATGGGAGAATTTTCAACATGCATGGGGAAACATGTTTCTTGAAATATTTGTTTTCAAATGCCAACTTGAAATCATTCTTTTAGCAATCATGAAAGGATATTTTTTGTTTGCACCATCGGCCATCAATAGATCCCCGACTTGCTCGTTGTATATTTCAATCATTGAACTTTCACATCATATGTGGTGTTAAGTCTTTTCTAGTTCATTATAGAACGCAAGTAGAATTTTAAATTCAATCTATATAAGCTCTTTTTTTGCACGTGCAATAGTCACTGGAATTGTCAATAAAATTTTATATACAATAATTGTATTACAGAAATAATTTAGTTGTTTCAAAATTTTCAAGATATCAACAAGGCCCAAGTTTTTGCTTAGGAATGGATTTTTACGATAAAAAATAAAAAATGAAGATAATAAAAGGACTACTCATCTGTAGTTCTTACCCTTATTAATGTAAAGATTAACAAGAAGTAATATAAGAATAAGTAGAATGTAGTGTCCCTTAATTCTGAGGACCCTGTGCAGTGTAGCCTATGTTGTACTTCCATTCGAGCCTAGATAGATTCAAGGTAGAACAACCGAACAAGAAGTGGAGCAAGGGAGGAACAAGAGGCAGGGTGCAGAGAGAGAGAGAGAGAGAGAGAGAGAGAGAGAGGGGGGGGGGGGAGGGGTGCAAAAATCTGATAACCATGGCCCACAAACCATAATCCAGGCAACCTTGCATGCAAACATGGCATAGCTTCTTACCTTTGGGGTGGTACGCATGGATCAAAATGCCGTTGAAATTTTGCAAATTTTTAACATAATCTTAGATTTTGCCACCCCCCACGTCGAGATCCTCCGAAATTTGTAATCTCGGAGGAATAAAAATTTGAAAAATTCAAATTACTACAATATTTCAAAAATTTCACTAAAATCTCGGGTATTTGGATTGGTTTTGATTATTTTTCGATCGGATTCGCTGTATTATGGTGATTATTAGCTACTAACTGAGTCTAACACTGATCCGAAATGTAGATGTATACAAATAATATATAAGAGCTTACTAATTAGCGGCTCTTGTTGAGTCTAGCTGGTTAGCACATTGGTCTCTAACATTAGCCACTCGGGTTTGAGTCCCAGCAAGGCCAAAAAAAAAAAAACATTTTGCTAGCTCAGGCCTATGCAATGCAAGAACCAGGTGGAAACAAAATCAAATAAACTCACAAGCCCGCTTTAGGTCAGTTGGCAGAGTAGACGGCTCTCACCTTAGCCATGCTAGCAAGAAGAAGAAAAAACAAAAACAAAAAAACAATGTGTGTTCGGTTCGACTCCCAGCTCGGCCAAGATTTTGTTGCTAGCTAAGAAGCAACAAAAATCTAAGTGTTGAACCCAGGATTTGAACCCATGCCATCTCTGCTAAGAGCACTGGAACTGGCGCCAATAACCAACTTGGTTATCTCAATTGCTTGGCATGGTGTCAGAGTTAAAAAAATTTCCAGCCTCGGGAGACTTTTTTACCATAAACTCACTACCAGAAGCATTGTCAGATTTTTTACAAAATTCTCAGGCTTGATCATCATCTAAAAATTTTATGGGAACATTAGTGATGTGTTATGACCATCTACAAAAATTTTCTAATATGGTTTGAACCATTTTTCGTTCGGTTGAAATTTGTCGATATTTCGGCAATTTGGCTGGAATTTCGGAAATTCCAATCCAAAAAATTCTGGTTTTGGATTTCATCCAAAATAATGAGATTCGTTGAAATTTTAGATTTCGATCATCTCTGAGATACGGTTCGAAAACATTCCTTGATTGGTACGTGAAGCAATTTCCCTATTCTCGAGTTATATAGCCCACTCGTCCTAACTCGTAATCTAGGTTTTCAGAAGGTGCTGAACTTTTGGATGTTTGCTGGTTGGAAATCCTTGGCAAGATACATAGCAAGATGCACTCCCAAAACTCAACTTATGCCGCTTACATGGTGTTTAAGATAGCTGATGAATTCTATGGCCTGGTTAATCCACTCCAGGAGGCATCAGCCAGCATTGGAGAGGAGAGTAAGACCTCGTTTGGTTGCGTGTATCAAGTGCTATATATATATCAGATAGTTTAAGAAAAAAAATCATCAATGCGTTTGGTTGCTTGAATGGAACCATCTCATCCTGGATCAAGTGATACAAATTTGAGGAATATTCCCTCTAGATGCTGAACATTCTCATTCATCTAAAATAATGGAACCAAATGGTATAGGACCATCACATCCTATTCAACCCCATCCCATGAACCAAACACACCCTAAATCAACCCGCCAAGTTTGCCTCCAAGGCTATGACAGCGATGATGAGGATGGCAACGGTGAGGTGCCTGAGAATTATTGGCCTATGAGGCCATGGCTGTGACCAGAGGCGGATCCAGGCCTCGGGCCACCTGAGCCTGGGCCCGAGGCCTGGGAGCCGTGGCCCATGAGGACTGGCCAGCCCATAGTCTGCTGGAGAGCTTAGCAGCCTGGTGGAGAGCTTGGCGGCCCGAGTCTCAGCTAGCCGCTGGCTTCGCCCCTGGCTGTGACGAAGGACCAGGAGAAGAAACCGTCGCGCAGTTCCTCCCGGAGAGATTGTACCGCTCCCGCAGAAAAAGGGCTGATGGTTGGAGATGGGTGAGTTTCTACAGTAAGGAAGGTGAAAATGGCGAGGTGTGCATCAGCCTGATGGAGACGAAAGGAGGCAACTGGAAGAAAGGTCTTATTGTGCAGGGCATTGAGATTTTAGGAAGTCAGGCTGAGGAGCTTCTAGGATTAAAGCACGCCTGAGAATAAATAAATAAGGAAAGCGGATTTGCAATGCGTGTTTTGTGGCACTTGCGTTTGCTGCTAATGATGTGCAAAACTACATTCTTTTCAAAAAAAAAAGATGTGTAAAACTACAGTGTGTTATTGGGTTCTTGAGGCAAATCAAACTTTTTGTGCGAATTATGCTATCCTAGATCAATGCTTCATGAGTGACAACATTTGGTTTGCAAAATTAAAAATAAAAAATAAATGCTGCAGCCAAGGGTTATAGAGCTAGCCCAAAACTTCGGCGTGGCCAACCTGATACACACTGCCAGTCTTGGCTCGCTTGTACGTTCTGGGCTTGGATGAGCTGGAATGCTGGATGACTGAATCTACCCCAAATGCGATGTGTACTTTCATGGGCCTTTGCGGGTGCTTACGTGGTTTATCGCACACTAGGTAGAAGGTGCGCTACGCTGCACCGTAAAAATTTTGCTTTGACAAATAACCGATGGAAGGACCGAGATGTAATTTCAATTTTCTCGAAGGACCCTTTACGCGAGGATGAAAAACAATTGAGGACCTATTCGTAAATCTACGGAACTGCGGTCCTTTTTTGCAAAATAACCTGCAGAAGGACCTAGACGTAATTTATTTTTTCTGGAGGACGTTTTCGCGAAGAAGCTGATGTGGCGCTTGGGATGAGCTCCAATTCCTTGCCCTTTAATAGATAGTATATTCTTTTCTTCAAATTTGATTTCGTTTGGACGAAATTATAAAAATAATCTCATTCCTTACCACCAAAACAACATCAGGCAGCATGTTCTCCCGCCATTCTCCCCTAGTTTGACAGGCAGCTAGGACCGTGACAGCAGCGTTTGTCGCGGTAGATGGGGCAGGACCACCCGAGAGCCGACCTACCAAACACGCTAGCTCGACAAAACCTACCGTACTACCCGTGCTCGGCAGTACCCCTCTTGCCGAGCTCAGTAGAAGGGAATCATGGTGCCAACCACTTGCTATAGTAGAGAAGTATCGTAGATGATATATATCACTTACCAATGTTTTTGTGATCGAGAATGATGCTAAATTTATAATTTCAACAAAAAAAAAACAAAAACAAAATTAAAAATATCTAAAAGGCTACATACACACAAACTTCTTTTCTTTTGCCCTTCTACAACTCCAACAAATGGACCCCTCCCTTCAGCTAATGACTAGTTGTGAGCCATGATCAATCTGTTCATACGGTAAAAAAGGGTTGGATATTTTTTATTTGATTTGAAGTCAGATCTGATGGAGATCATATTCGAGAAGAGATTTGACTATTCGATCGGATCCAGATACTTGAATCTGGATTCGAAATCAAAGCAATCAATATCCAGCAAATACAGGACGTGATCCAGATATTAGGGTTTTTTTTTATTCAGATATCCGGCAAGACTCAGTCTATTCATTACATATTTTCCATAGCAGCCATTTAGCTTGACAAGTAGTTGGTTCTATTGATCTTTAAGTAGCATATTATTTATATAATGTCGATTAGATTTGGTTGATATATAACCCGCTATTACGGTAATATACTCATATGGTTTGATTCAATATATATTACTCTATATATGCATGTATAATTCATATATCTTTATCCATTTACGATCTGAATCCGTCGAGTATTTGTATCAGGCTCTAAATCTAGAGAGAAAAAGTATAGATTAGAACATAAAAAAAGCAATATCCACCCGGATTCAATCATCTTCACAATGTATACGAGGTTGATACACGTTACGAAACCCGTTTCGTTCGACAGGAAAAAGGCGTTCTGCACATGAGCGCATCCCTATCCTTGGGGTACGTCAGCGTGTTACGTACGTGCAGGACATTCGACTGCGGCGTTCGGTTCGGTCCATGAATATGTCTTCTAATCGCACGTAATCATGTGATTATAAGCAGGAGCACCTCTTTGTTACTACGAACCTAGGATGGGTTAGGAAGTGACTTGATTATTTTGAGGGGGTAGGAACTGCTTGACTTGACTGCGTTTGAGAATAGAACATACTCTATATCTCTTACTATTATAAAACAATAGTTGGTGACAGTGGTGAGTTCTACCCACGTCATTAATTGGCCTGCTTAATTGCTCTGCTTAATTGCCCTACGCAAAAAATGAAGCGTTGCTTTAATTAGCCAGCTTTCACAAGAAACGAAGCGTTAAAGATAGATGTTTGATCTTGTGAAATAATTTTTTTTATTTTTTAATCTTTATTTTTCGTTATCAATTTTGTTTTTCGTAGCAATGCACGGGCATGTAATTTATCTCAATGGTTAGTAGCTAGCATTGGATTTGCTGGTAGAAAATGGATACGGATTATCCGTAGTATTCGACTACCGTATTCGTTAGCAGGAGCGGAGACCTGTTGAGTTCAACATGGGCCATGGCCGCCGCGATCCAAAATATTTTAGAGCAACTCTCAAGATCACCCTGGCCACCCCTGCAAGTCATTAGGCCCATGTATTGCTGCTCTCCGCCTCTCTCCCATTGCTGCCGTCCCGGTGACCTCTCGGCCGCGCCGCCGCCCCGTTGCTGCAGTGCCGTCCTCCAGTCGCCGGCCAGGGAGACCTGCCGTTCGCCCACCTTCAGCTTCCTCTCCCTTGTCATGGGTAGCATTCATGCAGATTGTTTTTTTTTTTTTTGAAATTAGGCAAGGAGCTCTGGCAATTCTATAAAGAAGGAGAGAACAACCGCTGAGCTACAGACGCGAACGCACACACCCCCCACCACACACGCACTCACTCACTCACCCCACGCGAAAATAGCCCAGCACCGTGAGCACCCGGGTGAGCAAGGCTCGAACCCGGGTGGCCTGCCTGCCATCGCAGAGCACTGGCCACCGAGCCATCGCTCGGTTCTCGTTCAAGCAGATTGTTTATGTTGGTATTTGTTAAGAGTAGATCTAATGGTAGGATAATGCTACTGAAGTGTGGGTTCTTGGAATAAGTTGATTTGAGTAACTGAATGTCTCTAAACTTCGATTGGAATAAGTTGATTTGACTAACTGAATGTCTCTGAACTTCGATAAAATTGAACAATGGTCTGCAGGCTCCCCACCTTTGGCCTCCCACGAGATTTTACTCATGCTCTTCTATTCATATTGGTATCGGAATTCGTATAAACATATGGATATGAGTACGATGAAGACTTTGGCCATCCGAAATGTTATTTTATCCAAACTATTCGTGTTCTTATTTGAATTCGATGAAGACTTTAGCTGCATTAATGTCATTTGAACCAACGAACACAACTCACAGTTGACAACGTCGATCGCCACCACGACAAAGAAAGATTAAAAAAAAACGAGCTACAATATCGAGCAGCATTTGGGCTCTACGCCGGCGTGCCTATGCCTCCCCGCCTTGCGCGAGCGGCCCACGGCGTTGTAGTCCTGCCGCTCGATCATCGGCGAGTAGTTCGCCGGGTGGCTGAGCGCCGCCGCGCGCGCGTAGCTGCTCCCGTACCCGCCCTGCCCGGCCATGGGCGACGGGTAGTAGTAGGACGGGCTGGGCGTGCGGGGATAGTAGCCCGCCTGCCAGTTCTCCGCCGGCCACCGTACGGCGCTGGGATTAGCCACAGCCAATGGCGCGGCGGCCGGGTACGTGATGCGGTCGCCTCCCGGCAAGCTCCGGCCGGGAGTGCTGGGGTGCCAGTGGTACGGGGACCGGGACTGTGCGACGACGATTTCCTTGGACGTGCCAGCCGGCAGCAGCGCCCCCGTACTGCCTGCGTCCAGAGTCCGCAGCTCCACTATCTCGACCTCTCCGACTTCCTTCCTCAGATTCTTGGTCAGCTTGCTCGTGTCCACGCCGTCGCCGACCACCACCAGCAGCTCCTTGTCCCTGCCGGTCACCGTAACCGACTCCACTCCTGATCAAATCACGAAACCATTCTTCGCGTCAGATTAACTAAGCTGCATTTCTTGAGAACACGGAAGACGATGGAAAGAGGAGCGGAATCAGGTTCAGAGGTAGAGTAACCGCTGACTGTAGCCGCGACCTTCAACGCCTTGTGATGGGATTTGCTGTAGTCCGGCTGCATCCGAATGATAATCTCCTTCTGAAGAATTACGGAGGTTCAGGTGCTGGATTAGACACGGTAATACAGACTCATCAACAGAAACAGAGCCGAGAATTCTCACCCTCATGGTCGATTCTGCAACTGTTTCAAGGGACTCCAAGTAAAGAAACCAAACTGTGGGTGTGAGGTGCCGAGGGAAGAAAAGAATGTCTTGCTGATGCTGTACTGTGCTGTTGCATACAGTGTACTGGTGGTGGTAGGACGTGTACTGGCAACCAGTCATATATTTCTCCCATTATTCAGAGGTATGATTCTTTCTCTTCTTTTTTTCTGGTCAGACTAGCAAACTGACAACTGCTCTGGAAGATTATCGTGGCTGGAATTATGCCACACAAGAGCACGTGCAATAATATATATTAATTGTCTATAAAAATATGTTACGTGAGATTTTAAATGACGTGGATGAGAAAGAAGGAAGAGAGAGAAAATAATATTTACTATTTAACATACGATTTTATAGATAGTTTTATGTTATGTATATTGTTGTATAGACAATTTATTAATTGTACGAGAGATCATTAGAAATATCTATATAGACAATCTATTGTATAAGTTGTTTTTAATCCTGTCTATAAATGGTATAGAGCTATATTACAGATAATCACTGACTATACCACTATACGTACCCTAAATAGAGTTTCAAGAAACAATTTATCGTCTAGAATTCAGATAAACAGTGACTCAACATCGCGGACTTCACCCAATTCAAACAATGCACCTCAAATGGTACAGTTACTGTTTAGAGTTTAGACTGTTGGAACCTCGCACACAGCCGATTTCGCAAAACAACAAAACGTACCATCCGCTTTTCCTTACAGCAATAAAGGATGAGGAAAAATAGAGCAAAGTGTGAAGTAATGGTGCCTGTTAAAAAAATTATAGTGCAGTTAGGTAGATGAATATGTGTGTTTTTTTTTAAATGGGTATTTTTTGAAAGAAATATCTTTTAAAAAATGTATTTTTTAGACACATCATTTCCCTTGTATCAATATGTAAGCGTTTGTACAGTAAATTATTCATTCTCTATTCTATTCTCGAATTCAATCTCTACTATAATTTAAACACGTTATCGGTATTGCTCTAATCCACGAGCATGACAGCCACTAAGCATGGGCAAATAGAGGCCGATAGCAGACGGAAAGATCACCGGTCACATCTCGGACACGATAAGTCCAATGGCACAGAACAACGACGATGTTTTAAACGTACTTACCTTCATCATGAACTTGGAAACAACCATCATTCGCATCTTGCCTCTACAACACCGCCGGCCAGGGCATTGCCATTAACGTGCATGATATGATCGACGATGGTGAGGTTATGCTCGGTTTTACCATGGCATGGGCAGCGTACCACCATTGATCGCAAGGACCGAAGGGGTCATGGTGCTCCTCGATACAGCGCAGGCTATAGGGGCTGAGATGCTTCACAGCATGGTAGGCGCGATCGAGACTGCGGCGACGACCATCATAGTTTGTGCGCAGGAGGAGCGTGGCGAGGCTGACACAGCGCCTTGTGCGATGGCGGCACGCGAGATGAGGATAGAGAGGGCCTCCACCCAACGACGTTCACCAACCGGCTGTGGCCGTGTCCCCATGACCCTGCCTGACGCGGTGTTGATGCCTAACAAGGTGGTTGCGTCACCAGACGCACCCTAGCCGGTGTGCGACGGTGTGTCGGCGGCGCTCGACACCATGACGACGGAAGCGCCAGGCGCACTAGAGGGAGTGGTGGCGCTCCTCGATGCGCCCAAGTGGTCGGATCCGGCGGTTCATCTGGTGACACGACATCAGCGCCCCTCAGGTGATGTCGAGGACTTTGGTTCCCACACGCAGAGGTAGATGGAGCGAGCGCTATCCCAATAGCCCAAGGCGGCAACAGCCATGTTGCTAGGGTTGGAAACCCTAGCGCCGAGTCTAAATGGGCATGTTATATAAAGTTTGCAATTTAGCCCTCTAAATTTAGGGAAATTACAAATTTAGCCATCATATTTAAATAAAAATTGCATGTTAGTCCCTGAATTTTTAGAAAAATGCAATTATTATACATTAACCCTAGTGTACTGATTTACAACAATTTCATGCCATAATCTTACTTTGAGAAAGTAAATTAATTACAATTGTATAAAAAAACAAATTGTAGGACATGGCAGACATCTCCATAGAGAAGTTTGCAGAGCTGGCCTTAGATGGCAGCAATTATCTGACTTGGACGATGTATCTAAAGATAAATTTGATGGGTAGAGGTTTTGGTGCAACCATCACTGAATCTCAACAAAATGACCCACAAATTTCAAAGCCTCAAAATATGCAGCCTTGTATTTTATTTGACATCACCTCCACTCAGACTTAAAAACTAAGTACTTGATGGAGAAAGATCCACTTCAATTGTGGAACTCATTAAAAGAAAGGTATGACCAAAAGAGGTCGGTCATGTTACCAGAAGCTCAATGAGAGTGGTTACTTATACGTTTATAGGGCTTTAAGTCTGTGGCAACGTATAACTCAGCAATACATAAAATAAATTCCAAGCTGAAATTTTGTGACCACGGAGTTGGTGATGCCAAACAAATAGAAAAAATATTACGCACTTTCCATCCTTCTATGCTTATACTTCAATAGCAATATCGCCAAAAGATGTATACAAAGCACTTTGAGTTGATTTATACTTTGCTTCAAGCAGAGAAACATGATGAAATTCTTATAAAAAAAATCATTATACTCGTCCTACGGTGGCAATGGCAGTGCTTGAAGCACATGGGGCTAGTAGTAGCCATGGGCGTAAGAGGCGCCATAAGAAAAAGGGAAAGTGGCAATCCAATGATATGCAGAAATAGGAATATTAGGTATTGATAGCACCTTGGGTGTCCCGATCTTTCGATGAGAAACACACGATCGATTTGGTGGAGACGACTTTGACGATCCGACTACACCGTACGATGACGATGCGCCTTAGCAATCGCTAAACCAACTCCGGAGGGTTATTGATCTTGCCGCGGGCACGATCAACCTGATCACGAAGATCAATTCCTACAAGCAACCGAAGAACGACCAAGAACAAGATAATAAGCAATCTGAAATTACGAATACGAATATTTAAATTTAGGCAAACCAATCTGAAATTTGGAGTCTTGTTTACACGTGCGCAGACGGTCTAATTGACACGTACTTCCAGGACAATAGCAAAGAGGCTAAACTGATTCCAAAACAAAACCCAAAACCTAAAGGAGGCGGTGGTTGGCTATTTATGAGAGGTAGGGCATGGGAATCACGTCAAAACTAGTGAGGGACAATTACAACTCAATTTATAAGGCCCAAGGCTCATGTCATCTCGGATTAGAATAGTGACACAACTTGTTTTGTAGATTCCCGTTGACTCGGAAGGAATTTGGACATGAGGCCAGATCCATTGGAAAGAGGACGACGAAAACTTTCAAACCACTACTCATAGACCCCGAACACCCTTGTGGATCAAAAGTTATGGTTGTTTTACGTTGATGCTGTCCAGGAGGCCGAATCCGAGTTAATCTTGTGCACCGGAAGAATTGGCTTCATGCTTGACGTTTGGGAGTCCTTCTCCTTGGTTCATAAGGACAATAAAATCATCACAAGGATTAAATAGCATTCCATTCATTAAATTATTTGTATACAACCCGAGGAACGCATTCACCTGGTAATTTAATTGACGTGCACGAGCTCGAGTAATTGGTCCTTGTATTACATCATTGGTTTCAATTGGATGTGTAAGCGTGAACGTATCCATGTTAGTGATGTCCTCATCAGGTATACTAATGATGGATTTATTTCAAATATAAACTATGATGATAATTGAAGATAGAACAATGGGAATAACTAGACTAGACACTAGCAATATACCAATTGTAATGTCTATCTCATGCATATTATTAGATGAATAGAACATATGTGGTCTCATGTGTTACAGAGTTAAAGTGGAGACATGGTCGAACCGGTAGTAGAAGTCGATGAAGATCAGTAGGCGATATAGTCGAAGTCGATCGTTGATGAAGAAACTAGCGAGCAGTCGTGTGAAGATGCTTCCCAAAAATGTGATTTGCCCTCTCCCAGTGCAGGATCTCAAGGACGGATGTTTCGGAGACATGCTCTCCCAACAGTTGGTGCACGCTGGCAAAGGGACGGGGAAGAAGAAGGCAGCGCAGTACTGGGGAAAGGCAAAAGGTGAGAGAGAGATCTGATCTCTATTGGCGTATATATAACCAAGAGGGAGAATATCCGAGCACGATACGAATCGGTTACAGATTCACGCATAAAATCTAAGTATGATACAAGTCGGTTATAGATTTGTTCGTGCATGCGTTAAATCTGCCACTAAGTCCCACGTTGCAAAAACTGCAAAAGAGGAATGCATCTATGCAAGCTGTCGAACTCAATTTCGCTGCACCATTCACGCTTATGTCACATATGCGCGCTGCCTAGCATGGTGTGTTGTGGCGTGGCGTGGTGAGCGAGCGCACGTGTGTCCTCTTCTCCTTTTCTCATGCTCTAGCAAGGTGGAGAGAGCACTCCCTTATTGTTTGGTTTTCATCCACCTACACTAGTAATGTGGTACTATTGAATTTTCATCTCTCTTCCACCTAATGGGCCTTTGGGATTTTCAGGAATTATTTGTGAATTGATGGGCCTAGCCCAAATAATTCCAACAATCCCCACCAGATGCCAGAGGTCCCATAGGTATTTGGCTATTCCAAAGTACTGTTTTTATACTAGCTTTTGGAGACCATGGACTATTCCTTGAATTGCACCTAGACTTTAAGCTAAATTCATCTACAACTTGAACAATAGACTATGCCTTGAATTGTAAGTTTTGCGTAGACAAGTTTCACTTAAGGCCCTGATTGATACTAGGCTGCTGATAGTCTACCCCTCGAGTGGAGCGTATAAGTCACACTCCTTGGCCTCTTCATGATTTTCTTAGAGAGTGCCCACATCACACGGACTGCAACCAGCAATCGGACTCATTTAGGTGTGTTCTTTCAAGAATGCTCTGCGGGATAACATCTTTGTCTGTTTAAAAACCAACAAAACACATTAAGATCATAGTCAACCTGCCTCACAGATTTTAAGAGTACGGCATCTTTCGCTTAGTGGGATCTAGAATGTATTCTTCTTCAGTTAATCTAACAGCTTGTTATTACCCAGGTATTAATTCATGAGATCTCTGATCACATAGCTTGGGTTACCACTATTGTTAACTATTTGGTAGGTCTCATTCCCAACTCCCTAGATGTACTATCTACCACGTTTCGTGATAGACCCTTTGTAAACATATCTGCCAGATTCTTAGCATTTTGGATGTAATCCAAAGCTATCACTCCGGAGTTTCTCAATTTCCTGACAGATTTCATCCATCTTTTTACGTGTCTTGAGAACTCCATGTTATCATTTGTATTGTTCACTTTCACGATAACCGTTTGATTATCACAGTTAATAAGGATAGTCGGTATTAGTTTTTTAACTACTGGTAAGTCCATCAAGAGCTCACGAAACCACTCTGATTCGACAATGGCTGTGTCCAATGCTGTGTGTTTTGCTTCCATAGTTGACCTCGTCAATATGGTCTATTTACAAGACCTTCATGAGACAGCAGAACCACCAAGCATGAATACAAACCCACTCGTGGCCTTGAGCTCATCAGCATCAGATATCCAATTAGAATCACTATATTATTTAAGTACACCAGGATACCCAGTATAGTGAATTCCATAACTCATAGTACCTGTCAGATAACGCATAGCTCTCTCAAGAGCACGCCAATGATCATCACCCGGATTAGACATAAACCGACTCGATTTGCTCACAGCAAATGAGATGTCAGGCTTTGTAACGCTAGCTAAGTACATAAGTGAACTAATAATATGAGAGTATCTTAATTGATCTCTAGCAATTCTTTGGTTCTTCCGAAGTATTAAACTAGCATCATAAGGTGTTGGAGAAGGCTTGTTGCCCATATAGCTGAAATGACTTAAGACCTTTTCCACATAATAGGATTGCACAAGTGTAATCACGTCCCCACCTTTGTTCAGATTGATGTTAAGAATTACATCAGCTTCTCCCAGATCCTTCATATCAAAGCTTTGGGACAAAAACATCTTAACCTCATTGATCACATCAATATTTATTCCAAATATAAGTTTGTCATCCACATACAAGCACAAAATAACTCCTTCACCCCCATCATGGCGGTAGTATACACATCTATCAGCTTCGTTTACAGCAAAACCTTCAGATTTTAGAGTTCTATCGAACTTTTAATGCCATTGCTTAGGTGCTTGCTTAAGGCCATACAAAGATTTCAGCAACTTACACACTTTGTTCTCTTGACCATTTACTACAAATCTATCGGGCTTTTCCATATAGATTTTCTCATCTAACTCTCCATTAAGGAAAGCTGTCTTAACATCTATTTGATGAACGAGAAGACCATAAGAGGTAGCTAAGACAATAGTACACGTATTATGGTCAACCTAGCAACAGGTGAATAAGTATCAAAGAAATCATCACCTTCTTTTTGGGTGTAAGCCTTGGCCACAAGCCGAGCCTTGTACTTCTCAATAGTACCATCAGACCTAAGCTTCTTTTTGAACACCCACTTGCATCCAACTGATTTACAACCATAAGGATGATCTGTGATTTCCCAAGTTCCGTTAGTGAGAATGAAATCCATATCACTACGGATCGCATCCTTTCAGAAATATACATCAGGAGATGCATATGCTTCCGAAATGGTCTTGAAAACATCATCCATAAGGTACATAGTGAAATCATCACCAAAGGATTTTGCGATCCTTTGCCTCTTGCTCCTTCTAGTAGCATCACTGTCATCCTCCTCAGGAGTTTGTACATGTGTTTGTTCAAAGTACTCAATTGGCATGGCAGGTTCAGGAGTTAAATCATAGGCTTGACTTAGAATGCTATGCATATCCTTCATAGGAAATATATTCTCAAAAAATATTGCATCTCAAGACCCCATTATAGTACCGACGTGCTTGTCACATACCTCAGATTTAACTACTAAAAACCTATAGACAATGCTGCAATGAGCATACCTTAGAAAGGCAATCAATAGTTTTAGATCCAAGTTTGCGCTTCTTTACTATCGGTACATTGACTTTCGCTAAGCACCCTCAAGTGCGCAAGTAGGAAAGCAATGGTTTTCGTCCTTCCCATCTCTCAAATGGAGTTACCTCATTATTCATAGTAGGAACTCTATTTAGGACATGACTCGAGATTAACAAAGCCTCCCCCCACCATGCCTTAGATAATCCCGCAGTGTCTAACATGGCATTAACCAAGTTAGTTAGGGTGCGATTCTTCCTTTTGGCAACTCCATTAAATTGGGGTGAATAGGGAGGTGTCCTCTCATGGATGATACCATACTCTGCACAGTATTTGAAGAACTCACCAGAGAAATACTCTCCACCACGATTCGACCTAACTCTTTTGATTTTTCTTTCCCGTTGATTCTTAACTTCTGCCTTATAGATTTTAAAGTAGTCTAAAACCTCATCTTTAGTTTTTAAAAGATGCACATAGCAAAATCTAGTCGCATCATTAATTAAAGTCATGAAGTATCCTTTTTCACCCTTCGTCGCCACACCATTCATTTCACAGATATCTGAATTTATGAGTTCTAATGGTGCCAAGTTTCTTTTATCGGCTGCCTTATGAGGCTTGCGAAATTGCTTAGACTGCACACAACTTTGACACTTAGAACCTTTGACAATGGAAAATTTCAGAATTAATTTCATGCTGGAAAGCCAAGACATAGAACCAAAATTTATATGACAAAGTTGTGAGTGCCAAACACTTGCCTCACTACCAGTAACATTGTCGTAAAGATGATTCACGAATTTACTATAGACGTTCTCAAGAGAAAGATGGAACAAGCCTCCGCTGTCATAGCATTTACCAATAAATAGTCTACACTTTGATATGACTACTTTATTCGACTCAAACACCAACTTAAACCCATCTTTGCAAAGAAGGAAACCACTAACGAGATTCTTGTTAATTGAAGGGACATGCTGGATGTTCTTCAGCCGCACGATCTTTTTCAAAGTAAGCTTTACATCTATCATGCCAACACCAAGAATAGAAGCATATGACCCATTCCCCATCAACACAATGGAACCCCAAGCGACCTGGTAAGAAGAAAGCAATAATACATCAGCACAAATATGAATATTAGCCCAGTATCAATCCACTAATCGATAGATTGATTAACTGAGAGAACGGTGAGTAGATTACCATACCCAGGTGTCTCCATCTCAGCATTGCCAATAGTCACATTAATAGATTTGGAGTTCTGTCCCTGTTGATCCTTTCCTTGTTTGCGGCTAGGACATTTCTTTGTCCAAATGTCCAATCTCACCACATACGAAGCAAGGCTTATCATTCTACTGTTTTTTCTTCTTAAAGTTGGTAGTGTGAACAGCTTTTTCCTTTTGTTTATTCTTCTTAGAACCATTACGCTGCACAAAACTGGGGCTGAATTGTCCTTTAACCACCTTTGGGTGCACGTTCTTTGCCCGAGCTTTCTCCTTAACATCAAGAGACGCAATCTGACTCTCAACAGAGTTTTCTTGCCTCTTTGTTTTAGAAATGTGGCAAAATTCCTCCACGATAGAGGCAATTTGAAAATGGTGCCACCATCCACAAACTTGTCGGGTAACGTGTACTTAAGGTGGTCAAGTTCCCTCGCAATGAACTGTATCTTATGAGCTTATTCAACTATAGAACAGCTATTAACCATTCTGTAGTCATGATATTGCTCCATGACATATAGTTCACTGCCAGCATCCGAGGCACTAAATTTATTTTCGAGTGCCTCCCACAACTCCTTTGCATCCGACATGTGCATATACACGTCGCAAAGGTGGTCTGAAAGAACACTAAGAACGCATCCTACAAAATTTTTGGTGGCATCCTTGAACTCCTTTTCCTGCTCAGCAATAAGGGTTCCTTCAGGTTTGCCAGTCGTAACCCAGTAGACGTTCATAGCTGTGAACCACAAAGTGGCTCGCGTCTGCCATCTCTTAACATGAACACCGATAAACCTATCCGGTCTCATTGCCTCACCAAATCCATATGCTTTTATCATATTCACCATTAAAAACCTATCACGTTTTTGGATTGTTGGAATATTAGGCATACTACTGATGAATTTATTTTGAAAATAATCTATGACGATAATTGATGATAGAACAATGGGAATAACTAAACTAGACACTAGCAATATACCAACTGTAATGTCTATCTCATGCATATTATTAGTCGAAGCCGATCATTGATGAAGAAACCAGCGAGCAGTCGCGTGAAGACGCTTCCCAAAAATGTGATTTGCCCTCTCGTGGTGCAGGATCTCAAGGACAGGCGTTTCGGAGACCTGTTTTCCCAAGAATGAATAAAATTTAGTTTCTTTTCCCCAAATATTTGTGTCCACTGCCTCAGCTCCGTATATCTCTGGCTCCTTTTCTTTCATCACAATAGTGCAAATGGATCGGACCTAGGTCGGCACGGCATGAAGCTGACACGAATCACAAATAGGCTGTGCTTGGGCTTGCCAAAGGCGAACTGGACTGGCACGCACGGCGGGCACAATGGGCCATCACGGCACAACATTGTTTAGGCACGCGGCGATATTTTTGGACTCTATCTCACTGTGGTCAAATCTGAATTTATCTCTAATGAGTTTACTATAAATATGATACCAATTTGTACAAGAGAATCAATCTAATAAAGAGAGAAGAATTTTTGCTTCCCTATATCGTGTGTTCTCCTCTTTATTGTTCTTGCTATTTGATCGATGCATTATGTTTAAACTATAGCAGTTATCATCGTTTTACAATATATTGGATGTTAACAATTACTGAACTATCTATATTTATAAAAGAACCCATCACTAAATTTCGCTTTATTAATCAAACGGTTGTTAATTTTTTTTAAGTAGAGGTACCTTTGGTTCCTCTCAAGCAGAAAGTCTCGCAAATTATTAGTACGAGACTTTTTACCGTCCTTTATTTTTTTTTACTTTAAGATACTATCTCGATGTAAATTTTAATACATCTGAAATATAGTAAAAAAGTCTTTCAGTATCTCTTGATATTAATTTAATATAAATTTTACAGAAAAACTAAGAAACGGTATACTGTAGGAACGGTCACTACTACAGATCAGGCCTTCCATAGTCCATACCGGCTCATCAGTCCCGGTTGGATTTGAACCCGTACTGATGAGAGCTTCAGTACCGGTTCATTAGCTACAGGACTGTCGTGGGCTTTCAGTACCGGTTCGTAACATCCTCACATCAGTACCGGTTCGTAACACGAACCGGTACTGAAGGTGGGGTATATTAGTACCGGTTCGTAACACGAACCAGATCGATGTGAGCATCGATGCGGTTCGTGTTACAAACCGTATCGATGAGCCGATGCGGTTCGTATTACGAACCGGTACTGATGCCTCGTTTTAGGAAAGTTCAAAAGGAATGCACATTCTATGTATATTAGTACGCGATGGTGGGTGGGTTGGTTAGAAGGGTGAGACTGGAGTCACGAGGTTGCGGGTTCAAGCTCCGCTTCTCCCATACACCCTCGATATATTTTGAAACATTTCTAGTCCTATCAGTACCGGTTCCACCAACCGGTACTGATGCCACCGGTACTGATGGGCATATATGTAGTAGTGGGTATACCTCTGAAACTCATAAAACTAATGTATTTTTACATTGAAACTCATGAAACTTAGCACATGAAACTGATGAAACATGAAATTGATGAAACCAGCACTGAAACTGATAAGTTTCATAAGTTTCACGGCTATACCGTTGAAACGGTATACCGTTCCCTAGTCTCCCTCTAAATTTTAATATATCTCAAAAATAATAAAAAGTCTTGTAGGCCGAAACCATCATACTATATATTATGGTCCCATTTACAACATGATACTTCTTTTTACAAGATTTTAACTTTTTTTAAAAAAAGAATTTCTACACTCAAATATGCCCGGACTTCAAGATTACTGGCACCATGCCATATTCCGAAGGGGGTCCAACAAAACTGAGACTTGTATGATCATCTTCCGGAGCTTCGATTTGTCTGCGACTGTGTGGGAGCTACCATGCATCATGCATGTACACCATGATAGACCGTACTATTGTACCGAACAGCAGCTGGGCTCGCCACGGCGCGCCTTGCCGAAGTAGCTATTCGCCGGGTAGCGACGGCCGTGCCGCTCGATCATCGGGGAGTAATTTGCCGGGTGGCTGCGCGCCACCGCCAGCGCGTAACCGCTCGTGCCGCCGCCGCGGACGGCCGGCACGCCCACGGCCAGGGGCGAGCAGTGGTAGCACGGGCTGGGAGCAGAGTATGCCATGTGCCCTGTGATTGTGGAAGCCATGTGCACGGGCGCGGCGGGGTCGGCGGCCGAGTCGACGGCGACCGGGCTCATGGCGTGCGCGAGCCAGCCGCCCCGGCCGTGGTACCGCGGCCGGGCGGTGTGCTGGGTTGTGATGGTGGCGGCGGCTTCGGCTCCTGGCAAGGCCGCTCCCGTGCCTCGAGTGGTCGACGTCGTCAGCTCCACTATCTCCGCGTAGCCGACCTGGCTCCTCAGCTTCCTGGTCAGCCTGCTCGAGTCCACGCCGTCGCCGATCACCAGCAGCAGGTTCCTCTCCTCGCCGGCCACCGTGACCGACTCGACTCCTGCCCAATGCAAGCAACTTAAGCATTTATCCTTTGTGGTACCAAAGGACCAAGTAGAGCGGAAGGAAACGGTCGGCAGCACGTACCGCGGACGGCGGCTGCCACTTTCAGGGCCTTTGAGCGGCGTATCTCCGAGCCCAGCTGAATCCAGATGAGAATCTCCGTCTGAAACGCGAGCATTTCGTCAAAACTCTAGCGATGCGCACTCTAGCTTAGCCAGCTAGTATACTAGTATACAGTCGTTGGTAGCAGCAGTACATCGTGTGCCCGGAACGAAAGACAAACTTACAAGGACAACACAAGCTGATCAGTGAATAATTAATACGGGATGTACTGTACTTTACCTAATATATTCGATGCGAACCGAAACAAAAAAAAAGAGCATAGGGACTTTTGTTTTAAGAGCGCCTACCCTCATAGTGATGCAAAGGCAAACACTGCAGTGAGAAGAATGTCGAGAGGAAGCAGAGCACCAGGCTAATTTTGTGCAAGAAGCTATGCCATTTATAGGCCCAGTACGTACTTGGCAATCTCTTTCTCTCTCTATATGGTAACTTTGACCGGGGCATCCTAGTTTACTCTCGGCCCAATTGCGCAGGCTATTTGGCTAGCCGGGACTAGAAGCGGGCCCCTCTTGTGAGTAGTGATTGTCAGATCGATTTTGTCGCACTCTCCCCTAATCATCTTTTCCCTCTTTCCGAACACCTCCCTCCACCATGATTCGATTGTCATTCTGCTCTGTCCCCACCTCCACCAAACCAGCCGAATTCAAACAAGAACAGTGATAAACATCATCGGTATGTCTTGTTTGCTGAAATCATTTAAATCATCAGGATCCCTCTTTTTTTTTTTTTTTTTTTTTGCTAGTCCTACCAGGCTACCACCACCTCCCGAGCAACACTCGCACCGGCACTAGCGCTGGAGCCTCGCCGTCATTCGCTGCCTAGTTGAAAGCTTGAACCTTCCGTTGGAGGTTTTTCTTTCCACGATCGAAAGTTTTAAATTTTGCAGTTAGAAGCTTAAATTTTGAGCTTGAGATCGGAATTTTCTGATGCCAGCAGTGAGCTCGCCGCAGGAACATGATCAGATCATCCTCGCCGACTCCATTCCCCTGCCATCATTGGCATCAACCACAATTGCTACTCCATGTCCAGAGGCCACCAAATACACTCACTTTCCTCCTCGTCTTGTACTCTTGTATCTCCACACTCCCTCACGCGACCTTACATTGCAACCGTACGTACGTTCGGGTGGTAGTGTACTAGTGCCTTCGCTGGTCCATAAATCTAGAAACCTTTACTTGCGTTATCGATCGAAGTTGCGTAATACTTAACTGCACGCTGTCGAAAATGACCTACATTTTTTATCTTTCGCGTACACGATCGCCGGGTAGGAGTAGATTCGTGGACCTTTTCCACTACTTGTGTGGTGGCTGGCTCGCCGGCGGCGGGGTATCCGAAGCCTGTCAGTTTCCGCCATCGGGGCGAAGGTCCCGCCATGCCTCATAAATGCTAGCGCAATTTGAAAGCAACACGACCAAAGACAATCAAATCGCGTCGTTGTCCACCGTAGAATTTCGACGTATATACTACCATTAACATTATTTGGAGAGCTCTTTTATAGTGGATTAAAATCAATATAAGTCGTCCATTCTTTTGAATCAAATAGTTGAAATTAATTTAGATCTAATTATACTACCACATATAGTATTAGTAGTAAAATTCAGAAAAGAGTAAAAGGGTAAAAAAAATTCTATCATATTATTTGTCTTCTACGGTAAAACACGTCATGTAATCATGATGTATGACGGATGAATGGATAAGAAGCCTTTAAAGATCATCGGGTATTCGGTGAATCCAAAACTGTGAACGAATTAGGAAAGATCTAAAATACCTCTGATGAATGGAAAGGAAAAACCTAAAATACCCTTAAGAAATGGATAGTTGGATTTAATTTCTACTACCACTATTTCTACCTATATTATTGTCGACGATTGGGGAACGAGCCTCCGCCGAGCTTACTTAGTTAATTGAGAGACCAACCATATCCCCTTCTTACGTGAAGAGTTGCTTCCGAAGGATGCTCAAATAGCCCAGGACCAAGGACACTCAGGGAACGACATGGGGACTTATTCTGGTTCGGGCCTCTTATCGGGGAGATAATAACCCTACTCCAGTGTGGTGTGTATTGCGTATATTCGAAAGGGGTGTCTAAGTGCCGAGATGGATGTCTGTGTGACTGTCCCCCCCTCAGCGTCTAGGGCGTATTTATAAATTACATGTGTACTCCGTTGATTACAGCCCAAGCCACGAACGTTTGACCCTGGCTAACGTGGCTGCAACCGAATCCTAGATCTACGCCACGTCCCGTCACGTGCGCAACGACCCTACGTAGTGGCGCGATCCTCGCTGCTCCGAGGTAACCATCAATCACGACCATCCGACCATGCCTTCCACGCCCGAGCTAGTACCGAGCTGATTCAACCCTGGCCCTGGCCCGAGCAAGCATGCTCGGGCCCCGTACCTGGGCACTAGCCGGGCAAGGAGCTCGTGACGGCCGGGCTGGCCGAGCAACGATGCTCGATCTTCTTGAGTTATCCTTGGGAACGACCTCTGAGGGCATACATGGTCGGGACGGGACCCGGTCCGCCGGTGCATTATGGTAATTATGGGAACTATCGAATCTACCATAAAATTTCTCTATTGGTAAGCTTTTATCACCCTTAAGATAGCGCCGCTAAATTATTTTTAAACTCTTAGTAATTTTTTGTAGTTTTGGTTGTGTAGTACCGGTATTTTATACGCAGTATGCACGACTGTACCGGCCGGCACTAATAGACTACCTTGCTGCACAGTACTGCGTACCTCAGGCGGGCACGCGCGACGACCGCGGTTGCTGCATCAAGTCGCGTACCTACGTGGCGCCGTTGTCGCACGCCCTTAATTGCGGCTGGGGCAGCCGACCGGGAGGTGGAGCACGAGCAGGTGCATAACGTCTCCGAACTTGAAGAAGCAAGAAACTAAAGCGGTCATCCGACTCATCGGCACAGGCACAGTCGCCATCAGCTCAGATTGTCACTAGCTATCGATCGGTAGCCCTGTACGTACCACTGTACCAGCCTCTTCTTTTTTTCTTTTCTTTTTTCTTTTTATCAAACTAGTCTCGTGTAAACTAATTTATAAAAAATAACTCTTTGACTCATACCTCTACCGCCTCCGAACACGACACGTCGGTGCCAGATGACACATGGCTACACACGCGCGAGCATGCAGGAAAAAGCCCGCGAAGGCTGGACGTTTCTCGCGCGTGAGGGCGGGCGACGCACATGCATCTCGTAGGCAGGCGCGCGGGCCTTGCGGGCAGCCACAGGGCGGCCAAGCATGTGTGCAGTGTGGCCCATGCGCTTGGGCGAAGCGGCTTGTAGGCATGTGGTGGACTCGCGTGGCACTGCCTTGGTATGACGCATGGTTAAGGATGGGAAGGTTCAAGGTTTGCTTCCGTGCTATTAGGGCGCGGAAGGTACAGGTCCGGGAGGATTGTTTCTGTAAATTTATTTGTATGGGTGATAATTTTATCATTTTTTTGGTGGGGCTAGCATGGTGAACCATTGTGTGAGAGAGAAATATCCTATATTCCTATGTGAGCAATGAGCTCAACTGACGGGCGAGAGTTGCGAGACGACTTGACCTAAGATGGCTTGATGGACAGGGCGCCTGGAACAGGAACTGAAAGTGAAAGTGACTCGCAACTCGCAAGTCTTGCATCGATCGAGCAGCTGTCCCGTCCACTCGTGTTGGGTCGTCGCCTACATCCGGGCTAGTATCAAATTATCAATCTAGCTAGCGCGCGCATGGTTGGTTGTCTGAATATATCTGATGATTAATTAAGAGCGGGGTCAGTGAGTAATGGTGCCAAAACCTCTGGACTAATGGTGAGAATGAAGCAACAAGCAGTGTAGAAAATCTTTCGCACGTTACACAAAACACTGCTGGACCATAGCTTTGCAGATGATGAGGGCTGCTTGTCAGTTAGAAACTGTTATGGTAGGGATAGAATCTTAGTTCAAGTATGAAAGGATTTTGTTTATTAGTGAGCGAATTCGAATCTATCTCTTGTTGGTTTTGCTATATATTGACATCCCTTATACAGAGATAATAAATATAATAAAAAGAAAGAACATTGCCCCTACTTTGTGTGTGCTCCCATTCTCGTTTTTATGATTTTATTGGCGTGCTGTTGATTGATCGCGGATGAACGATTACCTTTTACAACACTTTATTAGCACGAATCTCTACAAGGTTGAAGCTCTAGATCAATCTATAAGCAGCGTATGTTGTTCTATATTCTTTGCAAGAAGATCAATCTTGTTTTCTTGATACTAATTATGGATTAATCTATGGTTGATTTGCATGCTTCTCATACAAGGGATCGATCCCATCAACACAAAGGTGGAATTAGATCCCTGCACGAACGAACACACGCCGTTCTACTGAGGCCGATCGTGATCGTATGCCTGCAACATCGACACTGCATCAAAATCGATTGGCAACACGCAATTAAGCTACTACAAACTCTACGTAAGTTTGAGCTACGTGAGTTAATCGCACCTGAATAACCTATTAATCCTGCATGTTATCTTTCCCTAATTGACTAGATTACCTATTTAATCTAAACTAAAAACTAGGGTTCTTCATAGCACTATTCATCAAGTAATTACTGTTCATAATCATATGAAAAAAATTCCTCTACATCTACTGCTGCATCGGCCAGAGATTACCAACCGCCTCACCCCCGAAGGGCATGCACCCATGCATCAGCTGCCTCGCAGGTACTGCAGCACCCCACGCTCGCGGCTTCCACGTGACGGTGAGACGTCGCTCTACCGTGCCGTTGCCGCACCGAGCCACATGCCCGAAACGTCGCTGTGCCGCGCATGTTGTGCCTCGCACTAATTGTGTGCTCGAAGCCACGCTTGTCGTGTCTCGCGCCGATCGCATGCCCATTGAGCCGCATCAACTCCCGTCGCGCCCTGTTGGCGCTGTTGTTGTGCCCATGGGCTATCGTGTCGCGCTTGTGCTGTGCTGGTGCCGCGCCCGCTCCTCAGGTCCTCGGCGCTGTGTCGCCGTCTTACGCCCAGAGCGCTAGCTCGTTGTGCTACCGACCCAACACGCCATGCGCCCGACGGTTTCGGCGCAGGCGCTAGGCGTCACCAGGCCAACATCATCCCACGCGAGGCCATTCCCGTGACGTTGCCATTCCCACGCCTGGCAACATCTGTGTGCACCTGCGATCGGCCTCCTAGCAAACAAGCACTAAGGCCCCCATCTAGATCAATCGGCAGACCCCGTGTCCATGGCGGCACCCATGGGGGTGCCTGCAGCACTTGCTCTTGTATAGCGGCGGCCCCACGCTGGTCGCACATGCACATTGCTCGCCCCATGGCTACTCGTGCACTTGCCGCGCCCACGAACTAATAGCTAGCTAGCCGGGCTGGTGGCACCCCGTGAGCGCCGCAACTCTTACCGACGTCGTGCGGCGCATCGGTTGAGCCCGCGCTGCACTCCTTGGTCGGCTCCTTGCCGCCACTGCCACCCAAGAGGCAATGGAGGAAAACCTAGCGCCTTGTCCCTTTTTAACCAATGGGAGTGGGCCGAACTACATTCGGCCTAAAAAAGGGGCATGGTTGACATATTTGCATTTTTGTGTTTTACTTCCTGTAGTTTCCTGTAATTCTAAAAATCCTAGAAATTGGATTTTCTACGTATATGGACTTTTATAAAATTGTTGAAATTGATGCTTAGCACACATTGAAAGCTCCATATCACTGGGTTTATTTTTCTGGCATTATTCCACGTATAATGTGTGCTAGAATATATTTTTCTGTTATTCGATAATTTTCAAGATTGCTTGGTAATTAGCAGAAAATTATGAAAAATGCTAGAAAAATTTTATATAGCATATTGAAAGCTCCATATGTATGGATTTATTATCCTATCATAATTCTATTTTAATATATGTTGAAATTGTTTTTCTATTACTTGGTAATTCTGAAAATTGCTGAATAATTAGCAAAAAACTATGAAAATTGTTAGAAAAATTCTGGAAAAATTCAGATAATTATCTACTGAGACCAAACTTTATTGATTAGTTAAAGTCATTTTACATAAATAAAAATAGGATATGTTGGACATCACATAGACGAAATTTATCAAGCTTGCCCTAAATGGTAGTAATTAACTTACTTGGGCAATGGATATAAGATTAAGCATGATAGTTCAATCTTTGAGAACCATTGTTTTCCCAGTCTGAAGCTGGTACCCCTACTCTTCCTGAAGGCGCCATGTGTGCGGCTCTGCACTTCCTGAGGCATCATCTTCAGATGGATCTAAAAGGCCGAATATTTGATGAAAGAAGACCAGCTGGTACTTTTAAATTTTTTGAAGAAAAAATATATATAACTAGCAAAAATATATATAACTAGCTAGTCAAAATATTTTCAATTCACATGGCGGAGGAGGAAATCTGTCTAGAAGACAGTTGTACCACACTAAGTGAATTAAAAATATTATGACCATCGCTTGAAGTGGTGCTCTCATAGTTGGCACAGAAAGAATGCCTTATGATACCCTGAGTCCAATCGTACCCTCTTAAGATTTAAAGACATAGGTTTGAATCATTTCTATATGGAGACAAAGAAAGAATATGGTACATAATACCTACTCATGACTAAGTTTAATGGGTGTAATAAATATGTGGTTGAAAATATTTTCTTCCTTCTCCTCCAGGTTATATTATGCACATATAAAACCACAAGTTTGTGTAACGATGAAAACCAAAAAATATTTAATATTTAGCAGATTGACTGGGTTATCCTGAGTTGAATATTATGAGAAAAATAATTAATAATTCTGCTGACCATAGCATAAAGATTTTCCTAGATCTGAAGATTTCTTATGCCATGTTTGAACTATAGGAAAGCTCATATTTAGATCTTCTTACCTAAAAATTTAGGGAAGAATCACTGAATTTCCTGGAGAACAAAATGTGATGTCTGTGGACCCATTCAGCCCCTATCAGGCCCTTTGAGATATTTTATGGTATTGATAGATTCCTCTACTATATGGTCCCACATTTGTCTCTTATTTACTAGGAACTATACTTTTGCTAAATTAATTACCTAAATTATTAAGAGCATCCTTTCCGGAAGAAAGAATCAAGTTTATTTGAATGGACAATGCTAGTGAGTTTACCTCAAAGGAATTTACTGATTATTGTATGGCTCTGGGAATTAATGTAGAGCATATTGTGCCTCATATCCACACTTAAAATGGCCTTGTAGAGTTATTAATTAAAGAAATAAAAATTATTATTTGGCCACTCTTGCATGCAGAATAGAAAGCTACCCATCAGCTGTTAGGGCCACGCAGTGTTGCATGCAGCTGTATTAATTCAACTCAGACCAACTGCACATCATGAAATTGCCCCATTGCATATAGTACGTGGGAAAGAATTAAGTATTTTCCATATGTGAAAATTTGGCTATGTTGTATACATGTCAATCTCTCAACCACAGCATACTGCTATGGGACCTCACCGGAAGTTCGGTATCTATCTAGGTTATGAATCTCCGTCAATTATTTAAACACCTAGAGTCTATGACAGGGGATCTGTACACAGCTCAGTACGTTGATAATACTAAGGATATTTTTTCGGTATTAGGGGAGATAAGTGCTACATTAAACAATATCAAGTCCTTAGATTCACGCACTAAAGAGAGCGTACTTGAAGTTTGAAGGATAATAAATCTAACAAACAAGTTAATAAACTGCCAAATACCTTCACTGATCATAAGGGAGTGAAAAGATCTCAAATACCTATAGTATATAGACTTGAAAGGGTGAAAATACCTCGAATGACATTGAACCCACTCTTGATCCTCATGATAAAAAGAGGGGAGGTCTCCAGGTGCATGGGACTCAATTCCGCTAAGACGTCTGCAGAAATAGAGAACCAAACAAATGAGAATATTACCCTATGACAGTGGAAGAATCTCAACCTAATGTTGAAAAAAATCTCTGAAGTGAGCTATCCTAGAGATGGTAACATCCCTAAAGTGAAATATCATGAAGATGATAAACCCATTGTATATTTGCGTGCACAATCCAACGCTGGGAAGTCGGAACACCCAGCCTTCATCATTGTGGGAAATCACAAGGAACTGAAGAGATATCCCTAAAGTGATGTAGGAGAATTGTACAAAAGAAAGACTATAATTGTTGACATATTTCGCCTCTAAAAATTGCTAAAAACTGGATCCAAAACCAAAGTCCATGGTAAAATACCAGAAGCGCTCAGCTAAGGTCAAATTAAAGTAGCTTCTATACCAAGAAATTTTTGTACACCAATCTATCTATACCAAGAAGGTATTGGAAAAATTTAATATGGATAACTCTTATTCTTTTAAAGAATCCCATGGTTGTGAGATCTCTTGAAGCAGATAAAGACCCTCTTAGACCAAGGATGGAAAATAAGAAAATCTTAAGACCTGAAGTCCCATATATATGTATCTTACGAATTGCACAATGCCTGATATTGCATTCGTAGTAAATTTGTTAGCATGAAACAGTATAGTCATAACCAAAAGACATTGGGCTAGTATCAAAACTTTACTCATATACCTCCAAGGTACTCAAGATCTTAAATTGTTTTTCTAGAAGAAACAAGACTTAACCATGCTAGGATATATGGATGTTGGCTATCTGTCTGATCCCTACAGTGCCAAATCTAAGATTGGTTTTATATTTTTCCGAGGTGGTTCAGCCATTTCTTGACAGCCTTTTAAGTGGACCTTGGTAGCTACTTTTACCAATCACTCAGATATTACAATTTTATATAAAGCCTCACATGAGTGTATTTAGCCGAGACATGTGATTAACCATATCCAGAAGTCATGTGGTCATAATACCGTCGATACCCCTATGATTATCTATAAAGATAATATTACTTGCATTACACTAATGCAAATGGGTTATGTAAAGAGCAATATCACAAAGTATATTGCCCCTAAAATTTCTATCCTCACGAACTCCTGATGAGTGATGAGATAAAGACATTACAAATTAAGTCATGTAAATCTAGCAGATTTGTTCAATAAGTCTTTGCCAAAATCTATTTTTCAAAGATATGTTAATGGCATTAGAATGAGGCGACTTAGAGATTTCCAGAGTTTAGGGGGAGTAATCCCTGCACCATGACCCTTTTTGCATGATTCTGAAGATCATATTTTATATTCTGAAGATTATAAGTTGTACTCTTTTTTCCTTGGTGAGTTTTCTTGAATTTTCTCATATGAAGGTTTTTAATGAGACAACTAGTGTAATACGGAGTGCGAGTGCAATGTACTTTTTTCTCCATCTCTTTTTTCCCATTAGGTTTTTGGAATGAGTTTTTAATGAGACATGTGCATTACGCAGTATTCGCCCAAGGGAAAGTGTTATGATATAGATACAATCACAGTCCAAGTGTGGAAGGACTATCTATTGGTGGGCGAATTCAAATCTATCTTCTATTGGTTTTGCTATATATTATGCATCCCTTGTACAGAGAGAATCAATCTAATAAAGAGAGAGAACTTTGCTCCCTACTTTGTGTGTGCTCATGTTTTTTATTCTTTTGATTTCGTTGGTATACCGTTGATTGATCGCAGGTGAACGATTATGTTTTACAACAAAAACTACCCCTTGCTTCAAGTTAATAGCTTGCGTTTTTTTGAATGGTATTGCTCATAAATATAGAGCGTATTCAATATTTTAATGCAAATTAGTGTGATATTCCTTTTGTACTCCTAATAAATTCCATATTTGGTATTCCCTACGTGCATGTATTGACTATAGTGGTTAGGGATAATAATTATGGATAATCTAATCATTTTTAATATCTACTTGATCTATGGACCAAGGCAAAACAGGTTTTATAAACTTGAACAGATGGAACAGTATTGAACATAGATTTTGTGAAGTCATGCATGTTTTTTTTACACCACCACTTGGTTTAAGATAGCCAGCCATTGGCTGGTGACGCGTCACAATTCACACCAGTTGTTGGGATGGTTAGCTCGTTTCTTAGCATTTAAAATGTGCATCCTTTTATTTGTTTAGTTTTGGTCAACTAGTATTAAGCTGCCATCTTTATCTCTTAGCCTCATTTAGTTTCTAATTGGAATTAAGTCCGTCTCTGCTGCCTATACGTTAATGTTGCCATGTTGGGCATGCTAATGAGATGGAAATAACTCCCGTAGAGAGTAGTCTACACTATTGAACACCAGTACAAGAGTGCTACAGCAGGGCATAAAGCGATTCTACAGGCCGGTGTAGGACGACTCTACATTGTTGGAACACAAGCGAAGATCTAGGAAATCACTCTAGAAAAAGGGGCTACATGAGTACATGTGCAGTTTGACAATTGACACCATCTTGCAAAATCGTCCTGCAAACCCCCAACTAATTGAATTGATCAGCAGCTTGGAATCTTGGATACGTACATAACGCATCGGGATGTTTCGGACCAGGGTTTCACTTACCGAATTTCGAAAATCGATAAAATCAAGCTGAAAATCGGTCGAAAATTGATAAAAATCGAATGGTTTGAAAATTCAAATTTTTTGAATTTTTTTTTAAAAACCGCGATATTTGATCGATAATCGCTTGATAATTGCGATATTTTCCTTGAAGAATCAGCGATCACGCGAACTTCCTCTTCGATCGATTTTTTAAGTAATTTTCGGTCGATATGCCTCGATAATCGCGATATTTGCGTCACACAATTTTTTTTTGAATTTTTGAATTTTTTGATTTTTTTTAAAATTTAACCGGTTTACCGACCGGTATTTTATATCATGCCGGCTCGATAAGAGCGATTATCGCGAAAATTAACCGATTTTGAGCTATATTTGGAACCCTGGTTCGGACTTGGGAGTTCGGGCTAGATATGCTTGCAAGCAGCTAATCCTTGCACTGCGCGCAGGCGGATTGACGTGCGGATTAACTCCCGTCAGTTCCGTGTAGTACACGTTTTATTAATTAGAGCATCTCCAAGAAAGAGCCCTAAAAATGAGCCTTAAATTTTAATTTAGGACCCTAACTAATTAAATTTAGGGCTCTAATGAAATATTCACTCCAGCAATTAGGCCCTAAAACCCAACGAAGATAGGGCTCAATCACAGAGTTGCTAAATATAGCTACTCTCCTAGGGGCCCTAAAACAATTTGCTAAATTTTAACAATTTAGGGTCCTTGCTGGAGTTAATCTTTTCCTCAAAAGCCCTATAATTCAAGTTAGGACCATATTTAGGGCCTCTCTTGGAGATGCTCTGCAAGCATTCGTGTGTGTCCATTAGCAGGCCAATAACACAAATCCAGCACTAGTTTTCCTCCAGATCATGTTAAGAAACTACGTGTTTCATCTTACAGCCCCTGTTCCAATCGAGAGCACGCGGTAAACCTTACACTTAGGGGTGCAAACGAAGCGGATACAGACGGATTTCGTTCATTCCGTATCCTATTTCAATTTTTTTTTCGGATACATAATCGAATACGGACAGTGCCGGATTCGAATACGAATACGGATTACTTCGGTCACGAATACGGAGCGAATACAGATCGTTCCGGATACGGTTAGTCTCGATCACGAATAATTAATCGGATAATGCGTAAAAGCAGAAACCATATATGTCACATGTATTAGGATCAATCAACCATACACAAAACTTTACTATAACTTTCAAGACATGTAAGTGTTTCAAATTCAATAATAATTGCATTCCCTACATAAGAATAATAAACAACCAAGTACAATTCCAATCAACATATGCACTTATATGATGTAGCACATCCAACTGCAATCAAGTGTTTTGTAGTGCAATTATAAGAGCTTGCTCCAGAAAGTAGTGCAATTATATTACAACTTGCTCACATTATATCACATGCTCACAACAGCATTGTGTTTCACATTATATTACAACTTGCCTAATCAGATAGCACATAACCAACACGCAACATCTAAAATACAGCTATCAAGCACTGTAATTCAAATACACACATTATGAACAATATTGTAAGGGTATCAGGTCGGATATTTACCGGGTATTGGGTCGGATCGATATTTACCGGATATCGGGTCGGATATTGCTCTTCCCATATCCTAATCCATATTACATGAGATTTTTTGGATAAGGATCGGATATTGCTCTTCCCATATCCTAACTCATATTACATCGGATTTTCCATATACGATTACGGATAACATCGGTACGTATTTTTTTCGAATACGGTATCAGATCGGTCGGGAATTATCCGCTCCGTTTGCACCCCTACTTACACTTCACACCGTACGTACGTAGTTGGAGGCTTTCTTGGAGCCACACACGCTTGGCTGCTTGCGGTACATGGATTGTATCGGGGAGCAGCATGCAGCTGTAACACCATGCACCACGGCAGCAGCAATCCATCCCTAAATCGACACGCTCGCTACTGGTGTGCTACTGCTACATGACGGAGCAGCTGTTGGGGTCGCTCGAGTACTCGTGGTGCACCACCGTGTGGCCGTTCGCCGCCGCCGGGTAGTACAAGTAGTCTTGCTGCTGCTGGTACTGCCCCGGGTAGCCGCCGCCGTAGTAGTCCCGCGCGCCCATCGTCGTCGGCGCGTACGAGCCGCCCGTGTAGTAGTGGACGTCCCGCCCGCCCGCCCCGGCCTGCGAGTACCCACCGGTGTAGTACAGGTCGCGCGCGGCGGGCCGCGCGCGGCCGTACGGGCTCGGGTGGAAGCGGTACGCGTGCTCGCCGGCTAGGCCGGCGAGCTCCCTCCCGGCCATCTCCTCCGCATCGACGGTGCGCAGCTCCACCACCTCCGCGTGGCCCACCTTCCGCCGCAGCTTCTCGGTGATGTGGTTGGAGTCGACCCCGACGCCGATCACTAGCAGCAGGTTCTTGTCCTCGCCTGCGATGGTGACAGACTCCACCCCTGCAGGCCGATTCATACAGACATGTTAATGAACTGCATGGGTTTTAAGGCAAGTAAAAAGTGGAGATCGAGGCTGATCGATTTGTGCTAATTAGCCAACCGCTAGTTCTTGACAATTTCTCTGAAATTGGTAACGACGCAAAGGATTTGGTAGAGGATATTGACAAGCGGTTTACCGGTGATTGCAGCAGCCACCTTGATAGCTTTGGAATGATGGCCCTTCTCAGAGGCCGAGTTCATCCTGATGACCATCTCCTTCTGCAAATTATGTTTCAAACAAGCTCTGACAATTAACGGCAGGAAGAAAACAAAAATAGCATCTTTTTTGTAAAAAAAAAAGGGGACTAATTGATCACAAAACATGTAACAATGAAAAGAACGAAAAATTCATGGAGAGCAGAACTTAATCAGTCGGAACCAAGATCTTACCCTCATTTTTTTTTCCTTCGTACTCTTGAGGTGGACAATCAAAGCAAATTAAGCAGGAACCAGTTGTACTGTTCCTTTGCAAGCTTAAGCAGGGGGGTTTGTACTTTTGTCTAACAAAGTAGCGAGCACCACGTCCCTTTATACACACACAAATCGCTCTCGTAGATGGCCATTAGAGCAGGTACCATAGTAGAAATTAACAACGGTTATATATATATATATATATATATATCTTTCCATGTCATTTAAAGATAAAACTAAAGACATCTTATATATAAACAGTATCTTAAAGTTGTCTATATAAGATTCTACAATATTTTAATTATAACATAAAAGGGTGTTTATTATAGACAATAACTCATGTAATGGTGTTTTATGCTAGCTGTCTATAGCCCTGTTTGGTATGGCTGGAGCTTTTCTGAAAAGTAGCTTTTAACTGAGTTGCATGACTGAAGGGCTGCACGGCTGGGCTGAAAAGATTTGGTGTTGTTTGTCAGTCTAACTTTTTAGTATAGCTTTCAGGTATGAGAGATGCGGGTTGTGAATGAAAGTGAGAGGGGTGCGGTTTGGGATTTTATACTTGGTGGGAAGGGGTAATTTTCTTTGAACTCTAGCGGTAAAGTTATAACCCCAACCCACCGAAGCCATAGGAAGCTATCTCAGACCAGCTTTCAGCTTTTTCTAGTACAAATGAGCTGTTGGCTTCTGACGGTGAAAAAGCTAGCCATTTGGAACAGCTTTTGGTTTTCAGAGGATAGAAGCCGAAGCTGAAGCCGTTCCAAACAAAACCTATATAGCTGTCTTTTCATAAAAATATAGCTATACTCTCTCTCTCCCGCGTCTCTCTTCCATTTCAGTAAAAATCTTACATACCTTTAACCGATTAATTACCCCCTATTGACTCTATCGGACAAGTCACTACTCTGAAGCATATCCCTAGGGCCTGCAGAGAGCGACATGAAGTATTGACAAAGAAGACCTCGCGCTCCTAATTCCATATCTTGTTTGGAGCAGGTAGCGACCTGCTGACCCGGCCACCCTAATGTGCATTTGCAAATGCCACTTGCTCGCGTCGACGCGTGATTGAAGGGTTTGGATGTGTCAGTTTCCGAAAACTAGTTATATGCCCGTGCGTTGCTACGAAAAACAAAATTGATAACGAAAAATAAAGATTAAAAAATAAAAAAAATACTATTTCACAAGATCAAACATCTATCTTTAACGCTTCGTTTCTTGCAAAAGCTGGCTAATTAAAGCAACGCTTCGTTTCTTGCGTAGGGCAATTAAGCACAACAATTAAGCAGGGCAATTAATGTGACGTGGGAAGAAACTCTCACTTTATATAGTAGAGATTAATGGAAAGAATGGGGACTTTTTGGTTGGGCCGGTCCAGTGGGCGACTTGATCTACTCCAGAATTGGGAAGGCTTCCGGTTAAAAATAGCCGTGCAGTTGCACACTTACACTCCCGAGGAAGTAGTGGGACGGGCGGCTGAGATTGCGCCGTGCTGCCACGGGAGAGCCGATGGGCCGTCGATCCTGTGGGTTAGTTGGAGGCCGGATAAGGCGAAGAGATTTTCTATTGGGGAGGTCGCAGGTAGATGTACCAGCTGCTTGGCTGACATTAGAACAGACCGTTGCTAAGCTGGTGCCGTGTCCCAGCTTGTCCTGGTTCGACTACAAATTAATGCGTGCTCATCAAGAATAAAAACGGATACATATGTATACGTTAAGTGGGATAACATATTTCTACACTTTAAAAATCACAAGCTTTAGATTAATTTTTTAGTGATTGAAGGGTTTGGATGTATATGTGAAAAGGCTGCTTGACTAACATACTAAGCTATTGTTGGGGGAGAGACTAGGGTTAGGGTTGGCACCCCTCTTCTTTGCCTTGTGTAGCTAGCCAGCCCATCTTTTTTTTTTACAGAATGTTACATTTTCTCTCTTAACAGAATTTGATCATAACATTTACACTCGCCAACTACACGATAACCTAAAACTAAACATGGAAGTAAACCTCCTTACGTACCCGACATAAACAACTCGGGATACTTCTCAAACACGTGAGACTACAATTCTCATTCGCTTCTTACTTAGATTGATGCTATCGAAACACTTTAACATACTTCAATGTCTCATGACTCAACACTCACTTTGACTTCTCTGGAATTCGCATAGGAGAAGACTCAAATGTGAGATCTTGCTCAAAGACTAACGGCTCTAGTGATACCCCATGCTTTGGAACTCACAAGAACTTCCTCAAGAAGGATGTGGAACACATTGTGACTCCTCGCAAGGATTCATGAAGGTTTAGACGATAAGCCAACTTCCCAATTTGTGCCACTTTTGGAAATGGTATGACGTACCTCGGGCTAAGCTTTCATTTGGCACTAAAGCATACGATTCCCTCTTCAACTCATCCATGTAACTCTACTTTCCGATGATATTTTTCGAAAGAACCTAGTACCAACTTCCAACTCCAACTCTAATTCCCTCTTCAACTCATCCACATAACTCTACTTTCCGCTCTCAGCCTCTCTACACATGGTCCGCCGTACTCAAGATAAGAAGAACAACACGAGACACTACACTCCAACACGCCTCTATCGCTTTTCTCATCGAATTACCAATATCATTTGTTGAACAACCGCGGTACCAAACTTGCAACCCCATAAATTAAAACATGGATTTCCATCTCTCGTAACTAGTTGACCATTTAATAATAGGACCATCACCATCAGAAGAAATAATCCACTAAGGCCATTCACAGTGGGAGTTTCATTTTCATTAAATGATGTGACACATCATCATGTTTGGTGACATGGCAAGATAATTATGAAGAGAGAGATAGAAAGAGTTTCATAGGAAGGGAGAGGGTTTCATCAGGATGAAACCTGAGATACACGGTTACCTAGACAAAAGTAGATGTGGCACTCTTGGAAACTGTGTAATGAAACTCTCCATTGTGAATGGCCTAAGGCACACTTTTTTTTCATATTACTATGAACAACAAAGATTTAAATTTATCATTACTAGGTCTACTTCGTACCAAGAGACAATTATCTATGATAAACGTTCATAGTAGAGTATTCCACTTCAGCTTGTCATAACATTAGTTACATTCAATGCAACCAAATGTTTAGACACACTACAAGAAAGTAATGTAATTACCCACAATTTTTTAGTGATCTATCATTCTATATTAACCAAGTACCGCCAATAAACCAAACTACTAAATGATCCTCTCTGATAGATTGAGACCGAAACACGCAAAAGCCCTCACTACTCTCCACTCTTAAACCATTTACAATCAACAACTAGCAAAGGCTAGGATCTTGGGTTATTAACAAATCACACTTGGCTTCTCTTTTCAATAAAGGCTTCACCCTCACATTCTTCCACTCAAAGCAACAAGTCAAAAAGTACAATCCCTTATTGCACTCAACAGAACACCATATATCATTCATTTTCCTTTTCCATGTTAGAACACAAAGGAAATCTCAATTACTTTAATAAAATAAACCACTTTCATCACCTTAAAACTAAGGTGCTAAAACTCACATAGGAAGAAACTCAATTTAAAGAGAAACACCGTATAAATCATTTATAGATGCATTTCACTTTTACCAAAGCAAACACATTCAAAAAAAGAAAAATGACCATGAAATCAAACCACTTTCACATAACAACCATCATTTCTTCTCAAGAGAGATAAATTCATTTCCCAGTAGTAAACCACTTCACTAGCAAAAATCACTTAAGAAACAATCATAAGAATCACCTTTAAGAGACATTCACAAGCACCGCACACTTTTTAATTAAATCCAAATCTCATCGAAATAGAGATACAAATATTTCTAATCATGAGCTTCCAAAACATTACATTAGGTCTAATTGTTTTCTTTAATTGATAATATCAAAGATAATTCTCTCTTTTTTTGTAACGTTAAAGAGCACAATCCAATCATATATCCTTAAGGATAGATTCTACAACCATAACTTAAAGCTAAATTTCTTAGCGAAGACAAATGAATTCCATTATTCAATGAAATAAAGCATTCAAAAGCCCTCAACAACTTACTTCATATTTATTCATTCTTTCACCGTCATTTTTTTCAAACCTCAAAGTTGACTCCATAATTTGGCAACATTCATACTAATCTAGGGAAGCTCTAGTGAACATAATACAAAACGCTTTAGCAAAACTCATTCTTCAAAAGACCCTACGGAAAAATAAATACATATACGTTTAAAAGAAAATTCACCTCAAATCTCACCATCTCTATTATTCAAACATGCTTACTATAAAAGGTTTTCAGTACCTGCATAATTTGCACCCTGAAGAACCCCATCAAGATTCAACATAAATTACGACCAATTCTTATCATAATTACTTTCTCCAAAAATTATAAATAAAATTTATGATTTAATCATATAACATCAAAAAGTCTACCTCATGATGATAAATAACTAGAAATTCAGTTATAATTTTAAGCATATTCAACCTAATAGTTCATCCAATATAAGATGGTGCATCAATACTTTTTTTTCCAAGTCTACAAACCATAAAGAACCATCAATCATATAACTTCATATTCTAAAGTTCAAGTCCTACGTTTTTTATGAAACTTTCGGTATGATTAACATGAAAATTTTCTCCAACCAATATGTCAACAAGCCAGTAACAAAAACTTATTCAATTAATAAATGACCCATAACAAATAAATATTATCTCCATGAGACATATTTCGTAAATATGGCTCTAAGACAATCATTCGCTAAGAATAAAACCATACACTATGATATTCATTCAATGTTTCTTCATACTTAAATTATAAAATTGTTTAAGTTATTACATCGATATCCTATATTATATTGTCATTAAGCAAAATAGTGACACTACTGAAAACAAATTTCAGTAAATTCACCATCACATTGCTCTACAAATTTCATCAAAGAGAACATGATTTTATACTTCTAATTATTTCAATGGTTCTAATAATAAACAGAATGACTCTAAACAATATTCACATTAGGATCATCTATCATTACAATTAAATTTCTCTACCAACACCTTACATTAGATTTTTTTAAACAACCAACCAATTTAATTGAATTAGTAATTTACACCATCTCATTATTCTGATTACGGATCAAAGTTTAGAGTTTCAAGCATTCTCATTGGTTACATATCCATAAAATAAGAGTGTGTGTTCATGTACTTTTGATTAATGCAACGGTTTTCAAGCATTAACAATGACACATTTAAGCATTGCCCGCAATACAATAACCAATGACAAAAGAAATTGATTCAGATTTTAACCAATATAACAATTATGTTTAATTGACTCAACTTCAAAGATACTATAGAAATAGCTCATTCTATATGTAACACAACAACATACTCAGTAACATGATAAATAATACCTCTTACTACTGATAATTTATTTTAGTTCATTAATTAATTAAGTAATTAATTAATTAATAGCATTTTTTTAAAAGCCCAACAATGTTTCACTACGAAATTCGACTATTAAATCACAAGATAACAAGACCTCGGTGTACCCACCACTTTCTTTTCTTAGTCTTTCCATTATTTTGGCAAGTTTGAGATGGATTGCTTCCGAGTCTATGAGAATGATCTCTCGCAGTGAAAGTGTGGACACTATTCCCAATCTCAATCCAGCTGCAGCCTGGTTGGATCTTTTATCAACCCCCATTCTGTCATCCTTCCTCTAACCTCTTTGACATTCTTCCATGCACTTGCCCATATCAGCGAAAACAATTTGATACAAGGACATAATAACCCGGGTTATTTGGCTCCAACTCAAGAAGCTTATTGGCTACAGCCACAGCAAGCTCATGGTTCTTGTGGACACGACATGCCCCAAGGAGTGCAAACCACACCACAGATTTTGGTTCCACAGGCATAGACTTGATGAAGTCGTAAGCTTCCTCAATCTGGCTTGCCATGGTTTTAACCTGTACTTGCTCATCATCATATCCAGATAACATTTACCCTCAGTGACAAGCTTCGAATGACTAAAAGCATACAACAGAGAAAGAAAAGAGACATGATCAGGATCTACACTGGTCTCTAACATTCTCTTGAAAAGGTCCATGGATTGTTTGCCATGACCATGCATCCCAGTAGCATTAACCATCACTGTCCAAAAAGTCACATCTTTACATTTTACCCCATCGAATACTCTGAGAGCATAGTTCATGCGATTTTTTTAATAATACATTTTTTATTCAAAATTGCAAAAATATACTATGAAAAATAAAATTTCAGAAATATACCTCTATAGCTCGTTGGTTGGGCGACAGAGAAATATAGCTCAACCAAAGAGCTACAGAAGGCTCTGTATCCCAACCAAAGGGCTACAGAGAAATATAGCTCAACCAAAGAGCTACATAAGGCTCTATAGCTCAACCAAAGAGCTATAGAGAAATATAGCTTAGCCAAAGAGCTACAGAGAGGGTTTTGTGATTTTTGAAGCTCCAAATCGAATGAAATAAATTTCTAAATTTTTATTAAACTATAAAGATTCGTAATATCTCACAAAAAGTGTTATGTTGCATGGAAAATTAAATTGTATAAATTAAGTTTACATAAAGACCCTTTTACGAATTCTGAAGAAACTATACAAACATGGCTCAAAAAATCATGAAATAAATATCACTTGTTCCTAGGGTCTTAGATGTCCCATTTTTGCAAAAATATTTATTAATGAACTCAGTTGAATAAACCAAATGGCTATAAGAAGCATCTATTTCATGAAACGCTTAAGGCTTTTCGGCAGCACGTAAAATATCGTATTTGAATATATTTTTCCGAAAGATTGAGGCAGATTTGCTCTTTGATATATGGACCACCATATCCTAAAAAATATTTTATTTAGACCTTGCTTTGCATCTAAATACATTAGCGCAATAACCCTACCTATTATAATTGACAACAAATAAAATACAAAGCAAAGGGGTACCACAAGTATTATAACGCAATAACCCTAAGTATTATAATGACCCAAATAGAAGTTACAACTATAATGCAAAGCAAAGGAGTACCACAACAACTTTCTTTATCGTTTGTTGTCGACTATAATACTTAGGGTTATTGTGCTAGTGCATTTAGATGCAAAGCAAGGTCTAAATAAAATATTTTTCCAGAATATGGTGGTCTATATATCAAAGAGCAAATCTGCCCCAATCTTCTAAAAAAATATATTCAAATACGATATTTTACGTGCTGCCAAAAAACCTTAAGCGTTTCATGAAATAGATGCTTCTTATAGCCATTTGGTTTATTCAACTGAGTTCATTCATAAATATTTTTGCAAAAATGGGACATCTAAGACCCTAGGAACAAGTGATATTTATTTCATGATTTTTTGAGCTATGGTTTGTATAGTTTCTTCAGAATTCATAAAAGGGTCTTTATGTAAACTTAATTTATACAATTTAATTTTCCATGCAACATAACACTTTTTGTGAGATATTACGAATCCTTATAGCTTAATAAAAATTTAGAAATTTATTTCGTTCGATTTGGAGCTTCAAAAATCACAAAACCCTCTCTATAGCTTGATGAACGAGCTATATTTCTCTGTAGCTCTTTGGTTGAGCTACAGAGCCTTCTGTAGCCATTTGGTTGAGCTAGCCTTCTGTAGCCCTTTGGTTGAGCTATATTTCTTTGTCGCCCAACCAACGAGATATAGAGGTATATCTCTGAATTTTTTTTTTCGTAGTATATTTTTGCAATTTTGAATAAAAAATGTATTATTAAAAAAAATTCTAGTTCATGCTTCCACAACCAGAATACATGTCCACGAGGGAACTAACCACTGCATCTTTCATAGGAAAATTCCGTCTGATAAGAAAGCCATAAACTTCCATTCCTTTTGTTAAGGATGACAAACCAACAATAGCCCCCATAGTACTTACTAGTGCTACAGAATCAGATTGAACATCTGACTTTTGTATCTCAACAAACAAGGCAATAGTTTCATTTAACAACCCATTCTTTGCATAACGGTTGATCATAGTAGTCCAAGTAACAATATCTTTTGTCCTCTACCCTTTCGAATATATGAAGTGAATGGTAAACCTGTAAGAACCCTGAAAATCACACTTAAGCAATGCATGAATTAATAATCTAATTGATGCATCAGTGGGTAATTAAGCATCAACATCAAGTGGCAGTATGCATAAATGGGTAGAACAACTAAAATGCATTGGAATTATAGAAGACATTGGTGCCCCTGCACATCTAATTCAAGTCAGGGTAAGGAGGTAAATTGGCTGAGGGTAAGATGGTAATTTGGCAAAGCAGTAAGTGGATACTAACTGATGGTACTAGAGAGAGATTCACCGCATTTCTCTTTTACCACAACCCAGTCTTCTCTCCAGCTCATTCCCCACCAAGCTCCAGCAAAGAACCAACCCTTCCATCGCTGCATCCTAAAGCCAAGTGAGAGGGAGAGCTCCAGGGAACAAGAACCGAAGGTAGCAAGGAGAAGAAGGGGAGCTGCTGATCCAAAGGAGGATCGGCCACCTCTACCCCAAGCCCAAACCCTAACCGAGCCAGGAAGGAGCAGGAGGGCAAGCGCGAGGAGGACAACTCGGCTACCCCTCCTTTCCCAGTGCTTCTTCAACCTCAGACCATCCTTCCAGAAGCAAGTAAGCCATAGCAAGTAGCAGATAGCAATAGAGTAGAATGTAGCATGCTAAATGATTAAATCCAGTAGAGTAGAGGCTAGATCGGGTGAAGTAAAGAGCAGATTGGGCCAAGAAACCCGTGTGGTCTCAGATTAGGCACTAGGGGGGTTACTTGCGTGTACCTGGAGTTCATCCACGCGGATGAACACTGGCCTCACTGCAAGAAGCCATCCCGCGGGGATCTCGTGCACTAGATCATCATCGACCTCAAACCTTACCTATGTAGCGAAAACCAGTTGCAACAAGAGAGATCAAGCAACCAGGAACCCTAGAACCGAGCCTTGCAACCAAAATCCCCCAAAAATCCAGCAGCAACCGAACTCTAGAGCAAAGAAAGAGAGGAGCTGAGGGAGTAAGGCCCTGCAGTAGAGGGGAGAGCCGGGAGCGGCAAGCGTGGAGCCGAGCAGCGATGGGGAATCGCCAGAGGGAGGGGAAGGCGGAGAGGAGAGGCTGAGAGCCAGGCGGCGGCGTGAGGAAAGAAAAAAAAGGAAAGGGGAGAAGGCTGGAGCCAAGGGGGCTCGGTCAGGTAGGGAAGAGAGAGGAAGGGAGGGAGTGGGCCTTCTGCCCATTCGGCTGAAGAGCAGTGAGGAGAGAAAAAGAAAAGGAGAGAAAGAAAGAAAGAAAAGAGAAAGGAAAAGGAAAATAAGAGAAAAGGAAAGAAGAGAAAAGGGTAAGAAAAGAGGGAAAAGTTCAGATCTGGGTAGTTGATCGTTAGCCCGTTCATTAATTAGTCATCCTTCCATCAAATCTTAGCCAACCAGTAGAACATGATTAATCAATCAACCGAATATTAATTAAAGCAAAACCTAACTAATACTGCTACAACTTTGGTTGGACGCCATAAATCCATTCAAAATGAATATTTTGTATTTCAGGACTAGACCTGAATCAGTTGGACCAACCCCAATACTCGAGCGAGGACGTACCTTGCAATACTATACCAGGCAAGTTCCTGGATCATCGATTTATTAAATGCTTTCTTCATGTTTTCCTTATTACAAATGTCACCTTGCATTGAAAATTATTTTGTAATTGGGAGAACACTAGATGGGAGAATTGGTTGGAATGTGAATTGGTTAATGATTGACTGATGGGTTGGAAAACAAATGAACATTGTGTTGGAATGGAGTTAGGAAAGGAGTTAGTAGAGTGAGTTATTATGGTGGGTAGGGGACACCGATGAGAAGGATTGTCATGCCGGTGGGGTCCTCTACATAAGCTAGTATATAAGGTTCAACAAGCTAACACTTGGGCAATGAGCCGTAAATCAGTATCAACCATAGTGTGAGAAATCAGTCAGAAAAGGTTGTCCTATGAAGGTATTAGAATCTCCACATTGGGTAAGTTCTGTAAGGGCGTACCCCTGGGATATGCCGGTAGGCAGGTAGAAGTCTTGGTCGGCGTAGTGGCGGTATATTTGAAGCCATGGGTAGAGTTACCGCCGACGAGTGAGCGTCGGGGTACAACTGTATCTGCGAGTGGTGGAGTCACCGGAGAGAGGTGTCCACACTCGAGTACAGGGTTGGAGATTTAGTACTGGATTAGTGATAAACGTTCTGGGGCATCATAATGTCACTATGGGTAAAGTGGTACAAACCTGCGCAGGGTAAAATCATGATCATGCCAGTCTCTTGGAGTGGAGACTACGGAAGCTAAGTCTGTCTCATATACAGTGTTAGTAGTGTCTTTTGGAAAAATCTAAAATGAACAACTTTTAAAGAAAACCTAACTTCTGTACAAATTAGATTTGAGGGGAGGAGGTGAGTTGTTGGATGAAACTGGATTGGGAAAAATTCATTTAATGCATTCCTTTGCTATTAATACTTGCTGAGTACTCCTGTACTAACTCTTGCATAAATCCCCCCTTGCTTAGAAGGTGAGTCCCATGGATCCACCTCCGAGGCTTGGAGTGACGATGTTTCGCAGGATCAGGACCTACAGGAGGCAGATTACTGCTACTACTACTACTTGCAGGAGGACTAGGGAGTCTAGAGTACTATTTCCTAGCGGACAATCTCCTAGTAGACCGATACCTCGTCCTGTGAGGTATTCGGGGTAATAGTAGCTATATTGTATTACTGTTGTACTCGGTTCCACTTGTATAATTAACCTTTTGGACTTGTAGCCCTGCGTGGCATGATGGTATGCAATAAAGGTACCGTTTCCGTCTCTAATTATTGTTATGCTGTAACACTCTGAACACGGTGTAGTAGCTGATAAAGTATTGGGTTGCCTGATATTTTGTTAGCCACTATACCGAGATCCGAGTAATTATCTTAGCATAATGACAGTAAAGCTATCATTTATCTGGGCTAATTACCCGGGTCGTCACAAAACCTCTCCGCCCTCCCCATATATATCAATAATTCTGTTCTTCAGTACCAAATCAAGCAAGCCATTTCTAATAACATAAGAATGAACTTGCTTTAGCAGTGAGATGCTTTTCAAACCACTGCATGAATCTAAAACGCTTCCGATCATCATAAGATCTACCTTAATCCCCTCTTTCTGTGCTTCTCTAAACTTTTCCAATGCCTCAACACGCCGAGAACTCTGAGCATAATAAGCAATGATTGTCGCCCATGATATGTGGTCTTTAATCTTCATACTGTCAAATACACAAGCAGAGCACTCTATGGAGTGGCACTTCACGTACATGTCCATCAATAGATTTCTAACATGCAAATCAGTATCAAGCCTTTGCATTATGGCATATGCATGAACCTCTCTGCCACTGATTAGCCTACCCAAGTGTCCCACTGCAGAGGATAAGCTTACAATACAAGCATGGTCGGGCTGAAAACCATCCTGAAGCGTTTCACCAAAAAATTCGACTGCTTCAGCATATAATCCATTTTGGAGACAACAGGAGAGGAGCATTGAGTTCCATGATATGTTAGTCTTTCTCATCAATCTCATGGAAATTCTAATAGCACTATCCACCCAGCCACATCTTGCATACATGACAATTGACAAGTAAAGCATTGCATTGGATATTAACCTCACTACCACATTTCAGAAGTTCTGCATGTAGCTCCCTGCCAAGATTCAGCTGACCTAGCTCTGCACACACCTGTAGCACCCCAACGATCGTGTAACAATTCATACTAAAGTCGGCGTTCTGCATCACTCGAAACAAACCCAGAGCTTCCGAGAACCTCCCGTTCTGCACGCAACCCGATATAACCGAATTCCACGACGCGACATCCCCTCCCATGGTGCAGCCACTCAAACATCCGAAGCGCAGAATCCAGCATGCCGCACTTGGCATACATCCCGATGAGCGCATTGGCCATGAGGGAGCTCCTGTCGAGCCCGCGCTTCACCGCCAGCCCATGGACCTCGAGCCCGCAGCGCCCATCGCTCACCGCCCCGCACGCCTTGAGCACCGACGCGAGCGTGCACCCGTCGGGCGCCACCGCCGACGCCCGCATCGCCCACTAGACGCCCACGGCCTCGCCTGTTGGGAAATTAGGTACTTTTTGATTAATTTTAATCCAGAGTTTATATAACATGACAAAATGAGTGATCATATTGATAAACCAAACAGTACTAAAATACATACTGAACATGTAGTACTTAACATAAGGAGTAGCTAACATATTCATCGCATATGCAAACAGTACTAGAAACCATAAAAATAACACAATAGAGTTTATGAAATTATACCCTGCAGCAGGACCAGTGCCGGTGACACTGGTGGTGCTTTTCTGCTGATCAGTTGTCATGATCGCAGTTGTTCGGTGTAGTCGATCAAACTTTGATGCAGGAAGATGTTCGCAGTGCAGTCCCTCGATCGGCCACCAGGAAGTAGACAACGAAGTAGTAGAAAAATCCGAGCAGTCGCGCAGAAAGTGCGCTCCCCAAAAACCTTATCGCCGGCGTATCCCGAGCAGGATCTCACGCAAACGGGGCTTCGGAGGCCTGCTTACTCCGTTTGCCTGTGCGCGCAGGAAAACAGAGCCGGGTATGCAAACGAGCAGCGCTATATTGGAGAAGGAGAGTTGTGCTTTCGTTAGTATATGCCTGCCCTTTTATAGCGCTAGGAGAGGAAGTCCAAGAGCAGGAAGATGAATGTCAAGAGCCGGTAGATGAAAGGGCAGCGCATACTTTTATTCATGTGCCTTGAAATTATAATTAAATGGGCTTAACTCACCCAATTAATCTAACAATCCCCACCTAATTTGGCTGGTTGTAAGGCGGAGTGGAAGGGGAGGGAGAGCGCGGTGGTGGGCTTTGGAGCCGAATGCTTGAGAGACCAAGCTCGCTCGAGCTCGGCTCATTTACAACCCTACCTGTGGCTGGTTGGTTGCGCACTCCCTCCCAACATCATAATTTGGCTGGTTGTAAGGACTTGCTAGGAATGGATAAACCCAGCCAAGGCCTAGTCACTAAAGCCCAAGGAGAAGGGCTAGGCAGGCCTAGCTAACTAGTGGTGGAACTAGAAAATTTTCAACGATGGTGCACACTTTACTCGTATAACTCTATAGTTTTGTATAATTGTTTCACAACATCATAAATTCAACACAAATATTCAAAATTTGCTAAAAAGTATTATACAAATAGTTCACAACATCATAAATTCACAACATCAGTGTATATATGAGCAATGCACTCTAATACCATATAAAATAATTAATGTATTGCTTGAGATTAAAGAGAGATACATGTGCTTCATACATTTTTTTTAAAATAGTTACTAATAGAGAAATAATATGCTAGCAATTACATGATCCATATATGATAAATACTTGTTACTTTTCTAAGAACTTCAACAACTTATTATGCTCAATGTTTTTCTTCCATCAAAATTCATACCTCAATTATGTTCAAGTTATATTTTCCTTAGCTTTTATTATCATTTATAACTAGTATGGTGCCCATGCGTTGCAACGGAATCCTAAACTTCACACAAATAACAACATTTCTATTTAACAAATAAAATGAATAAACCAATTAAAATATGGTGATACACATAATAACCGTGCAATTTGCAATGTATTAACCAAAAGCGAGGCAAATTACAACTTAATAATCGTCCAAGGTTAATATGTGTATCAAGTAACTTGTATTAAGCTTGCCATCTAAATGTTCATGCATTGATATAGATTAAATATATATATATATATATTATGTTATAAAACCTGAAAACAAGTTTCCCAACCATGTCCATCATCAATCTTTAGTCTGTTAAGCAAGCCGGTGGACAACCGCCCCATGCACCACCAAAGCTCAATTGTCACTTATGCGATATATATGTATATATATATATATATATATATATATATGCATCTTGTTGTTGCGACATATTATCGAAGTGAATCTATAATAGACATCAAACAATATCACATACAAAATCAAACCTCTGTCCCAACAATTTTTCCAAAACCATAAGAAATCAAATCGGGGGGAGATTATGAGAGATGAAAGTGATCAACACTTTTCAATATCTGCACATTGTTGTGAACAAATGGAACATAAAAAATAGCATTATTCTAATCTAATCATTACTATTATGGCTCTCATCAAAAGTGACATCTTGAAATATTGCTTGCCAAAGAATATAATCTCATACATAGCGAGCCAACCAGCTCTCTTCTTGCATTAAAAAAAGTGGATATATCTCATGTTAATTTCCATATCCATCACATAAACAGTGTTAGTTTTCAAAACTCATTCCAGAAGTAAGGCTTCATACATCACAAGATTCCACTACATTCCATGCCACTAAGAATCCAAATTTACAACACCGCTTAATCATGTCCAAAACAAAGTGTTCAAATAAGCTAACGAGTAAAGCACTGCCTATGATCTACAAACTCACCTTGGACAAAGCCCATCGAATTTGATTCAATTTCAGGTGCCTACTCGTGTCCAACACCACCACCCGTTGTGTAACACCCCAAATTTTTGCTTTTCATGAAATTAAGTGTTGCTTTGCACTTTTGTGAATTTCTGGAATTTTCTGGAATTTATTTGGATTTATTTGGAATTTATTTGAATTTATTCCATATTGAAATAATTAAAGAAATTAAATTTTCAAATAAAGTTTTGTTGGACATATTTTATTTGAGTCCCAAATGCCCTAAAATATTTTCCAGAATTTTTCTGGAATTTTTCTGAGTATTTAGCTATTTTTCTTGAATTAAATGAATTACTGGGAATTATTTTAAATATTAAATCGCTGGAAATTCAACTCGGGTCAAGTACTATTCCTCCGACCGAGTCAGAACCCGAGTCGGACTCGAGTCCGACCCGAGCCAGCCGACTCGACCGAACCACGTTGAACCTTAACCACGCGTGGGCCTTCGGATCGAGATCCAACGGTCATGATCGGCGACCGACCCAGGCGGCCGTGTCGGACCGGACCCGTTCGCGCCAAGCCATCGTGGCCGTTGATCGCGCCACGTGGACGGCCGCGATTTCGTCGTCTCCGCCGAATCCGAGCCGGAGTCCTCCGCCGCGTCGCCGCCGCAGTCCGTTAGGGTTTCGGTTTGGCGCGACTCCGGGCTATTTTAAGCGTGGAACATCGCGAGGAGGCCCTTCACCGTGCGCATCTTTCGGCCCTAGCCTCTGAGCCCTAGCCGCCGCCACGTAGCCGCTATTGCTCGCCGGAGTAGAGGAAGTCTTCCGCCGCGGTTTTTCGTTGATCCCCGCCGCCTCCGCCGTTCCCCGACGACACCAAGCCCAGAACTGAGATCGCCGTGTCGCGCGCGCCTAGAGTGCCGGCCTTCACGCGGAGTTGCGGAAGCGCCGCCGGGAGGTCGTCGTCTTCGTCTCGGTCAAGCCAGCGCCGCCGCGTATCATCAACCTCGCGAACTTCGGACGGCCGTCCGATCAAGATCTGGCAAATCACGGTGAGATCACGTTTAGATCCTCGGATCTAATCCCGGCCGTTGGATCTAGATCCAACGGTCCAGGATGGCCACGCTTCACCCTGTAACGCGTCGCCACCCGATCAATCCGGGCCGTTGATTTTCGAATCAACGGCCGAGATTGTGCCACGCTGCCTGGAAGGTCGACCGTCGCTGGCCAACGAATAAGACACGCCTGCAGCGTGTCGCCGACACGCCGCCCGCATGTCGACGCAGCCTTAACCGCACCATGACGCGTCAAGATGGGCCCACGTCGGCCGGCCACCACCGTGCCGTGGCGTCGGCGATAGCGCCACCGGTGGAGTCCCACTGTCGATCCGGCGGTGAGCCCGGCCGACGTCGCCGATGACGCCACCCGAGGCTACGTCGGCCGAAGTGAGCCGTGGACCGGGTCCACGGTGGACCAAGCCAAACCATGGACCACGTCCATGAACCGGCTGACGTCAGCAGACCAATCCAGTGCCGACACGTGTCCAGGCTGACGCAATAATTAATTTTTGAAAAAGAAAATGATTTATTAATTCGAAATAATGATTTCAGATTTTGATTCAAACTTCAAACGCTTATAACTTTTGCGTTTCAACTCCGATTTGAGTGATTCAAATTTCTAAATTTGTATAAAATTGAGATCTACCTAAATATGAATTTTATTTAATTTTTGGACTAAAGTTTTTCTCTGTAATATTATTTAATTGATTATTTAAACTTTAATAAATCATAACTTTTGCATTTTAACTCCGATTTGAACGATTCCAGTTCCTAAAAATCCAGAAAATTATGTTCTTTCTGTTTATGGATTTTATTTGGAGTTTTGGGATGTTTTTGCCTAGTGTTTATTTGTGTATTGCTATTTGCACGCTTTACGAGTAGACGTTGAAGTGCCGGAAGGATTCGAAGGAGAAATATTGACTCAGGATCCAACTCAAGACCAAGAACAAGTACTCTTTGAAGGCAAGTTATGCTTTGACCATGTTGATCCCATTTTGAAATCTATTTTGGTTCAAATTATTGCATGCTAGTTCAATTAGAAAATACTTTATTTAAATATGGGAGATTAGATAAATACCAATTTGCTGTATGACACCTTGATTACTTAAATATGTGCCATGACCCCTTGTCACCCTAGTTGTGGTTTACTAGTTGGACATAATCAAATTGCCAACATGGGTTTTAGACCGTTGTAGTATATTGCTTAGACACACGTGCTCATGACTTGATTTTGTACAATCAAATGTTATTTTTGACTTAATGATATATTAAACCTGTTTTTGAAAGGTAACATGTGATGTTGATAGCAAGTTGTGCTTGTTAATCAAGCGGGGTTTTGATAAATAGTTTTCGTAGGGGCATGTGGCAAGAATGATCGAGTGGGCCGTGTGTGGCAATCGGGATGTTGATTTGGTTCTTGGGTAGTCTTGCCTGGTCACTCTAAGGACTTAACCTTGCAAGCCTTTGATCTGAGTCATACTTGCAACCACATGGCTGGAATGGGACAGCCCTAGTTGACTAAGTCGCTAAGGACTCACTTGTGGAGCCTCAGGGTGTCAATTACACCGTTTGTGTGATTGTACGGGGGGCGTATCGTGGTTGAGGCGGATACCCATCTAACGGTGTGTTGGTCCCATACTTCGCCTTGGCTAAGGGAAGGGATGGTGTAGAGCACGAACCTGGAGAGGACCACTGTGTTGTTTGAGGCTTAGAAAGGCTTTGTTACGGGAACTCGCCTTTGTGGTGTTTGACTGTATCTTGTGGGTAAAGTGCACAACCTCTGCAGAGTGTAGAATCTATTCGAATAGCCGAGTCCACGGTACTGGACAATGCTCGGGGATTACAGTCAAGGGTTAGACTTTATGAAAATAACTTGGATTTGAAAGGTTGGTTTGGAGTAATAACGAGGTTGATGAAAATGTGGACTAGGATGGGAAAGATGTTTACTAAACTTCTTGAACAGTTATTTATGCTTTACTTGTTTCTCTTTGCTTCGAATCTACTTATGATACTTGTCAAATCTTTGTTTCGGCAAATATACCTTGAGCTATTCCTTTGTACCAAGCCATGCATATAGTATATTAGCTTGCATTCTGCATGACTTCTTGAGTACCAAGTACTCACCCTTGCCACAATACAACACCAGTTGAAGAGGAGACTACACCGGCTTTGGAGGAGGAGCTCCACGAGGACTCATCTACTTAGGAGCGAGCGATCGATTGCCTGTGGTATCTTGGATGGCGCCACGGTTATCTTATTTTCATTTGCTATTATCTTTCTTTTAATAAGTTTCGCCTGCGAGTCATTGCATTTGTAACTTGACCTTAAGGTCGGGTAACCAGTTTGATTATTTAATTAAAGTACTTTATTAGTATCGAGTGGTATGATTGTGATATTTACCGATGTAAGACTGTGTGCACTAGCGCGTTCCTGGACTAGTGCTGAATACACAGAGGGTCCGGATTTGCAAATTCGGGGTCCCGACACGTTGTAGGCAGCATCTAGTGACAATCCAGAGCTGCCAATGCAGGGCTGTTCAACAAAAAGGATAGATGAGGAGCTAGGGATGCTTTATGGACAAAAGGAAGCTTCTGAATGGCTCAAAAAAAGGAATATTCACATTTCACCGCGTGATGTAGTTGTTGTTGATGAGTCCTCCTAGAAACACCATGGCTCTTTATAACAAGCAAGAATGCTAGAGATAAAACAATTTGTTTGGAGCTAGGAGAAAGTGCAACAAATGTATGTATTCACCGGGAAGTAGCGTTAGCCAAGAAATCCTTTTGAGTTTCCCAATTCCCACATTCAAGCAAAACAACAACAACAACAACAACCAAGACTTTTGTCCCAAATATGTTGGGGTAGGCTACATTCAAGCAAAACCAATAAATATATAAATATATTATTTACTATGATATATTTATTGGTTTTGCTTGAATATGGTAAACTCAAAAGGATATGTACAGATAATTCACGTACTTGTGGCCATCACAATGCCTTGTAGAGTCGTAGATCTCTCATGAAACCAATAAATTCATACTTCACATCATCAGCCCGGAAAGCAGCATTAGCGGTTGCCTCTAAATTAACTGCAACCTGTGATGAAAATGAAGAATAAAATCAGATAAGATTGAGATAAATTTTATATTAGCATGAAATCAGGTAGATATGCTCCTGTAGAAGTGGTTCCATGAAACTTCTGAATTTTACTAGGCCATCTTCCATGCAGACCAAGAAGCCAAGGATGTAATAGAAGGTGGTTCTACTGTAAGAACATCTTCAAGAAACGGAAATTTTTTCCGCTGGTAGGATGAATAATAAAAATGGAATCATATCTAAGACCAAGAAGCATAGAAATAATATAATGCTAGTGGGAAGACATTATAGGATGATTTGCAATGATGAATTTTGTACTCTCTAGCTTGAGAAGCAACTTTCTAGTCATATAGCTGCTACGACAATACAAAATGAAGAATTGTCATCATGCCAAACATGAGAATATGAAAATTGAATACATATATCTGCAACTTTACCCAGATGCAAGCTCCAAGAAAAGGAATTGAGTCTGATGAATAACATCCTCACAATGTAACCACATCAATAGTCAAGAACAGCTTATATATCAAAGATAGCATTGAAATCAGTAGATGAAAAGTCACCTTGGCGTAGCACTTCAGATTTGTAGCTATTTTACCAACTATGACATTGAGTAAAACTAAATGGTCATTCAGTCCTAGTAGCTCAGACAATCTTGCATACAACTGTTGCAGCAAAGAACTAGTGCTTTATGACATTTGTCAAAAAAAGTATATCAAGATGCACTAAAAATATTATTCTTTTATTTCATTTCTTCTAAACCTTTGCAGAATGCATGGCTTGGTCTCCTACATATGACCTCCTGAAATTTTGCACAAAGATGAGAATAGCTTGATCAAACATTTGCTTACTTAATTCTTGATTTCTCTGCAATGAAAGTACAAAACAGGTCTCATTCACACAATAAGCCTGTGGAGCTCATGACACTACTAACAAATGTTAAGCAAAGTAAAGGGCTATATGTGAGGACATGCCATAAGCCAGATTAAAGGAACAATAAGAAAGAAATCATGTGCAGGTTCAGCACATTTAACAACAACCAGAGCATAAATGTTTGTTAGTGCCTGTGGGGCAATAGAAACACAAGGCACTAATCTTCTTGTAATAACATCATTGACACACAAAAAAGATTTTGGGGCCAGCTTGTAGTAGATGTGCTAATCTTTACCAATTCCAATAGGATTTTGTTGTTATTGCTCCAAAAAAATATTATTTCAACAAACTGCTATATCTAAAAATAGAAAAAGCTAAATGCTTTTGAAAAGCCACCGCAAGGCCAAGCGATGCGTTAATTATACCTCCTATAAAAATTGTGTTTGTCTGCATCATATATGGTTATTGTTTCTAAATTACCTGTTGTTAGCTAGACACTCCAATTGGCCACCTGCCAACCCAATGGAACACATAAAAATATTACTATCTCCAAATAGAGAAGGAGATTTGAGTCAATAACAAAATGAAGTAACATTTCCTGAAAAGTAGGATGTCTGTTTTTGACACTGACATTTATAAGCGAAAAGACATCTCAAACCATAGTTTGTCGAGTTGCCAAATACTAAGTGTTTAGTCATTTTCAGTGTATACACTCAATTTCAACTACAAGTGTGACAGTACCCGCACATATTCTAGAAGTATAGAAAAATGGGCGCGATGTAGGCCCCCGGATTCACTGTCCGGAACACCCTGTGTATTTCTGTACTAGTCCCAGATCAGTAGCTAGTACACACAGTCAAACAGTGGTGAATCAACAACCATATCACGATAACATATAACCAAGTAATAATAACACCAAATAAAAGCAAAGACCTTACGGTCAAGGTTTACTATTACTGCCTTCACAGGATGAACAACTTGAATAACTACAGCGAAATAAGATAATACCAAGTGGTGACCCATCCATATGCCCACAGGCAATCGAATGGGGTACGCGTCCTAGCCCTTGGAATCTTCTTTGACGGCTTCCTTCACTTCTGGGACATGTTTAGAATGTAGCATGTGAGTACATAAAGTACTCGGCAAGTCTGGGAATAATGCATAATGCAGGGCTATCCAATGGTGGCTTTTTATGGTTCTTTTGCGCAAAGCAATACTTTCACAAACTTTACATGTAATATTTTTCACAAAACCATTTTTACAATTATTTTTACATTTGAAATTATTTATAACTTCTAGTGAAGGTTCTAGCCACCAATCACTAGTATACATGCTCTATCCGCCACATCTCAAAAAGATCAGGGTTCAATCCATCCACATGGCTCTGTCTGCCATGGTTCACAAAATAGGTTCAATCCACCTACTTGGTTTTAGCCGCCAGAAGCACACCCGAGAGTTCTAACCACTCCTGGATCCCAAAAGATTGTTTTAAAAACCAAAAATCAAAGTCTACCAATATGAAAGCATTCTTCGCTTTGCCCTTGACCGTAGGCACGGCTATTCGAATAGTTTTAGCTCTGAAGAGGTGTACAACTTTACCTACAAGACATGATATTCTCTTGATGCCAAGCTATTAGCACACTTCCTTAGGTGTGCCGACAGAGATATCATGATAAGGCCTTTACAATGTATACGCCTAACCCGACCCACCCGCTGAGGTTTCACCGCTATTAGGGTTCTATCTACCCAGTACAGAAGCCCCCTCTTGCACCGTGTGAGAAATAGTCTTGCCTCTATCTGGCACTCATATTCCACCAACTGGTGAGTCTAAGTTAGGTTTCTACAAATTATTCAGCCAGGTTGTGCCCACTTTGACATGTGGTTGTACGGTTATGCTTGGAATGGACAGTCATAAGCGTCGGTCCTTAATTGACTTGGGGCGGTACTTGCACAATGAAAACTAGTGCTCTATCCGCACCCGCTAGACAAACCACTCTGCCCAAGTATAAATCATTTTTATTTTATTTTTATTTTGAAAACCAACGGCAATACTTTCTGCCTATAATTTCCAACACAAGTTTTCAAGAGTTATGAGAAATTCCCACCCATAGGTGCATACTGACCGATTGCGAGTCTAAGCATTTCTACCGAACTATTCTATTCCACCAATAGTTTATTTTATAAACTACAAATCTCAGGGTTTGATTACAGTCCCTATAATCAATTTTGCAATCTCCAATAATCCTTAAATTGCCACAATTTTTTAATCATATGAATAATCCAATTCAATATAGTATCTAACAAGTAGTAAGTATATCATGGTACTATCATAACTCCAAAATCATATTAAACTACAATTATGTTTGTATATGAAATATTTCCCTTGAACTATAACTTGTATTACTGATTTATCCATCATTCGTACGGCGATCAATCTTATCATCTACTAAGAATATTTCACAAAATCATCTACTAAACCACCGAGAATACTTCACAATATCATATCTAATCATTTAGGATACAACCCACCGATAATACTTCATAATATCATATATTTAATCCTCCTCATTATCACCTCTAAATCATCTACTATAATCCACCAAGAATACGTAATATTATCATTTACTAAACCACCAAATATTATTCTATAAAACTAAGATTTTAATAATTCATCGTCAATAGTAGTTTCCATTAAAACCGATACCGAGATAACTAAATAAACCACACATATTCTGCATTATTCACAATTCTCCATAAATGATTATCACATATCTATATTTCCATAATCATCTATTTCTTAATCAGTCCGTTAATAATAATTCCCAACAAACACTAATAATCCAACTGACTCTGATTCTCATTTGATACTATTTTATCAACCCAAGGAATCCAATTCAACACATTATTTACTTACAATGATCTATTTAATCCATTATGAATACTTCACAATACCATACATCTTCCAAAATCCCCCCCAATCCATTATAGTGTGAACTACTATCACAATCCCACTTCACAATATTTCAATCATCAACATTCATAGATCAATTTTATAATTAATAATCCCCATCAACACTAGTATTCATTTAACTCCCATCAAGTTGAGTTCTAACTCCAATTCACATTCCATAATGTCTAATCCATTCAAAATGTCATCTAATGAATTATTCTCCTAATCAAAGAATATTTAATCAAAAGTATTTATTATGGGGGATTACTGTGCTAGGGCGACAAAGGATCGTGTGTAACAAAATCAAGGAGGTCTAAACAATACGTATAACTAACCGTCTAACGTTAATATCATCCTTTTTAGATAAATAGCAATGCAATTTGTAAGACATTTATAAATTTTAGGATCAACATGCGTCAAGGAGACTTTCCTTAGGTCGTAGCGAGGGTCTCAACGTCCCGTGGTTCAGCGACGGCGTCGACGGCTCCGACGAGTTCTTCGGCTATGCGCAAAACAGTACAACCAAATAAAAAAATAAAGAAAATAAAATCTAAAAATTATAAAAATAATACTGACAGATAGAGGGTGATTTTAGATGGATTTAGGAATTTTAATCACTCGATTCGGAGTTATAGTGAAAGAGAACGAGCGTTTCGAACCTCCCGCCGGACTTGGAGAAGAAATGGCTGCCAGTGGAACTTAGGTACTCAAATTCAAAATCTGATTTTACTGGATGTATAGGACACTTAGAGGAAACTTTAGTAAAAATTTGAGCCCAAACGGAGGTCGGGAGTGATCGGGAGAGCTCGCCGAAATTTCGGAAAGAACGGCTTCTACAGGGAGATCATTAGGTTGGATTGGAGAAATTCCAATTAGGCTGTGTGGGGAATGATGAGAGTATTCTGGGGTTCAATTTATAGGACGATCGGACTAGCGGATCGCCGGAAATAACTCGTCGAAGTTATGACCGGAAGCGCGTGCAACGGCGCTCGGGCTGCATATGGCGCCGGTGATGGGGGGGCGGCGCACGGCCGGGGAAGGGGTGGAGTAGGTGTGGCCAGGCATGGGGGTTGCGGAGGACATGGTGGCCGGTGGCGGGGATGGCCGGAGTTGGTGCGGCCACGGGCATGTCGGCGGCGAGGACAACCGAAATAAAAAAAATTCGGAGCATGCCATAGCAAAGAGGAAGTGAGCACCATGTAGAACGCGATGATACGAACCTAGCGGTGTTGCCGGATTTCGGAGGGGATCGCCGGTTTGCGAGAAATCGACAATGAACGGGGCTCCAATCGTCAACTTTGACCGTGAAATTCGTCGCTGTCCTGCAACGAAACCCAAAATTTCTTGAGGGCTTTTATTCGTGGCGACAAGAAGCACACGATGACGCGATCAGATTGGAGTTTGGCTTACTGGAACAAAAGATGACACGGTGGTGTCAACGGAGGACAACCGGCGTCGGCTTTCTCGAGCACCCGGCCGAATGGAGTGGAGAGGCTATGGAAGAGTGAGAGCATGGGAAAGAGGATGCCGTGACGAAGATTTGAGAGGTGGTAGAGAGTAGTTTTGAGTTGAAACGGCCAAGTTATTGCCTTTTGAATGAGTTTCGGTTTTTGCTCGATTGTGCCGTTTCCGGTGGGATTGAAGATGAATGGACATGGGGAAATGAATCTCCTCATCAATACATTTCCAACGGATCCGATCGTTCGCGTTTTGGTGGAGAAATGAAGGAGTTATGGAGATTTGAATGCAAGGCGCCATGAACGGGAGTTGAACGAGCTTCTCTGGAACTGGAATCGATCGTAGGTTGAAGATGCACAGGAAACTCCGACAGTGGGCCTCATGAATAGTGATCAAAGCAACACGCGAGCAATTAATTAGCAAAAAGAGTCTAAAGATCCCGAAAAAATTCCTAAAAATACTAGGGAATACTTGGAACCCAATAAAATTGGTTTCATTGATTTGGGATGAATTTTAGAATTTAGATAATTCTGAGACGAATAATTTGAATTCGGAGAAAGAACGCGAGAGATAAAATGCCAAAGGGATTCTATAAATCTTGAAAAAAAATCATTTTAGAACATTTGGAACCTAATGCAATAGGTTTCGGGATTTTTAGAGCATTTTGGAACTCGGATGGAATTTTGAATAAGGACATGAATTTAGAATTTCGATTTTGCGGACGAAGATGGAATGGACTCCAATTTCGGAAGGATAAAGAAGAACCAAATTTTGAATTTAATTAATTTAAATTAGCTTTTTGACAAAAGACCGAAATTGGAGATGTTACACGCGAGGAGGTCGAGGGACGATGCAGGCACCAGCTAGGCTGAGGGGCAACATCAAGGAGGCGGACGGGCGACGCAGGCGCGGGGAGGTAGAGAAGGTGCGAGACGTGGGGTGGAGATGGTGGATGTGGGGTTGGAAGCAGCTTAGGGAATGACCGAACAAGAAGATAAAATTGGGGTGAGGGGAGAGAAGAGAAGGCTAGTGTCACGCGGTTGTGCGGAGGAATCGTCCAACTTATACGGATTAAGGCCCTGTTTGGTACGGTTTCAGATTCTAGTAGAAACGAAAATGGTTCCAGATTCTTGGTAGAAACGTTTCAAGTAGAATCAGAACACTTCCTGCAAACCGTTTGGTACGGTTCCAGATTCTAGTATAAACTAGTAGAAACAAGGTTGAGGACGATTCAGCCCTAGAGTGGAAAAAGAAGGAATGTTCCGAGTTTTAGCTCGTTTGGCTGGATTTCTCCCAAATTCTAGTAGAAACAGCTCGGTTTCAAGTTGCCAAACGGGGCCTAAATTTTTGCTTTTATTAGTTTAGATTAGATAGATGTTTATGATACAAATTTTTAAAGAAATTTGGCGTGCCACGTTGCTAGACAGCTAGTTTACTGAAAAGAGACATCGCGTGCACGATGGATGGTTACGGATCTCTACTAATTTTCTACTAAACACTGTTTTTACGTGGCCGTCTGTTTAGTCACGACCGATGAGGTGCCCCTTGACACGTCGTCCCCTCAACTTCCGGAAACTCTACGCACAAACCGCCACACGTCCCTTAACTCTTCTTAAACCCACTTCCTACGGTGCGATCTCACTTGCGCTTGCGCCAGCCAACCACTCCGCAACTCTCCACTTCCCACACCCTAGCCGACAGATGGACCCCACCGCCCTCAGCTCCGGCGAGAACGCCGCCGCCGCCGCCTCCCCGACCAACACCACCGTCACCCTCCCGCCGCTGACCCTCCGCGACGTGCCCCGCCTCGCCGCCGCAGCGGCCTCCGCCCCGATCCCCAACCCCATCTCCCGCCACCCCTACTTCCACCCGCCCGCCACCTTCTACATCTCTCCGGGGGACGTCTCCCTCCGCCACGCCTTCTTCGACCTCGCCTCCGCCACGCCGGCTCCGCTCGTGGCCTACCGCCGCGCGGGCCCGCGGGGTGACCTCGCCGTGGACCCGGGTCGTGCCCGCGCCGCGCTCGTCACCTGCGGGGGGCTCTGCCCGGGCCTCAACACCGTGCTGCGGGAGCTTGTCGTCGGCCTCCAGGAGCTCTACGGCGTCCGCGACGTCTTCGGCGTCGCCGCGGGGTACCGTGGGTTCTACGGCGCCGACGTCGACCATGTGCGGCTGAACCCGGCCGCCGTCGACGACTGGCACAAGAAGGGCGGCACCGTGCTCAAGACGACGCGGGGTGGCTTCGATCTTAACAAGATCGTCGACGGCATCGTCGCGCGCGGGTATACGCAGGTGGGAACAACGAACGCACAGTTTTCAGATTTTGGCTAGAGACTGTGATGCTTAATTAGATGCAAGACCACAATATTCTTTGCTGCATTGATGAGGATGGGATTCAGGTGCCGAATGCCTTAACCATTAACCGATGTAAGATTGGAATCAGCTGGGCCTGTAAAGTCTTATTAGACGAGTAATCTCATAGAATTTGAAAGACTATGATGTTTCCTATAAAAACACATCTTCGTATTAGTTAAGGTATTACAGAAAAGTCGGTAAGTCTTATAACTATTCGTCTTCGTTAGGAGTACAGGCGTAGGTGTGATTACATAGGTTAAATATTGTTGAGTTGCTTAACCACTATGGGATCAAGTTGTGCTGGTTGACATGACAATTGTTTCTGTTCTTCAATGTGTTGGACCTTACAAACCTATCATGTCCAAATTTGTCCTTTATTGCAGATATATGCAATTGGTGGGGATGGAACCATGAGAGGAGCTGTGGCAATCTTTGAAGAGTTTAAACGCCGAGGTTTGAACATATCCATTACAGGGATCCCGAAAACTGTGGACAATGATATCGGCATCATAGACAGGTCATTTGGATTCCAAACTGCAGTGGAGATTGCTCAGCAGGCAATCAACGCAGCACATGTGGAGGCGGTGAGTGCCGTGAATGGCATCGGTCTTGTCAAACTTATGGGCAGGAGCACGGGCCACATTGTTCTTCATGCCACCCTGAGCAGCCGCGATGTTGACTGCTGTTTGATTCCTGAGGTTGATTTCTACCTTGAAGGCAAGGGAGGCCTGTTTGAGTTCCTGTATGAAAGGGTAAAGCAGAAGGGACATGCTGTCATCGTGGTTGCTGAAGGCGCTGGTCAGGAATTGATCCCCCGGAATGATGATCAGAAGCGAGAGCAGGACGAGTCTGGCAACATTGTGTTTCTTGATGTGGGCCCCTGGCTAAAATCTGAGCTGGGCAGATGGTGGAAGAGAGAACACCCCAGTGAGCTGTTGACTGTGAAGTATATCGATCCTACATACATGATTCGAGCAGTCCCAGCAAACGCTACTGATAATTTATATTGTACCTTGTTGGCGCATTCAGCGATCCATGGGATCATGGCTGGGTACACTGGCTTCGTACCTGGCCCGATAAATGGAACCTACAGTTACATACCACTAGAGGATATTGCCGTGGCCAAGAACCCAGTGGATGTGAATGATCACAAATGGGCATGGGTTAGATCAGTCACAGACCAACCGGATTTCCTGAAACCTCAAGAGTAAGATCTAAAGTTCACTGGTGTACTGGTGTCACTGAATGGTAAGATGACTTGCCCCTCTCTGGACGCGTTAAAATTGATCTTTCGATCTAGTTGCTTCCCTCGTTATTTTAGACTGTTCAATAAGATGTTAGCAGCTGTGTTCTCTGGTTTGTGAGCCTGTGGAACACTTCAAATCATGTCGGAGGAACTGATGCTGTAAATTGTTGCAATTCTGATTCTCATAAATAATATAAATCATGTCGATAGGAACTGATCCAGTGGCATGAAATGATGTTTGAAGTACTGAGGGCACCATACTATGCTCTTGTTTTCAACAAAAGTTTGTTTTCCTTACTCAGCTGGTTGTTGTGTCATTTAAACATTCTGTCTTGGTAGATTAGATGCCACTGTCATTATGCCAAGATATTTCGCATTGCAAGTGGATGGTAATGAGCACATTGTCATCTGCGTGTACATCACAATCGATCCCACTTTGGGAGCATATATTCGGATTAAGTAGAGGAAGTATGGAACAGTGAAGGTTTGGAACAGCATTACTGGCCCGCTTAACAAACATGGCCTATTAGCTCAGTTGGTTAGAGCGTCGTGCTAATAACGCGAAGGTCGCAGGTTCGAGACCTGCATGGGCCAAATATGTGATTTTTTTTCTTCTGCATATCTATCTCTTTTTACCAAACATGATGAAGAGCTGTATCTGTATTGAAGAGAAATAAAATTGTGGACTCCCCTTGCTGTCAAAACCTCCTATCACCTCTGATATTTTGTTTTACATTATCCAGGTCCCCCAAACAGGTCCCTTGTTCATATCACTAAGGGCATGTTTGTTTTTGCTTTAGATTTCCTAAAGGCTGATTTTGGATTGTGGTTATAGAGAAGCTGATTCTCTGAAAACTGAAATCCAATCCAAAAGCACATATGAAGTGAATTGTGGATTCTAATGTATATAGATGGGCTGAATTGTGAGAATCGGATTGTTTATTTTTTATTCATCTTTTAGGGTCAGAATCGAGAATCAATAACAAAAACAAATAGACCCTAAGCCCATGCCAAATTCAGACGTGAAATTCTCTAACACGGTATATTTATAAGGATAGGAGCGCTCTTAAGTTTCAACGATACTCCGTTCTTAAATATTTCGGCCTTATTGGGTGCTAGAAAATATAAGTGACAAACCACTCGAAATCCAAGAGCCCAATTTTTCTATAGAATAGTAGTTGACACAGTGGAGAATGCTACAGGGCGAAGAACCAACCACCGCCTCAGGTAATCGCATGGACAAAATATATCTACACCATGTACAGCAAATTACAAGCTCAGCTGCCTCATGATAGCTACTACTAGCTAGTGCTCAGTGTGTCTCCACTCCTTGCGATCTCTTTACTGACAAATCAGTGTGCCCTCTCTTGGAGGCCTAACTGATGAACTCACCACCATGACTGCAATTGCAACCCGGTCAAGATTCAGAGCAAATTGGCTCGATTTCTATCGGCAGACCTCTCTGGAACTCCACGTACGGGTATGCCATCGGAATGTCATCGCCATGGATCCTCCATCTGCAAGGTCACCAAATTTTCAAGAAACGAAGGAGGATGGTCAGTCAACCACGGTAACATAGAGATCCATTAAGCATCTCTCTCGTACTCTGAAAAAAGAACAGCAATGGCTTTTGTCACATTCAGATAGTTGCAAATATTAATAAACCTGATTTGGTAGCTTGATCACACTACGGAACTCTTTTATCCTGTATGGTACCACTCAACTTGCATAGCCTACTTATCGAAAACTCCATGCTGCCATATTTGTGCTGTGTGTTGTCGTCTGATGCTACGTTCTACGGTGCCGGTTCCGAAAATAAATGAGAAAGAACATAAATGAGAAAGAACATAAATGAGAAAGACTATTTGTTTGTTATAGCCTTGTTGCCAATGTATTATTAGTATGAGAGTGATAACTGCATCAATCCGTGTTCCTGTTCGTGTGTCCCCTATTTAACGTCGCCTCCACTTCATTAGTTTCTTTCTTTTTTTTAGATAATGGAAGAATATATTAGACTTCCGGCCTCTGCATACTGAGATTAGTTTCTTTCTTAAGTTGGATTTTTCTTAAAAGTATTCTTCATGTTCATTGATTGCTTCTTTGATTTGTCGATTTTGTAGCTCAGACTGCATCAGTGGTATACCTAATACTTATGTATCTCCTACTCGGGTAGGACAAATATGCCCTTTTGTTTTACCTGAAATTGAGCACAAGGTGATGGAGGAAGAAAGCAGCCTCTACTTTGGCAAGCTCTGATCCAGGGCAGAGCCGGGGGCCACCGCCGAACGGCGTAAATTTCTTGCTTGTCCCTTGGCTTGCGCCCTGGGGCATCAATCAATCATATAAGGCATACACATGAATCAATCAGACCATTAGCTTCATCAAGGAAGCTTCGAAAAGGAATCAAAGCCAAGAATGCTGGCTTTGAATGAGGAATCATTGTTAGGACCATGTACAAAAGGCACTAGAGCCTCAGGCGGAGCTTGCTTGGCATCTGAAGATACCAGCATAGTTGCAAGTAATTATGTCATGGTTGGACACTCACTAATTAAAGGTAGCAATTAGTTAGAGAACACCCTTTAAAGAAGATTCTTTCAAAGCTCCAGATAAGCTCTCCTAAATAGGTGCTTTAACCTTTTTCATTGCATAAATTAGTAGTATTCTAGAAAAGTACATTGTGACAAAGCTATGCTTCATGACCTAACTGTTATGAATCACTATTCATTAGTTCATTACCAATATGGATGTTAAGTACTGAGGTGTCTACATGCACAACAGGTCATGAAGAACAGACATACCTCCCATCTACAAGGCTGAAATTGTTGGGCATTTCCATGCAGCGAGGGGTTCAAATGAACAGCGCTGAAAACAGGTAGGACCTTCCAGCCAGATGGAATCAGATACTCTGCAACAGAGCAAAAAAAAGAGCCACTTGCTTTTGAGCACCTTCTATCAAAAGCTAGGTATTTTAGGAATAACAATGCTTGGAAATCAGCAATAAAGGTGCAACCATTCCCTTTGCCTGATCCATTATCATGTGATGAGCACAATGGAATCTCCGACGAAAGCCTCAAGTAGGGTTAATTACCTTTATATCTGACATCTTTGAGAGCCTTCCTGTGGACAAACTTGACAATGTTTCCACATCTCAGCGCCTCATTGATAACCTGCAAGGACATGCACTTACGCATCACTACACCATTTCCATTATTACAGAACAGGTCCCTTTCCCCATTTGCACTGTTTTATAAAGAGATTTTTTGCTCTACTCGAAATTCTAGATATAGGCAAGCATATGGACAAAATGGGCTGAATAAGGGAAACAAACATCAAATTTGGAGGGTCACGTATTTCTGTAGATTGCTCATGATAGAAAAGGGCTCCTGGCTTAGTAATTAATTCCAAAGCACGTATTGAATGGTGATCTTACATGTTGGGTATATTCCATCTTCTTGTAGTCCTCCGAGCTCAAGCACTCCTCCTTACCTTTGCTAGATCTTATGCCCTGATGCTCCCTCTGCATATGCATAACATGTTCGTATAAAGTTAGCTAGTGGCAGGCACCCAACTACCCATCAATCACCTGTGGGCTAGCTTCACCATGGGAAGGATGCATGTACCTTCAGTAGGTGCAGATCCTGTGCTGACTGCCCAAGGAAATACACAACCATGGAGATCAAGAGTGAGGTGGTCTCATATCCTCCTAGCAGGGAGTCCAGCACAAAGCTCACTTTCTCCTCATCAGAGAGCTCATTGCTTGAGAGGAGCACGTCAAGGAAATCAACCTTCTTGCAGGAGCCAGCTCTCCTCCTCTCCTTAATAATGCCCTTCACAGTGCTTGATATCCTCTCTCTGGCCTGTGAGGATCCCCAGACAAGAGCAGCAGTGTTATTACAACACATCTTTAATGTAAACATTAGTGTGCGTACAAGTTTCATGAGCTATGATGTTAAGTATATAAAAAGGCTTGAAACTTTGACAGTCTAACTTAAACAAGCTGCTGTGAAAAGAGATGCTTAATTAATTACCCGGACAGCTTTGGCATAGGGGGTCCCTGGGATGTATAGAGGGAAAGAGATGAGGCCCTTCATGAAGGTGAGGAAGTCCTCCAGTATCATGGCAGTGACAGGCTCCTCTGGTGAGAGCCCCAGCACCTGCTTCACTATCACACTGAATGCAAACTGTGCTTCTCAAGGAAATTAAGAGCACAGACCCAAAAAAAAAGTCAAAAAAAGAAAAACACCCTGGTAAGTCAAAGCCACCTTGGGGAAAGATTCCTGCAGCAGCAAGTAACAACATGATGGTGTAGGTAACATGTGCAGAGTTTTTCCTCCATGTTTCAAGGGATCATGTCCCTCTAGTGATATGGCTCTGGTTTAGTTACTCTTACTAACCTTTCTTGCCTCCTCACAGAAGGTGATGACCTTGACCCTGCAGCTCTTGTCCTTGCCGACCTTGCCATGCCATGACCCAACTATGCGCAGTGCAATCTTCTCAATGTCACTGAGGTAGCCGGGTTTGAGCTTTGTGGAGGTGACCAGGGTTAGAGCAAGGTTCCTGAGCCTCTTGTGGTCCTCCCCCAGGACCACCAACATGGAGGACTTGCCCAGTATGCCATGAATTGGCCTGGGGTAGCTGCACTGGAACAGCCTCTCCTCATTCTGCAGGATGAAGTGGTTCAGTTCCTGGTCACAGGACACTATGGTGGGGGTGCAGAACAGATGGGACTTGAACACACTCCCATACCTGCATCAATATCACATCAACAATGTTGCCGTGCTAGTGTTAGTGTGCTACCTTTCCTTTTTTCCCAATTCTTCAGAAGCAAGTTACACACACCTACGCTACACTGTCCAATTCACATGACAGCCTCAGAAGGAAATGAAAGAAAGAAAGAAAGAAAGATAAAAGCTGCTGAGACATGACAGCAACATTACCCTTTGCTGTCACATGAAATAATGATACAATACTTAATTGCATGGTAAGAAGATTTGTGGTGGTGATAGAAGTGTTACTGCTGCTGATTACCTGGAGCAGTGATCCTCCAAGAAGCTGCCCAGGGTGTTGGAAGCATGAGGGTTGAGGAACCTCAGGGTCTCACCAAGCAGAGGCCACCCAAAGCTGCCCTTGGGAGCCCTGGGATTCAGAAGCAAAGGCAGGAAGTGGCTCAGCACCAAGGTCAGAAGCAAGGCAAGCAGGATCACCAGAGCAGCCAGCACAAGCTCCCCTCCCACCATCATACCGCACACCAGGCACCACCACATAGTCTCATCTCACAAGCATGGAGTCCCTGCCTCTCTCTCTCTCTCTGTCTATCTACCCTTCACTTGTTCACCACCCTCTGTTTCCCTCCTCTCTCTCTACAGAATGGAAGGTGAGGGGGAGGCTATATAGCAGTTGAAGCAAGGCAGGAAGGATCTTGACAAAGGGGGAGAGAGGGAGAGGGAGAGGGAGGGAAAGGAAAAAATAAGGTTGCCTTTTGTTCCCTTGCTTTGGACTTCTCTTGAAGTTGTTTATTTCTTGCTTTGTTTGATCTCTGTTTTTACTGCAGTGAGTGAAGTGAATTGGATGCATGTATACGCAGTTATGCACTGTGTGAGTAGCGTTTATCAAGGAGTGCTATACTGCTATCTAGGAGTATGAGGATGGTCCAATGTATAGAGGTGCATCTAGGCTGCCGCTGCTCAAGTTGCAGTCAAACACGCAGGTAGAGAGAGAAATGTACTGGGGTACATGCAGCCAAGTGCAGATGCATAGGACTGGCTGCTAAGCTGCGAAGGTTACGCGTATGTGGAGATTTTCATCTCGTAATCTCATCCCAACCGCCGATGAAGTACAGTATCATCGTTGATTTATAACCTTAGCTCTATAGTTCGCTACAGAGCAATGAGCTGTCCTCTGATCCTTGTCAAATACTCCTACTACGACGCATTGGCAGCAATGCAGATTTTTTTTTACATAATAGGAGATTGGATCTCCCTGTGTCTCTTCGCATCGTAAGATACACATAGCTAAACAATTATTATGAAGTCCTAGCTAAACAGCCCTCTATAAGGAAAAATTAAGAATTATAGAAAGTTTGCAACAAACTAAAATAAAGATAAAATAAAAGGTCTCAATCCACATATAGCCTGTTACTAGTTCTCCATCCATGTCTGATGAAAAAATCCCTGGTTGCCAAGTATAGCGCTCTACATCCAGAAAATATCACATCCGTGGCCTCCAGAGATTGCAGCACTGACCACGAGCGTAGTCAACCGATGCACACAAAGATAACCTGCCATAAATTAGACTAACATCATTTTTTATCTGAAAAATAATTCCAGTCGGTATTATGTTTTTATATACCTTCATTAGTTTGGTTGTGTGTTCAGTTAATAACCTTTTTATATATTTGTCATTATCTTATCTCCCTCTTCTTACCCTGTTTCTCCATAGCAGTCTGCCCACCCAGCCTTTACCAATCTATGCTCAAAACTCGAAGTACTCCCTACCCATGCACAATCTCGTCGTCCTAGGTCAACATGTACCTAGGCCTTTCTTGGTCACACTCCATCTACTAGGGACAGGTGTAATTTATGTACTTCATCTATCAATTGACTGTAGTTGACTCTGATATTTCCTCCCCTGAGGCTATCAACAATACTGTACAGAGCGAATTACTACCGGACAGCTTTCAACAGCAAGAGATGAACCGAAGTCTAGCATGTGAGCACCGCCACAACATGATATATCAACGTGGCAACCTCATCCAACGTACTCCCTCTGTCCCACAAAGAGTGCATTTCTAGTGTTCAAATTTTGTCCCACAAAAAGTGCATCTTTAGTCTGTAGGGCCCAGCTGTAAGTGTATGCAAGCTCATTTAAGTGCTTGTGGAAACCGAAGCACCACCATGCTTGTGTATGGAGTAATGAGGGGCACATTAGTCATTTACCTTGCACACTAATCTGTCTTAAAAATCCTAGAAATGCACTCTTTGTGGGACAGAGGGAGTACTTGGCATCAGTCAATGTGACTTATCTGTCATGTGTATATGCATTGAGTATAATGCCTAGCGATATAATTAAAGATAAACTCGCCTCCTTAGTCTATGAGCTAAAAAGAAATAAACCTTATAAAGTTGAACGAAGGAAGTAATACGAATACACTCAATAAATCAATGTCTCGATCTGATTTTTACTGCCCATCATATACCACCGATAAATGCACTATAAAATTTATCTATTTTTAAGTATAGACATGTACATTTTTTTTTTCAATTTTCATATATATTTTGGGACTCTACGCAAGCGTAAATTCAACACCAAGTAGGGACTCAAAAGTCTTTTGGTACCAGTGGAACTCCGACAACCACTGCTACCCTCCCCACCCTGGGTAGCCTACCTGTGCAGGCAATTATTAGACCTACTCCTACGCCAATAATGATCCGGACCTCTGCGGATCTTTGCTTTCGAAACCTAATTAGGGCCTGAAACAGTGACCTAAATTTGATCCACGGTGTGTAACTGTAACCCAATCAATCGTATGGATCGTTAAAATAACAGGACCGAGCAACCGTAGAATACCGCTAGTAGTAGTACCATACGATTGACCGGACGCATAGTCAAACGTGAAATCTGGACTACGGTAAAGCACGCTGGTAAATGAGTACAGTGCCGCTGTTACTTTACCAGCAAATAGCCAAGGTCAAAAGGGCAAAAGGTCCTGAAATTTATTTTATTTTTTTACTGTGCTGTGTATGAGCACATGTAGGCGTCGGGCTCGCTTGACCCAAAGGACACGAACTAGACATGAGCGACTGTTGGGGAAAATAATATTCGCTGAGGTGGTGGGTAATATATTTAAGGAACCGCACGAGTGGCAGCGGCTGCAGTACAGAGTACAGACGACAGAGAGGTCCACCTTATTAGCATCGTCGATGGGGGCGCCCACGAGCGAACGCAAAAAATTAACCTCTCATTTACTCTTTCCTCCCCATTGGTCAGATCTAAGTCTAACCTTACCTTTCTTTTCTCTCCCCCCCTCCCTCTTGTATAATTGTATTACCCTCCTCCTCTTTTTTTTTTGCTTTGCTTTGCTTGGCTCGATCATGATCTGGTTGTGTAGTAAAGAAATGAGGGCTTTATCCAAAAACAATGGGCGATGCGGTAGAGCGTCGTGCGGATTTCATATTCCCACAGGTTCCTGTAAAATTACCGTGTTCCCGCGTATTAAAATACCGTCAAAATCCGTTTCGGCTTTGTTTCCTGTTCTAATGTAGAGTTTTTTTTATACGGGGTTCTTTATCTTTTACTATAAATATGTTATTATAATCGATAGAATAGAGCAAAGCAAGTAAAATAAAAGAAGAGAAAATATAGCCTCGTTGTAAACATCTGCTCATAAAAGTAATATATGCCTTTGTGCGTTCGTGATTTTTTCTGAAATGGTTTTTTCACGTAAAATCACTATCTCCCGTTCCTTTTTTTTGTATCAAAGTTCCAATGCTCTCAAATTAAGCCACTGCCCGTGCTCCCGGGGCGGACATCCACACAACAGGGCTCACAAAACCGCAAAAAACTGCTCGAAAACCATGGTTTTCGACCTTATCGTTCCGATCAAAACCGCTCGGTAAACCGGTCTAATTCAAAAAAAATTTTGAAAATTTGAAAAAAATTCATGTGTCCGTTTTTCTCGTGTGAGTTTGACCCGAATTCAAATTGGTTTGAAATTGCGTACCATGCAGATTTTACGTGAATTTTAACAAAAACCGGTACCGCTGGACTAGCAAAATTCGCTTTCGAAACGGTCTTGTGAACCGTGCCACACGGTGTCAAGGCAACATCAGCCAGAGCAACATTTGAGGCGATATCCAACCATCCACGGAGCCATCGTGGTTCCCTGCTTCAATCTGCATCGAATCACTGCGATACAGTTGAATCTGACACCCGTCTGCGACTCGGCGTCTTTTCTACGGTCGTGGAATTCGAGGCAAGCGAGGGCATGCAATGCAAAGCCGAAGTGAAGAAAAGCTACGCGTCTTGCGTCGGGTCCGAACCAAAGTTGAGAACCGCAGGAGGAATTCGGCCCTGCCATGGTGTACGTTTTAATGCCGTCGCAACATCAGGCTCACGAGCCGGCCTGCCGCATCGATTCCAAGAAGCAAGATCGGACTCCGCGTGCTCGCTCAGTGAAACGCCAAGTCACTCAGGAAGCATCAAGCATCCATGCACCGAAACCGGAAGAACAAAAAAATCACGAGAACCAGAGGAGAAGCTCGTAGCGTTGATTCTTAGAAGCAGCAGCCAGTCACGCGTCACAATTCACAATCGAGGCAACTAGGCGAGGCGTAGGTGTCCAGAAGCCATGCATGGTTAATTTACTGGTTTCGTGGTTTTTTTTTTTTTGGGTCTTGCTGCGCACAAAAGAATATAACAGCATCAGCCTTACCTCGACGATTTTAACTCGTCTCAATTCCGTTTCACGACTTAACTTCATATTAAGTGTTGATCCACGTTCTATCTCCATGACGACTGTTCTGGCACCAATGTTGCCAACACTGTCGTCTGCGCCGCTCGACGTCATGCCTAGACATCATTCTATGTCATCTCTGTCGATCTTCCGCCACAATCGATCGTCGTATTACTTCTGTTGGAGATAGATTTCATTGCAATTCAGACTGTTGTGTCTATTATTGGCGGCATCAATGCAGGATTAATCATTGGCGATTTCTTTTACGATCCGTTGTCTATTACAGGTTACTGTGGCAACATCCACATATATATATAGTCTAAGGTGGAGTTGTAGGTTTTCAAACACAATGAATTAATTCGGACTATGTTTGGCCGATGAGACTTTCAGAAGAAAAAAAATGTTAGTTGAGGAGACGGTCGAATTTGTTGTTTAATCACCGTTTGGATATGTTGCAAATTTTGGATCGCTTGTGCGACCATTATGGAGGATTAAGCAACATTAAATCTCAAAATTTGATGACATCCTAGTGGTAGCTAGTATGATGTTCTCCGGAGTTTTGTTGTTATAAAAGTTAAGGTTTTTATCTAATATCAGTTTGAGATGTTGGATTGAAGTGTAATGAGGAGTTTGCATGTTTTTGCGTGAATACTGCAGCGTTATTTAGTTATCAAAAATATTTTTCACGTAAAATTTCTATCTTCTGTTTTCTTTGATCCTATATTTTTACCGTGCGTTTTGTAATACCAAGCATTGCTGTTAGACATTGCAGGGACTATTCTAACAGAATATGTAATAAGTCACATTATTTAAGTATGGCCGCAAAACATGTTGTGCGAAAATAGGCTACTTATGTCAGCAGGAGATAATCTTAGGATGGCTATCTGACGAATAGATTACTGTCGGTGTTTCGAATACCGACAATGAATTTTAGTCTAGGGGTCGCGCGTCCCCTCTCCTTGAATGGTCTGACTCAGGGAGCCCAAGAAGTATACTGGTTCGGGTCGAATGTCCCTACTCCAGTTCGTATGGTGAATTCGTGTTGCTTTGGGTGCAGATGACTGCACGGTGTTACAAGCGAGGGCTGAGGAATGGCCCTGAGAACTGTCTCTACTTGTAAAAAGAATCGTCCTCCTCCCTGAGGGTCCTGCTTCCCTTTATATAGATGGAGGGGGCAGGTTACATGGGAATCTGGAAAAGAAATGATGGGGTGTCCTACGCCTGGGAGTCCTGGTCTTCGGGCCTAGCGACTGACCGGAGTCTGCTCACTCCATGCTGGGTTGGTAGATACATCGGGCGGCACCGTCTTCTGTTTCGCCGGGAAGCGGCGTACCTACCCTCTGCGCGCTTGTCAGGTGCTGACGCCGTAGCGCTTGACTCTGGTGTTGCCTCGGGAGGGAGCGCACCCTCCCACTGTGCGTGGATGGACGATGAGACTGGTGCTTTGACTTCGGCAACCTCCATGCTGCCTTGGGAAGGAGCCACCTGCCCTCGCACGATCATTCTGAGCCGTTATGTCCGTGGGGCAGGTGTCCAATGACCGGTGACGGCCTGGCGCCCGATCCCTGGGCGAAGATCGCCTTAGCTTGGTCGGAGCTCGCGGGTGTCCGACCCGTGGCGGGGTCGGGTCGCCCCTGGTTAGTTTGGTCGGGGACGAGTGTCCTTCGTGGCCCAGCGGGACCTTTAGCCAGAGCTAGGCTTGGGGCAGCCCATTCGTCATCCCGAGCCGCTGGAGGTGCCCATGGTGTGAGCACTCGTCAATTACCTACTCCTAAACAAGTCGGGTGCAGCTTGATTTGATACCTCTACTTGCTTGAGCATTACGATTGAGCTAGGAATAAACACTAGAACAGACACGGGACCTCTTGATGCTTCAGCGTCTAAGTTGCCTGAACGAATGGCTTTTTTTACTACAAGATGAATATATCCAGAATGCTTGCGCCATATTATTCTCCACTTTTATGAAGAAAATGGCGGCTGGCCTAATTTGCCGGGAAAAAAGAATTAGCATTCACGCCGCATACATACGAGTGGTTGGTTGCATATTCTTTTTAACTCTTCAGGGTCTTCGTAAAATGCTAATCTGTCAAAATACGTGGGACTCTGTTTATGTGAAGCTACGGAGTATTTTTCTAGTTTTATGCCTGCGTCGATTGACTAGATAGTGGCCCTACGAGTTGGAATAGAGATGGACGAGAGGAAAGATGTCAAGAAACTATACGAAGAACATCATCTATCGTCATTCTTGGCAGCCTTGCAAGAGGAAAGACGCCGTTTGTTTTGGTCCAGCTGCAAAGGAGTGTGCTTGTGGAGACGAAGGTCGGGAGCTCGCTCTACCGTCTACAAATTATTAGCCACGCAATCGTGTACAACGGCACCCCAAAATTCAGCATGAAAGCAGGGTAAAAAAAGAAGAAGAAGAAGAAGTAAAAGTATCGAGCGATCTATACGAGTGAGGTAACTTTCAATTCTAACTCTGTTCTTCTTTCAATTGAACGGGCAGAGCACTCGCCGACTCGCCGTCCGTTTCGAGAGAAGCTTCTCAAAGCGAGTGTACCGCGATCTGATCCTCTAGCGCTATTCGAGGTAGGTTGTTTCTCATCCTCTGGACAGCAGGACGCTCGCACAGTGTCGCGTGGCATACTCCCTGTATGAAAGACGAGGGAGTTTCGGCTCTCCTACTATGCTACGCGGTTGTACCCACAAAAAAGCTTTTAAAGAAGTTTAGATTTACGTTTAGATCTTTACGTCGTTTTTTTTTGTTAAAACAAAAAATCTTCCGATGCTGTAAATTCGTAACTTTCTTGAAAACTCCCTAAAGAAATACTAAATTATGATTAGGTCTTTCCACCAATTTTTTTTTTGACAAGAACCTCTTAATCCCGTAAATTCACAACTAAGTTCGAACCAAACCTTTTGCAAACGGATCTTGTGATTCCGGAAAATTGCATACAGGCATAGCCATACTCTTTTTGAAAAAAGGACTCGGTTGTTTCGCGTCGTGGCGCACGTCCACAGCGTGTCGCTGCGCGCGCACAGGACCAGGGGCGTAGACAGACCTCGGACCATCGGGGCCTAGGCCCAAAGCCTATCACGATAAATTCATGCAAAAATGTGTTAAAAATCAGTAACATTGTAACTTAGCTCAAAAAGGTATGGCCCCAGTCCGAGGCATAGGTTTGGACTGGCTCCACCCCTAGCTCTATCTTAAATGAAATTATAAATTTAGCCTCTTTCTTAACCATAGAAGCACCAATAGACGACACATGTCGTCTTCTGCGTTCCCCTGCCGTGGCATGTCACCAGCATCGCATTCACCGCAACGGATGATCTACCGTGGTCCCAAGCTCATCGGTACGGGGTACCGCAATCCCCAAGCTCGGTAGGATGAGGTACCGTGGTACCCAAGCTCAGCAGCGCGGAGCACCGGGGTGGCTGAGCTCGGCAGTTACATGTCGCGGTACCCGAGTTATGTATGTACCTGTCGAGTGGGGAGAATGCGGTACGTAATACGTATCGTCTACTGACGTTTTCGCGGTCGAGAAAGAAGTTAGATGTATAATTTGTATAAAGAACAATTCAAAAGTAAAAAAAAAAAAAAATTGTGCAAACGCAACCAATGAACCAAATAAGAGGCTTCCCGGCATCGCACCGTCGTCGTTCATTCTTCTCTTCGCCCTTGAGATGCCTTTCAATCCCTGCAGTCTGCACCGTGCGCCGGTTTGCGCCTTGGCTGCCAGCTCCGCCCGTATCTTCCTGTGGATTTGCAGCGGTGGGCTCTCTTGGACCATTCCGCGTACGCGCTCGATTCATCCAAGGGCCATCGAGATTTGGAGCTGTTCCTACTTAATTGCGTTTTGTCCCGCTTCCCTTGTTTTCTCACCATTAACTAATCAGCAGTAGAGGTGCGTGCTAACCCTGCGATTAAAATGGTTTGTGTTGCTGCTCTGTTCCCCATTGAATGGGCCTCTGTTTCGCAGCAGCTGCCGCTGCCTCCTCGAGCTCTTGCCTTGCTAAGCTTGTCCTCTCTGCCCTGTCTCATCTAGCTCCCCTTAAGATCGATTTAAGAGGCTAGCAGCAACAATGACAGAATTTCGAAAGGATGCCGAAGGATGCTAATGTTGATGGAAAGCCAAATCTGTACTACTATTTTGGCCTGCTGCAAATGCTAGTCACCATGCATGATACATGGTCATGCTCCACATTTAAAACAGTGCGTACTAGTTACTGAACAGGAGTGATGGCTAGATCTTCGCGGTGGTTGTCCCAAGTGATTTATGTGTAGTGGGATACTGTTTACGAGTTTACAAAGGAAGATAGAACAGTGGGATGTATTGCCTAGGCCCGAATGGCAAAATATATGGGGTGTATTGTGTATTTATAGGGTGCAAGCCTGCAAGGCACTCGGACAACAGGTCAATCTGCTGTATATGATAGACCGAAGGATTTGCCGTCCATAGTCCTAGTTTATAAGGCATCTTTTTTGACATATAGATCAAAAAATATTAAAAATAATTATGTTATCCATTATTATTATTATCTCTAATCACTGTATTCAACGCCTGCATGTAGAGAATAGTAAGTGAATCTGGATATTTATTAGGAGTATAAAAGTAACAGCACACTAATTTTGTATTGAAATATGTCTTATAAACTTGTATGAAAAGAGTATAAAATAAAAATACTAACCGATTCTATTATAGTATTTCCAAAAGACTTCACAAAAGTATGCACTCTAATAGTTCGACAAAACACATTGCTATGTCAGCATACCACAATTTATTTATTTATCTATTTTTGCACAAAACCACCTATCGCCATACATGCTTCCTCGTAGATTAGAGGCGACCGTGTTGCTCGCTAGTAGTCCTGAAAATACTCCAAGTAAGACTGACAAAATTCTATCATACTTACCAGTAAGGCATAGAATAACACTTCAGGCTATTGTGTATACTATACTACTCCCTCTGTTTGAAAATACCTATCATTCTAGTTTTCAAATTTTATTTCTAAATACATATTATTTGACAATTTTGATGTGACTTTTCACCATTTTTCTTTAATACCTTACCCCTTTAGCTATTTTCAATGTTATTTACTACCTAAATTAGAGTAAAACACTATCTAAAGAACAATAAGTGGTCTAATGATGAGGGGCAATACAGTCTTTTGTATATATACCCTAGTGGAAATGCAATATTTATTCTTAGTCCACTATACGCGTAAATCAAGTAAAAGGTAAATATATTTATGTAAAAAATAGTTAATGAGACATGATCATATATGTTCCTATTAAATGGATAGCACGTCCATTTGACATCTTTCTAAGTATTTAAGTTGACATGGAGAGTGAAAAAAACAATAACTATACTCTATATTTCTTTAATGAACAAATATATTTAAAAATGGATAATACTAAGACTACGAACAGGTATAGTGATCTAAAGTATTAAGTAGTTCGTAAACAAAAAATACCGCCCAAATTCCGTGTAAATGCTTGTACAAAAACAGGTCAAGCGTGCTACCACATCTTCGTGCCCTTTGGTTGAGGACTGAGGAAGCCAAAGGCGCCAAAACCAATCAACCTTCGCCTAGTTCGAAATGGGAAAAAATGATATTTGATACAAGTTTGCACTCGTATTTACAATATGATACAACAGTTTCGAATATTTACAAAAAACCACTCATCTACGGTTCCTGGTTTACCATCAATGCATCTATGGTACCCCAGGAACCGGACAAGGCCTTGTACCGCGCATGAGGAACCGGCCATGGCTTCTACCGCAACTGGATAACCGGCCATGCCATGGCCGGTTTATGGGGTACCATAAATCCATTTATGGTAACCCACAAACCGGCCAAGGCCAAAAATTAAATTTTTTTTTTTGCTTTTTTCTGAAATTTCAAACCGAGGTCATTCAAAATGCAAATAAGGTATAGTACTAAAAAATGAATAAGACAACTTTCTAAATATGTGTAAAATTATTTAGATTATGGATATGCAAAAATATTGTAGTTTTGTTTATTGTGCAACAAACGATGTCCAAGTCACGGTAAATTTGGATTTTTCATAACGGGCTGTTGCTTACTCGGATTTTCGAAAATCGGTTGCTGCGTATTTATGAAATTGAAATTTCATATCTGGTTTAATTAGTTTGGTTAAATTCACTCGCTCAAATTTTATATTTTAATGCTGGAGAATTCGGAGGAACCACCGAATTAACTATTTCCATTTTAATTGCAATAATTCATATCGAAAGCTACGAACCTCGAAATGGGAAAAAAATATGTAAATTTTTATTATGCTATAAGCGTTCATAATATATCACAAAAAGTAGCATGTTTCATGCAAATTTAAAATGTTAAAATCAAGTTTAGTTAAAGACCGTACTCTTTATTACGGCTTAAAACTAAAAGCGGTACCATGTACAAGGAAAATAACAGTAACAACATAACAGTCCAACGCAGAAAAAACAACGTAGACGTCTAGTGAGTGCATCGATGTCACTTCCCCTTCGCCCATGCCTCTGGTGGGGCTTCTCTGGCACGATGTGCCTTCTCTCGCTTCCTCTCTCTTTCGGCCTCCTTCTCCTCCGCTTCTTTCTTATGTGCCTCCTCGCGTGGGGCATCACGCTACTGTAGCCGTCGTCTGAGCTCCTTGTTCTGGTTGGTTTTATCTAGGAGCCTTTGGTCTTCGGGGTTGATCTCCATGTCAAACCATTTCTCAAATTCACACAGTGGCGGAGGCGATTGTATAGTACATAAATTAACAACATATAGTACATAAGAAAAAATGACTTAGATGCCCCCACTTAATTATATTGGCAGATGAAATATATGCTTTGTGTGGACTCCCTCCGGTCTAAAAAAGTTAACGTTTTGGATATAGTGATAGTCAAACTTTCGAAACTTTAACTACCGATATATATTTAAATATTTAAATTAGATACATGAAAATTATATATGTAGTCTTGTATCGAGAAGAATTTTCATAATATTATAATTTTTTTAGTTTTATTAATATATTATAATAAAAATTAGTGGTCAAAGATTGTGTTGTTGTCTAAAATGTCATCTTTTTTAGACCGGAGGGAGTAATAAATAAATGTGTGTGGTTGAGAGAGAATAAATAGGTGTATAGAAGGAAATACCTCATTAAATCTACATGCAAGTTTTATATTTGTGTATAAAACCATTCAAAAAAATAAGACTTATAAAAGCGAACGGAGGGAGTACCACTCACACAAAGTATATCTTTCATCTTCTAAGATAATTAAGTGAAGACATCTAAGTCATTTTCTCTTCTACATTTTTCAATTTTAACGTAATCCTAATTATTGTGTAAAATTAAAATACACCTTATAAAAATAAAGTAGAGGGTAATTTTTTATGGATGAGGCTAGTTTCTTTTTTAAAAAAGTAGTACACTAAAAACTTCGCCCAGTTCTAGATGTGCTATGTGAGTAGGTAGGTGACCCGCACTCGACCTAATTTTCTATCGCCTCACGGGCACCGCAGGGAGCCAGGAGGAGGCATCTGCTCACTGAGACTGTGAGCCTAGGAGTCACTGTGTGCTTGCCTTGCACAACTGCATGCGCACACGAGGCGTTTGAAACTCGTGCCTTTCGCGCCTCTCGAGATGGCACGGGGACGTGTCAGTTCTGTTTCTCTGTCCTCTAACCACCTCTCACCTCACCCTTGGCAATCTGAGTCAGGGCAAGAGAGAAAGAAACAGAGTGAGGGCGTGTGCATCTGTACGTGTGCAATTGTGAAGCGTGATTGGGTTGGGATTCGCACCTGCAGCGAGCTAGCCTACGCCTCCCCATGCGCGGCAGAGGCGAGGAGAGAGCTTCGTTTTTTTCCATCTCCTTATTTTTTTTCCCCGGATCTACCTTCTGTTCAAAGGAAGTTGTAAATTTGTTCACCTCTCGACCACAGGAGACACCTATTGCGCACTCATGCTGCAACATAGATTTATCATGCTCGCACATCACGATAGATGATAGGTATCGTTTTCTGATACTCTTACGGTAAAAAAAAAGATTTAGATTTGCAATTTTATTTTTAATATCAAACTTTAAAAACAAATAAATCAAGTGCAAAAACAAAAACAAAATCTCGAGGAGAAGGTGGCAGGTGGCGTTTGTGTCGTTTGACCACTCCGCCATGGTGGCAGCACCCGCACGAGGGGCGCATTCATTTCATCTCATCCATTCGGTCCATTTCGTCGTCTCTCGCTTCGACTCGTCCCCTCCCTCCACCCGAAAGCAGCAAACCCATGCACCCGGGCGTGCGTACAGGAACGGATCAAGCCGGACGCCTCCGTCCAATTGGCCAATTGGGTTCTTCAACCTGCCTTACTTGCTGACTGATCTCCCATACACGGGTAACGTCTGGATCGAACATGCTGAGTAGTACTCACTTAGGGTGTATTTAGTTATTTGTACTAAGTGGTATATGTATGAGATGGTTTAAGAAAAAAGTTATCAACGTGTTTGGTTGCTTGAATGAAACCATCCCATCCTGGATCAAGTGATATAAATTTAAAAAATATTCACTTTAAATGTTGAACCATTCCACTCACCTAAAATAATGGAACCACACATCCGATTCAACTTCATCTCATCAGCCAAACACACCCTTAGTACTAGTGGCACTACCTCACGTAGGAAGATGCCAATTATGTCCAAAAATGTGCCCCTTAAGTCACTGACACGTTGGTAGGGGTGGAAATCGAGTGAAGTCCTCATTTTTTTGAGTTTTTTTCTTTCGAAATTGACATAGTTTGATTTAATATAATTTTATTTATAATTTGAAAGTATTTTTAGAACCGAGCTAACGAGCTGAGCCAACGCAAAAACCAATTTCATTCAAAATTGATTCATTCAATGTTTAATCAATGAACGAGTATAATCGATGCAATTTTGAACCGAGCTAACAAACCTCACAAACTAGCTTTTTTCAGCCCTACACGTAGGATAAGGAGATTTCAGGCACCACACCGGTAGAACACTTGGTTACGATGAAAACGTAGTTGCGGCTCCTAGTTGTATGTGAAGCAAAAATTAAACATGATTACTGTATGTTTGTCCAGACTTTTTGAATTGATAAAGGACGAAAGTTTGAATTAAACGTTGTTAGAAAACCTCCCGTTGGTCACTCAAGAAACCGCATCTGTCATTTATTTTATCAAGCGAAGGACAAGACAACGCAATCTACATTGTTTATCACACCCATGCTTGCAATTAATACCTCTATGCTAATTTGTCCAAGATGATATGGAGTATGTCCGTATGGAGCAGCAGATATGGCCAGAAGCTACCTGCCCCTCCCGCGCATTCTACTTTGGATTGTTTTCGTCAAATTGAGAGGCATATATTTACCTACATTTTTCTTTACGGTTTAGTTACATGTAGATCTCTATGGTTCCGGTCGCTTCAGTTTCAAGATTGCTTCTATTTAAAAAACAGATTATTTATTGAAGGGGAGGATTCTAGACAGCTTCTTTGAGAATCAAAAGCTGCCCTTTATGTAGAATCAGAATCCGATGGACGCCTGATTCTCGCCGACTCGATCCAAAATCTAGAAGTCGCAACCAGCTCAACCCGATTCTGCCATATTCAGAAACAGTTTTTCCCATAATCCATTGCTAGTACATCGCATTTGAGTAATTTTTTTATTTCCCATGATTTTGTAAATGTGAAATACTTTAAGGTGCTTCGAAATTTGTACATTGAAACCTTCGATGACACCAGATACTCCCCTGCCTCTGTAGACTAAATTGATTCCTGCATTGTCAATTGTCACCAACGCCAAAAATTCCAACATCAACCTTTGTCATCAGTGTCGGAGGCAACGAGGAGGCAATGGTGGCAAGCAGAAGCATCGAACGAGGAGATGTGCCATTAGAGGGTGCGGCTAGGGTTTAATAGTGTGCGATGGGAGAGGGAGCAGCTGAGATTAGTGGGAGACACATTGGTCCAAAATTCAACTGATTCGAGGGAAAAATAAACCAATATATCAGTTGTCAAGTGGACAGTCCATCCATATAGGAATCATTTGTTCCTACAAAATGCGGCTAACACACATATCCCCTGATTCTCGACTCTGTATAAACTCGTATGCATTTATATGTCAACATAGTGTAACATCTAGGGCATATCTAGTTAGTTTGAAGCTAACTTTATCAGGTCTAGGTAATTAAACGTACTACATATTTTTAGGCGGATGTTTGGTTCATTATAATAATTATGATTTGCTACACTTTCTTAGCTCTATTCCCGCGCGTCGTGTACTCATTTTTTTTTCCAGACTTCGACACCCTTGTGGCACTGAATTTTATTGTCATGAAAGTATGAAAAACTATATTTACTTAAAATTAGTTATAATAAAATTAACTTCAAACCAAATAGACCCTAGATTAGGTAACTTGTTCGTACCCGTAACAGTTTTGCCTGGGCGTACTTACACAGGTACACGGTACATGTACGCGCAGACTCCAGCTTTTTCCATGCCCACTTTGCCTTTTGGAGCCTAACGGAGGGAGTACTTGTGTGCGCCGTTGTTTCTATGCCTACCGCGTGCCATTACTTTCTCTCGATCGTGTGTTTTTTTGCAGGTACTTGTTGCGATCAATGGCGGCCTTTTATTGCTGCTGCTAGAGTTAGATGTCTTATATATCCAGGAATTTCTAGCATTTTTTAGGACTCGATCAGAATCAGGCAACACTCTCTAATTGCCAAATGAGAAATGTATCCAAAATCAGCATGCGCTTATTTGAAGAGCGACGAACACATGCAAAAATAAAAAATAAAAAAAAATAAAAATAAAAAAAAAACTCACCAAGAAATCTATCGATTTCGCAAGCGGTAACGGGGAGTCCTTACGTAATACTCTCTATAGTCATAAATAATCCTTCCGGCCATGAATAGTTATCATTTTAGATATCGACATAGTCTCAAACACACCACTTTAATCACTAATTTTTATTATAACTAGCAAGGTGGTCCGCACACTTACGCATACATCATCCTTAAAGCAAGTCTAAATAATTTTATAATACGTGTGTGTTTTTTTGTAAAATAGATCATTGCTGAACTCTATTTGGGATATTTTGATACTATATATATTATAGGAGAAAAATACACCACTTCGTTTCGCGATACTTGTCACATGTGAGCAAAACTTTCTTTCCCAAATACTTGCATATCAAAACAATAAATGTAGCATAACGTAATATTTTTCATTTATATCATCATCTATTAATTCACTATTGCAATGTTTATCTCTTTCTTTTAGTACTTCTTTTACTGCATAACACATTACTTATACCGGTATATTCGAGTGAACACCTATACATATATCACCCTCTTAATTTCATCATTCCGTGGAGGTCCACCAAATAGAGTCAAAATATTTTCTCATTTTTTTGAGAATTTTTAGCTTATTTTATATTTTCTTAGTGACCATCATTAACTTATCATCGACTTTTATTACATAATAGTTACTAATACACACACACATATATTTTTTTTCTTTACAAATCAAATTTTATTCTTAAGGACGTGGTCTTAGTGAGTAAGTTGCAATACAATTTGCTTTATGTCTCTCAGCATATATCAATGACGATTTTAAGGCGAGCTTTAAAAAAATGCCTATAGAATACTCGATTCTTTTGGAGGGTAAGTTTCCTGGATTTTTAGGTTTGGGAGAGTTTTCATGCTGATTTTTCAGTTTATTCTGAAGAATCCCATCACTATTTGATTACTTCTAAGTCACGTGATCTCTCCTTCTGGTATAGGAGACTTGGTCACATTGGTTTTGATCATTTGACCGGAGTTAGCAGCCAAGATCTCATTCGTGATTTGCCTAAACTCATGATGGTCAAAGACTTAGTTTATTCTCCTCACCGACATGACAAGATGGTTACTGCTTCTCATTCCCCAGTCACCATGGTGATGAATGATGCACTAGTATAGCTTTTGCATATGGACACTGTTGGTCCAGCTAGAGTCAATCAATGAGGGGAAGTGGTACATTCTTGTCATTGTTGATAATTTTTCAGGGTATTCTTGAATGTTTTTCATGGCATCGAAGGATAAGTATTTTACCCATTTCAGGTGTTTGGTTCGTAGGTTGCTTATTGAGCTTCTAGGTGCCTTACGAGCGATCCGCAATGACAATGGTACGAAGTTCAAGAACTCCTACTTTGGCTTCTGTGAGGAATCTGGCATCGAGCATCAGTTCTCTTCTCCATACGTCCCTCAGCAGAATGACGTAGTGAAGAGGAAGAACCGGACCTTGGTCGAGATGGCAAGGATGATGCTAGATGAGTATAGTACTCATAGAAAGTTTTAAGCTGAGGCTATAGCTGTTGTTTGCCATGTGTCCAATCGGGTTTTCTTGAGAGCACACTTGCACCGTACCTCATATGAGTTGAGGTATGGGCGTAAGCCGAGTGTTGCCCATTTTCATTTGTTTGGATGCAAGTGATTATGTTTGAAGTATGAAAACCTAGATAAGTTTGAGTCACATTCTTTTAATGGGATCGTTCTCGGTTACTCAATTTCCTCATGTAGCTATAGGGTCTGGAGCTGTGAGGCGAGTAGAATGATAGAGACTGGTGAGGTTACCTTCGATGAGGCCAGTCCAGACACTAGGCCAGATATTTCAGGCTCTTCTCCTTTCTCTGAGACCATCTTTGTGGAGGATTTGAATGATGGAAATGATGGCTCTTTTCCTGATCCAGTCCCCTTTACACCTAAGGTGCCTCCTATTTCTATTTCTGCACCTCAGGAAAACTAGCCCTTACCTTCTAACTCTTCTGCAGTCAGTGGCTCTGTTCCTACATCTTCCACGCAAGAGGTAGAGGCCACTTCTATTTCTGGACCTCCCCAATAAATTTAGAGGTGTCATCCACCTGATCAGATCATTAGCGATCTATTTCAGCAAGTCACACGCTCAAAATTTAGAGGCCTTCGTTGCCTCATTTGAGCCGAAAAATGTTTCTTATGTATTATCCAATGAGTGTTGGATTAATGCTATGCATGAGGAACTCGAGAACTTCGAGAGGAACAAGATATGTCAGCTTGTCGAGCCCCCATCTAGTCATTATATCATTAGGATCAAGTGGGTGTTCAAGAACAAGTAAAGTGAGGACAGGGTCGTCATCAGGATAAGGCTAGGCTAGTCATTCAGAGTTTCTCTCAGGTCAATGGCCTTGACTTTGAGGAGACTTTCGCCCCCTATAGCCAGACTAGAGGCCATTAGGATCTTGCTCGCATTCACGGCATCTAAGGACTTCAAGCTTTATCAAATAGATGTCAAGAGTGCATTCCTTTTTAATGATTTCATTGAGGAAGAGGTTTATGTCAGCATCCTCCAAGATTTGAGAACCCCAAATACCCAAACGATATATTCAAGCTTCCTAAACCTTTTGTATAGACTTAAGAAAGCTCATCGTGCTTGGTATGAAAGGTTAAGTCCTACCTCTTGAGTCATACCTTTGTGATGGGTAAAATGGACATGATACTATTCGTCAAACAATTAGATTCGAACTTTCTCATTGTCCAGATCTATGTCGACGACATCATTTTCAATGCTCCTCACATTTTCTCATAACTCAGTTCTCAGATGTGAAGCCTAGGAAGCCTTTGTCGATGGCTCCTAGTCGAGGATGTGCTTCACTAGGATAAGCTGTTAATTTCTATTATGTTTTTATTTTACTTGGTTTGAACTCTTTCTCCTAATCTAAAGGTTAATTTTATTGTTATTTTTTTATTTAATTTCAAACATTAGTTTTAGGTTAGATTTGATATACAAAACCAATCTCTAATTTTATCTAATTTGTTTTTGCGAATTTTAGCTATGTATGTGTTTTAATTTGGAGTTCATGTGAAAATCAAATCGCTTTTTTTATTTTTATTCCTAATCTTTGTTATTTTTTATTGTACTTGGCATGGGCGCTTCCTTTTAATCGAAGTTGTTATAACTTGGATCCGCTTGATAAACGTTTATCTATTTTCTTTAAATAATAATATCCATTTGCTACTGTAGTTCAACTTAATTATTTATGGTCTACTAGATTAAGTGCATGATGTTTTGTTTTTTATGAGAATTTTTAGTATATTCCTATTTTTGTTATTAAGATCCGTAGGGTCCACTTAGATATTTTGGTATTTTTTTTTTAGAATTTCTAGCATTTTTATCTTTTTTCTTAGCAACTCTTCACGAGCTTTTAATATAAAATAGATATATTTATAAAACTGAATAAAATTATAATATTATAAAAGTACTTTTTGACATAAATTTACACATATAATTTTTATATATCCAATTTAAAATTTTAAAAGAATATTGATTGTTAGAATTTCAAAAATTTGACTGCACCTACCTAGTACAATGTTTTCGGGACTCCAAATACTGCTTATGTTAGCAGTGACATACGATGTCGCAGAAGCTAGCTAGCAAACGTGACAAACGATGTGCAAAAGACCAGCAATAGTGAAAGACCATGTGGATATCTATCCTTGTTGGTGATGAGTAATTGATTATATTTAAGCATGTGATGCTGTGTTACGTGATGTGTTTTCTTCATATCACATTCCAATTATCTAGGCACATCTCTTCTTGAACATTGCAAGAAACCAATTTTTTTTGCTTGAAATGAAGACATTCTTGTTGATCGTGTTTATGGCTTTTGCTTCTTGTGTTCTTACTTGCTGTGATAAGTGGGAGGATATCCAAGATCATCTTGATTATCAAAACCCGATGAGCAAGCTTAAGACTAAGATTTTAGTTTTTACTTCCCATTGGTGCACTTCTCCTTCGATTTGGAAAAGGTCAAAACTTTGATATCAATCTTCGCGATTGAAGGTTAGAATAAGTTCCTGACATCCATAATTAAGGAGGTGCATACCGAGTTTTAAGTGCAAGTTTTGTCTCGATTGGTTCTTTGAGTTTTTTTTATAGGTTATTCTTGTCCAGTAAATAAAAAAATTATTTGAAATGATTCACTCCCCTCCGATCGCCATTTCAATTCTTCAATCAGAAATAGAAACAAAGATACATATTCTTATTCAGACACAACCAATCCATCGATGTGACAAATTATAAGCGCAATACTAAAAATATGATTTTGTTTTATATCATGGCCATATGTACGAGAATTGTAAGGCAATGCTCCCAATACCTGCCGTTGCGACAAATCACACGATTTTTGCGATGAAACCAAGGAGCCAGCACGACAAGATGGATCCAAAACTCGCGCAAAATGCTAGTGGTCGTGTCTGTGGTGGGGTTGCTAATATTCGTTTGCGATACCATACTTCCTAATTGAGTAACTTCTACACATATATATACATGGCGGCCTTTGATGGTACACATGAGCTAGCTACACATGAAGGGACATGTTCTGTAAGCTTGTTTGTACAACATTGCACGGACTCCTACTTTGGAATAACGCCGTACGTAGGTACGACAAGTGTAACTACATGCGATTCTTGCTACATTTTCAATCAGTAGTACAATAGTAAAGCTCACTACTTATTTCATCTCTCATCGATATCATCTAGAGTAAGTTAAAAGCCAATTTGTACGATAACTATCTCTAAAAGTTGGCTCTAGACGTTGTGTAATAACTATCTTTTCTCTCTCGTACATCTACCTATGCTCCCATGCAAAGCTGGCCCTTAGATACAGACTAGCTAGCTCTCTTCTCTTTGCTCTTTTCCCACTCTTTCACATAAACCAAAATTATGTGTTCAGACCAAGAACTAATTGAAATAGTGTTATTGTACATGCTCTAAGGTACAGTGTCGTGCGTGTATATAGTTTGGTGGAGAGGCCATGTGCACGAGATGGAGCACGAACCAATAAATATATGTCGATCGATCGATCGACCCATGGCAAAAGGCTACAAGATCGTTAGAGTTCGGCGTCCACTTGGTATCCACATGGCTAGCTAGCTAACTACCATGCATGTGTCGCATCTCAAACAACATTAGGTATAGATCGATAATATCGTGGCTAGCTTGCTATAGGACCACGCCCGTCGATCAGTCTGAGTAGATCAGAAAACCTAAGCGTCCTTGTTTTTTTTTCCCCACAGATTGGCGTTAGGACCGGTTGATGCGGTCGATGATCGAGTGAAGATGCATGCATGGCCCCGGCCACAGCTTTAGAGGGGTTTTTACGAGAAATTTTACGGTGGATTATACTTGTAGTATAAAATGTATAGTAGAAATCATATCTAACCGTTAATTTATTAAGGGTGTTTCTACTATTCTACTACCAGATGTAGTATAAGTAAAATCTAGTTAATCTCATTTATTTGATCAAAAAATGAACGGTTCATATTTAATTTAATCCACCGTAAAAGAGCTCTTATTTTAAGGGGCATTTCGGTCGGTCTTTTCCTCTGTATACTCCTCTTAGAACAACAATGGAGAAAGGATTGTTACGCCACATTCCTGTGCTGCCTCGTGTCGAAGGGCTAGCTAAAAAGCCCTTTAATTTATTTGTCGTTTTTTTAATAAATATATATATGCGTATCTGCATTCAGCTAACATCTTGAAACTCGGATCATTAATATGTATCAAAGTTTTTCGATTTTTTTATATGAAAATAATATTAGTAGATTGTTAATTGCCTTAACGAATTCCACCAACATATAATTCAAATACGAAGGTCAAACATGGGCGGCATCGGATACTGTACAGGTAAAAAGGATCTTAGGGGGTACATGCTATAGGCTATAGCTGGCTAGCTAGTAGGTGCAAGGTGCTGCCAAATGCCTGCCACCACTTCACCGACACGTAAATAGGTAACGTGTCACCAACCCGTACATACATCAGGCCTGTTTCCACACGCTCTTAGAGACTCTGTTTGGTACAGTTCCAGATTCTAGTAGAAACAAAAATGGTTTCAGATTCTTGATAAAAACGTTTCAAGTAAGATTCTGTAAATAGAGATCGATTCGGCCACAGAGTGAAAAAAGAAAAAACGATCTGAAGAGAATCGTTCCGAGCTTTAGCCCGTTCGATTGGGTTTCTTTCAAAATCTAACAGAAACGGCTCGGTTCCAAATTGCCAAACAAGACCTCAGTTTGGTACGTTCTTCCTTGATTCGAAATTTGCAACACAAGGCAATCGGAACCGATGGAGAAACCAAAACCCGATCGAGTCTCTCTGTCACGCTTTCCCCAGCGTGCCATCTCCACCTGTAAGTTTGTGACCTTTATACCTAGCCCCTCCCCCTTTTTTTTTTTTCCAAAGCGGTCTTTCCTCAGGCGGCAAAAGAAGGTCAAGCGCAGGCCAGGACCACCAAAAAAACAATGCACGCATGGATGGATGGATGGATGGATGGAAGATGCCGTCGTTCTTATAATCCCCTAGCTATCTACTTTGCTAATGGAATATGTAGTACGTGCGACTATGCTGTCCTTTCGATCGTCCCAAAAAGAATGCCGACATTTTTTGGCATAAAGATGCGTGAGCTACCAGATCATACGTGCATGTCCTGGTCATCGGCTGCTAGCGAGTAGTAGCGGCCACCGGTAATTTGCCCTCTCTCTGCGGCGGCAAGTGCACATCGCCAAAGCCAATCGGATGGAGCGGCGAGCGTATGATCGCCTCGCTCGCTTTCGTTGGCCAGATGCGTCGGTACGTACACGCGCGCACATTTTTGGCTCCAATAATGCATGGCGCACGTGCGGCATGGCGGCCCTGGCTAGCCTCCGGCGAGAGATTAAGCAGCCCGACGTGGCGGCGTCCCATTCGCTGCGTCTGCACTTGATTAATCGGTCGTTAATGATTTGATGGGGATTTGTTTACGCCGTTACTCCATCCTGTCGTTTTTGTAAGCGTTTGTTTGGTTGTTTGTTTGTTGTTGTTGTTGTTTTTTTTTTTTTTTTTTTTGCCCCCGATCGAATGCGTGCATGTGGGAAACATATTCCTAATTTGGATCTTGGTTGTACTGCTCATAATTGAGATGTTTTCTTAGAAAAGATGTTAGGGATCGAGTTAAGCCAATTTTAATTAGCTGGTTCCTTAATTATTGCGCACCATGCATGCACATGCTTAATGATATATTGGGATTTGCTGGCTGCAGCATGCATGCATGCCAGGTGATTGGGAAATATGTGCAGTATTTTATAAGTACTTCTGCACTTTTTTCTTGAAAATACCAGTACTCATTTCTCTTTTCAGGAGTACTAGCTAGCTTCTTTTCTACCCTATATATATATAGTTTGTCGACGATCTATACGATGATTTTGTGGAATTACAAGCAGGAAAACGTTACAGCTCGCGGACAAGTAAAAAGATGCCTCTATCACTACGAATAGATTACGACGGTGCTCCTTGATCATAGGGAGCAATGAGCTTGATCTGGTTACAAGTGTCCCTGTCCTATCCTGCTATCCAACCGGTCCTTCTATACTAACGAAGATGTGGCGGTTGGTGATGTCGGAGGAGGCGTCTTCTTGGTTCAAAGAGCGGCGCACATGATAGCGGTTCTTGTCGGTACGTGATTCATCACTTGGCGACGTGGAAGAAATGTACTCTAGGTAGTTGTTATCAGAGATATAGATGTGATTAGCGGCTAATTGTCAGGAACTATCGGTATACGCACGGCTAAAAAGTTAGTGTTACAGATGGTTTTAAAAAACTGTCTATGTTATATATTATCATAGACGGTTTTTGCAAAACCGTATGTGATATGCATCATGCATGGACATCACAGGCGGTTTTTAGCAAAAACTATCAGTAATGAGAATACACATCACATACGGTTTTAATAAAAAAAAAACTATATATGATATGTACACATTATCACAAATGATTTTTGGATAAAATCGTCTGTAATATACATATATATTACAGACATCTTTAGCCAAAGCCGTCTGTGATGCGGCCATGTGGCTCGTCACCTCGATAACCAACCAAGCTTGTGCGCTGATCATTTCCTCGTCGTCCTCTCTCTCTCTCTCTCTCTCTCTCTCTCTCTCTCTCTCTCTCATACGCCTCCCTTCTCCACGCCGCCACCGAGCGTCACCTCCCTCCTCCAGCGCCACCACCGCCGTTCTCCCCCTGTGCCGACGCCCTTCCTCTGGCCTTCCCTATGCCGCCAAGCCCTACACCTTTTCTCTCCTTCTCTCCATCCAGAGCTGCTCTCCACTTTTCCCGTCATCTACCTCTGAGCCGACGGTTCCGCCGCCCAGATCTATCGGTTTTGATGGTCTATAGCGCCACCGGTGGCCTAGATCTGTCGGTTCCCATCGGGTCTAGCGCTCCTTGATCCGTGGTCTTCTTCTACGCGAAACCCTAGGGAGCCCCCGCCGGATCCATGGGGTCTAATCATCTTCTTCAACGCCGATGGCCCTTCGGTCCTCCTCGAGTTAGGTAACCTCTTCACCCCACCCCCTTCCCTCTTCTTCCTTTCCTTTGCTCACCCTCTCTCCCTTTCTTTAGGTTGTTTCCACCCGGATGCTGCCGACCCCGATGTTCCCAGCACTGGTGCTTGCCCGGTTGTCCCACAACTATGGCATTGAGGTTGCCTCCCTCAGCCCTAGTGGCCTTGTCGCCATCGTGGTGTCGATGTCGAGACCAATGGCCACACACACACAACCCCCCCTTTCCCTTACAAGCTAAATACCTGATCTGCCCCCTCATGAATGACTATGTGCTACTAGTTCACTTTCGGATTTGAGCTGGCGTAGTTGTAGGTTTCCTGTGATGATCTTTGTCCATTTTAATTGTTGATTAATAGTATTTAGCGTTATACTTCATATGCCTAAATCCTGAGTTCTTGTGATATGAATTAGTAAAAACATGCTCATTATGGATTAGTTGTATTTAAACATGATTGTAAATGGACATTAACACTGTTAATGTGTAAGCATCCTTTTGAACTCGATTTCTTCCAGCAATGTTGACTTCCTGAATGTGATTCTTTTCCAGAAATGTTTACTTGCCTATCATAAGTACTGCTATGTTATGATTTTTAAGGGTTAATATTACCTACCCTGATGTAGTGTTCCATCTTTAATGAAAACTTCACAACTCTTAAAGAGTGTAGCTATCCTTAAATGGATAAGGTAGAGCTATTATGGTGATCACTAGTGAGATATTGAATATTAATTTACAATAGTTAGTAGATGCTTGATTTCAATGATGATAATATCGATTATATATTCATATGTTGGTATCTTTGGATTACATTTGGAGGTAGTAGAGGACACTTTTGAGGTATTACCTTTCTGACTGTTCAAGTATTATGTTCTTTTGTGTGAATGCCCCCTTTCTGACGTTGTTTGTACTTTTAGGTTATGCCTCCATTATGGTGCAAGCTTGATTGGATGTGGTTTGGACATCCTGGAGTTATCGAAGGAACAATGACCAGATAGCCTTTTCTCTGTCCAATGGATTGTGTACTTGAGGTAATTACTTAAGGAAAAAAAATTATTTTTATAATGTATATTCATATATATTTAGTCATGAGAACATCAATTGGCCTTTAGTTAGTTTGTATGTTATATGTTTGAGTTGGCTAGAATGTAGTAATTTCCTTTATGTAATTAGTTGTTGTTATATTTAAATTTTTTTTTTGGGAAATTTATCATAAATGGTTTTGTCGACGATTGGAGAACGGGCTCCCGTCGAGCTTACTTGTTGAATGGGGGATCAACAGAGCCCCGTCGCACGGATCGAAGAGGGCGTTCGAGCGACGCGAGGTCGGGAGAAGGAGGCCGGAAAAAAAGGGGGGACGCGGTGTTTTTTATCCTGGTTCGGGCCTCTCACCGCCGAGATAATGACCCTACTCCGGTATTGTGTTCTATCTTTCGTGTGCCCTCCTCACAGAGATCTTGAGGGTTTAAATACTATGACTAGAGATGCGAAAAAGTAATCGCCTCCCGGATCACGCTATGCATCCATATCCGTGATCTGCCCTTGATTCCCGTTATTTGAATTTGGGTATGATTTCCCTTGATCTCCTGGGCTGATTGGTTGCCTCCTTCCTTCCTCGCAGCTGGCCGGGCCCTCCGACCAAGACACCCGAGAGGTGTGGCCTCCACGAGCATGCTTGCTCGTGGGGTGTGTTTGGTGCTTCATGAACGGAGGCGCAAACGCGTATGCTCGGAGGAGAAGGAGGGATGCTCGTTTCGTTCTCCCGAGCATCTTCCCTTAGTGCCGCTTGGTCGGCGGGTTTAGCTTTTCACGGGGGTACCGTGGTCTTTTGCCAGATAGCCAATCCCCGACAGGTTTCATCTGTGGTTCGATTGAATTGTGGTATTTCAAATATTTTGCAAAAGCATCTAGCCATCCAGAGTTAACTAAGAGTAAATCATAAAATTGGGGTTTCGTGTTATATGTGTCAAGATACCTTGGGTTTGTAAAATTTCCTCTGCACTTTTGAATTTTAAACATCATTTTTTGATTGAACCCAATTGAAAGATACCTTTTGAGTCGCTTAACCAGTCATCTTACAAGGTCTATCATTGTGAAGCCCACGATGTCCAACTTTATGGTCCAAATTTTGATAGCTTTGGACCAAGTTGCTTTCTAATCCTGACTACACTATTTACTGAAAACCTTTTTTTTTTTCTAAACATCAATCATTGATGATCTGGTCTTTTTGAGGACCATTCGTTGTTCTCCTTGATTTTAGTTTATGAAGAATTGTCTTACTATAAAAAAAAAAAAACTCATGTGGCTCTAACTCCTTTACAAGTTGTTATTTATAAGTTTACTGTTGAATCACCATGCTATTATCTATGAAGATAATGCTGCTTGTGTTGCACAAATGCAAATGGGTTATGTAAAGAGCAATATCACGAAGCATATTGCTCCTAAGTTCTTTTATCTTCACGAACTCCAGAAGAATGGTGAGATAAAAATAATACAAACTAAGTCATGTGAAAATCTAGTAGATTTATTCACAAAATCCATGCCAAAGTCCACTTTCCAAAGGTATGTTAATGGCATTGGAATGAGGCGACTTAGAAATTTGCACAGTTCAGAGGGAGTAAATCCCTGAACCATAATCCATTTGCATAATCCTAAAGATCATAAGTTGTACTCTTTTCTCCTTGGTGAGTTTTTCTGATGTTTCTCACATAAAGATTTTTAATGAGGCAGCCAGTGCAACACTTAGCGCGAGTGCTATGTACTCTTTTCTCCACCCATTTTTTCCCACTGGGTTTTTTGGGGAGTTTTTAATGAGACATATGCATTACGCGGTATTCGTCCAAGGGGGAGTGTTATGAGATAAAGACTCTAACCGTATTCAGTTAGGAATCTATCTCTATTATATGGGCGAATCCTGAGTCCCTCCTTTATATATATTGGGTGTTCCATATTGTAATGGATGATGATCAATAAAGCAAAGAGAGTTTCCACTCTATATCTTGTGTGTTCTCTGTTCATGTGTTCTTGTTGATTGCCGGTGATTCACGGGTCAACGACTTGTTTTACAATACTTATATATATAACAGAGGGAGTGAATTTTTACGCGTATGTTGGGATTAGGGTTGTAAACGGGCCGAATTCGAGCGGGCCTGGGGCTGTCAGGCTCGAGTTCGGTAAGGCTCGAGCTAAGCTCGAGTTGAGGTCGGTAAGGCTCGAGCCAAGCTCGAGTTGAGGTCCGAGCCTAGATCCAGGCTCGAGTAGGCTCGAGTAAGCTCGAGTAAATTCGGTAAATTTGGTAGGTTCGGTAACAAGCTCGAGTAAGTTCGGCTCGAGTAAGCTCGATAACAAGCTCGAGAAAGTTCGGTTCACGGAAGCTCGATCCAAACTCGAGTAGGCTCGCGAGCTATTCGAGCTCGGCTCGGTGAAGCTCGCGAGCTCGAGATCGAGCTCGAGTTCGGCTCATTTGGAGCTCAAATAGACCTAAACCGAACCGAACTTGAATAGCTCGTGAGCTCGAGCTTTTTTTTACCGTCCTAGTTGGGATTGTTTCCTCTGTCTTTCCTCGGTGAAGTAGAGGCATACAGTTGGGCATTTCCCCAACTTCGCATTCCATTTTCTTTTCTCAGCTTCATCCCCGATCGATTCCCCGCAGTTGATTAAAAAAAAAAAAAAGAGCATCGTCCCCGCAGCATCACGCAACACGTGGAATTCCCTGCATGATCGCAATGACCAGTGGGCAGTGGCCACCCACCTAGGCGGCCGGTAGGGTGGTGCTCCGGCTCCACTGAGGCATGCATGCATGCATGCACTGACCCATAAACTTAGGAGGCTAGCTAGCGTTGGCCTGCATCCGCGGCCTGCAGGCGTGCGTGCATGGTCCTTCACAAGTGTCCTCTGCTGCGATCATTTCCTAAAGGCAGAGGAGTACCTTTTCCATTGCAAGCCAGCGACCAGCTTGCACGCTCATGACATGATCGATCGCCTCTTGTTGCTAGCTACGTTTGGGTCAGTTCAAAGTTCAAACCATGGTCGCGGCCAAAGTCAAATTAAACTATCGCCATCGCCGCACACATGCAGCAGGCGCAGTGGTGGTGGCCGGCGTCCGATTCCATGTGGTACGAAACCGAAAAGCAATCACGCGCGCGCATGCACGTACGTGCACTGAGCCCTGTCCCCGCCCGGCGCGCGGCAACCTGCGCATGCAGGCCGGTGACTAGACGGCGCCGCAAAACGCCATGATCCTTCAACCTGTGTACTTTCGGTCTTGTGACCGGCCATTGACTAATGGATGTAGCCATGCATGTAGGGTATATATACTTATCGTCGCGGCTTCAATCGCAGCCGACCGGCCGGTCGATTAGCTTTGAGCTCTTTATTCGTAATGATGATTAACTGGTTTGTTAACACCAAAGTAGTAGCTAGTGTAGCTCGATGATGCATGGTCATGGAGTAGCTTTGTTAAGTTGTGCGGCGCTTTTTGACCAGGGCTGGGTCGACGGTGCGCAATGCATCACGCGCGCTTCGTGGTCGAACCCACCGGCCGGCCGGCCGCGGGCACCAAGCCTCGAGCCGCGCACGCACTGCGCGCGTCGCCGGCGGTGACGGCTTTACTTAAGGGTTTTTTTAATAGTGTTATATCGGTTGTCATTTAACTGTAAATTTCTATAAGATGAGGATTTGAGAAAAGAGAATACAGTATCTTTTAGAATAAGTGTAATAAGGGCATATACAATAAGATCATATCAACTGGCTCTTAGCCTGTACACATCAGATTTAGTCTACGTGAAAGAGTAAGAAAACAGGAGAGAGCTGGCTCTTATTTAGTAGTCAGCTTTGCACAGAAGTATAGAAAGATTATTTATGTACAAATGAGAAAATATAGTTATTGCACTTATTACACGGCATCTAGAGACAACTTTTAGAGACAGTTATTGCACAAACTGACTTTTAGCTTACTATTAGCATGTAGTGAGCTTTGCTATTGTACTTGCTCTAACAAAGCCCGCTACTTACTCCATCTCTCATCCATGTCATCTAGAGTAAGTAATAAAGCCAGCTTGTACAATAACTATATCTAAAAGTTGTCTCTAGATGCTGTGCAATAACTATCTCTCCTCTGTTGTACATAAACAATCTATCTTGTTTCCCGTGCGATGTTGGCTACTAAATAAGAGCCAGCCCTCTTCTCTCTTTTCTTTTCTCACTCTCCCATATAGGACAAAACTGATGTGTACATGTTGTAGTGAACTGAGATGACCTTATTGTACTTGCTCTTATGCAAGAGACAAACTTATCACGTAAACTAACGTAAAAAGTGATGAAGTGTGATGGAAACAATATAATGAAAAAATTCATTTGTTCCTTTGGCTTTTTTCCCATAATAAGATCATGACTAAAGATAATCTGTTGAAAAAAGGGATTGATAAAGGTGTTGTTTGTAGCTTTTGTGATGAAAATGAATCCATTACTCATCTCTTTTTTGAATGTGTTGTTGCTAAGAATATTTGGAATTTAATCAGTAGCTTCTTTGATCTGGATATTGGCTACAACAATGAGTCCGTTGCTCGTTTTTGGGTTAGCAATAAAAAGAATGCTAGTTTGAATACCATTTGTGCAACTGCGTTATGGACTTTATGGATTATACGGAATAACATGATTTTCTTGTCACAGAGCTGGTCGAGTGTGAAAAATATTTGGAGAAAGATTCTCACTTTGCTAGGAGATTGGAAACCTCTGTTCAAGAAGGATATGTTGGCTCAGATGTGTTCATTTTGCACAAATTTGGAGCAGAAGTGTCGAGCGCCATTACCCTTGAGCCTGGAAGTGATTTAGTCAACAATGCTATGCTTGGTGTGCAAGAACCTGAAGATGGTGCTATTCCCGAAAAGCTGCTCCTAATCTCTACCTATCTTAAGAATATAACGAGTTGAATGTCGTGCTTGTTATCTCCGTTGCTAAGTTCTGTTTTGCTGGCGTTTGAAAAGTTTGTTTTGTTTCGGCTGCTATTTTGGAATTTGACATAACTATGACTATCTAAGATAAGATATTTCTGTTTCATGATGAAACTGTGGCATCTTCTTCTGTTGCCTTTTTGATAAAAAAAAAAAACAATACTGCTTAAGATACGTCGTATTAAAGATATTATCTCTAATACTATCGTTAGATAAGTTATTAAAATGCTCAAGACAATCTGTGAAGATAGACAATCGTACATCCTGTAAGCGGGGGACGGTCTTTGGGTCAGGTAGCTAGCTAGGACGCGAGAGGCCGGCATTGATGCACCGATGCATGCACGCATTCGGTCTACTGTTGCGGCCGCACGTCGCTGTGCGCATGTTATTGCGTACTCGCCGTCCTGTCCGCGCAGTGATTCGCGTCGAAAGTTATTGTAGGCGCTGGTGAACACGTACGATGTACAGCGCGGAACTACTGCTTCCAAACAAGTTCACGTGTGCTGCTGACAAGCAGGAGCCAGGTCGGACGGCACGGGGGCCGGGGTGGCGCCGATGGCGAAAGGCTGGGCGTCGCGGGCCGCGCGTGGCCGACTGCCCGCCACGCACGGATAGGCGGCCGCGGACCTCCCGGGGCCCGTGCGGACGCAGGGTGGGCCCAGCAATGGCAGTGGAGGCCGGCATGGCGGCCCGTGAAGTTTCCCTCCGTCAAGTAGGGCGCGACGTGTTTTGTTTGGTCCGCTCGGCCTCCGGCACAGGTGGCGAACCGCCGCACTGTTGCCCAAGCGCTTAACATTGTTGTAAAACAAGTCGTTCCCCACGTAGAACACCGGCAATCAACAAGAACACAAGAACAAGAGCTATAAGAGCAGATGGAGCTCTCTCTTATTGATCAATGTCAAATCAATTACAATGGGAGGCACCCGTGATATATATAAGCAGCCCCTCAAGGGAGTTCGGATTCGCTTCATTAATAAGAGATAGACTCTAACCAGATACGGTTAGGAGATTATCTCATAACACTTCCCCTTGGCGAATACCGCGTAATGCATATCTCGTTAAAACTCCACTCAAAAACCCAAAGTGGGAAAAAGAGATGGAGAAAAGAGCACATCGCATTCGTTTATGTTGCATTTGTTGTCTCATTAAAAACCTTTATGTGAGAAACATCGGAAAACTCACAAAGGGAAAAAGAGTACAACTTATGATCTTGAGGATCATGCAAAGGGATTATGGTTCAGGGTTTACTTCCCTGAACTATGCAAATATTTAAGCTGATCTTATTCCAATGCCATTAACATACCTTGGAAGGTGAATTTGGCAAGGATTTTGTGAATAAATCCAGATTTTCACATGACTTAGTTTGCATTATTTTTATCTCACCATTCTTCGGAGTTAGTGAGGATAAAAGAACTTAGGAGCAATATGCTTCGTGATATTACTCTTTACATAACCCAATTGCATTTGTGCAACACAAGCATCATTATCTTCATAGATAATAGTATGGGAATTGACTTATTCATATCATATGACTTGGACATGGTTGATTACCCGCCTTAGCCAAACATATTCCCGTGAGGCTTTATAATCTCACAGTGGGTCGTACCACCACGAGGAAAATAAAATCCATTCGGGATTTCTTCATGAACGCATACATGAACATTATTCCTTGGGGACCATATTCCTTTTCAGGAGGAATCTACTTAGTCGATTGTACCACATCCTTATCGATCGTTTTAATTCATTCATGACTCCAACCATATCGGTCACTACAATCATCAACTATCTTGAAAAGTTTAAGCTTTCGCCATCAATATTAAATTTCTAACGCGTCATTCCACTCATTTCGAGAACAGATTTCATCATAATCGATGATGAGTCTCGCTAAAACCCTTGTGCTACAAGCCTCGCTTTATATCTCACCACTTGATATTTTCATATCTCTTCAGGGATGAAAAATCCATTTGATCCTACAGGAATATTTGAAATGTTTGTCAATGTGACCAAGAACTTTCCTCTCATTAAGCAGCGCTACCTCAATTGCTTTTTCGGTGAACCTAGATGAGTGCTCGGCACTCGCCATGGACTTTGGTTACGGATCCGATTTTAGCAATTTTAGAGGCAAAATATGTCGATGGCAATTGTAGTCTTTCTTCATATATAATTCTCCCCGCATCACTCCGGGATGTCTCTTTATCAATTTCTTCAAATCTCGTGATTTCCCTAAACGATGAAGTCTGGTGTTCCCGACTTCCAAGACATTGGATTGTGCGCACAAATATACCAAGTTATCATCTTCAGGATGGATCTCTTCAGAGGATGTTATTACCATCTTCTAGATGGCTCACTTCAGGATTTTCTCAACATCAGTTGAGCTTCTTCCACTTTGTCATGGGTAGTGTTCTCATTTATTTGGTTCTCCTCTTTCATGACGTCTCCGCGAATTGAGTCCGTGCACTGAGGCCTCCCCTCATTTTATCATGAGGGTCAAGAGTGAGTTTAATATCCTTCTAGGATATTTCCACTCTTCAGTGCATATATCGCAGTATATGAGATCTTTCCACTACCTTATGATCGGTGAAGGTATTAATGACATTCTTAGCTTACTTGTTGCAGATTTATTACTTTCCAGAACTTCAAGTTTGGTCTCTTTAGTCGCGTGGATCTAAGGACTCGGCATTCTTTAATGTGGTACTTATCTTCCCAGTAATGCCGAAATATGTCCTTAGTACAATCAGCGTCACCGAACCATGTATGCAGACCCTCAACAGGTGAGGTCCATGGCTGATATCTTTGTCAGGGTGGAGAGATTGGCATGTATACAACATAACCGAAATTTTCGCAGATGGGAAATACTTAATTCTCTTCCATGCACTATCTACAACGGGGAATTCTATTATATACAGTTGATTTGAGTTGAATTAATATCGCGAGATGCAAGATCAACTGCGTGGCCCCCAAGCAACTGGTGGGTGGCCTACTATTCTGCAAAGTGGTCAAGCAATAAATTTTATTCCCTTAATAATGACTCTGCAGGGCCATTCTATTATGTGGACATGAGATATTAAAAGCTCTACATTAATTCCCAAAGCCATATAATGTTTTTGAGGTAAACTCGTTAGCATTGTCCATTTGAATGGACTTGATTCTTTCTTCTGGAAAGGAGGCTTACACAAATTGGGCAATTAATTTAGGTAGAAGCATGGTTTCAACAGGGGCCGAAAAGGTCCACAGATATCACTTTGAATTTACTTCAAAAAATTCAGCGATTCATCTCTGAGGTTAGATGATAAGAAATCTTGAGTCTAAGGGAAATCTTTATGCTATGGCCAACAGAATTAGTAATTGTTTTATCATAGTATTCAACTCAAAATTACCCAGTCGATCTACAAGATCTTTAAATATTTCTGGGTTTTTATTGCAATACCAACTTCAGGTTGCATAGTATAACAATCAACAATTTATTGCACAAAATATTCTGGAAAACACTTTATTTAATTATCACTGATAATTGCTCAACAGGAGCATAGACCAAATGTTCATGCAGGAACATAATTATTCAAACTGATGAGGCTCTTAAGGAGGCTCAACTAATGGAAAATGTGACATGTAGCAAAAATGGTGTGGGGAGACTATTCTAGATCTCCATACAAGTCATGTTTCATCTTCTGGGAAACATTGGTATCTTTCTGGAGCTCCATAAGCACAGTGCCGAGGAGGTCATCCTCATCCATGGGCGAGTCACCATATCCGAGAAGGCTTTCCTTGAACTCGGTTGTAGGGTTAGTGACATTGTCTTCTTTCTTTACACTGTCTTGCTCAACATCTGGTAGAGCGGTGTAGTGTGCCTCAACCTTCTTTTCTTAATTCTTCTGGAATCTCTCAGTGGATTTCATGTAAAGTTCTGCCAAATGCTTTGGGGTGCGACACCATGCGACTAGGCCAACGCATAACCACACTTAAAGCATGTTTGAGAGTCAGTGTGCCTTATTACGTACCTTGCTTCCGGAAGGTTCTCGATCCGCCTTTACCTTTCCATTGGGATTTACCTTTTCCCTTTTGATTTCGCCATTCTTCCATTCATTCCTTGTACTTTTGGCCCTTTCCGCGCCATGGCTACTTACCGACTGTTGGCGGTAGCATGTGCTTCGTGCAATCGCTTGACTTCCATTAGTATTTGCATGATGATTCTTCATCGAGGAGTTCATCATGTTTTTCCGCTTCTGTGCAGTAATAAGCTCGAAGTACTTCTTGTACTTTGCATGATGGTAATCTTTGTTGTTGTAGTATCATCATGTTGGGGTGGAAGGAAAGTGCACAAGGTTTTGTCGATCTTCTCGCCAAGAACTTTCGGTTACAAAGGTCAATTTAGCGACAAGTTTGTGCATTGCGTAATTATAAGTCGCCACACGATTTGAAATCCTGGCGTGGGAGGGTCCATTCGGCGTTGTGCTTACGGCAACAACCGCAGATCTTTGTCGGGTTATAGCGTTCCTTCAGGGAATTCCACAATACCAGCGGGTCCTCTTCCATCAAGTATTCGGCCTTCAAGTCCGAATGAAGATGGTGCCTCAGGAAATGTAAAGCGGCGCATTTTGCGGGTTCAGACACTTCGATTGTATGCGAGTCGAACAATAGCAACTCCAAGTCCTCGATCAGTTAGAGTTGATTTTGGCATCCATTGCCCAGTGGAGGTAATTGGTCGCCATCCAGGGCAAAGCACAAGAAATTCCCTTGCAATAATGTCGACATATCTCGTATGCAAGCAATACGAGATTTTACTACAGTTAAAATACTATATTGCATGCATCTTCATTTAATCAATAAAGTTTTGGTCTATATCTATTCAGAGATAATTATCACACTTTTTTCCAAAATTTTCTAGTATTTAGCAATTTTCAGCATTACTAAATAAAAAATAAATTCCAACATCAATTAAACTTGGCATAAGTCTAATTTCAACTCATGTAATTCTTATTGGTTGGGAACGAAACAGTAATGAATATCTCAGTCAATTTGACTCATGGCTGAAGTCAACATGCCCCTAGGGCTCACATGAGGAGGAGCACTTCCAGTTTAGGCGCCAATTAAATAACCAAGCCTCATATGTGTTTTCCTAGACACTAATTGTCTCAATATCTGTTATTCATTACTAAATCAAATCCCATCCACTCAAGTTCTCATAAAAGCTATATGAGAAATTCTGAATTTTTCTAGCATTTTTCATAATTTATTTAATTTCCAAGCAATTTTCTGAATTACTTTACAGCAGGAAAATTGAATCATGACATAATGCTAAGGAAGATAAAACCAGATTCACGGTATGAACAAGTACACATGAAGCAATAACAGCATGAAAAATTTATAAATACAGAAAATAAGGCCAAGAGGAAATAAAAACAGAACCAATAAATTTTCTGGAATTTTCTAAGAATTTTCATATTTTTCTGACAATTTTCTAATTGATTTTCTGAATTTCTAATCATTTTCGGAGAAGAAAAAAACAGAAAACAAAGGAAAATAAACCGGGGGCATGGGGGTAATTTCTCCTCCCCGTGCGCCACGGCCGGATTCACTCCGGTTTTGCAAATTTGCTCGTGCCTGAATTGGACTTTCTAGTCTATGAGACATGAGACTCCATGTCCAACCAATCGCCATCGGGAGCAGGCGCCGTCCAGTCGTGGTCTTGGGCGGAGTCTGGCCGGCGCGTGCCGCGTGTTGTGGCCGGTGTGGCCGGCTGAGCCGGGAGCTGCCGTGACGGAGGTCGGGCGCTGCGCCGAGGTCGGGCCGCGTCCACACTGACGGGCCGCGGCGGTGCTCGGGTGACATAACCCGAGCCATCGGCCAGGGGCTGGGGCTTGGGCCGAGGTTTAAGCGCCCGACGTGGTTTCGGCTTGCGCGGCCAGGCGGCGTTCGGGCCCGCTTCCACCGATCGGCTTCTTCAATGCAGCCGTCAAGAATGAGCGAAGCCGGTGCTTTGTCGTGGCGACTCCGGCGATTGCTCGGCCACCTCTCAAGACACGCCACCCACGGAAGCTTACACGCCGCGACGGCGTGGACCGGCCCAAGAGCTGGCTCTCCCTGCCACCTCCTCGACTGGAACACGTCAGGGCCATGCGCAGGTACGTGAAAGCCATGAGGGCATGCAAAGCTAGCTAAGGTAGCAAGCATGCAAAGCTAGCATGTTCCCATGCATGCATGCGATCAAACAAGTTTAGCAACTAGCAGGCATGCGGCTCGGTGCATGGTTTTCCATGCGAAGCTAGCAAGTGGGCGACCGGCTTCAATACGCACTTGGCGACCGCAGCCAGCTTCAATACGGACGCGAGCAGGCGAACTGCGGTCAGCGATAGTTTCAGTCACAGGAGACGGCTTCGAGCCGATTTGAGTTTCATGTCACGGCTACGTGCCATTGCTTTTAGGATGATGAACAGCAACGCGAATAAAATAGATCTAACAGCAGAATAGATCTACTCATCCACACAACCAACAAAGTGTTCTTGATGCTGGATTAGATCTAAGCGTCAGAACAATAATAATCGATCCAGTCTCCTAACGGCAGATCAGATCTATGCATCGGGCGAAACAATCTACAGGATTTTTGACTTACGCTCTTGATCCCGGAGGTGTTGGCTATCGCGTAGGATAGAGTCACAGAGAGACTTTTTCTAATCAGAGTGGATGCTGCGTGGTAACGAGTTGATTGCAGATCGGATCGGGCGATCAATCGCCGGTAGTAGTAATCGTCGTTGTCGCCGACGATCCTTCACTTCTTGCTTGGTAGAGACTTCGTCCGATAACGTGTTGTAAAAATGAGTAGATTACCCACGCCAACAATTCCAAGAATCAACAAGAACACAAGAACAAGAGAACAAGAGACACAAGATGTAGGGTGGGCTCTCTTCTTTATTGATCAATGTCATCAATTACAATGGGAGGCACCGTATATATAGCGCCCCTCGAGGGAGTTGGATCGCACATAATAAGAGATAGACTCCTAACCGAATACGGTTAGGAGATTATCTCATAACAAACATAAACTAGTTACATGCCCGTGCATTGCTACGAAAAACAAAATTGATAACGAAAAATAAAGATTAAAAAATAAAAAAATTATTTCACAAGATCAAACATCTATCTTTAACGCTTCGTTTCTTGCGAAAGCTGGCTAATTAAAGCAACGCTTCGTTTTTTGCGTAGGGCAATTAAGCAGGGCAATTAATGACGTGGGTAGAACTCACACTGCCACCAAGTGCTGTTTTATAATAGTAGAGATAGATGCTCCCGTTGGACGAGAGGAAGCCGCGAGACATGCAGAAATTTTAATGCAAAGAGTTTTTTTTTTTAAAAAAAAAAACCTCTAAAAAAGAAACAAAAAAAAACATTGATTTTCTTTTAAAAAAAATTAGAAATACTTGTGATGCTGTTTTTTTCCCCTTCTCCAATCAACCCGAGCAATCAGGTACTTAGACGACTAGCATCGCGAGATTCGCGACAGATCGCTGCCATCTTTTTTGCGCATTGACGTGGCGCCTTTCCCCCTCCATCGGCGTTGTCCCAGCACGTTGAAAATTACACGTGTAACAGATATGGACGGAACTACTCCCTTCCTCTATCACAAAATAGTCTCCATCACTGATTTATGTTATAATATAATTATAAAATACAGTACAATTATAATATTATGCAAAGTAATGTTCGAGACAGATCTACTCATACGATTTTTATATTTTTAATTTAAATATTTTAAAAAAAATTGTAACGGTTAAAGTTTCGAAGAAAGTTTAACTATATCTATATGCAAAGCAATAAGTACATTCGCGGTACCAATGGTACCAGCGCCGAGTAAGGCCCTGTTTGGCAGAGCTCCAGATCCCAACTCCACCTCAGAGCTGAAACTTGTACATTGAAATAAAGTGACTTAAGTTTATAATTTTATTCTAAAATATAAACAAGATGACTTACCTGAACATTCTTAATATACCCATAGCTCCAGCTTCACGAATTTGGTGGAGCTAGGAATACCTAGCTCCACCAACTTCAAGAATTTGATGGAGCTGGAGCTCTGCCAAACACCCCCTAAGAAGCCTTGAAAGTTTTGAAAGGTTAAAGGGAGTAAGAAGCCTAACGGTCTCAATGGTACCAGAGTGAATCTCGATGAGGTTGGTTAATGTTTTGCTAAACATGGTACTAGTACTTTTGGGTATCCCCGGCATGAAGCCATCATTTGAGGCTGGTCTAGGAAGCTGGTTGGACCCGCCCCTCCCCGAGTCCGGCTTGACGGGCCAACCCAACACGAAGCTGGTCGAAACGCCCATCAGAGCCCACCTGCGTGTCTATCTTTGGACGCTTCTGGAGAGGCTGAGCCCGGGTTGGGTTGGCCCTGCCCGTTTCTTCCTTCCTCGTTGGTCGGCCGAGGTAATCCGCACGCGACCGGGCCTCGCCGCTTCGTTCACGCCATCACCTCTCCTCCTCTTCTTGCGCAAGCGATCGATCCATCCATCCCCCAACTCCTCCTCTTCTTGCGCGCGCGCGCACGCACGCTTCCCCTCGCGTTGCCCGGAAGGAGCGGGGAGATGTCGTACGCCTACCTCTTCAAGTACATCATCATCGGCGACACAGGTCCGTCCGTCCGTCCTCCGCCCCTCCATCGATCGGTCCCTTCGCCTCGCTGGTCCGGGGCCGGATTGGAACGGTACAGTTCTTGGCTGCTCTTGCTGTTAGGGCAGATCTATCCGCCTAATCTTGATCAGCTGCTTTGGCTTGCGCTGTGGCGCGCTTCGGTTGCTGATGATGTGCATGTGTTGGCAAGTCGTGCCTGCTGCTGCAGTTCACCGACAAGCGGTTCCAGCCCGTCCATGACCTCACCATCGGCGTCGAGTTCGGCGCCCGGATGATCACCATCGACAACAAGCCCATCAAGCTCCAGATTTGGGACACGGTATCGTATCCTGCGACTCTTTCCGTCTTTTCTACTCTTCCTAGATCGCTTGGTGCTCGTAAGATGTTGCACCAATGGGGACAACGCTGGGATTTGCTTCATTAAACCTAGATGACTTAAGTGGACTTGCTGCCGATTGCTGGGATCTGTAGAATGAAGTTTGTTACCGAGAACGATAAATTAGAGCAAGTTCCATTATATAGTCACCGTTCCATGTGAATATGCCCCCATTGAACCGAGCGAATTGTTTAGCTTTGCTTTGCACTGGAAACTATTTGACCATTTGTTACCAAGCTAACCTTGTTCTCCTCTCATGTGGTAAACCTTAATATTGCATACCCACATTCGTTCTAGGGGCACTCATCTCGTGCTGTTACCTGTAAACATTACAGGCAGGCCAGGAGTCATTCAGATCTATAACTAGATCATACTACAGAGGGGCTGCTGGTGCTCTTTTGGTTTACGATATCACCAGGTACTTGCCCAGATTGATCGAAAGCTGCTTGGTTTAAGTTTTAAATGCATGGTTTCCTGATTCATGCTTATGGTGGCATGCACATTTTTGTTGAACCGGCTTCAGGAGGGAGACTTTCAACCACCTTGCGAGCTGGCTGGAAGATGCAAGGCAACACGCCAATGCTAACATGACAATAATGCTAGTTGGAAACAAATGCGATCTATCTCATAGGCGTGCGGTGAGCTATGAGGAAGGCGAGCAGTTTGCAAAGGAGCATGGTCTGATCTTTATGGAGGCATCTGCAAAAACCGCACAAAATGTCGAGGAGGTGATTGATTCCTACTGCATCTCTGTGCAATTAAGAATATTTCCAAAATTTCTCATTCCATTTGAAATACAGGCATTCGTCAAGACTGCTGGAGCAATATACAAGAAAATCCAAGATGGTGTATTCGACGTATCTAATGAGGTAAAATTTCAAATGTCAAATCATTTATGTTGATCTGCTTACTGAAAAATAAAAACTACTGAGCACTATGATGTTGCTTTGAGCATTATTTATACAACTTAAAGCACATTCTTAATCGACGTATTGCACCACAAAAAATTTACCTGAGATGAAGCAGAACCACCATTATTTTGATACATGACTGCTGTATGATCCTCAAGCCTCATTTTGTAATATTCAGTGTAAGCGCTCATGTACTTTTGTTGTACTTTACAAAAATATGGGTCCTTGCCTTACAAGTTACAATGTGCACATATACCTTCCTTTGTGCTTCCCCATCTTGTGGAAAGCATCTCTCTTTTGCTGACTGCCTTTATATACAAGAAATCCTAAGAGCAGTAAGAATAGCCAAACATGAAAAGGACAATATTACATAATTTTTTCCCCTTGTTTAATGGAGCAATGAGTTCTTTTCTTCATGCTGTAAGAGCAAGATTTGTTAGCTTTCAAGATTAGCAGAGGAAGTTAATAAGTGGAAGGGCAGCAATGTTTCAACTTTGAATGGCAGCAAATTTCATTCTCCCCAACTGCAACCTTTTTCTCCTCCAAAACACTCGTGATTGCTTTCATTACAGTATTGTGTTACCGACCCTGAGCATGCACTGATGCTTTTCTTAAATTTTGCAGTCTTATGGAATCAAAGTGGGCTACGCAGTACCTGGTCAATCTGGAGGTGCTGGTGCCTCATCTTCTCAAGGAGGTGGCTGCTGCAGCTAATGGAATGGGATGATGTACAAAGGTGTCTGTCGTGTGTTACATACTCCAGGGTGCTTTGTTATTTCGCACACCTATGGATTATGAGTTCCAGTAAACAAGTCAAAAGATTCAGTTCATTTATGTCAGCTTCTCGTGAACTGTACAATCGCTGTAATCTATCAGATGTGTCCTGCTTCATGTCATTTAGTATCCACGAATTCTATCCATTTGCATGTGTAATTAAAATAAAAATGTGTGTTTGATGTGGTTGTTTCAATCATCTCCAAACATTTCGGTCCTAGGGTCCCTTCATGTAAAGTTGTTAACCACCAAACCAGTTTGTAACACCTTCCAAAATTGTTTAAGGATTGTTTTTGGCTTAAGATAAGCTATCAGCAGAATGATCTGGCCAACATGTTTTGGACCTGAGCTCTGCTTCTACATGTAAGCTTTAGCCTGCGAAAGTGGAGCTTTAGCTACGGAACATGGAGTATGCAAATTAGCCAAGGAAGATTTTGTTGTCAACAGTAAGATAGTATTGCTGGTCTTCTTTTCTTGGTTGAGATATCTTGCTGAGCTTTGGGATTGATACGAAGAACAAGCGGATCATATTTCTGATCATGTTAGTAGGTGCATGTTCATCGGGCCTAAATTTTGATTACATGTTTTAAGATCTTGCCGTTCGGATTGAGTTCCAGCCATAAAACCCTAAAACATGTCAAGAGAGAAAACAATATTATGACATACATTTTGAGATTGACTTAGGGATTGAGGTCCATCTAAAAACACACGTGGTTTTGGATATGGGCATGTTTCCAAAAACACAACTTTGACTACTAATTTCTATTTAATATATTTATAAAATCCAATAAAATTAGAATATTACGAAATTACTTTCTGACACAAATCTATGCAGATGATTTTCATGTATCTGATCTAAGCGTTTACAAAGATATCGATACTCAAAAAGTTTCAAAAGCTTGTTGCCTGTATTTAAAACGTTAATTTTTTTTATGACGGGAGGGAGTAATTAACGAGCTAAATGTGCATGACCGCCCTGAATGATCCCCTCTTGTTTAATTGTGTTTCATATGATGCATACGGTTACAATCGTGTCAGGAAAACACAACATGTCAGTGACTCAATGTTAGAGATACGACATCAGAGGATCTCATTTCCAGTACCTCACCCACAGACAAGAGGCATGGTTCAAGACTAATTTAACCAAATAACCTTAAGAAAAGGACTGATTTTTCTCTCTTTTGAGCAGAAGGGAGGTTGATGTGGTCGGGTCATGCGTGGGTTTGGTGGCGTTTGTTTAGCCTTAACTTTTATTACTTGGAAAATGTGAGATAACCTTGTTTTAAAAAAAATGGAGTGTAACCTTAGCCACCACGTGTGAAGTGCAATCCATGAAGAGACCCGTATTCTGGCGAGGGAGTGAGAAGCTTCCAAAAAAAAAAAAAGGTTACTTGTCTCCATTCCAAAGAGGCACTTGTCCTGCAAAATCAAGGCTGCACAAGTTACTTGTCTCCATTCCCTTCAAAAGAAAGTTACTTGTCACCATTTCCAAAGAGGCACTTGTCCTGCAAAATGAGTAATCGAGTCTAAGAGCTACCTAGCTTTTCAAAGGGACACCGCTAGCTACTTCGTCCATTGAGTATAATTTCGACTTTGCAAAAGGTTTAAGATTATGATTAAATTAAAAAATATGAGAGAAAATAATGTATATATTTTTTAATTGTTTTGGAAGAAAAGAGATATTATTTTGTGTGGGTGGTAATAAATAATTGCATATAGTTGAGACAAAATACATACGGAAACAGTAGGAAAGGTTTACTACGTCTACATGCAAACTTTATATTTTTTAAACAAGACCATTCAAACTATGTGCCTTATATTTAGAGTTCTTTTACAATACATCTGTGATGATTCCTGTAGATATCATAGGCGGTTCTAGCTACAAATCGTCTGTGATACAAATTTTGGCTAAGTGTACAAATTTGACATGACTTGAATGCTTCAAATTTGAACACTTAGCCAAAATTTTGAGCCATCCAATTCATAGCAAATTTGAAAATACGAGGATGTACCATATGTATTTCATTCGGTTTTTGCAGTGCTCATACTGGCATGCTAGCGTTTTTCTTCTCCAAACCGTATTTGGAGTATGAGAATACTAAAACCATTGTTCGGGTGCTTGTGAGGTTAAGAGGGGGACGCATTATATTTCAAATGCAATCATACCAACTCTACAGTGCTAGATCATGCCAGAACTCCGAAGTTAAGCGTGCTCGGGCGTGAGTAGTACTAGGATGGGTTACCTCTTGGGAAGTGCTCGTGTTGCGTTAAAATCGGCGATAGAACTCATTAGTTAAGCATGCTTGGGCGAGAGTAATACTAACTAGAAAATTTGGAAATATAAGGATGTACCATATTAAAACCGTCTGTGATAATATCCAATGTGGGTTTTATGCATATCACAGACTGTTCTAACCTATTATCACAGACAATTCGTGACTAGAATCGTCTGTGATGTGTTTTTTATAGACGATTCAGAAATCGTCTATGATGACGTTTTCGAACTGTCTGTGATGTCCTTCTCTGTAGCAGTGTATGATTCATTGGATCGAAAAGAATGAACGGTCCATATCGAATTTTGTGTATCATAAAAGAGCTCCTAGTGTAAATATAATAACAAAACTCACTACTTATTTCATCTTCCATTCATGTCATTTAGAATAAGCAATAAAGCCAGCTTATACAATAACTATCCATAAAGATTGTCACTAGATGATGTGTATCTCTTCTCCCTTGTACATAACTAATGTATCTTGTTTCCCATACCATGCTGGCTCTTATATGAGAGCCGGCTCTTTCTCTCTTATTATTTCTCACTCTTCTATGTAGGGCAAAGTCGATGTACATAGATTAAGAGTAAGCTAAGATAATCCTATTGTACATGCCCATAGTAAATGCTTACTTAGAAAGACCTCTGTGTATCAATTAGTTCAACGTGGCAATCGTGCGCTGATAAATAATCAATCGACCGAGTTGCATCATGGACGGAATCAACTTTCTTTCTTTCTCTTTCTTTCTTTCTTTTGCGAACAGGGAATCAGCTTGCTTAATGGCCTAATAGATTTCATGATAACGAATTTTTTAGACGAATTAATCTCTCAGGGCTTGTAATCACTGATTTCTTTTTCTTGTTCATCGTCTCTCTCTCCTCGAAACCACCGGCGATGAAGTATGCAAATTAGTTTGTCCAAATAACCTTTTGTTGGTATATATATTGCTTTGCCGGGGTGACGCATGATGTGAGCGAGTACTCCAGGATTTCCGACATCTATGTAAAATCCAATTTTTTACAAAAAGGCCCCAGAAAAATAAAAGAATCCTAAATTTGCTTTTTTGCACAAAGGCCCCCAAAAATTACTAGAAACTTTTCAAAATTACTTGTTAGCCCATTTTTTATAGGAAAGCCACCGAAATTTCCTAAAATTGTTTTCTTTTGCGCAAAAGGCCCCCAAAAATTACGAGAGGCTTTCCGAAAATGCATACTCCGTATATTAAACATAGAAGATTTGCGCGTTTTTTGGCGAAAAGCCGTCAATTTTTTTTCAAAATTACATATTAGTCTGTTTTTTTGTGTAAAGAACCCCGAAAGTTCTAAAAATTGTTTTTCATGCGAATTTCTAAAATTTGTTTTTAGTACGCAACTTTTTGCGAAAAGCCGCTCAAAACTTTTTAAAATACATATTAGTCTATTTTTCGTGAGGAGACCCCCAAAATTTCGCCCGATTTTTACCACTTAGTGTGTGGTGGCTAGCGCAGTCTGCGCTGCGCCCACGCATCTAGTGTGTGTGTATATATATACATAGACACATATAAACCGAAGCGGCATCCCTACTGTTTGATTTAAAAAAAGAGATGATTTAAACACGAATTCATTACTAATTTGAAGTTATCCTCACAATTCTTTAAAAAATTTTAAAAAAAAGCGTTAATACACGTTTAATAGTCATGGGTGACCTAACTAACTATGTTAAATTTAAGCCCTTAGATCAAAGAAGATAGACTGTTACAAATAGTTTCGGCGTACCTTAAAAAATTCCTATCTAAAGCATTTAGTACAAGTGAAATTATACAGTGCATTATATTGGTAGTAAGGATAGGTAGTAGAAATAAAATCTAACTATTCATTTATCGAGAGTATTTCTATTACTCTACTATCAATAAATACTAGCTAATATGATTCATTGGATCGAAAAGAATGAACGATCCATATCAAATTTAGTGTATCATAAAAGAGCTCCTAGAGTAAGTACAATAACAAAGCTCACTACTTACTCCATCTTCCATTCATGTCATTTAGAATAAGCAATAAAGCCAGTTTATACAATAACTATCTCTAAAGATTGTCACTAGATGATGTGTAATAACTATCTCCTCTCTTGCACATAACTAATGTATTTTGTTTCCCATGCCATGCTGGCTCATGTATGAGAGCCGGCTCTCTTCTCTCTTATCATTTCTCACTCTTCCATATAGGGTAAAGCCGATGTACATAGATTAAGAGTAAGTTGAGGTGGTCCTATTCTACATGCCTATAGTAAATACTTATACAGACCTCTATGTGTATCAATTAGTTTAACGTGGCAATCATGCGCTGATCAATAATCAATCGATCGAGTTGCATCATGGACGGAATCAACTCTTTCTTTCTTTCTTTCTTTCTTTTGCGAACAGGGAATCAGCTTGCTTAATTAGGCTGAATGGACTAATAGATTTCATGATAACGAATTTTTGAGACGAATTAATCTCTCAGGGCTTGTAATCACTGATTTCTTTTTCTTGTTCATCGTCTCTCTCTCCTCGAAACCACCGGCGATGAAGTATGCAAATTAGTTGAGTTTGTCCAAATAACCTTTTGTTGGTATATATATTGCTGGTCCTTTTTCTTTCTTATTGGAGATATCTTGCTTTTGATCTGGCCTGCTGTAGGGAGGGAGAATCAGATATATAAGCAGAAAGTTTCTAAAGCACCTCTAACCTCTAGGATTGACGCGAAGGACAAGCGGATCATGCTCATGATCATATTAGTGTGCATGTTCATCAGGCCTAAACTTGCTGGGAGTAAGAGCTTGCCGTTCGGATTGATTTCCAACTTGATTTTTTTTTTAACTATTCCCCTTAGGCTCAGGCTCGGAAATAAGCCAAGCCATTCCAGCGCTCCTACTAACTGAATGATAATACAACATAAGAAAACATCAGTTCTATTTGCTTTTGCCAGTAAACGAACAAGATAACTACTACTTTTTTTTTTTTTTTTGAAAGGCTCGGCCGAGGCCGAGGATTTAATTAGAAGGAAAAGAGATAGTTTACAGAGAGCCCAAAGAAGGCAAAAAGAAAACGAAACGAAAGAAAGTGCAGGAGACTGCACCTAAAGAAAGAAGAAACTAAACAGAGGTTGGAGTTTACACCCGAGGATCGTGGAAGAAGATAACTACTACTACTGCTACAACAACAACAACAACAACAGAGGAGGAGGAGGAGGAGAAGTACAAGTCAAAACTCGAGAGTACCACGAACTTGTCTGCACGCTACACAAGAATCTGCACAGCTCGCTTAATTTACAGTATACACGCACGTCGGTAGCTCGATCCAACGAAGAAGGCGTACGTACGTACGCCTCGGCACACGCGCTGCAGGGGCATGCATGCATGCGGTGGCCGTGGGCGCGGAGCCTAGTGCTTGTCGCAGTCGTAGCAGGTGTGGTTGCGGCCGAGGTCTCTGAATCTGTCGTAGCCGTGCCGGAACACGCCGAGCCCGAAGAGGACGCCGATGAGGAGGGCGACGACCAGCAGCACGAGGAGGGAGCACCCGATCCTCTCCTTGTTGAACTTGAGCTTGCACATGGTGCCGGCCGCCGGCGACCCCCCCTCTTTCTCCAGGTGACGACGTGCAAGCGGCTGCTGCACGCACGGCTTCTTATCGGAGATAAACTGCTACACAACACAGCCAGCACTTGCACAAGTGTCGTTACTCGTTACTTCTGCCTCTCTTCGATGATATGGTATCGCTTGCTAGGGAAGCAAGCAACTGTTTCGATCATGATCAGGCTTTTCCCATGCTCGGAATCTGGCTGTATGGCCAAATTGAAGACACATGTCGACGCATTCCCCCTCCATACATGTTGTGCAAATATTCTTTATTTATGCTTTAATATTTATACAAGTTTTAAAAAATACACACAAAAGCACCTCTCATAGATAGTTGGTGTATAATACGATTTGGATTAAAAAAAAAACTATCGATAGAACGAGCATTACACGAGGGCATGTGGGAGAGATTAATTCGGAGAGAGCAACAGGCATTGTGTTCTCCTTTCCTTATCGACGAGTCCATTTTTGCTATGGACCAATTGTGTTTTCACCCTTAGAAGCTGGGTTTACAAAATCGATTTCAATGTGAAAATCGCTACTATCTCAGCACCAAAAATTGCTAAAAATCGTGTGAATACCGAAATCAAGCAATTTGAACTCGATGGTCAAAATAGTTCAAAAATCAACAATTTTCAGTGATTTGCCACCGATTTTCCACCAAGCAATCGAACTTTTCTGGTGGTTGATTTTAAACGATTTTCGAGATATTTTTATTGAAATCAATGATTTTTTGATTTTCCACGGTTTACATTACATAAAATTTCTCTATTTCCTTTTACATTTGTTATTTTTTTTAGATTGGACAGATTTTTTTTTTTGAAACCCTGCTTAGAACAGGATAGTGCCGTTTGTTGAATTGGAGATAGCATTCAAGTGCAGATAGGAACGGATGAACGGACGACGAGGTTGCAGCAATGAATACGAGTGCGACGCATACTTATTCTGATGGGGGAGCCAATTAGCCAATTATTACGAAATGTTTCTTTTTTTTTGCGCTTGGATTGCCTGCCCAAGGCGTGCTCTCGCGGCACATACGTAGGATTGGGGCCGGGGAATCACGGCACTCAAAGGAGAGGGAGCCGCCGTGCTGTGCCGGTGGGAGGAGGGCGGTGGCGAACGGCGGATGGTGTGTCTCAACGCGTGGCAACAACGCCAATGTACCATGGATCGACCTGACCGGTCGTGCCAATGGACGGATCAACAACGTTCAATGGATGGCTCGGCAATAAAACCCAACATCACAACATGCTATACGAAATTGTAGATGGAAGGTGATTCGGCTAACTATGCCAATATGTGACCTGCAACATGAACAGTGGGTCAAACTGTCCAGATGATTCCACATCAAGAAGTACGGAGATTGATATATCCTTTAACGGAAGGAAAGCATTCCTCCACATAGCTCGCTGAGAAAGCAGGTTACAGTGTACCGTAACTTGCAGTGCAGGAGCTTCCACAGCAGGGAATAATAAGGCCAAGTTTGGTACGGTTTCAGATTCTAGTAGAAACGGAAACGGTTCTAGATTCTTGGTAGAAATGTTTCAGGTAGAATCAGAATCACTGTCTGAAAACCGTTTGGTACAGTTCCAGATTCTAGTAGGAACTAGTAGAAACAGAGTTGAGGGTAATTCAGCCACGGCGTGGAAAAGAAAGAAATGTTCCGAGGAGAATCGTTCCGAGTTTTAGCCCGTTTGGTTGGGTTTCTCTCGGATTCTAGTAGAAACAGCTCGGTTCCAAGTTGCCAAACGGGACCTAAAGCTCAGCGGCCCCGGCCGCGCCGGCGGCCCCTAAGGCTTCCCTGATTGCAAACAAAGATTGGTCGGTCAGTTGATAATTCTTGTGGTGATTAAACTAAAAAATGCAAGGCTGGGGTAAAATCAAACCCGCAGTTGGCTTCTTAGGCTTGACCCTGGGGGTATCCTCAACCAGCAAAGTTTCCAGATTTAAGCTGTCAGGGAGGATGTAATATCGGATGTTGTTTCCTCTCACACTGAGATGATCAAGGGTTACATGATTCTTCCCTTTCAATGTAAGATTTACAGTCTTAATATGTGTGCTCATGCTTATGTCAGCGCTTACAAAATGTGCACAAATCAGAGGATCCGCAGTACAAAATGTGTGTTCAAGACTGAAAAGTAAACTGTGTTCAAAGTTCAAACAATGATTTTCCAAACTGAAATGATAAGTTGAGAAAAATAAACCTTATAAGATGGCTGATGAATTTTATTTTTCTGTTAATGAGCAAGCCACTCTTGTGCCATCTACCAAAAAAAAATGTAATTTGACAAAAGCCTAATAAACCCAACGCATCTTAAGTAGAATGAAGAAAGCTAGAAACATGAAGGCTATCATTCCAATCTTCATCTCCTATTTTCTATAAAATCCTTCTTAGGACAAAACCAGTATTCTACACTTGCACCTACATGTCATCAAATGTTCTTAAATTATTTGTACCTTTTATCTTTCAGTATATGAAGTTGCATGCTCTCTCTTTCTTCTAGGCCCCCACGCTCCTACAGGTATAAAATTCATCAAGGAATCAGCAAACTTAAGTTCAGGAGACTAGGAACGTTGCAAATTCAGCCCGGCTTAGTGGAACATCCCAATGCATTTTTTTAATTCTCAGCACCAGCTGATGTACGCCACTACAATTTCATAAAGGTGCGCACCCCATAATTTTCGTTGCATTAATAGATCTAAGACTGACGGTCTCAACACAAACTATCTCTCCAAAATCCAAATTGGTCATCAGCAATGCACCCGATAGATCGCAGAAAGAGAAAATTGACCCTTTGTGAACAAACTCCATATGATCCACACGAACCAAATCGTCTACCGACCAAGCTGGGCAAAAGACTGAAAGCCCAAGCGTACCTAAACCTAGACAGCATCATCTCAGTGACACATTGTAATAGCTACCTGTGGCTTCAAAAAAAAAAAAAACATCCGGTGGAACTCTGTTCTTGGGCTCTCAGCCGGTGGGAGAAAATTTTCCTCAAATCCATCACTAATTTGTTCAAAACAATCGCAAACTATGTTCTTAAAAATGTGTTAACTCTGTTTTTTTTCCTTCTTTTTTGAAATCAAAACCGGATCATCTTCGTAAAAATCATCCATTTCTCATACCATATTCGACAGAACTTCGACGATTGCACGACAAGAGGCAGATTTTACTGCTGAACCATCACGCGATTCAATTGGTTGGAAAATTTGTTGATTCCTTTTGAGAGCTATAGCTACAAGTTCATTCGCACTTCGAACTGTTGCTAGATGCTGTCAGGTGATCTCAGGAAAACAAGTGCACCCAGTGTCAGCTGAGCTCCATCACATTTCCTTTATTATCGTCGCAGGAAAAAAAAAATTCCTTTACTATGTTCATGGAGCAAAAGAAAACATTACGCTCAACAACGCTGGATTGTTACTATCCTGCAAAGCTACTTGCCCAAAGTTTCAGATTATGACAACTAAAACAATTCATAAAGTGAACCAAAGCCTGAGGAATATACAACGGGACGATACTCAAAAAAGTCAAAAACCTTGTATACTCGCAGTCGTTGGATGATGCACAGAGGCCAAATCACGCTCTGGCTAAACGGAATGCATGTTTCCTGCTCTATGAAGATGATGGAGCCGCCGCCAACTTCTTCGGTGGTGGATTTCCTCCGGCGAGCAAAACATAGGCGTAGAAACAAGTCATGGCGGTGCTGTAACATTTGGAGGGGAGAAAGAGAGCGACACATGAGGTCTTCTCTCACAAACATAAAAGGGCTTTCGATGGACAACAGAGAGCAAAGTACTACCTCAGCGAAGCGTAGAAGCCCCAAGGAAGGATTCTATTTGTCTGCAGAAACAAATAAAGATCAACACCAGATTAACAAAGTGACGCTCCAAAAGAACTGAGAAAATTCGCGATAGTTACCAAGAGGTAAGCATGAGAATACTTCCATGCTAGGAGAGCAGAGATCGCTGCAAAAGAACAAATATAACAGGTCAATAAGCAACATATACACCAGTGATTTGAGTGTTGATTTCATTTTAACTCGGTATGATGAGTAACAGTGAGCTTAGTATAACAATGCTTATATCACCTGCTTGGCCCAAGATAAATAGGAAGCTGGATCTTCCATTCCTCCAAAACTTTAAACTAAGAGCACAAAGAAAGAGCGTAGAAATCCCTGGTGCAACACCTAAGACAAGACTTATGGTACTTTTTGAGAAAATGTATCCTAGAAGCCCCATACAGAATAAAAGACCACCTGCATTACCAAATGAAGTACTGTTATTCCCCTCACAAAAAAAATCAAGTGTTGTTATTTGTTATGTAGATACATGCAAGATAACAAAATTGGTATTAAGTATTAACAGTGCCACTATTCACAGAATTTACAGTCCAAAAGTCGAAATATTAACCCATTGGGAAATATGGACTAGCATTCATGGCTGAAGACATCATCAATGAAATAAGAAACATTTCATATGTTTAAATGTGCATGCAAAACAAAGCAGTAATGGCACTGATTTTTTCCATTGATTTAAGATTTCTTATGTGATTTATCATATCCATGTAACAGAGAAAACCTTAATCTAATGAACTTCCCAGAAGCTTTGCTTAAGGAAACTGTAATATTTCTAAAACTTGCAGTAGCAATCAACACACTTTTACAACAATTGTAGGTAATTATGCAATGAGAAACTCATCTTTACTCGCAAGTAGTTACATGTGCACTTCTATTTAAACAAGAAGGAAAGAACAACACTTTACAAGATAGCAATTCTCCTAAAGACCTAAATAAGAAAATAAATATGTAAAAATTCATATCCATCTAGAAACTTGCTTACTAGAAATTTGCATTCATGAAACTCAAACTTACCAAAAGGGATCCCAAGGCAAAAGTCATGGATTTTAGCACTCCTCTTCTGGGAAATAACATCTTCGTCTGCTTCTACCAATTCCTCAGTCTGATTTGATCTCAAGTTTAACTCTTCAACACGAGTTTTCTCATTTGCACATTTTGTTGAAACTTTAGCACCAAAACCAAATGGCTTCATACCCACCCCACTGGTAGAACTGCAAAGCTGAGGCAACAAAATATGTTAAAAGATAAAGTCAAACGCTTTTGGGCTTTACCTTTTTTTTTCCAAAAAAAGTCTTCTTTTAATTATACCCAAGCTAATATTGTAGCAAGAGGATGGATTCATACCGCAACTTTAACATCAAAACTTTGTCATGTACATTTTCCAGAAGAGTAGAAATAGCAACAGACACTAAAATGCATCTCAAGCCATGCATCCACCAAAAATGCATTCATTTCCAATAGTGACCCGTGGTCTATATTATTCCTCTGATAACAGAACATTCGAAACAACTCCAGTTTTCTTTCCTTTCTTATCATGGTCCTCCCAACAAGTGTAAAAATAGAAGTGCTGAGCTACTGATGAAATACTTCACACCTCAAGGACAATAGGCAATAGCTTGATTCTGTGGTTGTTTTGGTATATTTGGTACACACCAGCACATAAGTGCACCGGCTCAAGCAGCAGCTTAAACTCCTCACGAACCTAACCCAACCCCTGGTACAAGAACAGTTGCACTTCAAAGCTACAGAAGCACGAATTCCAATGTTTATTTCGCCAAAAATACATGAGCAGCTCCACCAATCCCAACAACACGAGAACCATTTTTTCGTCAGCTCTTCATGACCTAATTTAACATTCGACAACGCAGGCGACACCGTCAATGATCAAATACGCATAAAAAAAGAGAAACGCCCCAGCAACACTATCTTCTTCACATCAAAATCATCTCGTGCCCAACGATCGCTACATCTCAAACGAGCAACACAGCTTTCTTCACATCAATCGAGCGTGACAGAACACAATCGCAGGCAAAGACTTCAAGAATACCAAGTTACTGATAGATAGGGTTTGGCGTTTGGATCGGAATTATACCTTCGGGGAACCGCCAAGAGGGTTCTGCCGCCACCGGTCGGACGACGGCCGAACTCTGAAGGGTGGAAGTCGCCGGTAGGCTGCCGCGGCCGCGGCCGCGGTCGATCCGTGGAGTTGCGCCGCCACTGCCATGGGGACTTGACAACGGTGAAACGGGATACTTCGGAAGTTTTCCAAAGGAGGAGGGTGAAAGGGTAAGAAGTCCAGTGCCGTGGGCTAGACCGTTTTCGGCCGTCGGATGCTTTCAATGGTTCAAACTCATGCCATCTCATGGGCCGTTTGGATCTCGGAAGTCAAATTGGCTCGTTGAATTGGAGCCCCGATTCAACTCCTCTGGGAATTAGAATCGGACTACAATTTACTCATCGTTCACAGATAGTTGTGTTTTTATAATATTATAAAACTACTTTTCGAGACAAATTTATGTATATTATTTTTATGTATTCAATTAATTTTTTTTAAAAATATTAACAGCTAAAGTTTTGACAGCTTGATTACACCTATTTCAAAACGATAACTATTTATGATTGAAGGGAGCAATTTTTTGTGTTTGGTTGACAAAAAGCTGCAGCTTTTTTTAGTGGAAAGAAACTGTAAATTGAAAATGATATATTCAACCAGGAAGCTCTAGGGCCTCCTGTCACCGAGCACCGCTGGTCATCGTAGTGAAGCAGAGCATTGCCCCACCCCCACCCCCCGCTAGCGTCAACGCTGGCGTGCGCCTTGTCTCTGTAGACGTGCTATCGACTGTTGGGTCGAGGATACCGACTAGAGAAGGGTGAATAGGCGATTTTTTTTTAAAAAAAAATATGTCGGAGATTGAACTATTTGACATAAAGACCATCTTGCCCCGGCTGACCAAAAGCCATCGACCATGTGATACCCTCGGAGGATGCCCGAGGAGAGCGCCCGAGCAACTTGATGCTCGGGCTACGAGGGCATAAGCCTCCGCTCGCTGGAGACCGATTGCTCGCCTATGAGCACGCGGGCCAGGCATGAACAACCATACTCGGTGAGCCTGACGGATGCTCGGAGGGTGGTCGGGCTGCTCGGTCAAATCGCCAGGAAGGAAAGTGGCAACCAATCCGCCGGAGATCCAGGGTAGGTGCGCCAGAAATTCAAAACGAGGCGCGATTCAAGGACTCCGGATCACGGGCGCGAAAGATATGGAAGCATGACATAATTATAGGGGGTAGTTACCATGTATATGACTTAGGACCTTGTATTTAACCCCTCCTGACCCCTGTGGAAGGGGGGCACGGAGTGTACGCGACTTGACAGACTCTAAAGCATATACACTGGAGTAGGGTTATTATCTCCCCAGCGAGAGACCCGAACCAGGATAAACACCGTGTGTCTCCCTCATCTGAGCATTGCTCGGACGCAACCACCCTCTCGCTCAAAGGGGCCCCTGTTGATCCCTCATTCAACAAGTAACCTCGGCGGGAGCCCATTCTCCGATCGTCGACAAAATCCCTCTACGATTAATTACACACATAAGTACCTCTATGTCAAAACCTTAATAATAAATAATACAAAAGCGATAAAGTAAGGTTTTGACAATTAAAACCTAAATCAACTAGGCTCACTAAATACACTAATCAATTAAATCTTGAAATAAGAATAGCAATTCTAAAGACCAGCAGGCAATTTAATTCTAGAAATGTAAATTGTAATAATGTAAATAAAGAATTGCAAAGCACAAGGAGACATACTGATATTTTACCATGATGTTCGGAAACTTGCCGGTCTCCTCTAATTCACGTTGAGGCAAGGCCAAACCGCTTTGAACCGGCTCCATGAATTGAGCATCCGCCTCAAATCCACTAGTGGTAGCTATTTCCCCCTCCGGTAGGTGAGCTCCGACCTTAACAACTTTACCGAGGCTTCTTACAACTTCCGTTGATAAACAACTTTACATGAAGCCTCCACACGATGTCTAGATGTTGGCAAACACCAAAAGTAACAAGGCAAGCACCTAGCTTGAACTCCACCAAGTGGAACACAATGGTGATCACCGAGTGCAACATATGCACAAGACTCTCTCTCTCAAGTGCAACACATGCACACGAGGCTCTCGATCTGCTCCTAATTGCAACACATGCAATTAGAGCTCACTCTTAGCTCGAGAACCAAAATGAAGGCAACACATACACTTCACTCCCAAAACCTCACAAAAAAATAGCATGCCCTAATGTTAGCCCCCAAGGCTCCTTTTACAGCCTTCCACATGAAAACAAGCTATTGAGGGGCATTCTAGGTAAAAATCAACAAACCTGGCACTAGCGACCTTTGAGGCTCGGTAGTGTGGCCTCGACCCCAACGGTCGAATAACGGCTATATTCCCAGTACTACCAACGGTTAAAACCCGATAGTACCGCTCGAGCGGCAATACCGTCCCCCACGGGTGGTACTACCGGCCTCAGCACACAATCCAGAGAGGCTCTCTGGAAAATAACTACCGCTCTCATTGGGGCAATAGCACCGGCCAAGCATAGTAGTACCGACTCCCTTAAGCGGTACTGCCGGCCCAGCGGTACTACCGGCCTTAATGAGCAGTAGTACTGGCCACAGGGAGAAAACCCAGTTTTTCACAAAAACATTTCTCCAAACTATAAAAGATTGATTCTTTGACCCATATGATGATCAACATATGATCAAGCCCATTTGCAAAACACATATGCAAATCATATTCATATTTTCCAAAGAATTGCATTAAACTCCAAGTTAATTGCAAAATATATTTACAGATAAACCAATAACCTGCGCCGTGCTAGAAGTTGGCGAAGTGCGCAATGGCCGAGGCGATGTGGGACTTGTTCTTATGCGCATCTCCTGCAGAAGGATCACGGATCACAGGTTCGTGAACGTGGGCAATGGGGATGTCATCGAGATGTGCGTGGCCGCACTGCAGAGCGGGAATTGACGTCGCACAAAGTGTTGATGATGAGAGCAGGGTCAGTAACGGGGTAGTCAGCGTCACGGAGATAGTCAATGATGGTCTTGATCTTCTGGCAGTAGTCCGTGATGGATATGGTGCCCTGGATCAAGGAGTGGAACTAGCTATTGAGGTAGATGGCGCATGTTTCCTTGTTGTCGTGGAACAAGGATTCCACGCGTGTCCAAAGGGTGTAGGTAGACTGATTAAGCTCCATGGCGACGGCGAGGATTTCAGCGGAGATGGAGCCGTACAACCATGTCTGCACGGTGAAGTCATCCTGCTCCCAATTTGCGCCATTCATCGTGGCAGTGGCGTTCTTGACGTGAGGAAGGAGAGTGAACTTGCTGTAGAGTGCAAGAAAGAATGTGCTCCACATGGTGTAGTTCGAGTCCTGGAAGTTGAGGATGATAGGTAGCCGGACATTGGCGATGTGCGGCGAGTGTGGCGCAGCAGGGCGACGCTTGTGGTCATCTCGGTTGAGGTGGACATGGAATGTGGGGTGGGGGGCAGGGGTTGCAGCGGAATAGTGGATTGGAGCTAGTCTGATACCATGAAACAAAACGAGCGGGCGAGAGAGAGAGAGAGAGAGAGAGAGAGAGAGGGGATGGGAGAGAGCACCACATGGCAATATGTGGCCGACGCATCTGCTTATATAGGTTCAGCAAACAACCAAACAAATAGAAGGTTTGAATACAATTGTAAACAAGAAAATCTATTCTATCTTTCTATCTATAGCTAACTATATAAGGAAAGCTATATTCAAGGAAAGTTATTTACAATACTCCATTTCCAATCCAGGGTCGTTCCTAACATTTTGGAGGCCATAGGGCATGACAAAGAAGGGAGGCCCCATGCGCTAACATAAGTATGTAACAATACGCTTCTTCTAATTGGAAAACTAAAATTCAGTATATTACCATTAAATATTGCTAATAAACTTAGTACATAAAAACACAAAGTATTCATTAAGAACAGAATGAGGCTTGGAGACAAGACTGTAGTGATGGGTGTAATAAATGAGTCATAGATCAGTGTAACGTTACCTTCTCACCTGCCCAAGCCAACCCCGTCTATATAAGGGAGCTCTGGTGCATGGGAGAAAGGGCGGAACAGAAGGAAAAAGGGGATGACGGACGAAAAAAAGCAAGAGGAGGGGAACGAGAGGAAGAAAAGCATTGTAACCAATTCCACATACATCAACAACGATCGAGCAGGACGTAGGGCTGTTACCCGCACCAGGGCCCCGAACCTAGGTATATCGGTGAGTTCTCGGTATGTCTTTGGATCTGTTGATCCCCGAGATCCCTCGAGAGAGGGCCATTAGGTGTCCGGCCGCGAAAGCACCCCCTACCGAACCTTATTATCTGTCCCGGGAGAAATCCTGCCGGTGGAAAACGCAGACGGGTCCTTTTTGGGATTCTACCAATTCATCTATCCATTTTCTTTCTTTCTTTTTTCTTTTGTCACTTCCAGATAAATACTTTCTAGATCTAGTTAGCATCTTACCACATAAATAGCATAAAAGATGACGTAGTGTGTACAAAAGCAACAAAAGCACATAGATTAGAATTTGGAATTGAATTGTAGAAGAAGAAGCTTTAGCTATATGTGAAAAAGGTCCTAAAAAATGAACTAAACATTATCAGTCTTTTCGGAGGACAAAAAACTGAACATCATCAGTACCAAAAAATTGAAAGTTGATTTGCTAAAAGTACTCCCACTAGAAATACATACCCATCTCGTTGGAATATTGGAGGAATTTTGTAGAAACAATAGAGGAATTGTACTGAGTCCAATAAATAAATTCCTACCAAACTTCTATATGTTTTGCTAGGTGCAAACTTACAATGTTTGCTCTCAATTTCTCATTCCCTTAGCCATTCAGATGTAGATGGAGAAGCACTTCTTAGGGCAGGTCACCCTGACACACTCTTCCTGTTGCAGGGGCCCTTATCAGAGCACACCATCGTGGGCGACTGGGCATCACCACGCCGCGGGGTGGCCGTGTGGTACTGTTTGCAGACAAGGAAGATGTTCTTGTGGGGGATGTTGAATAGAGAAAGAAATGAGAAAATCAGGAGATGAGGGGAGGATGGGAAGTACCAGGTATTTGCCTATTTGGGGGTCGTGAATTGAGAGGAGATTTCGATTTTCGAGTAGAGCCGTTGAATTGAAGGCGAATCGCTTCGAAATCTATAAAACCAGGCTCTTTTCCTCCATTATTGGCAAGGCAAAGGCAGGAAGCTAGGAGGTGGCGACGGCAACTTCGTTTCGAGGGAAGCGAGGAAGCGAGCGAGTAGCGATTTGGAGGCTGGGGACGATGAACGATGAGCTGAACAACACAGGTGTATAAATGAGCTTGGGACCTCTAGATTTTGGGGGCCTAGGCGGTCGCTCCTATCGTCTAGGCCCAGGAACAGCCCTGTTCCAAACCCAATTCTAAGAACCAGACAAGGTTTAGGGTTTCTTTCAAAGATTTGTCATTTCTATCGAGAGAGCTGAACCAAATTTGATCTCGCTCAACAAATCATAGTTGATCGAGATTGTACTACTAGATTGAAGATTCACTTTGTTTTATTAAGGGTTTATATATATATATATATATATAATTTGGGAGGTGCTTATATGCATCACTATTTGAAGGAAAAAATCGTATTCAATACAACTGTGTGCTCGTATTTACGAAACGATACAACATTTTCGCGAAATTACAAAAAACACACTTTGGCCTCCCCTGGGAACTATTGATGTACGGTGGTTCCCAGAACCATACAGCATGCATGGCCAGGTTCTGGGGAACCATACATGCCTTGGCCGGTTCCCTCAGGAACCATTCAAGCCATCTACGGTTCTGGGGAAGCCGCCAAGCCATGTACTGGTTCCCAGAAACCAAGCCAAGGCATTTTTCTTTTTCTAAATTTTGGGAAATTTGTATTTAGCACATGTTTCAACTCGTTGTTAAAGCGTAAGAAATAATTAATGTGCTATACCCGATTATTTAACCATTAAAAATTATGAAGCCACTTTTGTTATTACTCATTAGAAGTAAATAACATGTATTCGTAAAAACTTAGGGTGTACCAATTAGCTTTTTGTCTAGAGGTCATATCAGAGCCATGACAGTTGTTAAAGTATACATCGTAATCGTAATATATATAATGCCCTAAAGTTTTATATCAACGCACTTTTAAGCCTTTTAGGCAGTAAAATATCACGTTTAAATGTAATTTTATATCGAATCGCTGATTTGCTCTTCGATATATGATACCATATCCGCAAAATATTTTATTTACACCTTGCTTTGCTACAAAAATATGCTGTAATACACTGTTTTATTGTCAGCGTTAACTTTTAAGTCTTTCAATATCGTAAATATCACGTTTAAATGTAATTTGGCACGAATCTTTATGATTTGCTTGATATATGGAGTAATATTCGCAAATATTTTATTTATTAATCTTTGCTACATATCTTCTTGCAATGGTCTAAGTTTAATTACGCGTTAACTTTAAGCTTCGCGTAAAATATCATCGTTTAAATGTAATTTTGGCACGAACTGCTGAGATGTGCTCTTCGATATATGGAGTACCATATTCTGAGAAAATATTTTATTTACATTGCTGCTAAAAAATATCGCCACTTAATACCCCTAAGTTTTATTACGCATCTTTTAAGCCTTTTGGCATAGAAAATATCACGTTTAAATGTAATTTTAATTGCGCCAAAAAATACATTTAAGCGTGATATTTTACTGCCGCGAAAAGGCTTAAAAGTTAACGCGTTGACAATTAAACTTAGGGTATTATGCGTGACATATTTTTGTAGCAAAGCAAGGTGTAAATAAAATATTTTCGAATATGGTACTCCATATATCGAAGAGCAAATCTACAGTATTCGTGCCAAGAAATTACATTTAAACGTGATATTTTACGTATTCTTGAAAGGCTTAAAAGTTAGCGTTGACAATAAAACCAGGGGTATTGCGGCAGATATTTTTGTAGCAAAGCAAGGTGTAAATAAAATATTTTCCTGCAATATGGTACTATATATCGAAGAGCAAATCTGCAAGATTCGTGCCAAAAATTACATTTAAGCGTGATATTTACGTATTCGTAAAAGGTTTAAAAGTTAACGTTGACAATAAAACTTAGGGGTATTGTGCAAAGCATATTTTTGTAGCAAAGCAAGGTGTAAATAAAATATTTTGCTTAATATGGTACTCCATATATCGAAGAGCAAATCTGCAAAGTATTCGTGCCAAAAATTACATTTAAGCGTGATATTTTACGTATTGCGAAAAGGCTTAAAAGTTAACGTTGACAATAAAACTTAGGGGTATTATGCAAGATATTTTTGTAGCAAAGCAAGGTGTAAATAAAATATTTTGCCAGAATATGGTACTCCATATATCGAAGAGCAAATTCTATGATTCGTACAAAAATTACATTTAAACGTGATATTTTACGTATTACGAAAATGCTTAAAAGTTAACGCTTGACAATAAAACTTAGGGTATTAGGGCAAAGATATTTTTGTAGCAAAGCAAGGTGTAAATAAAATATTTTCCCAGAATATGGTACTCCATATATCGAAGAGCAAATCTGCAGTATTCGTGCCAAAATTACATTTAAACGTGATATTTTACGTATTGGAAAGACTTAAAAGTTAACGTTGACAATAAAACTTAGGTGTATTGCGCAGCATATTTTTTGTAGCAAAGCAAGGTGTAAATAAAATATTTTGCCAGAATATGGTACTCCATATATCAAGAGCACATCTGCGATGTCGTGCCAAAATTACATTTAAACGTGATATTTTACGGTCATTGCCGAAAAGGCTTAAAGTTAATGACAATAAAACTTAGGGTATTCGATATTTTTGTAGCAAAGAAAGGTGTAAATAAAATATTTTGCCAGAATATGGTACTCCATATATCGAAGAGCACATCTCAGGATTAAATTGCCAAAAATTACATTTAAACGCGTGATATTTTACTGCCGAAAAGGCTTAAAAGTTAACGTTGACAATTAAACTTAGGTATTATGCGGCAAAGATATTTTTGTAGCAAAGCAAGGTGTAAATAAAATATTTTCCCAGAATATGGTACTCCATATATCGAAGAGCAATCTGCGATTTGTGCCAAAAATTACATTTAAGCGTGATATTTTACGTATTTAAAAGGCTTAAAAGTTAACGTTGACAATAAAACTTAGGGTATTGGCATATTTTTATGTAGCAAGCAAGGTGTAAATAAAATATTTGCTGAATATGGTACTCCATATATCGAAGAAACAAATCTACGATGTCGTGCCAAAAATTACATTTAAACGTGATATTTTACGTATTGGCGGATTTTAAAGACTTAAAGTTAACGTTGACAATAAAACTTAGGTGTATTATGCGGCAGCATATTTTTGTAGCAAAGCAAGGTGTAAATAAAATATTTGCCAGAATATGGTACTCCATATATCGAAGAGCACATCTGCGATATTCGTGCTAAAAATTACATTTAAGCGTGATATTTTACGTATTGCCGAAAAGGCTTAAAAGTTAACGTTGACAATAAAACTTAGGGTATTGCGGCAGCATATTTTGTAGCAAAGAAAGGTGTAAATAAAATATTTTGCCGAATTATGGTACTCCATATCGAAGAGCACATCCGAGATTAGTAATTACATTTATCAAAGCGTGATATTTCTGCCGAAAAGGCTTAAAAGTTAACGCGTTGACAATTAAACTTAGTATTATGCAGACATATTTTTGTAGCAAAGCAAGGTGTAAATAAAATATTTTGCGAATATGTTACTCCATATATCGAAGAGCAAATCTGCCCGATGATTCGTGCCAAAAATTACATTTAAGCGTGATATTTTACGTATTGCGGAAAGACTTAAAAGTTAACGCGACAATAAAACTTAGGTGTATTATGCGGCAGCATATTTTGTAACAAAGCAAGGTGTAAATAAAATATTTTGCCAGAATATGGTACTCCATATATCGAAGAGCAAATCACAGATATTCGTGCAAAAATTACATTTAAACGTGATATTTTACTGCCGAAAAGGCTTAAAAGTTAACGTTGACAATAAAACTTAGGGCGCGAGCATATTACGGCATTACGGTATACTTTAAGCTGGCGTCATGGCTCCGATATGACCTCACGAACAAAAGCTAATTGGTACACCTAAGTTTTTACGAATACATGTTATTTACTTCCCTCGATAATAACAAAAGTGGCTTCATAATTTTTAATGGTTAAATAATCAGGGTATAGCATTAATTATTTCTTACGTTTAACAACGAGTTGAAACATGTGCTAAATCGAAAATTTCCCAAAATTTAGAAAAAAGAAAAATGCCTTGGCGGTTCTGGGAACCGCATATACATGGCCAGCCGTTCCCAGAACCGTAGATGGCTTGAATGGTTCCTGGGGAACCGGCCAAGGCATGTATGGTTCCCCAGGAACCGGTCATGCGCTTGTATGGTTCCTGGGGAACCGGCCATGCATCAATGGTTCCCCAGGAACCGGTCAAGGGTGGGTTTTTTGTAATTTCGCGAAAATGTTGTATCGTTTCGTAAATACGAGCACACAGTTGTATTGAATACGATTTTTTCCCTATTTGAAAGTTACATAGATATTTAAGTATGGATGAAGGGTATGTAGTAATTACTTGCTTTTTTGTTTACTTCAAGATATATGTAACTTGTATAGGGGGAGTAATTTTTCCATCCAGTGTGACGCTGCTAGGTAGAAATATGCACGAATGCTTTTGTTGTTTGGAACATTTTTTTTTTTCGAATTTTGGCCAGGAGCTCTGGCAATCATTATAGAAGAAGAAGAAGAACAGTCGGGCTACAAACGCACACACACCCACTCACGCGCGCGCACACACACACACGCACACCCACGCGCTGCACCCGCCTCATGCGCGCCCGGGCGAGTCCAGGACTCGAACCCAGGCGGGCTGCTCGCATTCCAGCTGAGCTAGCCAACCGAGCGAAACGCTCTTCCGCTGTTTGGAACATTTTAATTTTACATTAGTTTTGCAAGAATTTTAGGAGACGGTATAAATCCCACTGGATTAGAATACGCTGGAAAGAAGGCATTGTCGCCTATGGCTCTGTAAAGTTAAAGTGTGATATATACTGTTTGATCTTGCTTCATTCAAGCAAAATTTTACTGAAATAATGATACGTTACAGTCAGACAATTTCACTGAATCGAAGGACTAAACAATCTGTCTGAACAGAACTATCAATTGCTCGCTATCATGGAAGCGAAGAACTGAAAATTTGCTTGCCCTCCGACTTGATCTGTACTTCTCTTCTCGGTAAAAGCTACGCACATCTAACATTTTCTGTTTTCCAGGCAAAAAGCCTACATCCTTTTCAAATTTCCTCGTTATTCTAACCTTTTCTCTGGCGTTCTTAGATATATTATTTCTAGCATTTGTTCGTCTCTACCATTCCTTTTCTCATGCAACTCCTCTCCTTTAATTAAAAGTTTCGCCGTGTAAACTTTTGCACGTTTATTAGTTACACCATGTGATTCGTCAGCTCATCCGGCAAGTCCCAGAGTACACAGTCGGAGCCAAACAGTCCCGACATATCGGAGGCACTCTTCCCGCTGTCCTTGCCGTCGCCCGCCTCGTCGTCGCCGCCGTCGCTGTCGTTGCCTTTCTTCGGCAATGCCAGCCTGGCCCCCTCGGTGCCGGAGCTCCCGTTGTACATGCTCTGGTGACTCCACATTGACGTGCCCTGGTCGCCGTCGCTGCCAAGAACGTACCCCGACGCCGCCCCCTCGTACCGGAACTCCTGCGCGTGTGCGGGGTTGTACGCGGCGTACATCCCGGCCAGCCCCTCGGACATGTCGCCCGACGGCCACGGCTTGACGGTGGCCGCGGCGGTGGGCTCGCTCATGATGGCGCGGGATAGACCCAGCTTTATGCGCTCGATAGTGTCGTCGGCCCGGGGCGGAGCGGGGAAGCAGGACTCGGTGAGCGAGCCCGCACCCACGCTCATGCCGGCGCTGGCGCCCGCCGCCATGTCGGGCACGGCGGGCGAGGGGAAGTCGGAGGGGCGCTTCTTGGTGAGGAGGTGGAGCATCTCGTCCTTGAAGCACCCCAGGGCGGCCTCGGCGAGGTGCGCGACCTGCGGCGGCGCCAGCGTGGTGGCGATCTCGGCCATGAGGTGCGAGAAGGACTTGTGCGTGACGGGGTCGATGCCCATCCCGGACAGCTTCTTCTTGAGCTTGGTGTTCCAGTGGTTCTTGACGTCGTTGTCCGTCCGGCCCGGCAGCTGCGCCGCTATCACCGACCACCTGCACGCCGACACATTGCGCATTGCTCAACGCGTTGCTCCGGCCGACATGCCAAACAGAGGACGAGAAGCACCAAAACACCATGGAGGGAGGTCCATCGCTACCTGTTGCCGACGACGGAGTGCAGTTTAATGACTGTCTGCTCCTCGGCGTCGGTGAATTCCCCGTGCTTGAGGTCGGGCCGCAGGTAGTTGGTCCACCGCAGCCGGCAGCTCTTCCCGCACCGCTGCAATCCTGTCGCGTGCAGCAACCCACCCCGGTCAGAACAGAACCACCGACAAGCAGCAGCTATGAACACTTAACCAGAGAGAGCGGGCACGCACCGGCATTCTTGGGGATGAGGCGCCAGTTGCGCGTGCCGTACTGCGTGATGTAGGAGAGCAGCTTGTTGTCCTCCTCGGGCGTCCACTGCCCGCGCTTCACGCTGTCCTTCTCGCAGCACGGGATCCGGCCCATGGCAGCGTACGTCTCAGCCCGCGATTCCTGGAGATCCCCCCCCCCCCGCTCCGGCTGCAAATGCTACGTTCTGTGGGAGTGATGGTTGATGTTAATTTGGCGCTTACATCAGGCGCCGCCGGCTGGGCGCATAAATAGGAGCTGCCGCTGGTGGCGGCACGGGAAGGGCCCTGGGCGCGCACGGCATGGCATGAGAATTCAACGCCCGCCAGGCGCGTGAGGCCGGGACAGGTTGCTCACCCACATAGCGCCGGCTTAGTCAACCTGGTCTGTCTCAGGACCACGTGAGCGAAAAATAAATTGATGCAGATCAAGATTCCCAGAACACGACCTGGAGATGAAGAACGTAAAGAACACGGATAGCTATCAAGAACGCTAACAACCTAACAAACTAAAGTAATCGGAATATGTGGAATCTTCTTCCATTTCTCTATTCAGTCTGTGTCTTTATACCATGCGTCATTACAGAATTTACCCTGGATTAATCCTCATTTCATCCTTTTCTTCAAGTGTGATCTTAGCCTCCTCTGAAACATTACAAGGAATGGATAATTCAGCTAATTGAGTAGGAGGGTACCCATATAAAGCTTGGAATGGTGTCATCTTTAGTGAGGTATGATAGGAGGTATTATACCACCATTCAGCCATTGTTAACCAACTCAGCCATTTCCGAGGTTCTTGGAATATCATGCTCCTCAAATATGCTTCTAAACATTGATTCACACGTTCAGTTTGCCCATCAGATTGTGGGTGGTATGCTGTACTGAATCTGAGAGAGACCTTGAGCAGTTTAAAGATTTCTTGAAACAATTTGCTGGTGAAGATTCGGTCTCGATCTGTTACAATTGCTAAAGGCATGCCATGTAGTTTGAATATGTTGTCCATAAACACTTGGACCACCTGTTGCACTGAATATGGATGTGCCAAAGCCATAAAATGGGCATATTTTGTCAACCTATCAACTACCACCAGTATAACTTCTTTCCCATTAGCCTTTGGGAGCCCTTCAATGAAATCCATTGATATATGCGTCCAGGCCATTTCCGGTACCTCCAATGGATTGAGTAACCCTGGGATATGTACATGTTCAGTTTTGGTTAATTGGCAGATAGGACAAGACTTGACATGATATTCCACATCTTTCTTCATCTTAGGCCAATAGATAGGACAAGACTTGACATGTTAATTTGGCGCTTACATCAGGCGCCGCCGGCTGGACGCATAAATAGGAGCTGCCGCTGGTGGCGGCACGGGAAGGGCCCTGGGCGCGCACGGGTGAAGGCGGCATGGCATGAGAATTCAACGCCCGCCCGGCGCCTGAGGCCGGGACAGGTTGCTCACCCACAGAGCGCCGGCTCAGTCAACCCGGTCTCCAAGCGCACGCGGCGTTCGCCGCGTTTGCGCCAATCTCATTGACGGTCTGCTCTGCTGGTGGCTCTATGATCGATGCGGCGCGTGGCATCAGCGGATTGAGATGTACTTACTGACAGTGTGAGCTGTGAAGTGCCGAATGCATGCATGACTCGATGGAGCTTTACATCTGGCTGTTTGAGGCCGTATTTGGGGCTCCGCTTCGGCTGCCAGCTGCAGTCCTTCTAAATCCATAGAGTTGGTGGAGCTGGTATTTCTAGCTTCACCAGATTCATGGAGCTGGAGCTGTGGGTATATTAAGTATGTTTAGATGGGTCGTCTTGTTTATATTTTAGAATAAAATTATAAACTTAAGTCACTTTATTTCAGTCTACAAGTTTCAGCTCTGTGATGGAGCTGGGATATGGAGCTCTGCCAAACAGGATAACGCAGATTTGCTTCAGCTATGGGGCGATCCCACAGCCGAAGGGTCCCTTAAAAGCTGCAGCTGGTGGAGAGATGCCTCTGCTGTGGCTTCGTCTTCCCGCCTCGCTTGCTCTGCCTTCCTCCTAGCTCGCGTTGCCGCTTTCCCTTGCCTCGGCCTCCTCGTCCTCCCTAGTCAACCCTTCGCCTTGCCTCGCCATCTCCGCGACCCGTCTAGCCTCCGCCGTCAGCCCGCCTCCACCCCGACCGAGCCCCGCCTCGCCTCGCCTCCACATGTTCTCGCCTTACCGACCCCCACCACCATCGCCACCCCGCGGTCGCCGCTCAGTCTGGCCCCAGCATGGGTGCAGCCCTATCTCCGCCCCGCTGCCGACCGAGCTCCTCGCCTGGTCACCGCCGAGCCCTCCAACTGGTGGCCTCCTCCTCTCTGCCCGGTTCCCTTTGCACATCTACAGCTACAGCAACAAAAAAAATTACCAAATGATCACTTCAAAGAAGCTACAGCTGCTTTACAGCCCAGAAGCTTTTTAGACTAGCCGCAGCCCCCAACACGGTTGAGTCATGCCAGACGGTCAATTCAGCCAAAGAAGAAAGAAAGAAAGAATCACTGCAGTAGTAGTACTATCGTTGGGTCGACCTCAATGACGTTAACCAAGATTTCGAAGATTAATTTTAGCGTTATTTTTTTTTTTGCTACTGTTGGTATTAGAAATCTTTGTGAACTCGCTTTCAATAAACGAGAGGTATGATCTCTTGTGTCTAAAAAAGTATAATAAATCTCCGACCCAAGAGGGCCAAACATTCGAGAAGAAACTATTCTGAATAGTTATCTTAATAAGGTCTTTACAGTGGGGGGAGTTTAAAACCGACATTTCGATGTGCTGCACTTTGATTACACTCTTGAGATGAGGATGCTATTTTAATATCCTGCACTTGTTTGTCAGCAAGAACACCAAGGCCAGGGACTGCATTTTCAAGAACCCACGAATCATGTTCTTTTCCACCATTTCAGTAGAATCAATCGCGCAGGCACATGGCTTACGCATGATCAAGACCATATCCAATCCATTGCGAGATGCAAATTGAGGGCTAGGAGATCGAAAGGGAAACAGTACTGAGCAGTATATATTCTGATGTATGGAACTGCATATGCAGCACAGACAGGATTCCTCACATCCTTCTCAAGCAGTAACTTAACTTAGGGTGTGTTTGGTTGCCTGCATGGTGTTTGAATCGTATGAGTGGATGCAACTGTATCTGTTAGACACATGTTTGGTTTCCTATTCATCCTGGCCAGATGGATGCAATTGCACCCACTCATACAGCACGGAAAAAACACAGAAATTGGACTTCTCTCTAATGCAGGTCCGTGAGATGCACAAACAAGCAACCAAACAACTTAACTTGTATCCACTCAGTCATACTAAGGCTAGCCTGGATGGCTCATACGAAACAAGTTAGGATGACGCAGATAACCAAACACACCATTAGCAATCTAACATGTGTGCATACTAGTCTCCAATGCAGAAGGAAGGCACTGAAAAACAGTGTGCCACTCTTTCTGCTCCTGAAAGACAGTCTACTGGTGTGCATTTCATCACCAGGGAGAAGGACGCATGCTCCCCAGCTGCCATAACATACTAGTGCATTCCCCATTACCATTACGCAAGAAAGCAATCCAAAAGCAAGGATTCTGACTGGCCTAGCCTAGCTTCTGGCTGACAACCCCCTGGATCGCTCCGACGAGCGCGAACGTGCTAACGAGCAGGCAGACGACGCTGAACGCCTGCAGGACGACCCACCGGGGCGACCACCTGGGGACCTTCCTCTGGACGAAGTACATCTCCACGGGGAAGTAGATGGCGAGCGGCCAGAAGTTGAGGGCGCCGAGCAGGGCCAGCACCTCGTTGAAGTAAGGGAAGACGAGGGCCACGCCTGTCGTGCTCACCACGTACAGCGTCCGGAAGCACACCCGCAGGAGGTTCACCCTGCACGACGGCAGGAGCGGCAGCTTGACGGTGTGGGAGTCGTTCACGAACCCGCTGCCCGGGAACCTCTCCGCGAAGAACCTGTCCGCGAATTGGTATATCGGCTGGCTGTACACCTGCAGGTTTCAGACATGTAGTAGCAATGTTAGACTATCTCCAGCGGTTTCCCTTCCCCTCCAAATCCCTTCACGGACAGATCCCAAGTGCTCCAGCGGATTCCCTTCACGATTCCCTTCAGAAGGGATTCAAACAGTAAATCCCTTTAGAAAGGGATTCTCTCTCCAATCCCTTCACAAATCTCTTGAGGGGATGCTGCTGGAGATGGTAGGAAATAAAGGGAATGAATATGGGGAAGGGAATAGGGAAGAGAATGGAATGAAGGGAAATTGCTGGAGATAGTCTTACTGGCCGTACGTGTTTTCGTTCTGCAACTAGAAGTTTCAGGATTTCAGTACCTGATAGCCGCCCAGTAGGTGGAGAATGATGCAGGCGTTGGCGAAATCGATGAGCCAGTACGGCTCGTAGAAGCCGAAGCCGGTGAGGAGGTTGCCCGGCGCGTCGCTCCCAAAGGCGGAGTAGCCGAAACAGCCGCAGCAGAGGTAGAAGAAGGTGGTAACAAGGATCGAGATGATCGATGCCTTCTTCATCGTCTTATTCTCGGCTGGTGGCGACTTCAGGGTGTCCTACATTGACAGAGGTGAAACAGATCGAAGAAATGGTTATTGTGCTTGGTGGTCACTGGTAAAATTTCTCCAAAAGAAAAAAAATGAATACTGTAACTGGTACTAAATGAGTAGCCAATTTCAATTGTGTTAGCTCTGAATGGATGGAATGCTGCTGCGTATACCTGAATTTCCAGGAGGATTAAGGAGTATGGGTAAGCGAATGCGATGTCGCCGATGGCTTGCGAGACGCGCCATATCTTCTGCATGGAGGTTCTCATTGGAACACCTGTTAGGCTTCCTTTGATTGTTCCATTTGCTGAAGAGCAGTAACAAGTTCGTCAGCTTATTTGATCTTAACGTTCATATTACCCTCTCTGCCTCTCAATGTTTAATTGCAGTGCGTGGTGTGGAGTTCTTTTTTTTTTACAACGATACCAATAGCGCAATGTTGAAAAAAAAACCGGATTTGAAATTTGATTATTGGATTTCATCTGGATTTTATCTAAAATTCCGAAATCTCGTCAAAATTTCGGATTTCAGCCACCTCCGAGATATATACCGAAAACGAAATCTGAAACCTTGCGTACAGGTTTGAATTCTTGAAATAAACGGGGCATACATACCAATGGTGTTCGCGAGGCCGAGGCCAAGTCCGATGAAGGAGTAGGAGAAGGACATGACAGCGGCGAGGACCGAGAGCCACGCCATGTCGTGGAAGTCCGGTATGAAGGAGAGGAAGAGCTGAGCCGCGCCGAACATGAGCATGTAGTAGCTTCCCCCGTAGCTGCAGGGCGCGTCGTGCCCGTGCGCGTGGTAGCAGTTGGCCCTCAGGATTGCCCTGCAACATCAAACAAAAGCAGTGCAGCACAACACAAAACACACACGGTTACAACCAAATCAATCAGCGAAATGAATTAAGCGCTACCGTAGAGTATTAACTGCAGTAGAATTAGCACAGAAGCGAATATAATGTATCAACCCGTATCACATGGTTCCTGCTCGACAGACGGCATGATTTACACGTTCAGCTGTAGTGAGTTCTGCAAGCTGTGACCGGCAACTACCTCATGCTAGTGGCGGTGGTGATGGTATAGGCGACGCCGCAGCCGTACAGGCTCAGGTACTGCAGCGACCCGCAAGCCCAGGTCTGCTTCTTGCCTGAGTACGTTGCCACAGTACGGATTAAGCCATAAAACCATATCACAATCTAGTTTAATTTAGAGAGGTGCATCTATGCTCTTCTTTTTAAAAGTTACACAATTATTAAAGCATGAATGAAGGGTAGATGGTGATTACTTACCCCTTCGCTTGCTTCAAGATTTGTGCAGTTTGTACTTAAAGGAAGAGCATAGAAGCACCTCTCTTTAATTTATCGTTAAGTTCGTGGTGTGTTGCTACTGCTAAGTACGGTCCAGTGTGCTGTACCGAGGTAGACACGGACGGCATCCATGTAGGACTTGTTCCGGGGCCCCTTCTCGGCGTCGTCGTAGCGGTAGCAGTCGGAGAGCAGCGCGGCGGAGGCGTAGGTGACGAGCGCGAAGCACAGCATGCACGCCGGCCCGGCCACCCACCCCAGCTGCGCCACGCTCCACGCCAGCGACAGGACTCCCGACCCGATGACCGCCGTGATGATGTGCGCCGCGCACGTCCACGCGGTCCCTGCAGGGCAACAGGGCCGAGACACAAAAACAATCGGAAGTCATGGCTTTTCTAGCCCTCTGAGCATCTTTTTTTTCCCCTGCAGATCTAGTCTCTCGCGGATGTATTATTTATAGATTTTGCCCGCTCCTCCACCGTGAAAGACACGGCAGGTGACACCTATCTCTTGCCATGCCCGAGAAGCGAGGGCTCGTGAGCGCGCGAGTATGCCGAATGGCACGGAAGGAGCGCTGCCGCTGTCCCGAGCCTCTGGTGACCTTTCGCGGTAGGGGAATGCGAAAGGCGATACATATCACTTTCCAGTGCTTTCGCGATCGAAGATAAAACTGTTTTCATGATTACATTCCGAAGAAAACCAAATTTGTAAAAACAAATTTCACAAAACTAAAAAAACGATGCCTCCCCACCACGCGCGAGGGCAACAGCACCGTAAAAAAAAAGGAATAAGCAACTAAGTATCAAGTTTGCGCGCGAGCGTGTATGTGTGTGTTAGGACTTAGGAGGTGTTACCGTACCGGTCCGGCGCGGGTGGCCGTCGATCTCCTCGAGGGAGTGGTGCACCGCCATTGCACCGGCGCGGCGGCTCCAAGGTTGGCGCCGCTTGACGGGAGGGGAGAAGGCAAGCTCAAGCCCAAAGTGCGGAGCTATATCCTATCGACCGGTGCGGATGGAACTACCACTCTACCAGTAACAACCACGGCAAATGACCGGACCAGAGAATAGCAGTTGGCGCTTGGGGATTCACGGCAACCTAGCTAGCTCCCTCCTCTCTCGGTTTTGACTGTCGGGTTCATGTGGGTACCTAGGTGATCGCTCCTCTGCTGGCTGCCGCCGCTTGGATCATCAGGCCGTTGTTATCGCGGTTTTGTCCGCTTCCCTTGGACGCGCATCGAATCTTTCGCGTATCACTTTTTGGGAGAGAGAAAACACGAGAGAAAAAGCCCGGCTCAATCACCCTCATCAGAATCTGTTATTCCGGATGGATTGGGATCTGTTTTGTTTGGGATTTTTCTTCGTTTAAAAACTAAAAAGTCTAAGTCTAAATAAAGTGATGGTTTTTTAACGGATTTTTGGGAAATGCTAAGCTTTCTACGTAATTAAAACACCCATTTGTTTTTTTTTTTTTTTTTTTTTTACTTTTGCGGGTTGGATTTGGGTGTTCGCCACTAAAATTAGTACGAAATTACTCACCAATGCCATGTATATAAACTATGAAATTCCTAAACTCTTCCTTATTTCTCTAGCGTCACTGGGGTTTGAGCTCTGCCGCTCCCTCGCTAGCGTCGTCGGGAGACGCCACCATTCTTCACCCTATGACACCGATGTCCTCCATCACTACCGTCTGCGACCTACGTCCATCGTCCTTAGCTCCTTAGTGCTGCCGTCATTCTACTGCCACTGTCGGATCCCCAACACCGCCCACGAGCTCCATCCTCCTACCGCCTACCCAATCCGAATCTCCTCCTCAGTACAGACCTGGAGGCCAAAAGGTCGTCCTCGCGGCTGATGTTGTGTCTTCTATAATAGCCTAACCTAAAATTTGCTCAATGTCTAGCTCACCATGAGGTAGAACTACGCATGCATAGAACACCACTTATACTTTTGTTCTCGTTTCGTGCAAAAGGGTTAACCCAAAAGTACTATATTTGGACCGATTATTCATTATATATCACTACAACTCACTTTACACAAGTAATATAGGACTATTCCCATCATCACTCCACATGGGCTTTCACGCTAATTGACCGGGGTATTACATTCACCACCTTAAAGGTTGACACCCCGGTAGCACACCGTATAGACGGTAAATGCCTAGAACCACCCCTCAATACACATTTGTGTCGCCAATGCTAGCTCAAATGTCATGCCTTGTGCCCACTCCAGACCCACACAAGGCATGCACTACATACCCACGCCCCTATCCGGCTATCCCACACACGCCCATGTAGTGAGGTTGGTACTCTGATACCATCTATAACACACCCTGGCCCAAAATTCTCTTAATGCCCAGCCCACTGTGGGGCAGGACTACACATACATAGCACCCTACTTACATTTTCGTCCTTTAAAAATACGCAAATTAGTCATTAGAATCATAAACATTTTAGACAATTCAACAATAAACCATAGCTCAAAGCCATAAAAAACCAGATCACTAAACACTCTAGCTTGACTTGAAGGTTAGACGCTTATAAGCTGCTAACGCCAAAAATTGGTTTCTAGTTATATGCAAAAAAAAGTCTGCAGCTAAAAATTGGTTTAGTTATATGCAAAAAAAACTGAGACTAAATAAGCAATACCTTAATTCCCGCAAGTCTAGAAATATGCATGTTAGTAGTCAGTGCGGTGTCTGAGTTTGGGAAATATCCGTGAATCTGATAAGGGTATATCTGCATGGGCTGCATCCAAGGATAATGGGGATATATTGGGCAATCACTTATATACTATTGAATAATTTCTTATATGTTTAATATGCTACTAATGTCTGACTGACATATAAGCTCAGGCCCTACATGTTAGCCTTACATTGAGTGGTATATTGTAGATCATATAGTTATTCGGTGGTATATTGTAGATTTTCTGATAAATTTATGGTTAGCTGAAGAGTAGGGATAAATTTAGGATTTGCACCTCTGATTAGGGGACAGACTATGGAGAAAGGGGAGAAAGAGGAGATATATTTGTAGTGCTCTCTTCGTTGAGAAATACAAGGTGTATTTTGACTTTATACAAAAATTAAGTTGGTGTTGAAATTGAGAAATGTATATAAGAAAATAACTTAAATACTCTTTATAATTGTCTTGAAAAGATGAGAGAGAGTACTTTGTGTATATAGTAATGAATAAATGCATCTAAATGAGAGAGAATAAAATGTGTATAGTAAAAAAAACACTGCATTAAATATATATACAAAATTTATATTTTTTTAGTAAGACCATGTTTGGTAACTTTGAACCGGGTCGTTTCTACTAGAATATAGGAGAAACCCAACAAAATGGACTAAAGCTTGGAACGTTTTTTTTTTTCCACCCCGGGGCCGAATCGCCCTCAACTTCGTTCCACCCCGATTCACAGAATCTAGACAGCTAGCCAAACGGTTTCCAGACAGTGATTCTGATTCTACCTGAAACGTTTCTATCAAGAATCTGTAACCGTTTTCGTTTTTACTAGAATCTGAAACCGTACCAAACAAGACCTAAGATCGTTCAAACTATAAGATTTATAACATAGCGTGTCGAAATGGCATGTGGGTTCACTATGTCCACAGGGCCTGATGGTCCATGAACGAAGGGCATGTTTCCACAATTATTTGTCACGAGATGCTGCTTGCGCAAGCTTATTGGCAATTTGGCAGCGATCGGCTGCCCATCCCCAATCATTTCTCTTCTCTCCATCCTTGCTTGAAAAAAATTTGGAAAAATTGTCTATGCCACTTCAGCCGCTAAAAATTTTCCTCGAAAATTGCTTAATTGGAAACGTGCCACGAGCTGCGCCTGTGCTTTACGAAATGGCACTAATGGTGTGTAATATTAGCTAAACATGCCACACTAACACGGTTAAAGTTTTTTTACCGGAACAAAATGACGTATTTACCCTTTGAATAGCGTGAATACGAACAAATACCACTCTTCACTGCAACAGGACGGCGCAACCAGCGAGCTAGCTAACAATAGCCGATTTGCGTCACTTCTCCGCGAGAGAGGAGCAGAAGAGTTGCTTAGTGGCAACAACTAATAAGGAACTCGACGATCGCAAAGTTGAGGTCTTCATGGTTAGATCTGTGGTGAAGCATCAATAATGTTCTCGTTGGCGGTAACATGTGATGCGACGGCGGCCGCCGCCGACAGTCTTGCTCGAAGGCACTAACAATAGGAGAAGTAAAAGGCATGGCAGTTTAGCCATCTTTGAAACCTTGGAAATGGCATCTTCAACGAGTACGCCCAAAAGTAGCGGCACAATTCCATCTAGTATATTGTCGATGACATTTTCGCTAGGGATGCAAATGGGCCGATCCTAGGGTCTTCTTTGGCCCACTTTAGTTCATTTGTTTGCACTAAAAACTTAATTTTTACTCCACCTTTTAAGTTTTAGTGCAAACAAATGAACTAGAGTTGGTCAAAGATGACCCTAGAACCGACCCATTTGCATCCCTGATTTTCGCAAAACAAGGCTTGATCGATTATATGTAGGCAATTCTCCAAGATACCTTTAGTCCCAGCCCAGGCAACCGAGCATCTCTACTTTTTTTGACTTTTATAGTAGCAATTGGCCACTGGCACTGCGCAGTTGTTATCGTGGAGGTTTTTATCACCCTTTGGACAATTTGGACCGTTCAGATTCCTTTTTGCAGGACGTAGTTCAGGCGGTCTGATCGAGGTATTAGACGATCCGAATGAATCTCACTGTTGCTATATTAACTCACTGCCAGTGGCGAAGCAGGACTAAATTAGAGGAGGGCTAAGCTAAATATTTTAACTACTAGTAAAAGCCAAATTTATACATAAATAACCATTTAACAAGTGAAACAAAGTAGATGTTTATAAGATACTCATATAAATGAAGTTGCTAGGCACACTAGCTACGAGTTGGATTTGGAGGCAACAGGCAAGCACATTATACGGGTTTTCATCCTTTGAAAGCAGTCCATAATTGCTTCATTGTCATTGAGCCAATCATCGAAGACTTTGTTGCGCAAATCAGTCTTGATAACCTTCATTGTCAAAAAAATCCAATTTTGCAAGTTCTCTTTCACATCCATAATTAGGCCCATGGCATGAACAATATCTAGATCCTTTCTTTAAAATTCATTTGACATTGCATTAGTGATGCCCAACAAATCTAACATCAAATGCAATATGAACAATATCTAATCCTTTCTTTAAAATCTATTTGATATTGCATTAGTGATGATTTATCTTTTTTGGGCTAATCTGATCATGCCTTGTTTCAGCCTGACAGGAAGGATGAGCGTGATATCCTCGAATTTCTTGTGAGCGTGATATGTCATCCTTACTGTCACCGCGTTGGAGCAGGGGCGCACGCCCTATAGCGCCCCATAGTTGGCTACGCCTCTGCTCACTGCAATACCTACTGCAGCACATAAGGTGAATAGTGTTTCTCATATTGCTTCGAGCAGATTCAAATCGTCGATTTTAAATCGTACGGCCCGTGAGGACTGATTAAGTCGCGGGAACCCTATCCCCTCTTGCAAGTCAAAAAGCAGCATCGAGCGAAATCCATACTGGCAGGGGCGGACCCAAGGCCCGGCTAGCCCGGGCCCGGGCCCGGGCTCAACCCATGTAATAAACATTTAAATCTCATATTCACGCAACCTAGCAAGTACAATTTTCAAATCAGAAACGAAAAATATAGAGCCTGAATCTACAAGCTTTACTAGCGTCTTGCAAAAACATCCTAAATTGTATAAAAAGTTAGCAACTAAAATTTAAATTGCTTTGCACTTGTTGTCCTTCTTTAAACGTGCTCGGGCTCTAAAAAATTCTTGGGTCCGCCACTGCATACTGGTGAACTGGTCCGTCGATGCTACTACTCCACTCCGCATTCACCGCACAAATGGATCAAAGAGCCACGTTCCAGACTGAACCCAACTTTACTCGAGATCAGCTCACCGGTCACCACCAAAGGATTGAATCGTCGTGGATTAAGAAAAGATATTCAGGTAGCTTTCTCTGTGCTGCTTTGTTGACTTGACAGTCCTTTCGCATAGCTCGAGGCTCACTTCTCCGTGGAATTCTCTCGCCTGCTCACTAAGCAGTGGTAAATACCAAACAGATCATGACAACCGGACGGAGGGCAACAAGCTGGGCTGTGCTTTTCCTTAACTTGGCGACGATCGCCAGAGAGAGCACCAGGATCCCTAGCTAGGCAGGAAACAGTGATGATATACATGGGCTTGATTAATAGATCTCGAGACTAGAGGGCCACGTAGAGGGCAGGGCCTGTGGAGGCCCGAGTAGCGCGCTAACACTTAACGAAGCCACTGCTGGGCCTGGGAGCCCATCCAGCTGACCACCGCCGCGGAGCACCGGGCTAGACGTCTATTGGCGGAGTCGTTGGCGGCGGCCTCGGCCGCACGCGGGATTTCGGCGCCTCGGCGAGGGAGGGGTCGGCGCGTGGGCCGAAACGAGCTTGGAATGACCCGCAGAGAGGGCGAAAAGGCCGCCGTCCTTCGCGGGAAGGGACGTCGTTTTAGTGGCTAGTATAGAGCCCTTGCCACTTGGCGTGGCCGGCAGCGTTCGTTGGAAATCGAGCTAAGTTCTTGTTTTTCAAGATTTTTTTTCAAAATTAACCTAATTTAATTTAATATTATTTTATTTATAGTTTGGAGATATTTTTAGAATCGAACTAATGAGCCGGGTCAAGTTGGAGTACAATCCAATTTCATTCGAAATTGACTTATTCAATGTTTAACCAATAAACGAGTATAATTAGAGCAATTTTGAATCGATGCAATGTGCCCCACTAACAAGATTTTTCTCCATCCCAAGTGGCCATCCGCCGGGGTGGTAGCAAACATTGCAGGAACTGATTCAATGTACTGCTGGTAGTAGTGTGAACAGGGCAAATAGCCATGGTTTCAAATCTCGGTTTCGGATCAATTCTCGGAGGGGACAGAAATCTAAAATCCCGGTGAGATCTTGAAATTTTGGACAAAATCCGACTGAAATCCAAAAAGTAAAATTCAAGTCCGTTTTTTTTAACTGGGATTTCTGATATCTCGGTAAATTTCAACCAAACAAAAAATGGTTCAAAATATGTGAAAATTTTTGTGGATGATCCTGACGCATCACTAATGTTCCTATAAAATTTTTAGATGATGACTAAGCTTGAGAAATTTTTAAAAATTATGAAATGCTACTGTTCTGATAAAAGCTTTACTGGCAAATTTCAACCGAATGAAAAATGGTCCAAGCAACGTTACAAAATTTTAAAATTTTTTGTGGATGGTCCTCACGTATCACTAATATTCCCATTAAATTTTTAGATGATGATCAAGCTTGAGAAATTTATATGACCTGCTATATAAATTTTAACTAAGTAAAAAAATGGTTCAAACCGCGTTGGAAAAATTTAAAGATTTTTGTGGATGGTCTTCACCCCAAAACCATAAAATTCGGTCGAAACACCTGAGATCTCGGCCGAAATTTTTGAGATCTCACTAAGATTATTGTAGCATTTTGAATTTTTTTTTTCATCCGCCCAGGATTTAGGAGGGGGGGGGGGCGAAATCTGAGATCTTGGTGAGATTTCTGAAATTTTATCGGGATTTTAAACCTTGCCAATAGCTCCCATCCGTTGATGTGTTATCCAAAAAAATTCGCACAGAGTACTTTTTTTTAAAAGTTATGGTACGACCAGGGGCGGATCCAGAAAAATAGATCATTGGGGTCATTACAATAACTTATAGCATATATATGCTTATATGCTAATAGAATATAGTTAAATTTACATGTGATTTTGGTAAAGTCATTGGGGTCATTTGACCCCACTAATTACATGCTAGATCCGCCACTGGGTACGACCGTACAAGAAGAGCAATATCTACTTCGTATCCATATTTGATAAGATCTCTGAAAGATATCCACCAAATCAATAAAAATGTCTATCCGATAAAACACCAATATCCTTCAATATCCTCCATGGTAATATGAATTTATATTTAAGTATGTTTATGTTGTTAAGGGTAAATAATTCTTTAATATGTACTATAATTTGATACTTCCATCGCTAAAGTTACATTTTTTTCGTAACATCCGTTAAATAATCTATGACCGATTCAAATCCGATCCATATCCACCCTATGGTTGTATCTCAAACATCTATATCGGGACATCCGTATTCGATTTTGAACCCGAAGTAAAAATATGAGATATGATATGAAAAGAGCAGTATCGTCACCGGTTTTCAGCCCTAAGTACGTACTAGCATGTATTTGTGTGCATACAAAAAAAGCCTACTTTTGCGATGTACGGCATGTACTTATGTAACGTACCTGAAGCTGATGGAAGCGGTAATGGTGTAAGCAATCCCGTAGCCGAACAAGGCCGTTTGCTGCAGCAGCGTGCAGACCCACGCGCTCGGGCTACCTGTTAAGAACAATTGATTTCCAGAGATGATGACGTATGAGTTCTGTTTATATGATTAATGTATCCTAGATAAATATGAAAATGAAACGAAAAAAGCGATAGATAGCAACAATGTTGGCACAAAGTGGTGTAGCCAAATTGGGTTCGGTTGGGCTCCAGTTCACTCTTTAGCTGTCGAACTCTAAGTACTCTCTCTAACATTGATGTTTATTTTTTGGTACACCAGCGGTGAATGCACACACACACTCATACTCGTCTAGAGAAAGAAGAAACTTTGTTGGGTGGTGAGCTACTTTCTATGCCATGTGGTTTGGTAGGTCATTGCTTGTTGAATGTATAATTTGATAATTAGTGATTTCATTTGCTGCATACAAAATTGGACTTGAACCCTAGATGCACACATAGACCATACAGAGGGGTGGTGGTGGTTCGACACATCTCCTTTACGAGGATATGGTAACCCACCAAGTCAAAAGCGTTTGATGCACGTCGCCACGAGTTGGCGATTGTCAAGGCACGACGAGGACATCAAGTAGATGCTAGGGAGTCGTCGCGGGCATGCGTTGAAGGACAACCCACCGTGGCGACAACGAGCGGGCAGAAAAGGCGGCGTAGCGTGAGTTGGCTAGTACCTAATCAGCTTAGTGGGCTGGCCATGATAATAAATAGGCAATGTGATCCTTTTTTTTAATATATGATTTTTTTTTTACCAATTGTAACTGTGTTAATGGGTTGAATAGAGACTATCCGATTTGCTTAATTGATTAATGTTAATTTATTTATAGATTTCCAAAAGTTTGGCAGACGAATATTGTACAAGTATTTCTCAAATAATAAAGTAGTAGTAATAACACTCGAATTGATGAGAACACAATACAAACTGTTTAATATGTTAGTCTCAATTTAGCGTAATTCTTTAAACCTATCCTCTATTTTTATCCCGCCTTCACCACTGTTGGCATATGTTGTGTCACACCAATCTGATTTTATAAATTTTCAGAAATTCACATCAATCTGATAGGTGCTGCATATACTGCTACCTACTATTTGGGAGAGAAAAAAAATTCATTGAGACCTGTTGTACATAAAATCCCCCATAATTTTTATGTTAACTCTAGAAAAAAGGTCGGTACACGTAGGCGAAAGGAAGTAGAGGAAAACTAAAACCATACACTACGTACACCGGTCAGGTTGACTCGACAGTCGACACATGCTTATCTAAGGATGCATTTGGTTAGGGGTTAAATAGGTTGGGATGATTCTGTATTGTTTAGTTTTATTATTTTGAATGAATATGATGATTCAATATTTATAGAAAATATTTTTTTAAATTTGTATTCCACTATTCAAGATATGATGATTCAAATCAAACAATCAAACATATAGATAATTTTTAAAACTATCATGTATCATTTAATACAAGGAGCAAACATACCCTTAAAAAAACGACTCGAGACATGCTCTGCTTACACACGATCTGGATCCACTCATGGCAAGACAGCTAGCTTACGTCGTCGTTCGAATGGTACACGCCATGCGCTAGCTGGACGGCGCACGGAGACCGGCTCGTCCCGCATCGAACTCGAACAAATCACCTTACTTGTCACTGTCCTTTTCAGAATCCAGCCTACTTGTCATTCTCGTCAGCCATAAAGGCAACCATGCTTTTCCGGTGCCAAACACGAACTCGTCTACGAACACTGGCCATCCCTGATCGGTGGAGGGGTTCGACTCGCGCATCGTACAATAAGAGTATTTTAATTGGTTTTTAATCTATACAAATCAGCTTAGCTTTGGTTTATAAAAGAATGAGAAAAAAGAAGCGAGAGCATAGAGCTGATTCTTAAATAAAAATCAGTTTTGTACGGAAATATAGTCAGATTATTTACGTACAAGAAAGAAGATATAATTATCGCATAACATCTAGATAAGACTTTTAAATATAATTATCATATAAACTGGTTTTTTAGCTTAATCTAGATGATATAAATAAGATTTATCGAAATTAGTGAAGCATCTGCGCGCCCTTGGATACGGGCCAGTCCTTGTCTTGACGTGTTCTCCGTTGAGCTCCAGCCCACCACGCAAGCTTGGTCCGGCCGGGATTCACGAGCCTTCTCTTGTTTCGGTGGTGCGTGCTTCTCTCAATCTCTCCCGGTTAGGTTAGGCATGCATTTCCGAAACCAGGGAAAACAGGAGAACAGAGACCTAGCTAGTTATTTTTCGTTCCTGGATTGTACTACATTAACTACGATTCTTCTAAACAAATACTAGAAAACAAGGATGAAAAGTGAAGGAGAGAGGGGGTGAGATGACGGTACCTAGGTTTCGTTCGACGGCGTGGGCGTAGGTGCGGTTGCGGTGCGGGCCGAGCTCGGGGTCCGGCGAGCGGTAGCAGTCGGCGAAGATCGTCGACTGCAGCGCCGTCACGGACGCGAAGACGAGCATCATGCCCGGCCCGGCCACCCACCCCAGCTGCGCCATACTCCACGCCAGCGACAGCACCCCGGACCCGATCACCGCCGTGATCACGTGCGCCGCCGCCGTCCACTCATTCCCTTCAAACAAACATTCGTCGCGGCAACAGACGTAACGCGTGCCACCGCGGGCGCAATTCGTCAGTTGGAACATGGATCAAGCAGAGGAGATGGGGGGGAAAAGGGAATCAAAGAACAGACCACACACGGTCATCCACGGACACGAGTTCGGCGTGCTCACCACTTCTCACGACGTTGAGATGCTTTGGGTGATCCCGGATGAGAGGAGCGGCGGCGGTCGCGTCTCCTCCTTCGCCGAACGCCATCTCGGCGGAGCAAGTCCGCCTCGCTCCTCGCGCGTGGAGACAACAGATCACAGGGAAGGTACCTCGGTGACGGGACGACTGATTGTATCTTGGACACTCGCTGAACTACTTGGCAATTGGTGGTTGATCAGCTATTAGTATTTGAGGAGGTTTGTGGAGCTGTGGATCGAGAGCACATGAAAGTTCCCTTCTTCTTTTTTTTTCTTTGAAAGGGATGTGGGGTAATGTGTTGGTACTTGGATGTGCCGTGGATGTCTCCAAATTGGTGAGCTAGACTCGGCGCCGTCTGGTGATTGAACTGGGGCCAATTTACCAAGATGCACTGTGCACAATAATTGCCGGTTGCCGCATTACATTTCATGAGCACAGATTTGTAAGTCATATTTGCCATACCATTTTTAGCCTCCACAAACAATGCGAGTACAAGCCGAGTATCCTGGACCTCACTTGGAGAGGAGATCGACGACCCGACTTGCAAAAAAAATGACGAAGGGGCGGCGACGAATCGTTTGTTGTGGAACGTTCTCCTCTCCTCGTCGAGAATTTTTCTGGACAGGGCTCCTAGTGTGTCTTAAGTCACTCACCTTAATTGTCTCTTTGTCCAGGTCCATCTAGACTGCATCTAGCATGCATGGTGTCGCTCTTTTCTTAACAGGACAAAAATAGTATTACTAGTGTCTAGTGCTAAGCTAGAAATCGGTAGGGATTCTAGTCCTGCTCCAAATCGATTTTGCTTCAACCCCTCTAAATACGGATCTTCTGAAGAATCAAGAGCTTCAAAGAAGAGTGTTCGGCTAGGAGAGAGGCTCCAGATTTGGCCTGAAGAATCAAGAGCTTCAAAGAAGAGTGTCCGGCTAGTAGAGAGGCTCCAAATTTGATCATACCTCGCGGCGGTCGGTGGCGGGGACGGCGGAGCGAGGTCGAGGCAACCGGCGATGCTCCAGGTGAAGGCGATGCGAAAGGCGAGGAGGTGGTGTGGGAGGCGGGGAGGCGACGCTCGACACGGGAGGCGAGGAGGCGGCGCTCGATGCGGGAGGCGATGCGCAGGGAGGCGCCTGAGTCGCGAGAGGCGGTGCGGGGAGGCGATGCGCAAGGAGGCGAGGAGGCGGTGCTCGACGCTCACGGATGCGGGAGGCGGAGATTCTCACGGGGAGCAAGGTCAGGACACTCCTTGCTCCTAGTGCATTCGGAACAATCGCTCCGTCCAGATTTGGCTCCCTCGCGCGAGAATCTGGAGGCGTTCGGTAGAGCTCCGGCTCCTCCGGACGAGAATTCGAGAGCCGAAGCTCTACCGAATGGGCCCTTAGAGAGATTGGTGCCACTATGGCAGTGACCACAAACAACTGACAATCAAGAGAATGCAAAAAGGCTACGAGACAAAGGCCCACATCACAAGGCCCAACATGGTTTGTCCGACACACCTAACATTGTTTTTTTTTTTTTTACTTTTTTGAACACACAACCCAAGCTGCACAAAATATGCACAATATGTAGTAGTAGTTGTGATCAAGGTTTCAAATTTTGCTTTCAGACCATATCTCGGAGTCGAGCGAAATTCAAAAGGCAAAATTCAATCTAGAATTTTTTGAACCAGGATTTCCGAAATTTCATCCAAAAAATCAAAATTTCGTCACTCAGGGCCTTGTGTTGTTTCCTCATAGGAAGCTGGCTCAATAGGTATAGACTCACTACAAGAAACAAGAAAAAATTCGTGGGCCAAAAACCCACGAATTTAGGCCAAAACCCATGAATTTAGGTTAAATTCGTGGGCAAACCGTCGAATTTATTTCACGAATTTAACTCGACGAAATTAATCAATTAAATTCGTGGGTACCCACGAATTTAAATTAAATTCGTGGGTTACTTAAAAAACCCACGAATTTAACTGCTAAATTCGTGGGCTGAAGAAACCCACGAATTTAACTGCTAAATTCGTGGGGCTGAAGAAACCCACGAATTTAACTGCTAAATTCGTGGGGCTGAAAAAACCCACGAATTTAACTATTAAATTCGTGGGTTTTAAATGGCTCACGAATTTAACAGACATTTATACAAAAAAAAATATCCATATCGATATCACACTCAATACATATACCATATCGATCACACATATATATATCGATATGCATCTCATTCAACACAACAATCTTCACATTCAATCTTATTCAACACATCGCAATATTACCTCTACTAAAAGATTGAAACCAACCTTTTAACTCTTTAAAACCGGCTTAAAACTGTTAGCAAATCGACATGAACTCAAGAACGAAGTAGATCAAACCAAGTAACCGAAATTCAACAAAAATTAAGTCACCGAAATATACAAAATTTTGGCATGACCTCTCTAGTAAATAGGACATCCACTCAGCAGACAAAAAAACATTTGCAGTTATAATATATATATATCAATCTCTCAAACCAAAAGAAGACATTCTAGCAGATCCTTAAATAATCAATCACACATCCAACGGCAATTTGTAAACTACACAATGATGGTTGTGCATACATAATAACAAACTGTTATAGAATATGATCACAAAAAACAAAGCTTCAGCCACGAGATTACAGATGCTCAAAATTACACTCATGACTGAAAACAGAGTGGTCATCATGACGCATGGGTAGTCAACCATTCGGTCCATTCCAGAATTAGGTGGGAAGTCAACTTATAGGGAGACCAGTTAAATCAAGGATTAGTGAAAATGCATGGAGAATCATCATTCGCTCTTGTTGTCGCTCAATATTTCAAGTAAAAGGTATGGAGCAATCCAGAGGATTCCATGATGGTAAGTTGGCAAACATAGCCGCCAAGTCTTGAAACATCGAGCTCATAAAAAATTATCATGCAACCAAAGTTAAAGGATCATAAAATACCTCGTCTATAATTCGTATTTAGACGAGGTATTTCATAGATTGTTAAAAAAACTAAGTTATCACAATTTGTTTATCATGAGTAGAAATGTTAACACTTAAGGTATTTGAGCTAACATGTTTTATATGTAGAACATAATGAAGTGAGGTTATTTCTTTAGAATATCGTAGTACAAACATTGTAGAGTGTTTCTAAACTGGTTTCCCCAATTTTAGTATTTAGACGAGTTATTTTATAGCTTGCCGAAAAGGCTTAATGGTCATGAGATCTACAGTAGACATGTCGACATGCTATTGTTATTGCACATGCTATTGTTATTGCACATTAACCTTAGGTCTGGTCATGGTCATGAGATCTACAGGTAGGCTTAAGGCTTAATTTTTGTACAATGGAGGTAGGTAGACATGCTATTGTTATTGCACATTGACCTTAGGTCTGGGCACATGATGACATGAGTCACCTTCACAAGATATGCAACCTCGAGTGCACTCCAGCTAAAACCAAGTAACTCACACATGCTTGTTCCTCGAAACAATGTTTAAGGTTTCACCAGGAAAATCTTGCAATATCAATGTTGACATCTTTACTTGATATGCAACCTTTATTTAGTAAAAGCTACCTAGTTTTACTGAGTTAATTGGAAAAAGAATAGAGCAATCATGCCAAACATGCTGCACCAACATAACTCTTAAGACCAAGTGATCTTTTGGCAATGTAAGGGAATATTTAATTGAGTTTCTTGATCTTTTTGTGATATGGCATTGGGTGGAATAGTCAAAGAATGGTTTAGAAGATATCCTACAAGTTCAACTCAAGCAGGAGAAGTCATGCAACATACCAGTGAGTTCCTACCAAAACCAAGCCTTTTCTCTATGTCTTCCATTTCGTAGCAAATGACATAACCACCATCCCCTAATTTGAGAGAGAACATGAGCAAATCACCAGAATTTCAGCTACATAAATAAGAGCACGTTTTCATAGAAAAAGGGAGCAGATAATGCAATATAAGACTTCTTTATCATGGTAATGGAATTCCATAAATCAACAACTCACAGCAATCAGTTGTACCTATGAAAACATCTCTGTAAACTGTCCTTGCCCCAAAAAGAAACGCATCTGAATCTAATGTAAAACAGCCATCCTGAAATGATATAAACAATGAATAAGAAACAGGTTTATCCAGTTCATCTGGTTAGGAAAAGTATTGTACTTACGCACAATGAGGCTAAATTTAACAATGCACATTGTGCCTCTGCTTCCTCCACTTTGTTAAAGAAAACAGTGGTGAAACAAAGGCACACAGTTATGGGTCATTGTCGATACTCAAAGTTCATATTATCAAAACCATTCTTACATGCAAGAAGAAGATAAACGAGCATAGTCGCATGCTTTTACCAAACAAAATGCATCAAACAATACTCTTTACTTAGGACACACAATTAGCATTTTGTGGAAGTATTACACAGAGGCAATCTTTTTGTTGGTTGAGATGACAAGCCGATGTCAACATCCTGACGCTTAATACATAGATTGATTGGAGCAGAGAAAAATGCACCCATCTAAGGAAGGGATGCCTGTGGCCATCCCGAGATGCTTGGCCTCTTTAATCATGCGTGAGAATTCTGAACCCATGTTCCGACGCAATGACACAGAACTAGTTTTATTTCACCTGAAAGGCAAGACTTGTTTCAATGTTGGATTACCTCAGCTTAGATCTGCCCATGACCCATATTAAATCAATATAGGTGATGACCTAGTCTGAAACATCTGATGTCCTATCTAGTTCATGCTCTCAAATCCAAAACATCTGATGCACTATTCATAAAATGCGCCTGCTATAAGTTCCTACCCTCGGGGAGAGATGCACTTCTAAGCTTAGCACCACAATATTCAGAGCATGCACAAATTGCCCTTCCAATTCATCATATACGCACAAGACAGTCATGACTCATGTGCAAACTATTCTTCAGATCGTGACACTCTGCACAAAGAAACAACAACATCCTAGGTGTGCTTTATGCCTGGAAATACCACAATACCACGTCCATAAAACATCTGAAGATTCTTTCAGTGTTGTGATCAGGGGAGTGCACATCAACAAAATCTTAAGACCTAACCATAATGCTGCATTATTGTTATGGATCCTAGACGGTTCATGGCCAGAAACGAATCCTACCAAGCTACCAAGGAAGAATCAATAGGAAGCTTACCAAAACAAATGAGGCTCATCCAGGGCCGAGCGCAGGGGCGACGCCCGTGGGGAGCGGGGTGGGGCGGGCGCGGCGGCCTCGGCGCAAGGGCGGAGAGGGCGAGGGAGAGCGGCGCGCTGGGAGCCAAGGGACGATGGCGCCCGGCCGGTAGAGGGAGAGCGGCGCCGCGTCTTTGGGGAGCAAAGACACGGGGTAGGAGCTAGGACGGGCGCGGCGGCCTCGGGCGCTATGGGAAGAGGGCGAGGAGCAGCGCCAGTGGGAGCCAAGGGGGGCGACGGCGCCGGCCGAGCGAGGGAGAGCAACACGGGGGTAGGAGCTAGGGCAAGGGAAGAAGACACACACGGGCCGGGGCTTAACCCCCCCTTTTACATTCGTGGGCTAGCGTGCTCACGAATTTAAATAAATTCGCAAGGCCACAGAAGGCCGATTTAATTTAAATAAATAAATTCGTGGGTATCATATTGGCCCATGAATTTAATTAAATACGTGGGTTTATTTGAAACCGACGAAATTAAATATATAAATTCGTGGGTTTTTTTTAGCCCACGAATTTAAAAAAACCCACGAATTTTCCCCTGATTCCTGTAGTGACTCATCAACATGGGCGGCATTAGTGTACCTTGGGTTGGGGTTTTGCTTGCTTGTTGATCTTCGTAGTTCATGTATAGGATCTTCAATTTCCATTTATTTTGGATGATGCTCCTCGAGTGTAGGCTGATGTACACCAGTCTTCCATGAACTCTTAGTCTTGTTGGGTGAGTTCCCTTTAGCTTCACTTAGAATTGGTGCTTGCTCCTCAATTTCTTCTAGAGTCTCCTCCAAGTCTTGAGATTCGAAAATCTCTATCTTCTTGGGGGACCACCATGAAAAGACTTCATCAAACACATCATTTTTTGAAGTATGGCACTTGCCTGTGATGGATTGCAACGCCTCCAACCTTTTTGGGCATCATCATAGCCGATGAAGATGCAATGAATCACCTTCTTGTCGAACTTGCTCCTCAGGTGATCTACCACGAAGACATAGCATATACAACCAAATACCTTGAAGTGGCTGATGGCTGGCTTATCTTCCATAACTTCTCATGTGGTGATTTAAATCCTAGCCTTGCTTGTGGTAGCCTATTGATCACATAGGTTGCAATCCTCATACGCTCAGCCCAAAATCTTTCATGTACATTCTTGGCATGTAGCATACTCAGACAGGTCTTCCATGATAGGTGGTAGCCTAGTGATGGTTGCTTCGGCCATCCCCTTACCGCGCTCATAAGCCCACTATATTTGGATCTAAGGCCATGGATGGTGATCCTCTTCATCGTTTTCTCACTAATATTCTCCTTAGGGTCAAGCTGGGATATCTCACGGCAAATATTTGTCACTTCCATAAAGTAATGACTAATACTCAAAGTGTCTTGTGAGTTGTGTCTCATTTTTCTTCTAGAACAACTTTGCCAAAGTCTCCCCGCTGCCTGTAGTATCTTATTGTCACGAATATGCTCTAGTAGGTTCTATTCAATTATTGTCTTTAGTATGAACAAAACCTTGCTCGCCTTGATGCATCACTTTCGCAAGGCTTCTGCATTCTCCTTTGGTGGAGGTGTGGTCTCGGTGCCCGCAACAACTTCCATGTAGGTCTGCCAATAGTCCGCAACGACTTCCATGTAGGTCTCGGTGCCATTGAGCTTCTTGATCCCATTGTTTGTAGAGTCTGTCTCTTAGTGCTACACCGACTACATTGGCCGTAGAGTTCGCCTCTTTGTGCTACACCTAGTATTTATGAAAGACTCCTCCCGTTACTGACCGGCCCGGAGCACATGCTCTGTACCAATTGTAATCGTTGGAAACTAGGGTGGCCCTATTATCCACTCTGAGAGGACCTACACTTAATGCTACACCAATTATTTATTATCGTCGATTAAGCTTTTAATTTCTACTTACTTAGTGCACTATTTATCATTGGCTTCCGGGTGACTGAGTTGTTCACGTCCTGCTTGCAGGCCATCGATCCACTCTCATTGAAGCTAGAACCTAGTGATTTCGGGAGGCCGAGCCGCTCATGTTAAATCACAACTTAATAATGCACTAAGTATTTAGAAATATCACTAGCTAACTAGGAGACTTATGATTACAAAATACTGCTTTATTTAAACAAAATACGGATACTAATACCCAAAAATGTTCACACACTTTTAGTAGTTATCCTACACCCATTGTTTAACATGAGAGATATAGGAGCTTTTGGATTGGTGCAAAGTGAACTCTATCCAAAGACTACAATTATAAATATCTTCTAGAATTCTCTTCTCAAGAGATATATGTCTCTACCTTCTTGTTTACTAATATCTAACTATTTCTCAAGTTTTACCATGAAACATGGTAAAGTAATTTATTCTAGGAATTTTCTGAAATATTATCTACCTAATGTAACCTTTTTGCCTATTCTAAAAAAGCATCACAAGAAAATCTCGAAGAAGAGATTACTACTAGCAGTCTAGCAGTAACAGTAACCATCTAGGAGTAGCAAGCGAGCCATGGAGCAAAGCATCGTAGCGTTGCGATAGCGCGCGCGCGTATCGTCCGTCCGTGCCGCCCGCCCCACGTCCGTACGCCCCCTCTAATCCCGGAGCCCTATCGCGAGTCGCGATCCCACGCGGCCACGCCCACCCCCATCTCGTCTCGTGTTCCCCCACTTATTTAGCGTTCCGACTATAACCAGCGCGCCGCACTCTCTCTCTCTCTCTCTCTCTGATACTGGGGAGAGGAGGCGCGTGGGTGCATGAGAGTTACCAGCTTCGCCTCTCCTCCTCTGGGTTTCGTGCGGCCGGCGGATTCTGGTGGTTACTTCGGTCCAGCTCTGTTTCTCGATCGCCTTGCATCGTGGGTTTCAGCTAGCAGCTGTTCTTGAGGTGAGATTGATCTCCACCCTCTTTCCCCCCACTTTCACCCAGGGTCAGATTGATTTCTCCTGGCACGTCTGATCGTTTCGATCGATAGGATTTGCAGGAAGGTGGGGGTTCTTCAGGTGCTCTCTCGTTCGGTGCGTGTGGATTAATTTGGCCTCTTCTTTTCAGCTTCCTTGCTGGTGGTTTCGGTGGAATGCCGATCGTTTTAGCAGCGCAAGCTCCTCTCTGATTCTGTTGGGATTCCAGTGGAAGTTATCTTATCTGCTTGTTCGGTTGCACTTTCGTTGCTTCTGCTGAATTCCGTGGTACTTCTTGGGTCATCTGATCCGAAAGGCAGCTTAACTTTCTTGGGATTTGGGCGAGCCCGGTTTGTTTTGGTTTTGCCGGTGTCCTTGTTTTTTAGACTTCTTTAATCTCTCTCTTACGGTGAGATGAATGTGATTTCCCATGGGGTTCGAGTTCTTGGAGATTTTCTTCTTTCTTTTCGGTCAGCCTTTCGTTGTTCAGTTGGACTTCAGCTGCGCTTTTCTCTTTCTTGGTGGGCTTTAATTATGCCCATTTGTTTACTTCTTTTTAACCCAACCTGACCGCTAGCTGTTTTCCTGCCACTGCTTCAATGTGGATTAATTTTTTTTTTTTTTTCCTGGATTCGTTTCCTTTGTCACCATGATTTCATTCCTCATTTGCGGCGGAATTGCAGCTGGTTATCTGTGAGACTGTGACTGGATTACATGTTTAGCGTTTCTTGCTAATAAGCGCATCGATCAAATCTTTCCTTGTTTTACCAGATTTCTTTCCGACTGCTCCATGCATGCATGGGATAGGTGCAGATCCAAGCCTTACCATTTTTCTTCCGAGAAAACATATTCTCCCATCAAAGTTGATTCAGTGATCGATATTCGCTTTGCCTCGTTTAGGGTGTGTTGTTCAAGCCTCGGTTAGCTCCTGTGCTAGAAATCCTTGGCTTGCCCTTTCCCAAATCCCAATGCTAGGTAGGCTCGTAGCACTGCACTTCGGTTAGTACGTACAGGTTGTTCTTATCTCTGGGCTTCCAGTACTCTTTTGGCAGAAAAGGCTGCAGGAGATCACCTGTCACTTCGGCTTTGCATGGAACTTTCTTTTTCACCACTGCATGTTCTCGTTACTTCACTAGAAGTTGGTGAGCCTTTGCAGCAGCTAGCTTCCCTTCACGAGTGATTCTCACACCAGATGTTGTTGTTACCTCCATGGTTCAGCTGTGCACTGAGATTTGGTTCGTTTTTTCTTTGGTTGAATTGCAATTTTTTTGTTACTACACCATAGCCCATTAATATTTTATGCTCTTTTTTTCACCAACCAAAGTATATGCTTCTGTTTAGCTAGCTAAAAATCAGAATCTTTGGTGCTTGTTTAAACATTCTGAGTCTTTTTTTTTGTGTACGACAGCTTGAGTCTTTTTATCTGATTGGCCACTTTCCTATCTTCTTTTACAGGCGAAGAAAAGGAATTGTTCTGAGATAGGAGACTTTTAAGATTCAGGCCGTGTTTTGTTTCAGTTTCTTGACTGCGGCATAAAGGAGTATGGGTGTTTAATTGGCTTGGCTGAGCTCCCCTTGAAACGGATACAACCACCCAGAAGCCCACAACACCGCCATTAACGTCAGCTAATTACTCCTCCCTGAGCAGCAGTAACCTCACCACCACCGGCCACCTCATGGACTCGCGGGCCTACTACATCCAGGCGGCGGAGGCGGCAGTTCATACCACGGAAGACGACGAGCCGGTGCTGGAGCTCGAGGTGCAAGGCATCGGCTTGGGTGGTGATGCGGATGACGCGCCGGTGTTGCCGCGTTATGGGAAGAGCCTGAGCGGCCAAGGCAATGGCGCTGCGCCAGTGGGGATGGACAATGACAAGGCTACCGTGGCGGGCGGCGCGCGCGACCTGACGTGCCCCGAGTGCGGCAAGGTTTTTCTGTCGGACAAGGCGATGTACGGGCACCTGAGGTGCCACCCGGACAAGGGCTACAAGGGGGCAACCCGCCCGGCGGACGCCGCCAGTGCTGCTGTGGTCGGAGGCAAGAAGCCAAGGAAGGTGACAAGGAAGGAGGCTGAGTTCTCGACGATGAGCCCGAGTGCCTCTGCTGCCGTGGCTGGAGACAAGAAGCTGAAGAAAGTGCCATGGAAGCAGGCCGAGCTCTCGGCGAGGTGGTCGGTAACGGCGAAGCACGGGTGCGTGCCACCCACAGCCAATGACGATGACGGGAGCGCGTCGTCCGTGGAGGTGCTGCAGTCGACCTGCAGCGAGGAGGAGGCTGCGATGATTCTCATGGACATGTCCTCGTGGGGTCAGAAGCCGGAACCAAAGCTGCCTGTGCAACCGGTGCATGTCGCCGACGCCGTCGCGGGGCACCAGATGCCAGAAATCGAGCAGCATATGTTACCAGATCATGACGCCGACGCCGTTCCGATGCACCATGTGCCGGAAGTCGAGCAGCCTATGATACCAGATCATGTTGCCGGCGCCGTCGACGCCGTCGCCGGGCAGCACACGTGGGAAGCTGAGAAGCCTGCGCAATTGGAGCATGTCATCAAGGTCATCATGGAGCCCCAGGCGGCGAAGTCAGAGCAGGCTCTTCGACCGAAGCATATCGCCAAGGTCACCGCGGAGCCCGAGACGCCGGAGGTGAAGAAACCTATGAAGCTGGAGCCTGCTGTCCTTGTCGTGGTCCGCACCAAGAACGGAAGTCTTGCCGACAAGCCCGTATCCCCCGGTGCCAAGAAGACTAAGAAGCGACGACTCCAGGATCTCGAGCAGACGTCATCATCCCCGCCACCGGAAGCCGCGGACGTCAAGCCGCCGGCGAGGCGCATACCATCGCCGGCGTCGGACCGGAGGTACGGGTGCCCGACGTGCCACAAGTCGTTCTCCACCCACCAAGCCCTAGGCGGCCACATGGCCAGCCACAACAAGGGCAAGTACAGCGGCGCGGAGCACGCCGACCAGCTCGCCGTGGCCCACGCCGTGCACAACATCATGGCGCACCACCACCTCCACGGCGTCACCGCAGCCGTCGCTGGGCTCGGCGAGGAGAGCTGGTACGGCCCGCCGGCGCCGATGGCACAGAGCCCGGCGCATCACCCGTGCTCCCGGTGCGACCTGACCTTCCCCAGCGGGCAGGCGCTCGGCGGCCACATGCGGAAGCACTGGCTCGCGGATAAGCTGCTTGCCAATGGCGCCGCGGAGGCGGCGCCGACTGGGGTGCCACGGCACTTTGACCTCAACGAGCTGCCCAGGGAATGAAGGAGATAACTAGCCCTAGCCAGCCTTGTAATATTGGGCTGCTTTGAAATCTGTGCTACTACAAGAAGCATCATTGCATGGTCCTATAGCTAGTGTGTCAAATGATTTACAGTGTTTAATCCGTCAGTGCTTGTGATCTTTCTTCAAAATATATGACCTCCCAATCGCGTCTGGATTCTGGAGATATAGCTATGATCTGCAGGTAAAATGTTCCGGAAATTCTTATCTTACGTACAAGCTAGCAAGAATGTAAGATCTGGTTTCATATTAATTGGGATATGCCCATAACATGGTGTGAGGATTAATGAATTCTCAGATCAAGATACAGTTTCTTGATTACAATGATGTTCTCCTTTTCTGTTTGAGTGGAAGGATATCCTAGATTTCCTATACCGCTAGCTAGCTATGCTACGTACGTGGCACTTCTCTTCTGGTTGTGCTGTTCTTTCAAAATTCTTAGCTGCATGCTGCTGTTACTGTTCATGGCTTTTCTCCTGGCTTAACTACAATCACTACAATGGTAATGGCTAACTAGAGTTACCACGGCGGCGGCAGTGGCAAAACTTGTCGAAACGGTCGGAGCTAGTGACGGGCACGCGTGTAGTTTCGGATTTCCAGCGTGCGTTTTGGACAGAACGCTGTGGCAATCGCCGACGACCGAGACTGTTTTTTTGCTGCGCGGCTGAGCAAATTAAATGAAGCCTTGGATCATGCCACAATCCATGCTTGATCTAGGAATTTCATCTGTGCTCACACTCAGAAATTGTTTTCTTTTGGCCCTTCAATGAAGAAGGATAAAAAGTCTGGAAATCGATGGGTCAGATCGCGCTCGATATATGCCAGTAGTTATTCGGAGACAGCTTGCATCGCCTTCATGGCCTTGAAAAGGCCAGAGTTCTAATCTGACGATGACACCTACCTTTCGGTAGAGACGCAAACAGCCAATAAGCTTAGTCAGTCAAAACCCAAATTTATGCACAGAAATACTCTACAGAATTTGCGTAGTTCCAGATGTACATCATCACGTGCACTTCACAATATTGAGATTAGATATAAAAACCTTGCAAACCAAGCAACCGAATTTACAGACTAAAAAAACGCTGACTAAGGTCCTGTTTAGTAGAACTCTAGCTTAACCAGATTCGCGGATCTGGTAGAGCTGGATATTCTTCGGGTGTACCAGATTCGTGAATCTGATGGAGCTGGGTATTCCTAGCCCCACCAAATCTGTAGAGTTTTTTTTCGAAATTTGCGGCAGGAGCTCTGCCTATTCAATTAAGCAAGGAAGAAGAACAAAGTCGTACAGAAAGATCAACAGGAAACCACTAGACAGGAGTGGCGTCCCAACAGTTCAGAAAGGAACCTAGATTACAACACTAATTCTTGCAACAACAAACGTCAGCCGTTTGATGTCATGGCGACGGCAAAAGTGGACAGATCCCGGAGAGTAGTTGTAAGAACGTTCTGGACGGAGGAAGACGTTCCCTGAAAGATGCGTGCATTATGTTCTTTCCACAAGTTCCAGAATCCAAAAATTACGACACCATTTAAATCTGTAGAGTTGGAACTATGGGTATATAGTTGGGTCATCTTGTTTACATTTTAGAATAAAAATATAAACTTATTAATTCACTTTATTTTAGCCTACAAATTTCAGATCTGAGATGGAGTTAGGATTTGGAGCTCTGCTAAACGGGGCCTAAATCATGTTGGTACATCTTCACCAAAGGGAACCGAAGCCTGCATGAGTAACACCTTCAGGGAAAGGCACAGCATTATCAACTGAACGAGACCAAAGAGGCATATTTTGAAGGTCCGACTTTGCATCCTCAGGAATTCCGTCGTCTCAAAGAGCTCTCTCTCATGGTTCTCCAGCTGCTCTTTCAGCATGAGGATCTTGTTCTCCGTGTCCCGTAGCCGGAGCATCATTCTTGTATCATCCCCAGCAGACAGCTTGTGCTCCTCCAAGGCAATCCGATCCTCTGCCCGGACTTGCCAGCTTTGTCTCGCTTTCACCATGACCAGGCACTGGATTTCGGCTTGAATTCTCTCCTGCAGTTGGCGATCGAGCTCCATCTCCAACTGATCGATGTTGGTGGCCTCCTTTTGCAGCTTTGGTATATGCGCGCTGCTGATGGACACTTGAAGCTTGGATAATCTTAAATCCTTCTCTCTGATAGTGTTTGACGCTTCTTTCAGTTTCTGCTCAAGATGTTTCATCTTTCGATTCATTTCCAATACATCACCCTCAATATCAGGCAAAACGAACACAGCTTTCCCTCTGTTCTCATCACTCGAATCCTTAATCCCGAACTCCTTGCCAAGTTCTGATAATTTCTGCATCTCTGAACAAGAACACCGGCAGAGCAGAGCACTTATTACAGGTAGTTTCACAAAAGCACCTACTGATTACCACACAATCAAATTAAAAACAGAGAGCGTAATAAACGTTAATGAGGACAGGATTTACCACTTTCAAGAACTTCTTGTGTTGTCTGAAGTGAATAAATTGATTCAGCGAGACGGTCACCATCTTGGGGCACCCAACTCCAATCATTTTCTTCATTTTGCTCTTCGGTCTGATCCAAATTAAAATACCCTCTTACCATCTCATCACCCCCACTATCTTTTTTATATGCTGATTGATGAACCTGATTTTGCCGATCCTCACTTTGATCCCCATCGTAGCTCATCGACATTATTTGATGCTTGTTATTGCTGAAAGCATCACCTGCATAAGATGATATCAAGTAAGACTCAATGGTAGAAGCCTCTCCTTTGTCCCGAATAGTCCTTCAGTGTGTCTTGCACCCTATTGCCCCCACAGCAAAATCCTCCACCCTAATCCTTTTCCTATTACAAGCTCCAGATAGCTTTGATCCTATTGATCCTTTGTTTTCAATAAAGCTTTAATGGCCTTTTGTCTAAAATCCTTGATCCTCTACCTAATAAGTAGCCAGTGGCTAGCACCAAAAAAATTGACATTCAAATCCAATGGGTTGTCTCTTAACTCCCTCTTTGATCCTTGGTGATGTGTGGACAAAAATAAACTTGCGTGCAACAGTTTTGTCGTCGAAAGACAACTTTGGAACAAATCCAATTAGAATCTCCTTCCCAGAAGCATGATCCAAGCTAGCAATTTTAATCTCCCTCGGCTGCAATTCGGTGAAATTCTCCCCTCTAGTTGCACAACCAAACTGAGCCACCTTACTCCAATCTATTATATATTAAAAAGCTCATGACATATCTTTTAGAGTTGATAAGAAAAAGAGAAATAAGCTAGAAATTCTCACAAAAAAGAGAAACATCTAACCCTTAATCCGGTGGACTATAATTAAAATTGAACTATATTAACCGTTAGATGTTATTAAAAAGAAAGAAAAATGTGCTAAAAATTCTCACAAAAAGCAAAACATCTAGCCTTTGATCTAGTGGACCCTAATTAAAAATGTATTGTAGTGGCCATTAGATGTTAGGGGGCATATTCAGTGCAAACCTTCCTTACCATGAAAACTCCGTGAAAACCACGTGTAAAGGTTTTGAAAAATTCTCAAAAAATTATCATAGGTAGGGAAGGTGAGGTTCTACTACTCTGTAAAATTTGAAGACCAAACTCAATTGCATTTGGAAGATATGAAAAAGACAAATTCAGTATGAATAGTAATTTTTCACTGTTTAGCACTATTCATTTTGCAATTTGTCTTTTTCATATCTTCCAAATGCGATTGAGTTTGGTCCTCAAATTTTACAGGGTTGTAGAACCTCACCTCCCCTACCTATGACAATTTTTTCAGAATTTTTCAAAACTTTTAAACGTGGTTTTCACGGAGTTTTCATGGTAAGGAAGGTTTGCACTGAATATGTCCCCTAGATGTTATTGCTTAGAGATATATATTATCTTGTAGCTTAAAACCAAATTTGCAACTATTGAGTAGGCCCACAACGCAAAAACTGGACAGACAGATTACATATTGCTATAAGAATTACACTAGAGAAAGAAGTAGATTAGGGGCGATCAGGTTAGCAATAAGATATTCTTCCAGTCGGGGCTTTCTTTGGCAGGGAGCGATGGTGAAGCACGCAGTGAGGCAGTGCTGAGGGCTTTCTTCGGCAGGGAATGTTTGCTTGGCTCCTAATCTCTCCAATGCTATTAGTTGTGTTTTTAATATTTACAATGATAGGCGATAAGAAAAAGTATTGCCATAGAAAACAGCATTTTTTATATTGATTTAGATTTTAGTATAATGTTAGGAGGAGTAGGTTATACGAAAAACATCTAACCCTTAATTTAGCAGACCCTAGCTATGATTAACCATTGGCTAACAAATGTATGTTTAGCTTTTGAGAGGCAAAACAAGAGATAGAATTGAAGCTGTAGTATGGAATTGAACAAGAAGAGAGAAGAATACATGTTAAGAAAATTGTCTCAATCAGATCATGCATGCAAAAGACTAAAGCCCGAAAGACTAGCAATAAATTTACACGGTATCTACATTCAAGTGCAAAGAGGTACCTTTAAAGTCCAAGAATTCACTAAAAGGAAGTAAATATATCTCCGCGCAATTGCGTGGGCTATTTTGCTAGCTAGTTCGTCTCAATGAGAGAAGAATCAAGAAGAAACTTCGCAGGCAGCTGAGCCAAATAATTCCTGGCCATTATTGTGAGATCCAGCTTCAGCCATATCTACCCCAATCCTACACGGAAAAAGAAATGCAATTCGGCCGTAGGCAATAAGATTTCTCGGGTTTGGCTATGATTCTCCTAACACAAACACCCCAAATTTATACCCCCGACACCAGTTGCAACCAATTCACCCCCGGAAGAACATTTCTAAGCAGACGCCCCAGCCAAACCCAAGAAACTGCCCTTAGAGGCTGTCATCATCAAGAATGTGAATTCTTGCTGGGAATGGTGCGAAATTTCGGTGGAAATTCGCACGGATTGGACGAAGCGAGAGGAGAATTTACGTACCTGGCGCAAGGAAGGTTCTTGCCATCGGGGGTTCGGGAGTGGGGCGGCGGATGAGTGGAAACTACAAAGACCGGAGCGCCGTATAAATAGTCTCTAGGGAGTTTCCGTGAAGTGGCAGACAAACTGCGCCTGCGCGCCAGGGAGAGAAAGCTCGAAACGCAAAAAAGCCGAGGATGCACAGGAAGGATTTTTTTTTAAAAAATAATATATATTTTTATTAATTTTACAAAATTAATACCTTTTTTTTAAAAAAAATAATATATATTTTTATAGCCAACCGAAATGGCAAAACACCTGCGCGGCGTCCCCGTTGGTTTTCTCTCGCTGGTTGAAATAATGACTGGCACTGTATCTCTTACGAAATATTGACAGTGGCAATATCGCCCTCTATCGTGCTTTCAATTGGTAATAGTAGTTTTGTCGGCATTTAGGTTGGCGACAGAGGCTATAACAATTGAAAATAATAATTAATAGATGTAGCCTTATGAAGAAATACATAAAACAAAAATGAACGATGCTTCTATGCCTTTTCTCTCAATACACATTGCACAGATCTTGAAGCAAACGAAGAGTTAAGTAATTATCATCTATCATTCGTTCATGCTTTAATATTTATGCAACTTTAAAAAAAGAAAAGCATAGAAGCACCTCTCAATGAAAATAGGTGATGCCTGTGTTACGAAGATACTTTGAAAAATTGAAAGTTGGTGGGTTGGTGCGGTTAAGTTCCTGAGAAAAAATGTTGTGTAGTGAAGTCACTGAGAATAGCATAAGAAAATCAATTAAGGTGCAAATACTGATATAGTTTTATGGCACGTAGGTGCGTTGGAGTGAATACACCTACGGTACAAATGGCAATAAACATGATCTAACTAATCTCACTATAGCTACAATATATACACGCCTTTTGGAATGAAAACGGTATGGTGCGTGTAGATATAATAAGTATTTTCGGGAAGAGCCCATACGGCTAAAATGAGAAACCGTAGGGCACCCACATTGAGTGACGGTCGTCGGGGCGGTGTGGATGCAACTGGTTGTCACAATAGTGGCAATCACAATTGCAGCTTGGGGTGATGTAGCAGTAATAAGGGTGGCAGTTGCTGTCGATATGGACAACCCCCTTGTTATTCCCCTACCTAATCCTCTTCCCATGGAGCTCGTCATTGTTTATCCTATCCATATGGAGCTTCTACCGCAACTCATACAGGCAGATTCAGAGGGTGTGGATGTAGAACCAGCCAAGTATTGAATACCCTAGATCGAGCTTATGAATATAATTTGGGTTGCCTTTTGTCTGTAAAATAAATATTAAAAGGAGTAAAAAATGGGATTGCTTCTTTATTGAGCCACGAATGGTTTGCCAAATACAGACTTAATTGGAAAATTAAGAGCACTAATGCTTATTCTTAATTAGCTTCTCTAATCTCCCTTCTCTCTCTCTCTCTTTTTTGAATAACTGCGAAAGCCTCCTATTTATAGCGTCAAATGGATGGCAGTTTGTAGTCTTCTAATAGGTGGCTTCCCGCGAAAAGGTGTTTCTCGTCAAAATACGTCTTTTAATAAAAAGACGCCTCTTTGTAGAGAGTAACTTCCAAATGTTCGTCTGTACATATCAGAGATCATCTCCCGCATGCAAGCCTTATACGGAGGTAACCTCTTCCCCGACCTCAACTAGGTTGGAGTGTAAACTTATCCATATCCGACCTGTATGGTGGTCAGGGTTATCCAGCCAGCGTGTATCTATCAGGTCATGATTTTTAGTGTATATCATATCATCCGATCAATATTATTTATACTAGTCAAGGATTTTCCATGTGACTAAAATTAACTCTGGTTGAAGTCGTAACTAGGTAATGGGCCTTGGGCCTTGTTTTTATTCATGGGTTCTTTTTCTTTATGAGACTTTAGGCCCAAAAAATAGAGTAGGGTATGTCAATCGTAGTCAATTTGTAACAAAGTGTGAAGTTAGGTTTCTATGGTACTGCATTAACTCTGTCGCCACACATGTCTGCAAAACAACAATGGAGCAATTCCAAAGGGTGTCCCACTTAAGTTGGCATACATGGACTCGTCATGCACATCCCTCTATCTCGTACTTCACATCGTACACTCTGGGGCCAGACTTCACCACCTTAAATGTTACCTGCAATGATAGTACGCATAACTTGACCACTTTCTACTTTATGCACCTCTTCCTTACTTTTGTACAATGCCACTCCCTCACTTTCGCTTACAATCAATTTGCAAAAATCGTATGTGTTCCACTTCGATGGAGCACCCCTATCACGTCCACCTTGGTCATCATCGGATAATGCCTCATAGTCATGATCTTTAGCCTCTATTCATTCTACCATTTACTTCGATCTATTTTCCCTAGTTTGCAATGCCCATAGACTTCTGCACCTCCTGCATGGGAAGATCCGTAGTCTTAGATTCAGCTGACTCGTTACCACCGATCCCTTATTGGCCAACGAAGCATGGCTCACTGTAGCTCAATTACCCAACTTCATCGACATCATTAGCAATGGTTTCTTCGTGCATCACATTTGCCGAACGAATTTTAAAAAATGCTTGAGCCAGTAAGACTAGCGGCCATCCTCGCTCCTTTGCCAATCTCACATTCGAACTCCATGACTTTGACCCCCTTCAATTCCACTAACTCCCAATAGGTGCCCTATCATGCATGAGTAGCAGCACCATGCAACTTAGATTGTGCAACGTATGGTCCAGCGAGAATAGTTGGTACAACCATCTCTTGATGGTGCCCCTTAGATGCTCCTCTGTACGTGATAAACTGGTTGTTATATATGGAAAATGGTCCAACTCAACCTCTTCTGTGCCCATATGTGGAACTCCTTCCCTATAGTGTCTTGTAAAATTCACTCACTCATGCATACCTACTATCAACTTGTCAAACAATTTGATGTTAACAAGAGCTGCTCATGCTATTAAGCAATACATGACTGAACATCGCTACTAGTACAAACTATCGTATCTATTTTTCTAAAATTAATACATACACTTCAGCTAACTACTAACAATGGACCCTATGGAAACTTTTGCTACTATTTTCTACATACTATTAATAATAATTAATTCTACCAAAATGCATAACACATAAATGTATTACTTAAAAAAATTGTATTACGCTAGTACGTAAACAATGATAAATTCTCTAAGATTGCAACTATGAGACGCTATACCGTTATGACCTAGTTCCAACGATATAGCATCCGGACGTTTATAGTTGAGTACTACATAACACATCATCCTTCATTTTCCCACCGTCGCGCCGCGTCGTCCTCTGCCGTGTGACGTGACCGACGCCGTCCTCCTCTGCACGAAACTTCGTCGCAGCGGTTGCAGCTATTGATTGGGTTCGGCAGCGCACGCAATGACAACAGCAGCGAGGCAACATGACAGCGGCAACAAGGTTAAAGGAGGAGGCTCGAGAGCAGCTGCGGCTGGTGGTGGAGAAGAAGGCAGCGGCGGGCGAGGCTTGGACGCAGGTGAAGCCGTGAAGGGGCAGGTGGAGCTGGTCGAACAGGAGCTGGTGGGCGCCTGGCACTTGTGGCAACAAACGTAGTTGGTGCTCAGCCACGCCAAAGCGCTTCGCGACCATGTCATGCGCTAGATCGACGCCACACTGCTGTAGATCACCTGCTATAGCTACCGCCACAAGTTCCGAGGGAGGGCGCGGCCGCCATGAGCACCGAGGTGGCCAGCTACGTACGTCTCATCCGTCATCACCGAAGGTGGCGATGCCGTGGTCGACAATGATGACGACCACCAGCTCTTTTTTTCGTCTGTTGCCTGGGGTAGAATGGCGATAGAGGCCGGCCGGCGCGACTGATTTAAAGCATGCCCCCCCCCATTACCATTTGAAATGGCGATAGAAGGCATGAGTTCCTCTTTCGCCTTTTCAAATAGCTCTTGGTTCAAAATACTGCTATTTTATTTAGCGACAAGTTCTGTCGCCAGATCGAATGGCGATGTATGCCTACGTATCACACTATCGTCCATTTGTTTAGGGACAGTCTCTGTAGCCATTTGAAATATTGACAATGATGATAGAGACTTTATCGCCATTTTAATTGGCTATGGATGCTTGTTTTTGTATGTTTTTTCAACGTATTAATTCTATAAAATTAATAAAATAAGATATTGTTTGAAAGAAAGTCACCCCAACCATTGGCAGTTCTGCAAGTTCGCACGTCATACCCAACATTTTAGGGGCTGTTTGGATAATGGGTTATGGGAGGTGGGAATATGGTTGGGATATGAGGCGAGATAAATTTAGCCGTTGGATGAAGGGATTGACGGATAGATTCATCCCGTATTATATCCCAATCTCATTCTAACCTCCTGCAACCCATTATGGTTTGCAGTTCAATCTTGCATAACTTCCGGCCTGTTTGTTACCGCTTAGAAAAGCCGGAAGAGCCCATCTTTTCTGCTCCACGCAAGTTAGCCCGTTAAATGGTTATTGGGCCGTCCTTCTTTTGGGTCTTAGTTCCATAGAGCTTACTTGGAGGTCCATTAGGCATTTGGGCACACTCGATTTCTTCGTGTGGTGCAGTTGGTTAACACGATGTAATTATCTATTTATCTTCCATGTCTAACGACTGAGAGGCCAGCAGTTGGTTAACACGATATAATTATGGGCAGTACTTCCATCCGGACGTTTGATTTTTGTTTTTTTTCAGACGCCCTCGTAACATTTTTTTTGTACGCATGAATTTTTTTTTTAATGTATGCAACATTTTTTTATTGTTTATCGAACAAAAATATTTCACACATACAAAAAAAATGTTTCACACGCATAAAAAGATATATTAATGAAGTAATCATTGGTCAAAGTCTTGTTCTAACGAAACCAAATACGCCTTATAATTATCTATTTATCTTCCATGTCTAACGACTGAGAGGCCAAGCCTTATATTTTAAAGAAGTTATAAGCAAGCCAGCTAACACGTTAGTGGAACTCGAGTTGTGGAATTCTACATGACAGGAGTGATCGAGTGCCACACGAGTTGGCCATTGGGTTGCACTTCCTTTCCAGTGAAATTTGAAGGCTTAAAATCAATCAGATTTGAGAGCTAATGTATGCTAACTTTAGCAAAAGTTTGTTTCAAAGGGGTAGTACTAAAATAGAAAACTTACTGCGTATACGTATACGTATACCGTCACTTGCAAGCTAGGGGATCGTATAGTAGTAGGGTAGTGACGTGTATCCGTGGGCCTCACTGGAACATGTAGCGCAACTCATGGATGAGAAATATCCCAAAAATTTAATACGTGGCAACCCAAATGCGTCACCCCTTGTCCCCCTCTCGTTTTACACGCGTGACAAAGCTAGCAGCACTAAGGGCATGTATATTGTATAGGCGGTAGCTATCTATAATATATCTCCATGTTATTTATATAGACAGTATTAAAGATAACTTATACAATAGACTGTCTATATAGCTGTCTGTAATGATCTCTCATATGATTAATAGATTATCTGTACAATGGTATATACAGTATAAAACTATCTGTAAAGCCGTCTGTTAAATATTAGATATCATATTTCTCTCTGTTCCCTCTCTTTCCTCTACATCATCCAAAATCCGATGTGACATATCTTTATAGACAGCTGACATATACCATTGTACATATCCTAATGTTTTATCCTCTCAAAGTTACCAAACAAAAAAAAAACCATCGTATCATCGTCTTGCTGTACATGATTTCCAGCTATTTTGCCTTCCAAAAAAAAACTGTCCAACTATTTTACACGGACTGCCGGTGTCTGTACCAGCATGGCAATGGCATTCGACGGAGTTAATTAGGTCTTTCGGCCTGGACATGATGCCATCAAGATATTTGCCACACTTTTAGGATGCAAAGTACTCACCGTCCCAACCACAAGAAGCACGAGGGAGCTGCGCTGCACAGTGCACACAAGCTTCGTAGAGCAAGTGCAACCACAAGAAAAACAGCGATCGATGTACACGTTTCCAATGGTTGATGTTCTACGAACAGGTTTATACACTTTCATCCAAGTTTACAAAATATATTCTCTCTTAATATATTGATCAATAAAATAAAAATATGTTAATTTTGTATTTAAATATAAAACACGTCTTATATTTACATTTACAGGCAAGATTATTAAAAAAAAACACACTATACTAGTTTTGGACCGATGGAGACAGCGGGGAGAGAGAGTATTTGTCGGGGTGGCTGCGTCCGTCCTCTGCTGGTACGGTAGAAAGCTAGCGATCGGCTGCTTCTTTCCACGAATTGAATGCTGTGTTCATCCCTCGCCGCTAGGCCGTCGAGCGAGTTCACACACAGTCTAGTCTAGTGGCACGGTCTCTACTCTGTAGCAGCAGTTCAAAATGCACCGTACATTTTGAACTGCAAAGGTAGAGGATCCCAATCCGTGCTTTCCCCGGGTTGAAACTTGAAACGCTACGGCTCGTCCGAAAGAGATCTTACGGGTCGGGAGACAGAAAGGAAGCCATTTTTTTTTTTTTTTTTTTTTGCGAGATGGTAGTGAGGTGGAATTTTAATGGTGCCATGCCATCCGTTGGTGTTGCCCAATGCAATGCAAATGCGAGGCAAGGCGGGAGCGAGCAGGCAGCGGCAGCGTCTTTTCCCCCTTTTCCGGTGGCGACCACCACCACCACCTGCTGCTGCTGCTGCTAGTTCCTACCGGCGAAACTCTCTATCCTTTAACAGCGTTCACGGGGGTACTACTAGCAGTGACTTGTGAGTAGTCCTGCCTTCCTTTTCGCTTGGACAGTGAGGGAGAATGCTTGTAACTTATAACTCCAATTATGGTACAGCTAAACCAAACTATAGGAGCTGTTCGGAAAAAAAAATTTACAACAAAAAAAAAAACACTAAATTCCTCGGTTCCAAACAGGATCGAAGGGGTTGTTTGGTTGCCCGTTCGACTCAGCCAGGCTGATGGGATACGGGATGCACAAATGCAGAGACGGTGTTTGGTTGAGTATTTAGTAGGCATGTATTTTGAAATTTATATAGCAGATGTGGTCTAGTTTTATTTGAAAAAATTGTCATGAACCCATTTTTGAAATCGGTTCGGTAATCGGAGATGCTAATCAAAAGATATATAAAAAAAGAGAACTTTTATATACCCACATGGCACCGCATGCATAGTTTGCTATTGTGGCTGACAGTGGCCCCTTGCGCAAAACACGAGGCTACATGCAGAGATACACCTATTTCCTACGTATCTCCAGAGCCATGTAGCATGGAAAATCTTGCATCCAGAGAGCCAGGCTCAAAACTAGATGCAGGCAATCAAACACGAGAAAAAAATAAAATTCTGCATCTGTAGATGCAAATCTATGTGTATACATGCAACCAAGGCTGATTCGGTGGGAGGCCTCCCTAACAAGCGCATTAATTGTCATAAAAATCCTTGAATGGACACCCTCGAAATAACAGAATGGAAATGTTGGAATTTCATCAGACACAACTACGAGCTTGCTCGTGCAAGTTCCTGCGATCCGGCATACACACAGACATGGCACCGCACCAAGCATGCAAAGGACTACCATTTATTTGCTCAGTTATTAATTGTCTATTCTGTATGACAACAAGAGCCAAAGAACACATGCATAAAGCCATGGAATCAGCAAACCACCTCCATGTTTAAGTTACAGGACCAACTCACGACACTCAACAGAACAGAAACTCAAAAGTTTGTTTGGTGTAGTGGTAATATGAGATCAAAACTGCCCTGAATTGTCAATGCAAGCCTAAAAAAATAATCACAGGCAAGAGATGGGTCTGGATAAAGGTTCCAAACATGATCAGGGACACAGCACATCAATTGCAGCTTATCATAGCAAATGATATAGATAGATAAGATACATCGGTCCTAGGACTCAACATGGCACTAGAAAAAATAATTTCTCTTGGGGAAGTATCTTGAACAGAGATCTATGCAACCACTCAGTTGGGGCCTTGAGGGTAATGTTCTTAGTATCACATGTGATTAGTGGTTCTTCAAGCGACCTTATTCAATTGTTACAAGCTAGCATTCTATGAGGAATACCAATGGACCCAGTCATTCCTGGATTTGTGCACCATCGATTACTCTGAAATTTATGCTAGCATCCGTCAACCATCTACAAATCCATCCGAACTTTCTTTCACCATACAAAACTGAAGTCATCTATAATCCATCTGTAAGTGCATCTTTATTTAAATTCAACTTCAGAGCATCAAACCATCTGGTTTAAGTTAGCAACACGGATCCAACCAAATATGGTTTTGCCCATTTGGAGCCCAACCAAATGCTATTTCCGGGTCAGTTTTTCTGTCCAACTTGATTTAGTCTCACAGAGAAAATCTGAAGCTACTCTAAATTAGCTCATAAACCGAGGAATTATACAGATGTTGGTTCATAAAAAAAAACTATATACAACTATGCAAATTCCTATGCAAAGTTCACTTTTATGTTGGCAAGATCTTTTGCTGCAGTTGCATCAACTATCACAATTTGATAAGGAAGTATTCACAGAACACAGTAGAAGAACAGTAATGAAAAAGAAAAGGTGCTCGCTAGAATGTAAACTATTAGTTTTGTCGATAAATAGTGAGATATACCCTTGAGCACTATTGGACAATGCCATACTATAATTTACTGCAACTTTGCAGAATGTATTAAAATACTTTGAAGGCAAACATGTTTACCTGAAAGGAAAAACTAAAGAAGCAACCTATGTGAAAAATCCTCATGGAAGTCATACATATTACGCAGGTTCGCTAATCTCAGTATTTTAGACCCATCACAAAGCTCTCATTTTCCCCAATTTAGCAGTGATGACCAACAAGTTAAATGGAGTTCTCTGGGTCATTTGAGTTACTGAGAAGTTGTCACCGTAAATTCTGCGAATAGTAGACTGGCGGGTTTATGTAACCTGTTGGAGACTGGACGTAGAACGGATTTGACATGTAACGATTGGCCACTTCTGATTTGCTTCCTTGACTTGATGAGCTAACACCAACCATTGGGCCAATGTGTGTGAATACAGGCAGGGATCCAACAGCACTCTCCCTTGGCAAAATCTGGCTTGGGGATGGAAGGCAGTAGGATCCAACAGCACTCTCCCTTGGCAAAATCTGGCTTGGGGATGGAAGGCAGTAGGATCCAACAGCACTCTCCCTTGGCAAAATCTGGCTTGGAGATGGAAGGCAGTAAAATGGCCTTGGCGCCATAGTGTTTGGAACTGAGATTGTTGTTGGAGAGGGTGCATTGGGAAGAAGCACACCGACTTGTGGCTCACTTCTGTGTTCAGGAGAGTCATTAATCATGATTACTTCTTTCATCATGTAAGCGGGGTGATGCATCACTGGAACAAGGTTTCTGTAGGGTTTCGGCTGGGAATGATGATCAGATTGCATCATGGAACCACTGTTCAAGGGAGGCCCAACAAAGTTGCCAGCTTGAACACTTGGTAGAGGAATTTGGTGACTGGTTGCTGACGGAGCCGCGTTGATAAATGCAGAATCGCTGAGATGTTGGTAGTTTGGAGGCACAAAACCAACAGGTGCCATGTAATTCCCTCTCAGTATGTAGTCTGAACTTGGTGCTTGAGGATGCCCACACTCCTCGCTGTTCATCACCATCAAGTTCTTGCCCATCAGTCTCAAAATAGGATTTGATGGTGAAGGGAGCTGAGTTTGTAGTGACGGGCTCATACAATGTGTTGTATAAGATGGGAGGCTCATGGTAGATTCAGCTGAAACCTTATCAGTTAACGGCTGATTATGTGAATCTAAGCAAGGGTTTGCCTTTGTGTTGGTTCTTTGGTATGTGCTGAAAGACGATGATGCCCGCAAACCAATGTGCAACTGTGGAACCTGCTTTCCAGTAAAAGTAGGCATTGATCTGGCTGTTGCACTTTGATGATGTAACTGGGACTCCCTGGAGATGCTCTCCCGACAAGAGCAACAAAAGGGCTTCTCATTAGGCAACTGTTCACCTTCCATCAATTTGGTTTCTTGATTTGAGCTCCCCGACATCCTTTGTTCAACAGTGCTAACATTTACAGCAGATGGACCTGGTTCCGACTCTTTAATTCTCGAGTCCTTCAGAGCAATTGGAGGAGACATAGTTGAGGCAGTTGAAATAGGGGAGTCAGACGAGTCCCGATCAAATGCTAAACCATGATCTTGGTTAGAGTCTTCTCTGTTCGACGTTATTGACGAGTTATCCTGCGGAGCTCCAAGACCTGTGTCCCTGTTATTAGTCAAATATGTGCCATATTCCTTAGTTGAAGCTGGATCTATTTGCCATTCCTCCATCTCATTATTGGCAACAGCGTTGGATACATGAGCATGATGTGCTAATTGTTCAGTAGAGCATGGATCCTCCATCGCTACACTATAGCCTTCAGCCAAGACATCATCGGCTGTTCTGTTATTTTCAGGACTCAAAGAGCTACTGCTTATTTCATTGCAACAGCCCGCAGGATTACTTCTGGAGACTGAGGCATATTGGATTTCTGTTTCATGTTTTTCACCTTCATAATCCATCTGTGTACTTGCTGCTTGTTGTGCCACATCATGTTCATCATCCCCTTGCCCCAATGCTGGCATGTCACTTCCATAAGAGAAGTCATTATCTGCAGTATCTTCTTGAGTATGCTTCACAACCTTCTTGGAGGTGCTGTTATTATTAACCCTGAACTTCTTGTTTACATGCCTGGGATCAGGTTCATGACCAAAACCATGAACTAGCCCGCTATTGGAAGGAGAAAATTCACGTCTACCAGTCCTCACCAGAGATCTGTGCTTCCGGAACTGCTTAGAAGTAGATGCTACCCTATTTGGGTCATCACTTAGTCCTGCAATGGATAAGGAAAGACTCCGAGCTTCAGAGCTTTTCACCGAATTCCTCAATGTATCATAATTATCAGACTTATAAGCTTCTCTCCTTCCAATCTCCTTAATTTTTCGCTTTGCAAGAGCAGCGGCTGATCTAGGCACTTTTGGCATGATACTGCTGGACGAAGGAGCTTTTGATGACCATCTAGGAGCTGATCTGGGCAATCTTGCAGAACCTTTCCTACGATCATCATCATTAGCTTCTGAAGTGGTGGCCATCTCTTCTGGTGACTCCGAAGAAAATGCCTCGGTATGGCTTTCTTGAATTTGAGAATCATCAAAGCCAAGGATGCGGCTCCTAGCCAATTTCCGTGTTCCGCATGTCATACTATTGGATGCTTTATCAGCAAGCTTTTTGCTAAAATTCTTAGTGAGATCTGAGTGTTTGGAGCACACCCATTGCCTTATAGTTTCCGAACCACCACGACTAGTGCTTTCTGTAGGTTTCCGCATATGCATGGAGGCAGACTCCTCCTCAGAGGTGTCATAATGGATATTTCCATCTGGATATGCTTGAACCTGGACATGTCACACAGGAATAAAATCGAAAGTGCAAACTATTATCATATGCAATTGACGAATGATTTGGACAAAAAAAATTCAGAAATATCATAACAGCGACCAAACAATATGGCATCTAGAAAACTAATATCGAGCATAAAATTAACTCATTGAGAACACTACAGGTTCATAAAACTCAGATGCCAAAATGTAGTGAGCGTTCAACATTGCTTCCAGGACTTAGAAGGTTATACACAAGGATCAGTCACTGCTGCTAAGGTTTTCCATCAACAAGTTATGAACATTGTAATGCCATATGCAAAAACAGAATTTTAACAAGTAAACAATAGGCTCTGCAATTAAGTTAACTAGTTGCATATCCTCACATCTACATTTGTGAGCAAACAGTATCATGTCCAAGTCAAACCTTTGTTTGTTCTTTCATATCTTCTACAATAATATGGAGACTATTAAAACATGACAGAAAAGCAGAGAGCTCCGTTAAAACAGCATCCACATCAATCCAAACAATCTGAACCATAATCTAAGAGTTCTGACAAATCATGGTTCATGACTCATGAGTGTGAGATCCATGGAATAATGGTCCACATATCAGGCTATGTCAGGCAATAAACACAGTACTAAAGTTCCAGTAAAAAACCAAGTCAAACCTTTGTTTGTTCTTTCATATCTTCTACAGTAATATGGAGACTATTAAAACATGACAGAAAAGCAGAGAGCTCAGTTAAAACAGCATCCACATCAATCCAAACAATCAGAACCATAATCTAAGAGGTCTGACAAATCATGGCTCATGACTCATGAGTGTGAGATCCATGGAATAATGGTCCACATATCAGGCTATGTCAGGCAAGAAACACAGTACTAAAGTCCCAGTAAAAAATAACCAGTGCAATAAGCTAATGACATTGCATACCTGGGAATTCAGACGGTTTAGTTTGCTGTACTTCTTTCCATGTACATTGAGCTTCTTATTCTTAAAAATTTTAGATTTCAAGAACGCCTTGCCCATTGATATACTCTTTCCAGTCTCATGCTTTGCAGCTTTCCTTGAACTAAGTTCATCCCTCAACACTGAAGGTGCGTCACTAGACTTGGACAAAATTCGAATTTTTATGCCATTAGAATCAACATAGACATCTCCTTCTCTTTCATCATCTCTTGGGTCAAATGGTACCACTTCTGGGCTTCGGTTCTCAGTGCAAACTTCCTTGTTCACGGTGGACATAGCCAATTCGATAGCCCAATTAGTCCCATTCCTCCTATCAAGGTCCTCAAGAGTGTATGGAAGGGCTGTCTTGTAAATATCCACCATCAATCGCTTCTTCCTTAGCTTTACTTTAGGCTTCAAGAAAACAGTCTCTACTTGCTCAGTATTAGATTCAACAGAAAGGCACTGATCTATGTGGGCATTCAAGGTGGTGTTTGAAGTGGAAGCAAACACTTTGCAAACAGGACAGGTTTTTGAAGCCATTGGGTCTGAAACTGAGCTAGAGTTTGATGCTACGTCTTCTGTCCGCCGAATATCTGTCACAGAACCTAACTTGACTACCAACTTACACTTCCTTTCTGAAGGCTCACGTGATGAGTCAAGATTTTTCGACTGCCAAGAGGGTACAGCAACCTCGGTTCGTCGACTTGCTTTGGTGCAACTATTATCCTGCAGATCTACTGGTATAACCTCATCAGTATGGTTTGATGCATTTGTGTCTCCCCCATGGTCAATAGCAGATTTCCTATCCTCTGGTGGTGTGTATTGGGATGGAACAAGTGACTCATCTACCGGTGGACATGCCTGGAAGTTGATATCGCTTGTATTCACATTAGACGAACCAACATCTCTAGTCTTCAACAGACCAACAGAAGCATCGGCTTCTGAACAAGCAGCAGATTGCTCAACGTCTATGCAAGTATAGAAAGACCGTGATCGAATCAAATCTGGAGGCTCAAATGGAGGCAGTAGATCCTTGACACCACGCTTCAGGCAAAGCTGCAGCGACCGCGGATGGAATGGCCAGCTTCTCTTCACGCCTTTGCTCCTTGAGACGAAAACATAATCTCTGGAAATAGAGAAACACGGATCCATTAGCGTATGCTCATATGTACATAGATGACGAATACCATATGTCGTATAGTATTGCCAAACTGTACTAGATTCAAACCCACTCCATAATATGTTGAAAAGAAAAGGAGGGAAAAAAACAACAACATCTTCATGGACCTACTGAAGATGCTGTCATATCAAAATTGAAATCTCCAAACTGTGCTGCCTATCGGCTTATTGCAGAACACCACTAAGTATGGAAAAAGAAAACTCATTAGTACACAGTGGACAAAGATTCATCAAACGAGGCATCCTTTTGTTTTCAGATTCTTGAGGTGAAAAAGGCCACCTTTTTTTATTAATCAACAGAAAATTAAACTAATTAAGATTTAAACACCCCCAAACAATAACACAGACTAACCCCTGAGAGCAACAATTCATACCCAATCTATCCCCTCAAAGCTGCAGCCAATAGTTAATCAACGCGTCAGAAAGGCAAATCCACCATCAAAAACTTAAAACACCCAGGCTAATCCATATCGCAAGGTACTAAATCAATGAAAGGTTCCTCTTTTTCACCTTATGGAGAACTTCGGGCACGGTTGGACCAGATCTGTGGGATCCTGGCACGCCGGCGCCACGGTGGGGGACGTCGCCTGATCAGCGCTCACACCCAGGGCAGCAGACTTGGAGGAGCATGAGGAGCCTGAAGGATGCTCACTGGATAACATCTGATGAACGCCTTCGCTAACACCCCCAGATCTGCTGCTGCTGCTGCTACAGTGGGCACCAAGAACCCAAGAGCTCTGAAGCAATTGGGCCTGCTCTTATCCTTGGCCTCCAGCATAACAAGATGGTGAGTTCACCAGGTGGAAAGCAAGAAACTTTGCTTCCTTAACCGCACCACTACCTCATCAGGCACCTGCAAAGAGAAAACTAAGACCCATGTTATTTCATGTCCACTCATCGGGCGAGCTCTTCGTGGAAAATCTCATGATGTCATTTTATGTGGATGGAAGCTGCAAGAGAGGTTGGAATGGAGGGGGCAAGAGAAGAAGAGGGGAGGAGGAGTAGCTGCTGTCAGATTAGTTGAAAGCACATGAAATATCATGACCATGACGAGCAAGGGGAAGGGAGGGGCAAATCAAGAAGCAGATTAGGGGGGAGCTTACACAGATCACAGGGCTCTTGCAAGGATTTACACAAAGGCAACAGCAGGGAGTAAGACATGAACAGTCGTTAAGCACTGGAGGCTAGATTGTATGGTATGCTTTCTTGATGGGGAAATAAATAGCAAAAGAAGAGAAGGGTAAGAGGGGTGGATTAACCAGAAATACCATGAGAAATCAAGAAAAGAAAGGATTTTGCTGCTTAATCTCGGGTCTAATGGGGATTTCTTCAGCTTGGAAAAGGAGTACTCAAGGAACCACAAGAATGGACAGGGCATAATCTGCACCAAATCTGGAGAAATCCAAGGAATCAAGAATCTTCTCTGTCTAGCTAAGAACAGCATACGCATGAAAGGGGGGAAACAGCCAAGATCCAGTACGAGCAGCGAGAGCAAAATCCCAAGAAAGATCCACGCCATGGCTGTCCTATCTCCTTGCCGCAAGAGAGAAGTGGGAGAAATACAGGGAAAAAGAACAAGGAAAAAAGTCTCACGGATGCAGGTAGAGAAGCCAAAAACAGGCTAAGAAATCACAGCAAGAACACAGAAGGAACACCAAAGTCCTCACCTTCCTTCACATCTAATCCTCAGGCCGCGTGCTCACACAAGGTGCATCCTGGTAGATCCACCCAGTGATGCGATGGGGAAGAGAGGAGTGAGGGCTCTGTGGTGGTGGGAGCTTGATTTTTCGGGGATTGAAAGCGGATGGAGATGAGGACGAGAGGAGAGACGAGGGAAAGGGGAAGAAAAATGGGGGAAAGGCTGCTGATTTTGTTGGCTTACTACTACTACGATCCTAGTACCACACAGCAATAAGAGATAGGGGTGAAGAAATATTAAAAAAAAAGGGAGAGAAGGAAACACCAACCACTCACACATCAAAGGCATCTGGTTCTCCACCAAGGTTAAAGGCACGGCTGTACCATTAACAGCAGCTCAAGAGAGAGAGACTTAAGAGAGTGTGTGTTGTCTGTAACTGTGTGTAGTGTATTTGCTTTTAGAGAGAGAGAGAGAGAGAGAGAGGGGCGAAGCAAAGTAAAGAAGGGTTGTTTACTGAGACGAGACCTGTCATTAATATTCTGCCCAACGCTATTTCTTTTTTTAAGAAAAGATATATATATATATATATATATATAGTATATTAAATTTTGTTCAAAAATTCATACAACAGTTGAAACCATAGAATAATATATTTAGAGCAGTGCTTCTATGTTTTTTTCCTCTTAATACAAATTGTATAAATCTTAAAGCAAATAAAAAAGAAGTAATCACCATCTATTCTTCATTCATATTTTAATATTTATGCAACTTTAAAAAAGAAAATATAGAAGCACCTCTCATATATTTAACCTTTTAAACTTTACAATCTGATTCAAATAACACATTAACCTGATTCCACATGGTGATATTATCTGTATGCCGCAATGAATAAATAGTTTTGTTATCAATGATGGTATGCTAGTCAAGTTGGATTGATGATAGGTGGGGCTCCTATAGGCCCCTGTAGTTCATTCCTCTCTGTTTTGATTTGAGAAAGAAGTCCTCGTGGGTTAGACTATCTCCAGTGGATTCCCGTCCCCTCCAAATCCCTTCGCGAACAGATCCCAAGTGCTCCAGTGGATTCCCTTCACGATTCCCTTCAGAAGGGATTTGTACAGTGAATCCCTATAGAAAGGGATTCTCTCTCCAATCCCAAAGAGAAATCCCTTCGAGGGGATGCTGTTGGAGATGGTAGGAAATAAAGGGAATGAAAGTGGGGAAGGGAATAGGGAAGGGAATGGAATGAAGGGAAATTGTTGGAGATAGTCTTATACCTATGATTTACCTAAAACTTGATCATCATGTTATCTTACATGATAAAATAATCTAATTATCATACCATATACGCAATACCATCATTAAAAAATATCTAATTTCATAGGTCCGAGTGCTAGATGAACTTTCGCGAGAGTATTATATAGACTATTTCTTTTCTTTTTTTTCTCTCAACTCTCTCGTGTCTCTTTCTCTGTTGTCTTGTTGGTCGTACTTGGGGAGGGATAGCATTTGCCCCTTGTAGTACAAGAAAGACTTAGAAATGCCACTGTGCTTTCTTTCGAATAAGCCGCTCACTTTTTTTTTCACTAACGTATAAACGAAGATTGTGCCCTGCCCCTGCACCTTCAGATTTTCAGTTTTGCCCTTCAAAGAACATAAATAACTTATTAGTGCCTCTTTAAATCAATTTAATTATTTGCTGACTTCGGTATGTATTTTTCATAAAATAAATACATTACGTTATTAATTTTGAATTTGTTATAAAAAAAATACTTCCCTTGTCGTCGGCAATGTATTCAAGTGTATGAACCGCGATGTGTCATTTAACAGATGGCAGCCTGGCAGGTAGGGCCTAGTTCATATGCTAAAGTTGTTGTACTTTGTTTTTTTTTTTTTAGGTCAAACTCATATAAGTCTAGGCCATTAAAATTAAATTCACATTTTAGCTAGTAAAAGAAATTATCATATTTTTTTAAGTCACTGACACGTAGAATCTAGATAGAAAAGGTTGAATTGTGCCACAAGTGTGGCTATAAACTAAACAGACGTCTAACTTGATCAAACTTATTTAACTTATATATAATAAAGTATAGCAAGATTTAGCTATAAACCAAACAAACCCACAGTAGTGTGTCATCGTCCGTGCATCAGTTCGTTATCAACCATGTATCGTAAATCGTAATGTGTCATTTAACAGCTAGCACGTAGTGTCTCAACCAAGTACGTAGTAGTTTTCTATGATGTATTCTACTTGGCGAAAATGTGGTGAAATCGTGGGCTCGGTACAGAACGATTTGGCTGCGGCAACGACGATCGATCGCGCGCAGGAGAACGAGGCGGAGACGCGTTAACCCAACAGCGAAGACGCGGACAACTCCGATTGGTGGAACGACAAGGACACGTACGGCGAAGCCGGAGGAACCAGGAAATCTCCCCAGCGTATGGGTTTAGGGTCCCATTTGTACTATAAGAAGGTGAAAGTCGAAAGCTGGTCTGAATTAATTTTTTACGGTTTATGTGGATTGAGGTTATGACTTTACCACTAAGTTTAAAAAAAATTACCCCTTCCCACTAAGTATAAAATCCTAAACCGCACCCCACTCACCATCATTCCTAACCCGCATCCCTCACACCTAAAAGCTATTCTAAAAAGCCAGACTACCCAACACCAAATCTCTTCAGCTCAGTCGTTCAGCCATGCAGCTCTTCAGTCATGCAGCCCAGCTAAAAGCTACTTTTCATAAAAGCTCCAACCATACCAAACAGGGCCTAGATATTGCATCATTCAACAGCTAGCACACAGCGTTGTGTTGGCGTATGCACACTACCGTTTGTGGGCTAAGTCAACACTTCTCTTTTTTCCCCTTCTTTCTTTTTTCTTTTCCAAATATACAATTTTTTATGATATCGTGTGGCCATAATAATATATACTCTACTCCCTCGGTGACATATAGTTGTTATTTTTTATACATCAATACAGTTTTCAAAAACACAACTTTTACCACTAATTATTATTATAATATATTTATAAAACCCAATAAAATTATAATATTATAAAGTATTTTTCGAGACAAATCTACACACATATACTTTTCATTTGTCTAATTTAAATATTTTAAAAAGATATTATCAATTAAATTTGTTAAAGTTTGACTACAATTGTATCCAAAACAATAAATATTTATGACAGAAGGAAGTATCTTTGTATAACTGGGTAATCAACCCGAATTAATTAACATTATAGTCTGCACTACGAACTAGCGTCCTCAAGAACACTCACTACTAGAAATCCCTATTTCCCTACTACAAAATATACTAGGGAACAACCGAAAAACGGTAGGGAAAATGGTTTCCCTAGTGGTATTCCTAGGGAATGAACCCACAGGAAAATAATGTCGGGAAAGAAAATATGCCCTGCGGTTTTTTTGGAAAAACCTAGGGAAGAGTGTTCCATACGGTTTTGCACGATAGCGGAATCTTATCCACATATAGGGGACGTTTTATTTCCTTATGGTTTCTCAGGTTCACCGTAGGTAGAGGCGGAGCTGCCGGTGGGCTAAAGCCCCACCCACAGCCCATCAGACCTCTTATACCCCCACACAAAAAGGCCCATCAGGCCAATACAATCAGCGCATTATATGGATGTCACCAAATGTTCCCGAACTGCCGGACATGCAGGGCATCGTCCAAACTCGGACTCCAGAAGGTTGTAAAGACTCAAGAAAACGAATCGCCGCCGTCAACCGAGGTGCCGACTACATCGTCGCCCAGTGTAGTTTTGCCTCTGCCGTCGCCGCTGGCCTCATCCGCCTCTTCTTCCACGACTTTGCCGTCAAGATATACACAATTACACATATTAAAGTATACATTGCATGCAAAACGAACTCATGAGGCCTGATTGTATACATTGCCGTCAGTGTGTATTGGCCTGATGGCCTGATTGTACGTACTTTGATTTCTCCAAAATTTTATTGACTTGCCTACTTGCAATGTACATGAAGCGACTAAGCGAGCACACCCATGAGGCCATGACGACATGACCCATGAATGGGTCAATCCTCCAATGAAGCAATGATCAATTGATCATTAATCCATGAATACAGATTAGGTTTGTCTAATTGACGATTTTTTTATTGAGCAGAAAAGAGTTAATAGACAACGACGAAGAGATATTTTTGAAGGGAATATGCCCTAGATCAATCATGGTGATGATTGTAATACGTCTTTGTTCATGTAATAATGATAACTTTGTTTATCGGTTCCCTGAATATATGTTACGACTTTGTTCATTGGATACGATCTGATTGTGAAACACATTGTCAAGTGACATTATTCTAAACGGGTCCCTGATCCATATCATTACGAGGAGCGGTGATAATTTGATCAGCACATGTATTGGTTGATGGTAATGTTTCGCATACCATAGATATGGAGATATCAAACCAATAATGTGGACACATGTTGGAGAACATGGGTAGTCGGACAAGACCCACTCCGAGATTTGTGAGTTGTTATCTCTTATAGTGCCATCAGTATAGTTTCGAGTGGTACGCCTATATGGTCCTTAGACACGAGATTGTCATGGATGCCTAGCATGTAGACTTGTATGCTTTGGTATCATCAAACGCTACACCGTAACAGGGTAGTCATAAAGATGAAATCTTTGGGTATGCCACGATACATTGCCAAAGGTGTGATGATCAAGATGGGATTTGCCCCTCCTAGATAACGGGAGAGAGATACCTCTGGGCCCCTCGAGTGGATGGATAAGGAAAATGCACGGCCGTGCTAATATGACTAAAGAGTTGGTCATGGTTTGTATCCATCACACTGCCGAGTGAAGTGGTCGAGCTATCAACAAGGGTGGCACGCATCTCGCCTTGAGCTTGACGGTATCGTGTGGTGAAGGGATCGGTATGTGAGTGTATCAAGGTTCGATCGAATATTGATTACGTGCATCTGGGGTCAATACGTCGCTAGGTGCGTTGATCAATGAATTGGAAACGGGTTCGAATTCATAACCGACTTGCCCGAACCTAACGGGTCACACACTTAACGAGTTGGAATAGTTTACGGGTTTGTGCATGGATAGGATCCGCATTGGAGATGGAAACCTAGCGGGCTTCGGCCACTAGCGTGTCTATAAAAGGGGAGGCGGAACAGTGCATGGCACGGATTAGAACCCTCACCACGTTCCGCCGTGCATCCCTCCTGCTCCCGAAACCCAAGCCGTGTGGTGAGGTGCTAGCACACCCCGCACGGCGTTCTGCTCGACGTGTGAATCTTAGAGGCGCCGCCATCCGTGGACGCGCTGCTGGATCTCCGACGACTTTCATCGGCGACCAGCGGACGAGATCGGCGACCACTGACGAGGTCGGCGACCACGCGAGATCGGCGACCACTCGGATGAGGACGGCAACAACTTCGGTGGAGATCGGTGCCGATCGGGAGGTGATCAACTACTTCCTCAACGCGCGTGAATCCGCTTCCGTTGCATCTGGCGACAAGGGTAACGATCTGTGATCCTTTACTTCCATGTGATCTTGGGTGTTCGTGGTAGAAATTTTGATTTTATGCTCGCGTAGCCTACCGTAACCCCCACAAAGTGGTATCGAGCCGATCATGTGTAGTTTTGGATGCGGATCACGCGCACATGTCGATGTGCTGTTGTGTTTATCACGGGTTGATTAGATCAATCGGTATCGGGGAAGTATGAGGTATGAGTTGGTGGCTCTACACGATCAAAAAGATTAGTTCGTGCTCATTTCAGATTCGTGCCATGCATTGCCCCTTACCGTGGTAACACCATCGGGTAGTAGCAAGTGCCGAACATATCGAGCCAACGGTCGAGATCGGTGTGGTCGCCACCCTCTCAAGGGGACCTCGCGCGATGGATCGATGAAGATCGATCCTATGGAAATCGAGACATTCGATGGCTCGGAATCGCTTGTTGAGATCAATCCGATTGAAGTTCCATAGCGTTTTCATAGATGCGATCTACGACCCCAAAATTTTCTGACGCGCGCCGCGCACTCGAAAGGGCGCCGCCCCTTCGAACCCCGCCGCTAACCTGGCTAAGCGGGACCGCCGTGATAGTCGATAGTGTCCATAAATTAAAACTTGTTCACTTCCGCGCTAGAATCGATCCAGCGCCTAACTTGTTTTTGCGGGGTATGTTGTGAACAGTATGGACCCTTTGTGTATTTGATGCATGATTGTGAAATTCATGGCTGCGTGTCATGATTAATTGCAGTGGTGTCATATTATTGTATAACGGCTGCGTCTTGGCATGTGATGCCTTGAATCCTCATGTAATTTTGCTACTAGTCGCTAGATGTAGTAGTTTAGTACATGTTCTTGGAGGCTTCAATTCGATGGCCGGGTGTGCAAGGAAGGTCGTGGAAGATGGAGATCGCCACGCCATAGGCCATACTAGTTCACGATCTATTTGCTTTGCCTGTGATGATTTACCTTGCATTGCTATTCTTTCACGTCATATGTGGTGAATATGTTAATCTGATTGAATAGTTTCCCTCGAAAATTAAGAGTAAGATGCCCTTTTTCAATAGGCTGCGATATCTTGTCTTGTACGATGGTGGATAAGGTCTTGACAAGTCGAACGCCACCCTCTTACTTGTACAATAGAGTGAGTGTAGCCTAACCTGCACTCACGAGCATAGTATTGGTTTGCTTAATCTGAGTCATCCAAATAGGATTTGGGACTTGGGGCATCGATGTTGGGCCGGGCATATGATGCCACCCCAACAAGCAAGAGTCACATATGATGTGATTGGCAAGGTGTTGCCTACCTATGTCACGGGTTCAAGTGGTATTGACAAGTCATTACCGAACCGTAGTGACCATGGATCTTGTTCCATGGAGATCGCCAGAGGGAAAGTGATCTTAATGGAAGCATCTTTTATTAAAATTATTTAATAAGAGATTAACATGAACTTAGTCTTTGAAACTTTGCTTATTTATGTTGTAGATGGCACCAAACGCGTTAATGCAAACTCGGGTTTTAACTTGCGATCGATTCTAGAGAGGGAAAAACTCTGGGGACGAATTTTATGGATTGGTATCGAAGCTTGAGAATTGTTCTCAAGGTGAAAAGAAGGAATATGTTCTAGACGGTCCATATCCCGATGAATTGCCTGAAAATGCATCCGGCCGATAAGCGTGCTTATGAGAAGCACACTAACGACGCCTAGATGTCACCGTCTCATGCTTGCCACAATGAACTCGAGCTTCAAAAGCAATATGAGCACGCCGATGCCTACACTATGATTGTAGGCCTTAAGGGCATGTTTGAGAACCAAGCAAGTGAAAGATATTCGATATCTAAAGCATTGTTTGCGTAAGTCGGCCGAGGGTGCTTCATTAGCCCTCATGTAATCAAGTTGATTGGTTACATTGAGAGCTTGGAGAAGCTCGGTTTTCCTTGCAAAATGAGTTGGCCACAGATGTGATTCTCCGATCGCTCCTGCGAGCTATGAACCGCTCATTACGAACTTTCATATGAACGACTGGAGAAGAATCGACCGAATCGCATGGAATGCTGAAAGCTGGAAGAGAGCATAAAGAAAGGCACAAATCATGTGATGATGATTCAAAAGGATAAGAAAAGGAAGCGCAAGGCTATAAGTTGTGGTGAGGATAAGATCCAAGACCCAAAACCAAAGCTTCAAAGAAAGGCCAAAGTTTGGCCCTAATGCTTCGATAAATGTCACTACCGCAAGGGTTGTGGGCATTGGAAGAGAAGCTGTCTAAAGTACGGAAGACAGAAAGAAAGGAAAGGTTCCTTCTACTTGGTATTAATGTTATAGAAGTTAATCTTGCAACTTGTCCTACCGAGTCTTGGGTATTTGATACCGGATCAATGATTCATACTTGCAAATCGTTGCTGGGGTTAAGAAGGACTAGAGATTGCAAGATTGGCGAGTTGGAAATTCGCGTCGGCAATGGAGCAAGGGTTGCCGCGAAGGCCGTTGGTGTCTATCCCTTGTCATTACCTTCCGGTTTAGTCATGGAATTGAATAATTGTTATTACATTCCTGCCTTGAGTAAGAACATTATCTCTTCTTCTTGTTTAGAGGAAGATGGATATGATTTTGTAATAAAGAAAGGAATTGTTCTATTTATTTCAAAGGCTTGCTCTATGGTAATCGTCCATTGGTGAATGGGTTGTATGTTCTAGATCTTGGTAATGCTTCTATAAACAATGTTAATACTAAAAGACTCGTAACAAATGATGCTAATTCCACTTATTTATGGCATTGTCGCTTGGGCCATATAAATAAAAGACGCATGGAGAAGCTCCATAAAGATGGTCTTCTTGGTCCATTAGATTTGGAATCTTTTGAAACATGCGAGTCTTGTTTACTTGGCAAGATGACAAAGGCACCTTTCACCGCACAAGTGAGAGAATGCGCGAGTTGTTGGCTCTCATACATACTCGATGTATGTGGACCAATGAGCTCAATTGCCGAGAGGTGGTTATCGATTGCTTCATTACTTTCACCGATGACTTTAGTAGATATGGCTATATCTATCTAATGAGGCATAAGTCTGAATCTTTTGAAAAATTCAAAGAGTTTCGTAATGAAGTAGAAAATCATTTGGGCAAGAAAATTAAATTTCTACTGGTCCGACCGTGGAGGTGAATATTTGAGCCAAGAGTTTAGTGCTCATCTAAAGAGTTGTGGAATTGTTCCACAATTGACTCGCCTCGACACCTCAATGGAATGGGGTATCCGAATGAGGAACCGAACTTTGTTGGACATGGTACGGTCTATGATGAGTCAAGTCGATCTTCCATTGTCATTCGGGGACACGCTCTAGAAACATGCGTTCATGCTTTGAATAGGGTTCCATCTAAATCCGTTGATAAGACACCATATGAGTTATGGAAAGGGAAACATCCTCGACTTGTCTTTTCTTAAAATTTGGGGTGTGAGGCTTATGTAAAACGTATGACGCCCGATAAGCTTTACGCCAAGTCGGATAAATGCTTCTTTGTGGGGTACCCAAGGGAAACCAAAGGGTATTATTTTTATAACCTGAAGAAGGCAAAGTGTTTGTCGCCTGGATGGTGTCTTTTGGAGAATGAGTTTTTCAAAAGAGCTAGTGGGAGCAAGGTGCAACTCGAAGAAGTTCGAGAAATACGAAAATGCTTCACTCCACTAGTCCTCGGCAGGATGAGCAACGTGTTGTTGAACCTGTTGATGAGGTGCCACCCACTGAGGTCCTCACGGGCAAGCCGCGCCCCGAGAGGTTCATGTTCCTCATGACGAGCAACGCGATGTGTTATTATTGGAAAATGACGAGCCCAAGGATTATGAGGAAGCTATGGTGGGCCCAGGACTGAGAAATGGCTGGAGGCCATGAGATCCGAGTTAAAGTCCATGTATGATAATCAAGTTTGGAGCTTGGTTGATCTGCCTGATGGTGTAAAAACTATCGAGTGCAAATGGGTCTTTAAGAAGAAGATAGACGCCAATGGAAATGTTCACATTTTTGATGAGCGTATGGTTGAGAAATTGGAGAAAGGTGAGGTAGTCACAGGAAAAGGCAAAAATCAAGAGTCATCTCTAGTAAGACCAGGTGATACTCGATGGGGTTCACATCTTACAACCCTTATCCGTTTTATTTCAATGTAGGATTCGGTCTTGATAGTGTTGAAGAATGTTAATGAAGATAGATTTGATTTGAGTCAAAAGGGAAGAGCAAATGGATTGATGGATACAATGGAAACATTCGACTTCGTGTTTATCTTGCATCTCATGATCAAAGTATTAAGTATGACTAATGATCTATCACGTCTCTTGCAGAAAAAGGATCAAAATATTGTTAATGCAATTATGCTTCTTTCTAGTGTGAAAGCTCGTCTACAACAATTTAGGGCAAAAGGAATGGGAGCCACTTTTGGAAGAGGTAAATAAATTTTGTGTTGCATCGGAAATTTCGGTGCCCAATATGGAAGATCGAAAGCATGCTAGAGGTCACATGAGAGGTGGAAAACAATTTGTTACCTATCATCATTATTATTATGTCGATACTTTTCTTGTTGTGGTTGATTCACTAGCTACCGAGTTGGACAGTCGATTCAATGGATCTTCTATCAAGCTTTTGAGATGCATTGCTTGTCTAGACCCAAGAGATTCATTTGCAAACTTTGATCATGGTAGGCTTGTTCGGCTTTCAAAGATATATTCTGATGATTTCTCAACATATGATCGTGTGGTTTTAGGAGAACAACTTTACTTATTCGTTGATAACATGAGAATAAAAGAATTATCAAGTTGTGATGATCTTGCTAGTCTTGCTGTGATGATGGTCAAGGAAAAGAAGTATTTCATTTATCCATTGGTCTATAGAATTATTGAGTTAGCATTAGTTTTACCTGTGGGCACAGCTGCAGTTGAAAGGGCTTTCTCGGCAATGAAGATTATCAAGACAGATTGCATAATAAGATAAGTGATGATTGGTTAAATGATCTCATGGTATGCTATATTGAGCCTGACATATTTTCAAAGATAGACATAGAAGATATTTTGCAACGTTTTCAGAACATGAAAACCCGTAAATATCAACTATCAACTCTTCAGAAGTAATGATCGGTACGTTTTTTCTTTGTATTGTTACATATTTATATTATATGCGACTGCTCTATGTTCTGGAAAATTTATATTATATATATTAATATATTATATATATATTAGCTTTGAAGGTCTCAGTTTTAGCCCTCTTCATTTTAATTTTCTGGATACGATCCATAGGGATACAAACTACCCCTTAGATTGAAATATTACCTCCATTATAGATGGGAGGTTTCCCGGCCAAGCACCGAAGCCACGTGCCCTCCCCCACTCTCTCTCCTATTTTTGCCAAGAAACCCTCCAAATCTTTAATTTACGGATAGGTCCTTTTAATTTACGCTGAGACCCTTTGCGATTTTATGTGAGGGGGAGATTTTTTCCCAGGTTCGCGTTTAGGCCCCTCGTTCGCCATTTTACAGAAAGAGGTTTCCGTTAAATACGAATCGTGAACAAGTTATTTTCTAATTTTTCAAAATAGCGAACAGGTCCAAAATTATAACAAATAGGTCCCTGCACTTTACGTCCAGATCCTTTCTCTGTTTTGCCCGGAAAAAAATGTTTTTGTAATTCGTTTTTTCTCCGGGGCATGTTTTTGTGGTCCATTTTCCCAAAAAAAAAACGGTAAAATATTTTCGTGGTCCGTTTTTTCTCCGGAGCATGTTTTCGTGGTCCATTTTTCCAAAAAAAAAACGAAAATTCGTTTTTCGTTCGTCCTTTCTCCGTTTTCCCCGCAAAAAATGTTTTCAGGGTCCGTTTTTTCTCATTTTTTCCGGGAAAAATGTTTTCGGGGTCCGTTTTCCCGGGAAAATGTTTCTGTTTTCCCTCGTTTTTCTCGAGAAAATTGTTTTCGTGCCCCGTTTTTCCCAAAAAAATGTTTTCTTGATCCGTTTTCCCTCCGAAAAAAAAATGTAAATCCGTTTTTCGTTCACGCGCGCGGCATGATCCGTTTTTCCTCGTTTTTCCGAAAAAAATGTTTCCATGATCCGTTTTTCCTCGTTTTTCACGGAAAAAATATTTTCGTGATCCGTGAAGAATGTTTTCGTGTCCCGTTTTTTCTCGTTTTCGCTGGGAAAAAAGTTTTCGTTGCCCATTTTTCCTCCGAAAAAAACCTTTTCCGTTTTCCCCGGAACAAATGCTTTCGTGGTCCATTTTTTCTTGTTTTCCCCGAAAAAATTGTTTTCGTGGTCCGTTTTTTTGGAGAAAAAACGACACAAATTTATTTTCTGTTTACGTGCGCGGCGTGCGCCGCGCTCACTTTCCTAGTCGTAGTTACTAGAGAATGGTTAAAACGTTAGGAAAATTATAGATTTCTAGTAGTGATTGTCCTCTTCTACCTACAATTGTTGCCACTGGCGACCCCATTTCTTGATCCGGACGTCCTGCGTCCCAAGTAACTATGGTTGGCACAGAACGATGTGTTGTCATGACTATAGTTATAGGTATTTCACTCGGCAGGGGCATTCCTATTACCCTTTTCGCCTTTTAATTAGTGGATTCAATTCAAGGGACTCGTACGTACTTACCAAAAGACGGCATCTCAGCTTACTTGGATTAATCCAAATTTGTTTGGTTGAGACGATGAGAAATCCTCCATAGTTGCATGACCTAGTTTCAATTGTTTTACTTCGTTGTTCAATTCGATAGCATTTTCAAAGAAACAGGTGTCTTGCGGCAGCATATATATCGGTGTCCTTTTTTTTATATCCTTTTGACATCTGCTGAGATCGATATATAACGAGTTGGATGGAAGAATTTGTTTCAAAAATACTCTCGAAGTTGACATTGGCATTTTATTCTTTTCATGTATATCTGAAAAGCTATATGTTCCTCTTATTTTGGTGGACCAAATATATATATTTCATTCCAACTTTTGAGCTGATGTTTCGCATAGACAGATTAGACTACATTCGTATACCGAGGTGTTTACCTCAAAAGCATTTATGATACCTCAAAATGTATTGAGAGAAAATCTATTCTGTTCACACCATTGTACGTACTTACGACACAGACAACATCAATCACTCAAGTTTTGACAGCTTACACACAAAATTTACAAATAGTTTACATTGAATTATGGGTGCATACCCATATTTACCCAACAATATACGTACAAATTAGCCATTTGGAGCTCTGTGTTTTTTTATATATATTATCACAGGGAACTATTTTGCTTCTTATCAAAACATTTTGTAAAATTCCTGTGTTTCGAACAAGCTACAAGAAAGGCTCACGTTTTACTTCAAACCAGGGGATGACCAAGGCCCCTCGTTCATCCCGAGACAAACTCAACATGCCATTTTTTGTTCGTTTGAACAGTTTATGCCCAGTTCGTTTCAGCTCCTAGATTATAGATTCTGGATTGTAGGAGAAATTGCTTCTGATTACGGGAGAATCGGGTCAAGCGGCTACAACTTCTAAATTCCAGATCGTGGCGAGACCAAGAAGAATCGTGCTTGATACCTTCCGATTCTCGCAGAACTGTCCAAAATCCTTCCAATTTCTAGTAAAATTAGTACAAACTATAGTTCCTTGCAAAAGAAATTAGATGATGTTTTTTTTAGCACCATACATATCGAGAGCACAAGAGACGTACACTAGGTAAATCATGGCGGTTCAGCCAGGGTTAACACCAGATTTCACTCTTAAGCTCACTTGGAAAAGTGCAACACCCAGAATATTTGAGGACAAGTGTTCAGAACCACGGTCCCCCCCCCCCCCCCCAATCCAACAAAAAAAGCTGCTACACACAGTCCCCACAGACATTATGGTATTGGGAGACATGATAGAAAACGTAATATCTCCCCGGAACAATGACTTCTTTTGGGACGGCAGCTGATCTGCTTGTTCTATTATGCCTTTGATTAGCGCGCTAATGCACCAGGTAAATGCTGAATGATTCTAGATTTATTCTTCCAGACGCTCCCTACGGAGAGAAGAAAAAAAAATACTCCCTCCGTTTCTTTTTATAAGGCGTATTTGGTTTCGTTAGAACAAGGCTTTAACCAACAATTACTCTATTACATATAATTTTTATGACATAAAATTGATATTAGCAGATTTGTATTCAAAAATACTTATATATAATTATGATTTTATATTGTATAAATGATATATTAATGAAGTGAGTTAGTCAAAGTCTTGTCCTAACGAAACCAAATACCTTTATAAAAAGAAACGGAGGGAGTAGTAATCCATCCTGCGGAGAATAGACAGTGGGCCCCACTCCCCCTGAGCCGCACTGGCAGGAAGAGAAGACGATGGGGTGGGAACAGGGTTCCAAATTTCGGTCAGACGAATCTCTACGAGATTTCGATTTCTGACTCCAAATTCAAAATCCGGTCCGGTAAAAAAATTTGAAAAAAAATCGAAATGCTACAAAGGTAAATGAAATCTCACTAAATCTCGTTTTTACTAAATCTCGTGATTTTTACTAAAATTTCAAATTTTTTGCCGGATTTTTATTTGTTTTGGGCGGATATGATTGGATTTAGGTTGAAGATCATCTACAAAAATTTCAGATTTTTGACGTGTTTTGACCATTTTTGGTCGATTGAAATTTTACCGAAATCTCGGATATTTTACTAGAAATCTCGGATATTTCTAGAAATCTCGAATTTTTAATAAATCTCGATTTCAGGTAGAATTTGAACCGGATTTGAAATTTGAATTTTATATTTCGAACGGATTTTATTTGAATTTCCGAAATCTCGCCGAGATTTCGGATTTCGGGCATGTCCGAGATTTAGCTCAAAACGAAATTTGTATCCTTGGGTGGGAATCACACTCTCTCCGTGGTCCCCTCGAATGTTACCGAGCCTTTTCTCGTTTGTGGTGGCTAATCGATTTCAGTTTGACAAACCTCATATGTAGTGGTGTTTTACTCTCGCTTTCAGCATCGATTTGGAAAATAAATTAGGGAGTAAGTATCCTGTGCAGAGATTATTTCTCGTATAGAAATCGTAAGTTTTACTGACAAATACAGTATACGTACCGTAAATTGTAATGTATAGTAGCCTCTGTGAGAGTTGCCGATGGTTTGGAAGGCTAAAAAACCATTTGCAGGTGTAGCAATACTCTCTCTTGTCAAAAGATATCATAGGGTGTCACGTCACCTAATTAAGTCGTCGCTACAGCGTTGAAGTGTACCTATATACTTGTTGGGTATGTACTTACAATTGGGTAGATGGACGTGAAACCCAGAATTTCAGATGACGCTACACATCGTGACCACGATATGATCGGAAATTAACGGGAGGGTTTTGACGTACGCAACAGCTCATCAGAAGACTTACAAAATATGTGTGCGACTTTTACAGGTTGATCCGAGGCGTTCATATTACAAGACAAATGCTTTCGACACTTATCTTGTCAAATGGCTGATAAGGATAGCCCGAGTATAAGCATATAATAGCCATGCATCACAAATTCACCGCTCGATAAAATATAAAGTCATCAAAACTCAGAGGTTTTTAATTGGACGTGAACACCATCACATAGCTAGCTAGGCAGCTGCATTATGGTTCACCCCCCAAGAACGTACGTACCTGCTCGCCGGCGCTCCTCTCCTAACCGCGCCGCGCCGCCGACGCCGACGGCCGGCCGCGCCGTGCCGGCCAGAATGAATCGATCGTCGGCGCGCATATGCACACACATGATATATCGCCGGCGTACGTACGCGCGCGATCGATAAATTGGCCAAGCATTCCGATCAACTCCACGTTGAATCTGCCACACGTACGCGTCGATCTCTTGGCTGCTCCTGCACGTTCAATACCTACTTCCTGGCTACTCCGAAGGGCAAGGAAACTGATCAGTACCAACGTGCGTACGGTCAGCACTGAGCACTGGCCTGCGTTGCGTCCAACAAGCCTTCCTCCTTTATTTCATGCATGCATCTCCCCGGACCCCGGGAGACTTGACTTGTCTCATTGTCTGCATCATTAGGGATGGCAACGGGTCGGGTCGGGTGCGGGTTTTACAAAATCCGACCCGAACCCGAACCCGATTTCTAATACCCGACCCGAACCCGAATTTCCTTTCGGGTAGAAACATGTACCCGAATCCGAACCCGACGGTACGAAACTCCAACTGCACCCGACGTATCAAACATATGAAACATCAATAATCAACCCAAGGTCATCCATCTGTATGTGGCTTGAATTTTAGTACAGAGGTGGCTAGACGTGATTGCTAGTAGACGGTGGCATCTACTAGGATTGCAAGATCAGCACAAAAGAAAAAATGGACTAATTGAGTGCATCTACTAGTCTGTCCATGCACCAATTGAAACAATTGAAACAATTAATACTGGGTAGCAAACAGCAGGTTCAAGAATCAAGCCTTCAAGGAACAGAGCAATAGATCATCAATTGCAAAGAACAAAGCATCAATTGCAATGTGAAAGCATACTACTAGAAAATGCACTAAATTTACCTGTGGTCGGATACCGACGGTACCGTGGGTGATCTTCTAAACCCGAACCCGATCCGACTCATCGCGGGTACCCGACCCGAAAAACCCACGGGTAAAAAATAGGATCCGAATCCGAACCCGACGGGTGCAGAACCCGCGGGTACCCGAACCCGCGGGTATGATTGCCACCCCTATGCATCATCAGAGCCCATGCATGCACCTACTGGTGAGCGCCTGTGTAACCTTAGCTGGTGCGTGTAGTGTTTCTGCCGACAGGATTGTCTAGATACAGAGGCCAGCTGCCTCCGTGTATTTGTACGTGAATAGGCGGTGGACGACGTACGATCAAGATCCCACGTGGATCTGTCCCTGGCAGTCGGCACAAGGCAACAGCAATCGAAATAAGCTACGCGTACACGTACGTGAGTAGAGAGTGGCGTGCGTGCGTGTTGGACTTGAGATCAAATATTCAAATCCTTAATCTGGTGATCCCATATATATTTTGTGTGTAATTTCAGAATTTGACACTCAATTCGCAGGCCTTTCGGCTTATTTGGATGACATATGGGACCGTCTGTGTGTATGACAGTGGGCCAGAGTGTCAAATTCCGAAATGCGAATTTTAAAGTGTGTCAAATTCTGAAAACTCTCATATTTTGTAGGGACGGATTAGATATTATTAAATGGACGGCCGAGAAAGCGCATAGAAATAACACACACCGGAAATGATCAAATTAGGCGATCGATGTAAAGTACGAGCGTGCAATGCGAGCCTTGTTGATTAATTAAATGCGATCAAACTTTTCTTTCCTGATCGCAATGTATTGAAAATATTATACTAGTCATGTCAAGCCAGGGAGGCAAATAGAAAAATAATCGCATAGCAGCGGCATCACGCCAACCCACTAACTCTGAATCTCTGATTGTTTAATCCGGGTTTAGGGAGCTCGGCGAAAGTGAAAGATGGATTGGACTGGATTAAAAACTTGATGAATCATGCACCCTCCCTACAAACTAGACGGCTACATCCCCGAATTAACAATTGATGGGTGTAGGGGTGGAAGTTTGGATAAATTAATTAACCTATGTTAACCACCTTATAGAGCCGCCTATATTTAGTAGCTAGATGCAATCTTTATAGCAAGAATTTCACTGTATGCGGTGAGACGTTGATTTACAACCGTCTTTGTATGAATTCCAACTCAAGCCTGTCACTTCAAGTGCTCAAGATGTTATAACAATATACTTTTTTTCATCATCTTTAACACAATTTTTATCAATAATTTCAGCAAGCTGTCCTAAACAATTACCACATATATTAAACAAGATAAACATGAATAGCGTAATGATATGAACAGGGTTTACAAAACCGTTTCGAACTCAAATTTCGCTAGCCCCGCGGTACCGGTTTTCGCGAAAAACCGTTCGAAAACCGCGAAAAACCGAACAGTTTGCAAATTCAAAAAAATTTGAATTCGGGCCAAATTCACGCGATTTTCGGCAAGAAAACCGCGGTTTTTGACGAAAAACCGCTCGGTTTCTGCGAAAAACCGCTCGGTTTTTGAGGTAAACCGAGAAAACTGAAACCGCTCGATTTGAGCGAAAAACCGCGAAAAATATGGAGAAAAACCGCCAAAACCGGAAAATGGGGAAATCACCAAAAAATAGGGGAAAATGCAAAAAAAAATCTTGTAAAAATTATAAAAATACTAGGAAGGCTAAATTTTAGTAAAAATGTAATAAATATATAAATAAGGTATGTGAAGACATGAAAAAACTCTAGAATGATATCTCTTAAATTTGAAAAAAAAAATTCGACATGATCTTTGCTATAATTTAGACATTTGGAAGTTGTAAATTAGAAATTTCACAATAATGTATCAATAAATAATCTTTCATTGCAATATTACAATCACACAGGTGCAAAGATACATATTTACATAACCACGTAGCAATTTCATTACTATTCAATTGTCAACACCATTTACGTTATAATACTTTTTAATTGAAGTTGTGAAGTAGGCATAGTCCATGTTGGACCTGTATGGATGCTATATTAGTATAATATCAAGTTACAATGAAATGAAATATGCAAATTAAACATTACCTGCGGGGCTATGGCTAATATGTATGCTATATTAGTACAGTATTGTTGTATGATCTTTTTCTTTTTCTTTTTGATTTTTCTATTTTCATTATTTGTAATACCTCTAAAACATCTCCAAACAGCCCACATGCTACTTTTTTCTTTTTCTTTTTGATTTTTCTATTTTTATTATTTGTAATACATCTAAAACATCTCCAAACATTATTTTTTTTGAAATTTTTTTTCACCATTGGCAATATATGAATTAATACTAATTTTAGGAATTTTTTCAACAAATTTTCTCAAATTTTTTGAAATTTTTAAATTTGGATTTGAATTCGAGCGGTAAACCGCTCGGTTTTCGTCTGAGCCGGCTCAGACGCTGATTTCGCGAAAACCGAAGCGGTTCTATGATTTTGTGAACCCTGGATATGAACATGAATAGTTAAACAATAATGAACTAGGTACCACATGCCATACACCATCACTTCCCTTAACAGAGGCGAAGTATGGGACCGACATACCGTTGGACGGGTACCATGCCGTAGCCTTGGTACGCTCCCCCTTCATGCTACACAAAAGGTGTAGTTGACACCTCGAGGTTCCACAAGCAAGTTATTAGCAACTTATTCAACTAGATCCGTCCCATTACAGACATGTGGTTGCACGTTTGACTCAGATCAAAGGCTTGCAAGGTTAAATTCTTAGGATGACCAGGGCAAGACTACCCGAAGAACCAAAATGATTTCCCCGGTGCCACTCATGGCCCACCCGATCATTCTTGCCACTTGCCCCGGTCTAAATCTATTTATCAAACCCAGTTAATTACCATGCACCACGTGCCATCATCAACATCACAACACATGATACTTCTCAAAACAGGTTCAATATCTCATTAAGTCAATATTAACATTTGATTGTCCAAAATCATGTCATGACTACGTGGCAGGGCTAAACATTATACTACATCGGTCTAAATACCCATGTTGGCGATTTAATAATGTCCAACTACTTAAACCAGACTAGGGTGACAAGGGGTCATGGCATACAATTATTTATGTCAAGGTGGAATACAACAAATTGGCATTTAACTAATTTCCAGAATTAATCAAAGCATCTTCTAATTAAATTAGCATGCAATAATTTAAATCAAAATAATTTCCAAAGTGGGAACAATATGGTTAAAGCATAACTTGCCTTCAAAAAGTACGTGTTCTTGGTCTTGAGCTGGCTCCTGGGTCAAAACTTCACCTTCGAAGCCTTCGGGCACTTCAACGTCTACTCGTAATGTGTGCAAAGAAATAAATAATTAAACAGTAGACAAAAAGTGTTCAAAAATTCAAAAAAAAAATTCACCATTAAATAGATCTCAATTTTATACAAATTTAGAAATTGGAATCACTCAAATCGGAGTTAAAACGCAAAAGTTATAAGCGTTTGAAGTTTGAAAAAATCAAATAAAAGAATAAACCGAATTAATTCATTTATTTTTCTATTGAAGAATCCGAATATGACGTCAGCATGACGTCAGCGGCGGATTTGAATTTCCACCGAATTATTTTTCTATTAAAAAATCGAATTATGACGTCAGCATGACGTCAGCCGGTCCATGGACTCGGTCCACGGCTAGGGCTTGGTCCACCGTGGACCCGGTCCACGGGTACACGTGTCGCTGACACGTGGGACCCACTCGCTGACGTCATCACGCTCGGTCGAACGGCTCTGACACGCGGGCCCCACCGTGACGTCACGGATGACGTCACCGCGGCGCGGCTTGGTGCAGCCGGCCGACACGCGTTCGCGGCCGACGCCACGCAGACGCCGCCGACGCATCGAGCGCCCGCATGGACCGCGACGGTTCGGCTACTAGACACGTGGCACGATCTACGCCGTACAATCTTGATCTAACGGCTGAGATCTAATCCTAGCACGGTACGGTTGGATCTAGATCCAACGTTTAGGATCTATCCTAAGTCATCTCAGTTAAAGGCTATGTGGCGTGATCTAAACCGTTAGATCTAGATCTAACGGTCCACAACGCATTTGGGCTTTAAGGTTTGGGAATGCATGTGGGCTAACTTGGGTCGTTGGATGGAGATCCGACGGCTGTCCGGGCTCGAAGCGGTGATGGCGGTGCGGCGGCACGAGGTTGCCGAAGACGAGAACGAAGACCACGGCAACGACGTTTTGGTGCGGCTCCGACGAAGTGATTGACCTCTACGGGTGCGCCTTGCGACGGGGACTCCGGATCTAGGCTCAAACACGGCGGAGCGTCCCCAATGACGACAGCTTGAAGCAAAAACCGTGGCGGCGGCTTCCGCTACTTCGGCAAGCAATCGCGGGCACAGCTGGGCGCTGCGGGCGGCGGCTAGGGCAAGGTGTGCGCGGGGTGAAGGCAAACCTCGTGCGGCCACCCACGTCTTAAATAGCCTCGGCATGCACGCGGAATTCGGAACCCTAGGCCCACACGACGACGCTGTCGGAGCTCGAGTCAGAGACGGCGGTGGCGCGATGTGGCGCGATCCGGTGCGTCCACGTGGCCACGATCGGCGGCCCACGCGTGCGGGCGACGCGGCGGTTACGTGGCCGTTGGATCAAGATCCAACGGTCACACGGGTTTAGGGTTAGGGTTAGGGTTAGGTGTGGGCGGCCGGGTCTGGCTCGGGCTCGGTCGGACTCGAGTCTGACCCGGGTCGGATGAACAGTAAAACCCGTTAGGTTTTCCAGCGATTGAATATTTAAAATAATTCTATTAATTCAAATAATTCAAGAAAATAATTCTATTAATTCAAATAATACTTTGAGACATTTTGGACTCAAATAAAATATTTCTAACAAAATTTTATTTAAAACTTTTAATTAATTAATTATCGCAATAAGGAATAAATTCAAATTAAATCCAAATAAACCCCAGAAAATTCCAAAAATTCCCAAAAGTGCAAAATATCATTTAATTTCATAAAAAGCAAAAATTGGGATGTTACAAAATGCCCAAGTCTTCACATTTGGGAATGCTCGGGTCCACGTGCCCAAGAACGCCCATATCACATACGTCCAGGAGCAATCTTTACCTTTAATTTGTCGACGACAAAGAATGAAGACCCATAAACAATAAATAATCAACTAAATTTCTCAAATATTATATAAATTCAACTAAGTTCACATGACTATTATTATGAGATGCAAGTTCGTCAACTAAACCAATTAGACATTTTATTATGAGATGTTGTGACAAGTGAAGTGATGGCTCTACTCTTGCACTGCATGTCACCCTCATTGATCACCTAAAAATATTAAATAAACAATGGTGGGTCTACAACTCAGCAAGTACATACTAAAATAGTGAACATTAACAATTTCATCACCATTAGCTCATTCACATCATTCTCCACATTACTCAATGTTATTTGCAGCTTCCTTTATTGAAATGCAAATGCTCATGCATCTGCCTCTTTCTCTCTTTAGCACACACCGGTATAACAGAGTACAACACCCGTTGGTATTCACTCAAGCCTGTTCTCCATCACACGGGGATCTCAAGCCCATTCTCTTTCACACGGGGACCTCATTTCTACTCCCATAGAGTGTCTACCTCAGTAGGTCATTTCTCTTCCCACTTTTATGGGATTGCCTACATATAATAGGCTATAGATACCACTCAGGCTATCTATTTCTATCTCATGATACATATGATGTCATATTTATCTTTCAAGGTTATAACTAATCATCAATCTCATGTTATACCAGCCAATTATCATGGATGAATCATCAATAGTAAAACATTAATATGAAAGTACTCATAAATTAACATGCTAGATCATCCATAACCATTAAGCAAAAAATTAACCAATAGTCTACTGTTCTACCACGTACTTGTCTTTTAGCCATGTGAGATAGAGTGATGAATGGTTGAAGCCAAACCCGAAGTCACACCTCCTATAGCAGGTAATAACAACTCACCCACATTCCATAACAACACATAACATCAAATATAACAATATTGCTCCTATGCACGGTCTCAGACCTAACTTTCCCTCATATTAGACAGTTTCCCCTTCGCTATCCCGATGATCGGAGGACCATAACTCCTAATTTAGGAGTTCAAACATAGCAAATAATATATGTTCTAAAAACTACGTATGATTACCTAAAACTCCTAGTTGGCCACATATTCAAATTAATTCATTTAAGCCCTCCTTTATAGCCCTGAAGACCAATATGTTGTTTTACTGGACAACAAGTTTAACAATCCCATATCCATTTGTATATAACTCCAAATATAGAAAACCATAGCATCTCTGGAACCTATGGAAAATTACCTAGCTTTCTGTAGTTGCGGACATAATTTATTTATGCCATTATCTAGCCCTAATCAGCAAATCAACACAACTTCAATCAGCAGCGACCGATTTTTGGATAGCAACATTCTACATGTCATAACTTTCTAATCACTTAACTAAATTTAACGTTCTTTTGCTCTAATACAACTTTAGACAATTATCTACACTTTTTATAACTTAGACATGCCATACAACTAACAATAGATACCTAAAAACTAGACCCAAATACATAGACCGTCATTAATTGAATATTGATATCTCCCAAACACCATCCTAGTGCTCTCTGACTTCTCCATCTACCACTAATATGACCATAACATCGCTCCACTGCAGTGCCAATACGATGAGCTTCAACCTAGGGTTTATACCTTCGCCCCAAAAATCCATGGGAACTGTCAGAACTGACGATGCCTCACGTTTCCATATCAATCCGTTCCCAAAATGAGAATAGCACAATAGTGGAGTCTTCCCCTCGCCTTCCTTTTGTCCCTTCCTCTTCCATCCTTTATTTTCTTTTTTTCTCATTTTTTGTTTGTTCTTTCCCTTCTCCTTCTTTTTCCTCTTCTTCTTTCTCTCTCAATCAACCCTTTGCCTCCTCCCTTCCTCTCTTTCCTCTTCACCCAACACCTCTCCTCCTAAGGTGCTGCGGTGTGTGGTTAAAGGACATCAGCGGTGCGGTGCAATGATGCGATGGTGACGTGCGTGACTGGCGACGGTGATGGCCTGCAGCAGCGGGCAACAACTGGGGGACGGGAGGCAGCAGCTAGCGCCAACGAGGCTAGGGCAAGAGACAACGGTGACATAAGGTGGAGCTATGGTTTTGAGGTACGCCCCCTTCCCTCTTGCTCATAAGGAACCCCTCACAAACTCTAGCTCAGGCATGGTGCGCACGCCGATGCCAATTAAACGTTTGTCGGTCGGCCTAATTTTTTGGGACTATTACATTCTACATCTCTTAACAGATGTCAACCATGAATTCTTTACTCACTGATATACACATGTCGAATATCTAAATATGGGATATGTACGCGCATCGGAAAGTCAAAGATCATACCCTATACCCCAGGCATCTAGAGCCCTATTCCCGTGGGAGAGTATGTTAACGGAAGGGGTATCCCTATATCTGGAAGGACTCAATCGTGCTCCCGTGACGAGGAGACCAGCCCTCGAGTACGCCAGATAACAAAGAAGGTTAGTTATCATACGTGGATCCCGGGAACAAGGATCCCCTGATCGGGTACAACTTGGAGTCCTTATATAGCGACGTCTTTAGAAGATAGTGCATCCAGCTATAAAAACAGAGGGAGGTTCACGGAGAAGGGAGGAAGAAAGGAGAAAGAGGAGGAGAGCACCTAATAGGACATAGACGAGAGATTATATCTAAGGGTCTTTAGATTCCCGTCTTCATTGTAACCAGAGCTAAGCACCCTTGATCTGTATTCAATCTTGTTCGATTTGATAGTGCAAACCACAGGAGTAGGGTATTACTCGATCCAGAAGTCCGAACCTGTCTAAATTGTCTCTTGCCTGTTCTGTTGATCGTGCAACCCTCAAAGGTACCCGTTTACAAGTTTACCATCGATTTCATAACCATCAATAACGCATGACACAAAATCAAACTGAACAAAACAACCCTAACATATACCTACCGAGAACAACTCTGGATAATTCTCGCGCATAAGAGAAAATGGCCGTGTTTGCACAAATTCTAGCTTGATAACAAGTTTCATGTTTTTGACAATTTGACCCCCACATCCTATTTAAAAGATTCCTTTCCAAAAAAAATGTCCTTATGAGTGCTTGTCATCGATCAGGTACAAAGCAACAATGAGGTTTCGAGGCAAACCACATTGAGAGACAGTCTTGAATTGAGTAGTAATATTGTTAGTTTAGTGCCCATGCTACAAGTTTAAGCATGTTATCTTCCTCACAAGTCAATGCACTTGGTTAATTCATTCCATATATTGATAAATGGCTTGTTTGGTTGTCACCCTGAGCTCTATGCGTGGCAAAAAGTGGTGCCTTTAGGTACTTGCAATTTGGATGGTTTTTGCCTGGCCAGGCAGACATGGAGTGTGTTGCTGGGCTGGTAGTATGGGCTCAAAGAAAACGTAAGATTTAAAAATCACATTTTCAAAATGAGAAGGCATAAAATCGTGAAATATGCTTCTATCAAGCATGTTCTAACCACACTAAGTCAATACTGTATTGGAGACGATACTAGTTTGGCTTTTGAAATGGTATATTCTAGTACCGGTGTAATGTTTTGACTTAAATATTATAATATATAAAGTATACACATGTTTAGTTATATGTACACCAAATTTCACTTATAATATAACTCCAAATATATAGTGGTACTATCAAATATAATATATATATAGTTCAATAGACCATATTATCAATTCTACTGGTACAACTAGTACTGTCCGGTATCGAAGCCGGTATGGCTGGTATTTACTAGTATCTATGCTGATACGGTACATAAGGTTACTTTGTATCGGTTTAGTAACCAAAATGGCACATATCAGCCAAACTGATTGGTACCGATACAGTATTAATAACTATGGTTCTAATACCATTTTCACAATCCTCAAATCCTTCGTCCTATGACCTCACCACCCGTAGGTTGGCGTGGCCCCATGGCGAGCGACCACAGCGGTGTGAGGCAAGCGATCGTGGCTACAGGAGGCGAGCACGGTGCAATCTATGTGAGTGACCGCGATAGCAGGAGGCAAGCGATTGCGGAAAGATCTAGGCGAGCGACTGTGTTGGCAGTAGACGAGCGAGGAGTGGACAGCGACGGTAGCTGAAAGAGGAGGAGGCATTGGTGGTAGCCAAGTGAGGAAGAGGCGGCGGAGGTAGTCGGACATGGTGGCGGCGGCGGCAGCCAGGATCTCAGGCACCTATGATTAGGCTTGTGATTAGAGGAGAAAACACTACTATAGAATGGTATAACATTATCGCTTCATTTGGGTTGGTTCCTTACTTTTGAAGAAAAAATCAATTTTGATAGAAGATTCGGTGATCAGGGTGTTATATGGTGGGGAATCATCACAATTGCATTAGGTAGATCAACCAATTGTGATGTACACATGTACATTACAATCGGTTCTCACCTAAGAATCGATTGTGATGTGCCTCTTCGCTAGGTTATATAGGGCTTGTTTGGTTCATTACCCTTGTGAGCCATTCCAAAAATTTTGGTGGGCGCAGAAAACGCGTTGAGAGGTGTTGGCTAGGGTTTCCATCACCGCAGTAAAGAAGTTCTTCCTCACCGTAACTCCCATTTGAAGCATTGGCTAGGGTTCCCCTCCACTGCAGTGGCCTACTCATCTCACCCTATCACATTCCTCATAAGTCGGATTAGGAGGTGAAGTAGAACCCCAAGGTGGGTCGCCCTTTCTTCATCTTGGGTTTTATGTTTTGAGTTCTTGGCAGCCATCCCAGGAGCAATAGCTCATTAGGTTGTATTAACATTTATGGTGGAATTAGTGAATGAAAAGAAGAACTGATTTTCTCATTATGGTTTCAAGTAGCTTGCATGGTTGAATGTAGTTGTTTCTGGAAAGGCTTGGTGGTGTAGAGAAGTTAGGAAGGGAGCCACCTTTCTGTTGTGAGCTTTCTAATTATTTTCATTCGTGCATGCTTGCATTTGGTGCTTCTTGAGTTTATGTGTAAATTCACCTGTTAATGCTAACCAAGCAGTTCATCAGATAGTGCTCTTAACCTCATATTTATGCTGAACAAGCAGTTCATCAGTCCATAAACAAGCAATTCATCAGATAGTGCTCCTGTTGACATCATCGATATTGGAATTGCAGCATTAGTCATTATGGATGTTTGATTTGTACTTTTAATATGTTTATGGACAGGCAAGAAAGGAATTTCTGTAGCTTGTATGTTCCTAGAGAAAAAAATTTGAGTATAAAATAAATGACATCATCTAAGTGATAATCATTTTGTTAACTAAATAGGAGCAGTTGTTGTGTCCTTCCATGGATAAGGAGGTCAATGTACTATTGTCTCAGGGAAGAAGAGGAGAGGAATGTGGATTGGACGTATGAATATGCTCTATCCAACCTAGAAATTCAATAAGATGGTTCAAGGAAAATATACAAATTGCTTTTGATAATATGTGTTAATGAATGAATGAATGAATGAATGATGCTACAGAAATGCAAAGTGATGATACAATGCTTTTGTGAATGTAAAAATAAAATACAAGTTTGGCGCTATTTTCACATGTCTGTGAAAGATTATTAATACTTTGATATACATCGTACTTACTTCTATTAGTCTCAAAGCTAAGTGAAACTGATCCAAATATTTAGGGATGGCAATCGGGCGGGTACCTTTGGGTACGACTACCGCCCACCCGAACCCGAAACCCGAAATCATGGTACCCACCCAAACCCGAATCCAAAATCATGGTACCCACCCAAACCCGAAACCCAAAACAGGCACGGATGTGTACCCAGACCTGGTACCCGAAACCTGAATCCAAATCCTGATCTTTAGAAATCGGGCATCATGTGTCTCCCGATGGTTACCCAAACCCGAGTATGGGGATTGGAGAAGTAATATTTTTTTAATGCATATTTTAAGTGGGACTCACATGTCATAGGATACCCATGGGTACAAATTGGTACCCATGCCCATTCTATAACCTTATCGGGTACCCAAACTCAAAAATCCATGGGTCTAAAGTGCTACCCGTGCCCACTCTTATCGGGTCGGGTACCCGCAGGTACCCAAACCCGTGGGTAAAACTGCCATCCCTACAAATGTTCAACATTTCAAAGGGCCTACCATATCGGATTTAACCATGATGAGTTCAATTATCCATCCTTCGAAACTTATGATGCTTATTATTGCATTTAATCCATCGTGATGTGCTACTTTTTATACTACCCATTCTAGTTATGTTGTAACTTTATGATGCTTATTATTACATTTAATTCAACCTGTTTTGGAACCCGTTGCAACGCACGAGCACCTTACTTGTCAGTTATATATGCGTGTAGTTTAGAGGGTTTTCTATGCGCTGGCTTCACTACTACAGAATGGTACAACACTATCGCTTTATCTGTGTCGGTTCTCAACTTTTCAGAAAAAATGATTGTGATAGAAAATTTGGCTAATTAGCTGGGAATAATCGCAATTAGTTCTAAGGTTAGAATCGATTGCGATGTAGCATTGGGCACATCACAATCGGTTCTTAAGTAACCGATTGTGATGTGCAAGTGTACAACACAATCGATTCTTAGGTGGGAATCGATTGTGTTGTGTATGCACATCACAATCGGTTCTTAAGAACCGATTGGATGTGCCTTGCTAGGTTTTATATGCCCTCAGGCTGAAGTCTCCTCTGCTGTTGTTCTATAGGAAAAAAATCACCGTCACCCAAAAAAACACAACATACTCTGGTTGAAACAAAGATTTGGGTGAGAAAATATAAAATCCTTGAGGATGGGTGTTAAGAGGGTAAGTTGAAGCTCTAGTTTGAGAAGATTTCCCCTCTATTTCTCCTCATTTGTGGTTTTCTTTGAGGTGAGCATTCCTTCAAATCCCTTCAATTTTTCACTGGGAATTAAATTCGATTTTGATTTGGTGAATGTGTTAAATATCATTATTATTGCTATAATTAATATGATCAATGTTAGATTTTAGTTTGCGTAACATATGTCTCTCATTCGCGGGTGTTTATTTATAAATATGCTGAAATGAAATATTTATAAATAAGTAGTCTCGAATTGTCTACGTTTTTTTGGACAGTTCAAGGATATGTGGTTTAAGCAAATTCCTAATAAAGTGTTGTGCAACTCTAGAAAAAGCTTCGGTGATATCTTCCTGGTGTTCTCTGGATACACACCCTCTTAACTTGTTGTCAAGATGTGTATTTGGTGAACAGAGGGGAAGTGCGGCTGAAATTTTCTCTGAGGTTGTACAACAGCCTTGGAACTTGCCCGAACCACATATCCTCGAATGGGATTAGGACCTGGCCTAATTAGAGATTAGGAGTCATTGCTGCTACGTACTTAGTTGGTCAATAGATAGACACTTCTTTAAGATCATTCAATTCCTCAACTCTACTAATGTTTCCACCCTTATTTTTTTCATTGAAGTTAAAAGAATTGCAAGCTTAATTATTGCATTAGGTATTTCGATATCATCGTTGATAATTTAAATGGGTCTCCTAACTAGGGAATTGAAAGCTCTTAATTAGGGAAGAAGTTATCGGGGTAAAATTATATATATTGGAATCCGTCCTCTATTTTGCAAAGGTAATTAAATAATAGCTAGTTGTCACTAAAGTTTTTTCTTGATTTATTATTTGTGGTTTAATTGTAGATGGACCATGAAAAATGGATGTGTGAAAAAAGTCGTGTGAGTGATGAATTTCAAAGGGGTATTAAGGAGTTCATAAGAATTACAGAAGAAAACATGGTGAAGAGGGGTGTAAACTTCACATATTGTCTTTGCATTGATTGCACCAATCTTAGGAGATTTAACAACTCAGCTCAAATTAAAGACCAATTGATACAACGTGGCTTCGTGAGGAATTACTCGTGTTGGATCCATCATGAGGAAACAAGTAGTACCCCTCCATTATGCAACAAAGACATGCTGGAGCTCGATCACGAGTTGGAGCATGATATATTTGAGGAGGACAATTTGGAGCAAATATTGCGAGATGTGGCGGGAAATTACATGGAAAGAGTTTGAAAATTTTAAAAACTTGATGGAAGATGATGCCAAACCGTTGTTTTCGGGTTGCAAAGCGGAATACACCGAGTTGGGTTTGGTCCTTACATTGTTCGAACTGAAGTCAAAACACTGTTGTAGAGATATAAGTTTCAGTGCACTTTTAGTTCTTCTATCGGATGTGCTTCCAAAGGACAACGAGTTGCCAACAAGCATTTATTAAGCGAAGAAGCTACTATGTCCCATGGGAATAAATATAGAAAGGATACATGAATGTCTGAATGATTGCATATTGTACCGCAACGCACATAAGGAACTACGTGTTTGTCTAGTTTGTGTTGTACCCCAGTACAAACAAAAGGAAAAACGCAATTACAAGAAGCGTAGAGTCGAGCCGACGATGGTGAAGATGTGAACAAAGGGGTACAGGCCAAGGTATTGTGGTATTTGTCCATCATTCCTCGTTTGGAGCAGTTGTTTGCAAATCCTAAAGAGGCAAAATTGTTGTGCTAGCATTATAAATCTTGAAAGGAATATGGCAAGCTGGGACACCTCGCTGATTCGGCTCAATGGAAAACATTGATTTAAAACACGAGAAGTTTGGTGCCGAGATGAGGAACATAAGATTTGGATTGAGTACCAATGTAATGAATCCGCTTGGTAATATGAGCAGTCGTCACAGCACTTAGCCAGTTTTGTTATGTATCTACAATCTCCATCATTGGTTATGCATGAAGCAAATGTATATCATGATGTCGTTGCTAATATCAGGATCCAAACAACCAAGAAATGATATTGATATGTACCTAGCACCACTGATTGAGGATTTGGTAAAATTGTGGAACAAGGGTGTCGTGATGTGGGATGCATACATAAGAGATAACTTCACCCTGTGGGCTATGATATTTTGCACCATAAATGATTTCTCGGCCCTTGGTAATTTGGCAGACTACAGCACAAAGGGAGCCAAAACGTATCCAACTTATGAAGCAGAGACTAAAGCTTGTGGCTGCCGAATTCCAAGAAAACAGTGTACATGTGTCACCGTAGGTTTCTACCTCGAAGACATTGATACCATAAGATGGACGACAAATTTGATGGGAAGAGGGAAGTTCGTTCGGCCTCGTAGCCTATGAGTAGAAGGGAAGTATATTCACGCATGGAGGATATCGATGTTCGGTATGGAAAGAGCCATAAATATGTTCTTTCCAAGACCATTTGGAAGAAGCGATCGATATTTTGGGGCTTACCACACTGGAATGCGTTAAATGTCTATCATTGTATTGATGTCATGCATGTTGAGAAGAATGTTTGCAACAATTTGGTTGACATCCTGCTGAACATACCTGGGAAGACCAAGAATGGTGTGAATGCTCATCGCGACATGGCCTACATGGGAACCAGGCCTAAGCTTACAATGATAGAGGAGGATGGAAAAGTTCTGTACATCCCCGCTGAATGTTACACCTTATCTAAGAAGGAGAAAGAAGACCTTTGCAAGTGTCTTCAGGGTATTAAAGTTCCATTAGGCTACTCCGCAAACATTAAGAAGCTTGTGTCCATTGATGATTTGAAGTTGCTTGGTATTAAGTCCCACGACTGTCATGCTTGATGACCCAAATGCTCTCTATTGTAATCAGAAATATTCTACCAGAAGATGTCAGGTTGGCAGTCACAAAGCTATGTTATTTCTTCAATGCTATTTATAGCAAGGGTTATTGATCCCGATGTACTAGACAACTTACAGAGTGAGGTGGTGCAAACTCTTTGTCAACTTGAGATGCATCCCCCTCTCCCGTCATTCTTCAACGTCATGGTCCACTTTGTTATAGAGATTAAGATATGTGGACCCGCATTCCTACATTACATGTATCCATTTGAGAGTTACATGTGTATCATACATGAGGAATTGGTCGAAGCATAAGGGTAGTATTATTGAAGGTTATGGGACTGAAGAGGTTATTGAGTTCTGCGTGGATTATCAAGGTAAAAGACAACTAATTGGTATTCCTATATCTCATCATGAGGGCAGACTTGGTGGCAAAGGAATCATTGGGGTCCAAACTAACGAGTCCATGGTTTAATATGTATTATAAATCACATTTCACAGTCTTGCGACACAGTGAAGAAGTTCATCCATACATCCAGCAGCACAAGTTGATATACGAAACGAGAATCTACATATGGATGACCTTTCCATCATGCGAGAACACAATGATCGATTCCTTACATGGTTCAAACAAATGGAAAAGGTCTTCATCAGTGAGGATGTCAAATGGTTAGTTGATGAACCAAGATTTAATGTACAAATATGGCAAGGGTATGGTATACCAAGTTTCATTGTTCCGATGTAAGTAGGTGGGACTGCCACATGGAGTGAAGGTTGACAAGAGAGGTTTTACACTTATGGATCTCAACAGACACACCTACAAAGATGAACCTTTCGTCCTTGAGAAGCAAGTAACCCAAGTCTTCTATGTGCGTAAGCTGGCCAATCTGAGGTTGCATGTCATCCTTCATGGCAAGAGGCAGATCGTTGGAGTTGAAAATATCGCAGATGAAGAAGAGTAAAATCAATTTGATGAAATACCTTCATTTGTAGATGGGGCATGCTTAGCGGTGACGATGACACACATGGAATAAATTACATGCATGTAGGTCATCAAGAAGGCACTACATCAAGGTTTCTTCATTTTATCGGGCCATTTATTTCGTTTAATGGCTATTACTGTTTAACAGGTCCGTTATATTGTGCCGTTTATTTGTGTAAACTTGTAAGATTGCCATGTGACATGGAACATTGTGAAATACATGAGATGAATGCTACATTTGTTTTTCAATGCCACTTGAATTTTTCATTCATTCAATTATGATTCTTTTCTTTATGTCATCACTTGGACAATTGTTAATAATCTCGTAATTCCATTATGTATGCATAAAAGAAGATGATCTAGATACTTATTTTGGTACTACAAAAATTAATTTCAAAAGAAAATGAGTTTTTAGCCCAAAATCTAGTTACTATTACCTTGTTTTTTGGAATTAAATTTATATTTGCTTAGAATTAATTGTAAAATGATTTTGAAAATAGCTCCAAAACAAAAAAAAACATATAGTTGATTATTCTTAAAAATTCTCGTATGTAAAAGATTTTTAAAATACCAATTGATCCTAAGTTATTTGATTTTGAAACTAGCCCAAAAACTACTCTCGACCTATATTGGTCATATTCTAGCATTTTGTGAGTTTCACCTCTTGCACATGCCAATTCAAATCAAATATGCTCTTTTTTGCTTCTTTTGATATTTCTTCAAAATGATATTGAAAACCGTATGCACGCATATCCTTTTATATGTGCCTCTTTGGTCGAAGGTCAAAAATATTGTTTTTGTATTAAACGACACCTACAAAGCCACACAAAGCGCATTTTGTCATATATTTTTTTAAAAAAATCATTTTGAGGAAATTATTTTTGGGAAATCTTCTAACTGGTCCAAAGATCATTTCTGAAAATTTGCAAATAATTTGGATTTTAGTTGAAAAAGTTTTGACTTTCCTACTTTTTAAGCAAAAATCATGCCTACAATGTGAAATTTGGTATACATCTTTTGAAAGTGGACTCTTTTCTCAAAAACAATCTTTTTGGAAAAGCTTTGTAGTATTCCAAAGTATGTTTCTGCAAAATTTCAAGTAATTTCAAATATATTTGAAAATTTATGACTTTTCTTGCTTTGTGGTATCTTGCATAGTCAATCCAATCGGTTCTTAATGAGAAATGACACAAAAGGTGTCAATGCCGTCAGTTCTTAATGAGAGCCGACACAATAGCAATTCATCATTATAATGGGTTCCTATTGAGAACTGACACAAATAGCAATTCATCATTACAATCGGATCCTATTAAAAATTGGCATAGATTGCAATTCATCAATAGAATCAGTTCTTAGTGAGAACCGACAGAATAAAGCAAAATGCAATCGGTTCCTGATAAAAACTGACACAATTAGCAATTCATCATTGCAATCGGTTTTCATTAGGAACTGGTTGAATTAGCGGCATCACTTCATTAACCCTAGCTAACACTTCTCATTCCTCAGTTTTCCCACTCCGCTCTCCATCCCCATTGACACCGAGCTTGCCTCCTCCCCAACACCACCCGCACGCTACCGGCCCGCTACTCTCTCTGCTCCATGCACCCTCGGCGCGGCGCGCCCTCCACATTCCACACCCTATGCTGCCTCCTCCCGAGCCGCCTCCTCCCCAACACCGCGGGCCACTCCACTCTCCACCCCTTGCGTGGCCTCCTCCCCGATTAGCCTCCTCCCCGCAACCTCCGTGCCACCTCTTTAGGTCTATTTGTGTAAAGTTCTCTAGGATTCCTGTTCTAATGGAATAAAATATATTTGAATTGCTTCATGTTTGATTGTTGCATGCTGGTGTAAGAAAATGCATTGAGGATTAAAGATTCTTAATATCCTATTTGTAGCCATGATTCTACTTGATATATATCAGTTGTGAGGATACAATTGATAATTGAAGTTCAATGCTACTCTAAAATTTGTCAAATTTTGTTTCTGTACTGCCTATGCTGTTCTAATTGTTTCCTGCAATGACAAAATGAGTAGCACTGAATTGATATTCATGATCAGCTGATGAAAGCCAAGTTGTTTTAGTGGATTTTGGAATGTGTTATCCTTGTATATATGGTTCCTAACACTTATTGTTAATAGAAATGGTGAGTGTTGTGGATGCTATATGTTAGTGCTCTATTTACAGAAACCTAGAAGTGCCATTTTATAAAAGCTGAAATGGTGTTGCTAGCTATATTAGTATTGGTTTGGTTTCTTTCTGTTAATTGCTTTGCAAAGGGGCCAGTCAATTTCATGGACTTGGGGACATTGCATGTGGGGAGGCTGTTGTTCAGTGAGGATTTGGGTTAGATAGTTTGCTTGTGACAACATTTTTATACCATGCGATATTTGATTAGTTCAATTGATGATATACTATTAATTGAGAACATATGTATATGTTTGCTTTCTTAGCTTGTTTCTGCCAGCTAGTTGCTATCTTTTAGTAAGATATATATACTCATTCTGTTGAAGATAATGAATTGATTAGAATTCTTAATTTGTCAAGCATTGAGATTAGCATTTAAATGTGAGGTTGTCACAAATTAGTATGTATCTTAACCCTAGTGCAAGGAAGGCCTTTTAAGGCAGCCCGACATCTGAGAACAGTCAACTTGAGCATCTTGCTCGTTGTTAGCTTATGTTACTATTAGATAACTTTGTCTTTATTGTCTTTATGGAAATGGTTGAGGCTTGACATTCAGTCTCTTGTTTACAGTATACAGAAATGCTTATTCTACGTTAACTTTGTCTTCATTGTTGCTGCAATATGATTATTGTTCTTAAAATGGTTTTTACTTTATATGTCATTATAGTTGTTGTAATATGATCAATATTAGAGTTTAGGTTGTGTAACATATGTCTCCCATTCGAGGGTGCTCGCTTGCTGCATAGATGGTACGTTGACAAGGAGAATGCGGCCGAGCGTCAAATCAATTTCAATGCGAGGTATCGAGGGGGACATTTCCACCGTGAGGAGCATTGGACATTTCCAGTGAGTTTTGAGGATTTGTTTCATTTATACAGCATGAAAGCCATCGATATTTCTACTATACGATCCTAGACGTTGTGAGTATCGCACCATACAGCATGAGTATTTGACTATTATAGGATTTTGTATTATGTTTTTAATAATTAACATGAGTTGCAGGATAATGAGGCAGTGACCCATGACGGGTCTACACCTAGTTGGGTGTCCATGTTTGTTGTCGGCAATAATGAATATGGGGCTATGCGCTGGATCCAAACTTGATGGTAACACAAGACAAGGGTTTATACAGGTTCAGGCCCTCAACGGTGGAGGCAATACCCTAGTCCTGTGTTATGGGATTATGGGCAGTGTATTTCTCACGTATCGCGTGTTGCGTATTTTGCAGCCTCCTCTTTTCTAGAACCCCCGCCCCCTTATAAAGGGAGGGGGCGAAAGAGTCCGAGTCGGTTATAAAGGGGAATCCCGATCGATCACGGGATGATATTCTACCCTTATCCTTTCTCTACTAGACACGTTTACAATTGTATCTTTCCTAACAAGAATCGGTTACCATCCTCTGACCTCCCCTGTTAGGTACGGTGTTGTTGGTCCATGCGGTGTTCGATCCCGCGCAACCGGCTCGGCCCATCCCTTCTTGGTTGGTCCTCGCAGCCTGCCATGTAGATACCCGGGGCTCATGTATTCCACAGTAGCCCTCGAGTACTTTGCAATCAAGTTGCCATCTTTCTGGTTATTGCCAGCCAAGTCCTGCTTCATGCTGAGTGCTCCCAGTTTTTGGCGCAGCTTTCCTGACTGGTCCTCATTTTACGCCGAGTGCTTTGTTGCAGGCACGGAGATTGTGAAGAACTTGATAGAGCTCCGCCGGTCAGGACTTCTTAGAGATATTCAATACAGCCATTAGGACACCGGTGATCAGCCCATCTTGGGGCGCACCATAGCTATATCCATTAGGATGCTGGAGGTCAACCCGACTTGGGGTGCACCATAGCCATATCCATTAGGATATTGGAGATCAGCCCAACTTGGGGCGCGCCAACTGTCGAAGGTTAGTGAATCGACAATAAATTTATATACTTGGGACTTTCGAATATGCAGAGTCAAACATGAAAATGATGGCACACAATGTAGACATGTTTGGGCCTCTGGGCGGAGTAACACCCTACTCCTGTGTGGATGTAGTATGGAGTCGGCGAAACAGAGTACAAAACAGGATGCCTAGTTCTAATTACAATGAAGATTGTCTCTGAGATTTGGCTAAGACCTAGCTTATGAACAATCGATGCGTCGTTTGCCGGTTCAAGAGTTCTCCTTTTTTCACGAAGCCTCTGTGCCTCTATTCTTATATAGTAGAGGTAGCCTCTTCACGGGTTGTAGCTGGTTTGATATTTCAGATCGTACTCGATAAGGAGTCCACCGTTCTGAGATCTTCGTAGTGTATCTAAACTTCCTTTGATATCCGACATACTCGAGTTGGTTTCCTCGTAACGGGAACATGACCGAGTCCTTTCCAAACGTGGAGATATCCCTTCCATGTATATCCTATCCCGTAGAATCGGGCCCGAGATATCCGGAGTTTCCAAATGCTTGTGTAAATATATATGGTATGATCTTTGAGTTTTATGTACACGCTCATATCCCATATTTAGATATTAAACTGGTGTCTTCCCATCAGTAGGCCTTGCTTGATGAAAAGGTGTCTTTTCATCAGAGATGCACCTTTTCGCAGGGAGTAACTTCTAAGCAAGTCTGTACCTATCAGAGAGAGATTTTTCTGCATGTTATCCTTGCGTAGAGGATTTTTCTTCGACCAGAAAAGTTTCCAAGTCGGGCCATTACCGACCTGGAAAGGTTTTCAGGTCGGGCCGTTGCCGACCTGTTCGGGCCGTTGCCGACCTGTTAACGGTTAGCTTTTGTTCAACCTAATTTAGGTCGGGTAGTCATTTACGTGGTCAACAATAACTTTGATCGATTAAAATATTAATGTATCTCTTCGCTACATGGGCCACATTTATAAGGACATGGCGCGCTTATAGGAACCCGTAGTGTTTTATGAGCCTCAAGACAGATTTAACTATTATCATCATATACTTTATCTCCTAATTTGATTTTCTTTGTTCACATTGTCATAAATAGGGGTGCGACGACCTGTGCGGCTTCTACGTCTTGCATCACACGCTGATCCTGGTCAGTGGCTCATTGCTTTTGTCTAAGATATATGTACATGCATAACACACTCAGTCTTTTATATACTTATTTTAAAATTTAAATTAGTACACTACTTTCTATTTTTCCAGGAACTCTGTAATAGCGTCTCATTATCATTGTTTAATGATTTTGTATCACCACCAAAACTGATCCAGATGACGAAAAAGAACTGATTATAATGTTCATTTCTATAGTATCGAAAACGACGCCTGGCATCATATGCTCGATTTTGATCGACTGGGCTTGGGAGATCACCAAGTCGGCAATTAAACAGGTCCTAGCAGCGTCCTGGCCAGGCAGCTCGGCCCCAGGACACGAACCAAAACTTTCGGAATTTTTTTAAAATAATACATTTTTAAAGAGTAATTACGATATTAGTACGCGAAAAAATAAACTTACAAAATTAATACTACTTCACCAAATGGTACGACGAAATAGCAGAAGTCGGCCTCCATTTTTACCGAGGCATATATTGCCAAACGGTTTGGCGATAAATGCCTCGTTTCCCGTGAACTTTGACGGCAATCGGTTAAGTGCGGTATTAAGCAGTAGTTGCCAAATGGTATGGCGACTACTGCTATTTCGCCGTACCATTTAACGACTACTGATATTTCGACATACCATTTGGCGAAGTAGTATTAATTTTGTAATTTTATTTTTTCGCGTACTAATATCGTAATTACTGTTAAAAAATGTATTATTTAAAAAAAAATCCAAAACTTTCGTGATTCAAATAGACTTCAGATTAGCTTCGACTCAACGAGCTCCGTACGTTCGAATTAGTAAACTCCTTGCAGTTATAGTCAAGACTGTTTGGTGGAGCAGCTTACTGCGAGCCGATCGATCGATCGAAGTCGCCTGATTCGATATATAATCTAATTACGAGAATCCATTTCTTTTCTTCACGTAATTTTTTTTTTTAAAAAAAAAGATGGCTCGTTCACTCCTGGCGTAGCTGGCAATAATTGACGCTTCATGTTACCGTGATTCCCGTTAGGGCTGGAAACGAGCCGAGTCGAGCCCGGCTCGGCTCGGCTCGGTGCGGCTCGGTCCAGTGGCGAGCCGAGCCAGGCTCGGCTCGGCCCTGAGGCGAGCCCAAAAATCCGGCTCAGCTCGGCTCGCGAGCCGGCTCGTTGGCTCGCCGAGCCAGAACATTTTATCAGAAAATGAAATATTTATACAATAATTCATGTATTTGCAGTGAATAATATTAACTTACTAATTACTACTAAATAATAGTAGTTGCTTAGTTGCTCTCTATCACACTTGTAGGAAATGGAATTGTCTCAACATCATCTTCATCATCTTTTTCCTAAAAATATAAGTCATTAGTCATACTAAATTCCCTGCATGGGCTGAGCTGCCGAGCCAATTTGGCTCGCGAGCCGAGCCGAGCCGGCTCGGTGTTTTTGCGAGCCTGAAAAACAGGCTCGGCTCGAGCTCGATCCGAGCCACGAGCCTATGCGAGCCACGAGCCTATGCGAGCCCGAGCCGAGCCACGAGCCACGAGCTTTTTTTCCAGCCCTAATTCCCGTGCAGCGGCGTGGGGTGATACGATTGGGTGACACGCAGACTTTTGCGCCAGATCTTTACAGTGGAGTTGTACGCCGAGGAAATACTCATCGATTATCGAACTCGCGCACCGCAGCACAAGCCGGCTGCAGCTGACTTGACGCCACTTGGGTGTTAATGGGCCGAAGTCTAGCACAAGTTTGATTCCGGTCTAAATTGTTGTTTCTTTGATCCGGTCAGTCTAAATCTAAAACTAATAAGTCTGAGTCCAATCTAGACATAAATAAAAGCTTGGACCTTGATCCAAACCATTTACAAGTAAAATATTAATGTAGATGTGACCAGAATTAATACATAATACATGACATACAACGATTTAGTAGAAAAATGTAAGGTCCAAGCCTGGTCCAATCTAATCTAGATCTGGTCCAAATAGTTATAAATCCAAAATAAGCTCAATCCATTTGCAGTTTTGGACCGATCTAATACAAAAGTCTAGACCGGTCCAAACCCATTATCACCCCTAGACGCCACTGGCTGATCCATCTCGCTTCTCCTCCTCCTCCTCCGTCATCATCATCTTCTTCTTCCTCTTTAGACGGATGATCCATCTCCATCTCGCTTCGACTCCGTCTCTCGTAGCAAGTGTCCGTCTATCTCTTCTGTCCCCCAACGCGATTGATCGATGTTTCGCACGCACTACACGCAGCTGGGTTGAGGCGAGAGGCTGGAAGGTAATGTGCGTGCGTGTGTGGAAAACATATGCCCTGTTCGGTGTCGTCGTCACCCTCTGTCCGCCATTCACTTGCTCACTTCCGAGCGGCACAAATGCTACCAATCTGTGCGTTTCACCGGCCCGTCCAACCCAGGATTAACGCTCAGCTCAGGGTAAATGCAGGTGAAACCCTCGATTTCACCTGCTTATTCCACGGTACTGCTGCCATATGCACCGGTGCGTGTCTGTATCTAGAGAGTATAACACAGACGCACAAGTACTTAATACACATCAGTACATCACTCATGTGTATATCTGCGTGTGTCTCGTACACAAGTTAAGAGTTTATTAGAGGCATCGAAGGTCAAACGCAGACACATATTTTTTTCTTTGAATATTCACGCGTGTACGTACTCCTAAAACGTACCTATTGACACCAATGTCTTGTCTAAATTTGATGCACACCCACACACCTAGCCACGTGGGTACATGCCAGGCGTGTATTTCTAGTGTTCAAAATTTATCCCATAAAGAGTGTATCTTTAGTCCGTAGGTCCCAGCTGTAAATGTATGCGTGCTCATTTAAGTGTTCACTACTACAAAACCAGCTTCTAGAAGCGGTTCGGAACCACTTCTAGAAGCGGTTTTACAACCGCTTCTAAGCAACCGGTTGTGATACCTCGAAGGGTATCATAAGCGGTTCTAGGAACCGCTTGTGGTGGTGCGATACCAAGCGGTAAAAGGCAGTAATAATATCGTGGGAACGGGATTCGAACCCACGACTAGCACTCCATCCTCGTGACTCGCCTCATCCATCTAGCCAACCCACCCACGCGTGCTCTCTGATAGAGTAGGGCACGCATTCCTTTTATTATTTCTAAAACTGGGCTTCTATAAGCGGTTCGTGACACTAACCCCTTCTGAAGGGGGTCTTTAGAAGGGGTTCGTGCCATGAACCGCTTCTAGAGATCCCTTCCGGCCTGTTGCCACGAACCGCTTCTGGTGTGAGCATTACAACCGGTTCGCACCAAACCGTTTCTAATAGGCCGGTTGTGATGCCCGATTTTGTAGTAGTGGTTGGTGAAAACCAAATCACCAGCACGTCTGTGTATGGAGTAATGAGAGTCACATTAGTCATTTACTTTGCATACTAATCTGTCTTAAAAAGGCTAAAAATGTACTCTTTGTGGGACGGGTGGAGTATGGGTGTAGCTTAGCTTGCATCAATCGATCTGTGCAAGTGTAGAGTTGTCATTTGCGAAGTCTAAAGTAGAACAAAGTATGCAACATGTACATATATAGCCCGTAAAATTGAAACAATACTTCTTCAATTTACAGATAGATGTTATTTTAGGTTTTTGCATTTTCATCAAAAAATATATCTGCAAAAGACCATATTACTCATCTTTATTATGTCTTTGGATGAATGTCTTACTCTGGTCTATAATAGTAAATGGTATTTAAAATAACTAAAGAGAAAAAAATGTTAATAGTTATCTTAAAATTGTATAATGATACTCCCTCCGTCTACTTTTATAAGGTTTATTTTGACTTTGCAAAAGGATTAAGGAGAAAGGTATAAGAGAAAATGATTTAGATGCCCTCACTTAATTGTCTTGAAAGATTAAAGATATACTTTGTGTGGATGGTAATAAATAAATGCATGTGATTGAGAGAGAATAAATAAGGGTATAAAAGGAAATACATCATTAAATCTACGTGCAAAGTCTTATATTTATGGATAAAATAATTAAAAAATAAGTCTTATAAAAATGAACGGAGTGAGTATATATTTAAAAATAAAATTTGAAAGATAGAATAACACCAATTCAGAGCTTATGGAGCACTTAATTTAGGCTCTGTTCGTTTCAGCTTCTGGACAGCTTCTGCTTAAAAAAAACGGATTATTTGCCGAACGGGAGGATTCTGGATAGCTTCTCTGAGAATCAGAAGCTGATTTATATAGAATCAGAATCTGGTTGAAACCTTATTCTCACTGATTCTTGCTATTCTCGTCGGTTCGGTCCGGAACCTAAAAGTTATAGCTGACTCGATCCAATTGTCCCATAATCAGAAACAGCTTTTCCTATAATCTAAAATTCATAATCTAGAAATTGAAACAAACTGGGCTTAGAGTTAGAGCTCTTCACATACCTTAAAAGACTTATTAATTGGGAATGGCACGAGTTGAGTAAATTCTTATTTCACGAGCATAACAAAACAGACGCATTTATTACTCATGGCAAAAAAAAAAAAAAAAGTTTTCTTAGCTTCATACTAGCAAAAGTCATTGGGAATAAGAATATGCGTACGTACTAGACGAACTATTGCGCTTGTACTAAAATTATTGGTTGCAAGCGAAACGACTACTCGACTGTTCGATCGTTTGTCGTATCCTAAACACATCACGTGCTGAAAAAATAGCCTGTCCTCGCGTACTATACAATAGGTGTGATGAAAAAAAAAGCTGCTCTGAAAAAATGATATTACAATTGATAAACCACTACGGTGTTTATCTTTATGGATCGTCGCAAAATGTGTGTTCCCGAATCCCGATACACTACACTAGTGCTTTTTTTAATGACCAATACACTAGTGCTAATTATAAGCTTAATTATATATACTACCATAAAGAGCATCTCTCCAAGTTTACTTTGTTTATTTTTAAAATGATCTTGTCCACAAATATAGGATATAATCCATATCTCAATGCAAAATTAGTGTGATATTTTATCTATACCTCTAATAAACATTTATCTTTACTTTATATTCACTTATGCATACATTGAATGTATTGATTGGTGATAACAATTAGAGATAATCTAGTTATTTTTAATGTTTTTTTTTGTCTTTATACCAAAAAATTACTTCTTATAAATTTGGACGGAGAGTACTAAATATTAGATGCGTGATTTTTTTATCGTTATTAATTGTGTCCATGTGCAAGTATGAATCCAGAATAGGGGCATAGGTGTACAGGATGCAGAGGCGGAGCCACGGCCGGGGCAGGGTGGGCCCCGGCCCCGGTCCGAGGTTGGTGTCGTTACTGATTTTTTTTTGTTTTTGTTCTGTGTAGTTACTGAATTTTCTATTTTGAAAATTTCTCTCGCTTAGAGCGATATCAAAATAATAAAGCATCAAGCTAGGTCGAGTCTCTTCCTTCACGGTAAAGATAGTTGTTATGTGTGAGTTCATTGTTGGCTGCTCCTTTTCATCTGATTTATTTTCAACATAAAGATTCGTAATTATATTTGCAATGCATGCAGGTCCCACTTCACAGGAAAGCATCAAAATTTGAAGAGAGTAAGTTTTACTGTCAACTCGAAAATATCAACTATCGCCTTATGTAAAATAATTAGTGGTACGTTTTCATTCATCAGTAGATATTCACTTATTTCTTGGCCCCCTCCTTTAGAATTTTCTGCCTCCGCCTCTGACAGGATGTACACCTAAATGTTTTTGCAAAAAAAAAACAAGTATATAGTAGGTATGTAAGATATATATAGAGATGGCAATGAGTCTGTACCCAGCGGGTATCACCACCATGTACCTGTACCCGTGTTAGTAAAATCCACTCGCTATAATACCCATACTCGCACGCAGGTACAAAATTTACCCGTGCGGGTAACAGGGACCCGGCGGGTAACCCGCACTCGCATTATGGACAGATGTCTCTGCAGGCTGCAGCAGCATATGTTATAAGGCAATTCATTGAAAATGCAATGGATATTTGTACTAAAAATTAAATATTATACTAGAGTGCATAGTTAGGCCTTGGACATCATATCTTGTAAGGAAGTTATGGTTTAGAGATTTTGATGGGCTGGCCGGCTGGGCTGCATAGTTGGGCAATTGGCAATTGGACCAAATCACTAGTGGACCAGACTCACGTGTGAGTGGGTGTGTAGCCCAATAACCCACCATCAAATCAGGCCTATTGACCCAACCCGATATGTCTATAATGCCAAACCATAACCTAATCTCTCTCGGTCTTGTTCAATGGTTCACAGGCATCGGGTGGCACGGCTTGTTGAGGGGAATGCGTAGCGTCAGCCAACGGGTGTCAATGTTCATGACACAGAGGTCCCTAGATCGAGTTTACGAATGTAAATAATGGATTGTCTTTCGAGAAGTAATTAAGGATTATAAAAGTAGGAGAATGGGGATTGCTTCTTTATTAACCAAGTGGCTTGACAGAGTACAAACTTGTGGATTATCTACGGAACAAGAATGCTATGCTATACTACTTGTAATCACAGCATTCACCACACTACATGATGCATATGTTTTCCTATTTATACATAACAAAGAGATGGTAGTTGTTCTTCCGGAAGGTGGCTTCCCGCCAAAAGATGTCTTCTAGTCGAGAGGTGTCTTTTCGTAGGGAGTAACTTCCAATTGATTATTTGAACCTGTACGAAAGAATCTTCCACACACCAGTTATGTGTAGGAGTAACTACTGCCTATTCCAACCAGTTACCTGGTCGGGGCGAAGGTAATTCAATACCCCGACCAATCATCTGGTTGGGGCAACTGAATTACAAATCATCTCCGACTAGTATATGTATGACTAGTCAGGGCAAGTGGTAAGCAGAGAAGGATTATGTTTATGCTTTCATGTTGACTGTGTTTGCTGCATGCGAAAACTTAATAATTTTGATTTCAACACAACATCCATGGTGTATGCTCATTGTTCTAAGCAGGATTAAGTAGTTGGGTAATTATCGTATGTACCGAAAGGAAATTATCTTGATAAAGGTTGTGAGTGGAGGAGTTTCGAGGAATCGGAATCGAGAATTGGTGGATTATTTTTTTGGTTACAAGAAAGGTACATAGATTTCCTTATTATATAGTCAATGGAAAATTTTCCTTGAAAGCTTGTTCAACTCTTTTCAACAACAAAGAATTTGGTGAGAGATTTTTTTTATATATAGAATCAACCATTAGACCTGAAGCGACGCGAGGGCAACTACTAGTTTTTCTAAATTATTTTCATATGTTGTCTTACGATTAACAATTTTTTCACTTGTGGATCTTCCTTTTCAATTAAACAAATATTTTGCCAACTCCGAACAACCATTCCAAAAATCCTGGATCCACACTGTCCATGTGCAAATATGTGGATAGGAGGTGAGCTACGTTCCTACCTTTATTAAAGGTAGGGGGGAAACTGCGAGGGAGACTTGGGAGGCCTCCTGAGTCGTTCACGGGCGACTTGGGAGGCGATTTCTAACCCTAGCCAAGCGCCCCCCAAGCTCCACCACCTACCTCGCCGCCGCCGGTAGTCGCCGGCTCCGTCGGATTTCCACCCTCGCCAGCGGCGGTGGCGAGGCTTCCGTTCCTCGCCTTCTTCCTCCCTTCCTCTCCGCCGCGGTTTGGGCGGCTAGCAGCGCAGCGAAGTTCTTGGCCGGGCGACGAGGCCGGAGCCGTGGAGTTTGGCGAGCAAGGCGCGGTTCTGGTGAACTGACGCGAGCAGGTAGGCGGCGGAACTCCCCGTGTTTTGGGGGTGCAGCGAGCGGGACGAAGGTCTCGGCGGCGGGAAGACGCGGCGGCCGCAGGAGGTGCTTGTTGCCGACGGAGAGTGGAGGTGGACGTCCGGCTGCGTCGCTGCCCTCGGGGTTGGCGAGGCGGTGTGGCGTGCCGGCGCGGGAATGCGCGTGAGGTTAAGGTGTCGCTCTTTCTCTCAGATCTAGTTTCCCCCAAGAGTGCGATTTGGGCGGGATTCGGTCGAGCGACGCGAGTCTCCGCGATGGGGTTTCCGGCGATGATGGCGGTGGTTGGAAGCTACAGTGGCCGATGTGATGTTCACGAGAGGTGCAGTGGAGCTGCGAAGGAAGCCGAGTTTCGCGGCTTCACGAGTTGAGGAGCCGAGTAGGGAGTGGACGAGGCGGGCGAGAGGTGCAGGTGGAGTTGAGGAAGCCGAGTCGGCGAGAGGTGCAGGAGGAGTGTGCAGGCAGATGGTATAGGTCGGTTTTGGAGCAGTGTGGCTGACGGCGTGGAGGAAGCCGAGTCGAGGTGAAGGAAACCAAGGAGGAGGTCGGAGCTCGGAGCCGTGGAGGAGGCAAAGGAAGCTCAGAGGAGCCGGCTGATCGTCAGGCGGCGGTGATGTGGCGACCTCGGCGGTGCATGGAGGTCGCCGGAGAGGTGCAGGATGGTCAGTCTGAGGCGTCAGTGCTGGAAGCGCTCAGGACGGTGGGGTTTTCGTTGCTGTGGCCGAGGGCGGCGCAGGTTTTTGTTTAGGCTGTTTTCCGCGTTGACGGGTGAGCTCGGCAGTGGTGGCCGAGGGTTGAGTTTGTTCTGCTTTTTGGCGGAATCCTTTGTATTTCCCTCTTCGGAGGTTTTTCTCCTTCTTAATGAAATGACAGTGCTCCTGTCCTAAGTTTCAAAAAAAAAAAGGAGACCTTTAACTGAATCATAGCCGAACATAGCTGCCTACCAACGTATAGTGCCATTTTGACAAAACCATAGGAAGTGACAAGGAAAATGGTTGCCATGGTAATTTAGTCCCTAACATAGTTGTACAAATACTCAGATTTTAATTTCCTACTTCTTCCCAATCCTACCTTGATTGGGAGGAAACGACGGCTGAACTAAGCACTTCGATTTTAGCAAGACGATTCTTGTTTCAACTAGGACAGAGAGAAGTTTCGGATAAATTGACAATGTTGACTTGAATTGACAAATTTAGTTATGCCTATTCCACATTAATAAGAGTATATTTATGTTTTCGCTTCACGAATATGATTTTTTTTTTTTGACATATATCATACTATCATGCCTTATTTTTATTCTGGCATTTTGGATTTTAAGACTTTTAGCCCTAGTTAGTTACTCAAACTAATGTGAAAAAAAAAATGTCTGATAAGCACCCCAAATGTTGGGAATATTTTTTTTTTTTTTTACAAAAATAACTAATCACATGCCATGTGTGGACAGTGGACACCAAAAAAAAAATCATAAATACGGGGAGGGCCCAGCTGCTATGAATTGGAACACCGGGAGTGGAAGGTTGTCTTCACCCAACCCAAGGCCGTCTGATCTCTCCTCCTTGTGCTGTCAAAATTCATTGTTCCCATTTAAAGCGATACTGGCCTAGGAATAAACCCCCATCCGGTTTTTAAGACCCACCCCCATTACGGCCTCGGATGTGGATGGTTAACTGCATCCACCCCCACCCCCCCCCCACCCCGGTACGTGGCGGTGGTTGGCCAGGAGTATGGGTACGAATGTCTCCCCCTATCAGGCTATCAAATGGTGGCAAAGCTTGTGCTATGCCGTGTCTCGTCAACTGTGTTTGCTGCTACTAGTAGGGCGACGGCCACCTTGGGATGATCCTTCTAGCGATGCTTAATTGAGCTAGTTTTAGCCTTGATAATTTCGCTAAATCGTCGTCGCGTGGAACGTCGTGAGTTGGCTGGCCGACAAATAGAATTTCCTGTGAACAAATCAAATAGTAGACCTCAGATTCTAAATTACCACTTTTAAGGCTTTTAAGGCTTACTTTAGTAAGATTGATTGGATCAGTAACTCCACTGATGGTACTCAGTACTCAGCTGGGTATATTCATCTGTCCACAGCGTTTTTTTTTTTTATTAGGCCTTGTTTGGGAACCCTGGGAACGACCGGGATTTCGGCCTGAAGTATTCTAGCTGGGGCGAGAGATTCCCAGCCTAGCCCGTTTGTGCATCTGGATGAGGTCAGGATGGGGGTAAATCCCGGCCCGGTCCAACCTATTCCTCGGGGGAGAAAAAACTCCCCGCAGAGACGGGTTTTTTCCTCACTCACGTCGTGTCACACGTCTCTTCCTCCTCACATCGCAGCGACACCACCACCTCCCTTTCTCTCACCTGACCCCGGCGACGCCTGCTCCTGCCGGTGCAACGGCGGCGGCGACACTCTCTCAAGCCACCCCCTCCTATTTCTAGGGTTTGGAAACCTCAACTTTTCCTCGTAGATCCGTGCCGTCCAAGGACAGGGAGGGAGAGGAGGAGAAGGCCAGGCAACTTTCATCAAGGCCACCCGCCGTCGTCCTGGGCTCCGATTAGAACTTGCGCCAAGGCCACCTGTCGGCCAGGGATCTTTGACTTTTGCTCCTCGTCCGCTCCTTGGAGGAGCTCCATTCCGAGGTAATCAAGCTTCGCCAACCCCCTCCTAAATTGCGTTCTGATGCGGTTTATCTGTAGAAACATGTATATGTTCGATCTTAATTCTTCCGTCTTAACGCCTTTCATGTTTAGATTACATGCCTAAGTACAAGTATCTGGTCGATCAAATTCACTTGTTTCGCTCGATTTGAGCTTATCACAAACAACGTCAAATTTAATGTTTGTGTTTAGTGGCAAAATTAGTTCGTGAAGGGTGCTTCTAATTAAAAGGAGGAAAGAAGGTGACTCCGTGACTGCATGATGCCTTTATTTTTGCCTACTTTACATCTTAGAGAGGTGCTTCTATGCTCTTCTTTTTAAAAGTTGCACAACTATTAAAGCATGAATGAAGGGTAGATGGTGATTACTTACCCCTTCGTTTGCTTCAAGATTTGTGCAACTTGTACTAGAAGGAAGAGCATAGAAGCACCTCTCGCCTATGAAGTGGTCCATGTGGAATTGACCCTCTACGTAACTGCGAAGTCGAACTGTAAAAATTTGTCATCCAATTTCAGTGATTTGTATAGACGTTAGTCAATTTGACGTGATGACTTGCGTACAATAAGGTGAAATGTCAACTGGACTCTTCTAGTTGATTTGCGCATGTGTGGTTCATATGCTTGTGTTACGTTTGATCGAAGCTTGATAACAGATGTTGATGCAATAGCATCACTTGTTGCCCAATTTTCCCGAGATTGTTTTCAGAATTTTACGATTTTTCCCGAATTTTCTTATCTGTTTTTGGAAATTTTTTATCTTTTGAATTTTCTATACATTTTTTTTGGAATTTTTACTGTTTTTCAAAATTTCTGCACGTTTAATATTTTTTAAAAAGTTCTGGATAATCTGATATTTTTCGAATTATCTAGTTTGATTTCGGATTTTATGAAAAAATTCCAAATTTTTATGTTGTTTTCGGAATTTCCTGTCTTCTTTTTTTTTGCTTTCAGATTTTTTTTTAATATATGCCCTGCTGGTCCAACCATTCCCCTGACAAATGAAGGGATTAGACCATCTCCAACCCATTCCCGTCCCCTCCCTCATTCCCTTCGCGAAGGGATTCCCATTCCTTCGCTGATTCCCTTCAAAGATTCCCTTCAGCCTGGGATTCTCTCTTCCATTCCCTCCAGGAAGGGATTCTCTCTCCTTTCCCTATACAATTCCCTTTAAAGGGAATCTGTTGGAGATGAGTGGAAATAAAGGGAATGGGAATGGGGAAGGGAACAGGGAAGGGAATGAAATGAAGGGAATATGGTTGGAGATGGTCTTAGACCATCTCCAACCATGTCCCTTCCCCTCTCATTTTCCCTTCGTGAAGGGATTCCCATTCCTTCGCTCCTAACGGGTTCCTTCAAGATTCCCTTCACTGGATTCTCTCTCCCATTCCCTCCAGCAAGGGATTCTATCTCCTTTTCCTATAAATTCCCTTTAAAGGGAATCTATTGGAGATGAGGGGAAATAAAGGGAATGGGAACAGGGAAGGGAACAGAGAAGGGAATGAAATGAAGGGAATATGGTTGGAGATGGTCTTAGATCCAAGGTGGGACGGGATTCGGTGGAGGGAGGGGGATGTAACATATTGGTCAAATTTTACTTATGGGCTGTTTGGTTGTGTGCATGTACAGAGATTTGCATCTATAGATGCAGAATTTTTCTTTTTTCTTGTGTTTGGTTGCATGCATATAGTTTTGAGCCTGGCTCTCTGGATGCAAGATTCTTTATGCAGCCTGGCTCTGGAAATACGTAGAAAATGGGCGTATCTCTGGATGCAATGCATGACAGCCTCGTGTTCTGCGCAAGGGACCATACATGGAGTGCCACGTGGGTATGTAAGTTTCTTTTTTTTTTAGCATCTCTGATTACTGAACCGATTTCAAAAATGAGTTCTTGACTTTTTTTCGAACAAAACTAGACCACACTTGCTATTTAAATTTCAAAATATCTACCTACTAAATACTCAACCAAACATCGTCTCTGCATCTGTGCATCCCGTATCCCATCAGCCTGGTTGAGTTGAACGGGCCAGGCTCACGAGAGAAAACAACCAAACAGCCTATTAAAGTCTGGCTCATCGTGGGACGGACCTACGCATGTATAACACGTCGCTTATAATTTTTTTTTCACTTCGTGTAAAAGTGTTAATTTGGATGTACTATGTTTACACCCAACAGCCATTATATACTACTATAACTCACTTTAGATAAGCAATTTGAAATTAATCCCACCACCGCTCTAATGGACCTTCACATTAATGGGCCTATGTATTACACTCACCACCCATAAAGGCTGACGCCATCGACAACACACTATGTACATGGCAAATGTACAGAACCACCACTCGTATGCACGTATGGCCACATATGCCATGACGTTGGCCACCCCTAGTCCACATACTATGCACCATATGTCAGCGTTCATATTCCACATGCGCCCATGTAATGAAGGTTGATGCTCTGATACCATATGTAACACACCCTGGCCAAAAATTCTCTCAAAGCCCAGCCTATCGCGGGGCAGGCCCATGCATGCATAGCACCCCTACTTACACTTTCGTCCTTGCTTCATGCTATATTCCAAATTTTCTAAATTTAAATTTGAATTAGACTAATTTATCGATTGATTTCAAAAGCCAAACCGGCTCGGTATACTCGATTTTCATAATTTTGGAGCAATTCACATTGATTTTGTAAACCCTGCTCCCTGCTAAGCGAGGCCTTGATGGGGAAAATGCGAAATAGACCCCAGTCCGAAATCTACAGGGAGCCGGAATGGTTCAAAGAATCAGAGCAAATGATTGATCTGTTCATCGTACACACGGATCAACCTGCAAAAGTGCAGTGCCAACGAATCCCAATTAAGAGCACTCAAAAGTATTAGAGTAAATACTGCATCATGTTACAGTACTCGACCAAAGTTACGACATAGCAAAGCCTTGCTTGAAACAAGAAATTGTGCATACATTTTTCGAGAAACGATCCAAATCCCCAAAAATTCTTGTGCAATTTTGCTTTCCCAAAAAATATTTTAATACTACTATCTGGTGAGGCTTGCCATAGCTTGTATCTTCTTCGTCCCTATGTCATAGGGTTTGAAGCTGAGATGGTGCCCTTTATTTATTTATTTGTTTGTTAAGTGAGCATATATCCAAACAATTGGCACTCGGCAACGCGGCCCCCACAGGGTTTATCTTACCGAATAGACTTGGAAAAGTAAGACTAGCTCGGCACCGATTTTTGTTGAAAATTTATAGAAACCGACAAATTGCCAAGCCAAACTTTTTGAATACGGCAGTCAAAAAGCGGCAAAAAAAGGAAAACAGACCGGTTTGACCGATTTTGTTCGATTTTCGATCGATTTTATATTATTTTTGACCTAGATCGGCATACTCAATGACCAATTTTTATTTCGATTTTCGGCGGGTTTACATAAAAAATCGGCACGCACATACAAGGAAAATTGAAAAAAAAAAATTTGGAAAAAAAAATGCATAAAATCTTTAAAAATCCCAATTAATATATAAAAGACCTCAGAGAAATTTTAATTCATTTAGTGCTTCTGGAAAATCAAAAATAGCAATCAATGAAAAGAAATAGAGACACTGTCAGATATTTATAAAAATTTACATGCTTGATCATGCTCTGAAATGTTAATGATATCATAAAAAATTCCCAAAGATCATGTATTAAAATTTTCAGAAATATTATACTTTATTTAGTACCCCTAAAAAACTAAAAATAGACGAGCATATACAAAGACAGTAGTACTGTCAGAATTTTTTTAAAAAAATACACATATTTGATCATCATTTGAAACTTTTATAAAATCGTTAGAATTGCCACAATACCTCACAAACAAATTTCTAGAAATATTATACCTCCTTTAGAGCCCTAGAAAATGAAAAATTGAAAAGCATATACAAAGACAGTAGCATTGTTAGAATTTTCTAAAAAAATACACTGATTTGATCATCATTTGAAAATTTTATAGTATCATTAGCATTGCCTCAGGATCTTAGACAAAAAATTTAGGCAAATTTTGGATATTTTTTTTCTAAATTTTCCTAATTTTTAAATTTAAATTAGATCGGCTTACCGATCAGTTTCAAATCTCGAATCAGCTCGATACGCACAATTTTCATCAATTTTTGGAAACATGCCGCCCCATCATCTTCTCCATATTGCAATTTCTCGCCAACTTATCATGTGGGATTGTGCGTGCAATTACGATTCATGGCTCTCTCCAACCAAACAGCCACCCCATCCCATCCAGAATTTGGTGATAATCGCAACTAGATGGTCCAATGCTGTCGCTTCCTCTCTCTTCCAACGTAGGACAGGCCCGGCGTGAGCTAGGGATTCTCTGTATGATCTACGGAAGTCCATGATCTACTAATGTACGTGTGTCGACGGAAACAACGCCTCAAAACTACTTTCTTTGTTCTGAATCTAGAATACTGGCATACTGCACATCCATCGAGCTATATACACAAAAGACTATATTACCTATCTTCATAGAAGTTTATTATTCTTTGGATGATGCGTCTTAATCTAGTCCACATGGTAAATAACATTAGGAATAGCTAAATATGAGGGGTATATAAGGGGGGAAAAATGATAAAATTATGTAATGATATGTATTTAAAAACAAAAAGTAAAGGCTAGAGTGATATGTATTCACGAACGGAGGGAATAGCTTGGACACTATTTCTTTCTTTGTGAATTGCTTTAAAATTTTGAAATCCTTACGAGGGAAATTAGAGTGTGCGGCGCCACCATGAATCACTTGTCATACTAACAGCCTGTTCGGTAGAGCTTCGGCGTCCGAATTCTCGTCTGGAGGAGCCGGAGCTCTACCGAATGCCCTCAGCTCCCTCGAGCAAATTCTCGGATCCTGTTGGAGAGATTCTCCGAAACGCATAGTAGCAAGGAATCAGTCGTCTCCCTGCCTCAAGTCCAGCATCGCCGCCTCGAGCCCTGCCTCCCTGTGTCACTGTAATTGCCTCCCCACCTCGAGCATCGCCTCCCCGCCTCGAGCATCGCCGTCCCTGTTGATCCGTCCTCACCTGCGCTGCCGAGCAGCATCGAGCCGTCCTCGGCTATGCTGTCGAGCCCGCGACGAGTGCCTCGAGGTATGTCTCCCCTCTTCCCTCTCTCTCGAATCCCCTCTTTCAAGAATCAAGAGCCAATTAGGTAATCGAACACTTTTAAAAATTACTCCTGATTTCTCAGAAAATCAAAATCAGGAGTCGAAGCCGAATTTGAGAGGAGCAGAAGCTGGAACACAACCGAATGGACTCTAAATGCTGAATGGCATCAAGATTTGGTGAGCAATGTGTAATCTTAGTAAAACCTTTTTTGTGCTGTCCGTTACTCACCACCGGTGGGGTTGGGTGGCCACCGAACTTGCTCGATTGCTGGCTACGCGCTGTTAGGACATTCGATGGTTAGGTCAACGATGACATGTTGACATTTGATCCAACGGTGGCTACGGATGATTTGGCATGACGGATTAATCGTGCACATTGGCGGCAGTGGCGTTGGAGCCTGAGCAGGGTCAGCCGATCAGAAAAAGGTGAGACTTTGGTGTTTTTTCTCTACGTCGCCGTGTGAACATCCACATGAACACCATCTGAATTTAAGAAACAAAACGCAACGCAAACATCGTAGGAAAAGGGTTCAACAAGTAAAAGAGACATGTGGGAACAGAGGCGGAGGCACTTCTGAGACAGGGCGGGCGTCTACCCAGCTCATCGGTGATTTGAAGTAGAGCAGTTTGGTTGTCGCGATTGATGTTTATACGTGTATTAGACTATACTTTTAGTTAAAAAAATCATTAGGTTTTCAGTTTTTACTATCGGTGTAAATTATTTACTGCAACTACAGCACACGATTTTTGGTAATCTATTTTTACTATACTGTTCGTATTATTTTATCATCATTCACATTAACTTTTACCTACTCACATAGTACCGTTTACTATTGTGGTGATCATCTTTTTACTACAATGAATCACCATATCTCTGTTCAGTTCTGCATGTAGTATTTTTTACTATCGGATGAAAATGGTTTTCCTGCAAGGCATGACAGTACACGTTATTTCTCGTTCATCTATTTGCAAATGTTTGTTATAATTTTTAGTATATACTGATCGTGAGTATGATTTTATCGTCTCGGTCATTACCTTATACTACAGTGCAATAGCCTTTTTTTCTACTGTGCATCTAACCTTATACTATAGTATTGACTTACAGCAAAGCATTCTACATTTTACTATCATTTTTATATTTTACTAACAATCTCGGCTCATCATTAAATACTGCGGGTATTGTTTTTGGGCTGCAAGAGTTTTTGGGCAGTGTTGTTGTGTCGTTTTGTCCTAGAGGTTAGAATGTTTTTTTTTAACTGGGGGTATAAGCTTTACCATTCATTTCGGAAGAAGAGAATACAATGAAACCTCCAGAGAGGAAATTACACCGATTATGGCAAATAGACCAACTAAAACAACACCTTGCAGAGCGACGACAACAAACTCAACCCTCGGTCATCGCCACCGTGCTCACCCACTGTCACGGCTTACAACCCATACACACTGTTGCGCCGGTGGGCAACACATCACTTTCACAAACACGACCACCCTGACTCACTACTGCCGGCGTCGAGCGCCACACCGAGGAGTTGTCTCTGCTGCGGCACGCCGTTGCCACCGCGGAGACCATCCTGCTCGGGTTCCTAACCACCTGGAGGAGCTTGTCCGTCTCCTCTAGCTTCCTTGCCTTTCCCTAGGTCGTGCACGCCTTCTAGGTCCCTCCGGACTCCATCGAACCGTGACTATCGCCAGACCATCCCTCCACCTCCGACGACGCCCCCTCCTCCTGCTTATCCTGATCGGGCTCATCGAACCACCCACACAACCTCCTCAAGAGTGTCCGTGATGATGCGCACCAACCGCTGGAGATCAACACAAGTCCCTGCCCTCGCACGTAGCCTCAGCCACCGCCCTCCCATTTAGGGCCCGCCACAGGGCTATGACCACATTGCCGTCAATGTCACCCCACATGCCGCCCTCAGAGCAAAGGAACCTCGCAGCCGCGTCGCTCCGCCCAAACCCGAAGGAGCAGGGGCAGACTGCCACTCCCGACACCGGAGAGGATTTAGTGCTCAGCCGAATCCGATCTAGATCTATCCGTGAAGGAAACAACACCGGCCTCGTCACATTGTCATACGACCTCGTCGCACGCAAATTAGGCAGATCTTGAGGGGAACACCTCAGATCTAGAAATTGCAACGCCTTGATCTCCGCCGCTCATCGTCAAACCGAAGCAACCCCTGCACCACTAGCCGCGCCATATCTGTCGTTCGTCGTCGAACCCGAGGTCGGCAACGGAGATGACCGGCCGCCTCCTCAACCGCCAACGTGAAGAAACTGGGGACAGGATGCCAGGGGATTAGAGAATAGAAAGATGTGAAAGGCATAACGGCAGCGGTGAGGGAGAAGGTGAGGGGGAGGCACCCTTGGCTGGATGCTGTTGTGTCGCCTTTGAAGTCGCCTTGGGGCGCCTTCGGAGACCCTCAGCCCTCACCTGAAGACTTCTTAGGTTGTAATGTTTTAGTGCATGAACTTGCAAAGTTTGGTGTGTCTTTGGATTCTTGCCGGCCCTCTGTTTGGTTAGAAGAATTTCCAGAGTTTGTAACTCAGTTGACAACTAGTGAGTTGTCTTGCTTTTGCTTAGTTAATGAAAATTTCTGTTTATGCTTAAAAAAAATGATCACGTCCATGGTGACTTGAACACATCCTAGTATAGGAGTACTAGGTAGTATGCGCACGGTGGCACATCGCGCGAGGATAAAAAAATATTTTAATATAATCGGGTGATAATTTTTTTTGGATTTTAATATAATCGGGAAGCATATTTAATTTTTTTGGTGAAAAATCGGGCTTAAAAAAGGATTCAAATAAAAATCGGGTGTGGGAAGTGTTTGTTTGGATTTTTTTGTTTTTGGAATTTTCGGATAGGGGTTATCTTTTGGAAAATTTGGACGGGGCGAAAATCGTATGTGGAGAGTTTTTTTTTTATGTTTTTTCTCTTTTTTGCTTGATAAATAGGGACTAAAAAGTTTTTTAAAGTATTTAAGAAAATTTTGAAGGGTTATTTCGAGAAGAAGAGGATCTTTTTGAGGGAAAATGGATTTTTGGTGAGAAATTGGGTCCGAGAAGGATTTAAATAAATTTTAGAGGGGTATTTTTGCATAAGAATACATTCTGGAGGGGTATTTTTTTTAATAAGAATGGACCTTTTGGGGGGGAAAACCCAGACCAAAATGCATTTTCCAAAATTTTGGAGAGCTTTTTCGCGAAAATTAAGACCTATATGCAATTTCAGTAATACTTATGGGCTTTTTCGTAAAAACCTAGCCGCCACCTGGTAGCACACGCAAGTGTGCCACGTGTCATGCGCAAAAAAATGAGCGCGCGTGGCTGGTACGCTTGAACCCGTGTCACGAGCAGGGTTCACCAAATCGCTTCGTGCGATTTTCGTATGAACAGTGATTTTCGATAATCGCAAAAATCGAGTCGAAAATCGGCCGAAAATCGTTAAAAATCGGATGAATTCAAAAACCAATTTTTTAAAAAAAAATTCAAAAATCGTCGATTTTCGTGGAAAATCGACCGATTTTCGTGGAAAATCGACCGATTTTCGTGGAAAATCGACGACCTTGTTGAACTTTTTTGTGCGATCGATTTTTGTAGCGATTTTTGGCGAAAATCGACCGATTTCCACCGATTTTCAACCGGTTTTTGGCACGTAAATTTTTTCGAATTTTCGAATTTTTTTGAATTGGATCGGTTTACCGACCGGTTTTTCATATCGGGCCGCGGCGATATGGCCGAAAATCGCAAAAATCGAGCGATTTACGTCGATTTTTTGAACCCTGGTCACGGGCGTGGAGGAGAGCCATGTTGCCGCTGCAACATGCTGTCTGTGTGGCCAATCGGAGCAAGACGGAAATAGTTTTAAGCCTAGTGCCCGGGAGAAATGATCTGACCGTTTGAAGCTTAATAAAAGTAATATTCCACTACTATTTGTCAGAATTTTGAAATTTTGCAGGTCAGCACAATCCAATCCTTTGCATCACACGGAGCATCTGATACAACGGATGTTAGGACGACTTCGGAGTTAGGAGCCCAATCAACGTTATATCATCGTGCTACGCACGCGGCACGCGTAAAACTCTACGCCTTAAAGCTATTCGATTCTTTCTCAGAGTCAGAGTACAACAGCTCACGGCTGCATGTAAGGCTATCTGCCCTATGCATAGAGCCAACCACCACCTCACAATGCCGCCAGCGTCATTGCGCCGACAGCCGCGGCGGCCGCGTAGCTCGCGAATCGAGACCCTGCCTTGAACGCCGAGCTCTCTGCGTCCGTCTTACGGTCCGGCGCCGGCGCGACGCCATCCAACGCGGCGGCGACGTCGGGCAAGCCGACCACGAATCCCTCGCTCGGCGCGGGCGTGGGCACGGGCGGGGTGGCCGCGACGGGCGGCTGGGCGCGGAAGAGTGCGCCCGGGAGCAGCACTCTGTCGAGCTCGTACACAATCATGGGCGCGGTCGCGGACACGCTCCCAAAGATCCTGGCGCTAGCCCACCTGGACCGCACGTGGACGATCCCCGCGTCGTTCGTCACGTTCACCGTGTACTGCCCGCCGGCGAGCGTCGTCACCGGGTTGCTCTGGCTCAGGCCATCGAACTCCGCCAGCGCGTAGTGCTTGGCCAACGAGTGGTACATCATCAGGTTCTTGAGCTGGTCCTTCGAAAGACCGGACAGCACCTTCACGCACATCAAACAAAGCGATGATAGCAGAGACTCTTACTCCATACGTATTGTGTACTTGTACGTGCACAACAGTGTAAGCATGATGGTTCTTGAGATTACCGACGGGCTGACGGCGGCGAAGGCCCTGTCGACGGGGACGAAGATGGTGATGCCCTGGTCGGTCCGGTAGGCCTGGTTCTCGAACACCTCCACGAGGTTGGTCTGCTGGAGGTACCTGAGGAAGGTGTGGAAGGGGCCGTCGACGGTCAGCATCTCGGTGAGGTTGGAGCGCTTGCCCTGGGGAGGCGGCGCCGCCCCGTCGCCAGCGCTGCTCTGTGTCTGTGGAGATGCCTGGGGCGACTTGGCGAGCGGGCGGTGTGCGCCGGCGAGCATGGGGGATAGGTACAGCGAGGTGGCGAGGAACGCAACGGCGAACTTCATTGTGCAAGTGCCGCAGTGTAGGCAAGATCCTGCTTGCAAGACGTACCAAGGTGAATTAATTTGGCTTGAGCAGCGATCTACTTGAGAAATAAATTAATGGAGGTGCGACTTTTGTCCGATTTTTGTGCGAAGCTCAGCTTTGGCTTCCTATTTTTCCAGTGGTTCAGAGGATGCAGGACAGTGTCATACGATGGTCTTCAACCATGGGTGCATGCATTCAACACTACTCCCTGTCGAAAGAAAAAACTCATGCAGCATTAGAGATCCAAGTCGTTCTCGACAACAATAGGATAGGAAAATTATCATGTTCGTTAACCTGCAGAAAATATGTTTGTAAATGCATTTACGTTTAAGATAGGTCGAGAATACAAGCAAGTAAATACATGCACAATGACGTGCATCAATTCGGCAACAAACTAGTTGACGGACTCTCCACAAAAAGAAGCATTCATCCTGCGGACCATACCAACGCCATCCAACTACATCATCACAGACCAGACCATCAGACCCAAGTAGCCAACGAGAAGGCGCCCAGCATCAACCCGGCACGACGCGCTCTTAGCACCGGCGGCGTCCGTGGCGCCATGCTCGGCCGCGCCTGGCGCACCGTCCATCGCCTTGTCCCCGTGCCCCGGCGCGGGCGCGGGCGCCGGCACGGGTGCCACGTCCGGAGCGGTCGGGAAGATCTGGGCCGGCAGCAGCACCCTGTCCAGCGCGTACACCGCGACCGGTGACGTCGAGTACACGCTGCTGACGAGCTTCGCCGTGGCCCAGCTCGACACGACGCGGATGGTCCCGGCGGCGTCGGTGATGTTCACCGTGTACTGCCCGCCCTCGAACGTGGGCACCGGGCTCGACGCTGCCAGCGCCGAGAATGCCGAGAGCGGGTGGTACCTGGGCATCGCGTGGTACAGCATGAGCGACCGGAGCTGGTCGGCGGTGAGGTTGGCCAGCGCGGTCTTGTCGACGGCCGCGAACGCCGAGTCCTCGGGCGCGAAGATGGTGACGCCCAGCTCGTTCGTGTCGTTGGCCTGGCGCTGGAAGGTCCTGATCACGTCCGTCTTGGTGAGGTAGTCCAGGAACGTGCCGTACGGGCCAGCGAGGGAGAGCAGGTCGGCGAGGTTGACGTGGCGTGGTGCCGGCGCCGGCGCCGGCGTCTCGATCGGTGCCCTCTGAGACTGTGCCCCGCGGGAGATCGCGAGGCATAGCAATGTACTGACAAGAACCGCCGCTTTGAGCTCCATTTCTGTGAACCTTGCGCACTATTCTGGCAACCAGTACAAGCACGATGAACGCTTGGTAAAATGCGCTTGAAGCAACTGCACCTGATCGAGGCGGCGGTGAAGCTGCCGTGGCCGCAGCACACGCGGTATTTATGGCAGATGGGTGGCGGAATTGATCGTATAAGAAAGAGAGTGACTAGGGAACGGTATACCGTTGCAACGGTATAGCCATGAAACTTATGAAACTTATCAGTTTCGGTTCTGGTTTCATGAGTTTCAGTGTTTAGTTTCATCAGTTTCATATTTTATCAGTTTTTAGTGTTAAGTTTCATGAGTTTCAGTGCAAAAAATCATAAGTTTCATGAGTTTCAGAGGTATACCGTTGCAACGGTATACCGTTTTTTAGTTTTTCTGATAAGAAATGGTGAAAGCACAGGGGGTGGCACTTGGTTGGCGTTAGCTGTGTTGTCGCTGTTCAGTGGTCAACCGAAGCTGTGCATTAACATGATCGTGCGTGCGATGACTAATGCCTAATGGAGTAATGGTCATTCTGATCTTGCAGAATCCAGGGTAAATTACATTTTTTTTTATATATAAACTTGTTGCGGTTTGGTTTAGCATGAATGGTATTACCAGCTAATCTTTGTTTTGCGAGGAACATTTTCAACTAATCGCCTTACTTCACTCCGGACATCTCAATTGGTCGCGTGGTCTCTTTTGATAGAACGGCGGGCAGCGCACGCGATCGACCGTGGTCGACTAGTGCTTCCCCCCCGGCGACTAGCGCTAGAGACGTGCGCGGCGCACGTATTTGTCGGCGTTTATGGCCTGCCACTTCCCATGTCTCGCCGACGACATACATGCATGGGGACGACTAGACATGTTTCGTTTTCTCAATCGAAAGGACATATATATGGGCTGGGCAATATCTAATGTCATGCGTACGTTTCACATTGCAATGCGCGCGTGCGAGGAGGCACGACTTAGCAAACGTGCATAAGAAAGAAGACCCGGCCCATTCGACCCCTTTACATATTTCTTTTGTATGTTTAGCTCACGTAAGAATAAAATTGTAAATCTAGCTCCCTTTCTAGCAGCGGCAGATAACGTGTGTCTAATACTATGTTTTCCGTACCATAGTAGGATGTTGGCGCCGTAGCACCCTTGTCCATCGCGGCAACGCCGGTCCCATACCGCGGCAAGTATTTGGGACCCGCCACATGCCATGCTTGTCTCAGCGTTGCTGTGGCGGACAATGGTACTATGGTGCTGATGTCCTGCTATGGCATGAGGCCACAATATATGATATGCGTCGTCTATTATTGCTTCTGCCGTCAGAAAAATGTCAGATTTATAATTTTGTTTAGACGGGGACTAAACATGCCAAAAAAAATGTGAAAAAGGCTAAATAGGCCAATCACTCTACGAGAAACACCGGTAGAGAAATCTGAGCCCACCCAGCACACAGGGCGTCCATCCAAACCCATAGTCGAATCTTCCGAAATGAGTCCAGCCCAATAACACTTACTAGAACCGGCTCAACGAAGAGCCGAGAACCTGGGGCCCACAGGACAGACAGGGTAGGAAGGTGACTTTCAGCTTCAGGAGCCAGCAAGGGCCCCCTCCGGCTGTGCATCATTCTCTCCACCGCGGCATCGGCGTCATGTGACGCGAGGAATATTTTCGCACCGCCGCCGAGCTGGGCACGAATGGCATGAGCTGTATTTAGTTTCTTGATGCGGAGCCAGAAAGTTTCGATGAGGGGGGCTTAAAAAGAGACATTCAAAATCAACTACCATGACTATCGATATATTATAAAATAGTTAAAATTTAAATTGTATGCAATATAAGTATATAATTATGAAAGGAGAAAAACATACCACTCATTGCTTCAAAAGAGTTGACAGTTCATATTTACGAGTTTTTATGTTCTGAAAACATTGTAAGATATCTTTCATGTCTATCTTTGCAAACATGTCTCGCTCAATGTAGTGTACCATAAGATCATGGCTGGAGATCTAGTGCGACCATATGGACCATGGGCCATCGCGAGGGACTTTTTCGCTGGGCCGCGGGGTGGGCTCCAGCCCCACCATTGCCTCCGCCTATGGTTTCTTCCACATATAAGGTTTAAATTCCCAACGAAATTTTAAAAATCGAAATTTCGAATTTCGGTTAGAAATAAGGTCCTAATCCCGACCAGATAAATAAAAAATTCAAAATTCAAAATGCTACAACAATTTAAAATTTTAGTAGAATTTCGGTTTTTTGACCAGATGTGCAAGCTAGTAATGGACACAATGTGTCAGCGTATTAAGCGCTGGGGTACCCACGCAGCCGCATTAAGTACTGTCGCCAAGAGGACAGGTGGCGTTCAGGCCACTCCTCGAGGCGACCAGCCAAGGTGCTCGCCCAGAGGGCAGGTGGCGTGCCACTCCTGGTGACCACCAAGGTGCTCGCCAGAGGCAGTGGCGTTGAGCCACTCCTGGCGACGGCCAAGGTGCTCGCCAGGGGACAGTGGCGCTCGAGCCACTCCTCGAGGCGACCAGCCAAGTTGCTCGCCTGGGGCGAGTGGCGTTCAGCGCTCCTGGCGACAGCGAAATGCTCGCCCAAGGGCAGTGGCGTCCAGCCACTCCTCGGCGACCAGCCAAGTTGCTCGCCTGGGGGACAGGTGGCGTTCAGCCGCTTCCCGGGGCGACAGCGAAGGTGCTCGCCAGGGGCGAGGTGGCGTCGAGCCACTCCTGGCGACGGCAAAGGTGCTCGCCAAGAGGGCAGTGGCGCCGAGCCACACCTCGGGCGTAGTTCCCAAGAATCAACCCCGTAATCGTGCTACAGGCGAAGGGTCAAGGATATTTAATGCGAGACGTGCGCATTAATTGCGAGTGTGAAGGCGTGGTATGGCGGCGCGTCTTCCTAGCGCGCATTAATGATGGGTGGCGCCGAATTGACATCCCTCTCTCTGGCGAGCATGCAGGGGTAATGACAGAGCGGGGCCCAAGGCGAAGTCTAAGTCGATTAGGACAAGACATTAAATGTGATGTAAGAGAGTATGACGGTGCATTAAATGCACTGTAGTAACGTGTCAGACGCTTGCTTTACGCAAGCTTGTAAGCCCCATGCGCCTCAGCCAGCCCGAGTATAAAAGGGAGCTAGGATGCATGGGAGAAGGTTGTTGATTATTGGGTTGGCAGAACCTGAGAGGGTCTTCTTCCCCAGCCTTGTAAGAACCTTGAACTCAGAGGAAACCACCAAGCAGGACTAGGGTCATTACTCCTGTGGAGGCCGAACACAGGTAAACTCGACTGTCTTCTTGCTTGCTTCCAGCATCCCGTTCTTCCTGTCTTTGGAGCGGTTGCCACAAAAGCCCCCAGTCCGAATCTCTCAAGCACCCAGTCTTAGGGTGCCTGTTGGTTAGTAAGCCGACACAATGGTCACAAGTGTTTTCTTTTTTGCCGTCAGCCTTCAGTAACACCGTCCGAAATTTTAAAAATTCTCCAAGCTTGATCATCATATGAAAATTTCATGAGAACATTATGGATGTGTCAGGACCATCCTTAAATTTTTTTTTTAAGTTTCTATTGTGATTTGCACTATTTTCCACTCGGTTGAAATTTACCGGTCAACCTTTTATCAAGATAATAACAATGTAAGAATTTTTTAAAATTCTTCAAGCTTGATCATCATCTACAAATTTTATGCGAACATTATTGATGCATCAAGACCATCTAATTTTTTCTTTTTTTAAAAAAAAATCTAAAATGGTTTGCATCATTTTTTAAAATGATCACGACCATCCGATCTCCAATTTTGTGTGCCGGTGAGCGGTGTTCCGTAGTGTGTACTTCATCTCGCCTCCTGTGCATATAATGCTGCAGCCGTAGTGCCTCATTGCAACACATCGGAAAGAGGGAACAAGATGATGCAAAGCCACTAGCGTTGCGTTGTTGGTGGTTGACATGAGGAGGGATGGAAAGGGGATGGAAGAAGCATGGATTTCTTTAGCCGGGGGCGTTGGCAAATGGAGAGCCTTTCCATCCCCTCCTTTGTGATAAGATTCCTGGACTACAATAGCCGGGGCTTTTCACAACGAAATCTTCGAGAGGCGAAATGGGCGGCCGGTCCACAGCTGCACTTGCCGGCGAATCTTTTTCTCCCATGCAAGTAGGATAATGTTGTTGTGCCCCTTATACTGATCCAAAGCCCCTGATCTAGAAATGCAAAAAAGCATGCTTGATTCCATCCGGAACCATCCTTGCTATAGAGAAACGTGTACCACTGTACCTGAAAACAGGGTTCCATAAAACCATCGTCGTATCGAGCCGATTCAAAATCTTAAATCGGTCAGTAAACCGGTTTAACTAAAGAAAATTGGAAAAAGTTTATGTGATGTAAACTGGTCGAAAACCGAGCAATTTTCGACAAACATCGATGAAAACCGCTGAAAAATCGGCCGTCCAAAAGGTTCAAATCGCTGATAGGTTTTTCGAGAAAACCGATCGATTTTCATTTTTTTAATTTGTTTTGAATTTTTTGTTCAGGCGTTCGGTTTCGAAACTCTTCGGTTTTTTACGGTTTTCGTTCTATTTTTGCGGTAAACCGGTACCGTCGGTATCTCGATTTTCAATTCGAAAACAGTTTGGTTAACACTGCCTGAAAATCCATCTAAAAGAGTTGAGGTTTATGCATGCTATGAGATGAGATTGCAATGGAGGCTCTACTGTAGCAGTGTAGCGTGTAGCCATCTCAGCTCCGCGACTGGCAGGTTGCATTGGACGGTTTGAAGATCCTTTGGTTGGGAACTCCAGTCCAGTTCCACTGCCAGAAAATTACTGCTCCATGTGAAGGTCGTTTATGGTCAGTTACTTGCTCCTACGATCATTAAAGATTGCACAAATGCCAGGAGACAAGTCCCAACATGTCATGTGCCATCCACTCGAATAGAAAAGGACGCCGTCCCTTGATCGAATCAAATCTACCAGAAACCTCGCCGTTAGGACGCCAATCTCCCACCATTCTCGCACACTGGAACCCAATGATTTCATTAGCGCGTTCGGTTTTTCTCTTTTTAGATGGAGTACAATTCTATCACAGCTAGCCCAACACAGCCACACGAGTTCTGTAAACAAATAAGAACAGCTGTGTTCTGCAGTCTGTTCCATGTTGGATCCGGTTTTTCCGACGTCGAGTTCTGTCACGTTGGGTCAGAGGATGTCATCGCTTCCATGATGGGGCATTGCGTGCTCGCCTTTGCACAAGTCAGATCATCAGGCTAGATATCGAAGGAACCACTCTCCCGTAGGCCTACTCATCACCCGAACGTGCAAAACTCCAAATACGTGTGGGGGCTATTGAAGAAAATGGACTACTAAACTCGTACTAATTCACAAGTGACGAACACCATCAGCAACAGTTCGTGATTGCCGTTTCAAAGGCTTGGCAAATGGAGACGATCAGACGATCGATCGAGTACTTCGGCCATGAATGACTCGAAGCTGTGCCCTCGCGGCGGGTATTGATGAGCGGTAATTGTGGTCCTACAGGCCGATGTTGGACCGGAGAACACCACCACCAAGTTCTCACTGTATCATGTACTAATCTAGAAAAAACTTGTACACACGGTAAATATGATATCATAACGAGCAGTGCTTCTATGCTTTTCCTTCAAGTACAACTTGCACAAATCTTGAAGCAAGCGAAGGGGTAAGTAATCAGCATCTACCTTTCATCCATGCTTTAATAGCTGTGCAATTTTTAAAAGGAAGAGCATAGAAGCACTTCCCTATCATAACATATCCAATATATTTTATTATTAATGAGAGTTTACAATATGAGTGGACCAAAGGCTAAATAAAAAAAATACGGTGGAAGCAAAACAAAACAGCAGTAGAGCCCAAAAGAATTGCTACAGGCAATCAACTGGAGTAGCGGCCTAGATAATCTGGTCCTCACCACACGGAAAATGCATTTTTAATATAGAGGTGACAAAAGAAGGTTATACGTTTTTTTTTCATAAAGCAGCAAATTTTCAAATATTCTAAGAAATTTTTAACTACATAATTTTACTAAAGAAAATTTTATTTTTAAACACATTTCATCTCAAGGTCCAACTTGAAACTAAACCAACTTTTCCATAATGAAATCATTCCAATTGCAAATTCATCTTTATGAAATTATTTTTGAAAATATCAAAATCTAATATGTGAATGGCTTACTCGACATACCCATGACCGTGGACGCAGCTAATCGATTAGTTTTACATTATACAAAAGTTGTACAACTTTACCCACAAGACATGATTATCCCTTTTGCTAATATAACACACTTCTTTTGGTATGTGGCAGCGAAAATCATGATAATACCCCCATAAAGCTCCATCCCATATAGTCACCGTTGACAAGGTTAAAACCGCCCTAGTCACAAGCCCCCTTGCGCCATGTGGCAGTCTAACTAACACCACATTCAACCCAATAGCACAACTGACAGTGGAATATTTTAAAACGGATAACCAGGTCTGTCCTATACTAGATTTTTGAAAGTACGGTAAGGCTTTACATTCAGCGAAATTCAGCGAAACACTGACTGGTCATTAACTAACCAGACGAGCATTTCATCAACCTAACAAACACTAGTCAACCATTCTCATTCAGTCTAAACCATATTTTCAATTTTAACATCATTTCATAGTTCATCAAATCATAATTTTAAATTTTAATAGAACTTTGTTCGGCACAAATTCCCAAAAGACCTAATTTTATTTCTAAGCATGTCTAAGCCAATTTCTAAGCATTTTAATATGCACCATATAATAAGGGGTATGTACTTAGGGTTATAATGGCATAAGGTATACAAAATTTCAAATGTAGTTCTAAACAATCTGGGCATAACTATTTATTTTAAACTGGTATTGAAATTATATTTGTTAAAATTATGCATGTAATAATTTAAAATTCAAAATATATTTTGAAAACTAGGTTCAATATAATCAAAATATGCAACTTGCCTCGATTGCACGGTAGGTGCTCAGAATCGTCGGGTGTAAACTCTTTCGGCTCTTCGAAATCTATACGTTGTCAAATGAACAAATTCAAATAAAATCAAACAATATTCAAAATTGGTATAAATAAGTAGTTTAGGATTTTATATGAATTTAGGAAAAATAATCATTTCAAATGGATTTAAAACGAAGGAGAACAGATTTTTGAAAGATTTAAATCAGAGAAAAAGAGGAGGAAAATACTATTTGATATTTTATGGAATTTTAGAATTATTTTACTAAAAAATATTTGTTTTTATTGCATTAGCATGACATCATTGGCTATTTTTGTTTTCGTTGATTTATTTTTGAAGGTGAAAGGGTTTTGTGTCTACGACAAGTGGGGTTGGGTCCGTGGATCGAGTCCATGGTCTCGATCGGTCGCGTACTGAGGGTCATCGAACCCTCTCGGTGGTGAGACAGGGGGGTTGCGCGGCACTAGGAATCTAGTGCTTGCAAAGTTGGAGCCATGGAGTGACAGTGGTGGCCGAGCGCAAGGGCGAAGGCGGCGGCGTGTTCGGCTCAATGACAACGGCTCGGCTCGGCTGGTGCTTTGGACGAGAGGTTGCACGCACTGTGTAGAACGCGACAAGGTGAACTCGGTGAGGGCCCGAGGGGCTTGGTGACAACATTGGAAGTCTAACGACGGCACATTTGTCGTCGTTGTGTGCAGTGGTCGACGACGAGGAAGGGTGAAATCTCGGTGAAAAAGGAGGTAAAACTTCAAATTAATAGGCACTACTACACAAAAGCTCATCATAAACAGTTTTGTGAACTGTCTCTAAACATGTGTCACTGATGAGAAGGGTACATCACAGACGGCTTTTGAACCATCTGTGAAATTAACATTAGAGACGATTTTAAGCTAGAACTGTGTCGGATGAGGGTGATGCTCATCAGAGACACTTCTAACATGACCCTTCTAGCCTAGAAGTGTGAGTGATGCCTATCAGATTTTTTATTTAATTGGTTAGCCTTGGGAATCCTGATTCTATTAGGTTGAATCTAATACATATTTTCAAATCCTAAAAGAATAGACATAAGTCGCCATAATTAACAATCTAACAATGAGAAGGTAAGTTGAAACGCATTGATACTGCTGAAGAAAATCTCATCACAAATACCTTGATTTGTAGCTGAAGTATGTCACCAAATGCATAAGATTAAATGATCAATATACTTGATGTTTTTTAGAATGACTGTTGATCAGCCAACAAGTAAGTAAATAACTAACTAATCAGTAAGAACTTACTTTGGTGCCATTGGGAATTAGCTCCTGTAATTCTTACTCCCTCATTATTCCTCTCTTTTCTGTTCTGTTAAAAAAAATCACAAATGCCATTAGAAATAGAAAGATATTCAGATTCCAGATTCAGAAAAAAAGATATCCAGTAACCTTGTGTTCTAATTTCTAAAGCAGCAGTAGTTTTATATATGAAGTGCAAGGCTCCATACCCTCAGATCTTCCATTCGAAATGCTAGAGAGATAAGATAAGATAAGAACAACAATAATGAACAATAATGTCATACTGAGGGTTTAAGATAAGATAAGAACAACAATAATGATAATTCTATAATGCCATCAAATGATTCATATGATCAGTAATTAAGATACAATATTGACAGCAGACGATACTTTTAATATAAGTTATAAGAAATTTAGGAGTGGAGGTGGTCATGGAGGAGACATGCTGGAAGGTTATAAATAAAATAGAAGATTATAGCAACTCACCAAATTTTTTCTTATTTGTACATGAAACTTTGTAATACTAAGAAAAATATGCTCTGTTGCATGAGTCTTAACTCTGTAAATTCAGTAATTAGCATTGTGCAAATCTATGCCTTACACACAATATAGCAGACAAACACACCTGAATCGGATTTTGTCTCTTATACCAAAACTTAAGTACTTAATCGGATGAAATAATTGATTTTCTATGGAAGGAAATACACATAAAGACTAAGACTGGGTATAGCTCTCACCTCCAACACAACGTCTGGATTTATTCCAGAAAGTGTCTGCACAGCTGCATCTATTTTGGTCATTCCAACCTAACAGTAGCACATAGATTATATAAGTGTCGACGATTGGGGAGCAGGCCCCCGCCGAGCTTACTTGTTGGTGGAGGGACCAACTGTGACCCCTTCTCACGTGAGGGATTACTCAAAGGGACGACTCACTGGACTTCAACGAGCGTGGACACAGCAGTTTACCCTGGTTCGGGCCTCTCAAGAAAGAGATAATAGCCCTACTCCAGCTAGTGTATATTCTTGCAATGTATCTGAGCGTATGTCTCTTGTCTTACAGCCCGTCTGTCTGTGTTGTGTCCCCCTCATGATGGGGACGCTTTTTATAGCTTACAAAGGATCGAACTCCATGACCCCACTACCCGCACGTTTGGACCTCGTCCAAACGTGGCAACTGGTGGATCCTATCTTTCCGCCACGCTCCCACGGGAAACGTAACGGGCTAACGGAAGTTACGCTCGGGTGGTTATTCTCACCGACCCCGAGACCACGTAAGGTCGGCCGATGGCCGGCACCGAGCTCGGACATCTTACCCGAGCCCGAGCTCGGAATCGACTGGAATACGTGGCATTCTAGGTCCCACCCGAGCCCGAACTCGAATCGGCGAATGCGTAGCCTTCCAGGTTCTGAGTAGACCGCCCAGGGTAACGACCTCCTGGTGGCTCGGGCGGGAGCGAGCTTGGTCGTTGGTGGCATCCGAGGTAATTTATGGAAATTACCCGACCCCCCGCCCGCTAGCCCCCGAGGTTCAGGTGGGACAGGGTCTAGGGGAGGCCTTCCCCGTGGGCCTACCGTTCGGCGAGCCTGTCGGTTACGCGCGGCGGACAACTGCCGCGACCAACGAGCTATTAACCTTCTCCGGGAACGAGCTTGTTGGTTCTGCCGCGGCGGACAACTGCCGCGACCAACGAGCTATTAACCTTCTCCGGGAACGAGCTTGTTCCCCAGCTCGTCGCGCTTCGAGCGAACAGAAGTGGGCCCCTCTCAACGGTTCCTTCTCCGGAAGCCTGAATTGTCCTTCTGGGAACCGTCTTTTAGCGGGGCCGGTTTCGATTCTGGCGCCCACGTGTCGTTTCGGATGGCGAACGCCTCAACTGCCCTCTGTGCCTCTAGGGCTTCCTCGACCATAACGGCGGGAAGTCCTTTTGCTTTCCCATTTCTGGAGGAGTTTTTAAACACTCGAAGAGAAAGCCCTTAGACTTACTTGGCCGTTTTGCGATCATTGCGTCTCATACCCCTCTGCTTGGCGCTCATCCTTCTCCTTGATCATCTTTTCCACCCTCATGGCGAGGTTCGACGCCCGACAAGCTCGACAGCGCAGTGGAGATCCTCCAAAGAAAGCGAGGTACGCCGACGCCAAGACATGGAGAGTCCCTGGCGCCGAGGAGAGCCCACAATGAGGAGGGGGAGATTGTCTCCACCGAGCTCTACGCCATGAACGGGCTCGGACGCCGAAAGTGAGTTCGTCGAAGCCGTACTCGCCTTCTGCGAGTGCGAGATCGTTCACCTCCACCCCAACTCCATTCTCATCATGGCCATCTTCACCCATCTCTGCGAAGGGTTCGTGGGCGTCGAGCCCACTCCCAGTTTCTTTTTCCACTTCTACACCCTCTCGCACCTAAGACGCCGCAGGGCCGCCTCTACTTCCACTTTGTGACCTACCCGACCATACAGTACCGAAGCTTCACGCTCAAGGACTCGGTGTCGGGTTGGGCCGACTCTTGGTTCTATTTGAGGAAAGCAGAGGCGGCACGCTTTCCTACTCGGCGTCGAGGTCGCGCTGCCGAGACGCCCGCCCGCTCGTGGAGCCCGAGGAGGAGAAGATCCTCATGACGATCAACGAGCTCACGTGCACTGGTGGCCGTGGGGCGTTACCGGGACTACGTCGAGGCAGGAATCACCCCTTAGGAGGAGGGAGCATCCCTTCTTCAAGGTCGAGGTGGCGAGGACATCACCGGAGAGTCACGCTCAGTGCGTCATCGCCCCGACCTTCTTTTCCGAAAGCGAGGATGCCCTTCTCCACGACCTCTCCTTCGGTGGTATGCAGCTCGCCCAGAGGACTGGTGGATGCGAGGGTGTCCGAGATGTTCGGCACCCTAAAGGCAAGGAAATCATTGAGGGCCGCCAGGATCCCGAACAACGTCGCCTTAGGACCGAGGCGGTAAGTCTTTAATTCAGACTTCTTATTTTGTCCGGACAGTTTTTAAGGGTCTTCCGACCTCATTCGAGTTCTCTTTCTTTTCCTTTGGCGAGAGAAGGTTGCCTCGAGGTCGCCGTGGCCCAACCGGGATCGCGATTGGCGGGGCGGTCGAAAGACCAAAGGGCGGGCGGTTAAGCGCCGCGCCGATCTCCGTCGGCCACGCCTCCCCGCCTAGGCGACGCGCAGCGTCCCGGCCGACGACCGCTCACCCCGCCAAAGACTTGGAGTATGCCGATCGGCGGGAGGTGAGCGAACTTAGATTGTGGATGGATGAGTACACCGAGACAATCCAGCCGATGGCTCGTTGCGCCAAATTGCTGTGGCGAAGAAGGAGGCCGCAGTGCGGCCGGCCCAGCGGAAGGTCGAATCGGAGGGCGATCGCGGCCCTTCGGCGTGAGCTCGCGCGGTGAGCTCGAGCTCGGCCCCGAGGACCGCGAGGAGGAGAAGGACGAGTGGACCCGCCCCTTGGTCCCGAGGTCCCGCAGGTCGTCTGCTACGCCTCAACCGCGCCCAACGCCGACCATCTCCGAGGTCGGCTTGGGGGAGGCCGACCCTTCGGTCGCCAGGGCCGACAAGGCGCGCGAGGACATGGCCGCCCTCCTGGACCGCGCCATATGTTCTCCTTCCTCGCGCGAGAAGCCTACATAGCAACAAAACATGTCGAGGTCTCAGTACTGGGGTTAGGAATGAGATTTTTGGGAATCCAAAGATCGAGACACACGACGCTGTGATAGGCACAACACGATAATTTTTATGCACAAAATCAGATTTGCCTTTTCCCATGTTTGTAGGAACAGAAGGTGTTTTCATCACTCTAGGCGCATAAAAATGTGCTTTGCTGAAATTTGACCTAGCCTTAGTTCTTTCCTTCTTTTGCTGTTTGGCTAGTCTAAAGCAAAAATCTATTAAGTGTCCATCTCTACCATAATGAGTGCAAGTGTACTTGACATGATGTTTAGCTTTAACAGTAAAAGCGCATTTTGCATTCATCATAGTAGAAGATAAAAACCACAGATTGAAAAGCAATTTTCTTAGGCTCATTAGATAACTCAATTTTGCAAGGAGCACGAACAACGGTCTGAGGTTTAGTTTCATATGTGGCATAAGGATCAAAACCTAAACCTCTCTTGTTTGTGCTAACCTTAGATTGATCCAAAATCATGTTCAACTTCTTCTTGCCATTAGTGAAACGTTCCAAAGAATTTTGCAAGTAATCAACTTTCTTAGCAAGAGTTAAACAATTATTGCAGGGAACATCTACTTTTCCTTTTGCTTGCGACAAGTTGAGCATGAGAGAATTTCATGTGAAAGCAAATTATCGATTAATTGAGAAACCCTAGCATTTGCATCTTTCAATTTTAATTCAAGAGTTGAGCATTTAGAACAAGAAGTTGAACTATGCAAATCATCGGTGGAGCGACTAGCATGTACAACATGTTTCTCATTTTTCTCATTTAGATGCAACAAAAGAGCATGTTCTTTCCTAAGCAAGGTGAGCTCATTGTAAATTAAGTCACATGATTTGCAAGTATCATCACTAGGAATCAAAGTCTTAAGTCTAGCAATTTCAGCATTCAATGATTCAATAATGAAATCATGTTTCTTAATTTGCTTATCACGTTTGTCAAGCAATTTTCCAAGACGAGCAACAGCAATAGCTAATTCATCATAAGAGGGATCTACCTCATTGAAGTCATTGTCGTGATCGTCCTCAGTGAGGCTATCCTTGCTGCTTGCCATGAGACATAGTCCTATCAAATCATGCTTGCTTGGAGTTGCATCATCTTCGCTGCTCTCCGAGTCCACATCGCTCAAATTGACTTGTTCAAGAGCGGAAAGAACTCGGTGAACCACCTTGCGGTTGATGAAGCTCTTCTTCTTCCTATCATTTGACGAGAACCTTTTCTTTTCATTCCTTACATCGTTGTCCTTCTCCTCCTTTGATGTTTTTCCTGCAAGCTTAGGACAATTTGTGCGAATATGGTTGAGGTCACCACACTCATAGCATCTTGGAGGACCACCTCTCTTTCTCATTCTCACATTCTGCAAAGCTTTGTTAAAGCGAGAAGAGAGTAGTGCCAGATCTTCTTCAGGAATCTCTTCAAGTTGCTCATCTGTTAAAGAAGACATGGAAGACAAGGCAAAGCTAGAAGAAGAATTTGCATTTGACATGTTAGGGTTAGAGATCAAAGCAATTGATTTAATATTACCCTTCCTGGCAAGAACATCCAACTCATGAGTTTTCAACTTAGAGTAAAGAACATCTAATGTGAGTGTGCTCATGGTAGTAGATTCTTGTATAGATGTTACTTTCATCTCCCACACTGACATGTCCAAAGCACTAAGCAATTGTCGAGCATTTTCAGCATCAGTGTAGCTAACTCCAACAGCACGTAGATTGCTAAGAATTTTATTGAAACGTGCAAAGAAGTCATCTACAGATTCACTAGGTTTCATCTCAAAACGCATGTATTCTTTTTTGTAAATATCTTGGCGAACCTCTTTGACAGTGTTAGAACCCTCATGGTAATCACAAAGAGATTTCCATACCTCATATCTTGGATCGAAGATGAACCACACGATCAAAGTTGCTGCGTCCCAAGCCTTGGATGATCAAGTTGTGCGCCTTGCTATTTGCTTCAACATGTGTGCGATTGGTGTCGTTGACGTTGTCGTTTGCAGGGACTTCATATGGCTTGTAGACCTTCTCCCAAATTGTGAAGCCCTGTGCTTGGATGAACGCCTCCATCTTGGCTTTCCAAAACTGAAAATCAACACCATCGAACACACATGGTTTTGTCGAATAACGATCCATTGATCTAATCACCGGTTAAGATAGATTAGAGAAACCTTGCTCTGATACCACTTGTAGGATCGAAGTATACGAATACAGCAATCAGAGGGGGGGTGAATGATTGTGCGGAAGCTAAAACCAAATTCTTGATCTATTAAAAGATCACCCCAAAACAGAACCAAATAATTGCCTCGTTTTCGACAAAAATAGAATGACAGAGGTTTGGTAAAATGAGAATTCCCGGAGATCCAACCGTCGAAATGATCTGAAATTTGGACACAAGAAACTAGATTCCAATACGAATCGAACCCAAAAAGAATCAGCTCGATCGGACTTACTGATCAAAAGTTATGAGCTTCGCAAGCTTGCTGATCCAGAACTTGACGAGAATCAATCTAATCAAAACTTCAAGATTAAACAAGAACGACAAAAGATTGATCAACTAGACTTTGAGAAACACTAGATCAATACCCTAGAGAGGTTTTTGATGGATCAAATCAAGATAAAACTTGAAGAACAAAAGCCAATCTAGAACTAGAACAAGCATGCAAACAAGAACCAAAACAGAAAATACTGTAGCGACGTGGTTACTGTAGCACGCAAAAATCTTGGAAGAATTGATCTTTATTTCTTGTCTAAAATACTCTCATCAAAAGAGTACAAACCCTAAAACCAAGCTCAAAGCTTGATGCGCTCAGCTCTACTTGGTGCCTTTCAACAGGAGACCCCCCACCTATTTAAAGCACCAACCCACAAAGAGTTCTGAATACGATTCCTATTCCCTAGAAGGAATCCGTATCCAACTCAACTCTACTTGGCCCAACCAGGCCGAGTACAACTCTTGCACGCGTATGGCAACCCTACCATACTCACGTGACTAACACTTTGCACGCGTATGGCCACTGCCATACTCACGTGACTAACACTTTGCACGCGAATGACCTCCTCGCCATTCTCACGTGACTAACCATTCTTCATGTGCACCATTCTCTTAGACCGAACGTCCCGCATGACATCCTTGACCACCAAGACCTCGGTTCCTCCCGAACCTAGTCGAACCTCAGTTCCTCCATGAACCTAGTTCGGTCCGTCATCGACCACATTCGTCTTTGAGCAATACACGCACATGAACAAACCTAAAACAAATCCGAGCACAAGTCCACGACTTGACTCAATGTCAATCCATGCAACTACTCACATGAGTATTGCATAAAGTCCACTTCAAAAGAAGCATCATGAAATCATTACAAATTTCAAATTCACATTCAAAATTCAAATCCAAATCGCTCAAAACCCTAATTGAGCGAAAACGATTCACGACGGACAAACAAAGTTGGTCCGTTGTATAGAAAAGTTTCTGTTCCAAGAAGCCAACCAAACGCGGAAAAACACGTTCACAGCGGACAAACAAAGTTGGTCCGTTGTACATGCAAAATGGCTTCGGTCATGAGCTCAAAACAAGTTCACAGCGGACCCGAAGCTTGTCCGCGCAAGCGTGCCACGCTCGGTTTCACAAAAGTAAAACCCTAGAAAAAGTCCATTCACGACGGACAAAAAGAATTAGTCCGTTGTACATGTGAAAATCTTGGTTCCAAGGAATTATCCAAAACCGAAAAAGCTTGTTCACAACGGACCAAGAAAAACTGTCCGTTGTACATGTGAAAATGACTTCGGTCATGGGCTCAAAAACATGTTCACAACAGACCCAAAAACACTATCCGTCGCAGATGGGAAACTTACTGTTTCTTGAGAATTTTGTCCGGCGCTAATGCGTAACTTACTGTTTCTTGTCAAATTGTCAAAACACATGAACAAACACATTTTGCAAATTCAAATCTAAGTTAATTTTTCAGTTCAAAGCCAATTTTTCAGCACATGATTTCACAGACCCCAATCCTGGCGGGAGCTCGTCCGACGAGGAAGAGCCGGCTACCCCGCCGGTTGGGGAGACGAGCCCGGCCATCGTAGGTGAGCCGGGGCAGCTTCCAGGCGAAGGGGATCTGCCGGGCACCGAGGCTGCTCCAGTCGAGACCGACCTCCGGCCGCCAGGCGGTGCCCCGATTGACCGCGTTCAGGGACGCTGCTGCAGCCCAAGGGCCGGGTGCCGACCCGGTGTCCCCGGTTGCTCCCGTGGCCGTAGACGCCGAAGGGGTGGAGCCCCCGGGCGCAACTTCTGCCCGGGAGGAAGAAGAGCAGGAGGTGATCCTCGCTCTTGAGGCCGTCCCTCTCCAGGAGGCGGAGGTCGCCCCCCAGGGCAAAGCTCCTTCGCCCTCAGGGGACGGGGGAGCTCGGGCTCAAGCCTCCGCGCCCGATCAAGGAGAAGGGATCGAGGCGGGAGATCCCTTGCCCGTCCAGGGGGAACAGGACGAGACGGAGGACCCCGCCGAGATGTTCCAGCAGGGGCTGGAGGCTCGGCTTTGTTGGGTAAGTACTCTGACTCATGTGTTTTTATCAAAAAAACTCGATCACGACCTGAAATACCTTGTCGCGCAGTCCGGAGTCCACCATGAAGGACTTCCATGCCGCCGTCGCGCCGAAGTTGTCGCTAAGCACCAAGCCGAGCGGGGCGCCAAGATCGCGAGCTCGAGCGCCGGGTTGCCGAGTGACATCTTCTCGAGGCCGAGATCCGGCGGAAGGTGGAGGAGTCCGTGCACGAGCTCGAGGCGTCTCGGCCGGAGCGGCCAGGCAAGGTCGGGCCTTGAAGCCACGGTGGCGACCTTGCGCGACGCCCGCGGCGAAAGGACAATCGACCAAAGAACGGGAGGAGTCCAGCGACCGACAAGCGGCAAGCGAAGGTCGGAAGCTTCGCCGGCGGTGCTCGACCTTGAGTCCGAGCTTGACTTTCGGTGCGGGGACGAGCTTCGTCGCTCTGCCAGGGCGAAGCGTGCGGAGCTCCTGTAATTTTCTTTTCCTGTCTTTACCTTAAAAAACTTAAGGAAAACCTTGATTGAACATAGAAAGAGCGTTTATCTATCTCTAGCGTTTTTGTTGTTTTGTCCGAGATGATAACGATTTGTTTGGTGTCGTGGTTCCTTGTTCGGCTTACGCCGGCCTTACGCGACTTAGCGATCAATCGTACTAGGAGTAGCTACCTCGCGTGAGAGAGTGCACGAGGTCGTGGCCACTTGGTACCCCTATAGCCCCGCCGCCAACGGAGGTCGTGGGCGTAGGCTGCGAGCACGACCTCGTTGGCGGAGTAGAGTTACTGCGAGGGACCGTGTGGCTCTTAGGGTACGGTGCGTCGATGCATGCCGGCCGACTTGAGCTCGGAGCAGATTCGGAACATCTGTCGCGAATCTTTGCTTGCGGCGGAGGTCTACCGCGAAAAGATGGTCGTCTTACGAGGAAGGAAGCCCTTGAGGTCGAGCTCTTGTCGTGCGGTGTTTTGCCCCGACGACCGACCTGCCACGACACTTTATGCGGGTCGAGCTTAATCGTAGAATTTTTGCGGAGGTAAAGGAGAAAGAGAGAGAGAAAGAACGAGAAGACGAGGTGACAAAATTTATTAAAAGGTAGGCGAGTGTGGTTAGACATGGAACTTACGCGGTTGGTCGATGTTCCAAGTCTTTGGCAAGTTCTCGACCATCTTCCATCGCGAGACAGACGGCCCGGGCGTCTTTGTAGAGACGGCCAGTGTAAGGACCTTCCCATCTCGGCGTTAGCTTGTTGGCTTTTGATGTGTCTTGGACCCGTCGCGAGCGAGATCGCCGATGTGCAAGGTCCTTGGTCGTAACGATTTAGCGGTGTGCTGCGGAGAGCTTGCAGGTAGACCGCGGATCGCAGCGAGACCCGTTCACGAGTTGCCACCGCGAGGTCGAGGTCGAAGGCGCCGCCTTACTGCGTCGATGCTATCGGCTAGGTTCACCCTTGGGGATCCTAGGACAACCGGCGGGTAGGGCGGCTTCCGCGCCATATCTGGTGAAAGGGGTCTCACCGTAGCTCGGCTCGTCGTGGTGCGGACCGACCAGGAGGGCGGAGGTAGCTCATCCACCAGGGCGACCATGCCGTCGAGGCTCTTAAAGACTCTCTTCTTGATTCCTTGGGCGATCTGCCGGATTCGCGCTCGGCGCCCCATTGCTCTGTGGGTGGGCCACGGATGCGAAGCATATCTTGGTCCCGACCTCCTCGCATAATAAGCTGAAACACCTCGCTTGTGGGCGAGTGCCGTTGTCGGTAATGAGGTGACTCGGAACGCTAAAGCGGGTTACTACATTATTGCGGAAGAACCTTTTAGCCGCCTGTGCCGAGATGGTTGATATAGGCTCGGCCTCGATCCATTTAGTGAAGGTGTCGATTGCGACGAACAGTATTTACAACCCCTCCTTCCCTAGGAAATGGACCGAGTATGTCGATGCCCCAAACCGAAAACGGCCAGGTTAGCGGCATGGTCTGCAGTGCGTATCTTGGTGGTGGACCTTCCGAGCATGGAGCGGCAAGATCGGCAGGAGGTTACCATGGAGCGCAGCGTCGGCCAGAGCCGTCGGCCAAGAGGTAACCTCCAGGAAGGCTTTGCTCACCAAGGTCTGAAGGGCGAGTGAGCTCCACACATTCCGTCGTGGATATCCACGAGGAGATATTTGCCTTCCTCTTGGGTGATGCATTTGGAGAGGACTCCAAGTGCACCTTTATGATATAAGAGTCCTTCGACCAATTTGTAGGTGAGGAGCGTCTTATGAGCCGGGATTTCTCGGCTTCCTCCTCGGCAAGGTGTCGTGAGCGAGATCTTTGGATGAATGGCGTCATCCAACTCGCGTCTGCTCGAGGAAGGAGACGGTACCACCCGTCTCGGTTGCCTCCTCCTTGGTGGGTATGGAGGGCTTGTAAAGGTGCTCGACGAGCACCCCGGCCGAAGCGGGAAGGTGGGCGAACCGACCTTCGATAGATGGTCGGCCAGGGCATTGTCCTTCCCGGGAATGTAGTACCTCGAAGTTTCGAAGTACTTCTCCATCTTCCTTACTTCAGCCAGGTAAAGCGCCATTGAGTCATCGAACAACGATACTCCTTGTTAACCTGGTTGGCGACCACCGCGAGTCGCCCTTCGCGATTAGTCGTTGGACTCCGAGCGCTTTGCATGCGGCCGGCTAGCAGACCGTGATTCTGCTTTGCATTGTTTGTTGCGCCGAAATGTAGTTGGAGGCGTCTTTGGATCCGCTCCCCGAGGGGATTCGAGGACCACTCCGGCCCCGAGCAATCGTAAGCTCGAGATCCGTCGAAGTGCATGACCAGCGGCCGTGCTCGGTGGTTGGGTTCGGGCTCGGCGAGGCGGGTTTGTCCATTCGGCCAGGAAGTCCGCTAGAACACGAGACTTGATCGCGGTTACGGCGAGAGTCGATCTCGAATTCGGCGAGCTCCATGGCCCATTTCGCGATTCGTCCGCTATGCGTCTCGATTCGAGAATTTCTCTAAGCGGGAAGTTGGTGGGACTTGGATTTTGTGGGCCTGGAAGTAGTGTCTTAACTTCTTCGAGGCCACGAGGAGCGATAAAGGAGCTTACGGACCTCGGGTAACGCTCCTTTGGTCCGGTGCAAGACTTCGACGTAGTAGATCGGGGCGCACCGTCCCGTTCTACCGTTATGGCAGCGCTACCGCTGGGTGTGGCGGCCAGGTAGAGTAAGAGAACCTCTCCGATCTCGGCGTGGTCAAGGCAGGGCCTTGACAAATATAGCTTTAATTCTTTGAAGGAAGCGATGCCTTCCTCTGTCCCAAAGCGAAACCGTCGTGCAGGGCGCCTTGAAGAAAAGCGGGCGCGTTCCCGAGCCGCGAGATGAAGCGACTTAGGGCCGCCATCCTTCCGGTCGAGGATTGCACCTCCAGCGTACAAGCGGGTGGCCGCATGTTCTCGATGGCCTCTATCTTCTCAGGGTTGGCTCCGATTCCTTGCGACCGATCATGTAGCCGAGTACTTTGCCCGGCCTTGACCCGAACACACATTTTGAGGGTTCAACTTTATTCGATGTTTATTGAGGTTATGGAAAGTCTCCTCTAGATCGGATACATGGTCCGAGGCCATCTTGCTCTTGGCGACTATGTCGTCTACATACACTTCAGGTTCCGACCTATTTGGTCCGAGAAGGTTTTCTGTATGAGGCGCTGGAAGGTCGCTCAGCGTTCCTTAGACCGAAGGACATGGTCGTGTAGCAGAATGTGCCAAACGGTGTGATGAAGGAAGTTTTCTCCTCGTCGTCGGGCGATATGCTGATCTGGTGATAGCCTGAGTAGGCGTCCAGAAGCTCATCGCCTCGGAGGCCGGCGATTCGCGTCGACCAACCGGTCTATCCGAGGTAGCGGAAATTGTCCTTGGCACGCGGCATTCAGCCGTGTGATCGACACACATGCGCCACTTGCCCCCTTTTTCATCACGATAACCGGGTTGGCCAACCAATCGGAATGGTCGACCTCCGTATGAAACCGGCTTTGAGGAGCTTGTCGGTTCCTCTCGATGATGGCTTGCTTCTCAGGGAGAAGCGCTGAGCTCTGCCCGACAGGCTTTTGTCGAGCCGAGCGCTGCTTTGTGCTCGACGACCTCCTTGGGACTCGGGCATGTCGGACGGTTCCCGAGCGAACGTGTCCGCACTTCTCGGAGGAAGGTCACGAGCTCGAGTTCCTATTTAGGAGTCCAGGAAGCCCCACGTGTACGACCTTGCTTGGCTCGGCATCGCACAGTGGATGGCCTTAGTTTCTCCTCGGCCTGGAGGGTAGCCCTGGGCGGGAACTCCTCGGCTCTTGGTCGGGTCCGTGAGGCGTTTGCCCGACCATGTCTAGAGCCTTCGTCGCGACTTAGGGCCGCCGGGCTTCCTTTGGCCGTGATCACGCCCGGCGGGGACCTTCAAGCATTGGTACCGTGATGAGTGGCGACCATGAATTTGGCGGCGCCGGCCGCCAGATGGCGTTATGGCCGACTTCAAGTCGACTACTTGAGCGTGATCGATTCCGTTCGGAAGTTGCTCGGATTGCCGAACGTTCTTGGCGGGACGATCTGGCGGCGGCCTGACCAAGCGTTCGGGCACTATTCCGTAGAAACGGGACCACCAAGCTTTTGATCTTGGAGCGAGGATTTGCATCTCGTCCAAGACCTTGGCGGATATCAGTCGAGGAGCTCATGATCCACAAGGACCCGACCTACAGCGCTGTTGCGGATCGTTGGGTTAACGACCACGGAAGCCTTTGGGGTTTTGTCAACCCGAGGCGATCGTCCTTGGAGAAGTTGATCGGCGGCTCGGACCACTTGAGTCTTGGGACGGGAGGCTTCCCTGAGTGACACGAAGCACCTCGCGAGCGGCCTCCTTTAGCTCAGCGTGACCCATAGGCGGCGGAGCCCGAATATCACGGCGATGTGATTTCTCGGCTCCTAGTACTCCATGTCCGTGTCTTCCTCCTCGGCGGGCTTCTTGCCCTTGGCGTCTCCTTCTGCTCTGGGAGCGTAGGCATGGAACCCTTGCGGCTGTAGAATTGCTCGGCGGGAGGCCCATGTCCTGCAATTCGCGGTCGTGCCGTGTGCCTGGTGGAGCGGGCAAAAATAAGCGCTAGCCCGTCCGCGTTCTTGGTCGCGCGGTCTTGGTAAATCCGGTTTTGCTCGCGGCTCGTGGCCGTCGGCCTTTCCCTTCGCGGCCCCTCCTTTATACGATTGCGAGGTTGGCCGTTGTTGTTCGATGGCCACCACCATGTGGGAGGCGGAGGGTTTTTTCTTTTTTGATTTTTCTCGATCGAGCTCACGCTCTTCGGCTTGACGCCTTCGAGCCCGGCCGAGAGGGGCAGCTTCCTCGTCCGGCTTCTTCCATTGGGCGGCCTCGTCGCGTTGGCATAACGGTCGACCATGCGGAGCGGCTCGTTGGTTGTGATGTCGGGTGAATTTCGAGGTCTGAGTGAAGCGTCGTCTCGGACCCGAACTTGAAAGCCGGACGACCGCCTCATCCGAGATGCTTGGGATGGAATTGCGCACTTGCATGAAGCCCGGACGAGGCGGCGCGAGGTCTCGCCCTCCGTCTGTCAGGCGCTCAAAGTCGCGCTCCTTCCCGAGGCGGGCGTAGCGGCTCTGAAATTAGCTCGGAGAAGTCTTTGCTCGGTGGACCAGGCCGGATCGAGTTTTCCTTACGGTTGAATAGCCACGTCCGAAAGCCGCCCGTCCGGGGCGTAGGCGAAAAGTTAGCCATGACCCTTTCATCACCCCGGCGCAAGAATGGCCGTGGTGTAGATCGAGAAGAAACTTCGTCGGGGTTACGAGTCCGTCGAATCTCTCGATGTGACCCGGCTTGAACCTTGTCGGCCAGGTCACACGTCAGAGCTTGACGTTGCGAACGCATCTGCACCCAAAACGGGAGGTCGGCGGTCATCATGGCGCGGCGGGGGCGATCCCCACCACCGAGCCCGAGGTTAGTGGGCCCAGCGAGAGAATATCTCCCCTACGCTGTAGGATGGAGAGTGGCAGAAGAGGAATGTTCGGCCGGTTCTGCCGTGGCTGCATTCCGGCTGTCCCGAGGAGCCCGGGAATTGCTCCGGTGCCCTCAGCCCGTCGCCTTCCTTGTAGGTCCACTCTGAGTCGGTGCGTGAGTCGTTCGGGGTGGAGGCGCTCGGGCGCCGGCGCGGCGGCGTTCGAGAATTGCTCTGGGCGTCCCTTTCTGGGGAGGCTTCCGCCGCCTTTATGTCTGCGGCGATTTCCTCGAGTAAATGCACGGCCGCGCCATGGCTTCTAGGTCGACTGCCAGGAAACTCTACGAGGTTGCGTACCACCGTGGCGAGGCTTGAAGGCGTTCCCGCTCGAGAACAGCGGGGTAACGAGCTCGTTCGTCGCCGCGAACTCCGAGTCCCGTGCGGCGTGGAAATTCTCACGGACTTGGCCGGGTCTTATCGGTCGAGCCACCTCGGACTTGCCGTGGCGTAAAGTGGCGTCCGATTCAGAGATGCTGCAGGTGCTCCTTGGCCGCCTCGTAGCGATCAAGACGCGCTTGGCCGGGGATTTGCTCCGACATTTCGATCCTCCTCCGCGCGAAGGCGTTACGGGATTGGGCGGATCGCGAGGGACATCACGGTGTCTCCCGTGAAGCGGTCCCCTGGTCGAGCTCGAAAAGGTGCAGGATGTCCGGACCATCGTAGAGCCCGTCATACTCGTCGTCAGAGGCGTCGGTGAGAAGCGAAAGAAGCTGCTCCGGTCGGCGGTTTCGCGAGAAGCTCGGGAACCGTCGTGATTCCCAAGGCCGGCGACGTTAAGCGGCCCCATTGTCGAATCGCTTGTCTTCTTCCTCAATTCCGGGGCGCCGAGGCCTGGCGATCTTGGGAATTTGTCATCCTCGGGATTCCTCACGAAAGGAAAGTCGGTCCCCACGGACGGCGCCAAATTGTCGGCGATTGGGGAAGCAGGCCCCGCCGAGCTTACTTGTTGGTGGAGGGACCAGCTGTGACCCCTTCTCACGTGAGGGATTACTCAAAGGGCGACTCACTGGACTTCAACGGCGTGGACACGGCGGTTTACCCTGGTTCGGGCCTCTCAAGAAAGAGATAATAGCCCTACTCCGGCTAGTGTATATTCTTGCAATGTATACGGCGTATGTCTCTTGTCTTACTGACCGTGCATGCGTGTTGTGTCCCCTCATGATGGGGGCGCTTTTATAACACAAAGGATCGAACTCCATGACCCGCTACATGCGTTTGGACCTGCGTCCCAAGCGTGGCAACCGGTGGATCCTATCTTTCGCCACGCGCTCCACGGGAAACGTAACGGGCTAACGGAAGTTACGCTCGGGTGGTTATTCTCACCGACCCCGAGACCACGTAAGGTCGGCCGATGGCCGGCACCGAGCTCGGACATCTTACCCGAGCCCGAGCTCGGAATCGACTGGAATACGTGGCATTCTAGGTCCCACTGAGCCGAACTCGGGCCGGCCAGGAATCGTAGCCTTCCAGGTTCTGAGTAGACCGCCCAGGGTAACGACCTCCTGGTGGCTCGGGCGGGAGCGAGCTTGGTCGTTGGTGGCATCCGAGGTAATTTATGGAAATCACCCGACCCCCCGACAATAAGAATAAGTGCCGGATTTAGATTATGTGAGAGGAATATGCATGATTCATTCCAATCTAATTCCAGAAAGTGTCTGCACAGCTACATCTACTTTGGTCATTCCAACCTAACAGTAGCACATAGATTCATTCGAACCTAACCTTCACCGCCCCCCAAAAATGCGTATCACATCTAGCAACCAAAAGAAGATGATGGAGGCGGGGTGGGTGGGCTACCCGATCGATGGAGGCAGGGTCGGGGCACTGCTTGAGTGCCTTGAGATCGTGGAGTAGGGCGTGCAGCTTCTCCATGGATTTGGTAGCAACGCCTTATGGTTATGTGGCCCGAGGGATAGATCCGATGATGGAGGGCTCGCCCGAGCTGGTGGAAGCTAGGGGAGGGCCAGAGGCGGCGGCGTGGAGAAAGGGGGTTAACGAGGAGAGGGGTGAGGATCTCGAGGCCGGATGGGGAAGGTGTGCAACACCTCAGAGTTTATGGGTGAAATGAACCACACACCCTAGCTTGAACCATATAAACATGTATAACATTCATCACTAACCGTAGTCATTACTGATGATTTTGGCTAGAAGGGTCAACGATGAGGGGTTATTACAGACGGTTTTTCAAAACCATCAGTGATGAAGGGCCTAATATAAGCCTTTTTGTAGTAGTGAAGGGAAAAGGTTCTAGGAATCTTGGGGCACCTTATGACGCATCTGTCGACAGGGAAGAGATCGTGCCAATCGAACTTGAAGAAGGGGCTTCGAGCTTCACGGTGTTCTGAGCAAATGGATGAGGATGAGAGCTTGGTGTCGGGAGAAATGGAGCGAACATGACAAAGCGAGGCCGAGGAGTCCCTTTTATAGGCAAATAGGCATCGGGGCATTGGCAACAGAAGCGAGAAACATGTCAGCAGGCAGTGGTGGAGGGGTTTATTGCGCGCGCGAGTGGGGTGAGTGGCTAGGGAAGGGGAGGGGCGAGGTCGGGGGTTAGCGAGGGGCATTGATTGTGCACCACGGGGAGGAATTAGGGCGACCTTTCGAAGCTCTAAGGGTTGGTAATGGCGGCTGAAAGCTCTCAGGCGGAGGAAGAGAAGGCATCGAGGAAGAAGAGAGCGGGGCTGACAAGTGGGGACAGCCCCAGTGTGACGAGAGAAAAAAGCGAGGGGAGGTGCCAGGCCAGGCCAATGTGAGGCAGGCCGAGCAGGGAGGGAGAATGGGCCAAGCGGGCTGGTGGCTTGGGCCAGGAAAAGAAGGCAGAATGGGCTAGCTTAACGGGCTTCGGCCCAAAGAGAAATAAAGAGATATTTGAAACGATTTATTGATTTAAATAATTACTGGTTAATTCAAATAACCTTTAGAGAATAGTAAATAGAGTTCAAAAAATTAGAAAAAAATCACAGAAAATTAAATTTTCTGAGATATTTTAAACTTAAAAAAATTATTTTTAACATAATTTTTTATTTTCCCAAATAAATTATTGTTATACTTCTGAAAATAGCAAAAGGCCTTTGTAAAATTAGAAAATTCAAATAAAATTCTAGAAAATAAAAAAAGAAGCAAAACGATGCAAAACTTGAGGTGCTACAACTAGCAACGTACTCCCTCTGTCCCCACAAAGAGTGCATTTCTAGTGTTCAAAATTTGTCACACAAAGAGTGCATCTTTAGCCCGTAGGGCCCAGCTGTAAGTATATGCATGCTCATTTAAGTGCCTGTGGAAACCTAATCACCAGCATGCTTGTGTATGGAGTAATGAGGATCACATTAGTCATTTACCTTGCACACTAATCTGTCTTAAAAAACCTAGAAATACACTTTTTATGGAACAGAGGGAGTACGTAAATGCGATTAGTTACAAGTTACGACCCGGACTAAAAATGAACTCAAGTTAATAGAAGTGGTTGTCGCTTTATAGCGCCTTAGCTGGCTGCCTGCAATTAACTCATGCAGTGGTAGCAGTGGTCAAAACATGACACGGTTGCTTCATGTTTACAGTTTACAATGCACGACTACTCCTATCTTTCATGGAGAAGAGAGAGAAAACGGAGAGAAAAGAACTGAATCTATCCAATCGAGTTAGGTGCTCCGCTTGATTCTACCTGAACTTCAATAAGCTTGGGGTGGGAGTTTGTGCTGGTCATGATGGCCAGCTGCGTCGGCGAAGAAAAATGGCAGGCGCTCTGATTGCATCAATGGATTGTTTAATTCGCCCGATCGGCGCAGAGGGTGAGACTGGGGAGAGCATCATTGTTTGACTTTGCCCCGCGACGACGAATTCATCGTGGCCACCCTGCCTGACCTCGCTCATCGGACCCTCGGTTTCTCCTCTCCGATTATTCCACGGGAACAATTCTCCGGGAAAGAAAATACCCTATTGCAGTTTTTAAATTTTACTTTTAAATATACTCCGGGAGTATATTACTGTCTATAATTTCAAGATGACCTTTTGCCCTCTTTTTCTTATATACATATCTCTGGCTATTTCCAAGGCCATTAAATGTTATGAACTAGAGTAGTAATACATACTACTCTTACTATCCAATAATAATAAGTGGTCTAATAAAAAAAATAATTTAATCTTTTATACATTACATTTATTTTGGTTGAAGTGCAAAATTCTAAAACAATATCTACTAGACACGAAAACGCGGCGTGCCGCCGCGTAAGGGAATATAAATAATTAATTTAACAAAAAAAAATTGATTGGATGTTTGTGCAAAAAGTTCATGTACAACAATCATGCTATGGTTTAATTAGGGTCTTTTTTGGGGACATCTTGAAAAACCTAAAATTCTGGGTTGATATGCAATGTTTTTTAAGAATTTATGAAAAAAGGGAAAATTTGAGGACCTTTTCGCCAAAAAAGCAGCTCACGCATAAAACCAAGGACCTTTATGCAATTTCACGTATTCGGAGGGGCTTTTCTGCAAAAAAAAAACCGAGCCCAACGCGCGCCAGGCGTCGTCCCGCGCGGAAGAGCCACGTGTCGCACGGAGGAAAATCCCGCTCGCGCGAGCGGCGCGCGAAATCGAACCCGCGTTGCGTGCGAACGCGCGCTCCCACCACTGGGCCAGGCGGCCCGCTCGGGCGAGAGGAAGGGCGACTGGTCCGTTTTATGGTTAAGTTCAGCGGAAGACGACGTGGCGCGATCTTATTCGTTCGTGCGCGTGATCAGACGACCGAGAATCCGAGGCGACATGGCCACGCTGAGAGAACCAGAAAGCTTGAAGGAATGTTTATATAATAACTATTTAGAATAATAATAATTGATAAGAAAATCGTGCCATTAAACACGGCTCTGAACACCGGGCGTGCCGACTGCCGAGCCGTGGAGACGCAGCCGCTTGGCCAATGTCCTCAGCCGGAATGGGTGATTGTTAGTGGTGATTTCGGTTGATGACTTCCGAGATTTTCGGATCTGACAACACCACACTCACGTACGCGCAATGATCGGGAGCGCTCCAACAGAATTGGTTTCGGTCCGTCGGTTTGGCGCTATATAAAAAAGAGGAAGCCGGAACTTCGTGTGCTCTAAGAAAAAGACCGAGTTTTTACTACTCTAACAATCCCATCCGATCTGGGACTTAGCGCAAAGCTGCCGAAGTCCGTCGCCTCCCCGTGAAGGTCACGGCGAACTCTTCCTCTGTCAGGACCTAGAAGGCTCGGTGTCTTGGTCCTCTCCATCAGCAATCGAGGGAACCCGACGACTGCTTCTTCTACACTGACATCAAGAACATCACCGAGCAATCCCCTAATGGCGTCATCTACTTCACCGGGTTAGTTAACCTAATGCTGTTCCGCATAATCTTGTGATCATGACATAGGCTAGATGATGACTTAAGACTAAGCACTTAGAAATTACTTCTAACATTTGGTATCAGAGCAAATCTAGTCTATCATGTTCCAATTAGTCCCTAATCCCGGTTTTTAGTCTCGGTTATGGCTCGGATTAGTCTTGATTGGCTCAGTTTAGGGTTCAATTAGCCTTGGATAGCATTAAGAAGGAGGGGATAAGATCAATCGAACCCTAATTCGACAAATTCCCAAAATCCCCAACAGGATTCAAACTCTCGAATCGAATTCCAAACCCTAAATCCCCAAATCAATCAAGCAAAACTAATGAACTAGCAAATTGGGGCTTACCTGTGCTCGCGGCATAGTGCGCCAGTGCGCCGTCACGCCTCAGCTCGCGCCGCGCCTTGGCCGGCCTCGCACGCCGTCTCGCTCGGTCGCGTCGCCCCTGTGCACCGTTGTCCGCGCGCCCGTGTGCTCGCCCTCGCCCGCGTGTTCGCACGACCTCGCCTGCGCCTCGGCTCGCGCCCGTCTTGGCCGCCATCGCGCCGACCTCGGCCGCCGTCGTGTCGCCCATAAAGCCGCCGCTTTGCCCGCGCTCATGTGCGTGTTTACCGGGTGAAGAAGGCTGGTGTTCTTAGGGTTAGGGTTCCCAGCCGGTTTTGGTTCTGCCTCGCGCGATCTTGGCCGTCCGTTCCATCCGACGATCGTGATTCGCGTGCGCTGTGCTGACAGCCTTGCTGGGCCGGCTTCTCCTTTTGGGCTGACTCACACGTCAAGCCGTAAGGCCACTTGATTATTTGAGTCCTTTACTGTTTTAAGCTTTTATTATTCAATAATTGTTGCTTAGTTCATTTCAATTTTTGGTTGCATAATATCTCATTTAACTTAGCAACAATTATTGTTTATAATTAATTTCCTGGGCATTAATTTTATTCCATGATTAATTTTATTGGGCAAATTAAATTGATGTGACAATTAATTATTTATTATGATTATTTCATTCATTGTCTCTAATTAATATGGAACCAACGGGAAATATTGATTAGAGATTTAATAATGTTTTGGGATTATTTTGTGATCATAGTTATATTCTGACCAAAGTTGATTATAACTATGTATCATACCTATTTAATTAAAACTGGGATTATGTTATAACCATGATCATATTCTGACCAACGTTGTATATGACCATGTGTTACCCATAAATTAATTCAATTCCTTTCTGTCATTAGCATGTTATTAATCAGACCAACGTAGGGTTAATTTCATGCAAGACATTTATTTTCTCCAATGTTTACTGATTATATTTTATTTTCTTGATTCAGCCATGAACAACGCTAATGTTGCCGCTTATTTGAACGGCATTGAAGCGGTGACAGGGCGAACTTTCCTTCTTGGAAGGAAAGAGTCCAAATTGTCCTTGGCATTATGGATTTGGACTATGCATTACGTGAGGGCGCTCCGTAGCTCCTTCCACGATGATGAGAGTTTGAGAAAAAGAAACTCTATGACTCAACGGAGAAGTGGGAGAGATCCAATCGCATGTCCTTGATGATAATGAAGAGCACCATATACATTGCGATAAGGAGCAATCCTCGATTCCGACAACGCTAAGAAGTACTTGGCCTCGATCGAGGAGCAATTTAAGGGCTCCTCAAAAGTTTATGCGATACTTTGATCATGAAGATGCTCACGAGTAAGTATGATGGCTCTAGCGGCGTTAGTGAGCATATCATGATGATGAATGATATGGTACGCAAAACTCAAGGGCATGGATATGGCCATTTCTCGATGGGTTCTTGGTCCATTTCATTATGACCTCTCCCTTACAGTACAATGCATTCAAAATTAATTATAATACTCGGAAGGAGCAGGTGGACCATGAGCGAGTTGATAAGCTATGTGTGTCCAAGAAGAAGAGAGGGTTAAAGCTGAAAGAAAGGACCGGGTTTTCCATGTTGGCCATGGAAAAGGAAATTCAAGGAGGCTAAGTCCAAAAGAAGCTGCATTTCTCCAAAATTTGAATCAAGCAAGCCAAAGCAAAAGGAAAAGCCATTGCTACATCCACATGGGCCCATCATTCGTTTTTGCAAAACCGGTGGACACATTGAGAGAAAGATTCTTGTGAGCTTTATAAAATGGCTTGCTAAAAAGGGTAATGATGAAATTTCTTTTATTGATGAAACCCTTTATGCTGATTTGTCCCCTAATACCTGGTGGATTGACTCAGGTGCCCGCGTACTTACGTTTCCAATTCATTGCGGGGATTCCTTACCAGTGAAGACGGTAAGAAAGGGAAGCGAAGCCTTAGAGTTCTTTGATGGAAAGGAAATTTGAAGTTGAAGCCGTTGGCACATTATCATTAGTATTAGATAGTGGCTTCATCCTTCTTTTGAATAATGTCGTTTTATGTTCCTAGTATAAGGAGAAACCTCATTTAGGTTTCCTTATTAGATGATGATAGATACACTTGTATCTTTGGGAACAATAAATGCATTGTAAACTTTAATTCTAATAATGTTGGTCTCATGACTCGACGAGACAAACTCTATATGCTTCATCTCTGCGAATTTCTGTATCAATGAATGTGTGATGCCACCAATAGCGAAAGAGAAGTCTAGGTGATGAGACTTCATGAAATTGTGGCATTGTCGTTTAGAGCCACATTTGAAGGGAGAATGGAGGCGTCTCATTAAGGAAGAGATACTTCAACCCACTAGACTTCTCGACTCGGATCATTGTATTGATTGCATTAAAGGAAATATGTAAAGCAGTTAAGAAAGGAGAGCCACACGAAGCCAGAGTCTTAGAATTAATCCACCTTGACATATGTGGACCTTTTCCTATAACTTGATTGATGGGTATAACTCCTTTATTACGTTCAGCGGCGATTTCTCAGTTATGGTTATATTTTCCCCATTCGCGATACGATCTGAATCACTCGATAAATTCAAAATCTTTAAAATTTGAAAGTAGAAAATCAGCTCAACTTAAAGATCAAAGTAGTGAGATCAGATCGTGGTGGAGAATATTATGGGAGACATGCTCGTATGGACATGATTCTGGTCCATTCGCTAAGTTTCTTTGAGAGAAAATGGCATAGTAGCACAATATTCCACTGGTGAACCTCGGCAAAATGGAGTAAGCGAAGGCGCAATCGCACCCTTATGGATATGGTGCGTAGCATGATGAGTTACTCTAGTTTACCTGTTAGTTGTGGATGGAAAGCGTTAAGACAATAGCACACATATTAAGCAGGGTTCCCGATAAGAAGTCACCCTAAGACCCCTTATGAGCGTAATTGGGAAGAAGCAGAGTTTAAAGTATTTGCGTGTGTGGGGTTGTCTGCTTTGAAGCTAAAGTCTTTAATCCACATCTTGGAAAATTGGATCCTAAAACAATAAGTTGCCATTTTATTGGGTATCTGAAAGGTCTAAGGGATATCGATTCTATTGTCCAAATCATATCACTAAGTTTGTGGAAACCCGCCATCTTGTATTCTTAGAGAATGATGAAATCGATGGGAGCTCAGAGGCTAGGAAAATAGATCTTGAGGAGGTTCGGACTTATGTACCATTCACAGATAATCCAGAGACTATTGTTCTGCCGCATCACGATTATTCCTCGGTGAGAATCTGGAGTTGAGTCCCCATCCCGAGAATTCGATTTCTCTGATCGACACCTAATGATGAGCCTCAATTACCTTCTATGATAACTAATGAACCACTAAGGAGATCACAATGGAAAGAAGATCGGCCATCCCTAATGATTATGTTGTATACATGAATGAAGATGTATGCGATATAGGGAAGGTAGATGACCCTACATCATTTAAGGAGGCTATGGCGACTAGGATTCATCCAAGTGGCTTGAGGCCATGCGAGGATGAAAATAAAGTCTATGAGCATTAATGACGTCTGGGATCTAGTAGAAATTCTGATGGAGTCAAAAGCATTGAATTTGTCGATGGGTCTACAAAACTAAGCATGACTCTAAGGGAAATATCGAAAGATTCAAGGCAAGGCTTGTAGCAAAGGGTTTACACAAAGAAGAAGGATAGATTATGTTGACACTTTCTCTCCGTCTCAAAGAAAGATTCACTAAGAATTGTCATGGCGCTTGTTGCTCATTATGATTTAGAGCTACATCAGATGGATGTCAAAACTGCATTCCTTAATGGTGACTTGCATGAGGATGTTTTCATGGCTCAACCGGAAGGTTTTGTCGTGGAAGGCAAGGAACATATGGGATGCGGACTTAAGAAATCCATCTATGGACTAAAAGCGGCGTCTAGGCAATGGTATCTTAAGTTCGATGAGACCATAAGAAATTTCGGTTTCAAGGAAAATGATGTGGACAATTGCATATACATTAAGATTAAGGGGAGCAAATTCACTATCTTAGTACTTTATGTGGATGATATCTTGTTGGCTAAGCGGCTGATATGGATATCTTTGTATGAGACTAAAAGATTTCTTTCGCTAATTTTGACATGAAGAATCTTGGTGATGCCTCTTCGTTTTGGGCATTGAGATTCAGAGATAGGTCCAAAGGGATATTAGGCCTATCCCAAAAGGCATACATTGACAGAGTGCTTAAGAGGTATAACATGCATAAGCTGCTCGCCACTGCTCTATTGTAAAGAGGCGATAAATTTGGAACATTCAATGTCCAAGGAATCAATTAGAAGCGATCCCGGATGAAGGGGATTCCTTACGCTCACTGGTGTCGGAAGCATTATATGCGCTCAAGTTTGTACTCGCATACGATTTAGCATTCGTAAGGGATGCTTGGCGATATCAATCAAATCCAGGGTTGGACCACTTTGAAAGCCGTTAAGAAAGTCTTGCGTTATTTGCAAGGCACTAAGCACTACATGCTCACATATAAGAGTGCCGATAACCTTGAGGTTGTGGGTTATTCGACAATGACTTTGCCGGAGGATGTGTAGATACTAAGAAATCCACATCGAGTTATATCTTCACACTAGCGGGAGGAGCCATTTAGTGGAAAAGCTCCAAACAATCACTTCATCGATCGCGATGCGAGTGAGAGAATGGCATGTTATGGGAGGCTCTTGGTATTTGTATGGCTTAAGAATTTTATTCGGACTAAGAGTGGTTGTGAGGTATATCTAAACCACTAAGATTATCTTGCGATAATAAGGCGCGATTTTCTATTCAAGTAACAACAAGTCAAGTGGTCTTTGCCAAACACATTGACATTAAGTATCATGTTGTGAAAGATAGAATCGAGATCGAGACAATTGATGTCGAAAGCATATAAGCACTAAGTCTATGCTTGCGGATCCACTCACTAAAGGCTTACCACCCGGTCTCTTTCGAGAGCATGTTAGGCATGGGTTTATTGGAAAGCCTCGATTGCGGAAATAAGGACCATAAGAGTAAACCAAACTCCATTAAGAATAAGTGATTATTCCATTAAACTAGAATTGTACACTATAGATCGGGTTTTCAACGGTGACCTTATTAACCGCTGTAATACTTTATCTTGGTGTGTTGTTCTCTGAGTATGGACTTATGATTTTAACCTTCAATCAAGTGGGAGAATGTTAGTAGTGATTTCGGTTGATGACTTAGAGATTTTAGGATCGACAACACCACGCTCACGTGCACGCTGCAATGATCGGGAGCGCTCCAACAGAATTGGTTTCGGTCCCGTCAGCTGGCGCTATATAAAAAAAGAGGACGCCAGAACTCGTGTGCTCTAAGAAAAAAAACCGAGTTTTTACTACTCTAACAATCCCATCCGATCCGGGACTTAGCGCCAAAGAAGTCGTCGCCTCCCAAGTGAAGGTCACGGCCGAACTCTTCCTCTGTCGGGACCTAGAAGGCTCGGTGTCTTGGTCCTCTCATCGGAATCGAGGAACCCGACGGCCGCTTCTTCTATCGACATCAAGAACATCACCGAGCAATCCCCTAATGGCGTCATCTACTTCACCGGGTTAGTTAACCTAATGCTGTTCCGCATAATCTTGTGATCATGACATAGGCTAGATGATAACTTAAGACTAAGCACTTAGAAATTACTTCTAACAGTGATTTCTCGCCGAAAACGTCGTCAGCCGGCCGAGCCGTGTCGCACTTCGGGCCGGCCGGTTCGACAGCCGCACGCCGCACGCCGCTCCCCGCCGCGGCCGGAATCCGAAGACGTGCGTGCCAGTTAGCCAGACAGCTGATGCCTCCCCGACGCTTTTCCCCTTACAGGCGCGGTGAGCGATCGCCCGGTGACAGGTGGGGGCGGCAGTCTCGTTAACCCTACCTGTCAGTGTCATACGCCGCTGCCTCCAGTCGCGCTGCGCGTCGTCATTATTCTACGGGGACCCTCAGGGTGTCAGGTCCAGGCTCTGGTGAGATGCACCAGTACAGTACATCTCGGTGATTAAGATGGTGTTACTATCTCACGGTGAAAGATTGTTACAGTGCAAAATGTTACTGTATTCCCAAGCATGTCATGTGCCTGTTTCTAAAAATTAATCTAAAGTGGTACTAAATAAAACTACTGCCTACTGGTGATACCCCGTAGCAATTTTCTTTTTCTTCCTTCTTCTCCATCCGTAAAGACAGATAGGAGCACGCTCGTTTTGCTTTCTTAGTGCAACCTTACGAAACTTCCGTATCTAAAATACCCCTCCTGACAAAGAGTTACTGACATCGATACGGCCTTTAAATATAATTTTAATTATTAATTATTATTATTATAACTAGTAAATTTATTCGTGATTGCGTGGTTAGATTTTATGATACGATTATCTTTAAAATATAACTATATTTTCTATAATTGTATATTTATTATATAACTCTAATATATATGTGATTAATATGTACCGTTATTATCTGGTCTCACCAAAATAAATGGTGGAGATTATTCTCTTTTTCTTTCGATTATGTGAGAATTTTTAGATTTTCTTACCCTTAAAATGAATGATGCAACTTGAATATCATGGATTCTTTTTATGTATAATATCGCCAGTTGTTTTTGTTTATAAAGATGTGCAAATAATTCTTGCATTTAAACGCAAAATGAAAAATCTGAACTATAAGGAAATGTCTGTTCTTACTATTCTGGTCTCTAACACCGAATCCATTCTCCCTTGCAATCCAATAATTTGTCGATAGTGGTGGCTGCGATGTGTCGTCGGCTCGCCGCTCGCTAGCAATACAAACATGTGCGTGTCAGTGAGTGCGCCGATTAGGGTACTTGCTCAGCCGACCGGATCACTCGTCAGAATCATCATTAAGCTAGTTGACGAGTACCCATACCATGGGTACCCCCATCAGCCCGGAAGCACGAACGGGCTGACCTATCACGGCGGAGGCCCGGCACCACCGAAAGGTACTTGGGCGCGAGAGCGAGCCAGAGCACTGTGCGGGGCCGACCAGGCGATCGGCGGACTCGGTTCCGGCGGTCGACGCAGCGCCGCCGCCTAATATCAGCTCAAGCTCCGCTGCGCCACGAGCCGGCGGGGCCACGCCCGATGTCGGCGGCGCCATGTGCGCGGCGTCCTGACATCCGTCACCAGGGTAGGCGGCTCCTTCCCAAAGTGTCGGAAGAGCCACCGAAGAAGTCAAGCCCCGATCCGTCGCCTGGCACACCGCAGAAATCGCCAGCTCCGAGGCCAAAGCAAAGTCAAGCGCCATTAAAGCCACCGAGGTGACAAGAGCACCAGGCAACACGCCACCACTGGCGACATTACGCAAGGCCCATGCGCCCGCAGAGCCACCAACCCCGCCTCGGGGCCGAGGGTTGGCGGACAAGACGAAGCTTGAGACCTCAAGGCGTGAAGACCCTCTCCTCGTAGTCTTCCCGACTCAGTGTAACTGCCTCCTCCGTCTATATAAGGAGGCGGGGCCAGAAGGAGGCGCGGAGAAAAGAGAAAAGCAGATCTCCTAGGTAGCCTCGACTCCTAGCGAAAACCTCAAGAGGTTCGGACGGTAGGCCGTCCGCCTCGCTTGTACACCCCTTGTCAGTCTCCCAAAGATCAATACATTCACACCGCCTGGCTGGAGTAGGGACATTCGGCCGAACAGTATACATCTTCGACTCCTTGAGTCGACCATTCGAGAGAGAGGGCGCGACCCATCCGACCATAAATTCGTATTCTTAGGTGCCACGAAACACAAGCAGTTGGCGCGCCAGGTAGGGGCTTATCGCGGCGTCTTCACGACATCCTCACCTTCGGGTTCCCATTCTCCTCACGATGGCTTCCTCCCACTACGTTCGCCGATGTCGAAGTGGATCCGCCGGCGCCCTCGATTTCATCGTCACTCTGGCGAGAGCTTGTCCTCGTCCCACTAGCTGCCCGTCGGGACCGGGCGCCCTCCGCGACCTGGATGCGATTCTTGCGGCGTCCTCGGCAACCTCAGCCTCGAGGCCCCGCATGGGCCGCCGCAGGCGGGCCCGGCAGCCGGCATTGCTCTGGCGACACCGCCTACGCCTTTGCGTGAGCGGCGGAACCGCCCTCCACGAGCTCACAACTCGTGGCCATGGCGATTCTGTGGCAGGCTTCCCTCCACGACCTCTTTGGCGGATTCCTCCGGCCACGGCTCTAGCTCAGGCAAAGTGTGCCCCTCGAAGGGCCTACACTGAGTGCAATATGGGGTGCGGCGGAGCCATCCTCCACCCCGTTACCATCGGGACCCTCCTCCCGCGACGAAGCGCGGCGGGGAAGAATCCGGCGGGAAGGCGACGCCACAGCACCTGGCGCCGCTGACCTCCGGCGACGGTAGCGAGGAGTTAAGCCGAAAGGCCGAGGCTCGATAAGCTCCAGGCGAGCGGAGCGCCGTCGGCCTAGCCCACCACCGACCTCCGGCCTTGCGCGCGCTGGCGTCAGTGCATCGACAATTGGTGAGGAAGCGAAGCGGCCTTCCGTTCTTCCCTCACGCCAACGAACATTGCGGCATTGCGGCAATCTTGCTCGAGGCTGCTGAGCCAGCGGGCCTGAAGCCAAGGCCACCTACCGAGAACCTCAGGGGGGCGGTAGGCGTCTTGTCGTTCGGCCACGCCCAAGGTTCTAGCTCCGGCGACAGGCGCCACCTCGGGCCGCTGGGCCACTCCCCCTCACAGGCGGCGTGAGCCCGACCAAAACGGCCCGCCCCACGAACTCCCAGGCATCGTACACCCCGGTGCGCCATCGCTGGGGACAAGTATGATCTCCGCACCACCCTCGGCGCGAAGAAGAGCTACTGGCAGCGGCACCCTCGCAAGTCGCCGATAGTGGCGGCGCAACCATCGACCAGGACTCGGCGGTCCTGGGCGCAGCGTTCACCGCCGCATCCGCCGCGCCGAAACTTCGGTCGGATTCGGGCTCAGACCAACATAGCCAAGTACACGGGGCTACCAACCCGATGTCACGGTTAGAAGACTACCGGCTGCTTTGTCAGTGGGGAAGCGACAGACGACTCCTTCGTTATCCAGTACCTCCCCATCTATCTTGCGGACTCGGCTCGAGCATGGCTCGAGTACCTGCCCGCCAGATACCATCGGCGGTGGACCGACTGTGAACCTTTTAGTCGGAAATTTCAGGAGCACGTACAAGCATACTGGCAACTCCTGGGACTGAAAAGCCGCAAGCGGAATGGGGAGACCCTCAGGGACTACATCCGCCGCTTCTCCCAGCCAGTGCAATGAGCTCCCAGAGCATCGCGACGCCCGGCGTCGTCGGGGCATTCATCTGGCACCACGTGCGAGGCTGCAGTCCACAAGGCGGTGTGCGAAGCCGGACCACCAAGGCTCCTCGACATCGCCACCAACCACGCCTCGGCGAGGAGGCCGTGGGAGGCCATCTTCGAAAGGAAGGCGGCCCACAAGGCGGCCCGACCTCGGGGCGGCGCCCCCTCAAACCGCCGGACAAAAGGAAGCGGAAGGAAGCGAGGGCGCGAAGGTCGAATGGTCGCCGTGCGCCAGCACCTGCCAGCGGCCAGGCTCGGCCAGGCCGGACCGGTTCGAGAAGTTGATGGATAGTCCGTGCGAACCACGACTATCCGTCAAGCACAAATATCGGGGCTGCGAAGTCCTGGCGGTTTCTCTCGGAAACCCCACGGCGTCGCGGGGTAAGGAAGAAGCGCGACGGCGCCCGGCAGCCAGGACAAAGGCGATGAGCGGCCGATGAGTTCCGCAACTTTCGGCGGTGTCTCATGATCTTCGGAGGCGGAGTGCTACTGGCCGACAAGCGGCAGTGGCTTCGCCCAAGAGAGGTCCACACGGCTACTCCCGCCGTGCCCGCCTACTGAGGTGGTCCGAGTGCCGATCGCCTTCGGCCGGACCGACCACCCGACCACATCCGCACCCGGACGCTATCCGCTCGTCGTCGACCCCATCGTGGGGACGAAGCGCCTGACCAAGGTGCTCATGGACGGCGGCAGCAGTCTCAACATCATGTATGTTGAGACCCTGGATGCCCTGGGGGTCCCTCGCTCCGCCCTCCGGTCGAGCAAGGCGCCCTTCCATGGCGTCGTACCAGGCCAACAGGCCCACCCCCTCGGGCAGGTCGGCCTGCCCGTCACCTTTGGGAGCCCGGACAACTTCCGCACCGAGAGCCTCACTTTCGAGGTTGTGGACTTCCGGCTCCTACCACGCCGATGCAGGGCGATCATGCTACGCGAAGTTCATGGCGGTCCCCAATTACACCTACCTCAGTGAAGATGCCGAGGGCCGCAAGGAGTCATCACCGTGGCCACATCTTTCCGGCTTCGCCTACAGCTATGGCGAAGCGGTGCGGTGGCCTCGGCGGTCCTCGCCTGTAGAGCTCGCCCGGCTCGAGGAGAAGGCCCGGATCCGCCCGACTCCGGCAAGTCGGGGACTAGCTCTTTCAAGTCCGCGGAGGACACGAAGGAGGTCATTTGTTGATCGAGGATCCCGCCAAGACCGTGCGGATCGGGGCCGCCCTCACCACCAAATAGGAAAGCGGCTCGTCGACTTCCTCCAAGCAAACCGAGGCGTCTTCGGCAGAGACCCTCGGACATGCCAGGAAGTCGAAGGAGGTCGCGAGCACTCCTGAACATTCGACCAGGATCGGACCGATCGCCCAGCGCTGCGCCGCCGACGAAGAGAAGCGGCGGGCCATTGGGGAAGAGATCGCCAAACTTTTGGCGCCGGTTTTGTAAGGAGGTGCGTCACCCCGAGTGGCTCGCCAATCCGTCCTTGTAAAGAAAAAGTCGGGGCAATGGAGAATGTGCGTTGACTACACGAGCCTCAACAAGGCTGTCAGAAAGATCCGTTCCCATTGCCTGCGCATCGACCAGGTCGTGGACTCCACCGCCGGGTGTGAGTCCCTTTCCTTTTGGATGCCTACTCGGGCTATCACGGTTGCGATGAAGGAGTCCGATCAGCTCGCGACCTCCTTCATCACCGTATGGCTCATCTTGTTACGTCCACGATGCCTTTTGAGTGCGAAAGCGCAGCGCCACGTACCGGCGATGTATGCGGCGTGTTTTGAGACCAAATTGGCCGTAACATCGAAGCCTCGTCGGCGACATCGTTGTCAAAACCAGGAAGGCCGATGACCTCATCAGGCGACCTGGAGGAGACTTTGCGAACCTCAGGCGGTTTCGCATAAGCCTCAACCAGAAGTGCGTCTTCGGGGTCCCCAAGGAGCAAGTTCTTTGGGATTCATCGTCTCCGGCGCGGCATCGAAGCCAGCCGAGATAAGATCTCCGCTATCGCAAGGATGGGGCCAATCAACGATCTGAAGGGAGTTCAAAGGCTGATGGGATGCCTCGCGGCACTAAGTCGCCAGTATCCAGCCTCGTGACGAGGATGCCACTCTACAAGGTGATGAAGAAGTCCGACCACTTTTCTGGACCAACGAAGCTCGGGAAGCCTTTAGTCGACTAAAGGCCTTTACGACCTCACCTCCGGTCTGGTCGCCGGGCGCGAGAGCCTTTGCTCCTCTACATCGCCGCCACGACTCGGTCGTCGGTAGCGGCACTTGTTGTGGAAGCGGCGGAGGAAGGCAGCGTTCTCAAAGTGCAAAGGCCGGTCTACGCCGTCGGCGAGTGCTCTCGAAACAAAGATCCGATATCCTCGAGATCTGAAGTTCTGTATTCGGTGCTCATCACCAAGAGGAAGCTTGCCCATTACTTGATCGACACCCCATCTCGTCGTAACCTCCTCACCGCTCGGAGAAATGCGTCCACAACCGCGGCGCTCTGGGAAGGATCGCCAAATGGGCTCTCGAGCTCAACGGCCTCGACATATCGTACGTCCCAGGGCGGCGATCAAGTCCCAGTCTTGGCGGACTTTGTCGCCGAAGTGGACCGGCGCAAGTCCTGCGGCGGTCGAAGACCGAATCTTGGGCGATGTACCGATGGGTCTTACACCAAGAAGCAGGCGGCGCGAGGGTCGTCATCATCTCCCCACTCGGCAACAAACTCCGATCGCCATCGACTACTCTTCGGCGCCACCAACAATGTCGAAATCTGAAGCCCTCGTCAACGGCCTTGAATCGCCCGAGCACAGGCGCCACGGCGACTCAACGTTCGCGGCGACTCCAAGCTGGTCGTCGACCAAGTGATGAAAGCCACCGAGCCCGTGGCCTTTCGGATGGCCGCCATCTTGCACTGGAGGTCCATAAGCTTGAGGAGAAGTTCAAGGGTTTCGAGCTCCATCATAGCTCACAACGCTATAACGGTGAAGCCGACTCCTCGCTAACCTCGCGCCTCGGAAAGGGCCGGTTCCCCTGGAATCTTCGTCTCCGACCTCGTGACCCATCAATCCGGTTGGAACCAGAGTCTTTGGCGCCGCCGACCCCAAAGCGGGCGGCCCCGATCTTGATCGGATGCCCCACTTTGGAGTCGGACTTGGGCGTCTGAGCATCGAAAGCCGTGGAGGCGTCGTTTGTCGATCGATTGACAAGCGGGTCGCTCCCGCCGATACCACCGAGGCTCGGCGCCTCGCTTCGGCGGGCTAAGTCATTAAATCTGATCGGCGCCCTCTACAAGAGGAGCCGTCAGGAATCCTTCAGTGCGTTCCGTGACCAAGGAAGCACCTTCTGCGGGACATCCACGGCAGGGTGTCACGGGCACCATCTTTGCGCCCCTTGATCCCTGGTAGGAAAAGCCTTCCGAGCAAGGTTTCTCTTGGCCGGCCGCCGTAGCGGTCGACCAGATTGTCGCACTGCGAAGGATGCCAATTCTTCGCGACGGACACATCTTCTGCGCAAGCCTGCAGGCGATCCCCATCACATGGCCCTTCGGCGGTTTGGGGGCTCGACCTGGTCGGACCCTTGAAAGCGCCGGGGCTTCACTCACTTGCTTGTCGCCGTAGACAAGTTCACAAAGTGGATTGAAGCAAAGCCATTGGCAAAGATCACATCGGCGCCAAGCGTAAAGCTTCTTCAGCGAAATTGTCTACGGTTCGGGTGCCCAACTCCATCATCACCGACAACGGGGCGCGATTCACGGGAAAGGAGTTTCTCGAGTTACTGCGGCGACTTCAACATCCGAGTCATTGGCGGCGTGCACACCCGAGCCAGCGGACAAGCCGAAGCGAGCCAGCGGCATGATCCTCCAGGACTCAAGCGCGAATCTTGACCGGCCCGAAGAAATTCGGCGGGGCGATGGGCCGCCAGAGCTACCATCCGTGCTTTGGAGTCTGCGAACCACGCCAACCGGTCGGCCGGGTTCACTCCTTTTTCTTGGTGTTGAGCGGAGGCTGTCCTCGACCGACCTTGAGTCTGGCGCACCAAGGTGCGAGAACTACAACAGCGCCACGGGCAATCGAGGAGCGACAAGATGACCTCGGCCGACTCGACGAAGCTCGAGGCGTCGCGATCTTCTGATCGGCAAAGTATCGGCGTGACTGCGTCGCTACCACGGTAAGCGGGTCGCGGCCGCTCGTTCGAAGTCGGCGACTTAGTCTTTGCGCCAAGTCGATCCGCGAAGGGCAGGCACAAGCTCTCCCGCCTTGGGAGGGCCCCTTCACCATCAGCGGAAGTCCTCAGGCCGGCACTTTCCGCCTCAAGGACAGAAGGGAATCTCGTGACAAGCGCTGGAACATAGAGAAGGCGAGAAGGTTCTATCCATAGTCGGTCTCTCTCTTCTTTTTGTACCACGCGAAAAACACTTGAGCAAAGCGAAGCCGCAGCTCTCGAACGACCAAGTGCTTTCCCTCTTTCTTCCATCTTTGCCTACACCAAGCCTTTGCGACCCTCGCCCAGCGAAGGTCGAAGCGATACTCTGCGCATTGCAAAAACCCGACACAAGAACAACCAACCTCACGGTTGGAAGGGTTAAATCTCGGCGGCAAAAAAATGCAAGAAATTCCATCTCCAACCTCATTTGGATCCGCTGCGATCCCAAAGACTACGAATGCAGGCGAATCGTAAGAACAAAAAGTCCTCGAGAGAAGAAGGAAGAAAGCGGGAAGCAAAGCGACACTTTATTCATTCTGAGGAGGAACAGGCCCGACCCAAAAGGAACCACTCGCCTAGGTCCCTTTACTCGGCAAAGGCACGATACTCCTCCTGGTGTGCGCCCGACCAGCCGAACGACAGCGTGGCGTCGCTCGATCCTGCCCGGATCGGCGGCGCCCTCACCTCCACGGTAGAGGAACGCGCGACAAGGATGTCGACTTCGCGCGCATCCCCACGCCGCGGCCGGCCTCGACCTCGCCACCACCGCGGCCAGGCCTGTTGCGTCGCCCACCTCCTCTCGAAGTTGTGTGTAGCGGTCCGCCATAGCGCCTGAAGCAACCGTTTGGTGGCGACCTTGGCGAGTAACAGCGCCTTGGCGCCTCTCCTTTATAACTCTTGGGCGCGGAACACGGCGCCCCAAGTCGCCAAGGCGGTGCTGAGAGGAAGCGAGAAGAAAGCGCCTTAGGAGTCACCTGTGGCGAAGAAGGCAAGCGCCAGCGTCGGCTCGAAAATCGGCGCGGTCCTCAAAGCGAGTTAATCCACCCTTATCCCGAAATCATAAAAATTCCTTTTGAAAGAATCGCCCACGAACTCAAGCGGCGCGTGGCGGCTGCACCCTCGATCCCCACGCACCACTCGGGGCTGCATGACCTCGAGTCGGCGACCTAAATCGATAACAGGTTACCACTCCGACCGAGCTCCTCTTAGGTAACCTCCTCAAAGCCAAAATGCTACGGCCCATGCCCCGCGTCTGATTCAGAAGTAGCACTTTGCGCAAAGGGGCTACTGGCGAAGAAGCGGCGGCGGTCAGACGAACCTTCGATATAGATCGGCGAATACTACAACTTACGCCCAGGGGCCCAACCTCATTTAAAAGCGCGGTCGCTAACCTAAGCCGCACTCCGTAGGCCAGGAGTTATCTACCTCGCGGCTATTCTCCTCGGCTCAAAGTGCTACGGCCCTCGCCCCGCGACTCACGGCCAGTAGCACTCTGCGGAGAAACAAGCCCTCAGAGCAAGAAACACTATGAGCGGTCGGAGTGGGAGGTTAGATTTCAACCCGCCAAGCTTCGCGAAGGAGGTGGTCGACCCCAACACCTCCTTCACCAAGCAATCGCTCGAGGCGGCTCGCCCTCCCGTGTCCTCTTGGCGTGAACCTGGTGCAGCGCCCTCGCTCTCAGGGCACCCTGTGGACCAGTAGCTACGGTTGAAAAATTGCCCAAATTCATAAAAGAAACACGGGGTAGGCAGGCGAGTAACTTAAAAAACAGCCAGTCGAGCTCGACTAGAGGCGATCATGTTCATTACATTGCCAAAAAAAGCAAGCGAAGGAAAACTAATCTTCCTCCCTTCCGACGGAGAATTTGTGGCGAGATTCGGCCGGCAATCTCTTAGGCGCACGGATCGGCCGGGCCATGAGCAGCGTCGACCTCTTCGTCGCCGGTCGGCGGCGGCGCGCTCCCGGCCGCCTCGAGGTCGACACCGTCGTAATAAGAGCGGTGTTGACCAGGGGCGAAGCGCCAAGCACCGCCGCTTCGCGGCGCCTCGGCGGCGCTCGAGGATCCACCCAAGCATGGCGAGGGATGGCAGGGCGGGGTAAGCGACGGCCCGGTCGAAGGCGGCCTGGGCATACGTGGAGGACCGTCACCTGGCGTCGTGTCGGCGCATCCTCTCCGCCCGGTAGCTTATTCAAGAGGGCCGAGTCGCGTAACTTCGACCGCGGCGTCTCGTGCCTCCACCGCCGCCCTTAGCGACTCGGTAGCGTCGGTAAGGCTTTCAGCGAATCTGCCAGGGCGAAAACAATGTCGAGGCGCTCGCCATAGTGACTCCGGAAGAGTGAACTACTCACCGACCACGGAAGCCTCCTTAGCGCGAAGTTCCTCCTCGGCCTTGGCAGCGCTTCCCGGTCGGCCGTAGCGCGGTCGGCAAGCTCCTTCATCGTCACGAGCTCCCCGGCGAGATCCGCTCAGCCAGCGAAGCTGGTCGGCCTCCTGGCAGGTCGACTTCGCATTCCTTCCGATAGAGGCGGCCTCGCCGGCGGATGTTGCCAGCTGCGAAGTCTTGGCCGCCAAAGATCCGCGAGGGCGACTGGCCCTCTCCCCTCGGTGGCCGCGACTCCGCGTCGGCCGAGCCTCCCGCAAGGCCGGCGACCTCTCGGCCGTGACCGACCGAGGCGACCTTTCCTTGCTTTCGGCGGCAAGCGCCCTCCGGCGTCGGCGGCTCTTTCCCTCGGCACTCCCGGTGTGCAAGTCTTGGGAGGAACATTGACTTGTCCACCGCTCGGGATGTCAAAGCGCTGCAAGTACCCGCCGGTCGATCTCCGTTTCCGGTCAAAAAAGATGCACAAGAGAAATACCCATCAAACCTACGGTCTGGCGGCGGGACTCCTGAGCAATGGACTTCCCTCGCCTTGGGCGCGGCGTCAACGGCGAGGTAAGGTCGGCATGGATCCTTCCCATCTCCTCCTCCAGGCGTCCCAATCCGCGGCGTTACTGCGTCGTGCGTCGAAACGAGCAGGACCCCGGCGGTCGAGGCGGGCCAAGTCAGCCAGCGATCGGCGGCATACGACTTGATTTCCCGCCGCCAGGCGCTGTGGCGGTGATCGGTTGTCGCCCATCAGCGACACTTTCGGACCGCCGGTGGCGGCGGCCGGCGGCGAGGTGGTAGATCTCGTCCGCCCGGCGTTGCAAGCGCCGCGAATCGATGCTTCCCCGGCAGACTGGCCCGACCTCCACGGTCGGCGGCGAAAGCGAGGCAGCGGCGAGACCGCCGGCCTCAGCGGTCGGCAACGGCGAGCACGCCCGACGAAGCTTACGCCCGTAGCGCTCGCATCCGGCGGCGGCCAGATCGTCCCCCTCTGGCGGCGTCCCCTCGCCAAGCCGGGCCCCTACGCGAGGCGCGCATCAACGATCCCAGCTCCCGAGCAACCACCGCCGCCCGCGGACAAGGCCGGAAGAGGCGGTTCCTCACCGGCAAAGTAGGGCTCGGCGTCCTCCAGTGGCCGGTGAGGCCCCTGCGAAACGGCGATCGGTCAGAGTGCGAGAAGAAGAGACACAGAGGAATTACGCAAGTCACTTACAGGAGGAGGAATGAACAACCGGCTTTGGCGTGCCCTCTTTGCCGGACCCCGCGAGGCGGCCGGGACCAGCGCTTCCGCGAGGATAAACCTGCGCCGCGGTCTCTTCGGAGGAGCATGGTCGCCCGGCCCTTGGCCCAGGACCAGCGTCGCGTGCCGCGAGTCGCCTCCGGCGACTTCTCCCTCGCTCGGCAACGACTCCTCGTCACCCTCACTCGAGGTCTCCTCCGAGGTCTCCTCCGAGACCTCCTCGCCACGCGCGGCCCGGTCCGCGCGCTCGTTCCTCTTCCGCGTCTTGGTGGCCTCTTTTTCCGCTAGCAGGGCGGCGTCCTGCTTCTCCTTTTCGGCGCGCGCGGCCGCCCTCAACTCCTTTTCCCCCGGCAGCAAGGGACGGGAGATCAGTCCACCGAGCCCCTGCGGGAACACGCTCGGGTAAGGAGGCGAGGGAGCAGAGCAAAGCAAAAGCAAACAGGAGCCGTCAGACGTACCAGGTTCTGCGGATTACTGGCGAAAAGCGCGGCGCCTCGCCGCCACGGTTCGGTGTCTCCTGCGATGGAGGCTGCGGACACGCTACGAGATCTCCGACGGAGGAGCTCCGCTCGGCGACCTTGCAGGATCAGTCGGCCCAATGTACTCAAACATGGGGCGTAGCAGGCCCTTGAGGAGTTGGATGCGCCTCTCCATGAACGTCTTGAGGACCACCTTGCCCGTCGAGGCCCCGCCGCCAGGTCGCGAGCTTTTCAAGGATCGCGTCCACCTTCTTCCAGGTCGCTTCGTGTCGGGACCCGGCCCAACGAGGGATGCGGCGTTAGTAAATTCCCCGAAGGGAGAGCCTTTGTTGTCGAGGTTCGGACATAGAACCACTCGCTATGCCACCCAGGTTAGGCGTCGGCAGCCTCAAGTCGGCGTAGAATGGTTTGCGGTGGTTGCGTAGTTGGATCATCGAGCCCGAGGAGGCGGAGTCGGTGGCGGCCTCGCGAAGAAGAAGTGGCGCGAGCCCAAAATGGGGTTCAATCCCGAAAGGCCTCACACAGCGTCATGAAGACCGCAATGTGGAGGACTCCATTCGGGTTCGGTGATGAACCTCTCCCGTAATAGTGCACGGCAACCCGGACGAGCGGGTGGAGGCGGAAGTCAAAGCCCCGCTCGTAGAAGAACGCCCGGCGAGACTATCTCGCCGTCCTCAAGTTCGAGGACCTCGGTCGGCCGGCCGTGAACTTCGCCCGGCCCGGACTCGGGCGCGGAGGAAGGAACTCCTTCCTCTCTAGACCGAGATAAGCGACCCTTGCCATGGCCGAGTGCGGGGTCGGCGACATCTCGGAATCTTGCTTGAAGGAAAAGCGAGGCAGCCAGCGAAGCGAGGAAGCTCCTCTTCTTCCTCGTTTTCTTTCTTCCCTTTTCCTCTTTCTGCGAGAATCTGCGAGCGGAGGGCTTGGCGCCCTACCACGCCACCCACTCCTTCCTTTATAGGCGCGGCGAAACGAGGCCAGCGCCTCGCGCGAAAATCGACGCCTCCTCCGCAAATCAACGCGATGCCAAACCGCGCTTTGCCGCCTCGCCGCTTCCCCGTGCGTGCGCGATCCATTTAAATCACTGCGCGTGCGCGCCTGACAGCGGGATGGCCGCCTAGCGCCGCGCCGCCTGGCGTCGCGGGCCTCGCCCGATACGATGGGCGGGCGCCCCGCCGAGGAAAGGTATGCAAAGCGGCCCAGGGCGCCGGCCTCGGGAGAGCAAGCCGCCTATAGGCTCGCACCGAGGCCCGACCGTCTGGGTTCGAAGGCCGAATCCGGCCAGTGAGCAAGCCGCCACGTAAAAAGCGGCGAGTCACGGTGAGCCCCAGAGGGCCTCGGTTGGGTCGGCGGACGACCCAATCAACGTGACTTCAGCGTCGAGACCATACCTCACACTCTCCGCGGAACTCATCGATGAGTAAGCGGCGGCCCGCGCTCGGGTCGGCGGACGACGGCGATCCGACACGGGATCGAGTAAGGAAAGGTTTTTATGGAGCGCCCCAGTAGTCGGACGCCTGCAGCGGGAGCTACGTCGGCAGAAGCGAACCCCTCAAGGGATCGCCAGGTTTCACTCGGATTACCCGATAGTAGCTCGCCGCGAGCACGGCGTTCAAGCCGAAGCGAAGGTAGCGCGTCAGCTCACGACTCACGAGGACCCACGTACCGTGGCTGCCAGTCGGCCGGGTAAACCCGGCCGGCTCCCGAGCACTGCTTTCGAGGGCTCGGGGCTCGCCATGCCGGGTGCGCTCATTGCGCCGGGCTCTTTGGCGAACCACGGCCAAACAAGCGGCCCGACCAAAGCGTCGCCGACCTCGGGGTCCGCGGCCACACCGGCCGGGTAAACCCCGGCCGGCTCACGACCGCTCGGGGGCTCGGAAACTACACCAGCCGGGTGCTTCGCCTTGCCGGGCTCTTTCAGTGGCGCGACTCCCAAGCGATCGCGGCCGAGCCTAAACGCCACCGACCTCGGGTCGGCGACTACCGCATGACCAGGCTAAACCCCGACCAGCTCTCAGACCCACTCGGGGCTCAGGAACTACACCCCGGATGCGCTTCGCCTTACCCCGGGTTCTTTGGTAGTACGACCGACAAGCGGCGGCCAACCAAAGCGTCGCCGACCTCTGGGTCGCGGCCACTTTTCGGCCAAGGTAAACCCCAGGCCGGCTCACGACCGGCTCGGGGCTCAGAGGCTACACCAGCCGGTGCCTTCCTTGCCGGGCTCTTTGGGCGGGCTTGGCCGACAAGCGCGACCCCGACCAAAGCGTCGCCGACCTCGAGTCGCGGCCAGCACCGGCCAGCGCAAAACCCCAAGCCAGGCTCCACGACCGGCTCGGGGGCTCGAAACTACACCAGCGGGTGCTTCGCCTTGCACCGGGCTCTTTTCTAGGCGGCACGGCTCCAGGCGACCACGGCGACCTAGCATCACCGACCTCGGGTCGGCGGTTACCGCCGAGGTTAAACCCCGGCGGCTCTCAGGCAGCTCGGGGGCTCGGGGCTCTTGGCAGTACCCATACCATGGGTACCCCATCGGCCGGAAGCACGAGCGGGCTGACCTATCACGGCGGAGGCCGGCACCGAAAAGGTACTTGGGCGCAAGGAACGAGGCCCGACACGTGCGGGGCCGACCAGACGGTCGGCGGACTCGATTCCGGCGGTCGGCGCCGCAACCGCCTAATATCAGCTCAAGCTCCACTGCGCCACGAGCCAGCGGGGCCACGCCCGATGTCGGCGGCGCCATGTGCGCGGCGTCCACGACATCCGTCAGGGGTAAGCGGCTCCTTCCCAAGGTTGTCGGAAGAGCCACCGAAGAAGTCAAGCCCCGATCCGTCGCCTGGCACACCGCAGGAGTACGCCCACTCCGAGGCCAAAGCAAAGTCAAGCGCCATTAAAGCCACCGAGGTGACAAGAGCACCAGTGCAACACGCCACCACGACAAAGATTACGCAAGATCAGACGCCACAGAGCCACCAACCCCGCCTCGGGGCGGCGGGGTTGGCCGGACAAGACGAAGCTTGACCTCAAGGCGTGAAGACCCTCTCCTCGTAGTCTTCCCGACTCCGTGTAACACTGCCTCCTCGTCTATATAAGGAGGCGGGGCCCGAGAGGGAGGGGCGCGGAGAAAAAGAGAAAACAGTCTCCTAGGTAGCCTCGACTCCCTAGCGAAAACCTCAAGAGGTTCGGACAGCCGACCGTCCGCCTCGCTTGTACACCCCTTGTCCGTCTCCCAAAGATCAATACATTCACACCGCACGAACTGGAGTAGGGACATTCGGCCCGAACCAGTATACATCTTCTGACTCCTTGAGTCGACCATTCGGGGAGAGGGAGCGCGCGACCCCATCCGACCATAAATTCGTATTGCCGGTGCACGAAACACCGACACTAGTCTTGTTTACGGGTAGCTTATGCAGAATACACTACATTGATAATGTGTTTGTGATCGATGATCGGATAAACTTAAACAGGGTTCTCTGTTCCTTTGCTCTGTCATCAATTGCACCTAATGTCATAGACCTAACAGTGCTCGACCGGTGTACCTGCTTGTATCGCAGCATTGCAAGAATCCAAAGGATGCGTTAGCGATTACCTTGATGAGATAAGATTTTTCTTGGCGAGACAAGTCCATCGCATCTCTGCTCTTCTAGCACCAGATCTCTGTTTTTATCTTCAGATTCAGCCATTTACATGTGTATATATTTCTAGGGGAGAACCTGAAGTCTAAGATGCATGCTTTTTAGTCAAACGAATTCATAGTTTCTCTTGGGACATAGATTAAGCATCAGATGTGTTTTTTTTTTTGAGAATTTCTAGTATATTTTTATTTTTAACAAAAGAATTGATGGTAGTTGTGATTAGAGTTTATCAGATTAAGGATCAGATGTTTTACTTTTTTATAAGAATTTCTAACATTTTTAGCGACTCTCATGAGATTTTAATATATAATAGATAGACATGAGAAGAGATGGTAAAGATAGTTAATACTTAATGTTTCACTCTTTGATCGTCACACTCAACGAACCAAGTAATAATCGACACAAGAAATCAAGCGGCACTGTTCATCAGTTTACACATGACATGAGTGACAAACTTAGCAGATGTACGCAGGGTTCAATTTATCTTCTTCTTCTTTTTGAAAATCGTGTGATTTTCAATTATAGAAAAAAAAAAATCACTCAAAAATCGTTAGAAATCGCATGGTTTTAAAATCCAAAATTTTAGAAAAAAAAATAAAATTTTTGACCAATTTCTCTCAATTTTACCGATTTTCTCTCGATTTTCACGATCAGTTGAATGTTTCTCAAACCCGTTTTTTTTTACAATATTTATTGATTTTCTCTTGATTTCTCCCGATTTTAACCAAATTTCTCTTGATTTTCACCGGACAGTTGAATGTTTCTCAAAACCGATGTTTTTAGCGATTTTGTTTCAATTTGCACTTATTTTCTCTCGATTTTCACCGATTATCGCAATATGTACGTTCTATATTTTTTTTTGAACTTTTGAATTTAACCGATTTATCGATCGATTTTAGATATCGTACCTCTCCTATAAGCCCAAAAATCACAATTTTCTCACGATTTTCGCCGATATTATGAACCTGGATGTACACACTTATAAATCATGCATGTTCAGAGTTAAAAATAAACAAAGAATCAATCCGTGAGCAGATTATCAATTGACGATGTAGCACTTCTTCCTGATCTCGCCCTGCACTCCGGTGAGCACGCCGACGCCGCCCATCTTCGCCGTCGACTCCGCAAAGTCCCTGAAGAACTCGGCGGCGTACTGCCCAGTGACCCACCGCTGCACGTAGCTCCGCGTAAAGGACTGAAGGCGTTGGTGAGCAGCGACGAGTCGGAGTGCAACAGCCCACGTCTTTCTCCTAATCCGTGCCTCCCACACACTCACCCCCTACCACTAGATTAAAGACTAATTAAGAATTATATATTTGAGATAGGCTCTTTCTTTTAATTTAAACTTTATAACTCGGGATCCACTAGATGGATAGTTAGATATTTTCTTTTAAATAATAACATCTGATGACTACTATAACTCGAGTCCGTTAGACATACGACTAGATATTTTCTTTTAAATAATAACATCCGATGTCTACTATTATTCAAGTTTGTTAGAGTCTACCAGATTAAGTGTCATATGTTTTTTGTGTGAGAATTTCTAGCTTATTTTTACTTTTAACAAAAGATCACACGGCGGTTGTAATTAGGATTCACCAGATTAAGACTCCGTTTGGCAACTTGGAATTGTGCTATTTCTACTAGAAAATGGGAGAAACCAAGCTAAACGGGCTAAAGCTCGAAACGATTCTCCTCGGAACGTTTCTTCTTTTTCCACGCCAGGGCCGAATCGCCCTCAACCCCGTTCCACCCCGATTCACAGAATCCAGACAGCTAACCAAAAGGTTTCCAGACAGTGATTCTGATTATATCTGAAACGTTTCTACTCAGAATCTGGAACCGTTTCCGTTTCTATTAGAATCTGAAACCGTACTAAACAGGGCCTAAATGATATGGCGGTTGTAATTAGGATTCACCAGATTAAAATACCATATGTTTTTCTTTTTGTGAGAAATTTCTAGTCTATTTCTCTTTTCTTTTCTTTTTTCCTTAGCGAATCTCTTGAACTTTTAATATATAATAGATATATTTATAAAACCTAAAAAATTACAATATTATGAAAGTTTCTTCGAAACAAATCTACGCATACTCCCTTTATTCCGGAATAGATAATGTTTTAGGATTTTGTATTTCAACCAATGCAAGTGAAAAAAAAGACCAAATTGCCCTGTTTTATTAGATTACTTATTGTTATTGGATAGTATGTACTTCTTTAGTTTATATCATTAAATGATATTGGAAATAGCTATAAAGGAGGAATGTATAAGGAAAAGAGGGTGAAAAATCATCTTAGAATTGTAGAATGACGTGTATAAGAAATAAAATTTGAAAGCTAGAATGATATGTATTCAGAAACGAATGTAGTATGATTTTTATGTATACAATTTAAATATTTAAAATATATTAATAATTAAAGTTTTAAAAATTTAATTATATATATGTTTAAAACAATAACTATTTATTTATGATGAGTCCTGTATATAACTATCCAATTAGCGCTAGCTGGGATCGTACTTGGTCTCATAAATGACAAGAAAAAATGGTAAAAGAACAAACAGTCCAGGGAGCATCAATGTGGGCTGGACTCCGGTGTCTGGAGGCAGATCTCTCATTATTAGAGGACCAGTCCACCACTACTCTACTCCCACCACCTTCCCCCCGCTGCCACCTCCTGCCTGGTCTCCTCTCCTCCCATATCCTCTCCCCACTCCCTACACAGCTCAGCACCATCCACCTCCACCACCTCCCCCCCATCTCCATTCCTTTGTCTCTCTCCGGGCTTAAATCCAACACAGCCATCGCCCCTGCTACCTGACCTCCAAGTATCCCTTCGTTCTTGCTGCGTTACCGGGGTCGGGGTGGTGTGGTCTTGGGGTGCTGCTCCGGAGCTGGTGAGGGTGGTGGTCTCTGGCGGCAATGAGGAGCAGCCATGTCTGCTCCGTGCTTGCGTCCCTCGTGTTGCTGTGGCAGGGCATGGCCGCTGCTCAGACGGCCTCTTCTTGGAAGACACTGAGCGGTACATTCTTTGGGCTCCCCTTGTTTCCTTGGTTGGTTGTGCGCGCGCTCTGATCTGAGTTCATTTATTGCAGTTCTTGTCCCGTAGAGGAAAATTTTGCTTGCGATTTTAGAAATTTTACCACCATTTTGGGCTGGATCTTTAGGATGAGTGCCCATTTTGCTCAAGTTTATTTTTCCCTCCTCTTTTGCGACACATTGGTGGGGTTCTTGGCACGATGGCCTAGTTCATTTCTCACCGATTGTAGCATCGTTTGAGCAACTTAGTTACGAGGTATAGATTTTGATTAGTAGAAGATTGGCAACGACCAAAATGCCTTTTTTTGGGTAGCTGATAGACCTTTTTAGCTGAGAGACATGTTGTTAGGACATGACAGCAGCTTCTGGAGGTTAAGGACTACTTGACTGCTATGTGCTAATAGCTCTACACATATCTCTTTCGAAGTGTTGAGAATGGTGTGCTTTGTGAATTTACTCTAGCTACACGTGACACGTCCTTTCCCTTTTTCTTTCACAGAGTTCTTGTTCGTGTGATGCATTTAGGAGTTAGGATCTGGTCATTCCAGGTATCCAAAAGGCTAACAATGAGCTTAATGTTTCAGGCAATGCTCCAGCAATCATAGCCAAGGGTGGATTTTCGGGCTTATTTCCCGATTCAAGCGAATTCGCCTATCGGTTCGCGCTGGTTGCTAGCTCGCCTGATACGATCCTATATTGTGACGTTCGGCTGACCAATGATGGCCTTGGCATCTGCCTACCGGACATAAAGATGGATAACTGTACCAATATTCCAGATTACTATCCAAAGGGCAAGAAGAGCTACCTTCTTAACGGTGTGTCTACGACGGGATGGTTCTCAGTGGACTACAATGGTTCTGAGCTCGGACAAGTGTCTTGTAAGCGCTGCCATAGTGTTCTAATAAGTTACCAAACATTGCAGTTTTTTACTGTCTGTGGTCTTGTCAATATTGTATGAGGAAAAAGAAAATGCCTCTTGTTTTGATCTTTCCATGATTTGAAAAATGTGGTTAGTTTAATTACTTGTCTAACTCTTTCCAATTCTTGCAGTGAAGCAGTCAATCTTTTCTCGCACGCCCAGGTTTGATCAAAGCCTCTTTCCAATTCTTGCTGTTGAAGACGTGGCATCCAAGTTTAAGCCTCCTGGAATTTGGCTCAATGTCCAGGTACAATTAAGAATCTTGGTCACATGCGGTATATTATGTTGTAGGAGTTCTGCTGTCACTGGAAATCTCTGCTTTGTGCCATTTGCAGCATGACAGTTTCTACAGTCAATTCAATCTGAGCATGAGGAACTACATCCTTTCTGTATCGAAACGTGTTGTTGCCAATTATATCTCATCACCCGAAGTGAGCTTCCTTGCCAGCATACTCGGAAGGATTAGCAAAAAAACCAAGGTCGTGTTCCGCTTTCTTGACGAGACCACTATCGAACCATCAACAAAACAGACATATGGTTCCATGTTGAAAAATCTTACATTTGTCAAGACATTTGCATCTGGGATACTTGTTCCAAAGCACTATATCTGGCCTGTTTCACCAGATAATTATTTGCAACCATACACTTCAGTCATTGATGATGCTCATAAAGCTGGGTTGGAAATTTATGCTGCCGATTTTGCGAATGACTTTACACTCAGTTACAACCATAGCTATGATCCATTAGCAGAATATCTCTCATTCATTGATAATGGTGCCTTCTCTGTTGATGGTGTATTGACTGATTTCCCTGTTACACCTTCAGAGGCCATTGGTGAGTCCTTATTCTTTCTACAATATTCTTGCAACAATACATGTTTATTCTTCAATTTTTCATCCACTCGTGATTTGGTGTCATCTATCTTCCATGTTCTGAAGACAGTGAATTTGAATTAAACCACAAAAGCATTGATGATATTGCTGGTTTTATGTAATAAGCATCATAGCTACTGATGTTATAGTTCCTCTTGTTGATGGAGAAAGTAACATCATTTTATAAAGCAAAGTTTGTCATGAGAATACAACCTGCTAACTTATTAGCTTTAGCCAAAGTCCCTAAATGCATGGTTTTACCATTTTCATTATACATTACATGAAATACAACTTGAAATTCCCTAATCACAGTTCAGAATATTTGATATAATGGATTGCTTTTGGAAGATTCCATGGCTTTCTCCTTTTTTGGTGTGTACTTTCAAATTGGATCATCTTTATCTTTATTCGAGCACATTCATAACACATTGATTGTTAACAACGTCAAATATGTGAATTAGCCCCCACATAGTCCTCTCTTTCTCTGGTAGCAATGTGTATAATCAAGTTTAAGCGCCAAGTTCAATTGGGTGGATTATAAGTTTATAACTGGTTATTCTGAGCCTCTGGTCCTGCTGAGTTTTGAATTCGAGCTCCACCCTAATCGATTATTCGTTTTTACACAGGCCAAGAAAGTATGTTATGACAAAATAAGTCCAGTAATGACCCACAAATCAAATTACCATCAAGAGGATTCCTCAACTTAGTGCTAGGACTCCTAATCCTAATAGGATATGAACTGGTATTTCACTTAAAATCTAACCTGTGAGATATTTTGTGCATGCATAGCAAAGTATAAACCTATCTAGTACCTACTCTTAAAAACTTAAGAGCTGCACCTCCTTTGGCATTGGAGTTGTCTTTTTTGTTGAAAAAAGAGCATTTGCCACAAACATTTAGTGCACTTTTCCACTTATATCATGCACATTCCAAACCTTTTTGTGGAGAATCGCATGTTCCAAACTTCATTTTGTGTTACTTTAGTCTGTGCTCATACAATTTATCTGACGGATTCAGTATAATCATAGCTTCTCATTCCACACTGGTCTATATTTTGCCTGTGCAGGCTGTTTCACCAATTTAAACAAAAGCAACACAGATCATGGTGTGTGTAGTTCCTCTGTACATCTTCTTTCATGCTTCATGTTTAGTTTCATTACTGACTACACTTTTCACACTTGGAATGCAGGAAAGCCTCTAATTATTTCCCATAATGGTGCTAGTGGGGATTACCCAGGCTGCACTGATCTTGCTTATCAAAAAGCAGTTGACGATGGTGCAGATGTCATTGATTGCCCTGTTCAAGTGACCAAGGATGGCATACCAATATGCATGAGTTCCATTAACTTAATGGATGATACTACTGTTGCAAGATCACAGTTTGCCTCTCAATCAGCAGTAATTAAAGATATTCAGAGTGTGCTAGGAGTTTTTACTTTCAACCTTACTTGGGATGACATTGTAAAGAATCTGAAACGTGAGTTGAATTGAAATGTTTATGCACATTAAAGGAACCGCAACAAAATCTATTTGGTATCCTGAACAAATATAGAAAAACTAATTTGTTAGATCTTAAGTTAGCAATCTGATCTGTATTGCCTACTTGAATATTTTGTTAATCTTTATTGCTCTGCTATTGTTTGCTTCATTGACATCGAGCATTTACTGTAGGACTGATTTTTTCTCTCTCCATCCTTACAGCTAAAATATCTGCCCCATTTAGCACCTTCAATTTGGACAGAAATCCAAGATACAGGAATGCAGGAAATTTCATGAGATTATCAGACTTTCTGGACTTCACGAAAGATAAGGATTTATCAGGAATCATGATCAGTGTAGAGGTGAGAATTTTATGTTACCTATCATTCTTTCAGTGCATGAACAGGACTACATTTTGCCACTTGTTTCATTGCTTTTTCTGTGATAATATTTACTTCTGTAGAATCGTTACTTTTTTTTTTTTCTGTCAAGCATTTAATATTTGTTCCATATTTCAGTGCCTAAGCATTCTAACCAACTACCAATATGTAAAAATGTATACTTACTGAGTTCCAGTAATAGCTTCACGCTCTCAATTAACTTGCCATTTATATTTTGCAGCATGCTGCTTTTATGGCAGAGGAACTTGGATTTGACATGGTAGATGCAGTTATCAAAGCCCTCGACGATGCTGGTTACAGCAAGCAAACTGCCAAGAAAGTTATGATTCAGTCAACTAACAGCTCAGTTCTGCTGAAGTTCAAGCAGCAAACAAAGTATGACCTTGTGTACATGATCAATGAAGATGTCAGGGACGCTGCACCTTCCTCCCTCGCTGACATCAAAAAGTTCGCCGGTGCTGTTTCTGTATATGCCAGCTCAGTTTTCCCTGAAACCCACCATTTCACGACCTACCAGACCGAGCTTGTGCAGTCCCTGCAGACTGCTGGTCTCTCAGTCTATGTTTACACTCTTATGAATGAGTTTGCTTCTCAACCATATGACTTCTTCGCCGATGCGACTGCACAGATCAATGCATATGTTCAGGGCGCTGGAGTGGATGGGCTAATTACTGATTTCCCCGCGACAAGTCGGAGATACAAATGTATGTCTGGTTAGCCTTTTTCATGTAGGCATGTCTCAGTTTACTAAGCACCCAAAACATCTGCAGTTTTCAGTCTATTCACACGGCGCGTTCTGTTTTGCAGTGAACACTTGTATGAACATGGGGAACAACACGCCAAGCTTTATGGCCCCTGCTCATCCCGGTGATCTGCTGCAGATCATCAGTAAACCTGCCCAGCCACCGGCATTGGCTCCGATGCCTCTTCTGACAGACGCCGATGTGGCAGAGCCACCCCTACCTCCCGCCAGAAACAACGGTACAGCTCCAGCACCTTCTCTTGCAAGCAGGATGCAGACGCGTATCCCGCTCCTCGTCACGCTGACAATGCTTTCCATCTGTCGTTCACTGTTCTGAGCCTGCAATGCAACAATGGCACGCTACAGCTTGGCCGTCATGCCAATCTACTAATCTGATATTTTGTTCCTTTTTTCTTCCTTAGTGATTCATTTGTTCTTCTGTAATTTTTCGTTGCGGGGTTGTTCGGACTGCCTATGACACTTCTCTGTGGGTTGCCCCTAGTGATTTCAGTACATATGTGTGGGAGTATATTGTTTAGTGCTTGTCTAGGTTTTGGATGAAGTGTCTGCGATTCAGATGGTACAGTTCTCGACAGTCGGTGCCTCAGGCATGATTATTTGCTCTGAAGTCTGAATCTCATGAGAAAGAAGATGTGATGACAGTCTCTAAGCTGCCGGACTCGAAGGAGAAGGTAGCGCTCGCCGGTGGTCGCGCGGGATGCTCTCCCGAAAAATAAAGTTTAACAAGGTTTTACAACCCAGCATTTGTCAAATTGGCACACGAATGCTGGCATCGCGCACCAGAAAAAAACAAACAAACTATACTAACCTGACCATTGCGATCAACTAGTTTAGCAACCACGTAGGTTGAGCCCAGACGACCGTAGTCTGATACAGCCGTGTTGCATGGAAGGCTTCCCTCCTGCGATTTTTTTTTTTTTAAATAATGCGAATTTTTTACAAAAATAATATGACGAAAAAAATATTACAGAAATATACCATTGCTACCTTTTGAAATGGCAATAGAGCCTCTATCGCTATTTAAAATGGTAACAGAGATTCTATCGTCATTCCAAACGGCCAGGTCATTTGTCGGCATTTTAATTGACGACAAAGAGAACAAATTGTCAGTTGAAATGACGATAGAGGATCCCGCCTGAAATGGTGACAGACGGCATGTCACAAAAGCACGTGTGATCGTTCGGGGGAAAGCGATGACCGAAGACAGATCCAGAGAAAAGAGAGGAAGAGGAGAGGAGGGGAGAGGAGCGTGAAGGATAGCAGATGTGGAAGGGGGAGGAGGAGAAGAAGAAGATGAAGAGAAAGCGGATGGGAAGGGAAAAGGAAGAGAAGAAGAAAAATTTAGATAAGTTTTTTTTATTATGTTTTGAAAATATAGTAGGTTGGCCACCGAAATAATTAGATATGTATTTGTGTAGGTATGTAGTTCGGTGGATATGTAGTTTTGTAGACATGTAGGTATGTAGTTGTATAGATATATAGCATTTGTGTAGATATGTAGGTATGTTCATATGTAGCAGCGTAGTTGTGTAGTATTGTAGATGTTGTTGAGGATGGATTGGATAAGTTAGAACCACTTTGGATAAATTTATAGACATTTGCATCATTTTTTTGTTGTTGTGAACAATGTATAAAAAAAATGAAGCTACAGTAAAGAAAAATTAGAAATAGTCAACACAAATAGCAGAAAAAATAGAAATGCATAATATATGATTTTAAACATAAATGAATAGAGGAATATGAATTTAAGCGACATCTACAATGCATAATATATGATTTTAAACATAAATGTGGTAGTTTTGGTATGTGTAACGGTGCTGAAATATGAAAATGAATATGCACATGGATTATTGTTGTATTGTAGAGTAACTTTTTGTGATATGTAGGCATAGTGGTGCGACTAACTTTAGAATTCATTACGTTTATTACGTATTGGTTAAGAGAATGACATTATATCGTGTACACAATAATAAGTTGAGGAAATACTTGATAGGTATGGATGAGAGTACATTTTAAAATACACTATGGAAAAGAGGTTTCACATATGGATGCAGAAGAGGTCCAACTAAGTTATTTTTCAAATACGATGGCTAGATCGTCATGTACAGAGGAGTGTCCATGGGGCACCGTTGTGAGATGGTTGTACCACCTATTCTCGTTGGAACATGAGTTGCATGATCTGAAGTTGCACGTTGTTGGTAGTCATGCACAAGAGTGCATGTATTGGGAGTCAGTGTAATTGAAGGGCCAAAGTCGTGAAGCTCGCACGTATGATTGGCGAAGGTGCGAGGATTGCCTCTAGTATTCTTGGCACAAGCATTTCAGAAAGTCTCTTCCAGCCATGTGATTCAAGAGGAGGCCATTATTAATGAAGCCAAAGAAGTTGGGGAGTCAATCCACATTCATGCATGCTTATTGAGTCAGGATGTGGGAGGGTGTGACGAGTCAATGCAATGTGTGGAACTAAATATTCTCATGCTGAAGGTGCAGGAACCAATTGGCATTACAGAAGGAGAACCAATTGAAGGCTTGGTGGAACAAATAGAGGCCGAGGACCGCAATTGCAAGGCATTATCTGATGATGAAGGTTGCGATGATGATGAGGTTGGGCATGAGACAGCCATCCTACGGAGTGGAATGAGTACAAGTTCAACAAGCTAGTAGTCAATATGGGTGAAGGCATTGCATGGAACTATCAACAGAATGAGGTGCAATAAGTAGGGATGTACAAAAGTAAGTGGGAGGTACAGAAAGTAGTGAAAGTATGGACAGTGTCATTGTGGAGAACATTTAAGGTTGTAAAGTCAGAACTGCGGATTTATGATGTGAGACGCGAAATGGAAGGTTGCCTATGGCGCGTCCGTGCATTCCAGCTTAAGTGAGATACCCTTTGGAAGTGCTCAATAGTCGTTCCATACACATGCGTGCTTATAGAGTCTATGCAATCACATAGAAACATCTCTATATGCTTAGTTACAAATGCAATGTACGGAGAGATTGTGGGCAACATGGATTTGAAGCCATGTTCAATTATACTTGCAATAGAACAGGGGTTCTAGTATACAATAAGCTATATGAAGGCCTGAAGGGCGAAGCAAAAGGTCCTCGAAGCTAGGTTTGGCATGTATGAAGAATCATACCACAACATGCCAACTATGCTTCAAATCATTAAAGAAAGGAATGTTGAGACATTTATCAATATTTCCGAACAACGCTTGCAGTGGTTCCCTCAGAAGATGGTACTTAAGCGAGCATTCTTTGCTTTTGGTGAGTGCATCAACGCGTTCAAACATTGTCATCTCTTGCTTTGCGTGGACGGTACATTTCTGATTAGGAAGTACAAAGGCCATATATTGACTACCATCAGAGTAGATGGCAACAGCCAGATTCTTCCCATCGCACTAGCTTTTGTGGAGAGTGAGAACACAAATAGCTGGATGTGGTTTCTGAGGAATGTGAAAGCCGGTATTGTTGGCGAGCGGCATCGAGTTTGTATCATCCATGATCTAGATCTCGGTCTTCTGAAAGCAATAATTCAACCGCAAGAAGCGCGAGAAGAGTCTCATCCATGACTTGATTTGCAGAGTAGGTGGTGCAAGTGGCACATAGGTGTGAACTTCTACAAGCAATTCAAAAACAAGGATCACATGAAGCTTTTCAAGAGGTTGTGTGATCAGAATTAGTAGAGGAAGTTTAATACACTCTTGAAGAATTTGGACGAACTAACGTCCAAGCATATAGCTGAGGCTATGAAGAAGCTTGCACTTGGCGCAGAAAAGGTCCCTATAGTGCTGGATAACTTACATACGGACCCTCCAAATTTGGTTAGGAGGAATGAAAAGGGCACAAAATTCTTCCCACAGTGGATTGAACATGAGCCTAGGGAGAAGTGGGCTTTTCTTTATGATACGACGGCGCCAAACACGGTTTCGTGATGATGAATCTGGTGGAAGTGTACAACTGGGTCATGCAGGATCTTAGGTCCCTTCCTTGTTGTAGTTATGGTGGAGAGAGTACTTCATGGTATTACGAAATACTTTGTGGATCGTCATGTCGTGGCGTTGGTCGCCATGAATTATCCTCAACTAAAATACTCCAATATGATCACTAGATACATAGAAGAAGAAAAAAAGCAAGAAGTGAGAGATACATAGAGCATTCAAACTAGGCATGATGAACCTTTATTTCGAGGTATTGTGTAGGGACAAAGGCGGTCATATGATGAACCATAAGAAAATTGTCTAAGAGTGCACCCTTAGGAGGCGACATTGTTCCTCACATGCAACAAGCCCCATCTGTTACACAGATCATGTGTTCACGTCATGGTTTCCTGTTCGATAATTTATCAGGATCACACAGATCATGTGTTCACGTCATGGTTTCCTGTTCGATAATTCATCAGGATCCTGGCATATTCATGTTTGAACATTTCATGAAGGAAGCGGCGCTAGAAACTTGGAGTGGAGAACTTTTTTGTTTTTTGAGTGGTAGGATCATTCACCAAGCATCAGTGATGGGATTTGACACATGGGTTTTCAATCTTGACAGGTTGAAGGGAGTTGGACGCCACTAAACCAGACATATCAAGAACGACATGGACACAGCAGAATGTGGCCATCATGTGAAAAAATACTCTATTTTGAAGGAGACGGGGCACACTTTCAAATATTGCTCAATGCTGAGAGCCCACCAAAAGGAAAAAGAGGGGAATGTGCATGGGTTTGGAGCAGCCAATTGAAGAACATGTGAAATATTGTATTGTAAGAAGTGTGTTGAACAAGCAATGCACTTGTTTTGTGTGGTGACGTAAAAATTGTTGAGATATGCAAACTATGTCAAAATTGTTGTCATGTACTATCTATGTCATTCGTCATATCTGTTCATGTAAACATTACTGTGATGTACTATGTATGTAAAATTTGTTGTATGGTGTGCAAATTGTAATTCAATATGCATATTTACCTTTAAAGTTACTTCATGCGTACTAACATTGAACATTTTTTATGACAGGTATGGAGGACAACGTTGTAGGTGCAAAGTGTTACTACGAGCTACTTAACCCGATGATAGACATGTCACACCGCCGCTTCTTAGGCACTGTGCATATTTTCAATGGTCAGACGCCCATCAAGCTTGGCTCGTTGCTGCTATGCACCCTTATGAGGGCATGGAAGATTGAGCGTTGGATTTTCATGTATGTGAAGTCTTTGAAGTATTGTGATTGCTGGGTATTCTCATTTGATATGGATATTTTTGAAATGTGTTCATGTAGGTTTAGGGCATTTGGATTGCTCCTTCTAGCTAGGATGGTGGATGCCATAGTGAAAGTGCGTCTAGGCACTTATGTTGTTTTGGTGATTAATGACAAACGATTAATGACAAACGCATGTAATATCAATCAATGTAATTGTATAAATATTAACTTAGTGCTTAACAAATGACAAACCTCTAATATATTTATATTGTTATGAGACTAACATGTTTATTGCCTAGTTGAATATTAGTCTCATCTATTTTGGAGGAAAATCAATTGGGATGGTTAAGCAAAAATGAGGTATGCAATCTCGGTATTCCTTCCATATTTGTCATTGCATTCCTCTTTAGCAAATGCATATTGAACTCTAAGTAACTTGTTGATTTCATATGTGCACATTGATTCATGTCATAATTGCTTGTGCATATATATATATATTCATTTGAGTTCATTATGTGTTTTGTTTTTAATATGCTTGTGCTAACTAGAGTTAAACTTCATTGCTTCATATTGACTTGGTGCATACATGTCTTAGTTGTATATCTTCTAATGCACCTCTCCTAGTGAAGTTTAATCTAGAATTGGATCACATCATTTACTCTCATTCCAAATATTATTTGCACATGTACAATTCATGTATATTCTATCATGTGTTTCATTTAAGCAAAGTATGTGATCCTTGCCTTGATTTAAATGATTCATCTTATTGGCAATTATCTCTCTAAGTGCATATAGATCAATCACATATTCATCATGCTGCACTTAGTAGAGAACAATTCTTATGTCAAGTGTTTTCGTTGATATCATGCCTATTTATATGAAACACTTGTTGTATTTCATCTCATTCATTTAATTCTAATTCATATCTTTTGAGCTTGTGGGACTAATGTGTTTGCTGAGTGCTTTGATAAGAATTAGGTCCCAAAGCTGTGTGTATGATGACCAAGTGGTTTGAAGGATGATAAGCGAGTCAAAGTCAACAAGACAAATGGTGTCACCAACAAATTGAGGACTAAGTCAGATTCGACTTGATGGAGGATCGTCTTTGGTGATGATCGAGGTCAAGGTCGAGAGGACGAGAGTCTCATGAGGTGAAGCGCGTTGAGGTTGACAAGACGAAGGGCATCATCAATCTTTGTGGAAGCGTCATCATGCACCGTGCATCCGGAAGAAGTCGGCATGTAAGCTTAGTGTAAGACTTAGATTTTGTGTTTAAATTTGAGTCTAAGGATTGCCGTACTATTAAGAGGGATGCAATCGTTGAAATCAATTAGACAAGTCTCAAGTGCTCAAAGTGGTCTATCCTTGTCTAAGGTTAAGAAACCCAAGTCACACTTTGTTCACCTAGGTGTAGGTGGGTTGGTGTGAAGGTTAGAAGTGTTGTTAGTATCGGAAAGTGAGAATTTGAGGTCACCTTGTGGATTCTTTGTGCAATCAAATTTTATCCTTTAGGATTTGGGTAGTGAGACCTTGTTAGTTGGATAGCCATCGTTCATAGCTTTCCGAAAAGTCCGAATTTGCCGAAATCGGAGTCCGGGATCAAAAGTTATGCCCGTTTTCGTCGGGTTGCCGTGGTGTTGCTGGGAGATCCGGAGTATCCGGGTTTTAACCCGGAGTATCCGGGTTATCCGGAGTATCCGGATGATTCCGGAGTATCCGGATGATCCAGAGTCTCCGGGGTTTTTTCCGGAGTCTCCGGGTTGCCCAGTTCGGTCCCAAACGGCTAGTTTTTTGGGTTCCTCTATTTAAGGCCCCTTTCTTGCCCTCTTCAAAGTAGCCGTTGGGGGGATGTTTTTGCTGGGTTTAGAGGTGTTCTAAGTGAGTTCTTGAGCCCCCAATACTCCTCCCTACTCCTTAGATCTTAGTGATCCCCTTTTGAGTGAAGGGTTGGGTAGAGGAGAGAGGTGTTTGGATTGAGGATCGATTTGAGTTGTTGAGCACTTGAGGTGGACTCTAAGTGAGTTCTTCGGGAGTATTTGTTGCTCTTGGAGGTTGAGGTCTCCTAGACGGCTAGGAGTTGCCGGTGAGCTTCCAAGCTTTGTGCGGAAGGCCACCGGAAGTTTGTGAAGGCCGATTCCGCCTCCGCAAGGAAAGGAATCAAAGAAGTGAAGACCGGCGAGTGCATTGTGCAACACCGGGAGGAAGAGGGTTGAAAGAGACCCCGGCTCAAGTGTGACCGAGCCGCCTCAACGGAGACGTAGGATCCCCTCAAGGATCCGAACTTCGGGATAAAATCTTCGTGTCTCCATCTTCATTTCGGTTTCATCTCTTTCATTACTTGCTTGAATTCATTCCTATATGTGTGATTGAGTTGACTGTATAGGGTTGATTTATTTAGGAGCCCCGATCTATCTTGTTTTTGTGCTTGGCTCCCGTTCTCCACTTGATATAGGTTCTTGGTAGTATTTACTTACTTCTTGTTCAAGTGGATTGCTTCTAGATTGCTCAGATCTTGAATTCTTGACCGAGACACTCAACCCGGAGTATCCGGTATTTTATCCGAACTATCCGGATCATCCGGAGTATCCAGTACATTGATCCGGAGTATCCGGACTAAATATCCGGAGTCTCCGAATTAATTGTCTCGGGCTAAATTGTTTAAGTTGCAAAACTTAATTATACCCTTTGCTTCCGCATTATCTCTGTTTGTTTAATTTTAATTGGGTATAATTTTGTAATCGCCTATTCACCCCCCTCTAGGCCGACATCCCGGTCCTTTCAATTGGTATCAGAGTCAAGTCTCTGATATTTAAGCTTAACCGCTTTAAGAGTTTGGATGTCGCTAGACGGGATGGGTGAGCTTGGAGCTAGCATGTCTATTAATAATAATTTGAATGCTCCATCTTCATCCTCTTATGTGCATATTGCTTCCGGTTGGGCACCGTACTTTAATGGTTCTAATTATGGCCCATGGAAGCATAAGATGAAAATGTTTTTGAGATCTATTGATGCTTCCATTTGGAACATTGTAGATAAAGGCTATAGCACAATGGATGCTCAAAGTGAAGAAAAGAACGCTCAAGCTCTAGAGGCCATTCTTGGCGTATTGAGCGAAGACGAGCGGAAGAAGGTGTGCCACCTCAAGAAGGCTCATGACATGTGGACACTCATCCAAAAGAATCATGACAAGTCCAAGATTGATCAAAGTGATGATTTACAAATACGGACTTCAAATGATGATCGCTCCACATCAATCTCGAGTGATGATGAGTCCTCGTCACCCTCCTCCTCGCCACGTTGCCTCACGGCTCTAGGTAATGATGAGGTAAATGATGAACCTTCCAAAGCTAAATTGATCTCTACAATTAAGGTTCTTCGTGATTGCCTTGAGAAGCAATTTAGAAAATCATATGATTTGATTGAAAAACTTGCTTTACTTCAAAAATCATATGATGCTCTAAAATTAGATCATGAAAATTTGCTTCTCAAAGACACCTCTAGTTGCAAGGTGGATGTTGGATTAACTTGCAATATTCTTGATGATGTGCCATGCTTAGAGTTAAATTCTTGCATGTCATCTAGAATTATAAATTCTTCTCCTTGCAATGAATTGCTTTATATACCTTGCAGCCCAAACGCTAGAGTAGATGTTGCTACTCAATGTAATTTAGTAGATGAATTGACTTGCTCTAATTCAAATGCTAGTACTTCCTCTATGCATGTTGAGACTAACCTTGTAGAGGAAAACAATGAGCTCAAGGCCCAAGTCATTAGATTGGAAAAATGACTTGAAGAGGTGCGTAAATGGAAAAGCCGTTCTCGATGAGATCTTGAGCAAGCCAAGGGCACCTCAAGATAAGCGAGGACTCGGCTACATCTCCAAGAGGGAGATTAGCAAGAAGAAGCACAATGCAAGAATGAAGACGATTGTGTGCTTCGAATGCAACAAGAAGGGCCACTTCGCCTCCGTATGCCCCAATAAAGTGGATAACAAGACCACAACTCCAACTTTGAGGCAAGCCGGCAAGAAGCAAGACAAGAGGAAGAGGCGTTCGAAGCCTACCTGCTTCAATTGTCGGAAAAAGGGACACATCGGTAAGGATTGTCCCAAAGGTATAATCCCTAAGCCTACTCATCACTCTAATGATCATTTGCTTAGGAAGGACAAGAATGGCAATGTAGTTGCCAAGCTTGTCAAGTCCCCTATGCCCGCTCAAAATGATAATGATCATTTGCATAGGAAGAGTAAATCTAGAAATGAACTTGCTAAATTTGTTAGGACTCCTAAGCCTACACAAAGCAATTCAAATAAATTGCTTAGGAGAAATAACGATAGCAAAACATTTACTAGATATACTAGATCCTCTAAGCCAATGCTTAATTCCAATTATCATATGCTTAGAAGAGATCAAACTAGAAATAGTTTTGCAAAGTATCATTGTCCTCCAAAGCCTTTTCATAAAAATGCCAATCATTTGCCTAGGAGGAATAATTATTGCAAACCTATTTGTAGTTATGTTAGTCAAGTCAATAATGCAAATATTAGGGCCATTTGGGTTCCTAAATCTATGGTGACTAACATTAATGGACCCAACAAAGATTGGGTACCAAAAAGTGCCTAAAAGAATTATTAGGTACTAAGAGATGGATTGGACGCTTGGCTTCTTGAGAAGAAAAGGGAACTATCAATTGCAATCAAAGCCAAGTATTAAGATAATCAAGACCGAGCCAGTTAGTCTAACCTGGCTTTGTTACTCCACCAGCACTAGTTTGTCCAGATAGGACCACTTAAGGTGCTCCACCCGGTTACTTGACGTATCCATATGGACATGTACAGTGTCGAGCCCGACCTAGGATCACAAGAGGTGTTGCACAATGGAGGAACCACGAGTAGGATTTTTTCTTTATTCATTATTGTGCTCATGCATTGACAACTCTGTTTACATGTCCGTGTTCTAGTTGTTTCTTCCTTATTTATCTTTTCATTCCATTGTTTTAACAATTTGATATGAATCACTAATCCAAACCGTACTGATAACAACAAAATCAAACGAATTTGTTCTTACATAATCCACATAACTTGGTTCAAATGGTGATATGATTGTGACAACACACTCCCAATTACTATCCATCATGGATGACAACACACTGCCATCTACGACTCTGATCGACATGACAACTCCAACACATGTGACTTGACAACTCCCATTAGCTTTCCTCAAGGACTTCATAGTACACATCGCGACAACTGCCACCTATTTTTTCATACCAATGTAAAAGCACACTGCCACTTACTATGCATCCAGGGTGACAACAAACTATCACCTGTTATGGTCAATCAAGGTGACAACACGCTATCACCTGTTTTTCATCAGATGTGACACCATATTGCCACATGCGTTTAAGACAGACATAACCATACCTTCCAAGCAGCTTAATTTATGAACACCAAGTTCACCATCCACATCCGACACAGCCTATAAATCCCCCATGCACCTCCAATTAACTACTTCATGCACAACCTGACGAACATAGCAAGTAGCTCAAGGTGTGGAGGGGAAGATGGGAAGGGATAAGGTTTCGAGGCCGTGACCTTTCTCTTGAGGACACGCACATATATGATCCCCTAAATCCCGACCCCCAGCCTCAACACATGAGACTCCTACACCAGCAGAAATATGTAGCGTGACTACGCACACCTCCCCAAGCATTGGCCACAATGCAAACACAACCTCAACATGGTGGTCTAGGTTTGCGACAACCGGTTAAACCCATGATGTCTTTTTTTTTCTGATATTCTCTATTCATGATAGCTACTTCATTTCCTACCTATAGTTCCACGCATGTATCGTTATACCGTTCATTAACACCTAATCTTCCTTGTAGTCCGTGGATTGAAAGTTCACCAAGTGGGTGGACCCACTGTTTTGCATAACTGCCTAGGTTTATAGTCACACACTCCTAATACGCTTATACGAATTGTGAGAGGAGCTTCATACAGAGAAGATCAACAACAACAAGCTCCGAAGGCAGAACGAGGACCTCCAGAGGTAGAGGATAAGGGATAAAAATAATAAGGTGGTACACCTCGGCAGTGATAATCACACTTAACGTTGTTGTGTCAATCTAAGCTAGAATTGCGCTTGCCACTACTGTGACAACCAACCGCGTCCATTTTGTCCTGACGATCGACACTTCATGTGGGCATTGTACGGTTACACATTTGAGCCTTAAAGGACTGCGCCCAAAACACATAATCTATCCCTAAGTGTTTTCAATTCCAAAAGGCACAAATGTATTTTAGCTATAGTTTTTGTTTATGGTTCATCTGTGTCACCATTTGTACCGTAGAAGTAGTAAGGCGAACATAAGCACTGAACCAAACTCTACATGCCATGTAATTCGCTCTTATATTATGAAATGATATGTCCATCTTCATCTGGTTTGTGCAAAAAACAAACAAACATGACTCGACCTCATTGCATGCATACAACGAATTCCTCCATTAAGCGATCGAAATGGCCCAATTTTGCTCTCCTTCCCTATACGAAAATATTTATGTACTACACATGGCTATGCCGGTCTTTTCTGCTTTTTTTTTATATTGGGCTCTATCGGCAATTCAAACAGCGATAGAGAACAATCGCCATTTCGATGTTGAGATCTTTCGGTGTGAATAAACCAAATTTTCATAATTAAATCATAGCACTCAAGGCAATTACTGGTCGATTTAAACTGCAGCTTCCCCCATTTTTTCAGTAATGACTGACCAATTCTATGTTTGTGTTGATTTTTTTAAAATAAGATTGGCAAACAATGCAATCTAACAACTAACAAGAATGGGTTGAGCATTATTGTTACAGGATTAATTTAAACTAGGTAGAGTCACGCACGATGCTGTGTTGTGCTGTGCGAACTTTGGTCAGGGGTTCTTTTTGCAAAAAACAGATAGGAGGATCTAAATGCAATTTTGGTTTTCTCAAGGGGTTTAATAAAAATATGCTGGGTAGGAGCCATCGTGAAATTGTGTAACCACGGGTCCTTTTTGCAAAAAAGTGGACAATCCGTTCACAAATACGCGAAACTACACGGCCTTTTTTTTTTAAAAAAAAGGCAGAACTTAAATGTAATTTCATTTTTCAGGGGGTTTTCTAAAAAAATAGGCTAGCTAGGAGCCGTCTGCGAATTTGCATAACTATGAAGTCATTTTTACAAAAAAAAAAGGTGGAGGACCCACTCGCGAATATGCGGATCGACGGGTCTTTTTTTTTTTGCAAAAAAAAAAAAACGGTGGAAGAATCTAAATATAATTTTGAATTTTTGGAGGGCTCTTGCGCCAAAAAAGTGACGTGGCGGCCTTGGTTGCTCGGCAATTTTTTGTTGCGTAAGAATAAAAAGTTTATGTAATATTCCTACAAAAATTCTATAAAATTCTTACTTTGAAACAGCTAAAAAAGAATGGTTTTGTTAGTTTACAATCGCGTGCACGGAAACTTGCGTGCGTTCCTTGTGTCTGGTGATAACGCGTGGTAGATCATGTTTCTATATGTGAAAACTAGCTCGAAGTAGCAATTTCACACTCAATGCAATTAACTAACGCAAATGGAAAAACCAGTTAAGGGTACAATCAAACTAGTGCGAACGAAATTTTCTTCTTATTTTAAATCAAATTCTGTACGTTTTTTTAATTTAAATTTTTCATAGTTGAAACTTTTCGATTTTAATTTTTTTGAGGTGAAAATTTCTAATTTGAACTTTTTTGATTTAATTTTTTTCGAGTTGGAACTTTCCAGTTTGAATTTTTTGGTTGATTTTTTTCAATTTGAATTTTAAATAGGAACTTTTTGAACCAGAATTTTTTTTAATCAAAACTTTTTGAACCGAAAGCTTTTTGAATTGAAAATTTTGTGAGTTGAAAATTTCCGAATTGAAAATTTTCGATTTGAGACTTCATAATTTGAATTTTTTCGATTTAAAATTTTTTGAGTTGAATATTTCGAGTTGAAACTTCCTATTTAAAATTTTTAAATTTTAAATGTTCTAATTTAAAAATTTTGTGTTAGAGAGGGAAGAAAAGGGGTGAGAGAAGTGAGTAGGGAAAAGGAAATGAGAAAGATGTATAGAAAAGAAAACACATAACATCTTAAAAAGATGACTTTCAATTTATTATTTTAAAATCAATCTCAAAATAGTCATACAAAAAAGAATGGGGTGAACATTTCACCCGATGGACCCAAGTTAGTTAACGTGAGAATTCCTCGGCTGCTAGTGAGAATTTCAATCATCAGCGCCATCCGCTGCTAGTGCGAATGTGCGCGCCGGCCGTTCAATTCCTCGGGTATGTATCGTACCAAAACTAGCACGTACGTCGCACTCGTATCAAGCAGTTGCGACCGATCTCACAGTTTCTGATTGATTTTCTTAATTCGAACAGGGCAGGGAGGTCTCGGTCTCATCGCTTGACCTGTCACATGCAGGCGTAGACCTGCAAAAAAGAGTGCTTTATGCCGATTAAGACCTACTAATGGTAGCCACATAAAAAAAAAAAAAACAATTTTATCATGTGAAATCAGGCGACACTGTCACAAGTGCTAAATTGACATCACGACAGTGAGCAAAGACAACCTAATTCGTCGTGCGTATTGACGGCCTAATCGATCGACACAAACACGGTACTTGCTGCCATCATCCTCAACAATCCCGGTTGCTCTGAACCTGACCCGTCTCACCAGTGAAGCGAACCCCATCATCCTCTTTTCCTCCGTAAAGCTCGGCAACTTGGCCATTTGGGCATGGCTTATCTTGTAGCTAGACGCCATGCCGGCCACCTTATCTTCCTTTCGAGGCACCGAGATTAATTTTTGGTCATCTCTTGATTGCTCAAGATCCGTAGGGCCGTCAACTCCACCATGTGTGATCCTCGCCAAATTCCGAGGACTGCGAGGTGATCGTCATCGCAGAGCAGCTGTGTTGAACAGGGGTGAGTCGTGTTGTACTCTTCTCCGACCACACACTCCATCGTGTAGTCGTGCCTTGTATATGTGGATTTGCTGAAGCGTGCGTGCTGCGCAGGCAGGCAGAGCCGTTTCACGTTCATGTCCTATTCTGTTTCTTCCAAAAGAACTGGCTATATATATCTCTACTATTGTACATGCATGCTTTTAGTGTGCATGTTTCACGTTCATGCATGTCCTATCCTGTTTCTTCCAAAAGAACTGAACACATTGACCCAGCTGATAATCCAACAAACCTTTGCTTTCTACTTTTGCATACAGGCCGCTATTCGAGTTTTTCCAAGAAGAAATCAAGTGATCTGACAGGTACGACATACGTATGTTGGAATTAATTTAGAATTAATTCATAAAAGAAGTCAAAAAGATGTTGAGTTAAAAGCATGAGGCTTTGGTACCATATTGTTTAGCTAGATGGAATGAAACCAACTTATAAGGGAAGTTTATGCATGAACTCTAGTATAAAGTGGTGGCAAGACTAGATGTACACATGATTGGCTATGCAAGGATACACGTATGCGCGCGTATATCACGTGACTTGTGAAGACGTGCTAAGTGTACTTTAACCTTTCGCTACGTGTATCGACTATGCCACATCACCTTACACCTCAACTGCCGACGTGGCACCGCAGACGGGGAGACGCACGTTTGCATGCGGTTAATCCGTTCGCCCAAGTTGCGAGATTCCAAGGGGCGGTTCCTGGAATCTTGGCAGTTGATCTATGTGATCAGAAGTCGGTTTTGAGTATACGCCCTTTCTTAAGGGGAGACGTCCCCGTACGTGAACAAAGAAGCGACATAAAACTAATCTCAATCTCCTCCTGCGATCTCTGCTTCCTCCGGCGCCTGCTGCCACCCGAGTCGTTCCATCCCTTCATCTGTCATGCAACGAGCATGAGGGAGAGTTGTGTCTTCGATCCGACGCCAGTCACTTGACATCATGCACGAGAGACCGGTGATCAGGTTTCTGGGAAGCGCTCTTCCGCGTGACTACTCGAGTTCTTTTTCGATCGACGCGCGTCACTCCTTCGCAGCTTCTTGTTCTTCATCAAGCCTTCAGTAAGTGTCTCGGATCAATTGGTTGTTGGTCCAAGTAATTTTTTATTGCGATCAAATCTATATAGACATGCCTTCAATACTAGCAATTTTTGTATTCTTTGAATATCTACTAGCTGCTAGTAATCATGTTGTAAACGCAATATTTACCTTCCTATTTTTATTGCGTATATTTAGAATTAAATTAATGATATGCCATGTTAATTTTCCAACAACATATGCACAGAACTAACCACACCAAAATTTCATTATCCGCGAATTTAATTTCGAAGAAACATAAAGTGAACAAAGGCCAAAGGAACAAGCAGAAATACAGAATTAATATAGCCGACCTATGTCAAGACTGAAGAGTACTGCATCCGTTGCAACGGTAGAAGTAGTATATCCTACGTATGCACGGATTATTACCACTCTATACATTAATCTACTATATACTATATATACTATCTCGATCAATACTCAATATACAATCATAACCGTAACCGTAACAATGGATACATGCATGATTACATGCATCATCAACACGTACACGAGGCGTACGCCTAGGCGAAGATGGCATAGCGCATGCTCTCGCGCACCATGAGGTGGTTGACATCGTCGGCGCGCGGCCGCCACCCTCTCGCTGCCCACGCCTCCTCCGCGCCGCGGAGGTCCTCGCCGTCGAGACGGACGGCGCACGCCATCGCCCGGAGCGCCCTGGCCAGCGCGCTGGGCCCGCTCGGGGCCGCGGCGCGCGTCTCGCCGTCGACGGTCATCGCGTTTGCGCCGGCGTCTCCCGCAGCGCCATGCCCGAGCGCGCTCTCGTCCACCACCCGCGCGGTCCGCGGCCGCCGCCGCCGCCGCAGGCCTTGCCGGACAAGAGTCAGAACACCCCACATCGCTAGGAGAGATCGATATAGCTAACTCACGCGCGCACGGGCAAGTGCCAAGAAATCAGGTTGCCTTTTAATTGGCCTCTCTGCTCCAAGATCACGCGCTCACATGGCCAGAAGCCTTCTGCTCCTGCCCTACCTTATGCATCTCTCTCTCTCTCTCGATCGAACTTGTGGCCTGGTTCACTGCCTCGACAGCATCTCGGAGTGCTAGATCGCAAGCATCATATTGTATGCACGCGGGATCGATCTCACGCGTAAGTCGTAACAAAACAAACACGAGGGTACAAGAACTTGGACATGGTCTTAGCTCTTAAAAGGTGAAAATCGCACAGGGTGGTGGCGGGGGAGGGAGGAGCACTCGCAAAAGCAGAAAAGGTTGCGCGGTTAGTGGGGGGATCGATCGTCGATGGTTACAGCCAAAAAGAACCACATTTTGATCTCACAGCTGATACATTGGCCAGCAATTAACCCGGGTTTTAGAGCCTATTTGGTGAAGTCAACTTTGTTAATTTTAGACAAGTATGATTTACCATACTTTTTATCATAATAAAATTCAGTATTACAAGTATGACAAAGTTTTGCAAATAAACTGAGACTATAACACGCAGGACATAGAGCAAAAAAACTGACAATAAACCTAACACCCGTCTAAAAATTATAGCACATCTCAACTTAGACATAACAAAGTTTGCTTTAAACCAAACAGCCCCTAGGCTTTCCTACGATCGTTTTGCCGGGCTAGGTAGCTAATCCTACATGTGCAGCCTCATGAAAAGCCAAGGGTTTGACATGCTTTGGAACATCAGCCTGCAGCAAGCCTGGTCATCATTGGCGGTAGGCAGACTGGTTTCAGCATTCACATTTCAAATCGTATTTAGTATAAGGTCCTATTTGGAAGCAAAGTTTTTTAATACCATAGTATTACAAAACCATGGTATGAAAATTATTTTGGCATAAATACCATGGTATTACAAAACCATAGCATAAAAACTGTTCAGAAGCAAAGTCTTTTGCATGATGAAGTGATGCCAAAAGCTCAAAACTCCACTATGAGTGGAGTTTTCAATACTCCAAAAATACCATGGTATTGGCAATACTATGGTTTTCAAAACAGAGTTTTTTTTGTTGCTTTCAAACACCTTATGGCCAAAAATACCATGGTATTCTTCAAAACCGTGGTTTTGCTTAGAAACTAAATACTTTGTTGCCAAACAGGCCCTAAGTTTGAACTCGTATTTACAAGATGATACAACAGTTTTGCGTATTTACAAAAAAAAACTAGTCATCTCCGGTTTTCCAAAAACCGAGGATACAGTTCTAGTTCTTCAAAAACCGACGAAGCTTATCTGTGGAAAATGGGGAACCGGCCAGGCTTACTATGGAAAATGGGGAACCAGCCAAGCTTGCGCGGTGCACGGGGAGCCGGCCAAGTCCTTGCGCGGTTCATGGGCAGCCGGCCAATCCTTACGCGGTTCACAGGCAGCCGGCCAAAGCACTGGCAATCGAACCGGCCAAGCCATCTCAGTGATCAGCCTTCTCAGCTTCTCTCTCCCTATTTGGTTGTCTTAGCAACTAACATTTCTCTTCACATCCAGCATACCATATCAAACGATGCTAGGATTGTTTTTGTGCTGACACTTGTTAGAGATAGAGTCATGTTATTCCTTTCCCTCATGTACTCTATATATTGTGGCGTGGCCTCATATGAATACAAATCTTATTCATAACATGCGTGGTATCTGCGCTTTTTCTCCTAGATTATCCTTCCGCTGTTTTAGATCTAATCCGCTGCCCCGGGAGGAGGAGACTCCCGGGGCGGCTCCCACATCGGCCGCACGTTGCACTTGCGTCCACCGAGTCTCCGCTCCGGCCGGTTCCTTGCGCCGGCGCCGGCGCTCGTACCGATCGGATCTACATCTCGGCGTTGGTCTCCACGTCGCTGGATCTCATCACCCCTACATCCACGCCGGCCGCTCCGATCTGCCGTCCGCCCGGTGCTCTGCAGGCGCTGCCGCACCGGACTCCGGCCGCTCACACCCGAGTTTTTGCCGCCACAGATCTGCTCATCGACTTCACCGGCCGCCTGCCTTGGGCTGCCGCCTTGGCCACCGTGCGCCGGATCTGCGCCGACCCGCTTGCCCCGGCGTTCGGCCGACGTCTTCACGGTCGCCTTGTTGGTCGCCGTCGCTGGAGCCAGGTCGCCGCCGCCGAACCGCTTCCTGCCCCGCTCTGTTTTGGTGAAGCTTGAGTTGGGTCCGGTTGGTTTCAGTGGTTCTGCGCAATGGCTTCACGTGGTTTTGGACTTTGTTCAAAGTCACGTGTGAAGACTAGAGCTCACTTTAAGTCTTCAAGTGCTTCACGTCCGTGGTCTCGGTTTGTCTGCAGAGTTCACAACCGTGGCACTTGAATTTTCGCGTCAGTGCTTCACTTGGATTTTTTTTCTTCTTTAGTCTTCCATTGCGTCCATCCAAGTCTATAGAATCTTGATTCTGTCGTCGCTCGGCTCTTTTATCGGCTTGGCTCATTCTGTCAACTCGTATTACCTCGGCTCGGCTTGTTTTGTCAGTTTCGTCGACTCGGCCCTACCTTCGACTTCGGTTCGTCGATTTGGCTTCTTCGTCGACTTTTCTCCATCGACTCGGTTCTTCGTTGGCTGTTTCTTCGTCAGCTCGATTTTTCAAGAGTTACATGCTACGACGGCTACTTCAAGACTATGACTTTGAATTTTCCCTATTTTAGTTCATCTTTTCCAAATGCAATGCTATTGCATACGCCTTGCATTTGTGGGGGAGTGTTAGAGATAGAGTCCTGTTATTCCTTTCCCTCATGTACTCTATATATTGTGGCCATTGGCCCTCATATTGAATACAAGTGCTATTCATAACAACACTAACAACACCATTTACGTGTTTTTACTCTTGCCCCCCCTTCCTTTAGCTTCAGCAAAATAATATCTTATACTTTCCTATAGATGTTTTTCTTTGGAGCGCTGCTTCTATGCTTTTCTTTCTAGTACAAGTTGCACAAATTTTGAAGCAAGCGAATGGGTAAGTAATCACCATCTACCATTCATTCATGCTTTAATAATTGTGCAACTTTTAAAAGGAAGAGCATAGAAGCACCTCTCTTTTCTCTGTGTCTCATTATAGCCTGGTTTCCTGTATGACTAACACAACTAAACTATAGAAAACTTCGATGCCTATGCAACTTTTTCATATTTCTTTGTGTAGTAATTACCTTTACTCTACGGATACGACAAATTCATATTATAAATGTAGTTTTAGCGTTGTCTGACCACCCCACACGAACATTTCGTTATTAATAGTATGTTACCAACTGGCACAACAATGCTTTAATAAACCGTTACAGATTACTACTCCAAACTCTTTTCTTTCCAATTTCATTACATCCTGAATAGAAACACGTTAAAGATATAAACCATTCTAAGCTTTAATACATCCAACACTAAAGATATTAATTAAAGATGATCTTTTAGATTTACTACAATAAAACAACCTATATAGTATATCAACAGCTATTTGTCTTCATTTAATGTTCTATATATGCTGCTATTATTGCTGCTTCTTGCGCTCTGGTCTCAGTATCTTGCCAACTGGTTTTATTCATCTCCTGTTTTAGTATACTTATCTCTTCCTTATCACTGAGATGGCTTGGCCGGTTCACTGTTTTGGTTATTTGATTAATAACCAAATAGGGAGAGAGAAGATGATAAGGCTGATCACTGAGATGGCTTGGCCGGTTCGATTGCCAGTGCTTTGGCCGGCTGCCTGTGAACCGTGTAAGGATTGGCCGGCTGCCCGTGAACCGCCCAAGGACTTGGCCAGCTCCCGCTTGGCCGGTTCCCCATTTTCCACAGATAAACTTCGCCGGCTTTTGAAGAACCAAAGTGTATCCTTGGTTTTTGGAAAATTGGAGATGTCTGGTTTTTTTTAAATATGTGAAACTATTGTATTATCTTGTAAATACGAGTTCAAACCTGTACTAAATACGATTTTTTCGGCAAAGTTGCTGTAGTGATAGGCTGCTAGCTATGCTGAACAGTGTACAGTCCCAAGATAGGTGCAGTGCTTGCAAGTTGCGATGTAAAGGCTACAAAGGTAGCCTTTCTGGGCCTTTTGGCGTATGAAAACGGTATACCGAACCATCGCCGATAGCGAGCTCCTGCTTTTTTGGGTGTATTCTGGCTCGATCGTAAAGAGAGGTTTGGTCTGTGTACTGCATGAAGTGCGCGCTTGGAAAGTAGATGCTAGCTGGACTTGGACACTGGTAAGTTGCACGTCTTGGATTCTCCGTGTACCTGCCAGTTGCCACCCAGCCAGCTAGCTAGGCTGCACTCGCCGGTTTGTATGACTTCCAGGGCACGGGTTAGGCTAGTAGTAGGGATATGTGTCACGAATTATGGCACAGACAGATGGAGAGTAAGGGCCTGTTTGGCAACAAGGTTTTTTCATAGTTTCGAGATAAAACTATGGTTTTGGAGAAAAACTCTGTTTTAGAAACCAAGAGGTGTTTGGTAGCCCTTCAAAAAACTCTGTTTTAAAAACCATGGTTTCCACAAAACCATGGTTTTTTCTCTGTTTTGGAAACTTTGGTCTTGGGCAAATTTTTCTGAGTGCTAGTGCCAAAACAACTCTTGTTCCAAGACTTTGTCAACCAAAAACTTTGTAGCCAAACAGTTGGGAGTTCCAAGAAAAACCATGGTTTCAATAGGGTTTGGTAAAACCATGGTTTTTATGTCATGACAATTCCTAAACCATAGTTTGCAAAACCATGGTTTTGCAAAACCTTGTTGCCAAACAGGCCCTAAACATGCACAGTTCTGTTTGACATGCATGAAGGATAGCATGATGCTCGTCCAAGTTTTTTTTTATTTTTATTATTTTTTTTTTTTGAAGCATGGTGAACTATTTGGAGGCAGTTCCAATCGGGTTGAGCCAATCAACGTGGTCACGTGCGCGTATATATCATACTAGGAAGATAAGTGTGGTGCACGTCGCGCGCGTGAACGGAAAATAAATTTACGTTTTTTTTCAAAGAAAAAATGGATCGAGATGTATTTTATAAATTTCTGGGGGGTTTTCGGCGCATTTTATTTAATAATTTTTTTTTGGAGGGGCAAGTCTAGAGATAGAGTTGTACACAAATTTCTGTTGGCGAAAATATTTTTTCGGAAAAAACGGAGAAAGGACCATGTTCCGGAAATTATTAGAGATGCGAACCTTCTTTTGTCAAAAGTCTAGAGATAGAGCTGTACACAAATTTCTATTGACGAAAATATTTTTTTCAGGAAAAACGAAGAAAGGACCATGTTCCGAAAATTATTAGAGATACGAATCTTCTTTTGTCGAGTTTAACACTCTATGCGTTCACCGAGTAATAATACATGTTTCGAAAAATATTAGATATCGAGTTGGGGAAAAAAAGTATAGAGATAGAGCTGTACACATATTTCTGTTGACGGAAATATTTTTTTTGGAAAAACGGAGAAATGACCTAGACGTAAGGAACGGGGACCTATTTGTTATATTTTTGGACCTATTCGCTATCTCGAAAAATTAGAAAAGGGCTCGTTCGTTATTTGTATATTTAGCGGGGGGTTTCACGCAAAGTAACGAACCAGGGACCTAAATGCAATTTTGAAACGTCATTCTTACCCTCACAAAAAATCGTGAAGGACCTCTTTGTAACTCACAAGGACCTATCTATAATTTGAAGAAAAGGAAGGGACTTTTTCGCAAATTGACAGGGGGCGACGTGGATGGGCTAAGGGCTATGGGAGTCTAGGCCTTATAAGAGGTGTAGTATTTATTAAGGCTTTGTTCATTTCAGCTACTAAATTATAGATTCTGGATTAAAAGAAAAGTTGTTTCTAATTATGGGAGAATTGGGCCGGACCGATTGTGACTTCTAGGTTCTGGACCAGACTGGTGAGAATTAGCGAGAATCAGGTTCCAGCCGGATTTTGGTTCTATGTAGAGCACATCTTCTAATTGTGAGAGAAGCTATCTAGAGTCCTCCTGTTCGGCAAATAATTCGCTTTTTAAGTAAAAAATATGCAAAAATTGAAGCGAACGAAACCTAAAGCTGGAGAGATTGGAGCCCTTCCAATCTGTCCACGTGTCGCGCTGCATTTTGCTAAAAGACCCTCCGCAAATTCTGAAATTACATCCACGTGTCCACGTCCAGTTATTTTGCATAAAGGACCTGTAGTTTCGTAGATTCGCGGACGGGTCCTTCACTGGTTGTTTTTATAAATCTAAAATTACATCTAGGTCCTTCCACTGGGAATTTTGCAAAAAAAATCCCGTAGTTCCGTATATTCGCGAACGGGTTCTCCACCGGTTGTTTTTGCAAAAAAAAGACCCCGTGGTAATGCAAATTCACCGTCGGCTCCTAGCCAGCCCCTCTTTTTAACAAAACCTCCTGAGATTACATTAAGATCCTCCTACCATTTTTTTTTAAAAGAACCATCGAATCAAATTTTACACCGAGCGGCGTATCGCGAGATCCTACCTAGTATTGCATATTATAACAGGAGAGATTGGAGAGCTCTGGCGAAGGCCATGTCAGCGAGTTTGTGGAAAGGTCCTTCGAAAATTCCGAAATTGCATTAGGTCCTCCCATCGATTTTTTACAAAATGGACCCGAAAAATCAAAATTACATTTAGATCACTCCATGTTTTTCTTCCAAAAAGGAGCCCGCTGTTCCGCAAATTCGCCGCTGACTCCTAGCAGCCCATTTTTTTTTAAAAAAAAATGAGAAAATCAAAATTGCCTTTAAATCCTCCAGTTGATTTTTTTACAAAATGTATACTACATATTATAGTGGGAGATATCGGAGAGCTCTGGCAGAGGCCACGTCAACGGGTTCACAGAAAGGTCCTCCAGAAATTCTAAAATTATGTTAAGGTCCTCCTGTCGATTTTTTACAAAATGGACCCGAAAAAACTAAAATTACATTTAGGTCCATCCACAGTTTTTTTTCCAAAAAGGAGCCTGCGGTTTCGCAAATTAGCCGCCGATTCCTAGCAACCTATTTTTTAAAAAAAAAATTCAAGAAAACCAAAATTGCGTTTAGGTACTGCCATCGTTTTCTTAAATGGACCTAAAAAAAAATTGAAATTACGTTTAGGTCTCTCCACGGTTTTTTTTTTCCAAAAAGGAGCCCACGATTCTGCAAATTCCCCAACGACTCCTGGCAGCCCATTTTTACAAAAAAAAAACTTGAGAAAATCGAAATTGCGCAAAAAACGAACATGCAGTTACGCAAATTTGTTGACAACTCCTAGCAGCCCATTTTTTTAAGAAAAAACTTGAGAAAACTAAAATTACGCTGAGGTCCTCCCCATGGTGCCGCAAATTCGCCGATTGCTCCTAGCTAGCACATTTTTGAAAAAACCTCAGAGAAAAAACAAAATTATGTTCAGGTCCTCGTACAGTTTTTCAGAAATAACTGTTGAACCAAATTTCGCACGTCGCAGCATAGCAGACAATCCTGGCTAGTATTGATGAAGCCTAAATCCAAGCCATCTCCAGAGCATGACTTCCACTTTTTCAGTATATCGTCTGAGAGTGGTATTTTTAAAAAAAAATTAAAGTTAGAGAAGTGTTTCTATGTTTTTTTTAAAAAAATTACCCAAGTATTAAAGCGTGAATAAATGATAGATGGTGATTACCTACTCCTTCACTTGCTTTAAGATCTGTGCAACTTATATTTGAAAAAGGAGACATTATAAACAACTTAATTAATCCATCGGCCACAGCACAACACGTCCAATCGCACAACCATGATTGAGGTAATTGGGATGAATTGCTTGGATTAATTAAGCCGAGCTTTGCTCCTTTTGAACAAGTAAACCATGCATACATGGGCATTTTTATGTAAAACTGTGTACGCCCTACAACCTTGCAACATTATCTAGAAACGTCAATAACGCGAAATCTATCGATATACAATGAAGTTTTATTGAGAGGAATGAGTATTAGAATGTGAATATATAGTTTTGAAAGATACATCACATGATTGTGCCATTGTCATCCAAACGTAACACTCACGACAAGCAGAGTTAACCGGTTCGATGGATCCATTCGTAAAAAGGTTTATACAGTTCTACTAGCAGAACCATATGCAACTGATACGCTAGGATTCGTCGGAATTAGGCACCTCAAAGCCGGATCAGCATTGGCTTTCGGTCCGGGTTTAAAATCCAGGTGAGATTTTACAAGATTTTGGTAAAATCTTGGATTTAGCCTATCCGGCTCAAAATCCAGGTTCGATGGATCCATCCCAGTGAAATAAAAATTAAATTACTATAGTAACTTGAAATCTCAGAGACTTTGTGTTTTTTTGCCGTATTTATGACCAATTTTTTTGGTAGAGAATTAGAATACTATTTATTAGAAATACATATAAAAATTTTACAATATATATACATAAATTATATATATATATATATATATATATATATATATATATATATATATATATGCATGTGATTTGATGCATCTTTTGCCAATCAAGAGTAGGTACATGCGGTGTTTCAACTAAAAATCAAAATTATATGACTTATGTTATCAAGCTATCCTTTCATGATTTTTTTTGAAATTTTTTCCTTTTTCTAGCCGCAGGAGACCATTCTATAGTATTTTGTATTGTCATAAGTTTTGAAAATTTCTTAAACTTGATTATCATCTAAAAAATTTATGAAAATATTAGTGATGCATCAAGATCATCCACAAAAATTTTCAAAATTTTCTAACGTGGTTTGACCATTTTTCATTCTATTGAAATTTGTTGATCAGCCTTCAGTAGCATTATCCAAATTTTTGAAAATTGTTCAAGTTTGATCACCATCAAAAAATTTATGAAAATATTATGAATGTGTGAAGGTCATCCACAAAATTTTTAAAAGTTTCTAACGTACTTTGCACCATTTTCTATTCGGTTGAAATTTGAAGGTCAGCCTTTTATTAGGACAGTAGCACTATCAGATTTTTAAAAAAAATTCTCACTCTTGATCATCATCAAAAATTATTGTGGGAATATTAGTGATGTGTTAGGACTATCCAAAAAATTTCAAAAAATTTTAACGTTATTTGAACTATTTTTCGTTCAGTTGAAATTTACAAGATTTTGGCAATTTCTGAGGATTTTTTTGCCAAAATTTTGGAAAACTCGGTCCAAAAATTATGGATTTTAAGTTTGCCTTTTGAATTTCATCCGGATTTCGTCTTAAATAATGAGATTTCGCTGAAATTTTAGATTTCACCGAAATTTCGAATTTCGGAGGGTGACGAGATGTGAACCGAAAACAAAATTTGGAGCCTTGTTTGTACCTGCCCGTTGGCCCGAACCATCAGTTGGACACTTGGATTTGCACGGTCGAAGTACCTAGGCAACATTGTCAAATGATGGCGATCGTCATAGATCGAACATAATGCATCAATCGAATATTCAAAATAATCATGAAGAAGAGGCAAAATTCTCTTCTCTTGTTAGATTACTTTTTTTGTACAATGAGAGATAGATTCGTATTTGCCCACTTAGAGATATAGTCTAATAATATCTTAACAATCAAGACTAACAGTCGTGTTATATCTCAACGACCCCCTTGGGCGAATACCACATAATGTATATGTCTCACAAAAAACTATTCCAAAAAACCCAGTAGAAAAAAAAGATGGAGAAAATAGTACATTACATCTGCATATTGTGTTACACTTATTGTGTCGTTAAAAACCTTCATGTGAGAAAACTTCTGGAAAACTCATCGAGGGTAAAGGAGTGCAACTTATAACTTTTGGATTAAAGTAGTACCTTGAGGATCATATTAAGGGTCACTTCAAGGATTTACTCCTCCTGAACTATGCATATCTCTAAGCCGTTTCATTCCAATACCACGAATGCAACTTTGGAAACTAATTGTTGGTAAAGATTTAGTGAATAAACCTGCTAGATTTTCACATAACATAGTTTGCAGGATCTTTACCTCACCGTTCTTCTGGAGTCCATGAGGATAGATAAGATTAGGGGCAATATGCTTCGTGATATTGCTTTTTATATAACCCAATTGTATTTATGCAACACAAGCAACATTATTTTAGTAGATAATTGTGGGGTATCAACAGTGTTATTGACATATGACTTCTGGATATGGCTAATTCCATGTATCAACCAAGCACACTCACGTGAGGCTTCATATAAGGCTATAATTTTTGAGTGGTTGGTAGAAGTAACTATCAAAGTCTGCTTAAAAGACTCCCAAAAAAATGGTTGTACCACCGCAAAAAAAACACAAACCTTATCCGAGATTTGGCACTGTAGAGATCAGACAGATATCCAGCATATGTATATACCACTATGGCTAAGTCTTAGTCCTCTTGGTAAAATAAACCAAGATTTGGAGTACCTTAGAGGTATCTGAGTAATGTCTTAACACTAACCCAATACCTTAGTGTTGGAGCTATACTGTGTCTAGCTAGCAAATTTACTATGAATGCAATATCAAATCTTGTGCAATTTTCAAGATAAATAAGTGCTTCGATGGCACTTCAGCATGGGACTTTAGTTCCTAAGACTTCCTCATTTGCCATCCTCGGTCTGAAATGGTCTTTATCAACTACGAGGGATCTTATTACCATAGGGGTCTTCAAAGGATAATATTTCTTCGTATTAATTTATTTGAATACCTTCTTGTTATAGGTTGACTGGTGTACAAAAATTCATTTTGAGAAATGCTCTAGCTACTGGCCTATTGACGCTAAAAACGTGACGAATGGTTCATCGGTATGAGCACATACAAACATTGGGTTTAATTAAGTACGGGTGTGCCAGCTGATTTGATCCTGTAATCGGCAAAAGAAGCAATTATCTAATCGACTATTTTAGCCAATTTAGATTGATGAAAAGCAACCCAATCTAAACTGATAGTTAAGCCGATTAGAACACAAAGCAGTAGCAGATCTAAACAGCCTAATTGAGCTGAGTACATAATTGTTAAAGGTAGTTTTCTCTGAAGAAAGTGATGCGCAACAAAATCGAGTGAAAACAAATCTAAAGTAGTGTAAGTCAACTATGATCAAAATCAGTGATACACAACTTTATTGATCAAGTCAAATTACAAAGGAAGAATTACAAATCTAATAGCTACTCTTAGTTGACGAAAAGTAAATAAAGTATATGCGAGTTGGTTTGATTTTTGTTGAATATCCTTTCTGTTCTACCTGTCGACCTTTTTATAGTGTTTAGCCCAATCGTATCGTTCTCCAACTCTCGTAGAAATACGTATCGGTCTCGATCTTCAAGAATGGATTTTTACCTAAATTGATTGCCATCTTCAATCTCACATCCATATTTAGCCTCATCCTTCCAAATCAGCTATAGCTACCAAATCTTCATACCTGCCAGATCAGCTAAGAGCGCCAAATTTTGTTGTCAATGTATGCCCCCCATTTTTGGGAGATTATATGAATCTTCCAAAAATCTCCTTTGTTGGCTACCCAACTCTGCTGTTTAAGGCAAGATGGTCATCAAATATTGGCTTTCAGCACCAAACCTTAGCATAAGCTCATCTCCACCAAGGTTGAAGGTTGCGGTAAATATATTAGTAATAAAAAAGGAATTGGCCCAGTGTTCGACAAAGGATACATAGCTTTTCTTAATATGTGGCTTGACCGATTCTTGTTCTGCAGTGCTTCCCTCAGTCCTGCTCAAACCTATTAAGTGATGGCAGAACAATTGGTAGGTAGTCATCGACTTGCACTGGAAAAATGTTCTCGGGGGAGGTCTTCTAGATGATGCATGGGATACGCAGTCAGCTATTCACAGCAATGGGATCACATACAGTTGGTAAAATAGGTGGTCCACTATGGTTTATCAAGATTTGTCTTTATTATTTGTTCAACTGACCATTCCAAATTGATCCCTCTGAAATGACACCTTTCCCGCGCGAAGAGACCCCAAAAAATAAGAAGTACAGAAACAACCAATCTTTCAGTGAAAGATTCATTCTTTGTTCTTGTGATGAAGTCAAGATAACTCTTGTTTGAGCAAGAAGATACCTAGCTTTCTTACTTTAACTCAATTAGTTCAACAACAACAATTTTCTTCAGCTACAGAGAGAATGATAATTATCCCTGCCCATCTCACTGCCGATTAACTATATGCTTGAGGAAACTCTGAATTTGTACAAGATATTTCTATCTCTGAGTGTGCTTTCTGTCAACTTACATGCCAAAGTTTGGACCCATCAACTGTCTTACGAGCTCTATCTTTCATTAGTTTATTCAATACAGTTGGGTTTCGGACAAGTCCCTCCAAAGTTTCAACTATTTGATCTGCTTAGGCCAAGAGAGAAAGTGTGTCACGCTTCATCATCTGAACTAGTCGCGCTTCATCATCTGAACTAGTTCTTCTTATAGCCGATGACCTTCAACTCCAAGACCTGACACACTTTATTTTGCACTGCTGGGGAGCAGCAAGTTTTATTCCTTGGTGATTGGTCATATCCACAGCATTGTATTCAGCAGAGCGATTAGTATCGATAATAATATCTAATTTCTTTTCATGCTTGCCTTCAAAGCCAACAACTAACTCCTGTAGCAACCCAAGTTCTAGTAATGATGCTAGTTCATCGGGCTATACTAACACGAGTATAGTTAACATTGCTAGTGAGGTATCTACTAAAATGGCCCATTTCCCCTTATGTCCTGATTAACATTGAATTATGTTGATCGACTACTTTTGCATTTTGCAGAGGAAGGCAGCTGGCAAGAAGCCCGCTGGTAGCTCATCAGGCTTTGGCCAATCAATCAAACGTCCATGTCCCACAGTGTTTAGCTTTGACATGAAACTCATCGGGACCCTTGGTATTCGATCTCCATCCCATTTCGATCTGGAGAAGCAACATCGGAGCGCTTCTGATACTCTGTCATGGAATTTGGTACTAGAACCAACTCAAGTGTTTTAGTAAATGTTTAGGCGAAATACATGTCGATAATTGTACTTTCTATTATACAACTCTCTTAAATCCACATAATTAATGGAAATCTCTTTACTAATTTCTTCTAGCTCCTCGTGCTTTCCCACAATTATGGAGTCTGGGAGTTCTGACTTCTTAGCATCATATTGTGCATCCAAATATTCGCTTAGTTATCATCTTCAGGATGATTCACTTCAGGGATACGATTACCATCTTCATGATGGCTCACTTCAGATATTTTCTTAACACCAAGTTGAGTTTCTTCTACTGTATTGGATAGTGTTATCAATTGTTTGATTCTTTGGTTCTGGGAACATCTCCGAGGAATTGAGTCTTGTGCAGCCAAAAGCCTCCCTCTCTTCTTATCATGAGGGGTAAGAGTGGATTCAATATCCTTCTAGGATATTTTATTCTTTCGGATGCATTTACCGCATGTATATGAGATTTTTCACTCTATTATGATTAGTGAAGACATCTTGCAGATTATTAGCTATTTGTTATAGATTTATTATCATTTGAACTTTAGGTTCAAATTCTTTAGTGTGTGGGTCTAAGGACTAAATGCCAGTGATATTTCAATCTATTTTCCGATATTCTTTAGTGTGTTACTTTTCTACCCTTAATGCAGGGAAATTGTCCTCATTAAAAATGCAATCATCGTACTGAGCTGTTGTTGGTGCCGAAAAAGAGCCAATCAACTTCAACACATGTGAACACTGGATTCAAGAAGGTGCGGACATTCCAGCCAACTTGATGCTGGAATTGGCAAGAAAAATATGATCTAAATGACTATTTCAATCGATTAGGTTGTTGATAAAGATTTGATCCAAACATCTACTTCCAGCCGATTATATCGCAACCTAGGCCAACCATGTCTTTTCCGACTCCACAAACTTCACAAAGATATTAAACTTCCATTGTGTGCTAAGTTTAAGGTTCAACAAATTTATAGAAGCATGTATACCTAAAAATTCAATTTTTAAGATGTAATATAAATTTATAGAATTTATTAAATATTTTGTCTAGAATTTATTCTTTTTCCTAGCCCGTATTTTCATAATATAAATTTGCCATAGCCGGGAAATACTTATGCAAATAACCGAAACCTCAAGGGTCAAACTGCAAAATACACGGCCCAAAGGAAATTTCGGTCTTCGAGCCTTATGGCTTGTGAGAGCCAGCGAGCATCATCGGCCATGGGCCGCTCATGGAGCAAGCCAACCACCTCGTATCACTGTGGGCCAACCCATGCGTTGTCAGCCTGATCCTGTCGAGTGAGTTAGGGTTAAAAGCCTAGGTCGCCTGGGCCCACGTCATTTCTTCTCGAGTTGCAATGGTGGTGCACATGCGATACCACGCGAGGTGGGGTTGTAGGGCTCAACGGCGGCGCTACGGGCAGCGCACGCGTGGGCGAAGTGGTAGCGGTGACCAGCAACACCACTTAGAGCTTTGCATGGGCCCAACGGCGTGGGCATGCGGCGGACACGCTGGGGCGTGGCATCGCAGAATTCAGCGACTGCGGCGGGCGTAGTTCTACAATGACGAATGCTTCGATTGGCTAACGTGCAGCGTTGCATCAGGTGAGGACACGGCGCACGAGCAGGGTAGCGCTGGCGGGACATGGAGCTCGGAGATGACGGCAGGAGTCACATGGCTTCGAATTGGTGAGCGCCTCGGGTGGGGCATAGGTGACTTTAGGATCGGGGATACCGACTAGAGGGGGTGGTTTTTAAAAAATTCTCTACTGATTAAACGATTTCCTAAGTACCCTTAAGTCAAAACCTTGACTACAGATAATGTGGAAGCGATAAATTAAGGTTTTGACAATTAAGACCTAAATCAACTAAGTTCACTAAGTGCACTAACTAATTATGTCTTTACACAAGAATAGCAATCATAATGACAAATAAGCAATTTAATACTAGGAATATAAATTGCAACAATAAGGACAAAGAATGCTTGAAAGTTAATTTGCACAAGAGACACACCGATGTTTTACCGTGGTCTCAGAAACTTGCCGATCTCCCCTAATCCACATTGAAGCAAGCCCAAATCTCTTTGGACCGGCTCCATTAATTGAGCATCCACCTCGAATCCACTAATGGTTGCTCTTTCCCCCTTCGGGTAGGTGAGCACCAACCGTCACACTTTGCTAGGGCTTCTCACAACCTCTGTTGAGAAGCTCACCGTGCACGACACCTCCCACACTGTCTAGGTGTCGGCAAACACTAAGAGTAACAAGTCAAGCCCTTCTAGCTTGAACCTCACCATGTGCAACACGCGCACAATGGTGACCTCCTAAGTGCAACACATGCACAAGAGGCTCTCAATCCACTTTCTAATTACAACACATGCAATTAGAGCTCACTCTTAAGCTCAAGAACCAAATGAAAAGGTGCAACACATGCACACAACTCCGACAAATACTCTCCAAAGGCAGCAACTAGCTAATGCCCCCCGAGGCCTCCTTTTATAGCCTCACAAAGTAAACTAGCAGTTTGTGGGTAATTATGGAAAAACTCAGCAAATCCGGTGCTACCTTCCTTCCAGGGCCGGTGGTACCGGCTTCCATGCCAACGGCTAGAAAACTAGTTGTTGTGTAGGAATTCTAGTACTACTGTGGTCAAAAGCCCAGTAGTACCGCTCAAGCGACAGTATCGGCCCTCATGGCTGGTACTGCCAACCTCGGCGCATCTCTATAGAACACCCTCTCTGGAATATAACTACCGTCAGTTTGGGGCCGGTACTACCGCACCTCCAGGAGTACCGCCCTAGAGGCCCGGTTGCTCCGGCCTCCAGAACCCGAGCAACACATGCTCTCTAGAATAAACATACTGCATAACCGAGTGGTAGTACCAACCCCACAAGGCAATACTACCAGAATTAAGCATGCGGTAGTGCCGACTTTCCAGTCAAAACATGATTTTACACAGAAAAATTTATTTATCTTAAAATCAAACACCAATAATAATTGATTCTTTGAGCAATGTGATGATCAACATATGATCAAATTAATTGCAAACACGTTTACAAACCCAATTCACATGCTCCAAAGAATCACATTAAAATCCAACTTATTTGTAAACCACATTTGCAAATAAACAAGAACCTATGAGGTCAAGTCAACTTGCAAGCCACGATTGCAAGCCCTATTCACATGCTCTATGATCGAAACTTATAACCTCTAGCTTATTTGCAAAACACATTTACAAACAACAAATTCAGCTTATTTGCAAAACACATTTGCAAATAATAAATCTAACTTATTTGCAAAACATATTTGTAAATAAACCAAGAGCCTATGAGATCATTCCTCTTAGTTAGATGATGATCAACACGAGATCAAGTCAACTTGCAAATCACGATTGCAAGCCCTATTTACATGCTCTAGGATCCCAATTTCATAAACTTTCCATTTATTTGCAAAATGCATTTCCAAATAACAAAGCAACCACATAAAACAAATTTGTTTGAGCATTCTCTCTTTGCAACACATACAAAACTTAGCTCCAAGCAAAATCCAAATAAATCAAATTGCATGAGCTCTCTCCTTTTACAACACAAGCAAAACTTAGCTCCATGCAAACACTAACTAAACCAAAGTGCATGAGCTATCTCCTTTTTGCAATACATGCAAATCCATAGCTCCATACAAACACCAAATCAACCAAATGCATGAGCTAGAGCTATTTCCTTTTTGCAACACATGCAAATCCAAAACTACATGCAAACACCCAAATCAATTAAAAAGCGAATTAAGAACCAAGCATGAACTTTCACTATTTACAACACATGCAAATATGAGCTTCAAGCAAAAACCAACTCGATTAAGAGAGTGAGCTAGAGTGAACCGGATTGAGTTCATCAACACATGATGAAGCTCAAACTAAATGACTTGACCCCTCATAACAGTACAACAACCTAACTAGGAACCTAGTCTCCCATCCAAACACTGAGACTAGTAAAAGACTAAGAAACATCCTTAGCCCTATCTAGTTATACCTTTGCAGTGCAATCCACTTGGTGCTTTTATGATTTTCAATCAACTCCTCTCCGAGATCAATTCTTCTCTTTCTTGTTCATCAACATATAATGAACCTCCTCTTCTGCTCTTCTCTTTGGGATCTCCCTCTTGATACCCATCAACACATGACAGCATCTTTGTCCCATTTCTTTATCATCTCAACCTTTTGGACTTAATCTATTTCAAACTCATTGAAAATATTAGTACAAAACACATAGTTGTCTTAATCATCAATTGCACACCATTAACACATAATGAATGCCCCAAGATCGATTGAGCACAACCTAAATCAATTTAAATGATTAAGTGTGTCTTGAGTACATCGATGCAACTAATGCTTCATTATACTCAAGAACTTTTTGTTTGTCCTTAATCAATAAAGGAACACCATCAACACATAACGAAGCGTCCTTTGATTGATTAAAAGATAACCAAATTCAATTTAAAATTTCATTTAAATTGATGTGAGTATATATAACTACACAAGTTTCATATACTCATTTTGATGGTAAGTAATGATCCAATATGTTGGAGTGAGGAAACAGATTAATACTATTTTGACCATCAACTATAGAATAAACTCCATAAAACTTATGCATATAAATAATTGGCTTTGAATCAATATGCACAATTTCTATTTGAGAAAGTATTGGAGTTTATCCTAAGACACCATGAGTATACTACAACTAGGAAAGTTAATCTATACCCAAGGTTTTGTTTCAATGTCTTGATCCTTTATATATGGCAAGAAGACATGGATCAATATTATTAAAATTTCAAGATAAAGTATAAACTCCCCCTTGATGTGTGCATCCATGTATATATGGAATGAAAATATAATGCAGATCTTAGGTGTAAGCAATAGAAGAGTTCACCTTTTAACTTGAAACCTAAGTATGCATTAAAATAGTAGAATAAATACAAGTATATACCCTGGGTTTTTTATTTTTCATCCAAATTTGAGACTAATAAGAATAAAGCTCAATAAACATGTTAGTCTCATAAATGATTAGATTTATTATTAAATAATGATTAAACATTACATTAAAACCAACTGCCAAAACTAATGGAGCTTGAATTTATAGCAACGCAGCACGACTCCTGTAAGTGAGGCTCCAAGCGCGGTTGTGTAGCATGCCCGGCAGCCCGGAGTATGGGGACGTAGCGTGGTGCTCAACTCGTGACGCGGGAGGTGCACTTTGGGCGCAACGTGGGCACGATGCCTAGCGAGGCATGGGCGCTTGCGCGGTGCGACGACGGTCGGTGATAGACCGACAATAAATATATATTTTGTTTCATTGGTTTGATGAACTGTAATCGTGAAACCCTAATTTTCCAATTATATTAAACAAGTAATCTAGGCATTTAGGGAAATTAATCCGCATGATAAAAAAACTATTCAGATGCGATTAACTTACGTACGGCTTGCAGTAGGTTTAATCACTTGATGTCGGTCAAAATTAGATGTAGTGTAGATCGATGCAAATGGGCAAACTTGATCAACCTCGGGGAGCTTCGTGCTAATAACATATTGTAAAATGATAATGACTGTTGTATATCAAACATGATGCACCGATCGAATAGCCAAAACAATCACAAAGAACACACAGTATACAAGAAAGCAAAACTCTATTCTCTTTATTAGATTGATTTTCTTGTATAGTGAGGTGCCATATTTATAGTGAAAACATATAGGAGATACATTCAGACTCGTCCATATAAAAATAAAATTGACGAGTACCCATACCATGGGTACCCTCACCGGCCCAGGAAGGCGAATGGGCCGCCCCAAGCCCAGCTTCGGACGAAGGCCTCGCGGGGCTACATTGGGTGCACGGCCTCAACTGGTCGACCAAGTGGCGACCCGACCCCCTTTGGTCGGACGTCCCGCCACGTTCCGACCAAGGGGCAAGTCCCCCCCCCGCCGTTCCCGACCAACACAAGGCAATCTCCACCCTAGGTTGCCAAAGTCAAGGCGTCAGTCCCATCGATCTGACCTGTACAAACAGAAGGGCGCGCTCCTCCCGAAACAACGCCGAAGTCAAAAGCACTACATCAGCACCTGACGGACGCACATAAGGAAGATACGCCACTTCCCAATGCAAGACAGACAACCATGCGGTCCTTTGTGCCTACCAACCCGACGCATGGAGAGCAGGTACCGGTCTTTTCATCAAAAGCCACAGCTCCCGGGCGTGAAGGACCCCCTCTTCTTTTCATTTTCCAAGACTCCCATGTCGCCTGCCCCCTCCGACTATATAAAGGGAGGCAGGACCCTCGTAAGGGGAGAGATCGATCGATTCAAGCTAAGAGAGTTAGAGGATCGGCCACTAAATTCTTCTTCCTCTCGAGGCAAGAAACACTTGTAAATCTCACGACCGAAAGCAATACAGAACCCTACACGAACTGGAGTAGGGACATTCGTCCCGAACCAGTATACATCTTGGGCTCCCTGAGTCAACCATCGAGGAGAGGGAACGCGCGACCCCCTAGACTTACAAATCGTACTTGCCGGTACTCGAAACACCGACAAAAATCTAATCATATCTCAACAGCCAGAACTAAGAATCATGCTATATATCTCAAAAGGCAAAACCTGACACTGTGGTTGTGTTTGGTTGGACGCACGAGGGTGAATGGGATGGGATGGTATATGATGGATAGGATGGTACATGGAGGATGTTTGGTTGTGTGAATAGGATGGTACAAGATTTTGTTTGGTTGCGTGAATATGATCCTGGATAGTTCAAGATATTGTTTGGTTTAAAGGATGAGATTGGTATGGTATGCAAAAATGGGAGTAAATCCATTCATAGGATTTAGTTGGAGTCTGATTGGGAATGGAAGCTCAGGCTGGCGGAAGGCTTCATTGGCGGAGCTCGGGGCGATGACCGACGCGGGCGAGGTAGAGGACATGGGCCGACGCTTGCAGCCGATGTCGCGGGCCAGCGTGGGTGTACACCAGCGGCGGGTGGCCGAAGGGCGTGCCGCGGAGACTGGTGGCGTGGAGATCGTGAAGCACAGAGACGGCGGCGTCAATTAAGACTGTAAAAAAGCTCGAGCTCTGGAGCTACTCGAGCTCGGCTCGATCTAGGTTCGATTGGGGCTCCAAACGAGCTGAACCCGAGCTCGCGAGCTTCATCGAGACGAGCTGAACCCGAGCTCGCGAGCTTCATCGAGACGAGCTCAAATAGCTCGCGAGTTTACTCGAGCTTGGATTGAACTTACTTGAACTTGTTACTGAACTTACTCAAAGATTATTACCGAGCTTACTCGAATTTATCACGTTTATCGAGCTTATTCGAGCCGAGCGCAAGCCTGAATCAAGATTCGGATCTCAACTTAAGCTCAACTCGAGCCTGAGAACCTGAGGCCGGTTCGTTTACAGCCCTAGCATCAGCCGGTGCAGCGTGAAGCCCACACGAGCGAGCGATCCAGTCTCGGACAGGATGGTTCGTCTGATTTTGCCGAACAAAATGATATATTGGACGAATCATCTCATCTAAAATAGATTGGTAGAAGAACAGACATTCAAGATAATCCGATTTGAGGCTCCAACAATCCTCGCCCGACCCCCCACCCCCCAACACATACACGCACGCGTCCCTCCGCGACAGACAGTCCAGACCCGATCCGACGCCGCTCGTGTGCCGCTCCCGGCCCCGCGCCGCAGCCGCCCCCTCCCCTCCCCGCCGCTCTCCGTCTCGTGCCTCGCGAAGTCGCGAGCGACCTTAAACACGGCGGCTGCCGCCTGAATTGTCGGAGCGGCGGCTGAAGCGGGGAGGGCGGGGATCTAGGGTTCCCCATGGACGGTGGCGAGGGGAAGTTCAAGGCCAACTTCAGCGGCGAGGGGGTGGCACTGCTGCGAGAGCGCGTGAAGGAGAAGCTCAGGGACCTCATGGGCGACTACTCCGACGACACCCTCGCGGTGAGCGCCCCCTAAGATTCGTCGATTCCCCCGCCCCATCCATCTACTATCCCCTGCCACCCCGCGGTGCGATGTGATCTACGATCCATTGCTAAAATCCCAGCGATACTATTGGTATAATCCCGTTGCGTTGGGATGGATAACCGATCGTTTGAATTTCGCGTGATCGTGTGGGATGGTGGAATTGGTTTCGTTTGGGTTCGTGCACAGTGCCGTGCTATCTGCATTGTGCTTTACTGCGGTTCCTGTGTTTTAAGGAGTGGGAGTCAAATGATTGTTGCCCCAAATTTAGTGCGGTTCATGTTCATGTGTTTTAGATTGGATAACGTGAATAGCTGGTGTTCGGCAGTATATGGGATCGGATTATGCATTTTTTTATGGGAGCGTGGGAATTAGCTAACCAACATTATAGTTTTGTGGGGTCAGTTTACTTGTTGATTATTAGTGCTGAGTTGAAGTGTTAGTCCAGTTTCGATACTTGCGGCGTTTAATTCAAGCAGCAATGATGTGTGCTCCCACTGGCCGAATTGTCTTTTGAGGCGTAGCGTGTTTTGGATTATTTTGCATGTTTTATCCTTCTGTGGAAGGTTTGGATATTACATTGGTTGGTTGAGGTCACGAAATTTTGTTGCTAAGCACTATGTGATGAGCAATACAAAAGAATTGATATTAAGTGTGTTTTGGATGTACAGATCCACAAACCATTGAGATCATTGATCTAACTATTTCATCTTGTGGGTCAGGAGTATGTGGTGGTATTGCTTAGAAATGGAAGGCGGAAGGATGAGGCTGCAAAGGAGTTGCAGGTTTTTTTGGGCGATGGAAATGATGCATTTGTATCCTGGTTATTATCTCATCATCTGAACTTTTGTAACTTCAATTTCTTTTTCTATATACCATTTGTTCTGACAACACTGAGAATCTATGATCATGCAGGTTATGGGACCACCTCTCCTCAAATTTGCACCTTTATGTGCAGGCTAAAGCTGTTTCTACTAATGATGAAGCTAAAAGCACTCGCAGTACTGCTAGAGGCTTGCCTGTACATAATTTGACTAGCAGTATACAGACTAATAGTGAACCTGAAGCTGAAACTCAGAAGACAACGAGAATTCAACAGAAGAGGGAGTGGGGAGGAATTGTTCGAGAACAATCAGAGGCAGTTCCCCTTCGAAGTGTTGTAGCTACTGTTTCAAATGCAGAGGAAAACACATCTCATAGATCACATGCTGTAAGACGAACCCACTCACCTGACATGCATCACCATAGAAAGAGAAGCAGAGAGGACACTCGACAAACTAAGGTTTCTAAGGCTCTCTCAGTTGTATGGTCTATTTTGCCAAACTTGGCAACATTCATGGCATGATTTTTGCGTTGTGTTTATGATATATGTACATGTTAGATTGTTAATTATCAAGCCATATCATGAACAGACAGTCTCATATCAATAAATTAATATGTTGGCATATGCTTTTCTGTAGTATGGAAAGTCTACTAAACGGACCCGCTAATTGCTTTTATGTTTGTATTTCTATATTAATACATACATGATTGAATGATACTCTTTTCTGTTTACAACACCTGGATTCTGATAAGATTCTTAAAATTTTAGAACATTTTTATAGTCTTCGTCGGTGAAAAACATTATTATCTTGGTGCAAACCTTGACATTTAATTTGCATTCTGTCTATTGTAGATACCATTATGTGCCCCCCTCTTCTTTTTCCTGTGCCATCATGCTCATGTGAATCTTGCACTGGATTGTTTTCATGTTTGCTTGGTATAGAAGTTTACAAAGACATTATTCTTTAATAGGAATTGCAATTTGAAGAATCTGCTTTAGTGCTGCCTGTATTTGGAATTTTGGACATCATTACTAGCTTTTACCTATTTTTGTAGACTTGGACCTGCAAACCCTGACGCCTGTCTAATCCTGTTATAGGATCTGTATGTAGCTTCTGGTAATTATCTTTTGTTGTTCAGTGGAATAAGACTTGCATGTACAATGTCCATTCCATTTTATGAAGTGCATTTTGGAACCCCCAAGCTTTCACAAAATGTCTCATGTCACCCTAAACTTTGAAACTTGATATTTAACACCTCAAACTTTCAAAACTGGATCGACTTTCAACCATGATAGTGTTTGGAACACCTGAGATGTGAAGTTGGTGGATGTGGATCAACTAGTGTTTTTATGATGTGTGTTGTCCTTGTTCATTTATATCATTACCATATATGATTTCTGAACTACTGTTAGGCCTCTGGATTTCTAGCAGGTTCTTCTTTCCCATTCTTATTCTTTGTGGTAATGTTTTTAATATATTTTTTCAGAGAACATCCCACCAAGTTATTGATGCACCACGCCGGCTTCTTCAGTTTGCTGTTCGTGATGCTGTCAGAATTGTGCAGCCAATGACCCCTAGATCGGAATCAGCTTCCAAGCGGCTTCGTTCTGTGGTGTCTACCATGGCTTCAGATTCAGCACTTGATGTTAGGTTGCAGAAAATAAATTCTGATGCTAGAATACCAGGTGCCACAGCAGCATTAAGAACTGCAGCTGAGGCTGCTGAAGATGTTCTTAAGGACAGATATTCTGAAAGTGTGTTTAACAGATTGGGTAGAAGGCGTGTGTTGAATGCTACTGAAGAATCATTTGACTTTAGAGATCAAGATCCAGAAGGAGGAAAATATGAGGATATAGATAATGTGGGAGCAGAAAATCGAGTAGAATTGCATGAAAGAAATAAGTATGTTGGCAGCGATGATTACATGTATGACCGGGAAGCACAGGAGGCTGCTGATTCCCCATCAGATATCGATGGGTATGATGACACCAGTGCAGTTAGGTATAATGGTTTGGGTTCTTACCAAAGTACATTGCCTTCTAGTGGAGGCAAAGAGTCATTAGTAGTGGGGTACAATATGGTACAAGGAGCTGCTGCTGTAAGAAGTAGAAGGTCGATAACCCGGGACACACATGCTAGTTCAGGACCAAGACCATCTGAAAAGATCTTAAATATTTCTGCAAACAGTTATGCACCGAAGCCTCCCAACCATGAAACAGTGAGGAATGCTAACACATTTGAGCCTCATGTGCCCGTTGAGAAGAAAGGTACCGGCTCAAAAAAATCAAATGTGGCAGTTGCACATGGTAACGATACACCCATGACTGATAATTCCAAAGTAAGTTTGTTGTCTGTCATTTCCAACGGCTAGCATTTAGTTCCTTTTTAAACTGCACATCGGCTAAGCTCCTGAAAAACTAGAATATACCACAAGCACTTTTCCCATGGAATTAGCAGCTTGAATTTATTGCCTCTTCCTCACATGTTCAGTATGCTCAGAAATGTCATCTCCTTAAATTTAATGTTTCAAGTCAAAGCATCCAGCATGCTACAGTGTATCTTTGTATAAACTTTGACATGCTAAATTGCTAATTGATACAGAAATCATCCAACTCCTTAGAGGGAGAGAAGAAGAAAGTCTATACACAAATCTTGTAGCTGATTAAATAATGATTTTCTAAATTATGTGTAGGACAGCAAATTTCATAAGTATGTTGGAACACACTGCACTGGCAGGACAGCAAATCTCATAAGTTTGTTGGAACGTATACTACATGGACATTTTTACATTTGCCTATTGGCATTGAATACATCATTTCTGCATTCTTGGCTTCTCTATTTGTGTTCTTTTATAAAAAAATTTCATGCCATTTCTCTAATCCTTTTATGTGTGTTTCTTTTGTGCTGATTCATATAACATTTATATTTTCTGGATTATCTGAGATCCATCGTTCTGTTATAATAACTTTTTTGAAAATATATTCCAGGATTTGGTGCATTCAACATCTATGGTGGAAACACAGAAGGCTTCATCACTTGGTATGTAGCTCTGCTCATTGTTATGAATTGTGACTACTTTATTGGTTAAAGGAAATGTTTGTGTGGAAAAAGCAATTTTTAGCCTATTAGAACTTCTAAAGTTTGGTGGTTCCTGTAGCTCTTGATATCAAGTAAAAAGGCCTTTGCTAGTAGCAACAAGGAAAGGCTAACCCCCAATATTGCAGAAACTACTATTGTCTGAGTGCTAGCTTTTTTAAGGATTAATTCTTTATATGCCACTGGAATTTGGGGAAATCCCTGAATGTGTCACTGGCATGTGGGGTCCAGGCCCACATGTCAGTGAGACAATGAGTGGCATATAAGAGATGAGGCAAACTTTCAATGGCATATAAGGAATTTGCGAGCTTTTTTTAAAACATTTAGATGCTTTTTTGCGAATTTTTGTTTTCGTGTTTAGATTATGTGTCTTGACAGTAGAGTTTGGAGAGATCTGTCATGTACTTAATGAGTTTGGAGAGATCTGTCATGTACTTAATTTCCTGATGTATTAAGCTTTTATACAAGTACCGGAGTACAGAGTACTGTATTTGATTATGAAACGCACCCTTTATTTGATTGAAACTTACTATATCAATTTTTTCTTTAAAACACCTCTATTGTACTGTAACTTTTTAATGCCGTTAAGTTTACTTGTTTTACATGTTGGTTCTGTACTTCTGTGGCTTTTCAACCCCTTCATTGGTTAAGGAAGTTTTGTGTTTTTTCTTTAGCTGCTGGACCATACTCTACAGGTCAACCTGAAGGTGGCACTGATTCTAGAACTGTCTTTGTTAGCAATGTAAGTGTTTCTCTTCTTTTGCCCTTTTGATTATGAAGATGGAGAGTTCCTCTTACTAGGGGTTGTTCTGTCGGCATTTTAGGTACATTTTGCTGCAACAAAAGATTCTCTTTCTCGTCATTTCAATAAGTTTGGAGCTATGCTAAAAACTCTTATTGTGACTGATGGTGTCACTGGTCAGCCAACAGGGTATAATTCTAAGTCTTCTCTGAGCATTCTGAAACATCAGCATTTGTTTAGATAATATCCTTAGTTTATTTTTTTTTTTCCATTTTGTTTGATCAGTTCGGCATACATTGAGTTCTTGCACAAAGAATCTGCAGAGCAGGCACTAACCCTGAATGGCACATCTTTTATGTCACGCATTTTGAAGGTAAAACTGCCTTGACCTAACTTATAATTTTTATTGGCAGCAAGGTTTTCTATTGACTTTGTGTATTGCAATACATGATCCAGCAGCTCTAGTAAAGTTTGCTGTTGAACATCCAACGTTAGAAGATATTTTTATGTCTATAGGAGGTTCCATTTGTTGAGCTGCTTCAGTGCACACAAAAATGCAATTTTGAGTTATGTTCATTTTCCACGAGACATTGGCATAAAATGTACCATTCTTTGTCAGTATCCTTATTAGTGTCTTCCATCTTACGCATATGAGATCATACCTATTGTTAACTTATGACAATAAAAAGTATACTCTGGCAATTGCAGTCGATGTTGCACTTTTTAGTGTTCCTGTAGAAATATTCATGACAGCAGGATCTTAGAAGTACTATTCATGACCTGTCATGCATGTGTGAGTCCCAGCAATTAACTATGCTGTGCTGCAGGTTGTTCGAAGAAGCTCTTTTGAAGTGCCTCAACTGCCTAGCTTGTCCCGGGCTTCTCGGGGATCACCATTCGCATCAAGGCTCATTAGAGCTGCATACCCAAGGCCGACATTTCCTGGTGCCATCCGTGGGCGTCTAACACTCAGAGGTGGTGCTCGGAGTTTTCAATGGAAGCGTGATACTACTGATTCCGTTGATGCCGGAAAACCTAGTCAAACTACCCCTGTAATTCCTGGGAATCAGATGGTAACCCCAATCACACGAAGCTTCACCTATACACGCACTGAGCCAAAACAGGATGTTGGTGCGACTGCGACCATTTGATTTCTCAGCCGCGGCATGCTGTTGGTCCTGATGAAACTCGCAGAGCTCAAGATTGATGACCATTTCATAGTTCAGCCTCTTTTGGTAAATACTGTTTAGTTGCAGAGCTTAGCTAGTACCAGGCTGGTTTTTGTGGAGCTGAAAATTTGAGCCATATTATGTTGTCGATTTTGTGTGCTTTTTCCCATCGGCAAGGCATTCATGCTGTTCTGGCTATGAGAAGTTTCTGGAGTGGGAAAATATCAAAAAAGAAAAGAACAGGAAATGCTGTAGGATGTGATAGGAACACTTCAACATTTGTTATTATCGATAGATTATTCAGCATCCACAGTTTCCTTGTTAAATAATGTGATCCTGTCAAAATCTGCTTCTTTCTACGCCAGGATTTTGAACCGGGCATTTTTGTATGTACAGACCCTGCCTGTAACACCTCTACAATGAACCTGGATGTTATAAATTGTACATATTTTTATCGAAGAAAACACAATTTATCTTGGAATCAGGGAAAACCCACCGCTGCTGAATAGGATTGTTCATATTGATTGAAGAAAGGCAGGTGATTGGAACATAAGGACAACCAGCTGTCATAACCCTCACCTCATTGTCTACCAGCTGATTATTTCTGCCCGAAATTTCGTCATTTATTATTTCTTTCGTTTGGACAGGACTTGATGCTGGAACGATTTCAGTTATTTAAACCATTGAGGATTAATATCGTGGCAGTTGTTTTACTGTTTGTCGGCGTATTTGCCCATCTCTGCCCAATGATTGGAGGTAGCTTTCTTTTGGGCCTTGACTGAAGATAACAACATTATTCGTTTGACAATGCCTGGGAGAAATTTTGCCATAGAATTTTTTAACGCGGTTTTACTATATATGTACGTGGTTAGATACACTGCGCTACAGTTGAAATTCTCGCCTCTAACCAGCCCATTTTACAAAAAAAAAAGAAAAGAATTATTCGATATATGCAACTCCTCAATTTGAAAATTGGATGCCATGTTGAAAAAAATGCCACTCAATGGCATGATTTTCAACATGCCATCTAATTTTCAATTCTTGGAGTGGCAAATATCCAATTGACCCAAAAAAACCTCTATTCCTCCTCCCCCCCCCTCCCCCCTCTTCCCTCCTAAGCCATCGGATGCGACCTCATTTCTCCATTCTCTCTCTCCTCTCTCCTCTGTTGCCGATGCTCCGGTGCCCTATTGTGCTATAAAAGGGACTCCCCAGCCTCTCGTTCCCCTTCCCTTTCCATTTTCCCGCTTCCCAAGCTCTCCTACTCGCTCCTTCGCTCAGAACACCAAACCCCAAAGTCTTCTTCCTCCACTCTGGCCATCGTGTCCCCACCATGTCGCCACTGCTCCTAAGCTCCAAACTCCTCACCGTTCGCATCGCAAGGTGCGCAAGCTTTCCCACACATTTCCCCTCTGTCAATTTCAGGTTCCCTTTTCCTTCCTCGTCGGATTTCTTTTTTTCCTGTCGCCGGCCGCCGTCGCGGTCACCGCTAAATAGCACCACCATCTGGTCTCCTCCATCCCCGTCGACCTCAGCCCTCGCTCTGCTTCGTCGCGTTCTATGGCGTGATCTCTATGCATTCGTCGGAGGACCATCGGAGGGTTGCCGACGCCTTGGAGCCAAACCGTACGCCACCATCATCCCCGCGTCCGTCCATTGCAGTCGATCCCTGTGCCAATTTCTGCATCGTGAGCCGGGTCTGTGGTGGACTAGCCGACACCGTGGACCAAGTCCACAAGACTCGACCCCACCTGTCATAGACCGAGCCAATTTTCCTTTACAAAAACATTTCGGCCAAAAGATAAAAACCAGCTGCTAACATCATGCCTGCATAATAAACCAAAATTTTCTTTAAAAAATAAATCAACACTTCAGAAATTCCTTAATTGTGTTTTTCTTCTTTTTTATTTGAAATAAATCTTTAAGTCCGTTTCAACTCCAATTAACTGTAATTTTTTTAAATTCATCTAAAATCCTAAATCACTTATTTATGTTAATTTTAAATTTTATTTTATTTGGATATTATTTGAATTTGTTCATTTTGCAACGGATGGATTTCGGAGATCCAGAGGAGTTTGCAGCAGTCGATCCTGAGATCCAAACCTGTGATCAAGGCAAGTTATCAATTTTAATCATATTGAAACCAGCTTTTAAATTATATTTTGTTTTAAATATTACATGCATAATTTTAGCAAATATAGTTTCAGTCGCAGTTTAAAATGAATAGTAATGCCCAGCTTATTTAGAATCACAAATTTGAATACTTATGCCATTGTAACCCTAAGTATGTACTCTTTGATATATGATAAGTATCAAAATGCTTAGAAAATTGCTTAGATATGCTTAAAGCTAAAATTAGGTCATTAGGAATTTGTGCCAAACAAAGCTCTATTAAAATTTGAATATTGCTTTGATGTTCTATGAAATATTAAGATAAATTAAAAATATGGTTTAGACTATGAGAGAATGGTTGTCTGGTGATTGTTGGGTTATTGAAAAGCTCGCCTGGTTAATTAAAAACCAGTCTGTGTTTCACTGAATGTAAAGCCTTGCTGCACTTCCATAAATCTGATATGGGATAGACCTAGATATCTATATTGAAATATTCCATTGTTGGTTATACCATTGGGTTGAATGTGGAGTTGGTTAGTTATTCCATTGGGTTGAATATGGGGTTGATTAGATCGCCACATAGCGCAAGAGAGGGCTTCTGACTAGCAGTTTTAACCCTGTTAGCGGTGGAACTCTTTGAGGGTATGACTAGACGGGATAGAGCTTTATAGGGGTCTTGTTGTGATTTTCTCTGCCGCACATCGTAGGAAGTGTGTTATGTTGGCAAAAGAAGACAATTATGTCTTTTGAGTAAAGTTTTACAACCTCTGCAAAGTGTAAAACTAATCGATTAGCCGAGCCCTTGGTCATATGCATGCCAAGCAAGCTATTTACATATTAAACTTTGATATTTAAAAAATGATTTCAAAAAAATGAATTTTGGATGGAGTGATTACATTGTGGGAAAGTTGGTTTAGCTCCAGGATGGATCCTGAGATGAAAGATGTTTAAAAAATAAAATTCTTTTTAAGTAAAATTATGCAGTTGAAAATTACTTAGAACATCTACAAAATTCATTGCTTTACGTAAAATTTAACCATGTTTCCCCCCTTTGTCACCTATACATTAAAAATGTATTCCCGTGTAACTTGTGGAGTACTCCTAGTACTCACCTTGCTTTATGTTGTTGTTTAGAGGAGGAGCAATTATCCTGGGGAGGACCAGGATGACTGCTTCCCCAGTTGATTGCTTGTGGTAATTATATTGGGCTCTAATACTTTTTTATTTTGCTTTCGTTGTATTATTTTATTTGGCACGTGTTCCACTTTTACTGTAAACTTTGATTATTAATATAATGCATTTGATATGCTGTGATATCATTTTTAATATGTGTACTAGCTTTTTAGAGTAGTATAGGATACATAGAGGATTCAGAGGTGTTATTCTTGGGTCCGACACTCAATGTCCTCACTAGATCCTACTTCCCCTCCCCTCCGGCCACCGGATTAGGCTTCTTTCTTCCCCTCGACCACCGGATCCAGTGGATCCCATGCCTCCAACTGCATTATGCGTGTAGGGATGGCAACGCGTCCGGGTACCTCCAGGTCCAACCTCCGTGGACCCGGACCCGAGACCCGAAATCTGGACCCGGACCCAGACCCGAAGTCAATCACGGGTCCAATCTCGGACCCGGACCCGACGGGTACTAGGACCCGATCGAGTACCCGAGACTCGAAATGAAGTATAGAACATGAACATTCCAGCAAAGACAGGAGGAGAAAAATTGCATCCAAATAGCATGAAACAATTTTTAACGGGTGGGGTAAATACAAACAGCATGAAGTAATCAAATTGCATCCAAACAACATGAATTAATCAAAGCTTAATGGCCTGGACAGTATTACAACATGAAGCATTATCTTCTCCAAGTAGCAATGACAATTAGCATGACAGTAACAACAATTAGCATGACTGTATAGCATACATCCAGGCACACAAATCAGATCATCAATCAAACATTGAGGCACACTTCCAGATCATCAATCAAACATTGAGGCATACATCCAGGCACACTTTTGGATCTATACCTCGTCGGTGGGGGCGCGGGGCGCCGTCGGGGACGCGGTCGGCCGATGGGGCGCGAAGCGCGCTTCGGCGGTGGGGACCTCGCCGGCTCACCGAACGCCTCGCCGAACACCTGTCGGGGTGAAGACGGCAGGACGGGGAGGTCCGAATCGGCCGGTGGGTGCGCTCGGTCATCAAGGTCGCTCAGCTGTCGGGGTGGCACCTCGCCGGTTGCCCGTCGCCACCGCTCGGCCGGACGGGGAGAGCCGGAAAGTCCGGATCGGGTCGGCGCCTCGGCGGCTAGGGTTCTGGTTTTACTGGTTTGTGCCTTTGAGCCTTTTGAGGGATGGGGAATAAGGACTGAGAGGAGAGGCGCCTTTGCCCTTTGATGCCTGCCTGGGCTGGCTGCCTGCAGGCCGACCGAGGATAGGCGCCTTTGCCCTTTGCCCTTTGCCCTTTGAGCCCTGGACAGCCCACAGGCCACAGGCACAGCCGACTGAGGACCGAATTCGACCCACTGTCAATTTCGGGTCCGAGTCTATTATACCCACAGGTCCATATTGGGACCCGGACCCAAACCGGACCGCCAGTCCGCTCCGCCCACCCACCCGGTTCACCGTGCCTCTGCCCAGTCACCGTCGTCCCATCGCGGCAGTCTTCTCCGCCACTAGCCACTGCCCCGCTCCACTCCGCCCCATTCCCTATCCCCGACCTGCCCCCACCGCCGCCCACGCCGCTGTCACGTCCTGATGTTACCGCACTCGTCGGCCCCCCTCTCTCCTCGCCCCCATGCTATAAAAGCCGAACCCCTCCCCTCCTTCTCCCTCTCCCCTTCTCTTCTCCCTGGTGAGCCCTCTCCTTCCTCCGCTCTCCCCTCACGCCCCAGCACCGGCAGCCGCGCTCAACGCTCCGCCGCCGCTTTTCCCGCCCGGCCGCAAAACCCTAGCCGCCCTGCTCTCTTCTTCTCCTTTGGTGAACCACCCCCCTCCGCCCTCTATTCTCCCCGCTGAACCCTCCCCCCTTTTCCTCTTCTCACCCAGCGCCGGCCGCCACACTCCCTCTACGCTCCGCCTGAGTCGCCGCCGCCGCCTCGCCGAAACCCTAACCCTACTGCCCGCCTCACCCGAGCACCCGCCCTTTTCTTTCCTCTCCCCGTTGAGCCCCTCCTCCTCCCCCCTCATCCCCGACAAAGGCCACTGTACGCCACCGCTCTCCCCTCACCCACCCCGAACCCTAACCCTTTCTTGCTCGCCCCCTTTTTGCCTCGCGCACGCGTAGCGCTCCCCTGGGCCATGGGCCATTTGGGCCTACCCGTGCAGCCCGCGATTAATTTCCTTTTCTTTTTATTTCTTTTCTTTTTCGGATTTAGATAATTTGAAAACCCAGAAAATCCAAAGAAATCCCTGAAAAATCCCAAAAAGACCAAAATACACCATCTTGACAATCTCGAGCCATTAAGTCCAAAAACGGCCTCCGCTCCACCATTTGAAGCTCCCAAAATTTCAAAATTGCCCGAGTTGCCCTCAAACCTTCTCCGGCCATTTTTCGTTTTCATTTTTGTTTTCGTTCGTCGTTTCATTTTCGTTCATTTACTGTTTTTCGTTGTTTGCGCTAGATTTGACGTTCGTGCAGTACTTGGAGCCCGAGCAGTTCTTGGAGCCGAACCAAATAAAAGCCGAGTACGACTACAATGACTACGCCCTAGATGACCCCTCAGCCCAGCAAGGCAAGCCGCACGTCCTTCATCATATTGAACCCAGTCATTTATGATATTGTAGTATGTAATTTCTATCGTATTATTTTAATTGTATGTTGAAATACTGAAAAATTGCTAACTTAGAATGACATGCAACTTAGCTATACCCAGTTTCGCAATTAGCGTCCTTGACATTGTTGAACCCTATTAACCTTGAATATCCCTAGTTAGATATTATACACACCTTAGTTAACTACTAATCATATTAGTTTCACTCAAAATCTTTAATTGAGGAATAAAATGTTGATGAGCAGTTGGCTCGGTGGATTTTAAAATTGGTGCTACAGTTAGGGGGGCAGTATTGAACTAGCCACGAGGTGGATGTGAGTCCGATCCTTGGCTAATGATTAATGCTATGGTTGGTTTGGGTGGCTGGTACGAGTAGGTACCAGGTTGGTTTGTGGATGGTTGAGTATGCATAACCGGAATTTCAAATTTCAGGTATGAGTGGGTTTTTTGTAAATACGCGAAAGTGTTGTATCGTTTTGTGAATACAGGTCAAATCTTGTATCAAATACGAAAACTTCCTGTGGAGTTCTCCCAGTACTCACCTTGCTTTATGTTATTGTTTTAGAGGAGTAATATTAGGATGGTAAGGACCAAAATAACTAGGCCATTTCCCTAGGCTAGTATTATGATTTTCTTTTGCTTTCGCTGTATTATTTTATTTGACATGCATGCCACTTTTATTGTAAACTTTGATTATTAATATAACGCATTTGATGCCGATCTGTTAATTAGTAATTTAATTAATTAACCATTAATTAATCATTTTCCTTAATTAACCACTAACTAAAATCACTAATTATCACTACTTAGTCTCTTAATTAGTCACTTAATTAAGTGATCTTCCGTGGTAGTGTAGCTCGGCAAGGGCTTGCTGAGCGCTCCAATTGTGGAAGCTCCTACCAAGCCAAGGATGAGCGGCAACACAGCTTTTTTCATCGCCAGACACCTTCTACAGTGCACTAGTACGGCAAGCGACATTTGTTGCATGCCACTCTTTTTGCGGTCGGGGGTGGTGTCTATTTTTATCTCTACTATTATAAAGCAGCAGTTGGTGGCAGTGGTGAGTTCTACCCACGTCATTAATTGCCCTGCATAATTGCCCTACTTAATTGCCCTGCTTAATTGCCCTACGCAAAAAACGAAGCGTTGCTTTAATTAGCTAGCTTTCGCAAGAAACGAAGCGTTAAAGATAGATATTTGATCTTGTAAAATATTTTTTTAATTTTTGAATCTTTATTTTTCGTTATCAATTTTGTTTTTCGTAGCAACGCACGGGCATGTAACTAGTAAAAAAAAATGTTCGGGTGAAAACTAGATTTGCAAAAAAAAAAAAACATATGCAATGGTGCTAGAAAAGCCAAATATTCGATATATTGGCCCACTGCCTATGTAGTCTAGTTATTTGCTGCTAATTTGATGAGCTGATGAACGAATCATTCATGAGTTTATCAGTATCAACAAGACGAGGTGGTGCATGCGTACGAGCAATGATCGGCCATCTGTTACAGTTTGATACCCCTTCTTGCACGCAACAGTCCTTAGATTGGATTAATGTTTTGTGAGATATGGCATGAGAGTGCACGGTGTCAAGAGCAAAGAAAATGAATATCGTAGAGAGAAGCAAAATAACGACGTTAAAACAACTATGATGAGAGAGAAAAGATTTAGCGAAATCGGATGTAAATTATTTAAGCACCACCTTATAAGAGTATAAGGGATTATTGTTCTCTCACAACCTCTCAATCCTTTAGGATCTTTGGATCCTTAACCTATGCAAGAATATAGTGTTAAAGAATAACCTAACCTCTAATTCTCTCGTGCACCTCTAGTTTTGGATGAGTTGGCTTGTGGCTTCTCAGTTGCTTGGGTTCTGCATGACTAACTCCTAGGTTTATATAGTCTCCTTAGTTCTTCTCCAAAGAAAGTAGGAGTCCTACTCCTATTAGGATTCATCTAGCACACCTTTCTAAATCCTAGAAGGCTAGATATGTGTCACCATATTTAACAATCTCCACCTTGACTCTTATCCATTGAAATCATCGTGCTACTCAAAGAACTCGCCCCAAGTCAGTTCCTCATTTTTTTGTTTTTCCTCCCACCTTTGGGAGTGCCCTCACCACAGGGGCTCATGCACATCACTGTAATGTGCATGTTAGTGTTTGGGCTTGCCGTCCGAACCCTCTACCTGAGAGACCTTTCTTTGTGTAGTTTGGTTAATCACATATTATGTTCCTGCAGTCCTCAATGCCACAGGTCTGTACCATCTTTGAGCTCCACCTATTCGTTGGTACTTCGTGCTTGGTACTGTCACATCTTCCTTCTTCCAATAGCTTGCACCTTTATCTTTACGCCTGCTATATTTTGCAACCATCTTTGCAGTTTGACATATAACTGCAGTTGATATCTTACTATCTACCATTGAAGACAATTCTCCTGTTTAGAATTTTTATCAAACCTCCCATTGATTGCCCTTCCTTTAGGTTTACCCATCAATCGGTATCATCTATTGCTTCACATACTTTTCATGATCACATGCCCTTTGCAAGTAACTCGCATGACTCCACATCAAAGTAATACCTCACAACCTTTGAGTTAAAATAACATCATAGATATTAGATTTTTTTTTAAGCCGAGAATATACCAAACTCCTGTCAATGTGTGATGTGTTGCATTATACATCTCCAATGTAAATAGTTCCTACCTCAATAATTGCATACTCCTTGCAATCAGCCAAGTAAACAGTTCAATGAACCGAGCATAGAGATCTTTCATCAAATATCTCCCTAGCCGAATATATGTGAAAGTAATGACCTGAATCTAATATCCATCCATGAGAAATACGTGATTGACTGACAAGAAGTACGTCTGAATCATCTTTTGCTACCGCCATTGAGCATGCACCCTTCATTTGCTTCAAAGTCAGCCGTTTCTTTTTCATATGACATTTCTTGTCACATAGATAGCATACGTGTATGCCCATGCTTTTGCTCTTTTTCTTCCTATGATTTTTTCTTCTGCCTACAATATCTACTTCAGCTAATACTTGATCACCCAAGGATGAAGATTCCGATAATTTTTTTAAGGACTTTGTCTCCAACAGATATGCAATTGCCTCATTGAAGTTAAAAATGCCTTTTCCAGTGAGAATATTCATCACAAATTACTCCCATGATGATGGTAGAGATCATGCCAGTATGAAAATTTTATCCTCCTCCTCAATTTTCTCATCAACATTAATCAGCACGTGATAAGCTTGTTGAAGACATTGAGATGATCAACAAACTGTGTACATTCCTCCATTCACAACCTCTAAAGTTGTCACTTCAGCACTCACTACTTTGTTAGCGACTTTGCCATTTATAGTTCTTCTAAGTCCTTCCAAAATTTCTTTGATGAATTCTCATTGATCACCAGGTGCTTTATCTCATCGGAGAGACATAGATGGATTCTACTGATAACCTTCTGCTCCATCACCTTCCAGTCTTATTCGGACGTCTTTTTTGGTTTGTCAAAAGCCGCAATTAACCCTTGCTGGACAAGGACATCCTTCACCACGCATTATCACACGCTGAAATTTCCTCTACAATCAAATTTCTATACTTGATTCCACACCACCGACGTCGATCTTGATTTTGTGCCACCTAACATTTTACCGATCTTCTCATAAATATGATTAATTCGGTATTGGCTCTAATACCACTTATGAGATATGGCACGAGTGTGCATGATCTCAAGAGCGAAGAAGATGAATCTCGTAAAGAGAGTTAAAATAACGACATTGAAGCAACCACGACGAGGGAGAAAAGATTTGGCGAAACCGACCGCAAATTCTTTAAGCACAACCTTAAAAGAGTACAATGGATTGTTGTTTTCTCATAACCTTTTGAATCTTTGAAGACCTTTGGATCCTTGCCCTATACAAGAATATAGTATTAAAGAATAACCTAGCATCTAATCTTCTCGTGCATCTCTAGCTTGGATGAATTGGCTTGTGGCTTCTTGATTGTTTGGGTTCTTCATGACCACCCTCTAGGTTTATATAGCCTCCCTAGCTCTTATACAAAGCAAGTAGGAATCCTACTGTTATTAAGACTAGGGGTATTGCTCTGAATTTGGAATCCAAAAATATTAGGATTGTATTAATGGACGATGGGTTGATGATACAAGAGGGAAGTTTTGTAAAAGCAATAGGAAGAATTGCTTAGATACCAGTGGGCAAGGCTGAAATCCTAATCCTATTAGGATTAATCCAGCACATGTTTCTAATTCCTAAAAATAGAAATAAGTCATCTTATTTAACATCATCAATCAAACCACAGCGCAAAAACTTTGCCTAACCAGGTCCATGGCCCGCAAGATAGTCAAGCCTTGATCAGCAACAACACAAACTCACTCGCCGCCAATGACACAGCGTGCCCGCACTTCTGCACTTCAGCTCCGTCCATGGCAATCACCACCACCACCACCTACCTCTTTTTCTTCTGGCTCCTCATGCTGCTCCTCCCACCATTGATCGCCATCTCACCCAGCGGCGGTCACGGCAACATCAAGACCTCCTGCTCAGCTTCAAGGCCCTCCCTTGAGAACCCCTCCAACGCCCTCTCCTCACGGCCACCCTCCACTCCCTACTACAACTAATCACACATCAGGCGCACCACTGCCTTGGAGGTGACAGCCGTCTCCGTCTCCCACTCTCCCTTCAGGGCCTCAGTTTCACCAGCGACATGCCGCCGCCTCCCTCTGTCGTGTCCCCGGCCTTGTAATTCTCAGCCTCGCATCCAACGGCTTCAACCATACCATCCTGTTGCACCTCTCCTAGTGCACCTCGCTTGTCTCCCTCAACCTCAACTCCAGCGCCTTCTAGGGCCTGGTCCCTGACCAGCTCGACATACTTGCCTCGCTCACGTCGCTCAACCTTAGCGGCAATGATATCAAAGGATAGGTGCCCCCAGCCTTGCGATGCTACAGGGCCTCGAGGTGTTCAACCTCGGTGGCAATCGGCTCTCTGGCATGCTCCACCTGGCGCATTTCGGGAACCTGACCAGGTTGCACTTGTTGGACCTGTCCAAGAACCAGTTCATGGAATCCAAGCTACCACAGGAGCTCGGTGAGATGCCAAGCCTCATGTAGCTGTTCTTGCAGAGGTCAGGGTTTAGCGGCTCGATCTCTGAAATTTTTCTTGGGTTGGAGCAATTAGAGGTTCTTGATTTGTCCATGAACAGCTTGATCGGAGCCGTGCCTCCCAGGTTCAATCTCAAGTTTCAGAAGCTGTTGTCTCTGGATTTTTTGCATAATGGATTATTTGGGTTGTTTCTGAAGGAGATTGAGAAGAGTGTGATGCAGCAGAGGTTTGAGGTTTAGGGCAACGCGTTCACCGGGGAGCTCCCTGAAGGAATATGAATAAGATACACTAGCATAAATTAAAAATTTTACCACATAAATTAGAATGCCAAGCAAGTGAGAGATCATGTTTGTTACCAATAGACGTGCAATGCAGGGGAAAAAGCGTTGAAGCAATCTGATTTAATTTAGCGCCTGCCCTTGAGCAATGGTCGATTGTCCTTGAGTGGTGGTCGAGCAACATGAAAAATTGTCCCGATCAGCACCGTAGTAACAACGACACCTCTACCGAAGTCTACACATTCGGGGAAGGAATTTTGTACGTCAGTGTGCTAGCACCAACACACACGGCAGGGCTTGAGTGGTGACGGTTAGGGTTTTTGTTGGGTGCGGTGGTACAAACTCTGGCCTTCACGAACTCTCTTTATATTGCCCCCTCGGTAAAACCCTACATTAGAGGTCTAACCAAGGTGTAAAGCCCATTTGGTCCATTAGCGACATCCAATCCGAATAAATGTATTCCAACCCTTTAAATGTGTGATTCTGTAGGTTCATACATATTCAGCCCATGGCCCGAAAACTCCTTTTGACCCATAAGTCGGCAGCGGCCCCTGGCAAGGCATAGTGACTTCCAAATATACACAAAAATCATATCCAACGAAGCTATATAGTGATCATGTACCAATTCCTTTTGCCTCACGAAACCTGTCATCCTTTGATAGCTCGATCATTCACTAGTTATGTAGTAGATTACTCAGTTGCAATTGACTCTTCAATCACATTGAGCATGGTCATACACTTTCTTAATCCAACTACATCGAGGGACCCAAAGATTTCTCTCCTGTTATATAGGAGGCAAATTCCATCTTAATCGCTCACATTCCTCCGTATGTTTTATAGCAAACTCGAAAGCTATATTTATGACTACCTAGTTACGGAGTAGCATTTGGCATCCCCTAAGTATAATATTACACATGTAGAAAATCATTACGATATTAGGTCTAAGGATCTCACATACAGTATGTGTGAGACAAATTGATGACACTTAAGAATATAACAATTTTCGCAATGCTTCATGGTGGGTCACTCCAACACCATATTCTCCAATATGTATCCATATTATTGATTTGATATCATATATCTATGATCCGTAAAATATGATCATTAATTAATACATGTGTTGATATATAAATCATAATTATCACATATGATGATATAAGGTCAAGGACAATTTAGAATAATATTAAAACATGAATAAAGAGTTTTATGAATAAATCACATCATTATTGATCAATAGTTATGATATTTATTCAAGGATAAAATAATCATTATATTAACCCCACTTATAAGGCCTAAGATTGGAGGCCACAGAGGGCCTCCACGTCACCCCACGCGATTTCACAAAAAGCCCCTCCCCTTTTCTACAAATTATGAATAGATCCCTATAAATTACAGAGAGGTCCTTCGCGATTTTTTATGATGGTAAAAAAATCTTTTCTAAATTGCGTTTGGGTCCCTGATTAGTTACTTTACGAAAAAACCCTCCGCTAAATACAAATCTCGAATAAGCTCTTTTCTAATTTTTTGAAATACGACCAGGTCCAAAAATATAACAAACAGGTCCACATGACTTACGTCCAGGTCCTTTCTCCGTTTCCACGAAAAAAATATTTTTGTCAACAAAAATATGTGTACAGCTTTATCTCTAGGCTTTTTTCGCAACTCGATCTCTAATCTTTAGACTTTTTCCCCCAACTCTATCCCTGGTATTTCCTGAAACATGCATTATTACTCGGTGAACGCGTAGAGCGTTAAACTCGACAAAAGAAGGTTCGCATCTCTGATAATTTCCGAAACATGGTCATTTCTCCATTTTTTTCGGAAAAAATATTTTCGTCAATAGAAATACTCGATCTCTAATCTTTAGACTTTTTTCTCCAACTCGATCTCTAATATTTTTTGAAACATGTATTATTATTCGATGAACGCATAGAGTGTTAAACTCGACAAAAGAAGGTTCGCATCTCTAATAATTTTCGAAACATGGTCCTATCTCCGTTTTCCCCGAAAAAAATATTTCCGTCAACATATATTTGTGTATAGCTCTATCTCTAGACTATTTCCCACAACTCGATCTCTAATCTCTAGGCTTTTTCACCCAACTCGATCTCTAATATTTTTCTAAACATGTATTATTACTTGGTAAACGCATATAGTGTTAAACTCAGCAAAAGAAAGTTGACCGGGTAATAATAGTGTTAACCAAATTCGTCAAAAGAAATATGTATATAGCTCTATCTCTCTATTTATTTATTTTTTGTAACTCGGTTTCTAATATTTTCCGGAATAAGAAATATGTGTACAGTTGTATCTCTATAGTTTTTTTTTTCGACTCGATCTATATTATTTTTCGAAGCATGTATTATTGACCGGTGAACGTATAGAGTGTTAAACTCGGCAAAAGAAGATCATTTCTCTATTTTTCCTGAGAAAATATATACTATGTATTAAAGTTGTGAGGTTTTAGCACCTTAGAGAGTGTCCAAGTGCCACCGTGGAAAAATCCTCCGAAGAGTTAGAAACTACGCCTTTGTTCATTTTTATGTCCAGGTCCATTTTTTCAAAAAAAATTTGATAAAATTCTACAAAATTTGTCGACGATTGGGGAACAGGCCCCCGCCGAGCTTACTTGTTGGTGGAGGGACCAACTGTGACCCCTTCTTACGTGAGGGATTACTCGAAGAATGGCTCACCAGATTCCAACGAATGTGGACACAGCGGTTTACCCTGGTTCGGGCCTCTCGAGAAAGAGATAATAGCCCTACTCCAGCTCTCGTTTACTCTTGCAATGTCGAGTTTCTGATCTGTGCCGCTATCGTGGTCGTTTGTCCCCTCACGATGGGGACCCTTTTATAGCTTACAAAGGATCGAACTCCATGACCACTACCCGCGACGTTTTGGACCTCGTCCAAGCGTGGCAACCGGTGGATCCTATCTTTCCGCCACGCTCCCACGGAAACGTGCAGACCCAACGGAAGTTACGCTCGGGTGGTTATTCCTACCGACCCGAGACCTCGTAAGGTCGGCCGATGACCACCGAGCTTGGACATCTTACCCGAGCTTGAGCTCGGAATCGATCGAGTACGTGGCATTCTCGGTCCCACCGAGCCCGAGCTCGGAACTGGCCGGAATGCGTAGCCTTCCAAGCTTTGATTTAGACAATCCCAGGGTAACGACCTCCTGGTGGCTCGGGCGGGAGCGAGCTTGGTCGTTGGTGGCATCCGAGGTAATTTATGGAAATTACCCGACCCCCGGCTACCTAGCCCCGAGGTTCAAGTGGAAAAAGGTCTAAGGAAGGCCTTCCTTGGGCCTACCATTCTACTGAGCATGTCGGTTTTGCGCGGCGGACATCTGCCGCGACCAACAAGCTATTAACCTCCTTCGAACGAGCTTGTTCCCCAGCTCGTCGCTTCGAGCTACGAAGTGGGCCTTCGCCGGTTCCTTCTCCTAGAAGCCTGAATCCTTCTGGGAACCGTCTTTTACGGCGGGGCGGTTTCGATTTGCGTGCCCACGTGTCGTTTTCGGATGGCGAACGCCTCAATCGCCCTCTGTGCCTCTAGGGCTTCCTCATCTCTGGAGGAGTTTTTTAAACACTCGAAGAGAAACCCTTAGACTCACTTGGCCGTATTGCGATCGCTGTGTCTCACACTCCGCTTGGCGCTCATCATTCTCCTTGATCATCTTCCTCATCCTCATGGCGAAGTTCGGCGTCGAAGCTCGACAGCGCAGTGGAGACCCTCGAGCCGGCGAAGTACCTCGACGCGGTACATGGAGAGCCTGGCGGCGAAGAGAGCCCGCGGCCGAGGAGGGGGAGATCGTCTCCACCGAGCTCTACGCCATAAACGGGCTCAAATGCGCAGAAAGTGAGTTCGTCGAGGCCGACTCGCCTCCTGCGAGTGCGAGATCGCTTCACCTTCACCCCAACTCGTTCTCATCATGGCCATCTTTACCCATCTCTGCGAAGGGTTCGTGGGCGTCGAGCCCACTCGATCTCTTCTTCCACTTCTACACCCTTTCTACTAAGACGCCGCAGCCGCTTATTTGCTTCCGTCCCTACTCGACCATACGAGTACCCGAGCTTCACGCTCAAGGACTCGGTGTCGGGTTGGGCCGACTCATGGTTCTACTTGAGGAAAGCGGAGGCGACGCACGCTTTCCTACTCGTGCCGGAGGTCGCGCTGCCGTCGAGACACCCGACCGCTCGTGGAGCCCGAGGAGGAGAAGATCCTCATGACGATCAACGAGCTCACGTGCGGGTGACCGGCCGACGTTACCGGGACTACGCCAGGAACCAGGATATCGCCCCTTAGGAGGAGGGAGCATCCCTTCTTCAAGGTCGAGGGGTGGCAGGACATCGCCGGGAATCACGCCAGTATGCCGTCGCCCTCGATCTTCTTTGCAGAGGATGCCCTTCTCACGACCTCTCCTTGGCCGGTATGCCCGGCAGAGGACTGGGTGGATGCGAGGGTCCGAGATGTTCGGCACCCGAAAGGCAAGGAAATCATCGAGGGCCGCCAGATCGAACAACGCCCTAGGACAGAGGCGGTAAGTTCGATTCGGACTTTTTCCAAGCCCTTGTCCTGACAGCCACGGGGCCTCAAACCTCATTTGAGTCTTTCTCTTTTCCAACAGGAGAAGGTTGCCTCGAGGTCGTCGCGTGTCGGTGGATCGGTGGCGGTAAAGACCAAGGTCGCAAGCGCGCGCTCGATCTCCGCACGCAGCGCTGGCTCGACGACCACTCACCCCGCCAACACTTGGAGTATGCGACCGGCAGGAGGTGAGTGAACTGAGATTGTGGATGGACGAGTAGAAACAATCCCGAAGCTAATGGCTCGCTTGCATGAAGGTTGAGTGGAGGAGCTTGCGCTGGTGAGCTCGAGCCCGGCCTCGGGACCGCGAGAGGAGAAGACGAGCCGACCCGCCCCTTGGTCCCGAGGTCCCGAGGTCGCCGCCCACGCCTAACGCCGATCGTCTCCGAGGTCGGAGGAGGTCGACCGACATGGCCGCCCTCTCGCTCTCTTCTTGTTTGTCTTTTCCTCCTCGGCACCATTCTAACTCCACATCGTCCTATAGTGGGTGTGGCGGTTGGTGCGGAGTTATGAGCGATGGTCGACGATATTCTTGACTTCGTGCTAGAGAGGAGCTAGCCCGAGGTCGTCATGGAGCCGGGACCGAGGTCGTGTCTCGAAGAGAGGCACGGAGGAAGACGAGGGCATCCCCACATCATAGTCGTGGAGTCCGACGGTGATGAGCGAGCCGAGACTCCGCGAGGATTCTTCCGGTGCCGACATCATCGCGCCGCGACTCTTCAGAGATCGCCGAGGTCTCCCCGGTTCATGACATCACGGGGACCTTAATCCTGGTGGGGCTCGTCCGACGAGGAAGAGCTTGATTCCGCGGTTGCTCACGGAGGAAGAAGAGCGAGGTAATCCTTGCTCTTGAGGCCGTCCCTCTCCAGAGGCAGGGCAAAGTCCATCGCCGGCTCGAGCTCAAGCCTCCGAGCCCGATCAAGGAGAGTGGACTAGAGCAAGGTGGAGGACGTTGTTCCATCGAGTGGAGACCGACTTTTTGGGTAAGTACTCGACTTATGTACTTTTACCGAGAGTTTCGAGAGTCCACCATGAAGGACTAGTTGTCGCAAGCACCAAGCCGAGCAGACGCCAAGAGCCGTTGCTGGTGACATCTTCCGAGGCCGATCCGCGGAAGGTGGACAAGGTCGGGCCTTGAAGCCACGGTGGCGATCGACGCCGCCTGGCGCCGAAAGGACAATCGACAGAACGGGAGGAGTCCAGCGACACGGCGTGTGCTCGACCTTGAGTCCGAGCTTGACTGCTTCGTAATTTTCTTTTCCTTTTACTGTAAAAACTTAGGAGAAACTATCGATTGAATATAGAATGAGTTGGTTTAAATGGACGTTTTTGTTTTTCCCCGAGATGACAACGATTTGTTCAGCGGTCTTACGCGACTTAGTGGTTAATCGTGCGAGGAAATGACTATCTCGCTCGAAAGTAGCACGAGGTCGAGGTGACCATTTGAAAGTTGCACGAGGCCGAGGTCGTGGTCACATGGTACCTCTATAGCCGCCAACGGTGGTCGTGGGCGTCTGAGCACGACCGTTGGCGGAGTAGAGTGCGGACCGTGTGGCCCTTAGGGTTACCTGAGCTCGGGCCGCTCGAAGGGTGTCCTGCGAATCTTTACTTGCGGTGGAGGTCTACCGCGAAAAAGATGGTCAGTCTTCACGAGGAAGGAGGCCCTCGAGTCGAGCTTTTGTCGTGCGGTGTTTGCCCCAACGACCGACTCGACACTTTGTCTAGGTCGAGCTTAATCGTAGAATGGGAAAGAGAGGAGAGAGAGAATGGGAGGTAAGGTGATAAAGTTTATTAAAGAGGTAAAAGGGCGAGGTTAGACATGGAACTTACGCGGTTGGTCAATGTTCCAAGTACTAGCTAGTTCCCGACCATCTTCCATTGCGTGTTGTTGAGACGACCAGTGTAAGGACCTTCCCATCTTGGCGTTAGCTTGTTGGCTTTTGCGGTCTTGGACCCGTCGCGTAACGAGATCGCCGACGGTAAGGTCCTTGGTCGTAGCGAGGCGGCGTGCTGCGAAGAGGAGCCCGTTCACGAGTCGCCTCCGCAAGGTCGAGTCGAAGGCGTTGTCGATGTTATCGGCCAGGTTCACCCTCGGGGATCCTAGGACAACCTCGGCGGGTAGGACTTCCGCGCGCCATATGATCGACCAGAGGATCGGGGTAGCTCGTCCACCCAGGCCGACCATGCCGTCGAGGCTCTTGAAGACTCTCTTCTTGATTCCTTGACGATTCGCACGCTCGTCGCCCCATTGCTCTGTGGGTGGGCCGATGGCATATCTTAGGTCCCGACCATAAGCCTGAAACACCTCGAGTGCCGTTGTCGGTAATGAGGCGACTGAATGCCAAAGCGGGTTACTACATTATTGCGGAAGAACCTTTTAGCGAGATGGTTGATATAGGCTCGGCCTCGATCCACTTAGTGAAGGTGTCGAGTGTATTTACAACCCCTCCTTCCCCTAGGAAATGGACCGAGTATGTCTATGCCCCGGTGATGGACCTTCCGAGCATGGAACGGCAAGATCGGCAGGAGGTTACTATTGAGCGCAGATCGAATAGTAACCCAATCGAAGGCTTTGCTCACCAAGGTCCTAAAGGACGAGTGAGCTCCACACATCCGTCATGGATATCCTTGAGGAGATATTTGCCTTCCTCTTGGGTGATGCATGGAGAGGACGCCAAGCGCGCCTTTGCGGTATAAGAGACCTCGATCATTTTATAGGTCGAGGCGCCTCACTAGCCGGGATTTCCGGCGTATTGGATGAATGGCGTCATCTTCGCATCCTGCTCGAGGAAGGATACCACCCGTCTCGGTTGCCTCCTCTATGGAGGGCTTGTAGGCGTGCTCGATGAGCACCAGCGAAGCTGTGCGGAACCGACCTTCGATAGATGGTCGGCAGGGCATTGTCCTTCTGGGGATGTATAGTACTGCTGAAGTACTTTTCCATCTTCCTTACTTCGGTAAAGCGCCATTGAGTCGATACTCCTTGTTAACCTGGTTGTAGTCGTTGGACTCAGCGCTTTGCATGCCGTATTCTGCTGCGTTGTTTGTTGCGCCGAAATGCAATTGGAGGGCGTCTTGGATCCGCTCCCTGAGGGATTCGAGACCACTCCACCCAGAGCAATCGTGGCTCGGGATCCGACGACCCGACCGTGCTCGGCCTGGTTGGGTTCGGGTCGGGGTTTGTCCATTCGGCTAGGAAATCCGCTAGGACCTGGGATTTGATCGCGGTTCTAGCCGAGAATCGATCTCGGGCGAGCTCCATGGCCCATTTTCGCGATCCGCGCTATGCGTCTGATTCCCGAGAATTTCCCTCGGAAGTTGGTCGGGACTTGTATTTTGTGTGCCTGGAAGTAGTGTCTTAATTTCTTCGAGGCCACGAGGAGCGCATAAAGGAGCTTCGGACCTCGGGTAACGCTCCTTTGGTCCGTGTAGCACCCGATGTAGTAGATGTGATGACGGCGCTCTGCATGGGGTGTGGCGGCGGTAAAGCAAGAGGACCTCTCCTACTTGGGCGTGGTCAAGACCGGGTCTTGACAACATCTTTAAGCTCTTTGAAAGAGCGTGCTTCATCTGTCCAAGTGAGAGCGCCTTGAAGAAAGGTAGGAGCCTCGAGATGAAACGACTTAAGGCCGCCATTCTCCTGGACCTCCCGAGTACAAGTCGGTGGTCGCATGTTCTCGATGGCTTCTATCTTCTCTCGGGTTGGCCCCGATTCCTTGTGGGCCGATCATGTATCAGCACCTTGCGGCTTTGACCCCGAACACACATTTTTCAGGGTTTAACTTTATTCGATGCTTATTGAGGTTATGAAAAGTCTCCTCTAGATCGGATACATGGTCGGAGGCCATTTTGCTCTCGACTATGTCGTCTACATACACTTCCAGGTTCCGACCTATTTGGCCCGAGAAGGTTTTATAAGGCGGAAGGTTGCTCGCATTCCTTAGACCGAAGGACATGGGAATGTGCGGCGTGATGAAGGAAGTTTTCTCCTCAGGCGATATTGATAGCCCCGAGTAGGCGTCCGAAGCTCATCGCCTCGGAGTCGCCGTCGACCAGGTCTATCCGAGGTAGCGGAAATTGTCCTTCTGCATGCGGCATTTAGCCCCGTGTGATCGACACACATGCGCCACTTGCCTCCTTTCTTCATCACGAGGGTTGGCCAACCAATCGGAATGGTCAACCTCCCGAATGAAACCGGCTTTGAGGAGCTTGTCGGTTCCTCTCGATGATGGCTTGCTTTTTGGGACTCGGGCATGTCGGACGGTTCCCAGACGAACGTGTCCGCGCTTCTCGGAGGAAGGTCACGAGCTTGAGTTCCTATTTAGGATCTAGGAAGCCCGGATGGCCTTAGGTTTCTCCCGGCTTGAGGCTAGCCTTGGGCCGGGAACTCTTATCGGGCCCGCTGGGCGGTGACCGATCATGTCTAACGCCCTCTCGTCGCAGCTTAGAGTCGCTCTCGGGCTTCCTTGATCGTGATCACGGGCCGGGGACCTTCAAGCAGCGGTAGCCGTGATGAGTGGCGGCCATGAATTGGCGGCTGGTCGAGATGGCGTTATAAGCCGACTCGAAATCGACCACTTCGAGCGTGATGAGCTCGCTCGAAGTTGCTCGGATTGCCGGGCCAAGTGCACTATCCGTAGAACGGGACCACCATGTTTTTGATCTTGGAGCGAGGGATCTGCATCTCGTCCAAGACCTTGGCAGATATCAGGTCTAGGGAACTTCCACAATCCACAAGGACCCGACCTACTGTGGTGTTGCAGATTGTTGGGCGGAGCGTGGCGGGCCAACGGAAGTTACGCTCGGGTGGTTATTCCTACCGACCCCGAGACCTCGTAAGGTCGGCCGATGACCGGCACCGAGCTTGGACATCTTACCCGAGCTTGAGCTCGGAATCGACTGGAGTACGTGGCATTTGGTCGAATGCGTAGCCTTCCAAGCTTTGATTTAGACAATCCCAGGGTAACGACCTCCTGGTGGCTCGGGCGGGAGCGAGCTTGGTCGTTGGTGGCATCCGAGGTAATTTATGGAAATTACCCGACCCCCCGACAAAATTTTTTTAAAAGAATACATCTTGTTTCATTTTCCCCCAAAACAAATTTTATTCACAAAAACCGCTCCGAAAGACCCTCCAAAAATTTAGAAGATACATCTCAGTCCATTTTTTTCTCTAAAAAAAAATATTCGTTTTTCGTTCACGCGTGCGGTGTGCGCCGCGCTTTATCTTTCTAGTATTCCATAAATATGAATGCGATACCATCGTCTTCGTGATTGCCCTCGAACACATATCACTATCACTGCCTGCCGGCCTGTGGTCGCTGCCGTGTTTGCTGGTGATCCGTGCCGAGAACAACCTGTTAACAATTTCCCCAGCGGGGCGTCTCGGCTCGAGCAGGTTCAGGTTGTTAACAGTTTCTCCGGTGCGATATCTCAGAGTATCGGCCGGATTCGCACCATGTACTGGTTCTCCGCCTCCTTCAACGAGCTCAACGGCAGCTTGCCGGACTCCATCTGCGACTCACCGGCGATGAGCATCGTAAACATTTCCCACAATTCGCTCTCCGGTTCGATCCCGGAGTTCAAGAACTGCAAGAGACTGGTGTCGCTGTACTTGCCCGGCACGGTTTCACGGGGCCGAAACCAGCGTCTTTCGGGGACTCGCCGGTGCTGACGTTCATCGACCTGTCCAGCAACGGCCTCACCGGCGGCATTCCGGTAGAACTCCAGAACCTGAAGCTTGGATTGCTCAACGTCTCATACAACCAGCTCTCTGGCCGTGTGCCTCCGGAGCTGGTCTCCGGCCTTCCCGCCCTGTTTTTTGAAGGGAAACTCGCGCTGTGCGGCCCCGGATTGCCGGACGATTGCGATCGCCACTGAGAAAGCATCAGGGGCTAGCATTAGCCGCTGGCGTCATTCGTTACTGGAGTGACGCTGCTAGCTATAGGAGAGCATTTGCAGTTTGTAGGAGGTTGCACGGCAATAAGTCCTCACCATGGAAGCTGGTGCTCTTTTGCCCAATCAAGATCACCGCCGGCGAGGAATTTTTGGCTACATTCCACGACAAGAACCTGATTGGCAGGGAGCATTAGGAAATGTCTATCTTATCGAGCTAAAAGACGGCAGAATGTTGCGGTGAAGGGGTTCGTCGGTTTTGGCAAGGCTAACATTCAGAGAAGTGAAAAATGAGATGAAGGTATTGGCAAAAATCCGGCACAAGAAATTGCCAGGATGCTACGCTTCTGCTACTCAGAAGGCCGAGGTCAGCATCACGTATATGAGTACTTGCAGAGGGGAAACTTGCAGGATATGATCTGTGCACCGAAATTCACACGGGGGTGGAACGACAGGCTAATAATTGCACTGGGAGTAGCTCAGAGATTGGTGTACCTTCACCATGATTATACTCCTTGCATGTTGCATCGAGATATGAAGTCCAGCAATGTGCTACTTGCTAATGAATTTGAGCCTAGGGTTACTGGGTTTGGGGTTGCTTGCGACATTGGGGGAAAGACGTACCAATCTTCCTTGGCTTCGGGTTTGAATTACAAGTGCTATATCATGCCAGGTATGCACTCGTATAGTCAAATTGATACACTCAGGTTTGAAGAGTCCGCATCTGTACTTCAGGTAGAAAGGACTTTGTGGACATCGTCAGGTGAGTGCGTAGGCGGATCAACGTGACCAACGGTGTATCGCAGATGCTCGATCCCAAATTCTCCCGCATGGCACAACAGGGGATGCAGGCAACCTTTGAGCTCGCGGTGCGCTGCGCGTCGGTGATGCTTGACCACAGACCGGCCATGGATGAATTCGGTCGCTGCAGGCACCGTATTCGGCGTTCATCCCCAGATGTTGCTGCCCACTGAAATTGTTGTGGCATCTTAAATGGAGCAGATGCTCAGAGTTCAGTCTATCTGTTATGATGTAATCCTTGCTTGTTGTACACAGTGTGGAATGGTGATGACATTAGGGGGTGAATCTACTAAACAGAATAAAGAGAAGGCATCAGTCTGATCTCCATTATCCTACAACCAGATTTGAGAGTACAGAAGGAACTTCAAGAGAAACTAGTGATACTTTCAGAGCAACGCCAACTCATAAATCTTTCAGAATCCTTTTTCTTATTCCATCATAATATGATGAATAAAAGCTTACAAAGATGACATCGATTATTCCATTACATGACATAAACATACAAAGATGATATGGGATTATGGACTACATACGAACAGAAGACTCGAGCACATTATTTTAGGAACAGAGAAATTAAAACAATTATGAGCTGCACATCACGCAGTTTAGCAACACACTGCCAGATATGGTGCATGCTCATATCGGGCTCTGGCTCAGGTAAGATAAACACAACTTCCATCACTGTGGCTGTTGGTAGTGCTCACTATGTCGCCAAACAGTTTGGCGATGCATTACTCTTCCAGATCTTGTTCACGTTCAGCCCGAGTTCTTGCTCGGGTCTGATAAACTCTTGTTCCTCCACTATTGTTGCTATTATTGTTCACTACATCGCTCAAGAAGTACCAGCAGATTGTGCTTTGTGGAGGCCCCAGTATGCCGCCAACCGAAGAAAGGCAAGGTGTAGACCTCCCAGTTTCCATGTCAAAGACCATGCCCTGATCCCTACCACGCCCACCGATCCAGTAAACACAGTTGCCCTTCAGCCCCGGCACACCAGCTGCATACATTGACACCGCATTGTTCCTCCCAACAAACACTGAGTAGCCGCCCAGGTCTGTCACGGCATCCCAGCATGGTTGGCGACGGGGATAATACCTCAGAACCAATATTTCATTCTCCGATACACGACGATGGCCACCTCCTGGTAGCTGCAAAGTAACAGTACAGCTCGCGTTCCTCCAGATTTGGTACAGGTTACCCTCACAGAGCACCAGGTTCTTGGCACTAGTGAAAACTGACACGGTGTTGTACGGCGGAGCAAAACAGGTGGCAGGGTCGAACGGGAGGTTGCCCTCGGACAACAAGGGCTCGATGGTGGCTGGTGCATTTAGGTCCGGTCCGAGAGATCCAGGTGGAACTCTCCTAAAAGGGATGAGTGTATCCGAACAGAAAGTAATCTTCAATGCCCCAATTGGATTCTGATCTCTCGATCGGAAATGTTCATAGCAGATCATGCGCAAGTTGCGCTGTTGTTGGGTTCGCCTCGCACGAAAACCAAATGCACATTCAGAAGATGGGAGCAGGGGTACCTCTTGTTCTGAGGGGCCTGGATCCTCGACGGTGGCAGGTTTCCGGCGGCGACGCTCGGGCAGCCGGATCACGTGTACGTCTCCGCACCTCGTGAGGCAGTAGACCTTACATTTGTCATGGTAGACGACGTCCGCCAGCTGGTCCCCGCTGACGACGCGGACGGGATCGAGGACGGCCCACCTCCTGGCCCCGGCGGTGACGTAGGCGAGCCTGTCGATGTCGCAGATAGCGGCGGCGGCGAAGTCGTCCTTGGCAGGGTTGGGCGCGAAGACGACCTTGGAGACCCACCTGCTCTCGTAGATCAGCGGCGGAAGGACGATCTCGGTGGCGGTGATGGGGTTGAAGAGGACGAAGACGCTGTGCCCGCCGAAGAGGCTAACGGAGAGGGCGAGCCAGCCGTTGCTGGAGCCAACGCATCGGCCGCCGGAGAGGATCGCCGTGAGGTCGAAGGAGCGGCGCGTGGGGAGAGAGGCGGCGGAGGGGTAGCACCTGGCGTCGTCGGCGACGACGAGGAGCGACGGGGACGCCGGCGCGAGCGCGTAGCGCCACGCCGTGCAGACGCCCCGCGCGCTGGCGTAGCACTTGAGGTCGAGGCGGTCACCGATGCGGCAGAGCAGGTCCGGCGGCAGGTCCGCCCAGCGCCGGAATGGCGGCATGGCGATGGACGGATCCGGTGTCACGCTAGGCCATCTAGGGTTTGAGGATCGGGGGCAGTTGCCTGGTTGGGGAATTTTATGCTCCATTGTCGAGAGGGAATCTTACGGACAAGCCCATCCGGCGCTCTAAATTTGCGAAATGGTCCAACACTCCAACGGCAGAAAGCGAGTGGCCGCGTGCCTCCCTGCACCTGACCTGCCGGACCGACGCCGTCGTCCGTTTTGGCGTGAAAAGCCGAGGACAAGTTAACGCTCAGGCCACATCGGCGACCGGCCCACCTGACCTCCAATTTTTCCACGCGCTGACGACGAGAATCCACTAACCACGCGCGATGCGCTGCCCGGCCCGCGCGGAGCAGCTCGTCGGACGGGAGGGGCCTTCGATGGAGAGGGAGTTGCCTCGTTCTCGGCCTGCTCCTTCCCACCGCAACCTAGCCGATTGAAGGTGCTGAGTCGAGACGGTCCTTGATGTCTCAATATGTCATTGATGTCATCAGGTGCGCGGTGGACTTCACTTTTCGCAGCCCAGCGATGTCAGGTGATTTCAGCCCGTATCCTCGAGGGTTTTCATCTACTGCTTTGCGCGTGAGCTTTAGGCCTGTTCAAAGTACACTTCACCTTCTGGCGAGCGCCGTACCCACCCCCAGGCTACGGAAATCCTATGCGCCGCAGAGTGAGCACTCTGCGTCTCTGCCGCCCCCTTCGCAAATGCAACGCACGCAGCTGCTATAAAACAGATGCGAACGCTAGATGCGCTAGAGCCTGTTATAAAATAAAACCGATGGAATTATAATTTAACTTAGACGGACTCTACCTATTGGTGAGCAAATTCGAATCTATTATCTATTTATTTTACTATATATTGGACAGCCTATTATGTAGAGAACAATCAATATAATAAAGAGAGTATTTTTGCCTCTATAGTTCTTGTTCATGTATTTGTGTGAATGTACTGATGATCAAGCATGGGTGAACGACTATATTTTACAACACGTTATCAGCATGACGTTCTACCGTGGCCGATCGTAATGATCTACACTGCATCGTATACCTGCATCGATCGACACTGCATCAAGTTCATTCTGTGACACGATCACACTACCGTAAGCCCTACGTAAGTTGATCGCACAAAATTAGTCGATTAAATCCTCCATATTACACTTTGCTAAATAGAGATTAACAGTTATTCCAATCATATGATTGCGATAGGCAATACCATTGTTCATTAAAAAAACTGAGACATCATCGCCTCGGCTTTCGAGCAAGGTGACGGCACATCGGCTTCCCTGCGCACAAAGCGTGGACACGACCACTCGATTCCTACGGTCCGGCTGCAGCGCAAGAACCAAAGAACCAACGGCGCGACCACTCGTTTCCAGCACCCCAACGGCGGCGCAAGAAACGAGGACCCTGGCGGTGCCCGAAGATGCGATGGCGGTGCCTTGTGCACGGAGGTGGCGCCCGAAGATGCCCACTGCTTCGCGTCGACAATGAATACGAGACAGCGGTGGTCGTGAGGCCCACCGGCGGCAAGCCCAAAGTTGTGCACCTATGGATGCACCTCATATTCCACCGCGCGCTAGAGAACACGCCCGCGCCACGGTCGCGCCTCGAATTCTGTGAGCCCGACAACGCTTCGTCTTCGCCAATGAGCCGCAAAACAGGTACTTGTGTATCGCGTGGCATGGTTTATATGATTGCTAGAATATGTCATGTGGGTAAAGTGCACACTCTCTGCAAAAGAATTAAACCTAATCCCGATAATGATTGAAGATCACAATGGCTTCAAGGGAGCTAGGTCACGATCCTAAGGATAGGAATATTGAAGATCTTAAAGCTCCAAAGGGGATCGCGTGCGGTGGCGCAAAAGTATAACTAGATAGGCTAATTATTGTTCCTAATTTTGAGTCTAATTTTTAGTGTCATACTATTAAGAGGGGTTGAGTACTTAGCTTAAGCTTCATCATGTATTGATGGCCTCAATCCTGTTTTCACTCAAGCTCAAATCTTCTCATTTGGATTTTGTATAAAGCTAACCATTTGGCATGTGTTGCGAATGGGTGAAGCTCGTGTCTAGCTTTTAGCATAATGCTTTGATTTGCATGTGTTGCAGATTGGAGAAACTTATGCTTTGGTTTTTTGTATGAAGCTTTGATTTGCATGTGTTGAAATGGGATAAGCTCATACGTTGATTTTGCGTGAAGTTCATATTCTGCATGTGTTGCAATTGTTGAACTTCATGTTTTATTTTCAAAACAAAAATCTCTTATTCTATTTGGTATTGCTTGTTTAAGTTTGTGTTTAAGTGGTATGCATGGAGCTCGATATTTGCATATGTTGCAAATAGAGAACTCATGCATTTGAGTTTATTTGGTATTACTTGGAGCTAGGTTTTGACATGTGTTGCAAAACGAGGATGCTCAAGCAATTTGGTTTTATTGTGGTTGCATAGAGCTAGAGAATTGCATGTGTTGTAATTAGAGAGCTCCTGCACTTGATTTTGATTGGGTGTTGCATGAGACTATGGATTTGCATGTGTTGCAAAAGAAAGATAACTCATGTACTGTGGTTTATTTGTTATTTTCAAATTTGTTGTGCGAATAAATGGGAGGTCTATGAGCCTAGAATCCCAAGATCATGTGATGGCTTGCACCGTGGTTTTTGCAAGTTAACTTGGTCGTGGTTTGACCATCACATGGATAAGAGAATTAATCTCATAGATTCCGGGATTTATTTTCTTAATACGTTTTTGCAAATATATTTTGAGCGGTTTGCGAAATGTGTTTTTGCAAATTTGGTTGGAGTTTGATTAAAATTTTTTGAGCATGAGCTAAGTTGTTGCAAATGTGTTTTGCAAGTCGGTGTGATCATGTGTTGATCACCATTTGACTCAAAAAATTGTTGTTGAGTTTTTTTTGGAGAAAAAGATTTTGTTGAAAATCCTGATTTTCTCCTGAATGCTGGCATTACTGACGTGCTAGAGGCGGTAGTACCGCTTAGGCCAGTAGTACCGCTTATGGGGGCAGTATTGTCGCTCAGTTAGTACTACCAGCCCTAAGACGCTGGTAGTTCTTTTTAAGTAGGGGCTATTTTGTGCCCTAATCCTGGCCAACACTACCGGGCTTGAAGAGCGGCACTGCCGGAGGTGCGACAGTACCAGCTCTTAGCTGTCAGTAGTGTTTTTCCAGAGAGGGTGTTTCCTGGAGTCTTTCTGAGGTCGTCACTACCGGGCATGTGGGAGGTAGTACCGGATGTGTGGTACTACCGAGAGTTTGCATGCGGTAGTACCGGGTTGCCTATATAACGGTTAGAAAACTAGCAGTTAGTGACCGTTGGCCAGGAGTCAGGCACTACCAACCCTACATGGGCGGTAGTGCCGGCTGTCTAGAGTTTTGCCTATATTTGCCCCCTAACAGCTAGTTTTGGAGTGGGGGGCTATAAATGACCCCTTGGAGGGCAAGGGCATCGTTGGCTAGTGCATTTGGTGTTTAGGGGAGCTGTGTGCATATGTTGCACTCTCCCTATTGCTTCTTGAGCTAAAGAGTGAGCTTATTTGCATGTGTTGTAATTATAAAGTGGATTGAGGTTTCATTGTGCATGTGTTGCACTTGAGAAGGATCCTAGTTCATGTATTGCACTTAGGAGGTCACCAAAAGCGCATGAGTTGTGCTAGGTGAAGTTCAAGTAAGAGGTGTTTGACGTATTAATCTTGGTGGTTGCCGCCACCTAGATGGCGTAGGAGCGTCATGCGCGGGAGCCCTCAAGGTTTGCGAGAAGCCCCGGTGAAGTTTATGAAAGTTTGAGCTTAGCCTACCCGGAGGGGTGAAAAGCTACAATTAGTGGATTCGAGACAGGTGCTCGAGTGCGGAGTCAGTCCAAAGTGAGTTGGCTTGCCTCAACATGGATTATGGGAGATCAGCAAGTCTTCGAACACCAAACATCGGTGTGTCTCTTGCGATTTACATTTGTCGGTGTTTCGGGGCACCGGCTAGTAAATTTGTATAGGTCGACGGGGGTGCACGCTCCCTCTCCTCGAACGGCTTGACTCAGGTGAGCACAGGATGTATACTGGTTCGGGCAGAACGTCCCTACTCCAGTTCGTGTGTGTTGGATCGTATTGATTCTCCTTTCTTGTTCTCCCTTACACGCTTCCCCCTCCCGCCTTTATATAGGCGAGGTGGGAGGTTACACTGTTGGTTTGGAAAAAAAGAGGAAAAGACTATGCTCTCGGTTGTCCGAAAGTGGTGGGCTGATGGGATCGCCGCGGCTCCCTTGCCCCGCCGTTGGTCGCCGTAGTGGCCGCGCCGCTTGTAGTAAATGCGGGGTCGGGAACTTGTGCCGCTGCGTCGTCGTCATTATGGTCGGCATTTAATGCGCCCGATATGCAATAAATGCCGTCGCTTCTCCGGGATATCGAAGACCAGGTCGTGGGTTCGGACCTTACCCGGTGGTCGTGACTTCGGGCCTTGATCGGCCTGGGTCGGCCGCGGCGTCTTTTGGGCCGAGGATACCCATGGTACGGTACTCGTCAAGAGCCCCGAGCCCCGGCAGTCGAAGAGATGCTCGGGTTTTTGCCTCCGTCTGCGAGTACGCTGACTTGATCGAGTCTCGGTGGCGCAAGCGCCTCCGCGGTGGGTGTAGTTTCGAGCCCCCGAGCTGATCGGAGAGCAGGTCGGGGGGTTGCGCCTTGTCCGGCTGCTGCTTCGCCGTACCGGGACATCGGACTGCGCTTGGTCGGAGGCGATCTTCGTCTGGGCGCTGAAGCACCGGTGGGTGTAAGCTCGAGCCCCGAGCTGGTCGGAGAGCAGTCGGGGTTGCGCTTGTCCGGCCGCTGCCACAGACGGACCGGACCGCGCTTTGGTCGGAGGCGATCCGTCGTCAAGGCGAAGCGCACCAGTGGGTGTAGCTCGAGCCCCGAGGCTCGGAGAGCAGGTCGGGTTGGCGCTTGTCCGGCCGCTGCCAGCACGGACACCGGACCGCGCTTTTGGCCGGAGGGCGATCTGGCAAGGAAAGCGCACCTGGCAGGTAGCTCTTGAGCCCCGAGCCGGTCGGAGAGCGAGGGGTTGGGATGCTCGCACACGCAAGCTTGCACTTGACCCGGGCGGGCTAGTTGCGGTTCGTTTCACGCTGAGCCGGGCGAGTTCTTTGTCGGGTGGAGGGATTTTCCGTCTGGTCATCCGTGTTACGCCCCGTCCGCAGGTGTGCGACCTGGAGGGGGTGAGAGACGCGCGCTTGCCTTCGCTGGCTTGAGCGCCGCTCTCGTGGAGCTTCAAGCGAGTGATCCGGGTGGAACCTGGTGGCCCCCCTCGCGAGGGGGGTCGCCTAGCGGATGATCCCGGCGCGGGTATCCGACCCCACTTGGGGGTGATCCATGAAGAACCTTTCCTTACTCGATCCCGTATCGGACCCTGGACCGTTCGCCGATCCAGGGCGCAGCTGGCTGCCGCCCGTCGACGGGCTCCGCGGGAGAGCGTGAGGTATGGTCCCGGACGCGAGTTTTAAGGCGATTGGGTCGTCCGCCGACCCAACTAGGGGCCCGCTGGGGGCTCGCCTTGTCCTCACCTCTTGCTCGTTTTTCGTCATGGTGGAGCCGGATTCGTTTTTGCGGCCGGTTTCTCGCATCCCCCAGTGCTAGGCCGGGCTTTAGACGGCTCTGGGGCTTCGGTGGCGGCGGTCTTTGTTCTCGGGGCTGCCTCGGCACCGGTTTGCACGTTCCCTTACTATGACGGCATCGACCTTGATACTGTTAGTAGCGGGGTTGCTGCAAACCGATCCGAGGAGGAAGTCGATGCCTTGGAGCTTCGGGTCGAACCGCTCGCCAGGGCGATTGCCGACCGGGTTTCCCCGACCGACGTCCCTTTGTTTGTGATGGCCACTGTTACCGTTTATTGCCTCAGGGACCACGGGGGTCGGGCGTAGGTTGGTGTGCGCATTACAAAGTTAGGGAGTCGGGGAAACAAGAGAATGCTCAAGATCATGCCGATTGGTTAGTGCGACCGTGGGAGGGGTGTTCTCGACCAGTCGTGGGTCGCTCCGCTTGGACACTTCCTTCTTCCGCTAAGTACTACTTCGCAACCGTAGCCGCCGGGGCGTAGGCCGTAGTACTTTTGGTCGAAAGTTTGGCCGTTTCGGGAGGACCCGGCGATTGGTCGTGTCACCGACCCACGGGACTCTTGTAGCCCCCGAGTGGTGCGAGGCGGTTCGGTTGTTACCGCCGCGCGCCACTTGAAGGAGTATTAACGAGTGCAGGAAAAGAAGATATCCACTTATCTTTCCTTACGACTGGCGAGGTTCTCGAGGCGTTTTTGTTCAATGCGGAGTATTGGCGGCGCTTCGGTTTCGACCGCCGTCAGCTTTGATGCTTCGGCTTCCACGCCATCATCTTCGAAAAGGCGCGGTCGCAGTAAGGGCTGGCGGGCACCCCCAGCGCGTCGCTTCGTCTGGCTACGGATCGCCTATAAATAGGCGGACGGTGGGCGCTGGGACTTCATCCAAATGACGCCGAGACTGGCCGACTTCGCTTTCATGGCTGCTTTGCCCTCTCAATCTTGTTCCAAGGTCGAGAGTCCACCTATCGATGAGATCGACTGGGACGCCTTTCAGCAAGAGGCGGAGGGCGAGGAGTTGGAGCGACGAGCCGGTCACGTTGAAGCGGTGGCCTTCCGGGTGACGAGATTGATCGAGGCTCTTTGGAGAGCTGGAGGCGGAGGAGGAGGAGCGAACGGGAGCGGCGGCTGCGGTCATCGTCTTTGAGGAACATTGCCGCATGGCCTTGAAAGCAATTCGGAGAACAGGACGCCGTTCCCCCTCGTGCTCGTTCTCCTTCAGGGAGCTTGGAGTCTTCCGCGACATCCAGGCCCGTGCTAATAAATGCACTGCCGGTCGCCCCAATCACGCTGCCGTATGCCTCTCCGTCTGTGGACCCTTCTACAGCAAGGCCCGAGTTCCCCCGGGAACCATAGAGGCCACAGAGGGGGGCGGGGGGCTTCCGGCTCTTGGCGCCGCATCCGGGCAGATCGAGGCTCTCCCGTCGCGGATTTCGGCGACCCGACCAGTTTTTGCTGCGTTTTGCGGCAAAAATTGTGCGGGAAGTTGAGGCTGCGCTTGGAGAGGGACGATAAGTCCGGAGATCACCGAGGCGAGGAGGACCCTAGAATAAGATAAACTTTTTTTTTTTTAGGCTTTATGCTTCTCAAAGAATGTAAATGCTGTCGAATCGGAAGGAAGGTATTCGGATTCTTCGGAATTTTTCCGGTGAAGCGCGTCGGGATCACCGTTCTTGGGTCCGAGGGGACCATCCGAGCAGTGATCGACGTGTTTCAAGCGTTTTTCCGAAAAGTAGGCGAAGAAGTTTAACACGAGTGTTCGCACTCCGACGCTACGCGTAGGCTCGACCAAGGGTCGGGCTGCCCACGGTAGTAGACGAGGTAAAAGAGAAATGGGCTAAGGGTAGAATCGTCTTAGCTTTTCAATATTCCAGGCGTTGGACAAGATGCTGCCATCGGGATCCTTGAGCCGGTAAGTGCCGGGTCGAAGGACTTCCACCACAGTAAAGGGGCCTTCCCAAGGAGAGGAGAGCTTATGCTTGTCTTTGTTGGGTGAACCTGGCGCAGAGTGTCGCCTACGTTGAACGCTCGACCTCTAACCTTGCGGTCGTGGTAACGCCGAAGTGCCTGCTGGTACTTGGCTGAGCGGATGATGGCGACATCTCGCGCTTCGTCGAGCCGGTCGACAACGTCTTGTTGAGGTTCGAGCCCCCGGGTTTCGTCGAAGGCTCGAACCCTTGGGGCGCCGTAGTTTAAGTCGATCGGCAAGATGGCCTCCGCCCCGTACGCCAAGAAGAATGGCGTGAATCCGGTCGATCGGGTTGGGGTGGTCCGCGGGCTCCAAAGTACAGGAGGCACCTCGGCCGCCCAACGTCCCGCGTACCTCTTCAATCGGTCGAAGATCCGCGGTTTGAGCCCTTGGAGGATCATGCCGTTTGCGCGTTCAACTTGGCCGTTGCTCCGTGGGTGGGCAACGGCTGCCCAATCCACGCGAATGTTGAAGCTGTCGCAGAGCTCGAGAAACTCCTTTCCCGTGAATTGCGTTCCGTTGTCGGTGATGATGGAGTTCGGGACTCCAAACCGGTAAACGATATTGCGGATGAAGTCCGCTGCCTGCGCTGAAGTGATGGTCGTGATTGGCTTAGCTTCTATCCACTTGGTAAACTTGTCCACCGCGACCAGTAGGTGGGTGAAGCCCCCGGGCGCCTTTTTGAAGGGCCCGACCAGGTCGAGTCCCCAAACGGCGAAGGGCCAGGTAACAGGGATCGTCTGGAGGGCTTGTGCTGGGAGATGAGTTTGCCGGGCGAAGAATTGGCACCCTTCGCACGTCCGGACGACTTGTTCAGAGTCAGCTACAGCAGTCGGCCAGTAGAAGCCTTGTCGGAAGGCTTTCCCGACTAAGCTCCGTGACCCAGCGTGGTGTCCGCAAATTCCCCCGTGGATGTCGTGGAGCAGCTCTCTTCCATGATCGACCGGGATACACTTCTGGAGGATCCCAGAGGGGCTCCTTTTGTAGAGGTCGTCGCCGACCAGTACAAAGGATTTCGCCCGTCGAGCGAGGCGGCGAGCCTCGGTTGGGTCGTCGGGGAGGGAGCCGTCGGTCAGCCGATCGATGAAGGGTTTCCTCCAATCGGTGCTGGTCATCAGGACGTTGCGGCCGGCTCGACCAGCTCGACCTCACGGTTCTTTGGCCGATCGGCGGAGGTGCTTTCGGCGGGTCGTCCGTCCGATCGTCTGGACAATCGGGTCGGATGGATGCTTGGTGTAGGTCGAGGACGAAAATCCCCGGCGGGACCGGCCCTCTGCCAGAGGCAAGATTGGCCAGATGGTCGGCCTCACCGTTGTTCCGTCTGTAGCTATGATGAAGCTCAAATCCCTTGAATTTACGCTCGGTTATGCGTACCTCTTGACAATAGGCTGCCATCCGGCTGTCGCGAGGTTCTGCGGCCTTCATGACTTGGTCGACAACCAGTTTTGAATCGCCATGCACGTACAGCCGCTGCGCTCCGAGGTCGGCGGCGATGCGGAGGCCGGTGACGAGGGCCTCGTACTCGGCGACGTTGTTGGTTGCGTCGAAGAGCAATCGGATGGCATAGTGGAGCCTGTTTCCGAGTGGGGAAACGATGACAACCCCGGCTCCGGCTCCGTTTCTGGTGAAGGATCCATCAAAGTACATTGTCCAGTACTCGGGGTCCTCGAGTGGAGGTAGTGCCTGAGCTTCGGTCCACTCGGCAACGAAGTCTGCTAGAACTTGAGATTTTACGGCGGTCCGAGGGATGTACACTATGTCGTGCCCATTAAGCTCGAGTGCCCACTTGGCAATTCTCCCGGAGGCGTCGCGGTTGTGGATGACCTCGCCGAGTGGTAGAGAAGTCACCACGGAGACGCGGTGCCGGTTGAAGTAGTGCACCAGCTTTCTTTTCGTGATCAGAACCGCGTAGATCATCTTCTGCATCTGTGGGTACCGCGCTTTGGACTCGGAAAGTACTGGCCGACGGCGTAGACTGGTCGTTGGACCTTGAGGACCCGTCCTTCCTCCTGCCGCTTCCACGACGAGCACCGCTACCGACGACCTGGGTCGTGGCGGAAATGTAGAGCAAACAGAGGTTCTTCCGGCCGGGCGACCAAGATCTTGGAGGAGAGGTTAGAAGAACTTTCGGGCGCATCGAAGGCGCCCCGAGCTTCCTTCGCCAGCTTGAATCGGTCGGATTTCCTCGGGAGTTTGTAAAGAGGCAACCGCGCTCGCCGAGGCGGACGTGAAACGACTCAAAGCCGCGAGGCATCTGTCGACCTCTGGGCCCTTTGAGGTTGCCGATCGGCCCCATCCTCAAGATTGCGGAGATCTTGTCTTGGCTGGCTTCGATGCCGCGCTCGGAGACGATAAAGCCGAGTAGCTTCCCTTTGGGCACTCCGAAAACGCATTTTTCGGGGTTGAGCTTGATGCGGTACCGTCGAAGGTTTGTAAAAGTCTCTTCCAGGTCGGTGATGACGTCGCCGACCTTCCTGGTCTTGACAACGATGTCGTCGACGTACGCCTCGACGTTACGGCCAATTTGATCGGAAAAACACGTTTGCATACATCGTTGGTATGTAGCTCCCGCGTTTTTCAGGCCAAATGGCATCATCACGTAACAAAACGAGCCGTACGGGGTGATGAACGAGGTCGCAGGTTGGCCGTCCTCCTTCATCGCGATCTGGTGATAGCCTGAGTAGGCGTCCAGGAATGATAAACATTCACATCCCGCGGTGGAGTCCACCACCTGATCGATGCGGGGCAAGGGGAATGGATCCTTCGGACATGCCTTATTGAGGCTTGTGTAATCAACACACATCCTCCATTGCCCGGTCTTCTTTTTTACAAGTACAGGGTTGGCTAACCACTCGGGGTGGCGAACTTCTTTGATGAACCCTGCGGCCAAGAGCTTGGCGATCTCTTCTCCTATGGCCGTGCGCTTTTCTTCGCCGGCGACGCAGCGCCGGGCGATCGGGTCTAGACCTGCATCGGATGTTCAGAGAGTGCTCGGCGACTTCCCTCGGGATTCTGGCATGTCGGAGGGCCTCCATGCGAAGATATCTCGGTTGGCGCGAGGAAATCGACGAGCGCGCTTTCCTATTTGGTAGGAAGCGTGGTCCCGATCCGAACGGTCTTGACTGGATCTTCGGGGTCGATCCGGATGGCCTTCGCGTCCTCGGTGGATTTGAAGGAGCCTGATCCGGATTTGCGGGAGTCGGGAGCAGACTGCTGGGTCGTGGCCCGGAGGCCGGCGAGTTCGGCGGACGCCGACGATCGCCAAGCCAACTTCATTTGTCTTTCTCGCAGTTGTAAGCGAATTGAAAAGACGCAGTCGCGGTGATCACCCCTCGCGGCCCAGGCATCTTCAGCTTCAGGTAGGTGTAGTTGGGGATCGCCATGAACTTTGCGTAGCATGGCCTTCCCAAGATGGCGTGGTAGGAGCCGGCAAAATCCACGACCTCAAAGGTGAGGGTTTCGGTGCGGAAGTTGGTCGGGCTCCCGAACGTGACGGGCAGGTCGACCTGCCCGAGCGGGTAAGCCTCCTGGCCAGGGACGACGCCGTGAAAAGGCGCCTTACTTGGTCGGAGGCTTGGGCGAGGGATCCCCATGGCGTCGAGGATCTCGACATAAAGAATGTTGAGACTGCTGCCACCGTCCATGAGCACCTTGGTCAAGCGCTTTGTTCCCACAATGGGATCGACGACAAGCGGGTACCTTCCTGGTTGTGGGATGTGGTCGGGATGGTCGGTCCGGTCGAAGGTGATCGGGGACTCCGACCACCGAAGGTATTTGGGTATGGCAGGGTTTGCGACGAGCACCTCCCGGTAAGCAAGCTTGAGTTGCCTCCGGTCGGCGTAGCTCGCCGGTCCGCCAAAGATCATGAGGCATCCGTCGGTTTCGGGGAAGTTTGTTCGCTCCTTCGCCTCCGGCGGCCGGCTGGTCTTGCTTCCTCCCTTTGCCCCTTGGCGTGGTGGGGGCTCGGAAAGGAAGCGCTTTAGGACCTCGTGATCCGGTACTTGTGCCTGACGGGGTATCCGTGGTTCGGACACGGACTCTCCATCAGTTTCTCGAAATAGTCGGGGGGTTGCCGGTTCTGCGGCTTCCCCGGCTGGTCGGCGGCCGCGACCATGCGGTCCTCGCGGACTTGTTTGCCGTGGCGCTTCCGTTTGTCGGGGCGGTCGGAGGAGGGGCTGGGCTCGGCGCCAGTTCCTCGCTTCGACTTCCCTTTGTCGAAGATGACTTCTACGGCCTCCTCGCCCGAGGCGTGGTTGGTGGCGATGTCCAAGAGTTCTTTGGTGGTTCTGGGCTTCGCGCACCCCAGCTTGTGGACCAGGGTCTTGGAGGTAGTGCCGTAGATGAACGCCCCCACGACATCGGCGTCGCGAATGTCAGGGAGCTCGTTGCATTGTTGGGAGAAACGCCGGATGTAGTCCCGGAGGTTTTCCCCTGGCTGCTGTTTGCATCTCTTTAGGTCCCAGGAGTTCCCCGGTCGCTTGTATGTGCCTTGGAAGTTGCCAACGAAGTGGTGTCTGAGGTCGGCCCAGTCCCTGATAATGTTGGCGGGCAGGTACTCGAGCCAGGCTCGAGCTGAGTCCGCCAAGTAGATGGGGAAATCTTGGATAGCGAAAAGATCGTCTGTAGCTCCCCCTGCTCGGCATGCTAACCGGTAATCCTCTAGCCACACGCTGGGGTTTGTAGCCCCCGCGTATTTGGCTATGTTGACCGGCGCTCGAAACCTAGCAGGGAATCTCGCGTTGCGGATCCCTTGACAGAATGCCGCGACATGACCATCGGGGCTCGAGGCTGATCGCGTCGTGAAGTATCGGCGGCGTGCGTCCGGGCGGGTCGTTCCCTGCCCTTCCGTGCCTGGAGGGTGGCGCGAACGTCGCGTTTCGTCGCCAGCGTTAGCGCCAAAGTGCGTGATGCCTGGGGTTGTTCGGGGGGCGACATCGCCCTCGTTTTGCTTCGGTGGCTCTGGGAAGCGCCGCGGCGTGGTCCGTCTGAGGAGGCGCCCGAACGCTGTGATCCGGAGCCATGCGCATGTTGCGCGGCCGCTCGTTCCACCAGCGCTCGGAGATTCTGGTGGGTTGCCTTGGCCGCGGGATCGTCTGGCTCAGGGATGCCGCGAAGCAACATTGCTGCCGCGGCGATGTTTTGGCCGGCGTGTGGGAAGAACGACGAATCGTCGGTCCCTTTGACCAACAGGTGGTGAACCTGGCGTGCGCGAGCACGTGCGCCGCTAGGTGCGGGTACAACTGTGGGTGGATGCTGATCCAAGTCGGCTTGAAGCTTGTCAAGCTCGGCTTTTTGAACCTCCAGCTCTTCGCGCCGTCGCTGAAGGTCGGCGCGGTGAGTCTGGTGGTTTTCCTCGGTGCGTTGGAGGAAAGTCTTCGGCGTGACCGGGGTAGCGGAGGGGTCATTTGCGCCTGCCGCGATGTCTGGCTCGCGGTAGCGTGGTCTGTTCTTATCTCTTCCTCCGCTAGAGCCGTGGCCGGAGGAGTTGTCCGAATGGTCGTTGTCGGGCGCGTGGCCGACCATCGCCACGAAGTATGAGGGCGCAACGGGCGCGACCGCTGCTGCTTGACGCCCCTGCGGGTCGTTCGGGGCGAAGGAGCTTTTGGCGCTCGGCCGAGGTCCGTGTGGGGACCTCGAGCCGAAGGTCACTGAGGATGTTGGAGACGGCGCCAAGGCCCACGGGGGGCGCTTGACGCCGGAGTACGGCGGGGTCGATCACCATCTGTCCTGCCGCGGTGGTGATGAAGTCGAGGGAGCCGAAGCGGATCGATGCTATCGGCATGGTGATGTCGAGGGAAAGGGCCGTCGAGGAGGCTGAGTGGGAAAGCAACGGCGACGACGTGCGCAGCCCCTACCTGGCGCGCCAACTGTCGGTGTTTCGGGGCACCGGCTAGTAAATTTGTATAGGTCGACGGGGGTGCACGCTCCCTCTCCTCGAACGGCTTGACTCAGGTGAGCACAGGATGTATACTGGTTCGGGCAGAACGTCCCTACTCCAGTTCGTGTGTGTTGGATCGTATTGATTCTCCTTTCTTGTTCTCCCTTACACGCTTCCCCCTCCCGCCTTTATATAGGCGAGGTGGGAGGTTACACTGTTGGTTTGGAAAAAAAGAGGAAAAGACTATGCTCTCGGTTGTCCGAAAGTGGTGGGCTGATGGGACTGGCCGCCGGCTCCCCTTGCCCTGCTGTTGGTCGCCGTAGTGGCCGCGCCGCTTGTAGTAAATGCGGGGGTCGGGAACTTGTGCCGCTGCGTCGTCGTCATTATGGCCGGCATTTAATGCGCCCGATATGCAATAAATGCCGTCGCTTCTCCGGGATATCGAAGACCAGGTCGTGGGTTCGGACCTTACCCGGTGGTCGTGACTTCGGGCCTTGATCGGCCTGGGTCGGCCCGTGCGTCTTTTTGGGCCGCTGAGGATACCCATGGTACGGGTACTCGTCAACATTCTTGCAATTCCTTCATATTGCTTACTTGCGTAGAATTGTATTTATAGTGTAGAGATATAATTTAGTTAGTACACTAATAAGCTTAGTTGATTTTAGCTTTAATTGTTAAAACCTTAGTCTATCGCTTCCGCATATTTATTTATTAGGTTTTGATATAGGGGATGATTAGGGCGTATTTTGATTAGTCATAGAGGGAATTTTTATAAACAGCTATTCGCCCTCCTTTAGGCGCACCCTCGACCCTACATCCGTCTCGGGGACGGAGACGAGCTCGCCAACATGATGTACCACGAGAGAGTAGCAAGAAGGTGCCCCACTGCCTGACGAAATGTAGAGAAGTGCACGCGATCCACCTCCCCGCACGCCGCGGTGAGCGAAATCCAGCGGTCGAGCCATTGTTGTCCAAGCGAGACACCCAGTTTGACCCCATGGTCGTATTTGCACTACCGTACGGCACGATTTCCATGTTCACGGCTGCCAAGAACAAGGCGCTCTACGACGACAACTGTACCAAATTTGGACGAACATCAGCTACGCCATCACCTCGCGCGATGCCCAGTGCTGCATAGTGCCGCATGGTAACGGACAAAATCTTTGTCCTCATGTACTACCCTCAGCCCCAGCCATGCTAGAGAGTGATGAAGAAAAATGCATTGTCGATGTGCGTGATGGCAATAGAGGTGGGCGTCGTGCCTGCCCGGCCGGGCCCATCGTGCTTCGGGCCGAAACCGTGCCGTTCCACGACGGTCCATCGTGCCGGGCCGTGCCGGGCCGACTCACCTTTGGTGAGCCCAAGCCCGGCCCATTTGCGCTTCGTGCCATGCCGGCCCAAGCCCGACCCATTTTTACTATTGTGACGAACAAAAAAATAAAACAAATCACTACTACTAAACTACCTATTTTAATTACATAAGAGACTAATCACATCAACAAAATGTCAAACATAAATGCAATGCTTGAAGATGCTCTGAATCAACAATATATGCCAACTTTTAGGCCTTAATCCGTGATTTCGCGTCTGCTCGTGCCTTGCAAGACGGCCCGCCTAAATCAAGCCATGCCGTGTGCAGCCGCCATCGCCTGGTTCCCACCAGACGGCTGCGTCATAGCGATTGCATACCGGCGGCCCTAAGACGAATCGTGACGTGCCGTGCTTTGCACCGTGCCATCCCATCGTGCTTCGGGACGGCCCAAAAGAGCCCGGCCCAAGTGCCCACCTCTAGATGGCAACGACATTTGGGGGCTGAGAGGCAACTGCATGTACGGGATCGGCAGGTGTTGTGCAGATACGGGCATGGTATTCGACATGGAAACCAGGAGGTCAACACCTTGCCTTTTTCCTCTCGGCATGCTGGATTGCTGGGTGGTGGCTTTCACTGGGGTTTCACTTTTCGTCGGTTTCCGTTTGAATTTTTCAAAAACTGCGTGTACCACGCAGGTTCAGAATGCAAAACTGCTTGGTTTACCGGTCAAGTTCAAATTCAAATTCAATTAATTTGAAAATATTTATCTAAAATGTCTCTAAAAATTAGCATTAATAGGTTTATGACCTCCGACGTGAATATTGTTTTTTAAAAAAAAAATGAAATTTGAAGACATTTTTGAGCCATTCAAAATATAAAAATTAGAAAATCCAAAGAAAAATAGAAGTATTTTTAGTAGCAATATTTGTTCAAGTACGTCAAGTAGCAATATTTGGTTCAACATATTTTAGTAATTATATTTGTTCAATTATATTTAATAGCAATATTTGTTGAAGTATATTTAGTAGCAATGGACGACATCCGAAAATAGTACTATTTGTTCAAGTAGCGATATTTGTATGCTCAAAAATTATGTTGTTACGGTATATTTTAATATGTTAACGTTATCCAACATTGAAAAGCTTACTTCTAGTTTCATTACTTTTTTCTTACATTCTAAATTTATGTTGAATTTTATCCTCACCCATCTATTATTATTTGATGTGTCTATTAATAACCTGATATGGCTATATTAGTAAGTGATCCAATTATATTGATTGATTTCCTTATGGATGGCAGATCTTTAAATGGTAATGCTGATTTAATGTTAAAGAGCTCTTGTTCGAATGGAACACAAAACATCATATAGTTCACAACGTATAGAAAGCTTAAGCAAGTTTTTATGTTGAGTATAACCGGCATAACAAAAACAGTAGTACACTAAATATATAGGCAACATTTCATGCTCCTATACTGAAACTCAATTCAAAAAAGTTAAACGTCTCAGCTCTCAGGCTCAAGCTAAACAGAAACAAAAGACAATGTCGCTTAGCACATCACAGTACTATCAGGACAAAAAGATCAATTAATGTTATTGACCGAAAAATAATGAGCAGAAGCAGTGGTAGTGACGCAGGACGAGCTTGGACTTGGAGCCTTGGATGTGTGCATACCGTTGTAAAGAAAAATGCCCCACTGTAAAGCCACAAAGAAATGTAAAAGGGACATGCACAAGTCCAAAGCTGTATTTGTTGTTTGCCTTAATTTGTTAGACACGGTTTGAAAACATATGCTGATCATATCCATACCATCTTTTTGTGTACAGGTACACACGGTGAAGATCAAAACCACTCGTCCGCAAACATCGTATCGCCCTACTTTTTTTCGAAATAGTGCAATTGATTATCACAATTACCTTTCAAAGTTAGAAAGCAAGCGGTTACACGATCAAATCCTAGGGAATGGAATATTTACAAATACTAGTTAAGTGTCCGTGCGCTGCAACGGAATCCCTAAATAGAGTGATAGATATACCAGCAAATAAGATCTTAAGCTATTCAATAGATATCGAATTTTTTTTGACAAACATATCAGGTGAAATGTATCTATACAATCTACTAAATAAATTTAACTGTGAACAAGAGCTTTATATTGATTCTCGTCAAACATGAGTACAAATGAAATATCTTTCGGTAATACATTTTTTGTAGACGATATCTTTACTAATCTTTTCTTTTCTTTACTAATAAAAGAAGGAGTTTACCCCTTCACACTTAGTGGATCGTCCACAGTACACAAGGCCCAACGTGGCCCGTAAACCCAACACCGCACGAGTAACATCATCCACATCGCACACTCACGCATCACTCTTCGACGGTTTCTCTCCCTCTCCCCTCGCCCCGACGGTTTCTCTCCCTCTCCCTGGTAGCAGTTGCTGATAGATTAACAATGATTGAATTCCAGTCTCTCATTAAGACAACCAAAAGAAATGCTCACCTTTGATTCGGGATGATCTGGTGACACTCCAGAACGGACAGGCCCTGTTTGTTTCGGCTTAGGCTTTTTGGCTTTTGGCTTAAAGCTAGCTTTTTGGTTTAATGAGCTTTTAAGCCGTCTGTTTTTAAGCCAAGGCATGTTGTTTGGTATCCTGGCTTATTAATGGGTTAGATGGTACATCTTATAGATGAAAAGTCTAAAATACCCTAAATGAGATGATAGATGAATTCTCAATTTATATGTGATGGCATTTGGTGGGTGATTTTGAAGACTTTTAGTGGTAAAGGGTTATTTCATTCAAAAAAGCCCAAAAAAGCTCCTCTTGTCTGGCTTTTGGCTTATAGTTATACATGGGCTTTTGGCTTTTTTAAAGCCCAGCTTAAAAGCCAGTCGTTTGTTTCGGCTTAGGCTTTTTGGCTTTTAAGCCGATGAAAAAGCCGAAACAAACAGGGCCTAAGCCGAACGGTGTCAGCAGTCTATTGATAATATCAACTTGGGCACATTCATGACCCTTCAGCATCTGCTTAAATCCACCAAAAGAACACCCAAATAAACACCATGGAAACTGCGGAAAGAAACTAATAACTTTCAAATGGAAAAGCTTTGCAACAACTTTCTTTCTTTCTTCTCCAAACGCACTGCAAATCAAACATGGCTATAAGAAATCGAATTCTGTGATGGCATCTGAACCTTGCATCATTGTTGTTGGTTTAGCATTTGATCTTACAACAATTAGTTCCGGATCCCAGAATATTTGACAGATAAACTATCAAACATTCAAACTAAACGATTCCACAATTACGTTTACATCTTAGTATCTGGATATTAATTCGTAGACGGAACAGAACTGGATTCCAGAGCATTTCGCAATTGCAGCACAGTGAAGGTTGAAGAAATTACCTAGCCTTATGAAGAAAGGAGCACAACACAATAACTAAAGAAATCCGCCCCAAAAACTGGAACTTTGGCTCCTTGTCGCCGGTGGCATTGAGAAAATCGAGAGAAAATCTCAGCATCCGCTTCCTGCTGGCGTTGCCGGGCTTCTTGATACTTGCCGCATGCCACGCATCCGAAGCGGGCTCTGGATTGACGACGTCTCCAGTCTATGCAGCAGCTCTGTCAGAAGCCAAGTGCCGCACCATTTCGTTTGCGCTCTTCTCCTGCAGGTGCCTGCTGTGCTTCATCGCCTTCTTTGCCTCCTGTAATTAGAACACAAGAACAGCATATCGCGTCATTTTTTCAAGAAAGCTGACAGGAACGTAGGTGAAGAATTAGCATCAGAACCTATACCTCCAGTTCCAATGATTTTGCTTTAAGAACAGCTCTTGAGCTTGAAAGCTCGTGTTGCAACGCTTTTAGCTTCAAGGGGAAAAAGGAGTGGCCAATCAGATTCGTAATGAAAATGCCATGAACAATCAATATTATTCTAGATAAATATTTACGCGAGGATGAAAGGGCTATGAGGTGCTTCTATGCTCTTCCTTTTTAAAGTTGCATAAATATTAAAGCATGAATGAAGGGTAGATGAGGATTACTTACCCCTTCGTTTGCTTCAAGATTTGTGCAACTTGTATTAGGAGAGAGAGAATAGAAGCACCTCTCGGATAGAGAGGTGAGTCTCATTTCGAGCACAAGAGAGTTCACATGCGTAATACAAATAGCAATTGCAAAAACCAAGAACTAAACAGTAAAGCTTCTTGCAGAAAACTGTGGGACAACTTACGGACAACATCTGGGAATTGGCCTGCGCAAGCTGCCAGTTTGCGAACCGCATCTTCTGCAGCTCAGTCCCGCTCAGCTCTATGATCTTGCTGCACGCACCAAACAAATTAAACCAAATCGAGTCAAAACAAGCGTGCGCATCAAGAAACCCAACCACTCAACAAAAAGAGATCAGTTGCTGCAAGAAATTGGGGCTGTAGAGACGTACTCTCTCTCCTCAAGGAGCCTCACAAGATCCGAATTCTCCTGAAACACAACACAAAATTTCGAGAGAAAATAAGAGCAGCGTTAACCACCGAGATCCAGCCTTTTGAGAGAGAGAGAGAGAGGAGCGGTGGGATATGCAGTCTTGCCTTGACCAAGGCGACTCCTCCACGCCGTCGCGCTGCACTCGCGGCGCCGGCGCACACCTCGACGCTCCTCGGCCGGCGGAAGCCTCATGTTAGTGATATCACAGAGCGTCTTCCTCCTAGCGGCAGCATTGGTGCCGAGCTTCGAGATGGCCGCCATCGCCGCCGCCTTCCTGTCCGGTGGCGACCGTGCCACATCTTCCACCAGCGGTGTCCACAGGTGGGCGAGGTCGAGGGGGGTGACATTGGCGAAGAAGGGCGACGGTTCTAGGGCTAGGGAGGAGGCACAATAAGGATGGAGATCGTGGGGGAGACGATGGGAGGAGCTGAATAGGTCGAGATGGTGGGGAGGAGGCAGGATAAGGATGGGCTGAATAGGTCGTGATGGGCCGGAATGGTGTGGACGATCCAAATGATAGGGTAAACTCCTCCTTTTATTAGTTAAGAAATCAACCTAACTTGCACCGTATCTTTTTGCTGAAGTAGCTACTGGTTGGCACGTCTCCGTCTACTAAGCTTAGCTGTTCTCTTCTGTCTCGCCTTGCGTCTGAGGTGGCAACAGGATCCAAAATTCAAAATTCGATGGGTATTTATTTCATTACAAGCTAGGTATAAACTATTTTTCATACCTACAGGTCTATTAGCGGACAAAAGTTACTACTCAGCGAGTAGAGCGGGCACGGATCCGTACTGTTATTACCCGTACCCATTCACCTGTAGGGCTGGTCCACTAGCGATTTAGCCCAACTTGCAGCCCAGCCGGTTAGCCCATCAAAATCTCTAAACCCTAACTGTCTTATAAGTTATCCTACTGAAAGCCCAACTATGCACTTTAGTAGAATGTTTAATTTTTAATACGGATATCCATTGCATTTTCATTGAATTGCCTTATAAGATATGCTATTGCAGTCTGTAGAGGTATCTGTCCATAATGCGGGTGCGGGTTACCCGCTGAGCTTCTGATACCTGCATGGATATGGTATAGGCAAATTTTATACCCACGTATAGATATAGGTATTTGTTTGCACCAAAATTTAACACGTGTGGAAAGTATTGGCCTGATACTAAATATGGAAAATCTGGTGGGCATACGACGGCTGGGATTTGGAAACCGGAAGGCAAAACGTGATCAATACGAATTCTATTATCACAACGGATTTAGAAAACCAAGGATCGAATCATGACCGATATGGACTTGGTTGTTGTATTTACAACGGACTCGGATTGGCCAAGGCATATAAAAGAGGGGCGAGTCAGGAGATGGGGACATCAATCAATCCAACACAACCACAAGCATTACTTTTAGTCTCTTTCGTTATTTTCTAGTTTTGTAAGCTTTCCTCTGTAAGTTGACGAGATCAATAAAAAGTTGCGCATCGCCGATTTGTTGATTCCGCCGATTTCACCTCAGATTCGATTTACTTTGTGTTGCTGCGCATCGCCTCAAAGCTAATCTACCTTTACCATTAGATTAGCCTTAATCGGTTAATCTAGTTATCCCCTGATAAAAGCCGACTAGAATTACGCCGATAGTTGTTCGTTGTCGGCTTTAATTAGTTTGACGATTTTTTCACCTTGTCAAATTCAGGTCAAATTGACTGGCACGCTCAAACCCGACGTTTATCTTGTGTGTTTGAGGCTAAGAACCCCGTTTCACGTATTTAGCGAAAACGGTATTATAACGAATAAATTTTACTAACAGGAACATGAATACAGAATAATAATACCCATGAGATCCAGGAAATTTGAATGAATGATACTCAATTGGACTGCCGTGGACAAAACGACATTAAATTGGTCTACCTTTCGTGAAATGACACCATGCATTCTAATTTCATCGTGGAATGACATTTTGGGCATTTTCTGGGCATTGTTTACATTTTCCCCGATTCGGATGGTGAAAGGACGAAAATACCCCTGAGTCGCACCTGTCTTACCTGGTTGAACCAGTTGGGCCGGCTCGTGCTCGTCCATTTGCTAGCACGCGCTAGGGTTCCGCTCCGGCGACGGCGATGGCGGAGAAGGCACCGCCAGTCGGCATTGACGTTGGCAGAATGGAAGCGTGCAGCGGTGGTCGTAGGTAAGCTGTTATTCAAATTTCCCTCGGTTGGGTTAGGGGTTAGGGTTCGTTAATGGGGATTTCGGGATTGGCGTGAATAGTTGATACATGGAGAAATTTCTGTGAGGTCTTGTACCTAACAGGCACTTGTGTTTGTTTTACTTGTGTTTTTGATGTTGTTACGATCGATCCTGGTGTTGCAAGTGGATACATGGAGAAATTTCTGTTAGGTCTTGTACCTAACGGGCATTTGTGTTTGTTTTGTTTGTGTTTTTTATGTTGTTACGATCGATCCTGGTGCTGCAAGTAGTACTTGTGGTACTAACTCAAGGTCGAGCGAGGTAGTTGAGAGGAGCCGCCCAGATTGTCCTCGAGTTGTTGGATGAACAGTCGTTCCCGTCGGATTTGGGTCCTAGCAGCAGACCACCGGAGGTGATCTCGATGCTAACAACCAAGCCCAAACGAGACAACTCAACAAACATCCAAACGACTCGACAACAACCCCGGTATTCCCCCGGTATGTGATCCGAATCTCGCCCAGGATCCCCACATACCGGTTCCCAACGCTATATCAAACATCAATTCGCACAAAGGGGCATCGAGCCCCCAAGATCACTACCAGAGACGCAAAGAAAAACGCGGAAGCAACAAACACACCACACGGCACAAAGAGGCCCAACAAAGACAACCAACAAAGACGACCAACGAAAAGCAGACGAGTTTCATACAGAATTTAAAAGCGTAAATTTACAACAAAAGTATTACCGACTATCCTACAACACAAAAGTAAAACACCTCGGAAGTGTCATGCCCTCGAACACTCCCGGCAGATAACGCCGACTCTACTCGGTGCCTCCGCCTTGGCCACCGATAGGCGAGGGGCAAAACTCACACCTACTGGATCCTCACCTGCAAAACCACAAAGCAGAAGCCTGAGTACGGAAGGTACTCGCAAGTCTTACCCGTGTTCCATATATGACCGACTCCAAAGGAGATGCATTTGGCGGTAGCAAGGTAAACAGACTTAGGTTAAAAGTGCGGAAATGCTTAACTTTGTTTCAATTTTTGTCATCTACTCAAGTTTTTCTCAATATAGCTAGCAGCTTGTAACAAAGACCTACTTCTAACAGGATATTGTAATTAATGTAATGTAAAGCAAGTCATCTCATATCAAATTTTAGCTCAAGCCCAACGGCGAACCACAAGTTCAAGTTATTTACTACGCAGAAGAAGTTCGGATCAAGCTTGCTCATATCCGAGAGCGGCAATTCGAATCGCTTAATTAACCTGCAGGGAAGCATTGATCGCACGACACTTACCACAAGGGCCTAGTGTCAACCCCTCCCAATCATACCCAATCGCTGAAGCGCCCTCCTCGTGGCCCGAAAACCTAGCACCCTCGAGCAGCCCCAAGCCCGGCTTGGCGCCGAGAGTCGGCCTAAGCCTCGCCCTCAACCACGCCCAACCACAGGAAGTTACGGTCCATCGATTCCATATGAGAGAAAGAGTGGCTTACCGCACCATACTCGGGCATACGACCAACCGGGGTGTGCTCAATCTTATTCCACTTACGGATCGGTCCTTAACTGACACAGACGGGGCTACACATTTGAGTCTCCATACCCAAATGAACCAACTCCCCGCCCGGTCCACAATTCATTTCTTTCCAAACCTTTCCCAATTCCAAGTCCAACATAATGTAGTACGTGTGTAATAATAACAACCGCAAGTGACAGAACCCTCCGTCACTTGGCCCGAACCCGACATCTAAGCATTTCTAAGCGTAGATCAAATATATTACCCATAGCCTAGCTCTAAAGAATGTGTTCAACAATTACCAACGGGTGTATGTGCAGCAAATGGGATCTAGACCTATCCCTCAATTAATTTCCTAATGCATCACTTAACCAATCATATAGCAGTTTATTCACAAAAATACATTTACATAAAGGTTGAATATGCTTAGGTGTTTGCCTTGATCTTCTGCTTGTGGGTCGGTAGTGACTGGCTCTCCGGTCGCACCCTCGGTCACCGTGGCGTCAGTCTCCGCGGGATCGCTCTCTACACGAGTACAATGCATAATGAGATGCATGCCATGCAAATGAAATGAACACAAAAGGAAAACCCCGACGAGACAACGCGACCAACAAAGTTAACTAAAACCGACAGAATACCCTAACCCTGACAGTCCGGGTTTTATATCCGGACTCTCCGGACAAGCCGGATACTCGGATGTTTCTGTCCGGACTCTCCTGACGACTCGGACACTCCGGACCATTCGCGACGGACACTCCGACTGGAGCATCCGCCCAACGCGACTTGAGGAGGGGAGCCCTACCACTTTCTACGGCTTCACATCGACCCAATCCACGACTTTTCTACAACTTGCAAGCCGGAAGAAACCCCGAGCTAGCTCAAACCGCCTAGAAACGCATTTACATTCTACTAGCCCAACCAAGACTAGCTCCAAGCCGCAAGAATGGCTTTGCTACTACCCGATCTCTAACCTAGGCAACCTACATTCCCCAAAACCCAACCCCAAAACCAACCCAAGAACCACCACTTCCCAAAACCCTAGAACTCCAAAGTTTTTCCCCAAATTCTCAAACCCAAACCTAAGCCCCAAACCCACCATGGATGGCCTTAGGACCCAAGAAACCCACGAATCAACCCCTTATAGAAAGACCTACCTCCAAAGGAAGATGGAGGAGAACAACGCCGGGTAGAGGAAGTGAAAGGACCGGGATGTTGGCCTAGAGGGGGGGTGAATAGGCGATTACAAAATTATACCCAATTAAAATTAAACAAACAGAGATAATGCGGAAGCGAAGGGTATAATTAAGTTTTGCAACTTAAACAATTTAGCCCGAGACAATTAACTCGGAGACTCCGGATATTTAGTCCGGATACTCGGTTATCCTGGATACTCGGATCAATGTCGGATACTCGGATGATCCGGATAGTTCGGATAAAATACAGGATACTCGGGTTGAGTGTCTCGCCAAGAATTCAAGATCTGAGCAATCTAGAAGCAATCCACTTGAACAAGAAGTAAGTAAATACTACCAAGAACCTATATCAAGTGGAGAACGGGAGCCAAGCACAAAAACAAGATAGATCGGGGCTCCTAAATAAATCAACCCTATACAATCAACTCAATCACACATATAGGAATGAATTCAAGCAAGTAATGAAAGAGATGAAACCGAAATGAAGATGGAGACACGAAGATTTTATCCCGAAGTTCGGATCCTTGAGGGGATCCTACGTCTCCGTTGAGGCGGCTCGGTCACACTTGAGCCGGGGTCTCTTTCAACCCTCTTCCTCCCGGTGTTGCACAATGCACTCGCCGGTCTTCACTTCTTTGATTCCTTTCCTTGCGGAGGCGGAATCGAACCTTCACAAACCTTCGATGGCCTTCCACACAAAGCTTGGAAGCTCACCGGCAACTCCTAGCCGTCTAGGAGACCTCAACCTCCAAGAGCAACAAATGCTCCCGAAGAACTCACTTAGAGTCCACCTCAAGTGCTCAACACACTAATCACACTCAATCCGATCACTACACACCCTCACATCCAACCCTTCACTCAAAAGGGGATCACTAAGATCTAGGGTTAGAGGGGCTTTTGGGAGCTCAAGATCACTAAGAAAACACCTCAAAGCACCAAGGAAACCATCTCCATTCCTCAAATCAATCCTCAATCCAAACACCTCTCTCCACTACCCAACCCTTCACAAAAGGGGATCACTAAGATCTAAGGAGTAGGGAGGAGTATTGGGGGCTCAAACACTCACAAAGAACACCTCAAATACCCAGCAAAACATCCCCCAACGGCTACCTTGAAGTGGGCAAGAAAGGGGCCTTAAATAGAGGAACCCAAAAAACTAGCCGTTTGGGACCGAACTGGGCAACCCGGAGACTCTAAAAACCCCGAGACTTCGGATCATCCGGATACTCGAATCATCCGGATACTCCGGATAACCCGAGACTCCGGTTACAACCCGGATACTCCGGATCTCCCAGCAAAGACACGGCAATCCGGTAAAACGGGCATAACTTTTGATCCCGGACTCCGATTTCGGCAAATTCGGACTTTTCGGAAAGCTATGAACGGTGGCTATCCAACTAACAAGGTCTCACTACCCAAATCCCAAAGGATAAAATCAGATTGCACAAAGAATCCACAAAGAGACCTCAAATTCTCACTTTCCGATACTAACAACACTTCTAACCCTCACACCAACCCACCTACACCTAGGTGAACACGGTGTGACTTGGGTTTCTCAACCTTAGACAAGGATAGACCACTTTGAGCACTTGAGACTTGTCTAAGTGATTTCAACGATTACATCCCTCTTAATAGTACGGCAATCCTTAGACTCAAATTTAAACACAAAATCTAAGTCTTACACTAAGCTTACATGCCGACTTCTTCCGGATGCACGGTGCATGATGACGCTTCCACAAAGATTGATGATGCCCTTTGTCTTGTCAACCTCAACGCGCTTCACCTCATGAGACTCTCGTCCTCTCGACCTTGACCTCGATCATCACCAAGACGATCCTCCATCAAGTCGAATCTGACTTAGTCCTCAATTTGTTGGTGACACTGCCTTGTTGACTTTGACTCGCTTATCATCCTTCAAACCACTTGGTCATCATACACACAGCTTTGGGACCTAATTCTTATCAAAGCACTCAGCAAACACATTAGTCCCACAAGCTCAAAAGATATGAATTAGAATTAAATGAATGAGATGAAATACAACAAGTGTTTCATATAAATATGCATGATATCAACGGAAACACTTGACATAAGAAATGTTCTCTACTAAGTGCGGCATGATGAATATGTGATTGATCTATATGCACTTAGAGAGATAATTGCCAATAAGATGAATCATTTAAATCAAGGCAAGGATCACATACTTTGCTTAAATGAAACACATGATAGAATATACATGAATTGTACATGTGCAAATAATATTTGGAATGAGAGTAAATGATGTGATCCAATTCTAGATTAAACTTCACTAGGAGAGGTGCATTAGAAGATATACAACTAAGACATGTATGCACCAAGTCAATATGAAGCAATGAAGTTTAACTCTAGTTAACACAAGCATATTAAAAACAAAACACATAATGAACTCAAATGAATATATATATATATGCACAAGCAATTATGACATGAATCAATGTGCACATATGAAATCAACAAGTTACTTAGAGTTCAATATGCATTTGCTAAAGAGGAATGCAATGACAAATATGGAAGGAATACCGAGATTGCATACCTCATTTTTGCTTAACCATCCCAATTGATTTTCCTCTAAAATAGATGAGACTAATATTCAACTAGGCAATAAACATGTTAGTCTCATAACAATATAAATATATTAGAGGTTTGTCATTTGTTAAGCACTAAGTTAATATTTATACAATTATATTGATTGATATTACATGCGTTTGTCATTAATCGTTTGTCATTAATCACCAAAACAACATAAGTGCCTAGACGCACTTTCAGGAAGGAGAACACCGGCTTGAGATCGAGCTAGGGGACGCCGGGGAGGAGCCACGGTGGGTCAACGGCCGGTGGGAGCTCACCGGAGTGAAGCTAGGGTGGAGGGGAGTAGCACCAAGGAGTGGGGAAACAACATGGAGGAGAAAGAATGGAGGGGAGCCACGAAATGGGACTTTTATACTAAACCCCCGCAAATACCGGACTCTCCGGACGCTAACCCGGAGACTCCGGGTTGGGGTCTTCGGTGGAATCAACCCGGACACTCCGGACGTTTGGTCCGGACACTCCGGGTTGGGGTGTTTGGTCAGCCCTATCCGGATACTCCGGACATTCCGGGTTGGATCCGGACACTCCGGATGCTGATCCGGATACTCCGGATGTCCCAGAACTTTTGGAACTTGGGGCCTTGACAGTAGTCAATAGCGCGGAGGGTTCTTGTAGCCATCGAGGAGGGATTCCCCACCAAGGAAGGGGAGGTGTGCCAGATGGACATGATGAATCTACATTGCCGCTCGATTGGGATAAGCTTTGTGTCATGAACAATCCAGATATATACATATGCAGTAATAATCTAGTTGCTGGGGAAGATGCCATCTATGAGATGTTGGGTTTTAGACTTAGTCTTGAGTGTTAACAAGATTATCTTGGAGGACATGGGGTTGCAAGGACATGGGGTGGAAGGAGAGGCAGAGCAAGGACATGGGGTGGAAGGAGAGGCATAGCAAGGACATGGTGATGACAATGCCAGGGCTACGTCACCTTTCACTGCTGCTGATGATGACAATGAGACAAATGACACTGTAATTCCAGATGTCGTACCCGGTGAGGCTTGTGTTCACTACGACAAGGAAAATCCTCCAATGGCAGAGGGGAGCACGTATGGATCTATGTATGAGTTTAAAATGGCTCTGAGGCAACATGCAATTGTGAATCAATTTGAGGTAGCCACAGAGAAGGCTGAGTCAGATAGGTACAGGGGTTATTGCAAAGCAAAGGGGTGTAAGTGGGCTATTGTAGCAAGGTTGATGAGTGATGGAAAGTCTATTCGGGTATAAATTTTAGTTTGTTTCGAGTTCTTTCTGTTCATATTAATGTTGTCATTTTTTTGGATAACCTTGAGTTGTTGTATATGCAGGTGACAGTGAATAAGTTTGAGCACATGTGTGCATCTACAAGGAGAGTAAGCACAAGGATGGCTTCATACAAGTGGATAGCAGAGAAGGCAATCCCAATTTGAAGGAACATCCAAATATGGGAGCAAGTGAACTGAAATCTGTGTTAGACAGTAAGTACTCTACAAATTTAACTTACAACACAGTGTGGCTTGGTAGGCAGAAAGCTATGGACATTATTTTTGGTTCATGGGAGAATAGCTTTGAGATGCTTTTTAAATTCAAGGCAGAGATAGAACTTAGAAGTCCTGGAAGTGTAGTCGAGATAGATGTACAACATGATGGAGAGAACATGTACTTTCATAGGTTTTCCTGTTGTTTTAAGCCTAGCATAGATGGGTTTCTGAATGGGTGTAGACCATACATTAGCATAGATTCCACTGCACTTAATGGGAGATGGAATGGTCATCTTCCTTCAGCTACAGCTTTAGATGGCCATAATTGGATGTTTTCACTAGCATTTGGGTTGTTTGATGCAGAGACCATAGATAATTGGACCTGGTTCATGCAACAATAGGAAAAAGCCATAGGCAGTTCACCACATTTGGCAATAAGTTCAGATGCCTGCAAGGGTTTAGAAAATGCAATTAAGCATGTGTTTCCCTGGGCAGAACATAGAGAGTGCTTCAGACACCTCATGGATAATTTTGTCAAAAAATTCCAAGGCCCAATATATGGAAATACGTACCTTGCTGCTAGGGCTTTTAGGGCAGACAAGTTTGACCATTACATGGGCAAAATACATGAAGCATGCCCTGATGTTGGGCCATGGTTACGTAGGTATCACAACCTGTTGTGGATGAGAAGTAGGTTTTCAGAGGAGACCAAGTGTGACTATATCACAAATAATCTAGCTGAGTGTTGGAACAGCTGGGTGAAGGAGCTGAAGGACCTACCTGCTACTGAGCTAGCTGATGCAATAAGAAAGAAAACTATGCATCTATATGATAGGAGGAGGAGGTTAGGAGAAAAACTTGAAGGTGTCATACTCCCTGGTGTTATTCATCAGCTTAATGCAATGATAAGGAATCTGGACAGGTTGATGGTCACCACTGCTGGCAAGAACATAGCTGAAGTAAGTGAGGTCAATGAGGAACTTGAAGTGGTGAGACATGTGGTGCATCTTGATAAGCATGAGTGCACATGCAGGGAGTGGCAGGTCTCAGGAAAACCTTTTCCACATGCTTTGGCATTTATAAGTACCATTAGAAACTTCAATATGGAGGACTATGTGCACCCTTACTTCTCGGTGAGATCATTCAGGCTTGCATATGCAGGTATCATTCCACCTTTGACTGATAGGTCACAATGGCCCTCTGTGGACCTTGGGTCAAGGGCGCTGCCACCAAATGCTAAGAGGTCAGCAGACAGGTATAGAAAGAAAAGGATTGTAGGTTGTCTTGAGAAAGGGAAGGGGAAGGCCAAGGGTAAGGGAAAATGGCAGGTCAAGTGTAAGGACTGTGGTGAATTGGGTCACAGGCAGACTAGCTCCAAGTGTTCCTTAAATGGGACCAAAAAGAGGTATTTGCACCTGATAATCTATTACAATTGCTAGTCAAATGATATGCAATAAACCCTAAACTTGTGTATATGTATTTGCAGGAAAAGCAGATCCAAGAGTGGCCCTAAAAAAAAAGAGTGTACCACTCCTCAAAGAAAAGAAAGATCAGTTGCAAGGAAGGTGCCATTCAGCCGTACTGGTGGAGAAGGGACCAACAATACCAATTCCACACCCACGAGGTATAATCTTGCTTTGTTGACAATGTGACACTTCTGTTGCAATAATGTACCTGTCCTACTTGGTGCAGGAAGTTAGCTACGAGCAATGCTACTGGAGAGGGGGCTAGCCAGACCACGACCAAAAAGCTGACTCCAAAAAAAAGAACAGACTCCAAGTGGTCTTCTTTTCAATCCGCAAAATGGGTGTAATCAAAACCTAGTGGCCTTTTGTATGCAATTCTGGATGTAATAAAAAACATTAGCTTTTGCATGTTGCTAGACCTTTTGTATGCAATTCTGGATGTAATAAAAAACATTAGCTTTTGCATGTTGCTAGATCTTTTGTATGCAATTCTGGATGTAAGACTTGTATTCTGAACCTGGTGAAATTCTGCTTACATTTTCATGTCATGTCGCTGATATTTTCATTTTCATTTTCTGTTGGTCGTGAAAAGCATATTCCCAATTCACTTTTGTGGTCTTGGTAGCACTTATACTCCAGAGAATGGAAGTCTGGCTGCGCTATTATTGGTTTCCAGTGCAAATCAAAATACGTGGAAACCCTGTGCATGATCTTTGGTTCTGTAACGCTGATTGGTTGTTTAGTTGCCAAACAGAATATTGAGAATGAAATTTTAACATACATTGCAGTTTTGTTCTCAGTGCACTCTCTTCTTAGAGCTGATGGTCAGTTTGATGTGGTGTTGGTTCATTCATGTCAGCTAAGCTGCGCCAAACTGATGATCTATTCACACACATCTGAAGCTGATGAACTGCACTGATGCCAAACAAAGTCATATTGGTGAACATGCACTGATGCCAAACATACTAATGCTAAACATATTTCACACATTGATACAAACCAGATAATCTCATCATTGGCAAATAATACTGATGCCAAACATATTTCCCCATACTTGTTCATTTTACATACTTGCTCATTCATTGACATGCTACTTTATAAGCATTACAATTACTAACAAAATCATAAGAACTATATTAAGACAACCTAACAATACAATAGTTTTCCCCCAGACTTCAATTTGCCTTGTTAGTGCTGCCATCTCCTTCTGTACTTCCTCTAAATCTTCCTTCAGGCCATTTCTTGCTTCACGCTTGCCAAACTCTCTCCCAACTCCAATTCTTCAAAGATATTCCTCATACTGGGCTTGCCACATAAAAAATTTACAACCATTCGAACCCTGAAAACAAATTTCATTGCATACATGAAATCAAAATTTCAGGTATGGTTGCATACAAATTTCATTGCATACATGAAATCAAAATTTCATGAAACCAAACGATCAAATCAAAATTTCATCACACTGACTCCCAAAACTCACCGAAGCTTGGTTGCGCGGGCATTTGTAGAACCTCTTCCCTCTGTTAGCCTCTGTTTTCGCTGTCAGCTCCAACACATTCTCGATGTTGCAATAGGGACACACAATCAAGGGCAGCCCAGTAGGCTCTAAAGGCGATTTCCAACTAGAACCGAAGCTAGATGAATGCGATATCTACTTCAAATCACAAGCGGGCATAACGGAATCGGCATAAAGGAAGGAGGAGGAACCGGGACAGATACAAGCTTACTAGATGGGGAGCCGGTGCCAATGCCGCCGGCGCTGCCTTCTCTGCCGTTGCCGCTCAGCTTGGAACCCTAGCGCGTGCTAGCCAGGCAATGGGGACGAGCCGGCCCAACTGGTTCAACAGGTAAGACAGGTGCGACTCAGGGGTATTTTCGTCCCTTCACCATCCGAATCGGGAAAAATGTAAACAATGTCCAGAAAATGCCCAAAATGTCATTCCACGATGAAATTAGAGTGCACGGTGTCATTTCACGAAAGACATACCAATTTAATATCGTTTTGTCCGCGGCAATCCAATTGAGTGTCATTCATTCAAATTTCCCGCGAGATCATCTCTACTTGCGTCCGCTTCAGAAGTAGAATCAAAATCTCCTATTCGAAACCAGGCGTTAACCAATAATTCTACATGCGAATAGACCGCGTCCACAAACCAGGCTCATCATAACGATCCACCTCAAACAAACGGACGGCTGGATGGATTCGTCGTCCACGAAACATCATGTGGACCGGCTTTTTGGCTCACAGAGTCACAGTTCTCAAGCTCAAATTTTCAGTGTCCCGCCCCTCGCCTCCTCAATTTCCCCTCTCCCCATTCCAAATTAGAGCCCATAACCGTAACCCCCCAAACCCTAGATTAACTGTCGTGGCTGTATCAGGGGGTTCGAAGCGGCGAGATTGGAAGAACGGCCGAGCAAATCGTGAGGGAAATTTCGGGATTTTGGGTCGTTTGTTTGTCCCCTTTCCCGGGCCGTTTCTCGCTCTTTTGATGCGTTTCTTCGACTCTGTTGTTGCAGATATGTTGAAGTGTTGGGATTAGCGGTGGGAGTCATGGCAGGAGTTTGGCGTAGTAAGTGAGAAGTATGAGAAATTTTGGGGTTATTGGTAGTTTTTGCCGCATCCATGTATTGGTCTTTTGATGGGTTTCTGGATTTTTGCTCTCGCAGATTTCTGGGGATAGGAGTAGAAGGATCTCTATCTTGGAATAATATAAGCAAGAACCGGGAGGAGAAGACCAAGATGTGAGGACAACATGTTGCCGTTTGAATAATTTCCCGATCTTTTGATGCGTTTATTGGGTTCTTACCCATCTGTGTCTCTTCTGCTATATGCCTCTTGCAGATTTCGAAGATGCCTGAGCTGAGGGATTGCAGGAGGATAGCCCTCGCGGACCTCTCTGGTGGTGGGTTCTTCATCAGGAGGGTAGCCTCGCCGGGTGCTCTGACGGTGAGGGCTACTGGGAAACCGCTGCCACGGCGTTTCGCATCGCCCTCGAACAACAAGGAGAACGTGCCACCGGTTTGGGCTGTGAAGGCTGCGCCGCCAAAGAGGAGGAGCCCACTTCCTGATTGGTATCCAAGGACACCGCTCCGTGACATCACGGCAATTGTAAAGGTGAGGGAGAACTTCTTTCAACTTGTGAGATGAAATTTAATATTTATGATGTGGGTAATTTAACTGTATGGGGATATCGTTGGTTGATTGGTTCACTAGCTGAGTTGTTTAGGATTTGCACTGTGCTGTTTAAGATTTTAAGATACCGTGTTTATTTTCTTCATAATCACCAATGTTTTCAAGGCGTCGCCAGGCGCCGGCGGTCGCCCTCCTTGGCCTGTCGCCTCGCCTGGCCGGGGGAAGGCGGGCGCCTGAAGGCCCAGGTGTCGCCCTCTGGGCATCCAGGCGTCTCAGCTGCTCTAGGGCGGGGAGACTGGGCAGTGGCAGAGCAAATAGGGTGGGGGAGTGGGGGGCAAGAGGCAGAGCAGAGCACGTGTGAGCAAGGACACGAAGCATACCCTAGCGCGTGGGAGCTCTGCCGTTGCTCCGTTGACCGTCGCCTCCCACCTCCGGTAAGATCCATATCCCCTCCAGCTCCGGCGCCTCCACCAGGATCGTCACCTCCCACCTCCGTCGCGGCTACACTGGTGTCAGATCCGTTTCCCGTCGGCTATCGACGGCTCTTTGCCTCACCTCCCCTCCAGGTGCACCATCCATCGCGCCGCCGTCGTCTCAAATCTGCAGCAGCGGTAGGCGGGGGCGGAGGAGAGGGGAGAGGAGTCGGCGGCCGTAGAGAGAGGGGGTTGGAGAGGGTGCCGGCGCTGGAGAGGGGAGAGGAGTAGGCATCGGCTGGGATGGAGAGAAGGCGGCGGCTGGGATGGAAAGACAACTTGTGAATGGAGAGAGGGGAGGGTTAGGGTTAGAGTTAAGAGGGGGAGGCTGGCACCTAGGAATCGGCCGGGCACATAGGCCGAGTTCGATATTTCTTGGTCGCCTAATCCTCGCCTAGGCGCCTAGGAGTCCAGACGTTCGGCTGGCGTCTCGCCTTGCCTTGTCGCCTTGACAACCATGATAAACACTGATACTGGTGTTGTTGGAAGTGGGCTTCTGGAATTCCATGACAAAAGTCTGAATAGGATCAGTTATATGATTTGTGTGATATTAGCATTTATCAGTACTTGATTATAAGAGGTGTTTCTTGACTGTTAACCAATGATCAGAAAACTACAGTAATTTGCTTTTATTAGCTTAATTGAATCAATAAGTTTTAGTTAAGCAATGCTACTTGTATATTTTCTAACACATTTGTTGTGGGCATCACTTAAATATAATGGTAATTAGTCGGTTATGAAAGGGTGATATGGCTAAAATTATTGTTAGTGGTCATCAGAACAAAGGACGCTAATGGCTAAAATTTTGACCAGTAGTCCAATTTATATCATTTCTTATGATTGGCACAGTCAGATTTAGGGGTTTTGATTATTGAGATGAAGTATTGTACAAAGATTCTTTTGGTGCTGCATGCCTACATCGATCCTCCGAAAACATTACCTTGTTTTGATTCATGTACTTAGATCTAGTACTGTAGGTAGCACCCAACTGAATGAGATTTCCTGCTTCCTTGTGTCCTCAAAGTGTCCATGGTAGATGAATCCCGTGAAAATAGTTGAATACTGGACTAGTTAACTTGACCTGGCTAAATTGCAGTTATTTTCAAGTGGAGTGCAAGCTACTTCACCATTACAAAAAAAGCATATCTATCTGTGTTTTGAAGTTGTGGTGTGTTTAACGTTTATGTTTTCCTGTATTTGATGCCTTCTATTTATCTCTCCGAATATACTTGTTTAGAATAATTTTTCTTCTAATCATCAGTTCACAAGATCATTGACTTAATTAAGATATTTTGTTATGTAAGTACAAGAGGATCTTCTTCTCTCTTTTTTTTGCTGAAGCATTCCTCTTAGTGCACACTCTTTGGTTTATTTTTCCTAAACTGCTGATGTTTCCTTCAGTATGATCTGACCAAGTCAAAATGGAACTCTCTAAAATCGCTGTATACTTCTATAAAATTCTGCAAATGTAGGCCCCTCTTGCTCTTAAATAAATTCCATGACATCTACTATAACATTTGGTATATTTTGTATTATGCTCTTGTAGTCATGCTTGACAGCTTGAGGCTTAAATTGTGCTCTGTAGTCTATGCTGTTGCCATGAACCACTTATATGTAAATTTAGTAAAAACCTTTACTATCTTATTAGAGCAGAATGTACTTCCTCAAAATTAAAGTGTTTCCTTAGTGTTGTTCAAATCATATATTTTTAAGCTGAACTTATTTCCAAATATATCCTGAATGATCATTTGTTGGTGGAATGTTGTCTTTTAGTAGTTAAGCTCTGAGTGCATACCCACCATCGTACTACTGTAAAATTTATAAATAGTATGGCTTCCACTTATATGCTTAGTAATTCCTGAGCTGTACTTGCCTTGGTTGCCTATTTGTTATACTTAACTTTATTTGTTAAGGCAATCAAAAGCTTATTTCCACATCATTACTATTAGCTGTAACTATGCATTCAGCGTATGTTTCTCTTGCTAGCTGCTGCTATTCTAACTATGACTTGCAGGCTGTTGAGAGAAGCCGCTTAAGGATTGTTGCAGCTCAGCAGCGAAGCCAAAGGTATCAGCAATCACCGCAATGTGTGAACTTGACGACTCCAGTACAAGCAGAGCAGGACATCCCTCATTGCACTGAAGCTCAGGACTCCCTGGTTGTTGCTTCTGGTTCCGGCTCAACTCAAATTGTTGCAAGCCCTGCACCTAGCTTGGCCGATGACAGTTTTAAGGTGTTTTCCTCGCCATCTGAGAGCTCATTAAAGACTCCACCCAGACCAATCAATCCAGTCCTTGCTGATCTCATGGAGAAGAAGCTGTCCAGCTCAATAGAACAGATAGAGAAGATGGTGAAGAAAAACCTGAAGCGAACTCCAAAGGCTGCTCAGCCTTCCAAGAGGGCCATCCAGAGGCGCACTCTCATGTCCATGCGATGAGTTGAGTAATCTACTACACAGTGGGGAGAGGAGAAAGTCCATCTCAGACTTTTCTTCATTCCTTCTTGTCTGCTGCTTTCTTAGCCGCTAGCGTAACCAGCCAATGCGTCGCTGCCGCTCTTCTTCCCGTCCTCCCTTCAGCCCAAGACTTACCATGCATGGTGCTCAGTGTTGTCTTGCATGTTAAGATAGGGATTAGTGTGTTCTCTGCTTGAGGACCTGGGATTGTGGGGCTTCTTGGTTCTCCTCTCGAGGGAACCTGGTATTAGCACCTGCTAGTGTCAGGTGTGCTGTCATTTGGCAATGGTTCATGCTACTGCAGTAGGTAGAACAATGCATATTGTTGAGTTTGAGTACAATACAATTGGTTTTCTACTCTATCTTAAGTTTACTTCTATGTGGAGCTTGATATGTACCACTATAAATATGTTCCTGTAGTCTAAGGTAAGAGCAAGGAGTGACATTGTAAACATCTCTTCGTAGTTTTTCAGAAGATTGGCAGGAGGTCTGCCTTTCATTCAAAAGAGGAGAATCACAAGTACAGGCATTTGAAAAGAGTGGCAGTTTGGAAGTCGTCTAAAGCGAGGAAAAAACACCAAAAAAAAGGGGGAACCCTGAAGACTGCAAAACTGCAGCAAGCACGAACTAAACACCTCCTAACTAAACACATCCCTTTGAGAGGAATAATCAGGGTACATCCTGCTTCAAAACAACCCCTCCGTGAGTTCATCCATTTCAACACCGGTTGTCAGGAGCTTTGGAAAGTCATCTTTAGGTTGCTTACGTCTTGAGAGACTCGGGCAACGGTGTCCTATATGGAGTGATATATGTTGTTGAAGATTCTTTCATTCCTTTCCTTCCAGAGGTTCTAGAAGGTGTACACTATAGCTTCGTCTGTTTCCTTGCGCTGCTGTGAAGATACCTGATTGCGGATTATTTGCCACCTCTGCGTGACCGAAATTCCTAGCTGAGTCGGCTGAGGTTGCCAGGTTGGAGTTGCAAGGAGTGCAACATCTTATTCTAAACCTATCCTGCAAAAGGGCATCGCAACAACAGATGCGAGGCTGATTCTGGTTCTGAACCACAAAGCGGACAAAATTCATAATGGGGCCAACCCCTGATCGGTAATCTGTCAGTGGTGAGGATTCTATTCTGGACTAGAAGCCAAGCAAACAACTTGCACCTGTTTTCTGAGTTTGATTTCTAGATTGAGCTGTAATTTTGGTTCGGTACTGACCCAAGGAACTGAGCTGTATATACCGATTTTGCAGAGTAGACCCCTGTCGTCGTCCATTTCCAAGAGATGGCATCCTGTGTATTAGGTTGTAGAACCACCCGACGGACTATCTGCCACAAACGGGAAAAAAAATCCAGCACCTGCGCTAGGGAAGAAATCTTGCGCAACGGCTTAAGCCAACCACCTGTTTGTAATTCGTCATGAACTGATCTACATGAATTTTGGGCCAGCTGGAAATACAGAGGTGCGAAGTCCTTTGGAGATGTCCCGCTGATCCAATAAGAAGTCCAAAATCTTACTATGTGACCATTTCCAAGAGTTATCGTAGTGCTTGCTGAAACAACCTCAAAATTCAAAATGAATTTGTTGGCTTTCATTTGAATTTGCGTTTGAATTTGGATTTGGAAAATTGGAATCAAGTTTGAAGTTCAAACCTTGTTGGGCCGTTTTTCTCTCCTTCGTGGGCCTCGGCTGCTCCCTTCGCCCCGTTGGCTCGCTCCCGTTCGGCCTCGGCCGTCGCCCGGCAGCCTGCCGCCGTCGCCTCGCGCCCGGCGCTTACGCCGCCGCGCGCCAGACGGCTTGCGTGCCTTGCTGCCGCCGCTGCTGCCGCCTCCCGCGCCCGCGCTGCGCGTGGTCGCTCGGGCCGTCGCTGCCGCCTCGCGGCCGCCCGCGCCGCGCCAAGGCCGTCGAGCCGGCGCTGCGCTCGCCGCCTATAAAAGCAGCCTCCCCGCTCTTCCAACTCGCCCCTCGCTCCCCGGTGAGCCTCCCTCCTCCTTGCCCTCGTCGCTCGCCTCCGGCCGCCAGCTGATCCATGCGCCGCTGGCCCGCCTCCTCTGCCTAACCCTCTCTGCGCTTGCGCGGCGGTGGCCCGCCCACGTCGGCCTCTCTCCTCCCGAGGCGGTGGCCCCGCTTCGCGCGTCTTGTCTTTGGTAGCGGCCCAATAGCTCACAAGACGCGCCTTGCGTGAGCCACGGCCCGTTAGGCCGTTGGTTTCGGCCGAACAAGAAACCAATTCGGTTTTAATTTAATTAAATTCGAAATTAGTTTTAAACTCCAAAATAGCCGGAAAATCCGAAAAATCCCGAAAAATCCCAGAGCTCCACCAAATACATTTCCCGAACCGTCTCGACCTAATCGAGTCCGTAAATGCTATCCGTTCCCAGATCCGAACCCCGAAATTCCCCAAATCCAGTTTAGCCCTCCGTTCTCTTGAGCTAGGTTCCGGTTTTCCGTTTCGTTTAGTTGATTTTCGGTTATTGTTTTGTCGTTTATTTTGTTGGTTGTCTTTCGCGTTAGATTCGACCGTTGAGACGCCAAAGGAGCCGAGCGATCCTGGAGTCGGAGCAGTTCCCGGAGCAGACGTTGGACCAGACGGGAGCGCAGTACGACTACTTCCCCGACGACTCGTCCGATCCAGCTGCCGCGCAAGGCAAGCCGTACACCCTTTGATCATGTTGATCCCATCATGCCATGCTATAGTAGTAATTATTTTATATCGCATTATTTTACTGTATTTGAATTAATGAAATCCAGTATTTTAGAATGACATGATAATTAGGTAATACCGAATTGCTCATGGAACCTCCTTGAAATAATTGAACCCTGTTAAATCCTTTGGAACCCTAGTTATTTGCTTATTGCCATGAATAGGCTAGACAATACTGTTAGGTTAGTTAAAAACCTGGATTTAAAGAAAATGCCGCCGAATCTCCGATTCGGATTGTTTATAAAAGTGTCGCGATCGAGGGGCGATGATCGGATTAATCCGGAGTGAATGAGATTCCGATCCCTACCGGTGATTAATGCCTTGGTTGAGTGCGGTGGCAGATCGCGAAATCTGGAATGGGTTTGTGGATGAAGGCTTGGTCTTTGGCAAAAGTGTTAGGTTAATAATCCCTTGAGCAAAGTAAATAACTTAGTTCCGCTCAACCACAAAGTCGGATCGGTGACCCGTATCCGACATGGCTCGATAAGTTAGTCATTCCCGAGATAATAATCGGACTGTCTTGGTGGCTACCATTCTCTGGAGAGAATGGGGACCTAGCCTTCCGGCAGGAAATGGACCTGAGGGGTGGAACGGGAATGGTCCAGAGTGACATTCTTGGTTCTCACAAGCAGTAGACGCTAATGGGGACCCCGAGTCCAAGGTAAGCGGTACTATCGGTAAACAACTAAAGGACAGGAATGATTAAACGAAATGCTATGATAGTCTAAATCGGGCCACATGCATTTAAGTTGCATGGAACTCGCGATTGGCATAAAGGTTATAGACATCTTGTGGGTAAAGTGAGCCGCTCACAGAGTTAATCTTAATTGTAATCGACACGTCGTACTTAGGTAAATGAAGTTAAGTTGGAATCGGGTTGATACCCGTAACTAAGCTCAAGTTACTGTTTGGAATTTGGATAATTGTGGTTAAGTGTTGTTGAACCTGTGAACTCCAAATTACTTATTTATTAATTTGTGCTTCAAATGTAAAATGAATTGTGAAATAAAACGGCATCCAGATACTAAACCCTATTGCCATCCCTTGATTTCCCCTACATATAGTATTCAGTGGTTCCGTACGACTTGTTGAGTACTCTGTACTCACCCTTGCAAACCCCCGCCCTTTCAGAGTTCGAAGATGCTGGAGCCTACCAGGAGGTCGTAGATGGCGATTTAGTGATGTTCTAGGTCTTTGTCTTCGCTCAGGCCCTGCCTGTGGTTTCCTTCTTTTGGTAGTGTAAGTCTAGAAGCTTGGATGCTTCTCTTGTAAAACCGGTCGTTAGACCAACTATATTGAATAAAAAGTATTGAATTGGCTTTTGGCCAGGTAATTTTACTCTTGTTTTACAACAGCTTAGTCTTCCTGGTAATCATGTGAGTTTCAGATCGCCCTAAAAAGGCGGTCCGTCACAAGTGGTATCGTGAGCCAAGGTTTGACCGTAGGATCGAGACCTAAGTTGGCTTAAGGAGTCTTTTGAAAGATTATTTCAAACTACAAAATGAGTTTCAAAGCTGTAAGTATTATCCTTATAATCCTGTTTCTCTCCTCTCTCTGTTTCCCACCCTTTCCTTAAGACTCACTTCTCTCCTTTAAATTCACTTAAAGCTTTTCCGCTCATCGACTTAAAAGATTCTCGTTTTGGCAGATGGTGCACCACGCCTACCCACTTCCCGAGGTTCGAAGGATGGGCCGGATCAGGCGTGGAGAATGCTACAGCATGTTGAGCTGATCGATTGAGATCCCGTTTTCACACGGAGGAGCTTTTCCAGTGGTGTCGTCCGCGTTGAGTGGAGAGCCTGGTTCAATCTGGATCCCCGCCAAATAATCGGATATTCCGCGCCATTTCAGGGGCACCGCGTCCACGAGTCCGACGCTATTCAGGACTACGCCCGTCAGGCGATGGAAGCACTGCGTCGTCTCTTCGCTACCGAGTTCGACCACGCGATCGATTTGGTTGATCCCCATGAAGGGGATGCCCCGACACGATGATCGTCTCTGTTCCAGAGGACGAGGCAGATCCGCGTGTCGATGAAGCTGCGGAGCTCCTTGTCAACAAGGATTTCCTGTACACTACCCTTCTCCTCGAGCGGGATGATCTGCAGCGACAGTTGAGCAATGCCTGGATGGAGATCGACGAGCTTCGTGAAGAGATAGACCAGATGCAGCCCCAGTACGAGCCCGGAGAAGAGATGTCCGTGGATGGTCCGTCGGCTGTGACTGACCTGTCCATGGCAGAAGATGTGGAAGAAGATCCAGAGGAGCGCATCATCTACATCTCCGACGACGATTGAAGATTCCAGTCTTAGAATAGGGCGTTAGTCCTAGAAGTTGGCTTTACCCTTTTGGTGTAGTCTTTTGTAATGTAAAATAGGTTGTTTCTTACCTTAGTATGACGGTATTGTAAACAATCTATGTATCAGTAAAATTAAGTTTCCTATCTCTGTATGTTGTTTGCTCTATTATCCTTATATCTTCGGCCCAATTCCACTAATTCTTTCCCATTTCGTCTCGCCTCTCACCTATTCAATCTCTCTCTGCCCCATGTCTAAATCTTACTTATCTTCTGCTTTGCCCAAAACCTGTGACAAGACCTAAAAGATAGTCGGTATGGATCAAGGTGAAGGATCACAACACCAAGGTTACGGGAATGAGGCAGACCAAATGTAAATCCGATTAACATAGCTCAAATCTTGGCAGATATAGAAAGGAACAGATACGGTAAGCAGGCGAATCGGATGATTGAGATGATGATGGCACAGTTTGCATAAGACCCAGATGAATCCCCAAGGAAACAACTTTGGACATGATGGGTTATTAGGTGGGTCACAGCAGTCCGACTTCCAAAAGACCCGGCCCCCTATTTTCTCCATGTCAACTGAGCCGTTATCAGCAGATGATTGGCTCACGGTTATCCAAATGAAGCTGGATACCGTGCAGTGCACTGAGAAGGAGAAAGTGCTCTATGCCTCTCACGGTACTGCAAGGACAAGCAGCAGCATGGTGGGCCAACTTTCAGACTCTGAAGGCAGGACAAGAGATTTCGTGGCAAATGTTCGAAGAAGCTTTCCGGAAGACTCACATTCCAGCAGGTTTGATGGCCTCCAAGCGGAGGGAATTTCTGTCTCTCCATCAAGGAGGAAGGACTGTGATGGAATACCTGCACCACTTCAACAACCTTTCCCGCTATGCACCCAGAGAAGTAGACACAGAGGAAAAGAAGATAGAAAGATTCTATGAAGGACTGCAGAAGAACCTCAAGTTCCATATCTCATCAGTGGAGTTCAAGGATTTCTCAGCCATGGTAGATAGGCTGATTGTGTCAGAAGAGACAAGGAATGACCTGGAGGATACTAGAAAGAGAAAGGCACAGCAACAGAGAATGTCAGCAGCAAGTCAGTTCAAGGGAAGGACCTATACCTTCAACCCCAATGTTCCAAACAAGAGACAAGCAGTGGGAGGATCCCGACCTGTTCCGCCCAATGCTCAGCCCGGGAATGTTCGATGCTTTACCTGCAACGGGAACCATTACTCTAATGTGTGTCCCAAGAAAGGATCAGCCTGCTTCCATTGCGGACAACCCGGACACTTCAGGCAGCAGTGCCCGAAGAAGGACTTGCCGAGTGATGTGGCAAAAGCTCAAGCGTCAGCTTCCGCCAACAGACAGCCAGCACCCCGTCAACCTCAGCCGCCCCATCAAGGTTATCTGAGGGCACCAGTCAAGACCGAGGGATATTCCAACAACCGCGGAACCAACCCGCCCAGGAACCCTCAAGGCAGAATTAACCATGTGTCAGCAGCAGAGGCAGCTGAAGCCACTGATGTTATCGTTGGTAAGTTTCCCGTCCAAACCAAGTTGGCCTTAACCCTCTTTGATCCCGGTGCAACCCATTCGTTCATTTCTTTGGCTTTTGCTTGCAAAAGTGGGTTGCCCTATTCTCCTTTGCCCTCTCCCTGTGTTTTCCACACCCCTGGCAGTCGGTTAATGGCAAGATTCAGCTGCAGAAATCTGAGAATTGAAATCCAAGGGACTGAGTTCAGTGCCGATCTGTTGTTATTGGAGATGGATGGTCTAGACGTCATATTGGGAATGAACTGGTTATCTAGACACCATGCTCAGTTGGATTGTGCGCAGAAAACAGTGACACTCAGGAATGGTTATGGTCAGAAAGTGACAGTTCAGAATGATCCAAGGTTGATCAAGAGAAGTCAGAGCATCATCAATGCAGTTGCCCGTGGATTAGACAGCATACCCGTAGTTCGGGAGTACCCCGAAGTTTTTCCAGAAGAGTTACCAGGGAGACCTCCGAACAGAGGCATAGAACTGGCAATAGAGTTAGTTCCTGGAACAGCTCCTATCCACAAGCGATCACGTCCAATGTCGCCTTTGGAGTTGAAGGAACTGAAGAAGCAATTGGATGAATTGCTGGACAAAGGATTTGTACGGCCAAGTATCTCACCTTGGTCCGCGCAGGTCGTATTTGCCAGAAAGAAAGATGGAAGCAAGAGACTCTGCATAGATTACAGAGCTCTGAATGATGCAACAATCAAGAACAAGTACCCGTTACCCCGGATAGATGACCTGTTCGATCAGTTGAAAGGAGCCAAGATCTTTTCGAAGATAGACCTGAGGACAGGATATCATCAGTTGAAGGTCAGAGAACAAGACAGAGAGAAGACAGCATTTGCTACTCGATACGGATTATATGAGTTCACCGTGGTGCCATTTGGTCTCACAAATGCCCCGGCCTACTTTATGAACCTGATGAACCAAGTATGCATGGAGTTCTTGGACAAGTTCATCGTGGTATTCATAGACGACATACTCATTTACTCCAAGACAGAAGAAGATCACCAGAAGCATCTGCACTTAATTCTGGGAAGGCTTAGAGAACATCAGCTATATGCAAAATTCTCTAAGTGTGATTTCTGGTTGGATGAAATCGCCTTCCTAGGACACATCATCACCAAGGATGGCGTGAAGATGGATCCCGAGAAGATCAGGACAGTGTTGGAATGGAAACGGCCTGTGTCAGTGCCAGAAGTCAGAAGTTTTCTCGGTTTGGCAGGATACTACAGAAGATTCATCGAAGGATTCTCCAAGATAGCTAAACCGATGACTCAGCTTCTCAAAAAGGACAGCCCCTACGTTTGGACTGAGAAGTGTGAGAAAAGTTTTCAAGAGTTGAAGACCAAGTTAACCTCAGACCCAGTTCTCACTCTCCCAGACCCGGATAAAGATTTCCAGATCTACTGTGATGCTTCGAAGAGAGGATTGGGATGTGTGTTAATGCAAGAAGGAAAAGTGGTTGCGTATGCATCGCGACAACTCAGACCGCATGAGGAGAATTACCCGACCCATGACCTGGAGCTAGCCTCAGTAGTGCACGCGTTGAAGATTTGGAGACATTACCTGTTGGGGAACCTGAAAGTGCATCTAGGCCCCCTAAATTTGTTTTGGGTGATTAATGACAAATGATTAAAGAAACTAATGTGTTCAACTAGTTTATGAACAGGCAAAGGCTTCAAGAAGAGATCGTCTATGCACGTGAAGTGTCCCTTAGTAGCGCGGAGTAAGAAAAACGGTATTTAAGCTTGTAATTTTAATCTATTGAGTCATAGGAATGCCGTACTATTAAGAGGGATGCATTGAAATTGACTTGGAGATGTTCTCCTCACTCAAGATGAACTTAGACGAGTCTCTCAAGGGCTAGAAGTGTTCTTTCTCGCTTCGGAATGTAGTTTGTTTTAAGTTCAGGTCGGATGTTCGAACTTGTATCGGACGTTCGATGTTTGAAGTTCGAAGTGGAGTTGTGCTTGATCAGGTGTGTTACTGTTTGGTCGGACATTCCGATGTTCTATTTCGGATGTTCCGATACATTGTGTTTTAGATAGGAGCTCTGTTTGGTTGGATGTTCGATATTGAGTATCGGAAGGTCCGATGTGTGCCTTCTTGAGTAAAGGTGCTCTCTGTCTAGTTCGGATTGTCCGAAGTTGCGTCTTCGGAAGTTCAAGTGGTTGTTTTCTGTTTGGGAGCCCACTGTTTTCTTGGATGTTCGATGTCTTTTCGGACGTTAGATGTGGACTTAGCTTGTTTTGTTGGGTTCCCTCTCGAGAGTCATCGGATGTTCCGATGTTGTTATCGGACTTTCCGATGCGTGTTGTTTTCGGCCAGTTGGAAGTTTTCCAAGCCTGGAGTTTGCACACATCGGATGTTCCAAGTTTGTATCGGACATTCGATGTGAGGCTGAGTGCGAGGGTAACGGCTAGTTTTGATCCAAAACTATAAATACCCCTCTCCCACTCCTTTTGCTGGTTACTCACTTGCTTGGGCTGTTTACTTGAGCTTCTTGAGCACTTTCTAGAGCACTCTTTTGAGCACTCTCTCCTCCTTGATCTTAGGGATCATTTAGTGAGTGAGGGTTGTGTTAAGTGTGGTTGTGAGTTAAGAGCTAAGTTGTCATTCATCTTGAGAAAGTAGAGAACCTCTCCAAGATCGAGATTCAAGTGTATTCATTTCTCTTGGAGGTTGAAGGACTCCTAGACGGCTAGGCGTCGCTCACGAGCCCCCAACGATTGTGGGAAGCCGTGAGAAGTTTGTGAAGGCCGGCTCCGCCTCCGAAAGGGAAGGAACCAAATAGTGGAACCAAGCCTCAAGTGCGACCGAGGTTTGGGAGGAAAGGGTTGGAAAAGACCGGGTTCTTTGGAACCTCCTCAACGGAGACGTCGATCCCCTCAAGGATCCGAACTCCGGAATCAAACTATTGTGTTCTCTCTCGTCTCTAGCGCTGCTTAATCTTGTTGATTCTCTTGGCACCTTCTTAACATCTAGTGCTAGTTGTCGAACTACTCTTTCTACTTGACTCTCTCGGTTGAGTACTAATCGGATAGTCAAAGTAATCACGGAAGTTAAAGTTTTAGGAAGTTAGATATTAATTCGAATATCCGACTTATTCATTGCATTAATTTGTTTTAATTTTAAATTAGCCTATTCACCCCCCCTCTAGGCAATCTTCTAACCTTTTCAATTGGTATCAGAGCCAAACCTTCTCGAAGGCTTAACCGCTTGAAGGAACGTGATGGCCAACACCGGGTTGAAGGTTGTCATGACGGACGAACAAAACAGTCCGAGAGCCGGAGATGGAACTCCCGGCAAGAGCAAAGAGGAAGCTACCTCTACATCTAGTCAGGGAGCTCAAATTCCTTTCAATTATGAAAAATTAAATACTTCCTCTTCGCATTCGTATATCACTGTGCCCTCCGGGCGTGCTCCTTTCTTTGATGGCACGTACTATTCCGCTTGGAGGCACAAAATGAAAATGCATTTGATGTCTCTCCATCCTAGTGTTTGGAAAATTGTTTGCACAGGTTTAGATATGCCGGAAGACGATATGGAGCTCACGCCGGAACAAGAGCAAAACATCCATCGCAATGCTCAAGCCGCAAGCGTGTTGCTTGGAGCGTTGAGTCCCGAGGAATTCAACAAAGTGGACGGCTTGGAAGAAGCCAAAGAGATATGGGACACACTTCAAGTAGCACATGAGGGTACATCAAGTGTAAGGGAATCAAAGATTGAATTGCTAGAAGGCAAGTTGGGGAGATTTGTCATGAATGATGATGAGACTCCACAACAAATGTATGATCGCTTGATGATCCTCGTAAACAAGATAAGAGGACTTGGAAGCAAGGATATGACGGACCACGTTGTGGTGAAGAGGATGTTGAGAGCCTTTGCTCCAAGGAATTCGACTCTCGTAACACTTATACGAGAGCGAAAAGATTTCAAAAGGCTTACTCCTAATGATGTGCTAGGAAGAATTCTATCACATGAACTTATGGAGGAAGAAGCAAAAGAAGTGAAGAACCTTGCCAAGCAAAGCTCAAGCTCAAGACCAAAGCAAATAGCTTTGAAGGCAAGCAAAAAGGAAGAATCAACATCAAGTGATGAAGAAGAAGATGAGAGCGAAGACGAGGAGGACTTGGCATTGTTTGTGAGAAAGTTTAAAAAATTCCTCAAGTATGACGGGTCAAGCAAATACAAGAAAAACTTCAATGACAAGTCAAGGAGAAGAAGAAATGTGAAGAGGGCGTGCTATGAGTGCGGTGAAGTTGGACACTTCATCGCCGATTGTCCAAAGAAGAAGACCTCCTCAAATGAGCAAAGAAGAGTGAGCCAAGCAAGAAAAATAAAGGCTACAAGAAGAAGTACTGGGCGAGCCCATATTGGCGAAGAATGGGATTCAAGCGACTCGACTCGACACCGATGATGAAGGAGTCGCCACCGTCGCCATTGAAGCCGCTCCTCCAACAAAATCACTCTTCGGCGACATGAGCGACACCGATTAACGACGACGCACCCATTTGTCTCATGGCAAAGGGCGGAAGGTAATGACTAAGTCAAAACCTCCAAGTAGTGATAGTGAATTGGATAGCGATGGCGATGATGATGATGTTCTATTTTGTGATTTAAGCAAAAGCGGCTATTGATAAGATCCATAAACTATTGAAAAGAATAGATAGCCAAGAGGAGACTCTCGAGAAGCAAGAAGAGTTGCTAATTTGTGAAAAGAAGAAAAATCTTGCTCTCGAGAAGGTTCTCACAAAAGAAAAGGAGACAATTGAATTGTTAACCAAAAAGCTTGATTTGGCTAATAATTCAATAACATTACTTAAGGGTTCAAATGAGTCACTTCAAGAGAATGTCATAAGGTTGGAAAACAATCTCCAAGCTCTTGAAGTGCAAATTGAATCTCTTAATGATCTTAATTCTCCAATTGTAAATTCTTCAATGGCTTCTATTCCTTCCACTAGCAATGGTTGCTCTCGATGCTATAATGTTGATATTAACGCTTGCTCTACTAATTCTCAATTTGTGCAAGTATTAAAAGCTAAAACGAGAGATTAAGTGCCTTGGTTAGGTACGGTTGCATGAAAACTTATCAATCCAAGGACGCCCTATACAAAACCATAAGTGGTCGAGGCAACAAAAACAAAGAAGGGCTAGGATATGATAAGTATGAATGCAAAGGAAATGACCGTGTGGTTGTAAAAGGTAAGGAATGCATCAAGTTTGTCAAAGGAAATGACAAACAACCATTGACCACCACACAAGTCATCAAAACCGCTCAAGAATCAAAGGAGCATCCTCAATGTCATACATCTCATTCCATTCACTTTGCTTCTTACATATTGAAGAGAAACCACCGTGGTAAAGTGGTTGCTCATTTTGTCGGTGCCCACCACTCTAATGATGTGAGCAAAAAGAAGGTGTGGGTACCGAAAGTATTGATTGCTAACATGCAAGGACCCAAAAAGATTTGGGTACCTAAAAACAAGACTTGATGTGTTTTCGTAGGACTATATCTCCGGTGGATCAAGTTGGGTGCTTGATAGTGGTTGCACAAACCACATGACCGGAGAAAAGAAAATGTTTTCATCTTTTGATGAAAAAGGGTCACAATATGAAAATATTGTGTTTGGTGATAATGGTAAAGGTGAGGTAATGGGATTAGGTAAAATTGCTATTTCTAATGATCATTCAATTTCCAATGTCTTGCTTGTTAAATCTTTGAATTACAATTTGTTATCCGTGTCGCAACTTTGCGAAATGGGTTATAATTGTCTTTTCACTAATGTGGATGTGACCGTCTTTAGAAGAGACGATTCCTCAATTGCTTTTAAAGGATATTTGAAGGGTAAGCTCTACTTGGTTGATTTCAATTCAAATAGCGCTAAACTTCAAACATGCTTAATGGCAAAGTCTAGCATGGGTTGGTTGTGGCATCGCCTGGCTAGCTCATGTTGGCATGAGGAACCTCGACAAGCTTCTAAAAGGCGATCACATCATTGGACTAACAAATGTTGAGTTTGAGAAAAATAGGATTTGTAGCGCTTGTCAAGCCGGAAAGCAAGTTGGAGCGCGTCATCCCGCGAAGAACATCATGACGACGACAAAATCATTGGAGCTTCTACACATGGACCTCTTCGGACCCGTTGCTTATATAAGCATCGGAGGTAACAAGTATGGCTTAGTTATTGTTGATGATTTTTCTCGCTTCACGTGGGTATTCTTTTTGCAAGAGAAAAGTGAAACTCAAGGGATAATTAAGAAGTTTGCAAGAAGAGCCCAAAATGAATTCGATCTGAAGATCAAGAAGATTCGGAGCGATAATGGAAGTGAGTTCAAGAATACTCAAGTTGAAGAATTCCTTGATGAAGAAGGAATAAAACATGAATTCTCCGCTCCATATTCTCCTCAACAAAATGGAGTGGTAGAAAGGAAAAATCGGACGTTGATCGAGATGGCAAGGACAATGCTTGATGAATACAAGATTTCCGATTACTTTTGGGCGGAAGCCGTCAACACCGCGTGCCATGCCATCAACCGATTGTATCTCCACAAGATCTTGAAGAAGACGGCATACGAACTTCTTACCGGTAACAAAGCAAATGTCTCATATTTTAGAGTTTTCGGTAGTAAATGTTTCATTCTTAACAAGAAACCAAAGAACTCTAAATTTGCTCCAAAGATCGATGAGGGTTTCTTGCTAGGATATGGATCAAATGCTTACGCCTATCGCGTTTTAACAAAACTTCGGGTTGTGTTGAAATAGCGAGAGACGTGACATTTGATGAATCTAACGGCTCTCAAGTAGAGCAAGTTGATTTAAATGTGCTAGAAAATGAGGAAGAGCCAAGCATTGCAATCAAGAAGATGGCTATAGGCGAAGTGAGGCCGCAAGAAAAGGAGCATCAAGATAATTCATCTACACAAGTGGAGCCTCCCACTTCAAATCAAGATCAAGACATTCCTCAAGATAGTTCAAGCAAATTAATGGAGGATGATCAAATTGATGATAATGAGCCAATTCAACGAACGTCTCAAATGCCGCATCCAAGAGTGCATCAAAGTGTCCAAAGAGATCACCCGTCGATAACATTCTCGGTGATATCCAAAAGGGGGTAACTACACGCTCTAGAGTAGCTAATTTTTGTGAATTTTACTCCTTTGTGTCTACTTTGGAACCTTTGAAGGTTGAAGATGCACTAAGAGATCGGATTGGATAATGGCTATGCATGAAGAGCTTAACAACTTCGTTAGGAACAAGGTGTGGTCGTTGGTGGAAAGACCAAATCAAAACGTGATTGGAACCAAATGGGTCTTCCGCAACAAACAAGACGAGAACGGAGTTGTCACAAGAAATAAAGCTCGGTTGGTAGCTCAAGGATTCACTCAAATTGAAGGTTTGGATTTTGGTGAGACTTATGCTCCCGTTGCTAGATTAGAGTCAATTCGTATATTGGTTGCATTTGCTACTCACCATGATTTCAAGCTTTATCAAATGGACGTCAAGAGTGCTTTCCTAAATGGTCCAATCGCCGAATTGGTATACGTTGAGCAACCGCCGGGAATGGAGGATCACAAGAATCCTTCTCATGTCTACAAACTCCATAAGGCGCTCTACGGGCTCAAGCAAGCACCTAGAGCATGGTATGAATGCCTTAAGGATTTTCTCATTAAAAAGGGTTTGAGATTGGTAAAGTCGATCCTACTCTCTTCACAAAATTTGTTGATAATGATTTATTTGTGTGCCAAATATATGTCGATGACATTATATTTGGTTCTACTAATAAAAGCTTTTGTGAGGAATTTAGTAGGATAATGACAAAGAGGTTCGAAATGTCAATGATGGGCGAGTTAAAATTCTTCCTTGGATTTCAAATCAAACAACTCAAGGAAGGTACATTTCTATGCCAAACAAAGTACATCAAAGATATGCTTAAGAAGTTTGACATGGAGAACGCCAAGCCAATCCATACACCCATGGCTACAAACGGACACCTTGGTTTAAATGAAGAAGGTAATCCCGTGGATCAAAAGGTATATCGATCCATGATAGGTTCATTGCTTTATCTTTGTGCATCTAGGCCTGATATTATGCTTAGTGTGTGTATGTGTGCAAGATTTCAAGCCGCTCCTAGAGAGTGCCACCTAGTAGCCGTAAAAAGAATTCTTAGATATTTAGTTCACACACCGAGTTTAGGGCTTTGGTATCCTAAAGGATCAAAATTCGATTTGATTGGTTATTCGGATGCTGATTATGCGGGTTGCAAAGTGGATAGAAAAAGCACTTCGGGGACTTGTCAATTTCTAGGTAGATCACTAGTGTCTTGGTCCTCAAAGAAACAAAATTCAGTGGCTCTATCCACTGAAGCCGAATACATTGCCTTGAGGAAGTTGTTGTGCACAATTATTATGGATGAGGCAAACCTTAAAGGATTTTGGATTTAACATGGAGAAGGTACCACTCTTATGTGACAATGAAAGTGCGATCAAAATAGCCAACAATCCTGTTCAACACTCTCGGACCAAGCATATCGATATCCGACACCACTTCCTGAGAGATCACTCTCTTAAGGGAGACATAGATATTACCTATGTGAGAACCGAGAAACAACTGGCCGATATCTTCACCAAACCTCTAGATGAGAAACGTTTTTGCGAATTAAGAAGTGAGCTAAACATCCTAGACTATCGGAATGTGACTTGACATCTTGCTCGCATATATAGTTACTATTCTTGGTGATTTCAAAATAAAAGGATTGCAAAAATTAGTTATCTGCTTTTTAAAGAGTTGAGTTGTATCTTGCATCTTTAGTCATTCCACCTGTGATCATAGCTTTGACTGTTGTTTTGGTCTCTGATCACAAGTAGAATGACTGCCGAGTTCACTGTCTCAAAGTCTCAATTCCTTCCTTCTCAGAAATCCTGTCTTTTCTTTCCTGTCAGCTGGAAAAATACACGTATCGGAATATCCGATCCAGTCATCGGAATATCCGAATTCTGTGTTTTTGAACTCTTCGGAATGTCCGATATTTTTATCGGAATATCCGAATCCTGTTCAACTTTTGGTTCACCGGAAACTTGAACTCTTCGGAAAATCCGATATCCTATATCGGACACTCCGACTTTCTGGAAAATCAAATCGTTCGGAACTTCCGAACCTCAGTTCGGAACGTCCGAAGTGCGTATAAACGCATGATAAGGACGGTTCGGTTGGCCCCTACCTCATTTCTTTATTCCTTCACTTGGCCTCCGTACGTTCTCTCTCTCCCTCCACTGCACTCTTTCATCACTTGTCGTCTTCGGAGTCTTCAACTCTTCGGAAACTCCGATCTACCTCAAGGAGGAGAGCCTCACGGATTAGAAGACCTTAATCCTTTCAAAACTCGTTCTTCATCCTCAAGGTAAACCCTAGAGCAATCCGTGTCTCTTCGTTTTCCGTGAATCTCTTGATCATATCTTTCGGTAAACTTGTTGCTCTAGTGTTTCCCCGCCTAGATCTCAAGTTTTATCAAATTCCTTTGGTTGATTTGGTTGAAATCCTAGTTTTAGGGTTGTACCGAATATATCGGAACTTCCGAAATTCTCTGTCGGAACTTCCGATGTAAAGTCGGAATTTCCGATACTATATCGGAACTTCCGATGTTGACAGTACAACACTAAAGCCAGCTCTCTCTCTAGTTTCATCTATCATATCTCGCTACTCTCTTATCAGCTGGTGTCAGATGGATCCAAGTCAAGGTGATCAACCTCCTCAGGGTTCAGCCAAGGTTACTTTCACTCGCAAAAGAAAAACTCCAACTGGGGCGAGAACAAAGCGAGCTTCAGCTCGAGGATCTCAACCTGGGATTTCAATCAGTGAACCTGCTGCTCAGGCCGCTCAAACGGTAAATGTGCCTCGTGGAGCACCGCTACCCTCTAGAAAAGGCAAGGGAATTGCCGGAGCGTCAGGATCTCAGCCAAGAGACATGCCGAGATGAGACCGCCTGAAAGAAACCCTAGACTTCAAAGAAAGCCAGTAAACTACAAAGGAAAAGCGACACAAGTGAGAAAAGCTCGTGAAGAGAATCCAAAGCGGAATGACCAGTTCTCATCTTGACTCACGTTTCGGACATTCTTTCAGCAGACTTTTATGCTTGATCATTTATCCTAGAAAGAATCCGGTAATCCAAATGCAATGTGTTGATTGGGAATACATGGCGTGGCAGATGATCTTTGTGTTTAATGATGTTATTGCAGCTTGTGAAAGAACTGGCACCAAGAGGATCATGGCTTTTCAACATGATTGGAATGTGGAGATCATAGCTCAGTTCTATGCCACAATGTATGTCTCCAGGGATCGAGTCTCTACTCTCCATTGGATGACTGAGGGAACTTGGTATGAAACCACATACGTTCAGTTTGCCAGATTGCTTGATTTCACAGAAGCGGACTCCAGGGACAGAGATCAGATCCACAATGAAGTCTCACTTGGCGCATCAAATCTGAATTTCTTGTATGAGGAGAATGCAGAGTTTGAGCCAGGTGACACTAAGGGAATGAAGCCCTTCTTTGCTATCCTGAACAGACTCTTCAGGAAGACCTTGGCTCCAAAAGAAGGTGATGCTTCTCATGTCCTCTCGTACACCAGAAACCTCTTAAGCAGAATGCAAGATGGTCAGAGGCCCTTTGATGTTTTTGATTTCATATGGAATGAGATCAGACTCATTGGACAGGAGCCCAGAAGGAGCTGTGGATATGCTCCATTTATCATGCACTTAATTGAGGAAGTGACAGGGCAGCATTTTGAGTGCGATGGAAAGCATGTGGCACTTCAAGTCAGGCCAATCAAGGCCCCTTCTCAGCGAGCCACCAGAGCTTCCACCAGGAGGACTGCCTCCTCTGCTGCTACTCCTTCAGCTTCTACTCGGCGGATCTTCTTCACCTATTCTCGCGAGCTTTGAAGTCAATATTTGTTCTTTGCAAGAGCAACTCAGAAAAGCAGAAGAAGAATGCCAAGCGACTCAAGAATATTCAAAGGCATCTGAATCTGGAATGCTCAGAGGACGAGGAAAGTGAAGATGAGATCGAGGATCCCTTTGCTCCAGCACCTGATGTGTCAGAGTCTGAGGACGACGACGAAGAATCTGGGTCAGATGAAGCTGCATCAGAGGAGTCTGATTAGTCTCTCTCTCTCTCTCTCTCTATCCTTTGTGGTGCTTGATGCCAAAGGGGGAGAGATGACAAATTTATCTATCTGTCTATCCTTGGTTCAAAGTCGTTGAGTCCGTGAACTTGGAACTCTGTTTATGTGTTTGGTTTAAAACTTCGTTGTTGAATGTTATTTTCGTTTTAAACTCTTTACTGTTTTTTCATGGAGATCTTTTGCTGACTCGATGGTTGTTAATTATCTAAACTGCTGTTTATCTTGTCAATCTTGTGTTAATCTCCTATGCAAAGATATAGGGGGAGCTCTCTCATATTCTTTTCTCTCGAAAAGTGCATTTGTTCTCAAGATCCATTCTAAATGCACATTTTGAGGGAGTTCCAATCCATATTTATACTCTCAATGCTTTATAAACTTGTCCTGAATCATGTTGTCATCAATCACCAAAAGGGGAGATTGAAAGTGCATCTAGGCCCCTAAATTTGTTTTGGGTGATTAATGACAAATGATTAAAGAAACTAATGTGTTCAACTAGTTTATGAGCAGGCAAAGGCTTCAAGAAGAGATCGTCTATGCACGTGAAGTGTCCCTTAGTAGCGGAGTAAGAAAAAGCGGTATTTAAGCTTGTAATTTTAATCTATTGAGTCATAGGAATGCCGTACTATTAAGAGGGATGCATTGAAATTGACTTGGAGATGTTCTCCTCACTCAAGATGAACTTAGACGAGTCTCTCAAGGGCTAGAAGTGTTCTTTCTCGCTCGAATGTAGTTTGTTTTAAGTTCAGTCGGATGTTCGAACTTGTATCTGACGTTCCGATGTTTGAAGTTCGAAGTGGAGTTGTGCTTGATCGGTGTGTTACATTTGGGTCGGACATTCCGATGTTCTATTTCGGATGTTCCGATACCTGCTGTGTTTTAGATAGGAGCTCTGTTTGGTTCGGATGTTCCGATATTGAGTATCGGAAGGTCCGATGTGTGCCTTCTTGAGTAAAGGTGCTCTCTGTCTAGTTCGGATTGTCCAAAGTTGCGTCTTGGAAGTTAAAGTGGTTGTTTCTGTTTGGGAGCCCACTGCTTTCTTTTCTTGGATGTTCCGATGTCTTTTCGGACGTTAAGATGTGGACTTAGCTTGTTTTTGTTGGGTTCCCTCTTCGAGAGTCATCGGATGTTCCGATGTTGTTATCGGACTTTCCGATGCGTGTTGTTTTTAATCGCTGGAAGTTTTCCAAGCCTGGAGTTTGCACACATCGGATGTTCAAGTTTGTATCGGACATTCGATGTGAGGCCGAGTGCGAGGGTAACGGCTAGTTTTGATCCAAAACTATAAATACCCCTCTCCCACTCCTTTTGCTTGGTTACTCACTTGCTTGGGCTGTTTACTTGAGCTTCTTGAGCACTTTCTAGAGCACTCTTTTGAGCACTCTCTCCTCCTTGATCTTAGGGATCATTTAGTGAGTGAGGTTGTGTTAAGTGTGGTTGTGAGTTAAGAGCTAAGTTGTCATTCATCTTGAGAAAGTAGAGAACCTCTCCAAGATCGAGATTCAAGTGTATTCATTTCTCTTGGAGGTTGAAGGACTCCTAGACGGCTGGCGTCGCTCACGAGCCCCCAACGATTGTGGGAAGCCGTGAGAAGTTTGTGAAGGCCGGCCCGCCTCAGAAAGGGAAGGAACCAAATAGTGGAACCAAGCCTCAAGTGTGACCGAGGTTTGGGAGGAAAGGGTTGGAAAAGACCCGGGTTCTTTGGAACCTCCTCAACGGAGACGTACGATCCCCTCAAGGATCCGAACTCCGGGAATCAAACTATTGTGTTCTCTCTCGTCTCTAGCTGCCTGCTTAATCTTGTTGATTCTCTTCGGCACCTTCTTAACATCTAGTGCTAGTTGTCGAACTACTCTTTCTACTTGACTCTCTCAGTTGAGTACTAATCGGATAGTCCGAAGTAATCACGGAAGTTCCGAAGTTTTCGGAAGTTCCGATATTAATTCGGAATATCCGACCTGTTTCCGCTGCATTAATTTGTTTTAATTTTAAATTAGCCTATTCACCCCCCTCTAGGCAATCTTCTAACCTTTTCAGAACCGCTGTGAAGTGTTTTCAGACCACAAGAGCCTGAAGTACGTGTTCACCCAGCCCAATCTGAACATGAGACAGAGAAGATGGTTGGAGTTGATTAAGGATTTTGACCTAGAAATCCTTTATCATCCAGGAAAAGCTAATGTGGTAGCAGACGCTTTGAGCAGAAAAGCCTGCCATTATTTAGCTCAAGTTGAGACTATCTCTCCCCAGCTGAAGTCAGAAGTACAGGAGTTGAACCTGCAGATAGTGTCAGAAGGATCAGTGCATTTCCTAGAGATACAGTCAGATCTTCTGAAGCAGATCAAAGCAGCTCAGCAAACAGATGAAGATATACTGGAATACAGAAAGTTGATGAAGGAAGTTAGTCCCTCAGAGTTCTCGGAAGACAAGCAAGGCATACTACGATTCCGCGATCGTATATGCATTCCGAAGGACAAGGATATAAGAGGATTGATTTTGTGAGGCTCACTCGTCACAATTCTCAATACATCCTGGCAGTACGAAGATGTACCAAGACTTGAAGAAGGAGTACTGGTGGAATGGAATGAAGAAAGAAGTAGCCGAGCACGTGGTATGTTGTGACGTGTGTCGGAAAATCAAGATAGACCACCAAAAGACGGCAGGATTGCTGCAACCCCTTCCAGTGCCAGAATGGAAGTGGGAAGAGATTGGAATGGACTTTATCACTGGTTTTCCCAAGACTCAGCAAGGACATGATGCTATCTGGGTAATCATTGATAGACTGACCAAAGTAGCCCATTTCATCCCTATAAAGCAGACTGTTGGAAGAGACAAGTTGGCAGAGTTGTACCTGACCCAGATCGTCAGATTGCATGGAATACCTAAGAAGATCGTGTCAGATCGTGGAGCCCAGTTTACTTCAAAGTTCTGGAAGAGTCTGCATGAAGCGATGGGTACAGACTTAAATTTCAGTACAGCCTATCACCCTCAGACAGATGGTCAGACAGAAAGAGTTAACCAGATACTAGAAGATATGTTGAGAGCCTGCGCTCTAGCATACGGAGCCTCATGGGCCAAGTGTTTACCATTTGCGGAGTTCTCGTACAATAACAGTTACCAGGCCAGTCTGGATATGTCACCGTTTGAAGCCTTGTATGGAAGAAAGTGCAGAACTCCATTAAATTGGACAGAGACCGGAAAGAAACAGCTTTTTGGGCCTCAGTTGGTACATGATGCCGAAGCTCATGTGAGGATCATAAGGAAGAATCTGAGAACAGCTCAAGTCCGGCAGAAGAGTTACGCTGATATGAGAAGAAAAGACATAAGTTATCAGATCGGAGACTTCGTTTATCTGAAAGTGACACCCTTCAAGCCTGTTCGCCGTTTTCAGATAAAAGGGAAGTTAGCTCCGAGGTATGTTGGACCATACCCCGTGGATCGATGAAGTGGAGAAGTGGCCTACCAGTTGCAGTTGAGCCCAGAATTGTCAAGGGTACACAATGTCTTTCATGTGTCCCAGTTAAGGAAATGTCTCCGTCAGCCGTCAGAGCAAGTGCAGTTGAAAGGGATAGACTTGAAGGAAGATTTGACATATCGTGAGGAACCAGTCAGGATTTTGGAGACTATGGAAAGAGAACTCAAATTCAAGAATGTCAGAATCTGCCGAGTGCTATGGAAGAATCATACACTCGAAGAAACCACTTGGGAGAAGGAATCGGAATTGCAGCAGAATTTTCCCAACCTATTTTCCCAGGCGAAATGAATCTCGGGGACGAGATTCCATTTTAAGTGGGGTAGGTTGAAACAACCTCAAAATTCAAAATGAATTTGTTGGCTTTCATTTGAATTTGCGTTTGAATTTGGATTTGGAAAATTGGAATCAAGTTTGAAGTTCAAACCTTGTTGGGCCGTTTTTCTCTCCTTCGTGGGCCTCCGGCTGCTCGCTTCGGCAGTTGGCCTGCTCCGTTCGGCCTCGGCTCGTCGCCCGCCGGCCGCCGCCGTCGCCGCCGCGCCACCGCGCGCCGCGTCGCCGGCTTCCGTGCCGTTGCCGCCGCTGCCGCCGCCGCCTCCCAGCGCACAGGCTGCCGCGTGGTCGCGGCCGCCCGTCGCTCCGCCGCCTCGCGCGCCGCTGCCGCTGCCGTCGGCCGCCGGCCGCTGCGCCCTCGCCGCCTATAAAGCCAGCCTCCCCGCTCTTCCAACTTCGCCCGCCTCGCTCCCCGGTGAGCCCCTCCCTCCCTTGCCTCGTCCCGCTTCCGCCTCCGGCCCTGCGCTGATCCGCCGCCGCGCCAAGCCCGCCTCCCTGTGCCCTCCCTGTTCCTCGCCCTAACCCTCCTCAGCGCCCTGACGGTGGCCCCGCCCGTCGGCCTCTCCTCCTCCTGCGGTGGCCCTTCGCCGATGCCGTCTTTGGGCCGGCCGCCAGTTTAGCTCAGCAAGACGCGCGCCGTGGGCCCGCGGCAGATTAGGGCCGTTGGTTTCGGCCCGAGCGAAACCGGTCGGTTTTAATTTAATTAAATTCAAATTCGCTTTTAAACTCCAAAATAGCCGGAAAATCGGAAAAATCCGAAAAAATCCCGAGCTCCACCAAATACATTTCCCGAACCGTCTCGACCTAATCGAGTCCGAAATGCTATCCGTTCCCAGATCCGAACCCGAAATTCCCCAAATCCCAGTTTAGCCCTCCGTTCTCTTCCGAGCTCGATTCCGGTTTTCCGTTTCTTCGCTTTCGCTGATTTTCGGTTATTGTTTTGTCGCTTATTTTGTTGGTTGTCTTTTCGCGTTAGATTCGACCGCTGAGACGCTTGATGGAGCCGAGCGATCCCTCGGAGTCGGAGCGATTCTGAGGCGACGTTGGACCAGACGGGGCCTTGATCACGACTACTTCCTCGACGACTCGTCCGATCCTTGCCGCCAAAGGCAAGCCGTACACCCTTTGATCATGTTGATCCCATCATGCCATGCTATAGTAGTAATTATTTTATATCGCATTATTTTCTGTATTTGAATTAATGAAATCAGATTTTAGAATGACATGATAATTAGGTAATACCGAATTGCTCATGGAACCTCCTTGAAATAATTGGACCACTGTTAAATCCTTTGGAACCCTAGTTATTTGCTTATTGCCATGAATAGGCTAGACAATCTGTTAGGTTAGTTAAAAACCTGGATTTAAAGAAAATGCTGCCGAATCTCTGATTCGGATTGTTTATAAAAGTGCTGCAGTCAGGGGGACAGTATCGGATTAATCCCGGAGTGGATGAGATTCCGATCCCTACCGGGTGATTAATGCCTTGGTTGATGCAGTGGCCGTGCTGCGAAATCTGGGAATGGGTTTGTGGATGAAGGCTTGGTCTTTGGCAAAAGTGTTAGGTTAATAATCCTTGAGCAAAGTAAATAACTTAGTTCCCGCTCAACCACAGTCGGACTGGTCGGTGACCCGTATCCGACATGGCTCGATAAGTTAGTCATTCTGAGATAATAATCGAATTTGTCTTGGTGGCTACCATTCTCTGGAGAGAATGGGGACCTAGCCTTCCCTACAGGAAATGGACCGGAGGGTGGAACGGGAATGGTCCAGAGTGACATTCTTGGTTCTCACAGCAGTAGACGCTAATGGGGACCCTGAGTCCAAGGTAGCGGTACTATCGGTAAACAACTAAAGGACAGGAATGATTAAACGAAATGCTATGATAGTCTAAACTGGGCCACATGCATTTAAGTTGCATGGAACTCGCGATTGGCATAAAGGTTATAGACATCTTGTGGGTAAAGCTGAGCCGCTCTGCAGAGTTAATCTTAATTGTAATCGATTACGCCGTACTTCCGGTAAATGAAGTTAAGTTGGAATCGGGGTTGATACCCGTAACTAAGCTCAAGTTACTGTTTGGAATTTGGATAATTGTGGTTAAGTGTTGTTGAACCTGTGAACTCCAAATTACTTATTTATTAATTTGTGCTTCAAATGTAAAATGAATTGTGAAATAAAACGGCATCCAGATACTAAACCCTATTGCCATCCCTTGATTTCCCCTACATATAGTATTCAGTGGTTCCGTACGACTTGTTGAGTACTCTGTACTCACCCTTGCAAACCCCCGCCCTTTCAGAGTTCGAAGATGCTGGAGCCTACCAGGAGGTCGTAGATGGCGATTTAGTCTGGTTCTAGGTCTTTGTCTTCGCTCAGGCCCTGCCTGTGGTTTCCTTCTTTTGGTAGTGTAAGTCTAGAAGCTTGGATGCTTCTCTTGTAAAACCGGTCGTTAGACCAACTATATTGAATAAAAAGTATTGAATTGGCTTTTGGCCAGGTAATTTTACTCTTGTTTTACAACAGTTAGTCTTCCTGGGTAACTGTTGTGAGTTTCGCACTGCCCCTAAAAAGGCGGTCCGTCACACTTGCGTTGAAGAGGCTTCGTTCATTATCGTTGCACGAGAGGTCCATGCCAATCCATGGCCTGTGATCTTCTTTCCATTCGTACCACGACCAATGTACGCGAAGTGCCTGCTAGAACTTATCAAAATCCTTAACTCCTAGTCCACCTAGGTTCTTGGGCCTACAAACCTTAGCCCAGTACACCAAGCAATGTCCTCCTGTACAGGACTCGTCCCCCTTCCAAATGAAATTTCTTCGTAGCTTGTCAAGCTTTGTTGTAGCCCATCTTGAGAGAGGAAGGACGGAGATGTAATAGACAGCCAGCGTTGTAAGGACTACGTCTGCTAGGATGAGATGTGCTACCATGGAAATCATTTTCCCTTTCCAACCTGCTAGCCTGGCACGTGCTTTATCCAAGATGGATTGAACGTCAATTCTCTTTATCATAGTATGTCCGAGCAGCAATCCAAGGTACCTATAGGGGAAATCCTTCCTTTGAGCTAGGAAACCTTGCAGAATGGATGACAAGTCTAAGCCTTCGCATCTGATGGGGGTAAATCTCACTCTTAAGAATGTTCGTTTGCAGTACTGTGGTTGCCCCAAAAATACTGAGCATGAACTGAAAGGCCTGCAACTCCTGCGTAGTTGGATTTGTGAAAATGGCTTCATCATCAACGTAAAGTTAGATGTGTAACCTATCCGACCGCAACAGCAACAGAGATATTAAGATATCCCTAGAAGCTTTTGCGATCAGTCGTTGAAGAGGGTCAATGATCAAAATGAAAAGCATTGGAGAAAGCGGGTCTCCCTGTCTTAGCCCTCTTCCGTGCCTTATTGACCGGCCTAGAATTCCATTGAGGAGAATCCTTGAGGAGGATGAAGCAAGGATCATTGAGATCCATTCCTTACAATGTTGGCCAAAACCAACCTTCTCCATGAGCTCTAGCAAGTACTCCCAAATGACTTGGAGATGTCCAGTTTAATGAAGAGTGTGGGGCACCTCTTCCTATGTAGCTCCTTGGTTAGGTTATGGATATATAGGAAGTTATCATGTATTGATCTCTGCTTTATGAAAGCTATTTGACAGACTGATATTATATCCTTGAGAAAAGGCACCAACCTGTTCGTTAAAAGTTTGGAGAAGATTTTCCCCACACTTTGAATGAGGCTTATTGGCCTGTAATCGCCTACTCACCCTGCGTCTTGCTACTTGGGCAAAAGCACTATGTCTGCAGAGTTTAACAGGTGGAAGTTTCAACCATCCAGGTTGTAAAGCTGGCACAACGCTACCGAAAGGTCAGCCTGGATGATGTCCCATGCTCCCAGCATACTGTAAAGAAAAGGCCGATAAAGCCATCAGGGAATGGTGCCTTGTCGGGCGGCATGGAGAAGACGACATTCCTAATTTCTTGGAGCTAGAAAGGTTCCTCAAGGTGGCTGAGATCTGTTGGTTGCATGCCCATAGAAGTCCAATTAAGCGCGTGCGATCTTGTGGTAGTCACACCTAAATGTTAGTGGAAAAAAATGGAAGAGCTCATTGTGTTTTTCCTCATATGTCCGGATAGGGCTGCAAACGGGCCGAATTCGAGCGGGCCTGGGGCTATCAGGCTCGAGCTCGGTAAGGCTCGAGCAGAGCTCGAGCCGAGCTCGAGTTGAGGTCCGAGCCTAGATCCAGGCTCGAGCTCGGCTCGGTCCAAGCTCGAGTAGGCTCGAGTAAGCTCGGTAAGCTCGAGTAAATTCGGTGAATCTGGTAGGCTCGGTAACAAGCTCGAGTAAGTTCGGCTCGAGTAAGCTCGATAACAAGCTCGAGAAAGTTTGGTTCACGGAAGCTCGATCCAAACTCGAGTAGGCTCGCGAGCTATTCGAGCTCGGCTCGGTGAAGCTCGCGAGCTCGAGATCGAACTCGAGTTCGGCTCGTTTGGAGCTCGAATCGAGCTCGAATCGGGCCTAAACCGAGCCGAACTCGAGTAGCTCGCGAGCTCGAGCTTTTTTTTACAGCCCTATGTCCGGAGCATGCCCCTGTCTAACCGGATGCATTGGATGTGATTTTCCAGCCTGCGCGTATTAACTTTCATATGGAAGAACTTGGTGTTTGCATCCCCCTTCCTAATGAAGGTCAAGCAAGACCATTGTCTCATGCGAATGTTTTGGATAGCCGCTAAGCCGAGTATCCTTTATTTTAACCTAGCTCGCAAAGACCTTTCCTGTAACAAAAGGAGTTTATTGTCCTGTGCCCGATCTAGCTGGAAAATTATTTCAGTTTCCACAGCGAACTAAAGTTGGGTATCCCCGATGTGACATCTGCTCCATGCCCTTAGGGACTTGGCTGTTCTGGCCAGTTTGATATGGAGCCTGAGCACTGCATTCTTTGTGAGGATCGGCTTGTCCCAAGTTGTCTGCACAACCTGGAAGAAGTCTAGCATCCTTGCCTAGAAGGATTTGAATCTAAAACCATTAAAGCGTTGTACCTCGACACATCCATTCAAAAGCAAGGGGAATGGTCAGATGCAATAGATGGTAACGCCTGTAAACGATAGTCTGGGAATAGCAATTGTGTGCATGTGGTTCGCAACCTCATGTGGGTGCTTGGGGTTGATTGAAAGGTTTTGGGTGTTGCGAGGGTTGACGGGTGAAGGAGATTCGGTCGAAAGCGGAGGAGGATGATTTGGGGCAAGTTCGAGTATGGTTTCTTCCCTCACCAAGGATCCCTTTTCTTGAGTGACATCATCTCTTCATATTTGATATAGTCATTGTGTGCATGTGGGTTTTTTTATATGGTTTTCCACGTAAAATCCATGTCTCATGTTCCTTTAATCCTATATTTTTGTTGTGTGTTTTGTAACAAGTGGTATCAGAGCTCTGGGTTCGAAACCAAACTGCTACCTTTGGGAGGAGGCAACTCTCGGGGGCAGTGAAGGAGAATGGGTAGGCTATTCTAACATAGATTCAAAATTTTCTACCACGCAACCAAGGAACTACTGCAAGTTATAGATCATAGAATTACCACTAAAAGCGCAAACCCATGGAGAGGTAGAGTCGACGTAGTGAGTTAGTGTGGTTGTAGCCGTACTAGCCTCACGTCTCCTCCAGCAGCTCATCGTGACCATTATAGGTTGCGGATCACCCTTATGACCGTCACAAGTTGTAGATCATCCTAGTGTTGAAGCCTCACAGTAACACATCTAAGGTATCCACACGTACGGGCAGGAACACCGCGCGCTGGAGTGCTAGCGCTGGCTACACGATTTTGGGCGAAGGAGGTAAGGCGGCTAGGGTTTTGGGAATTCTAAATTCTTATAGTTTCTCGTAACCCTAAAGCTAACACTCCCTCCCTTTAAATATATGCCCCAGAATGGGTCTCTACATTAGAGGCTCATTAGGAACTCATAGCCCATCATATTTCATATTACCATCCAAATTACATCCCAACCCTTTAAGTGTGTGACCCTATAAGTACTTGGATATGAGCCGAGTACTCTTACTCGACCATTAATCAGTAGCAGTTCCTAGCAAAACGTGTCGACTCCCAAGTATATGTAAAGATCACATCGAATGAACCTTAACAATGCTTAGTTATATGCATTTCACTGACACACCGTCCTCGACTTCCCACTATTGTCCACAACTCCCAGTCAGCCGCCTCTCTGTATGTGACAACGCATCGTCACTCCTGTAGCCTCTAGACTAGCATCGACCGTCGTGGTAGCCCATGGTCGCATCGCCTGCAGGACCACCTCCGACCACATCTGCAGGACGACGACGCCACCGCACCAACTAGGGTTGCAATCGGTTCAGATAGTTTCCATCCGATCGACTGACGGAATGTATTCGGATCGGATTCGAATAGTCATTTCGGATTCCAATTCGGTTTCGAATATTTTTTCGGATCTGAATTTGGGAGATTACTATTTGTCGGATCAGTATATTCTGAGTTGATTTTCGAATATATCCGAAAAATATTACTCGGATATCCAAATCTTATGGCCCGTCATGCCACATGCGCACAATCGTCCGGCCGTTTGGTACTTCGGTCAGTAGCTTGGCCCATTCGGCAAGGTCTATTAGACCATTGCAGCTACCAGGCTATGGACCTTAATTACGGCAATTGTGCATTGGCATAGCTGCACAAGCCAGTAAGAAACCTTGAACACAGCTTGGTGGCCTTTTGTATTTTGAACAAATATACAACCCTTCTGTACAATTATAGAAATTTTGTAGTCTCCCAGCAGAACAAGGGCTGAGAACAAATGTTTTTTCTTCTTATAAAATGTGAATATTGTCTATATGATTGGGTCATTGTTGAGTCATGTGTGTATGTCTAATAATATAATTATAATATTATCTATTTATCTTATTATCTCTTTCATGGAGACATAGAGTCATGGTTATATTATTGTGATATTATTTACATATTATTTACATATTGTTGTATGTTCCATAACTTTTCACTATGTGTATCGTTGAAATTGAATGTACTTTTGCAACTTCGTTGGACTATGTGATAAAATGATGTGTTGAATTGCGATAGTTATGTTGCATTTGAACTCATATGGTTGATTAACCATTGCTATATATATATATATGTTTTATGCAGTATATATTTTGACGTGATATCCGACAAGAAATATCCAGTACCGTATTGATTCCGCTCCGTATTTTCTTCGAATCCGTGACCAATATTATCTGTACCGTATTCGTATCTGGTACTATTCATATCCGACTACGATTCAGATAAAAAATATGGTTTAAGATACGAAATGAGCGATATCCGATCGAATTCAATCCGATTAAACCCTTAGCACCAACCGACGCTCCGCACGAGCTCCTCGTTGGCGTGGCGGGAGCAGAACGCCTTCTTCGACCACTTGATGTGCCAGCCTCCACTGCTCGCGATGCGGCTCCTTTTGGTTGGCTGCCTCATCGCCTTCGCTCCATTGACCCACCAGTCGCTTCGACGTGAGGAACGGTGCCATCAAAGAAGGAAAGGCTGCGTAAGGAAGAGAGGATTTCATTCGGTTTTGGCTCCGTTTTCGGCCCCAGCTCCAACTTCTGGCTCCAGCTTCGGCTCAAATTACTCAACCAGCTCCAGCACATTTCATCCAAAATTTCTATGTGCACTCGAAGCATACCAGTAATTGCTACACACACCTGAAGCGTACTAGGAAGTTTTTTCAAATCTAATCTACCATATTTTTTTGATCTTCAATTTTTCTCTTCTTGTCATCTATTAAATTTGACATTGAGAAGTTCGATGGCAAGACCAATCTCTACTATATAAAGTGAGAGTTTCTTCCCATGTCACATTAATTGCCCTGCTTAATTGCCCTACTTAATTGCCCTGCTTAATTGCCCTACGCAAGAAACGAAGCGTTGTTTTAATTAGCCAGCTTTTGCAAGAAATGAAGCGTTAAAGATAGATGTTTGATCTTATGAAATAATATTTTTTTTATTTTTTAATCTTTATTTTTCGTTATCAATTTTGTTTTTCGTAGCAACGCACGGGCATATAACTAGTTTTATATATATTTTTCTGTCTGCTTTGTTGATAGCTGTGTATTTGTACCTACTGGTGCTTTGCTCAATTTGGTTTCATGAGAAGCATCTGGATTTCATGAGAAGCATCTGGATAAGACTATTCCAGTCTTTCTTGTTCATTAGTCATTTGGACTTTCGGCGTACAAGGTATTCATGATGATTGTTTCAAGGAGATTTGCGTTATATTTTGGCTACAAGAGGAATTCGTCTCAATGTGGAGATTGTTGAGTTCGAATATTATACGAATTGGTTTTCTACTCTATCTCAAGTCTACTCCTATATGGAGTGATATGTACCACTATAAATGTGTTCCTGTAGCCTAGGGTAAGAGCAAGTAGCTCCATTGTAAACATCTCATATTTAATATAGCCATTGTGTGCTCGTGGTTTTTCCAAAATGTTTTTCCATATAAAATCCATATTTTTTGTTCCTTTGATCCTATATTTTTGCCGTGTAGTTTGTAACATACTTTTGTGTCTTCTATGATGCGCCCGACACTACTAGAAAAAAGGGCTTTTCTACCGACACATAAGTCCAAATTAGATTTTAATCGGTACTGATGAGGGTATCAGTACCGGTTCGTCTTGAAATTCCTGAAATGAGGCACGAACCGGTATTGATGCCCTCACATTAGTATCGGTTCATAACACGAAGCGGTACCGAAGCCACGGGGCATCAGTACCGGTTCGTGTTATGAACCGGTACTAATGCCTCGTTTCAGGAAAGTTCAAAAGGAGTGCATATTCTATGTATATTAGTACGCGATGGTGGGTGGGTGGGTTAGAAGTGTGAGGCTGGTGTCATGAGGTTGATCACTACCAGTTCTACATGTACCGGTACTGAAGGCCCTCACCAACCGGTACTGAAGGCTCTTTTTCTAGTAGTGCGAACAACTGAACTATGTGGAACTCCTTGTTTTGTGCTGTAATATTACCGTAAACCACTATTGTATCCTTGTTTTGACTTTTATACAACTCAAGCTCTTTTGTTATTATGTAAGATTATAGAGCACAGAAGGCGCTTCTTTGCCTTGGAATCTTGATAGTCTCATTCTTGCCACTTGCAGCTGCAAGAGGGAAGTACATGAATGATATAGTGAATATTGCATTGGTACCCGTCTCAGCTTTTTATTGGTGCTTGTACAAGCATTGATTATTTTTGTGCTACAAAAAAGATTGCAGGAGGCCTATGCAGGACTGCGGTGCTTTAGCATGATTTCTAAGCTTCTATTGTCGAATGTTATCTATATATTCTTCTTGTTTAGCCATAAGGCGCATAATAGAGTGCAAAAAAGATTACCTGAATGCATGGAGTAGAACATATTCTTTGCTGCATCCGAAAATTTTCTGCCGTGACTTCTCAGACTGTGACCTTTAGCACTTAGCAGCACGAAGCTCTTTTACTAATTCCGTAGCTCTCAGATATTTATATTATCAAATGTAGACATGAAATGGACAGAATATACTTTTGAACCTAAAGTAAAAACACAATGAAAGAAGAGATGAGCGTTTATCCCCGACAATTTGTCAGCCATAGAAGCAGCATAAGTCTTCAAAAGCTTAATCCATTGCCTCTATTGAGTACATTGATACTTCTTACTCATACTTTGACATTTAAATATGAGTTCCTTTTTCGAGCGCCACCTCATATTGTGTATGCGTACCTGCTTTCGATCGTGAAACATCAGAACTTCCATGACACCGGCGAGGAAAGCCGACCGGGTTTCATGTGTCTCGCATGGCGTTTCACCTGAGTATTCACTTCAGCTGTCGTGCACGGGATTTCAGGAACAGTAGCACGGGTCACTCTCTCATCTAGTCGACTAGTCGTGCATTTGCTTAGGAGCAAAACCTGCCTGCCTTCCTACTTGCATTCATCTTTCGACAACAAGCTATCGCTTGCTTGCAAAATGCCCATTTGATTTTCCAACTTCAGAAAACAAATTAAACCAGAATAGTAGTAAAAACAAGAACTCATTTAATTTCTCATGTATTCATAGCAAAAATAGCTAACATAATAGAAAGCAGCACAACTCGTTGCCAATCTTTGTAAAATCTGAACTTCTGAAGTTCATTGGATCTGGTTCTGATTCACATGGTGGACTCTATCCGGTCGCCATTTAGCAACACAATGATAATAGTGTGTAGGCCTTATGATTTGCTCCATAAGTAATGAGATACACTGCCTATTTCTTAACGACTGGAAACATGCAACCTTTGGTAAAGCAATTATAATTAACTCAGAGGAATGAGCAAAAGGAAATACCGAGGAGGAATAAAGAAATCAAAGCACCAAAAAGGCAAAAAAGCGTTGCGATTATAATAGCTCTATGCAAAATAAGAAGTAAATTCCAATTTTCAAAAAACTAGCAGACCCTGCATTGATCTTATATTTGCCCAATGATAACGATGAAAGGTAATTGCTATAAGCCCACACAATAAACAATACTATTCCATTGTCATTGGTCAATATACTTAAATGACAACAAGCAGAATAAAGCTCTAAGGAGGGAGAAAAAGTGCTTCTTTGGTTAAAGCAAACCCAGGCGCCAAAAGCCTCTGAATCGCTTTTGCTTTTTCAAGCAAGTACGCACCTTGCTCCTTTGTCTTGCTTTCTCATATTCACTGTTGAGAAAACGTTTCCGGATTAGGAGACAAGTGTTTTTGTTTACTTTCGCCTGCGATATTAGAGAACAAGAATCACCTTTTGATCTGTCACTACTGACTGCCGACAATTCCACATTGTTGAATACTGTAGGAAATAAGAACGGTGATACCATGTTAAAAAGAAGAAGAAGAGAAATAATTTTATGAGATACAAAAGTTTAACATATATTTTTCAAGCTTATTGTTGAAACTTCAGAATACAATATTCCAGTTTAAGCAGGCAGCTAGATATTTCAGTTTGACAACCTAACAATGCTTTACATCTTTCAGAATTACTAAGGATTTATTCTGAACAATTCTTCGAACTTCCATCCAAAATGTTACCATTATACTGTTGACAGAAAATGAGCTCAAAGAACATAACTCAATCTTAGATATTAATTTATAACTACAATGATTCATAAAGGGGAGCAACAAGAGAAGAGTAACAAATCCATGTAGTTCAGAATCTTGGTATACCTTTTTTTTTTCTGAAACAATTAAGATTAGATAAGAAATTAGCCAAATACTGATCCTCCCATAAAATTAGTTAATTAAGCAGGACACACGAAGCAGAAAAGTGGCAGACACAGGCAGTTTCCTGAGAATAATCCCAGGAGTCTTCACCAAGACTCAAGTTCCGATTCAAATCTAAACAAATGCATCGGCCCACAAACTCGCTGTGACTCGCATCACATGATCTCATCTTTATTCCCTCCACGGCTCCACCTCCGTATCTATTGAAACTTACCCTGCGTCTACATACACTCGCCAAATTTTTTGGGAGGTGTTTCTGTGCTCTTTCTTTTTAAAATTGCACAAACATTAAAGCATAAATAAAGAGTAGATAGTTGTTACTTACCTCTTCGTTTGCTTTAAGATTCGTGAATTTGTATTAGGAGGAAAAGCATAGAAACACCTATTAAAATTTTTTTTATCTTACACCAGAACTCGTATTCAGAAATGCTTCGAGCCTCTGCAAGAATTTGCGTAGCAACAGCAAGAAAGCTTGTACAGCCCATTGCTTAGTAGTTAGTGGTTAGTGCTACTACTAGTTGATGGTGCCACCATTGCAAGCCTTCCCTTGCCGGTGACGGGAAAGCCGACCGCCGAGCCGAAAGGCGGGCACGTGCACGGAGGGTGCTGACAGCGAAGGCCGCGTGCCGGAGGAGACGGTGAGTCGGTGGTCGTGTTTGCCAGCGTCGCCGGTCATGGCGTACCCGTTTGTGTTCCATGCACAGGCGCCACCAGTGAGAGTGGATGATTACAAGGCCAAGGACGCAATGCCACAGCAGCCACAGGTCAGGGAGCAGTGGCCCGCCGGCGGCAGAGGCCGGTGCATGGGCCTTGGCTCCGGCGAGAGGCTGGCGAGTGCTTATGATCTCGTGGAGCAGATGCATTACCTGTACGTGCGAGTCGTAAAAGCGCGCGGGCTCCCCGTGAGCGCGGTCACCCGCGGGTGCAACCCCTACGTCGAGGTGCGCCTCGGCAACTACCGCGGCACGACGCGGCACTACGAGAGGAAGGCGACCCCGGAGTGGAACCGGGTGTTCGCCTTCTCGAGGGAGCTCGTACAGGCCACGGCTCTCGAGGTGTTCGTCAGGGACAAGGACGCCGTCGCGCGCGACGACTACGTCGGCAAGGTCGCGTTCGACGTCGGCGAGGTGCCCGTGCGCGTGCCGCCGGACAGCCCGCTCGCGCCGCAATGGTACCGCCTCGAGAACGCCCGGGACGGTGGTGGCGGTGGAAGGATGGTACACGGCGAGGTCATGCTTGCCGTATGGGTCGGCACGCAGGCCGACGAGGCGTTCGCGGACGCATGGCATGCCGACGCGGCGTCGGTGCGCGGTGGTGATGGCGTGGCGGCCGTGCAGAGCACGCGGTCGAAGGTGTACGTGACGCCGAAGCTGTGGTACCTCCGGATATGCGTGCTCGAGGCCCAGGACGTCGTGACGGCCGGTGTCGGCGGCGTCGGCCACAAGGGCCGGCACACCGAGGTCTTCGCCAAGGTGCAGGTCGGCGGCATGATGCTCAGGACCAAGCCGTGCTCCTTGAGGAATCCGACGAGCCTGGCGTGGAACGAGGAGCTGGTTTTTGTCATGGCAGAGCCGTTCGATGATCCGGCGGTGCTCATCGTCGAGGCCCGGGTGCACCCGGGGAAGGACGAGATCGTCGGGCGCGCCGTGCTGCCGCTGACACTCTTCGAGAAGCGCCTCGACCGCCGCGCGATCCAGTCGCAGTGGTTCAGCTTGGAACCCTTTGGGCATCCGCTGCGCCGGCCGGAGGCCACCTTCAGCGGCCGCGTGCACCTCCGGGCGTGCCTCGAGGGCGCGTACCATGTCATGGACGAGCCGACCATGTACGCCAGCGACACGCGCCCCACGGCGAGGCAGCTAGGGCGCCCGCCCATCGGTGTGCTCGAGGTCGGCGTCCTTGGTGCGCAAGGCCTCGCTCCGATGAAGACCTTTGACGGCCGGGGCACGACCGACGCGTACTGCATTGCCAAGTACGGACAGAAGTGGGTGCGCACGCGCACCGTCGTGGAATCGTGCAGTCCGCGGTGGAACGAGCAGTACACATGGGAGGTGTACGACCCGTGCACGGTGCTCACGCTCGCCATGTTCGACAATTGTCATCTCGGCAACGCCACCAGCGGCGGCAATGGCGGCAACGGAGCGGTCAGGGACCAGAGGATTGGCAAGGTCAGGATACGCCTCTCGACGCTGGAAATGGACAAGGTGTACACCAACGCGCACCCGCTCGTCGTGCTGCACCCGTCCGGCGTGCGCAAGAACGGCGAGCTCTGCCTCGCCGTCCGCCTCACCTGCCTCTCTCTCGCCAGCGTCGTGTACTTCTACGGCCAACCCCTCCTCCCCAAGATGCACTACGTCCAGCCGTTCAACATTCTGCAGCTCGACGGGCTCCGGCGGCAGGCGATGAGCATCGTGGCGGCACGGCTGAGCCGGGCCGAGCCGCCGCTGCGTCGGGAGGTCGTGGAGTACATGCTTGACTCAGACTCGCTCATGTGGAGCATGCGGCGGAGCAAGGCCAACTTCTTCCGGGTCACGGCGCTGCTGTCCGGCGCGGCCAGCACGGGGCGATGGCTCGCTGACGTCTGCCACTGGAGGAACCCGGCGACGACCATCCTCGTGCACCTGCTCTTCGTCACCCTCGTGTGCTTCCCCGAGCTCATCCTGCCGACCATGTTCCTGTACATGTCCATGATCGGCGTCTGGAACTACCGGCGCCGGCCGCACCGCCCGCCGCACATGGACGTGAGGCTCTCCTGCGCGGAGGTGACCCACCCCGACGAGCTCGACGAGGAGGTGGACACGTTCCCGACGTCGAGGCCGAACGACGTGGTGCGGGTGCGCTACGACCGGCTGCGGAGCGTAGCCGGGCGGATCCAGACGGTGGTCGGGGACGTGGCGACGCAGGGCGAGCGGGTGCGGTCGCTGGTCGCGTGGAGGGACCCGAGGGCCACGGCGCTGTTCACAGTGCTCTGCCTCGTCGCCGCCGTCGTGCTCTACGTCACGCCGTTCCGGGTTGTGGCGCTTGTCGCAGGGCTGTACGTGCTCCGCCACCCACGGTTCCGGAGCCGGATGCCATCGGCCGCCGGCAACTTCTTCAAGAGGCTGCCGTCCCGGGCCGATACGATGCTGTAGCCGGTAGTTCGTCGCGATTTGTACGTGCTGCGTTGTCTGGACCATTTTTTGGTGTGATGTACTGATGTTTATCTACAATTGAGTTCTGCTATGCACGCTGTAATGCTTTGTTCAGATTGTTGCCGTGATCTGTAAAAAGTGCAGATGCTACTGCTGTATTCTGCATCAGATAATGCCATTTGTATAATACCACCTGGTCATACTCCCATCAGAATGACCAGGATACACCAACCCAAGGCTCAAAATCGCGTTCAACAAATACAAAACATGCATTCCAATTTCCAACAAGTCCAACCTTGGAGAACATCCCAGGTTACTTTGACATAAGCGAGTTGAAAACTTCGCATACAAAATTTTTCTTCTTCTTCTTTTTTGCACCAGCCCATACATTAAGTGGAGTGATCCAAAGATAATACTCCAATTCAAATATATAGACTTCTCGTGACACTTTGAAAATTATAAGCCGATGCGGAAACACCAGCACAGGGCTTCAGGTGCAAAATGCTTATATATATTGGTATTGTGCAAAACATCACTAAACTTCACTTGAGATTTGATAGACAGATATTAATGGAAATGAAAGGAGGACCAGTCAGGTACAAAATTAAAAAGCGCACTCAGACAGACCAGGCAATGTGACTTCAGAGCTAGTACCTAGCGCCAACTAATCTAGAAAGCCATCTCATGGGGCTTGTCCCCGTCCCTGAGAGAGAACCGCGCACCAAGGTAGGCTTTCAGATCTGGGACAGACTCGATAGCTTTGATCAGCTCAGTGTCCACGGCCTTCTGGTCCTCTTTCTTGAACTGTGGCAGGTCCTTGGTCGCCTAAAACATACAGACAAATTCCACCGTAGTAAGTACTGGAATGCAAGGTTATAATGTACAAGAAAACTAGGTTCAGATTATATAAAGATGTACCTCCTTCTCGGTCTCAAAAAGTTCACCCTCGGTTTTCTTGGCCTTCTTCTTCTTGTCCCTAGCGAAGTACTTATCATCAAACTTCTCCAGATTAACACCAGATATATCAACCTTTGTGGATGTTGCAATGACATAGGCCTGGTTCACACGGCGGATTGGAACGCCATTGATCTTGAATGGTCCTGAGAGGGATGGAATATAAGTTCGAAGTACAATACGTACACATGACACTACTATGGTAAGAACCTAAATGCAATATGCCAATATACAATTAAGAGAAAAAGATAGCTTAGGGAAATAAACAAAAACAAATGTAGTATCCTTGACTATATAAATTACAACCAGTTGTATCTGCGAATTGCTTACCTGATGGTGCATTTATAGCAGCATCCAACAAAGAAAATTGCACAAGCATATCATGGATACTGATATTACTTCCGAATACATAAAATGATAGAGCAGCTGACTAAAACAAACAAGTTGGAGTGAACGCATCAAAAAGGGAGAATTGTAAAATGTGCATTCATTTCTCCTTTTATAAATACTACTAAATCTCAAAAAGCAAATTTAACAACATTGGAAGTTGGAGAAGCCATTTTTCTAAGGAATTCGAATGCAATAGCAATATTTTGCAGGAGATTCTTGTGAAAAAAGCATCAGTGGCACAAAAGTATAAGTTTCATCAGGGTAGTTTGTAAGATATAGTGGAAAATATGGAGGCATTTACAAGTTAACTCATATAAAATGTAGGGAAAATATTATGATAACTATAGGAGAAATTATTTCAATACATCTGAAAACTAACAACCCGTGCAAAATTCTGATAAGCCAATAAAGATAAAGACCATTTCGACCAAACAATGGAATCACTATAACTGAAAAAGGCCATGTCTTGTGAGGAAAGACTAAATACAATTCCAGCTAAAATTTTACATTGGCAAACCTCTACAACCATGCAAAACCGAAGTTTACCTGACACTATCAACCGCAATAAATCCAAATTTCACTACTCTTGAGGAAATCTTCAGTTTGCAAATACAACAAGGCAAGGCCATCAAACTAATACCACTACCATAACTTAAAGCTTTCAGGAAATATCCAAATTGTGCACAAAAGGATCCCAGAAGCTCCACGGTCAAACATGGATACCAAGCAAACAGCTAAAACATGATGAAACACTTCAGTTTCCAGCAAGTAATGAAAGCAGTTTCCCTCTAAGTACATGACAATGAGCAAACAAATACGATTGATATAGAATTGCAGACAAGTGAAGGTCATACACCCAAACTAGACAATGTTACAAACTACTTTCAGTTTAAATATAACTAACGAAATGTTATCACAGATAGGAAACATAAATCTATACTATCCAACAGCATGAAGCAATCTAACACAATTTTAAACTAACTGGGAAACTGAACTGAGTAACACTAGCAACATAGGCTTACCAGTGACAAGAAGCAGACCAGATTTGAGCTGCTTGAGGAACACGACGCGCTTCCCCATGAACCTCCCGGCGAGCATGATTAGCACAGTCCCCCGCGTAATGGACGACCTGCATCAGAAAGCGTCAGGACCCGAACCTCTCAGCAAACAAATCGAACTAAGAGATGCTGCTGCTGCTGCGGCGGCGGCGGCGGCGGCTAGTACCTGAGCTTGGTAGGCTTGGGCTTGCGGGTGCTTGGCTGGCGGGGCTTGACGTCGTCGGCGGGGTAGAACTTGGGCGCGGCGGCGGGCGCGGCGGGCTTCTCGGCCTTGGGGAAGGCGCCGTCGTGCTTGGCTTTGATGGCCCACAGCCCGCGACTGTGGTACACGCGAGACCGCGACGCCTTCTTGATGCCCTGCGACAACTTCGACGTCGGCGCCATTGGATCGGCCAGCGACGGCGGCGGCGGCCTGCGGGGAGTGGAGGCGGAAGGTACGAGAGCGGTGGGCGGGCTATGGTTCGCCTTTAAACCTCGTAGCGGCGGAGGACAAGGGAGGTAGGTAAACCCTAGCTTGCGTGTGTTCGTAACCGACTATTTGGGCCGTTTGGGCCGTTCGACCCATGCAGTTTTGCAGTGTACTTGTTAGTTGGTGTATGCTGTATAGTAGTACTTTGTTTACTTGTCTCTTCGTCTGTCTTTTTTTTTTGTCTAACATACTTGTATTTACCTTGTTCTTTGGATATTTTTCAATCTTTAGGGCTGTATGCTGCTTCATGAATTCTTCATCTTTTGTTTTTCCTATTTTTCACATGTTTGTTTCGACGCGCTGTCGCCAGTCGGCAGTGCAATTGTAAGCTGTAATTCGGAATCAAACAATAAACACAATATGCCAAGCGAGTATCGATGCACCAGTCTCTACTTCCTACAACACATTCTGCCAAAATTTGGTCAAAAGTCGCAGAACAAGAGCTATTATATCCAGTGCAGGCTACCAGCACAGCCTTGCCAACAGATTCAAGTGTTCTACTTTGATCCCTGACCCTGAGCATTCCTGAATCCCAGAGCTACTGATCACTTTTTCAGGCTGTAGGAAATCTGACAACCTTGCTACCAGCAGGCACCCCCATTCCAAAGAAAATATTGATCAAGCAACATCAGAATATCAGATATCCTCACTGATACAGTGATAAGATGTATTACACTTTATGATGTAAAATGCGAGGATGTATATGGTGAAAGTAAATGCACAGTGAAATCATGAAAGTAAGTAAACAAGAACGTTGGATAAAATTTGAATGGTTCAGATCTAGGTGGAATCCCATCTCCTCCACTTAAACATGTTTTACACATAGCCCCCTATAAAAACTAAAAATTCCACATCTTAAGTGAAGGAGGTGTAATTCCACCTAAATTTGAACTATTCAAGTTTGATACAAAGCTCCTATTTGCTCACTTTTATGCTTTCACACACCGTATACTTCTCGTAAAATGCACCTCTGTCCACACTCGACACTTACAAACAGACAAAGTTGCCCTTGTGCACATCCATATATTCCTAAATGTAGACGAAATGTAATTGAACTAGATTACAGCAGAAAGGTCAAACAAGAATGTATCAAATTTGTTTCACTAAAAAAAGGCAACTGAGAACGTTATAATAGTAAAAATGCTAGCACATCCAGGCAGAAAAATCTTTAGAAAATGAAGTCTTATACGCTTTGAGCCAAGCTAGCTGCAAATAGCACACACATACCAGGCCTGAAAAAGGGCCAAGCACATCTCAGACTGCTGGGCATGAAGTCATGAACTCTTTCCCTGCCCTAACACAGAACAGAATTAAGTTCCTTTCTTCTTGGGACAGAAAAAGAACTAAAAGCTATTGCTTCTTGCCCCATTCTCAACTTGAGCAATCATGCATCAACATAAGCGATACTTGAAACAAGAGCAAGTTGCCTATTCACAAATTAAAACCACAAAGAGGTAAAGTACTAACAAAAACGAGCAAACGTATTTAGGGGAAGAACAACTCATGTCATCTATTGTACACTTATTATGAACTGTATTCCATTTCCTTCGATTAGTATGCAAAACAAAGTTGATGATAACTAGCTCTGATACTGCGTTCCCTACAACAACAATAGAGTCAGAATCCAAAGTGCATCACAGATTCAACAAAAAGAACACAACCACCCGGACATAGGCCACACAATCATATGATTCTTCATGGCTCACATCCAATTAAACCCAAGGAAAGATCCTCCCCTGCCGCGAGCACGATCACGGTGACTGGCCCGTGGGCCCCCGGCCGTGGTGGTGGATCGGGTCCGGTCCGGTGGGCACCTCCCTCTCGGACTCCGCGTCGAACCCCGTCGTGCTCACGTCCTCCTCCGCACCCTGCGCACCGAGAACCCCATGAGAACGCACCAAGAAACAATCAAAAGATCCTCCTTTTTCGGTTACAGGTTCTAGCATGCCAGTATGGCAAGGCGGATGCTGTTCTTTTACCTTGGTCACATCCGGCTTCTCCCGCAAGTCCTGCGCAGTGTGCATGGCCGCCATCTCGAGTCGCTGGAATGGCGCTGCCGCACCGGCGAGGAGGGGGAGAACCGAACAAGAAGAAACAGAGCGTCAAGCACGCAAGAGGTTTCGGACGACGCAAAAAGCAAGAGCGCGCTTCGCGATGGGGGATGACGCACGACGTACCTGCCCGTGAAGACGAGGAGGCGGCGGGCGGCAAGCAGGCCAGGAAAACGGCAACGGCGAACACGGCGACGACGCAGCACGACTTGACGGCCGCATAAGCCATCCAATCCGTCCCTGACCACGTCGCTCACGCCAGGACGCGGAAGGGAGCAAAAAAAAAAATGGAGCCTTTTTTTCTTCCAACCCGGCCGCAGCAGAGCTTTTGCGTTCTGTTTGGTGGGCTAACGGGGAGGCGCAGCGCTGGTGCGCGCTTCGCCGTACGGGCACGTGCCACCATCCGGCCGCTCCGATCACGCGCCGAGGATTCCGGCTTGGCGGCGTGCCGTCGCTGACGTCAGGGACAGCCGGTGGAGACTGGAGACTGGGTGCCGGCTGTTGTTGCGCAGACGATCAGAGCCGTTGCATACTTGCATGATATTACGGCTTTGCCACTTCCAGGCTTTTTTTTTTCTCTTTTCCTTTCTTTGGATGGTAGCGAGACAGATGGGATTAAACTTCACAACATGTTCGACCTTACCATCATAGTTAGAAATTCTGTGTGGTTCGGAAATGACCATTAACCTTGAATTATAGTTTTCATTAGAAATGTAGATCAGAATTACCCAGGTGTGATATATCTACAAACCTAAACAAATTACGGTATTAGCAAAGTATTTTTTTAGACAAATCTGTTGACATCAATTTTTGTTAGATGGAGTATGAGACAATATCTTTAACTTCTTAGAAACTAGCTGGAAATTCCATTCAATTGCATGGGCTGGTATTTTAATATAAGTTTTTATATCTTACATAGAATAGTACTTATCACGGAAGTCTCTTAACGGCCAGTTTGTGGCCGTTTGTTGTGTCGTGGCATCTAGTTAGTTACATAGCCTTTAAAAAAAAGAGGGTTCTTATATAGTACGCTAAATTGAATATGAATCGTTCATTCTTTTCGATCCAATAAATCAGATTAACTAAAATTTATTTATACTTCGCTAAACAAAATCTCCCCCACGCCTATACCCACGAAGGGTGGCGGGTCAAGAATCTCACCCACACCAGTCGCCCGCAGGTACCCATTACCAGCGGGTATACCCGTTTACCTGCCACCATCAATAATCCTTCCATGCAATAAAAATAGAGGGGTAGGGGTAGCGTCCCCACTTGAAGGTTTTGTGTACTCCTTTGAGTTTTGCCCACTTATTGTGCGGCTTTGTAAACCTTCCCTCCAGAAATAAAAATAATTTCTTTCCTTTACTTGTGAATTTAAATTCCATATTTACATTATGTCTTTACTTTGCATAATTTAAATTCAATATTTATTTTCAAACATTTAAATTCCGCACATTTGCTTCCTATCCTTCTAAATACTTGTGATTCTTGAGCCAAGGATGAATGATTGATGGATGAATCTTCTTAGATCATATCCCAATCATCTAGGCTTCACTTCTTCTATGTTCAATCTTTGAAATCTTGAAGGTTGTGTTCTTGAAGTTTATTTCTTGATTTCCTGCTAGTCTATTCTCTCTGTGCAACAGTCCTTGTTTATTTTATAGAAAATCCATATTATATGATATTAGGGTGATTCTTGTTGTAAAAGTTACGTGACATTCATACCTATCATCTTTCCAAGTGGTAAGTTCATACGAATTATAGTTTTGGATCCATGAAGTTTTTACCGAGCCCCAAATATTCTGTCTGAGTTCTTTGTATGGTAGAGCTTGTTATTTTCATCATAATTTTACTATGCTTGATCTGAATATGATTTTTGGTGGGTAGCTTTTTGACTCCATTATATTTTTCATATAAAAATTTTGAAATTCAAATGTGTCACATATTTGGAGAGATCGCCTTTTGAATGAGTTTCTTTTGTGCTAAAAATTCATTTTTGCTTTTTAGAAGCAGCAGATCATATCTTATTTATCTCTTTTTTTCTAAAGGTGATTTTGAATTAATTTCTTTTTTGCTGGACTTTGAACAACTAGCAGTACCAGAGAAAAAAATCCCCATGACCATGTGAGTCACAAATTTTTATTCATGGCAATTTTATGTGCTGCTGTCTTTTAGATGGTTGCACTTGATTTTTGAGAGTTCATTGCTTGGTTTGATTATTTATTTTGGTTCTTGGAGCTTGTTGTTGGACAAAGCATCAATATTGTCTAAGAGGTGGGAATTTTGAAATTGGAATCATTCACCCCCCTCTGATCGCCATCTTGATCTTTCATATAGATGTAATGTGAAAATGATATGCATGGATCTATTATATATTAAAAGCTCACGGTGCATATTGCATTGAAAGCCCACCCCTCGCTTGGACTTCACTTCCTGTGTGGATGGATAAAGTCTCGCCATGCCTCACTCAGGAAAGGATTTGTGCAATCATCAAATACAAGGAAGTCCACCAGGAGGCGCACCACCGAACCAGCCACCCAGGGGCATAGCGAGCCCATCTCTGCCTCTGCAACCACCTCTGGGTGCTCCACAGCACATGCATGGATAGCCTGCACAAGAGTGGCACCCCGGATCTAATTCTGATCCCATTGTAACATCAAGAAACAACAACCAACAGCAAAAGCAGCGAACAATTTCCTCGAACGTGATGCGGCGCACGACCTCGAGGCATCGTCAGTGCTCATCGAGGTTGAAGTAGGTGCGCACCAGCAGTGCGTTCACCGTACGGAACACTAGCACGAGCGGTAACACTCTCCAATCCGATTGCATCGCCCACAGCCGGATCCGCCCCTCCTTCCCCGGCGAATGTAATGAGGCGACAATGGTGATCCCTTGGAGAGGGAGGGGCGATGGCGGCGGGAGGAGGGCGGGCTCCCCACGCAGCGTGAAGGGCAACGAGCGAAAGGCCTATGAGGCGACCGAGCAGAGGAGGCAAGGGGGCGGTATGGTCGCGCGAGTGCAGGGCCGAGGGCAACAGCACAGGTCACGACCTAGGATTTTAGCATGGGGGCAAGTCAAATCAATCCTGACCACCCGCTTAGCTCAGTGCGATCACATGGATCTACACATGGGTTTGCAAGATCCCACCCCTAGCTGTAAGATTCTGATCCAAGGGCTTTGGAATGTGAAGGGACACGCAGCGGGCAACGATTCACCAACAAGAGGTCGGAGCACCTCAGCTTAAGTAGAGTGATACAAGATTAATACACTGAACCACAATCATATATGAACAATGCAATGGCACTTGTGCACAACATACTATAGTTAGAACCAGAATTCACAAAATCGCTTCAAAATCACAACTTTCGAGCATACCGAGTTGGCACAACATTTAAAATCGCTCGGTAAACTATTCCAGTTCAAATTCAAATTCAGAAAAATTGAAAAAAAAAATTATCAACAAGTGTTAAAAATTTTTATGTGAGGTCCTGAGGTAATGCTAATGATTCTATAAATTTTTTAGATTATTATCAGATCTGTGTATTTTTTAAAAAATTATGATAGTGATATTGTCTTTGTATATATTCTTCTGTTTTTTATTTTCTAGTGGCGATAAATGAAGTCTAATATTACCGAAATTTTTTGTATGAGGTACTGAGGAAATTATAATGATTATGTAAAATTTTTAAATTATGATCAGACTTGTGTATTTTTTTGAAAATTTTGACAGTGCTACTGTCTTTATATATGCTCTTCTATTTTTGATTTTCTAGGGGCACTAAATAAAGTCTAATATTTCTAAACATTTTAATACATGATCCTTGAGTACTCTTTATGGTACAATTAAAATTTTATAGTATGATAAAGCTTTTAACTTTTTATAAAAATCTGACAGTGTCTCTGTTCCTTTTCATTAATTATTGTTTTTTATTTTCTAGAAGTACTAAATGAATTCAAATTTTTTGAAAATTTCTATAAGGTGTTTTATAGATTAATTCAGATTTATTCAAAATTTGGCAATTTCCCCAATTTTCCTAATTTTTTAATTTTCCTTAAGCGCGATGAAAATCGAATAAAATAGTTCAAAAATAGAGTAAAATCACTTGAAAATCGAAAACCGCCCAAAAATTGAACAAAAGAAGTCAAAGAACGATGAAAATCACTCAAAAGCGACAAACTCGGTCTATTTTCATTTTTATTTGAATTTTTTCCAAAAAAAATTGACTTCGTAACCTTTCGATAAATGAAAACTAGTATGGGACGGGGAATGATCTTCGAGCTCAAAACAGTTTTGTAGTCCATGGTTAGAACCAAGTAGATGAGATCTCAGCAAGTTCACCTGATATCAATCATGTGACGGACCGCCTTTTCAGGAGCACGTCTAAATACCACAACAGCTACCCAGGAAGATTAGTAGTTGAGAACCAAGCATTCATTGCCAGACAAGAATTAACACCAACTCTTTTTATTGAATATAAGGCCTAGCGGCTAAGTTTTTACAAAAAGGTGAAAGTGCATCTAGGCCCCTCAAATTGTTTTGGTGATTAATGATGACACAATTAAAGAGATCTAATGTTTTATCCAAGAATACTGCAGATATCGAGATCATATCGAGCTTGGAATGACATTGGACGCCCCTATGACTACCTAAAAGCAAAAGGACGGCATCAAGACCAAAGTTGTAACCTTTTATTTATTTGTGTCTTAAGGATAGCCGTACTATTAAGAGGGTATGACGAGAAATCGACTTTAGGATGTGCATGTGCTCAACATCAAATACTGCATCTCAAATTAGCACTCCTTCATTTGGTTTTGAAAAGTTTCAAATTGAAACCGAACTGGGTAACCCGGAGTATCCGGACATTTGGTCCGGAGTCTCCGGATTCAATCCGGAGTATCCGGACATTATGTCCGGAGTCTCCGGGTTGGACCTCTCGGTTGCTTTTGGTTCCAGCTGGTCCGGAGTATCCGGACATTTGGTCCGGAGTCTCCGGGTTGTTTGTCCGGACACTCCGGCTGCTTCAAAACGGAGTGGCTAGTTTTCAAAAGGGTATTTAAAGCCTCCACTCCACTCCAACGGCTAGGATCTCTATTGAGCTCATTCATAGCAGCATTCAAGCCATTCCTAACCATCTCTAAGCATTCAATAGAGCCCCCACTTCCTCCCACCAATTAATTTGGTTGTTGATCCTTTTGGTGAGGAGAGGAAGAAACAAAGTGCTAAGTGCATTCATTTCATCTTGTTGAGCACTAGTTCATCCTCCAAGCGATTCTTCGTGGTGCTATTTCTCTTGGAGGTTGAAGGTCTCCTAGACGGCTAGGAGTCACAGGGAGCTACCGACGCGTGTGGTGAGCCCCGGTCGTTTGTGAAGGCTAGTCTCGCCTCCGAAAGGAAAGAGACAAGAAGTGAAGCCGGCGAGTGCATTTGTGCAACACCGGGAGGAAAGCGGGTTGAAAGAGACCCCGGCTCAAGTGTGACCGAGCCACCTCAACGGAGACGTAGGATTCCCTTCAAGAATCCGAACCGGTGAAAAATTGCGTATCTCGCTCTCTCTTTTACTTCCTAGTCTTGCTTACTTGGATTTGAATTTGTTTAGTTAGATCTAGCTCTTTGCGTAGCTCTAATTCAAATCCTATCTAGCAATTGTTCTAGGTTGTTTTTGCATTCTATTTCTAGTAGTTTATTGCGCCTGCTAGAGTAGCCTTTATTATGCGTTCAGCTAACCCGGAGAGTCCGGACTTTAGACCGGACACTCCGGATAAGCCGGAGTATCCGGACCAAAACCTGGAGACTCCGGATTGACCAGCTCGGCCAGTTTTATTCCGCTGCGTAAATTTTAATCCGCCTATTCACCCCCCCTCTAGGCGACATCGTTGGTCCTTTCAAAAGGGCGCAGTTGGACCCAATATATTACAACCAAAACACTGCACAGGCAGGCCTGAGTAAAAGACTAATACCTTAAAACCAAACCAAATCGCCACCTACGAGTTCTTAATAAGCTCCAGCTTATTGAAACTCTGAAAAGGTCGGGTTAAGCAAGGATGAGTACAGCAGTACTAAACAAGTCGCACAGAAAAATACTGAATACTACGTGCAAGGGATTACAATGGATGGCACAAGGCTTAAGTATTATGGATTCAGTTTTATTTGTAATATCATTTTACATTTGAAACACAAACCATAAACAGTAGTTACTAAGGGGTTCACAAGTTCAACACAACTTAGCCACATTCACAAAATTCTCCAAAATTACTTGAGCGAGGTTACAGGTGTCACCCCAAATCAAACTTAGTTTCATTAACCAGAAGCACGGCGTAATCGGTTACCATTTTATTTAACTCTGCAGAGCTGCTCAGCTTTACCCACAAGATATCTACGACCGTTAATGCCACACGCGAATCACAGGCAACTTCAATGCATGTGGTCGACCCAAGACCATCATAGCCTTTTGATTGGACATCCCCATGATAGCTCTTACCCGATAGGTCCTTGGACCCACTGTTCTTGGGACCCCATTGGCCAACGCAGGAGCCACGCTCCAATATTGAGTGGGTACCTATCATTGTGTGAATCGACGAATGACACCTCATTCCCATTCCACCAACCCTTCGGTCATTCCCCTGCTAGGAATGCCGCTCCCCATTCTCCTCACTAAGAATGGTACCACCATGTAAGTATTTCCAGGGGACGAACAATGTTCTGAGCCATGTCGAAAAATGGTTCACTGACCTGTCCGACTTGTGGTTGAGCGGGATCTTAAGTTATTTACTTTCCTTAAGGAGGTTTCAACCTTATTTTGCCAGAGACCAAGCCATACTACCACGAACCCACCTGGTACCTGCATGTACCAGCCATCCAAACTAACCATGGCATTAATCATCAGCCGGGGATCAGACTCACATCCACCTCGTGGCTAGTCTAGTACTACCCCCTGACTGTAGCACTTTTATAAAACTCCGAGCCAACGGCTTGCCATAATTTTCTTTCTCTTTTCAAAGACTTGAGTGAAACTAACATGATTAATATCTAACTACAATTGCATAATTAATATCTAGGGCTAATCAAGGTTTTAACAAGGATCAACAATGTCAAGGAGGCTAAGAACAATTCAGCATTAACTAAGTATCATGTCATTCGAATATATCAACTTTCAATATTTCAACATAACATTAAAATAATGCAGTAGAAATTTACTACTATAATAGTATGAATAATTGGGTTCAACATGTTCAAAGGTGTGCGGCTTGCCTTGCTGGGCTAGGGGGTCGTCTAGGGCGAATAGGTTGTAGCCGTACTCAGCTTCCGTCTGCTCCTGCTCCTGCTCTGGGAACTACTGTTGCTTCGAAAACTGCTCAACGGTCGGATCTAGCACAAAAATGATGAACGATAATAAATAAACGAAAAACAACGGACAGAAACGAAAATAAAAATCGGACCGGGAGAGAATTGGAGGGCAAAATAGGCATTTAGGGAATTTTGGGAGCTTCAGATGGTAGAGCTGAGGCCGTTTTTGGACTCAGTGGATCAAAACGATCAAGAATATGTATTTTTGGGATTTTAGGGCTTTTCGAGAATTTTCTGGACTTCTCTTGGAATTAAAACGGAATTAAACGGATTTTCGGATTTAAAAAATAAATCCAAAAAAGAAAAAGAAAAATGGCCGCACAGTGTTGGGCCGAAATTCGGCCAACGAGGCCAACGGCGCGACGACCTGCGCGCGAGGCTGGGCCGACCCACTGCCGGAGGGGGGGCGCCGACATGTGGGCCAGGCGGCTTGGGAGGCTGACCCGGGGGCCCGGCTTGTTAGTGGGGCGAGAGGGAGAGAGGTTGGGGCGTGGGGCCTAGCAGCAGTGAGATGGGGAGGGGGACGGTTGAAGGCGCACGGGGAGGCGGCCGGGAGGGGAATCGGCGGAGCCGATCGACGGAGGAGAGGAGGGGGAAGGGAGCTCACCGGCTAGGGCGGGGAGCGGGGCGAGGAGAAAGTGGAGGGGCGGGGCAATTTTTATAGCTGGTTGCGGAGGGGAGAGAGATCGGGGTGGTGAGCTCGCGAGGCGAGGAGGCGAATCGCCGGCGGCACGGAGGCGGCGGCGGCCAAGCCAGGACTGGCGCGAAGGCGACCAGGAACGGTGCAACGGCGACGAGGGCGTGCCTGGCCGGTTGGGCCGAAGGCCAAACGGGCCGTTGGAAGCAGGCCGACCGGGGAGAGAACCGGGCCAGGAGGCCCACAAATGGGAAAAGGAGGCCCAAAACAAATAAACCCAACAAAAATTCGAATCCAAAAACCAAAACCGAAAATTTGAATAAAAATCCAAGTTTTAAATGCCTTTTGAATTTTGGGGTATTTCAAATCAATTCGAAATTTGAGTGTCACCCTCCCCATCATCGCCCCGCCGTCCCGCCCCAGTCCTAGGGTCCCGGTCGGTTAGCGTCGGCACCGCCTTGCCGAGCACCATGACGGCACGCCCACACCGAGTTGGTCGTCGGATCCACCTCCCGCATCCCCCAATTTGCCGCTGGGAGGCGGGAGCGCCGCGGAGATCACGCCTGTCATGGATTTGGACGGATTAGGCGGAGCTGTCGTCGGCGACTGGCCGGAGGAGGCTTGGAGTGATGGAACACGGACGCGCAAGGCCATCGGATCAAGTATCAACCATCGGGATGGGATCTACCATCCGCAACTGACAGGTGGGTCTGTGCCGTGGGCCGCCGACTTCCGACTGGAATGGGCGCGTGTTCGAGATATTCCTCTCTGGATCTTAACTGGGCCGTCCAAAGTTGATAGCCGATAAGATCCGTATTCAATTTGGCCCATCCTAAGGATCGCTGGTGGGATCTTCCAATCCGGCCCATATGCATACCTGGTTCCCTCGTGGGTCGCCGCCAGAGAAGCGTGTATAATAATGACAATAAAGCCCAAGAGAATTGTGAGAGCAAATGCCCCATGGTACGTGTGGATGTGTTACGATATGCTAGTACCATCTTGTTTTCTACTCATTAATTACAAATGATTAATTTGTGGTGTTAATGGTGCGTGTACCATGTAGATGAGCTGCAAAGTTTAGAATGATGTCTATGATAAATGACTTTTTTTTTGTATGGGGATAACTTGTCGTAATCTTGATAAACTAAACAGTTCAATCAATCCGGAATATAAATATGGTATATTATTAAGAAAATATAAGCTTATACTACCAAATACCACTAGCAGTGCAGTGCAGTGCAGTGATGCATTGCCCGAAAATACCAGCCATTGAAAGATTCGCCAAGCCTTCTAATCAAATCAGGTGGTTACCCTCAACTTCTACCAAACGGCAGCAACGGTACAGGTGCTATAATATCTTCCCACTGGTGTCGTGTGGTATGCATTCTTCCTTAAACAAGATGATAACTGGAGCCTGGAGGTGTCGTTGTACCACGCATCGTAATCTAGACATAGACTTGTTCGGGCCCTCCGGGAAACAGCACCAATCAGGTGGTCAAATCGGCCGGCCAGCTGCTCTGCACCTCTGCTTCTTTAGACCATCACTGCGAACTCTGAATTCATATGAATCACAGATCGATGATAAAATTATTGTACTGTACCAGATACGTACTTGATACGGCGATTCTAGAAGAGCATCAATCAGGTGGTCAAATCGCCCGGGCCAGCTTCTCTGCACCTCAGCTTCTTTAGACCATCACTGCGAACTCTGAATTCATATGAATCACATATCGATGATAAAATTATTGTACTGTACCAGATACGTACTTGATACGGCGATTCTAGAAGAGCATCAATCAGGTGGTCAAATCGCCCGGGCCAGCTGCTCTGAACCTCTGCTTCTTTAGACCATGACTGCGAACTTTGAATTCATATGAATCACGGATCCATGGTAAAATTGTCGAACCGTACCAGATACGTACTTGATTCGACGATTCTTCGTGGTATGGTATCAAAAAGGATCGGTGGAATTCAGCATTTAAAATTAATAAAAATAACCTCGATCTTTCTCCAATACTCTGCGATATTCCCCGATACTTCCAGACCCAAAACACGAAGCCCCGAGAAAAAGACCAATCCAAACCATCTCTCCTAAACCTAAAATCTCTCTCTCTCTCTCTCTCTCTCTCATTCCACCCCAGCAATCTCTGCTACCGCCGACCGCTAAAAATCCTTAGACCCGGCAGCCCCCGCCCTCCACCCAACCAACTAACGACTGCTACTAGCCGCTACTGCCCCTCTAGCCTCCACCAAACCTGCAATCTCACCACTGCCACTTCCCCTCCCTTCTCCCTCTGTAGCCTCGCCACCCCTCCACCCAGCTTGCCAGCCGCCATCACCTTCTTCCTCTCCAGTCTCCCGCCCTCTTCACCTTCTACAAGCCACCACCTTCTTCTCCCTTTGCAAGCCGTCGTCGTCTCCCCTCCCCTCCCTTCTCCCTCAGCCGCCAACCCGCCACCCAGCCTGTCAGTCGTTATCGTCGTCTTCTCCCTTTGTAGTCTTGTCACTGCTTTATCTCTTTGCAAGTTGTCATAACCTTTTCCCTCTTATTTTTTTTATTTTTTAAATACATATATACTTGCCGTATCATCGTATCCTTATTTTTAGAAAGTTATGTATCGCCGAACCAGTATTGCTGTACCAGTATCGCACAAATCGATGATGTCGAGGATGCCGACTAAAGGGGGGGTGAATAGGCGGCTTTAAAAAAATTCTCTACCGATTAAACGATCGCCTAAGTCCCTATGTCAAAACCTTAACAAAAGATAATGCGAAAATGATTAACTAAGGTTTTGACAATTGAGTCCTAAATCAAGTGGGCTCACTAAGTGCACTAACTAATTAAGTCTCTAAATAAGAATATGCAATCCTAAAGATAATCAAACAATTTAATTCTAGGAATGTAAATTGTAACAATGTAAATAAGAATTACAAATAAAGTATAAGAGAGACACACCGATATTTTTACCGTGGTCTTGAAGATTTGTCGGTCTCCCCTAATACACGTTGAGGCAAGTCCAAACCTCTTTGGACCAGCTCTATGAATTGAGCACCCGCCTCGAATACACTAGTGGTTGTTTTCCCCCCCTCCGGGTAGGTGAGCAACTGAGCACCAACCTTCACAATTCACCGGGGCTTCTCACAACCTCTGTTGAGAAGCTCACCGTGCACGATGCCTCCCATGCCGTCTAGGTGTCGGAAAACACCAAGAGTAACAAGTCAAGCCATCCGCTTGAACTCCACCAAGTACAACACATGTACTATGGTGATCTCTTAAGTACAACACATGCACAAGAGGCTCTCAATCCTCTTCCTAATTGCAACACATACAATTAGGCCTCACTTTTTAGCTCAAGAACCAAATGCGAGAGTGCAACACATGCACTACTTCACCCAAAGACTCAACAAAGCCAGCAACCTAGCCTTTGCCCCCTATGGGGTCCTTTTATAGTCTCCCCACACAAATCTAACCGTTGGGGGTCAAATTGAGCAAAATTAGCAATTTAAAATACTACCGCCCTTCTAGGACCGATAGTACCGGCCTCCAGGCCAACGGCTAGGGAACCCGGTACTACCGCCCTTCTGGGTGTGGTAGTACCGCTTGAGCAGCACTACGCCCCTCATGGGTAGTAGTATCGGCCTCAATGCACCTACAGAGAACACCCTCTTTATAAAATAACTACCGCCGGCTTGAGACAAGTACTACCACACCTCCGGTAGTACCGCCCTAGAGGCCCGGTAGCTTCGGCCTCCAGAACCCAAGCAACACATGCTCTCTGGAATAAATCTACCGCTCAACCGAGAGGTAATACTGACTCCCATAAGGCGGTACTATCAGCTAGCGGTACTACAGCGTTAGCCTACGGTAGTGCCGACTTTACAGTCAAAACACGATTTTACACAAATATCATCTCTTCGAATCAAATACCAATAATGATTGATTTTTTGAGTCATGTGATGATCAACACATGATCAAGTTAATTTTGCAAACACATTTGAAAACCCTATTCACATGCCCGAAAGAATCATATTAAAGTTTAAGTTATTTGCAAAATAATTTGCAAATAAACCAAGAACCTATGAGATCAATCCTCTTAGCCATGTGATGATCAACATGAGATAAAGTCAACTTCAATCCACGATTGCAAGCACTATTCACATGCTCTAGGATTGAAACCCATAACCTCCAGCTTATTTGCAAAACACATTTGCAAATAATAAATCTAACTTATTTGCAAAATACATTTACAAATAAACCAAAAATCTATGAGATCAATCCTCTTAACCATGTGATGATCAACACAAGTCAAGTCAACTTGCAAACCACGATCGCAAGCCGTATTCACATGCTCTAGGATCGAAATCCATAACCTCCAGCTTGTTTGCAAATAACAAATCCAACTTATTTGCAAAACACGTTTGCTAGTAAACCAAGAATCTATGAGATCAATCCTCTTAGTCATGTGATGATTAGCACGAGATCAAGCTAACTTGCAAACCATGATTGCAAGACTATTCACATGCTTTAGGATCGAAATCTCATAAACTTCCTGCTTATTTGCAAAAACACATTTGCAAATAACAAATCAACCATATAAATCAAACTACATGAATTCACTCTAGTTCACTCTAGTTGCAACACATGTAAATATCTTAATTCCATGCAAAAACCAACTAAACCAAATTTGCTTGAGCATTCCCTCTTTGCAGCACATGCAAAACTTAACTCCAAGCAAAATCCAAACAAATGAAATGAGTTAGTTCTCTATTTATAACACATGCAAATCTTAGTTCCATACACAAACCAACTAAACTAAATGCATGAGCTTTCTCCTTTTTACAACACATGCAAATCCAAAGCTCCATGCAAACAATAATTCAATTAAGATTCAAATAAGAAGCAAACATGAACATCAACATTTGCAACACATGCAAATATGAGCTTCATGCAAAAACCACCTTAAGAGTTGAGTGAGCTAGAGTGAACCGGATTGAATTCATCAACACATGATAAAGCTTATGCTAAATGACTTAACCCCTCTTAATAGTATGACAACTAATCTAGAAACCCGGTCTCCCAACCTAACACCAAGACTGGTAAAAGACTAAGAAAATATTTTTAGTCTATCTAGTTATACTTTTACCACGTGATCACTTAGAGCTTTCATGATTTGCAATCATCTTTTCTCTAAGTTTACGTCTTCTTCGTGTTCATCAATACATATGAACCTTCTCTAGCTCTTCTCCTCTCTTTTTTCACTTTGGGATTCACCTCTTGATGCTCATCAACACATGATGTCATCCTCTTCTCGATTCTTTTTCCCAATCCTTTGGATTAGCCTATTTCAAACTCAATGAAAATATTAGTCCAAAACACATGGTTGTCTCAATCATCAATGCGTTCCATTAACACATAATAGATGTCTCGTGATCGATTGAGCATAACCCAAATCAATTTAAATGATTTAAATATCTTAAGTACATTGATGTAACTAATGCTTTATTATACTAAAAAACTTTTCGTTTATCTTTAATCAACAAAGGAATATCATCAACATATGATGAATCGTTCTTTGATTGATAGAAAAACAACCGACTTCAATTTAAATTGCATTTAAATTGATATAAGTATATATTAACTACACAAGTTTCATATACTCAATTTTATAGTTACCAAGTATGATCCAATGTATGTGGAATATATGGAAAGGGATCAATACTTTTGAGATCATCAACTATAGAATAAACTTCACAAAGAAATATGCATATAAATAATTTACTTGTGAATCAATATGCACAATTTTCTATTTAAGAAAGCATTGGAGTTTATCCTAAGATACCATGAGTATACTACAACTAGACAAGTTAATCTATACTCAAGGTTTCGTTTCAAAGTAATGATCATTAATATATAGCAAGACAAGATAGATCAATAGTACTAAAACTTCAAGTTAAACCATGAATGTATATATGGAATTAGAAACATAATTCACATCTTTGAGATATAAATTCCTAAGTATGTAATAAAATAATAGAATGAATATAATGCATACCTTAATTTTTTTCATTTTCCATCCAAATTTGAGACTAATAAAAAGTAAAACTCAATAAATATGTTAGTCTCATAATGACTAGATTTATTATTAAACAATGATTAATCATTAAATTAAACCAATCACCAAAATCAATGGAGCGTGAACTTACAACCACGCCATTTAGGACCGACGTGATGTCTCTATGCGTGGCCACATCGCTCGCTTTTCGCACCTGTTGATAGTGCTTAAGTATTTTATCGCTCTCGATTGGACATAACGGTCGCGTGACAAAGCGGTAACGTGGCCCCGCGCGATTTTTCCCTGCGTATCACGTGGCGTGGGCGTGCAGCTAGGGTAAGGGGTGCTCCTTTTTTGTGAAATGGCCCTCAATTTTTTTTGAAATTACATCTAAGTCTATTTTTTACGAGAAGACCCTCACAAATTTTGAAATTGGTTTTTTACGTATAGGCCCCCACAATTCCGAAACTACATCCGAGTTCTTTTTTTTCGAGAAAACCTTCTAAAATTATGTCGGGATCCTCTGATTGTTTTTTTTTCCAAATAGGCCTCGTGGTTTCAAAAAAAAAACACCTAAACCCGAACCGTGCCTTTTTGTTAAAAAAAAAAACTATGGTTCCAAAAAGTCGCTCTGGCGTGGCATGATGTCGTGCATAGTATATTTTTAACAGTGGCCTTTTTGTGTGCCCCTCCTACATCATAGTGCTAAGATCAAGAAAAAAAAATGAGTAAACCTTTATGAACAGCACTACTGGTACGCTAGCTTAGCCATTCCTTCACACTTGTCATCTGTGGAGCCCTTTGCTGGTCGCTCTAAGTCTTCGCTTCCATGTTTTAGTCAAGCAGGCTGGAACGTTTCTTCTTTTTTCACGCTAGGGTCGGATCGCTCTTAATCCCGTTCTACCCTGATTCACAGAATCCAGACAGCTAGCTAAACGATTTCCAGACAGTGATTCTGATTTTACCTGAAACGTTTTTACCAAGAATCTGGAACCGTTTTCGTTTCTACTAGAATCTAAAACCGTACCAAACATGGCCTAAAGTCGTGATGTTCCTAGTCAAACAAGCTTCTGATTCCTGGTGATATAGCCGTGCTGCTGTACACAAAATTGTAGCCTGAATCCATACCATAGCAAAAATGATGGCAGCTCTCCTCACCTTCCTCGTCCTCCTCCTAGCGTCGACACTCGTCCCCTCTAATGCTCAGCGAAACATCACCGTGGGCTCGTTCCTGACCACTGAAGGCGTGAAAACATCATGGCTTTCACCCTCCGGCGATTTTGCATTCGGTTTCCAACCCGTCGACGACGACAACTACTTCCTTGCCGTCTGGTTCGACAAGACTGCGGAAAAGACCGTCGCATGGTATGCCAAGGCCAACACACTAGTACCAGAGCTAGTAGTAGTGCCTTCTGGCTCTCGAGTTCAGCTTAGCTCCGATGGGCTGTCGCTCAATGACCCTGCCGGCCATCAGCTTTGGAGTCCCCAAACCCAAGTCAGTGGTACGGCCTATGCCAGCATGCTCGACACTGGCAACTTTGTGCTTGCTGGTGCAGATGGCTCTACCATGTGGGGGACCTTTAGCAGCCCAGCGGATACCATCCTGCCCACACAAGGGCCGTTTGCTCAAGTGCAACTCTACAGCCGGCTCATGCACACAGACTACTCTAATGGCCGGTTTCTCCTCGAAGTGAAAGATGGAGACCTTGGATTTGATCTAATTGCTGTGCCATCAGGAAACCAGTATTACCCGTATTGGTCCACCAACACGGGTGGAAATGGCTCGCAGCTTGTGTTCAACTCAACCGGAACGATATACTTCACCTTGAAGGATGGCAAACGTATTAATATCACGTCTGCCAGCATAGGTTCGATGGCGGACTACTACCACCGAGCAACACTCGATCCAGATGGCGTGTTCCGGCAATACGTCTACCCAAAGAATAAGGCAGCAGTGAGCAGTGGGTGGACGTACAAAGGATGGACTGCTGTGGATTTCATCCCCAGGAACATCTGTGATATCATCACTAGCCCAGATGGAAGTGGTGCATGCGGGTTCAACAGCTTCTGCAGTTTCAACTGGAACCAGAACCAGACAGTGGATTGCCAATGTCCACCACAATACTCATTCGTAGACCAGGCACGGAAGTACAAAGGGTGCAAAGCAGAATTCCAACCACAGAGCTGTGACTTGGATGAAGCAGCCGTGATCGACCAGTTCTATTTAATTCCAATGAAAGGTGTGGATTGGCCTCTTGCAGACTATGAGCACTTCACCTCCGTTGGTGTGGATGAATGCCAGAAGCTGTGCTTGACAGATTGCTTCTGCGCCGTCACAGTGTTTAACAACGGAGACTGCTGGAAGAAGAAGCTCCCCATGTCTAATGGAAGAATGACCAGTAGTGTCGAGAGAACACTTTATCTAAAGGTGCCAAAGAACAATAATTCTCAGTCTCAGGTTAATAGCAACACCAGCAAGTGGAAGAAAGACAAGAAGTATTGGATCCTTGGTAGCTCTCTACTCCTTGGAATCTTTGCCTTGGTGAGCCTTCTCCTCATCTCATTTATCCTTTTTGGAAATTATTGTGCCACTGTAAGCAAGAAGACGGTTTTGCCAAAACAATCATCTAGTACCGGGGGACTGCCTCTGAAATCTTTCACTTACGAAGAGCTTGACGAGGCAACCGGTGGTTTCTGCGAAGAAGTTGGTAGAGGTGGTTCTGGGGTGGTCTACAAGGGGCAATTACAAGATGACCTTGGGGCATACGTTGCAGTCAAGAAGATTAACAAAGTCCTGCCAGATACTGAAAAGGAGTTTGCTGTGGAAGTCCAAACCATTGGATGGACATTCCATAAAAACCTGGTCAGGTTACTGGGCTTTTGCAATGAAGGAGCTGAGAGACTACTTGTGTATGAGTTCATGAAAAATGGGTCGCTTACTGAATTCCTTTTCCACAGCATCAGGCCATCTTGGTACCAGCGAGTTAAGTTTGCACTAGGGGTGGCAAGAGGACTGCTCTACCTGCATGAGGAGTGCAGCACACAGATCATCCACTGTGACATAAAGCCTCATAACATCCTTCTTGATGACAACTTCATAGCAAAAATATCCGACTTTGGTCTAGCAAAGCTATTGCAGATGGACCAGACACAAACAAACACTGGAATCCGGGGAACCCGAGGATATGTTGCGCCAGAGTGGTTCAAGAACATTGCTATAACTGCCAAAGTGGATGTCTACAGCTTTGGGGTGATCCTTCTGGAGATTGTATGCTGCAGGCGTAATGTGGAACAAGAGATAGCTGATGAGGATAGAACAATACTAACTGACTGGGCAAATGACTGTTATCGGTCCGGACGTATCGATTTTCTGGTAGAGGGCGATGAGGAGGCATCCTTTGACATAAGGAGGGTAGAGCGGTTTGTTGCAGTGTCACTGTGGTGCATCCAAGAGGACCCGGCCATGCGACCTACCATGCATAAGGTGACCCAGATGCTTGATGGTGCTGTTGAGATTGCTGTGCCTCCTGATCCAGCATCCTATATCAGTTCACTCCAGTAGTGCAGCATCTCATGCTAAATAACCTGCAGCCTCAACAGAAATCGCAGAAGCTAAGCATGTAGCTCTATGGCAGGTACTTCAACAAGAATCCTAAGTTCTCAATTTCTCTTGTACTGCTCCGATAAGTAACACCTCAGTCAGTTGTAAGATATTGCCGCACCGTATCTCTATTTTGAGAAATAAAAGGCCTTACAATGCCAACTTTCAACTATATGAGTGTTAGTTTCAGAACTCTTGTAATCTGACTTGGGCTTCAATATGTTGTATACATCCATTAAGAATCTTTTTCATTTTCGCAGTTCGGCCTCTGTCCTAGTCCTTTCCAAAGGCTAACCTGACGATCTCTGCAACGAAAAGCACTTTAGTTTGAAAACAGCTTGACATTTTGCAGAAAGTATTGAGAAAGGCATCACATTTTACAGAAACATGACTGCTACTACTGCAGTCAGCTTGGCTTGTTGGTTGAAGACTTGAAGGTGATGAGGAGGCCATGATTAATATGAAGATGGTGGAAAGATTCATGATAGTCGCACTTTGGTGCAGTGCATCCATGATGAACCAGCATGCATTCAAGTATGCTTAAGGTGAACAAGATGCTCGATGGAGCAATAGATGCTCCCTGGCCTCCTGTTGACATCCCAACCTTCTTAAGTTCACTTCTGTAAGATGCTGCGTCTTGATAAGAAGCTTGTACCAATAATTAGTATTTGATTGCAATGCGTTATAAGACAGTTCACAGTTGCATGTCCATCTATGAAATGGCCTTTGCATTGTCAAGTGGATATATTCTAGTGTCAGAATAATAGCTCTTCATACTAAATTCAAGGTACCTAAAGTGAGAAGTATCAAAACTAACATATCTTAGTTGTTGGATGTAATTACGTATCAAAACAATACTGTCACAGTCAATATAGGCAAAGTACCGAAACATTCCAAAAGTTACTTCTCCAAACAAGGAAAATGTTTTCTGAGACGACAAGATTCCCCAAAAAGTTTTTGCAGCTTAGTTTGTCAATCAACATATTTCAGTTAAAATGCTTCACGGCTAGCCTCCCGGCTGGAGTGACATGTTACTCCCAGCCAATTGCGTCCTAATTCCAATCCCCCATAGTTCAACCAAAATCGGCACATTCTCCTTGGTTGGTTTCACAAGTTGAAGTGATACAAGAATGTACTGAACCATGATCATATATGAACAATGCATTAGAACTTGGGCATAACATACTGTAGGTCTATAGTTATGTAACATCTGGGCTGCAGGCTGGTCCCACTGGCAGGTGTAAATAGTCTCAAGGTTCAGGAAAGGGGACGAGAAAAGAAATGAAATGTATACATCTCTCTCACACCTGCCAGTGGGACTCGCCTGCAGCCCAGATGTTACAAGTTAGAACCAAGAGCATGAGATCTCAGCAGGCTCACCATCGATCCATTCGAAATGCAGGTGGCATCACTCCAGCAGTAGGTAGTAGACCACATCCCACCTCCCACCCCACCCCACACATACACACCCCGCCGACGCTCCCGCGTCACCTTCGGCACCATCGCCCGCGCCGCGCCGCCCCAATCCTAGGGTGATGATAGGGTCCCGGACTCCCGATCGGCCAGCGCCGGCGTCGCCGCCTCCAGCATCAGCATGGCACGCATACGCTGAGCCGCTCGGCAGCTCACTTCCCGCAACCCCAAATTTTCCACCGTGAGCGCCGCGGAGATCGCGTCCGTCACGGGTTTGGACGGATTAGGTAGGCTACGCTTCCGCCGGCGACCGGCCAGGGACTCAGAGAGGCTTGGAGTGATGGAACACGGAGCGCGATGCCGTCGGATCAAGCATCAACCATGGAGATTGGATCTACCATTCGGGTTGAGAGGAAGAGGGCCGCGGTAACTGACAGGTGGGTAGGGCCGTAAATAAAAACTCGAGCTTGAGCTTGAGCTTGCGAGCTTTATCGAGCCGAATTCGAATAGCTCGTGAGCCTACTTGAGTTTGAATTGAGCTTCTGTGAACCGAGTTTACTCGAGCTTGTTACCAAGCTTACCAGGTTTACGAGCTTACTCGAGCCTACCGAGCTTATCATGTTTACCGAGCTTACTCGAGCTTGAACCGAGCTTAGCTCGAGCCTAGATCAAGGTTCGGACCCCAACTCAAGCTCGGCTCGAGCCTGAGAGCCCCAAGCCCACTCGAATTCGACCCGTTTACAGCCCTACAGGTGGGTCGATGTCGTGTGCGGCCGACTTACGCGAGTTTTTATTTGTCATATTTTTTTTAAAAAAATTAGCTTCCGTGCTATTAGTTTTACAAAAATAGCTCTCTATTTAAATAGAAAGACTCAGTAATTGATATGTGTTACTATTGCGGTAATATACCTCCAAAGCGTGTGGCTAGCACGGCTGTGCAGCCAAGTGCGAAAGCTGGCCGAACCTACCATGTTACCTGCGGCCAAGGAGCGCGGGAGTGTAGCTTCCGCACACGGCAAGTGCGGCAGCCTATGCGGTCATGTCTCATCACCAACACCGCTTTGTTAGGTGTGGGATTTCCGCTCATGACAAGCGCGATAGCCTACATGCCCACATCCCATCGCCAGCACGTGACACCAAGTAGCTTCCTCCTGTGGCCACCGCACACTCCTATGGTTCACCCTCCTGCTGCAGTCGTGACTCGCTTACTCGCTGCTCTAGTGCTGTCAACTCTTTCATGCTCACTCAAAATATTAGTTTTGCATTGCATTTCTTTTATGTTTATAAGCTAGATTTGAAAAAAAAATCTATAAACTACTTCAGTTCCTTGCTCTTGAGAATTTTTTTCCGTTGAACATAGACCCAATTTTTCCTTTTTTTTATTCCTTAGAATCTTTCTTTTCTCTTTCTGGTGGTATCAAACTACCACCTAATATCTTAGCCGCTTCTTCTGGAAAATAAATATCTCCGGAAAAGATTTTGAGTTCCGTATGCCTTTTTTTTCTATTCACTCGGACCAATCCACCTAGTCGACTTCTTGTATTTTTTGTGAGTTGTGTACCCACTCCAATGATATTATTATCTAGTACCTTTAGGGATGAGGATCTCGGCAAGATATGCAATTCTTGAAAGAAAAAAAACCGACCTAGTTCTTTTTGGTATTTTAGACTAAATTCTTTTGTTCCTCAATGCCCAATCAAACCCTCTTTTTTAAAGATGGAATCTTCCTCTGGGCTCCCGTATTCGTGCTGCTTTCTTGATCTTAACTGAGGCGTCCAATTGGGATTGCGAATAAACTGTGCGATCCAATCTGGCCCATACGCATGCCTGGCTCCCTTGTGGCCCGTGTCTAAAAAAATATGTATATAACCTCTATTATAGAGGGAGGAATTGCCGGCTTCTCAGCCGGCCACCTCACCCCTATGCTATTTTGCAAAAAGTCCTCTATTCCCTCCAAATTACGTATAGGTCCCTGGAAAAATACAAATAGGTCCTTTGCGATTTTTTTGTGAGGGTAAGAATATTTTTTGAGATTGCGTTTAGGTCCCTGGTTTGGTACTTTACAGAAAAGCCTATCGCTAAATACAAATCTCAACCGAGCCCTTTCCTAATTTTTTAAAATAGCGAACAGGTCCAAAAATATAACAAATAGATCCTCATAACTTACGTCCAGGTCCTTTCTCCGTTTTTTCGGGAAAAAAATATTTTCGTCAAAAGAAATATGTGTACATATCTATCTCTATATTATTTTTTTTCCAAACTCGATCCCTGATTTCTAGCTTTTTTCCCAACTCAATTTTTAATATTTTTCGAAATGTGTATTATTACTCGATCTTATATTTTCCAAAACATGTATTATTACCTGGTAAACACATATGGTGTTATATTTTCCGGAACGATCTCTAATATTTTTCAAAACATATATTATTACCCGATAAACGCATAAGGTGATAAACTCGGTATCTAAATTTTTTTTTTGCAACTCGATCTCTAATATTTCCCAAGGCGTATATGGTGTTCAACTCAACGTCTACAATTTTTTTGCCAGCTCAAAATCTACTATTTTTCGGAACATGTAATATTCATTTTTTTTTAAAAAAAAGACCCGTTGTTACGCAAATTCGTCGACGGTTCCTAGCTACCTAGCGTATTTCCCCCCCAAAAAAACCAAACGAACAAAAAAACCTTAGATCTTTCTAACTTTTTCTAGAATTGTATATATATTTCATTATAGCCCAAGCCCTGTCTAGTAATATATATATTTCATTATAGCCCAAGCCCCAAGAGGATTGTGAGAACTGGCACAAACGCCCCGTTGGTACGTGTGGGCGTGTAAGAGCATCTCCAAGAGAGAGACTTAAAAATGAGCCTTAAATTTTAATTTAAGGCTCTAACTATTTAGATTTAGGGCTCCAACGAAATATTCACTCCAGCAATTAGGCCCTAAAACTCAACAAAGATAGGGCTCAATCATAGAGTTGCTAAATATAGCTACTCTCCTAGGGGCCCTAAAACAATTTGCTAAATTTTAACAATTTAGGACCCTTGCTGGAGTTAATCTTTTTCCCCAAAAGCCCTATAATTCAAGTTAGGACCATATTTAGGGCCTCTCTTGGAGATGCTCTAAGGATATGTAAGTACAGTCTTGTTTTTTACTCATTAATTACAACTAATTAATTTGTGATGACATGTAATGGTGCGTGTACCATGTAGATGAACTAAAGAGTTTAGGATGTAAACAAAACAGTTTAATCAGTTTTATAACATAAATAAGGAGATATAAACCTTATACCACTAGATTACGATTATAGCTCACCAGCCGCGTCTGCCGAGCGTATATTGTTATTTTTTCAACATTGATATTGCATCGTCTTTAATTTCACTCATTTCCAAAAAAAAAATTATCTCTACCTGCATGCTGCTTATTCTGTCCGAGTCCCTGGCCAAAAATAAATGTAGAAATTTTCTCAGGTTCACATAGAAACTGGATTGTCTGCAGTACACTCGTTGCAAAATTTCTATGAAAACCTTGTGTTCGATGGGACCTTAGAATACAAATAGCAAAGCAACATCGATTGCGGGATTATACGCTTAGGTCTTTATTTCTTTGGTTTTTTCTTCTTCTTTTTTTGGCAACACGCACGCGTGCTTCCAAATGTGTTCCGCCTGGCAGTATCCCGCGCGCCCGTATTCTCGACTGACGCTTCCAGATTTTGCTGCGGCAGCGTAACGTTACGTTTGATAGATCGAATGGGTGAATCTGGGAGAGGAAAGGAATTCGAAATCCACCGTACTCCTACGTACGTGCGTAGCGCTCTTGCCTGTGGGTACGCATGATGTACCAGTACCGATTCGAAGCCCTAAATGTCAGCCATAAATATTGCAATCCTCATTAAGTGCATGATGGACGCGCGCGTTTGTCCGTCCGTTAATTCCGTGCTGCCCCTGCACCTGCTCTGCTCCGCGCACGCGCATTTCAAACTCCATCTTCTTGGGTTCTCCCACGAGATCGAGCCCAAAAGCAGAGCTGGAGCAGAGGGGCTACAGCGGAGGTCGAAGCACTTCCTTCGTCCGGGAGAAGGGCGCGCGCGCGCGCAGTGGAGGGGAGGAGTGGAGTGGTGCGGATCGAGATGCATGCGTGCTTCCATGGCGGTGGCGACAGCAGGATCAAGTCCATCAACATCATCAAGGACCTCGCCAGGAACGTGCGTCACCAACTCCATCCATTTCCATGTATCCTTCTATCCGCGGTTCTGCGCGCATGCGTGTGCATCAACGTGTGTCGTGTGCGCAGATGAAAGCCGTGTCGCTTAGGGTGAAGGCGGGTGGCGGGAGCTACGCGCAGGGGCGGCGGGGGAGGCGGCCGGAGGCGGAGGAGGACCTGCAGCTGCAGGACAAGGACTTCGCTGCGGCGGCGGCGGCGTCCGCGTCCGCCAAGATCGCGCCGGCGCAGCCGCAGGAGGCCGAAGGCGATCACGACCCACCACCGGCTAGCAGGAGCGATCACCATCCGCACAAGGAGGAGCGAGGAGGGAAGGGGCAGGTGCACTGTGAAGAGTGCTGGTCTCCCTTGGATGGCGGTGCCAAGGAGGGGGCGGCCGTGGTTGCAGACCGTACAGCTGCAGTGGAGAGCCACTGGGAGTGGGTGGCGGAGCCTGAGCCCGGGGTGCTGATGACGCTGGTGTCGCGCCCCAACGGCACCAACGCTCTCCGCAGGATACGGTTCAGGGAGGAGCTGTTCGACGGCGCCCGCGAGGCGCAGCGCTGGTGGGCGGACAACTACGACAGCATCGTCGAGCTCTACAGCGTCGTACAATCTGATCGCTCGCACGACGACGAAGAAGAAGAAGATTCGGCGCCCGTAACCCCGTGCCAGTCCGAGGACGACGACCACCGGCGGCAGAAGGGATGCGATTCGGGCTCCACCTTCTCCGGTCCGTCCAGCGGCAGCGGCCGTGGGTCGGCCAGCACGTTGGGCTCCCCCATACTGGGACTCGTCGTCACCACCAAGCCCAACAGCAGCACAAGAGGGAGAGGCCCAGGACCAGCACAGCCAGACAAGTGACATTTGTCAAAAAAGAAAAAGAAAAAGAAAATAATCATGTCCATCGTTCTTACAATAGCTGAATTAATTACGAGCATACGACCTGTAGTCTACACTGCTCCACCGGTTTTCTTTCTAGGGTGGTTCTGCGCTTCCATGATTTCCATCAGAATACTTGAACCTGGTTGCGACTGTTATGCCATTTCTAGGTCTTATCCGTCTAAGGTTTCAAATTCCAGCGAAATTTTGAAAATCTCGATCGGGATTCGGATTTTGATCAGTGATGAGATACTAAACCATGGACGAATGGAAACATTAATAAAAAAATTAAATTGCTACAGTAATTTTGGTACAGTTTCGATATTTGGGCCAAAATTTCTAGTTTTTTTTGACTGGATAGCAATGATATTGAACCGAATTTGGTATAAGTTTTTTCTAGCATTGCAATGACTTGCATGAGGAATACATACAAAAAAATGAAACAAAATAAAGAGGAAAATTTTTTGGTGGAAGTGGGATTTAACTCGCGCCTTATTTGACCACATAGACCAACTCAACAGAACTGAACCTCATATCATGCATCAGTGTTAGCAACTTTTGTAGCTTAGGCCTCATCTCATGACCAAGGAACAAAAGCACATTTCCTCATTTTTCCCACGGGCTCAAGAGCTCACTCGCTCCCATTCTTACCACTATAGATAGTCTTGTGCCTCGGCGGTAGCCAACATCTAGCCAGATCCGGCCATGCTCGGAGAACCATACGCCACATCTCGGTCTCAGAGGACGAGATCTCGTCCCCAGGAGCTAAAATCTTGGGTTCTTTTGGCGAAATCTCGTGTACATGTATGACTATAATATCTGTAGTTAGCTGGATTTAGTAAGGTCTGAACTTCTGATAGCATGGTTGGTCATGAGTAAACTAGCGTGCTTTATATGTTGTGTTCATGTTGTCTCTGAAGATGCCTTCTGTGTTGTGTTCATGTTGTCTCTGATAGCAAAGGTTGCTCTTTTGTTTCATGCACATAGGGTGTTTGGTGAAATACTTATGAATAATTAGCTTGCTAATCTTTATGTCGGTTGTAGCAACTAGCGATTCTCTAAAATTTCAGTACCTTTGCAGCACCATTTCATAAGGCAATTTGTTCGTTTTGTGCAACTATAGAGTCTAGGATTTGAACCAACGCCATGTAATTTGCATTTAAACAGATAGGGAATATAACATAAATTCTTTCATGATTTTTTTTAAAAAAATTTCTAGCCGCGAGAAACTATTTTACAATATTTTGCACTGTAGAAATTTTAAAAAATTCCTCAAGCTTGATCATCTCCAAATTTCATAGGGAATATTAGTGATGTGTCAGAATCTTACTATTTTTTTTTAAAAAAAATTCTACTGTGATTTCAACACTTTTTCGTTTACTTCAAATGGGCAAAAATCTCGATATTTCCTACCAAAATCTCGGAAATATCTTTTTAAAAAAATTGGATATGAATTTTGTTTTTAAAATTTCATTTGGATTTCATCCAAAACTTTAAAATCTCACTAAAATTTTGAATTTTGGAAAATGACAAGATATAGATCGAAAACAAAATTTGAAACATGTTCCCATCAAGCGTCACTCCCAATATGGCATTATCCTTCAAAAAAAAAAGGCGTCAATGTCAATTGTAAAGCATGAGCAATACGATACTAGCACTCCCATAATCCCATATGTCACTACACCTAAGCGTATTGAGATCCTCTACCGTCACTTTCTTTGACTTTGGGTCACTGACACGGTGGGACTCACACGCGGTAGAACCCACGTGCAGTAACCCAAAGTCAGAGAAGGTGACTGCAGAGGATACGCTTGCCACCTAAGCCCGGCGTAGACTTTTTTATTTTATCAAGAGGACATCAAAAAGATGCCCTGGTTTTCCATTAAGAAAAACTAAGACAAAGTCTGAGGTTGACACCACCTCAAAGAACAACCAGTCCAGGAACATTTATCCCAACACATCAAAAATTCTACCACAACATTTCACCATATGTGATAGCTCAACAGGACACCACAGCCAAAAACAGAAAATATAACCAGAACTAGAACCCCAAAACCAACCTTCATATAACACCAACATAAAGCAAACTTTTCATCAACCTTGAAGCCGATACAGATAATCAGACAAAGAAATCATCTCAACCGGAATTGGAGCTACAGCAGAATCATCCATCGCAGAAGATTTGTCAGTTAACTCGTCCCAAGCGTCAGCGTCAACGGGGATTGAAGTCTGAAAACCAGGACCTCGCAGAACTGCTTCATTTTGGCCAGCATCTGCTCCTTGAACATTGGACTCCAATCTCTTAAAGAAACAAACATCAGCCTCCAAACTGTTTTCACATTTGTCCAAGTCTGAAACCGAAAGATCATATTATTTCTACACCTCCAAATACTCCATAAAGCAGCAACACAAACCGTGTTTAAGACGGCATTCTTCTTATTACTAATCCAAAACCGAGTCATAGATTCAAAGTTATGACCAGTATTGATGCCAAAAAAACTCCCCCACTATTTCCCAAATACTTTTAGCAACCACACAATCAAAAAATAAATGGACAATAGACTCAATTTCCACACAAAAGCTGCAAGGAGCACCTTTGTCAATCCCCTTTTCAGAAGATTATCTCTAGTCATAAATTTATTATGAGATAACAGTCAAAGGAAAAGTTGGATTTTAGGAGAAATAAGGTCCCGCCTGGCGTAGACTTGACCGTGTTTTCCAAATTCCAACCAATCCGGTGCCCTTACCATCCACCCAAAGGCCGCGACTGCCAACAGCAACAGTGCAAGTGCTGCAATCTTCCCTACAAATGCTTGATTCTTCTTTTGTCGTACAACAAGCATATCCCCATCACGAGTCACTAACTACCATGCTTGACTTGCATTATTGCATGCAATGCTAATTGGAGGTGCCGTTCTCTCTAGACGACTCCCCCTATTGTACTGGAGGAGAAAAAGAAAACATACACCAAATGAACAGCGGTTGTGAACCGCTATACCCTGACCTGAACTTTCCCAAGAGCTCTCGAAACTCTCAGCACAGGTACAGTGCAAACATTGTTTGATCAGAAACAAGTGATGAAGTGAATATGCACTTCTTCAAATACAGACAGAAGCTCTGTCTTCCGGTAATCAAGCATGGTCGAGGACTGGGTGGGAGGCTTGAGCATGCCTTGTTGTATTTCAACGTCCATGTATTTTTTGGGTGTGGTTGTACTCTCTTTTCATTTAAAAATCGCCAAATTCGGTCAGCGGCTTAACCAGATTTCAAATTTATTTGACTTTTGAACCGTTCAATTTAAAATAAATTTCGAACGTTTTTAAGCGGTTTTTATTGGTTTTCAAATTTCGATTCGAGCTTTCAAAAAGTGAAACCCTGGTCCACTACACCTACACCTGATTTAGACTTGACCGTGTTTTCCAAGTTCCAACCAGTCCGGTACTCCGGTGCCCTTGCCATCCACCCAAAGGCAGCGACTGCCAACAGCTGTAATCTTCCCTATACATGCTTATTCCTCGAAGAGGTGCTTCTATATTTTTTAATGTTGCACAAATATTAAAATATAAATAAAAGATATATAAAAGACATATCCCATCACGAGTCACTACCATGCTTGACTTGCATACAATACTAATCGGAGGTGCCGTTCTCTGGACGGCTCCCCCTATTGTACAGGAGGAGAAAAAGGAAGCATACACCAAATGAACAGCATTTGTGAACTGCTATACCCTGACCTGAACTTACCCAAGAGCTCTCAAAACTCTCTCACAGGTACAGAACAAACATTGTTTGATCAGAAACAAGTGATGAAGTGAATATGCACTCCTTCAAATAAAGACAGAAGCTCTATCTTCAGGTAATCAAGCATGGTCCAGGACTTGGTGGGAGGTTTGAGCATGCCTTGTTGTATTTCAACATCCATGTATTTTTTGGGTGTGGTTGTACTCTCTTTTCTTCTATTAATGAAATGACATGCAGGTCTTTTGCGTGTTCTTGGGAAAAAAAAAACATGATACAGAAAAACTTCAAAAGAAAAAAGACAGGTATAGACATGTTATTGCCATTGTTTAAACTGTAAAGTGCTTGTGGTTTGTCAACTCCAGAGACTATAGATTGGGTGCCCTTTTGCAACTTTGACTACCAGTAGAAGAAATCTTCTGGTCTTCTGGAGTTGGATAACACTAAGTAATAGATGAGATCAATGTTCCATCATCGATGGGACCCATAGCCAGAAATCATGATTTCGGAGTCGTCGCTGCAGAGTTCCAAGTCAACCATGCTCGTGAAAATGCGGAGGGGGTTACAGACTTACAGTCTATATAGTTACTGCCTCAACCTAGAACTGCTGCAAGGAGCAAAGAGCAATGGCAGCTCTCCAAATCTCAACCCTCCTCCTAGTGTTGATGCTAATCCCCTCGCCCTCAAGTGCTCAGAGGAACATATCCCTGGGCTCGTCTTTGGCAACTCTAGGCGTGAACACCTCATGGCTTTCCCCCTCCGGCGACTTTGCATTCGGCTTCCGACCCATGGACACCAACACCTCCTACTACCTCCTTGCCCTCTGGTTCGAAAAGACCATCGACAAGGCCGTTGTTTGGTACGCCAAGGACAGCACACAAGGAGTGCCGGTGGAAGCCCCGTCTGGCTCGCTCCTCCGGCTCACCTCTGATGGGGCGCTCTCTCTCCGTGACCCTGCCAACCGTGAGCTTTGGAATCCCCAAGTCGTCCGTGCAGCCTACGCCAACATGCTCGATACCGGAGACTTTGTGCTTACCAGTGCAGGTGGTTCTATGGCATGGGATACCTTCAGCAACCCAGCCGATACCATCCTGCCCAATCAAGTGCTTCGCCATGGGATGGAACTCCGCAGCCGGCTCATGGCGACAGACTACACCGATGGCAGGTTTCTCCTCAACGTGCAAGATGACGGAAACCTTGTGTTTTATCCTGTCGCTGCACCCTCTGGAAACCATTACAGCCCGTATTGGTCCAGTAACACAGTTGGGAACGGCTCACAGCTGGTGTTCAACACAACCGGCAAGATATACTTCACCTTGACTGATGGCACAAAAATTAATATCACATCTGTGGAGATGAGCTCCATGGCGGATTACTACCACCGTGCCACACTTGACCCAGATGGCGTATTTCGGCAATACATCTATCCAAAGACGGCAGCAGCGATCAGCCGGTGGAACGTGGGGTGGACTGCAATTGACTTCATCCCAAGGAACATATGCGACATCGTCGTAACCGGAGAAGGAAGCGGTGTATGCGGATTCAACAGCTTTTGCAGATTTGACTGGAACCGGAACCAGACGGTGGATTGCCAGTGCCCACCACAATACTCATTCATTGACCCGGAGCGGAAGTACAAAGGGTGCCAGGCAGACTTCCAACCACAGAGCTGTGAATTGGATGAGATAGCAGCATCTGACCAGTTCGATCTACTTCCAATGATCGATGTGGATTGGCCTCTTGCTGACTATGAGCACTACTACACTATTGATGAAGATTATTGCAAGAAGCTGTGCATGATGGATTGCTTCTGCGCTGTCACAGTGTTTCACCAAGGTCATTGCTGGAAGAAGAAGCTCCCATTGTCCAATGGAAAGGCGGACAGCACCGTGCAGAGAACACTGTATCTAAAGGTGCCAAAGAACAATGGCTCCCAATCTCAGCTTAACAGTGACAACAAGTGGAAGAACGACAAGAAATATTGGGTCCTTGGGAGCTCTCTACTACTGGGAAGCTCTGTCCTGGTGAACCTTCTCCTCATCTCATTTGTCCTTTTCGGAACCTACTGTTTTGTTAGCAGAAAGAAGCCAATTTTGCCAAAGCAATTATCAGGTACAGGGGGCTTGCCTCTGAAAGCTTTCACTTACAAAGAGCTCGAGATTGCAACTGGTGGTTTCCATGAGGAGGTCGGCAGAGGTGGTTCTGGGGCGGTCTACAAGGGAGAGCTGCAAGATGAGCTCACTACACACATTGCAGTCAAAAAGATCAACAAAGTTCTTTCAGACACTGAAAAGGAGTTCGCCATGGAACTCCAAACCATTGGACACACATTCCACAAAAACTTGGTCAGGTTGCTTGGGTTTTGCAATGAAGGAACTGAAAGGCTCCTGGTTTATGAATTTATGACAAATGGCTCACTTACTAGATTCCTTTTCAGTAATACCAGACCATCTTGGTACCACCGAGTTCAGTTCGTGCTAGGTGTCGCAAGGGGGCTGCTCTACTTGCACGAGGAGTGCAGCACACAGATCATCCATTGTGACATAAAACCGGAAAACATTCTTCTCGATGACAATCTTGTACCAAAAATATCTGACTTTGGCCTGGCAAAGTTGCTGCGGATGGACCAAACACAAACAAACACGGGAATCCGGGGAACCCGAGGATATGTTGCACCTGAGTGGTTCAAGAACATTGGCATCACAGCCAAAGTGGATGTCTACAGCTTTGGGGTGATCCTACTGGAGCTCATATCTTGCAGGCGGAACGTTGAACAAGAGATACCTGATGAGGACAGGACAATACTGACTGACTGGGCAAATGACTGCTACCGGTCTGGATGTATCGATCTTCTGGTGGAGGGCGACGAGGAGGCTTCCCTTGACATGAAGAGGGTACAGCGGTTTGTGGCAGTGGCGCTTTGGTGCATCCAGGAGGAGCCAGCAATGCGCCCTACCATGCATAAGGTGACCCAGATGCTTGATGGAGCTGTTGAGATCCCTGTGCCTCCTGATCCTGCATCCTACATCAGTTCGATTCAGTAACGAAGCATGTCACCATAAAAAACCTGCAGTTTCTAAAGAGAGAAGAATCTAAATATGTAGATCTATGTAATGTACTTCAACAATAATCCTTAGTTCTTATGTACTGTCCTGCTCCAATAAGTAAAGCCTTCAGTCTGTTGTAAGTTGAACATACTGCTGTGCCAAATCAACTTCGAGAAGTGTTTCTATGCATTTCTTTTTTAATGTTGTACAAATATTAAAGTGTGAATGAACGGTAGATGGTGATTACTTACCACTTCACTTGCTTCAAGATTTATGCAACTTGTATTGGGAGGGAAAGTATAGAAGCACAGTTGACTCCATTTCCCTTGGGCTATGTGGTATATATGCTTAAGAAACTATGTAGCAATGTAGCATTGGCATGTCTATTAAAGTAGCAATAAGGCCCTCTACCTTGAACTAAATGCCTTGCAAAACATAACTCAACGACATCTGCAGCTAAAAGAGTAGTAAATAACATTGCATTTGCAGGTTCTCAAAAAAAGTGTAAATAGCAGTAGATTTTACAACAAATTTGCTTCAATTAAACAATGTCAGTATACCGCAGTCCACGAATCGTAGAGCTCCATGAGCATCCGAGTACCTTGATGACTCAGATTCGGTTGGGAAGGACCCAGAAGAGCTCGCGCACGATCACCGCGATGATCGCGAGGCTGGTCACGGTCGTGAGCACCACACCCGCCACGGACACCGGCGGCCGCGCCCTCATGGGCCCCCTCCGCGACCGCCGCCGCCGCGCGTACCCCACGAGCTCGGCCTCGCCCCACCTCTCCGGCGCCGGCTCGATGGCGACCGAGGGCACAATCGGCGGCGGGAGCTGGAAGGGGCACCGGGAGCGCCAGGACGAGGGCGGGAGGCCGAGGCGCGCGGCGCGCGGGAGGAAGACGGCGGTGATGGCCCACCGGAGGAGCGCGGCGCCGGGGCAGAGGAAGGGTGGGTAGGAGGAGCCCGGAGGCGGGCACGGGACGCGGGAGGCTAGAAAGAGCTGCGAGTGCAGCGACGGCGAGTGGGAGGGGTGGGTCAGGATGTGGGTTAGGGCCTCGGCCCGCTGCGACCACGTGAGAGTGGGAGTGGTGGTCCGGGCTTGCGCTCGGGCTTTGGGCTCGGCCATCGAGGCGGCTGGCGAGGTGGTAAGCGAACCCGGATTGGTGGGCGGCGGTTTCCCGGCGAGAGGATAAGTTGCTGAGGCCTCTGAGGCTGTTGGCCGCTCCCGCGAACACGCAAGACGCGAATACGCCTTCGTTACTTGTAGTTTCTCCACATGTTTGGTGTAGAGTTCAGAAGCCGTCTTCCTCCTGAGGTCACGCATTGGAGCCGCGATTTACACCACTAGTCCACTGCGCTCAGGTATGATATGAAGTGCAGGTGGTCTTGCGGCGCACCAACCCTCCTCCCGTTCTTCTTCCTGCGTGATGCTGCAGTGCTGGTCCTGTTGGTCGCTCCCCATCTCCTTCCTGGTAAGTGAAACCTTTCTCTTTCTCTTTTTCTCTTTTTTCTTTTTTGCTTTGTCTGTTCTTTCTGGAGATGGGTTTGGAGGGTGTTGACGCCAAAAACTTGACGACAGGTTGATCGCAGCTAACACATGTGAACACTGGGTTTACTTCTTTAGGTGTGGGCGTGCCAGCCGACTTAATCCTGCAATCGGTAAGAGAATAAGATAATTAAATCAACTATTAAGCTGATTCAATCTCTCAATGTTAAAGCTATCTAGTCGGTTATTCAAGCCAATTTCGATGACAAGGTAACCGATAAATCTGATCAATCTGGTTGGACATATCAGATGGGTAAAGGACGTTTTTCCCAAAAAAGGTGATACTCAACAAGATCAGAGAAAAACATACCTAAATTGGTGTAAATCGATAAAATCAACAATCAGCGACGCGTAACTTTGTAGATCAAAACGAATTACAGAAGAAGACTTACAAGACTAAAAAAACTACTCCTAATAGACGAAGAGTAAAGTAAAGGTAGAACAAGTTTTGTTGATTGTGTTGATTGGTCCCCTTTGATGTCATCCATTGTCTCCCTTTATAGCACCAAGCCCGATTGTGACATTCTTGGTTTCCATAACCATCCGTATCGGACGCAATCTCTCTTTATTGCATCAGACCCGATTGTTTCCTTTTCGATCTCTTAATTGCACGTATCGGCCTCTATTTCCTCCTATATTCTTCATCAGAATTAGCATCAATTATAATCCGATAAGGTCATATCGGCTTGTTTCCATCAATTCCAACATATTCCCTAATAAACCGATTCTATCCAAATTGGCTACATACCAAATTTTGGTGTCAACATATGCCCCCCAATTTGGGGAAATGTCTGAACATACCCCAAAATTTTATCTTGTATTGGTCTTCCAACCCTGCTGTTCCTTAGCATGACGTCATCCTGTTGTTCATCACCCTCTGTTTCTGAGATCACCGCTTTGGAAACTACACACATTAAACCTTTGGCGGCTCAAGCACAGAACGCTTTGGAACACTGTACTCATTAAACCTTCGGCTACTCAGGCACAGAACTGCTTTGTCTCCCTACCATGGTTCACATTATCATCGATAATCGTCCGATTATTGCCCTTATCGACACGGCACGGAATTAATTACCGATCGATAAACTGAGAATTTTTTTTTAAAAAAATCAAAAAATCAAAAAATTTGAAAAAATTTATACAACGCAAATATCACGATTATCGCTAAATATCGAGCGAAAATCGCTCAAAAAAATCGACCCACAGGGATGTTCGTTTGTCCGACTGATTTTTGAGGCAAATATCACGATTATCGCCAAATATTGAGCGAAAATCAATGATTTTTGAGTTTTTTCAAATATTTTGATTTGTGAAACTATATAATTTTAGACGATTTTCGACCGATTTTTGGCTCGATTTTTGCAATTATCGAAAATCACTATTCATTCAAAAATCGCAAAAATGATAAATGGGAACCCTACTCCCTACAGATGATGCTACGTCTTCCGATGATGGCGCGTTTCACACAGACGACGCTACGCCTTCCGATGATGGCGCTTCATTTGCCTGGTTTACCCTATAAATACCGGGTAATTTGTCAGTTTACGACTCAATTCTGCAGTAAACTTCCATCCTCCATAAGCTGCCATGTCTTCATCGTCTTACTCCTCCGTCTCTGATTATTCTCCCTTGTCCTGGTTGACCGAGGAAAATGACTTAGCCATTGTTGCCACCCTCCAAGAAGAATTATTGGTCGAGGTGCGCGTGGAGGAGGAGGTAGCCGACGATGAAGCTATCGCCCGCGCTCTCCTAGAGGGGCTTCAAGCCGATGTAGCCGTTGCCCCTGCAGACGATGCAGCCGCTGCTCCTGTGGATGGCGCAGGTGCTCCCCCCATACCCATTGCCGCGGAAGAGGCGGCAGTAGAGTCAGTTGGTAGCACCGATGAGGCCACGACCATCATAGTGTATGATATAAGGACAAATAACTACACTGGGCAATGAGTCGTATTTTAAAGTACCAATCATAGTGTGTGAAATCGGTCAGAAAAGGTTATTCTAGAAAAGTGTTATGGTCTCCACATTGGGTAAGCTTAGATAATTAGGAATGAGAAGTTGGGTATGCCAGAGGCTCAGTGAAGGACACAGTAGTGAGAATCTGTGTATGCCATGGGTTCCAGTGAAGGACACAGAAGTGAGAAGCTAGGTACACCGTGGGTCTTAGTGAAGGACATAGTAATGAGAAGCTGGATATGACACGGGTTCCAATGAAGGACACAGGAGTGAGAAGCTAGGTACACCGTGGGTCTCAGTGAATGACATAGTAATGGGAAGCTGGGTATGCCACTAGTTCGAGTGAAGGACACAGGAGTGAGAAGTTGGGTAAGCCGTGGGTCTCAGTGAAGGACACAAAAAATCAGCTACTGTTGATTCTTTCAAGCTATATATATATAAAGCTTTGTGTTGAGTATTAGTACTGCTGCGGTAGTATGATACAACTGTTAACTACGAGTTTGGTGGGATGGCCTAGGGAAGGTGTCCACCACTCGAGTAACAGGGTTGAAGATCTAATACTGAACAAGTGATAAACATTCTGGGGCCTCTCTTGTGGGGGTTACTATGGGTAAAGTGGTACAAATCTGCGTAAGGTCAAATTATGAATTTATGTCTGTCTCCTGAATTAGAGGCTACGGAAGTTAAGTCTGCCTCATATGCGGGTGCTAGTAGCAATTTTAAGAATTAAAATTTGAAACCCACGCCTTCATAATAAAATCTATTTTCCTGAAAGTGGTTTTGAGAGAGAGATGGATATGTGGTGAGTGTTGGAAAAACTCATAATAAGCATTTTGCTATTAATGCTTCCTGAGTACTTTTGTACTCACTCTTGCTAAATCCCTCTTTGCTAGATAATTGTCCTGGTTGTCAAGTGCCTGGTGGGAACATGGATCCCAGTGGGGATCGACTATGAGGCTTGGGGTGAGGAGCACCCGCAAGATTTGGGTTATAAGAATGGGAGCTATTAGGATGATTAGTTTGTTGGCTAGACTCTATAGTAGGTTCGATAGTCTATGGAATAGTTAGCACTTTTGGTATTGTATTTTTGTTGTATTTGGATCCTAATGTATAATTATTGTACTGAACATGTAGCCCTGCGTGGCATGGAATGTAATAAAATTCTATTTCAGTATCTAATTATTGTTCTATTGCTACACTCTGAACACGGTATAGTAACTGATAAAATGTTAGGTCTCTCCAAATTTGTAGCTTTCTTAATGAATGATTTATATATGAAAACAGGTTAAGTTGTCATTATTTGCCTTTATGGTTTACTCCTTCCTCTGACTGTTCCCCATTTTCAAGTATTTTCTTCTGTAATCGCAAACAGGTCGCAAAAATGCTTTCCGTAGGGAATACGCTAGTTTGTCTTTGTCAATTCGAATGTTTGTTACAACAAATCTTATCCTTTTGAGTTTCCTGCTTTTAGTTTTTAATAATTATGATGACTCATACCTAATCTTTTAGGTTTTGGAAATATGTGCTAGGATTCATACTTTCTTTCAAAGTAGGATCTCTACTTTCTTTGGAGGACTAAGGGGGCTATATAAATCTATAAGGTGGTCATAGCTAACCCAAGAAACCAAACAACTATAAGCTAACTGATCCAAAGCAAGAGTTGCACGATAAGATTAGAGGCTAGGTTATTCTTTAGAACTAGATTATTGTAAAGGGCAAGGATTTGAGAGTCCTAAAAGATTCAAGAGGTTGTGAGAGAGCAACAATCACTTGTACTCTTTTGAGATTGTGCTTAAAGAACTTGCGATCGGTTTCGCCAAATCTTTCTCTCTTATCGTGGTTGCTTCAACATCGTTATTTTGATTCTCTCTACAAGATTCATCTTCTCTATTCTTAAAACCATACATGCTCGTGTTGTATCTCTCAAAACTCTGATCTAATTTGGAGCTGCTACGCATAAGAAAGAGTATCAGATTGTAACAGCATTAGTGCAGGGTTAAATAAACTTTGGATCCTTGAGCTAAGCCTTCGTTAACCAAATGTCTAAAGTTTCGTCTCCTACCTGTTGCAAAGACGTTGCTGTTAGGAATAGCACTTGTATTGATTATGAGGCCAATCGATCAAAAAATATATATGTACACGATGGTACAAAAGGAAAATATATACAAGTCAATACACGTATATAAGACAATACATGATACTAGCAATCTCTATACAAGGTAAATACAAGATACTGCAGTTCGATCGAAGAGGTCTAAGATATACGAAGCAATAATTTTTGTAACTCAAAATACTAATCCACATAATTACGTACACCCAGTTTATGTTTGATGCATTAATCCTAATGTAGTACCGCTATTTGTAATTGTCGTAGCTCCATGTGAGGGCCTAATCACCATTGTCTATTGCCCTCTACTAGCCAAACCTTTTATTCAGTTATTCTGGACTCGTATGGTAACTTATGTGACGACGCACAGGAGACAATATTATGGAAGTGAACTGATGAAGGAAGAGGGATCAGGAGGAGTGGGGATTGCAACTGCTCCATCAAGCATTTGTGTCACCTTCAGCATGGTTGGTCACACTAGCGGTCTTTGAGTTCCTTCATTGCAGAAACCAAAAAGTCGGACCAAGTTCTTGTGGAATGTCTGTCCAATGGTTTGGACTTCTACCAGGAACTCCTTTTCAGTTTCTGGTTGGAGCTTGTCGATTTTTTTGACTGCAATGTAGGTCCCGAGCTCATCTTGCAGCTGGCCCTTGTACACAACACCGGACGCACCACTACCTATCGCCTCATGGAAACCACCGGTTGCTTTCTCCAGCTCTTCGTAAGTGAAGTCCTTCAGAGACAACTGAAATTTACTTGATGCTTGTGACAGTGGGACATTTTTCTTCCTGGTGATACTGCAGTAAGTACCAAAAATCAGAATGGAGATGAGGAGAAAATTCACCAATATGGAGCTACCAAGAAGTAAGGAACTCCCAAGGACCCAATACTTCTTTTCCTTCTTCCATTTGCTGGAGCCACTACTGAGATCAGACTGTGTGCTGTTGCCACTTGGCACCTTGAGAAATACTGTCCTCTGCACATAGTCGGCCATGTTTCCGTTTGACAAAGGGAGCTTCTTCTTCCAACAAGTGCTTGTGCTTTCAATGATGTTGAGCTGGTACTGCTCATAGTCTGGTACTTCCATCGGAGGTGAGCTGGAGGACAGAGCCGGGTTGCACTTGCACTGCCGTTGGATCTTGATCCTGGCCTTGGCTGTCAGTCTTGGCGTACCAAGCGACGGTCCTGTCACTGATCTTGTTGAACCGGGGGATTTGATTATTTGCCCCGAAGTTGAGTGGCATTTGATCATTTGCCCAAAGTTGATTGGTATTTGATCATTTGCCCTACGATGTGCCCTAGGACCCACGTGTCAACGAGACATCATAGGGCAAATGATCAAATACCAATCAACTTTGGACAAATGATCAAATGCCACTCAACTTCAGGGCAAATAATCAAATTTTCCTGTTGAACCAGATGGCGAGGAGGTAGGAGGAGGAGTTGCCCTCAATGGGCCGGAAGCCGAATGCGAAGTCGCCGGAGGGTGACAACCATGAAGAGGTCGGGCCCTCGGGTGCCAAAGTGGAGCCTACGGTGGTATTTTTCTGAGCTTGGGCGGGTGTGGGGGAATGTAGTAGCAACAGCACGGGAAAGAGGATTAGAGGCGCCATTGTTCTTCGCTGCAGATTCATTCTTGCTACCTTCGATAAGTGATGACAAACTTATGCAGTTATGCTCATTGTTACAAAGGGCATTAGACGGGCCTTTTTTCTACCCTGCACTTCACGGCAGAGGAAATTTAGCGCACACCGACTATTTTGACAGCAGAACAAAAAATGTGTCCCGGACTCTGCAGCCTCTGGATGAAGACCGTTGTATCGTGGCTGATGTTTATTTCACGTTTCACAGCGTCTGGTGATCAGACCAGACAAGTAGGACACCTGAGACATAATATTTCTCATCTTTGGCCAGCTTTAGTGGGTATTTGGTTGGTTTGCTTGAATTTATAAACTTTACCTGGACTGTCCGCTTTCAGCACAGATTGTCCAGTTTGATGTCAACTCTAGCTTGCCTTGTCGAAAGTGTCGTTGCTTATATCGCTCTTGTATGCAAGGAAACCACTGTCAGTGCTTCAGAGTATAAGCTGAGGGTTGAAGATTACGCAGTTTCTTAGGGTGTGCTTGGTTGGCTGTATCAAGTGGTATATGTATGAGATGGTTCAAAAAAAAAAGTTATCTATATGTTTGGTAGCTTGAATGGAACCATCCCATCCTGAAACAAATGATATAAATTTAAGAAATATTCCCTCTAAATACAGAACCATTCCATTCATATAAAATAATGGAACCAAATAGTAGAGGATCATCTCATCTCATTCAACCTCATCTCTGAAATGCCCCCAAAATCCAAAATTTTTAATTTCTTTTTTTGGATTTGGAACCAGATTTGGGTTCCGATCGCCGTTTTCCACTTCGGCCACCACTGCGTGCGCGCGCCGCTCACGCCGCGTTCCCCGCCGCACCGTACGCATGCGTCACGCGCTCGCCTGCTGCGTCATCTCCCCACCAGCTCCCGTCGCATCGCCCGCAACGCTCGCAACATTTCTCGCCCGTCGCGTCCCTGTCTTCTCCAACGTCCTCTCCTCACCGACCGCGCCGCTTGACCATCCCCCTCGCCAGCTTACCGCCTCCCTCTCTCCTCACCCGCGCACTATAACCCCCCCTCGAGCTCCCTCGTCCCTCTCGTTTTCTCCCTCCGGTGAGTCCCCTCCCTCTTCTCCCCCGCCGAGCCCTATTTCTCCCCCCTGCGTTGGCCGCCACACTCCCCTCTCAACAGTCGCCCTCACTCCCCGCTGCCCCGAGTCCTAACCCTAGCCCCCCTGCGCCTCACTCCGCCCCGCCGAGCCCCTTTCTCCCTCCCCTCCGGTTGCCGTCGCGAGCCGGCCACTGCTTCCTCTCCTTGGCCCAACCCCCCCACCCCCCCGCACGCGCGAGCCCCAGCCGCCTCACTCGACACCCCTTTTTTTTGCCTCGCGGGATTTGGGCCTGCCGGCCTCGCGTGGGCCGCGCTCGCCCGCGTCGCCTCGTGAGCCTTTTTGGCCAAAGCGTTGTACGGCTCACAGGGAGAACTATGATGGCTCTTCCGGTGCCAACAATCAGATTATCGCTTCCAGTAATAGTCATTATATTTTCACTTTTCTTTGTCAATATCTGAAAATATTTTGTTTCCCTTAATACTGTATTTGTGGTACCACTGTCAACAAGACATATTTCGTCCTACATTGGATTGTGCCATGAAATTCTATAATAAAGAGCATGATTATTAACTCAAATATAGACCGCGTACATCAACATATATATATTGTATGTCTGCAAATACAATATGTGCTTATACAATATAATTACAATAATCATGTTCGTACATAACTTAGTTAACTAAAAATATACAATAATATTATGTAGAACAATTATGACTGACTATTTACATAAGGAGATAACAAGGAGACTACACGGTGTCTCCAAACTGATCTTGGGAAGTGTATTCAACCAACATATCACATGTTTTCGTGAAGTCATCTTCCTTCAGTTGGACCATCTGATGGTGCTCAACATTCAGACCAATATCCTCTTATCCCATTTCCAGATATTTGTCTGCTGGTGAAGTGAAGTTAACTTCAACATTGTCCCCTTTAGGCTATTTGTCTTTGTCCACAAATTGTTGATATAGCTTAATTAAGTGTTGAGCAGTGTGGCATTCTTTTGCACAATGACCTTTGTAGCCACATTTATGGTAAATGCCTGATTTTTTCTTAGAAAAATTCTTCTTGAATTTTTCCTTGCCATATGCTTTGCCTTTGAATTTCTGCATATTATGGGATTGCCACTTTCCCTTTTTCTTGTGGTGCCTCTTACACCTATGGCCATTGCTAGCCCCTGAGTATTAGCATGTGCTTCAGGCACTGCCATTGCCGTCATAGGGTGAGTATGATGATTTTTCATAAGAATTTCATCATGTTTCTCTGCTTGAAGCGGAGTATAAATCAACTCAGAGTACTTTGTTTATATCTTTTAGCGATATTACTGTTGAAGTATACGCATAGAAGGATGAAAAGTGCATAATATTTTTTTCTATTAGTTCGGCATCACCAACTCCGTGATCACAAAATTTTAACTTGAAATTTATTTTATGTATTTTGCTTAGACTTAGGTTGTTGGTGCACTTAGATAAACCTAGAGCTTTTAGGTCTTATTTATTAAAATTCTCAATTCTAGTTTTATATGCTTAGATTATTGTAATTAGAGCCGAGAATTTTGAAAACCTCCTATTCACCCCCTCTAGTCAGTTATCCTTGATCCTACATCAGTGATGGTTGCGCCAAAACCTCTACCCATCAAATTTATCTTTAAATCCATCGCCCAAGTCAGATAATTGCTGTCATCCAAGGCCAGCTCTACAAACTCCTTTTTGGAGATGTCTGCCATGTCCTACAATTTTTTTTCATGCAATTGTAATTAATTTACTTTCTTAAAGTAAAATTATGGCATGAAATTATTGTAAATCAGTACAATAACTGCATTTTCCCAAAAATTCAAGGACTATAATGCAATTTTTACTTAAGTACGATGGCTAAATTTGCGATTTCCTTAAATTCAGATGGCTAAATTGCAAACTTTATATAATATGCCCATTTAGACCCGCCGCTAGGGTTTCCAAACCTAGCACCATGGTTGCCGCTGCCTTGGGCGGTTGAGGTAGGCCGCCGCCGCACTAACATCAGTGAGAGGCTCGCCGGCCATAGCGTTCTCTCCATCTACCTCCGCACGTGGGAACCGAAGTCCTCAACATCGCCTGAGGGGTGCTCCTGTCGCATCACTGGATCCACCGCCGGATCCGACCGCTTGGGGCGCGTCGGGAAGCACCGCCACTCCCTCGAGTGTGCCTGGCACCTTCGCCGCCATGGTGTCGAGCATCACCGGCACACCGTCGCACGCCGGCTTTGGCGCGTATAGTGATGCCGCCACCTCGCCAGGCGTCGACACTGCGCCAGACGGGGTCATAGGGGCACGACCGCAGCGGGGTGGCCAACGTTGTTGGGCGGAGGCCCTCCCTAGCCTTATCCCGCGTGCCGCCATCGCTTCGGGCACCGCGTCGACCTCGCCACGCGCCTCCTGCGCACGGACTAAAGTGGTCACCGTCGCGGTCTCGGTTGTGCCTACCATGCTATGGGGCACCTCAACCCCTACGGCCTGCGCTATACCGAGGAGCACCACGACCCCTTTGGTCGCCGTGACAAATGGTGGTCCGCTGACCATACCACAATAAGGCCGAGCATGACCTCGTCAGTGTCGATCATATCACACATGCCAATGGCAACGTTCCAATGCCAATGGCAACGTTCCAACCGGCGGTGTTGTAGAGGCAAGATGCGAAGAATCACCGTTTCCAAGTTCATGATGGAGGCAAGTACGTTTAAGACATCATCGTTGTTCTGCGCCATTGGACTTACCGTGTTTGGGATGTGGCCGGTGATCCTCCTGCCTGCTGGCGACCTTTGTTTGCCCGTGCTCAGTGGCCACCGCGCTCTTGGAGTAGAGCAGTGCCGAACGTGTTGAAAGTAGAGTAGAAATTAAACTCGAGAATAGAATAGAGAATGATTATCTTCTTATTGCACATGGGTTTAAATATTTATACAAGTCAATGGGTGGAAGTTGATGATGTCCAAAAGACATCCATTCTTCAAAACACACCCATTCTAAGAGTTGACGGTTAATCGCCTACTTTAACTTCTTATCAGGTCAACCACCTCCGGAGGTAGCCCTCGGCCAAGAGGTTGTAAGGCACAAGGACTTCTTCTTGTCTACTGTTTGGTCCGTAACCACTACAAAACTAAATAAGTTACAGAAGGAAATGAACTGACAACAGGTAGCCCTTCTTCAACATTTATGAATTATCAGGTAGATATTAGTACTCACTATTTGTCCGCACATGTTCTGTTGGGTCCAAGATGATGTGCCCTTCCATCCATCTGTTCTAACAGAGCATAATATTTTTGAAATGATTTCCTTGCCAAATTGACATGTAAGCGTTCTAACCTTTACAAATATTAGAGCATCTCCAGCAGAGCCTCTAAACCTTAAATTAGGAAGTGTATTAAAAAAAATAGATCCAACAAGGCCCCAACTCAAACCCCTAAATTTGCCTCCTTAGCCCCAATTCCCAGGGACGCGAGCACAGCCCCTATTCGGGCCCCTAAATGAAACTGTTGTACGGTTATTTGATTGTGTAGACTATGCCAAGATTAACCATGACGCTAGTTTGATTGATTATATCAAGCATGAAGATTTAGGTATGCATATATTTGCATTTTTTTAGTAAAATTTTCATACTATGAAAATTTTAAATTTAAATTTGAAATATCGTGTTTTTAAATTGTAAATGTTAATATGCTTATGTTTTATGTATTACAAATATTTTTGATTGAATTTTAGTAGTGTCAAATGAAGATTATACATAGCGGATATGTCAAAATAGGAGAAAAAGTAAAATAGAGACTGAGATTTAGGGGCTGTTGCTAAACTTATGCTCTGAAAACAGGACCCTAAAAAATAGGGGGAGTCCCTAAATCCAAAATAGGGACCTTGTTTTAGGGCCCTTGCTGGAGATGCTCTAAACAACACCATAACACCATTGACCCATCCTGTTAAGAACTACTTGTGCAAGTCTCCACCGTCTCCTCTTCATCGAGGAAGTCCAAGTGGTCACCATAATCATTTTCTGCTTCCAACCTTATCTCAGCAGATAGATCCATCTCTCCTAGGGATTTAAGACCTTTGATCAATGTTCTATATGTTATCCTGTCAGGTTCACTGTCCCATAGTTTCATTAGACGGAAGCAGTCCATTGTTAATTGTGTGAACTCAGCATCTAGGAGTGCCTTCAGAAGCAGATTGAAACCATCAGTGTTGGGTTCCAATTGCTCCCTCTTCAGATATGAACACGCTTTGTTAACCTCGGACCGCAAACCTTTGCTGGCAAGCACTGTAATAAGATCAGCATACCACACCAACATAGGCTTGTACCAGTGCTCCTTCCGAATTTCCTCAAATACCTACAAGATATGACAACATCGAGAGGCATCTCACTGTGCATTTCTCAGTTCTGGACAAGAAGTTTCTGCTTGCCAGCACCATCTAGGAATCCAAGTACAGATAAGAATGAAGTAAAAACTAAACGAATAGCGAGTAAATTGCCATGTAAATTCCGAAAAAGCCATCTATCTATCTACCTATCTATTATCTTATTATTATATCAAAGTGAGCAAGGTTAGTCATCTTATCTAGAGCTGCTGGAATATTGCCACCGAAACCGTTCACTCTCAAAGGGTAGAAATTCTCGCGTTAATAGATAGAAAAATAGAAAGATCTATACCGTCGATTGTGGTGTGTCCAGATTATAACGGCGCATATCAAATATAAATATACGATAAGTTTGTGAAGAATACAACTTCTGTATTGAATACAACTCTAACACAACTTCTGCTCACAAGGGGTATGGTAGATTCTAGCCTTCGCTCGCCGTGCGTACATGAAATTGAGTTTGAGAACCATTAACAATCCGACTGCATGATGGTTTGGTACAGGAGACAAGTCGATGTGGAGGTCTGAGTGCGAGCAGCAGAATAAGACATCAAAGATTTTACACTGTAAGCTTGTGGGCCACCAGGCTAGAGGCGCTATCAAGTTGGTGATGTTGAGAAGCGTCGACTGTCCGATCGGGAGCTGAGCTGCATGGTGGCCATCGTCTTGAGATACACTGAACAGGGGCAGCGACCTGAGGTCTGGACTCTGGACGGAATATGCATGGAGCAGGAAACCAAACTCCGCTTCTCTTTCGTTAAGTGATTCATGGATTATTATGATTTGTTCAGATACACAGTTCCCTGTCCAGGTATGCAAGTTCCTTCCATCTCTATTTAATATCTCTATTTAATTTGATGGCTTACCTCTAAGATTGTCCATGTGCGCACTAACAAGGGGCTACTGACTATCAATGTGTCAGTAAAAGTTCAGCTGATGCTAATATTTTCAGATCAATTACTATATATTTGTCTCAATGCAAGTATGCTAACATATTGAATTGAGGAATTTGTTCTAAGTAGGGTCTACGAACTCAAGTTATTTGGGAAGAACTTCAACTTTTCCTATTAAAACATATGTGTTTATTTTTGAAAATACAATTGAGGATAATCAATTAGAGTTGATGTGTAGGAATTACATAGAAGCAACTTGGGAGGCTTATAGGGTGTGAGCCAAGCTATTTTTTTCAAGGATCATGCAACGTATTAGGCTCAAATAGACATTATCATTCAATTGTGTTTCGTGACGATTTGTTTTGGCTTCAATTATCATTCAAATATTCTACTTAAAAGGACATAATCGAAAATATAAGATAGTTTAAACGTTGTATCCTTAACGATGCAATAAAAATTTGTAACAAATCTAGCCGCGCATTGCGTGCGCGGGCCACCATGCTAGATAAATTTGCTCAAATGGAGCAAAATTTCTACCAAAACATCAATTAAGTTTCCTCATGGTGTATTTTTTTTTAACGAACCTCAAGATGTACTTAGGCTACAAAGTTTTTTTTTATATAATTTGAATGTCTGTCTAATAGCAGTACCACACAAGCATCTCAAGGATAACTGAACGGCCAATAAAATAGACTCACCCTTAGGAAAAGAAATGAAACAGCTTGATATGGACAAACATCAATACCAAATATGAGAATGATTTGTACCAAATCTAGCCGTGCAAATGCATGGGCCACCTTGCTATTTTACCCAACATAATGGTTAAAGAGCAACAACAATAAACAAGATATTGGCAACCCAGTGCACTGCCAATGGATCTTTATTCATGCAAATTATACATGTGCATCATTCTTAATTTAGATATGTTAACACAGCCTTCCTATTTAAGATTCTTCTTGCAGAATGACACAAAGGACCATATTGTTAATTATGGTGACTCATATAAAATCTTTTAGGATTTGGAAATGTGTGCTAGATGAATCATAATGGGATTAAGATTCCTATTTTCTTTCAGGTTAGGATTCTACTTGCTTTGAAGGACTAAGGGGACAATATAAACCTATGAGGTGGTCATGGAGAACCCAAGCAACCAAGAAACCATAAACCAACTCATCCAAAGCAAAGGGTGCATGAGAGGATTATCGGCTAAGTTATTATTCACCACTAGATTCTTGTATAGGGCAAGGATCAGAGGGTCCTAAAAGGTTCGTGAGGTTGTTAAAGAGCAACAACCCCTTGTACTCTTTTAAAGTTGTGCTTAAAGAATTTGCCGTCGACTTTGCCAAATTCTCTCTCTCTCTCTCTCTCTTATCATGGTTGCTTCAACATCGTTATTTCAATTTTCTCTACGAGATTCATCTTCTTCGTTCTTGAGACCTTGCATGCTTGTGTTGTATCTCACAAAACTCTGATCCGATCCAGGGGGCTACTGCGTGTAAGGGTTATCAGAGTGTAACACATACCCAATTATCCACATTCCACATTTCACAGGTTTATATCCCCCGGTACGCTTAACAAATGGCATCCATGGCACATCTGTTGCACCCGTCCAATGAAAAATCATTGGCTTGAATCAAAGTGGGCAAGAACTTAGACAATTGTGACTCTTAAGGGACTTGAGTAGCACGTCATACTATTTTCAAAGGATGGTAGGGATCTAAACCCATCATCCACGAATAGCTTAAGTTTTCTCTAGTGATAAATTGGTGGATCAGACTAGAAATACAACGTATCCACCCTAATGCCCAGCAAGGTTATCGTATGGGCGGCCCACCATCCCCATCGACTAGGCGGAGCGCCAAGCAAGGTCGCCCTTGTTCGGCATCATCGAGGGGGCAAAACGGGCCTCGGTACCTAACAAATCAGACCCGAAGGCCAACAAGACAGGAAACACAGCGCACACCTAGCAAGGGGGTCGACGTACCCCCTCGCACCATGCGAAGGGTCTTCGGAAGAGATAATATTAGCAACCCCTCGCACCTAGCAATTGAGGAAAGCAGCTTTTAAAAGCTGGAAGGTTAACAAACAGGAAACTTTTAATCTGGATTGTAATAATCTGGAGGTCAGATTGTAGCAATCCCACAATCCACTCTGGATGAGCTTTCCTCAAATTTTTTTTTTTTTTTTTGCAAAAGACCATAATATTCATCCAACTTCAGTGAAAACTACCCACCATTGCTTCTCACTATTCACGCAAACTTTTCAACCTATAATCGAGGGTACCACAAACTTTTGCCAAGCAGAAATAGCAATCCAAACACATTATAATCTGGGTTGCCAAACAGCCATCAGCTTTTCAACCTCCAACTTTTACAATCCAGATTTTAAAAGCTGCTTTCTACAATCTCCAGCTGAAACAAACATGGTCTAAATAGGCCCTCTTGAGTACTGAACAAGGGGACACACGATTTTTTACAATAATATACATTCGCATAGCTGTGCCCTTCTCTTTCCTCAAGGACCTCAGGGTCGCCACCACCCTCGCAGATGGTGGAGATCAGAGGTCCTCCATTTTCTACTATTTGGTCTGTAGCCACAACAAAGGTTCATAAGACAGCAACAGTGAGTGCACACAGGGGTAGTCCACGAATGTGAAAATATTTTAGCTCAATCATTTTTGTTCTCAAAATTGGTTGTCTCCTTTAAGTTTCTTACTTTCTCACATAAAGATATACTAAAGTTTTACCAATCAGGCCTCAACATAAACTCATGAAAGGGTTAGGTATGGTTCAACCCCGTGCTCAAAATCTGCAGCTTTGGACAATTGATACCATTTTGTATCAATCATCAACAATTGATTCACACAACTATACATGAAATTTCGCCTGACGTACGTCCCAACCCACTAGTAAAGAACACATAAATAAGGCTATTGGCTGTACCTGGAGTGCCAGGAGGGCCTCGCCCTGCGCCACGAGCTCGCGGAAGACGGCGACCATGTCGGCCTTCAGGAGCCGCCGCAGCTTGGGCTCAACCGCGACGGCGCCGGCTGCGGGGGCGCCTCGGAGGGCGGTGCGCTTGAGGGACTGCACGGCTTGGATGGCCTCGGTGCTGAGGTAGCGCCCGCGCTGCGTCGGCTTCCGGTTCTTGCTCCGGTCCCGCATCGTGATGGCGGCGGCGGCGGCGGAGGCAGGGGTTAGGCGGAGTGGGGAGAAGGCGACCGATGAAGAGAACATTGAGATTTAAGGCTTCAGAGTCGAGATTGAGGGGCAAGCCTGGCCGCGCCCCGCACGAAGTCCCGAGCCCCGCGGCAGCACGGAGTCGCCGCTCGCAGTCGCTGCAGCCGGGCGCCACGTTTCCTTGGCTGCAGGCCCTCGACGCGCGTGACGCTCTCCTGGCCGCGTCCCGCGGACGAAGTCGCCGACGTTCTCTCGCTCGGTTACCCAGCCTTTCTCTGCTCGTGTCGTGTGTGGGCAGTGCGGCGGCTCCGGCTGGTCCGCTCGTGTGGGACACCTCCACAGATGATAATCATGTAACATGGGCCGTCATGGGCCCTTGTCGCTTCGCTTTGCAGCCCATGCCACCATATCCCCCAGCCCATCGTCTTCCTTCCATCCCCGTTCCCCTGAGCTCGGAGCTCCTGACCTCCCATGGCGGCCGACCAGGGCAAGCGCCGAGGTACTCTGGACAACCAGGGGCAGCTGCCCCGGCATGCCACCCTGCTGCCTCCGCCAACTTCTGCATGGCTGCTTCTGCGACGGGGCTGGGGTTGCGGTAGTTTTGGATGGGGTGCGAAGGAGAGAGAGAAAAAAGGTCGTACAAGATTTTATTGATCGAAACCGAAGACAATCCAGACTCACAAGGCTCAACAGTCAAACATTATTGTCAATCGAAGCTAACTGAACGGCACAACAAGAAGTTCTGCACTTGGTTGGATGCCAAAATTCGGACGCTTTTGCCGCTGGAATTCCTGATCAGATGAACATGATGAAAAATAGCGCAGATGAAAGTACAGAGGATGATACTCTGGCCATGTTTGGATGGACTAAAACTAATTGTTAGCTGGCTAATAGCTAGAGCTAATTGTTAGCCAGCTAATAATTAGTCCATCTAAAATTAGCCTGAAATTTGTTTGAATCTGACTAATGGTTAGGCTAATTTCTTAGAAAAGTCATGTCTGCCCCCCTCATAATAGGTGAGGAAATGAGGATAAGGCAAGCGCGAGGGTATTTCAGACTTTTCCTAGCGTGTTACATGCTATTAGCCCAAATTAGCTCATCTCCACCAACTAATGGACTAATTGTTAGCTAAAGGGTTGGCTAAAAATTAGACCACCTATTAGTCTTCCTGTTTGGATAGACTGGAACTAATTTTTAGCCAACTAACAATTAGTCCAGGGATCCAAACATGGCCTCTACCGGATGGATTGAAATCGTTTGCTTCTTATTTTGGTAATTGGGTTGATGGCAAAATGTAATTTTGTTATCCTCTTATATTTGAGTTGATTGGAATTGGTGTGTTAAAAAGTACTGGTTAGGAGAGTTACACAAAAGACTTTGTTATATGGACTGTAATCATATTTGTCGGTTTTAGTAATGAAGCTGGGACATAAGTCTTTGATGTCCTTTTGATTAATGATGTTCTTTTGATCTAATAAGCTGAACGGCTCAACAGTACACTTTCCATCGACAGCTCCCAATCCCCAGCCCCACCACCAGCCATCCGGCCACGTCACGCCGCCATCCGCGCGAGCGCCTCGCCGGCGCGCTCGCCGGTGGACAGCCGGAGCCTCCGGTAGTCGTCGTAGTTGAACGCCTTAAACCGGCGCGGGTGCTCCGCGTCCACGAACGCCTCCGGCGCGCACACCCTGTCGTCCTTGGGCGCGAGCAGAAACATAGCGATCGAGATGCGCGGCGCCGCCGCCACGCACTGCACCCGGTGCTTCACGTTGTGCAGCCTCCCGTTGCTCCACGCCTGAAACGGGGTTGATGAGAGGACCGGACTAGTAAACTGAGCGAATTTGCCAATAATCAATTCCACTGAAAATGATGGTACCGTGCCGACGTCGCCGATGTTGACGAGGAACGAGCCGGGGAGGGGGTCCACGGGGACGAATTCGCCGGTGGCGGGGTCCAGCACCTCGAGGCCGCCGACGCACTCGTCCTCCTGGAGCACGGTGAGGAAGCCGGAGTCCGTGTGGATCTGCACGCCGGGGGATCCCACGGTGTCTTGCGTGTAGTTGTACCTGTTCATGCGGAACTGGCACGGCCAGTCCTGGAACGAGTGGCCCTGCAGCCCCAGGCTCGAGGCCACCTTGCCGGCGACGTCGACGATCAGCTCGTGCATCCTCTCGGCGTAGCTCTTGACGGTCTCCCTGCGCCAGATTGTGTTCCTTAAGGTCAAATCTTAAGGATCCCAGCTCCCGAGGGGAGCAAGAAAGATGCAGTTTTTTCATCCCTCACCGGACGTGGGGCGGCGCGTCGAGGCGCGCGCAGAAGGCGTCGACGTCGGCGGCGGCGGCGGCGTCGCAGAGGCCGAAGGCCTCGTAGAGCGGGTTGGCAGGGCTGGGCGCGACGTAGCCGCTGCCGGCGATGATGTCGGTGTTGCGGCGCTTGGCGTCGTCCGGGAGGTCGAAGAGCGCGCGCACGGCGGCCTTCATCTCGGCCTGGAGCTGCGCGGGCACGCCGTGGCCGGCCACGCGGAAGCACCCCAGCCGCTCGCACGAGCCCCGCAGCCGCGCCGACTCCTGCGGCCGCGCTCCGGCGAGCCGCAGGTCGATCACCGGGATCTCCGCCATCTTGTCGCGGCTTTCTTGGGCTCACGAGACGCAGCGCACGGATCCGATCCGGTTGTGTTGCGTATTTAGACGTGGTCTTTCGTATTTAGAGGCGGGCCGTGAAAGCGACGCAGGGGGCAGCGCGGCGTGTCGCGCACTCGCGTCGCGGCTTGTCGGGGGAATGGCGCCGAGGCTTGTAGCAGGAAGCGAAGAACTAGTTGCCCGTGTCGCCGGTTTGGTGAGACAATCGCTCGACACACGGAAGTTTTTCCGTCAAACGCTGCTTTGCCATCACGTGCGTCGTAGACCAGCAGATCATGTAGATAGCATTAGCAATCGACACGCAGTACATGTAGATCATGGCAAGTGAAATTGCTCAAAGGTGGAGTCCAATCCACTGAGTTTATTGTACAGTTTGGATTTCGGAATGAAGGTCATCATCTCTCGCAACAATGAACGAGCCAGTCGTTCAGTACTATATTATTCGGCACGATTTTTTCCTTTTTGGTCGCGGCAAGTTTTGGTAGCCTGTAGTTTTGTCTCTTCCGAGGATAGAGAAGAAATGACATCAACTTCTTCACCGAATTTTTTTTAAATAATACATTTTTAACGTACAACTACAGAAAAATACGTTGAACAATAATTACATAAATATATATTTATCGTAAATTCATGTGATACAAGCTTTCCACTGGTCGGTCACCAATACATCTAAATGAATTTTTATTTAGCAAATATTTTTATCGATTCATCTGGCCGGAAGGCATCTATCGAGGTATATTTGTCTAATTTTTTTAAAAGTATTTTTTGTAATTTTATTTAGAAATTGTATTATTATTATTTTAAAAAAATCCTTCTTCACTGACATGGAGACATCAAGATCGGATATAGTCCCCGAACAGACAACTTTCAGCATGCTGCAATGATGTTGGCTCGTATTAGAGAGATGGTGCGCAGCTCCTGGACGCAAATGTGCGTTCGGTGCTCAATCCATGTGCGCGGCAAGGTTCAAAATCTCAACAAAATTTTAAAAATTTCGATCGAGATGTCGGATTTCGGATCCCGAGATATTAAATCTCGAGCGGATAAAAAAATTTGAAAAAAAAATTCAAATCTCGGTGATTTCGGCCAAAATCTTGATGATATTGATCGGATTTCAATTTTTGGCGGGATTTGATTGGATTTAGGGTCAAAACCATCCACAAAAAATTTTGAGGTGTTTTTAACCATTTTTCGATCGGTTTAATTTGAGGTGCATATGTTATGTGAAAATCTCGACATTAGAAACAATTTGAGGTTCACATGCTCATACCTGTACACATTAGTGCATTGATGTTATACTTGAAGCAAGTACAAACTTCTACTAAATCTTTTGAAATGCTTTTTTAGTCACTGTAATATTGGTTTTGTATAAATATCTATATGTGTTTTGCTTTGACCAAATTGTGACATCTTCCTTGAACCTTTAATTTGCAGGATGTCTAAAGTTAGCAAACATTGCTTTGTAACTTATGTTTAATGATAGATAGAAACACATTTTAAACACAGGCCACACAACAAAGACTTTGTACCAATATTTCTAAATGCAGAAAACTTCATATGGATCACTTGAACCGAAAATTGAAAACACAAATCCATTTGCGATCTTTAGATAGTTCAATCCTAAGGAATTTCAATTCCTTCACAGTAATAGTTCCAAACCCAACCTACCACAATGGTAGTAGCAAGCGAAATTACATAAGGTGATAAATAGCGACTAAAAATGTTGCAACAAAGATTACTCAAGCACCACCTATAAGTCTAGCACACACATACAGAAGTTTTAAAACATGGCAACTACATCCCGCTCTTCTAAAATGGACACCTAGAAATTATTAACTAGGAGTACATATACAAGCCCAATATAACTTCACAAGCACAACTTAAGAATACCACAAGCCCAATATGTTGCATTACAATACATTGGAACATATAGAAAACTTTTCAAATGATTTGAACTTCATTTGTTACATTTGAAAAATCAAAAATAGGATTTAAATAACATTTTTATCACGATATTACCACTTGCACAATTTTTAAAAATTCCACAAACTTGATCATCATCTAAATTGTTTATGAAAATATTATTAATACGTAAGAATCATCTAGAAAAAATTTTAAAATTTTTTAACGTGTTTTCGACGATTTGTAAGTAACTTTTTTTAAACCAGATATGCAGGTGTGTTCCGCTATTAATGTGGTCACCACATGAGGTGGAGCCAAGGAGGACAACCTCGCAATTTCACGTAAGTGTTGGAGAAAGAGATTCTTTTTTTTTTGCGACGATGAAGAATGAGATGTAGTGTACTATGGCCCTATTTGTTTCGGCTTTTTCATCGGCTTAAAAGCCAAAAAACCTAAGCCGAAACAAACGACTGGCTTTTAAGCCGGGCTTAAAAAAAGCCAAAAGCCCCTGTATAACTATAAGCCAAAAGCCAGACAAGAGGAGCTTTTTTGGGCTTTTTTGAATGAAATAACCCTTTGCCACTAAAAGTCACCAAAATTACCCATCAAATGCCATTATATATAAATTGAGAATTCCTCCACCATCTTATTTAGGGTATTTTAGACTTTTCATCTATAAGCTGTACCATCTAACCCATTAATAAGCCAGAATACCAAACAACATGTCTTGGCTTAAAAGCAGACGACTTAAAAGCTCATTAAGCCAAAAAGCTAACTTTAAAGCAAAAGCCAAAAAGCCTAAGCCGAAACAAACAGGGCCTATGTATGAACGTATGAGGTACGAATACGATCCAGGGAGACGGCCGTGCTAGCCTGGCGATCCCAAGGATCCGGAACTAGAAGGGCTATGCGGTGTTCATAGGGAGTAGGGATGACAATTTTATCCGATTACCTATGTACCCATGGGTAAAAACACTAATAGAGATGGATATGTTCCTCTTTTGTTGCCCGCGGGTATGTTTACAGGGGCCAAAACTTTACCCGACGGGTAAACGGGTATGGGTATGGGGGAGCTCCACCCGTACCCGTTCCACCCGATTACCCATCACCTACTACTGACATGTGGGCCACAATAGATGTCTACTTGGCCCCTTGATCCCCAATTTGTGATACCTCATATTAGTAATTTGTTATTGGTGATGAAATGGTTATTGGTGATGAAATGATGGACGATTTGTAATACGTGTGATGATCGATGAATTGTTTCTATTTTAATTATTGAACTTGAGTATGTGTGATGACTGATGAACTATTTTTATTTTAATGGTTAGACTTGAGCATTCGTGTGTCATTTGTCTACATGTGTTATTTTAATTATTATCCCCATGTGCATTTGAAATTTTGAATAATTAATAATCATTCTTAATCCACATAATGTAGCCAATTCCTACAATTTCAACAAAGGGATTGTATCAGTACCATTGCTCATTAGCTCTTAGTGCCTTTTGGTTGTAAGGATTATTGATAGTGGTGGGTAAACGGGTATACCCGCGGTTAACGGGTACCCACGGGCGACGGGTATGGACGAGATTCTTTATTCGCCACCCTTTGTGGGTATACCCGTGGAGGAGATTTTGTTTGGCGGGCATTAGTATGGGCGAGCACTACCTGTACCCACCGCTCCCGGTTGCCATCCCTAGTAGGGAGGATCAACGCAGTGCTGCTGACCACACAGGGCGCGCCCCGGGGCTGAGGAGCAACTGCTTGTACTTGATTAGCGAGTGGGGAGGGAGATCACGCCACACACGATGGTATTTCTCATGTATAATAACTTTTTTCATTTATTAATACCAAAATCTATCTGTAAGACTTTGTGGACTCAAAATCCACACATCTTTACATAGGCCATATTTGTTTTGGTTTTTTTATTATCTTAAAAGCTAAAAAACCAAAGCCCAAACAAACAATCGGCTTTTTCTATAGGTTTTAGAAAAGCCTAACCATTCCATACAACTATAAGCCTAAAACCAGATAAAGGGAGCTTTTTTTTTGGCTTTTTTAGATGGTAGTATTGCCACTGAACTTCACTAAAATTACCCGCAAAATGCCATTGGTATATAATGGCAAAAGTCCTCATTTTCTTCTCAATTCTTTATTTCTCTCCGACCCGTATGTGTCTCGCCTCATCTCCCATGACTCAGAGCAAGCGCTAGGGTTTCAGACGGCGCCGACGGTGGGTGATGGTGACCGCGTCTCCCGACACCATTGTCACCCTCTCCCATCCCTTCGTCTTGTGCAGTCATCATCTTCTCCCTCACGAAGAGATTTGAGATGTCAATGATGGGCGAGTTGAAATTCTTTCTCGGATTTCAAAGCAAACAACTCAAGGAAGGTACATTCTTATGCCAAACAAAGTACATCAAGGATATGCTCAAGAAGTTTGATATGGAGAACGCCACGCCAATTCATACACCAATGACAACCAACGGACATCTTGGTCTAAATGAAGAAGGTAACTCTGTGGATCAAAAGGTATATCGATCCATGATAGGTTCATTGCTTTACCTTTGTGCATCTAGGCCCGATATTATGCTTAGTGTTTGCATGTGTGCAAGATTTCAAGCCACTCCGAGAGAGTGTCACCTAGTAGCCGTGAAAAGAATTCTTAGATATTTAGTTCACACACCAAATCTAGGGCTTTGGTATCCTAAAGGATCAAAATTCGATTTGATTGGATATTCGGATGCTGATTATGCGGGTTGCAAAGTGGATAGAAAAAGCACTTCAGGGACTTGCCAATTTCTAGGTAGATCACTAGTGTCTTGGTCCTCAAAGAAACAAAATTCAGTGGCACTATCCACCGCCGAAGCCGAATATATCGCCGCAGGAAGTTGTTGTGCACAATTATTATGGATGAGGCAAACCTTGAGGGATTTTGGTTTTAATATGGAAAAGGTACCACTCTTATGTGATAATGAGAGTGCAATTAAAATAGCCAACAATCCCGTCCAACACTCCCGGACCAAGCACATAGACATCCGACATCACTTCCTTAGAGATCACTCACTTAAAGAAGACATAGATATTACCTATGTGAGAACCGAAAAACAATTGGCTGATATCTTTACCAAACCTCTAGATGAGAAACGCTTTTGCGAGCTTAGGAGTGAGCTAAATGTCCTAGACTATCGGAATGTGTCTTGAAGTTTTGCACTCATTGATTGTTGGTTGTTAGCTCAATTTCGAAATAAAATGATTGCAAAATCTATTGAGTGAATTTCAAAAATGTTTTAGTTGGATCTTAATCGCGGATCAATTCACCTGTGGTCATAGTTTTGATTGCTTGGATGCTTACTGATGACAAGTGGAATGATCCTCCTTAAGTTCACATGACTCAATGTTTCAGACTCCACTCAATTCCCTTCTTTTCTTTCTCTCTCAGCTGGAAAATTGAGCACATCGGAACATCCGATCCAGTCATCGAAACTTCCGATGTCTGGTGGTTTTGTCTCATCGGAACTTCCGATGTCTGCTTAGCGCCTTTGAAAGTGACCGGTTCCCTTTCTTTATCTTTTGTCCTCTTGTCCTTGTCTCTCTAGTCCTTTCTCCCCTTTTCATCTCTTGCCGTTATCGGAGACTCCGACCTTTCGGAACCTCCGATCTTCGCTTGGGAAGGACTCCTTCGTGAAGAGGACCCTCTTCTCCGTTCGATTTCTCCGTTTTCCTCGTGAGGTAACCCTAGGGCTCAATCTATTCTTTTTCAAGCTAGTGTATCCTTTTGAGAAATCGTCTCGGTGAACTTGTTCATCTCCTCCTTTGGTTCATTTCCTTCAATTTGTATCTATTTCCATCGGTTGGTTTGGGAGAAATGCTGTGGTGGTTCAAATCCGTAGACATCGGACATTCCGATCGAAAACATCGGAACTTCCGACCATATGTCGGAACTTCCGATATGAAATCGGAACTTCCGATGTCAACTGAATGAAAACCAAACCAAGTTTGTTTCTCTCGTGAGCTTAATCGATTCTATCTTGTCCTTAGATCAATGGATCCCGGTCAAGGTGGGTCTCAGCCCCCAACGGACCCAACAGTCTTAGGCGGAAAAAGGCCAAGACAGACTCCGACAGGAACGAGAACCAAAAAGGCTGCGGCCAGAGGTAGAGGCAGAGGAAGTGCAGGCATCCAAATCAATGTGCCTCTACCTGATCAGCCCGGACAGACAGTGAACGTGCCTAGAGGAGCACCCTTGCCTTCTAGGAAGGGTAAAGCAGTGGCAGGAGCCTCTCAGTCTCAACCAGCTCCAGACAGAGGAGTGCCAAAGCTCAGACAGGCAGAAAGGAATCCTCGTCTAAGGAGGAAACCTGTCAGCTATAAAGGCAAAGCCGCCCAAGTGCGCAAGGCCAGAGAAGAAAATCCTAGAGCTGAAGCACAATTCTCAACAGATTATCGTTTCTGAACTTTCTTTCAGCAGGATTTTTATGAATGTCATTTTGCCTAGAAAGAATCCAATCATTCTGATGCAGTGGGTTGACTGGGATTACATGGCTGCAGCTGAGGATGCTACTTTCACTGAGGTCATTGCAGCATGTGAAAGGACAGGGACCAAGCGGATCATGAGTTTTCAGCATGATTGGAATGTGGAGATCATTGCTCAGTTTTATGCTACTCTATACATCTCCAGGGACAGGGTCTCCACTCTGCATTGGATGACCGAAGGAGCTTGGTATGAGATTACTTATCCTCAGTTTGCTCGCTATCTTGGATTCATTGAAGTTGATTGCCGTGACAAGGACCAAATTCATAATGAAGCAGCTCTCGGTGCCTCCAACTTGAACTTCCTCTATGAGGAAGATGCAGACTTTGAGGAAGGGAGTACAAAAGGCATGAAGCCTTTCTTTGCCTGTCTCAACAGGCTGTTCAGAAAGACACTGGCTCCCAAAGAAGGTGATGCATCCCATGTGCTTTCTTATACCAGAAATCTTCTGAGCAGGATGCGAGAGGGACAGCGTCCATTTGATGTCTTCGACTTCATTTGGAATGAGATTCGCTTGACTGCACAGGAGCCCAAGAGGAGCTGTGGTTATGCTCCTTTCATAATGCATATGATAGAGCATATAACTCATCAGCAGTTTGAGTTTGATGCAAGGCATATTGGAGTGCAGATCAGGGCAATAAAGGCCCCAACTCAGCCCGCTAGACGAGCTTCTACCAGAGGTGCTTCCTCCTCCACCGCTGCTCCCACTGCTGCAGCTTCCAGTGGATCATCCTCTCCAATTCTCCAGGCCTTGAAGTCTTTCTTTGGCATGTGCAAGAAGAATGCAGTAAGAGTCAGAAAGAACTCTAACAGACTCAAAGCCATCCAAAGACATCTAGCTCTTGAGTGCTCAGATGATGAAGCAACGGATGAAGATATTGTTGATCCTTTTGAAGCAGAAGCAGAAGAAGAATCTAACTCTGAAGAGGATTCTGGTGATGATGAGCCCAGTTCTGAAGATTCTGACTAGCTTTTCTTCCTCCTCTATCCTTTCTGGTGTTTGATGCCAAAGGGGGAGAGAAAAAGCTTAGAAGCTTACATCTTGCTATCGCTATCTATCTTCTAGTGTCGTTTGATAACTTCGTTTTATCATGTGAACTTGGGACTTGTTGCTTTTAATTATGCTGTTCTTTATTGCAATGCTGGACATGGATATTTGAATATTGCTCTTGGTATTATGGAAGTATATATATTTCTGTTCATTCAAATATAAGCACTTCATATTGTTCAGTGAATTATAGTCTTGATATTATATGTTTGTTATCCTCATCTGATCAGTTTCAGGGGGAGCTCTTGCCTATTTCTTTTCAAATTGTGCATTCGTGATCATTTCCTTTCTCCAATGCACACATTTAGGGGGAACTCACCCTATACTAATTTATCTGTATATCCTTTTAATTGTAAGCTTTAATCGAGTTGTCATCAATCACCAAAAAGGGGGAGATTGAAAGTGCATCTAGGCCCCTAAATTGGTTTTGGTTGATTAATGACAAACGATTAAAGGGACTAATGTTTTCAATAAGCTTGTGAACAGATAAAAGTTCTAAAGTGAGATCACCTACATGCGATGGATACCCTCAAACAAGACTACGCGAGTAAAACGGCATTACGCTTTTATTTTCTATATTTTTGAGTCGTAGGAATGCCGTACTATTAAGAGGGATGCATCGTAATTGATCAAGACTAGTCTCTATGCTCAAGATGAATGTCATATTAATTCTTTTAAAGACTCTAAGCCACCGCACATGCACCGGAATTTAGTTTCCTTAAAATTCAAGTCGGACATTCCGATCTCACATCGGAAGTTCCGATGTGGCCAGACATTCCGATGTGCATGCGTGCCTAAGTCCGATACGTGGAAACAGGGTCAGAAGTTCCGATGTTGATGGATCGGAAGTTCCGATGCATGTTTGAAACCTTCCAGGATGCTCTCTGTAAAGATCGGAAGTTCCGATGTGTTCAATCCTGAAAAAGGGAGCTCTCTGGAAATATCGGACATTCCAATATATCCGTTCGGACATTCCGATGTCCTGATCGGAAGTTCCGATATATATATATATATATATATATATCGGACAGTCCGATATGGACTTAGAAAATTTTGTCAAAGCTTCTTTGTGAGAACATCGGAAGTTCCGATGTCAACATCGGAAGTTCCGATGCATCTCGTTTCGACCGTTGAAGTGCGCTTGAGTTCTGCAAGTATCACAGATCGGACATTCCGATGTCCTGATCGGAAGTTCCGATATGTGGCTGAGCGAGGGTATAACGGCTAGTTTTTTGCAAGACTCTATAAATACCCTACTCCTCTTCCTTTGGAAGGTTACACACTCTCATTGGCAGAACTCTATAGCACTTTGAGCCCTCTCTAGTCTTTTCTTGAGCCCTCCTCTTTGATCTTAAGGATCATCTAGAGAGTGAGGACTAGAAGTGAGATTTAGAGCTTGAGTAAAAAGCAAGTGTCATTCATCTCGAGCATTAGAGTGTTCCTCCAAGATCGATCAACGGTGCATTTGTTACTCTTGGAGGTTGAAGGACTCCTAGACGGCTAGGCGTCGCTCACGAGCTCCCAAAGGTTGTGGGACGTCGTGAGAAGTTTGTGAAGGCCGGCTCCGCCTCCGAAAGGAAAGGAACCAATAGTGAAACCAAGCCTCAAGTGCGACCGAGGTTTCGGAGGAAAGGGTTGGAAGAGACCCGGCTCTTTGGAGCCTCCTCAACGGAGACGTAGGATTCCCTCAAGGATCCGAACTCCGGGATCAAAGCTTTGTCTCTCTGGTTGACTTGCTGTTGTTTATTTTGTTGTGGATTTTACTTACTATCTTCCCTATCTAACTGCTACTAAGTTTGTCTTTTACTCTTGTCGCTTGTGGCACTTAGTAGGAGGTCCCCTTTGTCAAAGTCTATCGGACATTCCGAACAAGTATCGGAAGTTCCGATCCAGTCGGAAGTTCCGATCCTACACCGGAAGTTCCGATACTCTTTCCGCTGCGACTATTTAGTTTTAATTTTAAATCGCCTATTCACCCCCCTCTAGGCCTTGTTAACCTCTTTTCAATGATAATCAAGTCAAGTACCTTATGTGAAGTGGAGGCTCTTCAGATCAAAGGTTAAAGGCTAAGGACTTTTGTTTCTAGTTCTGACTTGGGGGTTGATTCAAGTCATGTAGCTAGGATTGCTTTAATTTAGTAATACTATAAAGAGAGATTATGCACAAGTAAGTACCTTGGTTCATAGCCTAAAATCATTAAGATCACTTGGAGAAAAGGTCACCTAATTCCATTTCCCTCAAAAACAAGTCCTTCACTTGTTTATCCAAAAATCCATTCATGCCGGACCAATCCGTTCTTAGTCCGACGCTGAAACTTGACTTCTGTTTCCAACCGAGCGCACAAAGTTCACGACGGACTGACTTTTTGGGTCCGACGCTAAGGTCCTTTTTTCTTGAAATCAAACCAAGCGTGTGCCATTCACGCCGGACCATATTCTCTAAGTGCACGATGGACCAAGTTTTTCGGTCCGGCGTAAACTTGAAACTTACTGGAACTCCTTGTCTATTCTAAGTTTAACCCCAACTAAAACCAGAAAATCTTCCTTCTACGCCGGACCAAGTTTTTCGGTCTGACGCAAACATGGTTTTGGTTGGTTTCATGACGGACCGATTTTTGCTCAAGGCATGTGTATGCTAGACCAACTTGAAGCAGTCCGGTGCAAATAGAGTTTTCGATCAAATCGGTTCGGCGTGCATTAGACTTGATTTAAAGTTTCTCAAAGCTAGTCTGTGGGACAAATTATTTGTCACATCTTGCCAATCTGACAATGTCAAACGGCTAGTATTTTGCTAGTAACGACTATATTCTTTTTGTACACTATATAAGCCCTACCAGGGCATACCAAAAGAAGAACTTTGCATCTCTTTGACATTTTAACATTCGTGAGCTCAAAAGTCATCAAAAAGATTGAATTTCACTCTTGATAAAAAAAATCAAATTAATCTTGCTCCAATCATAGTCTAGACAGTATTGTGCTAGTGAACCAAGAGTTAAGGCTTGTGGGTAGTCTATTACTCTTGGAACTAAGAGTTCCTACACGGCTTGGAAGTGGTTTGGTGCGACCTGTCCAAAAGAGTTTGTGGAAGGCCACCACTGATCTGTGAAAGGTTTGAGTGTAACACCCCGGCATCTAGTATGCCCGAATGCTACCAAACATAGACTAAACAACATCTAAATACCATAAATAAAGATAAATTACAGCAAAGGAGTAAATGCTAAAAACCGAAATTTCGGCAGCATCTCCTTTGTTTTAACATGAATTGAAGGAGACACAATAGCATAGCAATATAAGGCAATATGAGAGACATCTAAAATAGCAATAATTAAAGGTATGACGACCTTAAAAGTCTAATTCCAAACATTTAATGTCTCCATGAGCCAAACGAACAATAATACTCTCATATCACAAAGCTAAACCATAAAACAATAGGCATCACACTTAATTTATTATCAAGACCCAAATGAGTGACTGTGGGAACAATTGAGTGACGCTACGTGTAGAAGTGTGACTAATTCCCTTCCCCGCATGCCGATCTCATGGTACCTAAAACAACAAGAAAGCACAAGCGTGAGTTCAACACTCAGCAAGCATATTGCAATGGTACACAAAAACAATTACATGGCTACAACAACTCATATCATGTCTTTCATCTCATTCATGATCACATATCAATATCATCACCATTATGTATGCAATGCGATGCGATGCTCATGTCTCCTTGGAAACTCATACCGGCATGGTTGAGTACACACCCGTCGGTGTGCACTCTCTCCCCCCTTCCATCCCGAAGATGGAGGGTGCCTACTCCTCGCTTCCGTTCACCGCGGTGAATGGAATCACGATGTAGGACTTACTCATTGGCTCTCCGGAATAGTCATAACTTTCTCACCGATCTTCCCCGGACTAGTTATGACTTTCTCACCGCCCGGGCCATGTAACATGCCATGTATGCAAATATGCCAACATCATAAATAACTTGTACACTATCCCATGGCATCATAACATAATAAACATATTCATCATATCATTGGCAATCATTAAGTCATGGCATGTGAGCATATCATGTATCCAAATTCAATCTCAATCAATCTAGCAACTACAACCCGCTACCCATTCCAATACACTTGCCTCAACCACGGGCGACGGATTAGCGAGAAGTAGAAGGCACTCCCGGGGTCACACCACCTGCACATAGGTACCACACACTCACAATCAAGTCCACAAAACAGTAAGCAAACCCTCTTCTACCCCGACATCTCAAACTACTCGCTAAACCCAAAAACAAAGGTTCTGTCCCGTCGGGACAGCAGCCTTCCAAAAGGCATAACTCGGGTTCTAAGACTCCGAATCAATTAAACGAGTACATCCTCGCGTAGCTTAGGAAATTTTCTAACTTTTTCTAAGTATACGGAAAGACTGATTCGGACTCTAAAGTGGTTTAATCTACAGAAAACCGTGATCTGTTCCAATCACGTCACAGATTTTAATACGTTCAGTAAAACGATCATAACTTTCAAACGGCTGGGCGGAATTGGACGTTCTTTATACCCACGGAAATATATTGAAATTACCTACAACTTCTTCAACATTAAATGCGACCAAATTCCGACTCTAAATTGACGAAAACCCAAACCCTAGGTCGACTGCTCATGCTGCCCGAAACAGAGAACGTGGCAAACTCAAGATTCCATCTAATCTACTCAATTCCAGCACCACCAATTGATCTAAAAACATGATAATACCCCTTATAACAGATCCTAGACCAACCCCGAGGATCCCCGTGGCCATACCTTCGCCCGACGACCGAAAACCCAACGGATCTCCTCCCGGTTCGCGCGATCTCCTTCCTCTCTCCAATTCCGCCGGATATCCTCATCGCGGAGCGCTCCAACAGGTGGATCTTCGAGGTGTTGAGGTGGAGAACTCCCCTAGGGCAGCAAGGGAGGTGGAGAGGTGGTGGAGAGGTGGTGGAGCAATGGGGGAGGTGGAGGCGCCACAAGGAGGAGGTGGGGAGGTGTGGGGGCGGCGGCTAGGGCTTGTGGGGGCGCAAGGGCAGGGGTGGGGGCGCAGTAAGGGGCAAGGGGAGGCCCCCAACCAGGACTCCTACTCCCAATTGGACTCAAACTCCATTCCACCAAAGCCCACGACCCCTTCTCTTAGGCCCAAAACTCCCCAGAAAGGCCCAAACTCCCGGAAACGGCCCGAAAACGCTATTAACCTCCATACCTTATGGTTTCAACTTCTAATTCCATATTTCATAATGTGTTTGACCTCAACATTCACATTATATAAGGTTACAACACTCCGTGGTGTCACATTGGGACTCACCTCACTGGAGTGGTGAAAGAGTCACCTGAGTTTGTACCAAAGCTATCGAGTTTAGCTTTTGGTGGAGCTATACTTCTTGGGAAGTGCTCTAACGAGGACGTAGGAGCATATCTCTGAACCTCAGTGGAAAAATCATCTTGTCTTCTGCTCTTTACTTGCAGTATTTACTTTGCTGCACAGCCTTTTTGCTTGCCAGTTTCAGAATTGGTTATTTCTATTGGTGCACTAGTAAGACTAATTTCTAGGCCTTGTTTGATAAAATCTCAGTTTTTCTTTTGATCTTATCTGTTTCTGTCTTTAAGTTATTTACAGCTTCCTCAGTGCTAAAATTTTCTGAAAAAGCCTATTCACCCCCTCTAGGCTCATCCTCGATCTTACAAGAGGCTAAATAACCATCAGTGTAGCATTTCCTTGAAAGCACATCACAACATAAACAAATACGCAAGATTCGATGCATGAGCGGCAAAGCAGCAGCACTTGGAGTTTGAGTTTGGGCATGAGCTGGAAGAACAACTAGAGTGTTGGGTGTTAAGTTTGGATGCTAGGAGAGAGAGGCAATGCACTAGAGAGGAGAGAGAAATAGGGGATATCATGTAGCAGATGTGTTGGCAGATAGATTTGAAGCAGGCCGAGCCGAGCGGCTCGGCTCGGCTTCAATCTTGGCTTCGATGCAGTGGCGGTGTGAGCCAGGCTCGGCTCGGCCTTGAGGCGAGCCAAAAACCGGCTCGGCTCGGGAGTCGGCTCATGGCCGCTCGTTGGCTCGTAGAGCGAATATTTTTTCAAAAAATTAAGTATTTATACAATAATTCATATATTTGCAGTGAATAATATTAACTTACTAGTTACTACTAAATAATAGTAGTTGCTTAGTTGCTCTATATCACACTTGTAGGACATGGAATTGTCTCAACATCATCTTTTTCCTAAAAATATAAGTCATTAATCATACTAAATCCACTGCATGGGCTGGGCCACCGAGCCAATTTGGCTCGCGAGCCGAGCCGAGCCAGCTCGGTGTTTTTGCGAGCCTGAAAAGTAGGCTCGGCTCGAGCTTGGTCCGAGCCACGAGCCTGTGTGAGCCGAGCCAGGCTCGGGCGAGCCCGAGCCGAGCCACGAGCCACGAGCTTATTTTCCAGCCCTATTGACAGAGACGATGGGCAAAGGCTGAATGGGTAGTTGGGATATGCACCCAAGGTTTACGAGATCACGATGTTGCCAGGATCTGCAGACTAGGTGTCATTGTCATCAAAGCACCGCAGTCGAAGTCATGAGAAGGCAACTACACAGTCGCCACCTCGAATGGCCACCCTAACTCTAGGGTGTTGAACGTCGAGCGACGGGCCAACCTCGCATCGGCTATAGCATGTCGCCCTGGCTGCACCAGCTGAATGCTTTCGGTGCCGCAGCACAGAGGAGCTCGGCAGTGCTGATGTCATCATCTCTGTATGGCTTTGTCTCCTCCTTGCCTTCCCCGTTATTCACCATCATCGCTTGGACTCCTCAATCACCTGCTAACTCCTCATTCTCTAATGCCGTAAGCATTGAAGTGGCCTCAGCGTTCTCTACCGCCACCGCTTGCCTCCCCGGTCACATACGACCACCTCTATCTCCATTGAATGCGAGGCCGAATATGCGAGTAGGTGGTGACGGCGCACGAGGAGACGATGGTCCCTCGAGGCGGATTTTGAAGTGATGGCCGGGGGGTGGGGCAGTGCATCCACCGCGTCTTTACCAGACGGGAGGTCGACGGTGCAGGTAGGTGGTGATGGTGCATGAGGAGGTGATGGTCTCTCGGGCGGATTTGCAGGTGGCGCTAGAGGGTGGGGGCAGTCAACGAAAAGGAGAGCCCCCGGTGGCGACGACTGGTGGAGAGCTCTGCGTGATCAGTGACGTCGGATCTAGCCTTTCCTAATTGGTGGCAGTGCATAGCAGGGGCAGCACGCTAGAAGGAATGGTGGGCATTTGTAGTAGGGTTGCAAAGGGGCATGGGCAAGACGTAGGGGTGGTGCGGGGAGAGGAGAAGGTGGTAGTATAGGGACTAGAGGCAATAGTGCTAGGGAGGAGGAGGTGCAACTAGGATGGAATTAGGGGGAAAGGGAATGAGGGAATTGGGGGTGAGAGGAGATTGAGAGAAAGGAGAAAAGAACTAGTGAAGAAGATCATGGAGTTGGGGTTGGGAGATGACGGAAGGAGCGCTGCGCTTGGAGTGGGACAATCGTCCCATGGGGTGGACGTAAATTCCTTCTTTCTTAATTTAATTAAGATATATGGCATCGTGACCCACGTGACAATAGACAGGGACAAGGATAAGAGGATATAAAGAGAACAAACAGATTATCATTGACTCGTATTTTTAAGTAGTAGAGACAGAAATAAACAATCTTTGTACAATGGTACGAATGGCAGCTGTTATAGTACACCTCTATATCATATATAGAAATAGCTAAAGACAACTCATACAGTAAATTGTTTATATAATTGCCTATAATAGTCTATTATATAATTAATAGATTGTCTATTCAATGGTATACACCATATAAAACCGTCTATAAGATAGTATATCAAATAATAGACATCATCTTTCTCTGTTCTCTGTATTAACCAAAATTCTGACATAAGTTTATACACGGCTAAGATATACCACCGTATCTAACCCGAATCCTTCAGAAAAAAAAAAGTCAAATGATGCGTCGATAAGAATAAAAAAGAGCAAGAGATAACAATGACGTCAAAGAAGCTTCCAAAGAGAGAGAGACAAAAACACCACCCCCCCCAAAAAAAAAAAAAAAAAATAACGCAACCAAAGCCGACTACAAATGTCACTGTCAAAGGGTCCAATACACCATGGACCCCACCTGCCATTCCCACAATTACGCCGCCACCCCAATCCATTGACCTCCCATCCCCCTCGTATGCTAGCAACGCAACCCCGTCCTCCCAAGTCCCAACTGCCAAGCCTCGAAATCGCTTCCTCCGAACGCGGCTCCGTCGTCCCCTCCCATCATGGACGCCGCGAGCCGCACCTGGCCGCCGCCGCCCCCCTCAGCTCCGCCCTTCTCCTCCCGGATCAGCGTGTCGTCTGATCCCCACCGCCGCCGCCGCCGACACTCCAAAAAGCAGAAGCCGGAGCCGCCGCCTCCCACGCGGAAGAACGCCGCCGACGGCGCCGGCGCGGATTTCGCGGCCCTCCCGCCGGACCTTGTCCACCGGGCGCTTTCGGCGGCGGGCGCGGCCGACGTCTCGGCCGCCAGCCGCACGTGCCGCGCGTGGCGGGATGCGCTGCGGCCGCTGCGGGAGGCGGCGGCGCTGCACGCGCGTGGGCGCCGCGTCAAGCATGCCGGCTGCGGCGAGGGACGCGAGGCGGAGAGGCAGCGCGCTCTGGGGCTGTTCCAGCGAGCCGCGAGGCTGGGGTCCGCGGCGTCGATGGTGGACGCCGGGCTGATGTGCTGGGAGGACGGACGGCGGAGGGAGGCGGTGGGGTACTACCAGAGGGCGGCGGAGCTGGGGCACCCCGTCGGGATGTGCAATCTCGGGGTTTCCTACCTCGAAGGTACCGCGGATTTGGCTTACGGGATTAGCTTTCTTGGGGACTTGTTCGAGGTGATAGCAGAAAAGATTCGAATTTTTGGACGAATTTGGCTTGTTTCCAAGTATCCTACGTTGGTACGCGTGATTAGATTTGTTCGCGGCGCAATTAGGAACATTCGATTTTAGGGGGGCAGTATTGACTTTGCTTTGTCGCTTGCGTTTGTCTTTTGTGGTTCTTTTAGTAAACTTTAGGGTTCATTCCGTCTCTGGATAAACTCTGGAGAGTAAAGACTCTAAATAGTAGTGGAAAAGCTTTCTCGGTTTGATATTTTACTTATTTGCAATCAAACTCTTCATATCAAGGCATTAGAATTAATGTTGCTGCCAAATCTTTTTACAGCTGATCCACCCAAGGCTGAGGAAGCTATTAGATGGTTTTATCCAGCTGCGTCCGCGGGCAATGCCCGTGCGCAATACAACCTAGGCCTTTGTTTGCAGAATGGAAAAGGAATCAAGCGTAATCAACGGGAAGCTGTAAGATACCACCTTTGTGTTACACAACCGAGCTTTGCAAATTTTTCTCAAAAGCCAAGTAATTAGTTACTCCAAATGTATTGGGTTCTTGAACCACCTAGTTGTGTCATTGTTGTAATATCTGGTTTCTACAAGATATGCCTGTAGCACATCTCGAACGAACTAAATTTAAATTAGACAACCTCCAGGTGTTCTTCTTTAGCTCCATTGGGATTTTGAAGCTGGGTTGTTATGCTTTCTAGCTTTTGAGCAATGGTTTAACATTCCATTGTGTCCTCTTCCAATCTAATCAGGATAGTATCACCAGGATACGAGATTACCAGCAGGCTCCTGAACCTTCTCTGTAGCACTTAAGGTTAACTATGTGCTTGCTTGCCTTTATATTTCAAAACTGAAAGAAACTTGTAACTGCAGGCAATGTGGTACTTGCGAGCTGCAGAGGGAGGAAATGTACGAGCCATGTATAACATTTCCTTGTGTTACAGCTTCAGCGAAGGGCTTGCACAGGATCCAGTGCGTGCAAAGAGGTGGCTGCAACTAGCTGCTGATTGTGGTCACAAGAAAGCTCTTTACGAGTGTGGTATTAAACTTTGTGCGGTATGTCATCCCGCGGGAATGGCTGTCTTGCCTATCTGAATTAATTTGTTGATAATTTCAAAATAATAGTGCATTTTCATTTTCAAATGGTTTTCTCTTATGGGGAAATATTGTGCTCCATATATCTTTTTTCCTCCTTGCCGTCCTGCATTGCTTGCCATTATACATGTCAGTGCATAAATGTTGCCCATATAAGGTCAGGGGTGTAATGCTTGGTTGCTCGGGGTTGGAAGTCCTCAGAGTTCCTGCATAGATACAATCGACTTTCCTACTTAGGACCTACGCCAAACCATGCCATTTTGATATTGACTTAGTTTTGACTTTGATGTCTTCATTACAAAAAGAAAACTTAGGTAGATAGAACTAGAAGCAGTAGTATGTGATTTCTTCATCAAGATAAGATTAAGGGAGTTTCAAAAAACAGGATACAGTGTCTGACTTCAAGATAGATAGATTAAGAGAATTTAAAAAAACAGGATGCAGGGTCTTTACTGGTTATGAAGAAAAGGTCAATATCTTAATCACACAGAGGATAACTACCACCAAAATTGGCATTAAGTTGATAATATTCTGGGTCATTAACATATAATTTTATGGTATGCCATTAAGTGGATCAACCATTCTTCTATTCCGCTTTCGTGCTATTTGGGACATATATTTGTCTGGTTTCCTTGATGAAGATGGGGGCATTACCCTCTGATTTCACCACACGCACGACCAACCTTACACTGAAGTAGTAACACATGTCAGATGCACCGCCACCTGTTACATATTATTATTGCTTCCTCATGTTAAGAGTCATGCATTTACCTGTACCTGTTTGTGGCATTTTTAAATGCTGATGCATATCTTATTCAGGCAGGAGACAAGATCAAGTCTCTCATGTATCTAGAGCTGGCAACACGCCGTGGAGAAACTGCTGCCTCACATATGAGGGATGTAATACTTGAATCGCTCTCTCTCGTGAATGCACAACGTGCCCTGTCAGATGCTGATAAATGGCGACCGAAAGCACTCCATACCAGAAGATGAGCAAATGGGCCCCTTCAAAGAACTAACCCCTCTATTGTGCTGGCCATTGGCCACATCATTTATAAGTCAGAATTGGAACGCACGACCCAAACGGCCAAGTGAGCATGCATGCCTCTACTTCATTTGCATGCCCTTCACCTATGCTTTTTGTACAAAACCTACCATCGCAAACGGCATCGGAAAACTTGAAGCTCAAGTGGCAATAGAAGTATGAAGGACATGCAGTGGCGGAATGCACCATAAATAAAGTTGTGCGGTTGCTGGATTCAGCTGTTTATGTTTGAAGTTGTCTGAAGACTGAACCATTTCATCTTTGTAATTAACAGAAATGTTGGGATGATATTACCCTGTACTCGCCAAATGTGTGTGAATGCTATAGTACTGTACTGCAATCAAAAGAAACGATGCAGCTCAAATCGCATCGCATCTTTTTTTTGGATGGTTGATGGAATGTTTAATGTTAAAGATGTATGAGGCCTAAGGGCTCCGTAGATTGGAGAAGCTTGTAAGATGCCAGGAACACTGCCATAATGAAAAGGTTTGGATTGTTTTATTATGTTCTATACTTCTATGACCCTCCATGGCGCTGTAGTTCTGATAGAAATCTTTATTGACATTCGTTGTTGCTTATCGATGCTTTGCCTTGTTGTGCAATGTCTGTGTTCTTGCGTTCATAGAAGCTTTCGTAATATTTGATTTCGCACCTAAATTAGCTTTGTACATTCAAGTTGTCGGTTGCATTTTGAACCTTGTCGAGGTTGTTGACTCCATTAGCCGTAGAAGTCTCAACAGCAGCAAATTTGCAATACACAGAAGTAAATGTAGTTTCTCTACGATTGAGAGCATGCCAGATGTCGGATGAGCTAACAAAATAAATGATCAATGCTCCTACCAAGAGAGGGTACTACAGCATGAACACCACAATGTTTAACACGCTTTTATTTATAAAGGCATTATGCCAGTCCAGACTTCATTAGATGCTACTAGTTCACCATTCAACAATCAACCAGTGCAGCAAACAAAGATATTACAAAACACCAAACAGTCCACAAGAAAACCAACACCATTTTTGCTTTTATTGGAACAATATAGTACGATAGTAAATGTAGCAGCCACATGCCAGTTTAGTTGTTCCTTTGACGAGCTGCGAAGCTCAGAGCTTGGAAATAAGGGCGTTCTGGGTGGCTTTAGGCGACTCAGCCTCCTTGACTTCGGCGTCAGAAGAGCCGGGAGGCACATCGACCGCAGGCGAGCAGTTGAAGAATCCATGTGGCTGCAAAGAAACAATTGTACCTTGAGCTGAGACTGTACAAAACCAGAACCGCAAATACTAGTAGCGAACAACAATATTGGAAGACTGAAGTGATACCATGAGCATGAAGCCGATGCGTTCCACTGGCATTACAGGCCAGTCTTCCAGCCTTGGGATGTGGGTGAGTCCAAACACGTACCTATAAATGCCGAATACAGCTGTAAGAAATACAAATCATAAACCGAAGAAACAAATAATGCCATTTTTAGTATACAATGGCACAAGTACCAGAGAACAATGCCAGTTTCCTCCAGGGGTCTATCCTTCTTGACCCAAGTAGCTAAACCCTCATGAATACGTGGATTCTGATTGGGAAACTCCCCTCCGGGGAACATCTCATCGCTCTTGTATGGCGTGACCCAGAGATTGTGCTTCAAGAACCCAGCCCTTCTTAGAAATTTCGCCTCAGGTAGAGCAAATGGCAAACAGTTTGAACCAGGCACAAGCTTGTAACCGGTTGGTTGCCCAGTACGGTTCACAGTCCTTGTGTTCCGTACCTGATCAGCATGTGAACAAAGGACGAAGAAAGAAATATCAGTATAATTTATCAGCTTCCCTAACACAAATAATAATGATCTTTACTGAGAACTGGTTTGTCATGCTGTGAACCGGCCTGCTATATTTTACATGTTTACTTGTGGAACCCGTTTGCCATACTGACATGCACTCTGACAAAATCAATAGTAATGCAACTATGAAGTGCAAGACAAACTAGTATGCATTGCAACAAAGGAGCAGTCCATGTGCTGTTTGAGGACAAAAAATAGTGATCAAGTTGCGTGTGCAGTTATGGATGATCAGTTAAATAGACGTGTTACCATGGATGATCAACAATAAAACAACATAAAGCTATTCAGGAAAGAGGCAAGACAAACAACTAAGCATGAGCCCTTACGATCCAATGTCGTGCAGATGAAGGGTCACAATCTCTCATTGCTTGCAACTCGGATTTCAATAGTTTTTCTTCAGCATAGAAAGCGTTGTTGTGCACATTATGTGTGCCTGCATTTTCGACTTTTACATTTACTTCAACCACCTGTGATAGAAAGGAACATGTGTCAAGTGCACAGACGTAATACAGGGTAATTTTGCACGGTAGGGACTTATGGTAAGATTTAGGAGGTGCGGCTAGAATTAAACTACACAGGTTGAACACAGTTTCTTGTTCAGACAGCAGGTTTCAGTCAAAATAACTTTAGGATATACATTACTGTGAAACCAGGATGAAGTAATTTTCATCTAGTAGATGCGGTGTCTGAGACTTTGATTGCAATAAATTCTTGTGGCCATTTCGATAACTAAATGAAAATGCATAGCAAGCGGCCCACCTGATTATGAGTCTCTTTAGGTTTGCAATCAACTGCCATATCCATACGGGCAACAAAGAAATGCTGGTGAACAGGTGCATACAGACCAGGGGCAATAGTTGTACCATATTTCCTTGATTCCCCAGGCATCAGAGCTCCCAGACTAAGAATTCCAGTAAGTTTTACTTCTGCTTCTATCTTACCATCCTATAGACAAGAAAATGAACTTATAATTATATTGCAAAAATAAAATGTGATAGCAGAATATTAAAGGATCATTAGATTTAATAAAGGAATCAGATTTGAAGCTGAATTCAGTAAATCTTGTGATATTTGCATTGGCTAATTTAAAATTATTTCACACATAACTTGATTACCGAAACATACAGAAGGAATCACAGCCCTTGTACGTTAAATGTTAATTGCTCCAAACATTATAAGAAACATTCCATTCAAATAGTTACCTGATAAAAGTGCCAGTAAAAACCATATTCATAGTTGGCAACCGTGCAGATAAATGACACAGTGAGCCTCCTAGATCGCCTAACTTCTGCTAAACCAGTCCTCCAATCCTGGTGTTTCCAAAGGATTCCATGGTCCTCCTCATGCAAACAAACACAATTCTCAATTGTCTCCACACCACCCGTAAAATTTGTAAAGTGTGCATCAAAATACTTTATGTAACCCAGGCAGTCACATCCCTACAAGAAAAGGGTAAAGAATGTCAGATCAAAATTAAATATCTGAAGAGAAAGATCACCAAGAACTGAGCAAATGACCTTCTTAAGAGAATGAGCATTTTTCCCAAGTCCATCTTCTCCAGCATCAAACGCATTCTTGCGATAATGTGGTTCATTTGGATCTCCATAAGGAACAACCATCTCAACAAAACTCAGCCTATGAGCTATAGGTCGACGTCCACGGCTACCATCAACATATGCAACAGAATAGATAACCAAACCCTCTTTAGGGGTAAAGCCAATACGGAAGTTCCACTGCTCAACATCAACATCATTAAGAGAGTTATTAATTCCAAGGGGCAAGAATTTTTGTTAATACCAGCATAGTAGGTAAAACATTACAGCAACCATGTACCTTCTGCCATTCCACAAAATAGCCATTAATACGAAAGCTTGGGCCCTCAGGTTGATTGATAATAAGAGGTTTCACATCACTTCGATCAACGCCACCTCTTGTTTCTCCAGGAGTGTAGTTTCTCAAATGATCTGGTGGGGGCAGAGGAACCAACTTCCTATCTTCAAACTCTATGACAGCATTATTCTGCATATCAACAACAACATGGATCCCTTCCACAGGACGTGCATAACCATTCTCCATGGGACTATCACTTTCAGTTCTGCAAAAGATTAGAGGCTTGGCAAGTCTGCGACTGGGAGCATCAGTATCACCATAGTAGCCAGCACACCTGATGATTTATGAGCGAAGTTCACATTCCAATTTTCAATATGATGATTTAAGCTAAAAGATAACCCATTATGAAAAATGCAACAAAAGATGTTTTTTGCAGCTAGCTTACCAGGCATCTACCATGACGAGGTCCATGTCATCCACACCTCTTTTCTTCATAGCTTCAATAAATGGAGGATAACTTTTGACAGTAGCTTCACATTCAGCATACTCCATAGCATCCTGCGAAATATAAAAATTCAAACAAAACGCTCCATAAAGTTCAAAAAAACTTCAAAAGAGCCAAACAATTCAGGCAGCTGTGTAAACATAAATATTGGAAAACTAAAAAACTGTTATCTGACAGCAATAATTGTACAGTATAATAATCACATGGTCATTACATACTATTACATGGACTAAATGGTTGGCAGATTGGAACAAATAGTCATAAGGAAGGCAAGATACTAAACAAATTAAATAGGTTACCATTGCAGGCTGAACATCTGGAACAACTTCAGATGAAATCACCTTCCCTCTGTGATGTCCACCCCTAGTAGCTGCATGCACCTGAGAGAGTTCTACTATCCAAATGCTAGTCTCATTTGACTGTCTGTTGTAGACAACAAGCTTGGCCCTCCTAGGAGGCAACCTGCTTGGAATGACAGCAGACCCTTTGGTTCTAGGGAGCAGTGATGGTTGGAAAGGTGGGAAAAAGTAGGCATCAGCTAATGCTACAACAGTCTTTTCTGGCTCCAATAGCACAGCTTCAACAAAGCGCATGCTGTCTCGTTCCTACAATTTTACAATATTTCTTGTCATTTTCTTATTTTTCAAGGTTGTATAGAAAAGTATCTGGAAGATTTTTGTTGACAAACCTCAGGAGATTTTCCAGCAGCTCTTACAGTTGCAACAGCCACTGCAATTTCAGCAGCAGATAATGGGTCTAAAGGGTGGCTTCTCTGGGCTCTTGTCATTATAGGTATCCCTGCATTTTTTTCACCCAGCAGAACATTAGGAATGTATAGTAACGAAGAAAAACCAGTTAAGACATAGTATACATTTTCAAATAGCTAGAATAGGGGCAAATTGATGCCTATTGAAAAGCTCACTGAAACAGCTTCCAAGAAATTTCTAAAATATGGACGTATACAGCAACTGCCAAGCACAAAACACTAAGAAACGAACGTACAGATACAGACCACTTCGATAACATAAGTCAAGCATTGACAATAGATAATTGGCAGGTCAAGAGCACCATGCTCCATGTGCTTATGGGAAGGGCAAAAGAGGGAACACTTAATAGTAAAATGGTTGTTGACCTCTCTCTGAAGGAACAGATAAACAAAACTGTACTGACATGAACCTTACAGTATAAATGCAAGTCTTAAAATATTGTTCTATCCACTAATGTTCCCCGTATTGGATCTAGCTGTTGTATAGTGCAAATTATAAAATAGACACAAGAAAATGTAGCATTTCTGACTAATGCCCCTCATTTATTCACTACAAAGACTAAATCAGAAAACAGTACGATCCAATTAGATGAAACAAATACCAGTACCAACTATGTATTGTTAATCATCTCTCTACATAATACAAAAGTTAATGATTGACAGGCATGATCTAATTTGAAGCCGTATCTGATGAGTTATATACCAAAAAATTCTTCTCAGGAAACCCTGCCAATATCATCAGGTCAAATACTATGGCAGTGTTCCACTATTCCTTAAAAAAGGTATATGTTCAGCCAAACTGAAACTGGGTGCTTGTCCATTTTTCAAACACAAGGATAAGCTATGAAAGAGAATCTGTCTAATCTTGAATGATAATTTTGGTTGATAAGAAAGTTCAAGGTGATGTAACGTCCTTTCCCAATTCTAGTTAGACACCACAAAAATCTACAACTCTTGGAACATCGAATGAACTTTAAAGGCTAGCCAGCATGGGCCTCGGAAGACAACACTGCACCACTTCAGCATCCCCACAAACACTACTACTATATATGTCCATTGCCCACCGTGCAGGCCGGTTGGACCAGCCTGCATGATCAGCTTATGTCTCGTGTGGCATCCAGGGAAGTGTGCATGCCAAAAACTCTGCTGACCCCATGAATCAAATAATCAAGAAGCTTATTGGTCCGTTGCTAAAGTGACATCGTTATGCAGATACAGACACTTTCCTCACTTTTGTTTATCAAATCTCACCATCAACCAAAAAGTATGTAAGAAAAAAGAAAGAAAATGGTCACTGCTACTAGTGATCAAAGAAAAGGTTCGATTACTCAACTACTATCGAGTACAAAAAAAAGAACAGTAAACAACTAAGAAAGGACTATTGCCAGAATTGTGACAGCGCCAGAATTGTGACAGCAAGTCCCACAAGTAGGCACCGCGCCATCACGTCATGCCCCTGTGATTCAATCATCAATAAGTTACATAAGGTAGGGGAAACCACAAATTTTTGTTGTTACGGTGGATTAATGTCGCTATTAGATCTAAGCATACACTTATGAACAGTGCCCCTGCTATAAGGCCTACTCGCCGATCTGCATAGAACTGTGCGATTTGTGCAAACATCATGATTTGATCATGTTTCCCACGTTCATATCTGATCCCACGAGAGAACAGTCGACACATACGCATGAATCTGCATTTTGTACAAACATCGCCACTTGATTACATCTCCCGCGCTCTTATCTGTCCTCACGAGGAATCGTGATCAATCGCGACACTACCATCACATGCCTTACCCTGCTTTATGATCCATGCACGGCACGGCACGGCACTCATTTCCCATGACCCAATCAACCATGCCCGCTCACACAAATCCCCCATATACCACCGCAAACAACCCATATTACCCATGATCCAACTGGATCGAGAGACGGAGAGAGAGAGAGAGAGGTGGGGATCCCATATACCTTTGGAGGAGGCCTTCGCGGTTGTGTTCTGGGCCGCGGCGGCGATTTCCTCTATCACGGCGCCGCCTCCGGCAGCCGCAACGACGCGCTCATCGCCCGCGGCAATGGAAACCTTCCCGGCCGCGGGGGCCGCGGCGATCGCCCCGCCGGCCCCCAGGGCGCCGCGAGCGGGGCCGCAGCAGGCCGCCGCCTTTTCCGGAACTGCGGCCATTGGAGCGGGTTCGCGAGCTGACCGTGTCCGTAGTCTCCGCCTCCGCCTCGCCGGCTCCCACGATCTGACATACAGCACAGGCCTCCGCCTCCCGCGCCTTCTTCCTCCCCTCTCCGCCCACTCCTCCTCGTCGGGACCTCCGCGTCTAGGATTCTACGGGTTCGGGCTAGGATTTCGAGAACCCTAGGGGAGGGGGCGCGTTCTCTCCGCGAGAAGCCGAGGAGGAGGCGAAGCTGGTGGGTTCTGGCGTCAGGACTCCGGAGTGGTGATGGTGGCGGTGGAGAGGCGAAGATAGCAGGGGTTTGGGTGTCGGGTGTTTTGGAGAGCGAGTCGACGGGGCCTCACGTGGATTTATAAAAAGGTGACCAGGCGTGCGATATTGATGGGCTGGATCCTTCCGGGCCACCCTTTTCCAAATGCTAGAGGTACCCCTGACGATCGCCTTTACAACACCCGTCCCAAAAGCATACACCCCGAGGAGATAAGCCTGCGTTTGGTTGCGTATACCAAGTGCTACATGTATGAGATGGTTCAAGAAAAAAAATTATTCATACGTTAGGTTGCTTGAATGGAACCATTACATCCTGGATCAAGTGATACAAATTTAAGAAAAATATTCTCCCTAGATGCTGAACCATCTCATTCACCCAAAATAATGGAACCAAATGGTACAGAATCATCCCATCCCATCCAACCTCATTGCATGAACCAAATGGTACACCGTTAGGGTTAGGGTTCCCATGTGGAGGAGTGGAGGCGGTGCAGTGAGGCGTCAAGGGCGTTGCCAACCCTGGGCGGTGGCTGGGAAGGCGGGGCCGCCTGCGATGCAAATGTCGGGGAGGTGTGCCAACGGGGTGGGGCCAGCGGCCGAGAGGGAGGTATTGGCGAACAATAACAGCAGAAGAAAAAGAAGACAACGACATTGGGAGGAGGAGGAAGAAGACTGCAAGTATGAACGTGGAAGCACACTCATGTAAAGTGTTAGTGGTGCTGCATTTGACGCTTCCAGCGAATTGAGTTTTGATTATTGTTGATCAAAATGCTAGAGTAGTCGGCAGTTTGCTCCTTTTAAGCTCACAAACCAAAAGCGACAGAATATGGTATCGATTTGATGCTCAGAGGGTAATATGACAATTTTATCTACAAAATAACGTTAATGGGATCGTGCTATTCAGCCTTTGAGCAGCATGCACAAAAGCAACACTCACACTGTCATTGGCTTTTATTGCCCTTCTCTACCATTTTAACTTTTAGGTGTAGTTTTCTTTCTCCCTTATGTAGTATAGAACTAGGCCAATAAGCGCGGCGCACGTCGCGCGTGTGAATGAAAAATAATTTTACGTTTTTTTGCGGAGAAAAAATAGACCTTGATGTATTTTCAAATTTTTTTGAGGCTCGCGAAATCTTAGAGACCGAGCTAGGAAAAAAGTACATATATTTTCTGCTGAGAAAAATATTTTTTCTTAGGGGAAAAACGGAGAATGGACCTAGATGTAAAAATCGAGGACCTGGTTGTTATATTTTTGGACCTCACCGTTATCCCGAAAAAGCAGAAAAGGGCTTGTTCGCGATTTGTATTTAACGGGAGCCTCTTTCTGTAAAGTAACGAACGGGGGACCTAAACGCAATCCGGGAAAAATTTTCTTTCCCTCACAAAAAATCGCAAAGGACCTTTTCGTAAATTCACAGGGACCTATCCATAATTCGTAGAAACGGAGGGGGTTTTTCGCAAAACAACCAGGCGACACGCCGGACTTTGCTTTAGGTAGTATATCACGGAATGCTTGGACGTGTCTCTGTACTGGTGGCCATAGAGGATTATACATGAAAGAGAGGTACTCTATACATCACCTTTCAATACAAGTTATATAAATATTGAAGCAAACAAAGAGAGAAGTAATCAAAACCTACTCTCTGTGTAAGCTACTGCGATATACCTGTAACTTTTGTGTGTGTGAGAGAGAGGACGATATATCGCTACGAAATGAATTCATTAACATCTCAAGCAAATGCTGGACATATGCAGGAGCATTTATTTATTTTTAGGAGTCTACATATCAAGACATTGTAGCTAGCGTAGCCAGATTATTTCACACGAGGAATCCTTTTTCATGCTGATTAACTAGTTACCTGAATGCCTGGATATCCAACATGGAGACTGTGAGTTGGCAATTACCATTTGCCAGCAGGCGAATGGTTAAAACTTTAGCCATTGTTTTGAAACAAAAAAAAGGCGACCAGCGCCGGTCATATTCCTGCGCCCCATTTTGTCTCTCCTGCTTGTCATGTATCCCAGGAGGAATATGGCAGCATGGCAACGCAGGCAATGCGTCCTAATCCTGTGATGTGTAGCTCAGCCCTTTTTAAATCGCGGGATTACTTCAAATCGTCAGTGAGGATTAAAAATGGTAACTAGTTATATGCCCGTGCGGTGCTACGAAAAACAAAATTGATAACGAAAAATAAAGATTAAAAAATAAAAAAATACTATTTCATAAGATCAAACATCTATCTTTAACGCTTCGTTTCTTGCAAAAGCTGGCTAATTAAAGCAACGCTTCGTTTCTTGCGTAGGACAATTAAGCAGGGTAATTAATGTGACGCGGGAAGAAACTTTTACTTTATAAAGTAGAGATTGGCGGTACGTGTGAGCCGAGAGCCCGTGTGAGTGGAGGGCAGAGCACGCATGCACGTCAAGCTCCCATGGCACGGAATGGGAGATGAAGTCGTTCTTATCATCTCAGGAGACGGGCAAAACGGAATAACCTGGAACTTTGTGTATTCTCACCAAGCCGGTGCCCTTACTCAGTTACGGGCTTACAGCCACAGGTGCTAGTGTGCTACCCCGGCTCGTATTCAGTACTTCTTACCCAAAAAAATGACATAAGTTGGCCAAGAATATCGAATGGCCATTACAGCCTAGAAGATTTCTAGATACTTAATTTGGACTGACCGGCTATCACAATAATCGACTCAAATGGTCCATGCATTCTATCCCTGCAACTTTCCACATTAAGAGCCTGCTTAGAACATACGGATTTTAAAGGAATCGATTCGCAGAAGCAGAATTTCTGTTGTTCCAAACTATGCATAAGTTATAACAAACCTGTGATATGTAGATTTTGTTTTTCATTGCGTAACTTTGACCCGTCAAAGAAAATCATTTCTGCATGTGGCCACAATTTATTTATGACCATTGAGCGTTAACTTTGTTTAAAGTGCCAAAAGACCAAATGGAATTTGTCCTAGTCTTAAAAAAAATGCATTATGTGAATCAATGCATGCAAAACAACTTGCAACATATAGAGAACAACTCGAAATGAATCTCCTCCTCTCTTTGTTCGTTTTGAACACGAGCTGCACGAGATGCAAACCTCCTTTCCTTGAAAAAAAATCTGTGGGAATGTACTCTGAATATACTCAATCTCTGATCTGACGAGGGAAATTAAGGCCTTATTTGGTAGAGCTTCAACTCCATCAGATTCGTAAACCTGGTGGAGCTGGATATTCCTAACTTCGTCAGATCCGTAGAGCTGGAGCTATGGGTATCTTAGAGTGTGTAAGTAGATCATCTTGTTTATATTTTAGAGTAAAAATATAAACTTAATTTACTCTATTTTACTCTATAATTTTCAGAAATAAATAAAATTGAGATCTAAGATCCTGTCAAACAGAGCCTAAATGCTATGAATGTGAGCTTGGCAATTGCATTGACCCTTTGACGCCGTAAGATTAGGGTCACCTGGGGTGAGATGAATCCACCACGGTGTGGATAACGATAAGAGAGCCGTGTGATAGGAGTGGGCGGGTATGATAGGAGCATGCACTAGTCACTCACTCACTCCACAGCTCAGTGCTACTGCGTGCTGCTGACCGCTGAGAGGAGAGTGCACTCGAATAAAAATAATACTAGTTACATGCCCGTGCGTTGCTACGAAAAACAAAATTGATAACGAAAAATAAAGATTAAAAAATAAAAAAATTATTTCACAAGATCAAACATCTATCTTTAACGCTTCGTTTCTTGCGAAAGCTGGCTAATTAAAGCAACGCTTCGTTTTTTGCGTAGGGCAATTAAGCAGGGCAATTAATGACGTGGGTAGAACTCACCACTGCCACCAACTGCTGCTTTATAATAGTAGAGAAAAAAGGTACCGCAAATATTTTATTGTTCTCTACCCGCGGTCCCCACCGATCCCTGGATGGACGGCTCCACGTCACCTTGGGCCCACGTGTCGGCCTCGGCTTTCGTTTTACCCTCGCTGGCCCCAGGTCTGGAGAAAGCGTGGGCTCAGGAGCGCTTTTAGCAGCAAAACGTGGGGGGCCTTGTTGGGTCTGTAGAACATCAATGACATGGTGAGCCTATCTATGGTTGGGCGAGCTGTCAGTGGGCCTTGTTTGGTGGTTTGGGGTGACTACAGACCGCTTTGATCGAAGTGTGAGCAGTACTCGGCAGCTGGTGGTGCCTACTCCCTCTGTCACACAAAGAGTACATTTCTAGATTTTTTAAGATAGATTAGTGTGCAAGATAAATGACTAATGTGATCCTCATTACTCCATACATAAGCATGCTAGTGCTTCGGTTTCCACAGGCACTTAAATGAGCATGCATACACTTATAGCTGGGCCCTACGGACTAAATATGCACTCTTTGTGGGATAAATTTTGAACATTAGAAATGCACTCTTTGTGGGACAAAGGGAGTATGGATGAAAACAGAACAACGTGGTAAGTCCTTGCTCGTTTTTCATTTTTATATTTTTATTAGTAATAGAAACGAAATTAAAAACCCTGAAAACGGATGGGAAACCAAACGGATTGAATACGGAAACGAAAGCAAAAACTCCACGAGACTATAGTACATGATCTATCAAACATACTAATTTTTAATGAAAACTAGATGCGTAAGTGCGACGCTACACCGTGCAAGGACACAAAGTCACGCTTGTGTGACGCTCGACTTTGTGAACAGGGAACACAGTTTTTAGGGTGACATTAAGGAGACGATAAAGCAATGATACTAGTGACTAGTTGTAGTATCACAAACAAAATGAGCATATGGCATTATTCTATTCATTTTTCCTTCCATGGGACTTTAGAAAGCTACCACTTGATTAGGTTATGATAAAGAACTAAATATGGAGCAACAGATATAACATATCGGCAAAAAGACAAGCAGAGCTTTAATGATTAAGGAAATATTCTTTGAGAAGAAAATCATGCTGGATTGAAGACCAGTACACTACAATCTCATTAAACTTCATTGCAGTCAAGTTCAATTGAAGATTCAGCTTGACACAACAAAAGTAGTTACCTCCCATATTCTGCCCGAACACTAGCTTTAAGAATCATGCCTGAGACAACAAGTCCGGCTAGTGGATCAAGATAAGGTACTCCAAGAATGGAGCCACATGTAAAAGTTTAGCAGCAAAGGATAAATTGGGTGCATAAAAAAAATCATGTTTCTCCGTAAAGAACTATTATAAGAGTATAAATTCATATCATCTACAGGTAAATTTCATAAACCGAGAAATTCTTCTTAATAATCACAAGAAATACTACACACATCTCACCATCGTACCTAGAACTCTTATTTCAAATACACAAACAACTTTTTTTTTCTAAGTTCACACTGTACACAAGGAGTAAGGGGCATTATTTCTCACTCAATGTTCATAATAGCGATGAGCCTACCACAGTACCACTCACATTTTAAAAAAAAGATGTAAACATGCCTTCCAGAGAATTGGAAGTCCAAGTACTCATTAAAGGTCTTACCTACCCCTACTAGGGAAATGACAGATGAAATAACATCCACACAATGGTGCCATGCATTAGCTTTCATCAGCCCACTCCCTTCCTTTTCCCCAGCTCCTTTTGTAATCCAATAGATCATGTAATTCCAATGAAGTAAAACTTATATTAAACTTCAACAATCTTATTATGAGATTTATCACATAAGAATTATTTGTACAAGTAATCAAGAAAATAAATACATACTAAATAAAAATAATTACAAGTAAGTCCTAATATGGATGTAAACATGGCTAGAAAATTTAATATTAGCAAAGAGAAAAAACAATATATCAGGTTATCTGGTCTGTTTAAGTTGCACACACATATTAACGTGGATGAGAAAATTTTAAGCTACACATCTTCTGTCAACAAAGTTGACAAAGGAAGTGAGATTATCACTTGTCAATCTGGTAATGTTCGGGCAACTGGTTGTGAGACTCCATTAGCGGGCAGACCAAATGCTTCTCATAACAATGCATGAAATCTACCTTATATTACCATCCTTTCATAGGCAATATTGATGAGGAATCACGAGCAAAGAGAGATTTGGAACTGACCATACGGATCATCCTTATCTTTGGGAGCCTTGGCTGCCCAGTGCCTGCCGCTTGGCTAGCCTGGCGAGATGAGAGGGGCGAGCAAGTGGCGGCGGAGGCGCAGTGTGGCCTCTAGGGAGAGGTGGCGGCTCGGGCGATGTTGGTTGCGAGATGGGCGAAGTGGAAGCCACCGGTGGAGAAGAGGAGAAGCTATCGGTGGGGGGAGGCGCGGTGGGGGAGCTGGGGAGGGGAGGATGAGGGGCGGCGCCAGCGCGGAGACTCAAGAGTTGGGGTGATGGGGTCTGAGATGTTGAATCTGTTGTGTGATGATTAGGGTTGGTAACCGGTTGGACCTGACTAGTTGGCCGGCTGGGCCAGGTAGGAAGTGCTTGAGTAGTGGGCCGAGCTTTGTGGGAATTTCCAATTTGATTTACATAGAATTTTTGTTTCATTTCTTTTTTCATCGAAACTGGCTCCCCCATTTTTGATTCCATTTCTGGGAAAAAAACTTCGTTTCTGTTTCCAAAAAAAGGCTTTCGTTTCTATTTTCAACCCTAGTGGTGACCAGTGGGATTCATGGTCGAGTTGTTCTGGCCCGATTCGACATGCAACGCGCCCACTATCCAGTCTGGAAGGTGGGCCTGGTTGGAACACAAGAAAAGTATGCTCATTGTTACTCCATATAAATAAGAAGTCCATATGATGTCCCAAGCTTTGTTTGAAAGTATGTTCATTATTTCAAACTATAAAACCTTTATTTGATGTCCCAAATTTTGCAATCTAGTTCAAATAATACATTGACTTGATTTCTCATTATGGTATTGCTCGCATGATGTAACGAGTGAATGATTTTACAATGCAAGCAAGTTTAGGTAAATAAAAGGTAGAGCCCACAAGAGGGCTTCTCTATAGAATCAAAATACAAAGGGAGGGAGCTAAAGGGGCTAATAACACAGAAGCATGGCTAAGAGCTTGGCGGGGGGGGGGAGCAGGGGGAGCTCATGTGGGTCTGAAAGTGCGTCTAGGCACTTATGTTGTTTTGGTGATTAATGACAAACGATTAATGACAAACGCATGTAATATCAATCAATGTAATTGTATAAATATTAACTTAGTGCTTAACAAATGACAAACCTCTAATATATTTATATTGTTATGAGACTAACATGTTTATTGCCTAGCTGAATATTAGTCTCATCTATTTTAGAGGAAAATCAATTGGGATGGTTAAGCAAAAATGAGGTATGCAATCTCGGTATTCCTTCCATATTTGTCATTGCATTCCTCTTTAGCAAATGCATATTGAACTCTAAGTAACTTGTGCACATTGATTCATATTGACTTGTGCATATATATATGTTCATAATTGCTTGTGCATATATATTCATATGTGCACATTGATTCATGTCATAATTGCTTGTGCATATATATATTCATTTGAGTTCATTATGTGTTTTGTTTTTAATATTCTTGTGTTAACTAGAGTTAAACTTCATTGCTTCATATTGACTTGGTGCATACATGTCTTAGTTGTATATCTTCTAATGCACCTCTCCTAGTGAAGTTTAATCTAGAATTGGATCACATCATTTACTCTCATTCCAAATATTATTTGCACATGTACAATTCATGTATATTCTATCATGTGTTTCATTTAAGCAAAGTATGTGATCCTTGCCTTGATTTAAATGATTCATCTTATTGGCAATTATCTCTCTAAGTGCATATAGATTAATCACATATTCATCATGCTGCACTTAGTAGAGAACAATTCTTATGTCAAGTGTTTTCGTTGATATCATGCCTATTTATATGAAACACTTGTATTTTATCTCATTCATTTAATTCTAATTCATATCTTTTGAGCTTGTGGGACTAATGTGTTTGCTGAGTGCTTTGATAAGAATTAGGTCCCAAAGCTATGTGTATGATGACCAAGTGGTTTGAAGGATGATAAGCTAGTCAAAGTCAACAAGACAGCGGTGTCACCAACAGCTGAGGACTAAGTCAGATTCGACTTGATGGAGGATCGTCTTGGTGATGATCGAGGTCAAGGTCGAGAGGACGAGAGTCTCATGAGGTGAAGCGCGTTGAGGTTGACAAGACGAAGGGCATCATCAATCTTTGTGGAAGCGTCATCATGCACCGTGCATCCGGAAGAAGTCGGCATGTAAGCTTAGTGTAAGACTTAGATTTTGTGTTAAATTTGAGTCTAAGGATTGCCGTACTATTAAGAGGGATGCAATCGTTGAAATCACTTAGACAAGTCTCAAGTGCTCAAAAGTGGTCTATCCTTGTCTAAGATTGAGAAACCCAAGTCACACTTTGTTCACCTAGGTGTAGGTGGGTTGGTGTGAGGGTTAGAAGTGTTGTTAGTTTCGGAAAGTGGGAATTTGAGGTCACCTTGTGGATTCTTTGTGCAACCTATTTTTATCCTTTGGGATTTGGGTAGTGAGACCTTGTTAGTTGGATAGCCACCGTTCATAGCTTTCCGAAAAGTCCGAATTCGCCAGAAATCGGTCAGGGATCAAAAGTTATGCCCGTTTTAGTCTGGCTTTGAGTCTTGCTGGGAGATCCGGAGTATCCGGACATTTAACCCGGAGTCTCGGGTTATCCGGAATATCCGGACAATCCAGTGTCCGGATGATCCGGAGTGCCCGAGTTAATTATCCGAGTCTCGGGTTGACGATTCGGTCCAAACGGCTAGTTTTTGGGGTTCCTCTATTTAAAGCCCCCTTCTTGCCCACTTCAAAGTAGCCGTTGGAGGATGTTTTGCTGGGTATTAGAGGTGTTCTTTGTGAGTGTTTGAGCCCCCAATACTCCTCCCTACTCCTTACATCTTAGTGATCCCCTTTTGTGAAGGGTTGGGTAGTGGACAGAGGTGTTTGGATTGAGGATTGATTTGAGGAGTGGAGCTGGTTCCTTGGTGCTTTGAGGTGTTATTCTTAGTGATCTTGAACTCCCAAAAGCCCCTCTAACCCTAGATCTTAGTGATCCCTTTTGAGTGAAGGTTTGGGTGTGAGAGTGGGTAGTGATCGGATTGAGTGTGATTAGTGTGTTGAGCACTTGAGGTGGACTCTAAGTGAGTTCTTCGAGAGCATTTGTTGCTCTTGGAGGTTGAGGTCTCCTAGACGGCTAGGAGTTGCCGGTGAGCTTTCAAGCTTTGTGTGGAAGGCCATCAAAGGTTTGTGAAGGTCCGATTCCGCCTCCGCAAGGAAAGGAATCAAAGAAGTGAAGACCGGCGAGTGCATTGTGCAACAGGGAGGAAGAGGGTTGAAAGAGACCCGGCTCAAGTGTGACCGAGCCGCCTCAGCGGAGACGTAGGATCCCCTCAAGGATCCGAACTTAGGATAAAATCTTCGTGTCTCCATCTTCATTTCGGTTTCATCTCTTTCATTACTTGCTTGAATTCATTCCTATATGTGTGATTGAGTTGATTGTATAGGGTTGATTTATTTAGGAGCCCCGATCTATCTTGTTTTTGTGCTTGGCTCCCGTTCTCCACTTGATATAGGTTCTTGGTAGTATTTACTTACTTCTTGTTCAAGTGGATTGCTTCTAGATTGCTCAGATCTTGAATTCTTGGCCGAGACACTCAACCCGGAGTATCCGGTATTTTATCCGAACTATCCGGATCATCTGGAGTATCCGGTACATTGATCCGGAGTATCCGGATAACCTGGAGTATCCGGACTAAATATCCGGAGTCTCCGAGTTAATTGTCTCGGGCTAAATTGTTTAAGTTGCAAAACTTAATTATACCCTTCGCTTCCGCATTATCTCTGTTTGTTTAATTTTAATTGGGTATAATTTTGTAATCGCCTATTCACCCCCCCTCTAGGCCGACATCCCGGTCCTTTCAGGGTCTCATATATCATTAACCTAATTTGGCCAGTGTGTCATCTTATATGGCAAAGTTGTTCCTAGGTGAGAGGCATTTTCTGTGTGTCGTTCATGCACTACGAAGTGAGGTGGTTGCGTTGTGACATTCAGCACTTCACCCTATCTACCCTATTGGTTCGTTCCTAGGTTTATCAGAGTAAAACTATTTATGTGCAGCATGGCTACGTCTGTGTTTTCCAATTTCGCAAAGTTGACATCACCAGCCGCAATTGCACTCTAGCTCGCTCGTAGTGCACATTAATGTCGATCAAATGCTTTTAAATGTTCCTTTTGATCACTCACAAAAAAAGGTGTTCCTTTCGATCACCATGCATGGACCATATTGCTAGACAAAGCAAATGCTAGTATATAGCGATGACAAGAGAATTCGCTAGTGCACTATAAATGCCCTACTGCGTACTCGGTAATCCTGCCAAGTAATGCATGGCGATCGATTAAAATTCTGGTGAATTTGTAGGCTATAGGCATCGATCTCGTTAGATTATAGGTAACGTAACCAAATATGCTTGCGGGCTACCAATGCTTGAAGTAGACGTGGACAATGGAACGTGTTTTTTGGGTTGGTCATTGGCACAGCCGGTTGAGCACGAAATGGTATGGGTGTTTTTAGGCAGGTACGATGCGAATCATAGGCTATATCGGGCCTGGAAACTCGGCACGATGGGTGGCACAACATGACACGGTACGGCCGATTGGGCTGTGCTTAGACCAGCCCGGCACGAAAGTAGTCTTCTAGTAAAAAAAATCCTATCTACACCCTAACCCATTACCAGCTACCTTACCCCAAGGGCCAAGCCTATCATCAAATACTACCTTTCTCCTTCGCCTCCTCCCATAACCCATCCAGCACAATCGTCATCTCCCCATACCTCAGTCTCCCTTCTCTCTCCTCTTGCCCTGCTTCCTCCCCGCATTGCCACATCACTGTCCCACACCATCCCTTCCTCATTGTCCCCTGTCGCCTCGATGCCAAATCCAGTGTCCTTTGGTTACGCCTCTGTCGGATACGGCCTTACGGCACCGCACCACCAACTTCACCGACCGTCTCGAAGAAGATGGTGGCGACGGTGTCGGATCTCAACGATCCTTACCGCCTCGACGCTAGATCCAACGGTCTTTTGTCCCCAACGGATAAAAAATTAGTTCTTTTCCCTAAATAATTGTGTATACTGGATCCTCGCCAATGGTTTACGCTTGCTTCTCATCCTTGATGCCATCCATGACTCCACACGTTAAATAGAATAAGGTTTGGACCAGCACAGTATATTGTGCCCTGAGCTGTACCGATTTGAATCGTCTCTGGCGAGGACCGACATGGCACAATGAGGTGGCCGTGCTGTACAGACACAACACGCCACAACCTAAAGCCCGCTAAGCCCGTGCTGTGCCAGCACGGCCCAACTCACACCTCTACTTAAAGGCACGTGAAAGGACCCACCCATCTAAATACTATGCAAATGAAGTATTGAGGTAAGATGATCTGGATTTCGAGAATTAGCGGTCATAGTTATTCAAAAGTAAACCTCATTAAATAAATTGAAATGAATATATATTGCATATATTGATCTTCACACATTCATAAATCAAATCTAGTACTCAGAGAATTAAAAATTTAATAATAATAATAAACAAAGAGAAATCAAAATAAAACAAGCAATTTCTTTTATTGATCAAAAGCATTAAATTGCATGAAGTCGAATTTCAATTCAACAAACATACATGTGCACCGCATACAACAACCACATATTGCAATGTACATGAAAAATAGAATTTCATCAAAATGAAAGATTACAAGAATAATTCAAAATTTCCTAAAATCTAAAGCTTTTGTTAATCCTTGTTCTTGATCCCTAAAATTGTTAATTATTCACACATATATATAACCATAAGGCAAGAAATGCATAAATTAAAAATTTTGGGGTTGCCGTCAGACCCATATGCGAGGGTATCTCTCACTGAGATACCTAATCTAACATTTCCTGCAGTCCAACATTTCCCCACCTTCACATCTCTACCAAAGCAAAAGAGACGAGAAGCAGGGAGCCAGAAGCAAGGCAAAGATCAGAAAGCTAGGAGGAGGCCAAGAACAAGGAGCGGGAGATCTCGATCACCTCTTGTGACACTATGGTTTGGTGTGACGTTATAGAAGGTGAAACTAGAGAATAAAACCTTTCGGCTTAGGGTTTTCTCGCGTTTTTGGGCCGGTTGAAGTGTTATGTCGCCACGGAGTGTCGTAACCTTATTTAACGTGCATGATAAGGTTAATAACATTATGAGATGTGGAATTAAGGTTAAAACTATAGGATATGGAGGTTAATAGCTTTTAAGGCGTTTGGGCCGTTTAGGGTTTTGGGCCTTCAGGAGTTTGGGCCTTGGTGGGCTTTGGTGGGATGGAGTAGGTCTCCGTAACGGACTAGGATTGGGTGTGGGGGCTGGTAAAAGGGCTCCCCACAAGCCTTTTGGGCGTGCTCCCTCTGCCCTTGGGCGCCCCAACCTCCCCCTCCTAAGCCCTAGCCGCCACCCCCTCTCCCTCTCCCTCTTGTGCGCCTCCACCTCCCCCTTTGCCCCATTGCTCCCCACCTCTCCACCCCCTCTCCTCCTCCCCCTGGCTGCCCTAGGGTGGTCTCCACACCTCCGCACCTTGTGGATCCATCCGTTGGAGCGAGGAGCGAGGCGAGGCGTGGAAGCGAGGAAGCGATCCGCGAGGAGATCTATTGGAGATTCGTTCGTTGGGCAAAGGTATGATCATGGGGATCCTTGGAATTGATCTAGGTACTGTTCTTAGGGTGATTACCAAGTTTTTAGATCAATTGGTGGTGCTGGATTGGAGTTCTTTGGGTTAGATCTAGACGTTGCCACGTTTCTGTTTTCGGGCAGATTGAGCAGCCGGGCTAGGGTTCGAGTTTTCGTCGATTTAGAATCCGAATCTATCCGTACGGACTTAAAATAAGTTGTAGATAATTTAATTATCTTTCCGTGGACATAAAGTACGTTAAAATCCGATCAGCCGTTTGAAAGTTATGGCCGTTTTACCGAGCGTGTTAAAATCTGTGACGCGATTGGAACAGATCTCGGTAATCTGTAGATTAGACGACTTTAGAGTCCGAATCAGTCTTTCCATATACCTAGAGAAAGTTGGGAAATTTCCTAAGCTACGCGAGGGTGTACTCGTTTAATTCATTCGAAGTCCCAGAACTCAAGTTATGCCTTTTGCAAGGCTGCTGTCCCGACGGGACAGAACCTCTGTTTTAGGTTTTGCGAGTAGGGAGCAATGTCGGGTTAGATGGGGGTTTGCGTACTGTTTTGTGGTTATGATTGTGATTGTGTGATACCCCTGTGCAGGAGGTGTGACCCCGGGAGTGCCTTCTACTTCCCGCCAATCCGTTGCACGTGGTTGAGGCAAGTGTGTTGTGATGGATAGCGATTTGTAGGTTGCTTGTTGAGAATAGATGGAATTGACTACATGATATATGATCACTTGCCATGCTTTTATGATTGCCAATGATATGATGAGCATGTTTAATATGTTATGATGCCATGTGTTAATATGTGAGTTAAATATGATGTTGGCATAAATGCATACATGGCATGTTACATGGCTCGGGCGGTGAGAAAGTCATAACTAGTCCGGGAAGGTCGGTGAGAAAGTTATGACTAATCCGGAAAGCCAATGAGTAAGTCCTACATCGTGATTCCATTCACCGCGGTGACCGGACGCGAGGAGTAGGCACCCTCCATCTTCGGGATGGAAGGGGGGAGAGGGTGCACACCGACGGGTGTGTACTCAACCATACCGGTATGAGTTTCCAAGGAGATATGAGCATTGCATTGCATTGCATGCACAATGATGATGATTTTGTTAAAGTGTTCATGATTGAGATGATATACATGATGTGAGATGTTATTTTCTATGATATTGTTATTGTTGTCCATTACAATATGTTTGCTGAGTTTCGAACTCACGCTTGTGTTTTATGTTGTTTTTAGGTACTTTGAGATCGGCATGCGGGAAAAAGGGGTTTAGCTACACTTCTACACGTAGCTCCACCATCATAGTCTATGTTTAATCACTTGGAGACATGATTTTAAGAGTTGTGCCATAAAGTTAATGTATGGTTTAATCTAGCATGCTTGTGATCCCTTATTTGCTTCGTTATAGTTTATGAAGTGGTTGAGCGTGGTATTATTGGCGTAGTTTGATGATACATCCATTTATATGTTTTAGATGTCGTGTGCTATGATATATCTTGCCATGATATTGATATTGTGTTAATTCATGAAAAAACAAAGGAGATGCTGCCGAAATATCGGTTTTTAGCATATGTACCTTTGCTGGAATTTATGTTTAAATGTGATTTTTAGTTGTTGTTTAGCTTATGTTTGGTAGCATTCGGGCATATTAAATGCCGGGGTGTTACACCTCTCCATCAACCTCAACCCCGAACTTCACCATCATCATTCCCCACATCATCATCAAAACCATCCCCCTCGCCGCCATCACCTTTCCAGGTATCCATTCCACCAGGTAAACACTATTCTATCTTGCAGTAGCTTAAAGAACATAGTATAGTCACAGGGGGAGGAGGAAGAAAGAAAGGGGAGGGTAGAGAAGAGAAGGAGAAGAGGAGAAAAGGATAAGAACCAGGAGAGGAGGAGGAAACTAAATGAGGAAGTAAAATAAAAAGAGAAGGGGAGAGAAAAGAAAATGGAAAAATGGGAAGGAGAAGAAAAGAAATGAGGGTAAATAAAATATAAATAAAGAAATAATTAAAAGAGTAAGTTGTATACAGCAAAAGCACCAATAAAGATTTACCGTGATGTTAGAAATATATACTAAAAGCAAAAGGAGGGTAAAAGTCAGCGATTAAGCAAATAGAGAGGCAGGTAAAACTAGCTATTGCATAAAAATTAAAAACAGGAAAATGATACCCTGTGGAGGTAAATTCATGAACAAAAATTTTAATCAACCACGTAGATTTAAAACACACCAATTTAAAATACGGTAAGATAATATCCCAAAATTAAAATACACCAAGTTAAAATGCGATAAATTAATCTATCCCAAATTAAAATACGCAGCCTATTTGTATTAATTTAAAACGAGTCATAAAAGGATCGAATGCCATAAAATTTACATTAAAGTAAACTACAATTTATTCTACTTAAATGGCCAAAATTGTCAATTTAGCATCATTTGTCAAAAAGGGATAAGCTTAAAAGATTTACTCTCCGAATAAACTTATATTTATGCGGAAATCAAGAAACACAGAGGGCAATGGTGATAGAGCAAATAAAGTAAAGGATAAATAATATTAATAGCCATCATAATGAACCAATTAGGAAAATAATACTATAGTTGAGTAAGAAAAGCTTGATCAAATTTAATATACAATGCATATCAATTCACGTATATATTTATACAGTATTCATTTAACAGAAATCATGATAAAGGCTAATATAAACAGGTGATTAAATAGGAAATTAAAAACTACCAATAATCACCATAATGATTAAAATTAGGAAAACCATACATAGACCGACACACCAAATTAGAATACGCCAAATTAAAATATGTCGTATACATGTATAATTCCAACCATAAATCAGGGAAAGGTTGGACATCCTAAAACACATGAATAATTTGATAGCAGTATTAAATATAGTATTTTGTAATATCAAGAAATAAAATAAATCCAACAGAAGATTATCTTCTGCAACTGTGTGAGGACGCCTATCTTCACTTTAAGCCAGCAAGCTTCTCTTGATCATATTTGTGAATTTATTTTAAAATATTTTTAGATAAATGTGATATCATCAATGTATGGGAAAATATATTTTAAAATAAAACTCTAAATCGGATACGGTTGGAAAGATATTATGAAGAGGAATTGCTGAAGCAATATGATTATTGATATGTTGAAATGGCGGTGACGTATTTATATGTATGGTGGGTAGAGGGCACTGATGAGAAGGATTGTTATGCTGGTGGGGCCCTCTATATAGGCTATGATATAAGAACAATCAACTACACTCAGGCAATGAGACGTATTCATAGTATCAACCGTAGTGTGTGAAATCAATCAGAAAATATTGTCCTACGAAGGTATTATGATCTCCACATTGGGTAAGAGTAGATAACTAGAAGTGTGAAGTTATGATACACTGGGAGGTCCAGTGAAGGACACCAAAAATCAGTTACAGTTGGGGCTAAGTATCATTACTGTTGCGGTAGTATGGTACAACTAGTATGTGGTGAGTTGGTGGGGAACGTTAGTGAAGGACACCACATCTAGTCGTCATGCCATGGTTGGAGATCTAATACTGGAATAGTGATGAACATTCTGGGGCCTCACAGGATCGGGTCACTATGGGTTAAATGGTATAAACCTGCGTAGATTAAAATCATGAATTCATGCATGTCTCCTGGATTGGAGGCCACGGAAGCTAAGTCTGCCTTTATATATGAGTGCTAGCTAGATATTTTTATAATTAAAATATACAACCCTTAAAGAAAACCCAAGACCAAATTTTTGTAAAAAAAAAAAGGAATTTGAGGAAAGGTGTACATTGGAAGGTCATGAGGGAATTAAATTCATTTATAGCATTTACTACTAATGCTTGATGAGTACTTTTGTACTTACTTTGGCTAAAGCCCCCATTTGCTTACAAAATAGCTACGATGGTTAAGCGTCTGGTTGAGACACGGATCCTAATAGACTCGCTTTCGAGGCACAATGTGAGGGTTACCCGTAGGATTAGATCTACGAGGAGGTAGACTACCAAGAGGGTTAAGATGTTGGGTAGAGTATACATTAGTTTCGACAGCCTTAGGGTAATTAGTACTTTTGTAATATATTTTTTTGTCCTTGAATCTTATATATAATTAATGTACTGAATTTGTAGTCTACGTGGCAATTGAATGTAATAAGTTTCTATTTCAGTCTCTAATTACTGTTTCTGTTGCAATACTTTGAACACGACATATTAACAGTTAAAAACATCAGGTACGCTCAATGTTTTGATAGTTAGTATGCTGAGATTCGTGTAATTTTCTTAAAGTAATAGCAATACTAATGTCGTTACCCTAGGTTAATTACATGGATCGTGTTATCACTATCCATACCGCCCCATGCATATCAGTATATTATTCCTCCTCCCATGCAAGTGTTCGTAAAGCTTTGAGTACTCTCTTGTAGCTTTGTGGATGTTGATGTGATCAGATGCCAAATAGTATTCTATATCCGGAGAGACCAAGCGACCCCCTCCAAAAAAAGCCTCACCAATACCTCTTCATGATGCTTGTAACTATGGTTGAAAACATAACGGAAAGTTTTCGATCATTTCGAGAAAAAAAAACAGAAACGGAAGCCTTTTTCGGAAACGAAAACAGAAACGAAAAATACCAGCACAGAAACGAAATGGAAACATAAATTTCTTATCGAAAACGGAAACGGAAACATGGAGCTAATTCCGACGAAAACAAAAAATTCGTATAAGCGAAACTGAAAATTAAAAACAAAAATGGGCTGAAAAGAGAAACGAGCTTCTCCCAAAAAGGAAAAAGGAAACGAGCTTCTCCCAAAAAGGACAAGGGAGAATTTATATTTATTTTTAAATTAAAACAATTTTAAAAATACAAATAGCTTTATAGAAAATATCAAATAGAGTTAAAAAATTCAGAAAAAATTCTCAAAAATACTTTGAAACATTTTGAACCTAGGAAAATTATTTTTATCATAAAATTTTTTTATGAATAAATTAATTTCATAAATCTAAAAAATAGCAAAATAGTATTTATAAACTCCAGAAAATCCAGGATAAATCTCAGAAAATCATAAATGAATATCGAATAATAATATGCAAATTTTAGGGCGTTACACCTTTGTAGTTGGTGGAGCAAGAGGATATCAATAGTAATGATATGGAAGAGAACATAATAGTCTGATATGAGGAACAAATAACGAGTCTTGAACTAACAAACTTGAAAAAAAAAATCTTGTGATATCGATGAACATAATATTATTTTTATGTCCACCTTGAAGGTAGAATGAGTTACATTGATCTTGTAATCTTGCATATTATGATTATGTACTTTATTCTTGTGGAATTTTTTGTTGTCGTTTTCGTATCCGCTCCGTTCCGTATCGTATCCGTTTTTGTCACTATCTTTTTCGAGATTTTCAATTTCGTCTCCATTATTGTTAAAAAAATTATGAAAACAAAAATAAAACAGCCATTTACAAACGTTTTCATTCCTATCCGATAGCATCTTATTTGTGTGTTTTTTAATGGAAAAATCCCGACGAATGCGTTACGTGTACTCCTACCTTGTGTATGTTAGGAAACCGGTTGTCGTATCCTATATGGACTCTTCCTTATCTCTAAGCAGAACCGCTATATATATAGGAGGCAGGGGGTCACCCCATTGTACGGAGAAGCATACAGAATAATAAAGCAGACCCGGTTCCTCCTCATATTGTGTCTCTCGTCCTCTCTCTCTGTTCTCCAGTTTAGATCTATTAGGCAACCCCGGACTATTCGATAGCGAGGTTGTCTAACACGTTATCAGCACGAAGCTCTACCCGGAGAATTGATTGAAAGGTGAGAAAGGTGAGAATACGAGGATTAATCTAATCGCTCGTTTGAATCTATTTTTGCATTAAATCTATGTGGCACGAAGCTACGACATGTAGAAATTGTACGTTTTATAGCATGAAGCTATATGGCAAACTACAGTACAAGCATGAAACTAATTTCGCGGCCACGAAGCGCCGCTCTGCGCCGCGGCCACGCAGGTCGCTATAGAATCGAGAACCCCGCTGAACGTAGCGCACAAAGCCGCAACATGAAGTTCCAATCGGCTCAAAGCCGTCCTGCTGCTCGGCAACACGCACACCGGCTCCTCGACGTGCGTCTGGCCCGGCGCTTGAAGTGACGAAACGGCGGGCTCGGCCGAAGCAGATGAAACCGCCAAGATCCCGAGGCCCGACCAGAAGCGCCGACGAAGCACTTTGCACGAAGCAAAGCCGCCGCGATTACCGAATGGCTGCCGCGTCGCACATAACGTACTGTCGCGAAGACTCCGGCTGGCTGACCGCACCGCACGAAGCGCCCGGCCAGCTTCGGCCTCCTACCGCGGCGCGACCGCGAGACTTCGGTCGTGCCAAGACACCGCCGCCGCCGTGAGCTCGCCGCGCCGCCGCCGGTGGTCGCCCTATCTGACTCGAAGCCACGGCCCGACCACTTTGCTCGATTTACCACCGTCGTACCAGACCAGAAGCGGCGCAGCACCACTTGTCCATGCGCGCGCGAAACTGCCGACCGCTCCAAAGCCGTAGCCCGCCGGCCGGATCAGTGAACATGGACTAGAAGTCCTAGACCGCATCAGGGCCCAAGCCAGACCATCGCACGCAGCACGCTGGCTTGGGTTTGCCCGCCGCCGCTCTGGTTTCCGCGCCATCGCTGCCTGGCATCCCGCGACACGAAGTCGCACCAAGCTTGTCCCGTCGGACTCGCAGGCTGCTACCTCCCGGCTGGTGCCGCCGATTCGGCCGACCGCTCGATGCACCGACGTCGCGCTTCCCGGCCTGCGCCGCCTCCCGGTGCCGTTGCTCGGCCAGCAGTACTGGATCTGCGGCGCCCACCGCCAGAGCCGAGCTAGCCTCGGATGGATGCCACCGCTACCGCGGGCGCGTGCCCCGAGCCGGCTGGCTGCACCTCCTTCCCGATTGGCACAAAGAAGCCAAGCTTCTGGACTTGAAGTCCACAACTCCAAAGGATTTAGATGCAATCCAGTGGAATCCGGATGGGATAGGGCACATGGCAGGGGAAATGACATTTTTACCCCGTCGTATTTTTGTGAAAGATCGTTCTGGATCTTGCTGGCTTTACGAAGGTCAAGGTGAGATCTTACATGCATTGTAATCCTTTTTTTTGTTGTTGTTCATTTCCGAAGGCCATCATGATCCTTGCCAAGAAAAGCACGTAGCATAGGAAATAGAAAATATTTGAAAAGAATCGGTAATTCTGAAAATTAAATAGTAATTCGAAAAAAAAATTGAATAAAATTCCCAGAAAATTATGGAAAATTGCTAGAAAATTTCTGAAAATTATTTGGATCTGTTTTTAATTTTCTAGCATTATCTTGCAGCATTTATGAATAATTTATGAATAGTTGCATGTATTTTCGCATTAAGTACCTTGTTTAGAATACCGAAAATTCATGATAATTTATTTTCCGTATTTATGAATTCATGAATTGTGCAATTATTGATCTGTTCCATGCATTGTATTTATTGCTTTTATATAATACATTGAAAATTCAAGCGCGCTGCACGAAGCGGCCACCGTCGCGCCAGGAAGGCCGACGCGCATGGAACTGAATGCACCACGCGCATGAAGCCGCGTTAAAACCGATCGCACGAAGCCGATCGTGCATATGAATCTGATCATTTGCACGAAGCCGATCACCTACATGCACGTAGTTGTATTTCTGAATATTTATGAATCTGTGTATATATGAATCTTGCAGTTATGAATCATGTATTTATGAATTCTGTATTTATGAATCTTATATTTATGAATCTTGTACTTATGAATCCTACATTTATGAATCTCGCACTTATGAATCTTGCATCTATGAATCTTGTATTTATGAATCTTGAAATTATTGCTTTCTTTTAGTTTACTGGATATTCATGAGAATTTGATTTATGCATTTATGAATTTTTGCAACCACTCTCTATTAGATTACACAAAGTAATCTAATGAAAGAATCCTATGAATATGTAAATACCTGGCATTGTCATATGTGAGTTTTGAAGAACTGGCCCGAATGGTCAGAACTATCTCACATGGGCATCAAATGTGAAGATCATGCTTATGAGCAAGAATCTCTGAATTGCCATCGGTTTAGGGTCCTCGAAAGACAAGTAACCTATTGCCGAGCAAAACGATCAAGTTTTGTGCTCCCCAAGTATCACTTTTCAGCCACTGTGAAGAATGAATACATGGCTGAGGTGAGTACACTTGAGTTACGGACTGCACTTCAGAAGCAGTTCGAGAAGCTCAAGTACGCTATCTTGCTCCAAGAACAGCAAGATTGGGTTCGCCTGAAGTTTGCAGGCTACAGAATAGTGGTTGTTAATGAATTTTGAATAATGAATTGTAAGCTCTTGAAGAGCATACATTTTCTTTTCTCATGAATAGAATTTCAATTTATTCTTTATTCCAGTATTCTATATTTTTAAGCAATATTTAAATTACTTTGCCACTATATGATTAGAATTATATTTCTTTTCATTTAGATATTGTGTAGCGCCCAATGGAGGTGATATGTATTGTTCATAGTGGCACAACAAATACCATCTTAAGAGAGTCGAAATACTTCCAGACGATCACGAAGAATGCTGGAAGGATAATGAAAATCGCAGGAAGCGATACGCATATAATAAGCTCAGGAAGAGCCACAGTTATATTGCCAATGGGTACAACTTTGGTAATTGATGAAGCCTCCTTGTACCCTGAATCAACACGCACTCTCTTAAGTTTTAACAGATATCCGCGCCAATGGGTTTCACGTAGAAACCAATGAAGAAAATGGCAAATAGCATTTTTGCATTATGAAGCACGCGGAGTATGAAAAATGGTATTAAGAAAAATATCCCTCATATGAATCTGGGTTGTACTACACGATAATCAATGCACACGCAGTGTATACTTATTTGAAGACTGTATTTAGAAGCTCTGGATTATTTTCTTTATGACATTGTATATTTAGGTCATCTTGGTCTTAGAATTATGAGAAATATAGTTAACAACTCACAAGGTCATGGCATTAATGTTAAAATTTTTTCCCAAATCACGAAGATTTTGTGTGCCATGCATGTGCCACCGGGAAATTAATAACTAGGCCCTCTATTATGAAAGTGCAACATGAAATCCCCGCATTCCTGGAATGCATTCAGGGGGATATTTGCGGCCCGATTCAGCCATTATCGGGGCCGTTTTCGGTATTTTATGGTGCTCATTGATGTTTCCTGGAAATGGTCGCATACATGTTTGCTGTCAACAAGGAATCATAATTCACAAAGTTGATCTCGCAGATCATCAGAATTAAGAATGTTTTTCCTGATCATCGCGTGAAGTCCATTCGAATGGACAATGCCAGCGAATTTACTTCCAAGGCATTTGATGATTATTGCACAGCAACTGAAATAACTATTGAGCACTCTGTACCGCATGTCCATACGCAAAATGGACTAGCTGAAGTACTAACAAAGAGGATTAAGTTCATTGCTAGACCGCTCTTGCAGAGTTGTAACTTGCCCAACAATTGTTGGGGACACGCAGTCCTGCACGCAGCAGCACTAATCAATTATAGACCATCGGCCTACAACATCCATTCAACCATGCAAACTAGTGCATTGGGTCATCCTGAAGAATTGAATGTATGGTATATGTACCTATACCACCCCCACAAATGAATCGCAATGGGCCCTCTCCGCAAGTGCAGGATATACGTTGGTTATGAGAATGCATCCATAATCGTGTATTTGGAACCCTAGCGGAGATTTGCATACAGCCCGATTCGCTAATTGCATTTTTTTTGACGAGGATCGCTTTCCCGTCATTAGGGGGAGGAAATGAACCATTGGATGAAAATGCCGGGAAATCATATAGCATTCCATTGGGATCCCCGTGCATGACCCTCGCACTAATGAAGCAAATCATGAAGTCAAGAAGACAATCGATTTGCAGAATTTAGCAAATGAACTGCCTGATCATTTTTGTGATCTGAATAGCGTGGTTAAGTCGCATATACCAGCAAGAAATGCACCAGAGAGGGTGGAAATACCAAAGAAAGCAGAAGGTATCCCTCATCCTGTTCAGAGGCCTCATAGAAAAAGAACAGGAAATCTGGCTTCTCAAACCCAAAGTACCCGGAGACGTCTGGGGAAAACTGGGCAAGAGGACTTACCACAGCCAATCACAAAAGTGCCCCAAAGCAAGAAGGGGAGCCAGTTGAGACCTAGCACTGGAAAGAAGCCTGTGGAAAAGGCAATTCCAGATTAGAATCTTCCATTGGAATAAGCCGCCGGAAATAATGTGTGCGCACACATTGGCGGAGAAAAGCTAAAGGAACTTGCTTCTAGAATGAGAAATAGCAATGAAGAGCAAGTAGAAGTGCATGAAGCACCCCATGACGAAATGGCCATAAATTTTGTAACAATAGGAGAATCTATGAAAGGAGCAACAACCATTGCAAGGCTTGTTGTTCAAGGTTTCACTCAACGTCCTAGGGTTGATTATGAAGAAACCTATTCTCCGGTCATGGGTGGAATTACCTTTAGATACTTGATCTCAATGGCAGTCAACTTGAAGTTGAGAATGAAGCTAATGGATGTTGTCACAGCATATTTGTATGGAAACTTGGACTCGGAGATATACATGAAAATACCGGAAGGTATCCCTATCCCGAACCAAGACAGAGCAAACAGAAACCTATACAGTGTAAAATTGGAGAAATCACTGTATGGACTGAAGCAGTCAGGAAGAATGTGGTACAATCGCTTGAGTGACTTTCTCTGCAAGAAAGTCTACACGAATAGCGAAGATTGTCCATATGTATTTATACAACGATCCACGAATGGATTTTGTATAATCTCCGTCTATGTAGATGACTTGAACATCATTGGGACGGATGAAGAAATTGAAGAAGCATGCGCATACTTGAAATCTGAGTTTGAAATGAAAGACTTGGGTAAAACCAAGTTCTATTTAGGCTTGCAGCTTAAACATGTCCAAGGCGGAATCTTGGTACACCAAGCATCCTACACGCAGAAAGTGTTGGAGAAGATTCGGCTTTGGAAAGGCATACCCCGCAAAGACCCCAATGGTCGGAAGGTCACTCCAAGCAGACCTAGACCCATACAAGCCTAGAGAAGAGGGGGAGGAAGTCCTAGGAGCGGAATTCCCATACTTGAGTGCAATTGGAGCGCTCATGTACCTTGCGAATAGCACTAGGCCGAACATTGCGTTCGCCGTGAATTTGCTAGCGCGGTACAGTGCAGAACCCACCAAAAGGCATTGGAAAGGGGTGAAGGACATCTTCCGTTACCTTTAAGGAAGCAAAGACATTGGCTTGTTTTACAGAAGAAACAATGAATTGAATTTGGTTGGCTATGCCGATGCTAGGTACCTATCGGACCCGCATACTGGCAAGTCACAAACTGGGTATGTTTCCTTTGCGGTAGAACAGCAATTTCTTAGAAGTCGTCTAAGCAGACTCTTGTCTCGACGTCGACTAACTACTCAGAAATCATTGCATTGTATGAAGCCTCTCGGGAATGTGCATGGCTTCGAAGAATGGTTCACCACATCCAGAAGTCATGTGGCCTGAACATGGAACAAACCCCCACTATTATCTATGAAGATAATGCAGCTTGTGTTGCACAAGTACAAATGGGATATGTGAAGAGTAACCTTACAAAGCATATCAACCCCAAGTTCTTTTATGCTCATGAAATGCATAAGATGAACGAGATAAAGATACTGCATACTAAGTGGTGTGAAAATCTCGCAGATTTATTCACTAAGTCACTCCCGGCATCTTCCTTTGAAAGATGTATTAGAGGAATCGGGATGATGAGGCTTAGAAAAGTGCAGATTTCAGGGGGAGAATTTTCACATACTCCTACATAAATCTCGAACATGAAGTTTGAGTACCCAACGTGAAATCTTGAAGATTAACATTGAAGTTTGGGTGGATTGTACTCTTTTTCTTAAGTAAGTTTTTCATTGAAGTTTTCTTACATAAGGTTTTTAATGAGGCAATCCGTGCAACACAGCAAGCGTGTGCTATGTACTCTTTCTCCAATTATTTTTCCCACTGGGTTTTTATGGAGTTTTAATGAGGCATATGCATCTCGCAGTGAAGAGTCCAAGGGGGAGTGTTAGGAAACCGGTTGTCGTATCCTATATGGACTCTTCCTTATCTCTAAGCAGAACCGCTATATATATAGGAGGCAGGGGGTCACCCCATTGTACGGAGAAGCATACAGAATAATAAAGCAGACCCGGTTCCTCCTCATATTGTGTCTCTCGTCCTCTCTCTCTGTTCTCCAGTTTAGATCTATTAGGCAACCCCGGACTATTCGATAGCGAGGTTGTCTAACAGTGTATACTAGGATCAGAACACACGTACGCTCCACTGGAACTCATGATTGCAAACGCATGAAATGTGTCGTCATGTAGGAATCCAATGCTCCGGCCGGCCCATTAACTTAAAGCTTAACTCGGAGTAAGTATAATAGTAAAGTTCAATATAAACTAATATTAGTAAGTTAAAAATAGCTATCTCTAAAAATTATTTCTAGATGTTGTACAATAACTATCTATTATCTCTTGTACATAAATAATTTATTTATACTCCCGTGCAAAGGTAGTTACTAAATAAAAATTCAGCTCCCTTCTCTTTTCTTTTCTCACTCTTTTATATAGATTAAAACTAATATATACATACTAAAATTTAACTAAGATAATTTTATTTTACGTACCTAGAGTGTGTTTGGTTCATGGGATGAGATGATTCTGTACCATTTAGTTCCATTATTTTGGGTGAATGAGATGGTTCAACATCTAAAGGGAATATTCTTTAAATTTGTATCACTTGATCCAGGATGAGATAGTTCCATTCAAACAACCAAACACATAGATAAATTTTTTCTTGAACCATCTCATACATATACCATTTGGTACAGACAACCAAACGCACCCAGTACTCTTGTTTCGATCAAGCTTAAGTCTCCACTCCTGTTTGGTAAGCAAGGTTACCCACAAGGCCACACGGCAAAGCTGTGACTCCTTTTTCCACTTTTTGTTTTTTTATTTGGCCATACGAAGATTCGGATTCGAAATATAATAACATTTTATACGCTGATAGCCTGATATGGTTGCAGCTTTTAGACTTTTTTTACCTTCAGTGCGCCTCATCGTGCACGATAAAATAGCTGCCAAAGAGCCAATGGATCTCAACAAATCGATATGCGCGAATGCACGCTCACGCTCCAGTAATCTAATCGAGGCCTTGGTAATGTGCCACGGATCATGACGAAAGAGGAGCGGAGCAACATCCAAAACGACGCATTAGGATGACACATCAGAAGCAATCATGGCTTGAGGCGCTGCCAATCCAGATGGCTCCAAGTTGAAATCAGTTGTGCTGCACAGCTGGATGCGTCAACTCACGTCCGCGATGAGTCAATGGCACGATGGTATATGTTAGCTACCGGTAAGACTATATAATATATAATTTTAGATAGTGTAGAGATGAAAAAAAGATGTTATCTATTCTCTCTAATCTTTAAAAAGCCGATGTTTTGGATATTGATATTGTCTTGAAAACACAATTTTATTCACTAATTTTTTATTATAATATATTTATAAAACTCAATAAGATTATAATATTATGAAAGTATTTTTCGAAACAAGTCTACACATATAATTTTCATGTATCCGATTTAAATATTTAAAAATATATCGATAGTCAAAGTTTCAAAAGTTTGACCATTACTATGTCTAAAACATCAGCTTTTTAAAAACTGGAGGGAGTACTATTTAACAGACGATCTTATAGACGAATTATATTATGTATACAATTGTATAAACACTCTGTTAATTGTATGAGTGACTATTACAAACAGCTATGTATATAATCTATTATATGAGATGTTTTTAGTCGTGTCTTTAGATGATATGGAGGTGTATTACAGATAACCTCCGTCTATACCATTGTATGTGTGTAGATACCCTTGTTGGAGAATTATTGTTGCACAATTGCACTAGCTCTCCCCTCGGCAAAATCATAATTTTACTACTTAAGTTGCCTAATTATTTATGAACATCCTTAAAAATATAGATTAACCCTAAGACGATTTTATTAGCCTTTATAATAGCCTTGAGACGTGTATACGTCTGATTTTGATTTTGATTCAATAGCATAAAAATATGATCTATACTAGTTACATGCCCGTGCGTTGCTACGAAAAACAAAATTGATAACGAAAATAAAGATTAAAAAATAAAAAAATTATTTCACAAGATCAAACATCTATCTTTAACGCTTCGTTTCTTGCGAAAGCTGGCTAATTAAAGCAACGCTTCGTTTCTTGCGTAGGGCAATTAAGCAGGGCAATTAAGCAGGGCAATTAAGTAGAGCAATTAAGCAGGGCAATTAAGCGGCAATTAATGACGTGGGCAGAATGGACCACTGCCACCAAGTGCTGCTTTAGAATAGTAGAGATAATTTGGTCACTATATATGTATATATACATCCCCTTAGAATCAACCCCTCAGCGTAAACGGATAAATGATAGCTAAAGTACTACATGCTGGAATGGTACAAGTCGATCGCTGTTAGCCCATGCTGTTCTATAAGACAGCAGTACAATAATAGCTGATACGTACCCTTCCGTCTTTTAAAATATTATAAAGTAGTTCTACATTTCGTACCGATTTTGATACCAAGTTACCAACTAATATCAATTACACCGATTTCAACACTGATCGTACCAATGGAATTGATAATTCCGTTTGTTAAACTCATTGAATTATATATTATATTTGATACTATTACTATGTATTTAGAGTAATATTACAAGTAAAATTTGGCATGCATATGATTAAATATATAACCCTCTGTTCAAGAATATATTATGTTTTAGACATCAGCACGGTCTCTAATATCCTCTTTTGACCATTATTTTTTCATATAAATATGTTAGTTAAATTTTACAAAATTATTATACTATTAAATATACATATCATGGCAAATCTAATTATACCATTCTCACATGACCAATCTAAATAGTTTTTCATATATTACTAGTCAAAGTTAAAAGAAGTTTGACACCGTACTCTTTCTAAAATGCTGTACATTTCTAAAGGATTGAGTATATACCTAAAAATATAGATTATTATATAAGCTCTAAAATGGTATATCGGTACGAATCCATACATGTATTATTTTAAGAGCTAAATTGGTATGATCTTCGGGGTAGTATCTCTACTATTCTAAAGCAGCAGTTGGTGGCAGTGGTCCATTCTTCCCACGTCATTAATTGCCGCTTAATTGCCCTACGCAAGAAACGAAGCGTTGCTTTAATTAGCCAGCTTTCGCAAGAAACGAAGTGTTAAAGATATATGTTTGATCTTGTGAAATAATTTTTTTTATTTTTTAATATTTATTTTTCGTTCTCAATTTTGTTTTTCGTAGCAACGCACGGGCATGTAACTAGTAGATAATTATGGTGCGCTCAACACAGGGTGCACCGCGTTGATTAGATAGTGGAGTCCCGATCAGCACGTGCTGCCCATCGGGTTAATTTCTGGCTTCTTGTACAAGATGGTTATTATTAACTTGATACGATCGATTGGCGTAGGGTCCACTAGCTGCCATGCCGCCAGGCGCCAGCCCAGCCGCGGGTGTACTTGGGTTGCCGCTAGCCGTTGGCACTATGCTCGCCCAAAACCAGCAGCCTTTTATGCGTGCGTGGCAGCTGTCCTTGGGCTGGCCTCAAGCCTGGGCGTAACTGCCCCCCGTGTTTTTTTCTTTAAAAATAGCCTCAACGCAAATGAAATTCCAAAACTGACCCTTACTGACTAGATTTATCACATGGCATGCTCCCAATCTGCAGTAGTGTACAGTGCCAAGGCAGCCCGCAAAAAGTGTGGTAGGCCTAGGGATGAAAACGGTACGAAAATGGTCGGTAAATGGTTGTTTCGTTTTTATTTTCACATTTTTTTACTGGTAACGGAAACGAAATCGGAAACCCTGTAAACGGATACGGAAACGGATAGTGACGGTATCAAATGCGGAACGGAACGGAGCAGATACGGAAACGAAAGCGAAAAATTTCACCAAACATAGTACATAATCATAATATACATAACCACAAGAACAATGTAACTCATTCCACCGCCAAGGTTGACACAAAAATAATGCTATATTCACTTGTATTACTAGCGAGTTTTTTCTCTCTCAAGTTTATCAGCTGAAGGCTCGTTATTTATCTCCCATATCAGACCATCATATCCTCCTCTATATCATTATCATCGATATCATCTTGCTCCACCAATTACAAAGGTGTAACGTCCTAAAATTTATATATTATTGTTTGATGTTCATTTATGCTTTTCTGGGATTTATCTTAGATTTTCTGTAGTTTATAAATACCATTATGCTATTTTTAGATTTATAAAATTAATTTATTCATGAAAAATAAAAATAAAATTATGCTGAAAATAATTGTCCTAGGTTCAAAATTCTCCAAAGTATTTTTTAGAATTTTTTTTAAAAAAAATTGGACTCTATTTGATATTTTATATAAAGCTATTTGTATTTATAAAATTATTTTAATTCAAAAATAAATGTAAACTCTTCCTTCTCCTTTTTGAGCCAAACCCATTTCCCTTTCCAGCCTGTTTCTGTTTTTAATTTTCGGTTTCACTTATACGAAATTTTCGTTTTCGTTTTTGTTTTCGGCGAAATTGGCTCTCACGTTTCCGTTTCTGACAAAAAAATTTCCGTTTCCGTTTCCATACCGCTATTTTCTATTTCCATTTTTGAAAAAGGGCTTCCGTTTTCGTTTTTCTCCAAAACTGTCGGAAACTTTCTGTTCCGTTTTCAACCCTAGGTAGGCCACACTTAACAACGGCAGGAGGCGAGCCTCACAAACCTGTTGTGGAGAAGGACCATAGCAGGTATTGTCGCAGCTCCTGACCATAGCGGACCTGTTGCGGTCCCGCTCAATAGCTTGTGGTTATACATCCTATGTATCACGATTCGTCGATGTCTTCCCTTGTCTGCCCAACGGGTGCAGACTTTGACCTTTCTCCATTGATTACCGTACAAAAAATCCCAATACTCGTCTTTTAGGTTATGCTCGGTCTTTCCCCCTCTCGGCCCGGCCGTTTGACAGGGCCTCATCATGTTTGGCTTTAAGAACACTATATGGCTTTTACCACCATGACGTTCCTTACAAACCTTCGGTATCTTTTCTTTGTCTTCCCTACTGTCGGTTGGATAAGGTTTTTCATGGTTGAAGTTCTTAGGGGTAACTAAGTAGTTCAACACATATTTTTAGTGGATAAATGCCCTATTGTACTTCCCCAAGCCGTTGATCCATTTAAAGAAGTAGCAATGCTTCGACGACTATCATTATGCATGAAAAAAAGTTAGTGATATGTAAAATGCAGCATGCAATATGAAATATCAATACGTGACATTCACTTACATGGTAATCCCCACACATGTAGTATGCCTGAGCGATGGTGCCTAGATGTGTGGATTGAACGATCTTTGCTATATTACCGTAGTTGCACTACGAGCGTGGAAACTTTGGTAGTACAGGTGCATCCTTGTAAGAAGAATCGGGGTAGCTTCCCGTTTTCTTGGCAATCCACTTTTGTTGCTTGCAAGTGCATGTGGCTACTTCATCAATGGTGCCTACATATTTTCGATCTCCCCTTGTGTGGTTGTTGACATACTTCTTCCTAAGATGGATCTCAAAGTTCTTCCTAATTCCATTCATGACCTGAGCAACGCACAACTGAGCCTTCCTTATTTTCTTGTCCATGTAAGTCCGCATAACTTCTGAGTATTGCTCACCTTCATCCAAATGCTTCTTGGCCATCATCCTTCCAACTTTCGTCTACAATGATAGTGATTGCAGGGATCGTACACCCTTCAGTACACCATTCGTGGTCATTATTCTGTATCTAGCACCTTCAATATCATGGAGCCGGGACCATTTCTCTAGCTCAGCGGCATGCATATTGATCCACTGCGAGAAATTATTGGCTACTCTCAGCGCACCCCTGTGTCTGTGGAACCATATCCTTTGTCGGTTGTATTGGTTGTGATTCCTCATATGCTTCGAGGTCTCCTCGTCAAGTTGTTTCCATATCGCCTCAAACTTGCTACTTCAATTTTACACGTGGAGCTTTTTAAACTTCATTAAGTCTTTATTACAAAACAACGTGTGAAAGTTTGCCACAATATATCTCATGCAACAATAATTCTGCACATCATTCCATTGGAATAGTGGTAGTGCCACATTTTGCATGGTGCTCAATGCTGACAGCAACCCAACATTGTGAACCGTGATAAGACATCTAGTTGTGTTCTCATTCTCCACAAATGGCGGAGGTTACAGGAAATAAATAGTTGTTCACATCGGCGGTAGCCACTGTCAGTATGGTTCTCTTATACTCCCAAACAATATAAATTGTCATCCATTGTCAACACTGGACAACAAAAATTGAACCCCTTGATAGCTTAGCAAAATGCTCAAAACACACAGTCCAAGATGAGGCAATTCGGTCCTTTCGTGTGGTAAAGTCTTTCCATTTTTTTATGTACATTCTAGTTGGCTTCAGCAATCCGAGAAAGTATTCTCGGGACAAAATCATAGGCCTCCTTGTATGTGCCATATATTTTCTCTATCACCTTCCTCTTGCCTCGCCGCACCTTCTTGTAGCTGATTGGGTAGCCCTACCATCAACAGCTTAGGCAGAACTGTTATGTTCGCAACGACCAAATGACTAATAAGGCAAGCTACGTAGGACGAAGTGAGATTCTTGTGCTTGTGTAGTGGCTCAGCAAGCTCACAACACTGAACTTTTGCTATTGTGATAATGAAGTCCGTGACAATGTCCTTGAATTTCTACACAAGAACTTTGCGAAGACATCCATGTTCTACACACTTCACGATATACATGTGCTTGTTCGACCTGTACATCCTGTGCATGCGACTAATATTTAGAATATTTAGGCATGTCTAGCTATGTTTTGTTGAACAACACAATTATTTGTAAAGCGTTGCTCTACTAGCAATTTGTCATGATCAAACGCTCATTCCGACCCATCCTCCTGTGACACAACAAGGGGGCCCACTGCAAGATCATCCAATCTCGAAGGCACATAATCAACGTTAGTCAACACGATCACACCAACTTGATCACCCGCACCAACATCTTCACATGCATCATCTCCATACTATATATGTGTAAACTAAACAAACTTTATAAATTTCTTTAGTTATTATTGTGAATTTTAATACTTTGGAAATTTAGTTTTGACTTGGTATAAAATTCAAATCACTATTAAATTTGAAATAGTGAATAAGTGTTGCAAATTTATCAACTATATGTCATTATACAAAGTTCTTCCTGCATATAACATGTATAGTGATAAGTTTTTGGTCACTTAGCCTAGTCCATATATGACTAGCAATGTTATGTCTATTTCCCAACAAATTACTTTACCTACACCCATATGGACTGGACATGCACACCAGCTTTTGTGTTTTATTCAATATAGTGTGTCGCCCTACGAGATTCTTCTTTGATCATGGTCATGTTAAAATATACAATAGATTGCTAAACATGTACTAACAAGAAATAAAAATACTAGAACAACCCGTGCTACTTCAGCCTTCCAATGTGCAAAGCTAGTTCTAAGTAACTTAATAAGTTAAGGCAGTCCAATACCAGCCCTCGTGGTTGTACGATTATCTTGGGTTGTCCAGGCGAGAAATCTCCCCTATCTACGTGCAAGTATACCCTCGCATATCTGGCTATTGCTAATAGCTCGCCCGCGTCAAAATCATAGTTTTATTTTCATAAAAAAAATACCATTGATCACAACATTCCAACATGCCCAATAATTATATCTAACATGTTAAATATTTGAATTCATTACGAATAATAAAATAATCTGTTCATTTTCAAATCTAAAGCATGGCTAAGCATATGCATGTAGTAATCGAATATACCTATTTCCACATTATCATGTGTTCATCCACAATCTAGGGTTTTCAAGATTCACTTATCAATATTGATTAAGAAAATCCTGTCAATGAATGTCTTATCTACCAGTACCTACAAAATAGCAAATTTTATGAAACATAGCGTATGCATGCAAGTTTTAATTGATTTTGAGAAACTAGGATCAATATGATCAAAGGGGCTTGCCTTATTATCTGTTGTTTGACAAGAGGCGAAGTCGTAGTTGGAGTAGTCGACGACGGAATCTGGAACGTCGGAATCTTTCATCTCAAACTCTGTCTGAGGTAAGCACTATCTTCCATTATCTTCTCTGTGGTTCCAATGATATTCAGATCATTAACATGTACCGAGATAATACAAAATCCATTATAGGATTTTTTTTATGAACACATAGGGACAATCTTCATTAGTTGAATATCACTTCTTCAGGAGGAATTCACTAAGTCGGTTGTACCACATTCATTTCGACTGTTTTAATCCATATAGTGATCGCTGCAGTTTGACGCTATATATGTTGCAATTATTAGGAACTGAAACTTTGACTCCTTTAGAGACTCTCATATAAATATCGTATCCAGTGTCCCATATAAATATGCGGTCACTATATCCATCAACCGCATGGTTAAATTTAAACTTGCTACCATTGATATTAAATATCGGAATGTTATTCCACTCATTACAGGAGAATATGTTTAATCGTAATCGATGCTGGGTCGCTGCGTGAACCCTTGTGCTACAAGCCCCGCTTTATATCTGACCACTTAATTATTTTCATTTCTCTTCTGAATGAAAACACATTTTGATCATACAGGGAACACTTTAGGAGGTGTTCAGTCAACAGGACCAAAAACTTTTCTTTTATTAAGCGAGCATAATTTTGTCTCAATTGCTTTTTTCCATTTGACACAATCTGAGTACTTCTAGCACTCTGCCACGGACTTTGGTTCTAAATCCAGCCTAAGAGTTTTTTTGCAATTTTATAGGCAAAATACATGTTGACAATTGTAGTCTTTACATATCGACAATCGTAGTCTTTCTCTTATATAATTATCCTAAATCCACATAGTTGGTGGATATTTCTTCATTTATTTCTTCCAGCTCCTCGTGATTTCCCATAACGATGGAGTCTGGGTACTTTGACTTCTTAGTGTTAGATTGTTCTAATAAATGTACGCTAGGATTATCATTTTCAGGATGGGTCACTTCAGGGACATTACCATATATAGGATAACTCATTTCAGGGATTTTCTCAACGTTAGATTGAGCTTCTTCCACTGTCACAGGTAGTGATCACATTTGATCGGCCCTCTATTTCTGCGGATGTCTCGTAATTGAGTCCCGTGCACTTGGAGGCCTCCCCCTCTTTTTATTATGAGGGACAAGAGTAGGTTCAATATCCTTTAGGGGTATTTCATTCTTTCATGTGCGTTTACTGCAGGTATATGAGATTTTGTCATTCCGTTATGATCAGTGAAGGTATCTGGCATATTATTAGCTATTTGTTGCAGATTTATTATCCTTCGAACTTCAAATTCGATTTCTTTAGTGCGTAGATCTAAGGACTAAATGCCAGTAACATTCCAATAAATTTTTTGGCATTCTTTAATGTGGTACCTATCTCCCCCTAATGCTGAAAAATTGTATTGTCCTCACCAAAAATACAATTATCATATGAGTTGTGTACAGATCGCTGAGGCTCAAGGTATTTAATTATTGATGGAGTTTCATAACCTGTATAGATCCCCAACTTTCGGTGAGGATCTATGGTGGTACGCTGTGGTTGAGAGATTGACATATATACAACACAGCCAAATTTTCACTTATGAGAAATACTTGGTTCTTTTCCACGCACTATATGTAAAGGGGACATGTTATGATATGTAGTTGGTCTGAATTGAATTAATGCCGCAACATGCAGTACTGCGTGGCCCCAGCAGCTGGTGGGTATCCTACTATTCTGCAAAAGTGGCATAACAATAAGTTTTATTCTTTTAACTAATGACTCTGTGAGGCCATTTTGAGTGTGGACATGAGGTACAAAATGCTATACATTAATGCCTAGAGCCATACAATAATCATTATATGATTTTGAGGTAAAATCACCGTATTGTCCATTCGAATAGACTTGATCCTTTCTTCTGGAAAGGAAGCTCTTAACTTAATAATCTGGGCAATTAATTTAGCAAAGGCATTTTTCCTAGTAGATAAGAGACATACATGGGATCATCTGGTAGAAGTATCTATTAGTAGCATGAAATATCTGAAGGGGCCCGATAGGGGCTGAATAGGTTCACAGATATCACCCTGAATTCTCTCTAGAAAATTCAGGGATTCCTCCCTAGCCTTTAGGTAAGAGGGTCTAACTATAAGCTTTCCTTTGGCACAAATAGGGCACACAAAATCTTCAGGTTTAGGAAAGTTTGTAGTTTTTATGCTATGGTATGTAGAATTATTAATTATTCTTCTCATCATATTCAACCCAAGATGACTCAGTCTATTATGCCAAATTTTAAATATTTGTGGATCTTTAAAGATGATTTTTATCACAACATAAACTTTAAGTTTTATATATGTATAATATAGCCCAGAGGAGAAGGAAGAAAGTTTTTCAACGACGTGTTTATTACACCCATTTAACTTAGTCATGAGAAGGTATTCTGTACCATCCTCACTGTTAGTTTCATGTGGAAACTGTTAAGACGAATGCCTTTAAAACTTAACAGAGTACGACTAGACTCAGAGTATAATAGGGCATTTTCAATTATTATACAAGTGCCCATAGGGAGAACTAGAATGGCTCTTCCAGTGCTAATAATGAGTGCATCGCTTCCGGCGATGGTCATAATATTTCTAGTTTTCTTAGCCAAAATCTAAAAATATTTAGTCTTCCAAAGAATAGAATTCGTGGTGCAACTATCTACAAGAAAGATTTCCTCCTCCCCATTGGATTATATAATTGTTTTATATTAAAGAAATAAATTTAATCAATTAAATTCTTGCAATAAGAATATATTGAAAATATAGAACAAACATAACATAAATGAGCAAATGTTCTTGGAAGTGACACTTTATTGAGTTACAACTGATAATCGCTCAACAAGAGCATAAACCAAATGTTCATACAGGACATAAATACTAAACTAATAAAATAAGTCTCTTAATGAGACTCAATTAAGGAAAATACGACATTGATTAATAAAACTAAAAAGGGTAACAGGGAGACTACTGCAGGTCTCCATATAAATCTTGTTCCTCCTCCTGGGAAACATTGGTCTTCTTCTAGAATTCCTCGAGCTAGACATCAAGAAGGTCATCTTCATCCATGAGTGAGTTCCCATATCCGAGAAGACTCTCTTTAAATTCAGTCATCGGATCAGGGATGTTGTTGTCCTTCTTCTCACCTTCTTGCCCAACAACTAGTTGAGCAGTGAAGTGTGCTTCAACTTTATTTTCTTGATTCTTCTGGAATCTCCTAGTGGATTTCATGTAAAGCTCCACAAAATGCTTTAGGGTGCGACAAGTGCATGACCAATGATCGACACATCCACACCTAAAGCATGGCTGAGGAGGGGTAGCGACCTTATTGGTCTGACCTTGCTTCTAGAAGGTTCCTTGACCCTTTCCTTTACCTTTTCACTGGGGTTTTCCCTTTCCCTTATTGTTTCTGGCATTCTTCCATTTTTTCCCCTTTATTCATTTGGCCATTTCTGCAGCCTCGGCTATTGCTAGCCTACTGAACAATAGCATGTGCTTCAGGCAATGCTTGACTTCCATTAGAAAGTGCTTGATGATTCTTTATCAGGAGTTTATCATGTTTTTCTGCTTCCAGCAGAACATAAATAAGCTCAGAGTACTTCTGGTACTTTGTATAACGGTACTGTTGCTGCAGTATCCTCATATTAGGGTGGAAGGTACACAATATTTTTGTTGATCATCTCATTATTAGTAATTTTCTGGTTACAAAATATTAATTTTGCAACAAGTTTGTGCATAGCAAAATTATACGCTGCCACCATTTTAAAGTCCTGCAAGCGTAGGAGGGTCCATTCGTGTTATGCTTCTGGCAATAGTATAGATCTTTGCTAGTTGTATCGTTCCTTTAGGGAATTCGACAATGCCAATGGGTCCTCCTCCATCATATATTCGGCCTTTAGGTCTGGATGAAGATGGTGCCTCAGAAAATGCAAAGCAGCACATTTTGCGGGTTCGAGAATGGCAGGGGCACTAGCTTCAGGCTAGGTAATAGAAGCCCCAAGCACACGTGCTACTAGGTTGATTTTGGCATCCATTGTCCAAGTGAGGTAATTCCTGTCATCCAGGGCAAGCTCAGCAAACTCCATTTGTTGCGATGTCAGGCATATCCTGTATGTAAACAATATTGAATTTTACTACTAGTAAAATATTATATTGCATGTATCTCATTAAATCAGTGAATTTTGGTTTATATCTATTCAGTAGATAATTACCTAAAAAATTCTCAGAATCTTCCTAGTATTTTTCATAATTTTCTGTTAATTATTTAGTATTTTTTAGAATTACTGCATAATAGAAAAATAAAATTCAAAGACATAAAACATGAAATAATGCTAAGAAAAATAAAACTAGGGACATGGCATAATCAATGTGTCATCCATAATTTTCTTAGAATTTTTCTAGTAATTTTCACAATTTTCTGTTAGTAATTAATCAATTTTCAAAATTACTTTAACAACAGAAAAAAATTTAATTTTAGCACGTATTAAACATGAAAAAAAACTAAAAAATAAACCCAGGGTATGGAACTTCTAGTATGTGCTAAATAATAATTTTACCAAATTTCACAGAAGTCCATACATCAATTAAACTAATTTCTAATATTTAATAGTAATTTCCAAAATTTCCAGATATATAGCTCAAGTATTTCTTGATAATGTGAACTAATGTCCTTATGGAGCTGTTTCTATTGCTCTCATTGCAGTGAAGGATGCCATCCAAATAATTCGTGAATACATCAAGGATGGGCCATGTTTGACATTACTCTGCAAGAAGTTATAGTAAGATTAATCTCTTCGTATGTCAAATAATCAGCTGTTCATTACAGATTTTCGTTTGTCTATGCTCACGCTCAAACAATCTATTCCACTGCAGATTGGATATCAACGAGATCAATGCCACGACCAAAATTAGTGAAGCTTCATTTTGTGCAGAGAGCTCTCCCATACCTGCTCCTCCCCCTAAGGTAAACTCCTCGAGAATGCTTTACCGTTTTTAGCGCCCAACCTCGCATGTTCTAAGCTCATCAAATGTGTCAATACAGGGGGGAGTAGGAAATGGCAGCGCCAAGTCAAGCAAAGGGAGGCCAGCGAAGAAACAGAAGACCAAGGTAGAATCCAAGAACATAAAAGACATGTTCTGAATGGTCACAAGGTAAGGAACACGATCCCTTATGATCTGAACCTGAAATTCTTGGGGTTGCCAAGTAGTCTCCAAACTGGGTATGCTGAGATGCCCTCACTGGTTCTCGCCCTGGCAATCCCTATGCGAAAGCTACGTTCATAAGCTTTAGAATTTTTCATGCAGCTGAGCGACTCAAGCCTAACCTGGATAGATTAACAATTTAGCATTGTACGCATAGATTTATTTGTGTTGTATGAATTTGATTGTTATCAATTTTCTGGAAAAAAGGAAAATTGGGAAATACCAATTGGGCCGATCAGGCCATGAGGTCGAGCCAACCCAGCTGACTGAGGCTAAGGCACCACCTCTCAGTGCCGTAGACCCAAACCGGGCTAGCGAGCAAAGGGGGAGGCAAGCGGGTCAGGGGGAAGGCATTGGCGGCGGCATTCGCGTCGTGCGGCGCTCCAGGAGTCCGTTGCTCCTCTTCCTCTCCCTAGTGCTCCATTAATGCGAGGTGGGAGTTCCTCTCTACCTCTCACGGTGAAAATCACCAACTTTTCCCTATTTGCCGATTTCCAATCCCCTCAAATTTGGTTGAAGCTTTAGCTTGGTTCTTGCTTTTCTGAAGTCCTTTTGTGATCCTCGGCACTGATCTATCCTCTTCTCATCCTGTGGATGCTGCTATTGTGAGTAACCCGTGGTGAGGTGAGGAGGTGACCTCAGCTGGAGGCTTGAGGCTTTTGTTTAAAGCAAGGTGCGTGAGTTTCTTTGTTGTTATGCTTGCAAGCTGACCTTACTTGCTTGGCTCAATCGACTCGGTGGTGGTGGATTTGCTTGGCATTATGGTGCCTTGAAGTGAAGCGAGTTCCTTGCGGCTTGCTAGTTTGTTCGATGAAGTCATCTTCCTCGGCCAGGGAGTCGGTTCTGTGGCTTTGTGCAGCATTAGTTGCATTTTGAGACCATTTGATGAATTGCCTCATTCGATGGTCTGCGATTTTGTATCTCTGAAACACTTGATGGCAAGTCCGTGGCATTGCAACGGCGATATTGTGTTCTGGGACATCGTCCCTAGCCGGTTTACACTGATAATCTGTTAGTGCTCTGTGAGTAATTTCAATTATGTACTTTACTATTTGTTTGCAAAGGGGTTAGACATTGATTGTCTTAGGGATCTTGCATATTGGGGTGGCATTTGCTCTGCGAGAATTGGGATGTAGAGAGACAATTTGTGACAACATTTATTCAGTTATCATAATATGAGATACTTGTCCGATTGATTAGCTCAATTGCTTACTTGTTCTTGCTTCAGTATATATATATATATATATATATATATATATATATATATATATATATATATATATATATATATATATATTCATGCTCATAGTTGTCTGTTCTCATTTCGTTGATATTGTCAGCAATTGCTATTGCATGATCATTAGGCGGCGCGTGCACACACACATATGTGTGTTTGTTCTGCTAGGGTAATCAATTAATTGTGTTTTAATTAATCGTCAAGTTTTGAAATATGATTGGTAAGACTATAGAAAGGTTGTCACAAATTAGTATGCGATCCTGTCTTTAGTGGCGAGGTCTTTTAATTAAGGCAGTCCAACATCTGAGAGTAAACACTAATCAACTTGACCTTTTATAGCTAATTGATAGCAACTGTTTACTCTTTATTATCATATACATGCTTAGATACTTGAATATGAGCGGCTCTTAGTATCATATTTTAGTATCTATGCTTTAGTTATGATTTTATTATCCTCTGGTTATTAATCATGTTTAGAATTAAAGCAAATAAAAATATGCTAATACCGTAATATTTCCAACAATTTGTACCTTATTTATCAGTTTCCTTGTACTGCCTGCAGAAACGAGAACTAAACCTTAAGGATCAGCATATCCGTATCATCTTCGCCTGGACGTTGATGTGAACCTGTGGTGAAGGTTGCATGCCTCGCACGATTGCATGATGCATCTTGTGCGGTTCTGCCCAATTTCCTTCCCTCAACAAGGTTAGTAAGGCCAGAGAACTTAGGCTGTGTTTGTTTAATTTGGTCTTTGGAGGAGAAGGCTGTGGAGCTGGAAGAACTGGCTCTTTGGAGTGGAAATTTGGAGCTGGAAGAGACTTGATAAAGGGGATGGCAAGTTTTGTAAATAAGATCAAGTTGCAAGTGCAGGGAAGTGGGATTTTCGAAGCTCAGTATTTCGAGAAGCATCGTTTTCCTTGCTTCTCTCATGTAGTGCAAATTGGGCTGGAGCTTCTCCTCTCCAGCTAGCTGAAAAATTACTGTTTATTTTGGCTTGTGACTTATGAAGATCTAGAAGCTAAATAAACCTAAGTAGAAGCCTAAACAAACAGACCTTAGGCGTTGCTCGGTTGGCAGAGGCGCTGTGGAGATGCGCCCAGCCCGCCGCCCGGTCGAAGTCGACGCGCGTGCTCACAAAAAATAAAAAACGGGTATCTGTTCGATCTAGTTGAGCGGCCCATCTTAGCCCATAAAGTGTATACGTCAAGTTCGGCCGAAGCCTGCAAGTTAAATGGGCTAAGAGGCTCACCCATGACCCATCCGCCCACCAAACCCATGGTCAGCCCTATGCGTCCCTCCTCGTTCTGCAGTCCCCTCCAAGTCGCATCGGCACGAAGCCGCAGACCGAACGCAGGCAGCCGCTCCGTCCCCGGCCCCCCTGCCCTAAACCTAGGCGCGCACAGCCTCTTCGCCGGCTGCCGGCCGGTCCCTCCTGCCACCGCGGCCAGGAGAGGCCCGCCGCTGCTCCTCAGTTGCGGTGCCTCCTCGCTCCTGCAGGCCGCAGGCACTACTCACTTCAGTGCCGCCGCTCGTCACTCCAGTCTTCGGTGCTTCCTCCCCAGCTCGGCCGCACCTCACTCTATGCTTCCGAGGTTTGTAAACTGTATTCAGTTGGACATGAGCTCAATTCCTAACGGATGAACTCCATTTTAGTAGGATTGTAGAGGTTTCTTGGATGTGGATGTCCGTGGGAGCGTGTTGGGTTAACTCATGGTCTCATGCGAGAATGTGTAATTATACTGGTATCAGGTTATGAGGACTGTACTGGAGTGTATTTGGAAACCGTATATTCTCATTTGAGTTTCACCTGAAACAAAAAAAAAAAAAGTACCTAGTGATAAGGATTGCACGTAAATACCCTAATCGCAATAATTAGTCCTTTGCTTGGTTCTGTTTCTCTCTGTGATGTGGTGGTTATTTGGGATCTGGGAATGAACTTATATTGATGATTTCATCAGGATCAAGCATACCCTCCTCCGTGTGCTGGCGCCGTCCTCTTCTTCCCTTCCCCCTCCGGGCTCTCCTTAATTCCTTCCCATCTCCTCCTCGCCTGCCGTTGCTGCTGCTGCCGGTGAGATATGCTCGGTTGCGGCCCAACGTCCCTTGCCTCCTCCCTTTCGTGCCCTGGGCGCTAGATAGAGCCGCCTGCCAGGTCCGCTCGGACGAGTTTTGCCAGGAGCAGGAGTTGCGGCACTCGGTGATGGAGATGAAGGGGATGGCAGTCGGTGCTCTTGCATAGTTGCATGATTGGTGATTTCAAACTGTGTAGGGAGCATCTACAAACTGTATTTTGTGTGTGTGTGTGTCTCATGTGGATGAGCCGGGTTGGAGCTCCAGTACATTGGCTTCTACCTTGCATCTCCTGCATTCTTATGTTGATTCACAGGTTCATAGTCTTCCCCTTCTCCTGCTAGATTTAGGGTGTTCAGTTTTGTCTGTACGCATATGAGCTTCAATGCATGCAGATCAAGTGTTTGATGAAATTACTAGGAGACCTTTGGGTGTACATTGAGTTATGGTTTCATGGTTTGTGCTCACTAGATGTTTGATTAGTTGCCCATAGGAATTTGGGTAAAATCTTTTGGGTTCTTGAACTGCACGAAATCAATTAGTTGTTGTCCAGACAATTGTTCATTGGCTACATGAATCAAAGGGTACCATTGATTATAGATGTACAGACTCCATTAGGAATCTTGCCTATCCTAGGTGGATAGTAAGATCAAATGTTCAGCTCTAATCAGTCCAGAGATGTTGGTAATGGCTTTTTGTTTCGTGTGGTTGATTATTAGAACAAGTTTTGAAAAATATTAATCTTGATGTTGCATGTAAGATCATTTATCAGCATCTCGGTTAGTTAATTTACCATTAGTTTGTTTGCTTACTGTTTCTTTTAGTTGTCGTTTGGTTGCACTATCGAGAAACATTTGTGTTTCACATTTGAACTGTATTGTTTTCACTGTCACTTTAAGTTATGTTCATGATAAAAATGTTATGCAAACTAGCAATCAGCGGTTGTTGCAACACTGTTCACATACACATTTATTTAACACCTTGGTGAGTTCATTTCATTTTTGTATTACAAGGATACGATTGGCTCCTATCAGAGTGCAAACTATGCAAGAATGGGAAATGTACAAATACTCAGCCTATTTGGAATAATCCGGAGAGAACTACCATGAGTATAGGGATGATTTCTTGCGACTTTGTTGCCAAAAGAATCCCAATTCACCCCACTCTTGGGCATCCGATCTACTTCATTTTGCTTCCTTTATATTCATAATTCATGTATGAATTTGGATTGCACAAGAGTAAGAGACTATGTTTATATTAATTTAGTTTAATCCTTCGATCCCACACTCCATTTTCATCCTAGCTTTGCCACTGGATGCTACTTCTTGTCTTTTTGTTCATCACTTCCAAATTTGGGAATCAAAGCTGTGGAACATTTGCATGAAGATGGATTGGATGATTGTAGGAGGGATTTTGGCACCCCGCAGGAGGGCTTCAGCCCAACCTTGCTATTTACTTTTGCTATGATTTAATTTGATTACAATTTAGTGATAGTTTTAGTTAGTCATATGTTAGCATCGGGTGTACCCCATTTCTTCCGCAACTGTTGCGGAGTTTAAGATCATCAAAAAGAAGCCCAAAACATCCGAACTCAACACTTAAGTTAGCTCAACTCCTCCTCATTCCCATCCCCTGTTGGGTATTTGGATTTTGTTGGTGAGTGCTAGTTTCGCTTCCCCCAAATTTTTAGAACAATCCGTGTGATTCCATTTCAAATCTCTTGATCAATCAGTGGTCCATAGCTCATAGGGTTGCACTAACGGTTGCCACTTTATCTCCACTTTAGTACTTTATCCATCGAGAAGTTAACACCCGCGCAAGTTGATATAACCCAGGGCATTTCCCAGCTAGGTTTAGGAGCCTAGATTCTATCAAACTGGGCGTCTTCCCAAAAAATATTGTTCTTCCAATCACTTTCTCCCAATGATAATCCTCTTATTTTTCTGACCTATGTTATATATGTGTTTGTTTTGGTAATCTATGGCTCTATGCTCATATTATCTTGATCATGAAACCCATTCCACCTTTGTGTTGCGTGAGACAGTTTTTTATTGTACTTCTTTTTATAGATCTTCTGATACTACACTGTCCCTAGCTATCAGTGTTCTTCAACAGTTGTTTAGGCGGTAAAAAAGATATCATGGTTATACAGATAATACTATTCAGGCATGCATTAATCTGCATAGCCCAGTCCCCTAATGGCAAGAGCTTAACCTTCCAAATGCTTATTTGTTCAGTCATTATTATTCAACTTGGAGTTGCAAGAACCCTATGTACGTGAAAGGAAAATTTCCTTTATCACAGTTGCAGTTAAACATACAATTCTTTGCATTGTCTGAGCCATCTTTAGTAAAAAAAAACAGTTGTATTGGCAAAATTACAAATTTGCTTGATAATGTAGAAATGAAATGCAATTCAACGAAGTATTTCAATTTGTTTTATTTAGTCTATTCCAAGCGGTTCGTACACGCTTACTGCTGTCTTATGTTTATGTGACCTAGGATTCTGATTTCCGAGTGCTGATGTTATGGATGCCCTTCATAGTGATCCTTATGCAAGGAGCAGCTTCCAGCCACACGTCAGGGACAATTCCACGTCCTTCGATAACAACAATGCAGTTTTGGATAAGCATGAGGTTGTCAACCCTCGAGTTGGCATGACTTTTGAGACGGTTGATCTGGCATACAAGTTCTACTTAGAGTATGGCTACCGTGCAGGTTTCGGGGTCTCAAAGCGGACTTCCCATAGTGTTGATGGGGTCAAATACCGTGCAACATTTGTGTGTTACAAAGGTGGCATTGCTAGGATTAAGCCTGGACTCAAAGCTCGAAGGAGGCTTGTTGCAAAAACTGGTTGCAAAGCAATGATGGTGGTGAAGTATAATACAAGTGAGAACCATTGGGAAGTGGTGTTTGTTGAGCTGGAGCATAACCACCCATGTAATCCTGAAATGGTCAGATTCATGATGTGCTTTAAAGATCTCCCTGACTGGCAGAGGGAGCACCGCCCATTCAACGCGAAGACTAGATTGAACCCGAAGATTCACTCTGGTAGAGGCAGGCCACCCAACCAAAACAAAGATTTCATGGTGCGATCCTTCTCTCAGTCAAATTATTCCATTGAAGCAGATGGCAAGGCTGGGAAGCTGAGGTTTGCAGAGGGAGATGTTGAGGCACTCTTAGTCTTTTTTGATAAGATGCAAGCTCAAAATTCCAACTTTTTCTATAACTGGGACATGGATGATGAAGGCCGGCTCAAGAATGTTTGCTGGGTTGATGCTAGATCTAGAGCTGCTTATCAACATTTCTGTGATGCTGTGTGCTTTGATACTGTTTATTTGACATATCAGTTTGTCATCCCGTTGGTTGCTTTTCTTGGAATCAACCATCATGGGCAGTTTGTGTTGTTAGGGTGTGGTTTACTTGGAGATGAGTCTCCAGAGACCTTTTCATGGTTATTCAAGAAATGGCTAAAGTGTATGAATGATAAAGCACCTGAAGCAATTGTTACCACTCATTCAAGACCAGTAGTAAAAGCAGCCACTGAGGTATTTCCAAATACTCGTCACAGATACAACCTTTGGCATATAATGAAAGAGCTTCCTGAAATGTCTGGAAGAGTTGAGGATAAAGAGGCAATTAGCCTGAGAATGAAAAAGGTAGTCTATGACACCATTACATCAGCTGATTTTGAGAGGGAGTGGGTTGAGATGATAAATCAGTACAGCCTTCATGATAATCGTTGGCTCACAACCTTGTTTGAAGAGAGGGCAAAATGGGTGCCAGCATATGTGAAGGATACTTTCTGGGCTGGTATCTCCACCGTTCGCCGCAGTGAACGGTTGGAGGCCTTTTTCGATGGATATATTACACCGGAAACCACAATAAAGACATTCATTGAGCAATTTGATACTGCTATGAAGCTTAGGTCTGATCGAGAAGCTTATGATGATTTTCGTTCATTTCAGCAAAGGCCTCAAGTCCTGTCTGGTCTGTTGTTTGAGGAGCAATTTGCAAATGTTTATACGATAAATATGTTTCAGAAGTTCCAGGATCAGTTGAAGCAGCTGATGAATGTAAATTGCACTGAGGTCAGTAGGAATGGATCGATAGTGACTTACACTGTGACTGTCATTGGGAAGGAGAGGAAGTTTGACTACAGAGTGATGTATAACAGTGCTGAGAAAGAAGTGTGGTGTATCTGCAGGTCATTCCAGTTTAAAGGTATTTTGTGTAGCCATGCTCTTGCTGTCTTGAGGCAAGAGCTTGTGATGCTAATACCTTCCAAATATATTCTTGATCGGTGGAGGAAGGACTATAAATGCCCTGAGGAATCTAAGGAAACTCCCATCTCACCAAAAGCGGCAAAAGCTACGGGAAAGAGCGCAAAACCGGAAAATGTCCGTGAAGATAAAGTGGACAATCTCTACAAGCATGGCCACCAGTATTTTGCTGACATTGTGGAAATGGGAGCAACTGACCCTGATGCAATGGATTATGTTCTGTCTGTGATGAAAGAAGCTAAAGAGAAGGTACGCAAGTTCGAGGAATCTCGAAAAGAGAAAAGGCCTGGAGAAAGTCCAGTTTCCGCTGGTAAGAAAGGTGCTAAATCTTCGAAGCCATCTACTGAAGACGTGGGTAACAGCACATCAGTTTCAACACCTGCGACTACAGCAGTGGCTTCAGTGGCAGTTGCGTCATCTGCCCCAATGGCAGCACCGCCAACAGTGATGGCTATGGCACCTACTTCGGCAGCTGTGCCCCCAGGAATGTTTTTAGTACCGATGCATCCACACCCTATGGTTTTCCCACCCTTCACCCCTGGAGTACCAGCAGTAGCAGCGCCACCTGCAGCACCAGCAGCCAATGTGGGGGACGTCGCTTCCAATTCCTCAAAGAAGAGAAAGAAAAGGAAGGGGAACAGTTGATCTTCTAATGCTGATGAAGTAGGCTACTTTCAGCAGGCTGCTTCTATTTTTCTGCTTTACCGAGCTGCCCAATAGTAGATTTGTTTACATAATCTCATTGCCTCTTTCTCCCTTCTTTTTTATTGCAGGCCTGACACAGTTCTGTCCGGTGAAATCAGTAGAAAGAGTTTGATCTTACACTCCGCATCATGCCCTCTAGCGCATGTGTTATTCATTTGTCATCTGCTGCTGCTGGATGAGCTGCCCTTCGGAATGTATGCTGTACATTATCGCCCTTGGCTTGGAAACACTGATGTTAATTTGTGCAGCTTTGGATTGCGTACTGTACATTATTGCCCTTTAGTTGGAAGTAATCTTAATATGTAGTGCATCTCCTTTATGCTAGTCTCTGTTTCTGATCTTGTGTATTATTACTCTTAGAGCAGGTTGGTATTAGTACTACCCTTGCAGGCAAATCTGATGGGTTTGTTCCGTTATGATAATTCCTATTACTACACGTCATCCACACAAACATCATTTAGTTGACTGTTTGTGCGGAAGCAACAAAGAGAGTTGGAGAGAGGTCATTGCCTCTTACCGTTCTCTAACTGGGTGCATGCGAAGTGAGCCTAGGATAGTATTGGCATCGTCAGAGTAGATTCAATATCCTTCTAGGTATTTTTACTCTTTCGGGTGTGTTTACTGCAGGTACATAAGATCTTTTCACTCCTTTATGATCAATGAAGATGCCTGATGGATTATTAGCTATTTGTTGCATATTCGTTATCCTTCGAACGTCAAGTTTGGATTCTTTAATACGTGGGTCTAAAGATTGAATGCTAGTAATATTCCAAACTATATCTTGACATAATTTAGTGTGGTACTTTTCTTCCCGTAATATCAAAAAAATTTCCTCATCAAAAATAGAATCAGTGGACCGAGCTGTATCTAGATCACCTATCACAAGCTCTTAGTATTTAATAATTAATGGAGACTGATAACCTACATATATCCCCAACTTCCGGTGATGGCCCATGGTTGTATGTTGTGGTGGTGAGATTGGCACATATAAGCACAACCAAATTTTTTTACAGATGAAAAATGCTTGGTTCTTTTCCACGCACAATCTGCAAGAAGAAAATTTTATGGTATGCAGTTGGTCTGAGTTGAATTAATACAACACCATGCAGCACTGCGTGGCCTCAATAGCTAGTGAGTAACCTACAATTATGCAAGAGTGACCGAGTAATAAATTTTATTCGTTTAAGTAATGACTCTGCAAGTCTATTTTTATGTGTGGACATGAGGTATTAAGTGTTTTATATTAATGTCCAGAGCCATACAATAATCATTAAATGCCTTTGAGGTGAATTCGTAGTATTGTCCATTAGAATAGACTTGGTCATTTTTTTCAAGAAAAGAGTCTCTTAATTTAATAATTTGAGCAATTAATTTAATAAAAGCATGGTTCTAAGTAGATAAGAAACATACGTGGAACCATCTAGATGAAATATATATCAGTAACATAAAGTATCTGAAGTAGCCCGACAGGGGTTGGATAAGTCCACAAATATAACATTGAATTATCTCTTGAAAATTCAACTATTCTTCTCTAACTTTTAGATAAGAAGGTCTAATTATGAGTTTTCCTTTAGCACAAGCAGGGCATAAGAAGTCTTCAATCTAGAAAAGTTGGTTTTTATTCTATGACCAGCAAAATTATTGACGATTATTTTCACCATGTTAATCCCAGGATGACACAGTCGATCATACCAGATTTTAAATATTTATGGGATTTTAAGTACAATATTCATTACAACAAAAAATTTAGGTTTTATACTCTGTTCTATATTAAAGGGATGATTTAATAATCAAACAATTATTGCATCATGAACATATTGTAAATATAGAACAAGCGTAACACAATAAATGAATCAAATATCATGAGAAATAATTATTATTTAGCTTTAAATGATAATCGCTTGACATGAGCATAGACCAATGTTCATTCAGGAACTATGATAAAACTGATAAGGATACCCATAAGAAATATGTGACATCAACTAGCAAAGCGAAGGAATATTTAGGAGACTAGTTTATGTCTCCATACAAGTCGTGAGTATCCTTCTATGACTCCTTAGCTTAGTAGGATCAATAATCATATCATTACACTTCTCGACGTCTGTGGTTGAACAGTAAAGTGTGCCTCAACTTTGTCCCACTGGATTGTTTTGACTTTTTTAGTGGATTTCATGTAAATATCTACCAAATTCTTTGAGGTGCGGCGATTACGCGACCAATCTTCTCTATTTCTAGCAAAGTGTAGATAAGATCATAATACTCCTGGTATTTAGCATGATGGTACTGATGCTGCAATATCCTCGTATTGGAATGAAAGGTGCACAATATATTATCCATTATCTCATTATTTATAACTTTCTAGTTACTAACGCAGTTTGGAGACAAATTTGTGTATGACAGAGTTGTGTGTTGCCATATTTTTATAGTTCTGGAAGCGTAGGAGGGTTCATTCGTGCTGTGCTTCTAGCAACAGGAAGGATCTTTGTTGGTTCTAGTGTTCCTTCAAAGAATTCTATAGTACCAGAGGGTCCTTCTCTATGAAATACTCAACCTTTATGTCCGCATGGAGATGGTGCCTTAGAAAATGCAGAGATGCACACTTGGTGGCTTCAGGAAGAGGAGGGGCATCAACTTCAGGCTGAGTGATATTAGCTCCAAGAGATCAAGCTTCCAAGTTGATCTTGGCATCATTGCACTGGTGAGGTAATTGCTGCCATTCAGCTTGAGTTCAATAAATTCCCTCTTTCCGATGCTTGACATATCCTATACGCAAGGAAGATTGAATTTTACTACTGTTAAAATATTATATTACATGATTGTCATCAATTTAGTCAAGTTTGCTGTATATATATTTAGTAGATAATTATCTAAAATCTTCTAGCATTTCACAATTTTCTACTAATTATCAAACAATTTTTAGAATTACCAAAAAAAATAGAAAAATGAAAATAGAATATATAATTATGGAATTATGCTAGAAAAATAAATCCAGAGATATGGAGCTTCCAAAGTTCCAAAGTGTGCTAAGTTTAAGGTTCAACAAATTTATGGAATCCCATATACCTATAAATTTGATTTATAAGATTTAATATAAAATTTTAGGATTTATTAACTATTTGTTTAAAATTACAGGAAACTTCAGGGTCTTTAAAGTAAAATTTCCACGGCCCACCATAAATAATCGCAACTTCAGGGTTAAAACACAAAATTGCCATATTTTATTTTCTTTCCTTTTCCTATCTGGAAAATAGGCTACACGGCCCGTGGACCATGATGGCAGGCAATCACGGTCCACTAGCCATGCAGCCTATGGCAGCCTGCATGACCGGGCGGTTTGGGTTTTAACCCTAGCCGCCTCGCATTCGCACAGCAAAAGCTGGTAGCAATAGGCGGTAGCTACGAACGCACGTGTGTGTTGCGGAGAAGTGCAGTTAAGCGGTGGGTGCGGTGCGGCGGCGGGCCGATGCAATTAATTAATAACATGTTTTTTAATTTTTTTGACAAACAGTAACTAGCACAAAACCTTATTTTCCCGATTAGGTTAAATGAGTAGTTTGGGCAGTTAGAAAAATTAATCTGCAATATTAAAAGCTGTTCTAATGAGATTAACATACATGCTTTGAAGTTACGAATGGCTCGCAGTAGTTTTAATCGCTTGATACCAGTAGAAATTCAATGTAATGTAAATTGATACAAGCAAACGATCTTGATGGGCCTAGGAGAGCTTCATACATGCATCTAAAGCGCTCTGGTGGCCTGTGGTCTCTGTGGGCCTCTTGGAGCGGACACGAACAACGTTTGCATGAATGGCCACGATGAGCGCATCCAAACCATCCTACATACGATCAATTCGTGTGTTGACTAAACCAATGAGTTACGTGGCCAACCAATTAATAAATATGGTTCTTTTTTGTACTAAAATATTTGTTTTTTTATGTAGTCATAACTTTTTATTGATAGCTCCGATTCACGAACGGTTTTCGTCGATAGCACTGACTATAATAGGAATAAAATGATACAAGTCTCACTAGTAAATACTAGATAAATGAGATTTTACTGCTAAATACACTAATTTACTAGATATGTCATTAGATTTATTACTGCATATACTATTAAACCTTTTTGAAATATCACTGGAGAATGGGTTGCCGGCATGATAGTAAAATTTAACAACACGTCTAATAAATTAGAGTGTATTTGACAATAACTTTGGTTAGCTTTCTATGTGTCATGTTGCTCAGGCACCATTATTTTAAATGCACGAATTCAAGTCAAATTGGAGTATATTTTTTGAATCTTTTAGTTTTAGGGTATATATCTGTCGGTGTTTCGGGCACCGGCAATACGATTTTTTAGTCTAAGGGTCGCGCGCTCCCTCTCCTCATATGGCCTAACTCAGGGAGCCCAAGAAGTATACTGGTTCGGGCCGAATGTCCCTACTCCAGTTCGTGTGGTGGATCTTGTATTACTTTCGGTGCAAGCGGCTGCACGAGGTTACAAGTGAGGGCTGAAAGCTGGCTTCGAGCGCCTCGTACCAAATAGGAGAGCAAGAGCTGTCTATCTGGAAGGAGAAAAGAAGTGTCCCCTTTCCTAAGGGTCCTGCCCCCTTTATATAGTCGGAGGGGGCAGGTTACATGGGAATCTGGAAAAGAAAGAGAGGATGGGGTATTATACGCCTGGGTGTCCTGGTCTTCAGCGAATGACCGGTGCCTGCTCGCCCTAAGCCGGGTCGGTAGACACATCGAACGGCATAGTTTTCTGTTTCGTCGGGAAGTGGCGTATCTACCCTCTGTGCGTCTGCCAGGCCCTGACGCAGCGCTTTGACTCTGATGTTGCCTCGGGAGGGAGCGTATCCTTCCGCTGTGCACGCCTGGGAGACATGACTGATGTCTTGACTTTGGCAACCTCCTTGCCATCTTGGGAAGGAGCCACCTGCCCCCGCACGGTCGCTCTGAGTTGTCGCGTCCGCGGGGCAGGTGGGCAACGACCGGTGAGGGCTCGGTGCCGACGCCTGGCGGAGAGTACCTCAGATGGGTCGGACGTTACGGGGCGTTCGACCTATGGAAGGGATCGGATTCTTTCCCTGATCAGTTGGTCGGGGATGAGTCGTCCTTGGTGTCCCACCAGGCTTTTGGCCAGAGCTGGGTTTGGAGCGATCTATTCGTCGTCCTGGGCCGCTGGGGGTACCCATGGTACGTATATTCGTCAATATCCATCTATAACAATTAAAATGAAAGACATACGTTTGAAAAAAATACACTCAAATTTAGGGATGACAATTTTGCCCACGGGTACCCGACCCGATAAGAGTGGGCACGGGTAGCATTCTAGACCCATAGGTTTTCGGGTTTGGGTACCCGATAAGGTTATAGGATGAGCATGGGTACCAATTTGTACCCATGGGTATCTTATGATATGTGGGCCCCACTTAAAAATGCATTAAAAAACAAAATATTACTTCTCCAATTCCCCTACTCGGGTTCGGGTACCCATTGTGTTCGGGTACTCATCGGGAGACACATGATGCACCGATTTCTAGAGATCATGGTTTGGGTTCAGGTTTCGGGTACCCATCGAGTTTCGAGTACCCGTCGGGTTCGGGTGTGGGTACACATCCGTGCCCGTTTTGGGTTTTGGGTTCGGGTGGGTACCATGATTTTGGGTTTCGGGTTCGGGTGGGCGGCAATCATACCCGGAGGTACTCGCCCGATTGCCATCCCTACTCGAATTCAACGATTTGAATGAATTTAGATCACATGCTTTGCTGATTTATACATACATACATACATACATATATACATATATATATATATACATATATATATAGGATGACGGAATGGGACACCATGGTGCCTGGGCACCATGATTTTAAATGCGTTAATTCAAGCCAAATTCGGATATATTTTTCAAAACTTTCAGTTTTAGGGTATATACCCATCTATAAAAATTCAAATGAAACACATACCTTTGAAAAAATATATTCGAATTTGAAGATTTGAACGAATTTAGATTACATACTTTGCTGATTTATATGTATGATCAACACATACCTACATTCAAACTACCATCAAAAAAGGAAACTTTAGTTCGAATTTCAGTTCAAACTTGTTTGAACTAGTTAGTAAACTGGTTGAACTCAGCATCCTAAAAATTTCAAATTTTTTCGCATACAAATACATATGAAAAATACCCGTTTTGGACCATGGTGCCCAGGCACCATGGTGTCCCAGGTAATTGTACTATATATATATACATACTATATATATATACATACATATATATATATATACATACATATATATATATATATACATACATATATATATATATATATATATATAATCGGCACATACCTACAATCAAACTATCATAAAAAAAATAAACTTTAGTTTGAATTTCAGTTCAAATTTGTTTGAACTAGTTAGTAAACTGATTAAACTCAACATCTAACATTTTTTTTAATGCAAATAAATAGGAAAAATACCCGTTTTGGGTTATGGTGCCCAGGCCCAGCTGCCACCATGGTGCCTCAGATAATTGTAATATATATATACCCGTTTTGGATTATAGGAAAAATACTTCGTACTCCCGGGAGTAATTACTCCCATCTCTGAAATACCACCCAAACGTACTTGAAATACTCCTTTATCAGTTTGGATACACTCATATACTAATTATAAGATATTCCAATGAAATCCACATGAAAAAAATTGCAAGGGAGTACATAGTTTTTAGCATATTTTGCAAATACCTTCATATACGCATATAAAAAGAAGTATGTCTAAAAAGTGTACATACTACCTCTGAAAAAATGTAAATACCACCTAGATGATCATATATACTTATATACTACACGTACATACTCTCCGTTACGCGAAATACTCTCTACGTTGTGAGATACGGCATAGGGAGTAATTATTCTCGGGAGTAGAAAAGAGACTTCCAATATATATACGTACGTATGTATATGTATCATGGTAAGGCATGACATGAAAGAGGCAAGAGGGCCCCAGCTAGGCAAGCCAATCGATCAATCGTGCGATTTTCGTGAGATTTCGACGAGAATTTGAACCCGGGCCGTGCAAGAGTGCATGCACAATGGCGAGGGCCGGGAAACGCGCGATACGGTGCCGTGGGCTCTGCGCGTCGCACTTCCGTCGGGGTCGGGTCAGCTACTCAGCTGCATGCATGCATGCTTTGCCAATCTCAGAAGCTATTCCCTCCCTTTCGAAAATTGGTTTTCGGTCATGCGATTCTTGACGAGGGACGGAAAAGGAGAGAGTGGTTCACAAATATGTGCTTCGTGCTTACAGTGTGTCGCTATTTGGGACAGTGATCTTGTCTTCGCATTGTGCGTAGCCATTTATTATATGGTTCTTATTTGCACTAAAATATTTTTCTTTGATCTACTCATAATTGTTTATTGTTAGCTTTGATTCACAAACAGTTTTCATTAGTATCTTACAGAAGACGAGAGCAATAGAACGACATGTCTTGCCAATAATGCCAGATAAATAAGATTTTACTGCCAAATAGACTCCAATTTACTAGTTACAAGTAAAGTGCCCGTGCGTTGCAACGGATCCCAAATAGATGATAACACCACAAGTTCTAAACTGTTAAAAAAAAAAACGAGAATTTAAAACTTGAGCTATTACTTATTTGAGATTCGTTACTGAAGAATCACCGAACAAGGAAATACAATGAAATGCAAATAAGGCTAAACAAACAGCAAATAGCTACGGAATTCCACCCAAAAATTTGGGTTCCTACTGTTCTGACCCAAAAAACGGCCTGACAGACTCACCATCACCAACAACTCATTCTTATAATAAGTAAGATGTTGTGAGATTTTACTGTTGCACTGGATCTACAGCCTGCTGAACTCCTCTAGCTAGAATACCAGTTGAGAACGAGTTGTTGGAATGACAGTAAAAACTAAACAACACGTCAAATAAATTGGAGTGCATTTGATAGTAAAATCTTATTTATTTAGTATTTATTGGTGAGACTTATATTTTTCTGTCTCTCTCGTCGTCAGTAAGCTATCGATGAAAAATGTTCGTGAATCGAAGCTACAAATAAAAAGTTATGGCTAAATTTTTTTAAAAAAGATTCTAGTATAAACAAGGAACCATATTTATTAGTTGATTAGCCACGTAACTTATTCGCTTAGTCAACGCACAAAGTGGACGTATGTGGGATGATTTGGACGTGTTCGTCCGACCGACACGTAGAATAAATATTCTACACTCAATGCAGTGCTGACGTGTAGAATATATATTCTACACTCGGGTGTAGAATAACATATATGTGTGTGTATGTGTGTGTGTTACTTAAACATATGTGTTACACTCCTTTATCACTTTAAGATACTTCAATGTGATTTGGTTGAAATTTTTTTTATTAAAATCCTTTTTTTGTTATATAGTATTTTCCATATAAAAAGTAGGACGTACAAAAATTATGCTATAAAGAGTGGACTTTGATGAAATTTTTTATAGAAATCACTTTGAAGTATCTTATAATCAATGTTGGAGAATACTCAAAATGATAAAAGGTGTAACAACATCATTTATACGGTATATTAAAAGTGAGAGTACATACTCCCAAAATTATGTAACTATTTTTCTATATATATGAAGTCTTTTTCGTACTCCTGGGAGTATGCATTCCCACTTCTAATATAACTAGTTAAACGAATGTGTGATACTTATTTATCATTTTTAATATACTTTAACACTAATTATAAGATACTCCAATGCGACATGGTTGAAATTTTTTTATTGAAATCCTTTATTTTTTGTTATATAGCTTTTTTTCCTTATAAAAAAGGAGGATGTACACAAATTATATTATAAAGAGTGAATTTTAATGAAATTTTTCATGAAAATCACTTTGATATAACTTGTTTGTTTAAGCAGTATATGAGAAGTGGGAGTGTGTGTGTGTGTGTCTATATAACCATGTCGCATTGGAGTATTTTAGAATTAGTATTTAAGTATATTGAAAATGATAAAAGAGTATAACACATTCGTTTAAGTAATATATCGGAAGTGAGAATACATACTCCCAAGAGGATGAAAAAGTGTGTGTGTGTGTATTGCAAATTTGGCCTATGTCTGAGCGAAATTATAAAAATGACCTCGTTCCCAACCACAGAAGCAACGGTAGCAGACACGTGTCACCTGCTGCCCTCCCTAGCTTGGCATGTAGACATGACAACGACAACCGATATAACGAGCGCACCGGGCTCGACAATACCTGCCACACTATTCGTGCTCGATAGTACTCCCTCCTCTCGACCACCTGCTGCACTAGGAGAGTATGATAGGTGGTATGTGTCGTCTATCGATGTTTATATGGTTGAGAGGGAGGTTAGATTTATAATTTTATTTTGAAGAGCCAAAGATAAAAAAAAATGTGCAAGGGAGATATATAGGCCCTGTTTGGTATGACTGTAGATTTTGTGAGAAGTAGCTTTCAGCTGAGCTGTATGGCTGAAGGGATATACGACTGAATGGTTGGGCTGCAAATATTTGATGCTTGGCAGCCTGGCTTTCGGGTGTGGGGTGTATGGGTTGGAAATGAGGATGAGAGGGGGTGAGATTTGAGATTTTATACTTGGTAGAGACGGGTAATTTTTTTCTACCCTAATGATAAAATTAGAATTTCAGCCAACCAAAATAGTAGGAAGTTATCTAGTTTTGGTTTTCAGCTTTTACTGAACAAGCGAGCTGCTGATTTTTGACTTGTGTTTTTGGCCTCTAGAAAAGAGAAATCGAAGCCAAAGCAACTCCAAACAGGAATATAACTGGCTTGCGACCTGGCGAGCGGGAAGAAGATCTAGAAGAGGCCCAGAATTCAAAGACGCGACCCGTCTGCCTTCGCCTCGTGGGCCGTGAGCGACAGCCCACACGGAAACCCACCAAACTTGCCCGGTGTTCCCCACGGCGCTGTCCAAACCGCCCCCGCGCGTCCCATGCCCACCACCGCGTGTCGCGCCTCTCCTCGCGCCACGTTGCCCCTGCCCGCCCACGTCACGCCCCTCACAAACCCAAACCCACCAGGCCACCACCCCAAATTAAACCACCACTCCCCACCAGTTTCCATTTTCCGATCACCGATTCACCACTCCCCACCAGTTTCCATTACCAGCACGCAGAGTGCTATTCACCTCGCCATGCGGCTCTACGTGCACGTGCTCGAGGCGCGCGGCCTCCCGCCTCCGCCCAAGGAGCACGGCTGCGAGGGAGGGTTCTACGCGAGGGTGAAGGTGGGGAAGCAGAGGGCACGGACGCGGGCGGTCGGGCCGGGGGCCGCCGGCGAGGCGGCGTGGAACGAGGAGTTCGTGTTCGCGGTGGGGGCGGAGGACGTGGCAGTGGGGGTGGGGGTGGCGCGACGGCGCGAGGGAGGGGTTGGGAGGGAGGTGGTGGGCAGGGTGAAGCTGCCGGTGCCGGCCGTGGCGCCCGCGGAGGAGGCCTCTGGCTGCGGGAGGCGCTCGATCCCGCCGACGTGGTTCACGCTGCAGCCTCACCACCGCCGGAAGGGCGCCGCCGCCTTGGCCGCGGAGTGCGGTTCGTACACGCATTTGCTTCTCTATTTTTGCTCTACTTTGGGTTCTCTATTTGGTCGGCGAGAGCAAAAAGACATTTGGGTGAAGCTACCTGTATTATTGTTAGCTTTGCCAATTGCCGCACGCAAGCTCTTAAGATTAGCATGCTCTTACGAAATAAAAAAGTCAGTAAGCTTTCGTAAGTCGTTCGAAAGTATTAGTCGAGCATACCGGCGAGGCGGCGGCGCAATTTAATCTCTTTCACGGCTGAGGCGCGTGCTCAACAGCAGCAATAAGATCTATAGTTTGCACTGATGACAGAATAATTATGTAGCTAGGCTCAGCTTCACTATTGTAAACTAGACTTGGAAAGTAGATACCAGTTCAGGTCACAGATAGTTATCGTTTTGGCTATCGATACGGTCTTCAAAACATAACATCGATAACTAATTTTTATTACAATATATTTATAAAACCTAATAAAATTATAATATTACGAAAGTATTTTTTTCAAACAAATATACAAATATGATTTGAGAGGTACTTCTATGCTTTCCCTTCTAATACAAGTTGCACAAATCTTGAAGCAAGCGAAGGGGTAAGTAATCCTCATCTACCTTTCATTCATGCTTTAATATTTGTGCAACTTTAAAAAGGAAGAGCATAGAAGCACCTCTCATATGATTTTCATGTATCCAAATTAAATATTTAAAATGATATTGACACTTAAAGTTTTAAAAGTTTGACTACAATTATGTCTAAAATGATAACTATTTGTGACCAGAGGGAGTACTAGTAATCCGTGGTAGTTTATACGAACACGCACATTGGTCTTGAGAGTTGTGAATAACTATGGATCTATAAAGCTGTAAAGAAGGTTAATTAGGATTACGTTGATGCAGGAATTCAGAGTTGATCCAATTTGGAGAACTGTGATTTATGGTGATAGAGAGTTTTCCTCCCTTTTGCATTTGGGAACGGCTTAATTAGTCATGGTTTTACACTAGTACCACTGTTGGATGCATGATGATTGCATTTTTCATTATTGCTGGTGAATGGTCTATAGATAATGATTTTATTTGTATGGCTGCCTTCCAGGGAAAATTCTTCTCACCTTTTCACTGTACGGAGAAAACAACAACAATACCGTTATCCTCTCGTCTCCTTGCTCGAGCTCCAGGAGTGACACCGATGTTGAATCTGAAATATCAACTTATAGGGAACATTCAGGTTTTAACAGTGGGATGGTTGATTCCCCCAGGAGTTGTGCAATAGAACAACCTTCTCTAGATAATTCTGACCGTTCAACACCAGCAAATTCTAATTCAGTTTCTGAAGATGATAATCTCATAGAGACTAGTGCAGCAACAGCAAAAAGTGCAAGTGACACTGAACAAACAATTCCAGATTCAACTTTTGAAGAAGCTATGGAAATCATGAAGTCAAAAAGTAGTACACCAGACATACCGGAAGATCTTGGTGGTGGCATCATATTTGAGCATACTTACCTTGTGGAGTCGAAGGATTTGAACTCTCTTCTCTTTGGACCTGATTCTCAGTTCTCCAAAGACCTGCGCGAACTGCAAGGAACTACAGACTACGAGGAACAGCCGTGGACATGGAAGAACAAGGATCCTCCTAGCTTAACTAGGACATGTCGGTACACGAAAGGCGCTACAAAACTTATGAAAGATGTCAAAACTAATGAGGAGCAGACATATCTTAAAGCAGATGGCAAGAGTTTTGTGATTATGACTCGAGTTCGTACTCCAGAGGTTCCATTTGGAAATTGTTTTGAGGTTGTCTTACTCTACAAAATAACTCACTTCCCTGAGCTGTCATCAGGTGAAGAAAGCTCACATCTGACTGTATCATACAATGTAGAGTTCCTTCAGAGTACCTTGATGAAAAGCATGATTGAGGGAAGTGTTCGGGATGGACTCAAAGAAAATTTCGAAAGTTTTGCAGAAATTTTGTCTCGGCATGTGAAATTGGCTGATTCTGCAGTGATGGATAAAGAGCAGTTGTTGGCCCCACTGCAGACAGATCACCAGTCAGATATCAGACTTGCTTGCAAGTATTTTTGCAATTTTACTGTTATCTCTACAGTGATAATGGCACTGTATGTTCTTGTGCACGTCCTTCTGTCTAGACCAGGCCCACTTATGGGTCTTGAGTTCAATGGTCTAGATTTACCTGACACATTTGGAGAACTTATCACATCTGGCATACTAGTTCTTCAGATAGAACGTGTACTGAATATGATCTCTCATTTTGTAGAGGCAAGGGTACAACGGGGTATGCTCCTCTGTTCAATTGAAACTTTTGTATTTCTCATGCACTAAACAAGCAATTGGACTCGTTCATGTAATAAGGGGGTGTTTGGCAGAGCTCCAGCTCCACCAAATTCGTGGAGTTGGTGGAGCTGGGTATTCCTAGCTTCACCAGATTCGTGGAGCGGGAGCCGTGGGTATATTAAGAGTCTTTACGTGGGTCATCTTGTTTATATTTTAGAATAAAATTATAAATTTAAGTCACTTTATTTCAATCTACAAGATTCAGCTCCGAGGTGGAGCTGGGATCTGGAGCTCTGCCAAACAGGGCCTAACTGTGCTACTTTTTTACTTCTTTTGTCACAGGAGGTGATCATGGGGTTAAAGCAAATGGTGATGGTTGGCTGTTAACTGTAGCTCTGCTAGAGGCTATAAGCTTGCCGCCCGTTTCTTGTGGATCAGTAGACCCTTATGTTGTGTTCAGCTGCAATGGTATAATGAGAACAAGCTCTGTTCAACTTCAGACTCAGGAACCACAATGGAACGGTTAGTAGACTTCACATATTAGTACACACCGCCACTATGATTAACCTTGTAGGCTTGTCTGATTTATGATTTGTAAAAACTGAAACAACCATGCAGAGATCATGGAATTCGATGCCATGGAAGAACCACCTGCTATGTTGGATGTTGAGGTTTTCAATTTTGATGGCCCATTCGACTTGGCAATTTCACTGGGACATGCTGAAATTAACTTTCTTAAACACACGTCAGCAGAATTAGCAGACATATGGGTACCACTGGAGGGAAAACTAGCTCAGACATGCCAGAGTCGTTTACATTTGAGAATATTTCTTGAAAACACGAAAGGACCTGAGACATCAATGAGAGAGTACCTCAGTAAGATGGAGAAGGAAGTTGGTAAGAAGGTATTCTTCGATTAACCTATCCATGGATGCCTGTAAGAGTAATAACCGTTTTGACAATCCAAGTATTTATATAATTCTATTGCAGTTACACGTTCGGTCCCCTCACAGAAATTCAACATTCCAGAAGCTTTTTGGTTTGCCTCACGAAGAATTCCTTATAGCCGATTATGCTTGCTCCTTAAAGAGGAAGTTACCATTGCAGGTACAATTGTTTGAGTTTCTACTTTATTTTGCTCCCTGGATTTACTTTATTTTGATATTTTCTGATATTAGGTCAAATAAAAGGTTACAATAATCGTAAAATATCTTATGATATATTAGGAATTTTACTGGAAGGCCTTATATGATATTAAACATAGCATTTTACTTGAAACGCATTATCATAGTTAGCAATGCAATATCGTATTATAACTACCGTGATGTATTTTTTGGACCACTACATTATGAGCTCAACAGGTTATGCAACTAGTTTATCTACAGTTTCACTAGAGTTAGATGCCTGTGTGGATATTCACTTGTAGCTGCTGCTGCAGGGAAGGCTATTTCTGTCGGCCAGAATAGTTGGCTTCTACGCTAATCTGTTTGGACATAAAACGAAATTCTTCTTTCTGTGGGAGGATGTCGAGGAAATCGAAGTGTTACCTCCATCTTTCACAACAGTAGGCACCCCATCAATGTTGTTTATCTTGAAGAGCGGCCGGGGACTTGATGCCAAGAATGGTGCAAAGTCCCAAGATAAGGAAGGGAGGTTGAAGTTTCAGTTCCATTCATTTGCATCATTTAGCAAGGCTAGCAGGTGGGTATCTTCCATACTGTTAACCAGCAGTATTAACATGAGGATGGTCTCATTGATGAAAAGCTCTGTGTTTTTTATTGTTAGAACAATAATTGGTCTGTGGAAAACAAAAGCGTCAGCTATTGAACAGAGGACCAAGTTGGAAGAAGATCAAGAAGAAGATGGGAACTACGTTGATCTTGATGACGTTCAATCTGTATTGAGCATCGGAGATGTCACTCTCTCAAAGGAGTATACTTTGGAACATCCTATTGATGTGAGATATCTATGTTTAGTTATTTCTTGCTGATAGGGTTATGTACGTTTCTTTGCCAATAGGTTTGGTTAAGCTTTTACAGCATTCTCTTTATCTCGATTCAAAAGTAGCATGAGTAAGTCTGATAAATTGAAAAGGAAGTCTATTCCAGATAAACTGCAAGCATTCTAATAGACTATATATTGTCTACTTTTACTTTTGAGAAAGGGGACTTAGAGTAGACTCTTGAGGTCTTAAAGAGGATTGAGACTAGAGTGAATATATGAACGGCACTTAAGTATTCACCTACCAAGATCCAGAATTCCACCAATTCTTTAATTTGAAAAATATGTTAGATAGTTATAAAATCAATATAAGACAAAATACACGGAGAAATGTCTACTACCCAGCATTGTTGCGCCTTAAATTTGCCTTTTGTGCTCAGTATGTTAATCTGAGGAAATGTCTACTTAGGCTAATTTGCTCATGGGGGTGTTCGACGGGGGCCCTCTGGAGACGAAAACGATGAGCAAAGTCGGGTGCCTCGATTACACTGCGTCCCAGTGGGAGCACGCCAAGCCAGGCGTCCTGGAGAGGCATGCCAACTACAAGTTCAACCGGTACATGTCGATATTCGGCGGCGAAGTGGCCAGCACCCAGCTGAAATTCCCGCTGGAGGACGGCGACGGGTGGACGATCTACGACGTGATGACGCTACACAACGTCCCCTTCGGCGACTACTTTCGGGTACGTTTTCTACATGCTAATTAAGCTCATCATCCAACTCGTCATGTCCTTTGTTTAGGCAGTGGACGAGAGTGGTTAGGCGATGTTCGTGTGTGATGTGTGCGATATCTACAGGTCCATTTGAGGTACAATATACAGAGCGTTGAGTCGGACCCGCCGAGCAGCCGGTGCGAGATATTCGTCGGCATCGAGTGGCTCAAGGGCAGCAAGTTTCAGAAGAGGATTGCGAGGAACATACGCGAGAAGGTGGCTCACAGGGCAAAGGAGGTTCTTGAAGTAGCTGGGACGGAAATAACCTCCGCCATGTCAGGTACTCAGGCTAGCTAGCTGACGTTGAAGTACGAGTAAATTCTCCGTTTTTTCTTGTTAGTTTAAACTTTTGGATGAATTAGCTAGTACATTCAATTCAATATAGTATCAGAGTCAAGAGATCTTGAGTTCAATACCCAGTTGATGTAATTAAAAAAATAATTGCAAGCCACTTTCATTCTACATCTTAGACAAGCCTGAGGAAGCCACACGTGAAAGGGAGTGTTGATGTATATCAATGAATTGCCTGTTTTTTTTTTTCCATCAGCTTAAGTTTTTGAATAGCCGAAGGCCGAAGCTTGAGGAGTAGGCTTTTTTTGTTCTCCGTCTTCCAGCAAGCGTGCAGCTTCTGCCTGCTTTGATTTTAATTTTCCTTTAGCTTTTCGTTTCATAGCCAACAGGAAAGTTCCACGAGAAGAGAAACGCTTATACCAACTTAGCAAGCACCGATATGTTTCTTTTGGATGTACGTGAACATAAGAGAGAGGATATGGCATTGACACAACATCATCTCTTTGCAAACAAGATATTGTAAGGAAGATCTCTTTGAAAACAAGATATTGTAGCAAATCGTCAAAGAAGCGAAATCGGCATCCGTAAACGCTTGCTTTCTTTCTTTTTTTGACAACTTACGTTTACGGATTGCTTGTGGCGCGGCACGTTGCGGTACAGTGCGGGGGTTCTGGCAGCCGGCGCGGTGGTGCGTCGGCAACGCATGACCGCTCGTAGTCGGATAGATCGGCGAATTTTCCATATTCGATACAATATTTGATTCGTATTTACAAAACGATATAACACTTTCGCGTATTTATAAAAAATCTACTCATACCTGAAATTTGAAATTCCGGTTATACATGAAATTTCGAATATATCGTATTCGGTTTCTTAGATCTCAGGTATTACCTATTTGCCCCTTACCAGGTTTTTGAAAAACCAGTATGGATTTTTTTTGTTAGTCAAAACCGTGCTAAAATAAGCCAAAAAAAACCTGAAAAACAGGGTATGGATTTTTTTAGTCAAAACCGTGCAAAAATAAAAAAAAATACCATATACCCGGTTTTTTCAAAAACCAGGTATGGGACTCTTTTCCATATTTTTGTTAGTCAAAATCGTGCTGAAATAAGGAAGAAAAAAATACCACATACCCTGTTTTTTAAAAACGTATGGAGCAAATACGCAATACCCAAGATCTGGGAAACCGAATACGCCATACCCGAAATTCTAGACGGCATATGTATAAGTATAGATATAGATGGCACTGCTGGTTGCTCTGAAATTCTAGACGGCATATGTATAAGTATAGATATAGATGGCACTGCTGGTTGCTCTGAAATTCTAGACGGCATGTATAAGTATAGATATAGATGGCAGCTTACGTTTTGTGGTGTTTGATCGCTTTGTGCCAACAGAAACTTTGATTGAGGTGATTTTAGAGCCTAAAAATTTGTAAAATTATGCTTTATTTAATGATGATTTTTATTTAAATTTTAAACTTGATTTTACTATTTATTTTTTGTATTTATTATTTATTTATTCATTACGCGTATACATTGAAGTGCCCCAGGGTTTCGAATGAGAGTTGGTACTTCAAGAGTAAGATCCAAAGTAGGAGCAAGAGCTTTTCTAAGGCAAGTTGTACTTTGATCATGTTAATCCCATATTTTAAAATTTACATTGTTTTAAACTATTGCATGTTAATTCAAATCAAAATAATTTTAATTAATTTGGGTTAGATAATCAACCTAATTGCTGTATTTCCACCTCGTCAGTTGTATGCCATGTTCGTTCATCACTTTAAGTTGATTTAATGTTAGTTGGACTCTATTAAATTATCAACATGGGTTACTAGATCATGACTAATATGCTTAGACATGCAATGTTTTATTGATATCATTTTGTAAATACAAATTTAATATTGATTAATAGAATATGCAATGTGTTTCTAAAATGGTGTGTCATGTGTTGCCACATGATGATGTTGATATGTAGAGGCATGTGTTATTCTATATGGACGTTGAATTGTTGCTAGCATGTGTTGCATAATAATCAACTAGGGTGGGAAATGGTTTAGATTGGGGCAAGTGGCAAGAGAATTTGTGCCATGGTGGGCCTATGTGGCAATGGGTTGATGAGAGTAAGTGAGGGCTGTGTGCCATTGGTTATTTGAGAGACTGGTAATCTTGCCTCGATCAATTAAGGACTTAACCTTGCAAGCCTTTGAACTGGCCCAAACATACAACCACATATCTGGAATTGGACAGACCTAGTTAAGTAAGTTACCTATGTCTTAGCATATGATACCTCAGATTGATAGTCACACAGGGGTGTGGTTATAGGGGAGGATGTGGTGTACTGTGCTCTCACATCGGTCCAACGGTATGTCAGTCCTATGCTTCGATTTTGTGTAAGAGACGGGATAGTGAAGGCAATGCTAGAGAGGTTCATGTGTTAGGATAGAAGTTTCTGAAAGGCTTTGTTATGATCACTCATTCACATACTCTTGTATGGTGAGTCACAACAGATGTGGTGAGTAGATTATATCTTGTGGGTAAAGTGTATAATCTTTGCAGAGTGTGTTAAACCGATTCGAATAGCCGTGCCTATGGTATTGGACAATACTTAGGAATTACAGTCAATGGTTAGATTTTTTTTTAAAAAAATAAAAATTACGAAAGGAAGGCTGTGTGCCTATGGAAATGATGATGAAATTGATTAGGCTGTGTGCTAGTGAGTCTTGAAAAAATAAATGAGAAAGTTACTTAGTAATGATATTTTATTTACAATCATTTCAATCTATACATGTTAATCATTTGTCAAAGTTGCTTTATGCAAAAATAACCATATCGGCTATTTACTTGGAATAAGCCATGCATGTAGTTAATAGACTTGCTGAGTGTTTATGTAGTCACCCCCTTGCAACACCCAACTCATCAGTTGAGAAGGAGTCTACGCCAGCTCTCGAGGAGGAGTTCCAGGAGGAGATGGATAATTAGGGTGCAAGCCTTGTTAGTTGCATGTGGCATATTGATGGGTTATTATAAGTATTCTTTTTCGCTGCAGTTTTCTTTATTTTTGAGTCTTTACCCTATGTGGCATATTATTGTAAGTTGACCATAATATCGATCAACATGTTACATTAATAGATGAAGTCTTTATTTATTATTCCGCTATGTATGATTGTGATGTTTCATCTATGTTGAGAATGTGCACTAGCGTGATTTTGGACTAGTGCTGAATACACAGATGGTCCGAAATTGCACATTTAGGTCCTGACACAGGTGCAGGCACACTAACTGGTTTGAGCAGTGGTATGGCTTTAGGTGCAGTAGGCACACCAACAAGCATGGAAGTTGATACAGGACCAGTACATGAGGTGCGAGGATGAGTGATGGGTTGTCACAGCCCAATCCAACCAAACCGGCATTTTGGTGGTGGTCAAGTGTGTGATTTTCCTAGTTAGATATTTTTTCCCCACACTCCTTTTTCTCTCTCTCTCTCTCTCTCCCCTCCCCTTTTCCCAGCCGAAAACCCCCCTGCCCCCACCCACCCGACGCCCGAGCCCCCCCCACTCCACTCCCCACCCGGTTTCCCCACCCCACCAGCCGACGCCGCCCGCCCCTTCGGCCTCCTCGGCGCCACGGCCACCTCCCCAGCCGGCGGGCGCCTCTCTCCGGCCGGCGGTTTCCCAGGCCGGCGTGCCTCCATTTCCCCGGCCGTGCGACGCCACCCTCCCCGTCCGGCCGTCTCCGCCTCCACCGGCCGCCATCTCCTCCGGCCGGCAACCCCCCCCGTACGGCCCTCTCCTCCCTCCTCTCCCTCTCTCCCTCTCTCTCTCCCTCTACCTCTCCATGGCATGGCTAGGGTTTGGGTGTTTGGGAATAGTGCTCCAATTTGGGTGCATGGTAGGTGTTTGATGAAATGGCTATAAGCACTAGTAGGATGGATGTGTGGGTGATAGTGGTCCTTCTAGGATTGTTGTCATGTTAGATGATGAATTGATGATTGTGAGGGCTCATACAAACTCAATAGAGGTGGTTGTTGCTAGGTGATTGTTAACATGCCAACTAGGACCAATGTGCGTCCAATTGCTTCTTGCCAAATTCTTGTGTCCATCTCAATCCTCCTAATGAATGGGGCACCTTGGAGATGTCGTGGTATAGCATAGCATGGGGGTAAGGACACTTTATGCTTGAGTTGTAGTCTTCTTGTGCTGCCGTCAAAGTGTTAGTATCGAAGGTTATGTTGAAACCATGGGTCAAGCTTTTAGTCTTTGGATAGCAAACTCCATTGGTATTGTTAAGTAGGGTTCTATTTCGTTCTTATTGTGTTGTTGTTTTCTCTCTAATAGCCGACTGTTATTTGGAGCTGCTAATTGAAATTGCATCTTCCTAACAAATTGGTTGGCCTCTAGCTCAATCAAATGATTCGGAGTTTTGAGTCGTATTTCTTTTCTTCCTTGTTGAATGCTTGCATATTGTCTTAAATTGTCATTTCATCGCATGTGCATCGCATGCATCTCATTTCATTCATATGTGTCGTGTAGAGAACGATCGCGCGGAGGGTGACGTGGCCGCGATCGAGGGTGATCACGGTGAGCAGGTTGTCACTGAGACTCCGGCAGAAGCATCAGGCAAGCACCTAAGCATCTTGAACCCTTATATGATTCTATTTTCGAGAATAAATTGCTAAATTGTGAGTTACGTTTTGCATTAGGAGTTAATTGTGGGATAGGACTAGATCCCATTTGCTGCACATACATACATTGATTATTGTTAAACACTTCCTTGAAGCTAATACTGGTACTATAAGCGAGTCGTAGCTTAGTCTTGCTTAGAGGTCGGGGTTCGGGCCAAGTGACGGAGGGTTCTGTCACTTGTGGTTGTTATTATTACACACATGTTACGTTATGCTGGACTTGGAATTGGGAAAGGTTTTGGAAAGGTTAACTTGTGGACCGGGCGGGGGAATTGGTTCATTTGGGTATGGAGACTCGAATGTGTAGCCCCGTCTGTGTCAATTAAGGACCGATCCGTAAGTGGAATAGGATTGAGCACACCCCGGTTGGTCGCATGCCCGATTATGGTACGGTAAGCCACTCTTTCTCTCATACGGAATCGATGGACCGTAACTTCATGTGGTTGGACGTGGTTGAGGGCGAGGCTTAGGCCGACTCTCGAGCGCCAAGCCGGGCTTGGGGCTGCTCGAGGGGGTGCTAGGTTTTCGGGCCACAGGAGGACGCTTCAGCGATTGGGTATGATTGGGAGGGGGTTGACACTAGGCCCTTGTGGTAAGTGTCGTGCGATCAATGCTTCCCTGCAGGGTTAATTAAGCGATTCGAATTGCCGCGCTCTCGGATATGAGCAAGCTTGATCCGAACTTCTTCTGCGTAGTAAGTAACTTGAACTTGTGGTTCGCCGTTGGGCTTGAGCTTTAAAATGGTTATGTATTGCTCTACATTAATTGTTGTTAATTTCAATCTCACACTAGAAGTAAGTGCGGTCTATAACTGCTTTAAACTTGTAATTGATTCGATTGTCGCAATTATACTACAAATGTTAATGCTTTTCCGCACTTTTACCTTAAGCTTTCTCCTTGCTACAACTAAATGCATAATCCTTTGGAGTCGGTCATATATGGACCCACGGATAAGTCTTGCGAGTACCTTTCGTACTCATGCTTCTGCTTTGTGGTTTTCAGGTGAGGATCCGGTTGGCGAGTGTGAGTTCTGCCCGTACTGCCTCTCGGTGACCGGGCGGGGCACCGAGTAGCGGTTTGGCGATGCCGTTTACGCCCGGGAGTGTTCAGGGGCAGAACACTTCCGGGGATTTGCTTTACTTTTGCTAAATGCGATGGTTGGTTCTTTTGTTGTATAGATAGGCGTTTCGATGGGCTTTTGGATTTGGTAATGGACGCTTACGCGTATGTCGGGTTCCATTGTGTCTTCCTTAGCTGTTGATACTGCTGTGGTGCTGTGGATGTCGTTTTTACTTCCCATATATATATATCAACTGTGTTTTCCTTGTCTGCTGAGTGGATGTCCGTAGAATCTAGAAAGGTCATGCCGAAATTTTCCAGTTTTCGGAGTCTTGGTCTTTTTCTCCGTTCTTGCCTAGTTTGGAGTCTTGGCGTGGTTTTCAAATCTTGGTTTGGTGGTTGTCGGGTTCGTCTTTGTGCCGTTGTTATCCGCTTGCGTGGTGGTTCGAAAGTTTCGGGTTCGTTGCCCCCTTTATGCAAATTGAATTGATATCGTATTGGTTTCCGGTATGCGGGGATCCTGGGCGTGTTTCGGGTCGCATACCGGGGGAATACCGGGGTTGTTGTCGAGTCGTTTGGACGTTCGTAGGGTTGTCTCCATTGGGCTTGGGTATTAGCATCAGGATCACCTCCGGTGATTGGTTGCTAGGATCCAAATCCGATGGGAGCAACTGTTCATCCAACAACTCGAGGACGATCTGGGCGGCTCCTGACAAGTTGGTATCAGAGCAAGGTGCATAAAGACGAACTTAAACTTGACGACCACTTAGGTGATTGATTAGGACTTGCATGATGCATTAGGTAGAGCTTAGTACTGATTACCCGCCCTAGGTGTATATTTAGGAGAGTTACGTAAAATGGTGAGCGTGGGAGAAACGATTACGTTGGAATCGTGCATCCATATTATGCATATGAGGCTCGTGTCATGTCATGCATGCATATGTTTACCATGTCATTTTGCATCTTACTTTGTGCTTTTGTGTAAGATGGGCTTGTAGGGCTCCAGCGCGGGATGCTGCAGTCCTGACTAGATCAAGTTAGGGTTTTTTATAGTCTTGAAGTCTACTTTCCCTTGTGGAGTCTAACCGGTGTCGTCTGTCTTGTTGGTGACAGAATGAGGACCCGTGGGGCTTCCACCTCTGGGGGTGAGGGTGGTGCTGAGCGGCAGTGCAGGGTGCCGTTCGCCACCTCCTCCCAACGTGTTGGACATTCTGCAAATAACCGAGCGGCACCAGGAGGCGACAAACCGGATCCTGGAGATGCTAGTCCAGGATCGGGTCCAGCAGATGGTGGCCGCGGTGATGGGCGCAGTCGGCCCACGGCTATCTCGACTTTTCAGACACGCAGCCACCAGTCTTCTCACGGGCCACTGACCCGTTGGAGGCCGACGACTGGCTGCGCACGATAGAGCAGAAGTTTGCTCTTATCGACTGTGGGGAGTTCCAGAAGGCCCACTTCGCGGCGCAGCAGCTCCAGGGCCCTGCTGGTGCTTGGTGGGCTCGCATGAAGCGCGAAGTCGCTCGCTATGTGTCTGAGTGCGACGTCTGCAAGCGGGTGAAGGCCGAACACCTCAAGCCAGCCGGTACTCTTCAGCCTCTTCCTGTTCCAGTTTGGAAGTGGGAGGATGTCACCATGGACTTCATTACTGGCCTGCCGACTACTTCCTCAGGCCATGACTCAATTTGGGTGATCGTAGACCGACTGACGAAGTCCGCGCACTTTCTGGCTGTTCGGACCACTTACTCGACCAAGAGATATGCAGAGCTATATATCTCTCGGATCGTGTGTCTCCATGGAGTGCCGAAACGGATAGTGTCAGACCGAGGCTCTCAGTTTGTCTCTCGGTTCTGGAGAAGCCTACATGAAGCCTTGGGCACGAAGTTGCTCCTGATTCGACATACCACCCTCGGATCGATGGTCGGGCCGAGAGGGTCAATCAGATCCTCGAGGACATGTTGAGGGCTTGTATCTTGTCCTACGGGAAGAAGTGGGAAGAGTGTCTCCCGTACGCCGAGTTCGCGTACAACAACAGCTACCAAACCAGTATCCAGATGTCTCCGTTCGAGGCACTCTATGGTCGCAGTTGTCGAGCGCCGCTGAATTGGTCAGAAAGTGGAGAACGCTCCTTGATTGGGCCGGAGTTAGTTGTGGAGGCGGAAGAAAAGGTGAAGACTATCCAAGAGAACCTGAGGATAGCGCGGTCGCGACAGAAGAGTTATGCTGATCGCCGTAGGAGACCCCTCTCCTTCGACATTGGCGACTTCGTCTATCTGAAGGTTTCTCCTCTCCGTGGCACCCGTCGATTCGGAGTTAAAGGAAAGTTGGCCCCTCGCTACATAGGTCCGTTCCGGATCCTTGGAAGGCGTGGCCAAGTGGCATATCAGTTGGAGCTTCCTCCCTCTCTAGCGATGGTCCACGACGTTTTCCACATATCGCAGTTGAAGAAGTGCCTCCGTACTCCCTTTGAGTCTCTAGAGGTGGATGACCTCGAAGTTCAGCCTGAACCTGATCTATCATATCAAGAGCATCCTATTCGAGTTTTGGATGAGGCCGAACGCAAGACTCGAAGGAAGACTCTCAAGTTCTATAAGGTTCAGTGGAGCAACCACACCGAAGATGAGGCCACTTGGGAACGGGAAGACCGTTTGCAGAGTGAATACCCGGAATTCTTCCAAACTATGTAAGTGCTTTAAACCCATCCATTCGCAAGTCTTGTATGGATAAACTCCATTCCGCCTATGTGCTCATTTTTGAATCTCGGGGCGAGATTCCCCTAAGGGGGGAGGATTTGTCACAGCCCAATCCAACCAAACCGGCATTTTGGTGGTGGTCAAGTGTGTGATTTTCCTAGTTAGATATTTTTTCCCCACACTCCTTTTTCTCTCTCTCTCTCTCCCCTCCCCTTTTCCCAGCCGAAAACCCCCCTGCCCCCACCCACCCGACGCCCGAGCCCCCCCCCCACTCCACTCCCCACCCGGTTTCCCCACCCCACCAGCCGACGCCGCCGCCCCTTCGGCCTCGGCTCGGCCACGGCGCCACCTCCCCGGGGCGGCGCCTCTCTCTCGTGGGCGGTTTCCCAGGTAGGCGTGCCTCCATTTCCCGGCCGGGCGACGCCACCCTCCCCGTCCGGCCGGCTCCGCCTCCACCGGCCGCCATCTCCTCCGGCCGGCACCCCCCCCCGTACGGCCCTCTCCTCCCTCCTCTCCCTCTCTCCCTCTCTCTCCCTCTACCTCTCCATGGCATGGCTAGGGTTTGGGTGTTTGGGAATAGTGCTCCAATTTGGGTGCATGGTAGGTGTTTGATGAAATGGCTATAAGCACTAGTAGGATGGATGTGTGGGTGATAGTGGTCCTTCTAGGATTGTTGTCATGTTAGATGATGAATTGATGATTGTGAGGGCTCATACAAACTCAATAGAGGTGGTTGTTGTTAGGTGATTGTTAACATGCCAACTAGGACCAATGTGCGTCCAATTGCTTCTTGCCAAATTCTTGTGTCCATCTCAATCCTCCTAATGAATGGGGCACCTTGGAGATGTCGTGGTATAGCATAGCATGGGGGTAAGGACACTTTATGCTTGAGTTGTAGTCTTCTTGTGCTGCCGTCAAAGTGTTAGTATCGAAGGTTATGTTGAAACCATGGGTCAAGCTTTTAGTCTTTGGATAGCAAACTCCATTGGTATTGTTAAGTAGGGTTCTATTTCGTTCTTATTGTGTTGTTGTTTTCTCTCTAATAGCCGACTGTTATTTGGAGCTGCTAATTGAAATTGCATCTTCCTAACAAATTGGTTGGCCTCTAGCTCAATCAAATGATTCGGAGTTTTGAGTCGTATTTCTTTTCTTCCTTGTTGAATGCTTGCATATTGTCTTAAATTGTCATTTCATCGCATGTGCATCGCATGCATCTCATTTCATTCATATGTGTCGTGTAGAGAACGATCGCGCGGAGGGTGACGTGGCCGCGATCGAGGGTGATCACGGTGAGCAGGTTGTCACTGAGACTCCGGCAGAAGCATCAGGCAAGCACCTAAGCATCTTGAACCCTTATATGATTCTATTTTCGAGAATAAATTGCTAAATTGTGAGTTACGTTTTGCATTAGGAGTTAATTGTGGGATAGGACTAGATCCCATTTGCTGCACATACATACATTGATTATTGTTAAACACTTCCTTGAAGCTAATACGGGTAATATAACTGAGTCAGCGCTTAGTCTTGCTTAGAGGTCGGGGTTCGGGCCAAGTGACGGAGGGTTCTGTCACTTGTGGTTGTTATTATTACACACATGTTACGTTATCTTTGGACTTGGAATTGGGAAAGGTTTTGGAAAGGTTAACTTGTGGACCGGGCGGGGGAATTGGTTCATTTGGGTATGGAGACTCGAATGTGTAGCCCCGTCTGTGTCAATTAAGGACCGATCCGTAAGTGGAATAGGATTGAGCACACCCCGGTTGGTCGCATGCCCGATTATGGTACGGTAAGCCACTCTTTCTCTCATACGGAATCGATGGACCGTAACTTCCTGTGGTTGGACGTGGTTGAGGGCGAGGCTTAGGCCGACTCTCGAGCGCCAAGCCGGGCTTGGGGCTGCTCGAGGGGGTGCTAGGTTTTCGGGCCACAGGAGGACGCTTGGCGATTGGGTATGATTGGGAGGAGTTGACACTAGGCCCTTGTGGTAAGTGTCGTCGCGATCAATGCTTCCCTGCAGGGTTAATTAAGCGATTCGAATTGCCGCGCTCTCGGATATGAGCAAGCTTGATCCGAACTTCTTCTGCGTAGTAAGTAACTTGAACTTGTGGTTCGCCGTTGGGCTTGAGCTTTAAAATGGTTATGTATTGCTCTACATTAATTGTTGTTAATTTCAATCTCACACTAGAAGTAAGTGCGGTCTATAACTGCTTTAAACTTGTAATTGGTTCGATTGTCGCAATTATACTACAAATGTTAATGCTTTTCCGCACTTTTACCTTAAGCTTTCTCCTTGCTACAACTAAATGCATAATCCTTTGGAGTCGGTCATATATGGACCCACGGATAAGTCTTGCGAGTACCTTTCGTACTCATGCTTCTGCTTTGTGGTTTCGGTGAGGATCCGGTTGGCGAGTGTGAGTTCTGCCCGTCTTGCCTCTCGGTGGCCAGGGCGGGGCACCGAGTAGCGGTTTTAGCGATGCCGTTTACGCCGGGAGTGTTCAGGGCAGAACACTTCCGGGATTTGCTTTACTTTTGCTAAATGCGATGGTTGGTTCTTTTGTTGTATAGATAGGCGTTTCGATGGGCTTTTGGATTTGGTAATGGGCGCCACAGCGTATGTCGGGTTCCATTGTGTCTTCCTTAGTCGTTGATACTTCTTTGTGGTCTTTGTGTATGTCGGTTTTACTTCCCATATATATATATCAACTGTGTTTTCCTTGTCTGCTGAGTGGATGTCCGTAGAATCTAGAAAGGTCATGCCGAAATTTTCCAGTTTTCGGAGTCTTGGTCTTTTTCTCCGTTCTTGCCTAGTTTGGAGTCTTGGCGTGGTTTTCAAATCTTGGTTTGGTGGTTGTCGGGTTCGTCTTTGTGCCGTTGTTATCCGCTTGCGTGGTGGTTCGAAAGTTTCGGGTTCGTTGCCCCCTTTATGCAAATTGAATTGATATCGTATTGGTTTCCGGTATGCGGGGATCCTGGGCGTGTTTCGGGTCGCATACCGGGGGAATACCGGGGTTGTTGTCGAGTCGTTTGGACGTTCGTAGGGTTGTCTCCATTGGGCTTGGGTATTAGCATCAGGATCACCTCCGGTGATTGGTTGCTAGGATCCAAATCCGATGGGAGCAACTGTTCATCCAACAACTCGAGGACGATCTGGGCGGCTCCTGACATGGGTACTTGAACTGGTTCAACTGCTTTAGTTGCAGAAGGCACAACACTCAGAATAGGCACAACAGACCACACAGGGCTCAGCCGCTCAGGTGTCCCTAGCCGTGCACCTGGGCCGGTGCGTGGACTCGGTCCACCACCTTCTTCCTCATGCCCACGTGTCATAAAAATTTCAAAAAGACATTCATTTATGACATCATCATTATGTCATAAATAGGGTTTTCTTATTAAAATAAATCAAAAATCCGGCTACTGTCGTTAGTATGTTCAATAATCCGGATTTTCTTTTAGAAAAATAATTCTAAAAATTCAGATTTTTTCCATTTCTTTTTCTTGTTTTCAAACTACTAGGAGCTCGTTTTCGACCGTTCGAACTCCGTTGGCTCTGTTTTCTTTCAAAATTCATATAAAATTCTAAATTTCTCTTTTATACTAGTTTGATATTTTATTTGAATTTATTTTGATTTTATTTAAATTTAGATGTTTTTCACGTATAGATTTCGTAGAGTAGGAGGAGTTCGAGCAGCAACCCGTTGAGCAAGGCAAGTTACACATCTTTCATCACATTGATCCTAGTTTTTAAAATTATATTTTGAATTTAAATTATTGCATGCATAATTTTTATAATTGCAATTTATGTTCCAGTTTTAAATAAATAGTTATCCCTAGAATTGTTAAACCACCATGAAAATTTGAATTCCTATGCCATTGTAACCTTAAGAAAATATTCTTAACCATATGGTGATACTTAGAAATTGCTTAGACATGCTTAGAACTAAAATTCTGATATTTTGGGAAATTTGTGCCAAAATGAGGATTCTATTAAAATGAAAAGTCATGATTTGATATTCCTTGAGATGGTATGGGTAAAATGAAAATATGGTTTAGACCAGGCGAAAATGGTTATTAGGTGGGTGCGTGAAGCACGAGAGTTGGATTTGTGAAAAGCTCGCCTAGTCAATTAATGATCGGTTTGTGAGATGCTGAATCTAAAGCACAATCGTGCTACCACAAGTCTGATATGAGACAGACCTAGCTATCTGTATTGAAACATACCATGGACAGTCATGCCATTAGGTGAAAAGTGGTGTGAGCATGATACTACCACTTGGCGCAAGAGGGGGGCATCTAACTAGAGTGATTCTTTCAGCGGTGAAACATCAGTGGGCATGACTACACAGGTGGAGCTTTATAGGGGCCTTGTCATGATTTTCTTTGCTGCACACCAAAGAAAGTGTGTATTTTGGTAAAAGGAGACTATCATATCTTGTGGGTAAAGTTGTATAACCTCTGCAGAGAGTAATACCAATCGATTGGCCGTGTCCATGGTCATAGGCATGCCGAGCTAGCCTTTTCACGGATTAGATTTTGATGTTTTCAAAAATGATTTTAAAAAGATGATATCGGATGGAGTGATTTCATTAATTGGGGAAAAGTTGGTGAAACTATAGGAGGGATTTCTGTGCTAAAATTTATTTAAAAAGAACATCTTTTTAAAAATATGCCATTGAAAAATACATATAATATTGAAAAACTTGCTGCTTTATGCAAAATTCAACCATATAGCCTTACTTTGTTAGCTCTACATTAAAATGTATCTCCCATGCAACTTGCGAGTACTTTCAGTACTCACCTTTGCTTTATTGTTGTTTTTAGAGGAGTATCCCTACGATGGTGAGAATCATGATAACTAGGCCGCTGCCCCACTTGATTGTCTGTGGCTATTCTATTGGGCTCTACTACTTGTTTTATTTTGTTTTCGCTTTAATATTTTATTTGGCCTCAGTGTCACCTTTAATGTAAACTATAAATATTATTAATAAAATGCGATGAATATTTTGTGTTATCATCTTTGTTTTGTGTACTAGTTTTTTTTTACTAGTAAAGAATACACAGGGAATTTCAAAAATGTTTTTCCAGGGTTTAACACCATAGAAACTGGCAAGTCGACAACTAAATACTTGTAACCCAGCTAACACTTTTTTTTCCCCCGATTACAATAAAGACACACACCCACGTACACCATCATGTATGCTTAGAAAGACAGAAATCGAAGATAAATTCATGAATTTACAAAGTTTTTATTGAAATGTACTCGCGTATGCGTAAAGGTGGGCACCGGAATTTAAATCCTTATTGGTGGAGTGCACCGCCACAACTCTAGCACCTCACTAATTAGAGGTGATTTCCATAACTCAGCTAAGACTTGATACTTTAGTTCAGAAAAAGGAACAATTGACATGAAAACATATCAACCAATGGAATGAGAAGCTATCATAGTCCATAGGCCCAGACGCCCAGTGTATTCTTTGTATATGGATGGCTTTGCTGCTGAGTATTTGTTTGCCAGGCAAACAGTTCTTTAAAAATCGTCCAATGCAGAAAGGCTTTTGATTAAAACGTGCATATAGAGGCCCGTCTTGCTTTACCTCTTGATTGCGTATGAGAACTAACTGTTCTAGATTAATACACGTACAACTAAACACGCAGATTAATAAAGCTTGTGGCATGATGATCTGGAGACTTTTCTCTCGGCCCTGCACAACACTCCGTTGAACACAGAACAAAAGAGTGTGCGCCATTGCCTTTTGTGATGATGAACTGTGGGTCTCCAAATAATACTTGTAGCAGCTGTGCTGTATACGTTGTTCGCAGTACGTATCAGGGTGATCGAACTGGTCCAATGCTTGGGAGATTAACTATGCCCTTTGGATATCTAGGTCCATCCCAACGCATTACACTCGAAGTTATTTCCTCATATTTGACGCCAACATTTCTTTTGCCATGGGGATATATATGAGCCCTTAGCTTCCTTAAGTGGAGTGGCAGCCCAAGTTGAAATGTACAAACGCTTGATCCAATACATACAAAGGTTGGAGTGGACAGATGCAGAATGATGCAGGCATGCATGGCATTCGGATCCATGGATAATGAATCGGTTAAAACTTAAGGTCAAAGCATAGAGAAGAGTTTCACGCAAAATTCCATTGGTGTGACGGCAAAAGAATAAAAAGGCAGCATTCTGTGCACTATTACAATGTAAGAAAGCTTGTAAAAAAAAGTTCGTCTGTTGTCAAACTAATCGGAACTCTACATGGACCACAGTTGGTTTCCTTATCCAACCACAAACAAGCATGAAACAAAGCCTCCCCCTTTTTAAAATATTGCAAGTTCATTGCACACTGACCCTGTTGCAAAGCACAATGAATTTTTCTTCATCGAAAGACCGAAACCCAGTGAATTTGCTACGCATGCTGAGATAAACCTCCATCCACTAGAAATCTGAGAAATTCGACGCATTTCTGAAATCCGCCCTTCGTAAACCTAAGATGCAATTGTTCAGAAGAGCTCTCCTCTCACTTCTCAGTAGTCATTTCTGAAACTATTGGTCCTCGATCAAGATTCTCTTTGCATGCAGGCGGTCACTGATATGTTTAATTACCCTGCTGCCATAAAATCTTTGGACATTACATTCCCAGTTGCAATTTTGGACTCTTCCTTGCGATTCCCAGCAGTGCCATCCTTGTCTTTGGATCCTGTCCCATCCCTCCCTAACCACTTCACCTGTATGATATAGCTACCAAAGAACCACGTCCAGCTCCACGCGCAGTGAAGTTAGGCAGAGTGGTGGCCATCCACGTGAAGATTGTAGAGTTGTAGCCTTCTTCTCTGAAGCCTTGGCCGAGATGAAGCTTATGAAACTCGGCACTCGGCCGGACACCTTCTTCACCTCCGGGTCCGTGAGGTAGTAGTTGTCGTGAGTTCCATCGTATCGTCAGATGTTGTTCGTGTTGTCTGATTGGTGCGGTTTGTTGATGATCATAGGGCTGTCTCTACGGAGGTGGCTACTGACCTGCAAATCCATGTGGATAGCTGCTTGTTTCGTCTTCACAAGGTAGTTGGCAATTTTGTTCTTGGGTTTTGATTGATTGTGCGCCCGTCAAGAACTGAACTGTTTGTTTAGTTCTGCATGCATTCGTGAATACATTTGACAGTTCCAAGAATTTTTTTTTCTTTCCTTTTGGGCTTCTTGAGATGTTCTATATAATTCGTGAGCAGAATTCATGGCGGTGGTGACCATGCAGTTGGTTGCTTCGTTCTGCTTCAATTCGATGACGAAAGTGTTAAACGTGTGTGTTCGTTTTCTTTTCTTTTCTTGCCATGCGTCCTTGAACACAACAGTTTCCTCTGCTCTCCAAATGCCTGCGGCTGCAAGCTCTATGCGTGGAGTCCAGCGACGGCGACGGCAGTGCTGTCGAACTGCCATCTTTCCCGGGCGGCGCGGAGGCGTTCGAGGCCTGCGCCAAGTTCTGCTACGGCATCGCCGTCACGATCGGTCCGCACAACGTCGTGCCCATCCGCTGCGCGGCCGCGCGCCTCGGCATGACGGAGACCGCCGAACGTGGCAACCTCGCCGCGAAGCTCGACGCCTTCATCGCCTCCTGCCTCCTCCGCCGCTGGAAGGACGCGCTAGCCGTGCTCCAGTCCACCCGCCGCTACGCCACGCCCTGCGAGGAGCTCGGTGTCACCCCCCGCTGCGTCGACGCCGTCGCGGCCCTTCTCACGGACCACAGCAGCAGCAATGCCTCCTCAGCCGTGCCCGTCAATTCCTCGTCGCCGTGGTGGGCGCGTGACATATCCGAGCTCGGGGTCGACCTCTACTGGCGCGTCATGGTGGCCGTCAAGGCGGCTGGTACCGTCAACGGAAAAGCCGTAGGCGACGCGCTCAAAGCCTACGCGCGCCGATGGCTGCCGGACGCCGCCAATAACGGGTACCTGGTGGAGCAAACCGACAGCGGCGCTGGCAATGCCGAACGGATCACCAAGAACCACCGCCTCCTTCTCGAGAAGATTGTGAGCTTGCTCCCGGCCGAGTGGAACGCCGTCTTGTCAGCGTATTAAGCGCTGGGGTACCCACGCAGCCGCATTAAGTACTGTCGCCAAGAGGACAGGTGGCGTTCAGGCCACTCCTCGAGGCGACCAGCCAAGGTGCTCGCCAAGAGGCCAGGGGCCTCACACGCCACACCTCGGGGCGACCAGCCAGGGAGCTCGCCAGGGGACAGGTGGCGTTGAGCCACTCTCTGGCGACCACCAAGGTGCTCGCCAGGGGCAGTGGCGCTCGAGCCACTCCTGGGCGACGGCCAAGGTGCTCGCCGGGGGACAGTGGCGTTGAGCGCTCCTGGGCGACAGCCGAAGGTGCTCGCCCAAGGGCGGTGGCCCAGGCCACTCCTCGGCGACCACCAAGTTGCTCGCCCGGGGACAGTGGCGTTCGAGCGCTCCTCGGGGCGACCAGCGAAGGTGCTCGCCCAGGGGACAGGTGGCGTCCAGGCCACTCCTCGGGGCGACCAGCAAAGGTGCTCGCCAAGAGGACAGGTGGCGCTCAGGCCACACCTCGGGGCGTAGTTCCCAGAATCAACCCGTGTCGTGCTAAGGCGAAGGGTCAAGGATATTTAATGCGAGGCGTGCGCATTAATTGCGAGTGTGAAAGGCGTGGTATGGCGGTAGCGTCTTCCTAAGCGCGCGCATTAATGATGGGTGGCGCCGAATTGACATCCCCTCTCTCTGGCGGAGCATGCAGGGGTAGACCAAGGGGGCCCAAGAGCGAAGTCTAAGTCGATTAGGACAAGACATTAAATGTGATGTAAGAGAGTATGACGGGTGCATTAAATGACCTTTGTAATGCGTGTGTCAGACGCTTGCTTTACGCAAGCTTGTAAGCCCCATGCGCCTCAGCCAGCCCGAGTATAAAAGGGAGCTAAGATGCATGGGAGAAGGTTGTTGATTATTGGGTTGGCAGAACCTGAGAGGGTCTTCTTCCCCAGCCTTGTAAGAACCTTGAACTCAGAGGAAACCACCAAGCAGGACTAGGGTCATTACTCCTGTGGAGGGTCGAACACCAGGTAAACTCGTCTTCTTGCTTGCCTCCAAAGATCCCGTTCTTCCTGTCTTTGGAGCGGTTGCCACAAAAGCCCCCAGTCCGAATCTCTCAAGCACCCAGTCTTAGGGTGCCTGTTGGTTAGTAAGCCGACACGTCTCATGCAGCTTCTTGCTGAAACTTCTCAAGGCGGCGAACATCCTCGGCGCCTCTCCCTCGTCCAAAGCAGAGCTCACGAGAAGGGTGGCGTTGCAACTGGAAGACGCAAACGCGAGCGACCTCCTGATACCGTCGGCGTCCGCAAGCGCGACTCTGTACGACGTGGACGCCGTGGTGGCCATACTCGAGGAGTTCGCGCTGAGGCAAGCGGCAGCGGCGGGGAGCCCGGAGGCTAGCTCGGCGCCCGGGGGCAGGCACCGGCGGTCGCGGTCGGCGGAGAGCGCGGAGTTCGGGGGAGCGCGTCCGTCGACGTCCGGGGCGGTGTCGCACGGCACGCTGGTTCGGGTGGGGAAGCTGGTGGACGGGTTCTTGGGGGAGGTCGCCAAGGACGCCAACTTGCCGCTGGACAAGCTGATCGCCGTCGCCGAGGCCGTGCCGGACAGTGCCCGGCCGGAGCACGACGATCTTTACCGAGTCGTCGACGAATATCTCAGGGTATGTAAGAACTGATCATTTCCCGAGCACATCGTCCAGGGTAATTTTGATTTCTTTACGGTGTCCCAGTTCGTGCTAAGTATAGGCGCACCCGGAAATGGACAAGAGCTCGAGGAAGAGGCTGTGCAGGGTGCTCAACTGCAGGAAGCTCTCCGAGGAGGCGTCCATGCACGCTGCCCAGAACGAGCTTCTGCCACTCCGCGTGGTCGTGCGGGTGCTCTTCTTCGAGAAAGCACGGGCGGCCGCGCTGTCCGGCTACCCCGGCGGCAACCGCGTCGCCAGCCTGCCCGGTCACATGAAGGCGCTGCTAGCCAAATCAAGAACGGGGGAGGAGGACGGCGAGGATTCCAAGGACGAGCAGAGTCTCCAGGGCCTCGCTGCTGGCGCGCCAGCAGACGACGACTGGAGCGTGGAGGGGCTGAAACGCGCGGCGTCGAGGGTGGCGACGCTGAGGATGAAGCTGGAGGAGGAGAACGCCGACGACGAGGCGTTCGTTCACAAGGCCCGCGCGGGGGGGCTGGCCCGGAGCGCGTCGTCGCGTGTCAGGGCTTTCTGCGGGGTCCCGACCGGGAAGCCCAGGCGCATGCTGAGCAAGCTATGGCCGCTGAGCAGAGCCATCACTGAGAAGCGCTGAGTCATGCGCCGCTGCACATGAGAGCGCCATGGCGGCAAACTGATCCAGCAAATACATGGATTTGCAAGAATGTGTCCTCCTTCTCTCTCTCTCTCTCTCTCTCTCTCTCTCTCTCTCTATATATATATATATATATATATATATATATATATATATATATATATATATATTTCCATACCTCTACGAGTATATACTCCCACGTCTAATATACCATTTAAATGATGTTGTTATACTTCAGCAAATACATGGATTTGCAAGGATGTGTTCTCCTAGTGCGTGTGCACATACATACATACATTATGTATGAAAATATTCTCATACCTCTGTGAGTATATACTCCCACGTTTAATATACCGCTTAAATGATCGCTTAAATGATGTTGTTATACCTCTTTATCCTTCTGAGTATGCTCTAAAACTGATTATAAGATACTCCAAAGTAAGTTCCACGAAAAAATTCATTAAAATCTACCCTTTATAGTATAATTTATTTATATACTCGTTTTACATATAGAAAAGGGTATAAAGGGTATAAAGCAAAACATAAAAAGATCTAATGAATTTTTTTCAACAATACCATATTGTAGTATCTTATTATTATTATTGAAGTATACTGAAAATGATAAAGGAGTATAACACATTCATTTAAGTGGTATACTAGATGTGGCAATACGTACTCCCAATAGTATTGTGTGTGTTCGTTTTGAAAGCTTCAGTTACCATACAGCTCCAATGTAATTTGAACTTGTTAATGCAGTTAATAAAATTTATGGGATTATAGGAGTTGAATCCGGAGTAGTAAATAGTAGTGAGAGTTGCGCGCTCCGCCGCGCCGTGCGAAATTTGATCCAAGTTTTTATCTCTAAAAAAAGGCAGAAATATCCGAGTTTTGATATTCGAGTTTTTTTTTGTTCGATTGCGTATTTCTTGGAAAAAAGATGCTAGGTAAGAACCGTCGACGAATCAGCGAAACAACAGCCCTTTTTTGGGGAAAAAAAATAATACATGCTCCGAGAAATATTAGATCCCAAACCACAAAAAAAAACTATAGACGTCGAGTTTAACACCCTATGCGGTCAATGGGCAATAATACATGTCTTAAAAAATATTAGAGATCGAGCCACAAAAGAAATTTTAGATGCCGAGTTTAACATCCTATGCGCTGATTTTCCCGTGAAAAATGAGGGAAAACGGGTAAAAACGGAGAAACGACGGACGAAAAACGAATTTTCATTTCCTTTGGTGGGAACGGCCAACGAAAACATTTTTCCCATGCTCCGGAGAAAAAACGGACCACGAAAATATTTTTTTTCAGGCAAAACGGAGAAAGGAAATGGCCTCCCATATTTTTTTGGGGAAATAGCCACCGAAAACATTTTCCCCATGCTTCTGAGGAAAAACGGATCACGAAAATATTTTTTCGGGCAAAACGGAGAAAGGAAACGGTTTTCCACTCTTTTTTTTGGAAAAACGACCAACGAAAACACTTTTTCCATGTTCCGGAGGAAAAATGGATCACGAAAACATTTTTTTCGGGCAAAACGGAGAAAGGAAACAGCCTCTCATTTTTTTTGGGGGGGGGTAGCCACCGAAAACATTTTCCCCATGCTTCGGAGGAAAAACGGATCACAAAAATATTTTTTCCGGGCAAAACTGAGGAAGGAAACGGTTTTCCATTTTTTTTTTTGGAAAAACGGCCATCGAAAATATTTTTCGCATGCTCTGAAGAAAAAACGGACCATGAAAACTTTTTTTCCGGACAAAACGGAGAAAGGATCCGAACGTAAAGCGCCAGGACCTATTTGTTATAATTTTGGACCTGTTCGCTATCTTGAAAAATTAGGAAAGGGCTCGCTCGCGATTTGTACTTAACGGGAGGTCCTGCATGTAAAACGGCAAACCAGGGACCTAAACGCGAATTGATAAAAATATTTTCCTCTCACATAAAATCGCGCAAGGACCCGGACGTAATTTCGAAGAAGCCCTTATAAGGGTGTTAATATTCGCGAAACAGCGTGGGGTGACACGTGGGGGGCATGGTTGGGCTCCAAAGCCAGCCCTTATAAGGGTGTTAATATATGCAGTTTTCCCATGGAAGTGAACTAGGGGGACAAGCTTCAAGTGCCAGGGGCCCCAACTATTTGCAAATGCTTGCTTCATTTTGCTCTTAACTTTAATCCCTCTCCTAAGGCAGCACATATGTCACTGTTCGTGAGCTATATCCCACTTTGTTGTTGGCACATGATTGCTGGTATGATAACCTTTGCAAAAAGGAGAAATAAAACATCATCTCAAGAAGAAGAAAAAAATATACACACAAAGAAAGCATGGCTTGACAGGGAATCAAGTACTATACAAGAACAGCACACACGAGTAATGAGGGTCATGATCTCAGCCGGAAAATAAGAGCAGATCATCAGCATGGGCAACCTTTGATACACATTTGGCTTCTTGCTCATCACTATCATAGTATGCATGAGCCAAAGCGTCGTCCAGCCCTTTTCTTCCCCAGGATTAGTGATGCCTTAGCACAGGACATTAGTGGAGACTGGAGAGTGACAAGCACTCTTGTGGTTTTCCTACTCTTTTGGCAGGTTGTGTGTGTCGAAGGCCAAAGCTGTAGACGAGGCTAGCAGCCATGACATGACTCGAAAGAGTATTGTGTGTAGTATCTTGAGGTACTATACGATGCCGATGGTTTACACCACCATTATATATTCATTGGAGAAGAGGTCACTGAACTAGCCTTCTCATTTTTTTTATTTTACAGAATTAATTCTGTGCGAAATTTTTTGATACAAATAGCCTCCGACTCGCGCCTTCAGCAGAAACCACCTTCCCCAGTGCTTGTGTGCTACCTATGCGCAGCAACCAGGCGCACGCTTTCCCGTGCCAACGACGCACGCACGCTTTCCCAGCTCACTTTGGTTTACGTCTACCAGTTTCTCCAAATGCGCGTAGAGTGGTTTTTTAACGATAGAGTGAGTGATTATTAAGAAACAGAAATGCTAATTTTGCCCCCTTTCTTCAATTAACCACTGGCAAGTGGCAACCATGGCCAAATTAGCCACTTTCTCCAAATGTGCGTAGACATGACAGAGTGAAACAATATATAACCTACAAGGTTACAACCTCTACAAAAAGTGAGAATTATAGTAACCATTTAAATTGGGAGCATGAAGACGGAAATTTATAGCTATCATACAATCATACTCATCCAGGTGACATGTTTGTGCGTGCAACAAGGGTGAGATTTGGGACCACCGGTGACGAGTACCCATGCCATGGGTACCCCCATCAGCCCGGAAGCACGAACGGGCTGACCTATCACGACGAAGGCCCAGCACCACCGAAAGGTACTTGGGCCGCGGGGAACGAGCCCCGACCTGTACGGGGCCGACCCCGGACGGTCGGCGGACTCCGGTTCCGGACGGTCGGCATGCGCCGGCCGTCTAAAATATTGAAGCTCAAGCTCCACTGCGACGAGCAGCCAGGCCCACGCGATGTCGCGGCCGCTTGCGCGCGCAACGCCCCTCGACGTCCAGACGGGTAGGCGGCTCCTTCCCAAGGCTGTCGAAGAGCCACCGAAGAAGTCAAGCCCCCGTCCCGTCGCCTGGCACACCGCAGAGGAGTACGCCCACTCCCGAGGCCAAAGCAAAGTCAAGCGCCATTAAAGCCACCGAGGCTGACAAGAGCACCACGCAACACGCCACCCAGACAAAGACTACGCAAATCAGACGCCAGAACCACCAACCCCGCCTCGGACGGTGTGGGTTTGGTCGGACAAGACAGGAACCAGACGTCAAGACGTGCAGGCCCCTTTCCTCGTAGTTTTCACAACTCCCGTGTAACTTGCCTCCTCCGTCTATATAAGGAGAGGCAGGGCCCGAGAGAGAGAGAGAGCGGAGAAAAACAGTCTTCTAGGTAGCTTCAACTCCCTAGCGAACACATCAAGGGGATCGGACAGCCGACCGTCCGCCTCGCTTGTACACCCCTTGTCCATCTCCCAAAGATCAATACATCCACACCGCACGAACTGGAGTAGGGACATTCTGCCCGAACCAGTATACATCTTCTGACTCCTTGAGTCGACCATTCGGGGAGAGGGAGCGCGCGACCCCATCCGACCATAAATTCGTATTGCCGGTGCACGAAACAAGCGGTTAGCGCGCCGGGTAGGGAGCTCTCGCGCGTCTTCACCGACATCCTCATCTTCGGGTTCCTATTTTCCTCCTCGATGGCTTCCTCCCACTACGATTCGCCCGATGTCGAGGGCTGGATCCGCCGGCGCCCTCGATTTCATCGCTACTACTACGGCGGGGAGCTTGTCCTCGTCTCGCCGCTGCCGGGACCGACGCCCTCCGCTGAGCCTGGATGCGATTGCCGACGCCTCAAGAACCTCACCTCGAGGCCCCGCATGGGCCGTGACGGCGGCCCGACGCTGCCGGCATTGCTCCTGGCGACACCACCTACGCACTGCGGCGAGCGGCGGAACCACCCTCCACGAGCTCACAACTCGTGGCCATGGCGATTGCATACGGCTTCCTCCACGACCTGGGCGGACTCCTCCAGCCATGGCTCTAGCTCGACAAGGAGTGTGCCCCTCGAAGGGCCTACACCGCTGAGTGCAATATGACGGTGCGGCGGAGCCATCCTCCACCCGTTACCATCGGGACCCTCCTCCCGCTGACGAAGCGCGGGAGGAATCCGGCGGGAAGACGACGACAAGCACCTGGCTAACGCCGCTGACCTCCAGCCGGCGAGGAGTTAAAGCCCGAAAGGCCGAGAGCTCGATAAGCTCCAGGCGAATCGAGCGCCGTCAGCCTAGCCCACCACGACCTCGTGGCGCGCGGCGTCAGTGCATCGACAATTGGCCGAGGAAGCGAACGACCTTCCGTTCTTCCCTCATGCCAACCGTAACATTACCGCCGCGGCAATGCCGCCCGAGGGTCGCTCGAGCCAACGGAGCCTGCCAAGGCCACCTACCAGAACCTCCGGATCGGTAGAGCGCGGCCGTCGCTCAAAGACGCCCAAGGTTCTAGCTCCGTGAACGGGCGCCACTTCGGGCCGCTGGGCCACTTCACAGGGTCGACTGAGCTCAGCCCAAGACGGCCCCGCTTCACGAACTCCCCCAGGCATCATACACCCCGGTGCGCCATCGCCTGGGGGACAAGTATGATCTCCGCACCACCCTCGAGGCGCGAAGGAGAGCTACCGACGCGGCAGCACCCTCGCAAGTTGCCGATAGCGGGCGACGCAATCATCCTGACCCAGGATTCGACGGTCCTGGCCGCTGCGTTCACCCGCAGATCCGCAACGCCGACTTCGGCCGATTCCGGCTCCGACCAACATAGCCAAGTACACAGGGGCTACCAACCCCAGTGTCTGGCTAGAAGACTATCGGCTCGCCTGTCGAGCTGGTGGAGCAACGGACGACTCCTTCGTTATCCAGTACCTCCCCATCTATCTTGCGGACTTAGCTCGAGCATGGCTCGAGTACACCGCCGCAGATACCATCGGCACTTGGCCGACTCCGATTTAACCTGGCTGGCCGTTTAGCTAACAGGCACCTCCGAATTGGGTGCTATGAGGTTCAAACAGGGGGCTTCGGCAATTGCCGGGAAAGGAAGAAGACGACGGGTACCGGAAACTCGTGGGAACAAGGAGGCGCGTGAGCTTTTTACCTGTGTTCAGCCTCATAAGAGTAATAGCCCTAGTCCTCGCTTTCTTTTGGTATTGCTTGTGTTCTTGCTGAAGGAAATGAAAGCCTTACAATCTTTCGAACCCTCTCCCATGCACCCTGGCTCCTTTATACTTCAGGGGCCGACGGGGACGCATGGGTGGCTTACCCCCGCCCCATCATTACACCGGCATGGGATTATTTATTGCGCACGCCGCCGTTTCTTACTCTTCATTAATGATCGCCATTTTGTCACAATCCCACCTCGGCCCCCGCCCACCAACGCCTTCCCTGCTACGCCAGGGGTAAGGTGCTGCCGTGATGTCACGCACTAATGCGTGCACTGGGAAGGCGGGCCGCCGTCGACTGCATCTCAAGACGCTTTGCATTTAATGCGCACAACTTGCATTAAATGCCCTTGACTCGGGAGGACCGCGCGTGCCACCTTTCCTGGCGACCACCTTCCTGGTCGCCAGTGGGCATGGCTGCCACGTGTCCCCGGGCGACCACCTTCCTCAGTCGCCGGTGGCCTGGCCGCCATCGCGCTACCGGCGACCACCTTCCTGTCGCTTAGCGTGGCCTTTGCCGCCACGCCCGGGCGACCACCTTCCTGGTCGCTTCAGCGGCCTGCCGCCACGTACCCCGGCGACCACCTTCCCCGTCGCCCTGTATGCGGCTCGCCGCCACGTGCTCCGGTCGACCACGCCCGGCGACCTTTTTAATCGCTGGGAGTGGGGACTGGGCGCAAAGCACGCCGACAAGAGCCCCCGGTCCACCAGAGCGCTTTTTGACCTACCAACTTCCTTTTCTTCTTGAATACCAATCGAGAACCGCTCAAACTGGTGGGGCCATTAATTAGCCCACTCGCCTCGCAGGCCTTTCTGAGACTTTCTTCAAGCTTCTTCCTGGTTCTGTGGCGGTTTATGCTCATTCCCGCCTGCAGAATCGCAGACGATCCTTGGGACACGCCTTCTAACGGGGCTTTTGAACTTCCCTCTCTTTCCCGAACTGCTCCTTTTGGTTCTCTCCGTGGCTTTCCTCACCTTTATAAAGCTGGCCGAGGGGGAACTCCTCCTTCCTCTAACTCTCCTCACTCCCGCTTCTTCACGGCTCTAGAGCTTCCTTCTCCTTTGTCTTTGCCGACGGACTTCGACATTCTTCCGCACCCGATGGCTCCTATTCTTCCTCGCTTCGCCGAGGAGGAGATTGCCGCCCGCATTTCTAACATAATCGCTGGATCTCTCCGTCTTGCGCCGGGACCGTCGAGCCCAGCCGCCGCCCCGAGGAGGTGATCTTTTCGGTGGCGCTTTCTTGGCCTCGCCTGCCACCGGTTTCGATTTTTATCTCTCCGCCCTCAACTTTTATGCTATTCACCACATCCATCTTCCCCAACTCCGTCGTTCTCCTTCTTGCTTCGCCCACTTCGTGAAATGTTCATAGGAGTGCTCCCAACCTCCTTCTTTTTCGCTTCTTCTACACCTCCGCGCCACAGGCGGCAACTCGCCATATCGAGGAAGCTGTCACCGCGTTCGCTGACGGGTCCTCTGTCACGCTACCTTCCTCTCGGACTGTCGATCCAATCGGAGGAACTGGGCGTGAAGATTGGATGTACGCCGAGGACGATAGTGGCATTGAGGTGGCCGAGCTTCCGCTTGGCCCGCACAAGAACCCCAACTGGGGGCCTATGTGAGCGAGACGCTGAAGCTTCGGCTATGCTTAGCACGCTGGCCGACCACCAAGTGACGGCGTGGTTTGACAGGCTCCATGGTCATTCGGGACTTCGCTTTCCCGAGGCTGCCCTCTTCGGCATCCGCCTTACTGGCAAGACATGGGCGCCGGGCGACCGACCGAGCATTCCCCGAGGTAACTCGTTTCACCTTGAGCCATCCTCTCCTTCTACGCTATGGGTCGAATTTGGTGTCGATGTTTTTTATTCTTCGGGCTCTTCCTTCTTTTGTGTGCCGTCACGGAACCTGTCTTCCGATGCGATCGACAGTGGATGGCGAATCGGGCTTCCGGCCCCATTCGGAATTCCCCGACGGCAGTCCCGTCTGCACGGTTGTCGGAGCGCGCGACGATAGTCCGTGCTTATGCCGTGCCGATGGACGCTTATGGCACGCCTTCGACGTGACACGGGCACTTTGACGATCCGGACTCTCTCGCCGCGTCGTGGGAGAGGGCACCTAGAGGAAAGCCTTGACGTCGGATGACGATGGCGATGATGACGGTAATGGTGGTCGCCTCCGCAGGCCCGCAGGCTCGACCGGGCGGAACCTCACGGCGCGCCGCGGACTTCTTCGCCGCGCGCCGCTTTCTCGTTGGTGGCGGAGGTTTGCCGACCACCGGGGCCCGGCTCCCTCCTTGCTCCCGCGGGGTGGGGACAACAAACCTCCGCCACGGCTCCTCGCCTTCGCCCGACCGGGTGGTGGGGCAAAGAGCCACCGCCGCGCCTTGGCTGCGGCAGCGCTAAAGCCGCCGCCACCACCGCAAGGCGAATCTTCCTCGCCACATCGCCAGCTACCGCTGCCGTCGCTCGCCGCTCTACGGTTCTTAGGCCGACAGATCGCACGACAAAGACCGCGCTGGGCCGGTCTCATCTCCGAGTGCCTCGGTTCCCGAGGCCATCACCTAGGTACTTATTCAAAAATGCACGATGACGGAATTTAAGTTTCTTTGAGCGGCATTTTGCCGTTATTTACGCCTTTCACGCCTCTCTTTCAGGGTTCCCGCCTTCGGACCCTTCCGCTGCCTGCCGCTGGTGGTCCGGCGCTGTGGCTAGGGTCGTTGCCATCCGGGTAGCCGATCCCAGGGCGGCCGGGCGGTGGAGGGCGACACCCCAAGCGGCTTGCTGGGCGCTGCCGCATCGAGGTCCGCTGGCCTCGCTTCTACCCCGGATCCACCCACCGGCCTCCGTTCCTCGGCAGACGCAGACGCGGCCTTTGGCAGCTCTCAGCCAGCTTTATTCCAAAGATAAGCGTTGCCTAGCGATGAGGTGGAGCGGTTGACGGAGGCGGAATGAGATTAACCGCCTCGCAAAGAGGTAGAAGATCGCGCTGACCGGGGCGGGATCGAGCGGAGCTGCGTGGAAGCGCTGGAACAAAGCGCCCTGGCCGCCGGGAGAGGTCTTCGCGAGCCGAGGCGGAGAAGGCCGATAGCTCGGGCCAGACGCGTGGATACCACTTCGCAGATGTCGCGCCATGCGCTTCAACCGAGCAATGGCCACTTCTTGCCTGCTAGGGCCGAGCAGTCCGCGGAGAGAAGCCACGGCACTATGCCTTCGCCGCTGCATCGCAGACTTCCTTACGCGCTGCCGCCGCCGCCGCGTCCGGCCCAGAGGGGCGCCATAGCCGCGGCGCCACGGCTGGCACGTGTCTTTGGCTTGTTGCGCAAGCCGTGACCCCAACTCGATCCCCCACGGTCCGGATCAAGGCGATCGGGCGCGAAGTGAGGAGCGGGTCCACGACGCCGAAAGGTGTCGCAGCTACCGGGCGATGGAGAACCTCGTCGAGGCGTAGGCCGGGGACGGGCGCTCATCTCGGGACGTTCTCCTGTTGCCGAGGATGTGGCGGCCGCCGAGGCGCGGCAGAGACGAGGAGGATCCGTCGAGCGTAGTTAGCTAGTTTGTTTTACTTTTGCCTGTAAAAACTTCAGACGCAAGACAGTTCAAATGGAATGGAAGCACGGCTTCCCGCTATATGGCTTAAAGATTTCTTTGTTCTTATTCTTTACGGCCCACGCTGAACGCTTGGAGACTTAAGGTCTTGAGCTAGAACGATCACTTAGCGAGTTCTGGCGGGCCTGTGTTCTTGGCGGGTGTTCGAAAGTCGCCGACCCCCACGGGGACACCCCGAGTGTCATGGCCGTGCTGGGATCGTGCCAAACTAGCCATCCAATCACCTGGTCCCCGTCGGCGCCGCCACACTTAGTGATCCTACCGCGCGGGACAAAGGTAACAGAGCAAATCGCCTGCACTATCCGACCGAAGGCAAAAGACCGAAAAAGGGCAAGGAAGATCAAAGTGTTTTGGACAGAAAAAAAGAGTATTTAACTTCAAAGCAGAGGCCTCCTCAAGGGCGGAGGCGAAGACATACTCCAACGGCCTGGGACGGAAACCAAGGACTTACAACCAATCAAGGGTAGAACTTGCGCGAGATTTTCTATATTCTCGAGAGTTTGCTAGCTCGCTTTCGGGCCAACCCGACCGCCTCGGACGAGAGACGAGACCACTTTGAAAGGTCCTTCCCACTGGGGACAAGTGATATGACCTGGCATGCGTCTCGACTCTTCGCAAGACCAGGTCGCCACGCTGCCGTTCTCATTAACCCGGAGGCGTGGTACCGCTGAGGCTCATGGTACTTTGCACGCAAAGCCGCTCGATCCCGCGCTCTTCCAAGAGGTTGATGTCGTCTCACGCAGCCTCTCCCTGGTCTTCTTCACAAACGCAGAACGCGAGGTGACCCAGGCCTCCACCCGAGGAGAAACCTTGGCCGTGAACGCCAGAAGAAAGGGGTTTCAAGAGCCCGGCTAGGAGTGGTCCGAGTGACCACAACACAGCCGGGAGCTCTTCGTCCACCGGGCGCCACGCGCAGTGAGTCCTGGCCGAACGCCCCGGTCTTGAGGCCCTTCGTCTGGTCTGTTCGACCTGGCCGTTGCTCCTGGGGTGAGCCACGAGGCAAACAGACCTTGGTGCCCATCTCTTCACAGGTCTAAGAAGGCCGCTAGTGAATCGGGCGCCGTTGTCGGTGATGACACGTTAGCGACCCCAAGCTGGCAAAATCTCTCGTATGAACTTGACACCGCAGCCGGGCGGTGATGGATCTCATCGGCCGGCTTCTACCCACTTGGTGAACTTGTCGATGGCGGCTAACAGTGGGTGTAGCTCCTCGTGGCTGGGCGAACCCAAGGCTCAGATATCCAACCAGGCCTGCAGCCGGCGAAGAGGGATAGTCTCACAGGCTTGGGTCGGGTTGGTGGACTCGGCGTGGAATCGACACGTCACATCTCCTCATCACCGCTGTAAGCATCCTGGAGGGCGGTTGGCCAATAGAACCCTTGATGGAAAGCTTTTCCCGCCATCGCTCGTCCGACACATGGCTCCCGTGACACGCCTCCATGGATATCCGAGCAACCGCCCCTCTTCCCGAGTGATGCACGAAGAATTCCATTCTTACCCTACGCATGCAGTCCCCGCCCACCGGGTATAGCACTTGGCCTTTCGTATATCTTCTTCTGGCGACGATCATCATCGGGGCACACTTGATCCCGCAGTAGGCCAGGATCGGATCCATCCATGTGCCTTCCTGGTCATAAGTGACTACGCAGGTGGTCAGCCCGAAAGTACTTCGCCTGGCCGGCATTTCAACGGAACCGCTTTCCCCGTGGCTGGGGTCGGTTATGATCACCATCATCCCCGCTTTAAATGGGGGCTGCGATGGACGGTCGCGAAGCCTTTCCTCAAGACCCCGACGGCAGAGACCTGGTCGGCGAGCCGAGCGAGCTCGTCGCCAGATGGTTGTCACGCCTGGGATGTGAGTGTATCGATCCTTCAAATGCTCTTTCCAGCTTCCGACCTCCGCCAGTATGCTGCCATGACGGGTCAGACAGAAAAGTCCTTCTTGCCTCGATTGGCTACCACAGGAGTCGCCGCTTTACTTGCAGCGCCGACACCGATGGCTGCGCGCACGAGCCGGCACCGGCAAGCCTCGTGCTGGCGACGTTGTTGGTGGCCTTGAAGTCGAGGTTTACCACGCATTTGAGGAGGTCCCTGGGTCGGAGAGACCAGAGAACCCCACTGCCGCCTTCAAGCCCGGGAAAGACCGCCGAAGAAGAGCGTCTGTGGAGGGCGCGGGACCTCATCGCCTTCGACCAGATGGAGTCCACTCGACCATGAAGTCCGGCCTTTGACTCTTTATTGAGGCACGAGGAGCAAACTTGATACCTAACTCCCACCAACGGACCACTTGGCGATGCACGACTCCGGCCGGTTGTGGAGGATCTCGCGCAGGGGTACGAGGAGACCACTGCGTGATCTCTCTCCTTGGAAATAGTGCCGTAACTCTTGACGCCACTACCACCGTGATAGACCATTTACGAGCCTGAGGGTACCTTGTTTCGCCGTGGAGCACTTTGTCGATGTAGTAGACCGGCCGTTGGACCTCCTTCCTGCTCGCTACAGGTACCAACACTACACGTGGGCTGCATCACCATACAAAGCAGTAACGGGCCTGGCTGGGCGATCAAGACTGGAGGAGAAGAGAGGTACTTCTTCAGATCTTCAAACGCTTGTTGGGCCAGGGTCCATTCAAATGAGTTGGTTTTCTTCAACAACTTAAACAAAGGGCAGACTTTTTCTCCTCGAGCCGGATATAAACCTACTCAGGAGGTTAGCCCGGCCACCAAGCATTGCTTGCTTGAGCTGGGTAGGCTGGTCGATTCGCTCAATTGCTTCTATTTTCTCCGGGTTGACTTTCGATTCTACTACTGGAGACCAGAAACCGAAAGCAAATTCCTGACGACACCAAACACGCGACTTTTCGGGATTCAACTTCAGGCAAGAGTTTTCGAGGTGAGAGAAGGTCTCTTCAAGGTCCTCGTGATAAGCTCGTCGGCCCTCTTCGCTTTTCACGACGGATCGCCAACATACACTTCGAGGTTCTTCCCTATTTGGGGCCGAACACAATGTGCATAGCCCGCCGATAAGTGGCACCGGCCAACAGCCGAAGGCATCTTGACGTAGCAATATACACCGAGGGGAGTCACAAAGCGGTCTTCTCTTCGTCTTCTCGCGCCATGCCGATCCGATGATAACCTGAGTAGGCGCGAGGAAGACAGAGCTGCGACCCCGTGGAGTCGACGATTTATGTCTATCCGCGGCAAGGGGTACGGTCCTGGGACAGTGCTTTGTTGGAGGCTCGGTGAAGTCGATGCACGTCGCCACTTCCCATTAGACTTCTTTACAAGCACGGGTTGGCTAACCACTCCGTAAAGGCGGCCCCGCACAATCTTAGCGGACAGCTTTTTCCACTCCGCCCCGAATGGCGCCTCCGCCGCTCGCGCCGGATCTTCGCCGAACCGGCGCCGCTTCCAGGAAGCGTTGTTAATCGGTGCTCGATCACTCTCGGGACCGGTCATTTTCGATGGTTCCCGTGCGAACACATCCAGGTTAGACCTGAGGAAGGTGACGAGCGCGTCTTCCTATTTGGCGCCGAGGTCGGTGCCGATCTTGACGACCTTGCCCGAGCCTTCCTCGCCCATGGGGACCGCCTTTGCCTCGCCACGGCTGGCGAGCGCGGACTTGGCCGAGGGGAGCCCCGTTGTCGCCCTTGTCGCCGGCGGTGGTGCCGGCAAGATCCTCGCATTGCCACGAGCCGCGGGCTTCCAATCTATCCACCTTCACCGAATGGACCCCAGGCCTCGGGATTTTCACCAACATGTAGGCGTAGTGGGCCACCGCCATGAACTTAACCAGTGGTCGGCGGCCGAAAGCAGGCATTATAGGGAGGTCGAAGTCAACGACCTCAAAATCTACCTGGCTCCGTTCGAAGTTGTCCGAACTTCCGAACGCATCGAATCGGACTTGTCCCGTGGGTAGGAGGCCCACCCCGGGGCTACTCCAAAGGGGCCGGGCGCAGCTCCTGACGGGATCTGAGCGCTCGATACGCCCGACCGACAAAGAAGTTGATGGCACTCCATCAACCAGGACTCCGCCTAACCAGATTATTGCGGACCGTGGGGGGACACTCACGACGGGAGATGGCCGGGCCGAGATGTTCTCTGGGTGGTCGGCCCGACTCGAAGTGATCGGTCGCTCGACCACTTCTGGCCGCCACTTCGGCCCCGAGATCGACGTGGTGGCATTACACCGCCTCGGATCCCGCTTTGTACCGCGAAAGTTCGAGGTGTAGGTATGGCGGAGCCACCGTATGAACGCCACCGTGTGCTCCGCGAAGGCTAGCGAGCCACATCTTCGTCGCCTTCGTCTTCGCAATCTTTCTCGGGCGCTTTCTGAGCCGCTCGTCGATCAGCTTTTGGATACAACTTGGCGGGTCCTCCAAGTCATGTCCGCTGGCTTCGATGGATGGGGCAATAGGGCTTGCCGCCATCAAGCTTTTGCGGCGAAGCGACGGGTCCCTATGCGGTCGCTGCCCGGCTCGTCCGTTGGTCCCTGGTCATCATGACGGGATTTGGGCCCGGCTCAGCGACCAAGACCTCCTAGCGCTGCCTTCCCTCCGGCTTTTTTTTCTTTCTTCTTAAGGCCTGGAGGACTTCAGAGGTGCCAACGCCACCGAATCGGAAGGCCTCGTGGCACACTTCCGAAGCTGCCGCCTGGGCGCACTTGTGCGCCAGGAGAAATAACTCAGATGTGGTTGAGATGACGCCAGGGGCCATCTTTTCCCGTGATCTTCGTCCTGACCTCTCCGGAAGCGATGATCACCGACGCCGAGATCCGGGGATCGTGGTTGCGGCAAAGTGGCTGAATCCGCCGGATGAACTCTCTCAGGGACTCCCTCCGCCCTGGCTTCCAGAGCGTGGAGGTCGCCTCCACGCCCAGTTGAGCCGTGAGGAGCCCTGAAAGTTGGCGACAAACAGATAGCCCCTCCCACGAGTACAGAGCCTCGGGAGGTTAAGTAACAAGGCAGACGGCAGCCCGTTAGTGACGTCGGGAGGTAGTTGGCCATGACCTTCTGGACCTCCCGGGCGTACCACCGTGGTGTAGATCTGAAGGAACTCCTCTCGTTGGTGGTACCATCATACTTCGATGGGAGGCTGGATGGAATCTCTCCGGCCATGCAAGCTTGGCTGGGCGGAGAGAGAACGCTGGCACCCAGCGTTGTAGGGGGAGTAGCGCCGCTCACACCTCCTCGATCTGAGGAGAGGATGAGGAGGCGACCTGCGCTTCCCTAGAGTCCGAGGGAGAGACCTGTCTTATGCCCCCGCGACGTTATGGAGGACATGACGCAAAGGTCGCCGCCACGACGCCGCCTCTTCGCCGAGGCGCGACGGAGGTCTTCACGGCCTCTAGACTCGGGGACCGCGGAAGAAGCGGAATCATGTGCATGTCCTCAGAATCGAGGGGTTGCAACCAGACTCCTTCCTTGTCTCCGACCCTTGACGCCGAGGGTCGTCGTGGCTGGAACCTGGAACGCACGCCGCGCTGCCGCCACGCGCCGGAAGCCTTCGGCCGGTCGCCACTTCAACTTGTTGCAGCGGGCCCACCAGGTGGACGATATCCCGCAGCCCACGAGTGGTCGGGTGTTCGCCTCAGAGTTACTCTGGGGATGATCGAAGAGCCGTCGGGCCGCATGAGGCTTCGGCTGGGTGTCGTCACCAGCCGCCAAGCGCCGCTGGACGGGCTGACCGCCGTAGGGAGCCATGGCGCTGCCTCAGCGAGGGACCGGGTGGCCGGCTCTCCCGAACGTCGGGATCGGCCACGGGAGCGCCGCTTTCCTGCAAATTGCCGCGATGGAGTGCGACTCCGCCATGCGCATAAGCGCCTCGCTTCGCTGAAGCCGAATCGAGATGGAAGGAAGAGGGCAATCTAACCACCAAGAGCCCCTACTGGCGCGCCACTGCCGTTCTAGGCTAACAGCACTCGAATTGGGTGCTTATGAGGTTCAAACGAGGGCTTTCGGGGCAATTGTCGGGAAAGGAAGAAGACGCACGGTACACGGAAACTCGTGGGAACAAGGAGGCGCCAGAGCTTTACCCAGGTTCAGGCCCTCATAAGAGTAATAGCCCTAGTCTCGCTTTCTTTTGGTATTGCTTGTGTTCTTGTCGAAGGAAATGAAAGCCTTTACAATCTTTCGAACCCCTCTCCCATGCACCCTGGCTCCCTTTTATACTAGAAATTTGACGGACGATGGGTGGCTTACCCCCCCCCATCATTACACCGCATGGGATTATTTATTGCGCACGCCGCTCGTTCTTACTTTTCATTAATGATCGCCGTACCGTCACAATCCCATTCCTCGCCCCCGCCCATCCATTAACGCCTCAGCTACAGGGGGGTAAGAGTGCTGCCGTGATGTCACGCGAATTAATGCGTGCAGGAAGGCGGGTCCGTAAGATCGCATCTCAAGACGCCTTTGCATTTAATGCGCACAACTTGCATTAAATGCCCTTGACTCCTGGGAGTGACCTGCGTGCCACCTTTCCGGCGACCACCTTCCTGGTCGCCAGGCGTATTCGCCGCCACGTGTCCCTGGCGACCACCTTCCTGTCGCCAGTATGGCCTGGCCGCCACGTGTCCGGCGACCACCTTCTGTCGCTTAGGGCGTCTGCCGGCCGCCACGTTGCCCCTCGGCGACCACCTTTTCCTGGTCGCCAGGCGTGCCTGGTACACGCCGCACCTGGCGACTACCTTCCCGTCGCCCAGTGGCCAACGCCGCCACGTGCCCGGGCCACGACCTCGTCGCTTCAGGTGGCGGCTCGCCGCCACGCGTTTCGGCGACCACTCTTCGCTCGCTTGGGGCCTGGCTCGCCGCCACGGGCGAACATTTTCCTCGTCGCTTCAGGCTCGGCCGCCACGTGCCCGAATTAAACTACGCCGTAGCGACCTTTAATCGCGGGAGTGGGACCCTCGGCGCAAAGTACGCCGATTAACCTTTCCGGAACTTCCAGGGCACGCATAAACGCCTGGCAACCCCCGATCTGAAGAGCCGCAAGCAAAGCTGGGGAGACCCTCCGGGACTACATCCGCCGCTTCTCCCAGCAGTGCAATGAGCTCCCCGACATCCGAGACGCCGACGTCGTCGGGGCGTTCATCTACGGCACCACGTGCGAGGCCCTGGTCCACAAGTTGGGCTGCGCGAAGCCCCGGACCACCAAGGAGCTCCTCGACATCGCCACCAACCACGCCTCCGGCGAGGAGGCCGTGGGGGCCATCTTCGAAAGGAAGACGGCCCACAAGACAGCCAGCCTCGGAGCCGGCGCCCCCTCAGACCGCCCTGACAAAAGGAAGCGGAAGGGGAAGCAGGGCCGCGAAGGCCGAATGGTCGCCGCTGCCGACCGACCTGCCAAGCAGCAGGCTCGGCAGACGCCCGACCGATTCGAGAGATTGATGGATAGTCCGTGCCCGAACCACGACTATCCCGTCAAACACAAGTATCGGGACTGCGAGGTCTGGCCGCTTCTCTCAGGAACCCCACTACGCCACGGGAAAGGGAAGAAGCGCGACCAGCGCCGACGCGGGTAAAGGACGATGAGCCGCCGACGAGTTCCCGCAGCTCGACGGTTGCCTCATGATCTTCGGAGGAGGAGTGCTACGCCGACAAGCGGCAGTGAAGCTTCGCCCACCGAGAGGTCCACACAGCTACCCCCGCCGTGCCCACCTACTTGAGGTGGTCGGAATGCCCGATCGCCTTCGACCGGACCGACCACCCCGACCACATCCCGCACCCGGGACGCCACCCGCTCGTCGTCGACCCCATCGTGGGGACGAAGCGCCTGACCAATGTGCTCATGGACGGCGGCAGCAGTCTCAACATCATGTATGTTGAGACCCTGGATGCCCTAGGGGTCCCTCGCTCCGCCCTCCGGCCGAGCAAGGCGCCCTTCCACGGCGTCGTACCAGGCCAACAGGCCCACCCCCTCGGGCAGGTCGGCCTGCCCGTCACCTTTGGGAGCCCGGACAACTTCCGCACCGAGAGCCTCACTTTCGAGGTTGTGGACTTCCCCGGCTCCTACCACGCCATTCTGGGACGACCATGCTACGCGAAGTTCATGGCGGTCCCCAATTACACCTACCTCAAGCTAAAGATGCCAGGGCCGCAAGGTGTCATCACCGTGGCCACATCTTTCTAGCTCGCCTACAACTGCGAGCGAAGCAGCTGCGAGCTGGCCTCAACAGTCGTCGCTTCCGCCGAGCTCGCTCAGCTCCAGGAGAAGGCCGTCGGATCCGCCCCTGACTCCAGCAAGTCAGGGCCTAGCTCTTTCAAGTCCGCGGAGGACACGAAGGAGGTCGCTGTTGATCCCGAAGATCCCGCCAAGACCGTGCGGATCGGGGCCGCCCTCACCACCAAATAGGAAGGCGCGCTCGTCGACTTCCTCCAAGCAAACCGAGACGTCTTCGCTTGGAGACCCTCGGACATGCCAGGAGTCCCGAAGGAGGTCGCCGAGCACTCCCTGAACATTCGACCAGGATCCAGACCGACCGCCCAGCGCCTGCGCCGTTTCGACGAAGAGAAGCGACGGGCCATTGGGGAAGAGATCGCCAAACTTTTGGCCGCCGGTTTTGTAAGGGAGGTGCGTCACCCCGAGTGGCTCGCCAATCCCGTCCTTGTAAAGAAAAAGTCGGGGCAATGGAGAATGTGTATTGACTACACGAGTCTCAACAAGGCCTGTCCGAAAGATCCATTCCCATTACCTCGCATCGACCAGGTCGTGGACTCCACCGCCGGGTGCGAGTCCCTTTCCTTTTTGGATGCCTACTCGGGCTATCACCAGATTGCGATGAAGGAGTCCGATCAGCTCGCGACCTCCTTCATCACCCGTGACGGCTCATCTTTATTACGTCCACGATGCCTTTGGTCCGAAAACGCAGCGCCACGTATCGGCCAGATGCGTGCATGTTTTGAGACCAAATTGGCCGTAACATCGAGGCCTACGTCGGCGACATCGTTGTCAAAACCAGGAAGGCCGATGATCTCATCACCGACTGGAGGAGACTTTGCGAACCTCCGACGGTTTCGCATAAAGCTCAACCCCGAGAAGTGCGTCTTCGGGTCCCCAAGGGCAAGTTCTTTGGGATTCATCGTCTCCGAGCGCCGCATCGAAGCCAACCGAGATAAGATCTCCGCTATCGCAAGTATGGGGCCAATCAACGATCCAAGGGAGTTCAAAGGCTGATGGGATGCCTCGCGGCACTAAGTCGCCAGTATCTCCGCCTCGTGAACGAGGAATGCCACTCTACAAGTCGATGAAGAAGTCCGACCATTTTTCCTGGACCAACGAAGCTCGGAAGCCTTTAGTCGACTAAAGGTCTTTTCGACCTCACCTCGGTCTGGTCGCCCCGGGCGCAGGAGCCTTTGCTCCTCTACATCGCCGCCACGACTCGGTCGTCGGCGGCACACTTGTTGTGGAGCGAGCGGAGGAAGGCCGCGTTCTCAAGGTGCAGAGGCCGGTCTACTTCGTCAGTGAGGTGCTCTCCGAAACAAAGGTCCGATATCCTCATATACAGAAGTTACTGTACTCGGTGCTCATCACCAAGAGGAAGCTTGCCCATTACTTCGATCGACACCCCATCTCCGTGGTAACCTCCTCACCGCTCGGAGAAGTCGTCCACAACCGCGACGCTACCGGAAGGATCGCCAAATGGGCTCTCGAGCTCAACGGCCTCGACATATCGTGACGTCCTCAGGACGGCGATCAAGTCCTGTGTCTTGGCGGACTTTGTCGCCGAGTGGACCGAGGCGCAAGTCCTCGCGCGCCGAGGACCCGAGTACTGGACGATGTACTTCGATGGGTCTTACACCAATAACGGGGCCGGCGCGGGGGTCGTCATTCTATCCCCACTCGGCAACAAGCTCCGGTATGCCATACGACTACTTTTCGATGCCACCAACAATGTCGCCGAGCACGGCCTCGTCAACGGCCTTCGGATCGCCGCCGACCTGGGCGTACGACGGCTCAACGTTCACGGCGACTCCAAGCTGGTCGTCGACCAAGTGATGAAAGCCACCGAGCCCCGTGACGCTCGGATGGCCGCCTACTGCCTGGAGGTCCGCAAGCTCGAGGAGAAGTTCAAGGGTTTCGAGCTCCATCATAGCTACCGACGCTACAACGGTGAAGCCGACTCCCTCGCCAACCTCGCCTCCGGGAAGGGGCCGGTTCCCCCTGGAATCTTCGTCTCCGACCTCAGCAGCCCATCAATCCGGTTGGACCCGAGTGCTGAGGGCGCCGCCGACCCCCCAAAGGCGGGCGGCCCATCGATCTTGATGGCCGATGCCCACCCGCCTGGGTCGGACTTGGGCGTCCTGAGCATCGAAACCGACTGGAGGCGACCGTTTGTCGATCGGTTGACAAACGGGTCGCTCCCCGCCGATACCACCGAGGCTCGGTGCCTCGCTCGGCGGGCTAAGTCTTTCGTCCTGATCGAAGGCGCCCTCTACAAGAGGAGCCCGTCCGGAATCCTTCAGAAGTGCGTTCCGACCGACCAAGGGAAGCACCTTCTGCAGGACATCCACGACGGGGTGTGCGGGCACCATGCCGCGCCATGTCCCCTGGTAGGAAAGGGCTTCCGACAAGGTTTCTCTTGGCCGACCGCCAGAAAGTGATGCGACTCCATTGTCCGCACTGCGAAGGATGCCAATTCTTCGCCAGCAGACGCATCTTCTGCGCAAGAAGCCCTGCAGACGATCCCCATCACATGGCCCTTCGCGGTTTGGGGGCTCGACCTGGTCGGACCCTTCAAAAAGGCGCCCGGGGGCTTCACTCACTTGCTTGTCGCCGTAGACAAGTTCACAAAGTGGATTGAAGCAAAGCCATTGGCAAAGATCACGTCGGCGCAGGCGGCAAGTTTCTTCCGCGAAATTGTCTACCGGTTCGGGGTGCCCAACTCCATCATCACCGACAACGGGACGCAGTTCACGGGAAAGGAGTTCCTCGAGTTCTGCGACAACTTCAACATCCGAGTCGACTGGGCGGCAGTGGCACACCCCCGAGCCAACGGACAGGCCGAGCGAGCCAACGGCATGATCCTCCAAGGACTCAAGCCGCGAATCTTCACCGATCAAGAAATTCGCGACGATGGGCCGAGCTACCGCTCGTGCTTTGGAGTCTGCGAACCACGCCCGACCTTGGCCGACCGGGTTCACTCCTTTTTTCTTGGTGTTCGGGGCGGAGGCTGTCCTCCCGGGCGACCTTGAGTCTGGCGCACCAAGGGTGCAGAACTACAACAAGACGGCAATCGAGGAACAAAGAAGATGACCTCGACCAGGCTCGACGAAGCTCGAGACGCCGCGGTCTTACGGTCGGCAAAATATCAGCAGGCGTTGCGTCGCTACCACAGCCGACGGGTCCGCGGCCGCTCGTTCGAAGTCGGCGACTTAGTGCTGCGCCAAGTCCAGTCCGCGAAGGACAGGCACAAGCTCTCCCCGCCTTGGGAGGGCCCTTTCACCATCGCGGAAGTCCTCCGACCCGGCACTTTCCGCCTCAAGGACACCGAAGGGAATCTCGTGACAAACGCCTGGAACATAGAGAAGCTGAGAAGGTTCTATCCATAGTCGGCCCCTCTCCTCTTTTTGTACCATGCGAAAAACACTCAAGCAAAGAAAGCTGCAGCAGTCGGACGACCGACCAAGTGGTTTTTTCTCTCTCTCTCGAACCTCTCTCGTTTTGCTGATCGGGAGCACTACGACCTCCGCCCCGAAAGCAGAGGTCCCGAAGATGTCCTCCTTTGATCATGTGCGAAAGAACGAGGGCTAGATCTCAACACAAAAAGAGAAGAAGGAGCGAAAAGAGACGAAAAAAGAAACCCGAACACTTTATTTATCTATGGAGGAACATCGCCCCAACCAAGAGCGAACCGCCCATTGCGATCTTGGTGCGCGCCCTGCCAGCCGAGCTCCGCGCGGCGTGCCTCTACCACCGCCCGCAATAATGGCGCCCTCGCTTCGGCCGAGGAACGCCGACGACGAGGACGCCGACTCGCCGCACGTCCTCACGAACAGCCGCAGCCTCAGCATCCGCCACCTCCCGCAACCAGGCCTGGTGGGCGGCTACCTCCTCGTGAAGCTGAGCGTTGTGGTCCGCCATGGCACACGGGGAATGGGCGCACCGGCGCCTCTCCTTTTATAGGCAAGCAGTGTGGGAGGCGCGGAAGACGGCTGCAAGTGAGAGTCGCATAACGGAGCGGAAGACGAAGCGCCCGACACCAGTCCCGAAGGCGGCGCGGTCCTCAAGGCGAGTTAATCCACCCTTATCCTCGAAAGCATAAAGTTCCTTTTCGAAAAAATTGCACATCCGCCACGAGCTCAAGCGGCGTGTGGCGACTGCACCCTCAGTCCCCACGCACCACTCGGGGGCTGCATGACCTCAGGGGTCGGCGACCTAAATCGATAACCGGTTACCACTCCGACCGAGCTCCCCTCTTAAGTAACCTCCTCAAAACCAAAATGCTACGGCCCATGCCCCCGCGGCTACGGTTCCGAAGTAGCACTTTGCGCAAAAAGGAGGCTACCTGAGCGAAGGGCCGAGCGGCGGTCGGACGGAGCCTTTCGATATAGATCGGCAAATGCTACAACTTACGCCCCAGCGGCCCAACCCGACCATCATTTAAAAGCCGCTGGTCGCTAACCTAAGCCGCACTGACCGGCCGAGCTATCTACCTCGCGGCTACTTCCCTCGGCTCAAAGTGCTACGGCCCCTCGCCCCGTGACTCACGGCCAGTGGCACTCTGGAGGGAAACATGCCCTCCGAGCAAGAAACACTATGAGCGGTCGGAGCACCCCCACTTAGGTTAGATTTCAACCCGCCAAGCTTCGCGAAGGAGGTGGTCCGACCCCGACACTTCCTTCACCAAGCAATCGCTCGAGGCAGCCGCTGCCCCGTGTCCTCTTCGCATGAACCTGGTGCAACGCCACGCTCTCGTGGCACCCTCAGGCCCAGTAGCTACGGTTGAAAAATTGCCCAAATTCATAAAAGAAACACGGGGTAGACGGGCAGAGTAACTTAAAACAGCCCGGCGTTGAGCTCGACTAGGGCGGTCATGTTCATTACATACATTGCCAAAAAAGCAAACAGAAGGAAAACTAATCTTCCTCCCCCTTCCGACGGAGAATTTCGCGCGGCGAGATTCGGCCGGCAATCTCTTGGCGCACGGATCGACCCGGGCCATGAACGCGTCGACCTCTTCGTCGCTTCGGTCAGCAGCGACGCCGCTCCCGACCGCCTCAAGGTCGACGCCGTCGTAATAAGAGACGGTGTTGACCAGGGCCGAGGAAGCGCCAAGCACCGCCGCTTCCCGCACCGACGCCTCGACGCGCTCAGGGATCCACCCAAGCATGGCGGGGATGGCGCTGGGGCCCGGAGTAAGCCCGAACAGCCGGTCGCAGGCGGCCTGGACGCCCACATGGAGGACCGTCAGCTGGGCCGTCGTGTCGGCCGCATCCCTCTCCGCCAGCCGCTTGTTCAAAAGGGCCGAGTCGCGTGACTCGACCGCCGCGTCTCGTGCCTCCACCGCCACCCTTCGCGACTCCAGCACGTCGCTAAGGTTTTTTCGCAGATCTGCAGGAACGAAAACGACGTGAGGGGACGCTCGCCGTGGTGGCTCCCGGAAGAACGAACTACTCACCGGCCACGGAAGCCTCCTTGGCGCGAAGTTCCTCCTCGACCTTGGCACGCGCTTCCCGGTCGGCCGCAAAGACGATCGGCAAGCTCCTTCACCGTCCACGAGCTCCCCGGCGAGATCCTTCGGCCTTGGCTGGTCGGCCTCCCTGCGGACCGACTCGCATTCCTCCCGATAGAGGGCGGCCTCCGCCCGGGCGGATGCTGCCGCACTGTCTGCAGAAGTCTTGGCCGCTTCCGCATCCGCCAGGGAAGACCTGGCCCTCTCTCCCTCCGCGGTCAACGACTCCGCAAGTCGCTGAGCCTCCCGCAAGGCTTCGGTGACCTCCCCCAGCCGCTGACCCGCCGAGGCAGCTCTTCCTTGCTCGGCGGCAAGCGCCCTCCGAGCGTCGAGCAGCTCTTTCCCTACGGCACTCCACGTGCAGGTAAGTACCGGAGGAACATTGACTTGTCCACCGCTCGGGATGTCAAGCGCTGCAAGTACCCGCCCGGTCAGCCTCCATTTCCCGGTCAAGAAGATGCACAAGAGACAAATCCCCGTCAGACTTACCAATCTGGCCGAGCGGGACTCCTGAGCAATGGACTTCCTCGCCTTGGACGCGGCGTCAACAACAAGGGTAAGGTCGGCGTGGATCCTTCCCATCTCCTCCTCCAGAACGTCCCAATCCGCGTTACGCTGCCGCCCGTAACGAACGCAGGACCCCGGCCGGTCGTGGCCGGGCCAAGTCAGCGGCGATCGGCGATCGCTTCGACTTGATTTCCCGCCGGACGGACGCTCAGAAGCGGCCGGTTGCCGCGCTTCTTCGCGACACTCGGACAGCGGCGGCGGCCCGGCGGCGGCGGCAGATCTCGTCCCGCCGGCGTTGTAAGCGCCGCGAATCGATGCTTCCTCGGCAGGCTCGTGGCCCGACCTCCACGGCCGGCAAGACGGAAGCGGCCGGCGAGACTTCGCCGGCCTCATCGGTCGGCAAGACGGGCGAGCACGCCCGACGGAACTTTCGCCGCGCGATGCATCCGGCGGCGGCCCAGTCGTCCCCTTCGCGGCGTCCTCGACGGCCAGGCCCCTACCGAGGGGAGCGCATCCGGGCGATCTCGCTCCCGACGACCACCGCGCTCCTTGGACAGACCGGAAGGGGCGATTCCTCACCGCCAGTAGGACTCAGTGCCCTCCAGTAGTGAGGCCCCTGTGCAATGATCGGTCGAGAATTACAGAAGAAAAAGACAGGAGGAATTGCGTGAGTCACTCACCGGAGGAGCGAACAACCGCACTGACGTGCCCTCTTTGCCGGACCCCGCGAGGAGGCGACAGGACCCGCGCTTCGCAGGATAAACCTCGCGCCGCGGTCTCTTGGAGGAGCTGATCGCCGGCCCCGCGGCCCAGGACCAGCGTCGCGTCGCGAATCGCCTCCGGCGACTTCCTCTCCTCGCCGCAACGACTCCTCGTCACCCTCACTCGAGGTCTCCTCCGAGGTCTCCTCCGAGACCTTCGCCACGCCGCTGCGGCTCGGTCGCGCTTTTCCTCTTCTGCGTCTTGGCGGCCTCTTTTTCGCTAGTGGGCGGCGTCCCGCTTCTCCTTTTCGGCGCGCGGCGCCCTCAACTCCTTTTCCCCGGCAGCAAGGGACGGAGATCGATCCACCGAGGCCCCTGCGAGAACACGTTCGGGTAAGGCGAAGGAGCAGAGCAAAGCAAAAGCGAACAGAGCCGTCAGGCGTACCAGGAGTTACTGCGGATTCTGCGGCGAACGCAGCGCCTCGCCCGGCCGGCTCGGAATCTCCGCGATGGAGGCTGCGGACACGCGCGAGGATCTCCGGACGAGGGAGCTCCGCTCCGACGACCTTGCAGGTCGGTCGGCCCAACGTACTCAAACATGGGGCGAACCGGACCTTGAAGGGTTGGACGCGCCTCTCCATGAACGCGTCTTTGAGGACCACCTTGCTGCCGAGGCCTCGCCGCTTCAGGTCCGCGAGCTTTTCAAGGATCGCGTCCACCTTCTTCCGGTCCTTCGTGTCAGGGCCCCAGCCCCAACAAGGATGCGGCGTCGGTAAATTCCCACTGAAGGGAGGGGCACTGTTGTCGAGGTTCCGCACGTAGAACCACTCGCTATGCCACCCCCGGTTAGACGTCGGCAGCCTCAAATTGACGTAGAACGGCTTGCGATGGTTGCGCAGTTGGATCATCAGAGCCCCGAGGAGGCCGGCGGTGTCCGGTGACGGCCTCGCGAAGAAGAAGTGGCGCCAGAGCCCAAAATGGGGTTCAATCCCCAGAAAGGCCTCACACAGCGTCATGAAGACCGCAATATGGAGGACTCCATTCGGGTTCAGGTGATGAACTTCTCCCCCGTAATAGTGCAGCAACCCCCGGACGAACGGGTGGAGTGGAAGTCCGAAGCCCCGTTCGTAGAAGGACGCCAGCGAGACTACCTCGCCGTCCTCAAGTTCGGGGACCTCGGTCCCGGCCGGCGGAACTCGCCAACCGGACTCGGGCCGCGGAGGAAGGAACTCCTTCCTCTCCAGACCGAGATAGCGACCCGCCGCGGCCAAGTGCGAATCTGGCGACATCTCCAAATGCGCCGAAGAAGCGAGGAATGACGCGCGGCGAGAAGCTCCTCTTCTTCCCTCGTTCTCTTTCTTCCCTTTTCCTTTTTTTGCAGAGCGCGCGAACAGAGGGCTTGGCGCCTACCACGCCACCCACTCCTTCCTTTATAGACGCCAGGCGGGAACAGACGCGCCTCCGCGCCGAAATCGACGCCTCCTCACGTAAATCAACGCGGTCGCAAACCGTCCGCCTGCCGCCTCGCCCGTTTCCCCGGTAACGTGCCGCAGTCCATTTAAATCCCACTGCGCATTAACTGCTCCGACAGGATGGCCGCCTCGCGCCGCGCGCCGCACAGCATCGCGGGCCTCGCCGGTTACGATGGGCCAGGGCGCCCCATGCCGGGAAAGGTATGCAAACGGCCCACTGGGCCGCCCGGCCTCGGGAGGGCAAGCCGCCTATAGGCTCGCACCCGAGGCCCGGCACCGTGCTGTGGGTTACGAAGGCCGAATCACCGAACGAAAGCCGCCCCAGCACGTAAAAAAGAGCGAGGGGCGAGTCGCAGTGAGCCCCCAGAGGGCCTCCAGATGGGTCGGCGGACGACCCAATCACTGTGACTCGCGTCCGAGACCATACCTCACACTCTCCCGCGGAACTCATCGATGAGTAGCGGCCAGCCGCGCTCCGGGTCGGCGGACGACCCGGCAGTCCGACACGGGATCGAGTAAGGAAAGGTTTTTTATGGAACGCCCCCCAGCGGGTCGGACGCCCACGCCGGGAGCTACGTCCGCTTGGAAACGAACCCCCTCAAGGGGGATCGCCAAGGTTCCACTCGGATTACCCGATAGTAGCTCGCACGAGCACGGCGTTCAAACCGACGAAGGTAAACGCGCGTCCGCTCACCTGACTCTGAGGACCCACGTACACCGTGGCCTGCCAGAGTCCGACCGGGTAAACCCCCGACCGGCTCTCCGACCCGCTCGGGGGCTCGGGGGCTACACCCACCGGGTGCGCTCGCGCGCACCCGGGCTCTTTGGGCGGGCACGACCGACAAGCGGCGGCCCCGACCAAAGGCGTCGCCGACCTCAGGGTCCGCGGCCACTTTTCGACCGGGTAAACCCCCGACCGGCTCCCTGACCCGCTCGGGGGCTCGGGGGCTACACCCACCGGGTGCGCCACAAGACACCGGGGCTCTTTAGGCGGGCATGACCGACAAGCGGCGGCCCGACCAAAGCGTCGCCGACCTCGTGGTCCGCGGCCACTTTTCGACCGGGTAAACCCCGACGGCTCTCCGACCGCTCGGGGCTCGGGCTACACTGCCGGGTGCGCCACAAGACCGGAGCTCTTTCTAGGTGGCGGCTCCCAGGCAGCCACGGCGACCTAGCATCACCGACCTCCGACGGCTACGCCGCCAAGTTAAACCCCCGAGCGGCTCTCCGACCCGCTCCGGGGCTACTGACGAGTACCCATGCCATGGGTACCCCCCATCAGCCCGGAAGCACGAACGGGCTGACCTATCACGACGAAGGCCCAGCACCACCGAAAGGTACTTGGGCCGCGGGGAACGAGCCCCGACCAGACGGGCCGACCTGACGGTCGGCGGACTCCGGTTCCGGACGGTCGGCATGCGCCGGCCGTCTAAAATATTGAAGCTCAAGCTCCACCTGCGCACGAGCCAGCAGGGCCCACGCCAGTGTCAGGCGGCTGCCTTGCGCGCAGCGTCCCCTGACGTCCGTACCGGGGTAGGCGGCTCCTTCCCAAGGTCGAGAAGAGCCACCGAAGAAGTCAAGCCCCGTCCGTCGCCTGGCACCGCAGGAGTACGCCCACTCCGAGGCCAAAGCAAAGTCAAGCGCCATTAAAGCCACCGAGGCCGACAAGAGCACCACGCAACACGCCACCTGCATAAAGACTACGCAAATCAGACGCCAGAACCACCAACCACGCCTCGGACGGGCAGGGTCGGTCGGACAAGACAGAACCAGACGTCAAGACGTGCAGGCCCCTTTCCTCGTAGTTTTCACAACTCCGTGTAACTTGCCTCCTCCGTCTATATAAGGAGGCAGGGCCCGAGAGAGAGAGAGCGGAGAAAAACAGTCTTCTAGGTAGCTTCAACTCCCTAGCGAACACATCAAGGGGATCGGACAGCCGACCGTCCGCCTCGCTTGTACACCCCTTGTCCATCTCCCAAAGATCAATACATCCACACCGCACGAACTGGAGTAGGGACATTCTGCCCGAACCAGTATACATCTTCTGGCTCCTTGAGTCGACCATTCGGGGAGAGGGAGCGCGCGACCCCATCCGACCATAAATTCGTATTGCCGGTGCACGAAACACCGACAACCGGCAACCTCGCATAGGTTGGCTGACCCGGGGCGATTAGTTTTTGGATGATGATGGCTAGGAATTTAGATGATGGTTGCTAAAGAAAACATCCGGATGAAACTTATTAAAATCCGGAGTGTATAGGTATCACCCGGATGTTTTTGTCCTAAAAAACATCTAAACTTTGAACCGTACGATCAAAACACACATCCGTAGGATCAACCCATCTCGAATTCAGGGGGGCCGTGTATTGATCTGAAAGTAAATCCAATGGCCAGGAATTTGGATGATGGTTGCTAAAGAAAACATCCGGATGAAACTTATCAAAACCTTAGTTTTTTTCTCATCTTTGTAAGGCAGATCCTCGACATTACTCGTGCATTGGACGAAAAAAAAACGAGCCGAACTCGGGCTTAATCCCGAGCTCGCGAGCTTCGTCGAGCCGAACTCAAATAGCTTGCGAGCCTAGTAAATATATGAATAATTTATTAAATATTACTATATATTAACCCTTGAGTTTGAACATATTTTACTATTAAAAAAGTGCATTTCAAATTATTTATTATTACTAAGCTTACTTGAGTCTGCTCGAGCTTGGCAACATCTCATGTAGGATCGTCCAAATTAAAGAGGATGATCCTCTAGATGGCATCCCAAACCAGTTCCAGATGCGCATGTGATCAAGTTTCAGCTTTAATTTATACCATCTTACGGGCCCTGTCCAAGGCGGAACAAGGCGTTGGGCTTAGCCTTGTGTGGCTTAGGGAGTGTTAGGCAGAGCTCCAACTCCACCAAATCCGTGGAGAGTTGGTGGAGCTGGGTATTTTTAGCTTCATCAGATTCGCTGAGCTAGAGCTGTAGGTATATTAAGAGTGTTTAAGTGGGTCATCTTGTTTATATTTTAAAATAAAATTATAAACTTAAGTCACTTTATTTCAGTCTACAAGTTTTAGTTCTGAGAGTGGAACTGGATCTGGAGCTCTGCCAAACAGGACATTAGTATTAGAGAAGCCCTGGCTAGCTACGACGAATTCCAAACGGGCCCTCGGTGGGCACGCCAGATGGAGTGCACGAGCTCGGCGTAGCAGGCGAAGACGATGGCGAGGGCCAGCGCGAGCAGCACCGTCCCGACGGCGACCAGCGCGCTCTCCACCGCCCAGCACGCCATGGCGAACGACCACAGCAGGACCTGCACGGCCGCCGCCCGCTATATTTCTCGAGTAACTTGCAACAATGCATAAGCCGATAAAGCTCCACCGCGGCGGGACCAACAAAGACGCGTTAAAATTAGCCGAAGCTTGAACGAGGTTTACAATACTGCAAGAGCGGAGTACTGCATACATCGGAGTATCTGAAGTAGCTACGTACGTACTGGATGGCATCGTAATTGGTATAGATTAACCAGAGAGAAGGAGCGAAGTGAACGATGCGATCTCTCTAGCTCGTACCAAAATTGCTGAGCAGCTGCTAGCCTATGACACGACGAAAAATGTTTCTGTAGAACTGCTAGCAAAGTGAATGATGTGATGGCTTGCATTTTTACCTTCGCTGCCTAGAATCCTAGATTTTCAATATAATGATGCATCAGAAACTTTGCGTACAGGGGATTAAGAGGGGGGATATTTGATCATTTGTCCTCTTTTTTACATGCGATTGATTATTGGTTCCACATGTCTCACTGATATGTGACTCTATGATCTGTATATTAGTGAGATATTATGGAGCAAATGATCAATAACACATGTAAATAAGGATAAATCATCGATTGTTCCAATTAAGAGGAGTCTTATCAGCTTATGCGCTGAACAATTTTTTTGTACAGCCCATATTTTCGCTGTTTACATGTAGCAATTTGCTTAGTTATGATTTTGAACCAGAACGCCCTCAACTAGAGTAGCTCAACTCTGCAGTTCTACAAAGAAAAAAGACAGGCTACAACAAAAGGCTTCAACCTGTCGCTTCGCAGTTCGTTGGGGACAGGCTAGTGACAACTAAACAGTGATGGCACGCATCAAAAGATACCTATACCACGGATGGGGATAACGTGCAGTCCATGAAGATTGTAATCTAAGCGGTTCTTGCGAAACCATCTAATTGAAGGTGGATGGTTTTGATTGGCCAAAAATCCCATGTAGATTTTTTTTCTGTGCAGAAACATTGTTCATGATTCGATCCAAAGTGGACGGTCCAGATCAGCCAAAATATTGTTCATATTACTTTTGGCCCATCTAGACTGTCTGATGCTTCCATCGAACGTCTGTGGACCATCCATATATCACACACGAACAATATAGGCTATGCCAATGAGACGTCCAAATCGACAATGACTGAAACGCTCCTCGGAGTCTCAGACAGTAACCAAGTTGATCCAGCTTTAGTGATGAGGTTTATGACCACACAAAAGTGCATGCAGACACTGTGATGCTGTCAACGACGCGTAATCTGGCCAGGGAGTTCCTCCAGTCTCCACTTTGTAGGGCAGGGCATGCAGATCATTAAGATGCGTTGTGCTTAACCGTTAGTGACAAGTCACGAGTTTTCCAAGTTTACTGCATCAGATTCATAGAAGACATGAACATCTAGGCTATGGCAATGAGACGACCAAATAAATAAGGTGATCGAGGTGTGATCTAACCGGGTTGAAACTTGAAACTTCCATTTTGCACTTGTTGTATTGCTGAATATTTGTAGGATCGACGGATCCACCCATGCCACGCTAGAGCAAAATGCAGACAACGCATTGAGAACCAAGAAAAAATATACATAAAAAATAAAGTGATGACAAGAAATTTCAGACTATGCATACCATGCAGGTTGATTGAGAGCCACTAACACACCTACATCGATGAAGAGTTCTACCAAGTACCATAGGCCGGGTTAATTAAACGGATAAGTCTAATTTACAACTCTAAACTCTGGCATCCGTTCGATTCTTAACTCTCAACCCTAAGTTTAATATATAATATTGTTTACTACATATGGACTAATATTTTTTAACCTTAGCAACTTACGAGCATTTGGCTAGTAAAGTACTCATGTAAAGGCATCTTGTGTTGTACCTACCGGTATTAACTTAGCCCGTCCTTAACCGTAAATGGCAACTCATCGGTCTCAACTCTGGCAAAATGGCCCCTAAAAAACCTCTGCCAAAATGAAAGCGAACTGGTTGCAGTTACAGCATACTTACTCATTTTGGACCATTGATCATGAAAACAACGATCTAGATAGAGTTGAGATTTTCACTAACCCTGTTAGTGCTTAATCATGACCGCTAAAAATAAAGTGGACGTGGGCTGTCTGCTAACCCGCTTAATTTAGCCCGTATAAAATATTAAATGGATACTCACAGCCCACTTAATAAGTTAAGTGGCACTTGTGGCCAGTCCACATGGCCCATATCATGTCTGTATAGCCCACATTAAGGAGCTGTCCGGCGCCTACAACATAAAAAGGCTAGCATGATCGATGACCCACCGGACAATATTGCTGAGGCGGCATCTCCGGGAAGGTACATCGTGATCTTTAACTCCGGCAGCAAGGGAGCCGTGTGCACATCTTCAAGTTCAATAACAAAATGGACCTTGTCGACGTTGGCGACGATATTGAGTTCTTTGCACAATAGACTGCAAGCAAGGCAGACATTGTTTCAAACTTCAACATGTTAACATTCATAAAAAAGATAGGCAAAATATCCGGTGCAACCACTATTTTCGTGCAACCACCGTGCAACCCTACTAAAAAAAGTTCCAAAAAATTCTGAAAAAAATCATGGATGTACATCTCAACTTACCCCATCTACGTATACAATTTCATAATCAAATACGTCCTATGCTAGAAGTTATTTTTTTTTTGTAACTTCTAGCATAGAACGTATTTGATCATGAAATTTTATACGTAGATGGGGTAAGTTGAGATGTACATCCATGATTTTTTTCAGAATTTTTTGGAACTTTTTTTAGTAGGGTTGCACGGTGGTTGCACGAAAATAGTGGTTGCACCGGATATTTTGCCAAAAAGATAGACCTGAAGGTATTGTACTAGGCCTTGCAACAGGCGAGCATCCATGAGGGCTCGGAGTTTTTTATTTCCTTTTCTCTTTCACGCCACGCCAGTATATGTTACATGGCGAGCATGCATGAGGGGCTCGGAGCTTTTTATTTCCTTTCTTTTTCATGCCAGTATACGTTACATGAAACTACCGATTCTGTCAATAGATAATAACTGTAATGTTAATTTTGCTTTTGATACGCTCATATTAATGCTGATATACAGGTGAAGCCCAGGCTGAGTTCATATGCTGCATGGCCCCAAGAGGCTGCAAACTCAATCGCAACCCTACTTGAAAAGGCTAAAAGTATCGTCCCTCGGTGGCTTCAGAAACGAACTCCCCTTAAACTTGGGGTAATCCATCAACTAATTTGCTCTTATTAAGTCTATATGTATTCCTCAAAAGAAAGTTACTCAATTTATGATTTGCCAGATACAACAGTCCTTGAGCTAATCATTCTCATCTGTTTCGCAAATTTGATGTCCAAGTTTTTTTTTAAAAAATAGAAATCTTATGCATCAGCAGAAATTTGGTTCTTTTTTAGTCTCAAAAGTGTGCAACGTACTGAACAAATTTATAGGCAACCACTGGTCTCAGGCTTATTGGAGATGAGAAGGCAAACCAGATTCTTGAAGCGGTAATTTTATCATGTCAACAATATTACTGTACTGCTTCATTAATTGGTACAATCACATCATACATAACATAAACAAGATTAAAATGCTGCTTATTATTGATTCTCAATATAGGCTCACGAACAACCTGTAAACCTTTCGTAGGCTGCTTAAAAACAGAACAAAGCTGCTATTTAGAATGGATTTTGTGCGTTTTGTGGGCATCTCATTGCCGCTTAAATCTTTTGTGAGCTACCGCAATACTCCACATAAACGATTGCAGCCATTGTAGGTAATATGCTGTCAGCCCGCATTACCTCCCACTTGCATCCTTAATGACCGCACCTTGCTTAACCCTACCACTATCATGCGACGTGGTGCTCGTACTCGTGAATGACGAACAATCAAAACATCATTTCGGCAATATTCCTCTAAAATTCAATTAGGGAGTAGATGTGAAGTGCCATTGTCAAAGCATGACGTATTACTGTATTAGTGAACACACTTGTCCATATCCCTAGTTCTATCAACCACAAGAAGCCAGTGTAGCATATCCTCCAAATAAATAAGGTGAGTTGTGATCTCTAACCAAGTTGCAAGATCCAACCTCCACTTATTGTTTGGCAGTCTTCAAAAAAAATCGACCGCGCCATTAGCCTTCTTTGTTAAAAACCACATGTATAACTTCACAGGTTGCATCACCCCCTGTGATTACAGGTGAGGAAAAAAAAATGAACCATTGGCAAAGGCTATAACTCGGGCAAGGGCCACAGATGAGATGAAATGACATGGGTTACCTGACCCACTTTGCCAACGCCACTAATCTTCAATATGATCATTTTGCACTCATATCAGAATCAAAACATGGTAGAGCAATGCATAAATTAGAATGGCACTGCACACTGGTAGAGGTTGAACAAGCAATTACTTTACGCATCTTTGAATTGATCTGATCTTGCTGCCCAGATCACGCATCTCTACTTCCTAACAAGCTCATGCTTTTGCAGCATCTGCTTCAGCCAGTTGCTCGTCTTCAGTTGTGAGTCCCTCAATCAGAGAGATGTATGTGCTGTCATCTGGGGTGATGCCATTCCCCACCATCTCTTTCATCAGGTTCTCGGCATCATCTCCCTGGCCATTCTTGCACAGCCCCTGTATCAGCGCATTGTATGTCAAAAGCGTTGGGTTGAATCCCTTATCCATCATCTCATCCCGAACCTTCAAAGCATCCTTAATGTGACCCTTCATGCTGTAGCCGCTGATCAGCGTGTTGTAACTGACGAGGTCTGGCTGGATATCCCTCTTTGTCATCTCATCAATGAGCGCGCGCGCTTCATTGAGACGGCCCAGCAAGCACAACCCCCTCATCAGTGTATTGTACGTAACATCATCTGGTGTGATCCTCTTCTTCTCCATCTCTCCCATGATCTGAAATGCCCGATCCATGTCCCCGCCCGTGCAGTGGCTATTGATCAGAGCATTGTACATGACAAGGTCAGGCTTGATGCCCTTCCTTGTAGCCTCGTCAAACAGCCTATCAGTCTCCTGAATTTGCCCCTTCTTGGACAAGGCATATATCAACGATGTGTAGGTCACCACCGTCGCATGCACCCCTTTCCCAGCCATCTCTTCAAACACCTTCAGTGCTTTCTTCTCCTTGCCCTCTTTGCAGTACCCATTGATCAATATATTGTACGTGAACACATCCGGTGGAAGACCCTTTCCGCCCATCTCCTCAACCAATGCATATGCCTTTGCTGCACACCCGTCCATGAACAACGCGTGCACAATCAAGTTGTAGGTCGCCACTGTCATGGTAACCCCCCTCTCCACCATATCATCCCGGTAACGCAGCGCGACCTCCAGATTCCCCTGGTCACAGTATCCGCCGATCAATGCATTGTACATCACCGCGTTTGGTGCCACCTCTCCTTTGCTCAGCATTTCGTCGAACACCTTGGCTGCTTCCTCAACCCGGCCGACCTTGCACCACCCGGATATCACCGTGGCGTAGGTGTACTGATCGGGGGCGATGCCGCCGCGCTCCCGCATCTCTCGCATGATCTCCAGCGAAGCCTGGACGCGGCCGCGGGCGCAGAACCCGGCGATGACGGTGTTGTAGGTGACGGCGTTTGGGCGGGGCATCTGGCGGAGGAGCTCGAGCGCGCGGACGGGCTTGCCCGCGGAGCAGAGGTGGCGGAGCATGATATTGAAGGTGGTGGTGGAGAGCGGGAGGCGGAGGCGGAAGATGTCGGCGAAGAGGGCGAAGGCGGGGGCGGAAGGGAGGGCGGAGAGGAGCGGGTGGAGAGAGGCGGTGGGGATGGGGACGGAGAGGGACTTGAGGCGCGAGTAGAGGCGCAGGGAGGTGTCGTGCGGGCGGGCGGCGGCGGAGGCGGTCAGGAGGAGGTGGGGCAGCGACGGGGCGGCGGCGAGATGCGGGAGCACAGAGAGCGGGGAGAGCGCCGGGTCGGCCGACAGCGCCGACTTGAAGAACGCGAGCGCCGCGGCTGGCGTCGGCGCAGCGCGCGCGGCCGCCGCGACCGCGGCGGGGGAGGTGGGCGGTGCCATGGATGTGGACGGAGGTCACTAGGCACGGAGAGGGTTTTCGTGAGGTTTCTATGGAGAATCTGGCACATCCAACCTTAAAAAACAAGAAAGGGCGGCCCACAGGCAGAGACACATGAAATGAGAGAAACACATGGATGCTCCCCGTATGTCTCAGAGATAGTGCCTCTAAAACCCGTATATCAGTAAGACACTAGTTACATGTCCGTGCGTTGCTACGAAAAACAAAATTGATAACGAAAAATACCATCTTTGATGTTAGTAGTGAATAACAAAGCCGCAAGAGCACACAGAAAACGATCATAAATCTTCTCAATCTCATTGTTAGAGAGATTCCAAGCATTGAACAATACTCACTGAATATCCGCATGCACAAGGGCACCTTCTATTTCTCCCGATTGCAAAAGTTTCTATGGTTTCTCCCGATTACAACATACTTAGAGATGATATTCTTGGTATACGTCTCGAAAGATCTTAAAATAAACAGTTACATTGTAACACGATTTGAATATGATTTCAATCAAAACCTTGTCTATGATGTGAGTACTTCTCTGTAGACAATGTTTTTTGTGAGGTTTCCATTAGTATTTTTAGACTTTCGACCCTTATCCTTCTCCTTATCAGCGACGGCAAGTATCTTGATATTGCTTCTAGCGGTGGCTCTAGATAGCGCAACATACAATTGCCCATGAGAGAAAACCGGTTCGAGGAGGTAGACACCGGCATTCGGGATGGTCTGTCCTTGTGCCTTGTTGATTGTCATTCTGGCCCAGGCACGATAGGGAATCGCTTCCTCTTGAATCTAAATGGGAACATCTCGTCATCGAGGGACATAGAGGTATTCGAGGTAGAAACACCCTCTTCCGTCTTTGGCCAAGCACAATCTCGGCATCTATAGTATTCTTTTGGAATGCCCGGACTACAAGTCTCGTCCCGTTGCATAGTCCATTTGCAGGGTCAATGTTCCGCAACAGTATCACGGGACAGTTAATCTTGAGCTTGAGTATATGCGGAGGTAGACCGTTAGGGGTCAGGGTGTTTAGGAATTCAGGAGGGTAGTAGCTATGGGGATCATCCTCTGCAGAATCGAAGCTATGGTACACCATCTCCTCACCACGAAACATGTCAATCATCTTCATATTGATCCTATCAATGGACTCGTTCCGGGTCGACAGGATGGCTCGAGATGTGATATAGTTGGCATCCGATAGGTTGTCATTCAGCATAGGAAATACACTCTGTATGAGTTTATCGATGTCTTTGCCATTTCCTGTAAATGGAATACAGATCTGCTCGGGAAGCCGCACGCAGCCATCCTCATTAGTCTCCTCGATACCATCCCCGATCCGCAATAGGAACTCTGCGTACTCAGGATCACCCTGGGCCCTCATGTTACGTACGAGCCTTAGCTGCCGCATGCAATCCCATAGGTATGATCTACGCAACGTCGCGTCAAGGTTAGGCTGGAACTGGACACGATGAATGTTGTACTTACGGCCTTCATTGAGTGCTAAGTTACATCTATGAACATTTCTGCCCCTGACAATAACTTCCATTTTTGATCCCTTTAAATTTGGAATAAACCATGTTAGCTGGCAATAAAAATAATTTCATTAGGGGTTGAATTGAATTTTGTTTGGACTTACAGTCTCATCCACAAAGATAAATCGAAGCATATCACCGTTATCTTGAACAGGGAATTTGACATCTACTAAAACACAGATGCTCCAAAACATATCCACATCCCCAAATTCAATATTGTCGAACACCTTGAAACTAATAAAAAGAGCATATTTATTATTTTGGTATATGTGTAATTAGATGGATGAGATAGTGCAGTAAACTCACCTAGGCACCACGGGCTTTAAAAATAGCGCGTACGTTCTCTTTCTGGTTGGATTAATTGGTGCCATAGAAATGTCCTTCAAGTACTTCATTACAGAAAATGAGTTTATAGAAGGCATAAGCAATTGCTATTTGCACAACTATTGAAATATTAACGTCATACAATAGACGCAGCAAAATACTCAGCTGGAGAAAGCAAAGAAAAGAGAGGCTAATTTTATTGTAACCCATAAATTCAGATATCAGTCATTGATGAGCACAAGGTGATTGCAAACCCATAAATTCATGATTTCATATCGTTCATTGCTGCTGAAACACAACTAAAAACTGTTGAAAATCAGGAAAAGAAAAGCGAACAATTATTCTTTTGGTGCATATCATTAATCTATAATACTTCCATGGGATTGTCTCATCACTCATCAGATATAGCAAATGAACACATAAGTAAGCATGTAGTGAAATAATGCAGTTTTATCAAAGTCACTTGTAGCACCCATGAGTTCTTAGTTATTCCAATTTACTCCAATAAGCCTGCTATTTGCACAACTATTGAAATATTAACGTCATACAATAGACGCAGCAAAATACTCAACTGGAGAAAGCGAAGAAAAGAGAGGCTAATTTTATTGTAACCCATAAATTCAGATATCAGTCATTGATGAGCACAAGGTGATTGCGAACCCATAAATTCATGATTTCATATCGTTCATTGCTGCTGAAACACAACTAAAAACTGTTGAAAATCAGGAAAAGAAAAAGCAAACAATTATTCTTTTGGTGCATATCATTAATCTATAATACTTCCATGGGTTCTTAGTTATTCCAATTTACTCCAAATTCAGCTCTATAATACTGCTAGTTTGTAAATTCAGCTCTATGCATACTAGTACTGGACCCTTGGTACTGCTAGTTTTATCAAAGTCATTAATCTATAATACTTCCATGAGTTCTTAGTTATTCCAATTTACTCCAAATTCAGCTCTATAATACTGCTAGTTTGTAAATTCAGCTCTATGCATACTGGTACTGCTAGTTTTATCAAAGTCATTAATCTATAATACTTCCATGAGTTCTTAGTTATTCCAATTTAATCCAATAAGCCTGCTAGTTTGTAAATTCAGCTCTATGCATACTGGTACTAGACCCTTGGACTGGAGGCATATTCAAATCTATGCATCAGGTAACTTGCTTTTCTTTTTGTGTTGATTCAGTTAATATGGAAGTTTTCCCAGTGAAACTGAGGACGCGAGTACAAAAAATTGTATACATGTATTATGCATATCTGTATACATCTATAATACTTCCATGAGTTCTTAGTTATTCCAATTTACTTCCATGAGTTTTATCAAAGTCATTAATCTATAATACTGCTAGTTTGTAAATTCAGCTCTATGCATACTGGTACTGCTAGTTTTATCAAAGTCATTAATCTATAATACTTCCATGAGTTCTTAGTTATTCCAATTTACTCCAATAAGCATGCTAGTTTGTAAATTCAGCTCTATGCATACTGGTACTGGACCCTTGGACTGGAGGCATATTCAAATCTATGCATCAGGTAACTTGCTTTTCTTTTTGTGTTGAATCAGTTAAAATGGAAGTTTTCCCAGTGAAACTGAGGACGCGAGTACAAAAAAACTGTATACATGTATTATGCATATTTGTTTGAAAATAGTAGAAAATCATTCTTTTTGTGAATTATATGAACTTTTTATGTGTAAACAAGGGTTTTATGTGTAAACAAGGGTTTGATCCCTAAACCCTTGGACTGGAGGCATATTCAAATTTTGTTTTCACTATTTCGCTATTTCACTGTTGTAGACATGTATTTCCACCAGATTGTGATATATGTTCCTGCATAAGCACATATTATGCACATAGTAGACATAAGGACTTCTCTTTTATGATGATAATAATGCATGATACTCAAAGACAAGAAAAAGCAAAACAAGCAAGAAAAACCAAAACAAGCAAGAAAAACCATGAAGCATAATAAACAGCACTGTTAACCTTGCGTTCAACTGGAAATGCAGGGATGGAAGGATGGAACAAGGTTGCGGCCAGGCGTCTTGCCAGAGGGTGACGCCAGGGTCTTGGCTGCGGATGGAAGGATGGAACAAGTTGCGGCCAGGCGTCTGCGAATGGAAGAAGATAGATAAGATATCTGAATTCATAATCTCTATTCTCTACAACACTGTAATCCTGTTCTGTGAGATAGGTTTGCACTTATCCTCAAACTCTGTGTGCATGGTTGATATAGCATTATACTGTTGAATTGATACATTTGTATGCAGGGAGGAAGCATGAGGACCAACCTTGCGAGGGCGAACTTGATTGCGGCAGCAGACGCCAAGGTGTTGGCTGCGGATGGAAGATGGAAGACGCCAGTGTCTGCTGCGAATGGAAGCTACAGAGCAGATGGTATTTTCTTTCAAATCTGGGCACTATTTGTAGGGCACTATGGAAGCTTCCATTTGTATGCAGGGCGGAAGATGGAAGATGCCAGTATCCCTGTTGATGGTATTTTCGAATGGAAGCTACAGGGCACTATTTGTAGGGCACTATTGAAGCGGGAACTGGGAATGGGAACTGGAAATTGTGTGGTTTTGAATTTTCATATGTAAATGAATGCTTCGTTTCTTGTGTATGCATGATAATCTGGCCGACTTCAATAGTGCTTGTATAATCTGGCCGACTTCAATACTCTGTGTGCTTAGCGGGAATTTGAATTTTCGTAACTAAATGAATGCTTCGTTTATTGTGTATAATGCTTGTATCTTGGAATCTGGCCGACTATCTGCAAATGACTTGGTTTCAAAATGGGACTACAAATGACGTTTCAAAATGAAGCGGGAAGCTAATTCCGTTCCTAATGAAAGCTAATAAATGCTACCAAGTATGGTTGATTGACCAAGGCAATTAAGCAGTGCAAGTTGCCAAGTTTTTGAAAATGACTGGAAGGAGAAAGACACCATCAGTAGAAGGGAAAATGTAGAATGCACCATTGCCACCAACTGGTGCTTTAGAAGAGTAGAGATTATAGAACAAATGATCAATGATACATATAAGTGAGGTCAAATCATTAATTGATCCCAAGCAAACCATGGCCAAAAACCTTTCTACTGACGCTGCTAAAGATAGAAAACACATGGATTAAAACACATCAACATGGAGGGCTCTTTCGAGCGGAGACGGTGCACGAGACTGGTACACGATTCTACTGAAGTTACAACACATCAACATGGTTATCAAGAACAGTATTTCAAGACACAGGTTGAGACGTTGCTCGAGATCGCCTGAAGATTCTGCTGCTGCACATAGCTGACGTTAATTTGCAGCTTTGCACGCTGCAAATTCATGTACAAAATTTCTCTGGAGAGCGTTCGTACACTACGAGAAAATTCAAGTCTTCCTGCAGTGCCTCTCGCTCTCCCAACTCCTGTCTCTTAGATGCGGTCCAGCCAGCTGCCGTAGCTATCCTGCGATCCGAACTGCAAGTCCTGTCGCAAGATACAAGAAAGGCGCACGTTGAGATTTGAGGTAAAGAATATATATCGGAAACGAACAAGGTAGCAGCACAACATGATACACTTACGGCTAAAGTGCCCAAATTTTCCAGGTCAGGAAACGATCCATTAAGTGCATCCATGGTGGGACAGTCGAGAGGCAGCGCTTTCTCGAGATCGGTGTCCAGGACCAGGTTGCACTGCAGAGGTGTGTCCAAGTCAGGCAGGGCAGCGTCCTGGACAGGTTGCGACATTGCGTACCATACAGGGCATTCAGCTTCATGCTTTGGGTGAAGGATGGATGTGCCAGATTCTCCCTCCTCCTGTCTCAATTTCAGCAATGCAATAGCATGAGAGATAAGGATTAGCAAATAACACGAAATATTTCCAGAGATCAATACTCTGTATTCTTGAAAACAGAATTTATTTGGGGCCTATAGAGGCAAGCCTGAAGCTTCACAGCTCACATGATTCATAAAGGTAAAAAAAAAAAAGAAGCTTTAGCATAGTTTATGTTTTGATGATCCAAAGTTTCATTTTGATGGCAGTTTCATAAGGCAATGATGTTAATTGGATTTACCTGATCCTGCAGGATGGTAGCATTCTGTTCAGTTTCACATGGACTGTTATTTGGGCGACGAGGCTGTGGAGGATTACTCTTTGGGGTTCTAGGATCAATCTTTACAGCAAATGCATGAGATTCTCCGTCAACAGCATCAATTTCAGACTTGTCAATTTGCTTTGATGTCAACTGGTAAAAGACTTTGGAAACAACAAGCTCCCCGTCCTTTTCATCTTCCTCTTCCCCAAGGTGGTATTGATGCATCACCCAATTATCTTTTTCTATCTTGCCACCTTCTCTTTTAGAACCTGTATGAAGAACTAATATTTTCTTCCAGCCTTTCTTGATACCGTTATCATGTATAGCTTTGGATCTTCCAGTCTTATGCCATCTTACGTGCTTATCACAATTATTACTATCATTCTTGCTGATCCTGCGACGCTTGCGCTGACCACAACCATACGCATTTGCTATTCTATGGAAGAAATGACTGCTGCTCCCGTCCATCTTGACACCTGACAGAATAACGGAAGGGGATACGAATTAATGGAAAAACCTATTAATACAAAACATGTGCAAACTAATTAGTTCAAAAGGCCCTAACAACTCAAAAACAAGAATACTGTACCAGGGAGATTTTCTGGATGTGTATAGCAGATTCCTTCCGCCTCTTCTAGAGTTGGAATGAAGTCATTAATAAGTATATGGGACTCTGAATTTCCCGGGCTAACTTTTCCTTCTAAATGTTTAAGCAATTCCAGATCAGATGGAGCAAACAAAACACCAGCAGGGAGTCCTGGCCACTGTAAAGAAACCTGCAATGCAAGGTATGAAGTACCACAAAAAGATGTCTAGAAAATGTGACACATCTCATACAATGTGAATTGACATTTACAGGACTGAAATTTCTGTTTGGTTTAAAGCTAACTTTTCCACACCTAAGATTAGACAACCACACCTTTCATGGCAATTAAATTGGGCCTATGACATGTGGGTAATAGAGCTAAGAATGTGTGGCATGTCACAATTGTAGAAAGAACCAAACACTTCTCTAATGAAGCATGGCAAGCCTAAGGTTTGGCATGAGCCAAATTAGGCTTGGAATAAAACACCTTATTGCAAGTAGCTATAGGCTATAGTTTGTAAGTACTATACAAGACTATATTCAGATTTGATGTTCAATCTGAACAGCAGATCTGCACTGTGGTATTTCTGCTTGTTTTCAGAATAAAAAAAACACATCAAGTAGGTACAAATTGAGAATTCTATCTGTTTCGGAACATAATAGCTTAACGAGCATAACAAATGCAGCAATGAGTATATGAGTAGATCTAACTAGCCATCAATTAAAGAGCACATGATCCACAAATGAAGTACTAGTGCTGTATCAGAGGCTTTGTTTGGAAATAATGCTGTCTCAGTGTTGAACTCCATGCACCAAATTTTAATGGGGAAATACTATCAGTATAGTTGGCCAGATGGGCCGTGTTAAACGGGCCGGCCCTAGGCACGGAAGATGGGCCCGGCACTAGGCACGGCACGGCACGACATTTATAGTGCCCGGGTCGGCACGGCACTACCACCCGTGCCGTGCTTGGGCCGGACCCTTGGCCCGTGGGCCGGCACGGGCACGGCACGGAAAAGGGGCACGGCACGGGCACGTAAAATGGGCACGGCACGGGCACGGGCATGGAACAGCACAATTGTTATGAATCCCAGGCTGGCCCAGCCCACCGGCCCAGCCCATGCGGAGGCGATCAGGCGAAACGGCGAAAACCATATAAGGCCATGAACCCTAGCCGCTCCGTCCCATTCGCCCCTTCCCATTCCCCGACTCCCTGTCCCTGTGTCCCCAGCCGCTCCGCCCCCATTCCCCAATCCCCGTGAACCCTAGCCGCTCCCACGCCGCTTCCACCGCGGCGCTGCGCCTCCACCGCTGCTCTCCGGTGTCCCAGTCCTCCTCGCTCTCTCTCGACTCTCTCCGGTGTCCTCTGTCCTCTCCAGTCTCTGAGTCTTACCACGCGTGAGGCCAGCGATGGCGGAGGAGCTCGATCCTACCTCCATCGACCACGATCTCGAGCGCAAGGGACACCGAGAAGACTTGGGCCAAGATGACTTGTTCGATGCGGTATGGCCAGGCTGGCCAAGCGGCGGCGCCGATGTTGATCCCTCTCAGCCGCAAGTCCGTCGGCAGGTGGCGGTGCAAGCAGGAGCCACATGTCGTGGCCGTGGTAAGAATAAGAGGCCCGAGCCTCCACCTCCGATGTGTGGAGCGACTTTGAAAAGTTGTTTAGAAAGCGATAATGGCAAGAAGGTGAGGTATCTTTGCTAAGTGCCTCATCTGCAAATCTCGTTATCTGCTCTTTCCTCTGGTGATCTTTGGACATTTGTCACGACACCGTGATAGATGCAAACTGAAAGCCGGTCATTAGACCAGGATTGATCCTTGATTGATTCAATCTTTGCAGCCTTTGTTACGTCAATGGGATTACGATCTGAGGTAGCTCGTGATCTTGAACTTTGTCGTTGATTGCTAGAGAAGATTTGCGCTTTCCTTTGGTGAGTCTGCTTTTGAGGAATACATTAGGCGTGCCCATAATCCTAGGTTTTCCGGTGTCTCGGGCAAACCACTACTAGAGATATGGAGAAATATTTCAATGAGCGTCGTAGTAAGCTTATGGAAACTTTGCAAAATTCTGTTTCATCATTTGCACTTATGATATTTGGTCTGGTAATGCTAAGGAGGATTACCTTAGTGTGGTTGCTCATTATGTTAATACTGATTTGGAGCTAGAAAAAAGGGTTATAGGGCTTCGGCTGATTGATGTGTCACATTCAGGTGACAATATAGCTGACCGTGTTTCCTTTGTGATCGATTGAGTTTGGCTTATACGATAAGGTATTTTTACATTACATTGGACAATGTACGCAAAACACTAGTGCTATGGATAGCTCAAGCCTTTGTTTAGTGGTTATGTTGGATCTGTCTTCTTGCATCAACGTTGTGCATGCCATATAATCAATCTAATTGTTAAGTGGTTTGAAGCGGTGAAGCCTTATGTTGAGGCTTTGAGCAGCAATTTCTTTTGAATTCTTCAAACCAGCGTATTGCTACATACAAAAGCTATTGTGTTGCTATGAAGTACGGCCTCGTAAGTTTGGTTTGGACATGGATGTGAGATGGAACTCCACTTATCTCATGCTCAAGCACCTCATGCCATACAAAAGCACTTTTAGGTCTTCATACATACTCACTATCCCCAACAGCGGAGGCACACCCTACTTCTTGATGCACCTTTGGTATGTTGGTGAACAAGTTCTACAATTCCTAGAGATGTTCTATGATTCAAGCATTTGCTCTGTCTGCATTATTTATTATCCCACATCTCCATTGATCTTTGCATCACATTCTTGACATTCTTGGACACCTTAACTCATATGAGAATGATCCTGCAGAGATGTAGTTGTTCCTATGAAAACAAAATTTCTGGAAATCTTGGAGGACTATCCCAATGCTATATGCTTTTGCATTTATTTTGGATCCTAGAGCTAAGATCAGAGGTTTCAACAATGTTCTTATGTTGTTATCTAATCTCACTAGTGCAGATTACTCTAGTTATTTAATTGAGGTAAGGGCTGAATTAAATAGAACCTTTTCCAAATATGAAACCAAGTTTGGTGCAGGTGAGATTGCAGAGACCTTCTGACAACCACCGGTATTGGTAAGAAGAAAGCGATTGGGGCAAAATCTTTGGGGCACTGATTCTTCAGCATCTACCATTGCAAATTTAGGTGATTACAGTATACCTTCTCGTGTTAGGTGTACCTTACGGTGGTGGTGGGAGATCATCATCTGTTTCAACTTACGCGCTTTCTTTGTTCGGCATCTATTTACGAGTTGTCAACTTACGGGCCGGTGACAAGCGTTGCCACTCACGGCGATGACTTCGACATTCTCGAATTGGTGGCATGAGCACAAACTTACTTATCCCATTTTGTCTATATTAGCTAAAGATGTGATGGCGGTGCTGTGTCCACTATATCTTGAGAATCTACTTTTAGTCTAGCTGGCGGGGTGATCGAGGAGCGGCGGCGTTTGAACCACGAAATGGTGGAGATCTTTGTCGCCCCGCATCAAGGATTGGGAGCTATTTGAAGCTAGAGCTCAACACAATGTGGAGGACAAAGATCTTCAAGATTCATACACAAACTTGTTTCTTGATGAAGTTTACCAGCTGTGGCGGTCTTTGGACCAACACCAAGCCTGATGATACTATTTCTATTTACGCGTTTCTTGATGAAGTTTACGTTTTACGTTATGTAATGGACTATATGGATTGTAGTATTGTACTCTCTTAAACTTCAAAGTAGGCTGTACTCTTTTTTTTTTCCTTTTCTAGGGTTTTCTCATGAGGTATGAGTTTTTACCTAGAAAGGTTTTTAATGAAGCGACCAAATATTGCTATAAATGACTCAAGTTTTCAAAATCGAATCGGGTGATTGTTGATATGCTCATATTACTACTCTTGGGTACGAATCTTTGGTCTAAGAGGGTTTTTATTGTATAGTGCTGTTTGGCGGCCGGCGTGCGTAAACAGCGGGCTATTCGTCGTGCGACGACTATTTTCCCTCTTCGTCGCGTCTGGGCACGATCTTAGGCCCGTGGGCCAGCTTCGACGCGCACGGTCTTGTTAATCTTTGTATCGTGCCGTGCCTAAACGGGCCGTGCCTAGTCGTGCTCGTGCCGTGCCGTGCCGGGCCGCCCATTTGGCTACCTATAACTATCAGACAATTGAGAATAAAATCAAATCAAGCGTAATAACTAGATAGTTAACCGAACTTACATCGCTGTTATCAATGCGATATTTGCAGTTTGGGCACTCCCTCCATGCTTCTGCAACCAATTCACCAAGTCGGTAAGTCAACAAATCGGTTGCGTTTCTTATTTTTGTAGCGATTCCCCTCCCAGTTATAATCCATGACCTGCAGGGAGAGATGCGAGATAATTGAAATTAGGACAACATATTTTGAACCTAGCAGGTAATAAATTCAAGCAATGATACATTACAGAAGATCATACTTGTCTCAAGGATAAGCTATCTCCAAAACTTTCAGGTTAATAAACAACATAGGAACTATGCTAAGCTACAAATACATAAAGATTTTTTTTACAGATACAGAGCTCTATCTGCACTTCTAGGTACAATCATAGCACACTAGATGTTTTAACAGATTTAACAACAACTAAATCAGTGCTTCTATGCTTTCCCACCCAATACAAATTACACAGATCTTGAAGCAAGCGAAGGGGCAAGTAATCACTATCTATCCTACATTCATGCTTTAATATTTATGCAATTTTTAAAAAGAAGAGCCGTAGAAGCACTAAAACAAACATAGACAAATCCGGCAGTTAATTGTTCTGGAAATTTACTGCCTTGTTACATTTAGTCGGACAAAAATAGTGGGAAAAGATCATCACTTATCCAATTTAGATAGACCCTGCATTTTTCTGAGTGATCAATAGTTCAATACTAGTTTCGGTGGCCAACTACTAAGACTTACTGATACAGCTTTTGGTATCCTGATCTTTTGTCTTGTAATGCTGTTTTTGGAGTTTCCAAACAATGGCCAGAGACTCCTAAAGACCTTAGAACTCTGTTTCGGTTGGACTTGCAACCTTAAATTTCCCGAAATAATTGCACGCTGTCCATGCCCATTAATCTCAACATTCAGTGATTTAAAAAAACGGCCACTCATTCAGTGGCATGCTACGATGGAGCTGTTTACTTCCCTAAATCATTGCCACATTATGCCCTATTATGATCGATCAAGGGAAGGCTGATGTCACCAATACTGCCCCAAAATAAATAAGAACAAACTTTGCCATTTACAATCGCCCTTTCCTCCACATAAACTGCACCTGGCAATTGTGATCCTGATCCACTATGAACAAACGAACCAGGACGCTACACTGAATAGTTCCTCCAACCCTTAACCATACAAAGCCCCTTCACTTAGAAGTTACGAACTCACAACATTGGCCCATAACCATACCGTAATCCATGCCAAGCTCCGATTATGATCGAGATCACCTGAGTAATAACAACCTAACCATTGCACAAGAATACACATCGAGATGGCGTATAAGACGTATTTTGAGTTCCACCGATGCCGAACGCCATCCTCGCACCATCATATATTCTTATCAATCGACAATCCGGTAACAAAAATCTGAAATCTCTCCTCTGCTTTGGGACCACCTCAAATCAATGAAGCCCAAAGAGTCCAAGTAAACGGGGCCACACAAGATCAGTCTCCACTATCCACTGAACAGAACAGGACCCTTCGCTGCTTCCTTCCAGCGGAAGATTCCTCACCCACCTCAAACAGATTGCAAAAGTATTTTCAGGCCGAGAAACGCCGGGAATCGCGCCAACGACGCGGCTGCGCGGCGTTCCACCCGCCCATCTCGGGCCGCTCTCTGCCGATCACGCACGCATTCCACCATCAGAAACCATCAAGCTTAAAATTCCCGAGCAGTATCAGATCTCCTCCAAACGCCACACCGAATCCACCTCTCGTTGATCAAACACCAGTGCGCTGCGGCTCCCGCATCAATCCGAAAGCAAACCATGGAAGAAGAAGAGGGGAAAAAATATGACCAAACGCAAAGCATACCAAAGCGTGCGGGAATTTTTTTTAAAAAAAAAAATCCAAAAACACAAAAATTACAACCCTAAGACCGATCGGTTAATCGAGGTTAGAGCAAAAACCCAGACGATAATACTCCGGCTTACTTTGCCATGGCGGCGGGCCGCGACGAGAGCGGTGGGAGGCGAGAGGGGAGCGCGCATCCGAGGGGGAAGGGTGAGTGGGGAGGGGAACTCCTGGGCAAGTGAGGTGAGGTGGGAGTGGCCGCGGAGCGTGCGTGGGGGGCTTAAATAGGCGACCAGGGAAGGGAAAAGTTTGCACCTTTTTTTTTCTTTGCCCACCGCCACAAGGAACCCTCTCCTGCGCTCCTCTCGCGGTCCTGTGCGCTTGGCGGGAAACTGGGCTCGGCGCGGGCGGCTCGGGTGCTGGTTCGGCGTGGCTGGCCGGGAGCCGTGGACTCTAGTTGCCACGCTGGCGGCTCACTGCCAGATTCTACTTTTGAAGACTCGGCTCACTGACACGTTAGATCAATGTTGCTGTGATTATTCCTTCGGATGAAGTAACTTCTATTGGGATTAGGTACGGGAAGGGAACAATGAAAGGGGAAGTTCTATGAGGTGCTTGAGCGGTTATTTTTGCAGGAAGGAATGTTTTTGAGGAAAAAGTGTGATAATCTATCGATTTTTGGAGGATAATGAGAAGGAAATTTTTAGAATATTTTTCCTAAAAATCTATTTGTCATTGTCTCAATCCGAAAAGCATAATGTCGGTTTGCACACCAGAGGCAACTTGGGATTATGGTTATATTAGGCAGAGCTCTAGATCCCAACTCCACTTTAGATTTGAAACTTGTAGGCTAAAATAAAGTGAATTAAGTTTATATTTTTATTCTAAAATGTAAATAAGATGACCCACCTAAACACTCTTTAGGCCATGTTTGGCAGAGCTCTAGATCCCAGCTCTACCTCAGAGCTGAAACTTGTATGCTAAAATAAATTAAATTAAATTTATATTTTATTCTAAAATATAAACAAGATGACCCATCTAAACACTCTTAATATACTCACAGCTCCAGCTCTACAGATTTAGTGGAGATAGGAATATCTAGCTCCACCAGATTCACGAATCTGGTGGAAGCTCTGCCAAACACCTCCTTAATATACCCACAGCTCTGGTGGAACTAGGAATACCCAAACTCCACTAGATCCACGAATCTCGTGGAGCTAGAGCTCTGCCAAACATTGCCTGTATAGTGTTTAAAATAACTTAAGCCCCGTTCATTTTAGCTTCTGCTTAAAAAAACGGATTGTTTACCGAATGGAAGTATTCTAGACAGCTTCTCCTACAGTCAAAAGCTGTCATCTACATAGAATCAGAATCCGACTGGAATATGATTCTCGCTGATTCTCACCGGTCTGGTCCGGACCTAGAAGTCACAGCTGGCCCAGTTCGATTCTCCTACAATCAGAAACAGGTTCTCCCATAATCCAGAAACTGAAACGAATTGGTCTTAACCTCATTTGGAATGGAACAATTTTGCACAGATTTTTTTTAAAAAAAATCAGTTAAATTCTCGCAGAAACCGCGAGAATGCCCTAGTTCTAACTTCTAACGGGACCTTACGAATCATCTAAGACTTTCTGGGAACTTACGAATCATCTGGACGGTTTCACGCACTGCGCACCGCACATGGATTACAATCCTAAGTAGCTGATCTCCATTATGCTGGTCTACACTGAGTACTTCCTTCAGTCGATCGACGCTCTTACAGAGTCGCATCCCTCTTTCTTCGCGAGGATTCCGTTTTCCCAGGGAAGTCATATCCATTTTTTTTAGCCCCGGTGCTAGCTAAAGCTAGAATCAGACCGGTTCCATCTTCTAGACGTAGATTCACCGGCCGGAGAAGCTCACGAAGAAGATTTCCCAGCAAGGCAAATGCAACAGCGCTCACTGCGTGGATGACGTAGCGGAGCGGGTGCAGACAACACCGAGCGCTAGGCTAGGCCGGCCGGCCGGAGCCGAACCTAGGCTAGGCGGGCTCGGGCTGCAGCCGGTGGGCCAACCCATCGGTGTCCCACGCGCTCTTTTCTTCCTCTCCAAGCCAGACACCCCCGTCCCACCCTCCCTTCTGCCGGGCCCCAGCGCCCCCCAAAAACCCGACAGGACACTGCGCTAGATATCGACCTTAACAAATTACTATCGGCTTCTTTGGAAATTAATGTGATTAGATATAAAATTATTTTATTTATTATTTAAACGATTATTTCAAATTCGAGCTAACCGCCGAGTCTCAGTTATTGTTCGTGCAAAAAACGTGGAGGGTTTTCGGCCTCGAACACACAAGACAAACGCCGGGTTTGCAGAGCGTGCCAGTCAATTTGACCTGAAATTGACAAGGTAGAGTTTGTAATTTGATCAAAGCCGATAAACAAGGATCTATCGGCTTTTCGCTAGTCGGCAAAAACCGATTAGGAGATAACTAGATCAACCGGTTACAATTGATCCGGATACAAGGCAAAATCGGCTTCGGGAAGGCGATGCGCAACAAAACGAAGCAGATCAAAACCTGGGTGAAATCGGCAAAAATCAACAATCGGCGATGCGCAACTATGTTGATTCCGTCGACTTGCAGAGAGATCTATGAAGCTAAAACAATGTAAAAGAAAAGCTTGTAAAAAGTAGATGTGTGTTGTTGGATTGATTGATTTTTCGCTTGACATCTGCCTCCTTTTATAACACACCTGGCCGATCCGAGTTGTACATGGATACATTGTGTTTATCTGTATCGGCCTTTAATCTGATTTCTTTTCCTTCTTTAGAAACGGATTCCTTTTCCGATTCGTTTACCGATTTCTTTCCATACGTACATTTTCTTTCCGCTTCAGACCGATTTCAATACGCGCCGAATTTTGGTGCAAACAGTTATCATTTTCGTTCGAAATGCACTTATTTTTAATTTTAAAATCATTGATTTATTGTAATCGAAATAATTTTGAATCAAGTCTTAAAAAGCTTTTTTTTTTTAACCTGGTAGCCGTGCGGGTAGGATGGTGCAAAGAGGAGGAGGGTCAACTGCTGAAGGGAGTTTGACCCGAATGCTTGGTGCCCAAGGAAAAAAAAGGCAAAGGCGGTTGCGATGGGCCCTGCTGATCGTCGACCGTTAGATCAATCTCGCCGTAGATTTGCCGGGTAGCGCAAATCCGATCGGATCGTTCGTTGGAGATGTAGAGTACTATTTGTCATTTTTTTTTTTTTTTGTGTGAATCGACTGCTGTGTCCACGGTCCACCGGGCGTGCCACTGTGCTGCAACGAGATTTTCGTGTGTGATTCGAAGAAACTTGTGTGCGGGCGGCGATCCTCCGGAAGATAGACAGGCCGAGAATGGTCACGCCCGTGGCGTGGCCCCATGGGCTCTGTTACATGATGGGCTCCATCGGTTTTTTGCAATGGCCTGGGTGCGGTGCGCAGCCCATCCCAGCTTTATTTGGTGAGAAAAAAAAAAGTGTACCATCCTTCTACATCCTTCTAATACAAGTTGCATAAATTTTAAAACAATCAAATAGGTAAATAATCATTAATTATTTTTATTCATACTTAACTTATCAATAGCAATGTATAGAAGCACCGATTGAAAAAAAAACAAACTACCATGTCTTTTTTCTGTGACATTATTGTAAAGCGTGACTCGTGAGCGTGACATCTAATCAAGTCTTGGTATCAATTGAACTCTTTTTTTTCTGACTTTCGTTTATACGACAACCTCCGTCGCTATCGAGAGTAGATTTTGGGCACAGTGGGATAGGTTCTTTGATACGGGGTAAGTATATTTTAGTGTGACATGACCACCCTTCAGTACGGCTATAGTTTGACAGCCCGCAATAGACGAAGAGCTCCTCCCATTGATCAGATCAAAAACCTAGGCCCGAGCGACAAGCAGGGGAAGCGCTAGCGCGTCTACTCATCTTACGGCTGCGATCGCACCGGAGCCTAATCTAACGGCCAGAATTGTTTTCCTCAGGTGCTAAGACTGTCTCCAACGGGTTCCCGTCGCCCCCTCTTTCCCTTCGTGATGGGAAAGAAACCTCGAAGGGAACCTGCTCACCCTCCAGCGACTTCTCCTCCCGGCTGCGGCTGGGAAGGGATAAGAGAGAGATTCCCGGTCGAGGGAGAGTCTCTCTCCTTTCCCTTCCAGGCGAGGACGGGTTGGGGGACGGTGCGCGCGCTAGGGCGGAACCTACGAAGGAGCGGCGCGGAACCGGGGGCGAGCACCCGTTGGCGACGGCAAGGGTCGGGGGAAGTCGAAGCAGGCGGCGGCGGTGGTTGCTGAAGAGGGAGTTGGAGGGCCTCTTCACCGTCGTGCACGGAGGCGACCGGCTCGTCGAAGCGAGATACGTTTGTTGGAAATTTCCCCCAAATAAGCGCCGTATTTTGGAGTGATTGTGCGACGGAGGATGGATTTCTGGATTCTATTTGCTTCTCTAGGGTTTTGGGCAGCCTGGATCTGTACACGGTTGCTTGGATCTGTACACGGTAGGGTTGATCTGTATACGGTAGCTTGGATCTGAACTAATCTAGCTTGAGTGTGCTTCGATGTGGTTCGGCCTAGGTGAGATCTGCTCCACGAGAAAGACATGGTGCAGACAATGAAGGCAGTACGAACTAGAAAGAGGCAGTAGGAACCCACATTTCTGTTGTTTTCTTTAATCCTGGTACAGAGTATATCTAGGTTGTTGCCACATTTAGAATGTCTTCTTCTTGTTATGTAATCTTGTTTTGCTAGCTGTGCTGTGCTGATCGAACTAATCTAGCTTGAGTGTGCTTCGATGTGGTTCGGCCTTGGTCAGATCTGCTCCACGAGAAAGACATGGTGCAGACTATGAAGGCAGTACGAACTAGAAAGAGGCAGTAGGAACCCACATTTCTGTTGTTTTCTTGAAACCTGATACAGAGTATATCTAGGTTGTTGCTACATGTAGAATGTCTTCTTCTTGTTCTGTTATCTTGTTTTGCTTGCTGTGTTGGGCTGATCGAACTAATCTTGTTTTGTTGTGTTACGTAATCTGTGTTGACCGTGAGGGACGAATGTGATGTCCTGTCAAGGTCGATCTGTCGAGCTTGACAGGTAGGGTTTTTGCGCATACAGGACAGTTGGTCGCTGACTAGGGAGTCGACGTCCCCATTTGCTACAAGTGCTTTAGGAAATGTTTATCAAATTCCTTAAAAATTCATGGATGTAGTGCACACAAAGTTACAACATATGCAAAATTCAATACCAAATTTCGTCCCAGGTACCTTTCAGTTTTAGTGCAGATGAACAATGCAAGATTGATTACTTGTCTCTTTTTATTCGAAAGTACTTTCAATCTGAACTTAACTACCCAGAATTTGGCTGATTGATGGAAGCATCGCATGCAGGCCATGCTGTCAATTTCTCAAATTCCTACATCACCGTGTGCATACTGATACTGCAGCTTGTGTTGACTTTTTCTCCATTAGTGTTGTGTTACTGAAATCAAAGCCCATGTACTGAAAGCTGTCTTATTAGGTCTGAAATGTAGGTCTGTCAATTAGAAAAAGGGACTTGGTGGCACGTCCCTGAATGCATATTCAGTTGTCAGCTCTCCTATAGTTGCATTTTTGTAAGTTAGGTCAGAATAACCTTTGAATTCTTTGATGTGAGCGAAGAGATGTGAAACTCCAACGCAGATCAATTTGATTGCATGGCAGTTTGGAAGTGTTGTGTCTAAATTAGCTTAAATGGCTGGGGTGGCAGTTGGATGGAGGTGCAAAATAGATGCGCGTGTTTCGAATAAAAGTCGCATGATTTATACTGTGTGAAGTTGTTAAATATTTTCGAAACACGCGCATGCTGATGCAAATATGGGTCTTGTTTCTGTAGATGGATGAAGAAAAGCTCGTAGCTTATCTGTGAATCCTGAAAGAAAATGTTGAGTTGCAGGTTGAAGCTCTTAGGAAGATAGTTAATGAGAATTTTAGCCCGGCACAGTGTTACCATTCTATCGACCTGAACTATGCTCTCCTTGCTGTGGATGACATCGCTACTCTCTTGGAAATAACACGAAATATTTCCAAAGATCAATACTCTGTATAGCCTAGCTGCACCCTCCAGGTGTCCTCGGTGGACCACTGCCCGACCGGGAACTGAGCCCCCCCCCCCCACCGTGGGACGCTCTCTTGTGCTGTTAGTTCCTCCTCCTCAATGGCAATGCGCAGAAGCAGATCTTCCTCTTCATTCTCCAGCAAGATAAGTTGATGAGCTCGACGAGAAAAGCTCGGCCAACCCTCAGACCAACTCATGGTTCTATCTACGACACAGCTTTGATGATGTTTGCCACAAGACCCAACCTTCTTTATATAGCACGGGATTTTTACTTCCTTCTCTGGCAAGCTACAAATAAAATATTATCGCTTTCTTCTTCAATAAGCTACACATATAATACTACTGCTTCCTTCTCCAGGAAGTTACACATATAAAACTACTGCTTCCTTCTCGCGTAAGCAACACATGTTAAATTAATACTTTCCTCCTACAAAGTACGGGATAAATCAAAAATACATAGAATACATCTACCATACAAAATAGGGTACACACCTTGGCGGTTATAGTATATTCTTATAATACGTATGAAGGGATGGGAAGGGAATAGGGAAGGGATGCTATTGGAGATGCAGTCTGGGAAGGGAATGGAATATGGGAAGGGATTCTCTTCAGGAGATGGGAAGGGAATGAAGTGTTTGGAAACCGCTGGAGATAGTCTAAGACTATCTCCAGCGGATTCCCTTCAGCCTCTAAATCCCTTCGCGAACAGATCCCAAATGCTCCAGCGGATTCCCTTCGGCCTTCCCTTCAGAAGGGATTCGGCGAGATAATCCCTTTAGAAACAGATTCTCTCTTCAATCCCAGAGAGAAATTCCTTCGAGGGGATGCTGTTGGAGTCTTGGAGATAGTACGAAATAAAGGGAATAAATATAAGGAAGGGAATAGAGAAGGGAATGGAATGAAAGAAAATTGCTGGAGATAGTCTAAGATGGTTCCGCAGCGCAATGCGTCGGCTAGCTGGTACAGTCCGGCGCTGGGAGACCAACGACGTCAGTTCATGGACTACATGTGAGTCCACGGCTCCGACCATGAGGACGCGGATCCCATTCCCAGCAGGTTCACCAGACGCGACGTGCCCATTGATCCTCGGTGCAGGAACCGATGCGGATTCCGGGACGGACGGCGGATCTTGGGACTTGGGAGGCCGTCCGTGACGAGACGACGGACAAGCGATGGCCTGCAGGCAGGTAGTAGATCTGAGTGACTCCCGACCAGCGGTGCGTGCGATGATATTTCCGTGCAGATCTGCAAAAGGGCCAAGAAACGGGGCTATGCTCTGAAGCAATTTTTATGTAGGGGTCGGAGGCAAACGGCAATCGCTGGATCATGATTTAGATCGTAAGCAGATTAAGATCATGCTCTAATCAAAATTAGGGTCAACGGCAAATTCCTTCGTCTTGTAACCCGTGTGTGTGGGTGTGGGTGTGGGGGGATGAATCCACCGTTTTGTTCGGCTGTATTAAATATGATGATTTATATATAGTTTTTTTAGATTCAAAAATATGTGCTAGATAAATACTAATATGATTAAAGATTGCTTTTTTTTTAATATGGTTCCCTTTTCTTTTAGAAGAGAACTAAGAATGCTATATAAATCTATAAGGTGATCATGGAGAATCTAAGACCCTAAGAAACGACAAACCAACTCATTGAAAGCAAGAGGTGCACAAGATGTTTAGATGCTAGTTTATTCTTTTAGCACAATATTCTTGTATAGAGGCAATGATCGAAATGTCCTAAAAGGTTCGAGAGGTTGTGAAAGAGCAACAATCCCATACTCTTTTGAGGTTGTGTTTAAAGAATTTACGGTCTGTTTCACCAAATCTTTTTTCGCTTGTTGTGGTTGTTTCAACATCGCTATTTTAGTTATTTCTACGAGATTCATTATTTTTTTTGTTCTTGAGATCGTACAGGCTTGTACCGTATCTCACAAAATTCTGATTCGATTTGGGGTTGCTACACATAAGAATGGGTATCAAAGTATAACATGTGATATCAGGCCAATGCCATATTAATCAGATATGTGAGAAAGTTGGTAAAACGTTATGTGGCATAAAATCAAGATCGATGTCGATGATATGAAATCAAGTAGAGAAATTTGACGACATAGTAAATTTCAGCATGTGGCGATGTGTAATGAAGAATGTTCTTATCCAGCAAAAGTTAATCACTGCTCTCGAAGGGGGACAAGCCGAAAAAGAAGTCCGAAGAAGACTGGAAGGTGATGGAGCGAAAGACCGTTGGTACAATCCGTCTATGTCTCTACGATGAGTTAAAGTACTCGATGATCAAGAAAAATTTCCTGAAGAAATTATGGAAGGACTTAGAAGAATTCTATACGACAGGCCGTTGATAAACTGATGGTTGTCTAAACAACCCTATATATGTTACATATGAAGGAAGGTACACAGTTCGTTGACCATCTCAATGTCTTCAACAAGCTTATCACATAACTGAGTAATGTGAATGAGAACATTGAGAAAAATGATAAAGTCGTCATACTAGCATCATCTCTATCACTATCATGGGAGCAATCGGTGATGAATATTCTTATCGAGGAAAGCACTCTCAATTCTGAATGTGGCAGTCGCATATCTATTGGACACAAAGTCCTTAAAAAACCATCAAAATATTCATCATCGGTTGATCAAGTACTGAAAGGGCAAAAGCAAGGGCACAAGTGTATACAATTTATGTGTCGAGGAAGATCATATGATAAAGGATTATCCAAGTTTCAAGCAAATGAAAGGTGTATACTCAATAGCGATAACAAAGATGATTCGGACGTACTTATCGTCAGTCAATCAAGTACTTTTCATGGATGGATATTAGATTCAATTGTTGCCTTCACATATATTTTATGAGAGAGATGTTTGACAAATGATCTCTACACTCCGTGCATGGAACTATTCACTAGTGGATTGCAAGGAGTATGCAATAACTATGGTAGGAACAGTTACATTGGATATGCATGATGAATCACATCGCACATCGACGAGAGTTCGGTATGTTCCCAGCATAAAGAAGAATATAATATCTGTGAGGTCACTTGAGCTCGAAAGTTGTATGTATCACTTCGATGTATCCCATCATCAAATAGGCAGAACGAGAAGCACGTTTGCTGCCGGCAATAACAAGAATCTTAAAGATTCATTGCAGAAGAAACCACTTGGAAAGAAAGCGGGGAAGGGCATGCAGAAGAAACACTGAAGTTTCAGATGATGCAATCATTACACGCAGCAACGCCAAGAATCACAATACTATCAAATGCTAGCCTAAGCGTTACCAACACACTCCCCTGCTTTTTGACCAACGGACAATAAAGTCTGACGGAAAATTGCTTCGAAATGTTAAGAGAGCTTTTTTAATACTAAAACATATGAAGTGCCTCAGTCAATCATGCTGAAGCTTCCAAAACAGTCTTGAAAGCCAGATTTTTTGTTCAATGGAAATCAGAAATTCAATGGTGCCATCAACACAAGAAACAGAATACCAAGGCGAAAATAAGAAAAGATGCATATGTAAATTATCTGCAGAGTAAGGCCGGTTCTACACAGCATATAAATCTGAAATCTCACTTAATTTGCAATCTACAGCAGTTCTGAGTTTTTATATCAATCGGGGAGTTAATATGAATGGCAATGACCTCTGGTGGTCAGCACACACTATTGAGCTCATCCGGTAGCCAAGCCACGACCAAGCATGCGCTATAATGTCTGTCAGGTCCTCCAAGTCCAATTAAAAAGTACAAAACCATGAACCCATCAATAGCCACTCCCCAAGCAATCATCCAACTAAGTTAGCCAATCATATCAGATGCAACTGCCACAGCCAGCCGATCTCAGGGAGACAACTTGGCAGTGGCACCCATGCACAGCAGATTGCAGAGTAATCATAAAATCTAGCCACTTTCTCTCCTGCAGTTCCCCGGGAGAAGATATCTGTACCTGTCAAAATTCTTAAGCAGGTAACTAGGAAGATGAACAGCAGAATATGTACTTGGAATCGGCCCCAACTTGGCAATGATTTCTTGGAATGTATACTCTTCGGGAAGCATATCAAAAAGATCTGCCCCTCTGCATATGACATCTTGAATCCTTTCAGGGTTCAGGAAGTACTTAAATCTAATCCGGTCAACATGGCTATAAGCTTGCATTTTGAAGGCAAAATCACTTATGTAGCGGAAGCAGAAACTGCAGTGCCACCCTGAATCAGCAAGAAGCTCATCTGTCTGCCGGAAATGTGCATACCTTGTCTTCCCAGATCGGTACCTGTGTATTGATGCTCTCCAACTCTTGTCATCCAGGAAAAATTCAAATGAGTAAAGATAATTCTTGAGCTGAAGATGAAGTATCTCGGGAATGTTGTCACACCATCTCAAGAGGTCGATTGTGTGGCCACTTGGAATTTCATCAACATCTGACATGATCAATAGGTCATCATCTTCAATTTTTGCAATCTTAATAAGCTGGTCCAGGGCAACCCTCTGATATGATTCCTCAACAAATGGATTTTCCCCTTTCACGAACCTTCCCCCAATCATTCCATATGTGAGCCGTGATTCAGCAAACCCAAATCGATGGCGGTTTTCCTTGAAGTGGAGGGCCTTTTTCAAGCCAGTGAAGGTTGAGTTGGACTCAAGCAGCACAAACTCTGACACATAGGGGCTAAGTTCATTCCAGCGGAGTTCAAGGATATCAAGCTCATTGCTGAAGAGTACAGCATCAAAAACACGGCGTGGGGTCTCCCGAACTTTCCACCCATGTAACTTGCAGAGGTTCTCCATGGTGACATTCTCATGATAGTAGTGAGGGATTATCCTGAAGGGCTTGGGAGGAGATTCCCAGATTGGCCGGAGGAAGTACGTGACCTTCTGACCATGCGCGTATATCATTAAGATTATAATTGGCACACCAATCAAGAGGGCCAAAAGTGCCCTGAAATCAAATCCCCGAAGCGCACACTTTAGCCTCGACATGGTCAGAGCTGCTTTTGATGCTGGCTGCAAATGAATTCATAAATCAAATAAGAAATCAAACAATCAATCGTGAACAAAAAGAAATTCATGAAAGAAATAAGAACACCAGCTACCTGCATGCCAACTACTCCACACAACTATTTACAATCCAGTGTATGCATGTATTAGCACTCTCTATCCCTAAAGCAGGGACAAACATGGTAACAATGCAATAACCAAAGCCTGCTTACCAAAAAGATATAGGGTTTTGATAAGTTTCATACGGATGTTTTCTTAGTAACCATCATCTAAATTCTGGACCATTGGATTTGCTTTCAGATCGATGCACATCCCCCCTGAATTAGAGGTGGGTTGATTCTACGGATGTGTGTTTTGATCGTACGGTCCAAAGTTTGGATGATTTTTAGAACAAAAACATCCGGTTGATGCCTATACACTCCCAAAGATATAACCTCCCGGAGCAACTGCCAAGCATTAGCTTTTCACAACGCAATTTTTCTTATAGCCACAAAAGATGGCATAAAAAGCTCATTTCAAATGAAAAATCTAGCACAGTTCAAATGAAAAATCTAATGCCACAGCTACAAACACAAAAGCAAAAGGCTAAAGACTGTCACGCAAGAAAATATTCAGTCATTCGCAAGGTTAGCAAAATTATGCAAAAAAAAAAAAAAAAAGCAACAGCCAACAGGCGAACATAAAGCGCTTGGAAATCGCAGAGCCCAAGCTATAACCGCACTAAACCAGGCAACCAGCTTTATTATGAACAAGAATATTCACCACAGCTACCGGTAATGATAACTAACCAAAAGCTGGACCTTTTCCTAACCAAACAGGGAGTAAACATTCCGCCGCAAGTCTGCAAATTTGCAAAAGCCCGAAGCTTTCACGGCACAAGTCCTCATGATCGAAGCAAGAAAGCAGAAAAACCCCAGACTCATCGAAAGAAATATTCCACAGTCCGAAATGCCAGCCCAGAACACGCAATTTGGCCACGTACAGAGATTCTACCACCCAAAAGGCGTGAAGAATTCGAACTCCATAGCACCACCAACCCAATCCCCCATCACCCGCACCAGAGCAGATCAAGGACTACACATACAACATGGAAGAGTAAAGGCCTCCTCTCCCAAATCACCCCTAATCTGGCCAACATCACATCCAAAAAAAAAATCGGAGCTTCGCAAGAAAATCCAGCACGCAGCATTCCACGCATCCCACACCGCAAGACTAAATCGAGGCAGGAAGCTGAGCGTGTAGCAAGGACCGAATGCGCCAGACATCCCCGATAACGAGGCGTGCATCTCGGGGACCCGAGGAATCAGCCCCCCGCAGCACACGGAGCAGATCTGGACAGGGCACGGAAGGGAATGGCTAACCTCGCCGCACACGCAGTCGCAGATGCCGTCGGTCTTCTTGTAGCTGTAGTGGCCGGACTCCGGCATCGCAGCGCCCCAGGAACCCACCAGAGCAAAAGAATCCAAGAGAAAAACTTCCCCCAAAACCAGCCGCGAGGGGGCGACTGCTCTAATGGCGTGCCGATCGAACTGGGCGCCGGGGACGGGCGGGTGCCCCGGAATCTCCCCGGCGATCGCCGGGGGGCTACCGCCGCACGTGGGCTCCGGTGGTTGGCGTTTTTTCTGTTTTTGCCCTCGGAGTTTTAGGTTTTTGCCGCTTCCCGTTACCCGGGGGGGCGGGGGTGGGTGTGCTCTGGGCGAGAGGGGGGTAATTAGGGGGATTTGCGGGGTCGCGGCCGCAAAAGCGTGGGGCGTTTGGAACAGCCTAATTGTAGCCGTTTGGGTGGCCTGCGGCTCCATATATCCATCGCCCGGTGCTTACAGTTACAAGCTGGGTGTTTTTGTCCTCACGCTCGGGTGGCACAACTTTTTTAAAATAATTGAAATAAAAATACAGAAATAATACGTAAAAAAATTACAAAAATATCTATAATCATTTGAAATGGTGACAAGTCTCTATGACAATTCCAAACGGTGACAGAAACGTTGTCGCTATTTAAAATAATGAAATGCTGATATAGTGTCCAGCTAGAATATCTATTACCATTTGGAATGGTGACTTAGGCTCTATCACCGGTTGAAATAACGACAGACCTTCTATAGGAAAAAAAAACCTAAATTAGCCTATATTGAAGCAGGTGACATTTGTGTCGATTGATATTGTTTGATTTTGTTCTTAGTACTATGGTTTTAAATAATTGTTTGTATCAATTTGTTAACAGGAAGGAACGAAAACATAAACGGGGAAGAAATAACTAGAACACCAGTATATAAACAAACTAGTAAGGTGCCCGTGCGTTGCAACGGTATCTACATTTTGAACGGTTGTCCTGTTATTACGATAACATGAAACAAGAAAAAAAATATGTTGTGCAAATAATACATTAATCAAATGTAACACACATCATAACGATATTCTCCATTGTTTAGTGTAGCATATCATTACAAAACTCATCTACGAGGTGAGCACTTCTTTGTAGACTATATTCTTGGTTATCAGGCAGCCGAATTGAAGCTCCCATCATTACTTGGTGCAGCAAGTATTTTAAGATTACTTCTAGCGGTTGCTCGTGATAGGGCGACATAGAGTTGACCATGGGAGAAAACCGAATTAGGAAGGTAGACCCCAACATGTGGGATTGTTTGACCCTGTGCTTTATTGATGGTCATGGCGAAACTCAATCGATAGGAAATTGTTTCCTCTTAAACTTAAAGGGAAACAGTTCATCGCCGACGGCACAAAGGTATCCGTGGAAGAAAAACTCTCTTTCGACATGTTGTCCCAAAGACAATTTCAGCATCGATGGTGTTTCTTTGGAATGCTCGGACTATCAACCTTGTCCCATTACATAACCCATTAGCCGGATCAAGATTTCTAAGTAAAATCACAGGCAATTAACCTTTAACTTGAGAACATGAGGTGGTAGTCCATTTGGTGTGAGAGAATTCAAGAATTACGGGGATAGTAGTTGTTAGGATCATCCTCTGCACAATCATAGCTATGATAGACCATCTCGTCTCCGTGAAAGCGTTCAATAAGCTTCATATTTATGCCATCGACGTCCCCATTCCTCATCGACAAAATAGCTCGTGATGTTATGTAGTCCGGATTGGACATGTTTGTTGCTAACATTGGAAAGACTCTATCAATTAGATCTTCAATGTCGATTCTACACCTTTGCAAGGCACACATATTTCATTAGGTAATTGTATGTAATCATCTCTAACTGTTTGTTCGGTGACATTTCCAATACGCAGAGGTAGTCGAAAACCATGGATCTGATTGGGCCCTCATATTACGAACAAGCCTCGCTTGTTGCATTTTTCCCATAGGTAAGATCTACGTAAAGTTGCATTTATTATTTGTGCCCTTGTCCCCTTTCGCATAACCGGAAGGACCTGCCTAAAGTCACCACCGAAAACTATTGTCTTTCCTCCAAATGGTACATCAGGCTTTTCCATGATGTCTCTCATGCTATTATCAAGTGCCTCGATTGCTTGTCTTTTTGTCATGGAAGCCTCATCCCATAATATAAGTGAAGCTAATCGAAGAAGCTTAGCTGTCCCACTCTGCTTGGTGAAGTTACACACCCCGCCGCCTTGTACACTCGGTGGTATCTTAAATCTTGAGTGTGCGATCCTGCCACCGGGCATGATGGACAAAGAACACCGGATGTTGCAAAGAGCAACAGCCTATCTTTCCTCACTACGAACTCTTGCTAGCGAGCTTTGTACAGAATGTCTTTCCGGTCCCACTGGGCCATCAACAAAGAATACACCTCCACCGCCGTTATCAACATATGATAGTATTTTGTCATAAGCATACCGTTGTTCAGATTGAGAGATGATGCGCCGAGGCGTGCTCATGATCTACCTCAATAGAGCTCTCTTCAAATATCTCCTTACCTCACTGCACATGGTGTCATGTGACTCTTCGATATCGTGAAGAGGGTATGATGTTATATCCTTACCCATCGATCGTAGCATATTTCTAATATCCAACGGTACCATCTGTTCAACTGCATGTGAATTCATTTGTGATCGCTTCGAAAATCATCGGACATTGCTTCTAGGTGTTTGTTCCAGAGTCCACTTAACATCGCTAGGTTCACGAACACCAATATTGTAGCGAATAGCCTTCAAGAGACGATGGCATATGGAAGACTTCGGCCTCTGTGAGGCAATCATCGAGGCTATCGCCGGCCTCGATAAGTCCTCTTTTTCTCGGCTTCTCGAAAGGTAGGGTATACAACACTATCCACAGTCCTTAGATGCTCATATGAAGTAGCACTGCCATGTGGTTTAATAGCACTCTTAGGTAATATCTCTCTCCTCCGCAGATGTGCCGAGATGATCCTCCCAATTTGTGTGCGTTGTTCTCTCACTTTCCATTCCTTCTTCTGTGCTTGCCAAACTGCATATGCTGGAAAATCCCTATATAGTATGCTTCGTGCCCACATGAAGTCTCGATTTGCCTTAAAATACTCAGTCAACATGGTTTTTGAGGCACCTTGTTGGTTCAAGACATGACGTACGTCTGCATTCTCTCGGAAGGACACGAGATGCATATTCGGAGATGAAGTTGCGGTTGTAGCACAGACGGAGAGATCCCATCGAGATCGAATCCAAAGATTCTCCATAATGCCTCTGGTGGGGTTACCCATCTAGCTTCCCTAAAGTCATTAATCTCATCAATTTCACCACTGCTATCGGCCTCATTGACAGAAACAGATGCTCTATCATGCCCCTTGTAGATGTACTTGTAAAGATACTTGACGGCCTTAATGCTTGAGCAAACCTCAGCGTTGATGTGGCAGTCATACCTTCTTAGGAGAAAAGGATTGTATGGCACGACCCACCTATTGTCCAAATCATGCCCTCTTACATGTACAGTCTGATTGTCAGCTCGTCTTCTATAGATGGGGTAGGAGTCCCTTCCCTGGAGAGTCGTATTGGTAAATCAAGCGTGGATAATAACATTTACAAATTGTTGTTTATCATGCATACATTCTTGGGGTTTAGCGAACCACACGGGCCATGCATCATATATTTGACTACCATTGCATGAAGCTCGGATAGCTATCCTTATTTGGAAGTTCTGCGAGATAGGCGTGTCATGTTACGGACATATTAGTTTATAGCCTGATTGCATTATAAGGAGAAGGTGAACATGTGGTAGACCTCTTTTTTGGAACTCGATGACATGGACATGTGCTACCACAACACCAAGGATGTGATTATGGAATAGCTGAAACTTGAGATCCTCTAGTTTGGCTCTAAATACTCGTACAACAAGATCAGGACGATCTTGTGGTGTTTGGCCAGGTTCGAGCTCCCTGATTATTTCTTCCCAATTTGGGTTGCAAGTCATGGTGAGGAAGATGTCTGGCTTACCATACTTTTGCACCAAAGCCATAGCATCCATATATCGACGCCTCATATCCCTCCCACCACCAATAAGCGATGCTGGGAGGACCCATCTTTTGCCCATTGCAGCCGCTTGATTTTCCCAAAGACAAGCTATCCATTAGGCCTTGGTAAAGATCTGCGTATTTTTGCCTGGTTGTTTAAGATGTAGTTCAAGCGTGTTGTCTCTAGCTTTATGTAGGTATCAGCGCAAATTGCTTGGAATAAGCGCTTCCCATGCAAGACATTGTTGAAGATTCCACGACGCATTTGGAATTTATAGCAATAGTATTCTCGCATCGTAACACACAACCGGCTATTAGTGTGCGCCAAAAAAGAGTAAAATGGACACACAATTAATAAATTGACTCATACCATGACAAAATGAATAAAGCGTAGTTATATCACTTCTCTAACACAGGTTGCCACCATTGCCGAGACTTCGACATCAAGATTACTTGGTTGATATCGACACCTACTTTTGGTATATCAAGATGCCAACCAAGCTCCCTCGTGGGAAGAAGAGAGGATATGACAAAGGGTCATAGCACCCATGATGAGGCCTGATTGAATAATACGTGTTGTTATTACCAAAAGAGTTATGTTGCGATCAAAATGCCTATGCAACTCGTTCCCTCGACCCATATAGCAGCCACCTCTGATGTTATTGGTCTATTATAGGTTCTTTGGTCTAGTTTGTACTCTGTATTTAGTAGAATACGATATTCATCTATGTCTTCAACTTGCCCTAAGCTCCTGAATGTTTCGGAGTAGGGATTGTCTCTTAAGATGTTGACCAGACTTCTAATGATGTTCCTGTCTCTTGCTTTGTATGACTTATCTCGTGCATCGAAAACGATGCAACAAGGTAGGATCATCATCATAGAAGTATAGCCGCAAGTGGCTTGGGTTATCATCTCGTTGATCGAATGAGTGTATGTTGTGGTACATTTGTCCGTGAGCTCGAAAAGTGTACACTCCATTTCTTGAACTTGCGAGGTCATGGTCAAGTTGGACACAGAGCGTGGTGAAAGAAAAATGACCATTGAAATATCTAATATTTTCCTGAAAATGCTGTGATTCAAGTCCCATACTCGTGTATAGCAGTCGAAGCTCTTCAGGTGGTTCTGGCATATCTAATTTGACTTTCCCATTATTGCAACAAAATCCCAATGATTCATATTCAAACCTTTTGCACCACAATGCCTAATCTGGTTGAGGCTTCAATATATGAGTGCTATCTGGTAGGTTGCAGTAGATAACATCAGATGTATCAGGGTTGTTGGAGCCAACCCCAGTGTCATTTGTAGCAATAGGGATATTTGAACCCACAACACAATCTGCATTGGGAGTGATACGTCTTGTCGCATTCGTTGGTTTTGCCGATTTCTCCTTGCTACCCTTTGCTCGGGTGTCTCATTTGCATAACGATCCCTATCACGCGTGCCGCTTAATTGCAACTTGGTCGGCGTCATGCTTGCGCGGGCGTGCTCACACGTTGTCTTCTTGCTTCGCACATTTCATCATTTTTTGTAGAGAGGTTATTTATGATATATTGTATTTGCACAATTTGTAGAGTAGATTTTACCATTAGATCTTTCGCCTTGTAATAACCCATCGGATGTGATCGTACTTTGTGTAGGAATTGCAAATGAGGAAGTTAGCTGGTGTGGCTCATCGGCGTCATTTGAAGGACTTTCGCTTGCAACATAGGATGTTTCTTGAATAGAAATTCCAGAAGGGGTGCATAACAAATAATTGGTGCTAGATCTCTTTCGTTTGCGATGTTCATCAAGAACTATTAGAAAAACATAAATCAAAAGTATCACACATGTTTATTAGTATATTAGTTTAATGATGTAGCATAAGTAAGTTAAAATAGAAACCTTCTTTTCCTTTTCTTGTCCTCCTGTTATTATCCGGCATGCTAGCAATTTCTTTCGTCATGTGTTAAAGCCTATAACAGAAATATATATACATACTCAGATGGTAGCATAAATATAATAATAGCACTAATTTGTCAACTCAATGACAAATAACACACTCACATAACGAATTGCAGTCAATCGTTGATACTCTGGTTAACATGTATATTTCTAGTGACAAGGTGAAGGTTTTTAGATTTATTTTATTAACATTTTTTATTAACATTTATTTTTCTAGTGACAAGGTGAAAGTCTTGCAGTCATTTTTCAGTTTTTCCCATTTTTTTATCAACATTTTTCTTAATGTTCTACAAACATTGGCCCATTATTCTTTTGTCTTTTTCTCTCCTCCCATGCCCTTATTTGGGCTACCGCACTTCGGCCCACCGACCCGACTCACTCCTCCTCTAACCCTAAGCCTTATCCTCCCGAGTCCCGACATCTCCCTCATCTCCTCTCTCGCCGACACACCTCCATAGCACACGCCGCCGCCTCTCCCTCATCTCCTCTCTCTCTCACACGCTCCTCCTCGATCTCTTGGCGCCGACGCCTCTCCTCTCCCGGCGCCTCCCCTCCCGCTTCACTTCCTCCCGTCGCCATCGCCTTTGCCCAGATCGGCCAGATCGGGTGGCGACCGCCGCCCACGATTTCCTCCCTCTATCAAGGCCACAAGGCCAAGGCCAGGGACACGGCGGTCCCTACCGGCCCCGACGCCCCCCCTCCGAGCTAAGTACCTCTCCCCTCTCCATCTCTCTCTCTCTGTTTCTCCTTCCTCCTCTCTACTCATGCCCCCCCTTTTATTTTCCCTAGGGTTCCTCGACCCTTGATCCGGCAGCGAGGCCTGACCGGTGGATTTTGCACCGCTAGAGAAGGGTAAGAGGAGGCGGCGCTTCGGATCTGCACGAGAGCGGGGAGGGGTGGTGTTCGGGGCTCAAGGCCGCTCGGTGGAGGATCTCTTCCACAAGGTTGGGAACTTATTTTCTCGCATAATCTGAAAAAAAACAAGGAAGCTGCGTTGCGTTGTCGCTATCTTATACTTCGCGTCCGTTAGACTCGATCCCGTGGTGTGGTTACCCTGCATATCTTACATGTCTTGTTCCTAAAGAATTTAATTCTTGTATGAATTATGCTATTTAATGGGCTGTATTAAGGTGATAATATAGTACAGTCGTTCAAAAGAAAAGAGAAGGTTACTGATTTGAATGCCATGGTGCCTCTGGCATTCTCCTAGTTGTTTTTCCAAAGGCTTTCTAGAATCTCAAGTTAAGATATATTGTTTTTTTGGGTATGATTTTTTGTAGGGTCTAATATTATCGACCTTGTTCTGTTCATGTAGTATGGCCGTGTTGTGGATATTGACTTGAAGATTCCTCCGAGGCCACCTGGTTATGCTTTTGTTGAGGTAATATACTCCCTAATTTTTTTTTGGATATGCTTAGGGCCTGTTTGGTTTGAGGGATCTCGATTCCTATCCTTATGAACTATATCCCCTAGAACCCCCCTCATCCAAATGCCCCCTTTGTTTCGTTTTGTCGCTGAATAAGGCCTTTCTATTGCTAAATACTTTGGGTCACAAACTGCTAATATAAGCTACGATGCGAACTTTGTAGTTTGAAGATCCTCGTGGTGATGAAGATGCAGTTTCTGGACGGGATGGCTACAACTTTGACGGACACCGTCTAAGGGTAATCACATTACATATTTGATAACTTCTTTACTCCCCTTTTCTTTGATTTGTCTGTCTTGACGGCCACTTTTATGTGCAGGTGGAACCTGCTCATGGTGGCAGAGGTGGTTCCTCCTATGACCGTTCTAACAGTTTTGGTGGTGGAGGACGCCGTGGTGTGTCCAGGCACTCAGAATACCGTGGTATGGTTTTTATCAATGTTGAAAATTTATTTTTAGTGTTCAATTCTCTGCATGCAAGTTTAATCATTTGCAATATCACATAGTTCTGGTTACGGGCAAGCACTTCTTCTTTTCCTTTAAGGTACAGTAACATTTATCTGAACAATTTCTGATCAGGACCATATGCGAAGGGCTGGTGATGTTTGTTTCTCAGAAGTGTATCGTGAAGGCGGTGGTAAGCTGTATTTTGAGCCACAGCTTCAACATTTAGTTAGTTTTAATCTATGCAATATCAATCATACACGTCTTAAGAAGCACGTACATGGTGATATAGTTCTGGTGCTTTTTTGAAGCAAAAGGCCTTAATCCCAAATATATGGCCAAAGTAACAGCTCCAAGTTTCCAACCTTCAACTTACATCCTATCATTTATCTATACCCACAAGAATACCACAAGAAGTTTATGAATAGCTAAGCCAATCCCAAGCAAAATTCTTATAACTGGCTAACTCATTCAATTAGTAGTCCTTCAAAATCCTTTTTTGTTGTTCCAGGATCCTGACAATTAATTTAATGATTCCTAATCAAGTCCTAGTCTAGATTTCAAAGATTTTGCTTATATGGTCATGGCACACTTGCTCAACTGCACAAACATTCTTTCAATTCAAAGTGATATCAGGACATTTCACACAGATGAATATTTAGGATCATGTCATGACAGTGATACTTCTTTTTCAGATATACTCTAAAATGATTGGCAATGTCATGACTGATGCACGGTCAATAGGAAAATACTACCCTTCGTAAGTTTCTTTAACAGTTGTTTGGACATGCTTAACCATGATTTTGTTTCCCTACGATGGGCAAAAAGATCATATAGCAATACCTGCCAAGTGCAAACTGCTAAATTATAGTAGTGTTGTTTACTGTAGCAGATAGCTCTTGAATCACTGTGTTATTCAGTCCTTCATTAATTAAATTTGAAAGGAGAGTAATCAAATAATTGGCAGATTGCTTAACTTGATTTCGGTGTTAACAAACACCCCCGTAAAGCTCTACAACACACATCAACCCTGCAACTCCAACTTATCCATTTTCAACATTTTAATCCTTTAGGTTCTTTTATGTGGATGTGTGGATGTGTGGTACGAGAAGAAATGGTGATTGACCCCTTTTCTGGCCGGCTCCTTCTTTTGCACCCACAAGCTAAGCTCTCTCCTCATGTTCCTCTTAATCGCTTGTTCTGTTGCTATCTTGTGTCTTTTAGCCATGGTTTTTGATTATCACACATGCATGCTGAATACACTATTGATAATATGGCCAGTAGGGCACTATTGAAGTGGTATTTTCTTTCAAATCCACGCTGGAAGCGGGAACTGGGAATGGGAACTGGAAATTTTTGAATTTTCGTATGTAAATGAAAGCTAATCAGGACGCTTCGTTTCTTGTGTATGCATGATCACTATTGAAGTGGTATTTCTTTCAAATTGACGCTGGAAGCGGGAATGACTTGGTTTTGAATTTTCCTCGCTTTTATGCTCAACCGAATTGAGTGAAGTGGGAAGCTAATGAAAGCTAATGACGTTCAAAATGAATCGAAGCTAATGAAAGCTAATAAAAGCCAGACGTGGGAAGAAAGTCCCTCTTTATATAGTAGAGAGCACGCATATGCATTCATACAGTGGATCACTCTCCATGCATTTGTTTTAATTGCCTTTTTCTTCTTCTTTAAAGGCTGGGGTATCATTTACTGATATTGAATGGTAAAAAGAAGAAGGGCACTCAAACTAAAGCTTGGTACCTTTTTTCTGTAGGAGATTGAGGTGTGGATGTGTGGTACGATAAAGAAATGGTGATCGACCCCTTTTCTGGCCGGCTCCTTCTTTTGCACCCACAAGCTAAGCTCTCTCCTCATGTTCCTCTTAATCGCTTGTTCTGTTACTATCTTGTGTGTCTTTTAGCCATGGTTTTTTATTATCACACATGCATGCTGAACACACTATTGATAATCTGGCCAGTAGGGCACTATTGAAGTGGTATTTTCTTTCAAATCCATGCCAGACGTGAGAAGAAAGTCCCTCTTTATATATCTCTATCTCTATCTATCTACTATCTACTATATATATATATATACTAATTATTTAGCTACACGTACGCAGTAGGAATTATTTGTGAATGGTGATGAGATGAGCACGCACTGTGGTAGATATTCTTATGAGTAGTGACAATGTCACCCTCACACTTTTGCTTGTACTGCCATTAATCTCCAGTTGTCCTTATTTATCTGTTTACTCCTTTGCTCTCTCCCTCCATCCCTCTCTCTCCCTCCCTCTCTCTCTCTCTCTGTTGCCTTCCTTTCTTGAAACACCTCCATAATATTCTTCAGCTCTCGCTCCCTTATTCAATACAGCTTGCCTTTTCATATATTGCTGTCTACACACCTCACCTTTCACCTGCTGCAGTTGTAGGAGGAGAAGCTGATCTCTATATCTCTCTCCCACAGATCACTACCAGAGAGACAAGAGTTAGGCTGTCCTACCTGATCATATGCTACATCCTCCTACAATTACTAATCTTGTTTGTTTTTCCATTTCTATTCGTTCTCCTGTCTTTTCCAGTCTGTGACTTGTTGCATAGCCGTGGATCTTGGAAGAAACAAGTAGCAACAAAGAGAGAAAAATCGTCCCAAATATTTATTTATCCTTCTTCGTCGGATCATCGATCTATCCTCCTCCGATCCCAAATATTTATTTACTGGAAATGTTCTTTAGAAATCCACTAATCATATGAGTGCAAATTTCTTGGTAAGATAAATGCCACCGAATATGTAGTTAATATTGTGCTCTTCTCATAAGTACAAACTCCAAACAACGATATTATAGTTTCAACATAAACAAACACAATAAAATAAAACATCCAAGAGGACAATTACAAAACACACTTGCAGCTAAAATAAAACATCCAAGAGGACAGGTTACAAAACACACTTGCAGCCATCACACTCAAACCACGCTTGCTAGATATGCCCATCTATTTTCAACAAATCTGGTCACAAATGCGAGATCGATAATTCCCATGACTAACGCATCAGTAAAGCTGCATGTTACAATAGAAATGTTGCGGTTAATATATTTGGTTTACATATTACAAATTTCTAATGAGTACTTATGCTATATAGAGACTTTTATTTATTTATGATACTGCAACTACTTACTCTCGAGGTCACGTGTCTCATGATGACTTGGATTAAATGAAAATGTTGTGTGGTCTGAAGTCTCCAAGCAGCCTATTATCGAGAATTGAAAATTTTGAGTTATTGCAATTAAAACAAAGTATGCTTATATAGTAGAGACGTGGAATCAGGTACCATGTCTGTTATTTTTTTTTAGCATAGTTCCTAAGACAATGTGCTTGCCAGCACAAGCTGATTCCCAGCAGGCTGCGTGACGAGTCAAATGTTGACACCAAATGCCAACAATTAAAAGGTTGAACCTATAAATGAAACATAGAAAAATATAAAATTGTGTTATATCTACATATAAGTCATTGTATATTATTGACAATGAATTACTGCTTTCTATCAACTAATAGGTACCTTGTGTCCATTAGTGTGACCTCTCTGTAAATATTAGGTCCGAAATGCTCCAGTTGACCCCAGTGTACAGCTATTCCAGCTATGTCTACGCCAATGATTGTTAGACAAATTTAGAAATTCTCTTTTATCAATATGTAACTAATTAAGATGCAATTTACGATAGCTTACCCACAAAAGTCTTGTTAGGACGATGGTGCACTTCAGTGAAAGACATAAGATGCTTTGGGTACCGTGGAAACTGAATTGGCACATTGTAAGGCTCAACACTTGTGTGTCGGGTGAAGACACATTCATATGGGTTTCCTATGCTTCTGAACTCAACCTCCCCATAGTTTGGTTGGAATTGCACCCGATGAATGGTATAGCTATGTCCTTCATTGAGTAGCATGTTTAAAGTATCAACACTATCCCTTGAGATGGCTTCAATTTTTGATCCCTTCAAACACAAAGTCAAACAATATTAGCTTGTGATAGAATTATTTTGTTACTATTATTAGCATTCACTATTTTTGGAACTTACAGTCGTATCCATGAGGATAAATCGTTGAAGGTTGCCATGATCTTCAACATGGAACTTGACGTCCACTCTAACAACAGTACTCCATAATCTGTCTACGTCCCATAATTCAAGGTCAGCCAAATTTTTAAATCTTGTAAAATAAGGAGCGCATTTTAGCTTTATATTGCTTTATGTTTTATTGAAGGTTAATTTCGATAGATCATAAACTAACCTAGTCACCACCGGTTGTCCAGAGAAGTCCGCATACAATCTCTTTCGACTAACATTCGTTGGTTCCATTTATCTAAAAAATATATATTTAGGAAATATGTTAGACTTAGAAGAACAAAATATAACCAAAGATAATATATACAAAGTCTACTTGTATTCAACAGGGATCGAGCACATAAGCAACATGGAATATGGAAGAGTTGTGTGATACAGTTTAACCAGGGAATGAAGAAAAGAAACAGCCAAAAGCCAAAACATTGGAGTTCAACAGGGATACTAAATGAAAACAAATGTAGATGATAGTGCAAACAAAATATAACCAGTATAATATATACAAAGTCTACTTGTATTCACTCTAAAAGGAAGTAATTTAAATTTAGAACATTCGCGCTGTATAAGAACCCACGAAGCAAACACTTCAAAAGTGTGCCCTATTGTGTGATAATAAGTGTGTGATGAAATTGCAAATAATCTGGTTCAAAACTCATGTACAAAGCACATTGATATCCATCATCATTTCCTTAGGGATTATGCAAAAGGTGATATTGTGCTAAAGCCATGTTCGACCCAAAGATCAACTTTTGAATATTTTCACCAAACTCTTATATGAGGCCCACATTTGTAACTTGCAGGGTAAGTTAAATCTCTATATGACTCTAACGTTGGATGAACTTGTTTACTTTCTTGTAAGACATATGCTTTGCATGTGTATGCTTGTAGGTTTGGATCTTAATCGATTTGGTTTTTGTGGGCTTAAATGGGATGATCACACTTAGGGGGGTGCATTATATACCTCTCATGCATTATTTGTTTCTTGGTTTTGCTCCTGCATGCTTCCAGAATCCACACTCCTTAAAGGGTTTCCATATTCCTCCTAATGGAGCGGCCTGCATTCCTCCTAATATGCATATCTCTATGTTGTAGTTTGTGTTTTGCTTTCCTTTGTCGATTATCATCATTTCTTGACTTATTTTTAAGGTTTGCGCTTTCTACATTAACATTTATCCTTTTACATTGCGGTTGTGTTCCTCTGTACAATTTTAGCTACATGTATACTTACTTGATGGCTTCACCTAAAAGTTTTGTAGACAGGTAAAGGAAGAAGACTATCTGTAACCTTGCAACCCTTAAACTTACCTAGAAGATGCAGTGTTTCAATTTTTACTTCTCAAAATTAGTCATTTTGTCTTTTTAGTTTCATTGATAAGGCGGGAAAGCGTTATAATCCAAACATGTCTCCTGCCATTCCAAAGGATAAATGGAGGAAAGGATCCCAGGTTCTTGTGGACATTTGTCAGCTTTCTTATTCTTACAGATTTTTCATACTTATTTAAGAGTTTTACTCTTAAGTCCATTTGCCCTCTCATTTCAGTGGGTAATGTTAATCAGAAAGCATGCAGAAGTTGTTGTTGGCGATGAACATGTCTTTCAAGCATTCAGGAAGCATTGTAAGGTATGGTGTTGTGCTGTTCATATTGACACTGGGATGTCTGCTTAGTTTGATTTTACCATTTCGAATCCTTGATCCTTGACCTTCTTTAAGTTCAAGATAAATAATTGTTAAATGGCTTTTCGATGTATCTGTTTCAGTTTCTATTCATTTCTAGAGCCTTGGGCACTGGAACTTTCAACTGGTTTAACAAAAATGTTAGCTATAGGTGTCCCTTTATTGAGATACATGGGATGAGAGACTGGCCTTTTTCATTCCCTAGTCTGGAGATATGGCCTTGTTCATGGTGGCATTCATTGGACCTATTCATTTTCATCTCCAACTCATTTGGTTCAATTATGCCCAAACATGTGTTTCCTTGAGTACTTTTGGTTTGTGGCATGGAATATAAATCTCAGCTTTTACAGTTTTTTTGCTGCTTTTCTATATAGGCTGGTCATTTGGCTAGATCAAATAATCCAAGTGAGTCGGGTCATTAGGCAGTACTACTAAGCCAAATAATCTGACTTATGTGGGAAACCCTAACAATGTCTTATCTCACTTCTAGATATAATCTAGTCTAGAGCACGATAATGTTTTTTTTTGTCATTTTGGAGGGTCATTATGCAGTACTACTAAATGAAATTAAGAGGTTCATATTGAGATGAGGAAGCTATCGTAATTGAAGCACATATAGTAGTGTTGAGCAAAGACAAGATCCCAAGGGGTGTCCCAGAAAATGATGAAGTTGTTCAGGTTTGCTTATGCTGTGTTGTAGAACCTACACGCTAATTTTACAAATAATGCCTTAAGATCTTTCTTTGTCCTGATGAAATTCTTCTTCATCTGTTGTTTTGCATCTTGATTTTACCTATGCCTGACTCTTTTGTACAATACTTTTAGGTCTTTTTTGGTTAATTAACTGCAAAATCATTTGTTCTTTTAGATAAGTGGGAATTCCGAAGCTATTCAAGAAGCTCTAATGCAGATAACTGCTAGACTACGAAACCATCTTTTCCGGGATAGAATGGCTGCAATGGGTCCTAACATGCAGCCACCTTTTGGTTTGCTAGATCCTCAATTTGGTCCGTATGTGGGAAGCCATGCATCTACCTCTCCGAGGATTTATCCTAATGCATCTCAGTTTCATAAAGATTTTAGGGGCCAGCCATTGGATGAGATGCCTGCTCCTTGGACCACAAAGGTATTTGAACTACGAATTTCTTGAACATCCTATGAACCTCTTAATTTTTTAGAAAACGTTTATAGACTGTTCTTAAAGTGCTCTGTTTGGCTGGGAACTAAACATTATGCAGTACATTACATTATCTCTACTAAATGAAATTTCTTGCTACTAAGCAGTACATGTGTCTTATCTCACTTCTAGTCTAGATATAATCTAGAGCACTGGATAATGTTTTTGTCATTTTGGAGGGTCGTTATGCAGTACTACTAAGCATAAGAATAAGAAACACATTATGCAGTACATTACATTATCTCTACTAAATGAAATTTCTTGCTACTAAGCAGTACAGTATGCAGTATACTAAGCATAACCATGAAGCATAAGAACCAAAGACTACTAACCTTGATTGGTTTCACCCTTGCGGTCCGTTGCATGCAGGGAGGGCGTAGATGGAAGACGGCCAGGGAGGGCGTAGATGGAGTACTTGATGCACTGTAAAGCCAACAAAGAGGTTTTGTTCACTCTCTTTCTATCAACATCATTGAACTGAGATTGTATCTACATTTGTATATATCGAATTGAACTGAACTGAGATATCTACATTTGTATATATCGAATTGAACTGAGATTGAACTTCAGTTGCAAATGGTTGATTGCAGGGACCAACCTTGCAGGGAGGAACTTCGGCCATGAATCGAGATTGCAGGGACCAACCTTGATGGGAGAAACTTCAGTTGCGGGCAGGCAGACGCCAAGGTCTTGATGCGGATGGAAGATGGAAGACCCCAGTGTCTTGGCTGCGGGTAATCTGGCCAATAGAACCCCAGTGTCTTGCTGCGAATGGAAGACCCCAGTTCTCTACTATATAGCCAGGGCAGAACGCTAGTAGTAATGGGAAGAATGCTTCGTTTCTTGTGTATATTTCTTTCAAATCCACGCTGGAAGCGGGAACTGGGAATGAGAACTGGAATTTTTTGTTTTTTCAAATCCACGCTAATCAGGACGCTTCGGTTCCTGTGTATGTATGTAAATGAACTGACGAAGGAAGCGGGAATGACTTGGTTTTGAAATTTCCCTGTTTTGCGTTCAACTGGAATTGATTGAAGTTTTGAAATTTCCCTGTTTTGCGTTCAACTGGAATTGATTGAAGTGTGAAGCTAATGAAAGCTAATAATGACGTTCAAAACGAAATGAGAAGCTAATCAAAGCTAATAAAAGCCTGACGTGGGAAGAAAGTGTCTCTTTATATAGTAGAGATTTGTTCAAAATAAAACATGAGTATAATAATCAACAAAGTAAAAAAACCCTACACAGGGTTCCTCCGCGGTGCAACACCTCAAGTGGTCACAGGCTTAGCCCGATGCTGGACATGTATAGATGGGTACATCCACGGGTCAGGTGGAACACCTCGAGTGGTCTTAGATGGACAAACCACCGGTGGTGGAGTAATTAACAAAACCAGATGTCACTGACTAGATTGGTCTCGACACACCAAGTACCATGCATGTGGACTGCTGTGAGTACTGAACCAACTAGACATCGACCAGTGCATCCTCCTTGCCCTGGTCCTACTGTTGCCATACCACATCGAATACCGTATAGTGGTCGAACTGAGTTGACCGGTTTGGTTCAGTTTTTTTGACACAATTTTTTTAAAAAATTTTTAGTTCGGTAAAACAGTATATAACCCTATGCTTAGGGGCCAAAAGTATAAATCCATATGATCGGGGCCAATTACACAATAAAAATACACTTGGAGGCTATAAACACCCAGGTTCCCCCAATTACAGTGTTTTTATATGCTATGATATTACGCCCTTTAGAATTTTTTTTTGTCTGTTTTCAGTTAAACTAGAGTTTTGTGATCTACGGACGGTGAAATAAAAGTCATGAAAATATTGGAGTATGCTTAAACATAAAGGAAACTTTGTCTTATTTGGCGTTCGGGTACCGCTATACCCCCCTATGCAGAGCTTGGTAGGTATCTGCTAGGGTACCCGAGCTAAGCAGGAGGGCATTTGTGATGCTCGTCCACTGCTACTGTAGGGGAGCGTGGTAGATAACGCATGTCGTTTAACAATGATTCTATGATCGAGAAAGGAGCTAGATTTGTAATTTTGTTGAGAAGAGGGAAATAATGTGCAAAGGTGCTAAATATACATAGGCTTCAACCCAAAATAGTTCGCACTTTTTCGTAGTAACACATGGCAGCTCATGATGCATAGCGCTCCCTTGTGGTTTCCATTTTTGCTTTCTTTTTGCCGGGCAGTGGAGGGAAATCCTTTTTTACAAGAAAGGACGTTTTTTTTTAGAGAGTGACTAGGGAACGGTATACCGTTGCAACGGTATAGCCATGAAACTTATGAAACTTATCAGTTTCAGTGCTGGTTTCATCAGTTTCAGTGTTTAGTTTCATCAGTTTCATGTTTTATCAGTTTTTAGTGCTAAGTTTCATGAGTTTCAGTGCAAAAAATCACAAGTTTCATGAGTTTCAGAGGTATACCGTTGCAACGGTATACCGTTTTTTAGTTTTTCTGTTTTTTTTATTATGTTTGATAGAAAAGCTAGGAAATACTTTGCATCTTACCTCAACGTGTTTGGCGACCAACTCGTCCTAAATCCTGTTGAGGATAAAGTTAGAAGGAGCTCCAACATTATGAGAATCTGCGATGTGATTACGAGAAGGCATCCAGGTGAGATGCTCTCCACAAAATAATGGATTCATTCCATCGTCTATTTGCTGGTTCCCGGAACTAATCTCTACTATATAAAGTGAGAGTTTCTTCCCACGTCACATTAATTGCTCTGCGCTACTTAATTGTCCTGCTTAATTGCCCTACGCAAGAAACGAAGCGTTGCTTTAATTAGCCAGCTTTTGCAAGAAACAAAGCGTTAAAGATAGATGTTTGATCTTATGAAATAGTATTTTTTATTTTTTAATCTTTATTTTTTGATATCAATTTTGTTTTTCGTAGCAACGCACGGGCATATAACTAGTGGATTATTTATTGGGCAAAGCATACCATGGAAACAAAAAGTTCTTATCCCTTTCCTAGTCTACCTCCACCAACCGAGACAAGCCGTTGTATACACGGCTCGCACATATTTGGAGCATCACATTCCCAAAACCGGGGCCAGAATTTTTTTTTCCAAGGGCATCTTTCTACCGAAGTGACGTGTATGTAACATGCGTTCCAAGGAACCCTGATCTCCTCGTCGTTCGCCCTTCGAAATTTCTGGACAGCATCGTGTCATTGGACTTGTTACGCATCATGCCATCAAATTGCTTCTTGCCGATTAGTGGCTAGTCATTGGTACGACGTTCGTGCTGTCAGCTGCGCTGCAGTGTCCGGGTCCTCCGATCATTGGTGAGCTTAAGAGCGATTACAATAATAAAGCTCACTATTTACTTCATCTTTTATCTATGTTATCTAGAGTAAATAATAAAATTAGTTTATATAATAACTATCTCTAAAGGTTGTCTTTAGATGCTGTGCAATAACTATCTTTTCTCTCTTGCGTATAACTAATCTATCTCGTTTCCTGTGCCATGTTTGCTCTTGCATGAGAGTTGTCTCTCTCCTCTTTTCTCACACTCCCTCATACGATAAAGCTGATATATACATGCTAAAAGTAAACTGAGAAAGCCTTATTGTACATGCTCTAATATAAAATCTCAAAGATAATACTGTGCATTGGTCAGTGTTAAAAGTGTTCGAGTATGAGTAAAGGGAGGTGTTTCACGTTTTTTTAAGTTATACAAATATTAAAATATAAATGAAGTATAAATGGTATTTACTTAATTCTTTATTTACTTCAAAGTTTGCGTAACTTGTATTAAGAGAAAATGCATAAAAGCATTGTTCATGAGTAAATTATCCATCTTTTCTCGTTAGTTACACTTTTAGTGAATTGTCCGATGCATACAATTCAATATGGTATTAGAGTAAGAGAATTTGAGTTTAAGACCCGATTAACGTAATTAAAAAAATAATTACAGCTCACTTCTATTCTATTATTTAGATGTAAGAAATCATATACACAGAAAAGAGTGTTAAAACATAAGCAAATTATCCGTCTCTTTATTCATCTAAACTTTTGGGTGACTCGAGAGGTACATAAAACTCAGTAAAAGGGTCTCTTGTCACGAGGCAACGAGACGTAGACCGTGTGCGTCCATGCTTCCGGCGACGGTTGTTTCGAGCCAAACCAAAAGCGCCGGACTTCACCGTGACGGACCGCCTTTTTAGGGGCAGTGCGAAAACTCACAACAGTTACCCAGGAAGACTAACTGTTGGAAAACAAGAGTACAATTACCTGGCGAAAGCCAATTCAACACTTTTTATTCAATATAGGGCCTAACGGCCAGGGTTTTTTTACAAAAGAGGGCGCAACAGGGCCCTAAGTACATTACCAAAACACCGCACAGGCAGGCCTGAGCAAAAGACCAAGACCTCAAAACCAAACAAGATCGCCATCTACGATCTCCTGGAACGCTCCAGCTTCTTCAAACTACGAAGGGCGGGGTTGCTAGTGTGAGTACGGGAGTACTCAACAAGTCGTACGGAACCACTGAATACTATATGTAGGGGTATTCCAAAGGATGGCAGTAGGGTTAAGTATCTGGATGCAGTTTTATTTTCAACTCATTTTACATTTGAAGCACAGACCACAAATAATAGTAAGGGGGTTCACAAGTTCAACACCACTTAATCACATTCACCAAATTTCGAAATAATTACTTGAGCTTGGTTACGGGTATCACCCCAGTTCAAACTTAACTTCATTAACCGGAAATACGGCGTAATCGATTACCATCATTAACTCTGCAGAGGTGCTCAACTTTACCCACAAGATATCAACGACCGTTAATGCCAGCTCGAGTTTAACACACAACTTAAATGCGTGCGGCCGGGCCGAGATTATCACATCATTTCGTTTAATCATTCCTGTTCTTTAGTTGTTAACCGATAGGTATAAAGCCACCTTGGACTCACTGTCCTCAGTTGCACCTACCGTTGTGAGAACCAGGAATGTCCCACGGATCATTCCTGTTCCACCACTCCCCCGGTATACTTCCCTGCCAGGAAGGCCGATCCCTATTCTCCCACGAGAATAGTTACTACCAGAAGTCAAAATTATTATATCAGGAATGACTAACCTACTGAGCTATGTCGGATACGGGTCCACCGACCAGTCTGACCTGTGGTTGAACGGGAACTAAGTTCTTTACTTTGCTCAAGGGGGTTCATTAACCTTTCACTGCCAAAGATCAAGCCTTCATTCACCACTTATCCCGGCATCCCACTCAACCGGTCATCAGTCAAACCAAGGCATCAATCATCAGCCGGGGATCGGAGTTACATCCACTCCGGGATTTATCCGATTCTGTCCCCCAAACTATAGCACTTTCACAAACACCCGAATCCGAGATTCGACAGCACTTTATTTCCATTTTGAAAAGCATTTGAGCTAACTACAGGAGTAACAGTAATTTATCTAATAATACCAACATCTAGGGTTACAAAGGATATAATAAGTTTCAATATATTCAAGGAGGTTTCATAAGCAATTTCGGCATTACATAGGTATCATGTCATTCTAAAATACTGCTTTCAATATTTCAACATACAGTAAAATAATGCGGTATAAAATACTTAATACTATAGCATGGCATGATTGGGATCAATATGATCAAGGGTGTACGGCTTGCCTTGCTTTGCGATCGGATCGGCTGAACTGTAGTCGACGTAGTCGTTCGGGGCTCCTGTCGGGTCCAACGTCTGCTCCGGGATCTGCGTCTGCTCCAAGAACTGTCCAACGTCCGGATCTAGCGCGACAAGAACGAACGACAAATAAAGAAACGGAAAACAGAAAAGAAACGGAAACTGAAAACGAAACCGAAAACCGGAACCGGGCCGAGAGAGAGAACGAAGGGCGAAACGGGCAATTCGGAATTTTGGGAACTCCGGATTGAGGAACGAAGGGCATTTTTGGACTCAGTGGATCGAAACAGTTCGGGTAGTGTATTTGGTGGGTTTCTGGGGGTCACGGAATTTTTCGGGATTTTCTGGGGATTTTTCTGGATTAAAAACGATTTTTCGGATTTAATAATTTGGATTATTAAATCCAAAAATCGAATTACTGTTTCAACAGTAATTGGGCCGGCTTTGGGGGGCTTAGTGGGCCACGGCCCAAACGTGGGAGGGGAGGGGAGCTCGGCTGTCCGCCCAAATGGGCGACACAGCGCGGAGCTGAACCCGGCGACGGCAGCGAGGCGCGCTGGCACATGGGCGCGGGCCGGAGATGGGGATGGCGAGGGAGGAGCGGGAGCTCACCGGGGAGGCGAGGGAGCGGGGCAAGGAACTGAGGGCGGGGCTGGGTGGCTTTTATAGCCGGGGAGAGAGAGAGAGCGCGGCGACCGGCGGCCGGAAGCGGCGGAGGCGGTGTCGAGCGCGGCGGCGCGAAGCTGCCACGGCCGGCGCATCGAAGCAGCATCGGGCGGCGGCGAGGCGGCGGCTGAGCGCGGCGCGCGCAATGGTTGCCAGTCGGCGACGCGCGGCGGCGGGACAGGAGGCGAGGGAGACGGGTCCGGTCGGCCAGGTGGGCCGGCTGGGCCGGAGGAGGCCGAAGGCCAGGAGGCCAAACGGGCCGGGAAAACGAAAACGGGCCGAAGGCCCAAGAGGAAATTGGCCCAAAACCGAAAAAACGAAAATCAAATCAAACAAAAGCAAATTCAAATCTCCAAATTCAAATTTGAACCTGAAAATTTGAATTAACTCCAAATAAATTCATTTTGAATTTTTGGGTTGTTTCATTCACGATGGGCAGCCGAACAGGGCATCGGCCAAACCCAACAACGGCATGTAGCTTTAAAATTTTGGCCCGTGGCTACCCATCTGCTAATGCAGAATAACAAAAAGTTAAGAGCTCCAGCTAAACCTTGCAGTATGGTTCAATACATCAGGCTTAAATTTTTTATTACCAAAGTTGTTGAACCACTTTGTGTAAGTAATCACAATACACAAAAAAATTTCTAGTGCTAATTGATGCATGCATGCAAGTAAATGCAATATCAACCATACATATATAGCTACTACTTAATTGAAATCACAATACCCTTATGAATCACGCTAACCCTAACCATTAATGGCACTAACCCTAAGCCTAAATGTACTAATATATTGCGTAAAGCTGCAATCATTCAACCAAATCACAATATTCAGAGCACAGCAGTGTACAAAATATCGAAAATCGACATTTCATACTGAAAATCACCCGATTTGCTTGAAAAATCGCTCGATTTTTTAAGAAAATCGTTGCGCGTAGTAGCCCTGGCGATAATATCTTTAGCCGTGTCGATTTTTGCTACCAAATCGTCAATTTTCGAGCTCCTCATGGCGATTTATGCGTCGGTGGCCATCGAATTTGCCCGAAGCGGACGCGAGTTGCGAGAGTGTGTGGAAATAAATGGTTGCGGCGTAATAATGGTGTTGGAACCAAGGTATCCACCTTAAAAATGGCTAGGGTTCTTTACTAGGCCGGATCGGGCTAATCCTACAGTGCAGACTGCCACTGTTTTTTTCTCTTTCCTTTTTAGTACATTCGGTTTTAGCTCAAATCGTGTAAAAAAAATCGTACTTTCAAATAAATTTCATCCCAGATGTCAAAAACGTATTAATACTAATTGTAGGGGTATTTTGGATATATTTTTTTTGTAAATTTCATATTTTTTTGAATTTGAATTTCAAATTCACCTATTTTCTCTCGGCTTTTGATATCAACCCGTAGCCATATGGGTAATAATCACGATTATTGCGCGATAATCCAACGGTGCCTGTCATGATGAGTGCTACTGCATTGCCGTGTCTTTATACAGACAGCATAAAGTAGTACTAGCAGGCTAGCAGCAGATTCTCCTAGCAAAAAGTAGCTCTCCGTTCGTTGAGAAATATAGGCAAGTTTAAAATATTTTGTAGGGAGATATAAATTTTATACGTAGATTTAATAATATTTTTTATATGCCTCTATTTATTTTTCTCTCTCTGTCATTTGTATTTATTTAGGTCCTGTTTGGTACGGTTTCATATTTTAGTAGAAATGGAAACGGTTCCAGATTCTTGGTAGAAACGTTTCAGGTGGAATTAAAATCACTGTCTGGAAACCGTTTGGTTAGCTATCTGGATTCTGTGAATTGAGGTGGAATGGGGTTGAAGGCGATTCAGCCTCGGCATGAAAAAAAGAAGAAATGATCCGATGAGAATCGTTTCGAGCTTTAGCCCGTTTGGCTGGGTTTCTCCTAGATTCTAATAGAAACGGCTAAAAAGGCATTCTCTTTCATCTAAACAAGACAGTTATAAAGAATACCTAAGTCATTTTTGTTTTATATTTTTTTTATTCTATCGTCTCTTTAATTCTTATGTAAAACTAAAATAAGTTCTATATTTATCAAGGATGAACTACTACTAGTGATATCTTTCTTTTCCTTCTCACTATCTCCAGCAGCTTCCCTTCCTCTCCAAATCCCTTCACAAACAGATCTCAAGTGCTCCAGCGGATTTTCTTCACGATTCCCTTCGGAAGGGATTCAAACAGTGAATCCCTTTAGAAAGGGATTCTCTCTCCAATCCCTTCACATATCCCTTGAGGAGATGCTGCTGGAGATAGTAGAAAATAAAAGGGATGAATATGGGGAAGGGAATAGGGAAGGGAATGGAATGGAAGGAAATTGCTGGAAATAGTCTTACTCCCAGCAGTTAATACACCCTTCCTTCACACAAACACAACGCGTGAGAAGTGAGTCTTGTACTTTATCTTTACCCCTTTATAATTCACCAGTTAATTCTTTTCTACATGCACACACTATTCTGCTCCCACAGAGGATACCTTTTCTTTATCTACCCTAACACGTGCACCCAGAAATCCGGTTTCCTCATAATCAAGCGTTGAGATGTTTTATCACATCCCTTCATCAAATCTGATGGACCAAATCACCCGGTTCATCCATCAATTCCCGCCCGTGTGGCCCTAATCGCGCCTCAAGCCCGTGCCCCCATCGGCAATACTGCCCCCAATCGCCCGTGCGCCTAAAGCTCGTGCCCCCCCTCGCTGTGCGCCCCAATCGCCGGCTCGCCGCCCGTGTGCGCCGCGCCACCGGCCGCCACCTGTGCCGTGCCGAACACTGCCGCCACCTTCGCGGCCGGAGACCGCCGCCACGCAGGCGCGCGCCAAGACCCGAAGCCTGCCACCTGCCGCCACCTGCGCCGCGCCGAACACCCGCCGCCAACTCCGCCGCGCCAGAGACCCGCCGCCACGGGCGCCGTGCCGAAGACCCCCCGAAGCCGCTCCTGCGCCGCGCCGAAGACCTCGTCGAAAGCTACGATTTTGTTGCTTGTTTCGATTAACTCTTAAGGTCACCGGTAGCTACGATTCTTGTATTAGGGACTGTTAATATCTGAATGTAGTGGTAGCAGTCTGGTAGTTCTCTGAAATTCAGTTTGTTCAACTGTTGTCTGCTCTTTATCTAATGGTATCCTGGTACTTGTATTGCGCCCATTGGTGATGGTAGGGCGATGAGGGCGACCTGGAATGTGAGGTTGAATCCGTTCCTACCCCAAGCAACGAAGCATTAGTTGAGGCCTCAACGTTTGCCAAGGTATCGCCCTGTGTGTTTTTAACAGCGTATCTTGCTATATTGTAGGTTATAATTTTGAATTTAAGGTGCCGAATGCCTGTTAAATTTTCTTTTTCACCCACTTGGCTTATTTTATTTATACGTGTTTATCTAGCTACCTTCCTGTTAACTTAAAACACATCCCAGTATTCATTATCCATTGCGAGACATTTGAAGTGCACAAATTTTGGTTTGGTATCTGCTTAAGGTCATTTTCTCCTATTTTAGCACAGTCCAGTGTCTAATGTCATTATATGCAGGCTGATGATTTTATTAGTTAGTTATGCTGGTGTGCATTCAGAATTTCATATAGTGGGTTTGAGTGTAACTGTAACATATTCAGCGTGAGTCATTTCAATACTGTAGATGAAATAGGCTTTCTAGGTGCACGTTTTAGTGTACTTTAATTTTTCTGTTATTGTCTACCTCATGATATGATACATGAGCATTGCCTTTGGCTGCTCTTTAATTATGCATTATCGACCAATAAACGGTTTGCACTACATTTTGTTATGTACTTTCCTTGCACTCTACACAGGTTATTGTTTAGTCTTCTATTAGAATCTTAACCACCTGTCCTGAGTTAGTTTTTGATAACTTTTAGAATCATACGTTCTGATTCAGTGCACAAACACAACAACCTCTCATGATCATGACTTGATTTGTGCTAGGAAACTTTAGGTAGTGATTGATTGATTATAAATAACATATGCTTATAACATCTGCTAAACAGTTTCAACTTCATGCAGCTAAACATTTGCTTATACTATACTGTACATCTGAATCTGAAAGATACAGATCTCCCTCGCAAATAAGGTACAAGATACTTCATCGTACTTTTGTGTTCTATGCTCTTTGTATTTTGCTCGTTTATAGTTGTATTATGGATATGACACGTGTTAGCCCAGATGTAATTTTCTTTGTTTCAAATAGCTGTTTGTAATATTCACCAATCAAACAATCTCTAGAATAATGAAAATGATTTGTATAGTTGCAGTTAATATGCATTTTTTTAAGCTTTGGGACAGCAAAGTAGTTTTGATCTGAATAACAAGTCTGTATTTTGGCATCCATATAGTTGTTATTGGATTGATGATCCATCAATCCATTTAGCATAATTTAAGCATGTTGTAGGAAGTTAAATCAGTATCCCCTCTTTGGCAGGATTATTCACTTCGCTGCACTATGAGAGGTCACAAATCAACTGTGTCTTGCCTTGCAGTTGCCAGCGGCATTCTTTACGGTGGAAGTTGGGATGGTACTATTCGAACATGGTGGCTCACTGATCACAGGCCATTGTCTGTACTGAAAGATGATAAAGCAGGAAGCATGGCCTCAGTGCTGTCAAACAAGGAGATTGAGGTATAAATCATTCATCTTCTCTTATATATTCCTCTAGAATTTCCATTCCATGCAGTTCTAAGATCTAGCTTCTTGTTCTACCTTAACTTATATTACTTGCACCGCGCTTGTAACAGAATTGCATTACACACCACATGAATGGAATGAAGTGTTGTAGTTCACTTTGTAAAACGTTTTATTCCCTCTGTGATACAAAAACAGGCCATAATGGACCATGGTTCTTCTAAGCAAGTCATCAGTAACTTCCGTTTTTGCTTCTATCTCTATAATTTTTGAACTAATAACAAATACTTTGAATCGTTAATCAAATGGCTCCTTATCATTTTAATTTGTGTTGCCATACTAAGGCATGTATCTGTTTGATTTATAGCTATACTTGGAATCTGTGCAAGATTTACTGGCCCCAGAGAAGACTAATATTCCAATAGTTGAGTATCCAAAAACCGACAAAGTTTCATTGCTAGGTGCTGCAATAGTTGAAATCAAAGATCTTGAACATGTTTTTCAACTTTTGCAAATTGGTGAGATGAATCGTCATGCTGCTAATACTAAGATGAACACAGAATCATCTCGTAGTCACGCTATTCTAATTGTATGTTGCTGGATTGCTATCTCCCTTGCTGTAAAATACTCTTCCTTTTTAAGTTCCAGAAGTAAACGATATGTCTATGCAAATTTGATGCTTTTCAGATTTATTTACAAAGAAGTTCAAGAATAAGAGAGGAAAGCACTATCTCTCTTTCTAATGGTACAGAAAATATTTTACCTGATGATTTACCTCTTGTTCTCAAAAGCAAACTCTTGATTGTTGACCTTGCTGGATCAGAACGAATCGATAAATCAGGTAAAACTCCTCTCCATGTTTACTCTTTCTAATATACAAAAAATGATTATTAAATATTGATACAAACATGTCCACACTTCATATATTGTATTGATAGCTATGGTAACCTTTTGTCTCTCAGGAAGTGAAGGTCACATGATTGAAGAAGCCAAGTTCATAAACCTTTCATTATCATCTCTAGGAAAGTGCATTTTCAGGTTTGGTGGCTGCGATGAGCTGCGGGGCGCAGAGCGGGTGGCTCCTGGACTACGGCTGGCCCTCGTGGAGGAGGAGATCCAGGGGTCGGACTTCATCTACATGGTGGACGACCCGGCCGTCAACAGGTGAGTATTATCTTCTTGATCGGTTCTGTTCTTCCTCTTCGTGGAGGCTTGGATGGTTCGTTTCTTGATGGGGTCGTTGGTGTTCAGTACTTGCTGCTATTGGTGTGTGGTGTGTGTTTGATTGGATTGGGTTGGATTTGGATAATTTGCAGCGTCATCTTGGGGTTTGATGCTCCCAAAAGAGAGGACGGTGGCAAGGACAACTCCGGCTCCAAGAAAAGGTGATCTTTTTTCTCTAATTTCTCTCCTTCTTTCGATTTTACTTCTAGGCTTCCTGGTCTACACGTCGGGTAGTCGTGGTGACATGATTACGGCCTGCCTTGGAATTGCTTGTTTGTATGTGCTTCTGCTCGAGTTATTCTGTTAAATGATTAGGGCTGCTATAATATGCAATTTTGATCATACCGAAGAAACCATTCGTACTGCTAATGTTGTCACTGAATAAATTTTATCTTCTTTGATTTAATAGGCTATGGCTCTTTGGTAAACTCGTTAAACTTCAGATTTCAAAAAGGAGCTAAGGACCCTCAACAGAGAGCTTCAACTCCATATTTTGGAGCTAGCAGATATTTTAGTGGAGAGACCATCTCAGTATGCTCGCAGGGTAGAAGATATTTCACTCATTTTCAAAAAACTGCATCATCTTCTTAATTCCCTACGACCTCACCAGGTACGAGCTTCTGTTTTAATTCCATGTGGTGAATCTCTATAATTCTTCTCTATAATTCTTCTCTATAATTCTCTAAAATGACTCTCTTCTTCAAAATATCTTTTAGGCAAGAGCCACATTGGTTCACATGCTTGAGAGCCAAATACAACGTCGTAATCCTATTGTCAGATCAACAGGATCTGAGTAATCAAGATGTTGCAGTAGAAGCTGACCATATGAGGTTCGGCCGCGAGCCAAGGGGTAGAGAAATTTTGCTCCTTGATCTTTGAAATCGGACACAAATTAACTTTCTGACTTTGTGCAAGAGCAAAACAACTCCTTTTTTTTTACTTCTAAGTGCAAAACATACCAGTATTTATGTTAGTTTCCAATAGAAGTTTTGAGATGGACGTGCCATGCTGCCATGTCCATCTTAGAATTCAATTTAGGTAAACATGTTCAGATTTTTTTTGTAAAAAAATGATTTGGAATTTATTTAAACTTGAACGATAGGTTAGTAATCGTTTTCTTATCCGGTTACAAACTCTGCCTGCTTATTTCTGCTACCACAAGGTTTAGGTGCTTATTTCTGCTTGATCTCAGTTTAATACATCATCTTTGCTAACATAGGCAGGCTCACCTGGTGAAGTTGTAAACTGTTTTTACATATTTTTTAAATCTACACTGAATTTTTTTGTTGCTTATCATTAGAATGCAGATTGAGATGTGATACTAATAAACAGAAAGCATGATGCAAATGCACCGTTGCAATGACAAATGAGCTATGCTGAAAAACTGAAAAACTGAATGATCAGATTGAGATGTGGTGAATTTTTTGCTCGAAGGTAGATTATAGCTCCTCATCAATCTGGTAGACGACTACATAGAGGTTGTTGTAGTTATTAGTATGAAGCTACTGCTTGTGGGGTTATGTTTCTAGAAAAATAAATCTCTACGGATTTGTGTCCTTCAGTGGCACAACAACTTGCTCACTATGTGTTTGTTAAACTGCTTCACAGGGAATTTGTATCACATGGATATATTTTTTTTGGAGATTAAGTGTGATGCACATATTATTCTTGCAGAAAATATAATGATCTGAGAATCATGATGATCCAGGCCAAATCTCTGATTAAGTGTAATCAACTTCATGCGCTCTTGGGTTGGTATAAAATTATCATCAATTTGCACTGTGAGTACTATTATTTATTTATTATACTTTATCTTACCGTAGCACAATTAATATTTTCTGATGATGGTCCATGATAATGCATGTATAGGATGGGAAGCTGTTGAGGGCTAAATTTCTCATGAGCCTATTGAACTACAATGAGAATGAATCGAAAGACAACATTCCTGAAGTTATACGGGAAATCCTAAAGCGTATCAGGGATTAGATGATTTTTAATGATAAACAGTTGCTATGTTACTTTATGCACTTGCTTGTGTAATCAACGATATAATAACTCTCTGTATTTTTCTTTTGTGCACATCTTACTACACTTGATTACCAAAACATATAACACCTTTTGCTTATTTGAATTGTATTACCAAATATCGCCGTAGCGTTAGCACGGGCAATATACTAGTTCGTATTGGCTACAGAGTTCATAATGCAATTTGGTAGTACCCTTAACGATGCAAGCAACATGAAAAAAGAAACCATGGGAATAGCCATGCCAATTGGGAAATCTAATCTCCCTGCCCAGGTTCGCTTCGCATCGCAATGCCACTGGTCATTTTCGCTAAACAAAAGCAACATTGCTAGTGGTCCATCAGAAATGGACAGGCACCTTGCAGTCTTAGTGGGTTAGTGGCTCATAGGCAAATCGTGTGGACAAGGATCCCTCTCGCGTTTTATTAGACGACTAGCCGTGTTTCTATGCATCACCAACTCACCACGAAACACGACGAGAGGTTAATGTCTCCGTGCATCACCAGCTCACCAGAAAACACGATGAACAGTGTTTCTATGCATCACCAACTCACCACGATGCAGGGCCACAAAGATCCCGCGATGAGTTGTCCATCAAATTCTTCGATCCACAGAGGTAGCATCATAGAAGAGGGCATTCCTTGCTGCATCAGCGTTGCATCGATGGGCACCTTCTGGTTGCTTGATCTGCTTTCTTGTGCCAACTCAGCTTTGTACAGAACCTGGGAAAAGAACAGGTTGGGAAACGGGGAAGTACGAGCTCCTGGATAAAGTAATGCAAAGATCCTACTCAAAGTACGTATTTCGTTGGGGGTTGTTTTTAATTTCGGTGATCGAGTTTGATGAAGTCAGAACGCGTCAGTTGTATGAGACAGCCGCAGGCGAACAGCCCAGATGGATCTGGACAGTTCGGCACACATGACATATGATATGAGACACCATTTGGAAGACTCCATCCATGGACGCTCATGCTAGTTATCCAAAACACACCTTATTTTTTATTTTATTTTGCAATTCGAAGTGAGCTCAGACCTACCTAGGATGAGAAAATGCTTTTTCTCGTAATAGAGATTGCACGAATCTTGAAGTAAATGAAGAGATAAGTAATCACCATCTACCCTTTATTCATGCTTTAATGTTTGTGCAACTTTAAAAAAAAGAGCATAGAAACACCTCTTAGCTAGCTATTATCTCTATACGGACGTCGGGACGTGTACCCCCATGAACTCCCAACCACATGGAGGGTGTCAAGTATGAAGACTTCAGATTATTTGCGTCCTTTTTTTTTGGGGGGGAGGGGTACCAACTCATGTGCCTTTTGTTTATCGCCTTGCCTTGCTAATATTTGATTAAATAGCTCCAATCATAGCATGGGACTATAGGAGTACTGTGAAAAAAAGGGAGATTTTTAAGGGTGCAAATGGCGATTACACGTACATTATTGCGGTTTCGTGCTCTGGTGTTATGCAGAAGCATATGGGCATTTTTGACTCTGATATGCCAGGGCTGTTGCTGTCATGTCTCTTACCTAGCTCTTGTGATCCACATGAAGAAAAGCATTACTTAAAGGCCATGCCAAGTCATCGTCATAGCATATATGAATCCGGAACAGATCAACAAATAATTCTGTAGCTAGCTCTCGTTTGAAACTAGGCATTTCATAGAAATCAACATTTCGTCTCTCTTTCTTTCTTTTTGGACGAGATACTACTACAAAATAATAAACCACTATCGCTTCATCTAAGTTGGTTCTAACTTTTTTAGAAAAAAACCAATTGTGATGAATGATTCGGCGGGGGTGTTAATAATTAACGGGGAATCATCACAATCGCTTCTAGTGATGTGCACATTCACATCACAATAGGTTCTCTGAAAGAACCGACACAACTAATAGCCCGATTGCAATCGGTTTTAGTTCAAACCTACACAAATTCTATCCTCTCATTGCAATCGATTCTATTGAAGAACCGACACAAATAATATAGTCTCATTGCAATCAGTTCTCTCCAAGAACCGAAACAAGCACTAGCCTCATTGCAATTGGTTTTAGTTCAAACTTACACAAATTATATCCTCTCATTGCAATCGGTTCTATCGAAGAACCAACACAAATAATATATTCTCATTGCAATCGGTTCTCTCCAAGAATTGACACAAATAGTCTCTCAATCTGACTACTCCTCCTCAGTACTGATCCATAACTTGGAGGCGTTGGCTCTGGCGGGCACGTCTGGCGCAACCCTAATTTGGAGGTAGAGCGGGCCACCTCGACAGTGGGATGGATAAATGGGGGGTGGGCTCCAAAGGTGTAGACGAATGCATTGGCATCTCCAGTGAGTTGACTCGCAACCCGTCACTCTATTATAGTCTCCCTCTATCACGCGGTGGATCTGGATGGTATCGTGTGTGTCCTACGGCCGCGGCAGAGATGGTGAGCCTGGGGTGCTACCTCAACATGGGCATTGCCGATGCGCAAGACAAGTGTTTGCACCAAAATTCGGTATGTATTGGAATCGGTCTAAAAGTAGAAGTATCGCATGAAAGGAATCCAGGTAATCGCCCGAAAAGGAACTGCTTTCTAAAAGGAAAGGAAATCGATAAAAGGCCGATACGTGATAAATACACCGTGATCCATGTACAACTCGGATCGTCCAGGCGTGTTATAAAAGGGGAGGGCGCTAAGCTTAAGAAGAGGAATCAATCCAACAACACACACATCTACTTTTGCAAGTTTTTCTTTACATTGTTTTAGCCTCATAGATCTCTTTGCAAGTCGTGGAATCAACATATAGTTGCGCATCGCCATTGTTGATTTTAGCCGATTTCACCCAGTGTTTGATTTGCTTCGCTTATGTTGGCGCATCGCTTCCCGGCCGATTTACCTTGTATCCGGATCAATTGTAACCAATTGATCTAGTTATCTCCTAATCGGTTCTGCCGACTAGCTAAAAGCCGATAGATCCTTGTTTATCGGGCCGATCAAATTACAAATTCTACCTTGTCGATTTCAGGTCAAATCGACCGCACGCTCGCAAACCTGGTGTTTGTCTTGTGTTCGAGGCCTAAAACCCCTTCACGCTTTTGGCGCCTAACATATTTTGGGCACGCGGGGACGCAAAAAAGAATGTCGCCAACCGACAAGCCCGCTACCGCCGATATCAACACCGATGCCATAATCGCGCCCCAAATGGCCGATTTAACTCCTCGGAGCAACGGAAAGAACTTTAAGATCGAAGGCAGCTCGAGGAAATGATGCTACGATGCTTCCGTAAAACACGCCGCGCATACTCAAAAGATTGCACTCCCTAAGCATCAATCCTATCGAGATTCAACATCTGAATCGTAAGCCGACACGCACTCCGCCAAGCTGATTTATCGAGTATGATCGAGCAATCTCGCCCATCACGCATTGATTAACCAATCATCGGCTCTAGTATCTACTTTAAAGCCGGATGATAGAAAATAGTGTGAAAACAATTGCTCAAGAATTAGCCGCGCCTGAAGCCTGCTAGATCCACCACAAACCATCCCTTACGCACTCCAAGAGATATTCCATAGCACCCAACACCAACACAAGAACTGTCGGCTCAAGCACCTATCATGATGCCGGGCCAACCTACTGCTTTTGAAACCAAGCATACAGAGAGATGGGTTCATTACACTACCATGGGCACACGGATGGAGCCAAGATAGGCGATCAAATCAATCAAGCGCGCCTCCAATAACATCGGGTTATCGGCTTATCACCGATCGAAATGGGGCAGTTCCATACCACGAGGGGCCACAACCATGAAACAAGCACCATATAGGGTGGTGCCATACGTCGAACCTTTCGCACTCCATACCCGATGCATTAGGTTTTAATCACAATTATGACGCAGCACCAAGACCTCCCGAGGTACTAATTGGACAAAGACCCGAGTTTGCACTCGGGGCGTAAGAACAATGAGAATTGGCCGTGTCTGGCCGCACCACGTCGACAATGTTAATCAAGAGCAAATTGCCAATGTTTTGAGAGAACAGTTCGGTTTACAACCCGTGAGGGAGAGTGATCGGCCATGTGAAGCCGACTCGATTACATAGACCAATGCCGCACTCCCACAACTTTAGGATACCAGACTTTGCTAAATTCTCGGGATGATCCTATTACCACAATTGAGCATATCGACGGTTCATGGCTCAATGGCGAGGCGTACATCCGATGGGTTAAAAATTAGGTTGTTTCCTTTATCATTATCCGCATCGCATTCACTTGGTTCACAAATCTACCACCTAATTCGGTTCATATATGGAACGATGAAGAAAGCCGATTCCATGAGTACTTTTCTGAACTATGGAGCTTAGGATTTCGATCTTAGTTCACCGGCTGTATATCGGCGAATCGGTCTCTCGATTATATCAAGAGATTTTGGCGCACGGAATAGGTGCTACAAAGGTAACATTACCCGACGATCAATTGGCCGACCTAGCGCTCCAAGGGTTAATCCTCCATTAAAAGAAAAGTTGTCAGTGCCGAGTTCCCCGACTTTAGGCCACCTACTCCATCGATCGCACATGAAAGCCGATATGCGGAGAGCAAAGGGTTTAAAGATAGGTTTAGGACAAACGGCAATGAAAAGGCCAAAGTAAACATGGTAGATTACTTATTCGCGACACCTCTGACGACGGCGTGAAAGTGAACATAGCCGAGCCGGGCCAAAGGTTCCAAAACCACTCGTGATGCTCTTTGCTTAGGCCGACAAAGAATAAAGCGGAAGTCAAGTACTGTATGATGTGTCAAAGTGTGACAAAATATTTGATTTATTACCGCAAGAAAACTCATAAGGTTACCAGAAGGGCACACATCATACCATCCAAGAAATTAAAAAGCTAAGGTATTGCAAATGGCATCATTCGCTCTCTCATAACACTAACGATTGCAATATTTTTCGACAACAGATTCAATCGGCATCACCGATGGCAGGTTAAAGTTTGCGTAAGAATCGGCTATGCAGATAGATATGGGCCCTTTTCAGGTCAACATGGTTCAATGCTCACTTAAAAGAAAAGAGGCCTCATGGAAGAGGATAAGCCAACTAAGGAATTGTATCACGAGGCGAGACCGCAGAGATCACCGCCGGTTCTATACAAATAGAAGCCGATAAAAATGGACAAAACTCAAGAACGGTGAAACCAAGAGGGACTTAGAGGCCTGTAAATGGGTATCGAATGAGAGGGCCCCAAGAAGAGCCGATTTCAAACCAAAGCCGACCTTCTCACAACTCCTGGGAAATATGAAAGGATAAGTCGAAGGTATAACCTCAACAACACCGCTGTTTTCATCGATCGGGGCAAAGGAGGACGAACGTCGGGCGCCGTGATATGCCACATCGCCGGCCATTACGTAAGAAGAGAAACATCGACAATGTCCTTTTGGCGCTTTTGGTCGGGAGAGAGGATGACCTTACCAACAGCTTGTATCTTGTCCTATGCAACACTCATCTACATGTCGGCCAAACCAATCAGAAAAGACAAAGTTGTCCAGACTGATACACGATCGCCCGTATAAGGAGCGATGTCGATCTATGAAAGGTTGTCAACATCGAACAAGGCGAATCCTCCCAAAATCAGGAATTATCGGGCTAACGCAAGAAGGATGGAATCGACCAAATAGGCAATTTAGTGGAAAGATAAGAAAGCCGATAGAACCCAAACCTAGATGGTGCCCTTCGGGTCTCGCAAGTCGCAACGCCAGAGGCTTCATGACATTAAAAACACAAGAAGAAAGGAAGCCGTAAAAGGAGAGTGAGAGGGACTCGGACGCTTAATAAGTTAAGACCGGTACCGATTTTGAAAAAGGAGTGGAGAAAGAAGGAACAGACGATAGTGATTCAGATCAATCGGCTTCGATCCAGCCGATGATCCGAGATGATACGCCACCAATGGATGTAAACATGGTATTCACTTTACTCGCCAGTTCAGAATCAAGAATCCACAAGAAGTGTTCACTAATTGTGCCTCGAGCACCGTGACGTGGTTTGAAAAACTACAAGACATGCATCGGCATTTGAAACCATTGTATCTAAAAGGATACATTAATGGCCGACCAATATCCCGCATGTTGGTCGATGGCGGGCGACGGTCAACTGATGCCGCAAGTACTTTCAAATTGGGAAAAGCCGGCGAAGACTTAATCAAGACCAACATGGTGCTAAATGACTTCAATGAGACCCAACCGAGGCTGGCGAATGGTGTCGTGAATCCCATACGGTAATAAAACTTTGCCGCATCGCGCTTTTTGTGATTGAAGCTAAAGGCAATTACAAAGCAGATTTCCTTGGGCGATTGATCCATGCTAACTGTTGTATACCATCAACTATGCACCGTAAATCGTGCAAAGTGGAAACGATGATACAAGAGAAGTCGTGCCGCCCGACACATCGCTCATATCGCCATGGCTAGCCCTCGACACCAATTGGCTACACGAAGAGGGTCAATGCATATCGTGAAAAGCCTTGACAATTAAGTGCATTTTATCTCAGATTGAGAAATCGTGATTCGTGCCGACAAATAAAACCCAATACGCTTTGATCTGATGACGGGCGTGATAAGAAGATGGAGCGCGAGACACTAGCAAAACCGCGGAAAAGGCGAGGAGCTATCGGCAGAAGAATACTAAGAAGCCGTTGAAGATTTTGAAGAAGAAAGAAAGGGGGTTAGGATTCATTTCACGATTTCCTTGAAGAAATCGATATCGAAGGGGATAGCAAAAGACCAACGCTTTGTAAGTGCTAAATTAGAACCCAATTATAAAACAAAGTTGGTCTAAATACTCAAGGAATATAAGGATTGCTTTATGTGGGAGTATTATGAAATGCCAGGTTTAAGCTACTAGTTGAACATCTGGCTACCTATAAAACCTCGGATATCACGCTCAAACAAGCACTTAGGCGGTTTAACTCACGTTGTATGACGCTATAAAGGAAGAAGTAGGACGATTGCTAGAGGCTAAATTTATCCGGCCTTGCCGATACGCTCGAGTGGGGTCTCAAACATCGCCCCTGTGAAGAAGAAAAACGGCAAACTTAGGGTATGTGTCGATTTTAGAGATTTGAACAAAGCTACGCCTAAAGACGAAAATACCGATGCCCATAGCCGATATGCTTATCGATGCTGCATCCGGGAATAAAATCATAAGCTTTTTGGACGGGAACGTCGATACAATCGGGGATATTCATGGCCGGCCGATATACCCAAACGGCTTTCGATGTCCACGGGCTTTAGGGCTATATGAATGGAAAGTTATGACCTTCGGTTTAAAAATGCCGGTGCTACTTATCAACGCTTATGAACCATATTTTCCATGATTTGATCGTAATACTGCGGGAAATATACATTGACGACGAGTGGTAAAATCCAAAGAAGACCGGCAACATTTAGCCGATCTCGAGAAAAATGTTCAAAGCACAAGGGTACATGGGTTAAAATGAACCCTCTCAAATGTGCTTTCGAGTATCTACCGACAATTTCTTGGGTTTACAATGCATGAAGGAGGGATTGAAGTAAACTCCAACCAAAGTGAAAGCCATAGCCGATACTAAGCCACCGGACAAGTAAAAAAGGAGTTGCGTGTTGATTGGGAAAATCAATTACTTAAGTGACGCTTTATCTCAAACTTGTCGACGTATTCGGCCTTCACAATCACGCTGAAAATTAAAGATAACCAAGAGTTTAAGTGGAAGCCGATCAGCAAAAGGCCTTCGACATAAAAGGTTATCTCGATGAGTCCACCAAGATTGACCGCATCAAACACGGTGTGATACCTTTTAGACTATATATATCGGGTCCAAGGTGATTCGATTGGAGCAGCTTTTAACACAAGAAGCCGAGTAGGAAGGAACGAGCAATATATTACTTAAGCCGACGCCTTCTAGATGCGTAAAACCAGTATCCCTTAGTAGAAAAATTATGCTTGTCATTGTACTTTTTGCTTGCACCAAGTTAAGACATTATATGTCGGCGCTCCAAATGCGTTATAATATGCAAAACCGATGTAGTTAAATACATATTATCGGGGCCATCCTGCGTGGTCGGTTGGTAAAATGGGCATACGCCTAATGTAGTTTGAGTTATCCTATGAATCAAGCAACTGTGAAAGGACAAGCTGTGGGCCGATTTTATCACAGGGAGTGAAACATTAGTTTAACAACTAGTGTAACTCTCGGCAACCGTATTTTGATGGGTCTGCTTTGCCAAGAAGGCGAAGGCATCGTGTGATATTAGTTTCACCTAGAAAGCAGTGAGTATGATTTTCATGTACGGGCTAAATAGCCGATGTTCAAATAATCAAGCGAATACGAAGCATTACTAAGGGGTCTACAAATCAAGTTAGATAGCATCGGAGTGAGAGACGCCGAAGCTTTTGAGATTCGATGTTAATTGTACAGCAAGTCGAGGAGAATACCGATGCAATGATGATGCACTAACTCAAGACTTGCATCAATGCCTCCAGATCATCGAGATGTTCACTACATTTTCCATAGAACATATCCTAGAGAAGCTTAATGATAAAGCAAACCGATTGGCACAATGTGCATCGTGGTACAAGATTGGAAGCCGACAGGACCAATCGAGCCAAGCAAACGCTTGGTCGGTTCTATGTGTTCACCCCGCCGACCGGAGAACAGAGATAAGGGATTATTTGTCGATCCAACCAAGCCGACTCGAGCAAAAGGTCAGCGCAAAGCACTCAAATATGTTCTACTAGAAGATGTATTGTACTTTCGACTATGGAAGGTCTCGTTGTTAAGATGTCTGGGAACCGAAGAAGCCAAAGTGGCGATGGGTGAAGTCCATGAAGGCATTTGTGGATCACATCAATCGCCCATAAGATGAAATGGATACTGAAAGTGAACAGGGTATTTTTGGTCGACGATGTTAGAAGATCGTTCAAATATTATAGAGATGCCAAACGTGTCAAAAGTTTGGTAACATATACAAGACCAAAGATCGGCTTTACATCCGATCATCAAGCCATGGCCATTTAGAGGATGGGGTATAGACATAATCGGCCAGATATTTCCGTCATCCAAAGAAAGGACATAAATTCATCCTGCAGCCACGGATTATTTCTCAAAATGGGCTGAGGTCGTGCCACTCAAGAAGGTTACTAGTAAAGAACTGACGACTTTATAAATGAACACATCGCCCATCGGTTTGGGATTCCACAAACAATCACTACCGATCAAGGTATCGTGGTTCATGTCCAACGAGTTCAAAGGGTCGGCGGAAAGTCTTGGGATAAAATTACTCAACTCCTCCCCTTACTACGCCAAAGCCAACTGACAGCCGAATCATCAAACAAAACATTGATAAAGCCGATAAAAAGAAAAATTGAGGAAGAGCCAAGGAGATGGCATTCAACGCTATCGGAGGCTTTATGGGCTTATCGCTATCTCATCACGGATCAACTAAATTGTCACCCTTTCGGCTTGGTATACTGGACAAAGAAGCCGCTTTGCCCGCTGGAAATCAACATCGCTCAATAAGGCTACACGAGCAAGATAAGGTATCACCGATGAATACAAACAGCGATGCGTCGACAATCTAGATGATTTGGTCAACTAAGGCCGATCACGCTTAGATCGGCTTAAAAAGAACAAAGAGATGGTTGCCAGGTCGCATAACAAAAGTAATTTTAAAATCATTCAATCGCCGATGTAGTATGGAAAAACAAGGTTGCCGATTGGGTCTAAGGATAACCGATTCGGCAAATGGTCTCCAATATGGGAAGGGCCTTATAAGATCAATCACGGTTAACGGGAATTCATATATACCGAATCCTTAGAAGGGTTCGCCCTACCTAAAGCGATCAATGGAAAGTATCTCAAGGCATATCACCCAAGCATATGGGCTCGGGTCCTAACTACAGAGGAAGGCATCAGGATCAATGACAAGCACATGCATATAAAATCGATCATACAAAATTGACCGAAGTCGGGCTTTAAAACATCCATCCACATTAAAAGTTTACAAAATCGATGCACAAACCGATCAAGCAAGAGTTCAAAAGACGCCATCTCAAGTTTAAAGCAATATTACAGAGATTGGCCACATCGACAAGAATCAAAGACTAGTGTAGTCCCGACCGGGCAAATGGGCTCCCAAAGCCGATAATGCCGCCGCCGCCTACCGATGGTAGCTTGAATGCCGTCTATTAAATGTTGATCAGCCGTGACGCCTGAATCGGACTATTTTGGCCGATTGGGTTTTGACTTGTGTAAAGACCTCGCCAATCTTCTTCCTCCGGGCCAAGATGATAGATTCGTAATGCCAATCGCATTCGCAGTTCTTTGTGACCAAGGCCAACTGCTTTCTTCAAGTTTGATCTGGTCGACTTCCAGCTCTTGAGCTCCGGCTCTTGGCCGATTTTAGTACCTGGGCAAGAAGATTCTGGTCGAATGCACTCTTTCGAGACTTGGCGCCCGCTATGAGCTTGTCCAAAATCTCTTGATCGGCTTTGTTGAGTCTTCCTCTCGCTCAACTCTTTGCTTGGCCGACCCACGCCTAGCCGACGAGCATCCAAGTGGCACTCAAGCGGTGCATTCATTGCGTGGCGAGATCGGCTTGCATGGTCGCCATGGCATCCTCGCTGGTTGCGGTTAGCCAAGAGAGCCGCTTCGTTGCATCACCTCGCCCGTAAGACGATTAAGTCGCTCAGATACTCAAGAAGAAGAATAAAGAAATGCCGCCGAGCAGAGGCCGCTATTATAATGCTGATGTCACCGGTAGTCGCTGGCCACAATCTCCGGTCGCCAAGCTCGCCCAAGGAAAAGCCTAAAAGGCTCGGCTTAAGTCCATCGACGGAGCTTCTGCCAGAGTAGGTTTTGAGGTGATTTGATGGCGGAGCAGGCCACACCGCAAGACAAGCACGCCGGTTTGAGTCTTCTCTCAGCATCGGCTTCTAGCAATTGAACTGAGGGGGTTTCCTCGAAAATATTTTCACAATAAGATCATGAAGACAAATTTAAGTCAAGAACAAGGGTCGGTTAACCGCAAAGAGTCGATCCGTTGGAGATGCCGGCCGCATCACTACCGCAGCTTTGGGGATCGCTAATGACAACTCTACGCTTTTCTTCTCAAAAACGAACATGGGTTTAGCCGACAAAGAAGCATGAAACTCATTTGGTGGAAAATGGAATCGACTGATTTCGCGCTACCGGACGGCAAGATCGCAGTGCTGATGGGCTATTGACCCTCAACGCGCTGCAGGATAAACCGGCAAGAGGGGTCGATGACCTTGGCCGTTGAGCGATCGCTTGGCCGGCGTGCTTGGCGCCTGGGTTGATCTTTGCTAGTCTCGAAAAGGGTAGAAGATATGGTTGTCGATGAAAATCTTATTCTAATAAAATATCAAAATGAAAATACCTCTAAAGACGAAGTTAGCATCGCCGAACTCGAGCTAGACCCAAAGAACGGGTCTCCGGTCTGGCTCTCGAAAGCCGTGAAGAAAAAGAGGACAGACTCGGGAATAGTACGCCCCGCAAAGTGCCTCGCCTATGGAGCCCACCATGTGGTAAATTGGTCTGATCGACGTGTGTTTAACACGAGGAATGGCAAGTCTACCACATGGAGTTCATCGGCTAGCTCAATAATGAGATCCGCCGCAGAGAGTTGGTTACTTTGTTTCGTGGTTTAATCATCCTAAGCAAAGGAAAGCAAGGAATGGTTTGTCCAAACCCAGTCAAGGCATAAATCGAAGGATGATAGAATTCATAGGTCCTAAAATGTTCGCTTTGAGTACTTAAGCCGACGTGAAGGATGCAAGGAGAAATCAGCAGTGGAAGCAGATCGAGAGTGGATTGGGGCATTAGGAGTGCCGAGTTTAAACGAAGAAAAGAAGGCCACGGAGATCGGGCTAATTGACTGATGAAAAGAAATTCTACGGTTGAAAGAGGCTTGGTTAAGATGCAAGAAAAAGGACAAGTATTTGTGGAAGCCGGCAGAGAGATTTTTGTTCATCGGATGAACACATGGTAAATTTTTTTGCCCGGGGATCGGCTTAGGTTGGAATACAGACTGACACCTCAGTGAAAGTCCTCTGCTGGGAAAGCCGATTCTTCCGAAGGGTCCGGATAATGAGGCGCCAAAAACGCAGAAAGCCAAATCTGATAAACCAAAGAGGGCCGCTAACATTACCGATGACATAGAAACCATTGCCGCAAAAAGCCGACTCTCGATGATATGCATCATATGGTATACGGCGCCCAAAGTATGATTTCCCTAAAGATAGCCGAATTTACCCATAACTAGTTGCTCGACATGAATTGATAGACTGGGTTGGTCCTAGGGAAGCGCCACGTAAGAGGAATCGGTCTAACTATAAGTTGATAAAGGCTACGTGTTCTTCATCCGATACAGGCCTTACTTTGTTGTTATTTTGGATGTATCCGGACCAACCTTCTCCTTTTCTGGTCAATTTGTACCGAGGTTTCCCACTAAAAGCCGATATTTGTTCTCCATCGTGCCTAAGACAAAGATAATTCACCCATATCTAAAAGGGTTGGGCCGATGGGACCTGGTTGGGAAAAAGAAGGCGTTAAAAGAGTCCGACCAAAAATAGCGGTGCAAAGCAGCTACTAAAGATTCTAAGCTCCGGGCAGCTAAGGACAGTGGGGATACACTCGGCGATGCCCATACCTTCCCACTCGCTTTCTTTTGGGCCGATACTCTATCGTACAGTGACCTCCACTTCTGAGAGCCGCATTCGGCCAAGACCTAAAACTTTTGACCACTGCTGATGTTGTAACTGTGAGCCGATAAAGGGAGTCTAGGATTTACCTCCAATGACAAGATCGGGTTCTATAGTTCATAGACCTAGGAAGTATCTGATGATCGCTTATCTCGATCTAACAAGTACCGAGATGCGCCCATTTCAGCCGATGCTATGAGAAGAAGGATTGAAGCGGAGGAAAGCCGATTTCAGATTAACGAGCACGCCAGTGGTGAAAATGACCGCAGTGAGCCTCATATTTATACCTTGGTGAGAAGGTGAAAAGGAACAATGTTGTTACATTGAAAACGCACCGAGAAGATTGCGCGCCATTAATGTGGGAAGTTACCAAGGTGAATCCTAAACCATGCCGATCACGGAAAAGACGAAGGATTTTGAAAGATAACAAGTTACCTTTCAAAATGGGGGGGCATATGTTTGCACCAAAATTCGGTCTGTATTGAATCGGTCTAAAAGTAGAAGTATCGTATTGTAAAGGAATCGGTAATCGTTTAAAAGGAACTGCTTTCAAAAAGGAAAGGAAATCGGATAAAAGGCCGATACGGATAAATACACGTGATCCATGTACAACTCGGATCGGCCGACGACGGTTATAAAGGGGAGGGCGCCAAGCTTAAGAAGAGGAATCAATCCAACAACACACACATCTACTTTTGCAAGTTTTTCTTTTACATTGTTTTAGCCTCATAGATCTCTTTGTAGTCGACGGAATCAACATAGTTGCAAGATCGCCGATTGTTGATTTTAGCCGATTTCACCCAGGTTTGATTTGCTTCGCTTTGTTGCGACGCCTTCCGGCCGATTTTACTTGTATCCTGATCAATTGTAACCAGCTTGATCTAGTTATCTCCTAATCGGTTCTTGCCGATTAGCTTAAAAGCCGATAGATCCTTGTTTATCGGCTTCGATCAAATTACAAATTCTACCTTGTCGATTTCGGTCAAATCGACTCAAGACGCCTCGCAAACCCGGTTATGTCTTTCATGTGTTCGGCGCCTAAAACCCTTCTTCACGCTTTTTGGCGCGAACAACAAGCAACAGTTGGGTTTGGCCTTAGCGCGAGGAAGACCTGCAACACCCTGCTCTGCTTCTGCCGCATCTAGATATGGACCCCCTTGTGTCATCCCCATGCATCTGGCTGTAGTGAGGTTTTGGGTTCCAGGGGCTGCATAAAATTGAGGATGCCAACTGCCGACACGGCGGCTCTAACAATGTGCTAGTGAGATTCGAGAGTGCAAGAGGTTGTTTGTTCCTTTCTCTCTCTCTCTCTCTCTCTGTACTATGTAGCATAGAATCACATCCTTCGTATCAGTATGGGGCAGTAAAAAATGTTAAGCACAATTGTGGCACTTGGCAAGAGTAGAAAATGACCTGCTTGGTTTGCCACTGCACTTGATTCAACCCATTTTTTAGTTTTGTGATATTCAAATCATGCTATCATGGGCACACAAATTTTGCAATCTGCAGATACTAGAAATTGTGTGATAATTCTAGAGCTGCTCCTATAGAAGATGTTAACAAGAAAACTTCTTACAAACAAAATTTGCATACTGGTTTTCCTAACAAATGTTTGTTTCTTTTATATTATTTAATTTGGATATTTCTGACACTTTGGTCTCACCAAGTCAGTAGAGACAATTTTTGCTCAAATTAGTAACAACTGGGTATGATCTGTAGTTAAAAGTAGATACATACAGCTAATTCATTTGCAAAAAAATGCCATCCAGCCAACATGACTGGAGTCTGCTAGCTCTGAGTCATTGTCGTCCAATTTCAATCCAAGTAGCATATCCTTTTGGCAGTGAAGTTAACATAGTAGTACTGTAGTAGTAAGTAAATATTTAGTAGTACTTATGTGCAGATACATGGTTAGTGTTAGCTCATGGATGACAAAATGTGTATTAACATTCTGTATGTTCAGCCTGCACTGCTCGGTGTTTCTGCAGGTTTTGTTAGTCGAAGGAGGCGGTGAGTCAAGTAGAATTCATTGCCATGAAGAAGCCAAAGCATGCTCCAAGGAGCAAAAAATTGGACCTATTGCTCGGGGATTATTGAGTTTAGATGTTTTTAGTTGAGTCATATCCACACAACAAGAAAGTATTCTCAACAGCCTCCAAATATCATGGTATGTCTATGATCACTATTTTTTAGCCATAAATTATCTAGAGACTGTATTAAGCCATAAATTATTGTACTTGACGACCAGGCATTGATTAGAAGGTTGCACTTTGTAAGGTAGTAAATATGTCTTCTTTATGTTGCTACAGAGAACAGATCTATTAGAGTACCAGTTCATTCTTCAGTTTCTTTTTTAACTAATAGATTAGTAAGAAGCGAGTTTTTGATTTCTTTGCTTAGTAGGGGTGCAAATAAACAAAAGCTGAGATCATGTGAAGGTCAAAAAGAGTCAAATATAGAGGAGGACATTAATGCCAAATGCCATTCAAATTCAAGTGAGCCACTGCATCATGAAGAGAAAATGGAAGTCATCCTACATTGGTTGTGCAAAGAAGTCAGGTGCAATTTCTTCTCTCCAAACATCTTTTACCGCATTTTTCATTCAAGTTTCACTAACATGCTTTTGCACGGTCTTATTAGTATTTCGGTTCTGTACAAGAAAAATGAAGATGAAAGAGACCTTTCCTTACAAGAATTAGAGTGGTAGAAAAATAGAGCCTCCTATTATAATGCCTTTCTAATAATGCTCACAGGGAATTGCAAATGGAAATACTATGAAGAAGAAAGGGAGCAAGCGGCCATTGGTCGAGGAAACGTTAGTTGTTTCTCTTGCAGCTCTTGTCGTTGGCAGGATTGTGGCAAATTATTCTGCAAGACATGAATACCATGTCAACGCCTTTTATTGTTTACTGTTTTCAACTGGATGCTGGTGTTGAAGTATTTGATGTTGTTTTTCATATTTGTAGTCATTTCCGTTGAGTCTAATTTACTGAATGTTCATGTGATCGCTTAAATAATTGTAAATGATTAGTATTGTTACTTCACTCATATATGTATCTCATACAGTTATTTATGCGATGATTATTTACATGTCTATTTTGTATGTCTTATAGTAACTTGTGAAATGTTAGTAGAACTCTGAGCAACTCCGTTAGATACTCTGCTACTAAACACCATTAGGCACAAGAACTTGATTTCACACCTCATCACAAATCGGTTCTAAATTGGTTATGAGCTAGAATCGATTGTGATGATTATATTATCACTATCGCGTGAAAACCAACTGTGGTAGAGTCTCCTCATCACAGTCTAAAAACTTTGTATCACCACTAAAACTGATTGTGATGACAAAAAAAGAATAGTAGTGAGAACTTTCTTTCATTTTAAAGCTGTTTAGATATATGTACGGGCGGGCTGCTTTAACAATGTAATCTCCACCGTCTATCAACCACCATTGATCAAGAGTTGAAGACGCTCAAATAATTCAGTGGTTATTTACTCTGCATTATTCTCTCTAACATATATTATTTTACTAGCCGCTACGGATAAAAAAAATCATATTATCCCAGCATATCGAGCTATGGATATCGACAATTGGAGTCAACAGTGGTGCAGCAAACCTCTAAACAAAATCGTTCGCCAAGTTCTTCCAATGACCTGTTCATGCCCACAGGCGAAGCTTAACGCATAGTTGAACACGGACCAGGTCAAACAAAACGTTCCTGTCCCTGTCAGACACCGACTGACCGGTTAATTAAGTCCCAAATCATACTGGGGATCGCTTCATTGGACTTGTGCTGCATGCCAAGTTGTCTAATACGACGAGTTGGGCTGACAATTTTTTCTCTGTACGTGTTGTTGTCGCCTTGAATTGGAGAGCGATGGCTAGCTTAAATTTTTCTCTCCTCCTATGCCTGACTCGTAGTAGAATCCAAAAGCCGGCTTTGCCGTCTCGTGTAATCGCGCTGTGTGCGATTTGGATTTTGGAAGCATACATTGGCTGGGCGGAGTCTAACGGGTTTGAAATCCACATATTTGGAATGGAGTCTAACAGGTTTGAAATCCACATATTTGGAATGGCGAGTTTCGTTTGATTTTAGATATGGTCACAGTCTCTAATATACACTCTCACTAGTTTTTTTAATTAGGTCATATGTGTTTAGGGAGCCATGCGTGAACAAAAAAATCGCTAAGAATCGTCACTTTTTTTTTCTTTTCTTTTTTTTTTTGTGGCGAGGAAAGAATCGTCACTTGCTAGTTGCTAGGTCTAGCCCAGCTTGTTTAGGGATTCCAATGATAAAACCGAATGACATGGCCTGTCTATGTAATCGTGAGGTCAGTGTTTGGTCTTTGCAACGTGTATGTAGGAAGAATTAAAATTAAGTGTGCCACTATTCAGTCGTCAATTCAATAAAAATTTGAAGTCGAAGCTACCCCGTGCTAAAGATACAGGTGGACAAAAGGAAGCAGGGGAAAAGACGTGTATTATGTATAGATCGCTTTCTGGGCCAAGGTGATGTATATCATGCAGTGTGTGATGCAAATTTTTATGCCCGGCCGGTAAAGATCAGCGACAGTGGAGTGGAGTGTGGACTATATACATCTGGCAGATTCCTCTCGAGGCAGCAATGTGGGAGTAAATTTAGGACCGAGTATTCATTGTAAACGAATCTGAATTGATTTTTAGAGATTTTTTACTATAGGTTAGGTATTGTTTTGTACAGAAAGATCAATTTAATAAAGAGAAAACTTTGTTCTCTGTTTCTGTGTGTGCTCTCAGTTCTTGTTCGTGCGATCTATTGGCTTACTGTTGATTGGTGCGGTGCGATCTATTGGCTTACTGTTGATTGGTGCGGTGAACGACTACGTTTCGCAACATGTTATCAGCACGAATGCTCTGTATCTGGGCATGTTTTTCTATATTTTGTGTATTAGATCAATCTTATTTTGCCGATTTTAATGACATATTGATTTTGATTCGCATGGGATGCGCCGTGATAATTCCGCTCATACAAGAGATCGATCTCATCAACACAAAGACGGAATTGCATGCATGGACGAACACACGACGTTATACCGAGGCCAGTCGAGTTCGTCTACCTGCGTCGAAAACATCCTGCTACATGCGATTGAATCTATTTCTAGCCCTACATAAATTCAATCTGCGTAAGTTAAATCGCACATTTACATGTTTTAATCTAGCTGGTTATCACAGTAGAGGTGCGATTAATTGTCTAATCTAAATCTATGATAATTGCTTATCACTATTCATCATCCAAAAAAATCGGCCAGAAAACCGAACTCCACAACCAAGCCGCCGCCTGGCCCCAAAAGCCAAAAGCCGCTGACCGGCACTTGAAGACGCACTACCATTGCTGGTATCTGCTCCCGCGTTGAAACCAAGGAGGCAGTGGTGGCGCCACACCACTTCGATCCATGCACACCGCACCTCTTCGTCTTCACCTTGCGCCACCGGAAGTTGCACATTGCCAGAGAGCACGCCGTGCAAGTGAAACCTCGATCTGTGTGCCATCGCCTCATCGCATCCTCGCGTCTTGTGTGCCCGTAGCGCTAGCGGTGCTCCGACTTTCGAGCAATACGGTGGCGCTTCATGCCCTCACGCCCCGAAGGTGACGGTCGCGCCCGGAGAACGCGAGGTGATAGCGCCTGTTTGGCTTCCAAGCGGAGGCGGCGCCATCTGCTCATATTATGCACGGAGGTGACCATGTTTCCTTAGATTCTGTGAGGAGGCGGTAGTGCTTGTTCGGCTTCCGCGTAGAGGCGGCGCCAACTGCTTGAATTCCAAGCAGAGGCAATCGTGAAGTGTGGCGACGATGCGCGGCGGCTGCGGCAACACACGTAGCCATCGCGCGAGGTTTACGACGGCAAAGCGCGGCGGTTGCGGCAGCCGCCGGTGAGGTTTGCGATGGCGAAGTGTGGCGGTTGCGGCAACACACGTAGCCGTCGGCGAGGTTTACAACGGTGAAGCGCGGCGGCTGCGGCGGCACAGGCAGCCACTGACGAGGTTCACGATGGCGAAGCTCGGTGGCCACGACAGCTTCCGCAGCGCCAACGAGACCCACAGTTAATAAGTGCGGCGGTTGCGCTTTGTATCGAGAAAAATGGGCGACTAGGGTTTGGAAACCCTAACCGCCAACTTTATAAGAGTGAGTTTGGACCCTTGGGTCCAATGGGCCATGTGACCCATTGGGTCGGACCGAAAAAATGAAAAGGAAAAAAATAGAAAATTTACAGTCATGTCCCTTGGATTTTACTGTAATTTCAAAAAATAGTGAATAAATTCTTAAATTGATGATAAATCCTAGAAATTAGATTTCTAGGTTTATGGGCTTCTATAAAATTGGTAAAATTAATAGTAAGCACACATTGGAAGTCTTATTCAGTGGGCTTATTTTTCTAGCATATTTTAATGTTAAATATGTGATGAAATTTATTTTTTTCTATTAGTCAATAATTCTAAAAATTGCTTCATAATTAAAAGAAAATTACAAAAATTGCGAGAAAAATTTTGAAAAATTGTGGAAAGCATATTATGGGCTTCATGACTCTATATTAATTTTATTAGTATTATTATATAATTAATTTATGTTGAAATATACTATTCTGTTATTAAGTAATCCTGAAAATTGCTTAGTAATTAACAGAAAATTGCGAGAAATGCTAGAAAATTTTTATATGGAATATTGAAAGATCCATATATCTAGATTTATTATCCTAGCTTGATTCCATGTTTATGTATATTAAAATTTATTTTTCTGTTACTTAGTAATTCTGTAAATTGCTGAATAATTAGTAGAAAATCATAAAAATTGTTAGAAAATTTTTAGATAATTATCTACTAAATAGATATAGATCAAACTTTACTGATTGAAGAGTGATCATATAATATATTGATCTTACCAGTAGTAAAAGTCATTTTGCATAATAGAAATAGGATATGTCAGACATCGCACAAAGGGAATTTGTTGTGCTTGCCCTGAACCGCAACAATTACCTTATCGGGTCAACTAATACTAAGATTAACCCTAACCCTAACTACCGAACCGTCGGATCCCGATCGGACGATCCAGGATCGTCCACGTAGCACACGTGTGGGCCATTGGATCGAATCCGCGTGAGTCGCAAGGATGGTGCCACGTCAGCTCGTCGGGTTGGGGATGCACTCCGTCGCGGGCGTTTTTGCTCTGCGAATCTCATGCTGAGCACGGACTCCGAGACCAGTATTTAATGCGTGGGTTCGTGCACCGTGTGCACCGTTTCGTACTCTGCCCTTTGCCCTAGGTCACCGAGCCCCCGCTGCCATCGTTTTGCCGCGATTGCTCGCTGTAGATTGATAGTCACCACCGTGCTTCTTTGCACGATTCTACCGCCGGTGGGCCGAACCAGCCGCACTTGAGCTCGGATTCGGAACCGTGGTGGCGAGACGCGTCCCCCTTGATATTCCACTTCACTGGAGAGACCTTCAAGTGCCATCGACCGAGTCGTCGTCCCCAAGCCCGGTGAAGACCTCGCCACCGCGCCATCGCCGTCCTCAAGAAGCTCGGCCACCGTTGGATCAACATGGAATGTTCTAGGTTTGTCCATGTATGCCCATCCAATCATTCTAGTTAGATTAGATCTGGACCTTAGGATTTACGCTCAATGCTCTGGATGTTGCCACGTAGATGAAATCTAATGCCGTAGGATAGATCCAATCTAAACCGTTAGATCCTCATATGTAGGGTGGAGATTAAGCCATGTAGGTGCGATGATCACTCACCATGTGTCCTCTGGCTGAGCGGAATTGCGCTAGATCTTAGCCGTCCGATCTAGATTAAATGGTTTAGATTAGATCGGGTAGCGCTACTTTAGATCTATCTGTAGCCGTTAGATTAAGATCCAACGCGGGGAATCAAGCCACATAGAGGCACGAATGATTCGCCATGTGGTTGTGTTTTCGCACAGATCAGATTCAATCTAAACCGTCGGATTTAAAACAGTTGCACGAGATTGAACCACGTGGTCAACCAATCACAGGTCGCCACGTAGCAGGCACGGGAGTCAGTGATGACATCATGATGACATCATCGGTGGGACCCGCATGTCAGCCGTAGAAGTCGTGAGTGCTGACGTTAGTAGTAGGGCCCATGTGTTAGTGAAACCGAGCCGCGTGCATCGGGTCTACGGTGGGCCGAGTCAAACTGCGGGCTAGGTCTATAGACCAGGGGCCACGTGGCCACTCCCGATTGGTCCGAGGCAATGCTGACACAAGCATGACTCAGTAATTCGAATTTCCAGTAGAAAAGTAATTAGTTTAATTCGAATTTTTTTTAAATTGATTTTCAAACCTCAAATTGCTCGTTCTTGCACATACGAACTCCGATTGAGGTGATTTCAGAGCGTAAAAATGTGTAAAAATGTGCTCTATTCAATGGTGAATTTTATTTAATTTTTGGAGTTTCACTAATCTTTGTTTTGAGGTATTTATTGCTTCTTTACTCGTTTCACGTAGACGTCGAAGTGCCGGAAGGTTACGAGGGTAAAGTACTAACACAAGAAGTAGGTCTAGAGCAAGATCAAGACCTTTTCCAAGGCAAGTTGTGCTTTGATCATGTTGATCCCACTTTTAAAATTCTGTTGTTTCAAATTATTGCATGCTAGTTTAAATTAAAACGATTCAATTAATTTGGGGAATAGATAAATAACCTATTTGATCTTTGCCACCTTGTCTTTATTACTTGTATCAGTTGTATGCCATGATTCATTTGTCACCCTAGGTTATGGAATAACAGTTGATCACTATTAATTTGCCAACATGGAATAACTAGATCGTAAATAGTTTGCTTAGCCACGCATCATGTTATTGATATAATTTTTGAATGTCAAAATTAATCTTGACCTAATGAGATATGGAACATGTTTATAAAAGGTGTGACATGTGTTATTGATGATGTTGATGGCACGTGGTGCATGGTAGTCAACTGGGGTGATAAAATGATTTAGACTGGAGCAAATGGCAAGAGTGTTTATTGGTGGGCTAGGTGTGGCACTTAGGCGGTCACATTTGGTTTTGATGATTTGGATATTTGTGAATTTTTCTAGAAGTCTTGCCTTGGTCAATTAAGGACTTAACCTTGCAAGAATTTGATCTAAGTCTAACATACAACCACATGTCTGGAATGGGACAGATCTAGCTAATTAATTTGTGATGTCTAGATTTCGGTACTATCGTGGTGGTGTGAGTTCCAGGTGTACGGGTAGACTCACATGGCACAAGAGGGGGGCCCTGAGAGTGGTAACCAGTCCCTTCAGTGTTGAAACCTTAGCGGGCGCCGGGCAGTACTGGGTCTAGAAGGAGCACTGTAAAGACTTTGTTACGGTCACTTGCCTTGGTGGTGTTTGATTGTATCCTGTAGGTAAAGTGCATAAACTCTGTAGAGTGTTAAAACTATTCGAATAGTCATGTCCGCGGTATTGGACAACGCTCAGGGGTTATAGTCAAGGGTTAGACTTTCATAAAATGAACTTGGGAAGGTGGGCATTGAGGTATGCAAATGTGGAAATTGATTAAGGATGAACGATGCTTTACATGGGAGAATAATTGTGAAAGTTATTCCCGTTATTATTGTTATACTGCTTTTCTATCTACTATGATTATTTGTGAATGCTATTTTACTACAAAACAACCATTCATCCTGTCATTTGGAATAAGCCCTGCATATAGTAATAGCTTTGCATTCTGTGCGCAACTTGTTGAGTGCTTTATATACTCACCCCCTTGCAATAATACAAATACCAATTGAGGAGGAGTCTACACCAGCTTTGGAGGAGTACCAATAGGAGCCGTTGAGTTAGCCCAGTCAGTTGCTTGCGATATATTGATTGGTCACTACGAGTCTTATTTTTCGCTGCAATTTTCTCTATATTTTAGTCTTTGCCCTGCGAGGCGTACTCTTGTAAGCTGACCATAAGGTTGGTTAAATAGATTATATTAATAGATGGGGTTTTATTTGTTATTTCATTGTGTATGATTGTGATATTCATATATGTTGAGACTGTGTGCACTAGCGTGATCCTGGACTAGTGTGGAATACACAGAGGGTCCGGATTTGCACAATCGGGGCTCGACAGTAGGCTAGAAAATAGAAATAGCTATGGCCGCAGAATGGGCCAAAGGAATAAAGGATATAAGTGAAAAAATGGCATATCAAATGGGGGAAGAGACAATTTATAGTGAAAAAGTAAAAATAAAGGGCCAAGGGGCTTTCAGAAGCAAGACTGAGCTAACAAGACTATAACCCCCCCCACATAACCCTGCTTTACTTATAGATGCATTGACCATTGGTCGTGCAACCATTGCATCCCAAAGCATGTGGTATTGAAAGGACCGGGATGTCGGCCTAGAGGGGGGGTGAATAGGCGATTACAAAATTATACCCAATTTAAATTAATCTGTCAGAGATAATGCGGAAGCAATTAGGATAATTAAGTTTTGCAATTTGAACAATTCAGCCCGAGACAGTCAACTCGAATACTCCGGATATATTATCTGAATACTCCGGTATGTCCGGATACTCCGGATCAATATACCGGATACTCCGGGTTGCCTGTTTCGGTCAGAACAGAGAGAGTGCAACAAAATTAATTACTTCTTCGATTCAAGAGATACAGATTACTCTACTGCAACAAAGTAAGGATACAAGCAAGATTAGATGCAGTAGATAAAATCTAATTGATCTAATCACAAGAATCGAAAGCAAATTAAGCGGATGAGCAAAAGAGTAAACCGAAGTAAGGAAGGAGACACGAAGATTTTATCCCGAAGTTCGGATCCTTGAGGGGATTCTACGTCTCCGTTGAGGCGGCTCGGTCACACTTGAGCCGGGGTCTCTTTCAACCCTCTTCCTCCCGGTGTTGCACAATGCACTCGCCGGTCTTCACTTCTTTGATTCCTTTCCTTGCGGAGGCGGAATCGGACCTTCACAAACCTTCGGTGGCCTTCCACACAAAGCTTGGAAGCTCACCGGCAACTCCTAGCCGTCTAGGAGACCTCAACCTCCAAGAGCAACAAATGCTCCCGAAGAACTCACTTAGAGTCCACCTCAAGTGCTAAACACACTAATCACACTCAACCCGAGCACTACTCACTCTCACACCCAACCCTTCACTCAAAAGGGGATCACTAAGATCTAGGGTTAGATGGGCTTTTGGGAGCTCAAGATCACTAAGAATAACACCTCAAAGCACCAAGGAACCACCTCCACTCCTCAAATCAATCCTCAAACCAAACACCTCTCTCCTCTACCCAACCCTTTACAAAAGGGGATCACTAAGATCTAAGGAGTAGGGAGGAGTATTGGGGGCTCAAACACTCACAAAGAACACCTCTAATACCCAGCAAAAACCTCCCCCAATGTCTCTCTTGAAATGGGTAAGAATGGAGCTTTAAATAGAGGAACCCCAAAAAATAGCCGTTGGGACCGAACTGGGCAACCTGGATACTCCGGATAATTAGTCCGGATACTCCGGACAATTAATCCGGATACTCCGGATCTCGAGTGCAAAGACGCAATTTGACGAAAATGGGCATAACTTTTGATCCCAGACTCCGATTTCGACGAATTCGGACTTTTCCGAAAGCTACGAACGAGGGCTACACAACTAACAAGGTCTCACTACCCAAATCCCAAAGGATAAAATCATATATCACAAGGAATCCAAGAGAGACCTACAACCCTCACTTTCCGGTACCACCAACACCACTTCTATCCCTCACACCAACCCACCTACACCTAGGTGAACAAAGTGTGACTTGGGATTCTTAACCTTAGACAAGGTTAGACCACTTTTGAGCACTTGAGACTTGTCTAAGTGATTTCAACGATTGTATCCCTCTTAATAGTACGGCAATCCTTAGACTTAAATTTAACACAAAATCTAAGTCTTACACTAAGCTTACATGCCGACTTCTTGGATGCACGGTGTATGATGACGCTTCCACAAAGATTGATGACGCCCTTCGTCTTGTCAACCTCGACGCGATTCACCTCATGAGACTCTCGTCCTCTCCGACCTTGACCTCGATCATCATCCAGACGATCCTCACGCCAAGTCGCTCTTGACTTAGTCCTCAGCTCTTGGTGACACCGCCGTCTTATTTGACTTTGACTCGCTTGTCATCCTTCAAACCATAGTGGTCATCATACATACAGCTTTGGAACCTAATTCTTATCAAAACACTCAGCAAACATATTAGTCCCACAAGCTTAAAAGATATGTTGAATAAATTGATAATAACAAGTGTTTCATATCAAGAAGCACAATATGAATGGAAACACTTGACAATAGAAATATTCTCTACTAAGTGCATCATGATGAATATATGATTGATCTAACTGCACTAGAGAGATAATTGCCAATATGAAGAATCAATTAAATCATGGCAAGGACCACAGACTTTGCTTAAATGAAGCACATGATTGAATATACACGAATTACACATGTGCAAACAATATTTGGAATGAGAGTAAATAATGTGATCCAATTCTAGATTAAACTTCACTAAGAGAGGTGCATTAGAAGATACACAACTAAGACATGTATGCACCAAGTCAATATGAAGCAATGAAGTTTAACTCTAGTTAACACAAGCATATTAAAAACAAAGCACATAATGAACTCAAATGAATATATATATGCACAAGCAATTATGACATGAATCAATGTGCACATATGAAATCAACAAGTTACTTAAAGTTCAATATGCATTTGCTAAAGAGGAATGCAATGACAAATATGGAAGGAATACCGAGATTGCATACCTCATTTTTGCTTAACCATCCCAATTGATTTTCCTCTAAAATAGATGAGACTAATATTCAACTAGGCAATAAACATGTTAGTCTCATAACAATATAAACATATTAGGGGTTTGTCATTTGTTAAGAACTAAGTTAAGCATTTGTACAATTACATTGATTGACATTACATGCGTTTGTCATTAATCACCAAAACAACATAAGTGCCTAGATGCACTTTCAGGTAGACTTTTACACAAAATCCACTAGAATAGTCAATAAGACCCACGAAAAACAATGTTAAGCCATACTTCACCGTTCAAGTTGTTGTTGGTATGTAGGGGTGAAAACGGGTCGGATACGGTCGGATATTGATCATCCCGTATCCTAACCCATATTATTATCCCGGATTCAGAGTCGGATACGGATAGACCGGATACGGATACGAATTCGAAGTAGTCTGGATTCGGACACGGGACGGATACATGACGGATACGGATCGGAAACGGATAATATAATCGGATAGTATGCAAGGCAAAAAAATGAATGAACCATACGACATTCACATCAACCAATGAACTTTTCAACAGAAGTAGATACATAACATAACTCTCACACGATAACACACATACAGGATCACATCGACATACTCATAATTCATACAAGTCCAACATAAGTACGAATTGCATCTGTTCATACAATGTACGAATTAATAGATTATTAACACTTGCTGGATCATGTCTGTTTCGAGAATTGATTATATTCACTTGCTGAATCATGTATGTTTCGAAAATTGCCTCATGTCTACACAAATCAGTAGGGCGCAATGACTGAGAATTGATTATATTCACTTGCTGAATACACTTTGACTGAGAATTCCATACCAGTTTCGAGAATACACACATTTCAATCATAAAATTCACCACAGTTCCATTTCAATCATAAAATTCAATCATACTGCATACAAGATGTCACAAGAATACTGATACTGAATATGAGATGTCACAAGAATACACACATTTCAATCATAAAATTCACCACAGCTACCAGGTGGAGTACCGAATATGAGATGTCACAAGAATACTGTATACAAGATGGAAGATTGCTCTCAGACTCAGTTTATCCATCTTCATCTCAGAATACAAGATAGCATTCATGGTTCACCTACCTCAGATCTGGCCACCCGGCGGTTGACGAGGGCGCGGGGGCTCGATCGTGGACGAGGGCGCCCGGTGCGGTGGACGATGGCTTGGCGGCGCGGGGGCTCGGCCATGGACGGCGGCTTGGCGGCGCTATGGAGGGCGCGAGGCCGGAGGGCGCATTGGAGGGCGCGAGGGCGCGGTGGACGAGGATCCGGCGTGAGGGCTCGGCGGCACGGTGGAAGGACCGAAGGAGGAAGGAGGAGTGACCGAATGAGGGATTGAGGGATTAGGAATTTAGGATGCGGTGCGGTCGGGTCAATCGGTCATGCTCATGCCCTAGGCTGAGTCGTTGGTCTCATCAGTCATCAGTCATCACATGTCTACCGGATATCCGATTTTGGTTACCGGATAATATCCGGATAAATACGGGATTTATCCATATCCGACGGATATTGGACGCCCCGAATCCGTATCCGTATCCGTATTTGACTATCCGGATCCGACCGGATATAAAAACATCTTCCCGGATCCGGTTTTTTCAGGATACAATTCTGGATCGGACGGGAAATATCCGACCCGTTTTCACCCAGAAGCAAAACTGAGCTAACAAGACAATAACCCCCCCCACATAACCCTGCTTTAGTTATAGATGCATTGACCATTGGTCGTGCAACCATTGCATCCCAAAGCATGTGGTAGACTTTTACACAAAATCCACTGGAATAGTCAATAAGACCCACGAAAAACAATGTTAAGCCATACTTCACCGTTCAAGTTGTTGTTGATATGGACGCTAAAAAAGTTTGATAACATGGTTCTTGAAATTATTGAGTTTGAGAAGTCTCAAAATGACATATACGACTAATATGGAGACTTGGATTAGTCTCCTAAGTATTCATTCACTGCGCTAGTCGATGTCATATATTTTTTATAAGTCTCGTCATCAGGTTAGCCCAAGTTCCTAAATGAACATTTGGTCTACGATCCTGTTGAGCCATTATCATTTAAAATTGAATCAATAACTATTTTCCAGATGTTTGATTAATTGTGCTATATTTGTTCTATATTCTACAATTTGTTCCTGATGCAATAATTATCTGATTGTTAAATCATACTTCTGATATAGAATAAAGTATAGTCCAATGATGGAGGAAATATGTTTAGAAGACAGTTGTACCATACTAAGTGAATTGAAAATATTATAACTATCACCAGAAGAGATGCTTTCATAGTTGGCACTGGAAGAATGCAAAATTATACCCCGAGTCCAGTCGTACTCTCTCAAGTTTTAAAGACATTGGTCTAAATAGTTTCCATATGCAAACAGAGAAAGAGGATAATACAGAATATCTACTCATGACTAAGTTTAATGGGTGTAATAAATGTGTGGTTGAAAAACTCCCTTCGTCCTCCTATGGGTCATACTATGCACATATAAAACTTGAAGTTCGTGTTGCGATAAAAACCCAGAAATATTTAAGATCTGGCAAATCGACTGTGTTATCGTGAGTTGAATATTATGAAAATAATAATTAATAATTCTGCTGGCCTGATGATTTCTAATGCCCTGTTTGTAGTATAGGAAAGCTCATAGTTTGATCTTCTTAACTAAAAGTTAGGGATGAATTACTGAATTTCCTGAAAAAAATTCAAAGTGATATATGTGGACCTATTCAACCCCTGTCGAGCCCTTTCAGATATTTTATGAAACTTATAGATGCTTCTACTATATGGTCCTATGTATGTTTCTTATCTGCTAGGAACCATACTTATGCTAAAATTAATTGCCCAAATTATTAAGTTAAGAGCTTACTTTCCAGAATAAAGGTTTAAGTCTATTCGAATGGACAATGCTAGCGAGTTTACCTCAAAAGCATTTAATGATTATTGTATGGTTTCGAGAATTATTGTAGAGCATCTTATACCCCATATCCACACTCAAATGGCCTTGCGGAGTCATTGAATTAAAATAATAAAACTTATTACTTGGCCAATCCTGCAGAATAATAAACTACCCACCAACTGTTGGGGCCACACGGCGCTGTACACTACGGTATTAATTCGACCCAGGTCAACTCCACATTATGAAATTTCCATATTGCAAATAGTGCATGAAAAAGAATTAAGTGCTTTTCGTCTGCAAAAATTTGGCTATACTGTATACATACCAATCTCTCCACCACAGCATACCACCATGGGACCTCACCGGAAGTTGGGGATCTATATAGGCCATGGATCTCCATCAATTATTTAAAGACCTAGAGCGTATGACAGTCTGCATAAGGCCCGGTACGCTGATTGTACTAAGGACATTTTTCGGCATTACATAGATATAAATACCACATTAAAGAATACCGAGTTTTTAGATCCATGCACTAAAGAGATCGAACTTGAAATTCGAAGGATAATAAATCTGCAACAAATAAGCTAATAATCTACCAAATGCCTTTACTGATCACAAGGGAGTAGAAAGATCTCATATATCTCCAGTATATGCACTTAAAAGAGTGAAAATACCCTAGAAGGATATTGAACCCATTCTTGACCCTCATGATAAAATAAGGGATAGGCTTTTATGTGCACGGGACTCAATTCCACAAAGACGTCTGCGGAAGTAGAGAACCGAACAAATTAGAAAACACTACCTCTGACAGTGAAAGAAGCTCAACCTGATGTTAAGAAAATCCTTGAAGTGAGCCATCCACGAGATGGTAATATCCCTGAAATGATCCATCCGAAAGATGATAACCTCAGCATATATTGCGCGCACAATCCAACGCTGGAAAGTTAGAACACCCAGACTCCATCGTTGTGGTAAATCATGAGGAGCTGAAAGAAATTAATGAAGAGATATCATTGAAGTGATGCAAGAGAATTGTATAAAAGAAAGACTACAATTGTCAACATATTTCACATCTAAAAAATTGCTAAAAACTGGATCTAGAATCAAAGTACATGGCAGAGTGCCAGAAGCGCTCAGATAGGATCAAAATGAAAAGAAGCAATTGAGACAACGCTCACTTAATAAGAGAAAAGTTTTTTATCTTGTTGACCAGGTTCTCCTAAAGTGTTCCCAGCAGGATCGAACGAATTTTTCATCCTGGAGAGAAATGAAAATATCCAGTTGGTGAGATATAAAGTGAGGCTTGTAGCACAATGGTTCACATAGAAAACCCAGCATCGATTACGATGAAATCTATTCTCCTGTAATGAGAGGAATTGCGTTCCAAAACTTAATATTAATGCAGCAAGCTTAAACTTATAAATGTAGTTGGTGGATGTAGTGACCGCATACTTATATGGATCACTGGATATGGATATTTATATAAGAGTTCCTGAAGGTGTTAAAATTCTAGATTCTAATAATCGCAACATGTATAGCGTCAAACTGAAGAGCTCGCTATGCGAATTAAAACAGTCGGGGAGAATGAGGTACAATCGACTTAATGAGTTCCTCCTAGAGAAGAGATATTGTCTCTGTGTGTTCATAAAGAAATTCCAGAACGGATTCTGTGTCATCTTAATATATATCGATGACCTAGTGTTATCGGAACCACATGGGAAATAGAGGAAGCAAGTGCTTATTTTACGACAGAGTTTGAGATGAAAGATTTGGGTAAAACCAAATATTACGTAAGCCTACAACATTTTCCAGAAGGAATTTTTGTACACCATTCTATCTATACCAAGAAGGTATTGGAAAGATTTAATATGGATAAATTTTATCCTTTAAAGACCCAATGGTTGTAAGATCCCATGAAGCGGATAAAGACCCTTTCAGACCAATGATTAAAAATGAGAAAGTCTTAGGACCTGAAGTCCCATACTTATATATCTTGTAAATTACACAAGGCTTGATATTGTACTCGTACTAAATTTGCTAGCAAGACACAGTGTAGTCTCAATCAGAAGACATTGGACTAGTGTTAAGACTTTACTCATATACCTCCAAGGTATTCAAGATTTTGGGTTGTTTTTCCAGAAGAACCAAGACTTAACCATGGTGAGATATATAGATGTTGGCTATCTGTCTAATCTCCACATGGCCAAATATAAGACTGGTTTTGTGTTTCTCTGTGGTGGTTCAACCATCTCTCGGCGATCTGTTAAGAAGACCTTGGTAGCTACTTCTACCAACCACTCAGAGATTATAGTATCATATGAGTGTGTTTGGCTGAGACGTATGATTAGCCATATACAGAAGTAATGTGGTTTTAATACAGTTGATACCCCTACAATTATCTATGAAGATAATATTACTTGTGTTGCATAAATGCAAATGAGATGTAAAGAGCAATATCATGAAGTATATTGCCCTTAAATTTTTCAATCCTCACAAACTCTAGAAGAATGGTGAGGTAAAAACAATGCAAACTAAGTCATATGAAAATCTAGCCAATTTATTCGCAAAATCCATACCCTTTTTGCACGATTCTGAATATCATATTTTATATCCTGAAGATTATGAGTTGTACTCTTTTTCCCTTAGTGAGTTTTTATGAAGTTTCTCACATGAAGGTTTTTAATGAGGTAACTAGTGCAATACAGAGTGCGAGTGCAATGTACTCTTTTCTTCATCCCTTTTTTCCACTGCGTTTTGGGAGGAGTTTTTAATGAGACATGCGCATTATGCGGTATTCGCCCAATGGGGAGTATAACGATATGGATAGAATCCCTATTCTAGTATGGCATGACTCTATCCATTGGTGGACTAATCCAAATTGATCTACAGAGGCTTTTTATTAGTCCAATAAAGAGAAAGAACTTTGCCCCCCTACTTCTGTGTGTGCTCTCAGTTCTTTTTCGTGCGATCTGTGGTACGAGTGAATGACTGCATTTCACGACAATAACCCGTCCCCCCCCCCCAAATTGGTTTCCGTACGATAAAATTTTCAAAAAAAAAAATAGTCTCCTTCCCTACTGAGGAAGACCTAATAAGTGCCACATATCATCTGTCGTGGTCTAATAACGTAGATGGTTTCCAAGCGCGGACCTAACAAGGCCCACCTAGGTTTCGCGCTACCAGAGCGCAACAGCCGGCCAGGGGTGCGGGCAGCCGTGGGCATGTGCGGGCAAGCGCGTGGCGCTGGGGACCATGTTGCGCGGGTGGGGGCGTTGCACGGGTTGACGCGTGGAGCGAGGGGCGTGCACTCGTACGGCCGCACGAGGGTGCGTGCGGGTTGGTTGGCGCGGGGCCGTGCGGGTTGGTTGGCGCGGGGCCGTGCGTGAGTGCGTCGCTTCCGTGCTCCCCGTGCGTTCCACGCTGCCCATGCGTGGAAGATACGTTCCACGCTCTCCAGGCACGACAGGAGACTCGTGCCTTCCACACTCAAACAGAAGACTCTTTTTGAAATTTTGGTGGCATGGGTGCCATTTCGGTGAACAATTCGCGAGAGGTTACACTACCGAAATCATCACCCTGGGGCAATTTTTTTCTTTGCAAATCTAGCCTATTTCCGAACACAATTATAAAAATAGCTCCATCCTTGATATTGATAGGCGACACCTGTCATGCTACCGCAGCTCAAAAGGACCTACAGAGTTGCTAGCTAGATTTGAAAAGAGAGAGAGAGAGAAGGTTTATGCGAAGGTTAGAAAAGTGCTGACTTAGACACTGCCTAGCATCAATGTTGACTATGGCGTCCAAATAGCCCAGGAACCACAACTCCTGGACGTACGCTACTTCATTTAGGTCATTTGTTTGCAAGTTTTTAGTATAGTACAACATTGACCTGGTATTCCAATCACAGTTCTGACAACCGATTTCTATTATAATATATTTATAAAATATAATAAAATTATAATATTATGAAAGTATTTTTCAAAAAAAATCTATCCATATAATTTTTATATATCAAATTTAAACATTTATAAAAATATTGATATTTAAAATTTTGAAAGTTTAATTGAATCTATATTTAAAATGATAACTACCGACGACGGAATACAGTAACATGAAAAAGAAAGCATCGCATCATCTTTCTGTTAGCGCATGAGTTACGACGAGTGGTGCGACATGGACCAAAACTATCTTGTTTCTCAGATCAATCAAAAGGAAAAATGCATGCGTGGTAATTGACATGAAAGGATGTACGGCCTCCACATGGACGCACAGTTCCTTAAAAACGTGTGATAACTGTTGAGATATAATAGGATTTTTTTTCCTATTTATTTAAATATATTTGAATTCTATTTCGCTATGGACGAATTTAAATCTACCTTTAATGCATTTTTATTATAAATATGATACTTTATTGTACAATCAAATCAATTTAATAAAGAAAAAAAAAATTGTCTTCCTGTATCGTATGTGCTCCTCGTAAATATTTATTCGGTGTATTATGTTTAACCTACTAGGTTAATCATCGTTTTATAACAGTAACTATGGATGGCTTGCAAAACTGCGAATTTGTGAGGTTTCACGTGGAATCTTCACATTGTATGCCATGGGAATATTCACAGGGTGATGTGTCCTGTATCGCCAACTCCTTTGTAGGGCCTCCAGTTGCCATACAAAAAGGAGGGCACACGCTACAAATTCCTGTTCCATGATAATTGTTCAAAGCATGGGCCGCCATTTGAGCCCATCCACGGCCAATTTAAGCTCCTGCCCGATGCCCTATTAGTAGCAAATTAATACCCCTCTAATCATAAATACATATATTTTGATATTGACGTGGTCCTCAAAACGAGACTTTGATCGGTAATTTTTTACTTTAACATAGTTATAACACCCAATGAAATTGCAATATTATAAATACATTTCATAACAAATATATACAATTTTTATATATCCACAATAAATATGTAAAGAGAGATCGATAACCAAATTTTAAATGTTTGAGTGCACTGTTCCAAAACGATGTGTGCTTATGACCGGAGGGAGTAGCCCATCTCGTCACCTGAATACGTGAGGCAACCCAAATCTTCTCAAAAGTCAAAACCCGTTCTCGACTCGCCATGATAGCCTCACGATAATACGTGAGGCAACCCTGCAGCGCCTTGATCCCCTTGACCTTATTACCATGGAAAAACGTAGTGATCCCGACGTGCCGGCGGCGAACGACAGGAGACACAACCCACCAAGAGTGGGACGAACGCATCGACGACCTCTCGCTTGGTGTCCGTGCTGTGCTGGACGATCTCGTCGGCGAGGTGTCTCCAGCGGCTGCCGCGCGTCCAGCTCGCTCTCCAGGCTCCACATGCAGGAGGCGGGATAGCCGATCGACGGCACCGGCAGGTTCCACCCGAAGTTCGTGCTTGCGCCGCTAGCGAAGCGGCACGCCAACACTTCCAAGGCACTCTGCAGGGACTGCCCTGGGATCAGGGGTGGAGCTAGCCCTGGACTGGACCAACTGATTTTAAATTAAATATCTGTTTTCAATGATTTTTTAATATTTTTTCGTAGAATTTTAGTAGGCTTTCGGTACCAAGCCCCAGGCTTCAGCCTACTCTGCCCGGGGCCTGGATTCGCCCTTGCCTATAGGGATGGCAATCGGGCGGGTAGACCTCCCGCAGACCCGAACCCGAAACCCGAAATTCATACCCGAACCCGAACCCGAAATCTCTCACGGGTATATACCCACGCCCATACCCGAACCCGATGGGTACCCGAACCCGAAATTAAATTCACCTCGCAATCAAATTTTCAACCATCAATTGTTAATCAATTCATTTGTAATTTATATGTTTATTGTAATTTCTATGTTTAAATGAAAAACATATGGTGTATATAATCATGAAAGTTACCGCATCTTACATCTCGAACGATGCTTGAAAATCTTGAATTAACTTTTCATTATTTTTAATTTATATTAATTAATTCGGGTACCCATGGGTACCCACGGGTGCAGAACTGAACCCGAACCCGAATCCGAAATTTGAAACCCACGGGTCTGAAAGCAAACCCATACCCGAACCCACGGGTAATTTTGCCATCCCTACCTGCCTAGGATCGTCGGCGCCAGGCCCGGCCGCGGCCTCGTCCTCCTCTGCCGGCCGTGCGCCATGACCTACTCCGTGTGCAACCCTTCCACCGGCGGCATCCTGCACCTCCCGCCGTGCCGCCGCCAGTTGTACGTGAGCAGCGGGGGGATCGGGGCCACACGCCAACCAGAGAATACAAGGTGGCGCAACTCGCGCAGCTAAGGCACGCACGGATCACGACGATGGAATGGCAATGCGGCAATGCCGGGTGCACACCGGTGAGCCCTGCTCGATCATCGAAGACAACCACTGCATCGCTTCTATTCCACGCTTTAGGCCTGAGTGAGCTCACACGTGAGGGAGGTGTTGAAGTATAAGTAAATTACCTGTCATTCCTCATCAGTTTAAAGTTTTTAGGTGAATTGACTGAAACACCTACATGGACAAACTTTTGCGTCTTGTGCTATACCAGGAAAGACCTGTTTGGATTGCCGACATGGAACATGACGAGGACACCATTGGGTACTTTGTTCTCCTCTCGGAAGATGTCTGCCTCACGAAACCAACACCCCTTAGCGATGTGCCGCTGTGGCGCTGTCCATTGAATATAGTATTTAGTGATAATAATTAGAGTTAATCTAGTTATTTTCAATATCTTCTAGGTTTATGTGCCAAGAAGAAATACACCTTAAAAACTTAGATGGAGGGAGTGTCGGTAGGACATTAGATTAGAGAGGCTTATAATCTATTATATATTAAAAGCCCACGAGAGTTGCTAAGTAAAAAGATAAATATGTTAAAAATTCTCACAAAAAAGCAAACATCAAGCCTTTAATATGGTGGACCCTAATTAAAACCACCGTCAGATCTTTCTAACAAAAAAATATGAATATTCTAGAAATTCTCACAAAAAAATAAAACATATGACTTTTAATCTGGTGGACCCTAACTAAGTTTAACTATAGTAGCAATTGGATATTATTATTTAAACAAAACCATCTAACCATCGTCCTGCTGATCCAAGTTATAACCAACGATTTTTCTCAAAGCATAACCAAGGATTTAAATGAACTAATCCCTTGTCAGAATTTGCATTAGAGATATAGATACACTTGATCTATATGTGCACACTTTTGTACCCCAAATCAATTTAGATTGAGTTAAGAGATTAATATGGTATATATAGTTGTCGTGTCATAGCACGCGTGGCGTGTGCAAGCCTTATCATTAACGGGCTAGAAATTTGGAGAGAAAAAAAAACAACATCAAAAGATCTGAGCAGCTATTGCAACGCGAAGGTGCGGGTTAGTCTAATATATTAAATAGTCTCCTAATTTTTCTATAAGTACGGAAATAAACGTATCGTACTAAGTTGAGTCGGAAATTCGGAATACTAACGTCCAGGCTACACGAGGGCACACGCTGCCCTTGCCGTCCTTCATAAATTGAGCCCATCCGTACCCGTCTAAGCCTGGCCCAAATAAGCCCAATCCATATAAATTAAAAGCCCACATCCTGGCGTTAAGGCACTCCAAGCGCGGGAAACCCAAATGTTCTCCTTCCCCAAACCCCCAAAAAAGCCCTAGATTTTTTTTTTCATAGGCTCTCACGCCGTCACGCGGAGCTTGGCCGCCATGAGTGCTCCCATGGAGATCTCCTTCGATCCCCATCCTTCTCCACCCTCTGCGCCCGCCTCTACCTCTGCCCCACCCATGGCACCTGCCGCCGCCGCCGTGGTCTCCTCCTCGCCGCAGCCGTCGGCGGCCGTTTCCTCCCCGGCCGACGACAAGGTCCTCGTATCAGGTGGGTGCTGTTTTTCCCGCTTTGGTGCCTCGCCCTAGCGAACGCGTGCCTAGTGTGGCTTGGGAATGCTGATTTGGCGGAGTTGCTTTTTTGTGCCTGCAGTTGAGGTGCTGCTGCACGCCACGAGCACGGCTCGCGCTGAGGACGTCCAGGCGGCGGTGGAGAGGTCGCTGCCTGTTCTGGATAGATTTTGTTCTCAACTTAATTTTGGTTATTGTTTTAGGAGTAGGTGGTGTACGAACGGTTTAGGTGGGCTCGTTTAGAGATAGTGGGGTTCCGGAAATGTGCAAGGAATTGTTTGAAGGAAGTTGGTGAAGCTGTGATTTTGCAATGTTGTTACTGGGATGTGCTGTGAGAGTTGTTAACCGATAGTACTTGAATTTGGGAGGAAGCATATAAATGTTGGGTAAATAACGGCTCGCGTTGCGGCAAATTGGGGTAATGTAACTTGTGAAATCAATGTGGCAAACTAGGAAGAGGTGCTTCTATGCTCTTCCTTTTAAAAGTTGCACAACTATTAAAGCATGAATGAAGAGTAGATGGTGATTACTTACCCCTTCGCTTGCTTCAAGATTTGTGCAACTTGTACTAGAAGGAAGAGCATAGAAGCACCTCTCAAGTTTTAAATAGGTATCGCAGAGTAGGAGCAGATTCTAAGAAAATATTAGATAGCTTCTAAGTTCTGTAACAGATTGGTAACAATTAGGTGGAGGTTCATGATGTGTCACATGCTTATTGAAAGTCTGTAGAAAGCAGTAAAGGCATTCTAAAATCCTGCCATCCGTAGTGGTATGTTCAGAACAGAACACCAAATAGTTTGGCTTTTTATTATCGAAGTGGTAAGGACTAATGACTAATGAATGCTGAAGGTATGAAATTAACATAGTTTCCTGAAGAGAGTTTCCGGGCTTTTATACTAACTCATAGGATCATTTTTAAACTTGCACAATTATTGGCATCTTCTCTTACAAGCCGTTAACACACATTATTGTTCACACTTAAAATTTACTACTTGCTTGCTCAATCAGGATGTTAGAAACTCGAAGCTTAACCTATGTTGATGGTCCTGTCCTGATTCCTGCTGATGATCCTTTTCTTTTCAAAAATGTTAAAAGGATCCAAATCTGTGACACCGGTATGATGATTCACTTAATCTGGGTAGTGTGCTCTCTTGTACTCTGTTACTTACCTAGCTCTTATTCTGATTTCTTGTCTTTTGCATAGACGAGTGGGTTGAGAATCACAAAGTTCTGTTATTTTGGCAAGTCAAGCCTGCCGTGCATGTATTCCAGGTACACAACTATTAATGGTTACTTCCTTAATCACTTCAGTTCTTTCCAAAACCGAGTTTTTTTGTGTGTTGACTTGCTGGCTATTTTGTTTCTTTGTTCAATTGCATGATAATTGCTAGAGTTGTTTCATCTTGATATCATAAGCTTTCTTTCTAATGCTGCTGAGGTGCTAGCTTTTTTGTTGCTTTGACTCAAATTTCACACTTTTCTCTGGTGAACCCCGAAGTTACTTTCTGCATTCCACCACTGATCCTGAGGAATAGTTTCCGTTCAAGAGATAGATTACTCCATGTTCTGCATTCAAACAAAGAGACAATGTTTTGGTTCTGATCTGCTGTACCACATGCTAATTTCCTTATTCTGCAGCTTAGTGAAGATGGTCCAGGTGAGGAACCAAGTGAAGATGACACACTCTCTAGCTTCAATGAGTGGGCTCTACCTGCCAAAGAATTTGATGGATTGTGGGAGAGGTTTGGTTTAAAATAATTTTATCCTTAACCAGTATAATGTCTACTTTTTATTGTGTTGGTGATCTCATCAGTGTTTGCAGCTTACTATATGAAGTTGGTCTCAAGCAGAGGTTGCTGAGATATGCTGCTAGTGCTTTGCTGTTTACTGAAAGAGCTGTAGACCCCTACCTTGTTTCGTGGAACCGGTGAGCATCTTTCACATTCTTACACACATTCAGAGACTGGACATGTCGTCTGAAGTAGTATTTTTGTTTGAAGTTTTTCCCTCCTAAGATTAACCGTACAACCATAGAAACACTTAAAGCTCCTTTTATTTTTGTATGGGTAAGGTTGTACTTGTGCTTGTGAAACCTTGAAATGACATGTGTGCCTACCGCTGGCAACCCATGCACTAGGCATCACTGATCTACCCCTTCCTTTCTTGTGTTGGTCTGTTGATGGGTGTTGTTTGGTTGTGGTGACCCGCATAATAAGTCCAGAGTAATAACAGTAGCACTGTCATTACACCGAGTTAATTATACAAATCTCGGCATAGTGACTAACAAAATATCGGGCGATCCGACATTTTATCAGTTACTACACCGTGTTCAAAGTGTTGCAACAGAACAATAATTAGAGATTGAATGCAAATATATTACATTCAAAAGCCACGTAGGGCTACATGTTCAGTACATTAATTATACATCGAATCCAAGTACAACAAAAATATATTACAACTTCTAATGTACCCCAATGACTGTCTAACACCAGATGACGGTCTCCTAGAGCCCTTACTCCTCCTGGTAGTAGTAGTAGTACTAATAGCCGTCCTCCGATAAAACTTGGTCCTGCGAATCACCCTCACCCCAGGCCTCGTCGGTGGATCTATAGGACTCACCTTCTAAGCAAAGGGGGAATTAAGCAAGAGTGAGTACAGGGGTGTTCAGCAAGAATTAGTAATAATGTAATGACATGAATTTTTCTCTCATGTTTCACAAAATGAATTTTTCTCTCATGTTTCACAAAAGCTCACATTCCCTCAAATTAGGATTTTTATTAAATTAATTTTTTGGTTTTCTTTAAGGATTGGCCATTTTAATTCATAAATTGACTACTAGCACTTGTATATGAGAGATTTAGCTTCCGTAGCTTCCAATCCAGGAGACATGCATGATTCCATGATTTTAACCTTGCATAGGTTTGTATCACTTTACCCATTGTGACCCCACAAGAGAGGCCTCGGAACGTTTCTCACTACTCTAGTATTGGATCCCCAATCCTGTACTTGAGTCAGGAACTCATACCCCAGGCTGTCCTACGGACTTGTAGATACAGTTGTACTCGAACAGTCAGTCGTCGGCAGTAACTCAGTTCATGGCTTCAAATATACCGCCACCTTTTGGCGAACCCCCATGGGCCTCCCGGCATATCCCACAGGGGTGCCCTAATGTAAATCTTACCCAATGTGGAGATCCAAAATCTTCATAGGACAATCTTTTCTGACCGATTTCACACACTATGGTTGATACTGTAATTACAGCTCATTGCCCAAGTGTAGTTTGTTTTTCCTTATATTTTAACCTATGTAGAGGGCTCTACTGGTATGACAACCCTTCTCATCAGCACCCTCTACCCACTATAATAATTCATACGCCAACGGCTCCTTTCGTTGGATGAGCCAATTCATTAAACCAATATTCACATATCACATCATCAATTTCATTTCCTCAAACCACAATTCCATCCATGTTCGATTTAAGATTTTCAATTTTAATAAATACTTTTCCATGCATGAATGATACACATAGATGTATTGAAATCAATTTAAAGACTTTTAATGAAATTGATCAAAGGAAATTTTGCTTGGTATAAAATTGAAAGGTACGGCCTCACTCGAATTTGGGGTAGGTGGTTTGGCAGTTACGGTTCGGGTCTTAACAATAAAATGTATTAACTACGGCAATAAATCCACATCTAACTTTTACAGTGCCCAACCTTTTTGGGAATACTATAGGCAATTACAGGGGTGCTGCCCCTTTTCTAAAACCCGCTAATTTGATCTCACAGTTCAGTATTTTAACAGTAATAACAATAACAATTTAATTAATACAATACTTGTAAATTTTATACACTTAATACCTATCTAATCGCAGCTTTTTGAATTCTTTTCAAAACTTCCCTACGATCCAGAAACGCCTAATTTATTTTACGCGAAACGCAACGGAGACAAAAACCTAATTTTCTTCCCTTTTCTTTTTCCCTCTTTTTTTCCTCTTTTCTTTTCTTCCCATCTTTCTTTTCTCTCCTTTTCTTTTTCTTTTCTTTCTGTTGGCCGACAGTTCTCTCTCTCTCTCTCTCTCTCTCTCTCTCTCTCTCTCTCTCTCTCTCTCTCGGCTCTTCTTCCCCTCGGGTGCTTCTCCCCTTGCCGATGTCCTTCGGCTCCCAACTCGCCGTCGCCTCAGCTCGCGGCCGGTCCTCCCCCTCGTCGGCCGCCGTCGCCGCCCTTCCCCTTCTAATGGTTCTCTACGGTGAGTTTGCATGCTTTTACAGTTCTTCTTTTGATTTAACAGGATTAGTCGATGATGATTGGGGCCCTAGGTTGGACAGCAAGCGACGAACCCGCAGTTCCTATTGCCTGGGAGCAAAAGTTGTCCTGGTCTAGGGCTTCCCCCTTTAGTGAGGCTAAGAACACCTGATCTACTGGCTATTCCCAGATCTACCCATCAAAACAATCTATGAGGTAGTATTTTTACTGCTAATGAGGCTTCTCTAGGGTTGTGCACGTGAGGTTTGCTTGGGGAATGCCGGTCGGTGTGGTTCGGTTGGAGTAGAGAAGAAGACGAGGTGGCTGGTCCGGTTCTGGGCTCCTTCGATCTTCTTTCTCCTTGCTTGATTTGGTTCCTCCTCCACTTGGGGACTCCTCCTTGCTCCAGTCCTTGAGGACTCCTTGCTCTGGTTCTTGAGGCTCCTTCTTGATTGCTCTTGGCTTTTAGGCTGGATTGAGGAGTGGCTATGTGCTTGCCTTCGGTTTGAAAGCTCTCTGTGGCTTGGCTATCGGTGGTTTTGCTTGAGAAATGGGAGGGCTCTCAGCTGGGGACTGAGTGAATGAAATGCTTTGCTTGCTTGGTTGCCTTGGTTGTGAAAAAGGAAGGGGAGTATTGGTTGCCTTGAATGCCTGGCTGTAAAAGAGGGCATGGCCTTATGCCTTGCTTCGGCTGGTGTGCTCCCATGGGAGATGCACTTTGCTGACTGGCTGTCCTTGCCTTGGCTGGGTGTGGTGGTGGTCAAAATTACTAAGTTACTAAGTTACTTCTCTTTTCCTTTTTACCGAGTTACTAAATGGAGGCTTGTTAAATGGGTTTTATTTGATACGGATACCCGCAATCCGAATAGGTAAGTTAGGATTGCCAAGTGATGATCTCCATCTAGCGAGAGGTGCCGACCTAGCCCCAACGGGTCTGGTATCTCAGTGACTGATACCTCGCCTGTGGGTCTGACGGCAATCCTCTACTTAATTCTTTTCATCCTATTCGCACTTTAAAATTTTAAAAAGAAAGTACGCTGATTAATATCCTAATTACTGCTTAATACTCTTAATTGGCTATTTATTAATCTAGGGTGTTTCGTTGGTGGAATAGCCAGGGTGTGCAAAATGTCACAAAAGGGACTGCACCTTTATTGTCAAGAGATGTTTACTCGACGTAGAGAAATTTGGATGTAAATGCCTGAGCATTTTGTGAGAAATTAGTCATCTTAATACACATGTAGGTGTGTACTTTAAATTATAAAATGGTTCTTCATTGTTTTAATCATTTATACGTTTATTTTACAACAAATTGCAGGATTGTACTTTTGCATGGTCCACCTGGGACAGGAAAGACTTCCTTGTGTAAAGCACTAGCTCAGAAACTTTCTATTCGCTTCAAGTCAAGGTCTGCGCTGAAAGACTATTTTTTTTGTAATACATATTGCGTTATTCATTACTATCACTTTTTTTGTTAGGTATTCTATGTGTCAATTGATTGAAGTCAATGCCCATTCGTTGTTCAGCAAGTGGTTTTCTGAAAGTGGAAAACTGGTATGGCTTTTTTGTGCTCATGTTGTTGTGCCTGTTATGGTGCGCATGTTCACACGCTGAAATCACATTAGCATCTTATGGTACTTTGGTTATGTTATGTTTGTGCACATTTTGTATGGGATGGAAAGTTATTCTTGTGAACATTTTGGAGTTTTTTTTCTTCTGAATTGGACCCACTACAATTATCCACTGGAGATACGGCTTCATTTCCATCTTACACTGTACAGTGTACATACCATACCTTGTCCTTCTTTAGGTAGCCAAACTTTTCCAGAAGATCCAGGAGATGGTGGAGGAAGAAAGCAATCTGGTATTTGTATTGATTGGTATGTTCTTGAGCAGTGACAACTCATCACTACAAAGTGAAAAGTAACTAATCAAATCCTCTCTCTGTGATCTGTGAACTGACTTAGTTCAGTCCATCCCTTGTTCATCTTGTATATGCATAATTTAAGAAGAATTTTCATTTCATATGATTTACTTTCACAAATGTCTATACTAATGAAATAATGAGCCTTGTTGAGCTACTTGATATATTGGTGGAGGAATCATCATAAAAATTATAGTCTTTTTTTTATGAATAGAGAGAATAGAGATCACAAAGTAGTTTATTGACACCAGAACAATTTTACTTTCCTGAGTTTCCTTGGCATTGTCTCCTTGTTAAAGGCTAGCAAAACACATTGTAGTACTCCTGTAGAATATTAACTGAACTTTGAGGAATTAGTTCATTTTGATTTGCTGCATGCTGTTTATTTCGAACCTTAATCTTATTTATAATATTTGTGTATTCTGATATGTAATATTTCTGTAGATGAAGTTGAAAGCCTTGCTGCTGCCAGACAGGCTGCCATATCTGGCTCTGAACCTTCAGACTCCATTAGGGTAAAGTTTTCATCAGTTTTTCTTTTGGAATGTATCACTTCTCAGGCAATGTTTACGTTGTCTTCTTACATTGTGCAACCTTCAGGTGGTTAATGCATTGCTAACACAAATGGACAAACTGAAGTCTTGGCCAAATGTTATCATTTTGACAACATCGAATATTACCACAGCTATTGGTATTGATTTTCTGCCTTTTGACTTTTATGAAGTTAATATTTCATCGCCTGACGGCCCACTGTGTCATCTCTGTATGCAAAGTTGCTGGGAGCTTTTGCATGACTTTGTTTTTTGAACAGCAGTACTGTAAATAATCAACATCTGGACAAATTTGGACGACTTTGATTGTTGTTAGTTGGTCAAGTGAATCACTGCACAGAGCAGAGGGCACCATGATTATGTTATTTGCAGAAATTGTATTTTCTATAGCAGCTCATTTCCTACTCTTTTTTTTGTAACTAAAATTACATCATACCTAAGAAGATATTGTTGCCAGCAACAAAGAGAAATCAATTGTGCTCAGTAATCTGTTGAGCCAACAACAATTGGAGATGCTTACTTATGGACAATTCATTCTATCTTATTTTAATTTGTATTGGAGAGCAATCTGCAGATTTTTATAATACTCCCACGGGCCACAAATAGTTGTCGTTTTAGACATTGACATGGTCTCCAAAACACAATTTTGACTACTAATTTATATTATAATATATTTATAAAACCTAATAAAATTATAATGTTATGAATGTAATTTCTGAGGCAAATCTATACATACGATTTTCATGTATTAAATTTGAATATTTAAAAAGATATTGACAATCACAGTTTCGAAAGTTTGACTGCATTTATGTCTAAAATGACAATTATTTGTGACTGGAGGGAATACTTTTTAAACATATATTGACTCCTACAATAATAAATGCTAATTCTTGTCTACTTCGCAGATATTGCATTTGTTGACAGGGCAGACATCAAGGCATATGTTGGACCCCCTACACTTCAAGCACGATATGAGATTTTGAGGTCATGCTTACAGGAACTTTTACGAGTAGGGATTCTTACTTATCCTAAGGTACTTGTTCTTTGTCGCCAACTTGGTTCCTATAATGCCTTCGCTTTTTCCTTATTGTACATCAGTACCAGAGTTGCTCATGTTGTGCACATGGGCCACTTAAATCCGAGAAAAAGCAATTTTTTTACCTGAAATGCTGGATGAACAAAAACTGCTTTGTGAATATTCGATTTTCAGCTTTGTTGCAATCTCTGAATCTTAAAAAGTATTATTTTCTGCAAATGCAGGGTTCTAATCTGCCTTGTATTCTGAATTATTCGACTCTGAAGGAGAAGGCGCACTGTCCTGAGGCTAAAGAACCGCATGGTACACTTTATCTCTCCGAATTACTCCATGAAGCTGCAAAACTGTGCGAGGTAAATAAGAAAACCGATACACGTACGGGCTATCTGCCGTAACCGAAACATTTCCATCAGGCTGACAGTGGCGTTTTCTTTTTAATCTCGTACAGGGATTAAGCGGAAGATCATTGAGAAAACTTCCTTTCCTGGCACATGCTTCTGTTGCCAGCCCTTCGTGCTGTGACGCCTCTACTTTCCTGCGTACGTTAATACAGACTGCGCGAAGAGAGCTCTCGGAATCACGTGGTTAATTCCACGGTGATTACTTGGTATACCAAATGGCTAACAGTTCGACCTTGGGCTAATTCAAAGCCTGAGGTGCCAAAATACAAGTAAATCCACTCCATCTTTAGGTTTAGAACAGCAGAAGTTCAGAATAGATGTGGCTGTTATTTCATTATTTCGATCTTCTGTAAATTACTACAGTAGGGAGGCATTGTACCTTGAGGGACGTCACCTTGTTACCTATCATGAAGTAAGCGCCATATTTTGGTGACCAAATCAGATTTGTTTCCGGTTGAAACTTGAAACGGAAAAGCTAGTGTACATTATGCGGTATGCTTTTCGTACTGCCAGGCAGGGTTCATATTTTCGTTTCGAGCCAAGTTTTCAAGGTCCCAGCGGTACCGAATTTTGCAAAAAACCGTTCGAATTTCGTCAAAAACAGCTCGAAATGAAAAGTCAAACGCATTTGAAATCTGGTCAAACGAGCTAGCGAATTTCGCGAAAACCGCTCGGTTTGGGGCGAAATTCGTTCGAAATTTGATGAAAACCGATGAAAAGTTGGAAACATAGAAAAGATTATAAAAAAACAAGAAAAATTGAAAAAAAAAATGTTGGAAAATTTGTAAAAAAACCATTAAAAACCTTTGCTATATAATAAATGTAAAAACAAGTACGGAAAACTACGAAAAAACTACAATGTGATCTTTCCTAAATATGGAAGAATTTTGACATAACCTTTGCTATATTTTAGACAATTGCAAATTGTAAAGCAGGCATTTAACAATAATATGTGAACAAATACTACTCACAATCATTCAAACAACAAAAATAGGCATTCACATAATGACATAGCAATATCATTCACATTTTAACATCATTTACATTTCAATACATTTTATTTGAAGTTGTAAAGTAGGCATAGCTTCGTCATTCTTCCAATATTTGCCTACATGAACGGAATATCTCTACTATATAAAGTGAGAGTTTCTTCCCACGTCACATTAATTGCCCTGTTTAATTGTCCTACTTAATTGCCCTGCTTAATTGCCCTACGCAAGAAACGAAGCGTTGCTTTAATTAGCCAGCTTTCGCAAGAAACGAAGCGTTAAAGATAGATGTTTGATCTTATGAAATAGTATTTTTTTATTTTTTTAATCTTTATTTTTCGTTATCAATTTTGTTTTTCGTAGCAACGCACGGGTATGTAACTAGTTATTAAAAAAAATTGAGTTGCAATGTAATGAAACATAGAAATGAAACAAAATTTTGACATGACATTTGCTATATTTTAGAGTATCTGAAGTTGTAAAGTAGGCATATTTTCACATATCACATTAGCATTCACATATCAATCCATTAAGTGCAAAAAATAGCATTCGTGTTGAATATTTAGTTATGATATGATTCTCTCTCAAAATAATAGGAAAAATGATAGACGGTTCATTACTAAAGGTCTCATATAATTCTATATGATTGTTAACAAGTTAAACTGGGGATTTTGATTTAGTCTAATGATCTTTTAGCAGTTTATATGTGATTTGAAGAAAAACTCATATGTATGTTCTGAATACAGATTATGATTTTATGGATAGTGCCCTTCTTGCCTCATGCTGCTGGTTTTTATAAGAAAATATTAGAACTAAATATACTTCAATAAATATGACAACTAAATATATTTTAACAAATATTTATACTAAATATACTTCAATAAATATTGCTACTAAATAAATTCAAGCCTGCAGGCCGAGTTTTTCTTCTTCTTTTTTGCTTTTTTCTATTATCTACATTTTCAATTGCTCAAATACATCTCTAAAATTCGGATTTTCAAAAAAATATTCACACCAATGGTCACAGGGCTATTAATACTAATTATAGAGAAATTTTGGATAAATTTTTTCATTTTTTTTATATTTTTTGAATTTGAATTTGAATTTGAGCGAATTTCAGAACAGTTTTCAATTTCAATTCCGAGCGATACGGGCGAAATTCGGTCTGTTTTCAACGAAATTGTGAACCCTGCTGCCAGCATCTGCATATTACGACTTACGAGGCGTTGAATGGAGACGGAAATTGACGTGATTGTTTGGTTCATTGGCTGAAAGGAAGCAGGGATCAGAATTGTTTCCTGTTGAAACTTGGAACGGAAACGCTAGTGTACATTATGCGGTATGTTTTTCGTACTGCCAGCACCTGCATGTTACGACTCACGAGGCGTTGAATACGAGGCGTTGAATGGAGACGGGAATTGACGTGATTGTTTGGTTCATTGGCTGAAAGGAAGCATGGACCAAACACCCAACTTCTTCAGTCGTTTCCAGAAGCTGAAGCTAATCTAGCAACAAAGCCATCACAACAAAGCGCTAGGGGCAAATTTCTTGCGAAACAGCTTCGGGGCTCTCTGAAGCAAGATCATACCGCATCGGCAGCTGTACCGTGCATACACACGATGCAAGATCGTCATTCCTACATTTCCAAACACTGGTATAACAAGTATATAACAATATAACATTGCTGGTTGAATCATTCATTGACCAGCAATCACGCCCAGCAACTCAAGTCTTGGACCATAATCTGCAATTGAGCACACAAGTTCTCAACGGTGTCGATCAAGCTACGGGGAGTGAATGTACAGAAGGGAAATAAGAACCATGACATTGCTGGGTTGTTCAAGGGTCTCTTAAGAGTCTACTTAAATAAATGTGCATGGCACACAACCACAAGGATTGCAACCCAGATTTTACCTCTGGGCTCCTCTGGTTGGGTCATATGCGGAAGGATAAAGAGCTGGTGCTGGTGCTAGTCCTGGATTAGCAGCTCCACTGCTTGACTGAACCAGCCCAGCAGGATATCCAGCGCTACTAACTGCACCGTACATGCTTGCAACATCGGTAGCTGCGCCACTGCTTATTGGGTGCTGAGGTGCAGTGTAGGTGGCAGGATAACTGGGCAGGGTGCCTTGCGCATAACCTGCAACTTGATAGCCAGAATAGCCTGCATATGCACTGGCATGCGCAGGATGCAGCTGGTAAGTGGTAGCATTATAAGCTGTTGGGTAAGCGAATGCCCCAGCTGGGGTTCCTTGCTGGTATGCCCCAGGTTGGGTGGTTCCTTGCTGGTATGCCCCAGGTTGGGTGGTTCCTTGCTGGTACGGCCCAGGTTGGGTGGTTCCTTGCTGGTATGGCCCAGGTTGGGTGGTTCCTTGCTGGTATGCGGAGGGGTGATTGGCATATGCACTTGCATACGGGTTTGTGGCTGCTGGCACTGCTGCAGCTTGTGCTGTCCCATGCTGCGAAGCAGTCACCTGTGCTGCTGCTCGTTGGAAGAATCAGAAGCAATTAAAACATTAGTGTGTCGTTAAGCACAAAAGGAGCAACACATACACACACTCCCTCCAGTCACAAATACAAGTCATTGTGGGATACGTGTAGTCAAATTTTCAAAACTTTGGATATCAATATCTTTCTAAATATTTAGATTGGATACATGGAATTCATATGCATAGATTTTTCTCAAAATATACCTTCATAATATTATAATTTCATTGGGTGCTATAACTGTATTAAAATAGAAATTAGTGGTCAAAGTTGCGTTTTGGGGACTGTGTCAATGCTCAAAACATGTATTTGTGACTGGAGGGAGTATATATCAAGACAGAATGTGCATGCAGAGAAATGTACGAGCCAAATAATGTGCATGCAGAGAAATGTACGAGCCAAAAAATCCTAAACAAGGACATTCCAAAAGGACCAAAGCAAACATTTGCAAATGAACCGATAGATAAAAATAGAGAGGTGCTTCTATGTTTTCCCTCCTAATACTAGTTGCACAAATACTGCAATCCTTGCATGTCATGTACACAATATAATTTCTCACATATGTATGCATGCAGAGAAATGTACGAGCCAAATAATGTGCATGCAGAGAAATGTACGAGCCAAAAAATCCTAAACAAGGACATTCCAAAAGGACCAAAGCAAACATTTGCAAATGAACCGATAGATAAAAATAGAGAGGTGCTTCTATGCTTTCCCTCCTAATACAAGTTGCACAAATACTGCAATCCTTGCATGTCATGTACACAATATAATTTCTCGCATATGTATGCGCCATAACTTCTCATAACATTAGGGCCAGTTTAGAGCTATGAGCTATTTAATAAGGGACTGTTTGTTTTTGCTTTGATTCTCTAAAAGCAGATTCTGGATTGTGGTTATAGAGAAGCCGATTCTCCGAAAGCTGGAATCCAAAAGCACATATCAAGTGGATTGTGGATTCTAGTGTATATGGATGGGCTAGATTGTGAGAATCGGATTCCATAATCAGGCTGTTTGTTTTTTATTCAGCTTTTGGGGTCAGAATCCATAATCAGAATAAAAAACAAACAGGCCCTAAGCCTACTTATAAGCTTCCAGTTTTAGAGTCGAAACCAAGAATCTGATGGTCAGATAAGGCAGAATTTATCTTGTAGTATTCACTCAAATAAGTCTGATAACAACATGTCTCTGTCATGTCTCTGTCATGCACGTAAGCTGTTAAAAGTGTCTCATTTAAGCCGCACCATAAAACGTAATTTAACCTATTTGTTGAAGAAGTTGAAACTTAATCTACACCAAACACTTTTTATGGCGCGCAAGTTTCAGAAAAAGACATGTACTTTGACACAAGTAATATAGAAGAGAGAACCACGTAACACATGTACCTAGACATCACAATGCCAGACTGCAGTTCTGTTGGAAATAATAATTGGTGATGGGCAGGGCAACCATGATTCAGAATCAGAGGAAAAGTCTACGAAAAACAGCTTGAGGGTCTTAAACAACTAAGACAAAAATCTAGCGGGATCTGCTACTTACATAATTAAATGCATCAGAGATTGAACGTAAATGAAACTGGCCCTATATGAGTAAAACCCAGTCTGGTTCCACCCTTACGAGTTATGATCTTCTACAAGTACAGCCCAGTCTGGTTCCACTCATATCCAAGAAATTAAGGGAATGAGGAGAATTCACAGAAAAACATAAAGGTAATGAGGAGAAAATACCCTGTGCTCGCTTTTCAGCATTTGCCACATCAGCACGTAACTTTTCAGCCTCTTTAGACATGGTTATCAAGTTCATTTCCATTGTCCGCATCTGCTCAACTTGCTTGATGTTTGTATTTTTCTCATACTCAAACGCAGATCTTGGCATGGTTAGGAAAAAAAAAATCATATTAACAACCTATTTACCACCAAAGCTTAGGTTGGCATGGAAACTATTAGAAGGAACATTATCACAAACCTTAGATTCTGATGCTCTTTCTGTAGCCCATCTAGCTCAGCAAGCAATTCAGGAAGGTTATTGTTGCTACCAGAGAGTTTCTGTAGTTCTTTATTCACATTCTCTATCTCAGAGGTTAGCATCTGCCTTTCAGTAATAAGTCTCTTTGCCTCCATATGCACTTGGTGAAGTTCCTTCTTCACTGCATCACCAGCCTGTATGTCTGCTTCCATTAATCTGATTCTCTCCACATAATCTCTTATTTGCATATCAGTCTCTGACTGAACATCACTGAGGTGGGTGCGGATCATTTGCATCTCTTTCTCAGTATCAACAATATCCTGCCTCAAGACTACATGGCTTGATGCTAATCGCTGATTCTCCCGGATAAGCTTTTCTGCCTCTGCCGTCTGTATGGCAAGCTTGTTTTCCAGGATATCCAGTGTGGTGGCAGAAGGAGGCTCCAAAGGTTGACGACCAGGGAGGCTGGTTGCAGGGAAGGAACCATGTCGCATCAGACCGGGAGCTTGGGCACTCCGTCCATCTAGGTGTCCACGGTGAGCCATTAACCTGAAATAGCAAATATTGTCAAAAAGGGAACCAAATTCAGAAACTGCTTCAGCGTATGCAAAGTAATAATTAAACAAATATGTTGTGCGATGCATGTCAGTTACCCACATTCGGACGCCAGAAAATAATTGCATGCATCACGCCAACTGACATGTCACACCATTAATTACAGAAACACTTAGCAATTTTAACGTAGGTAATGTTAAATCGAAAGATTATAGCTACTACGCTTTTGCCTATTCATGAGTTTACACATTACCTGGGGTTAAGTGCACACACAAAAGCACTCTTCCAAGACCTACAAGCTTGAACTCCCACCACATGGACATCAAAACTATAACCTAAATACATCTCAACATATCATGACCCCTGATTGACAGGATCGAGATACATCAAGAACATACCCATTGTAAGGTCAAAAGGAGCGGGAAGGGCAACAGGGAGGAGAACAAACCAGCTATGTCAACAAACAAAGCATTAAGCTAAATCTCCGCACTAGTCTATTGGAAGATACTGCATGCACTCCATCGCAGTGATTGCAAGATATGGTATACCATGAAAAGACTCTCATGATCGAGTGTATCCTAAGCACAATCCTTTCGGGAAGCATCGTCTATAAAAAAAACCTAGCAAAATGGCGCACAAAAATAATCCACAGAGCCGCACCGGAGGCAAACAAACCGAGAAAACAAGGATATTCTCGCCGAAACCCGATTCAGCTTCCGAGTAGAGTAGCCTACACGGAGCGGATACGCGAATCGACCACCCAACCCAAGCATCCCTCCGGGGCCGGATGCACCTAGGGTTTCGCATCCAATCCAATCTAATCCAACAACGACGCACACAAGAACCAGATGGCATCTCGAAGGACTATCCGATTGCTAACAGAACGGACTAGGAAAAGCGAGCCCAGTCATGGCTAGGGCTTACCGAGGCAGGATGGAGGTCCGGACCGGACGAGGCGGAGATCTCGTAGGCGACGATGCTGGCGCTCGACGGAGGCAACGAGGAAGAATGGAAGGGCCGCCGCCGCCGGCGGCGGCGGCGGAAGGGTTGGGGATCGGGGAGGTGGGTTTTGCTCCGCTCCTGTGCCGAAGCGGTCCGAACGGGTAGTGCGGTGCGGCGCGGCGCTGGCCGAGAAGAGACGGTGATGTGAAGAGACTGTTCCTATTTTCGGCCGTCCGATCGTGATCAACGGTGCACATAGGTCACCCGTGCGAAACCGCCTTCCGCCAGCCGATGCTGTGATTAGGGTGCGTTTGGTTGGAGGGCAGTAGGGATGGCAATCGGGTCGGGTAGCTCTGGGTCCTACCTTCCTGGACCCGGACCTGAGACCCGAATTTTAGATCCGAACCCAGACCCGAAAGCACCTACGGGTCCATATTTGGACCTAGACCCGGACCCGATGGGTACCCAGGACCCGACGGGTACCCAAGACCCGAAACAGCTCTTTAGAAAACAGCAAAAATCAAATGCTAACTGTTAGTCCTCAACTTGCTGAAGTACTGACAATCGGAAGATCATGTTGTATGGAAGTGAACATCCTCTGGACAGTACACATTCTCCATACAGCACATGAAAATGTAGCGAAGCTATCATGATTAGAAAAGCAGTTAGTTCACAAGACTTTAGCATTTTACATGACAGTAGATTCAATAGTTCAATATAGCCGAGTTTGCAGAACAATGTGAATTCAAATTCTATCTTGGAAATTAACTGGTCTCTTTAAATACCTTTGCAGTATTTTTTCCTTTGTGGGCATGACAGCGTTTGCAGCAAACATATAAATGCTCATCAGACACAATTATTGATTACTTTGTTTCTATTATTCCCAAGCAGCTTCAGCCAAGTTGCGCAACACAAATTGTAGGCAGCACCGGATGGTTGGCGCACTCTAAGGAAGCATCAAACATATGACTAATCTAACGATGCACACAAACCAAGTTATTGATTGTTCTCAAATGAGGCTTCGATTTAAGGAAAGCGCTCCAAACTTTGGCATGTTGTATGATGTGTAAACAACAATCTTACTTACACACAACCAGCAGCAGTAACGGCGAACGGAGAGCGGTCTCGGTGGCACGGCTTGGTGGTGGAGTCGACTGCGAACGGAGCCTGATGGCGGCCTTAGTGGCGCGGCCTCGCCGGTCACCGGTTCCCCTCCCTCCGGGTGGCGCGGACTTGGTGGCGGCGCAGATCGGGGTTGGCGTTCCGGCCTTTGGGGACAACGGGGAGACGGGGACTCGGCCACGACGGGGATGGCCGCGACTCCAGTGCTCGGGCGACGCCGCGACGGCCACCGGCCGCCGGCGTAGTGCGTGACAGGTGAGGACTGAGGCGGCTAGGGTTCCCGGTTCGATCGGAATGGAATGGATCGGATGGGCTAAGACGACGTGGAGTACTGGAATGTATTGACGACTACTGGACAACAGGACGAGTGATTTGGGCTGGCCGAATTGGGTTTGGCCAAATTGGGTTGGGTTCGGTCCGGGTCTATTATACCCACGGGTCTATATTAGTAATCAGATCTGTATCCGGATCCGGACTCGGACCCGACCAAAAATACCCATGGATTCAATTCAGCCCTAGACCCGGACCCATCGGGTCGGGTACCCACGGGTACCCAGACCCATGGGTATTTTTGCCATCCCTAGAGGGCAGTGCCTGGATGGGATAGGGCGATCCCAGTTTTTCAGGTTATCGAGCTGTTGGGTTGAAGGGATGGGGTAAATGGAGGCATCCAAGAAAAAGGAATATGCTTTGAAGATGTTGTATCAACCCATCCTAAAAAATCAACCGGACGAGTCCATCCAATCCGGCTGGCGTGGACGAAGCCATCCCAAAATCGACCGGACGAGTCCGTCCCTTCTCCCCTCCTCTCGCATCCCATCTCTTCTCCCCGTTCATCGCCTCCTCTCGGTGTTCTTCGTCTCCCCTCGCCGTTCGGGGCCAAGGTGTGGGGCAGCGGCTTAGAAGCGAAAGGTGGAGGTGTGACTCGGTGAGGTGGAGGGACGGCCCGGTGACTCAGGCGAGGATGAGGATCGCTGACAGCGCATAGGCGAGGAGGAGGGACAACGGCTCAGGGCGAGGAGGCGGGACAGCGGCTCAAGGCGAGGAGCGCACACAGATATGAATTTCTTCCCCCAAATAAAAGGTATAAACCCCAATCTACCGCTGCTCCTCCAAATCAAAGTTTTTTTTTTTTTTGTAAAAAGTCCCCAAATTTTTTTAAATTTGTGGAAAGTCCCTCGAAAATTATTCTATCAATGTGTGGGCGCGTGGCGGCTGGCGTGGCGTGCGCTGTGCCCACACATCTAATAACTATTAAGAGACAATGTAAAGGCTCGTTAAGGAACAACGAAAAAGCCATTTTCATAATTCACACTATACCATCTAAAGGTTGGCAACCACCGAAATACCACTCTAAAGATTTTTTTTTTTAGATAATACTACTCCAAACATGTTTGGTTTCAGATAATGCTAGCTCCACTCTTTTTCCCTTTTTAAATTATTTCGCACATTTTAACACGCGTGAAAAGAAAAGACACATTTGCCCCGTGCTTAGTAGTATGACACTTGTATTATTATGTTGAGTAGTTATATGTTAAGTATTGTCTAGTATATATCATTCTATCAGATTTAGCATGCCCGCGGGCCGCGGCTTATCCAACTTTGGAACCTATGTTAGTAGGACTTTATCGGCTGTGTGTTTTTAAATCTGTGTTATTTTTTAAATTGCTAGAATCCTAATGTTTCAATGCATGTCGCTTGTTCAACCTGCTTCTTCCAATAATACTTCTTTGATTTGCTATCAGTTGCTTCTTTCAAGACACACATTGCTTTTAGCATATACCATGTGTTGACTATGATCGCTGTATATTTCAATCATGTACTTGTTGGTTGCTTCTGTCGAGTATCATATATCTTGTGCCCAGACGGCCTTGTAAAACTTACATTAGTCCCGAGACAGAGCGCTGTCCGCAATAGGGTCTCCTGGTCACAAGTCACGGGATCACGGTCACGGCCGACTGGACCGAATCATTTGCCATCTGACAACATAGCAATTGGTTGGTCAGACAGCAGAGGGCAAACGTGTCTTTTTGCGCATGTTAAAAGATGCAAAAATGATTTACAAAGGGGGGAAGGCGTGGAATGGTATAGTGTAGAATCAAACATATTTAGAATGGTATTCTCCGTCGAAAAATATTTCAACTGGTATTTAATGACTGCCAACCTTTGAGGTGGTATAGTACGAATTATCCCCGTTCAGCCGTGAAGCGAGCCCATTAAGGTTTCTTGGGCAGGTTAATGTTTTCCGATCGTTTTTTAATGCTCAACGTGTCAGATATACGAGGAATGTGGTTTTAATCCAAGGTCCAAAATATGATTGATTTGCCAAAAAAAAATGGTCTATAGTTAATTAGACATTCCTCTTAGGTTCGTGGCCGCGAGCTTGACAGTCAGTAATTGACCAGGAAAAGATGTATGAGCAGGTGGTTGACTGGTAGTCAGCTGGGGTTGATTGTTATGTTGGACCGTGGCCACGAGCTCAACCGTAGGTCAATATCAGTACACAGGTGAATTTGACAGAGACGTTGGATGATGGCAACCATCAATAATACCAACCGCTATGAACAACACACCCCTCGGATAGTGTTTTGAGACGTAAATTCAATCAAATCCCATCTGAAATGCCCCAAAAATTTCAAAACCCAATCAAAATCCTAAATTGCGAATTAATCAAATTTTAACCGTGTTCGTCGCTTTGGACCAGATTTGGGGTTAGAGTGGAGAAGATTGAGCCGCTTACCCGTTGTTCCTCGCTCGGACCGGTGGACCCCCGTGCGTGCCGCTGAGTCGTCGCCACCCCCGCGCTCGGTCCGAAAGAAAGGCAGCGAGGAAGAATGGCAGGGCTAGCGGCGGCGACAGCGGAAGGGTTGGGGGTCGCGGAGGTGGGTTTTGCTCCGCCCCTGCGCCGAAGCGGTCCGAAAGGGTAGTGCGGTGCGGCGTGGCGCTAGCCGAGAAGAGATGGTAATGTGGAGAGACTGCTCCTATTTTGGGCCGTCCGATCGTGATCAACGGTGCACATAGGTCACCCGTGCGAAACCGCCTTCCACCAGCCGATGCTGTGACTAGGGGACAACAATGCCACTTGCCACTCGGGATCAGGTTTGCTTCGCTGTATACGATGCGATTCGGCGGCACATCACGGCGGCTTCGGGTCAGGAAATCGCGGTGGGCGGCCCGCTCGCCTCGCCCAGGTGGAGGCGGAGGCGGCCACCGACGAGCCAGCAATGGTAGGTCGGCGCCGGACGGAATTCGCTAGCCCTGTCGTTTGATTCGACGCAACAACGAAGAGCTGCCTGGTTTGTTTGCTATGGAGTGCTTGGGGTTGCAGCCTTGCTTAGGTGCGTGTGGTCTTGGTTTATTGGATCTGACGCAGCACTAAAAATAACTCATACAATGGATCGTCTATATAACTGTATGTAATGAGCTCTCATTCAATTAACAGTCTGTCTATACAATGGTACACAACATATGAAGCTGTCTATAAGACTGTCTATTAAATAGTAGATAGCAGTTTTCTCTCTCCTTCCCCTCTTCTCCACGTCACTTAAAATCCTACATGACATCTCTTATAGACAGCTGATTGTGACCATTGTACATACCTAAAAAATCTCTAACAAAGGCAAAACACAATATACCGACAAACCTGTGGCATTTTCCAAATTTTGTGATTCTCAATGGCATTACCCAAATTGCAATGTTTTGAAGTGACATATATCAAACTTTGAAAAAAAGAAACTAATTCGATTCCTCACAGCGTGGCCGTCCAAGAAACCGACTCTTAAGACCAAAATACAATGCAAAGTCTCAGATGATAATTCAGAACAGATTAAGGTTCCATAGAGCGACATTGAACTGCGAATCAAATTCTCAATTTACGTCATTTTAATTTAAGACGGCCAACAATTCTCTTTGCAACATAAGGTGTTTACCCTGCTACAAAGTACCGTCTGAAGAATAATTCTCGTGAGTTACTCAATTATTTGTGAACAAAAAACATAAACAAAACACCTCAGAATTCCCCTGGGGAAGCATCAAACGTCAATCAAAGAGATGATCTAAATGATATGCGGAACAGATAATACTCAGAAGTCGAGACTAGTCAACTAGTTCCCCCCAAAAGAATTAATTTCAGGCGAGCATCTGGTATCTAATCCAGATTGGCAATCACTGCATCAGTAACTTCCTGGGTGGTGCTGGTGCCGCCCAGATCCTTTGTTCTGTACTTGCCTTCCGCGACGACACGCTTCACTGCCGTTTCCAGCCGGTCAGCAAAGGACGGGAACTGCAAATGCCTCAGCATCATGGCGGATGATAGAAGCAGGGCAACAGGGTTTGCTTTCTTCTGCTCTACAATATTCTCATTGCCGACATTTCCTGCAGAAGCACCTTGCTCAAAGACGGCATGGTCCTGACCCACATTACCTGCAACACAAAGGAGCATACAAGGATTAATAGGCCTCACTCTCAAACTTATATTTGATTAAAAGATGCACCAATATGCGGTTCATGTATCTAAAAAAAAAGGAAGATCAGTAATATTTATGTAATTATTCCAAAAGAACCGATGAAGGCTAAAATTATGTAAAAGACAAACACAAAACACCTAGCATAATGACGTTAGTCAGAGACCAACAAAATATTGTGAAAATTCCAAGAATGAAGTGTTGACATATTCATTATTTGTATGTAGAAATGACCACGGGAACAAAGTACAAACTGAAACCCTACCTCCAGGCATGACACCTGTCCCTCCAACAATACCTGCAGCTGTGTTGGCCACCAAATTGCCGTAAAGATTAGGTGTAACCTACCAAAAGAATCCAGAGAAAGCAAGTTAGAAATTCTGCAGGTAGCCCCAAGGTATGGCATACTTAAAAGAAACATTCGGGAATACCAGGATAATTAGATGCATACCATAACATCAAATTGTTCAGGCTTTGCAACAAGTTGCATACAGCAGTTGTCAACAATTATTTCGTTATATTGAATACCAGGATATTTTGAGGCAACCTCACGGCAAGACTCCAAGAACAAACCATCAGCAAGCTTCATGATGTTTGCTTTATGCACTGCTGTGACTTTCTTTCGGTTGTTAAGGTAAGAATACTCAAAAGCATATTTAGCAATCCTCTCAGAGCAAAACTTTGTGATCACCTAGAAAATCCATTCAGTAAGTATAGGAAGGAAATTGTGTTCTCATTTCTCAAACAAAAAGTAAGAAGGAAAAACTGTTGACAGAACAAACTGAAAATGCAAGCATAAGCTGGCGCCTTTTTTCATTAAAAGTTTCTTGAGCAAACTCATGTAGCACCTCATGACATATAAGACTATAAGAGAACTAATTAAAGGCTTACACAAAAGCAAAAAGATAAGAAAATAAGCACATATGCCACAAATATTGTTAATATTTAAATATGGACAGCACCTTCAGCATATCTTAATCTATTTGATAATAAGAGAAACCACACTAACCTTTTGGGTATTCATGTACTGGCAAAACAATATATACAAGCAAATATGTAAATCAATGCATAATAATTTCACACACGGTATATCTGGAGACGACAGTACCTATTGCCTAGAATACATACATCCCAAATCCATGATACCAACCTCATGATATGTCACATCACAGAACAGATAATAGCAACAGTATGTTCTACAGAAGGCCTACAGTGTTTGGTACCGAATACACCAACCGCAAATGCATAACATTCGAGCAATATTCCAACTTGTAAGTAAAGGAGGAAATTACTCAAATTCACAGTTTGTACTACCCAAACATTTACCAGGCAAACAATGACCCATCGGTTTAATTAAACTGGTTCATATTGATAAAGAAGCCTGATAATCCACATCTCAAGATTGGACAACCAAAGCACACGCTAAGCATTAAAACAAAAATATGCCAGTGAATTGGAGTCGTCTCATCCTTAATGGCACTGCAAATTGGGACTCTAAATTTTGCAGTTCCACAGAGCTGTACCGTCAACTGTGCCCATAACTCCAATTGCAAACTTATGAGGCATGAATTGCTACAACGATATAAAATATTGAGCAAACAGTAAATTTCTAGAAACGTCTTATTTATATAGATTCCGCGGCCACAAATTCCAATGAACTCAATTTTACGCATGTTGAGCTAACAAGCTGACGTCACCACTTCCATAGCAAATTGAGTTCGGTAGGGCTCCAGCTCCAGCTCCTGGAGCTCCTTTCTGATTCTGCTCTGACTCCCCTTGATTCTAATCTCCTGAGGAGCAAGAAATTAAGAACCACAATTATACACAAACTACTACAAATCTTAAAACTGATTCTCCGCGGGAGCTACCTATTGGCTGATTCTTGCTCCCAGTGGAAAAACGAAAATCACTCCAAGGTGATTTTGCTTCTTGTATGAGGGAGCTGAAGGCGTTCGGTAGAGCTCTAGCTCCTCTAGACGAGAACCCAGGAGCCGGGGCTCTACCGAACGGGGCCTAAATCATGTGATCTACTCAGTAGAAACTCTGCAATAGGTAACTCTCATCCCATCCATGGACTAACTATGATCTGTAAAATCTACCAACCGCATAACCTGTACCAGCCATAGCGACCACGAATTCCATCACAGCGTCGCAGAAACACACATCACACGCCAATCAATGCAGGGTGGCGATCCTCCAAACAAGACAGATCAACGCGGGGGCGCGATTGGCCATACCTTGAGGCTCTCGACGACCCCGGGCACGACCTCGTGCTCGAGCCCCGAGTACTCGCCCTCGGTGTTCTCCCTGATGACGACAATGTCGACATCCTGGTGCCTGGTGGGCAGCCCGGGGAGGTTGGAGCAGTTGACGAGCGAGGCGTAGAGATCGAGCTCCTTGCGGAGCTGCATGTTGAGGGAGGAGACCCCACCGCCCACTGGGGTGGCGAGCCCGCCCTTGAGGCAGACCTTGTTGCGGCGGATAGACTCGATGACGGCGGGCGGCACGGCGGGCATGTCGCCGTGGACCTCGTAGGTCTCGAAGTAGACTGGCGCGTGCATCGCCTCCATCACCTGCCGCACGGCGCCGGTGACCAGGGGCCCGATGCCGTCGCCCGGTATGAGCGTGACGGCGCGCGGGCTTCCGTCGCCGGGCCGGGGCATGTAGGTCACCGTGCGGCGCGCGCCGCCGCCGTGGCCGGGGAGGGGAGGCGAGGGGGCCCGGGTGTAGACGAGGCGGCGGAGTAGAGGGGCAAATCGCCGCGCCATGGGGAGGGCTGGGGAGCTGGGTCGCGGGGGCGGACGCGAATTGCGATCGGGGAGGCAGAGGCGGGCGGCCGGGAAGGATGGAGACCGGGGGAGAGAGAGAGAGAGAGGAGAAAGGGAAGGGAGAGATGGATACGCGAGTTTTTTTTTTTCCGGTTTAGTCCTTGGAGTTGTTCGGTGTATTTGTTAATTAAATCGAATTTAAGCTTCCTTCACAAGAATAAATTGTTGTCTCTGACAAGTGGGTCATCAAAGAGGGAATTTTCCGAGTGCAAGAGAATTTATACGCGTACCCTATTTTTTATTGACTTTTATTATATCTGAAGTGTTTTTTTTGGAATTCCTGCAAAATTCGTACATTCAGAATTTTTCTCAACTTCTATTAGATTTGAACTGTTTTACGTGGAAAGAATCACTACAAAATTTCTACATTCGAAGGACTGTTTGGCAATTTAGAACCAAGCTGTTTCTACTAGAATCTGGAGAAAATCCAGCTAAACGGACTAAAACTCGGAACGATTCTCCTCGAAACGTTTTTTTTTTCACACCGTGGCTGAATCACCCTCAACCCCGTTTCTACTGTTTCTACTAAATCTAGAACCGTACCAAACGATTTGCAAATAATAATTCTGATTCTACCTGAAATATTTCTACCAAGAATCTGAAATCGTTTCTATTTCTATTAGAATATGGAACCGTACCAAACGGATCCGAAATGGTGCTCAACCGGTAAGCTCGATGCACAAATATACACATATCGTTACGAAAGTGTTAGATGATTGAATTTATCACCAGATAGTAAAAAACCCAACCGTCAATGCAAATGAACGATCAAACAAACGGAACCCTCACATCAATTGCTTTTGGAAAAAGTTTATATAACACATTTAAAACTTTGCTCAAAAGTTCGTCCGATACTCGAATCCAAACTTGCAATTTGGTTTAAATAACACACTGATTCGATTTCACATAATGGTATTCTCGTGTAGCATGATGAATAGACGATTTTGTCACATAAGATAATACGATTTTGCCACATAAAATAATACGCTGAACAAATGTAGGTAAATAACAGACGGTGCCTATAAGTTCTCCACCAAATTGAAATAAAGATGGAAGGAACTACAAGGGCGACAACCATGGAAATGGTAAAACTACGCGGAGGAGAAGCCCCTGCGGGTCCTCACCTAACTAACACAGTATATCATTCTACATGGTAAAATCACTTATTTATCATATCACATAAGTAATACCACTATATAAAACCAGGTTATTGTGTTATTTGAATCAAATTGTAAAGTTCAAACGGTTATTTAGTTTCATAGTTCAGGGTGTTTGATGAATGAATTTTTGACCTAAATTTGGGATGTTATATAGATTTTTTCCATTGATTTTTGATTCAGCAACCATCGTGAAGGGATGTACTTACTAGATTATTGGTTCAGCGACGCTAATTCTATTGTAAGCCAGATGATGGTAGCGAAGTTGGGCTTTCTCTGCTATAGACCGAAGTCACCGAACCTAAGGAAAATTGGGAATGAATCTAATTCACTGCCTATCAGAAATACCATATTGTATTGCCAGCCATCAAGATGACACTTGCAAAATGATACCATGTCTCATCTTTGGATGTACGCAATTGCTTTCACAAATTCTATCTTGGTTTCTGGCCATGCGCCCCTGAATCTTCAATTCACAACGAAGAAGATAAAAATGATAGTGAAGGCCCAGAGAGCAGATCCTTCAACTTAATGTAGTCCAAGGCTCCTAGCTTCGAACCTTCTCAGTTCTGACCTCTCTTACAGCCTATAGTCCCTATACACACTGCCAAACAAGATGAACAGAAAGGTCAGCGTGTAGTGAACTACTGATAACCAGCTTTAAGAAATGGAAACGTGCCACCAGACTGGTAGTCACAAACACCTTGGTAGTGTAACTTCAAATGCCTAACAGTGAATTTAAATTAAATTTTACAATCAGTTCTGTGTTGGTGTGTAAATGTGAAGCACTAAAGCACATAAAAACTTCAGATTTATGGTCCTCTCACGGAGGAACACAAAATACCTGAGTTACATCAGCAAACAACGAAAAATAAGTGGAAAATCAGGACACAATATTTTATTATTACATATGCCTTAAGAACAAGAATATGTATTTACTAGCAGTAGCTACCACAGGAAAAGCAAGGTCCTTAGTATGTTAGTCCAAAACACATATACAAACAAACGACCACATACATACAGAAGATAAAAATTGATCAAATGCTGGATTCAAATTTGTACTAATTACATAGGAATTAAGTTCACGAGCCACACAATGAAACTTTGGGAGCAAGTGATTGAGCATCATTTAAGAAGAGTGGCTAGCTAGCGTAACGAAAAACCAATTTGGTTTTATGCCGAGGAGGTCGACCACGGAGGCGATCTTCTTGACATGACAGCTGATGGAGAGGTATAGGGAGGAAAAGAAGGATCTTCACATGGTGTTTATCGACTTAGAGAAAACTTACAACAATGTGCCAAGAAAGGTTATGTGGTGGGCGCTTGAAAAGAAAAAATGTCCCAACAAAGTACGTTACCCTAATCAACGATGTGTACAATGATGTTGTGACTAATGTCAAAGCATGTGGTAGCTTTACCAGTTGCTGTCCTATTAAGATAAACTGCGGTCAGCATTGAACCCCTACATTTTTGCCCTAATGATGGACAAAGTCACATGAGACCTGCAAAGGGAGATTACTTAGTGTGGGGTAGGTGTTGATAGGAAGAGCTGTGGATGACGACTTTACAATCGAAGGGCTTTAGATTTAGTAGGGCTAAAACTGAGTATATGAGGTGTGTTTTCAGCGGTGCTATCGTAGATAATGGAGATGTTAGTTTGGACGAAAGAAGTAGTGCCCAAGAAGGAAACGTTTTGATATTTGGGATCAATGCTACAGAGTGACAGTAAGATTGATGAAGATGTGGGCCACAGGATATGAGCAGGATGGGTGAAATGGCGCCAACCATCTGGTATCCAATGTGATAGAAAAGTTCCTCAAAAGTTAAAGGGTGAGTTCTATAGGATATCGATCAGATCGGTGATGCTATATGGAGTGGAATGTTGGGCGACAAAAAGACATGTATAGAAGATGAGTGTAGCAGAGATGCGGATGCTGCAGTGAATAAGTAGTCATATAAGGCGAAATCAAAGCCGCAATAATGATATACATGATAGGGTTGAGATAGCACCAATTGAAGAAAAGCTTATCCAACATTGTTTGAGATGGTTTGGACATCTCTAACGGACACCTCCTGAGGCACCAGTGCGTAGTGGAATTTTAAGCCGTATCAAAAACATAAGAAGAGTCGGAGGTCGATCAAGACTGATGTAGGAAGAAACAGTTAAAAGAGACACAAGAGATTGGAATGTATCCAAAGAATTAGCGTTGGATAGGACTGCAAGTAAGTTAGCCATTCACGTACCGGAATCATGACGTAAGATATAAGGTCTAGGGGTCATTTGACTTTGATTGGGTTTCATTCATAGCCTACCCTAACTTGTTTGGGACAAAATACTTGGTTGTTGTTGTTGATGGATTCTTTATAATGATTCAACAAATAGTGAAGGAATAGGGAGCTGTCAACCAAAATAGAAGAACGATTTAGGATGAACGAATGAGACCTTACACACATAAGACAAAGCAAAAGGGGCAAGTCAGGAATACCTTGCTGAGAACAGAATCTCTGTCCTTATTTCAATCCAGCAAATTTTTTCCTTAGCAATGAATTCTGATGTTCCTACAAAACAATATCAGCACAAAACATGGTAAAAAATTTTTTAAAAACAAGGTAGTTGTTGTTGATATCAGCAATATATCTGAAGATAATTCTTGCAAAACTGGAGATCAATAAATGAAAAGGTAGAGACAGCAACCAAAAAAATTATGAGAATAACGTAAGAGATGTATCCTGTTAAATTTGAAGACAATATTAAAGTTGTTCCAGCATGTGCACAATACAAGTAGTAATTGATGACAGCGTATTTGATACATAGAAGCTTAAATTTGGTCAACAAACCAATCTAGATGTACCATTCAATTATTCAACACAACTGTCTTTACTCTTTCTAGTTCAATGTTTCAATGCCCCCTTTCAAACACAAATTACATGGACCATGATTCTTGATAGCCCACTCAATAACTTTCAATTTCAAAAAAGTTGAACACATGTGATCAGATTCACTATCCAAGATAAACAGCATTCAACCTCACACAACTTATTCAGCTACAGGCACAAAATGCAATAGTATATTGACCAAAAATGCAAAACCACATGTTCATACGGGTACATGCACTATCTTAACCCTCAAAAGTGCCTCAAGATTTGTGCCAGGGATATTCGATTATTAGAAGATGGGGTGGTGGTTTGGATTTTGAAAGTTTGCATCAATCTCGAGGCACATTTGATGGTGTTGATAGGACATGTACCCACATGTATATGTGGAAAAATCACATCTGTATATTGACTCCTGATAGTTAAAGGTGAGACCAACCCTAACATGACATGAATGAAGGATCTCTGACTATTTGTGTATATCAACAACAAGTCAAAAATGGCAGTAGTTAAAATACAAAATCACAAGTTTTAGATTAATACACACTACAGGTACAAACTGTACAAGGTTTCCTGGAGGTTAACAGTTGAACCAAAAAAGTAGTATAGCTTGCACATGTAAGTATTCCAAAAGTCCGCAACTACCTTAAACTCAACTGTGCAATCTGTTCATTAACCTTGGTATTCCAGAGAACGGAGATTACCACTCTGTTTTGGCTTTTCACAGCTCAAATCGTCACACTCATAACAGAGAACACTGCTACACCCTTCAAAGCAGCCTTCTAAAAGAATGATTGGTGAGTGCCATATTAACTAGTATTTCCATTCACTTGGCCACCTGGGTCCTCTATAGTGGGTATCACCATATCAGGCCCCACTCTACAGCTTTCACATCTTGCATCTTAGACCTCACGAGATCCTAAGACATGCTGGCTTTACAAATTTTATTGAAGAGAGAAATGCCATATTGCAATAAAATGAACCTACATTATATGTCTTATCCATGCACAATTGCACACATGGGCATACATATGCAATGCAAGCATACACATGCATGCACATGTCTTTTTGAGAAACAAACAAATGCTACATTGTTCACACTTCACACAATTTATAAGCAGTTAACTCGGATAAATTGTGATTACGCAAGTAAACATAGATGATGCAGAAGAAAATTGGTTTCAGTAGGAGACACTACAGTGAAAAGCAAATAATTCTATGTGAACCAGTTTAGCCTTTCTATCTTGCAACCATTTCATATCACAAGTGGACCTTAGTATTCAACCAGAAGTCAAGTTTCGACCATAAAACCTAAGTTCTCTCCTGAATGCCACTAAAATGCCAGATAATTCCTTGGATTCTGACTTCTCCAAATGTGCACATAATATTGCCTCACTCGCATATCAGAAATGTTGTTTCATGCTAGACTAATAATTGATACAGAAGAGATGGTTTTGTCCACAGACGCAAGCACTTCAAATTCAACAGAAACACAACAAGCACAGAACTCAGAATCGAACCACTACCTGATCGAGGACGCGCTCATTGCTCTCCTCCACCTCCCGAGCAAGCCCCTCCAGCCTCCTTAGCATCCCGGCGTACATCTCCTCCATCTCGTTAGCTTGCCCAGTGGTCGACACCACCACCGCCTGTACCCTTCCCAGCCCAAACCCATCGACCATCGCATCCATCGCCTTCTGCTGTCCAGTGTTGTAACCCTCTGCCGCTGCCACCGGCAGCCACGGCATCGGTGAATCCGCCGCGAAGGTGTGGTACTGATCCCGGAAACCGGGACCCACATTGACGACCTGGAGGGAGGCGGGGACGAGGCGGGAGTCAGCCAGGAGGAACGCGCGGTAGTCGAACGAGTGGATGGAGAGGTTGGAGGAGAAGGAAGGGCATACGAGGATGAAGACGAGGGGGTGGGTGAGGGCTAGGGTTTTGGAGAGGGAGCAAACGACGGCGACCTCGCGCATAGAGGGGCGGAGCACCGCGCGGCGGCGGGAGGAGAAGAAGCCGATGGCGGCGGAGGGATCGGGGGAATAGGGCTGGAAGCTGCCGAGGGGGTTGGAGAGGGAGGAGGGATGGGCGAGCGAGGCGTGGCCGGAGATGGAGATGGAGAGGGATGGGGCGGAGGAGGCGGGGGCGGGGTCGTTGTCGGAGAGGGACGGGGGAGGCGCGGGGGACCGCGCGGCGCGGCCGAATAGGACCCCATCGCAGTCGCCAACGGCGGCTCCGCAGCAGTCGAGGAGCGCCGCGAGAGCCGCGCCGGAGACGGTGAGCTTCGCGGCGTCGGGGGCTGCCATTGCTGGGGTGGGTTGGAACTTGGGAGCTTGGGATTTGGGAAGCTTCTGTTCAGACTAGGCCTTTTCGCCTTTCGGTCTTGCATTTTTGCTATCAGAAATATAAGACCGAAAATTTAATCAAGCCCTGGGCCCGTGGGCTGGGCCAGATTGCCTAGCTGGCTAACTGCCTCTGCGGCCTTTGCATTTGGACCATACATATTTCGTGAGAATTATTAACAGAAATTTCATTTCAAGATCCGAAGCATTTCGCTGGTGTGCGTTTGGTATGCATACGGCCCTGTTTGGGATTGATTCTTCTATAATTAGACGTAGTCCTCTACGTAAACTCAAACACTAGACGCTAGCTTGTTATCGCAGAAGGGCCGGTGTGTGTGGTCGGGGGTGGCGGCGCCGAAGGGTGGCGGGTCGGAGGCAGCTATGGCACCAGGGAGACCGAGCACTCGAAGCACCAGATGGTAGGTTTGAGCTTTTGCCCCGCTTTGCTTTCAAGCGGCCCCCCAAACGAGGTCTTAGTAGCCATTTTTGCATAGAAATATAGGTAGATTATTTATGTACAAGAGTTTATTGCATATCACCTAGAGGCAGTCTTTAAAGATAGTTATTGTACAAATTGGTTTTTTGTTTAGGTCCAGTTCGTTTCAACTTCTCGATTATAGATTCTGGGTTATGGGAGAAGTTACTTCTGATTGTGGGAGAATCGGGCCGAGCCGACTGCGACTTCTAGATTTCGGAATGAGCCGGCGAGAATCAGCAAGAATTAGTGATAATTAGGTTTCAGCCAGATTCTGATTCTATGGCCCAATTCGTTTCAGCATCTGGATTATGGGAGAAGCTGCTTTTGATTATGGGAGAATCAGCCCGAGCCGGCAACAACATCTAAGTTCCAGACCGAGCCGGCGATAATCATCAAGAATCGGTGAGAATCAGGTTTCAGTCAGATTCTGATTCTATATAGAAATCAGCTTCTGATTATCAGAGAAGCTTTCCAGAATCCTCTCGTTCAGCAAACAATCTGCTTTTTAAAAAAAATAGAAACTATCTAGAAGCTGAAACGAACGGGACCATAGAATGCAGCTTCTAATTCTCAGAGAAGCTGTCCAGAATCCTCCCGTTCGGCAAATAATCCATTTTTTTAAGCAAAAGCTATCTAAAAATTAAAACGGACATGGTTTTACTTTAGATGATATAAATGAGAGATGAAATAAGTAGTGAATTTTATTATTATACTTACTCTTAAAAGAGAGTTCCTGCCATCTCATAAGGATTTAACAGATGCACATACACCATTATGGTCTTCTAGTCTTCTAGCCAAAGCTGCCAAACCAAACACATCATGCAGATCTTTCGGTCAGAGAGATAAATTACTTTAGAATCAATAAGCACCATGTAGACTCCCTTTTGTTGACCTGGGTAGGCGTTAGATGACCACCCCACGTTACCTCGACCCATGTAGGCTTCACATGTCTCCACTTCGAACACTTTTTTACAGCTGCAGTCTCTAATAAATTATTTTTTTCAAAATTAGTCTCTCCATTAATTTTTTAAAAAATAAGCTCCTGTCACGCCTGGATTTTGCTGTAGGCTACATGCAGCGATCGGGGGCCGCTGCAAGCCGTATGCAGCTGACCCAAGACTGTAGCGTGCTACAATACCAAGAGCAATTTATTTTTTTTAAGTGATTTTTTTATTGCCGCTAAAAAATATATTTGATGATCACTTGCAACGGTAAAAAATATTGCTCGCAAAATAAAATTTTTACCGTCCAATCTCGTATCGACCACACATACACACCACACGTACATGGGAGTATGGGACTGGAGCTCTGGAGTCCGAAATTACGAGCCTTTCGGAGCTCAGGAATCGAAACGCCATTTTGGCGGTGCGTCAGGTGCAGGAACGGATCACCTCGATCCGTGGGAAATTGCTGTCCATGATCCGTGGGAAATTGCTGTCCATTCTGCTGTCGCACCGATTTAGTAGCCCTGAAGTTGCATAAAACTGTGAGAATCGGTGACATCCGGGTGAACTGTCGCTATCGGTTTCAGACGGTTCTGAAGCTACTGGTAGCCTCAAAAGGTTTTGTGTCTTGACTCATCTCTGCTCGGCTTTCAGGCTGGATGCAGTGCTTGTGATCCGTCGAACTAATGCCGTCTATCGTTTGTTGATTTCCACGCAGGCAAACTGCTCTTCAGAGTGTTTCCCCACTAGGCCACCACTAAAAGTTCCCTCCATGTCCGTGCATATCTTATTTGGCACTTCGCCAGCCCGCCACCGTCACGCCGCACGGCGGCATCCTGGCTGCTGCCGTCCTACGTGGCGGCTGTCGGGCCGCCATGTCATTTTTTGATATTTTTATATTTTATTGTATATTTATGCTATTTTGTAGTATTGTGTTGTATATTTAAGCATTTTTTTTTTCTGGTATTCCCTGGTAGGTTTTGAAGCTCAAAGTCGCCGGGTATTTTCGGCTGGCATATCAGTAGGTAGGTTCTTCACTGTACCTTCACGTTGCTTGTTTGATAAACAAGGGTGCTATGATGGCAACATAAGAAGAATATGCCAATTTAGTTTGGATACTGCCATTCGCATACATCTGAAAAAGGGAAGACTGGAAGAGTTCTTTTCTGTCAATGTAAGCACTCAGATGGCAAAAAGATAGCCGCTTTACGACCCTCTTTAGTCTTTACCCACCGCCTACCGGTAGGGCTCCCATCTTTCTCATCTCCTTTCGTTCTTAATTAGTTCCATGCATGAATTTGTGGAAAGCTCATGAGTGACATGATGACTTCGGCATGAAAGACTTTATATGTAATCGTTCACCTTTGATAGCTAGGTAGGAACGAACAAGTCTTAACGATTTTGACAAAACTCAAATGGGATTTTCCCCTTGCATAGTTTCATGCCTAAGTTTGTGATATTTCATGAACATATATAGTGGCTCACAATACCGATCAGCGATCACGTACTAAGCCTAACTCCTCTTATATTTCACACTTACTGACGAGCTCTGTGACTAATTGCATGAACTGTAGCGGAAACAAATTCTATGTAACATGCTGTATACTGTGGTCTGTGCAACACCGTGCGGTAGCGTCATGAGTCCCGTTGTGCAATCTCCATGCAAATCCACCAATCTCCAAGCACTTTAATGCACTTCAATCCTTATCACTTACTCCCTCTGTCCCACAAAGAGTGCATTTCTAGGATTTTTAAGACAGATTAGTGTGCAAGGTAAATGACTAATGTGACCCTCATTACTCCATACACAAGCATGATGGTGCTTCGATTTCCACAAGCACTTAAATGAGCATGCATACACTTACAGCTGGGCCCTATGGACTAAAGATGCACTCTTTGTGGGACAAAATTTGAACACTAGAAATGCACTCTTTGTAGGACAGAGGGAGTAATTGTTTTTTTGCATGGAGATTAACGCAGCGGAACACGTAGCATTAATCCGTATGGTACTACACAGACCGTGATATACAGCAGAGTTGCATATAATTCTTTTCCGTAGCAAATGATACCTAATTCTTAAGACCTGTAGAATTGTGGAATGTGCAGGGTGCGCGTGGCATTTGCTGTACTGTAGAACCCTTGAACATTACTGGCGAAACAAACAACTGAATTTTAAAAAAATAAATAATAAGGGAGAGGATGAAATGAAAGAGAGAAAAGGAAAACCACGAGATTATTCTGGTGCTGTTTAATTTGTTGGCAAGTACAGTAGCATCCTGATAAAACAAAAACTTCTTCTTTTTTCGTACTTGGAAGAAAGATATTCTTTTGGTAGTGAGTTTGTACTTGTCTTCTTTTTGCTGCAATTCCTCTGGTGGTGGGCTTGTGACTCTGCTCTCTATTCTGCTGATGCCAAAATTCTCCCAAAATATGCTATGCAGTTGTGATTTGGAAAAAACAACGGTAATTGGCATGCAAGATTCACCAATTGCCATGTTGCACGATTTTGCGAAGTATACAGATTAAATTGTTCTACTTTACACTTCTGCTTGGTGAAAATCTGCATAGTAAAATGGAGTACACAATATATCATCACCTACTAAGAACTGAAGAATGCCACTCAGATCTGAAAATGTTATATGTTGCACTTCGCATTAACGCAGAATTTGTAGCCGAAACTCCAAACTCAAGATAGCAGAATACAATTAGGGAACGGACAATATTGAATATTAGTCGTTCATTTTATTTAATCTAACGAATCAGATTAGTTAAAATTTAGTTTTACTTTCATCGGTAGTAGTGGTAGTAAAAATTATACTAGGAATAGTATTGTAATTATTCATTTGTACGGGATCACGAGGAACCCAAACGCAGCGAGGAAAGCGATGAGCGTGAGCGCGTCGACCGCGGCCATCGGCGAGCAGTTGCAGAAGGCCGCCAGGGGCCTGGGCGGCGAGGAGGTGCGCTTGGACCGTGAGCACGCGAAGGACTCCGCGGCCCTGAAAGCATCTAGGCCCCCAATTTGCTTTGTGATGCATTGTATGGGTTTTAGTGATGATGATCAAGTTATTTGAAGGCTTTTCAGGTCGAAGGTTAAAGGCTAAGAACTTTTGTTTCTAAGTTTTAAATTGAGAGCTGTTCAAAGTCTTATAGCTAGGATTGACTTAGTTTTAGCCATACTATAAAGAGGGATTATACACAAGTAAATACCTTGATTCATAAGCTAGAATCTTTAAGATTACTTGGAGTAGAAATCATTTTATCTCTTTTCCTCAAAAAGGATTTCAGTACTTTAGTCTGTTCAGTAAAAATCCTTTCACGTCGGACCAAAGCTTTCCTTAGTCCGGCGCAAAAGACTTTCACTTCAACTCATACCGAGCGTACACCGTTCACGTCGGACCAAGTTTTTCAGTCCGGCACAGTAAACAAGCATATTGAAATCAAAACGAGAGTATGCTGTTCACGCTGGACCTTGTTTGCTTAGTACACGACGGATAAAGTTTTTCGGTCCAGCGCAAACTTGAAACTTACTATAACTTCTTGTCTATTTCAAGTTCCACCACGGACTAAAATAAAAAAAATCTTCCTTCTATGCCGGACCAACTTTTGATCCAGCTCAAACGTGGTTTTGATTGACTTCACGATGGACCAAATTTTTCCAAGGCATGTGTACGCCGGACCAACTTGAAACGGTCCAGCGCAAATAGAGTTTTTGATCAAATCGGTTCAGCGTGCATTAGACTTGTTTTAAAGCTTCTCAAAGCTAGTATGTGGGACAAATTGTTTGTCACATCTTGTCAACCTAACAATGCCAAACGGCTAGTATTTTGCCAGTAACGGCTATATTCTTTTTGCATCCTATATAAGCTGTACCAGGGTATACCAAAGATATAATTTTTTACATCTCTTTGACATCTAGCACTCCAAGCCCAAACATCACTCAAAGAGACAGAATTTCACTGTTTGATTAAAATTCAGAAGTGATCTTGCTCCAAGGCTAGTCTAGACAGTTGTGAGCTTGTGAACCAAGAGATAGAGTTTGTGCTTAGTCTATTACTCTTGGAACTTTGTGTTCCTAGACGACTTGTGAGTTCTTGGTGCGATCTATTCAAAGTAATTTGTGAAAGGCCATAACTGATTGTGAGAGGTTTGGAACTCACCTCACCAAAGTGGTGAAAGAGTTACCTCAGTGGATACCAAAGCTATTGAGAATAGTTTTTTGGTGAAGCTATACTTCTTGAGAAGTGCTCTAACGGACGTAGGAGTATTTCTCTGAACCTCGGTGAAAAATCATTGTGTCTTATGTTATTTACTTTTAATATTTACTTTTACTGCTCAGTCCTATTTCTTTGTCAGTTTCAACATTGGTTATTTCGTTTTGGGACTCTTGAAAGATAATTTTGAGGATTACTGCTATAGTCTCAGTCTTTTGCTTTGTCTCTTTTGATTTTTCGAAAAAGCCTATTCACCCCCCTCTAGACTCATTCTCGATCTTATAGGCCCTGCGGCGGTGCTCGAACGCGCGGAGGAACTCGATGAGGCTGCGGCACTCGGCCATGGCACGTCAGGAGGAAGAGACTCCGTGGCCCTGCGGCGGTGCTCGAACGCGCGGAGGAACTCAATGAGGTTGCGACACTCGGCCATGTCACGTCAGGAGGAAGAGAATGCCTTACAATTGATAAAAAAAACATATATTAGAACAGAGTCTCACATTGCCTATTTGTTGCCGTAGTCAATCCACTCAGTCGGTTAGGCACTCGTTAACTCACGTTGCGTCGCCTTCCCTGTTCGCTCGCCTTTGCTGCAGTGGATTGTCCGTCATTGCACGCTTGTGCCCTCGCTGGTTCCTTGGCATCCACTCGACGTCTTCGTTGTGCCCTCACAATCGCCGACTCCCGACGATATGCATCAAGTGTCCCTAACTCGGGGGGCTACCATGTCCTCGCAAAAGAGAGGTGTCGAGCCACCCCTTCTCTCTATAGTCTCTGCGTGTATCTAGAGTTCAAGTCCAATTTTACAGACAACAAGCAAAGTTACCAATTGCCAAATTAGACCTCCAATAAGCAGCGATTTCCCACCAAGCCATATGGTCCAGGAAATAGCTCACGACCCAGCAATATTTATTCTCCTTCTAGACGAGCCAGAGCGCGCGTGCATTCACCATTGTTGTGCCAAAAAATGAGCACCGGTGTTAAAAATGGTACTTAGTATTCAACAGTCAGAGGGTAGGCTCGAGCCCTCTTGTTGACTACGCCACTGATTTTGCTTTATTTTTGTGCTAGCAATTTTGTTAGTCCTGAAGGAAGCAATTCCCATTTGTTCTAATCATGAGAGTTAGAATTAAGCAAGACATAGCCTTTCTTGAGAGAAAATTTTTATGGTGCATTATAGTAGTATATACCGAGTAGTAAAAATAATATCTAATTGTTAATTTGTTAAGAATATTCTTATATTGCCAAAGAAAAAAATATATAAATACTAGCTAATATGATATATCATTAAAAAATAAATAAGTCTATATTACATTTAATGTACCTTAAAATACTACTCCCTCCGTTTCTTTTTATAAGGCGTATTTGGTTTCGTTAGGACAAGTCTTTGACCAACAATTACTCTATTAACATATAACTTTTATGACACAAAATTGATATTAGCAGATTTGTATTCAAAAATACTTATATATAATTATGATTTTGTATTACATAAATAATATATTAATGAAGTAATCGTTGGTCAAAGTCTTGTCCTAACAAAACCAAATACGCTTTATAAAAAGAAACGGAGGGAGTAAAAAGCAAGATACAATAGTTTCATAGGAACACTATTGATCAGACGGCGGGAACCGGAACGACAGCTGCTGCCGCGCGCGCAGCAAACGCATTGCACGGCACACGAGGACGCACGGTCTAAACATTGACCGACCCTGGAAAAAGCATCAAAACCACAGCACACTCGTCGCTGCGAGCTCACACAAGACACAATCACACAACTACACAAGTCCCGCACGCCATTTTTTTGCCGTTCCGCCCCTCGGAGCCGCGAATTTTAGCGAGCGCCCACCCACCCCACGCACACACCGCATTTCATTTCACCGAAGCGGCTTCCTCTCCTCGATTCCATTTCCATCCACCTCTCTGCCTCCGAGCACCAAACCCTAGATCTCGCGGCAGCAGCGGGAGCGGAAGAAGACGCAGCCATGGCCAAGCCCTGGGGAGGCGTCGGCGCCTGGGCACTGGACGCCGAGCGCGCCGAGGAAGAGGAGCGCGAGCACGCGGCTGCTTTTCCCGCGCGCGAGCCGCCCTCCGTCGCGGGCGGCGCCGCCAGCTTCCCCAGCCTCGGCGAGGCCGCCGCGGCGGGCGGGGGCAAGAAGAAGAAGAAAGGCACCACCTTGTCGCTGTCCCAGTTCACGTACGGCGCGCCTGGGACGGGGCAGCGCCGCGGCGCCCCTCTGGAGCCCAGAGGGCTTAGCACGGAGGAGATGATGATGCTGCCCACCGGCCCAAGGGAGCACCCAGCGGAAGAGCTGGACCGCTCCCGCGGGTTCCGCTCCTACGGCTCCGGTTTTGGCTCCGGAGGCGGAGAGCGCCGCGGCGGATTCGATGACAACGGCCGCCGCTGGCCGTCGAGTAGGGCTCCGGATCTCGACATGCCGTCCCGCGACGAGGCGGACAACTGGGCGATGAATAAGAGGTTCTCGCCGGCTCCCAGCGACTCTGGCCAGCGTGATAGGTTCGGCGGGCCCTCCTCCGTCGGTCGCGCTGACGGCATCGATGACTGGTCACGCGACAAGAAGCCGCTCCAATCGCGCTACCCAAGCCTCGGTTCCGGTGGTGGTTTCCGTGAATCGCCGGGCTTCCGTGACTCACCTGGACCATCTGACTCTGATCGCTGGGTCCGCGGTGGTGGCTCCGCCCCTATGCCGCACAACGGCGAGCGCGAGAGGCCACGCCTCGTTCTCGATCGACCGAAACGTGAACTTGCAGCTACTGCTACGCCACCTGCTGAGGTGGCACGCAACCGGCCTAGCCCATTTGGGGCTGCAAGGCCCCGGGAGGAGGTGCTGGCCGAGAAGGGGTTGGATTGGAGAAATATTGAGACTGAGATTGAGCAGAAGAAGACCAGCCGCCCTACCAGCTCGCACTCTAGCAGGCCGAACAGCGCACATTCCTCCCGCCCTGGGAGCCCTGGGTCGCAGGTCTCTGCAGTCGGGATTGAGGGAGCACCGAGGGCTCGGCCAAAGGTAAATCCATTTGGTGATGCCAAGCCACGGGAAGTGGTGCTGCAGGAGAAAGGGAAAGACTGGAGGAAGATCGACCTTGAGCTGGAGCATCGTGCTGTTAACAGGTTAGTTGAATATGGAGCTGCCTCTTGACTACACGTCGCATTTCTTGTGATAATGCGATACTCATACTGGAGTGCCGACACGGGTTAAGAAAGATGCGACCTTGCACAAAATGTTGATTTTGGTATTTTTTTGCGTAGAGGAAAATATGGAGGCAGGGTTTGGAGGGAATATATTGAATTTGATGCTTGCCATATTCAGCAAACTGTATCATGCCTCTTTTGGAAATAGATTTATGTTGTCCTTTTAAAATCATGAATAGTGAATAGCAAGGACATGAAAATACAGTCTGACAGGTTGCTGGGATTTAGAGATATGTAGAGCATTTGTTTTACCATTACTTTTCATTTGCATATACAATGATGCATTATAGGCATATTAGCCTTGCTGTTTAATTTTGTTTCTTGAAGAACCATTAGGACTAAGACAATAAAAATTTATCACCATGTAAGTCATGTTATTTTATTTCTTGAGTAATCTTTTTTCTTTGTCATCATTTGGTTAAATGTGATGCGTATCGTTCTACTTAGACTTAAAATTTTGTTTACTTGAATTCATGGAGCAAGGGTTGAGTATTTTCTTATTGGAGTTTTTTTAATTCTATTTTAAGTTTTTAACCAGGAGCAAAGGTAGTTCTTGTTATTTTTGTTGTGTGGACATTCTGACCACAGACCAATAATTAAGTAGGTTTACTCTGACAGAAGAACAAGCTAATTTTGTTCATGTGTTTTGCTCAGAATAGTATTGAACTTTTGTTATTTGTAATTGGAGCTTTCTTCATCTCCTTTGGAGCATTTATGCCGATTATCTGACCTCATAATATTTTTTAAGCAGGCCTTCATATTATTGGAATTTGCTACATGTAAAGAGTCTAAACAATGTTGCGTTTCCTCTTGGAACAAGCAGTGTGTTACTATTTATGAAGGCAGCTTAACTGAAAAGGAACAATACCTACTTTTGCATTCTTGCCAGGATTTACATTATTGAGATATCAACCTATGATGATGTATTGTTGATCGCCTATGATTTGTTTTGCTTTATAATGGGTTTGTCTCAAACCGCCTTTATGATTGAACCATTTTAACATGTAAATTTTGTTAAATTATGGGGCAAATGTATGAATAAATTAACCTTCCCTTGTCCACCTTTTCTACCTTTGTGCTTGATTGCGATGCACATTGTGGTTTTCAAAACTATCACTGTTTCTTTAATCATTCAGTTATTTCTAGGAGCCTTTTTTTAAAATTTTACGTGAACAACATGACTCCGTTCAAGATGCTTTGATGAAGTAAATAAATTGCTTTGACAGTGATACTCGATCCCATCAAACATGTACACTTGTATTCATTCCTTTCTCTTAAATTCCATTCTTTTAGCTTCTAGGGCTGCTTTTCTGTGTGATTTAGTTTTTGTATTTACTTGAAACTTTTTTTTTTCAGGCCAGAGTCAAATGAAGAAAGGATTTTGAAAGAAGAAATCAACCTTCTAAAGGTGGAACTGAAAGAAACTGAGGCAAAGATAATTGATGGTTCTGACCAAACTTCCCCAGAGGATGTAAAAGATTTGTCTGAGAAGGTATCTCAGATGGAAAGGCAGCTTGAACTGCTTACAGTTGAGTTGGATGACAAGATTCGATTTGGGCAAAGACCTAGTTCTGGAGCAGGCAGGGTTGCAACATTTCCACCAGCTAGTTTGGAAGAAGAACCACAGGTTACAGTGTCCAACATGGACAGGCCACATTCTCGTGGTGGCATGGAACCATTCTCGAAACCGGTTGAAGAAAGATGGGGATTTCAAGGTAACAGAGAAAGGAGCTCTTTTGGTGGAAGCAGAAGTTCAGACAGGTTTGTGCTCAACTTGATCATGCAGATTTTTTTCTTCCAGATTGACGTTACATGCCGAAAGTTGCATGTGCTTTGGTGGATTTACATGATACATTAATTTACATTTCTGTCATGTTTTAATTTCGTCATGTTTTAACTGAATATTGAGCCATTTAAATAGTGATTTTGTTTCAGTGTGATAGCAGGCATCTCATGTTTAAATTAAGCCAAATAACACTTTCCTTCCAGCAGCTTTTAGATTGCTTGCTAAACTGCTAGGTATGCTGTTTTTTTTGTAAGAAACTGAGATTTAATATTACTCAAATAACCGTGATAGGTTATATATATATTATGATCCTCCTGATTTTTTTTATAGTGTACTTATAAGATTGTTGGTTTTAATGGGTAGGACTCTTATTTCTATGCAAATCAGTTTTTGTTCTGTGAGGCAGTTAAATCATTTAATATTATCATTGTTAGTGCATGCAACTCTTTTTCCACATCTTTTTTTGTTTTTTCTTTCAGGTCAATGACAAGGCATGGATGGTGAAATTTGGATTTTGAGCATCTGTTAAGGAAACTTCTGGTTCGCTGACACTTTTTTGTTTTGAAAGAATGGGAAAAATAAGTCATTTTCTTTTCGTAGTGGTTGACGCCCATTTTGATTGATCTGGAAGATTGGAGATAATCATTTGTCAAGCTATTGATTAAACTCTTACTTTTTGTAAGATATTTTCGTTTATTTGCCACCTTCCATTCCATGTCAAAACAAGACTTGGCAAACTTTGGTTTATTTGTCAATTACCTCTATGGTTTACTTTTTGTAAGATATTTTCGTTTATTTGTCAATTACCTCTATGGTGTAGGATATTTTCGTTTCCTTTTGTTTTTTTGCCACCTTCCATGTCAAAACAAGACTTGGCAAACTTTGGTGCTAGCTATTAAACTCTTACTTCCTGAATCCTTATGTTCAGCTCTTGTCGCATGTCTTTGCTTAATTACTCAGGAATGTAGATCTTGTATGGAGAATTGGATATTTTGTACAGTTGCATGTGTTCGTGATCTGTTTCTTTTCTTTGCCAGTGTTTGCCTAACTTGTGGCATGGAGCTATGGTTCTCTTGCCGTTGCTTCTAAAATACCGATGCCTTGCGCTTGCATGCCTAAGACTATCTCCAGCGGGTTCCCGTCCCCTCCAAATCCCTTCGCGAACAGATCCTAAGTACTCCAGCGGATTCTCTTCACGATTCCCTTCAGAAGGGATTTGTACAGTGAATCCCTATAGAAAGGGATTCTCTCTCCAATCCCAGAGAGAAATCCCTTCGAAGGGATGCTGTTGGAGATGATAGGAAATAAAGGGAATGAAAGTGGGGAAGGGAATAAGGAAGGGAATGGAATGAAGAGAAATTGCTGGAGATAGTCTAACTCTGCATCAGCACCGCACCTGTTTCCTCAAAAGAGAATGTATGGTAAATTTCACTGGAACATAAGGCAAGAGCTGAACATAAGCAAAGACATTCCGGTTTTACTGGAACCCCTGGTTAAATTTCATACCGGCAAAAACAAAATTCAGATTTGCTTGAATTTTGTCAAAGAGAAATTCATAATTATATCAAATCACATGTCTGTATGCGCCTTGGTGGTAGCATCCCTAGCCTTGGAGAGGCAGGTTGTGTGTTTTTGAACCCTCAAAACTGAACCTTTTTTTAATCTTTTTCTCTTAACTTTAAAAAGTCAAATTTTGGTTTGAAAATTTTTGCCGAATTTAACTGAAATTTTCCGATAATCGGTAAAATCGGTTCAGTGACGTCCAGTAAAAATAAATAAAAAGCCGGTATTGAAAACCACCTAAAATCGGCAGTTTTTTCGACTGATCCGTGCTGTATGCATCTATCGTTAGATCTTTGCCCCCGTCATTTCAAGTCATATATACTAATATACACACACAGCGCCCATGTGCTACAGTTTTTTCCCCTCCCCTTCTCTTTTTGATTCGTTTAAAGTGCTACTTTTGTTGATTAAACCCCCCCCCCCCTTTTTTTTTTTCTAGATTCACTTCCATGGATTTTAGAATATTTGAAGTCTATTTGTATGGAGTGCGTTTTGATTGGAATTTTAGGAATCTCGCGTGGGGTTCTATCTAGTTTTTTATGAAGTTGACGAGCTCCTACTCCTAGCATTACAAGGTAGAGTCTGCAAGTACACCAGGACAAGTGCAAATCATAGCATTACAATTCAACTCGGTACGACAACAATTATACGTACGAACACTTGTGTTGCTATCTTGGCGCCTCGGTCTACCTGTTCTTCTTCCGGTTCTCGAGGACGAAGAAGAAGGCGAGCGCGGCGACGGAGAACGCGGAGAACACGCCGGCGGCGATCCCGACCGACGCGTGGATGCCCGTGATGCCCGCGACGTCGAAGTAGGCCGGCGCGGTCTGGCCGTAGGCCACCTGCGCCCCGGACGCGTCCAGCGCGTAGGCGCGCACGTGGTAGGACGCGGTCGGGATGTCGCAGGCGACCCTGTACTCCAGCCGGCCGCCGACGCCGGCGTACGGCTGCTGGGCGACCTTGAACTGGCACGACTTGTCCTTGCTCAGGTCGTCGTTGGCCTTGCGCCACCCGCGGTCCTTCTGGCTCGCCGGCGCGTAGCACAGGCTCACCTTCACCGCCTTGTAGCCGGCGTCCGCGCCGGCCGCCGCCGTCGCGTTCAGGGACCATGTCACGGTGATCGTGTCCTCACCGGCTTGTAGGACTGATTGATTTGCCAATGTTTTGTAGAAGAATGTGAGGGTGAAGTTAGCATGACATGTTGGAATCACTATTCTCTAGCCTACAGCAAACTATCAAAGCATAGTTACACATGGTTATAACTTACAAGTAATTTTCAATCTAGGAATCTCTGTGGAAAAAAATAAAAAACCTAAATTACACATTCTGCAATTTTTTTCTTCCCTTTTTCTTTTGAGCGGAAACATAATTTTCTTCCTGCTACAGCTAGTGCAAAAATTTCAAACCCATAAGATCTAGGGGAGGAGACTTATGAGCCAAAACACTGTGCCAAGTCAATAACAAGTGGGAGCCCAAAACTGTGCCAGGTCAACTATGGCATCTAGGAATCCAAGGAAAAAAAACCACGGAATTCTTACACTAAACGCTACTCTCAATTTGTCCCATTGGTTGACCTACACCTTTTCTTCTAGTCCGTCCATTTTGTGTGTGTGGTGAATTCATTATAAGAAATAAGAACAACGGAGCTGCATTTGTGATGAAATAGGTGCCAGCACCAGCATTTTCATATCCCCCGAAAATTATGATGCTAGATTTTTTTTTTCGTGTGCGTCCGTTAAGAAACAAGGGAGAAAAAGAAGCGGCATTGTAAAAGACACAACCGCCATTAACTTGTTATGGTTCTAAATGGACTTCCTACAGTGAAATAAATGCTTATCTTGTTTCATGTATCTCGTTTTTGCAAATCTAGCCTCCCGCATATGTATTTTGTAAATTTGATCATCTCTCTCATTACGGAAGGTGTGGCAGACGACATATATCCCTTGCCGCACCCGAAGAGCACGGAAGGTCACTGTAGCTACAGCAGGGCAAGGAACTGCGGGAGCGGGTGCTAGAGCGTAGGAGAAGGTGATGTTGCGCCCAGGGAGCACGAGAGGAGCTATGGCATGTGCACGGCACCACGCGGGAGGAGGCGCTGCCACACCTGAGGAGCGCAGAAGGGATCCTGCCACAGTAGGCCATACGTTGTTCCCGTGGTCGATCAAGCTCTTGTGGTCTTTCACGCTTCCTGAATGCGACAGGGGATATATGTTGTCTACCACGCCTTCTACGGTAAAGAAGAATGCTAAATTTACAAATGCACGTACAAAAACTACATTCTTAAAAAAAAAGTGAGTGTATAGGGGCATCATCCGGATGTTTTTGTTCTAAAAAACATCCAAACTTTGGACCGTACGATCAAAACATACATCCGAAGGATTAACCCACCTCGAATTCAAGGGGGCGTGTGCATCGATCTGAAAGCAAATCCAATGACCAGGAATTTATATGATGGTTACTAAAGAAAACATCCGGATAAAATTTATCAAAACCCAAAAAGAAAACATGTATGAAGGCCAGATAAGTGATGAGACCTCCCGCAATTGCTAGTACGTAAACGTGGAGCATCCTGCTATTCTCTGCTATCAAACACTTGGCTGCTCAATGATCTGAATGCTTGTAACAATGACGAGGCAAAGCATCACATGCAAAAATCGATAACAATAACAATAAACAACCGATGCGCGCACCTTGGCCGGCCTTGGGCGACGCCTCGACGACGAGCGTCCTGCCAAGCGCGGAGAGGTGCGCCGCCGCCGCGGGCCTCGCGCAGCAAGCGACCAGAAGGACAAGCAGCAGCGAGGAGAAAACGACCCCAAGCCGAGTCATTCCTAACTAAGAGCCTTTCACCTCGCCGCCTAAGCAGTCAGTTACTTAGAGATCGGAAGGGATGAGTTGCTACTTGCCTGCGAGATGGACGACTCCATTGGCGCGGTTGCTTTATAGGCACGGAGCACGAGCAGAGCAAGCAAGGTAGGCGTGGTGCGCGTTGAGTTGACCCGTGGAAGGGAAATAAATTCTACGGAGGAGGGGTGCAAACTTCTTTCCGTGCATACCCGACGCCGATTGATGCCACGTGGATAATCATGCAATCCAACGCACGTCATTAAGTGAGGATTTTGAACTCACCTCTTGCTAATTTCGATGCAATTCTGGGCATTAAATGACAACTTAATATCGTGCGTTGGATTGCAGGATTTTCCACGTGGCATCAATCGGCGTCGGGTATGCACGAGGAGACCATAAAATTTATTTCCGAAAGGGGGAGCTTCGTGTGGGTGGTCGAGGAGGGAGGCAAACAGCCGGAGATTCCAAAAGCCGATGGATCAAAGTCCAAGCCTGGTCGGCTCGCTCGTCGGTTGGATGCAGGGCGATGTGAAGCGGCAAATATGTGCAGATTATGGGGAAAACTTTACTGTATCGGTCCATTTCATTTTTTTCGCGAAAATAGTCTCAGACCGGTACATTTTACAAAAATAACCGCCGAGCCCATCCTTGCCGTGTCCTAGGAGCGTTGCATGCAGCTGCCACGCGCCCAGGGAGATGTAGCGTGCCCCACCCCGATGGCGCTGCATGCAACGGTCCGGCCACCCTTGGAGCGCTCCGGCCTCCTGCCCGATTGCTTTCGGCGCGTGGCAAACGCGTGTTGCACGCTGGAGGCCAGTCCCGGGTTGAGCTTTCTCCTGTGCTGATTTAAGTCGTAACGTTGTGTCCCATCCACGCGCCGAAAGCATGAAAGATGGCTGATAATCCCGTACATGGGCTGAATCTCTTGCTATAAATTACGAATGCTGCGATGGTTTGTTAGACTGTGAGAGAAACAAACCAGGGATAGAGTGAGGGAGTTTCATCGATTCTGTACGAGTTGAGAAAAGTGAGAAATTGAAGAAGAGAGACAGAAAAAAGAAGTGCAAACAGAAATTTGAAATCGGAATTCAAGAGGAATTTAGTCGGTGTCCATAATTTGGTGAAAGTTATTTAGAGTTAACATTTTTTTCGAGTTTCTGATTCATGATTCTATTTTGCAGGTATTCTTCAGGAAGATTATGTTGTAGGTTGATTGAGCTTTAGTGATCCGCAACACAGTTTCCGAGAGGTTAGTTTGAAGTCTTCTGGAATATTAGTATAATATTATTGTAACATTAGTATAATTACAATAATTGTGTAATTAGCAGTACATAAAATAACGATACATGATGTAAATAACGGTACAATTTTGTTCAATAAAACTGTAACAATTATAAAAATTATAACAATTATAAAAAAGAAGTGCAAGACATGTAAAACTGGGACCCAACCAACTTTACGAGGCCCCTCCCGCGACACAGGACACATGATACGACTTGCGGAGCGGACTGGTTCACGTACCCATAGGACCAACTTCGCTGTGCGCGAAAGCGACGACCAGATTAGGGTTGAAGTTTCAAGGAGCCAACAGTTATATGGATTGTATCGCACTTTATATATGTAATTACTATATGCTTCGGACATACTGACAGCAAGCAATCCTCGTGCATTTCATACTCGAAGCTTGCCCCTTCGTGTTTCTATATTGTATGCGTTGGACGTATCCACCCTCATGTTGGCGCCATTTTTTCTCACCAAATCTTTCCACATGTTCCATAAATAGGCCTCCATGTTCCCTCCACTTCCTCATATCCTCTTCCTCACCCCATTTCAATGTCCACTTGGGTGAAGGCCATGTTTCAAACATCGAGTTCAGGAAATCGAAGGGCCATTGCACGTGCCACTGCAAGGCGGGTTGATTGCCTTAATTGCCATGTTGAAGCTAATATGTTCTACACTAACACTCAGGGAAATAACGGTCGGATGTTTTAAAAATGTCCTTTTTTCTTTGTAAGTGAAAATGTAGTTCGATTTCTTCTGGTTTTGGTGATTATTTTTTTGTGCGAGTTGTTTATTTTTTTAGAGATCCTCTTTCTTTCCACGGCATCAAAGCATGTTCACGTCGTCACGTAGGCTGTAAGATGCCAATATTTCTAATGGGCAGACACCATGGATACATCGTTGGAGCATCCTGGTAGCACATTACCACAAATGATGCAGCCTAGGCTGGAGCAGAGGGTAGACTCTATGCTCGAGCAGAGATTTAATATGCTGATGTTTAAGATGGAGCGCATTTTAGATCATATCAAGTAGTTAGAGAAGATTGTGTGTGTGTGTGTGTGGATATCCTTATTGTACTTTATACTATAATTGCGAACTAGTTCGTTTCCTACAAAGGAGACGAAATTGCTCATGGATGACAATTGTAGTGGTGTAAGAATTATATATCCAGTTGACGTTTATCTACGCCATTTATAGTGGTGTCAAAAATAATGTATCCAGTTGATGTTCATCATGTTATGCCATTTGGTTCCGTATGAGCTATGTACTCCATACCTTTATTCCGTTTCTACCAACATTAAAGGTCACTTCTTCGAATTTTTTCTTATTAATTTCTCTCCGCCTTGTTATTATCTACTTACATAACCTCCCCCCCGAATTTCTTTCAACTTTTGTTAACGCATACATTATTTCTGTATTTTTGTAAGTACGATATATCAGTTTTTTTAGTGCGATTTGACAACATGCTCCCAGCAGCTTTGTCAGCCCAATTTGACAACACACTAGCAGTTGCTTTCTTAACTATGTGAAAGTGCATCTAGGCCCCCCTAATATTGTTTTGGTTGATTAATGACAAACGATTAAAGAATCTAACATGTTCAACTAGTTTATGAACAGGTGAAAGTCTCAAGTATAGATCATCTACGATCATCGGGCATCCTCAAACATTATTGAGTAAGAAAAACGGCAACTGCGTATGTAATTTTAATTTGTTGAGTCATAAGATTGCCGTACTATCAAGAGGGGTGTGTTGAAATTGGTCTAGAGATGGTCTATATGCTCAGATGAATGGTGTTTAGTCTCTTGAGAGTGTTCAAGTCGTCTCCCGTGCATTGGAATGTTGTGGTTGTCAAGTTCTAGTTGGATGTTCCGAAGTCAGTTCGGATATTCCGAAGTTCAGACATTCCGATGTGTGGTTGTGCTTCAGTCCGTAGTGCGTTGTTAGGGTCGGACATTCCGATATGTTATATCAGATGTTCCGATGCTTGTTGGCTCTCGGTTAGGGTACTCTCTGTCGAGTTCGGACTGTCCGAAGTTTGGCTTCGGAAGTTCCGAAGTAGCTGTTTTCCAGTTTGGAAACTCTCTGTTTGGTTTGGATGTTCCGATATTTATATCGGACATTACGATTTGGACTTAGAAAGTTTTGTTGAGTTCTCTTTCTGGGTGTCATCGGATGTTCCGAAGTGGTTATCGGACACTCCGATGCACGTAGTCTTCGACCGTTGGAAGCCTTCCAAGTTCTGGTTGTTTGCACTCATCGGACATTCCGATGTTGGGATCGGATATTCCAATGTGTGGCTGAGTGCGGGTAAAACGGCTAGTTTTGAACCAAAACTATAAATACCCCTCTCCTCTCCCTTTTGTGGGTTACACACTTCATTTGGCTGAACACTTGATCACCTTGAGCACACCCTAGAGCATTCTTGAGCCCTCCTCTTTGATCTTAGTGATCATCTAGTGAGTGAGGAAACATTAGGTGTGGTTGAGAGCAAATAGCCAAGCATTCATTCATCTTGAGCATTAGAGAACCTCTTCAAGATCAAGAATCTAGCGCACTCATTACTCTTGGAGGTTGAAGGACTCCTAGATGGCTAGGCGTCGCTCACGATCTCCCGACGATTGTAGGAAGCCGTGAGAAGTTTGTGAAGGCCGGCTCCGCCTCCGAAAGGAAAGGAACCAATAGTGAAACCAAGCCTCAAGTGCGACCGAGGTTTGTGAGGAAAGGGTTGGAAAAGACCCGGCTTTTTGGAGCTTCCTCAACGGAGACGTAGGATTTCCTCAAGAATCTGAACTCCGGGAACAAATCCTTGTTTCTCTACTTGTCTGATTGTTTTCACTGCGTCTAAGATTATTCTTGAAGCTTATTTCTTTCAGTAGATTCTTCTCCTAGTCAAAGTCTATCGGACATTCCGAACACATACCGAAAGTTCCGATCTAGTCGGAAGTTTCGATATTATACCGGAAGTTCCGATACTCTTTCCACTGTGACGAATTTAGTTTTAATTTTAAAATTGCCTATTCACCCCTCCCCTCTAGGCAACTTTCTCATCTTTTCACTACGACATCAGTTTTTCAATGCGATTTGACAACACGCTGTCAGCAACTTTGTCAACCCAATTTGACAACACACTGACAGCTGCTTTCTTAACTATGACATATAAGCTTTTTCAATGTGATTTGACAACACGCTGATAACAGCTGAGTCATACTAATTGGACAACACGCACTAGCAGCTTTTTCAGAGTAAAGTGTCAACACACTGGCTACTCCTTTATCAGCTCAATTTGACAACACATTGGAAGCTACTTTTTCAGACCAAATTGACAATACACTATCATATACTTTTTTGGACCAATTTAACACCTCGTGGGCAGCAGCTTTCTCAAACCACTTGGACAACACGCTGCCATCAAAAACTTGCTATGAATACAAAGCCATACCCAATATATACATTTCATACTACCCCAATCCAACTCCCACATCGAACACCACTTTCCAGAAAAGCCACCATCACAGATGTCAGGGCCCCCAAGTTCCAAAATTCTGGGATAGCCGGAGTATCCGGATCAACATCCGGAATGTCCGGACATGACCCGGAATGTCCGGACATATTGTCCGGAGTGTCCGGATTAGCCTGACCGAGCGCCTCAACCCGGAGTGTCCGGACCAATTGTCCGGAGTGTCCGGGTTAGTGCTACCGAAGAACCCAACCCGGAGTCTCCAAGAAGCGTCGAGTGTCCGGTATGAGCAGGGGGGTTTGTATAAAAGTTCCATTTCGTGGCTCCCCTCCATTCTTTCTCCTCCATATTGTTTCCCCACTCCTTGGTGCTACTCCCCTCCACCCTGGCTTCACTCCGGTGAGCTTCCCGCCGGCCGGTGACCCTCCGTGGCTCCTCCCCGGCGACTCCTCCATCCCCGGGAACTCCTCCTCACGCCGACTTCCCCTTCCTCCACCCGGCATTGTGTCTCCTCCATCATCCTTGGAGGTAGGTCTTTCTCTTGGGGGTTGATTCGTGGGATTCTTGGGTTCTAAGACTAGCCATGGTGGGTTAGGGTTTAGGTTTGGATTGGGAGTTTGGAGTTGAATCTTGAGTTCTAGGGTTTTGGGTGTAGTGATTCTAGGGTTGGTTGGGGCTTGGATTGATGAATGTGGGTACTAGAGAGGTAGATCGGGTAGTGGTAATGCCGATCCAAGGGTCGTTTGGAGTTGGCTAGTGGTTTCGTGGGCTAGTGTCGTTCCTCGTGGAGTTGGGTTAGCTATAAGCTTCTTCGGCCTTGCTGCGAGTAGAAAAATCGTAGATAGGGTTCTAGCGGTGTCATATGACTTGGCGGCACCACGATCAGTCGATTCATTGGGTAAAACACGACAAGCTCGAGTGTCGGACTAAAAGCCGGAGTATCCGCCTAGGCGGAGTATCCGGACACAAGGTCCGGAGTATCGGGTTATCCGGACTGTCGGATCAAATAACCGGACTGTCCGGGTTAGGCTATTCTGTCCGGTTTCGTTAACCTGTCCGGTCGCGTTGTTTCGTCGGGATTTTTCCTTTTGTGTTCATTTCATTTGCATGGCATGCATCTCATTATGCATTGTACTTGTGTAGGGAACGATCCCGCGGAGACTGACGCCGCGGTGACCGAGGGTGTTACCGGAGAGCCGATCAAGCCGACCCACAAAGTGTAAGAACAAGGCAAGCACCTATGCATCTTGAACCCATATTAATTGTATTTTTGTGAATAAAGTGCTTAATTGGTGAAATAAGTCTGCATTAGGAGTTGAATTGGGTTAGGGTTAGATCCTATTTGCTGCACATTCGTCCCTTGGATTTGTGAATACTTCCGTTGGAACTAGTATGGGTATTAAATGAGTCACTGCTTAGAATTGCTTAGAGGTCGGGATTTGGGCCAAGTGGCGGAAGGTTCCGTCGCTTGAGGTCGATATCTTACCTATGATAAAAAGAGTGGGCATGGATGGGTAGTTGGAAAAGAAAAGATGAATTGGAGACCGGGCGGGAAGGTTGGGACATTGGGTAAGGAGACCCGATGTGGTAGTTCCCGTCTGAGTCGATTAAGGACCGATTCGATGGTTGCCCTTTGATTGAGCACACCCCGGTTGGTCGCATGCCCGATTATGGTACGGTAAGCCACTCTTTCTCTCATACGGAATCGATGGACCGTAACTTCCTGTGGTTGGACGTGGTTGAGGGCGAGGCTTAGGCCGACTCTCGAGCGCCAAGCCGGGCTTGGGGCTGCTCGAGGGGGTGCTAGGTTTTCGGGCCACAGGAGGACGCTTCAGCGATTGGGTATGATTGGGAGGGGGTTGACACTAGGCCCTTGTGGTAAGTGTCGTGCGATCAATGCTTCCTCGCAGGTTAATTAAGCGATTCGAATTGCCGCTCTCGGATATGAGCAAGCTCTTTCATCGCACAGTCACGTAGTAAGAACTTGAACCGAGGTTCGCCGTCGAGCTTGAGCCCAAATAAATTGGTGATGAGATTAATTGTTGTGAATTAATGATTGCACTTCATTTTTAGAAGTAGGCGCTGTTAAAACTGCTTAACTTGTGAATTGAGTAGTTGAGTGACTAAATAATAAACCTAAGCATTTCCGCAAATGTTACCTCTAGCTTATTCCTTGCTACATCCAATTGCATGTCCTTTGGAGTCGGTCATATATGGACCACGGATAAGACTTGCGAGTACCTTTTGTACTCAGGCTTCTGCTTTGTGGTTTTGCAGGTGAGGATCCAGCGGGGTGCGAGTTTTGCCCCTACTGCCTATCGGTGACCGGGCGGGGCACCGAGTAGAGGCTGTCGACGTTGTACGCCCGGAAGTGTTCAGGGCATGACACTTCCGGAGGTGTTTTACTTTTGTTTGTGTAGAGTGGGTGGTCTTACTTTTGTGAACAGTTGCTGCTTTTATTTCTGTAATGGACTCGTCTGCTTTTCGTTGGTCGTCTTTGTTGGTTGTCTTTGTTGGGCCTCTTTGTGCCGTGTGGTGTGTTTGTTGCTTCCGCGTTTTTCTTTGCGTCTCTGGTAGTGATCTTGGGGGCTCGATGCCCCTTTGTGCGAATTGATGTTTGATATAGCATTGGGAACCGGTATGTGGGGATCCTGGGCGAGTTTCGGATCACATACCGGGGGAATACCGGGGTTGTTGTCGAGTCGTTTGGATGTTTGTAGAGTTGTCTCGTTTGGGCTTGGTTGTTAGCATCGAGATCACCTCCGGTGGTCTGCTGCTAGGATCCAAATCCGACGGGAACGACTGGTCATCCAACAACTCGAGGACGATCTGGGCGCTTCCTCGTGGTCGGTATCGAGCAAGGCGCACAAAGACGGACCCCAACTTGACGACCAGATTAGGAAATTGTTTAGGATTGTCATACTGCATTAGGTAGGGAGTAATACCGTCCCCGCCCTAGGTTTTAGAGGTGAGAGTGAATTGCGTTGGAAGTCGTGCATGTCATCTCATCTCATACCGCGCATGTGTCATGCTGCCTAGCATCAAAGTTGTGTTCTGGGTGTGGCGGACTTGTGGGACCCCAGTACGGGGTGCTGCAGTCTAATGTGGGAGTTAGTTCGAGGTTTTTCTGCGTTTTAGGGCTTGTTTTCCCCGTGGGGGTCCTAACCTTTGCCGCCTGACCCTGTTCGATGACAGAATGCGGACCCGCGGGGCTTCCACTTCTGGGGGTGATGGAGGTGCGGGCGGCAGCCGAGAGGAGTCTTTATTCGCCGCCTCCTCCCAACGTGTTGGATATTCTGCAGCGGACCGAGCAGCACCAGGAGGCGACAAATCGTATCCTGGAGATGCTAGTCCAGGATCGGGTCCAGCATGGTGGCCGCGGCGATGGGCGAGGTCGGCCCACCAGCTATCTCGACTTCCTGCACACGCAGCCACCGGTCTTCTCACGGGCCACCGATCCGTTGGAGGCCGACGATCGTCGCTGCATTTATAGAGCGTAAGTTTGCTCTTATCGATCGTGGGGAGCTCGAAGGCTCGCCAGCGGCGCAGCGGCTCCAGGGCCTACCGGTGCTTGGTGGGCCAATTTGCGAGTGATGCGACTGCCGGGCACCATTTACTTAGGTTGAGTTCCGTGAGGCGTTTGGGCGTACCACATCCCGAAGGGCCTCATGGACATGAAGAAGCGGCGATTTCTCACCCTCCGGCGGCTCGGCAAGTCGGTGGTTGACTACTCGCAAGAATTCAACTACCTGGCGCGACGCCGAGAAGAGGTTGACACCGACGGAAGAAGCTGGTCGGTTCGTGAGTGGGTTGGCGGCGAAGATGCAGAGGACAAGGCTGTCCGTCTGCGACTTCGCCGACTATAACGACCTGGTGAGCCGCGCGATCATCGTTGAGCTCAAGATGCGGGCCCATCAGAGGAGAAGAAGAGGAAGCGGACGACGCCCTATTCACGGGCGCCCGGCTTCGCGAACTCAGGCGGTCTCGTATCGCCCGCCGAGGCCGTCTGCTCAGCCGTCTCGATCGGTCCACGACAGCCAGCCGTCAGTTGCCGCTACCCGGCCACGACCACCACTACCGCCACCGGCAGCGAAGCCGGTCCGCCCCGGTCGGTCCGTGCTACAATTGCGACGCGCGGGCCACTTCATCCGGACTGTCCATTCCCACGCCGGGCAAGAAGACGCGCTCCACGGCTTCAGGGCGCGACGGCACCACCGCCGTTGCCTACGTCGAGCCGAGGCAGCGTCACCTTCGTCGACGCAGAGGCGGTTCCTGAGGGCTCCGCCGTGCTAGCTGGTACGTTCCTTGTTGAGGGGCATGAGGCTAGGGTGTTATTTGATTCGGGGGCCTCCCATTCTTTTATTCGCACGGGGTTTGCGGAACAAAGATCGATGAGGGTCGAGTTGATGTCACCTCCTTTCTGATTGAGGCACCGGGGTCGAAGATCACGGTTAGGCAGATGGTTCAGAAGGCAGTAGTTCAGATTCAAGGGATTCCGTTCACTGTCAGCTTGTTGCTTCTAGACCTTCGGGGGATAGATGCCATCCTGGGGGTGAGTTGGCTGACACGACAGCAGGCTGTTTTGGATTGCGGTAGTCGTGCCTTGTCACTCCGGAATCCGAAGGGCAGCCGACTCACTCTACTTCTTAATGAGAACAAGGCCACCTTGTGTTCTCTAAATGGGACAGAAGTTGAAGAGCTAGAATCGATTCCCGTGGTGTCTGAGTTTCCCGATGTGTTCCCAGCGGAATTACCGGGAATGCCACCTGATCGAGACATTGAGTTCGTCGTTGAGCTTCAGCCAGGGACTGCTCCGGTATCCAAGCGGCCGTACCGGATGCCGCCAAATGAATTGGCTGAGCTGAAGACCCAGCTGAAAGGATTGATGGACAAGGGGTTCATCCGACCGAGCTCCTCACCTTGGGGCTGTTCGGCTCTGTTTGTGACCAAGAAGGATGGCTCTTTGCGCCTCTGCGTTGATTACCGCCCCCGAATGCGGTCACCACAAGAACAAGTACCCATTGCCCCGGATCGACCTCCTGTTTGATCACCGACCGGTGCACGAGTATTTTCCAAGATTGATCTCGAGGCTCGGCTACCATCGGATAAGATCCGAGCCGAGGACATCCCAAGATCGCTTTCTCCACGTGATCACGGGCTCTACGAGTATACCGTGATGTCGTTCGGCCTCACGAACGCGCCGGCGTACTTTATGTACCTGATGAACTCCAAATTTATGGAAGAGTTGGATTCTTTTGTCGTCATCTTCATTGATGACATCCTGATATATTCAGCCAACGAAGAAGAGCATGCGGACATCTTCGCATTGTCCTCGGCGACTCAGGAGCATCGCTCGTATGCGAAGTTCGGCAAGTGCGAAGTTACGGCCGAGGGAAGTGTCATTCTTGGGACACGCCCTTTACGAGCGAGGCGTGGCGATTGACCCGAGCAAGGTGCAGGATGTACTCAAATGGGAGCAGCCCAGATCACGGACATCCGCAGCTTTCTTGGATCGGCCGGGTATTATCGCCGCTTTCATCCAGGACTTCTCCAAGATTGCGGCCGGCGATCGAATCGCTCAAGAAGGGAGTTGAGTTCAGATGGTCGTGAAGCTGCGAGCGCCTTTCGGACTTGAAGCAACGTCTGACTACGGCCCCTGTCCTCACTCAGCCGGATATCCACAGGCCTTTTGATGTGTATTGCGATGCGTCAGGCATTGGGCTTGGCTGTGTGCTTATGCAAGAAGGCCGAGTCGTTGCCTACGCATCTCGGCAGTTGAAGCATCATGAGGAGCACTACCCCACCCACGATTTGGAGCTTGCAGCAGTGGTGCATGCCTTGAAGATCTGGCGCCACTATCTCCTGGGGAATAAGTGCAATATTTATACCGATCATAAAAGTCTCAAGTACATCTTCACTCAGGCAGATCTGAATATGAGGCAGCGGAGATGGCTTGAGCTGATCAAAGACTACAGTCTGGAGGTACACTACCACCCGGGGAAGGCGAATGTGGTAGCTGACGCGTTGAGTCGCAAGGCTCAATGCAACTGCTTTACTCTCCAGTCCCCGAGTGTCTCTCTCTGTGCCGAATTCCAGAGACTCGGTTTGGAGATGGGCGAGCAGGGATTCATAGCTAATCTCGAGTTGAGATCTACATTGCTCGATCAGATTCGAGAGGCACAGACAAAGGATGAAGAAGTTGCTCAAATCCGGAATAAATTGAATTTGGGGCAAGCTGCTGAGTTTCGCCTGGATGACCAGGGAACCTTGTGGTTCGGCAACCGCATAGTTGTCCCGGATGACCAGGAGTTGAAGCGAAGGATTCTCGATGAGGCGCATAACTCCTTGCTTACCATTCACCCGGGCAGCAACAAGATGTATCAAGACCTGAGGCGGCAGTTTTGGTGGACTCGCTTGAAGCGCGAAGTCGCTCGCTATGTGTCGGAGTGCGACGTCTGCAAGAGGGTGAAGGTCGAACACCTCAAGCCAGCCGGTACCCTTCAGCCTCTTCCTATTCTTGTTTGGAAGTGGGAGGATGTTACCATGGACTTCATTACCGGCCTGCCGACCACTTCCTCAGGCCATGACTCGATCTGGGTAATCATCGATCGACTGACGAAGTCTGTGCACTTCTTGGCCGTTTGCACCAAGTATCGAGTCAAGAAGTATGCGGACTTGTATATCTCTCGGATCGTAAGTCTGCATGGAGTGCCCAAGCGGATAGTTTCAGACAGAGGCTCTCAGTTCACTTCTCACCTCGAGAAGCTTTGCATGAGGCCTTGGGCACGAAGGCTGCTCTGATTCGACATACCACCCTCGTGATCGACGGCCGACCGAGAGGGTCAATCAGATCCTTGAAGACATGTTGAGGGCTTGTATCTTGTTCTACGGGAAAAAGTGGGAAGAGTGTCTTCCGTACGCCGAGTTTGCGTACAACAACAGCTACCAAACCAGTATCCAGATGTCTCCGTTCGAGGCGCTTTATGGTCGCAGTTGTCGAGCGCCGCTGAACTGGTCAGAAGGTGGGGAACGCTCCTTGATTGGGCCTGAGATGGTTATGGAGGCGGAAGACAAGGTCAAGACTATCCAGGAAAATCTGAGGATAGCGCGGTCGCGACAGAAGAGTTACGCTGATCGCCGTAGGAGACCCCTCTCCTTCGACACTGGCGACTTCGTCTACCTGAAGGTTTCTCCTCTCCGTGGCACCCGTCGATTCGGAGTTAAAGGAAAACTGGCACCTCGCTACGTAGGGTCGTTCAAGATCCTTGGAAAGCGCGGCCAAGTAGCATATCAGCTAGAGCTTCCTCCTTCGCTCGGAATGGTTCACGACGTGTTTCACGTCTCCCAGCTGAAGAAGTGTGTTCGTACTCCCTTCGAGCAGATTGCAGTGGATGAACTCGAGGTTCAACCTGAACCCGATCTGTCTTATCAAGAACGTCCGATTCGGGTGTTGGAAGAAGCGGAACGCAAGACTCGACGGAGAACTCTCAATTTTTATAAAATTTAGTGGAGTAATCATACTGAGGATGAGGCCACTTGGGAGCCTGAAGATCGTTTAAAGACCGAATACCCGGAATTCTTCAATGCCATGTAAGTGACTAGTAAGCAAACTCCCCGCAATCCTGAGTTTGTTATTCCGCGCGTGTTCCGCCCTGTTTGTGCGTTGTCCTGAATCTCGGGGCGAGATTCCCTTAAGGGGGGAGGGTTTGTCAGGGCCCCCAAGTTCCAAAATTCTGGGATAGCCGGAGTATCCGGATCAACATCCGGAATGTCCGGACATGACCCGGAATGTCCGGACATATTGTCCGGAGTGTCCGGATTAGCTCGACTGGCGCCTCAACCGGAGTGTCGGACCAATTGTCGGAGTGTCCGGTTAGTGCTATCGAAGAACCCAACCCGAGTCTCGGGTTAGCGTCGAGTGTCCGGTATGAGCGGGGGTTTGTATAAAAGTTCCATTTCGTGGCTCCTCCATTCTTTCTCCTCCATATTGTTTCCCCACTCCTTGGTGCTACTCCCTCCACTCCTGGCTTCACTCCGGTGAGCTTCCGCCGGCCAGGTGACCCTCAGTGGCTCCTCCCTGGCGACTCCTCCATCCCCGGGAACTCCTCCTCACGCCGACTTCCCCTTCCTCCACCCGGCATTGTGTCTCCTCCATCATCCTTGGAGGTAGGTCTTTCTCTTGGGGGTTGATTCGTGGGATTCTTGGGTTCTAAGACTAGCCATGGTGGGTTAGGGTTTAGGTTTGGATTGGGAGTTTGGAGTTGAATCTTGAGTTCTAGGGTTTTGGGTGTAGTGATTCTAGGGTTGGTTGGGGCTTGGATTGATGAATGTGGGTACTAGAGAGGTAGATCGGGTAGTGGTAATGCCGATCCAAGGGTCGTTTGGAGTTGGCTAGTGGTTTCGTGGGCTAGTGTCGTTCCTCGTGGAGTTGGGTTAGCTATAAGCTTCTTCGGCCTTGCTGCGTGTAGAAAAGTCGTAGATCGGGTTCTAGCGGTGTCATAGGACTTGGCGGCACCTCGATCCGTCGAGTCATTGGGTAAAACTCGCCAAGCTCGAGTGTCCGGACTAAAAGCTCGAGTATCCGCCCTAGGCCGGAGTATCCGGACACAAGGTCCGGAGTATCGGGTTATCCGGACTGTCGGATCAAATAACCTGACTGTCGGGTTAGGCTATTCTGTCCGGTTTCGTTAACCTGTCCGGTCGCGTTGTTTCGTCGGGATTTTTCCTTTTGTGTTCATTTCATTTGCATGGCATGCATCTCATTATGCATTGTACTTGTGTAGGGAACGATCCCGCGGAGACTGACGCCGCGGTGACCGAGGGTGTTCTGGAGAGCCGATCAAGGCCGACTCCACAGTGTAAGAACAAGGCAAGCACCTATGCATCTTGAACCCATATTAATTGTATTTTTGTGAATAAAGTGCTTAATTGGTGAAATAAGTCTGCATTAGGAGTTGAATTGGGTTAGGGTTAGATCCTATTTGCTGCACATTCGTCCCTTGAATTTGTGAATACTTCCGTTGGAACTAGTATGGGTATTAAATGAGTCACTGCTTAGAATTGCTTAGAGGTCGGGATTTGGGCCAAGTGGCGGAAGGTTCCGTCGCTTGAGGTCGATATCTTACCTATGATAAAAAGAGTGGGCATGGATGGGTAGTTGGAAAAGAAAAGATGAATTGGAGACCGGGCGGGAAGGTTGGGACATTGGGTAAGGAGACCCGATGTGGTAGTTCCCGTCTGAGTCGATTAAGGACCGATTCGATGGTTGCCCTTTGATTGAGCACACCGGTTGGTCGCATGCCCGATTATGGTACGGTAAGCCACTCTTTCTCTCATACGGAATCGATGGACCGTAACTTCCTCGTGGTTGGACGTGGTTGAGGGCGAGGCTTAGGTCGACTCTCGAGCGCCAAGCCGGGCTTGGGGCTGCTCGAGGGGTGCTAGGTTTTCGGGCCACAGGAGGACGCTCAGCGATTGGGTATGATTGGGAGGGTTGACACTAGGCCCTTGTGGTAAGTGTCGTGCGATCAATGCTTCCTCGCAGGTTAATTGCGATTCGAATTGCCGCTCTCGGATATGAGCAAGCTCTTTCATCGCATGATCCACGTAGTAAGAACTTGAACCGAGGTTCGCCAGTCGAGCTTGAGCCCAAATAAATTGGTGATGAGATTAATTGTTGTGAATTAATGATTGCACTTCATTTTTAGAAGTAGGCGCCATTAAAACCGCTTAACTTGTGAATTGAGTAGTTGAGTGACTAAATAATAAACCTAAGCATTTCCGCAAATGTTACCTCTAGCTTATTCCTTGCTACATCCAATTGCATGTCCTTTGGAGTCGGTCATATATGGACCACGGATAAGACTTGCAGTACCTTTGTACTCAAAGCTTACGCTTTGTGGTTTTGCGGTGAGGATCCAATGGTGCGAGTTTTGCCCCTCGCCTTATCGGTGGCCCAAGGGGCACCGAGTAGAGGCTGTCGGCGTTAGACGCCGGAAGTGTTCGAGGCATGACACTTCCGGAGGTGTTTTACTTTTGTTTGTGTAGAGTGGGTGGTCTTACTTTTGTGAGCGATTCTTGCTTTTATTTACGTAATGGACACAAATGCTGCTTTTACCCGTTGGTCGTCTTTGTTGGTTGTCTTTGTTGGGCCTCTTTGTGCCGTGTGGTGTGTTTGTTGCTTCCGCGTTTTTCTTTGCGTCTCTGGTAGTGATCTTGGGGGCTCGATTCCCCTTTGTGCGAATTGATGTTTGATATAGCATTGGGAACCGGTATGTGGGGATCCTGGGCGAGTTTCGGATCACATACCGGGGGAATACCGGGGTTGTTGTCGAGTCGTTTGGATGTTTGTAGAGTTGTCTCGTTTGGGCTTGGTTGTTAGCATCGAGATCACCTCCGGTGGTCTGCTGCTAGGATCCAAATCCGACGGGAACGATCGGGTCATCCAACAACTCGAGGACGATCTGGGCGGCTCCTCTATCGGGTATCGAGCAAGGCGCACAAAGACGGACCCCAACTTGACGCACCGATTAGGAAATTGTTTAGGATTGTCATACTGCATTAGGTAGGGAGTAATACCGTCCCCGCCCTAGGTTTTAGAGGTGAGAGTGAATTGCATTGGAAGTCGTGCATGTCATCTCATCTCATACCGCGCATGTGTCATGCTGCCTAGCATCAAAGTTGTGTTCTGGGTGTGGCGGACTTGTGGGACCCCAGTACGGGGTGCTGCAGTCTAATGTGGGAGTTAGTTCGAGGTTTTTCTGCGTTTTAGGGCTTGTTTTCCCCGTGGGGGTCCTAACCTTTGCCGCCTGACCCTGTTCGATGACAGAATGCGGACCCGCGGGGCTTCCACTTCTGGGGGTGATGGAGGTGCGGAGCGACAGCAGCGAGAGGGTGTTGTTCCGCCGCCTCCTCCCAACGTGTTGGATATTCTGCAGCGGACCGAGCAGCACCAGGAGGCGACAAATCGTATCCTGGAGATGCTAGTCTAGGATCGGGTCCAGCATGGTGGTCGCGGCGATGGGCGAGGTCGGCCCACCAGCTATCTCGACTTCCTGCACACGCAGCCACCGGTCTTCTCACGGGCCACCGATCCGTTGGAGGCCGACGACTGGCTGCGCACGATAGAGCAGAAGTTTGCTCTTATCGACTGTGGGGAGCTCCAGAAGGCTCACTTCGCGGCGCGGCGGCTCGAGCCTGCGGTGCTTGGTGGGCCAATTTGCGGGTGATGCGACTGCCGGGCACCGGTTTACTTAGGTTGAGTTCCGTGAGGCGTTTGGCGTACCACATCCCGAAGGGCCTCATGGACATGAAGAAGCAAAGATTTCTCACCCTTCGACTTTCGGCAAGTCGGTGGTTGACTACTCGCAAGAATTCAACTACCTGGCGCAGACGCCCCGTAAGAGGTTGACACCGACCCGGAAGAAGCGTGGTCGGTTCGTGAGTGGGTTGGCCGAAGATGCAGGACAAGCTATCCGTCTGCGACTTCGCCGACTACAACGACACAGGTGAGCCGCGCGATCATCGTTGAGCTCAAGATGCGGGCCCATCAGAGGAGAAGAAGAGGAAGCTGACGACGCCCTATTCGGGGCGCCCGGCTCGCGGCGGCTCAGGCGGTATCGGCCGCCGAGGGCCGTCTGCTCAGCCGTCTCGATCGGTCGCGACAAACAGCCGTCGGTTGCCGCTACCCGGCCACGACCACCACTACCGCCACCGGCAGCCAGAGCAGCAGCGGTCCGGTCGGTCCTGGTCCGTGCTACAATTGCGGACGCGCGGGCCACTTCATCCGGATCGCCCATTCCCATCGCCGGGCTGCGATCGGCGCTCCACGGCCAGTGCGCGACGGCACCACCGCCGCTGTTTACGTCGAGCCGAGGCAGCGTCACCTTCGTCGACGCAGAGGCGGTTCTGAGGGCTCCGCCGTGCTAGCCGGGTACGTTCCTTGTTGAGGGCATGAGGCTAGGGTGTTATTTGATTCGGGGCCTCCCATTCTTTTATTCGCACGGGGTTTGCGAATAAAGATCGATGAGGATCGATGGCAGTGTCACCTCCTTTACGATTGAGGCACCGGGTCGAAGATCACGGTTAGGCGGATGGTTCGAAGGCGATAGTTCAGATTCAAGGGATTACATTCCTTTGTCCACTTGTTGCTTCTAGACCTTCTGGGATAGATGCCATCCTGGGGTGAGTTGGGTGACACGACAGGTCGCTTTTGGATTGCGGTAGTCGTGCCTTGTCACTCCGGAATCAGAAGGCAGCCGACTCACTCTACTTCTTAATGAGAACAAGGCCACCTTGTGTTCTCTAAATGGGACGAAGTTGAAGAGCTAGAATCGATTCCGTGGTGTCCGAAGTTTCCGATGTGTTCCCAAATGAATTACCGGAATGCCACCTGATCGAGACATTGAGTTCGTCGTTGAGCTTGACCAGGGGATCGCTCCGGTATCAAGCGGCCGTCTGGATGCCGCCAAATGAATTGGCCGGTGAAGACCCGGTGAAAGGATTGATGGACAAGGGGTTCATCCGACCGAGCTCCTCACCTTGGGGCTGTTCGGCTCTGTTTGTGACCAAGAAGGATGGCTCTTTGCGCCTCTGCGTTGATTACCGTCCCCTGAATGCGGTCACCGTCAAGAACAAGTACCCATTGCCCCGGATCGACCTCCTGTTTGATCAGCTGACTGGTGCACGAGTATTTTCCAAGATTGATCTGAGGCTCGGCTACCATCAGATAAGATCCGAGCCGAGGACATCCCGAAGACTGCTTTCTCCACCAGATACGGGCTCTACGAGTATACCGTGATGTCGTTCGGCCTCACGAACGCGCCGGCGTACTTTATGTACCTGATGAACTCCAAATTTATGGAAGAGTTGGATTCTTTTGTCGTCATCTTCATTGATGACATCCTGATATATTCAGCCAACGAAGAAGAGCATGCCAGACATCTTCGCATTGTCCTCGGGCGACTCAGGGAGCATCGCTGTATCAGTTCGGCAAGTGCGAAGTTACGGCCGAGGAAGTGTCATTCTTGGGACACGCCCTTTACGAGCGAGGCGTGGCGATTGACGAGCAAGGTGCAGGATGTACTCAAATGGGAGCAGCGACCAGGTATCACGGACATCCGCGATTTTCTTGGATCGGCCGGGTATTATCGCTGCTTTCATCCAGGACTTCTCCAAGATTGCGGCCGATGATCGAATCGCTCAAGAAGGGAGTTGAGTTCAGATGGTCGTGAGCTGCGAGCGCCTTTTCGGTTTCTTGAAGCAACGTCGACTACGGCTCCTGTCCTCACCTACCAGATATCCACAGGCCTTTTGATGTGTATTGCGTCGCCAGGCATTGGGCTTGGCTGTGTGCTTATGCAAGAAGGCCGAGTCGTTGCCTCACGCATCTCGGCAGCTTGAAGCATCATGAGGAGCACTACCCCACCCACGATTTGGAGCTTGCGGCGATGGTGCATGCCTTGAAGATCTGGCGCCACTATCTCTGGGGAACAAGTGCAATATTTATACCGATCATAAAAGTCTCAAGTACATCTTCACTCAGGCAGATCTGAATATGAGGCAATGGAGATGGCTTGAGCTGATCAAAGACTACTGATCTGGAGGTACACTACCACCGGGAAGGCGAATGTGGTAGCCGACGTTGAGTCGCAAGGCTCAATGCAACCGCTTTACTCTCCGGTCCCCGAGTGTCTCTCTGTGCCGAATTCCAGAGACTCGGTTTGGAGATGGGCGAGCAGGGATTCATAGCTAATCTCGAGTTGAGATCTACATTGCTCGATCAGATTCGAGAGGCACAGACAAAGGATGAAGAAGTTGCTCAAATCCGGAATAAATTGAATTTGGGGCCAGGCTCTTGAGTTTCGCCTGGATGACCAGGGAACCTTGTGGTTCGGCAACCGCATAGTTGTCCCGGATGACCAGGAGTTGAAGCGAAGGATTCTCGATGAGGCGCATAACTCCTTGCTTACCATTCACCCGGGCAGCAACAAGATGTATCAAGACCTGAGGCGGCAGTTTTGGTGGACTCGCTTGAAGCGCGAAGTCGCTCGCTATGTGTCGGAGTGCGACGTCTGCAAGAGGGTGAAGGTCGAACACCTCAAGCCAGCCGGTACCCTTCAGCCTCTTCCTATTCTTGTTTGGAAGTGGGAGGATGTTACCATGGACTTCATTACCGGCCTGCCGACCACTTCCTCAGGCCATGACTCGATCTGGGTAATCATCGATCGACTGACGAAGTCTGTGCACTTCTTGGCCGTTTGCACCAAGTATCGAGTCAAGAAGTATGCGGACTTGTATATCTCTCGGATCGTAAGTCTGCATGGAGTGCCCAAGCGGATAGTTTCGCATGCAGGCTCTCAGATTCACTTCTCAGTGCGAGAAGCCTTGCATGAGGCCTTGGGCACGGTCGCTCTGATTCAGCATACCACCCTCAGACTGACGGTCAGACCGAGAGGGTCAATCAGATCCTTGAAGACATGTTGAGGGCTTGTATCTTGTTCTACGGGAAAAAGTGGGAAGAGTGTCTTCCGTACGCCGAGTTTGCGTACAACAACAGCTACCAAACCAGTATCCAGATGTCTCCGTTCGAGGCGCTTTATGGTCGCAGTTGTCGAGCACCGCTGAACTGGTCCCACTTTGCCGGCTGTCCCCCGGGGAGCGCGCGGCAATAATCCGCGCCCTGCCCTCGATGGACGCCATGGGCTCGCCCGTCGTGACACGCCAGGCGCCCTTAACGATCCGGGATCCTCCTCCCGCAGGCGGTCAGGGGAGGGGCGACCGAGTGAGGCGCAGGCGCCCGGACGATGACGACGGCTCCGCCCATCCTTCCCAGAGGCCCCGCCTCCTGGGCCCGGCCGGGGCGGGGACTTCCACGTCGGCCGCGGGGGCTTCCACGTCGGCCGCGAGCTTTGCCGGTTCGCGACAGCGGGTTCCTCCGTGGTGGCGGGGGCTCGTCGGCCGGCGGGTCGTCCACCCTTGCCCCTGCCGGGCGCGATCTTTGGACCCTCCGCCGATCCCCTTTGTGCCGCCACCGCCACGATGGCGGTGGTTCTTCCTCCGCCTCCGCCTTCGCCGCCAGCAGTGGCGGGTCTACCTCCGCCTCCGTTGGCTGCGGCGGATCCGCCCCCGCCTCCGCGCGGGGGGCTGGTCCTCGTTCCGAGCGTGCCCCACTTCCCAAGGCCAGCGCCCAGGTACTCACCTGGAGATGCAAACACAATAAAAATTTTCGTTAAGATTAATCCTTACTGTTATTTCCTCCTTTGTCCAGGGTTCCTGCTCCGGATATCCCCGCTGCTCGTGCTGGGGACGGCCAAGGTGCCGCGGCTGTCAGGGCTGCGTCAGCCGGGGTCGCCGAGCCCCAGGACGGTCAGGGGCCGGCGGACGATTCTCAGGTAGCCGCTGCTGCGGCCGTCGGTCAGGACCAAGGCCCGTTCGGCCCCGTCCCTACCCCTGAACTTCCCACCGCCTCCGTTCCCTCGGCGGACGCTGATGCCCTGCTGGCGGCCCTCGGCGAGCTCTACTCCAGCACGAGCAATCGTCTGGTGACGAGCAGGGAGCGGTTGACGGAGGCGGGAACCGAAATCAACCGCCTCCGCAAGGAGGTGGCGGACCTGCACGATCGGGGGGCTGGGCTGCACCGCGGAGGGAGCGGAGCGGCAGAGCAAAGCACCAGCCGCGCCAGCGTCTCTCATGAGTGGAGGCGGAGAGAGTGGCCGGGCTCGGTCGGAGGTGGAGACAACTGCGGATGCCGCGCCACGCCGATCGGACGGTGGCTACCTTGCTCCCTTGGGCTGGAGCAGCGGGTCCGAGGTAGGAGAGGCCACGGCATTACGCCTATTTCCTCTGCCAGACCGCAGACTTCCTCACGCGCCTGCCTGCCGCCCTTTCCGCTCGTTCCGCCCGAGAGGCGCGCGATTGGCGGCTCTGGCAAGTGCGCGGCTTCTTTGCGCCCGGCCGTGGCGCTAACTTCAATCCAGCGGTTGCTTGTCCAAGGGCTAGAGGGCGATCGGGCACAAAGTGAGGAGCGAGTTCATGAAGCCTCCGAGCAGGTTGCCGCCACTAGCGATGGAGAACCCAGATGGAGGCGGTGGCGGAGGGCGTGGCGATGGTCTTTGGGCGTGGCCCCCTTCTTTGAAGATGCTGGCCGAGGAGGCGGCAGACGACCCGGAGGACCCTCCAGCGCCCCCTCAGTAGCTTTTCTTCTTTTCTTTTTCGGTGGTGCCTTTGTCTGCAAAACTTTAGGCATTTATCATTTCGAATGAAATAGTAGTGTAAGCTCCCTGCTAAGTTGCCTAAAAACATGCTTTCGCCGTAATTTTTTCTGGTTCCATACGAACGAGCACATAATCGCTTAAAGACTTAAAGTCTTGCGCCGCGGGACCTCGGCCCTCAAACCCCTCGCCTTAGCAAAATTTGCCTCCCAGGTAGCCTCTAGGAACGAGCACTTAGTGAGTCGTGACAGGACCTTGGGCTTTTGGCAATCTGGTGCTCGAGGCGCCGACCCCACGGGACACCGAGTGTCATGGCCGTCTTTGGGTCGTCCGAACCCGCCCAACCGCCTTGATTCGCACGCCGCTCTCACTTAGCGATTCCGTCTTTACTACTGGTATTTGCAAGGCGGCAGGGCACCAGGGGCGAGTGCCTTGGCGCTGCCAAAGATGGGGCAAAAGACCGAAGAGAGGGCGAGAAAGAACAAATACTTCAGATAAAGAAAGTGAATATTTAATTTTAAACATAAGGTCTTCCCCGACCCACGACGGAGAGGAAGACATACTCCGGCCGGTCGGGGGACAGACCCTAGGACTTACAACCGATCAGGGGTAGAACTTGCGCAGATTTTCTATCTTCTGGGAGTTTGCTAGCTCTTCACCGTCTTCGGCCGGCTGACCGCCGGACGAGGCGAGACCACTTTGAAGGGTCCCTCCCACTGGGGAGACAGTTTATGCGACCCGGCATGCGACTGGATTCTTCGCAAGACCAGGTCGCCCGCTGCCAGTGTTCTCTCATTGACCCGGGAGGCGTGGTACCGCCTGAGACTTTGTTGGTATCTTGCGGCGCGCAAAGCCGCTCGATCTCGCGCCTCTTCCAGGAGGTTGGCGTCGTCCGTATGAGACCCTCCTGCTCCTCTTCTGTGAATACGCGGCGCGGTGATCCTGGCTCAATTCGGAAGGGAGAAACGACCTGCGCCGTAGACCAGGAAGAAAGGAGTTTCCCGGTAGGCTTGGCTAGGAGTGGTCGAAGTGACCACAACACGGCCGGAGTTCTTCGGTCCACCGGGCGCCACGCTTGTGGAGTCGGTCGAACGCCCGGGTCTTGAGGCCCTTCAATACCAGCGCGTTGGCCCGCTCGACCTGGCCGTTGCTCTTGGGGTGGGCGACCGAGGCAAAGCAGACTTTGGTGCCCATCTCCTCACAGAAATCCAAGAAGGTCGCGCTGGTGAACTGTGCGCCGTTGTCGGTGATAATGCGGTTGGCGACCCCAAAGCGGGCGAAAATCCCTTGCATGAACTTGACTGCAGCTGCGGCGGTGATGGATCTCACTGCCTCGGCTTCCACCCATTTGGTGAACTTATCGATGGCGACGAACAGGTGGGTGTAGCCCCCTATGGCCCGCGGGAATGGGCCCAGGATATCCAGCCCCCAGACCGCGAAGGGCCAAGAGAGCGGGATAGTTTGCAGGGCCTGGGCTGGTTGGTGGATCTGCTTGGCGTGGAATCGCACGCTCGCATCTCCTCACTCGCAAAGCATCTGGAGGGCGGTTGGCCAATAGAACCCTTGACGGAAAGCCTTTCCCGCCATCGTTCGTCCAGGACATATGGCTCCACTTTGCGCCTCCATGGATATTAGAGAGCAAATCGCTCCCCTCTTCCCGAGTGATGCACTTGAAGAATTCCGTTCTTACCCGTGATGCAGATCCCCGCCCACCAGGGTATAGCACTTGGCCTTTCGTGCTACCTTCTCTGGCCGACGCATCATCGTCGGGGCATTCTTGATCCTCGGTAGGCCAGGATCGGATCCATCCATGTGCCTTCGGTCAAGCACAGCGACCACGAGGTGGCCGTCCGGTACTCCGCTGGCCAAGCGTTTCCGCCGGAACCACTTTCCCTCCAAGGGCGAGTGAAGCGGCATCACCACCGCCCCCGTCGTAAATGGGGCTGCGATGGACGATCGCGGAAGCCTTTCTTCAAAGACCCCGGCCGCACAGAGATCTGGTTGAGGCGAGCCGGACGAGCTCGTCTGCCAGATGGTTGTCGCGTCGGGGATATGAGTATACCCCAACCCTTCGAATGCCTTTCCAACTTCGACCTCCGCCAGTGCACGCCGCCATGACGGGTCGACAGAGAAATCTTTCCTTGCACGATTGGCGACCGCCAGGAGTCGCCCTTTACTTGCGGCGCCGAACGCCGACGGCTGCGGCGACCGGCACCAAAGCAAGCCCTCGTACTCGGCGACGTTGTTAGTGGCCTTGAAGTCGAGGGCGACCACGCATTTGAGGAGGTCCCGGTCGGAGAGACGAAGAACCCGACCGCGCCTTCAAGCCTGAAGGACCCGTCAAAGAAGAGCGTCCAGGGAGGACGGGGACCTCATCGGCCGGGCTCTACCGAGTCCACTTTCGACGAAGTCCGCCACCTTTGACTCTTTATCGCGAAGACGAGGAGCGAACTTGACACCGAACTCCCCACTCGACGGACCACTTTGCGATGCGGCCCTCGCTTCGGTTGTGGAGGATTTAACGCAAAGGATATGAGGAGACCACCGTGATCTCCCTCCTTGAAAATAGTGCCGCAACTTTCTCGATGCTACCACCACAAAGCATAGACCATCTTACGAGCCTGAGGGTACCTTGTTTACTGCGTCGTGTAGCATTTTGTCGATGTAGTAGACCGGCCGTTGGACACCTTCCCGTTCCGCCACCGGGCGCGCTCACTCTGAAGGGCTAGCCGCCACATACGATAGAACGGCTCGCGGCTCAGGGCGACCAAAGACTGGGGAAGAGAGGTACTTCTTCAGATCTTCAAATGCTCGCTGGGCTTCGGGGTCCATTCAAATGAGTTGGTCTTCTTCAATAGCTTGAGCAATGGCAGACTTTTTTCCCGAGCGGGATATGAACTGCCCAGGAGGCTAGCCTACGATTAAGCATTGCGATTGCTTGAGCCGGGTAGGCGGCTGCATCCGCTTCGATCGCTTCTATCTTTCCGGATTGACTTCGATTCCACTACCGAGACCAGAAACCGAGCGGCTTTCGGATGAGACACCAAACACACACTTCTCGGGATTCAACTTCAGCAAGAGTTTACGAGGCGAGAGAAGGTCTCTTCTAGATCCCGAACGAGCTCATCGGCCTTTTTGTTTTTACCACGGATCATCGACATACACTTCCAGATTCTTCCCTATTTGGGGTCGAAACACTATATGCATGGCCCGGCCGATAGGTGGCGCCCGGCGTTCTTCACCCGAAAGGCATCTGACATAACAAGATACACCGAGGGGGTCACAAAAGCGATCTTTTCTTCATCTTCTTGCGCCATGTCGACCGGTGGTAGCCGGAGTAGGCGTCGAGGAAGATAGAGCCGCACCCGCAGTGGAGTCGGCGGCGATGTCTATCGGCCGGCAAAGGGGTACGGGTCCTTGGGGCAGGCTTTGTTGAGGTCAAGAAAGTCGATGCACATTCGCCACCTCCCGTTGGACTTCTTCACAAGCACGGTTGGCGGCCCACTCCGGGTAGGTGGCCTCCCGCACGATCTTAGCGAGACAAAAGTTTTTCCACTTCATCCCGAATGGCATCCTGTCGCTCAGGCGCTGCCACGGATCTTTTGCCGAATCGGTGCGCTCCAGGGAGCGTTGTTAATCGGTGCTCGATCACCTCCTGGGGACCCGGTCATTTACGAAGGTTCCCAGTGCGAACACATCCAGGTTAGACCGGAGGAAGGTGACGAGCGTCTTTCCTATTTGGCGCCGAGGTCGGTGCCAATCTTGACGACCTTGCCCGAGCCATCCTCGCCCACGGGGACCGCTTTGCCTCGCCCAAGGGTGCAGGTGGACCGCGGGTCTTGGCCGAGGGGGAGGCCGGGTTGTCAGATCCTTGTCGGCGTCTTGAGCAGGTGGTGCCGGCTAGATCCTGCGGTATTTGGCGAGGCGCAGGCCTCCGGTCTATCCACCTTTACCGTAATTGGACCCCAGGCCTGGGATTTTCACCCGACATGTAGGCGTAATGGGCCACTGCCATGAACTTGACCAGGACCGGGCGGCCGAGCAAGGCATTATAGGGGAGGTCGAAATCAGCGACCTCAAAATCCACCAGCTCCGTCCGGAAGTTCTCCGAACTCCCGAACGTGGCCGCAACCGGACTTGTCCTGTGGGTAAGAGGCCCACCCGGGCAACTCCGTAGAATGGGCGGGCGGACGCAGGTTCCTCAGACGGGATTTGGAGCGCTGCACGCTTCCAACAGATAGCAGGTTGATGGCACTGCCTCCGTCAACTAGGACCCGCCCCAGCTTTGCGTTGCGGACCGTGGGAGACACCACGATCGGGAGATGGCCAGGGCCAGAGGTGTTCTCCGGGTGGTCGGCCCGGCTGAAAGTGATCGACTGCTCCGACCACTTCAGCGGCCGACTCGCCCCGGAGGATGACGTTGTGGCACACACCTGCCTCAGATCTCGCTTGTACTGCGAGTTCGATGAGTAGGTGGTGGAGCCACCATGTATGAACGCCACTGTGCGCTCCGCTTGCTGGAAGGCCAGCGGAGCCGCATCTTCGTCGTCTTCGTCTTCGTGGTCTTTCTCACGGCGCTTTTTGAGCCGCCGATCGACCAACTTGGACACAACCTGGCAGTCCTCCAGGTCGTGTCCGCTTGTTCGATGGATGGGGAAATAGGGCTTGCCACCATCGTTCTCGCGGCGGGGCGAGCGACGATCCCTGCGGTCGTCACGCCCGCCCCGGCGCTCGTCTCGTCGGTCCTGATCGTCATGACGCCGGGACTTGGGCTCCGGCTCAGCGACCAAGACCTCCCTAGCGGTTGCCTCCCGCCGCTTTTTCTTTTTCTTCTTGCGGTCGGGGGACTTCGAGGCGCCAGCGTCGCCGGAGTCAGAAGGCCTTGTCGCGCACTTCTGGGCTTCGGCCGCCCTGGCGCACTTGTGCGCCAGGGAGAACAGCTCAGACGTGGTTGAGATGACGCGCGTGGCCATCTTTTCCCGCATCTTCTGGTCTCGGACCCTCCGGAAAGCAATAATCACCGATCGCCGTAAATCAGGGGATCGTATTGCGGCAGTGGCTGAACCGCCGGATGAACTCTCTCAGGGACTCCCCCTCTTTCTGCTCCAGAGCGTGGAGATCGTCCTCCACGCCTGGTTGAGCGTAAGAGCCCTAAAAGTTGGCGACAAAAATGTCGCACAGCTCCTCCCACGAGTGTCTGAGCCTCGCGGAGGTTAAGCGACCAAGGCAGGCAGAGCCCGTCGGCGATGTCGGGAGGTAGTTGGCCATTACTTTCGGACCCTCCCGCCGCACGCACCACCGTGGTGTAGATCTGCAGGAACTCCTCGGGTTGGTGGTACCGTCATACTTCTCGATGGAGGCGGGGCGGAATCTCCCGGCCATGCGACTTGCCGGCGGAGAGAGAACGCGCTGGCATCCAACGTTGTATGGGGAGCGGCGTCGTTCGCGGCCCCTCGATCCCGAGGAGAGGATGAGGAGTGTGACCTGCGCTCGCCAGAGTCCGAGGGAGGAGCCCCCGGTCTTGCGCCCTTACGACGATCGCGGAGGACACGACGCAGGTCACCGTCGCACTGACGCCGCCTTTCGTCAAGGCGCGATCGGAGGTCTTCGCGGTTCCCCCTAGACTCGAGGGGACCACGGGAAGAAGCGGAGTCACGTGCCCATCCCCCCGTTACCGAGGGGGTGGCAACCAGGACTCCCTTCCCCTTATCCTGACCTTTTGTACCGGGAGGTGTCATCGTGTGGCGGCCGGAACCCGGCAAGTTAGGCGCACGCGTTCCTTGCCGCCACGCGCCGGAAGCCCCCGGCTGGGTCGCCGCTTCAACTTGCTGTTGTGCGACGTCCACCAGGTGGACGATATCCCGCAGCCATGGAGTGGCTGGGGTGTTACCCCCCAGCGCTACTGGGGGATGATCAAGAAGAAGCCGGGCCGCATGAAGACTCCGCGCGGGAGTGTCATCCCCGAGCGCCAAACGCCGATAGACAGGGTGACACCCAGGCGTGGGAGTCACGCGCGCTTCCCCTGCGGCGGAGGGACCCGGGTTAGGCGGTTCCCTCCCCGAATGCCTGGAGCGGCTATGAGCGCCACCTTCTTCAGGCAGACTGCCACGCTTGGAGCGCGAATCCGCCATGAAGACAAACGCCCCCTCTTCTGCTGGGCCTCCTCGCCTGAAACGGAAGAAAGGGGGACGATCTAACCACCAATAGCCCCTACCTGGCGCGCCCTTTGCCGGGCGTATTAGCCAACAGGCACCTCCGAGACGGGTGCTTATGAGGTTCCGACGGGGGGCTTTCGGGGCCATCGCCTCGAAATGGAAGACGGGCACGATCGGGGCACCGGGAGGCTCAAGCTAGCAGGGGATGCGGAGATTTTACCCAGGTTCGAGGCCCTCCGAGAGTAATAGCCCTAGTCCCGCCTTTCTTGGTATTGCTTGTGCTCTTGCTAGAGAGGATGAAAACCTTCTGATCTTAGAACCCCTCTCCCATGCACCCCGGCTCCCTTTTATACTCGGGCTGACGGGGGCGCGTGGGAGGCTTACACTGCCAGCCCTCATCATTATACTGCTACGGGCGTATTTAATGCGCCCGTCACTATTCTTATGTCACATTAATGTCTGCCGCATCCGTCCCAATCCTGCCTCGGGCCCCATGTCCACCAACGCCGCCCGTTCCGTCACGGGGTGAGGTGTAGTCGTGACGTCTCCCATAACCATGATGCGCCTGGGGAAGGCGCGCCGCCACGCTGCAGCTTCCACATTTAATGCGCACGATTCGCATTTAATGTCCCTGATCTTGACAGGACTACCCCGGGGATGGTGCGCCAAAGGGCGATCAGACACCACGCGCCCATCTGGCGACCACCGCTGGGCGCCTCGCGGCCTGGCTCAGACGCCACGCGGTCCGCTGGGCGATCTTCTTGCCGTCGCCGCCTCGCTCAGACGCTTACGTGTCCGCTGGGCGATCTCTTGTTGGTCGCCTAACGGCCTGGCTCAGACGCCACGCGGTCGGCTGGGCGACCACCTTATCAAGTTGCCCGGCTGGCTGCTCAGACGCTGTGTGTCCATTGGCGATCACCTTGCTGGTCGCCCGGCCTGGCTCAGACGCCACGTGTCATTGGCGATCACCTTCTTTGGTCGCCAGCCTGGCTCAGACGCCACGTGTCCGCTAGGGCGACCACCGTATGGGTTTTTCTCTTGCCGTGGCAGTGGGCCCAAGCACGCCCTGGCTGCCACTTGATTCCTTTTTTAGCGCGGGGGAGCGGGTACCTTGGTGTAGAATACGCCGACAGAAACCTTCCCCTAAGACTAAAGAAGATAAACCAAAACACCCGCCATACCATCCATAAGAAGTATACTTTTGGAAACCCCTGTATGAGCGTTAGGAACAAGAAAAGAAGTTGAAGGAGCAAGCCAAGTCAGCTCGTTTCCAAGAGGAGCCGAAGATCGCCGATGAAGACTATTATTGGGTGTGTATGTACGGGCCTAATTGGAAGAAAGCCAAGGACAATAGCCTCGTCAGATCAAAGGGGGAGGCACCGATGGATCTTTCCATGTAAGGTCTACGATAGACATCATGACTTCTTTACAATTCTAAAAGGCGCAAATGTATCATAGTTGTACTTCCCGTTTATTGTTTGTCTGTGTCGCCATTTGTACCGTACAAGTATGACGGCTAACATAGGCAACGAACCAAACTGTTTGTGCCACGTATGTTTACTTATTTTCTATGTCATGCAATGCAACGGTTACATATACGTCATCTATCTTCTTTCATTTTGTAAACTATCAATTCAAATTTCACTTTTTTTTAAACAAAAAATTCAAATATTGTTGATTCAAACTCCATAATTTTGCAGTACATCAATCAACAAAAAAACAGTAAACTGTTGATTCAAATTTCACTTTTTTGCTACTCATCACTGAACCACAAAAATTATCATACTGTCCACTAAAATTCGATAACTTTGCTATTCATCACCAAACCAAATTAATTCTAAAACGATCGATCAATTAGTACATTGGTGAAGCAAATAAAATAAGCAAATTAAAAAACTTCCCGCGCCACGCTGTTCCATTTCTTTCCGAACTATTTTCCATTATATTCATTTGTTGTGAAAAATAAAATTCGATTATAAAAATAACATTCAAGTTAGTACCAATTTTTTTTGTGGCATTTTTTTCACTCTATTTATTTTTAAAAAATCAACAAAACAAAAAATGTGGCTTAAAAATAAAAAAAATTAGGCAGCCGCGCCCCAGGGCACTACAAGCGGTGCTGCCATGCCTCCCCAGCGCTGCACTGCGTGTGCAACACCTCCACGGCGCGACAGAGGCTATTTCTAGAAAAAGTAGCGGACGAAGGCCATTTTCATGAAACAAATTTGAGTAGGGATAGTACAGTAAAAAATTCGATTGTGGGAGGGTTAACTACTCTGAAGTGTATCTGCATATTGTCAACCTGTTTGGTTGTGTGCTCAGTCTGTCAGTATACGAGCCGGTCTAAAAACGTAGTAGTCGCATGTCATGTTGTCATGATGACAGAAAAGAGGTTGTTTTGCACTTGCTGTTTTTTTTAAGAAATCCAAGGGTAGCTGTGTCATTCGTTCCAAGAAGAGGAGTTTTGCGGAAATTTTTTTTATGGCATCAGGTACCATATAGCATTCCTTCTAAAAACTAGACAATGGCAATCGTACAGATCTTAAAGTAGTTAATTATTCTTCTCTCTCATTAATATACATCATGTGAGAGGTGTTATAGATGCTCTATGGCACCTAGTGCCATAGAATTATTTTTTGAGTTTTGCCCTCACCGTTTTTTTTCTTAAGAAATCCATGGGTGCAAGTTCTGTCATTCGTTCTAAGAAGAGGAGTTGTGCGCTCGCCTGATTAGGGCTGGAAACGAGCCGAGCCGGCTCGATGCGGCTCGGTCTAGTGGCGAGCCGAGCCAGGCTCGGCTCGGCCCTGAGGCGAGCCCAAAAAACCGGCTCGGCTCGGTTCGGGGTCGGCTCGCAAGTCGGCTCGTTGGCTCGCCGAGCCAGAACATTTTATCAGAAAATTAAGTATTTATACAATAATTCATATATTTGCAGTGAATAATATTAACTTACTAGTTACTACTAAATATTAGTAGTTGCTTATTTGCTCTATATCACACTTGTAGGACATGGAATTGTCTCAACATCATCTTTTTCCTAAAAATATAAGTCATTAATCATACTAAATTCACTTTGCATGAATTTGGGCTACCGAGCCAATTTGGCTCGCGAGCCGAGCTGAGCCGGCTCGGTGTTTTTGCGAGCCTGAAAAGTAGGCTCGGCTCGAGCTCGGTCCGAGCCACGAGCCTGTGCGAGCCCGAGCCGAGCCACGAGCCACAAGCTTATTTTCCATCCCGACGCCTGATACATGTCCTATTTGGGGGGCTTAAAGCTAGCTTCAACTTCTGAAAAGCTAGCAAGCTCCTCCAAATAGCTCAACTTTTTAAGCGGCTTTTGACATAATCTAGAAATCATATATAAAAACTAAAAGCTCAAAACTGAAAATTGGGTTGGGCCTGCTTTTGCAGCTTATTGCGGGGAAAATTAGTTTTTTTTTATCAAACGATATTTTATGAAAAAAAACTACAGCTACTTTTTAGTCCAAAAAATAATAAAAAAAGCTTTTCAGAAAAACTACAGCTGTCCAAATAGACCCACAGACCAGCTATTCGAGTAGCTGAGAGGTTGGCTTGGACTTTTGGCCATTGATAAATAGGGCTGGAAAATAAGCTCGTGGCTCGGCTCGGCTCGCACAGGCTCGTGGCTCGGACCGAGCTCGAGCCGAGCCTACTTTTCAGGTTCACAAAAACACCGAGCCGGCTCGCGAGCCAAATTGGCTCGGTGGGCCAGCCCATGCAGTGAATTTAGTATGATTAATGACTTATATTTTTAGGAAAAAGATGATATTGAGACAATTCCATGTCCTACAAGTGTGATATAGAGCAACTAAGCAACTACTATTATTTAGTAGTAACTAGTAAGTTAATATTATTCACTGCAAATATATGAATTATTGTATAAATACTTAATTTTTTGATAAAATGTTCTGGCTCGGCGAGCCAACGAGCCGGCTCGCGAGACGACCCTGAGCCGAGCCGAGCCGATTTTTTGGGCTCGCCTCAGGGCCGAGCCGAGCCTGGCTCGGCTCGCCACTAGACCGAGCTGCACCGAGCCGGGCTCGGCTCGGCTCGTTTTCAGCCCTATTGATAAATGGTGAAGTCGGCATACCTGACAGGCTGAGACTGAAGAACTCCCCATGCATCAAGGAGAAATTTGCGTGTTGAATGGCTCAAAAACGTCTTCAAACTTCGTTTTTTTAAATAATATTCACATCAGAGGTCATAAGGCTACTAATACTAATTATGGAGAAATTTTTTTAAAATTTTTAAAATTTTTAAAATTTAAATTTGAGTTTAAACGAAATTCAAAACAGTTTTCTTTCTCGCATATGAATCACGAATTTCGTTCGAAAAGTCGAACCCTCATTGGCCGTGCCTCCCAGCCCCTTACGATGTTGAATCCATCTAGATGTAGCCACTTTTGTACGTACCATCTCTTGCGGCTGACGTTCAGTGCCCGTCGACGACAGAGACGCAGTGGTAGCTCGGGCGTTGACAAACATTGTACTCTCCCAAGACTGTCATGACAAGTACACGCTGTTAACCTTATACCATTGGTTAGTTCAACACGCAGCTTTTTGAGCCCTGCCAATGGACATGTCTGAAAAGAACGAGGAACACCGAACACCCCGAAGAGAGTGTGGTATCTGGCCCTTGGCGTGGAGCAGAGGTAACAAGTAAAAATTGCTCCGTTCTTCTGACGTTTGGACTTGCCTGTCGTTGACCTGGCACCATATCAAGTGTTGCAATCATACTCAGTGGCGGAGGAGCCAGTATGGCGAGCTACCTAACTCCGTCTGCTATCTGCTAATACCCTCAGCCCCCATATTGGCCTAATTGATTGGGTTTTAAGTTCCGTGATTGCCATGCTATCTCAAAAGTCAAGAGAGGAAAAGAACAAAAAGAAATCTAAAATAAAAGATCATTTAATTAAAGATATTTTGTTGGTCTTAGGATGTTGATGTTGAGATTAGGATAGGAGATGCACACGTCCAAGGAACAATAACGGATAATAAAGGTACATAGAAATAATGATTTCGTCGTATCATAATTTTTTTCCATCCTCCGCTACTGATTATACTTTCCATGAATGGATGCATCATGCATGAGATGAAGCAGCAGTCATGGTCTGTTTGGCTCTAGGAACGGGATGGTGAATGAACCATTCGATACGATGCTAGTTTCAAACCTAACTTAATTGTTTGGTTTGAGGAATGGTAACCCACCTTATAGCGCCTACGATTGGGAGCCAACCGGCCTCCCCACGTGTCGCCGGTGCTTTTGCCAAAAGCCCCCGCGTTTCTTCCGAATTACGTTCAGGTCCTTGCGCGATTTTATGTGAGAGAAGAATATTTTTTTCAGTTCGCGTTTAGGTCCCTGGTTTCCCGTTTTGCATGGAGGCCCTCCCGTTAAGGGCCAATCGCGAGCGAACCCTTTCCTAATTATTCAAAATAGCGAACAAGTCCAAAATTATAACAAATAGGTCCTCGCGCTTTACGTTCGGGTCCTTTCTCCGTTTTGTCCCAAAAAAATGTTTTTGGGGTCCGTTTTTTCTCCAGAGTATGCGAAAAATATTTTCGGTAGCCATTTTTCCACAAAAAAAATGTAGAACCGTTTCTTTTCTCCGTTTTGGCCGAAAAAAATGTTTTCGTGATCGGTTTTTCCGTTTTGTCCCGAAAAAATATTTTCGTGGTCCGTTTTTTCTCCAGAACATGCGAAAAATATTTTCGTTAGCCGTTTTTCCAAAAAAAAAATGTAGAACCGTTTCTTTTCTCCGTTTTTGCCAAAAAAAATGTTTTCGTGATCGGTTTTCCCTCTGTGGCATGGGGGAAATGTTTTCGATAGCTATTTCCCTCCAAAAAAAATTGGGAGACTGTTTCCTTTATCCATTTTGCCCGAAAAAAATATTTTTCGTCATTCGATTTTTCTCCGGAGCATGAGAAAAATGTTTTCGTTGGCCGTTTTTTCAAAACAAAAATATGGAAAACCGTTCCCTTTCTCTGTTTTGCTCCGAAAAAATGTTTTCGTGATCCGTTTTTCCTCCGGAGCATGGGGAAGCTGTTTTCGGTGGCTATTTCCCCATAAAAAATATGGAAAGCCCTTTTCTTTCTTCGTTTTGCCTGAAAAAATTATTTCCGTGAACCGTGTTTTCTCCGGAACATGGAAAAAATGTTTTCGTTGGCCGTTTCCCAAAAAAAAAACGTAAATTCGTTTTTCGCCCGTCGTTTTTCCATTTTTTCCCGCTTTTCATCATTTTTTTTATCAAATTTCGCACGGCGCGGCGTAGCGCGCGAATCTTCCTAGTAGAGTATGTTAGTCCATCACCATCACCATCCCATCCCATCCCATCCCATCCCATCCCATCCCATCCCATCCCATCCCATCCCATCCCATCGCCTTATCATAAGATGAGGTTCAAAGGATCACCTTATTAAATGATGGGTTAGTCCATTAAATGATCATTTCATAAATTTAGTGGGATGGCACCGTACCTTATTTTATATTAAGCTTATATTTATAAGAGATGAGATGGTGATAGTCCAACTCATTCCATTCCTTAAACAAAATAAATGAGTTAGATTCGGAGCTAGCATCCCTCGAAACAAACAGCCCCATAAGAGCATCTCCAAGAGAGAGCTCTAAAAATGAGCCTTAAATTTTAATTTAGGACCCCAACTAATTAGATTTAGGGCTCCAATGAAATATTCACTCCAGCAATTAGGCCCTAAAACTCAATGAAGATAGGGCTCAATCACAGAGTTGCTAAATATAGCTACTCTCCCATGGGCCATAAAACAATTTGATAAATTTTAACAATTTAGGGTCTTTGCTGGAGTTGATCTTTTCCTCTAAAAATCCTATAATTCAAAGTAGGGCCATATTTAGGGCCCCTCTTGGAGATGCTCTAAGATTAGACAAAAAGCGGATTTTTTTTAAAATAATACTTTTTTTAAACTGAATTGCGTTTTTAATACTCGAAAAATAAAATTTGCAAAAATAATACGTGGTCGCCATACCGTACGGCGAATACCCTATTTTCGCCATATGGTATGGCGAATACCCTATTTTCGCCATATGGTATGGCGAAAATAGGGTAATTACCCGATTAAAGCCGATTAACCGTCGGTTATTTGGTTAAGGCTATTTTCGCCAAACCGTATGGCGAAAATACCCTATTTTCGCCAAACCGTATGGCGAAAATTGGGTCTTCGCCATACCGTATGGCGAAAACAGCCTTGATTCCCGTGTAGCAGATTAACTGCGGATTTAGGGTATTGTCGCCACACGGTTCGGTGAAAATAGGGCATTCGCCATACCATATGGCGAAAATAGGGTATTCGCCGTACGGTATGGCGACCACGTATTATTTTTGCAAAATTTTTTTTTCGAGTATTAAAAACGCAATTCAGTTTAAAAAAAGTATTATTTTAAAAAAAAATTCGACAAAAAGCGGACAGGGCAGGGGACGCAAGTTCACCTTTCGTTGGACTTAGACATGTCTGTTCGGAATTTGTCGGCCCATATTTCTTAGGCCCAGCATGATAAAACCAGGAGATGACGTTATAAGGCCCAAAGAATACAGGCCCATATCATGAGACCCAAAAACTCCAAAACCAATGCGGGCCCATGCCCCAAATCCCACAAAGGAGTGCTGTATCCCCCTCGCCGTCTCACCACCGCCGCACCGTCTCCTCCTCCCTCCTCTCCCACCACCCGAACCCAAAACCAAGCCACGCGACCTTCCCTGCCTTAAACCCCCATCCACCCACCCCCTTTAATCCGAGATCCGACGGCCCAGATCTGTCCTCCCACCTTCCCGCCCTCCCCCATGTCGCCGCCGGCGGCTGGCGCCGCCTCCTCCGGCGATGACCCCCCGCCACGCGAGCTCTACACCATCCCGGCCTCGTCCGGCAAGCACTCGCTCACGAATCGCTCCTCCCACCCCCCCGAACCCTTCCCCTCGAGCTCCTAGGGTTAGGGAAGGGGACCGGAAGCTTACCCGCCTGACCAATTGCGTGTCTGCTGCCCCGCAGGTTGGTTTCGGTGGGACGAGATCCACGAGGCGGAAAGGCGGGCGCTGCCGGAGTTCTTCGGCGGCGCCGGCGGCAGCGGCTTCGGGACGGCGTCGCGGAACCCCCGGATCTACCGCGAGTACCGCGACTACATCATCAGCAAGTACCGGGAGGACCCTGCGCGCCGCCTCACTTTCACCGAGGTCCGCAGGGCGCTCGTCGGCGACGCCACGCTCCTCCGGAAGCTATTCGGCTTCCTCGACTCCTCCGGCCTCATCAACTTCTCCGCCTCCTCCTCACGCCCCGCCGCTGCGCAGCAGCCGGAGGCGGAGGCCGTCGTGGATGCGCCCGTTGGGCTGCAGGTGACGCCACGGCCGCCGGCGTCCTACTTCGCGGAGGAGAGGCAGGGAGGAGGGGTCGGGGAGAACGGGTTCCGCTTGCCCCCGCTGACCTCGTACAGCGATGTGTTCGGGGAGTGGGCTCCCGGAAAGCCACCTGTTTGTGGGTTCTGTGGCGCGGAGTGCAACGATGGCAAGGTTGAAACGCGGGAGGTATGCAAGTTTGATTCTTTTTTTGCATGAGAATGTGTGTTCTGTTAATAAATTTTGGCTTTGGACTTTGGATTGCCAAAGCTTAGGATGTGGATAATTGGGTTGCTACCACGTGCTAATCAAATGATTAGTTTGCAGGCATGCTGTGTAAAATGCCCAGTTGAACATTAGGCTCTAGGGCTGGAACATGTTGTGACCTACAATCTTGAATTTATAGCATTAGATTTGGATAATTGAATTTGTCAGTATGTTGTGTATATAATATTGTCACAAAATATGAAAAGCTACTGGCTCTGTAATAGGTTAAGCTGTTAGATGATAAAATGGATCCTAACGCCTTTGTCTAGCGCAATGTCCTGTCAGATATGATTTCTCGCAGATACCAAATGCGGAGCAACAGTGTTTTTCACAGAGTACAGACTGCCAAATGATTCTATCATCATAGGATTTAAGAAATGCAATCAAGTGCTGTATCTGTTTTTTATTAACAAAAGCTTAAATTTAAGCTTTCAGCTGCAATTCGACTGAGTTGTCTTTATTATTTTCTTGGCAACAAGCTGTGATGAAAATAATCGATAAAAATACCCGCTATCTATTCCTTAACGTTTTGTATGTTTGCTTCCCAGGATGGTTTTAAAGTATGCTCGAAATGTTACAAAATCAATAATGATAATAGGCAAGAAGCAAATAAATGTCCTGGTGATAAAAAGGAGAGCGCTGACAACCATGCTTCTAGCGCATGGACAGATGCAGAGACGCTACTCCTGTTAGAAGGTGTCCTAAAACATGGAGATGACTGGGATCTCATTGCGCAGCATGTCCGCACAAAGAATAAATCAGAATGCATTGCAAGGCTTATTCAGTTGCCTTTTGGTGAACATATGCTGGGCACCATAAACGGTAAATCTGATAGCAGGCTCCACACAAACCAGACAACTGATGGCAGAATGAATCAGTACATTGTGAAGGAGTCATCAAGTCAACCCACTGGGGTGGTCGATGGCATGCAGATTGATGGAAATGAAGATGGTGCTGATAAATCTATTGAAGAACATCCTACAAAACATAGACAATTATTTTCTTCAATAGATGCTACCAGTTCATTAATGGAGCAGGTAATAAATAAAGAACGACAAATATCAGCGAACTCTCAAGCTAAGGTTGCACATAGAATTTAAGTGAAACACTAATATTTGCTAATGCTTTCTCAGTTAGCACTGCTGACTACGGCGACGAGCCCAGATGTTGTTGCTGCAGCAGCTGATGCGGCAATTAAAGCGTTGGGTAATGAAAACCTGCATGCAAGGAAAGCTTTTCAACTCAGTGAGAAAGAATATCAAACCAAGGCATTATCTTCTAACCATGTCTTACAGAGGTAATCATGTGCTGCACATTGTTTTTCTTTTGCCAGTGTTGGTGCAATCCGTTTATTTTAGTATGACATTTTTACAGTGATTACAATATTGGCGAGCAAGATGCGGAAATGCATGGGCAAACTGTTCCTGGTAAGTCAAATTTATGTCTTGCATTTCAAGCTACTATAAATTTACTTGATTTTCTTGATAGTAATTATCAATGTCCTTTTTATGTTTGTTGACAAAGTTGGTCTGGTCAGATTTGTTTCTGATGTTTCTTATGTGAGCAGTTTCTATGGGGTGCCAACTAGGCAAAAAAAAAAAAAAAAACTGATGTGGAAGGAGAGTTAAGGAAGAAAGAGAGTAGAGTTGTATCATGCAAGATACAACCCATTTGAGAAAACCAAGAGAGTTAGATACAACTAGATATTTCACTGTGAGAAGCTTTGTATCTCAAATACACATTTTGTGGGCCTCCTAACTCACCCGCACAGATCACAATACATACAACAATAATGATTTTATGTTGCTTAGATACAACATACACAATACTAATATACCATGCATTGGAATGGTTGTATCTAAACACTCATTTAATGCATTCTCTTTCCTTCTAGATGTGGCTATAGAAACAATGCATTGGGAATTAGGGATGGCTATCGAGCCGGCTTGGCTCGGCTCGTGCAAGTTCGTTAAGAAAGTAACTCGGCTCGTTAAGCTAACGAGCTAAAAAATCAGCTTGGCTCGGCTCGATAAAAAGCTTGAGCTGCTCGTGAGCATCTCACGAGTCATGTCAGTTAAGATGAACTGAGCTAAGCTAAGCCACGTGGGCTAGGGTAATTAGTCAGGAGCTAAGCTAAGTCACGTCGTGAGCACATGCCACACATTAACACATACATGCAACAGGACTACATAAATGAAACCGTAGCTAATTATCTAGCATACAAGTAAAACATAGGTAATTAGTGAGGAGCCGATTAACAATCCTAACAATTATAGTCTGACCTAACATGGTTATATGGACATACATTAATTTAAATATTCAGCTAATTAAAAGTCTTTTACATAAAAAATCATCACGGTCAGTATTTAGTTACCAAGCCTTAATGAGCTAACGAGCGGCTCGTGAGTTAGCTCAGGCTCAGCTCGTTAAGATAACAAGCTAGGAAGTTGTCTTAACTCGGCTCATTTATTTTATGAGCCGAGCTCAAGCAGAGTTCGAGCAGCTCACGAGCTTCGAGCATTTCTGCCAGCCCTATTGGGAGTGTCATTAAATTTGAACCATCCCTACCAACTCTTAGAATTATAATTAACATGGATGGCCTGAAGGTAGTTAACTTTCCATATTGATGTTGAGTAATTGAGTTGATGACAAATCTAAGCGTAAATTGACAAGTGTGCCACATGCATTTAAGGCTACATTTAGGTTCTTTTCGGGTGCTTTCACCAACTTGATCCTACACAAAGCCATGGCGCATGTACGCACCTAAGGATACAAGGGAAAAGCATTATGGCCTGCTTGGAAGATGGTCCAAAATTCCAAATCCCCCCTTTCCAGACAGGCCCTTAAGGTGTACTATAGTTGCTGGTGTTGAAATACCAATGAATACTCTGGCACTGAGATCGTGTTTAATTGCTTTAGTCAAAGAACACGATTGGAGAGCATGCAAGAAGGTGAGGGGTGCGAATTTAGTCATGCCACACCATTTGGGTTCAATAGTCATCCTGTTTTACATCACCTGGCACCACTGTTCCCCTAGGCGGACACCTAGCTCGCCTAGGTGGTGCCTAGGCACTAGGCCCCTCCCTCCCGCCTAGCACCTAGCGCCTAGGGGAACACTGTCTGGCGCTGTGCTGTACCACCTGTATTAACTGATGTAAGACTGGGTTGGTGCACTAGACCAGGCAGTCTTCTAGTTTTCTTAGTTTGATGAATTATTAAGAAAGCTGTAGTTACAATGAATTAGAATGTTTATTTTCCGTGCCCATTAATTGTTGTTTGCACAGATTGGCGGACTGCAAGTTTTTGTTGGGGTTTGCCAGCTGATATAGTTCCATAAAACAACAGAATGGAGTTTCCAGCCTCTTGGCCTGTACTAGTGCCATATTTTGTTCCTTGTTTTCACTCTGCTCATCTAAAATCATTGCCATTCATGCTTCAGACAAGAAGCTGGAAAAGAAGTTTATTTCTACTGCATATCAAGTGAGGGCAGCTGTTGCAACAGCTATGGGTGTAGCTGCTGCCCGTGCTAAGATGCTTGCCGACCAGGAAGAGCGAGAGATGGAGCTTCTAATGGCGTCCATAATTGAAACACAGGTGAAGTCCTTTACTTTTTTCCTGCCTAAATTTCTGTAATGAGAGTATTTTGTGTTTGCAGTTTTAACAGTTGCTCATTCTCTGAAAGTTACATGTGTGGTACATTTTATATATTCTGACCGAATCATTCCAGTTCCACAACCCTTCAATAGTTGAGTACTGTACAGTTTAGGTTACTTACCTATGCTAACAAATATGTTTAGTTCAAAATAGGATAATAGTACAACCTTCATCCTTTCCTCGCTGGGGAATAAATACTTAGTATGCCATGTCACTTGGATTTCACTTCAAACGTTTTCTTTTGGGTTCTGTTTATAATGCAATGCCAGTACTGGCTTTAAAAAAACAGAGTTGTTGATTTGTGCTAATTTCTGAAGTCATACAACGGTAGCATAGCAGATTCCCCTCCTTTTATACTGTTGCATTGCACTCATGAAATGGACTGCTTACCACTACAAGTTGGTACGATTTTAAAATACACTGCATTGATACTGTTCTTTAGGTGAATGGCTAGTACTTCGTTTCTGTTTGTTTGATTTGAGATGGTGTAAAGTTTACAAATCATTCCCAAAATATGTTCTCTGCTTAATAACTGACGGCTGCTGTTTGCTGTATTATATCTTATGTTGTGCAGCTAAGAAAGATCCAGTACAAGATCAAACACTTCGATGAGCTAGAATTAATCATGGATCATGAGTACACCACAATACAGCAAATAAAGGAATCCCTCATCGATGAATGGCTAAAGGCCCTCGACCTAGCATTTCAGGCTGGAGTATCAATGCCGAAGGATGAAGTGCTTACGAAGCTGTTCCTAAACAAGTCTACTCCATAGACAAGTTGACTAGAGTCCTTCCCTGGCCAATCCCTCTGACTGTAGCTAGTAGGCAGCAGCATTCTGCATGTACGAGAGCGCGTCTGTAAAGGTGCTAATTGAGCTTTTTTTTATTGATCTCAAAATTTTGTGTTTGAGATCGCAACAACCCTCTGTACCATCCTGTGTAATTGCACACAGCAGCTCCGTTGTACCACCATCCAACTTGGTTAGATGACAAGTGTCTCTAACAGTTTCCTGTAACCGATGTTGACATTGCTGTGAGTTCATTTGTTAGGATGTGCAAATCTTGCTTCACTTTGGGGGTGTCGGTATGCTGTTTGATCAGTGATCACGTTATCTCGGTCTATCGCTTTGACAGATGTACGGAAAAAGTGTGTATACGAGTCTCCAGTAGGCTTCATTACTGCTCTTTTGATGGTCATGGGATGATGCGAATTTCAATTGGACGGCCAAAATGGAAGGAATGCTATGCCAATATGTACAGAAAACATTGTAATGAAAAAGGTATATAGAGCATTACACGTTTAAATCAGCAGCAACATTTCAGCCCGTTTGGAACCACATGATTTCCACAGTAACCTTAAAACACTTTAATTTTCATAAGAATAAAAAAAGTACTCTCTTGTTTCAAATGGAGATCAAGTAATTAAGATGTATTTGGTTGTGTGATGAGGTTGAATAGGATGGAATGGTCTTGTACCATTTCGTTTCATTGTTGGGTGAATGGAATGGTTCAACATCTACAGAGAATATTCCTTAAATTTGTATCCTGGATGAGATGGTTCAATTCAAGCAACAAAACATTTGGATGACTTTTTTCTTATACATCTTATACATGTACCACTTGGTACAAGCAACCAAACACATCCTAAGTAGCGCTAAAGGCAGGGCCAAGTGGACAACCAAAACAAATTGAGAATATTGATCATTTGCCTCACCTTATAATTATATGCACCTTTGCTTACTTGGGTGAAGTACAAGATAATAGCTTAAATGCCACACATTTCATGAGTCCCTTGACCATTTGCGCTTTTGGACAATTTTGCTCATGTCTTCTTCTTACGCTTCTTCCTTGCTCTAGCCATAGCTGACCCAGTGCTACAGCATACGGTCACTGCCGCTGCACCTCCGCCACCTCCTCGTGGATCTCCTCTCCCCTCACTCTTCTTGTTCCTCCCCTTCTCATATCCATATTTAACTTTATTCCTCCAAATCGGCTATAAGAGCAAGCACAATAGTAAATCCCGTTACAGGTTAATAGTAAGCTAAAAGCCAGCTTGTACAATAACTGTCTCTAAAAGTTTTCTCTAGATGCTGTGCAATAACTATCTCTTCTCTCTTGTACATAAATAATCTATTTATGCTTCCGTGCAAAGCTGGCTATCTTCTCTCTTCTCATTCTTTTACATAGACCAAAGCTGACATGTACAAACTAAGAGCCAGCTGATGTGGCCTTACTGTACATGCCCTAACTACCAAATCGACCACATCTATTTAATCGGCTTAGAAAATAAAATTATGATGTCAATACTAACCTTAGCTGAGTTTAACAAAAGAAAATATATGACAAGATATAGCAACTTTAGTATAGGAACTAAATATACCCTTAGGGCATGTACAATAAGGTCATATCAATTGGTTCTTAGTTTGTACATGTCAGCTTTGGTTTATATGAAAGAGTGAGAAAAGAGGAGAGAGAAGATAGTTAGCTCTTATTTAGTAGTCAACTTTACACGGAAGCATAGGTAGATCATTTAAGTACAAAAGAGAAGAGATAGTTATTGTAAAAATTGGTTTTTAGCTTACTACTCCCTCCAGTTTGATAATAGATGTCGTTCTGGACATCGATACGGTCTTCAAAATACAACTTTGACCGCTATTTTTTATTATAATATATTTATAAAACCCAATAAAATTACAATATTATGAAAGTACTTCTCGAGACAAGTCTACACATATAATTTTCATATATCCAATTTAAATATTTAAAAATATATCGATAATCAAAGTTTTAGAAGTTTGACCATCACTATGTCCAAAACGACATCTATTATCAAACTGGAGGGAGTATTAACTTATAGTTGGCTTTACTATTATACTTGCTCTTAGGGTATGCACAACAAGACCATCTCAGCTAGTCCTTAGCTTGTATATATTAGCTTTGGTCCATGTGGAATAGTGAGAAAAAAGGGGGAAGAGCGTTGGCTCTTGTTTAGTAGTCAACTTTGCACGAGAGCATAAGCAGATCATTTATGTATAAAAGGGAAGAAGAGATAGTTATTGCATAACATTTAAAGACAATTTTAGAGACAGTTATTATAATACAAACTGATTTTTAGTATACTATTAGTCCATATATTAGTGTCCTTGTTTGGATAGACTAAGCTAATTTTTAGCCAGCTAACAATTAGCCCAAAGATCCAAACATGACCTTAGTTTAATAAACTTTACTATTGTACCTGCGGCTATCAAACCACACGTAATGCCAGCCAAATGGTCAGTTTTCCCAAACAAATTTCGCGTAGCCTGGGCTGCCTGGCCCCTTTTAACTCCCAAAGCGGCAACCAAAACCCTTTGTGCCTCCAGGCTTACGATTCGCGGACGACCTAATGGCGAAAAAGAGCAAGGCCGCCGCCGCCGCCGCCGCCGCTGACACGGGAGTCTCGAGCCCCCAGGGCGGCGGAGAGAAGGAGGGCACCTTCCTGCTGGGGGAGCCGACTTGGGAGGACGCCAGCGGCGGGCGGTGGCGGTGCGCGGAGACGGGGCACGAGCTGCCGGAGCGGGAGAAGGAGGCCTACGCGCGGTCCCGCGCCTGCCGCCTCGCGCTCATCGACCACGCCGTCGCTCACAAGAAGCCGCCGCTTAACGCCTTCAAGCCCCACCCCGAGCACAAGTGCGTGCCGATCCGCCCCCTTCTGCTGCTACTCTTTTATTCTGTATTGCCGTGTGATGCGTATCCAACATAGTTTGTCCCGAATTCGTTTAGGAGCCTATGAATTACTCTGTTGCATTGCATGCTGCAGGGTTTGATCGGCTGTGTGTTAGTACTCTTAAGGGGTTTTAGGGTTCTAATTGTATTTCAGTGTTATACTCCTATAGTCCTATGTAGATTCTAGTATGAAACAAAGTAACAGACGGTTGATGTGCGCGCTTGTCATTGTGCTGGTATTTATCTGTTGCCTTTTAGTATGTGATGTGTTGAATCGAGTTGTGTTTTTGTTGTAGGTCGAAGCTCATATGCAACATTACCGGGGATATGATAAACAAATCGGAGGAGCACATCTGGAAACATATCAATGGGAAGAGGTTTCTGAACAAACTAGGTAAATTTTACTCAGTACTGTTTGTATTTCCATTTCCAGATGTGGCAACTGACACATCAATATCATATGCTGTTGCTATTGAAATGAACTGTGCTGCTTTCGTATGTTTCTCTACTGGTCGAAGATGCTTGGCCATTTCCATATAATTGTCCTTTTTCCATGGTGCAATTTTTTATGGGCTCTTTTACAGTACCTTCAAATCGATATAAGCTGTTCAATCTTTTTAATCCAATATATCAAAGTAGTTAGGATTAAGTTATATTACCCCTGATATGCTACCAGTACAAATTCCATGAAGGGTAAAATTGTAATTGCTTAATTGAGTTTAAAATGAACACGCATGGGTGGACTAGTAAATTCCGCCGGCACTTGCTCCTAAAAATCGGGATGGCCAGATTTACACAGAAAAGTCTATTATGCTCTCAACAAATCAATGGCCAGATTAATTTCTACTACCACCCCCTTACTACAAGTAGAAGGTACTGTAAAAATTCCCTTTTTATACACATGTGATTTATATATTTTGGGATTTCACCAACATCGATTCCAAAAGTTAAAATGGATGATAACTACTAGATGAGTAGCGGGTGCCTTTCTCAGAACAATTCTTTACGGATTGATCGTGACTGATTATTTGAGTGGATTATGTACCTTACTCTGGAATAGCTATTTGTACTTTCTCTCATTTGTCTTCTCTTTGGTCTGGAAGTGATAAGGAAGAAATCTGGTTATTGAAATCTCTTCCAATAGAATTGGACTGGAATGCTTGGCTGCTCCTAGATCTAACATGCCCATCCCTATTTAACAGAAAAACTAGAAGAAAAGATGGCATCAGGTGAGGTGGCTGAAGGAGAAGTTGAACAGTCAAATGAAGTGGCAAAGAAAAGCAAGAAGAAGGACAAAAAGAAAGCTGCCGTTTTCAGCCTTTCTTTGCCCCGAGAACATAAACCAGAGGTCGATGATTCAGATGATCCAGATTTCTGGGTGCCTCCTGTTGGAAGTCGTTGGGACGATGATGATGGGAAAGACCGATGGGAGTCCTCTCCAGGAAAGGATGATGAAGCAGATAATGAAGGTGCGCCTGGTAAGTGTTAATTTGCTGTATCATATGTAACTGCTTTGATTTAACAAAGTCCAAAAATTCATAATTATATTTCATAACACATTTGGTAGATATTGTTGCTCCATTACATTACATAGTATTCAGTTCAAGATGTTGTTAGATTTACGCTTTTTTAGGTTAGTTGGAGGTTTATCTATAGTTGGTAATTTATTTTGCAGACTGGGAATAGGAGAAACAAAATTGTGTTCACTCCATTGCTATTTCTTTAGCCAACGGATGTTTGGTAAGCATGTATTTTTGAAGTACAGACAAGCAGAATATGTGGTTTGGTAGCATTTTTCATAGTTATTTATCTTGTCTAACAGAAAGTTGTACTTGCTGGCAGCTTCTGCATCCGTTGATGTTATTGTTACATACTTCTCTGCAAGAAGCTAAAATAATACCATCAAATGTTCTATTTGCCAAAATTTTAACTGAACCTATTATTTTGGGGAAAATATCATTTATGTTGACTTTTGAAAGGTCCGTCTTTTCTCTTGGGGGTCTTTTCTTCTCTATCATGTAGTGTATGATTGAACTACGATCTATGCAGTCTAATCAACACAGTTCCTTGCTTTTGGGATTTTGTGATGGAAGTCTTTTAACATCAGCTGGTCCTCTTCCAAGCTCTTTTTCTTTAATTACTCTCTGAAAACATCATTTACATTGGCAGTTAGGGCTATAAACAAGTCGAGCTCGAGCGGGCCTGGCCTCCCAAGCTTGAGCTCGGTAAAAGCTTGAGTGAGCCTAAGTTGGGATCCCAGCCGGGACTTGGGCTCGAGTAAGCCCGGTAACAATCAACAATTCAACATGCATTAATTTTTAACAATAAGAAAAGCTTGAGTTCGTCTCGTGTAAGCTCGGTAAGAGTTAACATGCAGTATTATTTAATAAGCAATTTGTAAATTTACTGAGGCCCTCGAGCTATTCAAGCTCGGGATCAAGCTCGAGCTCGGCTCGCCTAGAGCGAGTCAAGCTCGAGCAGCCCATGAGCTTTGAGCTTTTTTCACAGCCCTATTGGCAGTATAAATAAGCATTTTGTTCGAGTTATGTATGTGAGTTTCATCTGCAGTTACATCGTAATATACTCAATACCATTTCAATGGCATTCACCCTCCTCCTGAATTTTGTGATTAGCCTTTTTTTTTCTTCCCAATCATGATAGAAGCAGCTACAGTTTTGAACTTATATAATATGAAATTTTTGTGTCTAATTTGTAAAATGGCTACATGATAGATGATGGTGACGACGATGAGGATATGGCTGACAAGGATGATGATGAGTCAAGGGAACTTACTTCAAGGTATTCTCGAACATTTCTGCCAATCAGATAATGCACACTGTCAGGTACTTAGGGATAATTTTTCCTCTTGTAGCAGGACAAAGCGATTGTCAGTATCAGCAGTTGGGCCAAGTAGTTTCGCATCAAGGAAGAAAAAACCCAAAAATGACCAGTAAATGTTGGTCGCAACTCATTTTTCTAGTTATGCAAGCACTTGTTTCACATTTCTTCATGTGGAGGAACAACTTCTTCTAGATTTCTCTTGGGAGTGTGATAGTTGGCTAATCAATGGTCAATTTTGTACTAGTTAGCCTATGTTGGGTTAATGCTTCTCGGTGCTGTCATGTCGCTGCACCTCGCGAGATGATTATTGTAAGTAGCGTGCTAATGGATGCTTATAATTCTGGTAATGACTAACGAGCCAATGCTTGGTTGCCTAGGTGGTTTCTGTGACTGCCGTCATAATTGTGACACCCTGTTCTTCCCCGCGCTGCCACTGCCTCGCAACTGCCACTGCGTTCTTCGAGCGTGCCGTTGCGCTGTGCTGTGCCGCCTCTCCCCCCTATAACCCCTCAGACCCCCCTCTTCCCCGTGCCTCTCTCCCCTCTCATCCCCGTAGTGCGCCGCTGCCGCTTCGTCCCTGGCTCTGGCGTAGCCGTCCGAGCCGAGTCTACTCCGTTGCTGCCCGAGCTCCTCTGGCTCCGCCGACATCGCCATGTCTTCGCCGCCCCACGCCGCCGCTCCCCTCTCCCCGATTGCGCCGCGCAGCGTTGATCCGACGCGCTCTGGCCTCGCCCTGTCCACACGCGGGCGCGCGGGCGTCTGGTGCATGGGTGTGTGGACTCGGTCCACGGCCCAATAGCCCCACCTGTCAGCGATTTTTTTTTTAAAAATAATTTCAAAAATCAAAACCCTGTTGACGTCAGCATGACACAGTAAATTTGTTTTTCTTTTAAAAATAAATCAGAAAATCCGAAAAAGGCTACTGATGTCAGCATTGCGCATTAATTCGGATTTTCTTTAGAAAAATAATTTCAAAAATCCAAAAAAATCATTTTTAATTGTTTTTGAACTTTCGGGAGCCCGTTTTCGCCCGTTCGAACTCCGTTTGGTTCCATTTTTCTTTCTAAATTCATCTAAAATCTAAAATTTTAGTTTAGTGCTAGTTTGAAATTTAATTTGAATTTATTTGGATATTATTTGAATTTGGGTGCTTTTCACACGTAGATTACGGAGAGTCTGAGGAGTACCCGATCGACGAATTCGAGCAGCAACTCGTCGAACCAGGCAAGTCACCCCACCTTGACCATGTTGCTCCCAGTTTGTGAACTTGTATGTTGAATTTCAAATTATTGCATGCTTATTTGTTATAAATGTTAATTTTTGACCTAGTTTTAAATGAGTTATATCCAATATTGATATGCCACCTTTGACATTTGAACTCCGATACCCTTGTAACATTAAGAAAAATATGAACTATGGTAATAATTAGACCTTGCTTAGACATGCATAGAACTGAACTTAGAAAGTTTTGGGGGATTTTATGCCAAAATAATGTTACGTTTAAATGGAAACTTATGATGTTAATGTTATGGCGGAAATAGCATGGTTTTAAAAAAATGACTTACACCGGGCGAGAAATGACTGGAAATTGGTGTGGTTATCATTCTGGGTCTGTGGAAAGTCTCGCTTAGTCAATTAAGGATCGGTCTGAGTTTCGCTGAATGTAAAGCCAAACCGTACTACCACGAGTCTAGAATGGGACAGACCTGGCTAGCCATATTAAGTTATATCATGGACAGTCATGCCATATGGGGGTAGTGGTGTGGTGAAAGCGTGAGACTGCCATTTTGACACAAGAAGGGGCTTCTGAATAAAGGGATTTTTTCAGCAGTGAAATCTTAGCGGGCATGACTACATGTATGAATTTTTATAGGGGCCTTGTCATGATTTTCTCTGTCACTCACCAAAGGAAGTGTGCTGACACAAGAGGAATATCATGTCTTGTGTGTAAAGTTGTACAACCTCTGCAGAGTGTCAAACTAATCGATTAGCCGCGCCCGTAGTTATGGGCATGCCGAGCAAGCCATTCTCAGATTAGAATTTAGTAATTTAAAATTTGGTTTACAAAAATGATATTGGATGGAGGGAGTCTATCAGGGGTAAAACTTAGAATATTCCAAGAGTGATTCATGAGTCCTAAAGAAAATTTTCTAAATTTGAGTTTCCTTATAAATTATGCTATTTAAAATTATTTAGAACGTTTAGTAAACTATTGCTTTGTGCTTAAATGAAGCATATAACCTTCCTTTATTGCATGTACATTTATATTGCATTTCCGGTGTGATTTGCTGAGTATGCTAGTACTCACCCTTGCTTAATTTACTGCTTCAGAGAAGGAGTACCATGATGGTGAGGATCAGTTGGACTAGGTCGTGCCCCAGTCGATTGCCTGTGACAAATTAATTGGGCTCTATATATTGTTCTTCAGCTCCGCTGCTTTTAGTCGTTTATTTATTTGTTGACCTGCGTGCCTTTTCATTTGTAACTTTGAATATTTAATATTAATAAAGAGCGATGGATATGGTATGGTTTCATTTTTACTGTGTGTACTAGTATTTCCTGGACTAGTATAGAATACACAGAGGATTTCAGAGGTGTTATTCCGGGGTCCGACAGAGATGGTATCAGGGCCATATCGGCTGTAGGTCATAGCCATGGTTTAAACTTAGGGACTATATTTTGAAAAGATAAATAATTTCAAAAAAATTTACTTCTTACTCTCTCTTCACTCATCCCCTTCTGTTTATAAAATTTATTTCTAAGTCGTCTCTCTCTCAAAATTGTAGATGGTCAAGATTCTGACTGCGGTTTCGTACGGACTGTACATGGAGAGCTGGACCAGGATCTTACTGGGGATGACGCGGTTTCTCGGATACACACAGAGACCCGTCTACCACGGCTTCCGGACACAGGCGTTTGCACAGGATCAGTGGAGGGTCGAGGTTCACATTTACGCCCAGGGTCAAGGCAGGCCTGTCTCTCACAGTTATGAGGCCTCGATGTTGCGAGACACTTTCAACACGGGCATTCAGGATGTAGCTTGCGAGGCAGTACCGACGATGGGGAGACTTTATGAGGTGCAGTTGAGGCCCTCTGAGTTTTGCTACCATCCCATCAAGTATCAGTGCAGCTCTTATAGTGCCTTCCACCCCGCCACGACGAGTAGCTCCACAGTTTTGCTTCATCATATGTTGATGAACTCAATCCACGTTCACTCGAGCTCAATCTTCTTATTTGGTTTTTGTATAAAGCTAATCATTTAGAATGTGTTGCAAATGGGATATGCTCATGCGTTGGCTTTTGCATGAAGTTCATATTTTGCATGTGTTGCAAATGTTGAAGTTCATGCTTTCTTCTTCAATAAAATTTTATTTGAAGTTGTATTGCTTGGAGCTAAGTTTTGCATGTGTTGCAAAAGGAGAGAGCTCAAGCAATTTTGTGTTTAAGTGGTATGTATGGAGCTAAAATTTGCATGTGTTGCAAATAAAGAGCTTATACATTTGAGTTGATTTGTTACTTGCTTGGAGCTAGAGATTTGCATGTGTTGCAAATAGAGATCTCAAGCCTTTGAGTTTGAATTGGATTTTGTATGGAGCTATGGATTTGCATGTGTTGCAAAAAAGAGATAGCTCATACATTATGGTTTAATTGTTATTTGCAAATGGGCTTTGCAAATGAGCAAAAGGTTATGGGTTGAAATCCTAGAGACCATGCGAAGAGGGCATTAGCAATGTTTTTGTAAAGTGTCGTGATCTTGTGGTGATCACCTCATGACCAAAGAGGATTGAACTAATAGATTCTTAGTTTATTTGCAAAGTGTGTTTTGCAAATAAGTTGAATAATTTAATTGCGATTCTTTGGAGTATGCGAATAGGGCTTGCAATGTGTTTGCAAATTGGCTTGATTATGTGTTGATCATCACGTAGCTCAAAAAATCATTCTTTGAAAGTTTGGAAATTTTGTTTTGCGAAAATCTGGGTTTTCTCCTATGGCCGACACTACTGACGGTAGTAGGGCGGTGTACTAGTGCAGCTTTAGCCAACAGTACCGCTTATGGGAGTGGTACCGCCGCTCGGCTGGAACTATCGGTCCTAAGACGCCGGTAGTTATATTTCAGAGAGGGTGTTCTCTGGACCTCGCTGAGGCCGACAGTACCACCCAGTGGGTGGTAGTACCTACAACATAGCCGTTGCCAACCGTTGGGGGTCGAGGTCGGCACTATCGGGCCTATGAGGCCACTAGTTTTGAGTGAGTGGGCTATAAAAGGCCCCCTTGGGGGGCAAGGGCCATGTTTGCTGGTTCTCTTGAGTATTTGGGTGTGGTTGTGTATATGTTGCACTTTTACAATTGTTTTTTGAGTTAAGAGTGAGCCTAATTGCACGTGTTGAAATTAGGAAGAGGATTGAGAGCCTCTTGTGCATGTGTTGCACTTGAGGATGATCCTAATGCATGTGTTGCATTTAGTGTTGAGGAACTAGGTATACTACTCTAGCACAAATTAAAATTTTCTACTGCATAACCAGAAAGCTACTCGCGAGAAGGGGATCATAGATCAATTACCACTAGACGCGCAGTTACAGAATCCTTCGCACGTCGATGCAGTGGATCGTTCCCGCCGTAGTCGTGGATCGTCCTCGTCCTCATCCGGCTGCGGATCGTCCTCACACGCCGCAGTCGCAGCAGCGTCATCACAGCAGTCCACACGTCCGGGGATGGGACGCCGTGTGTCGGTGTGCAAGCACCGGATCGCTCAACAGGGGCAGCGAGAGGAGGTGGCTAGGATTTCGGGTGAGGCACTTCAAAACGCACAGGAGTCCCCTTGCGCCCACCCTCCTCCCCTCCTTATATAGCCACGAGGTGAAACCCTAAGTAGCCAGGGCCCATCTGCGCGCTAAGCCCACGGGGTCCATTAATTACGGATCCAATCCGAATTAATGCGTCCCAGCCCGTTAAGTGTGTGACCCTGTAGGTTCATGCGCATTTGGACATGGATTTGGAAAACCCTTTTTCTAATCCAATAGTTGGTAGCGACTCCTTGCAGAGCATGCCAACTCCCAAACGCATATGATCAAAGTACTGATGCAATAATCCCTTTGCCAAACTATATGTAGATTGAACTCAAGGCGAGAAGCATGACATCCTTTGACAGTTCAATCCATCTCTCGTATTCGTGATATATTAATAAGTTGTGATTGGCTTCTCAATCACGGCATGGCCATGCACTTCCTTAATCATATCACACGAGTGGCCTAGACATATATCTCCTTTATACTGAAGTGACAAATACCATCTTGACTGTTCACTTCCCTCTGCATGTTTCATAGTAAACATGAAAGCTATCTTTATAACTATCCGGTTAGAAAATAGTGTTTGGTAACCCCAAGGTAAACTATTACATGTGTAGGGAATGTGACAATCTTAGGTCTAAGGATCATACATCTACTATGTATGAGATACACTGATGACACACAAGAATATAACATTCTCGCAGTGTCTCATAGTGGGTCTATCTAACCCATGTTCTTCAATATGTGTTCACAATGTATTGATGATATCTCCATATCCCATGATCTATTAAACATGATCATCAATCAGTACATGTGCTGATCTATTCATCGTTGTTCACTACGATGATATCCGATCAGAGATACTTACAGAATTATATCAATGAGTAGAGAGTTTCATAAGCAAATCACATACTTACTGATCAATATAATGATATACATTCATTGGACCAATAATCATATTATTATTCATAAACATAGTCATGTTACAATCATCTATATGACTGCCTCAAGAGCATAACACTAACACCTAGGTGGTCACCGAAAGTGCATGTGTTGCGCTAGGTGCAGCTCAAGCAAGGGGCTCGACTTATTATTCTTGGAGGTTGGCGCCTCCTAGATGGCGTAAGAGCGTCGTGTGCAGGGCTCTCAACGGAGTTTGGGAGAAGCCTGTTGAAGTTTGTGAAGGTTGGAGTTTAGTCTATCTGAAGTGGTGAAAAACTACTACTAGTGGATTCGAAGTGGTTGCTCAAGTCGGAGCCGGTCCATCGTGTTTGGGTTTGCCTCAATATGGATTAGGAGAGACCAGCAAATCTCCGAGACCACGAGAAAAAGTTGGTGTCTATTGTGCTCTTCTACATTATTGCAATTCTTATTTATATTATTGCAATTTATGTTCGTAAAATTAAATTGCTTGCTTGTATAGAATTGGTTTCTTGTTTAGAGACATAATTAGTTAGTGCACTAGTGAGCTTAGTTGATTTATGTCTTAATTGTCAAAACTTTAGTCTTTTGCTTCCGCATATTGTTTAAGTTTTGACATAGAATTGATTAGTGCTACCTCGTTAGTGAGAAAATTTTATAAATGTCTGTTCACCTCCATCTAATCATATCCTAACCTAACAGTGGAGGCTATGGAAATGATCAGAGGTAGGGATTAAAAAATCGACGAAAATCATCGAAAATCGGCGAAAACCTGTATCGATGGGGTTCGATATCAAAAACCGGTCGATAAACCGATCCGATTCAAAAAAAAATTCGAAAAATTTTACGTGTCAAAAACCGGTCGAAAATCGGTGGAAATCGATCGATTTTCGTCAAAAACCGTCGAAAATCGCTACAAAAGTCGACTGCACAAAAAAGTTCAACATGGCTGTCGATTTTCCACCGATAATCATCGATTTTCCACGATTTTTGATTTTTTTTCCAAAAAAAATCTAATTTTTGAATTTATACGATTTTCGGCTCGATTTTTGTGATTATCAAATTTTACTGTTCATCCGAAAATCTTGATATCGATAACGTGAACCCTGCTCAGAGGTACCCTAAACAAAATGAAGTTATCTAAAATATATATATAAAAAAAACTACTTAGAGCCTTCACTTTTGTTTCGCTCTAGCACCTCCGAAATGTTAGGTGCATGCTTGCCACAATCGTTATTAGTTGTCCACCTCCTTCGCTCCTTGTCCGCTGCCTCGCCTGGGCAGGATGGCATCATCGTCTCCTCCGCTGTCGGCTTCATCGTGTTAGGAAACCGGATTCGTATCCTATATGGACTCTTCCTTATCTCTAAGCAGAATCGCTATATATAGGAGGCAGGGGGTCACCCCATTGTACACAAGCATACCGAATAATAAAGCAGACCCGTTCCTCCTCATATTGTGTCTCTCGCCCTCTCTCTCTGTTCTCCACTTGAGATCTATTAGGCAACCCCGGACTATTCGATAACGAGGTTGTCTAACACGTTATCAGCACGAAGCTCTACCCGGAGAAAGATTGAAAGGTGAGAAAAGGTGAGAAAAAAAAGAAGCGAAGGATCGTCGCCTACAACGAACGTCTACTACCGGCGATTGATCGCCCGATCTGATCTGCAATCAACTCGCCATCAAGCCGGCATCCATTCGGATTGCCGAAAGAAAAGTCCTACGCGACTCTATCCTACGCGATAGCCTACCAGAGAATATATTGAAAAGGTGAGAACGAGGATTGAATCTAATCGCTCGTTTGTATTATGTATGCACCTGATCTGTGTAGCATGAAGCTCCAGTACAAAGAATCGGCATGAAGTCGTCGCTACAGTACATGATTGTTCGGCACGAAGCCTACATCGAAGCCACGGCACGAAGCCGACCAACCGGCCGGCCGGTCCCCGCGACACGCACGGCATCCACCCGAGAGCACTCGCAGTGCACCTCCACCGGACGCCGCTGACTCGCACACGAACCACCACCGGCCGGCCGTCCGTCGCGTCCAACCGCTGGTCCGTCCCGCTGCTGCACGGCTAACGCTGGTTACCTGCGGCCGACCTTGAAGAACCGGCAGCTTGATTTCCGCCGCCGCTTAGCCTTTGCAGCCGCGCGCCGTTTCTTTGAAGTCGCCTAGCCGACGCCGTCTGGCTTTGGTCGCAGACGCAGCCGCTGAAGTCCGGCCGCCACAAGAACGCAACTGCGTGTGCACGGCACCACAGCACCGCCTGCCGCCACCAGACGCTGTCGCTGGCGCTGGCGTCATCAAGGTGCGCGCGCTTCGCGCCGTGGCTGGACTCAAGACGCTACCGCCTCCGGCCAGCCTAAAGCCCCTCGCGTCGCCGCTCCGCATGGCCACCCAAATCCGCGCGCTGCCGCGTCCGGCCGCTCGCCCGCCCGCGCTGGCGGCTTGACTGTCGCCGGGTTTGCTCTGGACATGGAGTCCAGACTCCAGGATATGAAGCAAATGAATGAGATGGACATGAAGTCCAATACTTCATTGGAACTCTGAATCAATTCGGTCACAGCAAGAGAGAAATTCCTCTTTTGCCCTCGAAGGAGGATGGTTTACTTCTTTAACCAAGCGCATGCTACTGCTATTAAAGTATCTTACTGTTGGACATGAAGTCCCATGCGCGTATCCAACTTTCTCTATTGAAAGTTCTGTCGGACATGAAGTCCTATGCCGTGTAGGACATGAAGTCCTATGCCTTTCCCAAAGTCCAAAGTCCAAAATGGACTTGAATTCCCTGCTCTCCTTTTTGGCTATGGCCAAGGTCACGCACGAGGCAATGGGAATTTCCCTTTTTGCCCCCCTATTTATTCTTTTCTACTATTTCTTTTCTGGATAATTGAATAAGAAATCCAGAAAATTGAATAGAAATAGTCAGAAAATCCTAAAAAAAAAAATTACCAGAAAAATATGTAGAAAAATCCAGAAAATTTATTAGGCTCTGTTTTAATTTTCAATAGCCTTATTTTCTGTATTTATGAATATTTGCATGATTTTTGCAATAATTGCCCCGTTTAGAATATCGAAAATTGCTTGGAAATTAGCAGAAATTATGAAAAGTGTTAGGAAAATTTCAGAATTTCTCATACAACAGTTTATGAGAACATGAGTGGTTGGGATTTGATTTTGGTAATGAATAAACAGATATGAGACAATTGGTGTCTAGGAAAACACACATGAGGCTTGGTTCTTTAATTGGCACCCGGAAACGGGAAGTGCTTCCTCCCTCATGTGAGCCCTAGGGGCAGGTTGACCTGGCCAAGAGTCAAATTGACAGAGATATTCATTACCTGTTTTCATTCCCAGCCAACAAGAATTATATAAGTTGTAATTAGACTTATGACATATTTAATTCATGTTGCAATTTATTTTCTGTTATCAAATGATGCTGGAAAATTGCTGTATAATTAACAGAAAATTGCCAAATACTAAGAAAAATTCGGAAATTTCTGAGAATTTATTTTCGCATTTATGAATTTATGAATTGTGCAATTATTGTTTATTCTGAATTTATGAATTGTGCAATTATTGTTCTGTTCCATGCATTGTATTTATTGCTTTAATATAATTTATTATGAAATTCAAGCACGCCGCACGAAGCGGCCACCGTCGCGCCAGGAAGGCCGACGCGCATGGAACTGAATGCACCACGCGCATGAAGCCGCGTTAAAATCGATCGCACGAAGACGATCGTGCATATGAATCTGATCATTTTGCACGAAGCCGATCACCTACATGCACGTAGTTGTATTTCTGAATATTTATGAATCATGTATTTATGAATCTTGCAATTATTATTTTCTTTTAGTTTGCTGGAAACTCATGAGAATTCAATTATGCATTTCATTGAATCTAGCAGCCATTTCCTATTAGATAGCACGCAGTAATCTAATGGAAGAACCTTATGAATGCGCAAAGGTGTGGCATTATCTAACGTGAGTTTTTGAAGAACTGACATGAATTGTCAGAATTATCTCACATAGACATCAGATTGCATAATGAATAGTAAGCTCTCGAAGGGCATACTTTTCTCATGAATAGAATTGCAATTTATTCTTTATTCCAGTATTCTTTATTTACAAGCAATTTTTGAATTCCTTAGCCACTTTGTATGATTAGAATTATTTTTCTTTTCATCTAGAAATCGTAGCGCCCAATGGAGGAAATATGCATTGTTGATAGTGGCACAACAAATACCATCTTAAGAGAGTCGAAATACTTCCAGACAATCACGAAGAACATTTGGAAGGATTACGACTATCGCAGAAGCGATCACGCATATAATAGGCTCAGGAAGAGCCACAATTATATTGCCAATGGGTACAACTTTGGTAATTGAAGAAGCTCTCTTGTACCCTGAATCAACCCGCACTCTCTTAAGTTTCAAGGATATCCGCGCCAATGGGTTTCACGTAGAAACCAATGAAGAAAATGGCAAAGAACACTTGTGCATTGTGAAGCACGCGGAATATGGAAAGATGGTACTAGAAAAATGTCCCTCATATGAATCTGGATTGTACTACACGAAAATCAATGCACACGCAAAGGTATACTTCTTTGAAGACTGTCTTTAGAAGCTCTGAATTATTTGCTTTATGGCATTGTAGATTAGGTCATCCTGGTCTTAGATTGATGAGAAATATAGTTAACAACTCACAAGGTCATGGCATTAATGTTAAGAATTTCCCGAATCACGAAGATTTTGTGTGCCATGCATGTGCCACCGGGAAATTAATAACTAGACCCTCTGTTATGAAAGTGCAACATGAAATCCCTGCATTCCTGGAACGCATTCAGGGGGATATTTGCGGTCCGATTCAGCCCTTATCAGGGCCGTTTCGATACTTTATGGTGCTCATTGATGCTTCCTCGAAATGGTCGCATATATGTTTGCTGTCAACAAGGAATCATGCATTCGCAAAACTGATCTCGCAGATCATCAGAATTAAGAATGCTTTTCCTGATCATCGCGTGAAGTCCATTCGAATGGACAATGCCGGTGAATTCACTTCCAAGGCATTTGATGATTATTGCACAAAGAACGGGAATAAGCTGTTGAGCACTGCATCGCACGTCCATACGCAAAATGGGCTAGTGAAGCACTAATAAAGAGGATTAAGTTCATTGCCGGACCGCTCTTGCAGAGTTGTAACTTGCCCAACACTTGTTGGGGACACGTGATCTGCACGCAAAGAAGACTCATCAATTATAGACCATCGGCCTACAACATCCATTCACCTATGCAACTAGTGCAAGGGGTCATCCCGAAGATTTCCCATCTTAGAAATTTTGGTTGTATGGTATATATACCTATACCAACCCCACAGCGGACTGCAATGGGCCCTCTCCGCAAGTCTGGGATATACGTTGGTTATGAGAGTGCATCCATAATCAGGTATTTGGAACCCATGACTGGAGACTTGCATACAGCCCGATTCGCTGACTGTATCTTTGACGAGGACCGTTTCCCGTCATTAGGGGGAGAGAATCAACCATTGGATGAAAAATGCCGGGAAATAATATGGCATTCCACTGGGATCCCCACGCATGACCCTCGCACTAATGAAGCAAATCAAGAAGTCCAGAAGATAATTGATTTGCAGAATTTAGCAAATGAACCGCCTGATCATTTTTGTGATCTGAAGAGCGTGGTTAAGTCGCATGTACCAGCAAGAAATGCACCAGAGAGGGTGGAAATACCAAAGAAAGCAGAAGGTATCCCTCATCCTGTTCAGAGGCCTCAAAGAAAAGAACAGGAAATCTGGCTTCTCAAACCCAAAGTACCGGAGACGTCTGGGAAAATCGGGCAAGAGGACTTACCACAGCCAATCACAAAAGTGCCCCAAAGCAAGAAGGGGAGCCAGTTGAGACCTGGCACTGGAAAGAAGCCTGTGGAAAAGACAATTTCAGATCTGAACCTTCCATTGGAAGAAGCCACCGGAAATAATGTGTGCGCACACATTGGCGGAGAAAAACTAAAGGAACTTGCTCCTGGAATGGGAAATAGCAATGAAGAGCAAGTAGAAGTGCATGAAGCACACCATGACGAAATGGCCATAAATTTTGTAATATCAGGAGAATCAATGAATAGAGCAACAGCCAATGTCGATGCATACTTTGCAAAGAAGATTGCCACGATCATTAATTATGATCCCGAGCCCGCATCTCTCGCAGAGTGCAAGAAAAGGCTCGATTGGGAAGATTGGAAGAAGGCAATCACCGCAGAGTTAGTCTCTCTGAACAAAAGAGAGGTGTTTGGGCCTGTGTGCATCACGCCTCCCCATATAAACCCCGTAGGTCACAAATGGGTTTTTGTTCGCAAGAGAAACGAAAACAATGAAGTTGTAAGGTACAAGGCAAGGCTTGTCGCTCAAGGTTTCACTCAACGTCCTGGGGTTGATTATGAAGAAACCTATTCTCCGATCATGGGTGGAATTACCTTTAGATACTTGATCTCAATGGCAGTCAACTTGAAGTTGAAAATGAAGCTAATGGATGTTGTCACAGCATACTTGTATGGAAACTTGGATTCGGAGATATACATGAAAGTACCGGAAGGTATCCCTATCCCGAACCAAGACAGAGCAAACAGAAACCTATACAGTGTGAAATTGAAGAAATCACTGTATGGGCTGAAGCAGTCAGGAAGAATGTGGTACAATCGCTTAAGTGACTTTCTTTGCAAGAAAGGCTACACGAATAGCGAAGATTGTCCATGTGTGTTTATACAACGATCCCCGAATGGATTTTGTATAATCTCCGTCTATGTAGATGACTTGAACATCATTGGGACGGATGAAGAAATTGAAGAAGCATGCACATACTTGAAGTCTGAATTTGAAATGAAAGACTTGGGTAAAACTAAGTTTTGTTTAGGCTTGCAGCTTGAACATGTCCAAGGCGGAATCTTGGTACACCAATCTTCCTACACACAGAAAGTGTTGGAGAAATTTGGTTTTGAAAAGGCATACCCCGCAAAGACCCCAATGGTCGGAAGGTCACTCCAAGCAGACCTAGACCCATACAGGCCTAAAGAAGAGGGGGAGGAAGTCCTGGGAGCGGAATTCCCATACTTGAGTGCAATTGGAGCGCTCATGTACCTTGCGAATAGCACTAGGCCGGACATTGCGTTCGCCGTGAATTTGCTAGCTGATGCGGTCACGAGAACCCACCAAAAGGCATTGGAAAGGGGTGAAGGACATCTTCCGTTACCTTCAAGGAAGAAAAGACCTTGGCTTGTTTTACAGAAGAAACAATGAATTGAATTTGGTTGGCTATGCCGATCTTTGGGTACCTATCGACCCGCATATCTTTGGCAAGTCACAAGCTGGGTATGTTTTCCTTTGCGGTGGAACAGCAATTTCGTGGAAGTCATCTAAGCGGACTCTTGTCTCAACGTCGACAAACCACTTTCGAAATAATTGCCTTGTATGAAGCCTCTCGAGAATGTGCATGGCTTCGAAGAATGGTTCATCACATCTAGAAGTCATGTGGTTTGAACATAGAACAAACCCCCACCATTATCTATGAAGATAATGCAGCTTGTGTTGCTCAAGTGCAAATGGGATATGTGAAGAGTAACCTCACAAAGCATATCAACCCCAAGTTCTTTTATGCTCATGAATTGCATAAGATGAACGAGATAAAGATACTGCATACTAAGTCGTGTGAAAATCTCGCAGATTTATTCACTAAGTCACTCTCGGCATCTTCCTTTGAAAGATGTGTTAGAGGAATCGGGATGATAAGGCTTAGAGAAGTGCAGATATCAGGGGGAGAATTTTCACATACTCCTACATAAATCTCAAACATGAAGTTTGAGTACCCAACGTGAATCTTGAAGATTAACATTGAAGTTTGGGTGGATTGTACTCTTTTCCTTAAGTAAGTTTTTCATTGAAGTTTTCTTACATAAGGTTTTTGATGAGGCAATCCGTGCAACACAGCAAGCGTATGCTATGTACTCTTTCTCCAATTATTTTTCCCACTGGGTTTTTATGGAGTTTTAATGAGGCATATGCATCTCGCAGTGAAGAGTCCAAGGGGGAGTGTTAGGAAACCGGATTCGTATCCTATATGGACTCTTCCTTATCTCTAAGCAGAACCGCTATATATAGGAGGCAGGGGGTCACCCCATTGTACACAAGCATACAGAATAATAAAGCAGACCCGTTCCTCCTCATATTGTGTCTCTCGCCCTCTCTCTCTGTTCTCCACTTGAGATCTATTAGGCAACCCCGGACTATTCGATAGCGAGGTTGTCTAACACATCGATCACTGCTGGGCCACCGAAAGATGGAATCTAGGAGAAAATCGGTTGGTTGCAAGATGATCCTATCTTCTGGGAAAAGATCAGACATACATGATCCGAAGAAAAATGCTGGTTTTCCTGGTCTCATGGCTTTCCTGTCCCAAGTCCCAACCCTGCCCAGCGGCAACTTCCCCCAAATGCAACTTGCAGACGCGGTGGCAACAGGAAACCGTCGACGTTAACCCTATCCAATCTTCTGTATTCCGTTTTCTCTCTCTCTCACCTGTTTAAATCTAGAGCAGTGTTTCTATGTATTCTCTCTCGATATTTATGCTTTAATTATACAAATTTTGAAGCAAACGAAGAGGTAAATAATTATCATCTATCTTTTATTCATGCTTTAATATTTATGCAATTTTTAAAAAGAAAAACATATATGTATCTCTTTTAAATCTATATTGAATTTAATGTAATGTAAAAAAGCTCTCTACGTGTAGGCCACATGCGGTCGGGGCTCAGCCCGATTGGCTGAGGTGAGCGAGGCTCACTCAGCTCGTCCGTGTTCGAGCGCTGCTCTACGCGGGCGCACGTGAGGAGGCGCGAGTGTGCGTGCGTGTGTGTGGGGGGTGCGTGTGTATGTGAGTATGTAGTTTGTATGTTGTTTTTTCTTCTATAATTAATATCAGAGCTCCTGTCAATTTTTTTTTAAAAAAAAATTATCAACAGGATAGGCATACATATACGGATACTTATGGAACTTGACTCGAGAATCTAGTGGTCACGGTCGTAGCTGGTCGCACCCCGCCGTGCACGTCCAGTCAGCCACTCACTTTCCGTCCCAATGTTCACATTCACTTGCAAAGATCTATATATCTAGACACCAGGCCGGCACTAACCGCAAAATAACGAATTTTTTTAAAATAATACATGAAAAAAAAATAAAATTACATAAATAATATTTCAAAAAAATAATTATAGAAAAATATCTTTGTTGTCATTTTAAATTGTGACATAAGTTCTGTTGCTACATGAATTAGCGATAAACCTTTTGTCTTGACGGCTAAATAAATCTATGACTAAATAATCTGTCGGCTATTTCAATCAGCAACAAAATAGATCTCTGTCGCAAATTAAATTGGCAACAAAAGATCTGTCACCAAATGGAATGACGACTGTCACTAGTTCAACTGGAAATATAATCTATAATTTTTTTCGAAGTATTATTTTTGTAAAATTATTTAAACCGTATATTATTTTTAAAAAACGTAAATTAATATTATTGGTCAACAGTCATGATTCTGTAGTGTTATCTGCAATGCCCGGTGTTGTCTTAATTTCCATTCAACAGCCGTTCGTTAGTTCTTGGGTCTGTGATGTGTACTAATCCAACGATTGACTAGCTCGAAATGATATACTAAAAAAATAATACGTGAAGAAATAAAAATTACAGAAATAATATATCAAAAAAATAATTATAGAAAAATATCTTTGTTGTCATTTTAAATGGTGACATAAGCTCTGTTGCTACATGAATTAGCGATAAAGCTTTTGTCTTGTCGGTCAAATGAATCTACGACTAAATAATCTATCGGCTAATTAAATCAGCGACAAAATAGATCTTTGTTGCAAATTAAATTGGTAACAAAAGTTATGTCACCAAATGAAATGACGACGGTTGTACTGTCATTAGTTCAATTGGAAATAGAAACTGTAATTTTTTTCGATGTATTGTTTTTGTAAAATTATTTAAACAGGGTATTATTTTTTTAAAAAAAGTAAAATAACACTATTTGTCAACAGCCATGATTCAGCAGTGTTATTTGCCATGCCCGGTGGCTGGTGTTCGTCTTAATTTTCATTCAACGGCCGTTCGTTAGTTCTTGGGGTTTGGCAGGCTCCAGCTCCAGCAAATCTGTGGAGTTGATGGAGCTAGGTATTCCTAGTTTCATCAGATTCGTGGACCTGAAGCTGTGGACATATTAAGAGTGTTTAGGTGGGTCAATTTGTTTACATTTTAGAATAAAATTATAAACTTAAGTCATTTTATTTCAGTCTACAAGTTTCAGCTCTAAGGTGAAGCTGGTGTCTAGAGCTCTACCAAACAGGGCTTATTAAACTCATGAAGAGATAGCGCGTCACTCTCACGATTGACTAGGCACATGGCTCCTAGCGCCGGTCTCCGGTGACTTTTCGGGTAAATTCAGGTTACATACATGGCGTCCACCAGATCAGAGACCACCACCAGATCGCCATCACTTCGCGCATCGCACGCACGATTCTGTAGCCTGCTTCATGGGAAAACAGACGAGCTGTGTCCACCTCCACGCCTTCCTCCTCCTCGTCCACACCAGCCTTGCCGCCGCGGCAGCGGCAGCCTCATTCCGGTGCGCGGCCGACCAGGCGTCGGCGCTGCTCCGGCTGAAGCAAGCCTTCCAGCAGGCGCACCTACCGTCCTGGCGCGCGGGCACCGACTGCTGCCGCTGGGAGGGCGTCTCGTGCGACGCGGCCTCGGGCCGGGTCGCCGCGCTCGACCTCAGCGGCCACGGCCTGCAGAGCCACGGCGGCCTCGACGACGCCCTCTTCAAGCTTGTCTCACTGAAACGCCTCAACCTCGCTGGCAACGACTTCGGCGGCGCCAGCCTCCCGCTGTCCGGGCTCGAGCAGCTCACCGAGCTCACCCACCTCAACCTCTCCAACGCCGGCTTCGCCGGCCAGATACCCATCGGCGTCGGCAGCCTAAGGAAGCTCGTATCCCTTGACCTCTCCTCCGTCGGGCAGCTTAGTCCGCTGCCCCTGGAGTTCGAAGAACCGAGCTTTAGAGCTGTCATCGCCAACCTGAGCAACCTCAGGGAGCTCCGCCTCGACTGGGTGGACATGTCCGCCGCCGCCGGGGACTGGTGCGACGTCCTTGCGGAATCCGCCCCGCGTCTCCAGGTTCTCACCTTGCAGTCCTGCAAGCTCTCCGGCTCGATCTGCCCGTCCCTCTCGCGCCTCCGGTCCATCGCAGTCATCGACCTCTCGTACAACCAAGGATTCTCCGGCACGTCCCAGGAGCTGTTCGCCTTGTCCGGGGCGATCCCGGAGTTCCTCGCCGAGCTCAGTTCACTGACCATTCTTAACCTCTCCAACAACGACTTCAACGGGTCGTTCCCACGGGGCATCTTTCACCTGGAGAGGCTAAGGGTGCTCGACGTGTCGTCGAACTCCAACCTGTCCGGCACCTTGCCGGAGCTCCCAGCCGGGAGCTCCCTGGAGGTTCTGGAACTGCGTGAAACCAATTTTTCCGGTGAAATTCCAAGCTCCATCAGCAACCTGAAACACCTGGAGACGCTTGACATTAGCGGCAGTAACGGCCGCTTCTCTGGGGGGCTTCCCGCTTCGATCAGCGATCTTACATTCTTGAGCTTTATGGATCTGAGCAGCAGCGGATTCCAGATCGGGGAGTTGCCGGCTGCAATCGGCAGGCTGCAGTCCTTGTCCACGCTGCGGCTACGGGAGTGCGGCATCTCCGGTGCAATACCGTCGTCCATTCGGAATCTCACACGCCTGAGCGAGTTAGACCTCTCACTGAACAATCTCACAGGTGAGGTCGATCATATCTTGAAATGCATCATAACAAACTAGCGTCTTCTTGAAATTTCTTTGTTCCAAAAAACTGTAGAGATACATCTACATAGAATTTAATCATTGGTCTTCGTGTTATTTTGCAGGGCCAATACCCTTCTACAGCAAAGGAGCATTCCTGAACCTAGAACGGCTGCAGCTATGTTGCAACTCCCTTTCAGGGCCAGTCCCGGGCTTCCTGTTCTCTCTGCCACGATTAGAATTCATATCGCTTATGTCAAACAACCTAGCCGGGCCCCTCCAAGAATTCTCCAATCCTTCTCCGTCGCTAACATCCGTTTACCTGGACTACAACAGGCTAAATGGATCAATACCCAAGTCTTTCTTTAAGCTCACGAGCTTAGAGACCCTCGATCTCTCCAGGAACAGCTTGAGCGGGGTAGTGAACCTTAGATTCTTTTGGAGACTCGCAAATTTAAGCAACCTTTGTCTGTCAGCTAACAGGCTGACTGTGACAGTGGATGATGAACACATCGGTTCCTCATCTACGTCACTCCCTCAAATCAACTCCCTGGGGTTAGCATGCTGCAACATGACCAAGATCCCCTCCATACTAAGGTATGTTGTGGTAGGTGACCTCGACCTCTCGTGCAACCAAATCGGAGGGTCTATACCGAAGTGGATATGGGCAAATCAGATTAATGGTAACATAAATGTGTTTAAGTTTAATCTTTCGCGCAATAAGTTTACTAGTATGGAGCTGTCTCTGGCTAATGCTAGCGTATACTATCTTGATCTTAGTTACAACGATCTTCAAGGGCCCATACCCATCCCCCTGTCACCACAGTTCCTTGATTACTCAAACAATTTGTTCTCATCTATCCCTGAGGACTCGATGGCGCAGCTGACTAGCCCTTTCTTTCTGAACTTGGCCAACAATACGCTACATGGAGCCATCCCCCCTATGATCTGCAATGCAAGCAATCTCAAATTCCTTGACCTGTCTTACAACTCCTTCAGCGGCCGTGTTCCAACTTGTCTAGTAGATGGGCACCTGACCATCCTGAAGCTGAGACGCAACCAATTTGAGGGGACCTTGCCTGATGACGTCAAAGGAGGATGCGTTTCCCAGACGATAGATTTGAACGGAAACCAGATGGATGGGCTGCTGCCTCGATCATTCTCCAACTGCAATGACTTGGAAGTCTTCGATGTCGGCGACAACAGCTTTGCCGGCTCTTTCCCGAGCTGGATGGGAAAGCTGCCAAAACTCAGAGTTCTTGTGTTAAGATCCAACAAATTCTCCGGTTCCGTGGGGGCGGTTCCTGCCAGCGACGGTCAAAACAGGACGCACTTCTCCAGCCTGCAAATTATCGACCTCGCCTCAAACAACTTCTCCGGCAGTTTGCACCTGCGATGGTTCGAGCAGCTCAAGGCGATGATGGTCGCCGGAGAGGGCGACGCGCGACGAGCCTTGGAGAACAACCTTTCAGGGAAATTCTACCGAGATACGGTCGTGGTCACGTACAAAGGCGCATCCATGACGATCGGCAGAATCCTGGTTGCCTTCAACGTGATCGACCTCTCCGGCAACGCATTTACCGGCGGCATCCCGGAATCAATCGGAGGGCTCGCTTCGCTGCGCGGGCTCAACATGTCGCGCAACGCCTTCGCGGGGACGATCCCTCCTCGGCTCAGCGACCTGACGCAGCTCGAGTCGCTCGACCTCGCCTCGAACCAGCTGCGCGGGGAGATCCCAGAGGCGTTCGCCTCTCTAAGTTCGCTTGCCTGGCTGAACGTCTCCTACAATCATCTGGAGGGGAGCATACCGCAGGGAGGGCAGTTCCTGACGTTCACCAACGCTTCCTTCGAAGGGAACGCAGGGCTGTGTGGCAAACCACTGTCTAGACAGTGCAGAGGTTGGAATGCAGGGGGTCCCTCTCCGGAGAAAGAGAGGAGCTCAGCCGACGCAGTGGATACCATTGTGCTGTTCGTTGTCGCTGGATCGGGTCTCGGTTTGGGTTTCGCAATGGCCGTTTTGTTTCAGGTGTTCTGCAGAGGCAAAAGGTGGCGCTGGAATTTAAGGAGCTTCGTACGAGCACCTGGTGAACGTACGTAGATGGATACTTGTCTGTTCACGTACGATTCGAGTTTATCGATCCCTTGGGGAGGAACTCGATTTATAGTCTGGAAAGTAAAGGGAAGGATTAGATGTATTTTCGTGTTGGTGTGCCTTTGTTTTTTTGTTTTATGTACGCCAGATGAAGTATGTATACTGCCATGCTACATTATGTACGTAGACATTCTGCTACGTGTTGTTTGGCTTGAATATTATTATAAGGTGTACCATCGCGTAATCAGTTGTAGATTACTAACTCTCGATGAGCTAAGAGCATCTCCAGCAGCAGAGCCCCTAAATCAGTCCATAAACTTTAAAATAGAGAGTGTAGTAAAAAAACAGATCCAGCAGGGCCCCTAAAATTAGGAGGCCCCTAAATTTGCCTCATCAGCCCCAATTCCCAGGGGCCCCAACTCAAGCCCCTAAAATTAGGAGGCCCTTCAATTTGCCTCCTCAGCCCTAATTCCCAGGGACACAAGTACAACCCATATTATTGAGGATAGGGAAATACATGAGAGGCTTCGAAAATTTTATCATATTTTGAAAATTTTAAATTTAAATTTGAAATATCATGTTTTTAAATTGTAAATGTTAACATGCTTATGTTTTATGTATTACAAATATTTTTGATTGAATTTTAGTGGTGTCAAATGAAGATTATACATAGCGGATATGTCAAAATAGGAGAAAAAGTAAAATAGGAAATGAGATTTAGAAATTTGTTGTTGAACTTGTGCTCTGAAAACAGGACCCCAAAAAATAGAGGGAATCCCTAAATACAAAATAGGGATCCTGTTTTAGGGGCCCTTGCTGGAGATGCTCTAAGAGGCTTCAAGGAATGCGAGACAGGAGATGGATGTTCTTCTAAACTACTCCCTCCGGTCTGATAATATCTGTCGTTTTGGATATCGACACGGTCTTCAAAACACAACTTTGACCGCTAATTTTTATTATAATATATTTATAAAACCCAATAAAATTATAATATTATGAAAATACTTCTCGAGACAAGTCTACACATATAATTTTTATGTATCCAATTTAAATATTTAAAAATATATTGTTAGTCAAAGTTTCGAAAGTTTGACCATCACTATGTCCAAAACGACAGGTATTACCAAACCGGAGGGAGTAGCGTATTGATCAGCGCAACTATATATGCGGCTAGATATTATGATATAGTTATCTTTAATATACAATTCTATTTTATATAACTGAAATACAATTATATTTGTTATATAACTCTAATATCTACGTATGATTAATCTAAACCATTATAATCTGATCTCATTAAAATAAGCGGAGGAAATCCTTTTCTTTCTTTTTTCAATTAATGTTAGAATTTCTAGATTTTTTTTCTTTTTAGGATTATTATAGGATTTTTCTCGCTCTTAAAACAACGAAGGTGGTGTCTTAGATCCCACTAATTGTTTTTTCATTTATATAGATGCCCCGCTAGCTAGGAGATGAGGGCCAAGGCCTAAAAGGTTCACCCGCACCCGCACCCAAGCCGCGGGGGTGAGCACGACTCTCATGTGGCCACGAAACACATACTAGGATCCTGCATGGCACTATGCGCGCGCCAACCCATCACAGCCCTGTGCGGAGCAGCCACCGGTGGCCCATCCATTGCCAGCGCTAGGCCCGCGCACCGTGCTTTACCGCCAACCCAGCGCTCGGGAGCGCTACGGTGCTGGTCAGCCTTGCCTGTTTGGCAGCCCTCAGGTGCCCGGTCGCATACGTGAACCTCCACTCCTCGATCCATTCAGACGCCGCGCGTCACAGCAGGGATTCAAATTTCGTTTTGCTATCAATCTCGGGGTGGGCGAAATCCGAAATCTTGGTGAGATTTCAGAAATTCAAATAAAATCCGAATGAAATCTAAATTTCAAATTTCAAATCCGGGTTTTTTTTCAACCGGAAAATCCGAAATTTCAGCCGAAATCACCGAGATTTCGGCCGAAATTTCTTAGATTTCGGTGTACTTTGAACCGACCGAAAAAGGTCAAAACTCATCAAAAAAATTGAAATTTGTTGTGGATGGTTTTGACCCTAAATCCAATCAAATCCCGTCAAAAAAAATAAAAATTCAGTATAAAACACCGAGATTTCGGCCGAAATCACTAAGATCTCGCCGAAATTTGTATAGGCACTATAGAAAACACAGCTTTTAGAGGATCCAAAGCAAAAACAAACAAACCCTAAGTGTCTGTACCTTAAAAGAATCCATACACTGCAACAAGTTAGGACAGGAACCAATTCAGAAAATCCTGACAGTAGATTTCTGACCAAAATACAGTAAAGACACTAGGGCCTTTTGAAATGGTTCTTTTTGAGTCCATGTACACTTAACTTTCTCCTTCTTTTCCTATTTTCTAGAAATGGTCATGTAGCTCGTTATACTAATAATTGCATAATCGAAGTCTTTATACTAAAATCCATCAAGTCATACTGGTATTTCATACGCTGCGCAATCATGTCGAGATGACGGGGCAAGATACAATGCGGTGTGGTTTTGACTATCCGTAGCATAGAAATAGTGTCATTTTGCAGCTGCTCCTTGACAGCAATACCCTTTTTCGTTAAAACTAATTGAGCAACATAAATACAGATGAATAATTTGGTTTTTTTTAAGAGTGTAGATACCCAGATGAATAACATCAAAAAGTACTATGAAATGTGTTGTAATTTGTTTTTTTTAAGAGTGTAGATACCCAGATGAATAACATCAAAAAGTACTATGAAATGTGTTGTAATTTGGCTTTTATTTTAACAACATAAATACAGCAACACGAGTCGAACCGAATGTCCATCAATATATTGAAAGAAGTTCATTTAAATGTAATAATGAAAATTTTATTACAATCTTTAGTCACTAACCGGTAACAGTCCAACCAGTATGGTACCATATTCTGTAGCTAACAGTCAGCTTGAGTCACACTAACTACATATTAGGTGAGCTTAAGGTAGATTTTTTGGAATTTGATCACATGATATCTTAGATACTGAGTCTTAAAGATGACTGCGATAACCAACTGCATCATTTTGCAAAAACAAAATAAAAATGTCTTTTGACCAACGCGGCCAGAGTAGCTGCGGTGACCAAACAATGCGCAGCTTTTAGAAAGCGCGATTCAGCAACAATGCTTCAGAAAAATAAGTCGGTCTTAGGATGCAGGATTCGTTCAAAGCGCACAGGAGGGAACACGAATTCACACCTTTCACGAAACAGAACGGTATATAACCAAAACAAAGAAACAACCCAACATCTGATATAATCAATTGCAGTGTTCGAACTTTGTTATAACAGCAAAAGATCATAGTGATGGCAATTACACATGAGGCTTCAAATAAAAACAAAAACAGCCAATGAAACCGCAAGCAGCTAATAAAAAAACTACCCAATCTGCACCTCCCCCCTCCTTTCCATCATTCTGATAGCCCAGACCTGACATGGTGAGCAGTTGGCTACCTGAACAGATTCAGATCCGAATGAATAAACGCCGTGTGAGATATAAAAGGAACATTTGGATACATCCCAGCAAGAGCACAACGCATGCACTCGAGCACTGTGAAGATCTGTATAAAAGCAATAGCCATCCAGAAATACTGCATGGGCTTCCCCTGATACACGATGCTGGGCATCCAGGTGCACATTGTTGCCACTGCCTGGGAGCCAGTGTCCAGGAGGATAGCCAAGATCACATGGAACCTCAGAAAGTGCGGTGACCACTTTCGTCTCACGACGAAGAAGTACACAGTCATAAAAATCACCAGAAAGAGCCACCCTGGAAACAATGTCATGGTATCAATGAAGGTGTAAACCAATGAAAACCCCTGCAAGTACGTGTGCAGCTGGTAGATGACATCGGCATACGACCACATGTTGTGGAGTGGCAGCAAGTACGGCACACATGCTAGAGTTCTCCACCACCATCTTGGTTTGGAAGTCAACTCAGGGTAACTGAATGATGATAGAGAGGATGCTCGACAACCAATTTCAGATCTTTGAAGCTGATGATTGTGCCGTATAAATAATGATGGAATGCCCTTGGTAGAACTCTCCCTTCGGAATGATGTGAGCATGTCATGTTGGAGAAAATCAGTGCGAGCTGCAGAACATAGGTGATTATTACAATGGAATTCATTCTAGGAATCAAGTGTCAGAATCCAAGAATGTAACAAAATGAAACATAAAGAAAACTAACTGACAATGACACAAAATGAAACCTGTTACACGCGTAAAATTGTCTCCCTTCCAATATTTATTCTAGCCAATATCAAAGAAAAGCAGACAACTAAAGCAATATAAGCTTTCCTCAATAGGTCATATGTTCATAGTTTATTCTAGCCAATATCAAAGAAAAGCAGATAACTAAAACAATATAAGCTCTTTGTCAAAAAAAAAAAAACAATATAAGCTGTCCTCAATGGGCCATTAGTTCAGAATGGTACTTATTACTTATTAGATTGGTTTATCAAGCACTTCGTATAAGTCAAATACACATCCTGTGCAAATGATCATATTTCATTGTTTACTCCATGCCATTGGTCCAACCATGTACTGTCTATATATAATACCATGTTGTCTTTATCAAAATGTCTACAAGAAATTGGTCCTCACAACACAAGTAACCAACGAGACAGAAATCCCAAAACTGTAAAAAGTTTTTTTTATAAATCTACAATATTGGCTGTCAGCTGAAGAATAGCATCACCAGATATTCCAGTATCCTGTATAGCCGACTACAGAACTCACAAAATGTAGCCAGAAATCGCAGACAGCAATAGTATGAAATGAATATGCCAGCAATTAGAAAAGAAATGGTAATTCAGTGCTAGCAGCCATTTGGAGAAACCAGGATTTGGATACCAGTGATTGAAATAATACCATTACACTCGAGCAGTGGTAAACTTACAGGTTATAAATCATGAGGGTGTTTCTCTAGTTTCATTTCAACCAAGCTATTCTAGCCAATAAAGTAGAGATTTGATGAAGTTTTTCCATTGAGTTATTGTGTTATACGTTGATACATATTCTAGAATGATACAGATAACCCTGAAGCTTATTTCTATGCAAATTTTCGCTAAAGTGGAATTCAAGATTATACCATATTAGTATATCATGTTTTAGCTGACAAGGGTAATTTTACAAGCATGTACCTGCATGCAGATTGTAATTCTACAACTCAATATAGCGTTAGTGATTGTAAGGTAATGCGCACGATACTCCCTGAGAAGAAGCCACATGGGTTAAGATGTTAAAATTTTCCAGCACATAAAACAAAAGCTGCAACTACTTAAATGTATAACATACTCACAGTCCAGCAAAAGAATTACATATTTTGTACAGTTCTGAATAATGATGTTTGCTACTACTTGTTGACGAGTAAATTAGTTATCAGCACTTAAGAATCTCATCGAATATAGAGGACTGGTAGAACAAATTTGCAAGTTCAGACTGTTTGAACCATGCTACGCTAGTAGACTGCCTTACTGAATAATATACTTTAGTTTGATACTTGGACATGCACAGGCTTAAATGTTAGCCATAGTTCTAAAGATGTACCTTGACAAACTTGCTATTGTCAATTAGATCCTGTGTTCCTAATAGCACTTCTTTTTTGAAGATAAATCATTGTTCCGAGTAAGAACACCGCTCTTTGGTCTCTGTCAGACGCATTAGAATTAATCTGCCTGATATCTTTCTAAGGAGCCTAGATAATGACTACATACTGTATAAATAACCGCAAATAATTTTTAAGAACCCAATATCTTTACTATTTTAAAATAAGCTAGTGGTGGTTCATCAGTTTGCCTCTCTTCTCCCCTCCTCACACAAGGATTATGTGCTGACATGTGGGTCTTACCAAAAAATCTCTAATAAAAAACAGAGAAAGCAATCTGTCTCTTCTCCACTCCCATCACATAAGAATTACGTGCTAACATGTCGGTCTTCCTAAAAATTGTCTAAACAAAAAAACAGAAAAAGCAATCTATCAACAAATAAATGCAACCTCCCTAAAAATTCTCTATCAACAAGTGCCGACAAGTGGGCCCAAATATCTATCCACAACCACTTCACAACACTGTTACAATGTGGCTTATTTGTGTTCTGTTGCAATGCATGCGCATTCATCTAGATTTTACTATATAACCCTCCACCTTTACAACCAACAAACAAGCAGTAGAGCTTTCTTTTGGAGGGCTAAGGATTAAAGAAGATCTATGTTCAATAGATGTCCATTTTGGGCATCTGATGGTACATGCAGTTCGTCAAAGATTCAGCTTCCTGTTGTTATTGTGTAGAAATACCAAAAACAAAAATTTAGGTTAACAAAAGAATAGATAGAATCCTTTTTTAGGAAGCATGCTAGCATTACAATATGGAGGTAATTTGCAGTCATTGTTAAAGAAACTAACACTGCAACCGTAAATGAGGATATAACAACCGAAACTGAAAGAAGCATTGTGGGCAACAAAAGAGCATATCCATCATATCCTGCAGTAAGTTGAACCAAAAGAAAATAGTTTTGTTGTACGCATACCTAGTACAGCTCGTGCCGAAAAATTATTCGTCTCAGATTGAAGCCGAGAACTCTTTAGACTCAGTGATCCTGCTGGAGTATGAAGGCAGGATCTTCTTAAGAAAGAAGGGTTATGATTAGCAGCAGGAAAAGCAAGCAGCTGAGAATGTCCAGCAGATAATCCTTGACAGGGAGCCATTTGCACAATTACCTGGACAGGAATGTAAAAGAAATTAGCACTTTAGCACTGAATTCACACAATTACACAAGTTTCAATCATACCAGCCTAGTCAGTTCGTTCTCTCGAAATAATCAATTGGGCACCCTCCCTCAATACGAGAGCGAATTGGAATCAAGAAATGGGTCAAACACAGTTACACACAGACAATTTCCGCCAGAAAACAGGGGCGGACGTAATGTCGGGCACGGGGGTTCAGTTGAACCCCCCTAAAATATTGGAAAATAAATTGCTATTAGTAATCCACCACCCAGGGAGAAAAAAATCCGCCACAAACTGGATGGATCGGATTACCATCCCAGAAATAAAGATTCGGATTACATTGCTCACGGCAAAGAAAATACGAGAACAAAACTCAAAGAGCAACAATCCATGCTTGTTACTTGTTAGGGGTTGTTACCGATAAAAGAAACCAATCCGAAGTTTCGAGATTTCACTCCATTCGAGTAGGGAGCCGGGGAGGAGGGTAGGGGTCGCGAGGGAGGATGGCTGGCGGGCGGGCTGCCGACGCCGCGCGGAGTCGACACGGGATGGACCACCGTAGCGAGGGGGAAGGGCAGCGGCAGCGGCAGCGGCGGGAGGAGAGGGGGCGCGAGCAGACGAGGAAGGAGGAGGGCGTCGCGAGGGTGAGGCGGAGGCGGCGACGCTGCGGTGTCGCGACTCGCGAGGCGAAGTGGTAAGGAGAAGATGGAGATGATAAGGAGCGGTGATGGGCTGGCGTAGCTAGACTAACGAACGGAGGAGTGGACCACATAGCCTGCGTGTGTACGGTGCTCGTCAAAAAGCCCATGCGCAAAGCAGCAGTTGGATGGCGTGTAATTTGCCTATTTCCATCTTATTTGTATCAAATGGTATATGTATGAGTTGATTAAAAAACTATTTATGTGTTTGATTATTTGAATTGGATTATCGCATTTTAAATGGTGGAATATAAATTTAAGAAATATTCACTATATATGTTGAACCAGTCCATTCACCCAATACAATGGAACCAAATGATACAAGAGCACCATATTCTATTCAACCTCATACCACCATCCAAACACACCCTAAGTACTTCCTCCGTCCAAAGTTTATAAGGGTATTTCTTCTTGGCACATAGACCAAAAACATATTGAAAATAACTAGATTAGCCATAATTATCATCAACAGGACTATACTCAACGCATACAAATAGAGAATATAAAGTAAAGATGAATATTTATTAAGGGTATAGAGGGAATATCACACTAATTTTGCATTGAAACATGAAATAAGCCTTATATTTATGGACAAAACTATTCAAAGAATAAGCCTTATAAACTTGGATAGATGGAGTAGATCAAAGAGATATTGAAAATGACTAGACTACCCCTACTATATTCAACATGTGTGTAGAGAATATCAAGTAAATATGAATATTTATTAGAGATATAAAGATAACATCATTTTAATTTGCACTATATTTATGGACAAAATTATTTTAAAAATCCGCGCTATGAAGTTAGACGAAAGGAGTATCTCTGCCTTGCCTAATGGAGCTTCTGAAACAAGGAAGATTACATGATGACTACGAGACTATTTGGTTCATAGCCAAATATTGCCACAATTTGCCACACATCGAGTTAGGTAAGTTTGATTGAGTTAAGTATCTGTTTGGTTCATTGCCAAATATTGCTACAATTTACCACACATCGAGTTAGGCAAGTTTGACTGAGTTAAGCATATGTTTCGTTCATAGTCACACTTGTAACAAGATTCTTTCTTGCCATCCAAATTCCACGTGTCATTGACTTAAAAAAGTGTGGTAAATTTTATTTTACTAGCTAAAATGTGGCTTCAATTTTAATGACATAACATTAGGCAAGTTTAACAAAAAAAAATTATGATAAAACATGATAAAGTTAATATATGAACTAAACATACTCTAAACCTTTAAGTTATTCCGAAGCCTATGTTTATTGATGCATTTTTATCCAAAACCTTGAGAGCGATGCATAGGGGTGAAAACGGGTCGGATATAAACGGATATTGTTTTCCCGAATTCTAACCTATATTTTTTCCTAGATTCGGAATCGGATACGGATACAAATTTGGGTTATTCGGGATACAAATACAGGAAGGATGTGACGGATTCGGGTTAAAAATGATAAAGATATAAGGATAATGCTTGCATATTTAGAGTAATATATTTTGAATTAAATTATACAGGTACATGACCATAATAGCAAGTTATACCCAGTATACATTATAGAAAAAATATGCTACTTTAGGATCAATAAAACCAACTAATTATCAAGTAAATATTCTTAGTCAAGATTCAAGATCCCCATCGCCTGATCAACTAAGTTTTCTTCACAAGTTTAATTGAAGTTGAACAAATAGTCAGATAAAATAGACAAAATAAAACCTTTCGGAACCAATTACTTGCTTCAACTAAATAGTCAGACGAAATAGGCTAAATTACAGTTGCGCTGCCAGGCCCACATTATATTGCAGTGTAAACTTCTTTAAACATCCATTGACAAGTTTATTAGAGTAATTGAGTAAAGCTACTGGTAACAGATTTTAAGCTTGTTCCACTGGCTGGAGACATCATGCATTTCAGACTCCATTTGAGACTTCAAAATTTACGGTTTCCCTAAAATGACTCCAATTTCAGACTCAATACAACAATAACTTCTGTAATGGTGTGTGTTTCTTAGGATATACAGGGAGACAAATAATGGTGTGTAGACTGTGCATATGTGGATGTTAAAAGATCCCATTCCACTACTTCACTCCATGGTAATGGTTTGTGTTTCTCAGGATATACATGGAGACAAATAAGGAGAATCTGAATTACAGATCGCTTTTAGGTGAACTTTATCGTTTTAGATATACCAAATACTGAGTAAGAGATCGATGGCAAGTTGGCAACTCAATTACATTCGAAGAGCGGCGCGGCTCAGTGGGCTCGGAGGCGGCGCGGCTCAAGCGGCACGCGGCCGTGGGGAGGCGGTCGGCGGAGACGTGGCCGACAGATCTGGAGCCTGGCCGCTGGGGGGGAGCGCCGGCCGCACAGAAGGAGACGCCACACAGGGTGCGAGAGCCAAGAGCTGGCCGGGGATCGTCGAACCGGGGTAGAGCAGATCTGGCAAGGGCAACGGGACCGAGGGGCGACTGGCGAGAGCTCAGAGCCGGCCGGCACATTGGACCGAGGAGGGCTAGAGGCGCTGCCGGCGCTGGCCGTGTTGATAAAATTGATTATATGCCACTTCAGAAAGAGAGATTTTGATATCTAGGACTCAATTCGCATGCCTCTCTAGAATTGACATCCAGTTCGCGAGCCTTTCAAAATTTGACACCAAGGCATGCGAACCTTTCTATTCAAGTGTTTTCCCCCTTTTTTCTTCAATTCACAATTTTCCTTTCCATTTTCCTCTCAGGCCATGCGAAATGACCCATACGCCCCCTTATCTCTTCAATCATCCAGTAGACCAAGAGAGCAACGCACGTGAATCTCTCTATTTTTGTTCGCTCCTCCGTTTTTCTCTTTCCAGTTTCGCACGCTGGCCTTCTTTAGTGAAAGCTCCTCCTCGAAGAACCTCCACGAAGTTCGAGTGCGGTCTTGGTGAGCTAATTTGTGCCTCAATGTCGCAGGAGTCTTAGATCTCCTGGCGTCACTTTCGAGGCTAGCACCAGTGCTTCAAAGACGAGAAAGTAGTAACACGGGAAAATCAAAGGCTTGTTACTAGAAGGTAAAAATCATGCATAAATGTTCTCACACTTGAAAAACCAATGAAATACTAGCCTATGTTAGTGTTCTTTGGTCAGTACATTTCTCTTTTTTAAGTCAAATGGCATTGGGCATGGAAGGTGGATCGGGACAACTCAAAGCAATTCAAGCCTGGGCCTATGACTAGAAGGTAAAACCATGCATTAGTGCTCTAATTTTGCAGTCTCATTCAATACTAGTCTGTTTTGCTAATTCTTTGAATCTATTTTTAGGACAAGTGGCATTGAGCTTTGGAGGTGGAATAGGGATAAATGAGCACGAGACCACCCAATTCCTCCGAGGCAGAAAATTCCTGAAAAGATAGCTAAGAATAAGAAGATCACTCCAAGGAAGGCAAAAAAATATACCGGTGTCCTAGTGGATACTTTTGTAGTCTTGGTTTTGGTGAATGGATGCTTTGTAGTCTTATTTTGGTGAATGGATAATTTTGTAATCTTAGTTTGGTGAATGCACTTCACCATTTGCACATGTATGCTTATGTCTCTGTGGAAGATCTGAACTAATCAGCTACTTGTTCTTACCATTATCCAAATCATCATTTGTGGATAACTGTGTGTCTCAGGTGTCTCACAGGGTCTCATCAGTGTCTCACGGTTTTTGTATTTCAGTCAAAACATGTTTTGAAATCAATATATTTTTAATCCAGAAGCTTGATCGAATTGATTTTTGTTTCATTTAGTGCGGATTGAAGTCTAGATTCTTGTGTTCAAATTTCCAGCTCAATCCAGCGGTTAGATCTCTCGGAAATTGAATTTCTGAGAGTAATTGAAAAGTTTCCGTGATCGTTCAGTTCGGACGGTCCGAACTGAACGGCGTATCATACTAGACAGCTGTTTGGACGGTCCGAACTAAGCGTATCTGTCACGTTCGTCACGGACCAAATTGAACAGCCTGCAGTAACGCTTGGCGCATTTTGGAGGTCTTACCGTGCTCAAATCATTTTTGATCTACATGAAAGTTGTAGAAAACTGAGACGCATCTTTTTTATGTTGACCAGTTTTTCATTTGAGCAACGGAAAAAATCAAAATAAAATTGGGAAGTGTCACGGACCAAATATCAACTCTGTCACGTTCGTCATGGACCAAATTGAACAGCCTGCAGTAACTCGCATTTTTGGAGGTTTTTCTGTGCTTGAATCATTTTTTGGTCTACATGAAAGTTGTAGATAATTCCAATACGCAACTTTTTCATGTTGACAAGTTTTTCATTTGAGCAACAGAAAAAAATCATAGAAAATCGTAAAGGTAAGTCATTTCGGGACCAAAAACTGCTCATGATGGACCGTTCTGTAATTCGCGATTTTGGAGGTCTTCCGTGCTCGAATCATTTTTTTGTCTACATGAAAATTGTAGAAAACTTGATACGCATATTTTTTCGTGTTGACAAGTTTTCATGAGAGCAACGAAAAAAATTGGTGTCAACACTTCGGCAAGAACATATCTAACATATGAACACTTTGCTACTACTAAACAAGGAGGTAAGAATCAAACATGCAAGCATAAACACAACGAGATCATCACAAAAACAGAACCTTTATAGCGATTAGGCCAAGACCACATTACAGCTTAGCAATCAAGAGTACCCATGAATCGAGGTTCTAAATATTACAAAAGCATACCAGGTCCTAAATATTGCCGATTAATATTACAAAAGCATTCTATGTCCTAAAAAATAGTCTTTGATTAATTAATATTACAAAAGCGCAGTCTTTGAATCCTCCAATTCAGTCTGATTCATCACCTTTGCTGGAACCTCTTTGGCCTCCTGGCTTCCCTTTCTTAGCACGACTCTTTCTACAAATGGTAAGAGGGCAAGAAGGTAACAAAATTGAAATTAAAACATGCATAAATCAAGGCTCGAGAAAAGCTTCTAGTTTTACCTTTTTTTGTTCCATTGAGAGGCACTTTGGGGATGTACTCCTGTGGCCATAAGCTAAACATCCTTTACGCACTGGAACAAGCCTTTGGTTCTAGGCTTGTTGCCCTTCATCTCAAGCACTAGGAATTCTATTTTTCCTTTGTCTCCCAAGCGGTCTCTTTGATAGAGTGGCAACACCTTGAACCCAAGATCCACATGTGCCCAGAGACTTGTCGATTAATGGTCTAATAACACCATCCTTCAGCCTAAAATGGTAGACTGAGTAGTAAGGATGCAGGTAGTCTTCCATCTTAGGATTTCTACATGTTACTATGAGTGCCAAAGCATGTGGGCATGGTTTCCACTGAGACCTGCCACTCTCTACAAGTGCATATATGGTTCTTAATGTTCACCACATGTCTTATGATCTTATGTGTAAAGTGTGATCTCTGCCACCTCTCGCTTCATCCCTTCCACCATCTTTGACCTTCAAAGTGGCGGTTGCCTACTCATTGCATTGAGTTGGCGAACTACAATAAGGAAGCATTACATGGCCTTCTAATTTTTCACCTATTTTCCTCCTTTTTGCATAGAGTTCCATAAACTTTGACCTAAGTGTGTCAAGCTCGGCTATTGGAAGGTCTTTAATGTCCTTCACCCACTTGTTCCAAACCTCTGCAACATTATTGGTAATGTGGTCACACTTATGTCTTACGAAAATTTGCTCCTCATCCATAGCAAACTATGATATTGTTCAGATAAGGCTTCACCTGATCACTTGCCTCATAAATCTTGTTCATTAAGTACTCAAAATATTCTGGCTGGAAAGTCCTAGCAGCAGGATACATTCTCCCAAATGCAGGCCCATGAAACCTCTTGACAAAATTCTTCATCAAGTGAAAAAAACATTCTCTATGCTCTGCCCAAGGGTACACTGTCTTCACAGCATTCTCTAATCCCTTGCAAGCATCTGAACTTATAGCTAGGAAAGGTGGATTCCCAATTGCCTTTTGCAACTGCTGCATAAACCAAGTCCAATTATCAGTGGTCTCACTGTTAAAAAATCCAAATGCTACTGGAAACATCCAGTTGTGTCCATCTAAGGCAGTAGCTGATGGTAGGTGACCATTCCATCTACCATTGAGAGATGTGGAATCTATGCTCAAGTATGGCCTACAACCATTTAGGAAACCATCAATGCTAGCTTTGAAGCAACAAAAGAATCTATGGAAATACACACCATCTGCTTGATCTATGATATCTATCTCTACAACACTTCCAGGCATTCTGAGCTCAACCTCTGCCTTGATATTGAACAAATATCCAAAACTTTCTTCCCATCTACCAACAATTTGTTCAGCAGCCTTATGCCTACCAAGCCACTCTGTTGAATAACCTATTTTCACTTGATACTTGTCCTCTAACTCTGTTTGCGCTTTGCACCCATGTTTGGGTCCTTCTTTAGATGAGGATTGCCTTCTCGCTACCCAATGATATGTTGCCATCTTGGTCCTCACTCTACCCGGTGGATGAACAAAAATGCTCCTCTTTGTTCAAAGTAACTCCGCCAAATGGAAACACATTGGTTAATAATATATAGATGCTCTAAGATTGAACTAGAAGCTCCCTTAAAAGAACTATAGTTATAAGTAAAGTTAAGAAATTATGGAAATGTAGCAAATCGTACCTAACTTGCTTGCCATCATGCATCAACCTTGCAACAATAGCCCATGCACACCTCGGCTTTGCAATAGCCCTGATCTATCCTTACATGATTTCTCTATTCCCACTGAATCGAACCTTTATAGCATGCTGCCTCACTGCTGCTCGAATTCATCCATACTAGCAAATGTGCTTTCAACTTTCATTGGAGGGTTTTCCCTATCATAAAAATCGAATCCTCCCAGGGATGAGATCATGAACTGGCAACTCTGCGCCTTGTAAGTCTATAGGCACATTTTCATCATCATTTTCATTTTCCTTCTCTTTTTCAGTTGCAACCCTATCTGTCTCCCTTTTCTCATCCTCTGCTCTAAGACCAACAAATGCATACATTGCATCTTCATCCATCACTGCAACTGCTGCACCTATCTGCTCTTCTGCAATTGGAACTATCTCAAGCCTATCCCAATCAATTACATGTCCAACATCTGGTTGATTGCTTGCAATTGGAACTATCTCCAGCCTATCCCAATCAATTACTTCTGCATTACCATTATCTGTGACCATATTGCTCATGACTACCTCAGAATAACCGAACTAGAACCCAAACCTATGGGTTTCTCCTCAATATCCACAAACAAAAATAACTTCTTATCATTCTGCCTTTCAGAGAACGCAAGTGACAAAGATTTATCATCCACCAATTGCCTTTCCCCACAACTACTCATGTCAAATTCACATATTATTGTTGGCACTTCCCCAATTCACAATTGCAGCCAAACCCTTTAATAAGCTATCAAAGGTACAACATCGATAATCCACAACCCATTCATCATATCTCCGCTGGCACATCAACAGAGGAACCATCATCTAGCTTGGTGAGAAGCTGAAATCTGAACGCATAATAGAAATGCAAAGATCCGGATTGATCCTACCGAGTACCCACAAAAAAGAAGGATTATACGTATCGGTCACCGTAGCCTAAACGCGTTCTTCACGCTCACGAGATTCACGGATGTTTCCTTCCCTAAATCAAACGAAGAGATGGCAACCTCGGAGAGGAGAGGGATTAGAGAGAGGAGCCTTACTGGGAGGGACCTCGAAGGGAATCATGGCGCTGTGCACACCGCTGCGGCCACCCAGTGCGTTGGTCTACTCAGGCGCCCAAACCCTAGAGGCACCACCGGTCTGTTCGTCGTTCTCCACCGAGAGAGAGAGAAAGAGAATAATAGGGTCAGTAATGCGGAAGAAAGGAGAAGAGTCCTGATGCAAGTGAAGAGATAAGGGAGGGGCAGAAGGGTCATTTCGCATGGCCTGGGAGAGGAAAATGGAAAGGAAAATTGTGAATTGAAGAAAAAAGGGGGAAAACACTTGAATAGAAAGGTTCGCCTGCCTTGGTGTCAAATTTTGAAAGGCTCGCGAACTGGATGTCAATTCTAGAGAGGCATGCGAATTGAGTCCCAGATATCAAAATCTCTCGAAAGAAATGAGCCCTTGTCCAAATGCCACTTTCGTTCACGATGCCATTCCGATCATTTTGCTACAGATAAAATCATTTATGACTATTTTGCCTCTCAACTTGGCCACTTGGTTGGACCGAGTAGACCCAACCAATCTCTCCCACAAACCCTAAAAAATCAATCAAAAATCACGACAAAGTTCATGAATTGGACTGACCTCTTGCTCATTCCTCCGGCATTTGAAAAAAGGTCTTCCTGGGTTCTTCTTCGATCGGGACACGAGCTCCAAAATACGATCACCGCATCTAGGGCAATCCACAAGCGGCAGCCCACTAGGGCCGTATTGCAGCATCGAAGAAGCGCCCCTCACGCCAGAATGGACCGACATGCTCCTCTGCGACATCCGCCTAGAGTTTGCCTGTGCGCAGCTCGCCGTTGCAGTCGTGGTCTCCGTCACGAGGAGAGCTCCTCAGTTGGGTCTACTCGGTCCAACCAAGTGGCCAAGCTGAGGGGCGAAATGGTCATAAATGATTTCATCTGCAGCAAAATGGTCGGAATGGCATCGTGGGCAAAAAGGTCTTGTTTCGAGTGGCATTTTATAGTGATTCAGGACTAGAGTGGCATTTGGACAAAGGCTCATCTTTGGAGTGGCATATAATCAATTTTCTCGGCCATGTATGGGCTGGGCCAGGTGCCAGCTTGGTCCCAGCTGGATATCCAAATGAGTACATTATCTGATATCCGAATCCCGTTCCATATTTTTTGGATTGCGCATGCTCTGAATCCGATACGGTATTCGGATTCAAATATCCAGATCCGATTCCAAATCCGACTAGGTATCTAAATTTCTTTTTGTATCCGATCTCGATCGGATTCAGTCCTGGATCGGGAGGAAAATATCCAACCCTTTTTCATCCCTAGTGATGCAGGCATGCAGCATGGAAATTTGATTATGTCTATTGGTCCATGCAATGATTTGGCTAGTTATCATTGCTATATGGAAGATTCCTTTCGTCTCAAAGACGATAATAAAAAAGAACGTGCGGGTCGTGCCCTGTGGCATAGTGGCGCTGCTGTGGCGATCCAGTCAGTAGCTCTCCAGATACCGACGTACAACACTCAACACACGGCCATCTGTGCTACATGGCACCTAAAAAATTGGGGGAAAATGTGGATACCAATTCTTATGTTAATAAATATGGATTATTTAAACTATTTATGTCTAAGATGGCAAGATCTTATTGAAGGATCCGTTCTTCTATTTGTACAAGATCTTATTTTTTGAACTATTTGTATAGTATTATTGGAAAATTTTGTGATATTATAAAATTATTGTACATGACTATAAAGTTGTGCGCATAAAGTATACATCCAAATATTCTAGTTGGGCCACTTCACACGGCAATTGGCAGATGCATCTCCCATCGAATTTGAGGGCGACGCCGCTACGTAAGTGTGGGTCATCCCGTAACGTACGCTTGTGGTTCAGAATCACCATGGTAGCTAGTGGTACATATTAAAGGGCCCCATGGATTGGTCTTCTTTTGTATGTATGCAACTCGAAAGATCTAGTTCTGTGGTCTTCCATCGCTGCCAACTGAGCACATATGATTGGATCACCAAATATAAAAAGATTTAGGGCGCCCCTGATTGAAAGATAATAATGCATGGTTTGTTTCATACGTTTACCTGGACTGAAAGGCGAGTTTAACTAATTTGGCTAAATTGTTTAATTCGTTGCCACACATACTTTTGCACGTTTTTACTTCGAGACCATACTACACAATTTAGCTTGGTGGGATTGACTTTGTTTGTACTTAGTGCCACGTCTCAGTTTTCATAGACACGATTTATCCCCCCCCCTCTCTCTCTCCTTGCCACGCCAATCATATAAGAATAATAATCGACTAAATCAAGCACATATATATTTTTAAACAAGGGCACAAGCTCTGCCAATTCACTAAGCCTGTGTTTGTTAAGTTTTAGATTTTTTTGCTTTTAGCTTAAAGCTATTGTTTTTGGCTTAAACAACTTATAAGCATTATGTTTTTACGCTAAGCTAAGGTGTTTGGTAACACGGCTTTTCCACCCTCTTAAGCTATGGCTTAAAGTTGAAAAGTGTGTAATACTCTTGATACAGGTTACCATCTGCAATCGCTGTTAAGGTCATTATCATCTATTTCAAACTTTTCATCTATGTCACATTCCTATCCATCTTACTCTGTATTCCTAACTACTCATCAAAATCCAATAAAAACTATATTTGTTTATGAACAACAAACAACGAGCGAATTAAGTAGCAGATTTATTCATGAACAATGAACAACAAATGTCATTGGATACCATCCACAAGAACAGAGACACCACTCTTCTTTTCTCTCTTACATCACTGAAAATTCATCGGGTACAAGAATTTTCATCTTCAATAAATTTCAAGAAATAAATTGAAAAACATAAAAAGAATAGAACGATCCCCATCCGGTAAAAGAATTCTAGGAAAGGTGCAAGAAATTGGATGATGAGGACATGACCGTGGGAGCCTAGAGACAGTTGGATCCAGGCCCTGCTCACCATGGCGGGGTGGTGACAACGATAGAGGGCTTGGGGGTGCTTAATTTCCCAGGCGACGACCCTGGGGACGGTCAGAATCCAAGGCCATGCACGCCATGTAGGGAGGTGACAACGACGTCAAGGTCACGGCGTTGGATCTACTAGCCGGTGGCCCATGGGATGGCCAAATCTAGTGCGGAGAGAAGGGGGTATGGATGGGAGATGGCAAGGCAATGAGGGAGAGGAAGTCGATGGCGTGGGGGAGAAGGGGTCACCGACGGCCATCACTAGCGAGGAGGCAACTTGCAAGCAGTTCATGTGGATCTAGATCCAGCAACCTCCCATCGCACACAGGGTTAGATCCGATCATCTCCTACCGTGCCACCACTGGATCCGGCCATCTCCCACCACAAGCCTACGATGATGAGGTCCTCATCTGCTTGGATGCGGCCTCGCCTCCTCGGCCACTGTTCTCTGTGCTTCGCTGGTCTGGTAAGAAAGAGATGGGATAGAGGCGGCGGGAAGATGGAGATATGGAGGAGTGGGCGGCCATTCTGTTCGGGAAGGGAGAAGGAATGTGAATAGAGAGGGAGGTTATGGCTTTATATACAATGGTATTGGTGGGTGATTTTGACTAATTGAGGGGTAAGAGATATTTTCATCTTGCAAAAGCGAAAAAACATCTATGGACTAGCTTGTAGCTTATAGTTATAGCGGGCTTTAGGCTTTTTCAAAAGCCCGCTCTTTCTTTTAAGCCGAAGAAAAACCGAGAACAAACAGGCCTACGATTAAAAAAGAAAATCAGCTACAAGGCCGAAGCCAAAAACAAACCACAACAACCACTAAACAACAATCAACGAAAAAACAATTCCCACGATGAGACGAAAGAAATAGTTTTTTATTTAAGCAAAGAGGCCGGAGAACTAAGATCACTATCGTATATGTCACTTATTTGGTGAACTTAGATTACATCATTGTACGTTAATCTTATCAGAAAAACTAAAAAACGGTATACCGTTGCAACGGTATACCTCTGAAACTCATGAAACTTATGATTTTTTGCACTGAAACTCATGAAACTTAGCACTAAAAACTGATAAAACATGAAACTGATGAAACCAAACACTGAAACTCATGAAACCAGCACTGAAACTGATAAGTTTCATAAGTTTCATGGCTATACCGTTGCAACGGTATACCGTTCCCTAGTCACTCTCTAATCTTATTTCTGGAAGCGTCGCTGTTGTAAGATCGATCATATCACTGCACGCATCTCCGTTTCGCTACGAGCACGAGAGGGTTCTTCCTGTGCACCGTCAACCCGCTTGCCTCCTCCAGGTCCACCTCGCCGAGCGGCGCACGCCAGTCAAAGGAAAACAACAGGTTGGCCAGCACCAGCTCCACCACGGCCGTCGCGAAGTGCACGCCTGGGCAGCTTCTCCGGCCGATCCCGAACGGCACGAGCGCGAAGCTGTCGTGCCACGGCTTGAAGTCGCTGAGGTCCGCGCCGTCTTCGTTGTGCCGCTCCGGCACGAGCCGCGCCGCGTCGGGCCCCCACGCGCCCGGGTCCGTGCCGATGGCCTTGGCGTTGACGAGCACGCGCGTCTTGGCCGGTATATCGTGGCCGTGCACCGTGCATGGCTCGGTGGTCTCCCGGGGCACCAGGAGCGGCACCGGCGGGTGCAGCCTCAGGGACTCCTTGATGACCAACTTCAGGTATCGGAGGCGCGGGAGGTCGGGTTCCCGGACCATGTCTTTGTCGCCGACGACGCTGCGCACCTCGTGTTGCGCCTTGGAGAGGACGCCCGGGTGATTGACTAGCTCCGTCATCGTCCATTCTACCGTCGCCGCCGACGTTTCGGTCCCGGCAACGAAGATGTCCTGCAAACACACCAAGCCAAACATTTTGATCGATCAAAAATATACAACCTATGCCTACTCTTATTTACGTACCGCCAGGATGCCTTTGATCTGGCTACGACTGCCGAACGCGCTCCCGTGAGCCGGATCGCCGTGCAGGCGGAGGAGCACGTCAACCAGGTCCTCCTCGGAGGAGGACGTGCGCTTGTCGAGGTGGTCGTCGAGAACGCTCTCGTAGAACGCGTCGAGCTCATGGAAGTGTCGCTCCAGGCGCCGCCGCATGCCACGGAGCGCGTCCAGCCAGCCGAGCCACGGCACGTAATCGGCGACCCAGAAAGCGCCCAGATGATGCTGTGTCTCCTTGAGGACAGCCCTGGTTTGTATGTTCTCTTCGCCGACGTCGCCGAAGGCCACACGCCGCACGATCTTGCTGCTCGTAGCGATGAGCATATCGGTCAAGTTCACAGGCGAGCCGCCTCCTGATGCGCCCGCTACGGCCGCGACGAGCTCGGCGGCCTCGCCCTCCCGGGCGTCGCGGAACCAACGGACGCGCGGGGCACCGAGGAGTTCCGACAGGCACGCGCGGCGCGCGGCGCGCCAGAACGCACCGTCCGGGGGCGCGAAGGAGACGCTCTGAAGGCCGTAGGAGAGCCTGGTGGCCGCGTACAGCGCCGGGCGGCCGGACAGGGCGCGGTCGTTGGGCTGGTGTCAGGATCCAGTAAGATCAGACTAGAAAATCCCGATCACAGCACCAACAAAAAGATCAAACAGGACAGAAGATTGATAGAACTAGTAGCATATTCAGAGGAAGAACAGGAAAAACGAAAGTAGAGACATGAATACAAAAGCAATATTAGTGATTCGCCATCTCTCATTCTGTTACAACCCTCCAGCTTTTGTACTACCTCTGATCCTCCTAACAACCCAGTTGGCAAAACGACAGAAGTCTCTTACAGTGAATAGTAATTCTTGAAATTAACCATTACAGTAACTAATAGTAATTGCTATTAAAAGACTACAGCTCTTGGATTTAACTATAACAGCATCAGCTCTCTGGAACCTTTGGATCTTCATAACATTTCCTCCATTCGATCTCCAGAAACGAACCGGTATCGCTTCATCCCAACTGTCCACTTCTGAAACATTTCCCTTCCCAGCTGAATTCGGACTCCAAACTTCTTGTATCCTGACAATACTCCTCCCCTTAAGGATCCTTGACCTCAAGGATTGAAATTTGGAAAGACTCTTATGATGAAATTAGCATCTTCCCAAGTAGCAGCTTCTGGAGGTAAATTCGCCCATTGAATTTTCCATTGAATTACTGGTATATTGTTTCTAGGAATCATCCTCCTTTCCAGTATTGATATTGGTTCTGATAGAATATGGCCTTCAGCATCTACCAATGGTAAGTCTTTGTCGGGAATCACTTTTGGTCCAATGTGCTTCTTAAGTTGACTCACATGAAAAACTGGGTGGATATGACAACCTTCAGGCAATAGGAGCTTGTATGCTGCTTTTCCAATTTTCTCAATCACTCTGAAAGGACCATAGAACTTAGTGTGTAACTTCAATACCTTGTGCAGCCCCAATGTATTGTGCCGATACGGTTGCATCTTAAGATATAACATATCTCCAAGTTCAAATTCCCTCTCAGTCCTGTGCTTATCTGCGAAGAATTTCATTCTTGAGCTAGCTTTGCTTAGGTTATTCCGGATAGCTTCAATGGACACTTGCCTCTCCTGGATCACATCTCTAGTTTCATCTGTCAAAGAATCAAATAATGCCGATTCCATGACCAGGGGAGGTTTCATACCATATAATGCTTGAAATGGCGTCATATGCAATGAAGTATGGAAAGATGTGTTGTACCACCATTCTGCATGTGACAGCCAAGAATGCCATTTTTTTGGATTTGAAAATGCCATACATCTCAGATAGTTCTCGAGGCATTGGTTTACTCTCTCAGTTTGCCCATCCGTTTGTGGATGATATGCACTACTTAGTCTGATTTTCACCCCCATAGCCTTGAAAAGTTCCTTCCACAAATTACTAGTAAATATTCGATCTCTATCGGATACAATCATCATGGGTAATCCATGCAACTTGTAAATATTGTCAAAGAACAGAGCAGTCACCTGTTGGACATTGAATGGGTGACTTAAAGAAAGAAAATGAGCATATTTAGTAAACCGATCTACCACCACCATGATCACATCTTTCCCCTCAGATTTTGGCAACCCCTCAACAAAATCTAGAGTGATGTGTGTCCATGCCATCTCAGGAATTGGTAAAGGCTGAAGTAAACCAGGATAAGGCACATTTTTCATGTTTGCTCTTTTGGCATATGGCACAGGATCTGACAAAATCCTTAACATTTGCTTTCATTCCTGGCCAATAGAACAGTAATTTCAACCTCTGATAGGTTGCTCTCTCCCCCGAGTGACCTCCTAGTGCCGAATTATGAAAAGAGTTTAATAATTTTTCCTTCAACTCAGTGCTGTTACCAATATAAATTTTCCCTTTGTATCTTAAGACACCATTTGTGAGATTGAATGAAGGGACACTTGTAGCATTTATCCTTAACTGAGTTTCTAGTTCTCTGCACTTGTCGTCCTTTTCATAACTTTGAATGACTTCTGTAATCCACTCCGGAACAGCAGTTGTGATTGCTAATGCCTCTTCAACATGGTATACTCTCGATAATGCATCTGCAGCTTTGTTCTCTCTTCCTCTTTTGTACTCTACCCGATAATTGTAACCCAATAACTCGATAAGCAGTTTGTGCTGCACCCCATCAATCAATTTCTGATCTGATATAAACCTGAGACTCTGCTGATCAGTTCGGATTATCAATGTTGATCCAATAAGATAATGTTTCCACTTTTTTAGAGCTTCTAATATTGCTAGAGCCTCCTTGTCATATACTGACAATGCACTTGCCTTAGGACCAATAGCTTTACTCATGTATGCAATGGGTCTGCCACCTTGCATTAGCACAGCACCAAGGCCACTACCACTAGCATCTGTCTCTAGGACAAACGGCTGATCAAAATTTGGTAATACTAACACTGGAGCTTGAGTGAGAGCTCTCTTCACTGCTTCAAAAGCTTGTTGTTGCTCCTCATTCCACTGAAATGCATTTTTCTTTAGTGACTGAAAGAGAGGTTTACAAATAAACCCAAAGCTCTTGACGAATCTTCTGTAATAGCCAGCCAACCCTAAAAATCCCCTCAACTGTGTTATATTCTTTGGAATCGGCCATTGTTGTACTGCAATGATCTTATCCGGAGTAGTAGCTACACCTTGCTCATTGATGATATGGCCTAAATACTCCACCTGAGTTTGGCCGAATACACATTTACTCAATTTGGCGAATAATTTGTTTTCCTTCAGGGCCTCCAGAACCTGTCCCAAATGTGACTTATGTTCTTCTATAGTAGAGCTGTATATTAATATATCATCAAAGAATACCAACACGAACTTTCTCATAAATTTAGCCAAGATTTTGTTCATTAGAGCTTGAAATGTGGCAGGGGCGTTAGTCAGTCCAAACGGCATCACCAAGTACTCATAATGACCAAAATGAGTACTAAAAGCAGTTTTAAAAATATCCTCGGATTTCATACGTATCTGGTGATAACCGGACCTTAAATCGACCTTGGAAAAAATTTTAGCCCCATGCAATTCATCCAAAAGGTCTTCAATCACGGGAATTGGGTATTTGTTTTTGATGGTGTTGACATTAAGCTGTCTATAATCAATGCACAATCTCCATGCCCCATCTTTTTTCTTGACTAAAATGGCAGGTGATGAGTAAGGGCTCACACTAGGCCTGATTACTTTGGAGTTCAATAAGTTCTCAATTTGCTCTTCCATAGCATCTTTTTTATGATGTGGGAGTCGATATGGCCTGATGTTTACTGGTTTTGCATCTGACACCAGTGGAATGTTGTGATCACACTCTCTAATTGGTGGTAATTCTGTTGGTTCTTCAAAAACCTTTGCATATTGTTTCAAAACATCATTCAGCTCCGCTGACCATACAGGTTCTGTATTTTTGCTGCTTAGAGTAGTTTTGGCGTATAATAATGCACCGATGACTCCTTTGTCCATGAATTTCTTCAACTTTGTTTCATTGATCACACAATCTTTCCTTGGAGCTGTTTCATCCAGGAGTACTAATCTTTCCTGACCGTTTTTAAAGATAGTGAGTTGTCTCTCTTTTAAGTCCAAACTGATCGGACCATGTTGATACATCCAGTCAGCACCCAGAATCACATCATATCCTTTGATTTGGATCACTCTAAAGTCTGAACAAAATGGTTCTCCCTGAATACTGTAATTGCAGTCTATGCATCTAGAGTTACACTCAATCTTCATACCATTAGCAACAGCCACTTGTTCTGAGAACTGATTATTAATCTTGCATTGAGATTTAACTGCCATTTCAGGTGTGATAAACGTTGAAGTGCTTCCACTGTCCACTAATGCAATGGCACAATTCCTTCCAATATATACCTTCAATGTGAAAGTCATTATGCCTGAACTAGTTCCATTTACTGCACACATTGATAATTGCAATACCTCTTCTTCTTTCTTCTTATGCATGGGACTACCCGGAGGAGTGCTGAAATCACCTTCAGGATTCACCTCTGCTTCATCTTCTTCATCTTCGACAGTAATAAGATGTAACTGTTTCTGCAGTTTGCATACTTTACTATGGCCTGGTACCCAAGGTTCATGACATTTGTAACATTTTCCACTATTCCACTTGTTACCACTTGCAGCTTTTACATGCTCATTCATTCCTTTCTTCTCCACTGTATTCTCCCCTTTCTGATATGTCTTGCCTGACCCACTAGAAGTCCACGTGTTAATCTTCTTGTAAGATAAATTCTCATAATTCCTTGAATGAGCATAAGCTTCAACTAGGGAATTGGGACACAAAGATTTCAATGGCACTTTAATGTGAGTTTTCAACCCTGAAATGAAACAATCCAGGAAATATCTTTCAGTCAACTCCAAATGGTCTCTTTTAACCAAATTCATTACCTCTTCGAATTTATCAATGTAACTCTCAACTGAACCCGTTTGAGTTAGTCCTCTGAAAGTGTCAATCACTTCTACTCGAGTTTCAGCTGCAAACCTGTTACAAATCATCCCACAAAATTGTTGCCAAGTAAGAGTTCTAGTGTCAATCCGATTGCTACTAATCCACAAGTCAGCCCTGCCGGTCAAATATACCTCTGCAATGGCTACCTTCTGATTTTCTGGGGTTTTTCCGAGTTCAAAGCATTTCTCAGCCTTTCTGATCCAAGCTTCTGGGTTATCACCATCAAATCTTGGGAAATCAACTTTAGGGCCCTTGCTAAAGTTAGCTGTATACTGATTCCGTTCTTCCTGAGAATAGGGTATTAATTCCGGTCCTCTTGGTATGGAAAATCCCCATTGATACTCTGGACGTGCACTCTGCATATAAGTGGGTAACTGTAATGGATAGCTAAATGGTGCTCTGTACTGAGGTACGGCTGGGAGAGTAGATGTGGTATATTGAGGGACAAAAGTTCCACTAGCCATTACTGAGGGATAAACACTGAACCCAAAAGTTCCAGCTCTAGAAATATCACCCTCCTCTGATCGGTTTTGTGATACGGTTTGATTGACAACCCCACTGGGTATGTTAAAAAGAATAGGAGGTGTGTTGAGACTACTGTGTCCAATCAATGGGTTTGCTGCGAAAGAATGTCCCGTACCTGGAGTTCCATACTGATTTTCTCCTGCAGCCTCCATTCTGGTTCCGATTGGCCCCGGCGGGTCTCGTTCGCTTCCAAACATAGCCAGTGTACTATTGACTTCCCTGTTTCCTGACTTCTCCACTAATGAACTCAACAACTCCACCACTCGATCAATCTTTTCCGAGTTTCCCGACAGTTGTTTCTGGAATGATTCCATCTGTTCCTTGACTACCACTGAATTCTCATCCATCTGATGAGTTAAGCGGTTCACTTCTCTCTTCAATTCTTCCACGTCACCCATCAACGAAGACCCCATCTCTTCTTCGCTGGATTTTCCCAATTTCGGCATCACTTCCAGATTCACAGGGATTTTACCCAGGAAACAATCCCTGAACCTGTGCTGATTTTCTCAGTCTGCACAGGAATTTTACCTAGGGAATAATTCCTGAACCTGCGATGATAAAAATCACACCCACACCAAGAACCTTGAGGCTCTGATACCTTTGTCAGGATCCAGTAAGATCAGACTAGAAAATCCCGATCACAGCACCAACAAAAAGATCAAACAGGACAGAAGATTGATAGAACTAGTAGCATATTCAGAGGAAGAACAGGAAAAACGAAAGTAGAGACATGAATACAAAAGCAATATTAGTGATTCGCCATCTCTCATTCTGTTACAACCCTCTAGCTTTTGTACTACCTCTGATCCTCCTAACAACCCAGTTGGCAAAACGACAGAAGTCTCTTACAGTGAATAGTAATTCTTGAAAACAGCATCAGCTCTCTGGAACCTTTGGATCTTCATAACATTTCCTCCATTCAATCTCCAGAAACGAACCGGTATCGCTTCATCCCAACTGTCCACTTCTGAAACATTTCCCTTCCCAGCTGAATTCGGACTCCAAACTTCTTGTATCCTGACAATGGAACACGGCGCGCGCCGCGTCGGCAGAGGAGACCACGAGCGTCGGCACGGAGCCGAGGCGGAGCAGCATGAGCGGCGCCGCATGCTCAGCGGCGAGCGCGGCGAGGGAGTTGTGCGGGAGCGCGCCGAGCTGGTGGAGGTTGCCGATGAGGGGGAGGCCCCTCGGGCGCGGGAGGGAAGGCGAGGCGGCGCGTTTCCTGGACGGTGCAAGCAGTCGCGTCAAGAGGAGAAGGGTAGTGAGGACGACGAGGAGCCATGCAAGGAGCTCGTGAGCTTGGAGCGACGCCATGGACACTGCCGTTGTCGTGGTGGTGCTAATTGTGGCCGCCGTGTAACTGTTTTGTTCTGTTCTTTATCTAAGGCGGCTTATCTACATAGATTATGTCATAAATGTTATCCAAGGTAGACTATCTGATTTGACTACTAGTATATCATTTCGTGGTCATGAACCAAGAAATAAACATGCGTAGAGCCTACCACTCGGTAACTAATTGGATTTCTTATAAAAGTAAACAAATTAAAATTTAAGAGTGCTTCTATATTTTTCTGTTTGAAACTTACATAAATATTAAAACATAAATAAAGGATAAATAGTGATTACTTACCTATATGTTTGCTTTAAGATTTATGCAAATTGTCATGAACCAACAAATAAACATGTGTGGGGCCTACCACTCGATGACTAATTAACAGGCTTAACACTTAAATGGCATGAATAGGAGAAAGGAAAGAAGATGAAAAAAACGAGACGTAGAGATGGCAACGGGTCCGGGTCCCTCCGGGTCCAACCTCTGTGGACCCGGATCCGAGACCCGAAATATGGACCCGGACCCGGACCCGAACCCATTATTAAGTATACATGCATGAGGTATTCAAATAAAATGAAAAAAAATTAGTAAGAATGGGGTTTGAACACAAGACCTCTTGATTCAATCACATGGTTCCTTCCATTGAGCTATGGTGTGGCTTGGGACAAAGGTGCATGCTAATCTATTTTGAACTAACCTTACCTTCTATCTTAGAATCGGGTCCGGGTCTGGGTACCCACGGGTCCAACATGAGACCCGAACAAACATACCCGTGGGTCCAAATTTGGACCGGACCGGACTGTCGGGTCGAATTGCCGTGGTACCGGACCTGAGTATTTTTGCCATCCCTAACGAGACGCTGACAAATCTGTTTATTGTGCTAGTACTTCATTAACTCCGTAGATTGAACTGTCAAATTCGAAAAAAGGTTGTTGTAAAGAAAAACTGCAATGATCCGTAATTGAAAATTTTAAATGCAAATTATAATCTCTGTAAAAGTTTTAGTAAAATGCAAGAGGTTGATTCCCCACTTGGAATTTGTTGCAAATCAATCACAAGAAAACAAGAACACGAGGCACAAAATTTTTACATGAAAAAACTCTGGCAGGAAAAACCATAGACATCAATCCGACAAGATCATTATTTTAGAGTTTGTGTACAAAGGCAGGGGATTACAATGAGACGACAATTCCCTATGCCGCATACAAGAGGTATTTAAAGGTAGATAGAGCGACTTGAGTCTAAAACGGGTTAACCGATTTATAGGCCAAAGGCGTCCCTAAAGCCTAACAAGAGTTCGGATCAAAACCCAACAAACTTCACCTTTAGACGAATTCCCTCTTGTAGCAAAAGAATCAAATATCACCAGTGCCAACAAGTTTCTAGGACTTAAACTTTAACTCCAACTAAGCTTGAGCATAACTCAAACTTAGTAGTAAAAATTGCCTTTGTCATCATATCAGCGGGGCCACCATGTGTACTTATCTTAGATATTTTGATATTACGTTGAGCAATAACATCTCAAATGTAATGATACCTCACATCAATGTGTTGTCTTTTCATGAAACATCTGATCCTTTGTGAGGCAAATGGCACTTTGACTGTCACAAAATATAGTAACACAAGAAGTGATCCCGCTGAGCTCAGTGTACAAACCTCTCAACCAAGTGGCTTCTTTACATGCTTCAGAAATAGCCATATATTTAACTTCAGTCGTTGATAAAGCAACAGTAGCCTGCAAGCTTGCTTTCCAACTGACAGCACAACCACAAATGGTGAAAGCATAACCTGTGAGAGATCTCCTCTTATCTAAATCTCCAGCATAGTTAGAATCAACATAACCAACAAGTTCATCTCCAGATTTTTCAAGCTGCAAACAAGCATTAGAAGTACCACGCAAGTATCTGAAAATCCACTAAACAGCTTTCCAATGCTCTTTACCAGGATTAGCTATGTATCTACTGACAACACTTAGTGCATGAGATAAATCAGGACGAGAATAAACCACGTCATACATAAGAGAACCAACTGCACCGGAATATGGGACTCTAACATGTACTCAATGTCATCATCTGACTCTGGATATAAAGTTGAAGATAATCTGAAATGTGCAGCTAAAGGAGTACTCACTGGTTTTGCATCATGCATATTAAAACGACGAAGGGCCTTTTCAATATAACATTGTTGACTAAGGTATAATTTACTAGATTTCATTGCTCTAATAATTTCTGTGCTAAGGATTTTCTTTGCTGCACCTAAATCCTTCATCTCAAATTCTTTACTCAATTATGCCTTCAATTTAGTTATTTCTGATTTATCTTTTGCAGCAATTAACATAGCATCAACGTAAAAAAGCAAATATATAGCTGAACCATTTACAGTCTTCAAGTAAACGCAGCTATCATAATTAGACTGCTTAAAACCATGAGATAGCATACATGAGTCAAATTTCTTGTACCATTGTCCAGGGGATTGTTTCAAGCCATAAAGAGATTTCTTCAATTTACAAACAAGGTGTTCTTTTCTAGGAATAACAAAACCTTATGTTGATCCATATAGATATCTTCCTCTAACTCCCCATGCAAGAATGCAGTTTTAACATCTAATTGCTCAAGTTCATAATCATGTATGACAACAATACTGAGTAGAGTGTGAATAGAAGTATGCTTCACAATAGGAGAAAATACATCATTGAAGTCAATACCTGGAATCTGGCTATAACCTTTAGCAACCAACCTTGCTTTATACCTTGTTGAATCAGTAGGAGTAATTCATTCCTTTCTTTTGAAAATCCATTTACAACAGACAGTCTTCTTATCTTGAGGCAATGTTACTAAATCCCAAGTACCATTTTTTTCAAGAGACTGTGATGCCTTAGAGCGTCAGAGCGATTCTAGGGTTCCTTTTCCTGGTTTTGTTTCGGGAGAGGAATGAAGGATTTGTCGGGGGATGAAATAATTGAAGTTTATCCGGCGTATTAATATTAAATTTGGAGTTGTCGGGCTAGAAACAGTGGGCCGAGGAAAACCTGGGCTGGCTGCGAATCCTCCCCACCTCTCTCTTTTCCCTAGTGGGCGGCCCACCATATAAAAGGGGTGTCACCCCCAAAAGCCCTAGGGCGCCCCCTTCCTCCCTAGCAGCCACACCACCCCTCCTCTTCCTCCTTGCGTGGTGGCTCAAGATCCACCGCGAAACGCGAAGGAGCAAGCGAGAAGAGGATCCGTGGAGGCGTGGAGGACGAGCAGATTTCCGTTTCGGGAATCGTCGCGCATTTTTCGTGGGTTCTCAAGGGAGAACTCAAGGTAAAATTCCCAATCTTTTACCCCTGTTCTACCTAGGGATTAGGAGTGTATTAGATCTGGTGGTGAGTGATTTAGATGGATCTTGATGGGGGAGAAGGGTAGATGTTCACGTGGTACTGTTTTTGGAAGGGGAGATTGTGCAGCGCGGATTGTTTCGCGTTTTACGTGGCATAGACGATTTTTCCTGCAAAAACCTATAACTAGAAAGTTGTAGATAACGTCGAGATATAGCTTCTGTAATTTTTTAAGAATTTTTGGGGTGTGGGTCTGAGAGTTATCGCTGTTTCAAGATGACGGACAGAATCTGGAAACAGATTTTGTCCACTGTGTTGGACGTTTGTTTAGGCATATTTAACAGTGGAATTGAAATTTGTGATCTGAAAGTTGTAGATCTCGTCAATATCTAGCTACTGTAATTTTTTTTGTATTTTTATGATCTGTATAAAAAAAGATACGAAATTGTGAAGAGAGGGTGATGCTGTTTGACCCGGACAGATTGGGGTTTTTGGCGCTTAAGAAGGGAACGGGGATTAGGAAGCGTGTGTTCGAGTTGTGTGATCATTTGTGATGTCGCTATGTACTGAAATAATATTTGTACAGGTGGTGCCCCTTATGGACGCAACTAGGTTCGTCATCCACGTTGGTAAAGGCAAGTGGAAGTAGCGGTCTTGCTAAACTATAACTCGCTATTTGTTTCGTCTTCAATATAAACCTTAATTGCAGCACACCTACATGGTTTAACTACTTGTTTATGAGATTACAATATCCTATCCTGCATTGTGATGTGGTTGTTTGGCTTTTGAATCATGAGTAAGAATGAAGAAAGATGTTGTTTGCAAGATGAATTGTGGAGATATTCTATCTCAATGATGTTCGCATTCTATCCATGTTATTTGATGGTATGCAAGCATGTGAATTCAGAGTGGGAAGTTATGAATGTATTTATGCATGAAGCATTAACTGCATAATCATGCATTGGAAGTTTGTCGACGCCAACGGCGCGATCAAGACGGGATACAACACCGTGTGTTCCCGAGAAAGGGCACGGTGAGGAGGATCATGGCATAAGCATGTGCACAATCATATGCATTTTACTGAGGTTGTGTGGACTCTATAATGTGGTATTGGACATGAGGAATTTGGTATGCTAGTTTTACTGTGGCTGTGTTATTCGTTAGGAGTTGTTCCGCTTGCTGAGATTACCCAATCTCACCCCTTGTTATTTTGTTGTTTTCAGGTAGTTCTCGCGAGTCGTAAGCTTGAAGGGTGGGCTTAGTAGCACAATCAACCCTCCGGGGTCATCACGAATCACATGGACTAGTGCATTTAATAATTCATTAGCTTGCTGAAATTTTATTAATCATAGACCTGTTGATGTCCTCTTTGGAGCTGTTTTACGTTTATGTTTGTTTTCTGGTTGATTTAGACTTGTTATCTCTAGTATTGATGCTTTTATGTTATTCCTGTTTATAATGGTTATTATGAATCTTGTTGTCGCTTCCGTTTTGTCCTAATTTTAGGAGAGATGCTGTCGAAATTTTCTTGTACGACAGTTTAGATTTGTAGGGTGTTACAGAGACTCCATCTCATCTTGCATAGCGGTCATCCAATTTTTGCAATCAACAAAAGTAATAGGCTCAACATAAATAGAGGGTTCTACATTATTTTCAATTTCTTCTGCAACACTTAAAGCATAAAAAGCAATATCACACTCTTCAATAAAACTTTTAGGTGGATTAATAGACCTCCTAGGTCTATCAGTGGCATTAGAATGTTGTGGAAGCTACACAGCTGGAGAAGAATGCTCAACAATATGTGAATCATCAACAATATATGTATCCTGAACATCAATACTATTATTTACTGGTGTATTTTCTTTTTTTCTGAATCAATAAGGTGCTCCACCTGCACACTATTTTTCTGTTGTTTCTCAATAGGAACATTTGTATCCAATTTGTCATTCAACATAACAGATTCATTAAAGATAGCATTCCTACTGATAACAACCATTTGTGTTTGAGGATTCCACAATTTATAACCTTTAACACCAGATTTATAACCAAGAAAGATGCATTCAATAGCTCTAGGCTCCAATTTACCTTCTTTTCAATTTACCTTTCAATCATAACCTTCCACTTTTTGAATGCTGAAAATGCTTTTGATTTATGCTTCAAGAAATAAGGCCAGACTTTTCTAGAATAATCATCAATAATTATTAACATATAGCGAGCACCTCCAAAAGAAGGCTCACGAGATGCCCCCCATAAATCAGAATGTACATAATCAAGAATACATTCTGTAGAATGAAAAGAAGTGTTGAATTCCACCCTCTTATGTTTACCACATATGCCATGCTCACAGAAATCCAATTTTCCTTTGTTATATCCATCAATAAGTTCTCTCTTACTCAATTCTGCCAAACCCTGTTCACTCATATACCCAAGGCGTTTGTGCCAAAGATTAGCAATATCAGGTACAGAATGAGAAGCAATATAGACATCACATGTAATTGTAGTGCCTTATAGACGATATAAATTTGCAGATTTCAAATCACCTTTCATAACAATAAGAGAACCTTTTGATACTTTCACAATTCCATTGCCACCGGAATACTTATACCCTTTAGAGTCAAGAGTACTCAAAGAAATAAGATTCCTTGTCATACCTGTTGAGGAATGTCACGGTCCCGAATTCGAATTCGATTCTAGCGGCTAAGTTTCGCATCAATTAAGTTTTAGCCGCTCTTAAGGTCAATTCCCGGCTTCAGTTAATGTCCTAAATTGCCATTTAAGAGTATCCCAAGCTTAGCAAAAATTTAGAGCTAGAAATTGTGGTGTGCAAATATAGACTTCATTGAAGTTTGGAGCCTTGTAACTGGAGTTCTACAAGGATATATGTCATGGTTGTTAATAAAAAATGAAACTAGAGACTTTCCTCTACAGCTTGGTTGTGTTTGAGTCATGATCCAACATCAAACACTATTTTGGATCATTCTGAAATGTTTGGGACTTAGCCATAGCATTTAGCATTTAGCCCTTGTCACATATGTGTTGGCTCTTGGGGGCCAAATAACAAACCACCAATCCTTTCTCCCAAATCCCAAACAGCAGCCACTAACATCAAAAGACAGCAACCACCCACTCCTCTCATCTCCCAAAACGTGCAGCTCCCCTAGCTCTTCTCTTGGCCGAGCTCCTCTTGGGGAGGGGAGACCACCTCCATTGCTTCCCCTTGAAGCTTCCCTCCCCTCCATCCTCCTCATGGAGAGCCTCCTCCATGGGTAAAGCTTGAAGCTCCTCCAAGTGCAGCAGCAGCTCAAGCTCCTCTCCATCCAAGCCAAGCTCCTTCATCCCCATGGCACCTCCTTGAGGGAGGCCAAGGTGAGCCCCTCACCCATGGCTTGAGCTACTCCTAGAGGGTCCCCTCATGCTATTTTGGATGCCCTAGCTCTGATTTGGGGGAAATTTGGAGGGAAGTCCATGTTCTAGGGTTTGGAGCTAATGCTGATTTTCGAGCAGTTTTTAGAGCCACTGTTTTTCGTATTTTTGAGCAAGTTAAAAGCTTCATCTCACTGTCCGGCTGAAGAATTAGTTGTAGACAATCGAGTTATCTTTCATTTCCAACTGGAATCGATCAATTTCGTTAACCCAGCTGAAAGTTATGATGGTTTTCGTGCTGACTGTCCAGAAGTTGCAGCAACTCGACAGAGCTGCTGTTCCACTCGGTTTTGGGAGGGTTAAACTAGTTGATGATCAAATGGGGGTAGTGGGAAGTGTAGGTGGGGTTCCCATGCTCCATTAGAAACTGGGAGAGCTCAATTTGGTGGAGGGATTAAAAAGTTATACTCATTTGAAGGAATGTTGTCTCAATCTCTGAATATTGTGAACAACTGAACATTGCTCGCTGTTCCTAGCCAAACTGGGAGCACTCCATGCAATGGAAGGATAATTGGGCAAGGCTAAGTTGTATATATGCCTATTAAGCTTCATTTGGACTTGGAAGCACTCAATTTCATTAAACATTCTAGGAGTTATAGTCGTTTTGGTGAAATCTGTCCCAAAAATTGTGCATTTGTGTAGAGTACCACTCTTTACTGTTTTTGGGCAAGGTAAATCAATGTGTAGTCAATTGGGGGTATATGTATGAGTAGGTATTGTCCTCATATTCAATTGTAAACTGGAATCACTCAATTTGATTGAGTAGGTAAATAGATATGTTAAATTGAAGTTCGTGCTGTCCTGAAATTCAGAGTTTGAGTTGGAAACCAAAAGAGTAGTGTGCTTATTGTTTTCATATTTCTAAATATGCTACGAAGGTTAGGATTTTGGCTTGGAGTAGTGTAGAACGTTTCAAAATATGGCTTGGCTATTAATTTGGAGTGTTAACCTTTGCACTTCCTTTTTGTTTGTTGAATGCTTGTATGTTTGGACCATCATGTGTTCTTAATTGTCGTTTCCATTTCGTAAGCATGGTATGCATCTCATTCCATACGCATTGTTATAGTGTAGAGAACGAACCCGCGGAGGTTGACGTGACCGCGGCCGAGGGGGAACTTGAGGGGCAAGTTGTTGTTGAGAATCCGGCAGAAGCTCAAGGCAAGCACCTATGCATCTTGAACCCGTATTAATTGTATTTTTGTGAATAAACTGCTTAATTGGTGAAATAAGTCTGCATTAGGAATTGAATTGGGTTAGGGTTAGATCCTATTTGCTGCACATTCGTCCCTTGGATTTTTGAATACTTCCGTTGGAACTAGTATGGGTATTAAATGAGTCACTGCTTAGAATTGCTTAGAGGTCGGGATTTGGGCCAAGTAGCGGAAGGTTCCGTCGCTTGAGGTCGTTACCTTACCCATGATGAAAAGAGTGGGCATGGATGGGTGGTTGGAAAAGAAAAGATGAATTAGAGACCGGGCGGGAAGGTTGGGACATTGGGTAAGGAGACCCGATGTGGTAGTTCCCGTCTGAGTCGATTAAGGACCGATTCGATGGTTGCCCTTCGATTGAGCACACCCCGGTTGGTCGCATGCCCGATTATGGTACGGTAAGCCGCTCTTTCTCTCATACGGAATCGATGGACCGTAACTTCCTGTGGTTGGACGTGGTTGAGGGCGAGGCTTAGTCGACTCGAGCGCCAAGCCGGGCTTGGGGCTGCTCGAGGGGTGCTAGGTTTTCGGGCCACGTGAGGACGCCGATTGGGTATGATTGGGAGGGGGTTGACACTAGGCCCTTGTGGTAAGTGTCGTGCGATCAATGCTTCCCTGTAGGGTTAAATAAGCGATTCGAATTGCCACGCTCTCGGATATGAGCAAGCTCTTTCATCGCACAGTCACGTAGTAAGAACTTGAACCGAGGTTCGCCGTCGAGCTTGAGCCCAAATAAATTGGTGATGAGATTAATTGTTGTGAATTAATGATTGCAACTTCATTTTAGAAGTAGGCGCTGTTACAACTGCTTAACTTGTGAATTGAGTAGTTAGGTAATTAATATAACAAATGTTAAGCTTTTCTGCACTTTTACCTTCAGTCTGGTTCTTTGCTACATCCAAATGCATAACCTTTGGAGTCGGTCATATATGGACCCACGGGTAAGTCTTGTGAGTACCTTTCGTACTCATGCTTCTGCTTTGTGGTTTTCAGGTGAGGTTCAGGTTGGCGGGTGTGAGTTCTGCCCATACTGCCTCTCGGTGACCAGGCGGGGCACCGAGTAGCGGCTTGGCGATGCCGTCTACGCTCGGGAGTGTTCAGGGGCAGAACACTTCTGGGGATTGCTTTACTTTTGTTTAATGCGATGGTTGATTCTTTTGTTGTATAGATAGATGCGATTCGATGGGCTTTTGGATTTGAAAAATGGTTGGTCATGTAGATGTCGGGCTCCGTGTGTGTTTTCCTTAACTGCTGATACTATGGTGGCGCTGTGGATGTTGCTTTTACTTTCGATATATATATAATGAACTGTGTTTTCTTGTCTGCTGAGTGGATGTCCGTAGAATCTAGAATGGCCATGCCGAAATTTTCCGATTTCGGAGTCTTGGTCTCTTTTTCTGTGTTCTGGTCTAGTTTAGAGTCTTGGTGTTGGGTAACTTGGTTTGCTGGTCGTCGAGTTTGTCTTTGTGCCGATTGTTTTTCGCTTGCGCGTTTGGTCGTGAATGTTTTGAGTTCGTTGCCCCCTTTGTGCAAATTGAATTGATAACGGCATTGGAAACCGGTATGTGAGGATCCTAGGCGAGTTCGGGTCGCATACCGGGGGAATACCGGGATTGTTGTCGAGTTAATCGAATGGGTTGCTGTCGTCTCATTCGGACTTGGGTGCTAGCACTGCGAACGCCACCGGCGATCCGTTACTAGCCTTCAAATCTGATGAGAGCGACAGGACATTCGATAATCCGAGGACGATCTGGGCGGCTCCCTGACAAGGAACGCGGTATGCTACTCTAGCATAAATTAAATTTTCTACTGTAAAACCAGAAAAGCTACTCGCAAGAAGGGGATCATAGATCAATTACCACTAGACACGCAGTTGCGGAATCCTTCGCACGTCGTTGTAGTGGATCGTTATCGATGTGGATCGTCCTCGCCACGCCGCAGTAGCAACAGCGTCACCACAGCAGTTCACACGTCCAGGGATGGAACGCCGTGCGTCGGCGTGCAAGCACTGTGTCGCTCGACAGGGGCAACGAGAGGTGGAGGCTAGGGTTTTGGACGAAAGATCCGTATGACGCCCACCAGTGGCGGAGCCAGGATTTCTCTAAGCCTCGGGCCAAAAACTAAGAGAATGTTACTGATATCAAAGACTACGGATATTGGGGTATAGCAAAATCACATCACAAATGCACAATTAAAAATAAATTTGAACTCCATACTTAATCGCATTTATTTAAGAAAATATTATGTTTATAGACGAGAAATATACCAAAAAATTCTGAACTTTAAGCTCATAAATAAGTAATTTAGTGAATTTCAGATTTTGTAATCTGTTGGGTTCTAATAGTTGTAGTTTTTCCAACAAGGTTAAGGCAATATACTTCAGATGCTTTATTGAAAAGGCATATGCAAAGAGAAAACTTAGTATCCAAGACACAAAGAGTGATAACCATTGCTAGGGTAAGATAACTTTCAAAATAGCAAGTTAGGGAGGTCAATATGCATGAACATAAACTTTCGAAGAAAATCTCCCAACGGAATACAGTTATGAAAATTTCCCATGGAATACAACTATGCAAATTTCCCCTGTCAAAGCATGGCTTCAAGTGATTAAAATTACCAAAACTTGGTTAAATAATGTGTGGCTGCCCATTTTGCATTCCCTTTATTAGGAAAAATGGATTCTCTAATTTGATAAGACTTAGTCATATAGCTGGAAAATTATTCAAGTCCATTCCATGGCTGAATACTATACAAACTGAATGTAAACAAACCAATATATATGACAAAATGAAAACATGTGATTAGGGGGTAAGGACTAACCAAATCCAGGCGCACCACTAGATAGATACGGTAATTTGTATACATCAGCCTTCTCCAACTTCAGCACATAACTGTCAAACAAGAGGACAATTTTTCCATATGAAAATTATGGGTCAATACACAAATATGGAGAATGAATAGTCTGCTACATGAGGAGGAGAAGGCGACGCTGCCGCTGCCTCTGCCTCTGGAAGCGGGGGTCAGGAGGAACAAAGGAGAGGAGGAGCCTACGCGTCCAGGATCCAGTTGGCGGGGACGGGATAGCGCGACAGTTGGGTCCTCTGGGACATTTGCCGGAAGGAGGGCGGGAGCTGCAGGTGAGGCCGGAGACGGGCACAGCGGTCGGGAAGTTTGCCGACGGGAGCTGCGGGCGGGGCCAGGGGCGACCACGTCGGCTGGGGACGTTTGACGGCGGCTGGGCGAGAGCTGCGGGCGGGTAGCGGGGGTGGAGATGGGCACGGCGGTCGGGACGTTTGCCGACGGATGCCGGGTGGTGGCGGGGGCGGGCGTTGGGCGACGGGCAAAGCGGCGCGCGTGGCGAGCGCCGGCAGAGCGGGCTCGAGGCCAGTGGGGTGGGCGCGGGAGGCGGGAGAGGCGGCGGCGGCGTTGAGCGGCGACAGGCGGGAGCGTCCGAGCCGCCGAGCGTGCCTGCGTGGGGAACTCCAGTGCCGGCCGACTTCGACTGGGGACGGCGCGACTTCATCAGGCTAGGGTTGGCTCCGGGCGTAAAGCGGCTGGGCCAGGCCGGATTCTTGGGCCGTCGGGCCATCTAAATATCTAGGGTATTTTGTATTACTATTTGGGCTGGACCTCGAGCCCGGGCCCCACTAGCCCGAGGCCCAGCTCCGCCCTTGACGCCCACCTTTCTCCTCTCCTTATATAGCCACGCAACGAAACCCTAAGCCAATGCCCATCAGCGCGTAAAACCCACGAGGTCCATTAATTACGGATTTAATTCGAATTAATACGTCCCAGACCGTTAAGTGCGTGACCCTGTAGGTTCATACGTCTACAGTGTGCTACTGTAGCATGTAGCTGCAGTGTGTACTGCTTGCTGCAGTAGTAGTACACTAACTTTTTTAGTGGCGCAGATATCTCGATGAAGTTTGTCTTGGAAACTCTACAGTGATTGCTTCACGGGAGAGTTGAACAACAAAACAAAAAAAGAATAGAATAAAAAGGAGCTTCACGGGCGTGACCAAGCCTCCCAGGCCTTCTTTTGGAGAAGGACATGAGCTATCTGAGCCTTCACGTCCTGATTGATCGGACTTCTCGGGTGCGCCGGCGCACCAAGTCGCCGAGCCGGCGAGAGCTGAGGCACTACTTGTTGCGAATTAATAAGTAAGAAAACAAGAACACGAGACATAGAATTTTGATGTAGAAAATCCTTATGGAAAAAATCATAGGCGCCAATCCGACAGAATTCATAAACAATACTGTGCAGCCTGTAGTCTGCACACACTACATAACCACACAGTTAACACTAGTAGATTATACCTTCGCTGTATTTTTGGCTTACCTTCGCACGATTAAGTTGAAGAACGAACTTGTAGCAGGCTAGCATTTCTTTTTTTCTAGCAGTGAACAGCAATATTGTACTTACAGGTTACTATTCAGTCGTATTTGGGACGTAACCAGCCATCTCGATACCTTCAGTCATCTCCTCAACTTTCACATATATCTCCCTCCCTCAGTTAGGGGTGGTCAACTCAATGTCTTCAGCGAAGAACTCACACCGTCCCATCCAGCTCAATGGGACTGAACCCTGGAATTTTCTCGATCCCTCCCTCCTTCATTTCCTTTCGAATCATTGCCGCGCATCCTTCCATCGTTCTACTGACGCGTAGATGTTCGATCGAAGTATGTGGTCAGTCACCACTATGGCTGCGGTCCAGCGGGACAGTCTGTTGTGAACCGTGCAGCCAGGCAGACAGTAGTGCATGCCCTCCAGATAACTGCATTAGAGGTACTTCTATGCTTTCCCTCCTAATACAAGTTACACAAATCTTGAAGCAAACGAAGGGGTAAGTAATCTTTATCTACCCTTCATTTTTGCTTTAATATTTGTACAACTTTAAAAAGGAAGAGCATAGAAGAACCTCTCGCTTTGGCTCAATTGACATGGTTCTGATGAATTGATATGCCTAATCGATCAAACCAGCCCATCCCAACAGATCAACCATACATCCATAGTGCTCAATCCTTGGCTGGACGCCATGATCCTGGGTCATGCTATCAAAATGCCGGCGACCTTCCTCAACAAAGCAGCTCTGGCTGCAAACCAGGAGAACACCAACGCATGTGACATCTGTGGGCTCAAATCAATATTGGCCTCGCGCATGGATGAGAGGAGCTCCAGCGCTTCTCTTCCTCTTCCGTTACTTGTCATGCCTTCCATGGGTTCCTCACACTGGGCGAAGCTAGCTCAGGCCCAAGCCCCGGGCTAGACCAGTTGATCTTAGATTAAATATTTGTTTTCAATAATTTTTCAATAATTTTTCATAGAATTTTAGTAGACTTTCGGTACCAGACCCCGGACTACAGCTACTCTGGCCGGGGTCTGGATCCGGCCAGTCACAGGCATCGACTCAAATGCCTCAACAGTATCGTCAATTGCACAGAAGTCCACCAGTGCAGTGCCAAGAACAACAGTAGAGGGCACACACTTCCCTGTCGCGAGTGCACCCAGGACAGCACAAGCAGAGAGCACACTAACCATGGTCACATCATTCGGTTTCACCACGGCAGCCTGCATCTCATCGATGTAACATCTGAAACTTCATTAGCTCAATAAAAATGTATACACTTCAAGCAAATCTAGATTGAACACTATCACCAATTTGAGCAAGTTCAAATACAAACTAAACATCATTTAAAGATCTGCCAACCCGAGCAATATTCAAACTAATTGGACCAATCAAATGCATGAGTATGACAACTCCTACTGCCAAACCTGAGAGAACGCAGTGTCAGAGCTCGCTAGTGGGCAGTGAAGTCGACTGAGCCGGCCGTTTGGACGCCGTACGTCGCCGTTGCTCCCTCGCCGCCTCCGCCTGTCTTGGTGCCTCCCCAGGACCCCACGCCGTTAGCTCGCCGTTCCCCCACCTCTCTCCACCGCGACGCGGCCACGCCCGCGCGCCACGCGTTCGCCGCGGCCAGGCGAGCTGCCGCTTCGCCGACTCCGCCACCAGCCGCATTTAAGCCACTGGATAACTCCTGCTCGACTCGCGCACCTCCATTAATTGCCGTTCCTCCGAGAGCTAGCGCAGCCAAGAGCAGAACCAACCGGCGAGCACACTGCGCTATTTTCTACTGCCTGAGTGAGCTCCATTCCGTTCTTTCTTGGCCACGAGCCCCCCTAGCTCTCTGACACCATCCCTCTCTCCGTTGCAGTTGCGGCCGAACGGAGCTTCAGCTGCGCGGTCGTCTTCCTCATCCAGCCGAGTTGAGTTCCAAAGGAAGGTGAGGTTAGCTCAAGTATATTGGCATGCATCTAAGTCATAAGTAGCAGTATGGCGTTCGATTCCTCCCAGGCGGCGCCTCCTGTTGGATTGTTGTTTCATTTTCTTAATACTTCATGCATTGACCTCAAGTGTATTATCTAGTCACCTTGTCACAACCTATACCATAGCCTAGCTTGTAGCACATGCTTGAACCGAGTGATCCTGTGTGCAAATCCCCCATTCTGCCATTTATTTTTTCTTTTTCGCTCTATTTAATTCATTCTCCTGTATCTTTTGCTAGGAAGGTCCAAACAACGTGAAATAAATTTCTAAATTTACGTTAAGATGCTATGTTCCATATATATTTAAATTGTTTGAGTGTGAGACCCCGGATCAGCTATCCGAAATCTCATGTGTATTTCCGTACTAGTCTCAGATCAGTAGCTAGTACACACAGTCAACAGTGATACTTCATTGCCGAACATAACGAAAGTTGTAACATAAATATTAAAGTATGAGCCACATGGCCACTTATTACAATACTCGCTCAAAAGACCGGAGCCACGACAGCAAAAAACGAAAGCAAAAACAAGCGAACAACAAACGCCACAGGCGACGACTAGAAACGTGGCTAGTTATCCTGGCAATCCTCCTCGAACTCCTCGGGGTAGAACTCACCACCTTCAGCTGCGTCTTAATAATTTTCTGATGATGACAAGTTGATGTAGCACATGAGTACAAAAGTACTCAGCAAGTCGGGGAAAGTATGATTATGTGGGGCTTTCCAAAGGAAGCTTAACAGGGTTCATTTGCATAAAGCCAAATTTTATTAAACCATACTTAAGTAATAAATTTCAGAAAGCATCTTTTTATAATTCTTTTTAACAATTGAATTATTTAATATTGCAGTGAGGTTCTATCCACCATCACTAATATAAAGGCTCTAACCGCCAACTTTTTAAAAGATCAAGGTTAATCATATGACTTCATCCGTCAAGTATAAAACAGGTTCTTTCCACCTGGTTGGCTCTATCCGCCATTCAACATCCGAGAGTTCTAACCACTCCCGAATCCCAACACAAAACACCTTTTAGTTTTTAAAACCAAAACCAAAGTCTACCAATATGAAAGCATTCTTTGCTTTGCCCTTGACCGTAGGCACGGCTATTCGAATAGTTTTAACTCTGCAGAGGTGTACAACTTTACCCACATGATACGATCGTCTCTTGATGCCAAGCTATTAACACACTTCCTATGGTGTGCCGGCAGAGAGATCATGACAAGACCGTTACAATGTATCCACCTAACTCGACCCACCCGCTGAGGTTTCACCGCTGTTAGGGTTCCATCCGCCCAGTAAAGAAGCCCCCTCTTGCGCCGTGTGAGAAAAACGACATTGCCTCTATCCGGCACTCACATTCCACCGTTTGGTGAGTCTAAATTAGGTTTCTACAAATTAGTTGGCCAAGTCGTACCATTATAGACATGTGGTAGTACGGTTATGCTTAGAATGAACAATCACAAGCGTCGGTCCTTAATTGACTTGGGGCGGTACTTGCACAAGACAACTAGTGCTCCATCCGCACCCACCCGACAATCCAATCCGCCCAAGTCCAAACCATTTTTCCTTTTTCTTTTTGTTTTAGAAAACAGTACCAAAATCATAATAATAATTTCTAAATCATACTTGAAATCATTATTTTTGAGTAATCCCACCCATGGGTTGTTTTCATCGATAACGGTCCTAAGCAATTCTACCGTACTATTGCACAAAGAGTACCATATAAGCATTAACATGGCGTAACAATTGTCCTAGGGTTACAAATAACATGGATGTCGATAACAAAGGAGAAAATTACAATTCGGATTAACTATACACTTATATTTGACATACGATGATAAACATAGCATGCAAGTTATAAAACGTTTAAAACATGTTTATAAATGTAGGTTCAATATGCGTCAAGGAGACTTGCCTTCAGTCGTGGTGAGATCGTCGAACGAGGAAAGTCCGGCGGCGGGGTCGGCGGTCGCGTCGGGGTCCTGGGCTACGCGCAAAACGAGGCAATAAATAAATAAAAGAAAATAAATAAAATCTAAAAATTAAAAAAGTAGTACTGGCAAGTAAATCTTGATTTTAGATGAATTTAAAATTTAAACGGAGACAATCGGAGTTCGGACGGAGAAGATATGAGCTTCCGAAGTTCGAATTTTGGAAAATTGGAAAACAAGGAATATTCCCTGGAATATTCCATTTCTAATTTTCTGATTTTTGGGAATTACTTGTGTCTATGGCAGGTGGGCCCCACATGTCATTGGCTTGAGACCTTTCTTCAAGCTTTGGCTTGCCATGGCCATGGGAGAGCTTGGAGGTGGGGTGGGGGCATGGCCGTGACCAGGGGCGGCGGCACCGGCGCGGCGGCGGTGGGGCATGGCGGTGTCGCGCGACAGCGCGTCTTGGCGAAGTCGGTCGAGGCGCGCGGGCGGCGGCGGGTGGCGGCCGGGCAGCACGCACACGCACGGGCACAGTGAGCCCAAAACCAAAATAGAGACTCCAAAAACTTCAAAAAATCCGATTTTTCGCCCATTTTTGCATGGAATTGGACCAAACAAAAGCATGGATCATCTAGATAACATCCTTAGGGACCTAGAGGAGCAAGGAATCGCATCAACACTCACCGGAGACGACGAATTTGGCGACGAACGGAGTTCTGGCCGAAGTGACCAAAATATGAAATTCGTCTCCAAAACTTGAGGGATTCTAAAATTGATGGAAAGGTTAGATGCTAGACTTCCTCACGGTCACAAAGAACCAATTGGAGTGGAGAAAAACCCACCGGAGAGAGATCTATGGCCAAGAACTTGAAGAACACCGAAAATATGACCCGGCGTTGGTTTTCTTGATCTCACGGGCGCACGAGTTGGAGAGGCTAAAGGAGGATCATACCACCGGGATGGGGACTCTTAAACAGAGAGAATGGAAGTGGAATCACGCGGAATGGAGTTGAAACGGCCGAGTTATGAGCATTAATGTCATTTTTGGTTTTTCCTTAATGCGACGGTTTCCGACGAGATTAGCGACGAATGATGGTGGGGAATGGCAAGAGGACGTCGCTACGGATTCAACGGAACCGGCCGTGATTGATTTGGAATTGTGATGGAGGAGACATGGGCATTCAAAGAGAGCCCTAGCCATGAAAGCTTGTTGGAGTTCTTCCTCTGTACATGCCATGGCTAGAGGTTGAAGACAACACTATTCATGCCACGTGGCGACTTGTGATTGGTCGAGAATTACGTAAATGAACCGCCCTAGAGAAAAATTAGGAAAAATGGTCTAAAAATTCCGAAAAAAATCCTAAAACCATTTTGGAATATTTGAAACCCAATAAAATTGGTTTCGCGAAATTTGGACGAAATTTATGGAATTAAATATTCAGGCGCGGATTGCGATCATTAAACAAAAGCCGCGCGAGATAAAATAGGAGCGAAGGTCCAAAAATCCGGGGAATCATTCCAAAAATCATTTTGGAATATTTGGGACATAATTGAAGTGATTTTGAGATTTTTGGAGCATTTTTCAACTCAGATGAAATTTCGGGTACCGGCGGGAATCTGGAAATTCGATTTTTCGACCGAAAGGAAATTGAATCCCGATTTTGGTTGGGAATGGATGCCAGGTTAATATAAACACCAGGGAAACTCCAAGTTTTGAATTTAATTACTTTAAATTAGATTTTGCCCAGAAAGCAAAATTGAGGATGTTACATTGAGTCAAGTTTACTTAAAGTCCCTTTTATGTATTGTGAAGAAACTATGTAAACCATGAATCCAAAAATCATGAAATAATTATCACAAATTTCTGGGGACTAAGATGTCTCATTTTTTGCAAAAACATCTAAGGAAGAACTCAGTTTGAATGAAAGAAATGGTTATATAAGGCTTTTCTTGCATGCAAATTTAACTAGTTAAAATATAAATCAAATGAATACAAAATTTGGTAAATCAAGTTTAGTTGTGTTCATGGGTTCACAAGGATCCCAAATATATAAAAATATTTAAGTTTCACCATAGAATGCATTATTTGTCCGATAGTCGAAGTTTCAATGTTAGAATAGTTTAAATAGTTGTAACTTTTGCAAATGAACTTGAAATTCGGTGAAACCAAATCCTAGGTCATTTAAAAGTGGTACCTTCCTGTTTATGCAAAAATAAGTCACATGCACACAATGTGGAACTTAATTTATTAAAGACCCTAATCATCTTTATATGAAAAACATCGCAAATAAAAATGAATTGTAGCGAAAACAACTTGAAAGTACTCATTTATACTTCCCCTAATGGTACCTAAAGAATGATTAGATAATATATTAAGGTGCAATCGCAATCGTAAAACGAGAACCGAACCGTTAACACGTGAGTATTAGAAACACTTAAGTCTTTTCGGCCAGCCGTAGAATATCTCGTCTAAATGCGAAAATTTGGGAGAATGGCTCAAAACCACTCTATAGTATTTGTACTACCATGGTATGGAAAAATATTTAAATAGCAGCTTGCTTTGCATCTGAATCCTGCTAGCACAATAACCGTAAGAATTATGGTTACCCATGACGTGGTATATAAATAGTTAGGCTTAATAAACCTTAGGGTAAAATGTTTTGTGTCACTAGAATCACCGTATAATCATGTAGATATAACTACTAGCTTTATCCTATAAACCTAACTTATATAAATTAACTTTTGTGCAAAATATACTTAAGGCTAAGTACTATTCACGCGAACGCTTTTACTAAAGTCCTAATTCTAATAATCCAAACAATCTTAGCTTCTTGAATTTGGAATTATAAACACTAAAATACATAAATTTAGCTTCTTGAAGCCGAAAGAATGAAGGTAGTGAAAACATAAAGACCCTCGTTTGAGTCTGTCGAATAACTATGTTCTTTTGATGAATTCTAATTTGATATTTATATCTGATTTATTTTTGCCCTATTTGATTCGTTGCTATTTTTTCTTGTCGCAGTTCCTGTCGTTTAAACGCTTAGCTGGCAACGTTTTGGAGTCCATTAATAACGAACCCGACTACATCCCCGAGAACAACTTCGAAGAAGAGCAAACAGGCAAACACCCTCCTTTAATCATATTGATCCTATATTTTACGTTGTCTATTTTGTTTTGTCAAACTATTATGCATGCGTGTAATTTCAGTAAAGTTGCTATGTTGTGGGAAATGGTATTTGTATTCTTAAATTGCGGGATTTCCTTAATCATATTGACATGAGACCTTTGTTGAAACATGGGCTAGGATTAATCATTTCATGAAATGAAACATGGGTATAATTGAATATTAAATGCTTACGCTTAGCCATGCTTTAGATAAGGGTAGAATGATATTCTTGAGTCTTATTAGAAAATTTAAAAAGGTTGGATATGACAGTAAAGGATACTGATATGTTGGTAAAAATGAATATAAAAGTTATGATTTAGACACGGACGAGTTATGGTATAACTGGATGTACAAGGGATTAACTTGTACCGTACAAGGGGCGTACTTGTACAGTACAAGAGGTAGACTTGTGCCGCACACAAGGGATGCACTTGCGCATAGATAGGGGAAGATTCTCGCTAGAGTCAACCTAAGAACTGAACTTGATGCTATCAACTGAGTCAAACAGTGCAACCACATGTGCTTGTTATGGGATAGCCTTAACTTAGTAAATTAGTTTGAGTTTAAACCTAGCATTTTGGTAGGCCGAAGTAGTATGGACAAACCGATGGACTGGTGTCGTTCCATGGTACTCCCTTCACCGAGGCGTTGGGACCAAAGCAACCCGATACAACGGGTACGCCTTGCTATGGGGAGAACGAGAGTGATGGGATGTGAAACCATCGAGAGTACTAAAACGTATAGTGAGTGAATTCTGTTGCCATAGCAAGGGCAGACATACACCGGGCTAATGCAAGGTTGGGCATCACGTGGGTACTTGTGTATCGCGTGGCATGGTTGACATGATTGCTAGAATATATCTTGTGGGTAAAGTGTACGCTCTCTGCAGATATTTAAATCTAATTAATTAGCCGTGCTCACGGTCATGAGCAGTTTGGGACATAATGTCAAGTATAATATCTTGGTTTTGGTTTTGCAAATACTTTATACATCCAGTTATACCATAACTCGCCTGTGTCTAAATCATAACTTTTATTTTTATGTTTACCAACATATTAGTATCATTTACTGTCATATTCAACATTTTTAAATTTTCTAATAAGACTCAAGAATATCATTCTACCCTTATCTAAAACATGGCTAAGCATAAGCATTTAATATTCGATTATACCCATGTTTCATTTAATAGAATGATTAATCCTAGCCTATGTTTCAACAAGGGTCTCATGTCAATATGATTAAGGAAATCCCGCAATCTAGGAATACAACTACCATTTTCCATAACATAGCAACTTTACGAAAATTACACGTATGCATAATAGTTTGACAACATAAAAAATAGGATCAATATGATCAAAAGAGGGTGCTTGCCTATTTGCTCTTCTTCGAGTTGTTCTCGGGATGTAGTCAGGATCGTTATCAACGGACTCCGAAACGTTATCAGCTACGCGTTTAAACGACAGGATACACACAAAAGCAAATAACACGAATCAATTATGGCAAAAAAAAATCAGATATAAACATTTAATTAAATGTCATCAAAAGAACATAGTGATTTTAGACATTTCAAGTCATTACTTGCATAATAGTTTCCCTCGCACTTAGTTTAATGAGGCTCTTTTACGTTTGTACTACCTTCATTCTTTCGGTTTTAAGAAGCTATATTTATGTATTTTAGTGTGTATAATTCCGAATTCAAGAAACTAAGATTGTTTGGATTAATAAAATTAAGACTTTAATAAAAGAGTTCGCTTGAGTAGTACTTAGCCTTAAGTATATTTTGCACAAAAGTTGATTTATATAAGTTGGGTTTATAGGATAAAGCTAGTGGTTATATCTACATGATTATACAGTGATTCTAGTGACACAAAATATTTTACCCTATGGTCCATTAAACCTAACCATTCATATACCACATCATTGGTAACCATAATACTTAGGGTTATTGTGCTAGTAGGATTCATATGCAAAGCAAGTTATTAATTCAATATTTTTCCATATCATGATAGTACAAATACTATAGAGTGATTTCGAGCCATTCTCCCTAACTTTTGCGTTTAGACGAGATATTCTACAGGCGGCCGAAAATACCTAAGCGTTACTAATTCTCATGTGTTACAATGTCGTTTTCGTTTTACGGTTGCGGTTGCACCTTAGTATGTTATCTAATCATTCATTAGGCGTTGTTAGGAGAAGTCTAAAAAGAGTATCACTACTACAGAACAGTACATCACTGCCGGGTCCAAAACGCCATCACTGCCGGTTGTGGAAGCCGGCAGTGATTGGTCGGCAGTGATACTTGGGATTATCACTGCCGGCTCAGGAACCGGCAGTGATAATAGATATCTTTACCGGTTAAAGAGTAAACCGGCAGTGATATATACATACCACTACCGGCTCACACCAAATTCGGCAGTGATATAAATGTTTATATTCAATATTCTGGCAGTTTTAAAACAACACGAAGAGATTCAGGAGGTCACCCATCCTAGTTAGTATTACTCTCGCCCAAGCACGTTTAACTAATGAGTTCTATCATCGATTTTAACGCACAGCATCCAAGTCATGGCAAACCTTATCACTGCCGGCTCTACGCATAATCGGCAGTGATAATGTCAAATTACGCTCAGATGCGCGGGAAAATACATATCATTACCGGTTAAAGAATAAACCGGTAGTAAAAGTTCCAATATCACTGCCGGTTCTATTTAGAACCGGCAGTGATATGTCACTACCGGTTTTGAGTATAAACCGGTAGTGATAGTTTGTTATCACTGCCGGTTGGTTATACCAACTAGCAGTGATACGTTTCCTGGGCAGCGGATCTTACGAACCGGCAGTGATATTTTATCACTGACGGCTCTAGCCCAACCAGCAGTGATATGGCGGTAAGGATTGCCTGTTCTGTAGTAGTGTATTTTTTGCGTTGGTTCCACTACATTTTACTTCGTTCTACTGTATTCTCCTCAAAATGGGGCACTAAGGCCTTAAGTGAATTTATATAACTATATACAAACAGAGCGCAAGTCCTAATTAAATTCATACAACATCAAGAGCAATAAATTCTATTGTCCTAGGAACAAGTTTCGATGCATTTGGATCAAAGTTGTGTAAATTATAATCGTTTTGGCATTTACATGCGTTGAAACCTAACCTTGCTAGTAAACAATACAAATTATGTCCTAATTCAAATATTTTTACATATTTGGAAATCTTACAGCCCATGGATCGCAATGAAGTTGGTTTCATTCGATTTGGGGCTGTTTTGTAAGGTTCCGCAATTATATCATTTCTAAACCTAGGGCAAATAATCGAGCTCATTTGTTACACAATGAACCAAACTGAAATATTTTTACATATTCACAACCTACATGATTTTTTAAAAATTTAGAAAGTTATCTCGTCGAATTTGGAGCTTCCTAGTGAAGCTTATGTGCATTTGAATCAAATCGGCCAGAGAAAATTCACTGGAAAAATCCATATACGCTTTCCCTTTGGGAAGTCGTATTCCTCATTACGCGCGTGCCTCAAAAACTCCCAGCCGGCCTGACAGCCAGACCCCCTTGGTCAGTGGCCTCACGCGCGCGCCACTGACCGGTCGGGCCCGCATGTCAACTGCCCGGGACAGAGCCGCACGAGGCGAGCTCGCCGGCGGGCACTGCGGCGGCGGAGAGAGGCCGGCGGCTGCGGGGTGAGTGAGAGGGAAGAGTGAGGAACCTGGGGGAGTGGTCGTTCAAGGCCAAGCAGCAGCAAGGAGGTCCCGCGGTGGGAGGCGGCGGAGCTCGGCGGTGGAGGCTGCCGGCAACGAGGAAGACAGGGGGTTAAATGGGTTTGGAGTGGGGATGAAGCACGAAAATGGGTCGGCGAACCTTGTAGGATGACCGGTTGCTGCTGAAATGACTCGGAGGGGGCTGGCGACGCACGGCCGGAAACAAAGAGGAGGGCTCGGTCTCGGCGGCGGCTCGGGCGGCGGAGGCTGCAACCGAATGGAGGTAAGCAATCAGTGAACCGATGTGTAGCTCTAGGCGGAGTGAATTGGAATGCTGAGCTCACCCACGGACGAATTGCTTGGAGAGGTGCTCTTCGGCTACATTCGTCCTCGGCGGGGTTTTTTTCCCGTGCGCAGCGCAGGCTGGTGGCTCGGGATTGAGCAATGGCGAGCCGAGGTCGACTAGTGAGCTCAGGGTGCTCATTTATGACGCTGAGCTGCTGGGTTGGCGAAGGTCGGAGCGGCTCGGCGGAGCGGGCGAGGCCGGGACGCGACGCACGCGTGGCGCTGGGTGGCTCGGCCTCCCTCCCGAGCAGTATGGGCAGAGGGACAGAGCAGCGACGGCGTGAAGTGTTCAAGCCGGCGGGGCGATGGCTGGCACTCGGGCGGAGGCGGCGAGACTTAGACGGCGACGTACGGCGTGAGCAGGTGCGTGTACTGTAGCAGCGTTACTGTACTTCGCATTCAACCGGTCCTGTCCTATCCTATGATCATTTCAAGCTGTTGATTGGTCTGAAACAATTTCTGGGAAATGTTTGCGTAGCTAGTGCTTTGAAGTTTGAACGAAGTTTTGAGTGCACTTGTTCTAGCTCAAATTGGTGTTATCGGATTTGAATTAACATTCTCCATGAGACCCTATTTCATTTCTCTCTGTGAGTTCTTCGGCTGTTACAATCATGAACACACGCATGATGGCGTACGCCTGGACGCCGCGCTCGACAGCCAGAGCACACATCCAGGAGCAAGACTTGACGGTGCAGGCCACGGTGTGCTGGTCGGGGCTGACGTCCGTGGCGTCGAGCATTTCGACGAACAGGTGGAGGGCGCCATCCGAGTGGCCCGCGCAGAAGAAGGCGCGCATAAGGATGTTATGGAACGGCGCGGAGTGGGGCGGGTGGGGACCGAGGCGGAACAGGCGGAGCGCGTAGGACAGGAGCGCCGGGGAGGTGGCGGGCGCCGCGAGCGCGGTGGCCTCGAGTAGGGAGTAGAATCATACGGACGAGGTGGTGAGCGTGCCAGACTTGTGGAGCGCCGCGCGGCGGGGCGGATCAGGCGCCGGCGCCGGCGCGGCGAGAGCCGCCGCCGGGAGGACGGCGGTGGCCATTCGAGTCTGCGTGGGCTTAACCTTTCTTTAGTTATCCAAGCCGCAGCCCATCTGTGTCACTGACACATGGTCCCACCAGTCATAGGAACATATCTTCCATTTAAACTCCAGATCCTCCTCTCTGGTCTTCGCACCCAGTAATTACCATGGCTTCCTCCTCTCCGACTCCACTGCTCCTCGGCCTACTCGTCCTGCTCCTACCCACCGCCACGTCAGCGCGCGTCGTCTCGGTCTCGCTCCCGGCGCTGCCGCTCTCGACCGCGTCGCGGTGGGTGGTGGGCGCGGATGGGCGGCGCGTGAAGCTGGCGTGCGCGAACTGGGCGTCGCACCTGGAGCCCGCGGCCGCGGAGGGCCTGGCGCGGCGCGGCGTGGGGGACATCGCGGCGCGCGTGGCGGCGATGGGGTTCAACTGCGTGAGGCTCACCTGGCCAACTTACCTCGCCACCAACACCACGCTGGGGGCGCTGCCGCTGCGGTGGTCGCTGGAGCTCCTCGGCATGCGGGAGTCCGTCGCCGGCGTCCGGGTCAACAACCCCGGCCTCCTCGACCTGCCCCTCATCGATGTATTCCGCGTAGGTGGTTGTTTTCGAATACTCAAACTGCTAACCAATATTGTGTAGGTTTTGTCGGAGTTGTGCGGGGTTCTAGCTTCGATGTTTGCTGCATTAACCAAACCTCACTTTTTAAATAATGATGAATCAAACCTTATTAATGTAGTTCTTTTTTGAAATAGCATAGAAGCATGCTCAAAGAACAATCTTTTGAAATGGCTCCTTACTTTTTCTTGCTACCATGGTAAAATTGGCAAGTATTGCTGGTGTTGGAAATTGGAAGGTTCAAGATGCTACCGAATTTTACGATTTCTCACCGCTAGTTTGTTGCTGCTAGGGTGCCAGACAGTAGACAAAACTGTACGAGAATAGCAGAGGTGGAATTAGCAAACCTTTCTTTTGGAAAGCCATGTGCACATTTAAGCCAGGGTCAATGTCAAATTGTCAAATATATATTTTCTGAATAATAATCGTTATGATGGATAGGTTAGAGAATTATATTGTGGCAAGCAAGCGTATGTCAAAAATCAATTGGATTACAACCCAACCAGCAGCAATTCATGCTTTTTTTTATTGAACTAAAACAAGTAGCTTCAGAAGTCCAAACTTTGCAGATAAGAGAAATTTTGAGTGCACAGTATTTCATCACAATTCACTAGGCTTACCAAAGAAGCTTACTAGCTTAGGATATCCTTCTTTTCCTTTTATTACTGATAACTATGTGTTGCAAGCTGAAGGCTGAAGCCTAATCAAGAAAGATCTGATCAATTTTGCTATTTCAGGAAATGCCAACGGTAGTTGTTGAAAGTTTTGCTTCTTCTAATTGTACCTGTTTAGTTCGAACGTATACGGGATACCTACTAGTCACCAAATTGATGGTCCAAGATGAGGGTGCCTTGCAAGTCTCAATGCTCTAGCTAAACAAGTCTTGCATTGTAGGATTTGTTTTGATGATAAGATAGGTGTCAACTGGTGGATTAGGTGGGCTGGTTCTTTTTCCAAATCAGTTATCTAGTTAGGTTGTTGTTCCAACGAGGTATGTAGTTAGTTGACCCAGTAATGTACCAAACCAGATTAAACATCATGTGAAACTAAAAGACACTTTGCTATCAAGGGATAAATGAATTGTGATTATTATTATCCTTCTGACACGGGTCAAATCTAATAACCATAGGAAGTGGTGTCAGCTCTGGCCAGCAAAAGTATTATGGTCATACTTGATAACCAAATGACCACTCCAGGATGGTGCTGCAGCACAATCGACGGTAACGGCTTCTTTGGAGACAAGTACTTTGACCCCGACGAATGGTTGGCGGGCCTCACTGCAATGGCAACAATGTTTAGGAACACAAAAAATGTCGTGGGCATGAGCTTGCGTAATGAGCTTCGAGGCCCCTATCAAAATGTTAGTTTGTGGTACAGGTATGTTACTGTGACAGCAAAGGCTTTTTTTAGGACTCGTGGTATTGAAAAAGGTTTTTTTTTTATGTAGCTCCTGGTATTAAAAACTTATATTTAGAATCTATTCCCATCTTAGGTACATGCAACAGGGTGCTGAAGCTGTGCATGCAGCAAACCCTAATGTCCTTGTCATTTTGTCCGGCATAGATTTTGACAACAGTCTGAGCTTCTTGTTCTCAAAGCAAGTCGAGCTGTCATTTACTGGAAAGTTAGTCTTCGAGCAGCATTGGTATGGCTTCTCAGATGGTGGCAATTGGGAACATGAGAACCAAAATGATGTTTGTGGGATGGTTGTTGATTCCATAAGGACTAAAGGACTGTTCCTACTTCAACAAGGCTGGCCGTTGTTTTTCTCTGAGTTTGGGTTTGACATGTCTGGCACACATATGGCTGACAATCGTTATCTTACCTGCTTCTTAAGTGTGGCAGCTGAAATGGATCTGGACTGGGCTATTTGGGCTCTGCAAGGGAGTTACTATATCAGAGAAGGTATTCTAGCTTATGATGAATCGTATGGCTTGCTAACATGGGATTGGTGTACAGCTAGAAACCCCGGCTTTATTAAAAGGATCAATTCTCTGCAATCACCATTTCAAGGTTTGCACTTCACCTATCTTGGTATCATTCTTACCTAGTAACATTGTCAGAAACTGAATTTTTGAGATATTCAGAACTGTGCTATTTGTTAAACATTTTGATATGAAACCTATTTTTTCTGAACCAAGACATAGGCCTCTGAAGAAAACACTTCGATTAAACATACAAACAGGCTGGTATGCAAGAAATTAAACAAAAATGAACTCCATGGCATGTAAAAATCCACTGAATACTGATCATGGCAATCTTTACTGAATTTCCTTGAGCTACATAATAATAACGGAAATTTATTTATACTGTAGGTCCTGGTCTACCAAACAGTCAAGAACCGTACAATGTAATATTCCATCCTCTAACTGGGCTTTGTGTCTTAGTGAAATCTTCAAATTCACTTGGGTTAGGTCCATGTGATGAATCGAACGCTTGGAACTACACCTCAGGATATGAGCTAGTATTGAAGCACACTGGACAATGCCTTCAGGCAAAGTCTGTGGGTGAGACTGCAAAGCTTGGGACTGGTTGCAGCAAATCCAGTTCAAAATGGCAGCTAATATCAAATTCAAGGATGCATGTTTCGACTGAACTCACTAAAAATGGAACCAGAGTGTGCTTGGATGCCAGTTATGATGGTGCCATCACAACAAATAAATGCAAGTGCATAAGCTCAGATCCAACTTGCAATCCTGAGAGTCAATGGTTCAGAGTAATATTAAGCAGCAAAGGTATACCAGACGGTGCCTCCATTTTGCAGTTGCCATCTCTTGGACCCTGGTCTCCAACACCAAGTTCGTCACAGTAGTAATTTGAAAACAACCTACTTGTATGTGGTCAAGGATTTAACAGAGAAAGGTGGAAACTCCACGAAGGTGTTCAGGCCCATTGTACGAATAATATGCAAAATGTCTCCACGACGGTGTGTATAATATATCGTCATTTAGATCACTTGTATTTTGCTTACGTTATTGGGTTTAGAAAAAATCTCGTATGTACAAAACAACATAATAAATGGAATGTGCAGAATACTCTTGTACTTGTTCTTTGATCATTCTGTGGGTTAGTACGTTCTCATGGGTGAAAAGTTGTGAAAGTAAGCTAATTCAAAGAAATGGTCTTGTCCAATTTTGATGTCATGTGTGAGTTGCCCCCTTTCTGCTCCTTGTAATTTCTCAAGCACATCTGAACTTTCACATGCTTGGAACACTGTTCAACAACCTCAGAAATGCTTTGATGAGAGGGAGGAAAAGGAGCAAACTAAGCAGGAGCATCAGTCTAAGATCTACTATATTTAAAGTTCACCAATGATCACTGAAGGATCTAGGGTTACTTTTGCCTTCTCAATTTGTGAAATGCACAGTGCAATCACTGTGTGAACCTGAATCAGCTTTAGATGGGCCTTTCCTATTTATTGTGCTCAACTTCTTTTCTCCTGTTTGCCCATTCTTATGTTGCCTTTTGTTTTTAGTACTTCATTTGAAGGACGGAATCCTCATTTATCTGTGCGTATTGAGGTTGGCAATTCTTAACTGATTTGATTAGACAGATATCATTCTTAGATTAAAAGCAAACCCAAACTGTCCCCGTAGCTGAATTTATTGACACCAGCGTGAAGTTTTGGGCTAGTTCCTCACTTCCTCATAAATTGGAAGCAAATAAATTCCAAGTACAGTTCTCTGCACATCGCGCACTCTTGATTGCTGCCTGCTAAGTTTATACTTGCAACCACCATTAGTGCTATTAATTTAAGAGACGTACTAGTACTACTACTAATGAAAGTAGCCAGCATAAACATCACTATGGAAATGGAGGCACCCAAAAACAACTTTTTTTTTTTTACTGAAGGAGTCAGGTGGCCATTTCACTCCAACTCCCTACCGACCTCCAGATTCTTTCTTTCTTTTTCACCCGGGCTTGTGAATTAGGAGCACAGCACTGATCACATTACAATGCCTTGTCCTGCCTTGAAGTATAAAACACTTGTTGCATTCTTGAAACATCAGCAAAGAGTCTCACTTCTTCAAGTTCTCTACACATGTCGAAGGCCCAGGAGGCCCTCGTCACACCATGTTGATCCTTTGAAGCCTCGCCCTTCCTCATGATGAAGTAATCCTGCCGCCCATGCACTCTGTATATATCCGCTGCTCGTCCTTGTTCCCCTCCATTGCTCTCATGGTCGCCATGAGGATGAGGTGTTCTCTCCTCACGGTGTGGCTTGTTCTTGGCTTTGCCTGCCATTGCGCGCTCCACCATGAGCGGGCGGCGGCGGCGCAGCTGTCGACGGCGTCGCGGTGGATCGTGGACGAGGGCGGGAACCGGGTGAAGCTGGCGTGCGTCAACTGGCCGTCCCACCTGGAGCCGATGCTCGCGGAGGGGCTGGGCAAGCAGCCCGTCGGCGCCATCTCCAGGGACGTCGCCGCCATGGGGTTCAACTGCGTCAGGCTCACCTGGCCGACGTTCATGGTGACCAACGCCTCCTACTCGTCCCTGACCGTCGCCCAGTCCTTCCAGAGGCTAAACCTCACCGAGTCGCTCGCCGCCATCAGGGTGAACAACCCCAGCGTCCTGAACCTCACGCTCATCGCTGCGTTCAAGGCAAGTTCTTGGATTCTTGATACACTCGTTAGTCTGATAAATGATCGGGTAATGTGACAGAGATCGATGAGAACTGTGTGCATGCAGGCCGTGGTGAGCAGCCTGGGCGAGAACAACATCATGGTGATACTGGACAACCACGTGAGCAAGCCCGGGTGGTGCTGCGGCAACAACGACGGCAACGGCTTCTTCGGCGACGCCTACTTCGACCCGGACGTCTGGGTCGACGGCCTGACCAAGATGGCCACCATGTTCGCCGGCGTCCCCAACGTCGTCGGCATGAGCCTGAGGAACGAGCTCAGAGGCCCGAGGCAGAATACAAACGACTGGTACAAGTAAGTCAATTGTCCCCGTCTCCAGTCATCTTCATCCAAGAAGGCGATGAACTGATCTTAATGACTATCTTAGCGATGTACTCCATACTAGTACTAGATTCAGTGGTAAATGTTGAGCTACCTACCACATTTGTTTTGTTCATCTGCCGTGGCCTGGATCAGTAAATGAGCCTGAACCCAGTGGTTGGCACTTGGAAGCTGGCCGCCTGCCTCTGCCAAAACTACTCCCGTCTTTCATCTCTGCGCCGCTGCTCCTGCACCGAAATGGCCTTTGCTGCACGGCACGTGATGGACAGTAATGGCCTTTGCTGCAGCAGTAGACTAGTGTACTTCATCTGCTCCGGAGACAAGTTTTCAAAGCCTTCTGCAAAAGGCGAAAGTTGCAAGCCACGGCATGCAGTGGATCGTAATGGAGTTTGACAGTTAACCGGCGCGTGCATGCGACGCAGGTACATGCAGCGCGGCGCGGAGGCGGTGCACGCGGCGAACCCGCGCGTGCTCGTCATCCTCTCCGGCCTGAGCTTCGACAACGACCTGGCCTTCCTCAACTCGCGGCAGGTCAACCTCAGCTTCGCCGGGAAGGTGGCGTTCGAGGTGCACTGGTACGCCTTCTCCGACGGGCAGGAGTGGAGCACGGGCAACGCCAACCAGGTGTGCGCGCGCGTCGCGGCCAGCGTGGCGCGGCGCGCGCTGTACCTGCTCGACCAGGGCTGGCCCGTGTTCCTCAGCGAGTTCGGCGTCGACAACCGCGGCGGAAACGTGAACGACAACCGGTACTACGGGTGCGTCGCCGCCGTGGCCGCCGACCTGGACCTGGACTGGGCGCTCTGGACGCTGCAGGGGAGCTACTACCTCCGGGAGGGAGTCCTGGGGCTCGACGAGGTGTACGGCGTGCTCGACTGGGCCTGGTGCAAGTCGCGCAACGACACCGCGCTGCGCAGGATCCACGCACTGCAGCGCCCGTTCAGAGGTTCGCATGAGCCGCCGGGCGCCAGCGCCGGCGACGCTGCCCCTTTGGTAGCTCTTCTTCGCCGGCAAGCTCCAACCTTATATATGCTTGTGATCTTGGTGCAGGGCCTGGTTTCGCGGGCGCGGCGCCGTACACGGTGCTGTTCCACCCGGCGACGGGGCTGTGCGTGGTGCGGCGGTCGCTGGTGCAGCCTCTGGAGCTGGGCCCGTGCAACGAGACGGAGGCGTGGGCGTACACTCAGCAGAAGAGGCTAGCGCTGCGGGACAGCCCGCTGCTGTGCCTCCGGGCCGAGGGAGCCGGCCGGCCCGCGCGCCTCGGCCTGGCGTGCGGCGACGAGCTGGCTAGGTGGCGCCTCGTGTCTGACTCCAAGCTGCACGTCGCCGCCAACGCGTCCTCGTCCGGCGGCGACGCGCTCTGCCTGGACGTCGGCGCGGACGGGCGGAGCGTGGTCACGAGCCCGTGCCGGTGCCTGAGCGCGGACAGCAGCTGCGACCCGGAGAGCCAGTGGTTCAAGCTGGTGAGCAGCACGAGGAGCGTGGCCACCAAGAGCATGCTCGCGCAGCTGCCTCTCAAGCTCAAGAACTGGAAGATTAGGTCGTTTTAATCGGCGTCCACGCATCCACTGTACGATGATCGGTGATCTCCAGCCTGCACGTAGCTGCATGACGCACGGATGATCACTCCATAATCAGAGCAGCGTTCTTCAGATAACGGACTGTTCGATCACTTGCAAAATGCATTCGTCCATGCCCTTTTCCAGTTTCTTCGGTAACGAGTGATAGAACGCTACTTCATGAGCTCATGTCGTGAGGAGTAGCAGCATCAGAATTGATCTGCCTATATTGCACTGACAAAGCACACAAAGAACGACACTAACAGCGAGAGATTAGAGACGGAAGCTTCCATGACAAACCATAGACCAACAGGACAGCACTAGTTTGGTTTCTTGCGGCATTGATGCCTCTGTGGACGCGTAGTGGTTGTTGAATAGCACAACATTACACAGATTTGCTCGGAGGAGCATCAAAATCAGAAAGAAAAAAAAAAAAAAAAAAAAAATGGGTTCAGGAGGCTCTGTAGACAATCTCGATGTAGAAAATCAGGTTGTTGTGGGACGAACCGTGGGAGATATCAAAGGCCAGCAAGCCGTCCCCTGTGTGGCTGACCTCTACTTCATGTGCATCAACTCTACAAAGCGCCGGCGAAGTGGATGAATACGCCCCAAACCGCCCAGGCCCTCGGCATTTGATCTGAATTGTGGTGGCTGAAGAATCGACAGTGCCTGTGATACTGTCGAGTGCGCCACCGGAGTTGAACATGTTGATCACTCCAAGAGGCGCGAACCGGACAGCTCCACCGAAATTCTGGTGTAGAAATAAGAACATTTCTGTCAGAAATGAGAATACATTAAGCTCAACAAATGTAAGTAGGGAATGGAGTGAAATTTGACCTTTATCGGCGATATGGTATAGATCTCGCATGTCATAGTAGATAATGAAACCTCCAATTTTTTGTGCTTCTGAAGCCTTGAAAGAGAACCTGTAAGACAAAACCGAAGGTTAGTTAGTCGTTGACGCCTTCACGGTATGACGGATGAGATGCTTGAGTTAAAAAGAAATAGGCAGCTAATGAAATTTACATGAATTGAAAGCATATACTGCAGTCTCTCCATTCCAATCATCACCAGCTACCTCCTCAAGGGACTCTACATCTGATGGCGAGAGATGACCAGTGATGTTAACGGTGGTGTGAGAATGAGCAATTTCTTTCAGTGGCCAAGTCCAATTTCCAGCTCCCTGGCAATTGAACACTCCGATGACACCAGAGAAATTGTTTATGTTCCATATTTTCAGCAGACTGCCACAAGAATTCACGAATTATTATTCTTTGTAGAGCAGATTAGTAGCGAAAGAAACTGGAAAAGCTAAATTTCATATACCTTTTGTCATCCATGACTGGGTCATTGAACAGACAATCGCGTGTAGGACGACCAGCATACCTTGCTCTTAGAATCGAGCCATCTGGTAGAACAAGTTTTTTAAGAACACTGAAATTATGCACTCCTGGTTTGTCGCTGCACATCAAAATGAAAAGAATAGTGTAATGAAATCATATGATTTGTTTAAAAGCGAACACCACACCTGAAGAAAATATGCTACAAAAATCACCTGACATAAACACCACCTCCACTCAGAGCCCTAGCTGCTCCATGAAATTCTGCTGATTCATGCTTGCTCTTTACATCAGCAAGAAAGAAAATTAGCTGACATTGAAGTACAGAAAAATAGTCAAACAAACTACCAGGGGTGTAAGAATCTCACATGAAACATATCCCAGTCAGGTATGAAAATTTCTCCCAATAAAAGGCTATTGAATGCCACAGTAGCAATGTGAATAGTTTGCAGTGTTGGTTCCCGAGGCATGAAATCTTCTGAGGCTCTAGCAACTGCACTCTTCAAGGCACTACAAAGAGCCAACAATCATGTCAGATTCTATGTACATAGCTCACATTGTTCGCAGTTATAGACATATACCTAAAGATGCTGTCTGAATTGTGACTCATGCAGCAGATTAAGTTATTTCCTTTGAAATTTCGAGCAATCGATTCCTCAAGAGCTTGTTGATACTTTCGAGTCAATGCAACACGACCACCAAAGCCGTGCCCTAGAGTCTCCATCACATTCTGCACATCTACCTTCACACCATCCACACCCACACTAGAAAGGTAGCTGTGCTGGTCATTGTAGAACTCATATATCTTGGCAGGATCAATTATACCCACACCGAATTTCTGCAAGCTGTCCATGGCTATATCCCTCAAATTTGCAACATTACCGGGAGATTGGACTGGGTAAACTAGCTTTGGATTGTACTTCATCATCGCATCAGATGTTGTGAGGACGCCTCCCCAGTACCCATGTAAAGCATGCCATACATAGATGTATCTGTGGTTTCAAACGCATCATTTTACTCAGCAGAAAGTATGAGGATTTACTTATAGCACTAGTATTTCAATAAGAATCAAGTACTTGACTCCATGATTTTCTTTGATCTTCTTGACAAGGTCTCCAAGATTCTTGCAGGCTTCTCCCCTAAACTTATCGTTCTCCTTCAGATCAACCAGCCTCTGTGCAAACCTGAAAATATTACAATGCAAATCAGGCGCAATGCACGTGTTTTATGTGTTAGCAAAGGATGCAGCACTTACACGGTCTGTTCAAGGAGGGCTTCATCCACTTTCTTGAATTCGTCAACTGTTTCTTGCCAACCATCATCTATAATCAGAAACCTTGGTGGTGCGCCTCCTTCGCACAAACTATAGAACAAGAAATGCATCATCAGTAAATGACAGCTATCAAAAGAAAGAGGCAACAAATCACATAAAGAAGCATGTGTAAAAAAGAGAGGCAAAAACAATTCTTGTCTACCTTTGAAGACCTTCCTCAATCCCTACTGGGTTAACAGCTTTATAAAATGCATCCCAAGTGCACCACCCAAACCAGTCCAAGTTTGCAGGGATCTGACAATTGTGATGAGTTTAAGCAAGACTTGTGAAAAATAAAAAATAAAAAAACGCTAAGTCTAATTAGGTGACAAAAGTATAAATGAACCGGCTTTGCTATACCTCCTTGTTCTCTATATGACTGAAAGTTCCTTTGATCTTGGACAGTATCCTAAATGAAGGTGCAACTAAGCCATTTCTACATAGAACAAAAAATTATAACAATGTGGTTACATTAGGAGCATGATATTACTTGACAGATTCCTTCATAAGCTTGAAAGGGTTATCCCCTGAGTTGATGAAAACCGCATCAACTGCTTCCAGCGACTGCACCTCAGGATCACCTACCAAACAGTCCACCATTCTACTCTCAGAGATTCCAACCAAAAATTCCAAGCTTTGCACATTTTGATTCGAGTACCTCAAAATCCAGCGAGTCAAAACGAAGCTTACCGCTCTCGAAGCAGAACTGGAGCTCATTCTGGGGACTCCCCTGGAGACTGGCTCGGAAGTCCCCGTCAAGAACCGGCAGCATCAGCGCGTACACCGTGTCCTCCACCGCCTCCGCCGCCTCATTCCTCGTCTCCAGAAGCAGCATCTGCGTCTCCGCCGGCACGCCCGCCGAGTCAGCGCCCGTCGTCGGGACCATCCACCAGATCTTGAACCTGAACAGCGACAGCCACCTCCACCCTCTGCGCGGCACCCATCCAAGAACCAACCCATCACGAATCAGTACCACGGACCTGAGGGACGCATTGCATATGTCATATGACTTACCTGGCGAGGGTGCCGATGGAGAACACGTGGCGGCTGGACGGCGCCGCCGCCCTGGCGCCGAGAAACGCGGCGCCTGGGGTGGCGTCGGCGACGCCGGTGCGGAGCGTGACGTTGTGCGGGGTGCGGGCGAGGAGCTCGCGCCCGCCGACCAGCAGGGACCCGTGCTCGAGCTGCGGCATCTGTTGCGGGGACGCGTCCGCGGTGGCGCTGAGGTGATGGGAGGCGACGATAAAAGGCATTGCTCGGCGAAGGAGGCGGCAGCGCGGGTTATAGCGTGGGCCGGGAGGAACAGGAAGAAGCGACCGCGAGGACATCAGCCTCGTCATCGCCGTGTAGGAAACCGAGCGCTTTCGTGATTGGAAAAGTTAGGTGTGTTTGGTTGAGCGTAATCATAGCTGACCAGGTCGATCGAAGTGTGGAATATGAATGGTTTAGTACTTATATAGAGAGTATTTTTAAAATTTGTACTACTTAGTTAAGATAAGATAATTATATTCAAGCAATCAAATATATGAATGATTTTTTCTTAACCTATCTCATACATGTACAACTTGATATAAGCAACCAAATACACCTTTAATTTATTTACCCATTAGATTGCATGGGGCACTCCCGCTCGGCGATGTATTCGTTTTTCTAGAATACTTGTACCATTTTTTAAAAGAAAATTAATCTTCATATAAATGCAATTATAAAAATAGTCTTATCTTAACCGCAAAAATACCAACAGATAACACGCGTCACCTGTCACGCTCGTGTATCACGGCAGAGGCGTAACCACAACCTACACCTACCGTGGTAGGGCAGCTCGACAGGCCGATAGGACCTGTCATGGTGTGAAACGTATAGGTTCCTGCTGCATTACTCTTGGTCGGTAGCACCTGTCACAGTACATGAGCATGATATCGCCCATTGATGCTTGTCATGCCTTTTTCCTAGGTTTTTTCAGCTAGGCCCACTTTTTTATTTTTGTCGTTAGTATTCTAGCTTTTATGTTTCATCCTCTATTTGTAGTTTCTTTTCGTGCGGGTGCAGCACAGTGGGGAAAAGACTAATTTTTAAAGGGGAGGACTAGGAATCGAATGCCTGATGGGAAGCTTTCCACTAGACATGTTGTTGCAATATTTGTTTTAATAATGTGTGCAACATTTTGTTGCAAATAATACGCAGAAAATAGGAAATAAGAGACTCGAATTTTTACGTGAAAAACCCTTGCGGGAAAAAAAAACCACGGACGCACAAAGGCGATCACTATATGAGGAGATTTTTACAATGGAGCTCTCTTGCTTTTGCCCTAGGCTACATGGTTATATTTATAGTGGTACATTAGAGATAGAGTAGGAAACAAATTTGTATCATACTCAAACTCAACAATCTTCACCTTGAGACGGATTCCTCTTATAACCAAAATATAATGTGACTCTTCTCGAAACAAATCATCATGAACACCTTGTGTGCCATAAGTCCAAAAAACTACTGAGTGATACTAACTAAGTCTACTGGGTTTATCAACATATCTGTTGAATTATCATGTGTACTTATCTTGCTGACTTTAATATGAAAAGATGTGATAATTGCCTAGAGGGGGGTGAATAGGCTATTTAAAATTTCAAAAGAAATTAATCGCAGCGGAAAAGGTATCGGAGTTTCCGGTATAATATCGGAACTTCCGACTGGATCGGAACTTCCGATATATTATCGGAATGTCCGATCAGTAATGAAATTCGAGAACAAGTAACAACGTCTAGCAATCTACAATCTTCTTCTACTCTAGTTGAGTGCAAGAATGAGAGAACGATCTAGACTAGAGTAGCAACAATAGAGGAGTTCAAATAAAAGGATTACACACAAGTAATTCAAGATAAATCAAACTAAAGAGACAAGAGTTTGTTACCTGGAATTCGGATCCTTGAGGGGATCTTACATCTCCGTTGAGGAGGCTCACAAAGAGTCGGGTCTCTTCCAACCCTTTCCTCCCAAACCTCGGTCACACTTGAGATTCGGTTTTACTCTTGATTTCTTCCATTTCGGAGGCGAAATCGACCTTCACAAACTTCTCACAGCGTCCCACTCTTCGGGAGCTCATGAGCGACGCCTAGCCGTCTAGAAGTCCTTCAACCTGCAAGAGTAGCAAATGCAACTGTCGACGATTGGAGAACGGGCTCTCGCCGAGCTTACTTGTTGAACGAGGGATCAACCAAAGCCCCTTTCTGCCAAAGGTTGTAGCATCGAAGATGCGGAAGATGGTCCGTTAGAACAGACAGGAACACAAGGATTTTATCCTGGTTCAGGCCTCTCATGATCGAGATAATAGCCCTACATCCAGTCGCCTGGTGGCGTTTTTCTCTACTGAAATGATGGATACAAGTACATGGATCTCACCCCGGGATCCCCCTTTCACGTGTGTTTTCGGGGGGATTAAATACAGAGCCTCACGCTGTACACAAGGTAACCACCCCCTAGATTTACGCCACGCTTTCCATAATCAGTAGTGCCCACGATCCGGGCCCTTGATCTGCGCAATTAATTTGAATTTGTGGTGGATTGATTGCCATCTTTCTTTCTAGTGGCATGACCGGTCCCCGACCATCCACCCGGTAACGACGTGGCCTTCACGAGCATGGTTGCTCGTGATCGTCGATATGGTCATAGGCGAATGGGTAGACACACATGCTCGGAAGTTATGTTGCTCGGATGGTTTTCCGAGCATCTTCTCTTGGTCTTTGTATGGTCGGTAGCTTCAGGATCTTCTCGGGGTACAACGGTCTTTTATCGGATAGTCAATCCCGCTGCCTTGAGAATGCTTGGGGCTCGGCGCTCGGAGTATCGATCCGAGCTCATGGTTGGGAGTTGCTCGGCCGTCAGGCGTAATGGTCCTTATAGAAAATAGTCCAATCCCGAAAGCTAGTCCCCGAGGCTCAAGTGAGATGGGTTATCTCCTTGAGACCGAGAAGTCCAAGGAGGGATTGAATTCTTGATGGTGAAGCACCTACCTCAAAGATCTGGGCATGAAATGACCAGGAAAAAGATTTGACAGATGAGGCAGGCCCACGCTATCACATCCCGAGCGAATCATGCTCGGGGAAAAAGGTCGGCACAAGCTGCACCGAGAGGGAAAATAAAACGCGATTGAACCTCGTCCCGAGTATGGATCAGATGCCCAGGGAAAAGGTAACTAGCAGACTGTGAAAAAACACATGCTGCCGCATCCCATGCATGGATAAGATGCACAGGGGAAAGGTAACTAGCAGACTGTGAAAAAACACATCTCGCCGCATCCCATGCATGGATCGATGCACAGGGAACTAGGCATGGATCAGACGCCTAGGCTACTAGCAGATTGCGAGCGGACTCATATTGCCACATCCCGAGCATGGGTCTAATGCTCGAGGAATCGGCAGACGAGCTGTGCTCGAGCCGTGATCCTGGACATGGACCGACGCCCAGTGGAAATGTAACTAGCATCGTGAAAAAACACATGTCGCCGCATCCCATGCATGGATCGATGCACAGGGAACTAGGCATGGATCAGACGCCTAGGCTACTAGCGGTGCGGCGGACTCACATTGCCACATCCCGAGCATGGGTCTAATGCTCGAGGAATCGACAAACGAGCCAGGCTCGAGCCGCCCATCCTGGACATGGACCAGGCGCCCAGGAAATAAACTATGAGGACACAGGCTCAAACGCCTAGCATGCTCGGCGCAGAACACAAACCGCTCTCCGAGCGTAACGCTGCTTTCGGAGGAACAGACTTCGCGCCGAGCGCAAGGCGCGTTTCTGCGCGAATAGGATCCCCGAGCTAAACGCTGCTCTGGAAGGAGAGACTCGCGCCCGAGCCGGCACGTGTCTGCCGCGAATAGAATCCCTCGAGCGAAACGCTGCGTTTCTGGAAGGAGAGACTCGCGCCGAGCCGGCACGTGCCCGGCCATGAACAGAATGCCCCGAGCGAACGCTGCTTTCTGGAAGGAGAGACTCGCTACCGAGCCGGCACGTGCTCGACGCGAACACGACTAGTCCCCGAGCCGAAACGCTGCGCGAGGGAGAGACTCGCGCCCGAGCCGGCACGTGTCTGCCGCGAACAGAACAGGCCCCGAGCGAACGCTGCGTTTCGGAAGGAGAGACTCGCGCCCGAGCCGGCACGTGCTCTGCGGAACATGAATAATCACGAACAGTCCTCGAGCGAAACGCGCGCCGGAGGAGAGATTCGCGCCCGAGCCGGCACGTGCTCGACGCGAACACGACTAGTCCCCGAGCGAAACGCTGCTCGGAGGGAGAGACTCGCGCCCGAGCGGCGCACGTGCCCTGGCGCGAACAGATCAGCCTCCGAGCGAAACGCTGCGTTTCGGAGGAGAGAATCGCGCCGAGCCGGCACGTGCTCGGCGCGAACACGACTAGTCCCCGAGCGAAACGCGTGCTCGGAGGAGAGACTCGCGCCCGAGCCGGGCACGCGGCCCTGCCGGCGAACAGATCAGCCCCGAGCGAAACGCTGCGTTTCGGAGGAGAGAATCGCGCCGAGCGGCACGTGCTCGGGCGCGAACACGACTAGTCCCCGAGCCGAAACGCTGCTTTCGGAGGGAGAGACTCGCGCCCGAGCCGGCACGTGCTCGGCGCGGAACATGAATAATCACGAACGAGCCCCCGAAAACGCGTGCTCGGAGGGAGAGACTCGCGCCGAGCCGGCACGTGCCGGCGCGAACACGACTAGTCCCCGAGCCAAACGCGTGCTCGGAAGGAGAGACTCGCGCCCGAGCCGGCACGTGCGGCGCGAACACGACTAGTCCCCGAGCGAAACGCAGCGTGCTCGGAGGAGAGACTCGCGCCCGAGCCGGCACGTGCTCGGCGCGAACATGAATAATCACGAATAGTCCCCGAGCGAAACGCTGCGTGCTCGGAGGGAGAGACTCGCGCCGAGCCGGCACGTGTTTCTGCCGCGAACACGACTAGTCCCCGAGCGAAACGCTGCGTGCTCGGAGGAGAGACTCGCGCTCGAGCCGGCACGTGCCCGGCGCGGAACACGACTAGTCCCCGAGCGAAACGCGTGCTCGGAGGGAGAGACTCGCGCCCGAGCGTGCTGCCTGCTCGGCGCGGAACACCGGCCGTCTCCGAGCGAAACACGTGCTCGGAGGAATAAGAGCGATTTTCGAGATATAACAAGATCAATTCCCGAGTGCAATGCCCGTCCGATGTGAAGAAACACACGTCCGAGCTAAAAATTTCCTCAGTGCAGATTCGAGCGAAAAGCCTGCTCGGGCAAGAGGATGAAATTTGCGCCCGAGCGAAGAACTTGCCCGGCACAAAACAAACGACTTCGCCTAAGCACCGCTTGCTTGATGTAACAAACTTTTCTTTTACGCATCTTACCTTATCATAAGTTGTGCAAGATCGGTCATCGATGTGGAAGATGACGTCTTGATTCCTTTGGCAAAGAATACGCCGATCCCCACTGACGGCGCCAAATTGCCGACGATTGGAGAACGGGCTCGCCGAGCTTACTTGTTGAACGAGGATCAACCAAAGCCCCTTTCGCCAAAGGTTGTAGCATCGAAGATGCGGAAGATGGTCCGTTAGAGCAGACAGAACACAAGGATTTTATCCTGGTTCAGGCCTCTCATGATCGAGATAATAGCCCTACATCGATCGCTGGTGGCGTTTTTCTCTTGAAATGATGGATACAAGTACATGGATCTCACCGGGATCCCCTTTCACGTGTGTTTTCGGGGATTAAATACAGAGCCTCACGCTGTACACAAGGTAACCACCCCTAGATTTACGCCACGCTTTCCATAATCAGTAGTGCCCACGATCCGGGGCCCTTGATCTGCGCAATTAATTTGAATTTGTGGTGGATTGATTGCCATCTTTCTTTTTAGTAGCATGACCGGGTCCCCGACCATCCACCCGGGTAACGACGTGGCCTTCACGAGCATGGTTGCTCGTGATCGTCCGGTATGGTCATAGGCGAATGGGTAGACACACATGCTCGGAAGTTATGTTGCTCGGATGGTTTTCCGAGCATCTTCTTTAGTCGTATGGTCGGTAGCTTCAGGATCTTCCGGGGTACAACGGTCTTTTATCGATAGTCAATCCCCGGCTACCTTGAGAATGCTTGGGGCTCGCGCTCGGGTATCGCATCCGAGCTCATGGTTGGGAGTTGCTCGGCCGTCGGGGCAGAATGGTCCTTATAGAAAATAGTCCAATCCCCGACAGCAACGTAGTGTAATCTTGGAGATGCTCTCTAATGCTCATGAAGGATCGTTATTTTTGATCCAGTTGATTTTGATGATGAGTATTTGAAAAAGATTTGAAACTAGTTTGATATTTCGACAAGATTTATTTTTTGGTTTCTTTATTTGAAAAGATCTGAAATCAGTTTGATTATTTGAAAAGCTTTTTTATTTTTGCAAAGGTTTTTGTTCGTGTTTTGAAATCGTGTTCTTAGAATATTTAATGCAATGCACTCCTGTGAGTGGTTGCATGGTTTAATGTGAGTCAAGTCGCGGACTTGTGCTCGGAATCGCTTTGTGGTTTGTTCATGTGCGGTATTGCTCGAGGCGAATGTGGTCGATGACGGGTGGAACTAGGTTCATGGAGGAACCGAGGTTCGGGACAAGGTTCAGGGGAAGCGAGGTCTTGGTGGTTAAGGATGTCATGCGGACGCTCGGGCTAAGAGAATGGTGCACATGAAGAATGGTTAGTCACGTGAGAATGGCATGAGGTCATTCGCGTGCAAAGTGTTAGTCACGTGAGTATGGTAGGGTTGCCATACGCGTGCAAGAGTTGTACTCGGCCAGGTTGGGCCAAGTGGAGTTGTGTTGAATACATGCTCTTTCTAGGATTAGGAGTGGGAATCCTTCTAGGATTAGGAATCCTTCTAGGATTAGGACTCCTTCTAGGATTAGGTGTGTTTGCCTTCTTTAAATAGAGGGGTTGCCTCCTGTTGAAGGCAATCAAGCTTTGAGCAAGCTTTAGGGTTGTACTCTTTTGTTTGGAGTATTTTAGACAAAAGAAAGGAGAAATAAAGATCAAGTTCATCAAATCTTTCGGCGAGCTACAATTCTAGTTAGATTTATTCTCGCCATTTTCTGGAACAGTAAGATTGCGAAGGTCATAACTTTTGATCCGTAAGTCCGATTGAGCTGATTCTTTTTGGGTTTGATTCGTATTGGAATCTAGTTTCTTGTGTCCAAATTTCAGATCGATCGGACGATTGGATCTCCGGGAATTCGTGTTTTACCAAACCTCTATCATTCTGTTTTTTTCGAAAACGAGGCAATTATTTGGTTCTATTTTGGGGTAAACTTTTAATAGATCAAGAATTTGATTTTAGCTTCCGCACAATCATTCACCCCCCCTCTGATTGCTATATTCGGTCCTACAAGTGGTATCAGAGCAAGGCTCTACTAATCCATCTTAACAGGTGATTAGTAAACGGTAAGTTATGGCAACAGAGAAATACTCAAACAAGCCGCCAATCTTCGATGGCACAGACTTCCCCCACTGGCGGATCCGGATGACTTCATATCTTCAAGCTCAAGGTAACGCGATTTGGCGCAAGGTAAAAATTTAAATTTAGCTTCCTTCTAATGATGATATTGATAAAATCGAGTTTGAAAAAGATGTTGAAAACAATAATAGAGCTAGAAACATATTGCTTCAAGGACTTGCTAGAAAAGAATTCGATAGAGTCTGTCATTTACTCACTGCTCATGAAATTTGGAAATCTCTTCAAGATTATCATGAGGGCACTGATTCTGTAAAAGAAGCTAGGCAAGATCAATTTAAAAGGAATACACTAGATTTGAAATGAACTCTAGAAAATCTCTAGATGATTGTTTTGCTCGCTTTACTTGAATCTTAAACAATCTTAGAGTTGTAGATGTAAAGTACATCGACTCTGAAAATGCTAGACATTTCCTATCTTCTCTTGATCTTAAAATCGGCAAATGAAAGTGACTGCTTTTAGGAAGCTCACAAGATGAGTGAAATGACTTTGGATAAACTATATTCTAGTCTCAAGACTTTTGAGATAGACATTGTTTCAAGAACATCCAATGATAACTCTATGGCTCTTAATGCTAATTCCTCTTCATATGATAATGCTACTAGTTCTTCATCATCATATTCCATTCTCGCTTTGAGTGCTCTTAGTGATGAACAGCTAGATCAAATACCGGAAGATACACTTGCTCTTCTTTCCAAGCGTGTCAATGCAACTTACATGAGATCAAGGGAAAGAAAAGGAGCCTCCATCCACTTTGCTACAATCAAGAAGGCAGGGCACATCCGTGCTAAATGTTTCAAGAACAAAGATAGAGAGGAGAAGGAGCAAAGCAACTCCTCCAAGTCCTTCCGGCCAAGAGAGAGCAAGGATAAAAATAAGCAACGGACGAAGAAGATGCTCAACAAAGTCTTCGAGGCAATTGGTCGCTTAGACTTAAGCGACATTGATGACTCAATTGAAGATGAGAAGGAAGCGAAGCAAACGAAGCTGAAAGAGAAGGATTTCACGATTTGTGCTTCATGGCAAAAGGGAACACTAGTGATTCTAGTGACAACGACAAAGACCTCTGACGGTGATGAGGTAATGCCTTCAGATGATGAGCTTTGTGAAGTTTTAGTCATATTGAGAAAATCTTTAAGAAAATCTTCACTCAAAAATAAAAACTTAGAAAAAGATCTATCCATGCTAAAATCAAAACTTTGATCTTAGAAATTCAAATTCTGAAAATATTTGTGATACTTGCTTAGATCTCAAATTTGAAATTAAGTCTCTAAAAGAGGAACATGTCATTAAACTAGAACAAGTTTATGCTTAGAACAATTGAAAAATGAAAAACTTGTGAAAAATATTGGTTGCTCTCTTGATAGTTTACATGATCAAATTGCTTGCTCTAAATGTTCAATTCTTGAGTTGAAATTAAAAGATGCAAATTGTAGAGTTACACAATTAACAAATGACATGTTCACTCATGAAATTAACTCGTGTTCAAATTGCCAGAAACAGAAAGCTAAAATTGACACTCCTTGTGATAATTGTTTAACTCTTGCTAAGAAAGTTGATTACTTGCAAAATTCTTTGGAACGTTTCACTGATGGCAAGAAAAACCTAAACATGATTTTGGATCAATCAAAAGTCAACACTCAGAACAAAGGTTTAGGTTTTGATTCTTATGCTCATCATAAATCACATGCTCCCACTGTTGTCAAAACACTTGGAAGTGGAAAATTTGAAATTGTCAATGAGCCTAAGAAAAATGTCTTTAAATATGGTGGTCTTTTATCTTCTACTATGATGAATGCAAAATGTGCTTCTACTATTAAAGCAAAACATCATGTTAAGTACACTTGCACTCATTGTGGTAGAGATGGACATCTAGTAGACTTTTGCTTTAGACTAGCTAAACAACAAAAGAGAGAAAGGTTTAATGCTAGGTCTAATTTCAGACAGGCACGTTTCATTTCTCATTATGTGCCTAGGGTGATGCAAATACCTCTTGTTGCTAAGAACACGAGAAAAGACAAATCTTCTTTTATGCATAAGAATGCTCGTGTTGTGCCAACTGTTGTGCGTCGTGTGTCTCAAGATCTTGGATTCCTAAACATCTTATTTCTAACCCGATCTGAGACATCGACACTTTCTGCTTCTATGTAGGCTTCTCACGCGAGGAAGGAAAACATATGGCTAGTGGATTCCGGATGCTCACGCCACATGTCCGATGATAAGAATTGGTTCTCCTCCTTCACTCGTGCATCTCGTGCTAAAAGTGTTATTTTTCAAGATGCTTCCTCCACCTCTATTTTCGCAAAAGGCACTAGTCCAAATAGTGCAGTGCAGTGCATATGTAGAGTATCTTTGTTGATGAAGATGATGATGATCTTTGTTGAGGATGAGATAATTGGAGTTCTTTGTGTGCTTGTGTGCTCGTTTTCAAGCTTCCCGCGTGCTTCACATCGACAAGCTATCAAGAGGATTTTAAGGTATCTCCGTGGTACTCAAGATTTTGGCATTTGGCTTTTCGCTTCTTCACGCATTAGTTTAAGACCTTTCTCGATCTTTGAATTTGGAGGATGTGGAATTGATAGAAAAAGTACATCTGGTTCATGCCACTTCTTGAGTAATTCTCTTTCTTGGACACATTGACATCATATTTCATTTTCTTAGAGATCATGTTGAAAAAAGAGCTATTGAACTGAAATTTGTTGATTCGGGTGCTCGACTGGCGATATTTTCACTAAACCGCTTGATTTTTCTCGCTTTTGCTTTCTTACGCGGTGAACTTGGGATCATTCATCCCCATGGGTTGATTTGAGGGAGTCTTGAGTTTATCTCTTTTGGGTTACTTGACTTTGGTTCCTAGAAGTGATTTTTATAAGTGGTATTTTGACTTTACACCTCAAGTAAAAACCCTGCTTACATTGCATCATGTAGTACAAAGCTTTGGTGATTATTCTTGTGTATATAGCCAAGTTAATGCTCAATGCTTTACTTATCACTAAAAGGCTAAAATAATTCAATTTGAGATGCTTTTCGAGAATATTTTGGCTCTTGCTCATTATGGTATTGCATTTGTGAAATAGGCTTAAAAGTTTCTTGTCATCTGTTGAAAGGCTAGAGTGATTAGAAACTATGTGTGAGTTTTTGTTGGACTTCAAATGATCATTATGAGTCTCAAGCAAAATCAGTGTTTTAATGTTAAAAGCAAGTTAAAAGATGCAAGCAAAGCTACTTGGCTAAACACAAGTTTAGTACAATGTGCGACTTCCTTGCCAGGATTTAAATGCAAAAGATGCAAGAAAAGGCTACTTGTCTAAACAAAAGTTCAGAACAATGTGAAGCCACTTGCCAATTTAAACTGAGAAAGATACAAGAAAGAACTACCTACTCATACACAAGTATGGGCTAGTGTGCGATTACTTGTCATCCTGTTGATCACAAAGCAAAATTGTCAAACTTGCTAAAAGAGAAAAAGGAAATTCAAATGGTTGAAAAAGGCTTGAGACAAATATTAGTGAATTTGAAAGTCTCTCTATGCTCATGATAGATTTCTTTTTCGCTTTGGCAAAATCTGTTTATGACATTTTACTTGTTTGCTCTAATTTGCTTATGCAATAACTATTCTATGTGTTAGAGCCTCCATATTCTCACAATTTGCTTTCTCATTGGATAATTTGATACAAAATGAGAAAGTTCTCCTAAAAACTCTTCAAATGCTTTACTTTGATTATATACCTTGAATATACTTCAAAGTTTGAGATACTGCATTCATTAAGGGGGAGTTTTCATCTTGATGACTATTTGTCAAAAAGGGGGAGAACAAGTCAAGGAGGTTTTTGAATTGGGATTATTTGGTCTTTTGGTTCTTGCTCAATCTCTTGTCAAATCTTATATTGTGTTTTGTCAAATTACTCATCAAGGGGGAGATTGAAGGATCGTTATTTTTGATCCAGTTGATTTTGATGATGAGTATTTGAAAAAGATTTGAAACTAGTTTGATATTTCGACAAGATTTATTTTTTGGTTTCTTTATTTGAAAAGATCTGAAATCAGTTTGATTATTTGAAAAGCTTTTTTATTTTTGCAAAGGTTTTTGTTCGTGTTTTGAAATCGTGTTCTTAGAATATTTAATGCAATGCACTCCTGTGAGTGGTTGCATGGTTTAATGTGAGTCAAGTCGCGGACTTGTGCTCGGAATCGTTTGTGGTTTGTTCATGTGCAGTATTGCTCGAGGGGCGAATGTGGTCGATGACGGATGGAACTAGGTTCATGGAGGAACCGAGGTTCGGGACAAGGTTCGGGAGGCCCGAGGTCTTGGTGGTCAAGGATGTCATGCGGGGACGTTCGGGCTAAGAGAATGGTGCACATGAAGAATGGTTAGTCACGTGAGAATGGCATGAGGTCATTCGCGTGCAAAGTGTTAGTCACGTGAGTATGGTAGGGTTGCCATACGCGTGCAAGAGTTGTACTCGGCCAGGTTGGGCCAAGTGGAGTTGTGTTGAATACATGCTCTTTCTAGGATTAGGAGTGGGAATCCTTCTAGGATTAGGAATCCTTCTAGGATTAGGACTCCTTCTAGGATTAGGTGTGTTTGCCTTCTTTAAATAGAGGGTTGCCTCTGTTGAAGGCAATCAAGCTTTGAGCAAGCTTTAGGGTTGTACTCTTTTGTTTGGAGTATTTTAGACAAAAGAAAGGAGAAATAAAGATCAAGTTCATCAAATCTTTCGGCGAGCTACAATTCTAGTTAGATTTATTCTCGCCATTTTCTGGAACAGTAAGCTTGCGAAGGTCATAACTTTTGATCCGTAAGTCCGATTGAGCTGATTCTTTTTGGGTTTGATTCGTATTGGAATCTAGTTTCTTGTGTCCAAATTTCAGATCGATCGGACGATTGGATCTCCGGGAATTCGTGTTTTACCAAACCTCTATCATTCTGTTTTTTTCGAAAACGAGGCAATTATTTGGTTCTATTTTGGGGTAAACTTTTAATAGATCAAGAATTTGATTTTAGCTTCCGCACAATCATTCACCCCCCCTCTGATTGCTATATTCGGTCCTACAGCTCAAGATAAATGAATTCGATTTTGCTCTAGCACTAGAACTCACTTCTATCTCTCACTCTCTAGATGATCACTAAGATCAAAGAGGAGGACTCAAGAATGCTTTAGATTGTGCTCTACAAGCTCACAAGGTCAGCCCAACAAAGTGTGTAACCTCTCAAAGGAGGTGGAGGTGGGTATTTATAGATTTGGGCAAAAACTAGCCGTTATACCCGCACTTAGCCACATATCGGAACTTCCGATCCCAACATCGGAACTTCCGATGTGTGTAAATTTCCAGAACTTGGCACACTCCAATAGTCGAAAAGACTAAGCATCGGAACTTCTGATTTCACGATCGGAACTTCCGAAGCTCACAGAGAGTCACCTCTAAGAAACTTTCCCAAAAAATTTCACCAAGCCCGAATCGGAATGTCCAATTCCTAGATCGGAACATCCGATATCTCCATAGGGTTCCCAAATTAGAACTTAAACGCATCGGAACTTCCGATTGGATTCATCGGAACTTCCGAACTCGATAGAGAGCACCTTTTCTCATTCTAATATTGATCGAAACTTCCGATCCAATAGATCAGAACGTCCGAACTCAACAGAGAGCACCCTTTGGGATCTCAACACACATTAGAACTTCCGACTTGAAATCTCGGAAAGTTCGATCTGTTGTAGGGGCTTCGGACTCAGGCACAACTATGCATCGGAATGTCTGAACGTATCGGAACTTCCGACCCAAGATCGGAATGTCCGACCTAAACTTCAAAGGAAACCATTTCGGTGCAAGTGCAGTGACTTCGTGTCTCTCAAATAAAACTAGCTATCATTCATCTGAGCATAGAGAATAACTCTAGATCAACTACAATGCATCCCTCTTAATAGTACGACATTCCTATGACCAAAAAATGTAAAATACATTGAAATAATGCCATTTTTAATATCGTTTCTTTTTTAGGGTATCCATCGTCCGTAGATGATCTCACTTTGGAACTTTTACCTGTTCACAAACTCATTGAACGCATTAGTCCCTTTAATCGTTTGTCATTAATCATTCAAAACTTCTTTAGGGGCCTAGATGCACTTTCATAATATCACCTTGAGCAATGACAACACGAATGTAATGATATCTGACATCAATGTGCATTATTCTCTCATGGAATATCTGATCCTTTGTAAGGTAAATAGCACTCTAACTGTCACAGAATATTGTAGTGCAAGATGTACTTCGACAAAGCTCAGTAAATAAACCTCTAAGCCAAACAGCTTCTTTGCAAGCTTCAGAAATATCCATATATTCAATTATTCATCTTCAATAGTAGACAAGGCAACGATAGCTTGCAGACTTACTTTCCAGCTAACAGCAAACCCTCCAACAGTGAATAGATAACCAGTAAGAGATCTTCTCTTATCCAAATCTCTAGCAAAATCTAAATCTACATAACTCACTAGTCCATCTCTAATTTTTCCAAACTGTATACAAGTATTAGAAATGCCCCGCAAATATCTGAAAATCCATGGTACTGCTTTTCAATACTCTTTGCAAGGATTAGCCATGTATCTACTAACAATACTCAATAATTGAGATAAGTCGGAGTGAGAATATACCATGGCATACATAAGTGAACCAACTGCACTGGCATATGGAACTCTAAACATGTACTCAACTTCATCATCTGATTGTGGGCATGACACTAAAGATAATCTGAAATGTGCAGCTGATGGAGTACTCACTGATTTGGTTTTATGCATGTTGAAACGACGAAGGACTTTTTCAATATACCCATTCTGACTTAGGTATAATTTTTCAAACCGTTTGACTCTGGTAATTTTCATATCAAGAATCTTCTTTGCTGCATCTAGATCCTTCATCTCAAATTCACTGCTTAATTGTGCCTTCAGTTTGAAATTTATGCCTTGTCTTTTGCAGCAATCAACATATCATCAACAAATAGGAGCAAATAAATAGCTAAACCATTAACAGTTTTCAAATAGACATAGCTATCATAATCTATTCTTTTAAAATTCTGAGATATCATAAAGGAGTCAGATCTCTTGTACCATTGTCTAGGTGATTGCTTCAAACCATAAAGAGATTTCTTTAATTTGCAAGCAAAATTCTCGTTCCTCAGAATGATGAAACCTTATGGTTGCTCCATATAAATGTCTCCTTCTAGTTCCCTATGTAAGAATGCAGTTTTCACGCCCCATTAATCAAGTTCATAATTGTGCATAGCCACGATACTGAGTAAAGTATAATAGAACTATGCTTCACAACTGGGGAAAAGATATATGTGAAATAAATACTTGGAATTTGGCTATATCCTTTAGCAACGAACCTTGCCTTGTACCTAACCTATTCGGTTGGAGATACACCTTTCTTCTTTTTAAATATCCATTTGCAACATATAGCATTCTTCACAATTGGCAACTTGACAAGCTCCTAAGTGCTATTTTTCTCAAGAGATTGCATCTCATCATGTATGACAGTCATCCATCTTTCTAAATCATCAGAAGAGATAGCCTCTAAATAAGTTGAAGGTTCTACAAGAAAAACATCATGTATGTTTTCCTTTTCGGCTTTTGGTGTAGATCCTGAATCAATAACATGCTTCACCCGCACATTTGATTTCTGTTGTTCCTCAGCGGGAACATTAATAGATGGTTTATCATGTAACATAACAGATTTATCAAAGGTAACATTTCTGCTAATAATCACCTTTCTAGTTTTAGGATTCCACAATTTATAGTCTTTCACACCGGACTTGTAACCAAAGAAAATGCATTTAACGGCTGTAGGCTCCAATTCACCATTATTAGTATAAGCAAAACAACCAAATATTCTCATATTTGAATAATTTGCTGGAGAACCAGACCATACCTCAATTAGAGTTTTCTTATTAATTATCGGGTTTGGTGATCGATTGATTAAATAACAAGCAGTAGAAGTGGCTTCAACCCAATAACTCGCAGATAAGCCAAAGTTAGATAATATGCAACATACCTTCTCCATGATGGTTCTGTTCATGCATTCGGCCACACCATTTTGTTAAGGAGTATAAGGGACAGTGTAATGTCTCACAATACCCTCTGATCTGCATAAAGCTTCAAATTCTCTAGAACAGAACTCCAAGCCATTATTGGTACCAACTTCTTTACATGTTTGCCAGTTTGTTTTTCAATTATAATCTTCCACTCCTTGAATGTTTTGAATACATCCGATTTGTGCTTTATGAAATTGTCGACGATTGGAGAACGGGCTCTCGCCGAGCTTACTTGTTGAACGAGGGATCAACCAAAGCCCCTTTCTGCCAAAGGTTGTAGCATCGAAGATGCGGAAGATGGTCCGTTAGAACAGACAGGAACACAAGGATTTTATCCTGGTTCAGGCCTCTCATGATCGAGATAATAGCCCTACATCCAGTCGCCTGGTGGCGTTTTTCTCTACTGAAATGATGGATACAAGTACATGGATCTCACCCCGGGATCCCCCTTTCACGTGTGTTTTCGGGGGGATTAAATCTGAGCCTCACGCTGTACACAAGGTAACCACCCCTAGATTTACGCCACGTTTCCATAATCAGTAGTGCCCACGATCCGGGGCCCTTGATCTGCGCAATTAATTTGAATTTGTGGTGGATTGATTGCCATCTTTCTTTCTAGTGGCATGACCGGGTCCCCGACCATCCACCCGGGTAACGACGTGGCCTTCACGAGCATGGTTGCTCGTGATCGTCCGGTATGGTCATAGGCGAATGGGTAGACACACATGCTCGGAAGTTATGTTGCTCGGATGGTTTTCCGAGCATCTTCTGCTGGTGCTGTATGGTCGGTAGCTTCAGGATCTTCTGGGGGTACAACGGTCTTTTATCAGATAGTCAATCCCCGACAGCTTGAGAATGCTTGGGGCTCGCGCTCGGGTATCGCATCCGAGCTCATGGTTGGGAGTTGCTCGGCCGTCGGGGCAGAATGGTCCTTATAGAAAATAGTCCAATCCCCGACAGCAATATAGCAAAACTCTTCTTGAATAATCATCAATGATAGTCAACATATATCTAGCACCTCCAAGCGATGGAACGTGGGATTCTCCCAACAATCTGAGTGAACATATCCAATATACCTTTTGTAGAGTGAGTTGCAGTATTGAATTCACTCTCTTTTGCTTGCTGAAGATACAATGTTCACAAAACTTCAACTTGTTGATGCTTTGATCATCAAGAAAACCTCTTTTGCATAACTCCATCATGCTTATTTCACTCATATGCCCTAGACGCATATGCCAGAGATTAATAGCATTAGAATCAGATGATTTGTTTGAGCCAATACAAGCATTACCTGAAATTATAGTGCCTCGTAGATGATATAGGTTGGCAGCTTTCATATCACCCTTTATCGCAACAAGAGAACCTTTGGAGACTTTCAGAACTCCACCTCCACCTGAATATTTGTACCCTTTAGCATCAAGAATACTTAGCGAGATAAGACTTCTCTTTAAATTTGGGAAGTGTTGAACATCCGATAAAGTTCTGACATTTTCATCAAACATCTTGATCTATATAGAATCAATGCATGTAATATTGCATGGTGTATTATCACCCATCAACATGGATCCACTTGACATAGCGTCATAGTCAACGAACCACTCACGGTTCGGGCTTATGTGAAATGTACAGGCTTAATCAATAATTCACTCGCCACCAATTTTGAAATCACTGACAAAGGCAACGAGAACATCACCATCAGAATCTTGCTTAGCAACAATGATGGCTTTAGTTTCATCCTCTTGTTGATTCTTTTTGAAATTGTTATTTCTTCTCTCCTTCTTCTGTACCCACCAACATTCATATATGTTGTGTCCATCTTTCTTGCAATATTTGCACGACTTGTACCTTCTTCTGGATTTTGATCTGCCTTTGTGATTTCTACTCAGGCTTTTGCTTTTGATTCACCGTTTGAACTCCTCTCTTGTTGTCACCCACGAATAACCATGCCTTCTACATGAAAACTTGAACTTTCGTTCGGAACCATGAATTTCATCTTTTCTTTCGCATGTAATGCTTCATACACTTCATTAAGTGTAAGAGTATTCATGCTATATAGAATTGTATCTTTGAATGTAGAGTATGAACTAGGCAACGAGCATAAAAGAATAAGACCCAAATCTTCATCATCATAGTTTACCTCGATAGACTCGAGATCTAACAGTACTTCTTTGAAAACTATCAGGTGGTTCAATAATGAGCCGCCTTCTGACATCTTGTGCGAATAAAGCTTCTGTTTCAAATGCATCTTACTGGTCAGATCTTTGTTCATGCAAATCTGCTCCAGATTCAACCATAATGCGGCGGCGGTCTTCTCCTTCAAAACCTCCTGCAGAATATTATTTGATAGATGAAGATGAGGCAAGGCCTTACGATCTTTACGTTGCTTCTACTCTGGGGATCATGTAGTGGGCATCTTGTCAATCCCTACATGAGTGTCATCCAAATCGAGCTGTGCAAGGACATCTCGCATCTTGACTTTCTAAAGAGTAAATCTTATGTCTCAATCCAGAAGTGGAAGGTCGTACTTCATAGTCATCATATAGAAGAAATCCGAACTTGTGATATAAATTTGTGAGAACCTTCTGTGTGCACGAAGCAATTAAAGCCTTGCCTACTTGCTTATTAGCCTTCGGTGTGCACATAGACAAATTGCCGATCGAGTTTCATGTGATAAGCATCGCTTTTCTTGGGCTGTTGCATGCTCATGACACAGAGGTGTTCCTCTTGATCTCCCGATCTTTAATCGTTGCTTGTAATCATCGCAGGTGACGACAACACCAGCTCAGATTCTAATAGCTTCAAACATGGTCGAACACTCGAACTTGTAGATTTACAGTCGACTGACCTAATTTCTTTTCTCATCTCGTAAATCGAGATCCTTCTTTTCTCTTATTCTGCAATTGGCTTCGAGTCTCATCTGAGCTTCGCGTCTTTTCCTGCGCCGCGCATGGTTCACTTGTTGTTGTACGTCTATTTGGCGCAACTGGAGATACAGTGTCGGATTCGACAAAGAGCTGAGTCATCGAGATGAGACATCGGATTTCCTTTTCTTTTCCTTGCACAGTCGCTGCCTGAAGTTGCTTCTTGATGTACTTTGCGTTGCCCTTTTTCTTGCATGTTGCGTCGCAAAATTGCTGCGAGTCTCCTAATGCCGCGCGCCGTTTCGCTTTGATCTGCATTGCTGAAAGTCTGATCTGTGCCGGCACGAGACTCTTTTCTTGGATTGGATCTCATGTGCTTTGATACCACTTGTTGCAAATAATGCGCAGAAAATAGGAAACAAGAGAGACAAATTTTTACATGGAAAACATTTTTTGGGAAAAAAAAACATAGGCGCACGAAGACGATCAATATATGAGGAGATGTTTACAATGTAGCTCTCTTGCTTTTGCACAAGGCTACAGGTTATATTTATAGTGGCATATTAGAGATAGAGTAAGAAACTAATTCGTATCATACTCAAACTCAACACATTTGTAATCACCGCTTGCAGCAAAATGCACAATAACGATAGGAATGACTTGAAAAAGAATCTAAATTGGATGAAACCATGAGTATAGAACGTGGTTGAATTTTAAAATGGTTCAGACATTGTAAACAAAAGAAGGTTACAAGAACACAACACTTCAGCATTTAAAAAAGAATAGCTGTGATATTTTACAGTTGCTCATGCAACAATCAGAGAAAATATTTGCAATAAAATAAAATATCAAATATGAAAAAAAATGCAACAATTAAATGAAGTAGGTCGTCTCCACACTCTCTCACACCATCCGCACCCCACCTCCTATGGCTCAGAGGGGCACTTGTGGCGATAAAAAATCAGGATGCCATTGGAGCTCACAGAGGATAAACAGCGGCAACCACCCCATGGCCTCAAAATGGGGAGAAGAAAGTAGGTAGTAGGGGAATAAAAGCGGTGTGGGAGGTAACGTGGCATCCAGAAATTGCATGTTCTCAAACTGGCATTTCATGATGGCCAATAGAGGTGGGCATTGGGCCGGGTTTTTTTGGGCCGGCCCGAAGCACGATGGTATGGCACGGTGCAAAGCACGACGCAAGATTCCGGCGGCCGCAAGACGTTAATCAGAGCGTCGTGTGCCCGGAACCAGCGGGCAGACGCAAGACGCACACGGCGATTTGGCGTGCGTCTGCAACGACGAACGCGAAATCACGGATTAAGGCTTAAAAGTTGGCGAGATATTGTTGATTCGGGCATCTTCAAGCATTGCATTTATGTTTGACATTTTGTTGATGTGATTAGGCTCTTATGTAATTAAAATAGGTAGTTTAGTAGTAGTGATTTGTTTTATTTCTTTGTTCGTCACAATAGTAAAAATGGATCGGGCTTGGGCACGCGGCTGCAAGCAGCAAGCGTAAATGGCGGGCTTGGGCTCGCCAAAAGTGAGTTGGTACGGCGACGGCCGACGATGACGCGATGGGCCGTCGTGGCATGACGGTTTCGGCCCGGCACGATGGGCGGCCGGGCCGGCTGGCGACGGCGGCACGCCCACCTCTAATGGCCAATGAATCTCTCTTCTCTGGAAAAAAAAGGGACTGCACACTGACACAAGCACACCAAGCAACTCGACCGGATAAAACGGCTCGCCAGGCAGCCAGCAAGTGAGCCTCCGGTCTCCACCACACAAGCCGAGAAAGAACGGCGGCATGCTCTGCACTCCGCCTCAAACGCTGCGCCCATCGCCGCGGCGGCTCTCTCCCCCTCCTCCGCGATGCTCCTCCGGCGCGCCTCAGCCGGCGCCCTCGGCCGGCAGCATCCGGCGCCTTGTGCTCCCGCCCGAGGGCCGCGCGAAGCTAGACCCGCGCCCGGACCGCGACTTCTACGCCTTCCCGCGCCTCGTCAAGCACGTGGACGACGGCTTCCTAGCCGCGCTCACCGACCTCTACCGGGAGCGCCTGCGCCCCGGGTGGGACGTGCTGGACCTCATGAGCTCCTGGGTCAGCCACCTGCCGCCGGAGGTGCGGTTCCGGCGGGTCGTCGGCCACGGGCTCAACGCGCAGGAGCTCGCCAAGAACCCGCGCCTGGACAGCTTCTTCGTCAAGGACCTCAACCGGGAGCAGCGGCTCGAGCTCGGGAGCGCCTCCTTCGACGCCGTCCTCTGCGCCGTGAGCGTGCAGTACCTGCAGTCCCCTGAGAGCGTGCGTGCATGTCCTTTTTATCTACTTATCTTCTTCTTCTAATGCGCGCAATTAATCGATTTTTCTCCCGATTAATACACGCTTTCACGAATCATGCACTGAGCAACATGATTGAATCGTTCGCAAGGTTTTCGCGGAGATCTTCCGGGTGCTGAAGCCGGGGGGCGTGTGCATCGTGAGCTTCAGCAACAGGATGTTCTACGAGAAGGCGATCGGCGCGTGGCGGGAGGGCTCCGCCTACAGCCGCGTGCAGCTCGTGACGCAGTACTTCCAGTGCGTCCAGGGGTTCACGCAGCCCGAGGTGGTCAGGAGGCTGCCTTCGGACGCCGGCGGCGGGAGGTCGGCCTCGCCGCTGGACGCCGTGATGAGGCTGTTCGGACTGGCAAGCTCGGACCCCTTTTACGCGGTCATCTCGTACAGACACTTCAAGCCCACGTGAAGATTTTGATTCGTGGCGTGGTAGCGTGTGATTAGATTGCAGGATTGTCCCTGTAGTATTAATCAACATTATATTCCATGTGGTATTAATCAATGTTAAATATACATGAAGATGAGTTTAGATACCAGTTCCATAGAATTTATTTCCAGTTTAGTCTGTCTTAATCGCCAGTCACTACTCTCTCGCTAGATCCGTATGAGCCCGTCGTAAATATACTGTGAGGGCGTTGCAATCTCCCGTCTCAAAAGCTGAGACATCGTAGCTAAACCAAACATAAAGCACGGCATCATACAGCAAGCGTCGAACAAATGCTAACGATTCATTTTATTGCACAAGAAACACTTTTATACAAGCATCACCAGACCAAACCATCTAAATCAGCATAGGAAACATGGGCAGATAAGACCGTAGAGAGATACAGAAATTTCGAGATCGATCGATCTGGAGCATAAGGATCTTAAGAGCCCTGCAACTGATCAGAGCGGCTGGTTAGAGGGACGTAGCGGACGGACGCGTCGTTCCGGACACTGATCGACCCGTCGGCCTTCTTGTCGACCACCTGCAGGTCCTGGAAGTAGCTGCCTACAGGTATGACCATCCGGCCGCCGGGCTTCAGCTGCTCAAGCAGAGGCTGGGGGATCTCAGGCGCCGCTGCGCCGACATGAATAGCGTCATACGGCGCTGCGTCCGGCCAGCCAAGCCTGCCATCTGCGGTTTTGAGAACGGTAAGACGCTAACACATCTTAAGCTCCAAGCGACTTTCAAACTTCATTAAAATCAGTTCTAGGAAACATTTTACTAAGGCGAATGAAGGCGCGGTGCTCTAGCAAACTTAAAAGATAGCTTTTCATTTCGACGTGCTTGACTTGGCGGTACTAATTTGGTAGTAACCATACTGCATTTGACATAACAGCAACATGTAGTAGCGACTAGCGAGTTCTTTTCTGTTGATGAAAAATGCACTGCCAACCAGGTTTCAAAATGATTTTTTTAAAAAAATTGACCGATTTTTATGAAAAATCGATGTACCAGTTAAAACTTTTTTTTGCCGATTTTCACCTATTTTTTTAATCAATTTACGTCGCACAAATTTTTCCGAATTAATTGAATTGGACCAGTTTACCGAGCGGTTTTAGAAACCAAGCCGCGTCAATACAGTGAAAATCGCGAAAATTGAGCGATTTTCGCGATTTTTTGAACACTGCTGCCAACTGCTTCTGTTTCGCCCAACTCCAATGGATCAAGCATTTCTTACAATTGAAAAATAGCATGCTCGGCAAGTAAATGAACTAATTATTTTTGCTTTATCATAGCGTGCATATCAAAAGAGAAGTGATAAAGAATTAACTTTAGGACCTTTAGAAGGGTTAGTGCAAATTATATTTTCTTATTGTATTGAATGGCTCAACATGCTACAGTTGCACCAGTAAACATACCTGAAACATGCAAGGAAAGCGATCCATCCTTCAGCAATGGAGCCGCAGCACTCCTTTGGACATTTTCAGTAGAAGCAGCGACAAGTTCAGGAATGTGTTCAATCCCCACTGCACGACCTTCTGGTCCAACCATCATTGCAAAGCAAGCTGTCAAGTAGCCACTGCCTACGAGATGATAGGAATACATGAAGATGGCAGTAGTTAGGACAAATGTTCTGAAGGTTGACAGGTTGTTCATACAAATGTATTTCTCTGAAGGACACGAACAAAGAGTGATAGTGTATCAGGCTGTCAGCAACACACCTGATCCAACATCTAGAGCATGCATGCCTGGCTGCAAATGATCCTTCAATAGTTCTAAGCAGGTTGCATGCATGTGAGGAGCAGATATTGTTGCATTGTAACCAATAGGCATAGGAGTGTCAGTGTAAGGGGTAAAGCCCTCCGGTACAAATAACGCTCTGTCAATAGTTTCCATTACTTCGGCCACTTTATCCGTTCTAACAGCACCATACTGCTTCAGGTACTCAACCAGAGCATTGTTCTTTTCCGGTGATCCTTGAGTCCAAAATTGCTGAAAGTTTAGCGATAAATGTTGAGACATGCTTTTCATAGGTATGGATATATGAAGAGACTGCCGCAAGAAACAGATCATCGTTGTGTTCTTTCGACATCCTTTTTTTTAATAAAATAAAATAAAAAATATGTCGAAGCATAAATGAGCGGAAAGGATTTGTGTGCCGTCAAAACATCCACAACACGCGAAAAATATATGATTATTCCAGATTGTGCTACTTGGATTTTTTACAAAGCAACTTCACATTTGCTAGGAGCGAATCGCCCTTTCCAAAATTTCTTTGTGGGTATATGCCGGCTAGTTCATGTAAGAGGTGAGGTTCTATACATCATAGTGAGGTGTAAGTTTGGCCTAATTTCTCCAAATTACAAGGGCACACTTAGCTCTAGCTAGTTAACAGTAGTGAATTTTTAGCACCATGGCTTGACTCAAATTGGACCTGCTAGAAGCCAAGTTTAAACACAACGCCCTAAAATTCCCAAACAGAATCGCCCTCTTCTAGTTCTCTGCAACCTCGAAACCCACCGCTTCAGTCTTCATGAAACATGATTTCCAAATCTCTCTCCATCTCTAAACCAAACCTGCAACTCAGCTCTCCTAAATCGGCATAAACTACGGTGTAATCATCCAGGGCAAATTCAGTCACAAGTCACGCGGGGGCGAGAAAGGGAGGGTAGGGCACTACTGTGTGTACGTACGTACCGCCATCCAGTTGAACGGGGTGCAGCGCCGCAGCGGCGACGGCGTCGGCCTCGCAGGGGCGGGGAGGAGGAGGCGGTGGAGGAAGCGGCGGCGGAGGGCGGTGGAAGGCCACAGGAGGCGGGACGGGGAGGCGTAGGCGGACACGGCGGCGAGGCCCATGCCGCGGGCGCGGCGAATCCGTTATAAGAAGGGAGGGGGAGGAGGCAGCGAACAGGTGTGGGGATGCCGCGGTGGCGGTGCGGAGAAGCGTCGGCTTGACAGGTGGGCGACCTGTCGGCGCGCGCCGCGGCTCTTCCTGCGCGCGAGGCTCGGGGCGTGTCCAGAATTCACTCGCTCCGCTCTCCACTGCGCTTTTTGCTTTGCGGGCACGAGCCCGTAGGGGTGGATAATGAGCCGATAATGAGCCGACCCGATTTGATTTGGTCAAACTCGTTGTTATCTTAATTTGTTTAAACCTTAGCTCGGTTCGACTCGTTCTCGATATTGCTATATGACAGGAGGATTGCTGTTGAGACTATACAGTATACCATGTATTATCATCCTCGTCTCACACAGCTATATTTGCCGACATGGAGAAATCATTAAACTCGCGAGTTGACTCACTTAACTCACGAGTTAACTCGTTTAACTCGTTTTCTAAACGAGTTCAAATCACGACTCGACTCGATTAGTTAAGGAACGAATTCGAGCCGAGTTTGCGAGTACTCGTTTAACTCACGAGTTTCGAGTTTTTTTTTTTCCAACTCTAGGCACCTGCACCTGCTCTACTGCACCGCGGCGAGTTTACCGGCTCACCCGGTCTAGCTGGTGTACATTGTTATTTAAAGCTGTATAAATATTATAGCGCAAATAAATGATGGAGGGTTATTGAGGTATTTTATATCGTTGGTGTATGTTACTATTAAGGTTGTATAAATATTAAAATGTTAATAAAAGATAGACAATGTCGTGCAAGAATTGGTTCTATACTTCTGGTGCTGCTCTACAGCATTCAGGGATCAGCCTCCCTGCACTGCAGCGAGGCAGTGTAGCCAATACTAGCCATTTCAGATTTGGCCAGAACGCCAGGTTAACTGTGTATTAGAGAGAGAGAGAGAGAGAGAGAGGTGGTTCATACCGCGCAATGGTAAGATTTCGCCGCGCAATGTAGTCTGGTTCATACCGCGGCGAATCCGTTGGAAGCATGGAAAACCTGCGTTCATGTACCCAACAAAAGGGCATACAAACACAGATACGTTCGGTACCAAGTATCAGAACAAAAAACGAGTCACCGCAATTTCTCAATAAGAACATGGAAAACCTTTTTTGAGCTTCAAAATAGTGACGAAGGTGATGTCAAACACGTATAGTGTAGGCAATAATCGACCACTGCACTGGCATAGTCTCGAAGCAAATCCATAGAGTAGTCAAAACATAATCGAGCTGCTACATTTTCAGAAAAATACATCAGGTGCTTTTCAGCCCAAGTCTCTTGAAGCTAAAGACTAGGCATGCAGGTTTATGTGCTTTGTCACTGGATCAACATCCAGCTCTAGAACACATTTTTTTTTTTTTTTTGCCAAGCAAAACACTAGCTCATACAAAAGCTGTATGACCTGTAATGTGTACAAGACAACGCTTAGCTAATTTAACCACATTATACTACTGGTGCAACGTGCAATAGTGCCAAACTGGCAAACTATAGGCCATTAGGCATCTTTGTATTGTTATGCCGGTGACGTGGCCTATAATAAAGAAATGGATTTGGAAGCTCCCTGAGGTACCTCAAAAATCCAAAAGAAGTTGTGGCAATACACGCTCTAGATGGGTGGGTTCAATTGTGGTAGTGCCCTCTGCTTCAGCAATAAAAGCAGAACGTTGAACAGCCTCTGCAAGAAAAATTCTCGAGTTAAACTGCAGAAATGGGATCTCTGCTACTTGGTAGCATGAGGTAATGCAACATTTTTCAGAGGAAACAAACCTGTAACAAATATCCGAAGAAGTTCACAGCTCACTTTAAGTGCACTTGCATTGGCTGTAAAGGTGAACAAATTATCATGGACACTACACAAAAAGGCTTACATACGAAGTTACTTAGAATTTTGAATTATCCAATTCGTTTCAAAAGAAGGTTTCAATTATGCAATAGAAACCTAAGAGTAGAATTTGAAAAAAAAAATTATTCACTTATGATCAGGCCTGTAGGATCAAATGCGGCATTGTGGTTCATTTGCAAATCACAAATCATTTTTTTAGCAAAAATTAGTGACAAAAAACTGAGAGTTTAAATTTTGGCTAGCCTACCTTGAACACTTGAGGCAGATCATTGTAACTGTTGAGGCCAATTCTTAACCAACGGGGTAAAATCATGGGCGTTACTGGGGTACCAGGGCATACCCGGCACCCCCAAAACTTTGATAAGTGGTATGAAATCACATCTTCAACAGACCAAATTTATTGATTGAATTGGTTTTGATTTTGGTGGTTTGGAATTTTTAAAACCTTAGAACTATTTATATTGTGCTTTTAGCAAATTTCAAATTTATGTGTTGAATTTATCATGTTACGAAATAATTGTAAAAAGCTGTAGAGTTGTACGTGTGAAGTGTACACCCTTAACAAAAAATAGTTCCGCCACTAGGTAAAATTGTTATAGCCTTTCAGGCACAGTTGGTGCTGACATTAGCTGTTGTTGTCGTGATACACCTAACGTTGAAATGACTAAAAGCCATCTACTTGAATAGAAAACAGGTGCAAAGACTGAAAGATTAGTTGTTCTATAACCCAGGTAGTCAAAATAAGCTTACACTGCTGCAGCCTGCAATTAGAGTAGGTGAAGGACTAACAGACTAATCTCTAAACCGACTTGTTTGCCGAGCAGTTCCAGCTACATCCTATGGCCGGATTGTTATGCTGAAATCTGCTGCAAGTCATATTGTACACCCCATTAAACAATTTCACAGTAATTGCATGTATAAAACATCATCTATCCCTGAAATAGTTATGAAGTATTTTCTCATAGACATGTTATGACCCAGTACCCTTGAAACACAGCAGGTAAGTATCCCTAAATAGTAAGAGAATTAATCAATTTAACTACATAGGTATCAAATGCTAAGTTAGAGGTTAAACAGTGGGGAGAAATTGGAAAAGGATTGTTGTGCATGCTAACTGATGCCATTTGACAGCACTGAACACCAACAGATGCACAAGTACAAGCTTCTCCTTACCAACTAGGTCATTGCATGTAGGAAACATCATCTTTCCCAAATAAGTAACAATGTAAACACACAAAGCCCTTATCCTAGTCTAGCCGAAAAAAAAAACACTCGTTTACCAGTGGTACTCCGAATTCTCCTTGATGTCTCCACAACAGGCTGCCAATTAGAAAAGGAAACATTATGGTCATCGGATATAGTACATAACAACAAGAATATGAATAATTAGGGTGGAATATAACGAGGAGCGGACGGCAAAAATCAAGCATGTGGGTTGGGGTTTGGATTGGACCACCGAATCACCTCGACGTCGATGACCTCGTCGCCGCCACCGCCCCTCTCGGTCCGCTGGCTACACACCAGCTTGAAGATGGCGCGGATCAGATCCTGCCCGGATCCCAAATAGGTCCCAAAATCTAATCAATTCCAGCATTGGAGGGAGGATTAGAACTGGTTTGGAGGGGGCGAGGTCACCGGATCGAAGGTCGCTTCTTCTTCCTCCATTGCGACTTGCGTTATCGCCGGGGCAGGGCGGGATGCGGGGCGAGTTAGGGCAGGGGAAGGCGCGAAGGGGGTTTCCTGGTGGGCCATGATGGGCCGTCTCTGGTGGTGTTGGTTACGAAGTTCGGCTTTGTCACTGAAAGCCCAATGGGCTTCTACCCTTGCCATTTTCTCTTTAGTCCGTGCTAGGTTGGTAGGGTTAGCAGCGTTGAACTGCACGCTGGAGCTCGAGAGCCAGCTTGTCAGTTGTTGACTTGTCAGGATAGGACACTGCCAGCAACCCAAGGTACAGAGTTGGCGAACGTAATTGGCTACGTGTGAGATCACTGGCTTAGTTTGGAATAGAGAATTTTTTTTTTCGAGATTTATGTGGAAATTAAACTGTTTAATTTGAAATTCCTTTGTTCCGAGCAGGCTCGTGATGATTGTATTTGCATTGTCTTTGTCTCAGCAATGGTTACTATTAGGGGTTAAACGAGTACTTGCAAACTCGGTTCGACTCGGCTTGAATTCGTTCCTTAACGAGTCTAGTCGAGCCGTGATTTGAACTCGTTTAGATAACGAGTTAAACGAGCCAACTCGTGAGTTTAACGAGTCATCTAAGTCGACAAATATGTGTGAGGCGAAGATAATAACACATGGCATACATTATAGTCTCAAAGCAATCCTCCTCTCAGATGGTAATATCAAGTTTAACGAGTTAAACGAGCTAACTCGCGAGTTTAACGAGTCGAGCCGAGCTGAGATTTAAGCTCGTTAAGATAACGAGTTGCTTGACGGGTCGAGCCTAGCTATCCACCCCTAGTTACTACCAGATATCATATGACCCGTACAAGAGATTGTCGATCCAATTCGAGGGTTCACCTCGATGTACTGAAAAAGTTGGTCGAGAAACGAAAGCAATTTCACTGGTAAATCACCTACTCACCAATCACCACGGCAATCACTGCAAGTTTCTTCCGTACTAGTCATAAAGCCGTAAAGTTGTCTGAAGTTAGCACTATCAGCCTTCAATAAAAAAAATAAAAAAAAAGTTGGCATTATCCTGCAAGAGGAGCCTTAATGCACAAACAACCACACTTTGTTCCTTAATCCTGCCATTAGTTTGCGTGATTAAGCTTCTTTCTCACTCATCGGTTAAAAAACATAATGCATATTTTGACTTTACACGATGATTAACGTTAAATTGAGAAAAGGTATAATAGAAAATGATTTTGATACTCCATTTAATTGTCCTAGAAAATAAGAGATAATACCTTATATGTGTGGTGATAAATAAATGCATATAGTTGAGAGACAATAAATCTAAATATAGTAGGAAAAGACTCATTAAACCAGCATGCAAGTCATATAGGCTTATTAAGCAAGTGCCTTAATAAGGTGGGTCACGACGGTCGGGGAAAGTGAAATACGACCTTTATGGGCTGTTTGGTTGCCTTCTCAACTCAGTCAAGCTGTATGAGTGGAGCCAGGCTGGTGGGAGTCAGGCTAAGTGGATGCAAGGAGATGCTGTTTGGTTGGTTGTATGAGCTGGTGCAGGCTGACAAGAGATGCTGTTTGGTTGGTTGCATGAATGTTTATAGATATCATCATTTTTCCATTTGATTGGTATTCATAAACAAAGTTTAATCTTATAAATTCCAAAATAAATTGTTCATAACCACATAACAGTGTTCATAGAAACATCCAAAATACAATAAAAGTTCATAGCCACATCCATTATAAATTGTACATAGCCACACCACAACGTTCAAACCCATACAAAATGCTATATAAATACTCCATATCATAGCCACATCAGTCTTTTGGAACAAGAAATTTGGAACAAGGTTGAATTAAAGCGAATGCAGATAGGAAAATTCCAAACATGCGGACTCTTTCTTTTGCACCAAATTTCCAGGACCATTTCAATCACACGCCCAATCCACTTCCGTCTAATTCGAGCGAGAGCGGTAAATCCCTTCTTGGGCGACTTGGCCTCCTTGGCGGTAGCCTTCTCCGCCGTCTTCTTGCGCAGCAAGGGTTGATGTTGGGCAAAGACCGTCTTGGCGCAATGGTGACGCCGCCGCCAGCTTCCCGCATCTTCTTGTCGTTCTCGACGCGACACATGGCGCGGGATGATCCGTTTCTTCTTGTTGTCCCTGGCTGCATTCCCGACCAGCTCCAGCACCTAATCGCAGAACCAATTAAACACCACATCGGGTGAGGCCAGGAGAACAAAGGAAACTTGGTGGAATCGCGCTCGCAGGCGAGGCGTACCTCTGCGGCGAGGTACTCGAGGACCACGAGGTAGAGCGGGCGCCCGGTGGCAGCGTGAGCGTAACGGCTCTTCTTGAGGTAGCGCCCGTGCGGCCGATGGGGAAGCTGAGCCGGCCTTCACGGACCGCGTCACCGACTTCTTCTGGGCCGCCTCGCCTTCCTCCGGCCGCCGCTTCTTCACCTTCCCGCGCTCCGGAAGGGAGGGCGAGAAGCGCCGGCAGAGAGGAGGCGTGGGGGAGATGGACCTGCGGAGATGAGGCGCATGTGCGGAGCCAGGCTCGTGGGAAACGCCCAAATTTCTCGTTCCCACGGGGCCTGGCTCTGGGAGAAAGTTGCATCAGCAGGGCCTGGTCCAGTGGCTTGAGAAGGCAACCAAACACTGGAACATTGCATCTTTAGAGTCAATTCTCTCCAGATACAGCCAACCAAACAGGCCATTAAAGACACCGTCATCGCCACGGCTTCCTCTGAAAGAGAGAGGTTCTGCTCTGCTCCATTTTTTCCTACTCTTTAAAAGACATGTTTAAGAAAAAACAGGTTTCCTTCTGTAACGTAAACGGACACACACATCCTCACTCCATGCATGCAACTGTGCAGGGACTGCACAGACAGTACGTACACCTACGAGGGCAACAACCGTACAGTACTGTAAACACCTGCTCCTTCCGTAATCCAGACGCATTGCTCCTGTAGTTTAGAAGCAAAACGACGTAAGACCGGCACAGCTAAGTAATTAGAGGAGTTATTAGGAGCAATAAAATGATACAGTAGTGGTTTATATACATGTATCTTTTCCGCAGGTCAAATCTGCCTATGGCGGTGGTGGAAAAAGCGCAACGACAAAATTTTTCGAAATACTTGGAGGTCACAAGATGGCTTACTACAAGATACCAAGGATGACATTTCAAATTGGTCCTTTGCATGTGCGATGTGCCCAAGGACTCAAAGAGCTGCTTCACAGGCGGGTTAGACCTTCCAACAGCGACGAGTAATCCCAAAAGTGCCTTGCTTTAAGGGGTAACTGTTTAGTGTTTTTCCGTAGTTGAAGGCTGTCAGTTACAGCCGCCCTACCCTATTTTTTTTTCCCTGCTTCTGTTTTTCTTCGGGCCTACTTCTTAGGGCCGTCTTTTATTGCTTTCTTAGTATCTCTTGTTTTATCTGTACTCCGTTTTCTATCAATGGAATAGACACTTGCTTGTGTCTTTAAAAAAAAAAAAAAAATCTGCCCCCTGATCTGTTCTAAGCATACTACTACTCCTACGGTCCTACCATGCCATAGCTTGCCCCTTATCCTTATCGTGGATGGACCTGCCTTGTCTGCTAGCTCACCGGCGGGGACAGCACCGGCGACGGTTGACCGAACGCTCGCATTCAATTCTTTAGGGATTTCTTTTCTTCTCGCGTACAGTACCTTCTGTAAAGCTTCTGGAAGGGGTATATCTCAGCTCCAGTCTGGGGCCTGAAGGCCCTCCTGGAGTACTATTATTTCTTCCTTGTCGTTGTGGCCGACTGAAAATACTCCGGGCAAGGGAGAGGAGAGAGGAGGGACACGTCCGGCTTGGATCATCGCCACATGGACCCCCTGTAGCTGACACCTTGTTGAGTCACTGTCTGAGATGAGATAGGCAGAAGTATTATTTATGCTTGAGATCAAAGTATGGGTTGATGGAGTAGTTTGCTACCATACTGCGCTGTATGTGGCTATTGTTTTAGCTCCGTCGACGCCCCAACATGGGCCGGAGACTGAGAGCGCCGTGAAAGCAGTGGGGATGTCAACATTTAGATATAGTGGGCTAATGTCGATAATAATTAGAGAAAAATATAGTATATCCATATTTTTTAACACACACACACATATATATATATATATATATATATATATATATATATATATATATATATATATATATATATATATATATATTATAATATAGGATCCATCGCAGCAAACAAACATAAGTACATAACGATCAACATATGTTGAGATACAAAATAAAATTAAAGGTCTGTTATCTAGCTCCAATATAACTTGAATAACAAAAGAATGTAGCATTTGTTTTGCAATACAGAAGTTACACCTCTATTAATTTGAAATTAGATTTACGACTACCGGCTAGATCAAATGACTTGATAATATCATCAGAACTAAACTTCGCTGCCAATTCCTTTTCAATATAAACTAATAAGTAATCCCACATAAAGGCATCTCCTATTTTATTCCAAAGACACGTCTTCATAAGTTTCATTGCTGAAAAGGCTCTCTCGGTTGTGGCAGTTGACACTGGAAGAGTTAGGACTAATTTTAACAACCTGTCCACCATTGGATAAGAAGAATGTTTACCCGGCTTAACTAGTCAACTCGTTAGGTCATCAAGTGATGGCAATTTTTTCAGGTCTGGATGATTGCATACATCAAATTGAAAATGTGGTAGTTAGTAGGAGTGGATATCGAGCTGACTCGACTCGACTCGGTTAACTCGTGAAGATAACGAGCCAGCTCGACTCGACTCGTTATCTTAACGAGCTGAAAACTCAACTCGACTCGACTCGTTATCAACTCGAGTTGGCTTGTTAAGCTCGTTATAAATGTGAGCAACAAAGCATGCATTAGATACCTTAAACACTCAAACATGGGATTACTCCAGAACAATGATGGATAGAAATGACTAGAAAGTGGAAATTCATATTTCATAACATTCAGCTAGAGGTGCTCAAATATAGATGACATTCCCAATTCCAACAGGTGTAGTACAGATTAATGAAGAATATAGATGATCGATAGGCTATACTGTAAGGTAAACTCGAAAAAAAGACAGCAAGCTTATCTACTACATATTAGAAACATCAAGTTCCTACATGGGTAAGATGCATATTGCATAAGACAATACAAAGCTTATCTTTTTCTTTTCCAAACTCGTTAAACTCGTTAACTCGCTCGTTAAGCTCGTTAGCTCGCTCGTTTAACTCATTAACTTAACGAGCTCAAAAACCAACTCGACTCAACTCGTTAAGTAATGAGTTCGAGTTGAGTCGAGTCAAGTTTCCGAGTACTCGTTAAACTCGCGAGTTTCGAGTTTTTTTTCCACCCCTAGTAGTTGGCACTCCAGTTGAGCCCTTTCTTGACTTGAGAAATCAGCAGGATGGTATTTTTTCACTAGACAACATACCTTTGTCATGTCGAATGACTCGATTTTTGGATCCAAAGAGGCACAGAGGGATAGAAGCTCGGTTGCTTGAGAACTAAATCGATTTTTTTAACTCAATCAATTGTTGATCAATTGCAACATTAAACACATCTACCTTATAATGGTGAAAAGTTATGGTGTTATCATTCTTGTTTCGAGATTAGGGGGTACCTTGGCTTGGAATTACAACAATGTTGGGGGGGGTGCCAGCCTGCCAGGCCCCCCTCCGCACCCTCTGTCTTCGCCACTGGGTGAAAGAGCCCGCGTTTTAGCCTCGCATGCATATCTCTATAACCATTACTACAAATTACAAGATCATAGATAGTTTGAAATCATCGTTATCAGTTTTCCGAACTGTACAATATGTCAACGATATAACATCATATCACAGAAGATTTCTAGTTAGAACCGTCTATGATCTCCTTTTTTCCCTACACCCCCAGCAGAACTTCTATCATTAGTATTTGTTGTTCGAAATTTTTATCTACTTAGATATTTCTGCAATGATATTTATAAAGTACAATCAGTTATAGATTTTATAATTGAATTTCTAAACATTATACATGCATTGAGGCAACAGCTTGTCTGATCAGGATTGTCTTAAAATATAGATATTTATAGCGCTTTCATCTCTTTTTTTCATAATTTTGATGGTTTCTAAGGCAAAATCTATTTTATTTCATAGTTCGTCCTGAACACTATCATGCTCTGATTTATTGCTTCCACTTCATCTCCGAACGAGAATACCATAGGCAGCCTAGCGTCTTGAATTATAGAGCTGATTAAGTCATCGTATATAGTTGATTAAGTCATCGTATGGAGTCTATTTCATGAATTAATCAAACTATATATGATGACGTAACCAACTCCATATGATGATTTATTAATCAACTCTATAATTCAAGAAGTAAGACTACTTATGGTATTCTCATTCGGCGACGAGGATAAAGTGATAACGATAAATCAGCGTATGGCACCTTTCATGATGAACTATGGAATAAAATAGATTTTACCATAGAATCCATCAAATATTATAATAAGAATAGAGATGAAAGCACTACAAATGTTCATATTTTAAGACGGTCCTGATCAGATAAGATGTTGCCTTAATGCATCTAGGATGTTTAGATATTCAATTATAAAATATATAACAGATTGTGCCTTGTAAATTTCGTTGCAGAAATATCTAAGCAGATGAAAATTTTGAACAATATATACTAATAATAGAAATTCTGCTGAGGGGTGTAGGAAAAATATTTGGTTCCAACAAGCAAGACACTATTAAGTTATTGCATTCAAGATGACCAAATATATATTAAGGATAATATCATGTGACAAAACATTGATAAAATATGATACGACAAATTGACAGTAAGACATTAGAGCTTTTTCATGTCTGCCATCGTATATGCCATAGCTTCCGCAATAGAGGCTTTTCGAAGTTCCACAAGTGCAGTTTAGTGCCCATTTGTTTGACATAAATAATCGATTGATCCCCAGTCTATCTCTTAAAGCCTACAAAAGCGATCATGTTGTTGTCAAAATGGTGTCTTGGTATATTATCAGTAACCACAGCGAATTAAATACTAAAAATCTTTATATTACCTCTATAAACTCAGCTTTAGTTTCTTCTAGCTCTACATTCGCCATGCAGTCCTTAGTATGAGTGTCGTGTTAAGGGATTTGATATCTTGCAAGCGATCATCTATATCTTTTAGTTCTTATTTCATCTTGCCCTTCAGTTGTTCGATCTCCACCTCAAGTTTTTGTTTAGCTTCTAACATCTTTTCCATGTCATCTATTTTTATTAGAAAAATGGCAGAAGAATAAGGTATGCATCTTTCACACCATATTTATGTCATGGCCAACAATGCAAGGATAGTTCAATGGAAAGTAATGTTTGACCATATTTCTCACTATAGTTACTGGATAAATTTCACCATTGTGCCTCTCGTCTGTATTCATCAAAACAGGAAAATGAATTCCTAAACAAATATGCAATTAACTCGATATTTTTCCCAGATGGTTCAATGCAACTATACCAAGTTTTGTTTCTGTCGGGGATTGACTATCTGGCAAAAGACCACGGTACCCCCGGGAGATCATGAGCCCACCGACCATACGATGCCGACAGAGGATGCTCGGGAGTACGAAACGAGCATCATACCTCCAAGCATACATGTCCGCCCCTTTACTCACGACCATTCAAAAAACGACCACGAGCAAACATGCTCGTAAAGATCACGTCATGCTCAGGAACTTGGTCGGTAGACTCGATCAATGCTACGAGGAAGGAAGGTGGCAACTAATCAGTCGAAGATCAAGGGAAATCATACCCGAAATTCAAATAACGCGCAGATCAAGGGCGGTAGATCGCGAGTATGGCTGCGTGGCGTGATTCCAGGGGGTAGTTACCTTCTATGTATCTCTAAGTGTAGTATTTAAACCCCCCCTGAAGGTCTGTAACAGGGACAGGACGTGACGCCCGATATAGAACACAATACACTGGAGTAGGGTCATTATCTCGGCAATGAGAGGCCCGAACCAGGATAAACACCGCGTCCCTCTTCTCCCGACCCGGCATCGCTCGAACGATCTCCTCGGTCCGTACGACGGGGCTCTGTTGATCCCCCATTCAACAAGTAAGCTCGACGGGAGCCCGTTCTCCAATCGTCGACAGTTTCATTTCAGATACACCTCTAATAACTTTCACTCATTCGTTTGCTTGACCATTTCAGTGAGCATGCTGAGAGGCACGGATTTGGTGTTGTGCAGCATTTTGTTCGGCATGGAGTTGGGAGAGTATTTCATTCAGAACCAATTATATATCATCAGCATAAGTGATTATTACTCAATAGTACCCAAGTGCATATCGTATTCGAAACTAAAAGGCAGAAGGGATATGGTAATAATTGTATGTAAAATATGTAGGGCCTATGCATAAGATCAATTGGCTTCACAATCATCCCAATGTCCGATGAAACACACCGACATAACAACACATACTTAATCTACAGAGTAATTGATCTCACCTTTATGGGGAGGACACCAAGGATGAGGTGGTGCCAGGGAGGAGGACACCGGGGGCTAGAGTTTGGGGGAGGCGAAACGTGCTGGGGCTCGGTGATCTGCGCGATAAATCTCTATTAATATATTTATATAGTGGTTTAGTTACTATCACAGACAGTTTTATGATAGAACCGTCTGTAATAGCTACAGAGTCATCACAAACAATTTTAGTATAAAATCGTCAGTGATATTGCTGCATATCACAAACGATTCATAGTTACAACCGTTTGTGACGATGTTACTGATGGTTTCACTATAAAACCGTCAATAGTATTTCTCATCATAGATGGATTTTCAAAATCATTTGTGATAAGACGTCCAATATAAACCTTTCTGTAGTATCCAATATAAGCCTAATATAAATCTACATTTAATTTGTATTCTCTGCATGCATATGGATATAGTACTTAGCGATAATAATTAGAGATAATCTAATTATTTTTTAAAAATTTTGATATATACTAAAAAATATGTATTATAATCATGGACGGAGGAGAGGGCACATGACCTAACCGCCTTGACAGGTGATCGGTTGGCCAAATTAATGATCGAATATTCCGAACGTTGAGGCGATGGAGGCTCCATGTGCCACTAGTATATAATATGTATATCTACATGTCGATGCACGCAACCTAAAGTGAAAGGCATGCTGCGTTATGCATGCACCTAGCTTCCTGGTCCGTTGAAACCACGCAGCGAGAACAATGGTTCTGAGGTTTCAGGAAAAACCAGCCACTTGTTCTTGACCTCGCCACGGAAGCTAGGTACGTTCCAGGCTACGTGCCAATTAACTTCTCGCGTATGGAGTACTCGATTGTTCTACCTCTGAAATGGAGTACATAAGTATCTGATTTCTTATCCTTGTACTTAAAGGAGACATGCTCTGCTAATCGGACCACTATTACTACTACTACATCGTTTGCTCCTGACTTGAGCGTTGGACTAGAAGAAACGCCAACTGCTACCGGCCACTCCATTGCATTTGACTCCCAACATATAATTAATCAACTAGCCACGCGCGCGCAAGAAAATAATCTGCCCAAATGGATCGATTAATTTAACCAGGACGCGATTAAAGGAGCGTGGAGACGTGAGCTGGTGGGGCGATTAATCAAACCACTCCTGCTGCACCACTGCTCCATCCAATCGCGACGACGCAGCTCTGCCTAATCAGCGCGTTGTTAATTCCATCCAGCTCTGCCCACTCGATCGTTCGTCGCCTAGCTCCAAAATTTGTTTGCTTCGATCGGGCGGATACTGGGCTCGTTGTACGCGATCACCAAATGCCGTTGCAGTGCAATTGCTGAATCTTTTTAAAAAAATCCTGGGTGATGTGTACTAATCCACGTGGGTTAAGTTACAGTACTATATACTTATGATATATCATCAGATATTGCCGTATATATACTATATGTGATATATGTGTCGTTTTGTCATCCAGCTCACGCAGTCACCGGTGGCGGATCTACCATGGCGTGCGAGGGTGCTGGAGCATCATGGGTGCCTCTGCTCGTCGTATACTGGATACTCTTTTATTATCTCCGATTTTACGTGTATTACTAATCTAATTAATTTTGTTCTTAAGATTGCTACTTATACGTATTTTTGAGCTTTTGGAATGCACCATCCACTATTAAGATATTATCTTTAATTATTTGCTATTTTAACTTTGTTACACATCTATTTATATATCAATTCATATTCCACGTGATATTCAAATATATCTTTACTACGCACACTTTAATAACAATTTCGTACTAGCACCCCTAATTTTATCATGTACGCCGCTGACAGCCACCAACCCCCTGCCAAAATATCTCGAGGAAAAGCATGCAGCAGGTGCGGTTTGATGTTTCTTTGGTTTCACTAGTTAGGTACATAAAAAAGAAGAAGAAGAAGAAGAAGAAGAGAGACAACAAAAACATGTTTAGTTCAGTGCGGTGGTACTCCTTCAGACGCACACGTCTCTCCAAACCAACGTCTCCTTGCTGACGACAATGCCTGCTTGCTTAGCATAAACATGGAGGACTATTTGGCTGGAGAAAACATTGACAGTGCACAGGTCACATCCTCTGCAAGTACGATACATGTCGATCTCGTATTGGACCGGACACCAGCAACCGTGCAATAACCGGATGGACGATGAAACTGATGTCTGAACAGTAATAGGATTGGAGACTAGGTAAAAGAACAGATGGGGGACCGTCAATCTCAACAATTATCCGATAATTCCATATTTAAGTGGTTTCATCAATAAAAATATCTAGATGAAGCTTATCAAATCCCGTCGAACAATCAGAAAAGTTAAGTGCGACCTGACGGAATGGAGAGTACAGTTTGCACTCAGCGTGAAGTTCATTTTGGCAATGCTGATGCTGCAAAATGTTGCCAATACTGCATGCAAATGCTCGTCGCAGCAGGTCAGAGAATCTTATCGTCTTATCCAGCAAGCGTACGGGTCAACGATTGACACGCTCACGCCGATTCCAATCTTGCGCGCGCTAGCATTAGAGCTACTTGGCGTGGATTGCCCACAAGTCCAACTCCAGATGTGCATGGCAGATTGGCAATTGGTACAAAATAAAGTGGTACAATGACTCTATTTTTTGGTGCGTTGATTACTAGATGACACGTTGAGTCTTCACATTGTTTATCCAAGCTAGAGAGTTGTAATCGGTAATTGTTTTTTGTTTCAGATTTTTTTTTCTTCACCGGCTCATGTATCTATATGGATTTTGACAGTCGACAGCATTTTCTCTGTTAAGATGGCAGTTGGAGAGCTTGTTTGTTTTCCTTTTGGAAAGTTAGGATTCAGAACAGGACATCGACTTCAAGTTAACAAACCACCAACTGAGGTCTTCTTTTTTTTAGCTGGTATTTGTCAATTAACACCGGTCAAAGTTGATACTAGAACTAGAATTTGAAACGCGAAACCAATGTCTTTTCGACACATTTGAAATTACAAGTCCACAAATAAAGGTAGACATTCCCCTCTCCTGTACGGCTGCTGTATGTACACAGGGCGTGGCAGAGTACCGTACGGTATCTCGAGGCCAGATCAAAAATGGGAAAACACACTTTCCTACGTCAAAAATCGCGCCAAATCGAACCTACTACAAACCCGACAACTGCAGCGACCAGACCCGCACCTCGCCATCAAAACTCGCGCTGCACACCCTCCACTCCTCGTCGAGGTCGACGGCGCCTCCTCCCGGCGGCTGGAGCTTCTGCGGACGCATCAGCGCCGCCGCGACAGAGCGGACCGCACTGCCATGGCCGTCGATCACGGCGATGCACGCGTACCCCCGGCCGTCCGCCGCGCGCCGCCAGGCACGGACCGTCTGGTCCGCCGATCCGCTGACCACTAGCGCGTCCCCCGCGCACGCGACGGAGAGCACCGCCTTGCGGTGACCCCTCAGCGCCCCGATCGCGATCATGTTGCTCGCGCTGTCCTCCCGCTCCCACACCACGACGCAGCGGTCGTTGCCGCCGGAGCACAGCACCTGGCCCCCGCACCCGACAGCCACGGCGTTCACCGCCGCCGTGTGGCGGGAGAGTGTGGCGACGAGGTGGTAGACCGGCTTCTTGCTGTGGCGACGGGTCTTGTCGGACGCGGAACTGGGCGCCCACACGCGGACGCGCCTGTCGGCGGAGCCGGTGAACACGGTGCCGTCGGCCGCGACGGCGACAGCGTTGACGGCGTCGTCGTGCGCCGGCAGCGACTGCAGGCAGCGGAGGGACGGGATGGCCCACACCTTGAGGGTCTTGTCCCAGGAGACGGAGAAGAGGAGCCGGCCGTCGGCAGACGCGGAGACGCCGGACACGGTGTCGGTGTGCTCTATCCAGAGCCGGCGGTGGTGGCGCCGGACGGCGACGTGGTTGGATGGGATTGGGAACCGGCGGAGGCGGTCGGAGACGGTGGGGAGCGTGGCGGCGAGGCGGAGCCGGGCGGGCTCGCGAGAGGAGACCCGCCACAGGCGCAGCCTCCCGTCCTGGTGGCCCGTCACGGCGGCCTTGCCGCCGTGGAGGTGCGCCACGCACTTGACTGAGCCGGCGGTCGCGGTCTCAGCCGCCAACTCGGAGGTGGACGTCGCCTCGAGGGTGGAGAGGTCGTGGAGGGCCACGGACGACGGCCTGGCGACGACGAGGCCGTGACTGGAGTCCACCGCCGCCACGGCAGCGGCAGATGCTGCGGGGGCCGTGGACAGAGGAAGGAGCGTGGTGACGTGGGCGAAGGAGGCCGCGAGGCTGCTGGTATTCGCCGCGGCGGAGAGCGAAGGGAGGGACGTCGACGACGACCCCTCCGACACAGCGGCCGCCGCGGCGGACGACGACGTCGTCGAGACGGTCGACGAGGAGGACGACACCACCGTGGCTAGCTTGCCACCGTTCCCGTGGCCATTGATTTCGCTGTCGGCGTCGCTGCCGGTGGCCATGCGGTGCGGAGCCGTGGGAGAAGCCGCACTTGGAGAGGCGACAGGTCTCAACTCTCCATTAACTAATAACCGGCGAGCCTCGAGTGAAAATGTAGGGCCGGGACTCGTGCGCAGCCCGCGCGAAGCGAGCCTATTTGTACGCGCGGGTTTCCCAGGACCGGGCATCCGACGGCTCGGGCTGGCTTGACACGTGTGCGGCTAGAGCCTGGACGGTTCGGATTGCCCCGATGCGCGTGACAGCCCGGGACAGCGTGTCGGGGCGGTGTGCGGCGACAGCCCGCCTGCTTGTCGCGGTCGTCGGATTCGGCGGGCGGAGTCCCCTCGGCGTCAATTCGTGATGAGACGAAGGGATGCTCCCGCCTCCTACATTTTTCCTGTGAGTGAGTCGTGAAAAGGGAAACTTCTGGTACAATGAGGCTACCGTGATTCCGTTTCCAGAGACGTAGGTTCTGAACAAACTAGATGCGCCTGCGCGGCCCTATGCCACCGTGCAAAGATGTTTTTTTGTTTGTCGAAAGAAAGATTTACCGGGAAAAATAAATCTAAAAAAAATTTGGAGGCTCGTTCGGTGAAAAAATGTGTCAAGATGTAATTTTATAGGAATTTCGTGCAAAAAAAAATGCTTTGCGTTTAGGATTCTCGGGGACATTTGCGGGGAAAAATAATTTGCGTAAAAAGGAAACAAAATTTTGAATTTATGGGCGTATTCTTGAAAAAAAAAAGCACGTAGATGGCATTTTTGAGGTCTCTTGTGCAAAAAAAAAAATAAAACTACGCTAAAAATAACAAATTATAGAAGCTTGGAGGGCTCCCACTACAAAATCTGGACTTATATGTAATTTTGAAAGATCTTTTCAACAAAAAAATACTACTAGGAATATACACCTATGTCTATTTGTACTTGGTGTAATCTTATTTCTCGTCGTGCCCTGCCGCCGGTTCCAACGCTAGGCTGCAGCGAGCCTAGCCTAGCACGGCAGGTCAACCTGAATCCGAGGTTAACCATAGAGGCTACCCGCATCTCGTTTTCATCGGTGACGAGAGGTTAATGCACGGTACAGTAGCCCTGAGCACTTTAATCCTCCCTGACACGTACAAGGAGAGCTCTCGTTTCAAACGAACAGGGTGTGTGCTCCTGCTGCCAGTGACGGTTGGCGAGTTGTTCCCGTCGAGAAATCTGCGCAGATTTAAAGTTGTCCGGTGCGGAAAAAACGCTCGGGCTCCCTTGTTCTGCTTCTGCGACGCGCGTGAGAAACCACCGAAGTCGCGGCTCCAGCTCCAGCCTCCAGGTAGGGCAATACAATGCGTACGTTGGATGGGACGCCGGCTTTCCTTCCCATCCCACGTCAAATTATCGGTGCTTGAAACGTGAGACATTTCTGCCTAGCTAGCTAGCTAGCTCATACTAGTATATTGCCCGTGCTAACGCTACGGCGATACTCCCTTCATATCACTAATACATGTCGTTTTAGACAGCAGTTAGCAAACCAATATGGTGTTAATTAGGGGGTCCATGGACGTGTCTACCCTTATTAATTGAGCCTGAAAGGAACAAAGCAGTAATGGTGCTTGGGCGTGGTGGTGGGGGCTTTTGCCTCTTACCGAGAGGCTGCAGGATCGAATACTAGTTCTAGCTACAATTTTTTCCTTCATTCTTTACAGGTTCCACTTGCATTTGGCGCCAGATTTTTTGCAGCCTGGAGAGCGCCACGATTTTTACATGGCGCCAGATTTTTTTGCTGCCTGAAGAGCGCTATAAGTTTCTCTTTACAGGATTAGAGTTGTTCTCTCACTACGCTTAGACCAAACATGGCAAGCAATTTTGGAGAGAGTAGAAGACCACCAGTGGATTTTGATTTGAACATGAATCCACCTCAAGGTATTGTTTCTAACCATCTATATTTGTCATTTTGAGTAACTTATACCCTTTTTTTTGTTGTCATGCAACATTTTCTCTAAATTAATGTTATGTCTCTAGATGCCCTTGAGAATATTGATTTCAATGTGAATCCACAAGAAGAGATTTTTCCAAGCTATGGAATAGATATAAACATGGAACCACCGAAGAAAACGTAAACTTTCTCATTTAGATTTGTCATTTTGAGTAAGTTAGACATTTTTTTTTGCCATGCAACATTTTCTCTAAATTATAATGTTATGCCTCTCTAGATGCTCATGAGAATATTGATTTCAATGTGAATCCACAAGAGATTTTTTCAAGCCATGGATAGATATAAACATGGAACCACCGGAAGAAAATGGTAAACTTTAATTTAGATTTGTCATTTTGAGTAACTTAGACTTTTCCATGCAACATTTTCTAATTTCAATGTTATGTATCTCTAGATGTCGATGAGAATATTGATTTCAATATGAACCCACAAGAAGAGATTTTTCCAAGCCATAGGATAGATATAAACATGGAACCACCACAACAAAATGGTAGACTTTCTCATTTAGATTTTCCATTTTGAGTAATTTAGACCTTTATCACCATGCCATATTTTTTTCTAAATTCATGTTTTATCTTTATAGATGCTCATGAGAATATACATTTTAATGTGGAGCAACCTGAAGAAAATTTTCATATCAATGGGATAAATTCAAGCACGGAGGCACCTAAGAAGAAAATAGTAAATTCTGACCTTTGTTAAAACATGCCAAATACTAAATGCATGCTTATTGACCTTATCATGTGCATTTCGACCATGCATGTACTATAACTTGATGATTTTTCTAATTCAACATGTTTTGTATCTCGGATGCTAAGCGAGAATATTCACTAAAAGAATTGTCAAGTGATACGAAGAGAAATATTTCAAGCTTTGCTAGGAAAGCAACAATGGAAGGTTGGGCGTGATGTAACCGGGGAAGTTGCTACATTATTTTCAGTCAATATTAGGGCGGTTCAACGTATTTGGAAACAAGGCAAAGGACATCTTGATCAAGGCACGCTGGTTGATGTTTCAAATAAAAGGTGCAACTCGGGTAGTAAGCGAAAGTTGGTGGATCTATCGCATTGGCGTAATGTTCCTTTTCGAGATCGAACAACGGTAGAAGATGTATGTGCTAAGTTGCATGTGAGTAAAGGCAAGTTCATGGCACTAAAACAGGAAGGTCATATAAAAGCGCCATTCAAACTGATAAAAACCATATTTTGACTCGAATAATAAAGAAGAGCACAAAGTGGTGTCTATCTATGATTGAGGCCAAGATACCAAATAATCCCATATTTAAGGAATTATTTGATGTTGTTTTTATTGATGAAAATGGTTCAATCTTACAAGAAAACAGAGAGATATTATATACTTTCGATGAAGAAGAGCCTACACGGCGTGTAAAAAGCAAGAACTTCATCCCTAAAATTATGTTCTTATGTGCTGTTGCTCGTCAAGGTTTGACATGGATGGAAACTGTGACTTTGTGAAAAATTGGTGCTTCCTCTTGTAACATATGAAGTCGCTAAGAGAACGAGTGTTAAGAATCCGTAGCCAGGAACAATGGAAATGAAGCCCATCACATCGCTTACAAAAGGAAGTCACTAGAACTTTTTGGTTGAGAAAATCTTGCCGGCTATTCGAGCTAAGTGGCCACGTGAAGATGTCAATAAGCCTATCTTTATCCAGCAAGACAATGCTAAGCCTCATATTGTACCTACGGATCATTTGTTTCTCGTGAAGTTGCCAAACAAGATGGGTTTGATATTCGCTCATTTGTCAACCTAAGGCAAATTCACGATTTTAATATCTTGGATCTAGGATTTTTTCGCATATCCAATCCATCCAAAGATAAGAAAACTACAAAAATAATATCCGAACTCGTTCGGTTGTTGAAGAGGTAATTATATTTATTTTATTTGATACTCTCACCATTTTACTCCATCACAACTAACCATGTTTACATAAAACAGGCATTCCACGAATACTGCATACAAGTCGAATCGAATATTCTTGACATTACGACATTGTTATGAAGGAAGCTATGAAAGTAGGAGGAGGAATAACTTCAAGATTCCTCACATGAACAAAGGGATTCTAGAAAGACAAGGATGCCTACCTTGCAAACCGGCTTGTGATTCTTCATTGATAGATGAGGCGATCACACTTTCACGATTAGTGCATCGTGAGAGAATGTTTCAAGATTTTGTTTTAATTCATTAAAACATTGGACTACTTAAGACACTGTGGTGCATCATATGGAGTAAAACCTTTAAAATACTTTCGTAGTACTTCTTAATTTTATGATGGATGTACGTCCTTTCCTGAGTGATTACTATATACGCGAAGAGAAGTAGTGACATGCATGTAGTACTCGTAAAATTGGATTCTGTGGTGACATGCATGTTGGCTTAGCGTGGAGAATACTCCTACGGAGTACTACTACTAGCCAGCAGTATTGCCGAAAGTGCATTTCGTTTTAAAGCATCGTTCTGGGAAGACTAAGAAACAACTAGCCAGCAGCCCAGCAGTACTCGTAAATAGTGACATGCATGCGTGGAGTAATTGGAGGGCAAAATGGACTAAAAAGCTCTGGAAAAGCTAAAACGACATGTATTGATGCACCTTTTAGAAAACTGCTCAGCGACATGTATTAGTGATATGGAGGGAGTATTTGGTAATACAATTCAAATAAGCAAAAGATGTTATATGTTTTGGTAATGAAGTATAGTAAGATGTGCACAAAAGAAAGATACAGAGAGTTATTATTATACCGTTGATTACACAAGCAAGTGCATAAAGTAACATATCAACTGTTTATCATTAAAAACCATCTAATCCTTGATACGCTTTAGGATTTCCCGTATAACTTCAGGAATGTTGTCTTTCGATTCATTCTCATTGTAGTTCAATAGGCTCATGAGAAACTTAGCCCTCAACAGCTTTCCATCCTATACATGCATTATTACGGACCATCATCAGAAAATATTAATTGTGCTACGGTAAGACAAAGTATAATAAATAAATAATAGTACTCACAGTGTAAATTAATGGTAATTTTATACCATCCCAAGAGCGCATGAAGTTGATTACAAAATATCCAGTGATGCCCCTACAAAAGGACACATAGTTACATCTATGTAGACAAACAAACTTGTTACGTGTAATTTATAAGCTAGTTACCTATCTTCTGTTTTTGGAAGAAACACTATATGAAAAAAATGCAACTCTTTCCACTCGTTCAAATAACATAACTCTAAAATGCATCAAAGTCACCAACAATATAGTTAGCTACCCTAAGATGCAACTTTTCTTACAAACTGAAGCACATTATGACCAAAAGAACGATTGGGCTACTCTATCCAGCCTTGTTGCCCAACTCAATAACCTACGTTTATTTTTAACTCAAGCTCATCCCTTTCCAGCAACATGCCAAAGAGTAGCAGGTCACAATTTTTGTAACAAATTACTGAACAATATTGTACAAAGATGCAACGTATCCCATTCATCTCAATTCCATGACAAAAAATGTGTCAGTTTGAACAAAATGGACCTGTGCACGAAATCAAACTTTTCGTAAGTATTCTTTCCCCTTATTGAGTTTTTTAGGAGACACTACTCTACGCGTGCTACTATGTGCTTCCCGTAGGTGTACTTCTTAAGCGTGTTCAGATGCGCTTTTATCCTTGTAAGGATCATCTCTCTCTGCTGATCATCACAACATCTCCAGACAACAAAGTACAGCTAGCTCACTACAGAAGGGAATGGCACCCACAAGATGAGTTGGAGAGCCTTCAGAACTGCTCGAATTTACAGGGTCAGCTCCTTCTGGAAACCTGCCCAAATGACTGAATCAATATAATATCCATCAATCTAAGTATGTATCGAGAATGTTGAGTGTTAGTTACCTCCTAAATCGGAATTTTCATCATACGTAGCCAAGCCTTGAGAGTATGTCAAAGATCTTCAAACAATGAGGGTGACAACGATTAACATTTTCAAGGGAAAGGATGGCAATGGCCAATATTTGTCATTGAGGAACCTAGAAAATGAGAAACCTATCATATTAGTGTTTTGTAAACAACATATACTATGAAAACAATACATGACTCAACCAGTACCCTGCAGGTCAGAAGAGCGGTAGAGATAACATAATTAGCATATTCATCTGTTACCAAATCTCTGAAGTAAGGATACCAAATCAATTCATTTACAATGGCAAATCGCTCTGCAGCATCAAATATTTTTAGACACATTTCCACCACATTACTGCTATACTTTTGACTTGAGAGTTCCGCATAACGATGTCTGAAGCAGGATGCGATAATTGCCAAGTGCGATGGATCTCTCTGTTTCAAAACATCCTGAACAATGTAGTTTCTGGAAAGGGAAAAGGAAAGAGAAACAATAAACCATTAAGGGATCACGTTATGATTCATAGATTAAGGGATCCAAAATTATTTAAGGCGGTAGTACAACTAATGAAGCATTTGAGAGAACAAAATGCACGTAACAGCCATGAAGGAACAATAGAACCATTAACTCTAGACTAATTATTAACTTTTAATAGTTTTACCCACTGTACTCGTCTGGTCATTGCTTCTGGCAAGTTCGCTTCCAAAATTTTAGTGGCTTTACAAGAAATTCTGAGATAGATCCACCCACAGAATGATGCATTGAATTGAACTACCCTAAAGTACAAGAAACTATAAGAGTCTGGCCTTACCTAATTCCATTCACAATCAAACATGAAAAATATAGAGGAATAATGCTTATCTACCAGATATGCGTATGCTATATATGATGAGACCAACAAAATTGAGCTATCGAATAATTGGCCAATAAATCTACAACTACTTGAAAAAACCAAAATGTTCAGACTTCAGACTAATTAAATACTATCAGATGAAAGTTTGGGGTGTTTGCATGGAATAGCCACCTAGGGGGTCATATCGTCAAAATTCAGAATAATTACCCATAAGGATTTTGAGCAAGATGAACACTCCAATAAGAGATTTCAGTGGCAATATTATCCTTTTCCTTCTCATGGACATGCTCCAGTCAATTTTGCAGCAGGCACAATCCATTCGGATGGCATGCCATTGTTACGCAGTTCTCAGCAACAGCATAAAAAATGGACTGCCAATTTAATACAAAGTGTCAAAGCATAAATCAAGGAAATAAGAGGTTTACTGAACACAACAGGATCAAACTGACAATATAAGCTGCAAGTAAAAAGTCAAGACAAAAAACATTATGACCCCAGTATTTTGATTATTTGGAGTGTGGACTGTTTATTTCAAAATGGGGGCAAAAGACAATGGACACATGAACGGGCCACTACGCGTATGCATGGCACTCATGTTATGTTAGCATCCGGCGAAAGTTATTAACTCAACTATTGCCCCGTTCCTCACCGTATAGGATGCCGAGGATGAAGCCGCAAACCACTGCGGACGCGATGACCCACATGAGGGCGGTCGTGAGCCTCTTCCCCACGGACCTGCGGGCAGCAAGACGGATCCAATCAGCGAAAAAATCCCACAGGATGCAGAAAAGGGAAGGGAGGACAAGAGCTAGAGGGATTCGTACTTGTCCCGGTCGCCTCGTAGTAGAACATGGCGAACGGTATGACAAGGAAGACGAGGACGGCGTCGGGCGATGTAGACGGCGATCCGTGAGCGTCTTCATGGGGAGCATGAGGCTGCACGCGCCATCAGATATACGCCCGCCGCAGCCCGCCGTTGGCCACATCCGCAGGAAGCATGAGGATCGAGAGGATCGCGACGGTGATGCCGAGGACGCAGACGAGCTTGGGGAAGTAGGCCTGGTTGGCGTCGTCGGTCTTGGTAGTTGACGAGCAGGTAGACGCCGACGAGCAAAGACCAAAGACGAGCACGCTCACCGCCGCCGCCACGATCACCAGCGCCACGTTGAAGTCCCCTATCGTCAGATCTTCGCAGGCCCGCGCCGCCGCTGGGGTTCGGGGGTCCTGCTCCGGCACCAGCGGCGTGGGCCACCGGCGTGCGGGATCTGGGCGGATTAGGGCGGCGATTCGGGGGGAAGATTTGGTGGGAGGGAGCCCGGGAGGTAACCGAGCGCTGGGATGAGGGAGCTATGCTCCTGCTCCTCCTTCGATGGCCTTGGCCGGGGCCTTGGCGGCGACGCCGGACGTCTGCGTCAAGGCCCGAGGCGAGCGGGAAGAAGGGGAAGGCCATGGTGCTGCGGGTGCTGACCGGGTCCCCCGTGGCTGCCGCGCAGGGAGGGAGGGAGGCGCACGGGAGTAGGGCGAGTAGGCCACAGGTGCAGAGCGATCGGATTGGGAGCTCAGGATAACTGCGATAGGCGCGATTGGGGGCACGGGTTAATTGCGATAGGCGCGATTGGCGGCATGGGTGGCGGGGTGGGGAGGAAAGTTTGAGGGATGAACCGGGTGATTGCGTCCATCAGATTTGATGAAGTGATGTTTCAGCACATCTGAGCGCTTGATTATGATGAAATAGGATTTCTGTGTGCACGTGTTAGGGTGAACAAAGCAAAGTACCCTCTGTAGGGGCAGAACAGTGTGTGCATGTAGAAAAGAATTAACTGGTGAATTATAAAGGGGTAAAGATTATATGAAGCTAGAAATCAAGCATGTCCATTTCCGTCTTATTTGTGTCCGTCAGTTTGGTTCTATTCCCTTCTCTGTATTCATTCTCTTCATTCTATTTCCTTTCCTATTTTATTTCCCATATTCATTCTCTTTATTTTCTACAATCTTCAACAGCATCCTCTTGGAGGATTTTGTGAAGGGATCGGAGAGAGAATCCCTTCACAGAGAGATTCTCTCTCCGAATCCTATCCGAAGGGAATCGTGAATGGAATCCGTTGGAGCACTTAGGATCTGTTCGCGAAGAGCCAAATCCCTTCGCGAACAGATCCCAAGTGCTCTGCTGGAGATAGTATCTCCAGCAGCTTTTCTTCAGCCTTCAAATCCCTTCGCGAACAGATCACAAGTGCTCCAACGGATTCCCTTTGCGATTCCCTTCGGACGGGATTCGGAGAGAGAATCTGGATAGAAAGAGATTCCTTTCGTGTTTCCCTTCACAAATTCATTTCGGAGGAAACTGTTGGAGATGATAGGAAATAAACGGAATAAATATGGGGAAGAGAATAGGAAAGGGAATGGAACGAAAGGAAATTGCTGGAGATAGTATAAAAGGATCATCGAGCAAATGTTGAACTAGTGTATAATATGGTTGTTGTGCTAAGTAAATTGGTGCTCGGAAAGTGGTATTTTGATCCAACATGCATGTTCAGAAAAGCTGCGGATTTGGAGAATAAAATCTTGCAAACCGACAGTGGAGATAAAGGTTCGGGGGCTAAAGGAGCATTCTCGATAAAACAAGTTGAGGACAAACGCTTACCGGCTTATATGATGTAGAAGAAAGACAAGATTATAGCACAGTACTTCGTGCCATATTAATCTGAGCTTTCTGACCTGAGAAGAGAACAAACAGTGGAGTAATGTCCTTCAGCTGCTAAACTATACAGTAGTAACTAGGAAGTGACCCATACAATGCTAGTGTTCCAAAAGCCTTCGTTTGATCCAACATGCTATGCCAAAAGTGGGAGATTTAGGCAACATTACCTTACAACATGTAACGCAGAAAAAAAAAACAGAGGCTAAGAGCTGATACAACCAATATAGAATACTATATGGTGTAAAGCTTTAAAAGCAGTGCATTATAAAAGGCAGATGAGGATCACGTCCCAATCTTTGCTCCCCAACTACTGTATTATCCCAGTGCTTCACTTTACGCAAAATTAAACACGTATTGAGCAGGCTTGGTTACATACTTACATATACGGGTGTGTGTGCTCCTCTGATCCCCCGTCAGCTCCATAGCCACCCTAGGCCTCTTTACGGTACACAATATTTAATATAGGATCAAATTAGATTAGATTAGTCAGTATTTATTTTTATTTTCTTCGATAATATGCAGTAAAAATATCATAAACAAATTAATAATTATACCTCATTTCTATTTGCTCACCATGTACTTATAGTATAATGCATTTTCAAAGTACTTGCTAGTTTATTCAGCTCAGATCTCAAAATGTTCGGTCGGAGTGTGCAAAGAGAAGCCTGTCAAACAAGGCCTCGAATGGCGCAGGGAGGGTGCAAAGAATATCATGGATGAAGGAGCTATGTAACTATGTTAGTGTTTGAGTGGAGATGCAGCAAAGAATATATGTTCTCTCCGGCATTAATTGTTGCTGCTGTTGTCATTTTCTCTTTTGTCACGCTCTTCAACAGTCCCTGAATCTTGTATGGCACTTCAAAGTCTGCCTAAACAAAGTGGAAACTATAGCCCAAAACAAATTGGGAATTGCTGAACATTGGGCCCTTAATCGTTTGCCAAATCTTCGCATATGAGAGTTGCTAGTGTTACTAATTAATTAATTAATGCAATATCGCGATGCAACGTTTGCAACGAACTGGTGAAAAGAAGTGCTCAATGGATCAGGAAATAGATCGCTTGCATTGGGACATGCTGAGTAACCTATTAAGTTTGTTTAGTGGATTAGCAGTTGGATGTATCGGATTGGACATATGCCAACCAATTGATCGGATTTGCTCGACTCGAATTCGATTAGTTGTCAGATTTCTGTTACAGTAGTTGGTTTCAGAATCGGCATCGAATTCGGGATATCACTATCCATCGAATCGGGGTATTCTGATTATATTTTCATATAAATGAGCTGGATAATTTTTTAATAAAGTTTTAACCAATATTCTAACAGCTTTAATTGGGCCCAGCTAAATAGCCCAAGCTATGCCCTCCTTCCATGGCTTTACCCTCCACCTGCCGTCCTATCTGCCATCCCATCGGCTAGTGCTAGCCGCCAACACAGCTTGATACGTAAGAATATACTTTCACTTACCTATATGAATACTTGATATTTTTTTGTAAAACATAAAAGAATACTTTATACTTTTTGAATTTTGTTGGACCACATGATAAAATGACTTAATAAATTGTGATAATCCTATTGTATGTTGAACTTATACGGTTGGTTACTCATTCTATGTGTGTGTTATATGCAGTATCTGTTTTCGCACAATATCCGACAAACAATATTTGGTACCATATCGATTCTGTGTCGTATTCGTGACCGATATTATTCACATCGTATTCATATCCGGCACTATTGGTATTTAACTCCGAATTCGACAAAAAAATATGATTTATAATAAAAAGTGCGATATTCGATCGAACCTAAACCGATTGCACGCTGTATACCTGTGAGAAGCATATTGCAACGTCGAGTAAGCGGCCAGTTCTTCGACACTAAGTGTTAGTGTCACCATACAAATGCACACGGGCGGAAGTAGATTCACTTACCCGGTGTCACAAAAAATTAGTGTATGTTAGTATATATATATGTAGTATATGTGAACCCCTTAATCTAAATCTTGTGACACCGGGAGGCAAATAACAAGGAAATTATAAGAATAATAAGTTGTTATCACATATATGATGAAAGTGGTGAACCCCGATAATTTTTTCTCTAGTTCCACCCCTATATCTGCAGATACATATAATCCACAGGGGTAATCAGAAGCCACGACGTAAATCGTCACTTTTCCTCGCATTACCGAACGTAACGACGGCGACAATCAGATAACACGGCTGGCAAATTAGTCGTCTTCTTTCCTGGGGCGGAGCCAGAGAAGCTGCAGAACTGGAAAGCCCCGATGAAACACAAAGGCAAAATATTCTTTGCATGGTTGCCCAAACGAAGGACTTATACGGGTATTGATTTGTAAACACAAGTTGGGTATAAACTACTGCCAAATTGCAGCAGGCAGTTGCAAATCACCAAAGGCAAAAGCCCAATATGTAGCAATAGTTTTTTTCTTCTTCGTCGTCGTACAGATTAATGGCTGTCGATATCATTGTGTTCGGTGTGATTGCCATGGGTGACTGCATCCATGGGCGGCTTCCAGAGTTCCAGGTGGCGAACTCGCGAGCCGCTAGGTCAAGAACTGCATCTAGTAGGGACCTGAAACTTGCGCGATCGAGCACGAAGAAGAAAGAAAGAGAGCTCCATTGGTCCGGGGTGGTGCTTCGAGTGGTGTTTGTGCTCAGGTTGGCCACAGCAGCAGAAGAACACCTGGCCTGATGCCATTGGAAGTCGGAATGGCCCAAAATAATTCGTTGCTTTCTTGCATCATAGCATACTGCATATATATTCAGATGCCATGTTCGTACCTGATGCTGCTGTCGGTCAGAGGGAGTGGTAGATTCTTTCAGGGGAAAGAGCGATCGGTGTCACGATGCTCATGATGAAAGGAGTTTTTGGTTCATTGAGTAGTGTTGGTTCGGTTTGATAGGGATCTATCATCCTTCGTGTTTGACTCCTGTCTATTGTACTGTGCTGCCCGGCACGCCTTGATGAGCTTAGATATGGAGTATTTGCGTTTCGTGTTGTGTCGATCTAGATTTGGCCTATTTGCATTATTGCGACGAGAGCGAATGAGTCGGAGACGCACAAAACTGAGGCAGTGAACATAAATATTAAGAGGAAGAGAATTATATTTTATTTATTCTTAAATAGGTACAAAATTACTGTCTCATTAAAAACCTTAACCTCAGTGTAGGATAACCCCGGTAAGAAAAAGAGTACAGTAGCTACAGACATATACATTACCTACTCGAGGTCGAGGTAGTCAAAATCGGCTAACGCCTCGGCGATTTCCGGACTCGGTATGATATTGTATCCTCTCATCTACGTACTCCCAGCGTTGAGGCATATAATTGTCTAAACCATCTTATATGCGAGAGGTGATCTCCTCGGTTCAATTATCCTCCCACCAAACTGAAAGCGGATTTCAACGAGACAATCAACATCGGAACCATAACTACTTCCCGTGCAAAATACGATAGTACGGAGTAAATACGTTGTTGATTCTTCCACCACAATAGCAAGCTGAGTTGATTATCCTCATCCATGTCAAGCCTAGTCTCCGTGAAAAGACGTATCGAGGTAGTGGTTGATCTCCACTCGTGGATTCCGTTGCGACTTACTTGGCACTTCAGAAGACGAATTGGACGCCTTGCCTTTTAACATCTTCCATATGTTTGAAGCGGTTGAACTGCCTAGTGCTGGTTGTGTTGTTGATATAGATCTTCTTGCTTCACTTCTGCTGCTAAAACATTTCATAATATTTTACCAAAAATTATGAAAAACCTGTTGTAAACATGAGTATAAACCTTAGAAAAATTAAGATATAATGCTTCACCTATTCCTTCGAAGGCACCATGCAAATCAGATAAATTTCCCCCGATGATCCAGAATTGTAGCAAAACGGTAAAGATGTGGAATATCTTAAAAATATTTTAAATTTTTTTATCCATTGGTTCTATAATGAGTTGTAAAATATAATTATCTTTGTTTATTTAAAAGTATTAGCAATAGTTCAAAGGCACTCGATGACTAAGTAAGAAGTTGGGTGGTACACGCCGAATAATATCTTAGTTGCATTGTAATTTTTTTTTAAATGATAAAAAATAACGGGCAACTTTTCAATCCACGTCATTGACCACAGCTTACCATTACTGCAATTAACGAAGACAATGATAATGTAATCATAGTTCTTGCATCGCACCAGTGTAGCATTTATAGAGTTTGATCTAACATTCGTATTAAGATTGAATCTTCTTGGTGGTGGCTTAATATTAGCCTTACAGTACTATGAGAACTTGATGCACTTTATAGTTGAACATCTAGCAAATTTGATAGCTGTCACATATGTTATCTAAACTAGATTTCATTACATGCAAACATGTTTGCATAATGAGATTAATGTTGTGACATATGCATCTTTAGTGGAGTACGAAATCTCCATTATAAGTCTACGTGACCTCGGGAGAACGGGCGCACGACGAGCGACCTCGAGCGAGCGGCCTTCGGGGAGCAGGCACACAGCGGTTGGCCTCGCTGGCAATGTCGCCACCAAGTATGCCGCCTCCCACTCCCCTCGGTGTGCCCAGCCGCGTGTTGTCGCGCTGCCGTCGGCCCTGTCGCAATCCGTATGCGCTGTGTCGGTGACGTGCCGCCCAACCTTTCATGTTGCAGCATGGCATGGTGGTACTGTGGCAGATCATACCGTGCCGTGCCATACTGCCTACCGTGCCTAAGTCACAGACCGACATGGTCCGATCAACCGTGTCGTACCGACAAGACCCGTTCTAGTTTGGGTCTGGTCATATCCCCATGTCAGTCTAAAAAAACCAACCCAATGACCACCTCTAGTTAAGTCGAAAAGATCGATCAAGAGTCGCGTAAATTTGTGCTACTCTTCTTGTGATGAAAAAGGGTCGTCTTTTCGAGTCCGGCCCAGGGTTTCAAAAATCGACGAAAATCGCTCGATTTTCGCGATTTTCGGCCATATCGCCGCGGCCCGATATCAAAAACCGGTCGGTAAACCGATCCAATTCAAAAAAATTCAAAAATTCGAAAAAATTTACGTGTCAAAAACCGGTCGAAAATCGGTGGAAATCGGTCGATTTTCGCCAAAAATCGTCGAAAATCGCTACAAAAATCGATCGCACAAAAAAGTTCAACAAGGTCGTCGATTTTCCACACGAAATCGTCGATTTTCCACGAAAACCGGTCGATTTTCCACGAAAATCGACGATTTTTGAATTTTTTTTGAAAAAATTTGGTTTTTGAATTCATACGATTTTTAACGATTTTCGGCCGATTTTCGACTCGATTTTTGCGATTATCGAAAATCACTGTTCATGCGAAAATCGCACCAAACGATTTTGTGAACCCTGGCCTAATTGCCTATGGTTTAGCGTGATCTGGTTCAGCGACGAAGAGAGTGTGGTGGCGTTCGAGCAAAAGTAGGTGGAGTTGGACGTGAGGCAAAAGGGGGTGGTTGCCTTTCATGTCATTTCGCTTATTTCCAAAAGGGAATTTGACCACGGCAAAACGGGTTTCGCAAGAATACATTTAAGGCCATGTTTGGATCCCTGGACTAATTATTAGTTGGCTAAAAATTAGTCCTAGTCTATCCAAACAGGAGGACTCGTGAACGGGCTCTGTTGCGATCCGCGGTTTACCTGCAAGCTCTTCGCAGGCACGCCGCTAAATCGGTACGACCAAGGACCTTACACGTCGGCGACCTCGTTCTGCGACGGGTCCAAGACCTGTCAAAAGCCAACAAGCTAACGCCAAGATGGGAAGGTCCTTACACGGTCGTCTCAACAGCACGCCCGGGGGCTGTCCGCCTTGCAATGGAAGATGGTCGAGAACTAGCTAGTACTTGGAACATCGACCAATTGCGTAAGTTCCATGTCTAACCTCACCCGCTTTTACCTTTTTAATAAACTTTGTCACCTTACCCTCCCATTCTCTCTCTCTCTCTTTCCCCATTCTACGATTAAGCTCGACCCAGACAAAGTGTCGGGGCAGGTCGGTCGTTGGGGCAAAACACCGTACGACAAAAGCTCGACCTCGAGGGCTTCCTTCCTCGTAAGACGACCATCTTTTTTCGCGGTAGACCTCCGCCGCAAGTAAAGATTCGCACAGGACACCCTTACGAATCTGCCCGAGCTCAGTCGGCCGGTGGCGGCGCTAACGCACCGTAACCCTAAGGGCCACACGGTCTCCGCGAGAATTCTACTCCGCCAACGAGGTCGTGCTCGCAGCTCACGCCCACCGTTGGCGGCGGGGGCTATAGAGGTACCATGTGGCCACGACCTCGACCTCGTGCAACTTTCGCGCGAGATGGTCACCTCGACCTCGTGCAACTTTCGCGAGATAGTCATTTCTCGTACGATTGACTGCTAAGTCGCGTAAGACTACGGCACGAAACAAATCGTTGTCATCTCGGAGAAAAACAAAAAACGTCCATTAAAAATAACGCTCTTTCTATGTTCAACTGGGCGGTTTTTTCCCTTAAGTTTTTAAGGTAAAGACAGGAAAAGAAAATTACAGGAGCCCGCGACGCTTCGCCCCGCAAAGCGACGAGCTCGTCCCGCGACCGAAGTCAAGCTCGGACTCAAGGTCGAGCACCGCCGGCGAAGCTTCGACCTTCGCTTGCCGCTTGACGGTCGCTGGACTCCTCCCGTTGTCGGGTCGATTGTCCTTTCGGCGCTCGAGCAAATGGCGTCGCGTAAGGTCGCCACCGTGGCTTCCAGTTCGACCTTGCTTGCTCGCTCCGGCCGAGGCGCTCACGGCTTCGTGCAGACTCCTCCACCTTCCGCCGGATCTCGGCCTCGGAAGATGTCACTAAGCAACCCGGCGCTCGAGCTCCGCAATCTTGGCGTCCTGCTCGGCTTGGTGCTTCGCGACAACTTCTGGCGGCACGGTCGCGGCATGGAAGTCCTTCATGGTGGACTCCAGCACCTGCGCAGCAGGGCGTTTTCAGGTCGTAATCGAAGCTCTTGGTAAAAGTACAAAAGCCAGGAGTACTTACCCAAAAAAGTCGGGTCTCCCCACGATGGAACAACTCGGCGGGGTCCTCCACCTCGTTCTGGGCAGGCAAGGGATCCCCCGCCTTAGTCCCTTCTCCTTGATCGGGCTCGGGGGCTTGAGCCCGAGCTCCCCCGTCCCCCGAAGGCGATGGACTTTTGCCCTGGGGGACAGCCTCCGCCTCCTGGAGAGGGACGGCCTCAAGAGCAAGGATCACCTCCCGCTCTTCTTCCTCCCGGGCAGAAGTTGCGCCCGGGGGCTCCGCCTCCTCGACTGGGGGCTCCGCCTCCTCGACCGGGGGCTCCACCCCTTCGGCGTCTACGGCCATGGGAGCAACCGGGGACACCGGCTCAGATCCGGCCCCTTGAGGCAGCAGCGGCCCCCGAGCGCTGGGTCAACCGGGGCACTGAAGTCGGCGCCGAGAGGTCGGTCTCGATCGAGCAGCCTCGGCGCCCGGCAGATTCCCTTCGCCTGGAAGTCGCCCGCCGCCTACGGTGGTCGGGCTCGTCTCCCCAACCGCGGGTAGCCGGCTCTCCTCGTCGGACGAGCTCCCACCAGATTAGGGTCCTCGACGCCGGCCGGGCGCTGGGCCCGGCGTGACGTCATAAGCCCGGGAGAGGCCTCGGCGATCTCTGAAGAGTCGCGGTGATGATGTCGCCGGCGCCGAAGTTTCGGCCGCCTGCTCACCACCATCGACTCCCGGCTGTCATCCTCCACAACTATGATGTGGGGATGCCCTCCTTGGCAGGGCATCGGCGTCGCGATCTTCCTCCGTGCCTCCTCTTCGGGAGACCACGACCTCAGTCCGGGGCTCATGACAACGGACTCCCCACCTCGGCGTCGTCGCCGCCGGCCAGTTAGTGAGGCTGGGCCTCATGACCTCGGCTCCCGCCGGCCTCGTCGCCCATGGCGACCTCGGCAGCCAGGGCTAGCTCTCTCTAGCACGAAGTCAAGAATATCGTCGACCATCGCTCGAAATTCCATAACTCCGCACCAACCGCCACACCCACTATAGACGATGTGGGGTTAGTATGGTGCCGGAGGGGAAAGAGACAAACAAGAGGGGAGTAGGAGACTGACCTTGCTCGGCGTCCGCTAGCTGAGCTCGGGCGCGGGCCAGGAGGGCGGCCATGTCCTCGCGCGCCTTGTCGGCCCTGGCGACCGAAGGGTCGGCCTCCTCCAAGCCGACCTCGGAGGCGATCGGCGTTGGGCGCGGTTGGGGCGTGGCGGACGACCTGCGGGACCTCGGGACCAAGGGCGCGGGGTCCAGCTCGTCTTTCTCCTCCTCGTGGTCCCCGGGAGCCGAGCTCGAGCTCACCCGCGCGAGCTCCGCTGAAGAACGCGATCGGCCCCTCGGCTCGACCTTCATGTTGGGCCGTGCGGCTGCGGCCTCGCTTCTTCTTCGCCCGTAAGACAGTCGGCATCGCGAGCCATCGGCTCGGGATTGTTTCGTGTACTCGCCCATCCACAATCTCAGTTCACTCACCTCCTGCCGGTCCGCATACTCCAAGTCTTTGGCGGGGTGGCGGTCGTCGGCCGGACGCTGCGTGTCTTTGGCGAGGAGCGGGCGTGGCCGACGGAGATCGAGCGCGGCGCTTGCGACCGCCGTCCCTTGGTCTTCGACTCGCCCCGCCAATCGCGATCCTACCGGGACACGGCGACCGAGGGCAACCTTCTCTGTTGAAAAAGAGAAAACTTCGAATGAGGTCGGAAGGCCCTCGCGAAACCTGTCCAGGACAAAAGCTTGAAAAAGTCCGAAGTCGGGACTTACCGCCTCGGTCAGGTTAAGGACGTTGTTCGGGATCCGACGGCCCTCGATGATTTCCTTGCCTTTAGGGGTGCCGAACATCTCGGACACCCTCACATCCACCTCCTCTGGCGGAGCTGCATACCGGCCAAGGGAGAGGTCGTGAGAAGGGGCATCCTCTCGCTCGGAAAAGAAGATTGAGGGCGATGACATACCCGAGCGTGACTCGGGTGATGTCCCGCCACCCTCGACCTTGAAGAAAGGATGCTCCCTCCTCCCGAGGGTGATATCCGGCCCTCGACGTAGTCCCGGGTAACGTCCCGACCGGTCAGCCCCAGGCACGTGAGCTCGTTGATCGTCATGAGGATCTTCTCCTCCTCGGGCTCCACGGGCGGTCGGGGCGTCTCGACGGCGCGACCTCTGGCGCCGGAGTAGGAAAGCGTGCCGCCGCTTTCCTCGTAGAACCAAGAGTCGGCCCAACCCGACACCGAGTCCTTGAGCGTGAAGCTCGGGTACTCATATGGTCGGGTAGGTCGAAGGCGGAAGTAGAGGCAGCCGGCCTGCGAAGGCGTGCCGGTGCGAGAAAGGGTGTAGAAGTGGAAGAAGAGACTGGGAGTGGGCTCGACGCCCACGAACCCTTCGCAGAGATGGGTGAAGATGGCCATAATGAGAATGGAGTTGGGATGGAGGTGAGCGATCTCGCACTCGCAGGAGGCGAGTACGGCCTCAACAAACTCACTTTCGGGCGTCCGGAGCCCGTTCGTGGCGTAGAGCTCGGTGGAGACGATCTCCCCCTCCTCCGGCTGCGGGCTCTCTTCGTCGCCAGGGGCTCTCCATGTACCGGCGTCGAGGTACTTCGCCCGCTCGAGGATCTCCAGCCTGCGCCTGTCGAGCTTGCTGACGCCGAACTTCGCCATGAGGATGAGGAAGATGATCAAGGAGAAGGATGAGCGCAAAGCGAGAGGTGTGTGAGACGCTGCGATCGCATTAGGGCAAAGTGAGTCTAAGGGTTTTCTTCGAGTGTTTAAAAACTCCCCCAGGAGATGGGGAACGAAAGGACTTCCGCCGTTATGGTCGAGGAAGCCCTAGAGGCACAGAAGGCGATTGAGGCGTTCGCCATCCGGAAACGACACGCGGGCACGCAAATCGAAACCGCCCCGCCGTAAAAGGTGGTTCCCAGGAAGGACGATTCGAGGCTTCCAGGAGAAGGAACCGATGAGAGGGGCCCACTTCCGCTCGCTCGAAACACGACGAGCTGGAACAACAAGCTCGTTCCCGGAGAAGGTTAATAGCTCGTTGGTCGCGGCAGTTGTCCGCCGCAGAACCGACATGCTCGTAGAACGGTAGGCCCAAGGGGAAGGCCTTCCTTAGACCTTTTCCCACTTGAACCTCGGGGCTAGCTGTCTGGGGTCGGGTAATTTCCATAAATTACCTCGGATGCCACTAACGACCAAGCTCGCCCCGCCGAGCTACCAGGAGGTCATTACCCTGGATTGTCTAATCAGAATTCGGAGGGCTACGCATTCCGGCTGGTTCCGAGCTCGGGCTCGGGTGGGACCAAGAATGCAACGTATTCCAGTCGATTCCGAGCTCGGTGTCGGCCATCGGCCGACCTTACGTGGTCTCGGGGTCGGTGGGAATAACCACCCGAGCGTAAACTCCGTTGGCTGCTACGCTTCCGTGGGAGCGTGGCGGAAAGATAGGATCCACCAGTTGCCACGTTTGGACGAGGTCCAAACGTGCGGGTAGTGGGGTCGTGGAGTTCGATCCTTTGTAAGCTATAAAAGCGTCCCCATCATGAGGGGGACAAAGAAGAACATACCACGCACAGACTGTAAGACTCAGACACATTGCAAGAGTAAACGAGAGCTGGAGTAGGGCTATTATCTCTTTCCTGAGAGGCCCGAACCAGGGTAAATCGCCGGTGTCCACGCTCGTTGAAATCTGGTGAGTCGTTCCTCGAGTAATCCCTCACGTAAGAAGGGGTCACAGTTGGTCCCTCCACCAACAAGTAAGCTCGGCGGGGGCCTGCTCCCCAATCGTCGACAATTTTACTTTCTCTGCTAATCCAATTCACTGCACTTTCTATAGTTCAAATGCCACAGTACTCGCGCTCTACTGTGCAGTGCTACCGTACTTTTGATTTTGATTTTTTTTTTTAAAAAAGGAATATTCTTAAGTTTTCTTAATACTTTTTATAAGAAATATTTTTTAAAAAATCATAAAAAATTTAATTATCTTAAGGTATTCTTTCTGCCTGTAGCAACATGTGGGCTCACATAGCAACTATAAATATTTTTAATTTTTTAATTAAAAAATTAACACTTTTGTTTCTACGATGCTGAGCTACAGTAAAAATAGTGCTTCTTAGAATATAGATAGATGACAGATGAATCAAACCATAAAAACTTTTGTAGCTCGGTTCGTTAGACCGTATATGCAGTAAGCAAGAAGTCCTGATGTCGAATCTCAATGAGGGCAATTTTTTCAAAAGAAAAATATTTCAACATTTTTTAAAAGTGTCGACGATTGGGGAGCAGACCCCCGCCGAGCTTACTTGTTGAATGAGGGATCAAACAAAGCCCCTTTCTGCCACAGGTTGTAGCATCGAAGGCGTGGGAGATGGTCCATTAGAAGACACAGAAACACAAGGATTTTCTCCTGGTTCAGACCTCTCATGATCGAGATAATAGCCCTACGTCCAGTCGCCTAGTGGCCTTTTTTTGTATTGGAATGATGGATTCAAGTACATGGATCTTACGCCCGGGCCCCCCTCCCCCAATGTCTGGGAGGTATTTATAGTTTACAAGGGTATCGCGTCGGTTACGGCCCCCGCCATGCACGTCCGATCGCGTTCGACGTGGTCGTGAATCGAATCCTACATTTACGCCACGCTCGAGTCATGAGCGCAATGATCCTTCGGTGACACGATTGTCACCAGAATCAGATTAGTTGCTACCCGACCACGCAGCCAGAGCTCGAGCTTGGGCCGAGCTCATTTGACTCCGATCCGAGCAAGTTCGTCCGAGCAACGTGCTCGAACATTAACCGAGCGACGAGCTCGCACCGAACGGGCAAGGAGCTGGCACCGAACGGGCAAGCCAGGCAGCGGTGCTCGACCATCCTTGGGCCATCCTCGGGAACGACCTCCGTGGTGCTCGAGGTCGGGACGAGCTCGGCCGTCGTGGCATTATGGTAATTAGGGGAATTAACCAGTCCGCGACAAAAAGAAAATCAGTTTTTTTTATCTTCATTTTTTAAAAAGATTTTCTCTCTATTAAAATTATCATGACATCCGCCCGCGACAATGCGTGGAATTTTAGCTTTTAACCTAGTAATCTTGGGAAAGTACGACAGGCAACCGCCCCACCCGCCACGCGGCCCCATGTCACAGTCCGTGAAACTTCCCAACCGCAAGATCTATCTGCACGTTCAATTCTATGCCTCGTACTAGGCTCATAAATTTATTGCACATAAGACTTCAGCTCGGATGACAAAGGGCTTGTAGTTAATGACCGAGGTCTCGGGTTTAAATCCCATTGAAGGTGATTTTTTTTGAATTTTTATGTACCAACTTTGTTGATTTAATCGAGCCATTCAATCATGTTATAATTTTTTTAAAATTTTTTGAGAAGGATCTTCAGAGTATGCTCAACCTATCATAAAAAATCTAAAAAAAATTATAGTTCCAAAGCTAATACGCTACGGCACTTTTAAAATTATTTATGATTCTCTAACTTTTTTTTATAAGAAGTATATCTAAACATTTTTTAAAAAGAAAATAAGCGCTTTTTATTTTTCTCGTAAAGGTTTCTCCGAAAAAGATTTTCTTGCTACGTTAAAAATCCCTGTTTGTGTTTCTCTCTCTCTTCATGTAGCAACGCGCGAGCCGGTCAATCGACCAGCATCGATGGATATTTGATAGAGAGGAGGACGGTGACTGGCATGGGCCATGGGACAAAGGAGGTGGAAGCTGACGCAGGTAAGGGCGATCCACTTCGCCGCAACGTGCCCCACCCCTTTTTTTTCCACCTTTTTTGTTGGCGATGCGACTACGCGATGAACCGAACCGTGGCGCCCGAGCAGCCGCCGTACGCCATCATCGCGTGCCAGGCGACTCGGCGGTCGGCACGTTCGCAGGAGGATGCGGTCGGCAGGAGCACTCGCGACGGCCTCCTCTCCTCGCGGTCTCGGCGTGAATGATTGCGGAGTTTGCCAGTTACGCGGGCGGATCGATCGCGCGGCGTGATCTCCCCCGACCGGTTCCGCCACCGCTTTCGTTTGCGTGCATTTTCGCCGGGCACGTCGACCAGGCCGGCAAACGGACCACCAAACCCGGTGACGCCTCCGTGGTACACACCGACGAGCAGCCATGCATGCGACGGAATATGACGACCTCCAGATGGGTTCGAGCAGATGGGTGCTCAATTTTTTGCTTGATATCACCTTGTGGTGACTGGTCGTACGAAACAGTTGCCCACTTGGTTACAGTGACTCGTCGAGTTCTCTTCCACATCCGCACAGGAGCTGATCGTAGGCGAGTGATTGCCGTTACCAAGAGACAAAGTGCCTTTCGAGGCTAACTTTTTTTTTTTCCCCTGCCAAGTTGCGTAGGATGTGAACATCAGCGTGATATCGGTCTTTGTTACTAAAGATTTATTTTGCTGATCTAGAATAGAGAGGAGAAGAAGAGAGTGTAGTTATCACTTCGTAAAGAGGCGATCATATAGAGGTCATAAAATATTATTGTATGAATTATTATATATAGCAAATACATTTTTCATATCATATATAGATGAGTGCATAGATAGAATTTATCTTTGCTATTATATATGCTCTTGTATTAGGTCATGTTTGGTATGGTTCCAGATTTTTGGTGGAAATATTTCAGGTAGAATCAGAATCACTGTTTGGAAACCATTTGGCTAGCTGTCCGGATTCTGTGAATCGGCGTGGAACGGGGTTGAGGGTGATTCGGCCTCGGTGTGGAAAAAAAAGAAACGTTTCGAAGAGAATCGTTCCGAGTTTTAGTCCGTTTGGCTAGGTTTCTCTCAGATTCTAGTAGAAATAGTCCGGTTTCAAGTTGCCAAACAGGACCTTAGCCCGTGGATGGATTATCTGGTCGATTTTTATGCGGAAACAGTGACCTCGGCCGACATCACTGCGTCTTTTAATTCTTTGGGAAGTGCGCATAACACGGCGGAGCTTGTAGAATGTTAAGTCATAAAGTGCGCATAACACGGTTCCCAATTTAGGCCCAGGTCCATCCCGCCTAGTGCAGCCCATCACTGGAATCAGGAGACCGGCCGCCTCCGTCCACAGGATCGGAAAGTTTAAAGCCCAACAGTTGAACGAACCGGAGAGTTGTTTCCCACCTTGCAGCACATTAATTTCCCTATCCTTTGAATTAGCTTTGAGATAATTACTATGCGTTTGGTTCTAACATGATCTTGGGATCTTCTATTTCACTGGGCGTCTGAAAATTTAACAAAATCACAGTCAATCTCTTCATCTACAAATCTGCGTGGATACCATGCTCCGGCAAGGTTGCCTTCGTCCTCTTAGAGAGGGAGAAATTTTGAACCACAGGATCTTGATCTAACGGTGGAAAAAAAAAGTGATTATGGTTTGGCGAATTTTCAGGCGCCTGGGAAATAGACGCCCCTACGATCCAATGGTTTAGAAGGGTAACTTGTACTTGAAAAAAAAAATATAATTCACGTTATAAATAGGCATCCCCATTACTGAATTCAGGGGTCATCTCGAGCGATGAGGTGATGTCATTTCCTCTTTTCCTTATCCCAATGGGATCGCTGGAAGGGAGCAGGTGCAGGCAGTCATACCCGCGGGTTCTGCACCCGTCGGGTTCGGATTCGGGTCCCATTTTTTACCCGTGGGTTTTTCGGGTCGGGTACCCGAGATGAATCGGATCGGTTTCGGGTACCTGTCGGGTTCGGACTCGGGTATAAGTTTCTACCCGAAAGGTTATTCGGGTTCGGGTCGGGTATTCGGAATCGGGTTCGGATTCGGGTCGGGTTTTGTAAAACCCGCACCAGACCCGACCCGTTGCCATCCCTAGGTGCAGCAGATTCAAAAGAAACAGGACGAACGAGGCCAGCAGTTCTCTACTCTTGTACCACCTTCGGCCTAATTAACTTAGCTGACCCGGTCGCAAGTATGGCCCATACGTATGTTCTTGCCAGTTCTTCCATGGACTCGATTCGGCCGCATCGCTCAGGACAAAACCCGCACGCACCAAAATTATCCCTCCAAACCTGAGGCGCATAAGTGATAAGCCCCTTCGATATGGTCGGTATATTCCTCTCTCGAGAAGCTCTCCCTGACACTAGGCTACATGACAAAGAAGCTCGGGTTAATTAAGCCATCTAGTTGGACACCACTTATAGCATCGCCCAAGCTCAAGACTTTGGATTGCTCGTTTCGAGTAGATAGGTTTTGATTAAGAAAGCCAGGCTAGCTTGTTGGTTGGTTTGGTTTGGTTTGCTTGGGATCGATGGGCGACAGGGGGAAGGCGTCGTTCCAGGAGCTGGTTCGCTACGCCGACGCATACGACCGGTGCCTGATGGCGCTGGGCGCGCTGGGGAGCTTCGGCGACGGCATGATGCAGCCGCTTATAATGCTGGTGCTCGGCGACATCGTCAACAGCTACGGCGGCGCCGGGAGCGCCCAGAGCACCTTCAGCTCCGGTGCCGTCGACAAGGTAAAAACCTCGGTCGCCTCTTCAGCTGGCGCCTTCAGTTCGGAAAGAGCAGCGGACTTAACTACCCTTCTCCGGGCGCAATTTTCAGTTTGTGCTTCGGTTGCTGTACGTCGCGGTTGCAGTGGGTGCCTGCTGTTTCCTAGGTACGCAACAGAAATTTTACCGTATATTGTATATATAATATATAGTAAAAATTAAATTTAGTCATTGATTTGTTAAATGTATTTTTACTACTATACTACCAGTCTACCAGAGAGAGACAAAAACATCTGGGATTTGATAAACATCATCCGGATGTTTTTGTTTGCTGAAAGTTTGCTGAAAGTAGCTAATTTGATCATTGGATCGAAAAGAATGAAGGGTTTATATTGAATTTAGTGTACGTAACTTAACGTGACTGTAGTTTTCTAATCTTTGACCTGTTTGTACCGATTTTTTCCAAGTTGGGAGGTTGGGTTACAGTGATTAAATCATGAGTAATCTGCCTTAAAAAAAAACCATTAGTTCTCACGAGTAAACTTAAGATCAATGCAATTTTTATTGGACGGCCTTCGCGTTACATATCCTCTAGCCTTTATCATGGCAAAAATGTTGTTTATCCAGAGGGACTGTGCTGGACAAGAACCGCGGAGCGGCAGGCGTCGAGGATGAGGAGGTTGTACCTGGAGGCCGTCCTGCGGCAGGAGGTGGAGTTCTTCGACGCCGCGCCCTCCTCTCAGGCCACCACCTTCCGGGTCATCTCCACCGTTTCCGACGACGCCGACACCATCCAAGACTTCCTCGCCGAGAAGGTCACGATCACTTCGCACACCACACACACACCGTCCCAGCAGAATTGGTAAGCGTAGCGGCTTGCATATGCAGTTTTGCTCAGGCGATCGCTTCCTCTCGTGTTTCAGCTGCCCATGGTTCTGGCCAACATGACGCTCTTCTTCGGCTCGCTGGCCGTGTCCTTCGTGTTCGCGTGGCGCCTGGCGCTGGCCGGCCTCCCGTTCACACTCCTCTTCATCGTGCCGAGCGTGCTCCTCGGCAAGCGCATGGCAGCCGCGGCGGGGGAGGCACGGGCGGCGTATGAGGCGGCCGGCGGCATCGCCGAGCAGGCGGTGTCGTCAATCCGGACAGTGGTGTCCTACAGCGGGGAGCGGCAGACGCTGGAGCGGTTCGGGCGAGCGCTGGCGCGGAGCACTGCGCTGGGCATCAGGCAGGGCTTCATCAAGGGCGCCGTGATCGGGAGCATGGGCGTCATGTACGCCGTCTGGTCCTTCATGTCGTGGCTCGGCAGCCTCCTGGTCATCCACCTGCACGCCCAGGGCGGCCACGTCTTCGTCGCCTCCATCTGCATCGTCTTGGCGGGAATGTAAGCGCGCAATTGATAACTACTCTGCTCTCTGAAAGAACAGGACAAGTATACGACTGATGGCTAATGGCGTTGTGCCGAGGTTTCAGGTCCATCATGATGGCGCTGCCGAACCTGCGGTACTTCGTCGACGCCGCGACGGCGGCGTCCCGGATGCGAGAAATGATCGACAAGCTCCGACCTCTCGAAGCAGCCGGGAAGAAGGGCGCCACCAAGGATAGGATCAGGGGCCAGATCGTGTTCAAGGACGTGCACTTCTCGTACCCGTCGAGGCCGGACACGAGGGTGCTCAGCGGCGTGAACCTGACCGTCTCCGAGGGCGCGACCGCCGGCCTCGTCGGCGGGAGCGGGTCGGGGAAGTCCACCGTGATCTCGTTGCTGCAGAGGTTCTACAGCACGGACAGCGGCGAGATACTGCTGGACGGTCATGACATTGACACGCTCAACGTGGAGTGGCTCAGGAGCCAGATAGGCCTGGTGAGCCAAGAACCCGTACTGTTTGCCACGTCCATCAGGGAGAACATACTGTTCGGCAACGAGACGGCTTCGCTGAAGCAAATCGTCGCGGCGGCGAAGATGGCCAACGCTCACGACTTCATCATCAAATTGCCAAATGGATACGAAACACATGTAGGTGTGCATCGATCTGAAAGCAAATCTAATGACCCAGAATTTAGATGATGGTTGCTAAAGAAAAACATCCGGATGAAACTTATCAAAACCTCAGTTACAATTATAGTTACTACGCAGTAAATACATTACTCATTAGTCATGCTTCGCTGCTTCGGTACTGTACATGGCATTGCTTGTCCGGCGCAGGTCGGGCAGTTCGGGACGCAGCTGTCGGGAGGGCAGAAGCAGCGCATCGCCATCGCACGCGCGCTAATCCGGGACCCGAAGATCCTGCTCCTCGATGAGGCGACGAGCGCGCTGGACGCAGAGTCGGAGCGGACGGTGCAGGACGCGCTGGACCGGGCGTCCGTGGGCCGGACGACGGTCATCGTGGCGCACCGCCTCACGACGCTCCGCAAGGCGGACGTGATCGCCGTGCTCGACGCGGGCCGCGTCGTGGAGTTCGGCACGCACGAGGAGCTCGTCGGCATGGACGGAGGCGAGGGCGGTGTCTACGCCAAGATGGTGCACCTGCAGAAGGCGTACGTGGCGAGAGAGGAACGCCACCGCGTGGTAGAAGAGGAGAGCGTCATGGAGATGCCGTCGTTCCGTAGCGTGGAGATCGTGTCGGTGGCCAGCGACCTCCGGCCTAGCCCGGTGCGGTCGTTCCGGTCGGTCGAACACTCCGTGGAAGACAGCGAAGACGCGGCCCCCGACGCGGCGTGCCCCCGCAAGCCGTCGAAGCTTCGCCTGCTGAAGATGAATAGGCCGGAGTGGAAGCAGGTGCTGTTCGGGTGCACCGGGGCAGTCATATTCGGCGCGGTACTGCCGCTGTACTCCTACAGCCTCGGCTCGTTGCCGGCGGTGTATTTCCTCGCCGACGGTGGGCTCATCCGTTCAAAGACCAGGTTCCGATGCCACTGAACTGTCCTTTTGTCCATTGATTCTTGTTGTTGTTGAGTTCTACGGATCTTCATGCCTAGAACAAAACACCTAGATGAACGGGACTTAGGGGTACCTTCGGGGTTTGAGGACGCCATTGCCGTAGATGGGGAAGGGCGAGTGGCGCCCGTAGGTGAGGGAGAACGGCAGCGGCGGAGTCGTCGCCAGGGAGGAACGACGGCTTTGGCCTTCCGTTGCTCCCTGCCGCGCACGCAGTGGTCGGATCGCTTAGGGTTTGTGTGGGAATGTGTGCACGAGAGCGTTGGTTCTCTGGGCGATCTATCCTCTATTTATATAAGCGCGTGTGCAACGAAGCCACAACCATAAAGTCAGTTGCGCCCCCGATGGGTAGCGAATCAATAACATTCTCCCCTTGATCTCGAATTCAACTTTGAAACTTTATATCTTGATCTATTAACCTTTTATATCTCACACTTTTAACTTAACATTCCACTCCTCCATAGATTAGTGTACCAAGACCAAGGCGTCACAGCGATCGATTACGTCTTTGCCCGAACTCAATGACTATAGCACACCTCTCTACTTCAAGCAGAATAACTTTGTCTTTGTGGGGAGATGGTTGCTTTCAATGACCCTATTATCGAGAATCATAGTCTTTCCTTTAAACCCATCTGACTCGTGCTTCTCAAACACGTTGGGAGGAAGACCTTTGGTGGCGGATCCGCTAACATGTCTTTTGTGCTTATATGCTCAAGCTCTCTATTGTTTGATCCTGGATTTTCTCCTTCACAACATAAAACTTGATCTCTATGTGTTTGGCACACCACTTGACTTGTTGTTGTGGGAGTAAAATGCTGGCTTGGCTCATTGTGCGATATAATTTGAGTGGTTTTCTATGCTGTCCACCACTCTCAACCCGGGTACAAACTTTTAAACCACATTGCTGCCAGGTTGCCTCATAGCATGCCACAAACTCAGCGTGCATTGTCGGCGTTACAACAGTTGATTGTTTTATACTTTTCCATGATATAGCTCCTCGGCAAGGGTGAGACACATATCCTGATGTGGACTTTCGAGTGTCTTTACACCTGCCCAATCTGCATCTGCATAGCCCATAATTTCTAGGGCACTTGACTTTCTATATGTTAGCATGAGGCTCTTTGTCCCTTGCAAATACCGCAAGGCTTTCTTCTGACTTTCCGATGATCAACTCCTGGATTAATACGATATCTTCCAAGCATCCCGGTTGTAAATGCTAAGTGAGAGCGAGTACATATTTGAGCATACATTATGCTTCAGAAGCCAATGAAGCATATGATGTGCGATTTCATTTGATCGATCTCATACTTGTTCTTTGGACAACTGAAAATTACCAAACTTATAAGCCCTTGACTATTGGAGCAGGTGTGGCATTACACATATGCATACTATATCTTTTAAAACACTTTCTATGTATGCCATGCCTTGATAGCCCTAGCAACCCTCTTTTTCTATCTCGGTGTATCTCAATTCCTAATACATAGGATGCTTCACCAAGATCTTTCATATCAAACTTTGAGGACAAGAACTTCTTTGTCTCTAGCAATGAGATCTGATCCTTTGCTTGCTAATAGGATATCATCCACATATAAAACTAGGAAAATATACTTCCCTCTACTAAACTTTGCATAAATGCGGTTGTCCTCCTCATTCTCTTTGAACCCAAAATTTCTTATGGTTTCATCAAACTTAATGTACCACTTGTCTAGGCGCTTGTTTTAATCCATAAATGGATTTCTTTAATCGACATCCCATATTTTCTTTTCCTTCCATGACAAAACCTTTGGGTTGCGCCATGTATACATTTTCATATAAATCCCGTTTTAGGAATGCTTAGTCTTAACATCCATCGATGTAATTCTAAATCATAATGTGCAACGAGTGCCATAATGATTCTAAAAGAATCCTTTGTCGAAAGCAGTGAGAAGGTTTGGTATAATCTATTCCTTCTCTACGAGTGAAGCCTTTTTGCGACAAGTCTAGCTTTAAATCTTTCAACATTCCCTTTGGAGTCACGTTTGGTTTTGTAGACCCATTTCTGACCCTCTTGTTTGGCTCCTTTGAATTTCTTCTAAATCCAGGACTTTGTTTGTACTCATGGATCTCATTTCATCTTGCATGGCGGCAAGCCAGCCGATGGTGGGACTTCTCATCGCTTCCTCATAAGAGGTGGGATCACCCTCTATCTCTATGTCTTCAACGACATAAACTTCATAATCAGTGGAATAGGCGATCTCACATTTCTCTGTGATCTTCTAAGTGGTTCTTGGCGGGTTCCTTTGCTCTCTGAGGAATTTGCTCGGGTTCCTCACTAGCAGCGATGGGGCCTCGGGCTCCTGGCAGTGCCTCGGCTGCTTGGCTATTGAACTCGGAGGCTGCCCGAGTCTTTGTAACCAGGTGATCTGGCAACAGCAGTGTCGAGAAGTAAGGCTCTTGAATCATAGGAGTTGGGGCACAAACCAGCTTCTCATCAAGGCTAATTTCTCGAGTACCATGCTCCCACGATCATATCATCCTCTATAAACACAGCGTGTCTAGTTTCTACAAACTTGGTAATATGCATGCAGACGATGAAGCGATAACCCTTTGATCTTCGGGATAGCCAATGAAATGGCAACTCAGCATCTTTGGATCTAACTTTCCTATGTTTGGGTTGAATACTTTTGCCTCAGCGAGGACAGCCCCACACATGTAGATAGTTTAGTGAAGGCTTCACTCGAGTCCATAACTCATCACGGTGTTTTAGGCACCGACTTACCAGTACCGAATTAAGAATATGGGCGGCGGTTTTTAAAGCCTCCATCCATAGACTAGCAGGTAAAGTGGAGTAACTTATCATACTTCTCACCATATCCATTAAGAATGCAGTTCGCCTTTCGGCTACTCCATTTTCTTGAGGATTACTTAGGCATAGAATCTTGAGCTACTATGCCATTTTCCTGCCCAGTACCTTGCAAAGGTCCTGGAACTTAGCCATAAGGGGTGTGTTTACCGTAGTATTCACCTCCGCAGTCTGATCTTACTACTTTAATCTTTAGATCATGTTGATTCTCTATTTCGACTTTAAATATTTTAAACTTTTCTAATGCTTGATCATTCTTTGATAGGATAAATGTAGCCATAGCGAGAATAGTCATCGATGAATGTAATGAATGAATCAAAACCATCCACTTGTCTTTACGAGGAAAAGGACCACAAATGTACGTGGATTATTTCCAAGATTCGTGCTACGCTTGGCGCCTTTCTTTATTTGTTTAACATACTTGCCTTTAATACAATCTATGCAATGATACGTGTTTGAAAAATCTAGGAGGAACAATTTCTTCTTTGATTAATCGTTCAATTCTCCCCCTCGAAATATGGCCTAAGCGATTGCCATAATTTCGATGGCGATTCACTTTCTATTCTCTTTCGCTTTGTATTAACATTGCATACTTTACGCATTCGAGGAGTACTTATGTCATTCACAATATCATAATGGGATAGCAAATAAAGCTTGTCTTGTCGGATGGCAAGACCAACGTCTATATTATTAAACTTTATTACACACTTTCCATTCCCAAAATGACCTTTGAATGTTCTCATCATCTAAGCAAGACAACTGAAATCAAATTCCTTCTTAAAGAAGGCACTAACAAAACATCACGCAAATGGAGTATGAAGCCGCCATCCAACTTTAATGGAAGATCTCCAATGGCTTCCACATCAGCTTCAACTCCATTCGCCACTCTAATTCCTCTTTCTCCTCTTTGTAGGATCCTCCTAAGTATGGAATCCCTGCATAGAATTAGCAACATGAACAGTTGCACCAGAATCTATCCACCAAGTGCTAGTTGGTGAATCTATATACAAGGATTCATCTATGAATGTAACTTGATCTTTACCTCTTTTGTTCAGCCACTTGAGGAAAGAACACAATCCTTCACGCGGTGCCCTTTAAGTGGCAGCGCTGCGCAGTGTCACGGGTCTATGTGATCTGAGTGAGGCCTAGGAGGTACGTCCTTCTGGAACCATGTCCTCCATTGGAGTTACGTCCTCCATTTGAGTGTTCACCCTTCTCAAAATTGGTGAACCTTTTACGCTGATAATTGCCCTTTTGGTAGTTGCCTTTCTTGAAATTTGGCTTGTTACGAGATCTGGAAATAATTCTTTTTCTTAAGAGGATGTTTAACTTGATTGAGTTCATCGACTCTTTTGTGCCTTTTAATCTTTCTTCTTCTTGGACACACATGGCAATGCACTTTTCAATAGACCACTTTTCTTCACTAATGTTGTAATTTACAACAAAAGTCTCAAATTCTTTTGGTAATGAAACCCGATTATAAGGTGGACTATGAAATCATTCTTTAAAGGCATGTCAAAAGGCGTGAGAGAGTGAGCCATGTTAGACATCTTGAGAATATGTTCTCTAATGCACGGTCCATTCACAGTGACCCGGATCCATCATACTTGTCATTGACAAGTTTCTTGATTAATAATGTGCTGCATAGGACTTTGTGGATCGATGTTTGCTCTTCTATTTTCTTGAGATACTCGGTAGCATTGTCTGTACATTGCAGGATTGCTCCTTATGGACTCAATGATGGTGCCTTTGATCACCATGAGGCACTTTCTATTTGAGTTGTCCCACTTTGCCTTCTCAATACTATCGACAATTCGCGCAGCATTATTTGTGGCTTCACGACTCCGACTGCGAGCAGGTGCCACGAATCTTGGATGAAGCAAAGCATAATCTATCTCAGCCATAGCCATGGCCAAGCTCAAATTCTCTCTCCATGAGGAGTAATTGTTGCCGTTCAACCTTTCAAGCCCTTGAAAGACACTCAAGGAATTGGCAATCTTGGTTGGAAAAGCTTCATAAATGAAACAAGAATTGAATCAGTAAACTAAAAATTATAAACTTTGGCATGAATAAATTAACGTTGGTCAATTAAACATGCTCTCAACTATAATAAAGACTGATCTATTTCTAAAACACCGTTGGGCAGTATTAGAATAGAGCAAACTTTATTCAAAAAACTTTCTATCATTCTTAACATGGTCATGGCAAAAATTATTTTCAACGTTGGTCAGAAAAATGAAATCCATAACTATGTGAAATACTATAAAACTATTTTTTTTTATTTACTATTTTCTCTAATTAAATATCCACGTTGGTTTCAATTTAATCAGAGAAAAAGAAAAACTTAAACTTGCAGCGGAAATAAATAACTTTACTCAGTGCTTAAGCTAATTATGCATAGCAATTACAGACTTAATATTGAAATTAAATTCTGAAACATAAAAGATTATGCACTGTTTGGGCAGACTCGGCCCAAACAAAAGTTCTAGCGCACCCCTTTTACCAGGCTCGGCCCAAAACAATGATCTAGTGCCTCCCCTTTGTCATCACGGGCGACCATCCAAGAAAGCTGATCATGCTTCGCCGTTAGATCAAAGGCGGATGAGATCGATTTGAAGCGATAAATACCCGAAAAAAAATCGGCACTTCAACAAACCCTAATCGAAATCCATTGAAAACCGGATCTCACGAGGCCAATTTGGCGACTCTGGCGCTCGCGGCAGCGGTAATGCGGCCGACGCCTGACCAGTGCCGTGACAAGCGGAAGCCTTGTGTAGCAAGAAGCGCGTGGGCGCACGCTAAGCGCGTGAAGGCGCTTGGCGCCCGCGTGAAAGTGGCGCCTGACGGCTTGCAAGGAGAAACGGCATAGCAGCGCCCGAGTGCGTCTGTGTGCGTCTTGAGCCTTGAGGAGCACATGCTCGGCGGCAGCGTCACGGTGAGTAATTCTTCCCTCCATCTTTTCCCTTTTTTTTTTTTAATAGATCTGGTTCTTGTAATATCTGATTTGGGGAATCTACACTTCTTCTAATGATTCTACCCGAAGGGAAACTACTCTAGGGTTAAAGCTAGGCATTGTAAACACATGGCTCTGATACCATTGTTGAGTTCTACGGATCTTCATGCCTAGAACAAAACACCTAGATGAACGGGACTTAGGGGTACCTTCGGGGTTTGAGGACGCCATTGCCGTAGATGGGGAAGGAAGCGGTGGCGCCCGTAGGTGAGGGAGAACGGCGGCGTGGCGAGTGCGTCGCCGAGGAGGAGCAATGACGGCGACCTGGCCTTCCACGTTGCTCCCACACTTACGAGTGGTCGGATCGCTTAGGGTTTGTGTGGGAATGTGTGCACAGAGAAGCGTTGGTTCTCTGGGCGATCTATCCTCTATTTATATAAGCGCGTAATGCAGCGAGTAGCCACAACCATAAAAAGTCGGTTGCGCCCCCGATCAGGGCGCGAGATCAACCAACAGTTGTTACAATGCGGGATGGCATTGACGATTGTTGTAGCAGGCTGTACTCCCTCGTCTTCCTCGGTATTTCCTTCGTCTGCATCACGGCAAACATCGTGCAGCACTACAACTTCGCCGTGATGGGAGAGCGCCTGACGGAGCGCGTCCGGGGCCAGATGCTCGCCAAGATCCTCTCCTTCGAGGTCGGGTGGTTCGACGAGGACGAAAACTCGAGCGCGGCGGTCTGCGCACGGCTGGTGACGCAGGCGAGCAAGGTCCGGTCCCTCGTCGGGGACCGAATGTGCTTGCTGGTTCAGGCGGCTGCCACGGCGTCGCTGGGCTTCTCGCTGGCTCTCGCGGTGTCCTTGCGGCTCGCGTCGGTGATGATGGCCATGCAGCCGCTGATCATCGCGAGCTTCTACTTCAAGAAGGTGCTCATGACGGCCATGTCCAAAAAGGCCAAGAAGGCGCAGGTGCAGGGGAGCCAGCTCGCCAGCGAGGCCGTGGTGAACCACCGGACGATCACCGCCTTCTCTTCCCAGCGGCGGATGCTCCGCCTGTACGAGGCCGCGCAGGAGGGGCCCAGGAAGGACAACGTGGCGCAGTCTTGGTTCTCCGGCTTCTGCCTGTGCCTGTGCCAGTTCAGCAACACGGGCAGCACGGCGCTAGCACTGTGGTACGGAGGCAAGCTCATGGCCAGGGGGCTCATCACCCCCACACACCTGTTCCAGGTGTTCTTCATGCTCATGACCATGGGAAGAGTCATTGCCGACGCCGGGAGCTTGACGTCGGACTTGGCGCAAGGCGGCGACGCCGTGCGGTCCGTCCTCGACACGCTGGACCGTGAACCGGTGATCAAGGACGACGACAATGAGGCCGAGGAGTCAAAGAAGAAGAAGCAGATCAAAGGTGCTATCGAGTTCAAGAACGTGCACTTCAGCTACCCGACGCGGCCAGAGGTGGCCGTGCTCGCCGGGCTCAGCCTCGAGATCGGCGCGGGCAAGACTGTGGCGCTGGTTGGGCCTAGCGGGTCGGGCAAGTCCACGGTAATCGGGCTGATCGAGCGGTTCTACGACGTGCAGAAAGGCTCCGTTCTGATCGACGGCAAGGACATCAGGAGCTACAGCCTGACGCACCTCCGGTCGCACATCGCGCTCGTCAGCCAGGAGCCCACGCTCTTCACCGGCACGATACGCGACAACATCATGTACGGCGACGAGCACGCCACCGAGGACGAGGTGACCAACGCCGCCATGCTTGCCAATGCCCATGAGTTCATCAGGTACAAAACTCCGCAATTCTGCCAGGCGTGTAGCACGAAGACTGCGCTTCTTTATTCTTCAACTGAAACTGTTTTAACTCCGGTGATGAGACAGCGCGATGGAGGACGGCTATGACGCGCGCGTCGGGGAGCGAGGGGCGCAGCTGTCGGGCGGGCAGAGGCAGCGGGTCGCGCTGGCGCGGGCGATACTGAAGAACGCGAGGATCCTGCTGCTGGACGAGGCGACGAGCGCGCTGGACACCGTGTCGGAGAGGCTGGTGCAGGACGCCGTCGACAGGATGCTGCAGGGGACGAGAACGTGCGTCGTCGTGGCGCACCGGCTCTCCACGGTGCAGAAGTCCGACATGATTGCCGTGGTGAAGAACGGGAGGGTGGTGGAGAGAGGGCTCCACAGCGAGCTCATCGCCGTCGGCCGTGCCGGGATGTACTACAACCTCATCAAGCTGCAGGACGGCAGATCACCGTGCCTTAGCCCCATATAAGAAACTAGCAAAGGAGCACAGGTTACTAATGACGGTAGATCACCGTGCTTTAGAGTAAGTTTGGTGGTGTAAATTGCTCTGCTGAAAACTCACTAGTCATGACCGCAATATAGCTTAAAAACATGATATCATTATCTAAAAAAAAAGCTTAAAAACATGATATATTCGCAATACTCCAATTTCAATATACAGGAGGAGTAAGCTGCATAAACCATTAAACCCTCACGTATTTATGAATCAGCTGCAAAGTACCCTGAGTATTTGTGAAATTGTAACTTCGCGCTAGATATTTGTGCGAAAATGTTTCAATCAACCCTAGTTATTTGCAAAAGTGGACATCTCAAGCTCTCGGCGTGCGACTCTGTGTAATCTTGTCCGTACATTGAATGCACTCTCTATGATGTTCCTAGTGTTGCATCTCACTGCATGTTGTTTCTGCAAATGCTTACTATGGCATCTGAAAAGTATGCACACTCTATGATGTTCGAAGTGCTGTATCAAAATGTGCGTTGTTTCTCCAATGCTTCTTGTGGTAGCTGATAAGTTACAAGTAGGCAAGTAGCACATAGTGATGTGCACAAAACTAATGATACACCAATAAAGTGATCTGCCAAATGTTCAGAAAAGCAAATTGATGATATTCTGTCCATTCTGCGAGACACAATAACAAGGTCATCGGGCTGTCCAATTTGCAGGGCTTGAAGATCAAAACTCAAATATTTTGATGCTGTACACACTAGAGTTCCGACGTATTTAGCAGATTTTACAATAAAATGACAAACCCAAGTAGATTGGCAAAAAGCCCTATGTATCCACACATTTTACAACTGTTGAGGACAAAAGAACTGGTACCGTATTCAGCTCTGTACCCTAAAATCATCCACTATGCTGGAAGTGGCTCCTCCAAAACTGTTAACATTTAAAAATATCGTCAGTACACCATAAACGATGTACCAACAAGTGAAACAAAAATAATGAAAATTGAGAAGTACTAGGTAAGTCAAGAGTGTTAAGGATGAGATTAGGACCTTTGGTTTTTTCTGAAGTGTCGGATCTCTCAGGTGCTTTGGTAGGCACATCAGGAAGCTCAATAACCTCGGCAATGTCTACAGCTGAAACTTCTGTATCAGTCCGTACTTTTGCTTTCTCAACAGGTGGTACTGCAGTAATCGGAGCATCCGGCAAAGACTCGAGCGCAAGCTGCAAAGACAAATGGCAGTTAATAGTCAATACACAGACAAAATTTAGGCTACTTTACTTCAGGACTAAAATGGCTACGTGTTGCTTGAAATAAAACCTGAGAAATTTTTTGACACACCTGAGCTTCCAAGTTTTCAAATTCAGCCATAACAGCTTCTTCATCCTCAGCAGAGAGCTGCTCACCGAGAGCAGCATTTATTTCCTGCAATGAGCATTCATCAACTATTTAGAGTTGTTCTGCCGGCAGCTGCAGTGAATTCAGAGCAGCTTTTGGAGAAATTTGATACGAGAAGATTTTAACCAACGGACATGACAAAAAAACTGCTTACAGGAGACAACATCTTCAAATGTGTTGACATGTAGAAGAACCTCATATAGAGGAATGTACAAACAACAATCCTAAACTTACCTCTTGATAAGCCTTAGCCTCAACTGTATCATCCATCAGTTTTTGAACATCATCAATGTTTATCTCGCTCTGTATAGATTTCAGTGCATCATTTCCAGCCTTCAAGCTTTCAAATACAGCCTTCTGCTTGCTTGCTAATTCTATATCTGCCAACTACAGCAAGTGAAAAAAGAGAGAGCCCATGTCAGATATCTGTGCCAGGAAGCTTAATGTTGACCAGCTGTACCGATCTCAAGCAAATGACAAACCTTTGTCCATTACTACAACATATAAAATTTGTTTGCACTAAGAATATTTTAAAGTGAATCACAAACCTGTTGTTCAACATTCATTTGCCATGTATCAACCTGTTTCAGTAACTCTTCCTGAGCCTTTTTCTTCTTCAGTGTAATCAAAGCCCTGTCTCTCTTCTTTTGTTGAACTAACTGCTGTGCAACCTCCTTTTCTGCTTCAATCACCTTTTCAAGCTGCAAGAAAAGGCAAAAATAATACACATAAACTCAGTCAAACCATCTATATAGTTTGAAGAAAAGAATGTTCAAAGATCTACCGGGAGAGAAGTCAAGTCAGAAATAAATAATGAAAAACAGGTTACTACTGTACAAGCTATAAATAACCATTGTAACATTTCATTGCATGACACATACGCACAGAGAGCAAATAATTTGGGCAGTAAATTATCCCCATACAGATGGCTTCGATAGAACGGAAGTCTCTTGCACTATAAGCAAATGTGGTTTCCAAAGGAAAAAAATCGCTTACCAAAATTCTCGCAAAATTTTTCTTTCCGCATGATTGACAAGTGTCAGTTTTCAGGGTTCTAAGGGGTTTTACTATGTACAAGGTTATCTACTCTAGCTCAACATCATATGAAGGAATGGTCGAATGGATGATAAATACTCCACAAACTTCTCCCTTTCCAGATGAACATGAGGTGCACAAAAATAATAGGGGCGGAGAGAGAGATATCGAATATAAAAGGGCTTGTGCTTGTTGCTTTATAGTCTACCACTAGTCCACTACAAGCAGATTTCCCCTGTATAGAAACTATAGCAAGGGGGTCCGAAAATAGCCTAAGATAGGAAGATCCAGACTAATTTTCGCAAGGAAGATTAATACAATTGGGCCATAGTAAGTATAGGGCGCAGGCCATAGCATTCAAACAGAGAAGGATATCAGAAAACTATAACCATTTTAGTTTAGCAGTTTCTTTTGTAAGCAGGATGAACTTAGCAGATCACAAGAAAACTCAAAAACCAAGTGTTGATGGTTTCCTGCTCTGGCCCATCCTGAACAACAAATGCAAATGTAGCAGGTGTGGCTATTACAAGCCAGACATGTGCAATTATAGGTATGAGGGAAACATTATTGATATTGAATCACGCGTATAGAACTCATCTGAACCAGAGCAGTGGTTGTGAATTTGTGACAGATTAGCTCACAAGTGGCACTCCTAAGGGCATTCAACAACAGGGTAAGGCACGAGCGTAGAACAGGGAGCAATTCAATTCAGGACAAGAACGGTAAAAGTCTCAAAGATGCAGTTTTGCTAGAGTAAGGCAGGGCAGCGTGATTAATTGGGCCACCCCACCACGAGATTAGACTAAGCATACAGGCTACCGACACGGCAGAATTAAGCTCGATTCCATTGGCTGGCCATCTAGTATGGAAAGATTCATGTCAAATGTTGAGAGCAAGCGGAATAATTGAGCAAGAGATGGACGGGACGGCGCGGATGGATGGATGGGTCACGGACCTGGGCCTGGAATTGGGCGAGCTTGCGGCGCTGCGTCTTGAGGGCGAGGATGGCGCGGTCCACCTCCGTGACCTTGGGCCTTTTCACGAAGATGTTCCCCATCTCCCTCGCCTCCCTCGGTACCTCCCACCCACCGAGTTCGGCCGGCCGGCGCCGGCGCCGGCGTAGAGAGCGAGGAGCGACAGGAGAACGTAGGGGAGAGACCAGCGAGGCGCGTGCGTGCGTGCGTGCGTGCCGTGCGGAAGGTTTGGGTCGGGATCTTGTTTGCTTCGCTTCCTGCCGACCCGTTTGGTGGTTACTGCTTACCAGGCTGGAGGCGTTAGCGCCCGATGGTCTAGAGTCTAGACTCTAGAGGGAGCGGCGCGGATGTCTTCAGCTTTTATACCCTCCTCATACTGTTTTTTTTCCAAATATATTTAGAGGGGGAGGTGCTTTTATATATTTTTAAAAATTGTATAAATATCAAAACATGAATGAATGATAGATACTATTTCACTTGTTTTAAGATTTCTGCGGCTTATATTGAGAGAAAAATCGTAGAAGCACTGCTCACATATTTAATGTGCTAAGCCAGTTGCAAAAATTAGCTCCCTCCGTTTGCAAAAATGTTGATATATAATACATATCACCCTCATGAAGGTAAAACATCATGATGCAGCTTCATTTTTGGTCAGGTCTAATGAAGGAAAAACATCATTTTTTTAGGTTTGGGTCTTTTCAACTTCATGATGGATCCCAAATAAGGTTTTGGCAGGATACTTGGATTGGTAACAACCCTCTTAGTATTCAATACCCCCGTTTATTTAATATTGTTCGAAAAACATACCACGGTCAAGTAATGAATTCGGATATCCTAATATATCATTTCGCTTGGCAATTGTAGGACCGAATCTTTTAGCCATGCATAACCTTCTTACAAGGATTATTGGTATTCATTATCCTCGAAAGGATACTTTTAGATGGAACCTTCATCAAAATGGACTTTATTCTGCTCAATCGACATATGCGCTTTGTCATATCAAAATATTCGATTACAAATAGACATCAGGCGGATTAAAGTACCTCTAAAGGTTAAAATCTTTTATGGTACTTACGACGAGGAGTAATATTGACAAAAGATAATCTAAGTAAAAGAAATTGGGTGGCAACAAAAATTGTTGTTTTTGTCACAATGACGAAACTATTCAACATCTCTTTTTTGGATGTCCGTTTACTCGCTTTGCATGGCATATTGTACAAATGGCATTTAATCGCCACCTCCGATAGCATAGCCCATATGTTTGGAACTTGGCTATTGGGATTGGAAAAGGATACAAAGGATCGGTGTTTCATTGCGATCGCCTTTATGTTGGTCTATTTGGCTATGTCGAAATGATGTTGTATTTGATAAAAAACAATTATCTAATCCGCTGCATGTGATTTTTATGTGCATCAATTGGTTGCGCTCATGGTCGTATTGCGTCGGAGGTCCGCGAGATGATGTCAAAAGCATGCGATTGTCTATATGCTGTGGCTAGAGATGTCTTTATTGGGCATGGCTGGCGATTTCAAAGAAGGATTGCTGCAGATTGAGATTCAATATTTATGTTCTTGTTGCAAATCTTTCTTCTTTCTTAAACTATTAAGTTTTTCTTGGCATCTTCCTAGCTGAAACTCTGAACTATGTAATAATAATTGGCTGTGTGCATCTCAGTATGCAGAGGCCGGAAGTCTAATATATTCTTCCATTATCTAAAAAAAAAAAAAATACATATCACCCGTTACACTACTGTAACGGACCGTCTTTTTAGGGGCAGTGCGAAAACTCACAACAGTTACCTAGGAAGACTAACTGTTGGAAAAGACAAGAGTATATTGCCAGGCAAAAGCAAATCCAACTCTTTTTATTCAATATAGGGCCTAACGGCCAGGGTTTTACAAAAGAGGGCGCAGCAGGGCCCGAATATCTTACAAGCAAAACACCGCACAAGCAGGCCTGAGCAAAAGACTAAGACCTCAAAACCAAACAAGATCGCCATCTACGTACTCCTGGTATGCTCCAGCTTCTTCGAACTCTGAAAGGGGCGGGGGTTGCAAGGGTGAGTACGGGAGTACTCAACAAGTCATACGGAACAACTGAATACTATATGTAGGGGTATTCCAAAGGATGGCAATAGGGTTAAGTATCTGGATGCAGTTTTATTTTCTAATTCATTTTACATTTGAAGCACAGACTATAAAATAAGTAGTAAGGGGGGGGGTTTCCACAAGTTCACACAATACTTAACCACTTCTTCAAATTCCAAAACAATTACTTGAGCTTAGTTACGGGTATCACCCCAGTTCAAACTTAACTTCATTAACCGGAAGTACGGCGTAATCGATTACCATCATGATTAACTCTGCAGAGGTGCTCAACTTTACCCACAAGATATCAACGACCATTAATGCCAACTCGAGTTTAACACGCAACTTAAATGCGTGCGGCCGGGCCGAGATTATCACAGCATTTCGTTTAATCATTCATGTCCTTTAGTTGTTAACCGATAGGTATAAAGCTACCTTGGACTCACAGTCCTCATTAGTACCTACCGTTGCGAGAACCAAGAATGACATCACTGACCATTCTTGTTCCACCCTTCCCCCGGTATACTTCCCTGCCGGAAAGGCCGGTCCCTATTCTCCCAGGAGAATAGTTACTACCAGAAGTCCAATTATTATCTCAGGAATGATTAACCTACTGAGCTATGTCGGATACGGGTCCACCGACCAGTCCTACCTGTGGTTGAACGGGAACTAAGTTATTTACTTTGCTCAAGGGGGTTCATTAACCTTACACTGCCAAAGATCAAGCCTTCATTCACAACCCATTCCGGCATCCCATACTACCGGCATCGGTCAAACCAAGGCATCAATCATCAGCTGGGGATCGGAGTTACATCCACTCCGGGATTTATCCGATTCTGTCCCCCAAACTGTAGCACTTTCACAAACAACTGAATCCGAGATTCGGCAGCACTTTATTTTATTTCTCAAAGCATTTGAGCTAACTACAGGATTAACAGTAATTTATCTAATAATATCAACATCTAGGGTTACAAAGGATATAATAAAGTTCAATATTTTTCAAGGAAGTTTCATGAGCAATTGGGCATTATCTAGGTATCATGTCATTCTAAAATACTGTTTTCAATAATTCAACATACAGTAAAATAATGCGATAGAAAATAGTAATAACTATAGCATGGCATGATTAGGATCAACATGATCAAGGGTGTACGGCTTGCCTTGCTCGGCGATCGGATCGGCTGAACTGTAATCGACGTAGTCGTTCGGGGCTCCGGTCGGGTCCAACATCTGCTCCGGGATCTGCGTCTGCTCCTGGAACTGTCCAACGCCCGGATCTAGCGTGAAAAGAACGAACGATAATAAAGAAACGAAAAACAAAAAGAAACTGAAACGAAAACGGAGACAGAAACCGGAACCGGGCCGAGAGAGAGAGAACGGGGCGAAACGGGTATTTTGGAATTTTGGGGACTCCGGATCGAGGAACGGAGGGCATTTTTGGGATCAGTGGATCGAAACGGTTCAGATAGCATATTTGGTGGGTTTCTGGGGCTCACAGAATTTTTCGAGAATTTTTCTGGCATTTTCTGGAATCTTTAATCGATTATTCGGATTTAATAAATGAATTATTAAATCTGAAAAAAGAAAACACTGTTTAAAACAGTGTTGGGCTGCTTTGCGGGGGAAATAGGCCAAACGGCCCAACAGTGGCGCGGGCGAGGCGGGGGAGCTGGGCCACGGCCTGGCTCGGCCGGCCCACTCGGGCGCGCGAGGGAGAGGCAGGGGAACCCTAGGGTTCCCCGAGCGAGCGGCGGCGGCTCCGCCGCGGGGTGACGGCGGCCAGAGAGGAAAGAGACGGCGAGGAGGGGGAGAAGCTCACCACGGAGGGGGCGGGAGCGGGGTGAGGAGCAACGAGGCGAGGCGCGGGCTTTTTATAGCCGGGCGGAGGAGAGAGAGAGAGAGAGGGCGAGCGGCGACACGGTGCTGGCGGCGGTCGCGGCGGAGCGTGGCGACGCGGGCGGCTCGGACGCGACGCGGGCGGTGGCGGGTCGATGATCGGGGCAAGGCGGCGCTGCCAGCGCGCATACAAGGCGACAGCGGCGGCGCTGAGCTGACGAGCGACGGCTGCCGGCGCCGAGTCGGAGGCGGGCGGGGGTCGGGCCTGGCCGGGCCGGCCGGCGAGGAGAGAGGCCGTGGGCCGAAGGCCAACGAGCCGAGGAAACGGGCAAAAAGGCCCAAGAGGAATTGGCCCAAAACCAAAACGAAGCAAAACCCCAAAAAAACAAAATTCAAACTTCCAATTCAAAAACTTGAATCTGAATTTTGAAAGAACTCCAAATAAATTCATTTTGAATTTTTGGATTGTTTCAACTTTCAACTACCGTGACGGAGCGGCACAAGCCACGTTGCCCTGTGTTGCCTTAACTCGGTAATACCTATCGTGGTACATGAGCTCTATTTTTGCAATTGCGTTCGCATGAGGTTATATTTGAAAAAAATCTACGAGGGAGCTAGAAAAGCTTAGTCTTTTGCGGCACGACCGGCAAACGTTTGGGCAAGTTGGGGTTCGAGCGTGATGAGAACTAGATTTGGCGTGCGATTAGGTGAAAAAATGGAGAGTTTGTTCGAGCCACGGTAAGAACGGAGCTAGGAAGTTTTGAGATCGCGGACAAGTTGAACTACTTGACGGCCAAAAATAAAGGTTTGCTAAAAAAGTTATGTTTTCATCGTGTTTGCGATGAACTTTCCTGCACTCAAAACCACGGTTCAAAATCTCGCCGAGCTTTCAGAAATCTTGGCCGAAATTTCTGCTTTCGGCGGGGGTTGAGATTCCAAATCTTGGCGGGACAAAAAAAATTAAAAAGTTTTAAATTGCTATAGTATTTTTGGACCGAGATGATCATGAATTCCATCGATTTTCATATTTATATGATCGAATTTAGCACCAAAATTTTTGTGGAGAATTTTTATGCCTTTTCAGAATACATGTGAAAATTTTGCTTAAACACCACATTGAAAAGTTGGCACTTGTTTTTGGTTTAATAAACTTGCCTCGTAATATACCGGTTACAGCACTCAAGCACCTTTGGATCATGGAGAAAGAGAGCACCTGAGAATCATGGATGTCTATAACACGTTAATAGGAAATTCATCGTGAGATGAGAATATTCGCTCATAAAACCAACACACCGTGTGATCTGCGTGATGTTCATGACTACCAAAAGGAGGAGATGCTTAAACACGAGAAGTTGGCACTTGTTTTTTTGGTTTAATGAGCTTGCCTCCTAATATACCACTATACCAGTTACAATATACAAGAACCTTAGGATTTGTGTGAACCGCCATTCCTTATGAAGACTGCAACTCATGTTACTGAGCATCTAGCTAGTCATTGTGAGAGATATCAATATGATTCACCATTTTAAGCATGGCTCATGTTCTTGTGGGGACTTCTGGTGATTGAGGACTGAATGAGGAATACCAATCTTCTTACAGTGGTACTCTCATCATGCAGGAAATTATTGTCCTGTGAGTAGTGGCACTAGATTAGCCATTCAAGTATATAATGTCATGTTGCTAGCCCCATTTGGTATAGTATCAGCACTATCATCCGAACTGCGCATTGCAAATGGAAGCACAGGCTTGAGCAGGGTTCACGAAATCGAATTTCGATTTTTGATCTGTTGAAAATCGGTAGAAATAGAATGAGTTCAAAGTAAAAAAAAAATCTATTGTCAAACTTTATTGAGAAAAAAAATCAAAAATTGACTAATTTTCTTGATTTTGACCAATTTTTAATCAGTTTTGTTCGATTTTCTACTGATTTTTGGTACACTCAAGGAAGATTGAAAAAAATTTGCAAAAAAACTAAATAAATCCCAATTAATCTATAAAACACCTAAGAGAAATTTTAAAAAATTAATTCATTTAGTGCTTCCGAAAAATCAAAAATAGCAATTAATGAAAAGAAACAGAGAATTTATCAGATTTTTATAAAATTTACGTGCTTGATCACGCTCTAAAAATTTAATGGTACCATAAATAGATCCCAACGATCATGTAATAAAATGTGCTCAAATATTATACTTTATTTAGTGTCCCTAGAAAATCAAAACAAAAGAACATATACAAAGACAATAGTATTGTTATAATTTTATTTCAAAAAATACATAGGTCTGGTAATTATCAAAAAAATTTAAATAATAATTATAATTGCCTCAGTACCTCACAAAAATTTTCATAATATTAGGCTTCATTTAGTGCCTCCATAAAATAAAAAAATATAAGAACATATATACATACAGTAGCACTATCAGAATTTTTTTTAATAAAAATACATTAGTTTGATAATCATCTAAAAGTTTTACTGGATTATGATCTTTGCCTCAATATCTCACAAAAAAAAATCAAAAATTTCTAACACTTTTGATAATTTTTTCCCCCAAATTATTCCAAATTTTTCGAATTTTTCTAATTTGAATTTGAATTGGACCAATTTCAAATGTCGAGCCGTCTCGATACAATAAAAAACTGTGAATTTTGAGTTGTTTTTGTTGATTTTGTGAACCCTGGGCATGAGTCCTCGATCGTCTGAATAGATTGAAAACGAGCTACGGAGCTCAATCTTGTACAATAGTTTGTCATACATCATAACACAAAGTTTTCTTAGCCATGCAAGATTTGTTATTGTAGAAATATACATGTATTTCTCTCATTTATTACATTTGAAACATTTTGATGGATGAAATAAGATGGATGGAATGCATGACGTGATTTCAAAGTTGAAATGTAATGGGATTTTAAAGGTGTTTGTGAATTTAGGGTATTTTATGTGCAAATACTTAATATTTTCCATTCAAACAGTTATAAAATGTAGATAAATGCTTGCATGATTTTTCATATTTTTCCTTAATTTTTTCTAGCCTCGGGAGATAATTTAACAGGGGTTTGAAAAGGACCATAATTTCGATCACTTTTGCTGAAATTTTGGCTTTGCTAGTCTCAAAATTACCAGATTTGATATGTGGTCTTTGAATCTCGGCTAGATTTTGACAAAAATTCTGAAATCTCACTGAAATTTCAAATTTTGGCCACCCCAAAACGTGGTCCGAAAATAAAATTTGAAACCTTGTTCGCAACGTGGGATGTCTTAGTAGGTAAATGCATGGGGTGGGTGCATGTCCACCAGGTCGGGTTCGGCACGGGGAGCCAGACTGCCCAGACGGCTACGGCCCCAAAAATTTGGTAAACGTGAGGCTTGGGAGCTTGGTGAATACATGGACCGGGGTGGCCAGAATAGTTAGATAGAGCACGTTTAGAGGTGGACACTTGGGCTGAGCTTTTTTGGGTTAGCCCGAAGCATGACGAGCACGGCCTAGCCTAAAGCATGGCATGGCACGGAGTGGGCCATGCCATGCCGGCACAGAACTATAGCACAGGTTGTGTCGGGCCCAAGAACAAGGCATGATGAGCGGCACGACCGTTTGGGCCAGGTCCGTGCCGGCATGGCACGGAGGTGGCACGCTAGCATGGATGGGCACGAAGCACGCCACGGCATGGTGGCCCTGCCATGGATTCGCGGTAGGGCACGCCAGCCGCGACTGGGAGCACTAGTACAGAAAACTTCATTACATACGGTTCACAAACGGTTTTGTGAACCGTCAGTAAGAATTGGTCAGTGATGACTAGTAATCAAGTCATCACAGACAGTTCTAAATTGAACTGTCTGTAATGTGCACCTCATCACAGACGGTTCTAAATTGGAATCGTCTATGATGTTGATTTTTCATTATACTTTGTAACTGCCCACGAACACTTAACGTCTAAGCTATATCACTGATTTCAACACAATACGGACACTTCCCGAGCGGTCACCCATCCTAGCACTGCTCTTACCTAAGCACGCTTAACTTCAGAGTTCTTATATGATCTAATACTGTAATGTTGGTATGATAGCATCTAAAATATAATGTGTCCCCCTCCCCTTAACCTCATAGAGCACTCGAACACCGATTTTAATATTCTCATACTCCGAATACAGTTTGGAGATCACGAAAACGCAAAGAAGAAGAAGATCGAAACAGGTACAAAACTTCGGAGGCCATTTTAAGGGCCTAAACGACGTTTTTTTTGGAATTATGATTTTCTCACATACACGTACTCGCCCAAAAGTTCAGGATCCGACCATCGTATGCAATCGTTCGTTATCTTTTCAACGAGCCAAAGAACGCCCCGATCAGAGTTACGAGTCAAAAGTTATGGTCATTTTACCAAACGTGCTCGAATTTCCTACTTATAGATCGAATCAAACTTTGTGTCAAAGGAGAAATTCAAGAGCTCAACATGCTGATTCCAGAAAGCACAAAAACGCTAAGATTGGAATTACGAGTCAAAAGTTATGATATTTTTACGAACCATATGGAAAGTCATCACAGACGGTTTTAGTATAAAATCGTCTGTGATGACTGGCATATCACAAATGGTTTCTAAATAGAACCGTCTGTGATGACTCCTGTAGCCATCACAGACGGTTCTATTTAGAAATCGTCTGTATTATTGCTCATATCACAGACGGTTGCTAAATAGAACCATCTATGATGTTGTCACTGACGGTTGCAATATAGAATCTTCTGTGATGTTCCTCATCATAGACGGTTTATTAAAACCGTTTGTGATAAGGCGTCTAATATAAGTCTATTTGTAGTAGTGGAGGTGGCATGGGGGAGATGAGAGTGGGGTTACTTGCTGCCGTTGCCAACCGCACGCTAAGCCCACCGTGTTGCCCACCGAGGCCGTTGCCTCTGTCGAGGCCCCGCTGCCTTAGCTCCCTTGCTGCACCGAGCAAGCGCCCCCTCGCCTCCTGCTAACTCGCCTCCCGTTGCATCACTGCCCGCCGTGGTCATGCATCCGCTCCACCCGTCATACCACCTCGAGCCTTACCTCGGTGCTTCCGCCACCTCCAGCTGTGGCCGCACCTCGGCCCCTCCGCTCCACCCCGCCGTGGCCACACCGTGATAGAATACAACATTAGCTCAAGGATATAGAGATCACAGATGTAGTAGCCGACTTTGACAATCTCGACCTCGGGTAGTTTATGTATATACACTTAGTTACTATACTCTTTTCCTTATCGAGGTACTCCATACTGGGGTGTAAGGTTTTTAATGAGGTAGTAACTCTGTACATGTTCAAGAGTAAATAAAATTTACTTCAACCCCTAATATTTGTGTCCATTGCCTCAGCTTTGTGCGTCTCCGAGTCCTTTCCTCTCATCGCAATAGGGCAAATGGGTCGGGTCTAGACCGACACGGTCCAAAGCAGGTAGGAAGCGCAAACGGGCCATGTTCGTTGAGCGCGACTGGCACGGCACGGTCGGCACGACGGACCGTCGTGATCTAGCATGATTTAGGGCCTGTTTGGATCCATTAGCAGCTAATAGTTAGCTAGCTAATAGGTCCTAGCTAATATTAGCTAGCTAACTATTATCTAGCTAACTATTAGTTGGAGGGTGTTTGGATCCACCAGCTAATATGTGGCTAATAGATGCTATTGTCCATAATACCCATGCTATTAAATGCTATTGGTGGTAGACGCGAAGGGTATTTTGGTTAAATGCCACCTATTAGCTGCTATTAGCTGGGTTTGGCTAGCTAATGAGATAACCATTAGCTGGGTGCTCAGCTAATAATTAGCTGATCTATTAGCTGGGGGTGTTTGGATCCACTCCAGCTAATTTTTAGCAGCTAACTATTAGCTGCATGGATCCAAACAGGCCCTTAGACACGAAGTACGATACACCTGTGTTGGACAGATGTTATTATATATAGTTTAAGATAATTTTTGACTGCTTTTTTTCTTTGTATATCTCTAACATGCATTATTACTAAGGTCATTTATTACTTCCTCTATCTAAGTTTATAAGACGTATATTTTGAATGTTCTTGTACACAAACATAGGATATATTTTATATTTCAATACAAATTTAGTGTGATGCTCCCTCTATACTCTTAATAAATATTTAACTTTATTTTATACTCTCTCTCTCTCTCTCATAGTGTTTAATGATAATAATTAGGAGTATCATATTTAATTTGTCTATGTCGCAGGAGAAAAATACGTATAAACTTGTACGAAGGGAGTAATATGGAACAGAGTAATACACAATATTCTAGAGTAATAAATGAGTTAACAAAGGATGACCATTTGATCATTTCTATGTATATCTCGGTTAGAAAGTAAAATACTAAACAGAAAAACTAAAAAACGGTATACCGTTGCAACGGTATACCTCTGAAACTCATGAAACTTATGATTTTTTGCACTGAAACTCATGAAACCTAGCACTAAAAACTGATAAAACATGAAACTGATGAAACTAAACACTGAAACTCATGAAACCAACACTGAAACTGATAAGTTTCATAAGTTTCATGGCTATACCGTTGCAACGGTATACCGTTCCCTAGTCACTCTCAATACTAAAATATCATCTAATTGAGGAGTATCTACCGAGGCATTACTGCTGGCCCTCGGTTGGCTCGGTTTTGGCGTCCTCTTTGGTGCGTATCCTGTATTCCTGTAGCAGGCTTGCCACACCACCCGGTGTTAAGATCGTCCTCACAGGATCAAGGTAGGTCTTGATTTCCTCGATGAATACATCCTACGTTTACCCACTGAAAAAAAAACCCAAGAGAAAACAGAAAAGACCAACGAGAGAAGAAATGACAAGCCAAGAATGCCAAACTATCAAAATATGGTTCCGGTACAATTTCTTAGACAAACGGCCATCTCGGCAGCACCTACTTAACTAGAGCCTCCATCTCCATGCACGAGGAAGGCCATCAAATCCGAGCCCACATACGTATTGTATTGCCCTCGGTATACGTAACAGACAGCACGCGCACATGGCGCCGCCCAAGCCCAACTGCCCGCGCCAATTCGCGTTCGCGTCCGCGTGTGCACAGGCGAGCCGCGCGTGAATCGTGACGCATCAAACTACGAGCGGCCGGTCCAGATCGACCGAACGGAGCCGGCCGCCCAGCCACCGGCGTCCCGCAAGAACGCGACCGCCGCCTCGCACTCGGCGATCGCCTCCTTGTCGGCCCCGGGCCTCGTGATCGGCGGGAAGAAGAGCCAGAACCCCGTCACGGCCACGAACGCCAGCGTCAGCGGGGTCGCGGCCGCAGGCGGTGGGCGCGGCCACCCCCTGTGCCCCGCCCACCACGACTCCGCCACCGCGCACGCCCCGTGCAGCGAGAAGAACGCGGTCGCCTCCCACGTCGGCGGCCGCAGCGTGATGTAGTAGAACATCGCCTCGTGCATGAGCCCGGAGACGAGGAACGCCGCGAGCACCCCCGCGGCGGCGCCGAGGCGCAAGCGCACGGGGCGGTACACGCACGGGCGGAGCACCGCGGGCACCGAGAGGTTCCACCGCCGGCCCCAGAAATCCCGCAGCGACGCCGCGAGGTAGGGCCGGTCGAACTGCGGCTCCAGATCCACGCCCAGCAGCGCGCGTGCCACGGCGGCCGCCGACGCCAGGACGAGCTCCAGCGAGAGGTACACGTGCAACGAGTACAGGGTGAGCAGGAGGTACGGGTTCATCCGCTCCTTGAACCGGTACAGCGACACGATGGCCGCGAGCAGGGCGGCCATTACGGCGGGGGAAACGAGGCCAAGACCCGACGAGCTTGGGGTGTTCCTGGGGTTGGCATCGCGGAGCCTGACGGGCCCGGAGGCGACGGCGACGAAGGCTGTGAGCGGGAGGGACGGGTGGAGGGGCCCCTGGCCGGTGGCGAGGAGGAGGAGCTTGAACTCGGCGAGCCAGGCGAGGAAGAACCCGGAGATGGCGCGGGGGTGGATGGCGCGGAAGGCGAGGGGGAGGAGCGGGAGGACGGCGAGAACCGGGAGGAATGCGGCGAGGCGGGGGAGGCCCGGGCGGAGGCGGCGCGCGGCGAAACGGACGTAGCACATGGCCGCGGTGACCGTGGCCGCGACGGCGGCCAGGCTGCGCAGGTCGCCACCAGCCATGGTGCGCGTCAGGCCAAATCTGGTAGTATGACGGGAGGCGGTGGACTGCCGTTTAGAGGTGTAGTGTATCCAGGAGGGCGCACCAGATTGGGAATCTAGGATGGGCGTTTGTGCAGACCGTCCAAGAATATAGTACACGGATACCAGGCTGTCCCCGCGCCATGTAGCAACATAGGTCTCATTACGTTTCCGGCGGGCATGTAGCAACATACTTGTCAGCCGTACAAAGATATACCACATCAGATTTTAGGAGATGTAGAGGAGAGAGAGAGAGTAAAGAGAGAGAAGTATGATGTCTACTATTTAACAGACGGTCTTATAGACAGATTTAGATAGCTACTTTCTGCAAGTGTTTTGAAGATCACACATAGACAGCAGAAAAGACAACTTGTACAATGGCTTGTCTATTAGGCTGTCTGTGTACTGTTTAATTCATACAAAAGCACATAGTATATGGTGATGAAGTATACATTCTATCTTTGTAGCCATTTTGTTGCTTGTTTAAGAGAATGCATGTTGATACTCAAATAAGGCACATGTATTTCTTAGAGATGCATAAATATAATATATATATATATTTATATCAATATAATATATACTTGGAATACATGATATGATTTAATAAAGACGTAATATGATTACTCATCGAGGTATAATTTTGCTTGTGCCCATAACGCTGCCATATATGCTCAACTAAATCATTCCTGAGTTGCTTATGTGTAGAGCGAGCACGGATAGCTGAGTTTCTCCGAAGTACCTCTACGAAGCATGGATTAGGATTATCACTAGTTCTCACTATAGCTTACGGATGATAATTTACACCAGCAAGCATATGTAGATCAAAATAGGCAGAAATTGATCTGACAAAATCTTGTTTAAATCGTACAACACGACAATTTGGTCAGCTTGGGCTCCGCTGAGTTGCAAAATCTTCTTACGCTTGCGCAAAGAAAATCGACTTTGGACAAAGACAACGCTCAGATACGAGGGTGGCCAAACCAGTATTTTTGCCAAATGTGCTATCGAAGTTTGGAAACGGATTTTCATCTTTTCGTAGACTGCCCCCAATTCTGAGAGTTTTGGGTTGACATCGCGAATTGGACACGCTTACCTTCGCTCAAGCCAGAACATTGGGAGCCGTCGTCCAGTTTAGAACAGTGGACTTCACAGCACGTCGATAACCACTCAGATTGCAAAAAGGGAGTTAAAAGCCTGATCATCCTTATTTGCTGGCATTGGTGGAAAGAGCGAAACAACAGAATTTTTCGCTGCACTTCGAAATCAAATGACGAATTGCTTCAAGCAGTTAAGGATCGTGCCTCTTCTTTGGGCCCTTCTTTGGAGCACGAGGAATTAAAAAGTTGTTGCATCGTCTAGTGTAACGCAAGCTTTAGCTCTTTTGTTTTTTCCTTTCTTTCTCTTTTCCTCTTTCCGTTTCGTCTCCTTAGTGTTTCCTTAGTGCAGTTTTCCTGCACTATGTACTTCAATTTTCCCTTCTTAATATGAGCTTCGGCTTTTCAAAAAAAAAAAAGGATGAAGCCGTGGAACTCCAATCCGGTCGCCACGCAGTCGCGCCGCCGGGAACCGATGCAGCCCCGGATCCGTCCGCCGTTGCCAATCCCTTCCGCTCTCACGCCATCGCCCCCTTCCGCAGTTCCGCTCTCTCGCTGCCGTCCCCTTTCGCTCTCGCGCCGCCGCCCCCTTCCCCTTCTCTCGGTTCATCTTGCTGCTGAGTGATGGTAGGGATTACCAGGGGCTTCTTTGTGGAGCGGGGAGGGAAATTTGGTAGCAAAATAGCGCGCAAGGGGGGCAAATTTGCCGCCATCTACGATTCCTGGCGCCAAAAAAAATCCACCCACATGAGATCTCCCAAGCGCCGGCACCCACCATACAACGCGGCAGATGCTGTCTATAACTCTATATGGCTTCGGGCAACGAGCTCGCACCGTCGTCTCGCGAGGCGACGACCTTGTGCTCTTTCTTCTTTCTCTCCCCTCTTTTTTCTGCCATGTTGCCATACAGACGGCATCATAAATGGCGTTGTACATGCCATATATCATTGTACATACAGTCTAATTATATAAGAGATTATTACAGATAGCTATATAGACAATCTGATGTATAAGTTATCTTTAGTACTGTCTGTAGATGCTATAAAAGTATATTATAGATAGCTGCTGTCTATACTAATATACAAGCAGTAATAGGCCCGAACCCAACTTAGCCCAAGAAGATTCGCCATCAATGACAGAAGCAATGAACATGCACACCTAATTATAATAAGCATGCAAGGTCTTCTCCTTCCACCCCTTCTGCTTCTCCGCCAGCGACTCCCACGCCACCCTCTCCAGTCCTGCTCCGCCGTGTGGTAGTAGATGCCCGACCGGTACTGCGTCCCGACGTCGTTGCCCTGATGCATGGCCGGAGTAAACGCAGGTGAGATTCACCGGGGGGGAGAGAGGTGCCAAGACCGAACCGAATTAGTGCCAGATTAAAATGATTAATCGCAACACAGTAGACCGGTCTCTACTCTCTATCTCGTTGTCAAATTAGTGGTGGTAATTAAAGCTTTCTGATGGGGTGTCCAATTGCTTATGAGTTGGGCTCTGCAAGTGTGCCCAAGAACATATCCTGCCACATGTTTGTCTACTAGTTTTGGGACCAAGCAGCTAGCAATTTTATAAGGGTTTTGATAACTTTTATTCGGATGTTTTCTTTAGCAATCATCATCCAAATTCCTGGCCATTGGAGTTATTTTGAGATCGATGCACGCTCCTCCGAATTCGATGTGGGTAACTATGTTTTGATCAGACGGATGTGTTTTTTGACCGCACGGTCCAAAATTTTAATGTTTTTTGGGACAAAAAACATCCGGATGATGCCTATACACTCCATTTTATAATACATTAATACAAATTAACAATTGTATTTCAGAATTGTACTCCACAGATCAACATGTGATGGTCGTGAGTTAATAATTCGATTTGGCATGGTTAGTTGGGAGTTGAGACATCTCCAGTAGTCCAGTTGCATATACACTACACTGTTAAGTGTTAATTTAGATGTTGATGTTTTTTCTGTACGAAAAGATGATGCCAAATTATAAAGTTGGCACTTGTTACAGGCAATTTTCCTGTTTAGTACGTTGGTATGTCAGGAGAAGTTCTGACTTCTGACCTAACATCTTATTCAGTCAATCTCCAGAGAAAATAATAATAAATAAGAATAAAACGATCGATGCTCAAGACCAGGAGGTCCTTAGGTCGAGCTTATCAATATAATTGGTTTGCCTTTGTCTAACAAACCATAGATTAAAAATGAAGGAAATGAGATTGTATTTTTATTGATTCACGAGTTCTTTATAGAGTACAAACTTTTGATTGGAGAACTTAAAAATACTAATGCTAATATCCTGTGTCTGATCATTTTTCTTCTTGAATTCTTGCGAAAGCCTCCTATTTATAGCAGATAAAGGGATGACAGTTGTTATCTTCTAATAGATGTCTTCCAGCCAAAAAGCATCTTCTCGTCAAAGTCGTCTTCTTGTTAAAAGAGGTATTTTGATAAATAGACGTCTCTTCGTAGAGAGTAACTTTCAATCGATTGTCTATAACTGTCAGAGAAAATGTCTTTCCGTACGCTTGTCTTATGCGGAGGTAACTTCCTTCCCGACCTCAACTAGGTCGGGACGAAGGCTCCCCATAACGAACATTTATGCCGGTTGGAGTGATTGAAAGAGTTATCCTTGACCATCATAGGTTATATTTGGTCGGAGTAACTATATGAACTATCCCAATCAGTGTGCACATAGCTGATCAGGGTAAAGAGGATATTCTTTATTTTTGACTAGTATTTTGTACATTGGTTGGGAGTATTTTCACGTGACTAAATTTACCTCTGGTTGGAATCATATTAAGGTAATAGACATTGGCCCTTATTTTTACTATATGAGCTCTTTTTACTTATAAAATCGTAGATTCAAAAATAGAATAGGGTATATTAATCGTCGTCAGAAGCGTTGTAAAGCCTAGTCGATTAAGGACCGATCTGAGTTTCGCTGAATGTAAAGCCTAATTGTACTACCACGAGTCTGGAATGGGACAGACCTGGCTAGCCATATTAAATCATACCATGGATAGTCTTGCCAATTGGAGGTAGTAGTGTGGTGAAAACGTGAGGCTGCCACTTTGGCGCAAGAGGGGGCTTCTGAATAGAGGGATTCTTTCAGCGGTGAAACCTTAGCGGACATGATTACATGTATGAATTTTTATAGGGGTCTTGTTGTGATTTTCTCTGTCACTCACCAAAGGAAGTGTGCTGACACAAGGGGAATATCACGTCTTGTGGGTAAAGTTGTACAACCTCTGCAGAGTGTCAAACTAATCGATTAGTCACGCCCGCGGTTATGGGCATGCCAAGCAATCCATTCTCAGATTAGGATTTGCTAAATTAAATTTTGGTTTACAAAAATGATGATGGGATGGAGGGAGTCCATCATGGGTAAAACTTGGACGATTCCAGGAGTGATTTCTGAGTTATAAAGAAAAATACATAGAATTGAGTTTCTTATAAATTATGCCATTTAAAATTAATTAGAATGTTTATTAAAATGTTGCTTTACGCTTAAATAAACCATATAGCCATCCTTGGTTGCTTGTACATTTATATTGCATTTCCGGTGTGGTTTGCTCAGTACGCTAGTACTCACCCTTGCTTAATTTACTGCTTCAGAGGAGGAGTACCACGATGGTGAGGATCAGTTGGACTAGGCCGTGCCCCCAGTCGATTGCCTGTGGCAAATAAATTGGGCTCTATTTAATTGTTCTTCAGTTCCGCTGTTTTCATCTAGTCGTTTATTTATTTGTTGGCCTGCGCGCCTTTTCATTTGTAACTCTGAATATTTAATGTTAATAAAGAGCGATGGATATGCTACGGTTTCATTTCTACTGTTTGTACTAGCATTTTACGGACTAGTACAGAATACACAGGGGATTTCAGAGGTGTTATTTCGGGATCCGACAAAGAACTACCCTTTTCCTTAGTGGAGTATGATGGCTTTAGATCTTTTGTGGCTAGCTTAAACCCAATATTCATAATGGTATCTAGAACAACTGCTCAAACTGATTGTATTACATCTTATAAGGATCATAGGTCAGATTTGCTAAATCTTTTGAATAACTGTAATTCTAGGGTATTATTGACCGCCCACATGTGGACATCAAACCAGAATCTAGGATACTTATGCATTACTTGTCATTTTATTGACAATGAATGGAATATCCAAAAGAGAATTATAAGATTTTGTTCAGTTTTTTCTATTGCAAACAAACTAGACTTGCCGCCAAACCCCCCCCCCCCTCCCCCCCCAAAAAAAAAAAAAAAGAAGAAGAAGAAGAAGAAAAAAAGCTTAGCCGGCGTGCACCATAAAAGTGGCCCGCAAAAACTTATTCCTGCCGACTAGAGCGGGCCGTCCGCCACCAGCCCACTTGCATCCTCACTTCCTGAGACCCCCTCCTATCGCTTCCCTTTTATATTTCCCCGCCTCTCCAATTCTCCATACAACCCTTATGAGTAACGGCCATCACTGCCCTGCGAACACCGCCGCCGCCCGCCACTATCATCTCATCTCCGGTCATGACTGACGACAACGCCCACGGCCCACCTCCTCTGTCACAGGCTTCCTACCATCGATCGTCTGCACCACCAACTCTAGTGGCATCATCACCGTTGGACACCCCTCCCAACCCTAAAACCTGACTCAGTGATCTTGATCACATTGCCATATGCCACCCTTCGAGCCCGCCGAAATCTGTACTCAAGGTCCAATGAACTCTGCAACCTAACCTTAGTTGTTCCCGATCCCTAACCACTGCTGAACCTTGCCGGAAGAAAATTAAGGATGTTGCGCCGCTGGAGCATGAATCCCGATGGACATTTAGAGGTCATAAATACTATTTATATTCGAAAGAAAAGAAAATAAACCATATGATATATTTCTAGCGAAATCCGTGTGTACTTGAAGTAGAACGGTCAATAAAAGGTTAATAACTAGGCAATTTTAGATGCATACGTACCACTACAACTGTGCAAACTCGTTCGTCTAGCATAGAGACGAATTAAGTCCATGACTTCATGCGATGGAGTTCAAATGTCCGATCAGGCCGTGCCACGAAGGGGATGTGATGTAATACCGCGAATGTATGCCATGGTTGCACGCGCCGCCTAGACGGATCGTTTGATTCGTCGATCGGCCGGTCACCGGTGTGGTGTCGTCGTTTCCAAGTCCGGTGCCTGCGAGCAAACAGAGATATATTCGCGGGCGGCGTTTGCGTGGATCTCGGCCGGCCGGCGGTGCTCCAGTTGGGGTCCAATCCAATAATACGCGAATATATTAACAAAGAGTACATCATGTATGATGTCGCGTCAGATTTATGTACAAAATTGGATGCAAAAACATCGTATTAATTATGTCTGCGCGTGTAGCCGTGCTACTGGTTTATCAAGTCCTGCTGCTCCTGCGAAACTCCGGTCTGATACCTTATATTTGATTGATCCAAGGATTACTCCATTGGTCAGCCATCTATTCTCCAAGACTCGAGCAGCCGAATGAATCTGTATTCTGTAGTCGCTGATGCGCTGTTAGTGTAACGTCCCGCGACGAAGGAATTCGCTAAACCACATGTTTCGGTAACCATCCAGCTTGAGCTCCATGTACAGACATGGTGACAAGTGACAAGGACATCACTTGGAAAAATTGGATCAGAATGGGGAAAAAAATCACTCACCACACTAGCACTCATATCATCCTGTCCTGTTCTTTACCTCACACCAAATGCCCCGATAGCGACGTAGTCGGTACATGCACCGAGTGGTACCCGCTCAAGCTGGCTAGCCATGTGATAGGAGCTAAGTTTGTCACTTCCTGCCACGACTCTATTTTTCTCTCTAGGGTAAGGATCAAAATCCTAGTGAAATTCTACGAAATGTCGGATTTTGGACTCCCAAATTTTATAACCCCGACGAAAGTAAAAAAAATTGAAAAAAAAATTCAAAATGCTACAGTACCTAAAATCTCGGCAAGGTCTCGGTAAATTTAACTGAAATTTTAGTTTTTTGACCAAATTTGATCGGATTGGATTCTTCACGTCGTTTTTCATATGAGATAGTCAGATTTCGGAGGGTGACGAGATGTGAACCGAAAATAAAATTTGAAACCTTACTCTAGGGTAGGACCCTCGACTGAAACCCGCGTCTCCCTTCCCTCCTCTCATTTCAAGCTCCTCAGTCCTCACAACAACAAAAACCGCCACCATTACCGTATATCTCTAGAGCCGGCCGGCACCCTTTCTGCCGGTCATCAGTAGGTGCTCCTCTCCACATCGACGTTGTCTTCGTTCTATTCGTTTTGCCCTCTGCGTGCTCCTGCTATCGCCCTCCTCCTCCTCCTCTGTCTGTGTGATGTCGCCGTCTGGGCGCAGTGGCACGGGGCCCTCCGGCTCGGTGGTTAGCGGCAGGAAGTCACGTTTAATTATCGTTCGTACTCCGTCTCCATGTGAGACACTCGATTTGATTCGCTTATCGTGTGACGTCGACTGAAATTGATACCCTACCTCGCCTATCGATCTGTTCCACCAACGCCGTTGGCTATCCGCGAAACAATCGAGCATCTGACGCTAACATCACGGTGGGTGCTAACCATCCGATTAGAAATTAGTGTTATCGTTTTCTTGTGAGATAAAAAATAAGTGCTTTCTAGTCTAGTTTACTTCAGTCAAATTGATTTAACTCTGACCAATAATATATATAAGTATCTAGATCGATAGTATAAAAAAATAAAATAAAGAACTTCAGATTAATACTCCATTCGCCCAAATTGTAAGGCGTATATCTTCTTGGCACATAAACTAAATAGATATTAAAAATGGCTTGATTACCAGAAATTATTAGCACTAAGCGCTATATTCAATGCATACGTGTGAAGAATATAAAGTAAGATAGATATTTATTAGGGACATAGATGGAGCATCACACTAAATTTTGCATCAAAATATAAAATACAACTTATATTTATAGGTGAAACTTGTTAGGAAATTCTGTTTCCTATCTCATCTGGACTCTTCCTTATCTCTAGCAGAACCGCTATATATAGGAGGCATGGGCTACCCCTTTGTACACACAAGCAATCAGAATAATAAAGCAGAGCATTTCCTCCTCATATTGTGTCTCTCTCCCTCTCTCTGTTCTCCAATTTAGATCTATTAGGCAACCCCGGACTATTTGATAGCGAGGTTGTCTAACACGTTATCAGCACGAAGCTCTTACGGAGAAAAATTGAAAGGTGAGAAAAAGACAAGAAGTGAAGGATCGTCGACAACGACGAACGACTACTACCGGCGATTGATCGTCCGATCCGATCTGCAATCAACTCGTCACCACGTCGGCATCCACTCGGATTGCCGAAAAAAAGTCCTACGCGACTCTATCCTACGCGATAGCCAACACTTACGGCATCAAGAACGTAAGTCGAAAAATCTTGCAGATTGTTTCGCTAGATGCATAGATCTAATCTATTGTTAGAGAACGGAGATTGTTTGCTCTAATCTGCCGTTTGTGAACTAGATTGAAAGGTGAGAATCGGGTGATTGAATCTAATGGCTCGCTTGTATTTGCATCTAATCTACGTATCTAGTAGCACGAAGCTACGATTTGAAGCGACATTACAGATCGATGTTACACAAGAAATTAAATGCATCTGCAATATGTAGCACAAAGCTACTGTAGAACGACGGCACGAAGCCACCACCGGCACGTACGTCCTCTGGACCGTTTCCTGCAAATAGCGTGCTAGTTGCATGTGGCTTTGCCCCTTGCTAATGAGAGTACGTGCTAGTTCTGCATGGCTTTGCATGGCATGTGGCTTTGCATGCTCGCAAGTGGTTTGCTAGATTTGCACTCGCATGCATGCATGAAAAACGTCTTGACCGACGGCCTGAAGTCATCATACGCTCGCAGACTTGCGCCGCGTCGCACGTAGCTGTGTCAGCTCGCCGGTCGTCGGCCTGCAGGCCATCCAGCTGGCACGCGCTTCATTGCGCGCCAACCGCCGGCCACCATCGTCGCCACGCGCCCCACCACGCTGCCGTTCGACGCCGGCCCCGTCGCCCACCGACGCGCCGCCCGGCTGGCTCTGTCCCCATGTGCGCTCGACCGGCTTGGAGTATGTGGACGCATGGACATTGAAGTCCTGATTGAAGTCCCAGCTCCATGGACATGAAGTCCAATACTTGAAGGACTTGGAGGATTGGAAACCAGACTCCAATCTGATTTTGGATCGTATCACGCACGGGAGGGCATGGGAAATTACCCATTTGCCCTTCCCAGTTATTATTATTATTTATTTACCGTTTTCTTGTAGAAAACTGATTAGAATTTCAGAAAATTAATTAAGAATCCGAAAAAAATGATTAGTAATCCTGAAGATTGCATAATTTGCTAGAAAATTATGATAACATTTTTGTTCATGCCTTGGATCTGTTTTTATTTTCCTTAGCATTATGTCATGTTGATATTTGCTGAAATTCAATTTTTCTGTTGTAAAGTAATTCTGAAAATTGCTTGGAAATTAGCAGAAATTATGAAAAATGCTAGGAAAATTCCAGAATATTTCATATGGCATAAAATGAGAACATGAGCGGTTGGGATTTGATTTTGGTAATGAATAAACAGATATGAGACAATTGGTGTCTAGGAAAACACACATGAGGCTTGGTTCTTTAATTGGCACCCGGAAACGGGAAGTGCTCCCTCCCTCATGTGAGCCCTAGGGGCAGGTTGACCTGGCCAAGAGTCAAATTGATAGAGATATTCATTACCTGTTTTTGTTCCCAGCCAACAAGAATTATATAAGTTGTAATTAGACTTATGCCATGTTTAATTCATGTTGAAATTTATTTTACATTATCAAGTGATCTTTGGAAAATTGCTGTATAATTAACAGAAAATTGCCAAATACTAAGAAAAATTCTGGAAATTCATGAGAATTTACTTTCCGCACTTTATGAATTATGCAACCGCATTGCATTAGATTACACGCAGTAATCTAATTATGGAATCTTGTAAAATGCAGATGTCTGGCATTGTGAACCGTGAGTTTGAAGAACTGGCCCAGCACGGTCAGAACTACCTCACTTGGGCATCCGACGTGAAGATCGTACTCGGCGGCAAGAAGCTCCGAGCTGCCATCGGCTTAGGGTCCTCGAAGGACGCACCACCTACTACCGAGCAGAACGATCAAGCATTGCACTTCCTCAGGCACCATCTCTCAGCCACCCTGAAGAATGAATACATGGCTGAAGAGAGTGCACTTGAGCTATGGACTGCACTCCAGAAGCGGTTCGAGAAGCTCAAGTACACAATCTTGCCCCAAGCACAGCAGGATTGGGTTCGCCTGAGGTTTGCGGACTACAAAACAGTGGCCGAGTACAATTCTGCTTTGCACAGAATTTGTACCAATCTCTCCTTATGTGGCAAGAAGATCACCGATGAGGAGAAGATTGAGAAAACTCTTTCCACTTTTCATCCTAATGCTATCCAGAGTGCCCGCAGCTATCGTCAGGACGCATACAAGGAGTATAGCGAATTGATTGATGTTATGCAAGTTGCGGAATCACAAGATGACGTTATTCGCAAGAACTTCGTCTCACAGCCACCTGGAAGGGGCATTGTACCGGAAGTCAATGCCAATAGCTATAAGGTGAAAAAGCCCGCCCACATGAAGTGGGTCAAGAAGGGTGGAAAAAAGAAACATCAGGCCAAAGGAAAGTCCATAGCCCAAAAAAAGAAGGATGATAAGGAAAAGCCGCAGGGCAAGCCGTATGGACAACAGAACCAAACGTGCTTCAAATGTGGCACTTGGGGGCATTGGTCCAGAGTATGCCGGGAATCCAAGGAAGTGATCAATGCATATCAGGCCAAGAAGAAGGCCAAAGGAAATGCACCGGCAGAGGCACATTTTGCCGAAGTAGGCAATAATGATGCTATGGATATCGACACCCCACATGCTTCATCCTCACAGCCTGGCCTAGACATCAATGAAGCAGCCAAGCCCTTGGCTAATGAAGAAAACACATCTATGGATGACATAGATGCAGAAGTGAATGCATATTTTACAGATTCCGTTTAGTGCATGAATAGCATTGCTAGCATTTTCTTTAGATTATGGTTGATTAGTCACTCTTGAATAATTGTAAGCTCTCGAAGAGCATACTTTTACTTTTCTCATGAATTGAATTACAGTTTATTCTTTTCTAGTATTCTATACTTGCAAGCAATGTTTGAATTACTTTGCCACTATCTGATTAGAATTATACTTCTTTCATTTAGAAATTGTGTAACGCCCAAATGGAGAGATATGCATTATTGATAGTGGCACAACAAATACCATCTTAAGAGAGTCGAAATATTTCCAGACGATCACGAAGAATGCTGGAAGGATTACGACAATCGCAGGAAGCAATACGCATATAATAGGCTCAGGAAGAGCGACAATTATATTGCCAATGAGTATAACTTTGGTAATTGAAGAAGCCCTCTTATACTTTGAATCAACAGGCACTCTCTTAAGTTTTCAATGATATCCGCGCCAATAGGTTTCACGTAGAAACCGATGAAGAAAATGGCAAAGAGCATTTATGCATTGTGAAGCACGCGGAATATGAAGAAAAAAAATGGTATTAGAAAAATATCCCTCATATGAATCTGGGTTGTACTACACGAGAATCAATACACACGCAGTGTATACTTCTTTAGAAGCTCTGAATTATTTTCCTTTATGGCATTGTATATTTAGGTCATCTTGGTCTTAGAATGATGAGAAATATAGTTAACAACTCATAAGATCATGGCATTAATGTTAAAAATTTCCCGAATCATGAATATTTTGTGTGCCATGCATGTGCCACCGGGAAATTAATAACTAGACCCTTTGTTATGAAAGTGCAAAAAGAAATCCCTGCATTCCTGAAACGCATTCAGGGGGATATTTGCGGCCCGATTCAGCCCTTGTCGGGGCCGTTTCGATACTTTATGGTGCTCATTGATGCTTCCTTGAAATGGTCGCATACATGTTTGCTGTCAACAAGGAATTATGCATTCGCAAAGCTGATCTCGCAGATCATCAGAATTAAGAATGCTTTTACAGATCTGAACCTTCCATTGGAAGAAGCCGCCAGAAATAATGTGTGCGCACACATTGGCGGAGAAAACTAAAGGAACTTGCTCCTGAAATGGGAAATAGCAATGAAGAGCAAGTAGAAGTGCATGAAGCACCCCATGACGAAATGGCCATAAATTTTGTAATAATTGGAGAATCTATGAATAGAGCAACAACCATTGCAAGGCTTGATGTTCAAGGTTTCACTCAACGTCCTAGGGTTGATTATGAAGAAACCTATTCTCCGGTCATGGGTGGAATTACCTTTAGATACTTGATCTCAATGGCAGTCAACTTGAAGTTGAGAATGAAGCTAATGGATGTTGCACAGCATATTTGTATGGAAACTTGAATTCGGAAATATACATGAAAGTACCGGAATGTATCCCTATCCCGAACCAAGACAGAGCAAACAGAAACCTATACAGTGTGAAATTGGAGAAATCAACTTGTATGAAATTTTGAAAGCTTGATCGAGGAAGAATGTGGTACAATCGCTTGAGTGACTTTCTCTGCAAGAAAGGCTACGAACAAATGAAGATTGTCCATGTGTGTTTATACAACGATCCCCGAATGTATTTTGTATAATCTCCGTCTATGTAGATGACTTGAACATCATTGGGACGGATGAAGAAATTGAAGAAGCATGCACATACTTGAAGTCTGAATTTGAAATGAAAGACTTGGGTAAAACCAAGTTCTGTTTAGGCTTGCAGCTTGAACATATCCAAGGCGGAATCATGGTACACCAATCTTCCTACACGCAGAAAGTGTTGGAGAGATTTGGTTTTGAGAAGGCATACCCCGCAAAAACCCCAATGGTCGGAAGGTCACTCCAAGCAGACCTAGACACATGCATGTGCCTAGAGAAGAGGGGGAGGAAGTCCTGGGAGCAGAATTCCCATACTTGAGTGCAATTGGAGCGCTCATGTACCTTGCGAATAGCACTAGGCCGGACATTGCGTTTGCCGTGAATTTGCTAGCGCGGTACAGTGCAGGACCCACCAAAAGGCATTGGAAAGAGGTGAAGGACATCTTCCGTTACCTTCAAGGAAGCAAAGATCTCGGCTTGTTTTACAGAAGAAACAATGAATTGAATTTGGTTGGCTATGCCGATGTTGGATACCTGTTAGATCCGCATACTGGCAAGTCACAAACCGGGTATATTTTCCTTTGTGGTGGAACTGCAATCTCTTGGAAGTCGTCTAAGCAGACTCTTGTCTCGACGTCGACAAACCACTCAGAAATCATTGCATTATATGAAGCTTCCCGAGAATGTGCATGGCTTCGAAGAATGGTTCACCACATCCAGAAGTCATGTGGTTTGAACATGGAACAAACCCCCACCATTATCTATGAAGATAATGCAGCTTGTGTTGCTCAAGTGCAAATGGGGTATGTGAAGAGTAATCTTACAAAGCATATCAACCCCAAGTTCTTTTATGCTCATGAAATGCATAAGATGAACGATGTAAAAATATTGCATACTAAGTCATGTGAAAATCTCGCAGATTTGTTCACTAAGTCACTCCCGGCATCTTCCTTTGAAAGATGCATTAGAGGAATCGGGATGATGAGACTTAGAGAAGTGCAGATTTCAGGGGGAGAATTTTCACATACTCCTACATAAATCTCAAACATGAAGTTTGAGTACCCAACTTGAATCTAGAAGATTAACATTGAAGTTTGGGTGGATTGTACTCTTTTCCTTAAGTAAGTTTTTCATTGAAGTTTTCTTACATAAGGTTTTTGATGAGGCAATCCGTGCAACACGACAGCGTATGCTATGTACTCTTTCTCCAAGTATTTTTTCCACGGGTTTTTACGGAGTTTTGATGAGGCATATGCATTTATTTGGAAAGAGTCAAGGGAGTGTTAGGAAACTCTGTTTCCTATCTCATCTGGACTCTTCCTTATCTCTAGCAGAACCGCTATATATAGGAGGCAGGGGCTACCCCTTTGTACACACAAGCAATTAGAATAATAAAGCAGAGCAGTTCCTCCTCATATTGTGTCTCTCTCCCTCTCTCTGTTCTCCAATTTAGATCTATTAGGCAACCCCGGACTATTCGATAGCGAGGTTGTCTAACAAAACTATTAAGAAATACGCCTACTTGGACGGGGAAGTACTGCGTTTGGATATGCATCCAATAAAAGAGGTAGGATTCAACGGGTGTGTCTGAGTCAACAACTTCAAAGCCAAAAGGAGCCCAGTTGTTGTGATACAATAGAATCCTGGTCTAAAATTGGAATGACTATCTATTGGTGAACGGATCCGAATCTATCTTCAGTTGTTTTATATTAGATATTGTCTTGTACACAAAAATCAATTTAATAAAGAGACAACATTGCCATATACTTTTGTGTGTGCTTCTACTTTGGTTTGTGTGTTCTTGTGGGCGTGCTGTTGATTGGTGTGGGTAAACGACTATATTTTACAACACGTTATCAGCACGATGTTCTATTGAATCCGATCGTGACCGTCTACCTGCATCGATCGACACTGTATCGAGTTCATCCTGTCTCATGCGATGAAACTACTACGAACCCTACGTAAGTTGATCGCACGTAAATAGTAAATCAAATCCTACTGAATTGTTTTTGCTAATTAGATTATGTGTCACCTTAATCTAATGTTTCAATTGGAAAAGTATTGTTCATCCTAAAAAAAGAGTGGTGGTGGCACCTCGATTTCCATGCAAGGCGGTGGCGCCTCACCTTCCTCGCGCCTGAAGCACACGACAATGCCCAACGTCGCCTCGTTTTTCATGCCGGTCAGTGTCAATGCCCGCACGACGGATTAGCACAATGCCTCGGCTCCCGCACTTGTGTCCCGGAATGCGCCCGTCAGCGACGGCGCGATCGCTTGATTGTGGAGTGTGGAGGAGGCAACGGCTCTCGTGTTGCTTGCAGACAACCATGCAGAGGAGATGGCAGTGGCACCCGATGCACCCCGTGCACAAAGCACGAGACAATGGCAATGGTTCCTGCGGCGGCGCTCGATGCGCCCGCATAGTGCACAAGGCGGCAGCCCTGGTCCCCGCAGCGGCATCATCACCCACAGCGACGGTGACTGAAGCACGACGACAGCGTCGTTGCCAGCGACAGCAACGCCCGAAGTGCGATGAATCGGTGATGACAGCCCCCGAGCCCGACGGTGGCTCATGCGGCGCCCGAAGCGCCACGCTTGGCAACGGTGGCAAACGTGACTGTGCCGCCAGCGGCAGCAGTGAACTATCTTGCATGGAAAAGAGTAGCGGCTAGGGTTTGGGAACCCTAGCCGACAGCTTTGAAGGGATGTTTTTGGCATCGTGGGCCCAATGGCCGCATGGCCCATTAGGCTGAACCGGCATCTTGTTTTTTTGAAAAGAAAAAAAAAGAAAAGAAACTTGACCTTTTTGCCCTTAGATTTTTAGTTATTTTGAAAATTAATTAATGAGGTGTGAAAAAATTGATGTTAAATCCAAAAATATTAGGTTTTTAGGTATATGGACTACTATAATTTTTGGTAAAGTAATGTTTAAAACATACTGGAAGTTCCACACCCTAGGTTTATTTTTCTTGCATTATTTCTGTCGACGATTGGGGAGCAGGCCCCCGCCGAGCTTACTTGTTGGTGGAGGGACCAACTGTAACCCCTTCTCACGTGAGGGATTACTCAAAGGGATGACTCACTGGACTTCAATGAGCGTGGACACAGCAGTTTACCCTGGTTCGGGCCTCTCAAGAAAGAGATAATAGCCCTACTCCAGCTAGTGTATATTCTTGCAATGTATCTGAGCGTATGTCTCTTGTCTTCTGGCCCGGAAATGCATGCGTGTTGTGTGTCCCCCTCATGATGGGGACGCTTTTATAGCTTACAAAGGATCGAACTCCATGACCCCACTACCGCACATTTGGACCTCGTCCAAGCGTGGCAGCCCAGTGGATCCTATCTTTCCGCCACGCTCCCACGGAAGCGTAGCGGGCTAACGGAAGTTACGCTCGGGTGGTTATTCTCACCGACCGAGACCACGTAAGGTCGTAGATGGCCGACCGAGCTCGACATCTTACCCGAGCCCGAGCTCGAATCGATCGAATACGTGGCATTCTAGGTCCCACCGAGCCCGAACTTCGGGCCGGCGAATGCGTAGCCTTCCAGGTTACGAGTAGACCGCCCGAGTAACGACCTCTGGTGGCTCGGGCGGGAGCGAGCTTGGTCGTTGGTGGCATCCGAGGTAATTTATGGAAATTACGACCCCGACCCGGACCCCGAGGTTCAAGTGGGAAAAGGTCTAAGGAAGGCCTTCCCCTTGGGCCTACCGTTCTCTGAGCATGTCGGTTCTCGCGGCGGACAAGCTGCGCGACCAACGAGCTATTAACCTTCTCGAGGAACGAGCTTGTTCCCCGGCTAAATCGCTTGAAGCGAGCAGTGGGCCCCTCTCAACGGTTCCTTCTCCGGAAGCCTGAACTGTCCTTCTGGGAACCGTCTTTTCGCGGGGCGGTTTCGATTCTGGCGCCCACGTGTCGTTTTCCGGATGGCGAACGCCTCAATCGCCCTCTGTGCCTCTAGGGCTTCCTCGACCATAACGGCGGGAAGTCCTTTTGCTTTCCCATTTCTGGAGGAGTTTTTAAACACTCAAGAGAAAGCCCTTAGACTTACTTGGCCGTTTGCGATCATTGCGTCTCATACCCCTCTCGCCCGGCGCTCATCCTTCTCCTCGATCATCTTTTCCACCCTCATGGCGAGGTTCGGCGCCAAAGAAGCTCGACAGCACAGTGGAGATCCTCCAAAGAGCGAGTGCGTCGACGCCGGCACATGGAGAGTCCTGGTGCCGAGGAGAGCCCACGGAGGAGGAGGGGAGATTGTCTCCACCGAGCTCTACGCCATGAGCGGGCTCCGGACGCCCGAAAGTGAGTTCGTCGAGGCCGTGCTCGCCTCCTGCGAGTGCGAGATCGTTCACCTCCACCCCAACTCCATTCTCATCATGGCCATCTTCACCCATCTCTGCGAAGGGTTCGTGGGCGTCGAGCCCACTCGATCTCTTCTTCCACTTCTACACCCTTTCGCTTGCAAGACGCCGCAGGCCGGTGCCTCTACTTCGCCTGCGACCTACCCGACCATACAGTACCCGAGCTTCACGCTCAAGGACTCGGTGTCGGGTTGGGCCGACTCTTGGTTCTATTTGAGGAAAGCGGAGGCGGCACGCTTTCCTACTCGGCGTCGGAGGTCGCTGCCGAGACGCCCCCGTCCGCTCGTGGAGCCCGAGGAGGAGAAGATCCTCATGACGATCAACGAGCTCACGTGCCTGGGCTGGCCGTGGGGCGTTACCGGGACTACGTCAGAACCGGATATCACCCCTTAGGAGGAGGGAGCATCCCTTCTTCAAGGTCGAGGTGGCAGGACATCACCGGAGTCACGCTCAGTGCGTCATCGCCCCGACCTTCTTTTCCGGAAAGCGAGGATGCCCCTTCTCACGACCTCTCCTTGGTGGTATGCAGCTCCGCCAGGCCCAGGTGGATGCGAGGGTGTCCGAGATGTTCGGCACCCCTAAAGGCAAGGAAATCATTGAGGGCCGCCAGATCTCGAACAACGTCATACTTAGGACCGAGGCGGTAAGTCTTTAATTCAGACTTCTTATTTTGTCCGGACAGGTTTTTCTGGGGGTCTTCCGACCTCATTCGAGTTCTCTTTCTTTTCCTTTGGCAGGAGAAGGTTGCCCTCGAGGTCGCCGTGGCCCAACTGGGATCGCAGTTGGCGGGACAGGGTCGAAAGACCAAAGGACGGGCGGGTCGCAAGCGCCGCGCCCGATCTCCGTCGGCCACGCCCTCCCCGCCTAAGCGCCGCGCAGCGTCCTGGCCGACGATCGCTCACCCCGCCAAAGATTTGGAGTATGCCGATCGGCAGAGGTGAGCGAACTTAGATTGTGGATGGATGAGTACACCCGAGACAATCCAGCCGATGGCTCGCTTTGCGCCAAATTGTCGCGCGGGCGAAGAAGGAGGCCGCGGCCGTGGGTCCGGCCCAGCGGAAGGTCGAATCGAGGGCTGATCGCGGCCTTCAGTGAGCTTCGCGGGTGAGCTCGAGCTCGGCCCCGAGGACCGCGCGCGAGGAGGAGAAGGACGAGTGGACCCGCCCCTTGGTCCCGAGGTCCCGCAGGTCGCCTCGCTACGCCAACCGCGCCTAACGCCGACCATCTCCGAGGTCGGCTTGGAGGCCGACCCTTCTGGTCGCCAGGGCCGACAAGGCGCGCGAGGACATGGCCGCCTCCTGGACCGCGCGCCGGGCTCACTAAGCGGGCCGGCGAGTCGATCTTCTACTCCCCTCTTGTTTGTCTCTTTCCCCTCGGCACCACACTAACCCCACATCGTCTATAGTGGGTGTGGCGGTGAGTCTTGAGTTATGGGATTTCGGCGATGTCGACGATATTCTTGACCTCGTGCTAGAGAGGAGCTCGCCCAGTGCCGAGGCCGTCATGGGCGACGAGGCCGATGTGGGAGCTGGGCCATGAGGCCCAGTCTCCACGGGCCGTTGGTGGCGACGACGTCGAGGTGGGGGAGCCCGCTGCCGCGGAGCCCCGGGACCCGGAGGTCGTGTCTCCCGAAGAGGAGGCACGGAGGAAGATCGCGGTCGCCGATGCCCGAGCCGCGATGGAGGGCATCCCCCACATCATAGTCGTGGAGTCGATGGTGATGAGCAGGCTGAAACTTCCCACGAGGATTCTTCCGGCGCCCGGCGACATCATCACCGCGACTCTCCAGAGATCGCCGAGGTCTCCCGGGCTCACGACGTCACGCGGGTCCCGGCCGGCGGCGTCGAGGACCCAATCTGGCGGGAGCTCGTCCGACGAGGAAGAGCCGGCTACCCGCCGGTTGGGGAGACGAGCCCGGCCATCGTAGGTGGCGGGCAGCTTCCAGCGAAGGGATCTGCCGGGCACCGAGGCTGCTCGATCGAGACCGACCTCCCGCCGCCAGACCCGGTGCCCCAGTTGACCCCGCGTTCGGGGACGCTGCAGCCCAAGGGCCGGGTGCCGACCCGGTGTCCCCGGTTGCCCCGTGGCCGTAGACGCCGAAGGGGTGGAGCCCCCGGGCGCAACTTTTGCCCGGGAGGAAGAAGAGCAGGAGGTGATCCTCGCTCTTGAGGCCGTCCCTCTCCAGGAGGCGGAGGTCGCCCCCCAGGGCAAAGCTCCTTCGCCCTCGAGGGGCGGGAGCTCGGGCTCAAGCCTCGCGCCCGATCAAGGAGAAGGGATCGAGGCGGGAGATCCCTTGCCCGTCCAGGGGGAACAGGGCGAGACGGAGGACCCCGCCGAGATGTTCGGCGAAGTGGAGGCTCGGCTTTGTTGGGTAAGTACTCATGTGTTTTTATCAAAAAAAAAACTTCGATCCGCGACCTGAAATACCTTGTCGCGCAGTCCGGAGTCCACCATGAAGGACTTCCATGCCACCACCGTGCCGCTTGAAGTTGTCGCGAAGCACCAAGCCGAGCAGGGGCGCCAAGATCGCGAGCTCGAGCGCCGGGTTGCCGAAATGCCGACATCTTCCGAGGCCGAGATCCGCGGAAGGTGGAGGAGTCCGTGCACGAGCTCCAGTGAGCCGCCTCGACCGAGCGAAAGCGGTGCAAGGTCGGGCCTTGAAGCCACGGTGGCGACCTTGCGCGACGCCGCCGGCGCCGAAAGGACAATCGACCAAAGAACGGGAGGAGTCCAGGCGACCGACAAGCGGCAAGCGAAGGTCGAAGCTTCGCGGCGGGTGCTCGACCTTGAGTCCGAGCTTGACTTCGGTGCGGGGCGAGCTCGTCGCTCTGCAGGACGAGAAGCGTGCCGGGCTCCTGTAATTTCCTTTTTCCTGTCTTTACCTGTAAAAAACTTAAGGGGAAAACCGCCCAGTTGAACATAGAAAGAGCGTTTATCTATCTCTAAACGTTTTTTGTTGTTTTGTCGAGATGATAACGATTTGTTTGGTGTCGTGGTTCCTTGTTCGCTTACTTCGGCCTTACGCGACTTAGCGATCAATCGTACTAGGGAGTAGCTACCTCGCGTGAGAGTCGCACGAGGTCGTGGCCACTTGGTACCCCTATAGCCCCCCGCCGCCAACGGAGGTCGTGGGCGTAGACTGCGAGCACGACCTCGTTGGCGGAGTAGAGTTCTGCGGGGACCGTGTGGCTCTTAGGGTACGGTGCGTCGATGCCGCCACCGCCGACTTGAGCTCGAACCGCTCGGAAGGGTGTCTGTGCGAATCTTTGCTTGCGGCGGAGGTCTACCGCGAAAAACATGGTCGTCTTACGAGGAAGGAAGCCCTTGAGGTCGAGCTCTTGTCGTCACGGTGTTTTGCCCCGACGACCGACTCCGCCCACGACACTTTGTGCAGGTCGAGCTTAATCGTAGAATTTTTTGCGGAGGTAAAGGAGAAAGAGAGAGAAAGAACGAGAAGACGAGGTGACAAAATTTATTAAAAAGGTAGGCGAGTGTGGTTAGACATGGAACTTACGCAGTTGGTCGATGTTCCAAGTGCTGGCAAGTTCTCGACCATCTTCCATCGCGAGACGGACAGCCCCCGGGCGTGCTGTAGAGACAACCGTGTAAGGACCTTCCCATCTCGGCGTTAGCTTGTTGGCTTTTGACAGGTCTTGGACCCGTCGCAGAACGAGATCGCCGATGTGCAAGGTCCTTGGTCGTAACGATTTAGCGGCGTGCCTGCGGAGAGCTTGCAGGTAGACCGCGGATCGCAGCAGGACCCGTTCACGAGTTGCCTCCGCGAGGTCGAGGTCGAGAAGGCGCTCGCCTTCTGCGTCGATGCTATCGGCTAGGTTCACCCTTGGGGATCCTAGGACAACTTCGGCGGGTAGGACGGCTTCCGCGCCATATACGAGCTGAAAGGGGGTCTCACCCGTAGCTCGGCTCGTCGTGGTGCGGAAGAACCTTTTAGCCGCCTGTGCCGAGATGGTTGATATAGGCTCGGCCTCGATCCATTTAGTGAAGGTGTCGATTGCGACGAACAGGTATTTACAACCCCTCCTTCCCCTAGGAAATGGACCGAGTATGTCGATGCCCCAAACCGAGAACGGCCAGGTTAGCGGCATGGTCTGCAGTGCGTATGCCGGCTGGTGGACCTTCCGAGCATGGAACTGGCAAGATCGGCAGGAGGTTACCATGGAGCGCGTCGGCCGTCGGCGTCGGCAAGAGTAACCTAGCAGGAAGGCTTTGCTCACCAAGGTCTGAAGGGCGAGTGAGCTCCACACATTCCGTCGTGGATATCCTGAGGAGATATTTGCCTTCCTCTTGGGTGATGCATTTGGAGAGGACTCCAAGTGCACCTTTCTTGATATAAGAGTCCTTCGACCAATTTGTAGGGTGAGGAGCGTCTTATGAGCCGGGATTTCTCGGCTTCCTCCTCGGCGGTGTCCGTGGCGAGATCTTGGATGAATGGCGTCATCCAACTCGCGTCTGCTCGAGGAAGGAGACGGTACCACCTGTCTCGGTTGCCTCCTCCTTGGTGGGTATGGAGGGCTTGTAAAGGTGCTCGGCGAGCACCGCCGCGAAGCGGGAAGGTGGGCGGAACCGACCTTCGATAGATGGTCGGCCAGGGCATTGTCCTTCACGGGAATGTCTGATTACCTCGAAGTTTCGAAGTACTTCTCCATCTTCCTTACTTCAGCCAGGTAAAGCGCCATTGAGTCATCGAACACCGATACTCCTTGTTAACCTGGTTGACGACCACCGCGAGTCGCCCTTCGCGATTAGTCGTTGGACTCGAGCGCTTTGCATGCCCGAAGCCCGGCTAGCGACCTTCGTATTCTGCCGCATTGTTTGTTGCGCCAAAATGTAGTTGGAGGCGTCGGATCCGCTCCCCGAGGGGATTCGAGGACCACTCGGCCCCCGAGCAATCGTAAGCTCGGGATCCGTCTGAAGTGCATGACCCAGTGGCCGTGCTCGGGTGGTTGGGTTCGGGCTCGGCGAGCGGGGTTTGTCCATTCGGCCAGGAAGTCCGCTAGAACACGAGACTTGATCGCGGTTACGGCGAGAGTCGATCTCGGGTCGGCGAGCTCCATGGCCCATTTCGCGATTCGTCCGCTATGCGTCTCGATTCCCGAGAATTTCTCTAAGCGGGACGTTGGTCGGGACTTGGATTTTGTGGGCCTGGAAGTAGTGTCTTAACTTCTTCGAGGCCACGAGGAGCGCATAAAGGAGCTTCTGGACCTCGGGGTAACGCTCCTTTGGTCCGGTGCAAGACTGGCCGACGTAGTAGATCGGGCGCTGCACCCCGTCCCGTTCTACCGTTATGACGGCGCTTACCGCCTGGGGTGTGGCGGCCAGGTAGAGTAAGAGAACCTCTCCCGATCTCGGCGTGGTCAAGACCGGGGGCCTTGACAAATATAGCTTTAATTCTTTGAAGGAGCGATGCTTCCTCTGTCCAAGCGAAACCGTCGTGCTTCCGGGCGCCTTGAAGAAAGGCAGCCGCGTTCCCGAGCCGCGAGATGAAGCGACTTAGGGCCGCCATCCTTCCGGTCGAGGATTGCACCTCCAGCGTACAAGCGGGTGGCCGCATGTTCTCGATGGCCTCTATCTTCTCAGGGTTGGCTCCGATTCCTTGCGGACCGATCATGTAGCCGAGTACTTTGCCAGCCTTGACCCCGAACACACATTTTTCAGGGTTCAACTTTATTCGATGTTTATTGAGGTTATGGAAAGTCTCCTCTAGATCGGATACATGGTCCGAGGCCATCTTGCTCTTGACGACTATGTCGTCTACATACACTTCCAGGTTCCGACCTATTTGGTCGAGAAGGTTTTACGCATGAGGCGCTGGAAGGTCGCTCGGCGTTCCTTAGACCGAAGGACATGGTCGTGTAGCGAGAATGTGCCAAACGGCGTGATGAAGGAAGTTTTCTCCTCGTCGTCGAGGCGATATGCCGATCTGGTGATAGCCTGAGTAGGCGTCCAAAAGCTCATCGCCTCGGGCGGCTGATTCGTCGACCAACCGGTCTATCCGAGGTAGCGGAAATTGTCCTTCGCACGCGGCATTCAGCCGTGTGATCGACACACATGCGCCACTTGCCCCCTTTTTCATCACGATAACCGGGTTGGCCAACCAATCGGAATGGTCGACCTCCGTATGAAACCGGCTTTGAGGAGCTTGTCGGTTCCTCTCGATGATGGCTTGCTTCTCGGGGAGAAGCGCTGAGCTTTCTGCCGCACAGCTTTTGTCGAGCCGAATCGCTGCCTTTGTGCTCGACGACCTCCCTTGGGACTCCGGGCATGTCGGACGGTTCCCAGGCGAACGTGTCCGCACTTCTCCGGAGGAAGGTCACGAGCTCGAGTTCCTATTTAGGGTCCAGGGAAGCCCCCACGTGTACGACCTTGCTTGGCTCGGCGTCGCCTGTGGATGGCCTTAGTTTCTCCTCCGGCCTGGAGGGTAGCCTGGCGGGAACTCCTCGGCTCTTGGTCGGGTCCGCGCTGGGGCAGCTGCCCGACCATGTCTAGAGCCTTCTCGTCGCAGCTTAGGGCCGCCCTCGGGCTTCCTTTGACCGTGATCATGCCGCCGGGGCCGGGGACCTTCAAGCATTGGTACCCGTGATGAGTGGCAGCCATGAATTTGGCGGGCCGCCGCCCAGGATGGCGTTATGGCCGACTAAGTCGACTACTTGAGCGTGATCAGTTCCGTTCGGAAGTTGCTCGGATTGCCGAACGTTACTGCTAGGACGATCTGGCCGAGCGGCCTGACCGACGTTCCGGGCACTATTCCGTAGAACGGGACCACCAAGCTTTTGATCTTGGAGCGAGGATTTGCATCTCGTCCAAGACCTTGGCGGATATCAGGTCGAGGAGCTCCGGAATCCACAAGGACCCGACCTACGCGGTGTTGCGGATCGTTGGGTTAACGACCACCGGAAGCCTTTGGGGTTTTGTCAACCCGAGCGTCGTCCTTGGAGAAGTTGATCGGCAGCTCGGACCACTTGAGGCTGGGCAGAGGCTTCCACGAGTGACACGAAGCACCTCGCGGGCGGCCTCCTTTAGCTCCCGACGTGACCCATAGGCGGCGGAGCCCCCGAATATCACGGCGATGTGATTTCTCGGCTCTTGGTACTCCATGTCCGTGTCTTCCTCCTCGGCGGGCTTCTTGCCCTTAGCGTCTCCTTCTGCTCTGGGAGCGTAGGCATGGGACCCTTGCCATTGTAAATTGCTCCAGCGGGAGGCCCATGTCCTGCAATTCGCAGGTCGTGCTCGTGTGCCTGGTGGAGCGGGCAAAAATAGGCGCTAGCCCGTCCGCGTTGGTCGCGCGGTCTTGGTCGTCCGGTTTTGCTCGCGGCTCACGAGCCGGTCGGCCTTTCCCTTCGCGGCCCCTCCTTTATACGATTGCGAGGTTGGCCGTTGTCGTTCGATGGCCGCCACCATGTGGGAGACGGAGGTTTTTCTTTTTTGATTTTTTCTCGATCGAGCTCACGCTCTTCGGCTTGACGCCTTCGAGCCCGGGCCGAGGGGCGGCTTTCCTCGCCCAAATCAGACTTCTTCCATTGGGCGGCCTGCGTCGCGTTGGCATAACGGTCGACCATGCGGAGCGGCTCGTTGGCTGTGATGTCGGGTGAATTTCGAGGTCTGAGTGAAGCGTCGTCTCGGACCCGAACTTGAAAGCCGGACGACCGCCTCATCCGAGATGCTTGGGATGGAATTGCGCACTTGCATGAAGCCCGGGCCAGCGGCGCGCGAGTCGCCCTCATGCATGTCACGCTCAAGGTCGCGCTCCTTCCACGAGGCGGGCGTAGCGACTCTGAAATTAGCTCGGAGAGTCTTTGCTCGGTGGGCCAGGACCGGATCGAGTTTTCCTTCGGTTGAATAGCCACGCCGAGAGCCGGCCGTCCGGGGCGTAGGCGAAAAGTTAGCCATGACCCTTTCATCACCCCGCCGCTAGAATGGCCGTGGTGTAGATCGAGAGAAACTTCGTCGGGGTTACGAGTCGTCGAATCTCGATGTGACCCGCTTGAACCTTGTCGGCCAGGTCACACGTCAGAAGCGACGCCGCGAACGCCTCTGCACCAAAACGGATCTGCGGATCGGTCACCACGAGCGCGCGGCCGGGCGATCCCCACCACCGAGCCCGAGGTTAGTGGGCCCAGGCGAGAGAATATCTCCTACGCTGTAGGATGGAGAGTGGCCCGAAGAGGAATGTTCGGCCGGTTACGCCTGCGTGGCTCGCATTCCGCTGTCCCGAGGAGCCGGAATTGCTCCGGTGCCCTCCCGAGCCCGGCCTTCGCTGGCCGGTCACTCTGGAGTGCGGCTGCGTGAGTCGTCGGTGGAGGCGCTTCGGACGCCCGGCGGCGGCGTTCGAGAATTGCTCGGGCGTCCCTTTCTCGAGGCTTCCGCCGCCTTTATGTCTGCGGCGATTTCCTCGAGGTCGCCCGCGGCGCGCCCATGGCTTCTAGGTCGACTGCTCAGAAACTCTCTCGAGGTTGCGTACCACCGTGGCCAGGGCTTGAAGGCGTTCCCGCCGGGAAGAGCGGGGTGGCTTCGTTAAACGTCGCCGCGAGCTCGAGTCCCGTCTGGCGTGGAAATTCTCACGGACTTCGGCCGGGTCTTATCGGTCGAGCCACCTCGGACTTGCCGTAAAGGCGGCGTCCGGTCGAGAGATGCCTGCAGGTGCTCCTTGGCCGCCTCGTAGCGGTCAAGACGCGCTTCGGCCGGATTTGCTCGACATTTCGATCCTCCTCCGCAGCGAAGGCGTTACGGGATTGGGCCGGATCGCGAGGGGACATCACGGTGTCTCCCGTGAAGCGGTCCCCTGGTCGAGCTCGAAAGATGCAGGATGTCGGACCATCGTAGAGCCCGTCATACTCGTCGTCCGAGAGGCGCCGAGCCGAGCGAAGAATCGCCCGGCGGCGGCGGTTTCAGCGAGAAGCTCGAGGCAGTCGTGATTCCCAAGGCCGGCGGCGTTAAGCGGCCCCATTGTCGAAGAATCGCTTGTCTTCTTCCTCAATTCGGGCGCCGAGGCCCTGGCGATCTTGGGAATTTGTCATCCTCCGGGATTCCTCACGAAAGGGAAAGTCGGTCCCCACGGACGGCGCCAGCTGTCGGCGATTGGGGAGCAGGCCCCCGCCGAGCTTACTTGTTGGTGGAGGGACCAACTGTGACCCCTTCTCACGTGAGGGATTACTCAAATTGATGACTCACTTGACTTCAACGAGCGTGGACACAATGATTTACCCTGGTTCGGGCCTCTCAAGAAAGAGATAATAGCCCTACTCCGGCTAGTGTATATTCTTGCAATGTATCCGAGCGTATGTCTCTTGTCTTACGGCCTGCATGCATGTTGTGTGTCCCCCTCATGATGGGGACGCTTTTATAGCTTACAAAGGATCGAACTCCATGACCCGCTACCGCACATTTGGACCTCGCCCAAAGCGTGGCAACCAGTGGATCCTATCTTTCCGCCACGCTCCCCACGGAAGCGTAGCGGGCTAACGGAAGTTACGGCTCGGGTGGTTATTCTCACCGACCCCCGAGACCACGTAAGGTCGTAGATGGCGGCACCGAGCTCGGACATCTTACCCGAGCCCGAGCTCGGAATCGACCGAATACGTGGCATTCTAGGTCCCACTGAGCCGAACTTCGGGCTGGCCGGAATGCGTAGCCTTCCAGGTTCTGAGTAGACCGCCCAGGGTAACGACCTCCTGGTGGCTCGGGCGGGAGCGAGCTTGGTCGTTGGTGGCATCCGAGGTAATTTATGGAAATTACCCGACCCCCCGACAATTTCATATTTATTATGCACTGGGATTTATTTTTCTATTATTTAAGTAATTCTAAAAATTGCTTAATAATTCACATAAAATTGCAAAAATGATAAAAAAAATCTTTAAAAAATTTATGACACGTTGATTATGTCATACCTCTAGTTTTATTTTTCTTAGCATTATTTCATATTTATATGTGCTGGAGTTTATTTTTTTGGTTATTTAAGTATTTTTAAAAATTGCTTAATAATTAACAAAATAATTATGAAAAATGTTAGAACAAATCTCAGAAAATTTTGAATAATTATCTTCTGAATAGATATAAACCAAACTTTACCGACTCAATGTCATGCATGCAATATAATATTTTACTAGTAGTAAAATTTAATATTGCTTGCGTACAAGATTTGTTTGACGTCGCAAAAAGAGAGTTTGATGAGTTTGCCATGGATGGCAATAATTACCTCATTTGGGTAATGGATGCCAATATCAACCTGATAGCTCGTGTACTTGGAGATATTATTACCTAGTATGAAGCTGGTTCCCCTACTGTTACCGAACACGCAAAGTACGTTGTTTGCATTTTCTGAAACACCATCTCCATCAGGACCTGAAGGCCGAATATTTGATGGATGAGGACCTGCTGGTATTAATTAATTCCCTAAAGGAATGTTACAACCAGCAAAGATCCGTGTTGTTGCCAGAAGCACAGCGCGAATGGATCCTCCTACACTTTCAGGACTTTAAAACTGTGGCAGCATATAATTTTGCTATGCACAAACTTGTCACAAAATTAACATTTTATAACCAGAAAGTTACTAATGCTAAGATGATCGACAAAATCTCATGTACCTTCCACCCAACAGTAACAGTATCGTCATGCAAAGTACCAGAAGTACTCTAAAATTATTTATGTTCTGCTAGAAGCAGAAAAACTGGATAAACTTCGCATAAAGAATCACTATGCACTTCCTAATAGAAGTCAAACAGTGCCTAAAGCACATGTTAACGCTCAGCAGGCCAGCAGTAGTCGAGGTCGTAGAAGGCAAAATATCCGGTGCAACCACCGTTTTCGTGCAACCACCGTGCAACCATACTAAAAAAAGTTTCAAAAAATTCTGAAAAAAATCATGGATGTACATCTCAACTTACCCCATCTACATATAAAATTTCATGATCAAATACGTCATATGCTAGAAGTTACAAAAAATACAAATTTTCGCTTGGAATCTTGCTACAGTAGACAACACAAAATTTGTTTTTTTTGTAACTTCTAGCATAGGACGTATTGATCATGAAATTTTATACGTAGATGGGGTAAGTTGATATGTACATCCATGATTTTTTTTAGAATTTTTTAAAACTTTTTTTAGTAGGGTTGCACGGTGGTTGCACAAAAACGTTGGTTGCACCGAATATTTTGCCGTCGTAGAAAGGGCTAGATGCATAAGGGGGAAAATGAAAGAATGACAGAACCCATAAAGGGAAAGGGCAAATTCGAGTGGAAAGGGTTCAGGAACCTTCCAGAAGCTATATCCAGCCAATAAAGATACTAACCATCCTCAGCCATGCTTTAGGCGTGGGTGAGTCGGCCATTGGTTACGCACTTGTCGTACTTCAAAGTATTTGGTGGAACTTTACATGAAATCCACTGGTCGATTCCAGAAGAATGAAGGAAATAAGGTTGAGACACACTTCACCGCTCAACCAGCTATTGAGCAAGAAGGCTGAATTTAAAGGGAGTCTTCTCGGATATGGGAACTCACCCATGGATGAAGATGACTTACTTGGTGTCAAGCTCGAGGAATTTCAGAAGAATACTAATGTTTCCCAGGAGGAGAAATATGATTTATATGGAGACTTGTAATAGTCTCCCTGTTACTCCTTTTAGTTTATTTAATCGATGTCGCATTTTCTTTTGTGGAATCTCGTTAAGAGCCTAATTTTATTAGTTTAGTATTTATGTTACTGCGCGAACATTTGGTCTATGCTCTTGTTGAGCGATTATTAGTTGTGAATCAATAAAGTGACATTTCCCAGAATATTTGCTCATTTATGCTATGCTTGTTCTATATTTTTGATATGTTTCTGTTGCAACTATTGAATTTATTGAATTTATTTCTTTAATAAGAATAGTTATATAATCCAATGGAGGAGGAGAAAATATGTTTTTAGATAGTTGTACTAAAAATTCTATTCTTAGGGAGACTAAATATTTTTATATTTTAACTAAAAAAATTGAAAATATCATGACTATTGACGGAAGCGATGCACTCATAATTGGCATTGGAAGAGCCATTATAGTTCTCCCTATGGGCACTCATATAATAATTAAAATGTTTTATTATACTGTGAGTTCAGTCGTACTCTGTTAAGTTTTAAAAACATTCATCTTAATGGTTTCCACACGGAGACTAACAATGAAAATGGTACCTGAAGTTATGGATGCAATAAATGTGTAGTTGCAAAATCTATTTCCTTCTCATCCAGGTTATATTATACATATATAAAACATGAAGTTTATGTTGCGATGAAAGCCATTTTTAAAGACCTAGAAATATTTAAGATCTGGCATGATTATGGTTGAAAACGGAAAAGAAAGTTTCTGACCGTTCTAGAGAAAAACGGAATTCTTTTGCCGAAAACGGAAACGAGAAAGCCAATTCCGACGAAAGCGAAAAATAAAACAGAAATTCCGTATAAGTAAAACCGGAAACTAAAAAAAAAAACAGGCTGGAAAGGGAAATGCGCTTGGCCCAAAAAGGAGAAGGGGGACTTTACATTTATGTTTGAATTAAAATAATTTCATAAATACAAATTGCTTTATATAAAATATCAAATAGTGTTTAAAATTTTTGAAAAAATTCTCAAAAATATTTTGGAACATTTTTAACCTAGAAAAATTATTTTTAGGATTATTTTGTTTTTATTTCATATTAATAAATTAATTTTATAAATATAAAAATAACATAATGGTATTTATAAACTCCAAAAAATCCAGGATAAATATTAAAAAATCATAAATGAATATCGAACAATAATATATAAATTTTAGGGCATTACACCTGAAAATTTTGTATGCCCTACTTATGTTAAAGGAAAGCTCATAGTTAGACCTTCTTACCTAAGGGTTAAGGAGGAGTCACTAAATTTTCTAGAGAGAATACATGGTGATATATGTGGACCTATTCTGCCCATGTTGGGCCCATTCAGATATATTATGGAACGGATAGATGCTTCTACTAGATGGCTCCACATATGTCTCATATCTAGTAGGAATCATATTTTTGCTAAATTAATTACTCAAAATATTAAGTTGAGAGCCTTATTTTCAGAAGAAAGATCAGTCTATTCGAATGGACAATGCTGATGAGTTTACCTCAAAATCATTTAATGATTATTACATGACTCTAGGCATTAATGTAGAGTTTTCTGTACCCATTTCTGCACTTTAAATAGTCTTGCAGAGTCATTAATTAAAAGAATAAAACTTATTATTAAGTTACTTTTGCAGAATTGTAGGGTGCCCATAGCTGTTAGAGCCACACGGTGTTGTACGTTGCGGCATTAATTCAATTCAGACTAGCTGCATATCACAAAAAATTTTCCTTTGCAGATGGTGTGTGGGAAAAAAAATCAAGTATTTCTCATCTGTGAAATTTTGATTATGTTGTATGTGTGTCAATTTTTTCACCGCAACGTATCATCATGGACCCTCACCGAAAAATGAGGATCATGAATTTCTATCGATAATTAAATATATTAAAATCTATGACAAAAGATCTTCACGACTCGGTGTCTCGGCGGTCGGCCCAGCCAGGCGAGCAGCCGCCCATCAAGCTGCGGGTGGGCCCACAGCCTATCCGCTTGCTGACTCGGATCCTCCTCCTCCTCTTCGGGCCGAAGCCTCTGACCAGTCCAATCTCCTCTCAACGCATCCATCACTGGCTAACTATGTCCACCCGCCCAAAATGACGCGCACCGGTCGAACAAATCCTCCCCGTCGTCGGCTTCCTTTCTCCACGGCATTATATATATAGCTGCCGCTGAGCCTGAGGCCTTGAGCTCTCCTCTCCCATATCGCTAGGAGATTCGTTTGCTCCGTTCGTTAGATTTTTTTTAGCAGCTCTCTTCTTAGCTGGACGTCGAGCTCGCCTTGTTGATCAGGAGAACACAGGGATTTGGCAGAGGATTTTAGAAGGGATTGATGACGTTCTGCGAGGATTTCGACGCGCTCCGGGCGGCGGCGGCGGACGTGCGGGTTGTTACGTCGGACGGCTGGAGCATCGCCGCGCATTCCTACGTTCTTGTAAGCAAACTTGGCATTCATGTTTCCTTGTTTTCCTTCCGGGTTGGTTCTGGGGTTCAGGCAGGGTCTGACCTTGCATTGTTGCGGATTCTTTGGTTTGGATTTGGCGGCGATTAGGCCTCGGCTTCGCCGGTGCTGGAGCAGATGATCGACAGGGCGCGGCGCGGGTGCGACGCCGACTGCACCATCCGCGTCCTCGGCGTCCCCTCCGACGCCGTCCTCGCCTTCCTCCACTTCCTCTACGCCTCGAGGTAACACAAAGATCGAAGAGTTTTTCTGGCCTGAACTGATCCGAACCGTTCGTCACTCTGATCGGACGGAACATACGCTTCCGCTCCCGTGCAAACGAACAGAATGATCTGACTCGTTAGCATGCCTTCGCAGGGTGGCGCCGGAGGAGGAGGAGGTGGTAGGCGCACACGGGGCGCAGCTGCTGGCGCTGGCACACGCATACCGGGTGGGGTGGCTGAAGCGGACGGCTGAGGCGGCCGTGTCAGCGCGGCTCGCGCCGGAGCGCGCCGTGGACATGTTGAAGCTGGCCAGGCTCTGCGACGCGCCGCGGCTGTACCTTCGGTGCGCGCGCCTCGCGGCCAAGGACTTCGCCGCCGTCGAGCGGTCCGAGGGCTGGCGCTTCGCCCGCAGCCACGACCCCGCGCTCGAGCTCGAGCTCCTCCAGCTCCTCGAGGACGCCGACCAGCGGAGGGAGCGGTGGGAACGGGAGAGGGCCTCCCAGCAGGCGTACCGGCAGCTCGGCGAGGCCATGGCCTCCCTCGAGCACATCTTCTCCGGCGACAGCGACGGCCACGGCGCGTCCGCGCCGTCCCCGGCGACGGACAGGCAGCGCGCGCCGTGCGTGAGGGCCCGCACTTGCCGTGGCCTGCAGCTGCTGATGCGGCACTTCGCCACGTGCGCAATCAAGATCTCCCCGGGCGGCTGCACGCGGTGCAAGCGCATGCTGCAGCTCTTCCGCCTCCACGCCTCCGTCTGCGACCGGCCGGACCAGGCTTGCCGCGTGCCGCTGTGCAGGTGAGAAACCAAAACACACATCTTCACGTGGTAAATCTGTATATCTTACCCCGATACACTCGAGATATTTGTGCACGAGTGTCTGATAATCCGATGGCTCGACGAGTCGCTACAAAATAGTCCGGCGAGAGCAGGACGACGACAGGAAATGTCACTGGATCGCCAACCAAGAATAGAGGTTGGCGAGATGCCATGTCCGCGAACGGGATTCGCCTGTTGGTACCGCGAAAACCGGACGTCCCTTTCATTCGTTCCCGCGAAAATGACACGAACGGACATGGCAACGCTACGAAAATTCTCCGTCCGATCGGCGCATGCCTAATAGATATTTGGAGTGCGCCAACTAGATTTTTTACGCACGTATCATGGTTAGATTGGAGGATTGGGAACTGATTCACGCTAATTTCCTTGTGGTTTGTTAATACGCGCAGCCATTTCAAGGCCAAGATGCAGACGGAGAAAGCGGACAGGACATGGCGGCTTCTCGTGAAGAAGGTGATGAGGGCTAGGGTGATGTCGTGCTTGGCCGACAGGATGGTGCCGGAGGCTGTGGCCATGTCCAAATCGAGATGAGAAGAAAATCGCGCATGGCCATCTCCATCTGGCACGGATGGTTTTGCCGTAATCGCCAGGGGTACTGCAAAATAGCATGCCATGGTCTTGTAGTGTAAGCATGTAAGCTGGGAGCCTGGGACTAGTAGTGGTGAATTTAGATTGTATAGTGTTAAATGTTGTAGTGCCAGTACGTATTATTTGTAGCTAGCTAGCCTTTTATGTGCTTGGGTTGAAGCATGGAACTGATGCTGTTCTTTTAGTAATTTATGTATTAATTTTCATGTCACCCTGGGCCTGGGGTTCGCTACCCCGATTATCTCATCTAAGCACGAACACGGCAATCTTCTTTTTAGGGGAAGGTAGCAAACATTTTTTTTTTCTTTTTTTCTGAGAGGAAGGCGTAGCAACTAGCAACTAGCAAGCAATTGTACAGTAAAAACTTGGGCGAATTTGCAGAAAATATCCTTCAGCCTAACCCTCGGCCCCAAAGGCCCAAAATAACAAATACATTCCCTGCCTCCCTGGTTAAATCAAAAACATCTTCTTATTCCTTGTCCGAGGCTAGACCGGACTGGCTTCTACGTACGTAAGTAGGTAACAAATCTAGTAACATAGCCCAACCTGACAATCGTGGCCGACCTAAGAGGCCTAGAGGCTGTTTTATTTATAGTCAAATATTACAATAATTTGCTACGTATCGAGTTACAAAAGTTTGACTAAGTTAGAAAATTTGGTTCATAATTACATTTGTGGCAATATTCTTTCTTGCCATCCAGGTCTCATACGTTATTGACTAAAAAAAGCGTGATAAACTTTATTTTACTTAGTTAAAGTGGGGCTTTAATTTTAACCTAACCTTAAATAAATTTGGCAAAAAGAAGAGAAACTGTGACAAAACGTGATAATCTTAGTAGACAAACAAGTGGGCCCTAGCTAGGAGCCTAGGACTGACGAATAACATTGCACTGTGCGTACAGCCTGGCTCACACTCACCTCGAAATTCGAATGACGCTGAGCAACGCCTCTGTTCGCCGGCGCCCAAAAGGACACACATTTGCACTCACCGTCGGCGGGGACGGATGGGCGAGCGGAACCACGAGACGGCAGGCCGCAGGCGGCATCGGCATCTCTTGGGGGCGGCGAGGGGGGCCGGCGCTGGCCACAAACCACGCGGCAGGCCTCGTGTCGAGCGACGGCCGGCTCGATCACCCCAGATCTAAAGCCGCCGCGGCACCTCGGTCTCCGCGGCGACCGCGCGCGCCCTCGGCCAATCCGCGCCCGTGTGTCCGTGCGACAGCACCCCGGTACCTACGTTTTCACCGATCGACTCTTAAGATTATCTAACCATGCGCGCTGTACGGATTCCTCGGGTAGCATAGTTGATACCGGCCCCTATCCTCCTGTGAAATTCGAGCCGTCGTGAAGTTCTAGGTGTAAGATAAAATTATACGAGTTATAAGATTATTTAGCATAATTTTAATTTAATTGAAAAGTAATTATATATATATATATAAATGCATAAATTGTTTTTATATGTGTAAAATCATAAATCCACCTTGAGACATATTAGTAGTGCCTTGAATATCGAGTTTTTATTTATTTTTTTCTCCTTTCTTTCTTCTAACCTTTAAAGTTCTCTCAATAATTAGAGAATTTTCTCTTCTTCTTTTTTTATGTGTGTACTATTCCTTCTAGTGTTTTTCTTACTAAGCTTTACATGTACAGGAGGCTCTTTATATAGCCAACGAGATAACTTCAGGCCAACGAGAGAAGCCAGAGCAACTTAATTTTTCATGCATTAAAGCAATGAGTTTCCTTGCAATAAATATGTCAGTTTCCATACACTAAATACGTCAGGTTTCACACTTAAAACTTGACTGTAATTCAGTATTAACTCAATGAAACTGATAACTGTAACTCAACACTTTAATACATGCATGTAACATTTCATCATTTATACTTAATAACGCTAATTAGTACACAACTAAATATTTAGAAGGGAGAGGAGAGGGATTTTAAACCCTATAATTCTTAATCTTTTGGTCTAGCAACCATCACACTTAAACATTTTTATTATAAGTACCATTTTGTAATTTACATGGGACATATTATGTTAAAATAATCTAACAATCTCCTACTTAGCCCTTGTAAAAACTAGATGATTCGATAAACTATTAGTTGTACACCTTCCGAGGAGCAGTTTAACGAACATTGGTATCTTCGGAGGAGCAATTTTCGAGCTCGGTTCGGTAATGTAAGCCCTGGATCTATCATTTGCCTGGAACATTTTCATTTTGTTGCCTCGTCCCAGCACCCAGTGATTGCCTTTCAGAGATCCAATGCAGTCCCTGTGGAAACTGCTTAAGTTGTAGTCTCCACAGGTGTGGACAGTCTATTCATGTGAACGAACGGCCTAGATCATCCAAATACATATGCTATAGTATTTTCGGATCAATCTGGACCATCGTTTTTCGATCAAACACACCTCTAACTACTTGAGTTGAACCGGGTCCGTGATTGCCCCTTGTTCATTACTAGTCTACTACTACAGTACTGCTTGCTTTGCGTAGCTGACCCAGTTGTAGACAGACTGTAAGCTTTGGATTACTACAAGTAGTGCAGCCTCACCTGCGCCAACAAAATGTCTTTAGTACAAGATTGTTTGAACCGTCACCGACTGGGGGGGTGGTCCGGCGGTGCACTTCGCCCGGCAACTGTACATGCAGTGCGCATACAGCGCCCATCACTTGCAAAAGCTAACGACCATACCGTACCACTAATAACACTACACGTCTGAACAAGTACGGAGAAGGCAACGTTCCCGAAGCAGCCGTGCCGGGGCGTCAGATTAAGCGTGGCGAAACCGGTGGTCAAAAGCCTAATCACCTTTTGCTGGGCTCTTGCAGTTCCACGGAACCCTAGATGGTCCATGTCACCCTTGCTTTTTGATTGATGAGGCTCTTGTTTTAGTATACAAGACGGATGGACACGACGTACTCACGCACTACTACGTCGGTCGCACACATACAAATACGTGTGTCTTGTATACAGTGCATGTTTAAAAAAATTGATCTAGAGACGTCTTTTGAAGCATAGGAACATGCTGTCTTTACTTAATGTATATGTGCGTGTACTGTTTTTAATTGGTGATCACTGGCGTCCAATCTCCCGCGGGTGGGATCTTGCAAAACCGAGCTAGGCTCTGTCCTCGATGAAGCCCTTTTGGTTTAGCGGTACGGCAAACTGCAAAGCGAGACCGGTGTCAATTATAGTAGCAGTACTCGGTGATTTCGCGGTAGATTCAGTAAAGTAGGAGCGTTAATCTAAGTGCGTGTCTCCTCCTTTTACGAGTTCCCATCGGTTTTTCTGATACGGGAGATATCTCTGTCTGAAACTTCAGGAAATATTAAGGGAGTGTATAGGTATCATCGGGATGTTTTTGTTCTAAAAAACATCCAAACTTTGGACTGTACGATCAAAACACACATCAGTATGATCAACCCACCTCAAATTCATGGGTGTATGCATCAATCTAAAAGCAAATCTAATGGCCAAGAATTTGGATGATAGTTGGCAGTTGCTAAAGAAAACATTCGGATGAAACTTATCAAAACCCAACATTAAACCCTTCTGCTCATTCAAAGGCTCGTAAAATTGTACTAGTGTCGTCGTGCCTTGCATCTGTTGGCCATCCGGAAGGGGGGGGGGGTTGGGGGAATCAGGGATGGAGTGACTGTAAAGTGGACCACCGAGTGGCCATTGTTTTCGTGCTGACAAAATAACTGAAGTAGTAACATGTTCAGGATAAGTTTTGAAAGGTGATACAGTGATGCGGCGTAGACACTAGCTCTAGCTAGACAGGGACTAAATAAGCTGCTGGCCTTCTGAGAGTACAAAAGACGTTTAATCAGAAACGGAACGGCTGGGATTGAGACAATCAAGATATGCATATTTTCATGAGGAGTTATATGTCCAAAATCATTTGCCTGCCTCCATCTCCAGTTCTCCACTGGTGGTGATTCTTCGTAGAACAGCACACGCGCTCATGCTGTTCAAACTTCATACAGTCAAACGATGCACAAAACTCAAGCTGAAGGTTCTTTTTAGAAGTTGCACAAATATTAAAGCATGAATAAAGGGTAGATGGTAATTACTTACCTTTTCGTTTGCTTTAAGATTTATGCAACTTGTATTGAAAAAAAAAGCATAGAAGCACGGCTCAGACTGAAATCAAGTGAAAATGCGAAAAATACCGGCCATACGAACGGTAATGCAACAGCTTACATGGCGCACATCACATTTTGCTTAGATGCCATCTTCTGAAAGAGTAAAAAAGCATTATCTGCCAAAAGTGAGAATCACATGCCTTGATTTGTTCATGAAACATGAATTCATTCCAATGGTTATGAACAGTGGACAGTCGATGAATGACATGATAAAACAGTATATACCATATATAGTAAATGCTCCTTCAGTCTACTTCTTCCATTGTGGTTGACATGTTTAAGTACATAAGCATTTCCAAGTCGGAAATTTGAGTCTAGCTGCTGGCCTGCTGCTATTTCCACTTTCAGAAGAAGCAGAAACTTTATACCAACCGAAACTACAAGACCTCAACACCTTCTTACAAAAACTGTAACCAAAAGTAAGCATTAGAACCAGTACTATGGCTGGGTATATATCCTAGTAATAACATTTGGTCAGGGGTCAAAATTTGCGTGCACATCTGCACGCCGGACACAGAGACATAGATACACATACCGAAGAAAGAAAGAGAAACACATGATGGATCAACTTCTCCTGTCACCATGCTAGCTTCAATAGCTGCTTGCCGCCGGAGATGGGAGAGTCGAAAGTTTCAGGATTCCTGGTGCCTATCTAATGGCTAGCTGAGTCAGTTGTGGATCGGCGCGCGCCGCCGCACACGAGAGTAGTCCATGGTCAGGAACGACCTCATCTGCTTCCTCTCGTCCGCCCATTGCTCCGCGTGTTGCCTTCTGTCATGCAGCCTGATAGCACCTTCTCGATCCACACCGAAAGAATGGTTTCAGAACTCAGTGATCACCACTAAACAGCTCACATTAGGAGTAAAGAGCTAGCAGCAGAAATGAAAAGGCTAAGTTAATTATCGGATGGCTCACCGACGGCCGCTTGCTGTTGAAGCGATGAGCTGATAAGTACCATGAGCACCAAAGCAACCAGCCTCACAATCCCATGTGACCTCATTCTGCCTGCCTTCTCACCTGTGCTAGCTATAGCTCTAGTCTCACCTACCTCTTTGCATATGTGAGCAAGTGTGTGTGTGTGTGTGCAACTATGTATATATAGAGCGAAGCTCAAGTCAAGGGCAGTTTGAGCAAGCCAGCTCACAAGTCAAAGGACAGGAGATTTGGCTCCCGGTACAGAGCTTTGAGTTTTAATACGTACGTCTTGTCTCCCTCCCCGGCCTTGGTCTTCGGAGCGCGACGCATCCCATGGGAAGAATCTATAGTTTCTGGAGCTCTAGCGTTTTGTTTAAGCCCGCGGCTTGCCTTGGCTTTTTGGGGCCGAGAGCTGACGAGCTAGTTTAATGGCGTCTCTCATGTGAGCTCCACTCGGCCAAGCAAACCACATGGCATTTAACTAATCAAGCCCCGGCATGCACACGAATAACGAAGCCGAGATTTAACTAATTAGGCATTGCTTCCGTTTAATTAGCACTGTGTTCTATAGCCTCTTCAGTAGCCTAGTGGCCTCTGGGGGTAGGCAGCTTGGATGCGCTCAAGATTCGCATGTTAGTGTGTGTGTTATGCGCCTGTAGAATAGAAAGAAAATTTTGCAGTGCCATCGGTTGATTGCTTTGCTACTGCTAGCTTGTAGTGGCCTCTTGAGATTGGTTGTCCTCAGGACTGTTTTTAAGCTGAAAAAGAGGCGAGGCTATTGCCTACCGCTGCTGCTTTAAGTACCCTGATAGCCATGCTCAAATTGTCTTTAGCTGAAACAGACACGGTATTGTTGATGCCTATGGATGCTTTAGTGCCCTGATACTTGCAAAAGTAACCTGATAGTGATCAAGATTGTCGAGCATATATAACATGGTACTGTCGCCATTTGCCGTATCAGAATCTTGAGATATCACCTATTTAGCTTGAGGATGTACGTACATTGTGGTCAGGATACTCAAGATCATGCATTCATGCCTCGCTAATCGGTCTAACATGTCGTTGGCCAAATATGGCAGTCACCTAATCACTTGGACTAGCATGAACCTACCGTACTGTTCGTGTCCTGGTTATCCCTTGATATGTATAGCCTGTTTCCGGAAGACAAACAAGGACCTTGAGAAGATTTTCAGGGTACAGGAAGTTAGCACTAAAGTTTTCAAATGGGAGAAATTTGGTGAAATCTTGACATCTACATTAATTGGCAACCCATTTTGTGTTAGTGTACACTAACACCATTTTGGTTATTGATAGCAATCCATGGTATATGCACATGGTACAAACTGGTACCCAATTAGCACCATATGATGCGAAATTGTGAATAGTGCCAGAAGTGGCTTCAAAGTATTGTTGAGCCAAACTTAAAAATTATGCAGAACATGTTGTTGGTCAAAAAAAACTCCTGAATGCATTTCCAAATGGTTTGAATTTCAAAAGGAAACAAAAGCAGATGACACCTTCAGCGACATTTTCCTAGTGAAGAATTTCAAGTGGCATCACATTTTTCTGGGAGCTTATTAAACCCTGTCACAATGTGTCATGTAAAAGAATTGAATTACATGAAATGATTTGTTACATTGTTCACGGACTCGTATTGTCACATTTTGCTGAACACAATTTTTTGAAGGGAAACAAAACTATCCCGGCAGGCGTGCACAAACATGGTTCACTTTATTGCTGTCATGAACGTACTTCATGGAGCCCTGTCAAATGGGCGCGTGTCATTGTAGCATATATCCCACACAGCCTCAATTGCGTCTTTTGCAGCTGTCTCCGAGCAGTAGGGGTTGTTCTTGACAGACATCAGAGCCCGCCTTTTGACACATTCCTTCAGAAATTCAGAAAATGTCACAACAGACATAACATTCAGATAGCAAAAAAATTTTAACTGGAAAAGCACGCTCATTAGCTGCAAGTACTCAGGGAACCGCTGGAAGCTCAACCAAATCTCAATAGTTAGGCTCCGTTTGGCAATTTGGAACCAGACCGTTTCTACTAGATTCTGGAAGAAACCCAACCAAACGGGCTAAAACTCGGAATGATTCTCCTTGGATCGTTTTTTTTTTTTTTCCATTCTGTGGCTAAATCGGTCTCAACCCGGTTCCACCGGATTCACAGAATCCAACCTAAAACGTTTCTACTAAGAATCTAGAACTATTTCCGTTTCTACTAGAATCTGGAACCGTACCAAACAGGGCCTTAGTACCATTAGTGGCTCCCTATATTTGACTATTGTAAGTTTGTAACGAACTATTTTCTTGCCAACAGAAGTTCGATTGAACTGGATAGTTCATATGCAAAGATGTGATGCATGTATGGAACATAAAAGGACACCAGACAAGATTAGGTTTCACGTAGCAAAGAACCAAATCCATAAGTGGTATGAGCTCAATAAAAAGACAGCAAAAAGGACTAGCTTGCTTTTGCTAAAAAAAAACTTACTTGTTCATGCCCCCTTATTTTCATGAAGCCACGCAACAATTCACGTTTGTAATGGCAATCGCCACTAAGGTGATTAGCGCGAATCTAAGAACAGAAAAACACACTGTAAGTCAATTATCAACATAACTCACAACTGATCATAAGTTTCTGTGTCATGATAGCACGTCAGTAACTCCAGTTTACATGATAAGTGCTTTGTTACCTCAGAGCAAGCATGGTGAGCGCAGTTCTTCCACTCCAAGTTCTTGCCAACGCAGTCATCATAAGCATGTATTAATTCATGAATTAGGACCTGATTTATCTCATCTTGAAATTGCATGTGATTACAGCAAATTTTTACCTGGACATAAACAATTGGAAGGTTAAGGGCAGTGCTCTCTTTAGCAGTATACTTGAAGTAGAGCCCATGAACAAAGATGTAAGGCCAATCAAGGAAAACATTGAAGAAAAGAAGACAATACATGTTACACTTGCACTGGCTTAGCTATAAAGATACTATTGAGAGAAAAAAGAGGATGCTCTCAGGGTCAACAAAGAATTTGGACACTGCACAATAATGCTGTGCAGCCCAAATACTGAAATTTCAGTGACCCAATATGCTAGCAACTTACAAATATAGCATGACAATCTAGCTAGGCTTTTATGAACTCATAGCAAATCATATAAACATACAAGGATAACACGAAAACAGGAACCAGCTCTGTCTACCCTTGGTGTAAAATGTTGCCAATGGAGGTGCAAATGTGAAAGTAACATAAATATTCAAAGGAAAATTCCATCCACCTACATAAAGTGGTTGAATACTCGAATCTAGCTTCTGAACACTTTCAATGCTGTCAATACTGAATAGAAGAAGAAAATTCATAATTTCAGTTGTCCCTCCCACTGCACCGCAGGAAAAAAAACCCAGCGCTATCTGATGCAGGCAACATCTCTATACCATCATTACCAAATCTTGAGCAAAAAAAGGAAGGAAAGAGAGCATACCCCCTCCCGGCTAGCGTAGCCCCCGGCAGAGGAGCAGGTTGCGGCCTGGATCAGCCGCGGAAACACGGGGCACCCGGCCTTCTCCATCCGCTCCCTCAGGAACCGCACCGTCGGATCTACACATCGAAATTCGCAGCAAAAATCAGGACGTGGCGGTTCGCAGAAACGTCGATAGCAAGAAATAAACGGGGCACGGCGGTGGTGAGCCAGGGCGGCGAGTCGCGCGTACGTTTGAGAGCCGAGCGGATGCCGGCGACGCAGTCCTCCTGCGACATGCTGCCGGCGGCGCCGCGCGGCTCGGAGGCGGAAGCCGCCTCCACCCTGGTGGTCTCCCGCGTTCCGCCACCGCCCCCCGCCGCCATCCTCCGCCGGCGGCTGCGTCTTGGGCGCCGCAGGGTTTTAGGTTTAGTGGCCTTCGGGGGAGTTGGTTATCATCCTAGCCCGCCTCGTGATTCGTGCAGACTGTAGGATTTGCAAGCCGGATGGGCTTGGCTGGAGGGTGACTGGGCCTAGGTCCTAACACGAGCTGGGCCTTGTACCAACACTTAGGCCCTAATACGATTACGAGCTGAGCTACTTGCACTACGAATGGCCTTCCATTTTTGCCGTCGAATGTGATCGTCCGATGCAGCCTGAATAACGTGAAATCTCCAAAAAAAAAAAAAAAAAAGTCCAGAGGGTAGAGCTCGACGTTACACCCTTATCCCCAGATCCAAATCACCTGCACCTTGCAACATGCAATTGTTTAAACGATCTAGATCGATCACGATTCAAGCTCTCTTGTCTTGTTTGGAGTAGCAGGCCGGAACACCTCGCTACAATCCAGAACAGCCTGCAATTAATGGCACCGAACCCCATCCATCACACGATTAATGCTCCATGAACAAAACAACAACAAAAAAACGCACCTTCTACTCCATCTTACGAACCTCGCGAGGTTTGAAAGCAGAGAACAGGGAACAAGGACGACAAGCTGCAAGGAGACAGCAAACCACGGCCATTAATCCGGTCGAGTTCGAGTGGTTAGAAAGCATTTTCTTTAGTATATTCCCTGTTGCATCATATGATCTTGCATGCGTGTGGCTCCAAATCGACACGGATCCAACCCGTTGTTGTCGCTCGAGAATCCAAGGGGAGGGAGGCCGTGCAAACTGGGTGGTTGTTAGGTTGGGTATCGGTGTAACAAATTATTATCGAGCCTTATTTACATTAAAATAATTTAATATAGAATTATTATTTTTATTATTCATTTAGTTATTTCAAATTCGAATCAACGAGCAAATATCGAGCCGAGCATCGTCAACCTATCAACGTTTTTTTTTCGTTCAAACTATACCTACTTCAATTTTGAACCTATAAATTACTGTAATCAAAACAATTTTGATTCATGTACTAAGGTGCTTTTTTTTATTTGCTAAACGCTTTTACGCTCGTGAACAAACAAAAAAAAAAGAAACTTTAGATAGTAATTAAGCTTGCTACACAGAACTGCGAAGCTTTGTAGGAACTGTTCGTTAACAGAACGGGACAGGTACTGCACGAGAAGATGCACTGGTTGACGGTGTAGATTTTACTATTACCGCTCGCAGGAAAAGAGGAGAAGAGAATCTTTTGAGAGCCTTTTGGCACGTGACACGATACAATCATCCATGCCACAGAGCTTGGGGGGGGGGGGTAGTGATTGCATGTGGGCTTATAGAGCGGGTCGCTTAGAAAGGCGGAACGAAAACGGATTAGTTTAGACCACACTAGCACGGCAAAGTGATAATGATGGTTTATGATAGCGTATTATGGTCAGACGCACACGGATGTCTCCTAGCGTATTGTCAAGCACAGCTGCCGTCCTGCCTAAATCCGGCCGCAAACATTAGTAGAGGCAACTAGCTAGCTAGATACACAAACCAGGGAACAAATTTGATTGCCTAGAAGGATGATTAAATTTTTTTGATTGCCTGTGGAAGTAGCTATTAATCAAGCTCCATCTTAGCTAATCATGCATTAGCCAATCGAAGAGAACCTGCAGTGCCCGTATACAAACAGTAATCATCTGTAGAACCAAGACCTGTTGGGTCATGCTTCCAGTCCGGTGGCTGGGTGGGGTAGCTTGAATAGGCCGGGGAGTGGAACCAAGGGATCAATGTTGGTGCCTTGGTGGCCACACCTCTCTGTTTCGGAATATAAGCCCGTTCGAGAGAATCAAAAGGCTATACAGAAAAAAAAATATATATATATATCGTCATGTGTGTAGGACTCCCGTGTTCGAAATGTACCGTGAGCTATCTTATACGAGTTTTCACTCGTGGTTCATTTGGAACGTGGGGATTTTATTAGGGGAAAAAATAATTTTTATGGTAATTGGGAGAAAATTCTCACGTTCCAAATATACTTAATTTTTCACGGTAAAAAAATCATGTTAAGATTAAAAAAAGAGTGAAATAAGGCACTCTAGATGGCTGCGAGGGACGGCTCCGAAAGATATGGGGCTGTTTGGTTTGTTACCAATGCTTGCCAATACTTGCCATGCCAAATATTGGTAGTGTTGACTAAATTTGGCAAGCATTTGGTTTGCAACCAAACTTTGGCTAGATTCTTTTCTCCATTGCCATGCCAAATTTTTCTAGTTCATTTTCTTGCCAATAGTTGGCCAAACTTTGGCCACCAATTTGAGCACCAAATTTTTGGCTAGCCAATTCTTGGCAAGGTTGAACTTGGCAATTTTGGCTTCAAACCAAACAGCCCCATAGCAACTTCTCTCTTTGCCCCCGAAGCCCGAACTAAACGGAAGCAGCAGCACACGGTGAGCAAGGAAGTCGCGAATAGAAGCTGACTGGATGATTTTTCTTTAAATAATACACTGTTGAATTAATTTTACAAAAATAATACATCAACAAATATTATAAAATACACATCTATCGCCATTTCAATCTACAACAAAAACTTTGGCATCAATCCACGACTAAATCAGCAACGGAGCAAATCATACTTGCGACAGAAACTCTTATCATCATTTGAAAATGTCGATAGAGGTTGATTTTTCTATTTTTTCCGGTGTATTATTTTTGTAAAATCAATTAAATTATTTAGAAAAAAGGAGAAAGATTGGAAGCTGGATCGGGTCCATTCGAGGAATAATAAGTACGGAACAAGAGCTAACATAATTCGTCAATCTCTGGCAGCTGATCGATTGCCCAGGTATCCGTTGATCCAAATCGGCCGGGCGCAACAGTTTGGAGATGGACGGAACATGGCCAGTACTCAGCTAGCTCAGCTTATGGTCAATGGCTCTCACCGCAGTTTCGACGCTTCAATCATCTGGAGGGCGCGGGCTAAGAACAGGGCCATGTTTTTCGCCTGGCTGCTGCCTGCTACAAGCGAAGATCCTCACTACTGCCGACGAACATAGTGTTACCTGTCGTCGGCTCTGCCATCGGGAAACAGAGACGGCTAAACGTTTGTGCTTCAATTGCGTTTATGCAAAGGGTACATGGGCATCATGGTTTCCGCATCCCTTCGGACATCAATGATACCGGAGACTTGCTACAACTTTGGAAAATAACGCAACCGGCGTGCTCTTCAAAAACGAATGGCTTCCGGAGTTCCGGTGCAGCAGGTTGTGGCATTGATCCAGCAGGAAACAGCGCCAAGGAGAAGAGCAAACCAATTGGAGGAACAGTCTTTTTTTGGATTTTATGCTGTTGTTCAGAGTTTTTTTTTTTCGCCACCCCATGTCTGAGCGTTGGGACCTTTTCGCTCCTCTTAATCTGTAAATTATACAACGTTTCTTCTTCTTCTTCTTCTATAAAGATACACGGGCAGAGCTCCTGCGTCACTTTTAAAACAAAAGGTCAAAAAATACGAATCGGAGGATATTTTTATAAAAAATAAATTAAAGGAGAATGGCCGGCCTATTCGGGTCAAAAAGTGCAGTGACTTTCCGTGACCAGGGGGTGTGAGGCTGGATTTTGATTGGACGTCCGGTTATGCTCCTAGTGCCCTATAGTGCACGGCGCAAGGGCAGAGAGAGACATACCCCTACTTCTAGCCTTTCACACCCTTGGGTGGATGATTGATGGATACCCAAGCAAGCAAGGCGCCCAGCAGGCCAGCACACAGCAAACGAGAACTTATTTTCCTTTCGTCTTCTCGAAGAAATTTTCCTGCCATTTACGGTAGAGGTGGGCGTCGTGCCGTGCCGTGCCGGCCCGGCCCGGATCCATCGTGTTTCGGGTCGAAACCGTGCCGTGCCACGACGGCCCATCGTGCCGTCTTGCACGCCGTCTTACCGACTCACTTTGGCGAGCCCAAGCCCGGCCCATTTGGCGCCGTGCTCCGTCTTGCGTACGGCCAAGCCCGACCCATTTTTACTATTGTGACGAACAAAGAAATAAAACAAATCACTACTACTAAACTACCTATTTTAATGACATAAGAGACTAATCACATCAACAAAATGTCAAACATAAATGCAATGCTTGAAGATGCCCTGAATCAACAATATCTACCAACTTTTAAGCCTTAATCCGTGATTTCGTGCCCGTTCGTGCCGTGCCGCCCGTCGTGCCTGGTTCCGGGCCAGACGTCCGTGCTCTGATTGCGTGGCCCGGCCCGGCCTCGGAGCGTCGTGCTTTGCACCGTGCCATACCATCGTGCTTCGGGCCGGCCCAAAAAAGCCCGGCCCAATGCCCACCTCTAATTTACGACACATTTTCCTTCGCTGCTCGGTAACCGGGCACTGGCACTACACCAAGGGCTTGATTCCCTCTCATCATCCTGCCTTTCATGGTATTCATGGTACTGTTGGAAATCCGTTGACCAGGGAATACTTGCTTTATAGACTCTACCGATCCAAGATATTCGAGTTCTGCCCAAGGTTTCAAATCTCGTTTTGGGTTAAATCTCGGAAGTGGCTGAAATCCGAAATCTCGGTGAGATTCGGAAATTTCGTACGAAATACAAAAACCAAATTTCAGATCCATTTTTTTTTCAACCAGGAAATCCGAGATCTCGGCCCATATTAAACCGACCGAAAAATGGTCCAAAACACGTCAAAAAATTTTGAATTTTTTTATGGTCCTGACAAATCACTAATGTTCCCATAAAACTTTCAGATGATGATCATGCATAAGAAATTTTTAAAAAATCTAACCATGGTCAAGTCGTGATAAAAACCTTATGTAAAGTTTGTTTTTGATTTTTCAAATGTAACAAATGAAGTTTTTGGAGATCTAATAGTGGTAATTTCAAGTTGTTGGAAAGTTTTCTATATATTCCTATATATTATATAGGATTTACCTTATTAGGACATGTTGAATTGTAAAAGTCTTGATACTCAAGATCTCTGTGAACAACTAGTGCATATTCTATTAAATCTGTTGTTCTGAGGTGGAGTGGACTGATCCTAATTTTGAGATTTATCGAGTTATATTTAGAAAGTTTACAGTGTTCTTGTTATTCCAGCAAACGAATTGATGCTACGTATTCTGAAAGTTTACAGTGTAGAGTTGAAGTTTTGCATGTATTTTCTAACTTTGGTGTTGAAATTGACGGTGGATTGGTTATTTATGTCGAATGGCAGATGGTGGATCAATCTTTAGGAATGTTCAAAAATTCAAATAGTGCTACTAAAGACGGACTGGTAAATTTTACCTGAATGAAAAATAGGTGTGAGGTCGGTACAACCCCTTAGGGCCGGTAGTTGTTTTCTAGAGGGGATCTTTTCTCAAAGATTTTCTGAGGCGTAGTACTGCTCCCAATTGGGCAATAGTGCGGGGTGGTCAGGGCAGCGACCAAGTTCAGAGGATGATTTGAAATTTCTGACCGTTGCGCCAAAGTCAGCATTACTGGCCCTACACGAGCGGTAGTGCCAACTTTACTGGTTTTGCTCGTTTTTCCTCTAAACAGCTAGTTTTCTTTGGAGGGGGCTATAAAAGGAGCCTTAGGGCTGGCATTTATGTCTGCTGCTATTTGCTGACATTGTTGAGCATTTGGTTGGAGTTGTGCATATGTTGCACTCCCGCATTTGGTTCTTGGGCTAAGAGTGATTCTAATTTGCATATGTTACAATTAGAAGTAGGTTGAGAGCTCTTTGTGCATGTGTTGCACTTAGAGAAGAGCCTTGTGCATGTGTTACACTCGGTGATCACCATTGTGTATGTGTTGCACTTGGTAAGGTTCAAACTAGGTGCTTGACCTATTACTCTTGATGTTTGCTGATACGTAGACGGGCGTAATGGTGTTGTGCGCGATGATCTTCTCAACGAAGGCTGTGAGAATACCCGATGAATTGATAACGTCAGAGCTCACCTACCTGGAGGGGGAAAGAGCTACCACTAGTGGATTCGAGGTGGGTGCTCAATTCGTAGAGTCGATCAAATATGTTTGGCCTAACCTCAACGTTGACTAGGGGAGACTGGCAAGTGTCCAAATACCACGATAAAAAATATCATCTCTCCTTGTGGTCTATTTCCTTGTCCAAATTATTGTTAGAGACATAGATAGTTAGTGCACTTAGTTTGCCTAGTTTATTTAGGTCTTGTTTGTCAAAACCTTAGTCTAAGCTTTCGCAATTATCTTTTAGGTTCTGACATAGGAGTTAAATAGGGGGTGTAGTGAAAGAAATTTTAAAACCGCCTATTCACCATCCTCTAGTCGGCATCCTCGTCCTTACCAGATAAACCTAGGAGGTAATAAGTCACAATGCTTAATCTAGACCCTTAGATCAAACTAGATGGATGGCTCACAATAAAAGTAGGAGTACCTTAAACAACAATTCTTCACTCATATGTGCAAGGTTTCAAATTTTGTTTTTGGACTATGTCTCAGAGGCGATTGAAATCTAAAGTTTTGGTGAGATTTTAGAATTTTGGATAAAATTCTAATCCGGAATTTTTCGGGCCTGTATTTCTGAGATTTCAGCCAAAAATTCAAAAAATTTGGCAAATTTCTATTGAACAAAAAATGGTTCAAACCACGTTTGAAAATTTTGATTTTTTTTATAGATGGTCCTGACACATCACTAATATTTTCATAAAATTTTGAGATGATGATCAAGCCTAAGGATTTTTTGAAAATTCTGATAGTGCTATTGCCCCGAGGCTGAGTGCATTTATTGCTTCCAGAGGATACAAAAAATTTAACCATGATGCTTTGGCATGAAGTGGACATAGCCGAGTTGGTCTAAAGCGTCATGGCTGTTCGCAAGGTCACGGGTTTGAATCCCACTCTCAACATTAATTTCTCTAAAATTTTGAAAAATTTGTAGATGGGAGGGATTGAACCCTGTACCTCTTAGGTGCTACGCGCGAGCTTTGCCATTTGAACTACGGAACCATTTTTGTAGAAGTATGTTTAACAATCTTATGATGATGCTCGATTCCCATGAGTATGTGGTGACCAAACTCGGCTCGACGCACACTCAGGTCAACCGAATGAAAAATGGTTCAAACCATGTTATAATTTTTTTTAAAAAAATTGGATGGTTCTGACACATCACTACTATTTCCATAAAATTTTTAGATGATAATAAAGCCCAAGAAATTTTAAATTTTTTTTAATAGTGCTACTGTTCTGATAAAGGATGAGTACATGTATTGCTTCCATAGATTTGATTGAGCAACCAAAACAGGTTTATAATTTTTTAAACTTCTACAAAAGGGTTATGAGGAAATGCTTAAGCTCTCCTACAAATTTTGGATCATGGTCACACTTGAGATAATTTATAAAATTTTGAAAATGTTACTGTCTTATTTATGTTCCATCTGTTTTTGATTTTCCAAAGATAACAAATGAATTTCAATTGTTTTAGAAATTATTTTATCTGATTCTAGACTACTAAAGATGGAACCATAAATTTTTTAGATCATGAGCAAGTTTGTATATTTTTATAAAAATATGATAGTGTTTTTATTATTTTTATAAAACATCTCAAAAATTTGGTTTTCTCAAAAAATTCATGGAAGTTGACATTCTTAAGAGGTATTGTCCCAAATCTGATCAACATACCAAAAATTACTGAAGCATTTTGACTTTTTTTTTATTTTTTTTTATTCTGCCAGGGATTATGAATCTTGGGTGGGTGGGGTGGGGGGTGAAATCCGAGATTTCGCCAGAATTTTGAACCATGCATACGTGTCTCTCCAGCTCTCCACGGTGTAACCTAAATCCTAGGATAACCAACAAGCCGGCCACTGTGTGAAATTTTAGAGAGGTAGAGGTGTTGAGTGCATATAATCAAGGTTAACAATATCGATATCGAAAAAATTGCTCGAAAATCGGTAATATCAAGTTAAAAATCGGTCTAAAATTGTCAAAAAATCTGTGAAATCATGTGCTGAAAAATTGGCTTAGAATTGAATTTGCAAAATGTGTTGTTTCAAATAATTAATTGATATGCTTGTGATATCATGGTAGTTGTTTTGCTTGATGCAATGCGCTCGTGTGAGTGGTTGCATGGATTGATCTTGAGTCAAGTCGTGGACTTGTGCTCGAAATATTGTTTTGTGTTTATTCATGTGCAGGCGTTACTTGAGGTCGAACGTGGTCGATGACGGGATCGGAACTAGGTTCATGGAGGAACTGAGGTTCGGGACTAGGTTCAGGGAGGAATCGAGGTCCTAGTGGTCGAGGATGTCATGCGAGACGTTCGAGTTAGAGAACGGTGCACATGGAGGCTAGTTAGTCACGTAAGTGCGATAGATGGGTCGTGCGCGTGCAGTTGTAATCGTTTGAGGTAGCTTGCATGTATTGGGTCATGTTGGGCCAAGTGGACATGCATGCGAATTTCTTTAGGGTTTACTTCTTATAAATAGGAGGGGTTGTCTCCTGTTTATTAGTGCCAAACATTAGGGTTTGTACTCTTTTGTGGGAGTGCTGTAATCAGACAAAGAAGAAATAGAAAATCAGATTTTCCTTAGCTAGCCGAATTACTGTTCATATGTGATTTGCTACGGTACTGATTTTCTGATTTTGGTTGCCCGGTTTTCGCTTTATTAGATTGATTCATTGTCTATCTTGATTCTTTGAGTTTAATCTTGATTTGATCCATCCAAAACCTTCCTAGGGCATTAATTTAGTATTCCTCAAAGTTTTGTTGGTTAATCTTTTGTAGATTTTGTTTAATCACAAAATTAGGGTTTAATCAATTCTCGTCATTATTGATACAATCAACTTATGGAGCTTATAACTTTTGATCTGTAGATCCGATTGAGTTGATTCTTATTGGGTTAGTTTTGAAATTTAATCTATTTTCTATAGTTTAAATTTCATATCAATCCTATGGTTAGATTTTCGGGAATTAAGGTTAGATCTATTCTCGGTACAATCTGTCATAGCAAGATTGTGGAGTTCATAACTTTTGATCCGTAAGTCCGATCAAACTGATTCTTTTTTTGTTAGATGCGCACTGGAATCTAGTTTGTTGTGTTCAAATTTTAGGTCAATCCGACAGCTGGATCTCCGGGAATTAGCGATTTACCGAATATATGTCAATATGTTTTTGTTGAATACGAAGCAATTATTTGATTTCGAATTGGGTGAATTTTTAATAGATCAAAAATTTGATTTTAGCAGATCAAAATTTTGATTTTAGCTTCCACGCAATCATTCACCTCCCTCTGATTGCTATACTAGTATATATCGATCCTACAAAAACGAATAGCTCTAAAATAAAAAATCGCTCGATATTCATCGATTATCGACTGATCAATCAATTTTTTGAGCAATTTTCGCTCAATATTCATCAAAAAGCGATATTCACCGATTATCGTGATATTTACGTCGTATAAATTTTTCTGAATCTTAAAATTTATTATTTTAAATTTAATCAGTTTACTGACTGATTTTAGATACTAAAATGGCATGATATGATTATCGATGACATCGCAATACCTGCACATGATACCGGATGCCCTCACAATTCACAAACAGAGAGTGACTACTCTGATGTCTCTACGTAACAAAACAAAAAGCCTATCAGCCTCTCTCTCTCTCTGTCTGCCTGCATGCTGCAGCACCACCATGGAGTCATGGACACCACCCTCTCCCATCCAGAGAAACTACAGAAACGCCATCACCTCGGCATCAGTCTCGAGACAAAGCCCTACAGCGCAGTGTCCCACAGTACCCATGGATGCCATTGCCATCACCGTGGGCCGTGGCCATTTCACTTGTTTAATCCCCCCAGCTTGTGCTTTTCTTACCATCCTGCCACTGAGCACATGACCGCGCTGCTGCTCACCGGGAGTTTTCAGAATTTGACACTCTTTAAAATTCGCATTTCGGAATTTGACACTCTGACCCACTGTCATACACACAGACGGTTCCATATGTCATCCAAATAAGCCGAAAGGCTTGCGAATTAAGTGTCAAATTCTGAAATATTCCGCTGCTCACCGGGCCTCTCTACTCTCTAGTCTGTGGCCGGAGCTGAACTCAGTCAAAGCTAATTGTATCCGCAGCCTACCATATTGCACACTGTACCAGAGTCGCTCACATCATCGCCCTGTCCCGAGCCCTGCCTTTTCCTCTTGCCGTGCGGGCGCGGCCGCCGCCGCCTCCTGCCGTGATCTCTTCTCCAGCTGCCCGTGCGCCGAGGCTTCTCTGTGGTGAGGAGGCTCTGTTTCCTTGGTCCTGACGAGTGCCTCTCTGTTCCTGGTTTCTTCAGCTTCTCGCGGTGCATTTATTTGTTCTAATCTGGTGCTGGATCTTGTGTTTCTTGCATTGTGGCTTGAGGGGGGTGGGGGGGGGGGTGCAGAACAGATTTGTTGCTTTGAGTTTGCCTTTTGTAATTTGTCTCTCAGAGGAGAGGAGAAGTACCATGCATTTTGATGTATCTATGCAGAACAAACCTACTGTTAGCTGGGGAAGGGGGGATGGGACCAATATTTGGCTGTTTAGGTTTTGATTTGGAGGTATTTTTCTTTGTGTCACTCATGTTAGATATCTCAACTTGTTAGTTGGCCATGATTGGTACTTGCAATTGTGCACAGCTTTTCTACATTTCTATTTTGAAGTACAGACAGTTGGAGGCGGATTTGACCTTTTTTTGTTTTCTCCACACTTGCTATTTGTTTTTTTTTGGGGGTCACGTTAGTTTGAAAAGGAGAGAATGTGTGGATTATTTGTACTGTTTTACTTTATGTATTTTCAGTGAAAAAGGAGAACTGATGGCTGATTCTTTGATGCTTCTCCCATAGTGTTTGCTTGCCAGCAGAACGAAACCATTTTTATCCCCTTGATCTGTACATCTGTAACTTTGTGTATATAAATGCTCCAAGATTACGTTACAAATTGTCTTCAGGAGACATTTTCGTTTTTGGTGAACACCCTATCTTGGGGTCCCGAATACGTAGGTTTATCTGAAAGCCATGAAAGGATTTTACCCCATGCCACTTCTTGAAGTTGTTTTTTTTTTTTTTATGTATTGAGCTATGACTAACTTATCTTGGATCTGACTTTGCCAAAATGGGAGCACCATGTTTGGTTTTCATGGGAATCAAAATAAAATCTGAAACTTCAGCATTCTTATGGTTCTTGTATCTGATTTGCTGCAGGTTCCTCCATATGGTTGAAATGGAACCACTCCTAATCAAGAAAGGAGCCAACTCTGAGTCATAGTATCATATATTATTTCTGGATAAGTCGGAACAGGAAGGCACATACTCAAAATGGCGGACACGAGGCGCCACTCGGTGGATGTTCCACTGTCAAGAACCCTAGTGCAGCTCAAGAGAGTGAGGTCTCTGCGGGATCCAGCAACAAACTCTTTGAGCAAGTATGCATCTGCTTCTGACAATATGATCTGGGAGACTGTCTCTAGCAACACACTGGAGCTAAGCAGGTCAGCACACCATCAATTGATTGAAGAAGATGGGGATTTGGAAGCCGAAGCTACAATGGGGTCAGAACGGAGTTTCCGGGCATCAAATGCAAGAACTGCATCCTATAGGAAATCTTCCGTTGTCAAGATCAGAGGCTTAAACCCGCCAAGAAACAAGCAAGTTCATCGTGCGCGCCAAGATGGGCATCGCAAGTCCGTGGATTCTAGCCGCTCTAATCATAGCTCAATTCGACAACTGGCAAACAGCATGGTAAACAATATGGAAGAGGAGAAGGAAGAAGAGGAAGTGAATTCTTATGGACGACCAAATCTCGCGTTGCCGGAGAAGACTGATGAAGAAGTGAAAGTGCCATGCTGTTCTAAATTCAGAAACAAGTCTTCTGCTGCAATGAGCCGCGTCGGCAGCCCCTGTATGTCGGCCAGTGAGGCACGCTCAGTTGGGTCAAGAAGAACTGAAGAAACACGAGTGAGGTCGAACGACGTAGTTGGCTCAAATTTCAGTGGATGCGGGATAAGCTACTGCTGGTCTGGAGCATCCAAGTACCGCGATCTTTATTCCGATAGTGATGGCCCAGAGCAACCTCTCCTGTCCACCGAGGAGACCGAGGCAGCGTTCCAGGACAATGTACCATACACCGAGACGCCAAGGTGTTTAAGCCAGAAATTTCGCCCTCGATCCTTCGGTGAGCTGGTTGGCCTCAATGTGGTTGCTCAGTCTCTCTTATATTCCTCTTGCAAAGGGAAGGTTGCTCCAATGTACTTGTTCCATGGCCCCCGGGGCACAGGCAAGACATCCACTGCACGAATTTTTGCTGCTGCCCTGAATTGCCTCTCCCTCGAAGAGCAAAGGCCATGCGGGTTCTGCAAAGAGTGTGTCATTCTCTTCTCCGGGAGGAGTAGAGACGTGAAAGAACTCGATGCGGCGAAGATGGATCGTTTGGGTCGAGTAAAGGCGCTTCTCAAGAGCGCATCTCTTGTCCCATACTCATCACGCTTCAAGGTCTTCATTGTTGATGAATGCCATCTCTTGCAAGAGGATGCATGGTCAGCGATACTGAAGAGTCTTGACGAGCCATACCGGCATACAGTGTACATTATGATCACTTCTGACCTAGATAGCCTACCTCGCACTTGCATCACGCATTGCCAGAAGTTCCATTTCCCGAAGATAAAGGCTGCGGATATCGTCTACAGGTTGGAGAGAATCTGCATAGAGGAAGGAATGGAATTTGACCATGATGGGTTGTACTTCATTGCTGAAAAGTCTAATGGTTCTCTTAGGGATGCGGAAATAATGCTTGATCAGCTCGGTTTGCTTGGGAAGAAGATCACGATCTCTCTTGTGCATGAACTTGTGAGTAGTGCTACCTTTGATGTTCTAAGTAAATTGTGTAGTCAGTATTATCATGTCTCTGCCTTTTTTATTTGCAGGTAGGATCGGTGTCTGATGACGAGTTGATTGAATTGCTTGATCTAGCATTGTCGTCAGACACCACCAATACCGTAAGACGAGCTCGAGAGCTTATGGGGTCAGCAATTGATCCTCTGCAGCTGGTCTCTCAGTTGGCAAACCTTATTATGGACATTCTCTCGGGACGATGTCAATCTGCAGCCACTGAAGTCAGCAAAAGTTTCTTGGGAAGATATGCGTGTATGTATCCTTTCCTTGACACGTTTCTTTCTACTTTCATATGTCAGCACGCTGCAATTGTTTCTTGCTGCAAGTTCATTCAATCAATGATAAAGGGAATGTTGCATGCTCTCATTTCTCAAGTCATTGTAGAACCACTCATAGCATGGCCAGTTCTGAACTTCTGATCACAAGTGCATCTTGAACTATCAAACGGTTGCTATCCACATAGCCTTTTGTTCCACAAAGGTTTTTTACCCTTACATGACTTCATGTGGTTTTTTTTTTACCTTTTATGCTATGATCATGCAGTAGCAGAGGTTGGAATAAAGAAACTAAGACATGCACTGAAAATACTATCGGAAACTGAAAAACAATTGAGGACATCAAGAAATCAAGCTACTTGGGTTACAGTTGCGCTTTTGCAGTTTGGCACCAATGAATCTAACCTAGTTGCAGAATCGAATGACATGCATGCACATTCAGCAGCTGGATATACAGGCAAGTATTATCAAATATATTACTTGCAATTCTAATCTCCATACAGAATCATAACCATTTTTTTATATCCAAATGTGCAGATGACTGGGTTTCCAAGGTGAACTCAAGCTCCAATTTCTGTCATGCATGCAACAACAACAAGTCCAACTGTTCTGAGAGACACTGTAGGCGTCTTAAGCTTGAAAAAATCTGGAAGAGAGCTATCGGAAAGTGTCAATCAAGGTCAGCAAAAAGTTTCCTCAGGAAAGAAGGTTTCCTATCATCAGTCCATGTTACCGAAGGTAATTCACGTATGCCATCTTTACTGTTCTTCATTTTAGCCTCCTCGAAGGTGTGTGCTGGGTATGACTATTACATGTGAAAATTATCAGAGTTGGCTATAGCGGAAGTTGGATTCAGCTACCCGGATCACCTATCAAGGGCAGAGAAGATGCAAAGCCTAATAGAAAGCGCGTTACAGCATGTTCTCGGGTGCAATGTGGAGATCAGATTCAAACTTTTACCGTGTGCAGTGAGGAAAGATGCAAGTTTGAAGAGACAGTCATTTAGCCTACTCAGCTGCTCAGGCCGGAAGCAAGAGCTGTCAGATTCGACTGTGACCGATGAAGATGAAGATGCGAGGAATGGAGCAAGAGAAACACCGTTCAAAGGCTACTCTAGTCAGCAGCAATCTCGATTCATCATGCAACGCGTTGATTCTAAACCAACAGTTCATGGGTGTGAGGACGATGCTCGGAGCACCTTGACATCCAGCAGATCCATGACAGATGACCTGACAAGGACATGCAGGTCAGAGACCAACTACCCAAAGGGCGTCAGCGAGCAGGGTCGTTTCAATAGCATCCAGGAGCCTGACCTTCAACCAAACTGCTTCTCACGAACATTGAAGCTTCAAAAGAGGTTCTTCTCATCGGATGCGGCACACACAGTCTGTTTGAGGATACAGCCGCACAACAAGATGGATTTCCTGCCTAAGAAGGAATTTGATACATATTTCTGCACATACGAGCCTTATGAGCGGTGTTCAAGATCAGATTCACGAGCTACTTACAGTTCAAGAGATGATAACTTGTAAGCGACCTGAATCCCTTGACATTACTTCGCAGTGTTTTCGTCGATAGTTTCCATTAACGCTTCTTTAGTGAGGAATATGTTAGTCAGGGAACAGCATGTAGCTGTCTACTCATTTACATTACTGTCTGCAAGTGTTCTAATGCAGTGCCGAACTCATTGATTCTCCCGCAGGTCAATCAAGAACTCGCTGTTTGGTTCAAATCTGCTCTGCTGGAGGGGCCCTAAACAATCCATCTAACAGGTACATTACCCTATATTTACACATCACTACCTCAGGATGCCATGTGAATTCAGAGTTTTTGCCTGCTCGGTCACTAGTGGTCATGTGGTTTCTTGACCCCATCGGTGCCAGAGCTTATCCCTCACATCAGCAGGTGCTTTGTTGCAAGCATAGTTGTAGATAGCCCCTGCAACAGCCAAGCACAAACAATGCTGCTGGGGAAAGGTGAACAACGATTGCACAACATCTACAAAAGAAAAAAAGCTGATCTTTTTTTCCCCCTATCTCCTGTTAAGAGTGTAAGGCATTTTGCTTTTTTAAGCATTCAACTTATTTTCGCATCTCTATGAATGCACAGAATTGGATGTGCCAACAAGATGGATCACATAATTCTGCTACATCAATTTGTTTGTCCGAAGCTGGAGATTTGGACGCATACGGCTACAATTTTTTGGGAGAAAATTTGCCGAAGGGATTCACTCCACATAGCTGAGATGGTTGTGCGGAGCGAGTTCTTGTTATTTGTAAAACAACTGAGGAACTTACTGATCCGTAGGCTGAATTTAGTCAGATTTTGTTAGCTATGCAGATTTGACGAGACTTGAAGTGCCTATTTCCGGTTCTTTCATGAATGGAATAAATAGTGGCAGTGGTCACTTGTACGGGTGAAACCGGGTCAGATACGGGCGGATATTGCTCGTCCCGTATCCTAACCCATGTTTTTTTTCCGGATTCGGAGTCGGATACGGATGTCTCGGATACGGATACGAATTCAGATTATTCAGGATTCGGATACGGAGCGGATACCTGACGGATTCGGGTCGGGATCGGATATCATAATCGGATAGTAGTATAATACATAATTGTGTACGTAAAAGAAAGAATTAAGCATTAACCTTACAACATTAGCTTTAAGTCATAATTATTTCAACGTAGGATAGTAGTATAGTTAGAGGTGCAAATGGGTCGGATACAAGGAGAGATCGAGACATAAAGAAAACAGAGAACAAGGGGAACTCTTCCATCAAACTTAACCTTACGAAATAAATTCCAGGAGATATTAAATAATGTTGAATTGTCACATTCTGGCAAACTGAAGATAGACTTCTCATAATGAGGGCTACTCGGATTTGTTTGCTATGCTTCAATTTAGCGACTCAACTAATTCCAGTAATTTGAATAGAAAAGAAGTTTATCAAATAAGTTGAACAAATCAATTTAGGTAAAAGCATTATGTCATCACTCTATTTGTTTGTTGATAGATTTGTTGAAGTTCACTCTTAATAACAAAGTAGTGTTTTTTAGTGCCAATATCAAACAACTACTCTATCTATCCAATAATGAACCAAATTAATGAAAGAATAACTAATTTTATCCGGATATTCGGGTCGGATATTTACCGGATATCGGGTCGGATATTGCTCTTCTCATATCCTAACCCATATTACATGAGATTTTTCGGATACGGGTCGGATATTGCTCTTCCCATATCCTAACCCATATTACACCGGATTTTCCGGATACGGATACGGGTAACATCGGTACGGATTTTAAACGGATTCGGTATCGGATCGGGCGGATATTTTCTGTCCCGTTTTCACCCCTAGTCACTTGTACAGCATGCCAATGATCAATTCCAGTGAATAGTTCTGTTATTTCTGAATTTGAATACCTTCTGTTGCAGAACCAGAAAATGAAGCTGATCAAACAATACATTCTATTCTATACCTGAATGTTTTGTGAATTGTCGTTTGAAGTTAAGTTTAGGGTGCGTTTGGTTGATAGGATGGGGTTAAATGGAATGGGATAGTCTTGTACCATTTGGTTTCATTATTTTGGGTGAATGTAATTGTTCAGCATCTAGAGGGAATATTCCTCAAATTTGTATAACTTGGTTCAGGATGGGATGGTTCCATTCAAACAATCAAATACATAAACGATTTTTTTCTTGAATCATCTCATACATGTACCACTTGATACAGGCAACTAAACACGGGTACAGAAAAAAAAAGAGATATATCTTGGCTTCTAATCCGCAATCTGGTAGTCCTAATTATGATTAAATCACAACCATTATATGTTATCCACGCCTTCTAAATCACAACCAATTAATTACGATTGTAATGTGCTTACGCAATCTCTTGATTTCTCTGTTTCTCCCGCTGCTGATTGTATCTAAGAATTTGTAGGACATTACTTTTTCTGGATTTTTTGCGCAGCTCCTTTCAAAAAAAAAAAAAAAAACTAACTACTTTATACCACTAGTCTACTACTACTAGTAGTGGTGATGGTGCTAAGAATGCATTTTTTCTTCTCACTCATCACTACCACACACGGCATACAACAAACCGATCCTTTGGATAAAACCAACCAGAAGAGGTTATGGCATCATCTGTCCACTGTTCAAAAGGGATGCCACCACAAAACCTAGAGCCCAGACTCAAACGAACCAATTGTTCCCCAATATTTACATTCTAAAAGATAACCTACCTTTTTAGGATCAATTGATGATTTGCTTTCATTTACATGTGCTATTGATCATTTGTCCCATCATGTCTCACTGACATGCATGTCCTGAGGCCACATGTCAGTGAGACACATAGGGCAAATGATCAATTGCACCACAAAAAAGAGGGCAAATAATCAAATCCCCCGGTATGTGCTTCCACACGAGTTACCATGAGAAGTAAATGGTAAGGCGAACGCTGGAGGAACTAGAGGTTATCAATGGCGATGCGGCTCGGGGTAGGCATTGTTTCTTGGCCCTTGGGAAGCTTGACACCAAGCTGGCCCTTGATGCCTCCCCCAAAGGCGTATAGCTTACCAGATTCAGTGAGGGCAACTGTATGAGACAATCCCATATCTTGGTTAAGCCAGTCCCAGGTGTTGGTTGGGCTAATTTGCACAACCTTCTCGTTTAGCTCAGTAAGCGAAGTGACCAACTTGGGAGTTGGGAAATAGTCATTTATCGTGTCAAACTCCTGAAACCAAGATCAATAGTTGGATGTTACTGTAAGTTTACCAAATTTTGATCCAAGACTCAAAAAGCATCTTGGAGAGTGATCAAACCTGAAAGCCTAGATTAAAGGATTCCCCCAATCCAAAGGAGTAGACATCCCGGTTATCCGCGACGATGAAGGTGGTGTATTCGCCGACTGAAACATGCACAGCCTTCACATTGCTCAAGCTTTCCACTGCCGTGGGGACGGCCATGCATTCTTCATCATCTCCATGTCCCAGACAGCCATTGGTACCCCATCCCCAGGTGAATACACGTCCATCGGAGCCCAGGACTGCGGCATGCCAAGCGCCAGCTGAAATCGACATTGGCTTTATGTTGAATGCCTGAAAATGTCCAATCATCTGAGCGATGCCCTCGTTTTGCTTGCTGCCGCCATGCCCAAGTTTGCCTCCTAAACCACAGCCTACAGAGTACACCGACCTGCATATTGATGGAAGATCAAATTTTCTACTCACAAGAGAATGTAATTATCCAAATCACGAAAATTTCATGGCCCTGAATTCTTTAAAAGCAAAGTTGTTCAATTATGTGAATGAACATGCTTATTGCCTCGTTGGATAAAGGGCAAAGTATTCCTAAAAAAAAAGAATAAAGGGCAAAGGATAAAATGCTCACATTCCAGTAGGCTGGTAGGCCAACATAAGGAGATAGCAATTGCCAGCAGCAATCTGAGTGACAAGAACATTCTCAAGCGATCCAGAGAGAAGACGAGGTTCAACATCAGTAAGATCTGAGCTATGACCAAGCCTCTTGGCACGCCCCCAAGAGAAAGTATAAACCTGGCCCTCTCTGGACAGAACTGCAGAGAAGTAGCCTCCTATAGAGGCTTGCACCACAAAGATGCCCTTCAGTGATTCCACCAACTTAGGACTGCTAATGCAGTTAACATCAGCTGTCCCAAAGATTTCCAACCCCCCAAATATATCCTGCCCAAATGTGTAGACACTTCCGGTATCGCTCACAAGCATTGTTCGCCTTGATCCAACTGCAGCTTGTATGATTCTGATGTCTTGCAGAGACCTACAAGGCAGCCGCAGTTTAAGTTTGTGACCCTGGCACGTAGTTCTAGTTTCAGACAAATCAACATATATTACCTGATTAGGCATGGTTTGAACTGATCTTCTGTACCCCCAAGGCCAAGCTGCCCTGAACAATTCGCACCGAATGAGTATACCTCCCCCTTTGTTGTGACAACAATGCTGTGGCCTGGTCCAGCAACAACTTGAGATTTCTCTCGGTGGTAATTATTCTCGCCAACTAAAATGTAACTAAGTACAAGCTTCCAAGAGCCCCCACACCGCTGCTTCAACCGCTCCTTCTCTTCTTGTTTCATTGGCCTAAATATGGACCTTTTCTGGCACATATCGAATGCTGCAAGTTCAGGAAGAGGCAATGCAAAGTCTGGTGGGAACATTGCGGGCTTTCTGAAGAATTTACATGTAGCCTGAAACAACAGAGAATCCCACCATCGTCATCGTATCATCGTCATCAGCAGTTCAAAACTCCAATGCTGAAAGCATAATAATGTAGTTGTACCTCCAAAGCAGAAAGATCTTTAGGATCCAGTTCGCAGGACGAGAGCACATGGAGGAGAATGGACGGGTTCACTGTTAGGGGGAATTCCTCTGTTGCTTCATTTCCATAGCATTGGCGTTTAGAGTGCTCCATTGCCGAATGGGAGGTGGCCTCATTGACTATTTTGTGGAACTGTATAACCAAAGCGGCTTTGCTTGCTATGGCATCCATTGGGCACTGCATGATCTAGCAGTGCCCTTGTGGGATCAAAGTTGGCAGTGACTAGAGCTGCCAAGAAAAAAAATTACACACTTGGTAGCCAAATGGACCAATATGACTACTAGTTAATCATGTATAAACTCAGGGATCTTTAATAAAGCATCCAAATGCATCTTTCTGGAGAAAGTAATTAGTCAAATGCATTGTAGTTCGTAAGAATACAAAACAACAACTGATTATATGGTTATCTAACTCATGTTACACACTTACTCTTTCTAGTTAAAGATTGAAATACATAACAATCATGCAGCATGATAGAGTGGGATGCGATCCTAAATTCACCAATTCTGAAGGCAAGATTGGCCACAACAAGACCGCTCCTCAAGCTGATCGTACAGGTCTAATATCCCAGCTTTTTAAGAGAAGCTTACCAAACACTTACTATACTGCTACCAGAATCCAATGCAGAACACGAACGGCAAGGAAAGAGTATAGCTCCTATACACACTTGTTAAGAAAAAAGCCCACAAATTTTGACATGATCAATGGAGTCTAGATCCCATCACCGCTCATGATCATCACTGATCAATCAACACCAACACAGTTACACATTCAAGCAAGAAAAAAAGATGATCCATGAATCATGATCATGAAGAGGGAAGCCACAATTCCACAATCCAATCAAGGTACAGACCACAAAATTCAATCTTGTAAGGCATCCGCCATCTCAAGTTCCCATTACATCAACCAAAACCCCAACTCCGCACAACACAATCACCCAAAAAGAACTGAAGAAACTAAGAGGACTACATGAACAAATCAAAGATCCTTCCGTTTCCGCATGGATCGAACTAACACGATCAAACAACCACCCTCATCCCATCAGATTCCCCAAAACTCCCTGATCCCACAAATACCACACCAAAAGATCCCAACAGATGGTTAAAAAACATCTGAACAAAATTCAGGGCCAGGGATGCTGGGATCACATGGAATTTCGGAAAGGTGCAATCCGATCACACGGGGGCTAAGATCAATCTGTCTGGCTTATCTGATCTTTGCAATGTTGCGAACTTGGGATTTGGGGATGGTGGTAAATTTCGTGGGAATCGGAGAGGGGGGAGACTGATGAAGGGGCCTCTCATATAGAGATGCCAGTCGGTGCCATGTCATTAAAGCGGTTTTGTGGAAATCATCATTTATTTTTCTAGTTTTGCCTGTTTTTGCTGTAAACCGATAAGGATCGTTATAAGTTAAGGGGGTGTTTGGCAGAGCTCCAGCTCCATCAAATCTGTGGAGTTGGGTATTTCTAGTTTCACCAAATTCGTGGAGCTGGAGCTGTAGGTAGGTGGGTCATCATGTTTATATTTTAGAATAAAATTATAAACTTAAATCACTTTATTTCAATATACAAGTTTTAGCTCTAAGGTGAAACTAAAATCTGGAGCTCTGCCAAACAGAGCTTAAATATAATACATCGATGGAATAATAGAAACAATTATAAAGAGCATATATGATATAAGGAGATAAAACTTGTTTTTATTAGATAGATTCTTTTGTAAAATAGAGTGTCATATTTATAATAAAAACACATTAAAGATATATTTTGATTCGCCCACAACGAGAAATAGTCCAAACGTATTTAAACAACTAGCACTAAGAGTCATATCTTAACACTCCTCGTCGGGCAAATACCCCATAATGCATATATCTCATCAAAAACTCCTTCCAAAACCAAATGGAGAAAAATGGAGAAAATAGTATGTTGTGCTAGCATGTGTTACACTAGTTGCCTCATTAAAAACCTTCAAGTGAGAAAACTTCAGAAAAATTCATCAAAGGAAAAGGAGTGCAAATTATAGTGTTCTAGATTTCAAGTAGTATCTTCAGGATCATACTAAGAGTTATAGTTTAGATATTTATTCTCTTTGAACTGTGCATATCCCTAATTCGTTTCATTCCAATGCCACGAACACATCTTTGAAAATTAGATGTTGACAAAGATTTGGCGAATAAATCTGCTAGATTTTCACATGACTTAGTTTGTAGAATCTTTACCTCACTATTCTTTTAGAGTTTGTGATATTGCTTTTAACATAACCATTTGTATTTGTGTAACATAAGTAACGTTATCTTTATATATAATTATGGAGGTATCGGCAATGCTAATGCCACATGATTTTTGGATATGACTAATCACACGTCTTAACCAAACACATTCACGTCAGGCTTTATATAATGCTATAATTTTCGAGTGGCTGGTAAAAGCAGCTACCAAAGTCTGCTTAAAAGACCACCAAAAGATAGTTTACCATCACAAATAAATACAAACACAGTTTGAGATTTGGCACTAGGGGATCAATCAGATAGCCAATATCCGTATATTCCACCATGGTCGAGTTTTGGTCATTCTGGTAAAATAAGCCAAGATCTCCAATATCTTCTAGTTGGAGCTGCACTGTGTTTAGCTAGCAAATTTACTGCCAATGCAATATCAGGCATTGTGTAATTCGCAAGATATGTAAGTGTTTCAATAGCACTTAAGTATGGGACTTCAGGTCCAAAGACTTTCTTATGTTTTTATCATTGATCTGAAAGGGTCTTTATTCATTTCAAGGAATCTTACTACCATTGGGGTCTTCAAAGGATGAGATTTATCTACATTAAATTTTTCTAATATCTTCTTGATATAGGTAGACTGGTGTACATAAATTCCTTCTAGGAAATGCTTTACCTGCATGGCTAAGCAATATTTGGTTTTACCCAAATCTTTCACCTCAAATTTCGCCATAAGGTAAGGGCTTGTTTCCATCATTTCCTCTGTAGTTCTGATAATATGTAGATCATCAACATAGAATGGGATGGTACATAATACATTCTGAGATTTCTTTATGAATACACAGGGATGATCATTATTATTGGAGTACCCTTTCTTCAGGAGGAACTCACTAAATTGGTTACACCACATTCTCCCTAATTATTTTAATCTGTATAGCTATCTTTGTAGTTTGACACTATACATGTTGCGATTTTCTTTATTAGGATCCAAATTTTTGACTCCTTTAGTGACTCTTGTATAAATATCCGTACACAGTAATATATATAAATATGCAGTCACTACATCCATAGACTGCATTAATGAGTTTAAGTTAGCTGCTATGATATCAAATATTGGAACGTTACTTCATTCATTATTTGAGAGTAAGTTTCATCGTAATCAATGCTGGGTCTCTGCGTGAACCATTGTGCTACAAGCATCGCTTTGTATCTCTGCACTTGGTTATTTTTATTTCTCTTCTGGATGAAAACCTATTTTGATACTGCAAGGAACAATTTATGATGTGTTCGATCAACAAGAACGAATACTTTTCTTTTATTAAGTGAGCACAATTATGTCTCAATTGCTTCTTTCATTTGACCTAATATAATTGCTTTTGACACTTTGCCATGGACTTTAGTTTAGGATCCAACTCAAGTGCTTTAACAATTTTTGAAGTGAAATATATGTTGATAATTGTAGTTTTTCTTTTATACAAATCTCCTGAATCCATATAATTAATGAAAATCTCTTCATTACATTCTTTCAACTCCTCATAATTTCCCACAACGATGGAGTCTGGGTGTTCTGACTCCCAGTGTCAAATTATGCTCATAAATATTTACTACAGATACCATTTTCATGATGGTTCACTTTAGGGATGCAGGTACCATCTTCAGGATGACCCACTTTAGGGATTTTTGCAACATCAGGTTGAGCTTCTTCCACTGTCTTCTTTTAGCATGTTGGCAAGATCGGATAAACTTTTTTCCAATAATCACCCAGTCTCTTCTTTTATTCTATCATACATGTTTAAACAGCCTAAAACCTGGTTTTATCGATAGTCGATGTTCAACAAGCCATCTGCTTAAATCAGGCATTTCATAATATTCCCAAGTAAAAAAATCTTTATAATTTTTTAACAAATCGATGAACTTTTTCTTGTACCCATCTGTTAGCTTTGAGCTGATAAAAGTTGGCCTTTTCCTATCACCATCGCCTATATCTATATCTTCAAAATCCTCTATGGCTTCACAACTAGCCGTCATCTACAGATAGCGTTGCATTTGGTCTTGTAAAATTTTCATTGTCGATTTGAACTCTATCGGTGTAAAATCTCATTTGTTCGATCAAAGGTGCCCAGCCTTACACTGATCGGGATCATACATGTCTGATTGATACATATGAAGTTGCAATCCTCGAGCACCTTACCTGATATGCACTCAGCCCCATCATGTTACCAATTAGCTTTTGAACTGGCCATGGCTATATGAGCCAATGTATCAGCCTCGATAACCTCGACCTCGTCACCATTCCACCATATCAACTTTTAGTGCATAGTCGATGGAATACAACAGGTAGCATGTATCCAATCTCTTACATGCAACACGTATTAGCTTCATTTGGCATCAACCATAAAGAAAGCCATCAGCAAAGTCTTACTGCCGACTGTAAGCTTAGTCACATGACGCCTCTTGCCTTCGTGGGGTCCCCGGTGAAGTCATTCAACACCATGTTGGTCTTGATGAGATCTTCATCGAACTTGTCTAACTTTTTGCAAGTTGAGTAAGTCATCAAATTAGCAGTCGCCCCACCATCTACCAGCATTCTTGATATCGGCTTGCCGTTGATGTGGCCTTTCAAATATAAAGGCCTTAGGTGCTGATGATCGTCTTGTGGCTTTTCAAAGACAACATCATGCGAACCAAAGCATAGTTGGGCAAACAATTCTATAGCCGAAGGCATATATACCTTAAAATCTGCAGAAAGTGTAAACACCATGTTGATAATGGGGGAATCTAAATCGTTGACTGAATCAAATTCTTCGCGAGCTACTTGCTTTTTCCTCAATTCCTTCTTAACAGGTTTGATTGAACAAAGCTCATTGAAATCTTCGTTCCTTCTTTTTTCATGATCAACTTCACTCAATTCTTGAGTTCTTAAGCATTAAAGTTGCCTTCTTTGTGACTTACTCAGACCCGGAGGACACCACTGCGGTTTAGAATCTATCGGCTTTCGTTTCTTATCGATAAAGTCCACTCAAACCGTCTCCTCATGCCCTTGGTCTGGTTGAGGTTGACTTTGGATCGGCTCAGAAATCCCCTCGCATACTGGTCTCTTTTGGTCTCCATCTTGTCTGTCTTGGGCCAATCTAGACAATCTTTCTCTAGCCGGCCGGCAATGTTCTTGGCTTTGCCCAGGATAATATTGCATTGAGCAAACATTTGGTGATGGCAAAACCAATCTCCTTCCCAGCAGAATTGCCAAAAGGGGCACCACTCATGAGCTCTCTCAGCGGCACTTGGCCGATGAACATCCATCAGTTGATGAGGAGCATTTTTTCATAAGTCTTGACCCCTACTTTCATATATAGCCAACAACTGGGAGAACATTGACTTATGCTTTTGTATTGGCTTTCATGGTGGTATGGGTTTTTTAGTTCTGTACTATTTGCCAACTTCGAGTTCACTTCTTGACTTTATAGTCCTTAATTGCCTACCCTCGTGGTCAGTCTCAATTTGAATAGAACCAACCGTGATCTTGATCGTCTCGTTGCCTTTCATGGTTGTCTTCACATTGACATGTCATGCTACTTTAGCTGATGTTGCCAATGAACGAATCTGATCATCCAGTGCAAATTCTTCCCCCTTTATTGAGCAACTGGCCAAGTTAATTGAAAATTGATTGGCATCCAGATGCATTGCCAGCTCCTTGACAAATTTTAATTGGTCATCTTCTATAGCCAACTGAATATGTTGATGAAAAATATTGCAATTGTTAGTATTATGTGAAAAAAGAATGATACCATTTACAATACCTTTGCTTCTTAATTTCCTCAACCGATGACAATATGTGACCCTCAGGCAACCGTATAATCTTTTGTTGCAGTAGCAAATCAAAGATACGATCACATTTAATCACATCAAAAGCATACTTGATTTTTGGCTCAGTTTTAGTTGGCTTAAGCCAAGAACAAACCAGGGACCTTTTACTCCCTTTTGACGCATTCGGCTACATTTATCTCAGTTTCATCCTCCTTAGATGAGTCACCAGATTCATAGTCAACGAGGTTAATCTTAGGCTTATCCTTTTCTTTATTCTTAAACCTATCTTTGAAACCCTCATTCTCAAAGAAACAGCTTTCTTAAGCCGATACTCTATGCAACAGGTGGCTTAAATCAGTGAATTATTGGCCACCAAATTTCTCCTTTAAGGGAGGGATTAATCCTTAAAAAACCAAATTAGCCAATTTCTCCTTTAAGGCAGCATCTGTTTGTTCACAGTCTGCTAGTTATCTTTCCCCTAGTCATTTGATCCATGCTTGGTGTGACACTATGGTTTGGTGTGACGTTATAGAAGGTGAAACTAGAGAATAAAACCTTTCGGCTTAGGGTTTTCTCGCGTTTTTGGGCCGGTTGAAGTGTTATGTCGCCACGGAGTGTCGTAACCTTATTTAACGTGCATGATAAGGTTAATAACATTATGAGATGTGGAATTAAGGTTAAAACTATAGGATATGGAGGTTAATAGCTTTTAAAGGCGTTTAGGGCCGTTCAGGGGTTTTGGGCCTTCAGGAGTTTGGGCCTTGGTGGGCTTTGGTGGGATGGAGTAGGTCTCGTAACGGACTAGGATTGGGTGTGGGGGCTGGTAAAGGGCTCCCCACCAGCCTTTTGGGCGTGCTCCCCTACCCTTGGGCGCCCAACCTCCCCTCCTAAGCCATAGCCGCCACCCCCGCTCCCTCTCCCTATTGTTCGCCTCCACCTCCCCTTTGCCCCATTGCTCCCCACCTCTCCACCACCTCTCCTCCACCCCCTTGCTGCCCTAGGGTGGTCTCCACACCTCTGCACCTTGTGGATCCATCCGTTGGAGCGAGGAGCGAGGAGCGTGGAGCGAGGAGCGTGGAGCGAGGAGCGACCCGCGAGGAGATCTATTGGAGATTCGTTCGTTGGGCAAAGGTATGATCATGGGGATCCTTGGAATTGATCTAGGTACTGTTCTTAGGGTGATTATCAAGTTTTTAGATCAATTAGTGGTGCTGGATTGGAGTTCTTTGGGTTAGATCTAGACGTTGCCACGTTTCTGTTTTCGGGCAGATTGAGCAGTCGGGATAGGGTTCGAGTTTTCGTCGATTTAGAATCCGAATCTGTCCGTACGGACTTAAAAGAAGTTGTATATAATTTAATTATCTTTCCGTGGACATAAAGCACGTTAAAATCCGATCAGCCGTTTGAAAGTTATGGCCGTTTTACCGAGCGTGTTAAAATCTGTGACGCGATTGGAACAGATCTCGGTAATCTGTAGATTAGATGACTTTAGAGTCCGAATCAGTCTTTCCATATACCTAGAGAAAGTTGGGAAATTTCCTAAGCTACGCGAGGGTGTACTCGTTTAATTCATTCGGAGTCCCAGAACTCAAGTTATGCCTTTTGCAAGGCTGCTGTCCCGACGGGACAGAACCTCTGTTTTAGGTTTTGCGAGTAGGGAGCAATGTCGGGTTAGATGGGGGTTTGCGTACTGTTTTGTGGTTATGATTGTGATTGTGTGATACCCCTGTGCAGGAGGTGTGACCCCGGGAGTGCCTTCTACTTCCCGCCAATCCGTTGCACGTGGTTGAGGCAAGTGTGTTGTGATGGATAGCGAGTTGTAGGTTGCATGTTGAGATTAGATGGAATTGTTTACATGATATATGTCCACTTGCCATGTGTTAATGATTGCTATGATATGATGAGCATGTTTAAGATGTTATGACGCCATGTGTCAAAATATGAGTTTTATATGATGTTGGCATGCTTGCATACATGACATGTTACATGGCCCGGGCGGTGAGAAAGTCATTAACTAATCCGGGAAGGTCGGTGAGAAAGTTATGACTAATCCGGAGAGCCAATAGAGTAAGTCCTACATCGTGATTCCATCTACCGTGGGTTGTGGAAGCGAGGAGTAGGCACCCTCCATCTTCGGGATGGAAGGGGGGAGAGGGTGCACACCGACGGGTGTGTACTCAACCATACCGGTATGAGTTTCCAACGAGATATGAGCATTGCATTGCATTGCATACACAATGATGATGATTTTGTTAAAGTGTTCATGATTGAGATGATATACATGATGTGAGATGTTATTTTCTATGATATTGTTATTGTTGTCCATTACAATATGCTTGCTGAGTTTCGAACTCACGCTTGTGTTTTATGTTGTTTTTAGGTACTTTGAGATCGGCATGCGGGAAAAAGGGGTTTAGCTACACTTCTACACGTAGCTCAATCGAGGAAAACAAGATTTCATCATGTCAAATGGAGCCAAGCATGAGGAAGATCATTCTATTATCATGAGCCAATGCCATCTCGGTAAATTGCAATTTAAATTGATTATTTTGTTGCTTCTAGCCTTGTCGGGGATTGGGATATTCATAAGGACTATTCTACCCCGACGGTCATGCACTCACCGACCATAAACATCCTCGGACGCGGTACCCAAGGATGGGTCCCGAGCACCCCCATACTCGGACACGGGCATACCCGCTATGCCTTGGCGAAAAGTGCTCGGCTACGAGCTTTAAAGACGCGCACGAACAAACGTGCTCGGCGAGGCTACGGGGCGGTCGAACCAGGACCAAAGGGCCTTCGAGAGATCGCCGATGGACGTGGTCAACCAATAAAACTGGAAAGTGGTGGTTATTTAGCCAAAGATCCAGGGAAGTTACACCAGGAATTCAAATATGGCGAGAATCAAGGACACGTCCAACATGGCAACTAGCATGATTTTAGGAGGCAGTTACCATGTATATACCACGATACCTTGTATTTAACCCCCCCTCCAACAACAAGGAGGGGGGCATCCCATTGCGAGATCCATGTATTTGTATCCTTAAATCCAATACAGAGAAATGCCTCTAGGCGACTGGACGTAGGGTTATTATCTCAACCGTGAGAGGCCTGAACCAGGATAAAATCCTTGTGTTTATGTCTGTTCTAGTGGACCATCTCCCACGTCTTCGACGTTACACCTTTGACAGAAAGGGGCTCTGTTGATCCCTCGTTCAACAAGTAAGCTCGGCGGGAGCCCGTTCTCCAATCGTCGGCAATTTGGCGCCGTCAGTGAGGATCGACGGATTCTTTGCCAAAGGAATCGGCGCGTCATCTTCCACATCTGACGACCAATACTACACAAATTATGATGAGGAAAGGTATGTAAGAGTTCTTTACCTCAATCAAATTGTGCTTAGAAGGGTTGTTCCGCTCTTCCTCCGAGCACGCACTTCGCTCGGGGACTGATCCTGTTCCGCGCCGAGCACGCACTTCGCTCGGGCGCGAGTCTCTTCCTCAGAAACACGCGCCGCCGGGGACTGATCTGCAGCGCCGAAACACGCCGCCGGCTCGGCGCGAGTCTCTTCCTCCGAGCACGCGCCGCTCGGGATCGATCTGTTCGCGCCGAGCACGCGCCGGCTCGGCGCGAGTCTCTTCCTCCGAGCACGCGCCGCTTCGGGGCCGATCCGTACGCGCCGAGCACGCGCCGGCTCGGGCGCGAGTCTCTTCCTCCGAGCACGCGCCGCTCGAGGATCGATCCTGCATCGCGCCGAGCACGCCGCCGGGCGCGAGTCTCTTCCTCCGAAACACGCGCTTCGCTCGGGATCGATCTGTTCGCGCCCGAGCACGCACTTCGCCGGCGCGAGTCTCTTCCTCCGAGCACGCGCTTCGGCTGGGGACTTATCCGTCAGCGCCCGAGCACGCGCCGGCTCGGGCGCGAGTCTCTCCCTCCGAGCACGCACTTCGCTCGGGGACTGATCCTGTTCCGCGCCGAGCACGCACTTCGCTCGGGCGCGAGTCTCTTCCTCCGAGCACGGGGACGCGTTTAAATTCCTCCAAATGAGCATCGCGTTTGGGGACTTTTCTTGTTCTGGGCCAAGAGTGCTCTGCGTTTGAGCACAGGTCTACCAGTTTCTTTCCCTAGACATCTGGTCCATGTCCAGGATACGGCAGCTCGAGTTGGTCTCGTCTGTCAGTTCCTCGAGCATCTGACCAATGCTTGGGATGCAGCAGTGTGAGTCCGCTCGCTATCTGCTAGTTGCCTAGACATCTGATCCATGTCTAGTTCCCCTGTGCACCTGATCCGTGCATGGGATGCGGCAGCATCTGTTTGTTCACAGTCTGCTAGTTATCTTTCCCCTAGGCATTTGATCCATGCTTGGGATGCGGCAGTGTGAGTCCGCTCGCAATCTGCTAGTTGCCTAGACATCTGATCCATGTCTAGTTCCCCTGTGCACCTGATCCGTGCATGGGATGCGGCAGCATCTGTTTGTTCACAGTCTGCTAGTTATCTTTTCCCTAGGCATTTGATCCATGCTTGGGATGCGGCAGTGTGAGTCCGCTCGCAATCTGCTAGTTGCCTAAACATCTGATCCATGTCTAGTTCCCCTATGCACCTGATCCGTGCATGGGATGCGGCAGCATATGTTTGTTCACTGTCTGCTAGTTACGTTTTTGCTAGGCGTCTGATCCATGCCTAGCGTCCCTGGGCCTCTGATCCATGCTCGGGACGAGTTTCGATCGCGTTTTATTTTCCGCTTCGGTGCGGCTCGTCTTGACCCTTTTCCCGAGCATGGTTCGCTCGGGATGTGATAGTATGAGCCTGCCTCATCTATCGATTCCTTTTCCTGGTCGTTTCATGACCAGATCTTTGAGGTAAGTGCTTCGCCATCAAGAATTCAATCCCTCCTTGAACTTCTCAGTCTCAAGGAGATGACCCATCTCACTTGAGCCTCGGGGACTAGCTGTCGGGGATTGGGATATTCATAAGGACTATTCTGCCCCGACGGTCATGCACTCACCGACCATAAACATCCTCGGACGCGGTACCCAAGGATGGGTCCCGAGCACCCCCATGCTCGGACACGGGCATACCCGCTATGCCTTGGCGAAAAGTGCTCGGCTACGAGCTTTAAAGACGCGCACGAACAAACGTGCTCGGCGAGGCTACGGGGCGGTCGAACCAGGACCAAAGGGACGCTCAGAGATCGCCGATGGACGTGGTCAACCAATAAAAGCGAGGAAAGTGGTGGTTATTTAGCCAAAGATCCAGGGAAGTTACACCAGGAATTCAAATATGGCGAGAATCAAGGACACGTCCAACATGGCAACTAGCATGATTTTAGGAGGCAGTTACCATGTATATACCACGATACCTTGTATTTAACCCCCCCTCCAACAACAAGGAGGGGGGCATCCCATTGCGAGATCCATGTATTTGTATCCTTAAATCCAATACAGAGAAACGCCTCTAGGCGACTGGACGTAGGGCTATTATCTCAACCGTGAGAGGCCTGAACCAGGATAAAATCCTTGTGTTTATGTCTGTTCTAGTGGACCATCTCCCACGTCTTCGACGTTACACCTTTGACAGAAAGGGGCTCTGTTGATCCCTCGTTCAACAAGTAAGCTCGGCGGGAGCCCGTTCTCCAATCGTCGACAAGCCTTGTGTAGGTTTAGATGCATTAGTTTCATGAAAATCAATTTAATTGCTTGTTGATTGTACCTTGCTCATGCTTCTTACTTGTGCTTTAACTGTAATCTTGAGCAAGTTAGAAGTGGCACATTTAGGGGGAGCGCTAATTCATATTCATGTGTATCACATCCCTACGTGTGCCCATATGTATATAAGTGCAAATATATTTTTAAAAATCAACCTTTTAGCCAAAACTCAAAATTTGTGTACCTACTAGTAATCTTTTGATAAACTAATTGAAATTGGTATACAAAAGTCTTTGAAATGTTGTCAAAAGGATTTGGCTTCACAAAATTCTAATTTGAAAAGAAAATGAGTTTCAAGTCGAAAATCTAATTACTAGTATCTTGTTTTGGATTTAAACATATAATTTTCATAGAGTTAAAAGTAAAAAGATTTTTAAAATAATTTCAATACAAAAATCCTAGAGTTGGTCATTCCTAACATTTTTCGTGTTCAAAAGATTTCTAAAAGACCAACCAAACAAAAGTTATTTGATTTTGAAACTCGCCGAAAAACTTAGTTTGATCGATATAAGTCAAAATACTGCACTTAGTGAGTTTCACCATGTGGACTAGATCTTGTGCCATATCCTAGTTCAAAATGGTATTCCAAACTCATACACAAAAGTTCAATCTCTAAATCTTATCTCATTCTCTTGAATTGGATTTGATCTTTTGTGTTGTTGAGTATTTGATTTATTGGATTTTCATTTGGTTCTTCAAAAGAATCCTCTTTGGACAAAAAGCAAAAATTATGTTTAATTGACCCAAATTTGCAAAAAGCTCTGTAAAAATATTATACTATGTATTTCAAATGTTTTACAAGCTTTCAATTTGAAAATTCTATGTTAAAAACTATTTTGACTCAAAGTCCTTGTTTTTCAACCAAAAAAAAAGAGAGCCTATTATTGAATTTTGGCATTCAAATTGGATTTCATTGTTTTATAAGTGGTCATGGCTTCAAAATGTATTTCAAATCCTTCAAGCCACGAGGGTTCAATTGTTGGTGAAATCCAAGTTGAAGTTGCACATTGAGGGTTTTCTGAAATTTGTTTTCATCTTTGTACCTCAAAGCGCATTTTGCCAAAATAAGCTATAAGAAAATACTTTATAAACAAAATTTATCCTAAAAATGTTTCAAATCGTCCAAAGTTAGTTCCCTGATGATTTCAATTCATTTGGACTTCATTTGCAAAAAAATTCTTGACAAATTTGCAAAAGGTGGACTGAACTTTGAGTTTCAATCGGCTGAAAAATTCAACTCATCGGAACATCCGATTTTAAATCGGAAGATCCGATATTCTGCAGTTTAGTACACATCGGAATATCCGATCCATATATCGGAATATCCGATCTGTATACAGCCTGATTGTAAGTTTTCTTTCGAATTTGGCTTTGGGATATCTTTCCATTGATACTTCCTTTTTCAAGAATTCCTTGTGAGAAAGATTTTTGTATTCCCAAAGTATCTTTGTGCAAAAATTCAAAAGTTTTGCATCTTATATGAAAGTGTTTTCAAATGGTATCAGTCTTGAGTATTCAATTGATTTCAAAAGTGGTATTCACTTGATCTTATAGCTAGACAAAACTTGTGCAATTCAAATGCAAAATGGCTCCATGATTCATTTATTGAATATCTTGGGGAGCTCATTTATGTCAAGTTTTGGGCACTTAAATGCTTCCAAGTGATATTTTCAATTGTTTATCTCTAAGTTTTCAAGTTGTTCTCTGATACCTTTGGTTTTGCTTTGATCTCTTGTTTTTCATAAAATCTTGGTGATTTCAAAAATCTAATTCAAACTAAGGGGATTTGATCTTCACAAAGGTTTATTTTCACCCCTCATGAGTTTATTTGTAAAGCTCTATTGTCTTCTCTAAATCTGTGTGGTTTAGGATTTCAAAAAGCAAAACCTTGCAACCTTTATTTTTTCATGCTCTAGTTTTGTGTTTGCAATTGCTTTGAAACCCTTAAATGCTTAATTGCTCTGATACTCGTCGATTCAATCGATTATTTTCCAATTGGTATCAATATCTATGTGATTTGATCCAACAAGTAGTATCAAGAGAGCGTTATTCATTTATTGTGGTTACTAGTGGTATCTATGGATACCTATCTTCTCAACTTGTGATGTCATTGAGGTTATTGTTCATTCCTACAAATGACATCCTCGGTTATTTGAATTCTTTCAAAGTGGTATCAATGAATTTTAAATCCTCCTACAGGTGGTATTTTGATTGCCTCTTGTAGCCTCTACCTTGGTACCCAAACTCTTTTGAGTTGGATTCTCCACAAGCTTAAATGCATTGTAAGTTCAATCGCTTAAGAACTCTCTCTGTGAGGTTCTTTATGAATTGAAATACATAAAAAGGAGAAATTCCATTTGAGCATTATTCTTTATGAATAATTCTTTATTCTCATTCTTGAATGAAGATTTTCAAGCAAAACCCTTGAGATAGATTTTAAATTGGTATCTCATTTCTCAAGTGGTATTTGTGTTGGGTTTCTCATCTAACCCTATTAGGCAAAATTATAGATTCTACAAGAGAATCATGGTGTTTATCGTAAAGCCTAATAAAATGAAGTGATTTATTTGAATTAGTTTCAAATAACCCTTGTGATACCCACATTTGCACTTTGAGCTTAAATCCTTTCAATTGGTACTTGAGCTTAAATTCCTTCAATTGGTTTCAATTGGTATCCAAACTCAAAATATAGCCTCCCTTCAAGTGTTTATTCCTTTTTGCCATATCTCAAAATTTGCCAAACTTGCTCGCTTTGCCTTGCATTTGGTATCAAGCTGTCTTCTTTTGGCATCTTGTCTTTTAATTGATATCAAATCTAAAAGTTTGTAAAACTTATCTGATTTATTTGAATCAATCCTCCAATTCCCTTGCTTTGCTTGTGTGCTATTTGGATTTGCAATTTGTATTTTACATTTAATTGGTATAAAGCCACAAAATTGCCATAGGTGGTGTTATTGAAACCCTCCTTCATGCTTAATTTATTCAATACCAAAAGGGGGAGATTGTAAGTTCAAGCTTATGAAGTTCAAGTTTCTCTCCCTCACATTATTTTAAGTTGGATGTTCATTTGTTTTTGGTGCTTATTGACAAAAAGGGGGAGAATTATGTGAGCTTTCCTCAATTGCCTTGCACATGTGTTTATCTCATGCATCATGTGCATAGCATGCCATGGTATGGATATAAAATGCTTAATATTTGTTCCATATTGATATATATCCATTAGTGCAATTGTGGAAAAATGTTTTGTCATCAATCACCAAAAAGGGGGAGATTGTAAGTACAACCTCCATTAGGTTGATCCATTAAGTTGGTTTTGGTGATTAATGACAAATCCTAATACGAGACTAATGTTTAGGTAATTACTATTTTCGGCTCATCAAGGATGATTGATGATCATTGACAAATCTAATTTATAATGAGACTAACATATTTATTGAGCTTATGTTTAGTAGCCTCACATTTGAATGGAAAATGGAAAACCCAAGGTATGCATTGTATCAATGTTCATTATTTTATTGCATACTTAGGATTTAAGTTGAAGTATGAATTTCTCCACTGCTTTAACCAAAAACTGTGTATCATGTTTCCCAATCCATATATTACATGGATGCACACATTTAGGGGGAGTTCACACTCTAACTTAATGTTTCATTGCATTGATCTATTCCTCATTACAACATATAAAGGATCAAGACATTGAAACTAGATCTTTGAGTATACATTTAACATGCATAGTTGTAGTATACTCATGGTATCATAAGATATGCTCCAAAGAAATAAAATTGGATACATGCATATTGATTCAAGATCAATTATATGTATGCACATATCTTTGTGGAGTTTATCTTATAGTTGATGGCTTAGAGTAACGATCATTTCCATACATTCCACATATTATGGATCATTACTTTCCATCAACATGAGTATATGAAAACCTGTGTAGTTATTGTATACTCATATCAATTTAAATGAAGATTTAAATTGAGGTCGTTTATCTCTTAATAATCAAAGAACATTGCATCATGAGTTGATGGTGTTCTTGTGATCGATTAAGGATAATCGATAGTTCTTGAGTATAACGAAACATTAGTTGTATCAATATACTTAAGACACAAATACAATTATTCATTTAAATTGATTTAGGTTGTGCTCAATCATTATGGAGGCATTCATTATGTGTTAATTGAGTGCAAGGATGATTGAGACAACTATGCATCTTGGACTAACTATTTTCATAAGTGATGATTGAGCCAGGTTAGGTCCAATGATGGTTAAGATAAAGAAACGGGACAAGGACGACATCATGAGGTGATGAACGTCAAGAGGAGATCCCGTTGAGAAGGAAAGAAAAGAATGTTCATCAAGAGGAGATGAACAAGATGTTGTGAGAGCCGGGTGATGATCCGATAAAAGAGAAGTAGAGCAGTGTGACGATCTTGAAGAGAAATGATCGTAAATCATGAGGACTTCAAGAGAGAGCGATGTGACAATCCTGGGGAAATGAGGTATGATTGAAGATCATAAAGGCCCCAAAGGGGATTGATCACGTGCGGCATCAAAGGTAACTAGATAGAGTCTTGTTATAGGCGTGCCGTACTATTAAGAGGGATGCAATGTGGATGATTTAGAAGTGTCTCTGTGCTCAAGTGTTATCTATCCTTAAATAGATGAGAGACACAATACACATCACGTACACCGGGGTTGTTTGTCTTTTTGTCTGGATCGGATGTTCCGATCAGAGGATCGGATGTTCCGACCCATCGGTAGGTCCGGTGCTAAGTTGTCTGAGTCTCAGGTGCTCCTCTGTGAGGATCGGATGTTCCGATCTTTGGATCGGATGTTCCGATAAGTGTTAAACTCAAAAAGGGTGCTCTCTGGTCAAATCGGATGTTCCGATCGTGAAAATCGGAAGTTCCGATCAGTGTTTTTAGTTTGCAAGTGTGCTGATTTTTGCACGATCGGAAGTTCGATGCAAGTTCGATGTAAGTTCCGATGTTGGATCGGAAGTTCCGATGTCAGATCGGAAGTTCCGATGTAGACTTAGAAACTTTTTGAAAGGTTTCTGTAAGGTGCCTCTCTGCCCAGATCGGAAGTTCCGATGTATCGGAAGTTCCGATGTTAGTTCCGATGTGTTTATTGGATGGAATTTGTTCTGGAGTTTTTGCCTGATCGGAAGTTCCGATGTTGGGATCGGAAGTTCCGATGTGTGTAAAACGGCTAGTTTTCTTGCTCCAACGGCTAGTCTTTGGGTGTGGGGTATAAATACCCCCCTTGGCCGGTTGGGAGAAAGTGTGGAGGATATTTTTGAAGGGCTAAACAAGAGGTTGAGCTAGTGGAGTAGAGAGATCACCTTGGGATGCATTTGTTGCTCCTTGGTCATCTCATTGGCTAGAGAGAGCTCTAAAAACTTGTGTTGTGATTAGGAGTGGATTGAGTGTTCCTCCTTGCTCCTTCTCCTTTGATCTTAGTGATCCCTCTTTGAGTGAGGTGTGGGAAGTGAGAGTTAGTGCTAAGAGTGTTAGATTGAGATACATCTTGAGCACTAGAGTTCATTTCCAAGATCATCCATTTGTTGGATTTGTTACTCTTGGAGTTTGAAGACTCCTAGACGGCTAGGCGTCGCTCACGAGCAACCAACGAGTGTGGTGTGCCGTGAGAAGTTTGTTGAAGGTTCGATTTCACCTCCGAAAGGGAAGAAATCAAGAAGTGAAGCCACATCTCAAGTGTGACCGAGATTGGCGAGGAATAGGGTTGGAAAAGACCCGGCTCAAGTGTGACCGAGCCTCCTCAACGGAGACGTAGGAACCTCCTTGGAGGAAGTCCGAACTTCGGTAAACAAATCATCGTGTCAATTCTTTACATGTGCTTATTGCTTTACTTTGCTATCTTGTATTGAATTTATCTATCTAGGGTTAATTACTTCGCTAGCTAGCTTTACTTCAAATGGTTGATATTTACTTGTGCTAGCTTCGAGTAGAAATCATTTTGTGTATAGGCGTAATTAGTTTTGCAATTCACTAGACTCTGTTCTAATCGGATATTCCGACCTCGTATCGGATATTCCGATTAGACACCAGAACCTCCGACTCCATATCGGAAGTACCGATCTCTTTTCCGCTGCATTGAATTAGAAAATTGTAAATCGCCTATTCACCCCCCTCTAGGCGTCCATCCTCGATCCTCTCACGAACGTATCTGAACAACCATGACTAAGAGTCCTACTATATATCAACAGTTTTTTTGTGTGTAAATTTGGTTCCCTCCTCCATCATGGAAGGCGCGGTGGGTGCACGTGTCCCATGCCGCACTCAAGAGCATGGAAGCTAGCCGGTGCCTAGGCAGGGTGGGCGAGCGTAGGATCGTGCTGCTCCTGCGGTTGGTCAAGCTCCCAAGGCTCCGACCATCTTTCACACTCCTAAGACGCGGTAGGGATAAATATTGCCTGCTACGTCTTCCATGATAGAGGAGGCTAATTTTACAAATGCATACACGAGAGAGTAGATTTAAAAAACAAATACGTACAGGCGACTAGATAAGGGACGATTTCGGTTTTCTCGTGGCCCCCGGATTCTCTGCAGTATAGCGTGATGGTGGTTGCTCATCTTCCAGTCGCTCATGCTAATGGTATCAAGCTTCTTGTTTTTGAAACTAATTATTACTAATAGTAAATTGTAGTTTGCAAGTGCCAACTGGTTCCGGTTCACTTCTTAACTTCACAAATTGCTTATACCTTTGCTCTGATTTTTGCAATGTACTTGTGTCATTTGAATTAATTCGGTTCAAATTTCAAAGCTTTCATGACTGAGGCCATTTTCGTTTTGTTCACAGGATCATATAGAATTGTAGCTACATATCGTGATTCTAAAGATTAAAGCTTTTTTATGGAAAAATTAAAGACTAAGGATTATAAGCTCTGGCACTTTGGGTCCCTATTTTCTTTGGAAAAATAAAGACTAAATGATTTAAAAAGGGTACAACTAGTTTAAATTTACTCCCAAACTAAAATATTTAAATACATCCTCCTATGATGCTAATTGTCATTTTCTCCATCCACCTTCTCCCTTTCCCCCCCATCTTCCTTACTCACTTCCCTCGCCCTTTACTTCCTCTCTTACACAAAATTTTCAACTCTTAAAATTTTAAACATGAAATTTTAACTAAAAAAATTTAACTTGAAACAAATGTTCAAATAAAAATTTCAACACAAATTTTTTTTAATAAGGCAAAATTTCAACTATAGAAATTTCAAATCAAAAATTTTTCAATTTAGAAAATTTTAATTCAAGAACTTTCAACACGACGAACTTTCAACATGAAAAATTTTAACTCAAAAACTTCAAATCGAGAACATTCAAGGAAATTTTCTACTTGGGAAATTTCAAAATAAGAAAGTTCAAAAACTTTCTATTTAGAAATTTTCTATTCAAAAAACATCGGCTCGAAATTTTTGATTTGTTGAAAAATATTTGGTTTGAGAAGTTTTGACTTAAAAAACTTTTGGCTCAAAAAGTTTTGACTTGAAAAACTTTTGGTATGAAAACTTTTGACTCTGAAAACTTTTGATTCAAAAGTTTCGACTCAGAAAATTGTCAATTCGAAAAGTATCTATTAAAAAAACTTTTGATTCAAAACTGTTTAAAATTGTTAAAAAAATACTTCTTGTTCAAAAACTTGGGAGGAAATTTCGAAATAAAATCGTTTTTTATTTTTAGGGGAAAGGAATGGGGGAAGGAAACCGAGATGAAGAGATGCCGCCAAGTGTCGTGATGAGAGAACCTTTGAGGAGGAAGGAAAGAGGTGGTACCACATGTCATAATTAGGAATGGCAATCGGGCGCGGCGGGCAATGGTAGTGCCTGCCCATACTCATGCCCTTGAGCCCATTTCCCCCCAATGGGCATGCCCGCAAAGGATGACGGGTGAAGGACTTCACCCATACCCGTCGCCCACGGGAATGCCCATGTGTCCGCCATGATGTGGAGAGATGGATGCAACCATGAATTACATACCTTGATGTTAGCAGTGGTGATGGTTGCTATAGATCCTACCAGTGTGGTACTATAGCTCCCAATGGTCACATCCTTAGATCCCAATGGTGGTGGCTTCAGATCGTGACGGCATCATTCTCCTTTGGCTCCCGGCGATGGCCTCCTCTTCTACCTCCCCATGGCAGGAGGAGGGAATTGGAGGGTTGTGCTGGCCAGATGCTTGTGGAAGAGGGATGCGGCCATGGGGGCTAGAGCTATGGAAGGGGAGAGGCAGCGAGGAATACAGATCAAGGTGATGTCGTCCTCATTTGGCTTCCAAGGGTGACATGGTTAGACCCAGGCATTTGCAGTGGCCTCTCTCTCCTGACAGCATTGGCTTTAGATCCCGACAGCGTCCTCCTCCTCTATCTCCTAGTGGGTGCCTCCTCTTCTACCTCCCCGTTGTAGGAGGAAGGCAGTGGCGGCTTGTGGCGGGCTGGCGCTGGTGGAAGGAGGAGGCGGCCATAGGGGCTAGAGCTATGGAAGAGCAGAGACAACAAGGAGGGACGAGATGCGATGTGGGAGGGGAGGGAGGGAAGCAGTAGAGTTGGATGGCGACAAGAGAGTTGTATATGGGCATTGGCGATGCGGGACGAGTTGGATAGCAGTGATGCGCGAGTGGAGACCAAGAGAGGAATGCGCGGGGGATAAGGGAGGGATCGGGGGTGGCGGTTTGTTGAGTGGACTGGGTCTGAGAGTGGATATGTAGGGTTCTTTCACTCATGGCCCATCTATCAACGAAGTTGACGAGTAATCAGGTGGAGCGAACACAGATTGAGCTCTCCCATGTCCACACCCGTTTGCTGTTGGGCAGAGATGTGCCCCATGAATATGCCTATACAGTAAAAGAAGAACATACCCACCTTCAATAAGGTTTTTATTATTAGATTCACATGTAAAAAGGCACAATTGCCATGTCTAGTCAAGGAAATGACATCCTCACAAAAAAAAAATTTAGTAAAAACGGTCTCAAATTAGCAATTCCGTTTGCCTGTAACTGAAAAAAGAGATTGTATACTTTTGTGTAACTTTTGTCGAAGGAAAGAGCAAACGGATATGCCAGAGATTTATGTCGTGCGTGCTGACACCGACTGCAAGTAATCAAAGGCAGCTAGCGCCTGTCACCATCTTTGACAATATCCTACCCAAAGAAGGGGAAAAGAAATGAAAAAGAAATCTATCGTACATGATACAGAATAATAAAAATTAAACAGCAATGACCAACAAACACATGCACATAGACGGTACTTCAAAAGCTGAAAGCCATGGGCAGCTAATTACAAAAATTCCACTGGTCTTGAAGACCTCAAACTGTTCATGGTATCTCATAACCTGAAACGAAATGGTGTTATTATTCTTAACTCCCCAAGTTCTACCACCCAGACCAAACCAATAGAACACAATCTCAAGAAGTACCAACACGGCCATCCTATACGATAACATAACGGCTTCAGCTAGACTAGGAACAGGAAAATTTTGCTATGGTGCTGATGACAGCATGGGTATAGATGTACAGAGAAAATTCTTCCAAGTTTAGCCGACTGGGGAAGCTCAAGGAACGGAGGCAAAGGATGGCAGCAGCCAGCCACGTTCTGTAGCGAGCTCCACATACGCTCCAAACTTCTCCAGTGCGTTCGGGATGTCGAGGATTAGATCATCGAGGCCTTCCTTGACGCGAGCAAAACCTTTTGTCATCTGGTTGATGGTTATCAGCCCCTCACCGAAGCACTCCTGCAGCAGAGCCAAGATGCTAGCTTCATTCTGCTTCTCCATGGCCATAACCAGAGCTTTCTTCACCACTTCATGGTTGAAGAAGGGCATTCCAAGTTCACGAATGCATTGGCAGGCTTCCCCCAAGTCGCCACCAGTGTAGTATTCCTCAAGGAGTTTTGAGATCTTGTCCTTTGCATCTTCCACTGCCCAGCCAGTGCCACCGCCCCAGCAGCGCAGTATCCTCTCACCAGAATGGCGAGCTGCAAGCAAGGCACGAGCCATCTGGACAGTTTGACTACCACTGCTGTTAGGGCGTAGCTTGCTGCTGATCTCATCCAAATTCAGTGGAATCAAGACTTCATCGATCACTGCCCTGGCCAGGAAGAGGGCAAGTTCACTGGGAGCATCCACAATGTCGAGGGCAGTGTCTTCTGCTGACAGTAGGAGCATTATGAATCCCTTCATTATGTCATCGGTGGAAAATTGTTCCAAGCTGAGTGAAGAAAGGAGCACAGAAGCCATCTCTTTTTCCCTGTTCTTCCTGTCCATGGCAAGTGTAATAAGCTTCTTGAGGAAAATGGGGTTGTATTCTGGGGATGAAAGCTCTTCAAGGCTTCTAATAAGTTCAGGGATGTCATCTGAGAGAAAATACTCCTGAATTATGTGCCCATATTCTTCTTTGAAACGCTTGACCTTTTCACCACTTGCATTTCGCACCTCATCACCAGGGACAGCAGATTTACTGAATGAAGCATCAAGCCATCCTTCAGATATAGCTGTTGAAACCAGCTTGTCAAAGAGAGTTTTGGCAGAAGGAATATCAAGGCTCAGGTCGTCAACACTCTCAGCTAGCCGAGAAAAGCCCTTCGACATTTGATTTGAACTGATCAAGCAACCCGCAGTTGATTCCTTCAACAACTTAAGGATTAATGGTTGCGACGAAAGATTCTCCATGCCAAGGATAAGAGCACGTTTCACAACCTCATGATGGAAGAATGGAAGGCCCAGCTCCCTTACGCACCTAAAGGCTTCATCTGCATCTCCACTCTTGCTATACTCTCTCAGAATATCCTGGATCCTCTTTTTCGCCTCTTCTACAGTAAAGTAAGTGCTCCCACCCCACTTGCGTTCAACTAACTCCGCATGGTGGGGAGCTGACAAGTAGCTCTTCTCAGCAACTTGCAGAACTTCAATACCTTTAGAAGATTCTGGAAGCAGTGCTCTGGCTCGAGTGAGAAAAACAGGAGGCAATATTTCATCAACAACAGCACGTGCAACAAAAACAGCCAAGACATCAATAGCGTCTGGTATATCAATAGCTAAATCTTCTGTCGATTCCAGAAGCATCATAAACCCTTCACTCATCTTGGAGGAGATCAATAGATCAGCATACAAAGCAGACAACAGAACTGACGCCATTTCTTTAAATTTGTCATGACGGTCCATTGCCATGGATACGAGCTTCTTGACAAAGTAATGGTGAAACTGATCAGATCCAAGATTCCTTAGCTCATAAGCTGCCAGTTGCACATCTCCAGTACTAAAATACTCCTCAATTACTGGAACTATAAGCTTTCTATAGTCATCTAAGGTAGCAGGAACCTGCATTTGCAGTGAAGTATCGTTAGATTAGAATGCCATACCAACGAAGAACAAAATGTTGGTAGTACCATAGAGTAGCGGGGTCAAACCTTACTGTTCCCATTAACTAGTTTGTTCAACTCTTGAGATGGTAAGGAATCTGCATCTTCAGGGTTGTCGTGTTCAATTTTCCCACCAACACCTTCTGAAAGCCACAAAGTCACAGCAATACCAGTACGAACTATTAACAGAACATAGCATTTTGCAAAGAAAAAACAATAGTAAATCTGCACAGGAGTAATAACAGAAAAGAACTACATATTGTCTTCTGAGAAGTAAATAATTTCGATTAAATTGCATTTATTGTATAGATTGTGCATCATGATGTAACATAACAAATAAAGACTGAAAAAATTCAAATAAATGTTGAACTCAACAAATTCTTCATTTTGGCAATACATGGCTTGAGCTTCTCAATATATAGCGTAGGACATTTATGGAAAAATAGAAAAGATCCCTGAATTGGATCTTAACACTTTTGGCAGCTTCTAAGTCTTTAACCTCGAGTTTAAGCCCCCAAAACATGTAACCATAAATACCCACCAATCATGGAACAAAGGGCAATACTCGCATCGAACTATATCGAAACCGACAAATGTATTACTGATTGCATGAATTAATCGTGTGGAATGAACTTCCAATAAAATCAGTACCATGCCTTTTGTTTATCTACTTTTGGACGTTTCAACTGAGTTGAACTCGTAAGGATTTCGCTCCTTTAAAAATTTAGACCCATTCGGTCAGACAGGACAACCAAAAAAATCAGAAACTGTTACCGACCGACATAAGCTTTTGGCAGCATTAAGCTCAAGCTTCCCTCAAAGCATGTAGCCGTAATACCAGCCAACTGTGGAGCGCAATGACTACTTGTATCAACTCTATCGGAACCGACAAATGTGTTACCAGTTGCATGAACTAACATCCAATAAAAAAAAAGGCAGTACCATGTATTTTTGGAGTTTCAACTTTGTCGGACCCCTAACGATTTTGCTCAAAAATAAAATTAGGGTTTTCAGCCCTTTCGGACAAGAACAAGACAACCTAGAACTACCAGAAACCGTCCCCAATGTACTAAATCAGGATTCGACCGGCATCAAACAGAACAAGAATCAAACGCCATTTGTTTTTCCTGCCAATCTGAACCCCATCACAAAGCCTATAAGATTAAACAGCACAAACACAATTCCAGTCTGCTATTGCTTGCGATGCACTGACACAACTTCACACACATCAAATCTATCGCCATACTTAATAAACACTGTACTTCAATAGCCAAGCTAATCCATTAGCATGCATAGCAACAGGCAACCCTAGGACGAACCAAATCCTCCGTACCATCATCAAATCACCCTCTAGAGGCCATACGCCAACCAACAACGAATCCAAACATTTCCAATCCCTACGATCTATTTCTACTACCCCTCTCGCAATTCTCAAACAGCATGTCGCAACATAACATAATTCAGCACTATAGGCTATAGAGAGATATATAGGCATGACTGTAGGGATCAAGCAGTCACCTTTCTTAGCGGCGTGGTGGTGTGGGAGGTGGCGGACGGCGATCCCCCCGTCGGCCGGCGCGCCCCCGCCGGTGGCCACCCGCAGGTGCCCCTCCGCCAGCATCCTCGTCGGCGATCTCGCCCCCTCCTCCGCCGCCATCTCCATCTGCCTCCTCCGCCCGCCCTACACCACACACACCCAATCAAATCACCACCAAATCGAGCGAGATCAAGGCCGAATCTAACAAACCCACGAGAGCAACGACCAATCGGAAGGATCGGATGGAGATAGATACCTGTGGAGATCGGAGGCGGCGAGGTGGTGGTGGAGATGGCGAAGCCGACGCGGATCTCAGGAGTGCGGTGCGGTGCGGCGCCCGGCGAGTGCGAGCGAGAGGGGGAGGGGACGCGACGGGCGGAGAGGGGTGGAGGGAGTTTTTATTTATCGGCCTCCCGTTCTGACAAGCATCGGAGCCCCTAAATCAGCCCCTAAACTTTAAAATAGGGAGTGTAGTAAAAAAAACAGATCCAGCAGGGCTCCAACTTAAGCCCCTAAAATTAGGGGGCCCCTAAATTTGCCTCCTCAGCCCCAATTCCTAGGGGCCCCAACTCAAGCCCCTAAAATTAGAAGGCTCCTAAATTTGCCTTCTCAGCCTCAATTACCAGGGACACGAGTACAATCCATATTATTGAAGATAGGGAAATACATGAGAGGCTTCGAAAATTTTATCATGTTTTGAAAATTTTAAATTTAAATTTGAAATTTCATGTTTTTAAATTGTAAATGTTAATATGCTTATGTTTTATGTATTACAAATATTTTTGATTGAATTTTAGTGGTGTCAAATGAAGATTATACATAGCGGATATGTCAAAATAGGAGAAAAAGTAAAATAGGGGCTGAGATTTAGGGACTGTTGCTGGACTTGTGCTCTGAAAACAGGACCTCAAAAAATAGAGGGGTCCCTAAATCCAAAATAGAGACCCTGTTTTAGGGGCCCTTGCTGGAGATGCTCTTACCGTGTCCCTTAAGAGCATATCGCTCTCTATTTATTCATTTATATCAGCTAAAAACAAAATTAAAGATAATCTCTACGATAGATAGATATTTTAATTACAACATAAAAATATTTATTATAGATAATAACTTATGTAATAGTGATTTATATTATCTATATGAAATAATTAATAATTTGCCACTTCAAACATTGACATTTTGATTATGATACCACTTGAGCCAATGACATATGGGACCATCTGAGTCAATGAAATGTAGGTCCAGTGGCAAATTTATGAAGTGTCAATGTTTGAAGTGGCAAATAATTAAATCTCCCTATCTATATTGTTGTCTCTTCTTAAAAAAAACTGTTATACTCTCTCCTCTTTATCTTTTCTTTATACCAACAAAAAACTTATATAGCAAAATACGTAGATTGCTGACATCACGTTACTATATATGTCCTAAGTCTATCCCTTTGATTAAAATAGAAAACTTAACAGCTTGGAATTCCTGGGCTTTTCTTTTTTACTTCCCGGGCACCACAATGAGACTAAGTATTTTTTTTATTAATTAACCTTTTTTAAAAAAAATTAATGACCCTAGTGCCCGGTCTTAATTTATTTCTAAGTATAACCATCTTGATCACATCACTCGTTACAACGTGACAAAAATAACACTGTTACATCAGTCATTATGATTCCGTCGTGTGGTAACTAAAAAATAACACTGTTACATCAGTCATTATGGTTCCGTTGTGTGGTAACTAAACAGCGCTATCATAATTCATACTCCCTCCTATCATAAATAGTTATCATTTTGGATGTAATAATGATCAAACTTCAGAAACTTTGAATATCGATATATTTTTAAATATTTAAATTAAATACCTAGAAATTATATATGTAGAAAGAACTACTTTCATAATATTAGAATTTTTTCAGATCTTATAAATATATTATAATTAAAATTAATAATTAAAATTATATTTTTAGAACCGTCTCAATAACTATCTGTTTCGGGAGGGAGCACCAGTTATCTGAACCACGACTAGCGGCGTGACAAAAAAAAGTCATCTTTTAGCGGGTGGACCGGCGGGTCTGTGGAACGGACGGCTGTGGGGCGGGTGGCGTATGGACGCGGTGCACGTGGGGCGGCGACGCAAGCGGATGGGGACGGAAGGCGTGGGGGTTTCGCGCGGCCACGTCAGGGCGGCGTGGGGGGCTTGTCCCTTTCGGTCCACGTGGCGGCGGCGGCGACAAAGCGATGCTGCTGCGATGGACGTTCCAGATGAACGGACCACGTAACGCAAGGCATCACGGCTGGCTATGGCTGCATCTGCAACGAAAGAAAACTCGCATCAACAAATGATCCATCTCAGGCTCCAAACTTTTGCCGTGGCTGCATCTGTAACAAAAAACCGACGAGTACTAGCAACAAACAACAGATCCATCTCAGGTTTGGATGGCTGCATCTGGAACTTTTTAGAACTTCTGTCCCTGCCTGTTCTTGCCTTGTTCTTCGGTCACATGGACTCCTGCCTATATAACATGACATATTGACATCCATCTCTATCTCTTGGTCGGCAAAGCTAAACAAACATAAGACGTGTCGATGATGGGACAGATTAAGGTGAAGCATGCGCGTACTAACATCATCCCATTTTTGGCAGACTCCTGGCTGGAGGGAACGAACAGGTGCGTGCACAGCTTAGCTTTACTTGCTGAACTTGAGGCTTTCGCTTTCCGCGGCAGTCTGGAATGCAAAACGCCATGCTTGAACCACGACACGAGACAAGTGTACGATCGGCACAGACAGTGAGGTGGACGTTTACGACTTGACAGGTAGCAGGTACTTCAATGTGTATGTAGCCTTTTTTTTATTAAAAAAAAATAACATAAAGGCAAGACCCTCACTATTTCTATTGTCAGAAATCACAAATCCACTACAAGAAAGTAAGAGCGAAAAACATGCTAGAAATATAGTACTTCTCTACTGCATCCTGACGTATAAAATCAATCAGATAGAGCAAAGTTCACACCCAAAACAAAAATACGATTAAAAGGCATAAAGTAGATGAACTAATTATCACTATATTACAATCCGGAGGTTTCAAGACCTTCGGATGTGTCCGCGTGTCGCTCTGTGCATACGCGCGCTCGCGTTTTTCGCGTGAATGCGGGAGGGCTCCGCGCGCCGTCTCGACCCTGCGATTGCGAACGTCCGGTTAGAATCAGCTCGTTCGAAGCTGTGCGCTCGCTGCGACCACGTCTACTCCTTCTGGAGAGAGGTCACCGAGGAGGGCCTCCAGCAATACTCGATTCGTCCTCCTCGCCGGGCCCCCACACCGCCTCCATCGCCTCCGTGATGTCCGTGCGATGGGCCTGAGGCAGAGCCGCGCCACCGTCTCCATCGCCTCCGTGGCGTCTACGCGATGGGCCTGACGCGGGTGCGCCCTCGCTCAGCGTTGCCGGGATTTCGCCTTCCTTGCCGAGAAGCATCGCGCTTGCGACTGTACCATCCCTCCGACCGCGTGTGCCTCCTCGCGTGTGGGCGCGCTGTCCAGGCGCCGCCGCCTTCGCTTCGTCCGCCGTCAACACCATGGTGCTCAGGTGAGTCGGTGAGTATTCCGGCGTTGTTTGCTGCTTCCGGGTATCGCCTCCTCCCTCTAGCGTTTCCCTCGCAGACGCCGCTGCCCCACGCCCTCGCTCTCACCTCCTCGGCCCTGGTTCCCCTCGCAGAGATCACCACCCCCACCGCCTGTTCTCACACTGATGAACGAAAAGAATGGTGTTCCAATCTTCATAAAGGATATAGAAGATTCATCTACATTTCTCTTCGAATTCCAGTTTTGTAGCTCTAAATATCCGATGTGAAGTTCTAGACCAATTTGGTATCACATAGATATATATACTTACTATTGTAGTACATACGCTGCTTATACTTCTCTATATTTAGTTTAAAAAATACATTCGTTTTTTCTACTTGCAAGGATTGTGAAAGATGAGGGCAATGCTTGGCTATACAAGCATCACCTCAAAGCATTAGGGGAGGAGCTAGACTTCCAGTTAGATCCCGTGAACTTGCTTTTCCGCTCATGACAAAAGGTAAGTTGATTGATGTCTGCAGTTTTCAATACCTGAATTATGTATACGGTATCATTTTCTGAAATACCATAGTAGTTCTTTCTGCCTGCTTTATCATATACATACATGATCAGCTTTTGTTAGAAGATAGCATATTGTATAGTCTCCAACACATCGCCATATTTTTTATGAAAACCTTTAGAATCAACGATAAGCAAAACACTATGGAATTTATCACGCTGCAAGTTTAGCTGCTTTTCAGTGAGATCAACACTCTCGTTGCCTTGCAAATCTGCAGTAGTTTGATAATTGGTCGGTTGGTATTTGGCTGATAGGATGGTGAGAAGAAGGATGTGGCTGGCACTGATGCGGCAAAGAAACGGTCAGGATCCGATTCGGAAGGTGACGAGCAGGAGACCCAACAGAACAAGGAAGGGTGCATGTCGAATAAGCAGAAGAAAGTTTGTTCTTTGTCTCTGTCTATTGTTGATAACACGCTATCATGTTTTCTTTTCTTTTGTGTAGTCCTCAACTAAAATTGCTGTTTGGTTTGTGTTTTCAAGTTGCAACAAAGAATGGAGATTGCAGAGTTGAAACAAATATGAAACATGCCCGATGTCATTGAAGTAAGCCACCCCTTTATTGTAATTAAGTACATGGGATGCGATTGCATCAAATCCCAAGTTAGTTGTCTATCTGAAGTCTTTCAGGAATGCTATGCCTGCCCCAAGACACTGGTTTCAAAAAGCAGAAATTCTTGCAGGTTTGTGATACATCTACCATGAAAAGGACAAATTCTAGCAGGTTTGTAATACATCTACCATGAAAAAGGACCACATTGTTTTACATAATTATTTAACAACTACTACTTCCATGCCCATCTGAAAAATATATCGCACAAGTCATAAACTATAAATTAGACTATCATGTTGCTTCGAAATCCACTTCCAAAGGTCGTAAATCCCACCGAAGAGCGGTTTAAGGTATATAGAAGCCCAATGACAATGGATGTTTATATTTTTTCATAAGCCCAAATTCTGATACAATTGATTTTCCCCGCATGCCTGTAAGACCATGAATAGCAGTTTAGGCTATTTTGTTTGATATGGTACAACCTGATGAACATATTTATTTAAATGTTAGATATACCAAGGATTTTTGGTTTATGACATTAGATATATTTTCATCCAATCACTCAGAGGTACTGTTCCTTGTGCGCCTTATCTGTGTTACTGTTATTTGGCCCTTTCTTCTCTGCTCATTTCAAGGTTACCATTTTCCAGTTATATTTAATAAAGATTTTTGATACTCCGCTTGGAGTAACACTGGAATGGAAAGGTCACTCACGCTTCATTGCATTGTTGAAGACCATCATGGATGCGTGTATTTATTTACAGATGCTACAAGAGAAGTTGTACGTGTTATTTCACATTACCTAATTAATGCAGCCTATTGTGGAATCTCCTATGCCATAGAGTTGCAAGGTTCGTGTTACGAGTCCAAAATGTGATTTCAAAGTTGTATGGATGCTCTTATTCTATAGATATGCATGTATTCTCTTCACAAAATATATAGCAGAAAGTAGTGCATGTATTTTTACTGTATTATTAGCGGACACGCCATACACATTATCTATGAAAGAGATCTATTATAGCTGTTGTTATGAAATAAGCTCTGCTCAGATTAGTAGCTCCATACAATCTCTTCACCTCACTGGTGATGTTTAAATCATAATGTTTTCCACGAGGAACCACATGTAATTCTTCAAGATGTGGCCTTTTCTGATATTCATACGGTGCTTATCTTGAGACAGCACAGAGAATTCAAACTTTCTTCATTTAAGTTACCTCTATCCAAAACATCGAAATAGGTTTATTGTTTTCCCTTGTTTGTAAGAACCAAATTAAGAAAGTATATTATTTAATTCTTGATGGTCTCCCGCACATTCGGCTGCTCTGTTATCAAGTGACTACATCGTAAAAACTACTTACAGCTAAATTCTTCATATTAAATTTGCATCCAGCATCTAATATCTAATTTGCGCCTTCAACTTCACCAAACTCATTAACTATATGCATGCATGTCGAAGTTGTATTCAGAATGCAAATTTTTCGCTTTCTGATCAAATCTATCACCTTTTAGATGCAGATCAGTGATGCTTACCACCCTGGACTAGCAGAGCATTGTTTCATCTACCTTATTTGAATTGGAAAGGATAGTTTCTTACAGTCTCTAAACTTTTGCTGAATGTTTTGGAAGTTCCGGTCTAACTTTTCCAATTTGTATATTAGTGGATGTCTTTTTCTCTCCAAAGCCACCTATTGATTGCTTGGTCGTGATGTAAATTATCTAGATTTACTGATTGTTGTAGCACTGCATTTATTATTGACCAGTGCTCTGCATCTTATTTTCCTTGTTGCCATTCCTTGAAATTATTTAAGAAAGGAAACTCTATTAAGTTGCTTTACAAAATCCCAAAAGTCAGTTGCAAAGAGTGATGTCTGTTTGGTACCTCCAAATTTTGACAGAGATGGCCATACAACGGTTGGAATAAGCAGTGCAAAAATGATTTCTTCTGTAATCAGGTTCGCTTCTTCTTAGTGCTTTTTCCTATGTGTTGCCTTTCATGATTTGATTGCTTACTTCAAAATTATTCACTATTTGCCTCTATAGTGAGGGGCCAGGCCATATTAAGTGCTGCAACAATGGAATCCAAAAACACAAGGTATGTGACACTTTCCTTCAAATGTGGTAGAGCAGAGTTTATCATTATGAAAGACATTGCTGACTCATTGTATTGAACATTTCAATCATTTCTGAAAGTTTTGGGAAAATACAAGCAGTTTCACTTCTTGTGCTGGTGGGATTTGGGCTTTATGTGCTTGGTTTTCCATTGCACCAAACATCTCAATCAGCTTGGCTGAACGGTACAACAATGAAGCAGGCCCTCATGAGGTACTTCCCAACTGTTTAGTCTTCTCATTACCTTTTTTTTGTCTATTTACAAATTTATTCAGGGAAGCTAACAAGTTTGTATCAATGTTGTAAATAAATTCTTACGGACCATGCGGGGAACACAAGGTCTCATAATTGCATCAACGATTCAGATTATACTATGTTTCAGTGGTCTCTGGCACAATGTCGTTAGGTTGGTATAGTTTTAAATCTTTCTTGAATTTCAATTCGCTTTAAAAAAAAACGGTGCTTCCAATAGAGTTTTCTACCTATCAAGACAACCGTACATCTACTACAATTGTTTTTTTAAAAAAAACTGTGCTTCCGCTAGAGTTTTCTATTATTTTCAAAAAAAGAGTGTTTTCAATACAGTTTTCTCATCTGTGTTAGAGAGTAACTACTCTTGATAAGCAAATCGATCTAAATTATCAAACTTGCAAACACCTAAAGATGGAGCCTCTTAGCCTAGAACTACAAAATTGTATACTTAATCTGTTCATCATCTCTAGATAGCATTTTAGAAGGCGTTATCCTTGCGCGGCGGCGTGCCGCCGCGCATCCTTTCCTAGTTATATTATAGCATCGTTGAAAGTGCGTGTAGCTTATGACCGGTAGAGGAGGCTCTCGAGGTAAGATGCACAGGCATCACACGCAACAACAACATGCATGTCAGCGAGTGAGCACTCGTGTAAAGATGCAGAGAGAAAGAAGAGAACGAAGTCGGCACATGTACTGAATTTTGTATTTCCTTCTACTATTCTCATCTGCATAGATTAACTTTGAGCTGCCAGGTGTGTAAAGGACGCTCGAATGATCCCTGACGCTTGTTTAATCGCTGCAGGGAATAAACCCTGATGGACAAAGGCTGGCATTGTTGCAAAGGTACGTTCAGACTTTGGGAATAAACCCTTACAGAATGGCATGCATTATTGCTATACAGAAGTTGTGAATTGATCGTAAGAGGCTAAAAAGAGAATCCTGCTGCAAGCTAGCTAGCAGAGTATTGTTGCTGTTCGAGTTCAAGTTCTACATTGTTGTTCGAGAAATCGAGAAGAGAACTGCAGAACCAATCCTGTAAATCTGGCATGCTACCGCTAAGAACAGCAGTTAACAGAGTTTGAGCACTGACTGTCAATCGTGCATGCTGTAAATTAAGCTGTCAAGCTTGTTGAGGGGCAAACTTTTATGTAGCTAGCACACCGTGACACTGCAACAAAACTTCTGAAGCAATCCGGAACAATGCGTTCATTTGCTGAGGAATTGTTTGACACCTAATTAATTACCAATTAGATAACGTCTGCGTTCTTGGATTGCAGGTTTAAGCACCGGTCTGGTCAAGTCGTATGATTCGACCGGAAGGTCCAAGCATTTGATAGGCACCTAACTTTTTACAGGAACATGTTTAGTTTGTGAAACAACCCAAGAAACTAATTAAGCAAATAAAACCATTAAGCAACCAATCAATAAAGTAATCAGTAATTTTACCTAATAACAAATGTTATGCGTAGGAAATCTATCGTACAAGAATAGCAAAAAGTAAAAATATTCGAGAACTGTCGTCAGACCCACAGTCGAGGGTATCACTCGCCAAGATACCATACCCCTCCGGGACAGGTCGGCACCTCTCCTAGTCCCGAGTTGCAATTTATACAAACCTGGTAGGATTATGGGTATCAATAGCCAAAACGTGAACAATAGCAAATACCCTATAATAAATCAGTGAAAAGACAAAGGTTAAAAAGGTAACTTTGACCGCTGTAAGAGGGATAAGATCAAACCACAGCTGAGAATAGCCTATCCATCCCCCATTTCCACTTGCCTCAAACCGAGAGCAAGCCACGAGGAGGCGCAAACCCCCAGGTCGAAGCAAGAAGGAGCAGGAGGAGGGGACTAAGGTCCAGGAGGGGGATCTCGGCCACCTCTCCATCAACTTCACCATCAGCCCCACCTCAACCCCATCGTTCACATCACCATCAAAGTGACCCTTCACCAGGTGCACAAACCTAGAAGTACCATGCTAAGCAAATACATCACTTAGATGAGGTAAGGCAAGTAGACAGTGGGTAGATCGGGGTACCTCCAAGGGTCTCAGTGGGTAGCATTAGAGAGGGGCGGCCATGCACGTGCCCGTGGACATCTCACACTCCCTGGCCTGCGAGGAACCATAGATATCGCTACAATACTGCCAACTCGCAAACTTTATGCATTTAATCATCATAGACCCATAAGCATGTTTGAAATCAAAAGTTGGAGACTAAATCAACCTCATCGCAATAGCAGTAAAGAAAGTAAGGAAGGAAACTTAGCAATCAATTGTTGGGGGAGTAGAGGGATTAGACCGACGGCCATGGCTGGGGGTCAACCGGGCTTTGGGGCTGGTGAACCCATGGCCAACTGAGAGTGAGGCGAGGGAGGCCCCCGCTGAGCCAGGGGAGTCGGTGGCGCCAATGATTAGTGGGGGAATTGCCAGAAAGAGCGAGGAGTAGGGGGAGAGAGGGATTAGAGGAGTAGATCTGGAGAAAGAGGAGAATAGGAGAGGAGGAAAGAAGGAGAGCACCAGAGGAGTTCGGCCCAGGGGAGAAGAAAGGAAAGAAAAATAGAAGAAAGAAAAGGAGGGGGGGAGGGGAAGTAAAAAAATATTTCCAAGCGTCATGAACCGCGATAGTATGTCAAAACGTTCGTCGTAAGTTAGAAAATATATAAAGAGGTTAAATACCACATCTAATTAAGTAAAGAGTTATATAAAATTGCAGATACAATAATAACTAAAATGGTAATGTAATACCTCACTAAAATAAAATTTCCACCAGGGATTTTAATAAGCCTCATGAAATAAAAAGTTGTGCTAAATTAAAACACCGTTAATGAAAACTTTGTAAATTAAAATGCGCCGCACTAAAATGTGACAACTTAATAAATATTATTCTACATAAACAACATACCTTTGCTAATTACAACTGTTCAAAAAGGTTGGACACCTTAAATCATGCTATAATTAATTGCCATATAAATTAATATTTTATTATTTCAGGACCAGAACTGAACCCAACAGACAGTCGGTTCCAGAATTCGAGCGAGATCAAACATTTTGATTCTATATTTTGATTATTTTTATTAAATGTTTTTAAATGATTCAAGTTACATACACATATATATCATTAATGCATTAGCAAAATATATGTTTCAATTGAAAATATCAAATCGGACACGGATGGAAAATATGGTTTGAGGAAATGAATTGATGAGGTGATAATGGACATGGATAGAATGAATTGGCTCATCCAACAAAAAGTGTTGTTGGTGCATGATTATATATGGTGGGTAGAGGGCGTCGATGAGAAAAGTTTATTTGCCAGTGGCGCCCTCTAAATAGGCTATAATATAAGGATAAATAACTACACTCAGACAATGAGCCATAATTACAATATCAACCATAATATGTGAAATCGATCAGAAAAGGTTGCCCTATGAAGGTATTATGATCTCCACATTGGGTATGAACACCTAATGCATAAATCTGGGAAATGCCAAAAGGCCTAGAGAGGCGCGTGAATGCAATGTCAGCATATTTGAAGCCATGGGTAGAGTTACTGCCGACGTAAGATCGGGGTACAATTATTAGCTATGAGTATGGTGGAACAGCCCGGTATACATGTTCTCCTCTCGAGAAACAGGGTTGGAGATCTAATAATGGATTAGTAATAAACGTTCTCGGGCCTCACAGGATAGGGTCACTACGGGTAAAGTGATACAAACCTGTGCATGATTAAAATCATGAATTCATGCATGTCTTCTGGATTAGAGGCAACGGAAACTAAGTCTGCCTCATATATGAGTACTAGTAGTCAACTTCATAATTAAAATACTCCACCTTTAAAGAAAACCAAAAACCTAATTTCAGTAAAAATTGGAATTTGAGGGAAGGTGAGTTTCAGATGAATATAAGAGAAAATTTCATATATTGCATTTGTTATTAATGCTTGCTGAGAACACCTGTACTTGCTATTACTTAAATCCCCCTTGCTTAGAAGGTGAGTCCGATGGAACCACCTGCGAGGCATGGGGTAAGGGTTATACGTAGGACCTAGACCTACAGGAGGATGACTACTGCTACTACCAGAAGGACTAGGGGTTTTGGTAGACTGTATTCCCGTTTTGGATGGTCATTAGGGTAATTAGATCGTTGTAATATATTTTTTTTTGTACTTGGATCCTATGTATAATTATGTACTGGATTTATAGCCATGTGTGACTCTAGAATGTATATTTCCATTCAGTCTCTAATTATTGTTTTAATTACCCTAATGAGGAATAAAATGAACTATAAAGAACACAACAACAAAGTATGAATCACAAAGTCAAAATGATAAAGCATAACAAGGATCGGAAAGGAATATATAATAGACAAACAATTGAGTGTTGACAAACAAAAGCACAAATATCTAATAAAAAACAAAATTGAATGCTCACAACCAAAAAAACACTCACTACCTTTTCCGAAAATCTAATATGATATTACTTAGCGTGTAGCCATTGATCGTCTTACAGAAGCTTGAGATAAAAAGGCTACACTTCTCGTGCTAAGTACTGCAAGTCTACAACCACATGGCAGAGACGGAAATTTTATGAACCAACTAGCTGCAGCATCAGAATTCAGAAGAAAATAGGAACAAATTAACAAAGATGCATCTATGATGTGTGCGTGTGTACTGTGGGGAAGCAGCGGACGCTGAGGCATCGTGGGCGCGGTGTGATCTCGACGACCTTGAAGGGGTACTTGTGCTCCTTCTCTCACTCCCTGTCCCCACGATCCTTCTTCCTGCACACCTCCGCGAAACGCGACTGCAATCCCATCCATGGCAAAGAAGCAAAGTTTACTTAGTTCACCTACTCGGAGGGGGAAAGAGCAACCGCTAGTGTATTTGAGGCGAGTGCTCAATTCGTGGAGCCGGTCCAAAGATGTTTGGGATTGCCTCAATGTGGATTAGAAGAGACCGGCAAGTCTGTGATACCACGATAAAACATCAATGTGTCTCTTGTGATTATTTACTTTCAATCAATCTTTATTCATATTGTTTTAGGCTTTAATTGTCAAAACCTTAATTTATCACTTCCGCATTATCTTTCTTGTTAAGGTTTTGCCATAGGGGTACTTAGGAGATTAGCAATTAATCATAGAATTTTTTAATCTGCCTATTCTCCCCCTCTAGTCGGCATCCTTGACCCTACAGCTAGTTCTGTTGTAAAATTTAGTTATTCACCCGTGATCAATCAACAACATGCTAACGAGATCACACGAACAAAAGTAGGAGCACACACAATATAGGATCAAAATTCTCTCTTTATTAGATTGATTTTTCTCTGTACAAGGGAGTGCCCAATATATCGCAAAATCAATTGAAGATAGATTCGGATTCGCCATGGAGTCCTTCCATAATTGGACTGAGATTCTATCCATGTCATAACACTCCCCCTTAGGCAAATATTGCGTAATGCACATGTCTCGTTAAAAACTTCTCCCAAAACCCCAATGAAAAAAAAGATGGAGAAAAGAGTATATTGTACTCACACTCCGTGTTGCACTAATTGCCTCATTAAAACCGTTCATGTGAGAATCTTCAGAAAAACTCACTGAGGAAAAAAGAGCACAACTTATAGTCTTCAGAATATAAAATATGATCTTCAGGATCATACAAAAAGAATTATGGTTCAGGGATTTACTCGCCGCAAGGTCCTCCCACTCCTTGCGCTTCAGGCGTGAGGTGAGGCGATGCCGTCGGGCCTCGGGCACGTGGCGCAATGCATCGCTGGCGTTGGGCATGCGGTGCGAGTCGCCGCTGCCTCGGGCGCGCAGTGCAAGGAGTCGTCGCCGTGGGCTCCACTGCCACTGCCGGGCGAGAGCCACCGCGTCAGGCCACCGTGTGCAGATGACTGGCGCGGTTGGGCGCAAGGCCGCATCACAGCCTTTGCTGGTCGACGTGCGGGTGTGCGAATGCGCCTCCACGTTTATGTTTCCCCCCTTTTTGATTATGATGATGAAGAACGGTAATGCCAAAATTTGCATCTTGAGATTAGATTGAACAGGTTAATTTGTACAAGAAACGATATGTAGGATGTAGTTTACTATTCAATTGCAATTAACTTACGTAGGGCTTATGGTAATTTAATCGTGTGTTGCCAGTTGATTTCGATGCCTTGTAGATTGACGCAGGCAAACGATCTCGATCGGCCTCGGTAAAACGTCATGATGATAACGTATTGTAAAATATAGTTGTTCACCTGCGATCAATCAACAACACGCTAACGAGATCAGACGAACAAAAGTATGAGCACATATAATATAGGGGCAAAGCTCTCTTTTTATTAGATTGGTTTTTCTCTATACAAGAAGACGTCCAATACATAACAAAATTAATTAAAAATAGATTCAAATTTATCCATCAATAGATAGAATCCATTCTATCCGATCATAACAGGTACGTCGTTTGGTTTCCTCGGATGGCAGGTGTTTGGGCTTTCTGCGCAGGCCTAGCATTCTAGCAAGTTCTGCCGTCTCCAAGCCCTCTAAGGCTGTGTTTGTTTAGGGTCTTTGGAGGAGAAAGGCTTTGGAGTTTGGAAGAAGCTAACTGGTAACTCTTGGAGCTGGAGAATTTGGGTGGAAGAGACTTGATGAAGGGGATGGCAATTTTTGTAAATAAGATCAAGTTGCAAGGGCTGCAGGAAGTGGGATTTTCATAAGCTCCAGCCCGAGAAGCATCGTTTTCCTTGCTTCTCTCGTGTAGTGCAAATTGGGCTGGAGCTTCTCCTCTCCAGTTAGCTGAAAAATTACTGTTTGTTTTGGCTTGTGACTTATGAAGGCCTAGAAGCCAAATAAGCCTAAGCAGAAGCCTAAACAAACACAGCCTAACAGATCCGAAAAGCTGGATATCCTGCTTCATTTTTTTTGGTACATTATGTGTCATCTATTGATCTACGTATGTGTTTCAGAGATATATGTCTGTTCTTTACTTATGATGTTGTTGTATATATAGTTGTATACCAACAAGCTATAGTTCCCTTAAAAAAACAAAAATAAAAAAACTATAGTAAATCGATTGGTCTGTTCTGTTTTTCCCGTAAGTGCTTACTTCGTAGTTCGTACACTTGTTAGCAAATACCAATGCATTATATATTCGGTGCATAGAGACCAGCCTAGTAGTTAACTTCTCATTTACTTTGGAGTTTGGGTTTGGAATAAACCAGAACTGTATATTTTTTTCCTTTCTTGTTTTCATAATCTCTATCTTATTTCGCTGATAGGAAGAAGAGAAAATAGGCGAAGGCACCTGAACACCGAGACAACAAGAGAACAACACCCCCAAAACACCACTAAACTATACTGCGCTACACCTAAAACCTCTCTATATTTCTACTGTAGCATGTTAGTATCTTTCTGAACTTACTGACCACGCCACTGTTAATTATGGTAACTTATATCTAGTTTTTTAAGATTAAAAAAGATTTGCTAGATGAATTCTAGTAGGATTAGGATTTCTATTTCCTTTCATAGTAGGATTCTTGCTTGCTTTGGAAAAGGACTAAGCGAGCTATATAAACACATGAGGTTTTTATAGAGAACTCAAACAACCATTAAGCCACAAGCCAACTCATACAAATAAGATGTGCACGAAAGAATTAGAGGCTAGGTTATTCTATAGTACTAGATTTTTTTATAGGGTAAGGATCCGAATATCCTAAAAGGTTTGAGAGGTCGTGAGAGAGTAACAATCTCTTGTACTCTTATGAGATTGTGCTTTAAGAATTTGCAGTTGGATTCACCGAATCTTTTCTCTCTCGCCGTGGTTGTTTCAATATCGTTATTTTGGTTCTCCTCTATGAGATTCATCATTTTTGTTCCTGAGATCGGGCAAGCTTGTGTCGTATCTCACAAAACTCTGATCCGATCTGGGGTAGCTGCGTATACAAAGGGTATCAGAGTGTGACAAGTGGTAACAGAGCCAATGCCAGATTAATCAAATTTGTGATAAAGTCAGTGAAGCGCCAGGTGGCACAAAATCATGATCGATGTTGACGATGTAGAATCCAGTAGACAAATATGACGGCGAAGAAAATTTCAACGTGTGGCAATGTGTGGTGAAGGATATCATTGTCAAGCAAAAGTTAATCACTGCTCTTCAATTGGACAAACCGGAAAATAAGTCCAAAGAAGACTAGAAAGTGATGGAGCGGAATGCTGTCAATAAGGTCAGCCTAACTCTCCCTGATGAGGTAAAGTACTCGGTGATCAAGGAGAATTCATCGAATAAATTATGGAAGGACTTAGAAGATTTGTATATGGTAAAGTCGTTGATAAACCGGTGGGTGCTGAAACGATAACTGTATAGGTTGCACATAGAGGAAGCTACACGGTTCGTTGACCATCTCAATATCTTCAACAAGCTTATCACACAGCTTATTAGTGTGGATGAGCAAAACAAAGAGAACGATAAAATCATCATACTAGTATCATCTCTACCACTGTCCTGGAAGCAAATGGTGATGAACATTCTTGTTGAGAAAAGTACTCTTAACCTCGTTCACTTTACGAGGGTCATCCTCTTCTAGGGATGGAACTGGTACGGATATTTTCCGACCGACCGACCGAATTGATTTGGATGATGATTTGGATAGTTTCACAGATATTCAGTTGATTTCTCGGATAAGGATATGGATACAGATAATTTACATGGATACGGATACGGATATGGAACACTGATTATCCGATGGATACGGAATATCCGAGTTTTTGTTCGGATAATATCCGAATATGACATACAGATATTATCCGAATAACACGTTTCAGAATAACACATTAACTATTTAACATGTTTCACTGTTTCAGAGACTGGGGTTTGCATTGGATGACAAGATATAATGTGTTCATGTGTGCTAGATGCTAATTTGGAGATATTTGGGTAAAGGTGGTACAGAAATTGGCAAGTGGCGTTTCAGGAGGGCTACTTAGGATTCAGCAGCATATGCCAGCTGCAAATCATTTGGTTCAATTATTGCAATGGGGTACATTGTTACTCACAGAGTCACATGTATGACAAGCTAGGGATAAAAAGGCAAAAAAAGACATACAAATATATTTCTTTTGGAATTTTGAATTTAAATTTGGACCGATTTTGGAAAAAAAACTGAAATTGGATTTTAAAATATCCGACTAATATTATTCGTATCCATGTTGATTCCGATCCGTATTCGATCTGTATTCGTAACCGATATTATCCTGTATAATTCGTATTCGATTCTGTATTCGATGCTATTCGTATTCGATTCTGTATTCGATAAAAAATACGGATACGGATATGAATAGGACGATATTCGACCGTATCCGATCCGATCACATCCTTATCCTCTTCGTTCTTGATACTATGCACGTTCGTGCCATATCTTATAAAACTCTGATCCAATCTAAAAACTGCTGCGCATAAGAAAGGGTATCGAAGTGTAACACCACTCAACTACAATGTGTAAAAGTTATATTTTTATCCGGCTTAATCTTAAAAAAAATAATACTAAGCCAAGTTTACTTGCAATCAATTAGAAGAATAAAGAAGAATTACTGCGTTCTGTAACTATTTTTTTGTCTTTGTTTTTGCTTCTTCTTTTATTTAGACCTTCTTTATAGGCGTTGGTTCTTCTATGATCCTGATAGTACGGTATCTACCAAAGTTGTCATTCATATTTCAAGTGTACCTAACTAGTTGTACTTATCATTGTTAACACTTCTCTTTGTATCAGTGGACATGTATCACATGGTGTAATAAGATTCCTTGGCTTTTTTAAGCCTTGTTAACACTTTTTACTTTCACAAATTTTGCCTGGCTAATATAATTATAAAAATAACATTCTCTTCCACCGCAGAAGTGACTGCAAGTGATAGTGTCACCTGTTGCCCTCGTGTAGCGCAGCAGGAGAAGGACGAGTGCGGCAGGAGCTGACTGCCAAATTAGGCATCTCAGTAGGACATACAGTCACGCCCGAGGAGCTCAACACCTTGCTACCAAAATAGAAGAGTACGGCAGCACGCCTATCGTGGTGGGCCCATCAGCTACTATCACGATCGGTTGAGCTGTTATGACCCTACCTACCACGGTACATGGATACGACAGATGACATGACTAGTAAGAAAATTATTTTTGTAATTACATTAATACGTGGTTAGATTTACATGAAAAAATATGCTAGGAGCTAGAAAAGGTAAAAGGCTTCATGTCATAAGTTAGGAAACGCCATTGCATGCATATATCGCATGGAATCATCAATCGAAGTATGGAACTACCAGCCACTATTGCCGCCACATGCCACGGGGATTCCAAATCCATGCAAGCCGCATCGCGCATGTGCTTCAGGGCCTCCGTGTCATCGAGAGGGAGGCCTAACCCAAAGAACAATGGAGACTCCTGTTATAAAACGACGAAAACAGCCGTAGATTAAATATAATGCGTCTATCGAATAGTAAAAATAATTAAGAGGAGCACCGATATATATAGAGGTAAAATTGTTTTACTATTTATTAGATCGATTCTTTTGTACACTAAGATATCATATTTATAATTAATAAAAATTCATTACAGATAGATTCGGATTCATTCACAATGAGATAGTCTAAACATATTTAAACAATTACGACGAAAAGATCGCAGACGGTTTTTAGTTATAATTGTTTGTGATATTATAGCATCACAGATGATTTCAGTGTAAAACCGTCTGTGATATTATAGCATCACAGACGGTTCAGTTTGAAACCGTCTGTGATATGAATATATCACAGACGGTTCTAACTAAAAACCGTCTATAATATCGTTTATCACAGACGGTTTTGATATACCATACCATTACTGACACTTGGTTGCAAACGGTTCAAAAAACCGTCTGAGATGACGGTTTCGACGAACCATCTGTGATATACTTTTCTGTAATAGTGTCCATACTTTTTATATTTTTCTTAGGCCTTTAATGGCTTTTCACAAATTTTACTGAATTTTTTTGCAATCATTTCCCTTTTTACATTTTCCCTTATTTTTTCAACTATGGAAAAAACCGCTCGAAATTCGAGCCTTTTCGAACTGTTTTCATCTAAAAACCGCGAAAATCACTCGGCAGTTTGACTAAATTTTAAATTCATTTCACTTTTGAATCGTTCAGTTTTGAACAAATTTTGAATGATTTTTCTTAAATTTTAATACCATCGGTCATCAGAAATCTGAATTCAAAATGATATTGTTACCCTGGTCCCTGGCTATATCTCAACAACTCCGAGACATCGCGACAAAGCGCATTGTTTTAAATTTTATCCTGCACACGTTCATCCTGCAGAGTGCAGAGTAGTACTAACCACGTGCATATGGCTGGTGAAGTTCTTGGAAGGTAATCACGAATCAGGAGATGCAAATGCATATGCATAATGATATCGGTTAGGAGTTGATCGCCTGCAGAGGATCATCGATGTCGGCTAGCTAGTTCGATAATTCGTACTTGGCACCAATGATTGAAATATCGGCGTGGTCACCGGCCATACGTACTGGCCCGGAGCGGTAAAAGAATTTTGGTCCGAAAAAATATAAATATGAATTGATAACAGTAGTTTTGAGCGGTAGCCGATTGAGAACTAGTCAAACCGGGTCGTAACCAGTCGAAAACCGGCTAAATTAAAATTTGCAGTTCAAAATTGATGATTTTCAGATTCACCCCCTGATGAGTCACTAAGCAAAATCAATCATTACTTTTTGTTGTACGGACTGTGAACTACTTTTGTTAAGCCGATTTTTGTATTGGTAGTAAATGATAAATAAAAATCACAAAGTTAAGCAAATTAACTATATTGAAATTTACAGATATAGGACGGACGCTCAGGAGAATAGCGTCCAGCCCCTGCATGGCGATGGGATGGACGTCCGGTAATAGGTGCCAAGTATACGCCATGCTATTTCTTACGTGGGAATTCTGATGCGTAACAAAATGTGCAAGCAATTTAAATCTCCGTCGTGCTGAATTCCTTATCCATTCTTTCTAATATACTAGTTACATGCCCGTGCGTTACTACGAAAAACAAAATTGATAACGAAAAATAAAGATTAAAAAATAAAAAAAATATTTCACAAGATCAAACATCTATCTTTAACGCTTCGTTTCTTGCGAAAGCTGGCTAATTAAAACAACGCTTCGTTTTTTGCGTAGGGCAATTAAGCAGGACAATTAAGTAGGGCAATTAAGCAGGGCAATTAATGACGTAGGTACAACTCACCCCTGCCACCAACTACTGCTTTATAATAGTAGAGATTATTTCATGCTTTTTGCTTTACCACTGTTGAATGGATGTAAATACATTTTATAATAGCACCAATTTTATCGGTGGTCTTACAAATTGAACTTTATAAGAATCTCTTCCTGAAGTTTACAGGTGGTGCATTAAATTTGATAGTATTCTAGCGCATAATGTTAACCTGGAGTGGACAGCGTGTGCTGAGTACAATGTTCGTTCCAAAATCGTTTTTTATTTTGAAAAATTGACACCCGTAAGAATCAAATATGGATCTTCGTATGCACAAGAATCTGAGCTAAAATCACACATGATAACACACATATGATAGATCGATCCGACCTGAAATTTCATCATTTAGTAATTTTGATAACCTGAACTTTCATTGGCTATTTTAATTCGCACACAGGAAACTGAACTTAGCAATAGTTGAACATTATAGCAGTAATATGAGTTTCACACACATAGATCTCTTTCAGATCTAAATATATACAATTAGTCCAAAGTACCAATGAGAATAGTAATTGATAAAACATGGAAATGTAAAACTATCTATTGTCATTCTCTCAAATTTTGAAAACTTGGTAGCACATCCGTAACGAATAAACACTCTGGTTGCAGCGATCTTAAATAAGATCAGGCTGCTGGAGCTAGAGTACTTCGCTGGTTTATCAAGTTTAGCCTGCATAGAAGGTTCACCATCACCAAGTTTAGCCACAGAGGCTAGAGTACTTCACTGGTTTATCAAATAACTGATTCAGTTTGTATATGCGTGAAATGTAGAATTTTTATAGGTTAGTAAGTTCCAAATCTCCAAGTTGGACTCTACGGCATGTATCATTGGATCTCACTGCTTAAAAGGTATTGCTCAGTTGAACAAAAGTAACAAAGGTATGTTACGAGCGGAGCCAGAAACCAAGTAATATCAGTATAAACTACCACTTACCCAAGCTGCACTGCATTACGGAAGCAAGAAGCATGAGGAGCAGAGGTGGCGGCGGCGGCAAACAAGTCATGTCTTGCAGCGTCGACCGATGTTGGATCGATGCTGTTCAGCTTCACGTCCTTCCTACTACATTCGTAAATCTCTGTCCGCTTTGCCTAGCCCGGTGATTTTCTGTTTCTCAGTCACTAGTAATAAAAAAGCATATGTATTATCGTCCTTGTTTTTCCCCCCTTCCTTCTTTGTGTTTTCATGGCTATATAGCAGGTAATTAATCGAGAATTAATTACTCTAAGTTGACTTACACAGAGAAATTTGCTCATGTATTCTTTTGTTCAGCGCAAGCCAGCCTACACCTATACGTGTATGGTTGTCGTGCAAAGATCAAAACAGCACACCTGTATCACAAAAGGGATAGTTAAGCTTAACCAGTTTAATAAGATGTTTTTAGACAGTTCCAAAGTCCAAGCCCTAGTTGGAAAACATCTCAAGCCCCACATGCTGCCTCAACCACCACTAGAGCCCCCCCCTAAAATTAAGGTGAAATATACTCTAACCAAACGCTCCATAATTAACACATGCCGAGCTCATCGCAATCATCACGCCATCATCTTTAATCCGCCCCCTGTACGTGTCCATCCAAGGCTTGTTGTCAGGCGCGAAACACAAGCCGGAAAACTCGCGACCAACCGCCATTACAATAACCCCGGTAGGTTTGCGGCCTAACCGACCGCCCTAATTATCGTGTTCTTGCCCAGGATAGCTAGCCAGCCAGCCAGCCCACCATGCGCTTCGCCGACTCCCATGTGCTTCCTCCATGGCATGCAAGCTACTACTATTCTATCCATGGCCGTGATGCAGCTCTCGAGCCATTCCACCTGCTTTACCCAACGATCGATGCTCCAACCAAACTTCTAAGAGCTCTTCTGCAGAACAGTAAATTCGGTACCGATCGTTCGTTCTTTTCGATGCAATAGATCAGATTAATTAGAATTTATTTATACTTTATCTAGTAACAGGGTGGTAGAAATATTTTTAACAATCTGATTTCTACTACCAATGTATCCGTAAAATTTCTCGATTCCAAACCCATTCCACGAGTTTGCATGAACGGTGATATGTATTAACACGAAGCTTGATGGAACCTATCTGCCGGTGAATATTCGGAACAGTGTGTCCAATCTACTGAAAAAAAAATGCCGTAGCCATCGTTTTTTACTTGATTACTGTACTATCGGTGTCGTAGGTGGAGCATGGAATGGAACACGGCCCCACATGTCAGCCAGGCTGCTTTATGGAAGCTCTCTTGAGCTATAGTTTACAAGTTGTTTCCCCCGTGACTACTACAGACGGTTTTCGAACAATCGTTTGTGATAAATATATACCACAGACGATTTTAGCTAAGAATCATTTGTGATACATCGTGTTTGAACCGTCTGTGATGTACCGTTTTTATCACCGACATATATTTACAGATGATTTACAAAAGCATCTACGATGAGTTTTTAGAATGGTTTGTAATGACTATTTATGTAATAGTGTTGCTTTGGACTTGGCGAAGATCGCCTGTCCCAGTGCCCCCCTCATTGGCGCCTTTAACAAACAAACATACGCACGCTTCTAAAGCTTGTCCTTTGCATTCCCTGCCCCCTCCTCGTCTCCTATATATATATACGCACCAAGCTGTGCTTCAATGGCCACATCACCAGCTCAACACCACCCACCACTAGACTCACCACTGTTCCGGCTGCCCACCATTGTTGCAGGTTGTCCGAACGAGACCGCCGTTTGTGACAATGGTCAAGCTGAGGTACTCCAAGAGGCTGTTCAAGAGGAGCTCCTCCAAGGGCAGTACCGGTAGCAGCGGTGACGGAGATGTCGGCGCCGGCCGCGGCGGCGAGGAGATAGAGTGGGAGGTGAGGCCGGGGGGGATGCTGGTGCAGAAGAGGGAGGGGAGGGGGGACGTGGAGGTCATCGCCGTGAGGGTGGCCACCGGGTTCTGCTGGCATGATGTGTCCATTGGAGCTACCTGCACTTTTGGTGAGTGTTGATATATACAAGTTTTTAATTGCTCGTTTGCTGGTCAATACAATTCTCTCATCTTAGCAAAGTTAACAAAAGTTGATTAGATGGCTGGAGAATGGAGATAAAACTGGTGTGTTTTGGATTTGATTTTTTTGCTTTATTCTTTCTTTCGGGGTGTGTGTGTGTGTGGGGGGGGGGGGGTGATTGGTACAATGTGTTCTTGGAAAGTTGATTTAGCCATGGTTCCTTTTGGGGCTTCTCTCCTAAGCAGGAAGCACACCTTTTTGTGATAAAGATGCACGAATATTCCCCAAGCTCTTTTGGCAAGCACGATAAAGGCTTGATTGAGGACTGAGAGTGGCATCCACACTGGCACTCCTTTACACGGTCCAGTTGTTACATATGTTGTGTACACCAATTAAGGTGGTCCGGTAAACTGCAGGTTTTCAGACAAGTTCATCAGTGAAGATGCTAGTTCAGTTGTTTGGTTCTCGATGTTAGATGCAGTGTAATGTTAGTCAATTGGCAGCTATAGTTGGTACTTAATTAGTTGCCTTTCGTTACTTACTTCCTGAGTTCACATGAAAACCCGTGCATCCATTGTTCGATTGCAGTTTGGACCCTCATTCATGGGTGCTGACTGCTGAATGTTAAGAGCAACTTTGACAAGAATTAAACAGGTCGAAGCATTTTTTAGAACACATCTGGCCCTGTTTAAACAGGCAGATCCACCCATTTTACCAACAAGTCTCCCAAATGACCTTTGTGAACTCCTGAACCTTACCGTAGAGATATCAGATATATATGTCCATTAGCATGGTCACCTGCTTTGCTTCAGTAATAAAATGATTGGTTGACAAGAGCCAGTTCGCCACCTTCTCCGTCTCAGCAATTCCACAGCAAGAATACTAGAATTCTAGATCATGGTGTTGTCCTTGCAATAGAAAATACAAACAATAGCATGGACATGCCTGCACAGCTATCAGCAATGCGGCAGCCTACCTGCGCTGCCATCACACGATGGTTCAAATTTCAGACAAGGAACCTGAGAGGAACCTTCCTACATTTTGTTTGCTTACAAAAACATAACCTCTGACAAATTTGTTTGCTAATCTTCAGAAAAAACGTGTCTGTTGCTACAGAAAAATAAACCAAGTGTAATATAACATGGATCAAGATCTAACATGTTTTGTGCAAAACTATTTCAGGGGAGCTGAAGGTGATACTGTCCATGATGACAGGGCTGGAGCCCAGGGAGCAGAGGCTGCTGTTCAGGGGCAAGGAGAGGGAGGACGGCGACCACCTCCACATGGTTGGGGTGAGGGACAAGGACAAGGTGCTGCTCCTTGAGGACCCTGCCCTCAAGGACATGAAGCTCCGGGCTGCGCTCGCAGCCCAGGCTGTGCAGAGCTCGTACCAGCCTTCTATCCGGGTGTAGGCCGGCCAGCCTCGCCTCACCGTCGTGCTAACTGTTAGACTAAAGATCAAACACACCATCAGGTCTCAAAAGCTTGTTAAAAAGCTTTGTATGCTGGGAACCTGACGCATGGTGTGATGTAGTCTGCTCCTCCTGATTGGTGACTCACTGTTGTTGATCAGCACTAAGTAGTAGTACCACTCCATGGAAGGGCAAAGGGCCCCCTCATGTGAGAGTTAGAGTAGTAGTACTACTACTACTACTACTACTTCCCTTTAATTGTGTGATTGTGCAATGTGTAGCTAGTTGTTGCAAGTCTTTAAGTGCGGCTGCCATGCATGCTAGTGGTTTTGATTGGAGAATGCAAATCCTAGACTCTGCATGTGGCATGGTGTAGGCTCCATTGCTACAAGTGTTTCTGTTGTGAAATGGATGGGAATGAGATGTATCAATTTATCTTGAGTCTGCTTGTCTTGGCTAGAAGAATGACAACCATGAACAGTTCAGATGCAGGAAAAGGATTATATAAACCTGACTACCTGAGTGCTTTTGTGTAGCCTGCATCATCAGACAATAGGCAATCTCCCAAAGTCTGACAGACCTCAGGATAGTTTGACTAAATTACACTAGAATCACATAGCATAACTGAATTCTAAGATGGTTCTAAAAAAAAAAACTGATCTCAAATCTAAGGGAAGTAAACCTAAACACCGACAGAAAGCTACTGAATCAATGAAGTCTTTCAGAAGTTTATGCTACAGTATGATACCAGAATTCAGAAGCCTCCACCTTGCAAGGAAAGTTGGAGATGAACGCCACCTACTCCTCAACGGAGAATTTTTTTAAAATAATATTTTTTTAAAAATAAATTGCGGTATTAATACACGGAAAATAAAAATTGCAAAAATAACACCTATTCGCTGAACGGTACGGCGACCACTGCTTAATTACACAGTTAACAGTCGTCCGTCAGAGTTTAGGAGGAAGAAGCTATTTTCGCCGTACCGTATGGCGACAATAGCTATTTTCGCCGTACCGTATGGCGATAACTCTATTTTCGCCGTATCGTACGGCTATAACTCTATTTTCGTCGTACCGTATGGCGACAACTCTATTTTCGCCAAACGGTTTGGCGATAATACCCTCGTTTCCCGTGGAATTTATCGCCTAGCGATTAATTGCGTAATTAGGCATTTATCGCCACACCGTTTGACGAAAATAGCTATTTCGCCGTACCGTTCGGCGAAAATAGCTATTTCGCCATACAGTTTGGCGAATATGTGTTATTTTTGTAATTTTTGTTTTTCGCGTATTAATACTGCAATACATTTAAAAAAAGTATTATTTAAAAAAAATCCCTCAACGCACTCTTCAAGCATTTCCACATCGTACTGTTGTGGGAGTGTCAATCCTGAGGAGTGTCTAATGGATTTCGGAGCAAGCTCTAGTGTGTGCATTGGCTGCTATAAATATGTTATGGACTTTAGCCAAGTGCATGAGTGAATTACTAAAGGAATGTAAGAATACTAGGAAAGTGAGCGCGGCGCACGCCGCGCACGCGAACGGAAAACAAATTTGTGTTGTTTTTTTTTGAGAAAAAACGGACCACGAAAACAATTTTTTCGGGGAAAAAAAAAGAATGGACCACGAAAGCATTTGTTTCGGGGAAAACGGAAAAGGTTTTTCGGAGGGAAAATGGGCCACGAAAACTTTTTTTTCCAGGGAGAAGGAGAAAAAACTGGCCATGAAAACATTTTTTCCGTGAAAAACGAGGAAAAACAAACCATGGAAACATTTTTCCAAGAAAAACCGCGGCGCATGCCGCGCTTGTGAACGAAAAACGGATTTATATTTTTTTCGGAGGGGAAAACGGATCACGAAAACATTTTTTTTCGGGAAAAACGAGGAAAAACGGGCACAAAAACAATTTTCTCGGCAAAAACGGACCACAGAAACATTTTCCCGGGGAAAAGGAGGGAAAATGGACCCCGAAAATATTTTTCCCGGGAAAATGAGAAAAAACGGGCCCCGAAAACATTTTTTGTAGGGGAAACGGAGAAAGGATGAACAAAAAACGAATTTTCGTTTTTTTTTTTGAAAAATGGACCACGAAAACATGCTCCGGAGAAAAAATGGACCTCGAAAACATTTTACCATTTTTTTTGGGAAAATGGACTACGAAAACATTTTTTCCAGGCAAAACGGAGAAAAGATTTGGACGTAAAGTGCGGGGACCTATTTGTTATAATTTTAGACCTGTTCGCTATTTTAAAAAATTAGAAAAGAGCTCTTTTGCGATTTGTATTTAACGGGAGCCTCTTTCTGTAAAATGGCGAACGAGGGGCCTAAACGCGAACCGTGGAAAAAAACCTTCCCCTCACATAAAATCGCAAAAGGCCTCAGCGTAAATTAAAATGACCTATCCGAAAATTAAAGAATTAGAGGGTTTTTTTGCAAAAATAGGAGAGAGAGTGGGGGAGGGCACTTTGCAAAAAAAACTTCCCTTCTATAATGGAGGTAATATGCCTTTATCTTTTTCTAATTATTAGGAGTAAGATGAGAAATAGATATCCCCTCACTTCTATATAAAAGGCCTCTAAGGATATCTCATTTTTTCTCACTAGCGCGCTCTCTCTCTCAAGTGATTTGTGTTCTCTAGCTCCTCTAACTTTATATTCACAAAGGAGAAAGGGTATCGCGTACTCAGCTTCGTAACCATAATAGTTGGTAACATTCGTGAGGTCCGTGTAAAACTGCATAAGGAAGAAGGGGCTGGGAATAGCTGCGACCCAAAGAGATTGAGAGCGACAAGGCAGACCAAGGGGTGGGTCAGGGGGGAGGGGTTCAAGCATACTATACTCCCGATGAAACTATGTGTACTCTCTGTAGCCCACCCAGCCCACCATGGGGTGCCACCGCACCATGGAAGTCAAGACAATTAGTGTTAGAGGTAGAATGAGAAGAAAAAGATAGACTGATTCTATGTTGTTGGTTTACTTATCTTAATTTAGTATTGTCTCGTTACCGATTTAGCACATCCTAAAATTTTTCCTGGGTCCGCCACTGGAGGGTGGTCTTGTTGCGATGACCTATGCTAGGTTTGAGGTTCCATGGTTTGTTATATCTCGTGGCGTTGTGTGTAGGGCTTAGCTACATCCGGCTTCGCATCTAGCTTTGCAAGGCATCAAGCTTTGCTCGTCAGGAGCTTTTGTCGGTCCAGCTTTATCGAGCATTGCTTCTTGTTTTGGAATTAATTTCAGAATTAGTTCAATGGAAAAGGTTAAATGGATGTTGAATTGAGGGTGTGAAACTTTACTTCCATATTGCTTAGCTAGGTGGTGAGAAACGAACTTATAAGGGGAGCTATTGTATGGACTATAGTATGAATTGGTGACAAAGTTAGAAGCACACAAGGTTGGCTATGTTAGGCTATGTACACATGCATGTGCGTATCACGTGTTTATCGTGTGGCTTGTGACGATGTGCGACCGAGACGTGCTAAGTGCACTTAACCTTTTGCCATGTATACCGACTATGCCACATCACCTTACACCTTGACTGCCGACATGACGCCATGGACTCAACGAGACGCACATTCTCGTGCGGCTAGTCTGTTCGCCCATAATGCGAGATTTCAAGGGGCAGTTCCTGGAATCGTGGTAGTTCGAATTTCGTAATGTTGAAGTTTCATGAAGCGGTTTTGGCTTGACGCACTTTTATAAGGGAGGTGTCTCTGTTTGTGAAAACACACGACAAAAAACCAATCTCGGTGCTCTCTGGTTCCTTTGCTGCCTACTGCCACCCAAGTCATTCTGTCCCTTTGTCCATCGTGCAGCAGGCGTGTTTCTAATCCGACACCGGCCTTTGACGACCTGCACGGGAGACCGACAATTAGGTTTCTAATGAGCGTTGTAATGTGTGACTGCTCGTCTTCGTCTACTATCGTCGCGTCGCATTGCTCATACACAGTTTTCTATTCTTCACCATGCCTGATGTAAATGTCTTGAACCGATGGGTTGTTGGTCCAAGTAGTATTTCCTATTGTGATTAGATATAATGAGAATGCATGATGCTATGATAGTATTGTTTACATCTATATATCAGTCGGGCTATCTAGCGTATGTAGGTGTACCATTTTTACTAGTATGTTATGTATTTATCGAATATTTGCTGACTTATAGTATTCTTGTGGTAGATGTAGTATTCAATATCATATTAGGTCATATTAATTTTTGAAAGACTTGGTCGGTCCAGCTTCATCGAGCATCACTGCGTCTGGCTCCGCTCTATGATCGGGGCATGGGTCTCGGCCCATCTAGCTTAGCTACGCATCGTTGATCTGGATCCGTCGCGTCTGACTCGGCACTAGTCGCTTCGTCATCCAACTTGGCCTTCGGCCTTGTTTGGTATGGCTCGAGCTTTTCTAAAAAACAGCTTTTAGCTGGGCTGCATGGCTGAAGGGCTGCACGGCTGAACGGCTGGGCTAAAGAAGTTTGGTGTTTAGCAGTTTGGCTTTTTAGTATAGCTTTTAGGTGTGAGGGATGTGGGTTGGGAATGAGAGTGAGAGGGGTACAGGTGCGGTTTGGAGTTTTATACTTGGTAGGAAGGGATAATTTTCTTTAAACTCTAGTAGTAAAGTCATAATCCCAACCCACGGAATCCGTAGGAAGCTATCTCAAACTAGCTTTCGGCTTTCAGCTTCTTCTAGTACAAATGAGCTGCTGACTTCTGGTTACAAAAGCTAGCCATTTGAAATAGCTTCTGACTTCTAGATGATAGAAACTAAAGCTAAAATCATTTCAAATAGGACCGAAACATCGTGTGTGACATCGACTCGGCCTTCGTCGTCCGACTCAGCCTTCGCTCGACTCTGCCTTCCTTGCGCGAGATGTCTTTGCCTGGCTCGACCTCCTTGACATCAGGCCCTGGGCATCTGGCTCTATGTCATGTCTGGCTCTAAGCCAGGGTTCAAAATCTCGCCGAAATTTGGCAAAATTTCGGATTTCTGACCCCTCCGAGTTTCATAATCCCTGCGAAATAAAAAAACCCTAAAAAAATTTAAAGTGCTACAGTGCATTAATATCTCGCCAAATCACCGAAATCTCGGTAAAATGGACCGAAATTTGTATAAAAGTTGATCGGATTTGACCGTAATTGATCGGATTTTGACCGGATTGGGTTCTTCACATCACTTCCCATGTGGGACAGTCGGTAGGTCATAATTTCTGCGAAGTTGAAAAAACCCTAAAAAATTAAAAGTGTGATAGTACCGGGAAATTTCGCCAAGATTTTAGAAATTTGGATCGAAATTTCAGATTTTTCAGCGAAATTTCGGATTTCTCGGTTAAAAAAAACAGATTTGAATTTTTGTTTTTGAATTCCGTCCGGATTTTATCCGAAATTTCTAAATCTCGTCGAAATTTCGGATTCGGCCAGGCCCGAGATGAAATTCGAAAACGAAATTTGAATCCTTGCTAAGCAAGGGTCCGCAGTAGTCCTCTCCCTCCCTCTCTCTCTTCTCTCTCTCCTCTCCTCTCTCTCTCTCTCTCTCTCTCTCTCTCTGCAAGCCTGGCCAGCATCAGATTCTTTCTCGTAGGGGGGATTTTAATCCGGTTAATCGGCTCCATTATCTCCATTCCATTTCCACCAATGGATTGAATTGCAGGTTCTTTGGGTGCTCACTGCAGTTTCTGGTAAGTGTCTACCCATGCTGCCCACCACCAATCAATCTTCCATCATCTCCTGCGCCATTTGTCTCCAAAGCTCTCCTGACCTCCTCCAAGCTTCTGCCAGCGAAATCATCGCTTATTTAGCCCCCTATATCTCATTTTCTTAAATCTAGCCCCCCACAAGCATTTAGGTCCATCTTCAGGGTTTTCCTGTTCTTGAATTCGAATGAAGAAGACATTCTTCTAGCATTTCTTGTGTTTGGGTTGTTGCCTGTGAACTTGCAGACAGTTTTGCCTAGTTTGGCTTGGAGGAAGGATTGCTTCTGAGGTTTTTGGTTCCCTTGAAACTCTTTGAATTGCGTTTGTGTCTTGGCCCCTTGGTTGGTTTGGAGAAGGCCGAAGAAGTGTCAATGGAGCTACCGAGTGGGTTCTGTGTTAGATTATTATGGGTGGCCCATAATTAATTTAATAGAAATTCCTAAAGGCCCATTAAATACTAAGAGTCATGAAAATGGTTTAGTACCATATGGGTAATTGAGAGAAGATTTGACCAACTTAAATAGTTGGGTTGTGTGTCTCTCAATTAGCAAGGTGGAAAAGGGTAAAGGCTGTGCCTACACGCATGCACCGAGCCGAATGAGGCGAGCGAGGCGCAGCGAGTCGTCTTGGCGCGCAGCCAGTCCGGACGTCGCGAGGCGGTTTGTTTTGCCATTTGGTGATCAATGTGACCAATAATGATCGATAACGCGTGATCGGGCAGTGACGATGCCTGCCGTCGATTACATGTGAGGCGTGATTGATGGTCGCATAATGGTCGCTTGCCATCGTAACGGCTACCTGTGTTGATGGCCACGTTCCTGCCCGTTGCATGTCGCGAGGCTATATAAGGAGAGTCACGGTGTGCTTTTCTACCCTGAAATTCTCATACACAGACTCCATCCATCCTTTGTAGTCTTGCTCTTTTGCATTTCCGACTCCGTTTTCTTGCCGCACAAGTAGCGGAGAGAGCAGGCCTCGAACCTCGTCTTTCTTGAGATCTTGCTTTCGAGATAGAAGGCCGATAAGGTTTTTGGGAGCGACCACCCCTTTCGCCGAAAAGTCTCCGGCCTCGACCCACTTGCGCACCAAGGCTTCACTGCGACAACTGTGATCGTCTACATCGGCCGTCCATGGCAAACAACAATGATCAAGTTGTTGTTCCTGCTGTCTGTGCCTATGGTGGCACCCGGCTCATGGGTATATCTTCTTATACCGTGTTTTAATCATCTTGATTTCTTGTTCATTAGCCTTTGCATATGAGATAGATAATCTGCTATCTAGTACCTTTAGGTCGTGAACTAGAAATGCGCATTGTTTAATCATAATTTACATATTTTTGGATTAAAATATTGAGAAATTCCTAATTTTTCCAACAATCCAAAAACCTTATTCTAGGAATTTTACAACTCTTTGGTTTCTTTGTCGCATTAAGCCAACTATATTTGTGGCGCAAATTACAAGCGTTAGCGCGCCAAGATGATTTTGTGGTTGTTGCCATGAGCGTGTATCACGTTGCGCAAGACAAGCCACAGCTCGAGGGTGGGCTCTCACGAGCGAGGAGAGTGCTTTACGTGTGCGGATAACCTGTTTAGAGGCGCCCGTGATTAGCGTTTGGGAGAAAATCTTGTTGATGTGTACATGATTTTGCCAAGTGGTAAAGAAATGTGGGATGCACTTGAGGCAAAATTCAGATCTCAGCGAGGCGATGAACTCTATGTCATGGAGCGATTCCATGACTACAAGATGGTCGATGATCACTCTGTAGTAGAACAGGCTCATGAGGTTCAAGCTTTTGCGAAAGAACTTGAGAATTTTACATGTGCATTACCCGAGCAAGTTTGTGGCGGGATGCATCATTGCAAAGCTGCCACCTTCTTGGAGGGATTTTGCCACTACTCTAAAACATAAGAGACAAGAGTTCAGCGTTCTTTGGTCTCATTGGGTCTCTAAATGTTGAGGAGAAAGCGAGGCAAAAGATATACGTGGGAAAGAAAGTTCTAGTGCCAATGTGGTACAAAAGAACATCGTTCAAGGCAACACGACGAATAGAAATAAGTCCGAAACGCCTAAGAACCAGAACAAGGCCGCTCAAAGTACTAGCTTCAAGAAGAAGAAGAAGAAAGGAAAGGGAAATCGCTTTATGCTGTAATGGTATCGATCATTGGGCAAAGGATTGCCCTGATCGCAAAGACAATAAGCGAAAAAGTGGCCAGCGTTATTGGCATCTTGAGGAGGGAACATCCGGGTATGTTTCAATACCTACCGTTCTATCAAGATGTCGTTCACGATTGGTGGATTGACACGGGGCCAATATACATGTTTGTCTTTGACAGATCCTTATTCTCTTCTTACCCAGTGTCGCAGGGATACCTCCGTGTTGATGGGGAATGGAGTCGCGAGGCATTTGTACGTGGAGTCATGATGCTTGACTTGAAGTTTACTTCAGGGAAAAGTCGCACGGCGAGGAAGCGTGCATCACGTGCCCGCGATAAATAAAAACCTTGTCGTGGTCTCTATTGTGTAGAGATGGTTTTAAGCTAGTTTTTGAATCCAATAAATGTGTTATCTCTAAGTGGAACTTTTATTGGAAAGGCTATGAGCGGAGGCTTGTTAAAGCTTGTCTTTCGGACATGAATAAAATTGTGAATCTTGTTTGTAATCATGAGATCGATGTTTGGCATTCACGACTTTTGTCATATTAATCTTGGTTGCATGATGTTAGCCATATGAATTTAATCCCAAAATTCATCCAAGTCAAAGGTTCTAAGTGTCAAATATGTGTGCAATCTGCTAACTCTCATTAAGCCTCACAAGCGATGACGAAACTTGGCACTGCTAGAACTAGTTCATACCGATTTGTGCGAGATGAACGGGGAGTTGACAAAAGGTGGTAAGAGGTATTTCATGACTTTGATTGATGATTCTACTAGATATTGCTATGTGTATTTATTAAAGTCAAAAGATGAGGCTTTTCACTATTTTAAGATCTATAAAGTAGAGAACCAACTTGAGAGAAAAATCAAGCGGGTTAGGTCGATCGTGGTGGAGAATATTTTTCTAATGAGTTTAATTTATTCTGAGAAACATGGAATAATCCATGAGGACGCCTCCTATTCACCCCAATCAAGCGGGGTTCTGAAAGAAAGAACCGTACTCTAACTAAGATAGTTTAACGCCATGTTAGAGCAAATGACTTTCCAAGGAATGGCGGGAAGTGAGGCTGTATTGATTGCATGTCATGTCCTAAAAGCAGGAGTTCCTACAAAGAATAAAGAAATCACACCATTCGAGGAATGGGAGAGGAAAAGATTAAATTTCTCTTATTTACGCATTTGGGGTTGTTTGGCTAAAGTAAATGTGCCTATTCCAAAGAAGCGTAAACTTGGACCAAAACCGTTGATTGTGTCTTTATTGGTTATGCTTTTCACAAGATTGGGTATAGATTCTTAATAGTGAAATCTGAGTATCTCGATATGAATGAAGGTACAATTTTTGAGTCCAATGATGCCACATTCTTTGAGGACTTATTTCCTATGAAAGAGACACTTAGCTCATCGGCCAAGAATCTATCTTCTCTCCTAAACCTTCCACTCCTATACAAATTGAGCCCATTTTTGAGGAAAATCCAATAGATGAGGGCAATGAAGTAACTCGTAAGAGTAAGAGACTAAGGACTACAAAGTCTTTTGGTGATGACTTCATTGTATATCTAGTGGATGATACTCCAAGAACCATTGAGGAGGCTTATTCATCTCGACGACTATTGGAAGGAAGCGGTCCAGAGTGAGATGAATTCCATCTTGAGCAATGGAACTTGGGAAGTTGTTGAACGTCCATATGGGTGTAAACCTGTAGGATGTAAGTGGGTGTTCAAGAAAAAGTTGAGGCCTGATGGTACGATTGAAAAGTACAAGGCAAGGCTTGTGGCCAAGGGTTATACCCAGAAAAAAGGTGAGGACTTCTTTGATACTTACTCACCTGTTGCCAGATTGACCACTATTAGAGTACTACTGTCTTTGGCTACCTCCTACGGTCTGATCATTCATCAGATGGATGTAAAGACGGCTTTCCTTAATGGAGAGTTGGAAGAGGAAATCTATATGGATCAGCCTGATGGATTTGTAGTAAAGGGTCATGAAGGAAAAGTGTGTAGGTTGTTGAAGTCTTTGTATGGTCTTAAGCAAGCACCTACAAAGGGCATGAGAAGTTCGACGAGAACTTTAACATCTGCCCGGCTTTGTTGTGAATGAAGGCGACAAATGTGTGTATTCTGGGTTATGGTGGGGGTGAAGGAGTGATTATGTGTCTCGTATGTTGATGACATCACGATCTTTTGGGACAAACCTTAATGTGATTAAGGAAGTTAAGGACTTTTTGTCCGAAAGCTTTGAAATGAAGGATTTGGGAGAAGCGGACGTCATCTTAAACATTAAGTTGTTAAGAGAAGATGATGGTGGGGTCACACTTGTGCAATCCCATTATGTGGAAAAGATCTTGAGTCGCTTTGGTTTTAGTGACTGCAAGCCTGCTCCAACGCCATATGATCCTAGTATGCTATTACGGAAAAATCATAGTATAGCAATGGATCAATTGAGATATTCCCAGATCATAGGCTCGCTAATGTATCTAGCTAGTGCTACGAGGCCAGATATCTCGTTTGCTGTGAGCAAACTCAGTCGGTTTGTTTCAAATCCGGGAGATGATCACTGGCGTGCTCTAGAAAGAGTATTGCGCTACCTAAAAGGGATGGCAAGCTATGGAATTCAGTACACCGGGTATCCGACGGTACTGGAGGGTTACAGTGATTCTAACTGGATATCTGATGCTGATGAGATAAAAGCCACAAGTGGATATGTGTTCACTTTGGGAGGTGGCGCTGCTTTCTGGAAGTCTTGCAAGCGAACCATCTTAACGAGGTCTACAATGGAAGGCGTAACTCACATGCATTAGATCTGACCTACTGTGGAAGCCGACCGTGGCTGCATGAACTTGTGAAGGACTTACGGTGGTTGAGAAACCGGGTGCCTGCTATTCTTTTGAATTGTGACAATCAGGCGGTGATTGTTAAGGTGGACGATTCTAAGGATAACATGAAGTCATCAAGGCACGTTAAGAGGCGGTTGAAATGCAGCCAGGAAAATGAGAAACTCAGGAGTTATAGCGTTGGACTATGTCGACGGCTAAGAAACTTGGCGAGATCCTTTTACAAAGGGACTATCACGAATGTGATAGATGAAGCATCGAGGAGATGGGCTTGAGACCCACATAAAGTCATGTCTTAGTGGTAACTCATCCTATTTGATCGGAGATCCCGTGAATTAGGATGTTGAGACAAGCTAGTGGATATTTGAGAGGAGAGTACTTCTATACTTAGTCCACTCCGTTTGAGATGCAATAACTCTCCTATTTCTGCATGGCGGGTTGGTTATACCTTAATGTATTCCGAGTGGCTTTGATAGCGAGATGTTGTCCTACGAACATCTTATGATGAATACACCTATATGAGTTCATTGCTAGTCACAGTCTATGAGATTGGGTGATCTCTAGAGGCTCATGAAAGGCTAAGGAGTATGACTTATAAGCTCCAAACCGAGGGGATGCATTTAGCAAACTTAGTATCGATAAAGGACTTTGGTAAAACTTATTCGCACAAACTGTCAATTCAAGGCATAGTCCATTGATGGGTTGTGGATGAGTGTAACTTTTGTTCTAGATGGAAGTTCAACTTAAGATGCCCATCCACCGGTATATCAAACTACATTGGAATCGAGGTATTTCAAATGTGCCTTTGAAATTTGGTGGGGATTGTTAGATTATTATGGGTGGCCCATAATTAATTTAATAGAAATTCCTAAAGGCCCATTAAATACTAAGAGTCATGAAAATGGTTTAGTACCATATGGGTAATTGAGAGAAGATTTGACCAACTTAAATAGTTGGGTTGTGTATCTCTCAATTAGCAAGGTGGAAAAGGGTAAAGGTCGTGCCACACGCTTGCTGAGCCGGGCGTGGCGTGGCGTGCGCGTGTCGTCTGAGTGCGAAAAGTAGTCGAGTCGAGTCGAGACGAGACGAGCAGGCGAGACGTGACGTCTTGGCGCCGCAGGCCACCAGGGACGTGATGTGCGAGAGCGGTTTGTTTTGCCATTTCGGTGATCATGCGTGACCAATAATGATCAAGAACCGCAGTGATAAATGCAGACCATGCGCCGTCGATTAATTCGACGTGATTGATGGCTGGCATAATGGTCGCTTGCCATTCTTGTAACGGCTACTTGTGTTGATGGTCGGCTCTGCCCGCTGCATGTCGCGAGGCTATATAAGGAGAGTCACGTGTGCTTTTCTACCCCGGCGAAATTCTCATACCGACTCCATCCATCATTTGTAGTGCTGCTCTTTTGCATTTCCGACTCCGCTTTCTTGCGCACAAGTAGCGGAGAGAGCAGGCCTCCGGAACCTCGTCTTTCTTGAGATCTTGCTCGAGATAGAAGGCCGATAAGGTTTTGGGGAGGCGACCACGCCCACTTTCGAAAAAGTCTCGCGTCTGCCGCACCAAGGCTTCATCACTGCGACAACCTGTGATCGTCTACATCGAGTCATGGCAAACAACAATGATCAAGTTGTTGTTCGCTTTGTGCCTGTGCCTATGGTGGCACCGGCTCATGGGTATATCTTCTTATACCGTGTTTTAATCATCTTGATTTCTTGTTCATTAGCCTTTGCATATGAGATAGATAATCTGTTATCTAGTACCTTTGGCTGTGAACTAGAAATGTGCGATTGTTTAATCATAATTTACATATTTTTGCGGATTAAAATATTGAGAAAATTCCTAATTTTTCCAACATTCTGGGCCTCACTCTGGAGCTTCCTTAAGTTCTTGCCCTACTTCTGTGGCCTCCTCCTCCTGGGCATCATCAAAGGTGACGTGCTGCTCAACTCTCTGAGTTCATTTTGGCAATTTTCTGATGAACTGAATCGATGTATTCTTAGAGAGGTGATTCTCTGTGAGTAAACGGGATGGCCATGTGTGCAACTGTAACCCTTGTATATTTCCTTGCGTTATGCTGTTCGTCTCATTGTTTCTGTTCTGCTTGTAGAGATTGTGCTTTCTTGGAGCATTTAGCTTGGATCAATTTAAATAGTTGCTGTATTGTTCTAGTTTTAGTTATGATAGGACCAAATTGATTTGACTTGGCTTGAATAATTAGTTTGCAAAAGGAACACTTAGTTCATGATGTGATGGTTGGTATGATTTCAATTTCCTTTTTTCGAGGGTGTGCTTTCAATTAAATGTGTTGATTTATTGGTTAACTACGTATATTTTCTGGCTTCAAACATATGGTGGCTGGATTTGCTTAGAATTGGCATCAGTTGGAGACCAGTATCAGAAAACGTGCTCCTTTTCCTTTTCTGTAGAAACACTTATCAACTTCCTTGAACTGTTCAAGAGTTCAAGGATCTTTCTGGTGGAGAGATATTTTGAAATTCATCAATTCTTATAGAGGTATTGCAATGGCTTCAGTGGGATCAGGGACAACAACATTATTTTGGACAGATATTTGGAATCATAACATTTATTGCCTGCGATTTCCAGCCTTACATACTTTTGCCAAAAAGAAAGAACTCAGTATCACTATTTTTAAACAACCCAAGCATAAGACATAACTTCATTCTACCGCTCATTAATGATGCCTTTCTTGAGTACAATATGCTAATTGATGATATCCAAAGGTTTTTACCCATGAATAATTGCTCGGATACTTGGACATACATTTGGAATACGCCCATTTATCAGTCACAAAAGTTCTATCGATATTCATTCCATTCAATGATGGTATCAAAACCCTTTAAGTGGATATGGCAAAGTAAATGTGTGATGAAGCTCAAAGTGTCCGCTTGGTTATTGATTTTGGATAGGTTGAATACTGAAGTTATGCTTAATAGAAAACATTTTCAAATAGATGATGACCTTTTTTGTGTACTATGTCAAGATCAGCATGTGGAGACAGCACATCATCTATTCTTTAATTGCTCCTTCAGTGTCGATTGCTGGAATTTTATTGGGATGCTTTGGGATAATAAACAGGATATTGTCTTAAAGGTTGAACGTTCAAAGAACAAATTTGATTCAAGCTTTTACATGGTAATTATTACTATCGCAGCTTGGGAAATATGGAAGCAACGAAACGATTGGATATTCCGGAATATTGCTCCAAGCTTATTGAACTGGAAGAGTCTTTTTAAGAATGAGCTTACGCTGCATGTGCACCGTATGAAAGAAAAACATAAACAACAATTATTAATTTGGCTAGCGGCTCTTCCTTGATGTCTTTCTCAGTTTGAGATTGCACTCTCTTAAAACTTTTTTTCCCTGTACATAACCCATGTACATAACTCTTTTCCTTATAGATATATTATATATGGGAACATATCATGTGCACATCGAGCCCTTGTGCACATGTGCAAACATTAAATCTGGACCGTCTAAATCCCATCCAACGGTGACTTGATCGGGGGGCTAATTGCAAAATGTTTGCACATATGATTTCGAATCACCGTTGGATGGGATTTGGATGGCCCAGATTTAATGTTTGCACATGTGCACAAGAGCTCCATGTGCACAGGATATGTTCCCATTATATATATATGTGTGTGTGTGTGTGCGCGCGCGCCGTAGGGGTCTTCCCTACTGCTTCCATTCAAAAAACTTCCTTGAACTGTGTATTTGTTGTTCCTTCTAGGAGCTATCAGTTCAATATCTTGGCTATTGGTGTATGAATGTAAAGTCAGTCATTTACTGCAACCAGAATTGCAAGTAGCAGCAAAAGACGGAAAGTGTGATTTTGTAAAAATGATGGGACAGCACATAATTAATATATATTCCTATGTGAATTCTAAAAATGCAATGCTGTTGTGTTCATTCCTCTTTATCTTTGAACTCTGATGTGCAATCCTCATTTTTATCTGCCAGGTGTTCTGCTATGCCCTTGGGCATGCCTTATTATGGCAATTGGAATATCTGCACTAATTCTGGGTTTATGGCCCATGCAAGTGATTTGGACATACTATTGCATTATCAGGTACCGTGTGCATCTTCTGCAATTCCATTCTTAACAACCTCATTTACTCATCAACGTACTCATATTTGGTGCCCTCTTTTTCTTGAAGGCAGAACTAAGCTGGTGGGACCTGTAGTAAAGCTTCTGCTTCTTATTGCTGCCACTGCAGTTTTAATACTATGGTTGATAGTTGGCATCCCGGGAAGCGCCTTTGCTGGACTAGTATATGGATTTCTAGCACCTATAATGGCTACATTCGGTGCAGTTGGAGAAGGCAAAGAAAAGCCATTTGTTCATTGCTTTGTGGTAAACTTTTTCTTTTGATGATAATTGATATTTATTTTGTGTTTACTCTTATGCTTCTTTGTGAAAACTTCTTTTGCATGTCTCTTACTATCTCAAACTGCAGGATGGAACATGGAGTACTATCACTGGAAGCTGTACAGTAGTCAGGGATGTGAAAGACTTGCTTTTCCACTCCTATTTTTCAATTATGGACGACCTGATTCTTCAGGTACCTCCTGATGGAAAGCCGTATGAGATAAGGTCCGCTTCCTGTTCTTGTTTAGTATTCTTACCTTACACCTCCAGATCACAAAATTTTCTTGGTTACCTTCCCCTTTCTTCTTTTTAGCATATATCCTTCAGCTTAATACGCAAGTACCACTCTTTCTGCTTTGTGCTTGACTTGAGATAATACTTGCAAAAAGCATAGGTTCAGAAGTTACTTTTGAGTGAAATGGTCCCTGGATACAATGCACTATATTTAGGTGGCACTTTTCTGATCTTACTTCTTTGAGGAATGATGAATAATGAAAGGATGAATTAACTATCTGCCTCCCAGACTGCTTCATATTCCTGGGGCGTTATTATCTGCTGCTTGTGGACTCATACTGGATGAAATAATGTTCACACTAATTGCCATCTACAAGTGCCCTGTGATGCTCTTCAAAGGATGGAAACGGCTGATCCAGGATTTGATTGGGCGAGAAGGACCTTTTCTGGAGACAGCTTGTGTGCCATTTGCAGGCCTTGCTATTCTTCTTTGGCCATTTGCTGTAGTAGGAGCTGTTCTGGCCTCCATCCTCTCCAGTATTCCTTTAGGCGCATATGGTGCAGTTGTGGCTTATCAGGTATGACCACAATTTCCTTTTTCAAGTATACTGATGACACTTTGTATTTTCTATGGTAACTAATAATAATTATTTCTAACGCAAATTGTCATCTAGTGACAAATATTAGCTGATGTAACTTATTTCTAGTTAAGTCATGGACCTTACTGTTGTTAATATGCCAGGAATCATCCCTTATCATGGGACTTTGTTATGTTATCTCATCCGTGTCTATCTTTGATGAGTACACAAATGACGTACTTGACATGGCACCAGGATCTTGCTTTCCAAGGTATAGCCATAAATCATATTGCATGCCTTTGGTTCGTATCCTAAATGATTTAGGTTTCTGGTACTTATGTTTGAAGTCTCTAGGTTTAAATATCGGAAAAATGAAGGTTCTTCACGTGGTGACCACCTATCTAGATCAGCTTCATTCAACAAAGAGAAGCAAGATGGGAAGAGACCACCATCACGTGTTACATCATTTAAGAACAGCATTGATGAGTTAAATCCATTCAAGGTGATATTATCCTGCTAACAATTAGCAGATCATATCGGTAGATTGCAGTGCTATTGCTTATTGATATTGCAATTTTTTAACACAGATTCACTTTTTGTACATCCAATAGTAATATTACATGCTTAGAATAGGCTATTCGATCTTATAATCTTTATTGAGCAATGCTTTTTAAGAATATTTAAGCTTATGGGATATGGGCACTTGGGCAGTATAACTGAAAGATGCCGTTGTGCAGTTGCTAGACCACCTTTTTGCCGAATGCAAGTGCCAGGGGGAGGCTTTGGTTAATGGAGGAGTTATAACAATGAAAGACATTGAAGAAACAAAGTCAGGCAAAGTTGGCAGTGGGGTTCTTAACGTTGGTTTACCAGCATATGTTATCCTTAATGCACTCCTCCGGTCTGCAAAAGCTAATTCTGATGGCCTAGTCTTAAGTAAGTAGTGCACACCAAAAATGTCTATCTTCCACTAGAAGGGATCTTATGACTTTAAGCCTAACATGCTTCGGAAAATTTGTAGGTGATGGCTCCGAGATTACATCTGACATTAGGCCTAAAAGTACTCTCTTTGATTGGTTCTTTGACCCTCTTATGGTCATCAAAGAGCAAATTAAAGCGCAGAATTTTACAGAAGAAGAGGAAGAGTATCTCAAAATGCGAGTTCTGTTGATTGGTGATCCCGATCACCTCAAGGGCGCTCTTCCTCATGTGCCGTCATTGGTTGAGCGAAAAAGAGCAGAAATAGACGCATTTGCTCGAAGGTACCCACTCCCCTTCACCGTTTATTTTCATGCATGGATGGGTGGCATATTCTAAATCTTTTGCTCCTACTCTGCTGCTTCAAGATTGCAAGGAATCACAAAGTCGATATCAAGATATCCGACAGCCAAACGCCGTTTTGATTTCCTAGTAAAGGCACTCCTGTTAGAGCTCGAGAGGACGATGGGTGGCATCCAGTCTGCCAATGGATCCCAGGTGCAAAGGCTGAGAAGTGGCATTGCGAGAATGCTTAGCCAGAAATCCATGGGGAAGACAGCAAACATCAGAGATGAAGATCCAGAAGCGCAGATGACGAGCTACGCTCGCACTTTGTGATAAGTTTGATAACGCGTCGTGTAGCTAACACGCTAGTGAAGAAGAAGAAAAAACTATTCCCTGTAGTTTTCAACTTTGTAAGATGTGTAGATGCTGCAGCTATGAGCTAGCTAATCCTAAGACCTGACCATTCCCTTGTACGATCTGTGTATTTTGAGCATTACATCCTCGTAGTGGTAGCCCCCGTCCAGATGATCATTCTTGCCGAGTGCTTGATTTTGTTGCAGCCTTTTGGTGTGATGAACATCGCATTGCTTGTTGGCTTGTTTCTTATACTTGGCTGTTCTTGCAGCACATGATCTTGTCAAGTGAGACCTGACTTGTCTAGATGCTTCTGAACTTCTTATTTCGAATGTCATTACCAGAAATTTGGTAGGATCCATCGCCCTCAGCTCATGAATGAGGATTAATATTGTGCTACTAAACTGTCAAGTTGCAAACTTGCAACACGAACTTGATCGGCTCAATCTTGAGAAACAGTACATGCCCTAATATGTTGCACAGAGCATTCTGTTGTCAAAAATTGCCACGGCAAAACCTGGCAAAAGAATGAGATAACCAAGACTCGGGACAAATTATTCAGTTGGGCAGGTGTATTTTCCTTTCTAGATGACAACAAAACAGGTTGCGCTACAACCATGCAACGCCCAAACTTTGGGGCTCGCGACCTCGCGTGAAGGTCGTTCGTCGTATCAGGTGGATAAAGTATGGAAAAGCTGAAGCAGTGTCCGTGCTTCATCATTTGCGCATTGGTCTCAAAGACCTTCACCTGGCTGGCTATCAGGTACCTCGGTGTCATCAAACTGCTCGGTATGTTTCTGCCTCGCCTTCTTGTAGCTACTGGAGCCTCGGAGGATGGAGCCAATATGCAGCCCCTCTTTGAGACTCTTCTGTGATCTGAACAATGGGAGGAAAGCAACTCAGGTGTCAGCAGGTTTCAGCTAAAGATCAGAAGAAAGCAGTCATGTTTTTCTATTCAAGTTCTATCCAAAAAAGCTACGGAATAATTACTCCAATGGTGGTTGTTTTAACTTCTAGAATAAGGCTACTGTACAACTACAGTGTTGTATGACGTGTCACTCCATTATCCTCTCCCCACAAGATATACATGAGGTGGTTATCAGAATTTGTGCAATCATTATAGATAATGTCAGCAAAGCAGCATTGATAGTTACTTGTCTCCACTGCAGTAAAACCGATATAAGGAAACATAGTTTCTGCTAAGACCTATTTTCTCTTTATAACTTAGAGAACTTACAATGGTACGATGCCGTCATCATCAGGCACGCCGCTTCCATCATGGGCTGCAGATGAAACACCTGTTAAAAGGCACATCAAGTATATCATTTTCATAAGGGGACTAGCGTATCTGATGCAATGTCAGAAAATAACGCATAAGCAATCACACTGAATTACAAACCGAAGGATATCATGGAAAAGCCTGCTCGAATTGCTACTCACTCCTTACCTTAATTAAGTAAAGAATTGTGGACCTTTATCCACAGAGCACCAGAATCAGCACTAAAAATATTAATACGACATTCTGGATATACACAAAAAAGAATACTGAAAAAAGAATTTATCGATGCAAGAACTTCTGAATGAACATAGGAATATAACTTGTCCGGTAGATCTAGGCTGATCATTTCTCTAAACGAGATATCAAGCCTTCAGTAACTTTTCTTACTTCACGAATTTGTCTGAGGAGGATATCCACCCTCAAGATGTAGATAAACACACAGAGGGACCACATTTTTTAATTCCAAGTATTAAATGAATGCATAACCAAGTGCAAGTGCAATCTAACAGAATGTTGGCAAACTAGTACCTATTCCATGTGATACTATTTCATTGAGGTTCATACCTGAGTCAGCAGATGTGGATGAATCATCTGATGAGGGTTCCATTGCAGCCTTTTCACTCATGGTGTCCAAGGCATCATCAGAGCCTTCACTGATGGCATCATTGAAAATTGCACCAGTGCCTCTCTTACTATTATCTCTTTTGGGGTTGTCACTGGTTTGTTCATACCTTTTTCTTGGAACTTTCCGAACTGCTACTCTATATCGGTTAACATTTTGTGGCTTGCCCTCCGTACTGCCACTTGATGCTGGTGGGCTCATGGAAAAGCTCTTAATAAGGTTGCTTACAGCCTTAGGATTTGGACCTGCCCTGCCATTGATAGGCCCATCATGGTTTTTACTCTTAGCATGTTGCTTTGTCTGAGAAGTGGACTTCCTTTGTTCTTTGCTCATATGTGCATGATCCTTATCGACGGGCAAATTATTCTGACTATCAGCACTAAACTTGCTTCGGTGAAGCTTCTTTTCAGTAGTTCTATCACATGTGGCACCTTCTGTCTCCAGTTGCAGTAGACTGTTATTCTGAATAACTCTTTCATTGTCCTCTTTTCCATTGTCCTGCTCCATTCTTCCTTTCTGCACAACAGAATACAGCAAATCTTGTGTAGAATTGTCAGTGTGCTGATGATCACCATAAGGATTGTCCTGATCGGAAACAGGCTTGACCAAATCCGATTTCCTTTTGCTCTTCTTTTTCTCCTTAACTTTCTTCACATTTCCATCTTCTCTGTTCATGTTTTCTGCTGAAACAGATGGAACACCCACATTGCCAGTACCAAAATGATCAGTTAAGCTAGTTTTGTCAGTATGAAGATGGGATTCTGGCGGATCATTTGGTTCAATACTACCAGCACGTTGAGACTGCATATCTGGTTTTCTTTTGATCTTCTTTTTGTCCTTAACTTCCCTTATAGTTTCATCTTCATTGTTTTCTTTGTTTTCTGCAGAAACAGATGGGTCATTCATCTCACTGGAGCTAAAATGTTCAAGGAAATTGGTATTGTCATTGCCAGGATGAACCGCCACACAGTCATTTGGTTCAACAGCATCAGCAGAAGTTTTAGGACTAACTGTTCCCCGTTCAACCCAGGAGTTCATCAAATCTGCATCAGAATCATGTTCCAAAGCAGAATCCTGACTCTGAAGTTCAGTCTTGAAAGATTTCTTCCTTCCCTTTCGAGCATTATCGCTGGCAGATTTGAGAGTTGTGGCATCTTTCTGAACTACAGGCGATTGTGTTGGAGCTCCCACTGCATTTTCATTATCATTGGCCCCACCAATGTCAATTAAATATTCGTCCTGGCTTTCCTTAGCGAAGCGACTATCTTGCCCATGTGTAGAATGATTGATTTCTTGTATTTTAGGAGTCCGAGTCTTGGAAGACCTTTTGCTTTTCTGCTGTACTTTTCCAACAGTACTCGCAGAAGCGTCAATTACAGAACCTCCTTGAACCAAATCTGCTCTTGTAGTATTTGCTCCCTCTAAGTCCTTTGTAACAATCTGATTGATTTGCTCACCTGAAGAAACATGCTTTAAGGAAATCTTCTTTCTCTTACGCTTAGTGGCTTTGGTTTCGTCATCAGCTTGTGCCACTATATTTTCAGTTACAATATCCTGAAGATCACTGTTTTTCTCAGATTCTCTTATTTCTGTGTTAGCACTTTCTGCAGGTACACCACCTGAAGAATGAGATGAGCCAAGCACGGTTGACAGAACTTTCAATTGCTTTCCTTTACACTTCTTACGACTAGGTGAGTTGATAGGAGCCTCAGAGAGAACCGCTGCTGGATATTTTGGAGGTAATGCTGCACTAACACCACCTTTATCCCCAATGCTCCCAACAAGTCCTAGTACATTCTGGTTGCTGCCTAGGTGAGTTTGTTCTGTTAACAGATCTCCATCCAAATCCTTACTTAAGCTGTCTGTGGATCTTAAATCTGCCAATACCTCATCAATCACATTTGCAGTTGCTTTATCCAGGTTTTCATCAAGCTTCTTGTGGTCACTAACAGTTGCTTCTCCTGTAGTGCCTGGTGTTGTTTGTTTTGCATCTAGGGGAGCAGCATTTGTGCTTTGTATTGAGCTTTCATTTGTAATTAATCCAGATGATTTTGTTACATCTTGAGTAGGATCACTACACTTTGAAGACTCCGAGTGACGTCTTCTCTTCTTCTTTCGCTTTACATCACCACTTGGATTCTCTATTACATTAGAATCCCCTTGCCGCACATTGTTTGAGATCTTTTGCATAAAAGGGTCATTTACAATCCCCCCTTGAGTAGAAACCACATCCGATTTGGTTGCATTCTCTTCATATCCACACTGATCTTTTTCTCCAGCAGTATCCATGGAAGGTATGTCAACAGAACTAACCTTCTGTTCTTTCTTGTGCTTCTTCTCTTGAGAAGTATTACTAGCTGTATGTATCTTCTCCAACATGTTCTTGCTTTTGCCAGCTTTCTCCATGTTGCTTGTTTCAACTACAACTTCATCATGACCTCCATCATTGTCTATAGGTTGTTTCTTTTTGGCATGCTTCTCCCTTCCATCCCAAGGGGCATTGCCTCCTTTTGTAGTTTTTTCTTCACCAGCTACAACTTCATATGTTGAATTAACGGTATCTCGAATGGTCGGATTTCTACATCCTTTATCTACAAGCTCAATATTCCCTTGGTCAGCAACTAGATCAGTAGTTGCCTGAGCATCAGTCACCAACCGAACATCTTTGGTTCCCTGGCTTCCATCATTGAGTTGTGCCGATGAAAGAAGCATGTCAGATGGTCTGCCCATAGTTTTGTCTCTGCTAGTTAATTCAACATTATATGCACCATCACCTGGGTAATAGAAAAGGAAAATAAATCAATATATGTGCATCGGGCAATAAAAATAGATTTTTTCAGATGCATGCCTAGCCAGAGAAATGAGAAAGTCAATTTATAGTTCTTGGGTATTTGAGGAAACTTTAGAACATGGTGATAGCTTTGGGCCAACAAATACATGTATTTCAAGACTCCCATTTGCATTCTTTATCTAGGACAGACATCAAAGCCAAAATTGACACCAAAATGCATGATTGGCAAAATCAAGCATATTCTTAAAATCTTTATGATTGAATTCAAACACAAATGCCAGGGTTTACCATGATTTAACCTCCAAACAAATTCTAGTATATAAAAATAGTATTATATCGTAAAAGAGTCCATGGATATTATTACTTTGTATCCCTTGGTTGTCTTTATGAGGCAGAACTTCAGCTACGGCTTTTGGCACCTCCACTGCTCCAGTTGATGGTTTTGTCATTTCTTGAGCAGAAACAACTTCATTGGAAGTGACTGATTGACGCTTTTTCCTTTTCTTATTCTTTCCAGCAATGCTTGGATTTTCTAGCTTGATGGAATCCTCTTGTACGCTTCCATGGACTTCTTGTTGAAAAGAGCCGTTCGAAAGTTCCCCACGAGAATTAGTGTTTGCTTCCAGTGGAACCCTATCTGATTTAGTCACATCCCTGGTTCTAGGCTCGTTAGTTTCCCTAATAGGACCTGCAGCTGATGTGTCAAAAGAACCAGTCTTCCTAGTCTTTTTGCGCTCCTTTTCTTGAGAAAAATCATCCAATGCATGAATCTCTTCCAACATTCCCTTCTTTATCCCGACATGCTTGTTGCCGGGAACAACGCCTACATCATGGTCACCATCACTATGCAGAGTGTCTTCCTTTCTTGCATGTACCTCCTCTCCAACCTGGGACATATTGCTTTGATTTGTAAATCTATCAACGTTTGCTACAGATGTGGAATTAACATAAGCCCCCTTGGTTTGATTATCATGTTTTATCCTCCACTTGTAGCTCTTTGCTTTGTCAACAACTGGAACAGAAATTGCTTCTACATCACTGGCCGGGTTTACTGCTTCGTTCTTCTTTCTTTCAGTATTCTGTTGTGATGAGGATGACAGAAGCACATCATCTGGCACTGCATCATGTGCATGAACATTATTCAACACTGCAGCATCTTCACCACCTTCGAAAAATAACAGAAATGATGGAATTTTACAATAAGTAAAATACAAAAAAGAAAATTCATATTTTTAGCTTTGGAAAATTGCAGCTTCAACCTCATGCCTCAAGAGTCTAAGACAACTACTAACAACATATTTTTTTAATAAAAATATAGCTTGCACTGAGTGAGAATAAAAAACTTTAGATTGATCTTGATGCAAGAAATATGTTACAAAGATTCACATTAGAAATACACAAACTTGAATGATATTCATAACACTTTCACCAACAATAGGAATATTAGGAAGCAGTAGTAATGCTAACTCAATATACAATTCATATGCCACAGTTAATGCTAACTCAATACCTTCCAGTCTTTGAGGAAGCACATCACTTGCAATTTCCGATATCGTTGCAGGCAACTCCCTAACACACTTGTCCACATCAACTCCAGGACAACCTTCACTGGATCTCCTTCTATCCTCCATTGCCAGAGCGTCTCTGCAGCAGTGTGCGTCTGCCACTGTTGCTGCCATCTTGACATGCAAAAAGCACCCAGCCTTGACTTTGGCAAAGGCACTCCTCACTATCATCGAATCAGAGAGGTGATACATTGCACCCTTCCGCCGCACCTGGCAAAATCACAGAACTTTTAGAAACCTGCACTACCCTTTGCAGGGTTTCAAGCTCGCACATGCTAATTACATGGATATCCAAAACAGTAAAACAGCGTGTAATTCAATCCAAGACTGTGAGGAACCGAAAAGATGAGTGTCATGGGTCATGACTATCAGAATCAAACTATGCATCTTCCAAGAATCATCATTCATGGAAATTTAATTAACTTTGTAAAACTTGATAGCCATCTATTGTGTCATCAAAAGAAGCCACAGACCTTTTCATAAACTTAATCTCCATTAGGTGTTTCAAGAACCATAGACCTTCCAATACCCAAAAGCAATTCGAATAAACAACTATACCAAGTTACGCAACCTCCATGAAATACAGTCAATTTGACATAATTAAACCAACTGATGTAATGCACGGTCCGTATGCAACATTGCCAGTTGGTGCTACATGCAGTACATTTGTTGGCAGTAGCCTCAGATTGCACTCCAAGGCGTTGACATCTCAGTACATTTCAAAATTATAATGGGGTGACAACAAAACATCGCTCAGAGAGTCAGAGGGAAGATTATGCGGAAGAACCACCCATAACCCAAATGCATCCAGCCGATCACATATCAGCCCATAAATCATCCAAGGCAATCCAACACAAATTACGTGGAATTTGTGTGACCTTGAGGAATCCATCACCAACCCTTGGCAGCATTTCTAAAACCCCCCGCAAACCCACGCACCTGATCACCCAACAAAACACTGACAAAACCTCCACTAAAACATCCCTAGAACGAAAAGATCTCCACCACAAACTACACGAAATCTAAGCGATCACGAGGAGCCAATTACAATAAAAAAACTCCTGCAAGAACATAAGAACTGATCAAAGTCATAAATTAGGACCTGGAAGGACTTGACGGCGACGGGGCCGAGGTCGGGGAAGGCGGCGGCGTGCTCCACGGCCACCTGCGCTGCGCGGAGGGCAACACACGAATCAGTCAAGGCTTTCTCGGTCTCAAGGGAGGAGAGGAGGGGATGAGGGGCGTACACTTGAGGTGGCTGATGGTGGAATCGGCGGCGACGAGCAGGGCGAGGCGGGTGCCGAGGTCGGTGTCGATGAACAGTGACACGGGGCGATCTCCGCTGGCGGAGCGCGACTGCGGCGGCGGCGATGGCGAGGCGGCCATTGCGGGGGTGCGCCGTGCGGCCGCCACTAGTGAGAGGAGGGGACGGAGACGGAAGAGTGGGTTCTGAGGGTGCGTTTTAGGTTGGGGGAATTATTGGGAGCCATCCTTTGAATTCCTAAATCATTTCCTTCAAAATCTCGAATTTTTTATATAAACTGCGGGGGCAAGCATTTAATAGTTTTACTCTACAATGATATTGTTGTACAACGTAGTCGTTCACCCGTATCAATTATGGTATACTAATACAATCACATAAACAAAAACAGAAATTACAAGCGAAAATAGGGGGCAAAGATCTCTCTTTATAAGATTGATTTTTCTGTGCAAGACAATATCCAATATATAGTAGAAAAACCTCTAGAGATAAATTCGAATTCGCCCATCAACGAATTTAGAGTTCTAAATTCGGATTCACCCACCAATGAATTTAGAGTTCTTCTATACTGGAATAAGGACTATCTATTTCACAACAGCGCCGTCCCTTGGGTAAATACCGTGTAATGCATATGTCTCATTAAAAACTCTTTTCAAAACTCGGTAAGAAAAGTGTCGACGATTGGGGAACAGGCCCCCGCCGAGCTTACTTGTTGGTGGAGGGACCAACTGTGACCCCTTCTTACGTGAGGGATTACTCGAGGAACGACTCACCAGATTTCAACGAGCGTGGACACAGCAGTTTACCCTGGTTCGGGCCTCTCAGGAAAGAGATAATAGCCCTACTCCAGCTCTCGTTTACTCTTGTAATGTGTCTGAGTCTTACAGTCTGTGCGTGGTATGTTGCTTTGTCCCCCTCATGATGGGGACGCTTTTATAGCTTACAAAGGATCGAACTCCACGACCCCACTACCCGCACGTTTGGACCTCGTCCAAACGTGGCAACTGGTGGATCCTATCTTTCCGCCACGCCCCACGGAAACGAAGCGGGCCAACGGAAGTTACGCTCGGGTGGTTATTCCCACCGACCCGAGACCACGTAAGGTCGGCCGATGGCCGACACCGAGCTCTAATCGATCGAATACGTTGCATTCTTGGTCCCACCCGAGCCCGAGCTCGAACCGGCGGAATGCGTAGCCCTCCGACTCGATTAGACAATCCAGGGTAACGACCTCCTGGTAGCTCGAGGCGGAGCGAGCTTGGTCGTTGGTGGCATCCGAGGTAATTTATGGAAATTACCCGGCCCGACAGCCTAGCCCCGAGGTTCAAGTGGGAAAAGGTCTAAGGAAGGCCTTCCTTGGGCCTACCGTTTCTACGAGCATGTCGGTTCTGCGGCGACAACCGCCGCGACCAACGAGCTATTAACCTTCTCCTGAACGAAGCTTGTTGTTCCAAATGCCGTGTTTCGAGCGAGCGGAAGTGGGCCCCTCTCATCGGTTCCTTCTCCCGGAAGCCTGAACTGTCCTTCCTGGGGAACCGCCTTTTCGGGCAGGACGGTTTCGATTTGCGTGCCCACGTGTCGTTTCCCGGATGGCGAACGCCTCAACTGCCCTCTGTGCCTCTAGGGCTTCCTCGACCATAACGGTGGGAAGTCCTTTCGCTTCCCCATCTCCTGGAGGAGTTTTTAAACACTCGAAGAAAAAACCCTTAGACTCACTTGGCGTATTGCGATCATTTGCGTCTCACACTCCTCTCGCTTGGCGCTCATCCTTCTCCTTGATCATCTTCCTCATCCTCATGGCGAAGTTCGGCGCCAAAGAAGCTCGACAGCGCAGTGGAGGTCCTCGAGCTGGCGAAGTACCTCGACGCCGGTACATGGAGAGCCCATGGCGACGAAGAGAGCCCGCAATGAGGAGGGGAGATCGTCTCCACCGAGCTCTACGCCATGAACGGGCTCCGACGCCCGAAAGTGAGTTTGTTGAGGCCGCACTCGCCTCCTGCGAGTGCGAGATCGCCACCTCCATCCCAACTCCATTCTCATTATGGCCATCTTCACCCATCTCTGCGAAGGGTTCGTGGGCGCCGAGCCCACTCCCGCCTCTTCTTCCACTTCTACACCCTTTCTCGCATGCCAAGACGCCTTCGCAGCCTGGCCGCCTCTCATTTCCGCCTTCGACCTACCCGACCATATGAGTACCCGAGCTTCACGCTCAAGGACTCGGTGTCGGGTTGGGCCGACTCTTGGTTCTACTCGAGGAAAGGTATATGCACGCTTTCCTACTCCGGGCCAGAGGTCGCGCTGCCGAGACGCCCGACCGCCTGCGTGGAGCCCGAGGAGGAGAAGATCCTCATGACGATCAACGAGCTCTCGTGCCTGGGCCGACCGGTCGGACGTTACCGGGACTACGCCAGGAACCGGATATCACCTCGGGAGGAGGGAGCATCCCTTCTTCAAGGTCGAGGGGTGGCAGGACATCACCCGGAGTCACGCCAGGTATGTCATCGCCCTCAATCTTCTTTTCCGAGCGAGAGGATGCCCCTTCTCACGACCTCTCCCTTGGCCGGTATGCAGCTCCGCCAGAGGACTGGTGGATGTGAGGGTGTCCGAGATGTTCGGCACCCTAAAGGCAAGGAAATCATCGAGGGCCGCCAGATCCCGAACAACATCCTTAACCGACCGAGGCGGTAAGTCCCGACTTCGGACTTCTTTCAAGCTTTTGTCCGGACAGGTTTCACGGGCCTTCCGACCTCATTCGAAGTTTTTCTTTTTCAACAGGAGAAGGTTGCCTCGAAGTCGCCGTGTCCCGGTGGGATCGCGATTGGCGGGTCGAAAGACCAAGGGACAAAGCGGTCGCAAGCGCCGCGGCCGATCTCCGTCGGCCACGCCGCCCTCGCCAGCAAGACACGCAGCGCCCCGCCGACGACCGCTCACCCCGCCAAAGACTTGGAGTATGCGGACCGGCAGGAGGTGAGTGAACTGAGATTGTGGATGGACGAGTACACCCGAAACAATCCCGAGCTGATGGCTCGTTTGCGCCAGCTTGCTGCGCGGGCGAAGAAGGAGGCCGCAGCCGCGGCCGGTCCAGCGCGGAAGGTCGAGCTGGAGGGCCAGATCGCGGCCCTTCAGGCGGAGCTCGCGCGGGTGAGCTCGAGCTCGGCTCCCGGGGACCACGAGGAGGAGAAAGACGAGCTGGACCCCGCGCCCTTGGTCCCGAGGTCCCGCAGGTCGTCCGCCACGCCTCAACCGCGCCCAACGCCGACCGTCTCCGAGGTCGGCTTGGAGGAGGTCGACCTTCTGGCCGCCAGGGGCCGACAAGGCGCTGAGGACATGGCCGCCTCCTGGCCCGCGCCGAGCTCACTAGCGGACGCCGAGCAAGGTCGATCTCCTACTCCCTCTTGTTTGTCTCTTTCTCCCAAGACCATACTAACCCCACATCGTCTATAGTGGGGGTGGCAGTTGGTGCGGAGTTATGGGATTTCGAAGCGATGGCTGACGATATTCTTGACTTCGTGCTAGAGAGGGAGCTAGCCCGGGCTGCCGAGGTCGTCATGGGCGACGAGGCCGAAGTGGGAGCCGAGGCCGCGAGGCCCAGCCCCACTGCCGGTGCGACGACGCCGAGGTGGGGGAGTCTGTTGTCGCGTGAGCCCCGGACCGGAGGTCGTGTCTCGAAGAGGAGGCACGGAGGAAGATCGCGCCGCCGATGCCCGGCCGCGGCGGAGGGCATCCCCACATCATAGTTGTGGAGGATGACGGCCCGGGAGTCTCGATGGTGGTGAGCAGGCCCCGAAACTTCCGCGCCAGCGACATCATCACCGCGACTCTTCAGAGATCGCCGAGGCCTCTCCTCGGGCTTATGACGCCACGCTGGCCCAGCCACGCCGGCGTCAGGGGACCCCAATCCTGGCGGGAGCTCGTCCGACGAGGAAGAGCCGGCTACCCCGCTGGGTGGGGAGACGAGCCCGACCACCGTAGGCGAGCCGGGGCAGCTTCCAGACGAAGGGAATCTGCCGGGCGCCGAGGCTGCTCGGCCGAGACCGACCTCCCGCCGCCGACTTCGGTGCCCCTGCTGATCCCAAGGCTGGGACGCTGCACAGCCCAAGGGCCTGATATCGACCAGTGTCCGGTTGCTCCCATGGCCGTAGACGCCGAAGGGTGGAGCCCTGGCCGAGGAGGCGAGCCCTGGCCGAGGAGGCGGAGCTCCCGGCGCAACTCTGCCGGGAGGAAGAAGAGCGGAGGTGATCCTTGCTCTCGAGGCCGTCCCTCTCCAGAGGCGGAGGTCGCCCCCAGGGCAAAAGTCCATCGCCGAGGGCAGGGAGCTCGGGCTCAAGCCCCGAGCCCGATCAAGGAGAAGGGACTAAGGCGGGGATCCCTTGCCCGCCTAACAAGGTGGAGGACCTCACGAGTTGTTCCATCAGTGGAGACCCGACTTTTTGGGTAAGTACTCGGCTTTTGTACTTTTACCAAGAGCTTTGATTACGACCTGAAAATGCCTGCTTCGGCAGTCCGGAATCCACCATGAAGGACTTCCATGCCGCGACCGTCGCCGAAGTTGTCGCGAAGCACCAAGCCGAGCAGACGCCAAGATGCGAGCTCGAGCGCCGGGTTGCCGAGCCGACATCTTCCGAGGCCGAGATCCGGCGGAAGGTGGAGGAGTCCGTGCACGAAGCTTCAGGAGCGCCGACCGAGCGAGCAAGCAAGGTCGAACCTGGAAGCCACGGTGGCGACCTTACGCGCGGCGCTCGAAGCGCCGAAAGGACAATCGACCAAAGAACGGGAGGAGTCCAGGCGACTTCGTCAAGCGGCAAGCGAAGGTCGGGAAGCTCGCCGGCGGGTGCTCGACCTTGAGTCCGAGCTTGACTCGGTGCGGGACGAGCTCGTCGCTTTGCAGGACGAGAAGCGTGCCGGGCTCCTGTAATTTTCTTTTTCCTGTCTTTACCTGTAAAAAACTTAAGGGAAAAAAACCGCCCAGTTGAACATAGAAAGAGCGTTATTTTTAATGGACGTTTTTTGTTTTTCTCCGAGATGACAACGATTTGTTTCGTGCCGTGGTCTTACGCGACTTAGCAGTCAATCGTACGAGGAAATGACTATCTCGCGCGAAAGTTGCACGAGGTCGAGGTGACCATCTCGCGCGAAAGTTGCACGAGGTCGAGGTGACCATCTCGCGCGAAAGTTGCACGAGGTCGAGGTCGTGGCCACATGGTACCTCTATAGCCCCCCGCCGCCAACGGAGGTCGTGGGCGTAGACTGCGAGCACGACCTCGTTGGCGGAGTAGAATTCTGCGGAGACCGTGTGGCCCTTAGGGTTACGGTGCGTTGACGCCGCCCACCGGCCGACCTGAGCTCGGAACCGTTCAGAAGGGTGTCCTGTGCGAATCTTTACTTGCGGCGGAGGTCTACCGCGAAAAAAGATGGTCGTCTTACGAGGAAGGAAGCCCTCGAGGTCGAGCTTTTGTCGTACGGTGTTTTGCCCCAACGACCGACCTGCCCCTGACACTTTGTCTGGGTCGAGCTTAATCGTAGAATGGGGAAAGAGAGAGAGAGAATGGGAGGGTAAGGTGACAAAGTTTATTAAAAGGTAAAAGCGGGTGAGGTTAGACATGGAACTTACGCAGTTGGTCGATGTTCCAAGTACTAGCTAGTTCTCGACCATCTTCCATTGCAAGGCGGACAGCCCCCGGGCGTGCTGTTGAGACGACCGTGTAAGGACCTTCCCATCTTGGCGTTAGCTTGTTGGCTTTTGACAGTCTTGGACCCGTCGCGAACGAGGTCGCCGACGTGTAAGGTCCTTGGTCGCACCGATTTAGCGGCGTGCTGCGAAGAGCTTGCAGTAAACCGCGGATCGCAACAGAGCCCGTTCACGAAGTCGCCTCCGCAAGGTCGAGGTCGAAGGCGTTCGCCTTCTGCGTCGATGTTATCGGCCAGGTTCACCCTCGGGGATCCTAGGACAACCTCGGCGGTAGGACAGCTTCCGCGCCATATACGAGCCGAAGGGGTCTCCCAGTGGCTCGGCTCGTCGTGGTGCGGATCGACCAGAGGACGGGGTAGCTTCGTCCACCCAGGCTGACCATGCCTATCGAGGCTCTTGAAGACTCTCTTCTTGATTCCTTGGACGATCTGCCTGCTCGCACGCTCGGCCGCCCCATTGCTCGTGGGTGGGCCACAGATGCGAAGCATATCTTGGTCCCGACCTCCTCGCACAATAAGCACGAAACACCTCGCTCGTGAACCGAGTGCCGTTGTCGGTAATGAGGCGACTTAACGCCAAAGCGGGTTACTACATTATTGCGGAAGAACCTTTTAGCCGCTGTGCCGAGATGGTTGATATAGGCTCGGCCTCGATCCATTTAGTGAAGGTGTCGATTGCGATTTAACAGTGTATTTACAACCCCTCCTTCCTGGAAATGGACCGAGTATGTCGATGCCCCAAACCGAGAACGGCCAGGTTAGCGGCATGGTCTCAGAAGCGCGTATGCTTACCGATGGACCTTCCGAGCATGGAAGCGGCAAGATCGGGCAGGAGGTTACTATTGAGCGTCGTCGGCCAGGGCCGTCGGCCAATAGTAACCCAATCGGAAGGCTTTGCTCACCAAGGTCCTAAAGGACGAGTGAGCTCCACACATCCGTCATGGATATCCTTGAGGAGATATTTGCCTTCCTCTTGGGTGATGCACTTGGAGAGGACGCCAAGCGCGCTTTGCGGTATAAGAGACCCTCGACCATTTTATAGGTCGAGGAGCGCCTCACTAGCCGGGATTTCTCGGCTTCCTCCTCGGCAAAGGTCCGTGCACGAAGTATTGGATGAATGGCGTCATCCATCAAGGCCCTCTGCTCGAGGAAGGAGACGGTACCACCCGTCTCGGTTGCCTCTTCCCGGGGATGGAGGGCTTATAGAGGTGCTCGATGAGCACCTACCGAGCGAAACCGGGCGGAACCGACCTTTGATAGATGGTCGGCCAGGGCATTGTCCTTCACGAGGATGTATAGTACTTCGAAGTTTCAAGTACTTTTCCATCTTCCTTACTTCAGCCAGTAAAGCGCCATTGAGTCATCGAACACCGATACTCCTTGTTAACCTGGTTGGCGACCACCGCGAGTCGCCCTTCGCTTAGTCGTTGGACTCGAGCGCTTTGCATGCCCGGCCTGGCTAGCGGACCTTCGTATTCGCTGCGTTGTTTGTTGCGCCGAAGTGCGCTTGGAGGCGTCTGGATCCGCTCCCCTGAGGGGATTCGAGGACCACTCCACCCCGAGCAATCGTAAGCTCGGATCCGTCGAAGTGCATGACCCAGCCGACCGTGCTCGGCCTGGTTGGAGTTCGGGTTCGGCGGGGCGGGGTTTGTCCATTCGGCTAGGAAGTCCGCTAGGACCTGAGATTTGATCGCGGTTACGCCGAGAATTCGATCTCGACCGGGCGAGCTCCATGGCCCATTTTGCGATCCGCCCGCTTGCGTCTGATTCCCGAATTTCTCTCGTGGGAAGTTGGTCGGGACTTGGATTTTGTGTGCCTGGAAGTAGTGTCTTAATTTCTTCGAGGCCACGAGGAGCGTATAAAGGAGTTTCTGGACCTCGGGGTACGCTCCTTTGGTCCGTGTAAGACCTTCGCTGACGTAGTAGATCGGGCGCTGCACCCCGTCCCGTTCTACTGTGATGACGGCGCTTACTGCATGGGGTGTGGCGGCCAGGTAAAGCAAGAGGACCTCTCCTACTCTGGGCGTGGTCAAGACCGGGGGTCTTGACAAATATAGTTTAAGCTCTTTGAAAGAGCGGTCTGCTTCATCTGTCCAAGTGAAACCGTCGTGCTTCCGGAGCGCCTTGAAGAAAGGTAGGCCGCGTTCCCCGAGCCGCGAGATGAAACGACTTAAGGCCGCCATTCTCCTGGGCCAGGACTGGACCTCCCGAGTGGATGTCGGTGGTCGCATGTTCTCGATTGCTTCTATCTTCTCTTGGTTGGCCCCGATTCCTTGTGGGCCGATCATGTATCCTAGCACCTTGCAATCTTTGATCCCGAAAACACATTTTTCGGGTTTAACTTTATTCGATGCTTGTTGAGGTTATGAAAAGTCTCCTCTAGATCGGATACATGGTCGGAGGCCATTTTGCTCTTGACGACGACTATGTCGTCTACATACACTTCCGTGTTTCGACCTATTTGGTTCGAGAAGGTTTTCTCGCATAAGGCGCCGGAAGGTCGCTCCAGCGTTCCTTAGACCGAAGGACATGGTCGTAGCGTAGAATGTGCCAAACGGCGTGATGAAGGAAGTTTTCTCCTCGTCGTCGGGCGATATGCCGATCTGGTGATAGCCTGAGTAGGCGCCCGTAAAGCTCATCGCCTCGGAGTCGGCCGTCGCGTCGACCAACCGGGTCTATCCGAGGTAGCGGGAAATTGTCCTTCGCATGCGGCATTCAGCCCCGTGATCGACACACATGCGCCACTTGCCTCCTTTCTTCATCACGATGATCGGGTTGGCCAACCAATCGGAATGGTCGACCTCCCGAATGAAACCGCTTTGAGGAGCTTGTCCAGTTCCTCTCGATGATGGCTTGCTTCTCCGGGAGAAGCGCTGAGCTCTGCCGCCTGTGCTTTTGTCGTGCCGAATCGCTAGCTTTGTGCTCGACGACCTCCTTGGGACTCGGGCATGTCTGACGGTTCCCAGCGAACGTGTCCGCGCTTCTCGGAGGAAGGTCACGAGCTCGAGTTCCTATTTAGGATCTAGGAAGCCCCACGTGTACGACCTTGTCCGGCTTTGCGTCGCACAACGGATGGCCTTGGTTTCTCCCGGCTTGGAGGCTAGCCTTGGGCGGGGAACTCCTCGGCTCTTGCTCGGGCCCGCGTTGGGCGATTGACCGACCATGTCCAACGCCTCTCGTCGCGATTCGAGCCGCTTTCGGGCTTCCTTGATCGTGATCACGCCGCGGCCGGGACCTTCAAGCATTGGTACCGTGATGAGTGGCGGCCATGAATTTGGCGAGCGCCGGTTGGCCCAGGATGGCGTTGTAAGTCGACTCGAAATCGACCACTTCGAGCGTGATTAGCTCCGCTCGGAAGTTGCTCGGATTGCCGAACGTTATCGGGCAGACGACCGCCGAGTGGCCTGACCGACGTTCGGTACTATCCGTAGAACGGGACCACCATGCTTTTGATCTTGGAGCGAGGATCCGCATTTCGTCCAAGACTTTGGCAGACATCAGTCCAGAGGAGCTCCCGCATCCACAAGGACCCGACCCATCTGCGGTGTTGCAGATTGTTGGGCTAACGACCAACGGAGCCTTTGGGGTTTCGTCATCCCCGAGGGCGATCGCCCTTGGAGAAGGTGATCGGCACTCGGACCACTTGAGTCTGGGCGGGAGGCTTCCCTTGAGTGACACGGAGTACTTCGCGCGGCCTCCTTCAACTCCCGACGCGACCCATAGGCGGCGGAGCCCCGAATATCACGGCGATGTGATTTCGGCTCTTGGTACTCCATGTCGGTGTCTTGCTCCTCGGCGGGCTTCTTGCCCTTGACGTCTCCTTCCATCTCGGGAGCGTGGGCATGGGATCCTTACCATTGTAGAATCGCTCCAGCGGGAGGCCCACGCTCGCAATTCAAGGTCATGCCCATGCGCCTGGTGGAAGCGGGCGAAATAGGCACTAGCCCGCGCGTTGGTTGCCGCGCTCTTGGTCGTCCGGTTACGCTCGTTGCTCGCTGAACCGGCCGACCCTTTCCTTCGGGCTCCTCCCTATACGATTGCGAGGTCGGCCGTTGTCTTTCGATGGTCGCCACCATGCCGAGACGGAGGATTTTTCTTCTTTTGATTTTTTTCTCGATCGAGCTTACGCTCTTCGCTTGATGCCCCTTCGCCCCGGGCCGAGGGGCAGCTTTCCTCGCCTAGCAGCTTTCTTCCATTGACGGCCTCGTCGCGCTGGCGTAACGGCCACCATGCGAACAGCTGGCTATCGTGATGTCCGGTGGATTTCGAGGTCTGAGTAAAGCGTCGTCTCGACCCCGAACTTGAAAGCCCGACGACCGCCTCATCCGAGATGCTCGGGATGGAATTGGCGACTTGCATGAAGCGCTGGATGAATGGCGCGAGGTTCGCCCTCAAATGCATGTCGACGCTCAAGGTCGCGCTCCTTCCCGGCGACGTAGCGACTCGGAAGTTGGCTCGGAGAGTCTTTGCCGGTGGGCCAGGACCGGATCGAGTTCTCCTTACGGTTGAATAGCCACGTCCGAGCCGCCCGGCCCAGATCAGGCGTAAAGTTGGCCATCACCCTTTCATCACCCCGGCAGCCTAAAATGGCCGTGGTGTAGATCGAGAGAAACTCGTCGGTTCTCGAGTCCCATCGAATCTCTCGATGTGACCCGGCTTAAACCTTGTCGGCCAGGTCACTCGTCGCAATGATGTCGTGAACGCCCGCACCGAACACGGATCGTCAGGCGATCGCCACGAAGCGCGGGCGGTCGGGCGATCCCCACCACCGAGCCCGAGGTTAGTGGGCCCAGCGAGAGAAAATCTCCCTACGCTGTAGGATGGGAGTGGCCCGATGAGGAATGTTCGGCCCGGTTCTCGCCGTGGCTCGTGATTCCGCTGGTCCCGAGGGAGCCCCCGGGAATTGCTCCGGGTGCCCTCCCGAGCCCGGTCGCGTTCGCGCCAGTCACTCTGGGTGCGGCTGCGTGAGTCGTCGGGTGGTGGCGCTCGGACGCCCGGCGGCGGCGTTCCCAGGAATTGCTCTGGGCGCCCCTTTCCCGGGAGGCCTCCGCCGCCCTTATGTCTGTGGCGATTTCCTCGAGGTCGTCGGCCACGGCCGCGCCCATGGCTTCTAGGTCGACCTGCTCAGGAAACTCCCTGAGGTTGCGCACCACCGTGGCCAGGGCTTGAAGGCGTTCGCCGGGGAACGCGGGTGACGAGCTCGTTCGCCGTCGACGGGCTCCGAGTCCCGTGACGCTGCGGAAATTCTCACGAACCCGGCCCTGGTCTTATCGGTCCAGGCCACCTCGGACTTGCCGGGCGTAAGCCGTCGTCCGATTCAGGGATGCTGCAGGTGCTCTTTGGCCGCCAGAGCGGTGAAGACGCGCTTCACCGGGATTTGCTCGACATTTCCATCCTCCTCCGCAACGAAGACGTTACGGGATTGGACGGATCGCGAGGGGACATCACGGTGTCTCCCGTGAAGCGATCCTGGTCGAGCTCGTAGAGGTCGGGGATGTCAGACCATCGTAGAGCCCGTCGTACTCGCCGTCCGAGAGGGCGTCGAGCCGGAGCGAAAGAATCGCCCGGCAGCAGCCGCTTCCAGGGAAAAGCTCCGGAACCGTCATGATTCTTAATGCGGCGACGCCGCCGCCCCATTGTCGAAGAATCGCTTGTCCTCTTCCCGATCTCGGGCGTAGGCCCCGGTGGTTCGGGATTCGACATTCTCGGGATTCCTCACGAAAGGAAAGTCGGTCCCCACTGACGGCGCCACTGTCGGCGATTGGGGAACAGGCCCCGCCGAGCTTACTTGTTGGTGGAGGGACCAGCTGTGACCCCTTCTTACGTGAGGGATTACTCGAGGAACGACTCACGATTTCAACGAGCGTGGACACGTTAGCTTTACCCCGGTTCGGGCCTCTCAGAAAGAGATAATAGCCCTACTCCAGCTCGTTTACTCTTGTAATGTGTCTGAGTCTTACAGTCTGTGCGTGGTATGTTGCTTTGTCCCCCTCATGATGGGGACGCTTTTATAGCTTACAAAGGATCGAACTCCACGACCCCACTACCCGCACGTTTGGACCTCGTCCAAACGTGGCAACCGGTGGATCCTATCTTTCCGCCACGCCCCACGGAAACGAACGGGCCAACGGAAGTTACGCTCGGGTGGTTATTCCCACCGACCCGAGACCACGTAAGGTCGGCCGATGGCCGACACCGAGCTTCGAATCGATCGAATACGTTGCATTCTTGGTCCCACCCGAGCCCGAGCTCGGAATCCACCGAATGCGTAGCCCTCCGAATTCTGATTAGACAATCCAGGGTAACGACCTCCTGGTAGCTCGGGCGGGAGCGAGCTTGGTCGTTGGTGGCATCCGAGGTAATTTATGGAAATTACCCGACCCCCCGACAAAAAGGGATGGAGAAAAGAGTACATCGCACTCGTACTCCGTATTACACTAGTTGCTTTATTAAAAAAAACATTTATGCGAGAAACTTCAGAAAACTCACTAAGAGAAAAAGGGTACAACTCATATTCTTCAGAATATAAAATATTATCTTCAGAATCATGCAAAAAGGGTTATAGTTCAATTTACTCCCCCCCCCCTCCGAACTCTGCAAATCTCTAAGTCGCCTCATTCTAATGCCATTAATGCACCTTTGGAAAGTAGATTTTGGTAAAGATTTTGCTAATACATCTGCTATATTTTTATATGACTTAGTTTGCATTATTTTTACATCACCATTCTTCAAGAGTTCATGAGGATAGAAAACTTTAGGGGCAATATGCTTCATGATATTGCTCTTTACATAACTCATTTATATTTGTGCAACACAAACAGCATTATCCTTATAGATAATAGTGGGGGTATCGACGGTATTAAGACCATATGACTTCTGGATATAATTAATTACATGTCTCAGCCAAACACACTCACACGAGGCTTCATATAAAAAATATAATCTATGAGTGCTTGGTAGAAATAGCTACCAAGGTTTGCTTAAAAGGCGACCAAGAAATAGCCGTACCACCGCATAGAAATACAAAATCAGTCTTGGATTTGGCACTGTGGGGATCAGACAGATAGCCAACATCCAGATATCTTACCATGGTTAAATCTTAGGTTTTTTGGAAAAACTATCCAAGATCTTGAGTACCTTAGAGGTAAATGAGTAAAGTCTTGACACTAGTCTAATATCTTTTGGTTGGAACTACACTATTTCATGCTAGCAAATTTACTGTGAATACAATATCAGGCCTTATGCAATTAGCAAGATATATAAGTATGAGACTTCAGGTCCAAAGTTTTTTCATTTTCCATCTTGATCTGAAAAGGGTTTTTTATCCACTTTTAGGAATCTTACAACCATAGGGTTTTAAAAGGATGAGATTTATACATATTAAATCTTTCTAATACATTTTTCATATAGGCAAACTGGTGTACAAAAAAAATTCCTTCTTAGAAATGCTTTAGCTATAGGCTTAAGCAATATTTGGTTTTACCCAAAACTTTCATCTCAAAACTCCATCATAAGGTAAGCATTTGCTTCCTTTATTTCCTATGTGGTTATGATGATATTCAGTTCATCGATTTATACTGAGATGATAAGAATACATTATGTGATTTCTTTATGAACACACAAGGGCAATATTCCTTCTTTAGGAAAAACTCATTAAGTCGGTTGTAGCACATTCTCCCCGACTACTTTAATCTGTATAGCGATGTCTTCAATTTGACGCTATGCATGTTGCGATTATTAGAATACATAATTTTAACTCCTTCAAATATTTTCATATAAATATCCGCATCTAGTGACCCATATAAATATGTGGTCACTACATCCATCAACTGGTTTGATATGTGTAAGCTTGCTACTAATGCCTACTATTAATATTAAATTTCGGAATGTTATTCCATTCATTTACAGGAGAATAGGTTTCATTATTATCGATGACGGGTCTCTGCGTGAAACCTTATGCTACAAGTTTTGCTTTATATCTTACCATCTTGATATTTTCATTACTCTTTCGGATGAAAAATCCATTTGATCTTGCACGGAACATTTTAGGAGATGCTCAGTCAACGGGACCAAAAACTTTCCTCTTATTAAGTGAGCGTTGCCTCAATTGCTTCTTTTCATTTTGACCCCTATCTAAGCGCTTCTGGCACTCTGTCATGGACTTTGGTTCTGGATCTAGTTTTTAGCCATTTTTTAGAGCTCTTTCAGCTCTTCAGGGATATCTCTTCATTAATTTGTTCCAACTCGTGATTTCCCACAACGATGGAGTCCGGGTGTTCTGACTTCCCAGCGTTGGATTGTGTGCGCAAATATACGCTGGGGTTATCATCTTCAGGATGGATCATTTTAGGAATATTACCATCTCCTAGATGGCTCACTTCAGGGATTTTCTCAACATCAAGATGAGTTTTTTTTCCACTATCACAGGTAGTGTTTTCTCAGTTGTTCGGTTCTCTACTTCTGCAGACTTCTCTGCGGAATTGAGTCCCGTGCATCAAGCTGTATACATATCCCCTGTCATAGGCTCTATGTATTAAATAATTGATGAAGATTCATAATCTATATAGGTCCCCAACTTCCGGTAAGGACCCAAGGTGGTATGCTGTGGTTGAGAGATTGGTATGTATACAGTACAGCCAAATTTCACAGATGGCAAATACTTAGTTCTTTTTCACACACTACCTGCCACAAGGAAATTCCATGATGTGCAGTTGGTCTGAGTTGAATTAATACCGTAGTGTACAGCATTCTGTGGCCCCAACAGCTGATGGGTGGCATATTATTCTGCAAGATTGGCCAAGTAATAATTTTTATTCTTTTAATTTAATGACTCTGCAAGGCCATTTGAGTGTGTACATGATGTATGAGGTGCTCTACAATAATTCCCAGAGCCATAAAAACATCATTAAATGATTTTGAGGTAAACTCACTAGCATTGTCCATTCGAATAGATTTAATTCTTTCTTTTGAAAAGTAGGCTTATAACTTAATAATTTGAGCAATTAATTTTGGCAGAAGTATGGTTCCTAGCAGATAAGAAACATGCATAGGACCAACTAATGGAAGCATCTTATTGGTACCATAAAGTATCTGAAAGGGCCTGATAGGAGCTGGATATGTTTACAAGTATCACTTTAAATTTTCTTCAAAAAATTCAATAATTCTTCCTTAACCTTTAGGTAAGAAGATTTAATTATGATCTTTCCAATAGCACAAATAGAGCATAAGAAATTTTCTGGTCTAGGAAAGTCTTTATGTTATGGTCAGCAGAATTATTAATTATTCTTCTTATCCATATTCAGCTCAGGATAACCGAGCCGATCTGCTAGATCTTAAATATTTATGGGTTTTCATCGCAACACAAACTTCAGGTTTTGCTATGAGTAGGTATTTTGTACCATTCTCGTTCTTTGTCTCCATATGGAAACAATTCAGACCAATGTCCTTAAAACTTAAGAGAGGACGACTAGACTTAGGGTATAATAGGGCATTCTTCCAATGCTAACTATGAGAGTATCCCTTCTGGCGATACTCATATATTTGTAGTTCAGTTAGTGTGATACAATTGTCTTCTAGACAGATTTCCTCCTCCGCCATTGGATTATACTTATTCTATATTAGAGGTATGATTTAACAATCAAACAATTGTTGCGAACAAATTGCAGAATATAGAACAAACATAGCACAATTAATCAAATATCTTAAAAATAGGTATTTATTGAATTTTAAATGATAATCGCTCAACAGGAGCGTAGACCCAATGTTTATTCAGGAACTAGTGCTAAACTGATGAGGAGACTTATAAGGAATATATGACATCGACTAGCAAAGTGTAGGAATATTTAGGAGACTAATTCAGGTCTCCATATGAGTCGTAGGTGTCCTCTAGGAACTCCTCAAAATTAATAATTTTAAAAACCATATTATCGCACTTCTCTGCGCCCGTGTCAACAACAGGTTGAACGGTGAAGTATGATTAAACATTGTTTTCTAGGGTCTTATTAAATTTTCAGTGGATTTTATGTAAAGGTCTACCATATACTTCGGGATACGATAGTTACACGACAAATGTCCAGTACATCCGTACCTAAAACAGGGTTATTCAGGGTTTGTGGCCTTATTAGCTGATTCTTGCTTCTGGAAGCCCCCCTGATATTTTACCTTTACTTTTTTCACTATGGATTGGCTCTTCCTCTATCTGATCTATCATTCTTTTATTTATCCCCTTTATTCCTTTTGACCCTTTCTACAGCCATGGCTATTGCTAGCATGCTGAGCATTTGAATGTGCTTCGGGCATTACAAGACTCTCATTGTGAAGTACATGATGATTCTTCACCAGGAGTTCATCACGCCTTTTATGCTTCTAGCAAAATTCATATAAGCTCAGAGTACTTTTGGTACTTGGCATGGTGATACTATTACAACAGTATCCTCATATTGGGGTGGAAGGTGTATAATGTCTTGTTGATCATTTTAAAATTATTAACTTTCTGGTTACAAAATATTAGTTTAGTGACACGCTTATGCATGGCAAAGTTATATGCTGCCACAACCTTTAAAATCCTGAAAGCGAGGGAGGATTCATTCGCGCGTTGTGCTTCTAATAACAGGACGGATCTTTGTTAGTTATTTTATTTTTCCTTTAGAAAATTCAAAAGTATCAGTTGGTCATCTTCCATTAAATATTCGGTCTTTAGGTTCATATGAAAACGGTGCCTCAGGGGGTGCAAAGCTATACACTTCGTGGCTTCGGGAAGAATAGGGGTACCAGCTTCAGGCTAGAAAGAAGCAACTCTAAAGAGTTGAGCAGTCAGATTAATCTTAGTATTCATTGCTCGGATAAGGTAATTATTGCCATTCAAGACAAGCACAACAAATTCCCTCTATGCGATGTTCAACATATCCTATTTATATTTATTCAAAATAACTTTTACTATATTGCATACTCACTCTTCAATTAGTAAAGCTTGGTCATATCTACTCAGTAGATAATTATATAAAAATTTTCAAAAATTTTCTAACAATTTCAATGATTTTCTTCTAATTATTCAGCAATTTTCAAAATTACCGAGTAACAGAAAAACAAATTTCAACGTACATAAACATGGAATCTAGCTAGGATAATAAATCCAGGTATATGGAGCTTTCAATATGCCATATAAAAATTATCTAGCATTTCTCATAATTTTCTGTTAATTACAAAGTAATTTTCAAAATTACTTAACGATAGAAAGTAAATTCTAACGCAAATTAAATATGGGATAATGCTAAGGCAAATTAAATATGGGATAATGCTAAGAAAATTAATTCAAATGCATGAGGTAACCAAAATGTCATCCAAAAATTTTTATAGCATTTTTTAATTTTCTGATAATTAGTAAGCAATTTTCATAATTACTTACAGGATAGAAAATAAAATCCAGCACGAATAAAATATGAAATAAAACTAGAAAAAATAAATCCAGAATATGAAACTTCCAAAGTGTGCTAATTACTAAAATTTACAGAAGTCCATAAACCAAGAAATCTAATTTCTAAGAATTAACATGAATTCAGGATATAATATCTTTATTCCAAAAATACAAAAAATATCGAGGGGCAATAATGTAAATTCCCTTTTTGATTCTCCCTTTTTTTTAAAAAAATGAATGGGCCGAACAGGCCCATTTGGTCCACATGGCCCAACCAGCTAGCATACAATCGGCTGCAACTGCCTTTTCTTCTCACACGCATGGCGGTGGCTGGCCGGGGAGGGTGCCAGCCGGAGGTGGCCGGGTAGCCGAAGGCTGGCTCGGAGCTGGGCACAGTGGCTCAGAGGCCGGCGATGGAGGCGGCAGCGCGGTTGTTGGCCGCGGGCGATCACAAAGCCGAAGCAGCGTAGCGGGCGCGAATCTGAGGTGACATGGCAGGCGGAGAGGGCACGAAGCCGAGGCGGGCGCGACGACGGCCATGAAGTCGAGCGCTCGGTGACAGGCGACAGCAGCAACCTCGGCTACGGGCCGTGTGTGGCATGGCAACGCGGCGGGAGGCCATTGTCGGAGCAGCGGCTATGGGTCACATGCAAAATGGCACCGTACTGCGTGTGATGGCATGACGACACGACGGGAGGCCATGGTCGTAGCAACGCTACGAGCCGCGTGCAAAATGGCGGCCAACCGTGGAACGGCGCGCGGTGACGGGCCACGGCAGCGCGGCTATGGGCCTCGGATGCCCGCGACGAGGCAGCGGGTCGAAGAGGCTAGGCCGGAGGTTGCAGGCCGGCGGCCGAGGCGTGACACGCAGCGGAAGCCGCATGGCGGGCGCGGGTGGCTTCGGGCCGGCGAGACGCGTGGAGGGCGGCAACTTCAGGCTGTGGGGAGCAAAGGTTGGCATGACGTAGGGAGTGGATGGCCGGCCGACGGTGGCCGCCGAGGGAGGCATGGCCGACGGAGCCACTATGTTTTTTTAATGAATAGTATTGTTTTCACAATAGTAGATTAGATTAACTATTAATTTATAAATAGTGAAAAATAATCTGCAGGACTTATTTATTGTTCACATGCTATTACTTAAGTAGGGCTTGGAGTAGCATAGATCGCGTGATGTAGGAAGAGCTTGATGCGGTGTCGATTGTCGTAGGTAGATGATGCAGTGTCGATGATCACGCTCGGCCACATATAGAACGATCATGCTGATAACATATTGTAAAATATAGTTGTTCACCCGCACCAATCGACAGCATATCAATGCAATCACATGAGCAGGAACAGAGAGCACACACAAAAATATGGGGCAAAGATATATCTCTTTATTAGATTGATTTTTCTGTACAAGTCAATGCCCAATATTTAGTAGAAAAACTCTTAGAGACAAATTCGGATTCGCCCACCAATGAATAGAGTCCTTCTATACTGGAACAAGGATTTTATCTATTTCACAACAGATGCCACGTCCAGTAAAAGAAAAAAAAAATCTTATGAGAAGCAACAAAAGTGGTAATTTGTATTTGGCTCTAGGGCTGGCTATCGAGTTTAACGAGCTATTATCGAGCTTATTTCAAAATTCACATAGTTCGATGTAAAATTATTTTATTTATTATTTAAGTGGTTATTTCAAATTCGAGCTAACTAGCTACTATCGAGCTGACCATAATTAACTTTTTTGCTCGAAATGGACTCATTTTAATTTTGACCCTGCTAACTACCGAAATTAAAGAAATTTTGATTCGATCCCTAACAAGCTTATTGACCAACCTTACTTAAAGCTGAATAAAAAACAAACAACCCGATTCTAGGAATCGATTCTCATAATTCAGACCACCCATATACACTAGAATCCGCAATCCACTTTATACATGTTTCTATGGATTTCAGTTTTTAAAGAATCAGATTCTCTACAACCACAATCTAAAACCAGCTTTTAGAAAATCTAAAATAAAAACAGACAGACCTTAGCTCCCTATGTTGCTCACCGCCCCCGGCCACCACCATGGATTGACGTTGGTGGTTCGGATCGACTCTGGCGCCATAGATTGCAAAATATAAATTTAAAATTTTGGAATTGCTAAAAGTTATAATATAATATACCAAACCGTGCAATTGCGCAGACCAATCGGATAGTTTGTTTCTAATGTACAGAGTAACAAAACGTAAATTGCACAATAAAAAGAGGCAACATAATTAATTCTTACCATTTTCTATTCTACTTCTTCTGATCATAAATAATTATCGTTTTAGACATCGATATAGTCTCCAAAACACTGTTTTGACCACTAATTTTTTATTATAATATACTCCATCCGTCCAAGTTTAGAAGGCGAATTTGTCTTTGCACATATCTTCTCCAGTCTGGTAATATCTGTCGTTTTGGACATCGACACGGTCTTCAAAACACAACTTTGACCGTTAATTTTTATTATAATATATTTATAAAACCCAATAAAATTATAATATTATGAAAGTACTTTTCGAGACAAGTCTACACATATAATTTTTATGTATCCAATTTAAATATTTAAAAATATATTGTTAGTTAAAGTTTCGGAAGTTTGACCATCACTATGTCCAAAACGACAGGTATTACCAAACCGGAGGGAGTATTGAAAATGACTAGAGTACACTTAATTATTATCACTAAACACTATATTCAATGCATGCATGCAGAGAATATGAAGTAAAAATGGATATTAGGGGTATATAGGGAACATCACACTGATTTTGCATTAAAATATGAAATACGCCATATATTTATGAACAAGATCATTCAAAAAATACATCTTATAAATTTAGACGGATGGAGTATTTATAAAATCCAATAAAATTATAATATTATGAAAATATTTTTCAAGACAAATCTACACATATTATTTTCATGTAACCAATTTAAATATTTAAAAATATATTGGCAATCAAAATTTCAAAAGTTTGACACTTTGACTGCACATGTGTCCAAAACAACAACTATTCGTGACCAAAGAGAGTATCTATAAACATTTGTCTTTTTTTTATAAACAGACCCTTAGAGTTTCCTCTAACTTTCAAATACAACCTTTTACCATGGAAATTAGCTGTTTAAGTTACTCCCTTCGGTCTTTAAAAAGACGTCGTTTTGAACATAGTGATGATCAAACTTTCAAAATTTTGGTCATCGATATATTTTTAAATATTTAAATTGGATACATGAAAATTGTATGGGTAAACTTGTCTCAAGAAGTATTTTCATAATATTATAATTTTATTGAGTTTTATGAATATATTATAATAAAAATTAGCGGTCAAAGTTGTGTTTTGAAGACCGCATCGACGTGCACAACGTCATCTTTTTGAAGACCGAAGGGAGTACAACAGTTGATCCAAGCGACTAAAGTTGTACACTTCACCAACAGATCAGTTTCTGGACTCTGAAGATAGCTCGAAGAAATGGGTCAAGGCGAGGCGAACAAAGTACATGCGTGCCTTAGTTACTTTCCATTATTTTGTTCCAATTCGAAAGCATGTGTGCGTGTTCAAGCACTCAATCTGGCTACCCAATTGCACCTGCGAGCTTTGTGCTTCTTTTTTTTTTTTTTTGTCAAAGCAAGGCTGCAGTGGACTCCTTGTATCACCGAATAGCTACACATGTGAAAATAATATTAGCACATATGAAACACCAAATAGCTACAATGGTAAAGAGCAGAAATCTTATTCCATGAGTGCAACTTGCATACAAAAGCTGCCACTTCGTGTTACAGTCTTACAGCAGATTACAAACATTAGGAGCAGGAAGTAATTAACGTGGACTAAATGCCGATGTTACGTTGGCTTCTGAGCTGTGGCATGAAACAGCTTCGAAGAAACACCTAGGGATTCAGACACCAGAAGGGTTCGACGTCAATAGCAGTAGCCAGGAGAGCATCAGAATTCTGACAGCGTCACTGTCAGTGTGCTTTCTTCTTGGCTTCCTTGGCCTGCCCCCTCTTGCGGGTGCCGCTGTTCTTGTCGAGGAGGAACCTATCGACGACGGACTCGGGGAGCACGGAGATCGCGAACCACATCAGGTCGTGCGGCCAGTACGGCGTGCACCTCGGCTCATAGCCGATGTAGCGAACGGCGGCGCGGGCGTAGGTCTCCGGGGAGGGGGCGAAGAAGGAAGCCTTCCTGATAGAGGACATCTTCGTCGCGGCCAACATGGGTACCTGAGCGGATTGAAGATCAAGATTTCAGAAGACGCAGCATGTACAGTGGGTTGACATCAGCTGTCTATAAGAGATACAACATTATCTGTAGTGGATTGACATCAGCATGTACAGTGGATGAAAGAGAAAGAGGAAAGAGCTGTCTGTAGATTTGTAGTGGACTGTAGCACGGAAACCAAGGTGATTGTGTGTAGAGATGAGTTGTCTGTAAAAAAGTGATTGTCTGTACTATTGTATAATTGTCTTTAAGATTGTCTATAGGTGACGTGACAATGTGCTATAGACAACAACTGTATGTAGCATTGTACATGCCTCCACATGGGAAAAAAATTCTCTGCAGCACCGCTGTATTCTAGAGCCTGTGCAGTACCATCCAGATGATTGCCATGTGTCATACTTCATCAATCTCAAAGTTCTAATGAATGGCTCGGCTTGGCTGGCTGTTTGGAGATTGATGAAGTATGACACGTGGCGATCATTAGTGCACATGCTCTGGAATACAACGGTGCTGCAGAGAATTTTCTTCCCTCCACATGAGTTACGGATTCACGGGGCATCTTTAAATACTGCACAGTTGGAAGTTGAGACGCTTGAGGCCTGAGAAAACAATAGGAGTATTCCTGACAGCAACAGCGAGGATGCAATCAAAATGGTTTGGTTTCAATTAAGAGGGCCGGCGGATTGGTCTTAAATGAGCTGATATGAAATGCGCCCGCTGTTTTCCACATGGGGTGCTTGTTCTTATTTGGCGCAGTTGGGAGTAATTAAAAGCACTCAAGTACTGGATTTAACTCATGGAAAATGCAGATCCCGGTTTGTTGTTGAGACCTTCTTATTATGCCATCGTCCATCCAACAGATTGCGAAAGCATTCGACAGTGCCTAGAACAATCCAGTCCAGCCAATTTAATTGACTGAAGATAGGATGAGAAAATCATGTTTTTGTTACTGTGTTTCCTAACTGCTACCGAAGTAGGAGTACTCGTTTAGTTAGTTATTGGCCTTCCTTGGCGTACAGAACTATAAATTATGATTGGTGTGCAAATTAACACCAGAAGGATATAAATGAAATGCAACAATCCTCCATGATAGGGAATTTGGAAGGGTTACATGAAATCAACCAAAAATTTGGTAGCAGGCAGCAGGGAATATTAAAAAGTTTAATGCTTGAGTTGTATAAAAAAGAAGCATTGAGAAGAAGAAGAAAATGAGCAGTTAAGTGAAATGCATTAATCAACAAGAGTTATTAGTTAATACCTGGCATTGCACATCAATGCCTTTGCTCTTGTACTCAACATAGAGACATCTCGAGAATTGATCAACATACCTGAGAAATTGAAAACAAAGTAGTCTTACTGCCGGTTCTAATGAACACTTGAGTTCAAAAATAGAAAACATTCACTTTAGCTGAGATACAACCCCTTTTGAGCTCACATTTCGTTATATCCTATAGGCAGCCTTTTGAAATAAATTAATGCCCTTCTATATAATCTAGAGAAAGCAATGATACATAGCATTACACAATGTCACTATTAGTCTTTGCAACAGAATACAAGGCATATAACTAAATAAGGCCGGCTTTCATCTAGAGAAGAAAAAAAAGGCCAGCCGCAGCCAGTGGTAGCTGGGTGTCACGCGATCGTGCTGCGGCAAATATCTATGCAAGATGTACGTCATTTAGCAGTTGCAGTAAAAGTGTAAAACACATGAAACTAATTCTGATTGTGTTGTGTGGATGCCTTTGTCCACACCGTCTTAAAAAAAATCTGAGGGGACTTTTTATATAGATTGAGACAAGAACCTAGATCTAAAGGTGGGAGGTGCTTGTATGCATCACTATTTAAAAGTTGCACAAATATTAAAGCGTGAATGAACGGTAGATGTTAATTACTTATCTCTTTGTTTACTTGAAGATTTGCGCAACTTATATTAGAACAGTGATGTATAGAAGCACTGCTTGGATCTAAATTTGGGAGAGTAGGAGGAGAACTTGGAGAGGAGAGAAAGGGGACGAGCCTCTGCCGGTGGAGAAGGAGAGGGGTTGCCTAGCCTAATTTGGTGGAGCGTTTGTTAGAGGAGGGGGATGGGATGTGCCGACACATATGCACAACACATCAACGACACCGATAGGAATTAGGACAAGCAAGACACGAGTTAGAGAGAACAGATACGAGTTAAAGGGATAAGTAAAAAAAATTACTAGATTACCCATGTTTACAAATTTTCTATCCCTAGATCGCCCCAATGTAGATCAACGGTTCATATTTTTTAGAGGGGAGGTATCTCAGCTCAGGTTCCTTCCAAGCAATGTAGCAAGTCTCCTTGAATATACACCTAATCCCTACCCCCATCTCTCCAAACACAAGACTTCCATTTACATCTAAGAAGATCAATAAACCCCCATGATAAACCTCTAAGCTTCTTAGCTGAAAAGTCCTGGACAAGTGCATGCATACACGTGCCTTGTTCCAAAAAAAAAAAGAGTATATGCATGACTTCGACTCTCGATAGAAATTACACTTATACACAGCACAGCTATAAAACCAAAACAATTGATCAAAGCATAATGATGTAATGCTATATCTTAACTACTGAACATATGACAAGTAAAAATACTGAAATATGCTATTGATTCCAACTATGTCAGCCCCAACTTCGTGTTCCATGCCTCCCGACTAGCGTCATAGCGTGCCTTAGACCATTCGCATTTGCATATACGGGCACCTAAAGAGAGGAGTTAGCTAGGACAAGAAGCGAGGAGTACTCACGCCTTGGTGGCGGCGTAGACGCTGTAGAGCGGGTAGGAGGGCAGGATGGACGCGGCGCCGGAGCCGATGTTCACAATGGCGCCCCGCTTGCGCTCCACCATGCCGGGGAGAACGGCGTGCGTCACCCGCGTGAGCGCCTCGACGTTAAGGCGGACCAGGTTCCTCATGAGCTCCTCGTCCACCTCGTGGAAGTAGCGGGCATACGGGTACGATATGCCGGCGCTGTTCACGAGCACGCCGACGTCGAGGCACCGGATGGACTCCCCGAGAGCGTCCACGTTGGCGGCAAGGCCGTCGGCGGCGAAGTCGAGGACAAAGGTGCGGACCTCGATGCCAGGGTGCCTGGTCTTTATCTCCTTGGAAACCGCGGCGAGCTTCTCGGGGCTGCGCCCGACGAGGACGAGGCCGAGCCCCGCGGCCGCGAAGCGGAAGGCGAGCGCGCGGCCGATCCCGTCGGTGGCGCCGGTGACGACGGCCCAGGCACCGTAGCGGCGGCGCAGCGGCTTGGCTGGGCGGAGGAAGGCAGCGTAGAGCCACAGCACCAGGCGCGCCGCGGCGCGCGCCGCGACGAGGAGACCCGCCGCCGCGAGCGCCAGCGCCCACGCGGGCTGCTCGCACGCCATCCCAGCCATGATGGATTCGGAAGGACGCTCTAGCTGTAATGGTGGCGTCGGATGCGTCTGCGATCGATCGGGGTCGGAGGCGGGCTATACATATAGCCAGGAGGAGAAGGGCTGGCTCACCTTTCTACTACTGGAGTGAAATTTCGAACCAGTAAAATAAACGAGGTACTCTTCTCCAACTATGAGCAAGCTCACCTTAGGTGTGAGTACGGTTCATGAAGGTGTGGTGGACTAGGACTACCTTGGGTTAAGTGGACAGACGGACAGATGGTGCAGGTTGGGTCGTTGAGGCTTGATGAGCCAAGTAAATTCGGCAGTCAAAGTCTCACAGATGGCAGGCAGAGCACTTAAATCTCCCGCACTTATGAAAGTACTAGAAACGCAAGCGCGGCATACGCCGCGCATGTGAACAACACGTTTTTTTGTCCCGGAGAAAAAACATGCTACTAAAATATTTTTCTCATGCTCCGGAGAGTAAACAGATCACAAAAATAATTTTTCCGGGAAAAACGGAGAAAGCGCACCGCACGCGCGAACGGAAAATATTTTTTGTTTTTTTTTTTCGGAGGAAAAACAGGCTACGGAAACATTTTTCGCATGCTCCGGAGAGCAAGCGGATCACGAAAATATTTTTTGCGGGAAAAACGGAGAAAGCGCGCCGCGCACGCGAACAAATTTTTTTTTTCGGAGGAAAAACAGACGACGGAAACATTTTTCCCATACTTCGGAGAGTAAACGGAACGCGAAAATATTTTTTTCGGGAAAAACGGAGAAAGGACCTGAACGAAAAGATAGGGACCTATTTGTTATAATTCTGGACACATTCGCTATTTCGAATAAGTAAGAAAGGGCTCGCTTCGCAATTCGTATTTAACGGAGGCTCTTTGTGTAAAATAGCGAACGGAGGACCTAAGCGAACAGCGAAAAATATTTTACGCTCACGAGAAAATTAAAAAGGATCTTTCGTAAACATAAAGGATCTATCCGTAATTCCTAAGAATCGGAGGTTTTTTTGCAAGAAATGGAGAGAGAGAGTGAGGAGACGTGGCATAATCGCCCTTCCCGGAAACCTTCCGGGTAATAATAACCTAGGATGGTACGCGCGCACGCCGCGCTGCTAACTGAAATGAATTTGTGTTTTTTCGGATAAAAACGGACCACGGAACAATTTTTAGAGAAAAGCGAGGAAAACGACGTAAAATATTTTTTCTCATGCTCGGAGAAAAAGCGAACAACGAAACCATTTTTTTCCAACAAAAGCGGATAAATGACGGACTAAAACGAATTCTCATTTTTTTTAGAGAAAACGGTAAGCGGAATCATTTTTGCCATGCTCCGGAGGAAAAACGGATCACGAAAACATTTTTTCCCGCGCAAAACAGAGAAAGGAATCTTTTTTTTAGAGAAAACGGGCAACGAAAATATTTTTCCCACGCGGCGCACGTCGCGCGCGTGAACGGGAAACGAATTTGTGTTTTTTTTTTCGGGCAAAAAACGAAGAAAAACGAGGAAAAACGACGTAAAACATTTTTCCCATGCCCTGGAGGAAAAACGAACAACGAAACTATTTTTCTCCAACAAAAACGGATAAACGACGGATGAAAAACGGATTTACATTTTTTTTAGAGAAACGGCAAATGAAAACATTTTCCCCATGCTCCGGAGAAAAAACGGATCATGAAAACATTTTTTCCGAGCAAAACGGAGAAAGGGAATTTTTTTTTGAGCGAAAACGGGTAACGAAAATATTTTTTTCATGCTCCGGAGAAAAAACGGACTACGAAAACATTTTTTCCGGGCAAAACGGAAAAAGGACCCGAACGTAAAGCACAGGGACCTATTTGTTATAATTTTGGACCTATTCGCTATTTTGAAAAATTAGAAAAGGGCTCGTTCGCTATTCGCATTTAATGGGGGGGTCCCCTTGTAAAATATCGAACGAGGGACCTAAACGCGAAACGGGGAAATCTATTTTCCTCTCACAGAAAATCGCACAAGGACCTATACGTAATTTAAAAAAAACGGAGGGCTTTTTCGGAAAATAGAGGAGAGAGAAGGTGGAGGTGAGGTGGATGCTTGAGGAGCCTTGAAACCTCCCATATGTAATTGAGGGATAATACATCAGTTTTTTTTTTGTTTAAATGAACGTATACATCGTTTGCAAACTGAGGTTCATTGTATGGGAACGAAGCTCTGTGAAAAAAAGATGGTTCTGTTGCTCAGTTGGAAGAATTTGTGGACGACCGTGATTAGACTATCTCCAGCAATTTCCTTTCATTCTATTCTCTTCTCTATTTCTTTCCTCATATTTATTTCATTTATTTTCTACTATCTCCGGCAGCATCCCCCCAAGAGATTTGTGAATGGATTGGGAAGAGAATCCCTTTCTAAAGGGATTCACTGTTTGAATCCCTTCCGAATGGAATCGTGAAGGGAATCCGCTGGAGCACTTAGGATCTGTTCGCGAAGGGATTTCGAGGGGAAGGGAAGCTGCTGGAGATAGTCTTAGGCCTGAGAAGTTAGGCGCCATCTGTCATGCATGATTCTCACCCAATGCCAATCCTAATCGTCCATTTTTGTACTGAGAAGCATGCATTATCAAGATATTACTCTCATCGTTCAAGTTTACTGGATCTATATTGTTATAGTCTTTTTCATACCTATCAGACGTATTTTATATTCTAATACAAAAATTAGTGCGATGTTTTCTTCATATCTCTAATAAATATCCATAATTACTTGATATTCCTTACATGCATGCATTGAATATAATACTTAGAGATAATAATTATAGATAACATAGTCATTTTTTTAATGCATCTTTTGTTTATGTGTCAAGTGAAAATAGAAAATATGCCATAAAAACTTAGATGGATAGAGTATCTAAGTACAAACGGGGTTCGATCGTGCCGGGTAGAAACACATGGCACGGGGGCCAAGGATGGACATGAGTGGGCGGGGCTTTGCATGCCAACCTGGTCACACGAAGAGCCGATGCGTGAATTTTTTTAAATAATATTTTTTAAAAAATCTTTTTATAGAAAAATAGTACTCCCTCCAGTTTGATAATAGCTGTCGTTTTGGACATAGTGATGGTCAAACTTTCAAAACTTTGACTGTCGATATATTTTTAAATATTTAAACTGGATACAAGAAAAATTATATGTGTAGATTTGTCTCGAGAAGTACTTTCATAATATTATAATTTTATTAGGTTTTATAAATATATTACAATAAAAATTAGCGGTCAAAGTTGTGTTTTGAAAACCGTGTCGATGTCCAAAACGAAAGATATTATCAAAATGGAGGGAGTATGCCAAAGCAAAACTTTGCAAAAATACCTACATCTCGCCATTTGAATTGACGATATGTCTCTTTAGCCAGTTGAAATGGCGACAGAGAGCTTTGCATGCCTACCTGACCACATAGAGAATTAGAGAGTCGATGCGCGGTGCAGGTCGGCCTGGCCTCGTGGACGACAGACGGTAGGGTAGCTAGACCACGTAGCGCACTTGTAATGTGTTGCGCGGATAGGACAGAGTATGAAGGACTCTTGTACCGCGCCATGCGTGTTTGATGCCAATAAGAACACGGCAGCTGCCGACGCAGGAGGAGGGTGCCAGCTAAGGAGGTGGCGACGCTTAGTGTTGCGGCTGTCACGTGGTGGCTGGTTAGGGTTCAAGGTTGGCTACCCCGTGCGCCGTGTGGTAGGAAATTGGTGGTGCAGTGTCCGGTCGTCATGAACTACTTATGCGAGTGGCCCAACCCACCGCCACTGCATGTGTCAGTTGCCATTGCCCATTGCCATGGCCAGTCAGGCATGCCGATGGGCGGGGGCGTAGCCAACTGGGGTTTCGTTGGGCTAGAGCCCACCCTCTGACTACTGGACCCTAAATACCATTGTTAGTGCCGACGCTCAAGTTTTGGCATAGCAGCAGCAAGTGCACACACGCTCGGGTGGAGCTAGATGAAGGGCATGTTTGGGAGGGTTACGGCTGGGCTGAAAAGCTGCTTTTGGCTTGTTGGGCTGTAAAGCAGTTGTAGCTGGCGGCTGTGGCTTTTCTTGATATGTCGTTTGGCAAACTGGCTGTTGCTGTTGTAGCTTTTGGGGGCAACCGAGTGGGGAGTCGGGGAGGTGGCACCCGAGCCGGAGGGAGTCGAGGAGGCGACCGAGCGGGGTGACGACGGGGCGAGAAGGCATGCGGAGCGAGTGGGGAAGCGGTCGAGCGAAACCACAGCTGAAAATCACCTCCCTACCAGCTGTGACTTTTGGGGGTGCTTCAGCTGTGACTTAGCTGTGCAGCTACTTTGCAGCTGGGCTGTTTAGGGGAGCTTTAGGCCCAAAGCTAAAGCACAGCTCCCCCCAAACATGGCCGAAGAAGTTTCGCTAGGTGGTGAGCTGCTTCATGTGCCATGTGCCTTGGTGGGTCGCTGCTTGTTGAAGGTATAATTTGGAAATTAGTAACTTCACTTGCTGTCTGGAAAACTGGATTCAAACTTTAGCGGCACGCAGAGACCATAGAGAGAGATGAGGGGCGGCTCGACACCTTTCCTTTGTCAGGACATAGCAGGCCAACAAGTCAGGAGTGCTTGATGGTTGACGCACGTCGTGAGGAGTCGACGATTGCGAGGGCACGACAATGATGTCTAGTGGATACCAAGGAGCCAATGAGGGAACGTGCATGCAACGACGGGCAACCCACTACGACGACGATGACGACCACATCAACAAAGAAGCAATGTGAGCCCATTTTTTTGATATATATGTATGTATGTATATATATATATATATATATAAAAAAGATTTTTTTTATCAATTGTAACTGTGTCAGTGGATTGAATATAGACAATGATCGATATGTTTAATTGATTAGTGCTAACTGGTTCATAGATTTTCTAACAATTTGATAAGCAAACGTTGCATAAGTATTTCTTAAATAATAAAGTAATAGTAGTAACCCTCGAACTGATGAGAACACAACATAAGTTGTTTAATATGTTTGTCTCAATTTAGCCTAATCCTTTGAGCACATCCATTATTTTTATCTTGGCTTCACCATTGACGGTGGGGGAGGTGCAAAGCGCAAGTGCGCTTGTGGGTTACAGCTCGTTCTTGCGTGGCTTTTCCCGATGAAGCACGGTGTGGTGTGGTGACGGTGGCACCATGGGCAGGGGTGTCTCGCTGTCGTGAGCATTGATGGTTTGTGATATAGCCAACTAATTTCCAGTTGCGTTGAGGGTAGAGGTGGAGTTTGGTGGTGCTGTACCAACATGACACGGCCCCAACAGGCTTTGGGTCATGGACGACCTCTTTGCTGTGCAATGTCGTGTTGGTCCGACTCGTCTCCGATGAGGCCTAGGTGTGGCCTAGGGCACACCGTGGGGGCCCATGCCTTGTTCTGTTGGACTTGTGGGGTTGTGGACGCCGCTGCTATCGGTTCGTCGCCATGGACAGCACTAAGAATGAGGAGCGGGCATAACCGTCAACGAGGATCTGGTACACACAATTATTTTGGGGGAAAAGAACTAAATTTTATTTATTCATTAGGGAAAGGAACGTTGGATCCGGTGCTGAGGCGATGAGGATCGTTGAGATCTAGCGCCGTTGGCGTCTTCTTCCTCTCCAGTCACCACCGTCTTCTTTCTCAGGACGGTCGACAAAGCTGGTGGTGCGGTGCAGCAAAGCCATATCCGACAACATCTAACCGAAGGCCGCTGGATTTGGCACTAAGGCGATGGGGATGGTGAGGAAGGGGCAGCATAGGACGGCATGAGAGGTGGAAGAGGTACGAAGAGATGGCAATCGAGCCGGATGGGTCATGAGAGGAGACAAAGAGGAGAGGTAGTATTTGATGATAGGCTAGGCCGCTGGGGTAAGTTTGTTAATGATGAGCTGTGCTGTAGATAAGATGTTTTTTTTACAAAAGGGTCATTTTCGTGCCGAGCCGGCCCAAGCACAACCCAGTTGACCGTGTTGTGTTGCCCATCATGTCGAGTTTCTAAGCCCATCAAGATCTATCATTCATGCCGGCCAACGTAGCCCAAAGACATCCTGCCATGTCGGCCTGAAGACATCCGCTCTGTGTAGCGCTTTGGGTTGTGCTCGGTAGCCATGTCGAGAGCCATCCCAAAAAGATACGGCCCATTGCCCAGGTATGGTTGAGGGCATCATTGGGCAGGATGGGGCAATGTGTACTGACACAATCACAATCTTGCGGCCCATTAGACAAGTCGGAATAAGAGGGCATGAGTCTACCCATCGGCATACAAGCAGTAACAAACTGACAAACTGCTACACCAGTATCTTTACCACTTTAAGAGAAAGTAGTGGTGGTGATTCATCTGACTCTCCTACTCCAACTCCCTTTTCCACTCCCTCAAAAATCTCTAATAAAAACAGAAAACAATATATTGACAAATAAATTCTATCTCCTTAAATATTCACTAATAGAAAGAAATAATATATCAATAAAAAAATTCTATCTCTCTAAAAATTCTCTAGTAAACAAACATAAAAATATGTGTGGCAAAGCCAATGGCATGGAGGCGAGATGATCAAATGTTGGGTAGGTCGATTCCGACAATACCGACTCAACGCACCGGGGGTAATATGATTTTTGTTATCTATAGCAAAGCACGAGGTATTCAGCTAGTGTATGATAAAGTATCTTTGCACGGATACATGTTGGGGTCAAGGATCAAAATCCTAGCGAAACTTCGGTGAAATCTCGGATTTCAACCCCCTCTGAGATTTATAATCCTAATAGAATAAAAAAATTTAAAAAAACAACAATTACGTGAATTTCGGCGAAATCAGGAGTTGCTACAAAAATCAAACGGAGTTGATATTTTTGAACAGGATTTGAAAGCGCTCGCTGTGAGAGATCCATGGTTCGACTCCTGGCAGGCCACATTTTTTTACCATTAACCATCCAAACTTTATATAGCAGTGATATGCTAAATAAAACTGAACAACATTCGTAGCTCAGAGCCTCAGATGGTTAGAGGCTTTAGTGCACTGTGAAGGAGGTCCTTGAGTTCAAGTCTCATGACACAATATTTTTTTTTTAATCAAAATTTAGCAGATGGGAAAGAGGAGGAAGATTAACCTGAAGCAAAAAAAAAAGGATACATACTGGATAGTGTCCGGCAAAGAATATTAGATTTTCCAAGGACATGAATCTGTTAGGAAACTGATTCCGTATCCTATATGGACTCTTCCTTATCTCTAGCAGAACCGCTATATATAGGAGGCAGGGGCTACCCCTTTGTACAGACAAGCATACAGAATAATAAAGCAGGCCCGTTCCTCCTCATATTGTGTCTCTAAGCGCCTCTCTTTACGTTCTCCGGTTTAGATCTATTAGGCAACCGGACTGTTCCGATGCGAGGTTGTCTAACACGTTATCAGCACGAAGCTCTGAGAGAGAAGATTGAAGGTGAGAAAAGACAAGTGAAGGATCATCGGCGGCGACGAGCGTCTACTACGGCGTTGATCGCGATCCGATCTGCAATCAACTCGCCATCAAGCCGGCATCCACTCGGATTGCGAGAAATAAAGTCCTACGCGACTCTATCCTCTGCGATAGTCACGGAAAGCAGATTGAAAAGTGAGAAAGGTGAGCGAGGATTGTTCTAATCGCTCGTTGAATCTTTGCATGCATCTAATCTCGCATTATGTATTGTATTACGTCATGTACGAAGCTTCCTGACGATTACATGAAGATAGTACATGATAATTTCTGATTAAGGGGCATGAAGCCCACGATCTATGAATCAACAACGTACATCACAATGAAAGCAAAACGCACGAATCGTTGATCGAGCCTGCAGCTGGTAGCGCCTGAAAGCGCGCGCCAGCGACCGACCTTGCGCTTTAAGTGCCGCGGCGCTTTGAAGCGCCACGATGCGCCGCTGTCGCCAGGCTACGCCAGCGCCGATTCCACCGAAGCTTGGGCACCTCGATTCAATTGGGCGGGGAAGTCCATCGCATAGTGGACATGAAGTCCCATGGCCATGTTGAATGAAAAAAAAAAAAAAAGAAAAAAAAGAAACGGCGGCTCAGTTTGTAGCGCCCAAAGCGATCTGAGACGCGGCTCAGTTCTCTCCAGCTCGAAGCTTGGCCAGGCCGTCTTGCCGTCGTAAATCGCCGAGCTGCCTTGGCCCGACAATCGCCCAGTGCAGTCTCAGCGGCTTCGATTGGACTTGAAGTCCAGTCCATGCGGCCCATTGGGTGGCCTCCACGATTGGTACAGCGTCTTGGAGAGTTGGAGGTCCCCGCGTTTCACTTACCAAGGAACATTCGCGTATGGGGTGGATGGAACCCAATTGTGTCGAGGTTAAGGATAAGGAAAAGGGACACATGGACATGGAGTCCTATCACGTGACCTCTAAACTTGAAGTTCTCCTTTTCCTTTTCCTATACGTGACCCTATGCAAATATTCATATCTTTTTTTCTTTTCTGTTTTTGTTTTTAATTGATTATTAATTCAGAAAATCAATTAGAAATTTCAGAAAAATTACTGAAAATTGCAAGAAAAATATGGAAAATAGCTAGAAAAGTGCGGAAAATTTATGGCTCTGTTTTTAATATATCATAGCCTTATTTTCTACATTTATGAATATTTGCATGTATCGTTTGCTTTGTTTAGCTTACTGAAAATTCATGAGAATTTACTTTCCCGCATTTATGAATTATGGAATTTATTTTCTGTATTTTATGAATTATGCAATTATTGTTTATTTTGAATTTATGAATTATGTCATGTTGATATTTGCTTTGAAATTAATTTTTTACGTTTGTGCGGTAATTACGAAAATTGCTTGGAAATTAAGAGAATTATGAAAAGTGTTAGGAAAATTCGAATTTCTCATACAGCAGTTTATGAGAACATGGGTGGTTGGGATTTGATTTTGGTAATGAATAAACAGATATGAGACAATTGGTGTCTAGGAAAACACACATGAGGCTTGGTTCTTTAATTGGCACGAGAAGCGGAAGTGCTCCTCTCATGTGTGAGCCCTAGAGGCGAGTTGACCTGGCCAAGAGTCAAATTGACAGAGATATTCATTACTGTTTTCGTTCAGTACCAACAAGAATTATATAAGTTGTAATTAGGCTTATGCCATGTTTAATTCATGTTGCAATTTATTTTGTTATCAAGTGATCTTTGGAAAATTCTTTGTATAATTAACGAAAAATTGCCAAATACTAAGAAAAATTCGGAAATTTCTGAGAATTTATTTCGCATTTATGAATTTATGAATTGTGCAATTATTGTTTATACGAATATTTATGAATACATTGTATATATGAATCTCGCACTTATGAATCTAGCATCATGAATCTTGTATTTATGAATCTTGAAATTATTGCTTTCTTTTAGTTTACTTGGAAATTCATGAGAATTTAATTATGCAATTATGAATCTTGCAACCACTCTCTATTAGATTACGAAGTAATCTAATGAAAGAATCTATGAATATGTAAATACACGGCATTGTCATATGTGAGTTTTGAAGAAGCGTAGAATGGTGAACTATCTCATATGGGAATCAATGTGAATCGTGTTTATGAGCAAGAAGCTCTGAATTGCCATCGGTTTAGGGTCCTCGAAGGACAAGTAACCTCTTGCAGAGCAAAGCGATCAAATTTTGTACTCAGGTATCACTTTTACGGTATGAATAATGAATACATGGTGAGGTGAGTGCACTTGAATTATGGACTGCACCCAGAAGCGATTAGAAACTCAAATCCACCATCTTGCTCCAAGCACAGCCAAGATTGAAGGGGTGCTTTGAAAGTTTGAGGCTCTGAAACGATGTGGTTGTTAATGAATTTTGAATAAAAGAATTGTAAGCTCTCGAAGAGTATACATTTTCTTTTCTCATGAATAAATTTCAATTTATTCTTTATTCAGTATTCTATATTTTCAAGCAATATTTGAATTACTTTGCCACTATCGATTAGAATTATATTTCTTTTCATCTAGAAATCGTGTGGCCTTGATGGATGTGGAGGAAATATGCATTGTTGATAGTGGCACAACAAATACCATCTTAAGAGAGTGAAAATACTTCCAAGCGATCCGCGAAGACGCGGAAGGATTACGACTATCGCGAAGCGATACATATAATAGGCTCGGGAAGAGCCACAATTATATTGCCAATGGGTACAACTTTGGTAATTGAAGAAGCCCTCTTGTACCCTGAATCAACCCGCACTCTCTTAAAGTTTCAAGGATATCGGCGCTTGATGGGTTTCACGTGAAACCAATGAAGAAAATGGCAAATAGCATTTGTGCATTATGAAGCATTGAGTATGAAAAATGGTGATGAAAAATATCCCTCGTATGAATGCAGGCTATACTACGAAAATCAATGCACCATAGCAGGTGCTATACTTCTTTGAAGTTGTCTTTAGAAGCTACGAATTATTTGCTTTATGGCATTGTAGATTAGGTCATCCTGATGCGAGATTGATGAAAAATATAGTTAACAACTCACAAGGTCATGGCATTAATGTTAAAATTTCCGAATCATGAAGAGTTTGTGTGCCATGCATGTGCCACCGGAAATTAATAACTAGACCCTCTGTTATGAAAGTGCAACATGAAATCACGCATTCTGGAGCGCATTCGAGGGGATATTTGCGGTCCGATTCAGGCCTTGTCGGGCGTTCGATACTTTATGGTGCTCATTGATGCTTCCTCGAAATGGTCGCATACATGTTGTCAACAAGGAATCATGCATTCGCAAAAGGCTGATCTCGCGAGATCATCGAGAATTAGAATGTTTTCACGATCATCGGCGTGAAGTCCATTCCGAATGGACAATGCCAACAAATTTACTTCCAAGGCATTTGATGATTATTGCACAGCAAGCTGGAATAACTATTGAGCACTCATGCCGCATGTCCATACGCCAAAATGGACTAGTGAAGCACTCATAAAGATGATTAAGTTTATTGCGGACCGCTCTTGCGAGTTGTAACTTGTCCAACAATTGTTGAGGACACGATCATGTCTGTGACACTCATCAATTATAGACAATCGGCCTACAACATCCATTCAACCATGCAAACTAGTGCATTACTAGGTCAACTTTGAAGAATTGAATGTATGGTATATGTACCTATACCACCCCCGCGGTGATTGCAATGGGCCTCTCGCAAATGCAGGATATCGTTGGTTATGAGAGTGCATCCATAATCGAGGTATTTGGAACCCATGTGGAGACTTACATACAAACTTGATTAATATCTTTGTGCGAGGACCGTTTCGTCATTGGGGAAGAATCAACCATTGGATGAAAAATGCCGGAAATAATATGGCATTCCAGAGGATCCCAGCGCATGACCCTACGCACTAATGAAGCAAATCAAAAGTCGGAAGATAATTGATTTGCGAATTTAGCAAATATGACGATCATTTTTGTGATCGAAGAGCGTGGTTAAATCGCATGTACCAGCAAAGAAATGCACGAGAGAGGGTGGAAATACCAAAGAAAGCGAAGGTATCCCTCATCTGTTCGAGGCCTCAAAGAAAAAGAAAGGCGAAATCGGCTTCTCAAGCCAAAGTACCGGAGGCGTCTGCGGGAAAAATGGGCAAGAGGACTTACCATAGCCAATCACAAAAATACCCCAAAGCAAGAAGGGAGCCAGTTGAGACACGGCCTTTGGAAAGAGCTGTCGAAAGGCAATTCCAGATTTGAATCTTCAATTGGAAGAAACACTTGAGAAATAATGTGCTTACACATTGGCGGAGAAAACTAAAGAACTTGCTCTGAAATGGGAAATAGCAATGAAGAGCAAGTAGAAGTGCATGAAGCACACCATGTGAGAATAGCCATAAATTTTGTAATAATAGGAGAATCTATGAAAAGAGCAACAACCATTGCAAGGCTTGTTGTTCAAGGTTTCACTCAACGTCCTAGGGTTGATTATGAAGAAACCTATTCTCAGGTCATGGGTGGAATTACCTTTAGATACTTAATCTCAATGGCGATCAACGAAGTTGAAAATGAAGCTAATGGATGTTGTCACGACATATTTGTATGGAAACTTGGATTCGGAGATTTATATGAAAATCTGGAAGGTATCCCTATCCCGAACCAAGACAGAGCAAACGAAACCTATACGAAGTGAAATTGGAGAAATCCTTGTATGGGCTAAAAACGATCGAGGAAGAATGTGGGTACAATCGTTTGAGTGACTTTCTACTGCAAGAAAGGCTACGAAGCGAAGATTGTCCATGTGTATTTATCTAACGATCCCACGAATGGATTTTGTATAATCTCCGTCTATGTAGATGACTTGAACATCATTGGGACGGATGAGGAAATTGAAGAAGCATGCACATACTTGAAATCTGAGTTTGAAATAAAGACTTGGGTAAAACCAAGTTACATTTTGAAAATGACTTGAACATGTCAAGGCGGAATCTTGGTACACCAATCTTCCTATGAAAGTGTTGGAGAGATTTGGCTTTGAAAAGGCATACCCGCAAAGACCCCAATGGTGGAAGGTCACTCCAAGCAGACCTAGAACCCGTCTGAGGCCTAAAAGAAGAGGAGGAAGTCTGGGCCGGAATTCCCATACTTGAGTGCAATTGGAGCGCTCATGTACCTTCTTGAACCAACACTAGGCCGGACATTGCGTTCGCCAGTGAATTTGCTAGCCAGCGTGCAGTCTTGAGAACCCACCAAAAGGCATTGGAAGGAGTGAAGGACATCTTAGTGCCTTCAAGGAAGCAAAAGACCTCGGCTTGTTTTTAAAGAAGAAACAATGAATTGAATTTGGTTAGCTCACGCCCGATCTTTAGTACCTATCGGACCCAGCATCTTGGCAAGTCACAAAGCCCAGGGTATGTTTTCCTTTGCGGTGGAACGGCAATTTCTTAGAAGTCGTCTAAGCGGACTCTTGTCTCGGCGTCGACTAACCACTCAAATCATTGCATTGTATGCAAGCCTCTCGGGAATGTGCATGGCTTGAAGAATGGTTCACCACATCCAGAAGTCATGTAGTGCGAACATGGAACAAACCCCCCACTATTATCTATGAAGATAATGCAACTTGTGTTGCACAAGTACAAATGGGATATGTGAAGAGTAACCTTACAAAGCATATCAACCCCCCAAGTTCTTTTATGCTCATGAAATGCATAAGATGAGCAGAGATAAAGATCTTGCATACTAAATTAGTGTGAAAATCTACTTGATTTATTCACTAAGTCACTCCCGGCATCTTCCTTTGAAAGATGTATTAGAGAATCGGGATTATGAGGCTTAGAGAAGTCACGATTTGAGGGAGATTTTCACATACTCTACATAAATCTCAACCATGAAGTTTGAGTACCCAACGTAAATCTTGAAGATTAACATTGAAGTTTGGGTGGATTGTACTCTTTCCTTAAGTAAGTTTTTCATTGAAGTTTTCTTACATAAGGTTTTTGATGAGGCAATCAAATTAACCTGACAGCGTGTGCTATGTACTCTTTCTCCAATTATTTTTCCCATTTGGGTTTTTATGGAGTTTAATGAGGCATATGCATCTCGGTGAAGAGTCCAAGGGGAGTGTTAGGAAGCGATTCCGTATCCTATATGGACTCTTCCTTATCTCTAACCGAGCAGCTATATAGGAGCGGGGGCTACCCCTTTGTGCAGAACAAGCATCTGAGAATAATAAGCGAGGCCGTTCCTCCTCATATTGTGTCTCTCGCCCTCTCTTTCTGTTCTCCAGTTTAGATCTATTAGGCAACCCCGGACTATTCGATAGCGAGGTTGTCTAACAGAATCCACCAGCCCTGCAAGCAGGGGCATATCCAGTGCAATCAAAGGTCTGGTGCAATCACCGTGTAATCCAACTAAAAATGGTTTCAAAAAATTCTGAAAAAAATCATGGATGTACATCTCAACTTACCCCATCTATGTATAAAATTTCAAGATCAAATTCGTCATATGCTAGAAGTTACAAAAAAAGATAAATTTGGGGTGCATTTGAACTGTAAAAGTTTGTCAGAAATTTGTCTTTTTTTTTTGTAACTTTTAGCATAGGACGAATTTGATCATGAAATTTTATACGTAGATGGGGTAAGTCGAGATGTACATCTATGATTTTTTTCAGAATTTTTTGAAACTTTTTTACTTATTGCACGGTGATTGCACCAAACTTTTGATTGCACTGGATATACTCCTACAAGCATTGGATAGTTCAACACAAAATTCATCTTGATTCAAGTGGCGCGGAGGTCACCAACGGTGATTCGGATGGCTTGATACTCCACGGGAATCAAAGGTCACAATCTAAAATATCATCAAATATTGCAGTGATATTGAAAGGAAAATAAAATGCAAAAAAATCTCGTCGAGAGTGGAACTCGACCCACAACCCGATGGAAACGTTTCCAACGCCTCAGACCAACTGCACCGCCTCAATTTCATGCCACGGGACAGGTATGGAAATTATTTAAAGCCTTAAGAGATCATGTACTCGGCTTTTCTCGGGATAGTGTCACTGTCAGATTTTTTAAAAATTCATTAGATTTGATAATCATTTAAACATTTTATGAAAACATTAGTGATGTGTTAAGAATATCTATAAAAAATTTCTAATATGGTTTGAATTATTTTTCATTCGGTTAAAATTTGCTGGTCAACCTTCAATAGCTCTATCTGAATTTTTGAAAATTTCTAAAGCTTGATCATCATCTGAAAATTTTATGAAAATATTGTAAATGTGTTAAAATCATCAAAAAAAAAAAAAAATTCAAAAGTTTCTAACATAGTTTGCACCGATCAGGCTTTTACAGGACATTAGCATTGTCAGAATTTAAAATTCCTAAAACTTGATCAACATCTGAATTTTTTTATAAAAACATTATTGATGTGTCAAGACCATCCATAAAAAAATTCAAAATATTTTGACATGTTTTGAACCAATTTTCGTTCGATTAAAAATACCGAAATCTCGGCAAATCTCAGCGAGATCTCAGAAATCTCGGTAAAGAAAAAATAGATTTGAATTTTGCTTTTTGAATTTCATTTGAATTTTATCCAAAATAATAAGATTTCATTGAAATTTCAGATTTCGGAGGATGACGAAATGCGAAAACAAAATTTGAAACCTTGCTTGGGGGTGAAAACTGATTGACGTGCAAGTCATCATCATGCATTCAGAATTGTAAACAGTCCTACCAATTTCCTATGAGCACAAAACTTATACAAACTCTTCCAGGCAAGTTTTTGAGGGGTAGATTAGGTCCAAACACCTTGGGGAATTTTGTCCATGGATTATAATCTGTCTACCCTATGGGCTCCCTCAGGATTGATCATGCACCAACCATGCGAGTGGGTTTGCGTTCACAAGGGGAAAACCCCCACATTGATCTCGCTTAGAACCAAAGCTATCTTGCTGCACTCTTCTGCTTGCTTTTCTTTGTGTCTTTCTTGGAACTATTTGATGCACTGGCCTCTTCCTCGGCCTTCTGTTCAGCCTCCAGCACAGCCAGCTGAAGAGGATGCGCGAAAGTGAGTAGACATATACGACAAATCTGAGGTTAGTTCGTTTCAGCTTCTGAATCATGGGAGCTGCTGCTTTTAATTGTGGAAAAATTGGACTAGGCCGGCTGCAACTTCTAGTTCCAGACCGGACCAGCAACAACCAACAAGAATAAGGCTCCAGCCAGATTCTAATTCTATATATAGGGCAGTTTCTGATTGTAGGAGAAGCTGTTCAGAATCCTCTCGTTCGGCAAACAATCAGTTTTTTTTAAAAAAAACAGAAGCTGAAACGAACTAGATCTGAGTATCCTTTTCTTTCAAACAAAATATAGGATAACAATTACCTCGTCGAGTATGGGTTTGAGTTCCTTGTATCGAGTTTCGGCAAGATCAAAACCATCTTTGCGGAGCTCCTGCCATTGGACGTGCAAGATTAAATACCAACATACAGTCTACGAGAGAATATAATAGAAGTATGACCAATGTCTAATGGAGATACTGAAGCAACGTAAACTAACCTTTCCAGTGTGTTGGGTGTGCTCATAGGCAGCCATTTGCCAATACATATTTGTTCTCTTGTAAAAATCTCTCAGTGATTCTCCTGGCTTTCAAAATAAACAAACGGAAATAAGTCAAAAATAATTTATTTTTGTTGACTGCAGGTAACAAACGGTTCGCCAAGAATTCCTCGAGAACAAACATCTGAAGGGTATGTTCTTGGTGTAGCTATGAACAAATCTAAAAACAACAGAAAAATAAGCAATGCTAATCGATTGCAAGATTACCGTTGGAGTCCTTTGAGAATCAGAAAGACCAAGTATAACCCTGATTTGTTCTATCCGAGCACGCTTCTCTTTTCTACGCAAGTTCTTACGTTCACCCTTCAGTAGAGATACAGCACTGGACATATCTACATTCTTCTCAGCATCTTCATCGGACTACACAAGCATATTGAAGAATACAGAATAAAAATCACACATTATAGGTGAAAACTGTAGTCATTAAAGGAGAATAATAAACACTAAATGAGCAGTGCTTCTATGCTTTTCCTTCTAATACAAGTTGTACAAATCTTGAAACAAACGAGGAGGTAAGTAATCATCATCTACCCTTTATTCATGCTTTAATATTTATACAACTTCCAAAAAGAAAAACATAAAAGCACCTCTCACACTAAAATGCTATATAAAGCTCACATAGATGACAGGTGAAACTCAGCCTCATATTAACCATATTGGTCAAAAGCATTCTTGCTCCTTTTCTAACCTCCGACCAGACTAATTCATCACAAACAGAATTCTGTGGCATTATGGGAAAATTGGCTTTCTATTTTTCTGTAACATCATTGTACGTAAGCAAAAGCTACAACAATATTAATATAACTGACAAGGTCTGGCATCTCAAATTCTCAAGTTTGGGCACTTCCATAGATAAGCATGCCTAGACTGCCAACTATCTTCATGTCTTCAGTGCAATATTACAAAATGAGCCCTTTATCAACAGTCCAACTTGACTCGGGGGTTGTTTTTGGGGTGCAGCTTTTCAGCCTAGCTGCAGCCCCCCAAACAGGCCCTATAATGTCAAGATAATGTAGAAGCCAAAATATTTCCTTCAGAGCTTGCACAGACAAGATGGCTTTGTATCTCTTATGAAGTCAAGTGTGATATACTCTACTGTTAGTATTAAGCACATCGTTGTAGCATTCACGAATGACATCTCAAACGAGATATCAACATCAATAAATTAAGAATGGAGCCTCCCTAGTTCTAAATACTTCTGCTAGACTGCTATAGCCGGCCACCTTGTCCTTTTATCAAAGTTACAAAATACTAGTAGTTTCAGTTATATGGAAAAATGCACGACAATGATGCTCTCAAGACTACAATTACTATTCCTAGAGTGGAACATGTTGGTGGGTTGGTTTCTGACCGGATCATCTGCCATGCAGTATTCTAGCCTAACGCCTAAACTCACTTAAACAAAACAAGCTGGAAATTAGCAGGTTGTCTGGTTTCTGGTAAAATTGTGGGAACATCAAGTTAAGACTTTAGGATTATTTTCTCTATTTTTTTCAAACAAAATTCTCAAAAAATCTGTGTTTTATGTGACGGGGAATGTAAAACCTGACTAGAATAAGATAAATCAGTTATCAGTCATATCCCATGTGAACTCAGCAATATTCTGGCCGGTATAACCTAATCCTGGATATCATTGGGATTCTGGGAAGTAGGATAACCAGGTGGTTAATAGTGATTCTCCCGAGCATGTGTATGAGAAGATTAAATCCTAGTGCATACCTCTTCATCATCTTCATCTATCTGGTTAGCATCATCCCCACTATCATTTTCATCATCATCATCCTCATCATCATCCTCATCCTCATCCTCAGAAATTTCTAACCATTCAGATTCAGATGCCTGCATAAAAAGGGGGGAGCAACGATGGGAATAGTTATGAAATGATTAGCAGATAATTTGTTGTATACTCCAATTAAATTAAATAACACTGTTAATTAAATACCAAAATGGCAAAAAAGAAGGAAAAGCCAATCTACAACTGACCGGTATGATACACTTCCACTCATCTAGTTTGCTAAGGTTAAGTGAATACAGATCATCAAGAGTAATTTCTCTATCTTTCACTTCCATCATTCCTCCATATAAGTAGAGCATGTCTTTCCCTACAGCCATGCATGCATTGATACGACCACTGGGCTTCACTGCCTGTCAGTACCAAAAGTTAATGAGCAACAGAAGTATCATTAGGATGTAAATGTCAAAGATGATCCAAAAAAATTTGTTGAAAATGGAAAAAACCTCTGGGGGTGCTTCTTGTGTTGTTGAAACAGAGAGAGCATCAGAGTTTTTGCTTGAACCCACTTTAGTTAAGGTTAGACTCTTGGTTAAGTGGTTAGAAACTACGTGGACTTCAGATTGTCCACCAGTAGCTTCTTCCGAGTCCTCCATGGTCTCATCCTCCTCATTGCCAAGATTAGCTTCTGTATCATTTTCTGGTTCTTTTCTTTTGATATCCTTTGTCTATGCATGATAAACCAGCATCAGCATAATATTGTAATAACTAATAACTAAGCATTCAAGATAGCTAAATTTTCCACTTGCTTTAAGCAAAGATCGAAAAACTACCATATATTTAAGTTCAAAATATGTACGCATATGCACTTTTTTGAAACAAAAGCTATACTCTAAACCACAAACTTAGTCTTCGTATCTAAATTATTGGAAACAGATTTCTGCGAAGTAGATGCTACAATGTATCTGGCACAGTAAAATTTATCAACTATAAACAAAAGATGGCTGATCACATGATTACATTTGAGAAATCACCTTATTTTTAGCAGGCTTGTCTTTCCTGAGCTCTAAAGGATACCTGAAACATTCAAGGAAAACAATCCATTCAACATATAATGATACAAACAGAAGCCTTAAAAAAACATACAAACAGAAAACAGAAACTAAATAAGAAAGCATATCCTTTCACATCTAGGCTCCACTGTTAACATTTAAATTGGAACATTGGGCCAGTAAAAGTGTAACTAGTGTCAATCACATCCAATATTACTGAATAATTCCTTTAAACCAAAGCATGTGCTTGGAAGATTACAAGTGGTCTCAAGAGTATTATAAAATATAAATAATATTAATATATAATATATAATTTCCAGAATAGTTAAGTTATCTAGAGGATAGGCACACGAAAAAAGCAGTGTTACGTGGACACGAACACGTGAGTCGGAATCCAACTCGGATTCAGGTGTCCGATTCGGCAAACAAAATTTGGACACGGGAAATTCTACTCGGAATCAGACACGGGTGTTAGAATCCGACTCGGATTTGAGGTGTTCGATTCGGCATTTTTTTGAAAACAGGTGTCCAAGTAATACCGGAAAAAAGTACACAGCAATTGAGAAATTTTTAATATTTCTGAACCTAGTTAGAAGCATAATAGTTTGCATATTTCAATTTAATGATGTTCAAAAGTGATCAAAAACTAAAAATTGAAATGCCTGGCTATGTCATAGTGCTCACACTCTAATATCTTGCACAATGGCAGAATTTGATATTTTGTTAGATGTAGCAATTGAACTAGTTTGTTGGACTTAGCTGACAAATCAAAACCATATTAATAAAAAAGCACACCAACAGTAGACCAAATTAGTGACAAATCAAAATAAGTATTGAAGTTACAAATAGAATGCTAAAATGGAACATACCAACGATGATTGTCCAACTGGAAACCATACAGCTCATTCATAAACATGCTCATAAGGGCATCACCTACAATCACAGAATATTGGGGGGGAATTAGAAGAGGGTTTACAAAATATAAAGGGTGGCCCTTGCACTTTTACACAAAAGTAGAAGTTGCTCCTTGGTTTGTTGATTTTGGTCTCCTTGTGGATTTTCATCTTCCCAGACAGTTTTTTCTAGCAAAGGCTGTATGCATGATGGTTTTCAGTTGTACAACTTTGATTACACAGTTATTGTAGAATTTGCATCCATAGTTTGTTACAGTTGAATGGGTAGTTAGTTGCATTTGATACAAACTTTCCCAATTATAACTATAACAACCATAGTTATCATGGCGGCGTCTAGTCGTCGCGGTAGCTGGAGGGGGATGCCAAGATAGCTCACCTCGACTGGAGGGGGTTAGATAGTTACCGGATTCATGGCACCTCTCTTGATGTCGTTGTCTCCATCGTAGCCATCGCAGGGTTCAAAATCTCGCCGAAATTTCAGATTTCGGGCCCCTCTGAGTTTCATAATCCCAGCGAAAATAAAAAACCCTAAAAAAATTTGAAGTGCTACAGTGCATTAATATCTCGCCGAGATTTCGGTGATTTGGACCGAAATTTCGGTAAAATGGACCGAAATTTGTATAAAAGTTGACCGGATTGGGTTCTTCACGTCATTTCCCATGTGGGACAGTCGGTAGATCATAATTTCCGTGAAGTTGAAAAAAACCTAAAAAATTGAAAGTGTGATAGTACCGGGAAATTTCGCCGAGATTTCGAAATTCTGGACGAAATTTCGGATTTCTTGGTTAAAAAAAAACGGATTTGAATTTTTGTTTTTGAATTTCGTCCGGATTTTGTCCGAAATTTCCGAATCTCATCGAAATTTCGGATTTCGGCCAGGCCCGAGATGGAGTCCGAAAGCGAAATTTGAATCCTTGAGCCATCGTCATCTCCATCACACAGTGGGAGAGGAAGAGCAGGAAGGCAGAGTTGCAGTAGGAGAGGAGCAGGAGGTGGCGGCGCAGTGGGAGAGGAGGCGAAGGGAAGCGGCAATGCAATGGGAGAGGAGCAGCAGAGAGGAGGCGGCGTAGCTCGAGAGAAATCGGAAGGAGGCGGCGGCGTAGCTCAAGAGAAATCGGAAGGCGGCTGCGCAATAGGAGGCAGTGAGTTCGGAGGGTTAGGTTAGAGGGTGAATTTTGGGCTGGTTGGGCCAGCAATAACCAGCCCGCAGTCCAATGTTTCTCTCTTTTTAAAATTTCTTTTGTATTATTGAGCTAGGATCGGTCCAATGTTTCTCTCTTTTTAAAATGTTCTTGATCAGCCCATCTATTTGGGCCGCACTGGGCCTCATCCAACCCATGGTCTCATACATTCGCTTTTTATTTCTTTTATGTTATTTATAAAGGATCTTCTGTGGCCATGCATTCATCGTCTAATCACCGCCTAAGTGTCCTGGCGCTCCGGGCTCACCACGCCTAGCCGGACCACCGTGACAACTATGATAACAACCCCTATATCACCTATGATCTATCACACTATTAACAGTGTACGATTCAAATTCTGCCTTAAAACAATCAAAAAATTCAGGAACCAAAATAAATCGATAAAATCAAAGATGGCTTGAACACAACACTGGTTGCGAAACATCTCATCCCATTTTTACTGGGGCTCTCAATATGCTTTGGTTTCATCAAGTCCTTGGTTCAATACATATCAGAAGATTGCATGATTATCAGCGAAATTTTTGTTTCCTACCAGACCATTGGCTTAAAATACAAGAAACTGGAAATATTTGGGTGAACAGAAGAAGACTCAACTGGATGGATTTGACCATCTCAATCACCAAAAACAGGACACTTAACACACATGACATTTCAAATATAAAGAAGAAGAACCTAACTAGCTAAGAATGGAGCAAAGTTCAGTTGAAAGTAACCTTCAACTTCCATATCTATCACGCCACCAAAAAGGACAGCCCTTTTCTTGTGGACACACATCGAAAACCCAGCTCTGGAGCCGGGCGGCATCCCAGTCTTCTTAACCTATCAAGAATTCAGGTGGAAAAAGAGAGAGTAAATATGGAAAACATTCAACAGGGATATGCAGATTTTGAAGCACAACCCAAAGCATTGTCAAGATATAAATTCTTGGACTTAGTACATGGGAAGATATAACTCAGTAGATGCCAAATTCAAGAGAAATGCAAGAGTTGACCTTATTCCACTCCCAGGTACGAGGGTCAAGAGACCACATATCTGCATGAACTGTTCCTTTTTCTGATGCATTTTTGTCAGAAGAAACTTCTTTAAAATATCCACCATATAGATATATCTACAGAAAAAGAAGACTATTAATATACGTGCAAACAAAATTAGTAAAAAAACCCGGCATAATAAGTCACATCTTGTCAGCTATTGTACCATAACTTGTTGCACTGCTATTGACTGAAACTGAAACAACTAGTGTGGAGCAAAATTTTGATTTTGGTTGAACTAAGACATGCATATTAATCTATCACCATGTCATCATCTAACGAAATAAATTATAGGGACAAGAATTAGATTCCTTTCTTGCAATACCGTATTCTAGCAAAAGCAGCTTACTGCGGTGTCAAGATGATAGTTTGTATGATCCAAAAAGCCATCAGTTGTCACATAAGAAGTTAATTATCAACAAGTGCACTCCCAATGGCAAATAATGAAAATTTTGTGGCACATTAACATTTTAAAGCTGATGTGGAGTTAGACTAAACTACATTTATGAAGTACCAACATCCTAACTATTTAGGAAAACAAAAAACATAGACTTGCCTGATCTTGGTAGACAACAAGCTGAAAGCCACTTCTTGGACTTGGCCACAAGCACCCAGGGCGAGGCTTGATTTCATCCCACTAAAATAAGAATGAAATACATGGCTTTATTTTATATGTTACTAAGAGTCTAAGAGATATTTTATGTCACTAGCAGTATTAAATGAAAGATTAGATCAACATGGTGTACTCACCTTGAAGTTATCCAAATCAAAAACATGCAGATCATTGTGATACCTGCAGAAGGATATAATTATCAAGCAAGTCCAGATCAGATTAGGCCATATAACGTATTCAGAACAAACTCTATGCCACCAGTTCTTTCTCTGTTTCATTTTGGATGATCAGCTGTAAGAATGTTGCACTATTATAGTATTATTCAAGTGATGCATAATTTGGACATAACCACTATTCCCTCTAGAACAAGATCCATATATAAATATTGCTCAAGTAACTAGATCACCAGGTATACACAGAGTAACATACAAGTTAACCATACTAACCTCACTTCCCTAAGAGTGTCGTAAAAGCCGCCAAATAGCACAATCTTGTGCTTGTAGAGGACCTGTAGAAAAAGAAACATATAATGGCTTAAATATGACAAAACAGCGGACAGCACGGTAAACATGGGATTAGCCTTGAAAGAAAAAAAGGATATACATATAGCCTGTGAATATACAAAAGAAAATATAGGGACAAAAAAGCAAGGGCACAGAAAGCACCACATTGCAGGACTACTTTTAGAAGGATTGACCGCTCTGTTGGCTTCATTGAAATAACCATGTGTAAGTGTGTGCCTCTTGACATTGGATGAAGATATTGAGTGATGAAAACATCTGTCGTCGGTTTTATCTATAACATTGGCAACTATGTTAACCCACTTTTTTACTTAGAGAACTCCACAGATTGCCTGATGAAATTTTTTCTTTCTCGTATTTAAGCACTGCGTTGCCCACATCTATTGCTCATCCTAAAGAACTTCCAAACACTATCTTCAGCTTGCAGCCTTGCATCACAACTTCGTGTCTCCTACAACTTGTAGTACTACATAGTTCCTTCAAAAACTTCTAGTACTACAGCAATATATATTTTGCTAGTGCTCATAATGCAGAAAAGATTAAGGAAAAAAGGGGACAATAACAGCAAATAACCGATTCAACATAATAACACTAACCATCCTGTGTCCTGAACGTGCACTTGGACATCCCTTAGCAAGAATTTGCTCCCACTGGTTTGTTTTCAGATCCAACGTCCAAAAATCCTACAGTAAAAAATCAGCCAATGAATAAGAAACGTACCAACAATATGATTATTGCACCTAAGATACATATTGCAGCTTGATATTGGCCCCTCAATTTTAAATCAGAAAGAAACAAGCAAATCAGGAGTAAAACAGTGTCATACGTGGCACATACAAACAAAAAGACAAGTGAACTATGCTAAAGAGTCGGATTTCCTGATTTATAAATGGCAGAAAGACTCGACACGCTAGTTTATACTAGTGACTTTGAACTTATAAGTTTCTACACATATGGGATCAGCATTCTCTCTTGGTTTAAAAATGAAAATCCAAGCCAAATGTATAATGCTTCTGAAGATATCGTCGTAATTTATCATTGCAGATATGCGAAATGCCTAATGCCAAGAAAACATTCCCAAAATAGTAATGAAAAAATTAGACTAACATATTTAGTCTTTTACCTTGTAATGATGAAAACGTTCTTGGTTTGGTGAAGTAAATTCCCCACCTGAAACATCAACAAAAAGAGAAAAAATAAAATAAATCCCGTACACTAAAACAGCACCTTTACTCATAGAATGCCCTCCCCAGAGTAAAGGTCTATTACCAAACATGTATATGTTATTCTTCCAGGCAACTGTCTGGTGAGCACTTCGTGGAGGTGGACTATTAGGACTAGATACCAACTTCCACTCGTTTTTCTCTACATCGTAGCGATAAAGATCACCATAAACAAAGGTCTGTAGAAACAGATTGTCAATACTATTGATCACTAATGGAATCATTTGTCTTGAAGAAGAAACTAGCAAAGAAATTCTATGAAAAAGGCTAAGAAACCATTACATTAAGATGGAAGTGCAACGACAGAAATCTAAAGATAATAGTATATAAAGGAATACCACATAGAAAAACAAGTAAAATAGATTAAACATAATTAAATCATCTTCTCATATCTCATGGGATGAACAGTTGAAATCAGAGAAGATAAGGCCCCCACCTTGCTACCATTGTAGAACTCTCCCCCATAGAGAATCAGTTCTGTATCTTTCAATGGGCTTATGGTAAGCTGCATTTAAGAAGGAATTGTGTCAAATTTTGCAACTAAATCTTCCAAACAATTACTTGGCCAGCTAAAAAGTTATATACAAATTTCTCCATGAGATGATAATAAAATTCAAAAACAAAACGATCAATTATCATATTTTTCACACATGTAGCCTTGCAAAAGCACTCCATAAAGTAAAGACTTGTATTTCGACACGGCTCATTCCCTAATGGAAATAACTATTCAGTTGGGACTTGGGACAAATGACAAGTTCAATTATGTATCAACAAAAGATCATCAGATTTAATCAAATTACTCCATTCGTTTAAAAAAAATCAAATAACTCCATTAAGAAAAAACCCATCTTGCCTGAATTAAATTTGCCAATCTTACTCATTTACAATTAGACTGGGGTATCCAAATTCTAAGCACCCAAACATGACAATCACAAGCATAAAAATGTTACCCAATTCGTTTCAACTACAGAACTACCACAATACGGAAAGACGAACTTCTTCCACTGGCACTTGAAGCCCCACAGTGCCTTACCGAGCAATTGGACCGGGGAGATGGTGCAGGGGCATTCTCCTCCACATGGACTTCCTTCTTCTTCGCCTCCTCCTTTTGTATGTTCCTCTGCGGTGGAAATAACCCAAGGGGAAAAGAACTAAGCAAAAGAGAACAAACGGCAGCAAATAACAACAACAAAGAATGACGAGTTGTAACGCAACTAAAGGCGATATTGATCGGATACTGGCAGCACGATGAAGTGCAGTAATGCAACCAAAAAAAAAAGATTCCAGCTTTTTAATCACCAGTCCTCTATCAGATGCAGAACAGCAGTAAAACAGAACGCGACAAGCAGCAATCGCAAACAAGATAATTCACATGGGAAAAAAACTGCAGCAAAGGTTGAAAAAAAACTGTAAATTTAGGTAGGGGGCGAGTGCTTAGGTGCAGAAAAGCCGCGTGAGAGGAAGATTCAACCGCGTCAGAACCGGAGAGTAAGCACAATTGCACAATGGAACACTACTGGAACGCGAGCAGCCGTGACAACCACACGTGAATCGTGAGCAAGCTAAAACGCATGGAACGAGGTGGGGCAAACTGAGGTGGAGAGAGGTGGGGGAGTAGTACGGACGAGGATGACGTCGATGTCGTCCTCCTCGCCGATCTTGCGGGTCTCGCGGCGGGCGCGCTTCTCGTCGCCCTTGGCCGTCTTCCGCTCCGTCTTCTCCTTCCCCTTCCCGGGCTTCTTCTGCTTCTTCCCCATCTCCCCGCCCTCTCTCCCCCTCTCTCTCCCTCTCAATTGCTTCACTTCGCGCAGGCGGAGGCGGAGGCGGAACTAAAACCTCGCGGGGAGAAGGGGAGGGGAGGTGGCCGGTGGCGCCGCCAATCAAACTGGGCCTTCGTAGTCTGTGTTTTCACGATTCTCAGCCCAGCAACGTTATTATCGTCTCACTTTTTAAAGCCTCGGTGTATTCAGGCCTATTGCACTTTTTTTTTTTTCACTTTTGACTCTTTTTCGAATGAAATTGTAAATATAGCCTCTTTTCCTTTTTAAAGCATCACTAAACGACATGTGTTACCTACTTGTTGATACTAGAATTTGGTAGGAGCTTATGATATTGATTAATTTTGAAATCGAATGTAAATGAGATTAGTGTCGGATTAAGAGATGAATTATTTTAGGGTATTGTGGGCAATACGGATTGCAATAAGAGATTGATATAAGCCTGATTGAAGGGGTTGTTTTGGAAAGAGCGAAGACAGATACGAAATGTGCCGAGCAAGAGTCCAAAGAGAACACAGTCGATTTGGGCACTATAAAGGGGTGATGAGTGTCGTGGAAGGGACAACCAATCAAACAACCAACTCACATTACATTTTTACTTTTTCATCGACTAGGAATAATATTTTAGATTTATAATTTTTTCTTTGTAATTCGCCTAAATCAATAAAGTTGTGCATCACCAATTATTGAGTCATCGACTTACGCCATTTAGGTGTGTTTTTTTCGATCTTGTTGCGCATCGCTTTCTTCAGGAAAAAACTACCTTTATCCCTCATTTAATCAGTCCAATCAGGTTGATTAGATCTATCGGTTACTTTTTATATAATCGGTCTGAATAGTCGGTTAAATCGAGTCATTACTGGAAAATATCTATCGACTTAAAGAGCAGATTGAATTAAATATTCTTCTTGCCGATTGCAGGATTAAATCGATTGGCATGCTCGCACCCAGAAAGAAACCCGGTGTTTGCATGTGTTGATTACTGATTAACCCCTCTTCACGTTTTTTGGCATCAACACACTTTTGGCACGCCTGTGGGACACTGATCGTCAACGATGTCTTCTATAGGAAAGTCGATCACCCCGTCCGATATCAATCCCAAAGCAATAATTGTCCCAACACTGGATGATTTAACGCCCGAGTAACGGAAAAATATTGAAGATCAAAAGGCTTCATTCGTGCATATGATGTTCGGTTGCTATCAGAAGACCCAATGTGAAATCACGCAGAAGGATGCTGTCGACGATTGGAGAACGGGCTCCCGTCGAGCTTACTTGTTGAATGGGGGATCAGCAGAGCCCCGTCGTACGGACCGAAGAGGGCGTTCGAGCGACGCGAGGTCGGGAGAAGAAGAAGGGTGGAACACGGTGTTTTATCCTGGTTCGGGCCTCTCACCGCCGAGATAATAGCCCTACTCCAGTGTATTGTGTTCTATCTCGGTGTCCCTCTCCTGTTACAGATCTTCAGGGGGGTTTAAATACTACGACTAGAGGTACATAGAAGGTAACTACCTCCTGGGATCGCGCCGCGCAATCGTACTTACGATCTACTGCCCTTGATCAGGCGCTATTTGAATTTCGGTATGATTTCCCTTGATCTCGGTGATTGGTTGCCACCTTCCTTCCTTGTGGCATTGGCAGGGCACCCGACCAAAACACCCGAAAGGTGTCGTGGCCTCTACGAGCATGCTTGCTCGTGGGGTGTGTTTGGTGCTTCATGAGCGAAGGTGCAAATGCGTATGCTCGGAGGAGAAGGAGGGATGCTCGTTTCGTTCTCCGAGCATCTTCTTTTAGTGTTGCTTGGTCGGCGGGTTTAGCTTTTCACGGGGGTACCGTGGTCTTTTGCCAGATAGCCAATCCCCGACAGCTAGCCCCCGAGGTTCAAGTGGGGAACCCTCGGGCTTCCCCTTGAGCCTAAGAAGACTTGAAGGGGGATTGAATTTCCTTTGGTCGTGGCTCACGACCATTTTTCGTCGGGAGACTAACTTCTTTACCCGCCCGGCGTGCTTGCTCGCGTGGGCGCGTCGTTGGTTGTTCTGCGGTTCCTTCTGCGAGAAGCCTCCTTGTAACTGCACGGCGGTTTCTCGGAAAGTTCTCGGCCAGGTGTCGCTACGTGATAGGCGGCGATTTTAACTGCCCCTTCATTTGTCTTTTAACCCTTTCTACCGGGAGAGGTCGGAGTTACATTGTCTCTTTGCTCGTCTTCGGCCAAAAATCTTCCAAGAGCCCTAGCGCCCAAGAACCCTTTTCGCTCCCCTTCCTTCTTCGGCCATGGCGCGTTTCAAGGTTAGCCAGATGACCCGAAGGAGGCTCCAGGTGCTCACGGACGAGGGGTACGCCGACCCAAGCTCGGGTCGAGTGCCCGGATGATGCGGTGCCGGCACCGCGAGAGACGAGATCGTCTCCTGCGAGTTGTACGCCATCAACGGGCTTAAATGCGCCTGAGCGACTTCCTCGCCTCCATGCTTGCCTTCTGTTGGTGCGAGATCTCTCATCTCCACCCCAACTCTATCCTTTCTCTCGCAATCTTCTCCCATCTTTGCGAGGCTTACGTGGGTGTAATGCCCACGGCTAGCCTCTTCTTTCACTTCTATTCCCCTTCCGCCCGGCCGATGGCTCACGGCTATGCGTTTATCTTCGCCTCCGGCCCAACCGACCATACGAGTACCCCTTCGTTGCTCTGAAGGACTCGGTGTCGGGTTGGGCCGACCTCTGGTTCTACCAGAAGAAGGCGGAGGGGTCCCAGTTGGTCTATACTGGGGAGGACGCTCCGCCTACTGAGACGGCGCGCCCGCCCGTGCAACCTGAGGAAGAGCGGGTGCTCAGGACGATCGGTGAGCTTGCCCAGATGGGGCTCACTGGTCGGGATATCGCCCGGGACTTCACCTTCAACCGGGTGTCCCCCCTGAGGCGCCGCGAGCATCCCTTCTTCGAGGTGACCGGGTGGCACGACTTCACCCGCGAGGACAACGCAGGTATGTTCCTGGACCTCTTTCCCGAGCATCGCTGCTTTCTGGTGATCGGTGCTATGCATATATATATATCTTTTGTCTTAGTCTTCGGTTGCGACGCAGCTCCGAGGACGGACTGGGTTGACGAGAGGGTCGCCGAGATGTTCGGCGCCCCGAAGGAGAAGGAGCTGACGCCCAATCGTCAGGTCCCCAAGAACATTTTTGACCGTGGCGACGCGGTAAGTACATCTTCCTGCTTCCGTTCGAGGGCACGTTTTCCGAGCTTATTCCTCCCGATTTCTGTTTGCAGGAGAAGGTCGCCCTTGATCTTGCCGTGTCGAGCGCCGCAGCGCCGCCGCAAGCCAGCACCCCGGCCAGGGGTTCCCGCAAGAGGGCGGCGGGTCGAGGCCGCCAAGTATCCGCCTCGCCTCCCCGCGCCAAGCGGTCGAGGCGCCGAAGCCGACCAGACCCCACGCCGCACCTTGAGTACGCCGACCGCCAGGAGGCGAACCGAATCTGGTTCGATGACTTCAAACGGAGGAGGCCGGAGCCGATGGGCCGATCGGAACAGCTCGGGCCGAAAAGCGAAGAAGGCCGAGGAGGAGGCCAGGTCTCTCCCGACCAAGGAGCGGGCCGAGAGGCAGATCAAGGCCCTCCAGACCAGCTCACTCGGGTGGTCGATGCCCCGAGGAGGAGGAAGAAGAGGAGGACACTTATGCTGCAGTCGGAAGGAGCAGGAGGTCGACCTCTCGAGACCGCCTCGGCGCTGGAAGAGGTCGACATGGACGACGTCGACCAGCGATGGCACGTGCGGCCGACGCCGTGGAGGAGCGTCGTGGTCGTGGTCGTGGCCGAGGCCTACGAGGCCGCCGCGGGCAGGTCGCCCGTGGCCCGAAGCGAGGGGGCCGAGGAGGATGGCGCCGCTCGCCGGGCAGAAGGTAAGCTCTTACTTCATTCTCTTATTCTGCTCTTGTCTTGCGATTTTCTTCGGGCTAACCCCACCCCGTTTGGTGTGGGCGTGATAGCTCGGATGTCGTTTTTGGACTTCCGCCAGATGGCTGAGGAGATTATCAACTCTGCAGTGGACGCCGAGCTCGACCGCGTCGTCGACCGAGTGATGGCCGAGACAGGAGGAAGGCGGCGCCCGGCTACGGACTCAGTGGAGCCGAGCTTCCCTCGGCGGGACCGTGCTTTCTTCGGACGCGGAACCTATTCCACCGCGGAGGAGCAGGAGCCGCAGGGATCGAGGACCAAGACGCCTTGGCCTTGGTCCCTTGCGAAGAGGCATCGGGCGAGGCCCAGCGCCGAGCCCCGAGGAAGGGAGCTTGGTCGCCGCCGACCAATGCCCTTGGCCGTGAGCCAAGGAGAGGAGGAGGTCGTCCCCGACCTAACTCCTTCGGCCTTGGGGCACCAGGCGTCCCCGACCACGGAGGTGCAAGGGGCGGAGGTGATCGTCCTTGATCAAACGCCTCCGGCCGCGGAGCATCGGTCGCCTCCGACTACGGAGGGACAAGAGGCGGAGGTGATCGCCCTCGATCCAATGCCTCCGGTCGCAGAGCATTGGTCGCCTCCGGCTGCAGAGGGACAAGAGGCGGAGGTGGTCGTTAACGACCAACTGCCTCGGCCATGAGCAAGGAGTGGCGGCGCTTCGTGGTTGGCGTCTGACCCGAGCGTGGTGCTCGACCAGGGGAAGGCGGCCACGAGCCGCTTGCTGTGGAAGAGGATCAGCCTCGGGGCGACCCGGGGTTGGTCGAAGGTGGTGACGCCGTTGCTCTCCTGAGAGCACCGGGTGCTCAGGAGGAGCAAGACCCCGACGCGCCGGCCCGGGATGACTTGGTCAATCCCTTCTTTCGGGCTGGCGCGACCGACCGCCAGCGGCTTCAGGACAAGCTGGTCAGGTAGGGCCCTTCGTAAGTTTCATGTTTCTTCTTTTTCCTGTGATCGATCTTCCGGGAGTCCGCTTCACTTTTTCCTTCTCTTTTCTCTTTCGCTCAAGTTTGCCGCGAAGGCTATGGAGGATATCGACGCTACCTCGGTCTCGCAGAAGAGTAATCGGTCGTATTCATTGAGCAAGACGCCAAGATCGCCGATCTTGAGCGTCGAGTCTCCGAGGTGCGCGAGGCCGACTGGCTACCGGAATCGGCGAGGAGCCTCATCGCCGCTCGGGATCTGCTCCTCCAGAGCGAGGGCGAAGAGCACTTCAGAGCGTATGCGCGCCGAGCTTGACGAGGAGTGGTGAAGCTTCGGCAGACCTTGGCCGAGCTCGGGAGCGCGAGGAAGCCCAGCTCAAGGAGGCGCCTCGGGAAAGCGCGACCAAAGGTCGCGCGGCCCGGCGGAAGGTCTGGACCTAGAGGCGGAGGTCGACTCCTTAAGGACGAGCTCGCCGCCTCCGTGCCGAGCGTAGGACTTAGCTCCTCTTTTATTTTTAGCTCGTGTACACCCTGTAAAAAAAAACAACGCTTCGGGTTAAATGAGCAAACTCGCAGGTGTTTGGTCCTTGCCTGTTTTTCTTGAGTTCGCCTTCAACATATGCCCATATGATCCCTGCTTCGTAAAAGGAAACAAGTTCTGCATAGAGCATATAGCATAGATACGAGCAAAGGATCCTTGATAAGAAGGGACGAACGTTCCTATCATCTGAGCCCCTGCCATGGACAAAGGTCGTGCCCTCACTGTTGCGAGCACGAGTTTGTTCATGGGAGAATTTAAGGGTCGCTTTGGTCGTGACGATTTTTTTTTTTTTGAATGACTTAGATAGATCGGTTGTGTTGAGAGAAGTGTGAGCACAGGGCAGACGAGCTTTAAACCAACACTACGTAGAGCCACCATACCCGCATGATCACTTTGAATCAGGGCTTAGAGTGGATGCTCGCTACCACCACGCATCTGATGAAGAGCTACTGTGGAAAGTGAACGTTTGGGCGAGCATCGGCCGGGGCCAAGGGAAATGGTGCGCTCATACTTGTCGGATAAGTTAAATCTGCGATCTTTGGTAGACAACGATGCTCGTTCGACAAAGCGAGGTGAAAACACGAGAAAGAGGAAAATGATTTATTTGAAAGAACGCAAGGGGCGCGAGATAGGAGTACTCGTCTAAACGTAGAATTTACGCAGTTGATCGATGTTCAGTCTTTGGTGAGCTCCCGACCATCTGGCATCGCGAGGCGAACAGCCCCCGGGCGTGCTGTAGACATGACCGTGTAGGGTCCCTCCCATCTTGGGGTCAGCTTGTTGGCCTTCGACAGGTCTTGAACTCTTCGTAAGACCATGTCGCCAACTTGTAGGGCCCTAGGTCGGACTGTCTTGGCTGCATGCCTACGAAGAGCCTGTAGGTAAGTCGCAGACCGGAGCAACGCCCGTTCGCGTGTCGCTTCGACGAGGTCCAGGTCGACGAGGCGCTCAACCTCTTGATCGATGGAATCGATCAGTTGCACCCTCGGGGAACCCAGCACGATCTCGGCAGGTAGAATGGCTTCCGCACCGTAGACGAGTTGGAAAGGCGTCTCGCCTGTGGCTCGACTTGTCGTGGTGCGGACAGACCAAAGAACGGCGGGAAGCTCCTCCACCCATCGCCGCTTGTCTTTGGTTGAGGTCTTAAAGACCCTCTTTTATACCCTGGACTAGCCGACCATTTGCTCGCTCATTTGCTCCGTTACTCGTGGATGTGCCCGCGAAGCGAAAGCAGACCTTGGTCCCGACCTCCTCGCGATAACTTTGGAACAGTTCACTAGTGAATCGGGTCCCGTTGTCTGTGATAAGGCGGTTGGGTATCCCGAACCGAGTTACCACATTGCTGCGGAGGAATCTCTTGGCGCTGGGCCGAGATGGTCGAGACGGCTCGGCCTCTATCCACTTAGTGAAAGTGTCGATGGCCACGAGCAAATACTTGCGGCCTTTCGACCTCGGGAAAGGGTCCAAGGACGTCGAGACCCAGTGTCGAGAATGGCCACGCAGCGGTATGGTTTGTAGGGCGACGCTGGTTGGCGGATTTGCGAGCATGGAATCGGCATGCTCGGCAGTCGTTACGATTGACCGTCGGCGTCCGTCAAGGCCGTAGGGCCAAGAGTAACCCAATCGGAAGGCCTTGCTCATAAGCGTTACGAAGACGAATGAGCTCCGCACATCCCTTCGTGGATATCACGAAGAAGGTGCCTTCCTCCTGGGAGACGATCTGGAAAGGATTCCTAATGCGCCTTTCCGGTATAGGTCGCCTTCGATCGATCTGTCTTGAGAAGATCGCCTTGTTAGCCAGAACGCTCGGCTTCTTCCTCGGGCAATGTCCCATGCGCAAGGTATTGGATGAATGGCGTCATCCAATTTGCGCTTTGCTCGAGGAATGAGACCCTACCGCCGGTCTCTGGTGCCTCCTCTTCAGAGGGAATGGAGGGCTTATGTAGGTGCTCGACAAGCACCACGGGAGCGGTGGTTTGAGAGGAACCGACCTTAGACATTTGGTCGGCCAGGAATTATCCTTCTGGGGATGTAGATTACTTGAAATTCTTGAAGTATTTCTCCATCTTCCTTACTTCGCCAGGTCTGGCCATTGAGGTATCGAACACCGATACTCCTTGTTGACTGGTTCACGACCAGCGTGAATCGCCCTTCACGGTGAGCCGTTGGACTCCTAGCGATTTACATGCTCAAGTCAGGCCAAAAGGCCTTCGTACTCGCCGCGTTGTTAGTCGCTTGAAATGTAGTTGGATGGCGTCGTAGCTGTTCTCCATCCGGGAGACCAAGATGACGCCCGACCCGGCGCTCGTATGCTCGGGATCCGTCAAAATACAAGGTCCAGGAGTTTCCCCTCGAATCATTGGTCCTACTGGCCGGGTGGTGCCGAGCCGACCATTACGCCACGAAATCAGCCAAGACTTGTGATTTTATCGCCGTGCGGGCTGAGAACACCGGCTCGAACTCGGCGAGCTCCATTGCCCACTTGGCTATGCGACCACTTGGCGTCTGATTTTTCAGATTTCCCTGAGTGGGAAGCCGGGTCGGCACCACGATCTTGTGTGCTTGAAAGTAGTGACGCAACTTCCGGAGGCCATCAATGAATGAGTACAGAGCTTCGGACCTCGGGATAACGCTCCTTTGGTCCATGAAGTACTTCCGACGTAATAGATAGGTCATTGGGTACCATTTCTCTCATCGCCAACACCGAGCTTACCGCTTGCGGGTTGCCGCCAGATATAATAGCAATTCTTCCCTGCCGTGGGTGTGACGAGGGCGGGCGGTTTGGAGAGGTACTGCTTTTAGCTCTTTGAGCAGCGCAATCAGCTTCCTCGGTCCACGTGAAGCCATCATATTTGCGGAGGGCTTTAAAGAAAGGTAGTCCTCGCTCCCCAAAGGAGACGAACCGGCTTAAGGCGGCCATTCTTCCGGTCGAGCTTGTACTTCCTTTACGCCAAGTGGCGACCTCATGTTCTCAATGGCTTCGATCTTCTCCTGTTAGCCCCAACGCCATGTGGCCCGACCATGTAGCCGAGCACCTTGCCACCTTCACGCCGAATACGCATTTTTCGGATTTAGCTTTATTCGATGCTTATTGAGGTTACGTAAAGTTTCTTCCAAGTCGACAACGTGACCAAGTACTCTTGCTTTTGACAACTATGTCGCCGACATACACCTCCAAATTTCGACCTATTTGGTCTGTGAAAGTCTTCTGCATGAGGCGTTGAAAGGTTGCTCGCGTTTCTCAGGACCGAAAGACATGGTCGTATAGCGGAAGGTACCGAGCGGGGTGATGAAGGAAGTCTTTCCCTCGTCTTCGCGACAGTCGATTCGATGGTAGCCTGAATAGGCGTCTAGGAAGCTCATGGTGCGTGACTCGCCGTTAAGGGCCCACCAATTGGTCTATGCGAGGCAACGGATAGTTGTCTTTTGGGCACGCCGCTGCGTTCAAACCCGTGTGGTCGACGCATTACGCGCCACTTGCCTCCTTTCTTCCCGACTAATCGATTGGCTAGCCACTCGGAGTGCTCGATCTCTCCGATGAAGCCCGGCTTTTAGGAGTTTATCAAGTTCCTCCGGATGATCGCTGCTTTTCCGGGAAAAGCGTCTAAGTTTGTCTCCTTTGGTTTTTGTCGAAATTTGAACCGCTGCTTTGTGCTCGACCACCTCCTTGGGACCCGGGCATGTCGGATGGTTCCCGAGCGAACGATCCGGCCTTGCTCGGAGGAAAGTGACGAGCTCGAGTTCCTATTTGGGATCTAAGGAAGATCCCAAATGAACGATTTGGCCGGTTCCGACTCGTTGAGCGGAACAGCCTTGGTCTCTCCTCCAGGTTGGAGGGCAAGTTTAGGCCGAATGCTTCGGCTCTTGGTCGAGGCCGCGAGTGGGCAATCGACCGACCATATCCAGCGCTTTTCGTGCGCAATTGAGTGCGGACTTGTGGTTCCTTTGACGGTTATGACTCCGCTCGCCCGGGAATCTTCAGCAATCGACACGCTGGCGTGATGCGAGGCGGCCATGAACTTGGCCAAGGCCGGCCTGCCGAGGATGGCGTTGTAGGCCGACTCGAAGTCTACCACCTCGAAGGTGATTAGCTCCGTTCTGAAGTTACTTGGGCCGCCGAAACTTACAGGCAGGACGACCTGTCCCAGAGGTTTGATCGAGGTGCCCGGACTATCGAAGAAGGGCACGGCCACACTCTTGATTTTGGAACGAGGAATCTGCATCTCGTCCAAAACCTTGGCTGAAATAAGGTCCAAAGAGCTCCGGAGTCTATGAGGACCCGACCGACGCAGCAGTATTGCTGATGGTGGGGTTCACGACCATCGGAAGCCTCTGGGGTTTGGTCATCCCAAGGGGACAATCGTCCTTGGAGAAGGTGAGGGATACCTCCGACCATTTCAATTTCTTTGACCGAGGCTTACCCTGGGTAACATGGTGCACTTCCTTGCGGCCTCCTTTAAGTCCCGTCGGGACTTGTAGGCGAGGAGCCCCGAAGATGACCGCTATGTGATTCCTTGGTTCTTGGTATTCCATGTCATCCTCACTTTCCTCGGCGGCTGTTTTCCTTTGTCATTTTCACCTGCTCTGAAGCGTCGGCATGGGACCCTCGCCGTAAATCGCTTCCAGGCGGTAGGTCCACGTTCGGCAATTTCGTAGGTCGTGCCCGTGCGCCTGGTGAAGTGGACAGTAGAGGTCGCCCCGTCGGTCCGCTTGGTCGCCTCGTCGGTCCGCTTGGTCGCCTCGTCGGTCCGCTTGGTCGCCTCGTCCTCGAGGCCTGGGTGGTTGTCCTCTTCCCCGAGCATTAAGCCCCCGGCGCTGCGGCTGGGTTGCTCGGGGTTGTTGTTGTTCCACCGCGGCTACCATGGCTGGCGAGGGTTGCTTTTTCTTCTTCTTCTTGATCTTCTTGTCTGCTGCAGTCGAGCCCTTTTGCTAGCCGAGGTCTCTAGACCAGCCGTGGCGGCGACTTCCCTTCATCCGGCATTTTCTTCCATTGGGCGGCTTCATCTGCGTTGGCGTATCGATCGGCCATTCGGAAGAGCTCGTTCGCCGTTAGATCCGGGTGGATCTCGAGTCTGTGTGAAGCGCCGCGTCGTACCCGAACTTGGCTCGGACGGCGGCCTCGTCCGATATGTTGAGATCGAGTTGGACTGGATGAACCTCTGCGAGCTATCGCGAGGTTTCCTGTAAAATGCATATCAAAGCGCTCCAGGTCGCGCTCCTTTCGGCGGATGTAGCGGCTCTGGAAATTTGCTCGGGGCTGGCGCCCAGGACCGTATGGATCCTTCCTTACGATTGAAAAGCCACGCACGAGCTCCGGCCCGCAACCGTCGGCAGGTAATTTGCCATCACCCCCTCATCGCCTCCGGCGGCGAGGATGGCGGTAGTGTATATTGAGAGGAATTCGTCCGGGTTCTGGGTCCCGTTGAATCTCTCGACGTGGCCGGGCTTGAATCTGTTCGGCCATGCGACGTCCCGGAGGGAGCTCGTGAAGGCCGACAGCGAAACTTCGGGGTTTCGCGGTGAAACCCTCGGTCCTGGCCCGGCCTCCACGGGTCTTCCACCCAACGCCCAGCGCTGGCCGAGTCGAGAAAACCTCCTGTGACGGTCGTGCCGATGACCGCTTAGTCGTGGAAGCGTTCGAGCGTTAAATGTCTGGGCGATTATCTGAGATATCGCCACGAGGTTGCTCTGTGGATCGCTCCGGCCTTTCGGATCGGATTAGCGATGCAGGGCGATCTCCGAGCATGGCTCCGAGATTCACCTCTGTGCGAGCGCACGGGGGAGTGTTTGCGATGGTCCCGGGAAACACTCCGGGCATCCCGACCACGAGGGGGATCTGAGGCTTTTAGCTCGGCGGCAAGCCTTTCCAAATCTTCGGCTCACGACCACGCCCACGGCCTCTAAGTCTACTTGCTCGGGAAATCGCGCAGTCACGACGACCGCCGCCAAGGCCTCAGTAGCCGCCTCGCTTCCGGTGAATCAAGCGGCGGTGAGCTTTGGCGGTGCTCCGAGTGCGATCGGAGTTCGGTACCGCGAGTTCCTTTCCGTGGAAGCGCACCTCCCTTTGCCTGGCGGCGAATGCTTGCGAGGTCTTTCCCAAAGACGCCTCCGGTGGAGTCTGGTCGCCTCGTAGTGGTCGTGCTTGGCGGCGTCCGAGGATCCCTCTCCAGGCTCGCGACGGCTCCCGCCACGTTGACTCAACGAGGCGGGATGAAAGCGATGGGGACATCATTGTATCCCCTTGGGGCCTTGATCTCTCGGTCGAGCTCTAGGTCGCCTGGTATGTCCAGGCCATCGTAGAGCTCGTCGCGATCATCCTCTGGGTCTCCGAGGGTAATGTCTGGGAATGGAGGATCTGCCCTCGCGTTCGTGTCCGGGAAAGGCTCCCAGACTTCGGTGTGACCGATAGGATCGGTCACCCCGCCACGTTGTCGGCGGCGTAGTACACGTCGTCATCTTCAACGTGGTCAAAAACACAAAGGTCCCGAGTGTCTCCCGAGTTTGGCATCCTCGAGGATCTTGATCCGCACGGAATCAAACTATGCGTCCCCACTGACGGCGCCCGGTATCGGCGATTGGAGAAGCGGGCTCCCGTCGAGCTTACTTGTTGAATGGGGATCAACAGAGCCCGTCGCACGGACCGAAGAGGCGTTCGAGCGACGCGAGGTCGGGAGAAGAAGAAGGGTGGAACACGGTGTTTTATCCTGGTTCGGGCCTCTCACCGCCGAGATAATAGCCCTACTCGGTGTATTGTGTTCTATCTCGGTGTCCCTCTCTATTCTGAGATCTTGAGGGGGTTTAAATACTACGACTAGAGGTACATAGAAGGTAACTACCTCCTGGGATCGCGTAGCGTAATCGTACTTACGATCTATCGCCCTTGATCCGGCGCTATTTGAATTTCGGTATGATTTCCCTTGATCTCGGCTGATTGGTTGCCACCTTCCTTCCTTGTGGCATTGATCGGGCACCCGACCAAAACACCCGAAAGGTGTCGTGGCCTCTACGAGCATGCTTGCTCGTGGGGGGGGGGGGGGTTGGTGCTTATGCGAGCGAAGGTGCAAATGCGTATGCTCGGAGGAGAAGGAGGGATGCTCGTTTCGTTCTCCGAGCATCTTCTTTTAGTGTTGCTTGGTCGGCGGGTTTAGCTTTTCACGGGGGTACCGTGGTCTTTTGCCAGATAGCCAATCCCCGACAGATGCGTTGCCGACGATCAACTTCGGTGATAAGGAGGCTTCAGGTACTACTGGAAATCAACATGTAAGCCAATACATGCGCAAGCGAAATTATTGGATATGATAAATCAATCTATACATCATGCTCTTATCAACCAGTCAGCGGCTTTGGTAACTACGCTCAAGCCAATGATAGCTAACAACATCAAGGTAGTTGCACAAGAACTGGTGTTGGCTGGGACTATTGTATTTATTTGTTTATTTGGGATTTTTTTTTGAGAATTTTGATGGATTTTTTGGATTTTTATATTGCATTTCTCTATTTTGTGTTACAAAAATAATTTATTCAAAAAAATAAGGCAAAATTTATGCTCAAAATAATTTCTATAAGTTCAAAATAATTTAAAATATTTTTCAAAATTTTTGTAGAATTTTCAAACCCTATTTGGTATTTATTGTAACTAACATGTATTTCTTGGATTATTTAAAAATTAAAAAGGAAAAAAGAAAAAGAAACCCCCTTGGACCGGCCTAATTGGCCGCTTCTCCTCTCTTCAGCCCAAACCAGCCCGACCGAGCCCCCTTTCACCTCGCCTAGTTGACAGGTGGGCCCGGGGTCCCACCTGTCGAGCGCCTTCTTCAACCTCTGGCCGCCCCCTCCTACTCCCTCTCTCCTCTCCTCCATGACCGGCTGAATCGTCGCCTCCCTTCCCTCTTTCTCGCATCGGCGCCCCTCTCTCCGCATGGATGAGACCCCCCTAACCGCCGCCTTATCTCCTCCTTCCCCACGCCATTACCCCTCCTTGGCCACCAACCATTGCGCAACCGTCGCCACCTCTTTCGACTAACCACCCCACCGCCCGTGCCTCCCCTCCCCCATGCTCCCCTTCTCCCTCACTCCCTCCCTCTCCACCTCCCTCTCTCTCTCTCTCTCTCTCTTTCTCTCTCTCTCTCTCACCCTAGCGCTCTATCGCCGCCCTCTCTCTCCTGTCTCCAGCGTTGTCCCGTCGCCGCCTTGGCTACGCCACCTCCCTCCCTCTCCGGCCCCGTCGACCCCACCGTCGGCCTCACCTTGTCCTAGCAGTCCACGCGCGCTGCCGTACACCTGGTCCATGACGGATGGGCCCACTCGTCAACTGCCCCTCCCTTTTTCTTTTAAAAATCAATTTTGTAAAAATTCTATTATGACTCAAGCGTGATGTCATAAACTATTTTCGATTTAAAAATAAATTCAAAAATTGCCATTGATGTGAGAATTGTGCAATAATTTAGATTTTCTTTATAAAAATAATTCCAAAAATAAGGAGAAATCCATTTTGTTCATTTTATGTGTTTTCAAACTTTTAGGAGCCCGTTTTGGCCCGTTCGCACTCGGATTGGCTCAATTTTTTTTTTCTAAACTCATATAAATTCCTAAAGTTTTGTTTTATGCTATTTTAGTATTTTTATTTGGATTTTATTTAAATTTAGATGCTTTTCGCGTATAGATTTCGGAGTGTGAGGAGTTCGCGGACAACGATTTTGAGCAACTAGCTGTCAAGCAATGCAAGTTACACTCTTGACCACATTGATCCCAATTTTAAATTATAATTTGAATTTAAATGACTGCATACATAATTTTATCAGTGTAATTTCTGTCCCATTTTTAAATATATAGTTACTCATATTTGTTATGACTCAATTGACTTTAATATACCATATACCATTATAACTTTAGACAAATACCTCACTAGTTGGTATACTAATATAGTATTGACTAGTGCTTTATAGTAAATGGCTTAGACATGAATTTAAAATATTTTTGGGAATTTATACCAAATAAAGATTTATGTTGAAATAAAGATATTCCTTAGTATCAATGTACCATAGAATGTATGAAATGTGATATGGTTCAAAAGAAAGTAAAAATAAGATTTAGACCGACGAGAAATGGTTGGGAAGTGGTTTGGTTATGGTTTTGAGTTTTTGGAAAGTCTCGCTTAGTCAATTAAGGACCGCTATGAGTTTCTCTGAATGTAAAGCCTAACTGCACTACCACAAGTTTGGAATGGAACAGGCCTGGCTAGCCATATTAAAACATGGTCAGTCATGCCATTAGGTGGGAGTGGTGTGGTGAAAGCGTGAGGCTGTCACTCGGTCGCAAGAGGAGGCTTCTGATTAGAGGGATTCGTAAGCGGTGAATCTTTAGTGGGCATGACTACATGAATGGATTTTTATAGGGGCTTTGTGGTGATTTTAGAAGCAGTTAGGCCGCACATCTGCAGATAGCCGTCTGCAGCTTTGGTGGCTATCATCGTAGCCGAAAGAGAGATGCAAAGCTATGGAAACTGCGAGAGATCGAAATGTGAAGGTTTTGTAGCTACTGTTCTCTATGTTATTTCAGCATCCCTATCATTCTTGAAAAGTCAGGTTTGGTAGAATATTCAGAGATCAAATATTCATGAATGAAGTCGGCGCTTTAAATCTAGTTCGTATCAAGGTTTTAAATATCGATGAAAATCATGATTTTCGACCGTATCAAGCCATCTCGATAAACAAAATCGATTGATAAACCGGTCCAATTCAAATTCAAAAATATATGAGAAATGTTATGCGACGTAAATCAGTTAAAAATCAGTAAAAAAGCGATCGAAAATCGGCTTTCGAATTATTTCTCTTACTTTACCTGTTTTTGATATAAACCGGTCAAAAATCGGTAAAACCGGTCGGGTTTTTTCCCGCCGCTATATTATTGCCGAGTTCAAAAGTTTGACTCAACTCGTTCAGTTTCTACTGATTTTCGACGAAAATCGATATCATTGAAGAGTGCGATTTCCAAGCTCGATTTAGTAATGTAAACCTAGTTTGTGTAACTGCTGCTTCCTAGGCGTCTTGGCATGGCATCTTCCTCCAGCGAAGATCACCTGCTGGTGTGTACTCTCAGTAGTATTAAGGTTGACTTGAATTTTTACGGGGTTTTTTAGTTCATAATGTGGCCAACCTTTAGATGTGCTAAACTGGCAAGATCACACAATATCTCCATCGAACATCGACTTAGCATGTAGGAGATTCTCAGTGAGCCAGAGCTTATTCACCTTTACAAGTCACAACACGAGAGGAAATATGAAACAAATTGATCGACCTACATATTGCTCGAACCATTCAAACCCTCCATCGCATTTGTATCCTATAGGGGACATCCAGTAGAAAAGAATTTCATCTCAAGGTCGACAACATTTCGATAAAGAGATAACGCATCGGCATGTACTTCAACATACTTAAAACGAGGGTAAACACGAACACTTCAAAAAAAACTTAGGAAGTTATAAAACATTACACTGACATAATGGGCATATCGATTTCTGTAGGTGGAATACGAGCATTCATGTATAATGAAAAACATTATGCAAGACATTTGACCATGTAAGGCCCCTCGAGTTCATATCCCAATTTGCGGTAGTAGTGGCGGGTTCCAACTCCTGAGATGACAGCCAGTTTCTTTGAGCGATGCTCTCTACGAGCGATTCTTTCTGCTTCTTCCATAAGGAGAGTCCCATACCCCTGAAGATGAAGACAAATGAAAATGTAGCGACACCATGATAAAAGCTTTGATATGGTCATGTTTAGCAGGCATTTCAATCACTGGCCAGTAAACTTATGGCTCTTGGACTTTACTAAATTAAGCACAACATATCATATATTGTATCAAAAAGGATTTTACATGCCATTAAGCTTTTCAGGGAAAATTCCAATTTATTAAGGTTGGTGAAAGTGTCAGAATAAGATGTACAAATTTGTTGTATTAAATGATCAAAATGCTTTAAAAATATCACAATTAGCAACCGTAAGAGTCAAATAGCATAAATGATGAGTCTTTGGGGGAAATTTAGGGAATTAAACAGATCTCCTATATGGAATTTAACCTTGTGTTGGATCATGTTTGGGCCTTAGGGGGTGTATGGTGTCTGTTGTGAGCTAAATGGCTAGAGTCGGTCTGTAGGCTTGGTACCCACTGTTCCCCTAGGCGGCGCCTAGGTGCTAGGCTCCACCCTCCCGCCTAGCCGCCTAGGCCAATCTATCTCGCCTAATCGGCGATTAGGTGCCGGACTGCTGCCCAACTAGTGCCTAATGCCTTGGTGAACACTGTTGGTACCATTCTTATTTACCATATATTGCACTCACGCAAATTTGATCCTTCGGCAGATTTTTTTTTAAGAATTGATTTTTGCAAAGTACAAATACCAGTAGAAACCCTTTGGACTTTAGCAAAGAAACATAGACCATAATAACAAATGTGGTGATATGTAACAAAATTGACCACACCAGATTCCCACGTCCACACACTAGTAGGCAGTTTTAAAACATAGATTGATTTAGAACAGTGACTACAATTGAGCAAGCATACTAGGAAATCTAATTTACAAACATGATCATTTGAGGCCAAGGACTAAATCACAGGGTGGTTTGCATATGGCATCCACATATAAATGAGATTAACCTGGTGTTGTAGTTTGTCCGCGTCACGACCGTGCACAGGAACTGCAGTTCCATAGACATGAAGTTCACGGACAATTGAACACGTCCCCACGAGTTCAGGGCATGTAACGTTGCGGCCACATTTACGCAAGCGCAGCAGGCCAATAAGGATATCCTGTAAAACTTGCAAAAAGAAGCTGTGAGTAAAGCTACATAAGATCGAGAGAATTTGGGACCCAGTGCTGAACTCTGAGTAATGCTACATAAGATCGAGAGAATACAAGCTGGCAAGCTATAAGTACCTGCCGTGTATCCTCATATGAAAGGAAGGTCTCCCAGCCCTCATTCGCGGCGTAGTCACGCCTGACAAGCTCTACTTCATCAGGCCTGATCTTGTGATGGATATCCTACATAAAGATGCAAAACAAGAATAATGTGGACACATCCCTAATTGACTTATAAGCATGTGGCAATGACTTCACAGCATTTCATACCTGAATTCCCGCCTCACGGGTTCTGACATCTCGGCATTTCAAGCCCAAATCTTCAATTCGAGCCAAAGCAAGCTCGCGAAGGTTACCTTTCTCGACACCAGAAGTAACAAGAGGCATAGGGATATCTCTCTGGACCCGATAGACTCGTGTCCATGGTGGTACCATAGACAAAATCCTTGCTACAATATCCACCAGACGCTCAGGTGGATAATTTCTATACCTGCAACACAGCAAATCAGACTCTAATATATAAGTTCTCAGTCCTCGCCCTAAAGCTTCAGCGAACCACAAGACTGAAAATAAGATCTAGCAAGATACAGGGTATCAAGCGCTAGATAAGTAGAGTACCTGCCAGTTTTCCAGAGTTCATAAAGACCGGTTCCACGAATCACAAGGGTTGGATAAATCTTTAGACCATCTGCTCGGAATGCTGGATTTTCAAAAAATTCTCTGAAACTTTCCATATCTCTTTCAACTCCAACATTAGGTAAATCCGGCATCATGTGCGCAACCACCTATCAAAAGGTAATTAAAGATGAATTATGGTAAGTCATGACCAAGCAAAAGGACACCTCTTTTTCCTATATGGAGCTACAGCTACACCAATAAGGAAGTTAACTAAACAAGGGAAATTAGTGAATCAGTGAGCATTCACCTTAAAACCAGCATCTTTAGCTAAACAAAAGCAATCAGCAACAGCAGCTACTGTGTGGCCTCTGTTTGTGTCACGTGCAACATCCTCATATGTACTCTGAACACCTATTTCTAAGCGGGTACAACCATAAGATAGCATCTGGCGCAAATGAGGCCCCAAGCAATAATCAGGTCTCCTGGAATTTGGTAAAAACAAAATATTATTTAAAATTGAAGTTAATCAGGATGCTCATGGGAAAAATCACAGGGAATTTTCAAATGAAACTAGGAGGCGTGGGCAATTATCATACTTACGTCTCAATTGTCATACCAATACATTTGACAGCACTATGTTCTGAATAACAAACAGCCTCCTCAACATTGGTAGAAGTGTGCCCCGATAAAGCATCATGAAGATTTCTGATGAAATAATCACGATAATCAGCCGGTAATGACATGAAAGTCCCACCCATCAAGATAAACTCAACCTGCAGAGATATTCAAATTATCTTGCACTTATGGTAGCATGTATCAAACATAATGAGGAAGTGAATGAAATTACTCAAACCAAGACAGAATGCTCTATTGGGGTAAGGACAAACCTTATCCACACTATGTCCTAGCCTTTTGAGCTGATCTATCCTGCTTCTGGCCTGCACATACGGATTGTACCTACAAATTATAAAACCGATTAGAAATTTCCAAAAAGGCCTATCTACAAAGCAGTCAAAACTCAAAACAATAGGAATACTTGTATGGCTATATCACTCAACACAACCTGTCGGCTGTGTCTATAAAATTGTAAGATCCAAAGATCACTAGTGGGCATTGGTATACTTTCTTGTTTCATTAGCAACAGCTACTGAACTTTCCTCAGTCTCACACTAGTTAGTAAGCTGTGCATCATCTGTACTCTTCTAATGTGAAACTCCAATTATGCTAGTACTATGGAACATTACAGAATTACAGTGAGTTTATAGAAGAGTGACTGGTCATTAAATTTAGCAAATTCATCCTGGGTTATACTGAACAAGGATATGAACTAAAATATACTTGCAACTTTGCAAGTCCCCACCAAACCTGAAAGGACCGAAAAGGTAACTCTGGCTGCCTACTAAATGCGTAATTACCACTACTACTTACGATATTACCACAGCCACTGAACGAACTGAAAGGTACTACACTAATTGATGCTGGAAAATTAGAAGTAAGGCATGGGAGCACACATGCCAATGAGACCTTAGGCCCTCACTTGTCTCGCAAATCACAATCACATAATTTGCAATTGAAATGCGAACTGAAGCATGCGTTTTAACAAACAACAGCATTCATTATTTGCAATTGAAATGCGAACTGAAGCATGCGTTTTAACAAACAACAGCATTCCTCGTAGAGTTCAGAACAACACTAAAGGAAGCATCTTTACATTGCTCGCCACAGTGCAACCCATTCTCAGTGGTGGTAGTACTCATTTATTAATGACACCAGTGGCCAGTGGGGTAAATCACCTTGCTCGAATGGCGCGCATGCTGGTGGGCTCGTATCCAGTGTAAGACTGGGTGCTGTACTCGAAATCAGAGTCGGGGCCTCCCGGGCAGTACACGCAGATGTTCCCCGTGGTGGCGATGTGGGGGCACCTGTGCGGCTTCGACATCACGGCCACCACGGCGATGCCCGACGCCGTGCGCACGGGCTTGGCGCGCAGCCGGGGGAGCAGCGCGGCGCGGTCAGCCTCCGGCACGGCGGCGATCATCTCCACCAGCTTCGGCGCGCGGGCAAGCCCGTACCGCCGGCACGCGGCCGACTTGAGCGCGTTCAGGTCGACGTCCTCCCCGCGGCGCGAGAGCTCGCCCATCTCCGACACGATCTCCGCTATGGCCCGCACCCGCGCCTCCTCCTCGGAGAGCCCCGCGGGCAGGACCACGCCTCCGCGCCCCGGCGCCGGCTTCCGCCGGTGCGACTGGTCGGCCACGGCGGCGGCCATCGGGAAGGAAGGGTTTCCGCGAGGGGTTTTGGTCTCGGGCCGGAACTTAGAACGGGAGTGAGTTGGGCTCGGTCGGTGTTTCGCAGACGCTTCGCCCTTGTACACACGGTTCGATATATCTCCGCCTTTTTACAGCCGTCAGATCATGAAACGAACGGTGTAGAAATGTTAACGTGGAACCGCAATGACTGCAGCACCAAAATTAATAGGCCGGTAACTAAATTCTTAGACATTGATGGGATAAAGTTAAATAAAATAGAATGATTTGGTACAATTTAGTTTTATTATTTTAGATAAATAAAATGATTTAGTATTTGTAAAAAATATTTTTTAAATTTATATTCTACAATTTTGTTTTAAATTTTCTAAAAACTGATTTTGGATTGTAATTATAGAGAAACTGCAATCCGAAATCACGTATGAGATGAATTGTGGATTATAATACATATATATAAACTAGATTATAAAAATTAAATTATAGAACTATTTATTTTTTTATTCGATTTTTATGATTAGAATTCAGAATCAAATAAAAAACAAATAGCCCTTATCACAAGCAACTAAACTCACTGTTGGCCCACGAAAGAAGCTTTCCTCTTGGTCTGCTCTCGCCCCCGATCTCTTGCGGCGGAAGCAAAGCGAGGCGAGATGGACGGCGGCGGCGAGGAAGGGAAGCAGCAGCCGCACCTGGTGCTGGCGCACAAGCTGTTCCTGCTCTCGCACCCTGACGTCGACGACCTCACCAAGGTCGATCTCCGTGCCGACGTCCTTGCCGCGGTCAAATCCGACGGTATTAGCGCGCCTCTCTCCTCGAATCTGCTTCCAACTGTGGGTCGGAGTCGGCGCCTGATTTGATCTGGTGCGTTCGTTTCAGATATGGCGGCGCTGTACGAGTCGCTGGCGGCGGAGTGCGTGCTGGAGATGGACGCGGCGCTGCTCACGGAGATGCGCGGCAGGATCGAGGAGGAGATCCGGAAGCTCGACGAGAAGTGAGTAGATCTCCCGGTTTCGCTTTTCCTGCACGATTTTTAGGTTAGGTTATAGGATTTCAAAAATTCGTGGTGTTGATACATCTAGTCATGCGGCCATACAGTTTGTAATTTGACCACTCCAGATCGGTTCTGCCGTGATTTGGCCCTGAAACTCATTCGCTAGGAGCTAGTGTTTAATTTGTGTTTTCTGTGGTCTCGACCTTTTGATCTAACCAGATTTACCAATCCTGAGTTGTTAATAAGTATTAAGGGCATGCAACACTGTGGTTGTTTAGGTTAGTGTCGTCCACCTTTCTATATCAGAAGTGGAATGATGATTGATGGTAAACAAAGAGCTGATGTGTTCAGAAACAAATAAATGATCTCGAGAATGGGCTGGAGTTTAAGCAGTCGCAATTTATGCTGCAAAGAGTGTTCCTAACATTTTGGTCAAAGTGAAAATTTGTGCTCTTGGTATCTAGAAGTGGTGTTTCCTTTTATCCTTCTTCTGGTACATCTGAGTTGCCATTATGCTGTGTTCAGTTATTAGCTTCTCTTGGTTAATATCACCTATTTATGCATGAAGGATTGCCGATGCTGAAGAGAATTTGGGTGAGAGTGAAGTGCGTGAAGCCCATCTAGCCAAATCCTTGTATTTTATAAGGGTTGGGGAAAAGGTATATATCTACTGTCTTCTACATAGTTTAAGTTGCCGATGCATGTTTTAAACATGTTATCTTGTCTAAATTACCAAAATTTCAGGAAAAAGCACTGGAGCAGCTTAAAGTTACTGAAGGGAAAACTGTAGCTGTTGGCCAAAAGATGGACCTTGTTTTCTACACTTTACAAATTGGCTTTTTCTACATGGACTTTGATCTCATCTCAAAGTCCATTGACAAGGCCAAAAAGTAAGTCTGAAGCCTCTTAGTTTAGGGATTTCGCATTCTGCTTGTTTTGCATTGTGAGGTCTAATACTGAGCAACTTTCTTTACCTGATTGAAGTTTGTTTGAGGAGGGTGGTGATTGGGAGAGGAAGAATAGACTGAAAGTGTATGAAGGCTTGTATTGCATGGCCACTAGAAACTTCAAGAAAGCTACTAGCTTATTTTTGGATTCCATTTCAACTTTCACGACTTATGAGTTGTTCCCCTATGATACATTCATCTTTTACACGGTTCTGACAAGTGTTATCTCATTGGATCGTGTATCTCTAAAACAAAAGGTATTAATTCATCTTTGCCCATTCAGGTCTGCCTTATTAGCTTGGATGTCATATTTATTATTAAGGATCTGGACAGGTTGTAGATGCACCCGAGATCCTGGCTGTAATTGGCAAAGTACCTCACCTCTCCGAGTTTCTCAACTCCCTCTACAATTGCCAGTACAAGTCGTTTTTTGTTGCATTCTGTAAGTGACAAAATCACATTATTCTTTCATGAGCTTGCATTTGTTCTCGTGATTAGTAATGCTCGTATGACTGTCATGTTGGAGCTAGCTCTCTTTGGATTTATCATATCTGGTTCATGTTTGTTTCAGCTGGCTTAACGGAGCAGATCAAGTTAGACCGTTACCTGCAGCCTCATTTCCGCTACTACATGCGTGAAGTGCGCACTGTTGTCTATTCACAATTTCTTGAGTCATACAAGAGTGTGACGATGGAAGCAATGGCTGCTGCATTTGGCGTGACAGTTGATTTCATAGACCAGTAAGTGCAGTCACTTAAATTTTGTTGATGTTATTCTGACATGTCATATCCCGGTGTTTATATTGTGCATGACCATGGGTGTTGCTAACATTTTCCTCCGATGCAGGGAATTGTCACGCTTTATTGCTGCCGGGAAGCTTCACTGCAAGATTGATAAAGTTGCTGGTGTCTTGGAGACGAACCGACCTGATGCGAGGAACGCCTTCTACCAGGCAACCATCAAGCAAGGAGACTTCCTGCTGAACCGCATCCAGAAGCTATCGCGAGTCATTGATCTGTAGGCTTTGTTCGTGTTAGAGCAGCTGCTTGCAAAAGCCCTGCTCACGCCGCCCGTGCAAGACTGTGTTAACTTATTTGCTTTGGCACCTGGGAGTACGAGCTGTATTTGACTTTGCATTTCAAATCGGTCACGGGGAAAGAGCGCTTAGGCAATCCTGCTTTTTATCCGAGAATTTGAGTTGTAATCTTACTAAATGGATCGAGTTAAGTGCAGACAATTGCTTCTTGACATTTCTTCTACGATGAATCCATCCATTTATTTCAATTCCTGATAACTGTGTTACCATCTTTGTTCCAAAAAAATCTGCTACCAATTCGTGACAAATGCTCGTGCTAACTGTTTCTAAAAAAAATACTCCTGCTAGCTATGCTTCAAAGTTGAACTGCAGCAGCAAAGGTGCAAAACTGAGGCAGGCAGTAGCGTACGGAGAAAACAAAACACAACAGAACATATCACACGGTGTCTCAAAATGAATGCTAGCTCATACAAAGTTAAACACAACGATCACACCAATTCTTCCAGTAACCCACCCAACTGCGTATCCGCAATCAAACTCGACGCTGTTTATTGGACTATATGGTGGTTCTGATTAATGTCACTACACATGCCACATCTCGCAGAAATTCTCCTGTATGTGTACATTTTGATCATGCAGTTCTCATGAAACCAGATACATCCTACACCGCCTAGAACAGCGGGGGAACCAACTCACCAGCAAAAAATTCCAACACTAAAATCACAACCCAAGTTCCAGAGAATCGCGCATGGGTCAAAGGATTGCACGGCGGCTGCGATTTCTATGGGGTATTCTAGCCAGCTGCCTGACTGGATTTGCCATTGGGTGTGCCTGAGAGGTTTTTGTTGCGGGATTTTGAGGCGGCCAATTCCTCTAAGCGCTTCCACAGGGCTTCTCGCTTCGAATTCGATTCCTCCTGCTTCAGCTCGTCGTCGTTGAACTTCTGCATGCACTCCCCGAAAAATGCAGAATCATGATCAGAGAAGATCTTGCGTACATTCAATGTCAGGCTCCGAACAGCTTGGTTCCAGTGGCCCCTGGCATTCCTCTCAAGTGCGGGAAAGATGATGGGCAATATCACCTTGTAATTCTGCTTAATTAAGTTCTCAATGTGGTCGTTGTTCCACAGAAACAGTGCCCGCTCCGCCACCTAGGAACAGACAAGGAGAAAAATGCGAGTCAGGCTATATGCTTTGATAAATATTTTTTACAATTGCCGCATGAGTTGCACTTTGACAAACAATTTCACATTACGGATGGCACCAAGTACCTAGGCATGTATCTACAGGCAATGTTCAATGACTACTCCAGTAAACACACAACTGGGCAAAACCACCAGATGACCAGACTAACATGAACGATAAAAACTTCATGGCTAAAGACAATAGGTGGTATCCAAGCAGCACAAGTATTTAGGTTGATGACAGTTACAGGATAAATGCTATTTAGATTACGAGAGCCTTGTTGAACACAACGGAATAATTGACCGAGAGCATGATAGCAAGCGGAAAAGGAAATCCTGGATTCAAACTGTACAAAAATGTCTAAGACCTGTTTCAGGCACAACTTGGACAAGAACTGACAGTCAGCAAATATACAGGTTTTAAATATCCAAAATTGATGAACAATTCAGTACAACAAAGAAGTACTTCCATAAGACATTATGCTTTCCTAAAGCAGGATGAAAAGTCGGTAATGTAAAACACAGTACTTTAAATAGAACTGTTGTGGGAGAGGCCACTGCCCCCCACGGCCCGCCGAACATCTTCGGCGGACGAAGCAGCCAACCCCTTCGAATCACAGCCGAAGGGAAGCGCCTTACGAACACGCCCTTCGGGATGCGGCACCTAAGGTATCGGAAGGCCTGCATTGAAGAAAGCCCCAAACACCACGGCCTCATCCCAACGCCGGTCCGGAGTAGTCCCCCTCTCCGGCGCATGGACGACATCCATACTAGGAAGCCATCCCTCACCACCTGGTTCGCACGATACCGCACTGAGGCGTCCGAAGGCCCCAAGTTGTCAGTATAAATAACATCCAGGGCACCCTCCACAACGGACTTCCCCTTCTTCGCCATTGCCCCAACCGACACGACAACTCTTCAGGAAGGCAATAATAACAAGCGCAACACAACGCAACTAGAGAGAGAATGAGAGCGATGGATAGCGCGGCCACTGGGTTGGCCCCTTTTATAGGGGATCATGAGCCTCGGGAGCCCAAATGACGAAATGTCAGCCTCTAACAAGTTGACACGTCGCTCACAGCAATAACTGTAGGCGCGCCCCACATGATGAAGCCCAATGGCTTCACGCGCCTGCAACGGCTAGCAAAAACACCAAGAAACGACGTGACACCAACTCAAGGGGAGCGTCATGAAAGGCATGCAAAGGGATCATCCATCGGGAAGAAGGAGATGGTAGCCTACACCCTCCGGAAGGGCTTGCGCGATTTCAACCAAGCGGAGCAAGCACTCAACCGCGAGGGGCTACTATTGTGGGGGAGGCCACCACCCCCTATGGCCTGTTGGACGTCTTCGGCGGATGAAGCAGCCAACCCCTTCGGATGCCGCCGAAGCAGCCAACCCCTTCGAACAACATCCGAAGGGAAGCGCCTCACGAACATGGCCTTCGGGATCAGGCCGAAGGCCTTGGACAGCTGCCGAAGGACAATGCGAGGACGAGGGCTTCGGGGACATGACGAAGGCCTCGGGAAGACACCGAAGGGAGCTATGAGGTGAGACATTCAGGGCCACGCCGAAGGTCTCGGCCACCCCTCCGTCAGGGGACCTGACCTCGGCGTGAGAATCGGAGGGAGGCCGAAGGGAGTCGTCAGAGAAGGGAGCCTACCTTAGTAGCCATCACGATACCTTAGGACCGGCCACCGTAAGGGGAAAATACGGCGGGACCCCTAGTATCCTACGGACCCCGTAGGGGCACAATTGTAAGATCCCCTCCGACCGCTATGGGCTCTATAAATAGCCCCCGGCCTGGAGGTTGTAAAGAGGACTGGAATCTGGAAAAATAATATACACTCGTTAACATCTTGTTTGTCCCCTGCATTCACTTGGGTCTCCGAATATACCCCCTTCCCAGGGCGTACGTTTGGAGCCCTCCTCCTTTTATTGTTTGGCTTGTAACCACAACAAGAACTAAAAGAATCCGATACATCCAAACCAGAAGGGAAAAAAGCAAACCACAAGAGTTACACCCTTAAGTTCTAATCTGGGTGGCAATTAGTATCTTGTACTTGATAACCACTTTTGGTAGTACGGAATATCTTTCTAGCACCAAGTGAAGTTTTCGTTACTATTCTGATTACCAAGGACAAGGATGCATTAGACCATTCTTCTATAAGAATTTCAACCAAGAGAACAAAAGTTACAGTGATGCCAAAAAGTGAAGGAACAAATTAGTGGTGTGTACTATAAGATAAGAAACTGGTATGCTGGTGTTATAAGAGAAATGACCTAGCACCTAACAAAGTAAGTGTTCTTAATACCCATCATGTAACTTCACGGGCCAAGCAGCAGCATATTTTTTAGAAGAAAAACAAATGCTCAAAAGTGCATCATAAAAACAATAACAGCCAAGCCTTTTGTCCCAAACAAGTTAGGGTAGGCTAGGAAAGAAACCAATCAAAGTCAAAAACGCATCATAGAAACAGATTGGCAATATTTTTTTTTACTATGCAGAATTGCAGACTCGCAATTTTGCATATGTAAACAACTGAAAATCCATGTACATAGATTAAACAGGGAAAAACACCCCATGATGCGCAGAAAAGATAGGTAAACAGCGAAGCTTGCAAAGACTGTCAAGTGTCAATGCCAATATTTTTCGTACTCAGGGAGCAAAATTGTAACTAATTTAATCTGTGCAAGGGATCAATGACGATAAGCAGATGAACAACATCAGAATCAGAAACCTACAGCGGTAAAGAGCATATATATATCATGGTCAGATTTAACGAGTAATGAAGTAGAGATGCGATAAAGGGCAGTGAAGTAGAAATGCATGCCAAACTTAAGGATTCGCGTGGTGAGACTTAACCTGGAAATGCGAGCTGTTCATGCTACGGGCAATCTGATGGAAGAGCGGAACCATGCATCTTTGGAACTCCGCAAGCTGTGTTGCCTCTAAAACCTCTTCTAGCTCACCCAAGAACATCACCTCCTTTGAACTGTTTGTTACAGGCCAATACTTCAGTAAGCCCCTAATAACAGTGTCAGCAAGTTTGCAGTCCTTCTCAACAAACTGTGTGATGCCATATGATAGCTGCTGATGGTACATCGATACACACTTTGGCTTATGAAGTGGGATCAGTGCACGAACAAGGAACAATTTGTGCTCTTCTTTAAGCGGCAGGGCAAAACCATTAATTATACTGCCCAAAATCTCCAACAACTCTGCAATACCATTATGCTTTTCTGTTTCGAATATAAACCTGTAGAAAATGTTGTTGATTGCTTTCCTGATGAATGGGCGATGCACCATGAATTTACCATATATCCGATGGAGTATTGTCTTTAAATAGTCCCTTTCCCTCGGGTCTTCTGAGTCAAAAAGTTCTAGTAGCCTAAGAATGAAGGAATGATCTACGTATCTCTTGGCCAGTTTTGCATCTGTCTCCTGTGATGCCACAAACCGCAAGAAAACCTCATACACGATCTGCAAGTGTGACCATGCTGGGTCCATGAGAGGCTCCTCCTCCTCCAGATCAACTCCTTCAATGGCCTTGTTCTCACGAGGGGTGGAGCTTGAGCTTCGGAACAAGTTAATTGACACCATCTTGGTGATCTCCAACATGACGACTTCGGAGAACTTGCCATTTGCAGAAGTGACGTAATCAACAAGCTCCATAAGCGTCTGGCGCTTCATCTCTTTCTCCTTCAAGTTTTTTGTCGGGTCTGCGAAATCATACACGGCACAGCACAGGTTCACCTTTTTGACAAATAAATTCTGTTTCTCTGAGGCCGGCACGTCCTTGAACGCTGGCAGCGGCTCATTGGAGTGATACACCACAGTCCCATTCATCATCGGATTTGGACTCGAGCTAGCTGGTACCGGATAATCCCCATTCCCTGCCCTCTTATTCCCCGGCTCCACGCTTCTCGCAACGCTGTAAGAATTCAACGGCTCGTTGCCGTTCCCGGCAGCAGCATCTCGGCTATCGCCCTTCCCCGGCTTCCTCGGCAACCGGCCAAGGATCTGCTTGATCATCTTCCACCACAGCCAACCAAAACCCTAGCAATATCCCACCTCCACAAATCAGCCACACAACCAAAGAGGGATCTACGCGAATCCACAGCTCCTGAACTCACCCCAAGAACACAAGATCTCCAGCCAGGCGAATCCACCGCCCAGCCAAGAAGCCCCTGTTCCCGGACACAAGCAACCAACCAACCAATCAAGACGCCCAAATCATTTGAACCAAGACGAATCGGACCTGGTCCCAGGAGCCACTCCACCATCCGGACCTCCACGGATCAGCCGGCGGCGGCGACGCCCCCATCACCGCCTCACCCTCCCTCCCCCTCAAAAAAAAAAAAAAAAAAATCCAATCTTTCGGCAACCCGAGCAGCCGAATCTGATCCCAGGACCGACCGCGCAGGACAGGAACAATCGGATGCGAGAGGCGGGTGTGAATGGTGAGATTGATGAGGAAGAGGAGGAAACCTTTCCTTGGGCTGGACGGAGAGCTCTCCTTTTCCTGGCCTGCACTGGATTTGAGAGGCCCTGAGGTCCCCAAAAGTAGCAAAGGGGGAGTGACGGAGCAGTAAAAGTTTGCGCGGTACTGGAGACAGCCGAGATGCCAGGGAAGGCAGCCAAGGCAGTCAGTGGCAGAGACAGAAGGGGGAGAGTATTCTACTGCAACTATTCCTGGGGGTGAGCTGCTTGCTATTAATTGCAGCACAGCTGCTGTCTTCTAGTTCTTACCATCTGGCGGCTGTTTCCGCTCGCACAGGGAACCTTCATGGGTGTTAGTGCTAAGAGTAGACCATCTTTTTATATGGGAGCTACCTTTTCTAATTTTCTTCCATCAGACCCTTCGAGAGAGAGAGAGAAAATACAATAGGATTTGATGATCTTGCAATCATAATCTTGAGTCGCTGCTGTTTGATCCTTTTTTTCGTTTCAGAAAAAATTTAAGCGATGCAGCGAGTGCAGGTTAGAAAAGCCCACCGGATTGGATAAACAATACAACAAACAAGCCTGACCAGAAGTTTTGTCTCCGGGCGTGTTTCCTGTACTCTTTGCTTTCACTTGAATCATCCAGGTCACAACACTCGAATACTTCTTGACAGGTACATCTGTGCTCTTCTTTTTTAATGTTGCATAAATATTAAAGCACTAATGAACGGTAGATGTGTACCACCCCATTGCCTAATCTAGGATCGATCTTACCAGCGTTGGAGTTGGCCGTCGGCCGTCGCACACTTGCATCAAAATCTCCCCACGACTACCGCTACCAGTATCATGCAAGATTAGCCAGCACGCCACTCGCAAATTAAACGGAGCACCAGGAAATACATCGAGCTAGCGTACGGCATCGCTCGTATGGCTATGTGCTTGCTGTAATCAACGGCGAATCTAGCTCGCTGTTCAGCCGGCGCTGGGATGTGCGGGCGTGCAGCGCGCGAACGTGCGCGCGGGGGGAATCGATGGGTCGGCAGCAGCACTGAGGGGAGGGGACCACGCCGGCCGGCCGGCCGTCTTGCTTGGATTTATAATTATCGATGAGGATGATGAGAGAGCATGTGTGATGTGTCTCGGTGCGCGCGAGCGCGCGTGTGAGTGCATGTTCGAGTGTGTCTGCCTGCCTCACCAAACAGTCTTTTCCTTTCCCTAACGAGGGCTGTAAACGGATCAAGCTCGAGCGGGTTTGGGGGCTCTCAGGCTCGAGCTCGGTAAGATTTAAGTCGAGCTTGAGTTGAGATCCGAGTCTTGATCCAGCTCGAATAAGCTCGGTAAGTATGATAAACTCGAATAAGTTCGATAGGTTCGCGTAAGCTCGGTAACAAACTTGAGTAAGCTCACATCGAGTAAACTCGGTTCACAGAGGCTCGGTCCAAGCTCGAGCAGGCTCACGAGCTACTTGAGCTCGGCTCAGTGAAGCTCGCGAGCTTGAGATCGAGCTCGAGTTTGACTCATTTAGGGTTCGAATCAAACCCAGACCGAACCAAATTTGAGTAGCTCACGAGCTCGAGCTTTTTTTTACGACCCTACTCCGAACTCATTCCATTGCCCACTCCTTGTTCTTCCTGGACACACTCGCAAGTGTTGGTTCCTTGTTCTTCCTGAACATGACTCATACCATATGCATGGCTCATGGCTGATCCTTGCGAATATTGGATCCTACTGCCTTCATTTCAACTAAAAGTCCATCTGTGTGACGGACCGCCTTTTTAGGGGCAGTGCGAAACTCACAACAGTTACCCAGGAAGACTAACTGTTGTAAAACAAGAGTAAAATTACCTGGCCAAAAGCCAATTCAATACTTTTTATTCAATATAGTTGGTCTAACGACCGGTTTTACAAGAGAAGCATCCAAGCTTCTAGACTTACACTACCAAAAGAAGGAAACCACAGGCAGGGCCTGAGCGAAGACAAAGACCTAGAACCAGACTAAATCGCCATCTACGACCTCTGGTAGGCTCCGGCATCTTCGAACTACGAAAGGCGGGGGGTTTGCAAGGGTGAGTACAGAGTACTCAACAAGTCGTACGGAACCACTGAATACTATATGTAGGGGAAATCAAGGGATGGCAATAGGGTTTAGTATCTGGATGCCGTTTTATTTCACAATTCATTTTACATTTGAAGCACAAATTAATAAATAAGTAATTTGGAGTTCACAGGTTCAACAACACTTAACCACAATTATCCAAATTCCAAACAAGAATTTGCAGCTTAGTTACGGGTATCAACCCGATTCCAACTTAACTTCATTTACCTAAGATGCGGCGTAATCGATTACAATTAAGATTAACTCTGTGAGCGGCTCGGCTTTACCCACAAGATGTCTATAACCTTTATGCCAATCGCGAGTTCCATGCAACTTAAATGCATGTGGCCCGATTTAGACTATCATAGCATTTCGTTTAATCATTCCTGTCCTTTAGTTGTTTCGATAGTACCGCTTACCTTGGACTCGGGGTCCCCATTAGCGTCTACTGCTGTGAGAACCAAGAATGTCACTCTGGACCATTCCGTTCCACCCTCCGGTCCATTTCCTGCGGGAAGGCTAGGTCCCCATTCTCTCAGAGAATGGTAGCCACCAAGACGATCCGATTATTATCTCGGGAATGACTAACTTATCGAGCCATGTCGGATACGGTCACCGACCATCCGACACGTGGTTGAGCGGAACTAAGTTATTTACTTTGCTCAAGGGATTATTAACCTAACACTTTTGCCAAAGACCAAGCCTTCATCCACAAACCCATTCCGGTACTCGCGATGCGCCACTGCACTCAACCAAGGCATTAATCACCGGTAGGGATCGGAATCTCATCCACTTCGGGATTAATCCGATACTGTCCCCCTGACTGCAGCACTTTTATAAACAATCCGAATCGGAGATTCGGCAGCATTTTCTTTAAATCCAGGTTTTTATCTAACCTAACAAGATTGTCTAGCCTATTCATGGCAATAAGCAGTTAACTAGGGTTCCAAAGGATTTAACAGAGTTCAATTATTTCAAGGAGGTTTCATGAGCAATTCGGTATTACCTAATTATCATGTCATTCTAAAATACCGGATTTCATTAATTCAAATACAGTAAAATAATGCGATATAAAATAATTACTACTATAGCATGGCATGATAGGATCAATATGATCAAAGGTGTACGGCTTGCCTTGGCGGTGGATCGGACGAGTCGTCGGGAAGTAGTCGATCAAGGCCCCTGCCTGGTCCAACGCTCTGCTCCGAACGCCCGACTCCAGGATCGCTCGGCTCCATCAAGGCGTCTCAGCGGTCGAATCTAACGCGAAAAGACAACCAACAAAATAAGCGACAAAACAATAACCGAAAATCAGCGGAAAGCGAAACGAAAACCGGAACCGAGCCTAAGAGAACGGAGCGGCGGGATTTGGGGAATTTACGGGTTCGGATCTGGGAACGGATAGCATTTCGGACTCGATGGGGTCGAGACGGTTCGAAATGTATTTGGTGGAGCTCGGGATTTTTCGATTTTCCGGCTATTTTGGAGTTTAAAACGACTTCGAATTTAATTAAATTAAAACCGGTCGGTTTCTTGTTCGGCCGAAACCAACGGCCTAACTGCCGTGGCTCACGCAGCGCGCGTGAGCTAGCTGGCGGCCGGCCGCCAAAGACGACGGCGAGCGGCGGCCACCGCGAGGAGGAGAGAGAGGTCGAGTGGCGGGGCCACCGTCGGTCCAAGCGGCCTGAGGAGGGTTAGAGGCGAGAGCAGGGAGGCCTGAGGAGGCGGGCCGCTGGCATCGGTGGCGGCCGGAGGCGGAGCGACAGGGCAAGGGAGGAGGGGCTCACCGGGAGCGAGGGGCGGCGAGTTGGAAGAAGCGGGGAGGCTGCTTTTATAGGCGAGGCGAGGGCGCAGCGACGGCTCGGCAGCGGCAAGGCGTATGGCGCGAAGCGCAAGCGATCGGGCGACGGGCAGTAGGCAGCTGGGAGGCCAGCAGGCCAGCGTATGGCGGCAGCGGGTGCACGAAGCCGTGGCGGCGCGGCCAAAGCGGCAGCGAGGCGACAGCGGCGGCTGCAGCGACGGCGGCAGACGAGCGAGCAGGAAGCGAGCCAGCAGGCAAGCGGCCGAAGCGAGTAGGAGGCCCACGAAGGAGAGAAAAACGGCCCAACAAGGTTTGAACTTCAAACTTGATTCCAATTTTCCAAATCCAAATTCAAACGCAAATTCAAATGAAAGCCAACAAATTCATTTTGAATTTTGAGGTTGTTTCAACCTACCCCACTTAAAATGGAATCTCGTCCCCGAGATTCATTTCGCCTGGGAAAATAGGTTGGGAAAATTCTGCTGCAATTCCGATTCCTTCTCCCAAGTGGTTTCTTCGAGTGTATGATTCTTCCATAGCACTCGGCAGATTCTGACATTCTTGAATTTGAGTTCTCTTTCCATAGTCTCCAAAATCCTGACTGGTTCCTCACGATATGTCAAATCTTCCTTCAAGTCTATCCCTTTCAACTGCACTTGCTCTGACGGCTGACGGAGACATTTCCTTAACTGGGACACATGAAAGACATTGTGTACCCTTGACAATTCTGGGCTCAACTGCAACTGGTAGGCCACTTCTCCAATTCTGTCAGTCACGGGGTATGGTCCAACATACCTCGGAGCTAACTTCCCTTTTATCTGAAAACGGCGAACAGGCTTGAAGGGTGTCACTTTCAGATAAACGAAGTCTCCGATCTGATAACTTATGTCTTTTCTTCTCATATCAGCGTAACTCTTCTGCCGGACTTGAGCTGTTCTCAGATTCTTCCTTATGATCCTCACATGAGCTTCGGCATCATGTACCAACTGAGGCCCAAAAAGTCGCTTTCTTTCGGTCTCTGTCCAATTTAATGGAGTTCTCGCACTTTCTTCCATACAAGGCTTCAAGCGGTGACATATCCAGATGGCACAGTAATCAAGTTATTGCACGAGAACTCCGCAAATGGTAAACACTTGGCCCATGAGGCTCAGTATGCTAGAGCGCAGGCTCTCAACATATCTTCTAGTATCTGGTTAACTCTTTCGTCGACCATCTGCCTCGAGGGTGATAGGCATCTTGAAATTTAAGTCTGTACCCATCGCTTCATGCGAGACTCTTCGAACTTTGAAGTAAAGCGGGCTCCACGATCGACCACGATCTTCTTAGGTATTCCATGCAATCTGACGATCTGGGTCGGTACAACTCGCCAACTTGTCTCTTCCAATACCGCTTTATAGGGATGAAATGGGCTACTTTGGTCGGTCTATCAATGATTACCCGGATAGCATCATGTCCTTGCCGAGTCTTGGGAAAACCAGTGATAAAGTCCATTCCAATCTCTTCCCACTTCCATTACGGCCTTTGGAAGGGGTTGCGGTAATCTGCCAGTCTTTTGGTGGTCTATCTTGATTTTCGACACACGTCACAACATACCACGTGCTCGGCTACTTCTTTCTTCATTCCATTCCACCAAGATTCTTCTTCAAGTCTTGGTACATCTTAAATCTTGCCGGGATGTATTGAGAATTGTGACGAGTGAGCCTCTGTCAAAATCAATCCTCTTATATCCTTGTCCTTGAATGCATATACGATCGCGGAATCGTAGTATGCCTTGCTTGTCTTCCGAGAACTACGAGGGACTAACTTCCTTCATCAACTTTACGTATTCAGGTATATCTTCATCACATTTCTTTGAAATTTGCTTTGATGCTTCGAGAAGATCTCGATCGTATCTCTAGGAAATGCACCGATCCTTCGACACTATCTGCAGAGTTCAACTCTGCATTTCCGACTTCACCGGGAGAGATAGTCTCAACTTGAGCTAAATAATGGCGTGCTTTTACGCTCAAAGCGTCTGCTACCACATTAGCTTTTCTGGATGATAAAGGATTTCTAGGTCAAAATCCTTAATCAACTCCAACCATCTTCTCTGTCTCATGTTCAGATTGGTGGGTGAACACGCATTTCGTGCTCTTGTGGTCTGAAAACACTTCACAGCGGTTCCCCAACAGGTAATGTCTCCAAATCTTCAACGCGTGCACTACTGAGGCTAGCTCCAGGTCATGGGTCGGGTAATTCTCCTCATGCGGTCTGAGTTGTCGCGATGCATACGCAACCACTTTTCCTTCTTGCATTAACACACATCCCAATCCTCTCTTCGAAGCATCACAGTAGATCTGGAAATCTTTATCCGGATCCGGGAGAGTGAGAACTGGGTCTGAGGTTAACTTGGTCTTCAACTCTTGAAAACTTTTCTCACACTTCTCAGTCCAAACGTAGGGGCTGTCCTTTTTGAGAAGTTGAGTCATCGGTTTAGCTATCTTGGAGAATCCTTCGATGAATCTTACGTAGTATCTGGCCAAACCGAGAAAACTTCTGACTTCTGGCACTGACACAGGCCGTTTCCATTCCAACACTGTCCTGATCTTCTCGGGATCCATCTTCACGCCATCCTTGGTGATGATGTGTCCTAGGAAGGCGATTTCATCCAACCAGAAATCACACTTAGAGAATTTTGCATATAGCTGATGTTCTCTAAGCCTTCCCAGAATTAAGTGCAGATGCTTCTGGTGATCTTCTTCTGTCTTGGAGTAAATGAGTATGTCGTCTATGAATACCACGATGAACTTGTCCAAGAACTCCATGCATACTTGGTTCATCAGGTTCATAAAGTAGGCCGGGGCATTTGTGAGACCAAATGGCACCACGGTGAACTCATATAATCCGTATCGAGTAGCAAATGCTGTCTTCTCTGTCTTGTTCTCGACCTTCAATCGATGATATCCTGTCCTCAGGTCTATCTTCGAAAAGATCTTGGCTCCTTTCAACTGATCGAACAGGTCATCTATCCGGGGTAACGGGTACTTGTTCTTGATTGTTGCATCATTCAGAGCTCTGTAATCTATGCAGAGTCTCTTGCTTCCATCTTTCTTTCTGGCAAATACGACCTGCGCGGACCAAGGTGAGATACTTGGCCGTACAAATCCTTTGTCCAAAGAATTCATCCAATTGCTTCTTCGATTCCTTCAACTCCAAAGGCGACATTGGGCGTGATCGGCTTGTGGATAGGAGCTGTTCCAGAACTAACTCTATTGCCGCTTCTATGCCTCTGCTCGGAGGTCTCCTGGTAACTCTTACGGAAAAACTTGGGTACTCCGAACTACGAGTATCTTTGTCTAATCCACGCAACCTGCATTGATGATGCTCGACTTCTCTTGATCAACCTTGGATCATTCTCGAATATCACTTTCTGACCATAACCATTCCTGAGTGTCACTGTTTTCTGCGCACAATCCAACTGAGCATGGTGTCTAGATAACCAGTTCATTCCCAATATGACGTCTAGACCATCCATCTCCAATAACAACAGATCGGCACTGAACTCAGTCCCTTGGATTTCAATTCTCAGATTTCTGCAGCTGAATCTTGCCATTAACCGACTGCCAGGGGTGTGGAAAACACAGGGAGAGGGCAAAGGAGAATAGGGCAACCCACTTTTGCAAGCAAAAGCCAAAGAAATGAACGAATGGGTTGCACCGGGATCAAAGAGGGTTAAGGCCAACTTGGTTTGGACGGGAAACTTACCAACGATAACATCAGTGGCTTCAGCTGCCTCTGCTGCTGACACATGGTTAATTCTGCCTTGAGGGTTCCTGGGCGGGTTGGTTCCGCGGTTGTTGGAATATCCCTCGGTCTTGACTGGTGCCCTCAGATAACCTTGATGGGGCGGCTGAGGTTGACGGGGTGCTGGCTGTCTGTTGGCGGAAGCTGACGCTTGAGCTTTTGCCATATCACTCGGCAAGTCCTTCTTCGGGCACTGCTGCCTGAAGTGTCCGGGTTGTCCGCAATGGAAGCAGGCTGATCCTTTCTTGGGACACACATTAGAGTAATGGTTCCCGTTGCAGGTAAAGCATCGAACATTCCCGGGCTGAGCATTGGGCGAGCAGTCGGGATCCTCCCATTGCTTGTCTCTTGTTTGGAACATTGGGGTTGAAGGTATAGGTCCTTCCTTGAGGCCCGACTTGCTGTGACATTCTCTGTTCTTTGTGCCTTTCTCTTTCTAGTATCCTTGAGTCATTCCTTGTCTCTTCGACACAATCAGCCTATCTACCATGGTGAGAAATCCTTGAACTCCTTGATGAGATATGGAACTTGAGGTTCTTCTGCGATCCTTCATAGAATCTTTCTATCTTCTTTTCCTCTCGTGTCTACTTCTCTGGGTGCATAGCGGGAAAGGTTGTTGAAGTGGTGCAGGTATTCCATCTGATCCTTCCTCCTTGATGGAGAGGCAGAAATTCCCTCGCTTGGAGGCCATCAAACCTATTTGGAATGTGAGTCTTAGGAAAGCTTCTTGAACATTTGCCACGAAATCTCTTGTCCTGCCTTCAGAGTCTGAAAGTTGGCCCACCATGCTGCTGCTTGTCCTTGCAGCTGGTGAGAGGCATAGAGCACTTTCTCCTTCTCGGTGCCTTTGCCGCGGTATCCAGCTTCATTTGGATAACCGTGAGCCAATCATCTGCTGATAACGGCTCAGTTGACATGGAGAAAATAGGGGGCCGGGTCTTTTGGAAGTCAGACCAGTGTGACCCACCTAATAACCCATCATGTCCAAAGTTGTTTCCTTGGGGATTCATCTGGGGTCTTGCGGCAAACTGTGCCATCATCATCTCAATCATCTGATTCTGCCTCTGTTCTGGTACCTGTTCCTTTCTATATCTGCCAGTACTTGGGCTATGTTAACTGGATTTCTGGAGTGCCGCCTCATTCCGTAACCTTGGTGTTGTGATCCTTCACCTTGATCCATCTTGACTATCTTTTAGGTCTTCTTGCTGCAGGGTTTTGGGCAAAGCAGAAGATAAGTAAGATTTAGACATGGGGCAGAGAGAGATTGAATAGGTGAGAGGCGAGACGAAATGGGAAAGAATTAGTGGAATTGGGCCGAAGATATAAGGATAATAGAGCAAACAACATACAGAGATAGGAAACTTAATTTTACTGATACATAGATTGTTTACAATACCGTCATACTAAGGTAAGAAACAACCTATTTTACATTACAAAAGACTACACCAAAAGGGTAAAGCCAACTTCTAGGACTAACGCCCTATTCTAAGATCGAATCTTCAATCGTAAATCGGAGATGTAGATGATGCGCTCCTCTGGATCTTCTTCCACATCTTACGCCATGGGCCAGTCGATCCACGGCCAGCGGACCATCCACGGACATCTCTTCTCGGGCTCGTCTTCGGGTGCATCTGGTCTATCTCTTCACGGCTCGTCGATCTCCATCCAGGCATTGCTCAGCGCTGGCTGCAGATCATCCGCTCGAGGAGAAGGGTAGTGTACTGAAATCCTTGTTGACAAGGAGCTCGCAGCCTTCATCGACACGCGGATCGCCTTCGTCCCTCCGAACAGAGACGATCATCGTCTTGAGGCATCCCCTTCATGGGGATCAATCAAATCGGCGTGGTCGAACTCGGTAGCGAAGAGACGACGCAGGTGCTTCACTGCCCGACGGGCAGAGTCCTGGATAGCGTCAGACTCGTGGACGCGGTGCCCCTGGAAATGGCGCGGAATATCTGGATTATTTGGCAGGGGATCCAGATTGAACCAGGCTCTCCACTCAACGCGGACGACACCCTGGAAAAGCTCCTCCGTGTGAAAAACGGGGATCTCAATCTGATCAGCTCCAACATCTTTGTAGCATTCTCCACAAAGATCCAACCCATCCTTCGGGAACCTCGGGAAGTGGGTAGACGTGGTGCACCATCTGCCAAAACGAGAATCTTTTTAAGTCAGATGAGCGGAAAAGCTTTAAGTGAATTTAAAGGAGAGAAGTGAGTCTTAAGGAAAGGGTGGGAAACAGAGAGAGGAGAGAAACAGGATTATAAGGATAATACTTACAGTTTTCGAAACTCATTTTGTAGTTTGAAATAATCTTTCGAAAAAGACTCCTTAAGCCAACTTAGGTCTCAGTCTACGGTCAAGCCTTGGCTCTGATACCACTTGTGACGGACCGCCTTTTTAGGGGCAGTGCGAAACTCACAACAGTTACCCAGGAAGACTAACTGTTGTAAAACAAGAGTAAAATTACCTGGCCAAAAGCCAATTCAATACTTTTTATTCAATATAGTTGGTCTAACGACCGGTTTTACAAGAGAAGCATCCAAGCTTCTAGACTTACACTACCAAAAGAAGGAAACCACAGGCAGGGCCTGAGCGAAGACAAAGACCTAGAACCAGACTAAATCGCCATCTACGACCTCCTGGTAGGCTCCAGCATCTTCGAACTCTGAAAGGGCGGGGGTTTGCAAGGGTGAGTACAGAGTACTCAACAAGTCGTACGGAACCACTGAATACTATATGTAGGGGAAATCAAGGGATGGCAATAGGGTTTAGTATCTGGATGCCGTTTTATTTCACAATTCATTTTACATTTGAAGCACAAATTAATAAATAAGTAATTTGGAGTTCACAGGTTCAACAACACTTAACCACAATTATCCAAATTCCAAACAGTAACTTGAGCTTAGTTACGGGTATCAACCCCGATTCCAACTTAACTTCATTTACCTAAGATGCGGCGTAATCGATTACATAATTAAGATTAACTCTGCAGAGCGGCTCAGCTTTACCCACAAGATGTCTATAACCTTTATGCCAATCGCGAGTTCCATGCAACTTAAATGCATGTGGCCCAGTTTAGACTATCATAGCATTTCGTTTAATCATTCCTGTCCTTTAGTTGTTTACCGATAGTACCGCTACCTTGGACTCAGGGTCCCCATTAGCGTCTAAGTTGTGAGAACCAAGAATGTCACTCTGGACCATTCCCGTTCCACCCCTCAGGTCCATTTCCACTGCCGGAAGGCTGGTCCCCATTCTCTCCAGAGAATGGTAGCCACCAAGACGATCGATTATTATCTCAGAATGACTAACTTATCGAGCCATGTCGGATACGGGTCACCGACAGTCCGACGTGGTTGAGCGGGAACTAAGTTATTTACTTTGCTCAAGGGGATTATTAACCTAACACTTTTGCCAAAGACCAAGCCTTCATCCACAAACCCATTCCGGTACAGATCGCGACGGCCACTGCACTCAACCAAGGCATTAATCACCAGTCGGGGATCGGAATCTCATCCACTCCGGGATTAATCCGATACTGTCCCCCTGACTGCAGCACTTTTATAAACGATCCGAATCGGAGATTCGGCAGCATTTTCTTTAAATCCAGGTTTTTAACTAACCTAACAGTATTATCTAACCTATTCATGGCAATAAGCAATTAACTAGGGTTCCAAAGGATTAATGGGGTTCAATTATTTCAAGGAGGTTCCATGAGCAATTCGGTATTACCTAATTATCATGTCATTCTAAAATACTGGATTTCATTAATTCAAATACAGTAAAATAATGCGATATAAAGTAATTACTACTATAGCATGGCATGATAGGATCAATATGATCAAGGGTGTACGGCTTGCCTTGCGGGTGGATCGGACGAGTCGTCGGAAGTAGTCGTAAATGCGCCTCCCGCCTGGTCCAACGTCTGCTCGAAGCTGCCCGACTCCAGGGATCGCTCAGGCTCCTTTGGCGTCTCAGCGGTCGAATCTAACGCGAAAAGACAACCAACAAAATAAACGACAAAACAATAGCAGAAAATCGAAACGGAAGCGAACTAAAACCGGAACCGAGCTCAAGAGAACTGAGGGCTAAACTGGGATTTGGGGAATTTACGGGTTCGGATCTGGGAACGGATAGCATTTACGGACTCGGTGGGTCGAGACGGTTCGGAAATGTATTTGGTGGAGCTCAGGATTTTTCGGGATTTTTACGGATTTTTCGGGCTATTTTGGAGTTTAAAACGAATTTGAATTTAATTAAATTAAAAACCAGATTCGGTTTATCGTTCGGCCGAAACCAACGGCCTAATCTGGCCGTGGCTCACGGCGCGCAGCGTCTTGTGAGCTATTGGCCGGCCCGCAAGACACGGCGGCGGCGGGCCACCACTGAGGAGGAGAGGCCGACGGCGGGGCCACCGTCTATCGGCGCGCACTGAGGAGAGGTTAGGGCAGGAACAGGAGGGCACAGGGAGGCGGGCCGGGCGGCGGCGCGGATGTGGCGGCGGCCGGAGGCTGAGCGACGAGGCAAGGGAGGAGGGGCTCTGGAAGCGAGCGGGCGAGTTGGAAGAGCGGGAGGTAGCTTTTATAGGCGCAGGCGAGGGCGCAGCGGCCGGCTCGGCATGCAGCCGGCAGCGCGAGGCGGGAGCGAAGCGGCGGCGGCGACCACGCGTGGCAGCGGGCGCGCGGAGGCTGCAGCGGCGGGCGGCAGCGGCGGCAAGACGGAAGCTGCGGGCGCGGCGCGGCTGTAAGCCGGGCGCGGAGGCGACGGCGGCCGCGACAGCGGGCGGCTGCCGGGCGAGCCGCCGAGGCCGAACGGAGCAGCTAACGGGCCGAATGAGCAGGCCGGAGGCCCACGAAGGAGAGAAAAACGGCCCAACAAGGTTTGAACTTCAAACTTGATTCCAATTTTCCAAATCCAAATTCAAACGCAAATTCAAATGAAAGCCAACAAATTCATTTTGAATTTTGAGGTTGTTTCAATCTGATTCCTTGTATTTCTCCCTCGTAAGTCGTAACTATTTTAATGTGCTAGTTGTGAGTTGTGACCGTGTATCACACGGATTGCATATTTTTCTCTTTATTTTTGCGAATTTAGTACTGAGTCTATGGAAACTAACTTAACTTTGGTATCAATATTATTTTGATCCCGGCTTTAATTTCATCCCCATTCAAGTTGGATTTTGAATTATGACATACGTTAATTCCTTTCTGTCCGTTTTTAATTAGATCGCAAGTTCTATGTTTATGTTTAGGTACGATATAGTTGTCTAGGCGTTGATTACATGGCCAAGATTTTTCTTTTTTCCGATTAATATGCTAATTTCTAAATTTTTCATCCTTCTAAGATTAACGTGTGGGTGTAGGATGGAGATGCATACATATGAGCAAGCCGATCGAAATGTGAGAGAATACACACTCAACCGCTCGACGATGATGGGTAACGATTGGGACGGTGGACATCCACGATTTAGGGAGTTTTCAGAATTTGACACTCTTTAAAATTCGCATTTCGGAATTTGACACTCTGACCCACTGTCATACACACAGACGGTCCCATATGTCATCCAAATGAGCCGAAAGGCTTGCGAATTGAGTGTCAAATTCTGAAATATTCCCACGATTTATTCTGCGAATTCAAGGTTGCCGTTTTTCCATCGGTCCATCATCCGACGACGAGGGTAGCCCTCTCTAGTTTAGCCATTTATAATATAAATCACCTCTAAACAACTCAAAAAACTATGATACTTTATAATGTATTAATTTTTTTATATATAATGAGAACAGGAGTCATGTCTAGAATCAACAAATATAATGTATTAATATTTTTATACTTTTCGCTTGCTTTAATATTCGTGCAACTTGTATTATGGATAACCATATCATAAGGTCCTTGTATTATGGATAACTAATATATATCAAAGATCATTATGGATAACCATATCATAATGTCCTTAACAAGTATTTAATCACTAAAAATATGAAAGATGGATTATTGAAAAGAACGAAATAAGGTCTTTTACTAGGTTTTTTCATAGTTCAGGCTTATAAGAGATGCATTTGAGCCTTCTAGTAGTGTTATATTTCAAAATGAGGCTAATATTTTATCCCGTCGTGGGTACCTATATAGGATAGCGGAGCTATCGATAACTACAAGCTACGTCATATAGAAGAGCTATTACTAGCTATAGCGCTTTTAACTAATATAGTGGAACATTGATTTGTAGCTTCACATTTAAGGTGAAAAAAGCTATATTGCAGCTATTTAGGCCCTATTTGTTTAGATTCAAGGTTTTTGGCTTATAGCTTAAAGCTAGCTTTAAAGCTTAACCGTTTAAAAGCATTCAGCTTTTATACATAGTAGATGTGGGTAATTTTACCATAATTTCAGTGGCATTAGTCTAAAACCAACCTTTAATAAGACAAAAAAAACCCTCTCCAATTGCTTTTACCTTTTAGATATATAAAGGTTTATGGTCTTTTAAAAAGTCTAGATAAAAGACCACCCATTTATTTTTAGCTTTTAAACTTATAAAAAAACTCAAACAAATAAGACATTAGAACATTGATTGGTTTCTATGTCAAGTCTCACAACAGCGAACGCACCATGGGGGCACATCGGGGCTAGCGCAATGCCCCGCTATCCAAAGCGTCTCTGGTAACCATTCTAGATCTTCACTTTACATCTCTATTAGAGCATCTCCAAGAAAGATGGCTAAAAAGGAGCTCTAAACTTTAATATAGGATCTCAACTAACTAGATTTAAGGCATCAAAGAAATGTTCACTCCAGTAATTAGGCCCTAAAACCTAACTACCGTCTAATTAGATAGGGTCGAATCACAGAGTTGCTAAATATAGCTACTCGGCCAGGGGCCCTAAAACAATTTGCTAAATTTTAACAATTTAGGATCTTTGCTTGAGCTAGTCTTTTCACCTAAAAACCCTATAATTTAAGTTAGAGCTATATTTAAGACCCTTCTTAGTATTTGACGCCCCCCCCCCCGGGCTCTGCTCCCTCATCGTACCGTACCCACAACTACAAGGAATAAGTTTTGCCATGCGCCGCCTGCAGAGCGAGTGTGCGACTTCGAACCGACACGACCATCGATTCCGTCCTTGGATTGATCGAGACGTGCACGATTAAAGGCGATTAGTGCGTCTCGTTTTGTCTTTCCGTTAGGTAGAGTACTAGCGTTTGCCCCATGGAATCTCGCAAAGACTGGAAACGCCTGCAGCTCGCTGCTGTGATATATGTTAGGAAACCGGATTCGTATCCGATATGGACTCTTCCTTATCTCTAAGCAGAACCGCTATATATAGGAGGCAGGGGGTCACCCCATTGTACACAAGCATACGGAATAATAAAGCAGGCACGTTCCTCCTCATATTGTGTCTCTCTTTCTCCCTGTCTATTCTCCACTTGAGATCTATTAGGCAACCCCGGACTATTCGATAGCGAGGTTGTCTAACACGTTATCAGCACGAAGCTTCACCGAGAAAGATTGAAAGGTGAGAAAAGACAAGAAGTGAAGGATCATCGGCGACGACTTAACGTCTACTACCGGCGATTGATCGCCCGATCCGACCTGCAATCAACTCGCCATCAAGCTTCAGATCCACTCGGATTGCCGAAATAAATGTCCTACGAGACTCTATCCTACGCGATAGTCTACCGGAAAGCAGATTGAAAAGTGAGAAAGGTGAGAATCGAGTGATTTAATCTAATCGCCCGTTTGATTCCTATGCAAGCATCTACGTGGCACGAAGCTCCGAGTTCGCGGTGATTTTTCTTGACACGGAAAGAATGCATCTACAAGATGACAAATTGGCACGAAGCCAATACTACAATACACGAAACATCAGACTAATAAAGACGGCCACGAGTCGGCCGATCCGTTGCCATTGCACGGCACTCAGGTCGAACTCCGCGATGAAGCGCCACCGGCCGCCGACCACCGCGTGCGCCGCGAAGCCATCATAGATTGGAGGCCTGCGGTGCCACGACGACGACCGAACGGCCGCGTCGCCTGGCTAAGCACACCGCTAAGCCTGGCCGCTGTTGCATCGCTGCCGCGTCGGATGCGTCGCTGCCGTAGCGCCGCGCGCTACGGCCGATTGCGTGCTGCGTGCTCGCCGCGTCACCGAGCCGGTAGCTCTCGCGATCGCGCTGAGCCATCGCTGCCGCCATGGCTACGCATTACCGTCATTGCCGCCGCGCCGGCGCCGCCACGCTTAGCCATCGTAGCCTCAAGATGCATGCGCCAGATTCGCGGCATCGCCCGGCCTCTGCAGCGAACTAGCTTGGCCACTCGCCATGTCCGAAGTCCGTGGCGTGCCTCGCGCGCCGGCGGCTTTTGCCGCGCACTCAGACCGTGACCTCAAGCGCACGCAGCATTGCCACGAAAGCCGGCCAGCCGCCGTCCGCTTACCCAAGCCGATCGAAATCCATACGAACCAAATCAAAGTCAATTGCAAAAAGGAGCAACGCTGTTTGGACTTGAAGTCGATTGAACGGACTCCATCCAATTGGAATCTGTAAGTGGGGAGGAAATGCGAGATTACATGTTTACCCTCCTTGTTTTCTTTTTCCTTTTGCATTGAGGGATAGTACATGATGAGAGGTTCACGCCCAAGCTCGGTGAGAGCCAAGCATTAAGGGGATAGTACATGACAGAGGTTCCTTTTTCCTTTATTTTTTTCTCTTTTCTGAAAACCAATTACAGAATTCCGAAAATTAATTAGGAAATCAGAAAATTGATTAAAAATTTTGAAAATCACCAGAAAAATATGAAAATCCAGAAAATTAATTGGCTCTGTTCTAATCTGCACTTAGCCTTATTTTCTGCATTTATGAATATTTGCACTAAATTTAGCAATAATTGACCTTTTTAGATTATTGGATATTCATGAGTATTTTATTTTCCGGTTTTATGATTTATGTAATTTTTCTTCCTGTATTTTATGATTTATGCAATTTTTGTTTATTTTGTATTTATGATTTATGTCATGTTGATATTTCTTTGAAATTCAATTTCCTGTTGTAAAGTAATTCTGAAAATTGCTTGGAAATTAGCAGAAATTATGAAAAGTGTTAGGAAAATTCCAGAATTTCTCATACAACAGTTTTATGAGAAACTGAGTGGTTGGGATTTGATTTTGGTAATGAATAAACACATATGAGACAATTGGTGTCTAGGAAAACACACATGAGGCTTGGTTCTTTAATTGGCACCCGGAAACGGGAAGTGCTCCCTCCCTCATGTGAGCCCTAGGGCGAGTTGACTGGCCAAGAGTCAAATTGACAGAGATATTCATTACTGTTTTAGTTTCGACCAACAAGAATTATATAAGTTGTAATTAGACTTATGCCATGTTTAATTCATGTTGCAATTTATTTTCATTATCAAGTGATCTTTGGAAAATTGCTTTGTATAATTAATGTAAAATTACCAAATACTAAGAAAAATTCGGAAATTTACGAGAATTTATTTCCGCACTTATGAATTTATGAATTGTGCAATTATTGTTCGTTTCCATGCATTATATTTATTGCTTTAATATAATTTATTATGAAATTCAAGCACGCCTGAAGCGCCACCGTCATCGCGCCAGGAAGGCCGACGCGCATGGAACTGAATGCACCACGCGATAAAGTGCGTTAAAATCGATCGCCTGGCCGATCGTGCATATGAATCGATCGTTTGCATCGGCCGATCACCTACATGCACGTAGTTGTATTTATGAATATTTATGAATCTTGCACTTATGAATGTTGTATTTATGAATCGAATCTTGCATTTATCTTGTATCTATGAATTTCGTACTTAAGAATCATGAATTTATGAATCTTGCAATAATTATTTTCTTTTAGTTTCTTTGGAAACTCATGAGAATTCAATTATGCATTTCATTGAATCTAGCAGCCATTTCCTATTAGATTGCACGCAGTAATCTAATGGAAGAACCTTATGAATGTGCAAAGGTGTGGCATTATCTAACGTGAGTTTTTGAAGAACTGACATGAATTGTCAGAATTATCTCACATAGACATCAGATTGCATAATGAATAGTAAGCTCTCGAAGAGCATACTTTTCTCATGAATAGAATTGCAATTTACTCTTTATTCCAGTATTCTTTATTTACAAGCAATTTTTGAATTACTTAGCCACTTTATGATTAGAATTATTTTTCTTTTCATCTAGAAATCGTGTAGCGCCCAATGGAGGAAATATGCATTGTTGATAGTGGCACAACAAATACCATCTTAAGAGAGTCGAAATACTTCCAGACAATCACGAAGAACGCTGGAAGGATTACGACTATCGCAGGAAGCGATACGCATATAATAGGCTCAGGAAGAGCCACAATTATATTGCCAATGGGTACAACTTTGGTAATTGAAGAAGCCCTCTTGTACCCTGAATCAACCCGCACTCTCTTAAGTTTCAAAGATATCCGCGCCAATGGGTTTCACGTAGAAACCAATGAAGAAAATGGCAAAGAACACTTGTGCATTGTGAAGCACGCGGAATATGGAAAGATGGTACTAGAAAAATGTCCCTCATATGAATCTGGGTTGTACTACACGAAAATCAATGCACACGCAGTGTATACTTCTTTGAAGACTGTCTTTAGAAGCTCTGAATTATTTGCTTTATGGCATTGTAGATTAGGTCATCCTGGTCTTAGATTGATGAGAAATATAGTTAACAACTCACAAGGTCATGGCATTAATGTTAAGAATTTCCGAATCACGAAGATTTTGTGTGCCATGCATGTGCCACCGGAAATTAATAACTAGACCCTCTGTTATGAAAGTGCAACATGAAATCCCTGCATTCTGGAACGCATTCAGGGGATATTTGCGGTCGATTCAGCCCTTGTCGAGGCCGTTTCGATACTTTATGGTGCTCATTGATGCTTCCTCGAAATGGTCGCATACATGTTTGCTTTGTCAACAAGGAATCATGCATTCGCAAAAGCGATCTCGCAGATCATCGTAATTAAGAATGCTTTTCCCGATCATCGCGTGAAGTCCATTCGAATGGACAATGCCGTGAATTCACTTCAAGGCATTTGATAATTATTGCACAAAGAACGGAATAATCATGAGCACTGCATCGCACGTCCATACGCAAAATAGGCTAGTGAAGCACTAATAAAGAGGATTAAGTTCATTGCCCGGACCGCTCTTGCAGAGTTGTGACTTGCCCAACACTTGTTGGGGACACGCAGCCTGCACGCAGCAAAGACTCATCAATTATAGACCATCGGCCTACAACATCCATTCACCTATGCAACTAGTGCAAGGGGTCATCCAGAAGATTTCCCATCTTAGAAATTTTGGTTGTATGGTATATGTACCTATACCACCCCCACAATGGATCGCAATGGGCCCTCTCCGCAAGTCCAGGATATACGTTGGTTATGAGAGTGCATCCATAATCAGTATTTGGAACCCATGATCGAGACTTGCATACACCCGCTTACGATCGTATCTTTGACGAGGACCGTTTCCCGTCATTAGGGAGAGAATCAACCATTGGATGAAAAATGCCGGAAATAGTATGGCATTCCATCGATCCCAGCGCGCATGACCCTCGCACTAATGAAGCAAATCAAGAAGTCCAGAAGATAATTGATTTGCGTAATTTAGCAAATGAACCGCCTGATCATTTTTGTGATCTCAAGAGCGTGGTTAAGTCGCATGTACCCGACAAGAAATGCACCAGAGAGGGTGGAAATACCAAAGAAAGCAAAAGGTATCCCTTATCCTGCTCAGAGGCCTCAAAGAAAAGAACAGGAGATCCGGCTTCTCAAACCCAAAGTACCCGAGACGTCTGGGAAAATCAAGCAGAGGACTTACCACACCAATCACAAAAGTGCCCCAAAGCAAGAAGGGAGCCAGTTGAGACTGCACTGGAAAGAAGCCTGTGGAAAAGGCAATTCCAGATCTGAACCTTCCATTGGAAGAAGCCACGGAAATAATGTGTGCGCACACATTGGCGGAGAAAAACTAAAGGAACTTGCTCTGGAATGGGAAATAGCAATGAAGAGCAAGTAGAAGTGCACGAAGCACCCCATGATGAAATGGCCATAAACTTTGTAATAACGGGAGAATCAATGAATAGAGCAACATGACCAATGTCGATGCATACTTTGCAAAGAAGATTGCCACGATCATTAATCATGATCCCGAGCCCGCATCTCTCGCAGAGTGCAAGAAAAGGCTCGATTGGGAATATTGGAAGAAGGCAATCACCGCAGAGGTTAGTCTCTCTGAACAAAAGAGAGGTGTTTGGGCTGTGTGTGACGCCTCCCCATATAAACCCGTGAGGTCACAAATGGGTTTTTGTTCGCAAGAGAAACGAAAACAATGAAGTTGTAAGGTACAAGGCAAGGCTTCTCGCTCAAGGTTTCACTCAACGTCCTGGGGTTGATTATGAAGAAACCTATTCTCCGGTCATGGGTGGAATTACCTTTAGATACTTGATCTCAATGGCGATCAACTTGAAGTTGAAAATGAAGCTAATGGATGTTGTCACAAAGATATTTGTATGGAAACTTGGATTCGGAGATTTATATGAAAGTACCGGAAGGTATCCCTATCCCGAACCAAGACAGAGCAAACAGAAACCTATACAGTGTGAAATTGGAGAAATCACTGTATGGGCTAAAACAGTCAGGAAGAATGTGGTACAATCGTTTGAGTGACTTTCTCTGCAAGAAAGGCTCCACGAGCAATGAAGATTGTCCATGTGTATTTATACAACGATCCACGAATGGATTTTGTATAATCTCCGTCTATGTAGATGACCTGAACATCATTGGGACGGATGAGGAAATTGAAGAAGCATGCACATACTTGAAGTCTGAATTTGAAATGAAAGACTTGGGTAAAACCAAGTTTTGTTTAGGCTTGCAGCTTGAACATGTCCAAGGCGGAATCTTGGTACACCAATCTTCCTACACGCAGAAAGTGTTGGAGAGATTTGGCTTCGAAAAGGCATACCCCGCAAAGACCCCAATGGTCGGAAGGTCACTCCAAGCAGACCTAGACCCGTGACAGGCCTAAAGAAGAGGGGGAGGAAGTCTGGGAGCGGAATTCCCATACTTGAGTGCAATTGAGCGCTCATGTACCTTAAGTAACGCACTAGGCCTGACATTGCGTTCGGGCTGTGAATTTGCTAGCGTGATGCAGTGTAGAACCCACCAAAAGGCATTGGAAAGGGGTGAAGGACATCTTCCGTTACCTTCAAGGAAGCAAAGACCTCGGCTTGTTTCTGAAGAAACAATGAATTGAATTTAGTTGGCTACGCCGATGCTGGGTACCTATCGGACCCGCATACTGGCAAGTCACAAACTGGGTATGTTTTCCTTTGCGGTGGAACAGCAATTTCTTGGAAGTCGTCTAAGCAAACTCTTGTCTCGACGTCGACTAACCACTCAGAAATCATTGCATTGTATGAAGCCTCTCGGGAATGTGCATGGCTTCGAAGAATGGTTCACCACATCCGTAAGTCATGTGGTGCGAACATGGAACAACCCCCACTATTATCTATGAAGATAATGCGGCTTGTGTTGCACAAGTACAAATGGGATATGTGAAGAGTAACCTTACAAAGCATATCAACCCCAAGTTCTTTTATGCTCATGAAATGCATAAGATGAACGAGATAAAGATCTTGCATACTAAGTCGTGGTGAAAATCTCGCAGATTTATTCACTAAGTCACTCCGGCATCTTCCTTTGAAAGATGTATTAGAGGAATCAGGATGATGAGGCTTAGAGAAGTGCAGATTTCAGGGGGAGATTTTTCACATACTCCTACATAAATCTCAAACATGAAGTTTGAGTACCCAACGTAAATCTTGAAGATTAACATTGAAGTTTGGGTGGATTGTACTCTTTTCCTTAAGTAAGTTTTTCATTGAAATTTTCTTACATAAGGTTTTTGATGAGGCAATCCGTGCAACACAGCAAGCGTGTGCTATGTACTCTTTCTCCAATTATTTTTCCCACTGGGTTTTTATGGAGTTTTAATGAGGCATATGCATCTCGCAGTGAAGAGTCCAAGGGGGAGTGTTAGGAAACCGGATTCGTATCCGATATGGACTCTTCCTTATCTCTAAGCAGAACCGCTATATATAGGAGGCAGGGGGTCACCCCATTGTACACAAGCATACGGAATAATAAAGCAGGCACGTTCCTCCTCATATTGTGTCTCTCTTTCTCCCTGTCTATTCTCCACTTGAGATCTATTAGGCAACCCCGGACTATTCGATAGCGAGGTTGTCTAACAATATATACAGGAAGGCAGGAAAAAGGGCTAACGACAGCTAAAAATAGAGAGAGAAAACGATATTTCGAAATAACTTAACTATCTTATATAAGGGAAGGAATTGGCGAACGCTCCCGATGGCCACGCCGGCGTTTTCTGCGCATGGAGCCCCGCTGTCCTCCGTATTTGCGTGCAGGTCCTCTTTGCCCAGGCGCTCGATCTCCTCGGTTCGTTCCCGTTTGCCTCGCCGCGTGTCCAGTCGATGGCCGGTGAAGCGTCATGGGATTGGAGCTCGCGGAGCCCTCGAGGCTGCACACCATTTCCCCCGTCCCTTCCCGTGCGTCGGTCGCCGCCGCATCATCCGTTCCCTACCCCTCCTCGCGTGTTCCGTCCAGCGGCCCGTTCGCCTGCCCGGCCTCTCTCCCTCCGTCCACGCTCCTCCCTCTCCCTGCATCGGTTCGCCCCGCCGTCGCCGCATCATCCGTTCCCCACCCCTCCTCGCGTGCTCCGCCCGACCGGTCTCTCTCGCTCTGTCCCCGCCCCTGTACGACAAGCACCAGGGCCTTGTGATCCGGTACAAGGAGTTGTGGTTCATCGCCCGGTTCCTCGTGGCCCATAACCCTCCGGGGCCGACGATGCCCAACATGAAATTGAAATTGAGCGTTTGTAAATTTTTTTAGAGGTTATATATAAAACATGTTTAAGTAAAAAGAGGTGGGATTCCATCTAGATCTGAATCATTCAAGTTCGATTCAACATCATTGTTTATCTACTTTTATTATTTTACCGTATGTCTATTTTCAACATATACTTCCTCATTTTTGTTATACATGTTTTTCTTCCGGCTATGCCTGTTACTGTACAAGTGATTCAAGTGCAAGTTAGTGTTGAGTGTGTCACTCGTATAACCGTGTCACCAATTTCCAAAGTACTTATCTCTAGCCGCGTGTGTGCGATGAGGGAGTAAAAAAAATGTGAATGAACTATAACTAAGGGCACACCTAGAGCTGGATTTAAATTACCGTAGAAATTTAGAAAAAAAAATCCTAAGTTCGAAACGGTCCTAAAGCGAGATACTCCCTCCAGTTTGATAATAGATGTCGTTTTGGACATCGACACGGTCCTCAAAACATAACTTTGACCGCTAATTTTTATTATAATATTTTTATAAAACCCAATAAAATTATAATATTATGAAAGTACTTCTCGAGACAAGTCTACACATATAATTTTCATATATTCAATTTAAATATTTAAAAATATATCGATAGTCAAAGTTTTAGAAATTTGACCATCACTATGTCCAAAACGATATCTATTATCAAACTGGAGGGAGTACAATTTTTAGGTTGTGTTTGTTATTTATGCGAACCGGTGTACGGTAAGGGACGGTGGGCTGCTGGTAAAAAAATGCCGGTACGGTTACCATCCGGACTCGCATTCGGACCTGACCCGCAAGCCCAAGACCCACTTATTTATTTCGCCCGTCGCGAAGGGTTCCCAATGGAAGCAGAGTACCCCCAAGCAAACCACCGTTTCTGCCCGAGGCGCAGGAAAAGGGTGGAGGAGGAAGAGCTGCTGCTCGCCATGGATCTTGACGCGGCGGAGTCGAACCAAGCGGCGGTTCGTCTTTTCACCCACTTCTGTGCTTGCTTTTCTTGGGCGAATTCTGTTGGTTTGTCGCCGGATGCTTTGGTTAGTTCCTTGGTGGCTCGTCTCTTGCGGCGGGACGTGTTGCGAGGGTTTGCGCCTGGGATCGGGGTGGGACGGTCTTGCCGGATGCTTTGCTTGGGGATTGGCAAAAACTTGCTCGCCGATTTGGGAATCTAACCGGCTTTATGTTTGGGTGCCTTGCAAAAGAGGAGTTCTTTGACCTAGGTTTTACTGCCATGGATCGGAAGCTGTTCTTGCTAACTAGGGCTAGGCGGCATGAGGTTCAGGGGAGAATAATGAGCCTTCGTAGAGAAGCATTGGTAGCGCAGTTAGAGCCAAAGAATCTGTAGATAGCGGCAAACGAAGAACCCTCCTTTGTGTAGCTTTTTGCAAACGTAGCTCGGCGATGGAAGGCAAAGGATTAGCAGTATATCACCGTGTGGTGTGGCTTGCGTAGTTAGCATTTGAGAGGAATGCTGGCTGTATGGACAGCGATGGCCAATAGAAGTTTAGTTGCGATCGGCAGCTTCATCTACAGGAAGCTATTGCTTTTGTTGCAACACCTTCTTCACGCTAGGCATGTGAGGTTATCGATGGGTTGGCAGAGAAACAGTATTGTGCCTCGGGAAAGGTTCGGAGGGATGCTGTCAGATGTTCTGCAAAACAATGTAATGGTTGAAAACTACATGCCATTCACTTGTTCTTGACAACATTAATACTCACTTTTGTGTTGCCCAATGCGAGAGCTTGATCATTCATAATTTCATAGCCTGCTATGTCAAATATGATAACTTACTGTAAACTTCCGAGAGATATTTATGGCTTCAGCATACTAAATTTTTGTAGCAATTCTTACTTCTCACATCGACCCTTTTTCAAAACATATTAACATTTTCTGGTCAAGAGTTGGGTTTAATTTTTGTGTTCAAATCATAGATAAATTCTACAATTCTATATTTTAAAACAACTCAATTATAGCATTTTGCAAATGCTATTCTTTAACTACGTATGAAGAAATTTTCTTCCTCGGCCAAAATTTATCAACCATCTGTTTTCTACTTTTCCACGAATAGAAAAGGAAAAGGTAAAATGGAGTCTTAACAGCTGTGTTTTATTTCAAAAATTCCAGGAAAAGCTGAAATCAGTGACAGAAGAGCTTGGACACGAGATCCGGGTTTTTTCAAGCACAACGTTTGAGTCTATTCCTAGCACGTTACCTAGGGCAGATCACGGTACAAAACATTATTTGCATTTTCTTTACTACAATCTCTGTCTTTATGGTAGGTGTGTTGTGACATCAAAGCATGGTTCATGCAGAGGAAGATGATGACTTTTACGAGCTTCAGCCTGCTGATTATTACAACTTGATTTCAAATAGGATGGCAGGTTACTTATATTGGCACTTAATATTGTTTGAGAACTTGCGCATTTTACACTTACACTTTAACATCTACTTAGCATTGTCCAAAATCATACTTGCCTTTTAATTTATTGACTGTAGCACTGTTTAAAATGATGACACTGTGCAGAACAATCAAAAGTTCTGAAGACTCGTAAAATGCAGGAAGCGGAACTTGCTGCTCGACGAGCAAAGATAACAAAGGTAGGGCTATAATGCACACTACTATTTAATTATTTTGAAGAAGTGGCATTCTCCCTGTACCAATGTTTTTGTTCCCCTTTAGTTGTTTTTTGTTTAGCTTCTTTTTTTATCTAGCCTTATCTGAACAGTACCTTTGTTCATGTTTTAAGGATGAATGTATTTTGTAGAAACAAATCAAGGTTATTAAGCCGTAAAGTCGAGTCAAATTGCCATGCTGCCGACTTTCCGACTAGTCGCTTAGTAGCCTATTACTACATGCTGGCTGCTTCTACTACTTACTGCTTTTTACTGCTACTACGACTTGCTGCTGCTACTGCCACAGGAACAAAACAAAGCAGCAAAAACAGAGTGTAAAGGAGGAGATCAAGAAAAAAAAAGGATCTGAAGGGAGAGGGGGTGAGGACCTAGAGGTGCGGGTGGCGCTTGCCGACTGCTGCTGGAGTGAAGGATGAAGAGCCATCTCCATCAATTACCCTATCGGTAGCACCTGTCGCCATCGGCAGCCCTGTGCAACTCCCTCTCGTGCTCCTGCTGTCGCTGACTGCGAAGAGGTGAGAGGGGGCAGCAGCGAGCGCACAGTGGGGCAACACCGTTAGGAGCCCCCATCGCTAGCTGTTGTGTGCGGTATTTGTGTGGTGGGGATGGAAACCTAACAGCTGCTCTGCCCCGCCCTATAATCATTAGTGATGGGTTAGGCATCGCAAGGCCCAGTTTGCTCGCCTGCTCCTCATCTTGCTGTTGTCCTTGCCTTTTTGCCGCCGCCACTCCTCTGCCTCGCTGGGACTGTGCTTCCGCAACTCCTCTGCCTCGTTGGCGCTTGCGCTGCCGTTGCCGCTGGTTGTGGCCCTCGTGGGGAGGTTATTAGAGGTCTGGACCGGGTCTTCTGCAGGCGCAAGGACAGGGCAGCAGCAAGCCAAGGCGCAGGTCCAGGAGTTCCAGGCGCAGGAGAACCCGTCAAAGATTAGAGAGATAATGCTGTTATCTTCTTTCCTTAAGTTTAGCTTTCCTGTTATTCTATTTCCAAATCTATTAGAGAGATAATGCTGTTATCTTCTTTCCTTAAGTTTAGCTTTCCTGTTATTCTATTTCCAAATCTGTTTATCTTTTCCCGCATGTGGGATCTGGTAGTCTCCATGCGCATGAATAAAAAGGGGTGAAGGCAAAAGGGAAAAGGCACGTTTTGTTGCCACCAAATATAACCTCAGGCGCTGCCATCGATAACCGGCCGGTGGTTCCGTACAACCAAATATCGCTACTCACGATCCGTCCACGGCGCCCTCCCAGGCTAGCTGCGGCTAGCGGCCGGGAACACGGGCCTATTCTCGGTTGCACCCGTATCAACTGGTATCAGTGCCGATCGATCCTCGCCCCATGGCAGGATCCGACGATCGTCTCGCCAAGCTGGAGGCGACGGTGGACGGCCTTGCAGGCGTGAACTCTCGTCTGGATCGCATGGAGCAGATGATGGCGGATCTCCTCAAGATATCCGGCAAGCGACCCGTACCGGATGTAGGTGCACGGGACGAGCGGACGGAGTCCAGCGTTGCGAGGGGACGCAGGAGGTATTCTCCTCCTCGGGGACGTTCGTGTGCTGAGGACCGGAACGAGGACGGAGGTCGACGCGAGCACACGGAACGCAGATGGGCGCCCCGGGCTCCTCGATACGAGCTATCCTTATATGACGGCACTGAGGACCCGTTGTTATGGCTCCGTCAATGCGAACGTTTCGCGTGAGCCCACGACATTCCAGAGTCCGAACACGTCGTGATGGCAGGCCTTCATCTCCGCGGGGAGGCGCAGGAGGTGTTGGACAATTGGGAGCAAGAGGAACGGGTTATCTCTTGGACCGATTTCTACGACACCTTCCTTCAGAGGTTCACCTGTCATACTTCGGTAGGGCCCCTAGGGGACCTAGTGAATATGAAGCAAGGGGAGTCCCGCGTGGATGAGTACGCCAAGGAGTTCCAGAAGTTGCTATCGCGCGCACCCCGAATGAGGAGGGAGGATCAAATCAAGATGTACACGGCCGGGTTGTCGTCGACTCTCGCGGCGGATGTGCGTCGCGATCGGCCACGCGATCTAGCCGAGGCCGTTGGCTTGGCGCGGGAGGCCGAGCGCAGGGAGGAGCAGTGGATTGCGCGGGCCCTCCGTGCTTTGCCGCAAGGCGCTCGACACCGACCACCCTTCAGCGGAGGCGTGACATCCTCGCCTGACGGCGGCTCGTTCTTCCCGCCATGAGCGCCAGCGATTTTCATCAACCGACAAGGAGCGCCTCGGCCAGACTGCTACGGCCATGACGGTGCCCTCCAGAGGTCACGGAGGAGGCGGAATGCCCCCACTAGCTCGCAGGGTCCTCGATCGCTATGCGCTTACCGCCGCCAAGTCCGGAGGAAATGGCGAGCAGCGAGAAAGGCCTCTGCTACAATCGCAACGAGGTTTATGCCCGTGGACATCGTTGCAAGAAGCTCTTCCTTTTGGAAGTCTTGGGCGAGGAAGAGGAGGACGACGAGGCCTTTGGCGGAGGTGGAGCCCGCACTTTCTGCGATGGCTCTACTGAGGGGACCTACCAAGGGCAGCACCATGCAAATCAAGATGACTATTGCAGGACAAGGACTATTGGGATTGGTGGGCGGCAGTACCCACAACTTCTTGAGCTCCCATGCGGCGAGAAGGTGGGATTTCATCAAGACTCAGGGGACGGACAATGAGGTTCGGTCGCAAATGGGGACCATCTTCCATGTTTGGGGCGGATCCAAAGCGCACCTTCTTCATTAACACACGCATTCGCAAGGCCCTTCTTGGTCATTCCACTCGAAGGGTTTGATGCGGTGTTAGGCGTGCAATGGCTGCAAGAGCTCGGTGATATTAATTGGAACTTTGATTCACTGCATATGACCTTCCACTGCCAAGGCACACAGGTTGACATCCATGGTGTGGGCAAGGAGCCCGAACCGCAGGAGATTGATAGCCGCAATTGATGCGGGAGCGACCTGGCCTCCTGGCTTCCTTCGGCGACCTCTTCCAGGAGCCAGGGATTGCCACCTCCCGCGCATGCGACCATCGCATTTGCTTAAAGGATGGAACCAACTTCGTTGGTGGTGCGGCCTATCGATACCCGCAAGCGGAAGGATGAAATTGAACGACAATTCGAGGAGATGCTAGCTCAAGGCATCATTCGGACTAGCCGTTCTCCTTTTTCTTCGCGTCTTCTTTGGTCAAGAAGGAGGATGGCTCGTGGCGCCTGCGTTGATTATCGCAAGCTCAACACCAGGGCCGTGAAGGACAAGTTCCCATTCCGGTGGTGGAGGAACTTACGGATGAACCGACGGCCGCTTCTTTTCCAAGTTGGACCTCCGCTCGGGGTACCATCAAGTCAGGATGAACCCGGACGATGTGGAAAAGACGGCATTCCGCACACATCACGGCCATTATGAGTTCATGGTGATGGCTTTTGGGTTATGCAACGCTCCCTCTACTTTTCAAGCCCTCATGAACGAGGTCCTCGCTCCTTTCCTCCGGAAATTTGTTCTTGTCTTCTTTGACGATATCTTGGTGTCTGACAAATCACGCGCCGAGCACCTTTCACCACTGCGCATGGTCTTGGCGCAACTCACCTCCACGCCGCACTTGAAGCGCTCCAAATGTGCTTTTGTGCAGAGCCTTGTGAGTTATTTGGGGCACATCATCTCGTGAGATGGGGTGGCGACCAACCCCAATAAGGTGCAGGATGTGGCGCGGTGGCCTACGCCGACATCGATTCCGGCGTTCGGAGCTTCTTGGGGCTCGCCAGGTTACAGCGCTTCATCCTCCATTACGCAACCGTCGCCGAACCACTAACGAATCTGCTCCGCAGGAAAGAGTTTACATGGACGGCCGAGGCCGCCCGCGCCTTCGAACAACTCAAGGAGGCGCTCATGTCATCCGCATATCACCCTCAGACGGACGGTCAAACGGAGGTGGTCAATCGGACGATCGAGATGTACCTCCGTTGCTTGGCAGCCGACAAACCAACCACTTGGGCCCGGTGGTTGCCATGGGCAGAATTTTTCTACAACTCTTCATACCACTCCGCTCTCCGCATGACGCCGTTTGAGCTAGTCTATGGCCGTCCGGCCCCACCGTTGGTTCCATACTCGCAGGGCGCCACCTCTGTCGATGCGGTCGACTGTGCCTTGGTGGACCGGGAAGACCTTCTCGCCCGTGCACGTCAACATCTCCTGGCTGCCCAGAATCGCATGAAGCAACAACATGACCGTCATCACTGGGAGGTATCCTTTGCCATTGGGGACTGGGTTTGGCTCCGTCTTCAGCCAGCTCTCCATACGCCCGGTCGGCCAAGACAAAGACAATTGTCACCACGATTTTTCGGCCGTGCAGGTGGTGGACCGCATCGCGACGATTGCCTCTGGTGGCCTTGCCAGAGGCGGCCGCATTCACAACGTCTTTCACGTCTCCATCTTTGAAGCCTTTTATTTGTTCTCCACCACCAAGATTCCGCCACTACGGTTGAGGCTTCCTCCCCAATCACGATACCTGCATACAAGCCGAAAGTGGAGGAGTATTGTTAGAGGTCTGGACCAGGTCTTCTGCATGCGCAAGGACAGGGCAGCAGCAAGCCAAGGCGCAGGTCCAGGAGGAGTTCCAGGCGCAGGAGAACCCGTCAAAGATTAGAGAGATAATGCTGTTATCTTCTTTCCTTAAGTTTAGCTTTTTCCTGTTATTCTATTTCCAAATCTATTAGAGAGATGATGCTGTTATCTTCTTTCCTTAAGTTTAGCTTTCCCGTTATTCTATTTCCAAATCTGTTTATCCTTTCCCGCATGTGGGATCTGGTAGTCTCCATGCGCATGAATAAAAAGGGGTGAAGGCAAAAGGGAAAAGGCACGTTTTGTTGCCACCAAATATAACCTCAGGCGCTGCCGTCGATAACCGACCGGTGGTTCCGTACAACCAAATATCGCTACTCACGATCCGTCCACGGCACCCTCCTAGGCTAGCTGCGGCCAGCGGCCGGGAACACGGGCCTATTCTCGGTTGCACCCGTATCAGAGGTATTGGGCTCAATCTGCTAGGGTAAAGAGACACTGGTCCATCAAGTCGCACGGCTAGCTATGCACGATTAGTCACTGCTGGTTGTCGATTGGTCATTCGGTCGTTCAACTGGGTGTTCCAGTTGAGTCGTGGACCCTAGTCGTCGGCCATGCACCGACTGGATGGCTAATCCACTATTAGTCAACAACTTAATAACATTGAAACAAATATATCTGCTAATTATAGCTGCTAGCATGTGAAATCTTCTTAAGAAATAAAGTGATGCACATAGTTTTAAATATTTATTTACAAAGAAATTTTCTGCATATTCTTATTAATTTAGTATTAGAATTTTTAAATGGAGTTGTCTTAAGCTTAGTTGTTTGCTCTCTTTACTTTATCTCTTTCTGTAACTAATTTGGGGTAACATCCATTTTGTTGCTAACCTCCTTAACTGTAGGCAGTAATGAGGGTGAGATTCCCTGATGGTTGCATTCTTGAGGCTGACTTTCATCCATCAGAGACAGTTCGTAGTCTGGTGGATCTTCTCATGAAAGTAATTGCTAGACCAGACCTGCCATTCTATATTTGTAAGTTAAGCTGCTCTCTTGGGAATGATTGACAAGCAGGGAAACAACTAGCCTCCTGTAAATAGTTCCACTCTTATCGCTACGGTATCTGCGAACAAAATTTCAATGGCTATCGTTTTAATAAGGCAACTGTTGTGAAGTGCTATAAGTTAATTTGAAAATAATTTGGTACAACCATTCATAAATCATAACACTGATTTGATGAGTTCATATGTGATATGTGAGTAACACAAATGGGAAAGCTCTTCTCATTTTGTTGTCTTCTAACAAGCTTACTGTCATCAATGGATTACATAGTCATTTTTTGCTATGCCCTTCAATTTTGAAATATAACATCAGTGTCCAAATTGATGCGGTCTGATGATATCTTTGTTGTTGCATGTTTTAGATAAAATATGCATCATAGAACCCGTATTTCATATATTTTGAACTTGTTAAAGTTTGAGGCAGCTGGTAATTGTCATGATGCTCTAATGCCGTTCATCACACGTTTCACTGAAATGGCATTTCCTTATATTTTCCATAATCATATCTTAGGCATGTACCAGTTACAATTTAGTAATGCTGGATCCATTTGATTCCACAACAGATACAGTTCCTCCAAAGAAGCGGATACTAGACACATCACAGGACTTCTACACAGTTGGCTTTGTTCCTGGAGCTAATGTCTTCTTTTCTTATGATCTGCCAGAAGGTATGCATTATCTTAATAACGAGTATCATGTCGAGAAAATAAGCAACAATCACTTCTCAGCTGAGGTTTTTTAACTTTTTTTTTGTTTCTTAACAAAAATCATGTTTCCATGTCTTGCACTCATATTAAGTTGTGTTTCTAGTGCATGTGAAGACATGCATAGGATCATGATTACCAACTGTTTTTTTCAGCATTAGGCTCTTGCCAGTCTTGTACATGTTACTGTACAAGTTTTTGTGGTTGTTAGACATTTAGATATTCACATGCGTTTTTAGAGCTGATATTCATGTGTTGGACATGCAGGTTCGGATTTAAATACAGATGATGTAAAATCAGGACCATATCTCCGTGAAGAAATTCAAACTTTGGATGGACTGTCACTTGCCTCAAAACCTGCTCATCAGTCTGATGATTCTAACATGATCTCTGCTTCTGCTCATCAATATGATGCATCCCAATCTGATTCTGCACCACCAGCAAATAAGAAACCAGCCAGACCAAAGTGGTTCAAAAAGTAACATTGCTTTTAGTGCCATACTGTTAGGAAAGAGCATATGAGCTATGTGTTCTATGTTATGTAAAACTACCTTGCTGGTTTATGATGTTTTGTTCATAATTGATCTGTTTGGCAATTGTTGTTGACAAGAAACACTAAACCAATGCTTGGGTCTTGTTCTGGATTAAATGGTAATACCATTTTACACTTCTCTAAGTTGTCTCTTTCTGGAGTTTTATTGAGAATGAAAGAATCCATGGAGATACCTGTGAATTTATCACATACTTTAGGAGACTAAAAAATCCAACAGTAGTCTATTCGTGATGGTGGTCCAAGAGTATCAAAACCCCTCTCCAAGTTGCATCGGTGAATGAGCAACAAGCCTAGCCTTTACAAGTTGACTGAATCACCTGCAGAATCGCAGCTCATAACTTCCTGACATTACCGTTTCTAAAGACACATGCCATGTTACAGTGAAAATTGTGTTCAATTTTGCATTTTCACTTGACTGATGATACGAATGTGAAGTAGCCAATTCCAGTTACATTTTGATGCGCATTTCATGCTATATATGTTTTGACTGAATGCAACGAAAGTTTATCTTCTGTCGTAATACTGTTGCTTGCTTGGACTCCTATGTCTGCCGGGGCGATCTTTGTTTCAGCACCCTTTTAACTTATGCAAGATAATGACAGTTTTATGTAACCCTTTGCAGGTGAGACTGTCAGAGCGTCGAGACTCAAGAGTGCACCACCAGCACAGTAGCATTCTGTCAGGCCTTTCAGCGCTCGCAATACATGGTTCATCAACTTTCATGGTTCAACAACTTCAGTTCAGAAGAGGGTGCACTGCTGTGTAGTACTAGAATTGGGTCCTCTGTGCATTGAAATTGTCGAACCATCAGAGCTAGATCTCATCTTTTCTTTGTGGTAGCATGTAAATCTGATGTGTCCTACGAGTCATCAGAATTGTGTTGTGGCTAAGCGCTCTCCCACCTTGCAGATGTGCAAGGGACCCCCATAGAGACAGAGGAAATAATGGCACACCCGGTGGTCTCAACGCTTTACAGCATGCTGCTGTACTTGTCCTCACAATCTTCAGAAATCGAATGCTTGAGTTGCCCGGGAAAATACCAGTAAATCATTTGTTTTCAGTGCTGAATTACCTGTGCATTATCTTGTTTTCAGTGCTAAACCCCATGATGTTGCCTCACGTTGCTTTCATGTAGCAATTCTTGATGTTGATCGAGCCCTCATTGGCGACAAGTTCGTCGCAGAATGGTATATTTTTTCAACAGCCACTGGTGGCCGTGGGCCAGCAAGATTGTGTGCGAAGATCGCCATATTGGTGCACCCCATTTGTGTTCAACGTTTACCGTAACTCTTGTATCTGTGCTGAGTGGATGCTTTTGACAAGAACGTTTTTATTTGATACTATAAAATCTGCATAATCCCAGGCTTGGAATTTGGAGGCCTAGCCGCTGAGCCAAGAGGGAGACCGGCGCTGCATTGCTAATTACATCATCTACCTCGAGATCTTCTGTTCCACAACTAAAGGACCCACATGCATGGCTGCTAAGCTTTCTGTGTATGAGAGTTGATGAGGCTGCTTTGCAAAATGCCCCTATTATTGGATGCTTTTGTTGCCCCGCGGCTCTATTCAATTGTTGTTTGGAGTTTCTTCTGCAGAAATTTATGCAGCCGCAAACATCGTGAAACGAAGGTCCCTGCTGTTGGATAAGATTTTTTTTCCCCCTATCCAACCTCGTTCCAATGAAGCAGTGACGTGACAAAAACATGGCGCATTTCTTTCGTTTCATCCAAGGTCTATAACTCCATGTAATGCTGGGCCAAAAAGTTCGCGTGGCAAATCGAGATTGGCGTGATCTGATCTAGTGGCGAAAATAAAAAAACTGTTCGTAGCCCACACGTACAACTATGTAGTCATATGCAACGATTTCATAACATCGTAAACCCAACATATATATTTAAAATTCACTAAAAGTACAACTCAAACAGTTCTAAAGTTTTAAAAATCCTAAACCATCAGAATCAGAACTAATTCAATTAATAAATTTGGTTCACCGGGCTTGTAGCGTTTTTTAAATTTTATAGGATGCCGAGGCATACCAGCACTCCCCCAGATCCTCCGGCCCTGATCCGATCAGTCTACTGCTATCCGTGTGTGATTTGGGAGCTAGCTGTGCCCTGTGTGTGTGGAGAGAGGTTCCCTTTGTGGTGAGTTTGCCAACCATCAACAGGCAAGCGACAACGCATTCTTGCTCGCTCAGATAGTACCCGTCCCAGTGACCACCTCACATATGACTATATGAGGGTGACTTTTAGATTCAGGTTTTGAGGTAGGCATGCTTCACCTAGACTCTTAAACTGTAAAAAGTTCACTGCAACAAGGCACAACAATCTTCCTAGACTCTTAAACTGTAAAAAGTTCACTGCAACAAGGCACAACAATCTCAAGATACAGTAGCTGCCGCCCTTGCTGTTGATCTTGTTCTGCTGGCATCCATGGAGCTTTCATTGAGTGGGATGCCAAAGAAAAAGAGGTGTGGGAATCAAGCCTGAACTCTGAAAACTGTTGTTACCAATTTCCAAGCCGCTGACTCGACAAGTCTGTTGATTCGTTGGAGGCAGGAAACCAATAAAAAGTTTGCAGTTTGCAGTGGTGGGTTGGTAGGAGTGGCATAGCAGCCGGCCGGCCGGACACACCTGACCACTCCTCCGTTCGCTTTCCCCGGTCGTAGTCAAACGCACGGAACGCCTCCATGGATGGACCGAAATTCCAGCGACGCCGACCGCATCTGCAAATAAGCATTACCTTCTGGACTCCGAATGGAAATCACCTCGTCAGAGAACGAAATGACCTTGGATGCTTTTCCTACTTCCTTGAATAAAATAGTCAGCATGAGTCTTAAATTTCAGTGAGAAACAGCCCGGTGCAGTTTGTGTTGAAAACTGTAACTCAAGCGATTCTCACAGGCGTAAATCGTCCGATCGAAGTATCAGACGGTTCGGATCAGCTAAAAATCGGATGAACAATGTTTTGCTACAGTGTCATAACCAGTGTTTTTCGCACAGTAAAACAATCTGTACAGTATTTTTAACCGATTTAAACCATTTATTTTCGATCAATCGGTCTTGCAGGGACTACTTAAATTATAGTCTCCACAGAACTGTGTCGGATCCCTGTTCTTCACCAGGACAGCATTCTGCAGATGGCAATTCATTGGTCGTAAACAAATTGGCAAATCAACGAGTGCAACCACCCCAGCAACTGCTCAACCACATGCTGCAGATTTGGACCCATCTTTCTTTGGTTTAATCGAGAGCACGTACGCCTGACGAAAGAAAGAAAGGGAAAGACAGTGCACGCGTGACCTGTACCGGTCATCTAGAAGGGAGTTGAGCTCGTCGGCAATTCGCAGCGTTGCAACTGCAACCTGTGAGATGCATGTCTGAACCACCCAAAGCCATAACTGCACGGATGGGAAGGGAAGCTGCACAGGATGTTATGATCTGCACCGCGTACCGGTGCTGCTGCAACCTGCATGCATCCGATGCAGCAGAAGCATATTCCATCGAGGCAAATGGCAGGTCTCCATCGCGACTCCCTTGGATGGACTGCAGGTCTACCGGACTTAACGAGTTATTAGGGTGCTTTGAAATACCCTAAAATCCTCAAAACAAGTTTTAATTGGGCTTTATTTGCGTTTTATGATTTTTATGATTTTTTTTGAATTTTTTGATTGAATTTTGAATACTTTCCGTTTTCGGAAAATTCTTCGCTGGTGCGCTTTCCTTTCTTGGCCATTGCGCCTTCCGCTATGCGCTTAAGGCCCCGCTTCGCCGCCGCCTCCTCTCACCTCTCACGCCACCCGCTGCCGCGCCCCGCCCGCGCGAGTGTGACCTCGCCAGCTTCGCCTAACTCCGCTTTTCATCGCGCTTCGCTCGCACGAGGGCGCTGCAGGTTCTCGTTTCATCTTCCAGGAAGGGAGCTGCCATGGCAGCTTTGCCCGTGTCTCGTCCACTCGCCGCATCCCTAGCCCGTAGGGCACTCCACCGGCGCCGCGCTAGCCGCTTCGAGCCTCGCTGGCCAGGCGCTAAGCTCGCCGCCATCGAAGCCGTTTCATCGTAATCATTTCGGCCGGAGACCTCGCGCCACTCTCGCCGGCTGTTTAAGCCCTCTCCGGCCGCCATTTTTGGCCCACCGAGACCGCGAGGACCCCCTCTCCGTCACTCGCTCCTGTGCCCTCCCGTGGCCGCTCCACGGGCGCTTCCTCCTCTCCGGCCAAGCGCCGTCGCCAAGCCCGCTCCGCCGCCAGCCGGCCTCGAAGCCGTGCTCTAGCACCGGGGTGAGCTCCTCTCTTTTCTCCCAAGCCGTGTAAGCCTCAGACACTAGGGCGTGGTTTGTACCACGCCTTCCCTAACTCCAAAGATCCGGCCGCCAGACCCGGCCATGGTCACACCGCCTCAGTGTCAGGGAAGGCCCCACGCGCCACCCTCTCTCACAAGACCGTGGCCCACCCGCAGCCACCCCACTCGCTGGCACGCACTGCCCCACTGTCGACCCCACCGCCCAGCCCACTCGCCACCGCCACATCGCATCGACCGCTCGGTTCGTCACATGGCCTGGCCGCAAAATGGGCCGACCATCTGCCATTTCAAGCTAAGCCAGGCCGGATCCGGTCACTATGCAGCCCAAAGTGAACAGTGTTTTTTCCATTTTTCTTTTCGTATTCGAATTTCCAAAAATCGATTTAATTCATTTAAAATATCCAAAAATACCCCAAAATCCAAAAATGCCCAAATATACTTTTCTGAACCGTTTCGAGACGCTAAGTCCGAAAATGGTCTCCGTTTCGCCAAACCAAGTCCCAAAAATTCCGAAAAAGCCCCTCCAACCCATTTTCGGCTTATTTTCTCTTTTCTCTTCTCTTCTTTCTTTTTGTATTAATTATTTATTGTTTATCTTATGATGGATGTTTACGCTAGAACCGACGTCCGAGCAGTACCAGTTTCAGGAGCAGACACAGGAGCAAGAGCAGTATCTGGAACAGGAGCCGGACCCACGTGAAGCAGAGTACGACTACACCGACTCCGAGCTAGGAAACCCCTCCGCCTCGCAAGGCAAGCCATACTCCATTGATCATTTTGAACCTAATATTTCCTAGAATAATTAGCAGTTATTTTCTACCGTATTATTTCCGAATTATATGTTGAAATATCACAAAGCTGGTATGTTTGAATGACATGATAGCTAGTTAATGCCAAAAAGGCTCATGGAACTTCCTTGAAAAATATTGAACACTAATAATCCTTTGTAACCATAGGAAAATACTATTGTCCGTATTCGGCTGGATATTACTACTGAATTTTATTCACCGTTTTAATGAAAAAAAATGAAATGTCGATGGAACTTGTATTTGGAATGTTTATGAAACGTTGCGGTCTAGGGGACAGTATTGGGCTAACCACCGGGTGGGTGTTAGTCTGATCCCCGGCCAGGGACCAATATCAAGGTATGAACGGATGGTGGTACACTGGGTACCAGGGGCTGTGGAACGTAATGGTTTGGTCTATGACGAAATAAGGACTTACAACCTTGAGCAAAGTAAATAACTTAAGAACTCGTTCAACCACAGGTTGGGCTGGTCAACTACGTTGGCTCGACTCAACGTAGCTCGGTACATTGTACTTTCCCCGGAATACCTATAGGAGCAGGGTTACCTTCCCGGTGTGGGAGATGGTCCGCGATTATGGGGGTGAAACGGAAATGTGCACAAGGAAAGTGTGGCATTTCGGGTTCACAACGGTAGGTGTCCACAGCAGGCGGGATCGCGAACTCCACTCTGGCCAGTGGGGACCCCGGATTAATGTGGACCGAAACTCTACCGGATAGGGGCTAAAAGGGGAAAGATCCAACGAAAAGCTATGATAACAAGTGTGGAAGTATATAACTTTGGAAACCCCCCCTTTATTCTTATTATTATGGATTGTGTTTTAAATGAAATGTCAAATACTATGCAATCTTGCATCCACCAAATGAGACATACAGCTATCTCTTGTTATCCTTTGCATGTGGTAATTAGGTTTCACTGTGTGGCTTGTTGAGTACGTTGTAGTACTCACTCTTGCTTAATTAACCTATTTTAGAGTATCAAGATGCTGGAGAATTCCAAGAAGTCGTAGATGGCGACACCGTGTGGTTTTAGTCTCGATCTTCGCTCAAATTGCCTGTGGAGATTCTTTTGTGATGTAAAGACTATGATTTGTGCTTGCCGCACTACTGTAAACTCTGGTCGTTAGGCCTTATTTTGCTTAAAATTGTTGCTTTTGGATATTATCCTGGTAATGTACATTTGGTTCCCTGCGGTTAATCTTCATGGGTAGCCGTAGCGGTAATGAAGCGGCCTCTCTAAAAAAGGGCGGTCCGTCACATGCTTTTTTAAAAAATTAACATAATTTGATATAAATTATTTTATTTATTATTTAAGTGGTTTTTTAAATTCGAGCTAACGAGCAATTATCGAGCCGAAACTGTTAACTTTTTCGTTTGAAATGAACTAATTTAATTTTAAATTTATTAACTATAGTAATCGAAGCAATTTTAATTTAAACCCTAATGAGATTTTTTATGCCACACGCCCACCCTGCATGTTTTTACACCAGTATACCATATGGGTTAAGAACTTCATATTTAAGACTGGCCCAAGAGTGGACACAGATCTGGTCGAGCCAAGAGTGCTAGTACTAATAATCAGGGTTTACAAAATCGAATTTAACCTAAAAATCGCTACTAGCTCGGCAGCAAAAATCGTCGAAAATATTTGTTGAAGTATATTTAGTACCGATATTTGTTGAATTAAACTTAGTAGCAATATTTGTTGAAGTAAACTTGATTACATAAGATGATTTATTCCTGCATCTTTGTAATCTATACTTCTATACTACTATAAAAAAATATGAGTTGTTTTTCTTCCTACACCCCTCCACCTTCAATGCTATACTCTAAACTGTTTGGTAACACGTACTTTAGGTGATGCAAAAATTATCTGCTAATATTTTTGGCAATGTGGATTCATGTATATGTGTGCTAGTAAACATTGAAAAGGAGAAATATTATCTAGGTGTGCACACATACTTTCCAAAAGCTCAGCATCATCTTCTGTTTCACTTTCTGAGCATTCCCTCTCTGAAAACTTAGATATGTTATTCTCAACAAGGTTAGAAGATGTCTGCTCCGAAAAAGAACTAGTGTATTTGTTGAAGTATATTTAGTAGCAATATTTGTTGAATTATATATATAGTAGCAATATTTGTTGAAGTATATTTAGCACCAATATTTATTCAATTATATTTAGTAGCAATATTTGTTGAAGTAATTCTTCAAACATCGTTTTTGGCCTTCAATGGCTTTTTACAAGTTTTACAACAATTTTTTATAATTTTTTTTTTACATTTTCCCCTGTTTTTCAACTATAAGCGATTTTCGAGGCGTTTTTGTTCAAAAACTGTGAATTTCACTCGGAGGTTTGACTAGATTTCAAATTTATTTGACTTTTGAACCAAACGGTTTTTCGTGGATTTTGATACCACTAGGACGTTGAAATCCGAGTTCAAAACGAAAAGTGAAACCCTGGCGTTAAGGCACAGGGGACGCTGCATATCTTTGTTTTTAAGGAAGTAACGTGTATAGGGCTTTGACATTATCATGATTTCAACTGCTACAACCTCATGTGAATTCACATGAATCTCAGGACCGTTTAGAATCCAAAATTTTCACCTCAATATCGCAGAAAATGGTTCAGTTTCCACGTAAATCGGTACAAAATTCCCACATTTCAAACGGTGCATGAGGTTTCGTCCGAAGATCGCAAGCTCATAATTGCAAACAAGGAGAATTAACCACTAAATTTCCTTCACACGGCATGGTCTGAGCTAATTTAATCAGCACTATAGTCACAAAGACACACATCAAGATCATTTAGTTTAACACACAGCCACATGTCATAAGTGGTTAGATCGTCCCGTCATTGCCGCATTTGGTAGGAGCAATCAGAAGAAAATGGAAATTAGCAATCGCAATTAAGTACTGGCCCTTTCTGCCAACAACTAGAAAAAAAATGAATAGTTACTCTGATTATAGCAACACAATTCTTAGGAGAATTTTTTTACTATTATAGTCCTATACGTTTTTTTTTCTAGATCTACCTTCCTCCCGTGCATATTTATAAAAGTGACTCTTTTCCACTGTGAAAACACACGGCAGACGATATATATCACCTACCACGCTTGGGGAGCTTTCACATCAGCTTGACCGATCGTGGAAGAGCTCCTTCCACGCTACCCATGCGCAGAAGGAGATCTCCCGCTCGTATGAGCCCCCATGCAAGAGGCGGATCCAGGCCTCAAGTCACCGGGGCCTGGAAGCCGTGGCCCATGGGTCAGGAAGGTCTTGCGGTCAAGCTCCTCCTCCGTCGCTAGCATCAACTTCGGCTGACTGCCTGATGTGCTGAAGGTGTGCATGCATCAGCCCATGGCCCAAGGGCGTCGCATAGACACTACTACACAACATGTGCTACTACAAGTTCATCATGGGCTTCGGCTGGTCGCCCGACGTGTCGGCATTGGGCCTTCGTGCTGATGGCCCGACCCGAGGCTTGGCCATGGGCTAGCTCTGCCCCTGCCCCATGTCCGTGCGCATGCGGCCCCATGCGCCAGCGCCTTCCCCTACCACGCACACGCTCCTGCGCCTGCCAGCTGCCCGTCCGCGCTGCCACCTCCCACGTTATCAGACTACGGTAAATGACGCACGTCACCTAATAGGTCTTCCGCGGTGGGGAGAGAACCATTTTTAAAAATTTTGCCATACATGTACTATTTAAAACAAAGGAGAGAAAATGGCTACTATAGTAAACACTTTTCTTAGGACTTACACCTAGCTGGCTGTGAGTTTGACCAAACGTTCAAGGCTCATACATTTATGCGGGATTGGGATTGCTCTCGTGGATTATTGTGCATATCTAGTCCTACTACATCAATTTTTTTTTTCAAATTTAGCCTTGTATTTTTTTTATATAAAAATAGCCTTCTTCCCTGCCTCGGAAGTAACGACAGACGACACATTCATTCTCGTCCATCCGTTTTTTTTCAATGTAACATACTTTGTTCATCACTGTTCACCTACTTTTTTTCTTCTGCGCTGGGTAACGTGGGAGGGTGCCTTCTGCGCTCTCCAGGTGCGGTAGCGTGTCCTCCCACATGCAACCGTGGGGTCGGTCTTCTTCTGCGCTCCCTAGGCGCGGCAGGGGACGCGTGGCGCCTGACGTGACTTCTGCGGTAGAGGAGACCATTTTTTCCAAAAAAAAAAATTCATTGAGAGGCTAAATTTGCAACAAAAAAAAAAATGATGTGCGATTGGCCAGATATAGATAGTGTTTAATTGTGCTCACATGAACATATGTCCTGCCATCGTGACACTAATAACCAGCCGTTGCTATTTTAGCTGCAGCGTTTGCTAAGATGTTATTCCTTGCAATCACAAATAGTTGTCATTTTGCTAAGATGAATAGGTGTAGTTAAAATTTTAAAACTATGACTATTAATGTCTTCTTAAATATTTAAATTGATACATAAAAACTATATGTGTAGATTTGTGTCGAAAAGTACTTAATAATATTATAAATTTATTGTTTTTATAATTATATTATAATTTAAATTAGTGATCAAAGTTATGTTTTGAAGACCGTGTTAATATCCAAAACAATAACTATTCATGACCGAAGGGGGTATTCCTTTGTCTCGTAGTATAAGTCCAATGTATATTATGTGTATATATCAATAAGAACTAAGTCTAAGAAATAGTTGGTATTATAGAACTATGCGTGTCCCTATTAAATAACGTACTACAACTACTCATCCACTTTTTTAGTACTTTCTTCGGTTACATATAGTTGTCGTTTTGAATATAGGTGCAGTCAAACTTTTGAAACTTTGAGTATCAATATCATTTTAAATATTTGAATTGCATATGTGATAATTATATGTGTAGATTTGTCTCGAAAAGTACTTTTATAATTTTATAATTTTACTAGGTTTTATAAATATATTATAATAAAATTAATGATCAAAGTTGTATTATGGATACCGTATCGATGTCCAAAATGATAATTATTTATGACACGAGGGAGTATTAAAGGATGAGTATACGATGAAAATATTATAATTACTATATATTTTATCTTTACAATTGACTTATTATACCTATATTACATTCCGGAGGTTCTCTGAGCTCTGAGGGCATCCGCGTGTCACTGCTCGGTTCGCTGCCTTCTTGCGTTTCGTCGCGTGGACGACCAATATCCTTTGCCCACCTCGCTTTCTTCTCGGTGCTTTTGTTCTGGGGAAGGCCGCGCTGCACCGTCCCCCAGCCTCGCGCGCTCGCCTCTACCTCGCTTCTCCCCGCCTCGCTCTGTCAGCCCGTTCCTCGACCTGGAGGCTCCGCTGGTTCCCTACGTCGCTCCCCCCGCCACCCCGTCACTTTGCCATGCGCACTCATCTGCTTTCCTGTACCGCGCCCTCCGTCGCTTGCCCCTCCCCCGCGGCGCACTCATGGTGCCCACCGCTACTTTGCCTCGCTTGAGTTAATCCAGACCAAATCAATCTCCCGGACCAGGCAAGAGTTCCTCCCCAAATCCCTCCTCGCTGTACCTCCGCCTCCGTGCTCAGCTCGATCCACCGTGGCTGTTCTCCGAAAGCCCGAATCTTGGGAGCTCCGGGCCTGGCCGAGCTCCAGCCGACAGCGTTGAATCTTCCCAAGGTTCGTTCTTTCTATCCCTGCCTGTCTAGAATGCTACTGCTGCTATTGGATTTTTTTAGTCGCATGGTTCTTTTTTTTTTCTTTGTAGATTCTGCTTTTCTTGGTGTGGTGAGGATAGAAGTTGGTGCTGCACAATGCCGGGTTCTTGGCGCAGAAGCGCCTCGCCCAGGGGCTCCGCCGTCGTGCAACAAAAGGTACTCAGTATTTGTAAGACTGGTGCATGCATTGCTTCTAGCGGGGTTTGTTACTTATTTTGATAAAAGTAGCCTAAATTTTGGGAGTTGTCCTCAAGAGAAATGTACAGACATTTTCCTTTCTGCTGTGTGGTTGTTCAGATTTTTGGTGCTGTTTTGTTTCTTGTACAGGGCTATTGCTCTGGCGACTACACGGTCTGTCCTCAATGGCAATAAGCTCTTCTGAAAAAATTGTGCAGTCGGGAGATTCTAATTGGTTTTAGTCTCTACTAAGAGCCTGTCTGGATAGGGGGATTTGGAATCGGATCCTATTTGGGAATTTTTAGGACTAAATCCTAAAGACACAAACCCAAATCCCCCATTTGGGAATTTTTGGGATTTCGTTAAAATTAAATTATCATAAGGATTTGAATCTAAATAGGCCCTAAGAAGTATTGAAAGTTTGTTGGGACTGAAGACCATGTTATTGCGTATTCTCCGTTACCCTTTTCAGCTAATATGGTTGAATTAAGCCTTTCTGTGCTTTGTAACACAGACTCTTGAGTTTGTTCGTGATGGAGACAAAACTATAGCATACTTGATGGATTTAGAAAAACAGCTATTGGGCACGTTTGTTTCTACGCAAAACGTAGTGACTGGTCTTTTGACATCCTGTTCGAAAAATGTACTTCCCAACATTATCTTTAGATATCTCGTATGTTTATCCCACAAACTGAATGGCACATTTGGAATTGCCTAGCCCAGATGAATAATAGACAATCATGGCTTGAGTGATTTGGATTTTCAAACCCTCAAGGCTTTTGAAAATTACTTTACCGGCTGTAGATAATTTACTATAACTGACTTTACCAAAGGCATACTAGCTCATAATGAACACAACAGAATGCTAACAAGCCTTTTTAATCATGTAAGTATAGCTAGACGATATTTTTGGCTTGAGTGATTTGGATTTTCAAACCCTCAAGGCTTTTGAAAATTACTTTACCGGCTATAGATAATTTACTATAACTGACTTTACCAAAGGCATACTAGCTCATAATGAACACAACATAATGCTAACAAGCCTTTTTAATCATGTAAGGATAGCTAGACGATATTTTTTGGTTTTGTTTGAAATGCATAAGTTATGTGAAGGTTGGGGGCCACCTGTTGAGATCTTTTCGAAAAAATATTGTCTGAATTGTTACTATTTCTTCTAGGTTGAAGGAACATTTGTGGATGGAACAAAACTAATTACTGTGCGTGACCCTATTTCTTCTGGCGAGGGAAATTTGGAGTAGCACTGCATGCTTCTTTTCTCCCAGGTTGTCTCGGTTCACTTAAAAAAGTTTGCATTTTTAATTATAAGCCTGTTCACTTAAAGAAGTTTGTATTTTTAATTATAAGGTTGTAAAATTCTTAAAATAATGAAATTATGGTGTTTGTGGTGATTTGCCTGTGCCTGCTCCGAAAAATCTACCGAAGTATTCAGTTGTTCAATAACACTTAATAAGCGAAGAGTACACTGTTGCAAAACCATCACACGAAAAGTTTTCTGGGAGTGATGCTGCAGCCCTCCTGGCAGTGCCATCAGTTCTTTCTCTTATGCTTCTCTGGTAGATATTTATCACAGCCTAGATGATGTTGTACCAACTGTTGCTGGTCCTATATATTTATAAGACCTCTGTGCATCAAATCATTAACATTTAGTATTGAGAGGTGCTTCTATGCTCTTCTTTTTTAAAGTTGCACAAATATTAAAGCACTAATGATTGGTGGATAAGGATTACTTACCCCTTCGCTTGCTTCAAGATTTGTGCAACTTGTATTGGAAGGAAAAGCATAGAAGCATTGCTCCTTAGTATTTGAGAAGGTAATTAGGTTGTATTATTACTGTTTATTTGGTAATAATGTAGTGCTATCAGTCACTTCTGCTAGAACTCAAAGAGCAGAATGAGAAAAAATTTCTGCTGCTATTAACAAATCTGAAAGCAGAAAACAACAAAAGTTTCAAGCAACGCTTGATAACTACATATAACGAAAAAAAATTCCTTGCTGGCGTAGGCACTTCACTATTTATTAAAACTAAATTTGAATATTGGAGCTTACGAGTTAGTGTGATCGGTGACTTTGTTAACATATGTACTCATAATTACTTCAATTTTTCCAGCTTAATGACAATTTTGTCAAAAATCAGGTGATGTGGGTCGAAAGGATTCAGAAAGAATAAGAAATGTATTTTCTATATTCATTATGCTTCAAAATATCACAAACACAATCAATTAATCTGTGCTTCTTGCTAAATAAAATCCTGTCATTATTCCAGCTCCATAAGAGTTTAGTAGGGATAAGCGTAGTGTGTTTTCATTGCCTACCAACTAACTGAGCTCTGAAGATTAGGTATGGTTTGTACCTATTAAAACTTCTTGCTCATTATTCCAGATCGCTAAGGATTTAGTAGGGATAAGCATAGCGTGTTTTCATTGCTCGCCAAATAATCGAGCTCAAGATTAGGTATGGTTTGTACCTATTAAAACTTCTTGCTCATTATTCCAGATCGCTAAGGATTTAGTAGGGATAAGCATAGCGTGTTTTCATTGCTCGCCAAATAAGCGAGCTCAAGATTAGGTATGGTTTGTACCTATTAAAACTTCTTGCTCATTATTCCAGATCGCTAAGGATTTAGTAGGGATAAGCATAGCGTGTTTTCATTGCCTGCCAAATAACTGAGCTCTGAAGATTAGGTATGGTTTGTACCTATTAAAACTTCTTGCTCATTATTCCAGATCGCTAAGGATTTAGTAGGGATAAGCATAGCGTGTTTTCATTGCCTGCCAAATAACTGAGCTCTAAGGATTAAGTATGGTTTGTACCTATTAAAATTTCCATGGACAACTCAATTTAGTACATAACTTAATTGTTTGTTTACCTCCCATTGTTCTTGTGAGTGATCATTTTTTTTGGCATTTTCGCTAATTATCTTTGTGATCCTATTTCTGGCCATCCCAAGTGTTCAATATAGTGATCGTGTTAATTTACAATTTTTATTAGATTCTTCGACAAGATTTTTTTATGTAGCCTAACTTCCGTATTTTCCTTTTGCAGTTCAGTTTTTTACTTATACTACAGTGATATAATATGTCAGGTTTGCAACGTTTTTGTCTCTATAATCATATTCAGTGATCTCTTTTGTATAGTGATCGTGTCCTTTTTGACATATCTATCCTATCCTTATTTGGGTACCATTGTACATTTTTTATGTAAGTTATTTGCATAAGCGTTAATAACAACATAGATTTTACCAAAATTAGCTTCATATATCTTAACAACCGTGAGACAAAAACAAACCAATTCCTTACTAAAAACAGTAGGGCCATCAATAGAATATGTTTCTACATATGTACATATTCCAGTATAGCCCTATTCTACTATTTCCAAACTAAACAAATTCTAGAGTTCCAGCGCATACCACTCAATTCGTTATAAAAAGCACCCTGCACCCATTTCTTTGTAAAAAACATCATGCTACCAATATAAACCTGTCGCGTTTTTTTTTACTTAAGATATGTTATGCCAGAAATTACTAATAAAAAAATGAAACCTTCAAACAAATCCCGCCTAACTCTCGATCGTTCTTACTCCCCTTTGATAAAAACATACGAAAAATACTATGTACATCACCTAGCTATGAAATAGCTTCTACGTTTTTTTTTAAAAGATGTTACCGTTGCATTGCAGCAACATCGTATAATAATACCAAATAAAAAAAATGCTCTAGCTTATTACTTTGCCTCATATGGTACTATATTTTTCACAAACACTAACTTACACGACGTGTCGCCGCGTAAACATTTCTAGTATTACTTATATGATGAGGCGACGCTTCTCAGGAATAAGGACTTAGTATCGTGGGACAAAGGTTGTTTTCCACGTGCAAACAGTGTCACCTTCACTCACCCAGTTCGCTCAACTGCACAAGTTGAAAAAGTATAGGACAGAAGAGCTCGTTAACACACACTTCTCTATCTCGAAAAGGCTTTTAAAATTACGGTAGAGACTGCACTGTAGCAGTCGCCAATTACCAACACCGTGCAATCCTAAGCAATCAATGTTCAGACCATTTCACAGCGTGCAGCTACAGTTTATACGTTGCTACGTTACTTCATGAATAATAACTTGGACGTTCTTTTTATTCAACGGCTGCTGGTGTGACGCGCTAAAATTACAATCACGTTACCGACTGCATTGGATCTCGGTCGCTCTATCACAAACATCTTATCGAAAATTAATATGATGTATGATAGTGCTACAATGCTTTAACTGTTCTCAACCATGGTGGCCCTAGCGAAAACTGAAGAACCAAGAGATTTCTAATACCATCTCCAACCGTATCTCTTCCCTTCTCCCTTTCCCTTCGCGAAGGGATTCCCATTCACTTCAGCGCTCCAACGGATTCCCTTCAGCATTCCCTTTATGAAAGGATTCTCTCTCCCATTCCCTCTAGCAAGGGATTCTCTCTCCTTTTCCTATACAATTCCCTTTAAAGGGAATTTGTTGGAGATGGGGGCAAATAAAGGGAATGGGAATGAGGAAGGGAACAGGAAAGGGAATGAAATGAAGGGAATATGGTTAGAGATGGTCTAAGCACATCGCTGTAGCATGCGATAACACAAAGATTTCTAGCGAGTGCGATCCGATGTCCGTATATATTGTTACACTATAACACGAGAGGAATTTCGATGTGATCTTGTCGTGCACATTTGGATATGAAATGGGAGAGACGGCGATGGCACTGTTGTTTTTGTACTTGATGTAATTATTTTTAGAGCAATGCTTCTATATTTTTTCTTCCTAATATAAATTATATGAATCTTAAAGTAAACTAAGGGATAAATAATCGTCATCTATTATTTATTTATATTTTAATATTATATAGCTTTTAAAAAAAGCGTAAAAGCACATGTTATTTCCAAGGAAGAAGATACGAAACAGGGCCATGGTGTCCCAAGAGGCGACTTCGAAAGTTCGAATAAGTTCACTTAAAACCGTAACCGCGGACCATTAATGTCATAATTAACAGGGGGGCAATTAGTAGTAAATCTGTCCCTTTTTTCACGTAAGCCCCTGCTTTTTCTTGGTTTTACACATGAGTGCTTCGCGGTTGGTGGCACAGAGCACGCAGCACGAAGACGCATGAAAGGGGCAGGTGTAGCCGCGTAGGTAGTGGACAGGTGAAAGCGGGGGAGAGAGGAGAGGAGGAGGCCGAGTGAGTGACGCCGTCGCGCGTAGGAGGAGCGCCCCCATCCACTCGCTTCGCTCTTGCTCCCGCACAAATCTCGCTGCTGGTGAGCGATCTCCACCCGGCTATCGATCACCGCAAAATATCTCCTTTTTTTTGGTATCCAGTATCATCGTGTGCTTGCTTCGGCGAGCCCGAGGTTTCTTAATTGGTTCGTCGCAATCTGCTGTGCGAGCTTGGTTTGGTCAAGTTCTTTTTAGAATCTTGTGCGTTGGGTCGCGGTTCCTGCGCGCTTTCTTTCAGTTCTTTTAGATTCCCCCCCAACCACGAACGGTTCTGTTGCCAATTAGTTGTGAAGCAGAAGTAAGTTTGTTTTAGCTGTTCTTTACCTCCCCCCTATTTGTTCATGTCCGATTGCTTCCAAATTGCCCAAATTCGCGGTGAAATCGAGTCGGATTCCTTTGTGTCTCATTTGGTCCGCCCCTGGTTGCTGGTTTATTAAATTTACGTAAGTTCATTGTATGATTGGATATTGCTATGTTGACCTTTGGATATATATATAGTGCTTTTAGTTTCTTTTCAAACAAAAGTAGTGCTTTTAGTGTTCTTGGCAGCTGGAGAAATAAGTTCAGATTACTTGGTAGAACGAGCTTTAAAACTAGTTCACTTTAAAGGAGAAGTTGTGATCTTAGATCTAGTCATGTGTGATTTTTGTTTCCATTTTTTGAAGGGGCACTGGTATAATGCCATGCCTTTAGTATGAATTGTCGATGCATCGAACAAGCCTAACCACACAAGCTATTCATGTGTTTTACTTGTTAATTTTGCTTGCCATTGGATCTTTTCCATTTCAATGAGTGGTATGAAAATGCTTAGGCTGAGTTCAGATGACCTTCAGACTAAGAGATCATATCTTTCTCACTTGGTTAGGTGTATTGTTGAAGGAAGAAGAGAATCGTACTATTTGTCATGTCAGGAGGATCAGCTGAATCTTCACCGTCGTCAAGACGAAGCAGCTTTAATTCTTTATCAAGGGACCTAGAACTTCCTTTAGAGCAAGGGTGTCTCTCCATTGTTGTACTTGGGGCTTCTGGGGACCTTGCCAAGAAGAAAACTTTCCCAGCACTCTTCCACCTTTTTGAGCAGGTAATTTGACAACAACTAGTTGTTCCCTATACAATTTGCAAAAGCTATGTTGCAAAAGAATAATCTAATGCACATTAAGTTGAGGCATTCCAGAGCAAGTAATCGGCACTCATTTTATTGGAACGACCTGATCACAAGTATAAGCACAAACAGCTGTACTTTTTTTTTCGTTCCCAGATATGGATTATAGCTCAAGTAGACAATTCAAAAGACTGATGGAGAACTACAGAGCTTGCTTCTACTTATTTAATTAACTAGTTGTGTTAGACACCATTTGAAAACACATAAAACTTAAAGCCTCTACAGACATGCTAATTTTGTGCAGTGTCTGTCATATACAGTATAATGCTCAGGTCAACTGTTATATTTATTGGCATTAATGTTCATGTGTTTCAGAGATTTTTACAATCTGGTGAAGTGCATATATTTGGGTATGCAAGATCAAATCTTTCTGATGATGGGTTAAGAGAACGCATCCGTGGGTAAGGTTTTTGATGACTGGAACTAGTTCTAAGGTTGCATAACACAGTAAGTTATGTTTGTTGTTCAAAAAACTTCCTTGCTTTCCATACTAAAACATTATTAAAATAAGTATCATTATGTTCTAAAAAACTCATAGTTTTTACATCTTGCTGCTGCATTTAGACACTTATAAGCTCTTTTAAGCATATTAGCATATCTAGCTGCTGGGGTTCTGAATTTTATAATAAGGATGACTGCCAAATTAGACTTCGAGTTCTATAAGCATGGACAGTTTATGCTTGAAACAAATATTATTGTTGATCTGCAATATGCTATATGGACTGAGGCGGTGGTTTCCTGAAATTGAAAAGACATGTACCTATACTATATGAACTTCAATCATCAATTTTGCATGTTTTAACGGTGTTCTCTTTAAAAATTGTACAGATACCTCAAAGGAGCCTCAGAAGAACATCTTTCAGAATTTTTGCAATTAGTAAGTTGGTGTATATAATCACTAAGAATTCCTTATGTGACACACACATCATTATGGTAAATTGTTATTGCAGATAAAATATGTCAGTGGTTCCTATGACAATGGAGAAGGATTTGAGAAATTGAATAAGGAAATATCGGAATATGAGATGTCAAACAAATCAGAAAGCTCTCGCAGGCTCTTTTATTTGGCATTGCCTCCATCTGTCTACCCTTCAGTATGCAAAATGATCAGAACATATTGCATGAATCCATGTAAAGTTTCTGCCCTATGTTGTGTGCTATTCTTTTGGAATTCCAATAAGCTATTGCATTTCAGTTGAAGAAGCAGAAGTAATAAAGTTATCGGAAACTTCAGGTCTTCTCAGAAGCTTTAGCTTCATCAAGACCTATGTTCTCTGCTTTACTTTATAGGGAAATGGATTTAAGCATTGTTATTCAGAACTTTCAGCTGAGCCGTAGTAATGAGGGCATGATTTTGAAGATTTTAGTTTCTACCTTCTGTTCACTTCAGCTCAAAAAAACGGAGCTACATAATACAGTACTCAATTTCATTATTACTTTTGTTGAGTTTTGGGCTAGACATTAATGCTGTGCTTGCAGCTTCTCGCACTGGATGGACTAGAGTAATTGTTGAGAAACCCTTTGGAAAGGACTTGGACTCTGCAGAAGAATTAAGTGCCCAACTCGGGGAGCTATTTGAGGAAAACCAACTCTACAGAATCGACCACTACTTGGGCAAAGAGCTGGTCCAAAACTTGGTAATGGTTATAGCTTTTTTCAGCTATTTATATTTTCTCCTAACAATTGGCTAACTCCTGTTGAACTAATCACATTTCACAGCTTGTGCTTCGTTTTGCCAACCGCTTGTTCATGCCTCTTTGGAACCGTGACAATATTGATAATATACAGGTAAGCTGGTTTATAGTTTGTAATTAGCAGTAGGCGACTTATAATTGTTGACTCAAGAAATCCAATGTATATAACCTGCAGTTACTGCACCATGTAAGAAGACATTTTTTGTAGGTTCTTGCATAAGTTGTTTGCTAGTTATAACTAGATGTGTGGGCATGGCACACACCGCGCCCGTCGCAACGTGCCCACGCGTCAATAAATTTTTTTTTTAGGGTTATTTTACAGCTATAAAAATTTCTGGAGGTTTTGTAAAAAAAATAAGTGAAACCAGTTTGTTTGCTCTAATTTTTGGGGACTTCGGAAAAAAGAAGAAAATTTTGGGGAAAAATAAACTAATATGCAATTCCAGAAAGTTTCTCGTGTTTTTTGTGGGCCTTCGCGCAAAAGGAAACAATATTTAGGAATTTCTTGGCATTTCTGTAAAAAAATAGACTAACACGTAATCTCGTAAAGCTAATCGTAGTTTTGGGGACTTTAGCAAAAAAAAGCCAAATTTCAGAAGTTTCGAGGGCCTCTCCGCAAAAAATGGACTAATACGCAATTTTAGAAAGTCACTCGTAATTTTCAGGAACCTCAACGCAAGGGAGCCTCCGTGCAAAGAAAAACAAATTTCAGAAGTTTTGGGGCCTCCCCGTGAAAAAAGGGACTAATACGAAATTTCAGAAAGTTTGGGGGCCTTTTCGCAAAAATTCTCACGACCTGCGGCCGCGCCAGGCGTCGCACGGGCGCGAGCGCGGCCATGGCTCGAACGCGCGGCGCACAGTGTGAATGGCCGTTGCGTTACCTCTACGCTGCACTGACGGTTGTGTAAAGCGTTGGTGTTAAATTATACGAGCTATACAACGGGCTAAGTCAATTCGGGCGATGTGGCCGGCTCCAGAACTAACATGCTAGTGCAAAACGACGTGGACGCGAGGAGTGGCCCGGAAACCTTCGGGGTTTAATATACGGAGTATCTGTTGTTTTCTGAAATGAATTAAATTGAACCTAAGACAACCAGAAATATAGATGCTTTAATTGTCTGTAGTTTAAACACAGTACTATCAACAATATGGCATGCTACAATAGCTTCAATCTGTGGTCAATCCAATCCTGCAGATTGTATTCAGGGAGGACTTCGGAACTGAAGGGCGTGGAGGATATTTCGATCAATATGGGTATGTAGAAACAATAAATTTATTAAATTCTCTAATATTAAACCATACCCTTAGTTTTCAAATATAAAAATCACTCGTACCCTTGCAAGTCAAAAATATAAATCTCATGCAACATATATCTGGTAAGCAAGGTACGTGGTGATAAATTCGAAAAATATTTGCAGTCCTAGTTGATCCTTATTGATCAAGCCCATGCATATGTTGTATTTGAAAGTGTGAAAATGCGCTTTATTGTATTAAGTTTTCAAAGTTCAACATTGAAAATTACAATTTTACAGCAACCAAAGCACCCAATATTGAATTCTAACAGAAATTCATTATGTTTATATCACCCTCCCCTGCTATGGGAGTATGGGTGAACGGATTAAACAATTTTATGCTGTTCCCTGCACATCTTCATTGTTTATTGTAGTAGTGTGTAACCTCTAACCCCATTCTTGTTGCTGCAGAATCATTCGTGATATCATTCAGAACCATTTGTTGCAGGTAAATATTAATAAGATTTGTTAATACTGCATATGATATGATTTTGTAATCATTTTATTGCTTGACTTCAACTTTGTCTTTTGTGAGTTTAGACAATAAGTGCATCTTTTTGCCTTTTGTCCACTTCCCATTCTGGGTATTTAACATTCGTGGGCACAGATAGTTTCATGCTGAATCATATATGGCTTAACTAGTACATGATAGAATCCATTGAAGAGTACAAATGTTTTTAGGAGTTAAATAGACCCAATAATAAATTATTGATATCTTCTACAGGTTTTCTGTTTGGTTGCAATGGAAAAGCCTGTCTCTCTTAAGCCTGAGCACATTAGAGATGAGAAAGTCAAGGTTCTTCTCTCTCTACTCTCTACACGTTACTACTGTATTGCAGCTTTACCAACTCTTTGTTGTAACTCTATGAAATTTAGATGAGTGTACATCTTATGGGTCTTTTTTCATTTGTTTAGTGCTAAGCAAAACTAGTTTCCTGTCTTAATGTCAGGTTCTGCAATCTGTGAACCCTATAAAGCATGACTCTATGAAATTTAGAAGAGTGTACATCTTATGGGTCTTTTTTCATTTGTTTAGTGCTAAGCAAAACTAGTTTCCTGTCTTAATGTCAGGTTCTGCAATCTGTGAACCCTATAAAGCATGAAGAGGTAGTCCTTGGACAATATGAGGGCTACAAGGATGACCCTACAGTTCCAGATGACTCTAATACCCCAACTTTTGCATCTGTTGTACTTCGGGTACACAATGAAAGATGGGAAGGTATGCCTTTCATCCATATGTATACATACTAGAATTGAAAAGATTAGCATTGAAATACTTGCTTTTTTACTCGAGCATGTCTTTTTCTGGATCATAGCAACTTCGTTTTCAGTATTAACTCTCAAATATTCATACCTGCAGGTGTCCCTTTCATTCTTAAAGCTGGTAAAGCATTAAGCTCAAGGAAAGCAGAAGTTCGTGTGCAGTTCAAGGATGTTCCTGGTGACATTTTTAGATGTATGTGCTTAGAAGTTAATGTTCATGGTAGTTAACTTTGTACATACAATGTCACTACCTAAGAAGTGTGTTTTCAAAACTTCTAGTATAAAAGACTAAGGGGAGTGCCTTTACATAACTATGCAGCAGAAAGCTACAAGCTCTTTCATAAGTTTAATGCCTTGAGATCTGAAACCATAGTTACCAGGAACGTGGTTCGTCCAATTCACGGTATAGGATTCGGGTTCGTGATTCACCACTTTTTCTTTTAATTTTCACTGCGAACACGAACTCCATACCCTAAACCGGTTCAGGTTCGACGAATCCAGTTCGCGATTCGCGGGGGTTTATAGCGATTCTGGTAACTATGTCTGAAACTACCAAAGAAATGGCTAAAGTTTCATTGATAATGCATAATGGGTAAAACAGATCCATGCATTGATATCCGGGTAACATTTTTCAGGAAGACTTGTGTACAAAGCACAAAACTAGATAAACATGTACAATGAGACTTTCCAGTTTTCCGCTGCATAGCAGAATTTAGTAGTTGCCTTTTAATTTGTCACTGAAGTTTGATTACACTAGCTATCAATTTTTAAGCTCACCCTACCCTGTCATGACATGTTAGTAGATTTTTTTAGGATGTAAATTAACTCTATACATTGGACTAGATGCCACCTAGATCCCAAGAAATTTAACACGCGAATGTAAATTATAGAGTGGATGGATGTTCCTTTATGTTCAAACACAAAGCACCAATACAATACTAAAGATGACAGTTTTCTTCGCACTTTAGCTTGGTTAAATGCCTCTCTTGTTGATATATATTTACTATAAATATTTTAGTTTGATCAATATGTTGTTCTTTTTTATTTCTGTGTCAAGATTTTAGATCTAATATCTGAAACTAAATATAACTTGTTGAAGGTAAGAAGCAAGGGAGAAATGAATTTGTCATACGCCTCCAGCCATCAGAAGCCATGTACATGAAACTAACCGTAAGTCTAGCTACTGTTGTAATGTCTGATACTTCATTCCTCCAGTGAAATTTAATGACATTTGGAGTGCAATATAATTGCTAATATAATCTTTAAATGTGCAGGTCAAGAAACCTGGATTAGAAATGGCTACTGAGCAGAGTGAACTTGATCTGTCATATGGGATGCGGTACCAAAATGTCAAAATTCCAGAGGCATATGAGCGCCTCATCCTGGATACGTGCGTATCATCCTATTCACTGTTCAAAACTTACCTCTCTTATTCGAAAGGAAATTTGCTCATTCTTAAACCAGACACACAGTTCTGCATATTTCATGTCCTGACTCCATAACTACAACACTATGTAGAGATTGTTCTATATAAATTGGCAATTCTCTCTTGACTGCATCGATTGACATCCATGTTTCTACAGAATAAGAGGAGACCAGCAACACTTTGTTCGCCGAGATGAGCTAAAGGTTTGTACCACCCTGCCTAATTTTCTTTGAAGGGATTCATCCTTTCGTTTCTTTTTTTGAAGGGGCTCGTCCATTTTATCGCTTCCCTGACATTGCATCTGCTGGTTTCAGGCTGCTTGGCAGATCTTCACTCCTTTGCTGCACGATATCGACGCAGGAAGGCTGAAGGCCATTCCATACCAACCTGGTAACCGAGGCCCCAAGGAAGCCGATGAACTGAGCGAGAGAGTTGGATATATGCAGACCCATGGTTATATATGGATACCACCCACCCTTGCATAGTGTGCTTGTTTCCATAGCCTCCCTCATAGGTGTTGCTTAGCTAGGAAGAGTGCCATATATACTACTATTGCGGATACGTGTGTGTGTGTGTGTGTGTGTGTGTGTGTGTGTGTGTGTTGCATATTTTCGCTGTACCGCCTACTACCAGGTGATGTAATAACTAATAATGTTCTTATTCGCGAAACATGTCAACTACGATGTGAAATAAAAACGCATGTTCCATGGATGTATATTGTCAATGGTTGGAACGTTGTTAAACCTGCAATTCCGCTGGCTGGTCTGCTACTATTGATGCTGGGAACGCCGTGTTCCCAGCCGCATTTGCAAGATAAGCTAACAGCGAGATCTCGCTCTTGGAGATGACGAAATGCATGAGTTGATCACCGGAGCGAAGGCAAGACTCAAGAAGTCGAGATAGGATAAAGCCTGATATTGATGCAATTTGTAGGATCAAATTCGCTGACCCAACCAGCATTTTGTACCGTTCATTGATCGTTAGCAATGCCCTTATGGCCTGATGCTAGATAAGAGGGGCATGGCAGAACAAAAGTTGCCAACAAATAAAACTGCCCAGCGGGGGAAAGGAAAATAACAGAAGCTATATTCCAACAAACTTTCGCCGGCCTTGTTGAATAGCTTATTTCACAGACAAAACTAAGGCAGAGCATTGCCCTTACACCGAGGATTCCGATTTGCAAACTAACATGTCACAGGTTTCTACAGGTACTGAATTGTTTTTCCGCTGTATTAAGACAACAGTGCAAAATCTAGCCGACTTTGCATGCAACAAGAAAAGGTTATGCAAGGCTAATATTGCTGTGAAACACTCAGCATGTAATAATATACAATGAACACTCTTGGCATGATCTCATAGTCATGTTTCACACTATCACATTCGCATCACTGTGTCTTGATCAGCTTCTTGATTATGCTTTTAAGGGCTGGAGCACTTGCACTACACTTCTGATCGGTGAAGCATGATCTTCCCTCCTCCGCCGCCTTGCAGAGCTGCGGATCCATGGGCACCTTCCCAAGAAAAGGGACCTCCATTTCATGGCACATCTTCTCAGCACCGCCCTTACTGCTATCAAACACCTCACTGCATGCGACAACTGAAAAAAGGTCAGGAGCTTTCTCCTTGATGTAGTTCAGTGCCCACTCTGTAGCATCTGTCTCGCCTGTCTCACTAGGCTTCACAAATTTCAAATCTGACAGTGCCTGCCTCAAGCCACTCATGTTCTCGACGACACCCAAGACTGGAACCCCAACCTTCTTGCAAAAATTTATCTCCTTCCTCACATCAATTAGAGAAACTTGCTGCGGTGTGGTGACAATGATTGCACCATCGATTCCTGCAATCTGGAGGTATTGCACAATTGAAATATGTTCATCTGACGTTCCAGGTGGAGCATCCACAACAAGATAATCGATCTCCCCCCAATCAACATCCTTTAGGAATTGTTTGATGAGCCCATTCTTGCGAGGACCCCTCCATATAACAGCATCATCTGAGTTGGGCAGCATGAAGCCAATAGACATGACACCAAGGTTGGACTCAACATACACCGGCGACCAGCCAAGATTGCTTTGATGAATATCCTGACCTTCAAGGCCTAACATTTTCGGGATGCTAGGTCCACATATGTCAATGTCAAGAAGGCCGACCTGATAATCCATCTCGGCAAGGGCAAATGACAGCTGGGCTGAAAAAGTACTCTTCCCGACACCACCCTTCCCAGATAACACCAGTATCTTGTGTTTCACAGTATTCATTCGCTCAATGATGGCAAGAAGGTCTGAAAATAAAATGATCCAGTTTAAGATTGCCTCACCAAGAACAAATATAATAGAGAAGAGAGAAAAATGGGATATTATGGATAAGCATCATAACTTCACAATCACTTGGGGCAGGGATTACATATTGCAAGAATACTCATGCTAAAAGGTACATATGATAGGATGTTCATTCACATAAAAAAAGGCACAAATAAAGTAGCTCATGTGTGCTTGTGGGATCTCAAAGTCCGTATAGCTAGGTCAAAACTAAAAGATGACTTTACCAGTAACATCATCCATTAATGTATGCACACAACCAACCACCGTAATAATTTGGTTTATATGCACATATATGAGAATCTAAGTACAGTGGTACGTTCTTCTAAGTATTCGATCATTTAACATCTCTAGCACTTTTTCCAGTGATCGAATTCAGTTGGGGTGACGTCGTCTTGTTTCATAGATCAAACTACAATCTAAAGTCTAAACTTCTTCAACATCATGAAATTCATGGTCAGATATACCAAAACAACTTCTATGCTCCAAAAGCATATGCGACTTTGCTCACGGGGTTGAGTTAGTGACTACCAAATTGTAATCTCTTCTGCACACATTATCAGTAGCACGACTTCAAGACAATTGCAGAATAAGCTCATACATACAAGTGTACACTACTAATTTCGTACGCAATTGCAACAAAACCTGACTAAAACAAGCATCGATGCAACATACTAGCAAGCAAAGCATACTGTGATCGCGCCAAATCAAACAAAGATTAGATGGGAAACGGCGGCGCCGTTAGGGCAGGGTGGGTACCGGGGTCCGGGCCCTTGGGCGCGGTGGCGCAGATCTCCTGGTTGGGGCAGCCGGCGCACGCGTCCGTCTTCCCCGCCGACTCCGACTGCGTCCCGGGGCAATCTGCAGTAAAACCCCAAACCGATCAAAGGGAATCATAAAACCCTTGAATACAAGAACTCTGCGTGAGCAAGTGATCGGTCATACGCTCGTTGGCGTTCTCCGGGACGTCGCCGCTGCCGCTGCCGCTGCCGCCGCCGTTCTCCATTGCCTCCGATCGCTTCCTCCTCGCTGCTACGGCTGCTCGTGAGATTGGGGGATGTTTTGGTGTTTCTACTTGGGATTTTGTTTTCGAGGGGGCGACCGGCGGATAAGTAAGAAACGTCTCCTGCTGGGTATAATAATTAAATACCACCCAGGAGGTTCTGACCCGTTCGAATTCGATCGGGCCGTCCTGTGCGGTTGCTTAGGAGAAGTTTGCATCCTTACAGCATCTCCAGCAAAGGCCTCTAAAATAGGGTCCCTATTTTGAATTTAGGGATTTTTTTTTATTTTTTGGGGTCCTGTTTTTAGAGCACAAGTTCAACAACATCCCCTAAATCTCAGTCCCTATTTTACTTTTTCTCCTATTTTGACGTATCTGTTATGTATAATCTTCATTTGACACCACTAAAATTCAATCAAAAATATTTGTAATACATAAAACATAAACATATTAACATTTACAATTTAAAAACATGATATTTCAAATTTAAATTTAAAATTTTCAAAACATGATAAAATTTTCGAAGCCTCTCATGTATTTCCCTATCTTCAATAATAGGGGTTGTACTCGTGTCCCTGGGAATTGGGGCTGAGGAGGCAAATTTAAGGGCATCCTAATTTTAGGGGCTTGAGTTAGGGCCCCCTGGGAATTGGGGCTGAGGAGGCAAATTTAGAGGCCTCCTAATTTTAGGGGCTTGAGTTGGGGCCCTGCTGGATCTGTTTTTTTACTACACTCCCTATTTTAAGGTTTAGGGGCTGGTTTAGGGGCTCTGCTGGAGATGCTCTTAGCCCGCATGAACGAATTCACAATATCAACGATCCGGTAGGACTTAGCAGATGCCATTGCTGGCGTCAAATTTTTTTTTCCTCGACAGTTGATTATTGAAATTATTTTTTCCTTTTTTCCAAAAAAACTTCAAAATTGTAGTTGGATGATTGCCCGGACAGCAAATAAACCACCTTATGGTGCGCAATGGATAGTTTGGCGTAGACTAGGTAATGGGCTGCCTTTTTTTGGTCGGCCCTTGGCATAACTGGTCAGCATGGCCCAAAGCACTACACGACACGAATGATTGGACCGTACTGAGCTTAGAAACTTATCATGATGGACTACATGGACCGGCCCTTGGCATAACTAGTAAAGCTGAAGCACGATTATAAGTTTTCGGTATCCGCTATACATAATAATCATATATCAAACTCCGTACTCTGGAACTAACTAATTCTATATTTGCAGTGTCACCAACAGGGAAAGGGAAATAATCAATGTAAATTTTATGTTTACCACAACATGCAAATCCTCATCAGTACAAAAAAAGACCAATAAGGCTATAACTGAGTTGGAAGAGACCGATCTGATCGGAATTCAAGGACAACTTTGTTTCTTCCTACTCAGTCAAGTCATAAATCTAAAAGACGAGTTCCACTGTGTCTAACTTCTGGAGTTGTGTATTTTTTAATTACCACTTGAGTTAATTTGTGAAACTTGTGCTATATATTTGTGAATTGTAGTTGTGCATTCAATTAATTGGTTAATAAAATTGAGTTCCATTGGTCAATATATATGAGTTCATTTCTGAAATGGATGTGCCTAAAAGATGTGTTAATTGCCTAGGGGGTGAATAGGCTATTTAACGAAATGTACTGCAGCGGAATAAGTATCGGAACTTTTGATAAATAATCAGAACTTCAGATATTATCGGAACTTCCGGTCTATTATCGGAATACCCGATCAGAGCAGAAAACAGAGACGCAAGTAGTAAAATGATAATTCTAGTTCCAACTCTACTACAAGATAATGTGAGACAAAGTAGCAAGCTAAGCAAGATGCACGACAAGTAAGTGATAAAACAACTTGATAAAACACAACTAGTGAGAGTAAAGCAAGATGCACGACAAGTAAGTAAAACAATGAAGCAAGAATTTGTTCCCGAAGTTCGAATCCTTGAGGGGATCCTACGTCTCCGTTGAGGAAGCTCACAAAGAGCCAGGGCTCTTCCAACCCTTTCCTCCCAAACCTCGGTCACACTTGAGATTTGGTTCCACTCTTGATTTCTTCCCTTTCGGAGGCTAAATCGGCATTCACAAACTTCTCACGGCTACCCACAATCTTTGGGAGCTCATGAGTGATACCTAGCCGTCTAGGAGCCCTCAATCTCCAAGAATAACAAATGCAATGTGGTTTAGATCTTGGAAATGATCTCTAATGCTCAATATGAATGCCTTTTCTTTTTGTCGGGGATTGGCTATCTGGCAAAAGACCACGGTGCCCCCGTGGCAAGTTGAGCACCACCGACCAGGCAGTACTGAAAGAAGATGCTCGGGAGAATGAAACGAGCATCCCTCCTCTTCCTCCAAGCATACACGTCCACGCCTTTACTCGTGGCAATACCAAACACCCCCACGAGCAAGCATGCTCGTGGAGACCTTGACCTACTCAGGTGTTTGGTCGGTGGACCCGGCAAGCGCTACGAAGAGGGAAGGAGACAACCAATCAGCCGAAGATCAAGGGAAATCCTACCTGAAATTCAAACAACGCACGAATCAAGGACGGCGGATCACAAATATGGCTACATAGCGTGATCCCAGGAGGTAGTTGCCTCCTTTGTACCTATAGTCGTAGTATTTAAACCCCCCCTGAAGATCTGTGACGGGGGGGAAGAGATAGATCACAATACACTGGAGTAGGGCTGTTATCTCGGCAGAGAGAGGCCCAAACCAGGATAATACACCGTGTTCCCCTTTCTCCTGACCTGGCATCGCTCGAACGACCTCCTCGGTCCGTACGACGGGGCTCTGTTGATCCCCCATTCAACAAGTAAGCTCGACGGGAGCCCGTTCTCCAATCGTCGACAGCTGGCGCCGTCCGTGGGGACGACAGCTTGATTCCCGTGCGGATCAAGATCCTCGAGGATGCCGAACTCAGGAGATACTCGGAATCTCTGTGACTTCGACGACGTCGAAGACGACGACATGTATTACGCCGGCGACGACGTGGCCGGCGTGACCGATCCCATCGGTCACACCAAGTCCGGGAGCTCTTCCCCGAACTCTGGGATGCGAGGGCAGACCCTCCGTTCTCTAGACATTACCCTCGGTGACCGCGAGGATGACTATGACGGACTCTACGATGGCCTGGATATACCAGACGACCTAGAGTTCGACCGAGAGACTGCATCTCAAGGGGACACAATGATGTCCCCATCGCATTCATCTCACTCTCGTCACGTCAACATGGCCGGGAGCCGTACCGAACCCGAGGTACGATCCTCGGACGCTGCTAAATGCGACCACTATGAGGCGGCCAGGCTCCACCTAGAGGCGTCTTTGGGAAAGACCCTCGCGAGCATACGCCGCCAGGCGAAAGGGAGGCGCGCTTCCGCGGAAAGGAACTCTCGCGAGTACTGAACCCCCGATCGCGTCCCGGAACGCCGCCATAGCTCGCCGCCGCCAATTCACCAGAAACGAGAATGGCTACATGCCTTGGCGGCGGTCGTACGCGACTTACGCAGTTTTCCCGAGCAAGTGGACCTAGAGGCCGTAGGCAAGGTCGTAGCCGAAGATCTGGAGAGGCTTGAACTAAAAGTCTCGGATCCTCCCCACGACCGGGATGCCCGGAGTATTTCCCGGGACCATCACAGACGCTCCCCCGTGCGTTCGCACAGAGATGAATCTCGGAGCCATGCTCGGAGATCGCCCCAGACCGCTAATCTGATCCGGGAAAAGCCCCGGGTCAGTCCCAGAACAACCTCGGAGCGACACCTCTACAATCGTCCGGATTACGAGCGTTCTGAACGCTCCACGACCAAGCGGTCGACGACACGACCGACGCATGAAGTCTTCTCTCGGCTCGGCCTGCGAACGGGGCGTTGGGCGGAAGACCCGCGCGGAGGACGCTATGACCGAGGGTTTCACCGCGAAACCCCGAGCTTCGGTTGCCAGGGCTTCACGGGCTCTCTCCGGAATGTCGCATAGCCGAACAGGTTCAAGCCCGGCCACATCGAGAGGTTCAACGGGACCCAGAACCCGGATGAATTTCTCTCAATATATACCACCGCTATCCTCGCCGCCGGAGGCGATGAAAGGGTGATGGCGAATTATCTGCCGATGGTTCTGGACGGAGCTGCTCGCACATGGCTCTTTAACCAAAAGGAGGGTTCCATATGATCCTAGGGCCAGCTCAGCACCGCGCTCCGAGCAAATTTCCAGAGCTGTTACATCCACCCGGGAAAGGAGCGCGACCTGGAGCGCTTGATACAGACGGACGGAGAAACCCTGCGACAGTTCGTCCAGAGGTTCATCCAGTGCGGAACTCGATCCGAACATATCGGACGAGGCCGTCGTCCGAAGCTTTCAAATTCGAGTACGGGCGTGCGCTTCACGCAGACACGGAGATCCATCCGGATCGGCGGCAAACGAGCTTTTAGAATGGTCGATCGGTATGCCAACGCGGATGAGGCCGTCGGTGGAAGAAAATCTTTGGATGAAGGAAAGCTGCTACCTCAGCCCGGGCTAGAAACCTCCGCTAGTAAAAAGGGCTCGAACTCTGTGGATAAGAAGATCAAGAAGAAGAAGAAAAAGCAGCTCCCACCGGGCATGGTTGCCGCGGTGGAACAACAACAGCCCCGAGCAACCCGGTAGCGCCGGGGGTTTAACGCTCGGGGGAGAGGACAACCACACAAGCCTCGCGACCGAGGTGGCCAGGCAGATCAACGAGGCGAACTCTACTGTCCGCTTCACCAGGCACACGGGCATGACCTACGGAATTGCCGAATGTGGACCTACCGCCTGAAGCAGTTTTACAGCGGCATGGGTCCCATGCCGTCGCTTCCAGAGCAGGGTGAAAACGGCAAGGGCAAGCAGCCCGTCGAAGAAAGCGAAGACGGCATGGAATATCAAGAACCTCAGAACCACATCGCAGTTATCTTCGGGGGCTCCTCTGCCTATAAATCTCGCCGGGACTTAAAGGACGCTGCGAGTGAAGTGCACCATGTCACCCAAGGTAAGCCGCCAGTGCAGCAACTCAAATGGTCTGAGTTGTCTCTCACCTTCTCCAAGGACGATTGTCCCCTTGGGATGACCAAACCACAGAGGCTTCCGATGGTCGTGAACCCCACCATCAGCAATACCGTCGTTGGTCGGGTCCTCATAGACTCCGGGAGCTCTTTGGACCTTATTTCAGCCAAGGTTTTGGACGAGATGCAGATTCCTCGTTCCAAAATCAAAAGTGTAGCTGTGCCCTTCTTCGGGATAGTCCCGGGCACCTCGATCAAACCTTCAGGGCAGGTCGTCCCGCGTGACTTTCGGCGGCCGAGTAACTTGAGCGGAGCTAATCACCTTCGAGGTGGTAGACTTCGAATTGGCCTACAACGCCATCCTCGGCGGCCGGCCTTGGCCAAGTTCATGGCTGCCTCGCATCACGCGTATCGATTGCTGAAGATTCGGACCGAGCAGGGTCATAACCATAAAGGAACCACAAGTCCGCACTCAATTGCGGCGAAAAGGGCGTTGGATATGGTCGGTCGATTACCCACTCGCGGCCACGACCAAGAGCCAAAACATTCCCGACCTAAACTTGCCCTCCAACCTGGAGGAGAGACCAAGGCTGTTCCGCTCAACGAGTCGGAACCGGCCAAAGTCGTGCATTTGGGATCTTCCTTAGATCCCAAATAGGAACTCGAGCTCATCACCTTCCTCCGGGCGAGCTCGGATGCGTTCGCCTGGGAACCATCCGACATGCCCGAGTCCCTAGGAGGCGATTGAGCCACAGGCTATGATTCGACTGATAAAAAACCAGTGAGACAGAAACTTAGACGCTTTTCCCCGGAAAAACAGGCAATCATCCGGGAGGAACTCGACAAACTCCTAAAAGCTGGCTTCATCAGGGAGGTCGAACACTCCGAATGGCTAGCCAATCCAGTCTTGGTCAGAAAGAAAGGAGGCAGGTGGCGCATGTGTGTCGATCACACGGGTCTAAACGCGGCATGCCCGAAAGACAACTATCCGTTGCCTCGCATAGATCAATTGGTCGACGCGACTGCGGGATCACAAACCATGAGCTTCCTAGATGCCTATTCAGGCTATCATCAGATCAGCCTGTCGCGCGAAGACGAAGAAAAGACTTCCTTCATCACCCCATTCGGTACCTTCTGCTATACGACCATGTCTTTCGGTCTAAGAAATGCGGGAGCAACCTTTCAACGCCTCATGCAGAAAACTTTCACAGACCAAGTAGGTCGAAATCTGGAGGTCTATGTCGACGACATAGTTGTCAAAAGCAAGAGTACTTCGGGTCACGTTGCTGACTTGGAAGAAACCTTCTGTAATCTCAATAAGCATCGAATAAAGCTAAATCCAGAAAAATGCGTGTTCGGCGTGAAAGCTGGCAAGGTGCTCGGCTACATGGTCGGACCACAAGGCGTCGGGGCAAACCCGGAGAAAATCGAAGCCATTGAGAACATGAGGTCGCCCACGTGCGTGAAGGAAGTGCAAGCTCTGACCGGGAGAATGGCCGCTTTAAGCCGGTTCATTTCCCGGCTGGGAGAGCGAGGACTACCTTTCTTTAAAGCCCTCCGCAAGCACGATGGCTTCACGTGGACGGAGGAAGCAGATCACTCGTTCAAAGAGCTAAAACAGTACATTTCCAAGCCGCCCGTCCTCGTCACACCTGCAGCGGGGGAAGAATTGCTACTATACCTAGCGGCAACCCCGCAGGCGGTAAGCGCGGTGTTAGCAGTAGAGAGAGATGGTTCCCAACGACCTATCTATTATGTCAGCGAAGTACTTCATGGACCAAAGGAGCGTTACCCCGAGGTCCAGAAACTACTGTACTCGTTACTGATGGCCTCCAGGAAGTTGCGCCACTACTTTCAAGCACACAAGATCGTGGTGCCGACCAGCTTCCCGCTCAGGGAAATCCTGAAAAACCAGGACGCCAGTGGTCGAATAGCCAAGTGGGCAATGGAGCTCGCCGAGTTCGAGATGATGTTTTCGGCCCGCACGACGATCAAATCACAAGTCCTGGCTGATTTCGTGGCAGAATGGTCGGCTCCAGCACCACCAGCCAGCGGAACCAATGGTTCAAGGGAAAACTCCTGGACCTTGTATTTCGATGGATCTCGAGCATACAAGCGCTCAGGGGCTGGCGTCGTCTTGGTCTCCCCGGATGGAGAGCAACTTCAGTACGCCATCCAACTACATTTCGCCGCGACCAACAACGCGGCGAATCTGAAGGCCTTTGGCGGACTTGAGCATGTAAATCGCTAGGAGTCCAATGGCTCACTGTGAAGGGCGATTCACAGTTGGTCGTGAACCAGGTCAACAAGGAGTATCAGTGTTCCGATACCTCAATGGCGCTGTACCTGGCCGAAGTAAGGAAGATGGAGAAATACTTCAAGAATTTCGAAGTAATCTATATCCCTAGGAAGGATAATTCCCTGGCCGACCAAATGTCTAAAGTCGGTTCCTCTCAAACCACCGCTCCGGCGGGGGTGCTTGTCGAGCACCTATATAAGCCCTCCATTCCCTCTGAAGAGGAGGCACCAGAGTCCGACGGTAGGGTCTCCTTCCTCGAGCAAAGTGCAAGTTGGATGACGCCATTTATCCAATACCTTGCGCATGGGACATTGCCCGAGGAAGAAGCCGAGCGTTCCCGGCTAACAAGGCGATCTTCTCAGTACAAACTGATCGAAGGCGACCTATACCGAAAAGGCGCATTAGGAATCCTTTCCAGATCGTCTCTCGGAGGAAGGCCAATACCTTCTTCGTGATATCCATGAAGGAATGTGCGGAGCTCACTCGTCTTCGTAACGGCTTGTGAGCAAGGCCTTCCGATTGTTACATCTTGGCCTACGGCCTTGGCGGATGCACGGTCAATCGTAACGACTGCCGAGCATGCGGTTCCATGCTCGCAAAGCCCGTCCAACCAAAGATACGCCTGCAAACCATACCGCTGCGTGGCCATTCTCGACACAGGGCTCGACGTCCTTGGACCTTTTCCCCAGGGTCAGAAAGGCTGCAAGTATTTGCTCGTGGCCATCGACACTTTCACTAAGTGGATAGAGGCCGAGCCCGTCTCAACCATCTCGGCCCAGGCGGCCAAGAGATTCCTCTGCAGCAATGTGATAACTCGGTTCGAGATACCCAACCGTCTCATCACAGACAACGGGACCCAGTTCACCAGTGAACTGTTCCAAAGTTACGGCGAGGAGGTCGGGACTAAGGTCTGTTTCACCTCTGTGGCACATCCACAGAGCAACGGAGCAGCCGAACGAGCAAATGGGCAGTTAGTTCAGGGCATAAAAAAGAGGGTCTTCAAAAGCCTCAGCCAACGCAGGCAGCAGTGGGTGGATGAGCTTCCCGCCGTTCTTTGGTCCGTCCGCACCACGACGAGTCGGGCCACAGGCGAAACGCCTTTCCAGCTCGTCTATGGTACGGAGGCCATTGTGCCTGCCGAAATTGTGCTAGGTTCCCCAAGGGTGCAGCTGGTCGATTCTGTCGACCAGGAGGTTGAACGCCTCCTCGACCTAGACCTCATCGAAGCAACACGTGAACGGGCGTTGCTCCGGTCTGCGATTTACCTACAAGCTCTCTGTAGGCATGCGGCCAAGTCAGTCCGACCAAGGTCCCTGCAAGTTGGTGACATGGTCTTATGAAGACTTCAAGACCTGTCGAAAGCTAATAAGCTGACCCCGAGATGGGAGGGACCCTACACGGTCGTATCCACAGCACGCCCGGGGGCTGTTCGCCTCGCGATGGAGGACGGTCGAGAGCTCGCCAGCACCTGGAACATTGATCAACTGCGTAAATTCTACGTTTAGACGCGTACCCCTATCTCGCACCCCTTGCGTTTTTTCCCTATAAAACATTTCCTTTCCTTCTCATGTTTTGTCCTCGCTTTGTCGAACGAGCATCGTCGTCTACCAGCACTGCAGACGAGCTTATCCGACAAGTATGTGCGCACCATTTCCCTTGGCCCCCGGCCGGATGCTCGCCCAATCGTTCACTTTCCACAGTAGCTCTTCACTGTATGCGTGGTCGAGCGCGAGCATCCACTCTAAGCCCGGTTCAGTGACCACTCGGGTATGGTGGCTCTACGTATTATTGGTTTAAAGCTCGTCTACTCTGCGCACGTAACGATACTCGTGCTCATACCTCTCTCGACGCAACCGACCTGTTTAAATCGTTCAAAAATCGTTACGACCAAAGCATCCCTTATCTTTCCCATGAACAAACTCGTGCTCACAACAGTAAGGGCACGACCTTTGTCCATGGCAGGGGCTCCGTATGATAGGAACGATCCGTCCTTTCTTCCAAGGATTCTTTGCTCGTATCTATGTTATATGCTCTTATGCAGGGACTTGGTTTTTTTTCTGCAGAACCAGGATCATGTAAGCATATGTTGAAGGCAGACTCGAGAAAAACAGGCAAGGACCTAAACATCTGCGACTTTGCTCATTTAACCCAAAAGATTGTTTTCTTTTCTACAGGATTTACACGAGCTAAAAATAAAAAGAAGAAGAGCTAAGTCCTACGCTCGGCACGAAGGCGACAAGCTCCTCCTTAAGGGAGTCGACCTCTGCCTCCAGGTCCAAAACTTTCACGAAAGCAAGACGACCTTCACGCGCTGTCCGGCGTTGCGCCTCCTGAGCTGGGCCTCTTCGCGCTTCCCGAAGCTCAAGGTCGGCGCAGGTCGTGACCTCCTACCGCAGCCTTCACCAGCCTCCTCTTGAGGTCGGCACACTTCGCTCCGGCTCTTCGCTGCCTCGCTCTCAAAGAGCCGGGTCCCAAGCCCGACGATGAGGCTCTTCGCCGACTCCAGCTCCTTTAGGTCGGTCTCGCGCACCTCGGAGACCCGACGCTCGAGATCAGCGATCTTGGCGTCTTGCTCGCGATGGTACGCCCAGAACTCTTCTGCTGGAGGCATGCGGGCGTCGATGTCCTCCATGGCCTTCGCAGCAAACTTCGAGCAAAAAAGGAAGGAAAGTCAAGAAGAACCTCCAGAAGATTGCTCGCCTCATGGAAAAAGATAGAAGCAAAGGACTTACCAGAAGAGCCGGTGACAGTTGTCTGGCGGCGGCGATCGGTAGCGCCCGGCTTTCGAAAAAGGGGTTGACCCACGCAGGGGCCATCCTGATCCCGAGTGGTGCGTCGGGATCTTGCCCCTCACAGGCACCGGTGCTCCCAGGAGGGCAACGCGGCGTTTCCTCCTCGACCAACCCAGTCGCCACGAGGTTGGTCTTCGCGTCAACGAGCGGCTCATGGCCGCCTTCCTCTACCGCCGGCTGCGCTCGGGGTGGACGCCGTCTGCAAGCGCTTAGCCCCTTGCACCTCCGTGGCGGAGGCGGTGGTGCTCCACGGCCGGAGACGATTGGTCGAGGGCGACCACCTCCGGCGTGGTCGCGGTGGAAGCGGTGAGGTCAATCGCGACCACCTCCTCTCCGCGATCCGCTGGCCGGAGGTACCGGGTCGATCACGACCACTTCTTCCTTGGTCCGCGGCCGAGGTGGCTGGTCGATCACGACCGCTTCTCCCCCTTGGTTTGCAGCTGGAGGCAGCTGGCCGGTAGCGACCGGCTCCTCTTCTTGGCTCGCGGCCAAGGGCCGTGGGTCGGGAGCCACCACCCCTTGACCATCAGAGCCCGTCGCCTGGGCCTCGCTTGCGCCGCCCTTCGCGAGGGACCAGGGCCAAGACTTCTGGTCCTCGGCCCCTGCGGCTCTTGCTCCTCCGCGGCTGGAGTAGGATCCCCTTCCACCGGAGGAAGCTCGGCATCCGCCAAGGGAAGTTCGGACTCCGTTGAGGCCGCAGCCGGCACCGACTCCTCCTCCGTCTCGGCCATTACTTGGTCGAAGACGCGGTCGAGCTCGGCGTCAACTGCAGAGTCTATAATCTCCTCAGCCATCTGACGAAAGTCCAAGAGCAACATCCGAGCTATCACGCCCACGCCAAACGGAGTGGGGTTAGCCCAAAAAAAATTGCAAGACAAGAACGAAGGAACCAAACAAGAGGATGAAGCGGAGCTTACCTTCTGCCCGGCGAGCAGCGTCATCCTCCTCGGCCTCCTCACTGCGGGACACAGGCGTCCTACCCGAGGCGGCCTCATAGGCCTCGGCGACGGCCACGACGCGATCTTCCGCGGCACCGCTGGCTTGCGCCATCGCCGGGTCAACATCGTCCATGTCGACCTCTTCCAATGCGGAGGTTGGTCGGGAAGTCGACCTCCTGCTCCTCCTGACAAGAGCATAGGCTTCCTCCTCCTCTTCCTCCTCCTCAGGGTCCTCGACCACCTGAGCGAGCTGGTCCTGGAGAGCCTTGATTTTTCTCTCCAGTTGCTCCTTGCTCGGGGGGGACCTGGCCTCCTCCTCGGCCTTCTTCGCCTGCTCGACGAGCTGTTCCAGTCGGCCCATCAGCTCCGGCCTCTTCCGTTTGAAGTCATCAAACCAGATTCGGCTTCGCTTACCTCCGTGATCGGCATACTCAAGGTGTTGCGTGGGAGTCTGGTCGGCTTCGGCGCCGACCGCAGCACTGAGGCGAAGCGGATGCTTGGCGGCCTCGACCGCCGACCTCTTGCGGAACCCTGGGTGAGTCTTGGCTTCGCGGCCTTGGCGACACTCGACACGGCAAGATCGAGGGCGACCTTCTCCTGCAAACAGAAATAGGGAGAAATAAGCTCGGAAAACATGCCCTCGGGCGGAAGCAAAAAGACGTACTTACCGCGTCGCCGCGGTCAAAAACGTTCTTGGGGATCTGACGATTGGGCGTCAGCTCCTTCTCCTTCGGGGCGCCGAACATCTCGGCGACCCTCTCATCAACCCAGTCCATCCTCGGAGCTGCGGCACGACCAAGGGTTAAAAGAAAAAGTAGCGCCAATCACCAGGAAGCAACCATCTTGGTCATCATACACACAGCTTTGGGACCTAACTCTTATCAAAGCACTCAGCAAACATATTAGTCCCACAAGCTTAAAAGATATATTGAATAAATTGATAATAACAAGTGTTTCATATTAAGAAGCACAATATGAATGGAAACACTTGATAATAGAAATATTCTCTGCTAAGTGCATTATGATGAATATATGATTGATCTAACTGCACTAGAGAGATAATTGCCCATATGAAGAATCAATTAAATCATGGCAAGGACCACATACTTTGCTTAAATGAAGCACATTATAGAATATACATGAATTACACATGTGCAAACAATATTTGGAATGAGAGTTAATAATGTGATCCAATTCTAGATTAAACTTCACTAAGAGAGGTGCATTAGAAGATACACAACTAAGACATGTATGCACCAAGTCAATATGAAGCAATGAAGTTTAACTCTAGTTAACACAAGCATATTAAAAACAAAGCACATAATGAACTCAAATGAATATATATATATATGCACAAGCAATTATGACAAGAATCAATGTGCACATATGAAATCAACAAGTTACTTAGAGTTCAATATGCATTTGCTAAAGAAGAATGAAATGACAAATATGGAAGGAATACCGAGATTGCATACCTCATTTTTGCTTAACCATCCCAATTGATTTTCCTCTAAAATAGATGAGACTAATATTCAACTAGGCAATAAACATGTTAGTCTCATAACAATATAAATATATTAGAGGTTTGTCTTTTGTTAAGCATTAAGTTAAGCATTTGTACAATTACATTGATTGACATTACATGCGTTTGTCATTAATCGTTTATCATTAATCACCAAAACAACATAAGTGCCTAGATGCATTTTCAATCTCCCTCTTTTTGGTGATTTATGACAAACGATTTAACAAATGCACCAAAGGACAATATAAAGATATTTAGTTTTGAAATTGTCGGGACCCCAAATTTGCAAATCCGGACCCTCTGTGTATTCAGCACTAGTCCAGGAACGCGCTAGTGCACACAGTCTTAACATCGGTAAATATCACAATCATGCCATTCGATATTATCAAAGTACTTTATTTAAATAACCAAACTGGTTACTCGACCTTATGGCCAAGTTACAAATGTATGCCTCGCAAGGCGAAACTTATTCAGAGAAAAATAATAGCAGCGGAAAAACAACGAAGGTAACATCGTGGCGCCATCCAGTATACCACAGGCAACTGACTGGGCTCGCATCCCTAAGTAGACGGATCCTCTTGGAGTTCCTCCTCCAAAGCTGGCGTAATCTCCTCTTCAACTGATATTGTGTTGAGGCAAGGGTGAGTACTTGGTACTCAGCAAGTCATGCACAGAATGCAAGCTAATATACTATATGCATGGCTTGGTACAAAAGAATAGCTCAAGGTATATTTGCGAAGAAATGACTTTTGACAAGTAATATAAGTAGATTCGAAAGCGGTAGAAATAAGTAAAGCGTAAATAACTTTTCAAGAAGTTTAATGAACTTTTCCCATCCTAAACCACATTTCCATCATCTTCATTGTTAAACCAAACCAACCTTTCAAATCCAAGTTATTTTGAGAAAGTCTAACCCTTGATTGTAATTCCCGAGCATTGTCGATCAAGATCGTGGACACGGCTATTCGAATAGATTCCAAACTCTGCAGAGGTTATGCACTTTACCCACAAGATACGGTCAAACACCACAAAGGCGAGTTCAGTAACAAAGCCTTTGGAAGCCTCAAACAACACAGTGGTCCTCTCAGGTTCGTGCTCTACACCATCCCTTCCCTTAGCCAAGGCGAAGTATGGGACCAACACACCGTTAGATGGGTATCTGGCCACAGCCCACGATCACGCTCCCCGCACAATCACACAAGCGGTGTAATTGACACCACTGAGGCTCCACAAGTGAGTCCTTAGCGACTTAGTCAACTAGGGCCGTCCCATTCGACCATGTGGTTGCAAGTATGACCCAGTTCAAAGGCTTGCAAGGTTAAGTCCTTAGAGTGACCAGGGCAAGACTACCGAAGAACCAAATCAACATCCCCAATGCCACAATGGCCCACTGATTACTCTTGCCACATGCCGGCCGAAATCGTTTATCAAACCCCAGTTGATTACCATGCACCACGTGCCATCAACATCACATGATACCTTTCCAAAACAGGTTCAATATATCATTAAGTCAATATTAGCATTTGATTGTCCAAAATCATGTCATGAGCACGTAGCAGGTCTAAGCAGTGTACTACATCGGTCTAAACCCATGTTGGCAATTTAATAATGTCCAACTAGTAAACCGCAACTAGGGTGACAAGGGATCATGGCACATATTTAAATAATTAAGGTGTCATACAGCAAATTGGTATTTGTCTAACCCCCATGTTTAAACAAAGTATCTTTCTAATTGAACTAGCATGCAATAGTTTAAATCAAAATAGATTTCGAAATAGGATCAACATGGTCAAAGCACAACTTGCCTTCAAAGAGTACTTGTTCTTGGTCTTGAGTTGGATCCTGAGTCAATACTTCTCCTTCGAATCCTTCCGGCACTTCAACGTCTACTCGTAAAGCGTGCAAATAGCAAATACGCAAATAAACAATAGGCAAAAACATCCCAAAACTCCAAATAAAATCCATAAACAGAGAGAACATAATTTTCTGGATTTTTAGAAACTGGAATCGTCAAATTTGGAGTTAAAACGCAAAAGTTATGATTTATTAAAGTTTAAATAATCAATTAAATAATATTACAGAGAAAAACTTTTAGTCCAAAAATTAAATAAAATTCATATTTGGGTAGATCTGAATTTTATACAAATTTAGAAATTTGAATCACTCAAATCGGAGTTGAAACGCAAAAGTTATAAGCGTTTGAAGTTTGAAACAAAATCTGAAATCATTATTTCGATTTAATAAATCATTTTCTTTTAGGAAATTGATTATTGCGTCGGCATAGACACGTGGCAGCCTCGATTGGGCGGTGGCGTCACCGATCCATGGACTCGGTCCACGCTCGGCTTGGGTCCACCGTGGACTCGGTCCACGACTTCACGTGTCGGCCCGACATGTGGGCCCGCTCGGGTAGCGTCATTCTTGGCGTCGGCGGGGACTTCGGCCCATGGTGGCGGCAGGTGGGACCAGCCAGCGTCATTCTTGGCGTCGGCGCTCGGCTAAAACGGCCGGTGACATGCGGGCCCGCCATGGCGTCGGCGTGGCGCCATGGTGCGGTGTGGCGCGTCGGCCGACACGCTGCCCGGCGTATCGATGAACCGCGCCGCCCACGTGGACGCGACGGTCCAACTTCACGACACGCGGCAGATCCGGCCGTCGATTTGAAAATCAACGGTCCCGACGGATCGATGGCGACGTTTGGGGTGAACGTGGTCAATCTAAACCGTTGGATCTAGATCAGCGGCTAGGATTGGATCTGGAAATCGCACGTGGTTCTTACCGTGGAACGGCGTGGCGCAATCCGACGTCGGATCTTGATCGGACGGTCCACGAGCTCGCGAGGCGGCGATGGCGTCGCGGCGGCTGTCGCTGGCGAATCGGAAGACGGCGTCCCGCACGGCGTGACGCGATCCGGCGAGATGAAGTATGAACCAGGTTCGTCTCGCCGCGGGGGTTCGAATCTGGCCCGCAGGCGGCGAACCGCAGGTAGTTTCGCGGCGAAGGTTGAAGAACTTCGCGGCGCTCTTTGGCTCCGGCGAGAAATTGCGGCGGCTCTAGGGTTTCCCTGTGGCGTGGACTAGGGCAACGAGCTCGGCATGGAAAGGCGAACCTCGGGCAGCTCCATGCATTAAATAGCCTCGAGTCCGTGTCCGAGCAGCGGCGACGGCGACGAGTCCGCGGCGAATCCGGCCGAGATTTAAGACGTGGAGCCGTACACGTGGCACGACCAACGACCACGATCGCGCGGCGAATCGGTTCGGTCTGACGCGGCTCGAACCGCTCTGGCGGATCTCGGCCGTTGGATCCGATCCAGCGGTCGGGATCGATAGGGTTGGGAGCTGGTTTGGTCGAGTCAAGCGCTCGGTCGGACTCGAACTCGAGTCGACTCGGGCTCGATCGGATGAGCGATGCTTAGGCTTCGGTTTGATTTTCCAGCAATTTAATATTTAAAATAATTCCCAGTAATTCATTTAATTCATTAAAAATAGCAAATGACTCAGAAAAATTCCAGAAAAATTATGGAAAATATTTTGGATCATTTTGGACTCAAATAAAATATTTCCAACAAAATTTTATTTGCAAAATTAAATTCTTTAATTATTTCAAAATGGAATAAATTCAAATAAATTCCAAATAAATCCAAATAAATTCCAGAAAATTCCAAAAATTCACCAAAGTGCCAAATCACACATGAATTCAAGAAAAGCAAAATTTTGGGGTGTTACAAACCTCCCCCCCCTTAATAGAATCTCGTCCCCGAGATTCAGGGCTTACTAAAGGAATAGGTTTGGAAACTCTTTCTTCAAATCCTCTTCGCGCTCCCAAGTCGCTTCGCTTTCTTCATGGTTGCTCCACTGAACTCTACAAAAACGGGTTGACTTATTTCTGGTCTCTCGATCCATTGTGTCTAGAATCCTCACGGGATACTCCTTATAAGTCAAATCCTCTTGCAACTCAATTGACTCTAGCGGTGCCTGTTCCTCAGGAACTCGGAGACACTTCTTCAACTGGGACACATGGAATACATTATGCACTCCTGCCAACGACTGTGGCAACTCCAGCTGGTAAGCAACTTTGCCTCTGCGACTCAAAATCTTAAATGGTCCAACATAACGGGGTGCGAGTTTCCCTTTGGCATGAAACCTCTTAACTCCCCTGAGAGGCGTAACTCTGAGGTATACAAAGTCTTCTGGTTCAAAACTCAAGTCTCGGCGACGATTGTCAGCATAACTCTTTTGTCGTGATTGGGCTATCTTCAACCTTTCCCTAATCATGGCGATCTGTTCTTCAGCCTCTTGAAGAATATCAGGCCCAAAGACACGGCGCTCGCCGGTCTCATTCCAATTCAATGGCGTCCGACAGGGTCGACCATCTGATGCCTCAAAAGGTGACATCGTAAACTAGCCTCGATAACTATTGTTGTAATCGAACTCGGCATACCAGAAACTCTTATCCCAAGAGGTAGCATAAGCCAATGCACAAGCTCTTAGCATATCCTCCAGAATCTGGTTGACTCTTTCGGTCTGTCCATCCGTCTGTGGATGATAAGTCATCTTGAAGTTCAAGCGGGTTCCCATGGCTTCATGCAACTTATTCCTAACCTTGAGGTAAATTGGGTACCTTCGTCTGATACAATCCTCTTTGGCACTCCGTGCAAGCAGACAATCTGATCATGTATAATTCTTCTAATTTATTTCCGAGTAAGTGGTCTTCACGGGGATAAAATGGGCTACTTTAGTCAAGCGATCCACTATAACCCATATGGAGTCATAACCTCCTTGAGTCTTCGACAAGCCGGTAATGAAATCCATTCCGATTTCCTCCCACTTCCACTCGGGTACTTTTCGGCGGTTGTAGCAATCCTGCTGGTCTCACGATGCATTGCCTTGACTCTACGGCATACGTCGCACAATGCAACATGCTCGGCAACTTCACGTTTCATACTCGGCCACGAGAATCTCTCCTTGAGATCTGATACATCTTGGCGCTTCCAGGATGAATTGAGTACTTAGAGTCATGGGCTTCTTCCAAAATCAGTTGCTTTAACTCCTTTTGTTAGGCACACAAATGCGATCCTTCATCCACAACGTGCCTTGCTCATCCAACTTGAAGTCCTCTCGCCTTGCCTTCCTCCTTGATGAACTTAATCCTGCGGATCTTGTCATCATCATACATCCTTCTCGGATCCGATCCTCTAGGGTAGGCTTTACTTCTAATGCGCCAAGAATCCCTAGGTACTACCTCAATCCTCATTTTAGAAAATCCTCACATAACTCGTCTGACTTGTGGCTAGCAACGTACTCACGGTATGGCTTTTCCGACTCGGGGCATCGGCTACTACGTTGGCCTTCAGGGATGGTAATGGATTCCAACATTGTAGTCCTTGATTAACTCTAACCATCTCCTCCGCCTCATATTCAGATCCATTGGGTGAATATGTACTTAAGGCTCTTATGATCCGTATACACTTCACATCTGTTTCCAATCGATAGTGACGCCATATCTTCAAGGCATGCACTACGGCAGCCTAACTCTAGGTCATGTGTCGGATAATTTTCCTCATGCGGCCTCAATCGCCTTGATGCATAAGCGGCGACCTTTCCATTCTGCATCGACAAGACACATCCAAGTCCTTGGCGCAATGCGTCACAATAAGTATCGAAGCTTTGAGCAACATCAGGTAGAACTAACACCGGTCTTGATGTCAATCGCTTCTTGACTCCTGAAATCCTTTCTCACATTCTCAAGCGTCCATGCAAACTTCTTTTCCTTCTTCACAATTGCGTAAGAGGTTTCGCAATTGTCGAGAAGCCTTCAATGAAACGGGCGGTAGTACCTGCCATTCCAAGGAAACTCGAACTGGGTCACGGTCTTGGTACCGCTCCCAATGTAACACGGCTTCTACTTTGCTTGGATCTACTGGCGACTCCTTCTGCGGTCATTACATGTCCAAGAAACTCCACCTTGTCCTTCCGTAAATCACACTTGTTTGAACTTGGCGAAAAGTTGATGTTCCTCATTTTTCCAAAACTTGCCTTAAGTGTTCGGCATGTTCATCCTCCTGTCTTGGAGTAGATTAGGATATCGTCTATGAACACGACGACAAACTTGTCCAAATATTCCATGAACACCTTATTCATCATATTCATGAAATAATTTGGCGCATTAAATCGACCCAAAGGACATAATCGTAAACTCGTAATGTCCATATCTTGACGAGAATGCGCTTTCTTGAATATCTTACGATCGGATCTTCAATCGATGGTATCCGATCTCGGATCGATCTTGGAGAAAACTCAGGCTCCTCTCACCGATCGAACAAATCATCAATCCTGGTAGCGGATACTTATTCTTCACTTGTGACTTCGTTGAGTGCACGGTAGTCAATGCACATCCTGAAACTCCCGTCCTTCTTCTTGACAAATAAAGCGGTGCTCCCCACGGCGACGAACTCGGTCGATAAATCCTTTCTCCATTAACTCCTCCACTGTTTCTTCATCTCTACCAACTCCTCGGTGGACATCCGATAGGGTCTCTTTGCTATCGATCTTTGTGCAGGTACAAGCTCTATCACAAACTCTATGTCCCTCGTCTGGCGGCATACTGTAGATCTTCGGGAAAAACATCGGGTACTCATTCACTCTTTGAGACATCCTCTATGCTGATTGCCTTGGTATGCTGTTAACCATCAACTGCCCATCTCTAAGCTGCGGTGGCTTGAAATTCCACTTTCTTCCCACACGGGCTCTCAATCGAGATAGTCCTTCGTCCACAATCCAATACGGCCTTGTGCTTGGATAACCAATCCATTCCCAATATGACGTCTAAGGTGCAGGTCTCCAAAATTATAAGGTTTGCTAGGAACTCTATTCCATCTATTAGTATTCTCACCGGAACATCCTACTTTCGCTCGGAGTTCGGAACTGTGGGTTTGAACTAAAAGCATGCACTTAAGTCTTGCAATCCTCAAATCATTTCTAGTAGCAAAGCCTTGAAACAAGCGAATCTGAAGCTCGAGTCAAACAAAGCTGTGCAGTCTTGAGTTAACAAGTAACTTACCCAAGACGACGTCCGTAGCATTTTGCAAAGGTGCATCTGCGGTGACATGGTTGACTCGGCCTCTCACCACGGCCTGGGGGTGTGGCTCTCGTCTTGGCGTCCTAGCTGGGTGGTTCCTAGATTGAAGCGAATCGGGGTCACTCCTGCTGTCTTCTTTGGACAAGCTGTTGGCGAAGTGTCTGGCTCGTTGCGATTGTAGCGGCGTCTCACTTGTTCCTTCTTATTGCACTGGTAGCGTTTCTAAGCGGGTGGGTGCAGTAGTTACGATTGGCAGGTCTTGGTGCTTTGGGATGGTGTCCTTGTTGCATTCTCGTGGTTGGAATCGAAGAATTGATTTGGTGCAACTCTCAGCGCCATGCGTTCCTGGCGTGATCCTTCTTTGTTGCATCCTGCGCTTCTGTTCTCATCCAGTTCCTTGCGCTTGTCCTCAAGAATAAGCGCCTTATTCACCAACTCTTGGAAATGCGGAAAGGTGTGGGTGATCAACCCTACTTGCAATCTGAGTTAAGTCCCTTCATAAAACGAGACTGCCTGGATTTATCCGTCGCTACATCCTCAAAAAGCGTAGCGTGCTAGCCGTGTGAATTTGTTCAAGTAGTCGCCATCGGGTGATTACCTTGCTTGATGCTCTGAATTCCTCCTTCTTAAGGTCCATGATTCCTTCAGCACGTGATACCGCTTAATGCACCGTGAACTCTTCCCAAGTGATATCTTGAGGGTTCTCTTGCGTGGCACGAAGTTCTCCCACCATTCGGCCAATGTTCTTCCGGTGATGAGAAGCGAGAGTACCTTCTCATTTCCTATGCATTGAGCTATGTGTAGCTTCCTCTCGATTGATCTTAACCAATCATCGGCCTCCAATGGATTGGCATTCCCAGAGAAAGTGGGTGGGTGAGTTCTCATGAACTCGACAGCCTTGTATTCTGGCGTTGTCCTGATTAACTTGATTAGCTTGGCCTGAGCAAAGGACGTGCTGCATTTGTTGCATCATAGCATGCATCAATCGAGTCTGAGCGACAAGAAATGCTCCAAAATTCTGCATATCGGTGGCGGTCTTTGGTGCTCCATCATTGGGGTTTTCTGGGCGAGAACCACTCCCATTGCTTCCAAAGTTTCCACGGTGTTCACCATCTGTCGGTTTGCTCTAGGTTTAGAGATGAGAGGGAAACAAGAATAGACAAGTAATATGGAACTTATGCGGGGCGAAAGGTGTAACTTTAAGGTCCAACTTTATTATTAATAACTTGGTATGGCTGCTTACAATGCCTAAGGGCCTTGCAACACATACCGCACACTCAGCAAACAAAACAAATCCAAATCGAACTAACTCTGGAGTCTAACGCCTAAAGGGTGACTCTTTATTCTATGACGCGACTCGGCGAAGGAGTCTCACTATAGAACCTATGCTCACTCATCGAGAAAACCTCCATCTGTCACAAGAGTGCTTTACGTAAGAACTCGGAATTTTTAAATTGTGACAAGGTAAGGGAAAATTTCAGCAAGAGACAAGAAAAGAGAGAAGGGGATAAGTCGAGATGTCATTTCTTGTCTTCACAAATTTTTAGCCTTTAGAAAATAGGTTTTATCCTCACTACGACCATTCTAGCTTAGGGTTGAGCCTACAGTCAACCTGGCTCTGATACCACCTCTGTCGGGACCCCGAATTTGCAAATCCGGACCCTCTGTGTATTCAGCACTAGTCCAGGAACGCGCTAGTGCACACAGTCTTAACATCGATAAATATCACAATCATGCCATTCGATATTATCAAAGTACTTTATTTAAATAACCAAACTGGTTACTCGACCTTATGGCCAAGTTACAAATGTATGCCTCGCAAGGCGAAACTTATTCAGAGAAAAATAATAGCAGCGGAAAAACAACGAAGGTAACATCGTGGCGCCATCCAGTATACCACAGGCAACTGACTGGGCTCGCATCCCTAAGTAGACGGATCCTCTTGGAGTTCCTCCTCCAAAGCTGGCGTAATCTCCTCTTCAACTGATATTGTGTTGAGGCAAGGGTGAGTACTTGGTACTCAGCAAGTCATGCACAGAATGCAAGCTAATATACTATATGCATGGCTTGGTACAAAAGAATAGCTCAAGGTATATTTGCAGTAAACAGCTTTTGACAAGTAATATAAGTAGATTCGAAAGCAGTAGAAATAAGTAAAGCGTAAATAACTTTTCAAGAAGTTTAATGAACTTTTTCCCATCCTAAACCACATTTCCATCATCTTCATTGTTAAACCAAACCAACCTTTCAAATCCAAGTTATTTTCAGAAAGTCTAACCCTTGACTGTAATTCCCGAGCATTGTCCAGTACCGTGGACACGGCTATTCGAATAGATTCCAAACTCTGCAGAGGTTATGCACTTTACCCACAAGATACAGTCAAACACCACAAAGGCGAGTTCCCGTAACAAAGCCTTTCAGAAGCCTCAAACAACACAGGTGGTCCTCTCCGGTCAGGTTTCTACACCATCCCTTCCCTTAGCCAAGGCGAAGTATGGGACCAACACACCGTTAGATGGGTATCTGGCCACAGCCACGACACGCTCCCCGCACAATCACACAAGCGGTGTAATTGACACCTGAGGCTCCACAAGTGAGTCCTTAGCGACTTAGTCAACTAGGGCCGTCCCATTCGACCATGTGGTTGCAAGTATGACCAGTTCAAAGGCTTGCAAGGTTAAGTCCTTAGAGTGACCAGGGCAAGACTACCCAAGAACCAAATCAACATCCCCAATGCCACAACTGGCCCACCTGATTACTCTTGCCACATGCCCGGCCGAAATGTTTATCAAACCCCAGTTGATTACCATGCACCACGTGCCATCAACATCACATGATACCTTTCCAAAACAGGTTCAATATATCATTAAGTCAATATTAGCATTTGATTGTCCAAAATCATGTCATGAGCACGTGCGTGTCTAAGCAAAGGTACTACATCGGTCTAAACCCATGTTGGCAATTTAATAATGTCCAACTAGTAAACCGCAACTAGGGTGACAAGGGATCATGGCACATATTTAAATAATCAAGGTGTCATACAGCAAATTGGTATTTGTCTAACCCCCATGTTTAAACAAAGTATCTTTCTAATTGAACTAGCATGCAATAGTTTAAATCAAAATAGATTTCGAAATAGGATCAACATGGTCAAAGCACAACTTGCCTTCAAAGAGTACTTGTTCTTGGTCTTGAGTTGGATCCTGAGTCAATACTTCTCCTTCGAATCCTTCCGGCACTTCAACGTCTACTCGTAAAGCGTGCAAATAGCAAATACGCAAATAAACAATAGGCAAAAACATCCCAAAACTCCAAATAAAATCCATAAACAGAGAGAACATAATTTTCTGGATTTTTAGAAACTGGAATCGTCAAATTTGGAGTTAAAACGCAAAAGTTATGATTTATTAAAGTTTAAATAATCAATTAAATAATATTACAGAGAAAAACTTTTAGTCCAAAAATTAAATAAAATTCATATTTGGGTAGATCTGAATTTTATACAAATTTAGAAATTTGAATCACTCAAATCGGAGTTGAAACGCAAAAGTTATAAGCGTTTGAAGTTTGAAACAAAATCTGAAATCATTATTTCGATTTAATAAATCATTTTCTTTTTCGGAAATTAATTATTGCGTCAGCATAGACACGTGGCAGCCTCTGATTGGTTGGCTGACGTCAGCCGGTCCATGGACTCGGTCCACGCTCGGCTTGGGTCCACCGTGGACTCGGTCCACGACTCTACGTGTCGCTGACATGTGGGCCCACTCGGGTGACGTCATTGCTGACGTCAGCGGGGACTCAGCCCACGGTGCTGACAGGTGGGACCCGCTGTGACGTCATTGCTGACGTCAGCGCTCGGCTGAGACAGCCGCTGACATGCGGGCCCGCCATGACGTCAGCGTGACGCCATGGTGCGGTGTGGCCGCGTCGCTGACACGCCGCGGGCCAGTATCGATGAAGCGCGCTCGCCCACGTGGACGCGACGGTCCCAACTTCGACACGCGGCAGATCCGCCGCGTCGATTTGAAAATCAACGGTCCCGATCGGATCTGATGACGCACGTTTGGGGTGAACGTGGTCAATCTAAACCGTTGGATCTAGATCCAACGGCTAGGATTGGATCTGGAAATCGCACGTGGTTCTTACCGTGGAACGACGTGGCGCAATCCGGGACGTCGGATCTTGATCGGACGGTCCACGGAGCTCGCGAGGACGGCGATGGCGTCGCGGCGGCTTGTCGGCCGGAATCGGGAAGACGACGTCCGCGACGGGCGTTCGACGCGATCCGGCGAGATGAAGTATGAACTCAGGTTCGTCTCGCCGCGGGGTTCCGACCGCCACGAAGCGGCGAGCACTACCGGGTTTGCGGCGAAGGTTGAAGAACTTCGCGCGGCGCTCTTTGGCTCCGGCGAAATTGCGGCGGCTCTAGGGTTTCCCTGTAGGCGTGGACTAGGGCAACGAGCTCAAGATGGAAAGGCGAACCTCGGGGCAGCTCCATGCATTAAATAGCCTCGAGTCCGTGTCCGAGACGCGGCGACGGCGACGAGTCCGCGGCGAATCCGGGCCGAGACGAAGACGTGGAGCCGCACACGTGGCACGACCAACGACCACGATCGCGCGGCGAATCGGTTCGGGTCGACGCGCTCGAACCGCAGGCGGATCTCGGCCGTTGGATCCCGATCCAACGGCCGGGATCGATTAGGTTGGGAGCCGGTTTGGTCGAGTTAAGCGGCTCGGGTCGGACTCGAACTTCGAGTCGACTCGGGCTCGATCGGATGAACAAGAATCGACTTCGGTTTGATTTTCCAGCGATTTAATATTTAAAATAATTCGATAATTCATTTAATTCATTAAAAATAGCAAATGACTCAGAAAAATTCCAGAAAAATTATGGAAAATATTTTGGATCATTTTGGACTCAAATAAAATATTTCCAACAAAATTTTATTTGCAAAATTAAATTCTTTAATTATTTCAAAATGGAATAAATTCAAATAAATTCCAAATAAATCCAAATAAATTCCAGAAAATTCCAAAAATTCACCAAAGTGCCAAATCACACATGAATTCAAGAAAAGCAAAATTTTGGGGTGTTACAGAAATGAACACGGAGAATGAGTAAGAGATCATACTTACAGATATTCTCCCTCTTTTTCATTGTCCCTTTTTGTCAATCGATTATTGGGCATTTGATAAGTCCATAAATTCTCCTCAAATATTCTCCCTCTTTTTGTCAATCGATTAGGGGGCAATTGATAAATCCATAAATTCTCCCCCTTTGTCATTAATCCCAAAAAGAATAACATTTTCTCCCTCTAGATTGAACACTCAATAAAAGGATTAGGAAGAACAAAATAAAACAAAGGAGCTAGTAATAAGACAATGATATCAATGATATTAAGCTCCCCCTAAATCTAGGCAAGATATGATATCAATTATATCCAAGATTTAGGTGATTGATATTTCCAATTGAACAAATTTAAAGTTGTCATGATTAACAAGATAAAGTGAAGCTCAAACATGACAAAGATCATATAGCAAATATGTGTATCAGAGCATAATAACTATCAATATCATATAGCCACTGTATGAGAATTACATGCTTATGATCAATTTAAAGAGTAAGGTATACCTCTTACTAATGTGTTCTTGAACTTACATTTCCTCCTCCTTAAGCATGGTGTCATCCATACCAATCATACTAATATGGCAAAAAGTTAGATGACACTTAAATAGAGAGAAAATGCAATTTACAATGAGAGGATACCAATTGATAAGCAATTGAAGTAGTATCAAAGCAATCCAATTACCAATTGGAATATATAATGATTGAAAGAATTGATATCAATTGGAAGACTTAACATGATAAACATTACACCATTTAAAATTTAAGACAATTAGCATAATGGTGTACAAAGACATTATTAAATATGGTCAGAAAGAAATACGTCTCTTCAGTCGGTTCTTGTCTATTGCATGTTCGAATCGGTCATGGTCAAGTCGCACGGCCTCGGATCCCTCGGACTTTGGAGCTACACTCCTTTCCTTCATCTCACCGTCGAAGTTGACACCTTTTTCGAAACCTTGAACATCAACAGACAAGCACACGATTTTCGGGAACAAATATCTTTCAACTTGACCCAGGTTAGTTTGATAATGTCTAAATGCACTATGCAAGATAAAGATGATAAGCATGATAGTACCTTTTGCATACAATTTTTCAAATTTAAGAACCCAAAGGAAGATCTTGTAAGATTAACTTACAAGAAGGATTGAAACACATTCAATTTTGAAATCCTCTTTTAGCAATAAAACTTCAATTCATTCAAAAGAGGAAACACTTTGAGGCTAAGATACAATTAAGTCCAGTCTCTAAAAGAATTTAGCCAAAGGATGCACTTTCAATGGAATAAAAACTTAAATAGATAAGCTCCACTTAGAAGCTTGGAGTAATGAAAAAGCTCGCTTAGTTTTCATCATTGAAAGGCTTGCCAAGATACCAAATGAAAGAACTAAAGCTCAAAGCAAAGGAAGGTATCTCAAGGTTATTTGAAACTAATTCAAATAACTCACTTCATTTTATTAGGCTTTACGACAAACATCGTGATTCTCTTGCAGAATCCAAACTCTTGCCTAATAGGGTTAAGCGAGAAACCCAACGCAAATACCACTTGAGAAATTAGACACCAATTGAAAAAACTATCTCAAAGTAGATGCTTGAAGAACTTTTTTCGAGAAAGAGCATAAAGAAATTTTCATTAACGAACAATGCTCAAATGGAATTTCTCCTCTTTATGTATTTCAATTCATAAAAAACCTCACATAGAGAGTTCTTAAGCGATTGAACTTACAATTTAAGCTTATGGAGAATCCAAATCAAAAGACTTTGAGTATCAAAACAATGCTACAAAGAGGCAACATATACCACTTGTAGGAAACTTGAAGTTCATTGATACCAATTGGATAAATCAAATAAGATGAAACCCCTTGGAAACACGATAAATGAATAACGCTCTTTTGATACTTCTTATTGGATCAAATCACAAAGATATTGATACCAAAAGAAAAAAGATATTCGATTGAATCGATGAGTATCAGAGCAATTAACCATTTAAGGGTATCAAAGAGCAACTTGAAAGCTTTAGAGTCAAACAAATGAGGATACCACTTGAAAACATGTAAATGCCCAAAACTTGACATAAATACGCTCCACAAGATATTCAATAAAAGAATCATGGAGCTATTTTGCATTTGAATTGCTCAAGTTTTGTCTAGCCAATGATACCACTTAAAAGAAAATCGATAATCTTGAAGGGTATCAGAGCAATAAACACTGACAGGTAACAGGGCAAATACAAACGCAAGAAAAATCTAAATCACAAAGATTTAGAAAGGTATCAGAGCTGAAAAATTTTGAGAACAAGCAAAGGGGTACAAGGAAACCACTTGAAAAGAACAAATCCCCTTGCAACCAAATAACTCCTCAAAACTGATACCACTAGTAAACTCCTTCAAATATTTTCAAAAAACATTTGAATTTGTGCAAAAAGATGCTTTGGGATTGCAAGAATCTTTTTCCAAAAAGAGTTCTTGAAAAAGGAAGCACCAAATTAAAGATATCCCAAAACCAAATCCGAAAATCCGAAATTTTCAGAATTTTCAGTCTTGTCTGCCAGACCGGCACTACAGCGCACACAACGCCGGTAGTGCCAGGGGATCCGGTACTACCGCCGTTCAGGTGCAGTAGTGCCGACCTCCGATACTACCGCCTGTCAGGTGCGGTAGTGCCGACTTTGGCACGACTGAACTGAAATTTTTTGCAAATTGTCAAATTTGATTCAAATGAAGTCCAAATGATTTGAAATTTTTAGGAAACTAACTTTGGACATTTTGAAGGTTTTGAAACAAGTTTTGCTTTAAAATAATTTTCTTTTAACTCAATTTTGGCGAAATGCGCTTTGAGGCATAAAAATGAAATCGAAACTCGAAAAGTCCTCAAAGTGCAATTTCAACTCGGATTTCATCCACAATTGAACCCTCATGGCTTGAAGGATTTGAAATACATTTTTGAAGCCATGACCATTATAAAAACAATAGAATTCGATTTGAAAGCCAAAATCCTATATTAGGTATGTTTGAGTTAAAGCACAAATTGTTTTAGGCCAAAATATTTTCTAGAAAAGGAATTTTTATTTTCAAAGCTTGTAAAACCTTTCAAATACAAAGTAGGATAGTTTTACAAACCTTTTTTTTTGCAAATTTAGGCCTTTTTAAACAAGATTTTGACTTTTGTCCAAAGAAGGTCCTTTTGAAGAACCAAATGAAAACCAACAAAGTCAAATTCAATTAACACAAAGAATCAAATCAATCTTAAGAGAATGGGATAAGAGTTAGAGATTTGAAACTTTATGTATGAGATTGAAATACCATTTTGGACTTAGATATAGCAAAGGATCCGGTCCAAATGGCAATACTCATTAAGTGCAATATTTTGACCGATATAGGTCAAACTAAGATTTTCGGGGAATTTCGAAAGCAAATAACTTTTGTTTGGTTGGTCTTTTGAAAAACTTTTGAACACAAAAGATATTAAGAATGACCAACTCTAGGAGTTTTGCTTTAAGAATATTTTCAAAATCCTTTTACTTTTAATTCTATGAAAATTATAAGTTTAAATCCAAAACAAGATACTACTATCTGGATTTTGGGCTTGAAACTCATTTTCTTTTCAAAATAGAATTTTGGGAAGCCAAAACCTTTGGAAAATATTTCAAAGACATTTGTATACAAATTTCAACTAGTTTTCCAAAAGATTACTAGTAAGTACACAAGTTTTGAGTTTTGGCTAAAAGGTTGATTTTGAAAATATATATTATGCACTTATATACGTATGGGCACATATAGGGATGTGATACACATGAATATGAATTAGCACTCCCCCTAAATGTGCCACTTTAAACTTGCTCAAGATTACAATTAAAGCACAACTAAGAAGCAAGAGCAAGCTATACATAACAAGCAATTAAATTGAATTTGCATGATACTAAAGCGTCGAAACCTACACAAGGCTAGAAGCAATAATGTAATCAATTTAAATACTTGTTACCGAGATGGTATTGGCTTAAGATAGACTTGATTATCTTCATGCTTGGCTTCGATTGCAATTGATAGTTCATTTTTCTTCTTGTGAGCTCATGAGTGATACCTAGCCGTCTAGGAGCCCTCAATCTCCAAGAATAACAAATGCAATGTGGTTTAGATCTTGGAAATGATCTCTAATGCTCAATATGAATGCCTTTTCTTTTTGTCGGGGATTGGCTATCTGGCAAAAGACCACGGTGCCCCCGTGGCAAGTTGAGCACCACCGACCAGGCAGTACTGAAAGAAGATGCTCGGGAGAATGAAACGAGCATCCCTCCTCTTCCTCCGAGCATACGCGTCCACGCCTTTACTCGTGGCAATACCAAACACCCCCACGAGCAAGCATGCTCGTGGAGACCTTGACCTACTCAGGTGTTTGGTCGGTGGACCCGGCAAGCGCTACGAAGAGGGAAGGAGACAACCAATCAGCCGAAGATCAAGGGAAATCCTACTTGAAATTCAAACAGCGCACGAATCAAGGACGGCGGATCACAAATATGGCTACATAGCGTGATCCCAGGAGGTAGTTGCCTCCTTTGTACCTATAGTCGTAGTATTTAAACCCCCCTGAAGATCTGTGACGGGGGGGAAGAGATAGATCACAATACACTGGAGTAGGGCTGTTATCTCGGCAGAGAGAGGCCCGAACCAGGATAATACACCGTGTCCCCCTTTCTCCCAACCTGGCATCGCTCGAACGACCTCCTCGGTCCGTACGACGGGGCTCTGTTGATCCCCCATTCAACAAGTAAGCTCGACGAGAGCCCGTTCTCCAATCGTCGACACTTTTACTCTAGCACTAGATCTCTCTTTTGCACGCCTCACTCTATCAAGGATCACTAAGATCAAGAAGAGGGAGAAGAATGCTCAAGAATGTGGACTTGAAGCTCACAAGTTCAGCCAAAGGAGTGTGTAACCTCTCAAAGGAGGTGGAGGTGGGTATTTATAGTTTTGTGCAAAAACTAGCCGTTATACCCACACTCAACCACATATCAGAACTTCCGATACCAACATCGGAACTTCCGATCTATCTAAATGTCTAGGCACAAACAATGTCTAATGGTCGGAATAATACACATCGGAACTTCCGATTTTTACGATCGGAAAGTGTAAGTACAACCTCCATTAGGTTGATCCATTAAGTTGGTTTTGGTGATTAATGACAAATCCTAATATGAGACTAATGTTTAAGTAATTACTATTTTCGTCTCATCAAGGATGATTGGTGATCATTGACAAATCTAATTTTTAATGAGACTAACATATTTATTGAGCTTATGTTTAGTAGCCTCACATTCGAATGGAAAATGGAAAACCCAAGGTATGCATTGTATCAATGTTCATTATTTTATTGCATACTTAGGATTTAAGTTGAAGTATGAATTTCTCCACTGCTTTAACCAAAAAAAACTGTGTATCATGTTTCCCAATCCATATATTACATGGATGCACATATTTAGGGGGAGTTCACACTCTAACTTAATGTTTCATTGTATTGATCTATTTCTCATTACCACATATAAAGGATCAAGACATTGAAACTAAATATTTGAGTACATATTTAACACGCCTAGTTGTAGTATACTTATAGTATCCTAGGATATGCTCCAAATCAATAAAATTGAATATGTGCATTTTGGTTCAAAGTCAACTATATGTATGCACACATACTTGTCGAGTTTATTCTATAGTTGATGGTTTAGAGTAATGATCATTTCCATACATTCCACATATTATGTATCATTACTTTCCATCAACATGAGTATATGAAAACTCGTGTAGTTGTTATATACTCATATCAATTTACATGAACATTTAAATTGAGGTCGTTTATCTCTTAATCATCAAAGAATGCTCATCATGTGTTGGATGGTGTTCTTATGATCGATTAAGGATAATCGATAGTTCTTGAGTATAACGAAGCATTAGTTGCATCAATATACTCAAGACACAAATATTATTCATTAAATTGATTTAGGTTGTGCTCAATCATTATGGAGGCATTCATTATGTGTTAATGGAGTGCAAGAGTGATTGAGACAACCATGCATCTTGGACTAACTATTTTCATAAGTGATTATTGAGCCAGATTAGGTCCAATGATGGCTAAGATGAAGAAACGGAACAAGGACGACATCATGAAGTGATGAACGTCAAGAGGAGATTCCGATAAGAAGAAAAGAAAAGAAGGTTCATCAAGAGGAGATGAACAAGATATTGTGAGAGCCGGGTAATGATCCAGTAAAAGAGAAGTAGAGCTGGGTGACAATCTTGAAGAGAAGATGATCGTAAATCATGAGGACTTCAAGAGAGAGCAAAGTGACAATCCCAGGGAAATGAGTATGACTGAAGATCATAAAGACCCCAAAGGGGATTGATCGCGTGCGGCGTCAAAGGTAACTAGATAGAGTGTCTAGTTATAGGTGTGCCGTACTATTAAGAGGGATGCAACGTTGGTGATTTAGAAGTGTCTCTGTGCTCAAGTGTTATCTATCCTTAAATAGATGAGAGACACAACACACATCACGTACACCGGAAAGGTTTGTCTTTTTGTCTGGATCGGAAGTTCCGATCAGTGTGATCGGATAGTCCGACTAAGACTTAGAAACTTTTCGAGCTGGTTCTAGTAAGAGTGCCTCTCTATGAGGATCGGATATTCCGATCTTTAGATCGGATGTTCCGATAAGTGTTAAACTCAAAAAGGGTGCTCTCTGGTCAAATCGGATGTTCCGATCGTGAAAATCGGAAGTTCCGATCAGTGTTTTTAGTTTGCAAGTGTGCTGAATTTTTGTCTGATCGGAAGTTCTGATGCAAGTTCCGATGTAAGTTCCGATGTATAGGAAGTTCCGATGTTGGATCGGAAGTTCCGATGTAGACTTAGAAACTTTTTGTAAGGTTTCTGTAAGGTCCCTCTCTGCCCAGATCGGAAGTTCTGATGCAAGTTCCGATACATAGGAAGTTCCGATGTTAGTTCCGATGTGTTTATTGGATTGAGTTTGTTCTGGAGTTTTTGCCTGGTCGGAAGTTCTGATGTTGGGATCGGATGTTCCGATGTGTGTAAAACGGCTAGTTTTCTTGCTCCAACGGCTAGTCTTTGGGTGTGGGGTATAAATACCCCCCTTGGCCGGTTGGGAGAGTGTGTTGAGGATATTGTTGAAGGGCTAAACAAGAGGTTGAGCTAGTGGAGTAGAGAGAATACCTTGTGATGCATTTGTTGCTCCTTGGTCATCTCATTAGCTAGAGAGAGCTCTAATCACAAGTGTTGTGATTAGGAGTGGATTGAGTTCCTTGTTTGTAACACCCCAAAAATTTGCTTTTCTTAAATTCATGTGTGATTTGGCACTTTGGTGATTTTTTGGAATTTTCTGGAATTTATTTGGATTTATTTGGAATTTATTTGAATTTATTCCATTTTGAAATAATTAAAGAATTAAACTTTGCAAATAAAAATTTATTGGAAATATTTTATTTGAGTCCCAAATGCCCTAAAATATTTTCCAGAATTTTTCTGGAATTTTTCTGAGTATTTTACTATATTTAATGAATTAAATGAATTTCTGGGAATTAATCGAATTATTAAATCGCTGGAAAAATCAACCGGGTCGAGTACTGTTCATCCGACCGAGCCCGAGTCAGACTCGAGTTCGAGTCCGACCCGAGCCACGTGGTCGAGCCGAACCCACTCGGCTGAACCCTAGCCACGTGACCGTTGGATCAAGATCCAACGGCCACGAACGCGCCACGTCGCCCGAGCCCAACCCCGACCGAACCAGCCAGGTCGCCGAGCCGGACCCGAGCCCAAGCCACCCAACCGTTGGATCAAGATCCAACGGCTCGCGTGCGTCCACGTCACCCTCTCCGTATCGCTGCCGGATTCCGCCGCCGCCCGTGCGTGGGGCCTCGTTTTCCGCGCGTATCACGGACGTCGAGGGCCTATTTAATGCGCCGCCACCCGTGTCGGATAGCTGACTTCATTGCGCACCCGTAGCCCTAGCTCACGCCGCCCGAGTCGCCGCCGGTTGCCCGCGCGAGCTCGCCGTAGTTGGTTTAGGTCTCCGCCGCGCCTCCTTGCCGTTTGCCGCCGTCTCCGTCGTCCTCGGCCGCCGTTGAGCCCAGATCCGAGTTCCTCGCGTCAAGATGCGTTCGGGAGTGCAAGTCTTCACGCCGGAGGAGTCCCGCAACGCCGCGCCGTTGGTCGCCGTTGGTCGCCGTCCCGGCTCGGCCCGGCCCGGCTCGCCAGCGTCGCCATCGCCGAGCCGAGCTCCGTGGACCGTCGGATCTCTATCGCACGGGCCAGATCGTGCCACGTCACCCGCCGGTGAGATCCCGTTCCAAACCCTAGATCCAATCTCAGCCGTTAGATCTAGATCGTACGGTTAGCGTTAGCCGCGTTATACGCGTTAGATTGGATCTCAACCATTGGATCTAGATCCAACGATCGGTCGACGCGTTCACCCAAACGCGTGAAACCCGAATCAATCAAGCGTCGGATTTCAAACCAACGGCGGATTGCGCCACGTAGCGGGAAGCTTGACGCGCGGTCGGCCATGCGTGGGCGTGGAGTCAGCGACACGCCGGGCCAGCGTGTCGGCGGCGACCAAACCGCGCCATGACGTCGGTGGCGTCATGGGGGCCCTGTCGGCGACCACCCGGCCGTCGCGGTGGCGCCCGACAATGACATCACCAGTGGGTCCCACTGTCGCCGAACGGTGAGTCCCGGCCGTCGCCAAGAATGACGTCACCGATGGAGTCCCACTTGTCAGAGACACGTGAGCCGTGGACCAGGTCCACGGTGGAACCGAGCCGAGCCGTGGGCTGAGCCCGTGAACCGGCTGACGTCAGCCGTCCAATCAGAGGCTAACACGTGTCCTTACTGACGCGATAAATGAATTTCCGAAAAAGAAAATGATTTATTAATTCGAATATTGATTTCAGATTTTGATCCAAACTTCAAACGCTTATAACTTTTGCGTTTTAACTCCGATTTGAGTGATTCAAATTTCTAAATTTGTATAAAATTGAGATCTACCTAATGATGAATTTTATTTAATTTTTGGACTAAAGTTGTTCTCTATAATATTATTTAATTGATTATTTAAACTTCAAAATGCTATAACTTTCGCGTTTAAACTCCGAATTTGACGATTCCAGTTTCTAAAAATTCATAAAATTATGCTCTCTCTATTTGTGAACTTTATTTGGATGTTTGGACACTTTTTGTCTACTGTTTTATTCATTGGTTGCTATTTGCACGCGTTACGAGTAGACGTTGAAGTGCCGGAAGGATTCGAAGGAGAAGTATTGACCCAGGAGCCAGCTCAGGACCAAGAGCAAGTACTTTTTGAAGGCAAGTTGTGCTTTGACCATATTGATCCTATTTTGAAATCTATTTTGATTTAATTTATTGCATGCTAGTTCAATTAGAAAATACTTTATTTAATTCTGGGAAATTAGATAAATGCCAATTTGCTGTATGACACCTTGATTACTTAAATATGTGCCATGACCCCTTTTCACCCTAGTTGTGGATTATTAGTTGGACATTATTAAATTGCCAACATGGGTTTTTAGACCGTTGTAGCTAGGGGTGAAAACAGAACGGAAAGTTCCCAACCGTTCCGAAGAAAAACGGAAACGGAAACGGAAAATATCGGTACAGAAACGGAAACGGAAATTTTTTGTCGGAAACGGAAACGGAAACGGGAGAGCCAATTCAGTGAAGCGGAAGCGAGCAGAAATTCCGTATAAGTGAAACGGAAACTAAAAGCGAAATGGGCGGAAGGGAAATGGGCTTGGCCCAAAAATGAGAAGAGAGTTTATATTTATTTTCGAATTAAAATAATTTCATAAATACAAATGGTTTTATATAAAATACTAAATAGAGTTCAAAAATTCCACAAAAATTCTCAAAAATACTTTGGAATATTTTGAACCTAGAAAAATTATTTTCAGCATATTTTTTTTATAAATAAATTAATTTTATAAATCTAATAAATGCAAAATAGTATTTATAAACTCCAGAAAATTCAAGATAAATCTCAAAAAATCATAAATGAACATCGAATAATAATATACAAATTTTTGAGTGCTAAACCTTTGTAATTGGTGGAGCAATAGGATATCAATGATAATCATATGGATGAGGACATAATGATCTGATATGGAAGACAAATAATGTGCCATTAACTGACAAACTTAAGAAAAATTTTCTAGTGATATCAGTGAACATAGCACTATTCTTGTGTCCACCTTAGAGGTGGAATGGACTATATTATTCTTGTGGTCATGTATATTGTAATTCTCTACTATGTTCTTATGGAATTTTTCGCTTTCGTTTCCGTATCCGTTCCGTTCTGATTTTGTTTCCGTCACTATCCGTGTCCGTATCCGTTTCCGGGGTTTCCGATTTCGTTTCCGTTACCGGTAAAAAATGTGAAAACGGAAACGGAACAGTCATTTACCGACCGTTTCCGTACCGTTTTCATCCTTAGTTGTAGCATATTGCTTAGACCTGCTACGTGCTCATGACATGATTTTGGACAATCAAATGTTAATATTGACTTAATGATATATTGAACCTGTTTTGGGAAGGTATCATGTGATGTTGATGGCACGTGGTGCATGGTAATCAACTGGGGTTTGATAAATAGCTTTTGACCGGGGCATGTGGCAAGAATGATCAGGTGGGCCAGTTGTGGCACTGGGAATATTGTTTTGGTTCTTCGGGTAGTCTTGCCCTGGTCACCCTAAGGACTTAACCATGCAAGCCTTTGAACTGAGTCAAGCGTGCAACCACTTGTCCGTAATGGGACGGACCTAGTTGATTAAGTTGCTAATAACGTACCTGTGGAACCTCTGGGTGTCAACTACACCGTTTGTGTAGTTATGCGGGGAGCGTGCAGTGTGAGGCCAGTACCCATCTAACGGTGGCTTGACCTAAACTTCGCCTTTGCTAAGGGAAGGGTTAGTGTGCAACAGGAGAGGACCACTTGTCTTTGTTAGAAGTTTAGAAAGACTTTGTTACTGAACTCGCCTTTGTGGTGTTTGATTTGTATCTTGTGGGTAAAGTGCATAACCTCTGCAGAGTGTAAAATCTATTCGAATAGCCGTGTCCGCGGTATTGGACATCGCTCGGGAATTACAGTCAAGGGTTAGACTTTCTTGAAAATAACTTGGACTTGAAAGGTTGGGTTTGGTTTAAATAAAGATGTTGATGGAAATGTGGTTTAGGAATGGGAAAGATGTTGATTAAACTCCTGGAAAAGTTATTGATCTTATACTTGTTTCTATTGCTTTCGAATCTACTTGTGCTACTTGTCAAATGTTGTTTTACTGCAATTATACCCTGAGCTATTCCTTTGTACTAAGCCATGCATGTAGTATATTAGTTTGCATTCTGTGCATGACTTGCTGAGTACCAAGTACTCACCCTTGCCACAATACAACACCAGTTGAAGAAGAGTCTACACCAGCTTCGGAGGAGGAGCTTCCAGAGGAACCGTCTAACTAGGAATCGAGTCCCAGTCAGTTGCCTGTGGTATACTGGATGGCGCCATGATGTTATCTTATTTTTCCGCTGCTATTATTTCTCTTTTAATAAGTTTCGCCCTACGAGGCGTATATTTGTAACTTGACCTTAAGGTCAAGCAACCAGTTTGGTTACCTAATTAAAGTACTTTATTAGTATCGAGTGGTATGATTGTGATATTTACCAATGTTGAGACTGTGTGCACTAGCGCGTTCCTGGACTAGTGCTGAATACACAGAGGGTCCGGATTTGCAGATTCGGGTCCCGACATTGTTTCCTTCCCTTGTGATCTTGGTGATCCCTCTTTGAGTGAGGTGTGGGAAGTGAGAGTTAGTGCGAAGAATGAGTTAGATTGAGATACATCTTGAGCACAAGAGTTCATGTCCTAGATCATCCATTCGTTGGATTCGTTACTCTTGGAGTTCACGGCTAGGCGTCGCTCACGAGCAACCAAAGTGTGTGGTGTGCCGTGAGAAGTTTGTTGAAGGTTCGATTTCACCTCCGAAAGGGAAGAAATCAAGAAGTGAAGCCACATCTCAAGTGCGACCAAGATTGGCGAGGAATAGGGTTGGAAAAGACCCGGCTCAAGTGTGACCGAGCCTCCTCAACGAAGACGTAAGAACCTCCTTGGAGGAAGTCCGAACTTCGGTAAACAAATCATCGTGTCAATTCTTTACATGTGCTTATTGCTTTACTTTGCTATCTTGTATTGAATTGATCTATCTAGGGTTGATTACTTCGCTAGCTAGCTTTACCTCAAAATGTTGATACTTGCTTGTGCTAGCTTTGAGTAGAATTAATTTGTGTTTAGGCGTAATTCGTTTTGCAATTCTCTAGACTCTGTTCTAATCGGATATTCCGACCTCGTATCGGACATTCCGATTAGACACCGGAACCTCCGACTCCATATCGGAAGTTCCGATCTCTTTTCCGCTGCTTTGTTTTAGAAAATTGTAAATTGCCTATTCACCCCCCCTCTAGGCGTCCATCCTCGATCCTTTCAGAAAGTCCGATGTTTACAGAGAGTAACCTATAAGAAATTCTCTCACGAATTTTTCAAAGTCCAAATCGGAATGTCCGATGCACAAATCGGAACATCCGATGTTTCCAGAGAGCACCCTTTTCAGAACTTACACGTATCGGAACTTCAGAAGAATACAAAGAGTGCCCTTTTTTGATTTAACACTAATCGGAACATCCGATCCAAAATATCGAAATGTCCGATCTGTCTAGAAATCACCCTTTATGGAAAAAGACCTGGTCAGAACTTCCGATCCAAAATATCAGAACTTCCTATCTGAGTTAGGGGCTTCGGACTCAGGCACAACTAATCACCGGAACTTCTGATGCATCGGAACATCCTAACTAAAATCGGAATGTCCGACCTAAACTTTAAAAGAAATCACTCCGGTGAAAGTGTCGTGACTTTGTGTCTCTCAACTAATTTGGCTAGCATTCATGTGAGCATAGAGACTAATCCTAGATCAATTACAATGCATCTCTCTTAATAGTACGGCATACCTATGACTCAATAAAAATTTAAAATACATTTAAATGACACCGTTTTTCTTTCTTGTTCCTTTTTGAGGGTATCCATCGTTCGTAGATGATCTCACCTTGGGACTTTTACCTGTTCACAAACTCATTGAACGCATTAGTCCCTTTAATCGTTTGTCATTAATCATCTAAAACTCACTTAGGGGCCTAGATGCACTTTCAGTGCCGTACAGTAATCTGTACGTAATTTGAGTTGATTGCTAAAATGGATGTAATGCTTGTGATGACCTGTAATAGCTTTTTTCAGAGGGCATGGCTAGCATTTTCTGAGGCTAGCCAATAAACAGAAAAAGGACGATATGTGGGAAAACTTATCACATATGGTTCTAATTAGAAACCGTTTGATATGTTACTATATCACAGATGGTTATAATTAAAAATTGTCTGTGATGTCGTATATCACAAACGGTTTGGAAACCATTTGTGATGTGATATTCCATAACATCACTTGCACATGGTTATGGACGGTTTGAAAAATCATCTGTGATGACGGTTCCAAACCGTTTGTGATTACCTTTTCTTTAGTGGTGATAGGAACTTCTTGCCATGGTTTTTCAAAGATGTGAACAACTTGTGGGGCCTTGAACTACAGGATGGTGGTGGTTCGACCACAGCGTCGACACTCTGCAAGCTAAGGTACTCCTGTAGCTATCTCCCATGGACGCCTATGTTGTTAGATTCATAGGGTTTCCATGAGTTCACCGGGTTCACGATCAAGTTGGAGGAGGATGCCTTGTGGTAAAGCGCCACCAGCGTCGGCCATGGAGGTGCCTGGTGACTGTAGCGGCACGAGCTCATCGTTTACTGTGAGCACCCCCTCTTCCTATACCGTACTGTACGCCGTCTACTGTAGCGTATAGCACCGTATAGCAACAGGAAGCCTCGACACCGGAAATCTGAATCTAAAAATTCGATCGACGGGATCGAACCCTTAACCGGACCGGTGCTGTCGACGCATCGATCTGGATCCCTGGATCAAGAGCTCCAAGATCGCGTTCAAGCGACATGAGTATCAATGCACAAAATGATAAACTAATTTAATTTACATAACTGGGTGTAAATCTTGTACAAGTGTATTACAGAATCCAAAAGAAGTAAAGCGACATCGGAAACAAAAGAAAGACAACCCGGTAGCGGTGGCGACCACCCCACAGGCTCTTGATGGAGGGAAGACCTATGAAGCCGCAACACTCGCAGAATCGGGGCTCGCCGAGCATCGAGGACATCATCACGAAACATCCTCTCGAGGAAAAAGGGTTAGCGACAGCGGTGAGTACACATATGTACTCGCAAGACTTTAGTGTACGGAAATATAAATAAATGCAGTGATTCAACAGGATAAAGCATCTACATCGGGTTAATTGCGAAAATTTGGATTTAAAGCAGTTCATCGAAAAGTAATACATAATTTGAAAGACAGAGTTTGAATAAAACATATTTACAAAGATATGTAACAATCGAGCTCCACAAATGCCACCATCCATGGTCGCAATTTGGGATCTGAATCGACATCCATACATATTCATAAATCCTCCAAGTATCATATCCACATATCCATAAATCCATCAAGTACCATATTCAACCACATACTTTATATCGACTCCGAAATAACTTTTCATTTTCAAAACCAAACCAAATTTCTATACTTGATATGATTAAAGAAGATTTGCTCATAACCGTGAGCACGGCTCATCGATTAGAATTTTTTTGATACTCTGCAGAGTTTGCGCGACTTTACCCAAACACAACTCGGACTTGCATTCTGTCGGCTACCAGAGACACGCGATACACGAGGTACCCGATATACAAGAATGATACATTCGTTCCCATCGTTGAGGTTATAGCCACACCGACCGGCGACGATAAACCCACTACTATGGCGATAAGAGGCCAACCACCACTCGGCGACCACGGAATATCCATCGTGACGACGGTGAGTTTTGCCGCGGCATTATCCCATAGCAAGGCGTACACCGTTGTATCAATCAAACATGAATCGGAGCGATTCCCGCTGCATAAGTACAAGCGCACTCACGAAGGTGCATACGGCGGGTCGTGAGGACACACACACCGCGCTTGACTGCTCAACACGGGGAAAAGGTCCACACTTCGGCCTACCAACAGGCATGGCTATCCCCTCACACTTCAGGTACTAAAACAGGCTGCCCCATCCCAGCATTGCACGGTTGCACGGTGTTCATTCAAAAACCGTCACAAGTTCGGTCCTTATATTTTTGCCTAGTGACTCAAGCGGGGAACTCCACTTAACTCGCCAACCAATCGCCATCATGTTTAACTAGCACATATTATACCTCCCGCCAAGTCTAATTACCAACTAGACACTGCACATTTTTATCAAATTATCTTTACAAGTCACATTTCCAAAACATTTCCAAAACCAGTTACAATTATCATAAGTTTTGAGCATTTGGTAAATGACTGACTTTGCTCATTTCTATTGCAATGTCTAAGCATATGCATTTACTAAGTCGTTTATACCCAAGTGACATTTTATTAATTGTCCAACCCTACTAAGGCTATCAATGAATGAACTCTGGGAATTTAATTGAGGAAAAACCACCAAATCAGGGTATATCTACCATTCCCACAAACTAGCACTTTACTGAATATAAACAATGCATATAGTTTGAGAAATCAAAGTAAACATCGTGAAATATAGGTTTCAAGATGGTCAAAGGAGGTGCTTGCCTTGTTGCTCTTCCTCGACGATGTTCGGGATGAGTTCTGGCGTGTTTGAGGTGATCCCCGACCCGCTCGGCTCTATTCGATCAAAATCAGCAAAAACGGCGAAAAGAGCAATAAATTAGCAAAAAGCGACCTCAACTGCATAAACACCAACTTAACACCAAACGGAACTCATCTAGATACTAAGAAAGAAAAGAAACGATCAAAACGCGAAAAACGGCGTAATCGCGACCCGATGAGGCGATTTCGGTGAAATTCTCGCCAAAGTGAATAAAATGCGTAAAATAAAGAAAAATTCAAATAAATTTAGTTAAACACCTAGAATTAGGTATAACACACCTAACGGGACTTGTCGCAACTCGTTTGGGATTACAATGATCGACCGGGAGCCAAAACAGCAAAAACCAAATCAGAAAAGCTGAAAAATTCAGAAAAAAGGAAAAATGGCACTATTCACCGTAAGGCATGAGCCACTTCTGTCCAGAATCCATTCGATCGACTTGCGATTGATCCCAGCAACTCCACTAGGTACTTTAGGATGTCTAGGACCTATCTGGACTTTGCCCCATGAAAATTCACTTAATTTGCATCGAAATCCGATCGAAAGCGCAAATTAAGCCGAGGTTTACGCCTCGCTCAAGACAGTGGTCAAAACGGCTCAAACTCGATTCCACTTGGCGCGAGGAGCACGTTCGACTTTACTAAGTCTAAATGACCATAAATGACTCATTCCGACTGACTAATCGGCGAAGAAACCCTTAAATGTGGAATATGGCCAAAATGGCTATTTTGCTCGAAAACGAGCAATCTCGCCCAAAAGGGCCGTTTTGAGCTGAAATGCCGCGAGACATGTTTTAAGCCCTCGGCTAGTTGCTTAGGGATACTTACGACCTATCGGAGCTATTCCCCAGCATAGATGACTTAATCTTCTCTGACTTTTGATCAATTGCCCGCTTAACTCCGGTAATTAAGAAAGCGGCAAAAGCAGAAAAGTGACCAGAATGCGATCCACAGCACGCGGAAAGCATGCTATCGACCTTAGTGACCTTAAACGAAGTTAAAGGAAGCGACAACGCTCTAATTGGCTTTGATCACTATGACGATTAAAATAAAATGGAAGCTAGGAAAATGCAAATCTAGCTCTTCTGAGCTCATCTGCAAGCACCAGGAGGGCTAGTAGCGCTGTCCATGCATGCTACAGGTCCTAGGTATCTTATAAAAATAATTGGGACCTAGAGTAATAAAATAAAATGCGGGCTAGCAAAACGCAAATCCAACGATTCTGATAATCCTTTTAGCATCTAAGAAGACTAATGGTATACTTATTACATGCCCTGGAGGTCTAGCATTTTGCAAAAATACTAGTGACCTAGAAGTGACAAGTGCTAGCGAGTTTCTTAGGAATGCGATTCGATTCTTCCGATCGCGATTAATGCTATCAGAAGAGATAATGGAACTGTCGAATTATGTTTCGGACTTCTAGAATTTTGTAAAAACAATTAATGCCTAAAGGAATAAAATAAATTTCGGCTAGGCAGAATTGAATTCCGATTCTTCTGATAGCGGCTCCAGCTACCAGAAGTGCTAACAAAAAACACTACCCATGCTTTGCTCCACTAGAACTCCGACAAATCGAAAACTTAGAGATAGTTTGCTAGATTTCGAAGATGGCCAAAAGCTAGGTCAACAATAGAGTTAAATGGACCTAACGACGGCCTGAGTCCGATTTCTAAAGCCAAATTACCATGCGATGCTCCGAACACATGGCACCTGGACATGACCTAGGCTAGGGTTTGAGGGACATGATGAAATGCGGAGCTACAGGAGGGGAAACTCGTAGCTACGCGACGAGGGACATCCCGGGAGCCGAGAAATCAAGTCAGATCGCAAAAGCACCACGGGAACTCCAAGAGACATCGATGAATCTCGATGGAATACTCACTTGAAGGGGTTGAGAAGATGGGGAACGCGATGAGGACGCCGATTCCTGCCTCCGGATCAGTTTCCGTCAGTCGGATCGCCTCCAATCCGCGGATTTGGGTGTTCTTCTTCTTCTATTTCTCCTTCTCCTTGCTCAAGACGTGTGGGAGGTGGGGAAATGAGGAAGTGGCTGGTTGGAGGCTTGGAGATGGCTTAAAACACATGTGGGCACTATGCACTTATGGAGGGCATTTTGGTCAAGTGGCAGCTTTTGAAGATTAAACCTTCCAAAGTTGATTTTTATCGATTCTAAGATATTTAGGAAGGTTTTTAGGTCAATTAAACACTTTTCCAACTCAATTTGCAATTAATTAAGTCGAGCGGTTAAACGTGACCACGATCAAAGTTCACGAGCTCCGATTAAATAGATCCCTAACTCCTTTTGAAGATTTTTAAGTTCCCCAGTAAACTAGGTAATTTGTACTTCAAAAGGACAGAGGAGTGACTATTTGGATCAAAGGCTAAGACATTATGGCAAGAGCTCGAAAACTGAATTCAATCACCGAAAACACTTGTCGGCGATTAAATGGGAAATTGATTTTGAGCGAAGTTAATTAAGTTGAAGGGTTCTTTTTTATCCCATTTAAGTATATACAGCTCAAATTGCAGAAGTACACAAGGACAATGTATTATTGAACAGTGTTTGAGTACAAATGTACAGTGACTCGAGTATAGAAATACTCGGGATATTACATTTACTTAGCCCACTCAGTTTTTTTTTTTGCAAATCTAGCACACACATTTACAAATTTAGGCCATGCCCACCCCTACCGCACCTAGAGAGTGTGAAATCTACCTTACGCACTTGGCGAGTGCAAAAGCGACGTTCTGCACTCGACGAGAGCGGAAGCGACCTTCGACGCTACTCGAACGCTGCACGTACTCTCCCGCGCTTGACCGCACCAATCCCGCCACACACGACCGCTCGTCCACCATGTGCTGGCCCGCTCCGTGCTACGTGCTCGCATGTGCAGCATGTCCTTCCACCATTTAGGGGGAGTGCTAATTCATAACCATGTGTATCACATCCCTACGTGTGCCCATATTTATTATAAGTGCTTATATATTTTTCAAAATCAACCTTTTAGCCAAAACTCAAAATTTGCTAATCTATTAATAATCATTTGAAAAACTAGTTGAGAAATGTATACAAATGCTTTCAAAATGTTTTTCAAAGGTTTTTGCTTCACAAAATCTATTGTGAAAAGAAAATGAGATTTATACCAAAAACCTAGGTAGAAGTATCTTGTTTTGGATTTAAATGTATAATTTTCATAGAGTTAAAAGTAAAAAGATTTTGAAAATAATTTCAATACAAAAATCCTAGAGTTGGTTATTCCTAACAATTTTTCGTGTTCAAAAGATTTCCAAAAGACCAACCAAACAAAAGTTATTTGATTTTGAAACTCGCCGAAAAACTTAGTTTGATCGATATAAGTCAAAATATTGCACTTAGTGAGTTTCACCATGTGGACTAGATCTTGTGATATATCTTAGTTCAAAATGGTATTCCAAACTCATACACAAAAGTTCAATCTTTAAATCTTATCCCATTCTCTTGAATTGATTTTGATCTTTTGTGGTGTTAAGTATTTGACTTATTGGATTTTCATTTGGTTCTTCAAAAGAACCCTCTTTGGACAAAAAGCAAAAATTATGTTTTAATAAACCCAAATTTGCAAAAAGCATTGTTAAAATATTATACTTTGTATTTCAAATGTTTTACAAGCTTTCAATTTGAAAATTCTATGTTGAAAACTATTTTAACTCAAAATCCTTGTTTTCAACCAAAAGGAGCCTATTATTGAATTTTGGCATTCAAATTGGATTTCATTGTTGTATAAATTGTCATGGCTTTAAAAATGCATTTCAAATCCTTCAAGCCATGAGGGTTCAATTGTTAGTGAAATCCAAGTTGAAGTTGCACATTGAGGGTTTATGAAATTTGTTTTCATCTTTGTACCTCAAAGCGCATTTTGCCAAAATGATCTATAAGAAAATACTTTGCAAACAAAAGTTATCCTAAAAAAAACATTTGAAATAGTCCAAAGTTAGTTCCCTGATGATTTCAATTCATTTGGACTTCATTTGCAAAAATTCTTGACAAATTTGCAAAAGGTGGACTGAACTTTGAGTTTCAATCAATTTGAAAAATTCAACTCATCGGAACATCCAATTTTAAATCGGAAGATCCGATATTCTGGAATTTAGTACACATCGGAATATCCGATCCATATATCGGAATATCCGATCTGTATACGGCCTGATTGTAAGTTTTCTTTCGAAATTGGTTTTGGGATATCTTTCTATTGATACTTCCTTTTTCAAGAATTCCTTTTGAGAAAGAATTCTTGTATTTCCAAAGTATCTTTGCGCAAAAATTCAAATATTTTGCATTTTATATGAAAGTGTCTTCAAATGGTATCAGTCTTGAGTATTCAATTGATTTCAAAAGTGGTATTCACTTGATCTTATAGCTAGACAAAACTTGTGCAATTCAAATGCAAAATGGCTCCATGATTCATTTATTGAATATCTTGGGGAGCTCATTTATGTCAAGTTTTGGGCACTTAAATGCTTCCAAGTGATATCTTCAATTGTTTATCTCTAAGTTTTCAAGTTGTTCTCTGATACCTTTGGTTTTGCTTGGATCTCTTGTTTTTCATAAAATCTTGGTGATTTCAAAAATCTAATTCAAACTAAGGGGATTTGATCTTTACAAAGGTTTATTTTCACCCCTTATGAGTTTATTTGTAAAGCTCTATTGTCTTCTCTAAATCTATGTGGTTTAGGATTTCAAAAGGCAAAACCTTGCAACCTATATTTTTCATGCTCTAGTTTTGTGTTTGCAATTGCTTTGATACCCTTAAATGCTTAATTGCTCTAATACTCATCGATTCAATCGACTATTTTTCAATTGGTATCAATATCTATGTGATTTGATCCAACAAGTAGTATCAAGAGAGCGTTATTCATTTATTGTGGTTACTAGTGGTATCTTTGGATGGTGTCTTCTCAACTTGTGATGTCATTGGGGTTATTGTTCATCCCTACAAATGACATCGTCGGTTATTTGAATTCCTTCAAAGTGGTATCAATGAATTTTAAATCCTCGTACAAGTGGTATTTTGATTGCCACTTGTTGCCTCTACCTTGATACCCAAATTCTTTTGAGTTGGATTCTCCATAAACTTAAATGCATTGTAAGTTCAATCGCTTAAGAACTCTCTGTGTGAGGTTCTTTATGAATTGAAATACATAAAAAGGAGAAATTCCATTTGAGCATTATTCTTTATGAATAATTCTTTATTCTCATTCTTGAATGAAGATTTTCAAGCAAAACCCTTGAGATAGATTTTAAAATGGTATCTTATTTCTCAAGTGGTGGTTGTGTTGGGTTTCTCATTTAACCCTATTAGGCAAAATTATAGATTCTACAAGAAAATCATGATGTTTATCGTAAAGCCTAATAAAATGAATTGAGTTGTTTGAATTAGTTTTAAATAACCCTTGTGATACCTACTCTTGCACTTTGAACTTAAATTCCTTCAATTAGTTTCAATTGGTATAAAGCCACAAAATTGCCACAAGCGGTGTTATTGAAACCCTCCTTCTTGCTTAATTTATTCAATACCAAAAGGGGGAGATTGTAAGTTCAAGCTTATGAAGTTCAAGTCTCTCTCACTCACATTATTTTAAGTTGGATGTTCATTTGCTTTTGGTGCTTATTGACAAAAAGGGGGAGAATTATGTGAGCTTTCCTCAATTGCAGCTTTCCTCAATTGCCTTGCACATGTGTTTATCTCACGCATCTTCATATGCATCATGTGCATAGCATGCCTTGGTAGAAGACATGCATGGATATAAAATGCTTAATATTTGTTCCATATTGATATATATCCATTAGTGCAATTGTGGAAAAGGGTTTTGTCATCAATCACCAAAAAGGGGGAGATTGTAAGTACAACCTCCATTAGGTTGATCCATTAAGTTGGTTTTGGTGATTAATGACAAATCCTAATATGAGACTAATGTTTAAGTAATTACTATTTTCGTCTCATCAAGGATGATTGGTGATCATTGACAAATCTAATTTTTAATGAGACTAACATATTTATTGAGCTTATGTTTAGGAGCCTCACATTCGAATGGAAAATGGAAAACCCAAGGTATGCATTGTATCAATGTTCATTATTTTATTGCATACTTAGGATTTAAGTTGAAGTATGAATTTCTCCACTGCTTTAACCAAAAAAAACTATGTATCATGTTTCCCAATCCATATATTACATGGATGCACATATTTAAGGGGAGTTCACACTCTAACTTAATGTTTCATTGTATTGATCTATTTCTCATTACCACATATAAAGGATCAAGACATTGAAACTAAATATTTGAGTACATATTTAACACGCCTAGTTGTAGTATACTTATAGTATCCTAGGATATGCTCCAAATCAATAAAATTGAATATGTGCATTTTGGTTCAAAGTCAACTATATGTATGCACACATACTTGTCGAGTTTATTCTATAGTTGATGGTTTAGAGTAATGATCATTTCCATACATTCCACATATTATGTATCATTACTTTCCATCAACATGAGTATATGAAAACTCGTGTAGTTGTTATATACTCATATCAATTTACATGAACATTTAAATTGAGGTCGTTTATCTCTTAATCATCAAAGAATGCTCATCATGTGTTGGATGGTGTTCTTATGATCGATTAAGGATAATCGATAGTTCTTAAGTATAACGAAGCATTAGTTGCATCAATATACTCAAGACACAAATATTATTCATTAAATTGATTTAGGTTGTGCTCAATCATTATGGAGGCATTCATTATGTGTTAATGGAGTGCAAGAGTGATTGAGACAACCATGCATCTTGGACTAACTATTTTCATAAGTGATGATTGAGCCAGATTAGGTCCAATGATGGCTAAGATGAAGAAACGGAACAAGGACGACATCATGAAGTGATGAACGTCAAGAGGAGATTCCGATAAGAAGAAAAGAAAAGAAGGTTCATCAAGAGGAGATGAACAAGATGTTGTGAGAGCCGGGTAATGATCCGGTAAAAGAGAAGTAGAGCTGGGTGACAATCTTGAAGAGAAGATGATCGTAAATCATGAGGACTTCAAGAGAGAGCAAAGTGACAATCCCGGGGAAATGAGTATGACTGAAGATCATAAAGACCCCAAAGGGGATTGATCGCGTGCGGCGTCAAAGGTAACTAGATAGAGTGTCTAGTTATAGGCGTGCCGTACTATTAAGAGGGATGCAACGTTGGTGATTTAGAAGTGTCTCTGTGCTCAAGTGTTATCTATCCTTAAATAGATGAGAGACACAACACACATCACGTACACCGGAAAGGTTTGTCTTTTTGTCTGGATCGGATGTTCCGATCAGTGTATCGGATGTTCCGATCCATCGGTAAGTCCGGTGGTTTGTTGGTGAGAGTCTAGGACCTCTGTGTTGATCGGAAGTTCCGATCAGTGTGATCGGATAGTCCGACTAAGACTTAGAAACTTTTCGAGCTGGTTCTAGTAAGAGTGCCTCTCTGTGAGGATCGGATATTCCGATCTTTGGATCCGATGTTCCGATAAGTGTTAAACTCAAAAAGGCGGAGATAGCTATGCCTCAGTCAGAACAACATACGGGAAATACATGAATCTAATATTTACTTGTGACACTCGAACGAACCTTTTGAACCTTCAGTAAATACCAAGGCGGAGATAGCGGCGGCACGCTGGCATTATGGGGCCTGGCCGTGATTTGTGATGAGTGCTCACAAATTAATCCATTTTAATTTATGTGATGCACGATCAATAACTTTATAGTGCGATCGACATATTTTCAAAGCTTTGATATATCAATATATAGTAGGTGCACTTTTTTTGCTATATAATTGGAATGATTCTGTTGGCGTAAAAAACTTGACGACGGGTTAATTGCCACCAACACACGTGAACACTGGATTCAAGTTTTGGGTTGCGAGTGTGCCAGCCGATTTGATTATGCAATCGGCAAGAAGGAAACGTTCGTCAACTGATCGGCTAGAGAAAAAACGATCTAAGCTCTTGACAGTAATAGGATCTTATCGATCAAGATAGATCGAGACAGATCATTGTAATGGATAGATCTAATCAACTCGTGGGAGTTGATCAAAGGGGTAAAGGCTGCTTTCTCGAAAAAGACGATGCGCAACAAGATCAGAGAAAAACTAAACCTGATTTGGTGTAATGCAACAATGATCAATAATCGGCGATACGCAACTTTATTGATCAGCGTGTATTACAGAGGAAAGATTACAAACTAGATGTCTACTCCTATGCAGAAGAAATAAAAGTAATGTTGGGTTGTGTTGATAGCTGATTCTTTTTCGACGTAGTCCGTCGTCCCCTTTTATAACCTTTGGCCTGATCGTATCCGTCGTGGTCTCTCCGATCATTCGTATCAACCTTGAATCCTTCTTTCCATCTTGGACAAGGTCGTACACGATCCTAATTGTATCGGCCTCAGTTTCCATTTTAATATTACGGCTTGCCATACAGTCTTAATCTCTCAATCTGACGTCATGTGAGCTCCTACTAGTCTGAACCTGCACCCGTTTTGGCCAACCCTTAACCATCAAATTTTGGGTGCTAACATATTCTTTATGATATTTCACAACAACGCGCCAACTAGAGATGCCCAAACGGGCGGCCCGGCATGGCCCGGCCCGTTTAACGGACGGCACAACCCGTTTAGGCACGGCCCGTTTAGGCCCGGCTAATAATAAAATGCCGTCGGCCAACATGGCGGCGACCAAATGGGCGTCTTACCATTGTTACGCGGGCCAATAGTCGGCCGATAGTGCCTAAAAATTGAATTTTTGAAAAAAAAATTCAGAAAAAATCCAAAAAAATTGGAAAAAAATCAGAAAATAAAAAAAGAATGAAAAAAATTGAAAACAAAATCAGAATAAATGAAAAAGTTAGAATAATTAGAAAAACTCAAGAACGTAGGAAAACTTTTAAATATATATATAAATTGAGAAAAAGCTAAAAATATAAAATAAATTCTAAAATGAACTAAATAATTAGAATTAAATGGACCGTGCCTAAATGGTCCGATCCGGCCGCAGTAAATCTGGCCGTGCGTCGGCCAGCCGTCAGTGCGCCAAGCACGCTATCGTCGTCTTACCAACCCATTTACGATCGGTCGTGTCGAGTGTGCAGGTCGTGCCTCTGATGGCGTGCCTCGGTAGCCCATTTGGCCATCTCTAGCGCCGACCATTGAGCAAGTAATCATTGTAAACTCATGGTCTAAATTTGAGGTGCTAATAGATCAAAGCTCACAAATATGGTCCAAATTCAAATTTTTGTTTCTTTGATCTAATCCGATCAGACCCAAAACTAATACGTTCATATCCAATCCAAGCCCAAATAAAGGTTTGGACCTTAATCCAAGCCATTTACATGCACAACTAACAGTATTATAACTCCAACTCTACATCAATTCAATATGATTCTACATCAACTTAGTACAAAATACATAGGTCCACGCCTGGCCTAATCTAACCTAGATTCAAGCCAAATAGCTATGGATCTAAAATAAGTCCAATTTATTAATAATTTTGGACCGATCTAGTTTAAAAATCTGAATCGTCCAAGTCCATTAGCACCCCTAGGTGTAATGGGAAATATGTTAATGATATAAAATGAGTGGACTAGAATAAAAAGAAAAATAAGTACCCTACCTGCTCTTATTTATTCGCGGAGGAAATGCTAAGCGAGGGGCACGTTCGTAAAGCCAACGAAATAGACACAACATGAGAGCGGCGGCGGTAAGCTCACCGCCTCCCCACTGGTGCCCGCGCCGCTGCGCTACTGTGCCGGATGCCCGCCATGTGTTCGGCCATATGCCGCGGAGGAGGCGGTCGCCTCAGGCCGCTGGCTTCCGCGTCCGCGGCCACCCGACGCTGCCGCGGCGCTCTGCCGCGTCCACCGCCGCCTCATGTACTACAGGTGGAGCCTTTCTTGGTCCCCCTTTCACTTCAATAGTGTTGCCGCATTTGATACATCAGCCTATGTTTTGAATCGCTTCTTGCATTGGTATTTAGCTAGTGGTTATGTGGGGTTCAATAGCTGTTCGGGCTTGATGAGGCACTGGGATTTAGGAGTTAGGGCAGTGTCTTCTGGTGACACCAGACGAACGTCAATGCTCAAGAATGGCATTAAGCTCTATGGTAGTAGCTCGCAACTCTAAAACTGGCGAGTATGAAATGAATTGCCAAATGATTGCTCAATTAGGGCACACTTGGATCAGTTCAATATTGGCTTATGTGCTTTTAAGGGGCAAGGTCACTCTTGGCATTGATTGTGAAGCGTGTACAGTGGGAACTGGGAAGAAAGAAAGGGGTATAGAGGTATAAGGGTAAAACGTGAAGGCTTACAAGATTTCAGATTCCCCGTGGTGTAATTTTGTTTTCAGAAAGTTGCGCAAAGGTGTTCAACTGGTTTATAAGGCTCATAGTCTTGCTTCCTTTTGACAATTTGTTTGAGTTGTCTTGCTAATTGCTGTCGTGCCTGGAACTGTACATACAAATGCTTCAGCTTTATCTAATTATGTGATTTAACTTTAACTTCATCATCATCATCATCATGCTGCACCTAAAGAGATGGTATAGAAGAACACATATGATGGTTATTCTCATGTTGAAAATAGACTCAAGTATATGATAGATATCAGTATGTCACACGCACATAACTTGAAATTTTTTTTGCAAAGGTTACATTCGTAAAAAAAAATCGGAGGCGGGAGAAAATAATCCTTGGACAAACTATAAGTGGCAATTTTTTTGTCCGGTTGGGAGATTTGAATGATTTGCAGGTTGTCGTTTTCAACTTCCTGGAGTTTGCTTCTTTGTAGTATACACTATACTCTATTGCTTGAGAGGCTGGGGTCTCTTTTGCTAGCATTTTGCCCAAATTTTTGCTTCCTGAAATCAGGTAAGGAATAAACCCTTGTTAGTTGCTTGCAATATTCTTCAATGCTTTATTCAAGAAGTGAAGCAAGTTCTTCATATAAAAGAAGCATAACTTTGTCATGTATTGCACGTTCAGAGGTTAACCATTCTTGTTGAGCACTTCCTATATGCTTTCCCAGCTATGCCATACCTATCCAAACTGCATCATCATTTAACATGTTGTCTAACCATTGAACAGTTCCTTATTTGTTTAGGACACTCCTGCCAATTCCAATTGCCTTTTGCTCAGTACCTCTTGTGCATTTAATTCCGTCTGCATCCTTGCCATCAAGACAAAACTTTGAAGGTTATATTCCTCACAGCTACTCAGGTTCATCGTTGCATATCTATAGCCGGTCATCACTGCTATCTCTCTCACCATCTTCAGCTCCCATGTTGTCCTCCCAGCTCACCTCTTCTGACGTAGCTCAAAGATCAGAGGAATGGTTTGCTCTCCGCAAGGACAAGCTCACCACAAGCACCTTCAGCACCGCCTTGGGCTTCTGGGCCGGCAACAGACGGGCAGAGCTATGGAATGAGAAAGTCTTTGGACCAACAGAAATCAAGTTGGCAGATGCAGCCAGGTCTGCCATGGACTGGGGGACCCTTCATGAAAACGTAGCCATAGAGCAGTACACAAGCATCACAGGACAGTCGGTGGGTTCCCTTGGCTTCGCAGTGCACACTGAGGCCAACTCTGGGTGGCTCGGAGCTTCGCCTGATGGCGTTCTTGGGTGTGACCCTGACGGCGGGATCCTGGAAGTCAAGTGTCCGTTCAACAAGGGTAAGCCTGAGCTCGCGCTGCCATGGCGTGCCATGCCATACTACTACATGCCACAGGTGCAGGACCTGATGGAGATCATGGGCAGAGATTGGATCGACCTCTACTGCTGGACTCCCAACGGAAGCAGCCTGTTCCGAGTGCCCCGAGACCGCGCATACTGGGAGCTCATCCACAGTGTCCTACACGATTTCTGGTGGGGGAACGTGATGCCGGCGCGGGAGCTGTTGCTGCTAGGGAAGGAGGCCAAAGCGAGATCCTTCGAGCCGCCGCCCAAGCACCAGCTCACAAATCTGGTGTTAGTTAAGAGCAGGAAACTGGCTAGTGAAGCCAGGCTGCTGTGTATGGATGTTGGTGGTCATGTGGAATTCTTCCAATGAGTAATTCTGTCAATGGTTGTACAATGTACTCTGATTATTCTTTAAATTAAATACTTAATGACTGCCAAATCATCCCATTCGCCCTTCTTTAAAGTATGGTTAACGAGTCTATAATCACCTGTAGTATGTCTTGTGTCGTGCATTCTTCAGATTCGGGGCATTTGCATTTGCCCAAATTACTGGATATAATCTTCTGTGATATGTCTTGTGAGCATTCCACATGTTCTTCAGGTTTTGCTCAAACTATTGAAAGCTAGAAAGCAGGTGACAATGAATCAGAAAGATCACCCAAGCAAATTTGCAAATGTAATTTCCTTCTTACCTATGGGCTATAGCTAAATACTGGTTACCTAGCATGTGGATTTCAAACTGAATACTGGTTACCTAGCACCAGGGGTTTCCTGTCTTCTTCCCATTGTAACAAATGTTTGAGTTGGCCTTTACTTTCTCTTGTACGCAAAGAAGCCGTGAAGCAATCCGACAGGTGTTGTTTGCTTCCAGGATGTTCCATTCCTGGATGACAAAATGGATTACTACTGATCAATCGACCTGCCGGTTGCGTCTCAGCAGAACCCTTGCCTTGCCTTACCTGTGGGACAAGCAAGCAGGTTAAGCCTGACCATGATCCACAGCTCAAGGGGCGGACACGGTTCTGTACGGTCCTCAATGTACTGCAATCTAAGGAGTTACGTACGAGCCGTTTGATCAAAAAACGACGGTCCAGATTGATCAGAAAATGCTGCAGCAAAACACTGTAGTGTATCACACTGTAGCACATAGATTTTAGAAGATTTAGGCCACTTATTTGCTCGATCGGACGGTATATACCTCCTGAGACTGCTTAAGTTGCAGTCGCAGAGCGACTGCACCGGATCTCTTTCCTTAAGGGGTCGGCAGGGTCAGGACCTAACTTGGTCAGAAACATTTGGTATATGACCTGTTCAAATCAAAGCCTAATTGACCGGTAACCCGTGCACGGTGTACTTAGGCCATGTTTGGATGGACTAAAACTAATTGTTAGCTGGTTAATGGCTAGAGCTAATTGTTAGCCAGCTAATAATTAGTCCATCTAAAATTAGTTCAGGGCTGTTTGGATACATGACTAATGGTTGGACTAATTTCTTAGAAAAGTCATGTCTGCCCCTCATAATGGGTGAGGAAATGAGGATAAGGCCAGCGCGAGGGTATTTCAGGCTTTTCCCAGCTTGTTACATGCTATTAGCCCAAATTAGCTCCTCCCCACTAACTAATGGACTAATTGTTAGCTAAGGGGTTGGCTAAAAATTAGCCCACCTATTAGTCTTCCTGTTTGGATAGACTAGGACTAATTTTTAGCCAGCTAACAATTAGTCCAGGGATCCAAACATGGCCTTAGTAAGGGTTAGTTACGGCCAGATTTCCGATTACGGTGCGGCGTACATTGCGCGGTCCTCAAATCGGACCCTGCGCTTCGTCGATCTTGCAGATTTTTCGCGACCCTATAATTAGACTAGCAAGCAGCGCGATTCTAAATTCCATGTTCCTCCGTGGCCAGACGCCCAGAAGCACTCCGTCCGCATGTCAAAACAGATCTTGTTCCCATGGAGTTGATTTTGACCGAGCACACTTGCTTGCGAAGCGTAATTAAAGGGAGCATGTACAAGGAAGGCCGTGCAGCAACCATGGAATCACACTAAAATCCATCTAATCACAAGGCATAACTCTGCGTTGAAAGTAGCGTAGAAATTGGACTAAAAAATAGAATAATAAATAATTATTTTTTATTGCGCGTGTGTTTATATATTTATATAAGTCAATTGATTGAAGTTGGAGGTGTTCAAAAGACACCTATTCTAAGAATTAGCGGTTAATCGTCGACTCTAACTTCTTAACACTACCCCTTGGGCGAATAAAAGAGCATCCGCGTGCTTCAATAAACTCCTCCAAAAACCTCGTGAAAAAATATGACAAATTCGTTTTCATAATTATATGCCATGTAAACTCCTTTGAAATCCTATAGAAAAAATATAAGGAAAAACTTTATGACATAAGTTCGCATTCAATGTTGCTTCATTAAAAACCTTCTATGAGAAACCATTTATGTAAAACTATTCACATCAAAGGATTTCATGATCATAGGTGTTTTCGTTGAATACGATTTATCCATATTGAATTTCTCTAATATATTTTGGATATATGCAGACTGGTGCATAAATGTTCCTTCAGGAATATGCTTAAGCTGTAAGCCTAAGCAAAATTTAGCCTTACCCAAATCTTTTATCTCAAACTGCGTCACAAGATGGTTACTTGCATCTTCTATGTCCCTTGTGGTTCTTATGATATTTAAATCATCAACATATATTAAGATGATACAGAATCCACTTTGGGATTTTCTTATAAACACACATGGATAATCATCATTATTGGAGTATTCTTTCTTCAAAACAAACTCACTTAGTCAGTTGTACCATATCCTTCTCGACTGTTTTAATCCATATAGTGACTTTTTCAACTTGACGCTATATATATTGCGATTTGCATTATGATTCAGAATTTTAACCCATTCAAGGACTTTCATGTAAATATCCGAATCTAATGACCCATACAAATATGTGGTCACTATATGCATTAACTGCATTGATACTTTTATATTAACTGCCAGAGATATTAGATATCGAATTGTTATTCCATTTATAATGGGAGAGTATATCTCATCGTAATCAATGCCGGATCCTCTGCGTGAACCCTTAGGTTACAAGCCTGTTTTTGTATCTCACCACTTCATTATTTTTATTCCTTTTCCGAACGAAAACACATTTGTTTCTCACATGATACACTTTAGGAGGAGTTGGTGTTACTGGACCAAATACCTCTTTTTTATTAAGCGAGAGCAATTCTGCTTCAATTGATTCCATTCATTTGACCCAATATGAGCTTTTTGTACACTCTGCTATGGTCTTTAGTTCTGCATCTAGTTGAAGACTCAACAATCTTTAAGGCAAAATGTATGTCGACAATTGTAATATCTCTTTTATATAATTCTTCCGAATTGACATAATTTGTGAAAATTTCTTCTTTTATGTCTTTTAACTCCTTGTGATTTCCCATAAGAACAGAGTCTACGGGTTCCGGTGTCCAAGCATCTAAATTTGTGCGCACTTTGATGCCTGGTTTCGATGGTTTTCAACCTCATGTTGAGTTTTTTTTTTCCGATTCAAGTACTGTACCTTTACCTTTAGAAGAATTTCGTTTTTGCAGATGTTTTCGCGTAACCAAGTCTTTTTTATCCGAAATTCTTTCCTTCTTCTCATTAGGGGCAAGAGTAGCTTTCTGTGTACCCCCACTCTTTTTGATACATTGACTATAGGTATATAAGATTTTGTAACACCATTGCAATCTGGCAAATTATTTACAATTTATTGCAAATTTATTATTCTCTAAACCTCTAGTTCATAATCTTTAGTACGTAGATCTAAGAATTGAATACAAGTGACATTATAATCTATTTTTCGGTATTCTTCATGGTACTTATTTTTTTATTGCATATGTGTTTTTTATTGCATATATGTTTACGTATTTATACGAACCAATGAGTAAAGTTGATAGTATCTAAAAACACACATGTATACAAACCAATGAGTAAAGTTGATGGTATCTAAAAGACGCCCATTATAAAAAAAAAACATTCATTCTAAGAGTTCATTATAAAAAAAAAAACACTCTGAACACGCAATTAGCCACGTACGAAGCAAGAGTGGTAAATGCCTACACAAGCACTTGAGAAAAATGCAGGTAGCAGTAAATAAGTTCAAAGTCGTTTTATTTCTTTGGAAGTAACTGTCACAAGTCACATTATACAATCCTTCCAGAACTATACTATTACAATTGTCACGCCTGCACAAAGTTAAGAAAGCAGTTAATCTTCGATCTGGCAACCCACTGACATGCCAGGCTATACTTTCACTCTCTTGAACTGCAAATTCCAGGAAGAAACATACCTAAAAACAAGGAATAAAAAAAATGAGTGCGCACAATAGCAAAACCCTAGATGTCATCGATGAAGAGTACGGCACCACCCACCTCAATTGTCACTGGTGAGACCATAATAGTGGAACCATCCTTTCTTTTTTGCTGGATTATACTAGCTGTTTTTTTCTCTTTTTCTTGCAAGCAAATGTAGTATGTCAACATGGCTGCACCTTTATGGCAAACTATCTTTTTTTTTGGTTCTTTTTATATGTTGAAATACTATGTCAAGATGGCTACATGGATGAGGGCAAAGACTGTTATTTCTCTCTGAGCACGGAGAAAGTATTCTTTCAATGGATAAAATGGAGACAAACTCCTATTTCTCTGCGAGAGATGGGACTGGATCCTCTTGACAGTTATAGCAAAGGCATTCCAGACTGAAAGTCTCTTCATACTCTAAATTTTGTACACACCTCCCACAATGCCGACATCTCAGGATGCAAACTTCACAAGCTCTGCATTTACCAGATTTTCTGTCATTGCAGTCCTCTGCTGGGCAATCATAAACAGACTTGTATTTCTGGCATTTAGGGCACATCTCAATATCAAGAGCATATCCATCATTGCAATCTGATAAAAGCCGATTAGCATGAAAGAATCGTGGCTCCCGGCTGTGCACCTCTTGCATCATGTCTATGTTCAACAAGGATAATAACTCTTCATAATACTCTTCTGGTAAACTGAAGAGACGTCCAACTCTGAGATTCTTAATACCATCCACTGCTTTCATATTGAATGACTTTAGATTGGCAATAAGACCATCTATAGTTAACCGCGCGCAGCCCAAAATGCTCAACTGTGTAAAAAGGCAAGTTAGAAGAGCAAATGGAACGAGTCATTTCGTCAAATTAGAATGTAAAACAGACAAAGATGTGCATACAAATAAAGAAGTGATAGTACAAGTTTTCTCATACTGTTCCAACAACTATTGTAAGAAATTAAAATCATACACCAAATTAAAATGTATATATACCATCCAGTCACAGATGCAGCACAGTACTCTTCACAACAACTTAACATTGCCATGCACAAGGCATAAAATTCCGAAATTCCGAATTAATGCTATTTGAAAAATGATACATCAGTGTAGATATCCTGAAGTATTAATGAAAATCATCAAAACCATTAATAAGGCTGGGTTTTTTTCTGTTCGGCAGCAAGAACATTTAATCTAAACATTTTTCTACTTGTGCTGAACGCTAGCACAGTTCTTGCAGAAATGCAAGTTGCACCGTCAACTAGTTTGACTTTGAGGCTATGATATACAGGCATACGAGAAGTGAATAATATTAGATCAATACAAAAGAAACAAGGTAAACAAGTTTTTCAGTTGATCCTATATTGATAACTAGAGAAACAAAGCCATCTAAAGAAACAGGAGAAACAAAGGATAGCCTAAAACAGCAGTCATGCTCCGAAAAATGAATATAAGCAATCAACAGCATTGAGCATCACCTTATACCACTAAAATTCCATAGTGGATGCTCATGACCATAAATACTACATAGATAGCTAGAGCTAGCAAACCAGAATATGCTCCATTTTAAACTATAACACAGATTTGTTTCATGACAGTAACAGACTAGCAATCTTATAAGATGGTATAACATTTACATTGCATTGATGGGAGAATGCTAAGATACAACGTACATTACTATAGCAATGACATATACAGATAAATTTGTTGCCAAGTATAATTCCAAGACTTGAAGTTAATCTTAAAAGGACTTGCGAGAAGATTCAGGCCGTACTAACCTTTGTTAACCTCGGATTACTCTCTAGAACAGCCTTCAACCCCTGATCTGTGATATTTATGCAGCTCACAAGGCTTAGACACTGCAAAGTACCTGGGGACTTTTGTGTCAGGCGTAGAAGATCAGCATCATAAATATTCTCGCTCAAGTGCGATTCAATACGGATGCTCTTCCACAATAAGGGGTCATTATGGACAGCCGAATGCAATGACTTGCAAACCATCTCAACAGAGAGGATGTCACGAAGGCCAAGATAGCCGAGAGCGAACATCATTCCCTCATGCGGAGCACTTCCCTCCTGAACAGGAACAGCATCAACCTTACCACGGCATGCCAATGCAGCATTGCCAGAGGTAGAAGGGTTCTCCACGAACCCAATAGACTGTGGGTAGGATGCACGGGAAGGAAATCTTGGAGAGCGGTCAGCGCCTCCACCACCATAAAGGCCTCCAAACCCAAAGGAGCCTTCAAAAACACCCACATGGCCACCAATCGGCGGCTCCGGAGAGAGTGCAAAAGCCTGATTCAAGTAATAACTCAGGTCAGCAAAAACGGCATCACCTCCGCCGCTTCCGAAACGCCCAGCACCGGACATGACCGTGAGGTCCTCGATGCAACTGGCGATCGCTGCAGTGAATGTGGTCTCCAGGTTCATCCCGAAGGGGTCCGTCGGCAAGAGATCCACGGGATCGAACTCCTCCTCCAGCTCTAGCTCCAGCTCCAACTCATCCCACCACAGGGAATCCACTCCGCAGGATGACAGCGGCGAGGCCTCCTCCGACCGGCACCCACACCCTCGTATCATGCCAGCGCAGTCGTCGTTCACAAGGAACGAGCACGACGAGTAATTCAACGCCATAGCCTCCAATCTCTCTCTCTCTCGTTTTTCTATACAGTATTGACAGAACGGTAGAACATGCAACCCTAGATCTCCCCAAGAGAACCCTCCATTCCTGATCCGGGCCAATACAAAAAACAATCCCTAGGACCAAAAACTTCACGGAGCAATCTCGATCATGGATCCCAAGGCAATCCAGTAGCACAGAAACCACGGCCCCTAGAAACGAAATCTCAACCTCCCCCCAAATCGAAACCCCCCACCAACGCCAGCACCCCTACAACAAAGGAGACGCAACAAGGAGAATCACGCCCACATCAACGAACCAAGGGCTCCAAAATCCCCCCAAATCCCCACCAAAAACCAGCAACGGTGGGATCCGGAAATCCACGAACCGGCAGGAGGATTCTTCGAAGGGGACTGGCGACTCGTCCACGGACGGGGGAGGGGTGGCGGTAGACACCTTCCAATGCGGCGGTGGGGTGGGTACCGGGATTCGAGCGCAGGAGGCGAAACCCTAGGGGGAGGCAGGAGGTGGAGGGTGGTGGCGTAGGGGTTCCGCGGAAATCTCGAGGACTCCTTCCCTTGGCCTTCCGCGCCGCGCGAGGGGAGGGGGAGAAGAGAGGACAGGAGGAGGGGGCGTGGTGGCCTGCCTGCTCTGGTGGGGGCGGCTAAGCCGATCTCCTTTTCTACTCGCGTCCCCTCTCGCTCGCTCTCTCTCTCTCTCTCTCTCTCTCTTTGTTGGTTGCGTTTTCGTGGGGTTTTCCTTCGTTTCTCCCGTGCGAGCAGCGTCTTTCCGCAACACGTGTATGCCTGCGTAGCCGTGCGAACTCGCTGGATGGGGTGTTTGGGGTGCGCGAGGCGAGGACTCGGTTTTTGGTGTTACTACATGGATAGAGATCGTATCTTTGAAAAGAAGGATTCTATTTATGGGGGATGAATTTGAACTTATCTTTAAGGTCCTTCACTATATATGTATAGGATATTATTTTGTACAGAGTTAATCAATCTAATAAAGAGAGAGGTTTTTCCCTTGTATGGTGTGTCTCTCCTTCTTCTGTTTATGTGCTTGCATTGGCGTGTCGTGGATTGGCGTGGGTGAACGATCTTGTTTCACAACACGTTATCAGCATGAGTCTCTACCGCAAGAAGCGAAGGATCGTCGACGACAACGAACGACTACTACCGGCGATTGATCGTCCGATCCGATCTGCAATCAACTCGTCACCACGCCGGCATCCACTCGGATTACCGAAAAAGTCCTACGCGATAGCCAACGCTTCCGGCATCAAGAACGTAAGTCGAAAAATACTGCAGATTGTTTCGCTAGATGCATAGATCTAATCTACTGTTAGAAATTGGAGATTGTTTTTTTTTTCTAATCTGCCGTTAGAGAACCTGAGTGATTGGGATTTGATTTCGGTAATGAATAAATAGATATGAGACAATTGGTGTCTAGGAAAACACACATGAGGCTTGGTTCTTTAATTGGCACCCGGAAACGGGAAGTGCTCCCTCCCTCATGTGAGCCATAGGGGCAGGTTGACCTGGCCATGAGTCGAATTGACGGAGATATTCATTACCTGTTTTCGCTCCCAACCAACAAGAATTATATAAGTTGAAAATTAACCTTATGACATGTTTAATTTATGTTGGAATTACATAATTAACATAAAATGGCTAATTGCTAAGAAAATTCTGGGAAAATTGTGATAATTATCTACTGAATAGATATAGACCAAAACTTTATTAATTAAATGAAGATGCATGCAATATAATATTTTACCTGTAGTAAAATCTCGTATTGCTTGCATATAGGATATGTCTGACATTGCAAAAAAGGAATTTGTTGTGCTTGCCCTGTATGGCAGCAATTACCTCACTTGGGCAATGGATGCCAAAATCAACCTAACAGTTAGAGGACTTAGAGTTGCTATTGCTCGGTCTGAAGCCGGTGCAATCGAAGTGTCTGAACCCGCAAAATGTGCCGCTTTACATTTCCTGAGGCACCATATTCATTTAGACCTGAAGGCCGAATACTTGATGGAGGAGGACCCACTGGTATTGTGAAATTCCCTGAAGGAACGCTATAACCAGCAAAGATCTGTGTTGTTGCCAGAAGCACAACGCGAATGGACCCTCCTACGTTTTCAGGATTTCAAATCTGTAACATCTTACAATTCTGCAATGCACAAACTAGTCGCTAAATTGACTTTTTGTAACCAGAAAGTTACTGAAACTGAAAAGATCGACAAAACCTTGTGCACTTTCCACCCTAATATGATGATACTACAACAACAGTACCGTCATGCAAAGTACAAGAAGTACTCTGAGCTTATTAGTGTTCTGCTAGAAGCAGAAAAACATGATAAAGTCCTGATGAAGAATCATCATGCAAATACTAATGGAAGCCAAGCAGTGCCTGAAGCACATGCTACCGCTCAGCAGGCCAGTAGTAGCCATGACTGCGGGAAGGTCCAAATGTACAAGGGGAATAAATGGAAGAATGACAGAAATCAAAAGGGAAAAGAGAAATCCCAATGGAACGGTAAAGGGAAGGGTACAGGAACCTTCCAGAAGCAAGGTCCAGCCAATAAGGCACCTGACTCTCAAACATGCTTTAAGTGTGGTTGTGTTGGCCATTGGTCATGCAATTGTCGCACCCCAAAGCATTTTGCAGAACTTTACATGAAATCCACTGGGAGATTACAGAAGAATCAAGAAAAGAATGTTGAGGCATACTTCACCGCTCTACCAAACATTGAGCAGGACGGTGGAAAGAAAAATGACAATGTCACTGACCCAACGGTCGAGTTTAAGGAAAGCCTTCTTGGATATGGTGACTCGCCCATGGAGGAAGATGACCTACCTGGTACTGAACTTGTAGAATTCCAGAAGAATACCAATGTTTCCCAGGAGATGGAACATGACTTATATGGAGATCTAGAATAGTCTTCCTACACCCCCTTTTTGCTTTATATCGCATTTTCATTAGTTGAGTCACCTTAAGAGCCTCATCAGTTTGAATAATTATGTTCCTGAATGAACATTTGGTCTATGCTCCTGTTGAGCAATTATCAATGATAATTAAATAAAGTGTTTTCCAGAATATTTGATATTTTGTGCTATACTTGTTTTATATTCTACAGTTTTTCCTGATGCAATAATTGTTTGATTGTTATACTATGTAACCTGAAGTTGGTATTGCGATAAAAACCCAGAAATATTTAAAGATATTGTAGATCGACTGGGCAATCTTGAGTTGAATAATATGAGAAATATTTAAAGATAACCCCATCGTATATTTGTGCGCACAATCCAACGCTGGGAAGTCGGAACACCCAGACTTCATCGTTGTGGGAAATCACGAGGAGCTGGAAGAAATTAATAAAGAGATATCCCTGGAGTGATGCAGGAGAATTATATATAAAGAAAGACTACAATTGTTGACATATTTTGCCTCTAAAAATTGCTAAAATCTGGATTCAGAACCAAAGTCCATGGCAGAGTGCCAGGAGCGCTCATATAGGGTCAAATGAAAGAGCAATTGAGACAGCGCTCGCTTAATAAGAGAAAAGTTCTTGGTCCTGTTGACTGAACATTTTCTGAAATATTCCTTGTATGATCAAATGGATTTTTCATCCTGAAGATATATAAAAATATTCAGGTGGTGAGATATAAAGCGACGCTTGTAGCACAAGAGTTTTAGCAGAGACCTATCATCGATTACGATTAAACTGTTCTCCTGTAATAAGTGAAATAACGTTCTGAAATTTAATATTGATGGCAGCAAGCTTAAACTTATCAATACAGTTGATAGATGTAGTGACTGCATATTTATATGGGTCACTGAATATGGATTAAAACAGTCGGTAAGGATGTGGTACAACCGACTTAGTAAATTCCTCCTAAAGAAGGGATATTCAAATAATGATGATTGTCCCTGTGTGTTCATAAAGAAATTCTAGAATAGATTTTGTATCATCTTGGTATATGTCGACGATCTGAATATCATCGGAACCACGAGGAAATAAAGGAAGCAAATGCTTACCTCAAGACGGAGTTTGAGATAAAGGATTAGGTAAAACCAAATTTTGCTTAGGCTTGCAACTTGAGCATTTCCTTACAGGAATTTTAGTACACCAGTCTGCCTATACCAAGAAGGTATTGGAAATATTTAACATGGATAAATCTCATCTTTTGAAAACCTCCATGGTAGTAAGATCCCTTGAAGCAGACAAAGACCCATTTAGACTAAGGATGAAAGATGAGGAAGTCTTAGGACTTGAAGTCCCATATCTAAGTGCTATCGGTGCACTTATGTATCTTGCGAATTGCACAAGGCTTGATATTGCATTCGTAGTAAATTTGCTAGCAAGACATAGTGCAGCTCCAATCAGAAGACATTAGGCTAATATCAAGACTTTACTCATATACCTCTAAGGTACCTAAGATCTTGGATTGTTTTTCCTGAAGGACCAAGACTTAATCATGGAGGAAAATATGGATGTTGGCTATCTGTCTAATCCCCACAGTGCCAAAATTAAAACTGGTTTTGTATCTCTGTGGTGGTGCAGCTATTTCTTGGTGGTCTTTCAAACAGACTTTGATAGCCACCTCTTCCAACCACTCAGATATTATATCTTTGTATGAAGCCTCACGGAAATGCGTTTGGCTGAGACGTGTAATTAACCACTTCCAGAAGTCACGTGATATGAATACCGTCGATACCCCTACTATTATCTATGAAGATAATGCTGCTTGTGTTGCACAAATACAAATGGGTTATGTAAAGAGCAACATCACGAAGCATATTGTCCCTAAGTTCTTCTATCCTCACGAACTCTAGAAGAATAGTGAGGTAAAAATAATGCAAACTAAGTCATATGAAAATCTAGCAGATTTATTCACAAAATATTTTCCAAAGTCTATCTTCCAAAGGTACGTCGATGGCACTGGAATGAGGCGACTTAGAGATTTGCAGAGTTCAGGGGGAGTAAATCCTGAACCATAATCCCTTTTGCTCGATCCTGAAGATCATAGTTTATATCTTGAAGATTATAAGTTGTGCTCTTTTTTCCTTAAGTGAGTTTTCTTGAAGTTTCTCACATCAAGATCTTTAATGAGGCAACTAGTGTAACACGGAGTGCGAGTGCAATGTACTCTTTTCTCCATCCCTTTTTTCCCACTGGGTTTTTGGGAGGAGTTTTTAATGAGACATGTGCATTACGCGGTATTCGCCCAAGGGGGAGTGTTATGATATGGATAGAGACTGTATCCCCGGAGAGAAGGACTCTATCCATGGTGCGCGAATCTGAACTTATTTCCAGGGGTCCTCCACTATATATATAGGGCATTGCCTTGTACAAAATTAATCAATCTAATAAAGAGAGATGTTTCCCCCTTGTATGGTGTGCTTCTCCTTCTTCTGTTTGTGTGCTTGCATTGGCGTGTCGTGGATTGGCATAGGTGAACGATCTTGTTTCACAACATTTGGAAACCTTCTGGGTTTGGTTTTGAATATTTGCACCCGAGGAATGTGATTTGAAGTAGGGACGTGTTTTTTTAAGGCTACATAAATATTAAAGTATGGATATTGAGTAGTATATTATTTTGTTTGTTTTAAGATTTATGCAATTTGTATTGAGAAGAAAAGCATAGAACCACCGCTTTTAGAAGCAATAGGATGCAAAAAAAACTTGATGATAACTATACTCTTTTAAGATCCATGGAAGGGTTTGAATTTGGAACTTTTATGTTGATTTATTGCCTTCCTTTTTTTTAGGAAAACGGATTTGATATACACCATATTTTGTTTTAGTGATATATCTTGCATAGTATAAGATGATAATCTATAGAATGCATAACAGAATGAGAAGGAGCGCTACATATTAAACCTTTCTAAACGTAGGCCTGAGCACATGTTTTTAAGAGTTTGTTTCTTTTTTTTTTTTTCTTAAAGCATAGTTTCTACTTTTGTATTGAAATTTAAACACAGTTTCAGAATGAGATATTAAGGGAGAACACACCTATTCCCATGAAATCTGGCAATTCTTAGCCTTGAATTTGCCTGGAAAACATGCTTCGGTTCTTCTTTAGGGGTCATGTAATGCTGACATTAGATCATCTAAGAGAATAGTAGATCAACAACGGAATAACAAATCAGCGAGGGCAATACCAACCGTCGGCGTAGGGTGGGGCAACAAGAAGGGTGAAGGCAAGCGACGAATTGGGTCTTGACTACAACAAAAGGGAGAGTTGGGCGATGACCGACGGCACCACATCCGACCAAGACGCGGTGGAAGGCAAGGAGGTGAGCGGTGTTATAGACATATTTGGTGCTTGCAACTATTGCAGATGGCAAAATGGCGGCGGCGATGGAGAAGGGTGGTGCGCATGTGTAGGTGTGTTGGTGGGTTGGCGGCGTGTGAGTGGGGGAAATACTAAGACTATTGGCAATAGTCTCAGCGATATTTAATTGCTAGAAAAAATACACAATGATTTTGAGGAAAAACAGCAAAATACTGCACAAAGAGTTCCTAAAATAATTCGAGTGTCGCGTTTGTGTGTTTCTGCAAGTGAAAAGGCGGTTTCATGCAAATACGAGCTGTTTCCCCTCTCCTCACCACCTGGCGCCCTCACTGACACATGGGACACTCACCGACGCGTGGGCGCGCACACTGACACGTGGGGCCCTGACTGATGCAGCCTACCTATCTATCCCGTGTACTGTACGTTCAAACAGGCTACAGATGACGTAGCAGCGGATAGAGGCGGCCAGACGGGAACCGATCGAGCGGAGCATTCATGGATAGAGCGGGGGAGGTCGCTACACGTGTGCCGCGCTGCCCGCATGTGGTGCTCGCCTTGGTCCGCTGCGTGAACCAGGACGCTGAGTGGTGGGGCTGGATCGCGCCCGATAAGACTTCGCCGGGCGCGCGTCGCGAGCCGTAGAGAGCAGCGCGGCCCACGTGCTGCGTGGTGAACCGGTTCCATCGTGCTCCGTCGGTCTCGTTAACTTGCTTGGATGGAGTACTCACTCTACTTGGATGGTTCAGCTTTGATTTAGGATGTATACAACCAAGAACCAACGTCAGAGATTGATGCTCTCAAAGAGAGAATTAGAGATTTGAGAACATTAATAATATAGGTATGGTAGCTAGATAAAACGGATCAATGAATGAAAGGGACCGACATATTAATGAAGCTGCATGAAAAATGTGTCACTTGTTTATGAATATATATTTGCTTTTTTTTCATCAACTGCGGGACATGATACAAATCGTTTTTTTTTTTTTGAAGGGGACGTGATACAATCGGTTGGGAAGTAGAAGTAGAACGGGAGATCTTGTTTTTCGGATTGGTGGCTCTTTTTGTTCAAACAACTAGATATATAGATGATTTTTTAAAAGAGTTTTGATAAGTTTCATCCGGATGTTTTCTTTAGCAACCATCATCCAAATTCTTAGCCATTGGATTTACTTTCAGATTGATACACACCCCTCCTGAATTCGAGGTGGGTTGATCCTACGGATGTGTCTTTTGATCGTACGGTTCAAAGTTTGGATGATTTTTAGGACAAAAACAATACACTCCCTTTTTTGAATTTATCTTACATATGTACTATTTAGTGCAAGTAATAAATACATCATGAAAGGTAGTTTTGTACATGCTTCATGCGATGCATGTATACGATGTTTTTTTTTCTGTTGCTTTCCTAGTGCATATATGTTGAGCAACTCTCCTCGGCCTTTTTCTTACAGCGCCCGCTGCCAACGGTTCAACACATTCTTCTCTCGATGGATTCCTTCGTGGCGAAGTACACCTCACAGCAAACGACTTTGCAGAAGAATTTCTCCTTTCTTTACTCTCGCTCTTCTGTCCATCGGGAAAATATCCTTGCAAATTACAGTCGCTAGCTAGCTAGCTAGCCTATTCAACAGCGACGTCGCGTCAAGTACGTAAACCCTTCGCACGATCTCGAATCAAAAAGCTCTACTTAGCCCTCCTTGACTTTTACGGTATCTACAGTTAAACTTTTAATTTCCAATTAATATATTTATAAAAACACTGTGGGGGCACAGTATTACGAAAGTATTTCACACGACAAATCGAACAATAGCAATCTAATACGACCAATCTAAATATTCAGAAGAAGAAGAAAAAAAACAGTATTATTTAAAGATTACGAGTTCGACAGATCAAAATAAAAGGAAGGTGAGTACCCTGAAGCGGAGGAAGAAAGTATATATGCAGCAGTTCTAGCAAGGAAGACCGTGGACAGACGAACGAAACGGGGCGGGGTTACTGTAAGCGCTGACGCACGCACGGCATGTCTGCGGCTTGGCCGGCACGAAAGCTTCCGAACGCGCAAAGCCGAGTCGGTGTGCGTGCGTGACGCAGCACACGTGCTGGCCGTTTTGGAGTGGATGGAATGGAAGAGTGCAGTTTTTTTTCCTGTCTCAACCAAGGCGAAGCTTTCCTCCGATGCTGACTCGCCGCCTTGCTTTCCTTCGCTCGACGGTTTTTTCTTCTTCCTCTTCTTCGATCTGCTGCTGCTGCAGGCGGCATACGCGCGTCCTTTTGTACTCCTGGTACTGCTCGTTATTACTAAGCTACCCACCGTGGCCAAGTTGATGATCCAGGGGGTAGAACTAGAGAAACATGATCAGGGTTCACTACTTCACCACGTTTCGGTGTCATAAGAACTGAATTAAGTAGATTTATGTATACTATAAATAAATTAATATATGCTAATTTTTATTTTGACCCGATGTCCGCCCCTGAGTCGATCGTCCTTTTGCAGTTAGCCGCGGTCTTCTGCCTTCCTGGGCTGCAACACTAGTCGCCAACGAAAGCTGCCATGGATGTTAGCCGCGGCTGTGCGTAACCGGGATCTTAATAAGCTGCGAGTTCATTTAGGCCCCGCCTGAAATTCGAGAGTTTCTACATCTGAGATGTTCAGTAAAATTTAGGCGTTCCAAAAGGAGGCTAAAAGGTTCATCGTATCATATTTGGGAGAGTAAATTGCACCGCACGTTCCTTAACGTGTGTGGTCGGTTAGCCTAGATAAATCAGCTCCTTAACCTGTGCACTTGGGCAACCTGTCAAAAAGCTGGTAGACCGCGGCTTCGCCTTGGTACAAAATGGGTGGATTTCAATCATGATGGGAAAGGTGCAACCTCAACGGGAGCTCAAGCCTCGACCAACAAGCTGAACTACTAAGCTTGTAAATTAGGCTAAGTATGGCCCATTTGGCCATACGAGTTTAATGGGCCACACGGGTCAAAGTAGGGCCGGGTCGGGTGCTTTCGGCCCGCATGTTGCTCGGCTCTGCTCGACTGCACCCACGGTCCCACAACCGCTCACCTCCCAGCTCCCGCATACAGTCCCACTCCCTCCCGAAGCCCACCGCCACCCACGTCCTCCGCCGCGGCCATGCTCCTCTCCGGGCCGCCGCCGGAGTCCACACCCTCGCTGCTCCTCCTGGATTGCAGCGGCGAGGACGGAGGCGGCCACGACCACGACTCCTCCTCCCGCGCGGCCTCGGCCCCGAAGAAGCGCGCCGAGACGTGGGTCCAGGACGAGACCCTGGGCCTCATCGCGCGGCGCCGCGAGATGGACTCCCACTTCAACACCTCCAAGTCCAACAGGCAACAAGCACCTCTGGGAGGCCATCTCCACCAAGATGCGCGAGCAGGGCTTCGACCGCTCCCCGATCATGTGCACCGGCAAGTGGCGCAGCCTCCCCCAAGGAGGTCAAGAAGGCGCGCAGCCACGCCCGCAGCGGCGGCGGCGCCGGAGGGAACGGCTCCGCCAAGATGGCATACTACAAGGAGATCGACGACCTGCTCAAGCGCCGCGGGGAGTGGCGGTGGAGGAGGAGCCGGGAAGAACCCCACGGCCACCTCCAAGATCGACTCCTACCTGCAGTTCGCCACTGATAAGGGTATGCCTCCTCTTGAACCCACTACACTACCCTTCTGAGTAAGACGGTCATGCCTTGCTTGATGAAATGGATAGAGGCACCGCATTTCTACCCCTCGTCTGTAGTAGTATTTGACAACGTGCAAATTTGGATTTTTTGTCATACAGCATCGATTTAGTTATACCGCAGTGTAAATTTAGCTATACAGCACTGATTGGTCACCTGTGCAATGCGAAATAGTAGAAACTTAAAGCTGTCAGGAACTACCTTATGAACTCTTGAATTTCTGAGCATTACATTACTATTTGCTGCGTAGTTCATTGGCTGATGACCGGTATACATTTGCATAGTATAAGGTTAGTTCAACTGTTTAAGATTTCTGCGCAACATGGTGCGAGAATACTTAAGCACAAGTATGGTTGCTACTTGCTAAGTCAAGACTATATTTGCAATTGGTTTGCTTCTCTGCTGAGTGGAGTTGCATATGTGTATCAGTGTGTGCGCACGAGATGATACTATTTGATATGGTGTTGGATTTTTGTTAGGAATATGACTCAAACTCAATACCCTAACCTTCCTTATCTAGGACTCTTTCCTTATCTCTAATTTTGTGGCTATATAAAGCCAACCCATGTAATTGTAATATTTGAACCATCATAGTGCATTGTCTCCCGTGGTTTTTTCTCGCAAGGGTTTTCCACGTAAAAATCTTTTGTTCCACTTCTCCCGTGCGTGTGCGTGTGTGATCTAGAAACCTAACCCTAACAATTTTTATGTCTGATGTATCTGTTTACTTAATAATGACTGTCATGCTTAGTAACTGAATATTTGGACTTTGCACCTATATTTGATTTATGGTTGTCTGACTTTTTGTTAGCTAATGGACCATGGATGTCACGGCGCCGCCTAGGCGTCGAGGCGCCGGTGGGAGGTCGCCGGGGGAGGTCGCCTCGCCTGACCGAGGAAAGGCGACCGCCTGGCCCGTCTAGGCTTCGCCCGGGCCGTCGCGGCGTCTTCAGGCGAGCTCGGGCGGGCGCCAAGGCTGGGAGGAGGACTGGGTCACGGGGGGAATAAGACAAGAGTCAAGAAGCTAGGGTTAGCGGCTTGACCTGGCATCTGCAGCGTCCTCCTCGTCCTCTTCCGTGCGCCGCCTCCTCCTCCGTCGACGCCGTCGGCTGCAGGTCCGTCCTTCCATGCGCCCCCCTCTGCACCGTCTTCCTCCCTCTCCTTGCGGCCGAGTGGCGCGCCGACCTCCGCTGCGCTGCTCCCTCTGCTCTGCTCCGGCTGCTCCCTCTGCTCCGGCTGCTTCCTCTGCTCCGGCTTCGCCCCCTTCTGCCTAGTCCTCATGACGATGAGATTGGTGGAGATGGATCAAACGAGGATTTGAATGGTTTAGAATTAGAACTAGATGTTTAAGGTTGCTTGTTTTGGTGATTGTGAGTTGTGACTATGATTTTCTTTTGGACTTGTGGAGTTGTGGTGACTATGCATGATTTGCTATTGGTAGTAATGTTGCTATCTACTTGTTTAAGACTTTTATGTGCTTCTCTATTTAATTGGCATCTTGTCATGCTATTTATTTGCATCCATACAAGGTATATGTGTATTGGTGATAATGTGTTATACTGAAAATACTAACCCTCGCCTAATCCTCGCCTAGGCGCCCGCCTTGTCGTCTAGGCATCCAGGCGATGGGCTGGCGCCTCGCCTCGCCTTGTCGCCTTGACAAGCTTGTAATGGACTAATATTTTCTGCCTTCAATCTAGGTTTTGAAGATGCTAACATTCCATTTGGTCCTGTTGAAGGTACCGAGATATTCTTCACTTGCAATAATTGCCATCTGTTTCTTTCCATACCTCATTTTATCAGCAAGCTCTCTGCTTATATCTTTGGTCTTCCACTTCTTTGACTCAATATTTTTGGCAGAAAGTTGTGCCTGCCTAAGAGGTTAATACACTAAGCTTGAGATAAAGTCATTTGTGGACTGGTTGTTACACTGTTTCATGGTCAAACACCCAAAAAGTGCTCCAAAATAGTGATTTTCTAGGCCTGGGCATTTTTCGTAGCCTTCTAGAGCAGTTTTCACTCCCAGCTCACTTTGTGTGCTGAAAGGTTATAAATTATAATCTAAAATGGTTGGACTCCAAAAAATAAAGTACCGATGAAATGCAGTAACTAGCAAATTATAGAATGATATTATTGAAAATTAAGTATTTGTATTATTGTAAAAAATTTGGATGAACCTAGAATTTACACTGAAGAGCTCACTGGGGTTTGGAACTGTAGCAGAATTTTTTCTTTCTATGTTCTCTTATGATATGAAGTCTCAATCAAGGAGAAAAAGTGACCACTCAGCAGCACTTTAAAGTGATTGTTTGACCAGTTTGTACAAAGTACAAAATAGAATTGCACTTCTACTATTTTATTTTCTGGTTCATGCATGCTAATCCAACTTCTGTGATCAAGGTTTGCCTGCTGCAATTGTGGTTTTATGAAGACAAAGTTATGCATATTAATTCATTTGATGAAGTGATTGTTTGGAACTTAGTGCTGAACTGTTTAACCGTTTCTGTTTTATAGCAAGTGGTAGATCATTGCTGAGTGTTGAAGATCGTCTGGAACCTGACAGCCATCCACTTCCCTTAACAGCTGCTGATCAGCTGATGCAGTTGCAACCAATGGTGTGAACCCATGGAATTGGAGAGACACCTCAACTAATGGTGCTAATCCGCTCACACTGAAATTTATGAACTGGATTTAGTATTTCAGTGGATAGTATTTGTTTTGATTACGCTAACTTCCTGTTCCTCTAAGAAACCTTGGGGCAAAAAAGGTTCAAAAATGTCTGTACTTAACAAATTATTGATAGGAGTTCTTAGAAAGTGGCAGTGTTCAAGAAGGCGCTAGGCGCTAGTCGGGCGGTGAGGTAGGGCCCAGCGCCTAGACGGATTAATCGAGGATTAATCGGATCTAGGCGCTCGGTCCTAGGCGGTCAGATAAAATATATTATAGTAGATATGTAAGATGTAAAGAACCAAATAACTAAGCAGTTAAGCACACAATTAGATAAATATCATAAACATAATGACATAGTACCACCCAAAGACATAAGTTCTCACACAATAACCCACAAGCATTTAGCAAAGTAATATACAGAGTTACAGACAGAGGAGGGAATGGGGAGAGACAGAGAGAGAGATCGAGAGAGTGGGGAGAGGCAGAGAGAGATCGGGAGAAGGGGGGAAGCAGAGAGAGAGATCGAGAGAGTGGGGAGGCAGAGAGAGATCGAGAGGGGGGAGAGGCAGAGAGAGATCGGGAGAGGGGGGAGAAGCAGAGAGAGATCGACAGAGGGGGCGGAGAGGCGGCAGACGGGGTGGAGAGGCGACAGAGAGAGTTCGAGAGGGGGGAGAAGGGGAGGGAGAAGCGGCGGAGAGGCGGCAGAGGGGGAGGGAGAGGCGGCGGAGAGGCGGCAGAGGGGGCGGACAGGCTTGGCGACGACGATGGCTTGGCGACGACGACGACGGCGACGACGACGGCTTGGCCTCCGTGCGAAGGTCACTCCCTTCTCCCTTCTAGTCCAGCTCCGTCCTAGGGTTCTGCAGCTTCTGCTGCTTTTTATTGATGCTTCACCCGTCCATCAAGAAGTCGGACCGCCTAGACCTGCTAGTCGCCGCCGCCTCCGCCGTATGCCGCCTCGCCTATTCCCGCCTGGGCGCCTGCGACCCGCCTAGGCGGCTTCACCGCCTAGCGGACCGCCGAGGGTGTAGTCGCGGCGGTCGGAGGCCGCGTAACGCCTAGGCGCCGCCTAAATGCGATTTTTTGAACAGGGGAAAGTGGTAGAAGCTGTTAGTTTTCTTCTTACTCGCTGCTATTGTTTCGATTTGATTCTACTTCTGCAGATAAGACAATTATTTATTTTATGTTTTAAGACACTTTTAAGTTGCTGACTTTAGATGGTAGTAAATCTCAAGTCCTACAGCAATGACAGATTTGCACCCAATAGTTCAATAAGAGTTATTATCTCAATTCTATTATTGTGGTTCCTTGTATTAATGTGTTGGTTTTACTGGGAAACCGGCACAAACCTCATACAGGTGGATATAATCAGGGCACTTTTGGTGGGAGAGTCGTTTTAGTCAATTTGGGTGATTACACTAAAATAATAGGCATTGATGGTTCTGCTAAAGCAATTAAAGAAGCCATCAAATCAGCATCTGGATTAAGAACAAGGCGGGCTTATTGGGTTGAAGATGAAGATGAGATTGTTCGTACCTTGGACAGGGATATGCCAGTTGGAACAAACACACTTCATCTTAATGACGGTAATTGTAAAATGTCTTCTCTTCCAAGGAATAAGATTTTTTTACTTTCTTAAGAACTAGGAATATCATAGTGCTCCCTCCATTGAAAATTGTTGAGCATACTTTTTTGTTGAGTTTGTTGATTGTTAGGCGCATGAAGCAAACGAAGCAAGATTTGCAGCTTGTTTCCTACTGTGACCCTGTTAATTAGGGGGCCATACAGTTCACTCATCCATGGCTATGCATATCCATTAAGCAACCTCTTGATCCCATGATGCATCTAGTTAACCCAGCAACTAGCTTGATGCCATGTCCATTGCTCTCTGAGAATATATATATATATATATATATATATATATATATAGAGAGAGAGAGAGAGAGAGAGAGAGAGGATAGCTAGTGTGCTATCGATAGCACAGATCCTTCGTGCTATAGGGTTGTGTTTGCAAAATTCGAAGACGAAACTGTTAATCCAAACCGTGCATTCTATTCATCTCATTGAAATCTCGCTGCCCACCAAATTTTATATTTTTTGAATTTTTTCTCCTATTTATTTTGTATTTTTCAAAACCAGCTTCATTGGACGCCCCACAACTAATTAGATCGTGGATTTTTAAATATACAAAATAAATAGGAGAAAAAGTTCAAAATATATAAAATTTAGTGGGTATTGAGATTTCAATTAGATGAACAAAATGCACGGTTTGGATCAACAGTTTCGTCTTCGAATTTTGCAAACACAACCCTATAGCACGGAGGATACAGATTAACATATAACGTTGCTGTCACATGCATTCGGCTTTACGTATATATGATTCATACAACTAACTAATATTTGCAGCTAGGTTGTTGCTAGGTGCTGTGTTCGGCGGCCATGGACCGGCGGCGGAGCACCGCGCAGACATTCGATGACTTCGATCCGGCCGTCGAGTGGAAGCAGGACGGCGACGACCAGGACGTCGTCGAGATCACCCTCCCGGGGTTTAGGAAGGACGAGGCGAGGGTGCAGGTGGACAACCACGGCGTCCTTCGGGCCACCGGCGAGGGGCGGCAAGTGGGCACGCTTCAGGACGGACCTGCGGCTCCCCAAAAACTGTGACGCCGATGGTGTCCGCGCCAATTTCAAGGATGAGAATCTCATCATCACGCTCCCCATCGTCGTCGACGACGCAGCCTCGCCGCTGACGTCGCCTGTCCCGACGCCACCGTTACCCTTGCCACAACCATCACCACCTCCTACTTATCCTGAGCCGCCGCCATTGCCACCACCTCCGGAGAAGGGCCCAATTGTAATTCCGGAGCCCTCGCCGACGCCGCCACCGTCATTGCTGCCACCTCCACCTCCACCTCCGGCGAAGGATACCGTTGTAAAGCCGAAGCCCTCGCCACCGCCGCCATTGCCACCACGTCTACCACCACCTCCACATCCCGTGAAGGATACCATTGTATAGCCGAAGCCCTCGCCACCGCCGCCATTGCCACCACGTCTACCACCACCACCATCGGTGGAAGAAACCGTTGCAAAGCCGAAGCCCTCGCCACTGCCGCCGTTGCCACCACGTCTACCACCACCACCTTCGGTGAAAGAAACCGTTGCAAAGCCTAAGCCCTCGCCACATATTCGTACATCTTTATTCGTTTTCGACCCGAATCCGTCACATATCTATCCCGTATCCGTATCCCGAATAACCCGGTTTCGTATCCGTATCCGGCTAGCCCGTATTCGATTCCGAATTCGAGAGAAAAAATATGAATTAAAATACAAAAAGAGCTATATCCATTCGTATCCGACCCGTTTTCATCGCTAGACCCAAAGCAACTCCTTTTTACACAACCCCTTATAAGATCAAATTGAACAAATTACAACTCCGGCTTTCAGCTCTCCCACACCCGAAATCCAACCGACTTTCCGGCGACACGGCGGCGTCCGCACGCCGTCCGGCAACCCCCCGCCGCCCCGGCGACCGCAGTACGGCCGTGTCGCATGCTCGACCGCTTTCCCGTTGGCCTCTGCCGGTCTCGCGGTCTTCTACGGGGGAGTTGCCGCCGCGTCATATCCACCTTGGCCGGTGGTGGCGGCGGGGAAGAGGGACAACTCGGGGAGTTCTTCCAGTACATGGTCCGGCTCCGTAACTACGAGCGCTCCGGCGTGCCGCGCTGGGCTGGGACCGACTCCGACGACGGCTTCGACCTCGACCGCATGCGTTGCCTCCTTCGCCGCCTCGACGACCCCCATACCCATTTCCCGGTTAGGTCCCACTGTCACCTCAACCCTCCTTAACACCAAAACCATACAGATTGCAACACAACTCATGAAGTAAAGCGATTAGCAAAGGAAGGATATGTAGTTTTGCTTGTGATGGGACATTGGGGTGTATTCAGTTCAAGTGTTAGACACCCATCATTCAAGATGGAAAATGTTTTTTAATCTTCATGGAAACTGTGATGAATTCTAGGATGAAGCAGAGTGTTTGTCTTTATAGGCTATTCATATTGTCGGCACCAAGGGGAAAGGTTCAACTGCTGCATTCCTGTCCAATATCATGAGGGAGCAAGGTTACAATGTGGGTTGCTATACGAGATGTTCTACCACATCACCGTGCTTGATTTATCAGTTGGTAGCTATTAGACAAAATTGTTCTGTTACTTGACACAATGGAGGATGTCGAGGGACTATAATCTTTTGATGTATCGCTTTCTTGGATGATGAGTTATGGTGTCAAAAATTTTACTTGCTGCGTGTAGGTTGTGGAATTAAAATTATTGAATTCTGTTGATTTTTTTTCCAAGTATCATTCTGGATCGAGAAATTCTATAACGCTGCTTTCTATGCAGCCCACATCTTCTAACAATTCGGGAACACATTTCTGTTCGAAAATGTGGATGCCCTGTTTCAATTGCATTGTTGAGGGATCTTTTTGATCAGGCCAAGGGAAGCTATTGATGAATCGGTAGAATTAGAAAATAGAACCCTCACACACTTTGAGGTAGTTTTGTTTTTTAATTGCAAAGCTAGTTTTTTTGCTTGCCAAACCGATGCGATTTTTTTACATTTTTTTGTCCCCAAATGAGCGTCTCCAATGTCAATATACATGACAATAACATCCTTGCAAATCTGATGGTTGCTTTCTGCCTTAGAAAATATGGATAATGAATGCAAGATGGAATCGACAAACTCTCATAACTGCTCCCATGGAGAAGTGCAATAAGATGCGATGCAAACTAATGAAAGAGAAAACATGCTCCATGGCCTTATCGAAAAGATCCCTCAACAATCCAGCAGAAACAGGGCCTCCACATTTTCCAACGGAAATGCGTTCCCGAATTGTTAGAAGATGTGGGCTGCATAGAAAGCAGTGTTATAGAATTTCTCGACCTAGAATGATACTTGGAAAAAAATCAACAGAACTTAATAATTTTAATTCCACAACCTACACGCAGCAAGTAAAAATTTTTACACCAGAACTCATCATCCAAGAAAGCGATACATCAAAATATTATAGTCCCTCAACATCCTCTATTGTGTCAAGTAACAGGACAGTTTTGTGTAACGGCTATCAACTGATAAATCAAGCACGGTGATGTGATAGGATACCTGGTATAGCAACTCACATTGTAGCCTTGTTCCCTTATGATATTGGACAGGAATGAAGCAGTTGAACCTTTCCCCTTGGTGCCGGCAATATGAACAGCCTGCAAAGACAAACACTCAGCTTCATCCTAGAATTCATGACACTGTCTCCATGAAGATTAAAAAACATTTTTCATCTTGAATGATGGGTGTCTAACACTTGAACTGAATACGCCCCAATGCCCCATCACAGGCAAAACTACAGATCCTTCATTTGCTAATCGCTTTACTTCATGAGTTGCGTTGCAATCTGTATGGTTTTGGTGTTAAGGAGGACCGAGGTGACGGTGGGACCTCATCGGGAAATGGGTATGGGGGTCACCGAGGTGGCGGAGGAGGCGACGCATACGACCAAGGTTGAAGCCGGCGTCGGAGTCGGTCCCGGCCCCGCGCGGCACGCCGGAGCGCTCGCAGTTACGGAGTCGATCCATGTACTTGAGGAACTCCCCGAGCTGTCCCTCTTCCCCACCGCCACCAGCCACGGCGGATATGACGCGGCGGCAACTCCCCCGCAGAAGACCGCGAGGCCGGCAGAGGCTAATGGGAAAGCGGCCGAGCATGCGGCACGGTCGTACTGCGGTCGCCGGGGCGGCGGGGGTTGCCGGAGGCCGTGTGGACGCCACCGTGTCGTCGTAAAGTCAGTTGGATTTCGGGTGTGCGAGAGCTGAAAGCTGGGGTTGTAATTAGTTCAATTTGATCTTATAAGGGGTTGTGTAAAAAGGAGTTGCTTTGGGTCTAGCGATGAAATGGGTCGGATACTTATGGATATAGCTCTTTTTGTGTTTTAATTCATATTTTTCTCGGAATCGAATACGGGTTAGCCGGATACGAATTCGGGATACATATATGTAACGGATTCGGGTTGGAAACGGATAATGCACGCATATATAAAGTAATATATGATGAATTAAACCGTATGAGTACATGACTATAGTAGTAAGTTATATATCAATCAAACCTAATAAATGTCATGGAAAGAATATGCTACTTTAGGATCAATAGAACCATCTAATTGCCAATATAAATGGGCTAATATTGAAAAAAATGACGAAATGGCCTGGATGTTGCTGATATGCAAATAGAAAATATCCGGATAAGGTCCCATGCCGACCTAAATATTTATATATGATGCTTGTTCACCTAAAAAACATCTTCACACATGCCTCAGCATATTTAGGTCGTTTATATATGATGCTTGTTCACCTGCTGACTTTGAGGAAAATTGAAATGTGTTTCTTTCCAAGTACCAAACAAGCAGGAACTGGGATTGGTTGAACAGAATGTATAGAAAGCGGAGGTTGTGGGCTTCTGCTTTTTTGTCTGACAAGTATTTTCTAGGCATGAGAACTAACCAACGGAGTGAGAGTGTAAATTCCCGTCTTCACAGGCATCTAGACTATTACATGTCTTTGGTTGATTTGATTGAACACTACGAGGTCTGCATTTCTGGCATGCGTCAAAGAGAGGCCGAATTTGATTGTAAAGCATCACAAACTTGGCCAGTTGCTGTTACAGACTATAGAGAACTTGAAGAGGCCGTTGGACATCTTTTCAAGTATTCAAATTTTGATCTATTGCAGAAAGAGCTACAAAAGATAGATAGTTACTTGATGGTAGAGATAGATACATGGTTACTTCGAAGGAGAAAGAAGGACAAGCATTTTGTGTTGATTATTTTCTTGGACCGAATTCTGTTATAAGGTGCAGCTGTCGAAAGATGTTGCGTGATGATTTATTATATCAATTAAATTGTTACTGTGGTAGTCCCTTTAGAATGTAATTGCAGGTTAGCAATCCTATCCAGCATTGGGGGTTGGGGATTACTGAGTCCACCTTAGGTGCAGCACTGCAGAGTTTGACAGGGGCTCCAAGGTTACTTGCAGCAATAGCAAATGACGACATTCTTCCAGTTCTTAATTACTTTAAGGTTTCTGACGGGGCTGAACCTCACTCACCCACTATCACAATGTATTTCCTTCTGTGCTATTCCGGCGTGAACCTGTGTGCTTTCTGCTTGACCTCCTCGATGCTCCTAAGTTGGCGCCGCCCTCGATGGAAATTTCACCATTGGAGTCTTTCACTTGTTGGTGCATTGCTTTGTGTTGGTATGCCTCTTTACTCTCACCATTTATTTTGTTATCATGATCTTCACCATGATGTGTAATAATTTTACGTAATATCAGTTTATGTATTTTGACATGTATAATTGAGTTATACATTACTTGATTCAAGACTTCTTTCACATGACTCAGGGAAGGGCTGATGTAATTCCAAAGGATTCAAAAATCCCTCTTTATTTGTCTTTCATTGTTTAATCTTAAATCTAATATTATTCTAAGATCCCTCTGCTAGTTTAATTTCGTCCTTCTATGAGGATCTTTGAAAATATCCAAGTGTAGCTATATTTCTTAATTTCTTAAGCAGAAAACTGCACATGTACGACGGACTAAGTCATAAATGCTAAATTTCTCCTAATCTGTACTGACGTATTGTTTACCCTATATTTATTGTGGCAAACAGCTGATTAAAATGCACCCTTGTGTTGTATTTATAATTGTGCCTTTTCACTTACATGGACCTCCCTCGATTTTCAGTGATCATGTTTTTGATCTCTTGGTCTTTTACTGTTGTCTCCCTTGCCCTTGCAAGCCTCATCTATTACTATGTGAGCGTAAAAGGTAAGGCTGGAGATTGGGGAGAATGGGTTCAAGAGTGCATGCTTTCAGTTGGCACTGCGAAGCCTCAGATCGCTAGGAGGTACGACTTTCTGCTTAGCAAGTAAATAATCCTAATTGAAATTAGAGAGGTGCTTCTATGCTTTCCCTCCTAATACAAGTTGCACAAATCTCGAAGCAAACGAAGGGGTAAGTAATCCTCATCTACCCTTCATTCATGCTTTAATATTTGTGCAACTTTAAAAACGAAGAGCATAGAAGCACCTCTCTTGAAACTATGCGTATTCCCATTTTTTGTAACGCTTACCATTCTTCTCACAGCAAACCAAGTTCATCCTAAGAATTGGTACCCTATTCCTCTAATATTCTGCCGTCCTTGGGGTAAACTTCCAGAATATGTCCCTTGTCATCCAAAGCTTCCAGAAAATGTCCCTTGTCATCCAAAGCTTCCAGAAAATTTTGTCACATTTTTCACTTGATTAGATATAATATACTTTTGGAAGCTCTACCGCCATTTGGTTGTTGTACCATCATAGAAGAATGGAAAACCAGATTTTGTGCATGTTGTACCGACAAAGTCAGAAGCCCTCACCTTGATGAAGGCTACATTGACATGAGATACACGGGTTGTTGTGTGTCTTCATTCTTTTTCTGGATTCAATGGATTCATATACTTCATTGTTACAAATTTGGTGGCCATGTTCTCTATACGTGACAATTTTACAAATGCAACGCTTCCTCTTTTTTTCCACTGAAACAGTAGCAGTAGTAATCATGTTTTCCAACCATTTGTATGCGGCTGCGAGAGACCGTGCAACCAGTTGGTGAAATAGGGAAACTAAACTAATGTAGCCATGACCATGGCCTGTGATTAAACAATACTCACTCCGTTTTTTTTATAAGACGTATTTGTAGGGAGTTTTATCCTGCGCTGTTAACAGTTGTGAAACTTGAGTTTCTTTTCAATGGAACTGGGGCAGTTGATCTAAAAAGTATGTCGTAGGATTTAGATGGGTACACACACGGATGCTATTTACATAGGACCCTACCAGGTTTGGGGGCGTCAACGATTTGCTACTATGGAACTCAGATAGTCCAAACAACCAAGTACGAAAGCTCTGTACGAACATAAATCTTCTGTCCTGCAATTTAAAAGGTACATCCCAAATCGAAAATAACGAATCTACCTCTGGACTGAACAGACTGCACATCTGGATGCAGCTTACAGTAAACTTCATAGCTAGGGTACAACAATGCCTTGTTGAAGGCTCTTAATTATCATGGGTGCAAGGTCTTCGTCGAAGCCGGGCTGCTGCTTGAGCATCCTTTCCGGTTGCACACCTCACGGAAGGGGTAGTTCCAACTTCCAGGTTGTTGCACTCACTCTCATGTGAACTGAGTGGCGAAGGGACATACTTGAGATAATCTCTGAGTGCTTTGCAGTCGCTTCTCAAAGTAAAAGTACGTTGGAGTTGTTACATAATCGATTATACATTTCTGAAATCTTTGGGTACTCACGCGTTGTGCACCAACCAAGCAAGGGTTTTCTGAAATCAATTACAACTTGAACGTAAAACCGGACACTGTGCTGTTAATTCACATAAAAAAAAGCTTGAGAAATACGAAACCTTGGTGGTCAGTGAGGGAACTGGCCTCTTCAGCCGGTCGAGCAGCCACCCAAGAATTGTTCGATCCCATCTTGCATCAACATTTTTTTGGATCCGGCCGCCAATCCAAAAAAAAGCAGTCGCCTCTCGAATGACGACATGTGGAAGAATGGCATGTTGTGGCGATCGGCCATGATGTGGGGGCTAATTCTCTTGAGGAATTGCTAATTCGTTTTTTACTCTTTTTGAACGATTTTTTTGCTTTTTTTAAATCAAAACTTTAAGTTTTTGGAATTTAAATTTTTTAGAGGCGAAACTTTTTGATCTAATTTTTTTCGAGGAGAAATTTCTAATTTTAAAGTTTTTTATTTAATTTTTTTAGTTGAAATTTTCAGATTTGGAATTTTTTCGACTTGAATTTTAAATCGGAACTTTTTGAACAAAATGTTTTTTAATCAAAATTTTTCGAACCAAAAGCTTTTGAATCGAAAATTTTATGAGTTGAAGCTTTTCGATTTGAAAATTTTTGAATTGAAACTTTTTTATTTGAAACTTTTTGAGCGGAATGTTAGGCCACATAAAATCTGAAACCTAACATCTCTCGTCGGCTCATCGCATTCTCGATTCGCACCCCTCACACCTAAAAGTTAGGCTATCAAATACTAAACCTCTTCAGTTTAATCGTTCAGCCATACGACTCAGCCGAAAGCTATCTCTCAAAAAAGCTACTGACATGCCAAACGAGACCTATATTACTTGCCGCACACTGCTTTCCTTAATCTTAACCACTTATACTTGATCGAACAGTTAGGAGCGACCTAAATAGAGATGAAAACGGGACCGGATATTCCCGCCTGATCTGGGACCGGATTTGACTATTCGGCCGGATTCGGGTCGAGATTCGGATACTTGAATCCGGATACGAGATCGGATACAGAGCAGCCAATATCCGGTAAATACGGGACGGGATCCGGATATTCGGATATTCAGATATCTCCTATTCGAATATTCGGATCGGATATCCGGATATTTTCTATTCAGATATCAACAATATCCAGGCCATTTCGTCATTTTCTCTCTCAATATTAGCCCATTTATATTGACAATTAGATGGTTCTATTGATCCTAAAGTAGCATATTCTTTCAATAACATTTATTAGGTTTGATTTATATATAACTTACTACTATAGTCATGTACTCATACGGTTTAATTCATCATACATTACTTTACTAGTAGATGCCCGTGCGTTGCAACGGAATTTCAAAAGAGAATAATACATAACTATAATGCAGAATCCTAAACCATACAATAAATCAATTTTCTGTAACACACATATCAAGCAAAACATATCTTTGTAAACTAGTAAATAAATCGAATCATCTATATTAAGTTGTCCTACAGATTTACAACAACAAGTTAGCAAACCAATAGTAACTCACGTACTGGGCAATAATAACTCACGTACTGGGCTTTGGGCTCCTACTGTTCTGGCCCAAAAACGTACTGGCAGACTCACCATCACCACCAACTCATTCTTCTATGGGTCGTTGGTTGCTCTTCTCAACTCACCTGGGGTCAGAGGAGTGAGCCAGCCGCGTGGGAGCTGCCGAGTAGATGCAAAGAGATGCTGTTTGCTGATTGCATGAGCCGATGCAGCCGGCAAGAGATGCCGCTTCGTTGATTGTATGAAGCAGTGTTAACAAAAGAACGTGTTTGGTTGGTTGCATGAATGTTTATATATATCATCTCCTCAGATATCCTGTGATATCACCGTATTTAAATTACATTTATTGTAGTATTTACAAATTAGCCCCAAACGAAACAAAAACAAACACAGGGCGGCTAGAATACAAGTCCCATCAAACTCATGCAAAACCGAAATCGGGGGTTCCATTGTCAATTTCGATCTTCTCCTTTTGAGTGAAGGATACTTAGATCTAAGGGGTGCTTACATTCACACAAATGCTACCAAGCCCTTCTCCTAGCACCCACCAAACTAGCGTTACAATCAAAACACTCTAGATCACCGGCGGAACATCATAAGAGCATATTGACAGAACATTGAACTAAACTCCTTGTATCCGCTCATCGGCTCTTCTTTGTGTTCACTGCAGGAGAATTCCTGCTCCGGAAATCATCTTCAACAAATTCACAAGGGACCGCAACCTGTCCCACACACTAACGCCGTAGAGGGTTTCAACAAGCAACTCCTGGAATTCAAATCCATTCTCGGAGACAGGATACTGCAAAAATGATCAGAAGCTGAATATCAGAACCACCACAAGTAAATCGTGATAGCTAGACTATTTATCTGGGAAATAGTAGACCTGAAGAGGTTTCGGGATTATTGTTTTAACATATGGCCACCATCTATCTTCTATAACTGCCTTAACAAGGCAGCAAGCCCGCAAGCCTTCGACACCAGCAAATCTCCCAAATCCATTGTCTTTAACTCCACCAAATGGCAAAGACTGCAGTGAGAAATAGAACTAAGCCTACTTGCACTGGCAGGATGACAGAAAGCAATGAAGAAACAATATAGGCCTACCACAATACGATGAATATAACGCTATATACTACAAGATATGTGTGTGTGCACCACAAGGAATTTTTTATAATTAAAGCTTATGATCCTGGTGTTATGCTTCAGTTTTGTGTCGACTATTACGATGGGCAGAACACAAACTAGATAGTGGTACTTACTTGACACATAGAACTTGAAGCAAAATCATTTATTGCTGCAACACCACAGTGCAGTTGGGATGCTATTTTGATGGCACACTTCTTGTTGCCAGAAAACACAGCACAACCCAGACCATATTTTGAGTCATTAGCAAGTTTGATAACCTCTTCATCAGAGCTGAATTTCATGATTGGTAGAATTGGTCCAAATGCCTGTTGATCAGCAAGGAGCAGTGGTAAGAATAACATCATTAGTACGAAAGGAAATCATCCATTTTCTCCAGCCTACCTCTTCTTGCATATTTTTCATTGTATGGTTAACATTAACCAGAACAGTTGGAGGAAAGAATTGATCAACTGCGTTTCAATTGTCAGTGAGTTGATTCTTAATGCCGTCATAATCCCCAATTAACTACAGAATTACCATCAATCAAGTCAATTTTCACAACACCTGTAGTGCATTGCTCAAGTATCAAATAGAAGAGAGGACCACCAATTAATCGCAGAACATGCAAATACATGCATAGCTGAAAATTAAACCTTGTAGGCATATCAACAAACATCTTGCATGCACTAGGAATCCAACCACCTCAACTAAACTTGTGCTTGAGAGCTCACCACATGGAGAAGGCAAGAGGGGTGGGGAAGGGCGCCACCGGAAGGGCCCGGGCCCGGGCGGGGGTGGGCAGCGCGCCGGCGGGGCGGACGCCGGGGGTGGCGCTGCTGCTGGGGGGGGACGGCCGGAGGACGTCGGGCACGGGGGACGGCCAGGAAGACGCCGGGCACAGGGAGGATGGCCGGGACGGCGTCGAGCCGAGGGAGGAGCAGGGAGGCGGCGTACCGGGTGGAGGGGTTGGAGGGGCTAGAGAGGCACAGGGGCGGTGCGCCGGCCGGGAGGCGCTGCCGTGAGCGACACACCCCAGAGCCTCAGCTCCTCCAGGCGCGTTGGAGACTGGCGAAGAAGCGCCGAGCGCCGGGTGTGGAGGCGTGGGGAGAGAGCCATGTGAGAGGAGGCGTGGGGGAGATGATTTCCCAACCAGGCGCGTGGGGGAGAAGGATCCGGAGAGAACAACCCTGTGCGAGCGAGCGCATCTGCGGAGCCAGGCCCGCCGGAAACGCCCAAAATTTCTGTTTCTGCGGGGCCTGGCTCTGGACGAAGTTTGCATCTGCAGGGCATGGCCCAGTCGCCGGATGCAGTCAACCAAACAATAGAATGTTGCATCTACAGAGTCACTTCTCTCCAGATGCAGCCAACCAAACAGGCCAATAATAGTTAAGATATATGAGTGCATTATCCGTACACCTTTATTTGTTTCTGACCCGAATCCGTTACATATCCGTCCTGTATCCATATCCCGAATTCGTATTTGTATCCGGCTAACCCGTATTCGATTCCGAATCCGAAAAAAATATAAATTAAAATACGAAAAGAACTATATCAATGCGCATCCGCTAGACAGATCTGCAGTTCTTCGACGACGGCCCGTGAATCGCCGACAAATCGAGAGCTCGAGAGGCATCTAGATTCTCCGCCGCTTCTCCCCTCGCCCACCTCACCTTCGGCCGGTGTCGGCGTGCCGCGCCAGCCTCACCTTGCCGAACAGGCGAACAGCTGCTGCGCCACTTCTCCCCTCGCTGCCTTCCGCGCTCCGCCCCCTTCGACAGCGCCGCGTCGCCTAGCCTTCTCCCTCGCCCCTGCGCGAGCTCGCGCTTACCCTCCCAGGCGACTCCGCCGCTTCTCCCCTCGCTGCCTCCGCCCCCTTCGACCGCGTCGCCTTGTAATATATAAGAGAAGGGGAGCGAAAGCGTCCTTACCGTGCCTTTCTTCGAATCCGCAGTCCGCAGCTGCACCACCAATCGCCTCCTCTCCCAGTCTCCCCGCCGCCGCCATCCTCTTCTAGGGTTCCGGTTCCATGCGATCTCGCCGCGGCTGTGGCAAGTTCAACTAATTACAACCCCAGTTTTCAGCTCTCCCACACCCGAAATCCAACCGACTTTCCAACGACACAGTGGCGTCCGCACACCCTCCGGCAACCCCCGCCGCCCCGGCGACCGCAGTACTGCCGTGCCGCATGTTCGGCCGCTTTCCCGTTGGCCTCTGCCGGTCTCGCGGTCTTCTGCGGGGTAGTGGCCGCCGCGTCATATCCGCCATGGCCGGTGGCGGCGGCGGGGAAGAGGGACAGCTCGGAGAGTTCCTCGAGTACATGGACCGGCTCCGTAACTACGAGCGCTCCGGTGTGCCGTGCGGGGCCGGGACCGACTCCGACGACGGCTTCGACCTCGGCCGCGTGCGTCGCCTCCTCCGCCGCCTGGGCGACCCCCATACCCATTTTCCGGTGAGGTCCCACCATCACCTCGGCCCTCTTTAACATCAAAACCATACAGATTGCAACGCAACTCATGAAGTAAAGCGATTAGCAAAACCGTACATTGGGGTGTTTTTAGTACATAGCCTGTTAGACCTATCATTCAAGATGGAAGATATTTTTTAATCTTCATGGAGACTGATGAATTTTAGGATGAAGCTGGGTGTTTGTCTTTGCAGGCTGTACATATTGCCGGCACCAAGGGGAAAGGTTCAACTGCTGCATTCCTATCCAATATCATGAGGGAGCAAGGCTACAATGTGGGTTGCTATACCAGGTATCCTACCACATCACCGTGCTTGATTTATCAGTTGGTAGCCTTTACACAAAACTGTCCTGTTACTTGACACAATAGAGGATGTTGAGAGACTATCTTAACTATTACAAGAATGAGTTGGTGGTGATGTTGAGTCTGCCAGGCCGTTCTTGGGCCAGAACAGTAGGGGCCCAATGTTCAGTATGTGAGGAATTCTGTAGTTATTTGTTGTTTGTCTAGCCTTATTTGCATTTCATTGTATTCCCTTGTTCAGTGATTCTTCAGATCTCAAATAAGTGATAGCTCAAGTTTTAAATTCTCGTTTTTTTGTTTTTAAGAGTTTAGAACTTGTGGTGTCATCATCTATTTGGGATCCGTTGCAACGCACGGGCACTTTACTAGTAATATTTTGATGTATCGCTTTCTTGGATGATGAGTTATGGTGTCAAAAATTTTATTTGCTGCGTGTAGGTTGTGGAATTAAAATTATTGAGTTCGGTTGATTTTTTCCAAGTATCATTCTGGGTCGAGAAATTCTATAACACTGCTTTCTATGCAGCCCACATCTTTTAACGATTCGGGAACGCATTTCTGTTGGAAAATGTGGAGGCCCTGTTTCTGTTGGATTGTTGAGGGATCTTTTCGATAAGGCCAAGGAAGTTATTGATCAATCGGTAGAATCAGAAAATGGAACCCTCACACACTTTGAGGTAGTTTTGTTTTTTAATTGCAAAGTTAGTATTTTTGCTTGCCAAACTGATGCGAATTTCTTACATTTTTTTCTGTTCGCAAATGAGTGCCTACAATTTCAATATACATGAAAATAATATCCTTGCAAATCTGATGGTTGCTTTCTGCCTTAGAAAATATGGATAATGAATGCAAGATGGAATCGACAAACTCTCATAACTGCTTCCATAGAGCATGTTTTCTCCTTCATTAGTTTGCATCGCATCTGATTGCACTTAACCTTGTAGGCGGTATTTCCATTTTTTCATTTCTAAATCCAGTAGGTCATCTGATTTTTGTGTGCATATTGGCAATAACATTACAGCCCAATAATAAAAGCTGCAGCTTTGCTCTAGATCGAACTTATTTGCAATCATCTCCTGCTAGTAAAGGAAAAAATGATGGCTTCTGTGACAAGGAAAAAACTGCGATATGATTTCACTTTCTGATCTTTTTAGCTGTCCTGATACTGCCATACTGCATCAGCATTACTTCTGTGTGTTAACATCTGGTAGCAATTCATCTTCAGTTGATAATATATGGTGTTTATGCAATAACTAAGTTCTTACTCAACATAATTAATTGGCACTCATCGTGCATAACTGCATATACAAGCACATTTGAATACTATAGGCATTAGTATGCTCATATTTCGCTTCCAGTGATCATGAATCTAAAAATCAGTTACATGATTTTGCAGGTTTTTACCGCTCTCTCATTTCTCCTATTCTCGCGAGAAAATGTTGACATTGCTATCGTTGAAGTAAGCTGCCTAACATTTTGTTAGATAGCGCTGCTACTGTCTTTGTAATCTTTCATGGTTTTTGAGTTCACGTTTATAGCACATACTATGACTACATAGTGCCTCATTTATCTATCGATTGCCTAGGCCGGCCTTGGTGGAGCTAGAGACGCCACAAATGTCATACAAAGTACTGAACTGGCTGCATCTATCATAACAACAGTTGGGAAGGAACATTTGGCTGCTTTAGGTGGTTCCCTTCAAGGCATAGCAGTGGCAAAGTCTGGAATCATCAAACAAGGGCAACCAGTTATGTTTCTCTCTCATCTTTGTTCCTTTTCATGTTCATCAAGATGTAGTTTGCTCTTGATTATGGTTCGAGCTTCTAGTTCAATTGAGTTTATTATGTAGTGCCCTTTTCTCTTAAAAGAAAGGTTGATATGACATAATGTGTTTCTGTTCCATCTCCATGCTAGTTCTCTAGTTGTTACAACTTACAAAGCTATTTTACTGGGCATCATCTTGAGTTTATTATATTCAGGGGCATTCCAGTGTTGCCTTGGTTTTAGTATTGGAGTTTGTAACCCGAATATCAAACATTTTGCAGGTTGTCATTGGTGGTCCGTTTTTGATGGATATTGAGCAAATTATTCGGGATAGAGCATTCTTGACACAATCTCCCATCATATCTGCTTGTGATCCTGGTGTCAAGAGCATCACAAGATGCATTGGTTGGGATAATGGAAAACCTTATCAACGTTGTGAAATTATCATCAAAATTTCAAATGATATGCCATTGGTATAATTCCATCGCCAAACTTACCTGTTTCATCTGAAATTAATAGTAGAGTGAAGCTTCTCCCTTTTCTTTTCAACTCGTTCATGACTAGCGCAAGTTTATATTTTGCAGTTTATTGAATTGCATGATGTAAAACTTCAGCTGCTGGGAGACCATCAGCGTCAGAACGCGGTTACGGCTTGTTGCACAGCTCTCTGTCTCCGTGAGCTAGGTAATAACATATCATGCCAATTCAAATTGTTTGGTGATGGTCCATGTCCATCCAGTTTCATCGAAGTAAAGTCACTCCAGCATTGATGGGGTGTTTGTTTTTATTCTTTACTGTGTGGTTGCTTTTGAATGGGACTATAATATTGAGGGCTGAATGTTTGTTACTGCCTTTTCTTTTCTTTTCTAATTTTCTCCACCTTATCACCCATTGAATTATTCCATGCCTGATTTATTTTTCCTAATATCCCATGCCTTTGGGAAGTTAAGGATGGGACATTTCAGATGCATGTATCCAAGCCGGGTTAGAGAAGACACAGCTGCCCGGAAGAAGCCAGTTTCTTACACAAGAGGAGGCTTCAGTCCTTGGGCTTGATGGAGCATCCACCATACTTATTGATGGAGGTTTTCACGATAACCTAACCTGTAATGTTTTATTTTCCCTTAATGTTGCTTATTGCCATCAGCTGATTGTTTTCAAACATCTTCCAGCCCATACCGAGGCATCTGCAAAGGCCTTATCGGACGTGGTAAAAACTGTCAAGCCAGAAGGGCCTCTGGCTCTTGTTATTGGAATGGCTAATGACAAAGAGCATCTCGCGTTTGCGGAGCAGCTTCTCTCAGGCAAAGATTTGTCCCTTTCTAAACATTTGAAATCTACATGCGTTGGTTCGGTTGGCTCATGTTCCAGTGTTTAAACCGAAGAACGTGAACGTGAAAGTCTTTTTTTGCAGGCACAAGGCCGGATGTTGTGCTTCTGACCGAGGCTAGCATTGCTGGGGGGAAATCCCGTTCTATGCCAGCTTCATCGCTGAAAGAGATATGGACAGCTGCTGCACACGATCAGGGCATGGACTACGTGGATGTAGGAACGATCACCGGCGGCGAAACTCCGGCGTGCATCAACCATCCGGCTGGGTCACCGAGTTGTGGGCAGCCCACGCTGATCGGGTGTCAAGCCGCGCCATTTTCTTGCGATCTGATCAAGGCTGCTTCGCAGCTGGTTCGAAGGCGAGCAGGCGGCGCTCCCGGCCTGGTCTGCGTGACCGGCTCACTGCATATCGTTTCGTCGGTGCTACGGCAGCTTGGGCGGCAGCTGCACCCACAGGTGCGTCCATGGTCGAAATAAGCAGACGTCGTCAGCCAGATTGATGTGCTTAGCTTCCATCAGATTGAACTGTGTTGTTACCTAGAGCAAGCAGCTGATCGATGGATCCATGTCTACTGCTCTTCCCGATCGAGATCGGTCTCTTGGAATGGAACTCGATTAGCATGTGACAGATACGTCAGAACGTGCGTGGGCTGCGAAAAGGCACAGGCGTTTCCGCGTTTGCGACACCACGGTGCGTGGTGGTACGCTGGTACTGGTCGCGGCCCATCGTTTTGTGCTAGTACTGTTGGAATCTTGCTATGGCAGATTGTCCGTGCCGTCTAAATCTCTACGCCATCTCTCTCTCTCTCTCTCTCTCTCTCTCTCTCGATGGATGTATGTATGTATGTACGTTGGTTGGACGTTACAGCCTTGCCGGTGCCCACCGTATTGTGTACTCGTACGTTCTAAACCGACGGTTTGTTTTTGGTTTCGTTTCGTTTGGTCTGGTCTGGTGGGCCCACTTTGGAGCCCTTTTTCACACCGCCATTTGAAAATTTTGAATTTTTTTGATGGTCTTGATGAATCACTAATGTTCCTGTAAAATTTTAGGTGGTGATCAAGCCTAAGGAGCTCTTAGAAATTATGATAGTGCAAAATACTGTAAAATGGTCTCTCACGGCTAGAAAAAAGGAAAAAGTTCAAAAAGTCACGAAAAAAATTATGTACATTCCCTAACTGGCATAATTCTTTTGGGGCCTTCAAGGGTTTTAATAAAATAAGGTGCATATTTTGTATTTAATTAAACAGCTTTTAGTTTTAAAATCCAACTATATTGATGAATGTATATAAAACATAACTTGATAACATAAGTCATAGAATTATCTTTTTTAGTTGAAACAGAGCATGTACATGCGCTTCATTGACAAAAAATGTACCATATCACATGCATATATATTGCAAAAAAAAATTTTACATGTGTTCCTCATAAATAGTATTCTAATTCTTTACAAAATAAAAATTGGTCCTAAATCTGGAACAAGAACATAGCAATCCAGATAAAAAAAATACAAAATCTCATATAGATTACTGAAATACTATAGTATTTTGAAAATTTTAAATTTTTCTATTTATCCGAGATTTTTAATATCATTCACGGACGAGATTCGAGATTTTATTCCCTGATTGTGACAACATCACACATTCAAACTTACCCAACGAAGCAAAAACACCTAAAAGAATCAGAACTGGACAAGGAAAAAAAAAACACATCCAAGAATAAGAGGAGCAGTCGTGCCCTGCAAAGCTGATGCAAAATCCACTTGTCAACCGGCAGTGAAGGACAGCAACCAAACTTACCAATATGTTACCAAATGTTATACCGAATCGGTTCTTGAAATGATATATTTTGATATCGGTCTATACCGACGTATCGTTTTGGGTTTAGTATGCCAGTACACACATATTTAATTATACATAGATTAAAGTTCACTTATAATATTGCTTTTAATATACAATAGCATTATCAAATACAATATATAGTTTAATAGACTATATTATCAATTATATTGATATAACTGGTATTGATCGATATAACTGGTATCGAGGCTGGTATAATACATAACATTACTTCTATTGATTTAGCTAGGATGGATACGTATCCGTATCGATAACTAAGACAACTCGTCCGAGGAGGCATCAGCCGTCAGTTTCATGGATAAAACTGTGTAGTGCAGATGGTGGATACTGACGGTTTTGCTTTCCGCTTCCCCAAAATGACGGGCGCGACGCGGCAACAACGAGCAACTAGACAAGCATCCCCCTCTCCTCTCCTCTCTCTCTATCTAGGGGGGTGTCAAAAAATCTCGAATTTTTTACTGTTCTGGTCCTGTTCATCGTTTTTTTTTTTTTGCGAAAATAGCTGCGCGCTATACAGTAGTATCCAGTGGATCCATTCCGCGGAATATTTTCCACGGATCTAGTCCGCTGAAATTTTTTTTTCCTTTTTTTATTAACCTCCAGCGGATCCAGTCCACTGGGTCTCAATTTTTCTTTTTTGCTTTACTGGCCGACAGTAAAGGACGATTAAAAAATGAAAAAAAAAAACGGAATAGTAACCTCCAGCCGAATCAAACCGCTGGAGGTAGTTGGCTTAATTTTTTTATTTTTTCTGATTTCCATTTTTCTTTTGCTTTTTCTGATTTTTCAACAGGAACCGGTTCAAATGCAAATAACTTTTGATATATAACTCTAAATTCAATGAGACAACTTTCTAAATTTATGTAAAATCATGTGGATTATAAATATGCAAAAAAAATTAATTTTGATGATTGTGCAGTAAACGATGTCCAAGTCACGATAAATTTGGATTTTCTGGATTATGAAGAAACTGTGTAAACCATGGCTCCAAAAATTAAGAAAAAAATTGTAAATTTTTTAAGCGATAAGGATTCAGAATCTCACAAAAAGTACTATGTTCCATGCAAATTTAAATAGTTGAAATAAAGTTTAGGTGAAGACCCTTTTATGTATTATGAAGAAACTATATAAATCATGGCTCTAGAAATCGTGAAATAAATATCACTTGTTCTTAGGTTCTAAAATGTCCTATTTTTGCAAAAATATATACTAATTAACTCAGTTGGGAAAACCAAATGGCTATAAGAAGCCTCGCTTTCATGAAACGACGAAGCTTTTTCGACAGCCTTTAAGATATCTTGTCCGAATGAATTTATTTGGAAGAATGTGGCAGATTTGTTCTTTGATATATGAACTACCATGTTCTGAAAAAATAATTTATTTACACCTTACTCTGGAGCTAAATTGTAGTAGCGCAATAACCCTAACTATTAAGTCGACGACAAACAATAACGCTTAAGCCTTTTCGGCAGCCCGTAAAATATCATGTTTGAATGTATTTTTTTGAAAGAATGTGCCAGATTTGATGTTTGATGTATGGACTACCATATTCCGGAACAGAGGAGGGATACATATCGTGTGCAAATGCATCGAACGTAGCCTATCCTCGCTTTCGGTGGATGGACGTGACAGAACGAAGTGATATAATAACGCATGCATGGCATCTCTCCATCCTGCATGCATACCGGCCCTCCCCTCCAGAATTCCTCCCTGCGTGACACGCAAACGTATTGTCTTCTTTCATCATAATTCTCATAATGTGGTTGGTCCCTTTTACCATGTGGCTTGTCCTTCAGCAGAGAAGTAAGTGGCTTTCCCCAAAGGAAAAAAAAAAAGAAACAGACTGCAGCATGGAGACATTTCTTTTCATTGTTAAAGTCGGTATCTGCTTAAGGCCTTAAGAACAAAGGGGCAACCACTAGAAGCAGCAGTCAAGACTCAAGATCAGCAAAGATCTCATCTCTAAGGGAAAGGAAAACAAGATTTCATTGAACATTCCGTGCGATCTTCAGCATGAAAAAAAAAAGAAAAAAATAGAGAAAAAAAGGAAACAGCTACCTCCAGCGGCACCAATTCGCTGGAGATTACTGTACGCGCTAACCTCCAGCGGTAGGAGTCGGCTGGAGGTTACTATTTCAGAATCCTCAACTAATGGTGCTAATCTGCTCACACTGAAATTTATGAACTGGATTTAGTATTTCACTGGATAGTATTTGTTTTGATTACGCTAACTTCCTGTTCCTCTAAGAAACCTTGGGGCAAAAAAGGTACAAAAATGTCTGTACTTAACAAATTATTGATAGGAGTTCTTAGAATGTGGTAGAAGCTGTTAGTTTTCTTCTTACTCGCTGCTATTATTTCGATTTGATTCTACTTCTGCAGATAAGACAATTATTTATTTTCTGTTTTAAGACACTTTTAAGTTGCTGACTTTAGATGGTAGTAAATCTCAAGTCCTACAGCAATGACTTGTATTAATGTGTTGGTTTTACTGGGAAACCAGCACAAACCTCATACATGTGGATATAATCAGGATATAATGTGTTGACTTGTGTTAATTTGGGTGATTACACTAAAATAATAGGCATTGATGGTTCTGCTAAAGCAATTAAAGAAGCCATCAAATCAGCATCTGGATTAAGAACAAGGCGGGCTTATTGGGTTGAAGATGAAGATGAGATTGTTCGTACCTTGGACAGGGATATGCCAGTTGGAACAAACACACTTCATCTTAATGACGGTAATTGTAAAATGTCTTCTCTTCCAAGGAATAAGATTTTTTTACTTTCTTAAGAACTAGGAATATCATAGTGCTCCCTCCATTGGAAATTGTAGAGCATACTTTTTTGTTGAGTGTGTTGATTGTTAGGCGCATGAAGCAAACGAGGCAAGATTTGCAGCTTGTTTCCTACTGTGACCCTGTTAATTAGGTTGGCTCAAATCCCACAACAGGATCAAATCCATTTGTGTGTGATGGTTGCAATCTGAGAGGGGTGGGGACGGGGGAGCTTGGAGAGGAGGCGTCATGCAGTTAATTTCAGAGAATATGGGGGTAATTTTGACTGTGCCTACATCCCTTAATTCTTATCCTGAGCTCAATCACGACCAACAAAAATTAACAGAGGGAGTATATCAGTTTTAGTGTATACCAGATTACCAGTATAGTTATGTAAGTAGCAGGGAATGGTTGGTTTGAAATGTTTATTTCCCATAGAACATAGACATAAACAATAATTCACGAAATTTGCTTTGCGTTACGAAAGAAGGTATTGTTGTGGCTAAAAACCAAACAGTACAGAAAACGGAGGGCTTCAAACTGACATCCCACGAAAGGGGAGGGGGTCCGTTCGAAGACCCAGGTGAGCGTGGGGAAACACACAGTCATGTGGACAGGATGTGAATGAGAAGAAAAAAAACTTGCATTGCTCTTCTGGAATGACCCCTGTCTTCACAACCTTTTTGCCAACCCCCTTGGAGTCTTGCCCACTTCGACTCTCCTGGTTGGGATCCGCGGTGGAAGGAACTCCCCTTCGGGGGATTGCCGAGGCCGAAGACATGAGAGGCTTTGCCCTTGGGAGCATATCCGGGGCCTTCAGTCATGCTTCTGGAGGCATTGTTGTTGGCTCAAGCCCCCATTCGGCTCTAGTACGAAGAGGGTCTTTCTTTTGCTTCATCTGCCGGGTCATAGGGGGGCGGTGGCCACCCCCACAACAGGAATGTTCATAAAACAAGATCTATCACCAATTGTCTAGTTTACAACAAAAACATTACAGCCATCTGTAGTCCCCATTGCTAGTGCTATCGGTCCCCACCCAACGGGGGAATAAAAGCAAGGAGCAAACGCAAGGGATTCACATCTATTACCATGAAATGTAAAGGTTGAATAGCTTGTTTAAAATTGTTCGCGCCTTCCAGTTGAGTTCACTAGTGCGTATCGCCATAGCATGTCGGAGTATTTTGCATCTATCTTGGTCATTAATGGGCAAATATGGTATCAGGAGAATTTGTATAGTAGTGTATAGTAATGAGCGATGCACAGCCTATTCTGCAATCTGTGTACACATCCTTTCCGACATTTCTTTCAATGTTTAACAGCAAGCCATATAACCATTATGTTTTTGTCAGTTTTATGATATTTTGCGTTCCTGTTCATTCAAACCTACTATTTGGTTTAGTAATTACTGAATGATGTTGTTCTAATCTCATCTCGTGTGTTCATTTTTTCGGGGGTGACAATCAATCAAACTCTGCATGTTTGAAGATGCTGACCACATGACTGTCCGGACACGAGAAAACATTCTGCCCTGAAGAGGACTTTCGGGATTTCCTCTTGGCGTGGTTGGACACCCCTTAGGGGAGTATGCTGATACTCCAGACAATCTTCGTCCTGGTGCGATTTATCAGGGGATGCAATCCCATACGGTGAAAAAGGGAAGAGAAGATTGAGACAGTTATCTTATAAAAAGAAAAGCACAAATGAGCGCAGCTTCTACGCTTTCCCTCTCAATACAAGTTGCATAAATCTTGAAGCAAGTGAAAATGTAAGAAACATCATCTACACTTTACTTATGCTTTAATATTTGTGTGACTTCTAAAAGGAAAATCCTTACAAACATTTTGCTGGAGCAGGCTCACTGAGGTTCCAAGGCAGAGTACAAAATTACTCACCGTGAGCAACGGTTTGAATTAAAAAGAGCAGTGAAATGGGGTATTACAAGCACTGACGTCACCCAAATAATTGAAACAAGTATCAACATTATTAACAAAAAGTTATTTACACCACTGTAAAAAACCATGAGAAATAGTGCAAATATGCAACTTGAGAGGTTGTTTGCACGTTAGCTTAACTTTTGGGAGGCAAAGTAAACGATAATCAGATGTGGGTTAAATTGAAAAATTAAATGACTTACGAGGGTATTGGCGGATTTTTCCAAAAAAAAAGAGAGTTAGATACAAAGGTATTGCCATATTTGAATACAAAGGTATTTCGAGCTAGTAGTATCGCATTTTCTATCCTACATAGATGATATTACATTTTCATCTAAGCTTGAGAGTTGCGTGACAACACTTGTGAAGCGACGCATAACTGGGCAAACCTACACGATTGATTCATTCCACAAGTACAGGTTTTCAGAAGCAGACTTCAGGAAAGGCACAGGCATGACAAAATCACAGCGGGGCAATACGAAAGGATTCTCCCAAAGCAGTAGTAGAGTTCCCTAAAGCAGCAGTACGTAGAGATCGCTAGACGTGAATGAACGATTCACACAACACACCTTCACGCCAAGCTACTGGCTAGCAGCAGGGGTCTCGTGGCTGCTACTGCTCGTCCCAGTCGTCGTTCTTGTAGGAGACGAGCGTGTCCACCTTGTGGATCTGCACATCGCAAGAACGCCAAAGTTAGCAGTCAAGCCGGTATCAAATGAATCCCAAGAACAAAGAGAACGGGTCCAAGAGATGTGCCTAGTTGCTATTGTTACCTTGGTGTCGAACGAATGCAGCTTCACCATCTGCGGGTTGCTGATGAGCTTGGCGTCGCTCTCGACCCAGGTGATCGGCGCGGCGACATCCTCGTCGGTGTAGGCCAGCACGTCGAATATGCCTGGTCAATCGATGCAAGGTTAAGAGGAGCCGTCGGACAGGAAGGTGAGCAGGTGTCAGTAATGGCGGCCCAGCTTTGCTTCTTACATGGCTCGTCGAGGCAGGGGAGGTAGGTGATGCAGGAGGCGACCTGGCGCATGATGGCCTGGATCTCCCTCATGATCTCCTTGTCGCTCTTCTCCTTGCTCACCCTGACACACCACCCGTCCGTCCAGGAGCATCAGAGGATGCAATCAAGCAACTACGCATTCCCATTCGACAGGACCAGATCAAAGATACAATTCCGATAATTCAGAGGGCGAACGAGAGTGGCGTACCCTTTCTCGACGACCTCGGCGTCGGTCTCGATGTTGAAGTTCCAGCGCTCCAGCACCTCGGAGGTGGCCTTGCTCATAATCACCAGAACGATCCGCTGGAGCTTTCCGGCCTCGAGCCACTCTGGAGTTTGCAGCCACACAACAAACCAATGCATAAGAAGCATGGTGAGCTAACTGCAATCGGCAACCGGTGCAGGAACCGAGGAGGAGAGGGAGATCTCGCTGGGAACGAACCTGAGAGCTGGGAGGTGAGGCTGGCGACGAAGGCCTTGACCCCCTCGTCCTGCGTGAGCAGCATGGTCAGCCCGTACTTCTTCACCTTGGCGAAGCTCTCCTCCGGGTATACCCCGCGGTTGTACAGGATGCTGCAACCACACAGGCCAATCAAAACCGGTTACTTCTCACCAATCCATTTCAAGGGAAATCAACAATCCACGCCGTCGCCGTTCCCGGCCCGCGCACCTGTTCGCCGCGTAACCTGCGACCGAAGCATTCCATCAAACACCTCTCGGACGAACGATTTGGAGGGGGGGGGGGCGTACGTACCGAAGAACTCGCCGACGATGGCGGCGGAGCCCCGCAGCGTGATGATGTCCTTGGACGCCGTCCTCGACGCCATCTCTCCTCCTCCTCCTCGGTTCTCCCTCGCCGCCGCGCCTTCCGGATCCGCTTGCGTGCGCGCGACCCTGGGGAATGGAAGAGCAGCGACAGCGGCTAGTGGTGCGGGCGCGGCTTATGGGAAACTTGCGTCTTTTGGGAGCGTTTTCGAACGTTGGATGACGCGCACGGCGGGCGGTGGGTTGGTTTTTAAAGGTGGGCCGGAAATGCGCTCCCAACGGTCGTGCGGCGCTGGGAGTAGGCTTCGGATGGCGCGATTCGCCGAGCAGTGCTTCTTCACCTTGCTTATATAGTACTATAAGATAATTTTTTTATAAAAAAATTAGTCACGAACTTTGACATTTATTAAAAAAAAAAAAACAAGCTACAAATACGCATACACACAGACTACACACGTACTGCACCTACGCCTTCGATCAACTGAGCTAGCTCAGTTCTCATATAAGATAATTTTTTAAAAAACACATAGATAACCTTTTTAAAAAATATATAATATTTTTTAAAAAATGTTATGTATGTGTTTAATTGCATCAATGGAATCATCTCATTATGAACCAAATGATACAAATATGAAAAATATTTCCTGTAAATGCTGAATCATTCTATCACCCAAAATAATGAAATCAAATGATACAGAACTATCACATCCTATTTAATATTATTCATCAACCAAACACACTCTTACAAAGCTGTACCGGTGAAAAAAATTGCTCAGTTAAATCATTAATTGATCTGAGCTTTTGTTTGGAGGCTGTGCTATTTTATGCGTCTGGCCGTTTGCCCGATCCCCGGTTGGCAGCGCGGCCCGAGAACGCTCGCTGTTGCATGCTTTCCTAGCTCCAAGAACGATCCAAATAGTTATAAATTTTTTAAATAAATTATGTACTCCCTCCAATTTGATAATAGATGTTGTTTTGGACATCGACACGGTCTTCAAAATACAATTTTGACGCTAATTTTTATTATAATATTTTTATAAAACCCAATAAAATTATAATATTATGAAATTACTTCTCAAGACAAGTCTACATATATAATTTTCATATATCCAATTTAAATATTTAAAAATATATCGATAGTCAAAGTTTTAGAAGTTTGACCATCACTATGTCCAAAACGACATCTATTATCAAACTGGAGGGAGTAGTTTATAATACGACCTATCATCCAAAAAAAATAAATTCAAATTCGTTCTACACATTGAAAAACAAAAAAAATACAAAATCCCTTGAAAAGAAAATCCGAAATAAAAAGGAAAAAGATGAAGTTAATATTCACAGAAATCCGTCATTTTTTGTGTCTCGAAGTTTAGATCGAATTTGAATCTAATTTATCGTGAGATGGTAGAACATATAATTTGTTTTGGAAACTTTCATACCTATTTGAATTGTTTCTCAAACAATAGGAGCACATGTAACACGTGTGTTGGGAGCACCGAAATATTCTTAACACAGCCCACACGATGCGGACGACAATTTTAGGGTATGTTTGTTTAAGCTGGGAATTATAGAAAGCAGTTTTTAAAATCTAGAAGGTTAATAAACCGGCAACTTTCAATCTAAATTGTAACAATATTGGAGGTAGATTGTAGCAATTCCATAATCCACTCTAGAGAAGCTTTCCTCGGCTTTTTTTTTTTTTTTTTTTTTTTTGCAAAAAACCAAAATGCCAATCGAACTTCAGTCGAAATTACCCACCATTGCCAACCCCCATTGTATAAACAACAATTCAAATACACTATAATCTGGGTTGCTATAGCCATTAGCTTTTCAACCTTCAGCTTTTAATAATCTAACTTTTATAATCCAGATTTTAAAAGCTACTTTCTACAATCCCCGGTTGAAACAAACAGGCCCTCAGTGTGCTTTACAGCCCTCTTTAGTTCGAAGCCAGGTCGTACCAAACAAATCATACACAACACACACACATATGTTTCACTAGGTATTAAGTGTGTTCATTCATATCTTGTAGGTTTCATAAGTTTCATGATATCTCACATGCAAATAGGTTTCACGGATAAGTTTTATTAGGTTTCACGGATAAGTTTTATTAGGTTTCACGGATAAGTTTCATAATATTTCACATATAAGTTTCATTAGGTTTCATAAATAAGTTTCATTAGATTTCACGAATAAGTTTCATGATGTTTCACAGATAAATTTCATTAGGTTTCACTAGTAAGTTTCATGATATTTCATTAGATTTCATGGATAAGTTCCATGATATTTCACCGATAAGTTTCATTATATTTCACTGATAAGTTTCATCAGGTTTCACGGATAAGTTTTATGATATTTTATGGATAAGTTTTATTATGTTTCACGGATAAGTTTCATGATATTTTTCACGGATAAGTTTCATGATATTTCACGGATAAGTTTCGTAGATGCCAAGATGGTGCATGAGGCTGCGACGGCGAGAAGGTGCCTTTGATTTCGTCTGTTAGGGAGGGTTTGTCATGCATGCATGCAAAACATCTTGATCCTCAAAAATGTCCTATCCGTGTGGTTTCCTCCACGGCTATTTCAAAGACGACCTCTGCAACCGCACAACTGCTCCTAATAATCATGGCAAGAAGCCATAAATGGACGAGCCACGATCCGAAGGAGTTTCCTAGGGCAACATAAAAAAAACTTGTTAACATGCATTAACATGCAGCATTCCAACAGAGAATTAACATGCATTCATGGCTCATGAGGCCTCTGCAACATGCAGCATGCATGGCTTCGAGGAGATGTTAGTGACCACATCGCACATGCTAGCTGGACGAACAGATTATACCATTGGAAAGCTTGAAACGGTATACCGTTTGTTAGTATTTCTGATATATAAAACAGGCAAGGTCTAGATGGGCTCTTAATATGACCTTGAAAGCAGCTCTTCTGCTTGTACATGCAGTTTTATGTTTATCCTTCTCCGTTGAATTGGCTTCGACATTCATGCTCTCTCTCTCCTCTCTCCACACATGAATCTCAAAGCCCAATCCAAGGTCACCGCACTATGGATATTTTTCAGTACCCAGAGTAAGGTCCTGTTTACAACGACTTCAGTTTTGTCTTTTGTTTTTTAAAAGTCAGAAGCTGTTTCAAACGGCTAGCTTTTTGTAGCCAGAAACTAGTAGCCCATTTATACTAGAAGAAGCTGAAAACCGAAAGCTAGTCTAAGGTAGCTTCCTACGGCTTCCGTAAGTTGGGGCTTTGGTTCTACCACTAGAGTTTGAAGAAAATTACCCCTTTCCACCAAATATAAAATCTCAAACCGTATCCATCTCATCCTCGTTCCCAACCCGCATCACTCGTACCTAAAAGCTATACTAAAAAGCCATGTTAACAAACACCAAACCTCTTCAGCCTAGCCGTTTAGCTGTGCAGTCATTCAGCCATGCAACCCCAACTAAAAGCTACTTTTCAGAAAAGTCTCGGCCATACCAAACAGGACCTAATTTGTATGTGCCTACCCGAGCAATAGAGTGGTCGTACGTAGTAGGGGTAGCTTCGACAAATTCTATGAGGAGGAGATAACTGTGGTTGGCGAAGAAATGCACACAAATCACTTTCATAGTTTCACGACGAAGTGATGATATTAGTCTATAAAACACAGAACACAAACACTATGAATCCTAGCTTGGCAACAAATTACTCCATTCATTTATTTTTATAAAGCTTATTTTTTTAATGATCTTATTCACAAATATAAGATCTGCATGTAGATTTAATAATGTATTTTTTCTATACTTCTATTTTTTCTTTCTCAACCATATATATTTACTCATTATCACCCACACAAAGTATATCTTTCATCTTCCAACACAATTAAGCGATGGCATATAAGTTATTTTCTCTCATATTTTTCTTAATTTTAAGGCAACCTTAATCTTTGTGCAAAGTCAAATACGTCTTATAAAAATAAACGGAGAGAGTAATATACTTGTCGTACAATAATAAAAGAAGTATAATTCTTACATGTGTCAAAACCAATGTATTCCTTTCTTTTCTCTTTTTGACTTCCCTAACAGGGTTAACAAAACCGAACGAAATTCACGATTTTCGTTCGGGTTTTGAGATTTCGAGCCCCACCGAAATATAAAACCGACCGGTAAACCGGTCCAGTTCAAAAAAAATTAAGAAAATTCAAAAAAATTAAAAAAAAATTATGCTATGTAAACCGAGCGGATTTTCGAGAAAACCGAATAGTTTTCATTTTGTTTAAATTTTTTTTGAATGGTTTTTGTTCAAATGCTCGGTTTTGAAACTCTTCGGTTTCTAACGATTTTCCAGCGATTTTTAGCTCGATATTTTCGAATTTCCAATTTTAATTTTCCATCGATTTTTTTGGCTTCAGTTTTGTTAACCCTGTTCCCTAATAGGTTAGTTAGAAAACGAACGTCCAAGAACCCATGGATAGATACTGTAGTAAATTTCTCATAGCGATTTTGCATCAGATCGCAAAACTAAATTAAAACATAACCCTTTGACATCTGGATCGGGGATCCTTTGCAACCTGCAACGGCAGAATGGTTTCTTCTTGGGGAGGAAGCCAAGCCTCTGCTCCACTCCCCCACGACGTGGCGCATCGCTCGCCGTCCACGCCCTCTCTCCCCGAGCCCACCACCCAAACCGACGGTCGCGATCCGAACCCTGCGGCCGCGGGACCCACCACCTCACCCGCCGCCGCACCCTGGATTGGAACTCGACGAGCCATATAAACCCAGCCACACACACCGCCCACCCATTCGTGGCCAGATTTCGAAAAAAGGCTTCGTACTTGTCCCCCTTCGCCGGCACCGCATCCGTCTCGCCCAGTTCGATTCGAGATCGCCATGGGTAACTCCGCCACCTTGCGCCTTCGCCCGATCTGTTGTTCTTCTGGTCTATCGCGTGGCATTTTCGCTGATCTTTTGTTCGTTTGTTTTTTGTTTTTCCCTGTGGGGTTTGCTTCTGCAGCGAAGATTAAGATCGGGATCAATGGTGAGTTCGCCTCCGCGCTCGGATCTGTTTTTTTTTTTTATGAGGTTTGCGGGAGATTTTCGAGTGGTTTTGTGATGGTTTTTTTGGTGGTGGGCTGCAGGATTCGGGAGGATCGGGAGGCTCGTGGCCAGGGTGGCCCTCCAGAGCGACGACGTCGAGCTCGTAGCCGTCAACGACCCCTTCATCACCACCGACTACATGGTATCGTTCGCGCCTTGCTTTGAACTCGTGTGCTCCGTTGGCTTGTGGTTGGATGCGAGGTGGGTTTGATTTGGATCTACTGATTAGTTAGTTGATTTAAGAGTCAGGAGGCTTGGGAGTGTGCTTTGACTGACTTGTTCCAGTGTGTTGATCTACAGATGCGAGCTTGATAGCTGCTTGTTATGTTGACTGTCGTAATTAGATCTGTGATTTTGGATAGTAGAGTATGGATCAAATATTCAAATGGTGATTGATCTGTTAATTTAGATGGGCTGCAGTGGGCTTTTGGTGTGCTTAACTGATAGCTGTGAAAAGGGGTCCTTTTGCTGTATCTAGCTACAATATCATGCAATCTGCACTGGTCACTGGTCCGGCATGTTTTTGTGCAAATTCTGCCTTTAGGTGCATTTCAAGTGTACTGCATTACATTAGTATTGATCTTTGTTTGTCATACCATACCCTTTTCAAAGATTTGGTTGTTTCCGGTTTGCTCTGATTTGGGGGTGCATCTGGTAAAATGTTTGATAGTTGCTGCTTGACCTTAACAATGTTGGTACAAATACGCCTGTGGTACTAACTAATTCTGTTATCTTTAGACATACATGTTCAAGTACGACACTGTGCACGGCCAGTGGAAGCATCACGAGGTCAAGGTGAAGGACTCCAAGACCCTTCTCTTTGGCAAGAAGGAGGTCACCGTGTTTGGCTGCAGGTAAGGCACTTATCATTCCCACAGTTATTGATGTCATACTCCATATGGTATACGACTCAAATCTAAATTTTGCTGTGCAGGAACCCTGAGGAGATTCCATGGGGCGAGACTGGTGCTGAGTATGTTGTGGAGTCTACTGGTGTTTTCACCGACAAGGACAAGGCTTCTGCTCACCTTAAGGTATTTTCTGTGAAATCCATCATGTTGCAATGATGATGGATCACTTGATGTCTTCGTTATCCACATAAAGTATGATACTCATAACCTCATAATCTCCTATGTTTAATTTACAGGGTGGTGCGAAAAAGGTTGTCATCTCTGCTCCAAGCAAGGATGCCCCCATGTTTGTTGTTGGTGTCAATGAGAAGGAGTACAAGCCTGACATTAACATTGTGTCCAATGCAAGCTGCACCACTAACTGCCTTGCTCCACTTGCCAAGGTGCTTTTCTTATTCATTTTTTACTTCTGGGCTGTTAAAAAAAAGTGATGCCTGGGGAACCACATCACTGCAAAATGAAGCTCTGCGCTAAAATGTTCTATTGCTTTCAGGTTATCAATGACAGGTTTGGTATTGTTGAGGGTTTGATGACCACTGTTCATGCTATCACTGGTATGACTTGTATAGTGCGTGTTTTTTACTCTTTTTTTCCAGTTCATCAATGTTGAGGTGGCAATTAATGTGATACATTGTTTTAATTCTTGTAGCAACTCAAAAGACTGTTGATGGGCCCTCAAGCAAGGACTGGAGGGGTGGAAGGGCTGCCAGTTTCAACATCATTCCTAGCAGCACTGGAGCTGCAAAGGTAAACATGAGAATGATATTCCTTTATCATTATGTATGCTTAGGGTCAGCATCCATCACATTTCTGCCTGCATGCTTGTAATGCAACTGTTGATTAAGTAGCCTAATAATTGAAGTGTAGCCAACTCTTTGTAAACTGTACACAAGTGGACTGCACATTGTCAATGATATTTTTGAATGTGATTGTCAATTGGTCGTTGGTTTGTGGTATATAATTTCTATTAATTATTTAGTTAGTATTTGTCATTGGTTTGTGACACAATTTGTTAAGTTTCTTCCAAGGTGCAATCTGCTGCTTTCTGAAGCAACCTGCACTAATTCTGTAGTCTGTAGCTTCCATTTCATTTATTCTTTTTTTTTCAGTGCTGCCCTCCCAAATGCATATTTGTTTGCATCCCGTTTTACCTTCATCATGAAGGCTAGAAGTGCTACACTTTGTGCCTAAGTAGTTAATCCCTAGTGTGCTGTGTGGGGTAGATTTCCCTTTTAAGAATTCTGTAGATAGAGTTGCCTTAACCTTCTGCCTTTGCACTAGTCGTTTCTTTGGAATTGTTATACCTAATGTAACCTCTTTGCTGAAACTGATTAGGCTGTTGGCAAAGTGCTTCCTGCTCTCAATGGAAAGTTGACTGGTATGGCTTTCCGTGTTCCTACTGTGGATGTCTCTGTCGTTGATTTGACTGTTAGGCTTGAGAAGTCTGCTTCCTACGATGACATCAAGGCCGCCATCAAGTGAGTAGTATTGAATTGCCATTGCATTATTTTGTGTAATGTATGTATTTATAGTGCAGAGCACAATACTGGGTGCTGACACATTAACAGAATTAATCTTTCACTGTGGGTGGCTGTTGCACTGATTCAAATAAACTGTACACAGTGGTTTTTGATGTCACCATCCATCACTCCTTTGAAGATGTCCCCCTTTTCCTTTCCATTTGATTGTTTTAACTCTCAAGACACTAGCTTTGACATCCCTTTCTATTCTGCAGGGAGGAGTCTGAGGGGAAACTCAAGGGTATTTTGGGTTATGTTGAAGAGGACCTTGTTTCCACAGACTTCCAGGGTGACAACAGGTATAGGCTTCTGGCTGTTCAAACTTTATCTTACAGTTGATAACTTGATATGCTAAATACGCAAATTAAACACACTTTACCAACAACTATTTATCGTTGACTTGTTGCCCCTGACCTCTTTATATCAATAACAGGTCAAGCATCTTTGATGCAAAGGCTGGTATTGCGCTCAATGGGAATTTTGTTAAGCTTGTGTCCTGGTATGACAATGAGTGGGGATACAGGTAAACATCTTTGTGCTCATTATAATTCATTTCATGCAATATTGGGCCCTATCTCCTAGGATAGGTCTCATTTTTACTGGTACTTTCCTTATCTTGCCCTAACTAATTATACTTGTATTTGTGATGATATATTACATAGCCTAGGATAATTCTTCTCTACTAGATTACTGTGTGAAATTGAAGCCCCTAATCGACCAGTAGATTACTGTTGAGTAGCCGTTCCTTCAATTAGGAAATGCTCCAGTAGTAATATCTCCTAGACACATCTTACTACAAGCAGAGTATTTAGCTGTGCTTGTGCCCTCCTTCCCAGCTTCCCATGATGAAGTATTGGATTGTTCAGCTGAATAGAACATTTTCTGTTATGCATTGAATGCTTGAGTAGCATTTTATCATGCTGCTTGTATTTTTGTAGATTATTCATATTATAATTTCATCCTTTGTGTTTTCAGCTCTCGCGTTGTCGACCTGATCCGTCACATGCACAGCACCCAGTAGAACATCTAAGACCAGAAGACGTGGTCCAGTGAGATCTTTTCTCCTGAAAGAGTAGAAGCTCTCTTGATAATAAATATCTGTTGCGACCTTTGTTGAGCTAAAAACATTGATTGCTGTATGCCGGCGGTCCATTTTGCTGGTTGCTCATCATGTTTTGTTAAAACTCAGTTTAATGTTAATTCGATCAGGTGACATTAAACGATCAGGTGTACCTTTTCGCATACTTGTTCCAGTTTTACTATTCTAAAGCTCGCGTTTAGAAGTTTGATGATGATTACCTAAATAGTTGGAGGATTGGATGAACGTAATTTTGATTTTCGTGCACATCAGAACTAAGATTGTTTTACGCCACGAAAATGACCACAGGACTCGCTCCCCTTGATTTTTCAAGGATCTTCATCCTGAATTTTCAGTAGATGCTCCCTTCTATCTTCCCAAGGTTTCAAATATGAAATCTCGCAGGAGACTAAAATCCGAAATTCTGGTGTGATCTTTGAATTTCAGACAAATTTTGTCCAAAATCCAAAACCAGAATTTAAATCGTTTTTTTATCGGGATTTCTGAGATCTTGGCAAATTCAATCGAATGAATTATGGTTCAAAACACATTAGTAATGTTCCTATGAAATTTTTAGATGATGATCATGGTCTGAGGATTTTTTAAAAATTCTGATAGTTCTAAGTTAAAAATAAAGTTAGAAATTTTGGTAGCATTTTGACTGATTTTCGGATTATTAGTGCTACTATTGGCAACAATCAATATACATTATTATCATTTGTGATAGATATGAAATAAAATTAACTCATAATTAAAATGAGTATACCGCAGATAACGAAATGAAATTAACATATAATGAAATGCATGCATATAGATAATTCAACATATATTGCAAGAAGATGTAAAAACATGATTAAAAGGAGTACGGACATGTTTTACAAAAACATGTGTAACAAATTAACAATATTGTAAGCTATATCGCGGTGAGGTGGGGGTGATAGTGCTTGGGTCACGGTGCGTTGGCGCGACAGAAGCTGAGCTGGCGCGAGAGAGAAAGAAAGGAATTTTTTAAAAAACAATACAGCATCAATCGCAACCTCATTCCACGATTAAATCAATTGCATGACCATCATGCGATTAGTAGCTTGCATTTAGTATCTTTTGCTAGTAATCTTTTATATCTTTTACTAGGAAGCTCTAAATTACGAAATAAATCTCTAAATTTTATTAAACTATAATAATTCAGATACTAGCAAAAGATATCTGAATGCAAAAGATATAAATTTAGGAATTTATTTAGTTGGATTTGAAGCTTCCTAGCAAAAGATAAAAGGTTACTAACAAAATATATTAAATATACTATACTAAATATACTATACTTAATGCAAGCTACTAATCGCATGATGTCATGCGATTGATTCACTAATCGCATTATGGTCATGCGATTGATTTAATCGTGGAATAGGGTTGCGATTGATGATGTATTGTTTTAAAAAAAGTTCCATTCTTTCTCTCTCGCGCTAGCTCAGCTAGCCACCGCGACCCAAGCTCTGTCGCCCCACCTCACCGCGACAGATGTTTGTCGTGCCATCTCACCACAACAAAGTGACACGTGGGCTTTGTTGCGCCATCGTGGCGCGACTGGTGCCCCAATCGCTGCCACATGGCGCAACAGATGGACACTTTTTTCAACAAAAAAAAAATAAACGGGGTATATTTTTGTAATTCACGAATAGGAAAAGATTATTTCAAAAAATGGAATATATACTCCCACTTCAAATATACTAATTAAACGAATATGTTATACTCCTTTATCACTTTCAGTATATTTCAATAGTAATTTTAACATGTTCCAAGTTAATTTTATTGGAAAAATTTCATTGAAACCCTTTATCTTTTATTATATAGTCTTTTCCTTATAAAAATAAAGGATGTACACAAATTATGCTATAAAGAGTGAACTATGACATAAAAATTACTTTGAAGTATCTTATAATCAATATTAGATACCGCATAAAAGAAGCGTATCTCTACTATTCTAAAGCAGCACTTGGTGGCAGTGGTCCGTTCTTTCCACGTCATTAATTGCCGCTTAATTGCCCTGCTTAATTGCCCTACGCAAGAAACGAAGTGTTGCTTTAATTAGCCAGCTTTCGCAAGAAATGAAGCGTTAAAGATAGATGTTTGATCTTGTGCAATATTTTTTTTATTTTTTAATCTTTATTTTTCGTTATCAATTTTGTTTTTCGTAGCAACGCACGGGCATGTAACTAGTTATACTCATTTATCACTTTTGGTATACTCTAATAATAATTCTAAGATGCTTCAATCTGACATGGTTGAAAAAAAAATCATCAGAGCTCTTTATTTTTTGCTACGTATCATTTTCCATATGTAAAAGGAGTATGTAAATAAATAAAAAGGGGAGGCTGATTATATATTGTTTTCCGTGGAACTCGTTTTGAAGTATCTTATAATCAATATTAGAGTATACTTAAAAGCGATTTTCATATGGAAAAATATATATAGCAAAAAAAATAATGGGTTCTGATCAATTTTTTTCAACCATATCGCATTGGAGTATCTTAAAATTATTATTGGAGTATACCGAAAGTGATAAATGAGTATAACCCGTTCGTTTATGTAGTATATTGGTGGTAGGAGTACGTACTCCCATGAGTACAGAAAAGGTTTCATACTCTTGGGAGTATGTACTCCCACCTTTAATATTTCACTTAAATATTGTTGTTACACCACTTTATCATTTTGAGTATACTGTAATATTGATTATAAGATACTTTAAAGTAATTTCTATGAAAAATTTCAACAAAATCCACTCTTGTAGCATTATTTATTTATATACCCCTTTTACATATGAAAAAATACATATAGCAAGAAAAAAAAAGAGCTTCGATGAATTTTTCCAACCTTGTTGTATTGGAGCATCTTAGAATTATTATTGGAGTATACCGAAAATGACAAATGACTATAATACGTTCGTTTATGTGGTATATTGGAGGTGGTAGTACCAGGAGTACGTACTCCTAGGAGTACAGAAAAAGTTTCCTATATATGAAAATAGTACGTATTGCCACCTACAATGTATTGCTTAAATGTTGTTGTTATACCTCTTTATTATTTTGAGTGTACTCTAATATTGATTATAATATACTTCAAAGTGGTTTCTACGAAAAATTTCATCATAATCCACTATTATTTATAGCATAATTCGTGTACATCCTTCTTTTTTATACGAAAAAGAATATATAACAAAAAATTAAGGGTATCAATGAAATTTTTTCAACCAAATCAAATTGGAGTATCTTAAAATTACTATTAAATTATAATAAAAGTAATAAAAGAGTATAACATATTTGTTTAAGTGGTAGAAAGCACGGCAATGAAAGAACAAAAATGAAGAATGATCAGACGTAAACAAAAACTAGCGTGTGACGACCCGCCTTTTTAGGGGCAAGTCTAAACACCTCGACAACTACCCAGGATGATTAGCTGTCGAGAACCAAGCAATTCATTGCCAGAGAAGGAGTTAACCCCAACTATTTTTATTGAATATAGGGCATAACGACCAAGTTTTTACAAAAGAGGGCGCAGTTGGGCCCGAATATGATACAACCAAAACACCGCACAGGCAGGCCCTGAGCAAAAGACTAAGACCTCAAAACCAGACATTATCGCCATCTACGTATTCCTGATATGCTCCAGCTTCTTCATACTCTGAAAGGGTCGGGGGTTTGCAAGGGTGAGTACGGGAGTACTCAACAAGTCGTATAGGGAAATACTGAATACTACATGCAAGGGATTTAGTAAATTGGAGGGAACATGTTTAAGTATTGTGGATGCAAGTTTTATTTTCCAACCCATTTTAAATTTGAACACAAACCATAAAATAATAGTAGGGGGGTTTCCAAAGTTAAACTACACTTAACCAACTTATTCAAAATCCAAATATTACTTGAGCTAGGTTACGGGTAATCACCCCATTTCAAACTTAACTTCATTAACCGGAAGTATGGCGTATTCGAATACCATCATAATTAACTCTGAAGAGGTGCTCAGCTTTACCCACAAAGACATCTACGACCGTTAATGCCAAGCGCTAAATTTCATGCAACTTAAATGCATGCGGCCAGACCGAGACCATCATAGCCTTTTGATTGAACATCCCCTAGTAGCTCCTACCCGATAGGTACTCGGGCCCACCATCCTTGGGACCCCACTGGCCAACGCAGGGGCCGCGTTCCAAGTCCGAGTAGGCAACCTACGTTGTGAGAACCGGCGAATGACACCTCATTCCCGTTCCACCAAACCCTTCGGCCATTCCACTCCGGAAATGCTCCTCCTCATTCTCCTCACTAAGAATGGTACCACCAAAATGTAAGTATTCCCAGGAGACGATCAATGCTACCGAGCCATGTCGGAAAACGGTTCGATCAACCGGCCCGACTCGTGGTTGAGCGAAAACTTAAGTTATTTACTTTGCTCAAGGGGGTTATCAACCTTAATTTGCCAAAGATCAGCCATACAAACACCAACCCAATCCGGTACCTACACGTACCAGCCACCAAACCAACCATGGCATTAATCATCAGCCGGGGATCGAACTCAATTCCACCTCGTGGATTGGCCCAATACTGTCCCCCTGACTGTAGCACTTATAAACATCCGAGTCAACAACTCGGCAGCATTTCTTTTTCATTTTAAAAGCATTTGAACTAACTAACAAAAATAGGAATAACTAACTTAACATGGCATAAGTTAATAATCTAGGGTTACAAAGGATTTAAATATGGTTCAATATTTTTCAAGGAAGTTTCATGAGCAATTCGGCATTATCTAAGTATCATGTCATTCTAAAATAACGGTTTTTTTTCACTATTTCAACATACAGCAAAATAATGCGGTATAAAATAAGTACTAATTATAACATGGCATGATTTGGTTTAACATGATCAATGGTGTACGGCTTGCCTTGCTCGGCGGCTAGATTGGCTGAATCGTGGTCGACGTAGTTGTACTTGTCTCTTGTTGGGTCTGGCTCCTGCTCCGGGTACTGCTGGTGCTCCTCGAACTATCCAACGACCGGATCTAGCACGAAAAGGACGAACGATAATAAATAAACAAAAAACGAAAAGAAAACGGAAACGAAAATCGAAAACGGACATCGGAATCGGGCCGAGAGAGAGAACGGAGGGTAAAATGGTCATTCTGGAATTTTGGAGACTTCGGATGACGGAACGGAGATCATTTTTGGACTTAGTGGATCGAAATGGTTCGGAAAAGTATGTTTGGGTGTTCCTAGGGTTTTTGGAAATTTTCTGGATTTTTTTGGGATTTTCTTGAATTTAAAAACAGAATTTCAGATTAATTAAAAATAACTAAATCCAAAAAAAGGAAATAGAAATGGGCCGCATAGTAAAAACAGGCTGGCCCACATGGCGATGGGGTAGGGAAACCCTAGGGTTTCCCAGGGAACCCTAGCGGCGGGCGAGACGGCGGTGCGGGCGGCCGGCGCCGGAGAAGGAAGAGGTGGGGGTGAGGGAGCTCGGGGCGAGGAGAGTTCGGGGGGCGGGGCGGCATTTATAGCCGTCGCCTTGAGAGGAGGCGAGGGGACCTGGCAAGGCGTCACGCTGGGCTGGCCAGGCGAAAGTCGTGGCGCGTGGGCGCGGCGCGAGGCGAGGCGTCAAGGCTGGCGGCTATGGCGTGGGGCACGGGAGCATGCGGCGGCGAGACCGGCGCCGGGGGAGACGGGTCCGATCAGGCCAAGCAGCCAGGTGAGCCGTGGCGCGGCTGGGCCTGGGAGGCTGAGGGCCAGGAGGCCCAAGGACAAAGGAAATTTGGCCTAAGGTAAACAGAGATTAAAATCTAATTTCCAAATTCAAATTTTAAATTCCAAGTTCAAATAGCAATGCAAATGGAATTCCAGATCAAATTCGTTTTGAAATTTAGGTTATTGCCGTAATTAAGCCACTAAAAACCTAAGTTTTGTTTGGCGTGTTCACTTGGCACAAAAACGAGACGTTGGGTTCACGGTCTTCACGAAGATATTTGTGGAGGTACCATAAAGAGGTTTAACTATCGGAGGCATATTCGCCAGCTCAAATCTAGCGGCTAAGGCATATTCATAGTTCAGCCCGTAACGGAGGGAACAGCCGAAGTAAGCATAAATCCGATCCATCGGATCGAAACAATCTAACGGTGCTTTGATCCATAGGCGTGGAGTGGATGGGATGGAATAGGATGAAATCATCCAAACTAGTGTTTGATAGGAGGGATGAAAGGTGCATGGGATTAGTTGGAGGGATAAAGGCCTTATTTAGATCTATAGGCTAATTATTAGCTTGCTAAAAATTAGCCCTAGTATATCTGAACAGGAAGACTAATAGGTGGGCTAACCAACCCATTAGCTAATAATTAGCCCATTAGCTGGTGGGTGGAAGCTAATTTGGGCTAATAGCAGATAACACGCTAGGAAAAGTCGGAAATACCTTCGCGCTGGCCTTATCCTCACTTCCTCACCCGTGCGTCCGCTCACTAGCTCTTATGAGGGGCCGACATGATTTTTTTAAGAAATTAGCCCAACCATTAGCCATGTATCTAAATAGCTCTAAACTAATTATAGATGGGCTAATTATTAGCTGACTAACAATTAGCACCATAAAAACGGAATCTAAGCCATCTGCATCTCAACGGTTGTACAGCAATACAAACGACATGTGCCATATACAGTACATAGCGCCATAAAATTTCACTATCAGCTTTGACGTCTCCATAGTAAATCAAGATGAATAAAAGCTCAGCGTACACAGTCAGTCCTGGCTAGTTTGTACGCTGAGCGGAGCTGTTTAGCTGTGTGTATATCGTGCAATACAACAGCATTTACAAGCCACCCCCTTCTCATGAAAAACGAAAATAGAGTGGTAGAGCCTCCATTGGCTGAGACACTCGTCGAACGATGAGTCTGTCCGCGTTCGAGCATTGCTCGCCGCGGGCATGCATGAAGAGTGAGTGTGTGTATAAGACAAAGACGTATGTGTTTGTTCTTTGTCAAAATAAAAATAAACAGAGAGAGAGAGAGAGAGAGAGAGAGAGAGAGGGGCACTAAAAAAAAGTAGTTCTTAGACCCAAAACTTCAGACTTCTCTCTCTCTCTCTCGCTCGCGGCGCTTCCTCGCGGCGTCTCCCTTCACAAGGAGAACGCGTCCCCCGGAGAGGAGGGGAACGCGAGAGGTGGAGATGGCCGCCGGCGTGGTGAACTACCCGCTCGTCGCGGCGCTCGTGGCGTTCACGGTCGCGCAGTCCTCCAAGTTCTTCACCGCCTGGTGAGCTGGTTCCTTACGCTTCCGCTTCCGCCCCGTTCCCCTCCCCTCCCGCCCTACCGCTCTACCTCCGGGTGATGGTTTGGCTCGGAGGGCGGCCGTTTGGGTTGCTGCTCGTGTGTTCTCCGTGCGAGCATTGCTGGGTCGGTGGGAATCGTGAGAAATTCGGGCCGTTTTGGGGGTTCGTTGATTGTGCTTTCATTGAGGCGATTTGAGATTCGAGGCATATAAGGAGTTGATGCTTACTAGTTCGAAGTCATTTGTTACTTCGGTGGATCGGTTTCGGAGCTCGGCTGTAGATCCCCACGTAGCTTAGCGAGATCCTCCTCTTATTTCTGTGTTTTGCTTCGCTATGATAGTATGATATGCAGCATCTGCTTCTGCGAACGACGATTCATGAACTATTCTTAGGATGCTTTGTCAACGAGAGGCAACATAAATGCCAAATGCCACGTGATGTAAGAGTTGGACGACTATTGTGGTGGGCTAGGACAAGAAATATGCCAAAATTTCGTGTGCGTTTTTGGTATGTTTTTGCCTTGAACTTGTGGAGTGTGCAGCCGGCGCAAATTATGAGTTATGAGGTTTTTCTATTAGTCTCAGAACATTTAAGGGTCATGCGGACTAGTTATGGTCTTACAGGGTATTTCTGTCAGATAACAGTTATATTCTGGCTGAATTGCGACTGCTAAAACAAATATTCTAGCATCTTCAATGCTAGAGCTAATGGATTATGGCGATTTGCTTGTATTGCCTGTGGTTCCAATGCCTCTCAGGTGCATAATTAGAATTTTGTACTGATGTTGTCCATACGAATTATGTACATTGGTTGCAAAGAATGGCTGTTGGTAGAGTAAGTAATCAAAGTAACTCTTGTTCTTCCTTGACAATATCGGACGATTAAGTCAAAATAGTTGCTATGGGAGTATAGCTCATGAAAATAGCCCCCCCTCCAATTTTATTTGAATTTCAGTTATCTCACAGGTTGCTGCACTCTACATAACCATATGCCGTGTCATGTGAGATATTTTTCAAATCAAAATCAATTGCTTTGTGAGTGGCGACCATTGAACACGCACACTCACACTTGAATTGGCATCAGGGTGGAAATTTTGATAACACTCTGTGTGTATTCTGATAGAAAGTTTATCACTCATGTTGCCTTGTTCTGATCTAGCCCCTCCTTTGAGAAATATAAGGCATATAGTTTGAATGGTCTTGTTGAGAAATATAAGGATTGCATGTAGATTTAATGAGTGTTTCCTACTATACCCCTATTTATTCTCTCCCAACCATATGCATTTATTCATTATCACACACAAAGTATTCTCTCTCATCTTTTAAAGACAATTTTGAGGGGTATCTAAGTCATTTTCTCTAAGACATTTCTCAATTCCACCACCACCTTAATCCTTATGCAAAGTCAAAATACACGTTATATTTCTCAACGGAGGGAGCAGCATGTAAGAGCCTAAGAGGTGTTTTTTCCTTTTCTCTAGTTGTGTAAGTGTATAACCATCTTCAAGTTGGATTTGAAAAGGGGAACTGGAAAATCTCTAACATCAGTAAACTACTAGTAAGGCGCCTGTGTGTTGCAATGAGATCCCAAAAGAGGGATACATATCGTGAAACATAACCCAAATCGTGCAATGAACATTAAAATTCTCTTATTCACATATCAAGCATAATATGTATGTACATTTCTGGTAGCTGGCGTTGTTTCATGTCCAACATGAATACAAAGAAAACCTTTGCGACGGGATCCAAAAGTCATTCCAAGGTTGATAATATTTACAATAGTATTATATGTTTTCTCTGCATATAAAATGTATAATTAGTCCAAATATGCTTATACGATGCATTTCATATTTTTATTTTTTACAAGCTGAGAAATTTTGATCAATGACAATGAAAAATTTACAATGATATCACTAGGATCTGAGAAGGGTTATGGCTATGTAAATTTGGTTGCACTGAAGTTTTTGGGTCGAAACAATTCATCTAATGATATTCAACAGGTGACCAACCACCACATTTAATCTGAGAAATCTTCACACAAAGTTTCTGCAATGAAGTACAGCCGTATTCAGATAAGTAGTTTGTTTCAGATCATATATGCAGAAATTGAAAATTTCAGGAACTTTTAGAAATTGCACAGCCAATATTTTTAAGCATCCAATTTGAACACGAAGTGAACAACATGCAGATTGATTTCTGATAGTTAATGTAGGTTGGCATGAGAGACATGCTTGTAATCTGGAATTCAACAATATGTGACTCAGACATCCAATAATATTTACTCATTAAAAAACATTGAATTGTAACTTAAAGCAAAACATAACGAAATAAAAAAAAAAATCAGATGCAATTAGGATCAATGCAGTCAATTTAAAAGTAAATGGTGGCAATGAAAAGGTTTTAAGGTTGGAGCAATAAGCCAACAATCAGATTCCTAATCTCTCGCTACAAAATCAAACATGAATAGAAGCACAACACTGCAAAGGCTTGAATTTTTCTTGATTCCCTCTGGTCCCTACAGAATTCCAAAAAAAACATGTTCTTATCCATAACAACCTTTTTAAAATGCACTGATTAGTCTAAATGCATTCTTCTATAAAACTAAAAACAAGAGCTCATCTCTTGCTTCTCAGCTAGAACACACACTGATACGAATAATAACATCGCAAGGAAAATGGCAAATAAAGCAAGTAGAACCATCGTGAAGTGGCTAGAGAAGAACTGTGTATTTGCATTCCACTGTGAAATGTCATCCTTCATTCCTAAACAAAAAGACAAATAATTGAATAGTCTTGTGTTTGTCACAACCAAATTTTTATCTTTCGAAGTAAACACTAACAAATGCACATGTGTAGTGTTGCGGCTGCTTGTGGAGACGAGAATGCGCGTGTGCAGTGTCTGGAACCCGTGGAGACGAGGAAGAACTTCGCCGTCGCGGCCGGCATGTCTTGTGAAGGAGAGAATAGGAGAGATAGCTAGTCAGACGAGCCACCGGCCGGTTATCGGCAATGGCGCTGAGACTTGTTTGTGGTAATCGAAAAGCGTGCCTTTTCTTCCTTCCTCTTCCCTTTTATTCTCAACTCCCAAAACGAATTACAAGCTGCTAGATCCTAAAATCAAGGAACTTATTTGGAATATCTAAAATAGGAAACTTAAAAGATATGGAATCCTCTTATCTCTTCCTTCTGCATGCTCACGCTGATGGGCTTATGCACGATGGCGCCGGGACATACACCCTATCCGCGTGGTTAGCCACATCAATGCTCCCCCCTGGATATCAAGCTTGTCCTCAAGCTTGAAATCAGGGTATGAACGCCGAAGAGTGATGGCATCCACCCATGTGGCTTCAGACGCGGGCTCGCCTTCCCATTGAACCAAGAATTGGCGATGGTCATGAGGAAACGCTGGGCGATCAAGAGAGCGGCATAAGTCGGGCTTGACGAGGTGCGTGGTATCATGTCCTCGTGAAGCGGTGGTGACTCTGCCACGGAGGCCCATGGAGCAGTTTGAGAAGTGAGACATGGAAGACATCATGAATGCGAGCCGACGCCGGGAGGTCCAGCGATACGCCACCTCGCCAATACGAGCCTTTATTTGATATGGACCGAAGAAGCGGGAGTGAAGCTTGTCTGGCTCGAGTGCGGAGGACAATTGCCGGTGTCGGGCTGGCGCAACCACACCCACGAGCCCACAAAGAAAGGAAACCTCGCGATGGCGTCCGTCATATTGTTGCTTCATGCGGTTTTGGGCGCAAAGGAGGTGTTGGCGCTTGCGCAAGAAGCGGCATCGATCCACGACTTGCGATCAAGCTGCGTCGATGGAAGTGGCCTCTGGGTATATGGCGGCAGTGGGCGGAGGCCGCCCATACACCAATTCAAGCGGTGCCATCCGGCGCCCGAGTGGTAGGATGTGTTATAACAGAATTCCGCCACGGAGCCATCGAACCCAAGAAGATGGATGGTCATTGGCCAAACAACGCAAGTACATTTCCATAGTCCGATTAACCACCTTGCCTGGTCCGTCCGTTTGAGGATGGTAGGCGACGATGTCGACAAGCGAGTCCCACACCGCTTGAATAAGTCCCGCCGTAAGGCGCCGGTGAAGACGGTCGCGATCCGAAACAATTGACTCCGGCATGCCATGGAGACGGACCACGATCGAAGAAAATGTTCGCAACCTGAGGAGCCGTGGAATGGTTGCTTAAGGGCGATGAAATGGCCATACTTAGAAAAGCGGTCAACCACCACCAAAATGGTCATCATCTGGCCGTGATTTTGCAAGCCGATGACGAAATCCATGGAGATGTCCGACCAAATGTGGTGCGGCACTAGAAGCGGTTGTAGTAGGCCTGCCGGGGACATGGAGCTTGACTTGTGCTGCTGGCAGACACGGCATTGTTGGATGTAATCCTCGACGGCTTGTCGCTGCTTGTCCCAGAAAAAGTGCTGCTGAATCCTGTGAAGTGTCTTATGAATGCCTTCATGTGTTAAGTCATGATAAGCAGCCACCACCTTGGACCGGACCGGTGAAGAGGCAGGAACATATAGCCGACCCGCCCGATATAATAAGCCATCCGTGATCGCCCGATCCTTCCTCGAGTCCGGCCGAAGTGACCGGCCTCCGGGCGCCATTAGAGCAACGGCGTTGGATCTCCGGTCTTCTTTGAAGGAGTAATTTCCACTCATCCAGGCGGAAATAGTTGGAGAGGAAATGGCCGCACAAGTAACGTCGTCCTCATACATGCGAGAGAGAGTTCATGCACGGTTGGCGTGGCCAGGCTTATACTCAACGCCGAAATCAAATCCATCGCTTCTTTGAGCCAATGTTCTTTGCGGCGGGTAACCAACGCTTTGCTTCCAAGAGGTACTTCAAGCGGCATGGTCGGGCGCATGAAGGGACGTCCCCAAAGATATGGGCGCCAATGTCGGATGGCCTTGGAGAGGCCGATGAGTTCCGCCAGAAGCGGGCGAGGCAGTGCCGCCAATGAAGCTTCCGTATCAGAAGGCCACCGGTGCCCTCTTGTTGGAGGATCGCGCCAATGCCGCAGCTCGATGGCGTCGCACTCAACCACGAAGGTGGCGTCGAAGTTGGGCAATCGCAGGACCTGCCGACCGGAGTGCGATCTTGAGTGCGTTGAAGGCCGTCTCCGCCGCCACCCACTGGAATGCGTGATGTCGGAGGAGGTCGGTTAGTGGCTCAAGAATGGTGGCATATTGGCGGATGAATCGCTGTAATAACCCGCCAAGCCGAGGAAGCTCCGGACTCCGTGGCGTAAACCTGAGTCGGCCAGGAGGCAATGGCATTAAGCCATTGGTTGGCCGCCACGCCGCCGCTTGAAATGATGTGGCCCAAATAGGCCACCTCTGCCGGGCGAAGGCGCATTTGGAGTGCTTGAGGAAGAGATGATGGTGCCTCAACCGCTCAAGAACCAGCGAAGGTGGAGGGCGTGTTCATCGGCCGTGGTAATCGTAAATGAGAATATCATCGAAGAAAACAAGCACAAATTTGCGCAAAAATCCGCCAAAACCTCATTCATGAGGGCCTGGAAGGTCGAGGGTGCATTGCACAACCCAAATGCCATGACCAGGGACTCAAGTGTCCATGGTGCGCGGCGAATGCGGTCTTCTCGATGTCTTCCTCCCGCATGCGGACTGATGATACCCAGAGCGGAGGTCCGGCTTGAAAAGATTTTAGCGCCATGCAATTCATCCAAGAGCTCCTCCACCACGGAATAGGGAACTTGTCTTTACCGTCTTGGCGTTGAGAGCACGATAGTCCACGCAAAATCGCCAGGACTCCGTCTTCTTTCGCCACAAGTAGCACCGGTGATGAGAAGGGTGGCCGCTTGGACGGATGATGCCCTGAGCTAACATCGCCGCACACTGTTTCTCAATCTCATCCTTTTGCCTGAAGGGATAGCGGTATGGCCGAACAACCACCGGATCTGTGCCCTCCTGCAGACAAATGCGGTGGTCACATGCTCGAGAGAGTGGCAGTCCCTGAGGTTCGGCAAAAACCTCCGCAAAGGTGGTAAGCAAGGCAGCCACATCCCCGGATTGGCCCTCAATCTGGAGTGCCTGGGGTCCTGTAGCCGTGCCCAGCCCTTGCAATGTGACTGTGCGACCCTCCCGTTGGAACGACATAGTGAGAGACTCAAAGTTCCAAACAACGTTCCCAAAAGGCTTGAGCCACTGCACTCCGAGCACCATGTCGAATCCCTCCAACGGAATGACATAGAAAGGTGCCTGGAAGGTGTGAATATCGACGTCGAAGGTTTCTGTAGTGCGGCCCAAGCAAGGCAGCTCTGCTCCATTGGCTACACGAACATGTTGGCCTGTTCCTCCCTCTTGGTGCACACCCACACGGTCCGCAGCATAAGCACTTATGAAGTTGTGCGTACTGCCCGTGTCGACCAAACCACGCAGAGTCTTGCCCCGCATGGCGATCTCCAGTTGCATGGTGCACCCCTTTCGAGGTCCCCGGAGGGCCAAGGACGAAAGCTCAGGCTCCTCTTCGGGTATAACCTCGGCCTCATCCTCGTCTTCGCTCACTGCTTCCAGATAAAACAGGCGCCTGCATCGGTGTCCTCGAGTATAAACCTCATCGCAATTGAAGCATAACCCTTTGGCGCGCCGTTCCGCCATTTCATCGGCGTTTAGGCGGCGACGGTACGGGGAAGTTGCAGAGGAGGAGACTTGCGAGGCTACGGGGCCCGCCCGAACCCCTGTGCCTGGCCCTCCACCACTTGAAGCTATTGCTATTGTGGCCGCTCGGTGGGGCGGCGCCATAGGGGATGGCGCCGGCTGCGAACCTCGCAGGGGCCGTCCATGGAGACGCCACGTGCGGTGCCCCTGCCGCCGGCAGCCCACGGCTGAAAGCGAGTCGTGGCCGAGCGGGAGGAAGCCAACTCTGTGCCGCTCTGGCCAACCACGCCTCCTCCCGTCTCTCCGCCTCCCGCGCGAAAGCAACTGCCTCCGCGAGATCACGAGGCCTATCACGCCGCACATCCGCCGCCAGTGTGATGGAGAGCCCGGCCGTGAATGTCTCGATCTGGTCTTCCCTTCTCATCCGCGGAGCTCTAGCGAGGAGTCGCTGGAACTCGCACAGATCCATCCACGCGTGATTCTCCCTGCTTGAGATTGATCAAGTCACCAAGGGGACCCGCCGTGGCATGGCGAGTGAATCGTTGGAGGAACGTTTCGTAGAAGTCATCCCACGAAATTGTGCCCTCTTCCAACTCCCAGTTGTCAAGGACTTCCTGAGCTTCACCCCTCAGATGGAGGCCGGCCATTTGCACGTACTTGCGACGTGGGATATCGTGAGCACGTGCAAACCGTTCACATTGCCTTAGCCAGAGGAGGGGATCGTCGGATCCGTCGTAGGACGGAAGCTCGTACCGAGGTGTTCGGGGCACCAACCGGTCCCGATTTGAGGCGTCGCCCCATTCCTCGCGGGGAAACGGCCGGTGGCGCGCCTGCTCCTGGAACCCCCGCTCGTCACCCCACCCATCGCGGAGATGATGGTGGTGATGCGCCGGTTCTCGGAAGTCTTGTCCTCCTTGGGCCACGCCACGAGGCCCATTGTGGCTATAGAATGCCCGGTCTCTTGGTTCAATGGCGGCGGCGTCAGGGCCCCCCGTGCCTTCGCCGCCGTCTTCCTCTCGTCTTTTTCCTTGAGCTTTGATGAAATCGGCGACCGTCTTCTGCAGGTCCGTCATTGCGGCCTTGAGATCTACTACCTCCGACGTCAACTTGTTCTTCCATTCTTCCTCGCCGGCCGCCATCCCGTCACCGAGCCTGGGCCGAGGAGCGTGCGGCTCTGATACCAATTGTTGCGGCTGCTTGTGGAGACGAGAATGCGCCCGTGTACCAGGTCTGGAACCCGGCCGGGACAGGGAAGAACTCGCCGTCGCAGCAGCCGCTGTGCGCGAAGGAGAGAATAGGAGAGATAGCTAGTCAGACGGAGCCACCGGCCGGTTATCGACGGCAGCGGCGCTGAGACTTGTTTGTGGTCTTGAAAAAGCGTACCTTTTCTTCCTTCCCTCTTCCCCTTTTATTCTCAACTCCCAAAACGAATTACAACTGCTAGATCCTAAAATCAAGGAACTTATTTGGAATATCTAAAATAGGAAACTTAAAAGATATGGAATCCTCTTATCTCTTCCTTCCTGCATGCTCACGCCTGATGGGCTTGCGTACGATGGCGCCGGACATACACCCTATCCGCGTGGTTAGCCACATCATGTAGTCACTACAAAAGATATGAAAGTTGAGTAAACAATTACAGTTATACTTTCTGAATGAATGGATTTTGGTCGTGTGCATGCATGAGAAAATTAAAGACTGTAGCAATACTCATCATTTTTTTTTTGGCAAAACGTAGATTATTAGACCTGGTCTGAACGCCTTATATTTTGGAGATTGAAGCATTTTCCTTTTCTTTATAGCTAACCTATTTACAAATTTAGCCTATTTACTGGTCGGTTCAGGGACCTTACCAGTAGCTGATTTTGCGTAGCTAAATTCCCGAGTTACCACCTGAACATATTATATAACAATTAATTTTTAGAAACAACAGCAAAGAAACTATATTATCCTGAACAGATGTATTAAGAAGTGGTAAGCCAACAAGAAGTTAGAAGGCAATTGTGCATGATGAGAGTTCATGATACAACAATCACTACACAAATATTTATTGCGGTGGAACAATAATTCCGATAAAGACAAGCATAGATTTCTCATTGTTAGCAGGAAGAGGAAACGAGAAACATAGATTCACAGAAACTCACTTTTAGCGAAGGCTTAAGCATTAGATTGGAGCTACTGCGTATTTGTTTTGCTAAGACTTCTTTCTTTTAGGTGTACCAAGAGACAAGGCCTGGAACTAAACATTCAATTGAACAAACTGACTCATTGGTGAATCGGCTAGAACAAAACCGAAAGAGGTTAGATTCCTAGTAAAATAAGAACAGAAAATTGCCCATCGAAAGATATCTTTTGTCTAGCCATGCAGACCTGGTGCTTCATGGATTATCCAAATAATTCTAGATATAGTGCTGCCATCACCCAGGTTACCAAAATGGCTTGTTGAGTTTATCCTCCCCGGCCTTTGCTACCTTGTTCTCCTGCATGGAAACATCATCTAGATTTACAACTGAAAAATGTGGTATATGGTTTGCTAGAGCAGACGATGAGGAGGTTGGGATCTAGAGCAGACGATGAGGAGGTTGCACACTTGCGTGTGGGAGAGGGTGGGGGGTGGGGGGTGGAGCGATGGTTACCCAAACTGATTTTCTTTTTTGGTTTTCTTTGAGGCACTTTTTTACGGTGGGATGGAAATGAGAGGATGGCAGGAGGGGTGCGTGCATTGCAAGATAGGTTGGTGCGATGCTGGACGGGAGGAGCGCTGCGCACGTGGGGAGGGGACGATCGTCCCAGGGTGGGGGTAAACTCCTTTTATTAGTTAAGATAAGATATGTGCTTTGGCTAGCAATTTCACCAGACCTTGTATTTTCTGCAATTTACCTTATCGCAAAAGCATAGGTAAACTGGTAAAGATACATAAAAGATAAAACTAAAGCAATTCACCCTAATTTTATCACTGTCCTATTGGATGCATCTGGTGCTTTCTTATTTTTTATTTCAAAGCATTTACTGTACCGTTGATTTAGTGTAGGTATAAAGAGAAGCGTTGGGATGCCAGGCAATTTATAGCTTCTGGCGGGATGCCATCATCCCACTCGGCCACAGTAACAGCACTTGCAGTGTCTGTAGGAATCCAAGAAGGCTATCGTAGTGCCACCCTTGCGACTTCACTGATATTTGCATGTGTGGTGAGTATATGCCCTATAATCTTAATCTATAATCTTAAGTCTAAACTGCTTCTGTTGCATGAGGATCCTACTATAGAGAACATGTGACTGTTTTGCATTCATTTGTTCTGTTCTATTTTGATTCATTTCTTCCGCATCTACATTGTACTATACACATTATTTTTTTTAGATTTTCCTTTGTATATTGCGAAACTACTGTTTGAGCTACATTTCATGAGTCATGACAGTATTCGTAGTTCATGACTCTTTAAACAGTGATATATAATTGAAAAATGCACATATCTTGTTTGACGTGAAATGCCTGTATGCCTACAACCATTGATATTCCTTTTCTCCTTTAACTTGTGTTTGCAGGTGATGTATGATGCTTTTGGAGTTCGGTTACATGCTGGGAAACAGGCAGAGGTTTGTCACTCTCAAGTGTCATCCTAAAAGATTTTGGACTTGTGGTTAAATAGGATGCACTAGCATGGGAGGTTTCTTCTTAGTAGCTTCTGATTATATCTTTGTGAGCTAATAAGCAGAACTTGCCTGTCTATAACTAGCATATTGATTTTCTGCATGGGAGGTTAAATAGAACTGCTTGCTATTGTATTATTTTATTGGAGGCTTATCAATTACATTACACATATACATCCTAGGTTTGTTGTACTCAAACCGAGAATGCCCAAGGATTCTGCTAGGTGTTGGTAATGCCGGAAAAAACACTAACAAGACCTGTAAATATAAATTACAACTGAATATTTACCAGAGATTAAAATTGTCTGGTTATTGTTTGCTGCTAGTGGTTCAATGTATTATTCAATTTGCAACTAGTTATGTATGCAGTATGCACCACTAAAGATGCCCCTGAGGCCCTGAAATCAGCTATTTGGCTTTAGCTACATAGACAAACGCTGTGTTTTCTATGTGATATTCAGTTATTCACCGTAATGACGTCAAACATTTGATAAGCTGTCGATGAATATCCTCAACCAACATGTTTGGCTTGAACTCAAGTACTTTTTCACATTTCACATTTGTGATTTGTGTGAACAAGAAATTTAGGTAATGACCAACTAGTGTGAATCAGGTTGGGGCCGTCCCCTTCCCGTTTACCCTAAAAAAAGCACAGAAGTACGAAGTGCCATTTTCTTGTGTTTTGTGAGAGGATATTTTGTCCTATTTACCCATCCCATCGTCAGTTGATGCTGAATTGCTGATTTGGATAAGAGTATACAGTACAGATGTAATCTCTGATTCGCCATATGATCTTTTCAAATTTCTGTAACATTAAGGCACGATGGACAGTGATATTGTTGATGCCAATCCTTTCAGGTGCTTAATCAAATTGTCTACGAGCTGCCAGAAGATCATCCACTGTCAGAGACAAAGCCATTGCGTGAAATTCTTGGACACACAGTTCCTCAGGTTGGCTTACATGCTTCAGTTTGTCTCTCTTGATATCTGTGGCTTTGCAAGATAAGAAAATGGAACTGCTTTCCTTTTAAAAATAGAAATGTAACTGCTGATATTTGAAGCATTGTATAGTGAGCTTCTTCAATGGTCCTAACTGTGATTATCTGTTTCAGCGTAGATTTCATGAAGCTTACTATCGTTAACAAACACTAAACATGCATTGACCTCTCGTTAGTCCAGCGGTACAGATGTGTATCTCACCACTGTGGTGTGTATGCTCTTGTTTTGCATCCTTTCTGCCACCATGCTCACCTCCGCTGATTGGATATTTCTTGCTTTCTTATATATACTACTTTGACTAATCGTTATCAGATACATGTGATATGCTAGATCTGAAGCGTTCTTATTTTTTGACATCTCAGGTTTTGGCTGGTTGCACCCTTGGAATCCTCACGGCTGCCCTTATGAACTTGGCTCTAGGGGGTTCTTAACCACGTGTTGCTCCGAGATATTGGCAATACGTGATCATATAATATCACATCGATGACTTGTAAAGAGTGAAAACCTGGTCTCCTCTTTGATGTGATTTGCACAAATAGTCGTCATGATGACACTATAAAGTTCTGATTGATGTAGATCTTCGTTGTAGCGTAGTAGGCTGTAGCTTCTGTTGGTGCTGTAAATCCGGGAAATGTACTGTCGACTGAAACCTAATGCGATTGAAACTGTTATGCACTGCAATGATCTGAATAGCTGGCATTATCTCATCGGCTGTGCATTCTGGATAGCGGGTACGCTTGATATCTTGAGCTACACAGAAATACCGTTGGTTCCTTTTTGCAGCGTGATGCTTGCTAGCTCCAGAGTCCCAACATGCCATGTTTGAACGCTCAAATTTCGGCATCTGCAATTGTGCTGAGCAGCTCATCTGCTCATGGTGATCTACTTTTCTTCAGACTACTCTGGTTTAGCTCTGAAATTCTTTGGCAATACACTTTTCTTGTTTAAGCGAAACTCATATATTTGCTATTTCAAATTACGCATTATTTGGGAAGATTCCTCTTATGAATCTTCAGTGTTATCAAACAGGTATCGTTCTCCCTTACACCTCAACAAGCAGCACAAGTTCTGGAAGCAGCTTACATGAGGGGGCAGGTTGTAGGCGGTGAGTATTACAAGGCTATGCCCTCCATTTTACCTTTCTTTTATTTATCTCTAGTTTGAAAGCTCGTCCTTATTCCGTAGCTGCAGCAAACAAAGAAGGCATTATTCCGAGGCCGAAAGCAACAGCAACGCCTGAGTCGATGTAGTATATATATGCACGTCGCCGTGCATGCTCTGCTCAGAGCTTGCATGGCGATGCTCTGGGATGGTGTACCACGATGAGGTTGTACGCCTCCAGCGTGAGGAAGTCGTCCAGCTCCGGCGCGGTGCACTGCCGGGTGAAGATCCTGCCGGCCTCGGTGTACCGCCCGCTCCGGAACCTGTCGGAGCCGACCTCCTCCTCGATCCTCGCCATCTCCTCCTCCACCACGCGGGCAAGCAGCTCGGGGGTGGCGCGCACCGCCACGCCGCCCGCGTCCAGCGCCGCGCCGTGGCGCAGCCACTGCCAGTTCTGGACGCGGCTGATCTCCGCGGTGGCCGCGTCCTCCATCAGGTTGTACAGCGGCACGGACCCGGAACCGGCCAGCCACGCCGCCAGGTACTGCACCCCTACGCGGGTGTTGAGGCGCAGGCCCTCCACCGTGCGCGCGCCCCGCGGCGGCTGGAGCAGGTCCTCCTCCGTGACGCCGCCCGCCGCGGCGTCGACGTCGATCTGGTTGGGCCTCCCGCCTAGGTGGCCCTCGAAGACCTCCCGTATCGCCGGGATGAGCCCCGGGTGCGCCGCCCACGTGCCGTCGTGTCCCGCGCGCACCTCCCGCAGCTTGTCCCCGCGCACCAGCTGCAGCGCCGCCTCGTTCGCCGTTGCGTCGTCCTTGATCGGAATCTGAGCCGCCTGTTGATTTCAACGATATGTGGCCAAAGTGTCATGCTGACGTAGAACTAGTAGTTGGTTGCATATACTCGGCGAGTAGAGCTATTATGCTCACCATGCCGCCCATGGCGTGGACGCGGCGGCGGTGGCAGGTGCGGATGAGGAGGTGGGAGTAGGAGCGCATGAAGTGCTGCGCCATGCCGACGAGGGCGCGGTCGGGGAGGAGGCGGTCGGGGTGGGCGCGGAACGTCTTGACGTAGCTGAAGATGTAATCCCAGCGGCCGCAGTTGAGCCCCGCCGAGTGCTCGCGCAGCTCGTGCAGGATCTCCTCCATCTGGTACACCGCCGGCAGCGTCTCCACCAGCACCGTCGCTCGGATGCTCCCCCACTCGATCCCCGCCGCCCTCTCCGCCCTCTCGAACACGCCGTTCCATATCCTCGCCTCCCTGGCATGTTAAACAGCTCACTGTTATATTAGCTCTTGCAGCCTTGTACGATGCTCGAGGACGAGGTTGTGCATGTGCCATGGCACGTAAGTGCGTACCTCGAGTGCTCCATCTTGGGGAGGTAGAAGAAGGGCCCGAACCCGGCGCCCTGGCCGGCGCGGAAGGCGGCGTGGTTGTGGAAGAAGTAGAGCCCGAAGTCCACGAGGCAGCCGATGGCCGGCTCGCCGTCGATGAGCACGTGCGCCTCGGGCAGGTGCCAGCCGCGCGGCCGGACGAAGAGCTTCGCGGTGCGGTCGCCGAGCTTGTACACCCGGCCGCGCGCTTCATCGCGGAAGCTTATCGTGCCGGCCACGGCGTCCCGCAGGTTCACCTGCCCGCGCATCAGGTTCTCCCACGTCGGCGACAGCGCGTCCTCGAAGTCAGCCTTGCACGCATACGTCACGTTTTTTTTCCATTCGTCTTAGATATGATCGATCAAAACTACAGTACGCTTGTGTTTCGTACGTGTGATTGCGTGCTTAATTAGTTGCCTACCATGAAGACCTTGGCGCCGGAGTTGAGCGCGTTGATGACCATCTTCCTTGGGTCGACAGGTCCGGTGATCTCGACGGTGCGGTCCGCGATGGCCGGCGGCACGGGCGCGCACGTCCAGCCAGCCTCGCGGACGAACCTCGTGGCCGGGTCGAACCGTGGCAGCTCGCCGGCGTCGTAGCGCTGCTGGGCCTCCCGCCGGCGCTCCATGGCGTAACGGACGGCGCCGCGGAACTCGCGCTGCAGGCCGGCCACGAAGGCCAGCGCGTCGCGCGTGAGGATGGCCGCGAACTCGGGGTCGTACCGGCCGCGTATGTCCACGCCCTCCGGCGTGTCGTAGGAGGGCGGCACTGCCGTGGCGGTGGCCATTGCTGCGTTGGGCGTTTTGTGTGAACACTGTGAGTGGGAGTGTGCAGCTCGACGACCTTGGAGTGCGTGTTTTCCCTGGTGAGCTAGCATAGGGCAGATATATACCCAGGCACGGAGGGAAGCCGCCGGCAGCAGTGTAAAAATTGAAGACTACCATTGATGACGTAAGAAGAACGAAGTTATCTGGTCTTTTTCTCAAGAAGAAACAAATAATGCAAAGCGAAGAGCCACTCTAACTGCACAATGTAGTGTGGTTTTATACACCCATGATAAGAAATGTTATGTCATGTTTGTTTTTGCTTTTGATTATAGATTTTGATTCTAAAAGCTAAAAAAAAAAAGCCTGATTCTAGAAATCATTTCTAATTAATAATCTAGCCCATCCATCTATATTAGAATCTACAATCCACTTCATATGTTTTTTTTTAACTTAGGACAAGAGTACTGTCGTTTCATTAAGAAGAAGTAAAACCTCCGAAGAGGAAAATACAAAGGTTACCGCCAAAAAAGCAGTAACAAACACAACCCTCGGTCACCACTGCCGAGCTCACCCGCCAACGCGAATACAAATTAAACACAATCGCTGCGCCGCCAAGAAAGAACATACTCCCACCGCCTGGCGCGCCACAAGACCGACGCCTCAAACTCACCCTGCCGCGGCGATGCTCGAATAGCTATTGTGCCTCCTTCATATGTATTTTTGGATTTCAGTTTTTGGAGAATCAGTTTCTCTACGACCACAATCCAGAGTCAGCTTTTAGAGAATCTAAAGCAAAAAACAAATACGCCTTTAGTCACGTACTGAATCAGTTTCTATACGCTTTGGAGAGTACTCTCTCCATTCAAGTTTATTAGGCGTATTACTTCTTGGCATATAGACCAATAAAATATTAAAAATGACTAGATTACCCTTAATTATTGCCACTAAGTACTATATTCAATGCGTATAGGTAGAGAATATGAAGTAAAATGTATATTTATTAGGAGTATATAAGGAACATCACACTTAATTCGCATTATAATATAAAATACGACCTATATTTACAAACAAAATTATTAAAAAAATAGTCTTATAAATTTAGACCGAAGGAGTACCTGTCTAAAGCCTTTAATACGTCCGTAGAACCCATGTTTCTGTTAGAAATAAGGCCCAAGTGGCCCATTTATCTCTAATGCCAAAGCTACAAAGAATAGTACCATATTGCTAGTTGAGAGAGAAGAATACCAATTTAAAAGGGAGAGCTCCCACCATGCCTTGTAATAAGGCGGCTGGAGGGTGAGGAGCACGGCTAAAGTCACACGCACACGTGCGTGTGCATTTCGCGAATTACCGCGTATTTTTCCCGTGTGACTTGTGACTTGCGACAGTGGATTAAATCCTGGCACGTCTAAACTCTTTTATTTTTCAGTTTCTAATAGAAACAGCCATGATAATGTCGTCAGTTTCTAATAGAAACAGTCATTTGGATTAAATTCTGTTTACTAGCGTTTAAATGACCGTTACTGGTGCGATGCTATAAAATCTGGAGACGTCCAGACTAAAGCAAGTTTTTTGCTCTGGTACTCGCGTTCATCCATTGTGATCTGTGTTGCGTTTTCGTGCTGCACTCGTTCTTCATCGACCTTCCTCTCGGCGTGCACCGCGAGGCAGGGATAGCGGGATCTCCGAACCGTTGCCACCGCGAGAACCTGCACGGGGGTGGCAATAAGGTTTCTGGGCAGCGCAACTGCGCGACCGCTCGAGCTTCCTCTGCGTCGACTACTTCCTCTACGGCCGGTCGCTACTGCGCTGCTTTCATTTCGTCATCAAGCCCATCGTAAGAATTCTTCCATTTGTTCATCACTTTCCAGAAAATATATGGTATTTTCTAGATCTACTTTTTAGAAATATGTGGTATCTTCTGTCTAGCTTGTTGTGTTTGATTATTTTAGAATTATGTTTTATATTCAAATCTGAAATCAAAATAATACCTAGATGTTCAACAGTTTCATCGCTTAAAGAACTAAAACACCATAAAACAAGACCTATATTTCATCGCTTAAAGGGCTTCTTAGGATTTATACTATATCCATTAAGACAAGACCTATATTACTTCTTATTAAACTTGGGAGGTTTCGTTAGCTCTCGGTTATGCCACATCATAGTATTTGCAGAAAGGCCCTCCTGTTTTCCGCAATTGCATCCGGCTCCAGATTGCGGATAGCCGTTCGTTCTCGCGTAGATGCGCCGCCCACCCTAGCCCCTCCCATTCCCCCTCGCGCAGGCCGCCGCCTTCCCGTCGCGTTTTTCCCGCACCGTCGCGTTCGCTCCCGCCCCCCAACGGCGCAACGGCGTCGCCGATTGTGTCGACATCCCCCCCTCGATCCCGTCGGGTCTGGCGGAGAGTACTTCCCCTCCTCCTCTCCGAGCTTCAGCGATGGCCGTGAGGAGCCCCGAATCACTTGCCCCTAGATGGCTGCCCCCGTCTGTGCTTATCTCGGCTCCTAGCTTTGTGCTATTGCCGGCTACGACGGTCCTCTCAGTTAGTCTCTCTCTCTCTGGATTTTGTTGGTGCGCAACCATGTACAGCAGGGAGGCAGCCAAGCGGCAAACTGCTTTGAGTCTCTTTCTCTCTCTCTCTCTCTCTCTCTCTCTCTCTGGGTTTTGTTCGTGCGCAAGCATGTACAACAAGGAGGCAACCAAGTGGGAGATTGTTACGGGCTCATGGTATATATTTTTCCTATTGCTTGCTCTCATTGTCCCAGTGTTTTTTCTTCCATAGGCTCAAAGTAGGATATTGCAAGCTGAACTCATACTTGGGATGATTTTTTTTGTATGCAGGGATATAGGATAGGGGAGCAATCTGAGCCCTACCAAGTGCATGAACCAATTCCTCTTGTTAGGTCTATGGTAGCAGCTGCTATTTAGGTAAAGAAAAGTTTAATTGTTGCTAAGAGCTGTGAAAACAGCTTGGATCATCTTGCGTTCCATCTCCTGGGACTTGAATTCTCAAAAATTTGTCAATTTTAGTTTACGGTATAGCCATCGGTGATTGAGTGTTTCTAAGACACAGAAGCATAAAGATCCATTTTTTATGGGGATAATTCGATATATGCCATTGTTCAAGTTGCCTTTTCGATATATGCCATTACAAAACGTTGAATCTGCTGGGTGCCATCCCTCGCTTTTAATATTTCAAAATATGCCATTCCCTGTATTTTTTTTCACCAAATACGGTCTTGGGCGTATATATGCCTTTGTATTTGTTGCCGGATGGTTGTACCGTATTGGCAGATATGTCATATTATCTTCTTCTTTCCTTTATCTTATTTTGCTATAATGAAGTGTTATCATGGAATTCTGTCCCCGGTCATATATCTGGCGATTTCATGTTAAATTTTTCAGGTGCTTGGGTACTCATTTATTTGGGCATGTCATGTGAACGAAAATGCATAACTCCGTATTTCCATTGTAACTGCAAACAACATGATTCTTATACATGAGTTGTACATCACATTTACAGACGTTGAAAACAAGAAAAAAATCGAACAAGGCCTAAAATACAAGAAATGGCATATTTTGAAATATTAGAAGCAAGGGATGGCACCTAGCAAATTCAACGTTTTGTAATGGCATATATCGAAAAGGCAACTTGAACAATGGCATATATCGAATTATCCCTTTTTTATGTTGGTGCTTGCATTACGATTTCACTGATCTTATGCTTCACCTTATTCTGTGAGTATATATGTCAGTGTTCTCAAGTCCTCTTGAGTCATAGCTCAAGTTCTTATCCAAGCAATGCATTTGTTTTTTATTTGAACAGCTTTTTTATCGATGGCAGGAGCTTGACAATGCAATAAAAGAAATGGATGGTGAAATAGTGACAGGACTTGACAGAGCATCTGCTTTCAGATTCCATCCATGAAATCTCCTATTTGTTTAAACCACTCTTAGCCTTTTGATTTCCTTTTCATACACAAAAATTAACATCAAAATACCTTAGTATCATACCTATTTTGGCCTGAACACTAGGACCATTTTCGCAATCACATTTTTAATTGCAGGTGAACGCTATATATGTGAAGAACCTACCAGAGAATGCTTCTAAAGAGAACCCTAAGGAACTGTTTGAAAGACATCAAGAGGTCACCACAGAATATGTTATACATGTTGATTCGCAGGTGAAGATTATATATGTGGAGAACCCCGCAGAGAATGCTCCTAAAGAGAAAATTAAGGAACTATTTGAAAGCCATGGAGAGGTCACAAAAGTTATTTTGCCACCTGCCAAGCCTGGGGATAAGAGGAATTTTGAGTTTGTTCACCTCACTGGATTTGTTCACTTGCTGAAGAATGAAGTGCACTGAAGCCGGTTAAAGGAAGTAAAAAATATGAAATTTAGGGTAACTTTTGTCCCTATGGTGTCACCTTTATCTAATAAAATTTAATGTTGTATTGCTAATGTTTATTTACATAATTAGGTCATGTAGGAATCAAAGTGCGGATTCTTGTATCGGTGCATGGGACCTTCCAGTCAGCGGTGCTATGTTGTTATAAAATCACAATACACGACAGATTAACCATTTCTTTGTTTCCTCTTGAGGACCATATATTAGTACATGTAGGTTGTTACTCGCTGCTTAATCTTTGGATCTGCATTAGCCTATCATTGATAGGAATATTATCAATATATTCTCACGATTATTGCTTCCATCTATGCTTCGCTTTTACGATATTTTATTATTAAACAAAAGAAGTGCCTACCTAATGTTTATTACTTTAACAGAGGCTCACTGCTTTTCATCCGTCCCACTATCATAACAAATTGACTTCGCTTTCGCCTACTACCGCCGTTAAAAGCTACCTGCTGGAAAAACGTGTTGCTTTGTACTCTATACTATATACTTTTAGTTTTGTTTTCATCCCATTGAATTCCTTTTAGTCAACTATATTACCGTTTTATATTTCAAACTATGTAATATTTGCTCAAAATAGCAACCTTGCTATGCCTCAACTTCGTGTGCTTTTTAACTCTATTGAGTTAATCGGTTATGCTCCGGTATTTACAAAGTGCCAATAGAAATGGTCCAACAGTTTTAACATAGCCTACATGAAAACGCCTGTGAAGATTGTATTACACTAAAGTCAATTACTAAGAAGAAGAATTTACATACACAGGTGATTAATAAGTATACACCACTGTTTTGTCATCTGTTATTGCACATCAACATTCCTACTGTTTCGTTTAGGTTCCCCTCACTAGATATCGTTTTTTAAACCGTTTTTCCTCGGAAAAAAAATGCAAATTCGTTTTTCGTTCGTCGTTTCTCCGTTTCTGTTGGAAAAAATGTTTTCGTTGCCCGTTTTTTCTCCAGACATCGGCAAAAACGTTTCCGTGGTACGTTTTTTCTTTGGATCCCGGTGAAAATATTTCCGTGGTCCATTTTTCCTAAAAAAAACACAAGCCCGCTTTTCGTTCGTCCTTCCTCCGTTTTTGACAAAAAAAATATTTCCGTGGTCCGTTTTTTCTCTAGAGCCCAGAAAAAAATGTTTTCGTTGCCTATTTTCCCCTAAAAAATGCAAATTCGTTTTTCATTGACGCACGTGGCTCGGTCTCTATGGTTTCTCGAGCCTCTAAAATTTTTGAAGATACGTCGAAGTCTATTTTTTCACCCGAAAAAAATGCAAAAGTCATTTTTGTTCACGCGCGCGGCGTGCGCCGCGCTTACGGCCTAGTATAACATGCATTTTGTGCTCTATGGAGCGGCAGGAAATTAAGTTAATCCTCCCCTTCAGATTTTTTTTAAAAAGAAGAAGTGAAGTTTCAGATTTCAGCCGGCACTGTACCTTGCGTAACAAATTACTCTTAAGACGCAATCACGCAAGCTTGGTTGTGTGTAGCAGCTTTATCCAAGCAGGAGCAGGACGCGAAGGGCCGAGGCGGTCAACGTCATGCATGGCGCGGATCATGGATGAGACGGGTGACGCGGCACGGGAACAGATGCGTGGTGGTTACGATAAGGCAAGCTGCCGGGTTTTGCCGTAGCCTGACGCGCGCGTCAGCGGCGTTGCATGGCAGAGGCGGGCGGCGGCTCGTCTCTTTGGCGTGCCGTGGGAGGGGTGTGGTTTGTGACAGTCGCATTGGCCGTTTCTGCTCCTGTGTGCTTATCCCTGTGCCCAATGGAGATCGAGGCTGGAGAGCCGTGGCATCATGGGCCGACTGCCAGGCACTAGCTAGCCCGGCAGAGGGGAGGTCCAACCGTCCAACGCCCAATGGACCAACACTTGTCCAATGCCTCTTCTTGGTCCTTGGATGAGGATCCAACGCTCAGAAACAGATCCAAGTCTAAAATTTTGTTATTTTTGTATACTTGCGTATAAATTTTGAAAAATTTCACAAAAAATATTAATATTATCTAATATACACCATATTGAACATATATTATTTTCATATTTTTTAGCTTAATATTTTTTATTTAAAAAGTGTTCTAAAGTATAAACTGAACCAAAAACTTTCATAAAAAAAATTGAAAATAATATATGTTCAATCTGGTGTATATTAGATAATATTAATATTTTTTATGAAATTTTTCCGAATTTATACGCAGGTATACAAAAATAACAAAATTTTAGACTTGGATCTGTTTCTGGACGTTGGATCCTCATCCAAGGGCTAGGAAGAGGCATTGGACAAGTGTTGGTCCATTGGGCGTTGGACCTCCCCTCTGCCGCTAGCTAGCCACAGTTAACTCCGGTAAAAAGATGGACTTTCCGGTTGGGCTGCGCTGATAGAGAGAGCTTGTACATTTTCAGACCGGGACAAGCAATATAAGACCCCCTTTTTTAGGTCCAAACTAGTTTTTTTTTACTTAAAAGCAAAAAAAAAAAGCCGACACAAACGGCTGATTTTTCGGAGCCTCCATATACTATAAACCAAAAGCGAGATGAGAGATGTTTTTTTTTGTCTTTTGCGGTGTAGAAATAACCCTTTGCTGTTAAACTTCATTGAAACTACCTACAAAATGCCATCACTATTTTTAAAAAATCGGTCTTCACTTTTTCTCCTTATCCTCCATCTATTCATCCTGTATGCGTCTGTGCCTCGTCACTCACGACTCGCGCACCGGTTTGGGCTTGGGCCGCCGGCATTGTGATCACATCTCTCGATGTCGTCGCCAACCTCCTTCCTTTGGCACTGTTGGCCTCCTCCGACCCTTGCCTCACCTGCCCCTTTCCTCTGCCACTGCTAGCCTCTTCGTCCCTGGCTACTACCGGCCTCCTTCCTCCACCACCGCTAACATCCTCTTGTCCCCCGAGCACCTCCCTCCACCGCCACTCCCTTCTCCACCCCTCCCTCCACCGCCACTCCCTTCTCCACCCCTCCCTCCTCTGTCGGTGACGGTATTCACAGTCGGTGGATCTGCTCGTCCTTCTTTCAGATATGGATGATGGGAGGTTGAGTGGAGGCAAATCTACCCATTATCCTAATGGTAAGGGTGACGGTGTCCTAGCGGCCCCGTCCTCCCTGCACACACATCGATGGCCCTGTCCTCCCTACGAACAACACCGACGGCCCCATCGTCCCTCGCGCATGATGCTAGTCTTGTACATGGATTTTTAATAGTGAGCATGTAAGGCCCTGTTTGGGGGGCTGCGATTGGGCTAATAAGCTGTTTTTGGCTTGCTGTGCTGTAAAGCAGCTGTAGCTAGCCGCTGTAGCTTTTCTTGAGATACCGTTTGGCAAACTAGTAGTTTTTCAACTTTTTGCTTGGCTTGGCTTTGATGTAGGTGCAAAGGGAAGGAGGCCACTAAACAAGGAGGAAGTGGCCACCGGGTGGCCGAGAGGAGATGGCGCCGTGACGTCAGGCCGGAGACCAAGCGAAGAGGTCGAGGCAGAGACGCGCGACGTCATGTCGGAGATCAAGCAGCGAGGTCGGGGCAGAGGCGCACGACATCGGGCCGAAAATCGAGCGAGGTGGGGGCGGAGTTCGAGCGGCGAGGCGAGGCAGAGATCGAGCAGAACGGTTGGATCGGAGACGACGGGGGGCGAAGTTCGAGCGAAGCAGCTGGATCAGAGACAGCCGGTGCGGAGACCGAGTAGCGAGGGCAAGTGATGCGAGGCAGGAGATGGCGTGGCAAGTGGCGGGGGGCAGAGATGGTGAGGCGATCTGCAGGGAGAGCGATGCGAGTTAGGATGGAGACCACGAGGCGATCCATGTGAGGAAGTGCGGGGGTGAGCCACGCGAGGGACGGCAGGGGCGAGCCACGTGGGGAAGGACGGGGGCAACCGAGGAAGCCACATTTGAAGCACCTCCCCACCTGCTGTAGCTTTTGGGGATGTTTCGACTGTGACTTAGCTGTGCAGCTGCTGCACAGCCGGGCTGTTGGGTGGGGGGGCTCTAGCCCAAAGCCAAAGCCCAGCTGAAGCACAACCCCCCAAATAGCCACTAAGTCATTAAAACCATGGGTATTAAGATAATTCAATAATAAGCCATAGCTCAAAAGTTAACAAAAAAAAAGCTAGATTACCAAATGCCCTAGATTAGCTTAAAAGCTGCTTAATCCAAAAGATTGGCTTTAGGCTGTAAGCCAAAAACCATAAGCCAGTTTTTTTGGTTTAAATGGCTTAAAAGCAATATACTTTTATATATGGTAGATATGGTTAATTTTACCTTAAATTTAGTGCTATTGGTCTAAAACCATCTCTTAGTAAACCAAAAAAAAAAGCAAATCTATAGTGGCTTTGGACATTTTGTTATATGGAGGCTTATGTCTTTTGATAAACCCATATAAAAAGCCACATATTTGTTTAGACTTTGGCTTTAAGCTGAAGAAATAGGCCAAACAAACAGGACTATAGAAGTCCTTATAGCTATAAGTTGTGCTTAAGAGTGAAAACGGTCGAATATGGATGTAATTTTTTCTATCCGTATTCTAACCTATATTTTTACTTTGGATTTAGAATGTGGTATGTAATTTTGGGATACGAGCATAGGGTGGATGCAGATTAGATTCGAATCATTCATAGATAATTTGACAGATACTATGCATATAAAAGAAAAGGTATAACATTATCAACAAAAACGTCAAATTACTTATTAATGAATTATTTATTCTACTTAACAGCAAAAACATAATTAAATATAAATTCATATTATAAATTGGTCAATGACTAGAAAATCATAGAGGATATTAAAGAATATCGATGTTTTGTAATATATCCATTTTATTGATTTGTTAGATATCTTTCGGAAGTTGGATAAGGAGTGGATATTGCTCTTCCTATATATTAACCTATATTCCTGATACATACATATAATATTAGATATAGATCAAGACTAAAAATAGTATTCCATACGATTTTTTTAAAATACGATGTTGGATCGGACGGAAATTATCTGTCTAATTTTCATTGCACACGCCGGCTTAGGACTCAACAATGGTGAAGCAACAGTAGAGGCACAAGTGCATTGAGTAGTGTTAGGTAGGGTTGGCTATCGAGCTTAATAAGCTATTATCAAGTTTTTTTATAAATTAACATAATTTCATATATTTTTTATTTATTATTTAAATAGTTATTTTAAATTCAAGCTAATGAATCACTATCAAATCGAGTTTTATTACTTGTCAATGTTCAGGACCTAGGGGTCCATAAATCGAGCTTATGATTATGATTTGGGTTGTTTTTTCGTGGGCGAGATGACAATGTAAGGAATAGAAAAAATGGATGGGAATTGTATTGCTATGCTCTTTACAAAGTACAGGTGATATTGATGTCTATTTCACTAGTTATTCATATAACTGAACGTATATTGCTCTAGATGTCCTTTGCCCTTGGTGGGAGAAGCCTATTTATAACATCAAAGGGGTGCCAGTTGTCGTTTTTAGAGAGGTGTCTTCCCGTCAGAAAGCGTCGCTTGGTCAAAAGGTGTTTTATCATAAAAAAGGTGGCTTTTCGTCAGAGAGGCACCTATTCGCTGAGGGTAACTTCCAAGCGGTTGTCTATACTTATCAAAGATAGCTTCTTCTGCACGCTATCCTTACGTAGGGGATTTTTCTCCGACCAAAGTCTAGTCAGGTTAAGTTAGATATAGGTCAGCATGGTAAGAGACGTCATAGTCCGATCTGAATAAGCTCTCAGGTCGGGCCTTTGCCGACCTGGTAAGACTTAGCTTTTGTCCGACCTAATTCAGGTCGAGTCGTCATTTACCTGGTCAGCAGCAACTTTGATCGAAACATTTAATGTGTCTCTCCATTACATGGGCTATATTTATGACTGGCTCAAAAGTCGTAATCATTAATGGGCTTCAGGCAATCGTCGTCAGCTAGCCTCGAAGTCCTAAGAGAACACGTGTATTATTTTAAGGCTTTTCAACTTTCGAGACATATGAGATATTGCGCTCATCATTCCGCCAGTCGCGTCTCAAGGAAATCTTTTCGATTTCCTTGGGAACTGAAGCGACGACAAGAAGGTATAAATATGGAGAAGTAACTTCCTCTTTGAAAACCGCCTGGAAGTTTCTCGATAAGGAATTAAATTCCTCTCGGTAACTGAATCGGCATTTTAACTGCTTGAAAGTCTATATAAAGGGAATAAGGTTCCTCTTGTATCTTCAGACTCTCAAACGCAAGAGATTCTTGGAACACAAAAGTTTTTTTAACCCCCGGTTACTACTTAAATTCAGGTAGAATCTGAGGCGGCTCCTTTGGTTAGTGAAGAACTGACTCAAGCAGTTCTGCCTCCGGAATCTACTACCGAGGAGATCCCGTTGACTGCGCCGAGCATATAAGCTTTCCCGACCAACACTGGGGGCAAAAATACTTTGGTTGGTGGGGTAGGTGGGCCATCTATTGCTGTGGAGGAGTTGGTCACTCCTACTGAGATAGCAAAAAAAGAGGTCGGGGTGGCCCAAGAGGCGACTATTACCCCGACCGAAGATGATAGGCCAGTTGATGGAAGTGTTACAACACTCGCCATCACAGAGGCCGAGCAACTACCTCCTCCTGGAACTTCTAATCAGGAGAGGGTGGACCAACAAGACCTAAATAATTTATTTTTTTTAAGGTACTTGCCTTGCTCTTGTGAAATTTCTAAGAAAAAGGAGTAAATAGATTTCTGATACTCCGCTTGCTTTTATAGTTTTCACAAGGAGTATCCGACTTGATAGGTCGGCAAGTACAAACTGAAGTAGAAAAAATAACAAAAAAGTAAGTCAAGGAAAACTTTTTCTTTGAGTTCATTTTCTACTATTATTTACTTTTCTAACTTTTTTGTTTTGACAAACAGAAAAAAAAAGAATAATGGAACTCGAGAACCAACTTTTGATGGCCCAAAACATCGCCAAAAGCTTCGAGTTTGACCTCATTTAACTTAAGAGAGAATTTTCATTTAATGAGGAAAAAATTGTTCGATTCGAAATAGTTTTTAAAGAGGATGACGAGCGAATAAAGAAACTTAATGAAGAAATTCAAGGTATTTTTTTGAGAAAGATATTGAACTAGAAAGCAAAGTACTTTTTCTGACCTCAATATTCAAAAAATCTTTATTTGTATTTTTGACAAGATTGAAAAACCTTGCAAAGAGTCAGGAACTTCAGGTTGCCGAAGATGAGAAAGAGAAGAAACAGATGGCCAAGTTGAATTCTAAGACTCAAGTGGAGATTTTAAAGCTAAGAGAAAATATAAAAGTCTCCACTGATGAAATAAAAAGGATCAGAAGGTTTAGTGGATCCATTCTCAGCTTTATTTTTGATCAATTGACGAAAATAACGACGAATTTGAAGAGAAAGCCAATTGAACTTTCCAAGCAAAATCCGTCGATTGATGAAATGGTCAAGGGGGTGTAAGTTCAAGCTCCATTTGGTTTTGGTGATTGGTTTAGATTAATGATTAATCTTTATTTAATGACAAATCTAATTTTATTGAGACTAACATGTTTATTGAGTTATATTCAATAGTCTCATATTTGGATGGAAAATGAAAAACCAAGGTACGTATGCATATCCATTCTAGTATAAATTGCATACTTTGGAATCAAGTTTAAGTATGAATTCTCTATTGCATTAACCACAAAATATGCATTATGTTTCCCAATCCATATATTACATGGATGCACATATTTAGGGGGAGTTCACACTTGAACTTGATGTATCGATGTATTGATCTATTCTTTACTCTTATAAAGGATCAATACAGTGAAACATATCAATTTAAATGAATATTTAAATTGAGTTCATTTGTCTCCTAATCATCAAAGAACATTGCATCATGTGTTGATGGTGTTCTTGTGATTGATTAAGGACAAATGAAGAGTTCATGAGCAGTACGAAGCATTAGTTGCATCATGTGCTCAAGACACATATAAAATTCATTTGATTGATTTAGGTTGTGCTCAATTGATGTAAGTGGTATCCATTAAGTGTTAATGGAGTGCTTAGATAATTGAGACAACCATGCATCTTGGACTAACCATTTTTATAAGTGATGATTGAGCCAGGTTAGTTCCAAAGGTTGAAAAGAAGAAGGTTCATCAAGAAGAGATGAACAAGTTTATAGAGCTGGGTGACGATCTTGAAGATAAGATGATTGAAGATCATAAAGACTTTAAGAGAGAGCCAAAGTGATGATCCCGTGGGTACAAGTTGATTGAAGATCATAAAGACCCCAAAGGGGATTGCTTGCGGTGGCCAAGGTATAACTAGATAGGCTAAGGATCCTTCCTAGCTTTGAGTCTAGTTTTTAGCGCCGTACTATTAAGAGGGGTTGAGTTCTTGCTTTAAGCTTCATCATGTGTTGGTGATCTCAATCCTGTAGTCACTCGAGCTCAAATCTTATTTGGATTTGGTTTTTGCATGGAGCTAACCATTTGGCATGTGTTGCGAATGGGTGAAGCTCGTGCTTGGTTTTTGCATAAGCTCTATTTGGCATTTGCTGCAAATAGGTCAAGCTTGTGCTTGGAGTTTTCGCATTGAGCTTTGATTTGCATTAGTTGCAAATAGGATAAGCTAATGCGCTGGCTTTTGCGTGAAGTTCATTTGTTTGCATGTCTTGCAATAGATGAAGCTTCATGCTTTGTTTCTTTTTATTTTCCAAACAAAATCCTTATTGCGTTTATTTGGTATTGCTTGGAGCTATTGTTTGCACGGGTTGCAAAAGGAGAGAGCTCAAGCAAGTGTTTAGTGCATGGTGCTAGAGAATTGCAGGAGTTGCAATTAGAGAGTTCATGCACTCTGATTTGATTTGGGTTGGCTTTTGCATGAGGTTATGGATTTTGCATTAGTTGCAAAAGGGAGATAGCTAATGCTTTGTGGTTTAGTAGTTGCATGGAGCTAGAGAATTGCAGGAGTTGCAATTAGAGAGCTCATGCACTCAGATTTGATTTAGTTTGGTTATTTGGAGTTTGTTTGGAGCCAGTCTTTTGCATTTGTTGCAAAAAGAGAATGCTTAGGCATATATTGGTTTAACTGTTTATTTGCGAGTTCGTTGTGCGAATAAACGGGAGGTCTATGGGTTCCGGTCCTGAAAGCATGTGATACTTGCACCGTGGTTGTTGCAAGTCCGTTTGGTCGTGGTTTGACCATCACATGGCTAAGAGGATAAACCTTATAGACTCCGGGAGTTATTTGCTTAATACATTCTTGCAAATATAATCTTTGAGACGTTTGCGAGGTGTGTTTGTCGCAAACGATTTAGAGTTTGGTTGAATTCTTTGAGCAAGGTTTAGTGGTGTTGCAAAAGTGATTTGCAACTAAGTGTGGTCGTAGTTTGATCACCTTTTGGCTCAAAGAATTGTCGGTTGAAGTTTTGGAGAAAAGTTTTTAGCGAAAAACTAGTTTTTCTCCTGAGACCGGCACTATCGATGGTATTGGTGCGGTAGTACCGCTGAGGCCAGCAGTACCGCTTATGGGAGCGGTACTGCCGCTCAAGGCGGCACTACCGACCAGATTACGTCGGTAGTTGTTTTCCAGAGAGCAGTGTGCTCTATTTTGTTTGCCGGCACTACCGCCCAGAGGGGTCGGTACTGCCGGAGGTACGGCAGTACCGGGGGTTGAACTCCGGTAGTCATTTTACAGAACGGAGTGTTCTGCAGTTTGCCCTAAGGTCGGCAGTACCGCCCAGTGGGGCTGGTACTGCCGCTCGAGCGACACTACCAGCAGTTTGCCTGCGGTTGTGCCGGGAAACTACCCGTTGCCGACCGTTGGAGGTCAAGGCCGGCACTACCGGGCCTATGAGGCCGGTAGTGCCGGATTAGGCTGAAAATTCAGGGTTTTGCCCCCCAACGGCTAGTTTTCGTGTGGGGGGCTATATAAGACCCCCCTTGGGGGGCATTAGCATGTGGTTGCTGGTGTTTTGAGTCCTCTTGAGCTTTGTGTGAGTTTGTGGGAGTGGTTTGCATGGTTTTGCTTCTTCCCATTTGGTTTTGAGCTCAAGAGTGATCCTAGTTGCATGAGTTGCATCTAGAGAGGATTGAGAGGACCCTAGTTACATGAGTTGCACTAGGTGATCAACGGAGAAGCGGAGGTGCGATCGGTGAAGCTCGAGCGGGGTGCTCGACTTGTTACTCTTGGAGGTCGGTGCCTCTAAACGGCGTCGGTGTGTCGTGCGCGGGAGCTCTCGAGGTTTGTGAGAAGCCCCGGCTAAATTTTGTGAAGGTTGGTGCTTAGCCTACCCGACGGGGTAAAAAGCAACCTTAGTGGATTCGAGGTGAAGGCTCAAGTGAGTGGGCCGGTCCAAAGTGAGTTGGACTTCCTCAACGTGGAGTAGGAGGGTTATCTCCGAACCACGGTAAAAAGTAACGTGTTCCTTTTCTCTTTTACATTCAAGCATTTACTTTATTGAAATATTATCAATTGCTTCATTATGAATAGAATTGCTTAGTGTAGCTTGCTTGATCAACCTAGCAATTCTAGTTAGAGACTTATTTAGTTAGTGCACTAGTGAGCCTAGTTGATTTAGGCTGTAATTGTCAAAACCTTATTCTTCCGCTTGCGCAATTTAATTGTGTAGGTTTTGACATAGGGGTAATTAGAGGCGATCCTCGATTAGTTAGTAGAATTTTTATAAACGCCTATTCACCCCCCCTCTAGGCGCATCCTCGACCCTACAGGAGGTGAAGGATCAACTGAAGAACATATTTGATCACATCCCCGTGATGCTGAACACAGTTAAGCTAGCTCTTCAACAATCAATTAGCTCCCAAGTTAATGCCCTTTTCATGAAATTGATGCATTACTATAAGGATGCGATTGAGTTGGAGAAGCTTGCTCCCAACCTATAGTTCTCAACAGAAGAAGAGATTAACCGAATACAAGCAGAAGTAAAATATGTTGTGGATTTGTATATGAACAATGTAAAGGTTCTCATCAAATTAAATGAAATGAAGAAATTTGTTCCATATATTTCTTGTGTGCTATGAATTATTCGATATATTGTATGTTTCTGATTTGTCTTAAGTATATCATTACTAGCTCTCCAACCATTTGTTTGACTGATCAACAATGTGATCGAAAAATAAACAGTTTTTTAGGGGAGCTAACCTGGTTTCTCTTTGCTATACACTCAGCATTAACTGGCAACAGGTCGGACATGAAGTTAGTCTAACGAGTTTCAACGCAATAAGTTAGTCTTACATGAAAAGTCTCTATTAGAAGTCATCTCACAACCCTACCAGCAACCTCGTGTTTTGCTCAGGGAGTTAGGTCGGACTAAACTTTCAAGATTCCTTAGAATGAAAGCAAGACAATAAATAATTTTTGATATAAAACCAAGAAGATGTAACTTACAAAATATGAATTTTATTCATGAATATAAAATGTTAATCTGTACATAGAACCTGCGAAGATGTTGGATATTCCAAGTGTTGGAAATGATTCGTCCGTCTTTCATAGCACGCCGAACAGAGGCAGGTCGGGTGACTGAGACTACAGTAAATGGGCCTTTCCATTTGGGAGATAACTTGTTTAAGTTATGCTGGTTCTAGATGCGCCTTAGAACCAAGTCTTCCACATTAAGAGTTCGAGGTTGAACTCGTTTATTGTAGTATCTTCTCAATCCCTATAAGTAGGTTGCCAACCTGACAAGTACCCGCTCTCGCTTTTCTTCTAGGAGATTAATAACATCTTTGCATTGGCTACTTTGGTCAACCTGTTCAAAAGAAGAGGTTCTTGTAGAACCTAAGTGTATTTCGCTGGGTAGAACAGCTTCTGCGCTGTATACCAGCGAGAAGGGTGTTTCTCCCGTAGCTCTACAGGTTGTCGTGCATATGGCCCAAAGCACTGAGTAGAGGTCGTCTACCCAAGCCCCCGAGCGTGTTCTCAAATGATCGAACACTCATTTTTTCATGCCTTGAATAATTTGGCCATTTGTACGTTCTACTACCCCGTTACTCTATGGATGAGCAACAAAAGCGTAACAAATCTTTGTGTCTATTTCATCACAGTAATCTTGAAATAGTCCACTAATAAATTGTGATCCATTATCAGCAATTAGTCTACTAGAAACTCCAAATCTAGCGACTATATTTTTCACAAAGAATTTTTTCGTAGCTTCAGCCGTGATTGAAACCACGGACTCAGCTTCTATCCATATTTTGATAGTGTCAATAGCAATAAATAAGTATTTATACCCATTAGTTGGTTTCGGTAATGGACCTACTATATCAATGCCCCATGTCGAAAATGGCCATGACAATGGTATTGTTTGCAATTGATTAGCAGGTTAATGCACTTGTCGAGCATAAAATTGGTACTGCTCGCAAGTCTTTACAAGGTGCATAGCATCTTGTAGAGTTGTGGGCCAGTAAAATCCTTGTCGGAATGCTTTGCCAACCAAAGTTCTATATGAAGCATGTGATCCACACAAGCCCCATGAATCTCATGGAATAATATGTCCCTTGTTCTTGGAATATAGATTTCGTTAAAACTCCACGAGTTCCTTTTCTGTAAAGGGTATTGTCGAGTAATTTGTACATTTGTGCCTTTTGAATCAATCTGTCTTTTTCATATACTTCCTCGGCCAGCGTCCCATGTTCTAGATAGGCTTTAAATGGTTTAGCCCAATCCGAATTCTTCTCAAGGACTCCGACCTGATTGCTAGTCTGGAACTCTTCTATGGAAGTATCTATAGAAAGTACAGACAGTTGTTCAATAAACACACCTGTTGGAACAGGTGATCGTAAGGAACCCAGTTTTGCTAACTGGTCCGCTAAAAGATTATCTTTTCGCAGAACATATTGGACTTCAAAGTCAATGAAGTATTTTTTTTAATTTCCTCACTTCATCCATGAAGTGAGACATTACCTCATCGGACGTCATTTATTCACTGCTAATCCGGTTTACGACTAACTGCGAATCAACTTTCGCTAAAAGCCGATGGACTCCAAGGGACTTTGCTGCTCGGAGCCCAGCAAGAAAACTTTCATACTCCTCTACATTATTGGTAGTAGGCATTGTACCTGGATTACGTATTGTAACTAGTCACCTTGATGCGAAATCCGCACTATACCAGCCCCCGAACCTCTTAGTTCTCTTGAACCATCAAAATATAAGGTCTAGTGGTCAGTATTAGTGGAATTCTATTCTAAAGAAGACTCGCGTTTGTCCATTCGACGATAAAATCTGCCAGAATTTGAGATTTGATTGTTGATCGGGCAATAAAATGGATGTCAAAAGACCCAGGTTCAACTGCCAACTAAGCAATCTGACTAGTTGCTTCTTAGTTATGAACAACATTGCCTAAAACAAAGGGTACAGGTACTGTAATCCGATGAGATTGGAAATAATGTATTAATTTCCTTGAAGCCATTAATATGGAATAAAAAAAGTTTTTTAACTTGAGGGTATCGTTCCTTAGGCCCATGTAAAACTTCGTTTACGTAGTATACATATTTTTTAACCTTACCTCGTTCGACTATCAAGACAGCACTAACCATATTATTTGTAGCCGTTAACTAAAGCAACAATGGTTCATCTGGGTTAGGTGACACCAATGTTGGTGGACTTAACAAATAATATTTAATGTCTTGGAATGCCTTCTCCGCTTCATCCGACTAGTAGAATTTATTATGCTTTCTTTTTACCTTAAAGAAAGGTAAACGATGTTCTCCCGATCTGGATATAAAGCGACTGAGGGCAGTCATCCATCCAGTTAATCCTTGTACTTCCTTTACTGAAGAAGGAGATTTCAAGGACTCAATGTCACGGATCTTCTCAGGGTTAGCTTCAATTCCGCGTGAACAAACAAGGAACCCTAGCAATTTGCCAGAAGAAACTCTGAAAGTACACTTTTCGAGATTCAACTTTATTCCATGTTTTTTCAAGTTACAGAATGTTTCAGCCAAAATAGACAAATGGTCAGAGCTTTTCTTGCTATTTACAATGAGATCATCTACATAAGCTTTCTGCATGAGGCGCTGATACATGGCTCCAGCATTTATTAGTAGAAATGGCATCTTCTGGTAGCAGTAGATTCCAAAAAGGGTTATGAAGGAAGTATTTTCTTCATCTTCTCTTGCCATGCTTATTTGATGATAACCTGAGTAGGCATCTAGGAAACTCATCATTTCACAATCCGCTGTTGAGTCGACCAACTGGTCTATTCGGGGCAAAGAAAAGTTATCTTTTGGACAAACGGTATTAAGACTGGTGAAATCGATGCACATACGCCACTTACTATTTGCCTTCTTGTCTATAGCCGGATTCGCAAACCAATCTGGATGATCAACCTCATGAATCGAGGTGGGCACTGGGCTGTGCTTTTTGCGGCCGGCTCGAGGAACAAAGAGTATGGCCCGGTCCAAACCTGACACGGCACGTAAAAGGGTCGTGCCGGGCCCGACAACCGAGCACGACGACCGGCACAGCCGGCACGGCTGTTTGGGCCGGGTTCGTGCCGGCCTGGCACGCATCGGCCCATCGTCACTGCCACCGGCTCGAGGCAAGGCACGGCGGCCCGCGGCAGCCGCTCCTGCCTCACCCGCCACATCGCACCGCCCGTCGCCCATGCCTCGGCTGCCGTCGCCTCAGCCGCAGAGCACTCGGCCAGGCAAGGAGCAGGAGAGCGGCACGATGCTGGGGGAGGGAGGGAGGCGTGCATGAGATCAAGATTTACCGGAGTGAGGCGATGGATCTGAGGGATGTAGAAATCACCGAGTCAGCAAAGCCGAAATATGTGAGGTTGGCGATGGAGAATACGTCGAACGGCGCGTCCAGGCCGACGTGCCCGAGCTTCTGCTCGACGGTTTCCCGGATGAAGGCCTCCAAGTTCAGCTCTGATGCGGCGACGCGCACTTCTTCATATCGCCTCTGGCCCTCGCTGTGCCTCCCTCGATCGATCCGGCGCTGCGCTACGGAAAGTTTAGTGCTTCGGTGCATGGCGTTGGCATCCGATGCTTTTAGAGATGGCCAATAAACCAGAACACCCAAGAAAAAGCACCTTTTTTGCCAATCAAAAACAAGGAAGTCTAGCGTGGAAAGTAGATTGTCTCGTCTCTTGTAGTGGACACTATTTTCCTCTATATCTACAACCATGGGCCCCAAAACCCAAAACTATTTGTTTAATTGTTTGAGTGGACTGGGTGACAATAACAAGGCATTGGAATCTCTGTGCATGCCTGCGGTCTTTTGCCTGCTTGCTTTGAAATTTGAAGTGGGAGACTAGGGAGTGAGTTTACAATTTATTTACACCCACCCGATGCATAGGATGCCACAACATATTTCAATCTTGAAGTCACTTATATATCGGACGGTCCACTTTTCTAAAATATTTCTGTCTTTTTATTTTTTTAAAAAAACTAACCTCATACAAAATAATTTGTTTTTTTTCGAAAACAATCACATATGAGTTGACTTTTGACTTTAAACACATACGGAGAAAGATAGAACATAAAATGATTTAGATACCACACTTAATTGTATTGGAAGGTGAAAAATACTCCCTCTTCTATTTAGAAATATAAGTCATATGGTTCGAATGATCTTATTTAGAAATATAGGGCTTGCACGTAGATTTAATGAGGTTTGTATTACTATATCATTATCTATTCTCTCTCAACTATAGACAATTAAGTGAGGCATCTAATTCATTTTCTCTCATATATTTCTCAATTTTACCGTAACCTTAATTTGTGTGTAAAATCAAATTACGTTTTATATTTCTAAACGAAGTGAGTAATATTTTTGTGTGGGTGGTAATGAATTGATACATATAATTAAGAGAATAAATATGAGTACAGTAAGAAAAACCTTATTAAATCTATATGCAAATCTTATATTTATAAAGAGAGAGATAGAGAGGTTGAGAGAGATGGTGGCGAGAGAGAGAGAGAGAGAATGGCAATAGGTGAGAGATAGAGAGCGATTGAGAGAGATTGTGTGATCGGGTGAGAAAGAGAGAGCGAGAGAGATTGAGAGAGAGAGTGTGTGTGTGATCAGGAGAGGGAGAGAGAGATTGAGATAGAGACTGGCCGGACGAGAGAAATTAAGAGATTGAGAGAGACTAATTGTCGAGAGAGCGAGAGAGATTGTGTGACCGGACGAGAGAGAGAGAGATATTGAGCTAAAGAGACTAATCGGACGAGAGTGACTGAGAGATTAAGAGAGAGACTTAAAGATTGAGATAGACTAATTGAGCTAGAGAGAAGAGAGAGAGAGCAACAAAAATTGAGAGAGGGCGAGAGATTGAGAGAGAGACCGATCGGGCGAGCGTAAGAGAGACAGGGACTGAGAGGGAGGGAGAAATGTTCAAAAATAAACAAAATTTAGTTCTTTTCCTCTAATTGTTGTGCTCATTGCCTTAGCTCTGTGCATTTTCGGTTCCTTTCCTCTCGTTGCAATAGTGCACATGGGCCGGGCCTGGGCCAGCACGGCATGAAACAGGCACGAAGCGCAAATGGGCCGTGCCTGGGCTCGCCGAAGGCGAGTCGGCCCGGCACGGCCTGGCACGATTCAAGCACGAAGCACGACGGGCTCGTGCCGGGCCAGCCCAGCACGACGCCCACCTCTGCTCATGAATGAAACCAGCATCTAAGAGTTTATTCAACTCTTATCGGATGGCTTCTTGCTGATCAGGAGCGAATCGCCGTAGCTTCTACTTCATTGGTCGTATTTCAAGTCGAATAGCTCACATGTGCTCAATTACCTCCCTTGGGACTCCAGGCATGTCGGATGATTTTCACGCAAACACATCTGCGTTAGCCGGGAGGAAGGCAATGAGCGCGTCTTCCTATTTGTCATCCATACCTGATCCTATCCGAACAGTTTTAGATTGGTCGGCAGGATCGATGGGGTTAGCTTGACTTACTCGTTTGGCTGAGGATTGGCCTTCAGCTTCTCTGCCTTGTGAGAATTTTCACCTTTATAAGGCTTTCTTGCACCATTAGTATCTTTTAATGGTAATTGATTGATAATTTTGAGTAATTTTCAATCACAGTTTAATGCAGTATTCAAATCACCTTGTACACTTATCACGCATTTAGGATCAGGTATTTTTATACTCTGGTAGGCATGATGAATAACCGCCATAAACTTAATGAGCGAAGGTCTTCCCAAAATGGCGTTATTTGCTGACTCAAAGTCAACAACTTCGAATGAAATTAACTCAGTTCTAAAATTACCTGCATCTCCAAAAGTGACAGGTAACAAAATGTACCCAATTGGAGTTACCGAAGGACCAGGAACAATTTCGAAAGAAGAGATTTGTTATTGGTTGGATCTTAGAATGAGGGATTTGCATTTCGTCATTGGTATTAATGAAAAGTAAGTCTAATGAACTTCCTCCATCTACTAAAATTTATCCTACCTTGCAATTACTGATAGTAGAGACACAACCAAGAGGAGTTTTCAAGAAGTAGACGTACCTTTCGGACAGTCATCCTTGCTAAATGCCACTGTAACATCCGACCATTTTGAAAATTCTAGCTTTCCAGGTCGGGAACTGATGTTGTTTACCTCTCGGTAGGTAAATTTGAACTGCCATTTTGAGGCATATGCAGATGATCTACCATAAATCATATTAACATGATGGTCAGGGTATCCCATAGCGACATCACCATCTACAACTTTTACGCTTCTCCCTTCTGGCAAAGTTGGCATGGGATTCTTGCCAAAGTAAAAATCTTCCATGCGCCAGCCACGTTCGGCAATTGAGGACACCATCTTTCATTCCCATTGCTTGAGGTAGAAGCTTTAGGATTGGGCTGGTCATTGGTCCGACCAGGCTTCTTCTTTCAAGGTTTTTTATCCTTGAAATAAACAAGTCATTCCGAGACGCCCGCGACCTCTCGTTGAGAAATATTTTTTTTCCTTTTTTTTCATGTTTTTACCCTTTCGGTCTTCAGGTGTAGAAGGTTTCTTCGATTTATTACCTTTAGAAACCCTCAAACCTGGTTGTGCAGCGTATGGCCTTTATCGACCGTATGGTTCCATTCAACCGCTTCATGAGCATCTGAGTATCGATCTGCCATATCGAAAAGCTCTGATATGGTAGATGGCAGGTGAATGTTTAAGTCTTCTGTGAAGCGCTTGTAGCGTACAGCCTGCTTAAAAGCACGAATCACAGAATCACCAGATATATTAGGGATCGTGTTACGGACCTCTAGAAACCTTTTGATAAACTGACGTAGATTTTCGTCAGAGGTTTGACGAAGACGATGTAAGTCATCTTTTTTTACAGGTTTCGCGTAACAACTTAAAATTATTTAAAATGGCATGGCACAAATTTTTCAACTATAAATGGATCCCTTTAGTTAATTGAACAGCCAAGTTCTAGCAGATCCTTTTAAAACAGTAGTAAATAATTGGTCATTACCTTCTCATCACCACCCGCAGGCCGTAGCCTCGATGGTGGTGGCATAAATTTGAAGAAATTCTGATGGATTTTGAGTTCCATCAAAACTCTCCATAGAGTCTAGTTTAAATTTCTCAAGCCAAACGACATTTTTGAGCCACGGCGAAAAGATTTTGCATCTTGTATACAATCCCAAACATGAACGCACATTAGGAACTTGGTCAGTATAATCAAGAGAATGAGGTCATCGCCGACCATGATTAATGTTTTCACCTGGGACAAGCATATCGAAAGCGCTTCTCCGTTGTGGAACACTCTTTTGTTGACGGTCAACACTTTGTTGACGTCGACCAGAAGAAGATTGTTCCGCACGAGAATCTATCAAAGTCCTCACAGAAGGAGATTTACTCTGCACACCTGCAGCAGCTTCTTGTAGGTCTGCTGCCAAAGATCTTATAAGATGCACACTATCTCCATCAGCGGGTTTACTTAGGATTGCATTAGTGATAATACAGATTCTGTCCACAGGAGTTTCTTGTGGACTATTTGGAACAATGTTTGTCCCTTACAGCCGTCCTTGGAACCTGGGGCGTGACTGGAAGGGCCGATCGGGGACGACTTCCCATTGAGTCCAGCCTACATGAGGTTCCCAGTTAGCTGTCATGGTAAAGGCGTAGTGCCTCTTCCACGGCCTTTTGCTTAGCAACCGCGAGATTCTCGTGTTGCTCTTGGGTAGATTTTTCTTGAGATTCACGCTATTCGCGTTCCTCCTCTACCCCCTCCGTAACCGCGTAAATGAGGATTTCGGATTTAAGTGTAGGGGTGTACATTTCCTCATCGGAGGATGATGATAGAGTATAATCAAGTTAGAGACTTAGGAGTAAATACTCTGAAGACGAACTTTCATGGAAGTCCTCGTTGTTTTGATAAATTCATTCATTGTCGACTTCCATGTGGCATATGCCCTGATTTTCTGCCTATGAGACAGGGGCAGGCACGAAGTCACTTTGGTTTCCTAATTGGTCCTCAGGAATTAGTGCTCCTGATGTGGCCTCATCCTAATCGGATGACGCTACCAACTTGGATGCCTCCGCTTCTGAAATGTACTCAAAATAGAAATTACACGTACATTCTTTTTCCTCCAAGTAGTTATCAGTGGTGAGTTGCGCGTAGTCGGCGAGATCAAATGAGTTTTCCTCATCCATGGCCTGCAACGACTGCACATTACCTCTTGCAATGTCAAATCACGACGATGGGGCCCTCCTTCTAGCGCCAACTGTCGATGTTTAGGATCTGGGGGTCCCTAAACCGAGCTTACGATTATGATTTGGGTTACTTTTTTGTGGGCGAGATGATATTACAAGGAATAGAAAAAATGGATAGGACTTGTATTGCTCTACTCTTTACAAAATACAGATGGCGTTAATGTCTATTACACTAGGTGTTCATATATCTGAACATATATTGCTCTAGATGTCCTTTGCCCTTGGCGGGAGAAGCCTATTTATAATCAAAGAGATACCAGTTGTTGTCTTTGGAGATGTGTCTTCCCGTCAGAAGGCGTCGCTTGGTCAAAAGATGTATTCTCATAAAAAAAATGGCTTTTCATCAGAGAGATGCCTCTTCGCTGAGGGTAACTTCCAAGTGGTTGTCTGTACCTATCAAAGAGAGCTTCATCTACAAGTTATTCTTGCGCAAAGGATTTTTCTCCGACCAGAGTCTGGTCGGACTAATTTAGATCTAGGCCGGCATGGTAAGAGATGTCATAATCCGACCTGCTTAGGTCGAGCCATTGTCAACCTGGTAACGTTTAGCTTTTGTCCGACCTAATTCAAGTTGGGTAATCATTTACGTGTTCTACAGTAACTTTAACTGAAACATTTAATGTGTTTCTCGTTACATGGGTCGTATATCACTGGTTTCTCAAAAGCCGTAATCATTAATGGGCTTTAGGCAATCGTCGTCATTACTCTATCTGTTCATTTCTATAAGGCTATTCCCAATGGGTAGTATCATACTCATTAATTAGATGCCACATAGGATTTTTTGCTGGTGTGTCAAAGCAATAAATAGGAGGGAGAAGAAAGCTGTATCTTAAGCAAGATACAGCTTTGGTACGATATCTTAGGCCATGGCACAGAATCTAATGCTCTGGGTCCACTTTCATAGACACAACATCACACCAATTAATTATTTTAAACATATAAGTATGATACTATGCATTGTAGAGAGTGTTTCTTCAATGTAGTATCATACTTTTCATCCTATGTGGTATTCTTGGATATTGGAGTATGACACTTTGCACTGGGAATAGTCTAAGGGCAGTCCCAATGGTTGGTATCTATAGTAATGGTTAGAGGATTAGAGAGGAGAGAGAGAGCATTTATTATATGAGATGCCCATAGCAAATCTCCAATAAGTAGTGTGTATGTTTTAGTAATCCAAAGACATTAGTTATGCATGTTTTGTGATCCTGCATGCCACTAGTATTTTCAGCATGTAGAAAACGTGTTGCGAGGAAGTCGCTCGGGCTCTCAATGGCAAATTTTCAATGTCTATTCTTCTTGGTCAAATACAAAAGGCGATTTTCTTGTATGAGACACCACTTTCTTCTCTTTATTCTTTTAATGACTATTCAAATCATCTTTTTACCTATGTGGCATAGTATAAACACTGCTTAGACATCGCCTACGTGGCCCATTGGGACTGCCCTAAGGCGTATTTTGACTTTGCAGAAGGATCGATGTTATGTTGAAATTGAGAAAAGTATAAAAGAAAACGACTTAGATGCCACACTTAATTGTATTGAAAGATGAAAGATATACATTCTGTGGGTGGTAATGAATAAATACATATGGTTGAGAGGGAATAAATAGGGGTATAGAAGAAAAGATCTCATTAAATCTATATGCAATCCTTATATTTATAAATAAAATCATTTAATAAATCTTATAAAAATATACAGAGAGAGTAACATTTTTTTTTCTCGAAACATATTCATCTCAGCTTTGAACTCCTTGGTTTGAAGGAGTTTTGATTCGAGCGGAGCCCTATCCTTTTTTTTTTTTTTTTTTTTTTTGGTGTCAACTTCCGAATCTCCGATCTCCTCGTCTCCTCATCAATTCGCCGTTAATGCCACACTCACTCCGCGTCTCCGCCCCTCGCCGCCTCCTCTAACCACCCGCCGATGGCGAGACCGGCGCCGGCGGCCAAGGCGCCACCGACGAAGCACATAGTGGCGCTCGCCGTCGTCGCCATCCTCGGCCTCGTCCTTGTCGCCGACTTCCTCTGGGCCTCCTCCTCCTCCGCTTCTTCCCCCACCGCCGCCGCCATCTGGTCCTCAAGGCTCGACCTCTCCACTCGCACCACAGCGTCGCTACCACCCTCGCCGAAGAAGGTGACGCCTCCCATCTCACTCCTGATGCTTAGGGATGTTGGATTGCTGCCTCTAGTGCCTTCAAGTGTTCTGTGCTCCGGTAGCGTCGAGGTGCGTAGTACTCAGGCGCGTGCTATTAGTGAGATCTGGTGGGAATTAGGTATACCTCTACGTTCTGATAGCAAGAGTAGAACCCATTCGCTCGATTGGTAACTTTCACTCGACCTAATGCAGTTCGCGTGAGCAGCCATTATTTTTTTTTGAATAAAAGGCAGGAGCTCTGCCAATCAATTAAGGAGAAAGAAGTTCAGAGTACAACAAAACGGGGACCGAAAACTGGGAGTCCCCGTAGGAAGGAAACCAACAACACCCCTACGGCCCCAAGGGCCAACGGCCCCTACAAAAGACTAAGGGACTACTCCTGAGCAGCCATTATGTGCTCGACTGTTAGGTGTAAACTCTGATAATAGATTATGTTGCTGCTTGTGAAATGTAGATCGGGTCTCAACTGCGCAATGGGATTTTTGGTTGTGGACATGAGCTTGGATATAAAAGCCTTTTCCCCTTGTTTCTGCAATTTCTGGTTGTGGACATTAGCTTTCTGAATTCTGAGTGAAGAGCTGAGGAAAAACAACTTTTTGCCGAATGGTAACGTGGGAACACATCCTAAGCCATGTATGATTTCGTCATTTGTTGGAACCTAATGTAGCAAGTTGCCATATGACTTTCATTTGGCCCTCATGTTTGATTCAGTTAAGAGCACCAATAAGAAAGAACCAGTTTTGTTAACACTACTAGTTTGTGTTTATCTAGGCATATCCATCGATCCCCAACCGTCTAATTTATTACCTTGGTTTTATCCATCAGAGTATGAACATGGAGCAGCAGATTGCTGAACTTGGCCTTGTACTTTCCGTGGACTAAAATATTGTTGTCAAATTATATTAGGTATCTTACTTATGGCTACATTGCATGAATTTGGCAACGGATTGTAGTAAACAATGTGCAAACTCATGCTTTACACTTGAGAATGTTTCACACCCTTATTGTTAATTTGGTAATTATAATGACCTATGTTGCGAAGAGTTGTTCCTGTGGTCTATAACTTTGTAATGCATAATATGGAATTTCAAGTTGACTTGTTTGTTTATTCTCACCATTCTGCTACAATGACTTCATTCAAAACTAGTCATTATTTATTTATTTTGGTACAGCAAATGAAGGACAATAAATCTACAGGTTCCATGGACATAAATGCAACTTTTGCAGATTTACCGGCACCAGAATTAGAATGGGAGGAGATGGCTGAAGCACCTGTGCCACGTTTGGATGGTGCTGCTATACAGATTAAGAATCTTTTATATGTATTTGCTGGATATGGCACCATTAACTATGTGAGAAAACTTGTCTGATATATCTTGTATCCATCCATGCTTCATGTTTAGGTTTGCCTTCTTTTTCTGTAATTTATAAAATCTGATGGTTGCTGAAGAATAGCATACATGTAACATGTTTATACTAGGAGAAGTGATTCCATTTTACAGGAATGAATATTATTTTTCCCGTAATTTGGCTAAAATACATATAAGCCATGACAGAGCGGCGTGATTCCATTTTACAGGAATGAATATTATTTTCCCGTAATTTGGCTAAAATACATGTAAGCCATGACAGAGCAGCGTAATTTGGCTTTGTCTAACTCAAGTTGGCTACCTGTACTGTTGTTTTCATTAAAAGTTAAGTTCACACAAAATTGCCAGTGTTTTGGAGAAAATATATGCTCTCTATTGCTGCAGTATGTGAACAATTGTGGCAGTCTTAATCTGTACTCCACAGATTCAACACGTTAAGCTGCATAAGATGAATGAGCATTATGGAAAGTTCAAGCATGTTCTTATTACAAATTTTCAGTTCAAACATGATCCTTCTTATTGAAATTTGAAAAACAGTTGAAGTACTTGTGCTGTTTACTATTGTTTGTAGCATGAGCCCATTCTATATATTTGTGGAAAAAAACTATTGTTACTGGAGTGTCCGATATATTTAGTAAGACCAGACTATAAAATTTACCCAGTTATTTCTGCATCATTGCAGAACAGCAGAAGTCTACCATGAGTTAATCAATATGTCAGCAAGTAACCGTTGCCTATGGTTTTCATTTATAGGTGCATTCTCATGTGGATATTTACAATTTCTCAAATAATTCATGGGGAGGAAGGTTTGATATGCCGAAGGATATGGCGCATTCACATCTGGGGATGGTTACAGATGGAAGGTATATTTATGTAGTAACTGGACAATATGGTCCGCAATGTAGGGGACCTACAGCTCGAAACTTTGTATTGGACACCGAAACAAAAGAATGGGTTGATTTTCCTCCATTGCCAGTTCCTAGGTACAAGCCTTTTTTTTCTTTTTTTTTCCCTCTTTAAATTTGGCATCTAGACAGTATGCATTTATTTTGTACTTGTACTTGCATGATCACATACTCCCACCAATCCAAATACTACCTTTAAAGTTTGAAGATTCGGTCAGCTTGAAGGCTGTCAAGAAACAACCAAGTCTTTGTTTTGATCTCTATTTAATTTTTTTTTTCTCTAAATCTATTGTTCAGATATGCTCCAGCGACACAGCTTTGGAGAGGCAGGCTTCATGTGATGGGTGGCAGCAAGGAGGATAGGCATGAACCTGGACTTGAACATTGGAGCCTCGCAGTAAAGGATGGGAAAGCATTGGAGAAAGAGTGGAAGAGTGAGATACCAATACCACGTGGTGGTCCTCATAGGTCTATAACTTTCCCTTCCCTTGACATCTATCGTTGTCATTTTCATTGGAAAGCAATGTTGATAGATGCATAGTGTGTCTAGGCATTTCGCTATCTGGTGTAATTAATCTTCTCTTATGCCCCAGGTATTAGGTATGCTGCTAGGCTATTTTTTAACAAAGTATTTCAATTAAAATTAGTTCTCGGCTAGAAATCTGGTTGCGTGACATACAAAGAAGAAAGAACAAAGAAGTTCAAGATGGTTTATGTGACATATAAGAGCATCTCCAGCAAGGGCCCCTAAAACAGAGTCCCTATTTTGGATTTAGGGACTCCCCCTATTTTTGATACTTGTTTTGAGCACAAGTTCAAAGAATAAATTTCCTAAATCTCAGCCCTTATTTTACTTTTTCTCCTATTTTGACATATCCGCTATGTATAATCTTCATTTGACACCACTAAAATTCAATAAAAAATATTTGTAATACATAAAACATAAGCATATTAACATTTACAATTTAAAAACATGATATTTCAAATTTAAATTTAAAATTTTCAAAACACGATAAAATTTTTGAAGCCTCTCATGTATTTCCCTATCTTCAATAATAGAGGTTGTACTCGTGTCCCTGCGAATTAGGGCTGAGGATGCAAATTTAGGGGCCTCCTAATTTTAGGGGCTTGAGTTGGGGCCCCCTGGGAATTTGGGGCTGAGGAGGTAAATTTAGGGGCCCTCTAATTTTAGGGGCTTGAGTTGGGGTCCTGCTGGATCTGTTTTTTTACTACACTCCCTATTTTAAGGTTTAGGGGCTGGTTTAGGGGCTCTGCTGGAGATGCTCTAACCTGTTTCTGTGAACAGCAGTTAAGTAGCATAACGACTTAATCTTAACTCCCTGTTTTTCTACTAGGGCTTGTGTTGTTGCTAACGACAAACTCCTTGCAATTGGTGGACAAGAAGGGGATTTTATGGCCAAACCGGGATCGCCAATATTTAAATGTGTTAGAAGAAGTGAGGTATGTTGATACGTAACTCAATCAGTATAGCTACTGATTGATTATAGCTACTGATTGATGTACATTATGTAGGAAGTTGTACATTTAATGAACTATCGTATTGGTGTGTATATTCAACACTGATAAATGCTTTACGATCTATATGAATCAATACTAATTTTATAATTCTTATTTTTTATATTATGTACGTTTTATCTGTTCCATCCATCAAATCATTTGTTGCCACTTGCCATAGTACAATGTGTGACCCAATAGATGATGATTTTAAGCTGACAATTTAATCAACTTAAGTACTTTTGTGAAATGTCTTGTAGTTTCATTGTTTTCTTAGAGCAACTTTGCCATTCCCAGTCTTCTGTTGACCTTCATTATAGGTTTTTTTAAAAAACTTCTGCCTGTGCAGGTAGTGTACAGCAATGTGTACATGCTTGATGATGGAATGAGGTGGAAGGAGCTTCCACCTATGCCAAAGCCAGACTCACATATAGAGTTTGCTTGGGTGAATGTTAACAATTCTCTCATTATTGCTGGAGGAACCACAGAAAAGCACCCAATAACTAAAAAAATGGTCTTAGTTGGTGAAGTATTTCGGTTCAATTTGGACACAATGGTACAAATCGTTTCTTGCTCCTCCTCTTGAAGAAAATATTTTTAGAAATGGAGGGGGAACGGGGGAATATAACATTAGCATGAGATATTATTTATGAACTTCCTCTTGTTTGTCATTTAGTGACTTTTATGCTTCTTGTTTTGCAGTATAGTATTCTGTTTATAGACACAAAAGCTACTGAAATCCTATTAAAAAACATTCTATCATCCAAATTTCTATTCATTGAATATGATGCTAACACACACAAAAAAATCTAGCTGTGTTCATTAATAAAGGGCAAAAACAATGAAATGGGATTTTTCGAATATGCATTGCACATAAATCATTACTTGGCTCGGCTTGCCATTGCGATGCTATTAAGCTCCATTTGCATGCAGGAATGGACAGTGATCGGGCGGTTACCTTTCCGAATCAAGACCACTTTGGTAGGATACTGGGATGGCTGGCTGTATTTCACTTCTGGGCAACGAGACAAAGGACCAAGAGACCCATCTCCTAAAAAGGTTGTCGGGTGCATGTGGAGAACAAAGTTGCACTTGTGATTTTTTGAAAAAGGAAAACTGATATGACTAGGCCATTCTTTCTTCGTTTTTTTGGGTATATAACTGTTTCCTTCCCCCGTGGTGTGCGAGTTGTTTATTGTCATACGAATTGGCTGGCTTTGTTGTGCATTGTCACATCATGCCACCAGTCTGTTGTATGCTTTTTTAGTCATATCATAGAATGATCAACTTTTACACCATTTTTTAGAGAGAACTGATCTTCGATGCAATGACTGTCATAACCAAGCACTTGTATTCAATATGGCCAGAATGGCAGAATATATAAAGTACATGAGAGTACAAGAGAAAAAGATTGTATAAGGTAATATATTCCTTAACCCCTTCTTAAATGAAAGGTGTATTCAATAGTATTGCACTTAGAAGGATTGATACTAAAATAAGAAAAATAAAAAATCCTAGGTTTGAAGTAGTCATCGAAGCATCAAACTCTTGAAAACTAAGCTGACAAAGGAGCCTAGCTGATGAAGAAAAGTTGACAGCCGACAAAATGAGGCCGAGTTGACAAAAAAACTCAAGACAGTAAGGACTTAGAACTCAGGATGTTAAGAACTTAGATGGACGCAACAGAATCAATGATGCTAAGAAATGCTCAAAAATAACTAGAAGCACTAGTAGTGGATGAAATGCTCAAAAATAACAAGAAGCACTAGTAGTGGATACTAGATAAGCAACAACGAGGAGAGCCAAAATGATGAGCCAGCAAGCCAAGATGCTGAAGAGTCGAGCTGACTGAATGAGCCGAAGAGCCGTAGCTGATTGAATGAGTTGAAGAGTGAGTCGGAGCTGATGGAATATCGAAAAGCCGAGCCGAGAGCCGGAGCCAAAGAGCCGACTCTATATATTCTGGCCTATTGGTCTCATATTGAATACAAGTGATATTTATAACATGGTATGCAAGGTTAGGGTTAGGGTTTGGGTTTTACCGGCATTGCACTTTCGCTATCCTAGCCGCCACATGCGTACTTCGGCTACCGTTGCCCCGGAAGGAGCAACCTCCACTCCCGGGGGTGGCCACCTCCTTCATGCTCTGATACTACGTTATGAATAGCATTTGTATTCAATATGAGATTAATGCATCACAATATATAGAGTACATGAGGATATAAAAGGAAAGCTTATATAAAGCAATATCTATATGAGATAGTAACTATATATAAGGTAATATATACCTTTAACAGTAACCTTGTAAGTCTCTTGTGGTTCTTTGTGTTCTTACCCTTCTGCAGCGATACTTCTAGGCACAGCAGGTATATCTCGAAGCAATTTATCAGCACTGCTTACATGCATCTTTCATTCGCAACAATACATCAGCATTATTTACTCTCAAAGCCAGCAATAGCCTCTAACAGGATGTGAATCCATTCAGTGTATATCTTCGAAACATCAACTTCATCTTAAGCTATTCTTGCTTAAGCTATTCTTGCAATTGACTTGCACCCTCTCACGTGCTCTCTGTGAGTGTTGAAGTGTTGTTCTATGTCCTCTGATACCTGGTAGGCTGGTACGTACTTTACGCCCGTGTTAGACTTGCATAAAGTGGATGGATGCATGGTTCATCGTCAACATGATCAAATGTTTTCTGGCAGATCCTACGTCTTGTATTCCACAGCGGTTCAACTCCTTTGTGCCACAAATTGTTTTAACTTGTTGCTGTTGATGGCCACAGAACCCATATTCCCATGGATATTTGCACAGGACCATGCCCATTGCAAAGGAAGCCAATATCCGGAGGACAGCTACTCCTGCCAGTGTAGCAGTTTCTGGCTTTCGGCTTTCTGTCAATCTTTTTCCCTCTTATTAATTTCCTCTTGTTTTGACGTGGCAATCACTGCAGGCTTTGGGGTATCCTGCACGCACTCCCGCGGCACCCAGCTTTTCCAGGTGTTGGCCTACCGGCAGCGGCAGTGATAAGAAGGCTGTTACAGCGTGAGTAATCCCAGCAAAAACATTGTTCGAGTCTATCCTCGACTCAGCCAAATGCAGTCGAGAACCCGAGATCACGTAGCAGAAATGCGGAACGCCACCTTTCTTGCCTGTAAAACATCGGGCCGTGGAAGGAGAAGCAAACACATCTACTGGAAATAGTCTCTCCCCCCTTACTAGCGTGGCGGCCCCTGCCGTGCCATTTGGGGTTGGATTACTGTCTGATCTTTCGGTGCTTCCGTTGAAGAGGTAAAAGTTTTGGACTAACGAACCGCACATGCGCCGGACTTTGACTCACCGGCCATCTCCTGGCGTCGTGGGACAGGCGAAAACAGCTTCAGCAGGGGGGAAGTTCCGGTGCTTCCTCGATGTAACGGACGGACCGTCTTTTCGTATGGATAGCTATCCAGGAAAATTAGCTGTCGAAAATCAAGCACTTATTACTAACCGAAAGACGAATTCAGCTATTTTTATAGAATATAAGATGTAACGGCCAAGTTTTTATAAAAGTAAGCGCAACAGGGTCCAATTAGATTACAACCAAAACACCGTACAAACAGGCCTGAGCAAAAGACTGAGACCTTAAAACCAAACCAATTCACCACCTACGAACTCCTGGTAAATTCCAGCTTCTTGGATCTTTGAAAGATTTAGGTTAAGCAAGGGTGAGTACACAACTGTACTCAACAAGTCGCATGAGAAACACTGAATACTACATGCAAGAGATTATCAAAGATAGGCACAAGGTATAAATATGTGGATGCAGTTTTATTAGCATGTTCATTTTACATTTGAAACATAAACCATAAATAGTAGTAACTGGAGGGGGGTTCACAAAGTTATCACAATTAAACCACAATTCTCAAAATTCTCCAAAACTACTTGAGCTAGGTTACAGGAGTCACCCCAATTCAAATTTAGCTTCATTAGCCGGAAGCACGGCGTATTCGAATATCATTGATTAGACTCTGCAGAGTTGCTCAGCTTTACCCACACGATATCTACGGCCGTTAATGCCACCGGATTACATGCAACTTAAATGCATGCGGCTAGATCGAGACCATCACAGCCTTTTGATTGAACATTCCCATAGTAACTTCAACCCGATAGTTCCTTGGACCCACTGTTCTTGAAACCTCACTGGCCAACGCAGGAGCCACGCTCTAATACTGAGTGGGTACATACCGTTGTGAGAACCAGCGAATGACGCCTCAACGTCCATTCCTGTTCCACCAACCCATCAATCATTCCCCTGCCGGGAATGATGCTCCCCATTCTCCTTCCGAGAATAGTACCACCATGTAAGTATTTCCAGGGGACAAACAATGTACTAAGCTATGTCGAAAACGGTTCAGTTGAACTGACCGGTCCAACCTGTGGTTGAGCGGGAAATTAAGTTATTTACTTTGCTCAAGGGGGTTTTACCTTATATTGCCAAAGACCAAGCCATACAACCATCCACAAACCAACATGGTACCTGCTCGTAACGGCCACCGGACCACACATGGCTTACGTTATCGGTCAGGGATCGAACTCACATCCACTTCGTGGTTACTCCAATACTGTCCCCCTGACCGTAGCACAATTCTAAATACTTCGAGCCAACTGCTCGCCATAACTTCATTTCTCTTTTAAAGATTTTGAGTGAAGCTAATAAGAACACTAACTAATTGATTAACTAGGGTTATTCAAGGTTTAATAAGGTTCAACAATGTCATGGAGGCTAATCGCGAAAGTGGGTATAGCTAAGTTGCATGTCATTCTAAACTAGCAATTTTTCAGTATTTTAACATACAATTAAATTAATGGGATAGAAATTACATACTACAATATTATAAAACAACTGGGTTCAATATGATCAAGGACGTGCGGCTTGCCTTGCTGGTGTGAGGGGTCGTCTAGGTTGAAGCAGCTGTAGTCGTACTCGGCTCTTGTCTGGTCCGGCTCCGGTTCCTGGAACTGCTCGGGCTCCGAGCACTGCGTGAACGTTGGATCTAGCGCAAACGAACGAAAAACGAAACGACGAACACAAACAAAAACGAAAACAGCAGGAGAAGGTTGAAGGACAATTTGAGCATTTCAGGAATTTTGGGGAACTTCAAATGGCAGAGCGGAGGTTGTGTTTTGGACTCGGTGACTCGAAACAGTCAGAATGGTGTATTTTGGGATTTTTTTTGGAATTTTTGGATCTTTTCTGGGTTAATTTCAAAAATTTTGAATTATTTAATTCTGAAAAAGAAAAAGAAAAGAAAAGCAAATGGGCCGCACAGCGCTTTAGCCGAATGGGCCAAGGGAAGGCCAGGCGACGTGTCTTGCAGAAAGAAAAAGGAGGTGTCCGGTCGTGGGTTCGGGCGAGCGAGGGCTTGGGTGGGGGGCATGGCGGCGGCTGACGGCGACGCAGCGACGCCAGCGCGCGGGCGAGTGGCAGGCGGGAGAGGGCAAGGGCGCCCGGTGGGGGAGGAAGATGCGGGGCGGGGGGAGAAACGGTGGAGGTGGGGAAAGGGGGCTAGTGTTAGGGTTTTCTCGGTGGGGGCAGGAATGGCGGTGGTGGCAGGCGAGGCCGGAAGGGAAAGTGAAGAGGGTGGCGGTGGGGGTTCTCACTGGTAGAGAGAGGGAAGGGGGCGAGGAGAAGAGGGCTCAGGGGGATTTATAGTGGCGTGGAATGGAGAGAGGGAATGGAAGCGCTGGCGAGGGCATGGGCGAGCGGGGGAACAGGTGAGCGGCCGGCATGGGCGAGGTCGTGGCCGGCGCAGGAGATGGGCACGGTGTGCGACGGGATGGCGACAGGACGCGGCGACCGGGCCGAGCGCGGAGGACCGGTCGGGAGGGGGAGCAACTGGCGGACCAAGGCAAGAAGAAGGTAAACTCAAATCCAAAACAAATCCAAAAATCCGATCTTGATTTCAATTTATTTTTTGAATTTCCTTTTGAAGTTTTTTTAGGGTCATTTCACTCAACTTCAAGAAAGACAAACCACCCGTCAAACCGCACTATTTTTTTCGCATGATGCCATCGTTCGATGGTGATCTCTGCCTTGGACGTATGCTCCCATGCAGACAGTTGAGACAAATCCTGAAAGATGCATGAGGTCCGTGCTTCAACTTTAAACCTAGATAGGGGTCTTGAGGGAAAGAAGAGAACCTGGATAGAAGCGAAGAAGCTTGTTTAGTTCACGGCAGGGTTCACAATTTCTGTGATTTCTGTGCGAAAATTGTGATTTTCGGATATATCGGTGGGGTATGACATCTAAAATCGGCCGATAAACCGGTTAAATTCAAAAAAAATATGCGGCGTAAATATCGCGATAATTGGTGAAAATCGATGAAAACCGGGAGAAAATCGCTCCAAAATCGGTTTTTCGATAAACATTCAATTGGCTCGTCAAAATATCGCGATAATCGTTGAAAATCGAGAGAAAATCGTGATTTTTTTGAATTTTTTTCCATAAGTTTGGATTTCGAAACCATGTAATTTTCTGGCGATTTTCACCGGTACCGGGAGGAGTTCGATTATCTGTTGTCAAAAGAAAAGGTTAACCTGGTTCACGGTATAGCGCGCACGCTCTCTCTCTCTCTCTCAAAGGGAAATTCGTACAAGAGTTTGTTCTGAACTCTGGTTAGGGAACAAAGTAGGGTTCTATGTTTCTCGAGAGATTAGTCTGGGTTACGGTGTAAATTCTTACGTAGGGGCCTGTATAAGTTGCAGGCGGTGGAGCGTGGGGTGCACACAACAAGAAGGATCTGAAGCTAATTCAGAACCTAAACCACAGCTGATCCAAACGAAACAAACGCCCCCCAAAGTCACGCCAAAGTACGTACATGGGATCGATAGTGCCCAATTTCTCATCTAATCCATTTCTTCTTATGAAAGGAAAAAAATTTTGACATACGGCGATGGATGATTTCGCACATATTTTTCACCGACTGTGCCTGCCAGTCCCATCTCCTGTTGCTGCTGTCAAGATTAAAGACCTAAGTACTACTATCAGCTGGGCTATATATATATTTTTTAATCTTCTGGCAATGAGACGCGCTACGCATTGCACACGACGGGCAAGCAAGGCAAACGCGTCTCATTGGGCGGCCAGAAATTCCATGTAGAAATAGTAAGGAAGGTAGGTCGCGACCTCCATAGATGGGCAACTCACCTGGGCACGGCGCGGCGACGACCGGTAAATAGTCCTGGTTGCTTTCGCGACGTAGTGCGTGGTGGTGGCACTAGGCAGCTCACCGGATGTGCCTGTGCATTGCTTTCATTTGAAGGGTCACCACTCACATGGAGATCCATCCGTGTGTTTGGACGCTTTGCTAGCCCGTCGAATCGATACGCTTGGCGGTAGGGTTCACTGAATCACGTCACTAGATAGGTGATGCTCTAACCAGAAGCTCAGGTTAGGGATCTCAAGCTAAGACTATAAAAAAATCTCCACGAAGCCCGTGTTTGATTAAGGTCCAGTTTGTTTAGGCTTAGCATTTTTAGTTTATAGCTTAAAGTCGGTTGTTGGACTTAAACAGCTTAAAAGCAATCGTTTTTTACGCGTGGTAGAGGTGGATAATTTTAACCCAACTTCAGTGGTATTAGTCTAAAACCAACCCCCAATAAGCCCAAAAAAAGTCACTCGTTTGTTTAGATTTTAGCTTTTAAGATGGTGAAAAGGTCCAAACAAACATGTCCTAAACGCGTTTGCCGGTGTGAGCAGAAGAGATCATCATTGCACCGCCAACAATGCACTAACATAAATCTCTCCCTTATTTAAGCTCGCTGAGAATGCTACCCTCAAGTTACAGCCGTTCTATTTGCTCTTTTGCAAAAATACCTTTGTGGTTCCGCAAATCCACAGCTGAGTTCGAAGTGAGCGCTTTTGTAAATTAATCCCGCAGTACTGGAAAAATGTGTCCGGACCCGGCCAGACCCCTTTTGCAAAAAAGCCCTGTGTTTCTCGAAAATTGTGTCTCCGATTTTGAAAAAAAAACTCTTCGATACAAGAAAAAACAGTTTTCCTTATATTTTCTTATGTGACGAGGTCCTACGTGCTTCTACAGGGAGACCATGGGAATTTACAAACAGGTCCAGTGCTCTTTAGTAATTTTACACGCAGGTCCTCATAAACTCAAAAAATTTCGAATAGATCATGCACGATTTTACCCGAAGACCCTAGAGTTATGAAATTTCGGTATATCCTGTCCATCCAGCGCGATGTAGCGCGTAAACCCTTCCGGTTCAACTTACACCTGCCAGGATCGCGGGTTTTTCCCGGTTCTCATAGAAAATGGACTATTTCTGACAGAATCTCTTAGGAGTTGTTGCATTCTAGACCGGTCCTTAATCTCGTGGTGCAAAATCTGCACAGGCAGTGGCATTGCAAGCTGAATGCGAATCGCGTGGCGACTGGCGCGAGAGAGAGGGAGGGGGGGAGAGATTTTTTTACGGAGCTTACGTTACTCACCCGGCAGCCGGCACGGGTCACCCAATCAGCACTCACTCGTAGAAACACCCCGGTCAGTCGCTCCCCACGTCCGCTTCAGTGCTTCACTCCTCTACCCATCCATTCTACACTTCTACCCCACCCCCGCGCGCCACACAGCGCAGTCCAACCCAACCCAACCCAAGCCCGCTGAAGCGAGACGCGCGCGCACACATACGCTGCGCGGCTGCGCCCAGTACTAGTACTGCCCATCCACTCCACGCCTCCACCCCGCAGTCTCCCACCTGGTCAAACCACTCCCCCACCACCACCACCTCCAGTCCTCCACCGATCCACCATGCCTCCCTTGCTGCCGCTCGCCCTCCTCGTCCTCCTAACCCTAGCCCCGCCCGCAGCGCCGCAGCAAACGGCGTCCCGGGAGGACGACACGCGGTGCCTCAGCGGCGTCAAGGACGGCCTCCGCGACCCGGAAGGGCGGCTCGCGTCGTGGAGCTTCGGCAACAGGTCGGCCGGCGCCGTCTGCGAATTAACCGGCGTCTCGTGCTGGAACCAGCAGGAGTCGCGCGTCCTCGCGCTCTCCCTTTCCGGGTTCGGCCTCCAGGGCGCCATCCCCTCCGCGCTCCAGTACTGCCTCGCCGCCACCACGCTCGACCTCTCGAACAACGCGCTCGACGGGCAAATCCCGCCCACGCTCTGCGACTGGCTCCCCTTCCTCGTCTCCCTCGACCTCTCCGGCAACCACCTCTCCGGCCCGCTCCCCGTCGAGCTCGCCAACTGCCGCTTCCTCAACTCGCTCAAGCTCAACGACAACTCCCTCTCCGGCCAGATCCCCGCGTCCCTCCAGCGTCTGGACCGGCTCAAGTCGCTCGACCTCTCCGGGAACCGGCTCGACGGCCAGATCCCGCCACAGCTCGGTGCGACCTTCCCCAGTGAGTCCTTCTCCGAGAACTCCGGTCTGTGTGGCCGCCCCGTGTCCTCGCGCTGCGGCCGAGGGCTTGGGAGCGCCGGCCTCGGCATCGTTATCGCTGCGGGGGTCTTCGGCGCCGCCGCGTCGCTGCTCCTCGCCTTCTTCTTCTGGCGATGCACCGGGAAGAGCAAGGGCGGGCGCCGCCGCCACCGCCGCGGAGGAAGCGAGCCGGGCGGTGCTGCCGGGGAGGACGTGAGCTGGTGGGCGGAGCGGCTGCGGGCGGCGCACAACCGGCTTGCGCCCGTCTCATTGTTCCAGAAGCCGATCGTGAAGGTCAAGCTCGCCGACCTGATGGCGGCCACGCAGGATTTCAGCACAAGCCACATCGTAGTGGCTGGGAGCTCGCGGGCGGGGACCGCGTACCGGGCCGTGCTGCGTGACGGGTCCGCCCTGACGGTGAAGCGGCTGCACTCGTGCCCGCTCTCGGAGAAGGCGTTCAGGGCGGAGATGGGGCGGGTCGGGCAGCTGCGGCACCCCAACATTGTGCCGCTGCTGGGGTTCTGTGTTGTTGAGGATGAGCGGCTGCTGGTGTACAAGCATATGGACAGTGGTGCTCTTTCCTCGGTGATGAAGGAGCCAGGGTGGGCACATCTGGATTGGGCGACACGGCTTCGGATCGCCGCCGGGGCAGCGCGGGGGATCGCGTGGCTGCACCACGGGTTCCAGGTACCTCAGATTCACCGGAACCTGAGCTCAAGCGCAGTGCTTCTCGATGAGGATTACGACGCTCGGATTACGGATGTTGGGCTCACGAGGCTGGTCCGGATGGCGCCAGGCGAGGGCAGCGACACAAGCCCCTTCCTGAATGGAGACCTGGGGGAGTTTGGGTATGTTGCCCCAGAGTACGCTAGCAACCCGGTCCCCACCATGAAGGGTGATGCGTATGCATTTGGGGTGATACTGTTCGAGCTCGTGAGCGGGCAGGAGGCTGGCACCGTGACAAGCGATGCGGCAGGTGAAGGGTTCAAGGGGACATTGGTGGATTGGGTAAATCAGCTCAAGAGCTCCGGCCAGATCGCTGATGCTGTCGACAAGTCACTGCGCGTGAAGGGCCATGATGCGGAGGTCGACGAGTTCCTCAAGATAGCCTTCCAATGCATCGTGGCTCGTCCAAGGGACAGGCTCTCCATGTTCCGGGTCTATCACTCTCTCAAGAGCATTGGAGAAGGCCGTGATGTCTCGGAGCAGTTCGATGAATTCCCGCTGGCCTATAACAAGGATGACTCGGACACCGTGTAGCTGATGGCCATCGCACGCGTCGGATTGTGAACCGCTTGGTCAGGCCCGATGATGCTTCATGTGTAGCCCTGCTGCTTGAACTGATCAGGGGCATGCCGAGCCAACCGTATATGGTCCGTATCGACACCATAACTATCACTGGATGCTCCGTTCGAGCCTTGCGTCGTCCCATGTTGAGATAAGCATGTAAGCTGTAAGATTGGTCTGTATTGTCCTTTTAAATTATTGCTAGCGCTTGTGGTATCTCTGTGGAACTGTAATTCTTGTTTTTGTCTAAATCCTGATGTCGCCTTCCTTCTCGGAACAACCAGCATGCTCTCCAGCCTCAAAAAAAAAAAAAACGTCAGATTGGCGTTCAAAAATTTTGATTTTTGACCAATTTATCTTTATTTTACAGGAATGTTTCACCTTGTCTGTTAATGCCTACTCCTACATGGTCGTTTTCCACCCGTACTTCTCTCTAGTAACATGTTCTCTCACTTGTCATCTTTTCTTTGTGAATTTGCCCGATGATATTCCATACGTCGTTCTCATACAGTCGAGTGTACTGTTTGGAACCCACTTTTCTTGGAATGATTGATGATTTCCTCTCATTTATTTGTGTTATTTATTATTTATCTTGTGATATCTTACTGATATATAGGTTTTAGGATCACATGTCAGTAATCCAAATTGGACAAATCATCAATTGCACCGATTAAAACGGGACAAACGATCAATTCTTTCACTTTGCAATCCATGTTAATAACTGGATACCGATAATATAGAATTTTCCAAATTCGCTGCTAAAATCTTCGACATACATTTCCAAGCTATGTACCGTGTGTTATACTAATACTTGTGAACCTTTGACGTATATTCGTGGTCTCCCTTCTATATTCTAAAGCTTAATTGGAAGCACTAGCAGAGGGGAAATGACACCATCAACCTCACTTACAGTTTTTATCCTTTTTCTTCTAATTGAGTGGTATTTTCGCTCTTCAGTCTTATCTAATTGTCTTACTTGCTGTATCGTATGCTTTCTTTGATATGAAAGTCAGCTCTCTGTGACAAGTAACAATAATCAATTCCGGTGCACATGCCAATTTACATAACTGTCACCATCACATCACAATCCTGAATTTGACCTTTCCTAGAGATAGCAGGGTTGTTTGGTCCTTGACTAGCACACTGTTACTCGGATGGTTAAAAAAAAGTTAAAACTAAGAAAATGAAGTGTGAAGTGAATGTACAATATGTTCGCTCAGAATTACCTAGGCGGAGAGACGAAGAAACGTGTTATGCCTCTTGCAAATAAAGGTTACAAATTTCGTTTTCGGATCACATTTCGGAGGCAGCTGAAATCCGAAATTTCGGTGAGATTTCGTAATTTTGGCCAAAATCTAGCCAAAATAGAAAAAACAAATTTCAAATCCGGTATTTTGGCGGCGGGCACAACCGAAATTTCGGCCCTATTCAACCCCTGCGAAATTGTAGCCAATATGACTAAAATTTGTATATGTATATTTTTTTGTAAAATATTCATATGTATTCCTCAGAAATGATGTTACAATTTATCACAAAAAATTCGGTGCTAAATCCGGTCCTACAAACATAAAAACAGGTCGAAGTTGTGGTCATCTCGGTCAAGAAACCTAAAATCTCACCGAAATAAACCAAAAAGAAAATCCCAAAATCACGATAGCAAATTCAAATTTTTCAACATTTCTTATCTTGCCAGAATTTGAAATCTCGGTCCCAGTCGAAAGCCGGAATTTTCAAAATCTCTGCTAGATTTTGTGCCCTGCTTGCAACTTTGTTCGAATCATGTGCTTAGCTGGTGGCTGCAGTTATTGTACCAGAACACTAGTAGTTGCCTCGTCCAGATATGCATGAGCATGTTGCACATAGAAAGGACTGGGAGTTACAAGACAAAAGACACGGCTACACCGACTCTTTTCGGCCAAAGTTTTTATCTTAGCTAAGATGTTTTCGTGTAATTTCTCACGAGCCGATCTGATTTACTCATCCTCAGCCAGTGACCAAGGCCCCTCCCATCTCTCTGGATTGGCGGCAGTAACCACGGTTACGGGTGTTTGGTGTGCTGTCCTATGGTTTCTTCTATCTATGGCCTGAAAATGTTGGGTGGGCAGCTCAGCAGCTGGCATCTGCAGACCAGGCTGCAATGATGATCATGCATTGTCCGATAGACCGGCGTTGGACCTCTCTAGTCTCTACATATGATCGGGACCTACACGATTCAAGAACCGGAGGATAATGAAGAATCATCGTCTGATGGAGTTCTTCTGTTGGCTCAGTGAGTTGCTAGAACGCTGGAAGCCTGGAATGCTACACTTGGATGCAGTTAGAGATGGCAATGGGTCTATACTTGGTGGATATCATTACCTCGTACCCATACTTATATTAGTAAAATTCACCAGCTACAATACCTATATCCGCACGCGGATACAAAATTTAGCCGTACCCGTACCCGTGCGGCGGTGCGGGTAATGGGGACCCGGCGGGTAACCCACACCCGCGTTTCTTGTAACTACGAGTAAAACATGATACAAACCCATTTAAAGTACTTTGTTTTAGCTTCCTTTTATTTTTTACATCTTGTCAACAAATTGTGAACTTTTTCTATTATCACCCATACCAAAAGGCAGTGAATGCTTTAGATATGTTGTTTTGCCCTACCTGAAAAGATATATAATAGTATCGAAAAAGATTCACGAAGCTTGCCAAGTATCACTGGGCTGCAAAATGGAACCAAATTCTTTAGTTCATCCGGTGGCGCGATTGAACTTACTCCTATGTAGAAAATAGATGCACTGAGCAACTCATTAAAGTTCTTGAGCTTCTCTTGAACTTTGTTCTTCCCAACCAATTCCACATGTACACACTTCTAACTCGTACTCGTAGGTGCACGGGTACGGATAATAGTAGAATGGACCCGTACCCGCTGTACCCACTGGATAGTAATTTTTTCCTCATTAATAGACCCACGGGTATAAAAAATTATTTATATCCGGTCTCTAATAGAGTAAATACCTATTGGATTTTGGGTCCCCGTTGCCATCTCTAGATGCAGGATTGTGCTGATATTTTCGGAGCTATGATCGTCGCTAGTGTTTCCAGTTTATACTCCAGGAAGCTAATCGATCAACCTGGACTTCCTTCCCAAAAAAAATGTCATGCAGCTGTTTAACAGCTCGAAGTTTACCATCTTCTGGCAGTTTTGCTCTGCTCGAATACGATGGGGTGTGTTTTTCCACGGAGGGTTTAGCCGTTTTCTCCCATGGTTGTTCCGATCGCAATCAGTATTTGCTGTATCCCCTTGACAAGATGAGTTGATCCTGGAAGTTTTGCTCTCTGCTCGAGACTTTTCCATGGATTGTCGGAGACCCGGTCCTTCTGCCTGCAGGATGCAGCCTGCACCAGGACTGCCCTGGTATCTCAACCACACAGTATACTCCATGTAACAAAGTCCGAAGATCTCGATAGCTCTCGGCGAGCCACATTGCCTCATGCGTTCGGACCGTTCTATCATAGCTTCGAACGGCTCATATTAACTCTCCTAAGAGCATCTTCAAGAGAGGGCTCTAAAAATGAGCCTTAAATTTTAATTTAGGACCCCAACTAATTAGATTTAGGGCTCCAATGAAATATTCACTCCAGCAATTAGGCCCTATAACTCAATGAAGATAGGGCTCAATCACAGAGTTGCTAAATATAGCTACTCTCTCATGGGCTCTAAAACAATTTGATAAATTTTAACAATTTAGGGTCCTTGCTGGAGTTTATCTTTTCCCATAAAAACCCTATAATTCAAGTTAGGGCCATATTTAAGGCCCCTCTTGGAGATGCTCTAAAAGAACGGCTTAAAAGAAATTCCTTCTCCCCTCTCTCTCTCTGCCCACGACGCCCACGGTGAGAGCGTTCGCTCGCACGCCGCGACGCGGATTCGAGCCCGGGCTCCACTTGCGCACGCGTGGGGTCCGATTTTTTTTTTTTTTGCAAAAAAAAGGCCCTAGAATTTCATGAAATTGCATACATGCCTTTTTTTATGTCGGGAAGAGATATTTTTTAGCGTTAAGACCCTCTAAAATTTCTTTTTTTGCGTAAAAGTTACATCACGGTCTGAATTTTGACAAATAGGCCCCTAGAAGTTCACAGGGTTACATCTCGGCCCAATTTCTCCTGACAAAACGTCCAATTTCGGTTTCAATTTTACCCGATCCCCCCCTTTTTTGTAAAGGCCATTCGAATACCCGTTTCTTTTCTTTTTGGCGTTCCTATTTGACCCGATTTTTCCCTTTTTGCGTACCGTTCCTTTTCTTTTTTGCGTTCCGATTTTTCCCTTTTTGCGTAAAGGCCCTCCGAATACTAGTTTCTTTTCTTTTTTGCGTAAAGGCCTAAAAAAATTCCCTTTTTTTGTATTTTCCCGTATAAGTTACATCCCGGTCCAAATTTTGTAAAAAAAAAAAAAAGGAGTAATCCCCGTTTCTTTTCTCCTTTGCGTTCCAATTTTAACCAATTTTTTCTCTTTTTTTTTGCATAAAGCCCATCCGAATACCCGTTTCTTTCTCTTTTTTGCGTTCCGATTTTTCTCTTTTTGCGTAAAGGCCCTCCAAATACTAGTTTCTTTTCTTTTTTGCATAAAGGCCACCAAAAATTCCCTTTTTTGTATTTTCCCGTATAAGTTACATCCCGGTCCAAATTTTGTAAAAAAAACCAAGGAGTAATCCCCGTTTCTTTTCTCCTTTGCGTTCCAATTTTAACCAATTTTTTCTTTTTTTTTGCATAAAGCCCATCCGAATACCCGTTTCTTTCTCTTTTTGTGTAAAGGCCCTTCGAAAATTCATGAAAATACATCGTAATCTAGATTTTATCAAAAAGCCTCATAGAATTTTACGAAATTACATCCGGTCTAATTTTCCCTGTCAATACGTCCAATTTATTTTTTCCACAACCCGGCTCTTTTAGAGAGAAAAAACGCCGATATATTTTTTTTTGCACCGCCTACCCGTCTACTTTCCTAGTAATTTTGGGGGAGGGTGGACTGCAGATTCGGACACAAAACGATCGGTGACACGAGCGCGTCGACCGCGACTAGTCGCTCGGGCAAGCAACTGCCGATCGCTTCGGTCCGCGTCGTTGACTGACTTGGCGTGTTGGGCTTTTCTAGTTTTTCTTTTGTAACGACTCCAACAAGTCTGCGGCGGAGGATCCTGCCAATTCTCGCCGTGCGGTTTCCGCAACTGTAGGGGGGGGGGGGACGCTGAAAAGAAACAGGCTTTTAGACTATCTGCATCAATTTCTCTTCATTTCATTCCTTTTCCTATTATCTTCTCCATATTCATTTCCTTTATTTTCTACCATCTCCAGCAGCATCCCATTGGAGAGAGAATCTCTCTCTCCGAATCCCGTCCGAAGGGAAGACGGAAGGGAATCCGCTGGAGCACTTGGGATCTGTTCGTGAAGGGATTTGGTGGTTGAAGGGAAGCCGTTGGAGATAGTCTTACCATCGAAAACGATGGCCTAAGCAGGGTCCTAGCGAGATTTAGGCCATGTTTGGATGGACTAAAGCTAATTGTTAGCTAGCTAATGGCTAGAGCTAATTGTTAGCCAGCTAATAATTAGCCCATCTAAAATTAGCTTAGGACTGTTTGGATACATGGCTAATGGTTGGGCTAATTTCTTAGAAAAGTCATGTTTGCCCCTCATAACGGAATGGGGAGTGGACGCACGGGTGAGGAAATGAGGATAAGGCCAGCACGAGGGTATGTCGGACTTTTTCAACGTATTACCTACTATTAGCACAAATCAGCTCTTCTCCACCAGCTAATGGACTGAGGGATTGGCTAAAAATTAGCCCACCTATTAGTCTTCCTATTTGGATAGACTAGGGGCCTGTTTGGATCCATTAGCAGCTAATAGTTAGCTAGCTAATAGGGTCCTAGCTAATATTAGCTAGCTAACTATTATCTAGCTAACTATTAGTTGAAGGGTGTTTGGATCCACCAGCTAATATGTGGCTAATAGATGCTATTATCCATAATACCCATGCTATTAAATGCTATTGGTGGTAGACACGAAGGGTATTTTGGTTAAATGCCACCTATTAGCTGCTATTAGCTGGGTTTGGCTAGCTAATGAGATAACCATTAGCTGGGTGCTCAGCTAATAATTAGCTGATCTATTAGCTGGGGGTGTTTGGATCTACTCCAGCTAATTTTTAGCAGCTAACTATTAGCTGCATGGATCCAAACAAATCCTGGGACTAATTTTTAGCCAGCTAACAATTAGTCAAGGCATCCAAACATGGCCTTAACCGAGGGTTTCAGAATCACGGCAGGTAAAAGGCAAATCGACTGGCCGGCGAGCTAATAGTCTAATACAAACGGGATGAAAAATCCATTAGGTCTGTCACGTTGCTGTCACCCTCATCCTGGTACAAGGCTCATTTGCTACACGCCCGTCGAAGGCTGAAACATCGCTTCCATGTTCCCGTCTCGTTAGGCATCCGATCGACGACACGCGCACATCCCATGTTCGCTCGTGCTTTCGTCTCGACAACACCGTTGCTGGTCAGACAAACAAATGGTCCCCGAAGGCATGCACACGACAGTTCAATTGAACAGGGCATTGTCAGACAAACAATGGTCCCCGAAGGCATGTACATGGCATTTCAATTGAACAGGGTATACGAGGTCCTTGGAAGTTGAAAGAGATCAATGCTTTCGGATAAGCACGAATGGCTTACTCGTAGGATGAAATGGAGCACGGCTACGTAAACCTATGTCTAGTGCTAACTGATAACGGCGTCACGCCAACCAGTGCTGAAGAAAGAGCACGAAGGAACTTCGACAGTACTTTTGTTCCTCGTGGACAAGAATGTCGAATGTTTCTGCTACAGAAAGGATTTTTAACAACGGAGGAAGCATTTTAACTGGTGATGTTCGCGGCAAAGCTCCAGCTCCGGCCATGAGAATGCAGTGAAGCTCAGACAACATAGCGATAGGTCACGTATCTTCCAGCAGTCTCACTGGCTCGGATGATCTTCACAACCTGCCCACGCTTCATGCCGTAGTATCTTGCTATCGGGTCGGTAATCTGGATTCGAGGGAGCTGCATCACAAGACAGTCGAAAATCATCAGATCAGGAACTAGTAGTATATTAAGGCCCCGTTTGGCAACTTGAACTGTTGTTTATTAGAATCATAGGAAACCACCAAGCGGAGTTAAAACTCGAACGATTCTCCTAACGTTTCTTCTTTTCCACACCGTGGTTGAATCACCTCAACCCCGCTTTCACTAGTTTCTACTAGAATGCGGAACCGCATCAAAGCGGTTTGCAGAAAGTGATTCTGATTCTACCTGAAACGTTTCTACCAAGAATCTAGAACCGTTTCCGTTTCTACTGGAATCTGGAACCGTACCAAACGGGGCCTAAGACCCTGTTTAGTACGGTTCCAGATTTTTAGTATAAAGGGAAATGGTTTCAGATTCTTGGAAGAAACGTTTCAGGTAGGATTCTGTGAATCAAGTGGAACGGGGTTGAGACCGATTCAACAACAGAGTAAAAGAAGAAGAAACGTTCTGAGGAGAACCGTTCCAAGCTTTAGCCCGTTTGGTTGGGTTTCTTCCAGAATCTAGTAGAAACAGTCTGGTTCCAAGTTGCCAAACGGGACCTAAAATTGAGAAGTCCAAGCAAGTGGAAATCGATATAGTAGTTTATCTAACTAGGTTTGGAGTTTACCTTTGTTAATGATTATGATTTATGAGGTGAACCACATTGTTCAAAACAACCAGTTACTCAGATGAATATCCCCGATACAGCAGATCAGTACACTTGCGTTCTTCAGTTTCACATTACCCAACAAAATATGCACCACAATAAACCACCCACTGTGGTACCTTAGAAACTCTGTGCGGACACAAACTTCTAAATATGCAGGATCCATTTAAAATGTATTAACTTCTGAAAGCATAACTTTCCAAGCAGGTATCAGAGCTAACAGAGCATTGAGGTCTCCGTTCTACTAGCTTATGTTGCCACCACCTGTATTACTCTTTTAGCGAAGGACCACCTCAGCTTATGTCTTAGGCATGATAAGTTTGTCATTCACCCTGATTTCCCACTAAAATTATATAAAATCATTGTGTTCCTAAATTATGATAAATACTTTTTGAACGAAGATTACTTAAAATCAACATTTCAACATGATTCCACAATCCTGGTTCCCATCGCAAACCAACAGTGCTAACAAAGCTCAACAAGATATACTCTGGCTCTTATTATTTTCGTTTACAATTAGGGGATGGTTATGGTACATAATAATTTTAGTTACAGTAAGCTTTTAAAATTTTCCATTGCCTAACATTTTCCACACTCCCCACTATGTTAAGTTCCCGGTACCAATAGTTGAAACCACATATATCCAGCACTTATAATTTTTCTCGTCTCTACTAACATTTTAACTTGACATGAAGACCATATGTGACATGTAAAGCTCTTTTGTTGTTTCATTAAAACTGCCAAATCGTATGGAAGGAATAAGCTTAAGTCTGTGACTTGATCACTCAAAATTATACTTGCAGTACAGAGCTGCAATAGTCTAATGGTACCATTTTGTTCTTTTGTGGCATCCATGGGCAGAAAAAAAAATGAGAGGAGCTTCTATGCTCTTCCTTTTAAAAGTTGCACAACTATTAAAGCATGAATGAAGGGTAGATGGTGATTACTTACCCCTTCGTTTGCTTTAAGATTTGTGTAACTTGTACTAGAAGGAAGAGCATAGAAGCACCTCTCAAAAAAAATTGCCTTGTTGATTTGTTTAATTGTTGAATGCAAGTTAGTCAAACTCCCTAGGCATGATATGTTAACTAGCATGAGGAACAGAGATCAAACTCTGAATACGGTAAACGAAGAGGGCATTTATGATCAAAAGCTACAATATCTTCACCAATCTGAGAATAAATAGGAGCCATAGATATATTCTATAAGATAGAAAAGTTTCAGCAAAATTTATGAGATGTTCCATGTCCACCAAAACACTTTGTAATATGCATGATGTAGGCTTGCTGGAAAACTGAGTCATAGTTTACCAATAATTGCCCTTTGGCCATGGGTGTTGTAAATCAACCATCTAATTACAGTGATTAACACATGAATGAATTTTTTATAATGCTACCCTTATATCGATTTGAATACCAGGAGTGAGGAAATGATAGGTAAATTTACCCGACCTGGGTTTCTTTCACAGTGTATCGCTCCAGCAGCGTCTTCTTCTGCTCAAGCGTCAGGAGTTCGTGCTCTGGCACTAGAACGTGCTCCTTAATGTTAACAAGAAGCTCCGATTCCTGCACTACGTTAACCATCAGCCACTGGTTTGCCCGGAGAGAGAAAGCATATGAGTACGAGGTGAAGGATGTGGTAGAGGGCGACCTGGAAGACCTCGAGGTGGTACTTCTGGGAGACCTCCTGCACGGCGCTGCGGGCGAAGGCGCTGAGCGCCTGCTGCACGACGAGTATGCCACTGGTGACGTTCTCCTGCTTCATCTTTTCGACGTAGCTCCTGACCGTCTTCACGCCGGGCTTCGCCTCGTTCGGGAAGAATACGTAGGTCTGGAGGACAGGGCAACATCGTCATTCGTCACACGGCGCAAGGTGGAAATCGCGGGGAGGCGGCGGGGGAGGGACACGGACCTGGTCGGCGGGGTCGGCCTTCTTGGCGCGGTTGATGACGAGGTCGTCGCGGCGGACGGGGTCGCCGTAGCGCTCGATGAACTCGCGCTTGGACAGGTTGATGTCGCCGTCCACCACCAGGTACCCGCGGTCGCGCAGCATCTGCATCACCGTGCGCCGGATGCGGAACAACCGGCTCGTCTCCTCCTCCGACTCCATCCCTCACTCCGCCCGATTTCGGTGGGTTTCGCAAGGGGCAAGCGGCGGCCGGCACGGAACGCGGGAGGGCAGCAGGCGGGTGGCGGCAGATAGGGTTTTGGGCAGGAGACCCACCGGCGAGTGACGAGGAAGGTCGGAGTCGGACACAAGTTCTGGACGGTTCGCTTTGGACGTCAGTTCCGTTGGGCTTTCTTTGGGCCGGACAAAGTAGGCGTTTGCACAAGGGCTTGGGCTGGGCTGGACCGAGCTTATGAATAGAACTTTACGTCCTGACTCAAAAAATGGAGGACCCTGATAACGTATGTTGGGCTGCCTCTACGTGATGGCAGTTTTTTTTTTTTTTTTTTTGAAGGTAAACTAGTTGCATGCCCGTGCGCTACTACGAAAAACAAAATTGATAACGAAAAATAAAGATAAAAAGATAAAAAAAATTATTTCACAAAATCAAACATCTATCTTTAACGCTTCGTTTCTTGCGAAAGCTGGCTAATTAAAGCAACGCTTCGTTTCTTGCGTAGGGCAATTAAGCAGGGCAATTAAGCGGTAATTAATGACGTAGGAAGAACGGACCACTGCTACCAAGTGCTGTATTAGAATAGTAGAGATAGAGATATGCGATGGTGATTGTGCACACGCTTCTTCGTCCAAGGCTCGAGAAAAGTTGGATTTTAGCTCGTGGAGAGTTTTGCTATGTTGGAATCAGGCAACAAGTTCGTCTGCATGAGCCCAAGTTGTACTTGCGCAGTCGTAGATTTCTGTGTTTCCCCTGAAGCCCCGTCCCTGGGCTGTGACTGCTCGTAAATTTCTGGGCGACAGCACGAGACGACGGCCGCGACGAACATCAAACTCCAAAAGCCATGGTTCGCAATTGCAGCGAGAACCAGAGCCGGGCCGGCCTTCGCGCGCAAAAACTGGACATCGACGCTCTCCCCCGCACGAAAACAAGTGAAACGACCAGAAATACGCCCAATCCAATCCAGCAGCCGCAGCATGGACCTCAACGCCCCCGCCGCGAGGTTCATCCTACGTTTTAAAGCAGAAATTCGCTATTCGGCAGAAAATCGCTAAAAATCGTATAAATAAGCTCATCGCCTCATCGGTCAAAATCGATTAAAAAACATAAAATCGCTAGATAATCGACAATAATTAAGCGATAAGTGGCTATTATCGACGATAAATGGTGGAAAATCGTGGGTGTAAAGAAAAAATGGGAAAATTTAGGGAAAATGCCAACAAAATCTGAGAAAATGTTAGAATTTTGTAAAAACACAGTAAAGACAAAAAAATATAATAAATAATATAAATACATAAAAATATGAAAAAAAAGGAGAATGTAAATAGCATAACGATGGTAAAATATAAAAAAATGGCATGACCTTTGCTATGTTTTAGATAATTTCAAGTTGTAAAATAGACACGTAGCAATAATATCTCAACAAATAACATTCCATGTTAATACAAATTACAAATGAATCCAATAAGTCTACATCTCAATCCAGCCGTGTGAAAGAATTTAGCCCGGGCCGAGCCAATTGCTTGCTTCTACTTATACAATAGATGATATCTTTAGGTTATTTGTATAAGATTCTACTTCAATTATGATATAAAAAAAGTATTTATTATAGACATAACTCATGTAATGATATTTTATGCTGTCTATATAATTGTCTCTTTACGAAGAGACAGATATACTTTCTCTCTCCTCCTCTCTCTTCTATGTTAACAAAAATGTTATATGATAAAGATATAGACAGCTGACATCACTCTATTGTATATACCCTATGAAAATTAATCTCAATGTACAAGGTCAATTTAATAATGTACAAACTGCTAGGATCAATTTAATATATTTAACTATCATCTAAATTGAGAGGGACAATTCTCTCTGATGCAATATAAACAACTAAGTCGGTCGTCATTTTATGAGACTGGTAACTCTATCCATTGATAATTTACAACTACCAAATTAACTTGAGAGGAAACTCCAATAAATTTAATCATACACGATCTGTTAATTTATTTTTGTGTCCCTGATAATATTAGTCTCTAACAAAGTAATTCACTAAATTAAAATATTCAACATCCATGATTAACAATTAATATTTCACTCTGGTGATCAAATTAATTAATAAATTCTCATGCGACTCCAAATATAATCAACTATGTAAACTACTAATTTAAATATTTTGACATCCAACGGCCAACAATTAATATTCCACTCCCACAGTTAAATTTTTCATATGGAGCAAAGTAATAATAAATATTTATACTACCGAACAGTTTAAGACATAATGGATAGCTATATACATCAACATACTAATTTTTAATACATGATCGAATTTGGATTATGCTGTAAAATGTCACCCAAAATCGTTTTTTTACAAAATTTTCGCGCCAAAGGCCACAAAACTATTAATACTATTATTAGAGAACTTCTGGATCAATTTTTGTAAACTTTATGGATTTTTTGAATTTAAATTTCAAATGAATCGGTTTTCCTCTCGGTTTTTGATTGTAAGCCGTGGCAATATGGGCGATTATCGTGATTATCGAGCGATAATCGTCGATTTCTCCAACCCTGGTCGCACCTACACCGTTCGCACTGCACCAGTGGCATGCCAGCCGTGGCAAATGTGAATGTGATATGCCGACTGACCCGTCTTGTGCCGGAGCGCGTGGGCCGTTGTCGTTCGACACATTGTACCCACAATGCCATGCCCGTGCGTGACTTAGGGTGTGTTTTGTGTACTAAATGGTGCATGTATGAGATATTGTTTAAAAAAATATTTGTGTGTTTAGTCATTTAAATGGAATCATCCTATCCTGGATGATGTGATACAAATTTGGGGAATATCTCTATAGATCACATTCAACCTCATCCCACCAACTAAACACGCACTAAGGATGCTAACTGGCCAAAACCTAACACATATCCAAGTCTAATATTCTTTTTATAGATTTGTATCTAGTCTGATCTAAAAGGAGTGAGGTCCAAGCCTGTCCTGAGCCCAAATGAAAGTTTAGGTCTTGATTTGGGCCTTGATCTGGACAAACTGTTTGTTTGATGAGTTGATAGTTTACGATGCAATATTCAAATGATAAAACTATTTTTTATATCACCAATTGGTGATCGTCAAGAAAGTCATCCTAACACAAGGTGTCACCCAGGAGTAGGGATGGGCGTTTTTAAAACGAGATCGAATTGTCGAATCGAACCGAATTAACCGATTATTTCGATTTACAGTTTTTTGTTCGGTTTTTATTTTGGTATAATTCAGTTTTTGGTATTCGGTTTTTTGATTCTAGAAACTGAAATAGCCGAATAGCCCCTGTACAATACCACTGTTATAATGTTCTTTCTAAAGTTACCAAATATTATCATGTTCTAACATCTTTATGCAGATTTATGGTGTGTTCATATGTTCTACTATGCTTATACTCTAATGACCAATGAATATTGTGTGGTTTTATCTCTACTCTGCGTGGCAATATGAGACAAATAAAATCTAATGTACATAGTGTTTATTCATATTTTGGTTAACCAAAAAAATGAATTAATAGAACCAAAATATTTTGATTAATTCGGTTCGGTTTTTCATTTTGGTCCAAGAAATTTGGTAGCCAGTTTCTAAAAACCAAATTGTTTTAAAACCAAAAACACCGAACTGATTAAACCAAAAAAACCGAATACCCACCCCTATCCAAGAGGCCAGACTCTCCCAGCCAAGAAGAAAAGGACTTGAGGTAAAAATTTAAATTCAGACGCATAGGACCAGCCTCCATCGAAACAGCAATGATGAAACAAATGTCACAGTTTTTCCTGGATCAAAAGCGGGGGTGCGAACACAAATTTCTTCCATCTTACATATGCTGCCCGCAAGAGGAAGAACTCCGTACAGTGTTTTCAGACGAACCAAGTTAGGCTTGGTCTTCTCAACCGAAGCAAAAGAACAAATGTTGTTCAATCACTACAAGTGACACGAAGGAATATAGATATGCTACACTAATTTAAATTAGAAAATTTATCATATAAACCAAGATGTCAAGCAAGTAATAGATATGCTACACTAATTTAAATTAGAAAATTTATTATTAGACTCGTAGTGCAGCGAGAGGAGAGTTGAAGTAGCCTGATTCAACATAGCATGTGTCCTCGAGCAGTGATCAATCATCATCGAGCGGTAGTCGAACAGCATATATGATCGTCCCAATCAGCGCCCAAGTAGCAACAACGTCTCTAATGAAGTCCACACGTTCAGAAAAAGAACGCCGTACGTTGGTGTGCTACCACCAACGCGCACGACAAGGCCTGAGAGGCTAGGATCTTTGATGGGTGTGACTTTCAAATATACATAAATACCATATCAAACGAACCTATATAGTGCTAATGTATCGATCCCTTTGCCTCATGATACTAGATCAGAATCAAGATGAGAAACGTGGTATCCTATGATAGCTCAATCCTTTACTCGTTCTGTATTACATTACTTAGTAGTAATTGACTCCTCAATCACATTCGGTATGGCCATACACTTTCTTAATCCAACCACATCGAGAGGCTCAAAGATATCTCTCCCATTATATAGGAGGGGCAAATTTCATTTTGATCACTCATATTCCTATGCATGTTTCATAGTAAAGCTGAAAGCTACTTTTATGACTACCCAGTTATAAAGTAGAGTTTGATTAAGTATAGTATAATGCATGTAGAGAATCATGATGATCTCAGGTTTAAGTATCCCACATACATTATGTATGGGGCCAACTGATGACACTTAAGGATATTGATGATTATTAAGTATCTGAATATGTTTTAGGCTTATACCTTTATAAGAAGAAGCCCATAGAGAGAAAAAACATGGCCCACAATCAGTTACCTAAGTACAGTTCCAACCAGCTTATTGACATACCCTATTTTACACTAGTTCACCTAGATCAGTGATTCAACTACCCTGACTAGATTAACTGGTCAGGATAGACAGTTACCTTCACACAAAAAAAAAATATCATGCAGATAGTTTTCTTGACATGTGCAAATTACTTATCAAAGTTGCCTCAAAAGAAGACACCTTTTAGCGATGAGACACCCTTTTAAGGATAACTCCCACCCCCCTTGTTTTGCTAAATAAAGAGGCATTTGTGCCATTTGTAAAGAGAGAATAAGATATAATATAACAAGAGCTTTCACTATGTTGATCATCCTCTGTTATTATTTACAAACGTACAAGACTGTAATTCTTGTACCCCGTGTTTTGAACATCGACTAGTATAATAATTCACATAATGTCTCATGGTGGGTCACTTCAACAACATATTCACTAATATGTGTCCATATTATTGGTTTGATATCCCCATATCCATGATCCATAAAACATGATCATCAAGCAATATATACAGGGAGGTGTTTCTATGCTTTTCTTTTTTGAAAGTTGTACGAATATTAAAGCATGAATGAATGGTAGATAGCTTCGCTTGCTTCAAGATTTGTGCAATTTGTATTGTGAGGGAAAGCATAGAAGCAATGCTCATACATGTGCTAACCTATAAATCACAATTGTCCCACGTGATGATATAAGACCAGTGATAATTCAGAATAATATCAACACATTAATAAGAAGTTTCACGAACAAAGTTACATACTTATTGATCGATACTAATGATATTCATTTAAGGGATAAAATAATCATATTATTATATAAATATAGACATGGTGACAACCTTCCAGCAACTCCATGCCCTTCGCACTGACAGCTTCCACATCATCAACTCCGCCAACACAATGCTAATCCCTAAGAAAGGGAACCCTCTTCAAGTAGGTGGCTGACAGGTCAATCAGCCTCATCCACAATGTGGCAATTTTTTTTGCCAAACTTCTGGCCAACAGATTAGCTCCCTACCTTGATAACCTCATCTCCCCCTGCCAAAGCGTGATCATTATGACAAGATGTCTATTTATGTTCAAAACATCGCGCGAGAACTACGCAAAAGCAACACACCGACCTTGTTTCTTAAAGCTGGATATTGCCAAAGCATTTGTTTGATTCCCTCAATTGGAGTTCCCTCTTGGAAACCCTACAAAACACATTTAGTTATTGAAATTGTAGTTTCGCTCCCGCTTATTATTTATGTTTTTCATATAGGGGTTGTTTAGAGCATAATCGTAATTAGAGATTTTTAATAACACCTATTCACCCACCTCTAGTCGTATCCTCGACCTCACACTGGTCTTGACCCCAACGGTCAAAAAATGGTACAAAAACTAGCCGTTGCACAGTGGCCCGATGCTACCGCCCAACTAGGAGTGGTACTATCGCTCTAGAGGTAGTACCGGTTTCCAACGCTGGTAGCACCGGTCAGAGAATCCATGAGCAACACATGCTCTGGAAAAAACCTACGTCCCATAGGGCTGGTACTACTAGTCCTCCGGTAGTACCGCTCTCATATGGTCAGTAGCTCTGACTTGCAAAAATCAATGAGCAACACATGCTATCTGAAAAATAGCTACCGCTCAAACAAGAGACAGCACCGACCGAGCTGTTGTACCGACTCCCATAAGTGGTACTACAGACCTAGTAGTGCTATCGGCCAAATAAGAGTGTAGTATCGAACTTTTGGTGCTAGCAGCCTTAGGGGCGATATGACTGATTTTTCCAGATGAAAATCGTATTTCACATAGAAATATGTCGACGATTGGGGAACATACCCCCACCGAGCTTACTTAGTTGATTGGGGGATCAACTCTGTCCCCTTCTCACGTGAAGTGTTGCTTCCGGAGGATGCTCGGTTTCCCGGGACAAGGCACACTCAGAGAGCGACACAGTGATTTATCCTGGTTCGGGCCTCTCGCTGGGGAGATAATAACCCTACTCTAGTGCGGTGAGAATGTATTCTGTGTATACGTATTTTTCTCTCTTTCGTTGCCCCCTCTCCTCGTACATGCACAGGAGGTATTTATAGACTACCGAGATATTCTGTTGTTTACAAGCCTTGGATGTTTGACCGCGGCCAACATGGTTGCAACGAAGTCCTCAATCTACGGCAAGTTCCTATCATGGGCGCAACGGCCCCACGTAGTGGTGCGATCATCGCTATTCTGACGTAACTGTCGACTTACGACCATCCGAGCATACACCCTCCGAACGAGCTAGAGCCAATCGAGCCCGACTCTGGCCCGAGCACTTATGCTCGGGCCCCGTGCCTAGATATCGTAGCCGAGCATGGAGCTCGTATCGACGGGGCAACAGAACCTGATGCCCATGGGTCATCCTCGGAAACGTCCTCCAAGGGTACGCACTGTCGGGGACTGACTGTCAGGGCACTATGGTAATTATGAAAATTATCCAATCCCCGACAAAATATTTCTTTTCAAATCAAGAACCACTTGAGATTAATTCTTTGAACTATGTGAGGATTAACACATGATCATAACACTTTGTAAAAATTTTTTTGCAAATGTTATTACATACTCTAACGAATAGCATCTAAATTTTAACTTATTTACAAAACACATTTGCAAACAAACCGAGAATCTATGATATTAACCCTCTAGCCATGTAATGATCAACACATAATCACAACACTTTACAAAACAAGGATCTAATCTCATAAACTTCTAGCTCATTTGCAAAACATATTTGTAAATATCAAATCCAATCACATAAAAACAAATCTTAAGCCATGTGATGATCAACACATGGTCATGACACTCTGCAAAACACGATTGCAAATGTCTTTCACATGCTCCAAGATTAGACTCATAAAACACAACAGTTTGTAAACAATAAGCAATAGCGTTGTGATGATCAGCACATGATCTCTAGCAATTTGCGAAACATATTTACAAACTCTACTAGTCACAAGCTAAGAATACCAACTGCATGAGCTTTTTTTTATTTGCAACACATACAAATACTTAGTTCTATACAAACAACAAATATTTAAATTCAAACGCATGAACTCACTATTTTTGCAATACATGCAAATACTTAGTTCAATGTAAAGAATCAATTTAAACCAAATGCATCAGCTTTCCTTTTACAACACATGCAAATTCATAGCTCCATGCAAATAGTCAATTAAAATAAAGTTGCAAGCATGAACTACATCTGTTTGCAACACATGCAGATAGTTAGCTTCATGCAAAAAACCAGTTCGATTAAGAGTGAGTTAGAGTAAGCAGGATTGAGTTCATTAATACATGATAAAGCTCAAGCTAAAAACTCGACCGCTTAATAGTACGTCAACTATACTAGCAACCCTCCAAATCGGTTTGACGATTAGTTAGATTATATATTATTCTTGTCGATTGTATGATCAAATTGGCTGACACGCCCGCATCCAACTTAAAACTGGTATTTATGTGTGTTTGTTGCCGATTGACTCAGGGGCCATGTTTTTGGTGTCAACAGAAGTCACGTTTTTTGTGGCAACAAGAGCGTTCAGGTCCCTGGTTTATTAATTTACGGAAAACTCCCCGCTAAATACAAATCTCGAACGAACCCTTTTCTAATTTTTCGGGATAGCAAACAGGTCCAAAAAAAATAACAAAAGGTCCTCGTTTCTTACGTCCAAGTCCTTTCTCCGTTTTTCCCGGAAAAAATGTTTTCGTCAGCAGAAATTTGTGTACAGCTCTATCTCTAGACTTTTTTTCCTAACTCGATCTCTAATCTCTAGACTTTTTTTCCCCAACTCGATATCTGATCTCTAGATTTCTTTCCCCAACTCGATCTCTAATATTTTTCGAAACATGTATTATTACTCGATGAACACGTAGAGTGTTAAACTCGATAAACGAATGTTAACATCTCGAATATTTTTCGGAACATGTATTACCCAGTTAACGTATAGAGTGTTAAACTCGGCATCTACAGTTTTTTTTGCAACTAGATCTCTATTATTTTTCAAAACATGTATTATTACCCGTTGAATGCATAGGGTGTTAAACTCAGTGTCTAATCTTTAGACTTCCCCCCCAACTAGATCTCTAATATTTTTCGAAGCATGCATTATTACTCGGTGAACGCATAGAGTGTTAAACTCGACAAAAGAAAATTGACATCTCTGATACTTTTCGGAACATGTATTACCCGGTTAACATATAGGGTGTTAAACTCGGCATCTATAATTTTTTTTGCAACTCGATCTCTTATATTTTCTAAAACATATATTATTACCCGGTGAACGCATAGGGTGTTAAACTCGGCATCTATAATTTTTTTTGCAACTCGATCTCTATTGTTTTCCAAAACATGTATTATTACCCGTTGAACGCATAGGGTGTTAAACTCGGCGTCTAATCTTTAAACTTTTCCCCCCAACTAGATCTCTAATGTTTTCCGAAGCATGTATCATTACTCGGTGAACGCATAGAGTGTTAAACTCGACAAAAGAAGATTGGCATCTCTGATATTTTTTGGAACATGTATTATCCGGTTAACACACAGGGTGTTAAACTCGACATCTATAATTTTTTTGCAACTTGATCTCTTATATTTTCTAAAACATGTATTGTCGGGGGGCTGGGTAATTCCCATAAATTACCCCGGGTGCCACGAACGGCCGAGCTCGCTCCCGCCCGAGCCACCAGGAGCTCGTTCCCAAGGACGACCTAGTTGGGACCTAAGAAGGTCGCGTATTCTGGCTAATTGCGAGCTCGAGCTCACATAAGACAACCGAGCTCGGCGCTGGCTATTGGCCGACCTGACGTGATCTCGAGGTCGGTGGGAGTAACCACCAGCGCGTAACCTCCGTCAGCCCGTTACGTCCTCCGCGGGAGCGTGGCGGAATTGTAGGATCTGCCAGTTGCCACGTTTAGACGTGGTCCAACGTGCGGATAGTGGGGCCTGCAGAGTGTGGTCCTTAGTAAGCTATAAAAGCATCCCCACCATGAGGGGGAAGGATATACACAGACATATACGAGAATATACACGAGCTGGAGTAGGGCTATTATCTCCTTCTTGAGAGGTCCGAACCAGGGTAAATCACTGTGTCCTCGCCCGTTGAAGTCCAGTGAGTCGCTCCTCTGAGTATCCCATCACGTAAGAAGGGGTCGCAGTTGGTCCCTCCACCAACAAGTAAGCTCGGCGGGGGCCTGCTCCCCAATCGTCGACAGCTGGCGCCGTCCGTGGGGTCCGACTTTCCCTTTCGTGAGGAATCCCGGAGGATGACAGACTCCCAAGATCACCGGGGCCTCTACGCCCCCGGAATCGAGGAGGAGGACAAGAAGTTCTTCGACAATGGGGCCGCCGACGTCGCTGGCCTCGAGAATTATGACGGTTCCAGGAGCTTCTGCCTGGAAGCCGCCGCACGGGGGCAGTTCTTTCGCCCCCAACTCGACGCCCTCTCAGACGACAAGTACGACGGGCTCTACGATGGCCTGGACATCCCCGACCATCTTGAGCTCGACCAGGGGACCGCGTCACGGGGAGACACCGTGATGTCACCCTCGCGGTCCGCCCAATCCCGTAACGTCTTGGTTGCGGAGGAAGGAGGAAATACCGGGGGCAAATCCTCGGGCGAAACACGCCTCCACCGCTATGAAGCGGCCAAGGAGCACCTGCAGGCGTCTATGAATCGGACGCTGGCCAGCTTACGCCGGCAAGTCCGTGGTGGCCCGGCCGACAAGACCAGGGCCGATGCTCGTGAGAATCTCCACGCGTACGGGACGCCGGAGCCCGTACGCCGGCAACGAACTCGTCACCCCGCGCTCCCCCAAGCGGGGAACGCCTTCAAGCCCTGGCCACAGTGGTGCGCAACCTCAGAGAATTTCCTGAGCAAGTCGACCTAGAAGCCATGGGTGCGGCTGTGGCCGACGACCTCGAGGAAATTGCCACGGACATAAAGGCGGCGGAAGCCTCCCGAGGAAGGGATGCCCGGAGTGATTCCTGAACGCAGCGCCCGCCCGTGCGCCTCCACCCCAACGACTCACGCAGCTGTACCCGGAGTGACCGGCGCGAGCGCGATCGGGCTCGGGAAGGCACCCGGAGCAATTCCCGGGCGCTCCCTCGAGATCGACGGGATACGAGCCGCGGGCAGAACCGGGCCGAACATTTCTCCTCGGGCCACTCTCCATCTTACCGGCCTAGGGAGGTATTCTCTCGCCTGGGCCCACGAACTTCGGGCTTGGCCGGCGGGGATCGCCCCGATCGCCGCGCGCGCAACGACAGTCCCGTTTTCGGGTGCAGAGCATTCGCGGCGTCCCTGCGGCGCGTAACGTGGCCAGTCAGGTTCAAGCCAGGCCACGTCGAGAGGTTCAACGGGACGCAGAACCCGGACGAGTTCCTCTCGATTTACACCACGGCCATCCTGGCCGTCGGCGGGGATGAAGGAGTCATGGCAAACTTCTTGCCCACGGTGCTGGACGGACCGGCTCGGACGTGGCTCTTCAATCAGAAGGAGGGCTCTATTCGATCCTGGGCGCAACTAAGTAACACCCTTCGGGCAAACTTCCAGAGTTGTTACGTTCGCCCGGGGAAAGAGCGCGACCTCGAGCGTCTGATACAGACGGACGGCGAGACCTTGCGCCAATTGGCCCGGCTGCTTTCATGCAGGTGCGGAACTCCATCGAGCATCTCGGATGAGGCGGTTGTCCGAAGCTTTCAAGTTCGGGTCCGAGACGTCCGCTACGCAAGACCTCGAGATTCACCGGACATTACGCCAACTATTCCGTATGGCGGCCAGATTATGCCAACGCCGATGAGGCGGTCCAATGGAAGAGGCTGCTAGGCGAAGGAAAGCGCCCCCTCGGCTGGACTCGAAGGCGTCAAGCGGAAGAAGCGTTAGCTCGATCGAGAAAAAAATAAAGAAGAAAAAACCCTCTGTCTCCGACATGGTAGCGGCCATCGAACGACGACAACGGCCGACCTCGCAATCGTATAAGGGGGAAGCCGCAAAAGGAAAGGGCCGACCGGTTTAGCGGAACAACGAGCAAAACCGGGACGACCAAGACCGCGGCGACCAACGCGGACGGGCTAGCGCCTATTTTTGCCCGCTCCACCAGGCGCATGGGCACGACCTGTGGAATTGCAGAACATGGGCCTCCCGCCTGGAGCAATTCTACAATGGTAAGGGTCCCATGGCCACGCTCCCAGAGCAGGAATGAGACGTCAAGGGCAAGAAGCCCGCCGAGGAGGAAGATACGGACATGGAGTACCAGGAGCCGAGAAACCACATCGCCGTGATATTCGGGGGCTCCGCCGCCTATGGGTCACGTCGGGAGCTGAAGGAGGCCGCACGCGAGGTGCCGTGTCACTCAAGGGAAGCCTCCGTTCGGCGGCTCAAGTGGTCAGTGCCCATCACCTTCTCTAAGGACGACTGCCCCCCGGGGATGACAAAACCCCAGAGGCTCCCGACGGTCGTTAGTCCGACGATCTGCAACACCGTGGTAGGACGAGTGCTTGTAGATTGCGGGAGTTCCCTGGACCTGATATCAGCCAGGGTCCTGGACGAGATGCAAATTCCTCGGTCCAAGGTCAAGAGCGTCGTAGTCCCTTTTTACGGGATAGTCCCCGGCACCTCGGTCAAGCCGCTCGGACAGATCGTCCTGCCCGTGACTTTCGGTGGCCCGAGCAACTTCCGAACGGAGTTGATCACATTCGAGGTGGTCGATTTCGAGTCGGCCTACAACGCCATCTGGGCCGACCAAAGACTCGCCAAATTCATGGCCGCCACGCATCACGGTACCAATGCGAAGGTTCCGGCCGTGGCGTGATCTCGGTGAAGGAAGCCCGAAAGCAGCCCTAAAGCTGCGACGAGAGGGCATTAGACATGGTCGAGCATTGCCCAGTGGCCCGAGCAAGAGCCGAGGAGTTCCGGCCCAAGGCTACCCTCCAGGCCGGGGAAACTAAAGCCATCCATTTGTGCGGCGCAGAGCAGACAAGGTCGTGACACGTGGGGGCTTCCTAGATCCTAAATAAGAACTCGAGCTCGTGACCTTCCTCAGGAGAAGCGCGGACACATTCGCTCGGGAACCGTCCGACATGCAGGAGTCCCAAGGGAGGTCGTCGAGCACAAAGCTAGCGATTCGGCGACAAAAAGCCTGCGGCAGAAACTCAGCGCTTCTCCGGAGAAGCAAGCTATCATCGAGAGGCCCGGACAAGCTCCTCAAAGCCGGCTTTATCACGGGAAGTCGATCACTCACGATTGGTTGGCCAATCCGGTTATTGTGAAAAAAGGGGGCAAGTGGCGCATGTGTGTCGATCACACAGGTGAATGCCGCGTGCCCCAAGGACAACTTCCGCTACCTCGGATAGACCCGGTTGGTCGACGCGACGGCCGGCTCCGAGGCGATGAGTTTTACGGGACGCCTACTCAGGTTATCACGGATCGGCATATCATCCGGCGATGAGGAGAAGACTTCCTTCATCACGCCCGTTCGGACGTTACGCTACGACCATGTCCTTCGGTCTAAGGAACGCTGGAGCAACCTTCCAGCGCCTCATGCAGAAAACCTTCTCGGACCAAATAGGTCGGAACCTGGAGGTATATGTAGACGACATAGTCGTCAAAAGCAAGATGGCCTCGGGTCTTGTATCCGACCTAGAGGAAACCTTCCGTAACCTCAGTAAGCATCGAATAAAGTTAAACCCTGAAAAATGCGTGTTCTTGGTCAAAGCCGGCAAGGTACTCGGTTACATGATCGGTCCACAAGGAATCGGGGCCAACCCCGAGAAGATAGAGGCCATCGAGAACATGCGACCACCCGCCTGCACGCGGGAGGTTCAGTCCCTGACCGGGAGGATGGCGGCCCTAAGTCGTTTCATCTCGCGGCTCGGGGAGCGCGGCCTGCCTTTCTTCAAGGCGCTCCGGAAGCACGACGGTTTCGCTTGGACAGAAGAAGCGGACCACTCTTTCAAAGAATTAAAGCTGTATTTGTCGAGACCCCCGGTCTTGACCACACCGAGAATAGGAGAGGTCCTCTTGCTCTACCTGGCCGCCACACCCCAGGCGGTAAGCACCGTCATAACGGTAGAGCGGGACGGGGTGCAGCGCCCGATCTACTACATTAGCGAAGTCCTGCACGGACCAAAGGAGCGTTACCCCGAGGTCCAGAAGCTCCTTTATGCGCTCCTCGTGGCCTCGAAGAAATTAAGACACTACTTCCAGGCCCACAAAATTCGAGTCCCGACCAACTTCCCGCTTAGAGAAATTCTAGGGAATCAGGACGCAAGCGGACGGATCGCGAAGTGGGCCATGGAGCTCGCCGAATTCGAGATCGAATTCTCGACCAGAACCGCGATCAAATCTCAGGTCCTAGCAGACTTCCTCGCCGAATGGACAAATCCTACCCGTCCTGGAAGTCGAACCCGACCCGGTCCGAGCACGTGGCCATTTGGGTCATGCGCTTCGACGGATCCCGAGCTACGATTGCTCGGGGTGGAGATGGTCTAGAATCCCCAGGGAGGCGGATCGATCGCCCTCCAACTGCATTTCGGCGCAACGAACAACGCAGCAGAATACGAAGGTCTGCTAGCCGGGCTTCGGGCTTGCAAGATGCTCGGAGTCCAACGACTAACTGCGAAGGGCGACTCGCAGCTAGTTGTCAACCAGGTTAACAAGGAGTATCAGTGCTCCGATGACTCGATGGCGCTTTACCTGGCTGAAGTAAGGAAGATGGAAAAGTACTTCAGAAACTTCGAAGTACTGTACATCCCCAGGAAGGACAATGCCCTGGCCGACCATCTATCGAAGGTCGGTTCCGCCCAACTCCCCGCCCCGGCGGGGGTGCTCGTCGAGCACCTTTATAAGCCCTCCATACCCACCGAGGAGGAGGCAACCGGGACGGGTGGTACCGTCTCCTTCCTCGAGCAGGATGCGAGTTGGATGACGCCATTCATCCAGTACCTCGCACACGGGACACTGCCCGAGGAAGAAGCCGAGAAATCCCGGCTCGTAAGACGCTCCTCTGCCTATAAAATGGTCGAGGGCCTCTTATACATAAAGGCGCGCTTGGGGTCCTCTCCAAGTGCATCACCCAAGAGGAAGGCAAATATCTCCTCAAAGATATCCATGACGGGATGTGTGGAGCTCACTCGTCCTTTAGGACCCTGGTGAGAAAAGCCTTCCGGTTGGGTTACTACTGGCCGACGGCCCTGGCCGACGCGCGCTCGATAGTAACCTCCTGCCGATCTTGCCAGTTCCATGCTCGGAAAGTCCACCAGCCGGCATATGCGCTACAAACCATGCCCCTGACCTGGCCGTTCTCGGTTTGGGGCATCGACATACTCGGACCATTTCCCAGGGGAAGGAAGGGTTGTAAACACCTGTTCGTCGCAATCGACACCTTCACTAAATGGATCGAGGCCGAGCCTGTGTCGACCATCTCGGCACAGGCGGCTAAAAGGTTCTTCTGCAATAACGTAGTGACCCGCTTCGGCGTTCCGAGTCGCCTCATCACAGACAATGGCACTCAGTTCACAAGCGAGCTGTTTCAGGCTTATTACGAGGAGGTCGGGACCAAGATATGCTTCGCGTCGGTGGCCCACCCGCAGAGCAATGGGGCGGCCGAGCGCGCGAACGGGCAGATTATCCAAGGAGTCAAGAAGAGAGTCTTCAAGAACCTCGATCAGCATGGTCAAGCCTGGGTGGACGAGCTACCTCCCGTCCTCTGGTCGGTCCGCACCACGACGAGCCGAGCTACGGGTGAGACCCCCTTTCAGCTCGTATATGGCGCGAAAGCCGTCCTACCCGCCGAGGTCGTCCTGGGATCCCCAAGGGTGAATCTAGCCGACGACATCGACACAGAAGGCGAGCGCCTTCTCGACCTCGACCTCGCGGAAGCAACTCGAGAACGGGTTCTGCTACGATCCGCGGTTTACCTGCAAGCTCTCCGCAGGCACGCCGCTAAATCAGTACGACAGAGGACCTTACATATCGGTGATCTCGTTCTGCGACGGGTCCAAGACTTGTCAAAGGCTAACAAGCTAACGCCGAGATGGGAGGGTCCTTACATGGTCGTCTCAACAGCACGCCCGGGGGCTATCCGTCTCGCGATGGAAGATGGTCGAGAACTAGCCAGCACTTGGAACATCGACCAACTGCGTAAGTTCCATGTCTAACCACACCCACTTTACTCTTTTAATAAACTCCGACACCTTGGCCTCCCGGTTTTTTTCTCTCTCTCTCTCTTTTCTCTTTTAACCCCCCCCCCCGCGAAATCTCGCAATCAAGCTCGATCCAGATCAAATATCAGGAGCAGGATCGGTCGTCGGGGCAAAACAGACGGGCGTACGACCACCTAACATCGGGCCACCAGAGCTCGACCTCGAGGGCTTCCTTCCTCATAAGACGACCATCTTTTTCGCGGCAGACCTCCGCCGCAGGTAAAGATTCGCATGGACACCCCTCGGACGGTTCCGAGCTCAGGTCGGCCGGTGGGCGGTATAGACGCACCGTACACAAAAAGGCCACACGATCTCCGCAGGGCGCTACTCCGTCAACGAGGTTGTGCCCGCAGCCTACGCCCACGACCTCCGTTGGCGGGGGGGGCTATATGGGTACCATGTGGCTACGACCTAGTGCAGCTTTCGCACGAGGTAGTTACTCCCTAGTACGATCGTTTGCTAGGTCACATGACTGTCAACCCTCGTCGAATAGGGAGCAACAGGTCGAAACAGGCACCCGAAGCGCGTTAGTATTCCGATCGATAATATAAGGACACTTAATATGCACAAATCACTTTTTACACGATATTCGAGTTTTGCAGGTAAACCCGCAGGAGACAACGAAGCCTAAAAGCAACCGGCACGCTTCTCGTCCTGGAGGGTAGCGAGCTCCTCCCGTACGGAGTCGAGCTCGGACTCGAGGTCGAGCACCTGCCGACGAGCTTCCTGGCCATCGCTAGCCGCCTGGCGAAGCCGCTTGGACTCCTCCCTGTGCTGGTCGATCGTCTTCTCGGCACTCTGAAGGGAGTCTCGCAGCTTCACCACCATTGCTTCGAGGCTCGACCTCGCATGCTCGCTCTGATCAAGGCGCTCCTTGAGGACCAGCGAGGACTCCTCCATTTTGTGTCGGATCTCCGCCTCGAAGCCTTGGCTCGGCAACACCGGTAGCTCGAGCTCGCGATCCTCGCATCTTGCTCGGCGTGGTGCTTTGCGGCGACGACGGGGACGGTCGCGGCCTGGAAGTCCTGCATGGTCGTTTCTAGCACCTGGACGACGAAGCATCTCGGGTTAATGTCAACCTTATAAGAAGAGACGGTGTCAAGAGAACTTACCCAATGAAGTCGGGCCCCCAGCCCTTCCCTGAATAACTCAGCAGGGTCCTCCGCGACGTTCTCTCCTCCTTGGACGGGCACGGAGCCCGGGAGTACTTCCACCTCCTTTGGGGTTTGACCTCCCTCGTTGTCCGGGGGTGCAAGACCCCGGTTTGGGGAGTCCACCTCCATCGACTGCGGGAGAACCGCAGGAGCAGGCCCCGCCTCCGCCTGCGCTTTTTCCCCCCGGGCAGGGGTTGCGCCCGGGGAATCTGCCGCTTTTTGAGCTCGAGCCTCTTCGGCATGGGGCGTGGGGTCACGGCCCTGGTCTTGGGGGCCGACCTCCGCCCCCTGGAAGACGACGGCCTCAAGGGCAAGGACCCCGACCTGCGTTCCTCTCCTGGCGGGACTTGCGCCAGGAGATTCCTCCTCTGGGCCGGGCCCTTCGACATCCGAGGGTGCGGGATCCGCGGCCGGCACGGAGTGCAGTCGGCCGACCGGAAGGACCTCGGAGCTTGGCGCATCCCTCCCGCTTGGGAGCTGGTCCGTTCCGCCAACCTCAGACGAGATCGGCTCCACAACGAGCGGAGCTACCGGCTCCCCCTCGCCAGGACGAGCTCCGTCCAAGTCAGAGTCCCCCAGCGCCGAGCCGGCGTTGGTGCCCGACGGAGAGTCGCGAGCTTGGTGGGGCTCCTCCGCGATCTCCTGAAGCGTCTCGGCGATGATATCACTGGGAGAGTCTTCGCGGAGGTCCTCGGCAACATGCTCGCCGCCACCAGGTTCCGCTGCGTCGTCACCCATCTCGACTATGATATGAGGGACACCGCCCGCATAGCCCGAGCATCGGCAGCAGCAATCTTCCTTCGCGTCTCCTCCTCAGGAGACACGATCTCGGGGGCTTGGGCCTCCGCGGTCTCGATCGCTCCTTCCTCGACCCCGACACCCACTGTGGCGTCAGCAGCTAGGGCGAGCTCCCTCTCTACGGCGAGGTCAAGAATATCGTCAGCCATAGCTTCGAAATCCCATACCTCCGTGCCGGCTGCCACACCCACTACAAGCGGTGTGGGGTCAGAGTGGCACCGAGGAAGGAAGGAGACAAACAAGATAGGAATGAGAAGCTGACCTCGCTTGGCGTCTTCTAGCTGGGCTTGGGCGCGAACAAGGAGGGTAGCCATGTCTTGCGCGTGCCTTGTCGGCCCTGGCAACTGAGGGATCGACCTCTCCCAAGCCGGCCTCAGAAATGGTCGGCGTTGGGCGCGGTTGGGGCGCAGCGGACCACCTGCGGGATCTCGGGACCAGGGGGACGGGGTCCGGCTCGTCCTTCTCCTCCTCGTGGTCCCGAGGGGTCGAGCTCGAGCTCACGCGCGCGAGCTCTGCCTGAAGGGCCGCGATCCGCCCTCAGTTCCTCCTTCCGCTGGACCCGGCCCGCGCTGGCCGTGGCCTCCTTCTTCGCCCGCGCGGCAAGCTGACGTAAACGAGCCATCAGCTCGGGATTTTTTCTGGTATGCTCATCCATCCAAAGTTTTAGTTCGCTCACCTCCTGCCGATCAGCATACTCCAAGTGCTGGCGGGGTGAGCGGTCGTCCGAACCAGGACGCCTGCGCAAACGCCGAGGCGGAGACGGCGTGGCCGAAGGAGATCGGTCGCCGCGCTTGCGGCCTGCCAGTTTTTTGGTCTTACGACCTCGTCCCCCCAACTGCGATGCCAGTTGGTCCACGGCAACCTCAAGGGCGACCTTCTCCTGCCAGAAAGAACCTGATGAGGTCGGGGCACCCTAGGGAGACTCGGACCAAATGGAACATCAAGAAAGGAGGGCCAAATCGAAAACTTACCGCCTCGGTCCGGTTGAGGACGTTGTTCGGTATCTGGCGACCCTCTAGGATCTCCTTGCCCCTGGGGGTGCCGAACATTTCGGACACCCTCGCGTCCACCCAGTCCTCCGGTGGAGCTGCGTACCGACCAAGAGGAGGTAGTAAGAGCGAATGTCTTCTGCATAGGAGGGAAGGTCGAGGTCGATGGTGTACCTGAGTGCGACTCCCGTGTGATGTCCTGCCACCCCTCAACCTTGAAGAAGGGATGCACCCTCCTCCTGAGGGGCGACACCCGGGCTCCTATGTAGTCCCGGGTAACATCCCGTCCGGTCAGCCCTGAGCAGGTGAGCTCGTTGATCAGCAGGAGCACCTTCTCCTCCTCCTCCGCCGCAGTCGGCGGTGTCTCGACGGCCGGGCTCTAGTACGGTATAGGAGAGCGGCTGTCTTCCGCCTTCCTCGAGATAGAACCAGAGTCGGCCCATCCCGACACCGAGTCCTTGAGCGTGAAGCTTCGGGTACTGTGCATGCGGGTGGGTCGGAGAGCGAATAGAGGCCGTGACGAAGGCGTCTTAGGTGCGTGATAAGTGTAGAAATGGAAGAAGAGGCTGGGAGTGGGCTCGACGCCCACATACCCTTCGCAGAGGTGGGTGAAGATGGCCATGATAAGAACGGAGTTGGGGTGGAGGTGAGCGATCTCGCACTCACAGAAGGCGAGGACGGACTCGACAAACTCGCTTTCAGGCATCCGGAGCCCGTTTATGGTGTAGAGCTCGGTGGAGATGATCTCCCCTTCCTCCGGCTCCGGGCTCTCCTCGGCCCCAGGGGCTCTCCGTGAGCCGGCGTCGAGTGCCGCTGTTGAAGAAGCTCCAGCTTTCGCCTATCGAGCTTGCTGGCGACAAACTTCGCCATTTCGTACGGGGGAGGCGATCGAAGGGGGAGACGATCGCACGCGGTCGGAGGAGCGAGCGCTGGAGCAGGGAGCGTTGGAGGCGCTTTTTTGCTGAAAGATCGTACGGATCTAGGGTTCCCTCCGGTGTTTAAAAATCCCTCCATGAAACAGGAAAGCGAAGGGACTTCCCGCCGTTATGGTCGAGGAAGCCCTAGAGGCGCAGAGGGCAGTTGAGGCGTTCGCCACCCAGGGGACGACACGTGGGCACACGAATCGAAACTGTCATGCCAAAAGGACAGTTCCCCAGGAAGGACGGTTCGAACTGCCCGAATAAGGCTTCCGGGAGAAGGAACCATTGAGAGGGGCCCACATCCGTTCGCTCGAGGCACGACGAGCTGAGGCAAAAGGCTCGTTCCCGGGGGAGGTTAATGGCTCGGTGGTCGCGGCAGTTGTTCGCCGCAGCAAATCCGACGTGCTCGTAGGACGGTAGGCCCAAGGGGAAGGCCTTCCTTAGGCCTTTTTCCCACTTGAACCTCGGGGGCTAGCTGTCGGGGGGCTGGGTAATTCCCATAAATTACCCCGGGTGCCACGAACGGCCGAGCTCGCTCCCGCCCGAGCCACCAGGAGGTCGTTCCCAAGGACGACCTAGTTGGGACCTAAGAAGGTTGCGTATTCTGGCTAATTGCGAGCTCGAGCTCACATAAGACAACCGAGCTTGGCGCTGGCTATTGGCCGACCTGACGTGATCTCGAGGTCGGTGGGAGTAACCACCAGCGCGTAACCTCCGTCAGCCCGTTACGTCCTCCGCGGGAGCGTGGCGGAATTGTAGGATCTGCCAGTTGCCACGTTTGGACGTGGTCCAACGTGCGGATAGTGGGGCCTGCGGAGTGTGGTCCTTGGTAAGCTATAAAAGCATCCCCACCATGAGGGGGAAGGATATACACAGACATATACGAGAATATACACGAGCTGGAGTAGGGCTATTATCTCCTTCTTGAGAAGTCCGAACCAGGGTAAATCACTGTGTCCTCGCCCGTTGAAGTCCAGTGAGTCGCTCCTCTGAGTATCCCATCACGTAAGAAGGGGTCGCAGTTGGTCCCTCCACCAACAAGTAAGCTCGGCGGGGGCCTGCTCCCCAATCGTCGACATGTATTATTACCCGGTGAACGCATAGGATGTTAAACTCGGTATCTATAATTTTTTTGGCAACTCAAAATCTAATATTGTCCAGAACGATCTCTAATATCTTTCAAAACGTGTATTATTACCTGGTGAACACATAGGGTGTTAAACTCGGCATCTAAATTTTTTTTGCAACCCGATCTCTAATATTTTCCAAAACATATATTTTACCTGTTGAACGCATAGGGTGTTAAACTCGGCGTCTATTGTTTCTTTTTGCAACTCGAAATCTATTATTTTTCGGAACATGTATCATTCTTTTTTTCCCAAAAAAAGCCCCGTTGTTTCACAGATTCATCGACGGTTCTTACCAAGCGTTTTTTTTCCCAAAAAAAAAACTAAGCGAATAAAAAAAATGCTTGGATATTCCTGCTTTTTTTTCAGTAATAAAAATTTGGATCAAATTCCGCACGGCGCGGCGGAGCGCGCATATCTTGCTAGTATTTCTCTAGAGACCCTGGAGCCTGCATTGGCAGAGGAACGTGGCTGTTGATCTTGATGACGCTACAAGTCTACAAGAATATGGCTTTTCGCAACCAATGACCTAACATTTTCCACCTGCCAGCCACACGCGACAAGCTGGACCCACATCCCCCACCTGCCAGCCACACGCGGACCCGCGGAAATGAAAATCGGAAAGCCAACCCGAAACAGCGCGGAGTCTTTGGCTTTTTTATTGGCATAACTTTTTTTCAGAAAAAAAATAATATTTATCAAACAAAATTGTAGATTTGGCTTTCTCTCGATGGTCGAAGGACCGAGAGACGACATATGTCGCTTATTCCAGTATAGAAACACAGGTGACCTGCTGCAGTACGGGACTACGACAGGTAGACTTGTCGTGGCATGCGAGCACAGTAGTCGCTTGTCGCAGTATGAGAGTTTGATATGTGTCTACCCTTGTCAAGAAAGAGCCATATTTACAATTGAAAGGAGTATATATAACACTCATATATTTTGCTTGAAAGTCCACCAAGCATCCTAAACCATAAAACCAACCATTTAACCTTCGAACTTTACAATTCGTTCAAAATAACATAATGATCTGATTTTGCATAACGATATTGCCTGCATGACACAATTAATAAACGAGTTTGCCATATAGAATAACATGCTAACCAAGTTAGATAATAACATACGAGCCCACTGCCCACATGGATTCCTTCCCCGTTGAGCCTCTGTCTATGCTTTTATAGCTATCGCCAACTCTAGCTCCCCCTCTCTGTTTCGAACCTGCGTATTATCATATGTAGCAAAATCGTACATTTATCACGTAACACGAGTAATACTGCTATGTGGAATCGAGTTATGATATTATTTAAACTGAATTACAGAGTTTAAAGAGCCAATTATCTGATTTTATTGTTCGAGACGCCTAACGGACATTCGAGCAAAAATGTGAGGTGATATATGGAATTTTTACTTTGCAATTTGGTTAGCACAAACTTAAAAAGAAATTGAGCCAAGGAAAAAAAAAAAGACAAAGCTTCAACGACGCGAAGCGGCGCCCTACTCGCTTCCGTCTCCTCTTATTCGCTTCGCCGAACCCACGGCGCTCGCCTTCCCGACCCTTCTCGCCTCCTTCCGCCGCCGCCCCTACCTTCGCAAGCAGCCAGCCGGCGCCACGCGGCTGCTCGATTCGAGGTCAGATCCAAACCCCAAGCCGGGTCCGAATCGCGCCGAATTTTCTTCTAGGTTTTGGTACGGATCTAGGGTTTGCCGTGGAATTTTTTGGGGGATTCACTCGGTTTCCTCCAAGGTTTGGATTTCGCGCTCATGGCCGCTGGGCGCCACGGAGGGTACAGGGACTACGAGGCGAGGGAGCGGGAGCTCGACGCGGAGGCTTCGAGGAGGAGCAAGGAGCAGCAGCACCACCACCAACACCACCTCGGCGGCCGCCAGCGCGGCGATGCCGACCCCCGCCGCGACGGCGGGCGCAGCAGGGGCGACAGGGAGTTCTCCAACGGGTACGGCCACCGCCGCTCGCCGCCGCCCAAGAGCCGCCTCGCCGGGAGGCTCGGGGAGCGGGAGCCTGGTGAGGTGCTGAGCGGGAGCGCATCAGATGACTCTGGTGGGAGGCCACATAGAGTGAGGGAGAATGGTGTGTCCAGTTCTAGCAGGGAGGGTGAGGCAGTGGAGACGGTGGAGGTCCTGTCGCCGAGCAAAAAGAGGAAATTCTCACCGATAATTTGGGACAGGGATAGCCCAAAGCTGCCGCCGCATTCTGATACAGCAAGGGGCAAGAAAGTGGTAGAATCCGTGCCTGCTGAACTTCCTCCACCTCCCCCTCTGCCTCCGCATGGACTCATCCCAGAGAGGTTGGTTGCGGACAAGTCGCCGATGGATGTGGAGCTTGCTGTTGATACTGTGATCACTGAGCAGTTGCAGGAGCAGGAGGAGAGTAAAGTGTTGGAGGAGGAAGAGGAATTCCCAACAATGAGGAACATATCAACTTCAAGGTGGGCGGGTGCTAATGTTGATGAGGAAGAGGTGGCAGAACGCAGGAAGAAGCCTCCTAGTCCTGAACTTGGAGAGGTGGTGGCTAGTGATATCTCTGGAGGGAGGACCATGTCAAGGTCATCTGATTCAGGGAGAATGGGTAATGATAAGAATGAGGATTTGGAAGTAGATAAAGATGACTATATGGATGTTGACAGGGAGGTGGCTAGTGGCAGTGATTCAGCAAACCATCTGTCCCATACTGATTCGGAGAAGGAAGTGCGTAGGTCAGAAACCCCTGAGCTTGTGAAGCCGCTACACAGATGTATCAATATGCTTCAAGGTTGTAGAAGTGTTGATGAGTTTGAGAGGCTCAACAAGATAAACGAGGGCACTTATGGTGTTGTATATAGAGCAAGGGACAAGAAAACTGGTGAGATTGTTGCGTTGAAGAAGGTCAAGATGGAGAAGGAGAGAGAAGGTTTCCCATTAACCTCTCTTAGGGAAATAAACATCCTTTTGTCTTTCTACCACCCTTCAATTGTTGATGTTAAGGCAGTAGTAGTCGGCAGTAGTCTAGATAGTATTTTTATGGTGATGGAGTACATGGAGCATGATCTTAAGGGCGTGATGGAGACTATGAAGCAGCCCTATAACCAAAGTGAGGTCAAATGTTTGTTGCTTCAGCTATTAGAGGGTGTAAAGTATCTTCATGACAATTGGGTGCTTCATAGGTAATGATTGATTCACCTTCTATTCTTGACCTGCATATATTATCCAATCTGTCCTGATGGTGGCTATATACTGGTATTCCTGTGTCATTTTTCAGGGATATGAAGACCTCAAATCTTTTGCTGAATAACCGCGGTGAGTTGAAAATATGTGATTTTGGACTGTCTCGTCAATATGGGAGCCCATTAAAACCTTATACTCAATTGGTTGTGACTTTGTGGTACAGGTAGGTCATCGCCCAACATCAGATTCCTCAGCAGTGTTTCGACATTCATCTTAAATTATTCACCGTAAGTTCCTTTTATCAATCAGACTTACCTGTTTGCTCCTCCTGGTTACAGGTCACCGGAACTGTTGTTAGGAACAAAGGAATATTCTACTGCTATTGATATGTGGTCGGTGGGCTGCATAATGGCAGAGCTTCTGGCCAAAGAGCCATTGTTCAATGGAAAAACTGAGTTTGAACAGCTTGATAAGGTATTTCATTTGACTTTTGACTGTTGCATCAACGCAGTTATTATAACTTCGTTATGAGATCTCATGGTGGATCTGCTTTCTTGTTGTGGATACCTATAACCCTTCAGATAAATTTTATTTTATGATATCTCATGGTGAAGCTACTTTGTTGTAGATATTTAGAACACTTGGCACACCTAATGAGAAGATATGGCCTGGCTATGCCAAATTACCCGGTGTGAAAGTTAATTTTGTCAAACAACCGTAAGTGTCTCCATTTATACTTGCTTTTGTTGTTCTACTGAGTGTATACATATTGTATGATGAAATTCCTATTTTTGATCTTTTGCAGATACAACAGGTTAAGGGAAAAGTTCCCAGCTGCATCTTTTTCGGGGCGTCCACTCCTGTCTGAAGCTGGTTTTGATCTGTTGAATAGACTGTTAACTTATGATCCTGATAAGGTAATGCAATAAATGTATAGTCTTCAATAGCAATTGTGGCCATGTGATTCTTGTATCATCCTTTTATATTTGCCTGAACACATTTGTTTCTCTTGTACAGCGTATATCAGCGGATGCTGCTTTGCAGCATGAGTGGTTCCTTGAAGTTCCTCTACCTAAATCAAAGGACTTCATGCCAACATTCCCTGCTTTAAATGAACTGGACAGGTAATTTTCGCAACCACTTAGTTCTCTTGGCTTGATGCTAAACATTTCTGTTTCATATAGTCAAATTTATTTCTCATTTTATAAAATACACAGGCGTACCAGACGGTGTTTGAAGAGTCCTGATCCTCTGGAGGAGCAACGGCTGAAAGAACGGCAAGGGAACATAGGCAACCGTGGTCTTTTTGGCTGAGCTAAAATCATTTGTTTTGGGTGCTGTTGGTACGAACTGTTATGCTTCATCCTGAATCAATGGTCAGATATCTTCTGAGGTGAGATGTGCCATGGACATGAAGTATCACATCTTGGTGTCTACCACCAACTGATAGTCTTCTTTAGCAGGCTTGGTGCTGGTTTAAGTGGCTAAGATTTCTCCTCAAGGCCCATCATAGATATTTTGTTGCAGGGTTAACTCTTTCCAACCAGATTGATCATAAAAGCAAATTTAATCTGCCTACATTGCAAGGTGTGGCATGTTGGCTTTTATTGGTTACACCAGTTTCACCTTTGGAACTTCTGTATGTAAAATATTCCAGATTGGTACGTTGTAAACAATGTTCAGTGCGTTGGATTTAAAATGAGAACATTCTATCAATTTTTTTTTTATCTATGCTCCTAGTGCCTTTTCTTTTGATCTTTGCATTTTGTTTGCAAGAGATGAAAGAAGCGACGGGGAAGGATGTCTTTTGCTTTTCACCAGGAAACCAATGGACAGTAATACAGCTTGAAAGGTAAATATATTCAACAGCCATTTACCTCAGGCGATGTATTGCTGACTAAAAAAATGATGAGTGCACGTTCTGAAAAATAAGTTACACCGGAAGGGTCATATTCTTGAGATTATTTGTGATGTCTTTGCCCTTTAAGTGCTGTCTGGAATCTCAATCATGCGTATAGTGTTTACATAGAGTAATAACTCCAAAATTTAAAAATAAAGGAAAAATGGAAAATGATTAAGGGAAGGAAAAAGAAAAGTGAAAACAGATAAGTGACGATTCCTGGAATACTGAATGGATGCATTCTCCTTGCCACCTTGACAATTTCTACAAATCATTGTTGGTATGTAAAAAACATTGCAGTATTCACCACTCAAAGAGTGCTTTTCTGCGCTTTATTTTCTCTCGCATGCGTTGTAGGCCAATCAATTGTAGAATGCTCATGTGTTCGCCAAGCAAATCATTTACTTGAAGTGAACACTTATATTTAATTTCTGTTTGGTAGTTAGCTTCCATTTTTTGTGTTGTGAAAAAGTATCGATGGTGATTTCTCGTCCACGTTATTCATTACAGAAAAACTAAGAAACGGTATACCGTAGGAACGGTATACCTCTGAAACTTATAAAACTTATGAATTTTTACACTGAAACTCATGAAACTTAGCACTAAAAACTGATGAAACATGAAACTGATGAAACCAGCACTGAAACTCATAAAACCAGCACTAAAACTGATAAGTTTCATAAGTTTCACGGCTATACCGTTGGAACGGTATACCGTTCCCTAAGTCTCCCTCTATTCATTATACTATGCATCGCCCCTCTGCACGTGTCTTGACTTTTTGCTCCCTTGCTGGTTAATTTCATGAGATATCGATGGTTACATGTATTGATTCTTTACAAATAAATGCGAGGTTCTTGTTTTGTCTTCTTCGAAGTTGAATGGCTTTGAACCTGTTGGGGAAACAGGTTTGTTTATATTCAGTCATGCTTTCACTTGTTTTGTGTATGGCGTAGTTTCTATCTTTTCAGTACATGCAATTGTAGGAGCGGTGACTATTGCTACTGAAAAAGTTAGTTAATGATTTCGAGGTCAATACATGCATTCAAGCACCAGTAAGACTGTTAACTATTACTTAAACTGAAATGTTACTGGGTATTAATGATGAGAACAAAAATGTAGGAATCTTGTGTTATTAAGCAATGTGGTTGACTTGTTACCTGCTGTGCATAAGCTTGTTTACTATTTCTCGGAATGTTCTTTTGAGTGGAAAGTTGCTGTTCTGCTCTGTGAATTGGTAACTGACGATAAGCTGTGAATTGGTAACTGACGATATGCCCCATTGTTATGTACTTTGAATTTGGTGACCACTACTTCTACATACTGCTTAAGTGCTTAGAGAGTTAGTTGAACTCACTACAACTGTTCTGTCTGTGACACGTCTGCAGCTTAAGCTGTGGCTGCTTCAAGATTCCTTCCTTGATGGCCGTCAGCTTGTTGTACCTAAGTGACTAAATTTTGTGGAAGGTCTTCAAGAGTGTTCACCTGTTACTATAGTGAACCATAGTGGTCACTGGTTAGTCTACTAACCTTGTATATTAATGTACCTCATTCTTCTATAGTGAACCATAGTGGTCACTGGTTAGTCTACTATCCTTGTATATTAATGTACCTCATTCTTCTAACTGTTTCGGGGACCGTTCATCTTTTATTTGTTTGCATTGGTTATGGTTTTTCTTCGAATGGCAGTTCTGTCATCCTCTTGATGACAAACACTTGCTTTTCTATTCCAAATGTGCCCCCTTCGACGTTATGTGGAAACTTAGTTTACATGACTGCATGAATTTGGGAGACGATAGTGGAGCATGTGAAATTAGGTTGGAACTAGGTATTTCTTGCTCTCTGTTCTACAAAACCGACATCGCGACACGCTGTTTAGTGGTGCAGAGCTGTTTATACCTCTGAACCTCTGCTGCCCAAAAGATCTATCTTGCGGTTTGTGGGAAGAGTTGTTTCGGACCATGTGGATTATGCAGTTGCCAGACAGTTAATGCTACTTGCTAGGTGCTTGTAGGAATGGTCTTGATTTCTCTGTTTGATATATCATGTAGGTGCTTCTTGCTACTAGGGCTGTGGTAGTTTTGCTGCTGCAGTTGCGAAGCTACCAAGTGCCAGTGCGGTGACATGCCCTTGCTTTCTGTGACCTTGGCGAGCGGAGCCTACTTAGATATGACCAATTCAATAGCTTTTTGCCCTACCTTTCCCTGCGTATTTTCGATTCCAGTTTGGAGGGCACGACGTTGTAATGAGAATCGCTGTGTGGGTGTAGGTTTCCTTGGTTTGGTCCATTAGCTCATCAGTCTAGCGTGTTATCTTTACTATTATAAAGCAACAGTTGGTGACAGTGGTGAGTTCTACTCACGTCATTAATTGCCCTGTTTAATTGCCCTACGCAAAAAACGAAGCGTTGCTTTAATTAGCCAGCTTTCGCAAGAAACGAAGCGTTAAAGATAGATGTTTGATCTTGTAAAATAAATTTTTTATTTTTTAATCTTTATTTTTCGTTATCAATTTTGTTTTTCGTAGCAATGCACGGGCATGTAACTAGTATTAGTAAATCATCATGTTACCCCGACCTACAAATTTGCTGAATCGAGTAGCATTTGCACCTTTTAAGGGTAAAAATTTGGTGCTTCTTTGGCTGAATACGTGTAGCACTTGATTGACCAGTATTGCTTGTTCGACCTGAACTGGCTAGCATTCCCTCGTTTTGCTCCCCTTTCGCTAATCGCATTATGTCAAGTCTACCCGATCACACTAACTCAATAGTGCTTGCTAAATTCTTTCCCCCCTCTTCTGGCCAATTCTGACGACCATGCAGACTTCGCTTCATTATTCGCAATTGCAGGCAGATATTGGAAGGCAGCTCACACTCTGCATCAACGAGGAAGCACGTGTGGCAATGCGGGTGTAGTTTAGCGTACTGTGCCCTCTTGTTTGTCATCGAAACAGTGTACTCCCTCTATCCAAGTTTTTAGGATATTTTTTTGGTACATAGACTAATGAGATATTAAAAATAACAATTATTTATAATTATTATCTCTAAGTATTATATTCAATACATGCTTGTAGAAAATATCAAGTAAATCTGATATTTATCAGGAGTATAAAGGAAATATTACACTAATTTGCAATGTAATATGAAGTAAGTTTTATTTTTATGAATAAGATTACTGAAAAGATATACTTTATATTTGTAATTAAAATTAAAATTATAGAAAAAAAATACTTCCCGTAAACTTGGACAGGGAACGTACTCGATGTGGTTACATGTAAATACATTAAAGCATCCATATTGAAGCAAAATTTTCTGTACGTGTAAATGTTGATTGGAAAATCCCAACACGACGAGAGGGACGATCATTTATAGGTTCGCGAACCTAGGACAGGTCGGTGCACACTGCCCGGAGCTGCTTGGACTCACCGCCTGCCGAGGCAGTAAATGAGCTGGCCGCATCTTGTCGTCCACGTGTTAACCAACCGGACGGCCTCGTTGAAAGGGAGCAAACAAACTCTCTGAAGCCGGTACAAGGAGGAATGGTTTGATCTTAGGTACATTCAGTGTGGCTGGCAAGTGGCCCCGGGCACCGCAGGCCCACCTGAGCTTGACGTTTTTCGCTTCTCCTTCTGGAAGATTCTTGACCGCCTGCCTCGAGTTGCGTGAGCTGAGCACCCCCTCGCTAATCCGCGTTTCATTCGTTTCATGCTCATCCGTGAAGGCAAAATTTACAGCCGAGGGCTCGCAACGATCGGATTTTAAATTTCGTTTTTGGATTAAATCTTGTCACCTACTAAAATCCAAAATTTCACCGATATCTCGTTATTTTGAAAGAAATTCAAACGAAATACAAAAAAAAAAAATTTGAATCCGGTCAAATCCGATCAAGTTTTAGTCAAATCTTGGTCAAAATTGCCAAGATTTTGGCGAGATTCACCGAGATCTTGGTGTGATTTTACGCACCGTCACACTTTGAATTTTTAGGTTTTTTTTTTCAATTTCGCCGGAATTATGATATACCGACTGTCCCACATGGGAAACGACGCGAAGAATCCAATCCAGTCAAATCCAGTCAAGTTTTAGTTAAATCTCTGTCAAATTTGCCGAGATTTCGGTCAAACTCACCAAGATCTCAGTGAGATTATAGGTACTGTAGCATTTTGAATTTTTTTGGTTTTTTTTTAATTTTGTTGGGATTATGAAACTCGGGGGGGGGGGGGGTCCGAGATCCGATATTTCGCCGAAATTTTGGCGAGATTTTGAACCTTGAGTGCCACCGATAAAGTTACAACTGTGGAACCAGAGACAACTACGAGGAGTAAACATTACTGTTGAAAGTAGAATAGAAATTAAATTTAAAAATAGAATAGAGAATAATTATTTTTATTATTATAAATGTGTTTATATATTTATATAAGCCAATAGGTGAAAGTTGATGATGTCCAAAAGACACCCATTGTCTAAAAGACGCCAATTCTAAGAGTTAGCGATTAATCGTCCAATTTAATTTCTTAATACACCCCCTTGGTGAATAACACAGCTTTCATGTGCTTCGATAAACTCTAAAAAACCCTGTGAAAAAATACGAGGAGAAACTCATTATCATAATTATATGCCATCTAAAACTCCTTTAAAACCTAATGGGAAAAAATATAAGGATAAATTTTGTGGCATAAGTTCACATTCAATGTTGTCTCATTAAAAACCTTTTATGGGAAACCATTTATTTAAAACTCATAAAGGAAAAGAGTGCAACATATTCTAGTTCAAGGGTTAACTCTCCCTAAACCTTGCAACTCACGAAGCCGTCTCATACTGATTCCCTGGACACATTTTTGGAACAAGGACGTCGATAAAGACTCAGTGAATAAATCGGCTAGATTTTCACATGACTTCGTTTGCATGACATTATCTTACCACGCTTTTGAAGTTCGTGAGAATAAAATAACTTAAGAGCAATATGTTTTGTTATATTACTTTTTTATATAGCATGTTGCATCTGGGCAACACAGGCAACATTATCTTCATAGATAATGGTAGGAGATTCCAATGGATTAATACCACATGACCTTTGTATGTGGTTAATCATTTTGCAAAGCCATACACATTCACGTGATGCTTGATATAAAGCAATTATTTCAGAATAATCAGTGGAAGTGGCTACTAAAGTCTGTTTGCAAGACTTCCATGAAATAGTCGTACCGCCATAAAGGAAAACAAATCTAGTATGTGAATTGATACTATGAGGATCAGACAGATAGCTAGCATATGTGTATCCAATTAAAGTTGTATATTGATTCTTTAAAATATCAAACCAAGATCTTTTTATACCATTAAGGTACCTAAGGACTTGTTTAATACTAGTCAAATGCTTTTTTGTTGGTGATGTGCTGTATCTAGTCAATAGATTGACTGCAAATGCAATGTCAAGCCTGGTGCAATTTCAAAATACATTAGGTAGCGTTTGGTTGCCTGGATGAGGCTGGATGGGATATGGCCATCCAGGTAGCTGTTTGGTTGGGTGGATAGGGATGAGCCAATTTTTTTGTTTGGTTTGATGGATGGGGATGGATAGGATGAGCCAATTTTTTGTTTGGTTGGATGGATGAGAATGGATGGCCTAGTTATGATGACACCTTGGTGTGGTTACCTCTTCATGCAACAAATTACAGTAACATTGAATCAATATGACAAATCAACCTAACAAGTGACATAATTAGAAATGTTATTGCGTGAATCAGTAATAAGAAATGGTTCAACAAAGCAAATGACCATGTGATATGAAAAATATTGGAAAAGAAATACCAATGAGCAATACACATCCATAGTCTGCCTTCCTTAGAAAAATGATTCTTCAATCTCCTCTTGTCAACATACACCAAATTTCAGCCCACAACATACACCAAATTTCACCACAACATGCACCAAATTTTAGCTCTAAAACATACACCAAATTTCACCACAACATACATCAAATTTCAGCCTCTTGAGTGATCCAAATGCGTGCTTTACGGTCACTCAAAGAGATGAGTGTCTAAGGTTGAACAACTCCTCATCTTGTACGGGATTGTTTCCCCACTCGTTCAAGTGGTACCGCACACTGCGAAAAGGAGGCAAGAACCTAGGTTTGGCTTCATATCCCGCATCAATTAGGTAGAATTTTCCTAACATATGAGGCACAAGTGGGTCACATTTACTTCACACAAATAATTGGCATAGAAAAATGCAACTACATAATTAATATATTACCTTGTGGTACACGTAGGCCACATGCTCTAAAGCATCAGCTAACACTACAACATCATGTGCTGTCCCCTCCCAACCAGCTAACACATATGTGAATCAAAGATCGAAATCTACGGCTGCCATCACATTTTGAGTACAAAAGACTTTCTACTATTAAAGGAAGATTCCATGTCATTAGAAACAGAGGCCCTTATATGTGTACCATCAATAGCTCCAATACAATCCTATTTGGTCAAGAATATATGCCAAAAGATTAGGAACCATACAATGTTGAGCCCAAAATTATGTAAGGAGTAATAGCTTAATCTCATACCTTAAAGTATGGATCCCACCTTGGGTTCCCTGCTATTTTTGTTAGGGTCTCCAATGAAGGTGGCCTAATGAAATCATGTCATAGCTCACCTATGGCGTGGACGACTAGTTTGAAGTAATGGCTAACTATTTCATTGGACCTACAATAATTAGTGCTAACTAGCCTATTTCTAAGATTGTGTCCAATAGTGTTCAAGAACATCACAACTTGCTCCTCAACACATACATGTATGGTGTCTCGAAGCAAGTCTCCATCCCTCAAAAGTGTATACAACTGGAAGAAAGGTGCTCTTCCAAGCCTGAGCATGTTCACAGAAGTTATATCATTCTTCCAAATTTTATTTTTTAGGTGGTCTATTCTTATCTTGTCCCTTTCATCCATTGGGCCATATGTAATTCTTTCTCTCTTTCTTTTTTCTAGACTTGATACATAATGCAATCAAAGAAACAACAACATATGCAACAGCCGCCAATATCAAAATCTTCCTTTTTCTCCTCTTGTCCATCTACAATGTAAAAATTTTGTACCATGAATGACAAGCATACCACATTGTAGAGGAAGAACTTGATGTGCAAATTGAAAACGTCTGTACCATGAATTACAAGCATACCAAAGTGATCTTTATGTGCAAATTGAAAATTTTCCACTATAGCTTTTTAATGAGTTATCTAATATAGCAAATCGATTTATACCATATTGTAGAGGAAGAACTTGATATAGATCTACAGTAAATTATGGAGGAGAACTTGATGTATATACCATATTTTGGAGGAGAACTTGATGCAAAGAAAATTCTTGGTCAGGCCTCCCCTCCTGCCGCCCTCCTACCACTCTAGGTCGCCGCCCTCCTGTTGCTCTGGGTTGCTGCCCTCCGCCGCAAACGCCCGGTCGCCGCCCTCAAGCCGTCGCGTCGCCCTCCTTGCCGTCGATATGCCACACCATCCTACAGATCAACCTCGAGGCACCTCGATCTGCAGTGCGACCCTCTGGATCAACCACCGCCCTCTGGTCTAGCCACGCCGCACCTGCCTTTGGATTTGCTGCCGCCCTTTGGATCTGTCGTCGCCCTCCGGCCACTGCACGATGACTCTCTGTGCCCGCTGCCTGCGAGGTGTGGCTGGGGGAGGCCCGGGAGCGAGGTGACAAAACAGGGAGCACACACGTGAGTGGACGAGCTCATCCGATTTTTTTTGTGGAATCAATTCATCTGGCATCTTCTTGGAATATTTCCTATAATTGGATATCCCCATCCAAGTCATTCATCTATCCAAACAATTGGATGATACCAAATACCTGGATGGCCATATCCCATCCAGGCTCATCCAAGCAACCAAACACCACCTTAGTGTCCCGATGGCACTAAGATATGGAACTTCCGATCCCAATATCTCTTCATCCTCTTCCCTAAGTCCGAATGAGTCTTTATCCACATCAAGGGATCTCACGACCATAAGTATTTTTGTTGGATATAATTTATCCACATTGAATTTCTCCCATATCTTTTGGAAATATGCAGATTGGTGCACAAATATTCCTTCAGGAACATGCTCAAGCTATAAGCCAAAGCAAAATTTGGTCATACCCAAATCTTTCATCTCAAACTCCGTCACAAGATGGTCACTTGGCTCTTCTATGTCCCTTGTGGTTCCAATGATATTTAAATCATCAACATATACTGAGATAATACAGAATCCACTTTGGAATTTCTTTATAAACACACAAGGACAATCATTATTATTATAGTATCCTTTCTTCAAAAGAAACTTACTTATTCGGTTGTACCACATCCTTCCCGGCTGCTTTCATCCATATAGCGACTTTTTCAACTTGACGTTATACATGTTGCGATTTGCATTAGGATTTAGAATTTTAACCCCTTCAAGGATTTTCATGTAAATATCCAAATATAATGACCCATATAAATATGTGGTCATTACATCCATTAACTGCATTGATACTTTCATACTAACTGCTAGACATATTAGATATTGAAATGTTATTCCACTCATAATGGGTGAGTATGTCTCATCGTGATCGATGCCAGGTCTCTGTGTGAACCCTTGGGCTACAAGCCCACTTTGTATCTCACCGCTTCATTGTTTTCATTCTTTTTTCGAACGAAAACCCATTTGTTCACTTTAGGAGGAGTTAGTGTTACTGGACCAAATACCTCCCTTTTATTAAGTGAGAGCAATTATATTTCAATTGCTTCCTTCCATTTGACCCAACTTGAGCGCTTCATATAATCTGCCATGGTCTATGGTTCTGGATCCAATTGAAGGCTCTCAGCAATCTTTGAGGCAGAATGTATATCGATAATTGTAGTATCTCTTTTATAAAATTCTCCCGAATTGACATAATTAATGAAAATTTCTACATTTACATCCTATAACTACTTTTGATTTTCCATAACAATAGAGTCTAGGGGTTCAATGTCCCAGCATCTAAATTTGTGCGCACTTTGATGCCGGGTTTACCATTCCTTCGATGGTTCTCAACCTCATGTTAAGTTTATTTTACTGATTCAAGTACTGTACTTTTACCTTTAGAAGAATTTCATTTTTGCGGACTTCTCCCCCTTTTTTTCTTACTATGGGCAAGAGTAGCTTTCTGAAGTACCTCAACTCTTACTGGTACATTGACTGCAGGTATATATGATTTTGTAACACCCTTGTAATCAGTAAATGCATCTGGCAGATTATTTGCAATTTGTTGCAAATTTATTATTCTGTGAAACTCTAGATCAGATTCTTTAGTACGTGGATCTAAGGACTAAATGTTGGTGGCATTCCAATCTATTTCTCGATATTCTTCGTGGTATTTATCTCCCCCTAATGTCGGAAAATTGTCCTCATAAAAAATACAATTAGCGTATCGAGCTATAAACAGATCCACTGTTAATGGCCCAAGGTATTTTATTGTTGATGGACAATTATACCCCACATAGGTTCCCACTTCTTGTGAGGACCCATTGATGTACGCTTTGATGGTGAAATCGACACATATACTGCGCAACCGAATTTTCACAGATGGAAAATACTTGGTTCATTTCTGTGCACTAATTGCAACGGAGAGACCATATGATATGCAGTTGATTTTATTTGGATTAGTTCTACGGCGTGCAAGACCGCATGGTCCCAACAACTTGTTGGCAACCTACAATTTTGTAAAAGAGGTTTAGTAATCATATTGACCCTCTTTATCAAAGATTCCGCTAGGTCATTTTGTGTGTGGACATATATCATATAATGCTATACATTAATATTTAGTCATTAAATGCCGTTAAGGAGAACTAGCAGCATTATCCAATCTAATGGATTTGATCTTATTTTCAAGAAAATTGACTATTAACTTAATTATTTGAGCCATTAGTCTGTCAATGGCATGGTTATGTGTGCTTAATAAACACATGCGAGACCATCTTGTAAAAGCTTATATTAAAACCATAAAGTATCTAAATGGCCCACATAAGGGCTGAATAGGTTCACATATGTCGCCCTGAATTCTATCCAGAAAATTCAGTGACTCATTTTTTACTTTGAGGTATGATAGCCTCAAAATCAATTTCCCTTTAGCACAAGCAGTGCACATAAAATCTTCTGATTTTGGAAAATTTGAAGTTTTAATATTATGGTCAACATAACAGTTTACAATTTTTATCATCATCCCCATACCAAATGACTTAAGCGATCATGCCAAATCTTGAATTTGTCAAGATTTTAAAATTTTGTTTTGAACGCAATATATAGTTCAGGTTTGATGTACTTGTAGTACGATCCAGATGAATATGAAGAAAGTTTTTCAACCACTTGTTTTTCCTATCCATCAATTTTAGTGAGGAAAATATATTCATCTTCTCCGTCACTAGTAGTTTCTGCATGGAAACCATTAAGACAGATATCTTTAAAACTTAGTAGGGTGCGATTTGATTGAGGATACAACAGAGCATCTTCAATCGTCAATTGTGTTCCCATAGGGAGAACTATGTTGGCTCTTCCAGTGCTAACAATGAGATTATCGCTTCTAGCGATAGTCATTATATTTTCACTTTTCTTTGTTAATGTCTGAAAATATACTGTTTCACTTAATATTGTATCTGTGGTACCACTACTAACAAGACAGGTTTTGTCCTCCATTGGATTGTGTCACTAAGTTCTATAATAAAGAGCATAATTATTAACTCAAATATAGAACAAGTACATCAATATATATATTGTATGTCTGCAAATACAATATGTGCTTATACAATACAATTACAATACCCATGTTCCTACAGAACTTAGTTAACTGAAAATATACAATAATATTATGTAAAACAATTATGACTGACTATTTACATAAGGGGACAACTAGGAGACTACACGGTGTCTGCAAACTGATCTTAGGAAGTATATTCAACCAACATATCATTTGTTTTTATGAAGTCGTCTTCCTTCAGTTGGACCATCTGATGGTGATCAACATTCAGAGAAATATCCTCTGATCCCATTTTCAGATCTTTGTCTACTAGTGAAGTGAAGTTAATTTCAACATTGTCCCCTTTAGGCCTCTTGCCTTTATCCAAAGATTGTTGATATAGCTCAATCAAATGTGGAGTAGTGCGACATTCTTTTGCATAATGTTGTTTGTAGCCACATTTATTGCAAAGACCTGATTTTCCTTAGAAAAAATTCTTCGCCATATCTTTTGCCTTTGAATTTCTACATATCATTAGATTGCCACTTTCCCTTTTTCTTATGGCGCCTCTTACGCCCATGGCTACTGCTAGCCCCTAAGTATTAGCATGTGCTTCAGGCACTGCCATTACCCCTGTAGGGCGAGTATGATAATTTTTCATAAAAATTTCATCATGTTTCTCTTCTTGAAGCAGAGTATAAATCAACTTAGAGTACTTTGTATACATCTTTTGACGATATTGCTGTTGAAGTATAAGCATAGAAGGATGAATAGTGCACAATGTTTTTTCTATTAATTCGGCATCACTAACTTCGTGATCACAAAATTTCAGTTTGGAATTTATTTTATGTATTGCTAAGTTATACGCTGTCACGGACTTAAAGTCCTGGAAACGTGTAAGTAACCATTCTTGTTGAGCTTCTGGTAACATGACCGATATCTGTTGGTCATACCTCTTTTCTAAGGAGTTCCACAATTGAAGTGGATCTTCTTCCATAAAGTACTCAATTTTTAGGTCTGAGTGGAGGTGATGCCGGATAAAATGCATGACTGCATATTTTGAGGCTTGTGAAATTTGCGGGTCATTTTGTTGAGATTCAATGATTGTTGCACCAAAATCTCTACCCATCAAATTTACCTTTAGATCCATCGCCCAAGTTAGATAATTACTGTCATCCAAGGCCAACTTTGCAAACTCCTTTTTGGAGAGCATGCCTACAATTTGTTTTTCATGCAATTGTAATTAATTTATTTTCTCAAAGTAAAATTATGGTATGAAATTATTGTAAATCAGTACACTAGAGTCAATGTATAATAATATCATTTTCTCAAAAATTCAGGGATTAAAGTGCAATTTTTTACTTAACTATGACGATTAAATTTGTGATTTTCCTAAATTTAAAGGGTTAAATTATAAACTTTATATAATAGGCCCATTTAGACCCGACGATAGGGTTTCCAATCCTAGAACCATGGCTACCGCCTTCGACGGTTGGAGTAGGCTGTCGCCGCCCCAACGTCGGTAAGAGGCTCGCCGGCCATAGCGCTCTCTCCATCTACCTTCGTGCGCGGGAACCGAAGTCATCGACGTCGCCTGAGGGCTCTCCTATCATGTCACCGGATCCACCACCGAATCCGACAACTTGGGGCGCATCGGGGAGCGCCGCCACTTCCTTGAGTCCGCCTGGCGCGTCCGCCGCTATGGTGTTGGGCGCCACCGACACACCATTGCATGCCGGCTTGGGTGCGTCTGGTGACGCTGCCACCTTGCAAGGCGTTGATACTGTGCTAGGCGGGGTCATGGGGGCACGACCACAACTGGGTGGCCAACCCCGTTGGGCAGAGAACATCCCTAGTCTCTCGCGTGTCGCTGTCGCGCCGACCGTCGCGTCAGCCCTGTCGCGCGCCTCTTGCATGTGGACTAAGGTGTTCACCGCTGCGGTTTCAATCGCGCCTACCATGTTGTGGGGCACCTCAACCCCTACGACCTGTGCTGTACCGAGGAGCACTACGGCCCCTTCGGTCACTGGGACCAATGGTGGTTCGCTGATCATTCCACGATAAGGCCGAGCATGGCCTCACCGGTGTTGATCATATCGCGCACGCCAATGGCGACATCCAGGCCGTCGGTGTTGTAGAGGCAAGATGCGAAGGATCGCCATTTCCAAGTTCATGATAGAGGTAAGTACGTTTAAGACATCATCGTTGTTATGCGCCATTGGACTTACCGTGTCTGGGATGTGGCCGACGATCTTTCTGTCTGCTGTTGGCCTCTGTGGCGCCGTGCTCGTGGATTGGAGTAATGCCGATAACATGTTGAATGTAGAGTAGCAATTGAGCTCGAGAATATAATAGAGAATGATTATTTTCTTATTGCACATGTATTACATATTTATACAAACTAATAGATAGAAGTTGATGATGTTCGAAAAACATTCATGATCTAAAAACACTAATTCTAAGAGTTGACGGTTAATCATCCACTTTAACTTAACAATTCCAACCTTATACCTTCCAGAATGAAGTTCGATCTAGGGAAGTGTATTCCCTTCCGCCTTTAGGTTTTGGCATTTAGAGCCGTTGGTTTTCAATTCTAGACGATTTGGAATTGGAGTAGACTTGAAAATTAAATCATCTTGACAGAAGCTTAAGAGTCTTAATACCCCGTCATTGATCTCAAGCATACATATTGGATCTTACGGCCTCCGCTGCAGTAGTAGTAATGTTAAGAGTCGAGTACACATCCTCTATTCAAGTTACGAAGTTGATTCATCTCAAACGTTCACACCTATTGTGTTGTGTACTCCAAAGGCTAGACTCGTCGGTACTTGGTAATTTTTCTAATTGAAAGGAGGTAAGTAATGAAGATAGAAGATATTATAAAAGTATATGGTAAAAGTAGGTATATGGTGATAACATAAAAGTAGGCAAACATAGCGTTGCATCAAACTTGAATGGCCCTGATCTAGGTAAAATTCTCTCTCTTTTACTTAAGGTTTGGAATTTTGAAATTTCTCTAGGGTATTATATGTAAAATGTGTTTAAGTGGAGAAGCTGAGATTCCACTTAAATCTGAACCATTAAAGCTCATTCCAATGTCTTTATTTACTTACTTTATGTTTTCACCGTATATCTATTTTTACCGTATGTTTCCTCTTATCACATACTAGGTCATCAAAGATATCGCATGCATCGAGAGTTCTTAAAATTTTGTGAATAAATTCAGCGTAAAAATTCGTGCGTCTAGACTTAGGCCCTGTTTGTTTGCCCTATGGATTATATAATCCAGCTTATATAAGTTAATGTGGGAAACAAACAGCCTAGATTATAATCTAGATTATATAATCCAAAGCAGCAGATCATAATAATCTATAAGCAGCCATTAGGGTGCTTAAATATTCATAATCCAGCTTATTTTATAACTACAATCTAAAATACCCTGTAAACTTCAGTATATTTACCCACCACTGCCATTACATACCTCTCCACCCTTATATCGCGAATCGTTTTTTCCCCTCTCGTCGCAGCGCCGCCATTGACCTGCACTCCACCAGCCACCACATGGATCCTTGGGACCTCAACTTGGGTCTAGGCGAAGGCGTTGGAGCGGATGCGGCGGACGAAGCTATCGGTGTGGATCCGGAGATGGGAAGCGACGTCGGCGCGACGGAGATGGGAGGCGGCGGACTCGGCGCGGCGGAGATGGGAGGCAGCGGACTCGGCGCAGCGGAGATGGGATGCGGCGGCCTCGGTGTCCTCGGCGCGGCGAAGATGGGAGGCGGCGTCCTCGTGGCGACGACGCAAGGTGTCGGCAACGGGGCGAAGGCGCGGGGAGGCAGCCGCCTCGGCCATGGAGTCGGGAGGGGCGGCGCCATGGGAGCGGCAGTGCTTGGACGCGGCATGGGAAGCGGTGGCGCAGGCGGCGAAATCGGGCGGCAGCGTGGCGGGTCGGCATTGGCACGGCGGCACTGGGAGGTGGGCGGGGCGACGGCATGGGAGCGGCCTCGCCCGGGCGCGGCCTGGGAGGACCTCATGTTGGCGGTGGCAAGGAGGTATTCAACCACTTACATTCATCTCTTCGAAATGTGATCGAGCGCTCTTTTGGTGTTTTAAAGATGAAGTGGAGAATTTTGTTGAATCTGCCAAGCTATCCAATGCTTAAACAATCTAAAATAATACATGCATGCATGTCTCTACATAACTTTATTAGAGATAGTAAGTTGGCAGATGAGGAGTTTGATCGGTGTGATGAAGATGAAAACTATATGCCTATGCCTGCATCACAAGGGAGTGCAAGTCAATTGGGAGACAAGGAAGGTGCCATGAATGACTTCCGTGATAATATTGCTACTGCTTTATTTGCTAGAAATTTATAATTTTATTATGAGACTGTGTTTATATGGATCAAATATTGTCCAATTATTTTTAGTCATGGGAGCAGATTCTATTTTGCTCGTTACCTGTGTATGGTCAAGTTGATTAATGAGCACTTTGAAAAAAGACGTATTGCTAAATTTATTTTGTGCATGTCCGGATGATGAAAAAAAGAAATATGAAAAAAAAGAACGACGAGAAAAAATACGATGCAAAAAAAAGAAAGACAGGACAAAATTGATGAAAAAAGCGACGAAAAAAGAATTGTGAAAAAATACGATGCAAAAAAAAAGAACAGGTAAAAATTGATGAAAAAAAGATGGAAAAAGAATGGTGAAAAAAAACAACGGGTTGCACATATCTCAGATGACTGTGGAGGATGTGTGCAAGGCCCATGGCTTTCTCTCAAAAACAGCCCAAAACAGTCAATGGTACTAATGTCTTTTACCATCTCGAACTAATAATCCAAGAAAACAAACAACCCACCAGCTTATTTGAAGGTAGCTTATATAATCCAACTTATATAATTCAGCACCAAAAAACTGAATTATATAAGCTGGAGAGAAAAACAAATAGGGCCACAGTATTAGAACCCATTAATTCAGCGTAAGGAATTCAACTCTTTCCTCGTACAAATCCACAAATGAACCATGCCAAGTTCATATCCAAATCCATTCCCATTAAAACCATTTTCCGTCACCACGGCCCCTATAAAAGATCAAGCAGTAACACCAATCCAAAACAAGCGGAAAGGGTATTCCGGTAATTTCCTCCCGCGAGCCGTTTCTCTTCCCCTTGCCTAGCCTCCTCTCCCCCTGCTTCCTTCTCTGCTCCCTTCCCGTCCCCCGCCTCCTCCCCCCCGAGAGCCAAACCAAGCCCGAGCGCTCGGCTCGCGCACGGATTCCTTGCGTCTCCTTCCGTCCGCGGCCGTTGATGCGCGGGGCCTATAAGGCCGGGGCGCGCGCTTGCATTGGCGTGGTGGTGTGGCCTGGCGCTCGGCGCCGGGCTGCCGCGGCGAGATGTTTTACTCCAAGGCGCTGCTGTCCAGGAAGGGGGGCGCGCTGGGGACGGTGTGGATAGCGGCGGTGTGCGGCCTGTCGGCGCTCACCCGGGAGCAGGTCACGCGCACCGACGTCGCCGCCTCCGTTGGTAAACGATACGACACCCACCACCTCCGCCTCTTCGCGTCCTGCAAATGGGAGGCGACTCGTTTATTGTGGATTTTAAGGAGAGGGGGGGTTGGTTGTGTTAAGGGCTAAGCGAGGAGGGTGGGAACGTTGGGGAGGGAAGGAAAAGGGTTTATGTGGGGCTTTAGGTTATAGTAAGAATGAAACACGGAGGAGGAATCTCTACTTAATAATCTTTGTTCTTGCGCTTTTGATTCCCCTTCCACTGTACTGTGGTCAGTGTGGTTGTGATTTGATTTCTCATCTCAATTTTAGGTGATGTTGTAGTACCAAAGAACATGCATCTTTGGGGTGTCCAAATCTTTTTTTATTGGGAAAATTACACTCAAAGTTCATCACTATAGCAAAATACCACTCAACTTGTATGGTACACTTTAGTACCACTCAAAATTCTCATCCTTCGCTTTTTTTACCACTTGTTGACATTTCTACCGCACCTTTTCTTCTCCCACATCATCTTTCCTCGCTTTGGCATCATCCCTCGCTCCTCCACCACCGGTTTCTCCCCTCCCCTCCCATCGGGGCCATCCCCTCCTCTCCTCCCCCCTTTTATTGGATGCGACGAAATCCCTTCTCCCCCACTGTCACCGCCGGCAATCAGAGCATATAGAGGAGGATTTGCGCTTATGCTTGTCTGTCGAAGTCAAGGACGAGGGGGCTTTCCTGGCATTCGGGAGCTTGCCAGCGAGGATCCATGAGTCTGCTGTCCAGAGTTGCTGCAGTGCTGGTTAGATTTGGATCAGGGTCTCGGAGCTCAGGGGGCAGTGCTGCAGTTCTGCGCATGGTGGACTATGGCGGTGCACAGGTGGGCGGAAGGGCCGCGGCTGCAGGGCAATTGAGGATGGTGGTGAGCAGATGGGCAAGCAGCTGTGCACTGGATAGAGGCGGCGTGCGGGCGAGCAGGCCAATGGCAGCAGCTGCCATGGCTCATGGCTGGGAGCCTGGGAGCATGAAGTGAATGGGATGGGGAGAGAAGAGGATGTGGGAGAAGAAAAGACGGGTTAGAGATGTCAAGAAGTGGTAAAGAAGTGAAGGATGAGAAATTTAAGTGGTTTTAAAGTGTACCATGTAAGTTCAGTGGTATTTTGCTAAAGTGATCTTCGAGTGCTATAGAGCCAATTTTCCTTTTTCTATTTTATTTTTGTGTGGAATGCAAGCATCATTGCTCACATACTTTTTGCAGAAATTCTTGAGGTTAAGGGAAAAGTTGCACCTTTTGGAGATTAGTAGATTTTGGAATGGCTAACATGCTGTGGATTAAAAAAACTAGACTTGGCTGCAGGGTTTATAAAACCAAATTGAGGTTGAAAACCGTGAAAATCGAACGAAAATCGCCAAAAACCGAAAGGTTTCGAAATCAAACTTTTTGAAATAAAAAACAATAAAAAGTCGCTCAATTTTCGGTGAAAATCGACCGGCCAAATGGAATTTTTTTGCGGTTGATTTTTTTTTCACCAATTTTTGACTGGTTTACGTCGCATGATTTTTTTTTTGAATTTTTTGAATTTGACTGGTTTACCGATCGGTTTCAAATGTTGAGCCGGCTCGATACGGTCGATTTTTGCCATTTTATTAACCCTGCTTGGCTGTGAGGATTTTGGCCAGCCAGGGTTTTACGTATGGTTCTATTAATAAGCTCCAAGTGTAAACCCGAGCTTGGGTACCAACCATATATACCCTGTGAACCAGCTCACTATCGACGAGCACTAATTAATAGCATTGAATTAGCTAAGAAACTGTGTGCATATTGTTCAAATTGTTAGTGAAGTTGATAGAAGAAGCGCACCTTTCTATTTCTAGACCGAGCCATTTTTTAGTATCTGTCCTCATAGGATTGTAACACACTAACGCTCGCACATTTCCTCACACCGTTGGCAGATAAGATTTTGCCTGATGTCGAAACCACATACAGAATACTGGGCCTGCTTCTGCTTGGCATTGTTAGGATTTACTCCAAGAAAGTGGAATACCTCTGCCATGACTGTGATCAACTTCTTAGATCATTTGGAGTAGCACATTGCACTGAACCAAGTACGTCAACCGGAAGAGCAATGAATAGAGTTCTAAAGCAAGTGAAGAAAGCTGTTCATGCAAAAAGATTAGTGGTGGACCAACAAGACATTAGCAAATTAAAAAAAGCTGTTCGTGCTGCGAGAACAACCGGAGTTTCCAGTCTGATATCAAGTGAGGGTCTGTCTTCAAGGGCAGAAACAGGAGTTACTTCACAAACATCAGTTGAATCCCGAGAAGCATGTGCACCAGCTGATCTTCCAATCTTCACAATACCCAAAAGATTTGAGCTCGACTCTTTCGATTTGGAGATTGCTGAAGATAGGTAACAAACAATTCATGCTCCTAAACTTGTTTCATTAATTTGTTGCTTGAAATGTGGTTTCTTAGCCATTCTTTTAAACTTCCTTTGTAGAGATGAGGAGGAGGAGGATCACCACCAATTGCCACGTCAAGGTAGCAATGTTGCAATTGATGTTATTAGCGTTGCAATGAAATCATTTTATTTACGGTATGCATTCTTTTATATAGATATTTTGTTGGAAGATGAATGTCATCATTCGTCCTATTTGTGTGAGGTATGCAGCTCCCTCCCCTACTGCACTCCTGAACATTGGCACAATCAACACATCGACCCAACCAATCAACACAAGCATGCACACACAGTGAAATGTCTATTATAATTTCAGTAACAAAGAAATTGCGAAACTGACCGCAATCCTGAACATTGGCACAATGTTGTCACTAAGGCAACCACCTACTGTGATCCAGAAGTGATAGGTCCCAAGGCAGATCAAATCCGGCCAAGTACTGTATTTTATATTTGTCCCTAACAAAAGATATTACACATGAGGAATCGAACCCGCATGCATCCAGCAGCAGTTCAATGCACCCAACTATTGCAGATTTTCCATTATATACTAAATGGCAAAACCAAAAGGTAATTAATGCTTTAACATCCTGCCACAGACCAAGTTTACAGAAACTGTTATCCTTATTACCTGGCACAAATAGGCCTGCACCTCTCACTGATTGATCTATTGTACCTCAGATTGGGACTGCAGTAGGTGCCACGTGTCACCTGCCCAGCCTGCCGTGGTCTTATGGGGGTTTAGTTTTGTAATTTTTTAATTAAGATACCACTTACCATTTTTTGGGGGTCATTTGTAAATAATTCCACACACAGATGCACCTTAGATATGTGCCGCACCTTTGTTTTTGCTACAATATGCATGCAGTATTTCTTGCTTCCTATTGTTTTCATATATTATTTGTTTGAGGAACTAAATCTTAAATTCCATCCAATGCAACAGTCGTATCAGAGGCTGACATGCTCATATGCTGATCTAGACTCTGCTTGCTTTATGCCAGTACGCATGTAAGTTTGTAGGTTACTTCCTAATGATGTTAAAAATATTGTGTCCACTAGATTTCTGAACTAAACTCTTAATGCAGCACTCTCCCAACTGAAATGATCAGTGCCATTGGTGAAGTCAACAATCTTCTATACTTGAGTAACAGAGAGGATGAACTCGAAAGAGACATCCAGAATGCTGATTCTGCTTGCTTTACACCAGTGAAAGAGTAAGTGTATGCAGTGTCACCTGTCCTGAGTCCTGACAGCATAAGAGCGGATTTTTTTTTCTGTTGCTGATTACTAAGATGATTTTTGGAACAGTGTTCTTCCACCTGAGATGATGGATACGATGGCTGAAGGAAATGATCCTTCAGAGAAAAGCAAAAGGGGCAAGAAACCTAGAAGAGAATTGGACAGGGAGGAGAATGGGGATTCTGTTTGTTTTATCGCTTTGCCAGAGTGAGTTAATGCTACTTTTCTTTTGTCACAGCAAACTTCCTTCAAGATTTTTGCGAAAAGTTGTTCATAGTTGTTGACCAGACTAAGCATGCTTTGACACAGAAGTCATGAAGGGCAAATATCTGAGAACGTTATGGAGAATGTGACTTGTCCACGTCTCGATGCAAATTGTCCCACAATTGAAGAATCAGAAAATGGGCTACTGCTAAGAAAATCGAACACAGCACCATCTGTAGTATCTCCATACCATGACATTGAGGAACACGGGTCACTGGAACCTCCAAGCTTACGCTGTAAAACACGATCAATCAATGAGCTGTCACCTTCCACTCCAGAGCCCTTGCCAGAGGGTGTCACAGGTTAATTTTGTGATAAAAGTTCCCATTCTCCTTATGGTCATTACCATGCTCATTCTTTTTTACATATGGGTTTCATTACTTATCCAGGGCCACTCTATTCTCCTAAATTTATGATTACAACACCAGCTAAAAATGAGAAGCGCTTGGTTACTAGAAAAAGAAGAAGGGGATTATACAATAAGGAGGACTATATACCAACAGATAGAGAAGACAAGCGGCAGGTTAGGAGAAGAGGATCACGGGCATTGTATGATGAGGATATTGCCCTTTCTAATGAGTAAGTAGAACTTCTAGCTTGTACAGGCTCTTCCATCTGTTGAATTACCTATTCCTGCTTTCTTGTATGCATCCTAGGAGCCAACTTGGCTACCTTAGGCTTTTCTTATCAGCTTAAGTAAGGTTTTAAGCTTCTTAGTTAATTGTAAGAGCTACTTGCTTTTCATATAGATTTTTAAGCCAAAGGTAGAGGGGCTCATGAAGCTTAGTCTCATAAAGACTCATAAGTTGCATTTATCCACAGAGAGCTTATTGGTCTTATTTAATACTCTGCTCACTAATTCCAAACCAAATGAAGTGGCTTATTGGGCTTATAAGCTTGCAAGGGCTTATAGGTTGGATTTACCCAAACATAGCTTCCTGAAACTACTTTATGTGGTTTACTGGTTATAAACCCAATATAATGGTTTACAAAATAAGCCTATGCTAGTCAAACAGGTCCTCGGAAGTTTTCACAGTGGATTTTTAGTGGTGTCACTCTGGGCACCTGAAAGCTGAAGGCATGGGGGCGCTCTTTTTTCCATCTTCATTTTCTTTTTATTTGGGACTAGGGAGGTGCTGGGCTACATTGGCATCCATCTTTCTTCGTTTTCTTTTTGGTTGGGAATAGGGAGGTGCTGGGTTGCATTGACATACTTTCTTTAAAGTGATTCTGCAGTATAAGATTGATAGTTGTTTTCTCAATACATGCTCCGTCCAAATTGTAATATCACTACTGTTTTGGAAACATGTTCCCCTTTACTGTAGGATGTTGAGACAAGCAATAGAGAATGCAAGTGATCTAGTATACCAAAGAAGTAAGGCACCTCACACTTATCTTGATGTTTGGAAGGAGGCAAGAATTGGTTCTATGCCGGATACTTTCATGGATCCGTTGATTCCATGTAAGTCAACATTCATCTAGTATTATTCACAATTATTTATGGAAATCTTAAATCATCAGCTCAATGGATATCTTATTTTCACAGATTCAACTTCAGCGCACCTTACTACTACACCAGATGCACCTGAAAGTTCATGCCTTGAATCAGTTAAAGCAAAAAGGCATCTTTCATATGAGCTTTCTGAATCCAACAATTACTGCAAGGATGCTCAAAATGTAGAAATGGAAGACATTCCAGATGAACCAAGAAAGATAAAATTGGATGAACTAACAAATAGTATTCAGACTCCCGGTGGCTGTTACACTGAAGGTGGGCAGTTTCAAGATGATGGTTGTGGATATAACGATGATACAGCCAAAGCAAAGGACACACAGGTCAAAGGAGATGAATCTAGTTCAGCAGGGCTGCCAGAAAAGAGATTATATAAGTCAAAAAAGCATAGTTCATTGCGCAATGAAGCATTTAATGCTGTTATAGATAATATAGATGAGGTAAGCAAATGTCTGCATCAAACTAGCCAGATTAGATTGTATTTATGATTTCATAATGCAAAGGATTTATTTGAAAATGACATCTGCTTGCAGGATGTTCCTATGGATGAAGAGCATACCAAAGATGAAGGTAATGTATTACAACCTTCTGCTGTATAGTAGATGTTTGTGCTTTGTCAAGCTCTTATACACGATCCATTGTTATTTTGTAGGTTTGCTGAGTTCAACAAGAACTAGGTGGCTGAAGATCTTGTTCTGTTGCTTTCGTTTATTTTCTTCATGCTGTTATCTGTCTGTAACACTCTAAATTCACTAATTCAGGACAGTAGCAAGGTGCCTCCATCAGCTATTCCTGGACCAAAAGTGCCAGCAAGGGAATAACTCTGTTAGTGTCAGTCAGGTCCTCGAAGGGAGAAAGAGGAAAACTTCAGCAAGATTCTTCTATGAAACTCTGGTACGTTTGCTGTAACCATTTTCCTAGATGGTAACTGCATGAGTTCTTGTTGCTTTCTTGAAGGACTGAACTGAACAAAAAAGCATTCATTGATACTGATACATGATTCCCCAAGGTCTTTTCATATTTCATTGGAAAATTGCCAATCTTGATCATCTCATCTTATGTGTAGCCATCATATTTCATTCTAAGCAAGAAATATCCTTCCCTGTGACCAATTTAATATGTTATGCCTTTTTTTAGTTGAATGGTTTGGTTTGGTGCGCTTTAAAAATTTGCAAGCAGCGCATTTGTTCCATTGTATTAACTAAAAGTATTTGTATCTTGCAAATTTCCCATTTTTATTACTATACAGCGAGATCCTACTTTTCTTCTGCAGATTCTGAGTAGCCATGGGCTCATAAAAGTCAATCAAGAGCAGCCTTATGAGGATATCATAGTCTCAGCGACTCCACAGCTTGAAGTGGAGGTCCAGAGTAGTGGCAACTAATCACCGGGTTAACGTATCCCCATTTGTTTAGGGTAGCCTTAGGAAAAAAAATTTGAGTCGGCTTTCTGCTTGTTATATCCTAGAGCATTAGGATGTACTGGTGGTAGGCCAGTTGTACATACGAGCTGCGCATGGGCGCATGTATGGGCACTAGATGGTTAGCACTTAGGTTATGGCTCGGTTCCTAAGTTAACAACAGGTTTAAATTGCAGTTTCTCCTTGTTCAAGAAAAATATAAAACTTGCAGTTTCTTGTCAGTTGTTGAATGTTGATGGCATATGACGGCCAGTATGTTTTATCAGCAGCAGGCAAAATTTGTGCTTATTCTTCGTGCAGGTTCGTTCCTCCTCACCTCGCCTGCCGGACCAGCGGGCAGTGGTTAATGGCATGTACCTCCTGCCGGACCAGCGGGCAGTAGTTAATGGCGTGTACCTCCCATGCCTCAACCCTCCAATGGTGCTTCTTCATTGGTTCTTTTTTGTTGTTGGAGGAACTATGACTCGGGTGGAAACAAGTGTATCTATTGCTGATGTAGGTAGCTAAAATTTTCAGGAATTATTTCATGTGATATTTTGGCAAATGCTGTCGTTATCATGTTAATACAATTCCTGCTATGTAATGATGATCCATCCTGTATAACTGTACAAGTCAGGAGAAGTAATCTGAGCTCTTATTTTCTTTGGGACCTGTCGTCAGGTTTACTGCCTGATTCATTTACCTTGCATCTTTTACCACTTAACAGTGTTCTGCTCTGCTTTGCCGTGCCATTTTAATCATTTTGCCTGTGATTGTCTCTTCCTTGGCTGCGATCAGGGAAAAAAAATAGCCAAAAGCATTATTTCAGTGTTTCCTTTTCACAATCTACTTCGATTCTTTTTGGAAACACTTCTCTTTTCTTGAAATTGCAGTCAAATGTCTCCCAGGTTGTTGAATGCATTATGAAAAAGAAAGCATGGAGCCTTCAGAGTTCAGGCTATCCTAAAGACTGTTTACATTTTGCACAAAGACCATACACACAGAAATTCATCATCGCATCGCATGCCATCATTTGTTCATTGCTCTAACTTGGCGACAGCTTGGAGTGTCCGGACCACTAGGCTCATCGATGGCCTGGACTCTGGCTCGAACCTTAAACAAGCAGCAGCAAGCGATGCTAGCTGGAGGCAGAGAAGAAACAAACATTCAGACCTCAAAAGAAGAATCAAACATAAACAAAGTATTTATGCAGCTTTACTGTGCATGACTTTGCTGATCTGAATGTCATGGGTATGTATGTAAACCTTAGCAATCCCCGTTGCAGAGTACTCATTGCTGAGCCTTGGGTCAACAATCTGCTGAACTTTTTCTGGTGTGAGCTTTGGAGTTGCCTGCCCAAACAACCAGATATGAACAGTCAGTCAGTTACTTCAGACTTGTTTTGCCAGACAACGAAGTCATTAGCGTTTGGTTGCCTGTACCAAGTGGTACATGTATGAGATGGTTCAAGAAAAAAACCATTCATGCGTTTGGTTGCTTGAATGGAACCATCCCATCCTAGATCAAGTGATACAAATTTGAGGAATATTTGATGTTGAACCATCTCATTCACCCAAAATAATGGAACCAAATAGTACAGGACCATCCCATCCCATTCAATCTCATCCCACGAACCAAACGCAAAAATCAGATGGCACGAACTGACAAACTCATGCCCTGAACCGAACACAAAATGCTGGCTTGTTATGAGCACTTTTACCCAGTTGACTAAACTCTGATGGCCCGAGGGCGTTTTATCATCCACCGGCTTTCTCCCGGTAAGAAGCTCGAGGAGAACAACGCCAAAGCTGTAGACGTCACTCTTTCGCGTCATGACGCCGAACATCACGTGCCTATGCCATGCATTGAGATTTGCAGACACATAAAATCTTTGTAATGTTTGTGCTAAGCATAGGAGATGTTTAGGTTTGTGATCAACGATTACTCTGGCGGATGGTATGCGAACGACCCCAAGATCTGGGAGGAGAGGTGGCGGGTCGGCATGTCCGGTGCCTGCTCGAACAGGTTGTAGTCTGCAACCTTGGCCCCGAATCCATGGAACAGGAGCACATTGCTGGACCTCACGTTCCTGTGTACGACGTCACTCTGGTGCAGATACTCTAGCCCCCTCGCCGCGTCCAGCGCGATTCCGACGCGCCGGCGCCAGGGGATGGCCGGCCCCCGCTGAGATCCCCGCACGCCTTTTCTACCATGTAAGATGTCGTGGAGGGAGCCCATGGAGGCGAACTCGTAGGCGAGCAGGAGAAGGCCGTCGCCGGCACGGTATCCGAGGAGCTCGACGAAGTTTTCGTGCTTCAGCCTCGACGCGACGGCGATCTGAAAGCTTCTGATCAGTTCTTGCTTGTCAGACGACGAGCGTGGCTCGGTAAGTTACCTGGGTCATGAGCTCTTGCTTTGAGAGGTGCTTCAATGGCTCGTCGAGCTTCTTTACAGCAACCGGCCTCCAGTTCTCAGTGACGGAGTAGTAGTAGTACACGCTCGCATGGGATCCTTGCCCGATGCAGTACATGGCGCCGAAATTGTCCGTCTTCGCCATGATTTCATCCAAGGATAGTATTGGCACGTCAATTGTTGGCATGGTTTTATCCAGGGAGCGCTCTGAAACACCGGCAATGGTGGCGGATTCTTCGCCATTGGACACGGGAGGGACGTCTCCGTTCTCTTCATTGTTTTTGATGCAAGAAGAGATTGGGGAAGAAATCGCAACAAAAAAAAATTTTTGAAACTAAAAATCGCGTCAAATTGATGTCGTAGCATCAGAAGCACAATCAATGAAACAAAGAAGAGAGGCCAAGTAATAACTAGTTAATCTCGAAGTAACCAAATAATCTTGCATGTCACATACCACCGACAACGGTCCATCTGTTCTTCCTTACTCCTCTCCGTGGCCAGGACGAACAGAAGCTGCGAAACAATGCATGCACCTGTTTGCGAGAGCTTAAGCTTCATTAGAGGTCAAACCTCATCTCTAAGAAATAAGGGCAAAAATATCAGATTTTACCTTTGACCAACGTTGATTAGTAGAGCTATCAACCAGGACCATCACGAACAGTTGAACACAAAGCTGAAACTGTTTCTCAAAAAAAAAAAAAAATGGAGATAGCTGAAACTGATCAAGGAAGAAAAATGTAGAACAAGCAGATTTAGATATAGCAATAACTGAGGATTCAAAGATCAAGTTTACAGCAGGAAACCCCGATTTCATAAATGGCTATGACCGTGTCTTCACCAGCGTCCGCTTTCGTATGTCTCTAATACGTTGACTTTGACCTGTCTATCAAGCATGAGTCGACTCGATTTACTCTTAGCTAAGATAAATTTCCCATCGGCGTGAGGTCAGGTTGAATTCCGGATTAGCGTCCAACATTCTTTTTTAAGAAGACCCTGTTCATGGAAACTTCAGAGTTGACCCCCCAAAAAAAAGCTACATTTGCTATATGTCTATATCTCATATGGAAACAAAGATTTGATAAACATTATCCGGATGTATTTTTTTGCTAAAATCACCTGAATCTAGAACCATTGGATCATTGTTGAGATTCGAGAGTATCGATTACATCCGATTATATGATTTGATCTAATGGCCCTGTGATATCCAAGTGAGATATCTAACAGTCCAAAATTTGAATGTTAGCTAAGACAGAAACATCCGAATGATATCTATACACTCCCATCCCAAAGCTCAACAATGATCTAATGTTCCTAGATTTGAATGATTTCAGCAAATAAAAACATCTAGATGATATTTATCAAATCCCATCTTTCATTAAAAATGTTGTTTGTCCTAGTTTGGCAGGCAATAATCTGTGCTTGAGAGATAGCTCCCTGTATGGTGGTAAGGGATGTATGGATTCTCGAGAAGAACAACCATGGTTCCGGATTCTTTGTTGTTTTTGTGTTACATGACCGGGCAATACCCATCCTTGAATGCAGAATGTGTGAAGGGTTGTCTGGAATATGAAAATTTGTCCTTGATTTCTTAAGGAGCTGAACTATATCACGTGAAATTCATGCAAATTTTCTACTTTCCAAACAGCCCCTAAGTTTACATTATAAAAAGTACCTTGCTCTAGCGAAAATGCTATTAGTTCTAATTAAATACACAACAACATTACAAATAATTTGTGAAACTAACCCCCACATAATACGCTCTAATCTTAATTATTTTCTGCTTTCATCCCAACGTTGATCCAACAATATTAATCTTGTAGACCTGGACATTAGAAAATTTGTTTTGTCACTTGTTATATTTTTTAAACAACCCATGTCAACTAATACTCGATTATCGATGTGCTTCGTACGTACATACGAGCCTATTCAAACGTAGGGATTTCACGGCAATTTTATGAGATTTATTTATGTACAAACATGATTAAATTTCCTTCGTAAAATCGCAAGAGCAAACCCAAAACTCCAAATTAAATGGATCAATTGATGATTTGCTCTCACTTATATGTACTATTAATTATTTGCCCTATAATCACTCACTGACACGCGGGTTTTAGGACCATATATTAGTAAGATACATAGGGCAAATGATTAATTACACCATAAGAGCATCTCCAGCAAGGGCCCCTAAAACAGGGTCCCTATTTTGGATTTAGGGACTCATCTTATTTTTTGGGGCCCTGTTTTCATAGCATAAGTCTAGCAACAGCCCCTAAATCTCAACCCCTAATTTTACTTTTTCTCCTATTTTGACATATTCGCTATGTATAATCTTCATTTGACACCACTAAAATTCAATCCAAAATATTTGTAATACATAAAAGATAAGCATATTAACATTTACAATTTTAAAATATGATATTTCAAATTTAAATTTAAAATTTTCAAAACATGATAAAATTTTCGAAGCCTCTCATTTATTTTCCTATCTTCAATAATAGGGGTTGTACTCGTGTCCCTGGAAATTGGGGTTGAGGAGGCAAATTTAGGGGCCTCCTAATTTTAGGGGCTTGAGTTGGGGCTCCCTGGGAATTGGGGCTGAGGAGGAAAATTTAGGGGCCTCCTAATTTTAGGGGCTTGAGTTGGGGCCCTGCTGGATCTGTTTTTTTTACTACACTCTCTATTTTAAGGTTTAGGGGCTGGTTTAGGGGCTCTGCTGGAGATGCTCTAAGAGCATCTCCAAGAGAGGGCCCTAAAAATGAGCCTTAAATTTTAATTTAGGACCCCAACTAATTAGATTTAGGACTCCAATGAAATATTCACTCCATCAATTAGGCCCTAAAACTCAATGAAGATAGGGCTCAATCACAGAGTTGCTAAATATAGCTACTCTCCCATGGGCCCTAAAACAATTTTATAAATTTTAACAATTTAGGGTCCTTGCTGGAGTTGGTCTTTTCCTCTAAAAGCCCTATAATTCAAGTTAGAGCCATATTTAGAGCCCCTCTTGGAGATGCTCTAAGAGGCCCCAACTCAAGCCCCTAAAATTAGGGGGCCCATAAATTTGCCTCCTCAGCCCCAATTCCCAGGGGGGCCCAACTCAAACCCCTAAAATTAGGAGACCCTTAAATTTGCCTCTTCAGCCTCAATTCTCAGGGACACGAGTACATCTCCTATTATTGAAGACAGAGAAATACATGAGAGGCTTCGAGATGATCTTATTGAGTATTTGTGGGCAATTCACAGTGCTTCTTAGTTTGATTCATTGTTCGGAGTTTCTATTTATCTATTTATCATGTTTTGAAAATTTTAAATTTAAATTTAAAATATCATGTTTGTAAATTGTAAATGTTAATATGCTTATGTTTTATGTATTACAAATATTTTTGATTGAATTTTAGTGGTGTCAAATGAAGATTATACATAGCGGATATGTCAAAATAGGAGAAAAAGTAAAATAGGGGCTGAGATTTAGGGGCTGTTGCTGAACTTGTGATCTGAAAACAGGGCCCTAAAAAATAGAGGGAGTCCCTAAATCTAAAATAGAGACCCTGTTTTAGAGGCCTTGCTGGAGATGCTCTAACAAAAGGTAAATAATTAAATCTCCTCAAATTTAAATCCCTCCCACTCCCATGCCGGCCACCCAGTGCTCATCATCACCCACCTTACCCTCGCCGGGGACCCCTCCGCCTCCTTCGCGCTGCTCGCCGCGGGCTACGCCGCGCTCAAGGCGTGCGCGCTGCTCGGCGGCCTCCGCGAGGGCCGCCAGGTGCACGCGGTCTCCGCGAAGGCCGGGTCCCTGGGCCGCCTGCTCGTCGGCAACGCGCTGGTCACGTTCTACGGCGCGTGGGGCGACGCGAGGAGGGTGTTCGACGAAATGGCGGAGCGGGAGGTCGTGTCGTGGGCTGCGCTGGTGCCTGTGTTCATCACGGGAGGGAGGTTCGCCGAGGCGTTCGGGGTACTTGGTGAGACGGACGTTGCGCCGAACGAGGCGACATTGGCGAGCGCGCTGGTCGCGTGCGGGAGGCTGGCGGTGGTGCGGGCTGGGAAGGCCGTGCATGGGGTGGTATGCCAACTCAAACGGGAGACGGAGCTGATCAGCTGAACCTTATTGTTGGGAATGCAGCGTTGTATATGTTCGTCAAGTGCGAGAAATTGAATCTTGGAAGGTGGGTGTTTGAGAGGCTTCTGGTCAGGGACATTATTTCTTGGACGCTTATGATAAGTGGTTTGGTGCAGTGCAAGCGTGCGTCCTAGCGATGCGTTGGAGGTGTTCGATGCAATGCAGACATCAGGGGTGAAGCCGGACAAGGTTGTTCTTTCCACTGTCCTCTCAGCTTGTGCAAGCGTCATAGCGATGCGTTGGAGGTGTTCGATGCAATGTAGACATCAGGGTGAAGCCGGACAAGGTTGTTCTTTCCACTGTCCTCTCAGCTTGTATGAATATATAGACCGTATGGGTATTGAGTGGGACGTGCATCTGGGGACTTCAGTGGTTGATATGTATGCGAAGTGTGGGTGCTTGGAGACTGTTGTTTCCATCTTTCATAATACAGCCCCTCAAGAACGTGTCATCCAGGAATGCGTTGATCAATGGGTTTGTATTGCATGGTCATGGCAGGGAAGCTCTTGAGTACTTTGACAGGATGGTTGCTTCAGGCTTGCACCCCAAAGAAGTCACCTTTATAGACGTCCTTGGTGCATGCTGCCACTCTGGTTTAGTGCAAGAAGGCCGTCGGTTGTTTGAGTTGATGAAACATTCATACAAGCTCTTGCCATGGGAAGAGCATTATGGTTGCATGGTTGATCTTGGCAGAGCTGGGCTCATCCAGGAAGTGTACGATGTAATTAAGGCCATGCCTATGAGACCTGCGGTGTTCACATGGGGAGCCCTACACAGTGGCCAAGCTCATGGGTGAGAGAAGATTCTTGTGCATGCCCATGAGTTGGAGTCCTCTAGGAATAGGCTTTATGTTCTCCTCTCAAATGTATATGCTGTGAATGATAGATGGACATATGTGAAGAGGGTGAGAGGGCTGATGAGTGAGAAAGGCATGCAGAAGGACCTAGGGTCCAGTGTGATTGAGGTGAATGGCAAGACCAGTGAATTCTTAGTTGCACAGAAGAACCATCAGGAGATGGATGAGATATGTGCAATGCTTTCCATACTAATGAAGCAAATACATTTGGATAGGCTGTAATTCTTCAGGCAGATTCTCAGTTTCCATTAGAGATTCTGATCCTATGCATTCAGAAAATATCTACTTAGTCAGTGGCCCTAAGGACTGGGCACAAGATTTAGGTGGCTATTATCTAGTGCTAGCATCATCTCGCTACTTGTACTTTTGGATGAATGATGATCAAGTCTTACTTTGGCTTGCGTAGTGCATGTTTATGTTTTAACTGTTTCTTGCATGGCTTTCCTGAAGCTTAACAGCCAAGTGGAATACAAATAAATGATCAGACATGATTAACGGTGAATATTAGCCACTGTTAAGTGCTTTTTGTAGCATCCAGCCACTATTCAGTGCTTGGACAGGATAAACAGTGAATCTCATCATCGTGACTAGTGGATGAAGTAATAGAGTGTGACCCTTACAAGGCAATGGCATAAATCCAGATTGAGTTGTGAAGTAATCATTTTATATCAGACGATGCAAAAAAGTTGCCAAACCTTGGTCACTGAAAATATTGAGACTGGTAGAGTTTGAGTTTGTACTATGATCACTGCACAGCTGTGCACTGTTAAATATACCAGTCTTCTAAACAGGCTGCTGGGGATTGCTCTGTGAAGTTCTAAGCCTAGGAGGCCTGAAATGTTTTCAAGGAATATGAGATATTATTAGTTGTGTTCTGCTATCAAACACTAAACTTGTTAGTTTGATGAAGGGCATCTGTTTTTGCACATGACGGAGACAATAGTTGGATACGTCATCATTACATTTTCCTCGCTAAAGAAGCAAATAAAGTGTTGTCGAAGATGAGATTGTAAGTTAAATTCATTCGCAAAGCACCCGATTTATTGCTTGCATATGTGGCAAAGTAATTTTTTAAATGAAGATACGTTAAAAAGACCCAGCATTTACTATTGCTTTGCGATGTGGATCTTATTCATATTCTTACATTTAATTAAGCTTCCTGCCTGTAGAGGAGGACCAATGATGATTCGGTATTTATCTAATGTACCGTCTGCCTCCACATCCATTCTCCCGTTGGCAATTGAAGAACACTGCTGCCACAGGAGGTCCAAGATTATAAAATGCTGAAAAGTCCTTTGTATTGAAATTTGGTCTCCATCCTGGTGCATATATAGTCTGCCGGACAGATTGGCGGAAGAGTACAAAGACAAAGCGATGTATTCCTGCAGTTGGTTTTGGGCTTTCATAACTGACAACTTCATTTCCTGTAATAAAATTTGTGCAAACATGTTGGAGTGAGTTCATACGAGTATTGCTCTCTTGCTTATAAATGCTTTCACATAGACATTCATTCAGGTTAAGTTTTGTAAAAAAAAAGGCCACTGTAGAGATGCTCATGTTGAGCTCAAAATAAAGCTTCACTCCAACTCATCTAGTCCATTTTTACAGATATTGCAGTCAGATTAAACAAGTTCAGCACAATCTTAATTGAAAGAAATTTCTGCTGCAGAATGATGTGGAAGACATGACAATGTGCTGTTTACTATCCAGGTATGCTATTTACAAGCCTTTTTCCTTCTAATTTAGCACCTCTTTAAGCACTTATTATACTTGGCATTTTGAGGGGGGGTTTCTAAGTAATCGCAGATGATATACTTTGCCAGTTTTTTATTATGTCAAAACAAGCTACAGCTAAATGCCATCTGAACCAACATAATATATGTTTATTTTAGCACAATCTTAATTGAAAGAAATTTCTACCACAGATTGATGTGGAAGACAGGACAATGCGTTGTTTACTATCCAGGTATGCTATTTATATGCCTTTTCCCTTCTAATTTAGCACCTCTTTAAGCACTTATTATACTTGGCATTTTGAGGGGGGTTTTTTCTAAGTAATCGCAGATGATATACTTTTCCAGTTTTTTATTATATCAAAACAAGCTACATCTAAATGCCATCTGAACCAACATAATACACCTCTCTTATTTTAGAATAATCTTAATTGAAAGAAATTTCTGCCACATATTGATGTGGAAGACAGGACAATGTGCTGTTTACTATCCAGGTATGCTATTTACATGCCTTTTTCCTGCTAATTTAGCACCTCTTTAAGCACTTATTATACTTGGCATTTTGAGGGGTTTTTTCCTAAGTAATCGCAGATGATATACTTTGCCAGTTTTTTATTATATCAAAACAAGCTACATCTAAATGCCATCTGAACCAACATACTATATGTTTATTTTAGAATCTTAGATAACTCCTGAACTCATCCAAACATTCAAATTAGGAAAGGAAAAATAATAGGAAGGAACCCACCGTAACTAGCATTTGTTGATTCTGGAATGTCTGTCACCAACCTGTGATATGTATATAACCATAAAAATCACATTTGAATATGGAGTTGTCACATCATACAAGTGGAGATGCATTATAGTTGAGTAACTTGTACTAATTATGAAATGTTTCAAGTCTTACCAATGAAGGTATTCTCTTTTTGTTGGGTTGCTTGGACTTGGCGAGTCAGGATCCACCATCACCTAATAGCAAACTAGCTTGTTATTTTCAGGGAAAATAATTTTCTTAGCTATAACAGTCATCATATCATGCAAAAGATGATATTGCTGCAGATAAATATTCCCTGAAATGTCTGTCACAATTACTTGTCTTCTATTAAGAAGTTCACAGTGACATTGCTTTTTTAACTAACACAACCTCCACGTCAAAATTTTCCATCAACTTCGATGCTTTTCAGAGAAATTTAAATGACTGTAAGGCTGTTAATTTTTCCATCAGTTCCAATGTTAGTATCACTACTAGAGCACCTTCATAACGCTAGCAAAATGTGTAGATTCATATTGTGTGACATTTATTGCTGCATCTAATCATAACGATTCAGATTCCTGTTTGTCATGACAGACGTGCATAATTTTGATTCCAATTGGCACCATATGCAAAGATGCAGGAATCTGTGCAGACCCTATCAAAAACAAGTATATTATCTTTATAGGATTTACATGAAATAAAGAAATGGAACTGCAAAGATGTTCAATCCGCAAAGATGAGATTGTACAACTTACAGAAAGTTGAGATTATTTGCTTTCAGTGCTCTATATGTACCGAAAACAACTGACGTGAATGAACTACAAAAGCACGTGTTACAGATAAGAGACTGCGAACTACTTTTAAGAAAAGGAATAGTGAAGCCAAGTTTGTGTAGTGTTGATGGAGCTTGTGCAATTTAAGCACAAGTTTTTTTGGGGTATGTGCAATTTAAGCACAAGTTTTTTTGGCTATACCCCAAATATGCCTTCTGAAACTTAATACTGTTCAATGTAGTAATGAGGTAGTTATGTACTTACCAGAGTGTAAAGGTTCCTCATGTCGCGGCCACCAATTTCAATCATTGGTTCATTTGCTACTTGGGATGGCTTGAGCTCAGACCCATTGGTTAGTTCCTTGTTGTTGTATAGAACCTTAAGTGACGCTGATTTGATAAATGAGTCCAAGATGTCCCCAACAACATGTCCTACGACAAGTGGGTCCCTTGACATGGATAGTGAAGATTGATGATCTTCAGGAGTTGAGTAAGAAGAGGTTGTGCTCTGGAGAAGCTAACTTGACCTGAAATGTGAACTTGGGTGAACTGATGAGTGCAGGTCTGTGCCCTATATATACTCACAATCTAAGTGCTGAAGGCATTCATGATATCAGGAGTTGTTAGCTCCAAACACCTTGGAATCTCAACTTTAAACTGTATAGTATGATATTGGTTGCCATCACTGGAAATATTTAGGCCTGTCCACTCTCTAAGCCTACACAAATAGGAGTGTCCATTGCAATTCCACATCGATGAATAAAATCTGATGACCACACTCACTCCCTATATCTGGAACCCTAGATATGATGCGTTCCTAGCGAAAAGTGGAATGCATTTTGACTCGTCTTTCAGATTGACACCTCATGTTCTCCATTCTCAACAAGAACTTTCCCTCCCTCTTCCTCAGTAAGAGTTCTAGGCAAATGGGATAAGTAAGCATCTGCAGGCCCAATACTTGCCAAGGTTCTATCTCCTTGTTGTATACAAGTAAGAGAGTACATACTAAAAATGATTCTATTTTAATGGTATTGCAGTGAGGACCTTCTCAATATGAATGACAAAGAGGTTTCTCGAGCATGGTTGGTTGGGAATATTATGCTGCAACGATAAAAAGTGGTAGGGGATTTTCTTGACACCTGTTCCCAACATAATAATTTCTGTCATCCTTTATAGTGCTTTTATTGAGTAGACAGATGCTTGGGAAGCAAATTAATTGTACAGCTGTGTGGTTTATTTCAATGCGTGCCGACATCTAGAATTCAGAATCAAGTCTAGTTCATGCTTCAAAAATTATAAACTAGAGGTAGTCAGATAATGATGACAAGGTGGCAGATTTACTATTCATTGCTCTACAAAACTTTCCATCTAAATATATCACTCCTGAGCTGTTCCTGTCCTCTATATCTGTCAAGCGAGGTCTAGCTCAAGGGACTAAATACTCAAACAAGCAAAATGTCCCTTTCTTGAGTTTGAAATGTCATTTTTTACATACTGTAATTTATATAGTCACAATGTCTGTTATAGACTTCTAGTTGTCATAAGATCTGAAAATCAAATGCTGTTTGCTTATCTGCGTAATAGATGGATAAGGGACTATAAACTTATACATTCATTTGCTTTTTGGTCCTGAAAATTACCAGTTTCTGTTCTTTCGTAGTTTTATAGTCATCCCTCGACCATGTGATAAATTTGAGATTAGCTGCACACCATAAGGGCAGTAGACCTTCTAGAGTCATTCTGTCACTTGCCTAGTTCATATCACGAAACTGAACGTCTTAACTCACCTGGGTAGCTATCTTAAGGATTCAAACTTCCACACCAAACTCAAAGATTCACTTAAGGGTCGTTGATTGTGACGTATAACACACATGCGCAGCTAATAAATTTTCTACGAAAGTTCGTCGTACTCTGTGCTTCTCTCCCAGTTTGCCTGATGGAATATGATCTCTGAGGAGTGTTAGATCTTAATGCAGCTTCTTATGAACACTCACAAAGGTGCATTTGCTCTTTGAAATGTCTATCCAGGCGGTCCTTCCAACTTTCTGATAGGATATGATTTGTGATCTACAATGTCCTAATCTTTTTACCATAGCAGGAATATGTCTGCGGAGCTGATGGACTTTAGATAAAGAGGCGAAAAGCGGAGATAGATAAGGTCTACTACATTTGTTCTTGACTAATGGGGTCCATGGAATCCCATCCTATTTCTCTAATAATTGATTATTTGCGATAAAGTTTGTGTATTTAATGATTTACCACACCATATCTAGCTTGATGATTTACCACACCAAGTACACATCAACTTTATGGCAAATAATCAAATCTCTCACTGTAGGTTTTTATGTCTAACTCCCCGCCTTCTGATATCGTGTTCCCACTTGCAGATCCCAGGCCTCTTCAGCTGAACGGAAGAAACGTCTGTTGTTTCTCACGACAACTGAGGCAGAGGTCGAAGATTTGTTTCAGAAATTGGAACAGAAGTTCACCATCTCATCGTACTATCTTTCGATCAGAGAACACATCAAAGGTAATTTTGATGACGACTACTGCTAACTGACAATCTTTATTGTTTTTCATTTTTCATCTGGAAGTAAACTGTGTTCTATAACCGTTAGATATGCATAACAATTTTAGGAAAGGTCCGGACTCGGAGCACGAAAGGCAAAGAGCTCAGTTACGTGGACGAAGCGGACGTCAGTGTGGTGGAATCCATGACCTAACTGTCGCTGGCACCACAATCTTGAAGAGGTCACTTTTCTAGCCGCTGGACAAATTTTTTTTTTTTCGATCTCGTCTCTTTTCAAATTTAATTGCAAAAATAACTCTCTTCCTAACCGCAAAAACGTCGATGTTAACTGCTGGTGGGCCACGGCGAGCCCTACCAAGGTCCTAGGATTCCGTAAGCAATTGTATTATTAATCATTCATTTTAATTAATTAATTAATCACTTGATTAACCATTTAATTAATAAATTTGCTTACTTAAATGGGTGCATTCATGCTACCGGGTCCCACGATACAGAAGCACGACAGATCACGCTTATGGTTTGTGATGCTATTTTTTCTATGATTGCGCCGAATCTGCGAAATTCTTTTTCGTCAAAGCGATAGATTCGATAATCTTGACCGGAGAACAATGTACCATCACCTTCACGTGGGCGCATCCCAATTCGTCCCGTGATCGATATGACTTGCGGAAGTAGTGGTCCTCATGCGTCGCCGGCGCCAGATTCTGGAAATCTATCAGGACAAACAACAGGAAACGAAAGTGAAACGGAAAAGTCTGCCAGAAACGGCGGAAGAAACCGTCTATCATCCAATGTGGATGAGGACAATATCGTAGCCTCCGTGCATCCTGCCACTGGCTCCTTCCTGCGCTCCTTGGATCACAATTCAGAGAACAAAACCAGAGATGGTATTGGCCTTTGGGTGAGAAATTGGCAATTCCTTGCCTGTTTGGGGCGCCTGGAGAATGATGGCCAACTGAGGAGATGTACCTGCTATCTCCAAAAAGAAAAGAAAAAAAAAAGGGAGAGAGAGACCTTTGGACGCAGCCCAAACAAAAATAGGAGAAGTGGCTTAGCTGTTGGCAGCGCGGCTGTTTGGGGCTGCACTCGAGGCTAATCCCAGCGAAATCTCGGATTTCTCGAGATTTTGCACTCTTAAGAAGTTGAGATTACAAATCCGGATTGGATAAAAACATTCAAATTGCTATAGTAATTTCAGAAATCTTGGCAATTTTGCTAAAATCTTGGGTATTTTGATCAGATTTTTAGTGTTTTTAGACCGAGTTTGGGTCAATACCCTTTAAGAACGTCATCTTATATGAAAATATATTGAAAACCCGAATTTTTTAGATGTTTTTAAAAATAACAAAAATACTGTCGGATTTTTGTAAAAATATACCAGCTTAATCATACTATGAAAAATTTATGGTACCATCTTTAGCTGTCTAGGATCATACAGAAAAACTTTCAAATAAATTAAACTTCATTTGTTATCTTTAAAAAATCAAAAACTCAAGGAACATAAATGATACAATACCCTTGTTAGAATTTGATAAATTCACTCGAGTGTGATCATGATCCAAAATTTATATGAGAGCTTAAGAATTGCCTCATTACTCTTTTCTAAAAGTTTCAAAAAATTCTAAATCTTTTTTTGGTCGCTCAATCAAAGTATTATTCATGTAGAACAGTGAGGAAGCTGCTTTCATCACACAAACTAAAGTAGTAAGGAGATATGCTCGTAATATTGTTATACATAATATGACAACATCCCATGTGTAGCTCAGCTGGTTGAGCTCTCGCTTGGCACACCACATGTGTGGGATTTGATCCCCCTCATTTTGAGTAAGCACCATGCCAAAAAAAGAACCATCATCAATGGCGCCATAGCCAACACAGCTTCTTAGTCTGGTATCAGGTTACAATTTTTTTTGTCATCAGGAGACTTTTATCAGGATAGTAACACTGTTAGAATTTTTAAAAATTCCTTAGATTTGATCACCATTTAAAAATTCTATGGGAATATTAGTGATGCTTTAGAACCATCCACAAATTTTTTTAAATTTTTCTAATGTGGTTTGAACCATTTTTTGTTTGTTTGAATTTATCGAGATTTTAGTAATTTTGGCCAAGATCTCGGAAATCCCGGTCCAAAAAAAAAAATCTGGATTTGAATTGTACTTTTTGGATTTCGTCCGAAATTCTAAGATCTCGCCAGGATTTCGGATTTCGATCCCCTTCGAGATATGACGTCGCTTTCCTTCAGCTATGGGTGAAGCCACAGCTGAACCCCCGAAAAGCCGCAGCGGGTGGGGAGGAGCTTCGGTTGTGCTTCGCCTTGGGGCCTCCTCGCTTGGTCGTCCCCACGCCTCCTCGCTCGGCTCGCCCCCACCCTGATGTCGTCCCCAACCTCGCCGTCGCTCCACCTCCTTGTCCTCCCCGCCGCGTCTCCTCCTCCCTGCCGCTCGGTCGCCGGCCTCATCCTTCCTGCCGCCTCCTCGCCCTACCCGCTGCTCCGCCTCCTCCCCATCGCTCGATCGTCGGTCTCATCCTCCCCGCCACTTGGTCGCCCCAATTGCCAATGTTACATTGTCGATAATCGGTCGGAAATCGAAGGATTTCGAAATTAAACTTTTTGAAGATTTTTTTTAAAAAAAATATCGATTTTCACCGATAATCACTGAGAATTCACCGATTATCAGTCGATATTCAGCAATAATCGACCGACCAAGTGAACTTCTTCAGCAGCCGATTTTTTAAGCGATTTTCATCAATAATTGTTTGATATTTACCGATTTTTGGCCGGTCTACGAAGCATAAATGTTTTTATTTATTTTTTAAATTTTTCTGAATTAAACCAATTCACCGAACGATTTCTGATTTCATACCGGTTTGATAAGATCAATAATCATAATAATCAAACAATTATCGTTGATAAGTTGAACCTACCAGCCGCAGCCCCAAACAGTCCAAGAGTAACCTGCAGCGTGTGCGGCCGATATGGTTCGTACTTCGGCTATGTGAGTAGCAGCATTCTGTCGGTACTCTGCAGTTGACTAGTGTACTGGCGTGAGGGGCTGGTACATCATTGCCTAGCTATCTGGGTCTGGTGTATATCTATCTGTCAACTTGCATCGATAGGACCAGAGTTTTGAAGTGCGTGCAGAAGCTAGATATACGTTGGATGCTATCACCTCATCTCATCCAATGTTGCATCACTGTGGATGTCATCACTCCCATGGAGCTGGGAAACTTGCAAGTGATAGCAATATTTTTGTACATGTATGATCAGCAAACACCATTGGAGCCATTATCTACACCAATTGTGTGTTTGGTTAGTGGGATGGAGTGGAATGGAACCATCCCATCCCATCAAGTCTAATGTTTGGTTGGAGAGCTAAGGATGACTTGGTTCCAGAAAAGAGAATATTCTATTTAGATTCGGGACGGCCAGGTTCTACAAATTTTCTGGAACGCAGTCATCTCACTTGGAATGTGAGAGTGACAGTGGACCCTGTTTGAGAATGAATCATTTTATCTCTAAAATCTGGAATGAAACTATTCTATTCCACCTCACTCTCCGACCAAACACACAACAATTTGACATGTTCACATATTACAGTTAGAGAAGCTCATTGAGAGTCAGATTTGGAACTACCTACCGTACCTATACAGCTATACTAACAATGCTGCTTCGTGATTTGTGCAATTTAGTTTTTTAGAGAGCGGAGAAAGTTGGAAACATATTATGGGAGCACGCAAGTTGTAAAACCAGTTGAGACTTATCGGAACTTCACACTTCATCAGATACACGCGATCGTAGTTGAGTTGACTGGTTATTATTCTACTAGGAGATCATAATGCGGCTGGTACATTCAATGAGTGATGAATCTGGATTAGTGATAGCATCAGCAAAACGATTGCAAGCCACACAAAAAAAAATAGCTTAGTTGCAGAGGAATTTATGCGCCCCAGTGAAAAAGACAGGAGGATGTGTAGTATGCGGAATCAAAGGCTGTATTTATAACTCAAATTCTGTGATATTTTTAACAGAAATATGATATTAGAAACTTGCATCGAAATTAAAGTAGACCCTGCATTAACAAACTGTACAATATATTATTGAAATATTAATTTTCGAAATACCCAGATAATACGATCCAGCTTTGTAGAAGTATTACCATTCAGTGAAGTCCATTTTTTGACTAAAGTGAAAGTTAACAGCACAAGAATATCTGCAGCATTTTATCAAAGATCACGGATCCATGTGAAAAATGCCGACATTCTTGTCTACCGACGGCCCAAAATTCCACATTCAGCTACACTTAACCTGGACCTCATGCTCAAGATTAAGAGGCAGAATAGCATAAACTAGGTCGATCCGCATGCCATGTTATCTCGTGTGAAATTTGGTCTAAGATTTTTTTTTTGCCACAAAAAGCGTATTTTTGGTTTTTCGGTGGTGCTTTTTTTTAAAAAAAAAAAATTTTGATTAGTTAAGAGCCGTCGACGAATTTACGTAATCATGGGGTCATTTGTGCCCAAAAACGCTGGAGGACATGTTCGTGAATTTGCGGAAGCAAAAAAAAAATGTAATTTCGGTTATCTCTATGGTGTTTTTTAAAAAATTGGTTGGCTACGAGCTGTCGATGAATTTGGGAAAACACAGGGAAGGGCCATCTGCGATTGAAAAAAATGATGAAGGACATATTCGCTAATATACAGAACTATCAGCGAATTTGCGAAAACACGGGGAGGGACCTATCTGTGATCGCAAAAAAACAATAGAGGACCTATTCGAGAATATACAAAACTACGGCATCCTTTTTTCAAAACAATGGGTGAAAGGACTTAAATGTAATTTTAAAATTTGTGGAGAGCTTTTTCGCAAACAAAATTGACACGTCGGCGGACTGGCTGCTCTCCAATTCCATACGGCATATGAATAAGTATAAATATAGATATAGATGCGCTTAACAAAATTCCCAGCGACGTGTTCATGATTCGTCATCAGCTAGAAATTCCGACATCATTCAAAAAGCTGAGCTTCAGTTGAAAGAAAACGAAATACTAGCTTGGGCATCGTGTCCAAAAGCATCGCCTCAGATGGAGCAAAGTACTCACAAAATTCCATCAACTGCATAATAATATCAATGTTGAGACCTTTAGTTTATACTTTCCAATCATAAATAGCTATTGTTTTAGATATATATGTAGTTAGACTTTTGAAATTTTGATTGTCAATATATTTATAATTATTTAAATTGGATATATAAAAAAAATTATATGTGTAGATTTTTCTCAAAAATACTTTCATAATATTTTAATTTTATTAGGTTTTATAAATATATTATAATAAAAAATAATGGTTAAAACTATGTTTTGGAGATCATGTCGATATTCAAAACAATAATTATTTGTGACCGAAGAAAGTACATGGAGATCAATAACCACACCTCCATCATGACCAACTCAAATTTTCTGCGACTAGCCATGATAATTTTGGTGACCCGCATAATTAACTCAGAGTAATAATAGTAAAACTGTCATTGCACTGACTTAATTACACGAATCTTAGCATAGTAGCTAACAAAATAACGGGTACCCGACACTTTATCAGTTACTATACCGTGTTTAGAGTGTTGCAACAGAACAATAATTAGATGCTGAATGAAAATATATTACATTTCAAAGCCACGCAGGGCTACATGTTCAGTATAATAATTATACATAGGAATCTAAGCACAACAAAAATACATTACAACTTTCTAATTTTACCCCAACAACTATCCAACACCGGAAGACGGTCTCCCAAAACTCCTACTCCTCTTGGTGGTAGTGGTGGTGGTGATGGTAGTAGTAGTCATCGTCCTCCGATATATCCTGGTCCTACATATTACCCTCACCCAATGCCTCGTAAGTGGATCCATAAGACTCACCATCTAAGCAAAAGAAAATTTAAGCAAGAGTGAGTACATGTGTACTCAACAAGTATTAATAACAAATGTATAACATGAATTTTGCTATCATTTTTCCACTGAAGCTCACTTCCCTCAAATTTTGGTTTTTACTAAAAGTAGGTTTTTGGTTTTCTTTAAGTGTTGGATATTTTAGTTTAGAAAGTGACTACTAACACCTATAAGTTCAAGCTCTATTTGGTTTTGGTGATTGGTTTTGATTAATGTTTAATCTTTGTTTAATGACAAATCCAATCTTATTGAAACTAACATGTTTAATGAGTTATATTCAATAGTCTCATATTTTGGATGAAAAATGGAAAACCCAAGGTATGTATTCATATTCATTCTAGTATTAATTGCATACTTTGGATTCAAGTTAAAGTGTGAATTCTCCGTTGTATTAACCACAAATGTGCATTATGTTTCCCAATCCACATATTACATGGATGCACATATCTAGGGAGAGTTCACAATTGAACTTGATGTATCAATGTATTGATCTATTCTTCACTCCATATAAAGGATCAATACATTGAAACACATCAATTTAAATGAATGTTTAAATTGAGTTTATTTGTCTTCTAATCATCAAAGGACATTTCATCATGTGTTGATGATGTTCTTGTGATTGATGAAGGACAAATGGAGAGCTCTTGAGTAGCATGAAGCATTAGTTGTATCATGTGCTCAAGACACATATAAATTCATTGAATTGATTTAGGTTGTGCTCAATCGATGTAAGTGGTATACATTAAGTGTTAATAGAGTGCTTAGATGATTGAGACAACCATACATCTTGGACTAACTATTTTTATAAGTGATGAATGAGCCAGGTTAATTCCAAAGATGGTTGAGATGATGAAAACAGGACAAGGACGACATCATGAGATGATGGACGTCAAGAAAAGATCCTGGAAAAGAGACAAGAGAGTAAGAGTGACGATCCCAGAGGAGCAAGTGATTGAAGATCACAAAGACCCCAAAGGGGATTGCTAGTGGTGGCGTAAGGTATAACTAGATAGGCTAATGATCTTTCCTAGCTTTGTGTTTAGTTTTAGCACCGTACTATTAAGAGGGGTTGAGAATATGCTTTAAGCTTCATCATATGTTGGTGATCTCAATTTCGTAGTCACTCGAGCTCAAGTCTTATTTGATTTGATTTTTGCATGGAGCTAACCATTTGGCATGTGTTGCGAATGGGTGAAGCTCGTGGTTGGATTTTGCATAAGCTCTATTTGGCATTTGTTGCATATAGGTCAAGCTTATGCTTGGAGTTTTCGCATTGAGCTTTGATTTGCATTAGTTGCAATTAGGATAAGCTAATGCGTTGGTTTTTGCATGAAGTTCATTTGTTTGCATGTGTTGAATAAATGAAGCTTCATGCTTTGCTTTTTGTTTTTCAAACCAAAATCTTATTGCGTTTATTTGGTATTGCTTGGAGCTAAATTTGCATGGGTTGCAAAAGGAGAGAGCTCAAGCAAGTCTGTGGTTTAGTAGTTGCATGGAGCTAGAAAATTGCAGGAGTTGCAATTAGAGAGCTCATGCACTTCGATTTAATTTGGTTTGGTTTTTGCATGAGACTATAGATTTGCATGAGTTGTAAAAGGGAGATAGCTAATGCATTGTGGTTTGATTGGTTATTTGCAAATTTGTTGTGCAAATAAACGAAGGTTATGGGTTTCGATCCTGAGAGCATGTGATACTTGCACCGTGATTTCTGCAAGTCCGTTTGGTTATGGTTTGACCATCACATGGCTAGGATGATCAAACTCATAGACTCGTGGGTTATTTGCTTAATAGGTTTTTGCAAAGACGTCATTGAAAAGTTTGCGAAAGGTGTTTTCGCAAAATGTTTGGAATTTGCTTGGAGCCAGACTTTTGCATGTGTTGCAAAAAGGGAATGTTAAAGCATATATTGGTTTGATTGTTTATTTGCAAGTTCGTTGTGCGAAGAAACGGGATGTCTATGGGTTCTGGTCCTGAAAGCATGTGATACTTGCACCGTGTTTTTTGCAAGTCAGTTTGGGTCGTGGTTTGACCATCACATGGCTAAGAGGATAAACCTTATAGACTCCGGGATTTATTTGCTTAATACGTTCTTGCAAATATAATCTTTGAAGAGTTTGCGAAAGGTGTTTTCGCAAAGTATTTGGAGTTCGAATGAATTTCTTTAAGCATGAGTTGAGTTGTTGCAAATGTGATTTGCAAATTATTTTGAGCATGAGTTGATCATCTCATAGCTCAAGATTTAATTTTGTTGACTCTTGCTAGCTTGTGGTCACGGTTTTAATCAAGTATATGTTAGGATTTCGAGAAAATCAGTTTTAGACTTGAGTGGCCACTTTGAAGTTTTTGTGATTTTGGAAATTATCTATGATTGCTTAAATCTTGAAAAAGGGTGGAAAATATAGCCCTCTTGATAAGCTTTCAATAGAGTCCAAGATCACCGAAATCGGAGTTCGGAATAAAAAGTTATGACCTTTTTAAATCTGAAAAGTGTGGCACTACCGCCCCTAAAGAGAGGTAGTGCCACCTTGTAGGCCGGCACTACCGCCCATAAAGGCCAGTAGTGCCGCTCATGGCCGGCACTACCGCCATTTTAACGTCGGTAGTTATTTTCCAGAGGGGGTGTTTTTTGGAGTTTGCCCTAAGGTCGGCATACAGGATTTATAGCCGTTAGCCGACCGTTGGGGCTAAGGGCGGCACTACCGGCCCTATGAGTGCGGTAGTGCCAATTTTGCCGATTTTTCTATGATTTTGACCCCAACGGCTAGTTTTGGCTTGGGAGGCTATATAAGACCCCCTTGGGGGGCAAGGGCAAGTTGTTGCTGGTGTTTTAAGTGCTCTTGAGCTTTGTGTGTGTTTGTGGGAGGGTTTGGATGGTTTTCCTCTTCCCAATTCGGTTTTGAGCTCAAGAGTGATCCTAATTGCATGAGTTATAATTAGAGGGTGTTTGAGAGGACCCTAGTTGCATGAGTTGCACTAGGTAATCACCGAAGACGCAAAGGTTGCGATCGGTGAAGCTTGAGTGGAGTGCTCAACCTACTGCTCTTGGAGGTCGGAGCCTCCTAGACGGCGTAGGAGCGTCGTGTGTGGGAGCTCTCAAGGTTTGTGAGAAGCCCCAGCGAAGTTTGTGAAGGTTGGAGCTAAGCCTACCCGGCGGGGTAAAAAGCTACCACGAGTGAATTTGAGGTGAAGGCTCAAGTGAGTGAGCCGGTCCAAAGTGAGTTGGACTTCCTCAACGTGGAGTAGGAGAGAAGTCTTCGAACCACGGTAAAAAGTATTGTGTCTCTTGACTCTTTTACTTTCAAGCATTTACTTTATCGTATTTATATCCATTGATTGATTGTGCATAGAATTGCTTAGTATAATTTGCTTGATCAACATAGCAATTCTTGTTAGAGACATAATTAGTTAGTGCACTAGTTAGCGTAGTTGATTTAGGCTTTAATTGTCAAGACCTTAGTCTTCCGCTTGCGCATAATTAATGTGTAGGTTTTGACATAGGGTTGATAAGAGACGATCCTCGATTAGTAGTAGAAGATTTTTTAAATCGCCTATTCACCCCCCTCTAGGCGCATCCTCGACCCTACAACACCCGTATATTAGCAGACTTAGCTTCTGTAGCCTCCAATCTAGTAGACAAGCATGAATTCATGATTTTACACCTGCGCAGGTTTGTATCGCTTTACCCATAGTGACCCCAATAAGTGGGGCTCCAGAACGTTTATCACTAATCCAGTAATGTGATCTAGAACCCTATTACTCGAGTGGGGCCAATGACATCCCACCAAACTCGCACCATATGGCGGCAGTACTACGCCTGGATTCACATATAGCACCATTATGGGCAACTTTAGTCACATTGCCGAGTTCCCATTTCACGCGGTCTCTCCGGGACTACCGGCATCCTTAGATTTTGCGCACTAGTAACAACCTAACTGTAAGCTCAAACTTTATTGGTTTTGGTGATTGGTTTTAAATTAATGCTTAATCATTGTTTAATGACAAATCTAATCATTACGAGACTAACATATTTATTGAGTTTTATTCTCATTAGTCTCAAATTTGGATGGAAAATGAAAAACCCAAGGTATGCACTCGTATTTACTTATCATATCCTTTTGCATACTTTGTATTCAACTTAAATGATAAACTCTTTCATTGCTTATCCCTTAAATATGTGCATTATGATTTAATTCCATATATTACAGGAATGCACACATCTAGAGAGAGTTCATGATTTAACTTGATGTTTTAATAGTATTGATTTATGTTTTCTTGCCAAATAATATAAAGGATCAAGACTTTGAAACAAACCTTGAGTATAGATTAACTTGCCTAGTTAGAGTATATAATTGAATTAGAAATAACATGCACATATTCAATTTTGATTGCAATATATATATATATATGCACATCTTTATGTGGAGATTATTCTTTGTTTGATGGTCTAAAAAGTATTGATTCCTTTTCACCACTCCATATAATATTGGATCATTACTTGGTAACCATCAAAATGAGTATATAAAATTTTTGTAGTTAATATATACTCAAGTCAACTTAAATGAAGTTTAAATTGAGTTTGGTTGTCTTCCAATCAATCAAAGAACTAATCATGTGTTTCTATAATTCTTTGATCGATTAAAGACAAATGAAAAGTTTTTGAGTATTATAAAGCATTAGTTGCATCAAAGTACTCAAGGCACATTTAATCATTCAAATTAATTTGGGTTGAGCTCATTCGATATTATGGCATCCATTATGTGTTAATGGAGTGCATTTGATGATTGAGACAACCGTGTTTGTTGGACTAATATTTTCTTTGAGTTTGAAATAGGTTAAGTCCAACAAAATGATAAAGAATCGGGAAGAAGTCATCATGTGTTGTGACGACGATTGATCTGTCTGAGGCCTATAAATGGCTACGGCTTTTTAGAAGTTAGTCACATCCTCATAAATGTGCACCACATTAAATGTCTCATGATCATTTTGTCAAAGTTATTGTTGACCACGTAAATAACTACTTGACCTGCAATGTAGGTCGGACGAGAACTTATATCTAATCAAAGCCATTACCGGGTCGGGAACGGTCCAGCCTGTGAATCTTTATAGGTTGGGCATAATGCCCTTTATCACATCGACCTAGACAGGATCGGGTAAAGTATGACCTTCGCCCCGATCTGGTTCAGGTCGACAAGGAATCTCAACGCAAGGATAACGTGCGGAAAAAACTTTCTTTGGTAGGTACAGACGACCATTTGAAAGTTACTCCTTACGAAGAGGTACCCCCTTTGACGAAAAAGACACCTTTAATGAGAAGACACCTTTTAGCGAGAAGACACATTTCCGAAGATGACAACTGACATCCCTTTAACGTTATAAATATGATATTCCCGCAATGATTTAAGGAGAGTCTGCATTAAGCATGGTGTGTTAGGCCCCGTTTGGCAACTTGGAACCGAGGTGTTTCTACTAGAATCTGGGAGAAACCCAGCCAAACGGGCTAAAACTCGGAACGTTTCTTCTTTTTCCACACTGGGGTTGAATCGCCTTCAACCCCGTTTCAACTAGTTTCTACTAGAATCTGGAACCATACCAAACGGTTTACAAAAAGTGATTCTGATTCTACCTGAAACGTTTCTACCAAGAATCTGGAACCGTACCAAACAGGGCCTTAGTGTTGAAGTTTAAAAGTAGTTTATACACTGTAAAGAAAGTTTGTGATATAATACACTTCTCATTCCTTTCCTGCCCATTTAAATATTGTTTTACAGACAAAGACAACCAAAATTACATTTGTAAGCTCGATCTAGTGACCCCCCCTCCCCCGAGTAGCGCACGCTCGATGGCGGTGGCAAAGCGGCGGAGAATCTCACCAGGAATCGGGACGGATGATGAAGGCGGCAAAAGAGTTTCAAAGCTCAGCAATGGTGCGGCGGAACTTGACAGCGACGGTGACGAAGATCGTCGGCGAAGGTCGAAACGATGAGTGCGAAAAATGGGGCGTCGGGTGCGACGCGACGTTGGGATCCTAGATCTGGCGTCGGCACAATAAATAGGGACCTCGAGTGATGAGTCCGGTGCAGTTTTTGCGGTGGAAAATGGAGGAGCGTTGATTTCGACTCCGACACGGCGAGGCGGCGTGAGCTACAACGGGCTAGGCCGGATGGTCTGAGGCGAAGTGGAGTTGTGTCGGGCTGAAACGACTGACAGGCAGCGCAACGTGGGCAAGCTGACAGATGGGGTCAGGCCCACTTGTCGGCGGAATCTATCTTTTTTTAAAATTAAATTATTTCTAAAATTCATTTTAAACCTTTAAATAAATCCCAAAAAATCAAATAAATTCATAAAAATAGCAAATAAATCTCAACAATTCTAGAAAAATTTTCAAAAATTCTTTGAGACATTGGGACTCAAAAAAAATATTTTCAAGACAATTTGAATTTTATTTTTCCCAAATAATTTCTTTAGTTAACTCAAAAAATAAGAGAGCTATTAGAAATTCCAGAAAAAAATTCTTAAAAATCACAAATAAATATTTAAATCAAAATTCAAACTTTAGGGTGTTACACGGTAGTACTGGCCCCAAGCCATCGGTAGTTATTTTCTAGAGAGTGTTTTGGAAGTTGCATAAGGCCGGCAGTACCACCTGTGGTGGCCGGTACTGCCGCTCGAGCGGCACTATGCAATGGATAGTTTTCTATCGTGCCTAGAATGGCAGTAGTACCGGGCTTCCTATGCAATGGATAGTTTTCTAGCCATTGGGCTGGAGGCCAGCACTACCGACCCTACATGTCCGGTAGTACCGAACTTTTTGTTTTCTTTCCCTTTTACCCTCCAACGGCCAGTTTTCTTGTGAAAACTATAAAAGGAGGCTTTAAGAGGCAAGGGCAGTTATTGCTTGTTCTTTTGAGCATTTAGGTGAGGTTGTGTATGTGTTGCACACTCACATTTGATTTTTGAGCTAGTTTGAACCCTAATTGCGTGTGTTGCAATTAGAAAAAGGATTGAGAACCCTAACTCACGATGCTTTCTGACATAGGGTACATCTACAGATCTAACTGCAAGATCTTCTGCATCAAGCAACACTGGGGTGTCATGGCAGCATAGTTTAAAATATGCCGAGTTACCGGAGTGATGTAACAAGGCAAGGCGTTGTTGATAAAGGGCTTAACACACCTCACTGCAAGGGCATTTTCTCCATATAAATATATATGAAAAGCATGAAGTAGGACCGAAAGTCTGAAACATGCATAGATCAATTGAGGACTCAAATGTTACAAATTGGCCAAGTAAAAAAAAAGAGGCCAAAAGATGTGATGTCCTAACAAAAATGGGTGAAATGTTTCACTATGATAGAAAACAATGGATATTAACAGTTAAAATATATCAAAATAAATATTCATTGCGAATTGTGAAGGAACAAAAAGCTGAAAAATATTTGAGTGTGTTCTTATGATTACAGAACATGTCCATTGCTCTATAACTGGAGCAGAATTTGAAGGAGCTAGAAGTGAATATCATTGAAATTGATGAATAAAGGATTATGAAACTTTGAAAATTATCTTCACCACATAGTATGCCTTTTGTATAACCATCACCATCTTATAAACAAAGATTAGTCTTGAAAACCATCAAGATGCTCCTTTGTCCATATGAAGATGAACCGGGCGTCCCTAAATCATATATAAAAAAAGGAAATCTAATGGTCAGAAATTACTTCGATTAATGGAAATATAAAACTAAAAATGAGATAGACTTGCCAAGTTGCCATAAGAACTTAAACCACCAAAACAGGATGGAATTTGCATTATGTGATATCACAATAAATGAAGCTAAGCAGCTAACAACCTAATAAATTAGCTTCTATTATTGACAAAATAAAGTTCTGCTTACATGAGTGGAGTTTGACCTCATGCAGTGTTCTCAAGGCCTTCATCATATCTTTCAGCACGCATATACGTCATATATGACCAAGTGTAGCTTAAGAATCAATCTAATCATTCTGCAGTGCTACTTCGTATCCACTGTGTTGTTTTCCTCCAGTCACCCATGAATTGCGCATTTTTGTCACTGGGTCACCACATCTACAGCAATCTTAGCATGAGTTGTAGGAATATGACTCCTTATGGGAGAAATGTTGCCATTTGTATGGGTTGTAATGCAGTAGGCAACGAAGCACTACCCTCCACCAAAAGATTTGTTGCCCTGCCACTTCACACCCTGGTTCAATACCCAATATTAGTAGTTGTAAATAAAATCACCTAAGAGTAAAGAGAAAACTATGCAAGTAACCTAGCATAGGACAGAGCTCATTCTGCGAATAACTTGGTTATCCAACAGCAGGAAAATTAAAAGACAGCTACACTGAATATCACAAACTAGTGCAACCTTCATGTGCACTTGGAAGCGCGAAATGCAATATGAACACCAAACTGTGGAAGCTGTTTACGGCATACATTATTACTGATGTTCTTCCGTTTCTACAATTTGGAAAGGTGAACTAAAACTAAGTATGAATGTGCCCAAACATGCTGCATCAACAGACAAGATGCCTTTGTCAAATAAGTACTATTTAAAGAAAGTTATCAAAGCAGACAATTATTAGTGAATCAAATTCAATTCTCTAATGTAAGAAACTATCATGCAAAGTGAGATTTCAGGCTAGAGATACTCAATAAATGACTGACTGGATATGATATAGGCATATTGCATGAAATGACATTTAATTGGTAACTCTGTAGCTGCACTTCAATTAACCGACTGGACTTTTTCCCAGAGTTACCATTAGGTTATTTGCTGATATAGATACTGCACCAAAGAACTAAATTTATATAAACCAAAATTATCTCCCAAGCCAATTTCCCCTTCAAAGTACTTCCCGGATATCATGGGGCTGACAACAGTTCATCTACAGCAAGAATAAGGGCAGACAGTAAAGAAATAATTTGAGCAGTATATGCGAGAAGTGGACTGACCTCATGACATATACCATAACACAAATGGAGGGCTTCATTCCACTTATCCATTTCAATTAGTCCCTTTATGAGGCAAACAAAGACACCTAACTGTGGCACAAGGCCTCTCCTTGTCATTTCACTGTATAATTCAAATGCCTCTTCAACTTGAGATACTAAACAAAGTGCCCAGATTAATGAGGCATACATGCCCTTGCTGGTCATGTTTAGGGACGATGAGACCTCCATCATCTCTTTGTGCAGCTCCAAGGCTGTCTCCAGCCTGCCGGCCTTGGAGAAACTATCAATGAGCATCCCATAAACAGGAGCTATCGGTATTGTGCCATGTGGCACCATCTCCTCCAACAAACCAAGAGAAGCGATAAACTTCATGCTGATACCCTGAACTGCACAGCAATATCCTTGCAAGTACTTTGGCCAGCAAGTCTGCTTCATCTCATCGAGCAGTAAATGGGCCTTGTCCTAAAGACCAGCAGCACAGCAATGGTTTATCAGTACTCTGTAGGTAACATAATTGGGAGCACATCCTTTTGTGCTCATTTGAGTAAAAATCTTAAGACTCCTATCAACTTTACCAGCTTTGCCTAATCCATCTATCAGAGCAGTGTAAGTTTACAACATTCGGAATGCATCCCTTCTCTTCCGTCAATGACAGCAATTTTAGGGCCTTTTCATTTTCACCTATTTTACAAAGCCCATCAACCACGGCTGTATAAGTAACGACATTAGGAGTACAGGAATCCATTAACATTTGAGACAGAACTTTCATCGCAAGATCAAGTCTTCCATCCTTGAACATCCTGTCAATTAAGGAGGTGTATGCATGGTTATCACGGCGCCACGGCGAGGCAAGTCGCCTCCAGAGCGCCTGGACGCCTAGGCGCCCGACTAGGCGACAGTTAGGCGACCAAATACTACACCTACTTAGTGACTCAATACTTCAGTTACTTCAGTACTACTACTACTTAGTGACTCAATACTACACCTACTTATCCTCATCCCATTTGGCACAGTCAAGCGCTCAACAGCCTCAACCTCATCGCACACAGCCGGCTCGCCCAATCTCATTCGGCAGCAGTTCGGGCGTTCGGTGTCGAGCGCATCGAGTGACAGCGTCAGCGGCTCCTCAGCGCATCGCCGGTCGTCGCATCCCCCCGAGCCGCCGACGCCGAGGAGAGGAGGAGCAGGCGCAGCGGACGGGGAAGGAGAGGCGGAGGAGGGGCGGACAGGGAAAGGCAGGCGGAGGAGGAGGGGGAGGCGGAGGATTACCGGTGGTGGAAGCGCCGAGGCCGGTGCAGCAGCTGGCGGCGGCGGCCCGAAGCTAGGGTTTCTCCGTCTCAGCGCCTCTCTTCTCCACCCGTAAGTCCCCTTTTAGTCTTCAACCACATCCTAGTCGCCTGCCCAGACAACCCTAGCCGACGCCTAGGCGCCCACGCCGCGACGCCAGAGCGTCCAGGCGGCCGCCTGGCCAGCTTCAGGCGAGGCGACGAGGCAAGGCCAGTTCGGCCAGCCGCCTGGACGCCTAGTCGGCGCCTAGGCGACGCCGTGATAAGCATGGGTGTATGTATGCACACTAGGCAAGTACTCACTCTTAGTCAACCGCAGAAATACCACCTGAGCATTATCGATTTTTCCAACTTTGCAAAAGCCATCTATCAGAGCATCATATACAACACGATTGGGCTCACAGCCAGCTGATAACATAGCATCTAGCAATTCATAAGCATCAGCCACCTTGTGTGCTTTGCACAAACCATCTATGAGTACACCATAGGTGACAACATTAGGAGCAATAGTGTCTGTGTCCTCGCCCTCAAAGTAAAAATCAGATTCTACATTGTCAGAAGCTCATATTAGCTTGGTGTAGACTTCACAAGCCTTTTGGATTTGATCTGCCTTACAGAGGCCATCAATTAGTGCACTGTAGGTAATGCCATTTGGACGACAACCAGCATCAACCATTGCCATTTGGACGACAACCAGCATCAACCATTCTGTGGAAAATGTCATTAGCCAGAAAAAGCTGCTTAGCTTTCAGGTAAGCATGAAGCAATGCAGTATATGTTACTACATTTGGGGAGCAGCCCACACTCCTCATCTCATCAAACCAGCTCTGGGCTTGTTCAATTAGACCAGCCTTACAAAAGCTATCAATCAAAATTGTGTATGTGTACACATCGGGATTTACACCAGCCCACTTCATCTCTTGAAACAAAAGGAAAGCCGTTTCTGCCTTCTTAGCCTGACACAGAAAAGTGATCACCTTAAAGTACAAGCTTGTATCCGGAACAAAGCCTTTCCTCATCATCTCCTTATGAACTGAAATGCCTTGTCGAACTTCCCCACACCACAAAGGCACCGAGCAAAATTGGCAGTGTTAACCTTATTAAGAACGCAACTAGCAGCCAGCATCTCCTCGAAACTTTCTCCGCCAAATTCAACAATTCAGGGTTTGGCAATTCTTCTTGACCACAAATACTTCCAATAAATATGTTGTATACAACATAACCAGGAGGGCAACCACAAGTCGTCAACCTCTTAAACAGTTTATATGCATACGCATAATCTCTAGCATTGCAGTAACTATGCACAAGGGAATTAAACAAGGAAGGATTTGGATTGCAACCCTCTATCATCATAATGTTGATGATCCTCTTGCACCAGCCAAGCTGCTTCTTTTTCAGAAATCCTGAGAGCAGCGTCCTATACGTGATCACATTTTTCGGGATGCACGAGATGCACCGCATCCTATGGAGGAATGACATTGCCTCATCAAAAAGGGAGGCCTCCATCAGTCCACTGATCATCTGGGTCCACAACACTGTGTCGAGCTTGAAATCCTCCCTCTCTATCATGTCAAGTGCATCAGCCCACCACCCCTCCTTGCACAGCGCACGCACAATTGCGCAAAGCACCCGACCATGAACCTATCCATGCAAAACCCTGACGCCGACATCTCCTTCTGCACCCTGAACCCCATGTCCACCTGCCCCACGCTCGCAAGCACCTGCACCAATGCATTGTAGGTCACTACCGATGGCCTGTACCCAAAGTCCTTCAGCCCCCCAAGCTCCTCCAGAACCTCATCCCACAGCCCACAGCGGCAGCATCACCGCACCAGCACATTGAGCAATCTGCCAAGCACCTCGCAATCATCCTCCCCAATCTCCCTCAGCAGCCTCTCCGCGGCCCTGGCGCGGTCGTCGAAACCCAATACCTCGGCGAGCGCGTCGTAGCAGGCGCCGGTGTGACTGTACACCACCTGCCGCTCGGCCCAGAGGAAGAACCTGACGCAGAGCTCCGGGGCGCGCATCGCCCTGATCACGGCGACCACAAAGGAATCAGTCAGGAACTCGCGGTACCGCCGAAGGAGCCGCTCCGCCTTGCCGTGGAAGTCGGCGCCGTAGGCTCGGATCGCCTTGGAGATCAGGACAGCCTCTGGGGGTGGGAGGGCGGCTGTGGGGAGAGCGCAGGGGCGGGCTCTTCAACAAAGGCGAAGTATTTTGGGGTGAGGCCGTAGTGGGGATACGGTGTGGCGGGCTCGACGAGGCCAAGCAGGTGGTCGTCGGTGTCGGCGGCGTGGGAGAAGCAGGCGCGGTTCAGAGGGGCGCGCGGCGGCCGATCATGGTTCGGTGGACGCGGTGTTGGCGGTGAGGAGGGTCAGTGTTCTGGGTGGGGAGGCGGCGGCGGTGGAGATGGGGTTTGGAGCTCTGGCCATGGAAGTTTTGGGGTGGCGGAGGTAGGGGATAAACCCTGGGAAGGAGGGCGATTTGGTAAATATTCCATCTATTATGTGGGAAAGAATTGGAGCCCTCTCAAAGTCTCAAGCCATCCACCTCACCCCTCATGCCATTTTGCAAAAAAAACCCTCTATGTTATTTAAATTACGGATAGGTCTCTGTAAATTACAAATAGATCCTTTGCGATTTTTTGTGAGTATAATTTTTTTTTTCAGATTACGTTTAGGTCCTTGGTTTGTTACTTTACAGCAAAGCCCCCCGCTAAATACGAATCTCGAACGAGCCCTTTTCTAATTTTTCATAATAGCGATTAGGTCCGAAAATATAACAAACAGGTCCCCGCCCCTTACGTCCAGGTCCTTACTTTACAGCAAAGCCCCCCGCTAAATACGAATCTCGAACGAGCCCTGTCGACGATTGGGGAGCAGACCCCCGCCGAGCTTACTTGTTGGTGGAGGGACCAACCGCGACCCCTTCTTGCGTGATGAGATACTCAGAGGAGTGACTCACTGGGCTTCAACAGGCAGAGACACTGTAGTTTACCCTGGTTCGGGCCTCTCAAGAAGGAGATAATAGCCCTACTCCAGCTTGTGTATATCTTTGTGCAGAAAAAGTTATCTGCCTGTCCCCTTCACGGTGGGGATGCTTTTATAGCTTACAAAGGGGCGTGCTTGTTCAAACCCACTAACTCCACGTCCGACCAGGTCCAACGTGGTAACTAACGGATCCTACACTCCTGTCACGTCCCCGCGAGGATCGCAACGAACCAGCGGAGGTTACGCAGCGGGTGGTTACCGACCTCGGGATCACGTCAGGTCGGCTAACGTCTAACTTCGAACTCGGCCACCTCGGCCTGAGCACGAGCTATCGGTCCACCCGGCCATGCGACCTCCTAAAAAGGTCCCGGCTAGATCGTCCAGGGGAACGGCCTTCCGGTAGTTCGGGCAGCAGTGAGCCCGCGCCCCTCGTGGCACCCGAGGTAATTCTGTGGGGTCTACCCGACTCCCCGACAGCTAGCCCCCGAGGTTCGAGTGGAAGAAGGCTTTAGGAAAAGACCTTCCTCTCGGGCCTACCGTCTCCCGAGCTAGCCAGGTTGGTCGCGACGAACAGCTGCCCCGACCTCCGAGCTATTAGTCCGTCCCGAGAGACGAGCTCGGTCCCGCCGTGCCTTGGTTTGCGAACTAGTTCCCATGCCACCGGCGGTTCCTTCCCCTGGAAGCTTCATTCGGTTAGTACGAACCGCTCCCCCTCGGGAACCGTCGCCCGGCAAGACAGCCTTGGTTTACGTGTCCACGCGTCGCTCCCCGTGCGGTGGACGTCTCAACTGCCCCCTGCGCCTTTAGGGTTTCCTTGACCATAACGGCGGGAACCTCTTCGTTCTCTCGTTTGGTTTTTAAACCCCAGAAGAGAAACCCTAGATCCACTTGCCCTTTCAATCAACTAGTGCGCTTCCTACTTCTTCGTTTCGGCGCTTCATCCTCCTTTCCGATCATCCCCTCCATCCTCATGGCGAAGTTTGGCGTCAGTAAGCTTGACAGGCGCAAGCTGGAGATTCTCGAGCGGGCGAAGTACCTTGACGCCGGCTCATGGAGAGCCGCTGGTGCCGAGGAGAGCCCCGAGCCAGAGGAAGGAGAGATCGTCTCCACCGAGCTCTACGCCATAAACGGGCTTCGCACGCCTGAAAGTGCATCTAGGCCCCTCAATTTGTTTTGGTGATTAATGATGACACAATTAAAGAGATCTAATGTTTTATCCAAGAATACTGCAGATATCGAGATTATATTGAGCTTGGAATAACATTGGACACCCCCACGACTACTTAAAATCAAAAGGACGGCATCAAGACCATAATTGTAATCTTATATTTATTTGCGTCTTAAGGATAGCCGTACTATTAAGAGGGTACGACGAGAAATCGACTTTAGGATGTGCATGTGCTCAACATCAATTTCTTGCATCTCAAATTAGCACTACTTCTTTTGGTTTTGAAAAGTTTAAAGTTGAAACCGAGGGTAACCCGGAGTATCCGGACATTTAGTCCGGAGTCTCCGGATTCAATCCGGAGTATCCGGACATTATGTCCGGAGTCTCCGGGTTGAGCCCCTTGGTTGCCTCTGGTTTCGATGGGTCCGAGTATCCGGACATTTGGTCCCGAGTCTCGGATAACTGAGTCTCCGGGTTGTTTATCCGGACACTCCGGCCTGTACAAAAACGGGAGTAACGGCTAGTTTTCAAAAAGAGTATTTAAAGCCCCCACTCCACTCCAACGGTAAGGATCTCTATTGAGCTCATTCATAGCAGCATTCAAGCCATTCCTAACCATCAAAAAGCATTCAATAGAGCCCCCATCTTCCTCCCACCAAGTAATTTGGTTGTTGATCCTTTTGGTGAGGAGAGGAAGAAGAAAAGTGCTAAGTGCATTCATTTCATCTTGTTGAGCACTAGTTCATCCTCCAAGCGATTCTTCGTGGTGCTATTACTCTTGGAGGTTGAAGGTCTCCTAGACGGCTAGGAGTCACCGGGAGCTACCAAAGCGTGTGGTGAGCCCCGGTCGTTTGTGAAGGCAAGTCTCGCCTCCGAAAGGGAAGAGACAAGAAGTGAAGCCGGCGAGTGCATTTGTGCAACACCGGGAGGAAAGCGGGTTGAAAGAGACCCCGGCTCAAGTGTGACCGAGCCACCTCAACGGAGACGTAGGGTTCCCTTCAAGAACCCGAACTTCGGTGAAAAATCTCGCCTCTCGCATTCTCTTTTTCTTCCTAGATTTGCTTGGTTAGATTTGATTTTGTAAAGATTAGATCTAGCTCGTTGCTTTCATGTATATTCAAATCTTGTCTAGCAATTGTTCTAGGTTGTTCTTGCTATTTACTTCTAGTAGTTTGTTGCACTTGCTAGAGTAGTTTTCTTTGCGTTCGAGCCCTAACCCGGAGACTCCGGTATTCTATACTGGGACACTCGGACAAGCCGAGTATCAGGACCAAAACAGGAGACTCGGATTGACCAGGCTTCGGCCCGTTTTATTCCTGCGTAAATTTTAATCCGCCTATTCACCCTCTCTAGGCGACATCGTTGGTCCTTTCAATTGGTATCGAGCCAAATCTCCTTTATTTTGGCTTAACCGCTTGGAGAATCAAAGATGTCGGACATAGAAAGGTTACGAAACCCATGGCCAAGAGAAAGCCTCGGGTTCGGTATCGGGTTGCTATTCCATTAGATTATTCCTCCTTTGGAGTCTCAAACTCCTCATCCTATGTCTCCGTCTCGTCCGGTCGAGCGCCTCACTTCGATGGCACTCGATATGCGGCATGGAAACATAAGATGAAGATGCATTTGAGATCACTTCATCCGTGTATTTGGAAGATTGTTGAAACAGGTTTCAAGCCCGCAAACCCCAACAATCTCACCTCCGAAGAAGACAAAGCTCAACACTTCAACGACTTGGCCGTCAATGCCTTGTTCAATGCTTTGAGCGACTCAGAGTTCAGCCAGGTCGATGGCCTTGACAATGCCAAGGACATTTGGGAAAGATTGATGGTGTCTCACGAAGGTGTATCAAGTGTCCGTGAGTCAAAGATAGAACTCATCATTGGGAGCTAAGTCGATTCACTTTGGAAGAAGGTGAATCGTACACAAACATGTTTGATCGCTTGATGGTGCTAGTGAATCAAGCAAAGGGCATTGGAAGCACCGAGCTCACCGACAAGGCCGTGGTGAAGATCATCCTCCGAGTGATCACCCCACCAACCGCAATCTTGTGCAACTCATCCGCGACGGCCAAATTTCGACACCCTCGCTCCTCATGATGTGATTGGAACGTTGATGACGGATGAGATGATGGTAAAGGAAGCGGAAGTGGTGGAGGAGCTCAAGTCCGGCAAGAAGAAAGGCATCGCCTTGAAGGCCGTCAAGGTGGTGCAAGAGGTCGAAGAGAGCACAAGCGATGAAGAAGAGTCGAGCGGCCCCTTGACAAATGAAGATATGGCCTTGCTCGTCAGAAGATTCAACAAATTCTTGAAGAAGAAGGGCTACAAACCGGGTAGTCACTCCAAGAGCTATGGCAACAAGTCAAGAGGGCGTCACTCCTCAAGAAAGTGCTATGAGTGTGGGGAACCCGGCCACTTCATTGCCGAGTGCCCACACAAAGAAAAGAAAGAAGAAAAGCCCTACAAGAAAGACAAGAGCAAGAAGTACAAAGGCAAGGGTCATGCATACATTGGCAAGGAGTGGAACTCCGACTCCGAGTCCGAGTCCGAGTCCAACTCCGACAATGAGGAAGGACTTGCCACCGTCGCCATTGCCACTCCACCGACAAAGTCAAAGAGTCTCTTTGACGACTTAAGCGACGGCGAAGGAAATACTCCAATGTGCCTTATGGCAAAAGGGCACAAGGTATCATCTAAGAGCACTACTCCTTCTATTGTTGATTATGGCTTAGATGATTGTGATGATGCTAGTGATGATGAGGAAGTAGCTTTTAAGTCTATGAATGATTTTGATATTGAAAAATTAGACTTGCTACTTAAAGATATTGAAAAATTGGAGGAAGTAGTTGAACAAAAGGAGGCTATTCTTGAGGCTCAAGAGGATCTCCTCATTTTTGAAAAGGAGAAGAACATTGAGCTAGAGAAGAGCCTAGCTTTTGAAAGAAAGAGAAATGAGGATTTGGTCAAAAGTTCAAATTTGACCAAAAATGAAGCAATTAGTCTTGAGATCACCAATGCTTCACTCTTAGAGCAACTTGCAAAAGCAAAGGATGCTTGCAAGGCTCTTGAAGTGAAGCTTGTTGATCTCTCGAATAAAACTTCTACCTCAATCAACAACTCCAATATTTCATTACCTTCAACGAGCAACGGTTGCGCTAGATGCTTTAATGTTGATGTTGCTACTTGTGCTACTAACCGTGAGACTTTGAAAGTCTTAGCTCATGAAAATGAGAAGCTTAAGGTGATGCTTGAAGATGGACTTCAAAAGTCCTACAAGGCAAGCAAGGGTTTAGAGGAGTATCTCGGTAGCGCCAAGGTAATCCTAAGAGGCAAGGGCTTGGGTATGTTCCGCTAAAGGGCAAAGAGCAACATTGTTGTTGCTCCTTTAAGCAAGCCCATTCACTTTGTAAAAGGTGAAGGAACATCCAAGCACAAAGCTCACTCCGAGTTCTTTGCTTCTTATGTGCTTAAAAAGACTAACCTCGGTCGTGTAGTTGCTTATCATGTTGGGCGTAAGTCAAGAATGCTCCTTGTGTTCGTTCTATTTGGGTCCCTAAATCACTTGTCACTAATGTGCGTGGACCTAACCAAGTTTGGGTACCAAAGAGCAAAAACTAAATGTCATTTTGTAGGCCTATATCTCGGTGGAACAAGTTGGATTTTGGATAGCGGATGTACGCACCACATGACCGGAGAAAGGCAATGTTTGCTCAATTGGACTCAAATGGATCAAGCATTGAAAGCATTGTCTTTGGAGACAATGGAAAAGGAGAAGTAATTGGATTGGGTAAAATTTCTATCTCAAGCAATTTTCAATTAAATAATGTTTTGCTTGTTGATTCATTAAGCTACAATCTATTGTCCGTTGCACAATTATGTGAAGCGGGCTATAATTGTTTGTTTAATGAAAAGGGTGTGGATGTCATTAAGAGGCTTGCGGTTCAATAGCCTTTAAAGGGCGTTTGAAGGGTAAGCTCTATCTCGTAGACTTCAATACGGATAGACTTAATCTTGAAAGCGTGCTTAATGGCTAAATCCAAAGATGGGTTGGCTTTGGCATCGCGGTTGGCCCATGTTGGTATGAGGAATCTTCACAAACTCATTAAAGGCAACCACATTCTCGGACTAACCAATGTCGTCTTTGAGAAAGATAGGATTTGTAGCGCTTGTCAAGCCGGCAAGCAAGTCGGTGCCTCCCATCCCGCCAAGAATGTGATGACGACCTCAAGACCTTTGGAAATGCTTCATATGGATCTTTTTGGTCCGGTCGCCTATATAAGCATCGGGGGAAGTAAGTATGGTTTGGTTATTGTTGATGATTTTTCTCGATTCACTTGGGTGTTCTTTTTGCATGACAAAGGTGACGTCCAAGTGACATTAAAGAAATTCATGAGAAGAGCTCAAAACGAGTTTGAAGTAAAGATCAAGAGAATTCGGAGCGACAACGGCACCGAGTTCAAGAATATTGGCGTGGAGGAATTTCTTGATGAGGAAGGAATCAAGCACGAATTCTCGGCTCCCTATTCTCCTCAACAAAATGGGGTGGCGAGAGGAAGAATCGAACCCTCATCGAGATGGCGCTGACGATGCTTGACGAGTACAAGGTTTCCGATAGTTTTGGGCGGAAGCCATCAATACCGCATGCCACAGCTCCAACCGCCTCTACCTTCACAAGATCTTAAAGAAGACGGCGTACGAGTTGCTCACCGGGAAGAAACCAAATGTCTCCTACTTTCGAGTCTTTGGGAGCAAATGCTATATCCTTAACAAAAGGCTAAGTCTTCTAAATTCGCTCCTAAAGTAGATGAAGGTTTTTACTTGGTTATGGAACCAATGCTTACAGCGTCACGAGTTTTCAACAATACCACGGTGTCGTTGAAATCTCGCGTGACGTGACTTTTGATGAAACTAACGGTTCTCAAGTAGAACAAGTTGATCGTGAGGTGATTGACAGGAAGAACCTCCTTGTGAAGCTATAAAGAAAATGGCAATTGGAGAGGTAAGACCTCAAAATTTGGAATCTCACCAGAGCTCCCCAACCCGAGTCTCAGGCTGAAACCCGAGTGTCGGGATTAGTCCGAGTCTGGGTCCAATACCGGAGTCTCCGGATGGGTCAGGCTCGGGCGACATTCCCTCCTCGTCCAATCAAGCTCAAGATGGTTCAAATGCCACCCAAGATGATGAAGGCCCTATTCAAGCCTTGGACTCATCCGTACCTCATCCTAGAGTTCATCAAAGCATTCAAAGAGATCGTCCGTCCGACAACATTCTTGGAGACATCAACAAGGGAGTATCCACTCGATCTCGAGTTGCAAATTTTTGTGAATTTTACTCGTTTGTTTCCTCTCTTGAACCTCTTAAAGTAGATGAAGCGCTTGAAGACCCAGATTGGGTGATGGCTATGCAAGAGGAACTGAACAACTTCAAGCGCAATCAAGTCTGGGAGCTTGTCAAAAGACCAAATCAAAACGTTATCGGCACTAAGTGGGTCTTCCGAAACAAGCAAGATGAAAACGGGATCGTGACAAGGAACAAAGCCCGTTTGGTTGCTCAAGGGTACACTCAAATAGAAGGTTTGGATTTCGATGAAACATATGCTCCAGTAGCTAGGCTTGAATCTATTAGAATATTACTTGCCTTTGCTACTCACCATGATTTCAAGCTATATCAAATGGACGTGAAGAGCGCCTTCTTAAATGGACCACTTTCCGAGATGGTCTACGTTGAACAACCACCCGGATTTGAAGATCCCAGACATCCGGACCACGTCTACTACCTTCACAAGGCACTCTATGGACTTAAGCAAGCTCCAAGAGCATGGTTCGAATGTCTTCGAGACTTCCTTCTCGGACAAGGTTTTGTAGTCGGAAAGGCCGACCCTACTCTCTTTACTAAGCACATTGATAATGATTTATTTGTGTGCCAAATATATGTCGATGACATTATATTTGGATCTACTAATGAATATTTGTGTAAAGAGTTTAGCAAGATAATGACCAAAAGGTTTGAGATGTCCATGATGGGTGAGTTGAAGTTCTTCCTCGGATTCCAAGTTAAACAACTTAAGGAAGGAACTTTCATTTGTCAAACGAAGTACATCAAGGACATGCTCAAGAAGTTCGGAATGGAGGACGCCAAGCCCATAAAGACGTAATGCAAGCCAGCGGGCACCTAGACCTCGACAAAGAAGGTAAACCGGTCATCCAAAAGGTATATCGCTCGATGATCGGTTCTCTCCTTTATCTTTGTGCATCTAGGCCCGATATCATGCTCGGCGTTTGTATGTGTGCACGTTTTCAAGCCGCTCCAAAGAGTGCCACATGGTGGCCGTTAAGAGAATCTTGAGATACTTAGTGCACACTCCTCATTTCGGACTTTGGTATCCGAAAGGATCCTCCTTTGAGCTTATTGGCTATTCCGATGCGGATTATGCCGGTTGCAAAGTGGATAGGAAGAGCACCTCAGGAACTTGCCAATTCTTGGGTAGGTCCCTAGTCTCGTGGTCTTCCAAGAAACAAAATTCCGTAGCCCTATCCACTGCCGAAGCCGAATACATAGCCGCCGGGAGTTGTTGTGCCCAATTACTTTGGATGAGACAAACTTTGAGTGATTATGGCCTATCCTACAAAAGCGTTCCACTTTTGTGTGACAATGAGAGCGCCATAAAAATTGCCAACAATCCTGTCCAACACTCCCGAACAAAACACATTGATATTCGCCATCATTTCCTAAGAGACCACGCAACCAAAGGCGAAATTGATATCCAACATGTGAGTACAAATGATCAATTAGCTGATATTTTTACCAAGCCCCTTGACGAGAAAAGGTTACGTGAATTGAGAAGTGGTCTAAATATTCTAGATTCTCGTAACGTGGCTTGATAAGTGCTCATATATTGGTTGATGAATGAAAAATGAAGTTCAAAACTTTATTTATCTTTTTCTCTGAATTTACCAGTGTTATTGGCTCTTGATCTTAGGATCGCATCATTACTATGTGACTATAGTCTGATTGCTTGATTGCTAGCTAGTCACATGGTGGATGGATGCCCTAGGACTCCTTTCTCTCTCTCTCCGTGGATCTCCGAAGCTTTCCTTGAAAAATTCCTTTTCTTCCCGAGCTGGGGAACCCGGAGTATCCGGATTTCTATCCGGACTCTCTCGTAGTAGCCGGAGTCTCCGGACATTTCGTCCGGAGTGTCCGGGTTGGTCCGGAGTCTCCGGACTGAAGTCCGGAGTCTCCGGGTTGGGGCGGTCGGTTAAACCCCAAAATCCCGCGCGGTTCGTTTCCTTTTCTTATTCCCCCGTGCCTCCTCCTCTCTCGTGCCCTTCTAGAGATTAGGGTGATTCCTTCCCCTCCCTTACTCCTCCATTCAAGGATCTTTGGACCCATCCTTCTCCTTGTTTGGAGTTCCCTAAGGTAAGGAACTTCGTGCCTAATCCTTCTCTTTTCGGGTTTGGACTCTTTCCTCCGCTTCTTAGGGGGTCTTGTGTGCTTCATCTCGTCTAGGGTGCGGCACATCATCCTCTAGCTCTTCAATCTTCGGAGGAATCTCTCTCACTCTCCCGTGTTCTTCTTCTTCAATCCCTTGAGGTGAGTACTCTCTTTTTGTGCCCTATTCCCGCGAAATTCTTTGCTAGAGTTTGCCCTACTCGTTTCTTGAACATTCTTGTGGCAATCTAGATTCAATTTGATGGTTTGTGCGGGTTGGATTGTCTCTTCTTTGGCCACCCGTGCGCTTCCTTCGCACATCCGAGTGTCCGGACTCAGTCCGAGTCTCGGTCCATCCGAGTATCCGGACATTTTGTCCGAGTCTCGGATGCAATCCGGAGTATCCGGACCTTTTGTCCGGACTCTCGGGTTGGTTGCCTCGGCCAGTTTCAGTTCGTCGCTGTTTTTAGCGTCGTCTCTTGGCTAATTCCTCTAGTTCGCTGCATGCCTGGTCGATGGATCCTTCCTGTGGAACTTCGGTGGCGGTGATCCTTCTCGTGACCGGTAGTGGCGATGATCCTCCTCAGCAGGCAGCTAGTGGCAGTGCTCCCGCTCAGGGCATGTCTCCCACTGGTTCTCCTCCTCAGCCTCAGCAGCCTCCGCAGAAAAGGCAGAGACTTGGAGTGGTCAAAAGACCCGTTTCCAGACCTCGAGGCCAGCCCGGCCGTGGTCGGCACTGTCTGTCTCTCCTCCTCCTCGGCAAGCTCTCGATCCAGATGAGCATCCCGCAGATACCCATGCCAGGCCGTGATCGAGAAAGAAGTCGATTCGTACCTCTGGGCACTTCATTGGTCCTCCGATCAAGGCCAAGCCGGTGTGGAACTATCCTTTGTCCGTGAATCCAATGAGAGTAATTGACTACGGACGAGGACCTGGTAAAGGGAAAGCCATAGTGGAGCAAAGGAAGAAAGATCGCTTTGGAGCTCTACCAGGATGAGTATGTGGACCGCGGTTTTGGAACCGGTTTTGATCTGATTTCTATGAGACGGTCCTATACCCTCTTGAGCATCCATGGTTCGCATGAAGACCATTGATCGGGAGTACATGGCTGCGGCAGGCAATCCAGTCTTCACTCGAGATCATAGAGATTTGCGAGCTGCATCGGATCAAGAACATCATGGCATACAAGTATGGCTGGAACAATGAGATCATCATGCGATTCTATGCCACCTTGTATTTTGACAAGAATGATGAGGCCATTTGGTGGATGACCGATAGGATGCGGTATGTGGCTAGCAAGAAGAGATTTGCCAGAGTGCTCAACCTCGATACAATTCAGTCCAAAACTTCATGAGAAGAAAGTGATGACTCTGAGCAGATTGAGGCTTTGTATGACACCTCGAGGAGTTTCACTTTGTTGGGACCATCAAAGGTCTCAAAGCTGTACAGCAGATCCTCAACAGGATGTTGAGAGTCACCCTTTCTCCCAAGGAGGGAGATGCTTACGCTATCGGTTCCTATGGTAGGAACTCTTTGTTTCACCTCGTTGAGAGCACTGAGCCTTTTGACATTGTCGATTTCTTGTGGGAAACAATGAGGCGTAACGCAGCAGAGCAACATGGCGATTGCAGCTATGCACCTTCGTGATGACCTTGATCTCTTCGGTGAGTGGGCTGAAGTTTGTCGAGATGAGGAGCATCTTTCTTACAAGGTCCGTCCTCAGTCTACTCCAGCCCCTCCAGTGCTTCCTCGGTCCTGCTACTAGACCTCGCCGAGGTCGTGCTTGAGCTCTACCTGCCTCTGCTCCACTGTGCCTCGATCCACTCCTTCCGAAGCGGTCCGAGGTCCCGAGCGGCACTCTTCACGGATGCTCAAGCACGTCTTCCTTCTTTGCCGCGACATCTCCACGGGCGAGAAGGTGATGAGCTCGGCAGATCAAGAAGAATGGTCAAGACATTCGCGACATCCGCCGCCACAATGGCGAGGCGCCTCTCCCAGCGATTCCTCCGGTCTTCCGAGGAGAGTAGCGACGCTACTTCTGCCGATGCCTTGTTTGGGATTGCTTCCTCCTCTGCTCCTCCAAATACCTGGTGACGGCATTTACAATGAGGGCTCTGAGTACGAGGCCTCCGACGACGGAGATGACGAGTGATTTCCTGTGACTTCCTTTTTTGGTGTCTTGATGCCAAAGGGGGAGTGATCTTTAGCGTTGTCTTAGTCTTGGACTCTTTATCTTTCCATCTGTCGCGTGTGGACTTGCTTGTGTTGCTTCAGTGGACTTGCTTGTGTTGCTTCAGTTGACTTGCTTGTGTTGCTTCAGTTATTTTGTTTATTTAGTGTTGTGAACTCTGTCTGTTCCATGTAATGTCGTTAATGCTTATTTTATGCTTGGATTACTTTCAGCTACTTGTATTATATTCTCGGAAGCTGTGTTTGAGGGGGAGCTCTTTTTTTTTCTCTCTCGTTAAATATGTGCATTCGTTCCCACTCAATTCCTCTAATGCACACATTTAGGGGGAGCTCCTCTTCTTGATCTTATGCCTAAGTCTTGTTCTCGTTATTTTATTTGCTAATTAATTGTGTTGTCATCAATACACCAAAAAGGGGGAGATTGAAAGTGCATCTAGGCCCCTCAATTTGTTTTGGTGATTAATGATGACACAATTAAAGAGATCTAATGTTTTATCCAAGAATACTGCAGATATCGAGATTATATTGAGCTTGGAATAACATTGGACACCCCCACGACTACTTAAAATCAAAAGGACGGCATCAAGACCATAATTGTAATCTTATATTTATTTGCGTCTTAAGGATAGCCGTACTATTAAGAGGGTACGACGAGAAATCGACTTTAGGATGTGCATGTGCTCAACATCAATTTCTTGCATCTCAAATTAGCACTACTTCTTTTGGTTTTGAAAAGTTTAAAGTTGAAACTGACCTGGGTAACCGGAGTATCCGGACATTTAGTCCGAGTCTCGGATTCAATCCGAGTATCCGGACATTATGTCCGGAGTCTCCGGGTTGAGCCCCTCGGTTGCCTCTGGTTTCAGAGGGTCCGGAGTATCCGGACATTTAGTCCGGAGTCTCCGGGTTGTTTATCCGGACACTCCGGCCTGTACAAAACGGAGTAACGGCTAGTTTTCAAAAAGAGTATTTAAAGCCCCACTCCACTCCAACGGTAAGGATCTCTATTGAGCTCATTCATAGCAGCATTCAAGCCATTCCTAACCATCAAAAAGCATTCAATAGAGCCCCATCTTCCTCCCACCAAGTAATTTGGTTGTTGATCCTTTTGGTGAGGAGAGGAAGAAGAAAAGTGCTAAGTGCATTCATTTCATCTTGTTGAGCACTAGTTCATCCTCCAAGCGATTCTTCGTGGTGCTATTACTCTTGGAGGTTGAAGGTCTCCTAGACGGCTAGGAGTCACCGGGAGCTACCAAAGCGTGTGGTGAGCCCGGCTGCTTTGTGAAGGCAAGTCTCGCCTCCGAAAGGGAAGAGACAAGAAGTGAAGCCGGCGAGTGCATTTGTGCAACACCGGGAGGAAAGCGGGTTGAAAGAGACCCCGGCTCAAGTGTGACCGAGCCACCTCAACGGAGACGTAGGGTTCCCTTCAAGAACCCGAACTTCGGTGAAAAATCTCGCCTCTCGCATTCTCTTTTTCTTCCTAGATTTGCTTGGTTAGATTTGATTTTGTAAAGATTAGATCTAGCTCGTTGCTTTGCGTATATTCAAATCTTGTCTAGCAATTGTTCTAGGTTGTTCTTGCTATTTACTTCTAGTAGTTTGTTGCACTTGCTAGAGTAGTTTTTGCTGCGTTCCCGAGCCAGCTAACCCGGAGACTCCGGTATTCTATACCGGACACTCCGGACAAGCCGGAGTATCCGGACCAAAACCCGGAGACTCCGGATTGACCAGCTCGGCCCGTTTTATTCCGCTGCGTAAATTTTAATCCGCCTATTCACCCCCCCTCTAGGCGACATCGTTGGTCCTTTCAACGCCCGAAAGCGAGTTCGTTGAAGCCGTACTCGCCTTCTGTGAGTGCGAGATCGTCCACCTCCACCCAAATTCCATCCTCATCATGGCCATCTTCGCCCATCTCTGTGAGGGGTTTGTGGGCGTCGAGCCTACTCCCAGTCTCTTTCTTCACTTCTACACCCTTTCGCAAGACCGGCACTCGCAGCCGGCCGCCTTTACTTCCGCCTCCGACCTACCCGCCTGCAGATGAGTACCCGAAGCTTCACGCTCAAGGACTCGTGTCGGGTGGGCCGACTCTTGGTTCTATCTCGAGGAAGGCCGAGGGCGGCTCGCTTTCCTACTCCGAGCCGTGGGTCGTGGTTGCCGAGACCCTACCGACGGTGCAGCCGGGAGGAGGAGAAGGTGTTCTGGCTGATCAACGAGCTCACTTGCTCAGGGCTGGCCGGACGGGATGTCGCCCGGGACTACATCAGAGCCCGGGTGTCGCCCCTCAGGAGGAGGGTGAATCCCTTCTTCAAGGTTGAGGGGTGGCAGGACATCACACGGGAGTCACGCTCAGGTATACCATCGACCTCGGCCTTCTCTCCTATGCAGAGGACATTCGTTCTTACCACTTCCTCTTGTTCGGTACGCAGCTCCACCGAGGATCGGGTGGACGCGAGGGTGTCCGAATGTTCGGCACCCCAAGGGCAAGGAAATCCTAGAGGGTCGCCAGATCCCGAATAACGTCCTCAACCGGACCGAGGCGGTAAGTTTTCGATTTGGCCTTCCTTTCTTGATGTCCCGCTTGGTCCGAGTCTCTCAGGGTGCCCCGACCTCATAAAACTCTCTCTCGGCAGAGAAGGTCGCCCTCGAGGTCGCGTGGATCAACGGCATCGCACTGGGGACGAGGTCGTAGGACCAAAAATTGGCGTCGCAAGCGCCGCGACCGATCTCCTTCGGCCACGCCGTCTCTCGCCTCGGCGTTCAGCGCCCTGAGCCTGACGATCGGCCACCCCGCCAAAGATTTGGAGTATCTCGATCGGCAGGAGGTGAGCGAACTAAAACTTTGGATGGATGAACATACCTGAAACCCCGAGCCGATGGCTCGTTTACGCCACTGCCGCTGCGGCGAAGAAGGAGGCCGCGCCGGGTCCAAATAGCGAAAGGAGGCACTGGAGAGCGGATCGCGGTTCTTCGTGCAGAGCTCGCGCGGTGAGCTCGAGCTCGGCCCTCCGGATGACGAGGAGGAGAAGGACGAGCCGACCCGTCCCCCTGGTCCCGAGGTCCCGCAGGTCGTCGGCTGCGTCCCAACCACGCCCAACGCCGACCATCACCGAGGCCGACTTGGGAGAGGTCGACCCTTCCGTCGCCAGGGCCGACAAGGCACGTGAGGACATGGCTGCCCTCCTCGATCGCGCTCGAGGCCAGCTGAGAGATGCCGAACGAGGTCAGCCTCTTAGCCCCATCTCGTTTCTCTCATCCTCCTCAAGATCACACTAACCCCACACCGCCTGTAGTGGGTGTGGCGGTGATCTTGGAGTTATGGGATTTTGGAGCAATGGCTGACGAAATTCTTGATCTCGTGCTAGAGAGGGAGCTTGCCCGCGCTGCCGAGGCCGTTGTGGGCGAGGAGGTCGAGGTGGGAACTGAGGCCGCGGAGGCCCAATCCCCACGAGCCGCCGGTGGTGATGACGCCGAGGTAGAGGAGCCTGCCGCCGCGGAGATCCGGGCCCCAGAGCTCGTCTCTCCTGAGGAGGAGACGCGGAGGAAGATTGCGGCTGCCGATGCTCGGGCTGCGGCGGAGGGCATCCCCCACATTATAATCCAAGACGACGACGAGGAGGAGGACGGTGGTACCGAGCACGTCGCTGAGGCTCCTCGCGAGGATTCCGCCGGCGCGAGCGACATTATCGCCGCCACGCTCCAAGAGATCGCCGAGATCTCTCCCCGAGCCCGCGACGCTCCGCCGGACATCAACGTCGAGCTCGGCCTCACGGCTGCCGACCCGGCGACTCCGGTCGATCTCGTGCCCGAAGACGCCGCCATGGCCCAACTCAGCGCCCGACCTCCGGCCGACCCGGCGTCTCGGTCGTCCTTGCGCCGAAGACGCCGCCATACCGACTTCAGGCGCCCGACCTCCCGGCCGCCGAGCCGGCGTCTCCAATCGTTCCCGCGCCCGGAGACGTCGCCACGGCCCAGTCTTGCGAGGAGGCAGGGCCCACCGGGGAGGAGGCTCCCCCGGCCGTGGACATTGTGCTCCGGGCGGAGGATCTCAAAAGCCCGGATGCCGAGGAGGAGGAGCCCCCGAGCGCAACTCCTGCTCGGGAGGAAGAGGAGCGGGAGGTGATCCTTGCTCTCGAGGCCGTCCCTCCACAGGAGATGGGGGTCGATCCTCAGGGGCAAGGTCTCCCGCCCCCAGGGGACGGGGGAGCTCGAGCTCAAGACCCAGCGCTTGATCAAGGAGAAGGAGCTCAAGCTCCCGCCCAGGGAGTAAGGAGCGGGACGGAGGACCTCTAGAAATTGTTCCAGAGGGGCCGGAGGCTCGGCCTCATGGGTAAGTTTCCTAACACTTATGTGTTTTTGTCCCAAAAGAATCCATCGCGACCGAGATGCCTTGATGCGTAGGTGTTGGAGACAACCATGAAGGACTTCCACGCCGCGATCGCGTACGCTTGAGAAGTCATCGCGAAGCACCAGGCCGAGCAAGACGCTAGGATCGCGGAGCTCGAGCGCCTGGTCGCCGAGCTGAGGTCTTCTGAGGCCGAGATTCGGCAGAAGATGGAGGAGTCCGCGCTCTTCCTCAAGGAGCGCCTTGAACAGAGCGAGCAGGCAAGGTTAGGGCTCGAGGCGACGGTGGCGTCCCTGCGTGACTCCGCACGAAGCGCCGAACGGACGATCGACCAGCAACGGGAGGAGTCCAAACGGCTTCGTCAAGCGGCAAGCGAGGGTCGTGAAGCTCGTCGGCGGGTGCTTGACCTCGAGTCCGAGCTTGAGTCCGTGCGGGACGAGCTCGTCGCTCTGCAGGACGAGAAGCGTGCCGGCCTCCTGTAACTTGTTCCTGCAAAAAACTTTAGCGAAAAAGCTGCCAAGTTGGGCATAATACGATCGTGTTTAATAGATGCCTTTTATTTTTCTCTATTTTGTCTCCCTCGGAACGACAACGATATGCCCTATCCTGTTGCTCCCTATTCGACGGAGCTCGACAGTCACGCGATCTAGTGATAGTCACGCGATCTAGCGAACGATCGTACTAGAGAGTGACTACCTCGTGCGAAAGATCCTCTAGATCGTAGCCACACGGTATCCTTACAGCCCCCGCCGCCAACGGAGGTCGTGGGGGGAGGCTGCAAACACGACCTTGTTGACGGAATAGAGCCCTGCGGGGACCGTGTGACTTTATACGGTGCGTCTACGCCGCTCACCGGCCGATCTGAGCTGGGAACCGTCGAGGGGTGCTCATGCGACCCTTTGTCTGCGGCGGAGGCCTGCCGAGAAAAGATGGTCGTCTTACGGAGAAGGAAACCCTCGGGGTTGAGCTCTGGTGGTCCGATGTCAGGCGGTAGGATGCTTGTCCGTTTGCGCCCTGAGGTCCGAGCTCGCTCTTTGATACCGGATCGAGTTTGATCACGGCACTTCGCGGGAGGTTTAAAGAGAGAAAGAGAAAACGAGAGAGAACGAGGGAGACCGAGAGGCCAAGTGTCGAATTTTTATTTAAAGGAGTAAGGTTGGTTTGGTTAGATATGGAACTTACGCAGTTGGTCGATGTTCCAAGTACTAGCTAGTTCTCGACCATCTTCCATTGCGAGGCGGACAGCCCCCGGGCGTGCTGTTGAGACGACCGTGTAAGGACCTTCCCATCTTGGCGTTAGCTTGTTGGCTTTTGACAGGTCTTGGACGTCGCAGAACGAGATCGCCGACGTGCAAGGTCCTTGGTAAATGCTGATTTAGCGGCGTGCTGCGTAGAGCTTGCAGGTAAACCGCGGATCGCAACAGAACCCGTTCACGAGTCGCCTCCGCGAGGTCGAGGTCGAGGAGGCGCTCGCCTTCTGCGTCGATGCTATCGGCTAGGTTCACCCTTGGGGATCCTAGGACAACCTCGGCGGTAGGACGGCTTCCGCGCCATATCTGGTGAAAGGGGTCTCCGTAGCTCGGCTCGTCAGGTGCTGACCGACCAGAGGACGGGGTAGCTTCGTCCACCCAGGCTCGACCATGCCGATCGAGGCTCTTGAAGACTCTCTTCTTGATTCCTTGGACGATCTGCCCGTTCGCGCGCTCGGCCGCCCCATTGCTCTGCGGGTGGGCCACGGATGCGAAGCATATCTTGGTCCCGACCTCCTCGCAATAAGCCTGAAACACCTCGCTTGTGAACTGAGTGCCGTTGTCCGTGATGAGGCGGCTCGGAACGCCAAAGCGGGTTACTACATTATTGCGGAAGAACCTTTTAGCCGCCTGCGCCGAGATGGTTGATATAGGCTCGGCCTCGATCCATTTAGTGAAGGTGTCGATTGCGACGAACAGGTATTTACAACCCCTCCTTCCCCGGGGAAATGGACCGAGTATGTCGATGCCCCAAACCGAGAACGGCCAGGTTAGCGGCATGGTCTGCAGTGCGTATGCCGGCTGATGGACTTTCCGGGCATGGAACTGGCAAGGTCGGCAAGCGGTCACTATTGAGCGCGCGTCGGCCAATAGTAACCCAACCGGAAGGCTTTGCTCACCAAGGTCCTAAAGGACGAGTGAGCTCCACACATCCCGTCATGGATATCTTTGAGGAGATATTTGCCTTCCTCTTGGGTGATGCACTTGGAGAGGACGCCAAGCGCGCCTTTGCGGTATAAGAGGCCCTCGACCATTTTATAGGTCGAGGAGCGTCTCACTAGCCGGGATTTCTCAGCTTCCTCCTCGGGCAGCGTCCCGTGCACGAGGTATTAGATGAATGGCGTCATCCAACTCGCACCCTGCTCGAGGAAGGAGACGGTACCACCCGTCTCGGTTGCCTCCTCTCCGGGGGGTATGGAGGGCTTATAGAGGTGCTCGATGAGCACCACGCCGAGAAGCGAATCGGGCGGAACCGACCTTCGATAGATGGTCGGCCAGGGCATTGTCCTTCCTGGGGATGTATAGTACTTCGAAGTTTCTGAAGTACTTTTCCATCTTCCTTACTTCAACCAGGTAAAGCGCCATTGAGTCATCGGAACACTGATACTCCTTGTTAACCTGGTTGACTGTGAGAGGAGCCGCCCAGATCGTCCTCGAGTTGTTGGATGCACGGTTGCTCCCGTCGGAATTGGGTCCTAGCAACAAATCACCAGAGGTGATCCTGATGCTATTACCCAAGCCCAATGGAGACCACCCTACGAACGTCCAACGACTCGACAACAACCCCGGTATTCCCCCGGTATGCGATCCGAAACTCGCCCAGGATCCCCACATACCGGTTCCCAAGTTATATCACAACAGTTCCCACAAAGGGGCATCGGGCCCAAACTCACTACCAGAGACGCACGAAACGCGGAAACAACAAAACACACACGGCACACGGAAGCCCAAAGGACGACCAAACAAACAGGAAGCGAAGAGCCGATGTGCTCCAATACAGAAATAAAAGTGCAACAGTTTACAAAAGTAAAGCCGACTATCCTATACAACAAAAGTAAAACACCCGGAAGTGTCATGCCTCGAACACCTCGGCGCACACGCCTGCGGCCTCTACTCGGTGCCCTTGGCCACCGATAGGCGTGAGGGGCGTAACTCACACCCCTCTGGATCCTCACCGCAAAACCACAAAGCGTAAGCTGAGTACGGAAGGTACTCGCAAGTCTTACCCGTGGTCCATATATGACCGACTCCAAAGGACATGCATTTGGATGTAGCAAAAACCAGTGAAGGTAAAAGTGCGAAAGCTTAACATTTGTTATATTAATTACCTAACTACTCAATTCACAATTAAGCTTGTAATAGCGCCTACTTACGAAAATGAAGTTGCAATCATTAATTCACAACAATTAATCTCAACACCAATTTATGTGGGCTCAAGCTCGACGGCGAACCTCGGTTCAAGTTCTTACTACGTGATCGTGCGATGAAAGAGCTTGCTCATATCCGAGCGCGGCAATTCGAATCGCTTATTTAACCTCGCAGGGAAGCATTGATCGCACGACACTTACCACAAGGGCCTAGTGTCAACCCCTCCCAATCATACCCAATCATTTGGCGTCCTCCTGTGGCCCGAAAACCTAGCACCCCCTCGAGCAGCCCCAAGCCCGGCTTGGTGCTCGAGAGTCGGCCTAAGCCTCGCCCTCAACCACATCCAACCACGAGGAAGTTCACGGTCCATCGATTCCGTATGAGAGAAAGAGTGGCTTACTGCAGTACCATAATCGGGCATGCGACCAACCGGTGTGCTCAATCAAAGGGCAACCATCGAATCGGTCCTTAATCGACTCAGACGGAACTACCACATCGGGTCTCCTTACCCAATGTCCCAACCTTCCCGCCTGGTCTCCAATTCATTTTTTCTTTTCCAACTACCCATCCATGCCCACTCTTTTATCATAGATAAGGTAACGACCTCAAGCGACGGAACTTTCCGCCACTTGGCCCAATTCCCGACCTCTAAGCAATTCTAGCGTTGACTCATTTAATACCCATACTAGTTCCAACGGAAGTATTCACAAATCCAAGGGACGAATGTGCAGCAAATAGGATCTAACCCTAACCCAATTCAACTCCTAATGCAGACTTATTTCACCAATTAAGCAATTTATTCACAAAAATACAATTAATATAGGTTCAAGATGCATAGGTGCTTGCCTTGTTCTTCTGCTGGTGGATCGACAGCGATTTGCCCCTCGGCAACTCCCTCAACCACGGCCACGTCAGTCGCCGCGGGATCGTTCTCTACACGAGTACAATGCATAATTAAAATGCATGCAATGCATATGAATGAAGTACAACTGAAAAACCCCGAAGAAATAACGCAACCGGACAACTCGACTCAACCGACAGAGACCGGCCCTAACCCGACGATCAGGGTATTTGATCCGGACTCTCCGGACAATCCGGACTCTCCGGCCCATTCGGTCCGGATACTCCGGGCAGAGCGGACACTCCGGACGGGGTGTCCGGACACTCCGGACCTGGCGAGTTTTACCCAATAACTCAACGGATCGAGGTGCCGCCAAGTCCAACGGCATCACGGGGACCCGATCTATGACTTTCCTACACGTGGCAAGGCCGAAGAAGCTTATAGCTAACCCAACTCCACGAGGAACGACACTAGCCCATGAAACCACTAACCAACTCCAAACGACCCTTGGATCGGCGCTACTACTACCCGATCAACCACACTAGCACCCACATTCATCAATCCAAGCCCCACACTAACCCTAGGATCACTACACCCAAAACTGAAAGGACCGGGATGTCGGCCTAGAGGGGGGGTGAATAGGCGATTACAAAATTATACCCAATTTAAATTAATCTATCAGAGATAATGCGGAAGCAAAGGGTACAATTAAGTTTTGCAATTTAAACAATTCAGCCCGAGATGTAACAGGAGACTCAGGATATATTATCGGATACTCGGTATATCCGGATACTCGGATTAATATACCGGATACTCCGGACAACTTTCGGATAGTCCGAACTAAATACCGGACTCTCGGATTGACTAGTTCGGCGAGAATAGAGCACACGCAATAAAATTAAGCACGACTTCGATTCTAGTGATACAAATTACTCTACCGCAACAGAGCAAGTATACAAGCAAGAATAGATGCGGTAGAAGCAATCTAATCAATCTAAGCACAAGAATCAAAGACAAATTAAACAAGTGAGTAAAAGAGGAAACCGAAGGAAACACGAAGATTTGTTCCCGGTTCGGATCCTTGAGGGGATCCTCGTCTCCGTTGAGGCGGCTCGGTCACACTTGAGCCGGGTCTCTTTCAACCCTTGTCCTCCGGTGTTGCACTTGGCACTCGGCAGCGGCCGGTCACCCAAGACTCGGAGTCTCTTTCAACTCGCTAGCCGCTCGTCGTTGCACCTTGCATACGCCGGCTTCACTTCTTTGATTCCTTTCCTCGCGGAGGCGGAATCCGCCTTCACAAACTTCCCACGGCGCACCACACCAAGTCGGTGGCTCGTGGCGACCTCCTAGCCGTCTAGGAGTCCTCAATCTCCAAGAGTAACAAATACTCTCGAAGAACTCACTTAGAATCAACCTCAAGTGCTCAACAACTCAAATCACACTTAACCCTAGCACTACCCACTCTCACACCCCACCCGTCACTCAAAGGGGATCACTAAGATCTTAGGATTAGAGGGGCTTTGGGGCTCAAGATCACCAAGAAAACACCTCAATACACCCAAGAAAACATCCCCAACGGCTACTTTGAAGTGGGCAAGAAGGGGCTTTAAATAGCCATCCCAAAAACTAGCCGTTTGGGACCGAAATGGGCAACCGGAGACTCGGATAAAACCCGGAGACTTCGGATCATCCGGATACTCCGGAATCATCCGGATACTCGGATAACCCGGAGACTCCGGGTTACAACCCGGATACTCCGGATCTCGAGCAAAGACGCAGCACCGGGACCAGCGTGCATAACTTTTGACTCGGACTCCGATTCGGCAAATTCGGACTTTTCGGAAAGCTAAGAACGAGGGCTACACAACTAACAAGGTCTCACTACCCAAATCCCAAAGGATAAAAAATTGGCATCACAAGGAATCCAAGAGAGACCTACAACCCTCACTTTCCGGCACCACCAACACTTCTATCCCTCACACCAACCCACCTACACCTCGGTGAACAAAGTGTGACTTGGGTTTCTCAACCTTAGACAAGGATATACCACTTTTGAGCACTTGAGACTTGTCTAAGTGATTTCAACGATTGCATCCCTCTTAATAGTACGGCAATCCTTAGACTCAAATTTAAACACAAAATCTAAGTCTTACACTAAGCTTTGCCGACTTCTTCCGGATGCACGGTGCATGATGACGCTTCCACAAAGATTGATGATGCCCTTCGTCTTGTCAACCTCAACGCGCTTCACCTCATGAGACTCTCGTCCTCTCGACCTTGACCTCAATCATCACCAAGACGATCCTCCATCAAGTCGAATCGACTTAGTCCTCATTTGTTGGTGACACATTTGTCTTGTTGACTTTGACTCGCTTATCATCCTTCAAACCACTTGGTCATCATACACACAGCTTTGGGACCTAATTCTTATCAAAGCACTCAGCAAACACATTAGTCCCACAAGCTCAAAAGATATGAATTAGAATTAAATGAATGAGATGAAATACAACAAGTGTTTCATATAAATAGGCATGATATCAACGGAAACACTTGACATAAGAAATGTTCTCTACTAAGTGCGGCATGATGAATATATGATTGATCTAACTGCACTAGAGAGATAATTGCCAATATGAAGAATCAATTAAATCATGGCAAGGACCACATACTTTGCTTAAATGAAACACATGATAGAATATACACGAATTACACATGTGCAAACAATATTTGGAATGCGAGTAAATAATGTAATCCAATTCTAGATTAAACTTCACTAAGAGAGGTGCATTAGAAGATACACAACTAAGACATGTATGCACCAAGTCAATATGAAGCAATGAAGTTTAACTCTAGTTAACACAAGCATATTAAAAACAAAACACATAATGAACTCAAATGAATATATATATGCACAAGCAATTATGACATGAATCAATGTGCACATATGAAATCAACAAGTTACTTAGAGTTCAATATGCATTTGCTAAAGAGGAATGCAATGACAAATATGGAAGGAATACCGAGATTGCATACCTCATTTTTGCTTAACCATCCCAATTGACTAATGTTCAACTAGGCAATAAACATGTTAGTCTCATAACAATATAAACATATTAGAGGTTTGTCTTTTGTTAAGCATTAAGTTAAGCATTTGTACAATTACATTGATTGACATTACATGCGTTTGTTATTAATCGTTTATCATTAATCACCAAAACAACATAAGTGCCTAGACGCACTTTCAATCTCCCTCTTTTTGGTGATTTATGACAAACGATTTAACAAATGCACTAAAGGACAATATAAAGATATTTAGCATTGAAATGAACACGGAGAATGAGTTAGAGATCATACTTACAAATATTCTCCCTCTTTTTCATTGTCCCTTTTTGTCCATCGATTTTTGGGAATTTGATAAGTCCATAAATTCTCCCCAAATGTTCTCCCTCGTTTTGTCAATCGATTAGGGGGCAATTGATAAATCCATAAATTCTCCCCCTTTGTCATTAATCCCAAAAAGAATAACCTTTTCTCCCTCTAGATTGAACACTCAATAAAAAGATTAGGAAGAACAAAATAAAACAAATGAGCTAGTAATAAGACAATGATATCAATGATATTAAGCTCCCCCTAAATCTAGGCAAGATATGATATCAATTATATCCAAGATTTAGGTGATTGATCTTTTTAATTGAACAAATTTAAAGTTGTCATGATTAACAAGATATAAGTGAAGCTCAAACATGACAATTGAATAAGATACCAATCGATGATACCAATTCAAATGAAGTCATGATTCACAAGAATGTAAGAGATGCTTAAATCATGACAAAGATCATATAGCAAATATGTGTATCAGAGCATAATAACTATCAATATCATATAGCCACTGTATGGAAGTGAATTACATGCTTATGATCAATTTAAAGAGTAAGGTATACCTCTTACTAATGTGTTCTTCAACTTACATTTCCTCCTCCTTAAGCATGGTGTCATCCATATCAATCATACTAATATGGCAAAAAGTTAGATGACACTTAAATAGAGAGAAAATGCAATTTACAATGAGAGGATACCAATTGATAAGCAATTGAAGTAGTATCAGAGCAATCTAATTACCAATTGAAATACATAATGATTGAAAGAATTGATTCAATTGGAAGACTTAACATGATAAGCATTACACCATTTAAAATTTAAGACAATTAGCATAATGGTGTACAAAGACATTATTAAATATGGTCGGAAAGAAATACGTCCCTTCTATCGGTTCTTGTCTATTGCATGTTCGAATCGGTCATAGTCAAGTCGCACGGCCTCGGATCCCTCGGACTTTGGAGCTACACTCCTTTCCTTCATCTCACCGTCGAAGTTGACACCTTTTTCGAAACCTTGAACATCAACAGACAAGCACCACGATTTCAGGAACAAGTATCTTTCAACTTGACCCAAGTTAGTGTGATAATGTCTAAATGCACTATGCAAGATATAGATGATAAGCATGAGAGTACTACTTGCATGCAATTTTTCAAATTTAAGAACCCAAATGAAGATCTTGTAATATTAACTTACAAGAAGGATTGAAACACATTCAATTTTAACTCTCGAAATCCTCTTTCAGCAATTATCTTCAATACATTCAAGAGAGGAATCACTTTGAGGCTAAGATACAAGTAAATCCAGTTTCTAAAAGAACTTAGCCAAAGGATGCACTTTCAATGGAATGAAAACTTAAATAGATAAGCTCCACTCAAAAGCTTGGAGCAATGAAAAAGCTCACTTAGTTTTCATCTTTGAAAGGCTTGCCAAGATACCAAATGAAAGAACTAAAGCTCAAAACAAAGGAAGGTATCTCAAGGTTATTTGAAACTAATTCAAATAACTCACTTCATTTTATTAGGCTTTACTTATCATCGTGATTCTCTTGCAGAATCCAAACTCTTGCCTAATAGGGTTAAGCGAGAAACCCAACGCAAATACCACTTGAGAAATTAGATACCAATTGGAAAAAACTATCTCAAGGGAGATGCTTGAAGAACTTCTTTCGAGAAAGAGCATAAAGAAATTTTCATTAACGAACAATGCTCAAATGGAATTTCTCCTCTTTATGCATTTCAATTCATAAAGAACCTCACATAGAGAGTTCTTAAGCGATTGAACTTACAATTTAAGCTTATGGAGAATCCAACTCAAAAGACTTTGGGTATCAAAACAATGCTACAAAGAGGCAACATATACCACTTGTAGGAAACTTGAAGTTTATTGATACCAATTGGATAGATCAAATAAGATGAAACCCCTTGGAAACACGATAAATGAATAACGCTCTTTTGATACTTCTTATTGGATCAAATCACAAAGATATTGATACCAAAAGAAAAAAGATATTCGATTGAATCGATGAGTATCAGAGCAATTAACCACTTAAGGGTATCAAAGAGTAACTTGAAAGCTTTAGAGTCAAACAAATGAGGATACCACTTGAAAACATGTAAATGCCCAAAACTTGACATAAATACGCTCCTCAAGATATTCAATAAAAGAATCATGGAGCTATTTTTGCATTTGAATTGCTCAAGTTTTGTCTAGCCAATGGTACCACTTAAAAGAAAATCGATAAGCTTGAAGGGTATCGAGCAATAAACACCGACAGTAACAGAGGCAAATGCAAACACAAGAAAATCTAAATCACAAAGATTTAGAAAGGTATCGAGCTGAAAATTTTTGAGAACAAGCAAAGGGGTACAAGGAAACCACTTGAAAAGAACAAATCCTTGCAACCAAATAACTCCTCAAAACTGATACCACTAGTAAACTCCTTCAAATATTTTCAAAAACATTTGAATTTGTGCAAAAGATGCTTTGGGATTGCAAGAATCTTTTTCCAAAAAGAATTCTTGAAAAAGGAAGCACCAAATTAAAGATATCCCAAAACCAATTTCGAAAAACCGAAATTTTCAATCTTGTCTGCCAGACCGGCACTACCACGCACACAACGCCGGTAGAGTGCCAGGGGATCGATACTACCGCCATTCAGGTGCGGTAGTGCTGACCTCGATACTACTCTGCTTTGTCAGTCTTGGTAGTGCCGACTTTGGCACGACTGAACTGAAACTTTTTGCAAATTGTCAAATTTGATTCAAATGAAGTCCAAATGATTTGAAATGTTTAGGGAACTAACTTTGGAAATTTTGAAGGTTTTGAAACAAGTTTTGCTTTAAAATAATTTTCTTTTAACTCAATTTTGGCGAAATGCGCTTTGAGGCATAAAAATGAAATCGAAACTCGAAAAGTCCTCAAAGTGCAATTTCAACTCGGATTTCATCCACAATTGAACCCTCATGGCTTGAAGGATTTGAAATACATTTTTGAAGCCATGACCACTTATAAAAACAATAGAATCCGATTTGAAAGCCAAAATCCTATATTAGGTATGTTTGAGTTAAAGAACAAATTGTTTTAGGCCAAAATATTTTCTAGAATAGGAATTTTTATTTTCAAAGCTTGTAAAACCTTTCAAATACATAGTAGGATAGTTTTACAAACCTTTTTGCAAATTTAGGCCTTTTAAACAAGATTTTGACTTTTGTCCAAAGAAGGTCCTTTTGAAGAACCAAATGAAAACCAACAAAGTCAAATTCAATTAACACAAAGAATCAAATCCATCTTAAGAGAATGTGATAAGAGTTAGAGATTTGAAACTTTATGTATGAGTTTGAAATACCATTTTGGACTTAGATATAGCAAAGGATCGGTCCAAATGGCAATACTCAATAAGTGCAATATTTTGACCGATATAGGTCAAACTAAGATTTTCGGGAATTTGAAAGCAAATAGCTTTTCTTTGGTTGATCTTTTGAAAAACTTTTGAACACAAAAGATATTAAGAGTGACCAACTCTAGGAGTTTTGCTTTAAGATTATTTTCAAAATCCTTTTACTTTTAATTCTATGAAAATTATAAGTTTAAATCCAAAACAAGATACTACTATCTAGATTTTGGGCTTGAAACTCATTTTCTTTTCAATATAGAATTTTGGGAAGCCAAAACCTTTGGAAAACATTTCAAAGACATTTGTATACAAATTTCAACTAGTTTTTCAAAAGATTACAAGTAAGTACACAAATTTTGAGTTTTGGCTCAAAGGTTGATTTTGAAATTATATTATGCACTTATATACATATGGGCACATGTAGGGATGTGATACACATGAATATGAATTAGCACTCCCCTAAATGTGCCACTTTAAACTTGCTCAAGATTGCAATAAGAGAATAATACTAAAAACAAGAGCAAGTACTACTAACAAGCAATTAAATCGATTTTCATGATACTAATGCATCTAAACCTACACAAGGCTAGAAGCAATAATATAATCAATTTAAATACTTGTTACCGAGATGGCATTGGCTCATGATTGTCTTGATTGTCTTCATGCTTGGCTCCAATTGCAATTGATAGTTCATTTTTCTTCTTGTGGAGATCAAGCATCCAATCCATCTCTTAGTACCTAATAATTCTTTTAGGCACTCTTTGGTACCCAATCTTTGTTGGGTCCAACAATGTTAGTCACCATAGTTTTAGGAACCCAAATGGTCCTAATATTAGCATTATTTATATGACTAACTTTACTAGGAATAGATTTGCTTTTATAGTTCCTCCTAAGCAATATATTTGGAATAAAATGAGATGGCTTTGGAGGACAAGCATAATTAGCAAACCTATTTCTAGTTTGATCCATTCTAAGCATATGATAATTGAAATTATGCATTTGCTTAGTGGATCTAGCAAATCTAGCAAATTGTTTGCTATTGTTATTTCTCCTAAGCAATTTGTTGGAATTGCTTTGAGTGGGCTTAGGAGTCCTAACAATTTTAGCAAACCCATTTCTAGATTTACTCTTCCTATGCAAATGAGCATCATTATTTTGAACGGGCATAGGGGACTTGACAAGTTTGGCAAATAAATTGCCATTCTTGTCCTTCCTAAGCAAGTAATCATTAGAGTGATGAGTAGGCTTAGGGATTAAACCTTTAGGGCAATTCTTACCAATGTGCCCTTTTTCCCGACAATTGAAGCAAGTAGGCTTTGAGCGTCTCTTCCTCTTGTCTTGCTTCTTGTCGGCTTGCCTCAAGGTTGGAGTTGTGGCCTTGTTATCCACTTTATTGGGGCACACGGAGGCGAAGTGGCCCTTCTTGTTGCATCCAAAGCACCTCAACATCTTCGATGATCCTCCATGGTGCTTCGGCTTGCTCTTCTCCCTCTTGGAGATGTAGCAGGAGTCCTCGCTTGTCTTGAGGCGCCCTTGGTTTGCTCAAGATTTCGTCGAGGATGGCCTTTCCTTTGATGACCCTCTTCAAGTCACTTTCCAACTTAGTGACTTGTTCCTTGAGCTCTTTATTTTCCTCTACAAGGTTAGTCTCACAAGACATAGAGGAAGTAATAGCAATTGAATTTGAGCAACAAGGAATATTATTGCTAGAGGTGGACATGCTATTATTAGATGAATTGCATGAAATGGAAGTTAATTTAGAGCATGGCAATTCATCTACTAAATCACAATGAATTCCTATGTCCACCTTGGGCTTAGGAATTTCTTTGGAAAGGAGGGGTTCATGATTTTCTTGAAGCATGTTATAATCATTTTGAAGTGATTCATGTTCACGCTTCAAAATCTTATATTTCTTTTTCTCCTTTCCAAGACAATTATTAAGCTCTTTTAGCAAATTGATAAGTTCATCGTAAGTGAACTCATCATCATCATCACTTACCTCATTCTTACCTTTCGCCATGAAGCAGCGGATTTGTGATGGACGATCATCTTCATCTTCGCTTGAGGCGGAGGTTGAGGTTGAGGTTGATGGAGATGTCGATTCTTCTCTTGATGTAGAGGTTGAAAAATCATCCACCGAGCATCCGTTCCTCAATGCAATCCTTATTTGATGATGTGGACACATCATATAATTCTTGAAGCTTGGTCCACATTTCATGAGCGCTCTTGAGATTGCATATTTCATCAAAAATATCTTCGCTCAAAACATTGAATAAGGCATTAGTAGCTTGAGCGTCGAGATGTAGGCATTTCATCTCTCCGTTAGTTGGATCAACTTCATTCAAAGGAGATGAAAAGCCGACATCTACGATCCACCAAATTTGGGGGCTCATGGATTTAAAATGAGAAATCATGATTAATTTCCATGAAGCATAATTAGAGCCATCTAGCATAAGTGGATCATGTGAGTGCACTAAACCTCTAGTCGCCATCCCTTACTCTCTAGACGGTTAAGTCTAATAAAATGAGAGACCTTTGCTCTGATACCAATTGAAAGGACCGGGATGTCGGCCTAGAGGGGGGGTGAATAGGCGATTACAAAATTATACCCAATTTAAATTAATCTATCAGAGATAATGCGGAAGCAAAGGGTACAATTAAGTTTTGCAATTTAAACAATTCAGCCGAGACAGGTAACAGGAGACTCGGATATATTATCCGGATACTCGGTATATCCGGATACTCGGATTAATATACCGGATACTCGGACAACTCGGATAGTCCGAACTAAATACCGGACTCTCCTGATTGACCGTTCGGCCAGAATAGAGCACACGCAATAAAATTAAGCACGACTTCGATTCTAGTGATACAAATTACTCTCTGCAACAGAGCAAGTATACAAGCAAGAATAGATGCGGTAGAAGCAATCTAATCAATCTAAGCACAAGAATCAAAGACAAATTAAACAAGTGAGTAAAAGAGGAAACCGAAGGAAACACGAAGATTTGTTCCGGTTCGGATCCTTGAGGGGATCCTACGTCTCCGTTGAGGCGGCTCGGTCACACTTGAGCCGGGTCTCTTTCAACCCTTGTCCTCCGGTGTTGCACTTGGCACTCGACGGCCGGTCACCCAAGACTCGGAGTCTCTTTCAACTCGCTAGCCGCTGTCGTTGCACCTTGCATACGCCGGCTTCACTTCTTTGATTCCTTTCCTCGCGGAGTGAATCCTGCCTTCACAAACTTCCCACGGCGCACCACACCAAGTCGGTGGCTCGTGAGGCGACCTCCTAGCCGCCTAGGAGTCCTCAATCTCCAAGAGTAACAAATACTCTCGAAGAACTCACTTAGAATCAACCTCAAGTGCTCAACAACTCAAATCACACTTAACCCTAGCACTACCCACTCTCACACCCAACCCTTCACTCAAAAGGGGATCACTAAGATCTTAGGATTAGAGGGGCTTTGGGGCTCAAGATCACCAAGAAAACACCTCAATACACCCAGCAAAACATCCCCAACGGCTACTTTGAAGTGGGCAAGAAGGGGTCTTTAAATAGCAATCCCAAAAAAAAAATAGACGTTTGGGACCGAAATGTGCAAACCGGAGACTCCGGAAAAAACCCATGAGACTCTGGATCATCCAGATACTCCGGAATCATCCGGAAACTCAGGATAACCCGAGACTCCGGTTACAACCCGATACTCCGGATCTCAGCAAAGACGCAAAGACACCTGACCAAAACGTGCATAACTTTTGACTCGGACTCCGATTTCGCAAATTCGGACTTTCGGAAAGCTAAGAACGAGGCTACACAACTAACAAGGTCTCACTACCCAAATCCCAAAGGATAAAAATTGGCATCACAAGGAATCCAAGAGAGACCTACAACCCTCACTTTCCCAAGCACCACCAACACTTCTATCCCTCACACCAACCCACCTACACCTCGGTGAACAAAGTGTGACTTGGGTTTCTCAACCTTAGACAAGGATATACCACTTTTGAGCACTTGAGACTTGTCTAAGTGATTTCAACGATTGCATCCCTCTTAATAGTACGGCAATCCTTAGACTCAAATTTAAACACAAAATCTAAGTCTTACACTAAGCTTTGCCGACTTCTTCCGGATGCACGGTGCATGATGACGCTTCCACAAAGATTGATGATGCCCTTCGTCTTGTCAACCTCAACGCGCTTCACCTCATGAGACTCTCGTCCTCTCGACCTTGACCTCAATCATCACCAAGACGATCCTCCATCAAGTCGAATCGACTTAGTCCTCATTTGTTGGTGACACATTTGTCTTGTTGACTTTGACTCGCTTATCATCCTTCAAACCACTTGGTCATCATACACACAGCTTTGGGACCTAATTCTTATCAAAGCACTCAAAGAAACACATTAGTCCCACAAGCTCAAAAGATATGAATTAGAATTAAATGAATGAGATGAAATACAACAAGTGTTTCATATAAATAGGCATGATATCAACTAAACACTTGACATAAGAAATGTTCTCTACTAAGTGCGGCATGATGAATATATGATTGATCTAACTGCACTAGAGAGATAATTGCCAATATGAAGAATCAATTAAATCATGGCAAGGACCACATACTTTGCTTAAATGAAACACATGATAGAATATACACGAATTACACATGTGCAAACAATATTTGGAATGCGAGTAAATAATGTAATCAATTCTAGATTAAACTTCACTAAGAGAGGTGCATTAGAAGATACACAACTAAGACATGTATGCACCAAGTCAATATGAAGCAATGAAGTTTAACTCTAGTTAACACAAGCATATTAAAAACAAAACACATAATGAACTCAAATGAATATATATATGCACAAGCAATTATGACATGAATCAATGTGCACATATGAAATCAACAAGTTACTTAGAGTTCAATATGCATTTGCTAAAGAGGAATGCAATGACAAATATGGAAGGAATACCGAGATTGCATACCTCATTTTTGCTTAACCATCCCAATTGACTAATGTTCAACTAGGCAATAAACATGTTAGTCTCATAACAATATAAACATATTAGAGGTTTGTCTTTTGTTAAGCATTAAGTTAAGCATTTGTACAATTAAATTGATTGACATTACTTGCGTTTTTTATTTATAGTTGATCATTAATCACCTAATCAACATTAGTGCCTAGACTCACTTTCAATCTCCATCTTTTTGTTGATTTATGACAAAAGATTTAACAAATGCAATAAAGGACAATATAAAGATATTTAGCATTGAAATGAACACGGAGAATGAGTTAGAGATCATACTTACAAATATTCTCCCTCTTTTTCATTGTCCCTTTTTGTCCATCGATTTTTGGGAATTTGATAAGTCCATAAATTCTCCCCAAATGTTCTCCCTCGTTTTGTCAATCGATTAGGGGGCAATTGATAAATCCATAAATTCTCCCCTTTGTCATTAATCCCAAAAGAATAACCTTTTCTCCTCTAGATTGAACACTCAATAAAAAGATTAGGAAGAACAAAATAAAACAAATGAGCTAGTAATAAGACAATGATATCAATGATATTAAGCTCCCCCTAAATCTAGGCAAGATATGATATCAATTATATCCAAGATTTAGGTGATTGATCTTTTTAATTGAACAAATTTAAAGTTGTCATGATTAACAAGATATAAGTGAAGCTCAAACATGACAATTGAATAAGATACCAATCGATGATACCAATTCAAATGAAGTCATGATTCACAAGAATGTAAGAGATGCTTAAATCATGACAAAGATCATATAGCAAATATGTGTATCAGAGCATAATAACTATCAATATCATATAGCCACTGTATGGAAGTGAATTACATGCTTATGATCAATTTAAAGAGTAAGGTATACCTCTTACTAATGTGTTCTTCAACTTACATTTCCTCCTCCTTAAGCATGGTGTCATCCATATCAATCATACTAATATGGCAAAAAGTTAGATGACACTTAAATAGAGAGAAAATGCAATTTACAATGAGAGGATACCAATTGATAAGCAATTGAAGTAGTATCAGAGCAATCTAATTACCAATTGAAATACATAATGATTGAAAGAATTGATTCAATTGGAAGACTTAACATGATAAGCATTACACCATTTAAAAATTTAAGACAATTAGCATAATGGTGTACAAAGACATTATTAAATATGGTCGGAAAGAAATACGTCCCTTCTATCGGTTCTTGTCTATTGCATGTTCGAATCGGTCATAGTCAAGTCGCACGGCCTCGGATCCCTCGGACTTTGGAGCTACACTCCTTTCCTTCATCTCACCGTCGAAGTTGACACCTTTTTCGAAACCTTGAACATCCTTGAGACAAGCACACGATTTCCGGGAACAAGTATCTTTCAACTTGACCCAAGTTAGTGTGATAATGTCTAAATGCACTATGCAAGATATAGATGATAAGCATGAGAGTACTACTTGCATGCAATTTTTCAAATTTAAGAACCCAAATGAAGATCTTGTAATATTAACTTACAAGAAGGATTGAAACACATTCAATTTTAACTCTCGAAATCCTCTTTCAAAGAATTATCTTCAATACATTCAAGAGAGGAATCACTTTGAGGCTAAGATACAAGTAAATCCAGTTTCTAAAAGAACTTAGCCAAAGGATGCACTTTCAATGGAATGAAAACTTAAATAGATAAGCTCCACTCAAAAGCTTGGAGTAATGAAAAAGCTCACTTAGTTTTCATCTTTGAAAGGCTTGCCAAGATACCAAATGAAAGAACTAAAGCTCAAAACAAAGGAAGGTATCTCAAGGTTATTTGAAACTAATTCAAATAACTCACTTCATTTTATTAGGCTTTACTTATCATCGTGATTCTCTTGCAGAATCCAAACTCTTGCCTAATAGGGTTAAGCGAGAAACCCAACGCAAATACCACTTGAGAAATTAGATACCAATTGGAAAAAAACTATCTCAAGGGAGATGCTTGAAGAACTTCTTTCGAGAAAGAGCATAAAGAAATTTTCATTAACGAACAATGCTCAAATGGAATTTCTCCTCTTTATGCATTTCAATTCATAAAGAACCTCACATAGAGAGTTCTTAAGCGATTGAACTTACAATTTAAGCTTATGGAGAATCCAACTCAAAAGACTTTGGGTATCAAAACAATGCTACAAAGAGGCAACATATACCACTTGTAGGAAACTTGAAGTTTATTGATACCAATTGGATAGATCAAATAAGATGAAACCCCTTGGAAACACGATAAATGAATAACGCTCTTTTGATACTTCTTATTGGATCAAATCACAAAGATATTGATACCAAAAGAAAAAAGATATTCGATTGAATCGATGAGTATCAGAGCAATTAACCACTTAAGGGTATCAAAGAGTAACTTGAAAGCTTTAGAGTCAAACAAATGAGGATACCACTTGAAAACATGTAAATGCCCAAAACTTGACATAAATACGCTCCTCAAGATATTCAATAAAAGAATCATGGAGCTATTTTGCATTTGAATTGCTCAAGTTTTGTCTAGCCAATGGTACCACTTAAAAGAAAATCGATAAGCTTGAAGGGTATCGAGCAATAAACACCGATGTAACAGGGCAAATGCAAACACAAGAAAATCTAAATCACAAAGATTTAGAAAGGTATCAGAGCTGAAAATTTTTGAGAACAAGCAAAGGGGTACAAGGAAACCACTTGAAAAGAACAAATCCCCTTGCAACCAAATAACTCCTCAAAACTGATACCACTAGTAAACTCCTTCAAATATTTTCAAAAACATTTGAATTTGTGCAAAAAGATGCTTTGGGATTGCAAGAATCTTTTTCCAAAAAGAATTCTTGAAAAAGGAAGCACCAAATTAAAGATATCCCAAAACCAATTTCGAAAAACCGAAATTTTCAATCTTGTCTGCCAGACCGGCACTACCACGCACACAACGCCGGTAGTGCCAGGGGATCCGGTACTACCGCCATTCAGGTGCGGTAGTGCCGACCTCCATACTACCTTTGTCAAAGCAGAGTGCCGACTTTGGCACGACTGAACTGAAACTTTTTGCAAATTGTCAAATTTGATTCAAATGAAGTCCAAATGATTTGAAATGTTTAGGGAACTAACTTTGGAAATTTTGAAGGTTTTGAAACAAGTTTTGCTTTAAAATAATTTTCTTTTAACTCAATTTTGGCGAAATGCGCTTTGAGGCATAAAAATGAAATCGAAACTCGAAAAGTCCTCAAAGTGCAATTTCAACTCGGATTTCATCCACAATTGAACCCTCATGGCTTGAAGGATTTGAAATACATTTTTGAAGCCATGACCACTTATAAAAACAATAGAATCCGATTTGAAAGCCAAAATCCTATATTAGGTATGTTTGAGTTAAAGAACAAATTGTTTTAGGCCAAAATATTTTCTAGAATAGGAATTTTTATTTTCAAAGCTTGTAAAACCTTTCAAATACATAGTAGGATAGTTTTACAAACCTTTTTGCAAATTTAGGCCTTTTAAACAAGATTTTGACTTTTGTCCAAAGAAGGTCCTTTTGAAGAACCAAATGAAAACCAACAAAGTCAAATTCAATTAACACAAAGAATCAAATCCATCTTAAGAGAATGTGATAAGAGTTAGAGATTTGAAACTTTATGTATGAGTTTGAAATACCATTTTGGACTTAGATATAGCAAAGGATCCGGTCCAAATGGCAATACTCAATAAGTGCAATATTTTGACCGATATAGGTCAAACTAAGATTTTCGGGAATTTCAAAGCAAATAGCTTTTCTTTGGTTGATCTTTTGAAAAACTTTTGAACACAAAAGATATTAAGAGTGACCAACTCTAGGAGTTTTGCTTTAAGATTATTTTCAAAATCCTTTTACTTTTAATTCTATGAAAATTATAAGTTTAAATCCAAAACAAGATACTACTATCTAGATTTTGGGCTTGAAACTCATTTTCTTTTCAATATAGAATTTTGGGAAGCCAAAACCTTTGGAAAACATTTCAAAGACATTTGTATACAAATTTCAACTAGTTTTTCAAAAGATTACAAGTAAGTACACAAATTTTGAGTTTTGGCTCAAAGGTTGATTTTGAAATTATATTATGCACTTATATACATATGGGCACATGTAGGGATGTGATACACATGAATATGAATTAGCACTCCCCCTAAATGTGCCACTTTAAACTTGCTCAAGATTGCAATAAGAGAATAATACTAAAAACAAGAGCAAGTACTACTAACAAGCAATTAAATCGATTTTCATGATACTAATGCATCTAAACCTACACAAGGCTAGAAGCAATAATATAATCAATTTAAATACTTGTTACCGAGATGGCATTGGCTCATGATTGTCTTGATTGTCTTCATGCTTGGCTCCAATTGCAATTGATAGTTCATTTTTCTTCTTGTGGAGATCAAGCATCCAATCCATCTCTTAGTACCTAATAATTCTTTTAGGCACTCTTTGGTACCCAATCTTTGTTGGGTCCAACAATGTTAGTCACCATAGTTTTAGGAACCCAAATGGTCCTAATATTAGCATTATTTATATGACTAACTTTACTAGGAATAGATTTGCTTTTATAGTTCCTCCTAAGCAATATATTTGGAATAAAATGAGATGGCTTTGGAGGACAAGCATAATTAGCAAACCTATTTCTAGTTTGATCCATTCTAAGCATATGATAATTGAAATTATGCATTTGCTTAGTGGATCTAGCAAATCTAGCAAATTGTTTGCTATTGTTATTTCTCCTAAGCAATTTGTTGGAATTGCTTTGAGTGGGCTTAGGAGTCCTAACAATTTTAGCAAACCCATTTCTAGATTTACTCTTCCTATGCAAATGAGCATCATTATTTTGAACGGGCATAGGGGACTTGACAAGTTTGGCAAATAAATTGCCATTCTTGTCCTTCCTAAGCAAGTAATCATTAGAGTGATGAGTAGGCTTAGGGATTAAACCTTTAGGGCAATTCTTACCAATGTGCCCTTTTTCCCCGACAATTGAAGCAAGTAGGCTTTGAGCGTCTCTTCCTCTTGTCTTGCTTCTTGTCGGCTTGCCTCAAGGTTGGAGTTGTGGCCTTGTTATCCACTTTATTGGGGCACACGGAGGCGAAGTGGCCCTTCTTGTTGCATCCAAAGCACCTCAACATCTTCGATGATCCTCCATGGTGCTTCGGCTTGCTCTTCTCCCTCTTGGAGATGTAGCAGGAGTCCTCGCTTGTCTTGAGGCGCCCTTGGTTTGCTCAAGATTTCGTCGAGGATGGCCTTTCCTTTGATGACCCTCTTCAAGTCACTTTCCAACTTAGTGACTTGTTCCTTGAGCTCTTTATTTTCCTCTACAAGGTTAGTCTCACAAGACATAGAGGAAGTAATAGCAATTGAATTTGAGCAACAAGGAATATTATTGCTAGAGGTGGACATGCTATTATTAGATGAATTGCATGAAATGGAAGTTAATTTAGAGCATGGCAATTCATCTACTAAATCACAATGAATTCCTATGTCCACCTTGGGCTTAGGAATTTCTTTGAAAGGAGGGGTTCATGATTTTCTTGAAGCATGTTATAATCATTTTGAAGTGATTCATGTTCACGCTTCAAAATCTTATATTTCTTTTCTCCTTTCCAAGACAATTATTAAGCTCTTTTAGCAAATTGATAAGTTCATCGTAAGTGAACTCATCATCATCATCACTTACCTCATTCTTACCTTTCGCCATGAAGCAACGGATTTGTGATGGACGATCATCTTCATCTTCGCTTGAGGCGGAGGTTGAGGTTGAGGTTGATGGAGATGTCAGTTCTTCTCTTGATGTAGAGGTTGAAAAATCATCCACCGACATCCGTTCCTCAATGCAATCCTTATTTGATGATGTGGACACATCATATAATTCTTGAAGCTTGGTCCACATTTCATGAGCGCTCTTGAGATTGCATATTTCATCAAAAATATCTTCGCTCAAAACATTGAATAAGGCATTAGTAGCTTGAGCTGTCGAGATGTAGGCATTTCATCTCTCCGTTAGTTGGATCAACTTCATTCAAAGGAGATGAAAAGCCGACATCTACGATCCACCAAATTTGGGGCTCATGGATTTAAAATGAGAAATCATGATTAATTTCCATGAAGCATAATTAGAGCCATCTAGCATAAGTGGATCATGTGAGTGCACTAAACCTCTAGTCGCCATCCCTTACTCTCTAGGCGGTTAAGTCTAATAAAATGAGAGACCTTTGCTCGATACCAATTGAAAGGACCGGGATGTCGGCCTAGAGGGGGGGTGAATAGGCGATTACAAAATTATACCCAATTTAAATTAATCTATCAGAGATAATGCGGAAGCAAAGGGTACAATTAAGTTTTGCAATTTAAACAATTCAGCCCGAGACAGGTAACAGGAGACTCGGATATATTATCCAGGATACTCCGGTATATCCGAATACTCGGATTAATATACCGGATACTCAGGACAACTCGGATAGTCCGAACTAAATACCGGACTCTCGGATTGACTGGTTCGGCCAGAATAGAGCACACGCAATAAAATTAAGCACGACTTCGATTCTAGTGATACAAATTACTCTACTGCAACAGAGCAAGTATACAAGCAAGAATAGATGCGGTAGAAGCAATCTAATCAATCTAAGCACAAGAATCAAAGACAAATTAAACAAGTGAGTAAAAGAGGAAACCGAAGGAAACACGAAGATTTGTTCCCGAAGTTCGGATCCTTGAGGGGATCCTACGTCTCCGTTGAGGCGGCTCGGTCACACTTGAGCCGGGGTCTCTTTCAACCCTTGTCCTCCGGTGTTGCACTTGGCACTCGATTTACTCACGGCCACCCAAGACTCGGAGTCTCTTTCAACTCGCTAGCCGCTCGTCGTTGCACCTTGCATACGCCCGGCTTCACTTCTTTGATTCCTTTCCTCGCGAGGCGGAATCCGGCCTTCACAAACTTCCCACGGCGCACCACACCAAGTCGGTGGCTCGTAGGCGACCTCCTAGCCGTCTAGGAGTCCTCAATCTCCAAGAGTAACAAATACTCTCGAAGAACTCACTTAGAATCAACCTCAAGTGCTCAACAACTCAAATCACACTTAACCCTAGCACTACCCACTCTCACACCCAACCCTTCACTCAAAAGGGGATCACTAAGATCTTAGGATTAGAGGGGCTTTGGGGGCTCAAGATCACCAAGAAAACACCTCAATACACCCAGCAAAACATCCCCCAACGGCTACTTTGAAGTGGGCAAGAAAGGGGCCTTAAATATCCTTCCCAAAAATCTAGCCTTTTGTAACCGAAATGGGCTACCCGTAGACTCCGGATATAACCCCGGAGACTCTGGATCATCCGGATACTCCGGAATCATCCGGATACTCCGGATAACCCGGAGACTCCGGGTTACAACCCGGATACTCCGGATCTCCCAGGCAGCACGCAGCACCCGGACGAAAACGTGCATAACTTTTGACTCCGGACTCCGATTTCGGCAAATTCGGACTTTTCGGAAAGCTAAGAACGAGGGCTACACAACTAACAAGGTCTCACTACCCAAATCCCAAAGGATAAAAAATTGGCATCACAAGGAATCCAAGAGAGACCTACAACCCTCACTTTCCGGCACCACCAACACTTCTATCCCTCACACCAACCCACCTACACCTCGGTGAACAAAGTGTGACTTGGGTTTCTCAACCTTAGACAAGGATATACCACTTTTGAGCACTTGAGACTTGTCTAAGTGATTTCAACGATTGCATCCCTCTTAATAGTACGGCAATCCTTAGACTCAAATTTAAACACAAAATCTAAGTCTTACACTAAGCTTTGCCGACTTCTTCCGGATGCACGGTGCATGATGACGCTTCCACAAAGATTGATGATGCCCTTCGTCTTGTCAACCTCAACGCGCTTCACCTCATGAGACTCTCGTCCTCTCGACCTTGACCTCAATCATCACCAAGACGATCCTCCATCAAGTCGAATCGACTTAGTCCTCACTGTTGGTGACACATTGTCTTGTTGACTTTGACTCGCTTTATCATCCTTCAAACCACTTGGTCATCATACACACAGCTTTGGGACCTAATTCTTATCAAAGCACTCAAAGAAACACATTAGTCCCACAAGCTCAAAAGATATGAATTAGAATTAAATGAATGAGATGAAATACAACAAGTGTTTCATATAAATAGGCATGATATCAACGGAAACACTTGACATAAGAAATGTTCTCTACTAAGTGCGGCATGATGAATATATGATTGATCTAACTGCACTAGAGAGATAATTGCCAATATGAAGAATCAATTAAATCATGGCAAGGACCACATACTTTGCTTAAATGAAACACATGATAGAATATACACGAATTACACATGTGCAAACAATATTTGGAATGCGAGTAAATAATGTAATCCAATTCTAGATTAAACTTCACTAAGAGAGGTGCATTAGAAGATACACAACTAAGACATGTATGCACCAAGTCAATATGAAGCAATGAAGTTTAACTCTAGTTAACACAAGCATATTAAAAACAAAACACATAATGAACTCAAATGAATATATATATGCACAAGCAATTATGACATGAATCAATGTGCACATATGAAATCAACAAGTTACTTAGAGTTCAATATGCATTTGCTAAAGAGGAATGCAATGACAAATATGGAAGGAATACCGAGATTGCATACCTCATTTTTGCTTAACCATCCCAATTGACTAATGTTCAACTAGGCAATAAACATGTTAGTCTCATAACAATATAAACATATTAGAGGTTTGTCTTTTGTTAAGCATTAAGTTAAGCATTTGTACAATTACATTGATTGACATTACATGCGTTTGTTATTAATCGTTTATCATTAATCACCAAAACAACATAAGTGCCTAGACGCACTTTCAAAAACCCTAGAGCTCAAGATTCAACTCCGAAACTTCAAATCTAAACCTAAGCTCTAACTCCCACCATTGATGACCCTAGAACCCAAGAATCCTACGAATCTACTCCCAAGAGAGAGACCTACCTCCAAGAAAGATGGAGGAGAAGCAATGCCGGGTGGAGGATGGAGGATGCCGGCTTGAGGAGGAGTTCCCGGGGATGGAGGAGCCGCCGGGGAGGAGCCACGGGAGGGTCACCGGCCGGTGGAAGCTCGCCGGAGAGGAGCTGGGGTGGAGGAACGAGCTCACACGGGTGGGGAACCAAGTGGGGAGAAGAAATGAGGTGGGGAAATCAAGAAACAGGACTTTTATACAAAATCCCGCACCATCCGGACTCTCCGGACGCTCAACCCGGAGACTCCGGGTTGGGGTCTTCGGTACAGTCAACTCGGACACTCCGGACATTTTGTTCGGACATTCCGGGTTGGATCCGGACACTCCGGATGTAGATCCGGATACTCCGGATGTCCCAGCACTTTTCGAACTTGGGGACTTGACATTGACAACCAGCTGCGAGTCGCCCTTCGCAGTTAGTCGTTGGACTCCGAGCGTCCTGCACGCCCGAAGTCCGGCTAGCAGACCCTCATATTCTGCCGCGTTGTTCGTTGCGCCGAAATGTAGTTGGAGGGCGTACTGGATCCGCTCCCCCTGGGGGGATTCGAGGACCACTCCAGCCCCTGAGCAATTGTAAGCTCGGGATCCGTCGAAGTGCATGACCCAGCGACCGTGCTCGGTCTGGTCGGGTTCGGACTCAGATGGGGTAGGATTTGTCCATTCGGCTAGGAAGTCTGCTAGAACCTGGGACTTAATCGCCGTCCTGGCCGAGAGTCGATCTCGGGTCGGCGAGCTCCATGGCCCACTTCCAGCGATCCGTCCGCTTGCGCCCGATTCCTAGAATCTCTCTAAGCGGGAAGTTGGTCGAGACTCAATTTTGTAGGCACGGAAGTAGTGTCTTAATTTCTTCGAGGCCACGAGGAGCGCATAAAGGAGCTTCGGACCTCGGGTGCGCTCCTTTGGTCCGTGTAAGACTTCGCTGACGTAGTAGATCGGGCGCTGCACCCCATCCCGTTCTACCGTTATGACGGCGCTTACCGCCTGGGGTGTGGCGGCCAGGTAGAGCAAGAGAACCTCTCCCATTCTCGGCGTGGTCAAGACCGGGGGTCTTGACAAATATAGCTTTAATTCTTTGAAAGAGCGGTCTGCTTCCTCTGTCCAAGCGAAACCGTCGTGCTTCCGGAGCGCCTTGAAGAAAGGCAGGCCACGTTCCCCGAGCCGCGAGATGAAGCGACTTAGGGCTGCCATCCTTCCGATCAGGGATTGCACCTCCCGCGTACAAGCGGGTGGCCGCATGTTCTCGATGGCCTCTATCTTCTCAGGGTTGGCCCCGATTCCTTGTGGACCGATCATGTAGCCGAGTACCTTGCCAGCCTTGACCCCGAACACACATTTTTCAGGGTTCAACTTTATTCGATGCTTATTGAGGTTATGAAAAGTCTCCTCTAGATCGGGTACATGATCCGAGGCCATCTTGCTCTTGACGACTATGTCGTCTACATATACTTCCAGGTTCCGACCTATTTGGTCCGAGAAGGTTTTCTGCATGAGGCGCTGGAAGGTCGCTCCAGCGTTCCTTAGACCGAAGGACATGGTCGTAGTGTAGCGAGAATGTGCCAAGCGGCGTGATGAAGGAAGTTTTCTCCTCGTCGTCGGGCGATATGCCGATCTGGTGATAGCCTGAGTAGGCGTCTAGAAAGCTCATCGCCTCGGAGCCGGCCGTTGCGTCGACCAACTGGTCTATCCAAGGTAGCGGAAAATTGTCTTTCGGGCATGCGGCATTCAGCCCTGTGTGATCGACACACATGCGCCACTTGCCCCCTTTTCTTCACGATAATCGGGTTGGCCAACCAATCGGAATGGTCGACCTCCGTATGAAACCGGCTTTGAGGAGCTTGTCCGGTTCCTCTCGATGATGGCTTGCTTCTCGGGGAGAAGCGCTGAGCTTCGCCGCCTGAGCTTTTGTCGAGCCGAGCGCTAGCCTATGCTCGACGACCTCCCTTGGGACTCCAGGCATGTCGGACGGTTCCCGAGCGAACGTGCCGCGCTTCTCGGAGGAAGGTCACGAGCTTCGAGTTCATATTTAGGGTCCAGGGAAGCCCCCACATGTACGACCTTGCCTTGCTCTGCGTCGCACAGCGGGATGGCCTTAGTTTCTCCCCCGGCCTGGAGGGTAGCCCTGGGCCGGGAACTCCTCGGCTCTTGGTCGGGTCCGCGCTGGGGCAGCTGCCCGACCATGTCTAGAGCCTTCTCGTCGCAGCCTTAGGGCCGCCTTGGACTTCCCTTCATCGAGATCACGCCCGGGCCGGAACCTTCAGGCATTGGTACCCGTGATGCGTGGCGGCCATGAATTTGGCGAGCACTGGTCGGCCCAGGATGGCGTTGTAGGCCGACTCGAAATCAACCACCTCGAAGGTGACTAATTCCGTTCGGAAGTTGCTCGGGCTTCGAAGGTTACCGGCGAGACAATCTGCGAGCGGCTTGGCCGAGGTGCCGGGGACTATCCCGTAGAAAGGGACTACGACGCTCTTGATCTTGGGCCGAGGAATTTGCATCTCGCCCAGGACCCTGGCCGATATCAGGTCGAGGAACTCCCGCAATCCACAAGCACGCGTCCTCTGGCGGTATTGCAGATCGTCGGGCTAACGACCATCGGGAGCCTCACGGGGTTTCGTCATCCCGAAGCGATCGTCTTTGGAGAAGGTAATGGGCAGCTCGGACCACTTGAGCTGTTGAGCAGGAGGCTTCCCTGGGTGACACGGAGTACCTCGCGTGCGGCCTCCTTCAACTCCGTCCGAGACCCATAGGCGGCGGAGCCCCGAATATTACGGCGATGTGGTTTCTCGGCTCCTGGTACTCCATGTCCGTATCTTCCTCCTCGGCGGGCTTCTTGCCCTTGACGTCTCCTTCTTGCTCTGGGAGCGTAGGCATGGGACCCTTGCCACTGTAGAATTGCTCCAGGCGGGAGGCCCATGTTCTGCAATTCCGCAGGTCGTGCCCATGCGCCTGGTGGAGCGGGCAAAAATAGGCGCTAGCCCGTCCGCGTTGGTCGCCGCGGTCTTGGTCGTCCCGGTTTTGCTCGCTGCTCCACTGAGCCGGTCGGCCTTTTCCTTTCGCGGCTCCTCCTTTATACGATTGCGAGGTCGGCCGTTGTCGTTGTCGTTCGATGGCCGCCACCATGTCGGAGACGGAGGGTTTTTTCTTCTTTTTGATTTTTTTCTCGATCGAGCTCACGCTCTTTCGGCTTGACGCCCCTTCGAGCGGGCCGAGGGGGCTTTCCTCGCCCAGCCAGCTTCTTCCATTGGGCGGCCTCGTCGCGTTGGCATAATCTGATCGACCATGCGGAGCGGCTCGTTGGTTGTGATGTCCGGTGAATTTCGAGGTCTGAGTAAAGCGCACGTCTCGGACTCCCGAACTTGAAAGCCGGACGACCGCCTCATCCGAGATGCTTGGGATGGAATGCGCGACTTGCATGAAACCTTTAATGAGCGCCAGGTCTCGCCCTCCGTCTGCATGTCAGGCGCTCAAGGTCGCGCTCCTTCCGGGCGGGCGTAGCGGCTACGGAAGTTAGCTCGGAGAAGTCTTTGCTCGGTGGGCCCAGGGCCGGATCGAGTTTTCCTTACGGTTGAATAGCCACGTCCGGCCGCGGGCGAGTCGATGCGTAGGCGAAAGTTAGCCATGACCCTTTCATCACCCCCGCTAGAATGGCCGTGGTGTAGATCGAGAGAAACTTCGTCGGGGTTACGAGTCCCATCGAATCTCTCGATGTGACTCGGCTTGAACCTTGTTGGCCAGGTCACACGTCGTAGCGACGCCGCGAACGCCTGCACCAAAACGGACTGTCGGACGCCGGTCATTACGAAGCGGCGGTCGGGCGATCCCCATCACCGAGCCCGTGGTTAGTGGGCCCAGGCGAGAGAATATATCCCTACGCTTGTAGGATGGAGAGTGGCAGAAGAGGAATGTTCTACCGGCCTCGCTGTGGCTCAGATTCTTATTTGGTCCCGAGTGAGCCCCTGAATCGCTCCGGTGCCTCCCGAGCCCTGATCAGCCTTGCATGGCCACGGCCACTCTGGCACGGGTGCGTGAGTCGTCTTGGGGTGGAGGCGCTGACGTCCGTGGCGGCGGCTTTCCTGTGAATTGCTCTTGGCGTCCCTTTATCGGGAGTCTTCAGCCGACTTTATGTCGATGTCGATTTCCTCGCGGTCGCCACCACGGCCGCACTCCATGGCTTCTAGGTCGACCGCTTCAGGAAACTCTCCGAGGTTGCGTACCACCGCGACCAGGGCTTGGCGTTCGCTCGAGAACGCGGGGTGACGAGCTCGTTCGTCGTCGCACGGGCTCCGGAGTCCCGTACGCGTGGAAATTCTCACGAACTTCGGCCCTGGTCTTATCGGTCGGGCCACCTCGGACTTGCCGGCGTAAGCTGGCCAGCGTCCGATTCAGAGATGCCTGCAGGTTCTATAGGCGGGTTCTGGGCTCCTGGCGGTGGGCCCAGTCGCAGAGGGAGAAGAGTTGCAGACTTGCAGTCTTGCGGAGTCCACCCCAAAGCACAGCACACCTAGTCACCTCCCTCCTGACCTCCTCTCTCTCAGTCTCTCACCCTGCCTTTTCTTCGCCTCTTTTTTCCTTTTGTTTTTCTCTTTTGCTCCCTTTGATTGCGTCGATAACCCACCGCATACGCGCGTAATTGCAATCCGGAAGTCCAATTATCAATCGACCAATCGTTGAATCTTTGATTTCTCCGGAGGTCGGGGCTCGCGCGCCATCTGTTCGACGTAATTCGCCTGCAGAATCGTCACTACAATTCGGAGTTGCGCCGGCGAGTTTGAACTTAATTTCGGAGGCAAATCATGCTTCTTGCGTTAGTTCTGGGATCGACTAGCGTTGCTGTTTAGTAGCTCGTAGTGTTAAGCACCACAAAAACTCTCTACTGTCTCCATGTTATCATGCTTGATGGCTGCCAAGTGCGATCTGTTGCAAGTGTTCCCCCTTGGTTTGGATTTTGGGATTGCTATCAAGCTAGTGCATCCTTCCAGTGCTAGCATCTTCTGCTGTTAGAAATGGATTGGTATAGTTTTTAGTAGGACCTTCAAGCAGACTGCATATCTGAATCATCATTTTTCAGACGTTTTCCTTTATTTCCATCTTCAGTTTCTTCAGATATTCCATAGATAACTCTGTTATTCGCTATTCTCTCTTTCTAATATTACTTGTGACCTTGTGTGCACCTTCCCTTCCTGGCCTGCTTGATTTCTTCCTTGACTTATTCATACTTGTTTTCTGCAAGCTTTTGCCATTCACGCAGCAACAGTACCTCTAATTGCATGTCTGTGTTTTGTACTTTTGTTGAAAATTCTCTGTTCATGAAGTGACCGTGTTTCTAATGGCGTTTGCTTCAAATTCTATTGCCATTGGTCTTGCCAACTATGGGCTATATGCAGAGCCAAGGCCAAGGGTGGTCTCACCGAGCTACAGGAGCTTCCCAAGGAAATCCTCCTGTAAGCTTCTCAAGGTCCGTGCCGTGCAGGGAAATGATGGCCGTCGAAGGCTGGTTGACATAATCAGATTCATCCCTGAGCTGTCGAGAAACTATTTCAGAAGCCGGTTTAGGAGAGCTCTTTTTGGCGGCATCTCACTGCTGGGTGGCTTCTATGTTGCACAGACAATCTCTGTCATTCGGTGCTTTGGGCGTGAATGATGTTATAGCAGCAGTTCTGTGTGTCCTTTTGACCGAGTACGTGACGAAGTTCTACTACAGCCGACTTAAGGTTACCTTTCCCGTTGCACTCCTCAACAATTTCAAGATGGGTTTCACATATGGCCTCTTCATTGATGCCTTCAAGCTTGCTAGCTGAGTTGCATTGCCTCCTACTGGTGCTTCATATGCTCTTGATCACAGCAAACTTGATGGGAAAATGGCACACCATATGATCTTATTGCAGGGATCTATGCCTTTCTTCCTTGGCCTCGTTCTCCTACGTGGAGATTGACCCATTGCTGGTATAGCATGTGGTGTGATGATAATACTGACGTCTTTTGGAGCCTTCAGCTTACACAGAATTGATCTTTGACGTGCATATAGGCATACTTGAAGCTATCTAATCTTGAGTAGAGATGGCTTTGAGATTAGCCCATTTTGCCGGCAGGCTGTAGCCTTGTGTTCATATTTAGACCAACTTCTTGGACCAATGTACCGACTGATGGCATGCTGTTTTGACTTACATGCAGCAAGTTGTTACTTCAGCTTTGTTCTTCTAATTCCAAGATGTACATTAGTCACCATATATCAAAATTAGCAAATTATGCATATAGTAGCACAGTAGCACTTCCTCTGTCCTGTTAAGAACAGCTATGTGATTAGAGGTGGGCATTAGACCGTGCTATTTTGGGCCGGCACGAGCCACACCCGGTCCAGCCCGGCCCATGGCCCTGACACGATCTATGCGAATGGGTCGTCTTGCCGCAAGACGGTTGCCGAACCGTGCGGGCCTGCTGATTGGGCACGGTGGGCGGCCCGACATGGCACGTGGGAGGCACGCCGGCGGGGCGGCCAGGCACACGACCCACTGCCGCCGTCTTAGGCCGAGAAAAGGCACACTACCGGGTGGTAGAGAGAGGAGCGAGGCAGGGGGAGGGCAAGAGAGATTGAGAGAGAGAGAGAGAGAGAGAGCGCGCGCGAGAGAGACTGAGGGAGATTGAGAGAGACAACGACTGAGAGAGAGAGGGAGCAGCGGTCAAGAGTAAATAAAATTTAATTTTTTTTTCTAATATTTATGTCTACTGCCTTAGCTCTGTGTGTCTTCGGCTCTTTTTCTCTCGACGCAATAGTGCAAATACGTGGGGCCTGGGCCGGTAGGGCACGAAGCGCAAATGAGCCGTGTCTGGGCTCGCCGAAGGTGAGCTGGGTCGACACGGCCCGGCACGATTCAGGCACGAAGCAAGATGGGCCTGTGCCGTTGCATTGATAGCAACTAGAGGTAGCAAGTTGTAATTGTATATTACCAAAATGAGGCAAAGTGATATACTTGGACCCACCAAAGATCTGACGAGAAAAATTATTATATAAATTTGGATGCCAGATAAGTAAACATTATCTGATGCAAAGCCTGCCCGCTACCCTGATCCAAACTCTTGTCTTTTGGCCAAATTCATGTAATGTGGCTTATCACCCTTTTCTTGTATTGTTTGACTCTAACCGTAACTTGCACGGAGATTTCATAATTTCTGATTGTAAATCACCGGGGGTTGTGAGTGACAGTCCACCCGGTAAGCCGCCCCAGATATGTCTGAGTTTCGGGTCTAATTTTTGGAACATGATTGGAAGCATGGCTATCAACTGGCAGGAAGGCAATCGTAGTAGATCTTCTTATAAGTGTCCATGGTAGTTTAGTTTTGTTGGGGTCTCATTCTGCCGCGATATTGGCAAAATCTGCTTTCATTTCCAAATTTCAGAGTTTCAGATCATCTTGTGGTCATGTGACGGAGGTTTTTAATTGGTTTCGTGGGATGCATCATCGTCATCATCACAATAAATTTGGCGTATTGTCGTCGGATTTGGGGCATTCGGCGTTGATTGGTTAGTAGTGGTGAAGGAAAGCTTCGAATAGTGAGTGCAGGTCTTCATTTCTCATGATTATTGTTCTACACTTTTCATTCTAATAGGATTTGTATAAATTTTGAAGCAAACAAAAAGATAAGTAATCATCATTTACCATTCGTTCATACTTTAATATTTATGCAACTTTCAATAAGAAAAGCATACAAGCACTGCTTTGCTCGAGGTCCACCATTGTCGTTCAATAACTTGCTAGAGCCAACGAATATTCATGCACACCCAACTTGTCCAATTGCTAAAGCTTCCATAATCAACTATCAACCCTATAGTTGATTAGCAATTTTTGTAATCTGTATTTAGTTGAAAATCAAGCACGCCAAGAGAACCTACGAAGCATCCTTGAGAGTTTAGAGGCCAGCTATGTTTGATCATTGTCTGTAGACAAAACAGTTCAGTGCATTACAAAGTATATTGCACTTTTAAGTTCCAAAACTTATACAACATCTCACTCAAGTGAGAAATGGTGTGTGAGTTTGGAGACATGAAATCTGTGTTGCAGAACTGCAGCAATTCACTCGAGCGAGCAGCCAAACTATTGGTGACCTTTTCAGTACTGTTTTTCTAAGAGAGAGGGCCAAATGGCAACTGGCCACTTGAAACACATGTTGCTGTCTAGCTGAGCTGACTGTAATTGCCTCACCATCGTGTGTCAGCCTATCAAAGCCAGCAATCATCACCAGTACCAAAGAAGAGTCGTCCCCTCCCTCAATAATAACTACTCCCCCTATTCCACTGTTGCCTGGGAAGAAAAGTCAAGGAGAGAGAGAGAGAGAGAGAGAGAGAGAGAGAACCAAGTGATTTGTGTTATGGTGGTGCTGTGCTGTGTTCTTGCCATGGCAACAGAACTACCCTTACTTTAGTGCTATGGTTTACCACCTTTCCTGTCACATCCCTGGAGCGATATCATATACTCCATATCCTTAGATCCAGATCTATCACTTCTTCTATTACAAAAGCAGATATACATGCAAGCATGCATATATGTTCTTGTAGATGGCTCTTGCTTTGCTTTGCTTTTCCGTTTCAGTTTCTTGCAGTCCATACCAAATCATTTATTTCTCTCTGTTGGTGGTGTGGATGATGACTGGGCGCAGCGGTTTATCGATCTCTTCCCTGCCTTGTGCTGATCCCAGGCGCCAATTTTTTGGTGGTTTCTTGAGAGATTTTTCCTGTGAAAAGGAGGCGGGCTATCTTCTTGTTAAGGCAACGCAGGAATCGATCGATAAACCTCTGCATCCAGATCTCACCTTTGTTTATGAACTTGAGCCGGTACAGATCGCTTTTTTGTTCTTGCCTATGTAGTAATCGTTTCTGTCTGATATTTTTCTTGGAATTTTTTGTGTTAGAGGTATTCCGATTCACCTTTTACGATAATTTCTACTGTTGTTTGCCGCTATCGATAACTGGTTACATGATGGATATACATGGTGCAAGTGTGTGCATACGCAATGCATCCTATCTTGCATAAGTAATAACTTGATTCAGTTTTGACTATATTTTCATATTGCTGTCACTTACGGGACTGACCATCTTGTTTCTTCTTTTAGTTTGTGATTACTGATTCGACTTAGAGTTAAGAGAACAAATTTTGGCTAGCTGGAATAATTTATTGGGACAATTCATCATATGACACTGAATAACTTTGTATCTTCACTATAATCCACTGATGTCCCACTTGTCAACCCCACAATGAGTGGCATATTATGAATCACCTGTGGTTATTCAGTGGCATGTTGGGAACCTTCTCTAATTTATTTGTTCTATGTCTAGTATATTCATTTGAGACAAATTAGAGAGCAGTAATGGATTGTGTTAGTTACCATGGGTTGTTGCTTGCTGCCGTCCGGGTACTCTAATATTCCTTTTGCTTGTTACCAATACTATATCATTTTTTATGTGAAGTGGAAGAGACAGGAAAGGGAGAGAATATGCTTGCTGCTTGTATGAGTAACAACTTAGGCACTCAGACTAAGAAAAGGGGAAGAGAGGTGAGGAAGTGGGAGAGTGGATGATAGGTGAGTCCCATGCAATAATTAATTCATTGTGTGACTATTTAGAAACAAGTTCTAGTAACAAACTATTGGAGTGTATGTATCAAAAATGCATCTCTCTAGCTGTAATAGCAAATTATTGGGAATGCCCTCGTGCTTAGAATATACTCCAGTTTGTTTGGAGTGAACCCATGATTAGTAACATGTTCAGACAACCATGTTATCTAGAACCTTCCCTATCCTTTGGTGTTTGCGCTTACACATGCCTTCAGAATTTTATGATTTTGCGGCAGTGGAAGATCTGAGCTTGAATATTGTTGGAGTACTAGCTGTTGATTGTGTTGCATGATTTCAAATCAATACTGAAATGTGACTTCACTCGCATTAGTTTGTCCCGACTCCTGACTGCTCAGCCGCAATACTTGCGATGCTTATGCGGTTCTTTAATTTATTCGTGGAGTAGTGTTTTCACTCCCATTCTGCTAAAAGCTTGATATATCTAGTCAGTGACCATGGTGGTGTAACTGGTGTTATACATTTTCTCTCTATATATAACTGGTGTAACGTTGATTTGGAGCTTGTAAATTTGGCATACCTGACTGAATAACTCATATGTGATCGATGCCCTCAGTATTGCTATATATGTTTATCTGCAACCTTAACTTATACTAGTGAAGTGCTTGTGTGTTGCCATAAAATAAAATTTTTCAACTAAACAATCAAATCATGCCACGTCTTTATAAAAATAAATTGTACTCTTGAGTTGCCACGGGGAGAGAGTAGGTAATGGACCGGCTAGGGAGAGCAAGATGTGGGCGTAAAGAGAGATATGGTTGTTTTTTCTTTATCCCGCAGTCCATATATCCATACGTCGTTTTCTTAGAGATGAGATAAGAATATATGATCATCTCGTATTTATATATTAGTAACGACTAGTATGGGCTAAGTGGCCGTTTACAATTCCACTTGATTCGTGTCAGCCAACAGGCGTCCAGTGCTAGCTTCGCTTCGACCCTGCTCTTTGCGTAATACTAGAATCATTGGTCAGACCCTCTTTGCATCATGAGTATAGAACAGTGGGAAGCTGAACCATCTGAGTAATCCACGGCTGCTTGTGTAGTGATTTCTTCTCCGACGACCTGCGTAAGATGAGTACTTGGTACATGATCTCGAACACTTGACGCAAGTTTAGATACGTGCAACTACGGACTCGTATCCTAACAGAACTTGCTCGATCAGGCTGAGAGGCCGTAGAGGCGGCAATTGGGTCTGTAGACGCCGTTGTAAAAGACAGAAGGGAAGAAAACTCGAAAAAATACAGCAGCTAGCTACAGTTACTTTACAAAAACGGTTTTGTAGTCTAGCTGTAGCCCCTAAACAGGGAGCATATCCTGTGTACATGGAGGTGTTGTGCACATATGCAAATATTAAATCTGGACCGTTCAAATCTCATCCAACGGTGGCTTTATTGGGGAGGTAATTGCAAAATGTTTGCACATGTGATTTCGAGCCACCGTTAGATGAGATTTGAACGATCAGATTTAATACCTGCATATATGCATAGGATAACAGACCCTAAACACGGAGTGCTGTGGAGGTCAGTCCACCGCACCTCCCACGAAAAAAAATGACGAGGATCATACGAGCGGGCCGGCACAATCGTCGTTTAATCTCGCGTGCCGAGCCGTGGTCTCTCGCATGCAGCCGACGCAACACAACCCAACCTTGGTCTTGTGGCGGGCTCACGCGGGCCGCGGCCGAAGCCTAACGCACGCGGGCCGCGGCCGATAAGTAGTATCGCCGCTTCGGTACGTAACGTTACACCCCATATACCTTCCCATCCGTGCCGTCATTCGGCGCTTCCCGTCAGCACGCGCGGAGGAGCCGAGCGACCTCGCGCTCGCGCTCGCGCCGACGGCCAAACGGGCGCGGGCGCAAGCACGGCCGTGCGGTTATTCCGCCCAACAACCTCGCGCCCGCGCGACGTCCGTGCGCCAAAACTGAGCCCGAACTGGCAGAAGCGTGGCACGTTCACGGGGAGTGTTGTCAGGACGGGGCTAGCTAGTCGTGCACGCACGACTGCACGAGGTCCTCGTTTGCTTGAGCTGGAGATTGCTTGGCCACGGCTAAGCTGCATATTACTTGGTTCTATGACCCGTTGATCTTTTAAAGAATTAGGAGTAATTTCTAAAAGTGTTTGGCTAACTGGTTGGCTCCAGATTCTTAAAAGAGAGGATTATAGAGGAATGATATAGTTTGCCCTTATCTGTAACAGAAAAACTAGAAAACGGTATACCGTTGCAACGGTATACCTCTGAAACTCATGAAACTTATGATTTTTTGCACTGAAACTCATGAAACTTAGCACTAAAAACTGATGAAACATGAAACTGATGAAACTAAACACTGAAACTCATGAAACCAGCACTGAAACTGATAAGTTTCATAAGTTTCATGGCTATACCGTTGCAACGGTATACCGTTGCCTAGTCACTCTCTATCTGTAATACCTGATTTGTATTTATAACTTGACCCTTTGTATTTATGCGAATTATTTGTGATATACGAGAAAATAAAAACCAGAATCATACAATATATTGAGCATCCGAGTAATTAGCATGGTAATAAAGTTCAAAAATTACATAGCAGTCTCATCATGATATATTAGATGAGCGAACCCAATTTGCTATGCTGGCATTCCCTCCATTTATCATCAATATCTTGGAGGAAGCACTGTAGTGATGTCAAGTCTCATGTAGTTTTTGTAGTCCGTTTTTTCTTCGGAGCATGGGAAAAATATTTTCGTTTGTCGTTTTTTCTATAAAAAAATGTATTCAAGCTCTTTCTTCGTTTTGCTCGGAAAAATGTTTTCGTTGTCCGTTTTTTCTCTGGAGCATAGTTTTGCTCGGGAAAAAAATGTTTTTGTGGTCCGTTTTTTCTCCGAAGCGTAGAAAAAATATTTTCGTTGGCCATTTTCCCTAAAAAAATGTATTCAAATCATTTCTTCGTTTTGCCCGGAAAAAATGTTTTTGTTGTCCGTTTTTCCTTAAAAAAAATGGATTCAAGTCCTTTCTCCGTTTTGCCCGGAAAAAATATTTTCGTTGTCCGTTTTTTCTCCGGAGCATGGGAAAAATGTTTTCGTTGTTCGCTTTTTCTTAAAAAAAATGTAAACTTGTTTTCCGTTCGACATTTCTCCGTTTTTGTTGGAAAGAATATTTTTGTTGTTCGCTTTTTCTCTGGAGCATGCGAAAAATGTTTTCGATGCCCATTTTCCCTCAGTCGTTGTCCGTTTTTTCTTCGGATCCCGGGGAAAATGTTTCTGCGGTCCAATTTCCCTAAGAAAACACAAATCCGTTTTCCACACGCGCACGCGGCGTGCGCCGCTTTTGTGTTTAAGTGGTATATTTTTCTCATAGTTATTTTTCGTTCATGAGCGCGGCGTGTTCGTAATCCGTTTTTTCTCCAAAAAATTCCTTGTTTTTTCCCGAAAAAATGTTTTCGTGGTCCGTTTTTTCTCCTAAAAAACAACACAAATTTGTTTTTCGTTCACGTGCGCGGCGTGCCGCCGTGCTCACTTTCCTAGTAACACATATACTGGCGTAAGTTTGGACAGTAAGACTAGGCTAGCTAAAAGGAAAACTAACATAGCTTACATGTATAACTTAAGCTGCTTGCTACTTCTTCGACATCACTTGAGTTTGGATGGTAAGACATGCTGTTCCGAGATAGGCAGTCAATAACAGCACCAAAACCATGTTACCCAAACAGAGGGACATGCTCATTCATTATTTCCTTCCAGTGGCCTCCAGTGCTTGACTTGAGATAGTCACAGATCAAGAAACATCTTTGTAAATTCAATTTAACTCTTGTTTTGATAGACGCCGACAATTTTGAGCACATCAACAATACTGATACCAGAAAATAAAGCCATAATCAGGCCATGCTATTTGCTGAATCTCTCACACACGTCAACAGGACATCACTTCGCCCAGGAACACAATTGAACAAACAAACACGACATGATGCTCCGAGGCTCCGAGCATCCAAACACAGATCCTGAGCTCAAACGACAAAGTGATGGATTACTTTGTTGATTTGCGGATTCGGGAGAGAGAAGAGAGGGGAGCTATACGGCAATAAGTCGTTGCAAAACTCGCAAAACCAACGCGAGATGAAACAAAATGAGAACATTATGGTTTATAAGGGTGTTTAAGGGTGAACGAACATGAGATATCTTTGGTTCAACACCGACCCATGCAGGGCTGAAAGCACCTTATTTAAAAATGAGTAAATTTCATAAAATTATGGTTTTTTTTGGTACAAACTATCTTCAAACTATAGATTTTAGCTTATATATATCACAAAACTACATATTTTAGGAGAACTTGTGTCAGAAAATAACATATTTTAGAGTTAACCGTTTCTTATAACGGGTTCGATAGCGTGTACCCACATGGTAGTCTCACCTGCGACGTGATTTTGTCATGTGGACCTACACTGTTAGACATGTTACTAAAACATGTTGCTATGTGATGCAAGTTCCTCTAAAATCTGTAATTTTGTAAAATAGAAGGCAAAATCTATAGTCTTCTAGTAATTTACACGAAAAAAATCTATAACTACGTGAATTTTAGACCCTATTCTGTAGAACCCCGGCTCTTGGATTCTCGTCCGAAGGAGCTGGTGCTCTACCGAGCACTCTCGCGGTGAGCAAACAAGAATCAGAATCAGGTGCACACGCGGAGCTGATTTGTGCCTACGGCCTCGGAGCAAGCTTCCACCTGCTCCCCACAAGAATCCATTGCAAATCCCGTGTCTGCCCTCCCTCTCCCTCCCATGTGTGCGACTGCAGCCCTCTCCCATGTTTGCCCCAGGGTTCACAAAATCGTCGATTTTCGCGCGATTTTCGCCCTTATCGCTGGGGTTCGATATTAAAAACCGGTCGATAAACCGATCCGGTTCAAAAAAAAATTCAAAAACTCGAAAAAATTTACATGTCAAAAACCGGTCGAAAATCGGTGGAAATTGGTCGATTTTCGTCAAAAATCGTCGAAAATCGCTACAAAAGCCGACCGCACAAAAAAAATCAACATGGTTGTCGATTTTCCATCGATAACCGTCGATTTTCCATGATTTTTGAATTTTTTTCAAAAAATTTGGTTTTTGAATTTGTTTGATTTTTTTCGATTTTCGGCTCGATTTTTGCGATTATCGAATTTTACTGTTCATCCGAAAATCGTCGAAACGATAAAGTGAACCTTGGTCTGCCCTAGATCTCGGCCTGCCTTGAGCGCCGCTTGGCCTTGGAGTGCCACCACCGTCCCCGCCGAGCTGCGTTGACCGGACCGTCACCGCTGAGCCGGCGAGGAGCGACGCCGCCGAGGTATAGGTTATTGGTTTCTACTACTTTTTAGTGGACAAGACACCAGTGCAAAAGACATGCCCGCTTTTGTTTCTGTGCCTCGTGGACTGCCAACGCCAATGCGACAACGCGAGCGTGAAAGGGCATGCCCGAATTTTCCCTTCTTTTTTTGTTTCCACAAGATTTGATTATGCGTATCGCCGTGACGTTGATTTGAGATCTCGTTGGTCTTTGTGTCGAATTGGGTCTGCATCAGAGTCGCACCACATCACGTTTTATTGGTTAGCGTTTTTTTCATGCATGCACGGCCTAAAGCTCGATGAAAGGCAACAGGCCAGGGTATGGCCCTCCAAGTCTCCAAATCCTGCCGGCCGGTGCACCTCGCCGTAGCGGCCGGACTCAAATTGTGTTGGCTGTCAAGTTTTCACACTTCATATAGTGTTACATCCCTAACTGATGCATCCACATTACAAAAGCTTTCGAATTTTCTAATGTTGCTGCTTATCGATAAATTTAGAACTTGCTCTGGATAAATAATATCGACATTTAGGGTATCAAAAGAATTCGGTAGGGAAGAAAACATCGAGGAAACAAAGATGTCTTTACTATAGGACGAATTACCTCTATTCTGTATGTTAAAGTATTAGCTGAATTCGTTTCGGTTTCAATCCCTACTCTTACTCAGAGTTCTACTCCTATACAGTCATTTATGTTGCATTATAGATATATCACTGTAGTCCGTAGAATAGAGCAAGGTAAGCAAGACGAGAGAATGTAAAAGAGCCCATCAAAGGTAATCTGGCCGAGGCATGGTAAGTTAATTTTTTGCCGATGCTAAAAAAAAATCGGGATTGGTTATGATATTTGCACCGTACTTTAGCCTGGAAGCACATGGATACGACGTCACTCGAAATAAAAGTTTAGGTTGGCAAGTACTAGAAATGACGGTGTCCCTCAAAATTCAAGAGGGGAAAAGTAATGGAGAACCACCCAGGTTCCACCAACATCAAAGAGAAATGGTAATGACTAATGACCTCTACATCTACTCCACGAGCGGGATAAAGAAACCAACGGAGCCTCCACTAACGTGTAACGACCAATGCATTGCACGCAACACACGAAAAGTTCAGAAGAACAGCAAGATTCCATCAAAAACATGTTCTACAGGTGAGAGAGGGGCCAGAAAAAAAAAAGAAAAAGGAAAGAAGAAGCAGCCGGCTAGCTCACTCTCCACAGACATTAGTACTACTATAAGACACACAAACGACTTCACCCGAGACAATGCTAAATGGAACGTGACACTACATGCATGTTTTGCAGGTGCTGTCGCAAGAAACATCGCCTTCGGCGATGTCCCGTCTGCATCCGTTTACCCCAGCACCAGTGGCGAGTGAAGTGCGGAGGCCATCAAGCCAGGCCAATGTCCATTACCATTGTCGCTACGTACGTAAGCCTTTTGTCCATTTCGTCAGGAATCGATGGAGCATGGGCCAGGACATGCAAAGAACGCTCTGGAACGCGAATTTGCCGATCACGACTGCGGTATACGGGACTGATTGGGACGCGTCAATTTTCCAAAGCTTTGCCCTGTTTGGTCTCTTGCACAATTTTTTTTTTTTTCACTTGGGGAAATAACAAACGTGAAGTGTTTACAAAACTAGTCTTTTGGGTTTTCTTTTTCTTTCAAAACAAGCTTTTATGTGAATTTTTTTTTTGCAAAATAGCTCCCTCACCGCCATGGAAAGACTAGGCAGGTGACACGTGTCATCTGTCGCGGTCTGGTACCATGAAAGATACCTGCCTACGTGGGAGCGCGTGCCAGGCGGGCAATGTGCGGCGGGCGGGACAGGCAGTGTGCGTGAAAGGAAGTTTTTGTGCTCTCCTTCTACGGTAGCTTGCTGGCCCGGTTGATTGCCGCGCTACTCACGCCCTTTCGAGCTATTAGATTGTGGCAGATGATATATACGTTAGGTTTTTCGTTATAAAAAAGTGAACTATTTTTTGTAAATTTTGTCACATAAATATTAGTTTTAGAAGGGAAAAAAATGCGAAAAGGGCGAGTACAGAAAAAAAATTTCACGACATCAATCCCGTCCCGTCCATCTCACCCCCGTCATGCCGCGCGCGCAGGGCTACGGTATGCTCACAGGCTCACAGCACACGCAGCGAGGCAGGTGACATCGAGCCACCCGTCAGCCGGGCCGACGAGCGTTTAGATAAAGAAATCATTTGACGACGCAGACTTAACCGGCTAGATTTAATTTTAGTCAGCTGCATGCTGCCGACTCATGCTAGTAGTACGGCGTCAACATCTGCCGTTCCTTCTAGAAGCTGCGGTTCTTTTTCAGCCAGCTATAGGTTGACCTGCGATTACTGCTTCTGTCGATCGAATAGTCCATGCATGGCTGTCCGCGTCAGGAATTTAACTAAGTCAGGAAATAGGAATATAAAATCGTGCGTCAAACTCAGAGTTCGACATCAGCATGGCCTTGCCTTGGCCGCCAAGGAACGCGCCGTAGGGACAGCTCGCTTTGCAAGGAAATTAATCAGGGTGAGATCGAGGAAAACTCACGATAACACTCTTCTTGCCACGAAGTTGCTATATAGTGCTTGATTATTCTTAGTTTTTCAGCTGTTGAGCCGTTTAGGCGTGGCAGGAAACAAGATGCTCACGGAGTACTACTAAGCACGCGGCTCTAAACATTATTCACATGACCAAAAAAAAAAAAAAACATACAGGTGAGGTGGTAGGGAAGTTGCGACTTCATGGAATCACGTTTCCTTTTTATGCTACCTTTAGCTAGCCTCATGCTACCGGTTATATATACACGCCGCACGTCATTCACGAACCACGATGCCGACTTGCCGAGTCCACAGAAGTTTGTGGGCACCCGGAGAGAGCCAGACAAAGACAATTACGATTAGTGATTCTATAATCTTAACCCTTCTAATTACTAGATTTTTTTAAAAGAGCCCTCTGACTAGAATTGTATCAATCTCAAAGCACCTAAAAAGGTAAGTAATCGTTTCCCTTGAATGCTGCTTTAAAAGTCGGCAATTCACTACTGCGAGAAGCATAGAAGCTTTTTCGCACTGCACACTACTCCATGAAAAAAAAACAATGTATATATGACCGAAAGATGCCATACTTTAAATTCTACAAACACGGAACATGAGATGGGCCATATACATGATTAAAGGTTTTTTATGCATAGATGATCAAGAGGAGCATGAAAATATTTGGGTCTCGTTCAGTAGGGCTTCAGGTCCTGCTCCTCCCTGATTCTGTTCCGACTCTTTCGGATTGTGATCTTCAGTTTCCTGAAAGTGTTCGGCTTCCAGATTCTTGAAAGAGCCGATTCGGCCATACCTCGGCTGCGGTTGGTGGTGGCGTTGGAGGTTGGACGGCAGGTCGGGGTCAAGACAACCAGTGGCGCTCCATGTAGGGATGGGGACGGGAACAAAGCAATCTATTCTTGTGGGGAGCATGATCGAGGCCGTTTTCTCGTGCATAGTGTAAAACCGAGAATCTCTATACCGATTCTGATTCTAGCGAACGAGAGTTGAGGGTGTTTGATAGAGCTCCAGCTCCTCTGAACGAAAATCCAGTAGCCGAAGCTCTACTGAACGGGGTCTTAGCCCCTCTCCCTCCACAACTATTCATACCTTTAAATTGCCTGGATAGCCAGTGTTGTGTTAACCCCGTATTGCCCTAACTCCTGAGGCATGGTCACCACACAATCCCTATACTCGTTATAAGTTGCCGTACCATAGTCGCTATGCTCGTTACAAGATGCTGCTGAAACGCTAGTATTGTGATTGGTTGAGAAGTGTGCCAAACAGATAAGATCCACACGTACAAATTTCGAATCTTAAACTCTTTTACGCTCCTATAAATTTTAGCAAAATTTTGACTCTTTAGTTCATTTATTATTAATATTTAATCAAAATATTGACAACTAATTTAATAACCAACTTTTAATAAGATTTAATAAGATAAATTTATAAACACGGGCATATTTATATTGTACCGCCTGTACCGCCGCAGCGCCGCTCAACTTGGTCCACCACGAAAACAAAAGGTTCCCCCTACATGTATACATATACTCCTATCCTATATCAGTGTTTTTCTTGGAGCGTGTGTAGCCCCAGCTCTGACACACTGGACATCTGTCGCTTGACGGTGATGTCATGGAATTGTTCTCTACCTGATGATTCCAGTAAAGTGACGAGCAATTCTGGCGTTTGGTTTGGACACTGGGAAGAGACGAATCCAAGATGATCCCGTTCCGAGCTGGTAGATGCGTGGAGCGGTTGGTAGAAACGGAGAGCTCCTGCTGATCGTTCGGTAAATACTACGTAGACACGTCTCCGTCAAAGCAGGACGGTCGTACGACGTGTATTAACCTCGGGCAAAAAAAAAACTTGTGCAGTATTTTGATATTGCCCGGGTTATACTGTTTTCCACTAAATTTTTATATTTCAAACAGGTTCGTGAGTTATCTCAGCAGTAAAATTTAGCGTTGCGTTTTTATGCTAAATCGTTGTATGTTATGTATTATGTATTAATTCTGGTCATATCTACATTAATATTTTACATGTAAATGGTTTGGATCAAGGTCCAAGCCTTTATTTGGACCTGGATTGGACCTAGGTTTATTAGTTTTAGATTTAGACTAGACTGGATAAAAAAACAAAAATCTAGATTTCTATCAGACTTGTGCTGGACTTCAGCCCATTATCACTCCTAGGCAGAGCAGCAGGTGGCAGGGACCAAGGGGGGTGACGAGCGGAGCCGCAGCGGGCTACAGGGGATGAGCCGGCGGAGAAGTCGGGTCGCAGGGGTGTGCATGCACCGGCTAAGTAGTATGTGAGGAGAGCATTCAACAAACGGACGAGCATATTCCATTACACCTTCTAAAATTTGATCCGAATATGTCACTGTGCATAAGATTGGCCACAGAGAAAAGATGTTGCCGTGCACTCCTTTGCATATTCTTGCGTAAACACGCCCCACATTTCCAAAGTCGAAGCGGGGAATAATCTCTAGCAGTGCAGGTATACGAATACGAATGGAACTACGAAAAGTCTGTGCCACAAGAAAACTTGGCATATCACCCATCGCTTGGTCCGCATGATAACAATGCATGCTGCTGCTCCATGACTGCACGCAGCACACCCATACATGAAATGGTACAAAGCTGGAAAGAATAGTTGGCGATCTTGCAACAAGGAGCACCGCACAGACGAATTCGTCGATGCTAACCTTGGTAAATAAGAAATTTTATCATCTTTGCAAGCTATTAAAACATGAGAAGTTTTACGATGTATTATACTGGTAGTATATAATATGCAGTGGAAATCAAATCTAGATATTGATTTGATAAAGGCATTTCTACTACTATACTACTAGGGAAGTATAAATAAGTACTATCTAATCTAATCCGTTAGATTGAAAAGAACGAACGATCGATATTGAATTTAGTGTCTCTAAAATATACACTGGATCAGTATAAAGAGTTTTAAAAAATTTAAAGTGTAGACGCACCAAAAGATACAAGGATTTACAGAGCTGGCTGAGGTGGCCTCGTTAATATAAAATACTCCCTCCGTTTCTTTTTATAAGGCGTATTTGGTTTCGTTAGGACAAGACTTTGACCAACGATTACTTCATTAATATATCATTTATGCAATACAAAATCATAATTATATATAAGTACTTTTGAATACAAATCTGCTAATATCAATTTTGTGTCATAAAAATTATATGCTAATAGAGTAATTGTTGGTCAAAACCTTGTCCTAACGAAACCAAATACGCCTTATAAAAAGAAACAGAGGGAGTACGTCTTATGAAAATAAAAAAAGGGAGTAGTAAATACTGGAGTAGTACTGAACTACTACTGACTAATGTCATGTGCTCCATCCACTGTGCGTTCCTGCCGGCTAAGGATCCATTGCACCGGCAACCATGCCCTGCGACTGCGCTGTAAAATTTAGTGCGAAGCAGCGCCGGCGTACACGCGCACAGGCACGGCGCGTGCGTGCCACACCAATTACCGCGCTCACCAACCGAGCGCGCGCGCGGCAGTGTCCAGCTCCAGCCATCCACATGCACACGCCTGCAATCCATTCATTACTCCCACTATTAACTGGGACGGCGGATTTCAGTACGTATACAGCAGTGAAGCCTCCAAACGCATCGCATTTAAGGGCCTGTTTGGTAGCCTGCATGCGCGCGGCCTGGTTCGATGCATGCATTGACCGTACACGAGATCGTGTTTGGTTCTGCGATCGCATGCGTGGCCTGGCTCAACGATGCAACGGCGCCAATTTAGCACTGCATGCCTGCGACGCAGATACGCCGGCGTCGCTTTCAGCGCCTGGCTCGCGTGAGCCATGCTCCGCGCGTGCAGGCAACCAAACAGGCCCTAAGGGGTGTTTGGCAGCAGCTTCACCAAATTTATGGATTTGGTAGAGCTAGCTTCATCAGATTCGTGGAGCTGAAGCTGTGGGTATATTAAGAGTGTTTAGGTGAGTCATCTTGTTTGCATTTTCGAAAAAAATTATAAACTTAAATCACTTTATTTCAATTTATAAGTTTCAACTCTGAGATGGAGATAAAATCTAGAGCTCTGCTAAACAGGACCTAAACTCCCGCGTTTCGCGAACGATCGTGGAGGTGGAGTAGATCGGAAAGCTGTGCATCGGTTGCCCAGGGGCCACCCTGCACTGAACCGTGTGGAACTGTGGATACATCTCATGATCTCCTCTGCCAGCCACATGGGACGCCAGTATTTCCGAGGAATGTCGTCAAAAATCCTACCGGTATGGTAATGGTAGTATCATCCATTTCCAACTTCCAAGTAGGACAACCGGTAACATCGATTTATGGCGCAACGTTACAGATCGTAGCATTATCCCCGAGAATTTGAATGGCTGTATGTGTCAAAATGTCATGTAGTACCGCCCAACACACAATGGAACAACATATATACCCTACGAGGAATTAACACCTCATCAGCCCAATCGTGCTGGTCATTGGTATTCATTATATGTACTCCCTTCAATAATCCCCTGTATGTACGGGACAGAGTGTCCAACAAGGAAGTTAAAAGAAAGAAGAAAAAGAAACCATAGATACTATACTCCACTAAACAGAGGAGCAACTCCTTAATTTATGTACTCCGATGCGCCGTATCTCTTCCCTAATTTCGTCTACTTAATACCACCATAATAGTAGTTCTTAAAAGTACAAAAAAAAAAAAAGGCTTAACGAATGTCATATACAAGTTACTTTATAGAGAGAGAGAGAAGCATAAAAAAGAACTAAATAATACTAGCTCAGAAAAACACGGAAAAATCCCCATCTTTGGACGGATCTCTCCTTCGCTCGCCGTCGCCGCCGGCAACACCCCCACACGCCTCCGGCGAAGGCTTCTCCTCTCCAGCCGCAGCGGCCTCGCCGTCATTGGCAGCAGCGAACACCTCGTGGACGACCTTTTCGACGTCGAGCACCTCACCGCCGTCCTCGTCCTGCGGCGGTGAAGGGATGAACGGCGGCCGCGCCATGCGGAGGATGCGGTCCCAGTCGACGCCACGGAAGAAGGGGTGGGCCTTGACTCCGCGCGCGCCGATGCGCCTCTCGGGGTCCTTCTCGAGAAGGCGGGTGATCAGGTCGCGCAGCGGCGTCTGCTCGCCAACGAGCTCCGGCTGCTTGGTGAGGACGCGGTAGAATGTCTCCTTGCGGTTCTGCCCCCGGAACGGCGTGCGGCCGTAGAGCATCTCGTAGAGCACCACGCCCAGGCCCCACCAGTCCACGGAGAAGTCGTGGCCGCTACCGGCGATGATCTCCGGCGCCACGTAATCCTCCGTGCCCACGAAAGAGTTCGACTTCGCCGGTGTGTGCACGCCGGAAGCCGTGGAGGACGCGGTGGTGGTCGTTGAAGACGAGGACGATGAGGAGGCCGTCCGCGAGGTGGACGGTGGTGACGGCGAATCTGCCGACGCGGCCGGCTTCGTGGCGCCACCCGAACGAAACGGGAAGCACAAGGCGGCCCCCGGCAGCTTCTTGGGCTTCCCGCGGTTCGGGGAGGGCGAGCCAGGCGGAGGCGCCTGTTTGGGAGCAGCCACCGCCACGTCTGGCTCCCGCGGCGGTGTCGGGAGCCTCGTGGAGAGGTCGAAGTCGACGAGCATGATGTGGCCGCTGTCCTGTATCAGGACGTTCTCCGGCTTGAGGTCCCGGTACACGATGCCGAGGCTGTGTAGGTAGTCCAGAGCCAGCACCAACTCCGCCGCGTAGAACCTGCAAATAACGATGAATTTCATAGTTAAATCATGAGTCAAATCGGCTATTCTCCTCACCAATTTGTTCTATGCGGGATGCGCGCGTACCGGATGACGGAGTCGGAGAACATCTTCTCGGTCTGGCGGCGGCGGAGGGAGTTGAGGTCGCCGCCACCGCAGCGGTCGATGGCGAAGCCGACGACGGCGTCGGTGGCGAGGACGCCTCTGAGGGAGGGGAGGAGCGGGTGCCGCAGCGCCAATAGCACGTCGCGCTCGAACCAGATTCGTCGGTGCCCGTCCTCGCCGCCGCTGCCGGCCTTCTTGTGCCGCGCCGCCTCCCGCGAGATCGCCTTGAGCGCCATGGCGTCCCCGCCGCCTCCTCCGTCCTCCCCGGGCACGACGTGGAACACGACGCCCTTGGCGCCTCGCCCGAGCACGGACACGGCCTTGAGGTCCGCCAGGCTCAGCCGCCGCGGCAACGCCGGCTCCGGCGGCGAGGGCTCCGCGGCCGTCATGGCGGGGCGACCAGCCAAACGGACGGTTAGAGAGATTGGTTGGTGGAGTGAGCGGACGAGTGGGGTTGGTGCCTGCGCGCGCGAGGGGAAGGGGAGCGTGACTGGGATGTGGGATTAGGCTGCGGTGTGACCCCGACTGATTCTTGATTCGATTCGAGGCCGCTGCATCGGTTGGTTTTGAGCGGAGGGGATTTATATGCGGGCTTGGCTTTCTTGGGGCCGAAGCACGCACTGACGCACGCGCGCCACCTGGGATTTCTTCCGCGAAGCCAGAGGTTTTGAACGCCGAATTTTTTTAATCTTCTCCGGGTTTGAGTTGTGCCGTCTCGTTTCATCTCGTGTGAAACTGTTGTTTAAAAGAGAGACGAGGAAACGGGAACAAAATCGACTGGATTTAGTAGGGCCCCTCTCGGACCGCGGTTGGGCCCTTCGTCCTGCTGCGCCGGTTTCTTGCTCTTGTATGGCTTCTAGAAGGGAGCGGGAATGGTAGTTCCCTCGGCTGTACCTGCCCCTATCTGGAATATTTATAAAAAATGATTGTATTAAGAGAATATTTTGTACGTATATTATTGTATTAAGAGAATAAAAAATGATTATTTATAAAAAAAATTCGGCTGTACCTGCCCCTATCTGGAATTACATAAATCATTGTTTATCTACCCGACTGTTGCTTCTTCTTTTTTTTACAAATCTAACGCCTGTCTCGGCATATATTTATAAAAACAGTTTCCTTCTTCACTGTAGAAGGTGATACATGTTTCCCGCCGTGCACGGGGAGAGTGGGAGGTGACCAGCACCGCGGTGCGCACGGGCAAGCGAGTGATCGCATGCTGACCCAGGAGGCCAAGCGCGGGAGCGCGCAATGACCGCGTCAGACCTCGTTGCCGTGCCCGAGTAGCACGGAAGACATTCTTCCGCAGTCTCCAGGCATGGCAACGAGTCCTCCCGCGATCGATGAAACATCTAGGCCTCTATTTTTATTTTGGTTTTGTTAATTAATGACAATTGTATTTAAAGGACTAACTATTTTATTTGAGTATATGAGAACCGGTTGGTCCATATGGATGCACGTGAAACGATAGAAGAGTGATGATCAAAGTTAGAGATCATTTAGTGTTCAAGCTTGAAACCAAGGCATATGTATTTATGGACCCAATTGCCGATCTCAATGTTTGGAGAAAAGATCGAAGTGCTAGAATAGATATTGTACTATTAAGAGTAAATTTTTGGCTAGTAGCTTGAATTTGAATAAGTATTATTGCTCAAACCTTGCTCATATATGATCATGTGCATTTCTTTAAAAATCTCATGAAAAATCTATGTGGTCGGTCCTATTGCCCATGTGGGAGCGGTAGCTTTATTTCAGAAAGGTGCATTTTTGAGTAAAATGGGTGGGCGGTGCTACCAGAAGTCCAGTAGCACCGGTCTCATGGAGCGGTAGTTATTTTTCAAAAAGGCGTCAAACTTTAATACGTGAACAAGATCTTGGTGGTGTTTGGAAGAGGTGATTGATTTGCAAATTTTTAGAATTTAGTTTAAATTTTAACTAAAACCTAATATGATTTATATCCAAACCCCCCATTCTAAACACGCCTTTAGTTAATTTTCCACGTTTTTGGGAAGCTGCACGTTAAAATATCCATAGTGTCTTCACAGAAACGTGACTCGCCATAGTTGTTTTTCGGTGCCCTTTGGATATTCCAATATATATAACTATGGACAATAAAGGACAACGCCTTTGAATAATGTTAGTGGTTGTGTCACAAGTCACATGTCCCATAAGTTCAGTTTCTTGTTCGATTTCAAACTCTGTATTTATGATTTGATTGGAACAGTTGGACCGAACCATGATCCAAGGCCTCGCGAGCCCCTTTCAGGCTCGAAGCATGTGTCGAATTGGCAACGCTGACTTGTGCGGCCCTTCACTCTGATACAGGGGCTAATATCAAAGTGTAAATCATTCTTGCTGTGTAAACTCCATTTAAATTATATGTATAAGTTTTAAAAATTCTCATAAAATTACCATACATAGCGGAAGTGATCTTCTACAACCCTGTAAAATTTAAAGATCAAACTCAATTGTATTTGAAAGATATGAAAAAGACAAGTTCAAACTAAATAGTGACTTTTTACTGTTCAATACTATTTATCTAGCTGTTTATCAATTTTATATCTTTCAAATGCATTTAAGTTTGGTTTTCAAATTTCAGAGTTATAAAAGCTCACCTTTCCTACGTATGGTAATTTTGTGAGAAGTTTTAAAAACTTGTACACATAATTTGCATAGAGTTTATACCATAAGAATGGTTTACATCGAATATATGTTCTGATATATAGATCGGTGACACATGGAACAGTAATAACTTTTGTATTTTCATACACGTCACTCCATCCCCCCAGCTTCATACGACAAATCCTCAAGCACCTTTTGAATGCTAGAATATCACAAGAAATATTATAAATCTACACAGTAACTATATGAAATCCCTTCATGTCAAATGCAACGTCAAATCTGAGATTGTTGTCTATATTTTTTTCAATTACAAGAGAGAGGCACATATGCATACACCCCACGCATGTATACCAGACACGAGTGCTTCATCTTAGTACACGTCAAGAAAAAGGAGAGGATAAGTCTCAACTGTAGCACACTAGGTTAAATTTCGCTCAATGTCCCAGTTCACTGTGGGGTAGATCCGCACATACATAACACCCCACTTACACTTTCATCATTGTTTCGTGTAAAAGAGTTAACCTGAATGTGTTATGTTTGAACCAAATATACATTTTATGCTACTACAACTCACTTTAGATAAACAATGTTGGACCAATCCCGCTATCGCTTCATATGGGTCATATGGACCTTCAAATTAACGGGATGGGGTATTATCATCACCCTCTTAAGGACTGATGCCCTTGGCAGCACACCACATATGCGGCAAATACCTAGAACCATCCATTGGTACATGTTTATGTGTCCAATGCCAGTGCATATGACATGCTATGTGTCCACTCTGAGCCCATACGTGCCATGTGTCATATGCCCGCCCCTCTGTATCACACGTGCCGAAGATTGATGATCTCATACCATCTGAGACACTGTGATCTAAATTTCACTTAATGTCCTAGCCCATTGTGGAGCCGACCCGTGTATGCATAGCACACCGTTTACACTATCGGCATCATTTCGTGTAAATAGGTTAACCTAAAGGTAATATGTTTTGATCCAACATACATTATAGTATACTATTATAACTCACTATAGATAAATAGCATGAGACTAATTTACGCCCGGGTGGGGATTACATGCATGCAGTGGCACGTTAACATCGAGGCATTCCGCGGCTGTCGCGCGGAGTTTGATGTGGGGGCGGACGGAGAGGAGGTGTTTCGGACGCGCGGTCGCGGTCCGGCCGGGGCTGTGGGAGGACGCGTGGACCATCGACCCGCCGATCGCTCGATCGATCTTGCCGCGCGCGGCGCGAGGGCGCTTTTGCGCTTTAGGTTGGTAGCTCGTGCTTCCGCCACACCGCGATGGGCTTTACGGCAAACGCAAAAGGAGAGCCGAATTATTATGTCTAGAGAGGTCGGCCGCCCTTCCTACCGATCGATCAGGCTACGGCAGGTAGCAGTAATGGATTGGGCTTGATTTGGACCAGTGCTTTTGCAGCACCGACACCATCAATCCAGCGATAATAAGGCTCAGGTTGATAGAACTTAGATGTCAGTTTCATTTCAGATCTAAAACTAATAAAGTGCTCGTTGTAACGAATTCCAAATAGATGATGACACCATAAATTCTAAACTTTTAAAAACAAAAAAGGAGAATTTAAAACTTGAGCTATCACTTATTTGAGATCCGTTATTGAAGAATCACTGAACAAGGGAATACAATGAAATGCAAATAAGGCTAGACAAACAGCAAATAGCTACAGAATTCCTCACCTACTGGGCCTTGGGCCCTACTGTTCTGGCCCAAGAACGGCCTGGCAGACTCACCATCACCACCAACTCATTCTTATAATAGTTAAGATTTGTAGGCTAAAATAAAGTAAACTCCATAAAAGCGTTTAGATGAGGATGGATGAGATAAGCCAATTTTTTGTTTGGTTAGATGGATGAGCTAATTGTGATCAAGGTTTTGAATTTGTTTTAAATTTTTTGGACAAAATTTAATTAAATTTTGAATTTCTGAACAAAATCTGACTGTAATTTAAAATTTCGGATAAATTTTGAATTTTTGGACACATTTTGAATTTTTGAACAAATTGTAATCGAAAATTGAATTTTCAGACAAAATTTTATTTTTTGGATACTTTTTGACCGAAATTTGATTTTTCGAATAAAAAATTGACCATATTTTGATTGAAATTTAAATTTGACCAAGTACACTTCGGCAAAATTTGAATTTAACCGAGTACAACTCTTCATCTAGCAAAATGGATGAACCCATCCAGCCTTTTTTTGGGATGGCTCTATCCAGCATATTAAAGAAATATTCCAAAAAACCAGATGACTGTATCACATTCATCTATTTATCCAAACAATTAGATGACTTCAAATCCATGGATGGTCATATTCCATCCATCCTCATCCATCCAACCAAACGCCACCTAAATGATCTCGGGCGAGTTTGGATCCAAGCTCGAGGCTCAGTAATATCTAAGAATTTAATATGAACTAATTTTTAATAATATGAAAAGCTTAAACTCAAGCTCGGTAAGAGTTAGCATACGGTAATAATATTCAACAAGTGATCAATGTATAACATATAGTAAATTTACCGAGCCTTGACGAGTTATTCGAACTTGACTCATCCAAACTCATGAGCTCAGAATCAAGCTCAAGCTCGACTCATTTGAATTTCGAACCAAATCAAATCGAGACTGTGAATCGAGCTCAAGAAGCTCACGAGGCTTAAGTTTTTCTTATAGGCCTATGCGTAGCATTGTCGTGGTTTACAGATAGGGGAAACGATTCACTGTTGACCTCTGGGTGGCAGGGTTTCACTTATCGATTTGATGAAAATCATACGAAAATCGATTTTCAAAAATTTGCAAAATCAAGCCAAAAATCGATCGAAAAATCAAGTTTTTTGAATTTTTTTATTGAAAATCCGATGATTTTTCGTGGAAAATTGGCGGTTTTTTTTGTGAAAAATTGACAAACTAGTTGAACTTTTTTGGCGGTTGATTTTTGAAGCATTTTCGGCGATTTTTTTTATATAAAAATCGAGCAATTTTCACCGATTTTCAACCTGTAAACGTCTCGTAAGTTTTTTTTGAATTAAACTACTTTATCCAGCAATTTATAAGTCGGACCGTCTCGATACGAGCGAAAATCGCAAAAATCAAACGATTTTCATCGATTTTTTTTAACCCTGCTGGGTGGTGGCAAGTAGCTTGGAAGTGTAAGGCATGTGGCGTGATCGACCGTGCTGCTGGCATGTGATCCATTGGCGGTACGGTCGTGAGCTCCCTTAAAGCTAGTGAGTCTCGGTTACAACCGGCATTTCTTAACGCGAGCATTACTGTTGTTCTTTTGTCAGAGTTTTAACTTTCCCAAAGCATCAAGCTGCCCGGTTTCCTTTCCATAGTTCCATCGAGTATTCTTTTCCCTCGTTAACTAAAGTGCTACGTATGTTGATCGGCTCATCTAATGTGTATATACCTTTAGTACTAGTAGTACCAAGGAGGAGGCACACGTTCAAGTTTAGGAGCACGTACCGCAGATAAGCACACGCTGTTGCAGCCACGCGCGTGGCTCGCTCGCGAACGCTGTGCCGTGCTTTCTTTGTTTCTTCAGGCAAGTCGAAGGGAAATGTATTTGCTAAGAGACAGGCTTGTGCGACATATATCACTTGCCCCTGTTTGTTGTGTTGTGCATCACAGATGAGGGGAGGGGGCAAGGCAATGTCCCGAAGACAGCGCTTAAATGGCACCATAATTTTGTTTTTCAAATTTGATCTCTTCACAAATAAAATGGTAAAAATACCGTCTTTCGTGACTACAGAAGCATCGACAAATAACATATATCAGCTGTCACGTCCGTGTACCGTGGCAGGTGATCGGACTCGCGATAGCCCGGCCGACTGCAACAGCAGCTGGTGGGCCCACAACAGCAGGCTTGCTGCGGCGTACCCCCAGCTCGGCGGGGTGATGCTGAGCACCACGAGCACGATAGCAGCACGTGCTAAGGTGGGGTAGCTCGGCAACAGGTAGGAGCAGTGCTGCTGATGTCGCACTAAGAAAAGCTCGGCAACAGGTACCGTACCGTGCAAGATACATCTCATCTATTGTTTCTTTCGTGATCAGAGATAATACTATTTTTTTTTATAAATGTGTCGGTGTGGAGATGAGATTTTTTTAAAAAAAACTATGAACTATGAACTCCAATGTCCCGGTACGGCAGCTATCGCTGGAACAAATTGCTCATTCGCTTCGTTCATTCGTGGGCGCGTTGGTGCTCGCTGTTTGATGCATGGACTCGTCAGAATTTCTATTCTCCGTAATCTCCTGGAGAGTGATGATTACAATCAAATATAAACTAATGGTCGAAATCGATCACTGTGCGAAAAAAAGATGGCTGGTACGTGCATAGTTCTATCACATATCTTTCTTTTTCCCTCCCTTTTGAAACACAGGTCTATTGCGTGATCAACTGGTCCAGAAACAATTCAGTCCCCGGCAGAAGTTTAGTGTGCTTGTCTCTCTGGCAGAATATTCGAGAGCGACTGCACTCTGTCCCCATAAAAACAAAAGAGCATCTTCCAAAATGAAAGTGAAAACAAAAGAGCACAAAGTTGGTTTGTTACCAAGTCATGAACTTGGATTCCATATAATTAAAAAAAATATTTCCCTTTTCTTTTTTTTCAATCAGGTGACAGGATCCGGATTCCCTTTTTCTTTAGACGATTGGGGGTCTCAAATTCTCAATCGCTTTCCTGGATAATCAAATTGTCCCTAGAGAGCTAAGACCATCTACAACAGTACAAATAATTGCCATCTATATTTTTCTTTATGTTATTTAGAGACAGAATTAAAAATAACTTATATAATAGGTTGCCTCTTAAGTTTGTTTTCAAGAAACCCTACAGTCTTTTAATTATAGTATGAAAAAGTATTTGTTATAGATAACAGCTCATACAATTGTGTTGTCTATATGTTCTAAATTGATGTGTTTAGGTCCGCTCTTCACGAAAAGACAGCTATCTGATACCCGATTAATTGATATCATTCTAGGATATTGTACTTCCATCAATACACATCTACAAAAGACTATATTACATCTCTTCATTAGATCACTTATAGTTCTTTGGATGGTGTGTCTTACTATAATCTATGATATTTAGAAACAAAATTTGAAAGCTAGAATAACATGTATTTAAAACGAAGGGAGTAAAGCTTATAAGATTAACATCGCATCATTGTATACGTCTAATCGTATGTGCTGCCTGACTATATTACAAGGGTAATTATAAGTGGCAAAGGGCCGACTTTAGTTACCGGTTTGGCAAGATATTGTATATTACTCTGGAAGTGGTGACCTGAAGTATATCACTTGACATTATCTTTGCACGCTCTCTGCCTAGGATGTCTGCATCTCTCTCTGCTATTGCGCTTGTCTGTGCAGCCGAATAGTAGGCATACTATGCCTGAACAGTTGATGCACTAATTGATTTGTTGATCGCAACTTTATACCCCCGTGTAGAGTATATATGCGTTTAGAGATTCTTTGGAGAGAGCGATCATTGGAAAGCTTTTCTCCACTTCTCAATGGTATAATGTCCCGATGCACTACAAAAAACAATTCATATAAAATATCACAACTCCAATATGTTTTTTTGTTTTTTTTTTGTTAAGGAAGTCTTCACCTAAGAAAGGGATAAGTATCGTAGAACTTCTCTCAATCACTTTACCCATTCTAGTCTTCTACTATAGCCTCCTCCTGTATACTCATAAAAGAGGGTTAGAGAGTTTGTGATCAACCATCCCTGCCTAACCCTTGAGACAAAAGGAAGGTCGCTGTTAAACTTTTGCCCGACGACGTGGGGAGCTCGTGATAACCGATAAAACCCAAAAGTAAGGAGGGGGAGGAAAATAGAGAGAAAGTGAGGCGTTCGTTGCCGCCCACTGCCCTGAGAGACGCAGCAGTGGAGGAGCTACGAAAGCGACCTCTGGGGCTCAAGTTGAACGCCGCCACCTCTGTCCCTCCACGCGTGAGGAAGACTGTTCAGAGACCACCACCGCGTGGTCATCGGAAGGCTGTTCAGAGACCACCACCGCGTGGTCATCGGAAGGCTGTTCAGAGAGATCACCACCGCATGGTCATCCCTGCTTGCTTGCTTGCTTTCTTTCTTTCTCCCCTTTGTACGGGGATCATCGACGAACGGATGGCAACTCCTTGTGGAATTTCGTGAGAACCGCACCTAATTACGCACGTCTCAGAAGGCATGCAAACTCGGCCATACATACATGCCTGACCCCGTAGCATTCGCAGAATACTATTCCGCGAAGAAAAAGGGTTCGGTTCGTACGCACAGCATTGCTTAAGATCAGGTGTGTCTACCCACTCGGTGTAGCTAACGATGGCTGATTCCCTACCACTTGCTTAGTTGCTTTCCCTTCATAAAGACATCTCTAAACATAGCATCCCTTCTCTGTTGGCCCGATGATCTCCTGGGCCCCTGATCTTCTGTAGTAACTTGATCCGCAAATTTGCAGGAGAGGAAGACCCAAGGAGACTCCAACTTTGCAGGTCATAACCGCTGCGCCTTGACGCATCCGTGGGGGATAAGCTAGCGAAAGAGGCAACCGCCCGGGGCAGGCAGGAGCTCACGTGAAGTGCTGGTCCGGTAACGGTGATGCAAAGCAGAACGGGGTTAGCGGAGCAGGTTAACCGAACCTTTTTCGCATTACAAATCGAGATTCCCAGTGGGTATCGGTTTATTACGAAAATCGAGTGAAAATCATAAAAAAAAAAACGAAGAGTTTCGAAACTGACCGTTTGAAAAAAATTTAAAAAATAAAATAAATGAAAATTGTCCGGTTTTCTCGAAAAACCGACCGGCGAGTTGAACCTGTTGGGCATCCGATTTTTTTAGCGATTTTTATCGAAAATCGAGCGATTTTCACCGATTTTCGACAGGTTTACGTCATATAATTTTTTAAATTTTTATTTTTTTTAAAATTATATTGGTTTATCGATCGGTTTAGGGTTACGAACCGGCTCAATACGTTTGATTTTCGCAAAAAAAAACGACATAAACCGACAGGTTTTGTGAACCCTATAGCGGAGACATTGTCTGTATACTCATCCATATTATCCAAATATAAAATTAAAGATAATTTACGATGATTTGTCTATTAAGGTTTTCTCTATTAAATACTACAATACTTTAATTATAACATAGACAAAGTGCCTGTTACATAGACAATAGCTAATATTTTGTATGTAGATCTGCCTCCCGTATCCGTTTACCCAATGAACAAAGAATTGCTCCTATTTGTATGCTTGTAGACAAAGAAAGAATCATATACTCACCTCCATTGAAGTATTTACCGATGGGCATATGAGTAATCAGGCGTAATTGCCACCGATGCCTCCCTCTTTCATTAATCGGGTTAAGGGGTTAGGTGAAAAACTAATTACGCATGTAGAGGCATCCAGGTTAGTTAGCACCAGAGGTTATTAGTTAGCACCAGAGGTTAGTTAGACAAAGAAAGAACCACCACTGTGTGATGGCATTAGCTGGGTAATTACTTGGGCCGGGACTGCTGGGCTGAGCCCATGTAATATTACTGTGGAACGCCAGGTCTTGGTATTTAAGCCAGACCGGAACTGTTTGGAGGCGGCGAATGTTTGATTACTGAATTCTAAACCCTGTTCTTCCCCTTTCCCAAGTCTTCTCCTCTCTTGTTATCGGTTCTTTCCTTCCCTTCTCCTGAAACGTGCGATCGCAAGTGTGAGTTCGTGACAATCTGGTATCAGAGCCACCCCTTGCTGCACGCTGGCGCCACGGAAGAAACCAACCCAGTTTGAGGAACAAGCGACCAAGATACTGTCGGCCATGGAGGTCCAGGGAGACGCCACAGCCGCAATGTTGAAGGAGCTGTGTGATCAGTTTAAGGTGTTTCAGGACACAATCGTCGAGGTAAAAGAAAACCAAGGAAGGATTCTAGGAGCCGATTGGTTAGAGGAACACAGTCCTATGTGGATAGATTGGCGTCGCAAAACCCTCCAATTTCAGTACAAAGGGAAGAGCATTAAGCTATTGGGTATCAATGACAAGTCAGTGTCTTGTAGACCAATCGGGACTCACAAGTTACAAGGACTGATCAGAAGGCGCGCTATATCGCATTGTGTTCAGGTGTTGCAGGCACCGAGCGAAACGGAGGCGCACACTGTTGACCATCCGACAACAGAGGAGATGCGGCCTCAAGTGTGGCACGTGATTCAGGAGTTTGCTCATCTTTTTAAAGAACCTCAGGGTCTGCCACCGCGACGCCCCAATGATCATCAAATCCCATTGGTACAGGGCGCTCAACCCATATCGGCCAGACCCTACAGATACTCTCCCAAGCAGAAGACGGAAATCGAGCGCCAGGTGTGCGAAATGCTTCAGTCTGGTATTGTTCAGCGCAGCACGAGCCCGTATGCATCACCAGTCCTGTTAGTAAAAAAAAGATGGCTCTTGGCGATTGTGTGTTGATTATAGGCAGTTGAACACCATAACCATCAAAAACAAACACCCATTACCAATTGTGGATGAACTGTTAGATGAATTGGCTGGTGCACAGTGGTTTTCTAAATTAGATTTGCGTTCCGGGTATCATCAAATCCGAGTTGCAGCGGGAGATGAACATAAAACAGCATTCCAGACTCATCAAGGGCTATATGAATTTCTGGTAATGCCATTTGGGCTAACCAATGCATCGGCCACTTTTCAGAGCATCATGAATCAAATTTTTGAGGCACATCTCCGGAAGGGAGTACTGATCTTTATGGATGACATCCTAGTGTATGCGTCCACTTTGGCCGAGCAGGTTAGCTTATTAAGGAAGGTGCTGCACCTGCTTCAACACAACAACCTGTCTGTAAAGATGTCTAAATGTTCTTTTGCGAAACAACAACTCGCGTATTTGGGTCATGTCATTGGGCCACAAGGAGTATCTACCGATTACTCCAAGATCAGGGTTGTATCACAGTGGCCAGTTCCGAGGAATGTCAAAGAGGTTCGGGGATTCTTGGGTCTCACCGGGTATTATCGCAAATTCATCAAGCATTATGGTCTCATCAGTCGGCCGCTCACTGAACTTCTCAAGAAGGGAGTGGTATTTAGTTGGAATCCAATAGTGCAACAAGCCTTTGAGACTTTGAAACAAGCATTGGTGTGCGCCTCTGTTCTCGCACTACCTGACTTTTCTAAGCAATTTGTCATAGAAACTGATGCTTGCAATTACGGAGTAGGGGCTGTTCTCATGCAGGATGAGCACTCGGTGGCATTCCTCAGTAAAGGATTTAACATCAAAACACAAGCGCTCTCTACGTATGAAAAAGAATGTTTAGCTATTATTATGGCAATTGAGAAATGGCATTCTTATTTGCAGCACTCTCACTTTATCATACGCACTGATCAGAAAAGTTTAATCCATCTGTCAGACCAAAGACTGAGCACAGGGATACAGCATAAGGCATTGGTGAAGTTAATGGGACTAAATTACACTATACAGTATAAAAAGGGAGCTTCCAATTAAGCAGCTGATGCATTGTCGCGAGTTCCAGTCCAGTCTGACCTGTCTGCCATTTCCAGTTGCACTCCGGCTTGGATGGAACATCTGGCTGCAGGCTACAAGGATGATCCGAAGGCTCAGCAAATACTGACTGAACTCAGTATATCCGATAATAGCACTAAAGACTTCCAGTTACATGGAGGTATTATTCGATACAAGGGCAGAGTGTGGATTGGCAATAACAGAGTAGCTCAAAACCACATCATGCAAGCACTCCATAGCAGTGGGATCGGTGGTCATTCTGGGATTCATGCCACTTATCACCGCATTAAGAGTTTGTTTGCTTGGCCGAATCTGAAGAAGAGTGTGACAAGTTTTGTACAGGGTTGTGACATTTGCCAGCAAGCGAAGGTTGAGCATGTGAAAGTGCCAGGTCTCTTACAGCCGCTACCAGTTCTATCTCAAGCTTGGTCGGTAGTCAGCTTAGACTTCGTTGAAGGGCTCCCTGCTTCCAACAAATACAATGCCATCTTAGTGGTCATTGACAAATTTACTAAGTATGGGCACTTCATTCCATTGTCCCACCCATTCACTGCCCTGCAAGTAGCCCAGGAGTACCTCAATCAGCTGTATAAGCTACATGGCATGCCACAAATTTTGATTTCTGACCGGGACAGGATTTTTACAAGCAATGTTTGGCAAGAGCTGTTTCGGCTAACAGACACCTTACTACACATGAGCTCCGCTTACCATCCGCAGTCTAATGGACAGACCGAACGCTTAAATCAATGTCTTGAAGGATATCTTCGTTGTGCTGTGCACGCCAAACCAACACATTGGGCAAAATGGTTACCTCTAGCAGAATTTTGGTATAACACCAACTATCATTCAGCGCTAGGCAAAACTCCCTTTGAAGTGTTATATGGTCATCAACCTCGGCATTTTGGCATTACAGCAGCTAACTCTTGCACTGTACCTGATCTGGAAAATTGGCTTCAAGAAAGAGAGTTACTCACCAAGTTGTTACAGCAGCAATTGCTCCGAGCTCAGCAAAGGATGAAGGCTCAGGCAGATAAGAAGCGTTCTGAGCGTTCTTTTGATGAAGGGGATCTGGTATATTTGAAGCTCCAACCGTATATACAAACTTCTATGGCAACTAGGCACAATTAGAAGTTGGCTTTCCGTTTCTTCAGCCCATACAAGATTCTTCAGAAAATTGGGACTGTTGCTTACCGATTGGACCTTCCTCCAGGCAGTAAAATCCATCCTGTTGTTCATGTCTCACAATTGAAGAAACACATTCCGTCAGACTCTACGGTGGAAGGTGACATCGCTTCCATCCATGGGGATGCTGCTACTCTTCTGGAGCCAACAGTGGTACTGGGGCGTCAGCTGATCCTGCGAGGGGGAACGACGTCGGCTCGCGAGCGGATTGAGTGGACCGGTCTTTCAATGCCGTTGGTGACCTGGGAGCCGGCGCTGGAGCTGCGTCGCCGTTTTCCGTCGTCGTCGGCTTGGGGTCAAGCCGTTGCTAAGCAGGGGGGAGTGTGATGGCATTAGCTGGGTAAGTACTTGGGCCGGGACTGCTGGGCTGAGCCCATGTAATATTACTGTGGAACGCCAAGTCTTGGTATTTAAGCCAGACCGGAACTGTTTGGAGGCGGCGAATGTTTGATTACTGAATTCTAAACCCTGTTCTTCCCCTTTCCCAAGTCTTCTCCTCTCTTGTTATCGGTTCTTTCCTTCCCTTCTCCTGAAACGTGCGATCGCGAGTGTGAGTTCGTGACACACTGTTGCGGTCGGAGCGACTACAACTCTACATAGCAACATGATGAGTCTATAGGTCACCTTTATATGTTCAAAGTATGAGGACAAAACAAAATTTTAGAACACGATCAGGGATAGATACTAGCTCTATCCATCCAAGTTTATAAAGTGTATATTTTAAATAATCTTATGCGTAAATGTAAGACATATTTCATACTTTAATATAAAATTAGTGTGATGTTCCCTCTATAACCATAATAAATATCCAATTTTACTTTATATTGTCTAAATATATACATTAAATATAATACTTAAAGATAATAGTTAGAGTAGTCTAGTTATTGTTAATATCTTCTCATCTTTGTGAAGAGAAAATATATCCTGTAAACCTAGCTAGATGGAGGAAGAACAATCTTTCATGTTGGTAATCTGTTAGGGGTGGGTATTCGGTTAATTCGGTTTAAAAATATTTTGGTTTTTGGAAACTGTCAACCAAAATTTTTGGTTTAAATCTAAAACCGAACTGAATTATCCGAACAAATTTGGTTCGGTTTTTCAATAAACCGAATTTCAGATAAGAGTGATGATTGATGAACATCTTCAGGATGATCATCGCTGCAATGAGTCACTGACTGGACATATCACGTCTATATATATTTGCATGTTAAAGAACCAAAAGGTTGGCATCATTAATTCATGAATTTCACCATTTGCCACAACATTAATGTCAAGAGTTATACAAATACACAACATAATATAAGGAACTACTCACCAACAATCAGCCGGGGGAGATGGGGTCGCGGCGGCTACCCATGGCCTCCTCTACCACCACCGAGCAAGGAAGCGGTGGCTGCTGTCCTTCGTCCATAGCTCGACCGTCCTCCTTTATCGAGATCCAGAGCCCGACCACTACATGTCAACAGCTCAAGAAAATCGGAACCAATTCATGGAGGCCTTAATTACCAACCTAGTCCCTGGGACTCCACACCCAACCTGACACATGACCACTCTAGGGGAGTTTCTTGAGACTCGTCCACCTACCTTTTCTAGAACCACTGAGCCACTTAAAGCCAATGATTGGCTTCAAGAGATTGGGAAGTTAACGACTCTAGGCTGTCCAGAAGAGGAGAAAGTACAGTTTGTAGCTTACTAATTAACGGGTCCTGCGGCAACTTGGTGGACAAACTATTGCCGTACCCGTACCGGAGAGTAGCCTATCTCGTGGGCAGAGTTCAAATCACAGTTTCACATCACTCATGTCCCTTTGGGAGAAATATACCTGAAGAAACGAGAATTTTGGGACTTAACTCAGGGGAATAGAAAGGTCACAGAGTATTTGCATAAGTTTAATGAACTCTCTAGATATGCACCAGAGGAGGTAGACACGGAGGCTAAGAAGATTTATAGGTTTACCAATAGGATGAATACATACTTGAGGTTGCATATGACTACTCACTTGATTACAGAGTTCCAAGACCTAGCCAATAGGGCCATCAGATTGGAAAGTATACAAATTCAGATAAATGAGGAGAGGAGGAAGAAAGCCAAATTCGATTTGACCGAATTTTCCTAATCAGCCATGACCTTTCAGACCTCCTCCACCACCTCATCGAAACCCAATTCCACAGGCTTATACATCTCCACCAGTCCAGCACTCCAATATTCTCCCACCAAAACATCCACCTAAATGTTTTAGGTGTGGAGGATCGCACCTCTAGCTGTCCTAAGACTATCAAATGCTACAATTGCGGCCAATAAGGTTATAAGAGGCCCAATTGTCTCCATCCACTCAACCCAGCAGGACAACACAACCCTGGGAGACCCTAGAGTTGTCTCCCAGCCCCAGGACATATCCCATGGAACCCTACCACCTCAGCACCCCAAGGACCTACTTGTGGAGTTTCCAGCACAGGTTCAGCCCGCTTGAATAACATTTCAGTGGAGCAGGCAGAAGGAGCCACAGAAGTAGTCACGGGTAAGCTTCCCATTTCCCCGTCTGTTGGTATTGTTTTATTTGACCCAGGTACAATACATTCTTTCATTTCTAAGGAACTTGTAAGTAAGAATAAGCTAGAATGTGTGCCATTAATATCACCATTAGGGGTCAATACACCTGCGGGATTAATTATGGTAACCTTGATCAGAAAGAGCCAAAGAATCAATATACAAGATACCCCATTCTCGGCAAACCTTCACATTATCAATTTATCTGAGTTAGATGTAATCTTGGGAATTGATTGTCGAGTTGCCAATGGGGTTAAAATGGACTGCGAGTTGAAAACCACATCTATAAGGACATCAGATGGGAACCATATTGTATATCAGGAACTTAGAAGCAAACAACCCAACAACAGCCCCAAACTCACTCAATTGTCCTCAGAAGGATTATCACCTATTCCCATAGCTTAAGGGTTTTCGGAAATGTTTCCTGAGGCACTGCCAGGTATGCCACCTGATAGAGAATTATAATTCTCAATAGATCTTGTCCCAAGAACCACACCTATATGTAAAAGACTTTACCGACTGAATCCATAAAAGCTTGTAGAGCTAAAAAAGCAATTGGAGGAATTAGAAGGAAAGGGGTTCATCAGGGAAAGTGTGTCACCATTGGGAGCACCGATTCTGTTTGTGAGTAAGAAGGATGGTTGTAACACCCCAATTTTTTGCTTTTCATGAATTTAATTGAAATTTTACACTTTTGAGAATTTTTGGAATTTCCTGGGATTTATTTGGATTTAATTTGAATTTATTCCCTTTTGAGATAATTAAATAATTAAAAGTTATAAATAAATTTTTGTTGGAAATATTTTATTTGAGTCCAAGATGTCTCAAAGTATTTTCCAGAATTTTTCTGATTATTTTGCTATTTTTCTTGAATTATTTGAATTTCTAGAAATTTTTTTGATTTTTAATTGCTGGAAAATCCGAACGGGTTTCACTGTTCATCCGACCGAACCCGAGTCAGACTCGAGTCCGAGTCGGACTCGAGCCCGACCAAGCCAGACCCCAAACCCAAACCCCGCAACCGTTGGATCTCGATCCAACGGCCGAGATCTGGCCACGTCACCCTCTCCGTGTCCCGGTCGAGATCCCGCGCCGAATCCGGACGTCGAGGCCAGTATTTAATGCGTGGATGCGTGCCCGAGGATCGCCTTTGACGTGCACTTCGTTTGCCCTAGCCGCCGCCCGTAATGCTCCTCCGTGCCCGCAATTGCTCGCCGTAGCTAATTAGGGTTAGCTTTGGGTTTCCGCGTCGTTCCGCTGCCGTCTGCCTTCTTTTGCCGTGTTGGTGGCCAGATTCGGGACCGTCACGACAAGCCGCATCTGGGGATATCACTCACCTCACCAGAGACGCACGGGAATGCCATTCGGGTGGTCATCATCTTCGTCTCTGGCAGCCAGAGCTCCGCCGTGCCATCGCCGACCCCACGAAGCTCCGCAGCCGTTCGATCTTCGTCCAACGATCCAGGTGAGTCCACGTCACCCCCGTGTAAATTCCACGTTGCGATTTTAGATCTAATATCAACCGTTGGATCTAGATCCAATGCTCTGGATTAAGCCACGTAGCCCCTAGACTGCACTGTGCTAGATCCAATCACATCCGTTAGATCTAGATTGTACGGTTAGATTTAGTCCGCGTTGTAGCGTTAGATGCGATCTCAGCCGTTCGATCGAGATCGAACGGTGTGGATTGAGCCACGTGTCAAGCAAGGTCATCTTTGTGTCGCCTTCGGTGACGCATAAACCCGATCGGATCTCGACCGTCCGATCCAAATCGAACGGTCCAGATCAACCGCGTAGATCCAAAACGCGTGAGGTTAGATCCAATTTAGACCGTTGATTTTCAAATCAACGGCTCGGATAAAGCCACGTGTCCGGGAGGCGAACGGTCGCGGTCCACGTGGGCGCGCCCGGTCGCCGTTGACGTCACGCGTGACATCAGCGTGGGGCCCGTGTGTCAACGGCTCAGCCCACTGTGCGATGACGTCATCCGTGACGTCACACTGACATCACGGTGGGGCCCGCGTGTCAAAGCGGTTCGGCTGAGCCGCGATGACGTCAGCAGTGGGTCCCACGTGTCAGAGACTGTGCGCGTGGACCGGGTCCACGGTGCACCCGAGCGGAGCTGTGCGCTGGGTCCATGGACCCGAGGCGACATGGCGGCTTCTGATTGGTCCACGTGTCACGATGACGCAATAAATCGATTTTTCAATAGAAAAATAAATGAATTAATTCGGTTTATTCTTTTATTTGATTTTTCAAACTTCAAACGCTTGTAACTTTTGCATTTTAACTCCGATTTGGGTGATTCCAATTTCTAAATTTGTATAAAATTGAGATCTACTTAATGGTGAATTTTATTTAATTTTTGGACATAAGTTTTTCGTGTTTATATTTATTTAATTAATTTCCCAAACTTCAAACGGGTATAACTTTTACGTTTTAACTCCGATTTGGACGTTTCAAATTTCTAAAAATTTATAAAAATGTGATCTCTCTGTTTATGAAGTTTATTTGAAGAGAGGTGCTTTTATGCTCTTTCTTTTAAAAGTTGCACAACTATAAAAGCATGAATGAAGGGTAGATAGTGGTTACTTACCCCTTCGCTTGCTTCAAGATTTGTGCAACTTGTATTACAAGGAAAAGCATAGAAGCACTGCTCTTATTTGAATTTTTGGACACTTTTTGCCCACTGTTTAATTAGTTATTGCTATTTACACGCGTTAGAGTAGACGACAAAGCGAAGGTTACGAAGGTGAAGTTTTGACCCAGCAGCTAGCTCAGGATCAAGAGCAAGTACTTTTTGAAGGCAAGTTATGCTTTGACCATTTTGATCCCATTTTTTTAGATTAATTTAATTTAAAATTATTGCATACTAATTTAATTAGAAATTGTTTAAATTATTTCTGGGAATTAGATAAATGCCTAATTGCAGTATGACACCTTGTTTAATTAAATTATGTGCCATGAACCCTTGTCACCCTAGTTGTGAATATGTAGTTGGACATTATTAAATTGCCAACATTGGGTATTTAGACCGTTGTAGTATATTGCTTAGACCTGTTACGTGCACATGACATGATTTTGGACAATCAAATGTTAATATTGACTTAATGAGATATTGAACCTGTTTTGGAGAAGTATCATATGTTGTGATTGTTGATGGCACGTGGTGCATGGTAATCAACTGGGTTTGATAAATAGATTTAGACCGGGGCAAATGGCAAGAATGATATGGTGGGCCATGAGTGACACCGGGGATGTCGTTTTGGTTCTTCGGGTAGTCTTGCCCTGGTCATCCTAAGGACTTCACCTTGCAAGTCTTTGATCTGAGTCAAACGTGCAACCACATGTCTGTAATAGGACGGACCTAGTTGAGTAAGTTACTAATAACTTACATGTGGTACCTCGGGGTGTCAACTACACCTTTTGTGTAGCTTGAAAGGGGAGCGTACCAGGGCTATGGCATGGTACCCGTCCAATGGTATGTCGGTCCCATACTTTGCTTCTGTTAAGGGAAGGGATGGTGTATGACAAAAACCAGAGATGTTCACTTGTTTAGTTTGCGGTCGCTGAAAGGCTTTGTTACGATCACTCGCCTTTGTGGTGTTTGACTGTATCTTGTGGGTAAAGTGCATAACCTCTGCAGAGTGTACAACCTATTCGAATAGCCGAGTCCACGGCATTAGACATTGCTCGGGGATTATAGTCAAGGGTTAGACTTTCATGAAAACAACTTGGACTTGGAAAGTTTGGTTGGGTTTAATGATGACGTTGATGGAAATGTGGATTAGAAAAGGGAAAGTGTTTACTTAACCCCTGGAAAAGTTATTGATATTATCTTTACTTTTACTGCTTTCGAATCTACTTATGTTACTTGTGAAATGCCGTTTACTGCAAATGTACCTGTTAGCCTATCATTTGAACTAAGCCATACATGTAGAATATTAGTTTGCATATTGTGCATGACGCTGAGTACCAAGTACTCACCCCTTGCAACAATACAACACCAGTTGAAGAAGAAGCGACGCCAGCTTTGGAGGAAGAACTTCAGGAGGAACCGTCTACCTAGGGAGCGAGCCCAGTCAGTTGCCCGTGGTATACTGGATGGCGCCACGTTGATGCTTTTATTCCGCTGCAATTTATTTCCTTTAATAAGTTTTCGCCCTGTGTGGCGTACTCTTGTAACTTGACCATAAGGTCGAGCAACCAGTTTGGTTATTTTAATTAAAATACTTTACTATTTCGATGAGTATGATTGTGATATTTACCGATGTTGAGACTGTGTGCACTAGCGTGATCCTGGACTAGTGTTGAATACACAAAGGGTCCGGATTTGCAAATTCGGGTCCCGACAATGGTAGACTGAGGTTATGTACGGATTATAGAGATCTTAACCAAGTTACCATAAAAAACAAGTACCATTTTCCTAGGATTGATGACCTGTTTGATCGGTGCTTGTGTTTTCTCCAAATTTGACTTAAGGTCTAGATATCATCAAATAAAAATAAGGTCAGAAGATATGGAGAAAACCGCATTTGTGTCTAGATATGGACACTATGAGTACACGATTATACCCTTTGGATTAACCAATGCACCTGCAGTATTCATGAATCTGATAAACAAAGTTTACATGAGGTGCTTAGATAAATTCGTAGTGGATTCATGGATGACATCTTGGTGTACTCTAACGATAAAGAGGAGCATATAGAACACCTTAGGACCGCCCTTCAAATCTTAAGGGAGAACCAATTGTATGTTAAATTCAGTAAGTGTGAATTTTGGCTAGATCAAGTGCCTTTTTTGGACACATCATTTCTGGGGAAGGAATAGAGGTAGACCCAGACAAAATTGAGGCCATTAAGTCCTAGAAGAGACCCTCAAATCAAACTGAAGTCAGAAGTTTCTTTGGATTAGCTGGGTACTACCGTAGGTTCATCAAGGGATTTTCTCAAATAGCTTCTCCTATCACCAAACTCCTGAGGAAAGACTATAAATACCAATGGACCGAAAAGTGTGAGGAGAGCTTCCAAAAACTTAAATAGTCATTAATCTCTACTCCAGTACTAGCCCTACCTGAGGATGGCATTGAGTATGTGGTATACTGCGACGCCTCAAAATCAGGCTTAGGGTGTGTGCTGATGCAAAATGAGAAAGTGATTGCCTATACTTCAAGGCAATTACGATCACATGAGGTTAATTACTCCACACATGACTTGGAGTTGGGAGCCACAATGTTCGCATTAAAGATACGGAAATATTACCTGTATGGGACAAAATGTACTCTTTACAGTGACCATAAGAGCCTAAAGTACATCTTCACCCAAAAAGAGCTGAATATGAGACAAACGAGATGGTTAGAGCTTATTAAGGACTATGATATCACCATCAACTACCACACAAGAAAAGCCAATGTGGTAGCTGATGCTTGAAGTCGAAAAGCCCAATGTAACCAAATGACCATTGAAAACTTCATGCCTGAATTAATTCAAGAGTTGGCCAAAATGGAGATTAACTTCATATCATCAACTTTCAATGCTATGCTAGCGGCCATAACAGTTCAATCAACCCTCTTAGAACAAATCAAAGAGAAGCAAGCCGCTGATAGCTTTATCCTGGAGGAAATAAATAGTATTAAGTTAAGCCAACCTTCCGGGTTTAAGTTAGATGCGAAGGGAAACCTTAGACTCCATGACAGAATATGTGTACCAAATGACTCGGATATTAAGTCACTAATTCTAAAGGAAGCTCATGAGACCTTGTACACAATCCATCCTGGCTGTACTAAGATGTACATAGACTATTTGGTGAAATGGAATTAAAAAGGAGATAGCAGAGTGAGAGGAGCCGCCCAGATCGTCCTCGAGTTGTTGGATGAACAGTTGCTCCCATCGGAGTTGGATCCTAGCAACGAATCACCGGAGGTGATCCCGATGCTAATACCCAAGCCCAATCGAGACAACTCTACAAACATCCAAACGACTCGACAACAACCCCGGTATTCCCCCGGTATGCGATCCGAAACTCGCCCAGGATCCCCACATACCGGTTCCCAATGCCATATCACAACAATTCCCACAAAGGGGCATCGAGCCCAAACTCACTACCAGAGACGCAAGAACGCGGAAGCAAACAAACACACCACACGACACAAAGAGGCCCAACAAAGACAACCAACAAAGACGACCAACGAAAAGCAGATGAGTCCATTACAGAAATAAAAGTAGCAACTGTTCACAAAAGTAAGACCACCCACTCTATACAAACAAAAGTAAAACACCTCCGGAAGTGTCATGCCCTGAACACTTCCGGGCGTACAACGTCGACAGCCTCTACTCGGTGCCCCGCCCGGTCACCGATAGGCAGTAGGGGCAAAACTCACACCCCGCTGGATCCTCACCTGCAAAACCACAGAGCAGAAGCCTGAGTACAAAAGGTACTCGCAAGTCTTACCCGTGGTCCATATATGACCGACTTCAAAGGACATGCAATTGGAGGTAGCAAGGAATAAGCTAGAGGTAACATTTGCGGAAATGCTTAGGTTTATTATTTAGTCACTCAACTACTCAATTCACAAGTTAAGCAGTTTTAACAGCGCCTACTTCTAAAAATGAAGTGTAATCGTTAATTCACAACAATTAATCTCATCACCAATTTATTTGGGCTCAAGATCGACGGCGAACCTCGGTTCAAGTTCTTACTACGTGACTGTGCGATGAAAGAGCTTGCTCATATCCGAGAGCGCGGCAATTCGAATCGCTTAATTAACCCTGCAGGGAAGCATTGATCGCACGACACTTACCACAAGGGCCTAGTGTCAACCCCCTCCCAATCATACCCAATCGCTGAAGCGTCCTCCTGTGGCCCGAAAACCTAGCACCCCCTCGAGCAGCCCCAAGCCCGGCTTGGCGCTCGAGAGTCGGCCTAAGCCTCGCCCTCAACCACGTCCAACCACAGGAAGTTCTGATCCATCGATTCCGTATGAGAGAAAGAGTGGCTTACCGTACCATAATCGGGCATGCGACCAACCGGGGTGTGCTCAATCAAAGGGCAACCATCGAATCGGTCCTTAGTCGACTCAGACGGGAACTACCACATCGGGTCTCCTTACCCAATGTCCCAACCTTCCCGCCCGGTCTCCAATTCATCTTTTCTTTTCCAACTACCCATCCATGCCCACTCTTTTTATCATAGGTAAGGTAACGACCTCAAGCGACGGAACCTCCCGCCACTTGGCCCAAATCCCGACCTCTAAGCAATTTTAAGCAGTGACTCATTTAATACCCATACTAGTTCCGACGGAAGTATTCACAAATCGAAGGGACGAATGTGCAGCAAATAGGATCTAACCCTAACCCAATTCAACTCCTAATGCAGACTTATTTCACCAATTAAGCAGTTTATTCACAAAAATACAATTAATATAGGTTCAAGATGCATAGGTGCTTGCCTTGTTCTTACACTTTGTGGGTCGACCTTGATCGGCTCTCCGGTAACACCCTCGGTCACCGCGGCGTCAGTCTCCGCGGGATCGTTCCCTACACGAGTACAATGCATAATGAGATGCATGCCATGCAAATGAAATGAACACAAAAGGAAAAATCCCGACGAAACAACGCGACCGGCAGGTTAACGAATCCGGACAGACTGGCCTAACCCGGACAGTCCGGGTTTTGTATCCGGACTCTCCGGACACGCCGGATACTCCGGGTGTTTCTGTCCGGACTCTCCGGATAACTCGGATACTTCGGACCGCCCGTCCGGACACTCCGGACCTGGAGCATTTGGCCCAACTAGTGCGAGGGATCGAGGTGCCGCCAAGTCCTACGACACCGCGAGAACCCGATCTACAATATTACTACACGCGGCAAGGCCGGAGAAGCTTATAGCTAACCCAACACCACGAGGAACGATACTAATCTAAGAAATCACTAGCCAACTCCAAACGACCATTGGATCGGCATTACCGCTACCCGATCTACCTCACTAGTACCCACATTCCTTAATCCAAGCCCCAAACCAACCCTAGAATCACTACACCCAAAACCCTAGAGCTCAAGACCCAACTCCAAACTCCCAAATCCAAACCTAAACCTTAAACCCACCATGGATGACCCTAAGACCCAAGAATCCCGCGAACCTAATCCCAAAGGAGAGGACCTACCTCCACGTAGGACGGAGAAGAGGCAACGCCGGGTGGAGGAAGAAGGAGGCCAGCGTGAGGAGGAGTTCCACGAGGTGGAGGAGCAGCCGTGGAGGTCACCGGCCGGTGGGAAGCTCACCGGAGTGAAGCTAGGGTGGAGGGGAGTAGCACCAAGGAGTGGGGAAACAACATGGAGGAGAAAGAATGGAGGGGAGCCATGAAATGGGACTTTTATACAAAACCCCCGCAAATACCGGACTCTCCGGACGCTAACCCGGAGACTCCGGGTTGGGGTCTTCGGTAACACTAACCCGGACACTCCGGACAATTGGTCCGGACACTCCGGGTTGAGGCGCTCGGTCAGGTTAATCCGGACACTCCGGACAATATGTCCGGACATTCCGGGTTATGTCCGGACATTCCAGATGTTGATCCGGATACTCCGGCTATCCCAGAATTTTGGAACTTGGGGGCCCTGACACAGAGTATGTTAGTAAGTGTCTGTCAGAGAGTTAAAGCAGAACAGCAATGACCTACAGGCTTACTCCAAGCCTTACAAATTCCCGAATAGAAATGGGAGGATGTCTGTACGGACTTTACAAAAGGCTTGCACCGAACTGTGACTAAAAAGGATGCCATATGAGTGATAGTGGACCGACTCACCAAGTTAGCCCACTTCAATGCACCAATCAGAAATACTCTGCTCACAGACAAGCCGAGATCTATATTGAAAAGATAGTCACACTTCATGGAGTTCCCAAAACAATCACCTCTGACAGAGGCTCAATCTTCACCTCTAACTTTTGGGGAAGCCTACAAACTGCTTTGGAAACTAAATTGAACTTTAGCACAGCATACCACCCTCAAACCGATGGACAAACAGAGAGGATAAATCAAATTTTGGAGGATATGTTGAGGGCATGCGTGCTGAATTTTAAAGAAAGCTGGGACAAATATCTACACCTCGCTGAGTTTGCTTACAATAACAGGTATCAATCGAGTATACAAATGGCCCCATATGAAGCTTTATATTGTAGGAGGTGTGTATATACAATCTATTGGTATGAGGTTGGAGAAAAGTTATTAATGGGTCCAGATTTGATTTGCCATAATGATGAGAAGATAAAACAGATTCAAGAAAGATTGACGACTGCCCAAAGTAGGCAAAAGATCTATGCTGACAAGCGTAGAAGGGATTAAAATTCCAATCGAAAGACTATATTTACTTGAAAGTGTCACCAATGAAAGGAGTACACTGGTTTGGAATTAAAGGAAAGTTGAGTCATCGTTATGTTGGACCGTTCAAAGTCTTAGCGCAGAAAGGAACCTCAGCCTATCAGTTAGAGCTACCCCCTCAGCTTTCTAGGATCCATAATGTCTTCCACATCTCTCAATTTAGAGCCTTTCTTAGAGAACCTTCTCAACTAGTACCGAACCTAGACATTACTCTTCAGCCTAGCCTAACCTATGAAGAGTGTCCACTCAAGATTCTAGCCACAGAAGAGTGGCAGTTTAGTAGAGCAACCATTAGGTTCTGTAAGATCCAGTGGAAGCACCACTCCGAGAAAGAAGCTACGTGGGGAAAAAGGATGATTTTCGTGAGTCCTACCGTCACCTCTATAGGTAAATCAGATTTCGAGGACAAAATCCCTTTTAAGGGGGAGAGGATGAAATGCCCTAGGATATTAATTAGATAAATAATAGTATTAACTGCTAATTAGAGTATTAATTAACGTATTTTGCTTTTATAAAATTCAAAGTGCGAATAGAACAAATAAAATTAGAAGGGGATTGCCGTCAGTCCCGCAGGTGAGGTATCGATCACCGAGATACCAGACCCGTTGGGGCCAAGTTGGCACCTCTCGCTAGATCGGGTTCATTACTCGGCAATCCTAACTTACCTGTTCGGATTGCAGGTATCCATAGCCATTTAGAGCGAATAGTAGTCACCATTTAGTAACTCGGTAAAAGGGGCAAATGAGGTAACTTGGTAACTCAGTAAAGTTGACCAAGCAACCAGCCTTCATGACCAGCACAGGAGGTTCGCTCCCCTAGAGCAGTGCAGCGAACGAGGCAAGGCATAGGAGAGCTCAACCTTTATGTCTAGCCAAGACAAGGCAACAAGGAGCATAGCTCTCATTTCCTTAGCCACAGCCGAAGCAAGGCAGCAGTCCACACTTCCTTTTTCTCAGCCAACTAAGAGCTCCCCCCACTTTTGGAGCCATACACCAAGAGCAACCAGAGAGCAAGCCGAAGGCCAAGTAACCAAAAACACCACAAAGAGCCAACCACCAAAGCCGAGAGCAAGCAAGGAGCCTCAAGAACCGAAGCAAGAGGAAGCAAACTGGATCAAGAAGAAGCAAGCTAAAGCCATAAGTAAGACCCCCAGGCCGAAGCTGAACCGTGCTAAGGAAGAAGCCAGGAGGAGAAGGTCACCGGTAGGAGCAAAGAAACTCTAGGAGGGAACCTCGACCACCTCTACTTCTTCTGCAGCGTCAGCGCCAACCCAACAAGTCATCCTCGAACCAGCAAACCCTAGGTGCACGTGCATAGCATGGTAGCACTAGCATTAGCAGTAGGGTTACTACTTGTAACATGCTTGGATTGGACAGATCGGGTCGGACCTTGGGCTCAGTTGGGTTGAGCCCTAGGGTTGCATAGCTTGTCATTGCTATCCCACTAAAACCCATCATCATCGGTCGTTCTTGCAAATAAAAAATGCGAACTAAAACTTAAAATCATGCAAATTATTCAGTAAGATTCCATTAGAGTAGCTCAGTAGTGGAGGAGAACTAGAAAAGATAGAGTAGAAGAAGTAGAGGGAGAGTTGACTGTAGAGGAGAAAAGGCCGTAGAGGGTGGCGATGGCGGTCGGGCTAAGGTCGGCCAACGGGAGGAACCACCAGAAGGGGGTGATCGAGCAGAGCAGGAGGTGAGAGGCCGGAAGTGAGCCGTCTGGAGAAGAGAGGGAGATGGTGGCGCCGGACCGGAGGCCGGCGACGGCCGGAGAGGGGAGCGACCGGAGTAGCGTCAGAGAGGGAGGCGGTTGGAGTGGCACCGTAGGAGGAGCAATCGAGGAGAAGAGGCAAAAGGGCTTCGACCAGAAGGAAAGAAAGGGAGAGGGGAAGAAAAGGAAGAAAAGAAGGAGAGAAAAGAAAAGGAGAAGAAAATAAAACGGGAGAAAAAGAGAAAGAGAAGGGAAAGATAGAAAAATTTGTCTTATGTGCTATATTCGCGTAGGTTGAATCATCATATATTTGACCGTAGGAAAAAATGTTTAAATTTCTAAAAGTCACGATTAAATGAGAAGCAAGGATATAAAATTTGCAAAGTAGTATTAATTAGATTATTGTAATTATTGTTGCTATAATGAAAAAAATGGATCAATTAGCAGATTTTAGTTAAAAATGATGCTACCCATAGAAGATCGGGCACCGTGAGATTGCTATGGATTAAATTCCGTAGATTTAATCTTTGTAATTGTCAAGTCCATACTGAACCAGTCAGATCACCCACCCCTATTTTTGAGCGACGGCGTATCTACAAATATTATTCCAAGTAAGCTTTCCTTTTATCAATTTTCATTAAATGTCTTTAAAATTAATTTTAGTATATTTATCTGTATCAGTCATGTATCAAAAGCTCTATATGTTAATGGAAAGTATTAAATTGAAATTGACTAAATGGTGAGTTGATTATTGGAATTGAGAAGGTGATGGTTGTATTTAATTGAGAAAGTGGGTTGTGGATTGAAATGGGATTGTGATAATTGTTGGTATTGATGACTTAATAATTGGTTATGGCATAAATTATTATGGTGGGTGGAGGGTACCAATGAGAAGGGATAAAATGGCCGACGGCATCCTCTACGTAGGTTGTGACATAAGGCTAAACAATTAATACTTAAGCATTGAGCCGTATTTCCAGTATCAACCATAGTGTGTCAAATCGGTCAGAAAAGGTTGTCCTATGAAATTATTGTGATCTTCACATGGTGGATAAGTAGTAACTAGGACACCAAATCTGGGTATACCGGAAGGCCCAGAGAGATAACAACATATGGGCTTAGATGAAAAATCAGAATCCAAGAGAAAATGAGCTTAGATGAAAAATAAGAGAAAAATTCATATATTGCATTTATTACTAAGACTTGCTAAGTACTTTATACTCACTCTTACTTAAATCCCCTTGCTTAGAATGTGAGTTTTATAGATCCACCGACGAGGCCTGGAGTGAGGGTGATCCATGGGACCAGGATCTATCGGCGAACGACTATTATTACTACTATTACTATTCCCAAGAGGAATATGGACTCCAAAAGATTCTCCTGGTTTTATGCGGTCTTCGAATTAAATAGAGTTGTAATATATTTTTATTGCACTTGAATCTTATGTATAATTGGTATAATAGACATAGCTCTGTGTGGCTTTGGAATGTAATATATTTCTCTTTTAGTCTCTAATTATTGTTTTGTTGCAACACTCTAAACACGATATAGTAACTGATAAAGTGTCAGGTGCATCCGATATTTTATTAACTACTATACCGAGATTCATACGATATTTTATTAACTACTATACCGAGATTCATATAATTAACTCACAACAATGACAGTGTTATTACCTGGGCTAATTTTGCCGTCACCACAATATGTACATCATGTTGACTTGGCATGAATTAAAAAAATGGATATGAACAAGCAGGCACCGCTGCAGAATAATGAATGGCATGGGTATGGATGAATCAATTATCAATGTACATGAGGGCACTGCCAGGTAGTAGATACATAGAAGATATTGTTGATTTGCTGTATGTGATGTCATCAGCTTTCTTTTGAGCCAGATATCAACCGTGGGTGCCTGCCTAGGCAGTCTGGCACTGTCAATAAGCTCAGCAGAATGTAGAGCCATCGTCACCGAGATCTGACTGCATGTTATGGAAAGCATGAGATGATTTGCTCCTTCAGTCTTGAATCACGCTGCTATAAGTGGTATTCACACTTTCTGTCTCCACTTGCTCTCAGCTGTACGTGGGTGGACAATTTTGTCTTCCTCAGACCAAATGTTCTACGGGTGAATCAGAATTAGTGCATCGCTTTGACGATTGGGCTTCCAGAATTTTCTGCATAGCATGGTGACACCTATAATTTCAAAAGCGTAAGCTGTTAGCACAACTGTAGGCGAAGAAATCGGTTCAAATGCATGGCAACTGAGTTTGCAACCTTTACATGCAGCTAAGGGCAAGTGATACAAGCGTACAAGCAACGCTATACATTTGAATTGTCAACAGTTGTTAAAGTTATTGCTTCTAGTCCTAACACGCTCCAATGGCCGCCTTTTCAGAAAGTCCTCAAACTGACACGGCTCTAAAAAAAATTTAATCCACTGAGATAGCCTCTAAATTCCACCTGTCTCTGGTATTCAGAGACATAAATGCATATTTGACATGAGAGAGAGAAACATGCATATTTGACTGATTCATATTTGACATGACAGAGATGGGACCTGTATTGTTTCTACCAAACAGGTCACTACAAAAAGGAATGCTATATACCATAGTTAACGGACTCGCTGTAAACTCCCACGAATCATGAATAGGATTCATCGGAACCTGAACCGGTTTAAGGTACGAGTTTCGTGTTCGCAATAGAAATTGGAAGAAAAAGTGGTAAACCACGAACCCGAATTCCATACCGCGACTCAGATGAATCACGTTTCAGGTAGCTATGCTATATATTTCCCAAAAAATGTAGTACCATTCCTAGTACCAGTCATGGAAAACTGTACCAATTACAAAACATTTGCTACTGTATCAGTTATGAGGCTAATGGCTTAATAAAATGCATGCACTATGCGCATTAGTTATAGTAATTTACCTCCATGGCAAGTGATCTGTAAACATGGAAGGAGTAACGGCAATATCCCTGAAGTTCTCTCTTTTCGCCAAAATAGCTTTATATGGTGGTTCGGTTTCCTGCAAGTTCCAGCATTTCCAAAAAGGAAAGAGGCTCTTTTTTTGCCGCACCACATGAATAATTAAGCCTGCAAGAAACATCTCTGGAGGCTCCACTGGTATGTCCCTATAAGATGTTCGATGCTCTTCCAAACCAGAATCAGGCCCATCAAGTGGAATTATCTGGACATCCTGATCAATGTGTTGTCCTTGATAGCTCCTGTGCTCATCTATAGACGGATTGGATCCATTATACCCCACAAAGCCATTATGCAAATCTTGGAGGTCTGTCTCAGTATCACGTAATGAATCCCGGTGTGGAAGCCGTCTTTCACTAGGTACTGCCCTCCCTGTAACACGAAAAAGGGAATTCAGGAAGACAATTGTATAAAAGCCAAATGAGCATTAAAAAATCTAGAACATTTCTAAGATTAATTCAAGTGGTCAATTTCTCATATGTTCATCCAAAATAAACAAAAGAGAAGGTAAAAGAATTTCCTTCAAATGTGTGCCTAGCTGCCGTCCTTCTACAATCACTGATGTAGTCCTCAATTATGTCACCATCAGGACCATTCACATGATACTTGTTCACATGCAAAATTCTGCGAGCAAGTTTTTGTATCATTGCTGTATCAGCTGGAGAGTTATCTGAAAGAGCACTTATCGCAGCAGATCTTAGCCTGAGGATTGAGTTGATTGAAAGGCGAGAAGAAAATTCGTCGTTGACTACAATGCTGGAAAGGAAGAGGGAAGATTAATTCAAAGAAGTTGATAAAACTTGCTAAGAGGACAGCACAGCAAGAATTTAAGTTCAATTAATAAAAGTAGATTGTAAAAAGTTCAGTTTGTTCTTACGTGGTAACAAACTGTGAACAGGCTTCAGCTATTACAAAGTCCACACAAGGAAGTGGTCCGTAAGCATATACATGCACGTCTGGGTATCTGCCGAAAAGCTGCCCAATAACAAGTTAAACTATGAAGAACCGTGGATATTGAATACTCCAGATAACACTAATCAGCATCCACAGTACAGAATTAAAACAAGTCAAACAAAATCACAACAATACTTAAAAATCATATGGGCTGATGAGGCATATTTATATACCAAGCTTGTAGAGTGAATATGTTATGAGCAGGCTTCTCTTGCGCTTGCTCGAAGGCATGCAGGCAACTGGCCAGGCGGCGCCGCTTGCCCGACGAACTTCGCCCGGTAGCGTCGTAAATATGGGTAGGTTTGGCTGTTTGTCGGAGCCAGCCTTAGGGTTAGAGTTTTGTGGCAAAACCAATCTGCCTTTTCTTCTTTCTTTTCTCATATATATAGTCTTTTGAAATCCTAACAACCTTTTTGCTAAAGATAGAGATCTGAAACAAAACCCAGATCCTCAACTTGAAAGCGGAAAATAACTAACGCTATAAGCTAACAAGGATCTCACGCCATATCAAAACTTTCCCTAATCCTTCTTCTTTCTATAATAGACTTGATCATAGGATGGCGCATATCATCACTCACCACTGAAAAACCCGACTTGTCCTCAAGGTGAAAGTCGAGAAAAGATCGCCAGGAGAATCGTAGCATCGGCCCAAGTGGCTTCGTCTTGCGGTTCCCAGGCCCAATGGACTAAATTGGCGCTTGCCCTGAAAAGCGGCGAGCCAAAGTGAGAGCGGCTCCGTGGAATCTCGGGACGGGAGCGGGGACCACGACCTCCCGTGAAGCCGAGCACGTCCCAGGTGGTTCGCCGGTGAAGGGCTTTAAGAGAGAAACATGGAAGACATTATGTAAGCGAGATTCAGCGGGCAATGTCGGGCGATAAGCGGCCAAGACCAATCCTTGCTTCCACCGGATATGGACCAAAATAGCGGTGTCAACTTGTGGGCACGAAGGCGCGGGCCGCTCAATGGCGGTAGAGTGCCAGCGAGCCAAACCCATTCTCGGTTGAAAATCCACCTCACGATGATGTGCATCATCACAGTTGTTTCATACGATTTTGAGCCTGGCAAAGATCGTCTTGGCTTGCTCCGGAATCAAATCGCGATCAACTAAGCGGCGATCCGTATCAATGGTGGTAAGCGCTAGCGATATGGAAGTAAGAAGCGGGGTTTGACGTCCATACACAGTTCAAATGGAGTAAATCCGGTGGGGCGAGAATGAAAAGATGTTTAAAAGCGAGTCGGCCCATGGCGACCGCAGCCCATGAAGGCGGATTATCAGCGGCCAAACAGCGAAGATACATCTCGGTATGCGGTTGACCACCTCGGTTGCCCATCGGTCTGCGGATGATATGCGAAGTCGAAAAGAAGAAGTAGTCAGCTCAAGCGAATAAATCTTGCCAAAATGCCTTTGAGAAAGATAGGATCACGATCGAGAGACAATGGATTACGGAATGCCATGTAATCGAACCACGTGATCAAAGAAAAGAGATACCACTTCTTGCTGCATTTATCAGTCTGTGCCGATGCCATGAAGTGAAATACTTGGAAAGCTTTGTCCACACCACTACCAAGATGTTGTCTTACCCGAGTTTGGGAAGAAGCGGTGATAAAATCCATGGAAATATCGCCCACTTTTATTTGAGGTATAGGAAGGGGTTGCAAGAACCGGCTTGGGGACAACGAACTAGTTTTATTGCGTTGGCATACCATGCATTTAGCGATGAAGGATTCAGCTTGTCGGCGTTGTTTGGCCCAATAGAACTCGGCTTGAGCAGCGGCGTAAGGTCTTCTGCGCACACCCTCATGAGTAAGGTTATGAGCAAAGGCGATAATGGGTCTCCGCAGAGGGGCCAGGTAGCGCAAGCGAGGCGATGTCCGTGGGTAAATCGTTGCTACCGCCATTGGGGTGCGTGGTAGTGCACTTAGCAGGGGCGGCCATAGCAGGAAGAAAACTTCGGTTGTCTTTGGGCGACAACGGCGATACTGCACCCACGTCATGTGTATGTCGATGCTCTGGCGAACTTGTCATGGAGTGCGGGAACCTCAGGATGGTTAAAGTAATTCTATGACCATGCATTGCTTGTGATGCCAGCTGGAAGGGAAGTCTTGCCGGTGGAAGCCGGAGGGATGCGAGATAACGCCGGCCACCACATTCATCTTCAGGGTTTGTATTCACTCGAAAGTCAAAGCCCATAAGTTTACTCAACCAATCTTTGTTAGTGAATTGACTAGGGCTGTTCCAATAAATATTTGAAATGCTATGATCGGTGCTGCACAATAAAGCCCCTTACAAGTAGGCGCGAATGCCATGACTTTAGATAATCCAGATGAGTTCACGCTCATATCGTAACTTGACATCTTAGAAGCGGCCAATTGGCGACTAAAATAGCGATAGGATGCCCTGTTGTTGTAGAAGCTGCGATGCCCGTGCAGAAGCATCACACTCAACCACAAAGGAGTAGAAAAATCGGGCATTTGTAAGGCGGGGGGCGATATTAATACCTTCTTTAAGTGAGCAAAAGCGGTCTCGGCGAGTCGATGAAAATTTTGGTGGCGCAACAAGGTATCGGAGAGTGCGGCCAAGAAGCATAATCTGAATGAAAAGCAGCGGTAATAGCGGTGAGACCTAGAATCCGTAGTAAGGCAAGCCAGTGCGGCCATCGAATAAGCGAAGTTTGGTTGGGTCAGTCGAGCTCGCCGTTCTAGAAATAATGTGCCCCAAGTAGCCAATGGATCCTTGAGCAAAGGCACATTTGGATTTCTTCAAATAAAGTGATGTATTGACGACTCGAGAACTAAATGCAAATGGGAGCAATGATCCTCTTACGTGCGACTATAGATCGAGGATATCATCAAAGAAGACCAAAAGCAATTCTGAAGGAAGTCTTGCAAAATGTCATTCATAAGGGCACGAAAGGTAGGCGGAGCATTCGATAATCGAATGGCATAACTAGAAATTCATAATGGCCATGATGAGTGCGGCTTATTTGTCTTTCGATGTCATCAGTATGCATTCGGACTTGATGATACCGTCCGAAGGTCAATTTGGAGAAGAATGTAGCATGCAGAAGTTCATCTAATAACTCTTCCACCAAGAATGAAGCGGTCTTTGATAGTCCGTGCATTGAGTTCACGATAATCCACACAAAACGCGGGAGACCCATCGTGCGCTTGGCGAGCGATCTTGGTGAGGAGAAAGGAAGCGACTCTCTCGAATGAGGCCACTGTGCGGCATTGCCGTGCATTGGCAGCTCAATCTCGTCCTTTTGGCGTCGGGTATTATGTGTGTGAGACCACTCCCAGGATCCGTACCTACGGTCAAGCAAATCGATGGTCATACGGCCTAGAGCGGAGGAAAGGCCACGTGGTTCGGCAAAAATATCATGAAACATGGACAAAATCTCTGGTAGCGCGGAGGCCGGATATGGTCGAGTGGATCATATGAAAGTGGCGCTTGTCACGAATACCTGTAGTTGGGTAGTTCTCCTTGCAAGGTGAAGGTCATGGTAAGAGTTTCAAAGTTCCCTTTGAATATTGCCCAGGCGTCTTGTGACCATTTGGATTCCAAGACCACGTCAAAACCATCGAGGGAATAATGAGGAAGGAGCTGGAAGGTGTGAGGCGAGCAGCTAAAGTGAGTTCTTTGGAAGTGCTCCAAGACAAGGAGATGGCCGCCCGCCACTTGAACTGTTGTGTAAATTATCGGTTCTGGTGTCCATGATCCAGGAAGAACTGCAGCCCCACTGATGAAATTGTGAGTACTACCACTGTCGATCAAGGTGAGAAGGCTACGCCCCTGAAGTTGAAGTTGCACCTGCATAGTTGTGCCATGCTTGGGAGCCCGGACTGCCAAGAGAGATAAGGATGGTGTTTCATCCTCTAAAGTGGTTCCGGCGCCCTCCTGGACATCCTCGTCCTCATCACAAAGTTCAAGATGAAAAAGGCGCTTACACCGATGGCCCCTCGTGTAGATCTCGTCACAATTATAACAGAGTCCTTTGGCCGTGATCGGTCGACCAATTGATCGGCAACGAGCCATGAGGCAGAGCGGCCGCAGCATTGCGAGACTTCGGCGGATGGGCGACGAACCGAACGGCGGTGAGAGGCCCCTGAAGCGGCAATAGTCGGTGTAAATCACGGTGGCCTTGAGGTCATTGCGCGCGTCCGTAGTCGCGGTGGGCGCTTGATGTGATGGCGAGGCAAAGCGAAGCGCGCCCTATTTGGAGGAAGCGCGAGCGGCTGGCTTGGCGTCTTTGCTGGCGGCCTCGCAACCATGCATCCTTCCTTTCAACCGGCATCGTGGCGAACCGCGGCCAGCCAATCGCGTGGCCGATCACGTTTATCTGCGCGAGGCAGAGAGTCCCTGCGGTAAATGTTTCGTCACGATCTTCTTAGCGGCGCATTCGCGGTGTCGCGTCACGAGGCCAGATTCTTTGCATACACATCCACCTTGTTGGCGCCTTGCCAGGTTAACCAAGTCCCGAGAGGCCCCATCTTTGGAAGAGCGGGTAAACCGCGCACGGAGAATGCCGCGAAAATCCTCCCATGGAATAAAATGCTCCTCGATTGCCAATTATCCGGGACCTCGGAGCGCCACGTAGGTGGATGCGGCAATTTCCACCAGCTCCTCCGTGGTATCGATGAAGCGAAAGAATCGCTCGCCTTTACATGCTTGACCCAAAGGGGTCGTCAGGTGCCATTATACTGGATGGGTCGAGGCAGGGTGAAGCGAGGTAGCCATCGTCGTCGAAACTTCCTCCATGTCTTGGCCAGGTCCGAGCGGACGTCGGCGAACACCTTCATGATCGCCCCGAAGCGGTTGTCTTTGGGGCTGGCGCCCATGAGGGTCTTGACGGCCGTCGCGAGGGTTCCCCTGCCGGCGTGTAGCTCTGCGCCAAGCAAACCCGAGTTAGTTTGCTTGTTGGTTGGCTTGGGCAGTCTTTGAAATTTACGCTAATAAGCGATGAGTTTCTTGTCCATGATCTCGGTAGCGACAGGTCTTCAAGTTGATTGTTAGTCATGTGCTCGAAGTGGATTAGGGGATGGTCAGTGTTCTTCTTGCCCAGTGAGGCGCTGGCGATACCAAGTTGTTATGAAGCGAGGCTTCTCTTGCGCTTGCTCGAAGGCAGCGTGCGTGTGGCGAGCGGCGCCAAGCTAGCAAGCGAACTTCGCGGTAGCGTCGCTCGTATGGGTAGGTTTGGTGTTTGTCAGACCGCCTTGGGTTAGAGTTTTTGTGGCAAAACCAATCTGCCTTTTCTTCTTTCTTTTCTCATATATATAGTCTTTTGAAATCCTAACAACCTTTTGCTAAAGATAGAGATCTGAAACAAAACCCAGATCCTCAACTTGAAACGGAAAATAACTAACGCTATAAGCTAACAAGGATCTACGCACGCCATATCAAAACTTTCCTAATCCTTCTTCTTTCTATAATAGACTTGATCATAGGATGAGCGCATATCAGAATAGCTTATCACAAAATACTTAGCAGTTGGCAGCCAATGCCAAAACTGTGTTGAGTCATCTAAATTGCATTAGAATGAGAAGTAACATAGGCGATACAAATCAAGTTAGAAAAGATGGATTGCTCCAGCCAAATACAATTAACAAAGAATGTGCCCAAAATAAAGTAAAGGTTCAACATGCTTTACCATCATTCCCAGTACTGTAGCAACAGCACCTCCTAAAGAATGTCCAACAACACGAATTTGATATCCATGACATTCACTGCCTTCCCCAACCAGTGTAGAAAGAAATCCAAGTCTTCTGGAGGACGAATTCTCTGAGTTGGCATTACGGTGAGAGAGAGATACAGATTAGTCACTAAAAACATCGGCATTATGCTAAGAGAGAGATACAGATTAGTCACTATAAATATCTATCATACATACATACATACATATATATAGGAAAATGGTTCTATACCTCTGGGAGTACATACTCTCATTCTCAGTATACCGTTTAAATGATGTTGTTATACCTTTTTATCATTTTAAGTATACTCTAATACTGATTATAAGATACTCCGAAGTGAGTTTCACAAAAAAATTCATCAAAATCCACCATTTTTAGCATAATTTGTTTATATACTCCTTTTACACATGGAAAAGGGTATATACCAAAAAACAAATAGCTCCGATTTTTTTAACAATATCACATTGTAGTATCTTAGAATTATTATTGGAGTATACCGAAAGCATGGATGTCAAGGCGCCGCCTAGGCGTCGCGGCGCCGGTGGGAGGTCGCCGGGAGTGGTCGCCTCGCCTGGCCGACGAAAGGCGACCGCCTAGCCCGTCTAGGCGTCGCCCGGGCCGTCGCGGCGTCTCCAGGCGAGCTCGGGCGGGAGCCTAGGCTGGGAGGACGGGGTCACGGGGGAATAAGACAAGAGTCAAGGAGCTAGGGTTGGCGACTTGGCATCTGCAGCGTCCTCTTCCGTCCTCCGTGCGTCGTCAACACCTCCGTCGCCGCCACCTCCTCCGTCGGCCAGTCTCTTGAGTCCGTCGCCTCTCCGCCGTCCCCTGCGCAGTCTTCCTCCCTCTCCTTGCGCGGCGGCGTGAGCCTCCGCGCCGCTCCAACCTCGGCCGTGCAGCCGCCCTCCTCCTCCTCTGCTTCGCCCCGCTCTGCGCTGCCTCCCTCTGCTTCGCCCTCCTCCTCCTCCCTCTGCTTCACCCCCTCTGCTCCGGCTGCTGCTGGCTCTCCTCCCTCTGCTTCGCCCCCCTCTGCTCATTTGCTGCAGCCCTCCTCCGGCATTCTTTGGCTCTCTTCTGTTGCTCCTCTGCTCTGCTCACATTTCTTTATTCTTTGGCTATGCTCTGCTAGTCTGCTCCCTCTGCTTCGCCCCCCTCTGTTGAGTGTTGATGCTAAGCCATGTGTGATGTGTGTCTTTGCTTTGTGAGGAGTGAAGTGCGAGGCCATGTCGATGCTCTGGCCATTTCTTCTGTGGCGATATTGCCGATCTTGCATATGATCGACTAAAGACCACAGACGAAAGGCCAAGTCCAATGATCCAGGATGGAAGTATGGATTTTGGCCGGATTTGAGCAACAAAGATTTGGTGCAATGTACCCTATGTGGCAAACAAATGCGCTCGGGAATAAAGAGATTGAAGCAACATCTTGCCGCAGGGTTTGGAGATGTGCAAAAGTGTTCGAAGACAACCACAGCAATAATGAGGGAGATGCAAGACTATCTCAAGAAGACATCAAGAAGTAGAGTCATTGAATTGGATGATGATATTGATAAGGCAGTCGAACAAGAAGAGGAAGAAGTGGGCTGTTATGAGAGGCACCCAAGCTCCCAAGAAGCGTCATCTAAAGCTTCCAACCTATGTCCAAGTTCTGGGACAGCTGCGAAAAGAAAGCATTCAGCTCTTCACAAGTTGGGAGAACCGATGGCAAAACAAACTAAATCAGTTGTTGGGTTGCTTCGGAAGACACCGAAAGAGGTGGTTGATGCGAGACATGGCAAGGGCCCTTCTCAAACCACAATGGAGCAATGTGTAAGAACTGCAGAGGAGAAAGAAAGGGTGCGAGGCCACATAGCTGATTTCTTCTATGAGTGTGGCATTCCATTCAATGCCATCAAGTCTAGAAGCTTTGAGATAATGTGTGAGTCCTTAGGGCAATATGGACACGGTTTCAATAACATTTCATACCATGATTTGAGGGTGCCGTTACTTGAGAAAGCAAAGAGGGAGACTGATAAGTTGATGATGGAGCAAGAGAAACATTGGAAAGCTGTTGGTTGCACACTCATGTCTGATGGATGGACAGATAAGAGGGGAAGACACTTGATCAATTTTCTTGTGAACTGTCCGGCGGGGACCTTCTTCTTGGAGTCGGTTGATGCATCAAGTGAAGTGGCTAATGCAACAATGCTAGCAGGTTTGCTTGAGGCAAGAATTGAGCGGATCGGCAAGGAAAATGTTGTTCAGGTGGTGACAGACAACGGTGCCAACTTCAAAGCGGCAGGTAGAATTCTAATGGAGAGGATCCCTGCTCTATTTTGGACTCCTTGTGCTGCACATTGCTTGAACCTCATGTTGGAGGACATTGGGAAGCTACCGGAGTTCAAGAAGACAATTGATAATGCCAAGCGGGTCACTACATTTATCTATAGGCATGGGAGGCTACTTTCAACAATGAGAGAGTTGACAAATGGGAAGGATCTTGTAAGGCCAGCAGCTACTAGGTTTGCCACATCTTTTCTCACATTGCGAGCTTGTACAAGAACAGAGATGTGTTGAGACGACTATTTACTAGTGAAGATTGGACTCGGTGCAATCTTGCAAGAACTGAGGTCGGGAAAAAGGTTCAAGAAATTGTGATCGCTATTAGATTTTGGAATGCGGTGGAGGATTGCATAAGAGCATCATGACCACTTCTTGTTGTGCTACGAATAGTTGATGGTGATGAGAGGCTAGAATGGCCGAGGTTTATGCAAGTATGGATTTTGCAAAAATGAAGATCGCCGACACTTTAGCAACTAAGCAACCATTGCTTAGAAGAGTCATGGCAATTATTGATCGGCGATGGGCTGATCAAATGGAGCAAAAATTGTATGGAGCTGCATTATTCTTGAACCCAGGAAAATACTATGAAATCAAGGAGAAAGATGCGGAACAAGCGTCTAGGTTGAGGTTAATGTTCAATGATGTGCTCGAGAAGATGTTCTATGATGATGAAGACAAGCTTTGCAAAATAAGTGACCAAGCCGATATCTATGACAATTTGCGAGGTGGCTTTGGAAGGCCAATGGCCATTAGAGCTTACAAAACCAAGAACCCCCGTTAGTACTTTTATCTCTTCTTAAGCTTTTAAGATTCTAACATAGTTGATTACTAATTTACTATGTTTCAAAATATAGTTGATTGGTGGATTGCATTTGGGGGCTTGACATTCGACCTTCAAGCATTTGCAAAGCGCATCTTAGGTCTTTGTTGTTCGGCCTCGGGGTGTGAGCGCAATTGGAGCACATTTGAGTTTGTAAGTAACTACTCAATGCTTTAGATTTTTATTTAGTTTTGAACCATCTAAAGTTATCCTTGTTTACCTCTCTTGTTTGTAGATCCATACCAAGAGAAGGAACCGATTAGAACACCAAAGGTTGAATGATTTGGTCTATGTCCAATACAACCGGAAAATTGCCAATAAATTTAAAATGCGTCGTGAAGGAGGAACCAATTATAACCCTTTGTTCCTAGATGAGTTTCAATGGGACAATGAATGGGTTGATGCAAATGCCCAACAAGTTCACACTGGGGATGATCTTTTATGGTCTCATGTTGATGACGCCATAGATGCATCACGCAACTTTGAGGGTCGTAATGTTCCTAGGAGAGCGCATGAAGGAATCATATCCTACTCTCGTCGTCATGGAGGTGGTTCTACATCAAGGGTTGTTCAAGACCTTGGTTTAGACAGTGAAGATGATGAACATGAAGCTGAGCCTCTTCTGAACGACGATGAGAATGTTGATGATGATTATGGGGCTCCACCTAGTCCTCATGACGATGAGACTGGTGGAGATGGATCAAACGAGGATTTCAATGCTTTAGAATTAGAACTAGATGTTTAAGGTTGCTTGTTTTGGTGATTGTGACTATGATTTTTCTTATGGACTTGTGGAGTTGTGGTGACTATGCATGATTTGTCCTTCTAAATAACATTAGCTATTGGTAGTAATGTTGCTATCTACTTGTTTAAGACTTGTATGTGCTTCTCTATTTAATTAGCATCTTGTCATGCTATTTATTTGCATCCATACAACGTATATGTGTATTGGTGATAATGTGCTATACTGTAATACTGAAAATACTAACCCTCGCCTAATCCTCGCCTAGGCGCCCGCCTTGTCGCCTAGGCGTCCAGGCGATGGGCTGGCGCCTCGCCTCGCCTTGACAACCTTGACCGAAAGCAATAAAGGAGTACAACACACATTCATTTAAGTGGTATACTATAGGTGGGAGTACGTACTCCCAGGAGTACGAAAAGGCTTCCTCTATACACACACACACACATATATATAGGAAAATGACTGTGTACTACCAAGAGTATGTACTTCCTACTCCTTGTATGTTAACTGATGTTATGCATGTGTAAGTATATTCCATAAGTGGAAGCTGTTAACTTGTTCCTCCTAATTAGGGAGTTGTTTTAACCAAATAGAGGTAGGAAGCCTTTTCTGTAATATATATATAGCACCTAATCTTCTAATATGTGGGGTGATAGTTTGCTAAAAGCAAAATAGAACATAATAAGCAGTATATCTTCTGTTGCAAACCAAGTCAAATAATGAAATAGAAGAAAACAACAAACAGTGCTAAATTAGCCCTGACAATTTATGTGCTAACCAGTAACAATTGGATGGCATAATTTCAAAGATATTGGCATACTTTTTGTAGCAGCAATGGACCCAGCAGCTAATACAGCAAAATATTATGAAATATGCAGCACACAAGGTTTTTACAGAAAGCGGCCATAATCACTAGTAAACCATTTCAGATACCACAACTAGGATTGCTGAACTTGACCAAATGACAAACAACCAGAACCAGTGTGAAAAATCAAACCTCCTGCACATTCATTGAGTTGCATGAAAAGCTCCCTAGCAGACTCTACAATTCCACCATGTCCATAATGTGGAAATGTAGAAATAACTCTCTCCCTCGTAGTTGCAGGTAATTGTTCACTACTGAAAAAAAAAGGAGCATAATGTCAACATAAGGTCTTACAACAGGTGGTCACAATGTAAACAAGCTAATTTTAACAATAGAAGCAGAGAGAGATTAGGTAAGAACAGAATAGATTACTCTTAACAGGGAATTACTTTACTAGTCCGTCCAAATCTTCCATAGTAAAAGCGCATTCTCTGCATAATCCATCGGTTATGAGATCCTCTGGTGTCTCTGTTCCACGAACCGCAATAACAACAGTTTTTACATCGTGGAGGACCACAACAAAGTAAGCAGCTTCACGCTTGCTCTGCATAGATGAATAAAAGAGATCATATGCTCTTATTTAACGATACCAACCAGTTATTTTCTCTACCAAGTTTTTGAACTGTGCCACAGTGCATTCCGTGAACTGACTGCATGTATAGTACTACAACACAATCAGCACAGAAAGGCAAACACAATGGATTGTACACAACACACTCAGGTTCTCAGCTACTCAAGGTAGTTAGATGACATATATTAGTGCACTCTAAAAGGATGAGTTACTTTAACCAATCCACCAAATAATTTCACAAAAAGGTACCATGAAGCTACAAGCAGAATCCAGAAACTGGCTACCAAGGGTCAGTTAAATGAACATAAATCGAAAGGAGGACCAGCAAAGAAACATACAATATGTTACAAATGCCCCCATAAAGTGCTATTCATAAATGGTTGACAATTACAATCCCACTTTGGCCGACATTTATGAATTTCAATGTTATTCAAAAACATATTGTTACCTGACAAACACGACCTCGAAGAAGGGCTTTAGGTGGTATATTAACAAATCTAAGGAAAGCTGCAGCATGGCCTCGCCACCAGTTATCACCATCAAGTGCAGGGCGCCTGAACGAAGATTTTTATGTAAGGAAAAAACAGCATAAAGTGTTCTACTTTTTTCCAATGGAATAGTTTTGATCCAGAGCATAAATAAACAATGCAGATCAACAAATCATGAAGATGTGCAGACAGAATGGGTTTAGATTGAAAGCATAAGTGCATAACAAGATTCTACTTCAGACCAAGGAGGATTATGCAGAATAAAAATCAAATTAGCTTAATTAACTAAGCCATTTATTTCCAGAGCAAAACTTCCAGCTGAACTGGCCTAAAAGAATATCACTATCGGAAAACAAGGGAGGTTTGTGAATGAACAGACAACTGAGATGTACATTTAGTACATACCTTCTGCGCGTCCATGGAGTTAAAACACCTTGTCTATAAACCCATGCACAGGGAAACAAAATCGGGTTTCTTCCGAAATCCAGAAGTGGTCCCTGCAATAAGACCTTGTCAAGTGCAATCATACAAGGCAGGCAAGCAAAACTTATGTCACAGTTAGGTAGTGGCTAACCGTGTAACATGCCTCCGCAAATGGATGGAAGATAGCAGCTTCTTTCATAAACTTGTGAGGTGCCTCCACAAGGTCAGTTTGCAAATCAGGCAAATTCCCATGCTTCTGCAACAGAGCAAGCCCTATAAAACATACCATAAAGAGATCCTCATTATGCTGTTAATACACTCATAATAACAAACAACGATTCAAATAAAAAACCAAAGAAAATTTCCAAAGCGATGATCTTATACACTTATAAAAGTGTAATCTATGAATTTATCCACTTGATATGGAACCAGCCCCCCTCTTTTAATCAACCATTCTGATATCATGTTTTTTAATCGCGAAGTCCCAGTCTTTTTGGAGTCAACCATCCATGGATAATAGCAAGGGAGCTGCTCAATCCAACCTGTGTTAGAAGGCAACTACTTGAATTACAAGGTGGGAAGGGTGACCATGTAACTTCAATCTGAGCAGCATTTTGCTCCTGGTATTCTTTTTGAAATCTTGGGCACAAGCAGGTTTTTGCTTTTTCAATCAAGTAAATTGCACCAAGCCCACCTGTATTTTGTGAAGAACACAACCTACATATATATGTTTAAATACCTGCTATCATGATATATCATATATGTATTCTAAATTTGTGCAATCAACTGGCTTGCATCTGAAATACATAGTTACAGTCTTACATTTGATCGGATAAGCAAGCTACAGTTACTTATCAGAAACATTTTTTCCCTCCAGTTTTTTTATGTCAAAGGATAGAAAATAGAAATATTAAGTTATTTCTTAGTTTTATACATAATTCATGTTTTTGAGGTAGAAGTGAACAAAGTGCGCAAATTTTAAAGTACAATGAACAGGTCATCACAAAAACTTACTTGTTGTTTATTGAAGATAAAGTACTAATATAGCTATGCATATCTTTGGGCAGGTACATAACAAAATTTCGGAATATTCATGTGGATTGGTCTAAATGTTTGCAAAATTCAAATTGGCCACTGAACATATTTGATATGAAGCACTGAAACAGAGAGCCAACCTGCTAAGAGTTCCAAATGACCAGTCCCAGAAGCACGATATGCAACCAAATCACCCAGAAGTCTTGCCACAGAATAGACCTCATCTTCTTCCAATACGGTTCTAAATCAGTACATAAGATAACTAGCTCAAATGTCTAAATTAATATTGAACCTTCACGATGTAAATAAAATGACTGGATAGGGACCTACAGATACTTTGCACGTCCTAGGCAGCATAAAGCTTCTCGAATTCCATGATCAAACACTTCCCTGTAATGAGCTTTCCATGCCATATCATGTGTTGCATAAAATGATCGCCATCTCAATATATCAGAACCCGTGAAGCATTGGACGATGACCACAACCCAGGAAAGAATAAGAAACAGAGCAATTAGTGCTCGCCTCGAGACTCGATCAGCTTCATCCTGTCCTAGATTACAAGCAAGGAGATCTAATTATTGGAGCACAAGATAGACATATAGAATTGACAGAGAAGGAAAGAAAAACTTGGGCAATTAGGCAGCGAATAAAATGCAAGTCCCCTCAAATGTATTATTTTTCAGTATATTCATTAAAGGTAAAAGCTGCACAAAAAAAGAGTAGTTGTCATGCTCTTGGTACTGTTTAACAATAAATTTTCATATCGAATCTCCAGAAAATATTCTCAACAAATGTTTTGTATGTATGAAATTTACTTGGCCGTGAGCTTACAGCAAACAAAGGTCTGTAAAGGGTTAGGTCCAAAGAAAGAATATACAACTGATGAGCGATGGAACCAACAACATACCAAAGAAACAGGAACTGGATCTTCTTTCGTTTGAAAGATCTCTCACAATGATAAACATGAGATAAATTGCCCCAACCAACTGCAATGCACCAACTGCCATACCGAATCTAGTCCACCACAACCAGCGTCTATACCTCACCTGTTCAGCACAATGAAAGTAGCAATATGTAAACCAGGAGAAACTATACTCTGCTCAAATCTCATTTAAGTTAAACAGCTTCATTTTAAACAAATTTTCATAACCCATCATTATCCCTGCTTTAATTTTTTCAATTAATTTTGTCGTCCTTTTTTGCCCCTTCCTATTATCTTGGCAGAATGTAAACATGAATATCAACAACTTAAGATTCCTTGATGTGTCTCAACAGGGAATGCTTGATGTGTTAGCATTGCTTTGGAAGAGTTTTGGCGGAAAAACGTTGTTAACAATGCAACTATGAGTGAATTATGATCCAAAAGATATAGACAAATGAAGCTAAATTACAGTACATGCAACAAAATACCACTTCTACTACCAATAATTACAAACATGACTACTTCCCACCCAATAGAGCAGTAGAGCAGTAGAAGCAAATTAACACAAATGGTAGCAACCCCATTAGACCTTAGGGGCTTACAGCAATCCCAGTTGCCATCAAATGTAGTGGTGTTCATCAGCAATGAGCTGACACTAAATTTAGCGCTAGACGTGGACATGGATGAACCAAAAAATCGGTTTACCCTGATTGACGTGGCAAATAAATCTACATACTGTTCTGCACTTGTGTTCAACTGCAGAGTTGGGGACTACAATCCACATTGATACATCATGAAGAATATTTTCCAGATTGCCAATGCTATTAATGTGTGTTGTTTCAGGTAAAACGGCCTATATCGATGCGATAACTAAATTCCAATTAAAGGATATACAGTTCACAGAAACACTGAGCCACCTCATAGTGCTTAAGCCTTAACCACATCAAACTCCACCTATGCGCATTAAACTAAGTTCTTAATTAGTTAATTCAACCTATCCACACAACTTCATTAGTGCCCAGTGTTCACCAAGGCACTAGTTGCTAGTCGGACGGCAAACCGGTGCATAACGCCTAATCGCCGATTAGGCAGGCTAGACGGCGGCCTAGGCAGCTAGGCGGGAGGGCGGAGCCTAGCACCGAGGTGAGCTAGGTGGCCGCCTAGGGGAACAGTGTTGGTGTCTCGTTTTTCATCACTAGAGGAATACCATACTGTAAGCTCAACTAAAGCTACAGCATCATAGCAGCATTGGCAGCTAATATATTTCATCAACTACACTACTACTGCATCCAACCACCTCAAAACCAAGCTAATTCGCATCAATGATAAAAGCAACTCGACACCAGCTCAAATTATCTTGAATCTTAACCTCTCTTAGATGCACAAAAATCACATGGATTTGTGTTGAAACCAATCGAAATCTAAGATAAATTTCCTTCGTGACACCTCACACCAAGCAAACCAACCACCGCACGCACCCACCAAAAGTGATCTAACTAACCTAACCAGCAACTAGCGCTCTCACCCTGATCTCGTGGCGAGCAACGGCGTCAGCGGCTACGGAGGCGGCACCCTCGTCGAGGTGGCGCCTAGCGATTGCACCCGCCGTGGCATGCTGCGCGCGCGCGGCGCCGACCATGGCGAGCACCCGGACCCCGGCCAGCGCGGGCGCGGCGGCTAGCGCGAGCCCCCCGCCGCATCCCGGCGGGAGCACGGAATCGATGAGATAGAGCCCGAGCAGCAGCACCGCGAGGTTGAGGCCCCCCACGAGGAACGAGACCACCCGCACCATGCCGACCCGGAAGGCGGCCGCCCCTCCGCCGGCCGCCACCGCCGCCGCCGCGGCCACGGAGTCGCCAGCGCGGGCCATGGCGGACCTCCGCCGGGCAGGCGGCGGCGACGACGAGGGCGCGCGGCGACGTGGGAGGAGGAAGAGGCGGCGGAGGGGGAGGAGGAGCGGGGCAGGGGTGGTGGTGGGCCCGCGGGTGGGGAGGAGGGGCTTTCTAGGCATCATCCGGCCGCGGCGGCCATGGAAAGCGTGGGGCGCGGGTCGTCGGAGGTTTGGAGGCGCGTACGGAAATAGAAACCGGGAGGACGGGCAGGGGAGGGGGTGGGTGGGTCGGGTTTCGGGAAGGGTGGAGGCGGGTGGGGAAGCATCGCGCGGCGTCCGCGAAGCCTGGGCCATTTGCATATTTTTTTTTTATATTTAGTTTTACGTTAATAAAACTTTAAATCTATTTTTTTTTCGCCACCGGAAAAAAAAAACGAAAGATGACATGTATCTGGTAACGAACCGTCGCACGTTCACTGCCGTTGTACCACAGCGTGGTAGGTGATTGACGATTTTTCACAATCAGATTTATAATTTCGTTGAACCTAATTTGTAAAAGGAAAATAGACTAATAGTACAAAAATAAAGCTTTCGCATCCACCCGCTGTTTGTTCTGGATGACGTCCGAGGTCCAGCTGATGATTGCTGGTTGGCAGCTGGTTCAAATTTCTTTTGGCCCATTTTATAGCTGTCCTTTGGTAGATCTGAATCTCTTAGCCTGATTGTCCTGGGAGTGGGACGGTGCTCCCCTGTTTCCTATACCCTGTGTCCGATCTCTGTTCCGTCATATACATGATGTATAATACTCCCTCTGTTTCTTTTTATAAAGCGTATTTGGTTTCGTTATGACAAGACTTCGACCAACAATTACTTTATTAGCATATAATTTTTATGACACAAAATTGATATTAGCATATTTGTATTCAAAAGTACTTATATATAATTATGATTTTGTATTACATAAATGATATATTAATGAAGTAATCGTTGGTCAAAGTCTTGTCCTAACCAAACCAAATACGTCTTATAAAAAGAAACGGAGGAAGTAGAGGCATTGTTCAGTTTTCTTCCATGCTAGGGCCCATCTCTCTCCCTCGTCACGAACGGTCAATCTCTTAGAGCAAGGCTAATAATATAGCTCACTGCTGTCTATATGTGGTTGCCATATCATACACAGCCGTCTAAAAGCTCACCCATATAATAAGTTAGCTGTAGAAACAATCTACACATTAATAAATGGTCCACCTATCCATCCTCTCATCTTCTTTGGAATCTGTGTTATAGCCAGCTTAAAGCTGGCTATTGAACAATAGCCCACTTCTTCTCTCTCTTCTCTTCTCTTTCTTCCAACAAAGCAAAAATATGATGTGGCAGCTCTTATAGCCCGCTTATATCACCTTATTATACTTGCTCTTAACGAGAAAGAAGTAATAATGGCTACTGCAGTGCTGCTCGTCTGCCATTAGTGGTGGCCACGCCCTTGTAAAATTTGCAAGGCAAAATGCTCAATCGGAATTTGTAGCGCCTCTCCCAATTGCGAACATCGCCAATTTCTAAGCTCTACAAAAAGTAGACGCCTCGACGGTGAAGTTTATAGCATCTGCGACTAGTTGCCTCACTCACTCCGCCCGCTCTGCTCTCAATTGAAAACGCCGAAGTCCTCATCAGCCGCAGTATCGCAATCTCTGCTAGATCAATGTATGTGTTCAACCACGCAAAGTCGTTGATGTCGCAATCTGTGGGATGCTACGCGCAGCGTGCATTGAGAGCAGCGTGATCAATTCGTAACCCCGTGGAGTCGCTGCGTGACGCACTCACGCAAGATCTACCGGGCTCACTTACACCGTCGTCGTCAGTGACGAACACACTGGGGTGCGCAAGGGGGCTAGCGCACCCTCTCTGTCTATCGCACCTCAAAAACTACATAGCACATCATCACCATTTTTGCTGCTATGCGGTGGCGGAGCACTGGTTGCCGGTTGTGAACAGGAGGAGAGGACTGAGGAGGCAGGGGAGTAGCCGAGCAGGAGCTGAGCTAGAGGTCAATTCGGGTCCGACCGTCTGGGTATGGTTGCACCAAATCACACAAGCGGCAAGCCAAATAGACATAATTTCACTTGAACCCAAACTCAAATTAATTCCCATTCCCCAATTCGTAGATCCCTAATTCATTGTCTATTGAGCGAGACTACAAGAGGATTCACCGGACACCAAGTGAAGGGGCATTGGTCGTCGGGCTCGGCGGCTCGCCGTCACGGTGCGGTCTGTGCCGGCTTGAAGGAGGGCTAGAGCCGGAGGCCCGGAGCTACGGGTGGAGAAGGGGCGCCACTAGGTCGAGCGGATGAGGGGTGCCGCCAGGACGATGGAGGAGAGGCGCCGCGCCGACCGCTGCCTGTCAGGTGGAGGGGCCGAAGAGGGGCTGAGGGGGGGCCATCTCGGCGCTCGCCGCGCGCATGTCTGTCTGGGTAGAGGTGCGGGCTAGGGGGTGAAGCCGTAGAGGGGGCGCCAAGCGGGCCACCAGCCGCAGGGGTGGGGCCGTGAGCCCGTGAGGGGAGGAGTCGGTCGGCCACCGGTGGGAGGCGGGCTGAGGCGCGGAGCCAGAGGGACGCACGGCGCTTGAGAGTCCGGAGGAATCGAGGACTAAGGAAGCAAACGAGAAGACGAGAACACTAGGAGAACCAGAGAGGACTGAGTCCAGCCGGCTGAGCAGGGGATAAGGTAAGATCTCTGAGTTTTTTTATTTTAATTATTGATTAATTAGTAAATTATATAAGTACTATGGAATATCACTGTATAATTGCATATAAGATTGCTAGTTGTAAATTTAAATTATTGGCTTATTAGTAAATTTAAATTATCGGTTGATTAGTAAATTATTGTGTAGTATAACTAACTGAGAGGTGCTTCTATAATCTTCCTTTTAAAAGTTGCACAACTATTAAAGCATGAATGAAGGGTAGATAGTGATTACTTACCCCTTCGCTTGCTTCAAGATTTGTGCAACTTGTACTAGAAGGAAGAGCATAGAAGCATCTCTCTAACTTATTATATGTTCTATAAATTGTATTGTAGATCTGTAAAGATGGTTTTGCGGTCCTAGTCATAGCTAGCGGTTTTGCAGTACGTTGTATTTTATTTCAATGTTTGTAATTATTCATGCTATCGGCATATATGGGTATTCAGGGTATTATATTCATTGCCAAGATATCTTATGTGTATTTTACATTTTTTTACTTTGACTCTTATCTATTTACATAGAAATTTTGATTGTGCTAAGTATGTTGAATTGCATACATTTTGCTATATTTTCCCTCTGTGAACGGACTCCCATGAGTTGATGAGCACCCTCTATTTTTATCCTACATACGTCACTGGTCGCCGTGATGTGGATAGCAGGACAATGTCATCTTCTCAAAATCGAAATAGGAGAAGTATGACCTGGACTTTCTTTTTTCTCATACCGATTTGGCTTGAGTGGAGAATTTGGATAGAATCGGTGGTAGATGAGGATGTCTTTAGTAAGAAGTAGACCTGGGCACTAGGCCGGTCCTTTTCAGACCGGCACGAGGCCTAGCCCATGGCTTGCTTGCGAATGGGCCCTGCCGGGCCTGTCAATCGGGCACAGTGGACAACCCCGACATGGCAGGAGGCACCTCGACCCATGCACAACACGGTCCGTGGTAGCATGCACGGCACGCAATCGGGCACACGGTGAGGGGGAGATCAATACAGGGGAAGACGTACCTAGCCAGAGGGAGAAGGGGAGGGTGCCGCGCCTGCGGGGGAAGGAGCTAGAGGGGGAGGCCGAGGTTCGGTGAGTCGAGGAGGCGACCATGGGGAGAGGTGGAGGGGGGAGGGAGCTGAGGAGGCGATTGTGGGGAGGGAGGCATCCATGGGGAAAGGCGAAGGCGGCCATAGTGTGGATGGGGGAGGGAGAGAGGCGGCGGGGGTGAGGGAGACGATGGGGTCCGAGGGAGGCTAGGGAAGTGGTGACGATGCGGAGTGCAAGGTGCGACATGCGGGTAGGAGAAGAGGAGAAGAAAAGGAAGAAAAGAAAAGAGGAAAAAGGAAAGAAAAAAGAAAGAAAAAAGAAAGGAGAGGAGAAAAAAGAAAAGAAAAATAGAAAATGAAAAGAGCAAGAAGACAGGAGAAAATGGGTAGAGCCGGATTTCTGACATCAAACTCGATTGAGAGAGAGAAAGAGAGCGCATGCGAGAGAGAGAGAGAGAGAGAGAGAGAGAGAGAGAGACTGAGAGACTGATCGGGTGACAGAGACTGACAGATTTAGAGAGAGGCCGGGAAAGAGAGAGACCGAGAGATTGAGAAAGAAAGATTGATCGGGCGAGAGAGCGCACGAGAGAGGCTAAGAGATTGAGAGAGACAACGATTGAGAGAAAGAAAGAGGGAGCAACAGTCAAGGATGAATAAAATTTAGTTTTTTTCCTCTAATATTTGTGTCCACTACCTCAACTCTGTGCGACTTTAGCTCCTTTCCTCTTGTCGCAATAGTGTAAATGGGCTAGGCCTGGGCTAGAACGGCACAAAAGTCGACATGAATCACAAATGGGCACGGCATGCACGATGGGCCGTGGCGGCACTGTACGGTTTTGGCACATGCCCCGACAGGCCCATGCCGTGCCAATCCAGCCTGGCACGACGCCCGCCTCTAGTAAGAAGATGAGTCAGTTCTATTTCCTTGCGATGGGAAGGCGTTGGCCCACCATGAAAGAACCGATGTTTGACACGTAGAAGGGGATACGAATGAGACTAGGGCCCTATTTTTTCTTCTTTTTATCCGTCTTAAAATCTAAAAAGCTAAACATAAAACAAAGTGATGGCTTTTAAACTGGTCTTTTTCAAAAGCCACAAACCGTCGCATAACTAAAAGTCAAAAGTCATCAAAGATTGATTTTTTATTTTATTGATGTTTGATTTTAGATTAATGACACTGAAGTTATGATAAAATTTATCCACTTTTACCACGTATAAAAGCATACTGATTTTAAGCTAATTAAGCCAAAAAGGCTGGATTTAAGGTATAAGCCAAAAGGCCTAAGCTTAAACAAACATGGCCTACAACCCGGAGCATGTAAGCCGCATGTGTAACATCTAGTCTATTAGAGTGAAGGCCCATCCGATTTATCTAAAGTAATGGTGGGATCAGTCATGCATTGTTTTTGTCTAAAGTGAGTTATAAAGCGTATAATATTTGCTGAGTCCAAACGTAGCATCTTCGAATTAAATCTTTTATACAAAACAAAGATAAAAGTGTGGTGATATGTATGTATGATTCACCCTATGGTGGGCTAATCTTTGAGCAGATTTTGAACCAAAGAGTTACAACATCCCTGAAAATGGGACCACCAGACGTTCATTCGAAGCAACAATTTATTTCTTCTTCTTCTTCTTTTGGTTTTTATTTTCAATTTTGAGCTAAAGTTTGATATAGCTGTAGCTCATCATAACCACGTAGCGGTCCTAGCGGATAAATACCGCTTGTTCTCCCTATCTAATGACAACCCCCCACCATCCCCGGTGTGTTTTCCTCTAGATTTCCACGTTGTTGTCACCCATTGTGCTTCTTCTTCCCATAGCTTAAGGTGCCTCTCCTGCCTCATCGCCCCTCCTCTTCTTTACAAATCGATGCCACGAAAAACCTAACTCGACTCTTAGTATCAGCCCAAGAGCACCCCCCCTTTCCCTTGTATCTTCGCCGGTCTATGGCAAAATCTCTGAATGGAATGGCAAAGGCAGAGGGAAAAAAAGGCCTGTTCATATCATCAGAACATAGTAGTTCTTCCATGCTCTTCACTCTCATAGTCATGCGCAAAATCTTAAAGCACCAGCCAAGGGGTAAGGACGTAGCCTCAGTCCACCGTCGGCGTGCGTGCACTGCAGTCTGCAGCCATGCATGCATGCAGATGGAAAACATGATCGAGTCCGCGGGATCAACGACCTATCGCTGCTTCTCGAAACGTTATAGCTCTCATGATCTACGTGAACGTACGGTCGCCCCATATATATGCTCGATGGTCGCTCTCTCTTATAAGCGGCTAGCTTCGAGGCGTCTCGTACTTGTAGTTGTCGATCTTAAGTATAACCGCAAGTCTCGTACGCTCTTACTACTGTACAGGTATAGGGAAAGCACGCTCATATGGGTTATCAAAGCCTGATCACGCGATGACGCAGCTCGCTCGCACCCGCGAGACTTCAAGAGTCCAAAGAACAGAGAAGGAAGCTACGAGTCTGGTCACTGGCCCACGACCAACGACGTCACGTACGTACCCTTGTCTCCCGCTTGGCGAAGTCCTGCGTCGGGCGCCCGTCGCCGCTGTCGGCGTCGGAGGCGATGGCGACCGCGGTCACCTCCTGCGCGCGCGCCATCCCGACCATGGCCGCGATCCTCGCCGCCGCCAGCGCGGCCACCGCCCAGACCGCGGCCTCCTCCCTCCGCCCGCAGCGCCCCGCTACCCCCGCGACCTCGGCTGCTACCCCCGCCGCCGCGGTAGCGACGTTCGCCGCGGCGAGGGCCACAGACATGCGACGCAGGCTGCGGAAGCGGAACGGCGGCCGCATGGCGCCGCCGCGATCGAGCGGGTGTGGCCGGCGCTGTGCTCGCTCGGTCCGAGGGGAGGCGTGCGCGTCGATGGCCGCTGCGGCTGCCTTGCCATCTTGCGCCGACGTTTTTGTACTGCCGCGCCGCGCGCAGGTGCGAGGCGTGGCAGTAGGATGGTTCCTTGCTTGGCGACGCTGAGGTGGGATAGAATCACGGTGTTTCCCCCTGCCTACTGGCTTGCGGTTGCGGGCAAAGAGCGCCAATAGGATGCTGCATGCGTTGCTTGCAGCGCACGTCCAAATAGTCGTCCATACGAGATTGGGATGGTGCTGCGGGATCGCGCACGGGGGCTAACAAGCGGGGCCTTCGCAGAAAAGCGAAGCGTACGAGAAGATTGCGCTGGAGCTCGTGGGAAGGGAAGCATCTAGTGCAGTCTTCACCAGGGATGGCAATGGCCAATGGGCTCCGATCCTTGTTTCGCCGCGAGGAATTCCTCTGTTAGGGAATAGACGAGAAAAATCTTCTTCCATGAGAGATTTATTGGAGAAAATGTTACCACAATCGGGGATCGTGGGGACGGGGATGTTCCATCGTTCCCCTATCCCCATCTCTGCTCCCGCGATATCACTGATAGGTGAGAGCAAATGATCAATTCTAAAAAAAAAAAAGAATATATATGATGTCATTATTAATAAATATGCAAAATATGAATTACTCTTGTGATTTACTTAAAGTTAAATCACACATGCACTATTACTCTAGTGATTTACTCATGTAGCATGTGGTCTTTTATGTAGCATTTTCGAGGATTATTCCCTGTCGGGACCCCACAAACCCGTCGGGGATGGGAGGAATTAAGCCCCGTGTGCGGGGACGAGGACGTGGAAGTTTTAGTTATCAGGGATCGGAGATGGGAGGATGCTCCTCGCGGGGATTTTCCCCATTGCCACCCCTAGTCTCCACGAAGACTAGAAAGTGAAAAGACTATTGTTCGGGCCTGGGGAGGCGCTTGGGATGCTGACTGTTAATCATAAAGATGACATATCTTAACCTTGAGTTAAATCATAATATCAAAGTGACAAAAGGATTAACGTGTATTTATTGAAGATTTGTCGGATAAAAGACATTCTTGCAATTTGGGTAGTTGTATTGTTCTGCTAGGAGCTGCTTGCAACATGAATCAAAATGAGTTTTCAGTTTATTGCCAACATTGCATGAAACTAAAGGGTCACACACAAGGATAGGCTCAAGACAGATTTATGAAAACTTCCATCGTGATATATATTCAATACAATTGAACATGATATCTGGTTGTTCCCAAAAGATTGCAAACCACGCGTGCAAAAATAAGATTTTTTTTTTTTTGTGTTGGAACCACTGTAGCAGCACTGAAAAACATTGCAGCATGTCGGCAGGTACTGGTATCAACCGAAGTGACAGGTGTCGGTTACTGTAGCAACTGACTTGCTACAATATTTTGGCTATAGATTCGGGTTCCAGTTCGAAAAATTAATGAAAAAACTGAGAGAAAAATAAAGGAAGGTGAAAAAAATTCACCTGAACTAGATAAACGATCATAAGAGTCATATTGTATGGTACTAGCATACACGCATATGTTGTTGTTCGCCTATTCATGTGGATGCCTAAAGGTCGTGGTTGCTACTGCCATGAAGATCCGACGGAATCCATTTCTGCTGCGATGTCCAGACATTGAAGATGTGAGCTTCGTCAAGAGCTTGTGCAAAAAGCTTTCACTTCTACAAAAATGCTTATATTAGACCCCTCATCACTGACGGTAGCCAAAAACCATCTGTAATAACCCATCATCACTGACCCTTCTAGCTAAAAACCATCAGTGGTGACTAATCATCTGTCGGGACCCTTCCAAAGAGGTCCCATGTGCATATTGTACCAGTCCCATGATCAGTAGCCGGTACGCACACTTACAACATTGTTACCACATCCATACAAAAGTTCTCAACTTTATTAATATAGTTTGGTTCATACATAAAGCCACGAAGGTTTAACCAAAAGTAGCGGAAGATACATATGCTTATCAGTAGGCCTTCCCATTTATCCCACAGGCAACTGACAAGGTTTAACCCTAGAAGAACTCATCGTCAAATTCCTCGTTTCCTGCGGCAGGGTACTCCTCTTCGAGGAGTGCAGTTTCTTCATCAACTGAATGTCAAAGATGGCAAAGTTGAGTACTTTCGTACTCAGCAAGACTTGTGGTGTTTGCAAATATAATAAAATATAGGCTATGACAATGAAGAAGGCCACTAAGTTTATTTGCTGAAAGCTAAATTGAACTGTAAATACTGAATAGTAGATTGCAAATGGAGTTTAGTAAAAGCAACTTGATAGGTATATAAATAACTAGTAAGAGTAGCATAGATGTAACAACTCATAGTCCTCTATGAATGTGAGCTTCGCACCGGTTCTTGCCAACACATGGCATGATCTCTGAAATAAATCTTTGCCAACACATGGCATAACAGCTAAAACCAACCCTTGTCAACACATGGCAAGGCATTAAATCATCTGAAGGGTAAACTTCCAACACATGTTTCCAATTTCAACCCATTTTATGAAAATATCAAAACTCTAACTAGTGTCAGTGCACTAAGACTCCCATTCCCGCGAGAACGGCTTTTCAAAAAGTTTTTCACTCTGCAGAGGTGTACAGCTTTACCCACAAATCGTGACCATTTTTTTCAAATGTTGAAGTGTTGTGGTCTTATAACTTTCTTTTTGTGACAATGTTTGAACTATTTTAAAATTCAGCTACGTTCTATACTTATGGTTTCATCCAATTTAGATTTTTTTTCTCAATATTGCTGTGCATTTTGCTACAAACAGTGATTACAAATGTTGCACGCATGTTAAAATATGTTACAATGATGCATCCAATTCTTAGTCCTACCCAGTTTATAAGGTATATTTTTTCTTGATACATAGACCAAGAAGATATTTAAAATACTAGATTATCCCTGATTATTATCACTAAGCACTATATTCAATATATGCATATAGAGATAATATAAAGTAAAGATAGATATTTATTTCCAAATGTTGCAACATTGTAACGCTATGAATTTATGTGATTCGGATACCTATTAGTTTCAACGTACCTTATCTCTATCTTTGTGGTTTTCATTCAATTTTTAGTGATAAATTTGATAGTTCCCCTCAATTTTTTAGCATATTGGACTTCTTTTTTCGTATTTTGTTGCAGACGTTAACTAAAATTTTTGCACATACTGAACAAAAATGTTGCAACACGTCAGATGAAAAGCTAGAAATCGGACGTCCGATTCCTAGTTGCTACCTAGAAATAATTATTAGAATGTTACTAAAACCTAGCTGTCGTTGGATTAAAAAAGATCTCCCTCATCCATTCGATCAATAGTACTAGCCACTATATGCCCTTGACCCCTCTTGCCAAACCTAGCCGCCAAAGCAATCTGTAGACTCCCCTGTAATTTTCGCCATGCCTCATATCTGCATGCTCTCCCCTAAAGATCTGTAATACTGTCCTTATATTGTTTATTTATTTCTTAAATCGATGTGCTTTGTCTGCTCAAGTGTAGCACCCTACCACAAACTTCGCTCATGAATCTAATTCATCATGAAGCGAGCTCACACATGCATATCATCTCGTTTACACTTTCATCTTCACTTCACATAAAAAAGGTTAATCCACAGGTGCTATGGTTGGACCAATATATATTATATACCATTACATCTTATTTTGTGTAAGTAACGTGGATCAAATCCCATCGTCACTCTATATAGATCTTCGTATTAATGGATCGGAGTATTACATGAAGGGTCTGATGTTGCTGGTTGCCGCAAGGTGCAGGAGGCAGGTGTTGTGTACCTCGTAGAGAAGTACGACTTGATGCACGAGGAGATTGACGAGCAGGCTTACGGATGAGTTACATACTTACATGTGAGTGCATTCTAGTCAAAAACACATGCATATGTTAAGTATACCACCCTAATCTGCTCATACATTTTTTCCACATATCAGTTCTCTCTCTTCAATTTGGTGTCTATGTTATCTCGTCCCCCTCTCATCTATATATGTTAGGAAGAAGTGCTGAGAGAAGTTTCTTTCTGAAAATTAGTAAACGGAAAGGGAATGCAAAAAAGATCACCAAGTGTGTGGAGGGATGGAACAATTGGATCTCAAATTTTGTTCCCCTCCTGTTATATTTGAAGCTCTTGTGTGATTGAACTGGGAAATAGTTTTTGTACGAATTTATGTTGTGAAGTTCTGAAATTTGTATGACGTAAAGTCTGTAAATTTGTGTTGGATTTATCCTATTCATTTTATATTATTATTTAGATTTTTTTTTTCTAAAAATTTAACTAGTATATGACGTTCGATGTTCCTACTGAAACATTGACATGTCTTTCCATGGAAGAACCTAGCAGCCACCCAACAAAAATAAATCAAAAGGTATATGCTTTTCTTTAGATAATAAAAGAATATATTGACTTTTGGCCTCTGCATATCAAAAGGTATACGTGGTATCCTAAAAAGTAACTGATCCTATTTTCATTAACTATCCTTTTTTTTAATCATAGCTGGATATTAAATTCTCGATGGTGTGGAACTGTGGATAGGTCGGCAACACAAATAGTAAACCCCTTTACTATAGGGGAAGAAGTTGGGGCCAACCAGCCCCCACGTGTCCCCTCCTTTTTTGCGCAAAAGTCCCTCCGGTTTTTCGAAATTACGTCCAGGTCCTCGCGCGATTTTTTGTGAGAGGAAGATATTTTTCCCGGTTCGCGTTTAGGTCCTTGGTTTGCCGTTTTGCATGGAAGCCCTCCCGTTAAGTGCGAATAGCGAGCGAGTCCTTTACTAATTTTTCAAAATAGCGAACAGGTCCAAAATTATAGCAAATATGTCCTTGCGCTTTACGTTCGGGTCATTTCTCCGTTTTGTCCCAAAAAAATGTTTTCGGGGTCCGTTTTTCCTCCAGAGCATGCGAAAAATATTTTCGATAGCCGTTTTCCCAAAAAAAAATGTAGAACCGTTTCCTTTCTCCGTTTTGCTCGAAAAAAATATTTTCGTGATCGGTTTTCCTCCGTTTTGCCCGAAAAAAATATTTTCGTGATCAGTTTTCCCTCCAGGGTATGTGGGAAATGTTTTTCGTGGCTATTTCGCCCCCAAAAAAATTGTGAGACCATTTCCTTTATCCGTTTTGCCCGAAAAAAAATTCGTCATCTGATTTTTCTCCGGAGCATGAGAAAAATATTTTCCTTGCCCGTTTTTCCAAAACAAAAAATATGGAAAACCGTTCCCTTTCTCCGTTTTGCCCCCAAAAAAGTTTTCGTCATCCGTTTTTCCTCCGAAGCATGGGGAAAATGTTTTCGGTGGCTATTTCCCCACAAAAAAATGGAAAGCCGTTTTCTTTCTTCGTTTTGCTTGAAAAAATTTAATTCCGTGAACCGTTTTTTCTCCGGAACATGGAAAAAAATATTTTCGTTGGCCGTTTCCCAAAAAAAAAAATGTAAATTCGTTTTTCGTCCGTCGTTTTTCCGTTTTTCCTCGCTTTTCCTCATTTTTTTTTATCAAATTTCGCACGGCGCGGCGAAGCGCGCGGCTCTAACTAGTAGATCTCATGATCAATAGGTATGGCTGAGCCTGAGGGTACGCCGTCGGGTATTTACTCTCAGGATTTGCGTGGTGGATGCTATTGTCGGTAAATGGCCCAATGGCTGACAACGGATGACCGACGGTCAATTCCCGACGGTTTACTGTCGGATATATTTGTACAATCGAGAGTTTTGACAAATAGCCAACGATTTTCTGGCCGTCCGGGAAAATGCAGTTCCTAGTAGTAAGTAATAGATACCAAGGAGAGTCCTTACAAGACCCTGCAGATGTTGAATATTGAACAAAGTCACATAACAGGACCGTGAGTCAATAAGTCGCCAGGCGATCAATAAGATGTGAGGTTCACACAAGCCGAAGCCGATTCGGCAAGTGACATATATGTCTTGCCGAATTGCATGCAGCCACCGTCGTCACATCATACGCACGCATGCACTCGATCCCAATGGTTGGTTGCTGCGCTGCAGGCAGCCAAGCACGCGACTCCTGTCCTCCTCGATCACCTGCTTGTTGGCACGTACGTTTGTTTATGGCAAAGTTACGTATCAGGAGGCCAACATGTAGATAAACTAGGGCCGTCTTTGCGTGGGCGCCGGGAGAATCCGGCATCTTTCTGGCCAGGGGGGCCGGATGCATGGTTCTTAATTCTTTGGTGGAATGGCAGTGCCTCTTATCGTAAGGTTACTACTTACCAACCGGTTGTAGAAGTCCAGAACCGGTTAGAGACACAAACCGTTTGTAGAAATTGGGTTTTACAACCGGTTGGTGTCCCCAACCGGTTATAGAAGCTCTCTTCTGGCTCGTGGCTATTGAACCGCTTGTGATGCACTATCACAATGGGTTCTAAATTTACCGGTTGTAGAGGTACCGCTTGTGATGCTCGGTTTTCTAGTAGTGTTGTCATAAGCGTCATGTATATAGAAATGCCGTACAAACCGTGATTCTGAATATAGGATAGTATAGAATCAGGTAGGATTATGATCCTGAAAGGTACATATAAAATTTCATATTACCTATCGCTAATTTAAGTTGCAATAGTTTATGTTTCATTGTTTTTGCTGTTTACATGTTGGTTTAAGGTAATAAAGTATCATTAATATATTAGGTCTTAAATGATTATTTTACTAAAATTAATTTAAAATTTTAAATAAACAAGCTTAATTGTATGTAAAATAAATAAGTGTACCCAAATTAAGCAAATCTGATAGAATCATGATTTTGCGATCCGAACCTATCAGATGAAAAATGATCCCATCTAGGACTACCATCCCAAAGGCATCTTTAATAGTATCGCTTCAACCGTCTCTTAACTAAAATCTTAGGTGAATGAGAGAGAAGGTGAGGAAAGAGATTGTGCAATCGTTTATGCAAGAGACAATCTGATGATACAAACCAACGCAAAAAAATGATGGAATGTGAGGAGGAACAATATGATAAAAAATATAAATTAGTTAGATGAATGGTTTTGGAGACGAACCATTGAAGATATTATCTCTAGTGCTGTCTCTAGGTGAGTTGAAATCTTTAGAGATAATCTTTAGAGATATATTATTGTATACGCTCTAATTAACAACCATGGTATCTTGACTGGTCATACACTTATATCTACCTACACACCGCGGCAGTCTCACTTAGATGAGTTCAGGCTGAAGTTTTTCTTGTGTGTGCATGCATGATGCGTCGCGCGTGTGTGACCTCTAGCTTTATAGGTGTCTTGTAAGCTACTCCATCCGTTTCACAATAGTTGTAGTTCTAGCTAAACTCACACAAAACAAAGAGACATGAAAAATGGCTTGTCTACCCTCATTTAATTCATCCCCTTTGTGATTAATGAAGGGTAGTCAAACAGATGACTGCATTGATGAATGGTACAAATGTCATGTTGCCTCTAAAATTGCATTGGAATGTGAGAACTACAACCATTTTGATAAAATTTTTGAATGCTAGAACAACAACCATTGTAAAACGGAGGGAGTATAATATGAAGATTGCTCTCAGCCTCTTAGGTTGACATATTCAAACGTGGGACACCATACAGGCAATAGTGTTAGCTACAATAAGAAGGGATGGTTGTCAAAATTTAGTATATCTGTACGGCATTTTTTTAGTATATAGACTAATGAGTACTCTCTCTATTTATTTTTATAAAACATATATTAACTTTGCACAATGATTACGGTTGCGTTAAAATTGAGAAAGGTACGAGAGAAAATGACTTAGATGTCACCACTTAATTGTTTTGGAAGTTGAAAGATATACTTTGTGTGGTTGCTAATGAATAAATGCATATGATTGAGAGAGAATAAATAAGGGTATTGAAGGAAAGATCTCATTAAATCTACATGCAAACCTTGTACTCCCTCAATCCCATTATATAAGACGTAACTTCTACCAACGCAAAGACCAAGTTGCGTCGTGCGGAGCTTGAGGGGGTTAATGCATGCATACGCATGAGAGATAGAAGAGAAGGGTAATGCATGCATGCATGCATGCGGATGAGAGATGGGAGAGAAGCCAGAACAAGAGTCGAGGAGGCGGCACGCCCTGTATTTTGGGACTTGAAAAAAGCAGTTGTGCCTTATATTTTGGGATGAAGGAAGTATTTGTGAACAAAATTATTTTAAAAATAAGCCTTATAAAAGTGAACGGGGGGAGTACTTCAAACACTTCATCCCATTCAATCTCATCCCACCAACCAAACACACTCTAAATAACCCCGATCACTCAAGCATATATATACACTAGTTATATGCCGGTGCGTTGCTACGAAAAACAAAATTGATAACGAAAAATAAAGATTAGAAAATAAAAAAATAATATTTCATAAGGTCAAACATCTATCTTTAACGCTTCGTTTCTTGCAAAAGCTGGCTAATTAAAGTAACTCTTCGTTTCTTGCGTAGGGCAATTAAGCAGGACAATTAAGTAGGGCAATTAAGCAGAGCAATTAATGTGACGTGGGAAGAAACTCTCACTTTATATAGTAGAGATATATACGTGTGTGTGTGTGTGTGTATATATATATATATATATATATATATATATATATATATATATATATATATATATAATGCATCATTCATGGCACCTCTTTTGTGTCACCCCTTAACTTGGGCGTTGCATGCTCATGCATGAATGCTCATTCAATGCATAAGTTAGACTACCTCAAGCCCTTATATATAATAAGATCACCTTATCTTACTATTAGTATGTACACATCAGTTTTGTTTTAAGAGTTAGTATGTACACATCAGTTTTGTTTTAAGAGTGAGAAAAGGTGAGAGAGAAGAGAGCTGGCTCTTATTTAATACTCCCTCCGGTTTGGTAATATCTGTCGTTTTGGACATAGTGATGGTCAAACTTTCGAAACTTTGACTATCGATATATTTTTAAATATTTAAATTGGATACATGAAAATTATATGTGTAGACTTGTCTCGAGAAGTACTTTCATAATATTATAATTTTATTGGGTTTTATAAATATATTATAATAAAAATTAGCGGTCAAAGTTGTTTTTTGAAGATCGTGTCGATGTCCAAAACGACAGATATTACCAAACCGAAGGGAGTAGCTAGCTTTGCACGTAAGTATAGGTAGATTATTTATGTATAAGAGAGAAAAGATAGTTATTACACAACATCTATAGACAACTATTAGAGACAGTTATTGTACAAACTAATTTTTTGCTTACTCTAAATGATTTGTACTTGTTCTAATAGAATTCTCGGTAGCTATGCATGGAAATGATATGTTTCTTTATTTGGAGTACCAAGATGCACCATGCAAAAACCTTAATGACATGCAGTTGGAGAGTTAATAAGGTGTTTGCGACAGAAAACACACACACAAAAAAAGAAGTATGCGCCCTGTATACTGGATATCACTATTAAAAAATAAATCTTGTAAATTTGAACGATGAAAGATTAGAAATCTTGTTTTTCTTTCGGAGATAATTAAAAAGGCAAGTTCCTGCTATTAGAAAAGCACACATACCAGGAGAGGAAGCCTCTTACTACAAGTCAACCAGAATTAACACTTGGGCAGTTGGGCATACCACGGCTGAATTTGCATTGCCGTTTGCACCAGATGCTGCCTTAATCGACCGCCCTGTCCGCAAACCGGAAGCAACGCAATCCCGCGGCCACGACGCGCGAGTGGCTGGCCCGCGTAGCGCCGTCGCGGCACGCCCGCCTCGGTTTACATCCAGTTCCACGCGCTGGCCTTGCTTTCCAAACGCCGTCACAGGGCGCCCCGATTTTTTTTTAAAAATAATACACTTTTTAAACACTTATTTTTTTTAATCGCCAAGTAACGCTTTCTATCTCAATTTAACTTTAAAAAAATTGTAACTGATTTATATTTTTGTAATTTTTTTTCATATTATTATTTTTGTAAAATTATTATTTTTGTAAAATTATTTTTTTTGTCACTAGTTGCTGCTTTCAGTAAGGGTGTGTTTGGCTGTTGGTATAACCGTATAAGGTTGAATGGGATGTGATGATCTTGTACTATTTGGTTCTATTATTTTGAGTAAATGGAATGGTTCAGCATTTACCGAGAAAACTCCTCAAATTTGTATCTCACCATTCACGGTGAAACGACTCTATTCAAACAACCAAACATACATACAATTCTTTTTAAAAATCATCTTATATATACCATTTAGTACAAGTAACAAAAAAACACTAGCTAAGAACCCCCCTCCTCGAGCGCATTTCCGAGGAGCCGGTTCCTCTGACATCACATCCTCTGACGTTGGATCGTTGACGCGTAGAGGGGGAGGATCCCATTTCCATTTCCGAATCCCTTCACTGGATCCCTACCAGTCCACCACACGCCCGAGACCGAATCACGAGCGCCCAGCCCTCCTCGCCCTTTATTTCCCTCCCCGGCCGCGGCGCCAACTCGCCAATCAGCTCGCTCCCTAGTTGCTTACGCGAGAGAAACCCTCACAAGCGGCACCGCCAGCTCACGATCGCTCCGAAAAGCTAGCTCGGGCTGCAGCCGTAACGCGCGCGCCGCCCATGAACCGGCCGCAGCGGGACCCCTCATGCTATGGCGGCGGCTCGGCGCAGGGCCAGTCGTCGTTCGTTGACCCGTCGGCGGAGCGGGCGGCGGCCGAGAGGGCGTTCTTCCCGGCGCCGGGCGGAGGGGAGCAGTCGGCCGCGTCAGCTTCTGCGATGGGCGCGCCGAGGCGGCAGCAGCACTACGGCGGGGGTGCCGAGATCCCGCTGGGCCACGGGCACGGGCACGGCCAGCACCGTTACCATCAGCTCGGCGTGGAGGCTGAGGACGACGGCGGGGGAAGCGGCGGTCCGCCGGGTCTGCTGCCACGGCACAGCAGCTCGCCGCCGGGGTTCTTCTCGAGCCTCGTCGTGGATAACAACGGTAATTGAGATAATCCTGGCTTTTCTGATCCCCTCAGAGTGTTCTTTCACGTGATTTTCGAAGGACTCTGGTCAACTTATTCATGGGCATTTTGAGCTTGTTGCTGCTGCTGCTTGCATGCTTTTAGCTCCTATTTTCTTCCGGATTTCTTTGGGAATCGAGGGAATATCGCCATTCTTCTTCCATATTTGTTTTTTTTTAATGTTTTTAATTTTAGCGCAGTGCCAAGATTGGTCAACTGCAATCTTGGCGTGCCTTTTGTCTTTCTTTTCGATATTCGAATGTTTTGAGGAATGCTTCCGGCTTTGCAGAGGTAACACGTACGACACCTCTCAGCAGCTGCGAGCAATGTAGCTATCCAATACATTTGCTTGCAATTGCAGGCTTGCAGGCTTGCAGCAGCAGCCGCCTTCTTCTTTGTTCCTTACGCCTTATGTTTAAATCTATGCAAAGATTTCAGCAGCAGCATTGCAAAACTGTTTTGGGTTGGGACTAGCAGCAGCATTTTGCCTCATTTAGTGGCAAAAAGGCCGGCGTTAGCGTCTCTCTTATGAGGGGGGTTCGTTGGAGGACAAAAGATCGTCCCTACCTAATTAATGTGGTAAAATAAAGTTTTTATGTGTGGGCAAACCGGCATATGCTGGTTTATCTCAGGCTTTTGTTATGATACTATGTTCATTCATGCTTTGCGGTCGCTTCAAAAATAATCTTGCTCCACATACTTATTTGAACCCCTAAATCATTAGCTCTTTACATTTCGCACGGCTAGAAAAAGAGCCTTCGGTACCGGTTGGTGAGGGCCTTCAGTACCGATTTTTTGAACCGGTACATATAATCTGGGAGTGATGGTACTAGAAATATTTCAAAAATATGGGAGAAGCGGGATTCAAACGCGCAACCTCGTGACTCCAGCCTCACACTTCTAACCAACCCATCCACCATCGCGTACTAATATAAATAGAATATGCACTCCTTTTGAATTTTCTTGAAAAACGAGGCATCAGTACCGATTCGTAACACCAACCGGTACTGATGCCCCGTGGCTTCAGTACCGGCTCGTATTATGAACCGGTACTAATGTGAGGGCATCAGTACCAGCACCGGTTCGTGTTACTGATGCCTTATTTCAGGAATTTTAAAATGAACCGGTATTGATACCCTCATCAATACTGGTTCAAATCTAATTTGAACTTATGTGCCGGTAGGAAAGCCCTTTTTTCTAATAGTATCGAGTGACAAATATTTTCAGTGCCATGCTATTTGTAAGTTGCGCATTGTTGGGTATCATGATCAGATCATAGTATGTGAAATTGACTAGTTCATCTTATATATACTAGACCAAATTTACTCTGGAAATCTGCCGATCTGACCCCTATATATCCAAAAATTTTCTCCTTTTGTTTTTTCGATTGATGGAGTTGTGTCATTGGGTTGCTTGAAACCGGCTGGGAGGAAGGGAAAACTACGGGCCAGGCTGCATAGTTAGGGTGGTTTTCATGGTGGGGCTTCTGGCTAGGCTATAGAATAGAGAAGTGCGTGTCCGTAGGAGTGTGGACGCCTCACGCCTCTCGTATGTACTTCTTTATTGCGATTTGTTTGGCCCTTACCAATTTCAATCTCCAAGACATTATTAACATTTTCTCTGCTACTTGCACCGGGGAGGTTGGCATGTTTGCTCTTTGCTTGATTGGTCTTGAGCGGTTTTTTATCTTTGTGGAATCCATTTCACGTGTATTAGAACTAGGCAACGGTATATCTGAGTTTCATTAGTTTCAGTGATGAGTTTTATCTAGTTTCATGAGTTCTACTGTTTAGTTCCATGAGTTTCATGTTTAATCAGTTTTAGTACTAAATTTCACGAGTTTTAGTGTAAAAATTTCATGAGTTTCAGCGGTATACCGTTGCAATAGTATACCGTAGAGTAATATTTCTGTATTAATATTTGCTCTACTACGTGTACCTAGGAGTTGGCATGTTTGCTTTTTGCTTAATTGGTTGGTCTTGAGTGATTCTTTATCTTTGTAGGATCCACTTGACGTGTATTATCTGTCTTTTACTAATTTTAAAATTAATGTATTGAGTTGTCCTTATCTTTGTAGGATCCACTTGATGTGTATCTTAGAGGCACTTTTTAAAAGAAGTAACTTTTGAACTAATCGAACAACCATAGGCTCTTACATGGATAGTTTGCTAGTATTGTTGAATTAGGAGTTCGGGACATTCAATGTATTTCAATTGTTTCTTCTCCTTTACTTAAAACTCACTGAAAACATTATGTCATCTTAAGGAAAAAGGATATAAGAAGCTAGTAGCACAAGATTCATGGTACAAAATGGTTGGTCAAGCTAGCAATTTTGCCAACAGAATGGTACAAAATGACTAGGATTGTCGTTGCTCCAACCCACGACATTTTCTGTAAAGAAAGAAAAAAAAACGTTTTCTGTGAGGCTTTTTATCGATAGGTGTAATCTAGACGATCCAAACCGATCGATGACGAGGCGTTTGAATCAATGCGAACCCGGGAGTCCGACCGGGACCAAAACCCGGGGCTGGTTAATTCCCACTTGACCGATTATAGCAGGTTGGGCCCGCTAACCTTCGTACGCGGGACCCTGCGCCCTGCCGTCGTCTGTCGAACCAGGTTCCGCTGTAGGTCTGTAAAAAAAAAAAAAAAGTTGCTTTTATGCTCTTCCTTTTAGTATAAGTTGCATAAATCTTAAAGTAAACGAAGGGGTAAGTAATCATCATCTACCCTTCATTCATGCTTTAATAGTTGTGCAACTTTTAAAAGGAAGAGCATAGAAGCACCTCTCAAAAAAAAATCGAGGTTTGTTTTAAACTCGATTCAAGCTTTAAATAAGTTGAGTTTAAGTTTAATCTTGAGCTCGTGAGTTTCATCGAGCCAAGCTTGAATAGCTCACGAATCTTATAAATTTACGAATCACGTGATAAATATTACTATATATTAGTTTTTATCGAGTTTACTCGAGCGTAAGTATTTTTTATTATTAAAAAATAGTGTATATTGAGTTATTTATTGTTAGTTTGTTACCGGGCTTTTTAAACTGAGCTCGAGTTTACTCAAACTTAGACCGAGGTGAGCTCGAGCCTAAATCCAAACTCGGAACCCCACTTAGACGGGCTCGAGCGCGGCTCTAGTCTTTACCGAGCTCAAATTTAGAAGATCAAGTTTGTTAGAACTTACTCGTTTATAAGCCTACCGACGTGAGCACGTCAACATGTGATTAAGTAATAAGTCCTAGGAGAAAGTGGTTGTGTTCCTAAAACCTGGATTCCCCACTTGGTCGAGATGAAGTGTTTGAGTTTTATACATCACGTCTCTAGTACACACATTCCATTGTTATATTTTTTGGTTATATGTTATAAACAAGTATCGACCAATAAGAAATCTACTAATAGCATTTTTACACGACAAATCTAAATTAATGCTTTTCTACTACTAATAGCATTTTCATAGATAAATCTAAATGCTTTTCTATGTATTCTAAAACATATATTAGAGAACAAAGAAAGCAGCTTATAGTATATAGCAAATTGCGTACGTGAAAGGGGTTACCCTTCATCTCGAGGATGGCACCCCTTAATTTTGTGATGACATAGAACTTTAAGTTATTATGAAAGATCGAAAGCCTTATTATATACATTTCTTGTGTTTCTAAATATAAGTTATTTTTATTTTTTATTGTCTCCTATGCAAAGTTTTATCATGATTTTTCGGAAAACCAATACCAAATATATAAACCTAGGATCATTTGAATACATGTTTATGCTTTATACATTTGTGCACTTCAAAGATTTCTGAAAATATTCATAGAGGTAGTCCAAATTAGAATATATGCGCATGCAAAATTTTGTCCAAAATGTAATCGTGTGCACATTGCAAAAAAAAAAGAGAGAGAGCAGAGAGCCTGTCGAATTAATCCTAAACCCCATCTATGAAAAAATAAACATAGTTCATTTTTGGATTCCCTGAAGCCCCAAATGGATTGGATCAATTCTAGTTCTGCCAACAAAATGAAGGCCTCGCCCCTTCCAGATGCTGCTCCAATCCTAAGGTTCTCACGTTTACATGTTCTAATTCAATATTTTCCATTCATGATTAAAAAGGAAAATTGTTCTTTTTACCAAACATATGCGATCAATTCACGTCTCACTACTACGAATCTAGCCATCAATACCGGTTGATAACAGCCATCAGTACCGGTTTTTGAACCGGTACAGACCATCCGGAACTGATGCCCATTGTGTATCATTACCAGTTCCATCAACCGGTACTGATAGGACTAGATATGTTTCAAAATATGTCGAGGATGTATGGGAGAAGCGGGACTCGAACCCGCAACCTCGTGACTCCAGTCTCACCCTTCTAACCAACCCACCCACCATCGCGTACTAATATACATAGAATATGCATTTCTTTTGAACTTTCCTGAAACGAGACATCAGTGCCGGTTCGTAACACCAACCGGTACTAATGTACCTCGTGCCTTCAATACCGGTTCGTAACACCAACCGGTACTAATGTGAGGGCATCAGTACTGATTCATAGATTTAACCGGTATTGAAAGCCCACTACAACCCTGTAGCCAATGAACCGGTACTGATATCACTGTCAGTACCGATTCAAATCCAATCGGTAGTGATGTGCCGGTAGTAAAATCTAGTTTCTAGTAATGTGTTATCACTAGCTTGTCATGCTAGGGGGAGTCTTCGATGAAAGCAAACCCCACGATGGCGCTTATCTAGTTCCGGTTCACGTGGGATTCCACGCATGTTCCTATTGCCCTGGGCTTATATGATGGAGTTACTGCCAAACGAGCAAACTTATCATTAAAGAAGTTTTGACCACACTACATGTCTAGTCTAGCATACCAAGATAGCTAAGCGCACCCAAATAAAGATCATGCAACCAAAATAACAATAGGTAATTAAACTGCATAAGACAATATAGCATTTCTTAAAACACAAACTGCATAAAACATTTGAATGTAGATAATTCTATTGATCATCATGGGTAGCAGATCAAGTTAATTATATAGCACTTTCATGGGAGTAGCAACATATTAGAGCTTAGTGCAACTGACAACGATAGGATGATGGGCAAACTTTTTCGAAAGGTAATCAAAATATTTTGCCACAGGAGATTGAAAAGAATTGTGATGGTGGTAAGCGCAGCATTTATTATATATTAAAAGCTCATGAGAGTCGCTAAGAAAACAGAGAAATAGACTAAAAATTCTCATAAAAAAGCAAAACATCTGGTATTTAATGTGGTGGAGCCTAATTAAAACCACCATCGGATGTTATTATTTAAAAGAAAATATCTAACCGTTAGATCTGGTTATAACGACTTAGATTAAAAGAAAGAGTCCAAGGATCTCCACCACTTATTTTGGTGGAACCATATTATAACGGTGCATATTAAGCATAATATTAGAGTTATATAAAAATACACAATTATAGAAAATATAGTTATATATCAAAGATATCATAATATCTAGTCACGCAGTTGCGTGAGTAAATTTGCTAGTTTCTTAAAAAGACTCAATATTGTTTAACTACATCCAAAATATGTGATATTTTATGCATTGAGTCGATCGCTACGATTTTTCTATAACAGTAATATTTGGTCTTTTGGGCTTTTGCTTTTTCTCACACTGGTTATGTGAAAATTATTTCAAGAAGTGAATTCTAGGATGTCAAATTACTAGTTTAGCATGTCACTAATTTTTAAACAAAAGTTTCCTTTAAATTCACAAATTCATTATGTTCGCTAATATTTTACACTAAAACTCAAATTAATGGTATATCTTAATTACTTACTTCAGAACTTGAATGCTTAGAGAGGATGGATAAAATTTGGCTACTTGAATCTAGCAGGTTTTTCATGTGCTAGAGCAGGAGTTGGAGGAGGTGGTGATCAGGTTCGCCAGGCCATGAACAACAAGAAGACGATGAAATCCCCATTGAACTTTGCAAGACAGGGAGCTCTCTCCCAAATCTCTGAGGATGGCATCCCGGACCTCACTGACAACCTGCACGGTGCTGGCCACTCTGAACATAACATCGCCGCCTACCATGTGGTCCGCTCCCTCTCCGGTGGGTTCTCAATCGGAGCATGGGAGGATTCAAACTCCATTGAGTTCTCAACGCCAATAGGCAAACCTGGAATGCACAATAACGAGGACATCATTGCCACCCTTAGCAATTACGAATCCCAGGTATAGCTGTTGCATTGAATTTATTTTTGATTTTTGTACAGTAGTTATAAGTATAAATTTCTACATACGATCTTAAAGTCCTCGTTGACAAGTGATTTTCCGAAAGAATGTAATTAATCTGGTTGGATCCTAACGAATGTGGCCAAATTACGTATATCATGTCACTACTAATTAGAATCTTTATAGTTTCCTGTGCATGTACATATACGAGGCCACGAGGGTATGGTCGCACTCGTCACTACCTATTATGAGACCTCTTAGAGTTGTTTTATCAGTTATGAATTGATACTTTCTACTAGCATTGGGAAATCAGAAGTGTAATCGTCTCTCTCTCTCTCTCTGTGTGTGTGTGTGTGTGTGTGTGAGAGAGAGAGAGAGAGAGAGAGAGAGAGAGAGAGAGATCTGCATGCATGATTTTATGTTTAATTTGTCTCTGATCTGCATGCAGTTTATTATGGCGAAGGAGATGGCGGGCGCAGATAAATACCTGCAGATGCAGCAAGAACAGGTGCCGTTCAGAGTACGGGCCAAGCGTGGATGTGCGACGCACCCCCGGAGCATCGCGGAGAGGGTATATACACACGCACACATGCTCTATTAAGTCCAATAATCCCAAAAATAATTCTCCATAAATTAATATGATCGCTTTCAATGTCCGTACTCCTTGGTCCTTAGTAGTTCTACGTGTTCGTTTAGCGCTAAATTAACAACGAATTAGCTCTGAAACCTTGCTTACGGAGTACTACTGCACTGCTCTACAATATATGTCGTCAAGATGATCTTTTAATTGCATTTAGCATTTCTCTGTCCTCCTTTTTTTGGGGCTGCGAGATTAATCTTCAGGCATGTGATGTATGACGGTAGAAGCGAAGGACGAGGATCAGCGAGAAGCTCAGGAAGTTGCAGGCTCTAGTGCCTAACATGGACAAGGTGATCAACTATAGACATTATTAATTAATCGGTCATATCCCATATGTGTTTTTTTGTATATGCAGTACGCAGTTTGCCGTAGTTTTTCCCTGATCATTTTCAACAGAGTACAATCTGCAGGCCGGTTGAGATGCAATTTCAATTATCTTTTGTTCTTTCCAAATGTGACAGCAAACGAGCACGGCGGACATGCTGGAGCTAGCAGTCGAGCACATCAGGAGAATGCAGAGTCAGCTGCAGGTATGTCAGTTAATTAGTTTGAATGCATGGTCAGAAAGTGAGACAGCTACGTAAAATACTTGGCATTGATTGAGAGAATATAAATGCAAGCACTTCTCCCTAGGGAGCTAGTCGTCGATCGGAAACAAACGTACAAACGAGAAACTGGCCATTCCTTTGTCGAACAATCATTCATTGCACAGGCAAGTGCGTATCGTCAAGAGAAACGGTATTAGCATTACAACGGTATAGCAACAAGTTTTATATAGTTTTAGCAAGTCCAAGTGAATGTTTGAAAATTTTCATGTTTCAACGGGGTTAACACATTTTTAGAAGTTTCTAGAAGATTCCAAGCCAAAGTTTTAATGAGTTTTAGGTTTTGGAATTCAAGTTTCACCAAGTTTCAACCAACGAGTCTACAACAAATTTCAGCAAATTTCAATCCAAACGTTTTAAGAAGTTTTAGCAAATCTCAACATGTTTCATCACGTTTTGACTAGAAGTTTCAACATAAAAACAACAAATAAAGCAAAAAAAAAAAAAACCCCCACATGTTCATCTATGGCCACTATCTCGCCATTACCACTCGCAAGCACCATTGCCTCCTCCCCTTGTTAGCTCAAGAGGTGAAGCTAGAGCTTGATGTTACCCGTGACGCGCGTGATGGCGAAGTTGAGCCACAAGGTGACGTGGGTGGAATCAGTGTTGGACCACTCGGTGACCCAGATCGCGGGGATCTAGCGGATCCCATCGCCGGCCATGAGGAAGAAGGTCGGATCCTCCTTTGGTTGCAGCGCTGACTACTTCTTTGGCACCGCTACCGTTTCGCGCCTCACATTGTTGGATGCATCCCCCTGCTCATGCACCACAAAAATCTCCTAGTCATTTGTCCTACTGGAGCATGCTCTCCACCACTGCACCCACACCTTGCTAGCACATCCTCATCCACTGCATTCCCCATTCGATACACTATTCGTACTTGTTTAGCGCTGGGAATTCGATACACTTTGTGTTTCTGAGATCGACCACATCGCTTGTCTTCACTATCATCATCATGGAACATGAGCTAAGGATGGAAGAAGGAGGCACTGCCCAATGGTACAAGGATGGATTTGGGCGAGGAAATGGTGGGTCGGTTTGTGTGTGCGCGCGCGCGCGAGAGAGAGAGAGAGAGAGAGAGAGAGAGAGAGAGAGAGAGAGAGAGAGAGAGAGAGAGAGAGAGAGAGAGAGAGATATCTCAATTTGGGGGTGGGGAAGACAAAGTCTGGGAGCACAATGATTGGGATAAAGAAGTGGTTGAATTCGAGTGGCTGTAGAAGGAAAAATCGGACAGCTAAAGCCTATCCTGTCATTTTTTTGCTACAATGATATACCATTCTATAGTATTTCTGTTCCTTTAGTACTTCAAAGAGTACTATCACTTTAAAAAAAGTACTTCGAAGAGTACTCTGTTGGAACAAAACACCAAAAAAATCTTTGGAATAATTTTCTTTTCTATTGTTCTTTCCTTTTTTGCTTGCTTACAAAATAGGTACAAGGCCTTCGCTTATATAGCAGAATACCCAACACATTAATACATCTATTTGGGCTCGACTCATATGGCAAGCAGACTCATTTCCTTACGCATGCATACATCCGAGACGTTCCCATGTAGGACTCCTCGATGCACTCTGTCTACTACATGCAGCTGCTCAAACTTTACTTACAAGATTAATTCTAACATTCACCCCCTTAATATTGTAACATAACTTTAACTTGTTGAGGCAATTGGTCTCAACTACGATTTATCTAACTTTTATTTGACAAGGATGGAGAACGCATCTCCCTAACACCTTGGTACTCAACTAACTTAACTCAAGATGGTGAACATATCTCCTCAACGTCTTAGTCTCATCTTCGACGGACATGAGTTTAGACAACAAACACACCTCTTCAATGTCGCAGACTCAACTTCGATGAAGTTGACTTTGGACGACGAACACACTTTTTTAATGCCCCAGACTCAACTTTAATGAACTCAACTTAGGACAGCGAACACACCTTATCAATGTCTTGAGTCAGCATCGTGTTGCAATCGGACTCAACTTCGACTTGCACTGCATAAGCAAAATCCAACCGCTGGTCACGTACTACTACTGCAGCATGTATATATACTAGTTAATTACATGCCCGTGCGTTGCTACGAAAAACAAAATTGATAACGAAAAATAAAGATTAAAAAATAAAAAAATTATTTCACAAGATCAAACATCTATCTTTAACGCTTCGTTTCTTGCGAAAGCTGGCTAATTAAAGCAACGCTTCGTTTCTTGCGTAGCGCAATTAAGTAGGGCAATTAAGCAGGGCAATTAAGCGGCAATTAATGACGTGGGAAGAACGGACCACTGCCACCAAGTGCTGCTTTAGAATAGTACTAGTTACATGCCCGTGCGTTGCTACGAAAAACAAAATTGATAACGAAAAATAAAGATTAAAAAATAAAAAAATTATTTCACAAGATCAAACATCTATCTTTAACGCTTTGTTTCTTGCGAAAGCTGGCTAATTAAAGCAACACTTCGTTTTTTGCGTAGGGCAATTAATGACGTGGGTAGAACTCACCACTGCCACCAACTGCTGTTTTATAATAGTATATATATATATATATATAGAGGATGGCTAGAATACTATCGATAGCAAAGTGAATTTGTACTACCCACGTTCTAAGCCGTCCGATCGCACAACGTATGGTCCAGATGAATCAAGGTGGAAGGATGTATTCGCAAAAGAGGAATCAATGTGGGGGTTTTGTGTAAAATGGTTTAAGTGGCCTTCCACCTTGATTCATCTGGACCATACGTTGTACGATCGGACGGTTTAGAACGTGGGTAGTACAAGTTCACTTTGCTATCGATAGTATTCTAGCCATCCTCTATATATATATATATATATATATATATATTCACAACCACGACAAGCAGGAGTCTTTGTTGGTTCCTTGGTGCCGGGAGGAGAGAAAGTCGTCTTCCCTTGGATCCTGACAAGAACATCTATCAAGTCCTCATGATCCGCTCCTTCGTGGCACCATCTCTCCATGTGCTCACGGAGGATGCTGTCGATGAGCTTGAGCACGCCTCTTGGTGAGCCTTGGTTGCTCGAGCCTCGGGGGCTTAGCGTGAGCACGAGCCGCGACGACGAGAACTGGTCGGCAAGGCCGAAGCAGCTGAGCAACCTGACGGCATTCTCTAGTTCTAGGAGGAACACGTCCCGCTCTTTGAACTGATCGCCCATGATGCTGCGCACCGACGCGTTAGACAAGCGATGCTGGCGGCGATGAGATTGACTGGTCGAGGCGTGCTATGACTACCCCGAGATGGCCGTCCCGAGAGTCTCCTCCTTCCGGGACAGTGGTTTGATCTAAACTCTTAGACTCTGATATCAATCGTTGGATTTTAGACTTAGATTATAAACACAAGCAACAGCACAAGAGAAAATTGCGTCAAAATTTCGGAGTTCTTGTGTTCATGATCCAGAGCTAGAACCCACCATACTCGTCATGCACCATCCATGGCTCCACCGAAAAAGGCTCTCCGATAATCGCAAGCACTTCACGCAGTAACCAATGAGCCAGTTATCTCAAGCTGTCAAAATTTTCCTCTGTTCAGGTTCTGAAGGAAGACAAGGAGAAGTGCACCTGCCGCGGCAAGCATGCATCGAGGAACTGATCAATCGACTAAAGTGAGCCCTTGGCAATGTACAGGATGGCATTAATAACATCTCCCATCACCCGTCAATATGTTTGCCCAGGTATAGCTGTAGTAGAGCGCGACAAGCAAGCAGTGGAGTTGATCTATCTTCCAACCGCCCAAGCCATCTGAAACCTTGATCAGTGAATCAGTTTGAGATTTTTGTTTTCATGTCTTTCTTTTCATCGAGCTTTTAGCTTGAAACTAGAACACTAGATGGTGGTTGTGTTGTTTGATAAGCCGAAGAAATTGTTTCTTTGACGTTCCAAGAGCAAGAGGACCGTAGCTTCTTCTAAGGGGCTAGCTGCATGCTGTTCTAGAACATTTCCTGTATGTTGGATCTAGCTAGTCTATTGTCGTGTGGTACATAGTGATTTGATTCAATCGTATTTCAGCAAACAAGATGGTTGTTGACAGGTTCTACTTCGATGCCGTCAAAGAAAATTCAGGAGCTGTTAACTGTACTTCAGGCTTGGCAAAGCACAGGTCTTAATGTAAGAGGACCGGTCCTTGTTTGCTGTACCAGCAAGGTGAAACTGAAAGCCAAAACGATTAGTACAATGTCTCACCCTGTGAAATGATTTCAGTAACATCCCGTGCTTGCGCTCATGACTAACGAGCTTCGTTGCAAAATGCGATTGATTTTGCTGCAGGGTCATTTCACAGAACGTGTGCAACTAATGCATGTTCTGTTTCAGCTCAATGCACACCCCCCCCCCCACCCCACCCCAAACATTGTGGAAAAAAAAAATTAAACAAAATATGCTGGCTGTGGGGTTCGAACCCACGCGCACTCATGTGCAGAAGATCTTAAGTCTTCCCCCTTAACCACTCGGGCAAACCAGCTCGAATTGACGTGTCTTCATTTTTTCTGATACTTATCACTTTATGTCTGCGTATGCCGCGTGAAGCCGAGCCGCGCAGGGGCTGCCTCCGTTCTGAACTCGTCGGCAGAGTGCCCGGTTCTGAATTCATCAGCTCGGTTCCCGCTTTCCCATTGCCCGCCCGGCACCAAGTTTCAACCGATAAGTTTACAACAAATTTCAGCAAGTTTCAATCCAAACGTTCTAAGAAGTTTTAGCAAATCTCAACTTGTTTCATGAAGTTTTGACTAAAAGTTTCAACATACAAACAACAAATTATTTGCACCAAAATTCGGCATCCTCGATAAAATCGGATAAGAGAATTTCTCGGAAAGGATAAACCAGCGAATCGGAAAGAGAATCCGTTTCTAATAAGGAAAGAGAACCAGATCCTAGACCAATACAGATATAGTCACCGTATCCATGTGTGATTCGGATCGGCCAGAGTATTATAAAAGGGACGGACTTCGGGCGAAGAGAGGATCAATCTCAACACAACACACATCTACTTTTTACAGTTCCTTTTTGCATCGTTTTAGATTTACAAATACCTCTCTAGAAGTCGACGAAATCAACAGAGTTGCGCATCGCCGATTGTTGGTTCTTGGCCGATTTCGTCCAGGTTCAATCTGCTTTGTTTTGTTGCGCATCGCCTTCTCAAAGCCGATTTCACCTTGTATCCGGATTAACCGTCATGTTGATCTAGTTATCTCCTGATCGGCTCCTAGCCGACTAGCGATAAGCCGATAATCTTCGTTTTTATCGGCTTTGATTGCTTACGATTTCTACCTTGTCAATTCCAGGTCAAATTGATTGGCACGCCTTGCAAACTCGGTGTTTGTCTTGTGTGTTCTAGGCTGGAAACCCTGCTTCACGTTTTTAGTGCGAACATATTTTGGCACGCCCGGTGGGACAAAGAAAATCAAAATGACATCAACCGACAAGTCCGCGGTCACTGCCGATATCAACGCGGATGCTATAATCACGCCTCAGATGGCCGATCTAACCCCCGAGCAGCGAAAAGAGATCGAAGACTGAAAGGCGGCTTTGGAAGAAATGATGCTATGGTGTTTTCAGAAAACACGCCGTGGCATTACTCAAAAGACCGCACTCCCAAGTATCAATCCTCACTACTAGAAAAACAATTATCAACGACAGGAGATACGGTCGTTAAAAGTCCACATGTGGTCGCTAAAAGTCATTAACGACCACAAAATTGTGGTCGTTAACCGTCGTTAAAGCCTCCGTCGTTAATATTATTAACAACCACATACAAATTTCCGTCGTTAATTATTTTAACGACGAGACGGTGTGTCCTCGTTAATTATGTACTATCAACAACCACATTTTTAGTATTAACGACCACTCTTTGGTCGTGGCTAGCTAACATTCAGACAGCCACTGCTGTAGCATTAACGACCACTTTATAGGATTAACGACCACATTATTAGTGTATAAGAATAGTCCCAGCTATATATATATTCAGTCTTGATCATTCAGAAATAATGAACACTTCCATATGTAAGACAACATTTTTTCTGTCAAAACATCGAGGATCCACAACAATGAATAAAAATCCTTTTTATTGCAATCCAAAAGTACAATCAGAGCAAACACGTTCATATTAAATGTTATGGACAACAATTCAAATGAAATTTGAGCTCTACCTACTAACAGTAACGATGTACATCCATATAATGCAAATAAAAAAAGAAAAATATATGCATCAAAACGATAAATTATATTCCTTCACAGCAGCAACCTCCTAGCGCAGCAACCTCCTTCACAGCAGCAACCTTCTGGCGCAGTAGCTCACAGACAACAACCTCCAATCACTGAGAAATATGTATATACAGCTGAAAGTTTATATTAGTAAAACCTCCAGGTCAGGTCAACTGCACATATATAGTCCATCTTACAAATTTATCAATATGTCATGCATGCCAACTAGAGTTGACCTGATATTCTCTAGTTGGCATGCATGCTTGAGATTTTGTACATATATATATCCAATATCTATATATCTGACAGAAAATTATACAGCTGAAAGTTTATATTAGTAAAACCTCCAGGTCAGGTCAACTGCGCATATATAGTCCATCCTACAAATTGAGAGAAGATACGAATCATCTTAGCAGTGGTGATCTGTACACTACATATAGTTAGGAGAATCAGTCCAAATGTGCCATTTATCAATATGTCATGCATGAAGTAGGTTTAAACACATTTGACATAAGAATATTAATACTATAACTAACTTGAAAGTGGGCTTAACAATTGCTCTGTGAGTCTCCCGAATGAGTGTCATACCTATAAGAATGACAAAAAGATTGTTAGAACTAAAAATTTCTTATTTAAATATCATCAGAATTCAAATTAACTTATTTATGGGATGCTCTGCCCTATTTGTCTATGTGCAAAAAATATAAATCATGTAGTAAACTTACAAATTGTGGCATGTCCTACTTTGTTCCAACTGCGTCAATCTCATCAATAAAGACAATTGAAGGAGAAAGATCATCAGCCACTCTAAATAGTTCTCTTACAAGCTTGGGGCCATCATCAAAGGTACTTTTGGATCAACTCACTCCCAACAACACGCAAGCATTCAATTTGGGAACCCACATGCTGCACAATGGCAAAAGCTTCATATTTTTCTGTTATTGTTAAAGCACACATCAACTGGTTGGTCAATGCTCTGAATTACTTCCAACCCATCAATACCTTGAAGTTTCAGGAGGGAAACAGAAGAAGATGTTTGCAAAGCTATAATGCCATTAGACCTCAAAGGTAGAAGGTTGACCGTTCCAGATAGATCTTGAACATAATCTGAAATACGCAACTTGTTGTAGCTGATACTCTCACCCTTAAAGTCAATAAGAAACAGAGCTGACCTAGTCTCATCCAATACTACCAACACATTATGATAACAAGTACTGTTTCACCACATAATCGACCAGGGAGTGACTGACATTGAAGTACAAGTTAGTATTGTATTCCTAATGCTCTGAACAAATAACATGGGGGCAGAATTATGCGTACTCATCAAGTGCAAACTCATTTCCCCAAGAAATTACTCCATCGGTGCTTGATACAGCATAAATCCATCGTCCAGCCGAAACTAAAACCAAATTATCCTTTGCCACTTTATTGTTTGACTGCGAAAATTTAAAGTCCATCACAAAAAAGTGCCATAGAGACAAATTTATTGTATTATACACGTATGACAATTATTAGAAAATGGAGAATACGCTGCCCATACAGACCAAAACATGCAGCAGTGGTTTTGATGGTGTGGAAGTTTGAATATTAGTTTCCCAGATCATCTGTCCATCAGGAAGATTCCATGCCCTCAATATACTACCTCTCGAAGAAAGAGTTACAGCATCTGAAGAGGACATGTTTAAAATCAGATTGCAATAAACACTTTGCTCAGCACAGTAAAGATGAAATAATGCAATGAATATATGGAGAAAAATAGTAACAAAAGGTGGCACTATCTCACATAAAGAAATCTTTTACATAGTAACTGCTTTCGTTGAAATCTTTTACACAGTAACTGCTTCCGTACTTCTCATAGTTAGTTAATCACAGGCAAGTATACATTGATGACATAAGCATTGTTCATACCACTAGGTGGACCTTAGCATGCCATATGTGCTTTGGTTGTCCACAGAATTGTTACCTAGAATATTAACACTAAGAAGGTTATATCCAATGTTATTGAATTCTTTATGAAATGTCTAGTAGCTTCAGTGCTACTGGTGCTACCACAATTGAGGATATTCCCAACAGCTCGAGGTAACATTGAGATGATTAAAGGTATAGTTGTACAATAGCTAAGAAATAACAGGTTAAACATTGGTGTTGGGAAGCATCAATCTTTCAGCTGAAAACGTATTTATTCGAACTCACTAGTGTATAGATCCAAGCAGGATCCATACCACATCCAATGAAATACTAACTGATTCAACTCTATTCCTGAATAAAAACCGGTCTCCACCATTGTCAGTGGACATACTTGTAGATAAAGGTATGGGTATTAAAAACATTGTTTGGAAAGCACAAATCAAGCTTTTTGGAGAACATGGTTAGCAACACTAAATGCAAAGCAAATATGGAATCCCATCAAGAATGCAAGAAAAACAAACAGCGTCAAAACCTAAGCATCACAAAACTAAGGCAGATAGATGGAAAAGTGAACCAACCTGTAGCGTCACTGTGAAGTGGCCGTCGTGAGGAAGCGCGCAGGGAAGCTGGGAGCATTGGGGAGATGTCGATCCGCAGGAAGGAGCACACGTAGGGGAGGGGCGATGGGGATGTTGATTGCAAAGAGGAAGGGCGCACGGGAGGGGATTGGGAGGAAGGAGCAGTGCGGCGCTTGTGGATGGAGATTGGACGAAGGGCGCACGGGAGGGGATCGGGAGGAAGGGGCGAAGCGGAGGGGCAATGCAGGGCGCCGGCTCTGGGGCCGGGATTGGGAGGAAGGGCGATGGCTCTGGGGACGGAGATCGGGAGGAAGGGCGCTGGCTCTAGGGAGGGGATCGGGAGGAAGCAGGGCGCCGCCTTTGGGGATGGGGTGCGCCGGATTTGTGGAGGGAATCGGGAGGATCACGGGCGCCGGCTCTGGGGACGGAGATCGCGAGAGGATGTGCGCCGGCTTTGGGAGTGGATCGGGAGGATCAAGGGCTCCGCCTCTGGGGACGGGGTGCGCCGGATTTGGGGAGGGAATCGGGAGGATCACGGGCGCCGGCTCTGGGGACGGAGATCATGAGAGGATGTGCGCCGGCATTGGGAGTGGATCGGGGGAAGGGGCGAAGGGGACTATTTTTTATCGGGAAGGATCAACACAGATCTCAGTTTGCGCCAAAAAATTGGTTACCCCGCTTTTTTCCTTCGCAAACCTAACGACGGGAAAATAGTGGTTGTTAAGTACCTAATTTTTTTAGAAGGGCGACTCAATAAAATCAATTAACGACCAAAAATTTCTTATGGTTGTTATTTATTTGTCGTTAATACTCGTAATTCTAGTAGTGCCTATCGGCAATTCGTCATCTAAACCGGTAAGCCGATACGCACCTGCTCAAGCCGATTTATCAAATATGATTGAACAATCTGTACATCACGCACTAATTAATCAATCATCGGCTCTAGTATCTACGTTGAAGCCAATGATAGAAAATAGTGTGAAAACAATTGCTCAGGAATTGGCTGTGTCCGGGAGTCTACTAGATCCATTACAAACCGTCCCTACATACCCAGTGTACTCCATAACGCCCAACACCAATACAGTAAACGTGTCGGCTCAAACACCTATCATGATGCCGATTCAACCTACTGTTTTAAAACCTAGTTCACAGAAAGGTGGGTTTACGCACTACCATGGGCACACGGATGGGGCAAAAATAAGCATACCAAACCCTTCGAATGGACCCTCTAGTAGCATCGGTTTGTCGGCTCCACAGCCGATTGAAACAGATCTGGTTCCACAATCACGGGGAGCCACAGCTATGAACCAAGCACCATATAGGGTAGTACCGTACGCTGAACCTCTCGCACCTATACCCAATACGTTGGTTTTTAAAAACCACGATTATGATCAAGTGCCAAGACTCCCTGTGGCGCGATTTGGACAAAGACCCGAGTTCGCACTCAGGGGGCAGGGCGTAAACAATGAAAATTGGCAATGTCCGGTCGCACCGCAAGCCGACAATGTCAATTGGACGGAACAAATTGCTAATGTTTTAAGAGAACAGTTCGGCTTACAGCCTAAAGGAAGGGTAATCGGCTACAGGAAGCAGTATCCCGATTACATAGATCGTATGCCATACCCACACAACTTTAGGATACCAGACTTCGCTAAATTTTCGGGTGATGATTCTGTTACTACCATTGAGCATATTGGACGATTTATGGCTCAATGTGGAGAAGGTGCACAATCCGATGGATTAAAAATTAGGTTTTTTTCTTTGTCATTGTCCGGTGCAGCATTCACTTGGTTTACCAATTTGCCTCCAAATTCGGTTCATGTGTGGAACGATTTGGAAAGCCGATTTCATGAATACTTCTTTTCGGGAACTATGGAGCTTAGAATTTCCGATCTTAGCTTGGTCCGACAGAAGTACGGCGAATCGGTTTCCGATTACATCAGAAGGTTTAGAGGCGTGCGAAATAGATGCTTCAGTGTAACATTACCCGATGATCAGTTGGCCGACCTAGCATTCCAAGGGTTAATCCCACCTTTAAAGGAGAAACTGTCCGGCCAAGAATTTCCCGATTTAAGCCACTTACTCCATCGCGTATCGGCACACGAAAGCCGATATGCAGAAAACAAAGGGTTTAAAGATAGATTTAGATTAAGCGGTAATGAAAAGGCCAAGGTAAACATGGTAGAGTATAATTCAAGCGACACTTCTGAGGACGACGAGGCAGGAATAAACATAGCCGAGTGGACCAAGGGTTCCAAAAGGTCACTCATGTGCTCTTTGCTCAAGCCGATAAAAAATAAGGCAGAGGTTAAGTATTCATATGACGTATCGAAGTGTGATAAGATATTTGATTTATTGCTACAAGAGAAACTCATAAGGCTACCGGAAGGACACGTCATCCCATCAGCCGAAGAGATTAAAAAGCGAAGGTAGTGTAAATGGCACCATTCATTTTCACATAATACTAACGATTGCAACATTTTTCGACAACAGATTCAATCGGCTATCGCCGATGGCAGATTAAAATTCGCCGAAGAATCGGCTATGCAGATAGATGTGAATCCTTTTCAAATCAACATGGTTCAATGCTCACGAAAAGGAAAGGGACCTGCGGAAGATATCAAGCCGACTAAGAAAGTTGAGATGCGGTCAAAAGGAGACGAAATAGTGCGAATTACTATCGGCTCTATACAAATAGAGGCCGATAAGAACGGGCAGAACTCGAGAACAGTGAAACCAAGAGGAGATTTGGAAGTCGGAAAATGGTATAAGGCTGAGAGGGCTCCAAGAAAAGCCAACTTCAAGCCAAAACCGACTTTCTCGCAACTCCTAGGAAAGTATGAAAGGATAAGTCAAAGACGCAATACCCGACAACCCAATAACCTCCATCGGCCAGATCAAAGGACAGACGAGTACTGGCAACCAGAGGTGCCACATCGGCCAACTACTGAAGAAGAAAAACACCGGCAATGCCCCTTTTGGCAATTTTGCTGGGAGAGAGGGATGATCTTGCCAACAGTACAATCATGTCCTATGCAACACTCATCTACGTATCGGCTAAACCTGTCGGTAAAAGATAGATTGTCCAGATCAGTACATGACCGACTAGAAGAGAGAAACAGGAGGCCGATCCATGAAAGATTGTCAACATCAGAACAAGGCGAGTCCTCCCGAACTCAAGAAATATCGGCTTCTTACAATGAAATCAGAATTGAATCTGACGGCAAAATGAGTAGCTTGGCTGGAAAAATCAAAGAGCCAATAGAGCCTAAACCTCGGTGGTGTCCCTCAGGTCTTAGCAAGTCACAAATACAGACGGCTTCAAATGATCAAAACACAAGAAGAAAGGGAAGCCGAAAAGGAGAGGGAAAGAGATCAAGTGTTCAACAAGCTGAGGCCTATACCAGTTGCAAAACAGGAATGGAGGAAGAAAGAACAGGCCGATAGCGATTCGGATCAATCGGTTGAATTCGGATCTCCGATGATCCGAGATGATACGCCACCAATGGAGATAAACATGGTTTTCACCCTACCCGCCGAGTTCAAAAATGAGGAATCAGCTGAAGAAGTATTTGCCCAACTATGCCTCGGTGCGCCAGATGCCGTGTTTGAGAAACCACGAGACATGCATCGGCATCTAAAGCCATTATACCTAAAAGGGTACATTAATGGCCGACCAATATCTCGAATGTTGGTCGATGGTGGGGCAACAGTTAATCTGATGCCGCTAAGTACTTTTAAAAAATTGGGTAAAGCCGATGAAGACTTGATCAAAACAAACATGGTGTTAAATGACTTCACGGGAGATCCTACTGAAGCTAAAGGCGTGATGATGTCAGAATTAACAGTCGGCAGTAAAACCTTGCCGACTACATTCTTCGTGATAGAAGCTAAATGCAATTATAGTGTGCTCCTTGGGCGGGACTGGATCCATGCTAATTGCTGCATACCATCAACTATGCATCAAAAGTTGGTACAATGGAACGATGATGCAGTTGAAGTTGTGTCTGCCGATACATCGGCTCATATCGCCATGACTAGCCCTGAAACCAATTGGCCATATGAAGAAGCCGAATGTATATCAGGAAAAGTATTGGACAATTGCGATTTCATCTGCATCGAGAAGTCAGGATTCAAGCCGATCAGCGTTAGACCTAATACGCTTGATCGGACAAATGAAGTGGTAAGAAGATGGAGTCCAAGACACTAGCAAAATTATAGGAAAGGGTAAGAAGCTATCGGCAAGAAGAATACGAGGAAGCTGTCGAAGACTTTGAAGAAGAAAGGAAAGGGTTAGAATTTACTTCTGCCGATTTGCTTGAGGAGATCGACATTGGAGAAGGTGACAAAAAAAGACCAACATTTGTAAGTGCTAAATTAGAACCCAACTATAAGGCGAAGTTGGTCGAAATACTCAAAAAATATAGAGATTGCTTTGCATGGGAGTATTATGAGATGCCAGGTTTAAGCCGACAGTTAGTTGAACATCGGCTACCCATAAAACCTGGATATCGGCCATTTAAACAGTATCCTAGACGATTTAATCCTACGTTATATGATGCCATAAAAGAAGAAGTAGGACGATTACTAGAGGCCAAGTTTATCCGGCCTTGCCGATACGCTGAGTGGGTCTCGAATATCGTTCCTGTAAGGAAGAAAAATGGTAAGCTTAGGGTATGTGTCGATTTTAGAGATTTGAACAAAGCCACACCAAAAGATGAATACCCGATGCCCATAGCCGATATGCTTATCGATGCTGCATCTGGGAATAAAATCATTAGTTTTTTGGATGGAAATACCGGATATAATCAAATATTCATGGCAGAAGCCGACATACCCAAAACAGCCTTCAGATGCCCAGGAGCCTTAGGGCTATACGAATGGACTGTTATGACATTCGGTTTAAAAAATGCCGGCGCCACTTATCAGCGTGTTATGAACCATATTTTCCATAATTTAATCGGCAATACTGTGGAAATATACATTGACGATGTAGTAGTAAAATCCAAGGAAGATTGGCAACATTTAGCCGATTTGGAAAAGATGTTCGAGAATGCAAAGGCACATGGATTAAAAATGAACCCGCTCAAATGCGCTTTTGGAGTATCGGCTGGACAATTCCTTGGGTTTACAGTACATGAAAAGGGGATTGAAGTAAACTAAGCCAAAGTGAAAGCTATAGCCGATACTAAGCCGCCAACAAATAAGAAAGAATTACAAGTATTGATAGGGAAAATCAATTACTTGCGACGTTTCATTTTAAACTTGTCAGGGCGGATTCGGGCCTTCACACCACTGTTGAGAATTAAAAACGACCAAGAGTTCAAATGGGGAGCCGATCAACAGAAGGCCTTCGATGATGTAAAAAATTATTTGATGAGCCCACCAGTATTAGCCGCGCCTAAGCATGGTATACCTTTTAAGTTATATATATCGGCTGAAGGAGATACAGTAGGGGCAGTCCTAACACAGGAAGCCGATAGGAAGGAACGAGCTATATTCTATTTAAGCCGACGTCTCTTAGACGCAGAAACCAGGTACCCCCAGGTAGAAAAATTATGCTTGTTTTTATACTTTGCTTGTACCAAGTTGAGACATTATATTTTGGCATCAAAATGCATTATAGTCTGCAAAACCGATGTAATCAAGTACATTTTATCCGCACCAATTTTACGAGGTCGACTTGGTAAATGGGCGTATGCTTTAACCGAGTTCGACTTAGCATATGAATCGGCTAAGTCTGTGAAAGGGCAAGTCATAGCCGATTTCATTACAGGGAACGCCACATTAGCCGGAACAGTCGATGTAACTCCTTGGCAATTATACTTTGATGGATCGGTTTGTCAAGAAGGGGAAGGCATCGGTATAGTTCTGGTTTCGCCAAAGAAACGAAACTTCGAGTTCATGTATCGGCTAAATAGCTGATGCTCTAACAATCAAGCAGAATATGAAGCACTGTTAAGAGGGTTACAATTATTAGACAGCGTCGGGGTAAGAGACGTCGAAGCCTTCGGAGATTCATTATTGGTCGTGCAGCAAATCAAAGGGGAATAGCAATGCAATGACGATACGTTAGCTCTAGGGGTGAAAACGGATCGGATACGGTCGGATATTGCTGTTCCCGTATCCTAACCCATATTTTTTTTCCGGATTTGGAATCGGATACGGTAAGATCGAATACGGATACGAATATGGATATTTCGGAGTTTCGGATATGGTAATGTCGGAGCGGATACATACCGGATTCGGTTCGGAAACGGATAATACAAACGGATACATACTTGTTGAAACATTTGACAAGCAATTAATTCATATATATTACATAAATTTGACAACTCACACAACACAAGTATAACAAGGTATCAAATTCATACATAACTTGAACAACTAAGCCCCGCTCGCCCAACAGGCCAACACACTGCATTCATGCAGCGGCGGCGTGAGGCTCAAGCACTAGGGTTAGTTTTTGGGTTGGGGAATCGAATGGGGAGGCAAAGACTGAGGCTTGCGGGAATCGAATGGGAAGCCCTTGACTCTTGAGTCTTGACTTGAGTACGGAGTACCCTTGTTTTGTTGATTCGGATATCCGGTCGGATAATATCCGGTTACCATATACCGCAGCTATTATTCGGATATCACATCTCGTATCAGATTCATCAGTATCCGGTACCAAGTATCGATCGTATCCGTATCCGGCCGGATACGAATTTTTTTTCCCGGATACGGTTTTTAACGGATTCGGTACCGGATCGGTCGGGATTAACCCGTACCATTTTCACCCCTAGTTAGCTCAATACCGGCACCAATGCCTCCGAGTTATTGAGTGAGAGGAGCCGCCCAGATCGTCCTCGAGTTGTTGGATGAACAGTTACTCCCGTCGGATTTGGGTTCTAGCAACGAATCACCGGAGGCGATCCCAATGCTAATACCCAAGCCCAAACGAGACAACTCTACGACTTCCAACGACTCGACAACAACCCCGGTATTCCCCCGGTATGCGATCCGAAACTCGCCCAGGATCCCCACATACCGGTTCCCAATGCCATATCAAACATCAATTCGCACAAAGGGGCATCGAGCCCCCAAGCTCACTACCAGAGACGCAAGAACGCAGAAGCAAACCAACATACAACACGGCACACGGAAGCCCAACCAAAAACAACCCACAAAAGAAACGACCAAGCGAAAAGGTAGACAATTCAATTGCAGAAATAAAAGAGTGTAAAAATTTACAACAAAAGTATCACCGACTATCCTATACAACAAAAGTAAAACACCCCAGAAGTGTCATGCCCTGAACACTCCCGGGCACACGCACGTCGACAGCCTCTACTCGGTGCCCCGCCCGGTCACCGATAGGCAGTAGGGGCAAAACTCGCACCCCGCTGGATCCTCACCTGCAAAACCACGAAGCAGAAGCCTGAGTACGGAAGGTACTCGCAAGTCTTACCCGTGGTCCATATATGACCGACTCCAAAAGACATGCATTTGGATGTAGCAAGGGATAAGCTGGAGGTAAAATTTGCGGAAATGCTTACATTTGTTATTTGGTCACTCGACTACTCAAATCATAAATTTTTAAGCGGTTGTTACTGCACCTACTTCTAACATGAAATTGTATTTAACAGAATGTAAAGCAAGTCATCTCAATTAAAAATTTAGCTCAAACCAAACGGCGAACCACAAGTTCAAGTTGTTTACTACGCAGAAGAAGTTCAGATCAAGCTTGCTCATATCCGAGAGCGCGGCAATTCGAATCGCTTAGTTAACCCTGCAGGGAAGCATTGACCGCACGACACTTACCACAAGGGCCTAGTGTCAACCCCCTCCCAATCATACCCAATCAGGCGTCCTCACGTGGCCGAAAACCTAGCACCCCCTCGAGCAGCCCCAAGCCCGGCTTGGCGCTCGAGAGTCGGCCTAAGCCTCGCCCTCAACCACGTCCAACCACGGGAAGTTACGGTCCATCGATTCCATACGAGAGAAAGAGTGGCTTACCGTACCATAATCGGGCATGCGACCAACTGGGGTGTACTCAATCTGATTCCACTTACGGATCGGTCCTCAACTGACACAGACGGGGCTACACATTTGAGTCTCCATACCCAATGAACCAACTCCCCGCCCGGTCCACAATTCATTTCATTCCAAAACCTTTCCCAATTCCAAGCCCAACATAATGTAGTATGTGTGTAATAATAACAACGGCAAGTGACAGAACCTTCTGTCACTTGGTCCAAACCCCGACCTCTAAGCAAGACTAAGCACGGACTCGTAGTATTTCCCCTAAGCTAGTTCCAACGGAAGTATTCACAATTTCAACGGACGGATGTGCAGCAAATGGGATCTAGTCCTATCCCAATTCAACTCCTAATGCAAACTTAATTCACCAATTAAGCAAGTTATTTACAAAACTGCAATTTAATACAGGTTCAAGATGCATAGGTGCTTGCCTTGTTCTTCTGCTTGCGGATCGACAGCGATTTGCCCCTCGGCAACTCCCTCGACCACGACGGTATTACCCTCCGCGGTTTCGTTCTCTACACGAATGTAATGCAACAATAAGATGCATGCAATGCAATGAAAACAACTAGAATGAACACCCCCGACGAAACGACGCGATAGGACAGACCACTCAAGCCAGACAGAACAGGTGAACCCGGACAGTCCGGTTATTTGATCCGGACAGTCCGGATAACCCGGATACTCCGGACCTTGTGTCCGGATACTCCGGCCTAGGGCGGACACTCCGGACTGGTCGTCCGGACACTCCGGACTGGTCGTCCGGACACTCCAGACCTGGCGAGTTTTACCCAATAACTCGACGGATCGAGGTGCCGTCAAGTCCCACGGCATCGCGGGGACCCGACCTATGACATTCCCACACGCGGCAAGGCCGAGGGAACTTCAAGCTAGCTAAACCTCGAGAAAACGACACCCAACTACAAAACCACAAACCGACTCTAATCGGCCCATGGATTGGCATTACCACTACCCGATCTACCTCGCTAGTACCCACATTCATCAATCCAAGCCCCAAACCAACCCTAGCATCACTACACCCAAACCCTAGAGCTCAAGATTCAACTCCAAAACTCCCAAACCCAACCTAAGTCCCAAACCCACCATGGATGACCCTAAGACCCAAGAACCCTACGAATCAACCCCCAAGAAGAGGACCTACCTCCAAGTAGGACGGAGGAGAGGCAATGCCGGGTGGAGGATGGAGGATGCCGGCGTGAGGAGGAGTTCCCGGGGATGGAGGAGTCACCGGGGAGGAGCCACGGAGGGTCACCGGCCGGTGGAAGCTCGCCGGAGTGGAGCTAGGGTGGAGGAGACGCACGGGAGAGGTGGGAAAAGACAAAGAGAAGTGGGGAGAATGGAGGACCACGAAATGGGGCTTTTATACAAAATCCCGCACGATCCGGACACTCCGGATGCTCAACCCGGAGACTCCGGGTTGGGGTCTTTGGTGGAATCAACCCGGACACTCCGGACAATTGGTCCGGACACTCCGGGTTGGGGTGTTCGGCCACTTCAACTCGGATACTCCGGTCATTTTGTCCGGACATTCCGGACCTGATCCGGATACTCCGGATGTTTAATCCGGACTCTCCGGACGTCCCAGAATTTTTGAAACTTGGGGCCCTGACATTGAGGCACTCACAACCTTCTCCATAAAACATATCCCTAGAGAAACCAATGACAAGGCCAACATGCTGGCACAATGTGCATCAGGTTATAAGAATAAAAGCTGACAGGATATGATCGAGCTAGACAATTGGCCGATTATGTGTGTCCATCCTGTCGACTGGTTATGTGTGTCCATCCTGTCGACTGGAGAACCGAAATTAGTGAGTATTTGCTCAATCCTTCTAAGCCGACTGAACGAAAAGTGCGGCATAAGTCACTTAGGTATGTTCTCTTGAACGATACGTTATATTTTCGAACCATGGAAGGTTTGTTGCTAAGATGCTTGGGAATGGAAGAAGCCAAAGTTGCAATGGGAGAAGTCCACGAGGGAATCTGTGGGTCACACCAGTCGGCTCACAAAATGAAATGGATGCTGAGACGTACAGGATACTTTTGGCCGACGATGTTGGAAGATTGTTTCAAGTACTATAAGGGGTGCCAGACTTGTCAAAAGTTCGGCAACGTACAAACGGCACCAGCAACGGCTTTATACCCGATTATCAAACCATGGCCGTTCAGAGGATGGGGTATAGATATCATCGGCCAAATATTCCCGACCTCCAGTAAAGGTCATAAGTTCATCCTGGCCGCCACGGACTATTTTTCGAAATGGGTTGAAGCTTTACCGCTCAAGAAAGTAACTACCAAGGAACTAATCGACTTTGTAAACGAACATATTGTCTATCGGTTTGGAATCCCACAGATGATCACTTCCGATCAAGGGACTGTGTTCATGTCTAAAGAGTTCAAAGATTTTGCAGAAAGTCTCGGGATAAAACTACTCAACTCCTCCCCTTATTATGCTCAGGCCAACGGACAGGCCGAGTCATCCAACAAGACATTGATAAAACTGATAAAAAGAAAAATTGAGGAAGAGCCGAGAAAATGGCATTCAACATTATCAGAGGCTTTATGGGCTTATCGGCTATCTTACCATGGGTCGACCAAATTGTCACCTTTTCAGTTAGTATATGGACAAGAGGACGTTTTGCCCGTGAAAATTAACATCGGCTCAGAGAGGCTATCTGAGCAAGATAAATTGCCGATCGACGGATACAAACAAGCTATGCTAGACAACCTAGACGACTTGACCGAATTAAGACTGGTTGTTCTAGATCGACTTAAGAAAAACAAAGAAAGAGTTGCCAAGACGTACAATAAGAGGGTTGTACCAAAGACTTTTAATCAAGCCGATTTAGTCTGGAAAACTATATTACCAATCGGCTCAAAGGATAATCGATTTGGCAAATGGTCTCCAACATGGGAAGGGCCTTATAGGATAAATCGGTCAGTAGATGGAAACTCTTATATAATCGAAACATTGGACGGAGCGGTCCTACCTAAAGTGATCAACGGAAAATACCTGAAAGCATATTACCCTAGCGTGTGGATTGGATCTTGAGCATAAGAATAAAAATCGATGAGGAATCGGTTACAAAAACACATGCATATAAGATCGGTTACACAGCCGATCAAGTCAATCATCCAAAACTTCACATCCCAGGTTGAAACATTGTTTACAGAGGATCGGCTACACGGCCAATACTATCAAACAGTTCATCAAAAGTAAAGACAATGCTCTGCTCTCGAAGTCAGTGAAGCCCAGAGCCAGGCAAGTGAGCCCCCAGAGCCGATAATGCTGCCGTCGCCCTGCCAATGGTAGCTTGGACACTATCAATCAGTTGCTGATCGGCCGGTGCGTTGCCAGGGATAGGGATCAACTTGGCCGATTGAGTTTTGACCTGGGCAAAAACTTCACCTATCTGCCGCCTCTGGGTTGCCAGTAAAGACGTCGAGTCAGTAATATTTATCTGGCATTCTGCAAGTTCTTTGGTGACCAAGGCCAACTGTTCTTCGAGATGTTTTTTAGTCGATTCCAATTTTTGAGCTTTGTTCTTGGCCAGCTTGAGGGCAGCGGTACCCTGGTCGAAAGCACTTTTTTGAAGCTTGGTATCAGCTATGAGCTTGTCTAAAATTTGTTGGTCAGCTTGTTGAGCCTTCCTTTGTTCAACTCTTAGTTTAGCCGATTCTACATCCAACCGACGAGCGTCCAAGTGGCAAACATCCAACAGTGCATTCATGGCAGCAGGAGGAAGATCGGCTTGTACGGCTGCCATAGCATTCCTCAAAGGCTGGGTGTCGGCTAGAAGGTCTGCCTCTGGCTGCATTACCTCGTGGAAAAGACGATTGAGGCGTTCTTGCATGCCCGGCTCAGCGGTTACGACAGCCGATGCGGGTGCAAAGGCAGCTATGATACGTTGGATGTCAGCTGGGTAGTCATCAGTGGCCAGTATCTCTAGATCGTCGAGATCGTCCAAGGTAAAACCCAGGAGATCGGCGGGGTCCGTTGGCAGCTCTGGGGGTCCAGAAACGTCGACCGTCGATGGAGGTACTACCGGTGGCGATGGAGGAATAGCCGACGAAGCACCTTGGAGATCAGCTACAACCCCCGCTACTTGTACCGATGGGGATTGCTAGAAAGGACAAAAGGACAACGATTAGCAATATAAACTAATATTCTGCTCAAATCAACAAAAACAAGACTTAAATCGGTAGTCGAGTGCTCTGGGGAACCACCGGTTTGGCGCCTCACAGGTCTTGGCGAATGCCTGGCAGATTTCTTCCTCCTCTCTGCAATGAACAAAGGTTAACATTGACAAGATAAAGAAAATAGAAGCCGATGCAAGAAAGCAACTTACTCTGAGGACGCTGACGAGCTAAGTCCGATAGGGACGGACCTTGGATACCCAAGTTGCCCGAAGTGTACCCTGTGGTACCGTCCGATTGACCTGGTCGTCACTGTCGGCCACTGCTAGCGGAAGCATGGGGTTCAGCCGTCTGCTCACCAGCCGCCGTAATTCCACCCTGAGATCGAAAAAGGAAATTTTTATAAGAAAAAGCCGATTACCAGTGTAAACTTGAAGAAAAAATAAACACCGGTACCTCTACAGCTATTGAGGAGTCGGTATAACCGGAACTCTCGCTGGGGCCAGAAGCCACCGTCGGCTCATGGAAATCAGGCAAAAATGAGACGATTATAGCCGACGGGGCTCTATCCATAAGTAAAGCTTCCGATATCCTAGTCCACCATTGCGAGAAAACGGCTGACCGACGGGAATTAAGGATAAAGCGCGGCGTTGAAAGAATTTGTAATCCGTCGGCTACTTCAAGTACAACCTTCGCAGCGACACTATTGGTCACCCGAGATCGGGGTTCAACACAAGATAACAAAGGAAAGGAAGGAATGGTCTGCCCAAAACCCAATTGGCGGGCGTAAACCGAAGGATGATAAAATTCGTAAGATGGCTGAAATGTTCGATTGCGTGTATTCAAGCCAACATGAATAATGCAAGGGGAAAGGATGATTTTATACAAGTCCAAAGTGGACTGAGGCATCAAAGAGCTATCGGCATCTAAGTGAAGGAATGATGGATATGGACAATCGGCTACATCAGTGTAGCGGAAAAAATCTTGTTGCCCAAAAGAAACTCTATCTAGAGTAAGGAAAAAGCTGAGGTATTTGTGCAAGCCGGCTGGATCCATCTTCAGCTCACCAGCGGAGGACATGATAAACCTCTCCCCATAGGATCGGCTAGCCCTATACTGGGGGACTACATGTTCTAAGTAATCTTCCCTAGGGAAGGTTGAACTTCCCGAGGGTTCAGACAGAATGGATCGGCTAAACATGCAATGAAGCCATGTCTGGATAAACCACAAGGGACCTCCTATATTACCAACAACGAATTTGGCAAAGCCGGAAAAGAGTCGGCTACGAATCACGTACATCATCTGATATACCGCCCCTAAAAACATCTTGCCAAGGGCAAGCCGATGACCCTCCACTAAGCGTTCCGCTATTAATTGAAAGGATTGGGTAGGGCCAAGGGAAGCACCGCAGAATCGGTATCGGTCTAACCAAAGGTTAAGAAAAGCAGCATGCTCTTCAGCCGATACCGGACCATTGACCCTATTGTTATTCTGAATGTATTTGTGCCAGCCCTCACCTTTCTTTCGGATTAACTTGAAAGTAGGTTTTCCGCTAAAAGCCGATAACTGATCCCCATCTGGCCTAAGGCAGCACAATTGGGCCACATCGAGCAAAGTAGGGCCTATCGGACCAGATGGGAATAGAAAAGCATTAAAAGAATCCGACCAAAAGTAACAGGCCGCAGCTACCAGGGGTTCGTTGGCCTCAGGGTCGGCTAGATTCAAAGACAGGGATTCGGCTATACCCATTCTCTCCCATTTTACCCTCTTTTGAGCCGACACCCTAATACACCAAGACCTCCATCCCTTCAGATTCGTGGGCCAAGCCCTAAAACTCTTTCCCCACTCAGAAATATTATACCCAGCAGCCGACAGTGGGAGTCTAGGGATCTCGTCATTAATAACTGTGTCGGCCTGCATGGTACCTATCGGTCCTAGGTAGAATTGATCTAAACTTTGAGGAATCGGGATGAATACCTGCGAAGGGTCCATTTCAGCCGGTTTCAAAGGAAGCAAAAGAGAGACGAAGGAAGCCGATGATTCGTGATTCGAGAGCTTGAAAGCGTGCAAATGACCGTGGGGGGACCCCCATATTTATACTGCGGTGAAAAAAGGCGAACGGGCGGGAGCAGTTGTGCATTTAAAATGTACCGAGATTGTTACGGCGCAGTTAATGGGGTGGTTCCCGAGATAGATGCCTCCGTAAGCCGATATGGATGTAAAGCCGATAAGTTTTTTGGAAAATAACAGTCATCTTCCAAAAAACGGGGGGCATATGTTTGCACCAAAATTCGGCATCCTCGATAAAATCGGATAAGAGGATTTCTCGGAAAGGATAAACCAGCGAATCGGAAAGAGAATCCGTTTCTAATAAGGAAAGAGAACAAGATCCTAGACCAATACGGATATAGTCACCGTATCCATGTGTGATTCGGATCGGCCAGAGTATTATAAAAGGGACGGACTTCGGGCGAAGAGAGGATCAATCTCAACACAACACACATCTACTTTTTACAGTTCCTTTTTGCATCATTTTAGATTTACAAATACCTCTCTGGAAGTCGACGAAATCAACAGAGTTGCGCATCGCCGATTGTTGGTTCTTGGCCGATTTCGCCCAGGTTCAATCTGCTTTGTTTTGTTGCGCATCGCCTTCTCAAAGCCGATTTCACCTTGTATCCGGATTAACCGTCAGGTTGATCTAGTTATCTCCTGATCGGCTCCTAGCCGACTAGCGATAAGCCGATAATCTTCATTTTTATCGGCTTTGATTGCTTACGATTTCTACCTTGTCAATTCCAGGTCAAATTGACTGGCACGCCTTGCAAACTCGGTGTTTGTCTTGTGTGTTCGAGGCTGGAAACCCTGCTTCACGTTTTTAGCGCGAACACAAATAAAGCAAAAAAAAATCCCAACATGCTCATCTACGGCCACTATCTCGCCATTACCACTCGCAAGCACCATTGCCTCCTCCCCTTGTTAGCTCAAGTGGTGAAGCTAGAGCTTGATGTTGCCCGTGACGCGCGTGATGGCGAAGTTGAGCCACAAGGTGACGTGGGTGGAATCAGTGTTGGACCACTTGGTGACCCAGATGAGGAAGGAAGCGAGGGTCGCGGGGATCTAGCGGATCCCGTCACCGGCCATGAGGAAGAAGGTCGGATCCTCCTTTGGCTGCAACCGCGCCATTGCTGACTACTTCTTTGGCACCGCTACCGTTTCGCGCCTCAGACTGCTGGATGCATCCCCATGCTCGTGCACCACAAAAATCTCCTAGTCATTTGTCCTACTGGAGCATGCTCTCCACCACTACACCCACCCCTTGCTAGCACATCCTCATCCATTGCGTTCCCCATTCGATACACTATTCGTACTTGTTTAGGGTTGGGAATTCGATACACTGTGTGTTTCTGAGGTCGACCACATCGCTTGTCTTCACCATCATGGAACATGAGCTAAGGATGGAAGAAGGAGGCACTGCCCAATGGTACAAGGATGTATTTGGGCGAGGAAATGGTGGGTCGGTTTGTGTGTGTGTGTGTGAGTGAGAGAGAGGGGGGAGCTCAATTTGGGGGCGGGGAAGACAAAGTCTGGGAGCACAATGATTGGGATAAAGAAGTGGTTGAATTTGTGTGGCTGTAGAAGGAAAAATAGGACAGCTAAAAGCTATCTTATCCTTTTTTTGCTACGATGATATACCATTCTATAGTATTTCTGTTCCTTTAGTACTTCAAAGAGTACTATCACTTTAAAAAAAGTACTTCGAAGAGTACTCTGTTGGAACAAAACACCGAAAAAAATCTTTGGAATAATTTTCTTTTCTAGTATTCTTTGCTTTCTTGCTTGCTTACAAAATAGGTACAAGGCCTTCGCTTATATAACAGAATACCCAACACACTAATACATCTACTTGGGCTCGACTCATATGGCAAGCAGACTCATTTCCTTACGCATGCATACATCCGTGTGTAAATGATGCCTACTATGCTCGCCGATTAAACGCCTTTGGTTGGATCGGCGGGAGGGAATAGGAGCCACACCCTAAATTTGTCCTCCGGAGCACGCGGTTTTCGGAGCCCAACGAGGATGACAGCCTTCCCCGTCCCGTGGGACGCACGCACCTCACCTGTCAGCTGCTATTCGCGGTTCAGCTCGGAGGCATTTCTCTTCTCCCCGTGTCCTCCTCCTCCTCCCTCCCTCTCCCGAGTTTCGTGCTTTTCGAACAAGGGGGAAAGAGGAGCAATCGATGAGGTTGCCAAGCCATGGAGAAATTCAAGGCTTGCTCCTTCGTCACCCTGTCTCCCTCAGGTATCAATGGTTTCATCATGCTTCTTCAGCGTCGATTAATGCGTTGCCATTTCGTCACGGGAGCGGGGAGATGATGTTTTGTTGGATTTTGCTCTGTGTCGCTACCAGTTTTGGAGGTGTATGATGGGGAGCATTGGGAGGGATGTTGCATACTTTGCAATGTGTGCATGCATCGGGGTTCCTTCCGGGATTAGAATGTGGAACAGGCCCTGCTTAATTACTTGGTGGTTGGTACTACTGTTTTCGCATTAAACATTCCAGCTCCTGGAACTAGAAGAAATATAGGAAATGGTGCCAATTTTTTTGCTACATTGAGATCTTTAGTTACCTTCTCATGTATGCACGCTGCATTAATTCTTTGTAATTATGTCAAGTTGGAATTCATGTAGCTTCAAATTTAAATGCAATTCTACATTGCCCTTCAACATGTGGTTGATAATGCCATGTTATGTAGAGCATCCTGGCCGCCACATTAATCAGAAAATAAGATGGAGAAAATGCCTATGTGAATAGGAAAGCATTTAACTAGTTGGTCGATTAGGTAAAGACTACATGTTTATGTTTAAATTATCTAGGGCTCTAGGCCACACAAATTAATAGTTTGATTCAATTATGACATTAAATGGACAGACCACTTTATGTGAGGTTTCCATGTAGCCATTCAAAAACTAGCTTGTCTGCGCATACTTGTGGTGTACAAATAACTCCTAAATTTAGCTCGTTGGTGGATGAAGTTAGCACTTTTAGTCACTGTTCCAAATTCAATTTACCATATTTAGTTCTGCTGAAAGTTCTGGTAGATTTGTTCCCTTTGTTGGGTGATGGTTACTGATTGAGTTTAGAGGTTAAAGCTCTGCTCTTTTGGCTTCATTTGTTCTTTTTCTACTTTAGTGCCGATTAGAGTATACGTTCAATTTCATGAAAGATTATTCATTTCTTCTTCTCACTATGTAAAAATTGCCCTATCCTCACAATTCATATGCCATTAACCTTTTGTTTTCTTCTCTTTCTTGTGCCGCCTTCTAATGGTGTTTGGTTGGATTTGCGTGGCGAAGGTTTCGATCATTTCTGCCTTAGTGCTGACATACTTTACTTTCAAGTTATACGATCAATACAATTTATATAAACAGTCTCCTTAATTATGCATTTCTTTCTCTCTCTTTTTTTGGAAAGTCTTCATTTTGCTTTGAAGTTTTTTTATAATGATAATATCTGCATCTCATTTCTTCAAGCTTTATGCTACATTTGCACTTTGTACATTAACTGTGTGTTTTTGTTATTCTAAAAAAGGTTTGCTTTTTATAACCAGTTTCCACACATGGTGAGAGATTTGAGCTTTTTGTTAAACTAGCAAGGTGGCCCGTGCACTTGCGTGTGCATCATCCTTAAAGCATGTTTAAATGACTTCACAATACATATGTGATTTTGCTTTTTGGAAAATAGATCTTTGCATAACTCCATTTGTGATATTTTGATATTATATATTATAGGAGAGAATATACTCACTTAGTTCCCCAATACTTGTCACATGTGATTGAAACTTTGTTCCCCAAATACTTGCATAGCTAAACAACAAACGTAGCACAACATAACCTTTTCCATCTGTACTATTTATTAATTTCATTATTCCAATGCTTGTCTTTTTCTTTCGGTACTTCTTTTAGTGCACATCACATTGCTTATATCGGTATAGCCAAGTGAACTCCTGTCAATCTATCACCCTCTTAATCTCTTTATTCCGCGGAGATCCACCAAATATAGTCAAAATTGTTTTCTTTTTTTTTTGATAATGTTTAGAATACTCTATAGTTTCTTACCGACCGTAAAAAAACATATCATTGACTTTTATTACATAATAGTTAATAATTTACATATATACAAACCAAAGCCTTTGCCTTGTTTTTTTCTTCTTCTCAAATTAGCATATTTTTGGAATTTTAATTCTAAATAAAACCAAAATTTATATTTTTCACTTTGTACGGAATTAAAATAACAATTCATGATTACCTTTTATTTTTATTCTTTTGTTATTTTTTGGTGTTATTTTGTTATTCAATTTTGAATTTTAGGTTTTAATTTAGAGTTCGTTTGAAAATCAAATGGCTAATTTCCTTTTGGTTTTATTCTAAATTTATGTTAATTTTCATTGACATTTTTATTTAATTTCGTATATTAGTTTTAGGTTAGAATTTGTATACAAATCCAACCGCTGTTTTTTACCTAATTTTTATTATAAATTTCAGCTATGTCCAAGTTTTAATTTGGAGTTCGTATGAAAGTTAAATGTCTGATTTCCTTTTATTTTTTATTCTGAATTTTTGTTATTTTTTATTGTACTTGGTATGGACTCTTTCTTCTTATCTATGCCGTTAATTTTATTGTTATTTTTTATTTAATTTCAAATATTAGTTTTAGGTTAGAATTGATATATAAATCCAAGTGCTAATTTTTATTCTGAATTTTAGATATGTACGGGTTTTAATTTGGTGTTTGTATGAAAATCAAATGGCTAATTTCTTTTTATTTTTATTCCAAATTTCTGCTTTTTTATTGTACTTGGCATCACTCTTTCTTTAATCTAAGCCGTTATAAATGGGATTCACTAGATAGATGGTTAAATGTTTTTATTTAAATAATAGCATCCAACAACTACTATAGTTTAACTTAGTTAGGGTCCATCAGATTAAAGGATAAATGTTTTTCTTTTTGTGAGAATTTCTAGTATATTTCTCTTTTTTTTAGCAACTCTTCATGAGCTTTTAATATGTAATAGATGTTGGAAACTGGGCTGTAATGCATGTGTAAACATGGAGAACAGTTTTATTGATTCAACAGCATATATTTGTGTTGAGGTGCTGCTGTCCTATTGGCAGATAAAATTTGATTAAGAGGGCACCATGGAGAGAGTTGAGGTCGATGGGGACTTTGTTGTTGCTGGCAATTGGAAGGTAATCTAGTTGACCCCTAATTCCACCAAAGCTAATAAAGTAATAATGTTGTGATGTTAGTATAATTGTAACTGTGCTATTCTTTGTTTGGTCCGAAGTCTGAACACAGCTTTTGAGGTTTCATTCTACTTGCTGGGTCTCTTGTGATGATTGTGTGTATATTATATAAAGCACCCTCAATTTAGAAAATACAACTGCATCCAATAAATACCACCAGTTGTTCAACTGTACTAAATGTTAAATGTTGCATTATGTATATGATAGAATCTTCTGTGCAAATATTTCGATATCATCAAAATGATAAGTTGGTAAACCGTGATAAATAATAGATCACATACAGCAGAACACTCATTTTCTTTCTTTTCTTGTCTTTTGACTGTGTTGTTGGAATTAGTACTTTTGCTTATTCAACAATATGAAATATTAGGAAGGTATATTAAGTTGGGTTGTTCTTTGCCTATTTGTGCAGCTACATGGAGCACTATGTAACAAACTTTACACGGTTGTTCATGAAGTTTTGGATGCCATTTCTGCCCTTGAGACTACAAGACCTGGAAGCAGTTCTGGACTTCTGGCATTGAGTTCCTTGTGCATAGCTGTTGAGAATGCCAAAAATCTACTTCAGTATTGCTCAGAGTGTAGCAAGCTTTATTTGGTAAAATTTTCACATGTGTGATATGCTGATATGCTTTCTATTTCCTAGTTGAGAAGTAGAAGTGTATGAAACTATGAATACACGAGTTGGATGATCTCACATCTGCTCATCAAATATACTTGGTTTGTTTCATGATAGAGAGCAAGTATTGTCGTTTTCTTATTTCTTGTTACAGTTATGCAACGTTTTGTACTTTACACGCCTATTATTGCAGGCTCTTACAGCAGAATGCGTTCTTACAAAATTTGAGAAAGCAAGAAATGCACTTCTGGAAAGTCTTCACCAAACGGAAGAAACACTTCCGGAAGCAATTAATTCTCAGGTTGTCAATGGTCATGCACAAACCTACTTTTGTCAGTTCTTTCCGTTGAACCATATACGGATATACCTAGAATTTCTGTGACAGATTCTAATGTATCCTAATGGGTTATGGGTTCATTTATCATAAGCCGACTTTAGAGCATCTCCAAGAGGGGCCTTAAATATTGCCCTAATTTGAATTATAGGACTTTTGAGGAAAAGATTAACTCCAGCAAGGACTCTAAATTGTTAAAATTTAGCAAATTGTTTTAGGGCCCTATGAGAGTAGCTATATTTAGCAACTCTGTGATTGAGCCCTATCTTTATTGAGTTTTAGGGCCTAATTGATGGAGTGAATATTTCATTGAAGCCCTAAATCTAATTAGTTGGGGTTCTAAATTAAAGTTTAAGACTCATTTTTAGGACTCTCTCTTGGAGATGCTCTTAAAGGGATTATAGTTTTGACATAGTTTTAATCCTTCTTCACTACCTTGATATGTCTCCTTATGGATGAATGAGTTTTCCGTGGAGCAGCCTGTCGTGTGCAGAAATACTGCACATTAACAGCACTCGCGGTTACTGTAGCAGCCAGGCAGCAGCGAGGAAACTTCCTTGTCCGGTGCGATCAAGGAATAGATTAGGATTTCTTAGAGTAGTGTGCCCTTCTCCCTGCCCTTGTGGTGCGACAGCCTCCATGGCGTCATTCGCGCTGCTTGGTTCCGGGGACATCTAGTCCGTTACACAGACTATAGCTATTTGCTGTTTTCTTATTATTTAATTTAGATGTTTCTTCCATGCATATTCCTCTGATAATTATCTGCCTTTGGAAATTTCAGATCCCGCATATTGCACATGAGCTGGAGAATGCAGTTTTTGCTTTGGATCAGTCTGAAAAGCAAGTTGGTGACGAAGTTAATCAACTAATTCAGAATGAGAAGAAATCCAATGGGTTCCTTGATGACAATGAACTCGAATTTTTCCGGCAAACTGCTTTTAAGGTCGGTATTGCATCATCTGCAGCAGCTCTTACAGAGAGAAGAGCACTCAGAAGGCTTCTTGAGAGAGCCCATGCAGTGGAAGACAAGAAGAAAGAATCGATCGCATCCTATCTACTGCATCTCATGAGGAAATACTCAAACCTTTTTCGGAGCGAAACAACGGATTGCACCAACTCCCAGTGCTCAAGTCCTTCGTGCTCCTCCAGTTCAGTGTCTAGCTCGCTTGATCTCCATGGAAATAGTCATGCTCTTGAGAGGCGCCTACCTAGGGTTGGTTCCTTTAATTTAAGACATATTAAAGGGTTATCAGGGAGCATGCCATTGCCACCTGAGGAGCTAAGGTGTCCAATCTCCTTGCAGCTCATGTATGACCCTGTTGTCATTACATCCGGTCAGACATACGAGCGAGCTTGCATTGAGAAATGGTTTAACAGCGGCAACACAACCTGCCCAAAAACTCGGAAGCAGTTGTCCCAGCTCTCCATAACACCTAATTTCTGCATCAAGGGTCTGATAGCATCTTGGTGTGAACAGAACGGGGTTCTAGTTCCATCTGCAGCGCCGGAATCTCCCAAGCTCAAATATTTGAGGATAGCATCCCTGAAAAGTAGCCAGTGTCTGGTGACTAATGGCATTAGCACGGTTTTGTTTGAAGACACTGGTGCAAAGGATGATGTCAAGTTGGACGGTGAAGTTGCTTTGGAGAAGTGCTCTCGTCAGAACTCCGAAGAGGCTGTATCCAAGATATGCGAAGTTGAAATCTCTCCGGAGAAGTGCTCTCATCAGAACTCCGGGGAGGCTGCACCCGAGAGATGTGAACGTTGGCTGAGTGTGCTGAACAAGAATGATGAGTGTATAGATGAGCAACGTGAGGTGGTCGAGCAGATCAGGTCCCTTTTGAAGGATGATGATGAACTTAGGAACTATATGGGTGCTAATGGCATTACCGAGCCACTTATCCACTTTCTGAAGATGGCTGTCTGCAGAGAAGATGTGCAATCTCAGGAGGTTGGAACAATGGCTCTTTTCAATCTTGCTGTCAGCAATGACAGGTAAATATCGATGATGCTTTTTCTTGCTCTAATCATAATGTCAGTAAGGCTTCTTGTACCTGCATCAATTAATGCATGCCCCAGTAGCATTGTAGGTAGATGTTTTGAGCTCAGTTGCCTCGATCATACGATCTCTGAATTGGTTTACAGGAACAAGAAACAGCTGCTCTCAGCCGGAGTTATCCCCCTGATGGAGCAGATGATACAGAAACCGGAAACCTGCGAGGCCGCCGTCGCAATGTTCCTGAACCTCTCCTGTCTCGCAGAGGCGCAGGCGATCATCGGTTCGAGCGAGGCCATCCCATTCCTGATCAAGAGCCTGCGAGAAGACGGCTCCCGGAGCAACACGTGCTGCCTCGACGCCCTCCTCACGTTGTACAACCTCTCCCTGCACTCGCCCAACATCCCGTCCCTCATCTCCTCCGGCATCATCCAGACCCTGCACGCCGTCGTGACGCCTTCGTCCGCGTGGACGGACAAGGCCCTCACCGTGCTGGTCAACCTGGCGCTTACCCGGGCTGGCAAGAAGGAGATCGCGGCCAACCCGGCCATGGTGAGCGCCATCGTCCTCATCCTCGACAACGGCGAGCCCACGGAGAAGGAGAAGGCCGTGTCCTGCCTGTGGATCATCTGCAGCGGCGACGAGGGCAGCAGCCAGACGGTGCTCCAGGAAGGTGTGATCCCGGCGCTGGTGTCCCTGACGGCCAACGGCACGAGCAGGGCCAAGGACAAAGCGCAGAGGCTGCTGAGGCTGTTCCGGGAGCAGCGGCAGCGCGAGCTCGAGCAGCTGCAGCCGCGGGTGCAGCTGCACGAGGTGGCGGACCAGGCTGCCGCGCAGCAGCAGGAGGAGGTGGTGGTGACCGCCGTGAAGACGGCGGCCGAGCAGAGCGACAGCAAGAGGCCGCGGCTGAGCAGGTCGAGGTCCAAGAGGTTCACGAGGGCCTTGACCTGCCTGCTCAAGAAGTGGAGCCAACGCTGAGGGAATTGCATGCATTGACCGGTGTAAACCGTGCTGTATTGATATCTGCTTGTTGTGTTCGCCTTATGTTGTGGTATGCATTCCTTGACTACCGCTGTAATTGCATGTGTTCGTTCCTCTCCGTCTACTTACAACTAGGAAGGTTGTGTAGACCTAATTTTACCATTTAATCACAGCGTGCGTGAATATGTAATGCATGCATTTGTCGATTCTGACTACAATCTTGCACTGAAAACATATCCAAATGCGGGAAAGACTCTTAAATTAAGCAGCCAAAACTTCCTTGAGGAAGCATTTCTCGCCCAACAAATTATTGTTAGCATTTGATTTAGTATCAGGAAACCACAGGAAGTACAGTATTACAAAGTGTCAGTTTTAACATGCTATAGGTTAAAGCAGCTGCATGGAATGACAAGACTGAATAGATAGATGGAATGCTAGTTTCAAATTTTCAGTGCTACTCGTTTTGTCATTGCAGAAAACAATTAGAACAGCATGCAGCAGAGAAACAAAAATTGATAAATTTCAGGGTAGCATTGAGCTTCAATTATCAATTGTATCCTCACCACTGATATCTGACTGGCAAGCTCTGACCATATATAGAATCATAGAAGGATACATCGCATGGTAGTAATCCACAACCAAAGCGTTGAAATGAAAATCTGATGAACTCACTAAAAAAAGCTACCATAAGGGTTGCCACATAGCAACATAATCTTTTGCCATTATTTCATCGTAAGATGCATGTTCACACTATGAACTCATACCGAGCAAATGAAGGTCCTGTTTGGCAGAGCATCAGCTCCATCAGATCCGTGGATCTGAAGCTGTTGGTATATTAAAAGTGTTTAGATAGATCATCTTGTTTGCATTTTAGAATAAAAATATAAAGTTATTTCATTTTATTTTAGCATATAAGTTTCAGATGTGAGGTGGAGCTAGGATCTAGAGCTCTACCAAACTGAACCATCCGTATTCTTACTCGCATTTCATATAAATGGGTGGTGACCCATCCGTATCCTTACTCGCATTTCATACTAGAAACGCAAGCGCGGCGCACGCCGCGCGCGTGAACGGAAAATATTTTTGTTTTTTTCCCAGAGAAAAAACAGACCACGAAAACATTTTTCCCATGCTCCGGAGAGCAAACGGACCACGAAAATATTTTTTCTGGGAAAAACGGAGAAAGGACCTGAACGAAAAATACAGGGACCTATTTGTTATAATTTTGGATCTGCTCACTATTTCGAATAAGTAAGAAAGGGCTTGTTCGCAATTCGTATTTAACGGGAGGCTCTTTGTGTAAAACGGCGAACGGAGGACCTAAACGCGAACCGGGGAAAAACATTTTACGCTCACAGAAAATTACAAAGGATTTATTCGTAAATGGAAAGGACCTATCCGTAATTCCAAAGAACCGGAGGGTTTTTTTGCAAGAAAGGGAGAGAGTGTAAAGGACCTATTCGTAATTCCAAAGAACCAGAGGGTTTTTTTGCAAGAAAGGGAGAGACAGTGTGTGGGGTGAGGTGGCAGCCTGAGTTTCAAGGAACCTTCAAGGAATATAGCATTGAATACTAGAAAAGTGAGCGCGGCGGCACGCCGCGCACGTGAACGAAAAAAAATTATGTTATTTTTCGCATGCTCCGGAGAAAAAGCGAACAATGAAAATATTCTTTCCAATAAAAACGGAGAAACGGAGAACGGAAAACGAATTTACATTTTTTTGTGGAAAAAGCGAGCAACGATTTTTTCCCCACGCTCCGAAGAAAAAACAGACTACGAAAACAATTTTTTCGGGCAAAACGGAGAAAGGACCGACGCGCACGCGAACGGGGAAAACAAATCATGTTGTTTTTCGCATGCTCCGGAGAAAAAACGAACAATGAAAATATTTGTTCAAACAAAAACGGAGAAACATCGAACGGAAAACGAATTTACATTTTTTTTAAGAAAAAAGCGGACAACGAAAATATTTTTCCCATGCTCCGGAGAAAAAACGGACCACGAAAATATTTTTTCCGGAAAAAGCGGAGAAAGGACTGCGCCGCGTGAGCGAAAAAATTTGTGTTGTTTTTCGCATGCTCCGGAGACAAAGCGAGCAACGAAAATATTATTTCCAACAAAAACGGAGAAATGTTGAACGGAAAACGAATTTACATTTTTTTTTTGAGGAAAAAGCGGACAACGAAAATTTTTTTCCCATGCTCCGGAGGAAAAACGGACCACGAAAACATTTTTTCCGGGCAAAACGGAGAAAGGACCTGAACGTAAAGTGCAAGGACCTATTTGTTATGATTTTGGACCTGTTCGCTATTTTGAAAAATAATAAAAGGGCTTGTCCGTGATTCGTATTTAACGGAAGGTTCTTCCTGCAAAACGGCGGGCAAGGGACCTAAACGTGAATCGAGAAAAAAAATTCCCCCCTCACAGAAAATCACAAAGGACCCCTACAAAAATTAAAAGGACCTATCTGTCATTTCAAGAACGTAGGGGTTTTTTTTGCAAACAGAGGAGAGAGAGGGGTGGGACACGTGGGGTGCCTCACCGGCCAGGCTTCCTCCGGAACTTAATGGAGGGAGAATACGCACCGGCCCTGATGTGCGGCTGGGCGAGTTCTCCATCCCTCACGTTAGGCCCAAAATCTTGTCCACACTGAACCACCATGCATGTTGTCCTTGCAAGTTGCACCCGCATGGCCCAATGCAAAACGTGGCGGATGCAGGCGGCCACCACCGAGCTATCTGAGACGTTCCATCGCCTTCGGTTCGGCGGTTCACAAAGCTCTGTCACGCATAATTGAAACCCAGCAAGCTAATTGCATGAGGACACGCAGCACGCTTACAAGTCCAAGCTTTCTCTGGCCTTCACAAGGAAAGGCATCGGGAGCGAAGATGCAACGGTGCCACTAATTAAGCTTCCATTTCTTTTTGCTGTCTCTACAATCACTTCAAGCCCTGGGATATTGGAGGGAAACAACCAAACCGTGTTTACCCATCGAGGAGCCGAGCCAGTTGTCAAGATGGCTCCGGCAGCTCCAAGGGCGGCAGCGGTCGCCGCCGGCACTGCAGAGCTCGGTTCAGGCACAGAGGAGCCGGAGCAGAACCAGTCGTCCTGCATCCTTCGCCCATCGACGTTCACCTTTCGCATGGTTGGATTTAACGGGGGTGGTACTTTCGTGGACGTGTCGAGTATTTTTTTTTTACCGGTGTGATAGATTAAACAAGTATCTAGAAAAACAGTTGTTTTTGTCGGTTATTTCTCACGTATGTCAGTTCTTAATGTACCTGTTAGATTGTTGGATAATTGTGTTTGGTAACCGGTACCATTTCTTTGATACCAACACGAAAAATCTATGATGTTAGCGGGCATCTTGTAATAGACTACACCTTCACAACACACTGTATGTTTCAATATTTATTCAATTATATTTAGAACACTATGTTTCAATATTTAGAACACGAAAAATTTAGAACACTATCATTTGGAACAATAATGATATTATATTTAGAACACTATGTTTCAATATTTAGAACACGAAAAATAATTCTTCACATATCATTTTTTACCTTTAATGTTTTTTTTTTTCAAATTTTACAACAATTTGTTTTCTAATTTTTCCTCCACATTTTCAACTATTATCGGTTTTTCAAGCTTTTCGAGCGAATTTCGAGTCTTTTCGAGCTGGTTTTGTTCGAAAACCGCGAATTTCGCTCGGAGTTTTGAGTTTTTTTTATTAAGTTTTGAGCGAATTTCAATACCACTGAAATATTAAAATTTAAACTCGAAATGAAAAGTGAAACCTGGTCGCAGCAATAACAGGCGTTCGGAGCGCATCAAAACGCCTCCATTTTGACCTGACTAGTCTCTAGTCTTCTACTCTCTATTCCCCACACCAACTCCGATCGACGACAAAGCAGCACAGAAAGCAACAAGCAAATGCCCATCCGATCCCCCGATCGAATGCTCTCTTCTTCCACCCGCACCTCCTATTCGCCCCATCCTTATCGCTCCGCGCGCGCGCGCCGGCTCCGCCCCGCCGTCCTCGCCATGGCCGCCTCGGACGATCCAAGCGCCGCGCCGGCCAGGTCGGTCGCCGTCGTCGGCGCCGGCGTCAGGTCAGAGTTCTACGACATCTCTCTCGCGGGTGGTGTGCTTAGGGCATGTTTGGTTTGCTTCCAGTGGTTACTAATGCTTGTCTTACCAAATTTTAGTAGTGCTGGCCAAATTCGGTAAGTGTTTGGTTTGCAACCAAATTTTGGCAAGATTCTCATCTCTGTTGGCACTCTAGTTTATTTTCTTGCTAATCTTTGGTAAAAACATTGGCGATCAATTTGGTGACCAAATTTTAGCATGCCAATGTTTGGTAAGTTTTGGTGGTTTGGCAAATTTGTGATCAAACTAAACGGCCAATTTTGATGGATCCGGTCGTGTGCCCTTGAGGTGTTCGATGAAATGGTGCTGGTTTGTCCGTGCTCCGTGCAGTGGGCTCGCAGCGGCGTACAAGCTGAGGAAGAGCGGCGTGCGGGTCACGGTGTTCGAGGCGGCCGGCAGGGCGGGAGGGAAGATACGGAGCAACTCCGAGGGCGGGTTCCTCTGGGACGAAGGGGCCAACACCATGGTGAGCGCACTTTTTGTTGTTTGATTGGAATACGAGGTTGTGTTAGTGTACATTGCTGCTTCTGTATGTTTCGGATTGTGGTACTAGTCAAAGGATCAAGCAAATTGCGCAACCTGTACTCATTCAGTTAGTGATGCGTTGACGCATCGGCTAACATGCATGAGTTTGTGTGTGCAATTGGGCCCTTGGTTGGACATGTCGGGGTGGTAAAACATGGAGCATCCTCCTCTCCTTGTTCAAAGTGGTTGGAGGCTAGTAGATTTGTTGATGACATATTAATTCTTCTGCCTGCAGACGGAAAGTGAATTGGAGGCTAGTACACTAATTGATGATCTTGGTCTCCAAGACAGACAGCAGTATGTATGTGCCAATGTTATCTGTGAATAATAACTCATGTCTGAATATTGTCTGGAAAATGTTTCAATTTACAGAAATTAACCTGATGGGTTCAATGATTGTTTCAGCCTAACTCGCAACACAAGCGTTACATTGTCAAAGATGGAACACCAGTACTGGTAAATAGGCTTTTGATGCAATCATGCATGCATCTTCTTTTCTATTTTTCCTATATTATATCTCACTTCAAAATTTTCTCCTTTTTGGTCCGAAAAGATTCCTTCAGATCCCATTGCGCTAATGAAAAGCACTGTTCTTTCTACAAAATCGAAGGTACACTCATTATTGAATTCTAACTGTTACAATACATACTACACAATAACACCCTAACCCCTTCGATATAAGTTGTTTGTTGCCACTGATGGATTGAATTTCATAGCAAAGAAGAAACACTTGTATCAAACTACTAATGTTAATTACCAGCACCATGACCTGAATTAGCTGTTTTCACTTAATTACTTGAAAAATTTGTACAATTCTCTAGAATTTTGTTCTCGAGTAATGTGATTGTGAGCATCATATTGTATTGTTTTTAATGAACTATGTCCTATCCTTGCAGTTAAAGTTATTTTTTGAACCATTTCTCTACGAGAAATCTAGCACAAGGAACTCTGGGAAAGTGTCTGATGAGCATTTAAGTGAGAGGTGAACCTTCATACTTAAGTGTTTTGCATTGGTGTAAATTTCATATGTTGAGGTTAGCTAGTGTTGCCTTAATCCTCATGTCCCTGTGAATCTCTCTAGGTAAAAAGAAGGTATAGATTGCATATCATACTTCTTTGCAATGTGCATTATCTTTGTTTAGTGGAGATGTTTGATTTCCCTGTTTCGACACCTTTTCAGTGTTGGTAGTTTCTTTGAACGCCACTTTGGAAAAGAGGTGAGTTTTATTCCTTGAAGAAAATCATGAATAATTGATCATACCTGGTTAAAAGTTCTGCATCTCATCATAACCAACCATGGCTTGATTACAGGTTGTTGACTATCTTATTGATCCATTTGTAGCTGGAACGAGTGCAGGAGATCCTGAGTCATTATCTGTAAGTTATTATGTCCTGTAATCCTGTCCCATTATTTGCATTTTTTAGATCTACATATTGCTTTGTATTGCTGCAGTAAATATGCAGTCATAGTTATTAGTTTATTCCATTTTCTGTGTATAAACAGCATATGCACTTTTACATGTCATGTGTTCTTACAGATGATAATCTACAACAATTTATCAGTCCAAATGATCAGATTAGCATAACTGTGCTGGTTTGGAGTAACAGTTCTTTTTGTGCAGATTCGTCATGCATTTACAGGGTTATGGAATTTAGAAAAGAAGTAAGTTTGTACATTGCTTTTATTTGTTCATTGCATTCCATTTCCATTAGTTGTCTTGTCGACATTATTGCTTTTGCTATCTCCCATGCATTCTTATGTTAACACCTGCATGCAGGGGCGGAGCTAGCCCAGGCCCAAACCCCGGGTTGGACCAGCTGATCTTAGATTAAATATCTGTTTTTAATATTTTTCAATAATTTTTCGAGAATTTTAGTAGGCTTTCGGTACCAGGCCCCGGGCTACAGCCTACTCTGCCCTGGGCCTGGATCCGCCCTTGCCTGCATGTACTCACATTTACTGCATAGTGCTGTAGTGCATTATATCAGTTTAAAAGTGTCAAAATTCGGCAAGTGAAGATTGCATTGTTATGATATTTTTCATCTATCCTTGTTTCTTGCATTTCTTTCTTGGGTCCTGCTGTTAGCCTGTTACTGCACTATCTGCTGTTTTCCCCATCTGGACTTTCATGAATTGGGCATTGACAGATGATCTCCCTGTATTATGCTTATTGTCTGCGCCATCTATCGTCTTTTTTTACTCATTATTTGATAATCTGGTGCTGTGCATTAGAATTGACTTATTTGTTTGAGAGGAAATATTTCTTGATCAGCCTGATATGCATCTTCTTGAAGTTGAAGCTATGTTGTAATTTTTTATTTCCAGTGACGTTATTATTAATACTATCTCTGGCAACACAAAGTGTCAACCTAAATTATTGTAAATATAAAAAACCATGACACCAATATTCAGAAAAGTGCTTGCCTGATTGTACCATTACCAGACAAGAAATGGCTGCTAAATGTCGTGACTACCTAGCCAGATCATTAAATTAAGCCCAGTCTGTTGAAATTTCAATGGTACTCGTGGCCATTGAATCACTAAATGCCAGTAGATACACAGTGATTTACATGTGGACTACTCGAACTACAAGTTGAATTTGTTCAAAAGTTTGTTATAGAATTTTCTTCATCATGGGTGGTGATAATAACTACAGCTTCGCACTTTTAGGGTCAAATGGGCCACGTTATTTTTTGGGTTTCAGCTTGACATTTACATTAGCACTTAATTGCAATAAACATGGCCAACAACATTTTTTGTACCCAATTATGATTTTTGGTCGTCCTTTTCTTTTCCTAATATGTTGCTTCATGCTTCTTCAATGCTCTCAGGTATGGTTCTATCATTTTTGGTGCCATCTTGTCTAAACTAGCAGCTAAAGGTGATTCGATAAAGACAGGAGGTGCTTCATCAGGGAAAAGAAGGAATAGGCGCGTGTCATTTTCATTTCATGGTGGAATGCAGGTATTGTTTCGTTGACATCCTGTCATTTCCTTTGTTAGTGTCAAAGATATCAAAGGCAAACCCTTGTACATGCCATAGTAACTCCATTCATGCCAGCTAATGCTGGATTCAAACTTTGCCATTAAAATAGTTATTATTTTTCTGCCACTCAAGGACTTAAGTTCACTAGTTCAGTCAATGTACTAGCATCACTGCTTTAAGAAGTCTCACAAGAGTGGTTATATCCATTTTCCAGCTTAGCCATCCATTTACACCCTGCCATGATCGCTCTTTATTGACTTGGCACAAGCTTGTTGGTTTGCGAAGAGTAGTTTTAAGCTAGGTCAAACAAAGACCCAATGACATGTCCAAGCGTAAGGATCTGTCTTGAATATTTTTAACATCGCAGCTATCGAGAAATAAGAAGTGCAACAGAAGAAATGAGTCAAAGTCAGCTACAAAGCAAAGGAGACACTCATAAGCAAATGAAGAGCCTTAATGTTTGGACATCACTGAATAGTTTTCATGGTAGTGGATAATGAACAAGCGCTGAAGATGCCCACATACTGTGAGAGATATTAATCACGCAGTATTCATCAACAGTTGGTTTTGACACAATATTTATCTCGCTCTAAAGAAAGTTGATGCCCTTTCCCACTGCATGGTAACATGCTGCATGTTTTGTACTGTACTATTTAATACATGGTTTTTAAAAGTTTTACGTTCACTTTTTTTCAGTCGCTAATAGATGCACTTCACAAGGAAGTTGGAGATGGTAATGTGAAGCTTGATACAGAAGTGTTGTCATTGGCATGTAGCTGTGATGGTCTCCCTGCATCTGGTGGGTGGTCAATTTCAGTTGATTCAAAAAATGCTAGTAGCAAGGAGCTTGCAAAGAACCCGTCCTTTGATGCTGTTATAATGACAGTAAGAAACACTCATCTGCATTCTGTTTTAAAAGCTTGTTCATTTGATCTGCAATCTGACAAATTTGCTTGCTGCCAATGTGTATAATTTGATATTTTGGTACTCATTCAGGCTATTATGGACATTAAACATAGTCACAAAACGAAAATATTTACCCCTAGTATTTTTTTTCCCTTCAGGCTCCATTGTCTAATGTCCAGAGGATGAAGTTTACAAAAGGTGGAGTGCCCTTTGTGCTAGACTTTCTTCCTAAGGTCAGGTTGAGATCACCATTTTTTATTAACAAAGGCAATGATGGATGTTGTTGCTATTGCAAAGGAATTGGTGCTAGGGGAAATTCCTCTTGATGGCTTCAATTGCATTTTTTTCATGCATGTCACTATGAGATCCATGTTGCAGGAATTTTTTTTGGATTGGGTTGGGGTGGGTGGGGGGGTGTATTTTCTACATTTCTACTATAGATGTAAGGGCCTCTCTTAGTTTGTGAATCGATGCAGTGTTCGATAATGTATATAAAAGTAATTGTGATCTGTATAGCAGCATGTGGGCTTGTGCTAGTACTTTTAAGTAAACTCTCCATTTCTGAACAAAATGAGCAATGTATATTTTTGACATATATTGGATTTGAAAATGAAGCATATAAGCTGGATATACCAGATTTCATTTTACTGACTAACATGGAATTGGAGTAAAGATAGTTGTATAGCTTCTCCATTGTAAAAGGCAACCTTGCTTGTCCAATTTTATATGATCGAAAATTGATTCCCGTAATGGAACTAGATTTCCGTGTGTTAAAATGCTTCATTGTACTACTTTCCCTATTATTTGATATTTTTTGTGACATATATGTGCATTTGGATAATACCTGAAAACATAGCAACGTGCTGGTGTCGTTATAGACTCGAGTTAATATATTACTATTTACAAGTTTACAATTATGAGATGTAGTGATTCTAATTTCCTGTTAAGAAATACACGGTGATTAATAATTTGATAGACCCAAACTATAGCAGCTCTTAACTAGACTTATTACAACTTCTAACATGTTTGGACGAATCTCATCTTAATCCATATTTATTTATTATGCAGGTGGATTATCCGCCGCTATCCCTCATGGTAACAGCTTTTAAGAAGGAAGATGTCAAAAGACCTCTGGAAGGATTTGGGGTCTTAATACCCTACAAGGAACAACAAAAACATGGTCTGAAAACCCTTGGTAGGTTAGCTCAGCTTTATTTGAACTATTTTTCAGCTTTCTGAAGCTTATGTTTTGAGCTGCTAATTATCATTTTATTGAATTTGGTTTTGTTTATTCTGATTTGTAGTGTTTCCCTCCACAATTTTACACATGACTGTTTCTTGTATAGGGACTCTCTTCTCCTCGATGATGTTTCCAGATCGAGCTCCTACTGACCAATATTTATATACGACATTCGTTGGGGGAAGCCACAATAGAGATCTCGCTGGAGCTCCAACGTATAAAACTTATTTTGATTATATATGTTATAGTTCTTTTTTAGCTAGATTATTCTTATAATATACTTCTGCAGGGCTATTTTAAAACAACTTGTGACCTCTGACCTTAGAAAGCTCTTGGGTGTAGAGGGGCAACCAACTTTTGTGAAGTAAGTATAACATATTGTCCTAATTGTAGCAATTTTCCATTTTGCTATATGTTTTCCCCTTTTGTGTTTGTGTTATGGTTTACCATCTTGTAGGGAGTTTAAGAATTCGTGCAATTTGTCTCACCACCACATACTCATGTAATTTAACACGGTGTTTCTGCTGTTACTCAGGCATGTACACTGGAGAAATGCTTTTCCTTTGTATGGCCTTGATTATGATTCAGTATTGGAAGCTATAGAAAAGATGGAGAAAAATCTTCCAGGGTTCTTCTATGCAGGCAAGTCCATAAAGGCATCCTAATTGTTATTATTTCCCATGATGATATGGTGTTCCTTGGTCTGCTGAAAAGGATGCTCTAATCAAAGAAAACATGTATAGCATCTAAACAGTCTTGTCGACGTTTTCTAGAGCAAACCAGAAATATTGACCCCAACAAGTAACATTTTAATTTGATGTTAACCAAGAAATATTATTTGAGCTTTTGTTCTGTCATATAGGAAATAACAAGGATGGGTTGGCTGTTGGAAATGTTATAGCTTCAGGAAGTAAGGCTGCTGACCTTGCGATCTCATATCTTGAATCTCGCAACAAGCAAGACAATTAACATTGAAGGTATCTGACCTGTCTTCTAGCAATGGCAGACAATATTTTCAGTTTATGTGGATTAAAAACGATAACAAGGTTGCAAATATCATATTCTCCTCATGAAGCCTAAACATTTTGACCAGAAGTATAGCCACTTGTGCAAAGATGAGCGAGTGTAAAAATCATTATGGTGGCCCGCGATGTGCTCACGTTGTTCAGAGCAACATCAGAACATCTCGGGCCACCAGACATGTACTTGTTTTGACAACAAAAATACATTTCTCAAAATGTTTCTGAGAATTTATGACATGTACAATTTAACCAATTCAGGTTTCAACGGTACAGCCTCCCCCCCAGATTGCATGGAGCAGAAGAGTTTTCTATGAGCTCACACGACCCGTAATCATTACAATGTTACTTGTACGTTTATACGAGATGCCCCTCTGAATAATAACCATCCATGCATTGCAGCAATCGTCAGACTGTTGAATTATTTGCCTGCCACTGTGGTCGTTAAGTAAAACATACACCTTCTACTTGTAGTAGACATCAATAGGCATTTCTGACTGACATACTTTGGTGGTGTCTGGTCAATCATCTGGGATAGGCAAGATAAGTCTTCCCCTAGTGACTCATCTTGACTAGATATATACTACTACTTTAGTCCATAGATTCCCCCACTTGGAGTCACAGTTGAACATCCTAATTGACCAAAGGTCGATAGGTCAGGCCAGCTTGAAGCCAAACTGAAAGTCTTGTGAGAATCCGGGTAAAGATACGCTTGTACGATATGCCTGTTCCAGTGGTTACGTGCATCATTATGATGTTCATCTCGTTTCTCTTTGCCCCCCCCCCCCCCCCCCTTGACGTCTGGACTACTCCATAACTACAATTAGCCACTGGATTATATGATGCTTGAAGCTTAGGTTTGGTTCATATATATGCACTATTGCTACATCATTTGTCTCGTTTTAAAAAGGCATGTTCATCTCAAATGGCACTCTCCTCAGTTCAATCGGAAATAAACACATGCAAGACAAGGCTACGCAGTAGTGCAGCTACCTAAAAGGAGGGTGCACGCTACGGCCTTGTTTTGTAGAGTTTCAGATCCCAGTTCACCTTAGAGCTGAAATTTGTAGACTGAAATAAAATGACTTAAGTTTACAATTTTATTCTAAAATATAAACAAGATGACCCACCTAAACACTCTTAATATACCTATAGCTCCAGCTACACGAATCTGGTGAAGCTAGAAATATCCAGCTCCATCAACTCCAAAGATTTGGTGGAGTTGGAGCTCTACCAAACACCCCCTAGTATTGAGTGGGAATGATAGGATTGATTGGGGCAAAGATTTTGCTGCCCTGAAATGATATTTGCTCGGGCTTGGTGTAAGAAGAATAAAGAGGCATTTGCTTGGCCTTGGGAACTTTAGGGCACAAGCAAGCATGAGTATGGTACTCCTTGGAGGCTTTATGCCCTTCATGGCACCTTTCTTTTTGGGCACATCCTTCCTAGTATTGTATGAGCTTGGCGGCCACTGGCCATAAAGGAGCTATAAGAAAGTAAAGTTAGGTATTGCCCTTATTTCTGCCATGTTTGAAGGACTGTAATGCCTTATCCATGGAGCTTTGCTTCTACCGTGCTATGTTGCTTTTTTAAAATTGAAGTGATTTATTTTAATTTGACATGCACTGGTGCATACAGCTTTTTCACCAATGAAGATAAACAAGGTTTTTTTTCCCCCTAAAGCCTTATACTCAGTCTCACCCAATGCCGTCCACAGCCTGGATTTTTGGTCAAGTGCCAAATGGTTTGTTTTGGCTAATAATATATTGTATGCAAAAGCGGGAAGCGTCATACAAGGACTAAAAGTAATCTTGCCTACAAAGCCTAGGTTTTATTTAATCTCATACACTTTGATTTCTTCAAGGCCTTTGATTTCTTCAATGCCATGGACCAAGACTCCAAGAGCTGCTTAGGCCAATGGCTAGGGCCAAGAACCAAAAGGATCTCGACAGGAGTTGAGCTTGCCACTTCGAACGTGGTAAGTGGGAGAGGACAAACAATCTAGTACTAGTTGCAATAGCAAGCTACGTACCCATGATTGAATTGGTTTAGTGACAAGCATAATCGCCGGCCTATATATTGTGTGTGATTGTGTGGATGAATATCCTTATCTAGCCCCAAGCCTATATATTGTGTGTGATTGTGTGGATGAATATCCTTATCTAGCCCCAAGCTCCTTGGGGGCACATGGCTACTACTACAGGTACGTTAAGCCCCCAAGAATACACAAGACCCCTAGCTAAAACCCTAGGAAAGTGCAGGTACTGATCGATGCTATTACCTACCGAGCTAGCTAACGACAAGAGGATAAGGTCCTTGAACTGTATGCGGCACATAATTGGCTATGCGCTCAAGGACTAACAGTTCTTGTTATGGATCTCTTATAGCCCTTTTGTTGGTACCTGCATGGTTTGGTAGTTATTGGAGTATTGGACTGAAGCATTCTAGTACAGACTTCACTATTTTCCTCTCTTACTCCTGTCTAGTGCGCTAAAAATGCATGAGTTGCTTGCATGTGTAGCGCATATCATTTTCTGGCTACATGCAACCCAATGCATGTGTTGGTTTCATGTGTGGCGCGTATCATTTCTGGCTGCATGCAACCCAATGCATGAGTTTTTTAAGGGTAGGCGGACCCAGGACATAAATTTAAGGGAAGTTAACTGGTAGTGATACAATGCTAAAATAAGACAAATAAATCAAACAAAATACAATCATTTCGAAAAGCGTTAGATAGGTGGTGCTAGAAGTGGTAACCGTGGTTTTATCGGAGGTAGGGTGTGTCCTAGCCCCCCTTTGACACACAATGTAAATATATCACATGTTATTTATGCACATGTATATATGCATATTCATTCTTAATTTTTATTTAGACGAGATCTCAAAGATCGAACACGCGAGTAGCCAGGAGTTCACCGACTCCCTAGCCAATCTAGCAATCGTCGGTCCTCAACCCAATGCATCCGTGAGTTGGTTGCATATGTTGTTCGTCAGGTGTACGCTACATATGCTGTGCATGAAACAACTGCATAGGTTACTTCGGTATGTCGCGTATAGGGGTCGAGTAAAATTTTACCATGACAGCGCATCTAATTTCTACTACATATTATATACTATTGTAACGTAACGTAAAATTTCTCTAAAAATAAACAAACAGCGACTACAGAATCTTGGCAGCTTAAATGGTGGATCCGAACACAGCTTGGCTATGTAGAGATGCTTTCCAGCCTAGAGCGTCGCTTCCTGGAAGATTCGGGCCGTATCGACCGGCCGGATGCATGCGACGCAACTATGCCACATGGCAGGTTAGCCGTATCTAATCACCATTGCAACATGGAACGCTCGGCTCAAGCCTCAAGCCTTGAGGTTGATCGTAAATTAGACGAACCTAAAAATAACTTAAAATATAAAAAAAAAGAATGTTGTACGGTGAAATTCAACCGGTGTGGTATCTAGATGACTTCATTAAAACTGGTGACACACACGTACATACATACACACACAACCCTTCGAGTTGACCTCAAGTGGTTGTTGCCTCTGGACACAGGCAAACGGACCTGACGAAATAATGATCTATTACCAGCAAGGGTTGACTAGTGCCGGTTTTGTGACGGACGCAGCATATACTGCAGAAATCTTCCTTTTGTCACATCAGATATTTGTTTTTTTTTTTGAGGAGGATTAACGTTAAAATTAACAAATTTAAGATCATTTCTTTAGGATGATATATATCATCTCTTCTATCTATCTCCCCCTTCTCTTTTCCCTCATCACTCCCAAAATTTAAAATTAGAATATTTAAACTTTGAAATACTTAAATAGAAAGTTTCAACTAAAAAAATCAAAATAAAAAATTTACAAAATTAGGAAGTTTCAACTCGAAAAGCTTCAAATCAAAAAGTTTCAACACAAAAAGTTTTAAAGCTAAAAAAAATCTTTAAATCAAAAACTTTAAACCACAAAACATCATTTCCGCTGTTTTTTTTCTTCCTTTCTCATGAAGACCCGTACTTGATTTGTCTTAGTGGTTACTAGGGCTGTAAACGGGCCGAGCTCAAGCGTGTTTGGGACTCTTAGGCTCGAGCTCGGTAAGGCTCGAGCCGAGTTCGAGTTGGGGTCCGAGCCTTGATTCAGGCTTGAGCTCGGCTCATCCAAGCTCGAGTAGGCTCAAGTTCAACTCAAGTAAGCTCGGTAAGAATGATACGTTCGGTAGGCTCGAGTAAGCTTGGTTCACAGAAGCTCGATCTAAACTCGAGTAGGCTCGCAAGCTATTCGAGCTCGGCTCGGTGAAACTCGCGAGCTCAAGATCGAGCTCGAGTTCAGCTCGTTTGGAGCTTGAACCGAGCTCGAACTACTGACCAAGCTCAGACCAAGCCTGGATCGAGCCGAGGTCAAGTACCTTACAGCTCAAGGTTTTTTTTACAGCCCTAGTGGTTACCATAGTGGCGATCAGAGAGCTTAATTTATTCCTCTCTGCAGGGAAATAAAAGAAAGAAAAGAAAAATTGTGCAGCATATGTAGCAGATGGGTACGGGGCCAACGCTTGTCTCCTAGTGGCTAGTACAGTTAGCATACACGTTCTCAGATTGTGATCTTTAGCTAGCAAGCAGCTAGGGCAGTAAGCGGTTCGCACTTGGTATTAGTTTATCCTGTTATGCATGTATGCATTTTATCGGTGACAGAATTAAAAAAAATGATGGTAGCGTATATTTCACACATATAACTATATATTTTTATACAATGATTTTTATTCATCATAAATTCAACATATATATATATATATATATATATATATATATATTTGAAATTTGCTAAAAGTACAATACAAATAGCTCTAAGATGGTAAAATCCAAAATGACCAAAATCAAAATCAATTCAATAAACAAATTTTAGTCTATTAAAGATGTGAAATTGTAGCATTTCTCAAAATTTTAGAGATGCTAGAGCATACCAAACACCTTTAGTTTCACCCCCGCATTTTACAATAGGGACCCATTATACTACAAGCATTTGGCTTTGGCATATGGGTATGGCCGTATGGGCGGCTTCTCCATCTTGTTGAAGTCGCCTTGCATGATGTGCACACAACACGGGCAAGTGTGATATGCAGTGGCAGACCTAGAATAAAAATAGAGGGAGGGCTCGTGGGTTAACCTAGTGGTTGGTGAAAAACTAGTACTAACTTTAGGTAAGTTGATTCATCTAAAATCCTATTAATTGCGTTGCACTAAATGCAAAGACCAATAAATAACGGGTGGCAAGACTGTTGCAATCTTGCACATCTTTAGATCCCACATGTACACTTTCTCTCTTGAGGTGGTGTCATGATCCCCGCCCCCCCCCCCCCCACCACCCATATTCAAGTAGCTAGCCTTACAAATATGCTATAGATGTTAATTATATCTATATGTATTTCATCAAATAATTTAAGAACATGCTACTTAAATATTTTAGGATAGCTAACAAAGAAAACAAGCTAGTGTACTTTAATATTAAATTATAATAAAATAACATGAAATAGAGAGAAATCACATCAATTCATAATACAATGAGCAAATAGTGATACAACATTACTAATAGCGGGCTATAGATTGGTGGGGGGGGTGGGGGGGGGGGGTTGGAGCCACTTTAACCCCACCCTTAGATCCGTCCCTGTGTATACGTGATAAGTTGACAACTGCATGCCACGAAAACGCAAATTGCTTGCAGTTTTCCGTCGAGAGGACAGGGCAAATTGCCTTAAGAGCCCTGTAATGTGCAGGAAGTACACATGGAAACGAGACTTTACTCAAGATCCAAGCATTTGGTTTCATGATGCAGTCCATGCATTTGGTTCTGCATTCTTTTTTTTTTCGGAGATCAGGTGATGCCAAAAACATTAAGGTGTCACATGACCAAACACTCTATATTAGAGTATAAGTGAATTACATGTTCTTCCTCATCAGCTTAAGTTTTGGAGTAAATTGGTTGGTGCATGCAACTCAATATAGTATCATAGCCGAAAGATCTTGAGTTCAAGACCCGGTTAGCGCAATTAAAAAAATTACAGGGGGAGCCTACACGTGTGAGAAGTCAAGTGACGCATGCAACTCGATACTGTACATTAATCTCCGAATCATGTTGCAAATAAACATCAACGAACAAAAGAAACGCAGCAATTAATGCTAAGATAAATAACGAGAAGAACTAGCTGAAAAATGAAACGAATGGTGTCCTTAGAGAGAGAGAAAAAACTCAACGAGGAGCAACAGGCAGGGCAGCAATAGGCAATGCCGTAGTGTGCCCTACAACAACGTCACTTTATCTTTCCTGGCCAATTGCACGCGATCCATTTCCGTTTTCGGCATCAGTTGACCTGCTCTCTCTCTCCAGGGACCACCAGGAACGGCCGGAACTATCGCGGCGGAGTTTTCAATGGAAATAACGCAACCAGCCGGCCGGCTGCAAAACTCGCAAGTCGCAACCCACGCCAGCATACGGACTGGTAAGTGGTAACAAGCTGACGCTGCAGCCGGAGTCTCCAGACTCTCTTCGCCCTTCAGAGTTGTAAACTTTGCAGTGGTAGGAAAAGAGCTCAAAATTAAAGCGACTATAAGAGTGAGAAAAGACGAGAGAGAAATGCCCACCACTTCCACTAGACACTTCAGTATATATGATGAGAGGGACCAATTTGTGATAGCTTTTACCTCCCTAAATTGTCACTGTCGCCAACGGCTTCATCGGGGGCAACAAAGCCAAACAGTCAGCGTCAAAACAACCCGTCATTTCCTCCTGTGTCACGCTCGTGACCGTTCTCCACGCGTGCCGGCTTGGCTGGCGAATACCGGAGCTAATTGACGTGGAGCCACGTGCGAAGTCCTTTTTTGGGCTCAGCACGGCGCAGATCGAGTGTGTGACTGCTGGTTGCCGTGCGGAGTACCGAAAAACCAGTGGCACTCATTTACTCTGCGTTACTGCGTATACAAAGGCGTCGAAGTCTACCTGGAGGCTAAAAAAGGAACCGCAAATGGCAATAGTAGATTCTATGCCACGGCGAAGCTATGTTAAAAAGAGAGGGTATATCCAAAGTACGAAGCTAAATTAAGAAAATATATTAAATATAGTTTTGTGTAATTGAAATTCATACACAAATAAAAGAGAGACATAGTAAGAGAGAGAAATACAATAAATCCACCTCACTAATGGAACGTCATCCCAAAAAGATATGAATATGCGTCTAAAATGATATGTATATTAAAATTTATAAAATTAATGATACAATAGTAAATTATGAATAATTATGAACATTTTAAATAGAAGAAACATACCACTAAGATGCTACCTTAAATCACGAGGCAAATTCATTTTACGAGTTTTCATGCATTGGAAGTGTTTTATAATTCAAGAATCATCAATGCTTGTAAATATCTCTTACTCGGTGTAGCATACCATCAATGCATTGAGCCAGTCACCCGCTACCTTGAGTTAGTGTATGCTTCCGACGTACAGATTTACCCATAACCCCAATAGTATCATCCATGTTTAACACAATAATCCCATATGCATCACAAAAACTTTTGACTTGTTCGAACAATGGCTCCTATCCATTGTCCCGTGTATCTTGCAAGCGTTCTTTTATATCTTGTATCAAGAATATAGATTCAACAACGTCTTGATGTTTCTTTGCAAAGCAAGTGATAGCTCATTTGTAATACTTAATATCATTTGTAATACTTAACAAGGTTATTAAGAAAATATATGATGAATACAAATTCAAAGCATTCTATCTTTTTTAGCAAACCAGTTGCTCCATCATGACTTGAGTTTTGACATGCATCTTCACTTATAAGCTCTATCATATCCACCACTGTCTCCCACATTTGGTATATACGAAGCAATGTTTTGATGTTGTATGATCAAGGATAACTGACTAGATGGGAGGTGAATAGGAGATTTTTAAAATTCTCAGCTCTAATTGCAATAATTTAAATAAGTAATAATAGAAATCGAAATTTTAACAATTAAGGTATAAAAGCTCTAGGCTTCGCTAAGGTGCACCAACAAACTAAGTCTAAGCAAGAACACAATTCTAACAAGATGATCAAGAGCTAAGTATTCTAGAAAAATAATTCATACAATTTGAATAAAAGAAAACAAACCACAAAGAGATGAACATGAATTTTATCCCGTGGTCTCAAGACTTGCTAGTCTCCCCTAATCTATGTTGAGGAAGCTTGATCCACTCAAGCTGGGTCCTTGTGCAATGAGCCTTCTCTTGATCACTCGTGGTAGCTTTTCCCCGCTCTAGGTAGGCGAGCTCCTTGCCTTCACAAATACCGGGCCTTCTCACAAGCTCCTTTGAGAAGATCACCAGTTCTCCTACCTCCAAGCCGTAGGAGACGGCAACCTCTAAGAGAATAGACTTGACATTTATTTGAAGGTGTTTGAGTGTTTCTAATGGCTCAATTAATACAATGCACTCAATTTGCTCTCAACAATACAACTTTGAGAATTGAATGCACAAGAGTGTAGAGAGAGTTGCAAGGGCTCAAGATGCGTTCAATGTGGCCACCAACCTTGCCCTTGATGCGGGTAGGGGTATTTATAACCCCCACCAAGAAACTAGCCGTTGAGGGCAATTTCCAAAAAAATCTGTCGAGTCCGGCACTACCGCCCTCTGAGGGCTGGTAGTGACGGCCAGATCTCCAACGACAAACCTAGTGCATTAAATGCACTAGGTTCTAGCCATTACCACCTGCTCCCATAAGTCCGGCACTACTACCATCTTGGGTCGGTAGTGTCGCATTTTGAAATGGTGAAGTCGGGGGCTTCTGAAAAAAGCTACTGAGGTTAATGGGCGGTACTGCCGCTCGCCCAGAAGTACTGCTCCATATGGCCGGTAGTGCTGCTTAGGGCCAAAGCACAAAAACACATGCTCACTGTAAAATAAGTACCGCCATCTTAGGAGCGGTACTACCGCTCACCCGGCAGTACCGTTCCTAAGGCGTGGTAGTGCCAGCCACCGAGAGACGCAAAAAATCACTATCTTCTATTAAATAACTATCACCCTCTTGTGGGCGGTACTGTCGCACCTCCGGTAGTACCACTCCTAAGGCCCGGTAGTGCCGCTCTTGACCAGATGGTAGGATTTTGAGAAAGAATTTTTATGCAAATGATGAACATGATTTATCACATTAATTGAGCCATTTAAATCCACTTAATTTTAAAGCTACTAATCAAGTTCCCTTTAATAGTACGTCACCTGATCTAGCAACCCGATCTCTCTCCAAACACTGAGATCACCAAAATAATATAAAAAGATACTTAATTCTTTTATACCTTGATCTTGAACTTGACTTCGAATATGGGCTCATGGCTTTCTTTTCATTATCCTTTGTCGAGGACCAACCACCTTTTGCACACTCAAAGTAAAATGTTAGTCCACAAATATTGATTATTATTAATTACCAAAACCAAGCAAAATTGGGGGCCTAGAAGCTTCAGATGTGCCCACTGAGTATCTCCATGTATAGCTAGGCCAGTTTCTTAATGTAACTCTGTCCCAACTAATATCAAACCATTCTCTAACTTTTCAACAAGGTATTACGATGCTTTTCAATCAACACTTCCTTTTTATTGTAAGAGGCACTCACATCAGTCACTATTACGAGAATATAGTTGAAATCTGTAATAGCTATACTACAACTTATGACAGTACAACCACCAATTGTAACTAGTGGGCGAAGCAGTGGACATAGAAAGCCGATGGATTCTCATCCCGAATAAGTTCTTGCAAGCCATTAAACTCACATTTCATGTTTCCATTATAACCTTGGTCACATAGCCTAGAAATTGGTATACCATGTAGACCAAACACACCAATGAAAGCTTCCTTCAATGTCGCAGATGTACAATTTGTGGTATATTGAATAGCAAGAAACCTTTCCACGACATTCCCTTAATTGTTGACAAATCTGAATGTCACAAATTTTACAAAGTTAGAATAACATAGCAATGCATACATGTTATGACTAAAATAAATAAGATGTGCAACTAACCTCACAATTATTGTCATTTGCTCCTTTGTTGATATATCTCGAGACTCATCAAGAAGCACCTTGAAATTTCTATCTCCAATCTCACCCTTAATCACTTTTGTCACCTCTTGTGCATAACATTTCGAAAACACCTTTTGAATATATGGAGAAATCATAACTGCATGCCCTGTAGCTGTATCAAATGCCTCCTTCACTTCCTCCTTATCTTTGCACTAATCCAACAAAATTTTGAAATTATCCTATTTAATAGAGGTAAATGATTCATCATGTCCACAAAAAGCATCACCTTGCGCTATGACATATCCCGCATAATCTATAAAAATGCAATCAAATGAATGATGTTTGCAATTTCTGCCTCTTTAGTGTAAGTATTTATTTTACTTGACACACTTGATCGTTGATTTGAAATCTTCACATTCACCCCTTACAATGTTGTGAAAACTATTTAGACAACAAACAAGGTTATTGAAAACACTAAAGTCAACTTCCAACAAGAGAACCCATCTTTTGTAAATACATGATTCCCGTATGTGTTGGGCTGTGACGATTTCTTGAAAAGAAAGCAATAGAAAAAAATGTGGCACCCTTTTCCACACTATATTCCAACCCATTAAGCTTATTAAACCGCTGTCCTTTAAAGAATCTCTAGATTTTTCCATCCAATGTCTTTGGAAAGGCATGCCCAATTAGTCGAATTGGACCATTCGACAAATATGCCCTCCTCACTTGATCTCTAATTTCATTAGCATAATCTTGCATTGGCATGCAGTGCCCCGGATTGACAAGAATTTCATTCGGATTAAATTCTAGTTGAAACTTTTTTGGTTGAGTTGTTCTCTCATCGGTTAGTGGAGTACTACTTGAATTGTTTTTGAAGTAATTACGCAATGTTCGTTTCTCCATTATTACAATTTGCAAATCTATGAAAAAATATAAGTATACAACTATATTACTAACCAGATAATATATTATATATACTAGAGCATATATGTATAATTAAGTATTTTAATAATATATAATATGGCTAATTGGCTATATGTTATACACTATACCCACTACATAGTATATTGTACATAGAGCAAGCAAATAATGAAAAAATATGTATATATATACCCGCATGGATGTCGTCAACCCGGCCTCCATCACACACTTCCTCTTCCTCAGCTCTCCTCTCCAGCCTATCTACTCCTCTCCTCGGTCCTCCCCTCCTCGTCCTCGCTGGCTCACCTTGGACCTCGATCCTCCCTTTCCCCTGTAGATACAAAACTTTGGGCTCCAGCTCCGCACGGCCGCCTTAGCCTCCAGCCCTCCTTATGCCCTCACCTATCCACCCAACTGAAGCATTTAGGCTCCTAAGTTAATTAAGCTATATGTTAAAGAACTAACATATTCTTTTGAGTGCATGAGGAAAAGGTTGGTCCTCGAATTTACATGAAGTATGTGGAAGCATCAAGCAAAATCATCCATTGATGATTCAAGCTCAAAGACACGGTATAAAATTTAAGGACCTTTTTCTAGCTTTTTACCGATCTCGAAGTTTAGAGGAAAGATCATATTGCTAGAAATAGGTGTCGTACTATTAAGAGGGATTGATGTCTAGTAGCTTGTATCTGCTTAAAGGTCACATGGCTCAAAATCTCATTCGAAAGTCTGAAAATTTCAGTGAATTCTTCAGTATGTCAGCACTATTGGCATGTTAGTGTCGGTACTATCGTAGGTCTGTAGTACCACCCATTGGCACAGTAGTTTTATTCCAGAGGGTCTTTTTGAGTGAATTTTGTTTATTCTTTGGACCGGCACTGCCGTCATAGTATTGCCGACCCCTTGCTGTCAGTAGTTTTATTCCAGAACAATCATTTCTGGAGTCTCTCTGAGGCCGGAGCTACTGTCATCCTAAAGCCGGTACTTATTTTCCAAATAAGGTAGTTTTGGGACTTTTTTGAGATCAAGTTGCCAGCACTACCGGAATTTACATGTCGGTGCCGAGGAGGCATTGTAGCAATGGCTATTACCTATGCATTTAATGCTTCAAATCGACCGTTACAGTGAGGCCGGCACTACCGCATTTTATATGCTGGTAGTGCTAGTTTTGCTGATTTTTATGGATTCAAACCCAAATGACTAGTTGAGTGGTCGGGGGCTTGTAGTATCAAGGATAACCGACTAGAGGGGGGTGAATAAGAGGTTTTTTAAAATTATTTAGCTCTAATTACAAGAACTTAGCAAGTAAAGTTAGAATTAAGGATTTGAACAATTAAGGCCTAAATCATAGGTTTTGCTAAGTGCACCAACAAATTAAGACTAAGAAAAGTGTACAATTCTAGAGTAGAGAACAATCACTAAATATACTAGGGATGTGAATTTGCACAAATCAACAATAGAAAGCAAATCATAAGAGAATTGACACGATGATTTTTCCAGTGGTCTTGGAGACTTGCCGGTATCCCTTAATCCACGTTGAGGAAGCTTGACCAACTCAAGCCGGCTCCTTGCGCAAATGAGCCTTCCATCGATCACTATGGTAGCTCTTCCCCGCTCCAGGTAAGCGAGCTTCGACCTTCACAATCACCGGGCCTTCTCACAAATTCCTTTGAGAAGATTACCGGCTTCACACTTCCAAGCCGTCTAGGAGGCGACAACCTCTAAGAGAATAGGAATTCGGTGCTTGCTTGAGATTGATCGTGCCTAATGGCTCAAAATTAATGTTCATACTTGAATGCTCTCAACCACCACTCAAATGGAGCATTGATGCTCAAAATGGTGAAGAGCGGAGTGCAAGGGCTCACAAATATGCAATTAATGTCCAAGGAGAACTCCTTGCTGCTGGTGGGGATGTATTTATAGGCCCCACCTACAAATCCAACCATTGGAGCTAGAATCCATAAAAAAAATCAGTAAGTCCAGTGCTACCGTCCATGTAGGACTGATAGCACTGGCCTCTCTGGCCAAAGGTTGGAACAGCATTAAATACGGTAGGTGAGGTCCATTACTCAGAGACCTGGTGCTATCGCCCATGTAGGACCGGTAGCACCGGCCTTTGAAAGACCTCACAAAGAATTTTGGGGCTCTTTCTGGAAAAAAATGTACCGCCCTAAGAGCCGGTACAACCGGAGGTCCTACATGGGTGGTAGCTCTGGCCGATAGGAGTTGTGAAAAAATGCACATTTATGGAAAATAGCTACCGCACCAGAGGTCCGATACTACTGTAACCCCAGTCGTACTACTCCTATATGGGCGGTAGCTTCGGCCGCCCAAACTCATCGTAAGAGGTGCCTTTTGGGAAAAAAAAGGTACCGCTCATAGTGGCCGGTGCTATCGAACTTCCGGTAGCACCGCTCCCACATGAGTGGTAGTACCGTCCTCCCATATTTTAGAAAAGCACCTATTTTGGAATAAACCTACAGCCCTAAGGGCCGGTGCTACTAGAGCTCGGTAGCACCGCTCCTACATGGGCGGTAGTATTGGTCATGAAGACTTTTTCTCTAAAACTTTCAACAAATGCACGAGTTCAAATATGAGCAAGATTTTGAGCCATGACACTTATCCAAAATCAAGCTACTAGCCAGAAAATTTCCCTCTTAATAGTACGATACATAATATAGCAACCCGATCTTTTCTCCAAACACCGATATCGATAAAAGCTATAAAAGGTCCTTAAAGCAATTATCCTTGGCCTTGAGCTTGACCACCACGTTTTCATCTTTTCACGTGCATCCACATGGACCAACATATTCTCGTAATCAATTGAAAATTGCTAGTCCATTAAACATGATTATTATTAATTACCAAAACCTTTATCAAATTTGAGGGGCCTAGATATTTCAGGGCTATAAATACCCCCTCTCCTGTAGCAAGGAGCAAGTTTAGAACCTCATTGAACATCTCTTGAGCTCTTGCAAGTCTCTCTTCACTTTAGTGTATTAACTTTCATATTTTGAGTGGTTGAGAGCATTCAATTGTGTGCATTCATTGATTGACCTTTGTGACACTTGAGCACCTTCAATCAAGCGTCATTGATCCATTATCTTGGAGTTTGTTGACTCCTAGATGGCTTAAAGGAGAAACCGGTGATCTTTTCAAGAAGTTTGTGAAGAGACTCAGTATTTATGTGAAGGTTGGAGCTCACCTACCCAGAGTGAAAAATAGCTACCTCTAGTGATCAAGAGAGGCTTAATTGCGCAAGGAGCTGGCTTGCTTCGTTCAAGCTTCCTCAACGTGGGTTAGGGAAGACCATCAAGTCTCTGATATCACGGAAAAAAGTTATTGTGTTCATATTGTGGTTTGCTCTTTGTGCTCTTTACTTTGTGAAATTTACATTCATTTTGATCAATTTGTTTGATTGTCTCCCTAGGATTTTAATTCTTGATTAGACTTAGTTGTTGGTGCACTCAGTGAAGCCTAGATTATTTAGGTCTTGATTGTTGCAAATCCTAATTATTGTCATACTTGATCAATTATTGTAATTGAAACCAAAATAATTATAAAAACTTTCTATTCACCCACCTCTAGTTGGTTATCCTTGACCTTACGCTGGCTTTGGTTCTCCTCCAAGCAACTCCTTGTGCCGCCGCCCAGCGCCCCAGCCCTTGGCACCTCGGTCCGCCTTCTGGTGGCCTCACTCACCACGCCGCCGCCTGCCAGCGCAAGGTTTGTTCTCGGGCTCGCTTTTCTCGTTCAATTGATTTGGGGATTTCACTAACTAGGTGGATTGGAGCTTTGGAAGGTGGGTTATACTTGTTAGACTACATTTGGATCTTGCGGGCTTCGGCAAATGACCATTTTTTTTTTAAATATGTTTCTTCTTCTTCTATTTCTTCTTCTCGTGTTTCAGTCGATCTACAGAGGGCAGAGGTCATGGTCACCGGGCAAGGAGGATACCAACGGCGGTACAGAGGCTAAAGGGTAGACTTCAGCGGCAGCCTGATTGAAAACTCCTCCGGTGGATTCACCCCGATTCCATGCATGGTCTTATCTTATGGATCGGTACATGTATCCGATCACAGGGTTTCGGGAACGTACGTATTGGCGATTGTAGTATACACTTACTACTTCTCACTAATCAGTTCCTACGTACACTCCTACGGTCCCTAGCCCTTTTTTTTCATGTACGTACTTACGTACCGATCGTTGTATCTACAGGAAAAGGACTTGGAGTACGCATGTACGTGCCTGGACATGTCACAGAGGATATGGGTTTTTTTGCTAGGACGTACTATCGGAGGCCTGAATCTACGTTTGGCTAGTGTAGTAGTGGACACGTACTGTCAGATATGGGTTTTTTTTACAAAGGTTCAATCAAAATACCACCGAGCAATCCTGCAGTAGCAGTAGTGGACACGAGTCCTATAGTCCGACGCGCAGAGACTTGTCATCAGTCACATCAGTAACGGAGGACCGAAAAAAATTCTGATATGACGAAATTATTATTTTTATATATCTTTATTATCCGTTATTGTTCCTTGGACGTGTGCATCTCCTATCCTAATCTTAACATCAATTTTAAGGTAAGGTAATAGGATATCATCCTATTCTCATTTCGATAGTAGGTGTATTATAGTGGCGGAGGACGGAGTAAAATTATGATGCGGCAAAATCGGTAGGATGGAATATTAAACAATATCGTAATGCCAAAAAAATTCATAGAGTATATAAGAAGCAAAGTATTCGAGTTCAATCTACTGGACATCTTGCTAAAATAATTTTTCAAATCCACACATGAAATCATCAGGGTAAATATTTCATAAATATTTTGTGTTACTGACAGAACATGTGCTAAAAGTACTAAGGATCCACGTGGCAGAGCAGGTATGGCAGCCATACCTGCTCCTCCGCCCCTGAGTCACATCACAAAACCGTAGTACGTACTCCGTAACAAAGAGCATACCAACATACCATAGCCGCCCTGTTTGGCCATGCATGTAGCATCCAGTCATCCACTACGTCCTAAATATGCACTTAGGCCCCCTTCGGGATAGCTTATGGATTATGGATTCTGGATTATGGGAGAAGTTGCTTCTGATTATGGGAGAATCGGGTCGAGCCGGCTACAACTTCTAGGTTTCGGACCGAGCCGGCGAGAATCAGCAAGAATCAGTGAGAATCAGGTTTCAGCCAGATTCTGATTCTCAGAGAAGCTATCCAGAATCTTTCCGTTCGGCAAATAATCAGCTTTTTTCTAAAGCAGAAGCTGTCCAGAAGCTGAAACGAACGGGGCCTTAGGATTCTCTCTCCAAATCCCGTTCGAAAAAAATCACGAAGGGAATTCGCTGAAACACTTAGAATCTATTCGTGGAGGGATTTGAAGGCTGAAGAGAAGCTACCGGAGATAGTCACCTCTTCTTGTGACTCAACTCCTAAGTCGATCCCAAGGCTAGCATCGTCACTTTTTCTTCGTGTAAAAGGAAATTTAAAAGCAATCGCAAGGAATACTACCCCCGAAAGATAATATGTGGGGTATAATTAATATTGATTTGAGGCTAGTTAGAGGAACGGAGGACATGTAAAAGTTGGTATGTACTCAATTCGTTCTCGAATACATGTTTTTCAAATTTTATTTTTAAATTCATGCCATTTTAAAATTTTAAGGTGATTTTTTTACATTTTTTTTCTTCTATACCTTTTCTCTTTATCTGTTTTCAATATCATCTACTACTACAGACTAAAATAAGACATATCATTCAAAGATATACAGAAGAGAGATAATACGATCTTTTATAGATATACTTTGGTAAAAATATAAGAACCTAGGAAGACCTATATTCAATTGAAAGCTGCTTGCTCTGGTTCAAGACCATGGTCGAACATTTTGCACCATAAAATCAAGGACGCGTGGGTTCCACAAAATGTTATACCATAAGGGCATCTACAATGGTGTAGCCAACTACTGGCTATAAAAAATGTACATGTCATCTATAGAAAGCTAATAGACAACCTCTCCAATGGACTAGCTATAGCATTGTCTACAAAATTAAATATGAGCCCATATGTAGGAGGTGATAAATGCCTTGGAATCAGCTATAGCCTGACTATAAGTTAGTAGTCAGTCTATATCTCTCTTTTCTTTTTCTCTCATCCACATAAGCAAAATGCTGAGTTGTCACTCTTATAGTAAGCTGAAGTGGCACCATTGCAGATGCCCTAAGAAAAAAACCAAAGATACCTTTGAAACCCACTTCTTGATACGGTAGTGGAGTTGTACGTGTACGGCTCCATATATCAGGGTTTGAATCCTAGAGTCCACATTTATACACACACAAATACGTTTTAGTAGAAATTTTGTAAGTTTTACGGAATTATCCCCATCCTCCAACCTGTTTAAACGCATGCTAAGAAAATGTAGTCACATGCATCTTTCTTGTGATAAAAAACAAAGATACTACCTCTGTTCCTGGATAGATGATGTTTTAGGATTTTGCACATCAATCAAGGTGTGTGTATAAATGACTAAATCGTCTTCCTTCAATGGCTCATTTATTGCTCTTGGATGGTGTATGTTAGTCTATTTTACAATAATAAATAACATTGGGAGTAACAAATGGTAGGGGTATGCAAAGGAAAAAATAATTAAAATTCATCTCAAAATTGTATAATAATGTATATTTAAAAATAAAATTTAAAAGCTAAATGATATGTATTCAAAAATTGAGAGAGTACATTCGTTTTGCAAAATGCTAGTCCACTCCGACCGTCCCACACTCCCGCTCCATAAACCCAAAACCACAAAGAAGCCGAGCCAGGCCTAACCAAGCTGCCAAGCCGGAGCCACGCCGCGGGCGGAGCGTGTGATATTCATGCCTGCTCACGCTGTCACGCCCACCCTATGAGCAGCGGGGCTCACCCTCCACTCCGCCCCCCAGTACCCCACACTCATGACCCATCCTTCCATTTACCGCGTGAGCAGCACATCCCACTCACCCGTGGGTCCCATCCTGCCCTTTTCACCCGAGCGGTAAGTTCATCGCCTCGCCCACCGTCCCGAGACCCCACCTATATATTGCCCCGACCGTCGCGCTTCGCCGTTTCAAGTTTCCCCACACACCCAGAGACACAGAGAGATCGAAGCAGAGAGAGAGAGAGAGAGAGAGAGGGGGGTCGCGACAGAGAGCTACCTTCGAGAAGCATCTAGAATGGCGGTTCTCCTGCGCCCGGCGGCGATCGCCGGCGGCCGGCAGGTGTGGCCGATGGCGGAGGAGGCCGAAGCGGCGGGGGAGACGGAGGCGGCGTCGCAGCGGCTGGTGGAGGCGGTGGCGCGGGGCGACGCGCGGGAGGCCGGCGAGCTGCTCGCGTCCGGCCTGGCGGACGTGAACTACGCCGGGGTGGTCTGGCTCAGGGCGCGCCGGGTGGCGGAGGCCGCGCTGCGGGAGGGCGCCGCCGCCGAGCTGCGCGCGGCGCACGAGGAGATCCGCACCGACGTCTCGCCGCTCTTCCTTGCCGCTGGCAACGGGGATGTCGCGCTCGTCCGCACCCTGCTCGTGAGTGCTCCTGCTCTGTTTTATCCCTTCGTAACTCCGATGAACGTTTAATTTTTGCATGCATGATGCTCGCGTTTGCTGTGCAGTTTAAAAAACTTTGTTACGCTTTTCCGTCCGTTTCTATGCATTTAGCGAGGAATTTGAGCCCAGATTTGGCTTGTTACATAAGGTGCATTTCGAGCTGCTCAGACACGCCTCTCTTTCGGGGGTGAAATTTCTGGGTGTTTTTGGTACGAATTTGTATCAATCTAGAGAGCACGAGCACATTTTTCTCTCCTTTCATTCTAGGACAAAAAGGGAAACACTGGGAGCTTGTGCTTCTCGAAATTTGCAGTGCTGTAGGCAGGGCTTGGTTCCATATTTCCACAGCATTCGTTTTATATTTACCGATTTAGTGGAAAATTTCCACGACATTTTCGAATGGTCTTAGCGTGCGCTGCCAAGTTCCAACTCCGAGTAGCAACACGGCTTTATCTCATTTCTACCTGCTAGATAAAAGATGGTTATCTACTGTTCTTTCGAAATGGAAGTTTTCACAGTTGCTTTGTTATGTTTTATTTTTGTGTGCCCATCATAGTTCATTGTACTGTATAAATGCACGCGCTACACAATGTCATCTTTTATTTGGATACTAGTTACATGCCCGTGCGTTGCTACGAAAAATAAAATTGATAACGTAAAATAAAGATTAAAAAATAAAAAAATATTTCATAAGATCAAACATCTATCTTTAACGCTTCGTTTCTTGCGAAAGCTAGCTAATTAAAGCAACGCTTCGTTTTTTGCGTAGGGCAATTAAACAGGGCAATTAAGTAGGGCAATTAAGCAGGGCAATTAATGACGTGAGTAGAACTCACCACTGCCACTAACTGCTGCTTTATAGTAGAGATATTAGTACAAGTAGGATCCTATAAATTTTTACAGGACCCACTTGAAATTTCTACCATTTTTATAGCTAAAAAATTATGAGTACAAGTTTCGTAGGTAGAAAAGAAAGGGCAATGCATGATAACTTCCCTCTCAGCTGCTTGGCCTTACATGTGTTGTTCACTCACCATGGCCACTTCCTCAAAATTAGATTAGAAATCCTAAGAAAGAATGTGCTCATTTTGAGATATTTTCAAGCAGATAGTTTCAGACCTATTTATGTGCTTCATTGCTAATCTTTAGGAACATTTTTTTCCTTTTCTTTTTCTTTTTGCAATTTGTTTCCAGAAGAAGGGCTACCAAGTACCAACCCGCATGGCTGCAATGGGACCACGCTTTGCATTGCACTTCCTCTTTTGATGCGTACGGACACATTTGTTCTGTAGCCATAATAAAAATCGTAAAATGGGACATGCAGCTTACGCAGGGAAGCTTCCTGGGACACATTTTAATGCCCTAGATATACGTGTATGCATCGATCAGGTTACATATACGGCATACTCATGTACTGTACTGCAAAAGTATTTCCTATTTAGTGAAGAGAATACCAGTAGTGATAAGAAATTAATAATATGTTGTTCCTAGTAGTACCCTGTTAGAGGTTCGGTGTTTCGGTAACTTCTCCCTGCTGCTCTATCAATGCTGCCGCGTCTAGAACTAGAAGGCAGCAGGCCTTGTGATCTAGCATAATGATATTCTACTGCGTAGGAGAGTATTTTACTGAGGAGATTGGGAGACAGGGGTAGATGGGTTTGACTTCAACCCTGACGCAGACCCTGCTTTGTTTACTGCTGCTACTGATAATGTAATGACTAAGTGGAAAGCATCAGTGGCCACTGTTTGTTAAGTAGTAATACTAGTAAGAAAGTACTAAGTGGTACTAACAGCTCAACACTTCGGTAGAAACCAATATATTCCCCTCGTGAGCGCGGTCGATCGGGGTGGGATCACGTGAGCTGCCTGGGGTCCGTGTCTCCCTCCTCCATGCCTCCATCCATATCTTGTGTATACTTACTCCAGTAATTGTAATCTTTAGCTTTGGTGAATCCTATGGTTACTTTCCGTGGCCTCTGCCACCTGAGCCTAATCAGCAATCACCACCCCTGGCCCCACCTGTCCGTCGTGCTTTCTCCTCAGATCACGATCGGACGGCCACGGTTGCATCTCCATGTTGAGTACGTTTCCATGGAATTTCCTTAAAAAATACCAGTACACATTGAATCAACCCTTTCATCAAGATGTCACCTCTTGCTTGTCATCATTAGTTCTGGAAGTAACCGTGGTTAAGGGTGTTTTGGATGGTGGGACTTGGAGTTGGAGGCGGAGGCGTGGTGAGATCACCTGGGACGTGGTGTGGCATCACTGGCATGGCGTGCAGTCCGGATGATCCGCCGATGTCATGGGCGCCATGCCATTGAATGGGGGTGGCAGGGGAGTGGTTGCGCTGCTGCGACGGACCGAGCGGAAGCATGCCCCCCCGGCCACGGCCATGTACTTTTGCCTTGCAGCGCAGCGCACGGCGCCTGTACCGGGTCTTCCCCTCCAAGGCCAATAAATGCCATTGCCAAGGACAGCAGCCCCATGCCGTGGCCCTTATCCCAGAACGCACTGAAGCATCTCGTTTGTTTGGAGCTCTTGTTTGGTTACCATGGATTGGAATGCAGCCATGCATACTGTCATTCAGATCTCCACATGCTCTTGCTCTTCAGGATCGGACAATTAGGACTGAACTAGTTAGTGATAACCACTATTATCTTTTAGCTATAACCAATCCCCAAACTCTGAAATCGGTCATCAAAGATCGATCTCCACCGTGTGAATCAATTTACCGTCAAAGTCCGACGTCATCCATGCCATCGTTGCTTATCTCTGCATTCTGGTCTGCTCACTCATACAATAGCAAGCGCCAAACAGTACCCGATTTCGTGCGTATCAGCAGGTTCACATGATCTGCATCTGCCATCTGGGTTAGTACTACAGCCACGTAACTGAAGCCGGTGTCTGTCGATCCTCCAATGCGTCCAAACCGCCCCAGCTGTATTTGATCACACTATGAATGAGACCACCCCCACACGAATCCAGATTCCAGCAAGTTGGACCAGTAGGCGATCCTTCTCCATGGCAGGGCCAAGGGCGTCGCTATTGAAGATGGCAACGCATGTGTCACCGAAAACCGCCCCAGTGCAATGCATTGCATTGCCCCTGAGATGGAGTCATGGAGATGATGGTGGTATTGGTACGGAGAGCTCACTCATCATCCGTATCATGTCGTGTTCTTTGCCCTGTAGCCATATGCCCCCTCTGCCACCGGCCAGCTGGATCCCCTGCCGCTGCTGCCTCCTTCCTCTGGCTTAGCTACACCGCACGCACACGGCCTCCGCCTCGGCATCTGCCTCTCCTCGTGGTCTTGGTGTGGTGGCCTCTACTGTGGCGCCCCAGTGGAATATTGATGATGACACGATCAGGAGGCCACGCACTGTTAAGAACATCACCTCGGCTCAGTGTAGTAGTGTGACATATTTATTGTGTGACGACTGAGAATACTGGGATATAGATTTAAATGCGTGCTCCTTATGAATAGATCTTGTTAAAACGTGAATGGCTGGTTAAATAAGGCTAAAGGAGTTTAGGAATATGATGTGACTTGGATCATGAGGTGGTAGCATCTTTTATTGCTAGAAGATTTCTTGTTTCATTTCTTCGTTCGATTTGCAAATCATACCATGGTAACCATGCAAAACACTGTTTGCCCGTGAATCTGTCATTGATTAGCATTCACTGGAACAAATGTACAAGCCGAGATCATAAAATAACCTTATGATGTCACAGAGAAAATGGCTTGCAACCCGGATGCTTTTTCAGTTGTTGTGGCTATCTTTAAAGCTACTACTATATGCAGCAAGATTGAGCTGACATTGATTTCATATCTCAATGGATGGATGGATAGCATCACCCCGCAGAATTTTGACCGGATTCCTTCTTACAGTAGGAGGCCCCTTCTGTCTCTTGCTTAAATGAATTCTGGCATAGTGCCACTGCCACAGTACCTGCACAGACTCACCGGCCAGTCGATTGGTTGCAAGCTAGTCACCAGACTCACCACATCACCGACCTGACCAGACATAGTAGTAACAGCGACATTTGTTACTCGGCCAGCTATGGTTCCCGATGGTCATCGTCGTGTCCTGTTCTCCGTTGGTCCATCTTATCCTCTCTGTGTCTGTGTTGGTGAAAGAGAAAGCAAAAGGCAAAGTTACTGCACTAAAACATCAAAGGTTATGCCTTAAGCCGCTAATTGTTTAGCGAGAGGTGTCTATATGCTTTTTTAGTTGCATAAATATTAAAACATTAACTAATGATAGATGTTAACTACTTACCTTTTTTTTGTTTTAAGATTAGTGCAGTTTATATTGGGAAAGAAAACATAGAAACAGTTCTCTTGGTAATGGTTTTAAAAATAACTTGTAGCTTTATTTCAAAAAAAGAGAATAACTTGCAGCTTTCTTCTGTTGCGCTTTCAGAAAGAGGAGGAGAGGTGTTTAAAAGTTGTATAAATATTAAAGCATGAATAAAGGGTAGGGTAGATGATGATTACTTACCCATTTATTTGCTTTAAGATTTATACAACTTGTATTGAAAGGAAAGGTATAAAAGCAACGATCCAGATAATGTTATTTGTTATCTCTATGATAACATATTAACTTAAATTTTCTGGTATTTTCAATTTTTCAGTCAAAAAATAGCCCCGGTGTTTTTCACAGCTTACAAGAAATGAGACCATCACCAACGTGTTTTGTACCTCTCTTTTGCATGTTTTTTATGGTTCTAATCGTTCATCGCGTGCAGGCGAGAGGGGCGGACGTGAACGGGAAGGTGTTCCGGGGGTACCCGACAACGGCCGCGGCGCGGGAGGGGCGCGCGGAGGTGGCGGAGCTGCTGGTGCGCTCTGGGGCGTCGCAGCCGGCCTGCGAGGAGGCCATCGTGGAGGCGGCGCTGCAGGGCCAGGCCGCCCTGGCGGCCATCTTCATGGGCTCTGACCTCGTCCGCCCCCGCGTCGCCGTCCACTCGCTCGTCTCCGCCGCCGCCTGCGGCTTCGTCGACGTGGTGGACATGCTCATCAAGGTAATACTCCCTTATCGTCTTCTACTTGGTTTACGGTCTCAATGTTTCATACAACTGTAGAAGGACGAGTCACGAGTGATCGATTCATGGCGCTGATTAATCACGACGATGCATGTATTTTGATCCCGAGCGCGAGAGATACATGTGGTGGTGTTACATGGATGCTGTCCGGACCTCCAGGGTGCAGAGTCACATGGTAGACAGTAGGGAGTGTAGTTTTGTCCCACGTTGCTACTTCACGTGTTTTGGCTGGTTTCTATGTGTAAGCGGTACACTGATACCCCTCGAGTCGTGTTCGTAGAAAGGAGAGACGGTTGGCATCTTCCCTGACAGGGACGGGGACAGGAACACTGCGGGTTAAGGCTACCCGCTTCGGCGGATCTTACCCAGTTCTGTTTTGCCGTTGAGCCCTCGACCGTACTTTTGCACTTCGTATATTTGGATAAGCATGCTGCGCACTTTTTAAGTTAGTATACTAATAAAAGTCCTCAGTAGTTAAAACTATACTAAAGATAAGCGAAGAATCAGCTTCTCGATTAGATGCATCAGATCGCAATTTTGCAGAGATCATTTTTTGTAAGTTGTAACTAGAGTTTTGCAGAATTGGTGCTAATCAGAATTCATGACACACATGTTTCTGTTTCACTAACATGTGACCCTAGGACCTAAATACTAGTTAGAGTGAGATAAGCGCATGGTAAATAATCAAAGGGTTTGATAAACTTTGTGGCAAATCATCGATTATCCCTTAGAATGGCAGCAGCTAATTTCGTGTGATTCTCTCCCCGTCACAGTGTGGAGCTGATCCAAACGCGACCGCACGGGTGCTTCTGCGCTCGCTCAAGCCATCCCTACACGCCAATGTCGATTGCACGGCGCTCTTCGCCGCAATCGTGAGCCGGCAAGTCGCCGTCGTTCGTCAGCTTCTTCAGGTATGCATCGTTAATTTGTACTAGCAGCCATACATACGTGCTCTTCAGTCTTGTCAATCGAGAAAAAAAAAAACGCTCAACACCTGTGACTCATGTCTAGGCCGGTGTAAAGAGGGACACCAAGGTGAGATTGGGGGCATGGTCATGGGACACGGCCACCGGCGAGGAGCTGCGCGTCGGCGCCGGCCTCGCTGAGCCGTACGACGCGCTGTGGTGCGCCGTGGAGTACTACGAATCCACTGGCTCCATCCTCCGCATGCTCCTCCAGAACGGGTACTCGTCAAGCGCCACGCACCTTGGTCGGACGCTGCTCCACCATGCCATCCTCTGCGGGAGCGCGGGCGCCGTGCAAACATTGCTGGCGTCTGGTGTGGATTCTGAAGCTGCAGTGAAGACGTCCCGAAGCACCAGGTTCAGGCCGGTTCACATGGCTGCGCGCCTCGGCCAGCCGGAGATCCTGCGGATGCTGATAGACAAGGGCTGCGACGTGAACGCGAGGGCGGAGGCCGGCGACGCTGCTGCCATCCTGGCCGCGCGCCACAAGCGTGAGGATTGCCTAAGGGTTCTCGTGTCCGCCGGAGCAGACGTCGCGCTGGTGAACTCGGCGGGCGAGTCTGCGGCCTCCGTTGCTTCTTGCGGGGGCTGGAAAACCGGTTTTGAGCGCGCCGTTCTCGGCGTGATTCGGTCCGGGACGATCCCTCGGTCGAGCGACCAGAACGTGTTCTCGCCGATGATGTTCGCCGCGGGCTGCGGTGACGCGACTGCCATGGAGGTGCTTCTGGCTCAGCCAGACGTGAACGTGGACGAGCAGGACGCGGACGGGTGCTCGCCCATTATGGCTGCCGTCAAGGAGGGTAACGTCGTCGCCTTCCGCGTCCTCGTCTTCGCCGGCGCCAACGTGAAGCTGAGCAACAAGCGCGGCGAGACGGCCATGGGGCTCGCGCAGCTGAGCAAGAAGAGGGACCTCTTCGAGCAGATCATGCTCGAGTTCGTGCTGGAGAAGGGCATGCCGGGAGGCTTCTACGCCCTGCACTGCGCTTCCCGGCGGGGGGACACCGCGGCGGTGCGCCACCTGGCGAGCACGGGCTGCGACGTCAACATCCCGGACGGCGACGGCTACACCCCGCTCATGCTAGCGGCCAGAGAAGGCCACGCGGCCGTGTGCGAGCTCCTGATCTCCTACGGCGCCCGGTGCGACATCCGGACTCCGCGGGGCGAGAGCGCGCTCTCCCTCGCGCGGGCGGCGCTGGCCACCGCGCCGTTCAACAAGGCCGAGGAAGTGATCATGGACGAACTGGGCCGGCAGCTCGTCCTCCAGGGCGCGCACGTCAGGAAGCACACCAAGGGCGGGCGCGGGAGGCCGCACGGCAAGTCGCTGAGGATGGTAGCCGCCGCCGGCGTGCTCCGGTGGGGCGGGTTGAGCCGGCGCAACGTGATGTGCCGGGAGGCCGAGGTCGGGGGCAGCTCGGCGTTCCAGCGGCACCGGCAGAGGAGGGGCGGCAGCGACGCGTACGAGCCCGGGCTGTTCCGCGTGGTGACGGCGACGGGGAGGGAGGTGCACTTCGTGTGCCAGGGCGGGGAGGAGGAGGCGGAGCTGTGGGTGAGGGGCATCAGGGCGGTGACCCGCGCGGTGTTCGGCAAGCGAGGGAAGGAGTGACGAGTGATTACGTGTGGTTTTGCTACCTGTAGGCTTCGTAGTTTGCAGTGAGAGCGCCTGTAAAGCCTGGGGTGTGTGTAGTGTGTAGTGTGTAGCTGTAACTGCTGGTCTTCAGCTCGAAGGCTGGCTGCTGGCTTGGGTTGGCTTGCCATGATGTTTTGGTCCAGGGGCCTGGAGTTCGTAACTTTGTATAGCTTGGGTTGGGTGGGTCTTTTCTTGACTAAAGTTGCTTTGGCTAGCTTCGCTTGTAGTGGCTTTCCCTCTGAATTATCAGGATCTCTGGCAAGTTCGCCATTTCACCTCTTTCAAGTTTACTCAAACGTCTAGACCCATCGTCCACAGGCATGTGTATGCATACGCCGTTCATCGGAAATGGTTCCTGAGTTCCACTCAGTTCACAATTATTCATTCATGGTATTAGTAAAACACACACTAGATGCACTTGAGTCTTGACGTCAAGTATCTGTCATATAAAACCCTCTTGTTAAGAGAAGGGTAAACACCTTGGGCCTAGGTATTGCCATTTCACTACTTAAAATTGCCATGACTAGTTGTTCAATATCTATGCTGTACTCCTTCATGCTTCAATTATTGCTTTGCCAAATTGGCATGCTAAATTCCTAACGATCAATGGTCCTTCAGACTTTAGAGTTGTAGTGCAAAACCATGATCTTGATGTGACCATCTATTATGATAAGTGAGACCATTTTTCACATATCAGTGTAAAACAGGTCAATGACTTGCGGCTAGACTCAGGCCAAAAAATTTCCACTCATAGAAGCACTGCTTCTATTACATTTGGACTCCACATCAATGACTAGTTGCAAGACTCGGGGCTTCACCGCACACACAAAAGTGCATTGACCCCATGGGCTCGCAGGAAACTGCAGGCTTCAAATTAAGAAGACACCTTCCATACAATGACACCCATGATGATCTTAATCAAAGAAGAAATGGTTAATTTCCTTTTCTTCCAAAGATGCAATCAAACAGAGAGGTCCATTTGTTTGTGGAAATGCTGATTTCAAATACATGATGTTTGTACAGGAAGCAGTTGTTATGAAGAGGTGTTGGCTTGCTTGTTATTGGGGCGGCTTGGCCCTTCAATATGGTAATTCATATATAGGGTTTTAGGGCATTACAAACTTTTGTTGAATAAAGATTAACATTCAAAAGAAGCGGACCTTTTCTTTATGCTGGCTTTGTATGACTCGTGGGCAGTGAGGACTCATAAAATCATACATTCTATAACACCTGTCCTTATTGTTCTCACGCCCTTATGCTCTGTTTCCTGAGTTTCTTAACTCCCATCAGAAAGCAGTAACCTGATTCTTCTTACTAGGGTCAACTCAGGCTTGCATTCTTTGAATTCCCCAACCTACTACATTTCCACTAAATTTGCCAGTCAAGGTCATAGGACTGTTCAAGTGATTTCACTGGATTTTCCACAGCTTATCCTTCGCCTCGCAATATTTCCAGGTTTTTTTTTTTTTTGAAACAAGCCGAGGCTTATATTAAAAGAGGGGCAGAGAATAGTACAAAGTGCAGGAGACTGCACTGCAAAGAGAAAAGGAGATACATGGGGGGCTAAGAGAAAGGAACAGAGAAAGGTAAAGAAAACAGGAAAAAACCCAAAGAAAAAAGGTTAGACTAGACGAGACAGCAGCTTTTTGATTCCTTTGGCTCCAGCTAAGGACCAGCAGCAAGCTTCGTCCTTAATGTCCTGCAACAAGACATCATAAGGTTTGCTCTCATGTTGAAAGATTCTATTGTTGCGCTCTTTCCACCATCGCCAGCAAGTAAGAATAATCAAGCTTTTGACCCCCTTGCGACAACCAAATTGTCACGACTAGCCGAGCGATCCATTGCTCCAGTCGATGCCTGGTTTCCAGAGTCGGGTCTAAGCGGCGTATGTTGAGCCCAATTTGCGATGTCCACCCACAACCGTTGGTGCGAGGGCGATCTACGAAGAGATGGAAATTTGTTTCCGTGTTTCGATAGCACATTTGGATGAAATATTGGTTCGGCCGGCCTCGGTGCGAAGACGCTATACCGTCCATAGGCGGTTTCTTTGCGCGAGCCAAAAGAAGATCTTGGAACTCATCGGTGCCCAAGTTGACCAAATGGTGGCGGTATACGACCTGCTCAAGCTTCCCGCGAACTGCAATTGGTATGCCGACGCGGTTGTGAACTCGCCGTTGGACGTTTGTGTCCAGGTTATTTCATCATCTATTTCTTGCACGAGGTTCACCTGTTGGATGTCGATCCAAAGGTGCACATACTCTGGAAGCATTTGTGCGGTTAGCCTGCGTCGGATGTCCCGGATCTAATTGTTGTTTTGTAATGCACTCGCGACAGATCTGGTCTTGCGTCTAGAGATCTTGAAGAGAGTTGGTGCTAGCTGTGCTGGCACTTTGCCCTGTAGCCACCTAGAATTCCAGAAGGACGCCCTTTGACCATTACCAATTGTTACTTTCGTGGCTGCAGAGAACAACAAGTGGTCAATCCGGTCACACGGCGTTTGCATCCCTCTCCATGGTTTTTCTGTGGATGACCATTCTAGCCAAAGCCATCGAAGTCGGAGTGCTCTAGCAAATCTTTGTAGCTCCAGGATGCCTAAACCTCCTAATTGAAAAGGGCGGCAGACAGTTGTCCAGCTCACTTTGCACTTGCTACCGGAGCAATCGTCGTTTCCCGCCCAAAAAAACCTCCTCCTTAACTTGTCTAAATCGACGATAAATTTTTTTGGCGCCTTGACTGCTGTGAGAAGGTAGGTAGTCAGTGAGGAAAGTACCGATTTGACCAAAATGAGGCGGCCTCCCATGGTTAGGTGTCGCGCCTGCCATATTGCCAATCGCCTTGCCGCTTTGTCCAGAATGTGTTGGAAATGAGCCCAACGAACCCGTCCATGAGATAAGGGAAGCCCCATATATTTCATTGGAAATTGCGAGATGACGCCAGGGAAGGGTTGAAGGATGCTCTCGAGATCAAGCCCTTGGCATCGGATTGTGGTTATCGAGCTCTTCTGTAGGTTTACTCTGAGTCCTGAGGCCTCCCCAAAGGCTTGAAGGATGCATAGGACTGATTCCAGCTCTTCCCTGAAAGGGTTTAGGAAGATAACCGCATCATCGGCATAAAGTGATAGTCACAACGGGGATGCACATCCTTGTAGGGGAGACAGAACGGCGTCGTCTGTAGCTTTGTTGAATATGTGGTGCAGAGTATCAATGACTAGGATAAAGAGGTAAGGCGATAGGGGATCGCCTTGCCTTAGCCCACGTCTGTGTCGAACTTGGGGTCCTGGCACCCCATTGAGAAGTGTCATGGAGTTGGATGAAGCCAGAGAGATGGAAAGCCAGTCCCGCCACCAAGCACCGAAGCCGCGCGCCTGTAAGAGATCGAGGAGGAATTCCCAGAATACCGAATCAAAAGCTTTCTCTATGTCCAGCTTAATCATCAAAGCAGGTGTGTGATTGCGGTGCAGGGCTCTCACTTGATTTTTGACGTATAGAAAATTATCCTGGATGCATCGGCCTTTGATAAAAGCACTCTGGGACTGTGAGATTAGCGAGTCAATGTGTGTCGAAAGACGCAGGGATAGGACCTTGGACAAGAGCTTTGCAAAGGAGTGAATTAGGCTGATGGGACGGTAGTCGACCACCCTTGCCGATTCTTCCTTTTTTGGGATTAAGGCGATGTAAGCTGTATTGAGTGGCCCGAAAGACCCGGCTGAGCAATTTCGCACCCCTTGCATGGTGTCCATAACATCCTGTTTTATAATATTCCAACATTGCTTGTAGAAAATCCCAGTGAAGCCATCAGGGTCCGGTGCTTTCTCTGCCGGGAGCTGTTTGATCGCTTGCAGAACCTCATGTTCTGTGAAAGGAGCCTCTACATCCGAGACATCGTGATGAGGGATATTTAGGCATTGCCAGTTGACAACCTTTGAGCCAACTGCTCTGATCCCAAACACCGCTGAAAAATCCGGAACAACACTCCGCTCCTTATCCTCATGGAGGATGCGTACCTTGATCGGTGTCAAGGGATGAATAAAGTTTTTCTCGCTTGCCACCATTTGCCCTTACGTGGAAGAAGCGAGTGTTTGCATCGCCTTCTTTCAGCCATACAATCCGGGAGGCCTGTAAACTACGTGCTTTTTCAACCGCCGCCAAACCAAGCACCTTTAGCTTGAGTGCCTTGCGGAGGTTAGACTCTGGCGAAGCTCTCTTGAATCTGAGCTATGTCGAGGCGCAGGATGAGGACATTCGCTAAGTGGAATCAAGCTTGGCATCGCTCCAAGCGGAAGAGCTCCAACTCCGAGCACTCGCGGTGGTTTGGAGTTTTAGCGCCAGTCGTCGGAAAGGATTGGCGTGTGTGACCGGCGTGTCCCAAGCCTTTTTGACCACCTTCTGGAACCCCGGCAGTCGCGGCCAGAAGTTTTCAAATCTAAAAGTCCTGGGTTTTGGTGGCCCAGAGTTGGTCGCAAGAAGAAGCGGGCAGTGGTCAGACATAGTAGAGGAGAGAGCCTGTAGCAGGTGATTCGAAAAAAGATAGTCCCATTCGTGAGTGCAGAAAGCACGATCGAGCTTTACCAATGTAGGCTCATTTCGCTCATTGCTCCAAGTGAACTTTCGGTTTTGGAGCAAGATTTCCTTAAGCTCGCAGCGATTGATCAAAGCACGGAATCTAGCCATGAGCGTACGGTTGAAGTTGTTGTTATTTTTATCCCGCGCCTCATAAATCAGATTGAAGTCCCCGATGATGATCCAAGGAGATCTCAACGGAGGTGCTAAGGATGCAATTTCCTGTAGGAACTCATTTTTTTCACGAAGATCAGTGGGTCTGTAGACTGTTGTCAGCTGGAAGGCGACATTATCCAAGAGGGTACATTGCACAGTTAAGGTATAGCTTCCAAAAAAAGGTGCATCGACTTGAATTTTGGTATTATCCCAGAGAAGGAGTACACCTCCTTTAACACCTGACGCAGGCAGGTAGTGAGCCTCGGTCAGGAGGTGGCCACCAATTTCTCTGATGAGTTGTTGGTCTACATTTTGTAGCTTTGTTTCTTGGGCGCAGAAAATGACCGGGCGAACGCTGTCCACTGTCTGGCGCACTGCGGCGCGCCTAGCCGGCCCGTTTAAGCCACGCACGTTCCAGTTTAGGATGGTGCAATCAGACATAGGGACAAAAGCAGCCACTGAAACAAATCCAAAGTTTTAAGCAGAAGTCGCATTCTTGCTATCTTTTCTCGAAGTTTTAAGCAGAGGTCACGTTGTTGCACATCAAGCCGCCTCCTTAGGGCCACTAGTACTGGATAAACAGTCATAGAAGAGGGAGAAGACAAGCTCTTGCTCGAGCTAAGACAAAAGCTACGAATCCAAGGACGTGAGGCCACAGTCCCAAAAGCTACAGGACTGAGACTAGAAGTGGAAGGGGAGCAAAATACAACCATACTGCCTGTCATGAAATACGGTAACTAACAACCAAAAGAACAGCTAGTTGGAGTCAAGTGATCAAGCCTCCTGGAAAGTTGGCTCCAATTCTTGATCGAGCGCTAACGCCTCAGCCGCTTGCTGATCTTCCCCATCCAGGCGACAGATAGCTCGCAGAGCCGAGATCACATTGGTCGGCAGCGGTTCATCAAACAATTTAATGAACTGCTTCACTGCGGTTGCCGGGACCTCTGCCGTCTGTGGTGAGCAAAAGCCCAGGCGTTTTGTTAGCAGCTCCTCTGCCATCTTTGCCGTTGGCACCGGTCTAATCTTGGAGGCTATTCTTTTGCTGCGTCGTGGAGCCGTGCTGCTTCGGGTGGTTGCAGTCGGCAGCACAGCGTCTGGGAGAACAGGTTGCGGAGGTTGGTGGAACACCTCCTGCAAGAAAATCTGGGTGGCGGCTCCCTGCAATTGGCCTGCAGCTTGGGAAGCATTCTGCTCAATGACGCCGGCCCCATCATCCTGTGAATTGGATCTTACTGCCAGTCCTTCCGCTTCCGCTATCATCGGGTCACACCTGACAGGAGAATGAATAGCAAGAAGCGAGGTGAGGGTTTGTAGATCATCAGAGAAGGGGGTCTTGGTGAATCGTTCGGAGGCCTGACAGTGACGCCACAAGCACAGGTGCCTTGGAGCTTGAAGACAAGTGCACCGGTTGGACGGGGGAGATGTCCATTGGAGCAGTTCCATCCGAAAGCAGGGGCGACCACGAGGCTTCGCCCGGGGCAGTGACGTACGTCTGCCTTTGCCTTCGCTCACCAGACCTCGTGCGCTGACGTCGACGGTCGCCCGATCTCGTACGGTGACGCCAGCCTTGTTCCCTTTCTCGGCGAGAAGGTGAGGCTGAACCCCGTAGTTCAACCAGGTGGGCGCGGCGACGCGGGCTCCTTTTTGCGGCGACTTCCTTGGCCACCACGAGGAGTGGGGTCCCGTGACTGTCGACGACCATGGCGCTGTCCGTCGCGCGAGCAGCGATCTTGGCGGCCAAAGGAACGCCAATCGTTGCGGGGATTGCCCTGCTGGTCATCATCTTCATCACTCGGGTTGCTAGGTTGCAGACGATCTCCCAGGCGGCAGCGAGCTGAAGGGCGCCTGCCGACCCGAGGAGGGTTCACCCCATCTAGAACGCCGAGAGTCCAATCGAAGGATTTTAAACGCGGACAGTTCTCTCCATTCGCGAGCACGGACGGCGAGAAGTCCTCAATGGTGTCAAGGTGAATCAACACATTGAAGGAAGAGCCCTCCGGCAGACTTGGCCGAGGCGGGGAAGAATCCGGAGCGCCTGCCCAGACTCGAGGTGTACGGCCGCAGCGATCCGCCGCAAACACCGTGCAAGAGAAGTTTCGAGGAATGTCGTCTGGACTGGCGACCCAGACCCAGACCCAGAAGAGGTTGGAAGACTCCCTCCGACGCGATTGCCGATCGAGGTGATCAAAGCAGCACCAGCCGTTGAGCAGCTCCGCCGCTGAGCTGTGGTTCCAGGCGTTGAGAGGCAGACCCTCAAGGGCCAAGCGAGCTCTGAACCTCCAAGTGGTCTGAACCTCCAGGTATAGCAATCTACATTTACTGGCCATCCTTTGAAATCCATCCACACTTCCTAGCATTTTGACTAACAACCACCATCTCCCAACATCACATCCGATTGTTTCCACTAGATTTGCAGCCTATAACCCAATACCTCACACACAAAACCAGATGAGATGAAGCACCGCCATTCCAGATCCTTGGGTCGACATCAGACAGTTCAGATCCCCAAACCCATATGACTCCCCGAAGAGATTCTAAAATTGAGGACATGGAGAAACGGTATTCGACTACCTGGAACCAGAGGGGCGGAATATTGGGGAGGTCAGGGAAAACCCTAGCGTGAGGACGAGAGGGGTGGAGCCCCAGAGGGGAGTTGGTGGTCACCGCCTTCGCACGGGAGCTTCGGGAGCCCGAGCCTGCCGCCTTCGTTGGAGCCCTACGGTTCGCATACACAGGACCCTGCTGCGTGGAGGAGGCTTGGAGCGGTGGGCTGCTGCTTTTTGTTGGATGGCAAAAAGTGGGTGAATACTCTCCAACTACAGGGGCAGACTCTTCCTGAGTCAGGTTGATTCTTGCCAGAGCAGCGAGCAGGTGGAAGGGGCCATTGCACCGGGTCCAGATTCCGCTCCAGCTCCAGATTCTTGTTGGCGGGAGTCGAGGGGTAATCAGTAGAGCTCCAGCTCCTTCGAACCAAAATCTAGGAATCGGAGTTATACTAAACAGGTTTTAAATTTGCAATAAAATCTTTGCTTATTATGCAATAAACACAAAATCAACAAAACAAAAATATGCCCACCAAAATCTCGCTCCTCCAGGAGCTAATTGCTATGACACCCTATCGTTACCAGTCTAGGGAGGAAAGAGCAGGAAGAGAATAGCTGCAACGATGGCTAGCTCCAATTGTCAGAGATGAGACATCGGAGGGGGACACGAAAAATGGGGATTGGAAGGTGTAGGCTTGATGGGTGAATGGAATGAGGGTGAGATCCTGTGCAACAAAAAGATTCTAGAAACGAAACAATTAGTTCCTAAGCTTGCAAAGTCATTGTTCCATATGCAACAAACACGAAATCGAGAACAAAAATATGCAACAATTTTGAACTATTAAAAAAACAAATACATGAACCTACTGCGAGAAAATCAATGAAACATCTAATATATTCGAAAATAACTGCTTCAATAATTCAACTTACTGGTGTCAATATTTGTGATGAGCATAAAGGACGATTGGGACATGGCCATTCGGCTTATGGCCCAGAGACAAAGAGACCGAACACCGCGACAAGAATCTCGTCGAGGAGGTCAGCAGCGTGGTCTTCAGCCTCTGTCGCCTCATCGAAGCTTGTGAGAGCATGTCGGCGTTGGATCGCTCTAATTTGTACAAATTCGATTGGGAGAGAGCCTTGGTCCCACCAAATCAGGGTGGGCTCTGTCCAAGCGACAGATCGGCGAACTCCGACCACTCCATGAAAAGGAAAACCTTCGTGTGAGCTCCAGTCATGATGGATGTCCTTCCTCGAGCATAAGCTGTGGGGGAGAGGGAGAGAGAAAGAAAGTAGGAGGGGAGGGAGGAAGACGAACGTGGCTTCGATGATGGCTTTGCCGGCAAGTGGCAATCGTATCTACGTGCAAAGGTAGCGTTGAAGAGCAAAACGGTTGGGTGTTGCATCAACGAGGGAGAGATAGACCTTGGAGCTGATGTGTTGCCTGTTAAGACTTAAAAGGATAAGATGAAACGATGTGGAAATACAAGTGAAAGGCGTCCGGTATCGGACGTATGCACCTTATCAATTCCCAAATCAATTTATACACCCATACAAGTATGCGCAATCAGCAAAACAATATTAGGTTCTACCTAGAACAGAAGAAACCATGATGATTTATAGTAAATAAATCCATTCATGGGTATAGTGAAGTCATTTTCGTTCTCTAGAAGTATTCAATTCATGATTCCTTGGTTGAAAATTACAACAAAACAAAAGACTCATCACCAAAACCAGCCAACTTGCCCTGGCCATCACACTGTTTTGAATTGCTAACAGTATAGTTAGAATGGCACAAGAAAATATTAGCATCTTCGAAATGGTTGCAGAACTGCAATCGCTAAACATCATTGGCGTTGAAGTGGTGGAAGGCAAACAAAAAATTGCTATGTCAAATTAGATCGTAATTAGCCAGCTTAGCCATGCAATCGTGTTATTGATATAATTTTGAATGTCGGAAATTAATCTTGACTTAATGAGTGATGGAACATAATTTTGGAAATTGATACATGTGTTGTTGATGATTTTGATGGCACGTGGTGCATGATAATCAACTGGGTGATTAAATGATTTAGACTGAGGCAAGTGGCAAGATTGTTCTGGTGGGCCAGGTGTGGCACTTGGAAGGTCACATTTGGTTTATTGTTTTGGTTACTTGTAAATCCTTGGGTAGTCTTGCCTCGGTCACCCTAAGGACTCAACATTGCAAGAATTTGAACTGAGTCCAACATAAAGCCACAAGTCTGGAATGGGACAGACCTGGCCGAGTAAACTGTGATGTCTAGTCTTTGGTACTGTCGTGGTGGTGTGAGGCCCCGGGTTCGCAGGTAGGCTCACATAGCGCAAGAGGGGGGCCCTGAGTGTGGTAACCTACCGTTCAGTGTTAAAACCTTAGCGGGCAGTGCCGGGTCTAGAAGTAGCTTTGGAAAGGCTTTGTTACGATTATCACCATTACCTCAAGTAGCCTTATGCCATGTTTAATTGATGTTGGAATTTATTTTCTGTTATTTAGTAATGCTGAAAATTGCTGCATAATTAACAAAAAATTGCTAAATGCTAAGAAAATTGTGATAGTTATCTACTGAATAGATATAGAACAAAACATTATTAATTAAATAAAGATGCATGCAATATAATATTTTACCTGTAGTAAAATCTCATATTGCTTGCATACAGGATATGTCTGACATTGCAAAAAGAGAATTTGCTATGCTTGCCCTGGATGACAGCAATTACCTCATCTGGGCAATGGATGCCAAAATCAACCTAACAGCTAGAAGACTTGGAGCTGCTATTGCTCGGCCTGAAGCCGATGCACCTGATGTGCCTGAACCCGCAAAATGCGCCGCTTTACATTTCCTAAGGCACCATCTTCATTCAGACCTGAAGGCCGAATACTTGATGGAAGAGGACCCGCTGGTATTGTGGAATTCCGTGAAGGAACGCTACAACCAACAAAGATCCGTGTTGTTGCCAGAAGCACAACGCGAATGGACCCTCCTACGCTTTCAAGATTTCAAATCTGTGGCAGCTTATAATTCTGCAATGCACAAACTGGTCGCTAAATTGACCTTTTGTAACCAGAAAGTTACTAAAGCTAAAAAGATCGACAAAACCTTGTGCACTTTTCACCCCAACATGATGATACTACAACAACAGTACCGTCATGCAAAGTACAAGAAGTACTCTGAGCTTATTAGTGTCCTGCTAAAAGCAGAAAAACAAGATGAACTCCTGATGAAGAATCATCATACAAATACTAATGGAGTTCAAGCAGTGCCTGAAGCACATGCTACCGCTCAGCAGGCTAGCAGTAGCCATGACCGCGAAAAGGGCCAAATGTACAAGGGGAATAAATGGAAGAATGTCAGAAATCAAAAGGGAAAAGGCAAATCACAATGAAAAGGTGAAGGGAAGGGTACATAAACCTTCCAGAAGCAAGGTCCAGCCAATAAGGCACCTGACTCTCAAACATGCTTTAGGTGTGGATACGTTGGCCATTGGTCACGCACTTGTCGCACCCCAAAGTATTTGGCAGAACTGTACATGAAATCCACTGGAAGATTCCAGAAGAATCAAGAAAAGAAGGTTGAGGCACACTTCACCACTCTACCAGACGTTGAGCAAGACAGTGAAAAAAAAGACGACAATGTCACTGACCCAACGGTCGAGTTCAAGGAAAGCCTTCTTGGATATGGTGACTCGCCCAAGGAGAAATATGGCCTTCTTGAAACTGAACTTGTGGAATTCCAGAAGAATAGTAATGTTTCCCAGGAGATGGAACATGACTTATACGGAGATCTGGAATAGTCTCTCTACACCGTTTTTGCTTTATGTCGCATTTCCATTAGTTGAGCCTCCTTAAGAAGCCTCATATTATCAGTTTGAATAGTTATCTTCCTGCATGAACATTTGGTCTATGCTCCTGTTGAGCAATTATCAGTAATAATTAAATAAAGTGCTTTCCAGAATATTTGCTCAATTTGCTATGCTTGTTCTATATTTTATAGTTTTTCCTCATGCAATAATTGTTTTGATTGTTAAATTCATACTTTTAATATAGAACAAATTTATTCCTTCTTCGCTGGATTATACTTTGCAACCTGAAGTTTGCGTTGCGATAAGAACCCAGAAATTTTTAAGATCCAGTAAATCGACTGGGTAATCTTGAGTTGAATACTATGAGAAAATAATTAGTAATTCTACTGGCCATAGCATAAAGATTTTCCTAAACCTGAAGATTTCTTATGCCCTGATTGTTTGACCGCTTTGTAGAATAGTAGGATACCCACCAGTTGCTGAGGCCACGCAGTGCTGCACACCGCGATATTAATTCAACTCAAATCAACTGCATATTATGGAATTTCCCCGTTGCAAATAGTGCATGGAAGAGAATTAAGTATTTTCCATTTGCAAAAAAAATTTGTTGTGTTGTATACATGCCAATCTCTCTACCACAGTGTACCACCATGGGACTTCACCGGAAGTTGGAAACCTGTACACGGCTCAGTACACTGATTGTACTAAGGACTTTTCTGGCATTAGGGGGGAGATAAGTACCACAATAAAGAATGCCGAGTCCTAGGTCCACGCACTAAAGTGACCGAACTTGACGTTCGGAAAGTAATAAATCTGCAACAAACAAGCTAATAATCTGCCAAATGCCTTCACTGATCATAAGGTAGTGGAAAGATCTCATATACCTGCAGTATATGTACCTGAAAGAGTGGAAATATCCTAGAAGGATATTGAACCCACTCTTGACCCTCATGATAAAATGAGGAGGAGGCCTCCAGGTGCACGGGACTCAATTCCATGGAAACGTCCGTAGAAATAGAGAACCAAATAAATGAGAACACTACCCATGACAGTCGAAGAAGTTTAATCCAATGTTGAGAAAATCCCTGAAGTGAGCCATCTAGAAGATGGTAACATCTCTGAAGTGATCCATCTTGAAGATGATAACCCCAGCGTATATTTTGTGCGCACAATCCAACGCTGGGAAATCGGAACACCCATACTTCATCGTTGTGGGAAATCACGAGAAGCTGGAAGAAATTAATAAAGAAATATCTCTGGAGTGATGCAGGAGAATCATATATAAAAGACTACAACTTTCGACATATTTTGCCTCCAAAAATATTTGCTAAAATCTGGATCCAGAACCAAAGTCCATGGCAGAGTGCCAGAAGCACTCATATAGGGTCAAACGAAAGAGAAATTGAGGCAACGCTCGCTTTATAAGAGAAAAGTTCTTGGTCCTGTTGACTAAATATTTCCTAAAATATTCACTATAGGATCAAATGGATTTTTCATCCTGAAGGGATATGAAAATATCCAGGTGGTGAGATATAAAGCGAGGCTTGTAGCACACGGGTTTTAGCAGAGACCCATCGTCGATTACGATGAAACCTATTCTCCTATAATGAGTGGAATAACGTTCCGAAAATTAATATTGATGGCAGCAAGCTTAAATTTATCAATATAGTTGATAGATGTAGTGACCGCATATTTATATGGGTTACCGAATACGGATTAAAACAGTCGATAAGGTTGTGGTACAATTAACTTAGTAAATTCCTCCTGAAGAAGGAATAGGGTCCCTGTATAAATATTTTCCCTGTGTGTTCGTAAAGAAATCCCAAAATGGATCTTGTGTCATCTCAATATATATTTTGATGATCTGAATGTCATCAAAACAACAGAGGAATTAAAGGAAACAAGTACTTACCTTTCGACAAAGTTTAAGATGGAGAATTTGGGTAAAACCAAATATTGCTTAAGCCTGCAGCTTGAGCATTTCCTAGAAGGAATTTTAGTGCCAAATTTAAGTCTGGTTTTGTATTTCTCTGCAGTGGTGCAACCATTTCTTGGCGGTCTTTGAAATGGACTTTGATAGCCACCTCTTCCAACCACTCAGAGATTATATCGCTGTATGAAGCCTCACGGGAATGCGTTTGGCTAAGGCGTGTAATTAACCACGTCTAGAAGTCATGTGGTATGAATACCGTCGACACACCTACTATTATCTATGAAGATAATGATGCATGTGTTGCACAAATGCAAATGGATTATGTAAAGAATAATATCACGAAGCATATTGCCCTTAAGTTCTTCTATCCTCACGAACTCCAGAAGAGTGGTGAGGTAAAAATAATGCAAACTAAGTCATGAAAATCTAGCAGATTTATTCACAAAATCTTTGCCAAAGTCTACCTTCCAAAGGTACGTCGATGGTATTGGAATGAGGCGACTTAGAGATTTGCAGAGTTCAGGGGGAGTAAATTCTGAACCATAATCCCTTTTGCTCGATCCTGAAAATCATAGTTTATATCTTGAAGATTATAAGTTGTGCACTTTTTCCCTTAAGTGAGTTTTTTTTTAAGTTTCTCACATCAAGGTTTTTAATGAGGCAACTAGTGTAACACGGAGTGCGAGTGTAATATACTCTTTTCTCCATCCTTTTTTCCCACTAGGTTTTTTGGAGGAGTTTTTAATGAAACATGTGCATTACGCAGTATTCGCGAAGGGGGAGTGTTATGATATGGATAGAATCCGTATCCCCGGAGAGAAAGACTCCATCCATTGGTGGGCGAATTCGAATTAATCCCCAGAGGTCCTTCACTATATATATAGAGCATTGCCTTGTACAGAATCAATCAATCTAATAAAAAAACAGGTTTCCTCTTGTATGGTGTGCTTCTTCTTCTTCTGTTCGTGTGATTGCTTGGCGTATCGTGGATTAGCGTGAGTGAACGATCTTGTTTCACAACAGATTTGGACTGATGCTTTTGCAGCACTAACACCAACAATCCAGCGATAATAAGTAGGCAAGAAACAGCATGCATAAGCCAAGGCATGCGGCGAAAGAAGAGATGTACACAACTAGAGCTGAAAACGAGCCCTGAAACTTTATAATTACTGATTACCTATCACAAGGTTTTCAAACGGTCCAACCGTCCAACTCAACTAATTCCAGCTATGGCTGGTCCGGTAGTATTTCTGTTTTAAAAGGCACTTGTAACTTCTGGATGTGTCAGTTCATATAATTTTTCTTCAGTCATAATGATAAGATTTTATATGAATTAGTACATATTCATGTAAGTAACTAGGTTCTGCAGCTCATCAGATCAACGGGTCAACCACAAATTGGACCAAAAAGTGTAGTTGATGCAACAAAATCAATGGATCGGATCAATGTGGACAATAATGGGGGTCAACCACGAGAATTTAGGGCTCTCAGAGGCTCAGAGGAGAGCATCCGGTAGAGGATCTGATCCGTCTTGATCTTAGCTGATCAAAGCATGCTCCAACTGTCCCAAATAAGAACTATCCCTTTATTACATCTGGGAGGTTTGAGAGCTTCTCAAAGCATCTACATGTCACCCCACCATTTTTGTGAAAAAATCCCTCCGTTCCTTTAAATTACGGATAGGTCCCTGTAAAATTACAAAAAAGTCATTCGCGATTCTTTGTGAGGGCAAGAAAAACTTTTTCAAATTGCGTTTGGGTCCCTTGCTCGTTACTTTGCAGAAAAAACCTTGCGTTAAATACAAATCGCGAACGAGCTCTTTTTTACTTTTTCATGATAGCGGCTAGATCCAAAAATATAACAAACAGGCCCTCGATTTTTACATCTATGTCATTTCCCCGTTTTCCCCGGAAAAAATATTTTCGTTAACAGAAATATGTGTACTTTTTTCAACGCGATCTGTAATATTTCTCGAGCCTCCAAAAATTTTAAAAATACATCTAGGTCTATTTTTTTCTCCGGAAAAAAAAAACGCAAAATTATTTTTCGTTCACGCACACGTCGTGCGCCGCGCTTATTGGCCTAGTAGCTATGAAGCACTACTCCAATCACGATATTTTTAGACAATGGAAGATAATATCTCCAGGTCTCTATATCACGAGATGCACACAAGCAATTAATTGTTACAAAGTTACAGCCAAACGGCTATGGAAAAAATAATACAAATAGGTTCTGTAAAAAAAATTGAGCCGACGAAGCTGAGGTAATGCCGATAAACCGAAGCCGTTAAAACTTACTGGTACGCTTTGGATGCATGTAATAAAATAAGAAGTTGGAGCTAAAAGGCAAAAAACCATCGTTAGAGCTCTCGAGCACATGGTTGAAACAGGCGGTCGGGCGAACGGTGGGCTGGTTGATGCAGGCCGACTGAGCTGGCCGGCGCAGAGGCTATGCGAAGGTGAAGGTGTAGGTCAGCACATGCGGCCGAAGTCATCGGTAGCACGGGTGATCGAAGAGGCAGTATTGGCCAAGAGGGCTACCGAGGCGTGCATCCAAAGGAGCTGCTAAGTAGAACCAACTGATGCAGAGAAGGCCGATGCAAAGGTGGCGGTCGTCAGGCTGCCAACGCAGAGTTCGTGCGAAGGCAAAGATGCGGACCAGCGCGTGCAGCTGAAGTCGCTTGCGGCGCAGGAGACCTAAGAGGCGGAGGCCAGAGGTGGGGCCAACCAAAGGGCCGCTGAGGCATCTGGCCAAGGGACCTTCGAGGGGCCCGTTGAGTGGAGTCGGCCGATGCAGAGAAGGCCATCACGGATGTGCATCGAGATAAGCACTGGCATGGCTAAGACGACGAAAGATCAAGGCGGGTCGGAACTGGGCACGCGCAGTCACGATTCGGCCGGATGAGGCCGACGTGGTGGGGCGCGAAGGCGCAGAGGGCATGGGTTACTGGAGGTCGAAGGACTAGCGGGAGCTAGCATGGGTAAGATGCGGGCTGACCGGAGCGGAGGGCATGCGCACTGAGGTTGATGGCGATGTATGCCACCCCGTGAGTCTCCTCCTCCCGAGACACCAGATCCATTTATTGCACTCCAATCATAATATAACATTGTTTTAGACATTATACTTTTATTAAATATAATGAAATTATTTTTTATAAAAGATTTTTAAGATAAATCTATGCATGCTACTTTTATATATTAAATTAAAATATTAAAAAAATATCGATAGCCAATACGAAAAATTGGAGCCTTATCTAAATCACGTTCTTCTGTGATTGGAGAGACCTATACATAACAGCCTAGCTAGGCAGGTGAGACCGCGGGGCCGCGCTAGGCATGGCGAGCGGCTGCAACTGCAACTGCAACGACCGCGTGGAGCCAGCTTAGTAGGGCGTCCCATCAGATTTGATCGGAATCGAGAAAAGCCACGGCAGTTGGAAGCCACCGCTGGCGCTGGGCGATGGGTCACGAACATGACCACACAACTATTGCCAATGGCCGTGCGGCCAGCTTGCGGGATAACGAGTGTTTGGCTGTTCAGGCGCCTCGGGACGACATGCGGAGAGTTATCATATATGGTATCGATTTCGGTAGTTAGTTTTCGATTCAATATTGAATTCGAAAAAACACTATCCTTCGGATCGACACATTGCGAGAGTATTCTCCGAATTTTTTGAAAAAATCTATTCTGATATCTGAAATTGATCGATTTACTCCTAAGTCCTAATGATTGTGTCTTTTTTAGTACATCCTGGATGTGTCTTTGTGATGAAGTCTAGCAGTGCTAGCACAAATGTGCGAGCAGCTATTAGAGCGCTACCTCTTGCCACACTTGATACAAATGTATCTACACCGAGTGCTAATTGACGACGATTAATCTGTCTGAGACTTTTAAATGGTTACGGTTTTTTTAGAAGCAAGTCGTTGTTGACAACGATTTTATCCTAACATTAAAATATAAATAATAACCTAACAAAATTTATAATATCAAATAAATAAAATACACTGACGGCTAAAACCCGTTAGAACATAAAAAAAAAATAACTAAAGGCTATGAATTGTATTTAAGTAACAAACGCTATAACATACGTGGACTGCTCATGACTAGCAAATGTCTGATAATTAATCAATATTACATCGACAATAAAATATCGATGTATCTAAATATTTAATAATGCTTAAAGTCATATACAAGTCGGGCCAATTGGTCAAATAAACGCACGCATGCACACATAAATTATGTGCTCCGTTAACTTAATTTATTGGTTAAGAATTGGATGACATGTGGGCCATATCCACGTTGGTCTACCAATATAGCTAAAAATAAAATAAAAAAAGAACATACTATCACGTACAAAAGAAAAATAGTAAAAGCCTACAACTAAGCCCACGTAATAATCAGTGCAGCTCTCATGCGTGAATTAAGTACTGTGACAAGTAATTGATTAACTAAAAAAAAAGTTAATTAATTAATTAGGAATGGCTGGAAGGGCTACATTCCTTTAACTAACTAGTCAAAGGCACACACCTTGGCATGCATATAGGACTTGGTCTGGAACTGCCGATCGTGTGCACTATTTGAACTGTCATGTACACTAGTTGATTTTGTTAGACAACCTCGCTATCGAATAGTCCGGGGTTGCCTAATAGATCTAAACTGGAGAACAGAGAGCTCCAACTGGCGAACGCAATGTCCGGCCTATTGCTATTTGCAAGGTACATGAGTGCTCCAATTGCACTCAAATATGGGAATTCCACTCCCAGGACTTCCTCCCCCTCTTCTCTAGGCCTGTATGGATCTAGGTCTGCTTGGAGTGACCTTCCGACCATTGGTGTCTTTGCGGGGTATACTTTCTCAAAACCAAACCTCTCTAACACTTTCTGCGTGTAGGATGATTGGTGTACCAAGATTCCGCCTTGGACATGTTCAAGCTGCAAGCCTAAACAGAACTTGGTTTTACCCAAGTCTTTCATTTCAAACTCAGATTTCAAGTATGTGCATGCTTCTTCAATTTCTTCATCCGTCCCAATGATGTTCAAGTCATCTACATAGACGAAGATTATACAAAATCCATTTGGGGATCGTTGTATAAACACACATGGACAATCTTCGCTGTTCGTGTAGCCTTTCTTGCAAAGAAAGTCACTCAAGCGATTGTACCACATTCTTCCCGACTGCTTCAGTCCATACAGTGATTTCTCCAATTTCACACTGTATAGGTTTCTGTTTGCTCTATCTTGGTTCGGGATAGGGATACCTTCCGGTACTTTCATGTAAATCTCCGAATCCAAGTTTCCATACAAATATGCTGTGACAACATCCATTAGCTTCATTTTCAACTTCAAGTTGACTGCCATTGAGATCAAGTATCTAAAGGTAATTCCGCCCATGACCGGAGAATAGGTTTCTTCATAATCAACCCCAGGACGTTGAGTGAAACCTTGAGCGACAAGCCTTGCCTTGTACCTTAAACTTCATTGTTTTCGTTTCTCTTGCGAACAAAAACCCATTTGTGACCTACGGGGTTTATATGGGGAGGCGTGCGGCACACAGGCCCAAACACCTCTCTTTTGTTCAGAGAGACTAACTCTGCGGTGATTGCCTTCTTCCAATCTTCTCAATCGAGCCCTTTCTTGCACTCTGCGAGAGATGCGGGCTCGGGATCATAATTAATGATCGTGGCAATCTTCTTTGCAAAGTATGCATCGACATTGGATGTTGCTCTATTCATTGATTCTCCTGATATTACAAAATTTATGGCCATTTCGTCATGGTGTGCTTCATGCACTTCTACTTGCTCTTCATTGCTATTTTCCATTCTAGGAGCAAGTTCCTTTAGTTTTTCTCCGCCAATGTGTGCGCACACATTATTTCTGGCGGCTTCTTCCAATGGAAGGTTCAAATCTGGAATTGCCTTTTCCACAGGCTTCTTTCCAGTGCCAGATCTCAACTGGCTCCCCTTCTTGTTTTGGGGCACTTTTGTGATTGGCTGTGGTAAGTCCTCTTGCCCAGTTTTCCCCAGACGTCTCCGGGTACTTTGGGTTTGAGAAGCCAGATTTCCTGTTCTTTTTCTTTGAGGCCTCTGAACAGGATGAGGGATACCTTCTGCTTTCTTAGGTGTTTCCACCCTCTCTGGTGCATTTCTTGCGAGTACATGCGACTTAACCATGCTCTTCAGATCACAAAAATGATCAGGCAGTTCATTTGCTAAATTCTGCAAATCAATTATCTTCTGGACTTCTTGATTTGCTTCATTAGTGCGAGGGTCATGTGCGGGGATCCCAGTGGAATGCCATATTATTTCCCGGCATTTTTCATCCAATGGTTGATTCTCTCCCCCTAATGACGGGAAATGGTCCTCGTCAAAGATACGATCGTGAATAGGGTCTGTATGCAAGTCTCGATCATGGGTTCCAAATACACGATTATGGATGCACTCTCATAACCAACGTATATCCCAGACTTGCGGAGAGGGCCCATTGCAGTCCGCTGTGGGGGTGGTATAGGTACATATACCATACAACCAAAATTTCTAAGATGGGAAATCTTCGGGATGACCCCTTGCACTAGTTGCATAGGTGAATGGATGTTGTAGGCCGATGGTCTATAATTGATGAGTGCTGCTGCGTGCAGGACTGCGTGTCCCCAACAAGTGTTGGGCAAGTTACAACTCTGCAAGAGCGGTCTGGCAATGAACTTAATCCTCTTTATTAGTGCTTCAGCTAGCCTATTTTGCGTATGGACGTGCGGTACAGAGTGCTCATGATTATTCCGTTGTTGTGCAATAATCATCAAATGCCTTGGAAGTAAATTCGCCGGCATTGTCCATTCGAATGGACTTCACGCGATGATCAGGAAAAGCATTCTTAATTCTGATGATCTGCGAGATCAGTTTTGCGAATGCATGATTCCTTGTTGACAGCAAACATGTATGCGACCATTTCGAGGAAGCATCAATGAGCATCATAAAGTATCGAAACGGCCCTGACAAGGGCTGAATCGGGCCGCAAATATCCCCCTGAATGCGTTCCAGGAATGCAGGGATTTCATGTTGCACTTTCATAACAGAGGGTCTAGTTATTAATTTCCCGGTGGCACATGCATGGCACACAAAATCTTCATGATTTGGGAAATTTTTAACATTGATGCCATGACCTTGTGAGTTATTAACTATATTTCTCATCAATCTAAGACCAGGATGACCTAATCTACAATGCCATAAAGAAAATAATTCATAGCTTCTAAAGACAGTCTTCAAAGAAGTATACACTGCGTGTGCATTGATTTTCGTGTAGTACAACCCAGATTCATATGAAAGACATTTTTCTAGTACCATCTTTTCATATTCCGCGTGCTTCACAATGCACAAGTGTTCTTTGCCATTTTCTTCATTGGTTTCTACGTGAAACCCATTGGCGCGGATATCCTTGAAACTTAAGAGAGTGCGAGTTGATTCAGGGTACAAGAGGGCTTCTTCAATTACCAAAGTTGTACCCATTGGCAATATAATTGTGGCTCTTCCTGAGACTATTATATGTGTATCGCTTCCTGCGATTGTCGTAATTCTTCCAGCGTTCTTCGTGATCGTCTGGAAGTATTTTGACTCTCTTAAGATGGTATTTGTTGTGCCACTATCAACAATGCATATTTCCTCCATTGGGCGTTACACGATTTCTAGATGAAAAGAAAAATAATTCTAATCAGACAGTGGCTAAGTAAATTCAAAAATTGCTTGTAAATAAAGAATACTGGAATAAAAAAAAATAAATTGCAATTCTATTCATGAGAAAATGTATGCTCTTCGAGAGCTTACTATTCATTATTCAAAATTCATTAACAACCACTGTTCTGTAGCCTGCAAACTTCAGGCGAACCCAATCTTGCTGTGCTTGGAGCAAGATGGTGGACTTGAGTTTCTCGAACTGCTTCTGAAGTGCAGTCCGTAACTCAAGTGTACTCACCTCAGCCATGTATTCATTATTCATAGTGGCTGAAAAGTGATACGTGAGGAGTACAAAATTTGATCGTTTTGCTCGGCAGTAGGTTACTTGTCCTTCGAGGACCCTAAACCGATGGCAATTCAGAGCTTCTTGCTCATAAACACGATCTTCACATTTGACGCCCATATGAGATAGTTCTGACCATTCGAGCCAGTTCTTCAAAACTCACAAATGACAATGCCAGGTATTTACATATTCATAGGATTCTTTCATTAGATTACTTCGTGTAATCTAATAGAGAGTGGTTGCAAGATTCATAAATGTAAGATTCATAAGTGCGAGATTCATAAGTACAAAAATTCATAAATACAGCTTCGTTCAAGCGATTGGATTCATATACATGATCGACTTCGTGCGATCTGCTTCATGTGCGCGATCGGCTTCGTGCGATTGGTTTAGCGTGGCTTCATGCGCGCGGCGCAATCAGTTCCATGCACGTCGGCTTTCCTGGCATGACGGTGGCCGCTTCGTGCGGCGTGCTTGAAATTCCAATGAACTATATTAAAGCAATAAATACAATGCATGGAACAGAACAATAATTGCACAATTCATAAATTCAGAATAAACAATAATTGCACAATTCATAAATTCATAAATGCGGAAAATAATTTCTCAGAAATTTCCGATATTCTAAACAGGGCAATTATTGCAAAAAATTCATGCAAATATTCATAAATTCAGGAAATAAGGCTAAGTAAAATTATAAACAGAGCCAATAACATTTTCTGAAATTTTCATATTTTTCTGGTAATTTTTTAGGATTTCCTGAGATTTTCTAATCCATTTTCTGAAAAGAAATAAAACTTGGGGGGAAAAGGGTAAAACCACCTCCCTGTGCTCCATCCGAATTTCAATCCGGTTTTGAGAATTGCTTGGGGCCCGGTCGGCTACAATGCCGATTGAAACAGATGATTTCAAGTCCATGTTCATTAGACTTCATGTCCAACAGCTGGTCGGGAGTAGGCTGGGGCCGCTGGGCAGGACCGGGCACCAGCGGCGACAACCGAAGGTGGGGGGGCTGGTGGCCCAGGCGTGCCTGCTTCTTTGCTAAGTGAAGAGATTTCAAGTCTCTTTTGGACTTCATGTCCAATATTCCTTCCATCCGGCGATTCGTCCAAAGCCAGATTGGAATCCCACCCTATTGGATCGCACATGGGCTTCGTGCCCCCATTAGTTTCATAGCCAAGTTGAAACTGAACTTCATGTCCAAATGGAAAGGCACTTCATGCGTATTCACTTCACGCGTGCATACACATGAGTTTGACTGGACGCAGGGTAAGGGGGTAAATTCACTATCCATGTGCCCCAAGCCCAAATCCAATTTCGTTTTTAACCTTCTCTGGCCTTGCACGTTTCATTGAATAATGGACTTTAAGTCCATGGACTTCTTGTCCAGTGCGGTACTCAATAATGGACTTCTTGTCCAAACCAGATGGGAGCTGGCGGCGAGCTCGTCCAGTGCGCGGTGAGCAAGCGATGCAGCGACAGTAGCGGCAAGCGGCCAGCGGCGCGTGGCGACAATGGCGGTGGCGGCGGGCGTCTTTGCGGCGTGGTGGCCGACAGTTGGGCGGCTTCAAGCCGGGATCCAAGGGACGCATGGTCGCAGCCCTGGCAGCGCTCGCGGCGGTGGTTCGGCGGGTGCCGAGCGCGTCGCAAGGGAGGCCGAGGGTGGAGCATGGCTGCCAGGCGCGACCAGCAAGGCGGCGGCGTCTACGACCGGCGTCGTCGGGCCGGCTTCAAGCCGGAGGCTTCAGCCGGAAGCCGATAGAAGCCTTGGCGATTAGGTGCAAGCGGGCCTCGAGGGCGCGGCGCCAGCCAGCGGCGATCTCGGCGAGCGTGGCGGCGCGCGGACGAGCCAGGCGGCAGTAGGGGTCGGCGCTTCTGCGCCAACCATCCGGCGGCTTCGTGCGGCCAGCTCGGGCGCAATCACGCAACGGCTTCGAGCGCGGTGGCGGCTTTGAGCCGATCACGGCCGTCGCGTTAGGGACCAGAGAGGCGTGGCGGCGGCAGCCCGCCACGGCGGCGGCGGCGCCGTCTTGAGTCCAACCGGCAAGCGATGCTAGTGCGGCGGCTTCGTGCCGTTGCAGCTTCGATGGCTTCATGCCATCATTGTTTACTGTATACTGAGAATCAGAAACAATGCAATACTAGTTCGTAGCTTCGTGCTACGTTTAGATTAGGAGCGAAAAGAATACAAACGAGCGATTTAGATCAATCCTCGTTTCTCACCCTTTTTTCTCACCTTTCCGATCTGTTCTCGCGGTAGAGCTTCGTACTGATAACGTGTTAGACAACCTCGCTATCGAATAGTCCGGGGTTGCCTAATAGATCTAAACTGGAGAACAGAGAGAGAGGACGAGAGACACAATATGAGGACGAACGGGTCTGCTTTATTATTCTGTATGCTTGTGTACAATGGGGTGACCCCCTACCTCCTATATATAGCGGTTCTGCTTAGAGATAAGGAAGAGTCCATATAGGATACGATAACCAGTTTCCTAACAGATTTGAACCGTTGATCAAGTCTATGCAGTCAAAGTGCAGCCCACACACACTACTTGAACAGTCTATGCCGATCGTTGCTTTGGCTCGGCTGGTTGGCTTGAGAAACGCTCAATCAGCCTACTCATGTTCGAGCGCCGCTCGATGCGGTCACGCAGGTGCGCGTGAAGAGGCGAGTACTGTGCGTGCGTGCGTGTGTGGGGGGGTGCGTGTATGTGTGTGCGTATGTAGCTCGTCTGTTATTTATTTCTTCTTTACAGAAATGCCAGAGCTCCTAGCCCTAATTTCAAAAAAAAAAGTGTAGCCGATGCATTACTTGAATTACCCATTAAGAAATAAAAATAAAATTTCCTGTTGTACTCGCAAGGGAACTCCACATTGCAATCATGGGAGCAGGCAGTTGGGCACGTCGTGCACAAGCACAACAACAAGCCTTTTGATCAAAGAACACATTTTGACGGGAAGACACCCCTCTAAAGATGACAACTGTCATCCCTTCAACACTATAAATACGATACTCCAGCAAGGATTCAAAGTGTGAAGTGCGTGTAGACAATAGTGATTGAATAGATAGAGAGTTGAATAGTCTGTACTCTGTAAGAAATACCCGTGATATAATACAATTCAATTCCTTTTCTACTCCTTTTCGTATTGTTTTCTAGACAAAGACAACCATAATTACATTCGTAAGCTCGATTTAGGGATTCCCGGGTCTTGAACATCGACAGTTGGCGCTAAAAAGGAGGGTTTATGTCACAATTCAAGATTGAAAAAGGTAATGTGTTATCGACGGAAGCCAGTTGAAGAAAACCCATTTGATCTCGTCGACTACGCTCACCTCACCGCTGATGACTTCGTGGAGGAAGAAAAAGATTGTAAGTTCAAGCTGCATTGGTTTTGGTGATTAGTTTTAGATTAATGCTTAATATTTGTTTAATGAAAAATCTAATCTCTTATGAGACTAACATGTTTATTAAACTTATTGTTAGTAGTCTCATATTTGGATGGAAAATAGAAAACCCAAGATATGTACGCGTATTCATTCCAGTATTTAATTGTATACTTTGGATTCAAGTTAAAGTATAATTTCCCCAATACTTTAACCACAAAATGTGTATTATGTTTTCAATCCATATATTTACATGGATGCACATATCTAGAGGGAGTTCATGGTTTAGCTTGAAGTTTTAATAGTATTGATACATGTTTAATTGCCACATTTAAAAGGATCAAGATTTTGAAACTATTCCTTGAGTATATATTTGTCACACTTGTGAATTTTTTTTAAAAAAAATCCTTTTTTCCCTGGGCCGAGCCCAGCTCGCCCTGCCCGACCCCCTCCTCCTTTCTTCCTCCTCCCGCTCCTTCTCTCCATCCCTGCGCTCGGCCAACGCCGCCACCTCCCTTTTTCTCGCGCTGGCCACGCCATTCTCGTGCGGATGAGCTCGCCAACCACCACTGCCCTTCTCGCCACTGGCCGCCACCTACTCGCCCGCAACCAATTTGAATAGATAGAGGGTTGACTATCCGTGTGCATGTGTTGCACTTGGTGAGGATCAAGCAAGAGGCTTAACCTATTACTTTTGGTGTTTACTGACACCTAGATGGCTTGGAGGTGTCGTGGTTTGGTGATCTTCTCCAGAAGGTTGTGAGAAGGCTCAGCGGGTTGTGAAAATCTTCTGAAGATGAACTCTCATGGATATCATTGTTGTTCTAGTAAGTTTGAACATTATCGACTGCCGTAGGGCATTTACCCTGGTTCTCTGCCTCTGGGATAGGGGCAGGTATGGAGTCATTCTGTCTCCCTGATTTGGCCTCATGAAGCGGTGCTCGTGGTATGGCCTCAACCGATTTGGATGAAATTGCCATTTGTGATAATTATGTCTTAGTAACATATTTGGAGTAGAAGTCACACTTACCTTCTTCTTCCTCGATGAAGTTATTGGTGGTGAGGTGAGTATAGTCAGCGAGATCAGATGAATTTTCTTCATCTATGGCTTACAACAACCACACATTACCTATTCAATCTTGAATTATGATGTGGGCCCTCCCTCTATCGCCAACTGTAGATGTTCAAGATCTAGTGGTCCCTAGATTGAGCTTACGAATGTGATTTGGGGTTGCCTTGAGAAATCAGATATTAAAAAAGCAGGAAATGGGATTTCTTTTTATTCAGTCATATGTGTTTTACAAAGTACATGCTTCTGAATTAGAGAACTAAAAATCACTAATGCTAATCTTTTGTGTCTGCGATCATATTATGTCTTTGTGCGTGGTTCCTATTTGTAGTAGATGAAGGGATGGTAGTTGTATCCTTCTAAGAGGTGTCTTCCCGCCAAAAGGTGTCTCCACGCCGGGAGGCGTCTTCTCGCCAAAAAGTGTCTACACGTCGGGAAGCGTCTTCCCGCCAAAAGATGTCTTTTCATTAGGAGGCGTCTCTTTATAGTGAACAATTTTCGATCAATTGTCTGTAACTGCCTTTCCAACCAATCATCTGGTCAGGGCAAAGGCTATTCACTCTCCGACTTGCTATATTTAGTAGCAATATTTGTTCAATTATATTTAGTAGCAATATTTATTGAAGTATGTCAAGTAGCAATACTTATTCAATTACGTCAAGTAGTAATATTTGTTGAAGTATATTTAGTAGCAATATTCGTTCAATTATATTTAGTATCAATACTTATTGAAGTATATTTAGTACCAATATTTGTTGAAGTATATTTAGTAGCAATAGACGACACTCGAAAACAGTACTATTTATTCAAGTAGCGATATTTTATATGCATAAAAACTATTTTGCTATAATTTATTTTAACCTGGTTTTAGAAATTTAACATCGAAACGGTACTGTTATCCTCGCCTGAACTCGAGCCAAATGCACCCCTACATCGTGGTCCGAGTGAGGTCGCGCCACGCGAAAGCTGTACGGAGTTTCGCTGCGTGCAGCCCCGGCCCGACGGCACGGCCAGCGCGCAGCGCCGCATGGGCCGAAGCGTTGACCGTTGACCTGTGTCTCCCCAGTCCCCACACGTTGTGGTTCGCGCGTCTCTGGCCGGTGGCCCACCGCGCCTCCCTGACAGACCAAATTTAACGTGCAACCTCACGCAAAGGCGACGCTAGCTAGCACAGACCACACGAAAGACACTGGACACCATCCTTCGCAGAAACGCAACGAGTCGAATCACTCATCCAAGTCAGGGCAGCAGAAAGATCAACAACAGCGACGCCGGCAAGAACACGTTGGCCACCTCGCGCTCGCAGCCATGCAGCAACCAACCTCCGGGCAGGGGCGAACGGCGTGAGCCATCATCATCGGGGCCCGCGCGCGAACAAGTCCGCGGCGAGATGTCACGGCCTGGACTAAATATCGCCGTTTCGTTCCCAAGCGCTGCGACTTTGTCTACTTCCTCCGTCGCCCTGAGCTTTCTTGCAGCGATGTCGCGCACTGGCAGCCAGGAAAAACTTGCAGCAAAGCCATCATTTTAAGATTCCGTGCGATACACAAGCGGGCAGCTAGCTAGTTGCCTCGCCTCCTCCCGTTCGAGCCTACCGGTTACTAACCGAGCGCTGTTCTTGCCGCGGTGATGGGGCTGTGGGAGGGCATGAAGACCTTGCTCGGGGACGGCGGCAACCGCGGTTGCTTGCCTCGGATTGGGAAGAGGGTCTCCAAGGATTCTTACTCCGACCCGGTGGAGCCTGGTACGTTTTGTGCCCCCGTCTTGTTCCATGTCGCGGATAATTGGGCTGTATTCAGTTTGCTGTCGAATTTAGAGCTTGATTTTTATCTCTCTCTTTCGTTCTTCTTTTGCTCTGCTCTGCTCTGCTTTAGTTTGATCAGTTTGCTTCTAGGATCCCCTTCATGTCAGTCAGCAGTCAGCACCCCATTGTCGACCCTTGTTTGATGATTTGATGCCGAGTAGCTTTTACTTTCAACGTGTTCAGATGAACGGAAAGGATCGGGCGGTCCTGCAGCGGAAGAAGTAGTCATCGTCGAGGTGCCGGAAGTGCCGCTACGCGAGCTGAACGAGATAACCGGGTTCTTCTCCAACGAGAAGCTGATCGGGCAGGGATCCTACGCGAACGTGTACAGGGTCCAGCTGCGGAACACGAGGCTCGCCGTCGTCAAGAAGCTCGAGAAGCCCTCCAAGCACGCGTCCAACGTCGTCTTCCTCAAGCAGGTATACGTCTCGGTGCTTTGGCACGGCGTACTCAGTCATCCATCAACCGCTGGTTTTTCGTTGCCATGTTCGGAGCTGGGACTGAGGCACTGACTACAACTGTGAAACTCTGCCATAGCTGTCGGTCGCGTCAAGGCTGAAGCACGAGAACTTCGTCAGGCTGCTCGGGTACACGATAAGCGGCGACCTCCGTGTGCTGGTCTACGAGTTCGCCGCCATGGGCACCCTCCACGACGTCCTGCACGGTCAGTACTAAACGCTACAGCCGTCCTTCACTTGCAAGCAGCACGGCCACTCTGACGCGCAGCGCCCTGGACCGAACCACGCAGGGCCGGCGGTATGTCAGGCGCAGGAGCCGGAGGCCGGCAGGGCGGTGCTGAGCTGGGCGCAGCGCGTGCAGATCGCGCTGGACGCCGCGAGGGGCCTGGAGTACCTGCACGAGAAGGCGCGGCCGGCGATCACGCACAAGGACGTGCGGTCGACCAACGTGCTGCTGTTCGAGGACTGCAGGGCCAAGATCGCCGACTACAACATGTTCAGCCAGGCCGCCGACATGGCGCGGCTCAACCGGTCGACGCACACGCTGGGGTCCTTCGGCTACCAGGCGCCGGAGTACGTGGCCGGCCGATCTTGTCCGCGCCGTTGATTGCTTCTTGGAGCTTGAACTGATCGATTTCGCTTGGTTTAATGCCGATTGATGACTTGGGACCGCGCAGGTATGCTATGACGGGTCAGATGACCCACAAGAGCGATGTCTACAGCTTCGGAATTGTTCTTCTGGAGCTCTTGACGGGGCGGAAGCCGCTGGACAGGGCGTTGCCGCAGGGCCAGCGAAGCCTGGTCAACTGGGTAAGCATGTTCTTTTCCCTATCCTTTTTTTTTTTTCTTCTGAACTCTAAATCATTCGCTCCGTTTCCATTCTAGTGTAGGGGTGAACATTTCTTGTCTGTATGGTCACCCACGCACCCGCCATTGAACGCATATACACGTCTTAACTGAAAATGCTAGACCAAATTGGTGTCTTTTAGCTTTTAAGGGATCGGCTCATCTTCCCTACTTGTTGCCAACCACTCTCTCTCTCTCTCTCTCTCTCTCTCTCTCTCTCTCTCTCTCTCTTCTAACAAGCTGAGAACAAAATTAAGTGATTCTTTACGAATGGAAGGTTTAGCAGATACCGAGTGCACACTAATCAAAATACGATTTGTTTGTCAAACTTTAACCCAATTCAACAAGACCTGCAGACAGAAACTTCTAGCGCCCCCAGACCATTGAAATTTTATGGACATGACCTTCCAACGGTGACCAGAAAGAATACCATAATTGAAGGCAGTTAGCAATTACGCAGAAAAGGAATAAAATTTGTTTTACTTTGGTAGTTTTAAACCATAACTCTACGATCCAGCCAAAGACAGAAATAGTGGCAAATGGAGCTTGTTATGCTTTTATATGTTAAAATACGATACCATCACACCCCCTAACATGTAGATTATCAGAAATTTAGAACATGCTGACAGAAATCAACCAACTAAAAGAGAAATGATTCAACTAGCACACGCATTTGCATTTTTCCTTTTATTGCCAAATGATCAAAACAATGTCTGGTGGATCTTCTGCTCCCATTGATACATCAGGCAACTCCATTGCTGACTGAAGACAGAGTTCAGGAATGTATCGACCCGAATCTTGGCGATCAGTATCCTGCTACCGGAGCTGTCAAGGTCTCTCACTCCTTACGGTTACATCTCGCATCAGTTACACCTGAATCCATCTCAGCGTAGGTACGTACTAATTATTGGCATGGCCTAACTGGTCATCTGGCATTGTGCCCTGCAGCTAGGGAGGATCGCGGTGCAGTGCCTGCAGTACGACCCCAACTTCCGGCCATCCATGGGCACCGTCGCCCGCGTGATCAACTACGCCGTCGTGCGAGACCAGCAAGGCGTGGTCTGATCCGACGATTTACGCCTGTGGAGACAAGTTTTGCCGTTGTCCCTTGTTTCCTGTGATGTCTTGTGCTATGTGAGCTAGCTGGCCATGTAAGAGCAACACTTCTTGCGACCAAAGAACATCTTTGAAGAGTTCTCGGGGTAATGTAAATTTGTTAAGGTCTACCTGTAGGCAGTCCATAGAAACGATCAAGAGCAAATTATTTAGGCTCATTTCTAAAGCACACGCACATGTGTACATGACAGTGATAAAACCATCATCATTAGATGACTATATATATGTATATATAGGAAGCCTCTTTTCTACTCCCGGGAGTAATTACTCCCTATGTCGTATTTCACAACGTAGGGAGTATCTCACGCAACGGAGGGTATGTACATGTAGTATACAAGTATATAAAACCATCTAGGTAGTATTTACATTTTTTCGGAGGTGGTATGTACGCTTTTTAGAGATACTCCTTTTTATGTGCGTATATGAAAGTATTTGTAAAATAAGCTAAAACCTATGTACTCCCTTGCAATTTTTTCATGTAGATCTCATTAGAATATCTTATAATTACTCCCTACGTGATACCTTCATATACGTACATAAAAAGGAGTATTATATAGGTGTATCCAAAGTATTATATAGGTATATCCAAAGTGTATCCCCTGAGTAATATATAAGTGTATCCAAAGTGACAGGAGTATTTCAAGTACGTTTGGGTGGTATTTCAGAGATGGGAGTAATTACTCCCGGAAGTAGAAACTATTTTTCATATATATATATATATATATATCTACTATATAAAGTGAGAGTTTCTTCCCATGTCACATTAATTGCTCTGCTTAATTGCCTTACTTAATTGCCCTACGCAAGAAACGAAGCGTTGCTTTAATTAGCCAGCTTTTGAAAGAAACGAAACGTTTTGATCTTATGAAATATTATTTTTTTTATTTTTTAATCTTTATTTTTCGTTATCAATTTTGTTTTTCGTAGCAACGCACGGGCATATAACTAGTATATATATATATGGAAGAAACGCATTTCATCGGGCAAATGCTGCGCGGAGCACCGAGCCCTTGTGGAACAAATGGTCGGCACAAATGGATATCCCCGTTTAACACAATTTTGCCAAACGAAACAGAAAGAGAACTATCGTATAGTATTAGTGAATTTGTGTGGAATCACATGTCCCACCCCGCATATGTTGCCCCAAGAAAGTTGGGGGTAAAAAAAAAGTAAAGAATAAGATGACCTCAAATGAAGCTTTGAACATATAGATATTTCTTTTTGCTTTTACAGTTTACAAGAGAGTTTATTTTACTCTGTCATGCTACATAAAATTCGTTGTTCACGGTAAAAAGAATTTCTGCTATACCTACCTGCAGAACCAAAAGAAGACGTGTACATTAACACTACTGACAATTAGATAGCCTTATGAAGTTAAAAATTCATAGTTTGGCATGCTGAATATAACGCCAATTAACAGAACAAATAAAGTGTTTGCCTTTGTTGAGAACAAGCAATATGGATTATTAGGTTTCTGTAAGCCTGTAGGAACTTTAGGTTTCGTTTGGTTCAGTGACTAGGACTCGTATCTTGTATGAGTATACATGTTTTAAAGCCCTGAATTCCTTCCTATACTTGGCTTCTGTGACAAATATTATTCATAAGGGCCATATAGCTAGGATGCAAGTAAAACTCTGATTCCAACGGCTAAACCCCGGATGCAGCAAACTGGTTGTTTCATCCGACAAACAGCTAAATTGTTGTGAAATTAAATGAACAATTTCAAACTACTCTATTCAAGGCTTAGAATTATCAATGCAGTTAAATGCATGATTTACAAAGTAAAAAGGTGGCCTCATATGAAGAAAGTCAAAAGTACGAGACATACCTCAAATATAGAGTTAAGTTGGCAACAATGGTTTTCTCTCATCAGGTGTGCTAAGATGGCTTGCCTGAAACAGTTGTCAGATTAGGAAATAACTCCACTAGAACAGAAAAATGTTATTCTTCATTTATTTAGTCAAAATGTCAAACAATGTGGCACTCACATCATCAGCAGCACCAGCAGTCATATTTACAAAAGAAGACTCCAATGACCTGCCAAAAAAATCGTTTTATGAGACTAGATGTTCAGAAATACTATACAAACATCACCAAATCATGCTAACATCAGTTTTTTATCCTTTGCTCCTATAACATCCCAAACTTATTTGGTAGTATCCTAGCTAGCTGAAAGAACCAATAAAACATGAAAATAACACCATGTCCTCATTCGTCATTGGTAGAGTGGAATGAGGTAGAAACCAAACAAGAGCCTCAACAAAATTTTTACAAAATGTATAATATTTTAAGGTTATAACACATTCACTTCATATGACATTACTATAAAACACAAGGGAGAAGGAATATTTACCTATGATTCTGTGAATCTCCCAACTCTAGTGTTCCAGCTGGTTTGTCATCTTTGACTTTCGCTAGTGGAGAGAAAAACTGAACAGAAATATTACTTACGTAAGTCCAATTGACAGTAAGCATCAACTTTGCGCAACATGCTAAAGAAAAAAAAAAACAACAATCACCTGGTGCATTGAAATAAACACTATTGAGATGCCTAGGAGAAAATTAATGGTCAAAGTATGTCCCAAAAATGCAGCAGATGCTAGACCAGTAAAAATTGTGGCCACGGTCGATGAATACTTCTTCAAAATTGTATCTGCAGTATGATTTCAGTTAATCATTCTGAAACATGAGGAAATATAAAAGCATATAATGGAAAAAAGAGAGCAAAAGGACAGGAAATTACTATCACATAAGAGAGTCATATATGTATATCATCTTTTACCTGCATATTTAAAGAAAAATGAAGAGAGAATGCCTTGCGCGGCATTGTTACAAATGAGAAACATTGTGGCCCTTGAATGCCCTCGAAGGATATCAAAACTCTCTGGCCCTGCAAACAGATGGGACAAAGTTATATCATATACCTTATACTGCAATGGCCAATAGTCGGAAAGAAACATAAGACACAATAGCGCGCTCATGAAATGATTTATTAATGCATCAAATATGTAGTAACAAAACATGCAAGAGCACATGACTATCGGTCTGACTTAGAGATGCTAAAACCATAGTTCACAGCGCAACATATTAATCAACATATCAAGCTCTAAACAGACATCCTATTGCCTTTGCGTTGTAATCTCAAAGGCACAACAGATAACCCAACTTGGTCACCATCTCTGTGGTTTGCAAATCCTGGAAAACCCTGAATATAATATTGTATAAATCCCATTTTCACCACCATACATACTTCCAAGTTTCAAATACATCAGTCATCATGCATAACAGCCTTGTTTTTCACTAGGAAAACAACATTTTCATCTAAAATGCTTACCTTGAAATATAGCAGTCCCCAGGATGCCAAGGAGGTTGAAAATTGCACCATAACCATATAAAAACAAATTCTGCAAGTAATGTAAAGAATTAGTGTGAATAAAGACAGAAGAAACAAAATTTGAGGAAATGCACAATGTGAACTGGTGAGCCTGAAAAAACTACGAATTAGATCTTACCAATTTATCGTTTTAAGACAGACAACATAGTACAACATTATGCACGTGAACTATAATGATTTGAAAGAGCTTGAAGCCAAGCTTTTAGGGGAAATCACCTGAAGATAGATGCTTGTGTCGAACTGGCTTTTTAAGGCATACTCATTGTAGACAGAGGCAAGTGATGGGACAGTAACCTACAATTTCACATGAATAAATATATAAAAACTTCTGGATCCAATACGTGTTCAGCTATATGAAGCAAAAAAAAATCAGCTAAATATAAAGATCAATGAGTTCAGTAGAAACTTACAAAAATTAGTGTATATACGTATGCAATAGTGGTGACTGGAAGACCAAAAGCATCGGTGCCCTCAGGTATGGAGCGTAGCTGATTGACACTGATTCCAATAAGCAACAGAGCAAGGGCTTCCCACTGATAGTCATCAGAAAAGAACAGGGCCACACGTCAACATTGTTGAAAGAGAATGACAGCATTTGCATAACACATAATCCTGTGTTATAGTTCTTTCTGTGATTTGATTTTATTGAAGTTGCACAATTAATTACAGTCCATTTTTAGTAAGTCAGGATTGCATCTGAAAATGTCAACCATCATTGCTAGCAATTGGTTTATATTAATACTACGTAGTCACAAGCAATATAGTCAGCAAGTGGGAGGAAAGCAAAACCATGTATCCATTTCAAAAAAAAAAACTAGCCAAAAGCCCGTGTATTGCTGCGGAAACACATTTTTGAAACAAATAATCAAATCATGCTACGTATTTACAAAAATAAAATTGCGCTATGGAGTTATCACAGGGAGGCAGAAGTGGGGAATGGCCTGGCCGGGGGGAGCGGGTGTGTGGGTGGAAAGAGAGAGATGCGGTTGGTTTCCTTTTTATTCCCGAAAGGTGGGGGAGCGTGTCACGGTCCGCGGCCCATATGTCAGCCAGGGTTTCAGTTATCGTTACATGCGATTTTCGCATGAACAGTGTTTTTCGATAATCGCAAAAATTGAGCCGAAAATCGGTCGAAAATCGCATAAATTCAAAAATCCGATTTTTTTGAAAAAAAAATCAAAAAACGTGGAAAATCGACGATTATCGGTGGAAAATCGACATCCATGTTGAGTTTTTTTGTGCGGTCGACTTTTGTAGCGATAATCGCTCGATATGTAGCGATAATCGCTCGATATGTGGCGATAATCGCGATATTTGCGTCATATAAATTTTTTTGAATTTTTGAATTTTTTTTTTGAATTTTTTCGGTTTACCGCTCGGTATTGCATTTCGGCCGCCGTCGATATTGCGAAAATCGTGCGATAATCGACGATTATCGACGATAACTGAAACCCTGATGTCAGCACGCTGCTTTTCTTAGGGAGGAGGAAAGGCATGACGGACTACCGCCACCAACCCATATTTATATATTAGTAAAGATAAAGAAATGTGATTTCCCTAATGACGTGTAAAATTCTAGCAGCAGCAAAACATAGAAAACGGATCTAAAATATTCACCATAAAAAACCATTAGCATTTTTAAGGGGGAAAAACACCTGTTGAGAGATCTTCTCAGCTGTGCACAGCCGCACAAACAGTCAACACATAATGGCAATATTTAATTTATCCTCAATGAAGATGTAGAAATAACTGCAATGCCAACCTTATTCTCACCTGAATTATAGAGAACTTCCTTCTCATTATGAATTTTAGAAGGACAGCTATGACGAGTACCTGGATCATGTAGAAAAGAGTATGATATTAGTGATGTTGATTTTGCCAAGCACTGGGAATCACACATGTGATCCAGTGATTGCACACACATGCGCACGTACTTGCAGAGACCACATGAGTACATGACAAAAGCATGAGAACATGGCAATACAATAAACGAGTACCTTCAGGTTGCTTAGCATCTTGACAGTTGCGGGGTTGAAGTATAACTGCATGGACAGTATAATAGATTAAATTAAAATAACGTAATATGGCAAGACCAAAAGCTAATAAGATGTCAGATTGGAAGGCCCCATGTCCAAACTATCGAAAAAGATTTCAGCCAGTTCAATGAACTATTACCTGCATGATAAACTTTAGGTAGTTGTTGATGGCATATAGAAGAGCAGGAACAGCTAGGAGTACATTATTACGGGCTGCCTACACAAGAAAAGTATTGAAGAACCAAATGATTAATTACGATGACCCCAAAAGTGGTAATAGAGCAACATAATGCATAGAGTTATACATAAATATAAAAATAGAATAAAACTGAAAACAAACCACCAGGGCAAAAAGACAACAAAGGAGATGAGCAGCACTTCATCAAACGAATTGAAAACAAATAGAAAAAAATCCTACTTTTGATTTAACAATAGAAAGGAAGTCATATCTAATCTCTGTACATGTTGAGCACAAACAACAAAGAAGTAATTGTGATATCTTTTGACAAGATAAATCACCTGTACAAAGGTTGAAAGTGACAGAACTGGCTTCTCCCCAACCTTTTGTTTTCTAGACTGTAATATAAAAGAACAAAAACATTAGGGGGAAACACTTAAACACAACAAAAGCTGTCACTTATCAAAAGTAAATCCATTGCTGCACAGCCGTTCTGCTGAAATTGAAGAACTAACCTGGATTATTAGCATTGTGACAGCAAAAACAACTTTTGTAACTTCCGTCAAAAAGTTGACACTGATAGGACTGAACTGAAACTTCCCATCAACCTTGGACATAAAGACTAGGATAGGCTGCAGAACAAAGTAAATAATTAGCAAAGATCAAAGCAGATACATGCTACAATGTGGCTACACAGATTTCCAGATTAAAGATGTACATGTCGTTGTAAAATTGTTTACTTTAAGTACAAGGTTACCAAATCTGATAATCAATCTGTGTTGACAAAATCTGATGGCATCAATTTTCTCCAGGAGAAACTATGGTTGAATCTAATGACAACACTAAAGCATGAAATCTGCAAATGTAGGGCATGTTTGGGGCATTTGGCAAAATTGTCCCAGCACATTGGGAGCACAACTGAACAAAAAGACACTTTTCATATCTTCTTTTAACCCTTCTGCAAGTTTGGCACCTCTTAGGGAGCTACGGAACACCAGTCCTACTATATGAAAACAAGCACATAAGATGGGTTTCTACTCTAATTCTTGTACTATATTTCTTGGAGGTGAATTACGCCGAATTCAATCCCATCCAAACAGGCCATTGATTGGTGTTTGGCCATTGATTGGACATGAAGTCAAAACATCATTATGGAGAGTGAACCACCTGGATGCCGACCAAGATGCAGTCCCCGGACACGAGAAGGAAGGTGAGTGCGCGATACTTGGACGATATCTTGCTACGGTGCTTGTCATACGCCCTCGACACGCTCCTGGGGCTCGGCACCACCACCTTGGAGTGGCAGACGCTGCATTCCAGCAACCCGTTCCTCTGCATCTCCTCGAACCAACCAGCACCAGCAGCGGCGCAGACCGCACCAGCAAGATATATATCACTCTATAGCCGTGGCCTCTGGGAATTCCTTCGCATATCTGAAACAATCTAAGCCCTCATCATCAGCTAGGTAATCCATACCAGATCACCAAAAACCAGCAGCACCAACAAAATCAAACAAACCCCCCCCCCCCCCTCCTAAAAATCACGCACAAACCTAAACCATGATCAGATGCAGCAAGCGCGTGCTACTACCGTAGACCGCAATCAAAACTACCGAAAAAAAAAAACTTCAAAAGATCACATAGATAAGCCGAACGACGAAGAGATCTGAAAAACTCGTACCACTACTGTACCTCGGGATCTCGCAGATCCAACCCCGCCTGAGCACCGCGGGCGCGTCGCGTGGATCGGGCGGGAGGTGAGGCGGGCAGGGAGCCTCGCCGCGGGGATCTCGGGTTCGGGCGGGAGGGAGGGGAGGGAGGTGTGAGCGCGGAGGTGGAGGGACCGAGGGAGAGGAGCGGAAGGATGGCGGGTGCGTCTTGCGTTTATTTATTCGCGATTTCTTTTGGTCTTACTCGCTCCTATCATAAATATTTGTCTTTCTAATAGGTACATATATACAACCTCTCCAAAATTTGACAGTTAATATGTTTAAAATATTTAAATTAAATATAAAAACTATACTTTAGATATATCTTAAAAAGTATACTATAATACTATAATTTTGTTATATTTTATAAAATATATTAAGTAGAAATTAATGGTTAAATATGTATTTTAAATATGGTATCGATATGCAAAGACAACTATTTACGACCGAATGAGTACTTCCTAAAAGGCAATGACAATGTGCAACGAGCAGCAGCGGGTAGAACCTACATGTCTCTCTTACTCTTAAGTCTTAACTCAATTCTTCTTCTTCTCTGCCAATGTCTACATTACTTTTAACTCAGTTCTTTTGATACAACCGACAAGTTCACCTTCGATGCCATCGTTGAACGAGATGATTCTACTAATATGTGGTTGATACGAGCCCTAACATTTTTGCTGTGATCATCATTTGCCACAACCGATATTCCTCGTTATTGTGCTCTGTTTTTTGTTGCCTCCATCATCGCTAGTTGTGCATACAATATATCTTCTTTGACATTCCAAATATTAGTAAATAATCGATGGGAGATGCTTCTATGCATCTTTTTTAAAAATTGTAAAATTATTAAAAATATAAATAAAAAAGATAGATAGTGATTACTTATCGTTCTACTTGCTTCAAGATCTGTATAACTTGTATTAAAAGATAATTTATATAAACACCATTCATAACCGATTCCAAGCACGCCCATGCAATGTCAGGTAAATACAAGAAATGCGAGGGAGAGAGGTGCAAAAGAGAACACGTGCCATTTTTGCATTTTGCGTTGCCCGAGCGAACGAGTCTCGACGTTTTCTTTGGCTCTTGCAGGCGAGTTGGGTACCCTGTCTGTCACTTCTCTGCGTCAGGTTCACAAAGAAAGAAGCGTAGCTGCAAGCTCTCTCTCTCTCTCTCTCTCTCTCTCTCTCTCTCTCTCTCTCTCTCTCCCTCTCCCTCTCCCTCTCCCTCTCTCTCTCTCTCTCTGACCTCTTCGGCTCTTCCCTCGCATCTAGGGGTGGATAACGAGCCAGTTGAACTTTTTTTCGAGTTTTCTTCGACACTGATTTATTCTTATTTATTATAGTCTCCTGTATTGTTTGAGACCCAACTTCGAACCGAGCTTAATGAGCCGAGCCTAACGAGCCGAGCCGAAGTTGACTCTTGTTTCAAATCAACTAATTTTTATTTTAAAAGAAAAATGAATGTAATCAGAGCAATTTTGAAACGAGCCACCGAGCCAGCTCAACGAGCTTTTTTTCCAGCCCTACTCGCATCTATTGCACATTATTTCTTCCTTCTTCTGTTCTCCTTTTGCAGCACGTTGCCAGCGTGTCACTTCAGAGATTTCCATGTTAGGTCCAAGTCCAGACACACTGGCACTGGCGGTGCTGCCGTGCTGATGCATAGGAATATTCTAGGAATATTCTAAATTATTCCTCTTCCTTTGTGTTTTCCCCTTAATTTTTTTATTTTTGTAAATCAGACTAGCTAACAACCATCGCAATGGCATTATGGCCCTGTTTGGTATAATTAGAGCTTTTTTGAAAAGTATCTTTTAGCTGGGCTGCATTGCTGGACAGCTGGATTGAAGATGTTTGGTATTTAGCAGTCTAGCTTTTTAGTATAGCTTTTTGGTGTAAAGGATGAGGGTTGAGAATGAGGGTGAGAGGAGTGCGGTTTGAGATTTTATATTTGGTTGGAAGAGGTAATTTTCTTCAAACTCTAGTGGTAAAGTCACACCCTAACTCACGGAGACCGTATAAAGCTACCTCATACCAGCTTTCGGCTTTTAGTTTCTTCTAATACAAATGGACTATTGGCTTCTGGCTACGAAAAAACTAGCCATTTGAAGCAGTTCCTGACTTCCAGATGACAGAAATCAAAGCTAAACCCATTCTAAACAGGACCTATGCCTTTCTGGAAGCTCATCCCTTTCATTTGCATTTGGAGCTCGCTAGTGCTCTTGTTGGAGTGCTTAGGGGCAATTGCTTGGATCACCGTCCACTTGCATTTGCATTAGCGAAAGCATCCGCGGAACCTTTATAAAGAGAGATTAGTATGTAGCGTGATATAGGATTAGAATTCAGAAGGCTCGTATGAGTAATCACAGGAAGAAGCTCTAAATTCGTTACGGCGCATGTAGGTCCTCTTTGGAATACAGGGATTTCTACAGAATATTCCTAGGAAATTCATGTAAAACTCCTCCTATGTTTCGGAATAGGGCGGTAGCCTTTGCACGGAGATTACATGATTTTTTTTTTTTTTGAAGCAAGGCAGGAGCTCTGCCAATTCATTCAGATGGGAGAAAAACAAAGTTTTTACAAGCTTGGCCTGAGACTAACTCAGGATCGAGGCAATAAAACGATGAAGCCAAAACAAATTGTTGAGACAATTACACAACTCAGAGCCCTACAGAATTAGCCCGAAACACTTAGAGCTATTTTGTAGGAACTTGTGTTCTCCGTTGTCCTTAGCACGACATCTTGGATGTCATGAAATTGGCGTGACGTTCAGTGGAATTGCGCGATCGAGCTTGTGATGCGCAATCCTCGGATGCAGTTTTGAGTGGAATCCTTATGTTATCTTCGTCCGATCTCATGTACACGATCACGTTAGCCTTTCGAATAAAGTTTTTTGTGCTTTTTCTTGACGAACACCGGCCACGTTATACCAACCATAAAAAAAGGGGGACATACCCAAAAGCCTAGCAAATGAGACGTTTTCGGAGTGGAGTAGTGGGCGGAGATAAATTTCACCAAAGTTTTAGATGGCACGTCATGTTGGAGCTGCTTGGATGGGATGTAGGTTGGTTAAGAGTGCACACAGAGCAATTCTGCCATTTTTTTTTATTTTTTATTTTTGCAATTGCGCTTGTGTTAATCTTTCTGCAAATCTTGAACAGGATGCAACTAGCTAGATTCCTTTTATACATCTGGTAGCGCCTCATTTAGGCCATGTTTGGATGGACTAAAACTAATTGTTAGTTGGCTAATAGCTAGAGCTAATTGTTAGCCAGCTAATAATTAGTCCATCTAAAATTAGCCCAGGACTGTTTGGATACATGACTAATGGTTGGGCTAATTTCTTAGAAAAGTCATGTCTGCCCCCCTCATAATAGGTGAGGAAATGAGGATAAGGCCAGTAGCGAGGTATTTGAGACTTTTCAGGCGTGTTACATGCTATTAGCCCAAATTAGCTCCTCTCCACCAACTAATGGACTAATTGTTAGCTAAGGGGTTAGCTAAAAATTAGCCCACCTATTAGTCTTCCTGTTTGGATAGACTAGAGCTAATTTTTAGCCAGCTAACGATTAGTCCAGGGATCCAAACATGGCCTTAGTTCTTAGAATATGCATGTGAGGTTGCCTTTGCCTATAATAAATTGGTTTTCTGAGATGTTGGCAGGGTTCAAAATCTTCGGCGAAATTTCAGATTTCGGACCCCTCCGAGTTTCATAATCTTGGTAAAATAAAAAAAACTAAAAAAAAAATTAAAGTGCTACAGTGCATTAATATCTCGCCGAGATTTCGGTTATTTGGACAGAAATTTTGGTAAAATGGACCGAAATTTGTATAAAAGTTGACCGGATTTGACCATAATTGATCAGATTTGACCGGATTTTGATCAGATTGGGTTCTTCACATCATTTCCCATGTGGGACAGCCAGTAGATCATAATTTCCGCGAAATTGAAAAAACCCTAAAAAATTGAAAGTGTGATAGTACCGGGAAATTTCGCCGAGATTTCGGAATTTTGGACCGAAATTTCGGATTTCTCGGTTTAAAAAAAAAACGAATTTGAATTTTGGTTTTTGAATTTTGTCCGAAATTTCCGAATCTCGTCGAAATTTTGGATTTCGGCCAGGCCCGAGATGGAGTTCGAAAATGAAATTTGAATCCTTGGATGTTGGTGAGTATAGGCTTCAGCCTCCTTGTGAAAAGACGGGCTTTAAACTTCCCTTGAAGCTCGAGAACTTGCACCAAAGTTTTATAGCAGCTTAATTAAAGCTTGTGATGGCTTCAAACTGAATGAAGCTCTGCAAATAGGGCCTCTCTGGCCAAGCTAATTCGAATTTTCTATGTTCGCATCCATAATTACTAAACAAAGATAATATGGCTAAATTTTGGAACAATAACATTAGCTAACGTGGCAAATGTGATATAACAATACCACAAATAGCTTGAATGCCATAATTCAGCCATGATCGATAAAAATCATCTTGTCGTGCTGTCATCATATTGACCACATCAATATCTTATACAGCTATAACATCTCATTTTCACCAACAGTTACCAAACTATCCTAATAGTCTTTCAACCTCATCACCGAGGATGTGATCAATCGAAGTAAGGCAGAGGCAATAAACAGGGGACAGGGTGTATTTGGTTACCTGCACCATCCGAATTTGTTTCGTATGAGCCATCCAGGCTAGCTTTGGCATGACTGAGTGGATGCAAGTTAAGTTGTTTGGTTGCTTGTTTGTGCACCTCACGGGCCTGCATTAGAGAGAAGTTCAATTTCTGTGTTTTCTCCATCATGTATGAGTGGGTGCAATTGCATCCACCTGGCCAGGATGAACAGGAAACCAAACATGTGTCTAACAGATACAATTGTATCTACTCATGCGATTCAGACACCATACAGGCAACCAAACACACCATAAGTGACAATCTCATACAGCAGCAGCAGCTCAATTCCTAGTCTTCTCAGGATTTAGGACAGGAATGAACAAAAGCCATATAATATTTCCCCCCTTGAATGAAAGGCAGGGCACCTGCTAATATTTCAACAACAAAAAAAACATCTCATGTTTCATGGAGGGAGGGGGAGAATACAAAGAGCTGAAGGGGCACACTGTGACTCTCGTATAACCAAAATCTGCATCATGAACTAGACCGTAGTTTAACGGGTGTAACAAACAAATGAGCAAAAACGCACATTAATTAGTTTATCATATTACAGTTGGATGTCACAGTATTTTAATGTCACGGTATTTGGATACATTAAATGTTTGGAAAACATATTTTGAAAGCCATTACAGCAAGACTCCTGCCGAAATCAGTGGCGGTTCTACAACCTAGCACAACACAGCAACCGGGAGCTGACCCTTGGACCGGATTATTCACCATTCGGATTATTCACGACTTTCAGATGAAATTTTGGTTTTGGATCGTATATTAGAAGTGACTGAAATTTGAAATTTCATCGAGATCTCGGAATTTCGGACAAATCTCAAACGAAATACAAAAACAAAAATTCAAATCCGACTTTTTTTCAACCGGGAATTCCGAGATTTCGCCCGAGATGACCGAGATCTCAACCTAAATTACCGAGATTTTGGTTATTTTCAACTTCATGTGAAATGGTCTCCAATATATATATATATATATATGAAAAAATCATTCAAGAATTTATCTATATTTTCTATATGTTTCAACGTAAAATACTAAATATTTGCATATAAATTATCCTTAATACATGCCCTTTTGATGGCAACAGCTAACAAATAAGAAGACTCTCGAGGTCTACCCTTTAACAGCAGCACAGCGGCAGAAAGCTTGGGGCAGCTCACCAAGTCACCATGCCCATACATAGGTAGATGAAAGCACCTTCTGCATTAGCAAACCTGTTACAGTAAAAAAAGAAAGAAAGAGAAGAAGCGGATTTAGAATTTTCGAGCCACAACAAGGCACTTATTTAAAAACCCACATGTTAACTAAATTACATATCTGTAAAACTAAACGAAAAATAGTTGATTACCCAACAAAGTATTTACAGGATAGAAGATAAGTCTTCTCATAGTGGATAAAAAAAGTTAAAGCTAAATGACCTTCCAATGGATAAGGAGTAAAGAGCAGTGGTCGCGATTCCCTCTCTCGTTGTTATCAACTTCTCACAAGAGTCTGCACCATCTTGATCAGAATCTCCCATGGCAATTGCATACAACACAACTCTGCAAACAAGGCTCAGAAGGCCTGTTTGTTTCAACTAGAGATTGTAAAAAGCAGCTTTTAAAATCTGGATTGTAAAAGCTAGATTGTTTAAAAGCTGAGGTTGAAAAGCTGATGGCTGTTTGGCAACCCAAATTATAGTAAGGATAGGTTCGGACGTGAACAAAATAGGAGGGCTTGAGCGTGAACAGTGGGGGGGCAATGGTGGGTAATTTTGACTGAAGTTGGATGGGTATTGTGGTCTTTTGCAAAAAAAAAGGCTACGGAAAGCTTCTTCAGAGTGGATTGTGGGATTGCTATAATCTGGCCTCCAGATTGTTGCAATCTATATTGAAAAATTCCTGTTTGTTGACCTTCATTGGATGCATCGTTGTAACATTTTTTAATAATGCGTGTAACATTTATAATCATCACTTTCAACAAACACAATAAATTTATTGTAGCTGCAATATTTCTTTGCAATGTATGCAACAAACAGTGCTTCTATGCTTTCCCTCTCAATACAAGTTGTACAAATATTGAAGCAAGCAAAGGGGTAAGTAATCAACACCTACCCTTCATTTATACTTTAATATTTGTGCAATTTTTAAAAAGAAAAGCATAAAAGCACTTATCGCAACAAAATCTAACTTTAGCCGCAACAAAATGAATTTAACTCCGCAACAAATTCACAGCACAATGCAACAACCGATTGCTACTTGTGCAACAAAATCCATTCTGACTGCAACAAACCCATTGTAGCAATTAAAAGATGCAACGACGTTGCAATAAACAATCAAAACACATAGGATATGAGGTTGCAACATTTTGATTGAACTTGTGCAACAAATTAATTGAATGCCTGCAACATTTTCACCGTGCTCGTTGGCACTTCTAGCTTGAGCTTAGGGAGCACAAGAACAAGATTTAGGCCTGTTTAGGGGAGTCGTAATTTTTTTTGAAAAGCTGTTTTTAGTTTTTTGGGCTGAAAAACAATTGTAGCTTTTTATGACAGCCGTTTGCCAAACAGTTAATTCCACTCAGTAATAATAATTCCACTTAGTAATAATAAGCTGTAACAGCACGTCCCGTCCTGCTTTTGTGTTTTGGCATTTACTAGTTATATGTGACTTCTGGCTTATACCTAAAGCCACTTAAAAGCTAACTCGTTTGGAGGGTTTACTGGTTTTTTAGAAGCTAAAGCTGGCTTTAAGCCCCGAAGCAGGGCCTAAGCTCATTGGTGTTTGACCTTATGCCTTCTGTGCATACAACATAGTGACAAACCTAATTCGCAGTTCATGTTTTAGTAACCCATTGAATCTAAGAAGCAATATCATGCTACATGATCCGAGCAAAATAGCATGTGCCAATATTGTCAGAGCTATCACATGGAAAGTAATGCTTCTCTTCAGTTTTTTTTTTCCTTCATAAGCTGTGAACAGCCTTATTCAGTTTGCTATTTTTTTACATGTTTGCCCAATATCGATCTTGTGTTTTGCCTCTTTTAATTTGCTCAGTGTTGATTTCGAGCTTATCATGCATATTTGATTACCTTTGGTCTTCTGGTTTGCTCATTTTTGATTTTGAGCCAAGGACAAGTGTACATTTGTACAACAGTATCGATTATGATATGCACTTAAAATGATGTTACACATAAACACTTGCTTCACAATTACAAAACAATTTGAAAAGCAAACCGTTCTTGTATTTTCTAAGTTGCTGAAAATTGGCGGATGCCGCCTGTACAAAAGCAAGGGATCTCGCCCATCTAAAACACAATTCCTTGATGTTTCTTCAGACTGTTGCTGCTTTGAGGGTGAGAAAATCAGAAATTTGGTTTGTGTAGAAATCTGGCTGGACCGAGTTGTCGGGGCTTTGAAGCATTTGCAGAGAAGTCACACCTGCAGAAGGCAACCAACCTTAGTGCTTATACTGATGCAAATCAGCAGAGCATGTACTAGAGTTCAATGTGAGAGAATGATCAAGAAACCTGAAAGAACAAGGAGAGTCTTGCACCCTCCGTTTTGACCAAACAGGATGTCAGTATCCAAACGGTCACCTACCATGCATATCTGGGATGTTGTGATTCCAAACCTGACATGGAGGCAAAGAAGAAAGGAAGAATCTCAAAACCATTCTCCCATGCACATTTCTGAAACTGATGATGAAACTGGATTGATCATGCTGAGACAGTTAGCCTCTTACTTTTTTGCCAGATAGTCCATCATGAATGTCGACGGCTTCCCAACTACGAGTGGTTCTTGTTTAGTTGAACCAAGAATTGCGCCGACCATTGATCCTCCACCTGAGTGAAGGCAAAATGTTCATGGATTTAAGCATATCTGGTATGAATTTCTCCATCGCATTTGTATACAGAACGAGTAGGAATATCTGACTGACCTGCCCACTCTTGGGCATCAGTAAGATGGGTGACAGCGTCCCTGTTTGTTGCAATGAAAAGGCACCCAGGATTCTCACGTATGCAGAGTGTCCCGTACCTTAAAGTGGATTAGTAGTAAGATTTCAGATCTTGTGGACTGGTTAACATCATGAGACTTATTTACATGAAGAGGAGAGCTAACATGTAAGTCCGCAACAAAGGCAGACAGCACTAGCATTTATTAAACGAATCAGTGTGATTAAATAATTACTCATCTGAATTTCTACAATCCTAGCACAGAGTTCACCAACTTGCCTTGTAGAAAAGTTGTCTACAGTTCATTTCTAGGAAGGAAAGAAGGAAGAAGAGACTTACTGAACTTTGTAGTAGTTAAAATAGCGATCAAATCCGACCACAACTGCTCCAACCTGCGACAGACCCAAATGATGTTTAGTGCACTGATCGCATTTTACTGCAAACTAGAAGAAGGATCATACACACATCTTTGTCATGCTCCATGTAAAACCCAGGCTTCAGCTCTATCTTCTTGTCACCATCTGCCTGCACGGCGATGTAATCCAAGTTGTGTAAGTTGTGACAGGACTCATTCGCTTGAATCATTCAACACTGATATAGTGATATTAATTCATGGCACACTGGCTGAGGCAGAGATCACTAACATGGGACAATAGACATGCGTTCTCAATTGTTTTAGTCAGGAATTTCAGAGAAAAGATAACTTTTTGTTACTTACCGGGCCACCGAAGTACTGAAATCCAGCCAGCTCCAGCTCCTTCAGAATGCCATCCTCTCCAATGACATAAACCTGAGCCAAAAAAAAATGTTAACTTTTGCGCGTATCACCAATGCGGTTACAGTTTCTGAAGATGATGATATATACCTTCTTATCTTTGGGGAAGTCGATGGACTGCAGGTACGCAGCAGCTGCAAAGGATGAAGCGAATATCTCTTCCTGCGTAGCATTCCGGCCTCGTCAAGCCAATTGGTTGGAGGAGAAATTCATCAGCTCGGCAGTCCATGACAAGAACCCTACCTCATTGACATTTAGTCCAAGTGTCTCAAACTTCTTGCCGTACTGCTTCCGCGACTTGGTCGAATTGTTCGTCACGAACACCAGCCTTTTGCCCTGCAACACAACAACTCCGACGTCAGCTTCAGCAAACTAAAAAGGAGGACGAAGGCCATGGAGATTTCTAAACCCGAATCTACAGAAGCATTATGATTTCATACAAACCTTTGATCTGAGCAGGTCGAGCGTCTCCGGCACGCCGTCGATCAGCTTGTCACCCTTCCAAATCACTCCTACGCGCACAAAAAAACGCGCGAATTCAAGAAAGCTACAAAACAAACGCACAAACACAGACGGGGCAATCGACCTATCTCACCATCGCAGTCGAATATGAACGTCTCGACGGAGTCGATGAGCGCGTCGGCGTCCTCCAGCTTCGCTGCCGGGACTGCCGCGGCCGCCGCCGCCGCCATCACGGACCGCCTGGCGGCGCAGTGCGGCGAAGCCAGTGAAGCGGAGACCAGGCCGCCGCCGCCGCGGTGGTTCCTCCCGAGGAACGCGGAGGGCGGCGGCGTCTGTGACGAGGGGGAAGGGGAGGGGGAGGAGGTGGAGGGGAGGAAGGTGGGGGAGGCGCGAGCCAGGAGCATCTCCGCTGCTTCGATGCTCTGTTTTTATCGGGTGGCTTTTGGTTGGTGTGGCGCGCGGCGCGTGCGCCTACGCCATGTATGTATAGGCGAACGCTTCTTCTGTTCGGCTTGGCTGGTCCGGTGTTTCGATGGTCTGTGGCTGGGAAGGCAGAGCGAAGGGATTGGGGTGTGGGCTCGTATTGTGGTTGTAGTTCAAGTTGGCAGGCAGGCATTTATGTGAGGGGGAAAAAATTGGAAAATCTGTCAGGAGAGACTAATCATCTATTGAGAAAAATTTGGAATAAAAGAAGAGGGTGGGCGGAAACGGGAGATGCCAATTTTCCAAGGCCTTAGTTTACGCTCCGTAGAGGCGGGGGATGTTAATAACTAATTTGGAATGTATCTAGCAGGATTTGCTGTTTGAATTGGAGTTTTAGATCTTGTTTGGTTTAACTTAAATCCCAATCTATCTAGATTGGGATTTTAGTTTAAATTCTAGATCTGTCCTGTGGATTCCTGTTGGAAGTAGACCTCCTAAACAAGGTCTTAAAGGGCTTCATTTCCACTAAAAACCGGTTTACCCCAGAAGCTAGTGGAAAAGGTTATAGAGGGGGGTTTAAGCTTCAAAATGGTTCTGAGTTAAAGCTAAAGCTCCCCGCATCTATCTATCTATACTAATTAGGCACTCTGAGAAAACTCCCACGTCTATCTGTCGGACCAACGGCTTAGATTAAAAGAAATAGTCCATATCAAGTACCACCGAAATTAACTGAAATTCAAAATAAAAAATTACCAATTTAACTTCCATACGGTAAATCCATAAATAACGAAAATTTGGAATAAATATTTAAATGACTTAGATTAAAAGAAAGAGTCCATACCAAGTACAACCTAAATTAGCTGAAATTTAGAATAAAAAATTAGCAATTTCGCTTCCATACGATTTTCAAAGAAAATTCATAATAATATTTAAATAAAGATGAGCAAATTAAAGAAAATAGACTATGTCAATTACAAGCCAAAATAACTAAAATTTAGAATAAAAAATAAAAATAACTAAGAATTGCTACTATTTTGAATAAAAAATAAAAATAAAATTTAGAGTAAAAAGTAAAAAGTAAAAATAACTAAGATTTGCTACTATTTTGGATCATCGGAGAAAATTTTCTGACTTGCAGTGCGCCTTCCACGGAATAGGCGAGGCATTTGATATTGATTTCTCCAAAGCCTACACTCATGTTTATAACGAGTTTTTTTAGAGTTTTCGATAAATTTTATGACAAGTTTGGCACCAGAAGTGAAGCAAAAAGATCTACCTCAACAACACAACAAGCACGGGGCAGTTCGATCGCTTCAAACATATGGAAGAAGCTGAAAGGCAAAACGTCTGGCTCGTCCTCCCAATTGGCGAGCAGGTCAACATGGAATCCACGAGTAGAGCTTAACTATTACTTCGACACGCTTTTCGTGAAGGCCAACCTTGACATGGATAAGAAAAATCAACTCAAGTTGATCTTGTGGTAGAAGAATAACCAATGTATTTACCATGTGCCATCTCATTTGGCACGGGACGTACTTACGGTTCTGATGTCCTATGTCTTATCGGAAGCCACTTTCAGTTTGGTGGGCACGGTACTTAAGGCGAGGAGGTCATCTCTCAGACTTGAGATGGTTGAGGCAATTATATGCCTAAAGGACTGGGAGTGTACAGAAGATAGGACATAACATTAACCCGATGATCCAGAGATTAGGGATGCGGTGGCCGACTTTGATAATCTTAGCTTCGGATACTCTATGTATTAATATATGTATACGTAGTTACTATACTCTTTTCCTTACGGGGAGTACCCCACACCGGGATGTAAGGTTTTTAACGAGGCAGTAATTCTATACATGTTCAAGACTGAATAAAATTTACTTCTTTTTCTCCCAATATACATTTGTATCAACTCCATGCGTCTCCGAGTATTTTCCTCTTATCGTAATAGTGTAAATGGACCTGATCTGTGTTGAAATCAATCACAAGAACAAAGAACACGAGACACAGATCTTTTACGTGGAAAACCCTTTCGGGAAAAAACCACGGACGCCAGAAGAAAAATATCATTATTTTAGGGTTTGTGTACAGAATACAATTAGGCATCAATCCTCTCAAGCAGCATACAAGGGGACAAGGGGTATTTATAGACAGGCATAGTGACTCGAGTCTGAAACGGACTAACCGACCCACGGGCCACAGGCGTCCCTAAAGCCCAGAAAAGAATTCGGATCAACACCCAACAATCTGGACATGCATGAAGCTCAAATAGGCTGTGTTTGGACTCGCTGAAGGTGAGGTGTGGTCTAGCACCGACTTGACACACGATGGACTTATGCCGGACTAGCCCGACACGGCATGACGTCCATCTCTATATCGTGACCGACTCAATATAAACTTATGCTAAGTCTGAGGTGATCACGGTGGAGTGGACTGGTCCCTCTCTTTTCTTTTTCTTTTTTAACTTCTCTCTCCTTACTTCGTTTAGGGTGTGATTGGTTTATGAAATGAGACGATCTATTATTTTAGGTGAATGAGATGATTCAGTATTTAGAGAAAAATATTCCTTAAATTTATATCACTTATTTATTTCATTCAAGTAATCAAACTATGGATGTTTTTTTTGTTTAGACATCGCATACATATACCACTTCGTACTCGCAAAACGCACCCAAGCGAACGGGGGATTCAAGCGAGGCCTCACCGGCGTCGGCGTCCGCATCGGCGCCGGCGCGGGTGTCAACTTGATGCTGAAGGTCTGGCGCAGCCTACAGGCCTTCGGGAACGTCGCTTCTCCGTCGTCCTGCTCGAGATACAAGCAAGTCACAGCCCAGACGACTCGCTCTGTTTGATCTAGCTAGTATGTTTCTTGTCTGATTACTGTGTTCTTCCGTCAGGACACGTTAAAAGCCGTGGCTCCGTCGGAGGCGACGGCGCTGAGCGTGGCGGCGACGATGGTGATCTACCTGCTGTGAATTTGTAAACCTAATGCTATCTTAATGTTGAAATGCTCTATGTTGGTAATTTCTTAAGACTTACACGGCATGTATCTTGCTGATTTTGGTTCTTACCTGGAGGTGCTAATTACATGCAGGTAAATTAGAACCGAGCAGAAGAATGCTTTCTAAAAGCAAGCTGCTCCACAAAATACAGAAGTAATTACTGATAATGATATTACTAGTAATTCAACATGTCATAAATTGCACGCTGAGCATGCACAATATTTCTCCTTGATTTGATTATATCTTCGATTGCTTATGCTGATATTAAGCTTAAGTTCTTCTAAATGTAATCTCATAGTTTGGTAATAGTGTAAAACCATACATTATATTTATGGCGAGAAAATTGAACCAAGTAAAATCAAAAGGTACCCAGAACCAGTGGCGGACCCAGAAAGAAATTATAGGTGGGGCAGACTTGTAGTATTAAAACGCTAAAAAGAATGCAATGTACCGTAACAACAATAGTACTATTAAAGAAGCATAAATATAACGTTCAATTAATACGGTCAAAGAAGAATTAGCAAATAGGCAACATACCACTCAGTTAACAATTGGTGAGGGACGAGGCAATTGTATTTTCCTAGTTTTGAGGCGCTGAAATCGTCAGATGATAGCTTCATCATTAAGTGATTTGAATATCTCTCTCCGTGTAGCACACCATTAAGTCATTCATCCAATAGTTGGCAATCTTATTGCGTAGTTCAGTCTTGATATACAATATACCTGGGTGGCCGATCGTTTCTTGCTTGGTGCCGATTGTTTCTTGCTTGGTGACTGGTGCAACGTTTCAGCTTTCAAATTTGTTAGGCCTATACATATGCAGTATATACAACATACATGGGCTTGTAACTTGTAGGTGGGGCAGCAGCCCAAGCTGCCCCACTGGTGGGTCCGCCCCTGCCCAGAACCCTTCATTGCTCCTGTTAAATAAACAGTTTTACCCTAAAGGAAGAATGAGGGGCTTCACTCCAAGCTAATTTGGAGATGTGACAAATTATTCATACTCTTGGGAATGCACACCTTTGGACAGTCAAATATTCTCAAGGATCTCAGAGAGGTGAAACTTTTCAACCATTCTGGCAAGGTCTCCAATTTTGTGCATTCTGTTATAGTCAAGCTCCGGAGGAATGACAAATGCTGCATACCATGGGGTAAAGAAATCAATTCTGTGCACCTTGAAATTTGAAGTTCCTCGAGTCCATGAAGTTCATGCAACCCCTCACATTCAGAGCATTCTAATAGCTCTTCACACAGGGAAATTGACAGAGACTTTAAATTCTGGGACAAACCTTGGAGTGCTTCTCTAGATCCAATCAACTTCTCATTGTTCATCAACATGATCAAGCTTCTAACAGCTCGGAGTTTTACATGCACTGTTGTCAATTTTGGGCATTGGGTGATTGTCAATTCTTGAAGGTGAGGGAAAAGTGCTTCTCTCTGTGATGGCAGCCAGGTTTCTAGGTTGGACATGTGAAAGAATGAGAGTTTCTCCAATGAGGCAAATGTGCCATCAGTCCCATAGAATGTGTCATCTACACAGGTGATAGCATCAATTCCGCCGACTTCAACAATCTTGAGGAGAGGTAATTGCCCCAGTGGTGGTAGGCTTTCACAAGTCAGATTGACTAGCTTGATCTCAGTAAGTGAGTTTAGGTAAGGTACCCTACATGTTATCCATGATGAAAGATTCCTCCCTGGATAGGAAAAAATCTGTAGCACTTTCAAACCACGACTCGGTTTGAGATGTTCAAGTATTTGCTGTGCTCTTGAACTAGCTTCAGGATCTGTACAACTTCCAGTCCAACTTAATGCCAACGACTCAAGCTTCTGTTTCTCTTGCAGGATTACGTTTACAGCATCAGCACAAGAAGCATTTTCCATGTTCTGCAGACCGAGTTCCTTCAAGTTAATTAAGGGACCCAACCCTGAGATGGTATGTTCGTGATTTTCTGCTGCAATGTACCTTGGCAATATCTTGAGGTTTGTGAGTTGGCTCATGTGACGAGGCATTTGAGTTAGTAAAGGACATTCAAGAACGTTTAGGTAGGCAAGGTTTTTCAAGTTTTTCACGCCTCTGGGTAAAACAGCAAGGTAGTGGCAGCCTTCAAGGTTTAGAATTTGCAGATTTACTAGGTTACTTACAGCTTCATGCAAGCCAAGAAGTTTTTCACAGTGAGACAGATCCAACACCCGCAAAGATTGCATCTTTCCAATTGACACTGGCAATTCACTGATCTCAGTTCGCGAAAGGTTGAAGTGCATCAAAAACTGAAGGTTGCTAATTGAATCTGGTACAATCTCAATATCATTGTGAGAGAGATTGAGATAGGTTAATTTTTGTACCATATCAATTTCCTTTGGAACCCTCTTGATCCTGCAAGATTGCATATGCAGTACACGCAGAGCTGTCAGACGTTGGCAAAATTCTGCTGGGATGTCTGTGATTGTGCACTTCTTGTCAGATAAAAGCATCTTTTCATCTCTGAGCAAGATTAGTGTCCTCAAACCTCCCAATTCAAACAGTTCTGGTGGAAGCTTACTGGTTTTAGTATCAACAAGTAAGGACAGGCATCTGGCATTGTACGAAGGCCAAATTATCTCCTTTCTGGCATCTATTGCTAAGTGGAATCCCGTGCTGATCCTTTGTGCAAGAATTTGCATCCCAGGATGCATCTTGTAAACAGTGTTTCCCTTGTGTTGAGATTTCTGCACTACATCATAGAAGTGTTCTTTTATTATCTTCGAGAAGTACAAATGCATGTTAGATTTGCTGCTTGGCAGTTTTATGAGGCCATCAGCAACAAACATGTCAGTCAATTGTTCAGGAGTAAAGCTATGGACCGGCAACAGTGAGCAGTAGAGAAAGCATTGCTGGATATTTGGAGAGAGATGATGATAGCTGACATAACTTGCATCCAGCAGAAGAGGGTCTGCATAGAAGACTAGATCAAATCTGCTCAGGACATGCTGCCAAGCAACTTCGATCTTCCGTATGCTCTTCAGCTTGTTTGATGCACTGAGTAGTAGTGAGGGCACACCACCACATGTTTCAGCAATCATTTTTCTGATTGGAATGAGCCGTGGTGGTAACTCTGCAGGATTTTGCATCCAATGTGTGAGCAGCCTCGAGGAATCAGCCGGCAAGAGACGCTGTAAGGTGTATGGTCTGAGGGAGTTGGTCATTGTTACAGCATCAGGACTGCGACTAGTTACAATCATCTTGCTTCCTGGCTTTCCAGCACTCTGAAGGACATCCACCAGTAGCTGCCATTTCTGCATATTCTGATTCCACACATCATCCAAGACAAGAAAAAATCTACGCCCACCGAGTTGCTCCTTGACAAGGCACTGAAGTCTCTCAGAGTCCTCTATGTTACACTGCTTGGTGGTTAGAGATTCTGCTATTCTACTCAATATCACCATGGTATCAAAATTACAAGATAACAAAACCCAAATTCGATCATCACCAAAGGTCTCAACAACCCATGGATGCCAGTACACCAGCTGAGCAAGGGTTGTCTTCCCTATTCCAGCCATTCCGGTTATGGGGAGAACTGAGAGGCCAGCTATGCCGTGATCAGCTTGCATCATTCTTAGGATATCATCCACTTCTTTTGCTCTACCAAGTATGCCTTCTGGTCCCATGCCACATGCTCCTCGGCAATTCATAGGCACATGGATATCTCTATGTTTGGCTGGGACTTGGATTCTATATGTTTGTGCATAGCAGTCTTGCAAGTTAGTTATTGCCTGGCTGATCTTATGGACAATAAGACGGCGAAAAGGGAGCCTTCGAAGGATGAACGAGTTGCGTACCTGAAACGCAAAAAGGCCTCCTTTTTTTCTCAGATGGCGAAAGACCCTGTCCAGCATGTCATCAGTGTCAAGTGTGAGAGACAAGAGTCTCTGCAGAAGCTGGAGGTACCGCTCGTTGTTGATGTCGATCATGAGAAGTGCGCTTTTGTCGACACCACTGATCCTCCCATGGACCATCCTGAAATGTTCGTGCAGGCCATGGAGCAGTCTTTCAATGCCAAGCAACCCACCCTGCTCCTGGACAGACTCGGATTGCAGCTTCTCCATCATTGCATGCAGTACGTGTTCTACTGACATGGATTTTTCTTGTGTTCTAGACTTCTTCCGTTTCCTGTTTCTTTGAGAAATATGTTTACCATGAACTATGCCCGCAGTTGAAGGTGTGCTTAATTATGTAGAACACCGTTTGGAGGAAATTCCATCCAGCATTTCCCAGGTGTCTTCCTATCACATTCCCCCCCCCCCCCCCCCTTCTGGCTTCTTTATGTTCATTACACAGGAAACTTCCGAGTTCCGAGTGAAGACATAACTTTCCCTCATTTGTAGGTCATTGACTTTTCTTCCTAGAGTCATTTTCATATTTGATTTTGTAACGTATGGCAGGGGCCAGTGCTGAGCTGTTGGAACGTTACTGTCTCACTGATGCTTTGATTTGTATAATTAAATGGTACACTTTCCTGTAAGTTTCCAATGGCCAGTTGCTCTCAATCCACGAGAAAAAACTTACCATATTAGAATATTATTGGCAGATTCTTCCAAAGGAACCTGCAGTGCAGTTTCCTTGTTTCTCTCTTGCAAATTCTGCTTATGAACCTGCGTGCTTCTGCTTCAGAAACATACGACACTGCGTGTTCAACTTCGCCATGGTTTGCAGAACAATAAACTCGAAACGATCTAGAGCGCTGTAAAATAACAGAGGTACTGTACTATTTATGCTTTTATTAGTCTCCAGCATTGCGCTATCACTAATCAGTTTTAGTTGTCCTGCAGAAAGATTACCAGCTGGACTCTTCTTTTCAGGTCATATTTGTTTGATCCGTACTTTGATGTTTGGTATTGGTGTCCTCAGTCAGTATGCTTGTCCATCAAAGCATTGAAAAAGATGTCTTTGAGCCATTGGTGATGCGTGTTACTGAAATTACGCAACACTTTTTTGGCTCCGTGGGCTCACCTGAAACTGATGAAAGGGGTCTTACAATGGATGGACTTTCAGAGAATATCAGATGGGAAGTGCAACATCTCGAAGAATTGTTCGAGGGGATCAAAGAAGACAAGGAGGAGGTCTATGAGGGTTTTATGTCCGTTAGCATGGCAGTCTCTGAGTGGCAGAGAAGATTGGAAATAACATACCAAAATGCATCAGGAGCTCCTGATCCTATTGAGGGAATGAAATGGGCAGTTGAGCATCATGAGGTGTGGGTTGAGAATGATAACAGAATAGGTGGAGATAATGAGACACTGTCTTTTGATGAAAATGAGTTGTTTGCATCACTTAGATACCTTAAGACCACACAAGGTGGTTCAGAAGCTCGTCTCCTGGAAAGTATCAAGAGTGGGATGCAGTGCATCAACGATGTGCTTGCTACCATTCGATCAAGAAAGGAAGCAGCCAATGGGAGCTTGTGCATTGTGGAGCATGTCTTCTCCCCACTACTGAAAATTTTAAAAACCATCGATCATCTAGTATCAGAAGCCACTGCCCGCAGCGACAAGTCTGATAACTATAAGATCCTTGTCAAGATCGATGCTGAAGTAAAGTGCTTAAAAGATGCACGATTTGTGATTGATAGAAATAAGGACGAGGTTGAGGAAAGCTTCAGAACAATGGAAAATCTCATCTTGCCATTTTTAGCACGTATTAAGCCCATCTGTAATGATCAATCAAAACCTCCTAGCTTCCTAGATGAGATCAAACATGGAGTGAACCACTTGGAAGATGTACTTCACATGATCGAGCAGAAGAACCAGGATGGAAATGCTAACTTCCACGTTGTCAGCAAAGCCTATTCGCCGTTGTTGACAGTTTTGAGCACCTTCAGGCACCTCTCATTGGAAGCCTTAGCTTATGAAGATAAATTAGGTGCTTTCATTCTCTTGGACAATATCAGAAATGAGTTGTCACAGCTCAAAGATGTGCTCCAGAAGGTCCGAGAGAAAGAGAAAGGGATATACAATAACTTCGACGCCATTGAGCAACATATTGATGAGCTTTTTGAGGGACCTATGTTGGATGCTGAAGGCCCCTTAATACTTCACCAGATGGGTGGTCTGCGAGACAAGCTCCAGTCGATTCATGAAGTGATTACAAATATATGGGGAAAGGTGAATGACTCTTTCAAGGTCCAGGAGGTTTCTGCCAGATCAATGGCTGCAAGACATGAAGCTTCATCTTCTCATCAGTTCTCAGCAGCAGATACCTCCTGCATTACTAGGGAAAGTGCGCAAATGTGGCAGCTCAAAGTTACCATTGATGGACTGGAGGAGAGGTTGAGACAGTGCCTTCTATGCCTTGCTGTGTTCCCAGAGGATGCTGTCATCAAGAAGAGACTGCTAATTCATTGGTGGATTGGAGAAGGCTTTGTAAGTTCAGTTTCCGAGGGGAAGAGTTTCTTTAATGAACTGCTGCTCGCCAAGGGATTCATCAAGCCAGTAAAGAAATACCACTGTGACAAAGTCCACAGGTGCAAGGTGCAACCATGGATCCGCAGGTTACTGCTTCAAGCTGCAAAGAGTGCAGCATTTGTTGAGCTTAATTCTGATGGCAGCTCCAAGAATGACTTCACCAGGACCAGACGTGCATGCTTGCATGCTGGAAAGATCCTTAACAGCTTCCACCGTGATGTGTTGACGATTTACAATATCAAGCAACAATATGTAGAGTTAGACAATACATGGTTTTCTGGAAAGACATGTTTGAGCACTGTGCAGTTAGGTCGATGGCAGGATGCAAATTATGACCCTCGGGCACATCACATAGAAATCAACAATGTTGAGTTCCTAAAGCAGGTCAAGTCCTGCAAGCAATTGAAGTACCTGAGCTTCAGAGGGATATCAAGAATTGAGGCCCTTCCAACCTCAATTGGGAAGCTCACAAGACTTGCCATCCTTGATCTCAGAGCATGCCATAACCTGGAGGATCTACCAAAGGAGATAGTGAAACTAGTGAAGCTGGAGTACTTGGACGTTTCTGATTGTTACTTGCTCTCAGGTATGCCTAAAGGACTAGGCAAGCTTTGTCAACTTGAAGTTCTGAAGGGGTTTGTTCTGGCAAACACCAGGAGCAAAGATCCCTGCCATCTCAATGAACTTGTCATGCTGACAAAGTTACGGAAACTGAGCATTAGAATTGGCCATAGCATAGATAGTGATCAGTTTGAGAAAGTCGGCGAGTTTTGTGCCCTCCGGGCACTTACACTTACTTGGGGGGCACTCGCTGTGCCTATACATGACAGGTCTCTTTCAAGATCAAGCAATGCTGCCTCTCATGCAATGCCTTGTGTTCTCCCCTCAGGTCTTGAGAAGCTGGAGATCCGTTGCTTCCCACTAACAGAATTTCCTTGTTGGGTTGATCCTCAAAAGCTGAAAAACTTGAAGAAACTCTACATCAAGGGAGGTATTATCAGTGGTCTAGGTGATAACAATTGCTGGGAGGTGACCATTCTTCGGTTAAGGTTCCTCAAGCATCTGAACTATGCATGGACTGCACTGCATGATACATTCAAGAAACTCGATGTTTTGGAGGTATGTGAATGTGAGAATCTAGAACCCTGGCCTGACTGTGAAAAAGGCTTGTGGCGGAAGGAGCTGAATGGAAGGATTGCCTCTGTATTGACCTGAACTATGGAACTAGCATATTGAATGCAGAACTGCTGCATGGAAGTGTGAATATTAGAAGAGATAAATGAACAGGTGACATGTGAAGAAACTCTATCAACCAATATCTGGTAAGACGATAGAATTGACCTGGAGTGTATCAAATATCTGCTAAGAATTTTTTTGCGTAAAAAGTAAGCTTCAGCAACATTTTCTTGAAAGGAAAGAAGGCAATGGAATAAAATAAATTTTAGTACATTCTTGTAGTTGTGTGCTTGCATCTATGCATTTGTAGCAATTGGCTACAATAAACGTAGCAACACATGGAATCCTACAATGTAGTAATTCGGTTTCCGCACTTAATGAAAATTAGCAACACATTGTGGCACACATTACACTGTAGCAACCTGTGTGTCATCCCATCTTCTATTGTATTTGCGACAGCATGCTATTGCTACACAAAAGTATAAACTAGCTATTTAATACGCCAACTGCAAGCATCAATACGCTCAAATACAGCAAAATTTGGAAGTTAGCACTATTAGGTCTATGGGAGCATGGCCATACACATGGTGCAATTTGTCCAAGTTGTTGGCGATTAAGCAGATGGACTACTTTCTTGAATCTGATCAAGAACTGAATCAGAGGAATGGATATACACATCGGAGATGAAGTTCATCAGGGCAGCGAAGACTGTTACAGCACCAACCAGGACCAGGGCGCCATGGCGGTGATCACAGTTGATGAGCTCACAACACCCAGATGCTACTACATCATTGCTTTTGGAAGCTTTAATCCTTCAGTTCGTTCATGTTGAAGGCGAGCGATATATACTTTTTACAGTTGTAACCAAGGCTGAAATATAATCGAGCTGAAAACCCCACTGCTTACAGACGTAACATACTTGTCCCCTACGCGTTACTTTGCCACGGTGACTATCCATGCATGCCACGCACTATACACTTGGGTGAAGAGCCAGGTCCGTTTGGAACACGAGGAAATTTTCCCGATTTCTACAGGAATTAAACCTTTTTTTTCTCCTGAAGTTCCTGTAAAATTCTTGTATTAGCCGAACGTGCTGCGGGCCTTCGCACGGAGCTTCTTCTCAGGGGACGGCGGCGGATCAGGGTTCAGGGGGAAGTGCGGGGCGGCAGAAGCGCCGATGACGGCACTGGAAGCCACTGGGGTGGTGGGGTGGTGAAGTCGGTGGCGGTGGCGGTGACGGGACGGACGAAGAAGGCGATGGGACGGCCGGAGGAGTTCCGATTGACGTATACGAAAGCCATGCTTGGCGCCAGTTAATCAAGGGCGGTGACGCGGCGCGCGGGTCAGGGACATTGGTGCGGCTGCGCGGCCAATGCCTCGACACCGGCTGGTTTTCAGGACAGCCGACACGACGCCCATACCGCGGCAGGACGAATTGACGAGGCGGCTGGAGCGGGCTATGTTCTCATGGTTCGGCGGCCACTTCCGTTGAGACTTGTGAGTGGGCCTTCCGGAGCGTTTAGCTGCAATTATTTCTATTCCATACGAGGAGCGCCATTTTTTCCTGTAGTTTCTACAGCTTATAGTCTCATATATTTATTATTCTTTACATTTCACAAGTCCCTCTAGAAAACGCTTGCTAGCTACCGGCCGGTCTTGGCTTCGTCTTCCATTATCTATAAAAAAAAAAGCATAGATAGACTAACTAAAACAAAATTCTTTGGTCTCGCTGACCTATCTATTATACATACCCTAGTAGTCGGTGTCTGGTCCGACAACACCGCTCTGTTTCTTGTTGTTGGCATATCTCCTTGCCCAGAAAGCATAGTTGATCAATGCCGCCAGCTCGAAGGCCGCGAGTAACAAGAAGAAGCGATCAAGGCGTGTTCTGTTGAAGTTTGCTCCGTCCAACCATCCCCTCCCGTCGCCGTCGCCACCACGCCTTGTCACACTGTTCACGAGCTGAACGAAGGCGCACGCCGACCATGCTGCCAATCCAGCCAGAACAGACCGCACCGTCGGCGCCGCCAGCTTCATTTCCGGAGGCGCCTCGCTCTTCACGAACTCAACCAGCCCGCCCAAGGACGCTGCGTCCATGACGCTTAGCAGGAAAAACTGGATCACCAGCCAGAAGACGGACATCGGGACGCCGGCTCCTGTTGATACTAGCCCATGCCGTTCTGCGACCGTCAGCCTTTTCATCTCCACCGCCGTCGCAACGCATGCTGCCACCGCGCCGCACGCAGAGCCAGCACCCATACGCTGCAGCGGGGTGAGTCTTGTCAGCAGTGGAGTCAAGACTCGCCTGTAGCATGGCTGCATCAGCGTGTGAAATGCTGTTGGGATCGCGATGAGAGAGGCGGAGGGTATCTGGACCGCGCCCATCCCTGTGTCCATCGTGCTGCCAACTTGTATGGTTAATGTCATCAGCAGCGTGAAGGGCAGGAAGGTGAGCAGGCAGCTGATGAAGATGGGGAGCATTCGGATGATTGCCTTTTTTTCCTCCTCGACTCGAGTGGTGCTGCAGAATGAACATGGATTGTTATATATCCATTATGTATCCAAGGTTTGTTCAACAGTATGTTGGGGAGATTATAGTTGAGATACTATTGTGATCATATGGTGTTTCTATTTCTTGACCATAAAAAATCAATCCTTTGTATCTTGATCATGCCCTAGAGGTTTCAGAAATATAAATGAAGTAGCAATTTTCTAAACAAAAAGTGAGGTTTCCTGGAATGTTTGGTCATTAAGGAACTTACCCAATGATCGTGCTGCTGTCAGAACCTGCTGTGCCGGTCTCTTGAAGCTCGATGACATCTACAACAGCAGCCTGCCTCTTCTTTGATGAAGGGACAAAAACCTAGAGAGGTACCAGCGATGAGAACCATTGGCATTTAATCAAATTATACTGGAGCGTTTATAATTATCATGCATACTAAATTATACTGACAAATCTACATGTTATATGATGAGTGTGCCATAGGAACTTTTACCTGCCACAGTCTAGTTAGAGGACTTCCATTAGGCTTCTGCATTCTATAGAAAGGCAGTCCACTGGCTGCCACAAGCAGCCCTACAAGAACAATAAGTGCAGACATCATAAAGCCAATGCTCCAACCCAAATTATTCTCGATCCACACTAAGAATACCAATCCAATGAGCGCTCCAAGAGAGTTTGCAAACTTGAGCAACCTCAAGAACATACACTTGAGCTCTGATTCTTTTGGATCATCATTGCTGAACTGATCTCCACCGAGGGATTGTATGCAAGCGCGCATGCAGCCCTCTCCAACGGCAAACATTAATAAGCTCAAGCAGAGCAGTGTTAAGCTCGCTTGAGTTGTCTTACAGTTGTTTGGTTCTTCGTTTATCTCACAAACCATAGGATGTAATGAAGGCAAGTGTGCCTGTAATGCTAGCAACGTATATCCCTGCATTGTCGAACAGAAAATATTTGGAATTCAGAATTTGGTCATCTACTTTCTCAATCTCAAAAGCATAAATAATATGAAAGCGGTTACTATTATGTGTATGGGAGTATGACCATTCACATGGCCCATATTGTCCAAGTCGGTGGTGAATGGCTCAATCAAAGGACCCTCACTCTTGTGCATTTGATCAGTTATTGAAACAAAAGATTATCAATCCCTTGGTGAATGCTATTATCTTTACTATTGGAATAGAATACTAAATGGCTTCTATATTATATAATAATCGCAGTACCCTGTCACACACACAAAAAAACTTATTTCTTGTTGAGAATTAGCAATGCATACTTGAAATACTCTAGAATATTTTGGAGCTTGCATGAATGGATAGATATTTTCCATGGAAGTTCCTAAACCAAATTCTTTAAGGTGAAGTGAGAAACATCTAGACATACATATTTTAGGGGACTCTAAATTAGTAAATATTTAATTGGTTGATATTGTGGAAGAGAATTCTAGAGTCAAGATATTTCTAATTGAAGGGTTTGGACTGTGCCACATGGCAACGATCCAATGGTATGTAATACTACATATAGGGGTGCCTTACGGCCTCTTTTCTATGTGCCATGAGTATAGCTACCTTAAGCACGCACTATAGGCCACCATATCATGAGTAGGATGACATGAGTAGAGAAGAGAGGTAGAAGAATGTAGCTACTAAAAAGAGTAAGGGCCTGTTTGTTTTTGCTTTGGATTCTCTAAAAGTTGAATCTGGATTATGGTCGTAGAGAAACTAATTCTCCAAAAGCTGGAATCCAAAAGCATATATGAAATAGATTGTGAATTCTAGTGTATATGGGTGGATTGGATTATGAGAATAAATTCCTAGAATCGACCTATTTGTTTTTTATTTAGCTTTTGAGACCAGAATCCATAATCAAAAGCAAAAACAAACAACCCTTAAGTATTATGTTGTATCGAGTTTGTTGCGTAGTAGTGAAGAGTCAAGTTATCTTTCTCTTATGTATAAGTATTGGTCTCCCATAGTAAGCCGCATACTTCTTAAAACTTGTTTTGAGACGTGAGTGGCTCGTTCGTCCGGAATCATAATAGTCCTAGCTTTAACGTGAGCGGTTCGGCTGCCTAGAAGTTGGACAATCTTATGCTTCAACGTGAGCAGCTCGACCGCCCAAAAGCCAGCGCTAAGTAGTAAGAATAAAAGGCTAACCAACTTAGGGTATTTGATGTAGCCTGTGTAGGTCTCCTCGGTGTGGGTATTAAAGGTCCACCCCCGGATTTCCCAATAATTGGTATCAGAGCAGGCTATTCGGGATCGTCAGTAGTGGAACGAGTCTTGAGGTAAGTGGAGGAGTCTTGAGGTAAGTGATGGGCACTTACATTGGTCGATATTATGTTACCGAAAGGCACTAAAGTGAAATTATGTTGAAGATCACAATATGAGACGGTGAAGGTTGCTGGTTTGGGACAAAACGAAGTCGACGCTAGGTGTCAGTTCATATGACATATCTCATTAGCGCAAGCGAATACCTGCATAGAGTCCTACCTGCAGTGTCAAGACTTATGGGAGGCCATTGCGGGCATTCCTCCATCGAAGGAGAATGCAAAACCCTAAGATGACGACCGAGAAAGATCTATAGAGACACGGAGACACCAAAGGTTGGGAGACATTGGCGAAGCTCTTCTTCTCAAAGAAGAATAAAGCATGAATCTAACTCCTAGAAAATAAGCTCGCAAGTATCTCAGAAGGCACTTGGAGAATTAATCAACACTTTACAAAGTTGAATAATATTTGCCATGAGATCTCTCAGTTTTATTTTGAGGAGAAGAGGCAAGGATGAAGAGGATTATTCCATGGTCTAAGTGAGAGGATGGCCGATGCAACATCATTGGAGGGGTTAGAGAATTTGTTGGTTGATCAAGAGGCATTAGCCAAGCAGATCGACCAAAGTCACATTGAAAGAAGAGGATGAGGATGAAGTGTTATTCATAAGGAAGGGTCCATTTAGAGGTCGAGGAGAAGCAAAGGAGAAGTGGTGGACAAGAGTTGGTAGCTGCTATGCAAAGGAGAGTAGCTATTTATGGGCCCAAAGTAGAGTAGCTACATAAGGGGAGCTCAACAAGAGAGAGGGGATCAACAGAAGCTAGTGCTTCAATTGTGGCAAGAGATGCCATCTTGTTTGCTCATAAGAATGTGTTACTACAAGATATGTCATTCTAGAGGGATGAATTAGTGAAGAGGAGTGGGATGCTCAAGTTGATATTTCAATAGAAGATGATGTCTAAAAGACTAGACAGAGATTGAGGATCTATCGACCGATGGCGTGACTCGAGAAGAATTTAGAGAAGAGGAAGAAAAAAATTTCTAACTCATATTTATGAGATAATAAAAAATGACAAAATATATACCAAAAATTTGTTCACATAGGAAAGTGCATATTGTTTTGCGTAGGAATGCACTTTTAGTTTACAAAATAGTGCATAAAATAACAAAAGGAAAGAATGGGATGCAGAACGTGGCTTCTCCACATCGGTGTGTTATAAGGTGTGACATGAGTAGAGCTATCGTAAACCACCATATTTGATTAAACATCTCAGAAATTTTGGATTTATTTCCTTGCATGCTTATATTCCAATAAATATAGAAATTCTTAACCTTGATCCTTGTCATATTTCCTTTTTCCAATCAGTGATTCTCTCTCTCTCTCTCTCAAAACCCATCTATCACCATTTGGCCCATTGCCACCATCCTACCGTCCTCCTTTGCACCGTGCATGGTGATGCTCCACCCTTCCTTCCACTGGCCCCGTGTGCCAGGTGAGGTGGGTCACGGTGCGATTGGTGTCATTACAGACCACCATCTCTACATATGGCCATCGTCCTTGTCAAGAGCGGCATCAATGCCACCACCACTACTTGGTGCTACGCCATCGTTGCTAGCCGCATTTTATTTGTAAATTCAAATTTTGCCTAAAAATTTAAATTACGGTCAAATTTTGTTCAAAAATTCAAATTTTAGTTAATTTTTATCCAAATATGTCAAACTAAAATTTAAAACCTTGATTACAACTAGCCCATCCATTCTCATCCATCTAACCAAACAAAAAATTAATTGGTCCCATCTATCCAACCAAACAAAAAACTGGCTCATCCCTATCCACCCACCCAAACAGCCACTTGGATGGCTCCATCCCATCCAGACTGGATGGACATATCCCATCCAACCTCATCTAGGCAACCAAGTGCACCCTTGGATTGTCGTACTATTAAGAGGGGTCGAGTCTTATAGCTTAAGTCTCATATGTGTTGATGGTTCAATCCCGTTAGCTCTAGCTCACTCTCTTGATGTGATTTTTTGCTTCGAGCTCATTATTTGCAAATGATGTTGAATTTGCAAATGTGGTTTGCAATTTGAGCTCAAGTTCGTATATCTTTGGAGCATGTGAGAAGAGATTACAAATATGTTTTGTAAATATCTAAAGATCATGTGTTGATCATCATAAGGCTCAAAAATGTGATCTTGATTGTTCTTTGCTGCATAATGATATTTGCAAATGTGTTTTGCAAAAATGATGAAAATCATACAAGTACTCTTCTTAGCATGTGACTAGAATTTACGAATGTGTTTTGCAAATTGCTAGAAATTATGTGTTGATCATCACATGGTATGTTTGAGTTCATGTATGTTCTTTATGCTTTTACTTACATAGATTTGTTATTTGTAAATGCATTTTGCAAATAAGCTGATATTTATAAATTTGGTTTTCAAGTATGTGACTTTGATTTGTAAATGTGTTTTGCAAATTATTTTGATCATGAGTTGATTATGTAATAAATATTTAAATTTGCATTTGGATTCATTTGGCTTTAATTTGATTTTCGGTTTTGAACTTCGTTTTGAATTTGGTTTTGCTCTGGGCCATTTTTCTCTTGCAATTGGGCCGTCCGGCCTGTCTCCTCCGGCCCAGCCAGCCTGCTCCCGCTTCGGCCCGGCCAGTCTGCGTGGCCCGACCTAGTCTTGCGACCGGCTATCGCCCTCCGGCGCCGCTGCCACGTCGCTTGGTCCCCGGTCGTCCGGCCAGTGGACGCCCGCCGACCTCTGCTTTCATATACGCTCCGGCTGCTTGCTGCGGAACCGCCTCGCTGCTTGGCTATAAAAGCCGCCCCAAACCTCCATTCCCACTCGCCCCACTTCACCCGCCTCGAGCCAGTGAGCTCTTCCCCCTCTCCCTTGCTTCCGTCCCCAGCCCCGGTTGCCGCCACCCAGCGAAACCCTAACCCTAACCTTCCCCTAGCCTCGCCGACAGGCGGGCCCCACCTGCTAGCCACCCCAGCACGCAGCAGGCTAACCGGCCGAACGGGCCGACTGGGCCGAATTCTTGTGTTGTATCAAGTTTGTTGTGTAGTAGTGAAGAGTCAAGTTATCTCCCTTGTATATAGGTGTTGTTCTTCCACGGTAAGCCTCGCACTTCTTAGTACTTATTGCTTTGGATTGTCATTCAATACGAGTGGCTTGGCCGCTCGAAATCAAAATAATCCTAGCTTTAACATGAGCAACTTGACTATCTTCAAGCGGAATCAAAACAATCCTAGCTTTAACATGAGCAACCTGACTATCTTCAAGCGGAATCTAAACAATCCTAGCTTTAACATGAGCAACCTGACTATTTGGAAGCTAGACAGTCTTAGCTTTAACGTGAGCGGTTCGGTCGTTTAGCAGCTAATAATTAATAAAACACTAAGTAGTATGAATGAAAGACTAACCAACTTGTTAATTGGTGTAGCGTAATTAGATTTTTCTCGATATGGGTATTGAGGATCCACTCCTTCCGATATTCTCAACAATTTTAAGTGATATGCTTCAACTACTGATATGCGCTTAAAGCGGGGGGGTGCTATCTGTATGGGGTTGGGCCCTTCCTTGCTTTTGCAGGATCCCTCCCACACCTGTCACGTTCGTGATCGGCTTCTACTCCAAACGGTAGCCAAAACAAAACTTGACAAGCCTGATACATACATAGGAGTCTATCAATTTGTTTGATAGCACCAAGAATTGCTGTGAGCTTTAAAAAATTTGCAACTTCATCATCAGGCTTAATTTCCATTTATTTTCAAGGGGGAGAGAGGTTGATGGGAGAAGCAAATTACCAGGACCACAAAGGGGCCGAATACGATGATAGCTGTGGTTCGCTTGATGTACGCATCAGAGATGAAGTTCATCAGGGCAGCAAAGACCAACACGGCGCCGACCAGATAGGCGATCACAGCTGACGAGGTCACAATATCCAGATGCAGTGTCCCATGGAAATATGCCACAATACTGAAGTTTGCGCTGTTAGGGCAGCTTCGCAGCGCGACCAGAACTGCAAATGAACACCAGAACATAGAATCCAATTCAAAATGCATGCAAGTCTATTGTTCCAGGATCAGAAAAAGAGGAACAAATCGTACTTTTCAGGTTAGGCCAAGCCGTCTAATTCCTAAACCAGACCTGTGTGGAGCAATCGGACTCAACTCAATTCATTAACAAGATGAGTTGTAAATGACCCAGCAAAAAGATGGAAATGTAGAAGGCTTAAACAATCAACATAGCTTCTCTGGATCCAGTTGCGCCCAGACTTTGCTTGGCCAGAATTAGAAACACGGTTTGAGGCGATACCATCTGAGTTTGTGTTTTGTCACAAACGTTGTCGTATCTTCCGGATATTAGGATAGGGTTCTTTTGCACATGCAGCATACCTCATCCAAGGTTTTTTTTGTTTTGCTTTTTTAGCAGCATACCTCTGCCATTTCATTTAAGTAAAGGGTGATTGTTCTGAATTCTGATAAAGCATATCTGTATAGGAGGTATTTCTTACTGGTTCTGTAAAAGCTTACGAAATGTTAACGAGAGGTGCTTCTATGCTCTTCCTTTTAAAAGTTGCACAACTATTAAAGTATGAATGAAGGGTAGATAGTGATTACTTACCCCTTCGTTTGCTTTAAGATTTGTGCAACTTGTATTAGAAGGAAGAGCATAGAAGCACCTCTCAATGTTAACGTGGCACACTCAAAATTTAGAGTGTCGAAGTGGTTTGTGCCTTCTGTAGTTGAGTTGCACCAAGTGTAAGATCTCTCCTCATCAGCCTTGAAGGAGACAGTGAACACCGATTCTTGAACATGAGATTTTCTCAGATTTTTCCCATTGTCGTGATAAACGAAGATTTGGCTGTTTCTTTAACTTTCTGGCTTGGAAGTCATGCGCTTTGGATTTACTCATCGTTAGATTTAATATTTTATTATTTTTCCAGATTTATCTTGGCTGGGAGGAAAACAGTAGAAGAGGATCTACTGTTAGTCATGGCAAAGTAGTCTACTGTTAGTCATGAAAAAGCAGTCTACGGTGACACTTCTAGTTAGAATGCACCAAAGAAAGAGATGGGACTTGTTTTTTCTAGGTGACCAGGACATTTTGACATATATATATATACTCACGTTCTCATTTCAAATTGAATTTTGGCACATCATTTTTTTTTTAATAAGCTGCAGCTGTTCTGCATGCGAGGTGTGCACGTCATGGAAATCTTTTGGGAAATTATACGTTATTTTATTTTAAAACTTGCTATCTGATCATACGTGTGATCGCTAGTACTGTTTCTCTTTATGACAAAGCAGAAGAAATACTTTGATAAGTCTCAGTTTTTGTGATGTAGCTGCAACAGAAGGTGCATATTGTTTCTAACACCAGTATCGTGGTTCTTTGTGCAGACTCCACCTGAAACAGTTTAGTAGTCCTTCCTCCGGTCAAATTTATAAGGCATATACTTTGAATAGCTCTGTATATAAGTATAGACCGGACGTATTTTATATCCCAATGCATATTTAGTGTGATGTTTTCTCTATACCCTTAATAAATATTTAACTTTATTTTATATTTCTTCGTACATGCATTGAATAGTGCATAGAAATAGGAATAATTAGGAATAATTTAGTCATTACTAATGTCTCTTTGGTCTGCATGCCAAAAGAAAAATATGCCATGCAAACGACGGGGAGAGTTGCTCAGTTCAGTTTTCCGTGCTGGAAGTCATCGAGAACAGCAGAATTTGGACGCTCATGATTCTGCTAGTGAGTTTAATATTTCTGATCGCTTGTGATGGTAATCAAAACCTTGACCACGTATGCAGTGCATCATCCCCTTTTGCTGCACCGATACTTCCCACCTCAAGGCAACCGACAACGGTAATGAAAAATTCCCAAAAATAAAAATAAAGGTACTGGCCATATATAAATCCCCCGCAATTACGCGGATCTAGATTGCACTGGATATCTTTGTATTTAAGAATACAGTTGTGTTTATTATACAGCTCTGGTAATTGCATTTGTTATATATACCATTTGCACTGGATATCTTTGCACGGGTTTTCTTTTTCTGGTAGTGCATATGCATGCACCAAATTAAAGAGAGAATCGGCCGGAGTTTGTAGCAATTGTCGTAGTAAGCCTTCACGTTCACTAAAGCAGCATTAAGGTAGATATAAATTAATGTTGGCACATAAATGCATGAACTGGGCTCTGTACGTAGAAAATTGTTTTGAACACTAAATAAATCATCTAGCTGGTTAACAAAATTTGTTTGAGAGGTGCTTCTATGCTCTTCCTTTTAAAAGTTGCACAACTATTAAAGCATGAATGAAGGGTAGATGGTGGTTACTTACCCCTTCGTGTGCTTCAAGATTTGTGCAACTTGTACTAGAAGGAAGAGCATAGAAGCACCTCTCTGTTTGTTTTCTTTCAATTCCAAAGATAAATGCCCAGATACTACTGAAGCAAACTTTTCTGTGCTTCCGCCAAAACAGAATGGTTTCTCCGCGCTCTCGTATCTTCTTCACAACATACATATATAACCGATCGAGACCATGCATGGAACTGATCAAGGCAAAGAGCACAACGAGAAGCATTGAAAAGTTACAGGAATATTCCTTAAAAAAAAAGTTGCAAGGTCGACACATAACAAATAACGCACTCATATATACATGCATCTATGCCTTATGCCGTAGTTTGTATGAACAGGAGCCAAGACAAATCAAATAAAAGCATTCCAATGCACCACAAGAAGCCATGCATATGCACCTAAGGTATATATAACACAAACGGCTATTGCATAATTAGTTGCTTACCATAGAGAAAGAGTGTTGCCTTGATGCCTCCATGCCTCCTTGCATCCACAGCATCCCCTCTCCAATCTACATGCCCTTCAAGTGCCATATATATGTGTGTGTGTGTGTGTGCGCTTCTCAGCCCAAGCTAATTAATCAGCATATACTCCTGTCCTCCTGTCCGGTGGAAATTAACTAGTTTGTTTCTTTCTCATGCAATGCTCTACCACTCCATGGATGGCACAACACAAACTCCTACTACTATATATAAACTCACGAGCAGCAGTACTGTTCTTGGAGGCACAAAAGAGAAGTAGAAGAAGTTAAGTGATGGCTAATTGGCTCTTTCACGTGGTCGACCGTATCTCTCCAGGTGACGCCGCGTATGGACTTCGCCGCCGGGACGTGGCAGGCGATTAGTTTATGGTCGTAGCCAAGATCTCGTAAGCGTTTACCTTGTGATATATGCTTGGATATATTAGCTGTCCTCTAGTTCCAGTTAAGATGGAGCCCTTGTCGCTAGCATCTCAGATCCTTTGGACTTTGGAGTTGAAATAAACCTGAAATTTCAAAAGTATTTAAATTTGCATTTGGATTCATTTGACTTTAATTTGATTTCCGGTTTTGAACTTCGTTTTGAATTTGGTTTTGCTCTGGGCCATTTTTTCTCTTGCGGTTGGGCCGTCCGGCTGTCTCCTTCGGCCCAGCCAGGCCTGCGTGGCCCAGCCTAGTGCGCCGACCCAGCGCCGCCGCCTGCGCCACGTCGCTTGGTCCCCGGTCGTCCCGACCGTGGACGCCGCCAGCCGCCCGCCCACGCCTTCGGCTCTGGCTGCTTGCCGCGGAACCGCCTCGTTGCGTGGCTATAAAAGCCGCCCCAAACCTCCATTCCCACTCGCCCCACTTCACCTGCCTCGAACCGGTGAGCTATTCCCCCTCTCCCTCGCTTCCGTCCCCAGCCCCGATCGCCGCAGCCCAGCCCCCGCCGCCACCCAGTGAAACCCTAACCCTCCCAGACCTCGGCAAGCCAGGCGAGCCCCACTAGCCACCCTAACGCATGCGGCCAGGCCGACCGAACGGGCGGTGGGCCGAATCTGTAAAGCCAAGCCATTACTGTTCAAAACCTTTTTTTTTCCAATTTTCGGATTTTTAATTCAATTATGAATCCAAAATTCATTTTAAATTCAAGAAAAAGCTCAGAAAAATCCCGGAACCCTCCAAAATCCCAAAAATACATATTATGAACCGTTTCGCGCCATTGAGTCCAAAAATGACCTCCGCTCCGCAATCCGAAGTACCCAAAATTCCAAAATGACCATTTTGCCATCCGTTCTCTCCCGTCCCGGTTTTCGGTTTCCGTTTCGAACTCCGTTTTCATTTTCAGTTATTATTTTTCGTTTATTTATATTGTTCACCTCTTTTGCGCTAGATCCGACCGTCGAGCCGCCGCAGGAGCAGCAGCAGTGCCCGGAGCAGGAGCTGGACTAGTCGGAAGCTGAGTACGACTACGTCCACTACGATTTAGCCGATCCCGCCGCCGAGCAAGGCAAGCCATACTCCATTGATCATATTGCGCTCAAATCGTGTCTGTTATAATTAGTAATTAATTTCTATCGCATTATTTTAACTGTATGTTAGATTATTGAAAATCATTATATTAGAATGACATGATCTTAGGTAATGCCGAATTGTTCATTAAACCTCCTTGAAATGTTGAACCCTATTAAACCCTTGTTAACTCTAGATGTTAATTATGTAATTGTAGTTATTATTAATCTGCTAGTTTATCTCAAAACCTTTGAAAAAGAGAAAGAAAATGTTGGCAAACCGTCGGCTCGAAGTCCGTGAAAAGTGCGACAATCAGGGGGACAATATTGGGTTATCCACGAGATGGAATTGAGTCTGATCCCCGGCGATGATTAATGCCTCGGTTGGTATGGTGGCTGGTACATGTTGGTACCAGATGGGCTTGTGAAATGTTTAAGGCTTGATCTTTGACAATGTAAGGATGGTAACCTCTTTGAGCAAAGTAAATAACTTAAGTTTGCGCTCAACCACAAGTCGGGCTGGTCAGTAGGCCTGTTTCTGACATAGCTTAGTACATTGATCATTCCCTAGAAAATTTGATTAATTGGTGGTACAATTCTCGATGGAGAATGGGGATCAGCCTTCCTGGTAGGGAAGTATACTGAATGGGTGGAACGAAAATGGATCGTTGTGCCATTCTCCGATTCTCACAACGGTAGGTACTCGTTAGAACAGTGGGTTCTAATTGGAGTGTTCGGGCCTATCGGTTAATAACCGGATCCAGGAATGATTTAACGAAATGCTGTGATAATCTCGGCCCGGCCGCATGCATTTAAGTTGTATGTAAGTTAGTGATTGGCATTAACGATCGTAGATATCTTGTGGGTAAAGCTGAGCACCTCTGCAGAGTTAATCAAATGGTAGTCAATTACGCCGTACTTCCAGTTAATGAAGTTAAGTTTGAACTGGGGTGACACCTGTAACCTAGTTCAAGTAATTACTTTGGAATTTGTAGAAACTGGTTAATGTTGTTGAACTTATGAAAATCCCCCCTACTTATTTTATAGTTTGTGTTTCAAATGTAAAATGATGTTAGAAATAAAAATGCATCCAGATACTTAATACCTATTGCCGTCCTTTGTAGCCCATTTACATGTAATATTCAGAATTTCCCATGCGACTTGTTGAGTACTGTCGTACTCACCCTTGCAAAACCCTGTCCGTTTCAGAGTTCCAAGACGCTGGCGAGTACCAAGAGATCGTAGATGGCGATCTTATTTGTTTTTAGGTCTTTGCCTTTGCTCAGGCCCTGCTTGTGGAGTGTTTTTGGTAATGTAAGCTATTCGAGGCTTTCAACGCCTCTTTTGTAAAAACCTTCGGCCATTAGGTTTTATATTGAATAAAAAGAGTTGAATTGCTTTTGTCTGGCAATATACACTTGTCTTTTTCAGCATCTAGTCTTCCTGAGTAGCTGTTGTGATGTTTCGACGTGTCCCTGAAAAGACGGTCCGTCACAGGAGTCACCACATCTCTAGCCTGCACGCACTCATAATTCATTAATTAATTGAGGTTGTTCAGGTATAGTAGCAGCTGCAAATTAAGATGCAAGTAAAAATATTGAGATAAACTGAATATGAAAAATACAGATGCACCATGCATGCACGTATATACATATGTTGAAGAAGATTATGATGCATTAATTTGCACTTGCTGGGTGCATCTTTTTACAGCAGTGTGTAAGTACTGTATGAGGTGACGTACGCATTCTGCAATTAATCAAGTTTTTCGAGCATAAGGGATAATGCATGCACCCATGCTATTAATTTCGACTACCTTCTGTTTAGAAAATATATATTGATGGCACATGATCCTTCATTTAACAATGTTTTTGTGCTGTGCTGTAACATTTAATTCAGGAAATATATATTGATGGTTGATCCAGAAAATATAGTGCTAATTGATCCAGGAAAATATTGGTAATTGATTCTATTTGCAGTAATGATAATATATTGAGTAATAATATTTTTTTTGCACCAGAAGATTCAGAAGATCATCTGAATATTGTCGTCGATAGTTCTTGTAAATTAGGGCAAGAAAGATATTCATGATTGCTCCAAAGGGTAGAAGGAAGTATATAGAAAGATATAGTTGTGTATGATCACAAATTTAAAGTTGGGTTGGGAATGGTCAAGGATTAAACCCAACCAATCAGAATATATATAACAACAAACATATACTTCTTTTGGTCACAAATAGTTGTCATTTTAGACAACGAACACAGCTTTGACCACTAATTTCTATTATAATATATTTATAAAACTTAATAAAATTATAATATTATAAAAATAATTTTTGAGATAAATATACACATAGAATTTTAATGTATCCAATTTAAATATTTAAAAATATATTGACAAGCAAAGTTTCAGAAGTTTAAATGCATCTATGTCCAAAACAACAATTATTTGTGACCAAAGGGAGCATATTTTTTTAGACTATATCACAACAAATATTAGTGCAGGTTAACAATTAATACTCTACCTTGCAAACTTGACTAATCCACGGCCTAGTCAAATATACATGGATGCCTAAAAGATGTGTTATGGGATTTTTACCCGCGAACCGTCTATCGTGTAATCATGTCTGAAAAATTGGTTTAGTGATGAATTTGGTATTGTAAAGTTTTAGGCCATATGTAATTGGGCCAGGTGGATATGCATGCATGTATTTGAATACAACTGTTTAGGGTTTGTTTAGTATAAATAGGAGAGAGCATCTCCTGTTTTCTTTGAGTTGTAAGACGCAAAAAAAAAGAGTTCTCCTCTCGGTGGCGGAAAATTTCGTATTTAAAACAACTTTTGAGTTTTGACTCGCATTTACAAAATGATACAACAGTTTCGCGTATTTACAAAAAAAATAGTGATGTTCGGTTTCTGAAAAACCAAAAATGCATATCCGATTCTCCAAAAACCGGAGATGGGCTTGTTCGGTTTCTGGTAAACCGAACATGCATGTCTGGTTTACCATAAACCAGACATGGCTTTTTTTTTCTTTTTTCTTTTCTGTTTTTTCAACCCGAGGTAATTCAAATGCAAATAACTTTCGATATACAACTTCAAATTCAATGAGACAACTTTCTAAATTTGTGTAAAAAATTTTTAATTATGAATAATGCAAAACTATTTTAGTTTTGATTATTGTGCAGCAAACGATGTTCAAATCATGGTAAATTCAGATTTTTCAAAACCAGTTATTGCGTATTCGGATTTTCGAAAACTGGTTATTGCGTATTTTCGAAATTAAAATTTCATACCCGGTTTGGTTATTTTGGTTATATTCTCTCGCTAAAATAGCATATGATGTTTGTCTGCAAGAGGTACCGCTCATTATTCTTTTAAGAGAATTCCGCTTTTGCCCTTCCCACAAAGAAAGTAAAATGAAAGCTCATACTCTCACATTAAAAAACGTAAAGCATCACACATATATGCTGACAGAATCCTTGAATATCAAGATAAATCCACCTGCAGGCCAGGACTACTAAAATACTGCATGGATGATATGAGCGCTAGCTTTTGCTAAGTTGAAAAGGATCTCTGAAGACACAAGCAAACCATTAACATATACCCAAAGATTTCTTTTTCCTAAGCTGCACTGCAGGCTGTAGCATTTTAGAAATTATATGGTTGGTGCAGGTTTTAATGGAAGCTTGAATATAGTCACAGTGGATGGAGGCAAGGCCCACGCACGATGGTCGATGTTCCCAAGTTTATTTTCCGAACTTAATTTAAGAGCTTTTTACGGTACACTGATTTAATATGAACCATTCATTCTTTTCGGTCCATTAAATTAGTATTATTCATTCTTTTCAATCTAATAGATCAGACTAGTTAGAATTTATTTACACTTTCTTTAGTAGTAAAGTAGTGAAAATACCTTTAACAAATCAACGACTAGATCTAATTTCAATTACCTACTTATATACTACGAGTATTATAATGTACCTAAAATTTATCTAATTTAAAAGATAAGTGCAAGCGTGCTAAGGCTCGATTTGAAAGGCGTATTTCACGTCAATCTCGTAAGAATTGATTTGTTCGCTGTAAACACTCATCCAAAACTCCTGCATTCGAAACGTACGGTGTTGGTTCAAAGGATGGAGGTGAGGTCCGCGCATCGATGGTCGGTGTTTGAAAGTTTATTTTTCGGTGTTATGTCCAGTTCATTTCAGTTTATGGATTCTAGATTATATAAAAAATTGTTTTTGACTGTAGGAGTATCATATTAGACTAGTTGCGACTTCTAGGTTCTAGATCGGGCCGATAGAATCAGATTCAAACCATATTATGATTCTATATAGAGGGTAGTTCTGATTCAAACCATATTATGATTCTATATGGAGCGGTATCCCTTGCAGACAAACATTATATGCTATTTTAGCGAGAGAATATAACCAAAACAATCAAACTGGGTATGAAATTTTAATTTCAAAAATACGCAATAACCGGTTTTCGAAAATCCGAATACGCAATAACTGGTTTTGGAAAATCTGAATTTACCGTGACTTGGACATCGTTTGCTGCACAATAATCAAAACTAAAATATTTTTACATATTCATAATCTAAATGATTTTATATAAATTTAGAAAGTTATCTCATTGGATTTGAAGTTGTATAGCGAAAGTTATTTGCATTTGAATTACCTCAGGTTGAAAAAAAAAACAGAAAAAAAAACAGAAAAACTAACTTACGGTATACCGTATGAACAGTATACTTTTGAAACTCATGAAACTTGTGATTTTTTACACTGGAACTCATGAAACTTAGTACTAAAAACTGATGAAACATGAAACTGATGAAACTAAACACTGAAACTCATGAAACCATCACTGAAACTGATATATTTCATAAGTTTCACGGCTATACCGTTGGAACGGTATACCGTTCCCTAGTCTCCCTAAAAAAAAGAGTCATGTCCGGTTTCTCAAGAACCGGACAAGCCTATCTCCGGTTTTTAGAGAACTGGACATGCATTTTCGGTTTTTTAGAAACCGGACATCACTAGTTTTTTATAAATACGCGAAACTATTGTATTATTTTATAAATGCGAGTCAAAAATTGTATTCACTACGATATTTTCCCCCGGTGGCGCATTCGTACGGAATAAAAAAGTGATAGTGCAATTCGAGTGCTACAGCAATCAGCAGCAGTGCATCTTGCGCAAACGAAATGGAGTGCTACGGTACCTGCAGGACGCTATGGTACCTCCCGATTACTGTAGCACGATGTGGTACTGCAGCAGCGTGGACTCCTCGCAAGAACGCAGTTGATTTGGATTTGCATGCCTGCTTTGTTTTTTTTATTGATTTATTATTTTACTGTTGTAATTTGATTTGATCCATTCAAAAAAATTATAGGGCATCAAGTTATTGATGTAAAAGTTTTGATGGTTAATTCTTTATAGATCTTGATTAATTTTGTAATTAGGGTTAGATTGATTTCTGTTATCATAATCTGATATAGTCAACTTGTGAAGGTCATAATTTTCGATCTGTAGATCCGATTGAGCTGATTCTTGTTGGGTTAGTTTCTAAATTGAATCTAGTTTCTACAGTTTAAATTTCACATCAATCCGTGGGTGGATCTTCTGTAATTACTGTTTTAGTGAACATATATCAATCTGTTTTTGCTGAAACCGAAACAGTTTTTTATAATTTGTTTAGGGGTGTTTTGAGAATCAATAAAAAATTGCTTTAGCTTCCGCACAATCATTCACCATCACTCTGATTTCTATATTAATATATATCGATCCTGCACATGTACTCACGGACCATCCACGGACAGATCTCTAGAATGTGCATTTTGAATGGTTCTTGAGCATTTTTTTTGTCTATTTAAGTGAGCTAGTATAGGTGGGGAAAATGTAAAGCTCGTATTCGACGTACCCCTTGTAATCGCCATCACTATCCTCGCAAAAAAAAAAAAAGTAATTAATCACCATCACTGATGCTACGTCATATGAGAAGGAAGGTGAAAGATCGACATCCTTACAAGAGGAACAAAAGTCCCAAGTCATGGGTTCAACACACGAGTCCCACGCGGGTCCTGCGGGTACGTCATGCTTGTTAATTGAGCTCTTTTAAGTACACTAAATTGAATATAATCGTTCATTCTTTTCGATCCAATGGATCAAATTAATTAGAGTTTACTTATACTACACTTGGTAGTATAGTAGTAGAAACACCCTTAACAAATCAACGGTTAGATGTCACTACTACAGAACTGGGCATCACAAGCGGTATATTACAAGCGGTTAGGTGCGAACCGGTTCTGGCCCACGAACCAGAAGCGGTTCCTGAGCAACGGGCGGGAGGGGGTCACTAGAAGCGGTTGATCATACGAACCGCTTGTGTTGACAAGCATCACAAGCGGTTCGTTTTCCAAACCGCTTATGAATTATCACAAGCGGTTTGAGACCTCAACCGCTTGTAGAGATTTATATTTAGAAGCGGTTCGTGTATAAAACCGCTTCTGAAGTCTTAGTTTTAGTAGCGGTTTGTTTGTCAAACCGCTTCTACAAAGTCAGAAGCGGTTTGACATACAAACCGCTTCTAGAACTCAACCTTCAGAAGCGGTTTGTATATGAAACCGCTTCTAGAATCCCTCCGCTTGACACTTTAAACTTCTTCTTCCTCCCGAGCCAACGATCGATGAACAGATCCGAAGGGCCGAGCACTGTTCTTAGGGAGGTGCTGCTAAATTTTTATTTTGAAATTGCTGGTGATTTAGCTTCAAATTAAGTGTTTTAAGGTCAAGAAGAGCATGTTAGCATCTTTCTCACCTACATATTGCTGTTTTTATGCATTGGATGTGGAGAAATCATGATTTATTCATGTTGAAATGTGTTGCTTTGCTAGGTAGAACATGTTGAAATGTGTATGGTATGAAGTTGTTCCCAAAATTTATTTTGTATGCTTGTTGTTGTTATGGTATGAAGATGTATGGTGATCTAGTTCAAAATATGACATTGCAATGAAGTAATTAGTAGTGTATAAAATAAAATAAGGATAAAAAATAATTAGAAAGGTAGAAAGGGATAAAAAAATTTAGAAAGGTAGATCTTTAATTGCATGAAGGTGTAGGTGGGGTTGTTTTTCTTGGAGAAGAAAAAATATATGAAATTATTACTTTATTGTAGATGAACCGCAATGGATGTACAATGCGGACCGTCGATCGAGAGAGTTCATTGATGGCGTGCGAGGCTTTTCTCGATCACGGCCATTGCATTCCTGCCTCGAGCGACTTCATATGTTGTCCGTGCGTAGATAGCAAGAACGAGAAGGAGCACTCACAGCGATGGCAGGTTATGAACCATTTGATGATGAGAGGTTTCATGCCAAACTATGAACGTTGGACCAACCATGGCGAAGACGAGGAAGAAGACGAGGAAGAAGAAGAGGGATTCAAAAATATCTCGGACGCCACGCAATGCTATTCCGTGGGAGGTACACTCAGTGACTTTGGTGATGATGAGTGGACCAGATCTTTGCGTGGCGGTGAGGGAGACTACACAGATGAAAGACAGTTCGAGAAATTCCAGCGCATGTTAGAGGACCACGTAACTCCTTTATACCCAAATTGTGGGCAGGACCACAAGAAGTTGCGTACCACACTTGAACTTATGCAATGGAAGGCCACAAATAGTGTGTCGATAAAGGGATTCGATGAGTTGTTGACACTCATAAAGAAGTTGCTTCGAGAAGATAACACTACTGCTGAATCTACATATGAAGCAAAGGAAGTAAATGCATCCTTTGGGGTGAAAGTACAGAAGATACACGCATGCCGTAACGATTGCATCTGTATCGCAATGCGTATGCCAATTTGGATGTTTGTCCGTGTGCAAAGAATCACGGTATAAGGTGAAGAGAGATGATCCGGTGAAATAGATGGGGAGCGTAAGAAGAAGAGACCTCGGCTAAAGTGTTGTGGTATTTCAGTGATTCCCGATTGAAGCGTATGTTTGCTAACAAAGCGCATGCCCGGATGATGCGTTGGCACAAAGAAGAGCGTAAAGATGACGGTATGCTTAGACACCCTCGCAGATGGATCACGGTGGAGGAAAGTCGATCGGACGTACTCGGACTTTGCACAAGAGGTGAGAAACATAAGGTTTGGGTTAAGTACCGATGGGATGAATCCTTTCGGAGAGTTGAGCGACAACCATAGCACCTGGCTTTGTTACACTATGTATGTATAACATTCCTCCATGGTCGTGCATGAAGCGAAAGTACATCATGATGCCGTTGTTGATCCAAGGCCCCAAGCAACCTGGAAATGACATCGATGTCTACGAAACCATTGGTTGCAGATCTTGTGACGTTGTGGGAGGATGGTGCACGGGTATGGGATGAGTACAAAGGGAGTATTTCACCTTACGTGCATTGTTATTTGTAACAATCAACGATCGCCTGCTCTCGGTAACTGTCTGGCCAAACTATCAAAGGATATAGAGCTTGTGTCCAATGCTTAGATGAAACGGACAGCATGTACCTGAAAAACTCTCGAAAGGTTGTCTACATGGGCCAGTAGGTTTCTTCCTACGAGTCACCCATGGCGGAAGAAGTGCAGGAAATTTAACGGGCAAGTAGACCTTCGTGCTAGGCCTCAAAGATCGTACTGGGCCACAAGTACTTGCTATGGTAAAGAATCTGAAAGTAGTATTCGGAAAGGGTCCTGGAAGTAAACCTGTGCAGAATGAGGATGGTCAGGCGCCAATGTGGAAGAAGAAGTCAGTATTTTGGGACTTGCCTTATTGGGAAGTCTTGGAGGTTAAATCACTCGATTGACTTCATGCACATCACGAAGAATGTTTGCTTGAACTCGCTAGGCTACATAGATATGTATGGCCAATCAAAAGATACACTGCAAGGTCGGAAGGACCTTAAACTCTTGGAACTGAGGAACGACCTACATCCGGAAAAGAGAGAAAAAGGACAACATTACCTACATCCTGCGAGCTACACTCTAAGCAAAGAAGAGAAAAAGCATGATAGAGTGCCTGAATAGTGTGAAGGTCCCTTAGGATACTCATCAAATGTAAAGAGACTCATAAACACGAAAGAGAATAAAATCGTACACCTGAAATCCCATGACTGTCTTGTGTTGATGACACAAATTGCTCCGGTGGCTATAAGAGGTATACTTCGAGTGGAGTACGGGAGATAATCACAAAGCTGTGTTCTTTTTCAATGCGATTTGGCATAAGGTCATCGACCCGGATAAACTAAGTAAGGCTGCAGGATGACGTGGTACAAAGTGTGGTTTGTCTTGAGATGATATTTCCTCCTGCGTTCTTTGATATTATGGTTCATCTCACCGCTCACCTTGTCAAAGAGATAGGTATTCTCGGACTGTGTATCCGCACAACATGTTCCCTTTCGAGAGGTACATGAGTGTGCTAAAGAAGTATGTTCAGAATCGTTCTCGTCCGGAAGGATGCATTGCCGATGGTTATGGGACAGAGGAGGTGATTGAATTTTGTGTGGATTACATTAATGATCTAAATCCGATCGGCGTCACTATATCACGCCATGAGGGCAGGCTATGGGGAACAGGGACAGAAGGAAGGAAAGCAATTGCATGCAATGATCTTCTTACATTTAAGCAAGCACATTTCACGGTTTTGAAACAATCAACTGTGGTGGCCCCGTATGTTGTTGAGCACAAGAGTATTCTACGCCGTGAATTCCCTGGGAGGTCCAAGGATTGGATAACACTGAAGCACATGGATTCTTTCGGCGCTTGGTTACAAAACTATATCCTTTTCAAAGGGTCAGACAATGAACAATTGCAACGATTGGCACGGGGACCTTCTAGTGAAATCGTGACATTCAAGGGGTACGAGATAAATGGTTACACATTTTACACCAGATCCCAGGATGACAAGAGCACCAATCAGAACAGCGGTGTCCGTATAGATGCCGAAGACAACAAAGGAAAGGTGGACACATATTATGGTTTCATAGAAGAGATATGGGAGCTTGACTATGGACCTTTAAAGGTCCCTCTATTTAAGTGCCAATGGGTCAAACTGACTTCAGGCGGCGTAAAGGTCGACAAATACGGCATGACAACCGTTGACCTCACGCAAGTCGGCTATAGGCGTGAACCGTTCGTCCTTGCAAATGATGTGAGACAGGTCTTCTATGTAATAGACATGTCAAGCAAGCCTAAGAAGCAGAAAGATAATAATAACAATAAGCCAAAGCGACACGTGGTTCTCCAAGGCAAACGAAGGATTGTTGGAGTTGAGGACGTCACAGATGAGGAAGACTATAGTCAGTTCGACGAGCTCCCTCCTTTTGCGGTGGATGTTGACAAAAGCCTCCTGAATGACACACACGGATGCTTACATACGCCACGATCATAACGAAGGAAGACATGTAAAGACATAGTATGGTACTACTTAAAATGTAGTATTCTTGTATGAACTTATTTATTTGAACTTTTGTGATCATTTTTAGGCGTGTCTTATCATGCGTGTTTATTTGAAATAAACCTCATGAAGCAGGCGTCACGCGCAGGTATTTACCTGCCCTGGTCGAAGTCCCCTTGTGGAATAAACAATAAATAAATAAAATATATAAACCTCAAGAAGTAAACAAAAAAGAAAGGTAAAGAAAGTAAAAAAAAAATAGAAAGGTTTAACAAATGAAGAATATAAACAAAAAACAATAAAGAAATAAAGAAAATAAAAAAAAAGAAAGGTAAAGAAAGTAAAAAAAAGAGAAAGGTTTAACAAATGAAGAATATAAACAAAAACAATAAAGAAATAAACCTTATGGAATAAAGAATAAAGAAAGTAAAAAAAAAAGAAAGGTAAAGAAACTAAAAAAAAAGAATATAAATGAAGAATATCAACAAAAAATAAAGGTAAAGAAAGTAAAAAAATAAAGGTAAAGAAAGTAAAAAAAGAAAGGTAAAGAAAGTAAAAAAAAAAGGTAAAGAAAGTAAGAAAAATGAAAGGTAAAGAAAGTACAAAAAAAAAAGGTTTAAAAGAAAAAAAAAGAATGGCCGGCGGGGAGCGAGTGGGGCTCGAACGGGCGACCTCGAGCCCGCACTCAAGCGCCCGCGCTAGCCAGGGGGGAGAGGAGAGTTCTTGTTAACCGTAATAGGCAACACACTCTTTTAAGTAGTATGTATCGGTTCCAATAATAACCGCTGAGATGGCTTCTACAAGCGGTTTGTATTAATAACCGCTTGTAGAGATATCTCTACAAGCGGTTCCAATTAATAACCGCTTGTAGAGAGAGATTCTACAAGCGGTTATTAATTAGAACCGCTTGTAGAGATCTCTCTTTACAAGCGGTTATTAATTAGAACCGCTTGTAGAGATCTCTCTTTACAAGCGGTTTGTATTACGAACCGCTTGTAGAAACGATTTAGAAGCGGTTTGTATTAAGAACCGCTTGTAGATCTCACTTTTACAAGCGGTTTGTATTAAGAACCGCTTGTAGAGGTGGCTGCCTTTATACACGCTCGCGCTCTCTCCCTTCGTCAAACCTCCAAATTTTCCTAAGTCCCGCGCGCCCTGCAGCTCACGCCGTGCTCGCCTGCTCTGTGCACCGCGCCTCGCCCGCCCTCGCCATGGCGGGCCGCCTTACATGCCGCCAGCGCGCCGCTGCGCCACCCCACCGGAGGAGGTAGGTATAGCTGTGTACCCCCACCTCCTCCTTCTGATCGCCCATAAGGTGTTCGATGAAATATCCACAAGGCATTTTCATATATGTATTATTGATATGTTGGTATGTATGTTGTTAATTATGCTCATATATGTATTTGGTATGTTGGTATGTTGGTATTGTTGGTATTTGGTATGTTGGTATGTTGGTATTGTTGGTATTGTTGGTATTTGGTATGTTGGTATGTTGGTATGTTGGTATGTTGGTATTGTTGGTATTTGGTATGTTGGTATGTTGGTATGTTGGTATGTTGGTATGTATGGTATTTGGTGAGAGACATTGTATTTGGTATGTTGGTATTAATTGGTATGTATGGTATTTGGTATGTATGTTCATATATATATTGAGAGACATTGTATTTGGTATGTTGGTATTTGGTATGTATGGTATTTATGTTGGTATGTTCATATATATATTGAGAGACATTGTATTTGGTATGTATGGTATTTGGTATGTTGGTATGTGTGTGTATGTTGTTGGTGATGGTGTATGGTATTTGGTATGTTGGTATTTGGTATTGTGTATATATATTGAGAGACATTGCATATATATATATATATATATATATATATGTGTGTGTGTGTGTGTATGTTGTTGGTGATGGTGTATGGTATTTGGTATTGTGTATATATATTGAGAGACATTGTATATATATATATGTGTGTATGTTGTTGGTGATGGTGTATGGATCGGCTTGGCTCGTTAGCTCAATTCCAAAAATAAATCACATTTTGCGGTAGATCGGCTCGTTAGCTCAATACCATATATATATTGAAATTGAATTTTGCGCTAGATCGGCTCGTTAGCTCAATTCCAAAAATAAAATGATATTAAATTAAACTATGTTAATTTTAAAAATGAAGTCTCGGCTCGGCTCGGCTCGTTAGCTCAATTCCAAAAATAAAATGATATTAAATTAAACTATGTTAAATTAAACTATGGTGTATGGATCGGCTCGGCTCGTTAGCTCAGTTCTTTCACCGACGTCCCCTTTCCTCCTCATGTTGGTATATGTTTACCTATATATATGTTGTTATAGATGTTTTCGAATTTAAGTTTACATTATATCAACATTTATAGATGGCACAACCAACACGTGGTGACCCTAATTTCGACGAGGAAGAACAGTTCCTGTTAGACTCCATCGCCGACTATGAAGGTTATCCTCAGCTCGTGGGCGGTAACAGTTCCGGCGAGAATGTGGACACCGTTAACACCGAGGTATGGTCAGAAGAAAATAATTCCTGTGGGCATGTTAATTAATCGCAATTCATTATTAGAATACACCCTGACATGTTATATATATGTTTGTTTATTTAAAGCCTGTTACATCGAGCAACCAATCCAAGAATCGGGGACCTAACAAGAAGCCGTCCACAAAGCATGTGTTTACCGAAATTGACAACGATGGGAAGCCGATTGCCCCTCTTTCAGTTAGCTTGGGCCGTTCAACAACGCTGTGGTTACCACGTAAGAGATCACGTCCCAATTAGCATCAAGAAATGGGCTGAAGTTCCTCAAGCTACCAAGGACCTCCTCTGGCAAGATATTCTGGAAAATTTCACCTTTCCTCAAGGGTTTGGAGACAAGGCCAAGAATTATACGTTGAAGAAGATGGCACTCTCATTTCAGTCATGGAAGTCGGCTCTCGACAAAAAGTGCGTCTGAGAAGGAGAAAGACCTGACTTCAACCAATTTCCTTATCTGGCCGATCACTGGGAAGCATTCGAGGAGTACAAGATGTCAGCTGAAGGCCAGGCTGCAAGTCAGAAGAATAAGACCAATGCACAGAAGAAGAAGTACCACCACCATCTCGGCACCGGTGGTTACCTCAAGGTCAGACTTAGAAATGGGACAAGAAAGAAGAAGAATTATTGGCCAAGGAAGTCACACGATTCTTGCTTTGTGGGAAGAGCGCTGCGCAATTGGTTCATGGAGTCACGGGGAGCCTTGCAGATGATGGCGGTTTGGTGATGCTACCAAATGTACAAGATGTTGGCCAGGAAGAATTGTACAAGCCGTCGAGCGATCTCGGTCGAGGCTCTTTTGTGGTAGACAGGGAGAACGACGAGCTAACACATGCCCTCCAAACCCCTGAGCACCCGGGACGGACACGAGGTTTTGGCAAGACGCCATGGAAGTACGGTTTTGTGAAGGATACGCTTTCGTACAGGAGCCGCCAGAGAACCAAAACAAGAGAAGCAAATAAAATGGCTCAATTGGAACGGGAGCTTAGAGCAACCCAGGCTAGCATTGGAGATCTAGTGGCGCAACAAGTTGCGCAACAAGTGCGGGTAGCTCTCAGTAACCTTTCGGGATCAGCAGGTCCAATCAATCAGCCGGACGCCATGATCAGCCCGTCAGCGCGGCGGAGCGCGCTGGCGTCACCGGGAGCCCCTCAAGGGGACGAAGACTTGCAAGCCCATTATCCCGTTGATGACATAAGGGTTCGCCGCCAGTGTGAGCTACACATCGATGCGCGCAACCTCTCCATCAGGGTGGCTTACGGCATGGCATTGCCGGTGTCACCGGGCGGACCTTCCAACGCAACACAATACCCATGGGTTACTCGAAGGTCGCGATGGAGGAGGTGGCCGAGCGGATTTGAAGAACTAGTACTCGATATTCTTTGGAGGCGGCAGCGTTACCAAGCTTGGGCCAGGCCCTCCACAATATCATCCTCTGGCGAAAAAGGTTTATCATATTTCCAGATGGCGTGGAGGTGTCATCTCCGGAGCCGCCGTCAGAGGAAGCTTCGTCTCCTCCACAACGACAACCCACGCCTCCTCGACAACCGACGCCTCCTTGGCGTCGCCTCCTCCTAACGACAACCGACTCCTCCTCCTCCACAACAACAGACGCCTCCTCCACAACGAGAACAGACGCCTCCTCCACAACGACAACCGACACCTCCACCATCTCCTTCGAGGAAGAAGCTCAAGAGACATACTACTCCACCTGCTCCCACGAAGGCCTGATCCAGCTGGTCAAAAGGGTAAAGGAACCTCCAAAGAGGGCATATGATAGGACCGACGAGGAGAATTACGCGATCGTCACCGAAGAAGTGGCTGCACACACTTCGCACCAAAGAAGTCGGTGACCCAAACGTACAAGTTGATCCAAAAGTGATGGAACACTTCTTGACTGTCGTGCAATGCCACTCCTGTGCCGTCCAACTATGAACGATACAATAATAAAGGCTACGGAAGAGTAAACGGGTCGCGGCGGCGGCAAAGCGAAGAGAGATCAAGATCAGTGCGGCAAGATCGGAGAACCTTGAGAGATTTAGGAAGGAGGCAGGACTCACTTCCGTAGGCTTTGCTCTAGGATCGGATGTTCTCCCAATGGCGAGAAGTCAGATGGCAATATAAGCTTGGCCGGGAGTTAATTGATCCAAATAAGATAAAGGATCTGCCAACCAAGATGCGACAATTTCATGAATGGTACATGATAGAGTCTGCTCAACAAAGAAAAATGTTCCCCCTTCCGGTCAGACAAGAAGATTTCTATCGTGGGGACAACACCATATGGCTCGAATTCGAAGACATATACAATATCTACCATAGCGACTCTATGAACGTGTCGCTCATGAGTCTTGGTGCTGTAAGTATCAAGGTCATAACTTTACCATTTACTTCCTTGTACCATAGAAGTGCAACTCTAATAACTTATACATTTCTACGTAGAATGGAGATACAACGATGTAGAAAACAGAACATATTCAACGTGGGCTTCCTCGACCAGGAAATTGTCAATGAGATCGTATTTCGATACTGCGCTAAAGCTCTTGAGGATTACGTTCTAGATGCATTCATGGGACAACACTACAAACCATACATACTTACGCCCTTCAACTTCATATGCGTATATTTACGTGTTCTCATAACGCATTAATAAACTTTTCTTTTCCAAGGCATTGATAATACTGCTAGCTAGTTATATATATGTCGCAATATATGACCAGGTATCATTTGGATCCTTTTGGTCATCAAGCTTGATAGTAGCAAGATCATTGTTCAAGACTCAAAAGGGACCGGTGGAACAATATCGATATATCATTGATGTCCTAAACAGGTTTATAGCAAATATATATACAATTGTTTCCTTCTTATATTGAAATACCTTGCTAATTCCAAGTCGATAATTGCTATTCATAATAACGCGTCACACAGGGCATTCGCAAGGTTTCGCAAGAAGCAACAAGGACAATTCGAGAATGAATTCACTTTGTCCAAATAAGCACTCGAGTATTAAAAGCAGACAGATGGAAACAACTTATGTGGCTATTATGTGTGCCACTACATGCAAAATATTACCTACGCGATGTGCCCATAGCGACAACGAGGTGAGTGCACATATCAATTAATACTTACACTTTAATTACATGCTCAAAGATTTATTAATTTCGTTCTTTGTCAGCCCAACATCGATGTGCAAGATGTGATCCCGCCAAGACCGGGTTGAAGCACTTCAAGAACAACTCATTGGCTTTATTGTTGACGAGATTGTATCCCCTCACGGCGAGTTCCACACACCGGGTTGGAGAGATTGTCCTTCTATAAGGACGGTGATCGACATCAACGTCGACCAAGGACGTAAGCAATGATGCACGCAAGAATTAAATCAGCTCGAGATTCACCCTTTTATTCTTTCAAACTTGTAAAAGTTGCTTATGTGTAAATCAAACTTGTAAAAGTGCTCATTATTTCATGTCTTGTCCATCAAACCTATCCATCTTTTAGTCTATTAAGTTCGTACTTTTACGTAAATGATCTCGTGATTATTTCAATGAGTACGTATGAGTAATATATATTTAATTGTATACAAAAACCAAATATTTCTATGTATTTTTAATGTCAAAATCCATACATATTGATACCCTACTAAAAAACATATTATATATTGAATATATAATATACAATGCCTCTCCACAAGCGGTTATTATCTCCAACCGCTTGTGGAGAGCACCTCCACAAGCGGTTTGTAATACGAACCGCTTGTGGAGAGAAATCTTCTGGCGGTTTATAACACAAACCGCTTGTGAAGATCTCCCACGTGGCGCTCCCGAGCCTTCACGGGCGCCTTCGAACCGCTTGTGGTGTCTCACCACAAGCGGTTGTCCGAACCGCTTGTGATACCCCGAAGGGTATCACTCCCGGTTGCTTACCAGCGGTTCTAAAACCGCTTCTGAAAGCGGTTACGAACCGCTTGTGATGACCGGTTCTGTAGTAGTGTGTGATTTTTACTACACATTTTATACTACAAGTATAATTCACCGTAAAATTTCCATGTTAATTACCTGTTACCACTAACAGACCTACGAGAGGAAACAGTGAAAGAAATCATTCAATGTTGTAAAATCTGAACTGCACTAAAAAATAATTAAGAGAGAGAGAGAGAGAGAGAGAGAGAGAGAGAGAGAGAGAGAGAGAGATGCCGCATGCACCATATGTGCAGTGCAAAACTGAAAATAGGCAACAGGTACGAGTGACGAGTAATTACACACGATGCTGGAAAAATATATATATACCAATGAAGGAACTAAGGGTATAGCAAGTCCACGCATCTTTTCTGTCCGTCGGCTGTGACGCTACCGAAATACTCACTATTCTCCCACCTAATTACTGAAGACTTTCTTGTTTGAAGTTAATTTTGCCACGTCTAAAATTAGAAGTACTAACAATTATTGGGCGAGTGTTTGGTTTATTGCTGCAACTTTGGCTAGCCACACCTTCTTAATCGCATGTCACACGCGTTATAGACTCGGGTTTTTTTTTATCAAAATTTACTACATTTATGGCGTTGAATTTTGATGTTATAAAAAGTGTGACAAATCACACTTGTCTAAGATTAGTTACGACAAAACTGACTTCAAACCAAATAGGCCCTATTACTGCCTATTTACTGCATAGCTCCCAGCACAAGGGGTACAAATAAACAGCAGGGTAGCCATTTTTTTTCCTCGAAGTGGATTCAGGCTAAACTGGGTACCATTCTGTTGAGGAGGAGAGGCATTCAAATTCAAAGGAGTGATTAAGCAACATGGCTGCTTCGAGAGAGAGAAAAACAAAGAAATATAGCAACAAGTAAAAGACCCTTGCCGATTTTATGACAGATATTGCCCTAATTGCCAACCAACGGCACTTGTTGACTCTATCGTTCCTAGTTTCTACCGAGTACTGACTGAAAAAGTAAACAACCACGGAACACGTACGAATTAAAGAAATCTCCAATGGCTAAACAGCAGGTGGTGTTATTAGCACGCTGTAATTCTGAAAGTGACTACTCCAATTTAGAAACTGTAACAGAGCCGTCGATTCATTAATTGTCTCGAGCAACAGCCTTCTTTTTACTTTTATTGATAAGCTATCTTCTGACTAGTTAGCTTTCACACTCCCTAAGTCCTTAGTAAACTAGTGATGCTTAGATTGGAAACGCTCACATATCGAAGCAAAGCGATAGATTCTAGCAAGATTCGTGGAAGGAAAGAACACTGGAGAATTAATGTACATCAACTTGGTTAGATATTCTCCTTTCTCCATACTTAGAGTTTACAAAGTAAGAGTAAGACCGTCATCTCTAACCTTGCCAATCATCTTCCCCTTACAGTCAACGTTTTCATCATCTTGATTAATTAAGAAACCAACACAAATGATAATATGCTGCCCCTGTAGTTTTTCTCCTTTGGAGGATAAGCCGCCGCAGCAGCAGACGGACAATACACGATTTGGTCCGTTCTATTGATTCAGGAAATATATTGATAGCTGACTCTTCTTGCGGTAATAGTAATATGTTGAGCAATGGTAATTTTATTCGGTATCAGAAGATTCAGAGGAGAGAGGCGCTTCTGTGCTTTCCCTCCTAATATAAGTTGCACGAATCTTGAACCAAACGAATGGGTAAGTAATCCTCATCTACCCTTCATTCATGCTTTAATATTTATGCAACTTTAAAAAGGAAGAACATAGAAGCACTTCTCGAGGAGGATCATCTGAACGTTGTCCCCCTGGTAGTTCTTGTACATTGGGGGCAAGAAAGATATGCATGAATTAATCATGATTACTCCAGAGGGTGCAAAGTAATCGGATACACAATATATTTTTGTACGGTTGTTTAGAGCTCTTTTATAGTGGATTAAAATCAATATAAGCCTTTTTCCCTTTGAATCTAATGGTTGAAATTAATTTAGATCTAGTTATACTACCACCTGTAGTATTGCTAGTAAAATTCAGAAAGGGTAAAAGGGTAAAAAATTCTATCATATTATTTGTCATCTATAGTAAAACATGTCATGTGATCCCGATGAATTGCGGATGAATGGATAAGAAGCCTCTGAAGATCATTAGGTATTCGGTGAATTTAAAACTACGAACGAATTAGAAAAAGTCTAAAATACCTCTGATGAATAAATCGAAAAAACCTAAAATACTCTTGAGAAATGAATGGTTAGATTTGATTTCTACTACTACTATTTACTACCTATATTATCCACCGTAAAATTTGTCGTTGTTTAACCCCATCCCTCCTTCATTTTTGTATCTTTCTTCTAACTGATTGCAGCGACTCATCAGTACTCTGCTATGTATTGTTTTGCTCTTTCCTTTAATGCATAACAAAGCTCCTGCCGTTCGGTTCATATATATATATATATATATAGGAAAATGGTTGCATACTCTTGGGAGTATGTACTCCCACTCTCAATATACTGCATAAATGATGTTATTATACTTCTTTATCCTTTTTGAGTATACTCTAATACTAATTATAAGATACTCCAAAATGAGTTTCACGAAAAATTTCATCAAAATCCACACTTTATAGCATAATTTGTTTATATACTCTTTTTATACATGAAAAACGGTATATAGCAAGAAATAAATGGCTCTGAAGAATTTTTTTCAACAACGTCGCATTGTAGTATCTTAGAATTATTATTGGAGTATACTGAAAGTGATAAAAGAGTATAACACATTCGTTTAAGTGGTATACTGAATGTGGGAGTACGTACTCTCAAGAGTACTGAAAATGCTTCATATATATATATATATATATATATATATATATATATATATATATAGAGAGAGAGAGAGAGAGAGAGTTGTACGGACGTTGGCTTTGTCATCGGAAAACCACCATTTTATACAGTGCGCACAGCAACGAAAGCAACCTTTTTGACAAGAACATCACGACACAAATGTACATTACTAGGGAAAAAAATTGCGCCGTTATTTCGGAGAAAAACGGAGCACAAAAACTTTTTTTTTTGGGAAAAACAAAGTGAAACGAACCACGAAAGTATTTTTTTGGGGGGGAACGAAAAAGTTTTTTTTTGAAGGGAAAACGTAGAACGAAAACATTTTTTCCCGTGGAAAACGAGGAAAAACGGGCTTCGAAAACATTCTTCGCGGAAAAACGACGGACGACTTTCGAAAAACGGGGGACGAAAACATTTTTCGTATGCTCCGGAGGATAAACGGATCATGAAAACATTTTTCGCGGGCAAAGCGGAGAAAGAAAATGATTTTCCATTTTTTTTGGAGAAACGGTCAACGAAAATATTTTCCGCACACTCCGGGGGAATAACGGACCATAAAAATATATTTTTTTAGGGAAAACGGGCAACGAAAATATTTTTCCTATGCTCCGGAGAAAAAACGGACCACAAAAACATTTTTCCGGGAAAAACAGGGAAAGGACCTGAACGTAAAGCGCGGGGACCTATTTGTTATGATTTTGGACCTATCCGCTATTTTGAAAAACTATAAAAGGGCTTGTTCGCGTTTGGTATTTAACGGTAGGTTTTTTTGCAAAACGACGAACGAGGGACCTAAACGCGAACCGGGCAAAAAAATTCCCCTCTCACAGAAAATCACGAAGGAGCCCTACGAAAATTGAAAGGACCTATCCGTAATTTTAAGAACTCGAGGGGCTTTTTTGCAAAACGAGGAGAGAGAGGGGAGCGCCACGTGGGGCGGTCCTCCGCCCGGGAAACCTTCCGACTATAATAGGCTGGCGCCCCTCCGCCCGGGAAACCTTCCGGCTATAATAGGCTTAAGATTGGGATGGGAATGATGGAGGATCAAATCCAATCAATCAGCACACCACCCAAAAAAAACGACACATACACACTGGCACTGCTTTGCAAACTTGACAAATATATGTCACAGCCCGACGAACGACACGTACTTCTCTTTTCTGATGTAAACGATGCTGCGTGCGGGGTGTGATATGTCAAGGTGAAGCCTCGTCAACCGATGGCTCAACGATGCGCAGATCGTACGGCTTATTCAAGAAGCCAAGCAACGCAACAACAGCAACTACCCCATAGATCAGGTCAACACGGCTGCTGTTCAACCCTCGAGCCATCCTCCACGGTGCCTGTGACGACCGTCTTTTCAAACGATATGTTTAAATATTCCAACAGCCAGGGCGGAGCCAGTCTAGGTCCAAGCCCCGAGCGGGGCTAACTAATCTTAAATTAAATCTATGTTTTTAATCATTTTTCAATAGCTTTTTAAAAAAATTTAATGGGCTTTCGGTACTAGGCCCCGGGCTGCAGTACGGGCAGCCCGGGGCCTGTATCCACCCCTGCCAACAGCTACTCAAAATGATTAACTGTCAAGAAATCAAGTATATATTGCCAGCCAAAAGATGAATTCAACTGTTTTTATATAACATAAGGTCTAACGGACAAGCTTTTACAAAAAAAGGCGCAGCAAGGCCCAAATAGTTTGCATCTAAAACACCACACATGCAGGCCTGAGCAAAAGACTAAGACCTTAAGACCAAACCAACTCGCCATGTATGATTTCTTGATAAACTCCAGCTTCTTACATCTCTGAAAGGGTTGGGTTTAGCGAGGGTGAGTACACAACTGTACTCAATAAGTCGTACAAGAAATGCTGAATACTACATGCAAGGAATTAACAAATGGATAGGCGTAAGGTTCAAGTATCGCGGATGCAGTTTTATTTCCAAGATCATTTTACATTTGAAACACAAACCATAAATAATAGTAAGTGGGGTATTCTCAAAGCAATCACCATTAAGTCATATTCTCAAATTCACCAAGAATTACTTAATCTAGGTTACGGGAGTCACCCCAAGTCAAACTTAGCTTCATTAACCGGAAGCACGGCGTATTCAAAAACCATTAATTGATTCTGCAGAGCTGCTCACCTTTACCCACAGGATATCTACGATCGTTAATGCCACGTACGAATTACATGCAACTTAAATGCATGCAGCCGGGTCGAGACCGTCACAACATTTTGAATGAACATCCCCATGGTAGCTCTTACCCGATGGGTACTTGAACCCTACCGTTCTTGGGACCCCACTGGCCAACGCAGGAGCCGCGTTCCAATACTAAGAAGGTAACCTATCGTTCTGAGAACCGGCGAATGGCGCTACACAAGCCCATTCCCGTTCCACTAAACTCACCTGTCATTCTCCCACTGGGAATGGCTGCACCCCATTCTCCTTTTAAGAATGGTACCACCAAGCATGCAAATATTCCCAGGGATGAACAATGTACTGAGCTATGTTGGAAAACAGTTCAACTGAACTGATCGGTCCCAACTTGTGATTGAGCGGGATCTTAAGTTATTTACTTTGCTCAAGGGGGTTTAGCCTTATGTTTCCAAAGACCAAGCTATTGGAACCATCCACAAACCAATCTGGTACCAGCTATACCAGCCACCGAACCACACATGGCTTACGTCATCGGTCTGGGATCGGACTGACATCCACCTCGTGGCTAGTCCAATACTGTCCCCCTGACCATAGCACATTTCAAAGTCCACCGAGCCAACTGCTCGCAAACAATTCATTTCTCATTTAAAGATTTTGAGCGAAACTAATATAATTAATAATTACTAAGGTATGTATGATCCTTAACTAAGGTTATTCAAGGTTCAATAAGGTTTATCAACATCAATGAGGCTAATCGTGAAACTGGGTATAGCTAAGTTGCAAGTCATTCTAAACTAGCGATTTTCAGTATTTCAAGATACAATTTAAAGTAATACAGTAGAAATTAAATACTATAATATCATGGCAAATTGGGTTCAACATGATCAAGGACGTGCGGCTTGCCTTGTTGGGCTGAGGGGTCGCCTAGGTCGAAGCAGCCGTAGTCGTACTCGGCTCTTGTCTGGTTCGGCTCCTGTTCTGGAAACTGCTCCTGCTCCGAAAATTGCTCGACGGTCGGATCTAGCGCGGAAGAACGCAAATCGATAAACAAACGAATAAAAAAAGACAAATAGAAGAAAAACCGGAAATAAAACGGTTGGAGGGCCGAAGAGAGGTCGGAGGGCAAATTGGGCATTTTTGGAATTTTGGGAACTTCGAATGGCGAAACGGAGGCCGTATTTGGACTTAGTGGCTCGAAACGGTAAGGATACTGTATTTTGGCTATTTTTGCAGTTTCTAGGGATTTCTTGAATTTTTGGAATGTTTAAAGGATTTCTCGTATTATTAAATCCGAAAAAGAAAAGAAATACAAAAAAGAAAGGAAGAGTGTTGGGCTTGCTTCGTGCGTGGCCCGACGACGCCCAGGCGAGCTCAAGGCTTCGTCTTGGCGTTAGGTCGGCCAGTGCGATCGAGGCGGCCTGGCAAGTGGGGCAGTAGCGGCGGTGAGGCCACCGAGCGTATGACTCACGCCAGCAGTTCGGCTCGAGTGCCACTGACAAGTGGCGCCGGCTGATGGCGCGGCGCGGGGATGGCATAAGACTGGCCGGTGGGGTCCCGGCGGCAGAGAGACCAAAGAGGGGCGCGTGTTAGGTTTAGGGTTAGGGCTCGGGCGAGGCAGGCGGGCGGCAGCGGCGATTTGGCGATGACACGGGGGTGAGGTGACGGCCGGGGCGAGCAATGCGAGGCCGGGGCGACGGGCGATGCTGGGGCAGGAGGGAGGGTCTGGCGGGGGAGGGGAAATAGCGGAGAGGAGAAGTGGCTAGGGTCAGGTTTAGGCGAGGTGGCGGCGGCGCTGGGGCGGCCGAGCGGGGATCGGTGTCGGAGGAAAAAGGAGAAGGGCGGCGGAGAGAGCTCACCGAGCAGGAGGAAGAGAAGGGAGGGGCGAGGGAGCTCGGGGGTATCGGGGGGATTTATAGCGGGCGAGGGAGGTGGCAGGCGAGGTTGGAAGGGGGGCGGTGACGCGACGGTGGTGGTTGGAGCAGGGGATGGGGGAGGGTGGGAGCAGGGAGTGGGTCGGCGACAGGAGCAGGCGAGATGGCATGGTGATGGGACGAGTCCGGGGCGCGTGGGGTGAGGCAGGGATGGGCGTGACGACGTGGCCGTGCGTCCACCGGACAGGAAGGGGATGGACCGGTAGTCCAAGGCAAGAAGGTGAAGATCCAACAGGTAAGAACCAAGAACTCTAATTCGAATTCGAATTCCATTTTTTTATTTTTCTCGGAAATTTTGGGGCATTTCAGTGTCCATGCTTTGTGGCCTTGTTCACTAGCTGCACCAGGAACGTATGTGGCCAGTCATGAGGCAATCAGCCCCGGCTAGCTCGCATCAGAGCAGCGCCGCCTCACCATTGAAGAACTCAAGCAGCCCCACGAACCACGTCCCGTCCCTTATTTATATATATATATATATATATATATATATTGCACATTGCACATAAGTGATAATTGAGCTTTGGTGGAATTTGGAGCGGTGTCCACCGACTTGCTCGAAAGACTAAAGATTGATTGATGGTGGAGGCGTTTCGGCAACTTGTTTTCAGGTTTTATAACATACAATATATATATTTTAATTTGTATCAACGCACGAGCATTCAGATTGCATGGTTAATACAAGTTACTGAATACATATATTAACCTTCCACGGTTATACAGTATTGCATGGTTAATATGTAATACACATCAGGCTTATTAAGTCGTCGTCTAGGCGCCGCCTAGGCGTCCGGTCGCCAGAGGAGGGCTGTCGTGAAGCATCACCTCGCCTGGCCACGTCAAGGTGGTCGCCTGGACATCCCAGGCGTCGCCCGGGTCGTCTAGGCATCGCCAGGCGAGGTCAGGCGGCGCGACTAGGGCTGGGCTCGAGGGGTGAGGGGGATTGGGAGGCGATGGCTGTCGCTAGGCCTGGCCGATTTGGGCGGCGGCGATGGCGAGGAAGGGGGAGCGATGCCAGGGAAAGGCGGCGTCGGCGCCGGAGAAGGGAGAGGATGAGGTAGAGAGGGAGCGGGGAAGTGAGGCGGCGGCTGCATGGATTGGGGAGAGGAGAGAGAGAGCTGAGGGGGAGCTGGAGTGTCGGCCGAGTGAGGGGGGTAAGAGTTAGGTAGTTTAGGGTTAGGTTAAGGGGAAGTGGAGTGGGGCCAGGTGGGCCGAAGTGCGAGCTTGGGCCAGAAAATGCCATGGGCATGGGTCATGTTTGAATGTCTTTGTCTATGTATTCAAGATATCCACTTATGTTTTACTAATTGTTTTTTACTTTATATCCTAGTTGTTAATATTTTATTAATTGGTTCCAGACTATACCTGCAAACTAGTTCAAGCTCCAATGGTTGCCTAGGCAGGCGCCTAGGCGTCCAACCGCCTCGGAGGTGACTCGCCTCGCCGAGGCGCCGTGATAACCATGATACACATATATCAAGTTGCAATTTGCCTAGCTTTTGGTTAATACATTGCAAATTGCACGGTTAATATGTGTCACTATATTTTAATTGGTTTATTCGTTTTATATGTTGAATAGAAATATTGTTATATGTGTAAAATTTGGAGTTCTATTGCAATGCACGGGCATCTTACTAGTATTGCAAAAATTGTGGGATTTCATATAGACAATCTCAAAATGAGTAGTGCATCTATGTTTTCTCTTCTAATAATACAAGTTACAAAAGATTTGAAGCAACCAAGAGTGTAAGTAATCACTATCTTCCTTTATTCATGCTTTAATATTTGCACAACTTTCAAAAAGAAACGTATAGAAACACCCCTCACAATGTTATTTATTATAGAATTTATCTTTAATTTTGTTTTCAGATGATTTAAAAAATTATATAGACAATAGCTATCTCTGCTATTATATACGGCAACATATCCAGTGCAATTAAAGTTTTCGTGCAACCACCGTGTAACCATACTAAAAAAAGTTTCATAAAATTCTGAAAAAAATCATGTACGTACATTTCAACTTACCCCATATACGTATAAAATTTTATGATCAAATTCATCCTATGCTAGAAGTTACAAAAAAGACAAATTTTTGAAATTTGTCTTTTTTTGTAACTTCTAGCATAGGATGAATTTGATCATGAAATTTTATACGTATATGGGGTAAGTTGAGATGTACATCCATGATTTTTTTTAGAATTTTTTGAAACACCTTTTAGTAGGGTTGCACGGTGGATGTACGAAAACTTTAATTACACTGGATATGTTGCCGTATAGTCAGCGGTAGGCCTCGAGGTAGATCTCGGAGTTCACAACCCATGGGACTGGCTCCATGACTGTAGTATGAACGCCATCGCGCGAATGACAAGGGAAAGCACCACGCCAGCCAAGCTTGTAACGGCCAGGCGACGGCGGCCACAACGTACGGTCGATGAGGTAGATTCCAGCAATGGTTCCAGCGGCGCATTTCATGGCAGCGACGATGAGGGAAAGGAGCAAGGCCAACTTGTTGGAAGCGAATCCAGCCATTCGGACGATCGTGGGGCTGTACGTAGTACATGACAGTGTTGATGCCAGTAAATTGCTGGAAGGCCTGCGTGGTTTGATTAGCACATGCTATGGAAGAAGAAAAAAGGCATGCATTTGCCTACTTTTGATGCATGAATTGTATCCAGCATGCAGGACGTCACTGATAACTGAATCTCAGGAGCTTTTGAAACTTGATATGAAACACTTTGGCTATCTTGCTTGACCTAGCGACACTCTTGAAAGAATTTACGTAAAGCTAAATGTCTAAATGGCCTTACTGACAGTGCCAGAATGAAAGGCATGACTGTGTCCTGTCCACTGCTCGCAGCATGATATATTCTTGAAAGGTGCATTTACAGTGTATAGTACCACATGATCGTCTTAATTAGCAGACATCTAATTTATCAAAAAAAAAGCATAAGACAGGCTGAACATACCTAAGACCAGCTCCAGCAAAAAAAGCTAGCCTTAGTTCCTTCGACTTGAAGATGTCCAAATGGCTCCCAGTACTGTCAGACTGGACTTCGTGCATGGAAGATGAAGCAAACAGCTCTACATCTTCCTCTAAACGATCGGGGTCATAAATCTTATCAAGGACAGAAATAGCTTTTGCCTTCTCATCCTGTAAAGAAAAATTAAGATGAGAACAAAATAGTAGATCAAACATAACATGACCAAAAGCCAATATGACCTTCCAGTAAAGCCAACGGGGAGATTCTGGAAGAAAAAGCATCAGCACAAACTGTACAACTGCAGGCACAGCAACAACTGCAGGCACTAATATCCAGCGCCATGTTTGCAGGAACTTATGACGTGCATGCATAATGAAGTACTGATACAACAACAGCTTATGAATAACTCCACTAGAACTCCCTCGAAAAGATGGTGACATACTTCCATATGACCATGTCCCCCGTTTTTTATATATCAGACTTGCGTATAATACATTGTTCTTTAATGCAGGCACTTTTACTTAACAATAGTCACAGAACGATCTTAGAGAGATGTTTCTATACTTTTCTTTTTCAAAATTACACTAATATTAAAGCATGAATAAAAGGTAGATAGTGATTACTTACCCCTTTGCTTGCTTTAAGATATGTGCAACTTGTATTACTTGGAAAAGTATAGAATCACTGCTCACGACCTTATTGGCCAGCGCTACAAATGTCTCACTTTACTCCCCAACAATATATATGTTAAGAAAATAGAGGCAGGGAGACATGAAGTTTTGACATGGAAAAACCCTTTTGGGAAAAAGCACGAATGCACAAGACGAATATCACTGTATGAAGAGATATTTACAATAAGACTCTTATTCTACCTTATGGGCTACAAGGCCATATTTCTAGGGATACATGAAAGACTCTGTATCTTTACTAATATATAAATATGAGTTGGTGGTGATCATCCGTTCTTCCTCTCCTCTCTAAGAAGACCGGCATGAGGATATATGGGCCGCAGGATAAAAAAGAAACCAACTACATATCTCTCTTTACGCCCACATCAACTCCCCCTGGCCGGGCCATTACCCCACTCTCCCTCTCCGTGGCAACTCAATAGCGCAATTTGTTTTTGTAAACATGTGGTATGATTTGATTATTTGGTTAAAAAATTCATTTCCGTTGCAACACATGGGCACTTGACTAGGAGTAGAACTCTAAGTTGGAGTAGGAAACGAATTCGTATCACACACAAAATTCAACAATCTCCACCTTGAGATGAATTCCTCCTGTAGCCAAAATAAAATTTGACCTCCTCGAAAGGTTAGGGAGGAACCCTTGAATTTCCTGGAGAGAATTCAAGGTGATATATGTGGACCTATTCAGCCTCTGTCGGGCTGTCGGACCCTTTCACATATTTTATGGTACTAATAGATACTTCTACTAGATGGTCTCATGTATGTGTCTTATCTATTATGAACCATGCCTTTGCAAAATTAATTGCCCAAATAATTAAGTTAAGATCCTCCTTTCCAGAAGAAAGGATCAAGTCTATTCGAATAGACAATGTTGGTGAGTTTACTTCCAATGTATTTAATGATTATTGTATGGCTCTGGGCATTATTGTAGAACATTCTATACCCCATGTCCACACCCAAAATAGCCTTGCAAGATCATTAATTAAAAGAATAAAACTTATTGTTAGGCCATTTTTGCAGAATTATAGACTACTCACTAGCTGTTGGGGCCATGCGGTGCTGCACACTGCAGCATTAATTCAACTCAGACCAACTGCATATCATGAAATTTTCCTTTAACAGATAGTGTGTGAAAAAGAACCAAGTATTTTCCATTTGCAAAAATTTGGTTGTGTTGTATACGTGCCAATCTCTCCACCACAGGTCCACAACGTACCACCATAGACCCTCACTGGAAGTTGGGGATCTATGTAGGTTATGGATCTTCGTCAATAATTAAATATGTTGAGCCTATGACAGGGGATCTGTACACGGTTAGGTACGCTGATTGTATTTTTGATGAGGATAATTTTTTGGCATTAGATGGAGATAAGTACCACATTAAAGAATGCCGAGAAATTGATTAGAATGTCACTCGCATTTAGTCCTCAAATCCATGCACTAAAGAAACCAAACTTGAAGTTCGGAGGATAATAAATATGTAATAAATGGCTAATAATCTGCTAGATGCCTTCATTGATCATAAGGGAGTGACTGAAAGTGCATCTAAGCCCCTAAAATAATTTTGGTGATTAATGATGACACAATTAAAGAGATCTAATGTTTTAACTAGAATTGATGCAGATATCGAGAACATATCGCGTTCGAAATGAGATTGGACACCCCCACAAACATTCAAATTTGAAAAGACGACATCAAGACATGAATTGTAATTTTCATCTCTATTTGAGTCTTAAGGATATCCGTACTATTAAGAGGATACGACGGGAAATCACTTTTAGGATGCTCATGTGCTCAAAGTCAAATCTTGCATTTAAACTAGCACTCAAACATTTGCGTTTTCCTGAAATCTGTTTTTCCAACCGAGCTGCTCAACCTGAAGTGTCCGGACATTTAGTCCGGAGTGTCCGGGTTGACCCACTCGGCCAAAACTCGCATTTTAGCCTATCCGGAGTATCCGAATATTTTGCACGGATAGTCCGGAGTATCTGGGTCATTTATCTGGAGTGTCCGGACTTTTCGAAATTGAGCTCATTCATTGCAGCATTCTAGCCCTCTCTCACACACTCAAAGCATCCTTAGAGCTCAAACTTCCTCCTCCATTAATTTGGTTGTTGATTCAAATTTAAGAGAGGAGGGGAAGTAGATTCAAGTGCTAGGTGCATTCATTCCAACTTTTTGAGCACTAGTTCATCCTCCAAGCGATCTCTCGTGGTGTTGTTACTCTTGGAGGTTGAAGGTCTCCTAGACGGCTAGGAGTCACCGGGAGCAACCAAGGATTGTGGTGTGCCCCGGTCGTTTGTGAAGGCGAGTCTCGCCTCCGAAAGGGAAGAGACAAGAAGTGAAGCCGGCAAGTGCATTTGTGCAACACCGGGAGGAAAGTGGGTTGAAAGAGACCCCGGCTCAAGTGTGACCGAGCCACCTCAACGGAGACGTAGGATTCCCTTCAAGAATCCGAACTTCTGTGAAAAATCATGTCCCTCACTTATTCTTTCTATTCTAGCTTAACTTGTGGAGCCCCGATCTATTCTTCTACTTTGTTTGGCACCAGATCTAAGCTTGGTTAAGTTGCTTGATTGCGTTTAGAATCTTTGCTTTCTAGTAGCTTGTCTCTCTCTCAAGTAGATTCATTTTTCTGCTCGAGTTGATATATCCGGAGTATCTGGATATATATCCCGGACTATCTGGACCAACCGGAGTGTCCAGATAAAATATCCGGAGTGTCCGGGTTGCACTGCTCGGGTGGATTTAATTCCGCTGTAAAATTTTAATTCGCCTATTCACCCCCTCTAGGCGACATCTCCGGTCCGTTCAGTGACAAAATCTCATATACCTATAGTAAATGCACCTGAAAGAGTGAAAATACACTAGAAGGATATTCAACCCACTCCTGTCCCTCATGACAAAAAGTGGTGGAGGCCTCTAGGTGCACGGGACTCAATTCCGTGGAGATATCCGTAGAAACAAATGATCGAAATGAGATCACTACCTATGACAGTGGAAGAAGCTTAACTTGATGTTGAGAAAATCCCTGAAGTGAGCCATCCTGAAGATGGTAATATCCCTGAAGTGACCCGTCTTGAAAATGACAATCCTAGCGTACATTTGCGCGCACAATCTAACGCTGGGAAGTCGGAACACCCAAACTACAACATTATGGAAAATCACGAGTTGGAAGAAATAAATGAAGAAATATTCACTAATTATGTGGATTCAGGAGAATTATATAAAAGAAATACTACAATTGTCGACATTTACTTTACCTCTAAAACTGCTAAAACTCTATAACTAGATCCAGAACCAAAGTCCATAGCAAAGTGCCAGAAACGCTCAGATTGGGTTAAATAGAAAGAAGCAATTGAGGCAGAGTTGCGCTCGCTTAATAAGAGGAAAGTTTTTGGCACTGTTGACCAAACACCTCTTAAAGTGTTCCTTGTAGGATCAAAATGAGTTTTCATCGGAAAAAGAAATGAAAATAACCAGGTGGTGAGATTTAAAGCAAGGCTTGTAGCACAAGGGTTCACGAGAGACCCGACATCGATTATGATGAAACATATTCTCCTGTAATGAGTGGAATAATGTTTCGATATTTAATATCAATGGCAGCAAGCTTAAATTTAACAATACAGTTGATGGAGATAGTGACCGCATATTTATATAGGTCATTGGATACGAATATTTATATGAGAGTACCTGAAGGAGTCAAAATTTCGGATCGTAATAATCGCAACATGTATAGTGTCAAACTGCAGAAATCGCAATACAGATTAAAATATTCGGGGAGAATGTGTTATAATTAATTTAGTGAATTCCTCCTGAAGAAGGAATATTCAAATAATGATGATTATCTATGTGTGTTCATAAAGAAATCCTAGAATAGATTCTGTATCATCTCGGTATATGTTGATGATTTGAACATCATCGAAACCACAGTGGAGATAAAGGAAGCAGGTGCTTACCTCACGATGTAGTTTGAGACAAAAGATTTGGATAAAACCACATTTTGCTTAGGCCCGCATCTCGACCATTTCCCAGAAGGATTTTTTGTACACCAGTCTGCCTATACCAAGAAGGTATTGGAAATATTTAATATGGATAAATCTCATCACTTGAAAAGTGTAGGATCGAAAGACACGAATATAGCAATCAGAGGGGGGGTGAATGATTGAGCAGAAGCTAAAACCAAATTTTTGATCTATTAAAAACTTCACCCCAAAAGAAACCAAAAGATTGCCTCGGATTTGACAAAAACAGATTGACAGAGGCTTGGTAAAACGCGAATTCCTGGAGATCCAACCGTTGGATCGATCTGAAATTTGGATACTAGAAACTAGATTCCAATACGAATCGAACCCAAAAAGAATCAGCTCGATCGGACTTACGGATCAAAAGTTATGAGCTTCGCAAGCTTGCTGTTCCAAAACTTGACGAAAATCAATCTAATCGAAACTTGTAGATTGATCAAGAATAACAAAAGATTTATCAACAAGACTTTGAGGAACACTAGATCGATACCCTAGAGAGGTTTTTGATGGATCAAATCAAGATGAAACTCAAAGAACAAAAACCAATCTAGAACTAGAACAAGTATGCAAACAAGAACCAAAAGAGAATATTGTAGCACACAAGGAACTAGAAGAATTGATCTTTATTTCTTTTGTCTAAAGTACTCTCATCAAAAGAGTACAAACCCTAAAACTGAGCTTGAGGCTCTCAATGCGCTCAGCTCCAATTGATTCGATGCCCTTCAATAGGAGACAACCCCTCGTATTTAAAGGACCAACCCACAAGGAGTTCTGAATACGATTCCTATTCCCTAGAAGGAATCTGTATCCAACACAACTCTACTTGGCCCAACCTGGCCGAGTACAACTCTTGCACGCGTATGGCAACCCTACCATACTCACGTGACTAACACTTTGCACGCGTATGGCCACCTGCCATACTCACGTGACTAACACTTTGCACGCGAATGACCTCCTGCCATTCTCACGTGACTAACCATTCTTCATGTGCACCATTCTCCTAGCCCGAACGTCCCGCATGACATCCTTGACCACCAAGACCTCAGTTCCTCCTGAACCTAGTCCCGAACCTCAGCTCCTCCATGAACCTAGTTCCGGTCCCGTCATCGACCACGTTCGTCTTCGAGCAATACCTGCACATGAACAAACCACAAAACAATTCCGAGCACAAATCCACGACTTGACTCACATCAATCCATACAAATACTCACACGAGCATTGCATAAAGTCCACTTCAAGCATCATGAAATTCTCACAAATTTCATAATCTCAAAAACAAATCAAAATTCAAAGTCCAAATTTGCACAAACCCTAATCGAGCAAAAAGCCATTCACGACGGACCAAAAAATTTGGTCTGGTGTACATGTAAAACTTACTGTCTTTTAAGAACTTGGTCCCGCGCGTAAAAACGAAACTTACTGTTTCTTGTCAAATTGTCAAACACATGCACAAACACATTTTGCAAAACCAATTCTAAGTTAATTTTTCAGTTTAAAGCCAATTTTTCAGCACATGATTTCACAATCTCCCCCTTGATGAAAACATTGGCAACACCACTTAGAATTGAACATTTGGCATTCACTTTACAAAAGATTTTGAAATCCAAAGGATCAAAGACCAAAGTAAGAAAACACAGAATTCCCCCTTTGACCAAAAAGCAAAACAAAAACTCCCCCTGAGAAGGAAAATGTGTGTGAATGTGCAATGTGCCCAAAAATTTCAAAATTCTCCAAACTTCTCCCAAAATTCTAAAATTTCCAAACACAACTCCCCTTTTTTCTTCTCCCCCTTTTTCCTTAAACTTTTCAATGATTCCCAAATTTCTCCCCCTTTGACAATGGATTCATCAAGAGTACAAAAGAAAGAATTTGTTCAAAATTTTTCTTGTAGCAATGATTTCACAAGAAGAAACAAGGGAGTGCCAAGATAGGAAAAGATGAGCTCATTCGATCATATAACCTTATATATCACATAATATGCGAAATACATGATCTTGATGTGATTTTAACAAGTTAGGGAATGACATGCATCTCAATCTCAATTCAGTCAACTATAGTCAAGTACTAAGCAAAATCTTTAGTAGAAAAACAAAGGCTCAAAATTGAAGCAACTAACAACTCTGGGCGAGCAAGTAGTTTCAACTCCAATCTAGTAGACCAATTTAATCTTTAAACAATAAGTTGCATGTGGCATGCTTGAAGCATACTTCTTTTATTTTCTAGGAGTGGCATGCTTGAAGCATACATCTTATCTTTGAGGGAATGGCATGCTTGAAGCATACATCTTTATTTTTTTAGGGAAAGCATGCCTGAAGCATACAACTTGAAGCTTTTGCTTTTAACAACCCTTTTTTATTGATTCCCTTTTTCTTTGATTGTAAACATGCAAAAATGATTAAAAGATCTTATGAAAGAGTAAAGCTGAAAACACACTTGCTTCATAGCCCAAATTTGTCAAGAAGATTCAATATCAAGCTTAAAAGAGTGAGATATCACAGAGTATTTAACTATAGGCAATCAAACCAAGGAATTCCGCAATGTCATTTTTAGTTCAAGTGGAACAATTTAGATTATCATATATTAGCACAATTACACAATATATAAAGAAATATGATAAAGTGAGCTCATAAAGTGAAAGAACTTGGCAAAGAAACTCCCCCTCAAAACAAACCCATTGGATGTACAATCCCAAGTTCTCCCCGAATAAAAGCAAAACGAGAAGAAGACAAAGGTTTTGTGAAAATGTCTGCCAATTGATGTTCAGTATCCACATGATGAAGCACAATCCCAAGCTCTTAAACTAATGCATGAGGAAGCAGAAAGCCAAATGCCAAAATCTTGAGTTCCATGAAGATACCTGAAAATTCGCTTGACAGCTTATCGATGTGAAGCATGTGGGGAAGCTTGAAAACGAGCACACAAGCACACAGCAAACTCCAATTATCTCATCCTCAACAGCATCATCATCATCTTCATCAACAAAGATACTCTCCCCCTGAACATATGCACCTGTACCTGCACTATTTGGACTAGTGCCTTTTGCGAAAACAGAGGTGGAAGAAGCATCTTGAAAAATAACACTTTCAGCACGTGATACACGAGTGAAGGAGAACCAAAACTTGTCACCGAACATGTGGCATGAGCATCTGGAATCCACTAGCCAAATGTTCCCCTTCCTCGCGTGAGAAGCCTACATAGAAGCAGAAATTGTCGAGGCCTCGGTACTGGGGTTAGAAATAAGATGTTTAGGAATCCAGTACTGAGACACACGACGCACAACAGTAGGCACAACACGAGTATTCTTATGTACAAAAACAGATTTGCCTTTTTCCGTGTTTTTAGAAACAAAAGGTGTTTGTTTCACCCTAGGCACATAATGAGAAGTGGAGTGTGCCTTTCTGAAATTAGACCTAGCATTAAACCTTTCTCTCTTTTGTTGTTTAGCTAGTCTAAAGCAAAAGTCTACTAAATGTCCATCTCTACCACAATGAGTGCAAGTGTACTTAACATGATGTTTTGCTTTAACAGTAGAAGCACATTTTGCATTCATCATAGTAGAAGATAAAAGACCAGCAGATTTAAAGACAGTTTTCTTAGGCTCATTGATAATTTCAAATTTTCCACTTTCAAGTGTTTTGACAACAGTGGGAGCATGTGATTTATGATGAGCATAAGAATCAAAACTTAAACCTTTGTTATGAGTGCTGACTTTTGATTGATCCAAGATCATGTTTATGTTTTTCTTTCCTTTAGTGAAACGTTCTAATGACTTTTCGAAGTAATCAATTTTTCGAGAAAGAGTTAAACAATTATTACAGGGAACGTCCACTTTTCCTTTTTGCTTGCGACAAGTTGAGCATGAAAGAACCTCATGTGTAAGCAAATCTTCTGTCATTTGAGAAACCCTAGCATTTGCATCATGCAACTTCAATTCTAGTATGGAGCATATAGAACATGGAGTTGTATCATGTAAATCAATGGTAGAACAACTAGCATGTTTAACAAGTTTCTCATTTTTCTCATTTTCAGCATTGATTTGCTCTAACAAGGTAACATATTCTTTCCTAAGCAAAGTAAGCTCATTGTAAATTAAGTCACATGATTTGCAAGCATCATCATCAGGAATCAAGGTTTTAAGTCTAGCAATTTCAGCATTCAATGACTCAACAACAAAATCATGTTTCTTAATTTTTTTGTCACGTTTATCAAGCAATTTACCAAGTCAAGCAACAGCAATAGCTAATTCATCGTAAGAAGGATCTACCTCATTGAAGTCGCTGTCTTGATCGTCCTCGGTGAAGCTATCCTTGCTGCTTGCCATGAGACACAACCCTGTCAAGTCATGTTTGCTTGGAGTTGCATCGTCCTCGCTGCTCTCTGAGTCCACATCGCTCAAATTGACTTGTTCAAGAGCGGAAAGAACTCGATGAACCACTTTGCGGTTGATGAAGCTCTTCTTTTTCCTGTTGTTTGAAGAGAACCTTCTCTTCTCATTTCTTCTGTCGTTGTCCTTCTCCTCCCTTGATGCTTTACCTGCAAGTTTAGGACAGTTTGGACGAATATGGTCGAGATCACCACACTCATAGCATCTTGGAGGATCACCACCACCTCTCTTTCTCTTCCTCACATTTTGCAAAGCTTTGTTAAAGCGAGAAGAGAGTAGTGATAAGTCTTCTTCTGGGAATTGCTCAATCTGTTCATCGGTTAGTGAAGACAAGAAAGATAGAGCAAAACTTGAAGCAGCACCATTATGAGATATGCTAGATTGAGATGTCAAAGCAATTGATTTATGATCATTCTTTCTAGCAAAAACATCTAATTCATGAGTTTTCAACTTAGAATAAAGAACATCTAAAGTAAGTGTACTCATGACAGTATATTCTCTAATGGATGTAACTTTCATCTCCCAAATAGACATGTCTAAAGCACCAAGCAATTGTCTAGCATTAGCAGCATCATCAAAGCTAACTCCAACAAAGACGAAGATTACTAAGAATTTTATTGAAACGTGTAAAGAAGTCATCTAGCGACTCACCAGGTTTCATCTCAAATCGCATGTATTCTTTTTTGTAAAGATCTTGACGAACCTCTTTAATAGTGTTAGAACCCTCATGGTAATCACAAAGAGATTTCCATACCTCATATGCGGACTTGAGATGGATCACACGGTCAAAGTCGCTGCGTCCCAAACCTTGGATGATCAAGTTGCGCGCCTTGCTGTTTGCTTCAACATGTGTGCGATTGGTGTCGTTGACGTTGTTGTTTGCAGGGACTTCATATGGCTTGTAGACCTTCTCCCAAATTGTGAAGTCTTGTGCTTGGATGAACGCCTCCATCTTGGTCTTCCAAAACTGAAAATCAACACCATCGAACACACAAGGTTTTGTCGAATAACGATCCATTGATCTAATCACCTGATTAAGGTAGATTAGAAAAACCTTGCTCTGATACCACTTGTAGGATCGAAAGACACGAATATAGCAATCAGAGGGGGGGTGAATGATTGAGCGGAAGCTAAAACCAAATTTTTGATCTATTAAAAACTTCACCCCAAAAGAAACCAAAAGATTGCCTCGGATTTGGCAAAAACAGATTGACAGAGGCTTGGTAAAACGTGAATTCCCGGAGATCCAACCGTTGGATCGATCTGAAATTTGGATACAAGAAACTAGATTCCAATACGAATCGAATCCAAAAAGAATCAGCTTGATCGGACTTACGGATCAAAAGTTATGAGCTTCGCAAGCTTGCTGTTCCAAAACTTGACGAAAATCAATCTAATCGAAACTTGTAGATTGATCAAGAATAACAAAAGATTTATCAACAAGACTTTGAGGAACACTAGATCGATACCCTAGAGAGGTTTTTGATGGATCAAATCAAGATGAAACTCAAAGAACAAAAACCAATCTAGAACTAGAACAAGTATGCAAACAAGAACCAAAAGAGAATATTGTAGCACACAAGGAACTAGAAGAATTGATCTTTATTTCTTTTGTCTAAAGTACTCTCATCAAAAGAGTACAAACCCTAAAACTGAGCTTGAGGCTCTCAATGCGCTCAGCTCCAATTGATTCGATGCCCTTCAATAGGAGACAACCCCTCGTATTTAAAGGACCAACCCACAAGGAGTTCTGAATACGATTCCTATTCCCTAGAAGGAATCTGTATCCAACACAACTCTACTTGGCCCAACCTGGCCGAGTACAACTCTTGCACGCGTATGGCAACCCTACCATACTCACGTGACTAACACTTTGCACGCGTATGGCCACCTGCCATACTCACGTGACTAACACTTTGCACGCGAATGACCTCCTGCCATTCTCACGTGACTAACCATTCTTCATGTGCACCATTCTCCTAGCCCGAACGTCCCGCATGACATCCTTGACCACCAAGACCTCAGTTCCTCCCTGAACCTAGTCCCGAACCTCAGCTCCTCCATGAACCTAGTTCCGGTCCCGTCATCGACCACGTTCGTCTTCGAGCAATACCTGCACATGAACAAACCACAAAACAATTCCGAGCACAAATCCACGACTTGACTCACATCAATCCATGCAAATACTCACACGAGCATTGCATAAAGTCCACTTCAAGCATCATGAAATTCTCACAAATTTCATAATCTCAAAAACAAATCAAAATTCAAAGTCCAAATTTGCACAAACCCTAATCGAGCAAAAAGCCATTCACGACGGACCAAAAATTTGGTGCAGCGTACATGTAAAACTTCTTGTCTTTTAAGAACTTGGTCATGTAGCGTAAAAACGAAACTTACTGTTTCTTGTCAAATTGTCAAACACATGCACAAGCACATTTTGCAAAACCAATTCTAAGTTAATTTTTCAGTTCAAAGCCAATTTTTCAGCACATAATTTCACAAAAAGCCCCATGGTTGTGAGATCCCTTGAAGCGGATAAAGATTCATTTAGACCAAGGATAGAAAATAAGGAAGTCTTAGGGCCTGAAGTCCCATATTTAAGTGATATTGATGCACTTATATCTCTTACGAATTGCACAAGATCTAATATTATATTCGCAGTAAATTTGCTAGCAAGACACAGTGCAATCCCTTCTAGAAGATATTAGGCTGGTGTCAATACTTTACTAAGATACCTCCAAGGTAGTTAAGATCTTGATTTGTTTTACTGAAAGAACCAACAATTATTTGTTTTACCGAAAGAACCAAGAATGAACCATGGTGGGATATACGGATGCTGACTATCTATCTGATCTCCATAGTACCAAATCTCATGCTGGTTTCGTGTTTCTCTGCAGTGGTGTGGCCATTTTTTGGTGGTATTTTAAGTAGACCTTGGTAGCTATTTCTACCAACCACTTAGAGATTATATCTTTATATGAAGCCCCACGTGAGTGTGTTTGGCTAAGACGTGTAATTAATCATATTCAGAAGTCATGTGGTCTTAATATCGTCGATACCCCACTATTATCTATGAGGATAATGCTGCTTGTGTTGCACAAATGCAAATGGGTTATGTAAAGAGCAATATCATGAAGCATATTGCTTCTAATTTTTTTTTAATCTTCACGAACTCCAGAAGAATGGTGAGATAAAAATAAGGCAAACTAAGTCATGTGAAAATCTAGCAGATTTATTCACAAAATATTTACCAAAGTCCATTTTTCAAAGGTGTGTTAATGGCATTGGAATGAGGCGACTTAGAGATTTGCAGAGTTCAAGAGTAAATCCCTAAACCATAACCTATTTTGCATGATCCTAAAGATCATAGTTTATATATGAAAATTATAAGTTGTGCTCTATTTTCCCTTAGTGAGTTTTCCTGAAGTTTCTCACATGAAGGTTTTTAATGAGGCAACTAGTGCAACACGGAGTGCGAGTACGAGTGCAATGTACTCTTTTCACCATCCTTTTTTCCTACTGGGTTTTGGGATGAGTTTCTAATGGCATGTGCATTACACGACATTCACCTAAGGGGGAGTGTTATAATATGGATATAATCTCTGTTTCAGTATGGAAGGACTCGATCTTTTGGTGGGCGAATCCGAATTGATCTTCAGGGATTTATATTGGGCATTGCCTTGTAGAAAAAAAATCAATCTAATAAAAAGATAGAGTTTTTCTCTTTTACATTGTGTGTGCTTATACTTGCGTATCTATTTTATTTATGTGCTCATGTGGACGTGCTGTTGATTGGTATGGATGAACGACTACATTTTATAACAATTTAGAGGCATATCTACAGCAGGCATGGGCCGGGACTCATGAGGTACACATGGCCCAGGAGGTTGCAGGCGGCAGCAGAACTTAATTTAGGAAGTCTTATATTGAATGCCATATTCCTGGAAGGGTTCCGGCCACCACAGCCCTCCACGTCACCCCACTCTCTCTCTCTCCCATTCTTGCAAAAAAAAACCTCCGGTTCTTTGAAATTACGGATATGTCCTTTGTAATTTTCTGTGAGTGTAAAATATTTTTCCCCGTTCATGTTTAGGTCCTCCGTTCGCCGTTTTACACAAAGAACCTCCCATTAATATGAATTGCGAACTAGCCCTTTCCTACTTATTCGAAATAGCGAACAAGTCCAAAATTATAACAAATTGGTCCCTTGACTTTTCGTTCAGGTCCTTTCTCCGTTTTCCCCGAAAAAAATGTTTTCGTGCTCCGTTTGCTCTTTGGAGCATAGGAAAAATGTTTCCGTGGTCTGTTTTTTCTTCGAAAAAAAAACAAAAAATATTTTCCGGGTCCTTTCTCCTTTTTTACCGAAAAAAATAATTTCGTTGTCCGTTTGCTCTCCGGAGCATAGGAAAAATGTTTAAAGTGTACTGTTTTTCTCAGAAAAAAACAAAAAATATTTTCCGTTCACGCTGACGGCGTTTTTCGAAAAAATATTTTAGTGGTCCGTTTGCTCTCGGAGCATGGGAAAAATGTTTAAAGTCCGCTTTTTTCTCCGAAAAAAAACAAAAAAAATTTTCCGTTCACGTGCGCGGCGTTTTTCCCGGAAAAAATATTTTCGTGGTCCGTTTGCTCTCCGGAGCATGGGAAAAATGTTTTCGTGATCTGTTTTTTCTCCGAGAAAAAACAAAAAATATTTTCCATTCACGCGCGCGGCGTGCGCCGCGCTTGCGTTTCTAGTTACTTCTGTTAGGTTTGAATAATTTTGATCCCCAGGATTGATTAGGGGGTAAATAACTTGGGTTTCACTGTTCCCATCCTTGAATTAGTTTGGATTGTTACTTGTTAGGACGTTTATATATAAAGGAGGGTTTAGATATGCTTAAGAATTAAGCAGAAATAAAGAAAAAGTTTCCCTAAACCCTATCTCTCTCTCCTCCTACCTGGCTGGCCAGCTTTAAGCACCGATCACCACAGCAGGGCAAGGTTCGTCCAACCCCCCCTTCTCCGGCGGCCGCCGCGGTGAGCTTTTCTCCTCCCCTTCCCTCGTTTCCACCGTTCTCCAGATCTCTCCCCTCCCCCCTTCTCCGGCGGCCGGCGTGGTGATCTCCAGCCGGAGATACCCCGTCAACATGCTCGTGGGGGATCATTTCATTCCCCTAGCAACCTCATCCAAATCTTTCGTTCTGGGATGGATACTCCAATCCATGCAGTTTGTTGCGTGGCGGAGTACTAAGAGCAGTTTATTTTCCAGAATTTTTGGGGGTTCAGCTGAACCCCCATGGCCCACGTTAGGTCCGCCCCTGTGCGGTGCACGAAGGAGCCCTTCATTGAGGATGTCGGCAACCGGAGGATGTAAGGATGCACCCTTTCCGTTTTCGCGCGTTCGTCGTTGTCGCGCAACGATTGTGTACTGACTTTGTTGTTCGCTTCGATTGGTTTGTTGCTTCAGAAAGAGCATCCGGTTCAGCATGTTCTCGGGCAACGAGATACGCCAATCTGGGGAGGTGCAGGTCTGGAACAGTCGGATCTACGGGCATGACATGAAACCGGTGTCCAATGGATTGCTGGATACACGAATGGTAACCCATACATTGTATCATGGTATAGCTGTAGGTGTTCTTTTTGTTACGACAGTCCACGCAATTTCTTCCCTCGTGTCAAATTTCAGGGAGCTGCAAACAAGCTTGGGGAGTGCAGTACTTGCCATGGTTCATTTGCTGAATGTCCTGGTCATTTTGGTTACCTGAAGCTTGCACTTCCAGTTTTTAATGTTGGATTCTTTAACTGTATTCTGGATGTATTGAAGTGTATCTGCAAGGTATCACCGCGAGGGAGCTTACATCTTGGGTGTATAAAATCTTTTGTGATTCTTATACTTGTTCTCCCACGCCTTTCAGAATTGCAGCAGGGTTCTTCTTGTGGAGAAAGATCGCCGAGAGTTTTTGAAGAAAATGAGGAATCCCAGAGCAGATGCACTACAGAAAAGTGCTGTCATGAAAAAAGTGAGGGACAAATGCAAACTATCCCGTTGCCCCTGGTGTGGATACATAAATGGCAAGCTACCTACTGATACCCATTTCATCCTCGGTTCCTCACCACTTCTAAATTTCCTTATAAATGCCTAGTAATGAACATCTGACTGTTGATAGAAATTATAAGCTAGCATTTAGATAAACTTTCTCAATTCTGCCTTTTTTTTGTTGGAATTACAGGTGTAGCTAAAAAGGGCAGAGCAGGCTTGATAATTCTTCATGATTGTAGCAAAACTTTGGATGGAAGTACAGAAGAACTCCGGTCTGCACTATCACACAAGAAAGAAAAAATATCCATTAGTGCAGTTCGCATGCTAGACCCTTCAACTGTTCTCTCTCTTTTTAGAAGAATGTCTGACGAGGTAGGTGTCATTTTTCATCTTTCAAGGGTATTACTTGTATACCACAATTTATAGGACATAGGTTTGTTTGATTAGTTTTAATATTTTTTTTATCACACTTCAATGTTCTGCAGGATTGCGAATTGCTAAACCTTGGTGACAGACCCGAGAAACTTATCGTGACGGAGATTGCAGTGCCACCTGTGCCTATTCGTCCCTCTGTTTTTGTTGGTGGTGGTAGAATGAGGTTTGCTCTTCAGTCCGTTAAAACTTATACTTAGTAATACTCATATCCAATGGTGATTCAGCACAGCCACGTGTAACATCATGAATTATCTTGCTTCTTGCAGCAATGAAGATAGCATTACTGTCATACTGAAGAATATTGTTAATACAAATTCCATCCTCAAGGAAACTCTTCAAACTGGTGGTCAGTTCATGAAGTGCTTTGTAAGATAATAAATCAGCGCTCTTCTTCGTCTCTTCTTACATTTTTCCTAGAATTCAATTCTCATCATTTCTCTTTCACCTTTGTAGAGTGCTCCTTTCATCTTTACAAACCAGTGTCTCTATTTTTCATGTAATGCACAACTTAATAGCTGAATATTTTTTGGGTGAATTCTGTTGGATCCCTAGCCCAATTCATGATGCAGCTTAAATTTTGCTTGGCTATATGGAAGTGTTATATCAGGAAATATAATGATTTATTCAAGGATTAATAAATTTATTCTAATAGAGTTGACTAATTGGAAATTTGAAGCAGTAGGTTCAATTAAGACTTTCCATTGAGTTGCCTATTGGGCTGGTGCATTATCAACATGACAATTCAGAGTGTTTTATATCTGAAAATCTGACATTCAAACCGATAAGATGTTTTATATATTCCTGACGAGCTAACTAACTAAAAGTACTACTACAACAACAACTACTACTACAAGCCTTTTGTCCCAAACAAGTTGAGGTAGGTTAGGAAAGAAACTCAATCAAAGTCAATAAAACCCCTAAACCTTCGATCTTGGGTCATGGTTCCGTTACGTGGATCGCTAACTTCCATGCGCTCCTATCTAACGCCAAATCTCTGGGTACGTTCCAATCCTTGATGTCTCTTTTAACTGCTTCCTCCCATGTCAGTCTCGGTCGACTTCTGCCTCTTATGTTTTCGAGACGACTTAAAATTTCACTACCGGTCCATCAGGAGGCCTCCATTGGAGATGTTCGTGTTAAGGGTATAGATATTGTCTTATATAGACTCCATATATAAATTTTCCTTGTTTAGGTATTACCTTATATATGCTTTCCTTTTATACCCTCATGTACATCTATATATTCTGGCCATTGGCCTCATATTGAATACAACAAGTGCTATTCCTAACAGTTCCAACCATCTCAAACGATTTTGGACAAGCTTTTCTTCATTGGTGCTACCCCAACCCTATCATGTATATCATTATTGTGGATTTAATCTCGCCTTGTATGACCACAGATCCACCGCAGCATCTGCATCTCTGCTACGCTCATCTTCTATACATGTTGTCTTTTTGTTGCCCAACATTTCGCTCTATACAACATTGTAGGTTTAATCGTTGTCCTATATAACTTATCCTTTTAACTTTTGAGGGACTTTTCTATGACATAGGGCACCCGATGCTTGACGTCATTTCAACCACCCCGCTCGTATCTTGTGGCTCACAGCTTTATTGATCTTGCCGTCACTCTGTAGCATCGATCCCAAATATTAAAAAGTTTCCTTCCGGGGCACCACTTTTCCATTCAGTCTAAGATCTCCATCACTTGCCATAGCACCGCTAAAAACACACATCATAAACTCACTTCTAGTCCTATTAAGTCTGAGACCCTTTGATTCTAAAGTCTTCCTCCACAACTCAAGTTTTCTATTAACACCTACCCTACTCTCATCAATTAGCACCACATCATCAGCAAAAGCATACACTAAGGAATCTCTCTATGTATGTCCCGCGTGATTTCATTCATCACAAGGGCAAGGAGCTAACTAACTAGAAGTACTTTTTCAAGAAAAAAAATGAACCCATCTTTATCGTGGAAATTATCCATTTTAGGGCCTGTTTGGCAACAAGGTTTTGCAAAACGATGGTTTAGGGATTGTCATGACATAAAAACCATAGTTTTACCAAACCCCATTGAAACCATGGTTTTTCTTGGAACTCCCAACTGTTTGGCTACAAAGTTTTTGGTTGACAAAGTCTTGGAACAAGAGTTGTTTTGGCACTAGCACTCAGAAAAATTTGCCCAAGACCAAAGTTTCCAAAACAGAGAAAAAACCATGGTTTTGTAGAAACCATGGTTTTTAAAACAGAGTTTTTCTCCAAAACCATGGTTTTGTCTCGAAACTATGAAAAAACCTTGTTGCCAAACAGGCCCTTAGAGTCTTGAAAATTATGATTTTTATCTGGCTACTCAATATGTGTTTGTCGCATCAAGTCTTTCAATAAAAAATTTTAGGCCACACAAATTGCATCATAATTATTTCCACTCTGCTGTGATTTTAATTATCTTACAGTGTAACTTTAGTTATATCCTCTAGCTCAATTATCTCCTCTTTTCTTTGAAGGACTGCTGGCAACTCCTTCAACTTCAAGTCGTTGAGTATATTAATAGTGATGCACCCTCACTTCCTGAGTCACAACATCGTGGCCTTGTTCAACGACTCAAAGGGAAGACAGGCCGATTTCGTGGCAACTTGTCTGGAAAACGTACTGAGTACACTGGAAGGACTGTCATATCTCCTGATCCGAATTTGAGAATAACAGAGGTACTTGTCCATGTTTGATCGATGCCCTTTATGTTCACTCTCCAAACTTTTTTCATGTCATCTCTAATTGACACTTCAGGTGGCCATTCCTGTTTTGATGGCTCGAGTCTTGACTTACCCTGAAAGGGTTTCATACTATAACATAGAGAAGCTGCGTCAGTGTATACGAAATGGACCACACAAACATCCTGGGGCAAATTTTATTATACAACCCGATGGAACAAAGCTGTAAGTTGTATTTTGCTGAAATCCTGAATCGTTAACAAGTTCAGCTTTCATACTTTGTTCTGGACTACATTTTTAGGCACTTAAAGTATTGCGATAGAAGGATCGCTGCTCGGGATTTGAAGTATGGCTGCATAGTCGAAAGGCATTTGGAAGATGGAGACATTGTCCTCTTCAATAGACAACCGAGCTTACATAGAATGTCAATTATGTCTCACAGGGTATTAATAGCTCCATATTACACCGTACTTGCTGTACTAAAATATTTGCCTTACCTTTTGGTTCCTTGCCATCTGTATTTAAACACAGGCAAGGATAATGCCCTGGAGAACACTAAGATTTAATGAGTCTGTTTGTAATCCGTATAATGCCGATTTTGACGGAGACGAGATGAATTTGCATGTCCCTCAGACAGAGGAAGCTCGCACTGAAGCTCTTATGCTCATGGGGGTAGCTCTTGCTAACTTTTCTTGTTGTAGTTGAGCATTCTTTTTGGTGATGTGCTATAACTATTTTGGTAACTAATATTTATACCATCATTATTTTTGCAGGTTCAGAATAATTTATGCACCCCTAAGAATGGGGAAATACTGGTTGCTTCCACGCAAGACTTTTTGACATCTTCTTTTCTGGTTACAAGAAAAGATACCTTCTATGATAGGTCTTCCTTTACTCTCTTGTGTTCATATCTTGGCGATGCAATGGAGAACATTGATTTGCCAACACCATCCTTGATTAAGGTAAGGTTTTTCATACCAAACAAGCTTTTTTTACGGCTATATGTTCTTCTTGATTTAAAGTTTGTTGCAAACATCAAATTAGTTCTACAAAACATTACGTTATTTGTGCTTCTAATGTTTGTAGTTAATAGGAGATATTATTGGGACACAGTAGACAAAAATATATGTGAAATAACATGCCCTCATTTTTGTTTTAAGTTTTAACTTCATATAATCAACTAATTATAAAGCAGCAGTTGGTGGCAGTGGTGAGTTCTACCCACGTCATTAATTGCCCTGTTTAATTGCCCTATGCAAAAAACGAAGCGTTGCTTTAATTAGCTAGCTTTCGCAAGAAACGAAGCGTTAAAAATAGATGTTTGATCTTGTGAAATATTTTTTTAATGTTTTAATCTTAATTTTTCGTTATCAATTTTGTTTTTCGTAGCAACGCACGGGCATGTAACTAGTAATCAACTAATTTGCTCTGTTACGTGAGTTGCTAATATTTTCTGTAAAGCAAATTTCAGCATTTGTATGACAGCAAAACAAAGCATGATTTTGCCTATCCTTTATGAAATATATGTCCTTATCATTTTCATATGCATCTTTTTGCATGTTAGCCTTCTTACCAAGGTCCTGATCTCTCTGTGTGTATTGAATATTGATCTTGTTCTTTTTTTTTGGCAGCCTATTGAGCTTTGGACTGGTAAACAACTATTCAGTGTGTTAGTACGTCCTAATGCATCTACAAAGGTGTTTCTGAATCTTACCGTTAGAGAGAAAATTTATACGACACGTGAAGCAATGTGTCCCAATGATGGTTTTGTCTACTTTCGAAACAGTGAACTTTTATCTGGGCAAGTTGGGAAGGCCACTTTAGGTGAGAAAACTAGTGATTGCTGCTAAAAAAACTGCCAACCTGTATAACTGTCCTATGCAATAAGCTTATTCTGAATGCACGGTTCATTTCGAGAACCGTTTTTGGGGATTAGATAGCTGAACCAATACTCTACCAATTTCGATGCGACGTCTAATGAATTTCTCTGTTTGTACAACAGTATTTTGCTTCAGATTATTTATTTGATATTGGAAGGGCAGTATTTAATTTTGACCCATATTTCCACCCAAGAAATAGTAAAATGAAAGCTATGACTAGTCCACTTTACCATGCTTCACTTTTGCAGATAGTCAAACTTTAATTTGCAATCATAATAATTTTGTTTCATAACAAATCTAATCAGGAAATCGTACTGCAAAGTTTATGATGTAATTTGAAAAGTCTAGGTTGGGACCCTAAAAGTGTAGTTTGATATTTGATATGTGGCAGATTATTTACTGTAGTAAAAACCGATTGTACCTATTATGATATGGATAACCATGCCAATTGAGCCTAGGACATGCCTCTCTGTAGTGGGTCTGATAGAAGCCTGGACCGGGTGTTCTACCGGCGCAAGGGACAGGAGGACCGGCGCAAGGATCAGGCGGGATCCAGTCCCAGCGGGAGTCCAGGAGAACCGGTCAAGGCTTAGAGATATATTTGTTATTCCTTTCCATAGTTCTATCCTTTCCATAATTCTAGCTTTCCTATCCTTAGTCTTCCTAAAACAGTTAGCTGCTATTTATGTTATCCTCTAATTTAGGGGGATTCTGTAATCAACCAGACTCCCATGCCTATGAATAAAAAGAGAGGAAGGGAAAAGAGAAAAGGCACGTTTTAGTTGCCACCAATCCACTCTCAGGCGCTGCCATCGATAACTGGCATTACCCGTTCTTACGCACTTCTCTCTCACGGCGCCCCTTCCTCATAGCTGCGGCCAACGGCCGGGCACGAGGGCATATTCCCGGGAGCACTCATATCAGGGTCCTTTGTATATTTCCTTCCTTTTCAGGAGAGCATTGGTTGTAGACATAGGCATAGCTCTGCTTTCGTTTACTCTCTCATCACCCATGAATCGCTCCATATGCCACATAATCATATAATAAATGATTTACGCATTTCATCAATCATGTTAGTAAAAAGTGTTGTTCACTTGTCCTAGTTATCTGTAGTTCTGTGTTCTTTCTTATTTTCATATTTCTTAACAGATTTGGAAGCAAACCAAAATATTGTTTGACCTATTGTCTCCAGGTAATGGCAATAAGGATGGCATGTTCTCTGTTCTTATAAGAGATTATAATTCCCACGCTGCAGCAAGCTGTATGAATCGTTTGGCAAAATTTAGGTAAGACATGAGATTTGTGTAATGCACATTATTTTCCTGAATTAATAAGTACTATATCAATAATTTTCCCTTAAGTATTCCATTGGAGAATAAGGATGGTTGGAGATATCCTCTTTGTAAGAGAGAAATCACTAACCAGCCAGCAATCCGTTTTTACCTGTTCACTAATCTGTTCGTTTTATGTTGTACCTTTGCCAGAGATCATACTTGGTGAACACTTTGTCCAAATTCATATAGAATCCTTTCACATTGGAATTTTGCAGTTTATCAATTGCATAGTTGCTCATTGGCATTGCAGGTCCTATATTGTTATGCGAAATTAGTGTATGAAAATTTGTTCTCATTTGAATTACATACTTTTTTGCCTGCAGTGCAAGATTTATAGGGAACCATGGTTTCTCAATAGGTGTGGATGATGTCCAACCAGGAGAACATCTAAATCAACAAAAGAAAAAGAAAATAGATGAAGGGTACAAAGAATGCCATGATCTTATTGCTTCCTATTCCAAAGGCGCACTCACTTTGCAACCTGGTTGCAACGCAGCTCAAACATTGGAGCTTAAGATAACTGGTGTATTAAATCAAATCAGAGCAACAGCTGGAAATGTAAGTTCGAACCAATTTTATTGTCTTTGTGCATTTCCTTAGCTAAATAGCGTGTATTTTTTCCCAATCTAATTCTCTTTGCATTATTGTATATTGTTTGCAAAGTAGAAAATAGCATCGTTGTCTTAGGCTAAACCCAAGGATGACCTGTAAAACCAGGCCTCTATGAGCCTTGAATAGTGCGACCTGCATTTAATTTAGGCCTTTATATTTGGTCGATTTTCAACCATGGCCTGAATTCCCTGCATGTATATCAACCATCACACAAATCTGTCATTTGCACATAGCACACATGAGGACGGCCTCTCTATATAGAGATGAACCCCTTCGGCCTCTTGGATAGAGGCGCACATAGCACGCCTCCTTTGGATGGCTACAGGTCTGAATAGGCCTCCAAATATTTAAAGAGGCCGTTTTAGAGGCCGTTGTTGGAGAGAGTCTTATGACCCAGTATTCAGCCTTAGTGCCTTATCATTGTATATTATTATTCAATTACCAAATCTTTGCAGTGTCACTGAGCTTATTTTCCTTGTGATATTCTCATTACTAGTCTAAATTTTAGTGTGGGAATTGAGTGAGAGCATGATTGGTGCAATGATTCTTTCAAGTGACTAACGAAATGTTTCCATTTTGACTTCGCTGTACTTGTGTAGTTGTGTATTGAATGCTGAGATGAAACTTATTTATCAGGTGTGCATGGACACACTTCACTGGAGGAACAGCCCATTGATTATGTCTCAGTGTGGATCTAAAGGTTCTCCAATCAATATCAGTCAGATGGTTGCATGTGTTGGCCAACAATCAGTTGGAGGGCGTCGTGCCCCAAACGGCTTTATAGATAGAACACTTCCCCATTTCCCCATAAATTCAAAGACCCCTGCGGTAAGATCAACAGAACTAAGAAATATGACTAGCTTATCTATGCATCCATTTCTGGTGTTGGGTATTGTTAATTTGAATAAAAGAATTCTGCAAATGTTATGGCCACTCTAGACACAATGACCACAAATTGCAAATTAATATGATGTTTTCTTAAGTGAAGACCGCTTCTCTGAATTGACATTAGCTCCCTTTTCATACGCCATATACCACAACAGTTAAATTTTGCGGAATGGTTTTGCAATTCTTTATTTGTTGAGTGTCTTTAATTCTATGGCAGGATGTCATGTAGAACGATCGGGCCTTTTGGGACATTTTATTTTTGTAGTAATATTTTTTATATAGGTAATATGTGAAAGTTTATTTTGATATGTTCTCTTAAGATAAGGTTTTTGTCTTCCATTTGCAGGCCAAAGGTTTTGTTGCTAATTCATTCTATACTGGTTTGACTGCTACTGAGTTTTTTTTCCACACAATGGGTGGACGAGAAGGTCTTGTTGACACAGCGGTATGTCTAAATTTAAACCATCTTTTGGTTGCATGTATTGAAATTTGTACTGTACTTTAGCCTAATAAATTGATATTAGTCCAGGGTGTTTTCCTGACCAAACATCTTGTTCAAGTAAAACCAGATCAGGGCATAGCCCTTCAGTGTACTAAATATTACAGTGAACATAAAGAGTAATCACAGCCTCCTCAGCAATGTTCTTAAGTCCTAAAGTCAAGTCGAGTCGCCAGAGGGGCGACTAGTCGATCGACTAGTCGCGACTAATCTCAACTAGCCCCCAGACTAGGAAGTATGTTAGTAGGACATGCGACATGCTAAGTTGTAGCAACAATTAAGCACATATACATATTGTAAAGCATGAAATGCTGACTAGTCGCTCCAGTCGAGTCGAGCGTCCTAGTCGTTCTCCATGCACCAACTGGATGACTAATCGTGGATTAGTCGGTGACTAGTCAATGACTTAATAACATTGATCCTCAGAAGCCGAGATACAATTAGCATACAGCAAAACTTTGTTTTTGAGATCTGCAGCAACATGTTGCTAACTACCAGCTACAAGAAGCTTAGACAACTACTAGTAGCTATTACATACCAAGAAATAACAATAGATCACCAACTAGAAACAAAAGTGAAGTTCATTAACATTGGGTTATTATAGATCCAGTTCAACTTTCTGCTGTGTCTTGAGGGCAGTAATGATGGGGGAAGAGGTTTCCTTCTTTGCTTTTTGTGCACTCCAAATTGCCTGCGTATCTGTGTTGGACATGGCATTGGATATCTCAATTTGACCTTGCATTTCTAGATCCTTGTGGTTGATCACAGGCTCTGTACTTCCCTGCGTGAAAACAGGCAGATGCCCTTTTGGTGAACTAAATTGGGGGCATGTTCTGACACTGCCAGCTTTCTCATTACACCTTCTGGATTCTCTAAATAATTTTTTTAAAGAAACTATTATACATTTCTCTTTTTAATTATTTGATGGGGATCTGATGTCCGCTTATTTCCTTGGTTGTGAACTTGTGATAATAGGTCAAAACAGCAGAAACTGGATATATGTCCCGCAGATTAATGAAGGGCTTAGAAGATCTCTCAGTTTTCTATGATCAGACAGTCCGTAATGCTAGTGGTGGTATAGTTCAGTTCCTCTATGGAGATGATGGCATGGATCCTGCAAAGATGGAAGGAAAAGATGGCAAGCCCTTAAATTTGGATCAATTGTTTATGAAAGTCCTGGTTAGTTTTGACATGTAGAAATACTTTGTTAGATTGATCAAGGGATGTGTGCCTTGTGTTCTGACCATTTAATTTTGTAGGCCACGTGTCCTCAAAGGGGACAGGATACATTATCTCCGGATGAAATCTTGCAAATGTTAAATGATAGGCTCTCCGAACATGACACCTCATCTGATGGTGGTTGTAGCGAAAAATTCAAGCAACTGTTAGCAAAATTTCTTGAGGATCGTATAAAATTGCTGAAAAGCACAAGAAGAGCACTTCGCCTAGATGAAGATCATATAGGGAAGGACTCTAGCATTGAAGAATGCATTGCTGCTAATATTTCTGGTATATCTGCAAAACAACTCCAGGTGTGTTTATCATATTTTGCATATACCAGTTCATCACTGCTTTTCTAAACTCTAAGGAGCTGTTTATATCCGATCTTACTTTTGTTCTCTCTCTTACTCACTTGCATGGAAGTATTAATCATAGACTCATAGTTACCGGATTCACTGTAAACCCTCACAAATCGCGAACCGGATTCATCGAACCCGAACCGGTTTAAGGTACAGGGTTCGTGTTCGCAGTGGAAATTAGAAGAAAAAATTGTGAACTGCAAGACGAACCGTGTTTCTGGTAACTATGGTATTAATTTCCTGCTGTAAAATGTACCAGAAAGTAGACCAATATGGTAATGGTATGGTTCTTAAGTGACTGAATCAATTATTTAGAGTAAAGCGTAACCGCATAACTGCATGCTTAATTTCTCAAGATCAAGTTCTTGGGCTTTTTAATTTTGAATTTTTGACATAAACAAGCTGGTGGTTTATGCTGTTATGCTTGTTGCTTGCCAAGCAAAATGTGCGTTATTTTTTTTTCTTTTTTTGACAAAACATTGTATTTGTGTTGAAGACAATACCAAACTAATTTTTCTTTCTTTCTTTTTTGACAAAACATTGTATTTGTGTTGAAGACAATACCAAACTAGTATAAACTACTCATAAATAAATAAATAAATGTATGAGGCTCTTCATGTAAACATTTGAATCCTGATATCCTTGACACACCACTTCCTGATGCATCATCCCATTTCTCTAGTTTTGTTGAGAGAGAAAAATTGATTGCTTGGTAATACACAGTAACACAGGTAAGGCTGTTGTTCAAGACCACTCAAAGAATTGTTTTTGTGAGCTTGTTCATGAATTCTGTTCTTGTGCCATTCTGTTATATGATTTATTTTCCTTGTTTCCCTGGCTCAGGTTTTCTTGGATACTTGTTTGTCTCGTTATCACTCAAAGAAAATTGAAGCAGGAGCATCAATTGGAGCAATTGGGGCTCAAAGTATTGGAGAGCCCGGGACTCAGATGACATTGAAAACGTTCCATTTTGCAGGAGTAGCTAGCATGAGTATCCTTTTTATCACATATTTCAGGAAAGTACTGTAATTAACTTTCTGTCATGTTTTAGCTTATTTTCTAAAATTTGTCTACTTCAGAGGGTAGCCCTTATGATGTACTATCTAAGAAAAATAATATGAAACTGTCAACAATTTGTACGAAGAACTTTTATGCCTCCACCGATCTGCTATTGATTTAGCACAATATTATGGCATACAAAGTCTAGAAATAGAGAAATGTGATACTGAATTCACCAAATCAATGTCCTTCAAAATTTGTTTCTTTAACAAGCAACAACAAAGATGTTACTCTTGGGGTTCCCCGCATCAAGGAAATAATCAATGCTGCTAAAAAAATAAGCACACCTATTATCACTGCTGAGCTTCTGTCTGGGCAGGATGTGTTGTCTGCACGTATTGTGAAAGGTTCTATTGAAAAAGCAGTGCTGGGTGAGGTAAATTGCATTTGTTACAGATAATTCTATTAGCCTTCATTTTTTGTATGCACTTAAATGAAGCCTGTCTGATTTTCATTTTCCTCTGGGTTTGTTAAACATGTTAAATGAATTTAGTAGTTCATTCATACTTGCAAAATTTGGTTGTTTGATATTCTCTCAGGCATTAAATTTACATGCACCTCACAAGATTATTCAATTTACATAATGGAGGTGATGCTGAATCTTGTTCGGCTGTCTTTCTATGATAGTAAATAATAGCAAACATAATGGGAGTATTTCTTTTCTGATCCAAGTAGCAACAACCTGTTAGTTCAACAGCAAGTATTGTACTATTGTTTGTGAAATTGTGGCCATAGTCACAGTACTATGCTGACTTGAGCTTGAAACTATTCTATGATTGTCTTGGTTTTAGTTTGTGTGTGTAGCATTCTTTGTTCTGCATGACAGCATGGGCCTGAATTCTAAAGAGAACATATAACTCTCTGCACACTTTATATCCAGTGCACAACGGATAAATTTTGTAATGGAGAGATTTGACAAGAAATATTTATTTTAAGGGAGATCACTTGACTTGATTCTGTACACATGTTATACTATATTCTCCCGATTTTGCTTTCATTTATATCATGTGCAGGTTTCGTCCGTGTGCATCTTGATTAAATACTATAGTGCTTCTTTGGCCCTGACTTTTGGATGGATGCCTTGTGTGTTGATCAGGTGGCAGCAGCCATAAAGATTGTCTTGAAATCATGTCAACCAAACTTGGTTGTCAAACTTGATATGCAACGTATAGAAGCCCTGCACATGGGGATCTCTTCTGACTCTGTGCAGCTGTCAATTTTGAATCATCCAAAAATAAAGTTAAAATCTGAGGTATGAACAAAGCTGTGTGTTTGGTATGTTGTGCCATCATTATCTCTGCGATCATATTTGTTGTGCATCATCTTTACAGCATGTTCGTGTCATTGATAAAGCTAAGTTGAGAATATATCCAGCTGGAACAGATAAGTGCAAACTTCAGTATGAGCTGCATAATCTCAAATCCATGCTTCCAAAAGTGATTGTGAAGGTGAATAAAATTTGCAATGTTGAAGTTTATGCTATTATGATGCTATCTCTGACCTTTCTACTAATCAATTCAGGGCATTCCAACTGTTGAAAGAGCTGTTATCAACAAAACTGGTGACAGATACAACTTGTTGGTTGAAGGGTAAGAGTTCCTAATGAACTTTCTAGTTTCTAGAGAGCTTTGTTAACCTTTAATAGTGGTGTATGAAACAATTATAGTGGGTCGCTAGAATTGCAGGGTCTTGGAAGTGTTTATAAGCCTTACAGTGACTTCCGCAATATTCTTCTGTCATGATATATACTAATCAAAGAAATTTGTGATTACAGGACAAACCTCTTGGCAGTAATGGGTACTCCTGGGGTTGATGCCATGAAAACAAAAAGTAATCACATCATGGAAGTGAACCGAACACTTGGGATTGAAGCTGCAAGGAAATCTATTATCGATGAAATTCAGTATACAATGAAAAGTCATGGTATGAACATTGATTTGAGACATATGATGCTTTTGGCGGATTTGATGACATACAAGGTACAGTAATTACCATGTGACGTCCATAACCCTCCATCTGCTTCATATCAGTAGTCTTATGCACATGCTGCTGATGTTAATGCTCTGAGCAGGGTGAAATTCTCGGCATTACTAGGTATGGCATTGCAAAAATGAAAAGCAGTGTGTTGATGCTGGCTTCATTTGAGAAAACCTCGGAGCATCTCTTTAATGCTTCTTACAGTGGTCGTGAGGATCAGATAGAGGGAGTCAGTGAATGCATTATCATGGGCATACCCATGCAACTTGGCACTGGTATCCTCAAAGTCAGGCAAAGGTATGTACAATTGGCTTACACCCTTAAATTGTGCTATTGCAACTTCGCAAGGCGATGCTGCTCACTCCTTTCTGCTGAACTTATTGGTCAGACTTGGTGAAATTTACAATTTTACCATTCTTGACCTGTTTTGACAGTCAAGTATATTATTATAAATCCTTAAATCAACCAGACAACCACATGATTTGTTGTTGACGAAGCCTTTTTTCCTTGCAGGCTCCAGCATTTGCCTGAATTTAAATACCAGCCTGATCCAATAATTTCGTGATATGCACAACCGGATTAGTTTATCTGAAGCTGGAACTCTGTAGATGTGTAGTTGGAGCATGTATGCATAACGTAGGGCAATTGCTGCGACTGCAATTTGAGGCAAGCATGTACTTAAATGCTATGAGGCAACACTCGCGCAAGCTCCTTTTTGGGCAGCAGACGGCGGCGGCTGTGACAGTAAGTAATTTGAGGCAAAGATAATGCTGTAATGCTAATGAGTCAGGGCTAGGGCAAACTGCTTCCTCTCTATTATTAGAATTTAGAATTGTTTGCCGGTTGACTGGGCATTTCTGCGTGCCAGAATTAGAAGTTCGGAGCTTGAAAGATTTTCAAAGTACTTCCTTTTCGATAGCTGACCAAGTGGCCAAGCAAAATCAGTCCGACTCCAACACCATAGGAGAGGATCATACGACGGACTTGGTAAGTTGGTATACCTCGACTGGGAGCGCATGGATGAGTAGTTCGACTCGCAGGTCAAAGAACACCCTTGGTCTATTGTCAAAACTCAAAAAAGTCATGGTTTCATCCTCCACTGTGGATTTTTTAAAACCAATTACGGCCTATTTGAAACAAACGGGATTTGTACGAAATGGATCTATTCCGGTAGGATTTTGAGAAAAATCTAAGATTCCAAACGGTGCCGATAACTTTAGAGATAACGGTTGTTTAAAACTGGACTTTAAAAACCTTATGCACAATCACTATCTTTCATCGAAGGTCTAAAGCTCCATTCAAAGAAAAGATTGTAAATAACCCCACGCATGTGCCTGCGGAAGGCGGCTATACTAATACTCCGTAGAATGTGGACCCCTTGTCTGATTTCATCTTGTTCGTCTTTGCTTTTGTCAACCACAAAAAAAAAAGAAAAAAAGAAAAGAAAAAGGAATGCATCTAGAAGGTTGCTTTTGTTAAGGCTTACTCCACGAGTAGTGTGAGAAGTTGCATCCTCACCTACTCCCCCGACCCCGTCGTCAAGATCTTGCACGACTTTGTCGCTCCTTCCCGTGGCTGACAAGGGACGACCATGGAAAGGGAGCGAAACAACATGGCAAGGCATAGGCAACTGAATATGCTTAGCTCAGATATGCATCCTTGGCCCGTTGTCAAGGGCTCTCCCAACCGATTCACATCGAAAGGGCAAAACTAGGGTTGGTTGGATGCATCTGGGTGCGTGTCTCATTGTTTGTTCAGACGTCGACCGGCGGTGGGGTCATGAGGGTGTGTTGGGTTACCTGCACCATCTTAGCTTGTTTCGTATGAGCCATCCAGGCTAGTCTTGGTCTGACTGAGTGGATGTAAATTAAGTTGTTTGGTTGCTTGTTTGTGCATCTCACAGGCCTGCATTAGAGAGAAGTCCAATTTCTGTGTTTTCTCCATCATGTATGAGTGGGTGCAATTGCATCTGCATCCACCTGACCAGAATGAACAGGAAATCAAATATATGTCTAACAGATATAGTTGCATCCACTCATGCGATTCAGAAGGCAACCAAACACACTCGAAATGATCTTGGTATGATCCCGAAATGGGGAGTTGGGGAAAGAATCGTGCTTCTTGTCACATTTGGAACTTTCGAGATAATTACGGTGTCTACGTTTCCGTAGAATAATACGACTAGTCTGCTACTAGGCTGATCGTACATTTCTTCCTCCTCCCCTTTCAAGAAATACATTTCTTGTTTCTTGACTATGGCACTGAAAGCAGAACGGTTGACGAAATGTCATGGGACTCAAGTCATGGCCGAATGTATCCGGTAGTCCAGTACTGCTGCCCCAGCAGTGGAGGATCCAGAATTCCACGGGCTCTGTCTCAAAAAGGGGAGGAGAAAATTCCAGCGACAAAAGCGGCGAATTTTTTTTATAAATATTCATTTTTTATTTGTGTATTACAAAAATATACCTGCATATTATTTTTTTACAAAACTGGCCTATTTTCGCGCCACGTCATCGCGAATTGGGGCTTTTCGCGCCACGTAATCGCGAAGGGTAGAAAATCGCGCCACGTTGGAGCGAAACGGACACGTGGCGGCCGGCGGGCTTTTCGCGCCACGCTGGAGCGAGGGGGGGGGTGGTGTCGCGCCACCCTGGCGCGCGACAAGCGGGGCGAGGCGGGGCGGGCGTCGGGGTGTAGGCCCCCGGATCGGCTATCCGGAGTCCTCTGTGTATTTCTGTACTAGTCCCAGATCAGTAGCTAGTACACACAGTCAAAAGTGATGAATCAACAACCATATCACGAATACAAATAACTAAATAAGAATAATACCAAATGAAAGCAAAGACCTTATGGTCAAGGTTTACCATTACGGCTGAACAGTAAATTTTGAACAACTACAGCGGAAGACGAAAACGCCAATGCGACCCATCCAATTGCCCACAAGCAATCGAGTGGAGAACGCACCCTAGTCGTTGGAAATCTTGAACAGCTTCTTTCACTTCTGAGAGAGGATTAGAATGTAGCACGTGAGTACATAAAGTACTCAGCAAGTCTGGGAAAAATATGCACAATGTAGGCTATCCAAAGATGGCTTGATATGGTTTATTTGCACAAAGCCAAGTTTCAACAAAACATACTTGGTAATAATTTTCACAAAGCATCATTGAGCAATTCTTTTTAATGATTGAATTATGTAATATTGTAGTGAAGGTTCTAACCACCACTCACTAATATACAGGCTCTATCCGCCACATCTCAACGAAATCAGGGTTCCATCCAATCACATGGCTCTGTCTGCCATGGTTCACACAAATCAGGTTCCTTCCACCTACCTGGCTTTAGCCGCCAGAAGCACACCCGAGAGTTCTAACCGCTCCCGGATCCCAAAACAAACCAATTTGTAGTTTGAAACCAAAAACCAAAGTCTACCAGTATGAAAGCATTCTTCGCTTTGCCTTTGACCGTAGGCACGGCTATTCGAATAGTTTTAACTCTGCAGAGGTGTACAACTTTACCCACAAGACATGATATTCCCTTGATGCCATGCAATTAGCACACTTCCTTAGGTGTGCCGGCAGGGATATCATGACAAGGCCTTTATAATGTATACGCCTAACCTGACTCACCACGAGGTTTCACCGTTAGGGTTCTTTCCACCCAGTACAGAAGCCCCTCTTGCGCCGTGTGAGAAAAACAACAACAACAACAACAACAATGCCTCCTTCCGGCTCTCACACAACAACCGAGTGGTGAGTCTAAGTCAGGTTTCTACAAATTAGTTAGCCAGGTCGTGCCCACTTTGACATGTGGTTGTACGGTTATGCTTAGAATGGAGACAGTCATAAGCGTCGGTCCTTAACTGACTTGGAGCGGTACTTGCACAAAAGAACCAAGGCTTGGTTCGCTTCCACCCGACATTCCATGCCGCCCAAGTCGAAATCATTTTTCATTTTATTTTTATTTTGCAAACCAACGGCAATACCTTTTTGCCTAATAATTTCCAACACAAGATTCCAAGAGATAATTGAAAGTCCCACCCATAGGTGAATATTGACCGATAGCGAGGCTAAGCATTTCTACCGTACTATTCTATTCCACCAATAGTTTATTTTATAAAATACAAAGCTCAGGGGTTGATGACAATCCTTATAAGTAATTCTGTAATCTCCAATAATCATTAAATTGCCCTAGTGGTACAATCGTATGAATAATCCGATTCAATATCGTATCCATCAAGTATTGAGCATATCATGGAAATATCCTAACTCTCAAAATCATATTAAACCCCAATCAAGTGTGTCTATTTCCCTTGAATTATGACTAGTATTATTGATTTATTAGTCACTCATAGGGCGATCAATCTTATCATCCACTAAGAATATTTCACAAAGTCATCTGTTAAACCACCAGGAATACTTCAGAATATCAGCTCTAATCATCTAGGATACAATCCACCTATAATACTTCATAGCATCATATATTTAGTCCTTCACATGATCACCTCTAAATTTTCTATTTTAATCCACCAAAAATACGCGATAATATCATTCACTAAACCACCAAACATTCTGGACTATTCACAATCTCCCTGAATGATTATCGCATAGTATTCTTGTTAAAATCCACCGAAATATAATTCACCACTTATTCTAATTGATCTATAAATATGACTCTCAATAACATTTATTTACTTTCACCGACATCATACATCTTCCAACATTCTCCCCATCCACCGAAATATATAGACTACCATTCGTAGGTCAACTTTATGATTACAAGTCCCACATCAACTCTAATATTCATCTAGCTCCAATTTGCATTTCACCCCAATCCATACTTATTATGTTGTGAACTACTATCACAATCCCACTCCTCAACATTTAAATGATCACCACCATAAATCAATTTCATAATCACAATCCTCCCATTATCACTAATATTCATCCGTCTCCAAGTTACATTGCCCCCGATTTACTCTATTCAAACTACCTGCTAAATAGTCATTTTCCCCATCAAAATGTATTTTATTAAAGAATATTTATTATGGTGGATCCCTGTTCTAGGTCGACAAAGGGTCATGGATAGCAAATCTCAAGGGGGTATAAACAACAGGTATAACTAACAACTTAACGTTTAACATCATCATTTTATGTAATTAGCAATGCAATTTGTAAAACATGGTAAAACATTTATAAATTGTAGGATCAACATGCGTCAAGGAGACTTGCCTCGGTCACAGCGAGAAGGTTGCACTCTTTGAAGTCCGGCGGCGGGGTCGGCGGACTCGGCGGAAGCGTCGACTACGCGTAAAACGAGGCAACAAATAAATAAAAGAAAATAAATAAAATCCAAAAATTACAAAATTAGTACTAGCAGGTAGATCTTGATTTTAGATGAATTTAGAAATTTGAATGGAGTCAAACGGAGTTCGGACGGAGAAGTTATGAGCTTCCGAAGTTTGAATTTTGAATAAATCGAAAACCGAGAATATTCCCTCTCGGGTTGACTGGTCAACAGGGGCTTTGACTGAGCTTTGACTGAACTTGACTAGGCTTTGGGTGTATGGCAAGGTGGCCCCACATGTCAATGAGTACATGGTTGTCTTCAACCTTGGTCTTCATGGCAACCATGGATGAGGAAGTGGAGCTTGGGTGGGGAAGGTGGAGGAGGGGGGCTCGCCGGAGGGGGCGGCGACCGGCGGCGGGGAGGTCGCCGGCGGCGGCGGGCGGCGGCCGGCGACGCTGAAGCGCGGCGGGATGGCGAAGACGGCAGCCGCTGGACCTGGCAGGCGGGAAAGCGGGCGCGGCGCGGCGGCATGGTGGTGGCCGGCATGAGCGGCGCGGCAAGACGGCAAGGCCCCAATGACAGTGAGCAAATTCCAAGAACAGAGAAGGCCCAAAACCAAAAAAAAAGAACGCAAGTTCTTCCAAAAACTTGATTTTTAACCCATTTTTGCATGGAATTGATCCAAACAAAAGCATAGAGCCTCTAGATAACATCCTTAGCAACATCTAGGAGGAAGGAATTGGACCAAACCTCGCCGGAGACGATGAAATCGACGGAAAACCCGGGTTCGGCCGAACCGGCAAGAGCTCGAAATTCGTCGCCCACGGTTGATCAAACCTAAAATTGATGATTGGGTTAGAAGCTAGACACCCACACGAACACAAAGAAACAATCGGAGGCGAGAATGGATCACCGTGCAGAAAGATATGCGGATGAACTCGAAAAACGCAAAAAAAAGGCGACGTCCCGTCGGTTTTCTTGATCCACCGGACAAACGACGAGGAGAGGCTAAAGGAGAGTGTATGTTCTGGAAAGAGGACTCCCTCACGGAGATTTGAGAGGTGGAATCGTGTGAAACGGATTAGAAACGGCCGAGATAAAGAGGATTAAAGCCATTTCAGTTTTTTGTAAACTGCGCACATTCCGGCGAGAGTTAGGGCGGGAGACCACTGGGGATGGAAAGATCTCGTCAACACGGATTTAACGGATCCGGCCGTTCGCAATTTGGGTGATTAATGAGGAAGTTATGGAGGTTTGAATCCATGGAGGAGAGAAGGGAGATGTTCTGTTCTTTCCCTGGAAAAAGATCGATCGGGAAGAAGACGAACAGTACTACGTGCTACTGTAGCACGACGATACAGTACCCCCATGCTACAGTACCGCCACGTGGCAAGCTCCGGTTGGTTCTCTTTTACGCGAATGATCCGCCCTAGAGAAAAATAAGGAAAAATGGCCTAAAAATTCCAGAAAAATTCCTAGAGCCATTTTAGAATATTTGGGACCCAATAAAATTGGTTCCGCTGAATTTGGATGATTTTCGTGGAATTGAATATTCTGGCGCCGATCGCAGGCATTAAACAAAAGCCGCGCGAGATAAAATAGGAACGGAGGTCCAAAAATTCGGGGAATGATTCCTAAAATCATTTTGGAATATTTGGAACATTTTAGAAGTGGTTTGGAGATTTTTGGAGCATTTTTGGACTCGGGTGAATTTTCGGGTACCGGCGGGACTGGAAAATCCGATTTTTCGAACGGAAGGGATTTAAATCCCGATTTTGGATAGGAATGGATGCCAGATTAATATAAATACCAAAGAAACTCCAAGTTTTGAATTTAATTTATTTAAATTAGGTTTTTCTCCAGAAAGCGAAAACTAGGGTGTTACACGGGGGCAGGGCGGGCAGGCACGGCTCCCCGGGCAGCTGGACCGGGCGGGCGGCTCGCATTATTGCCCTCAAACGACCGGAGTCACAGAGAAGATAAGAGAAAGAACAAGAAAGAAAAGAAGGAAGAAGAAGAAGAAAAGGAAGAAGAAGAAGAAGAAAAGAAGAGGAGGAGGAGAAGAAGAAGAAGAAAAAAAGAAGAGGAGGAGGAGGTGCTTGGTCATCATTTGTTCTTCGTTAGCTGGATTAGATTAAATCGTTAAATCAGTTAGTATTTTTTATAATTATTTTTCAGTCAATGTAATTTATATATATTTAGGAAAATGATAGGTAGTCTTAGAAAACTATTATAGTAATCTAAAATAATGTATTATGTAAATAATTTTGTTTTGTGCATGATTTATGTAATTTTGTGTGAATAATGTTGTATATGTGCAAATATTGTTGGTACGTAATATAGTATTGGCCTAGAAATATATTAGTTGGAATATTTAATTATTGGAGGAAAAAAAAATCTTTGTTCGTTAAGCAAAATTAACATAGTAGTTAGTATTTATTTGTGAGACTAAAAAAGTAGGTTTAGATAGATAAAAGATGGTATGTATAAAAAAAAATAAGGATAGGAAAAATTCTTTGAGGACACAGGAAAATTGTTAAGTAAAATGTAAATATTGTTATGGTATGAACTAAATATTGTAGCACACACCGTAAAATTGTTAGGGTATGAACTGAAATGTAATTTTAATTTTCTCTTTAATTATTTAAATCGAATATATTAAAATGGTCGTAACTTTTGATCGATAAGTTCAAATTGAGTAAAACAAGTTTCTAAATTCATGGAAAAAAGAATTAAAGTTTGAACTCTGGTTTAAAATAGAATTCGCATTGAAAGTGCAATTGAAATTCAAAAAAAATGAGGCAGTATTATCTAGAATCCTTATGTCATAACTTGATCGTGTGATATCAATTTCGTAATTAGGTTAAATAATAATTTGATCGTGTGCTTTCAATGTGTTATATAATAAAACTGGTTTGACTTGATCATGTGATATACATTATTTCATAACCATAAATTCAAATTGAATGAAATAATTTTCTAAAAATCCTGCAATTTTGTAAATTCATGGGAAAATGCAAAAAACTGTAGTTTTGTATCGTTGTGATTTGAAATATGTTTGATGTGTAGTTTAATTTACAAATGATGTACCATGCTGTACGATTATAAATATGTGTAGTGTAGTACGATGCAGTTCAAATTATTTTGTTTCACAACTCTATTGCAGTTGCCATTAATATGCAGTTGGTATATCAAATATTAATTGGGCATATCGTAAATAATTTTTAATTTGCAGTAGCTACGTCTGCTATGGATGCATTCAAAGTGTTTTACGGTGACGGAGTGGTTCAGGAGGGGCAATACGGGGTAGATCTGAGTAGCTTTCAGCAGTGTATTTTATACCATCAGAATCCGACTGAAATGAGTTTCGAAGATCCGTGCGGGTGGATTTGTCAGAGTCTTTCGCTGAATCCTATAGTGCATGATGTGAGCATTAAATGCTTGTGGCCGAGAGGTACACACGACTCGGTATGGGTGCTTAGACCGTTGGAGCAGGCTCAGTCTTGGAGGAACTACGTCAATTTATCAAGACGACGTGGCTGGGGTTTTGTCCTCTATGTGCAGGCGACGGTCAAAACAGACTTGGCAAGTAACGAAACCCCGATCGCGGTGCAAGCAGAAGGTCCGGCGGAAGTTCATGACAATATTCGGTCAAGCGCTGCAGCGACGGGACAAGCAGATGAAGGGGAGGAGTTGGAAGGGTTAGTGGATATGCTAGAGGAAGACAATCTACGGGCGGCGGGGGAAGAAGAGGCACTTGCGATGGACGAACACGATGAATCGTCCTCGGACGATGATGACAGTATGTCCGCACAGGTGCCTGCTGCTTGGAATAGGGGCGAAGCGAAAGACCTAGCAGTCGATGATGCCGCTGACTCGACATGTGAGTACCGACCAATTGAGGTTCGTGTGCACGCAATGTACGCGGAGAAGTCCGCTTTGCAGGATACTATAAGGGTTTGGGCAATGAGCTTGCAGCGGCCGGCAAGAGTTGTGAAATCCAGTAAAGATTGTTACACGGTGAAGTGCGAAAACTCCGAATGTGGTTGGCGTGTTCATGCCCACAGGCCCAAGTATGAGTTGAACTGGGTAGTCACGAAGGTTGTGCAGCACAGTTGTGTTCTGAGCAATGTAACATCGAGACATCGTAACCTGACCTTATCTTTCATCGCGAACGTGATGTACGGAGAGATTGTGGAGAAGTTTGACATGGAGGCACAACACATAGTACTTGCCATGAGGAACAGATATAAATACCAAATCAGCTACGCCAAAGCGTGGAGGGCGAAGCAGAAGGCATTGGAGAAGCGCTTTGGTACATTCGAGGCATCCTATGATAATCTTCCCCGGCTTCTGGACGTCTTGAAGGAAAGAAACCCCGGGACATATACTGCTATACATGATAGAGAATCTCAGAACCCACCCAGCTTTATGGTTATGGAGCGTGCTTTTATCGCACGTGGGCCTTGTGTGGAGGCTTTCAGGCATTGCCGGCCGATTATGTGTGTGGACGGGACTTTCCTCACCGGCAAGTACAAGGGCCAAATTCTGACGGCCATCGGTGTGGACGGAAACAACCAGATACTTCCTATAGCCTTTGCTTTTGTGGAAGGTGAAAACTACGAGAGTTGGCTGTGGTTTTTCAGAAAACTGAAGATCGGAGTTGTGAAGGATAGGCCTAATGTGTGCATAATTCACGACCGCCATCTTGTCAATGATGAAAGCGATAAAGAAGATGCAGGAGATGTGCAAGAGCCCTTTCCGTGGCGGATTTGCAGAACCGGTGGTGCATGCGACATATGGCAGCTAACCTGCTCAAATATTTCAAAAGTAAGAAGTTGATGAACCTATTCAAGAGGTTGTGCAAGCAAAATCAGCAGAGAAAGTTTGATGCCATCTCGGGAGAAGCTTGACGACCTCACTAGCAAGCGACACGTGACGGAGAGAGACAAGCCGGGGCAAGATTTCTGAGGCACCACAGCGCTTGCAGCCATTACCTGACATTGACCCCAAACATCGGAAGGAGGCTTTCGGAAACATCAAGTGTTTCTCGTGACCGGATCGAGTCCGAACCGGTTGAGAAGTGGGCACTATTGTATGACACACTTGGGGCAAGGTATGGGGTTATGACAACCAACCTTGGCCGAGGTATACAACTGGGTAATAAGGGGTCTTCGTGGCATGCCCCTTGTCGCTATCGTGGAAGGTATGTTGTACGGCATGTTGAGGTATTTCCGGAACGGCATGCCGTGGGCAAAGGTGTTGCATGCAAGTACCATTCAGAGTCCCTACTGCAGCATCGTTACAGCTTAGATGGCGAAGAAGGTTGAGAAGGCCCTCCTACATTTCGTCGTCGTCATGGGTACCACGGAGTTAGGATTTGAGGTAACACTGAGGAATATGGAGGGGCTGGGAATGGCAAGTGGAAGAATCACCCATTAAGTGAGCTTAGGCGGTGGTGGGGATGGCATGTGCACTGCACTTGCCGAAAGCCGTACCTTCTACATAAACCCCTGCTCAAGATGTCTATGGCCTCGCGTCGATTCGAGATGAGCAAAGTGTACAATTTGTTTCTCCGTACTACATGGTGGATACGGTAGTTGAACCGTGGTCCGGTGAACTACATGGGTTTCGTGTTGCTGGAAACTTCACTGAAATTGACAATGCCACGCGCAGATGGGTCCCTGACATGAACAGTGAAGGGCGGGAAAGGTCGTCGCTAAACGCCGCCGCATCCGCAACGACATGGATGAGTCTCGAGGTCGGAGGCCCTGCAGACGGAGGTGTGTCCTATGTGGAGAGTACGGCCATAGGAAGAACAAATGTCCCGCGAAGAGCGTTTAGGATGGAGGGTCTTGACGATATGCCTGTGAGGCGCTTGCCTTGTTCGAGGGTTCCCCCTTTGTATGGAATGTAATAATCATACATGTCTACGTTAAATTCTTATGGCTATGACTCGACAACTATTGTATTCCTTCTTTATGTCATGCTTCGAGGAGTGAGTACTTGTAATGTGAAAAGAATTAAGCGCCTGGTTATGTATTGAAGAAAACTACATGTGTTTGTTCGGGGCATGGTGTTACTTGTTTATGCTTTTGACATAATGTCTATCTTTGATCTCGTCAACATAAATTATTATTTTGTTTTGTCGATGCTTGCAGTATGGCGGCCGTGGGCGAGGTTGCGATTGGCCGCACGGCCTTCTTGATCGTCACTTGGGCACGCCATCCGTGCCGCGTTTGCACGCTACTACCAGACCGGGCACGGATCCTGGTGTCTTGTCCACACGGACTCCAGTACGTGCATGGGGCCTTGACGACCGCTGGTTACCCAGGTATGTAAGCGTACTAAGTTTTGTGGTACTTAATGGGTTGAAACATGATGTGGTCTAACTTGTAATTCATTGTTGCAGATTAGAGGCGGCGGGACTACTTCCGCTTGCACGGATGGTGGAGGCCACACAGGAGGACCACGTCGAAGGTCTGGATGGCGAGGTCATTGTCGTCGAGCGATCCCGACGCTTCCCCTTCGACCGATCCCTCCTTACTGCCCTCGTTGACCGCTGGCGGCTTGAGACGCATACCTTCCATCTACCCTGCGGAGAGATGACGCCGACTCTGCAGGATGTTTTGATGCTGACCGGCCTCCCAATCGCTGTCCAGGCGGTTGTGCCACCGGAGGTGGATGACGACTGGCGTGACGACCTTTTTGCTCGGTTTGCAGGAGTCTCCCGCTTTGCCGCACAGTGGAGGCCAGCCACAAAGACGCCCCACTACACCCACGGCAAGACACGGTCCCACTCTCACGTGGCTTCGCCTTAATTCGAGGTATGTGTCGGCACGGTTCAAAATTGGTTCGATTTATTTTATACGTGTAACCAAAAACATTTTCTTCTTGCAGGTAACTAGGATGGCTGGGACGCCACTGAGTACCAGGTGAGCCGGCACTGAGGCTTACCTGTTGTGGTTGTTCGGGTGGGTGATGTTCACCACGACCCATGGAGACAGCGTCGACGCTAGGCTTGTCCCGGTCGCACGGGCCATAGCGGATGCTGCCCCCCATGAGGTTCCCGAGTACAGCTGGGGGTCAGCTGTACTTTGTGCCACCTACCGGGGTCTATGCGATGCGTGCCTCAGGACGCGCCTCGGTTCGATCCTCTCCGGGTGCCCACTCCTGCTCATGCTATGGTCGTTCGAGCGCTTCCAGATTGGACGACCATGGGTTGACGACCGGGTGTATGGCCCGGAGTTCTACGGGGACACGGAGGTGGACCGCCCTACGATGGGCTCTCTTTGGTGCCGCAGACGGGTACGAACATATTTTTTTTGCTACGCAATCTCGCTTTACAACCTCTTTCGTATTAACTTTGTATCGGTACCTTCTGTAGCCACAATGGGCTGGTCTGCAGTTACGGAGTGTCTACGCCCACTTCACTGAGGCTTTCGACCTTTTGCGGCCAGAGCGTGTCCGGTGGGAGCCTTACACCTTATCGGAGGTTAGGAAGCGCGCATCGCACGGTTTATCCATCCCAGGCGCTACGAGATCTGGTGTGTACTTGCACACACGACGGAAGCTTGTGTACAATGTGTACGTTGAGGATTACTCGGTTCACCGGTAATGAGGCACTGGGACTCAGCAGGAGGTCCCTGTTCCACGCTGGCGTGCAGTCCCCACAGAGACACACATGCCGGTAACATCACTCCCCTTACATTTCGAATGCAACTCATTGCACATGCTAACGTGTTTGCGACTTCCACGAGCATTCGAGGAGAGGTGGTCACGGACTAATCGGGCCGTGAAAATGGCCCCTTGGGTGGAGCAAAGTGGACTCAGGCACTACAAGACCGGGTTGCGATTATGACGATATCGACATACAGGATACCAGGAGTACTGCGGTGGTACTCCCCACTTACGCGAGTACGCCTCTTGCCCCTTGCTGACCCAGAGGAGATCGTACCGGCTCGTGCTCACGACACATATCCCACCCATGTTGCATCGGCGATGCACTTTGTGGTACGTAAACTAGGCAATCTACTCAAATTTTGAACGACATGCAAGCATACATATATCTTACGTCATGTCATCACTTTCAGGGCGACATGGGGACAGAGATGGAGCAAGACTTGAGGTCCATGAGAGGCCGTTTGTGCGGGGGGTTGGAGACCTCCCGGGAGGACATCACGGCTTTCATGGATCGAATGATCGCGAAGACGGCGAGGATTGTGCGGGCCGTTTCTTGCCGGCATAGTTTTGACGCCGCCGGTGTGGGGTCGCATACGTCGGGCGTAAGACAGCAGGGGGTCCGGATCAGTACACGACCGCCGTCGACGCCACCGCCACCGACACCCCCGTTCATACCTACCACGCTGCCACACCCACCGCCGCACCCGACAGCACCCTTCGGACCTAGGACGCTGTCGTACCCGCCGCCGCCACAGGACCAGCCTGGCAGCTCGTCATGGCAGCAGCCGGCCCCGTTCTTCGTGGCAGGTAATATTCGAGAACTTAGGCATGCATTGCATTTTGTGGTAAGTAACTAATAGTCGTGTATGACAGGCCACCAGTTCGGATACCCTGGCGGCGCGACATGGATGCCTACTCCTTTCTTCATTCCGACCCCAGGTGTGTTCAATATGCTTCGTAAACTGACATTACTAGACATTTTACTTTGAAATATATTCGTCACTCGAACTGACTGTAGTACTTCCAGGTTACCGTCCGGAGGGCCAGACTACGCCACACACGCAGCGACGACTTCGACACGGGTTATCTTTGGACCGACGCATCCGGACGTCTGTTTGGGTCGCACTCGAGCGCCCCACGCCTACACACCCTCTGAGACCCGATTACGCTTAGCCGCACTCTGTACCACCCGAGCTTGGAGCCCGAATGTGCACTCCATCAGATCGTGGACCCTTCAGGCCAGACGTCGAGCTGCAGATGCACCTCGACAGAGAGGCGTACTGCACTCGTGCACAAAAGGTGGAGGTGACCAGGGAGAGGGAGGTGACCAGGGAGAGGGCTACGACGAGCTCGACGATTGAGTACTGTATTGCTACGTTGTATTTCTGCACTGTAATGTTTGTTGTTGATTGTACATTTCTGTCAGCTTTTGTCAAATCAAACTCGTGTCATTATTGCTTTTGTCCCACCGCATGCAAAGCGTCAGAAGAATCTGATGATCGCGGATTTCAACTCTCTTTGCATATAACAAGAAAAGAGAAAAACAAGAAAAGAAGAGAACAGAAAAGAGAAAAACAAGAAAAGAAGAGAACAGAAAAGAGAAAAACAAGAAAAGAAGAGAACAGAAAAGAGAAAAACAAGATAAGAAGAGAAAAGAGAAGACTTGCTATTTGGTAAACAGACTGCCATATTCTGTAAAAAAATCCCATTTTCAACTCTCTTTGCATATAAGTTCTCGACGCCCAATAACCCTAACTATTGTAGTCGCGCGCCAACCCTAACGACGAAGGATTTTGGGCGGCCCGGGAAAAAGCGTGTTGAAAGTTTTTTTTTGGCCGAATATAGTAGATTTGCTATTTGGTATACGGACTGCCATATTCTATAAAAAAATCCCAGTTTCAACTCCCTTTGCATATAAGTTCTCTACGCCCAATAACCCTAACTATTATAGTCGCGCGCGAACCCTAACGACGAAGGATTTTGGGCGGCCCGGGAAAAAGCGTGTTGGAAGTTTTTTTTTGGGCCGAATGGACCAGATTTGCTATTTGGTATACGGACTGCCATATTCTGTAAAAAAATCCCATTTTCAACTCTCTTTGCATATAAGTTCTCGACGCCCAATAACCCTAACTATTGTAGTCGCGCGCCAACCCTAACGACGAAGGATTTTGGGCGGCCCGGGAAAAAGCGTGTTGAAAGTTTTTTTTTGGCCGAATGTAGCAGATTTGCTATTTGGTATACGGACTGCCATATTCTATAAAAAAAATCCCAGTTTCAACTCCCTTTGCATATAAGTTCTCTACGCCCAATAACCCTAACTATTATAGTCGCGCGCGAACCCTAACGACGAAGGATTTTGGGCGGCCCGGGAAAAAGCGTGTTGGAAGTTTTTTTTGGGCCGAATGGACCAGATTTGCTATTTGGTATACGGACTGCCATATTCTGTAAAAAAATCCCAGTTTCAACTCTCTTTGCATATAAGTTCTCGACGCCCAATAACCCTAACTATTATAGTCGCGCGCGAACCCTAACGACGAAGGATTTTGGGTGGCCCGGGAAATAGCGTGTTGGAAGTTTTTTTTGGGCCGAATGTAGAAGATTTGCTATTTGGTATACGAACTGCCATATTCTATAAGAAAATCCCAGTTTCAACTCCCTTTGCATATAAGTTCTCTACGCCCAATAACTCTAACTATTATAGTCGCGCGCGAACCCTAACGACGAAGGATTTTGGGCGGCCCGGGAAACAGCGTGTTGGAAGTTTTTTTTTGGGCCGAATGGACCAGATTTGCTATTTGGTATACGGACTGCCATATTCTGTAAAAAAATCCCTAACTATTATAGTCGCGCGAGAAGGGTGAGATGACAACACACTGTAAAAAATGCAGTCAAATGAATGCTTCGCACAGACTGCCTGAGTCATCCTGTCAAAGCATAGCTGCCAAAGCCTAACTGGCACCTCCCTCCCAGCTACAAAGCTGCATGCATTTGTCGGTACCAAGCACAGGCAGAGTTGCAAAGGAATCCGATGCTCACGGATTCATTCTTGCTTCACGTATGTCGCTCTATTAATGCAGGCTATTTAACCCCCCCTCCTCCTTCCCAACATTGCATCAACCAAACCACTGCTCCAATACAACGAAGAACCAGCCCCGGCAATCCACACGAGCAGCACCAATGGAGTTTCCCTCGCCCCCTAGGAACAGCGTTGTCCAAACCATCCCCGAAGGCACGGAGGTCCCCATGTGCCTATGCGGGGATCCTTGCCGCTTCCGGCAGTCCGTAGACAACTCATACACATACGGTATGAGGTACTGGAGCTGCCGCAACCACGACTCTGAGCCAACGCTGGGGATGCGGATGGGGCAGAGAAGGCCGGTATGTTCGTACTCGCAATTCATGTTGAATCGAACCTGCATGTGTCTAACACGATGTGATGTGACCAATTGCAGCCTCCACTGTGCGAGTTCATCCGATTCTACGATGCGGAACAAACTCCCGAGATGGACAGGAGGCGGAATCGGGAGTACTCACATCGGAGGGCTATCGTGGAGCAGCAGTGGCGTGAGGAGGAACAGGAGGAGAAGCGCAAGCAGCATCTGGAACAGATGCGTGCACAGAGGGAGGCCGAACGACAGCGTCATGCCGCGGAGAGGGAGGCTGAAAAGTAGAGAAAGCGTGAGAGGGCGGCTAGGGCCAGGGCGGCAGGAGCTGAAGGGTTGCGTAAGGGAAAATATCCTCGGTGCTCTCAGTAAAGTGTACGACGAATGCTCTTGTTGTTGTTGCATTTCCCTAAGGCATGTTAGGTTTAGTCCGGTATACTCGGTAGAGTGCCGTACATGCCATTGTTGTTTACCATTTGTAAACAACCATTTGTAAGCCGTAAGTAATTCAGTAAATTCTTATTTCTGCCGTATATATATTTCGCACCGTCGACAATAACTACACGGAGCCTCGGAAATTTAATTAGTGAGTATTATTCGTCACTTCCTTGTAAGAACAGCTCAACATTCTAAAATTTGCTTCCAGTTGACCAAAAATTCAAAGAAGCGGTCTGAACATTAATTTGTGATTGCATGGAAGACGGATGCACACACATGCGAGTTCGCCCCCTTAGCAACTTACAACTTTACCAAGGACCAATAGGTGGTTTTCCGAAGCGATCCAAACTCTGAAGAGAACACTAGGCAGTCAGTCAGGAACGTCCATTCGTAATTCACAAAATTGCCGAGATATATACAGTTTGCTCCTGTCATTGTCCTTATGTGCTCATGCTTCTTCAAGTGGTATATTTCTAATAATCAATTGATATGTTTTAAATTCAGTTCATAACCTTCACATCTACTATGTGCGTGACTTTGGATCTTGTCGGATTTGTATAGTTCGTTTCGTTGAATTCATTTTGATATATCACCTAATTACTACAATCGTAAACAGCAATGAAATTTCTTCAAATGAACATAAATGTTATCTTTACAATCAGGATGATACGGACAAGCTAATTAAGCACAGTAGTCAAATATTCATATTCCCGAACGACGGAGCAGGCCTTGGCTTGTAGCGGCAACACGCGGGACGGCAGGCGGGGCGGAGGCTGCCGTGGCTGCCGGCGACACTGGCTGCCGCCGTGCCATGTGGCGCCCGGCCAGTCGAGCGAACTGGCAGGCGGGGCGGGGGCTACCTGTGGGATGTCGAGACAGGGGTCCCGCAAGAGGGGCCTACACTGCCCGGGCCCGACAGCGGAATAGAAAGCCCAAAGCCCGGAAGCACCACGACGGGCCCAGGGAGACCTTCGACTTGCTCCCCAAGACAACTCCTCGATCCTTCAAGGAAGCTTCGCGCCCGCCTAACAACCCGCCAGGAACAAAGCATGCGATCGACACCGCGAACACTGCGGATCTTTGGAACGACAAGGCGGCGGCGTGGGTCGGAGAAAGCATAACCACCTCTCGGGGACGTAGGCGTGAAGGCGGATAAGGACAAGGGACATGTCGTCCAGGCCACCATGTTCAGGGCCCGGTGGCGCCCATCTATCATGTATTCTCCCCCCAGTATATAAGGGGAGGAGGGAGAAACAAGAAAAAAGAGGACACACACGATATATCCAAGAACACATGACTAGGGTATTATCTCCTCCGAGAGCCCGAACTGTCTAAAACAGATCGCCCCGCATCTGTGTTACCATCAAGCTCGAGATCCGCACAAATCCCTAGAATCACAAATCTCATTGCCGTAAACAGATCGTCGGCGGTTAGCGCGCCAGGTAGGGGGCTTGTGTCAAGATCTTCGTCAAGCTTGATGGCTGCGACGAGCGAAGTCTCCTGATCTTCTTCCCGGCCAGGTCTTCCGTTTAAGCCTGACCTTCATCTCCAACGACCTCGGAAGCCTTTCTCTCTCTATGGAACCGCTACGGTAGCGGTGAGGTTTCCGGCGATCCATCGTCCACGACCTCGCGCCCGATCGGAAGGTCCCCTGTCTCGCACCCTAAAGTACCGAGTGGGGATCCAAGACCCGTTCGGTAGCGAGTCGGGATCGAGGACGCCGAGGCACGAAGGGTGGGGTTCTCACCGCCAAGCCACTCGGCACCCCGAGCGCCTAGGTTTATCTTCTCGGACTCACCCACCTCGGCCGAGTCGGAAGAAAGCCTAGAGAGCTGCTTTGGAATTTTCAGAGAGTCATTGCAATCGAAGGCTCGCGGGCAAATTCGCGGCGGGGCCGACACCTCGATCGCCGCCGATTTGGAAGGAGGCCGAGTGATCTGAGCGACGCTGGCGGTAGCGTACTCTCCGGGACCGCGCCCGGGCTGTCAATGAAGACATTCTGCAAGCCAAGATGGGGGACCAGGCTGTTTTTCGTACCCCACAAGCTCTCTCCAATTTGGGAAGGTCCGTACATTGTGCAGAAGACAATCCGGCCAGGTGCTTATCGACTCAGACGAGAAGACGGCGAGGTTCTGGCGAATACTTGGAACGCCGAACAACTCTGTCGCTTCTACGCATGAGTTATGTATCCCACTCTTACACATTAAGTAAAATGGTGGTCCGTCTTATTTTCTGAAGTTCTGTGTAATGCTAGCCCCGAGTGGTTATTACCCGACTGGTGTGGTGCCTAACCCTTGTCGTGCCAATATAGAGTGCACGGAAATAACGAGCCGCGATGAGCACAAAGCCTCGGCGGTTTACACCAGCGCGCACAACGGAACGGGTACAAAGCACTAACCACTCGGGGACTGCAATTCGTAGCACCAGAATCTAACCGAGATTCGCCTGATCGCGAATTTCTAATCACAAAAGCTCGAGCCCAGCGCCTCGTTCTTTGGTAATCGAGCAACCGACTAGAATAAGTTGATCGGCGGAACCACTAAACTTCGGATTAAACATGATGGCACGGATTTGGATAAAATTTCGCATTGCATTCCGTAATGTTAATAATTTACATTACTGACTTTCTTTTTTTTCTCGCGCTAAAAAAAAAAACTCACTAGTCTTCTTCTTTGGTGCTCTTTAGTCTGCTTCTTTGGTGCTCTTGGTGCTCCTAACTCGCTCGGTCTTGTCTTTGATCTTCTTTGATCTTTGGCAGCCCATTTGGGAGGCCGGAGGCGAGATCGTTGAGGTTAGGCGCGACCCAAAGCCGCGAGAATCTCGTCCTCAACCACCCACAAGGGGGTATAAGCCGAGACGAGGGCCACGGCGGCAAGGTCGTCGCGGCGATCGCGACCAACCATCTCGAGGATGATCTCGGCCACCTCGTGGAGCCCCAGATAGCCTCCTCCAACAAGGTGGCCACGGTGGCGGCGTCCTCGCCGCTCCTTCCTCCTCCTCCGCCTCGGTGTGGCAAAGTCGAGGTCTTCCCAAGACTCGCCTCCTCCCGGTTGTGCAACATCCCGAAGAATCATTTGGCGAAACAATGCCGCGTAGGGACCAAACGAACCTCCCGTATTAGACATGGAAGGAAACTGGAAGAGGAAGAAGAAGGACAAGGCAAGAAGAAAAAGGCGATCGCTCATTAGCGGTGACGCCCCATTTATAAGCCACCCCAGCCCCGGAAATCGAAGCGTCTCAAAGGCAATCAAACGCGCCACCTCACAATCAATGAAGCGCGAAAAACAAAGCGGCAGTGCGAATACCGAAGAAGACCAGCACCTTGAACAAAATCAAGGAGAATTTCACCAGACACGTGTCGTAAGCAGTTCAAGCTCGTTCGGCTTTCTCGCTTAATTATACCAAATTAAGCGCCAAAGCCCGGGGGCTGGAGAGCTAGCAAGCGATGCAAGCCTGGGGACTAAACCACTCAGCCAGGTGGCCACAACGTAAGTCCCGACGCTCGAGAGCTGCACGCCAGCCTCTCGGAAAAGCGTGTCTGGGGCAAGAAAGCCACGGGCCAACGCCCTGGCGTTTGGAAGCCATACCAGTCGGCTGAAACTCACCCGGAAAGGCGCAACAGGATCCAAAAGGCTACGGGCCTATATTCAGGTCTGAAGACCACTCAGCGGAAGACAATACAGGCAAATCATATTGAAGTAAGAAGACACAATATTTCAAACAAGGAGGGCGAGCGCTCGGCATCAAGGCCCACATCGAAGTCAGAATTCTAGATTCTCCAACAAGGCTTGCGATGCACCGGACACCTCTTCGAGGAGCGCGTTGGCCTTGTCTTCATCACAGGCAAAACTTTCTTTCACGGCCGAGGTCAACTCTCGGATAATGAGACTTGACCACCGCCAATGCCTGGTTCGCACTCATTGCTGCGGACTCTTTGGCGTAAGCTCGATCTGTCGGCTCCTTCCGAGAGAAGTGGAGCAAAGATCGTCCCCCCGGCTGGCGTGACTCCTTCAATGCTAGAAGGTGCAGGATCGCTCGCGACGGCAGCTTGATTCGATCGCCCTGTTGGCGGCGGCCATCTTCTCCTTGCACTCTGCAACAAAGTCAAAGCGGCCATCAAGAGCACACCGACGCCAAGTATGTTCAACCCAAGTCAAAGAAATTTACCCTTCGGCTCATTGCATCCTTTCCAAGGCGACTCGAGCCGAGGCGAGTTCTCTGAAGCTTCGGTCGGCCTCGGCTCAGACAGCGGTCGAGTCGCGCTCTGAAACACGAGAGTGTCATCATCCTCTCCAACCATCCAAAAAGACATCCAAACCGAATCCAGGGGAGAATCTCACCTTCAAGCATATGCTCAAGCTTCATCTTCTCCTCCCGGATCGTCATACACTCGCTCAAGCCCGTGGACCTCTTTCCACTGTCTGCGCCGATCTCGTTGAGCTTGTCCTGCATCGCTTCGCTTCCTTGAGCCGGGAGCACCTTCTAGAAAAACCGCGATCTTTGCTCGGCGCTCCCCATGTCCTAAGTAGCAGGCGTAATCTCAGGGAGAAGTCAGCAGGCAACAGATTAAAGACAAGAAACTCACCCTGACGAGCGTGCTACACCTGACGGTGAGCTCATAAAGCTCCGTCCGAGCCGCTCTTTCCATCTCGTCGTCCTCTTCCATTCCTTTCCAGTCGGAACCCCCTTCCCACCATACGGTCCGGTTCGGGGGCTTCGGCAGGAGGGCGAGCGGTGGCTCGAGGCACTTCCTCCACGCCGGAAGACTGTGCCGGGTCGATCTCGTCGACGGACGGACCATCCGATGGTTCGACCGTTGGCCCGCCGGCGCCCGGTGGCGACGCCCCGGCAGTCGGCGGCAACGGCGACCTAGCCTCCGCCTGGGGCTCCTTTTCAGGAGACCTCTCCGCCGGGACGTCCGTAGTAGGAGTCCTGCATCAGCAAAAAGAGAAACACCTCAGCACAGGCAGTAGCAAAAAGACAAGGATCGCCCAAAAGAATACCTTTTGGATTTCTTGAATTTCATCCAGTGTCTCATCCGAGACCCAAGACCACTCGGAGGGAAGTTAGCGCGCTGCGGCCAGGCTGCCAGGGACAGAAGGTGTGGCGGCGCTGCGATCCGGTGCACCAGAGGTCGAAGGCGGTGACGAAAGCCGGCGACCTCCTCCGCCGACTCCGGCGCAGCTCGTCGACCGAGGTGTCGACCACTCGCCGCTGGCGTGTCTCGGTAGAGAGGCCGACAACCGGAGCGTCGAGAAAGGAAGGGCGCGTTCTGAAAAGGAACGATCGCACCTGTTTGAATCACACATCGATCAAAGAAATCATGGAACCGCCTTTCGAGAGAATAGTGCACTCACAGGAGGGGGAGGCCTCGCCGTCGAAAATTTATGAGGGCAGCCCCTGTTGGTGATTATTGTGCCAGGCACGAAGAGATCAACTACTCGTCTTTGCCGGCGCCTCCATTGACAGGGCCACGTCCGACTCCCGCGTGGGGTCCAGAGGCCCGTTGTATTGGAACCCCAAATGGACTCTCTCCTTCAAGGGCTGCACTCGGTGCTTCACAAAACTGATCGCGATCCCGGGACCGTCGACCTCGGTTCTTCAGATCGTCAATCAATGCCAGAAGCTCGGGGATCTGCGCCAAACCTCCTCCGTCTGGGGCGTCGCTCCAGCATCGGGAAGCTTTAGGAGCACGGCCGGCAAAGGGGGCGAGGAAAGGATCAACATTGGCACAATAGAACCACTCCCGCCTCCAACCTTTGAGGGAGGTCTTGAGAGGAACGACAAAATACTGCTTCTTCGAGCCCTCCCGCAGCTGGAGCCCGGCGCCCCCAACGACGTTGGGAGCGGCCCGGTTCGGATGAGGCTTCAGCAAGAAGAAGGAGCGGAACAAATCCAAATGAGGACGTATCCCAAGATACGCCTCGCAGAGCTGGACGAAGATGGCAATATGAAGAATCGAGTTGGGGTTCAAATTGATCAACTCGATTTCGTAGAAGTGGAGAGCCCCCGGAAGAAGGCGCTCCCAGGAATGCTAAATCCCGCGGAAGAAGGACTCAAACACCACAATCTCATTCTCTAGAGGTGTGGGGTAAGGGTCACCTGGCGGGCGGGCAAGTGAGATCAACTCCAATGGAGGGAGGACGCCGTGGCGACCATCCCCTCAAGCGGGACGTCGTCGTGATGGAAGTCTCCCACCGCCGCCGCAGTGGTCGACGCTACCCTCCGATGACGAGGAAGAAGACATTGCGAAGAAGAAGACACAGTGGGAAGAACTCGCAAGCCAAGGGCGCGAAACCAGAAACCCTAAATCGCCAAAGGAGGTTTGAAGGTTTCGCAGCCGTGGTGGGGAAGGTGCAAGGAGGCCGTTGCTCCAGCAAGGGTCCCTCCGACTTATAAGAAGTGGGCCCCAATTTTCGCCTCGCGGTGGGAAGAAACGAGGCCCTCCTGTTCAATTCTGGGCCAGATCCAGGGCACGCCCCATGACGGGCCAATAGGCTGCGTCGCGCAAAAGCGCGCCAGTGTCAAATCTGGTCCAAAGTTTGGGATAAAGTCGCGCCCACGCGGGCACGAACGCCGGCCGCCACGGAAGCTTGGGGCTGGGCACTTTCCGAACATCCTCCGACGGCACACCCCATAATTTGGGGTCAATTGTCGGTCATTGTCTCACAATGCGATTGGGTGTCGCGGGAGGATCTACAACCAACACGGTCTTGAGAATGCGCCCCATGAGGGTCTAAAGCGATCTTGGCAGTAGCGAACCTGAGCATTACTCTGTATGACCAAGGTATGCCCCATGAGGGTCACCGAGCGACAAGCCGGTTGTCACAAGATCAGAATCCAAGCGCGGTACCGCCGACCCGAGCCAAAAGACCAAGGTATGCCCCATAAGGGTCACCGAGCGACAAGCCGGTTGTCACAAGACCGTGAACGAGCGCTGGTACCACTCGACCACGAGCCAAAAGACCAAGGTATGCCCCATGAGGGTCACCGAGCGACAAGCGGTTGTCAGCAAGACCGTAAGCGGTAGCGGGTACCACTCGACCACGAGCCAAAAGACCAGGGTATGCCCCATGAGGGTCACCGAGCGACAAGCCGGTTGTCACAAGACCGTAAGCGGGCGCTGGTACCACTCTGACCACGAGCCAAAAGACCAGGGTATGCCCCATGAGGGTCACCGAGCGACAAGCGGTTGTCGCAAGACCGTAAATCCAAGCGCGGTACCACTCGCCACGAGCCAAAAGACCAAGGTATGCCCCATGAGGGTTAGCCGAAGCGACAAGCCGGCTGTCGCGGTGCAGTAAGCGGGCGCGGTACCACTGACCACGAGCCAAAAGACCAAGGTATGCCCCATGAGGGTCGGTAGAGCGACAAGCCGATTGCCGTGGCAATCGTAAACGGGCGCGGGTACCACTCGGCCACGAGCTAACCAACCACGGTGGTTTCATACTACAAGTTCTTTATGATCTCTCTCCCGCATAATCCTCATGACAGGGTAAGGGACGGAAAGTCGATCCTAAAGCACTTGGGGCTGTGGGATGTCGAGGCAGGGTCCCGCAAGAGGGGCCTACACCGACCGGGCCTGACAGCGGAATAGAAAGCCCAAAGCCCGGAAGCACCACGACGGGCCAGGGGAGACCTTCGACTTGCTCCCCAAGACAACTCACGATCCTTCAAGGAAGCTTGGCGCCCGCCCTAACAACCCGCCAGAACAAAGCATGCGATCGACACCGCGGAACTGCGCGGATGGGAACGACAAGGCGGCGGGCGTGGGTCGGAGAAAGCATAACCACCTCTCCAGGGCGTAGAGCGTGAAGGCGGATAAGGACAAGGGACATGTCGCCCAGGCCACCATGTTCAGGGCCCGGTGGCGCCCATCTATCATGTATTCTCCCCCCAGTATATAAGGGAGGAGGGAGAAACAAGAAAAAAAGAGAACACACACGATATATCCAAGAACACAGGACTAGGGTATTATCTCCTCCGAGAGAGCCCGAACCTGTCTAAAACATATCGCCCCCGCATCCTGTGTTACCATCAAGCTCAGATCCCGCACAAATCCCCTAGAATCACAAATCTCATTGCCGGCGAAACAGATCGTCGACACTACCGCGGCGCGACACCTGACTGCCGCCGTTTTTGAGATTTTTGTTATCTGTTGTATATTTTTGCTATTTGAATTCTTTTGTTATCGTAGTATCCGCTAAGTTCACGGGCTGGAGATAAGCGGACTCGAACCGCTGACATCCGCCACAGGGTAAACCACCGCCTCTCGAGCCTCCCCGACGGCTGCCGCCATACGGCGGAACCCTGATAATTTATTAAATTGTGGTATATTTGTGCAATTTTGATTTGTATGTTGTATATTACAGCTTTTTTTCCATCTGAATTTCAATCGGAGAAAAAAATCAAAGAAAAACCAAATAAAAAAGAAAATCGACAGCAGCGGTGCTACTGGTGCAGCCTGTATCGACGTCGCCAGTATGAGCGTGGCGGCCGCCATACGTACGGCAATGGCGAGGGTATTTTTGCAAATTTTTATTATTGTTGTATATTTTTGATATTTATTATTTATCATATGTATATTTGAGCATTTTTTCCGTTTCATTCGGAGGTTCCAAAATAAATATGTCTTTAAGTACACTTAATTTATAAAATCATTTCATTATTTAACACTAATCTTTATTTAACATTAATCTATTCATTTCTGCAAATTTTGAAAAAAAATGCTAACGAAAAATATTTCCCCTTTTTTCTTTTCCTTTCTTTTTTTCCTTTTCCTTTTTTTTCTTTTCCTTTCTTTCTTTCTTTTTTTTTCCTTTCCTCCTATTTTTCTTTTCCTTTCTTTCTTTTCTTTCTTTCTTCTCTTCTCTTCTTTACGGGCCGCTCACTGGCGCCATTGCCGCTTTGCCGTCGCGCGACGACCCTCACTTTGCCATCGCGCCACTGGGCGCGACAACCCCTCGCCCACTTGCCTCGCTTTGCCGTCGCGCCACCCTGGCGCGACACCACCGCCCCCTTCGCTCCAACGTGGCGCGAAAAGCCCGGCCGCCGCCACATGTCCGTTTCGCTCCAACGTGGCGCGATTTTCTACCCTTCGCGATTACGCGGCGCGAAAAGCCCCAATTCGCGATGACATGGCGCGAAAATAGTCTACTTCTGTAAAAAAATAATATGAAGGTATATTTTTGTAATACACAAATAAAAATGAATATTTATAAAAAAAATTCCAAAAGCGGCAAAATCTTTCTGCTTTGCTTTGTGACCGAGGTCTACCCGATCGATTCAATTGGCCGGGATCATATCAATTTGGAACGGAACTTCAGCCAAAAAAATATGTCGGACTTGCATAGCCAGAAAACACCCGGTAATTGATCCCAACGCTACCTCAAAAACAAAGAGCCTGGATCATCCGAATGCATCGTATCCTACCGGATATAAGGATCGGAGAAAGCGCACGCAGAGAGCATGGCCACGCGTCCCACCCCCTCTCTCTCTTCTTTTTGCGAAAAAGCCCCTCTGGTTCTTGAAATTACGGATAGATCCTTTTGCAATTTTTTGTGAGAGGGAGATTTTTTCCCCGGTTCGCGTTTAGGTCCCTCCTTCGCCATTTTACATAAAGAACCTCCCGTTAAATACGAATTGTAAACGAGCCCTTTTATAGTTTTTCAAAATAGCGAACAGGTCCAAAATCATAACAAATAGGTCCGTGCACTTTTCGTTCAGGTCCTTTCTCCGTTTTGCCCCAAAAAAATGTTTTTGTGATCCGTTTTTTCCTCCGGAGCATTGAAAAAATGTTTTCGTTTCTCCGTTTTGCCCGGAAAAAAATGTTTTTTTGGTCCATTTTCCCTCCGGAGCATGGAAAAAATATTTTCGTTGGCCGTTTTCCCTATAAAAAACCGAAAAAAAGTTTTTGTGGTCCGTTTTTCCTCCGGAACATCGAAAAAATGTTTTCACTTCTCCGTTTTGCCCGGAAAAAATGTTTTTGTGGTCCGTTTTTCCTACGGAGCATGCAAAAAATGTTTTCGTTTATCCGTTTTTCCTAAAAAAAAACGAAAAAAGTTTTGTGGTCCGTTTTTCCTCCGGAGTATGGAAAAAAAATTTTCGTTTCTCCGTTTTTCCTAAAAAAAAACAAAAAATGTTTTCGTGGTCCGTTTTTCCTTCAGAGCATGGAAAAAATGTTTTCGTTTCTCCGTTTTACCCGAAAAAAAAGTTTTTGTAGTTCGTTTTTCCTTCGGAGCATGGAAATTTTTTTTAAAGTGTTCTTGTGGTCCACTTTTTCTACGAAAACATTTTCTCGGTTTTTAATGCAAATTTCTAAAAGATTATGTGTTTCAAATGATCGGAGTGTCTAACTTCTCATATGTTATACTAGGAAATTAAGCGTGGCGACACGCCGCGCACGTGAACGAAAAAAGTTTTGTGGTCCGTTTTTCCTCCGGAGTATGGAAAAAATATTTTCGTTTCTCCGTTTTTCCTAAAAAAAAACAAAAAATATTTTCGTGATCCGTTTTTCCTTCAGAGCATGGAAAAAATGTTTTCGTTTCTCCGTTTTACCCGAAAAAAAAGTTTTTGTAGTCCGTTTTTCGTTCGGAGCATGGAAATTTTTGTTTAAAGTGTTCTCGTGGTCCGCTTTTTCTACGAAAACATTTTCTCGGTTTTTTTTGTATTAAAAATATTTTTTTTTCGTTCACGTGCCGCCGCGCTTAATTTCCTAGTTATAATTGTTCTCGACGGCAGCCGATCTTTCTCCGTACCTAAACCCTGACAAGCCGCTAGAACAGCCAGTGCATGCACTTACCACACAATCTTAATTTTATGCTCGTGCGTGCGTTCCCTTAAATTTGTTTACGCATGGTAGCAGCATACAAGGATCGATGGCGTACGTACATTAAACAATTAATGGTGGCGGCACAGTGGATGCTAATCAAAGGTTATAGAGACCGGCCGATTGGATTACTCGATCGATCGTGCATAAATATATTATCATGCATGCATGCATGGGGACGACCAGATCCGGATGCAGAGGCGAGAGGTCTTCTAGCTTAATTAGCTCGTGGCGCAACACGTACGACCTGTCTTTATTCTCTAATTGGTTGATTAGATTACCCTATGCTGTAGGACGGTCTACTCGGCCGTCAGCTTTTGATTGGTCTTTTCCGCTAACTTCCTTGTCTGTTTTATCACAGAGACAAGCTAGATGTCTGAGTTTGTAATGAGAATCATACACTGGCTCAACAAAAGGAGAGGGAAAATATCTGCGAAGAACCGCACGCTCGATCGGCACCAAACGGCTCGTACCGTGTGTTAGTCACATGCATGCTGGCTTATGTCAATCACAGATGCACGAATCATGACGTGCTGTAGTAGTATTATTATCTACAGATGTACTGGACTCTGTACTGCAGGTTCATCCAATAATTTTGCCACGTATGACAACACTACTCATCGCCATTTTTTTTTTACCAATTCCTGGTAGTGCACACGTACGATTACATGGGTTACCACCCATAAAAACCCTGTTATGTGATTGTAGATGCACGTCTAAATAACAGTCACACGATTCATGACGCGTGTAAAGCTAATTCTTCTAGCCGACCAGCCGTGCTATACACGTGTATCACAAGTTCTCAGATCAACGGAAAGTTTTCACTGCCTAATTAAAGTGAGAGAAAGATGCGAACCATTTTTTCTATATAAAAAACGAGAATAACTAGGGAACGGTATACCGTTGCAACGGTATAGCTGTGAAACTTATGAAACTTATCAGTTTTAATGCTGGTTTCATGAGTTTCAGTGTTTAGTTTCATCAATTTCATGTTTTATCAGTTTTTAGTGCTAAGTTTCATGAGTTTCAGTGCAAAAAATCATAAGTTTCATGAGTTTCAGAGGTGTACCGTTGCAACGGTATACCGTTTTTTAGTTTTTCTGATAAAAAAAACACTATTAACAGATAATGCTTCGAAGAAACTAGCCAACGTGTTCACTTCTGGTATATTCTAAGGTCCTGTTCGGACCGCCAGGATTCCATAAAAATCTCGCAAAGAATTCCCATGCTCCGTATAAAAATAAGCACAAGCTTTTCATAAAAAAAGGTGTGCCTTTCTAACGTGACAGGAATTTCGATACCAAGGATAAATACATCGATACCTAGGAAGTTGGAATCCGTCGAGTCGGTATGGGCTAAGAGTAAAGCTAATTTTATCATGACTAAATTTAAATTATGATATAAATTCTTAGTCCCATATCTCATATGCCACAGACTCATTTTTTCAACAATCTTTGACGTACTTATGATGTTAAATTTTAGATATTTTATTACCATAAAACGTACCGTAAACCACATTCGACTAAGGGCCTGTTTGTTTCGGCTTTTTCATTGGCTTAAAAGCCAGAAAACTTAAGCCGAAACAAACGACTGGCTTTTAAGCCGGGCTTTAAAAAAGCCAAAAGCTCATGTATAACTATAAGCCAAAAGCCAGACAAAAGGAGCTTTTTTGGAGGGTTTTTAATGAAATAACCATTTGCCACTAAAAATCTCGAAAATTACCCACCAAATACCATCATATATAAATCGAGAATTTCTCCCCCATTTCATTTAGAGTATTTTAGCCTTTCCATCTATAAGCTATACTATCTAACCCATTAATAACCCAGGATACCAAACATCATGTCTTGGCTTAAAAACAGATGGCTTAAAAGCTCATTAAACAAAAAAACTAGCTTTAATCCAAAAAACCTAAACCGAAGCAAACATGGTCTAAGAATGATTACCGTAAAATCGGTTTTAAACCAGCCATGCCGTAAATGCTACGCTATGGTACCAGGCGAACCAACCTAACAGTTGACCGGAGGCACCGGCGGCCGGTTTGCCAGATGCCACGAGAGCAGAGAAGGAAAAACGGGTCCCATTTTCTTAAAGCGACCCTCGGGATTCACACCCTCCGACCCGCCACCCACCCCCGCACGGCGCGGTATATTCCGCTCCAGTGCTCCACCACCCCGGGGGGCAATCCGGTAATTGCGCCACCGCGACGGTACAAGGGCAGCCATGGCAGAAGCAGCGAAGTTTCTTCTCCGGGGCATTTGATTATTTGCCCTGAAGTTGATGGACGTTTGATTATTTGCCCAAAGTTGATAGACGTTTGATTATTTGCCCTACGATGTCTCACTGACATGTGGCAGGACCGCGTGCGATGACACATCGTAGGGCAAATGATCAAATGCTCACTAACTTTGGGCAAATGATCAAATGCCCATCAACTTCAGGGCAAATTATCAAATTTTCCTTCTTCTCCCCGTCCTATCCCGTCTTCGTCTCCGCCTATATATATACCCCACCCACGCCTCCTCGAGCCCGAGCTGTTCCAGTCTAGACTTGGCGGTTTGACTTTTTGACTCGAGAACCGAAAGCGTCTCCCCCTTGGGAGGATTTCAAGTTGGATCCGCCGATTCGTCGCGATTCTTGGAGAAGAAAGCAAGGGCGCCTTGTTGCTTTGGGGCAGAGGAGCGCGTCGTCGTTGGATTTTCGGTTCCCCCGAGCTCTGATCGAGGAGGTAATCATCTCCGCCGCTGTTCCCTTCGGTGGTTCGGTTTCTGGGAGCTTTGATTTGGGGGAAATTTAAGATTTCGTGGGACTTTGGTCGGGGCAGCCCAGGGGACGGTAGAATTTTGGTGGTTCAGGTTTAACCTTGGATGGGGAAAAATAGAGATTTTGGCGCCCTTGTTCGGGTGCTTGGTCCGATTCGCTTCCGTCGCTCGTGCGCGGTCGCTCGTTTTGTTCGTTTTGCGGGTTGATCTGAAGGAAATATGCTAGATTGATTGAGGAATTGGTGGGCTGCTTCTCACTTTGTTGGTGTGGCCTCTAATGTGTGCGTGCTAGCCGGAAACTTGTAGTTTAGTTCCAGGTAGCTTCAGAGCCTGTAGAATGGACGTTGGTGTGGAGAAGCAGCGAATTTGGTACAAGATCGTGTGTACTCCACCTTATTTCATGGGGGGTTTCAGCGATCAGAACTGTGCTTAAGCTGTATTGCTAATCTAAATTTTATGAGGAGTGGTGAAAAGGAGACAGACGGCTTTGTTTGCTGTGTTCTTGATTTCGTACACGCAATCCATCTGTGTAGGCAATCTTGTTCCTTTTCTTTCTGCTATCGTCAGTCCTCACCGGGGTCTCTACAAGGTAACAGATTTCCGCAGAATAGCTTTTTGTGTCGGGTGCTTTTGGAGGGCTATTTTTGTGGATGTGGAAGTGGCAAAGTCTCCAGATGGCTATTCAATAGCCAACATAACTCGAGACGCTAGCATTGTGTTTTAAGTTACTCCTCGAGGAAGCTGGCAGATTTGGTTGCGGAATAGAGAAAGTTCTGTTTTGTTGGTGTGCCTATTCTGATTTGAGTAGTAGTGGTTTCGGTGGTCCTTGAATAATAGTTTGGAGCCTGAAAGATCTTCCTTAGGCTGATCCATTAGTTAGTACGGAGCATGGATACTCTTCTTTGTAGTGGTGTTATTGTTGGAAAGGCTCGGTTGTTTGTTTGACACTTTGAGTAATATAACTCTATTTTGCATCGTACGTTGCTGTAAGTTAAAATGGAGATACTGTAGAATTGGTTAGGAGTCATTATATTTCAGATGATGGGTACATTTTAGTAGAGTGGTATATATTGTTCTTAAAAGTCTTCTGCCGCTTCATCACACCTTGTAATTTTGTGCTGTTTACTTTATTGGTGGAGAAATTGTATTGCTTATCTTTTCAATTTTAGAAAAAGTCACCATAGGAATAATGTAGATCAAGTTTCTGTCACATATTTAAAACCTTGTAGAATTGTTCATGTTGTAGAATTGTGATTTTTCATGTGATTTTCGTTTTGTTGTAGTCAATGATCAATAATTCCTTCAAGGCAAAACTTGATTTCAATTTTTCATTTTCAGCGTTCTTAAAAGCTGAAGTTAACAGGTAGCGTTATGAAGGCACCGTCGAAGCTTGTTCAGTGTTTCCCCGGCTTGCTTCCCAGCAAGGCCACTAGTTGTGTGCCGATTATAGCAGAGAGGGATCTGCATCTACCATCACCAGCTGTTGAAATAATCCCATCAAAGGTACACATGCTTGGTCCTTCATATATGGAACTCCAAATGGATATACTTTTTGCTTTGTGCAGAGGGTCTGTGAACCGTTGATTGTTTTTTTTTTTTTTTTGTATTGCTTCTCATAGATAAACAAATAAAGTATGTCTTGAACCTTTTTTCAGAGTGCTCATCCTTACAAATATGCTGGAGAAAAGGTCGATGTGCAAGGTCTTGATATTTTCAAGGTGAACAGTTCACGCAAGTTACCTAGTTTTCTTAGTTTTTTGCTCGGCACTAAATTTTGTTTGATTATATTAGCAATTCCTTAGACATTCAAGTTGTAAATTCTAAATTTCAGCGCATTATTTTTTTCTTGTGCTTCAGGGGAAGGTCAGCGTAGCAGATATGATAGCCTTTTCCCCTTCTAAAGTATCATCATCAAAACATGATGGTAACCACCTATTAAATAAGCTTGCAAGACTTTCTTCCTCTGAATGTATTCTAAATGGAGAAATTTATTCATTTTTTTCTTTTTCTCAGGGACTCTGAAATTTTGGGAGAGTTCCATTACTCTTGTCAACATTCTTAAAAATGAGATCCGCGATGGACAGTTGAGCTTCAGGGGCAAGTTAGTTCTAGAGGTAACTTCCCATGAGAAAACTTGCCTCTTTCCTAGTCATACATATTTCATATAGGTGGTGCCATGTAGCTTGTTACTAGTTGTCTGGCCAGCTTTTGCTTCCATAGAAGCAGAATGTACACTAGTGTTAGGTGCTTAGGATATTTTGAGCTTTTTGAGGGAAAAGTTATTTTTTAGCTTGATATCTATCTACCCAAAGAAGCTGCTAAGTTAGTTGCCGCTTATGTCTACTGCACTACTGCTGTCTTATAGTTCCATATGGTGCTTCAAAGTTCGGTCTTATGACTCCCTGCGTGGACTTCCTTTTTTATTCCTTAAATGTGTTCATGAATTATTAATTTCTTTTGACAATTGATGCAGCTTGGATGTGGATCTGGTTTGGCTGGGATTTTTGCCTGCTTGAAGGTGTGTTCATATTTTCATTGCTTATGATGTTTATGTAATATTAGAGAATGCTTGTTTCAAAATAGATTGACTATTAGCTTCACTTCCAAACTATGTTTCTTTGCCTTTTAGGATGTACTAACGGACTGATTTATTGCTTAAATGCTACTACAGGGTGCATCTACAGTTCACTTTCAGGACACAAATGCAGAAACCATAAGATGCAGAACAATACCAAATGTGCTTGCAAATCTTGAGCAGGCTCGTGACAGGCAGAACAGACCATCAGAGAGCCCTGTTACACCATCTCGACAGCTGTTAGCTCCCAATGTCCATTTCTATGCTGGGGAGTGGGAGGAGCTCCCCACAATTCTCTCTGTTGTGCAGCCACCTGCACTGCCAACAAACCTTAGCTTCTCTGAGGATGATTTTATGGATGGTTGCAGTAGTCATGATGGGAGCAGTATAGTTGGTCATGACTATTGCCCCAGGCGATCCAGGAAGCTATCTGGTAGCCGTGCATGGGAGAGGGCCAGTGAGACAGACCAAGCAGATGAAGGTTACGACATAATCTTGATTTCTGAGGTCCCTTATGCGGTGAACTCTCTAAAGAAGCTCTATGCCCTTATCACAAAGGTCAGTTACCCACTCCTTATCGCGTTGTTGGCTTGTCACGTGTCAGTATATTTCCCCATGCATCTTGCTGAAATTGTTATGGAGCACAAATTTTGAAGCTTTCCGAGCTTCCTTCATTGAATGATTAGGACTATAGCTAGCGTAATTTTCTCTTTGGTGCCTTTACATGTTCAATGACACTACATTGAAAGTCCATACGAATCAGTAGCAGTTTCCGCAATAACTGTGGCTTTTTCTTAAGTGGTGATTTATCTTCGAGTGTCTAACTGTGCATGCTACTCTTGCAGTGCCTGCGCCCTCCTTATGGAGTCTTGTATCTGGCTTCAAAGAAGAACTTGGTTGGTTCCAATGGCGGCGCAAGGCAGCTTAGAGCTTTGATGGAGGAGGAAGGTGTCCTTGGCGGCCACTTTTTAACTGAGGTATCTGACAGGGAGATATGGAAGTTCTTTTTCAAGTAAATGGGCAAATCCAGGAATTGAGAAGACGAGTCCTGGCCTCATACACAAATTTTTTATGTCTACTCGCAGCGCTGTACATACCGCAAAGCTTAGTTCCATTAATTCCTTGGTAATAGGTTCAAAATATGTGTCTCATTTGTTGAGCTTGCAAATGTGTTGGAAATTTTATCCTGTTGTACATCTTCTATGTCGTGCTGTTAGGTACAGAAATCAGTTGTATTGAGCTTTCGTATGCCGAATTTATGGTGATGGCGTATTGGCATCACAGCATGATATCAGAAATATTTACAAATCGTTTTACCTATCTACTCCTATGTCGTGCTGTTAAGTACAGATGGAGTTTCTTGCAGTCCTGCAGATTCAATGCTGAGAATTGGACTCGTTCATACATACCTGCCCCGTAAAATCCTTGCGTTTAATGTGGGAATTCAATCGACCAAATGCAACAAACTCTGCCAAACAAAACGTAAACACTTAGAAATCTAAGTTACTCCAAATAGTCTTAAAAATACAGCTTTGATTACTAATTTCTATTATAATATATTCATAAAATCTGATGAAATTACAATATTATGAAAGTATTTCTCAAGATAAATCTTTTTCATGTATCCAATTTAAATATTTAAAAAAATATTGATTATGAAAGTTTCAAAAGTTTGTCATTAATGGCTATTTGTGACCGAAGAGAGTAATTAAGATTGCCATTAGTGGCAAATTTACTCTCCGCAAGGGAACACTTTTAAAGAAAAACTCTTCCTATTGTGTACTCTTTCCGTTTATTTTTATAAGACGTATTTTGATTTTGCACAAGTATTAAGGTTGTGTTGAAAATAAGAAACATATGAGAGAAAAATGACTTGGATGCTCCCATTTAATTGTCGTGAAAGATGGAAGATATACTTTGCGTGGGTGGAAATGAATAAATGCATATGGTTGAGAGAGAATAAATAAGGGTATAGAAGGAAAGAACTTATTAAATCTATATATAAACCTTATATTTACGAATAAAATCATAAAAAATAATAAGTTTTATAAAAATAAACGGAAGAAGTACGTCATAAAAAACCAAAAAGGCTTGCACAGTCAAGGACAGTGAGGAGTGTTATCCAACCGAAGTAGCTCACAAAAATCTCGCCGCTTCTACACACAGACTCGACGCGTCCCCTTCCATTCCACATCAAAACCTCCACCCCCTGCTCGCCCGTCCCACCGAAATATATACAAGAGAATTGATGATTTACTTTATTTTAATTGGTATAATTAATTATTTACTCTATATATTTCATTCATATATAGCTCTAAAGTCAACATATCAATAAAAACAACGTGAAACAAATAATCAATAGTAACACAGATAAATAAGCTCAAATCATCCGTATATCTGACCCCCTCCATTTGGTTCGGCGCGGCCTCCACCAGGACGCACGCGCGGTGCGGTGGCTGAGATCGCGCGCTCCGACGATGGGGCACAGCACGAGGAAGAAGAGGGGCGGCGCCGGGCGCAAGGCGGCCAAGGACCACGCCGCGCAGCTCGAGGGCGACCAGACCGCGCTCACCGACGAGCTCACCGCCCTGTAAGTCCCCCATCCTTCTTCTTCTCCCCCCTTGGCAAAATTTAACGAATCGGTCCTTGTGCGGCTGTTCCGCGTTTCGAATGCGCACTCTGCGAATCCAGTGTTGTTGGGCGGTTTGGTACTTGGTAGCGAGTTAATCGATGGTAGTGTCTGGTCTGTTGGTTCCAAGATTCGAATTGTGCAGGACGTGTAAGATACTGAGATGTGTTCCCGGTGCTGTACGGGATTCCGGAGTGGTATTATTGCCGTATTGGTTTATCAAATTATTTGCCGTACTTTGTTGTTTTGAATCGGATTTGCCGTGCTGATAGCGATAGGTGGTTCAGACTCCTCAGTGATGATCTCGTGCCGTGTAATCTCCCATTAGTCACTATTCTGAGGTCTTCTCGCATTGTCTTATACGTCAATGTCAGCAATCTTCGTGTTGGAGATTACAAACCTGTGGTTCCTGTAGAGTTCTGTTGTTCAGTTTCTATCTTCTACTCTTGTTCAATATTGGCCAAATAAGGCTGATCGCAAGTCACAATGGAGCTTGATTCGGGAGCAACTTTTACAGGTATAAGCAAATCTATCAACTAATTATACATAGCAATACACTATCAAAGCAGTACTGTCATATTTGTTGCTTTGTTGATTAGAGCATTCTTTATAGTGCTACAGACTTCAGTACTTTATATACTTTGATTCATAGAAAAAAGTATAATGTATATTACTTCACAAGTAGGAAAAAATATTTTTGTTGATGCTTCAAACACTTTTTACCAATTGTATTGCAAGTTATCTTCCATGTGTTTTGTGAGTTGGAAATACTTTTCTTCAATCTTTTATTTTCTATGAAAGTGTGTGTATCATAAAAAAATGGAAACATTCCATAGCAAATAGTTTCCATGATATAGGCTGACTTATTGAGGGCTCCAGGATCTTCGTCTTTCTGAAGGAGTTGTTGAGAAGCTACATAAAGCAGATCAGCGGTTTTGTGGCTCTGCAGATATAGTACTTGCTAGATTAAGAGGACCCTGTTCTATGGTAGTGACTCTTACCCTTTTCCATTAGCTGCTTACATCTAGGAAGTATGAATGTCTAAGATGTCATCAGTCATCACTGTGTGTTTCGTGTTTTAGATAAATCTGCTTGCAAGGCTCTTGATGATCTCTCCGCGTTCCTCAAATGTTTGAGTATGACCAGTCGAAGAACATATTACTATTGATGTACTCATTCCTCCTTCAGAATATTACTACACAGATCTGTTTTTACAGGTGATGAATTGTAACATTATATCTTTTTTTTGTAATTATAAATTGTTAGTGAACAGTTCATTTTTTTTAATCTTTGGAGAGCACCCATCCATTTTTATCTTTGGAGAGCGCACAACCATGTTTATCTTTGGAGAGAATCCTATTTCATTTCTTATCTCGAACATTTAGTGTAGTCTGTATAGCATCCTAATGTAAAATTCATTGTTTGGTTAAATAAAAAAAATGTTAAAATGGAACAAAAAAACAAGTCTTGTGTTTTTGTTCTTCGTGTTGAGATTTTCAAGTTCAGCTATATGATTTAAAAGATGGCATGTTAGTATGTGCAAAGCATATTTTTACTGTTAATGCCACAATATCTTCTCTAGAATTCAACATATATCTTATTACTGTGGCACGTGAAATTTACCATGTCTCAACACAGGTCTATACAAAAGAAGGTAATCCTGGGTCAAGTTCCCATGAAAAGTTGCTAGCTGTTGGGGGACGATATGATTGGTTGATGGAACAAGCTTGGGATAAGACATGTAAGTTGTTCTTGATGCCTGCTGTATGTTTGAGGGGACCTTGAAAGTGTTTGCAGTAACAAGTAACTACATATAGATGGCACAAAATCTTACCCTAGTAACTATACAAGGACCTCTTTGAAACCCTGTCTATTCCATACTTGTCTATAGAAGTAGATTTGCAAGGGAGCGAATTAACCGAGCTGAAGAGTGCTTACCACTGCACTAGGTTGAGTACACAGTACAGGCTTTGTCAAGCCCTAGCTCAAATCCAGCTGTTCTGCAGTGCAGCTCTTTCACCAGCAATGTGGTGGAAGGCCTACATATTTCGAATTCTTTCTTTTGGACTCTGGTCCTGAGAAAGGGAAATAGATAATGTACCGCCACAGGAGGGCTTTTGGCCTGTGCTCCAAAAAAATTCGAATAAAGGAAACTGGATAAGAAAATGGAGATTTTCTATTTAGAACTAAAGGAGTGACTAGGGTACATGTGTTTGTATTTTATGCATTTTACATACGCTTTTTCCACCATCCACTATTCATCCTACAGGTGGGGAATGGGGAGAAGTGGCAAAATATGGATGGGGAGAAGCTTTCAGGCAGCACTTGGAAACATTTTAATCTCACTTCCTTAGAAAACTTATTGTTCAGTCATTTGTCACGACTTTTAGACATTCAAAGTCTGATAGCTTCTCAACATGAGAGAATCAAGCCATTATATAATTGCTACCACAATCTTTTCTCCTGTGAAGCCTTTCATATGATCGAAACGTAAGATTACTAGCTGATTTCAGTGTTCTAATTGCTTTTTGATAACCTGCGCAGAAAACCAAACCCCCAGGTGCTGTTGGTGTGAGCATTGCACTTGAGAAATTCCTTCCTAATAATCCTTCATCTGATCTTGGGTTGCCAAGGTTACTACACAAGTGATCATATAGATTCCTGTATTTATTGAGCACTTAATGATTGATTTGCTAACTGGATTTTCAGGGTTCTCACATGATCATATAGATTCCTGTATCGCATTTCACATTGTCACACTAATAATTTTTTTGGACTTCAGGTTTGAACCCAGCATCAGTGTACTTGTCTGTTTAGAGGGCAGGGGTGGACTATTAAATAAGTGCATGGAGCTTGTTGCAGACCTTTGGGAAGCTAACATAAAGGTGAGTTCTACAGAAGTCTTACAGTCAAGGGTCAGTGAGGAGAGTGAACCTTTTTTCGGTCAGTGCTAATAGATTTACTGTTAAGTGCTAATAGATTTACTGTTATCAGGCTCAGTTTGTTCCTCAGGAAGACCCAAGTCTTCAAGGACAATATGAATATGCCAGCGTTCACGACATCAAATGCCTTGTATTTATCACGGAGGCAGGTCTCTCAGAAACAGACCTTGTGAAGGTAAATGCATTGAAGTTGTGGTACTGTATTGTGTTTTTACACTGTCAAGAATTTGTAAGGTATCGTTCTCTCACAAAAAAAGTACAAACATGGCTGCAAGGGGAAATACCTTACCGCTGTTCATTGATTTGCATTTGGACCATGTGCTGTTATTGTGAGTACAAATATTTGGGAAGATTTAAAATCTGGTTTTACTGATGTGCACTGACTATTGCTCAACTGTAATTTCTTGCTAGGAAGACTTAAGTATCTTGAATTTATTAGACCAAATCCAACCATGTTTTCATATGGATAACACTGGATCTATTTTCTTTGTTAGGATTAATGATCGAATTGTTGGTAATTCTGTTTGGGCCATCTGAAAAATGTATCACATCAAGTTAATTTCTGCTATCCTTCTATTCTAACAGTGGAGGAAAAAGTATAATTCAAATGGTGAAAATGCTCAGGATACATGCAAACTTGGCCATTTCGCATTTGCTGGTTCTATTTGTGTATTTTGATGAGGAAAATGAGCATTAAGAAAAACTTCTGATTGTTCTAGAAATTTTCAAGAATATTGTTTTTCCACATATACATGTAGGTATATGTACTATCACCACCATCAAATGTGCCTCGAGAGTTGAGATTGATGCAAACTTTCAAAACTCAAATCACCATCCCATCTTCTAATCATCGCAATATCCCTTGCACGAATCTTGAGGCTCTTTGAAGGGCTAAGATAGTAAAGGTACCTACACATACATGTGGTTGCATTTTGAATTTTCTACAGCTATACTTGGTATGCAGAAAAGTTTTTAACAATTCTATTCTTTTGTTATCATTGGTAAAGGTTCGACATCTTGATGCAAAAAGGGAGAAAGAAGTTAAAAGGGAGGAAATTGTAAACTTCCTATACGATGCAATATGTTTACAGTTCAAAAATCCTTCAACCTGGAGCTGATCAGCGGCCTGCTCCTTGGTCACTTTTTGTTCAGGTTTATTCTAGCGAAGGACTGAACAATACCAACCTTTTATCTACCTTCGTTGAGTAGAATCTTTCTTGTTGTTGTTTTAATCTCCATTATTTCTGGACTTCCATTTTTTCTGGAACTGATCCAATCTGTGGTCGCGTGTGACGTGCAACCCTATAAATTGCATTCTTCTCCTTGTTTTCATTATTGTGCAAGTACCAACCCACGGCCACAGCCCAGCATGAGAGCCTGGTGTGGTGATGTTGCTCTTTGGGGTCGTCACTTGTGGTTCGACCTTTCTGTCAAACTCCTCGACACCACATTGATTTAGGTTAAGGCTAGTGTCGCTGCGCTCGAACCATTCTCTTCTTTTATTCGCACTAGATGAACCATGGTGCACATGGATGGATCAACCGCCCTCTCCTACTAATTAAGCTAATCCAGGATGTCCCAAAGATTCTTAGCACGGGGATTAATCTACCAGATCCATGCACGTACTGCACAGCTCAGATCCCGTCGAGTGCTACGCCTTCTTATCTCTAGCCTCGCATGATGCTATGCCACAAATGAGCTGCGATCCAGTGAGGCCTTCACCGTCCATCGATCAGCTGTTCAGCTCAGCTCCATATGCGGCTGGAAAATATCAGCCTGTCGGCACGTGCGGCACCCCACGTGCGGCTAGGCGTACATCTGTCGCACCGAGGGCCGTTGATGTCGGATCCGACGGGGCGAGCTTGCCGGCGACGATCGACGACCGAGATCCGCATTCGACGGTACGTGCCATGAAAGGTTAATGGTCGATACTCTACGCGGTTTCAGTTGACCAGTAGTTTTCTTTGCTTCTCTCTCTCTCTCTCTCTCTCTCTCTCTCTCTCTCTCTCTCTCTCTCTGAAACTTAACTTGAATTTAAAGAGTGCAGACCGACCACCTGCAAAAAACGCGTTTGCATGCGGCATGAATATGATAAGGGCCACCGTTTTCGTTGGTACCTTATGGTTCTCGCTTATTCCAAACGTAAAGAGATATCAACGGCAGGACCTCAAATTTACAAGGCATGAAGGTAGATTAATTATTATTTCTTTTCAGACTATGCCGGTGCATTTGAAGTGAAAAAAAAAGGAATGTAGTCTGTCCATTGAATTATTATGCTGAAACTATAAAGTCGAGAGTTCCAGCATTTCGCCCCTTAATTTATTTCTTTCTTATCTCCATGCCATAACTCGTACGTGACAGCAAGTCCTCTAGTACGAAATGGAAATAAATCGATAACCTGATCAGATTTTATTTTGAGAATTAAAGTCAAATAGGTATCCTTTTAATAGTTTCCTGTGTTTGGCTCCATGTATTGAAACGTGGCAACAAGTCTGACAAAGAAACACAGCAAATTAAAATAACGATAAAATGGATTCTTTTCTTTTAAAGTACAGTGCTCCCTCTGTTGATTTTTTTATAAGGCGCCTATGTATTTTGTTATTCCGTATGTTAATATATAGATTACGTGATACAATAGTGATACCGCTGAATTCGTATTCGAAAGCACTTTCTTATTATTATAATTTTGTAGCTATGAACAAAGTGTCATAAAATACATTAGCGATCAAATTTTAATTTTGGTGACCTAGCTTAGCTAAAAGTCAAATCGCACTCTATAAAAATCATAAAAATCAACAAAGGGAGTATGCTTTCATGGCAAAACGTGATGCCTACCTTCATATCATTTAAATCAAAAGAGCATGAATATATACTGAAAAGGTCATTTCCCCCTTTATTTCCCATAAATTTACACATGATATATATATAGGATAACGGATTGGGACACCATGGTGTCTAGGCACCATGATTTTAAATGCATTAATTCAAGTCAAATTAGGATATATTTTTCATAACTTTCAGTTTTAGGGTATATACCCATCTATAAGAATTCAAATGAAAGACATACCTTTAAAAAAATATACTCAAATTTGAAGATTTGAATGAATTTAGATTACATACTTTGCTGATTTATATGTATGATCAACACATACCTACAATCAAACTATCATCAAAAAAGGAAACTTTAATTTGAATTTCAGTTCAAACTTGTTTGAACTAGTTAGTAAACTAGTTGAACTCAACATCCTAAAAATTTCAAAAAATTCCGCATACAAATACTTATGAAAAATACCCGTTTTGAATCATGGTGCCCAAGCACCTTGGTGTCCCAGGTAATTGTACTATATATATATATATATAAATGGTTGTATACTCTTGGGAGTACGTACTCCCACTCTCAATATATTGCATAAATAATGTTATTATACTTCTTTATCCTTTTGAATATACTCTAATACTAATTATAAGATACTCTAAAGTGAGTTTCACGAAAAATTTCATCAAAACCCACACTTTATAGCATAATTTGTTTATATACTCTTTTTATACATGAAAAACGGTATATAGCAAGAAATAAATGGTTCCGATGAATTTTTTTCAACAATGTCGCATTTTAGTATCTTAGAATTATTATTAGAGTATACTGAAAGTGATAAAAGAGTATAACACATTCGTTTAAGTGGTATACTGGATGTGGGAGTACGTACTCCCAAGAGTACAAAAAATGCTTCATATATATATATATATATATATATATATATATATATATATATATATATATATATATATATATATATATATATATATATATATATATATATATAAAGCACCTCCTTCGATTTAAGGGCAGAAAAATTTCTCAATAATCCTATAAAAGGGAAAAAAAACTCTAGAAGTTATATAACAAATACAATTATATTTTAATTATTGGAAGTAGAGTTATATATTAAAGATAATTGTATCATAATATGTAGCTCTATAGAGTTGTGCTGGTAAATCTGCTAGTTATATATAACAAAACCTTACTTTATTCAAAAGTCAAATCAAGATGCAGAAAAAAAAAATATGGTCTCTTCATCCACTCTTTGGACATACAAGTGCAGTCCATTGTCAAGAAAGAAGAAAAAGGCAGTATAAATATAACCATGGACCATGGTGATGATGGTCCAGGGCAAAGCAAACTAGCTTAGCTTTTAGCTTGCACAGCAGCACCACCCCACCACCACGGCACCACCAACCTCTCCTCACCATCCAAGAGATCGAATGCGTTGCCAAGCCCCCACAGCAGCAGTACCCTCCCCGACAATGTCAGCCTCCGCCCCGCTCGTTAAGATCCCCCTCCTCCCTCGCGGCTTCCTCTCCTACCTCCCCACCAGCCTCCCCTCCATCCTCCCGCGCGGCCGCGACGCCGCCCAGGCCAACGCGGCCCCGCCGGCGCCACCGCCTGCACAGGCGTCGTCTCCCAAGAAGATGTCGTCGGGACAGCAGGCGGGGAGGGGGAGCAGAAAGGCCGCCGCCGACCCAGCGGAGCTGGCGCGTATGTTCGAGCTGTTCGACCGGAACGGTGATGGGCGCATCACGCGGGAGGAGCTCGAGGACTCGCTGGGCAAGCTGTGCATCTCTGTGCCGGGCGACGAGCTCGCGGCCATGATCGCGCGCATCGACACCAACGGCGACGGGTGCGTGGACGTCGAGGAGTTCGGGGAGCTCTACCGCGCCATCATGGCCGGGGACAAGGAAGGCAAGGATGGTGGCGAGGAGGAGGATGAGGACAAAGACATGAGGGAGGCGTTCCGGGTGTTCGACGCCAACGGCGACGGGTACATCACGGTGGACGAGCTCGGCGCGGTGCTGGCCTCGCTGGGGCTGAAGCAGGGCCGCACGGCAGAGGAGTGCCGCCGCATGATCGGCCAGGTCGATCGCGACGGCGACGGCCGGGTCGACTTCCACGAGTTCCTACAGATGATGCGCGGCGGCGGGTTCGCCGCGCTCGGCTGATCTTTGCGAATGATATTCTTCGCTAATGGCTGTGGAGAGCTATATTGGGCTTATGCTTGACACTAGGAGGTGTAGATATTGGCTTGAACGAATTCACGTAACGACGCTCGTATTCTCTCTCTCTCTCTCTCTCTCTCTCTCTCTCTCTCTCTCTCTCTCTCTCTCTGGTTTTTTGTTCGTTAAGATTGATGAGCTTGCTAATTAATTAGGTATTGCACTGCTTGTTGCTCTCAAGAATTGCCTGGGAAGGAAAAAGGTTTTCCCTGTATTTTCAGGGTCTTTCTTCTATCCATGTAAACATTGTAGCTCTCTGCATGCATATGCATGGCCGCATGGGCAGCCCTCGTTTGCTAGTGAGAGAAAGGGGTCTGTTCACTTCGAAGCCTTGTGTACACTTGTGTTGGATCCCATGCTTCTGGTTTGTTATCTGAGAACATTTCGTCACTCTTGTTGTTGGCGTGCATGTTAATTTGATGCCACTGGATTCGAAAAAAAAAAAAGAACCCGGCCTTGAGGTGCGTCTAAGGGTTGACCTGCCCGATTCTCTCTTCTTTTCCCTACCGGCCATAGCATGTAAGACTCTGATTAACTTGCCTACACGATATATGTGACGACGAGACAATGGTTAGCTTTGAGAGGGATCTCGTTCTGGATTAATAGGATGAATTTTGTTTCCTCCAAGAAAAAAAAAACAGAAGGAATTCGGCTTTAGATGACAGTGGAGGCTCTGGACGACAGGGGAATCACTGAGCTTTGGGCCAAAGAGCGACACGATTATCCGTGATTCCCTCCCGGAAACTCCCTGGGCGGTGCGCGCGCACGTACACATGCCGACCGCCCGGGGTGGCGTCCGGCGCCCCTAAGTTGGTGGGCATTTGGCCATGCCCATGTGGGCCGGCTCAAGGCACGACGGTCCAGCTTGGTCTAAAACTCGGTATGGCACGAGTTAGATTGTGCCGTGTCAGTCCGACACTGTTCACCGGGGCGTGCCGAGCCGAAAAAACAGACACAACAGGCCGAAAAAACAGACACAACAGGCGACACGGTCGCACCGCGTGGAGGACAGACCCGAACTCGGACCCAAAGTTAATCACGGGTACAATCCTGGACCCGTTACTTAAGGTGTGCATGTATGAGGTATTCAAATAAAATAGAAAATTTAGCTAGAATGGGGCTTGAACACAAGACCTCTTGATTCAATCGCATGGTTCCTTCCATTGAGCTATGGTGTGGCTTGCGACAAGGGTGCATGCTAATCTATTTTGAGCTCACCTCACCTTCTACCTTGGAATCGGGTTCAGGTCTGGGTACCCACAGGTCCAACATGACATCCGGACCCGAACTAATATACCCGTGGGTCCAAATTTAGACCCGGACCTGGACCCGCCGGGTCGGGTACCCGGACCCCTGGGTATTTTTTGCCATCCCTAGGCACGGCCTCCACTCGCGATGGCTGCCTCGCCTGTGGAGGGGAGGAGCACGCGGCAGGAGAGGCGGCAACTAGGGTAGGGTGGAGGGGCGGAGGAGTACATGTCGTGCCGTCGTGATCAGCCCCGCGTCACCGTAGCCATCGTCGTGCCGCCATGGTCTCGGGTGCGCCCGCCATCTCCTCCGCGCGCCCACCGAGCACCCGCTACCTCCTCTGAGTGCCCGCCGAGGTCACCAACGCCCACGCCCGTCGTCGAGGCTGTCGAAGCCACCTGAGGTCACCGAAGGGGAAGGTGAAGAGGGGGGGTCTTCGTGGTCGCCCACGCCATGGCTTGACTGCTGTGGCCCGCACGCCCGCCGCCTTGCCCACAGCAAGGCCAAGGGGCTCTTAACCGGATGGAGGACGACGTAGAGGCCAAGGGGCGCTGGGTCGGAGGGTGGGAGGTGGTAGGTGAGGGGAGGGAGGCAAGGGGATGCAGGGTTGCGGGTAGGCCGGGGTCCGGGGAAGCGGGGGGAGGCCGAGGAGAGGGAGGCAGGCGTGCGCAGGGGCGGTGGAGGCTGAAGCCGTGGGGAGAGGGAGGGGCGGGAAGGCCGGAGGGAGGCGGGCGGGAGCGGGGATGCGGGGTCGCGGGGAGGCCGGGGAGGCGGGGGGCTGAGGAGAGGGAGGCGGGCGTGCGCGGAGGGCGGTGGAGGTCGACGCTGGGGGGCAGAGGGAGGGGCGGGGAGGCAGGGAAGGAGGGCGAGCACGGGGTCGGGGAGGCCTGAGGTTGAAGGGACTGAGCCATCGAGGGAGGCAAGAACACGGCGCTCAAGGCGCGGGGAGTCGGGGAGACCGAGGGTGCGGCGCGCGGGGTGGGGAGACCAAGGAGATGAGGGAGGCGTGTGAACCGAAAAAATGCGAAACCGTGCGGTCCGGTGCACGCGGAGTCACGAAAAAAGTAAATGAGAAGAGAGATGTGAGGGGAAAAGAGGAGGAGAAATAGGAAAAAGAGACGAGGATTTTGTTCTCTCACATATGATTTCAGACAGCGAGGACTGTGAGATGATGTAAAAGCAACGCAACATAATGTAAAGTGACACGATGTGATGTCTGGCTGATTCCATCCCGCTCATGATTTACAAATTTCACTCTCCCGCTCATCGTTTGCGCAACGTAAAACATGATTTGACGTAAAATGATGCGACGTAAAGCGACGCGATTCCCGTGCGGCTGCGCCTGCATTTCAAATTTAAAAGGGTTATTTGAATGTTTATTTGCCGCTAATTGCTATAAATTCTACCCGAGCGCTCTCATTCTCGAACACTCCGCTTGCTTTCGCTGTGTTTGCTCAGAACACACCGCTCACTCTCTTTGTTTTTGCTCAGAGCACCCCGCTCGCTCTCTCTCTCTTTTTATCAGAATATCAACGAAACAAAAAAATTTTACAAGAGCAAGAGTAGGAGAGCACACCCTCGCTCTCTAAGTCCCGGTCATCGGGATCAAGAGATCGATCCGTGCCAACTCTCCTCCAGCATGGGAGACTATGGCATGGATGGCCGTCATCTAGACGGTACTCATGGCATTGAGGATGCCTCGTACATTTCAGATGTACCGAGATCCGATGCCGCCACATCGGTGTATATGGGACGGGCGTCGGTATCGACACCAAGCTCCGATGCCGCGACATCGACGCAACCGGGACGGGTGTCCATATCTGGCACTCGACGGGCGTGGTGCTAGCAACACACAGATATAACCATTGAAATTGTGGACGGATGTGAGGTAGTGTTTGCTATTTGTAAATACTGTCAAGCTAAATTGTCTGTGCGTGTATGTGGTGGAACAGGTTATCTGAAGAGACACGTGGAGACATGCTTGAAAAAGATATCGGCATAACGGAGGCCGGGCGAGGGCGTCCAGACGCAGCTCAACTTCAACACCGACGATTCGGTAAGTACGTGGGTATACAACGCCGATGTAGCTAGAGACGAAATTGCACGGTACATAGTTACAAAGGATCTTACACTTAGAATGGGCGAGAGCTCTAATTTTGAAATAATGATGAAACGTGATTTTTGCCCACAATACCAACATGTTAGTAGAAGAACAACCACACGTGATATTTATAAAAAATTTACAAATAAACTAAAAATGTTAAAACAGACTTTCTTGACAGCTAGTTTTTCCTTTGCCTTAACATCAGATATATGGACCTCCCAACATCAAAGAACAATCTATATTAGTGTTGTTGCGTATTACTTAGACGAGAACTACTTACTAAACAAAATGGTCATAGAGTTTAGATCAATCTTTGAGTCACACACCGGAGATGTTATCGCTAACCATATACTTGAGATTATTACTGACTTTAAAATAGAAGGTAGAATTATTTTCATCACTCTTGATAATGCATCGGCTAATACGACAGCTTTGGATTATCTCTTAACGCATCTGGAGACTTATATTGGAGATTTTGTACTCCACCAGAGATGCGTATGCCATATTATTAATCTCATTGTACAGGTAGGTTTGACTGTAATGAAAACTAGTTTGGAAAACATATGCAAAGCTATCCAGTTTATTAACGATTCACCTGTAAGGTTTGCACAGCTCTCACAGTAATGCAGGGTCAACAGTAAGGACCCAAGAAAATTCAACTTTGATATGAAGATTAGGTGGAACTCGACGCATATTATGCTGGAGTGGTGCAAGGGCTATAAGCATATTGTCACTGTCTTCGTCAACTGCAATAATGGTGAGTCATTGGTTACTGAAGTGGATTAGCAAATTGCCGGTCATTTTCGTAATTTTTTACAATGCAACTAAAGATTTATCCGGTGTGTACTACCTAACTTCTTCCGTAGTCATCGAGTGACTTTAGACTATTGCTAATTCTTTTTTAAAAAATAGAGATAATTATATTTTACATCCCATTATAGAACCAATGGAGAAAAAAATTTAAAATATTTTCAAGATATTCCTCATCTTTACTGTTTTGCTACTGTTTTGGATCATCAGAGAAAATTATCTGACTTGCAGGGCGCTTTTAACGGAATAGATGAGACATTCGATCTTGATTTCTCTGAGGCCTATACTCATGTTTATAATGAGTTTTTCAAAGTTTTTAACAAATATTATGACAAGTTTGGCACTAGAAGTGAAGTAAGAAGATCTACCACAACAACGCAACAAGCACGAGGCAGTTCGACTGCTTCAAACATATGGAAGAAGCTCAAAGGCAAGACGTCTGGCTCTTCCCAATCGCCGAGCAGGTTGACATGAAATCAATGAGTAGAGCTCAACCACTACCTTGACACACCTTTCATGGAGACCGACCTTCACGTGGATGAGAAAAATCAACTCAACTTGCTCTTATGGTGGAAGAATAACGAACGTATTTACCCCTATGCTTTCCCATTTTGCACGGAACGTACTTACAGTTTTGGTGTCCGCTGTCTCGTCGGAAGCCACTTTCAGTTTGGTGAGGAGGGTACTTGAACCGAGGAGATCGTCTCTAAGACTCAAGATGGTTGAGGTAATTACTTACTTAAAAGATTGGGTGCGTGCAGAAGATAGGACACAACATGAGCCCGAGGATCCAGAGATAACGGAGGCGATTGCTGACTTTGATACTCTCAACCTCTTGTAGTCTATGTATTAATGTATATATGCGTAGCTACTGTACTCTTTTCCTTACTTAGTGTACCCCACACCGGGGTGTAAGGTTTTAACAAGGCAGTAACTTTGTTCATGTTCAAGATTAAATAAAATTTAATCCTTTTTCACCAATATTTGTCTCTATTGCCTCAGCTCTGTGTGTCTTTGGGTTCTTTTCTCTCATCGCAATAGTGCAAATGTATCAGGCTTAGGCCAGCGCTGTACGAAACAGGCACGAAACGCAAATGGACCGTGCTTGAGCTCGCCAAAGACTAGTTAGGCCGGCATAATGGGTACAACGAGCCATTTTGACCCATCATGATTATGACCCAAAGCACGGTAAACTTGTACCAGACCTGCTTAGCACGGCAGAACGCCCACTACTACCCTTAACACAACAACGTGTACGCCACTCATGGGCTCACGGCGCCACTACCCCTAACACAACAACGCGTACGCCACTCATGGGCTCACGGCCTCGAGCACCGGCCGTGCGCGTGCGGCTGGACACGGGGAGTTCAAGCCCGCCGTGCGAAAGAAACAGCGATGCGTGCGTGCCATGTGAACGTACGGTTAGCCCAGCCCACATGCTCGCGGCACGAGGATATATACGGCCGTTAGAGACGCCGCGCGCGTGCGCGTGGCTGTGCAATGTGCATGCATGGGCTGTTCGTCGGCCGTGGTGGTGGGCGCTTTAATTGTGGGCGTAGATTCGATTGGGCAACGCAAACTAGTGATAGCTATGGCCTAATCGATGTGCCTAGACGGTTTCGGAGTTGCAATTCGGGCTTGAGCCGTAGTTTAGAGTTGAAATTTTGACTTTTACAGACCAGGATAATCACATTAATTAGACGGAGTCACATATTACAGTAGTAGGACTTGTCCAGTGACGTCGTGCGTACGATTACTACAACGCGAGCAAGCTTAAGTGCTTAACTTCAAGTCAAGGGAGCGTAGACACGTACATCGCACAGCGTGCGGGACGCGCGGAGCCGTCGGATACAACGCACAGTAGCAGTAGCTAGCTAGCGGCATGCACGCATTGGTGCAGAAATCTCTTTGCAGGAGTCACGCCCACTTGGCCATGATGGACATGCCGCCGGCGCCGAGGAGGACGGCGAGGAAGGAGACGAGCTGGAGCCTGACGTTGCTCTGCAGCTTGGGCCCCATGAAGTCCGCGGCGAGGAGGTCCACCAGCGCCATGTAGTGCAGCAGCCCGGCCGACGCCGCGTTCAGCAGGCCGACGACGATCAGCGCCGTCGGGCTGTTGTCCTTGTACACCTTGGTCAGCGCCAGCCCCAGCGCGATCCCGAACGGCGTCGTCGTCGAGAAGAAGAACACCAGCACCGACTTCATCTTCTTGCCGTACTCGGCCTGGAGGATGCAGCCACCGAGGCCCATTCCCTCGAAGAGCTGGTGGAAGCAGAGCGCCGTGACGAGCGGCCGGATGGTGCAGATGTTCTGGGACGCGCCCATGCCGAGGCCGATCACCACTGAGTGCACCACGATGCCCATCTCGAGAACCTGCATGCATGCAGCCGGCCGGAGAAAGCACGTACGTATGATTAAACAGAAGTTAGACGTGCAAATTAAACCTATAATTTTTCCAAGGAAAAAACATTCTATTCGTAATACACGATTGAATTAGCCGTCGAAGCTGCGGACTTTCAAGGGGGAAAAAAACAGAGAGTGATCTGTTGATTTAGTCTAAGTGACTAAGTCTTAATTATATGCGCGGCAGTTTGGCACATGGTTTTGCCAATTAACTAGTCTAAGTGACTAAGTATTTGAATGGTTACTTGTGTTATGGATAGACTGAACACTAAAGACATGCTGCAAAAGACAATTAATTTCATATCGAGGGTGATCAATACTATGTGCTATGTCAAGCAAGAGAGGAGGAAACTTAAAACATTTATTTATTTTATTGTTATTTCAGTCAAGCATGCATGCTGGGATATTATTGGTATCAATTGGGACAGTACGGCTAATGCTCAGGTCAAGGTTGAGAGAAGAGAACCACATTAAACTTGGATTTTGCTTTCCACATGCAAAGTGCTTGAAAATATCACGCTAAATATTTCTAGTTGGGAAAGTCTTTCAAGAGTGAGTTCGCATTGTACGTGCATCGAGTTAAAGAGCAATATAGACAAATATTTAAGGTTTATCACCCCTATGGGGCTGTAACATATTTTGTTTTCTTTTTTTGTACATAAACATGTTATTATTTATAAATATATCCTGCAGGGGGGTCTCCCCTACTTTTCCTTGATTAAAAAAATTAAGGCAGCTTGACGACATTATTGTTACGTGCACAGCCACAGCTAGCTTCCAGCAGTTAAGTTTTGTAGTATAAGGGCTCGTATAGGATGCAGGAATTTAACTGAAGTTTCGCAGGAATTTTACAACGAATAGCTCAATTCTCTTATGTTTCGGGAAAATTCCAAATGGGCTCTAATGCAATTCCAAGTACCTTGTAAGACTAACATTTGTTTAATTGCTACTTTGTAAGCCTCAATTAAGAGTCGATCAACCGGAGAAGTTAGCTTGTGTCATCTGTGCTACCTTTTATTTATTTTGACAAACGAAAGTCAAACATACTCCTAGCTTATTTGAGTTAATTAAGTTTAGCCTAGTTGATTCGTTAAACTGTTAGCCAAACGGAGAATTGCACCTCTGATTCAATGATCTCTAGTTGCTACCAAAAATGACACTAGCTTATTGGTCACGGTTCCTTCTTGTTCCAACTAATATAGATTTTTACTACTTTACATCATTTAACACATTTAGACAACTAATTCTTAAAATGTTAGCAAAATTACAAAAGTATTCCATGAGGAAAACATTTTTTATGACTAATCTACTACTATCATTTTCATGTGATCAAACACACACACACACACACAGAAATAATTATATATATAATTCAAGCCAAATTTGGGTATATTTTTTGAAAATTTCATGTTTAGGGTATATACCCATCTATAGCAATTCAAATGAAACACAAACCTTGAAAAATATACTCAAATTCAAATATTTTGGATGAATTTAAATTACTTGCTTTTATGATTTATATAAAATTAGCACATACCTACAATTAAACTATCATCAAAAAAGAAAACTTTAGTTTGAATTTCAGTTCAAAGTTATTTGAAATAGTTAGTAAACTGGTTAGACTGTCTTAAAATTTTCAAATTTTTTTTGCTTATAATACATAGGGCAATACCCGTTTTTGGATCACAATGCCCAGAATCCACGATGCCCCATTTCGGTGTCATATAGGGCACCATGATTTTAATTGACTGAATTCAAGTCAAATTCGAGCTAGTATTTTTTTTTTGTTGAAAATTTTAGTTTTAAGGTATATACCCATTTATAATAATTCAAATAAAACACATATATTTGAAAAAAAAACTCAAATTTAAATATTTTGAATGAATTTAGATCGCTTGCGCGCTTTGCTATATATATTTTATATATATATATATATATATATATATATATATATATATATAATCATCACATACCTTCAACTAAATTATCATCAAAAAAGAAAACTCTAGTTTGAATTTCAATTCAAACTAGTTAGGAAACTGGTTAAACTCAACACCATAAAATTTTCAAAAAATTTCGCATGTAATGCATAGGGAAAATGCCCGCTTTAAACCATGGTGCTCAAGTACTGTGTGTGTGTTGGATTTTTATATTATTGGGAGGTACTACAAGGGACCACCAAATTATCTTTAAATTCTTGTACCTCTTGCCTCTTGGTCCCTCCAACTCTTAAACTTTCGGTAGCTCTTGGTACTAACTTAATATATATTTTTGGTATCTTTCAAAATAGTCAAATTAAGTTGAAAGGTGTTTTCTAATTAAAATTGGAAGGAGTTAATTACACATCTTTTGGACTAGCTTAGAGATAGCATAAGTCAACGAGGCGTGTCCTTCAATTTGGAGTCAGTATCTCCACCTCCTGAAGGTCTCCACTTATTTAAGCAAGTTGTACCAGTGGTCCAGTTGGCATATATATGACGTAGCCATATAAATATCTTAAAAGAACCGATCGAACAGGATTGTTTAACCAAGCTCGAAGACATTGCAACACAATCTAGCTAGGACCGTACGGACCGTACTTGAGAAGTACAAGTTAATTAGTTAATGACAGCAAGAAGAAATTAACCAGCAAATAACATAGCTTGGGATCAATTAATTCGCAGTTATAGCTGGTGCGAATTAAGTGCAACACACGATTACCTGAACGACGACGCGGTTCCGGCGCAGCTGCGCCTGACTGGCCTCGACGTCGTCGGGCTTGGCCACCTCCGTGCCGTGGCCATGGCCGTGACCGTGACTGTGCCAGTGGCCCTGCTCAGGGGTCTCGTGGTCGGCAACCGCCGCGCCCTCGCCCCCACCGCGAGCGGCGCCCTTGCTCCGGTTGTAGAAGGTGAGCATGAGCGAGTCCACCATGAGCGTGAACACGGCGGCGAGCATGGCGACGAAGGTGGTGAAGGGAAAGTCAGCCCACGGCTTCTTGGGCAGGCACGGCGAGCTGAGGCTGTTGAACGAGTCCGGCAGCACGTGCATGTAGCCAGTCGCGAGGATGACGCCCGACGCAAAGGCCTTGACGACGACGAAGAGGTTCCGGTCAGGCCGGAGCGCCGGCACCGACCGGGAGAAGAGCGGCAGGCACACGCCGATCACACTGGAGACGAGGATGGTCGGGATGGCGATCAGCTTCAGGCGCAGCGCCGTGGGGACGTTGTGGCAGTCGCCGTCGGCCGCCGGGCCGCCGCATGCGTCCGTGGCTGCCGTGCCAGTCGCCGTCGTCTGCGCATAGGCGAGGAGGGGAGAGGAGGAGAGGAGCGCGAAGGTGAGAAGGGCTAGGGTTTGCGACGACGACATTTCTCGATCTTTGTTAGCTTAGGTTAATTGTGCTTTAGCCGGTCGGGATGAGTTAGCTAGCTAAGCGCCTAAGCCCATATATATGTTGTGTACAGATGCTTAAGAACCTGCTCCCTTTTGACTTTAGTGTGGGGTTAGTTGTTGTACGGTTGTACGGTTCAGTACTGTTTTTTTTTTGGAGGAGTAGTACACTTTGAGTTTGTGAGGTTGACGTGGTTTTATTAGTATTTTGAGTTATTAACGCAAGCGTGATCCTTTCGGCTCGCCGCCCGCCACACAGAACCTGTAGGCGCGCATCATGCTGCTCCACAGTCCACACACGCATGCAGAGAGAGAAGTTGACAAACAGCACTGGTTCACCAGGTACTCAGTACCTACACATTAAATTACTTTTAAATTTTTGATATTTTTAAAGCATATTCAGCATTTAATTTTTTGATGTCTCTCATCACTTGCTTAATAGATGGAGTACCTCCTTAATTTTCAATGACAGTGGAAAGTCTCTTCAACCTCTTGGTTTAACTGTTTAAGGTCGAGCTTTAATTGGTACGCATGTTCCCCTCCGTCCTGGGTCGGAATCTTTCTTTCCTTGTCCAATTGTCAACACGAATCTTGCTGCTATATTAGGACACATTGGTTTGATTGGTAGTAGGGATGGCAATTTTACCTATGAGTTTGAGTACCGGTGAGTACCTGATTCGATAAGGGCGGACACGGGTATAGCACTTCAGACCCACGGGTTTTCGAGTTTGGATACCCGATAAGATCGTAGGATAGGCGTGGGTACCAATTTGTACCCATAGGTATCAATGAGTATCCTATGACGCATGAGCCCTACTTAAGATATAATTAAAAAAACAAAAACCCTAACTCAACCTCTCAGCCTCCTCCCTCCCGATTCCCCAATCCACATTCCCCCATATACTCGCCTCCTCCGATCCTCCCTCCCATCCAGCGCGGCCACACCCCCTCCCTCGCCTCCCTCCCCCCTGGCCGCCCTCCGCTGCTGTCTCCCTTGCAACGCTGCCTTGAAGTCCAACTGTCCAAGGGGGATGGCTCAAATCAGACTAGCGGTTTCCCGTCTTCCTCTTGCTCACCGTTGTGAAGTCCGCGGCGGTAACGCGCTTGCCGTCGGCCTATGTGCAGGATGCCATCTACTCCAACCGCATCTCCATCTTCTCCAAAACCTACTGCCCGTAAACCCTCCCAGGCACCAGCTTTTATGAGACTCCTTTTGCTTGTTTTCCGGTTTGCGATTTTGGGGAATTTTTGGTTGTTGCGGGTGCACCAGCGGCGGAGTTGATGCCACATCGTTGAGATCCCGGGAATCTCATGAGCCGTTATGGCTGCCTAGGCACAGATTTACTAGGAAAAGGGGTTCAGATGCTGTGAATTGGTGGATTTGTTGTCTAGTAGATGGTGGGGGTGCGAATTAGGCACAATGCCATGCAACTGAACCGCTGACGGTTGCGAATTGGCTTAATTAGGTTAGCATCTCCAGCAAGGCCCCTAAAACATGGTCCCTATTTTGGATTTAGCCTTCCTATTTTTTTGAGGCCTGCTAACACAAGTCCAAAGAATAAATTTCCTAAATCTCAGCCCCTATTTTACTTTTTCTCCTATTTTGACATATCCGCTATGTATAATCTTCATTTGACACCACTAAAATTCAATCAAAAATATTTGTAATACATAAAACATAAGCATATTAACATTTACAATTTAAAAACATGATATTTCAAATTTAAATTTAAAATTTTTAAAACATGATAAAATTTTCGAAACCTCTCATGTATTTCCCTATCTTCAATAATAGGGGTTGTACTCGTGTCCCTGGGAATTGGGGCTGAGGAGGCAAATTTAGGGGCCTCCTAATTTTAGGGGTTTGAGTTGGGGGCCCCTGAGAATTGGGGCTGAGGAGGCAAATTTAGGGGCCCCCTAATTTTAGGGGCTTGAGTTGGGGCTCACTTGGATGCTTTTTTTTACTACACTCCTATTTTGAAGTTTAGGCTTTATGAGCTCACGAGATGCTCTTAGTACTTGCAAAATGTGGTCCCATATATTTATTTGGTGGAAATTGAGCTGTTTATTTGCTAGAGCTGAAAATAGAAGGCTGGAACAGTCTCTTGTTTCATGAAGAAAGTATTCGATTTGCTAAGCCGGTACTATGACCATGGCTCGCTGCTGTCCTAAAGAGCTAGCAACTGTAGTTTCTGGTCTAAGATGCTGGCCTATAAGTAAAATATGATATAGGTTCAAATCATGCTGGTAGGAATGGCAATTGGTGGCTCATAAATTATATCGGCGCATTACCGTACCATGTGATTGAACTGTGATGCACTTATGTTCATAAGTTGCAAATAATTGGCTTTAGTTGGCTTGTTACTTGGATAACAATGAGTTGGGAGGAAACGGGTTATTGTTGTATGCTTGCATTCAGACATGCACATTGGAATACTACTACAATTTGGATATAATCACAGAAACCGAAAATGTGGAATTTATGTTGTGTTCCTTTTGGATACTATTGCTACAAGCTGTTGAACTATTGAAAAGTGTAAGCTACTTATCTAATGCCAACCAAGTGATTTCAGTGTTGCTTGTTTCTATCTCATGGCGAAGGATGCAATACATACGTGTTTCTTTTGATAAACTTGGGTGTAAGTTTGTACGTTGGTTCCTTCAATTCTTGGAATAGACTATTTGGTAGGCATCATATATTTCAAAGCTCAACGTTTGGTAGCACATTCATATTTATTTCAATATATCAAAAGTTCAAAACTAAAAATTTAAAGGCTTAGAAGTTGAATACAGAGTATGCAAGTTCTTTCTTGAGATGTGCATGCTTGTATTTGTATCTCAAATTTCTCGAGGAGTTTTGAATTCCAATAAAAACTTTGGTAGTCTTGATGAAAAGATCTTATATCTCCCTTCTTGTTATAATTCTAAACACTTCTTATATGGTGTAATTACTTATGAATTCTCTGGTACCAATAACATTCCAGACTTCTTGCAAATGCCTATTTATTTCCTTTTTGTAGGTACTCTATGCGTGCTAAACACATATTTAGAGATCTCAAGGAAAAACCTTATGTTGTTGAGCTTGATCTCCGAGGTAATCATCCAGATTGTATAGAATTTCAATCTAATTGATTTTGTTAGGTATTTTTTCAGCTAGAAGTTCGGGTTCGGGTTCCCATTGGGTTTGGGTACCCATCAAATCACATGATGCACTAAGTTCTGGAGATCAGGATTCAGGTTTGGGTACCCATTAGGTTTGGGTTCAGGCACCCATTCATGCCCGAGAAGTCTTGTGGGTTCGGGTGGACGGCAGTCGTACCCGGAGGTACCCACCCGATTGCCATCCCTACTTGGTCGTGCTGCCAGTGTATAGAATTTAATAAAATTTTCTAAAACAACTCATTTCTTTAATTATTTCACCAAAATAATTCCTAAAAAATGACAAAAATAGATCTATGTCATCGACCCAAATGGTGACAAAACCCCAGAAGTCATTTCAAATTGCGAAATGATGATGTAGTGTCCAGTTAGGATATTTGTCGCTAATCTAAATGCCAGGAAGTCCTCTATCACCAATCAATTGACGACAGTAATCTGTCACTATTCTAAATGACGATATACTTCTATCACCAATTGAAATAGTGACATAACAATGTATACAAAAGATATTACCATGTAGTCCATGTGGTTTTGGGGAAAAAACACCGACATTAGCCATCTGTTGAAATAGAGTAATATTTTTCTTTATGAAAAATATAGCAAAATCAGGCATTTTCTGTCGCTTAACCAAGAATTGTATGCATGTAATGAGGTAAAGTGATGTTTCTTGTATGAACAAACTGGACAAAGCCAGACATACCATTTCGTAATATATGTGCAAATTACATGGCACATATAGTTCAGTTCAATGGCTATATTCCACTTGCTACTTCTACAGTACAAATGGCGTCATAAACGAATCAAAGTCTAATTTGTGAAAGACTTTGTTGGTTGACATGCCCATGAACGAGGGCTAAACTAATCGATTAGTTTATACTCTGCAGAGCTTGTACAACTTTACCCACAAGACACGATCACACTTTCTTTGGTATACGGCAAAGAGATCGTGATAAGGTCTTTATAAAGCGCCATCCCAAAGAAGTCATGCCCACTAAGGTTTCACCGTCGATAAGGTCAGACAACCCTAGTTGGAAGCCCCCTCTTGTGCCATAAATCAATCAAATAGCACAACCAACATGGAACATTGCAAATTAGTTATACAAGTCTATCCCATACCAGACTTGTAGTAGTATGGACTATGGATAGGCTTTACAATCAGCAGCTCGCAGACCGATTCTTAATTGACTAGCTAGGTGAGCTTATAACAAACCCAAAACCATTGCGTAACCACCTAACAACCAATCTAGCACCATTCAAATCATATTTTCAGTTTACTTTGAAGCATAACAATTTGTCACAATATTCCATGGCATCCATTTACCAAAGAACAATTTTTATTTCAACAGAATCTTTATTTGGCTCAAATTCTCAAAAATTCATAATTTAGGTCTAAGCATGTCTAAGTCATTTACTGTAAAGCAGTAGTTAATTGTAACATCCTAGAATTTAATGAAGAATAAAAAACAATTAAAAAATATTTGGTTGCTTTATTCTTGATTTATCTTGAATTTCTAGAATTTATTTGTCTTTTGGTGATTACTTTGTGGGAAAAACAATTGACTTTTGGAATTAGTAAAAAGATAAAAAGTAAAAAAAAATGAGAAAAATCATAAAAATTATTGTAAAAATCCTAGAGTTCACTGGAAACACGTTTTAGCAGTCAAACATGAATGTGAATTCGTTTAAACAAAGGAATGATAAAATTTTTAATGTAATGTGACCCTGAAAAGTGTAGGAAAAGATTTTTGTAAATTTTTACTGAGCTTTCCTGTAGCTTAAAATTTTCCCATATGATATTTAGGTTATTTTTAACCTTTGATAAAATTAGTAAAAATTAATAATGATATTTATTATTTATTTAAATTTATTTATCCCAAATATGACAATTTACAAAACAGAGAAAAAGATTTATTAGAAAATAAAAAATTAATATTTGAACTTTAAATTTTTATTTGAGGACTATGATATCATTTCAAACTTTATTTAAAAGTTTAAAAAATTAATAAGTTAGTTTAACATCTCATTTAAATCCTTTATGAAATTTGAATTTTAGAACAGTAGCTAATGTCAGAATTTTATAAAATAAAATGCATTGCATTTTCACATTAAATTTTTATATGTAGTATATAACTCACTCAGGATGGTTATTAAAAAATTTAGAAAATTTATGAAGTGATTTGGCACCCCAATTATTTATCTTATTTGGCTATCTAAAGAAATGAATTTGAAGTAATCTTCCTTGTTCTCACTTCCATGTGGGCCCGAGCCCTTAAATGCACTCCACCGACCAGCCTTTTGACCCGCACCCGACTACCAGGTTGCCCCGTGTCTTTGCTGTCCCCACTATGTAGTCTCTCTCTTCCCTCTCTTCTCTTTAGAGCCACCGACATGTGGGCTAAGGACCCCACATGTCAGCTCCTCCTCTCTGCTCTCTCTGTTGGTTTCTCGCCGCAAAAATCACTCCCCCCGAGACCACATTTCCGGCCGCCCATACCGTGCGCTGTGAGACAACCAGGAAGATGGTCATGCATGGCGTTTGTGGGCACGCTTAGTGAGCGGCGCAGTGCACGCGCTCGGTATCGATGGGCATGTACTCTCTAGTCCCCATTCTTTACCTTATGGCATTTTCGTTGTCTCCCCTTTCTTTGTATGCGAACACCATAATGACGCCGGCCATAGGGCAAACCACAGCATGCAAGACGAAAGCCTTGCTACGTGTCGTGCCTTCTTTGGGCCCATCAGGCCTGCTTCGTGCCATGCGGACCCAAGCATAGCCCATATAGGTGTGTTGTGCCGTATTGCCTATCATGCCTGACCGCGAGGCTAGGCAGAGCCTTATCATTTGTGTCGTGCTGGACTGGCCTACGCGCACATGCCATGTCGGTCCAGTCCATGTACATACGTACTATGTCATGCTTCAGACGTAATGTACCTATCTTGCCATGGGCTGGCCAAAAAAGCCCGGTCCAGTGCCCATTTCTAGCATAGCCAAATGGATGAATAACTGAACATGCAGATCATCCCTGATTTTTTCTATGTTGATTTTTCTAGACGGTATTTTCCCTAATGCTAGTGAGAAAGTTTGTCCAAACTCCAAAGTTCAAATTAAACAGGGACAGCTGGGTTGATTCTGACCAAGTTTTTTTTGGAGAGGATGATTCTGTTGAGCTCTATGTTATAATTCCTCGTTTCCCCATGTCAGGTGCTCCTAGCTCAGCCCATCTGCACCGAAAGCCTACCAGGCTCCACTTACGGGCACTACTACATAAAGAACTATATTAGACTTCTCATCACAGACGGTTTTTACAGAACTGTCTATGATGAGTAACCATCACAGACGATTTTATTTAAAAACCGTCTGTGATGTGCATTGCCATAATCATAGATGGTTTTTGGCTAGAACCATCTGTGATATAAATACACATCACAGACGGTTTTAGCCAAAAACCGTCTGTGATCTCACCCCTATAAGTCCCATCCTCACCCGATTGCTCAAGTACGCTGAGTTCAAATCCCTAAACCCTAGCTAAAATCCTCTTACGATACTCTTCTACCACGCATGTCATCAGCACCGTACCCGCTGCGATACCCAAGCTCAGCATGATGGTGTGACGCGGTATCCAAACTCGACAGGATGGGTACTGTAGTACCCAAGCTCAGTAGGTACCTGATGTGGTACTTGAGCTCGACAAGAAGGTGGAGCTGTCACCTACTGCGCTTGTTAAGGGGCTACCATGGTGGATGGAGCTGTTGTGGCGTCGGTGACCAATCCAGTAGGGAACATGATATGCGACACATATCACTACTGACAGGGGCGAAGCTGGGCCTCGGGCCGATGGGGCAATGACTCGAGGCCTAGCCCAACTAGTAGTGGATAAGTGTAACAATCTAAGGGGGTGACCTGACTTGATGGTCGGAGGCTTGGTGGCCCAACCGGTCTACCCGCCGCACGCCCTAACGGTCTAGCTGCTTCTTAGCTTCTATAGTTCATGGCCCGCTCCTCACGCCCATCCTTGTGGTCGCACTGTGCCAGTGGTGTATCTAGGATTTTTTATGTGGGTGTACAAAGTTAACAAAATTGTAGGATCGATATATACGAATAAAAGATCATATGAGACAGCACATGCACAATCACCACACATGCCATGAGCACAAACACTTTGCAATGCCAAATGCATCATTAAGCCAATTTTTCATCACAAGATTTCACAAAACACTATTCAATACAAAAGTTTAAGGTCCATAATAGCAAAAATTTAAATACAGATTATACATATTAGATCAAACATATCACAATAAATTAGAAAATTACAAAATAATTAAGAAAACTCCATAACTTGGAAGTGAGTATCAAGACTTCATGACTAACTTGTAGAAAAAAATATTGATCGTCTATTATACTTAGCTGATTCCTTCACAAAATTAATAACCAAAAACAAATTTGCTTTCAACATATATTGGTTTGGGTGTGGATGTAGTAGTTGTAGTTGTCTTCTGTGTTTTTCCGAATCGATCCTGCACATCTTTCAAAACTACACACTTCCTTTCCATTTTCTTAAGCTCTACATCCACACAATCAACTAATTAATACCAATGATTCAACCTTTATCAACATTTTATGTTCTCAACATTCCTCTAGGTTCTAGTCAATGACCCCTAACTAGCTGCTACAGCGGTGCAGCGTAGAGTGTTGAGGATGATGCTTGGCCGGTAGCCCAATTGTCGCCTTAGCTCCCTAGGCTCACACCGTCGCCTGCTTTTCAAAGTGTGTCGCTGGTCACCGCTCCGAGGTCGAGCGAGGGAGAGAGGGGGGCAGAGAGCATGAGAGATAAAAGTGGGGATCGAAATTTGGCTAGGGTTAGTTGTGTTGTGCAATATTCTATGCTAAGTTGAGGGATGGAAGGTGTGGACTTTTTGTTAATGTGTTGGGCCCACTAGTTGAGGATTGGAGGTGTGGGATAATAAAATTAGGCTAAAATTAGTTAATAATGAACATATATGTTGATCTAATCCTATTATTGATACATATATATTATCGACGATTGGGAAACTGGTCCCCGCCGAGCTTACTTGTTGATTGAGGGATCAATACGGTCCCCTTTTTCGATGAAGGGATTACATCTGAAGAATGCTCGATTGGCTCAAGACACCCGAAAGATGGACACAAGGGTTTATACTGGTTCGGGCCTCTTGCTGAGGAGATAATAACCCTACTCCAGTGACAGTGGTATTTCTGATTGTTTCAGACGGTATTTGTGCATGCCCAGATTGACTAGCTTTGATTAGCCTCTCCTTTCCTTGTAGGTACAGGAGGTATTTGTAGCTCTCAAGAAATATCGAACCTAATTACAGCTGGATAATGGGCATTTGACCACATCAACTGTGATTGTAACCGAAGCCTTGATTTACGGCACATTCCCATCGTGGGCGTAACGGCACCACATCGTGGCGTGATTAGCGCTACTCGGGCGTTACTGCCGAACACGACCTTTTGACCATACATCTCGCGGGCGAGCTTGGGTTGAGCGTGCTTGGTCTTGGCTGAGCATGTATGCTCAGGCCTCGAGCACAGATGCTCCAGGCCGAGCGACGAGCCTGGTCCGACCGGACGGGCCGGCCAACCAGATCACGCGTGGGTCATCGTAGGGAACATCATTCGAGGGTACGCATGATCGGCTGAAAACCGGCTGACGGGGTACTATGGTACTTATGGAAATTATCTAATCCCCAACATATATATACTCAATTTTTTGCAAACAAATTAGGTGTATAGATGTACACCCATGACCATATATTGGATAGGACATTTGATTATTTGCCACACCTAAATTGATGTAATTGATGATTTGCTCTCACTTATGTCATTGATCATTTGTCATGTAATATCCACATAACTCACCACCCCTGCTATGCCCTCGGTCGTTGCGCCCTCAAAGCCGAGCTCGGCCTACACCATCGCGACGTCGCCCGTCGTCGCGCCCGCCTTGCACCGGTGCCGCCCAGCACCCCCGCGCTTGCCGGTGCGCCTTGCTGCGTCCACCTTGTTCCAAGGCTCAAAGCCGAGGCCAGGGGCCTCCTTGATTTGTCCACCGCACGACTACTCGCAGCAGCTCTAAGGGAAGTACTTTCGAGTTCGAGGAGTACATCACGTCCATCAGTCCATGGTGAGGAATCCTTGATTGCTCGATTCGTGTCCATGTGGTCGATTAGAGATAGCGTAGCAAAGACTGATGGAAATGGTGCTTAATTATTATAAACCAATGAAAAGACAGCGCACGCACATTGAGTAATACATAGCACAACTGTTTATATAGAAAAAGAGGGATTTGATCCCTAAAACTAGAATCCTAAGCTGCTGTACTAAGTACAAAGATGGCGTTCTAATTTTTATAAAGTTCGATGCTCTTGGCGAATTAGAAATTCCGGGTTGGTTGCTTAAGATGGGTGGATAATATCGGGCTTTCATTAGTAGAGAGGAGCTACTAGGGAATGCGGCGGGTAGTACATGTGGCGCAAGCGGCGTTTTAGCACAAAAAATCTTTCAGGGTTTTGATATGTTTTCTTTAGCAATCATCATCTAAATTCTGGGTCATTGGATTTGCTTTCAGATCGATGCACACCCCCCTGAATTCGAGGTGGGTTGATCCTACAGATGTGTGTTTTAATCCTACAATCCAAAATTTAGATTATTTTAGGACAAAAACATCCGAATGATGTCTATACACTCCCAATGTTTCAAGTATCTATGGCCATTTGTCATGTTTTCTTTCTTTTATGCCAAAAAGCAACTGTGCTCGCAATTGTAGTTAATGACCCTTGAACCTTCCGTCTTTCTTCACATCCCACTTAATAAATTTCTCATCAATTCTCTACTGATTTGAATACTTTAATCAAGGGATAAGACCTGAATCCCTTATACACACTGCTGTATTGGCTTTTAAATCTCGGATGTTGTACACTTCGGAAGTTTTAAGTAAGTTTAGATTTTTGCATACATTGCTTGGCATGTTGTGCTTATATGGATGTTGGATGCTGTCTGGCTGTCTGTTATAAAGATACTTTGCTGTTACACTTCCAATGTTCTCTATCTAAACTTCGCAATTTTCTTAGAAAGGGTAAATTGCTTGATTAGGGACGATTTTCCTCGGTACAGTAGGATTTGATGTTTCTTAAAACACTTGTACGTGGCTACCAGCATCGCCCAAATTGATTCTTGATTTTTTTTGATGGGATTGTATTGGTTGTTGAAATGTTTGTTCCTTTCACCCTTTTTTCATCGTTAGCTCCTGTATAACTTCAGTCGTATATATACATGTACATTTCTCTTGGATATATATGTTACTCCCTCCAGTTTGATAATACATGTCGTTTTGGACACAGTAATGGTCAAACTTCTAAAACTTTGAGTATCGATATATTTTTAAATATTTAAATTGGATATATGAAAATTATATGTGTAGACTTGTCTCGAGAAGTACTTTCATAATATTATAATTTTATTGAGTTTTATAAATATATTATAATAAAAATTAGCGGTCAAAGTTGTATTTTGAAGACCGTATCGATATCCAAAACGACATCTATTATCAAACTGGAGGGAGTATTATGTTTGTTACCATTGGTTTATGGGCATAATTTACATGTGTATATTTTTATACTATTGTTGACGAAGATAGGGTATGTTCAGATGCACCAAGTATTCGCTAATTTGATATTAACTTTTGCATCGCTCCACTACACTATATTGTTTTGACTTATTTTATATTTTCTGTTGAAATGTTAAGCATGAGGTTCACATTTATTTTTAATTATGTATTTGTGCTGTACTTTTTTATATGTCAATATACATAGTCTTTAACGTTACTAATAGCTGCTTAGTTTTTCGTCCAAGGTTTATCGAAATTCTGACTCTGCCACTGACTACATGTGCTTTCTGTGGTGAAGGGGGTGTTAGATTTGAAATTTCAAACAGGCCAAAAATGAAAAAAAAAAAAAAAAATTGTTCGGCGGGCCAAATACACGGAGCCTTCCCTCGTAGGGATGGCAAAATTACCCGTGGGTTCGGGTATCCGTGGGTACCCGACCCGATGGGTTCGGGTATGGGTTTGATTTCAGACCCGCGGGTTTCAAATTTCGGGTTCGGGTTGGGTTCGATTACTGCAGTGGTACCCATGGGTACCCGAATTAATTAATATAAATTAAAAATAATGGAAAGTTAATTCAAGATTTTCAAGCATCGTTCGAGATGTAAGATGCGGTAACTTTCATGATTATGTAGACCATATATTTTTTCTTTAAACATAGAAATTACAAATGAATTGATTGACAATTGATGGTTGAAAATTTGATTGTGAGGTGAATTTAATTTCGGGTTCGGGTACCCGTTCGGGTTCGGGTACCCGTTCGGGTTCGGGTATGGACGTGGGTATGTACCCGTGAGAGATTTCGGGTTCGGGTTCGGGTATGAATTTCGGATTTCGGGTTCGGGTCTGCGGGAGGTCTACCCGCCCGTACCCGCCCGATTGCCATCCCTATTCCCTCGCCCACGGGCCACGGGCCACGCCGCACGACCGTCTCCCCGCCGGCACAGCACCTAAAGCTTCCGCAGGCGGCACGCCGGTTTCCCCGCCGGCTCTGCGCTTCTCACTTGGGCGGTTGAAGCCAAGCATTACCCCGAGCACCACCCACCCAAGCACACACGCGCATACGCCATACGCGCGCGCACAACTTCTCTCTCGAGCGCTCGCTGTACTGCGCGGTCATGGCCAGTCGACTCCTCTTGCTCCGGCGACCCACAAGTAGGTGGCGCCTGCGGCCTTCACAATCTCGGCCGCCTTGCATCTCGCCCGATAGTGTAAACGTGGCGCCTTCCCGCGGGACGCTGGAGCTGCGCGCGCCTCCGCAGAGCTCTCCATCGTAAGAGACAAACCCACCTGATCCTCCTCCTCTTGTTCTCACCTTAAGCGGTCGATGGAATTTAGCGAGCCCATCCCATGTTGGGAGGTTTGAATATCTGGGCTTGTGCTTTGAATTGTTGCTGCGGTAGGTATTTGCTGAAACGTTAAGAGGTTGCCCCCAAAATATAGTGGGTGTCAACTGTTCGATGAAATGCCGGAGTCGGGAATTTTCAGCACAATTTTACTGCTTTCAGGATTATGTTTTTACATTTCTGTGTTTTAATATATCATGCCTTAATTTGCGTCTGTGCGCACACAGATGTGCTCATTCAGCTCCTTAGCGGTGGTTCATTAATGAAGCAGTACTATAATGTGCGAAACTGCGAATGTTCTTGTTTCGAGATTCTGATGCTGTTGTAGCTATACATTCCATAAGGTTTTTCACCGAGATGCTGTATTCATCAGTTGGTGGCAAAGTTATAACCTTCAAGCATATAATTATATCCATAGTCAACCAGTTAATAGTGAAAATCAGACTATGGGAGAGCCTCAACAAAATCAAGGAGCCGTTGTGTTGGTTGACGAATCTGGTGAACCAAAAACCAAGAGGAAAAAGCTAAAAGGAAAGAGGGCAGTGACAAGATTTTTGAAATCCTTGAGATGGAAGAAGAAAAGGGAGTTTCAAAGAATGACTGCGGAGGAGAAGATTTTGTACAAACTGAAGCTAGTAAGTTGTATCATCATTCCTTCTGTATGTTGTAGATTTATCTATTTGATTTGTTATCTCTTAAATTGCAAATTAAATTTTAAGCATCAAAGAATGAAGTTTGCTCGACTTTCGCTTGATGTAGCATGATTTCTTATACTGCTTATATTATGCCATGTAAGAAATGGCAAGAAAAGCTGAACATTCATTCTTGCTAGAACTATGATGCTTCATATTCCCAAGCACACTATCATGATAAAAATTATCAGTGCTGGAACTCTTAGTAGATGTTGACTGTCTTTTGTATGCTGCATGCTACAACTAAGTATCTATGCTGCCATTATTTTTTAAAAAAACAAGTATGCTGCCGCTATTCACATTACAATGATAGTATATTTGTTTATCTTTATGCGCTCTGTTGTGGAATTTTCACTCCTGAATATGTTGTTGTAAAGACAAATAATTTGCTCTTGTATGTTTTGTCTTCTTTCTTGGGGTTGCCCTTGAAGGCTCGAAGGAAGGAAGAACGACTTGTTGCAGCATTGAAGAAAATTGAACCAGATGATCCATCAGAACCTACACATGATCCTGAGGTGCTTACACCTGAAGAGCACTTCTATTTCCTCAAGATGGGCCAAAAATGTAAAAACTATGTGCCTGTTGGAAGACGTGGAATTTACCAGGGAGTGATCTTGAACATGCATCTGCACTGGAAAAAGCACCAAACCCTACAGGTAATTGTGAAGACATTCACACCGGAGGAGGTTAAGGAAATTGCGTCAGAGTTAGCCAGACTAAGTGGTGGAATTGTGCTCGATATTCAAGAAGGGAATATAATTATTATGTACAGAGGGAAAAATTATGCTCAGCCACCACCAGAAATAATGTCTCCAAAAGTTTCACTTTCTAGAAAAAAGGTACGCTCTCCTTTTCTATCACGGTATAACGATTAAGATATCAATCTTTAGCATAGGGTATGAACTATGAAGCAAGGTTGGAAGAAAGCCAAAAATAAAACACTAGTAGCAGGACAATTGCAAGATTTCCAAGCAACACAAGCCGCAGTAGGATCCTCCTAATTTGTGGAAGGTGTTTCAGTAGCTTATCAATTTATTATTCAACATTTTAGAATTTATGTGGCGACCCGGGTAATTAGCCTAGGGTAATTAACCTTCATTTGGGCATTACCCTAAGTTAATTACGCGAATCTCGATATAGTAGCTAACAAGGTACCGGGTAGTTCAGTACTTTGTCAGGTACCATACCGTGTTCAGAATATTGCAGCAGAACAATAATTAGAGACTGAACTGAAATATATTACATTCTAGCCACGCATGGCTTACATGTACAGTACAATAAGTTTACAACGGATCTAAATACAGCAAAAGTATTCCACAGCGGTCACACTCCCTGATGACCGCCCAAAAGGAGAAACCTATCTGCTACAATCTTCTAGCCTTCTTGATTGTAGTAGTAGTAGTAGTAAGCATCATCCTGAAGTCTTGGTTCCTGCACATCACTCTCAGTCCATGCCTCAACGGTGGATCCATCAAGCTCGCCTTCTAAGCAAGGGGGGAATTATACAAGAGTGAGTACAACGTACTCAGTAAGAAGTAATAGCAACATGATGATATGAGTTTTTCTCTCCTTTTTCAACAAAAGCTTATTTTCCCTCAAACTTAGGTTTTTATTGAAATTAGGTTTTCTTTAAAGGTTGGCCACTTTTATTTTAAGATTGACTACTAACACTTGTATATGAGACAAACTGATCTTCCGTAGCCTCCAATCCGTGAGACAGGCATGCATTCATGATTTTTAACACTGCGCAGGTCTGTACCACTTTACCCATAGTGACCCTCCTCAGAGAGGCCCCAAAATGTTTATCTCTAATCCAGAAATAGATCTCCAGCCCTATTACCCGAGTCGTGAACTCCTTCTCTAGGCAGTCCCATCGACTCACGGCTAACAGTTGTACTCCGACAGTCAGTCGTCGGCAGTAACTCTACCCGTGGCTTCAAATATACCGTCATTTCCTTGGGACCTATACTCCCACGGGCCTCCTGACATATTCCAGGGGTACACCCTATAAAACTTACCCAATGTGGAGATCTAAATCCTTCATAGGACAACTTTTTCTGACCGTTTCCACACTATAGTTGATACTGTAATTACGGCTCAATGGCCAAGTGTAGTTTGTAAAATTCTTATATTCTACCCTATGTAGAGGGCCCCACTGGCATGACAATCCTTCTCATCGGCGCCCTCTACTCACCATAATAATTATACGACCACATATCCTTCCGTGAACAAGCCAAAACCAATTCTTTCTGTGTCACATGACACCAAACCAATTCATTTTCTCAACCACAGTTTCAACCGCATCCAATTTAAGATTTTTGATCTAAAATAGAATTTTCATGCATGGATGATACACATAATTATACAGAAATCAATTTAAAAGACTTTAACAAGTATGGATCAAAGGGCCCTTGCCTGGAGTAGTACTGAAAGGTTCCACCTCGCTTGAACTGCTGGGGGGATGACCTGACAATAATAAGGAATTACTACGACCATTCAACCAAACATGCTACGGAAACCAATTCTCTACGGACAGCGTCAATCTAACTAAAACCCGTTAGCTAACCCACATTTTCATTAATTCACAGCAACCAAATTAGCAATTACAATTAGCACCATTATTACAACTTTAACTATTTTCTACCTATTCAACCGCGGCTAGAAATTAAAATAGTAGTTTTCCTACAGTTCATAATATCGTGATTTAATCTACGAGTATCGTACGAAAATAGCCAGTTTTCTAATTTCCCTTTTCTTTTCCCTTTTTTCCTTTTCTCCTCTTTTCTTTTCTCTTCTTTTCTTCTCTTCTTTCTTTTTCTTTTCTTCTCTCTTCTTTCCTCTCTTTTCTCTTTTTCCTCTCCCCTTTTCTTTTTCTGCCCGACGCCCTGCCTTCGGGCTCCTTTCACGGTGTCTCCTCCCCCAAATCGCCAAGCTCCTCTCGGCTCCCCAGCGCTCGGCTCCTCCCCGGCTGCTCGGCGCTTGGCTCCTCCCCGGCCGCTCGACGCTGGCCGCCGACGACCGCCGCCAGGACACCCGGTTCCCTCTACTCCCTCTGCTCCCCTCATGGCCGACGCCTCTGTTTCCCCCTAATCTCTCCTCTCCCTCTTCTCTGTTGGAGATAAGAATAGATATTACTCGATCTACTTTTCCTGTGTTCTTCTAGTTGGTTTTCGCCTTCTCTATTCTTTGATTTAGCACTTGATTTGCAAGGTTGGGGTCGATGATGCAGGGGGGTTCTAGCGAGACGGCATGGCTTTGAGCTATGCAACCCTAGATCGCCCTACCCTACTGAGACCGCGAACTACCCGATCTACTCATTGTGCACTAAAGGAGCAGTCTTGCTACTGCTATTGCTACTGGGAATGGTTGTGCACCTGGGATTTGATCTGGGGTTCGGTTGGGTATGGAGAGGAAGAAGAGGTTGCCGGCTTTGATCTTGGGGGCTTCTCCTTGTTCTGGTTCGGCTTCCCTTCTGGCTCTTGGTCGTCCTCCTTGTTGCGGTTCAGATCCTTCTTGCTTCTAGCTTCTCCTCCTCTCCAGATTCTTGGGGACCCTCCTGGCTTCGGCTTGTTCTGGAGCTCCTCCTTCAGTTGCCCTCGGTGGTTAGTTCTGGAGGTTCTTGGTTGGAAGGAAAGAAAGGAATGGAGAGGCTTGCTTGCCCTCTCTCGGTTAAAGAATGGAGGCTGGTTGCTTGCTCCTTGCGATGATGAGTAAAAAGGAGGTATGGCCCTGGGTCGTGCGATGTGCTGAAAGGCTGGGGGATGGACCTCCTGTGCTGGGCTTGTGACCGGTTGAAAGTTGGAATGACTGTGTAGTTACTTGGTCAATTTTACGGAATTACCAAGTTACCCCTTTGGCTCCTTTTACCGAATTACTAAATGGCTCTACTGCTACGGATACCCGCAATCCGAGCAGGTAAGTACGGATTGCCGAAGGATGAACCCGGTTTAGCGAGAGGTGCCGACTCTGCCCCAACGGGTCTGGTATCTCGGTGATCAATACCTCGTCTGCGGGTCTGACGGCAATCCCCTTTCTTATTTATTCGTTCTATTCCCAATTTAAAATTTTCGCAAACAATTTACGTTAATTACTGCTCTAATTACTCACTACTACTATTATCTGCTTAGTTGATTTTCTAGGGTATTACAGTTTAGAACACAAGAACAAGAGACCTAGCCAACCAATTTTATTTAGGTGTAGGGTAGAGCGTTCTACCCATGGTCAATTACAAAATGCTCCAGTATATAAAAAAAATATGCAGAATGAGAAGTCAAAATTTGTACTTTTTTACCTTCTACTGTAGATGCCTTGCTATTTCTTATCATTTCTAATTTTCGTAATTTTGAATCAGGCGCTGGATAAATCAAAATACAGAGAGCGCCTCCGAGCTCTTAGGCGGTACATTCCCAGGCTTGAACAAGAGCTTGAAGATCTTCACGCCCAGATGAAGTTTGCTGGAGGGCATAAAGGACAAAGTGGAGAGAAAGGCGTTGCTTTTATTTCAGATAGTGCAGACAGTATGCCCCCGAAAAAAGGTTCTGCTAGCTCAGTTCACAAGAGAAGTGTATCTGATCTTCTATCAGAGAGTATGGAAGGGTCCAAGAGGCTAGAGGATGAAAGTTCTGAGGTTGATGATGATCCAGCTTCAGAGTCTTTCACATATTCTGAATCTGAGGATCTCTCTGACATTTTTGAGACAGACTCAGAGGATCAGGTAGAAGACAGCAAGGAGCGCCCCTTGTATCTAGATAGGCTGGATAAGTTTCCCTCTGAAAATAACAACGATGAAACAGATGATTTTGAGGAGCATCTACGGAAGATCGCTTCACTTTCTGACAAGACTGATTCACCTGCAAAAGAACTGAAAGTGTCCGAGCTCGATGAGATTGATAAAATCTTCCTGAGAGCTAGCTCATTGCTGAAGAAAAGGTGACGGTTTGGAATCTGTTTACAGTGGGCTTGATTTTTATCTGCACTACAAAGAAGCATTTCTGTGCAGCTTACTGGCATATTTAAAAAGGATTTGAGATCTTCTGGTAACAGATTGGCAAATCTTGGAATGTCATGAAGGCTATAAATAGAGAGGGAGAAGGGTGTCTCTCTTTTAAAGATTTTTGTGCTCCTTCAAGTTTTTGCCCACCTTATTGTGAGGTTTTGTAAACCTTCATCTAAAAGAAAATAAAAATTTATTTTCTTACTTTTGAATTTAAATTCCACATTTACATTATGTGTTAAATTCCGCAATTTAAATTCAGCACTTACATTTCACAATATATGGAGTGATTGTATGAAAGGTTGAAATTGTCCTTGACAAATGTCTGTCAAGGATCTATAATTGTGAAATATGACTAGTGAAGATCGTATCGAATGGATTGAGTTATTTATTGGTTGAATGAACTGGAGATATTGAGTATGTAACTTAGGGATTGTACGAAAGGCATTTGTTGATTATGCCGAAATAAGAGATGAAGAGATGTGTTTTAAGCTTGGGATAAACAGTTGTATGAATGATGATTCATAATGGTTAGTAGACCAAAAGAAAATGTTGACATGCGTTTTATGTTGAATTAACTGATAAGTTAATTGTACTGAAGATGTGAGAACGTGGTCCCCCTGTTGATTGTCGTAAGATAGTCATGGTTTAGAGTTTTACGATAACATGACCGATGGTGGTTATGTGAATAGTGGGAAGTGATTAATCAAAGATTGGATGTTGTAACTTGTGTTCAACAGTGTTGGACTTCTTAGGATCTGATGAATAGGAAATCCTTAATGGCTGAGAGTATTGGAATACTAGGTATGGTGAGATTCGAGTTGAACCTTCCTTTAAAGGTATACGGATCCAATTGAGTGTATGATTTTCTGGGAGTGCATACCTTGTGGTTAAGGCATCCTGATTAGTGGGCAAAGGAACTCCCTGCTAGGGATGTGATCGGATCGGATACGGTCGAATATCGTCCTATTCATATCCGTATCCGTATTTTTTATCGAATACAGAATCGAATACGAATAGTGTCGAATACAGAATCGAATACGAATAATACAGGATAATATCGGTTACGAATACAGATCGAATACGGATCGGAATCAACATGGATACGAATAATATTAGTCGGATATTTTAAAATCCAATTTCAGTTTTTTTCCAAAATCGATCCAAATTTAAATTCAAAATTCCGAAAGAAATATATTTGTATGTCTTTTTTTTCCTTTTTATCCCTAGCTTGTCATACATGTGACTCTGTGAGTAACAATGTACCCCATTGCAATAATTGAACCAAATGATTTGCAGCTGGCATATCTTTTTTGAATCCTAAGTAGCCCTCTGAAACGCCACTTGCCAATTTTGTACCACCTTTACCCAAATATCTCCAAATTAGCATCTAGCACACATGAACACATTATATCTTGTCATCCAATGCATCTACAAAGCTTGATGAAACATGTTAAATTGTTAATGTGTTATTCTGAAACGTGTTATTCGGATAATATCCGTATGTCATATTCGGATATTATCCGAACAAAAACTCGGATATTCCGTATCCATTGGATAATCAGTGTTCCATATCCATATCCGTATCCATATAAATTATCTGTATCCATATCCTTATCCGAGAAATCAACTGGATATCTGTGAAACTATCCAAATCATCATCCAAATCAATTCGGTCGGTCGGAAAATATCCGTACCAGTTCCATCCCTACTCCCTGCGGACTTGACTTGGATGACTGAAAATGAGGATGAAAGAATAGTTTTCGAAGTAATCGGTTGATGGAGTCCGGGGTATTGTACTTCATTGAACCATGCCAAAACCTTGGTTTTGGCTAAGCTGTTTAGCTTATGTGACGAATCTGGGGTTTACACTCAAAAGTATATGAGTGGATCACGCTCTTTCACGTGCAACCTGAATTTTCTTTGGAATCAGTATTTAAAGAAAACAAATAGACTTAACAGGTTGTGTGGCAAGCTCTTGAGTTGAAAACATTTGTAACTCTAGTTTGACCAAGAGTTGAATTTTAATTGAAATTGTGTGAGGTGTTTGCGAGTGTTTCAAAAGATGAAACTTATGATTGTTTCATAAGTGCTATGTGGTTGTCTAAGAGATGTTTTGCTTTGGTAAAGGTTTGATGCTTGCTTTTGCGGAATTGAGTTGCCTCGATAAAGTGTTGTGCAGTGTTTCTCTCCTAATGGAGTTTTCCCCGAGGTAAAGCTTGGTGCCTTGGTTTTAATGTGTTGGTCTTGGATTGAGTGGCTAAAGGGAATCGATATTTCCTTTGCTTTCTAACATGAAAAGAAAGAATGAATAATTTCCGGTATTTTGGCTATGCTATGCAAGAGATTTGAGTTTCCCTTTTTCTTTGAGAGATTATTGTGGTGGTTGTTGGTTCTTGTACTTGACTTGAGAATCGATTTTATCTTCCAAAATGTTAATTTTGGTTAAAATGAGAGGTTTGGCTTTGATGAAAGCGAGTGAGTTGTTTTTGGTTATCGAGAACTTCTGTCAAAGAGTTGTGTGGAGTCTTTCTTTTAATTTGGGTGCTCCCCGATGTGAATATCATTGCATTGAGTTAAAAATGATAAAAAAGTGGTTTATGAGATGTAAGAAATTTGAATTTGCCTTTGTGACTTGACTTAAGAAAAGAAAAAGAGTGATCTTTGGATGTTGCCGGATTCTCTCCAAAGTAAATTTGTGGCGCATTGGGTTCAAGTTGATGAATGTGGTTCATACGGCTAAAGAAATTGCTATTTGTTGGCATTCTAATTTGAGATAAGAATAGGAATGTTTATGAAATTGTTGAGTATAATAGAGGAGTATACTTATGGGCTTGGTTATATTTAAGTGAAAGTATGGGAGGGCGAGACCCTCTTGGGAAAAGAACCAGTTGTGGTTGGTAAGAAATTACATCCCTAGCTTAGGCTAGGTGTAGAATCTTGGTTGTGGTTTAAAAGGTGGTTATGATGGAGGTTGTTGATGTCTTGTTCAAATTTTGTTGAGAATACTGTTGATGTCTTGGTTCAAATTTTGTTGAGAATATCGTTGGTGGTTTAAAATGTTTTGTTGTGAACATTGTCTTAGCTAGTTGTCCCTGGGTGTATTCGACTCTTTAGGGGTTTAAGTTTGGAACCCCAGCTGACCGTTCCCATACTAATGATGAAAATGGTTACATGTTTGTTAAAGGGATGTGTCTCGCGATGATGATGTCATCTTGAGTTGGATGAATCATGATAGAGCGATAGAAAGAGGAGATTAGAGTTCTGTTGAGTTTAGAAGTTAATATCCTCTCCTGTTGAGAAGAATAATCGAGTAAAAGGTATAGTGTGTTTTAGCGCTAAAGGAAAAGTCTAGTCTAAGATATGTCAGACTGATTCGTAAGATAATGGTGTGATATGTTGGATATGGAAATATGGCATATAAATTTTATGATTGATCCCTTTAGTGGGTGAAATTGAAGATTGCAATTGAGAAAATTCTTGCGAGATTTCTGGTCTGGGAATTTTTTTTTGGAATCTAGATTGCTAGGGAGTTTGTCCCATGCAACTTTTAGTAGAAAATGAAATGAATGAGAAATCGTAAGAAGTTGCACTTAGTTAAGCTAAGTCAAACCACTTTCGTTAATAGTTGGATTTGGAGAATTGGTTTATCGTTACTTCTGATTGAGTGTTGCGTGGGATTGCGGTGGGTGTTTTTGAGTCTGTAAAGAAGTTAAGTCCGTTGTGGACTTTGTTTTGTGTAGTTGGTGTTCATCGAATTCGAGGCCGAATTCCTTTAAGGGGGGAGAATGTAATATCGCATATCTTTTTCCTGGTGATGGAAATTTTCAGTCCGGGTGTGGGTCTTTGTTCCAGGTAGTCTCGAGAGTCTGATGAACTCATCTGAGAGCTGCAGTGTTGAATTTTTATTTGTGTGGGAGTGAAGCACAAATTCATTTTCCCTCTCTCTCTATCTAGTCGGCCCCACCCCTCCAACCGGCCACCTCTCCCTCTTCTTGCGTGTGGGAGCAGCCAAAAAGGGGGGGCTTCCCTTGGTTTCTTCTTCCAAAATTCAGCACCTCCCTTCAAGCTTCAAGGAGCAGCAGTAGCCATGGAGAGCCCCCCAGCCCTGCTCTCCCATGGCCGGCACCATCCTCCCTCCCATGGCCGGCGACCTCCTCCCTCCCCCAAGCAGCCGACCAAGCTCCTCCACCCTTGTCCCTCCCCTTGGTGAGTGAAGTGAATCCTTAGAAACTTCTTTGTGAGCTCAGTTTTGGGGAATCCTTGACTGGTTGTGTGGTTCTAGGGTTCTTAGGATTGAAATTTTTGGAGGGAAACTAGTTGCAAAGTAGAGGGAAACCCTTTCCTATTTCGAGCAGTTTCTGCCTGACTTTTGGAGCTCGGTTTTGGGATGCTTAGAGTGGTCAAATGGTTCTTCGGCTGTAGACATTGTTGTAGATCTCGTTATTATGTTTCAATAGAGTACAAGAACTCGAAAATCCGTTAAGCCAATTAAAAGTTATGGGCTTTTTACTACAAGATGTCCCGAGTAGGTTGTTCTACGAGCTGTTTTGTTCAACTGCTGTTTTGAGCTTCTTGCAGGTTGATTCAGCTTCTCCACTTGCCTAGAGAAATGTAGGAAATTTCCTGTAGTTAAGAAAATGTATTTGTTTTCATGATTTGGAGTTAGGAATGATTCAAAAGTTATTGCTTGTTGAAGTCGCTGTCCAGAATGCTGATTTCTGCTGTACAGTTGAGTGTGGATTGAAGTTAGAAGGCTTTTTGGGGGCTTTAGCTTCAGTTCTTGTTTGAGTGCCTATGGGGTAACTATAGATTAGTCTCTTGTGGTCGTTTAGAGTCCAAGAACTTGAATTTTGGATCAACCATTAAAAAGTTATGCAAGTTTTACCTTGTTGCTGTCTAAATTACGACTAGTAGAAGATTCAATTTTGTTCTATGAATTAGAGCAAGTTGGAGACCGAATTGGGTTTTAAATTGCCTAGAGATAGTTAGCAAATTCTGAGTAGATGCTTAAAATGTCTTGGTTTGCTCAATTTGGTGTTGTATAGCATTAGTTATGCGTTGGCTAAGTAGGCTACCCAACCAGTTTTGTATGAAATGTAGTTTGTGGGTTGTTTTGGGGCAACGTGTGTTTTAGTGAGTGAAAGGAATTGTTTGTTTGTTGTTGTTGGCTATAGTTTGTGTGAAATCGATTGCGCAATGTTTATTTTAGGAGGTGTGGCTTCGGAGGTGGCTTCAACCTTGCGCCACATCGCTTTGTGTGGGTAGAAGGCAAGTGTATCAACTAAAAGGTTAAATGAATGTTGAATTGTTTGCTTGTGAATATGCATATGACATGTTGTGCTACCATGTTATATTCTTGAATTTGATTAGACTAGTATGGATGGTTACTTCTAAATGCGACAATTGGCTATGTTTATGCATTTGGTTATGACTATGTAATAATGTTAGGAATGAAGATAGTTTACAATTTAATTATGTTAATTGCACTTGTGCATTTATAAGGGAAGAGGCGACCCATTCTGATGCGGGCCTCTTTGTTCACATGTAGTTAACACGAAAGTCCTACCTCGTAGTTGAAAGTGCATCTAGGCACTTATGTTGTTTTGGTGATTAATGACAAATGATTAATGACAAACGCATGTAATGTCAATCAATGTAATTGTACAAATTCTTAACTTAGTGCTTAACAAATGACAAACCTCTAATATGTTTATATTGTGATGAGACTAACATGTTTATTGCCTAGTTGAATATTAGTCTCATCTATTTTAGAGGAAAATCAATTGGGATGGTTAAGCAAAAATGAGGTATGCAATCTCGGTATTCCTTCCATATTTGTCATTGCATTCCTCTTTAGCAAAAGCATATTGAACTCTAAGTAACTTGTTGATTTCATATGTGCACATTGATTCATGTCATAATTACTTGTGCATATATATATATTCATTTGAGTTCATTATGTGCTTTGTTTTTAATATGCTTGTGTTAACTAGAGTTAAACTTCATTTCTTCATATTGGCAACTATCTCTCTAGTGCAGTTAGATCAATCATATATTCATCATGCCGCACTTAGCAGAGAATATTTCTATTGTCAAGTGTTTCTATTCATATTGTGCTTCTTGATATGAAACACTTGTTATTATCAATTTATTCAATATATCTTTTGAGCTTGCGGGACTAATATGTTTGCTGAGTGCTTTGATAAGAGTTAGGTCCCAAAGCTGTGTGTATGATGACCAAGATGGTTTGAAGGATGACAAGCGAGTCAAACTCAAATAAGACGGCGGTGTCACCAAGAGTTGAGGACTAAGTCAAGAACGACTTGGCGTGAGGATTGTCTTGGTGATGATCAAGGTCAAGGTCGGAGAGGACGAGAGTCTCATGAGGTGAATCGCGTCGAGGTTGACAAGACGAAGGGCATCATCAATCTTTGTGGAAGCGTCATCATGCACCGTGCATCCAAGAAGTCGGCATGTAAGCTTAGTGTAAGACTTAGATTTTGTGTTAAATTTGAGTCTAAGGATTGCCGTACTATTAAGAGGGATGCAATCGTTGAAATCGCTTAGACAAGTCTCAAGTACTCAAAAGTGGTCTATCCTTGTCTAAGATTAAGAAACCCAAGTCACACTTTGTTCACCTAGGTGTAGGTGGGTTGGTGTGAGGGATAGAAGTGTTGGTGGTGCCGGAAAGTGAGGGTTGTAGGTCTCTCTTGGATTCCTTGTGATGTCAATTTTTATCCTTTGGGATTTGGATAGTGAGACCTTGTTAGTTGTGTAGCCCTCGTTCTTAGCTTTCCGAAAAGTCCGAATTCGTCGAAATTGGAGTCCGGGATCAAAAGTTATGCCCGTTTTCGTCCGGCTGCTGCGTGCTGCCTGGGAGATCCGGAGCATCCGGATGATCCGGAGTGTCCGGATGATCCAGAGTGTCCGGGTTAAATATCCGGAGTCTCCGGGTTGTCCAGTTCGGTCCAAACGGCTAGTTTTTTGGGTTCCTCTATTTAAAGCCCCCTTCTTGCCCACTTCAAAGGAGCCGTTGGGGGATGTTTTTGCTGGGTATTAGAGGTATTCTTTGTGAGTTTTTGAGCCCCCAATACTCCTCCCTACTCCTTAGATCTTAGTGATCCCCTTTTGTGAAGGGTTGGGTAGAGGAGAGAGGTGTTTGGATTGAGGATTGATTTGAAGAGTGGATGGTTGGGAGATAGTTTCCTTGGTGCTTTGAGGTGTATTCTTAGTGATCTTGAGCTCCCAAAAGCCCCTCTAACCCTAGATCTTAGTGATCCCTTTTGAGTGAAGGTTTGGGTGTGAGAGTGGGTAGTGATCGGATTGAGTGTGATTAGTGTGTTGAGCACTTGAGATGGACTCTAAGTGAGTTCTTCGGGAGCATTTGTTGCTCTTGGAGGTTGAGGTCTCCTAGACGGCTAGGAGTTGCCGGTGAGCTTCCAAGCTTTGTGTGGAAGGCTACCGAAGGTTTGTGAAGTAAAGTAAAGTAAAGACACGGATTTGTTCCCGGAGTTCGGATTCTTGAGGGAATCCTACGTCTCCGTTGAGGAGGCTCCAAAGAGCCGGGTCTTTTCCAACCCTTTCCTCCCAAACCTCGGTCACACTTGAGGCTTGGTTCCACTATTGGTTCCTTTCCTTTCGAAGGCGGAGCCGGCCTTCACAAACTTCTCACGGCGTCCCACAATCCTTGGGAGCTCGTGATCGACACCTAGCCGTCTAGGAGTCCTTCAACCTCCAAGAGAAACAAATACACCGTTGAACGATCTTGGAGGAACACTCTTAAGCTCGAGATGAATGACACTTGCTTTTCACTTCAAACTCTAGATCTCAACTATTGTCCTCACTCTCTAGATGATCCCTAAGATCAAAGAGGAGGACTCAATAGAAAGCTAGAAGGTGCTCAAGGTGCTCTAGAGTTCTGCCAACAAGAGTGTGTCATTCTCAAATGAGAGAGGAGTGGGGTATTTATAGATTCTTGCAAAAACTAGCCGTTATACACCCATTTCAGTGCATATCGGAACTTCCGATATCAACATCGGAATGTCCGATATGTGCAAACAATCGTAACTCGAGCGCACTTCAATCGCCGAAAAGGTGCATCGGAACTTCCGATGTCAACATCGGAACTTCCGATGTTCCCAGAAAAGCACTTCGACAAATGCTTCTAAGTCCATATCGGACTGTCCGATATAAACATCGGAACTTCCGACTTAACATCGGAATGTCCGATCTAATATATCGGAGTGTCCGATAATTCCAGAGCTCCTTTTTCAGGTTTGAACACATCGAACTTCCGATGTCAAATATCGGAACTTCCGATATTTCCAGAGAGCACCCAAGAAAGCATCGACAGCGTATCGAACTTCCGATCGACAATATCGGAACTTCCGATGCATCTACCACGCGATCGGATCGAAGCAAGCATGCACATCGGAATGTCCGGTCACATCGGAACTTCCGATGTAATATCGAATGTCCGACTTGAACTTTGATAAAAACACATTCCGGTGCATCTGGCGGTGACTTAGGGTCTCAACAAGAAATAAAGTAGCATTCATCTGAGCATAGAGACTATCCTAGATCATTTACGATGCATCCCTCTTAATAGTACGGCATTCCTACGACACAAAACATAGAAAATACAAGCGTAATGCCGTTTTACTCGCGTAATCTTGTTTGAGGTTATCCATCGCATGTAGACGATCTCACATTGAACCTTTTACCTGCTCATAAGCTCATTGAAGACATTAGTCTCTTTAATCGCTTGTCATTAATCAACCAAAACCAATTTGGGGGCCTAGATGCACTTTCAGAGTGTTCACCATCTGACGATTGACGACAAGATTAGGAGAGGGAAGAATAGAGATCTACCCAAAACCCCACACACAAGCAATAAACTCCAATAAACACCAAATTATTCTTTTATTGATATAATTTATTTATTATGGCTGCCACAAACGAATAAAAGATAGCTCACAAATTCCTAAAGAAGGGATGGTTTACTCTACAAAGCTCCTTAAGGTTTGGTTCTACTTCCTTAGCGCCTACAGGGAACAAAGTGAGGTCTCGCTCCTCAAGGTTGAATGCCGAAGAGAAGGCAGAACCGTCGCACTGCTTTGCGGGCAGCTGCTTCCTTCACGTCATAGCTCGTGGGGTCATGTCCTCTGAAAGCGTAGTGAAGTCTCCCAAATCGTGCTGGCATGGTGATGAGCAAGTTGGCGTAGTGTCCGATGGTCTCTCCTTCGTATCGTTCTTCTCCCAGGTAGTAGCTTGGTCCCCTTCTGATCCCTAGGTAACGTAGCTGGTACTGAAGAACAAGCGTCCATCCGTGGCTTGTGGTAAAGTTGACACTAGCCATCTAAAATTTTGAAAGGAAAGAAATATTAGTGAAGTTCTTTTAGGTAATGATTGAGATAAGAATAAGATAGCATAGGATGAGAGTAGAAATTTTTGAAATAAGGTTTATAAAATACACCCTTAAAGTCTATAGAAAAGGTGAGATGTAGCTATAATAGAAAAAAAAAACTGAGCCAAAACTCAAATAAACAAACGAATGAATCAAATCTTTATTAATCCTCATGCAAAAGATGGCGGCTGTTCACAAGGAGTAACGACAGCTCGCACATAACTGGTCCTACTGGGGTCCACAGAACTGGCTCAAGTAAGTCTTCTTGTCACCGGTCCTTCGCTTCTTCGGGGCGTGGACAGGCTTTGAGTACTCTGAAGTCTCTCCCTGAAAGGAAGAGCCCTCACTGTCGACCTTATATATGGCCATCTCCTCTTGCACCTCGTGGAGCCTCTGCTGGGTTGTCAATAGCTCGTCAAGTGTGTCCTAGTAGCTCATATCCATAGCCTCTGTAAGTGCTGTCTGTCGACGCAGAACTATGGAGCTGCTCGTCGTGGCAGGGCGGAAGGCACTATGAGCTGCACTAATACTTGATGGGATAGTAGCGAAACTCCAGTTGCACCTCATAAAGTCTCCCCATCGTCCGTACTGCCTCACGGGTTGCGTCCTGGATGCCCGTGGCGAAGGTGTCTCGCAATATCGGGGCCTCATAAATGTGAGAGACAGTCCTGCCTCGGTCCTAAGCGTAGATGTGTACCTCGACCCTCCACTGCTCCTGTGCAAATGCCAATGTCCGGAAGCCGTGATAGACAGGCCTCTACGTGAATCCGAGAAACCGCGTCATCTCCAACAGGATCCTGGTCCAGCTCTCCATGTACAATCCATACGAAACCGCAGTCGGAATCTCGGTCATCTACATTTTTGAGAGAGAGACGTATTAGAAATAAATTTTATAAATAGAAGGGGAAGAGTGAAGAGAGAGAGAAAGGAGTAAAGGTTTTCGAAAATATTTATCTTTTCAAAATATAGTCCCTAAGTTTAAACCAGACCATGGCTATGACCTACAGTTGATATGGCTTTGATACCATCTCTGTCGGACTCCGGAATAACACCTCCAAAATCCTCTGTGTATTTTGTACTAGTCCAGAAAATGCTAGTGCACACATTAGAAATAAAACCATAGCATATCCATCGTTCTTTATTAATAATAAATATTTAGAGTTACAAATGAAATGGCTCACAGGCCAACAATTGAATAAACGACTAAATAAAAACAGCGAAACTGAAGAACAATAAATAGAGCTCAATTAATTTGCAACATGCAATCGACTAGGGGCACGGCCTAGTCCAACTGGTCCTCACCATCATGATACTCCTCCTCTGAAACAGTAGATTAAGCAAGGGTGAGTATTAGCGTACTCAGCAAATCACACCGGGAATGCAATATAATGTACATGCAACAAAGGAAGGTTATATGGTTCATTTAAGCATAAAACAACAGTTTACTAAACATTTTAAATAATTTTTAAATGACATAATTTATAAGGAAACTCAAATTTAAATATTTCTCTTTTTTACTCAGGAATCTCTCTTGGAACTTTTCAAGTTTTACCCATGATGGACTCTCTCCATCCCAACATCATTTTTGTAAACCAAGTTTTAAATTACCAAATTCTAATATGAAAATAGCTTGCTTGGCATGCTCATAACCGTGGGCGCGGCTAATCGATTAGTTTGACACTCTGCGGAGGTTGTACAATTTTACCCACAAGACATGATATTCTCCTTGTGTCAGCACACATTGGTGAGCAATAGAGAATTTCACGACAAGGCCCCTATAAAAACTTATCCATGTAGTCATGCCCGCTAAGGTTTCACCGCTGAAAGAATCCCCTATTCAGAAGCCCCCTCTTGCGCCAGAGTGGCAGCCTCAGATTTTCACCACACCACTACCTCCATATGGCATAACTGTTCACGGTATGTGTTAATATGGCTAGCCAGGTCTGTCCCATTCCAGATTTGTGGTAGTAAAGTTAGGCTTTACATTCAGCGAAACTCACACCGGTCCTTAATTGACTAGGTGAGACTTTTCAAAAACCCAGAACCACAACCTCACCATTTTCCCACCATTTCTCGCCCGGTCTAAGTTATTTTTATTTTAACCATACTATTTCTACAATAACACTAACATCATAATTATCATTTTAACATAACATTATTTTGGGATAAATCCCCCAAAACTTTCTAAGTTCAGTTCTAAGCATGTCTAATCAATGTATAATTATTATCATAACATACTTCATATTTTTCTTAAGGTTACAAGGGCATCGGAACTCAAATGTTAAAGGTAACATACCAATTTTAGGTATAACTAGCATTTAAAACTAGGTCGGGAAATAACATTTATAACAAGTAGGCATGTAACAATTTAAAATTCAATATACAAGTTTACAAACTGGGATCAACATGGTCAAAGTGGTGTAACTTGCCTGGTTCGACGAGTTGCTGCTCGAAATTGTCGTTCAGATACTCCTCGGACTCTCTGTAATCTATGCGCGAAAAGCTACTAAATTCAAATAAATTCAAATTGAATACCAAACTAGCACTAAACTGAAATTTAAGATTTTAGATGAATTTAGGAAGAAAACCGGAGACAAACGGTGTTCGAATGGGCGAAAACGGGCTCCTAGATGTTTAGAAACAAATAAAAAGGATTTTTCAGGATTTTTGGAATTATTTTTTCTAAATAAAATCAGAATTATTGTGCAATGATGACATCAGTGGCATTTTCGGATTTATTTTTAAAAGAAAACTGAATTATGACATCAGCACTGACGTCATAAATGATTTTCGGATTTTGGATTATTTTTTAAAAGGAAAAAGCTGATAGGTGGAGCCCACCGGGCCATGCCCGTGCACTAGGCGCACGCGACGCAGCGTCGTGGTAGGGCATGCCGAGGCGACGCGGCGCGGCCGGAGTGGGCAGGGCGAGGGCGCAACGCGCACTGCCGGCGCGGCAAGCGGGAAGCGATGACGGCGGCGGGGAAGGGCGGTGACGGCGGCGGAATCGGCGAAGCCGAAGGAGGCTGGAGGGAGGCGGGGCAGCTTGGCGACGAGGCAGCCCGAGCTGAGGAAGACGGCGGCGCGGGGAGAGGAGAGGGGAGCGGAGGGAGAGTGGGGAGAGGTACGGGGATGAGAGGGGAGCTCGGGGGTATTTACAGGGGAGTTGCGGCGGGGCGGCGCAACGGCGCACGAATCGCGCGGCGACCGGCGCGACACGCCAGGGGTGTTCCGGGCGTCACATTATTCTCCCAGCTTTCCAGTCGCCACTAACAAACAATAGTATAGCAAATGCTACTATCGCTATGTCATCATGTTCATCATTGTCAAGTGAGACCGCCTCTACCAGCCTCAGCACGGTCCAATTTGGGCACAGGCGACATGACAACACCGATGCGAACTACAGATCCGAGATTGATGTAAACCAAATTCAGCAACGGAGCTAGTGGCGAAGCTCAAATAGGAACTACAGAGGAGTCGAGAGCATAGCACAGTCGCTAGCTCCAACAACATCAGCTTATCAAGCTAGCTCATGTAATGTTTTATTCGTAGTAATACACCGGCATTAAGCTAGTTTCAGAATAAAACCACGACAGGCACAGGATATGAATGTTGCCACGGAATGACAGATTCACATTTAAGGCCGGGTTCATCGACTGGTGAGTTCCTAAACACCATTCATGGCTCCTAATCGTCATTTTACATGGAGGAGCTGATTTCTTGAAAGAAAAAATGAGACGCGTGGGCCGTGGATTAACCGAGTAGCTTGAATTCTCGAACTGATTTTACGGGTATTCTGTGCCGTATTGATGAACAGATGTTGACGACGAGCTGATTATCTGTGGTGGGGTTTGATGGGTCCATTGAACATGGCCCCCTGTCTTGCCGCATTGATGAACAGATGTTGACGACGAGCAGCTTCAGTCACAGCCTCGCTCGCAGATGTCCATCCAGAATTCCGGACAGGCTGTAATCTGGATTTGACGAGAACAAGAACTTGCCGTTTCTTCTCCTTCCGGTGCCTGAATCTCATTGCGAAAAAAAAAAAAATCCGAAATTCACGTTGTGCCACGGTAGAACTTAACGCTTTTAAATAAATATAAATACATATCAGTACGTTTCGTCCGGAGTTTTTTTAGGGTTTTACGCATGGGCCCCCAGTTAGGTTCGCTCGGTCGCTGTCCATAACTTGGGCACAGACTTCAGAGTGCTCTGGTACAGAAATTAAACATTCCAACCTCTGCGTTGGTACAGAAATTAAAAACTGATGAAACCCGAAACTCATGAAACTAAACACTGAAACACATGAAACCGATCACGAGTTTCACAAGTTTCATAAGTTTCGAGCTATACCGTTGGAACGGTATACCGTCCAATAGGTCTGCTCTAACTAATAACTACTCCAGGGTTGAACATTGCTGGGAGATGGCATCCAACCGCTGCTTTAATTAGTTGTTGACAGCAACAGGCTGCTAACATGTTAAAACGCATAGTTACATATCACATGGAGATTGACGGGGTACTACTACTACCTCACTACGTATGATGATTACACATATGCCCGGCGCCAAGACAGAGCTCAAGATCACCAGGCAGGGCAGGGTAGCTATGACACAAGCAGAGACTTCACAGAAATGCTTGTTTAGTTGCTTGTTAGGAGATTGAATTGGGTCAGTCAGACGCATGGAATTCTACCTCCGGTACTGCCGTCTTCTAGACCAACCTGCAGTTCTTGGTCTGTGAAGCGCGGGCTTCTTCTCTTCTTCACCTGCGCTTGGCCGTGTTCGCCGGCGCCCACAGGTCAGCCCCGTTGCTCTGTGTCAGCTGCAGCGTCAGGTCCACCGGCACGAGGCAGAGACCGCGGTTCCGTAGGCTGTAGTGGTCGGGATCCTGAATCATCGTAGTTAGCTAGTGCTGCGTTACGAATTTGTGATACAAAACATTTATTGGATGAAAAATGGAATTTGTGATACAAAACATTTATTGGATGAAAAATGGTGTGTACTTGCATCTCTACTTCTACCAGAGTTTGTCAAGTTGGGTGTTTCCAGGAACATTCAGAAGTGTAATGGGCTGTAACTTCGCTAGTCAGGAAGTGTGAGCTCACCTCAGGCGCAGCGCCAGCCACCGGAGGAGCGCGCATGTACGGGGAGCTTAGAACCTGCAAAAAAAAAATTCGCGCATTGTGATGAACAGAACCCAAGGATGAGCAGAGTCAAGATCACAATGCGATGTGCGGCGAGTGAGGATGAGAACCTCGAGTTGCTGGTGCAAGAACTTGATGTACCCCGAGGCCTCCTGAAGAACAGAAGCTGTGTCCGTCTGCCAAGGGAGAAAATTTGCAGAGCCAAACATGCTCAAGCTTCTATAAACCGAGTCGTTTTGCAAAGATGGAAAGTGAGGGGACATTGCATAACAAAATACCTTTCCAAATGGTGACACCAGGTGCTGCAGTGCCGCCACTCTCTCACCAATCTTGTCCTTCTTCTCCTGCTCGGTTGCAACAAAATCACTTCAGCATAAAAGCTGATTGATTAATAGGTAAGAGATGCGCAAGCTTAAACAGCATGCCTTTGGGGATATGGGAGCGCTTCTTGGACTCGTATTCCTTGGCTTCTTCGATGTCATGCTTCCAAACTCCTCCGAGCTGCTGGTGACGGCTTTTCCACTGAAGTAGCTGTCGGTATGGTTCCTTTTGCTGTGATTGGCGACTTCAGTCATCATCATCCTCCTGTTCTTCCGCTCTGTATCTCCTTAACCCTTTTTCCCTGCTGAAAATCAGGAGGAAATATATAGGTAAGATGAGTAGATGACTCTCCGCTTGCTCCTTACTTTGTTTTGCTATGAGCCTTCAAAGGTAAAAGGCTGACTTTTTACAGCTGTAGTCGTTGGTTCAGAAGTCGGTTTCATGGAAATCACTGTCAATAGGTTGGTCTTGGACAAACAAACTTAGTTTTATGAGCTAGTACTCAACTGCTTCACAAGTAACAATAATAGAACGATATGACAAGACAAGGTCAAAGGTACCATGAGTCTCAAGAACACTTTTTTTTTCTAGAGAGAAACTTTGTTCTAGAAATTTAATCCAAATAGTGCCAAAAAAAGGCCTCTTAATTATTCTGTTCAAAGCCTTCTGCTTGGTCTGAAGTGCAGATGGCCTAGTATTCTTGGCTGCCTTTGTATTTTCTTTTCTCTGAAGCAGCCGTGCTGTGTTTCATCAATTTAAACACTGTTCAACTGTTCATGCAGCTGTTAATTGACAATTTTGTTTGTTTCTAATGCTGCCAGTTGGGCCTCATCCGAAGGTTCTTCTTTGTAAGGCAAAATAACTGGTTAGAAGCCATCGCATGAAATTAGAGAGGGTAGGACAAAGATCTACACATATTTTTAATTCCTAAAGAAACTGATGGTACCTTATTCCAAGGTTACGAGACCTTGTCCTCCCAGTTGAGCAAAAAAAATTACAGAACAGATTGGGTCAAAGCAAATAATCTATTGTAATCCTTATCTAACACTAGAAACGTGTGAGTTCCAAACACTTGCAGGACATCAGGATCCAATGGTTTCTGATACTTGTGTAAAGTTCTTTATAGTGTACATTGCGCACAATACACGGAGTGATAAAGAAAAACAACCTAAATTAAACAAGTATTATATCTCATAAAACTCAATAAGGCACCTTATTAGAGTAGCACTACGAAACAATTGGCTACTCCACGAGTTAAAATAGAAGGTGGTATGCATCTAACCATGCTGTCACTCGGTTTATTTCAAGGTAATTAGTTAGCATAAGTTTAACCTATACCAAACAGCCTGCTCGGAGAATCTTGTATGAACAGAGGCCAAAACTTGCAAGGTTCCTGTATAAGTATAAAGTAGCAGAGTTTACAGTACAATTAGACAAACGGGATACGTAATCTGTCTCCATCCTGCAGTACAACACATGATGTCCTTCTGTATGTATTTGTGGCTTGCGATGATCAATAACCAACCACATACTCTTTGTCATCACATTCCGGCAGCTAGGGGTTCCCATCCTTTGGTTGGGAAGACAACAAGGTGCATGCCAGCTATCGTTCAGGCTAGCTAGCACAGCAGCGACGTGGTGTACCTGCATTCTTCCATTTGTGCATCATTCCGGGGATTCAGACAACAGGCCCATTGACTACGTACTAAGAGGTTTGGACTGTATCAGGTTAGTAGATAGCTTGGTCACACCTGGCTTATTGATCCATTTGGGAAGGATCAACGCAACTCTGATACTTCTACTGTTTGCACTAGTGTTTCAAGTGCTGCCTTCGATTTTTCTTCTCTTTAAACTTGCTTTTGTTTTGATTTTCTTTTAAAAAAAATGTCCATATAATAGCTTAAACTCTGCTCGAAAGTTCGTCCAACACCCCAAACTATGAAACCAACATTGGACAGCCCCGAACTCTACAATCCGGTTCAAATAACACGTTAACCCGGTTTCGCATAGTGGTATCACACGCATGGTGGGATAAGCGGGCAATTTTGCCACTTAGGATAACACGCTAGGTAAGTTTAAGTTAATGATAGGTGAGGCTTACAATAGCTTCTCTTTTAAACCGAAATAGGCCTCATTCGTTTCAGCTTTTGCTTAAAAAAATGGATTATTTGCCGAACGGAAGGATTCTAGACAGCTTCTCTGAGAATCAGAAGATGCACTCTACATAGAATCAAAATCCAGCTGGAACTTAATTCTAATTTATTATTGCTGATTCTCGCCGACCCAGTCCGGAACCTAGAAGTCGCATCCGACTTGACCTGATTCTCTCATAATTAGAAACAGCTTTTTTCATAATCCAGAAGCTGAAACGAACTAGACCATAGAGAGGAAAGGAGTTACATTTGCCGACAGCCATGAAAGAATGATTGGGAGCTCGGCGGGGAAGAAGCCCATATGGGCCCACCTATCATTGACCTAACTTGATCAATATCGCTACACCGGCAATACCATTGTACGAAATCGGTTCATCGTGTTATTTGAACCGAATTGCAAAATTTAGGCGGTCAAATATGATTTTATATTTCGAGATGCTAGATAGACTTCCGACCAAGTCCCAGGTGTTACATGAACATCCTTTTTTGTGCTAAGAAGGAAATTTTGAGCCTCATGCATGACTTCACCGGGGTATGAACCATATATAGTTCATACCTGTACACACAGTTTTCTGTATCTAGAAAAAAGGGTTCGGTGTGGAACGAAACTGGGGAGAGAAGAAAGGACAAAACGCTTGTCCCTTTGATGATGCACGTTGGTAACAGACGCCATGATTGATGAGTTTGTCAACTAGCATGCAAATGCACTAGGTGGTGGTTTCCAAGCAACGAATCCCAGTCAAGTCTCCACACTGGTAGAGTACACATTACTCCCTTCTACCGGGCGTTCACCTAAAACTCTTTCAGTCTCTCTTCCGCCCTCTCAGAATTAAGTTCTTTCCAAAAGAGTCATTAACTTTAACCAGCCATAATTAATACAGGCACCGAGGCACACGGTGATAGTACCACCACCCTCTTCGCGACGCAATTAGCAGCCGCGGGTGTCAATGCCCAGCCCAACCCCCTCTCCCTCGGCGGACTCGGCTAGCTAAATAGTAATCGTGCGTCCCGGCGCTTGATTAAGCACGTCGGGTCATGTCAAATTAATCGGGTCTTCGACGTTTCCACCCAAGAGCCAGCTGTACCGAACGGAAGGACGCGCCCCAACCGAGGCTCGCTCGCTGGCTGCGCCTACTGACACGAACGTACGTACGAACCTTACCTCGCGCCATGCATACGCCACCTCCCTCCCTCTCTCTCTCTCTCTCTCTCTCTCTCTCTCTCTCTCTCTCTGGAAGTGCAGAAGCAAGAAGACCATGGCCGCCGGCGCTATGGTTGAGTTGAGAAGAATAAAAAAAGAAGTAGGGTCGCTGTATGGTTAACTGGTGCAGCTAGCGTTCGGCTCAGTGATACTTGAAGAGAAGTGATTAATAATGACGACATGAAAGAACCAAACTGTGTGCGTCAAGAGGAGATCGAAGAAAGAAGAGGGAAAGAAGGATCTTACCTGCAGGATGAGAGATGCGTGTGGAGCGAGCAGTTTGAGCAAGAGGGAGCGAGATATCAGAAGCTATCTATCTATCTATCCCCGGCCGGGACGCGACTCCAATGGCAGAGGCGCAGAGCTAGCTAGGCGCTGTGCATGTCTTCTTCCCTGCGCACCTGTGTTTCCTGTCTCCCAGAGGCAGAAAAGGAGGGGGGGCTTGGTGGGAGGCTTACGGACGGTTTAAGGATGGATGTAGAGGGGGCGGGGACATTTGGGGATCAGGGAGGCCCTAAGCATTTATATATAGACACAGAGTTGCTGGGTAGCGGCCGGTGTTGCAGATAGATTTTTCACATTTTCTAAGACAAGGAAACGAATACTTTATAGACCACCTCCCCGTTCTCCGGTATAAATCTATAGTTCATTGTACACACGGACTGAGATTACTGGCTTCCTCTAAGTTTACGAGACATATATTTCTTTATATGTATATAGATTAAGAAGATATATAAAATAACTAAATTATTTTTAATTATTATCACTAAGAAAATATAGATATTTATTAAGAATATAAAGAGAACAGCACACTAGTTTTATAATAAAATATAAACACTATATAAAATTTAATAGAGGAAATAGTAAATCGAAAAAATTATCATGTTCAACGAGATATACTAGACCTACTCATCTATTTATTTCAACATTAAATAATAAATATATTATGAAAATATTATAATAACAATATTTTTTATCTCCATATATATATATATATATATATATATATATATATATATATATATATATATATATATATATATATATATAGCATTTGGTACACATGCCACACTACACAAAACAAATAGAAAGGTGACAAAAGGTGATGCCCATCAGTGAACGAAGCACAAAGTATCGGAGAGTCATTCATTGTACTAGGCCTATCATTTTTTTTTTTAGAATTGCTAAGTAACACTCGAGTGATTTTTTGGTTTGTGAGCACTCAATTTGGGGGCCTATAAAGAGGAGGGTGGTGGGGAGAGATGGCAAATTGATTGCATGGAATTTTTTTTTTACAAAAATAGCTCTCATACGGAACAAATTTAGAAAAATAGCCCCCTTGCTCACATACACCACGCCTAGGGAGCGCGAAAAAAACTTCATACGGTACCTAAGTTCGAAGCAAGCTCTCACGGTACCCAAGCGCGGAAACAAAAGCTTCCGTGCATGGCAGGTGCGAGACGTGAGGGCACTTCGAGCGCAGCGACGGCACGCGCGAGCGGCAACTGGTAGCGTGAGCTCGTGAGGGGCGGACGGGCTGGAGCGACTGGGCGTGGGAGCTTGCTTTCGCGCTTAGGTACTACCAGAGCTTGCTTTTGCGCTTAGGTATAGGATAGGAACTGTTTTTGTAAATTATTTTGCACAGATGTTAGTTTGGTAAAAAAAACAAACAAACAAACGAGGGAGCCGGTAAATGTTTCAGTATTGGCGACTTGGCGTAGACTGAAGCGGTGTGCCATGTTGTCATCTTTGCGCCAGATCCGTGCATGTATGTGCGCCTAGCAGTTTTGTTTCGCTTTCCTGTGTTCCTTTTCCTCTCTTTTTTCTCTTCTGATCGCATCGGTTTCCATGACAGCTAATATCCAGAGCTGAGGAGGGGGAAGGGAACGCCGCGATGGGGCCAGCCCATCCAGCGGAGGGGAGCAGTGGAGAGGGGGTTCACGCCATATGCTTAACCCACGGAGAGGGACAGGGACAAACGGGTTTGTTTGCTTGCCGCCCGCGATCGCTTGTTGCCTTCTCGGAAGAGATTTTTTTTTCGGTGCCGTTGTACTTTTTTTTTTTTTTCAAATCTAACTTCACTTACTAGTACAGTTATAAAAATAACTCTATATTCAATCACAAAAGTATCGGTGGATAATCTACCGCGTTTCGGCACCACGACAGGTTCTATTACTCTATCTAAGCTGCCGCCTGCTGAGCCGACCTACCGCGATAGGTTTAGGCCGTGGTTTTGGAGCCCTACCGTGGTACATGAGATTGGTAGGTGACACGTGTCACCCATAAACACTTTATTTAATTCGAAAGGAAGTTATGTTTATAATTACGTTTGTATAGAACTAGATTTGTAAGGATACGATACGAGGAGAAAAGCTTAGAGTTCTCCTCCTCGCGTGCACCCCCCGTCTTGCTCGTTAGCCATGCAACCGTGTGTGCAGGGGCTATGCAGTGCCGGCATGGGTGCCTTGAGTTAGGGTTCGAGCTCGGTAAAAGCGTGAGTCGAGCTTGAGTTAGGGTTCGAACCTAGACCCAAACTCGAGTAAGCTCTGTAACAATAAATAATTCATTATGGACTATTTTTTAACAATAAAAAATGCTCAAACTCGAGCTCAGCTCAAGTAAACTCGGCAAGAGTTAATATATATCAATATTTAACAAATAATAATTTATAAATTTATCAGGCTCGCGAGTTATTCGAGCTCAGCTCAGTGAAACTTACGAGCTCGAGATCAAACTCAAATTTAGCTTGTTTAAAACTCGAACCAAATCTAGGCCGAACCGAGCTGAAACTTTTTCATACAGACCTATGCGAAGCCGCGCGCTAGATTAGGGCATCTCCAATAGGGCGACTTCAGCTATCTCTTAGCTATGCTATGTAAACAAAATCCTACGTGGAGGAGACAGGATGTGAGTAAAGAGAATGTGTCGTCTCTTACGCAAGAGACAATTTGATCACGCAAACCAACGTAAAAATAATAATAAAGTGTGAGAGGAAAAATATAATAAAGATAAATGATTTTATAGATAACTACCAAAGATGTTATCTCTAATGTTATTTTTAGGTGGGTTAAAATCTTTAAAATAATATTTAGAAACAGACACTGCTAGAAAAACAGACATCGATGGCGTCAGACCATCGATGGCGTTTTTTGAACCGCCATCGATATAGTGCCACCGATAATCGAAGATTATCGGTGGCGAACCGCCACCGATAATATTATCGGCGGTTCCAAAGAAAATCACCGATAATGCATTATTTGTATGTTAAAGAAAACCGCCACAAATAATTATATTTAATATTCTAGCTTTTAACACAAAATGAAGATATTTTCTAAGAGGTCACCTCACCCATCCTAATAAGTAATACTCTCACCTAAGCACGCTTAACTAATGAGTTCTACCACCGATTTTAATGCAAATACAAGCACTTCCCGAGAGGTCACCCATCCTAAGATTACTCCAACCCAAGCACGCTTAACTTCGAGTTCTTATGTGATCTAAGCAGTAGTGTTGGTATGATCACATTTGAAATATAACGTGTCCCCTCCCCTTAACCCCACAAAGGACCCGAACACTAATTTTAGTATTCTCATACTCGAATTTGTCATGCTCTATTTTAACTAAGTGCTCGATTTTACCATGACATGGGTACTTCAAATTTCAACTAAGTGCTTGATTTTAAAATGACATGGATACTTCAAACATCAAAAAAGTGTTTGATTTATTACTATGACATGGATACTTCAAACCTCAACTAAGTGCTTGATTTTACTATGACATGGGTGCTCCCAATTTTAACTAAGTGCTCCCAATTTGAAGTTTGAAGCATCCATGTCATGGTAAAATAGAGCACTTAGTTGAGGTTTGAAGTATCCATGTCATGGTAAAATCAAGCACTTAGTTGAGGTTTGAAGTATCCATGTCACGGTAAAATCAAGCACTTAGTTGAGGTTTGAAGTATCCATGTCACGGTAAAATCAAGTACTTAGTTGAAATTTGAAGTATCCATGTCACGGTAAAATCAAGTACTTAGTTAAAATTTGAAGTACCCATGTCATGGTAAAATCAAGCACTTAGTTGAAATTTAGAGCACTCAAATTAGGTAACTATAGTTATCAGTGGCGGTTCTATCAAAAAACCGCCACAGATAACAGTATCTGCGACGGTTCTAACATAAAACCGCCACAAATACGCCCATTATCGCGATTTGCTTTTACATTGAACCACCACAAATAGTTCCCATATCGATGGCGGTTTTATTCGAACCGCCACAGATAACCGAGTATCAGTGGCGGTTTGTGGTTAGAACCGCCACTGATAGTGCTCGAAGTATCAGTGGCGGTTCTAACCAAAAACCGCCACTGATACTCGGTTATCTGTGGCGGTTCGAAATAAAAACCGCCACTGATGATCCTGGCACCGGTTTAAGCTAAAAAACCGCCACTGATATTTCTATTAGTGGCGGTTCCAAACAAACCGCCACTGATAGGCGTCTCCTATGTGCAGTTTTGTAGTAGTGAGATTATTATACATATTCTTACAGGTGAGTCACTCGTGTGTTTCTGCGCGCACTGCATGCAAGTTAGGTGTAGTACAGCGAGGTGTCGACAAGAATACGGGATAGGTGCATGGTCGACAAGAATACGGGATAGGTGTGGTAGGCTTTTCGTGGCACTTTTTTAAAGTTGCGGCACGTATGTCCGTTGCTAATTTGGACTGGTTCGATTCTGGCGAGGAAAGGCAAAGCCTACATGTTCTCTCTTGTACGTGTCTAGCGCTTTCCGTGGTCCTTTTTCCCTGTATGATACACTCAAGGAGAAGAAAAGGATTCGTGAGTATATATGGGCTCAGTTGGTGTGATGTATACGTACACAGACTGATTGGATGCATGCAGACATGCAGTGTCGACCGCTGCACTCTTTTCCGAACTCAGATCTAGTTGGCTAGTACAGTCATCAGGACCGGTATAGCATGCCATGCCATGCCACGGTACCTAGCTAGCTAATATGTGTCCTCCTTTTGTTATGTTACATCATGCTCATTTGCTGGCGCCTACACGTGGCTGGCTCAAGCATATGCTAAGCAGCCAGCAGCTAGCCATGCACCAGCCAGCTGCATGCATTACGAACACGAAATATCATCATCGATCGGTAATTAATTCGTGGGTCAAATTAACCTCTCCTTCGGCTTCAATTCAAACATCTAGAACCGGCCTGCGGTACGTACGCTTGTCTTGACTCTTGACGAGAGGCCGATCGACGGGACCCGCGCGCGACCTATTCTTTTCGATCAGGTCCTAATCCATCTCGATCGATCTCCATCCTGCATGCATGTATGGTGCATTGTGCTAGCACATAGCTGCCTTTGACAATGCGGCCCAATCAGGACACACCCACGGTTCGCAGGGGAGGACCGAGTTCGAGTAATAATTAACGAGTATATGTATAGTATGAAAGATTTCATGTCATCGCTAGCTTGGGCGGTTGCGGAACTTGCGGTTCACCTTTCACATGACCGAGCAGTGCCCCAATCGCGACGTCTCGCTGCTTTGCTTATCATGCCAACTTGTAGCTTCTCCATCGTCTACACGCCCTGTTTGCCATGTTTGTAGACTGTAGTTTTCGGTTGGGCTGTATTGACTGAACAGTTGAACTGAAATGGTTTGGTATTTGGCGGTATAGCTTTTATGTGTGAGAGATACGGTTGAGAATTGGGGGTGAGAGGCAGGGATTACAAAATCGTTTGACCTGGAAAATCGAGGGGCTAGCGGTAGCGTTTTTCCGATGAAAATCGGTTAAAAATCGTGAAAAATCGAACGGTTTGCAAATCCAAATCAGTTTGAAAACTGCGGTGCTAGAATCCTCGAAAATCGACCTGATTCGGTCGAAAATCGACCGATTTGATAGAAAATCGGTAGTGAGTGTAAAATGTAAGGGAAAGAAATAAAAACGGGTGGAAAAATTCTAGAAAATGGTGAAAAATTAGTAAAAAGCCTCTGTCGACGATTGGGGAGCAGGCCCCCGCCGAGCTTACTTGTTGAATAAGGGATCAACCAAAGCCCCTTTCTACCAAATGTGTAGCATCGAAGGCGTGGGAGATGGTCCATTAGAACAGACAGCAATACAAGGATTTTATCCTGGTTCAGGCCTCTCATGATCGAGATAATAGCCCTACGTCCAGTCGCCTAGTGGCGTTTTTCTGTATTAGAATGATGGATACAAGTACACGGATCTTGCAACGAGGTCATCCCGCGCCGCCGTTCACCGGGGCCCCCCTTAAATACAAGGCATATCGGTATATATGTGGTAACTGTTTCCTAAGATCGTGCATGTTGCCTTCTTTGGATATGCCCTTAATTCTCGTCACGTTCGAAATCTTGGTATAACTTCCCTGAATCCTTGGCGAGATAGTCGCCACCTTCTAGTTTTGTAGTTTGACCACGTTCTTCGGCAATCTCCGAGCATGCCTTTGGTCTGGATTCAACCATCCCGCATCCTCGCCAAGTATGGTTGCTCGGGCATTTCTTCGAGACCTATAGCCGATCATGCCTTGCTTCGGTATCGTGGGCAAACTCATGTCCGAGCATGGGAATGCTCGAGACTCGTGCTTGGGTATCACATCCAAGCTGATGGTCGGGAGTT